>OX424462.1:5000000-10000000 GCA_949152455.1 Lithophane leautieri | reverse complement strand
TGTTTATCGCAAACAGACAGACAGACAGACGCGGCGGAGGACTTTGTTTTATAATATGTAGTGATTACAGTTTATAAACATCCTAGCTGCGCCCTGCGGTTTCACCCGCGTAAGTCTCGATCCCGTGGGAATATCGGGATAAAAAGTATCCTATGTGTTAATCCAGGTTATAAACTATCTGTTTGCCAAATTTCATCCAAATCCATTCTGCCGTTTTTGCGTGATTGTGTAACAAACATCCAAACACACGAACACACAAACTTTCACATTTATCATATTAGTAGGATAGTAGGATTAACAATTACGCAACAAAGGATGAAGGCTTAATGTCGAAAAAAATATATATTGTACGTCTCTAACTAGTTATCTGTAGCGTACCTACTTTTCAGCTCTTGGGCGGATGCATAATGAAAAGTCAGTATAGTGCATTGAGAACCTAAAAGCGGTGCAATAAAAGACCGCTTTATACCGATTTCTCAGTGATTACGGGACCAAATTACGTAATTACGCCCGTGCAGTTTCAATAAAATTGTATTAACTTTGATTGTACTAGATTTTGAGTTAGCTTCAATAACAGGCTTATAATCCAGTTCGTCTATGTTGATGATGTTGTTATATTCACGTAGTCATTGCCCGAGAAAATATCGATAAAATGTATGTAACCATTAGTGCTATGCACAGTTGCACACTGTGCACAGTGCTTGTCTATAGCATTTGTCAAAGTTCAGAAAAACATTGATCGTTGGCTCATGGAGTTCGTCGTAACCATTGATCGTCATAACTTATTTTTATAAGTTATCCGGGGCAGAAGTGTTTCTAGTTACCAATTGGAACAATGGTTGCATTAGTTGTGTATCTACCTAGCGGCTCGACACCTATATGCTTGAGTCAAACCCAGCTGGGTTCTGTAGGTCGTCGATCGGTCTAAAATGATAGTGTACCGTAATTCATCGATGCTCGATATTCTTCCAAGAGCAATCATTTCTACTAAATATAAGTACATAAGTGTGTAATTATTTGATAGTAGGTGTGTTTGTACTGAGATGAAGTACCTACTCGTATGTGGTCTTAATAGAAAATAATACATTTCACAAACGATATCTATGTCCAGGTGGTGTGCAATCAAACAGTATGCGACTGTGCTGGGATCAAAGGCGATCAAGGGAGCATAGGACCTCCCGGTGTTCCAGGCTTTCAAGGTGACTATGGTGAAGACGGACCCCTCGGCCGCCCAGGCCGGCCGGGCGTGTCAGGGGACTTCGGTGACAGAGGCGACTTCGGTGATAAGGGAACACACGTAAGTATGCCAAATAATGGGTTGTCTGATTTCTATTCCACAATATTTTTAATTAAGTAATATTAATTGCCTTATTTTTTTTAGGGTATTGATGGACCTTACGGACCAAGAGGAGACACAGGGCCGCAAGTAAGAATTTATTAGAACAAGTACAGCAGTTTTGCACATTAAAACATTTTTATGATTTTCTAAATATCCGACTCCATCTTAAACCCTTTTCCCTACCTAGGGCCCATATGGATTGGAAGGTGTCATTGGGTTACCAGGCTTAGACGGCTGTAGCGGCGTTGACGGTATTATGGGACCACCTGGATTGAAAGGCTTTCCTGGCGGAAGAGGTTCACCAGGTCCCGCAGGAGAAAAGGGTTCTCGAGGCATGGCTGGTGAGGGGGGAGCAAATTCGAGAGGTGTGAAAGGTGACATCGGTGAAAGAGGTCCACCAGGAGCACCTGGACCCACTGGATATAGGGGTCCTAAAGGTGACGATGGAATTAAAGGGCCAGATGGTGATCCGGTAAGAAAAACTTCACATTTATATTTACTCAACAACAAAAAAAAGGTTATTAAATCATGAAGATAATATAGGTAGTAATAGTAGTAGAATACACATACAGAGTGATTGGTTGGGTGTAATCCTTGAATTGGGTGATAGGTACCTACTACAGCTAATTTGCAACAATCGTCCGATCCTGCTGATCATCCTGATACTGTTCAAACTACGACAGCCAAACAGAAGAAATAGTTACTGCTTTTACTGTCTGATAGCATAGTTAAAAAATTAACCGACTTTTTAACAAAAAAATAAATAAACCGACGAATAAAGAAACTGAAAATCGAAACATAAATAAAAGGGTAAAAAGGGAGATCTTTTATGTATGAAAAATCTCATTCCTTGGGTTCAAACTTCAAACTCCTCTTTTACTCACATAGGCAAGTATTTTTTTTTTTAGTTTTTCAAAACTACACCTCTAAAGGGATTTAGGGGGTGTTAAAGATGTGCGATTACGATTTGAAGTTTGTATTTCTAAGAAGATTCATTCATACAAACTTTAACACAACTACTCGTAAATCCCAGAATTAATCCTCGAAACTCGGTACTATACTTTTAACAGAAAATAAAAAATAACAAGTTTTGGGTTTTTCAAGAATACACCCCCGGGGCAAAAATGGGTAGGTACTTATTTAAGTATTCAAGGGAGTATTTTACTGCGTGCCTTGATTAGTTTAAAAATTGGTAATAAATGATAATAGCTACTTAAGTCAAATAATACAAATGTAATAAACGATTTTTTAACCCACGACGGAAAAAGGGAGGCGTTATTTATAAGTTTAACGTGTGTCTGTCTGCGCCATCGTAGCTGCCAAACAGCTAAAACGATTTTGATTTTTTTGGTTTTGTTTGGCGGCTTGATCGAGACTGTTCTAAGCAATAAAAAAAAATCCTTATTTAGATGCTTTTGTCTAAATTTAATTTAACTTGTCAAAATTACATCCATGGTGATGCAATGAGGGGTTAAAGTTGATGTGATATTTTTTATTTCTTTGATCCTTAAAACTTGACCGAAATACTTATATCTAAACAAATAATTAAGATCGTTATGATTAATTTTCTAAAACTACCTTTAAAAGGGGTGAAAGGGGTGTTGTTTGTGAAGAAAAATACGAAATCCACGCGAAAGAAGTTTCATTGTTTACATTGTCCACAAACTTTACAACATCATGTCCTTAAGTATAAGATCAATTACTGAATACAACTAGATATACTATCATATAGATACTTCACAAAACACACACATTACAACATGTTCTTTTTTAGGGTCCTATTGGTCGTCCCGGAGAACCTGGATACAGAGGGGATGACGGTGAGGACACTGTAGGACCACCCGGAATTAAAGGAGACCAAGGACCAATTGGTGAACCAGGGAGACCAGCAACCATTGTGTTGGTGGATGATGTTTCCCTGAATAGTACAGTCTTATCTAAAGGAAACGTAGGTGAAAAGGGATTGAAGGGACAACAGGGCGTAAAAGGCCTCAAAGGAATGCTCGGCTCAAGGGGTCAAACAGTAAGTGAACATAAAATACTAAATGTACTTTATACTTTTAATTTTAAACTTTTGATTCGTAGTTTTAACATAACTGTGTACTTAAAGAACTCTGGCTCATAAAAGTTGACACGAAAAAGCGCGGCAAATTAAAAAATAACTTCATTTGGAATACTGATAATGAATAGAGTGGGAATTTGATAATTGGCAAAAAATAATTATAACTAGTTAATATGATATGGGATTATTTTTTAAGGGTCAGATTAATTTTATTTGTATTATAAAGAGGGTGGTTTTACATATTTTCTATATAGAAGCTGCATACACTATAAACACTTACAGGAATAGATTCTTATTCTTTATTGTACATAATATTTCCAAAAACAATGTTTCAATTTTAGGGGTATGAGGAACACTGTAAAGTTCACTCATCTACCATAGAAAAGGGAGGATCCTCCGACCAGACGGTTGTTGTTGGGCAGTTGTCTGGCGGGCAACTGCCAGATTATATCTCAGGGTTCAGTCATATGCCAGATTCTATGTACGAGGATCCGCAGTGGTAACCCGTGAAATTCATATTTTCTTACGTTTTTTCAAACATATCTCTACTTAACAGATTTCTTCCATTGAACGACTTTCATGAAGTCATGATATTTGAGAACAAATAGAGAGATGTATTAATGATTCTAATGATAATAATTCTACTAATGATTATTTTGATCAAGATACCTACAACCTGACACACTGACCGGCAAATTCCAAAAAACGTAAGAAAACCGTGAATTGAATTTCACGGGCTACCAGTGCGGATCCACTTTAAAATCTTATCCATAAACAAAATTGTATTTCTCACTAGGGATTATACGGTCCTGACGGTACACAAGGTTACAAAGGAGATCAAGGTATCGATGGTCCTAGAGGAAAGATAGGTCACCAAGGTCAAGACGGCAGTCCAGGTCCAAAAGGAGATAAAGGTGCCCCCGGTTATGCAGGTCCAGACGGAGCAGATGGATGGAAAGGTGAAAGAGGTGAAGATGGAATGCCGGGTAATCCTGGACTGCAAGGATTTATTGGAGACCCCGGAATTTACGATGAAAGGCTAGATTTACCACCATCAATAGGGCCTCAAGGTCCTCAAGGCCCTGAGGGCCCCTTAGGCCCAAAGGGAGCTCCCGGCTATAATGGACAACGAGGTTTGCCGGGGATTGTGGGACCACCTGGATTCCCGGGAATCAAAGGAATTCAAGGTAGGCAAGGAATTCCAGGCACATCTATTAAAGGAGAACGTGGAAATGACGGATTTAAAGGATTCCCTGGATTTAGAGGACCTACAGGATTTCAAGGATTGCCTGGAGTTACCGGTCCTAAAGGATTCAAGGGTACAAAGGTTATCGGTCCAGATGGTGAAGAAGGCGTACCTGGTATGGATGGTATACCTGGCCAACGAGGCGATCGAGGTTATTCTGGCGATATGGGACCACAAGGATATCCAGGAACTGGCGTTCATGGAGTTGGCCCTCCAGGAGAAGAAGGACCACCGGGATCCCCAGGATACGCCGGTGACCCTGGTGCACACGGCCGTCCAGGATTCCTTGGCCCGAAAGGAAAACGTGGAGATGATTGCCCATTTTGCAAATCAGGTACTTAATAAATAATCTTTCTTTTCTCATATTCTTACAAATCTGTGTCTATATTCATAGGAACTTAAGTAATTTTTATAATGTACTAACTGCGCAAACTAAACAAACAAATTCACTTTCGCATTTATAATATTAGTTAGGATTATAGACAGTAAACGTTTCTTAAACTATTGAAGCAAACTTACAGGCCGATATGATTTCGGGGCATCAGGAAGTTTTCTTGGTTTAAAAATCATTAATAGGAAGAATCTCAGAATCATTACGCAGCTATCAAATCGTAGCCAGGGGCTTTTTTTAGGGTTTACGTTATTTAAAGCCCATAATATTAGGTACTTATTTTCGTAACCGATTATGACTAAGCTGTTTCATTTGGACAGTTCAACAACATTCATTGCGTTATTTACGTTGTTGAGCAGAATTTTTAATTTTATTGTGAAGCAATAGTTTAGTTTGTTTCAAACCGATTCAGATTGTGATTGATCGTGTATTACGCAATTAGGGTGCAACTTTGTGAATGTTGTGAAGCTGGTAGATGAATCACAATCCAGCAGAACTTCTTTGTCATCTGTAAGAATAACATTTATTTGGCAGCAGTTCAAAAATCACAAAATACAAATGCAAAAGTGTTTTTTTTAATTTTGTGGTTTTTATTATATAACTAGCGACCCGCCCCGGCTTCAATTAACATAAATGTGAAGACGGTATTCTGTTCACGACACGTTGTGCACAAGCAATAACCTAACAAAAAGTACCTGGTACCTACTAGGCTTGCATGAATTCAAGATAGTATTTCATTAGTATTATTATGTACTTACTTCTTTTTGTATATATTCACATAATATATAGCATAATTTATGTCCATCTGGAATAATGTAAGTGCCTATCAAGTGGTGAAAGAATTTTTCAAATAGCAGCTTTGGTTCCGGAGATTACCCTTACCCCCTTACCCTTACATAAACACAAACTTACTAAATTCGCTGTCTCTCTCTTTATAGTATTAGTTTAGATAGGCAGCTGTTAGTAGTCACCGTTAAGATGTTAGCTTTACATTTTATATTTGTTCTCTTAGGCTCAGATGGACCGAAAGGACAGAGAGGAGATGACGGCTATCCTGGTAGTAAGGGCACCCCAGGACCTGTAGGTGATCAGGGAAGTAAAGGAGATCAAGGCTTTCCTGGTAGAGATGGGATAGATGGAGGAAGAGGGCCAAAAGGAATCAAGGGCACAGCAGGCGGAACAGGACCACAAGGGCCAAAGGGGCTAAAAGGAAGAGTCATACTCCCACCAGAAGCTATGATCATAGCCGATAAGGGAGCCCCAGGCGAACGAGGTATGATAAATAAAACGATACCTAATTGGATTTGGAATATACGACTACTTTTATGAATTATTAAAAAAAAAACCAAATCCAATTAAGTATGTGTATTTTTTTGATACTTTATGATTATTTTCCCTCCCTTCTGTAAACACTTGTTAATTTTATTATTATACTAGCTTCTGCTCGCGGCTTCGCCCGCGTGGTATGTCGATAAAAAGTAGCCTATGTCCTTTTTCAGGCTCTAAACTACTCGTATCTGTGTACCAAATTTCATTTAAATCGGTTCAGTAGTTTTGGCTTGAAAGCGCGACAGACAGACAGACAGAGTTACTTTCGCATTCATAATATTAGTAAGGATATTAGTAAGGATTATCCTGGAAATTATTATCTGTATTATCGATGCTATGTAGGGATGAATACAGTTAATTGAGCTCTTGTTATGTTAGCTCCTACCTCGTATGTAGTAGACAGTAGTAGGTACTTTCCTCATTACTCAAATATGTTAAAGTTGGGGTTTCCTCGTATTTGACTTGGACCGATCCCCGCCTCACTAATTTTACAAAAAGCCATGCCTTCAGTCACATCATGCTTAGTTGCTCCTTAAACTGTATTGACATTGACATTAGCTATAGGTATAGACATTAACATTGAGCTATAGGTATTTTTGCCCTCCCAGAGTGTGACTGTCAGCTTATGTCCGACTGTATCAGTCACTCAAGATGTATTTCATGGACCATCGCGGACATTGGAGGTGAACCACTTTTCAACCTTATTACTAATAAGGGTGAAAAGTAGTTCACCCCAAAAGTAGGGCATAACAAAAAAAAAATGTAAAATTGGTGTAGATTAATTTTATGTTTGATTTTTTTTATTTCAGGTTTCATAGGTTTACCAGGCCTTCCGGGTGATGCAGGCTGGCCAGGGTTTACTGGTGACTCTGGATTCAAGGGAATTAAGGGACAAATGGGTGACGATGGATACCCTGGCAGGCCGGGTCGAAACGGCACGAGAGGACGAGACGGACAGCCGGGATGGCCGGGTAGGCCAGCCTCTATGCCGATCCAGTTCCTTGTTGGACAAAAAGGAGAATCTGGACTTAAGTAATTATTATTTTTACTAACTAGGTATTGATTTAAAGTCCGCGCGGACCCTACATGATTGCTTATCGGGTTATAAAAAATACTGCCTTCCATAAAAAAGCGACCGTAGGTAATAAGTATATAAGTAAAACCAATATAGGTTTGCCGGTGCTCAGCTTGGAGGTTATCCTTTTCAATGAAAAGATATAATGTCGAATTCCGATCATCATTTTACCTGGTTACCGAATGCAACTCTCTCGTTGGTTTAAGAGTCGATAAATACAGTTAAAAAAGAAGAATCCGTGACGGCGTAGCGTGGGTTCCGCCGCCCGGGGTCCCCAAAATTCGCCGCCTTCTTTATTAGGAATGAATTGGTAAAACTTTCTTGTATGTATTGAAACAGCGTAGGCAGCGTATATATAAGTATGTTGCAATCTGTACAGATTTTCTCAAGTTTTTTCCTTGTCTGTGCATTAGAATAGCTCGAAGCATATGACGACATGTACCTACTATTTATCTGTGCAATGTGCTTAATTTCTCTTTGATTAAGAACCCTCTACAAAGTTTTGGAAAACTTAAAAAAAAAGATAAATGAAATCGGTAAGGTCGTTCTCAAATCATGGGCGTGACCAAGGAAAATAGGGATTCATTTTTACCAAGCTACCTAACTACCCTACCCTACCCTACCTACCTACTTATCCTACCTACATACCTAACTACTTACATACCTACCTACCTACACCTACTTTACGTTTAAACCTTGTCCTGAGAATAACGAACACAACAAAAAAAGAATTATCCAAATCGGTCCAGCCGTTCTCGAGTTTTAGCGAGGCTAACGAACAGCAATTCATTTTTATATATAAGTAAGAGAAGATAATATGTAGGTATAAATAGATTGGTTGCTTGACTTGCTTGTGTTCTGTTAATAACACGCTGAAAACATTACAGAGGTGAAATTGGTGAACCCGGAGAGCCTGGTCTCCCTGGTGAAGCCGGAGAATCGCTTGCTCACGGAATAAATGCCAAAGGCCCCAAAGGTTTCCCCGGAGTACCCGGACTTAAAGGTATGAGTTATTATTTCTTATATTTCATTATTCACTTGAAGATTATATTTTTAAATATTAAAATAAAATAAAACTATAAAAACATTAAAAAAAATAGTAGCACACCGGTATCGGGAACAAGGTCCAAGCTACCGGCGGTCAAGGCTCCAGAGAGAGGAACCTCCTAACAATGTTAACCGTATCCCGAAGTACCGCTTTCTGAATCAAGCCCTTAATCCAGCTGCCCAACGAGAGCCTTCATAGGTGTTGGTCGAGGCTCTTGGCAATTAAACCATTGGCTTATACGACTAGCGGCACAATGATCGCTGAGTCCACATCCCACATGTCGACAACCTCGTGAGCCAAGTCGAAATACTTACTTGATTTGTTTATCTTTCTCGCCTTTCACGAAGTTCAAATTGATTTACATTTTTGTTTCTATGTATAGTGGATTTCGTTCATTCCCCTTAGTACTAGTTTTGAAAAATTAATAATTATAGGATCTTTGTTATTTACCTAGCTAAGTATTTTTGCCAAGTTTCTCTCTAACGGTATGTGATTTTTTATACAAACTGTTTTTCCTCTTTTGTACCTAACTCCGACAGGAGTTGAATTTTGAAAAATCGTTTGATACGTTTCCATTTAATTTTTCTTTTCTTTCTTTCAACTCACTGTCATCCATAGAAGAAAAATACCAATTTTATTATCTACAAAAACAATAGAATACAGTGAAATACTCTATTTATTGACTCTGGAATTGAATGAATTCCTGCCACTTCAGCATTCACTGAGAGAGTATTTTCAGAGGGCCGTCTTTTCCATTCACTCTAGGCACGAGCCTATGCCATTGGATCCCCTGTAAGTATAGGTCCTGCCAGAGTCGTAGATAGAAGCTGTCAAAGGGAACCTAACTTACCTATTCCAGGCGGGGTGCTAAGATTTTCGAACTTGCTTCGCACTCTCATACATTCACCTACTTAGTTCTCAAATTTTTCTGCGTAAGTCAACAAAGTACTCAGGCACCTCCTATTACTTTAAGGCTGATCAAAAGAAAACCTAATCTAAGCCAGACGAGGTGCTTTTTGAGTTCGGTTTGCTCGCTCATGCATTCCACATTCTTTGAAATGTCTAGTTTTCCTGAGTTTTGAGTCAAAGTTACTTCTATTTCTCTATGAACGGTCAACGGAAACCTTAACGTATCGGAAGCGTACTATATATTATATACTTTTTATTTTTTTCTTTTGTGCCTAGGTCTTCCAATAGTTTAAAGACGGCCCTATTTTCGGTCATGTAAGTAGGTACGCACACAACAGGGCTTCATTGGAATTTATAATAACTCCTCATGAATTTGAATGTCTACAATAAACCAATGTATGTTGGACCACGCGCAATGAATGGTTCCGTAGTTGGAATGGATTTATCCCAAGAACAAAAATGACATGATGATGAGAGAACATGTTTTTAACTACAAAATTGTTTTTTATTTTTTATTTATCTATTTATTTACCTTTACATTATGTAACTTATTATACTAAATTAACTAAAAAACAACAGGTACCCTTCTAAATTACTTTATAAAGACAACCTTTTGGAATCAGCTGTTGGTTGCCAACAGGGTGACCCTCTTGGGCCAGTCATTTTTAGTTTGGCAATAAATCCAATTATTCGACAACTAAATTCTAAATTCAACGTATGGTATTTGGATGACGGAACCCTAGGAGGTGATGTAGACACAGTCTTAAAAGTTTTAATCTTTTTAAAAGCAAAATTCATTTCCATCGGCCTAGACCTTAACCTCTCAAAATGTGAAATTTATCTTCCCCAAACCACTGACAGACAGACTACCATCGCAAAATTTAACACAATAGCACCAAACATCAAAATTACCGAAAGAAACTCACTTCATCTCCTGGGGTCCCCAATTTTTGACGAATCTTTTCCAACGTTCATTGAGGAGAAGATACAAAATTTCAATGATGTCTCGGAAAGATATTTCAAAATTAACATTCATTCGGCCTTCACCCTCATCCGGTATTGTTGCTTTGGACCAAAATTGACGTATAGCCTTCGCTCCTCACACCTCTGGAAGCATCCACAACTTTTAGAAAAAGTAGACCAAATTATTAGAAACACACTAACCTCAATCCTAAAGTGGCTCTGGACGACCGAGCGTGGCAACAAGCCACACTTCCCATTCGCTTGGGTGGTCTCGGCGTTCGCAAAATTTCAAGTATAAGTTTACCGGCCTTCCTCTCCTCAGTCCACAGTACTGATAAATTAACCAGGAACATTTTATCTTTCTCACTGGTTGATTTTGAGGTACCGTGTTTGGCTGAGGCGTTGAACGCTTGGAAAATGGCTTGTCCCAATACGGATTTGCCCGATAACCCGTCCTCCCAGAGACGGTGGGACGTGCCGCTCTGCAGTATTATACGGAATACCCTGGTAAACACGTCACATAGTATTGTTGAGCGTGCCCGTCTACTGGCTGTGGGAGAATGGGAGTCGGGCTTGTGGCTTCAGGCGCTCCCGTCGCATCGTTTTGGCTCGCTACATGTCTCCGCTTAGGCGCACCTTGTGTTGCTCCGCATCGGTGTCATTGCGGCGAAGCTGTTGACAGTCTCGGGCACCTTGGCCTGTCCTGCTGTAGGAGTGCAGGCCGCATAGCACGGCACGCCAGCATCAATGATATTATCCGTCGAGCCCTCGGCACCGCTGGCGTACCAGCGGTATTAGAACCAAACGGCTTGGTACATGACAATGGGAAGAGACCAGATGGCATGACGTTGTTGCCTTGGAAGATGGGTAGGCCTCTGGTGTGGGACGCAACCTGTGTCGACACCCTTGCACCATCCCATGTTCCTAGCACGGCGGGCTGTGCTGCCGCCGCTGCTGCGGCTGCTGAGACCCTCAAGCGGCGCAAATACTGTAACCTTATGGGCAACTACAGTTTTGAGCCGTTTGGGGTCGAAACGCTCGGGTCATGGGGCCCGAGTGCGCGTCTCCTTTTTAAGGAAATTTCTCGCCGACTGGTCGACATTTCACGTGACCAGAGAGCTGGCTTGTTCTTTGGCCAAAGAATTAGCATTGCCATTCAACGTGGCAACGCTGCCAGTTTTCTGGGCACGTTTCCGGATGACAGCGATGCGGACGAATACTTCGACGCCTAAGGGTCCCTTTTTTTATATTTATTGGTATAGTTAGTTAGTACTTTTAGTTTTTTAGTTAATTTAGTATAATAAGTTACATAAAATTGAAAAATATGTTCTCTCATTCTTACATCAATAAACGGCACGGTCAAATCTCCAACTGCAAATGTAAGCTTGTAATCGCAAAAATATACAGCGTGTAAAAAGAACCCTGCCCGATCCGTGAGGGTGCTGTTAAGAATCATACTGAGAACTGAGAGTCTATTTACATGGTTATTTTTTTGGAAAAAAGAAAATAAAAATTGCCTTATTTCTTTTCAATGGGGAGTTTTACCACGTTATTACACGGGGCGCGGGCGGCCGTCGTCTAGCGGGTGTTTACTATAAATCGTGACAGAAAAATTGCTGATGTATAATGAAATTGGGGTAATTGATGTACTAGAAATGTGAATTTCAAATTGCAATACTTAATTATTTTATTTTCAAAAATAATATTGCAGTACCTATGTGCCCCTTTTGGATCGGACAGGGTTTTTGTTACACGCTGAATATTTTTATGTGGTAAAAATACAAATTAACGATTTTCGGATTTTTCCGTTTATTGATTTTTTTAGAACGTCAAGGGACCCTAGTCCTGCGTAGGTATTTGATATTAATTTCAACTTGATACCTTCACGCGTTCCAAAGAAAAAGGGTCTGTCAACTGACAGAAAGACGGACGGACATCGAAGTGATCCTATATGGGTTCCGTTTTTTTCCTTTTGAGGTTTATATCATTAAACACAGTTTATACGAGCAATAGTTGGAGTTTTCTTTGTCTAAAGTACCTCGACTAGTGTGGTTTTTAATAACAATAAGTATTGCTCTCATAGATTTATGCATTTCTATGATTACTCTTTTTTAAAGTCTATACTCTTTATTTACCTAACACCCTCTCTGAAATCAGAAATAATTTATTTCTTCTAAAACAAGCAAGTAGGTAAGTATAAACGTGGACGAAAGTTTCAAGTTTATAAACCGAAGGAATAAAATATATTTCTTATAAACAAACAAATTTCCCTTTTTAAAATTTTCTCAAAATCCTTTCGTAGTAGTAGGTGCCTGAACAGTCTACAAATACGTTTGCACTATGTAGTATTCTATTTTTAACCGACTTAAAAAAGAGGAGGTTCTCGAGTCGTCTGTTGGTATGTTTTATTTTTTAAGCATTCATCTACTGCCAAAAATAAAAGTGGGTAGGTACTTATCTATCTTTAGGTTTGGGCTGTGCGAGTCTTACGAATATTGAAACTTTTGCAGGTATCTTTGGAATGAAAGGAGAAAGAGGAGAAATGGGATTCGACGGTACCCCGGGTTCATATGGCGATGAAGGCCCACCTGGCAGGTCTATACAGGGTTTGAAAGGCTATAAAGGCTTTGTGGGAAGAAAAGGTAGTATAGGGCCTTACGGTATTCCTGGCAGTCAAGGACAACGGGGGCCTGTGGGTGATGTGGGGAGTAAAGGAAAGAAAGGAAGTCGTGGCAATCCTGGTTTGGCCATCTTAGCGGGCGAAAGAGGTTTCGATGGTCTGGCCGGTGAACGAGGAGAAGATGGCGATGCAGGTTATCCGGGCATGGCAGGAAGAACTGGATCTATGGGAAATAAAGGACAGCAGGGTCCAGCAGGAGATATGGGTCTCGATGGACCACAAGGGCCTCAAGTAAATATGCATATATAAAATAACTTTAATCTCTAGCAACCATATATTTTACTAGTTGTGATTTGAAATATCTACCGCCACTGACACCTTTTAATGCAATTTTAATAATCAAACTTTCCACGGCTCACATCAACTTGATGAACGCCTTTTCTAGTAACTTTCAGATCCCAATTTCCACTCAGTGACTTTATAAAACGTGATATGTATGTTGCTCTTTCTTTTAAGCATAGCTATAGGTGTTGCCCATTAAAAAAAAACTATTTTTCGCCAACAGGGAAGAAAAGGAATACCAGGAATAGAAATACGAGGTGCCCCAGGCTTAGCTGGTCAGCCCGGATGGCCTGGACGCTTAGGTTTGATTGGAGAACCAGGTTTACAAGGCTCTGATGGAATAAAGGGCGATAACGGTCCTAAAGGAATAAAGGGAATCATAGGACTCTCTGGCATTCGGGGCATGCAGGGGGAAAATGGGCTAATGGGTGTAAATGGATTCCCAGGCAGAGCGGGGATTGTCGGAAATCCAGGTACTCCGGGAGATCGGGGAGACCCAGGCTCCTTAGGATTTAACGGAGAGCCTGGTCAACCTGGACTAGCAGGACCTTCTGGTCTTAAAGGTATTATTGGTGAAGTAGGTCTTCCAGGTTTCCCTGGCAATGATGGCAGTCCTGGTTTCAAGGGATCGAGAGGAGAATGGGGTTTTCCTGGTTTAAAGGGTATTAGAGGTGATGATGCTGCAAGAGGCCTGAAAGGTGACGAAGGTTCACCTGGTTATGATGGACTTAATGGAAGACCTGGTTTAAAAGGTCTTAAAGGTGCGACAGGTGACTCAGGATCGCCAGGTCTAAGTATTGCAGGCCCACCAGGATTAAAAGGTGATAAAGGTAATTCAGGGTATCCAGGGGCATTTGGAAGTCAAGGAAGAAAAGGAGAAAACGGTGATTTCGGTCTCATTGGAGAACGTGGTGAAGCAGGTGACAGTGGTTTCATTGGAGCACCTGGTCGTCCAGGAAGGGTGGGAAAAGTTGGAAGCAAAGGTCAACTTGGGACACAAGGAGCTGTTGGGTTGCCTGGTCAGAAAGGCAACCGGGGTTTCGATGGTAGACCTGGACGCATAGGTTCTCCTGGACTTCCTGGTGAAGTTGGCTTCATAGGTCCAAGTGGACGCTTAGGCAACACTGGATTTAAAGGAGAGCGAGGGGATATTGGAATTACTACGTACGTTCCCCCTACCAACGGTGATATTGGTGACATGGGTATGGAAGGTCTTCCTGGCCTTCCAGGAGATATCGGTGATGCAGGATTTTATGGACTCGAAGGTATCAAGGGTGAACAAGGAGATGAAGGCCTCCAAGGAGAAAGAGGTGATGCAGGTTTAATTGGATACCGCGGTTCAATTGGTGATCAAGGACCACCCGGTCTTCCTGGTATAGATGGAAAAAATGCCCCACAGGGAGAAAGAGGAAACCCTGGTTTTGATGGCCTTCCCGGATGGCCCGGTGTTAGGGGTCAGAAGGGTAAACCTGGCGAATATGGTATCAGTGGTCCTGATGGTTTACGTGGTCCTCCAGGTCTTATATTCGAAGGGCCGAAGGGTATGATGGGAATGGATGGATCACCAGGTCCACGGGGTATTTCTGGACGACCAGGAAATCCAGGACTGGTTGGAAACACTGGCATGAAAGGTCTTCAGGGGGATACCGGAGAAACAGGTGACTCGTACAACCCTAAAGGTGCACAGGGAGACCAAGGTTATCAAGGGTTCACTGGCGCCAGAGGTCAAAAAGGAGATAGAGGTGATTCTGGTACACCTGGGCGGTTGGGACAAGAGGGTGCGCAAGGATTTAAGGGATTGAGGGGTGATGAAGGCGTGGAAGGGCCATATGGACCACCTGGCCTTAAAGGTATAAAAGGTGATACAGGAGATTTATTAGCTAATGAAGAAATTATACCTGGAACCATTGGCGACATGGGCCCGCGTGGATATGATGGGCGGCCGGGACGTGATGGTAAACCAAGTGAAATTGGAATTAATGGTGTACCAGGACAGAAAGGAATGAAAGGAGATGATGGTTTCTCCGGCGAGGTTGGAGCTCCAGGATTAATGGGACGAGAAGGATTGAAGGGCATAAAAGGATTACAGGGCTATGAGGGATATCGTGGAGCTATGGGAGATGCTGGCCCTCCGGCTGTGCAGCCAGTACCCAAATCTAGAGGCTTTTATTTTACTGTTCACTCACAAGAAAGAATGATTCCACAGTGTCCCTCGGGAACCTCACCTCTTTGGAGCGGATATTCTCTTATTCATATTATTGCAGACGGAAAAGCACATGGACAAGACCTAGGTAAGTTATTTATTATATAAAACTTTATACACAAGTATACAAGGGAAGACTTTCTGTCAGTCTACCTTATAGGTAAGTTAGGGTGATATAGAGACAAAACATAGTAGATAGGAGCTAATGATTGAAAATAACCTTGAAAATTATTATTAATAAAATACAAGAATAAATAAAATAGATAGGTGCATCCTACTACACAAAATATACAACTTCAAGAGAGATAAAAATACATAAATGGATTAATAAACTAATCCAATAAATGAACTCTTGAGATGATTCTGCTAACTTCTTGCGAATGTGAAAGTTAGGTATCTGATATGCTCTCCCGTGAGGCGGCGAGCCTCCTTGCCGGATTACCGCCATGGGATCTGGAGGCGAAGGTCCTCGCGCACATCTGGGAGTGGCGCGAGGAGCTGAAGCGCCGGGGTGTAACTCCGCTGCCGCGAGAAATCGCGGCACAGCGGACAGAGCTCCGGCAAGATCTCATGGCGGCATGGAGAGTGCGATTGTCGCAACCCAGTGCTGGGCACGCCACAATAGCGGCGATAAGTCCCCTCTTTGAGGAGTGGCTAGAGAGGCGCCACGGCGTCCTCACCTTCCGCCTGACACAGGTCCTCACCGGACATGGCAGCTTCGGGAGGTACCTGTGTAGGATTAGGCGGGAGGAAACGCCCGGGTGTCACCACTGTGCGGATCGCCCGGAGGACACTGTGGAGCATACGGTTGAGGTGTGCCCTGCTTGGGCGGAGCACCGCCGTGTCCTCGCGGAGGCGATTGGCGGCAGTGACCTCTCGCGTCCGGCCCTGGTTCAGGCCATGGTATGGAGCGAGAGGGCATGGGAAGCCGTCACCTCCTTCTGCGAAGCAGTAATGCTCGCGAAGGAGGAGGCGGAACGCGTGAGGGAAAGGCAAAGTTTGCGCCCTCACGCCCCTAACCGCCGCCGTTGGAGACGCCCTGGGCGTCGGGAATCCCAGGCGGATTCCCGGCCACCATAGGCGCGGGCTTGCGGACGGCGAGCAACGGGCAGCTCGCCGTCCGATAAGGACCAGGCCCGGGTCGATGGCGCGTCGTGTTCCACGCGCGCCTCAAAGAGATGTCAGCAAAATTGACGGGGTCCAATAGGACCGATGCCTGCCAGGGTTGCGGGAAAGTCCGAAAGGGATACCGGGACCTTGGCAACAGGCAAATGAAGGAACACGGGTGGGTTTTAGTCAGTAAAAGTCTGACACGCCCTTCCGCTCCGCCCAGAGCGGGAGAAGTCAATGGATGATTTCCCACCCTCAAAAAAAAAAAAAAAAAAAAAAGGTATCTGATATGCTAAGTCTAAGGAACAGCACCAGACTTTTTTTATTTTTTTTATTTGGGAAGTCATCCTATTACTTCTCCCAAAAAGAAGGAAAGGCGTGGCGAAGAAGGGCGGAAAGAAGGGCGGAAGGAAGGGCGTATCAGACTTTTACTGACTAAAACCCACCCGTGTTCCTTCAGTTGCCTGTTGCCAAGGTCCCGGTATCCCTTTCGGACTTTCCCGCAAACCTGGCAAGCATCGGTCCTACCGGACCCCGTCAATTATGCTGACATCTCTGACAGCACCAGCCTGAGTCCTCGATCAGGGTAGAGCGGGATTGTGTTTCAGCGCCCTTTGATCGCCACTTCCACTGCACGTAAATTTTAAATAAATATCTAGGTACTTCGGCTTCATGTTAAATATATTATACAGTATGTTAACTAACAAAGGGCGTTCCTGCTAACCCGCAATAGTATAGCGTCCTATACCTACATGCTATAAAAATATTACAAATAAAAATAAAATTATACTTAGTAAAGTATTCACAATTCTACGTATCAATTTAATATTTTTGTGAATATTTCACTACTATACACTACAGGGTATAAGGGACAGCCCTCCGCAAATTAACAGGCATACAGCTCCTTATTTTGAATCATATTCCACCGGAAATTTTCTCAGCAAAGTTTTCATTTTTTAAATCATTTTTTCAGTTACTATTCCTTTATTTCAATGTAAAATTACATTATCTGTACGCAGCACTCCATTTTGCCGCGTAACAATACATTGCGCGTGGGGTACTTAATAATACAAATCAGGTTTATTGGATTCCCACAACGTTCCTGAAATAATTTCATGTACCGGTCGTCTTAATATGATATGCTGTTTTCATCCCATCAGTCTGCGGAGGGCTGTCCCTTACATCCTGAATGTTTTTTATTTTTTATTGGTTATATTTTTTTGCATGAATAGATAGACGCTATACTATTGCGGGTTAGCAGGAACGCCCTTTGTTAGTTAACATACTGTATAATAATTATAGAATTTTCAACTTTAATTGCAAATATCAAAACTTATTGAATTTAAATTTAATTAGGTAGCTATAATTAGTATAATCCTGATTCTTTAATTACGGATTTTTTTTAAATCTGATTTGGCGACACTGCTCCTTCTCACAACGCGCCATCAAAATTTTATTTTGCGCTGGGAATTGTTTTTCGCATTTGGCTTTTTGGCGCCCCTTGCCTTAAGACACCTAGAGCGACCGCACCACTCACTCTACCGTAGGGTCGGCACTGGTAAGTGATAGTGTAAAAACAATATGAAAATTAGTATCGACTTTTGTGTTTGTGTTGTTACGGGTCGTCAAAAGCCCGAAAGTCTGACCCTGTTACTCAGTAACTGGGTTGTAGAGGTCAGAAGCAGTCGCTCCATGTAAAATACTGGTACCTATTCAGCTGCATCCGGTTAGATCCAACTATGTTGGACTCGACTTCCACGACCCCAACATAGGTAGTTGGGAAAAGACTGGGCAGATTAATTGAGTAAGTACCTACGACAATAAAGCAATTTTTATTTCTTTAAGGTGCTTCCGGGAGCTGCTTGCGGAAATTTTCGACTATGCCATACATGTTCTGTAACTTCAACGAAATTTGCAACTTCGCTCAGCGTGAAGATTACAGTTTCTGGTTATCAACTCCAGAACCTATGCCTATGTCTATGACACCCATACAAGCTAAAGATGTTGGAAATTATATATCCAGGTAAGGCTTCACTGTAACTCCAGCTGCATGAGCTGATTAATTTTAATAAACATGCGGGTCTACGTTCGCGTTCTCTACCTTTATTAGTAGGTAGGTACCTCGATTGATCTAGATTTAGGCCAAAACTTTATCGTAAAAAAAACGTAATTATGACCTAATTTATGGCAAAATGTCAAAACTACGAGATTTTTGTGCTAAATCTAAATTAATGTAAGGCAGTATTCAATTATACCAACAGCTTACACATTAACCTTCCGGAATACTCGTAAATGCTCAGTCACAGTGTAGGTAGTTTAGAAGATCTAAGCGCCTTTGTTTTGTGCACAAACAGTTACATATTCTTCATTTCGAAAAAAATTTCAGATGCCAGGTATGCGAAGCACCCACCCGAACTATCGCCATCCATAGCCAAAGCAATTTAGTACCTGAATGTCCCAATGGCTGGAGGGAGTTGTGGCAAGGTTACAGTTTCCTAATGGTAAGTATGATTAAGTAGTTACTCAATTACCTATTGCACTGAATTATTGTTGGTTTTAGCCAATTATGTATTTAAGTTAAAAAAGGTGTGGCATTAACTTGTCTAATCATTTCCAGCACACAGCTGGAGCGCGCCATGCAACAGGACAAAGCCTCATTTCTCCCGGATCGTGCATGAGACAGTTCCGCTCGCGTCCTTTCATCGAATGCAACGGACTCGGTCGCTGCAACTTCTTTGCAACGGCCATTTCCTACTGGCTCTCAGTAATAGATGATTATAGAATGTTCGAGAAACCAGAACAGCAAACCTTAAAGGCCGACCAAGTATCTAAAGTTAGCAGGTAAGCTAAGTATAATTTCATTTTTGTAAGTACTTACCTTTCTATTACGTAGAGATTCGTTACTTCCTTTATCTACTTTTATGTACCAGGGTAAAAGTACAGCCTGCTTATGTAATTTCCTGTACCCACAAAATTGATAGCCTCACCAACTGATGCGCTTTCTGAATAAATTCTGGCAAAATGTGGGTAGTTTCACCAGTTACTAGATGGGCACACACATGCATGTGCATGTTTTGTTGATACTTACCTACGAGCTTTTTGTTATACAGATGTGCTGTTTGCATAAGAGAATGGCCGGTGCCGCACAAGAGCTCGGTACGGGTGCCTACGGTGTCGGTAGGCGATTTGAACTCAGTACCAAACGCAGCTATTCGTCGGCCGTATCGTCCGTACAACCCACGCCGGCCATATTATCGCCGCGGGGTGCGAGGAAGACGCCGACAATGAAGAGACTTACCAATCTTTCTGAGATTCACTTGAAACGTTATTTCTAGTACTAAAATATTGTGATGATTCTATAGGTAAAATAAGTAAAAGAAGGAAGAGAATACGGATAGAATAATATATCACTGCCAAAATTAAATAAGTATCTATGTATAACTATGCTACTACTTATCTAGTATTTAATTTAATTAATTTTGTTCATCATTGTATACATATTCAATACTTAGAGCAATCTACTATCACAAATCAATTGTCATGCAACGAATTTTCAATCAAATTGTTACCTACATAATATTATATATTTTATGATAATTTTATAACTAAGTATACAGAAAGAAATTAGAAGACAAGCTTTTGAATGTATAAAAAAAACGATATTTTTATAATAAATTGAAGTCGAACTAGTAAAAATCACCGGCAAATACGTGGGCACTACCTACCTAATACTATATCTAATATTTATTCAAATAACTCCATGATAATTATATCCTGGAAATTCAAGTCACTAACATTAAATGTTTACCAGGACCACAGGATTGTAAAACTGTGCCAGGACTTAGTCCGATAAATAAAGCACTTTATTAATAGTGTTGTAAATATAATATTATCGACCTAGTTGCGAATAGAGTAATAAACAATTTAAAATAAGTACTCGATATTTTATTTCGACAAATAAGACAAAGTAATGTAACACGGTAGGTACGGATGTTTATAAGTACTTCTAAGAATAGGTCTAATATTTAAGATACATCGCACGCAGCCATCTGGTTAAATTAGCCATCTAATTGGACGCCTAGGCCGATAGTGCAGTGAAGATTTAACAACTTGGCGTATTGAAAGTCAGCCCTTTGAAGATGACTGACCAAGACTCAGCCAAATGATTCACATAGTGAAAAAAATTCTGCGAGCACAGTCAGTCGCAGTTCTAACCTAACCTATTTCACCCAGTTTAACTAAATGACTACACGACATCAGCCACATTGTGCTCAATGACTTGGCTGGGTGTCCTTCAGCTACTTAATTTTATTTTGCGATTCCCGGTTTGTGTTTAGGCCTGATACGAGAAGGGTAAGAGTGTATCGCCGTCCCAGAAATGCTGAACGGCTGAGATGCATCCAGGAAGTGCACCCTTACAGTAGCGCAGTAATGGTGGATGTTGGAAGGACAGACGAACTGAGCTCGTTTTTGTAGATGGCAATATGAACGCTGAAAGTTACGTTGAGCCTTAAAATGGCTTAACAACGGTCAGTTACATGTGAACAGTTATCAATCGGAATTAGTCTGAGAAATCTAACTTGGAAGTAGCGCTCGCACGGGTCGCGCGCGGTTGGTCACAGTTCTAACCTAATCTAACCAATTTGGTCTGGGTGCTTAGTTACTACGAACAATTCGGGTCGCGTGTGGTTCCACAGTTCTAAAATAACTTATGAACTGCCGAACCATTTACCGAGTATTTTTTTACTGATATTGCAGGATGAAATAACCGATCAATTTTTATTTTAGTGTTACACGTGATAAGGAACTTCGTTCATGAACGGAGTCCCCCGTCCGCAGATGTTTATTTTAACTTTTAACCGACTTCTTCAAAAAGGAGGAGGTTCTCAATTCGTCTGTGTTTCTTTTTTTGTGTTGGTTACGCGATTATTCCGCCAATTATGAATCGATTTTGAAGATTCTTTTTTTGTTTGGTAGGTCATGCTTCAGAGGTGATCCCATATACTTTGCTTGCGTAGTTTCTGAGTTAGCTTCAATAATTACGTATTTTTCCCACTTAGTCTATGTAGACGATATATTATTTGACTCCGTCACTGTTATGTAGCTGTTACATAGCAGGTAGTGGTATTCGAATTTGTGCTGGGTAGGTACCACAACTAAAAAGTGAAAAGTAAAAACTTTTTTGTAAAAAGTTTGATGCTGATAGTAAATCTAGGCAGTACCAGTGGCACCAGAGACGCATTTCCATCACTGAGACAAACCTGAAATATCTCATGTGCCTGTCATCACATCCTCACCCATACGAGTTCCTGAAACTGGAACATAGCAACGCTACATGGCGGCGGATATAGGTATAGAGGAAGTACAACCTGAACAAGCTTACAAGCCCCAATACTAAGAATTTCCCATTCCGCTCCGCTACAGCTTGAGGTATGGTGAAGCTGATGACATTATCTTTGTAAGACAAAAGCCTATAAATTAAATAAAACTGATACAAGTTTTTACAGAAACATAATATAATGTGGATATTATGTGAGAATAACATTATTTACACTTCAATGTAAAGTAGTCATACAATCTTGCAATCTTGTTTTTTATATTATTCTGTATCCTTATTTATTCTTGTTTAATTGCTCATGTATACTTCAATTGTCATTCAATTTGTTTAGATACAGAATCTATATTTTTCAGTTTATGGTCATCAATATTTGGCCTCACTTCATATGTGCAGATAGTTACCCCATGTCTATGGCCAGGACTAAACTCTCCTTTTAATCCAATGTAATAAATTATTGTTTTTTCTGCACCAAAATTGGCAGGGAAATGCATTGTTAAATGATAAACTGATGAAAATGTTACAATCCTGAAAAATTCACAATAAAATCTATGAAATCTAGCTAAACATAAATCATGAAAAAAAAAACAATAAATAATTTTTGTCATGCCAATTGTGTATCTTTTTTTGGTGATCTTGAAATCCAAATCTAAGGATTAGGATTTAAATAATATTATAAAGGCAAAAGTGAGTTAATTTGTTTGTTACGCTTTCACACTAAAACGGCTGAACAGATTTGGATCAAATTTTACACATGGGTAGACCATGACCTGAAATAAGACATAGGATACTTTTAATCCTGTAGTATGTTCCTGTGGGATTAATTCCGACCTTCACGCGGGCGGAGCTGTGGGCAAAAGCTAGTAAATAATAAATAATTATAAAACTTACTTAGGAGAATATTCCAAAACACCTTGACTATCCTTTTGAAGTTCAAATATTTGGTCTGGTTCCATTGATACATCATCAAATGTCATATTGGGTTTATTTTTAAACCTATAATATAATTATAGCATGTAAAGCTTCCTAGAACTTTTACTGTATCTCCAATGATTTTATACTCACAATCTTAATTTTGCAGGATGAGAATCAGAATCTTCAGCAGAAATTTTTATTCCCTTAAGTTTCACATTCCCTGTGAATGGTATATTGAATAGTAACTCTTCATCAGCATCACTTTCTACAAACTGAAAGTAAAATGGTAGGTATTTGTGAAATAATTGATTCAATTATTGTGACCGTTCAACTTCTATTCTTCTGGAACCCATGTTCAACATTGCTAGAACAAGACATAGGACGAAAGTACCGTAAGGGTCGATCTTTTAAAAAACCAGATGAGGAATACTCTTAGACCTCCAACTCACTATGCGACACAATAGAATTTTAATTGTTATCTGCCTTTAAAAGGCCAATCAACAGCTGAGCGGTTTCTCTGTATGAGAAGAGGCCTTCCCTGACGACTGACATTCAATGGACTGGTACTAAAACACACAAACAAATTAATAAAATAATACACTCACATGAGTTCTATCAAGTCGTTTGTCCCAAGATTTGAAGACAGTTTTTCCAGAGCCTTCAATACTTTCGTTTAGACATTGTAAATTTTCTTTATCAATTTTTTCATATAGGTTATACTGTATGCCGAGTTCGTCGGTGTTGCTGTGATCATGATCATGGCCATGGCAGTGATGATGGGACATTATTGTTTAGTTCTATATGTAATGCACAGTGGAATTATTATTATCAATGTTCAGATTTGTACTAGTCTACCTGGCAACAACTCTTAACCAGTACACTGTGTGATACTTTTCGCTACTGGCTCTGCAGACCACAACATGAACATGCAGATTCTGATGCAATAAATAAATAAACTCCAGTAATATTTAAAACTTGCGACAGCTAAGAGTAACAATTTTGTTTGTCATCACCATCAGTCATCACTTCACTTGAGCTTGAGGTAGAGTGTAGTGTTGGGTTACTCGGCACACCCGCACACGTGCTAGCACAGTTGTAGCTACTCACTTGGATGAAAAGAGTCACTCACTCTTTTTATTTTGATGTGCTAGCACCACAGAACATTGATACTCAAGAGCACACAGCACACACCACACTGGCACAGATTAGCTACACACAGAACATTTGTACTTGTGAGTTTTGAACGAATTGAGTCAGTCAAACGCTTCACTCACTCGTACACGTATTTTGATCATTAGTGTCTTCATTCACTGTTGCTAGCACAAACACACACCACAGAACTCACCGCGCGTGTGTCTACTCTATCGTCACTACTCACTAAACACCACACAGCACACACGCGACTCGGCGAGTCGGCGAGGCATGCGACTCACTGGCACACACATTACTCACAGCACGTTTGTGCTCTTATGCCACCGCAGCCTCGCCTCATTCGTGGCAGCACAGTGTGGTAGCACACTTTGTAAAAAGAGTGCCTCCCACGATCCTCATTTTAAAAAGGTGTGCAACCCATCTCTAGTTTAGTGCTGTCACGTCACTGTGAGTGTCAGTGCTGTCACTCAGGATCTAGTAATAACTGTTGACTAAAAAATTTTGATGTATCGATACATCGATTGTTTATGGCCATATCTATTAATTTGATGAATCGATATAAAATATCAACTATCCAAAATGTGTCATATTATCATATACGATAATAATAATGTATGTAATACGATATATTTCCAATCGCAACACCGTTGTCGACACTGACTAAACCCCCTAAAAAACCGTAGACATCCGACATCAGAGCCGAAAAATTATACTATCAATATAAATATAATTAAAAAAATATATATGTTGCTATAATCTAATAAAGTAGAGTAACTATCAATGTTATTTAAATAAATTCATCAGAAGGTTTGGTATTTTTATCATCAGAAAAGCTAGTTTGGTATTCATATGAATAAAAAAAAACAACAAACAATAGAATTTCATAAAGTTCAAATATTTTTCAGAAAATTTCCCCGATATATCGATATAACAATGTTTTTTTCGATATCGTCTACAACAGTTTTTTTTTTTTAATCGATACGTTAGATATCGATAATTTTTTGTACTTCGCATCCTTGTTGTTGACAGCGAGATTACTTTATTTCTATGGCTGTCAGACTGTCACTGACTGCCTCACGAGGTCGAGGACTCCATGGAATTAGTATGTGCTGTAATTCTTTATCGAGTCCGTGCAGTCCAGATGGTCTAGGTGCAGTGACTCCAGAAGGACTCACACTCACTGCACTATCATTGGCTAATGCCAATATTGCTGATCTGAAAATCGTAGACCCAACGCTACTAAAAGGGGTGATAAACGTATGAGCAAGTACGCGTCGTCTGACATCGCCGCGAGCCGCGAGCCGCCAAGTTAACAATGACATTTTGAGCAAACTTCACGTGTGTCACCGACGGACGACGAGCCGAGTAAGGTCGCGAACTTAAAAACCGCGTATTTTAAGTGCGCACATCCGTCACCGATGGCGAGCCGAGTAAGGTTACGAAACCGCCTACTATAAGTACGCACGTCTATCACCCACTTAAACACACGATCAATCATAATCTGTTTCATTTTGTCAGTTCAACAACATTCATTGCGTTATTTACGTTGCTGAGCAGACAAAATTTTTCGAAGCAATGGATTAACAATATCCTTCAAAATTATTCAGATTCCCTTCGAGTTCTGTAGAAGATATTCTTTTTTGTCAATTTTAAAAGAATATGTTGAATAAGATAAACCAATGTGTTTAATAATCTAGCGCTTTTTGAATCGCGAGAATAACGTAAAACTCTAGCTCGCTCTAGGTAGTCTGTGAGCAAATCTATCAAATCTATGGCACAGGTCAGTCTGAGTCAGTGACAAGTGTTATTTGATTTGTAAAAAATATCTTAAATATTAGCCTTCGTACTACTAATAATTTACACCGCGTTAAATGTGTTTTAATTGCTGTGCAATACTAATATAAAAAAAGTCGTTGCATTTACCGTAAAGTGATAGCTTCGGTGATAATGTCTTTGTCAAGTAATTTCTGTATTTCATTAAGTTTTCTTACAATAGTCATTACCTGTATTATTTTATCTAGCGATAACTATGCGCAAGCAAGTGAAAATGAAGCCGAAAGCATTACTAAAATTGGACAAGGTGTAGGTCACATTATGAACATTTATTACTGGTGAGGTTATCACGAACTATATATTACCGTATCTGTATGTTTCTAGGTAAGCTTATATTAATTATATGAACAATTTACATGTTTGCAGTTATTCTTGCGGATACAGAAAAGTGTTTGAAGACTATGCAGGAATAATACAGCAAAAATATCCAGAAATATCTGTCATTGGAGCAAACTATGATCCTCCAGGCTTAAACATGTATCTTTCCAGATTGATTGTAAGTAAATATAATTTAATTTGGTTTTGTTTATTTATTCTAGGCACATACTTTTCGTATTTTATAAATAATAAAAAAATACGATTAAGGTACATTTATTAGGTATTAAACCACTCATTTACCTACTAAGAATCTATAAATAGAATGAAACTAAGTGGTTTTTTGTGTCTGTGTTTGTGTCTTTTAAACTACACAAAGAATTTTAAAGTGGTTTTCATTTCACCGTCATTTAGTTATTATTCTTGAAGGTTTGTGTTTAATAAAATCACATTAATCTTAGGTATAACTTGTGGTAGCCCAGTGTTTTTAGCAAGCTTAATCAGTTTTTGTGCTGAATATGCTTGCTGAATAACTCTTCGGGTTACCCTACCATCAACATTTTGAGCCAAGTTGAAAAAAAACAACTGAATCAGGGGCAGGCCGCTCGTTCATAGGTATGCCCTATACTTTGGTCATTGAGTTCTTCAAATTAACACATCTTTCAGTAGCTACAGTCAGTTATCAAAACAGCATAGTCAGGATTTTCATGTTGGAGATTGTGCCCCCCAAAGTGATCATTTTTCAATAACTCACTGTTCATAAAATCTATAATTTAGAGATCACAGAATCACATGAAGCCATAAAATTATGTTGTTTTATGGCTACTAAAATGATACCTATTCAAAGATTTTTTCAGTATGATTTCATGTTGCAGGGTTTTGGCAAGATGATACTGATCATGTGCATACTAAGTGGGGTCAACATATTTGCCTGGCTGAACAAACCACAGCCTGCTTGGTGGAGCTGGTGTATTGAGAATAAACTATATGCATGCATGATGATGTTCTTCTTAGCTAATATGATTGAAGGCCAGCTAGTATCATCTGGAGCATTTGAAATATCTCTCAACAACATTCCATTGTGGTCAAAACTAGAGACAGGACGGATCCCACAGCCTCCTGAACTGTTTCAGATAATTGATAATACATTGCAGTTCTCAAAAATGGACCTGCCCAATAGTAACTTTGTGCAGTAATATTTTTGTTGCATTTTTTTGCATATTGTTTATAAAAGGGACTGAGGTTATTAAGATTAATAGATATGTAAAAA
This sequence comes from Lithophane leautieri, assembly GCA_949152455.1. NCBI lineage: Eukaryota > Metazoa > Arthropoda > Insecta > Lepidoptera > Noctuidae > Lithophane > Lithophane leautieri. The sequence continues at coordinate 9,972,543 of OX424462.1, read as the reverse complement.
CTGAAATTTTATGTTATATGTAGAAAGCAATGAAACCCACTAGTAAGAAAAAACTATGTATTTGTACATTTGTAATGTAATGTGCACATGTCATGAGGAATTTTCGTAAATGTTTATGCTCCAGCCAATGGAAATAGATTGGTTTCACCAGAATGTATTATTTGCGGTAAACACCTTGGTTTCCTTTGCACCATATGGGAGGTTTGCAGTTACTTCTCATTTTACCATAGAGTAAGTTTCTTCAGATAGTGAATATACATAACATAATTCTTAATGTAAACAAAGTACTTGGTACCAAGTTAAAACTATGACTATTGTTTCTTGGAACACTCGTGGATAATCATAATATATTTGAATCATAAAACAGATCTATTAATGATATTATAATCTACATACAATGTCATTAAAACAATATATACATTAGAATACCAATTGATATTTATTATAGTGTTTTTGGGAATACTACCTATCATTTAAATATTCAGCAATACTCATTGTACGAAAGTTCCCTTGGCACCTTTCATTTTGTAAACCTGTAAGTACCTTTTTTGGTATATTGGTTATTCAGTTCTTGTTATTATTGAGTCCAAATGTTATCAGTTTTTTATTAAGTACTATATATACACTTTGTATGATTGTATGATACACTTTTTCATTTGATGATTTCTTTCAGTTGGATTGGTTAAATGGTATTCTGTAACAGAGAACAAATGTCAGAGCTGTGAAGTCTGAATTGCCAATTAAAGTAGTAGTATGTACTTGCATAATCACAAGTACATACTACTAGGTACCTACTTTAAATTTTCAAATTCTGTAGCCAAGTCTTTTCATTCTTCGGTTCACACCGCGTACTAAGCGAAATGAAAACGGAAGTATGCCTCTACTTTATGGTTTGATATCAGGGGGGAAATTCCCGTAATTTTTTAGAACATTCGATCAGATTGCGACTTGTATGTGAAGGTTTTTTAAATACGAGAAATGGCCTTCTGGTTTGCACTAAAAATAAAATCGAAAGGAAGCGAAGAAATGAGATTTTTCATTATGTTGGTAAATAAGTTCACTTACTTATTTTGTTATATTTCCTACAGTACAAATAATTTAATTTGCTCAACTTACAAAAATCACTTGGTAATATGTTACTTTTTATTTATCTAGTCAGGCGATTATTTTCCGTGGCGATTATGATAAAGATAATGAAAACAATTGTTCTTTCTTTGTGCAACCCTGTTTAATTAAATAAAAGTTTAGATAATTATAATATCTACTGCCTTTTCTTTCACGATCTTCATACATAAATTAATTAAATTTACTCCTAAAATGGAACCTCGCTCTAATTTGTAGAATTGGATAGAGTAAAACCACTACCTACCCAATTCAATTAGCGCAACAATGTAACAAAGAAGTCATATAACACGTGTTAAGAGGCATAAATCGAACAGATTTGACTCAGGATTTTAAATTAGTCTGTGATGTCTTTATATACTTTTTCTCAAACATGCTTGGAAATTCGAGCATTATTTTGACAACCTTCGTCGAGATAAATCAAAATTGCTGTACTGGTAAAAAACAAGTGACGATGCGGCCAGCAAAGTTACTATGAAAATCCATATCTGGCGTGTTTAGCGGCCAAATAAATTACTATGAAAACTCATATCTGTCGTGTTATTTAAAAATGGAACGAACTTTTAAATCAACAAACGGCAACCAAGGAGGTCACTTATCAAAGATTTTATTTAAATTTCGAATTGGCTTGCAAATAGAACAAAGAAGAAACAAATTAACATATTGGCGCATGAAAAATGATAGTTATTTGTCTATTTTGGTTGGTCTGAGTTATTTGTCATTGATTCTGGAATTTCTATTTAATTTACTCAGTTTGAATTTCCGCGCGTTATTTGAGAAAAGTACTATACAAGCCTTGGCTGCAATCAGGAATTGATGGACTCACGCTTGAGTGCCTCGGCTTCGCCTCGGCCCTCATTTTCACGATCGTCCATCAATTCCCTTATTGCAGGCCGCGACAGTAATACCTGTTTAGTTGGCTTTTTTTTGCCGTAGTTGGGTTTAGTTTTTTTATACTAAATAGCTGACCAAGTAGCGCTCGGCGGCCGCTGCCGATGCTGCATGCCGCGCGCTTAGCTTGCCGGCTCGCGCGCGGTTGGTCACAGCTATAACCTATTTCACCCAGTTCACAATTTTTCGACAGTTTATAATCTAACGGAAATAAAAAAAGGAAGGGGAAGAATTTTTGCTTAATTTACCGCGCACGAGCTCGCTTTGTTTGTAAGTACTTGTAGTGTAGGCAGTTTTGTGATAGGTACTTTAATATTTTTGTGTAGTAACAATAATAATTAATATTAGATTTTTTACTTTAAAAGCGAAGTGTGAGAGGATCTCGTAAGCTCGCTAAGTAATAATAATAACAGTCGCAAGGGTCGATCCATCATGTTAAGTTCCGCTTCTCGGGGTTGGTCTGTGGATGGGTGACCATCTTTACTTATCGAGATTCCTCCGTGTCTCGGAAAACACGTTAAACCGTTGGTCCCGGCTGTCATTCGTGCAGTTTTTGACAGTCGTTACGGGTCATCAGAAACCCGAAAGTCTGACAACCAGTCTTACCAAGAAGTATCGTATTACCCAGTTACTGGGTTGTGGAGGTCAGAAAGGCAGTCGCTCCTTGTAAAATATTGGTATTCAGCTGCATCTGGTTAGACTGGAAGCCGAACCAAACATAGGCGGGAAAAGGCTAGGCAGATTGATTTAAAAAACATTTTTTTTTTTGTTATAATATATATTTTTATATTATACACCCCTTTGCAAAGAAAACGGGCGCTTTTGATTTTTGTACATTATTGGTAATCATTTAGTTGTTTTAATAGTTATATAAGAGGTTAAATAGCCAAATTATGTTACTGGCACTTAATAAAGAGTCTGGGTATGAAAAAAAGTTAACCCTTTACCGCATACAGTGCCAAATTTGTCACACTAACTTATATACGTCGCAGAGGACTAGTGATGCCATCTTTGTATCATGATTGCCTCTAATATATCAGTTCATGAACAGTTTTATCGAAACACCAACAGATGGCAGTTTTATTGTACTGCTTTATCACTATACTGGATCGGTAAAACAGTCGATTCCGCCATTTTGTACTTTCGAGAGTTTGCAAAGTTACGGAGAGAGATTTGAAGTCATTTAAAGGATAAAATAAAATAATTAAGTGATTAACGACATAGAAAAATGGATACCCGACACTTTTATGGAAAGAAACGTAAGTAATGACATGAATATCTTGATTGTAATGTATTCCGAAGTTTGTGCTAAATTTGGAACAACATGCAGTAACATGTTCTTTTTTTTTTCAAATATGGAACGTCATGCAGTTCTGGGAAAATACATACAAAATACTTATGGCCATATTTGGAACATCATGCATTAAGTTGTTTATTATTTTATTACAGACAAAATGTCTACTCGACCTCGTGTTCAATCGAAGTAGCAGTGGATGGATTTAACCACTAGCCCCAGTGGAAGTCTGACCGTCAAAGGTGTAAGATGGTGGGATGTAAGCAAAAGTCCCAAATATATTGCCAAAAATGCAAATGTTATTTGTGCCTAAACAAAGATCGTAATTGTTTAACTCAGTTTCATACTATCTAAAATATTCTATTATATCCTTTGTAAAATAATGTGTTTTTTTAATTGTAAGTACCCCACCAATTCCAAATTATCTAAACTGCATGATGTTCCGAATCTGGAACTATAGTTTACGTATGCTTTATTGCATGTTGTTCCAGATTAGGAACTAACGGTTTTTTGACTGTAACTTTCCTGAAAGTACGTAATTTTTTTTTTAAATATTTTTCTTGAGTCGTACTAAGCCTATTAAGTATCATATATTTTTATGAAAAAATTTAAAAATTCCATGCGGTAAAGGGTTAAATTCCAAATTCAAAATGTTTGTTTTTAAAACATTAATAATCCCTTTTTCAGTTTGTGACTTTTTCTAACTTTTTGCGAGTTTGTGGTTAAAAGGTTATCTTGGCCACTAAAACCAACTTCTCGTTATTTTTAGTAGAATAATTTATGTTTGTCGCATAATCCAGCCATCGATTGTAATGGCAGAAAAAGCAATAAGAGCTAGTAAAATTGTAGCGCTGCTGGAAGAGGGGTGTAGCAAAAAAACTATATTCTTATTGATAATAAGAAATTACTAGTCATTTATGCTAATGAAGTAATGACATAGTAAAAATATTAATATTATCCCATAGAAAAGCCAATGACTGTTAAGGTGCCCGTTTTTTTTGCAAAGGGGTGTATATTAGAGCGCGTCATATTCAATTTAATGTGACGCCATATAGCCTATTACCAGCGGACGACCAATACGCTTCCAACGATACCTCATTTGTCAAATTGTGATGAGTAGTTTAGAAGATATGAGGGAACAGATGAACATACATACCGGTCAAAATCATAACCCTCCTTTTTGCTTCGCCGTAGTCGGGTAAAAAGTGGAGTGTATTAAAACTTGTTTTTTTTTTTACATTTGTAAGTACCTTGTTGTTTTCTTTTTTCAATAATATGAAAGAAAATAATGACAAAGGGAAAGAAAGAGGTCTTTTTGAGGCAATTAAAAAAAAAACGAAATGCCGTTGAGATTTTTAATACGGGTATTACCATCAAACCCGCAGGTAGGACAAAACTTAAGTAGGAAGTCAATCAACACAAAATGAAAAACCGGCCAAGTGCGAGTCGGACTCGCGCACGACGGGTTCCGTACCATTATCTATAAAAATGGCAAAAAAAAATCACGTTTGTTGCATGAGAGCCCTGAAATATTTATTTTATTGTTTTTTAGTATTTGTTGTTATAGCGGTAACAGAAATACATCATCTGTGGAAATTTCAACTGTCGTAACTATCATAGTCCATGAGATACAGCGTGGTGACAGACAGACAGCGGAGTCTTAGTAATAGGGTCCCGTTTTACCCTTTGGGTACGGAACCCTAAAAATTGTCACACAAGTTATATTTTTACGAGTCCATCCTTACTTCCTTACTAATCCTTATCCTTACTTAATATTATAAATGCGAAAGTAACTCTGTCTGTCTGTCTATAATAATAAATAAAAATAAAAATCTTTTATTTACAGACTACATAGGCCCACATTGTGTTAGTGTGTGAAATTATCTTATAACTATGTTAGACTATACTTAACACACAAAAAGAAAAAGCTGATAGTATAGCGACCACAGATAGTTCCATCAAGCCCCATGAAATACATGAAGCTTGATAAACCTACCCATGGTTGGCCCATCCAGCCTTTCAGCAAACACCCTCAAGATACTGTTGGTGGTTCTTCCCACTCTGCGTGTCATCGACGCCACCTTCTTACGCATTATTGCAAAATAGTCGTCAGTGTGAGCGTCGGCGAACATACCTGACGCGCTACAATAGGGTGGAATCCTCAACAGCACCCTAAAGGTATTATTATATTGTATTCGCAGGGCATTGTTTGCCTTTTGGGTATGATTTGCCCAAAGGCTGCTGGTGTAAAATGTTTGGCAGTAAGCCTTGAATAGTGTAATGTAATGTAATTTTTACTGGTACTGAGCAACCAGCAAACTTTCGAGCCACCATATTTCCCCTCACAGCCAATGCCCTGCGCTCCCTTTCCATATCTGTGTCGTCTTTCAGGTCTTCCGTAACAATGTGTCCCAGATATTTAAACTGGGTTACTCTCTGTAAAAGTGAATCGCAAAGCGTTACAGGAGGGATGTAAGATGGATTTTTATTTCTACCTCTAAACACCAACAGCTCACTTTTCTTAGGGTTGTACTTAAGCCCACACTGCTCGGCATACCCCTCACAAATAGAAAGCAACTTTCTCATTCCACAGATAGATGGGCTCAGCAACACCATGTCGTCTGCGTAGCTCAAGTTATTTAAACTAACTCCATCTATGTGGCATCCGACATGTGTCTATCTGTCGCGCTTTCACGCAAAAACTACTAAACCGATTTAAATTAAATTTGGTACACAGATAATCTAGAGCCTGAGAAAGGACATAGGCTACTTTTTATCGACATACCATGGGGGCGAAGCCGCGGGCGGAAGCTAGTATGTCATAAATAACGAACCGGGCTCGCAATAGGCAGCCCTAAGTTCATTCATCGTAATTAGGAAGGTATGTAACGAATGTTATCTTATCGGTAAAAGATAATAACTGTTAGTTTGTAACTGCACCCAAAGACGTAACTTATTTTGCTCATGAGCTGTTGTATACCTATTCTTGTCAAACATACTCAATTTATGTCCTCTTAACGAATTATTTTATTTTCTTGATTATCTTAAGTAAGTTGTGCATGACACATAGGACACGAGTGCCGCAATACAAGTTCATGTTGTTGTGCGCGCGCTCCGCAGGTGTTGCATGTCCACACCGTGTGCGGCGCCACTAGCGCACGGCCCGACACCGCACACTCGGGGAACTCGCTGCTGCATCCAGGACAAGTCGACATCCTAATAACAGACATCTAAACAGTTTGACCAATTGAATTAAAAATATTATTATACAAATACACGTTTGGTAATAAGGTGGGTACAGCCCGCACAACGAGTCCATGAGCGGTGCCTTTGTGTGACTGGGCTCCAAAACAAGATCAATAACAATTGAAAAGCGGCGCGTGAGTGCCGCTTGATGCAATAATGAGCCCGTACCATTACGGGCCCATTATTGCATCATGCGGCTTCCTACAAGTGAAAAAGTGAAATGTTGACCCGGAAGTGATTATGGAATCACTTCCAGGGCAGGGCAGCATCCCAAATGAGTATCACACTTTCTATCACAATCCAAAGCGTTAAGCAGAAAATTGTTAATCCATTGTTGCTTCATAATATTTTTGTTTAAAAAAATCCACTACTCGATAACGGAAATAACGCAATAAATGTTGTTGAATTTTCAAAATGAAAGGCATTGTTATTGTGTGATGTCATGATGTGTTACGCAATTACTCCACTGCCGCTGGTCAAGACACTTAGACACTTCACTTTTTGTGAAATAAAAATATTGACGTCAGGTTAAGGGCTTACCCAACCTCAAATTGCTTAGCATGATCCTCCGTTATGCCGAAAATACTGCAGTATTAATTTTGAAATATTATATTATTTATTTTTAAGTTGAGGATTGATGCTAGGTCCTATGTTTGACGAAAACACGATTAAATAAAATTTTCCCGATAGAAAAAAAAAACAAAGTGACCTCTAAACCGAACTATAAACCGCTGGTATTAAAAAAATACTTCAAATTAGATCATGAAACTTTGTATAATAACTGAACTAACTAAAAAAGCAGGTCTTATGTAGTTTTTTATTTTTTTATTACCATTATTTTCATCGTAAAAAGCAATTACTATTCGAGGCTTGGAGCCGCGAGCACCCCATTCCGTCTCGCTCTCACTCAGGCCGCGAGTAGTATGGTGCGAACGAGATAAAAAGTGAATTTGAGCTGAGGTAGGGTAGGCCCTTAACCCCCCTGTAGGAACTTGTCTACAGCACACACACAAATGCAAAGCTGTCTGTAGTTCAGAATGATGTTTTTGCACGTATGTTGGTAGTTTATTTGCAAACAAAGACAACTTATATTAGTTAGGTAAGCCTGTTAATGATCTAATAATGAATCATTGCGATTAATTAGCCATCAAAGATATTAAATGTCTCGATAAACAGTCAAAGCTGTGAACTCGTCCAAAAAAATAGCGTCCAACTGTTAGCCGCTAAATGCACGTACACTAGAAAAACACAATGACCTGGCGCGAGTATAAGACGTAGCTGTCACCCACACCAGCATAAAAAAGTTGACCGGTTTGTTTTAATTATTTTGCAGCGCGACACTATTTAGACATATAAATAATCAAATTTAGCAATAAACAATGCTTTTACAATGAACATTTTGATTGTTTCATGACTGTTCCTAAGAAAGGTCTGAAATAGGTACCTACACATGCCAACTGGTTGCAATAAATTATACACAGTGCTCATATGATTCCACGTGTATTTACTACTTACCACTCAGGCATGCTGCCGTCGCAGTTCGGGCATTCAATCTTGTTTCCTTTCGCGTCTTTAGGTTTATATCTTGTAAATATTTCTATAGCTAAATTTTCAAAAGTTTCTTGCTGAAAAATAATGTTAAGTAATTTTTAATTATACTTACACATCAAAATACTGTAATACGTTTGCACTTTTAACAAAGGCAGAAAAAAATTACCATTGGCCCAGGTAAGCATGGGCGATTGTTTAGCGCGACAATTTTTTTTACCGCGCACTCGATTTTCAACCCTCTGTTTTGAACCGAGCATTGAGAATCCAACAGAGTCCAATCCCAGCGCATCAACAAAAAACGGTTGGATTTTTAAGTCTCGCCGTTATCGTTGGAAATCTAGTGCTCAATAAAAAATCGCCGATTTAAAATTTCAACCTTACGCCCTCGTACGTCGTACCCGAAGCCTTATCTAGTTGCAATTTTATATCTTAGCGATATTTTCGGGACGAAGAACGATAACGCGGCTCGCGATAGGAGTTGACTGGTAGAAATGCTCCATGTGACTTTCTCCCTTTCTGTCTCTTTCTATTATACGAGTGTGGATGCGTTCGAATAACGAGATTCGAGCAGACGACCATTGTGTGCTGCCGGTTGTATAACGTCAATACCTACTGAACGCGTGGATTTCGTTAAAACTTATTGTTTTAAATCATACGTGAGAAGGAACTTCGTTCATGACGCGTTGACCCGAACCTACACTTTTTTTAATAGAAATGATTTGCAAAATTCATTCATCATTCAATTCAATTTTGGCCGACCGTACTTAATTAACTATATCAAATAATAAATAAATAGAAGTTGCTTACATCCAATGCTTCTAGTTTGATCAATGCCTTGGAACACAATTCAAACGCTCGGGCTTGAATTGCTATCGATGCTATAGTACACCAAACCTGTATTAATTAGATAAGCGTTTTAAGATCATCATTTTTATAATAATGTATTCTAATTAGTAATTTAATTTCCTCCACTTGCTCCTGCCTCGGGCCTCCTCGAGCTGTACCGTCCTTACGAACGTGCCATCACTCGTCCGTATCGCGCTGCCTCTGCGACGTTATTTCTTACCGCAGGTATGCTCGAGCTGGCGTGGCGCGACTCTTGATACTATTAAGCCGGCAATACTATGTTGGTCACAGCTCGCCAAGCGAAGGCGAGTACCAACGTATAGACAACCCATTTGTCTACCCTCACCATTGCTCGTAGATGCTCCCCTGGCTGGCCGAGTGCCGGCGAGCGCCAACGTATATACCTACGGTTCGTTTGGTGTGTCTTGCCACCACTCGTGATCACTCGATACGACTCGTCTCACTTCGGATCAGTGTCGGATTTTCTGCACAAATCAAAGGCACTCGCCTGCACTCGGTAATTACGGCCAACATGTGGATAGTTCCACAAAAACTCGTGAACATTGGCAGTAGTATTGGTCTCTTTCGAACTTGACCAACATGTAGACCGTAGCACTCGCCTTGTATCGTATCAATTTGCGTACACTCGGGTTGGCTGAGGCTTGGCCAACATGTATTGCCGGCTTTACACGTGGTGAAAAGTCAGCGTTTAGAATTTCCCGCAATCCCCACACTTACTAACGCTGAATCGTCTTAAGTCAGTCACCGGTGGACATGAGTATGATACTCTTATTTCGCGGACATAAAGGAGTTTCTGACCGTCTCGAGTCGATTCCATGTCAATAAGTAAGATGCAATCCTCAGAAGGGAGCAAATTATTTAAAAAACAAAAAAACCCGACTTCTAAAACCTATACCCGAAACGAGAAAAACAGTTATTGCAGGTGGAGACAAACAAAAGTTACACCATATTTCAGGTCATTGGTTCGTACCCGGCTGCAATACCTTAAAAAAAACAAAGTTCAATGCTTGTTTTCCTCTTTTCAGTTATAGGTTTTTGCAGTCGGGTTTTTGTTTTTTAAATAATTTGTTTTATTTCAGGCTTTTAGGTTTTATTCATATATATATTTAGAATTAACTCATTACTAGCTTTTATTTGATACCAACAATATTGCTGTAATTTATTTTTTTAAACCCCTCCCTTTTTTTTGTATTTTCAGATGAAATATATAAAAAAATACAGCCTATGTCACTCCCACAAATAAGACGAACCTAATGACACCTCGTATGTTAAAATCAATCAAGCCGTTTAGGCTACAGAGCGTGCCAAATAAATAGACATACAAACATACATAATTATATACTCTCGAAAACCTCTTTCTGGTGCAGTCGGCTAAAAAATCCGGCATATTATTAGATATGTGGAACATGTCCGTGACCTGTGTTTGCTGCGCGTCGTGGAGCGCGTGGTGGTGCTGCGCGAGGCGCGCGGCGGCGCGCAGCGCGGCGTCGGGGCGCGGGGGCCGCGCGCGCGCCCGCGCCGCGCCCGCCGCCGCCCAGTGCGCCGCCACAGCCGCGCGCCAGCAGCGCGCCGCCGAGCGCCCGTGCGTGCCCTCTGCGCATACGCACTCAACTTCATATAAATGCCAAACATGCTACCGACCGAATTTCGGTCACGGCGGCTTATCTCAACGGAGAATATCTGACAAGACCGGGGAAAAAATTCCAAAAAGAAAAAAAAAAACAATAACGATTTGCCTGATCTGAGAATCGAACCCAGGGCCCTACGCTCAGCAGTCACGCTTGCAACCACGAAACCAACGCCAGTACATATGTATCATAGAGATATAATTATAGTATAGAGTGCGTGGGTTTGAACAACACGACGTTCCTCACCACACTCACTCACTTGTCAGTTCGAGATTAATTCATTGTATGTCACAGTGAAGCGGTACAAAATGTTATTTTGAGGTGTGTATATTTCAATAATTTTGTGTGGGACATTTGAAGTGCCTTTTGTATGTCCTACCCAACACTAATCAATAGCTCACTTGTCTACGATGTGCACATGCGCACTAAGCGACTTGTGCAATACGGGCACTCTATGTAATATTATATCTCAATGATATGTATAGTTATAGATGTATAGAAGTGGGTATAATGCTCACTAACCAACGCTGCTTTGGCTGTACAAGTGACCGGCTAGAATATAGAGCTTCTTGATCTTCAAGGGCGATGCCTTCTTTGATGCTTCTACATTAGCTAGCTAGAAACAAAAAAAAAGTTGCTTACGCACTTGGTATATATCGTTCAATTTCGCCCCTATGCGCACGATGTATACAGTGTTTATAAGAAAGGTGTGGTCAAATTTAATGAAAACTTCAACATCTACTCGACCCAAATAGAAAGGCTGATTTTTTTGTTTTTGCGGTTACGAATTTGGTGAAAGTTGTTCAGGTTGGTGGTCTGTACCACACCCTTAATTATGACCACACCTTCCTGATACATACTGTATTATACAGTTCGCGGCCTTTAAAAGGACATCTGACGTTTTAGCGCCGGCGTACATCCGACGAGGCGCAGTGCAGTGCGGTTGTTAATACCAAAAATAAAGTCTAAAATAGCTCATTAATCTGACAATAATATGATGCCGGCACCACACTTTCGTCCAAAAGTCGAACACGACTCCACTCTGTCCCAACTCACGATCAATCAAAACAGAATGTCCACACATATCAATTTGTATGTTCCATGTGTGGAGGGTATGTTTGTGTGAGTTGGTCAACTCTCTTGATCTGAGTCCGATTCACCGCCATCGGAGCGATCACGCGCCAACACGATCCAACATCGACAAACATGCACGAACTATCTTTTTACAAGTGGGAGGTTGAACGCACCGTTGGACCGTTGGACGATTGTGTGCAATAAGACGTGTCTCTGACCGCTTTGATGCGCCCTCGGGCTAATGAAAGTTTATTTATTCTCGACTTTATTGCAACCAGTGCAACGTCGATATTTGTTTGGCAGACAACCATACTGACCTGTACCTCGCCAGAAATGCGCCGGCCCTAAGATGGAAGCTGTCACACACATGTTAGCGCTACGGCAAAATCGGACAAAACGCCGCCATCTTGTATTGTCAATATAAATACTTGACAATTTCACAAATGTTTACCAACAACGCCCCCCAGTCAATGACATTCAGGCGCCAAAAGATCCTTGTAGTTAATAAGTACCTAATACTTATGTGATAGAGACGACGCTCTAAAAAGCATAAGATTTTCTAATAAGTCAGATATTAACGGACGGGTAACCGCGTTCTCTACGTAACTTGCCTGAAACGCCATTTCAGCTGCTTGTGTCATCCTGCCGCTCTCTTTTAATTGCATAATACCTTGTATAGATGGCTCTTGTCCAATGCTATCATTTATGTCATCTAATGCATTTTGCTTTGTTACGCCAACCTCCTGATGACAGTAAAAGAAATAGAGTTATTTATTAATTTGATACAGGTTTTATTGAGATCGGTCACTGACATATTTTCTACTTTTATTTTTATACCTTGAGTCTTGGAGAGCTTGTATACAATTTTGATAAGGACTCGTTGTCTTCGAGCGCCATATAACATTTCTTCAAGCCTTCTGTGTTATTTGACATAGTGTAATACTCGAGTGCATTTGTCCTGTACAATCATATTTACTCCATAATTATCTTCTCATTCTTTGACATGTCAATTCCATACGTCATACGCTAATAAATAAGTTACTAAAAACTTTTTGGACTTCTGATGATGTACACTTTATTCGATAAATGAGCCTCTTTTTAACTTTGTGGCCTTTTCTCAAAATTGGTCGCAGAAACTAAGCTATTTAGAATTTTTAGGACGACAAATTGAGAATTATTTAAGGCTCACAAAAAGAGGCACATTTAATATATTAGAGTGTCCATTAGTATTTTTAGGAAATCAAAATAGGAATTATTTGGGGTTCGATTACCTAAATATACGCTTTTTAATAGTCTGACAACTTTTTTTTCCTTTTACGGGATTTGAACAAACAAAATATATCTACTTCTCTATTTAGTCAAGTGTATTACCAATTTTGTCTATCAATATAATAGTCGCCAATGTTACTATACGCCTGTTTGACCTGCGCATCGGTTGTACTTGCTGACATTTTCAATAGCTCAACTACGCGGAACCAGTGCCCTAAACGTTTCCGAAGAGCTATAGCCAAGTCTCTGAAATGTAATTAAAAAATGTAATAGCGGTCAAAGGCATAACTAAACTTGCTTATGTATGAACATAAGCAAGTTTAGTTAGTTCGTTTCAAGGGCGGATCCAGGGGTGGGGCAAAGGGGCACGTGCCCCTCCTAAACGGTTTAAGTAAAATAAGATCGAATCGTCTGAATGGACTGGCCTGAATGCATATCTATCAAGATATTGCTTCAATAATGAACCCTTAAAAAGTAGCCTATCTTCATTGAAAAAAAATCATTTCAAAAACAGCATAACATACAAGATATAGGATACACTTTTTATCTGTATGGCCCATGTGCCCCTCCCAGAAATAAATACAGGATCCGCCCTTGATTAGTTTCATTAATAATTGCGTAGTTATGATAACAAACCGTCTATCTTCATTGTGATATATCTTTTCAGCTGCATCAAAGTCTTTGAAGTAAGCCAATATCTCAGCTTTTTTAAGAGCATTTGAATGCAATGCGTTCAAACGGGAAACAAATTTGATACCGGCGTAATCATTACGTCTCACAAACGCAGCCTCAGCAGTATCAAGTGCGGATTCAGACTCGAAATTTTTTAAAGCAGCTTCTGCTAGCAACAACCTGGAAGAAGTATCTTACCTACAGACAAATATTGGAAAGGATAACCATAAACTAAGAGATTGGTAACTAAAAACTTGACTATCAAAATCAAGATTCTGATGATGATTACATGTACCATTATTATCAGCATTCTTTTATGTCATAGTAAAGTGTAGAAAAATCATACCATAGTTGCGGATGTGGGTTATCTTTAATAAAGTTTTCCGCTTCCTTCAATCCTACTTTTTCAATGAGCTGTCGCGTGTCTCTCAGAGACTTAACCTCTACTCTTACAATGTGTTGAGGTGTACATTTATCGTCCACGTTGTCCAGGAGTGCTGAGGTGATTTCCAATTCCTAGAAACATTTATATTTTACTAGCTGGGCCCCGCGGTTTCACCGGTATAACTCTCGATCCCGTGAATATTGGGATAAAAGTATCCTATGTCCTATTCCAGGTCATGGTCTCCCCCAGTGCCAAATTTCATCCAGATCCGTTCAGCCGTTTTAGTGTTTTCGTGGCTTAGAAGAACAACGCAGTCATACAGAAACGAACATCGAATTTTAATTTACTCAATACTCAATATCTTTATTGCTTTACCATAATGTGTAACTATATAATTTAGATCATTATGGACCCTGTAGGGCACAGCAAAAGGGTAGGAGAGAGGAAGCCCTGTTTTAGGAGATAATTAAGTTGTTATTGTGGGAACAAGTTATAACTTACATATAATCAAAATCAGGAGATACTAGCATTTCGCTTAAATATCTATTATTTAAGTATTATTTTATCTGCAAAAATGTACTTAAATATTTTAGCTTATTTTATATACCTGTAGGTACTTCTTATTCGTCGTTATAATAATTCTGTTTATCCTCATCCTAGACCTGTTCCGGCAAAGTAAACTCTACCGGCACAGACCTAGAATTCGGAGCACGCAAGCCCCACCACGACGTCAACGTAGAGATACGGATTATTATTGCAATTTGATTTATATATTATATATAATTATTAATATTCATTGATTTTCCCGTATCATTAATATATTTTAAACATAAATACATAAAGATTGCATAATTATCATAAATTATTGTTATTAATTTCTATTATCATATTATTTATTATTATATTAGTAATTTTCTTAACATAATACTATATAAATTACATTATTATAAGTTTCTTTTTTCCCCTATTATTTATGTTTATCATCTAAATATTCATCTAAAGAGTAGCATTTGTTTATCCGTAACTTTTTTAGTTTTTTTTTCCGAATATGTTTAACTTAACTTCTTTCTTTATAATAATAACAATCGTTTATTTATAAAAAGGGGCACATTTACATTAAGTAACTTAACAAATAAAATAGACCACAGTTGCTTATTTGCCTGAACTAGGTGGAACTAGGTTGGCTTCAGGCTAGGAAGTTTATATTATATACTTAATATAATAAATTAACAATTGGTAAAAAGTAAAAACTAAATTAAAATTTGGTATATAAATAAAATGTAAAAAGTATAAACCGACGAAAAAAGAACTGAAAAGCGAAAAATAAATAACTTTAATTTCGGAAGTCGGTGTCTTCGCTTTTGAATTTTCGTTTTTTCCACCGACTTCCGAAATTAAAGTTACTTATTTTTCGCTCTTCAGTTCTTTTTTCGTCGGTTTAATTTTTTGTAAAAAAGTTTTATATTTTTCGCTTTTGAGTTACCATCCACTCCAGGGTACTCAAGGGGGTTACTCCAGGTCAAAGACCTGGAGTTGATGATGAGTGGTTGTGTCATCAGAACTATGTATGTGTGCGAAATTTCAACAGAATCGGTTTACAGTTGAAAATTCAGTTGGTGAAAAATCAATCAACCCCATTTTTTCTACCTTTAGGGGTGGATTATAGTTTCCAATTTTAAATGGGACCAACTTCGAGGTATACCCTTCCCAATAAAAAAAGAATTTTTCAAATCGGACCACTCACTAAAAAGTTATGCGTGGTCATAAATAAAAAAAAAATTAAAAAAAATTCGTGTCGACTTGAGAACCTCCTCCTTTTTTTTTCGTCGGTTAAAAATAGCGTGTCAGCGGTTCTATTTGCAGACAACAAGTAGATCTTCTGTCTGTGCATAATCTATTGTTAGTAAATACTTAAGTATAATTTTTTTACAGCTAAAGTAATTTAATTTATAAATACTAAGCTTTTTATTTAATCTATTATACAAAAATGGGCCTAAGAATATAAAATCCTTTCTATAAAGACACGTTTTGAGGTTGCATTAGATGTGCATACTATATCATTCCGTCTCTTGTTAGTATTGTCAGCAGTATAGGTTAGCAAGGTGTGCTGTTTTAATACTAAGTGCATAATGAAAAGTTGGCGAACAGTCAGCACGTTGCAGGATTTATATAGTAGATATTATGTCAGGTAGTTTGTTATATATTTTCATAGAGATTAAGTAGGGACTTGTACAATGCATTTTTAGCTTGGATGTTGGTATGTTTAGCCTAGATCGGTGCCTAAGTGTCTACTGTGATTGGATTTATAACAATGTATAAAAGATGTAGATACTGCCTTCTACAATGAGGGGCAACGTAGGATGGTGGTCTGACAAATCACACGACACAATCTCAAATCATCATTGTACATCTACACAGGGTGTGAAATTTCTAACTAGCAATTACAAATGTAAAGATGAGGATTGCACATACCTTAAACTTACACAAATAGCCCTGCATGGTCAAAGGCTCTTCAGGTTCAGTATCTCTCATCACATAGAGTCTAGCTTTTTCCGCCACTGCCAGCATTTGTGGGTTGTCGGACGCCCAGAGAGCGCTCCACACATCTTTACGTAGCGCTTGTCCGACACTTATGTTGTTGGCCATGTCGGTTTCCAACAAATACAGAGAGCCTGGTTGGTCGATCACATAGAACTTGCTACAAATAAACAATAATATTGTTAAATAAATTGCGTAGTGTCTCTCAAACCAGCATGATAAGTTTTTATGACTAGGTAATTTAAGTTATGGTGAATTATGAGCCGCAAATGAGCTTAAATGTGTCACTATAGAGAGTTACACAACATGGGTTATTTCTGTGTGTTTCTTAATCAAATAATAAAACATACATACCTGGAATTAGAGTTGAGCCCCAACCTATAGGGCCGCGAATTCATATTTATTGAAGTGATTTTCTTAAAATTCACAAGAGAAAATAGCAATATGGAGCCACTATCTCTTCCAATTAACAAATGGGTATCAGAACTTGCGACACAGCATATCGTGTCGTCCTGAAACCCTGCATCTGTGGCCGTGACTGGTGACCCATCGGCTTGGTGCAACTGTTCTGTAGCGCCTGAAATATGACATGTAATTAATACAACAATAATAACAGTACTCCTTAATTACCTTGTTTTTAGTTCAGTGAAGTTAACTAGCAGTGAATATAAAAATCGTCTTTGAAAGGCATTAAATAATGTAATGTTTGAAACATGAGTCATGAACTCATGACACTATTTTATTCCTTTCAAAGACGATTTATTTTATTTGACACTACTTCTCAATTCGATTGTGAATAATTCAAAGATGACAGAGCATTGGATTGATATTATGCAGGTTTTTACTCTTCATTTTCACACATAATTCTGAAAATGAATTAGGTATTTCAAATACTTACGAGGTCTGGTTGGCGTAGAGAATTTCCATATTATAAACGATTCCTTAGATGCTGCTATTACAATCGCTTTGCTGTTGATAGTCACATAAACCACCGGAATACTTACTGCTTTGGCTAAAATTTTATAAATAAACATAATCATAAAAGCTGATGAGACTAGATCGTGCACTAAGAGTACATAACTTAGTTACAAGCTTATAATGCTTATTTTGATATGACAATAAGTTAACTGATCAGAGAGTTGGTGTGCGTTACGATTGCTCCGCCAAGTTACCCAAACAAAAAAACCTTCCCAATTTTTTTTCGAAATTTGTTAAAATCGAAGGAAACAAACCAAAAATTTGTCTAAGTAGAAATAAAAAAGTTATAAGGGTTTTAAGTTGGCCGCGCGAACGTTACGTGGAGGATTGCGCGGCCATGGAGATCTCAGCAACTACTTGGGTTAGAAATGTAATTCTTTTTGTCAATTGAAGACTGAATTTGTCAAAAATGAAAAAAGAATTATAAGCTCCAGAATATAGCACGCTAATTTATTGTGGGCAGAAATGCTCATTCTCCTTATTCAGGTTGAGCTAGGTGTTGTCCAATATAATTGCCAGTCTCCAGTCAGAGGTATTCCCAAATCAAATCGAAATTATGGTTACCCTGCTCGAACATTGTATGAGATAACATCATTTTTGAGATTACACGCGTTGAAAACTGTTCTGAGGGTAAAACGATATTCCATTCTAATGAGGTTAATATATCAAATAAATGGATGTTCACACCAAAATCCTAGCTATTATAGATAATGAGATATCAGCGTACAAAGTAACGTTTCGACTGCGCGGCCACGTACTTTGTGTTTTGGCCTGATTTCGTCTCTTTAACTAAACTTTCCTAGTATTTATTGCTTTCGTTAGTTTTGACAAATTAAGACCTTTCTTCTTGTAAAAGTTTTACTGTATGAAGTCTTAGTTTTAAGGAAATAATCAACAATAACGAAACAACAAGTGCACGATTGCGCGGCCATAACTTCCAAGGTACATATTTCGTAAAATATTGATCTGGCGCTTATAATTCTTTTTTCGTCAATGTTTGACAAATTCAGTCTTCAATTGACAAAAAGAATTACATCTCTAACCCAAGTTGTTGCTGAGATCTCCATGGCCATGCAATCCCCCACGTTACGTTTGCGCGGCCAACTTAAAACCCTTATAACATTTTTATTTCTACTTTGACAAATTTTTGGTTTGTTCCTTTCGATTTTGACAAATTTCGAAAAAAAATTGGGCGAAGTTTTTTTTTGTTTGGGTAACTTGTCGGAGCAATCGTAACGCACACGAGAATTGATATTATTTAATAAAATTATGATTGTTCTCACCATCACACTGAATTCCCTGCTGATTTGATATTATTACTTGCCCTAAAGTGGCTATCACACAGTATTCGTCAACTGCGCACATATCAATGACATCAGGTATATGATTTATCCAGGACTAAATTCATAAATAAAAAACAAACATTATTGTTTGTGTGTATGGAGTATTTAAAAAGCATGCTGTGAAAACATAAGTTCAAGTAATTAACCTGATGTGTTACAGTATCCCAAAAGGTAACGGTTTCTGTGCCCGATACATATGCCAACGTATTCCCATAAAAAGCGTACTTGTGGTCCATTTTGACGTTAGCAAAGTATATGAAGGAGTCGATAGCGATAGCAAGTCGCAAAGACTTTTTCTCCCACGATAATGCCCTCATGTTACCACCCGGCACACGCAAAGTACGTATATGCTAGAACAAAAGAATAAAGTTATCTCAATAGTTAAATCTTATCTTTAATGTTAAGTCTTCTTACTTCAAGGCGTAATTTTTTTTTTAATATTTTACGCACATACCTCCCCGTACGCGCCGAAAAATTGAACCACGTTGGTCTTGTCTGCCGTAAAGCCAGCAGCAGCCAGGATGGTGCCATTATGATTCCAGCGACAATCAATAATCAACATGTTTGATTCTACAACTACACTATCTGAAATTAATTACAATATCTTACATGGTTTTCATATAATGTAGGGAACAATGAATATTTTACTTTTTCTAGGTTGCTTAAGGTTGAAAAACCATCCCACCGATGGAGAATAGTTACCACCGCGTAGGGGCATCTGCAGCTCCTAGTAAAGGGTCATTGATGATATTGCACCCAACCTTGAATTAATTTACAACTTTTTATAAGGTCAGTTTCGAAAATATCATTTTACCTTCCTCATTGCAACTTTTCATTAACAATATCACGCCACTTCTGTAAGATATTGCTAGAACGGGTCGGTTGGCTGGAGTACTTCCGGAATACCAGTCCATTGTAACAATATCCATTGATCCTGACACACCATGAATAGTAACTGGCATCTAAAACAGAAAAAATATTGTGTTGGTACCTTTTTAGTGGTTCTTCGAATCGAGCCCATATATCTACAATGTATTGCTTATTGCAAAATTAAATATGACTTTATTTAAGACAAATTTCGACTTGGTAGAGCGTCATCTTTGTCACTCATACTGGTGTGACACTCTCTTTCTAACACTCGATGTGTCATTTAAATTTTTACCTATGATGGCTGGATACTGTACCTAATTTTAACAAACATAATCGCCACTCAGCGGCTGTAAATATGGCCCAAGCCCTACACCACAGATTAGGACAGATAATTCACTCCTATCGCCTATCGCTATATTTACATACAAAAATATTACAGGCGTTTTGTGCGCGCTAAAGTGTACGTTACGCGGACACCCGAGAGTACCGACTGGATTTTTGTTCGCCCGGCTGAACGCGAGTCGTAGGTACGTTTGTGCGTGACCTCGAACGAGTGACGGAGGCCTGCCTAAACGGCAATTTGTGAAAAAACTAAACTTTTTCTTTGGTATTATTAATGAGAATCAAGGTCATAGCCAGGAATTCACTTCGGGGGAGGGTCGAGCTCTGACTACAGACAATAAGAAGTAACAACTTTGTTATAAAACAAACCGTGCGCCCATCCGGCTTTCCTGATAGATAGCGAAATCTGCAGACGTGTTGGGTATCGATATCTAAACACGATAAAATAAGAAACAAAAATAATTTGTTTTAATTTTGGAGATCTTGGACCGTTTTTAGTGTTGTTACTTGAGAAAATTTGTTTTATCGTGTTTAGATAACATTGATACCCATCACGTATTCACGTCTGTGAAATGGAAAAAAAAAAACTGATTTTGTAAACTGATAATAATCAAGTGGCTACTAACTGCGGTTGATGACCCTACAAAATAAAATCACCAAATTTTTAATTTTTTTCGTTTTATCATGATTAGATATTGATACCCATCACCTATATAAGGAACTGAACTTTGTGCAAAATTTCACGCTTCTAGAATTAGCAGTTTAGGCATATTTGTGCTTTGTCTCTCAGTGAGAGAGTGATTTTTAAAGCATTACTTTATACAAAGTGGCACTAAAAGTGGCCCAAACCATAAGCGCGAATTTTGAACAAACTAAACCTATTCTATGGGATTTTTCATGAGAATAGGTGCCAAGTAGCTTCTCTAGTCATTGGTTAAAGGACTAACTTACATTCCCAAGGAACTTAAAAAACATCACTGGCATAATTTTTTTACCAACTTAACATAACATAAACTTACGCGTTATTCATATGGGGGTAGGCAGAAACTACAGAATGCCATCTGCTACGATCCGATACATACTCTTTTTGCTTCGTGATATGTTCATACATGTTATCCAAATGTGAAATTATTCACTTAAACCGACTGGACAACCAATTTGGCATTGATTTTCATTAAAAAACTACTAGAATGGGTTTCGTTGGTTCATAAATTCACGTTTAGGGCTAGGGCTACATTTATTGCCAATGAGAGCACAATGCACATACTGTAAAATTTCCTTGATCATCATATATGTGCAGCTCGCCATTGGTCAGCGCGAAGAGAAGCTGTGAATTATCGGGCGACCATTGAACTGCAGCAAGCCCTGGTCCTTTAATGTCTTTGCCCCACACTCGAGAACCGTCCACAGAGCCCACAATAACAGCTCCTGTAATAATATCATAATGTTATAGACATTCCAAATCACAAGCGTGCCTCATGTGTCTTTTATTTCAATGATATAAGGTTTAAATTGCAATGATTGACTCACGCTCGTAAACTCTGTATTAACAATTATCACTCTCAGCACCAATCAACTGAGTGTAATGGTGAAATCTAATTTATATGCACATACCTATCATCATTTTCCTGTATCTCTATCCCTTTCTGTCACTTGGATTTGAAAGTCACTGTAGCGAGAAGTGACTTTCGCTTCCGCGTATGAAAGCGGAAGATACCTTTAAATGACAATAAAGAAAGATAAAGAAAAATGCTGATCCGTGTTATAAGTATGATCCCTATTTCGCGGGAACAAAACAGCCCTTTCTTGCTTTCAGTATTACAAAAAAATATTCTTTGTATATTCATTCACAGCCACCATAACAACCGAAATCTACTGGTACTAGCAATTTACAGGTTTAATAATAAAATTAATACTGTCTCACCATCCTCATAAGCTATGCAGATTTTTTGACCATCAGAACCCCAAGCCATGCTTCTTACAGTTGATTTATTTCTGTTATTTATCATTTCTTCGTACCAGGACCCCTGGAAAATAATACACACCACATTATGGCAGTTTCAAATCTATCACCACACCCAAGGCATAAATAGGACGACACATTGACCTAGTGGCCTTTATTCACGCAAATTTATTAAAATAAAAAATAAAGATGCTACTTTTCAAAGTACAAATTACCTTATAAAGCATCCAAACTATGATGACACCATGCTCATCACTAGTGGTCAGCTTTTGAAAGACTTCATTCCAAATAGCCACACACAACTGGCCAGTGTGGCCTTCTAAGCTTAGATTCATTGAAAGATTACCACCACCTCCTGTAATTTATTAAATAAAAATGAATGAATCACCACAGAGGTCAGTTACCTCAGGCCATGGCCATGACCCTATTTTTTTTTTGGGTGGGAAATCATCAAATGACTCAATCCCGCTCTGGGCGGAACGGAAGGGCGTGTCAGACTTTTACTGACTAAAACCCATCCATGTTCCTTCAGTTGCCTATTGCCAAGGTCCCGGTATCCCTTTCGGACTTTCCAGCAACCCTGGCCGGCATCGGTCTTAACGGACCCCGTCAAGCGTGCTGAGATCTCTTCGAGGCGCGCGTGGAACACGACGCGCCGGCGACCCGGGCCTAGTCCTTATCGGACGGCGAGCTACCTATTGCTCGCCGTCCGCAAGCCCGCGCCTACAGTGGCCGGGAATCCGCTTCCGTTCTGCCTCCTCCTTCGCGAGCATTACTGCTTCGCAGAAAGAGGTGACGGCTTCCCATGCCCTCTCGCTCCGTACCATGGCCTAGACCAGGACCGGACGCGAGAGGTCATTGCCGCCAATCGCCTCCAAGAGGACACGGCGGTGCTCCGCCCAAGCATACCTCCACCGTATGCTCCACTGTGGCCCAAAAAATCATCCAACTGATGACAGAATTTCTGGTTTGACTGCTACTTGAAAAATGTTTCTCAAAACTCAAACTCAAAACATTTATTTCAAATAAACCAATTACAGGTTTTGATCCAGGTTGACCAGTAGTCCTCATCTTAGACTAAATCAAAAAAATCTTGGACTGTGATTATGCCTGAGTTACTTAGTCATTATTGTTTATACACAAATAATTTAATGATTTTGATCATAGTAAATTTTCTGTGAGAGAAGTCACTTTTTATTTCAAGAGGAAAAATGATGGATAACTGTTTAAATATAAATTAAAACAAATGTTTATATTATTACCAGATTCCAATTTTAAAACTTTTAACATGCCATCTTCTCCACCAACAGCAATGTACCCAGATGAATGGTTCCATGATATGCAAGTTACGTTTGATTGCTTGGGTATTGCAATCTGAAAAGAAAACATATTATAAAACACAGTCTCTCTGTCCCTTCGTTAATTAAAAACTTAAGAATCACCTGAACCACAAATCTTAATAAGTATGTTTTCTGGTTAGGTTTTGGTATTACTATATTTTCATAAGTGCAGAGCTGTGCACCACTAGCTGGCTGTATGTTCAAATAAATGAGTAACAATTTCTATTTGATTTGAAGATTAACCAATTAGATGTACATTTGGTGCATTTAGGTAGCACAAAAAAAAAATAGTATACTAAGTTTTTTAGTTTGAAGGATTATAATTTATAATGGTTGTTGAAATAAAAATACCTTAGGATGCAAATAGAATGTATTGCAGTTTCAGTTTACTTTTAAAAATGAATATGTGAAATAACATAGTAGAAATGCTATCACAGTCTCAGACCAGACAAGTCAAGTCTATCAACAGTGACGTGAGGCCGGTTTCGTAAATTTAACTGTGTGCACTTAGTGAGGTGTAGTTACTTTGATTGTAAATGGTTGTAAATGTGTGCGTGTGTGCACAGAGCGGAGGTGTAGTTTTGGCATGCTTCACTGTATGTTCGCAACACCTTGGTTTTTTATTTGGTCTGAGATCACAGTAACCAGTCATATACGTAGAACAAAATAATGTGGACGAGTAACTTTTGAAAAAAGATACTGGTCACTGGTCAGTTGACAACTATTTTTAACTAGATAACTACAAAAAGAAAAATGCCCCTGAAGCTCTGCGCCGTTAAATAGTGTAAAATTATTAGAGCCATAGAGTTCATTTATTTATTAAGAAGCCCTGGTAATTAAATTTTAATATGCGCGAGACGAGATCAAGTATTTGAATCTTTACACAAAATCTCTATGGAAACACCGAATAACAACAGTATAAATTATTACCTTCTTGCTCATATATATGAACATTTTGAATGTTTGTTTCCAATCTGTTTTATTTGCAGAATATTTTGCTTTATAACGCGTGTTTTCTATTATAATAAACAACGAAACAGACGAACAGTCAAACAATAACAGTAAATAATACCAATATAACCAACCCAACTGCCAAGCACAGAACGTATTCTAGGGAGTTGCCAAGGCAACTGCTGAACTGCTGTCAAAAAAGTCTTATTTGCATGTTGGTAAATAGTTTAACCAATAATTCTGCAACTTTTTGTTTAATTTGCACCATAGAATTAATTTGTTCTAGATAGTACAACTGGGGAGCAGACGTAGTATTATGAAGTATTAACGCCATCATTATTCCATTGCGAAAACGGGATGGTGCTATAGGCCTTGTCTAGCTCCGACTCTCTCTCACACGGGAAAAATGGTGGCATTAATAGATAAAACGGCAACAGTATACGATCCCTTGTCGCTGCAGAAAGTTACGGTGGGGGACCGCCCTAGAGTACTATTAACTTCAACCACGATGGGCATATACGAATTACAAATAAAAACGACTGATACTCCATTTGAAATAAGATTAGAAATTTAAACAAACCTTTTTACAGTCCATTCAACCGATTTTGACTTCTATATCGTAGGCATAAGGATGGCATTAAAAGCAAAAATCGTTCCCCAACATCAACTGTCTACTGCAGCTTACATTTCTCATGCCACCAACGCAATAGAAGTCAAAATCGGTGGAACGGACTGTAAAAAAAAGCTTATTTAAATGCCTAATCTTATTTCTAATGGAGTATAGTTTAAACATAAACTCACACCTGCTTCCCATGGGAGTAAGCAGAAACTACAGAACGCCACCGGCTAGGATCCTAACATACTTCTTTAGCTTCTTTAGCATACATCTGTATAGTTAAATAAATATCATTACGAGCTAAACAAAATCGGGGATTCAAGAACCCCGCTCATAAGTTAGGTTCGTTAGGTTCAAAAGATTATGGCTCGATTTCAAAGCCCAAACTTTACGTGACTAAACGGTGCTGTAAAATGGGCTTATGCTTGTCTGCATATAGTCGACAAAGTAAATTCTTCGTATGAATTCTTCTGTATCAATGAATGTTCTTGAAACCCGGACTGATCCGAGGCTTGAGTTTTATTTGAAGTTGACTAGTCAAAAGACAATCTGATCTATCGAAAACGTGCCCAAAGAACTCTCCTCCCGCCTCCTGGGGTGGTATTATGAAGTATTAATGCCATCATTATTCCGCTGCGAAAACGGGATGGTGCTAGCGGCCTTGTCTAGCTCCGTCTCTCTCTCACACTGGAAAAATGATGGCATTAATACTTCATAATACGGCACCTGGTCGTGGAATAAAGTCAGTGACCTATTTGGAAAGCACTAAATTGATTGCGTACCCAAGCCATTGCAAAAATACTAATCAGGTAAAATATAGTATTATCCCAAAACTATGTTAGGGTCAGGTTCCAGTAAAACCGGATGCAGCTGAATACCAATATTTTACGTTGAGCAATGGTTATCTGATCGCCACAACCCAGTTACCTACTGGGTAATATAAATTATGATACCCCATACTGTGCGTTTGCACTGGCGAAATATGTTGAAATCTCTAGTTCCTAAAAAAATTGTATGGAACATTGACAGAAAGTTGAGATTTCAACATGTTTTGTCTTGAATGTTTCGCCAGTGCAAACGCACGGTTAGTAACCGTGCGTTTGCACTGGCGAAATATTCGAGACAAAACATGTTTAAATCTCTAGTTCCTGTCAAAAATTGTATGGAACATTGACAGAAAATAGAGATTTCAACATTTATTTATTTATTTATTTATTTAAAACTCTTAAACTATCATTACAGGTTTAGAAACCTAATGCGATAGCTAAGCCTACTTATAATATTAACTATTTTAAATAACACTATTACTAACAATTACAAATAAACTACACAATTAACACCAAATTACTTATAACTAAACAATGCAACCTTATAATTATAACAATGCGATATTCACAGAAAATTAACTTAAGTATACTTTACATTCAAAACATAAAACAATAAAGAAACAATAAACATAAAATTACACTAATTGTTGCTTTCGTAACATATTATATATAAACTTACTCTTGCAAGTTCACTAAAGTAACACGAAAAAATGTCCAACCTATTCTGAATTTCGTTAACAGTACGAATTGCTCGCGTGAGAGGTGCTTTGGCCAGCAGGTTGGTTCGGGCAGTTGGCACAGCCAGCAGTGGCGGGCACCGCCGCCTCCACACGTAACGGTCCGGAACAGAAAACCGCAAGCACTGAAGCACTCCCGGATTGTGCTCCTTGCCCCGGAGTAATTTAATTAAATAGACGACAAGAGTAAACTGTCGTCGCACCCTTAACTCATTGTACCCGACCATGCCCAGTACAAACAGGGTGGGGTACATCAGCGGGTACAATGGATAAACCCCGTACAGTCTGAAGTACAAGTGACGCGTGAACTTGTTCTGTACGCGCTCGACCATGATAGAGTACTTGGCTTCATGTGGAGCCCATATGACCGCACCATACTCCAAGTGACTCCTGACTAGAGCGTCGTATAATACCCTTATAGTCGTAATATTAGTGAACCCCTGTGACTGCCTAAGTACAAAGCCGAGGTTTCTGTACGCTTTCTTGCATATCTTAATGACATGCTCGCGAAACGTAAGATCTGGAGTGAGATATACCCCTAGATCCCGCACCTGCGTTACTCGCTGCATGGGTATCGCCTCTGCTTTGTACTCATAGCGGATAGGGGTGCGCGCACGACCAAAGGATATTACCGAGCATTTGGACACGTTGAAGTACAGCTTATTGTCATGGCTCCATTTCACCACTCTATCAATGTCACCCTGGAGTCGCTCACAGTCTGACTCATCCCTTACCTCGAGCAGCAACTTGAGGTCATCTGCAAACAATAAACATGTGCCATGTCTGACGACCTCCGGCAAACTGTTTATCATTATGATAAATTCAAGAGGTCCCAAATTGCTGCCCTGGCTTACTCCGGACCTGGTGAAGTACGGCCTCGACTCGTACCCATTGTAGTTAACGTATTGTTGACGGTCTCTCATATAGCTGACAAAGAACTGCAGCAAGTGCGGCGTACATCCTACATCTGCCAGCTTTCTTAATAAGACATCATTGTCCACGGTGTCAAAGGCCTTTTTAAAATCAAAGTACGCCGCGTCTACCTGTACTCCAGCGTCGACTGCTGGTATAACCTGTGCCATGAAGTTAAGCAGGTTGGTGGAAGTGCTGCGTCCGGGCCGAAAGCCGTGCTGCGCGTCCGACAGTTGCGCTTGGACTTGCCCTTGTATGCAGCGTTGTATAGCGGCTTCAAAAACTTTTGCCGGCGTCGACAACACTGCGACTGGTCTATAACCGCTGACATGTTTTGTCTTGAATGTTTCGCCAGTGCAAACGCACGGTAAGACTGGTTGTTGTAGACACTCGGGCTTCTAATTGCCCATAAAGACTGCTAAAGATCTACAAATGAGGGCCACGAAGTGGTCTTGATATAAACAATAACAATAAACAATATTTATTTGTTCAAGACTTTAGCCTATTACAATGATTGTACCTTAAATTATGTAACGGTCTAACGGAGGGTCAGCCATCCACGGTTAACAGTATAGCCACCAGCCCCTCAACAACATTCCACGTTCCACGGGTATAATCTAATAGAAAAATCAAAACCCCATGATCCCAATTTAAAAAAACAAAATTATTTCGATCAATGACAGTATAACTCACTAGCAACATTGGGAAAATCAATAATATTTACAGAACTGAAAACATGTCAAAAAGATTTTCGCGAAATCTTCATGAAATAATTCAATTTTCAATCATTTGTATTGTTACTGGTAATTTCGATTTAAACAGTTAATTCAATACTGAGTCCTTTGCATTTCGTAGCTTTTGTATATTTTAAAGTTCGGCTGACACAGCCGATATTTTCAACGCAAGATTTCAAATAAAATAATTATTAAGTTCATGAAAATGTTGGGTCGAAAACAAAGCCTAAAAGGGGAGCCAGTACTAGCAGACTACGGTCCAGAAGAATCTCTAAATGAAAGTGCCGATATTGAATGGGTCAACAAGGTAATTTATTTTTTAACACATTGAAATATTTTAGCCTAAATTCATGGCAGATCTTTCCAGTCGTCTTCAGCACTTACAGCATGAGTTGTAAGTGCTGTAATATAATTGCCCAATGCAGGGTACAGGTCTTCTATCAAATCACCCTATTGAGGGGTAGCCTAAAAAGATGTAGTAAGTAAACAGATAAAATAAATCATATTTTTTATTCCAGTTATGGGTTAGAAGAATTCTAAGATTATGTGCTTTATTAAGTTTAATGTCTGTGTCACTGAATACTCCAAAATCATTTGAAAAGTACCCATCTCTGCAAACTGTAACATTTGCTGTGGACTGCAGTGTCACACTCTTATTTACTGCAGAAATGATTGCTAAAATGCATATTAGAGGGATACTAAAGGTATATTCTAAACAAATAAAAGTTGTGGTCAACTAATTATATGCTATTGTAGCTCCTTTAATAATAATATCTTTTGACTTTGAAACATTAGTTTTATCAAATAAATAAGGAACCAATACAGTGGTCTATGCTCTTCGAGATTTGTGACTATCCTAAGATATTCTTGCAATATTAATATTATTTGTCTTCTTTTGGGTACATTTTTAAATTGTATTAAAACTGTCCCTAATATTAGTTGACCACTACTGTAATAATAAATTTAAAAGCCTGATTCAAGAGAAGATTACTTGTCTTTCTTTGAGATTTTTGCTGTTTTCATTAAGAATATTATATATTGATCAATTTGAATTGAAATTGAATTTGTACTGATTGAAATACTTATTAAAGTGAATGTTTTCAGGGGGATGTAGCCTACCTAAAAGACCACTGGTGCCAGTTTGATGCCTCAATGGTATTTTTTCTTTGGGTATCTGTTCTCTTACAAATGTTTGAGTTGACTGGTATAGTACCCAGATACAGTTATCTGAGTATATTAAGAGCACCCAGACCATTGATAATGATTAGATTCTTGAGAGTATTTTTAAAATTCTCTATGCCAAAATCTAGAATCAATCAGATATTCAAGTAAGTGGATTTAATAAAAAGATTACTGCTTTGCATAAGTCACTACATTTTTAAAAGTCATAATATGATAATAATTTTAATTGACTTTTGCCCAGAAGTGGGACTATATTGGTTAATAGAAATCCATGCAATTTCTTTTATTTATGAATTCACCACATAATGCTCACACTATGTATGTTATGTTTTACAGGAGATCAAGTCAACAGATCTATAATGTGACCCTATTCTTCTTGTTCTTCATGTCCCTGTACAGCTTGCTAGGTGTACAGTTCTTTGGAGAATTAACACATCACTGCGTCAGGAATGATACAAATCCATAGTTAGTATTTTATTAATTATTTTTGAAGTTTTGGGTTTTAGACAGGGGATCTCTGGTAGCTCAGAGCATTGTTGATATGCTTAAAGCTTTGGATGAACGTCTAACATCAAACCTGCCTATCTCTAGTTGTTGACAAAGCTGCCTGTTTAAAAAGTTAATATATTAATTTATATTAAATAATTTGCTATAATTTAATAAAACATTTAAATGAATTATGAACTTTCTGTTTTCAGTGAAATCACTATAAATTCCTTGGCTATTCCTGACACTTTTTGTTCTCCTGACCCTGGTTCAGGATATCAATGTCCTCCTGGAATGAAGTGTATGAAACTTAATTTATCCAAATACATCATGGGATTCAACGGGTTTGAAGAGTTTAGTAAGTAGAAAAACAACAACATTACTGAGCTTTAAATCAAACCCATTTATGTTATTAAAAAAGTTTTGTTTCTGTTCAGCAACAAGCTTATTCACTGTCTACCAAGCATCATCTCAGGAAGGTTGGGTCTTCATAATGTATCGCGCTATCGACTCTCTACCGACTTGGAGATCAGCTCTATACTTCAGGTAAAATCAAAGGAATGCCTAAATTCATTCAATTAATTATCAATTAAAATAACAATTTTTGTAAAATCTTTACAGCACAATGATATTCTTTTTGGCCTGGCTGGTCAAGAATGTTTTCATAGCTGTGATTACTGAAACATTCAATGAAATAAGGGTACAATTCCAGCAAATGTGGGGTGTGAGGAACCCTATTACTAAAGGTAGCACTACACAGTTTTTCACTGGTGATGATAATGGATGGAAATTGGTTACTATTGATGAAAATAAACATTCAGGTAAATAATATAAATAATTCTGGATATAAATGATAAAGACAATAGACAAGATAATCTTTACTTTAGTTTTTCCTTCCAGGCAGTGCACCAGAAATATTCCATAGATTATTAAGGTCCGCATATTTCCGCCTACTAGTCATGGGGGTTGTTTTGGCTAATGGAATAATAACAGCAACAATGAACTTCAAACATGATGACAATCCTAGAGAATTCTTTTACGAGAAATACTATTACATAGAGGTAGCCGACATTGTGTTTTCGTAAGCCATATTTTTAGCCTGAAATTAATTATAATATTTAATGAAATAATTATTTTCTTTACTTTAGATTGCATTTACCATTTTCTTGGATTTGGAGGCATTAATCAAAATATGGTGTTTGGGACTAAAGGGCTATTTCAAACACTCTGTTCATAAGTTTGAATTACTTTTAGCTATTGGCACTACGATTCATATAATACCCCAGCTGTACATGTCAGGGTTTACATATTTTCAGGTAAATACATTGTTGTAAGAAAATACAATATTTTGTTCCAATAATGCAGTGAACACGTTTGTAAGGCAAATAGAGTGCCAGTATTTATTCATTTGGTTTTGTTTTAGGTTCTTCGAATAGTTAGATTGATAAAAGCATCACCATTGTTGGAGGGGTTTGTCTACAAAATCTTTGGCCCAGGGAAGAAACTTGGAAGCCTGATTATATTCACAATGTGTTTACTCATAATCAGCTCTTCTATATCAATGCAACTGTTTTGTTTCCTGTGCGAGTTTACTAAATTTGAAACATTTGATGAAGTAAGTAATATCTTGCAATTACGGGCTTCTTTCATTTGCATATTTTCGGAACCGACTCAAAAATCTTATATTCGTTAACTGACACTGACTGACAACGCACAACCTAAACCGTTGGTCTAGAAGCATAAAACTGTGCACGAGAGTTCTTTATATCACGTAAGTGAGCACTAAGGAAGGATTTTTGGAAACACTACCCCTAATGAGGTTAAATAGTGGATGAAAGTTTGTATGGAATTTTGACAGTTTTGCCGATGGGTAATCTTATCGGGCATACGGCTTGTCATACAATAAGTCCTTACAGACCTATAGTAGCTGGTAGCTCACACTTAAACAATCCTTAAAATTAAATGTTACTTAATTCCGATAATTAAATAATAATCTTTGACAGTAATATTACCAATTTTTTAGGCATTCATGTCTATGTTCCAAATTCTAACTCAAGAAGCCTGGGTAGAGGTAATGGACGAGACCATGGTGAGAACAAGTCAAACATTGACGCCCCTTGTTGCCATTTACTTCATACTGTACCATCTGTTCGTTACTCTGGTAAGTAAGCATAATATAATTATCTTTACAATAATTATGCTTATAATGTACTAATTATAAAGTTCTCATAATTTTGAACTGTATTCCAGATTGTGTTGTCACTTTTTGTAGCAGTAATCTTAGACAATTTGGAACTGGATGAGGATATTAAAAAATTGAAACAACTCAGGTACCGCCAACAAAGCGCGGAAATCAAAGAGAGTCTGCCATTCAGATTAAGAATATTCGAGAAGTTTCCCGATAGCCCGCAAATGACTAAGCTGCACAAAGTCCCTGGCGATTTCAATCTACCCAAGGTTCGTGTATTTGCATTACATATTTAATATTACATTCAGAACAAAAACGGCAATATTCTACAAAGACGCATGATTACATGAAAGCATACAAAAAAATAAAACCAGACAAAGACCACAAACCAGTGCGAAGACATTTTTATGTAATTTTTGGTCGCGTTTATACAAAATTTGTCCACGTATCAATTCTCACTTAAAAAGCTTTGGAAATCTACACATAAGGTACTGATGCGATCTACTCAATAAAAATTTGAATTCACTGACAGACAACGCAGAGTCTAAACCACTCCATCTAGAAGCATGAAATTTTGCACGGGAGTTCCTTATGTAACAAAGGTGAGCACAAAGGAAGGATTTAATAAATTCATCCTTTAAAGATAGTGAATTAAATTTTTAATGGGAGTTTGTCATTTTTGACGATGAGTAGTAAGTAAAACAGTCATACGATATACTTTGTGGTGTTACGCAGGTCCGCGAGTCGTTCATGCGTCAGTTCGTGTGCGAGGTGGAGGGCGAGGAGGAGGCGGGTGCGGCGAGCGGCGGCGACGTGTCGCGGCGCGCCTTCGAGTACATCGGCGTGGCCAAGATCGCCTTCCCGTACCGCAAGCGCTGTCTCGTGAAGACGCTGCTGGTGGCGCCACCGTCGCAGCGGCCCAGCTCCGCGCTGCGCCGCCACGTCGTCAGCTCCATCATTGAGTTAGTGCAACACACCCTGCCGAACTATCGGTGGGCCTGCATGACATTTCTTCGCGGTAATAGCGTTAAGCGCTGGGCTTTTAACATCCAGTTTAAACTGATTGGGTGACCCTTTCGGTACAGCGCAATGTAATTTTTTTTTCATGCTATTCTTTCTTTTTGTTGCTTTCTTTGTTTTGTTATGTCCTTTTCCAGTTCTTGGTACTAAAATGTGGGTCTCGCCTGTCAGAACGGAAATTGTCCGAAATGTTTTGCATTTGGTATCGTGGCTTTGATTTTTTTTTACCTTTACAGGTATCGATTTTGTCGCAGTTAACAGTCGCGTGATACAGGTTTATTTGATTTATTTTCTTTTTTTTTTGTTTTACTTTTTATTAACGAATGATACTTTTTTAAGTTTGTAATGAATTATGATTCATAATTCTTTGATGCTATTTTAGGGACTCCAATAATCACCGACCCCTGCTGGGAGATTCAGCGATGTTAGCGACTGGAGGCAAGTCTGGTCTGAAGCCGCAAGGGACCATATCGAGCGCAAAGCAATTGCGGGTTGATCAGAAGAAGTATGTATTTAATTTGGTTGCAGTATTAAACTTGAATTCAGAATCTTAGATACTATTTTGGAACCACAAACTCAATGTCATACAAGACAAAGTTCAAATTCCATTGTAACCAGAACTTCTCAAAATAAAACTAAGACTACATAACGCTAAAGTGATACTTAATTAAGTGGCAAAGGAATTTAAATGGTCTAATACTAGCAGACCTGACAAAAATTGTCCTGTCCAATTTTCAATAATTTATATAAAAATCCCATATAAAAAAAAGTCGGTCTTCCCGAATTTGACAAGTTTCCGGGAAGCTCTTCCAATGTTTCTTTCCATAAAAACCTAATTCGGAATATTACGAAATACGAACATTTTAAAATAAAAATTTGCCTAATCGGTCCGGCCGTTCTGAAGTGATGCACTCACCAACGAACAGCATTTAATTTTCATGTATATAGATAGATTCTGAATTCAAGTAATAATAGTACGGTGGGGTTTAAAAGATATGGCCTGATTAACGAGTGAGCAATAATATGGCTCTCAGGTTCGGCTCGCGCTCTATCCGGCGATCGGTGCGCAGCGGCTCCATCAAGCTGAAGCAGACGTACGAGCACCTGCTGGAGAACGGCGACATCGGCGCGGCGTCGCGCGTCGTGCCGTCGTCGCGCGCGCGCCCGCCCTACCTCGACATCCGCCTGCTGCAGGCCAAGCGCCAGCAGGCTGAGATGAGGAGGTGCCTTTTCATTTATCCTAACTAGCACCCCGCCCCTGCTTTGCACGGTTTTTTCGACTTGACAAAACATGGAGATTCCTTTATTATTCCTAACTTTAATATGAATGTATTATACACATATAAAACTTTCGCAATAAATACTTTAAATGTTGTAGAAAACCGCGTCAAAATCCATTAATCAATCTATCCATTAAGAAGAACAACGCGGTCATAAAGGCAGTAGCGAAAAGTGAATTCAATGTATAATATACATAGATAGATTATCAGCAGAACAATGCTAAGCATTATGTAGCTGGAAAAATGTAATAACCAAAGAAATAACTTGAAATAAAAACCTAGCAAAATAGATTTCCGGGTTCTGTTATCACGTGGTCGTATAGTGAACAAAATAAAAAAGAGGCAAGCTAACTTGCCACTACCTACTTTAAATAATGTTGGCGTTACGTATTCAAACCTTTTGCGTCGCACTTTCATGTGAGTCGCCAACTTTCTACGCTGAATCAAGAGCTGAATACCCAACAGCGCGCTTTAACAACGCTCAATAAAAAAGAATAAGAACAGTAGTGGATAGATGATTATTTTGCCAGTATTACACTTTTTTGTTGACTGTACATTTAATCAAATAGTATGTTAGGAATCAACGAGAAGAGGACTTACGCGAGAATCATCCACTGTTCGACACACCCCTGCTGATAGTGCCGAGAGAGTCCCGCTTCAGGAAGATATGTCGCGCCATTGTGGACGCGCGCTATGACGCCCGGCTGCGGGACCCTGTCACTGGCAACGAGAGAAAAGTACATTATAAAAGTTTTCAGTAAGTATTTATCCCTCGTGATTTACTTGTATGGTGATCCCACGGGAACCGTGCATTATTTCGGAATAAAATTAAAACATGTCACTCTCCGGCACATAAAATAAAATCGATCCGATGCTCCGTCGCTGCTTAAAATAATAACAAACCAACAAACACTTCCGCATATTTTAGTAAGATGAGCATTCCTAATCCAATACTTCGCTCAGGTAATGTTAGCTTTCTGACTAAAGGTCCGGCTGTGCGCTCGTTAAACGTTTTTTTTTTGTCATTTTAATTACTATTTTAAATATCATTAAATTTTATTACAACTATTACCTGTTTTTTGTTTTCAGTAATTTCCTCGGCCTAGTGACTTATATGGACTGGGTCATGATCATGGTCACTACACTCTCGTGCTTATCGATGATGTTCGAAACACCTACCTACAGAGTGATGGAAAACTTCGTTTTACAGGTGAATGTAACCCAATAAGTCATCAGTTATCGGATTCACTGATAATTAATCACCAACTATGTCTTACTTATTTTTTTAAACCTAGCTAATAATTGAATGTTTTATTATTTAGATTGCTGAGTACGGGTTCGTGGTGTTCATGAGCTTGGAACTAGCGCTGAAAATTTTAGCCGACGGACTGTTTTTCACGCCTAAAGCTTATCTGAAAGATGCCGCCGCAGTGCTGGACGTTTTTATCTATATTGTAAGTATCTTCACACTATCACACAATTAAACATTTTTTATGTAGACGTGTATAATTAGTAGTCGGTCTGTGTGTGTGGACCTGCAACACACATATCAACTCTTAAAAACTTTGTTTTTGCAAAAAGCTGTGGGGTTCGAAATAACAACCTAGTTTGTTTTTGCGCCGAGCGATAGTCACTTAATCGTGTTTCCTTACATATTATAAAACAGAGTCCTCCGCCACGTCTGTCTGTACCGATTTTCAAGCTGTTTTCACCAATGGATAAAATGGTTCTCGAGGAAGGTTTTAGTATATAATAACCGTCATCCAAGCGGGCCAAGCCGCGGGCATCAGTTAGTAATGTATAATTGTTCCTGCAAAATGTCGTGAGAAGAGTTTTGAAGAGTTTTGCTATAAGAGTAGGGGAAGATCAAAGAAACCATGGATAGACTGTGTGAAAGATTATATGGCTAGAAATGGGGTGACTACCAAGATAACGTTTAACAGAGAAGTATGGAAGAAATATATTTCGTCGGCCCAAATAAAGAGGGATAAGGGCGCGAGAATGCTGACGATGTCGGTGCAGGTGTCGCTGACGTTCCTGTGCTGGATGCCGCTGCGCGTGCCGCCCGGCTCGGCCGCGCAGATGCTCATGATCCTGCGCTGCGTGCGCCCGCTGCGGATCTTCACGCTCGTGCCGCACATGCGCAAGGTGGTCTACGAACTGTGCCGCGGGTTCAAGGAGATATTGCTCGTGAGTAAACAAGGAACAGGCCGCTAACCGTGCAAGTCATATTAACAGTATTCCTAGTTAATATGCCATTAGATATAGGGCCAGTTTCTCAAACGAGAAATTGTTGCAAAATTAACGTAGCTTTGTCAAACGCCCGTTTACTGCAGGCTGTGATTGGTTGAATTAATTATTTTATTCCAGAAACTGGGCGACAGAGTTTTAAAAGGACAACACGCAACAGGTTACATAGAAGACGTTCTTCAAAGACGATAATTTTTCGTCCATATTAACGGCCAGTGACGAAATAATTCTCGAAAGTACGATACGCACTGTACTTTCGACAATAATTTCATAACTGTTAATCAGGCAAAAATACTAAAATAATAATTGTATCTTTTGTCTGTTTGAGATTTAAACGGAGCAATTTACTTTCCTACAGGTATCGACTCTTTTGATCCTCCTCATGTTCGTGTTTGCGAGCTATGGAGTACAGTTATACGGTGGCAGGTGAGCGGTAACATACTTGCAGGTTATAAAACCAATTGGCTTCGTTTGACAAAATCGGATCCCGATAACGCGATAATCCCTTATCGATAAGGGAGTATCGCGTTATCAATGCAATTATTAATTGCAAGGTAAAATACCAAACTTCTAGAGTAGGTTTTGGTAACCTACTTTTTATACCAATGCTGCTGGGAAAAAGCCACCCCTTATTTCTTCCAAACCATCTTTGGCGATATTTGGCCACGTTTGGCCTGCAAACCTATCCAGTCACACCACTTCGCTGAGGCCGGCCTCAATGTCCAATGTGTAGAATGATGTTTATTGAAATCCAGCACGTTACAGACTGGCGCGGTGCAACGACCCCACGATAACGAAGCGCGAGGACTGTGTGGGCGTGTTCATGCGCCGCGTGTTCGTCACTAAGATGAAGATCCGGCCCGGCCCCAACGAGACCTTCCCTTCCATGCTCGTGCCTAGAGTCTGGTATGTAACACATACACATGATGTTTATTTAAAAGGCGGTTGGATTCATGGAGAACCAAAATAACCGACAACGTTATATACATAGCCGATGGAACTTAAAGTGGCTGTGGGCAGTATATTGCTTGTAAAACGGATAGCCGATTCAGCCACCGACAATGTCGGCAGCCCCCACAAGGTGGACCGATGACGTGGTGAAGATCGCGGGAAGCAGAAGACCGGGCGTCGTGGCGATGATTGGAGGTCTTTCTCCAGAATCGTGATGATATGACTGAATTATGCAAATGGCGAGAATTGACTGCTGCATAATCGAGATGAAATCATTCTATTCGGTGGTTTGCAGACCTAGGATAAAACTACCTTGAGTCTTGTCCTAACTTACTATATTTGTTGTTTCAGGGCAAATCCCAAACGATTCAACTTCGATAACATTGGTGACGCACTCTTAACATTATTCGAAGTACTGTCGTTTAAAGGCTGGTTGGATGTCCGGGATGTACTGATCAAAGCATTAGGACCGGTTAGTATGCATAAGTTACGTTCAAAACAGGTCTCGTGTTCATGTTTTTTTTTTGTGTCTCCAGTTGTAAATGCCATAATCTGTGTTACCAGGTACACGCGATCTATATACACGTATACATATTTCTTGGCTGTATGATTGGACTCACCCTGTTCGTCGGTGTGGTGATTGCTAATTACTCGGAGAACAAAGGCACTGCACTGTTGACTGTCGACCAGCGACGTTGGTAAGATACCCCCTTATTATTTATTATACTCTTTAGTAAGATACTATTATATAATATACTAGCTGATGCCCGCGACTTCGCCCGCGTGGATGTTGGTTATTATATACTAAAATCTTACTCAAGAACCACTCTATCCATTGGTGAAAACAGCATGAAAATCGGTGCAGTAGTTTTTGAGTTTGTTATTCGCTTCGGAAATCATCGCCTATCTTCGGAAATCCCGGTGTTTTGGCATGTCGCCGTTTCATGCCTGCGAAGCAAGGACGAGTCGCTAGTTTACTGTAAAACTGTATTGAGTTTAAACCGTTTTCGTTTCTAGGTGTGACCTAAAGAAGCGACTGAAAATCGCTCAGCCGCTGCACTTGCCTCCTCGCCCGAACAAGCGCAAAGTCCGCGCCTTCGCATATGATGTCACGCAAAACTTGAGCTTCAAACGAGTGATCGCGATCGTTGTTCTCATAAACAGTGGATTGTTAGCTGTCACAGTGAGTCACCTTCCACCATACATTAAATTACATGATCGTTAATTTTTAAAGGCATAATAAGTCCGTACTGTGTATGGAACAATGTTAATAAGTTTCGTAAATTTTGTAAGTAATGCAAAAGAATCGAGCTCCGAGCTTAGCAATCGGATGGACAGATTCGTGGCTTGAGATATTTATGTGTATTACACGGCCGTAGATATGAGTACATTGCTTGCGACAGAAGCTTCAGTAAAGGACACCACAAACCTCAACAATGTTGAACTTTTTCTTAAACTGTACTTAAGTCCCATATGTATGTACAGCCGGGTGCTGTGCGGTCAATATAAGTTATCCGGTGCGCGCCGCCCGCGGTAGAGTGGTGGCGCAGGCGCGGCTTGGTATTAGAAAGCTTTTCTACATAAGTCGACAAAGTAACTTGGTGGGCGTAGTGATTTTAAAAGAAAGTTACATATCGAGGGTTCACGGGCTATTTTTATTAAGCGACATTTTTGGAACTTTACAGGAGAGCATTTCAAAGTTTAATTTTTAGGAAAAAAAACGTTATAAAAAAAGTAATAAAATTATTACAAAAAAGTGTTCTATGTTGTTTTCCGTTATAAAAACCGCACAATTTAGTCTAGTTTTCATTTTTTTTAAAGCTGTTATTACCAGAAATAAATGTCGCTTCATACAAAATTACCTCAAATCACTGTTATTTAGAAACAGGCTAAATGATTCAAGCGCCATAAACTGTATATTATAGGTTCAGGAAAAAGGATTTAAGCAACACTCGGTGTTGTTTTAGTGTAAGGTTAAATGTAATAGCTACCATCGCGATAGTAATATAGAATCAGGCTATTCAGCTTATGCAGCTGAAGTATCATAATAGTAGTTTCAGACCAAAATGATTTATTAGCACTTCACATTAAGTATTTATAATAAATTCCAGGTATAAATTCCACGTGCAGGCTAAATGTTTCAAACGACATCAAGCATGGATTTCAGATGCAGGCAGGCAAAACGATTCAAACGCCCTATGTTACGAAATTTATGTCAGGACAAACAGCTTAAGTCAAAATCACAAAATATTTGGTCTGTGTGAAGTCCATGTTTACTAAAATTGTATAAAATTTGTGTCGCATCAGTCAAGTCTGATGTTTCAAGCGCCAAAAAAGTGCTCAGAATTGTACGAAACTCGGCTCATCCGACGCAGAAAAATTCGCTGATTCCGAATATGTTATAGCTCAATATCGTCCAAAATGTCGCTTCAAACAAACTGCCTTTCACCCCTCGATATGTTAAAAGGTTGGGAACCCCTGATCTAAGTGATAAAACTTTCGGCAAAGTATGCTACGTGTCTGTATTTTAGTTTCGCCTTCGACATTCCAGTGGTCTCGCTACTCCCCGTACACGGAGCAACTGGCCCTCACCTCGGCTCTGCTAACTCTCGTGTTTGTGGTGGAAGTGCTTCTCAAGACCATTGCGTTCACTCCGCGCGGCTACTGGCAGAGTCGCCGCAACCGATACGATCTGCTCGTCACCGTCGCTGGCTGCATCTGGATCTTTATGCATTTCACTTTGAAGGTAACTTTTTTGTAAATCCGTTGAAGTTTGGTGCGGTTAAGATGAAGCCATAAACTATACTTGTCGGCCGTGGACCCTATGTTGGCCTATTTATCATGTTTGTATAATTTATTTTTACCTAATCCTAGATTGCGTTAAACAAGGTCAAATTAAATTCACTGGCGAATCTTCACAGACGTGTTGGTTATAGATATTTAATGATGCCAGTTAATTTCTTTTAGTATGGATTAATTTAATTTGTACGTGTAAAATCATATATAATAACGCTCTCAATACAGTCAAAACAGCACAAAAATGTTGCTA
Source organism: Lithophane leautieri (assembly GCA_949152455.1). NCBI lineage: Eukaryota > Metazoa > Arthropoda > Insecta > Lepidoptera > Noctuidae > Lithophane > Lithophane leautieri. Next base: position 9,931,987 of record OX424462.1, on the reverse strand, counting down.
ATATAATTTATATCTTAAATAATGGTGTCATGTTGTGTTTGTAGAACGACCTGTCGTACTTCGTGGGCTTCATGGTGGTGATCCTGCGCTTCTTCACGATCACCGGCAAGCACACCACGCTCAAGATGCTGATGCTGACGGTCGGCGTCAGCGTGTGCAAGAGCTTCTTCATCATCTTCGGCATGTTCCTGCTCGTCTTCTTCTACGCACTCGCTGGTACCATCGTTTTTGGAAACGTCAAATACGGCGAAGGGATTGGCAGGTAAACAATCGTCTTGGCATTTGCGTACATACAGCGTCTTGGGTTCTTTTTGTTGTGTGTTAGCTTCTAATAAAATGCATCGAATCGTACCGACTACAATAACATGATGACACAAAATAATGCGGACACACCTTAATGGCGTGCTGCCAGCACGACATTTAAGGTGCGTCCACATTTGTGAATTTGCAATGGACAAAACTTCATCCAACATTACCCTGCTAAACATAATCAGAATTATTTATTTGTAAAACATAGGTTAAAGGTCAAGGCCTTAATAATGTTCAATGAATGTATTAAATTAATGTAAGCTATTAAAGTTAAGGTTAAATTATCATCTTATTTCATCATCATCATTAGTCTACAGCAGTCCACTGCTGGACATTGGACATAGTCCTCTCAATACGATTCTCAGCAACTCTCATCCAGCTGCTACCAGCCACCCTGCAATGATCGCCGCTTCACCTAGTCTGAGGGCGTCCTACCTTAAAGTGACTACCACGGCTAAATATGGCCGGCCCATTGCCACTCAGCTTGCTTATTCTGGAAGCTACGTCGACAACTTTTATCTCATTTTCAGGCGCGCAAACTTCAACTCGCCGATCCACAGCGTAGCGATGCTGTTCCGCATAGTAACGGGGGAGGATTGGAACAAGATCATGCACGACTGCATGGTCGCGCCGCCCTACTGCACGCCCGCCGACAACTACTGGGAGACCGACTGCGGCAACTTCACCGCCTCGCTCGCTTACTTCTGCACCTTCTACGTCATTATTACGTACATCGTGCTCAACTTACTTGTGGGTTAGTGCAACGTTTTCATATAAATGAAACAAAAAAAATCACATCAAGCCTGTAGTCTCTAAAGGCTTGGGCAGAGGTATACCTACATATAGTACACCCACATTTCGCCAGTAATGTTTAAATCCTATGTAATAGGGGACGAGCCTATTGCCATCAACCAGGCACAAATCCAAACTCCGGGCTACTACTGAGAAAAAACCCTTTACATTTTACCCGACCTGAGAATTGAACCCAGGACCTCATGCTCAGCAGTAGCGCTTGCGAGGACTAAACCAACAAGGAAGTCAAATTACTTAGCAACAGCCGAATGTAAAGTGATTGCCGCTTGACAAACCAAGGAGACGGTTCAGACAAAGTTGAAATGTTCATATTATGTCGTATTTTCAGCTGCGCGAACTTAAGTAAAAAAAGCATAATCAGCCTATAATGTACCAACTGCTGGGACACAGCCCTCCTGTCTGTGAGAACGAACCTAAACATACAACAAACTTTCGTATGCGTAAACAATATCATTACTTAACTGTCACATAATTTTTGTATCTTGCAGCTATAATCATGGAGAACTTTTCATTATTCTACTCAAACGAAGAAGACGCTCTTCTGTCTTACGCTGACATTAGAAACTTCCAAAATACATGGAACGTTGTGGATGTGCATCAAAAAGGTGTTATACCGGTTAGAAAGGTAAGTTATAAATTAATTTCAAACATATAAAGTCAACCGCGCATCCATATTTAAACTTGAACCACAAAAAACACCCTCACTGCTACGAAATAAAGACGTTGTCTATCTCAAATTGTCACCATGGACGTGTGGATAAGCATAAGCATAATCAATCTATAATGTTGCCACTTCTGCAACACAGGCCTCCTTTCGATGAGAGGGAGTGGGCCATAACCACGATGGCCCAGTGCAGTTGCACCAGGTTAAACAAAAATTTATGATTTTTATCGCATTTCAGGTAAAATTCATATTGCGGCTTCTGAAAGGTCGCCTAGAATGCGACACCCACAAGGAGAGGCTATTGTTTAAGTACATGTGCTATGAGCTCGAGCGACTGCATAATGGCGAAGATGTTACCTTCCATGACGTCATCAAGTACGTAGCCATACTTTATGGTAGGCTTTTTCAGGGTTGCAGAAATTAAAACCTGTGAAAATGTTGCTATTCTATCTTTTTTATTTTTAATACAATATATTAAAAATAATTGAATGATAACAGTATGCTGTCGTACCGCACGGTGGACATTCGCAAGTCACTGCAAATGGAGGAGTTGTTGGCGCGGGAAGAGTTCGAGTTTCTAATCGAGGAGGAAGTCGCCAAGCAAACCATACGCACGTGGCTCGAGGGCTGCCTCAAGAAGATACGCGCCAACAGTAGTGTAAGTTATATGGCTAATAAATACTTACATATTATAAAACAAAGTCCTCCGCCGCGTCTGTCTGTCTGAAAAAACTACTGCACCGATTTTCATGCTGTTTTCACCAATGGATAGAGTGGTTCTCGAGGAAGGTTTTAGTATATAATAACCGACATCCACGCGGGCGAAGCAGCGGGCAAAGTACTAGTTAATAATATATGTACTACAATAAACCATAAGTAATAATCTTCAAATAGTTTTTTAGGCCACTTTTATACCACCCTCCCCCTATGAGGAACCCCCCCGTGAGGTTTTTGGCTAGTCCCAGCATCACGTGTATTTTTATTATTGAAAAGATTAGATTTTTTAGATTCTGTTTATTAAATTAAAAAAGTAGCTCAGTCGAGGTTTTTCGTGGTCGCACAATTCAATTCATTATTAGTAAAAATATTTTACACGTTACACATTACATTAATTTTTTTCGTCGCACGTATAAATATATCTTTGTACAGTATTTTTTTTTTACTTTTTCATAAAGATTTAATAAATAAATAATACACGTGATTGTCACATTAAGAGGGCTATCTAAATTTTTCTTGAATTTGAGCGTTTTACTCGAGTTTTGATGTGTGATTAGTCCAGTGATCGGAATAGGTAGAGCTAATTTACCTAAAGTTCGAAAAAGAACAGAGACAAAGTGGAGACGCCTTACGACAAAATATTTTTTCGGGACTAATGTCCCGGGTTTCAGAACATTACTTAAGTACAACTAAAATTAATAAAGTAAAACAACTATCGAATTAATTTCCTGTTTCTGTTTAAAAAAAAAAGTATGCACGATTTCTATTGTTTAAAAAAAATTAAGGTAATCTCCTAATAATCTAATATTCGTTTGAACGATGTAAGTAAGCGCAGAAGCTAATGTTATTTACATAACAGTTTTAATAATAATTTATGTGATGTCCCGAAATCCCGACATTAGTCCCGAAAAAATATTTTAGTCGTAAGGAAGTCTCCACTTTTTTTGTCTCTGTTCTTTGAACTTTAGGTAGATTAGCTCTACCTATTCCGATCACTGGTGATTACGGTTTAGCTATAGCCTCAAAATTAAAAAAAAAAATACACCCGTTCAAAAAAAACGGGTGGTTTTGATTTTTTTACATTATTGGTAATCATTCAGTTGTAAAGAGGTTTAATAGCCAAACTATGTTACTGGCATTAATAAAGAGTCTGGGTATGAAATATAATTCATTCCAAATTCCAAACTTTTGTTTAAAACAATAATAATCCCTTTTTCAGTTTGTGACTTTTACTAACTTTTTGCGGGTTTGCGATTAAAAGGTTATCCTGGCAACTAAAACTTACTTCTCGTTATTTTTTGTATAATAATTTATGTTTGTCGCATAATCCAGCCCTATTGTGACTTAAAACAGATATCTTTGTGTCGATTGTAATGGCGGAAAAAGCAATAAGAGCTAGTAAAATTGTAGCGCTCCCGGAAGAGGGGTGTAGCCAAAAAACGATATTCTTATTGATAAAGTAAAGTTAAAATATTAATATTATCCATAGAAAAGCCAATGACTGTTAAGGTGCCCGTTTTTTTTGCAAAGGGGTGTATATGCCCAGGAAATTTTGATTATTTCTCTTGGGGAGTGTTTTAAATAAATATTTCAATTTGTCTACACAAATCAGTAAAAACCTTGTCTTTGCAAATGATGTTTCGTAAAATTTAACTTTTGGGCGTCCTTTCATGCTTTGTTACATCGAAGATATAGTAATTTAATATATTAAGTATTAAAATGTCTAATTACCTGCTGAATAAATTGCATACTAGTAAAGAAAATTGGTAAGAGAAGTAGGTACTGGCAACACGCAAGTGATGCTTCTGGCATTGCAAGCATCTTTAGGCCGCGGTAACTGCAGTTACATTTTACCAATAGCAGTTGCATGCTAGTTTGCCGCTTTAGTGGTATAACATATAAATTAAAATTCAAGTAAATTTTTAAGACCCTATTGTAACTCAATAGATAAGCCGTTCTAGGTACATTCATCGATACAAATAATATTTCATGAACTATAAATAACAGTAATTTAATTTATTTCGAAAGTAAAGTGGAAAGGATCAAGTTGGTTTGTTCCTCGCGTCTGACGTATAGCGGTTTGCATGTATGCGTAGCGTACATCACTAGACGCACACGAGCGCATCCGCTGCCGCACGCCGTCAAATTTACCTAAATCTGTGCACTTCGATTTTGTAATAGCGTCGTCGTCGTAACTCGTCATAATTATCAAGACTAAATACACGTGATTGTCATATTATCCACATTGCGATTAATTGTGACTTTTTTTCTGCCCCCCTCTATTCGAACCTCAAGTGATTAAAGGAAGACGAAAAACATTCGAAAAATATTTCCTAAATATTGAAAACTGTATTTGAATTTAGAATCTTAGATATTTACATTTATTTCCACTTACTACCTACTATAGCGTTCTGTATTCTATTTTGATTTTTGAGACCATTTCATTTGTAATCAAAAGATCCTAAATTACTTTTGGTTTCTATGGAATTTGTATTTTATCAATTATAACATTAAATTGGAAATCCATAGTTCCAAAACATGATAATTCTGATTTCAATTTTAATAAGGTACGTGTTTTTAAGGTAGTTTTGTGTTACAGAAACAGCAAACTAGTTTAATCGCTGGATTGCGGAAAACAAATGAACAAGCTGTTGACATGAGCAGCGAGAAAGTTGACAAAGAAAAACTGGAAACTGAAGCTCAGGTAATCACCATATTTGATATTGATAGCTTTATGTACGGCTAAGAGTAAAATACAAAACTTTAAATGAATTTCCAGCAGGTGATCGCTAACACAGGACGCACGGAAATAACAGAGTCCACTTCACAGCCTGTTATATCTAGTAAGATTTTTAAGTAATTGTTTCCTTAAACAATACAGGACAGGTTCTGTATTTGTGTTATTTTTTATTTTACAGATATATCATCATCTTTTGATTCACAACCAAAAAGATCGTCAACCAAAAGCCAATTCAAGAGGCCTGGATTACCATCTGTCACAATTCCCAGGTAAAATTAAGAACTAGGAACAACTATTGCGCTTAGTTATCTCAAAAATAATTTAAGAAGTGAGGACCACATACCGATTTATATTGAATTAAATAACTTGCAGACCGGAGAGCCCGATCAAGAAGTATCTTCAGCCAACTCTCAGTGATCCTCATCCTGCCCTCATAAAGAAGACTTCTTGTAAGTGTGAGTGTTCTATTTTGTTTACTAATATTATCGTTAAGCTAGCCATATAAGCCAAATATAGAGTAACTACTAAGTAGAAGATAAAGGTACACTACTAGGCCCTGTTTATCAAAAGTTACAAGTCTATACGTTCACAAGTTACTTAGAATGTTCCCACTGCTGGGACACGGGCATCAGGTCATCCAGCTCTCTTTGGACCACATTTTAAAAAAGAAAATCGAATTTAAACATTTATTGCGGTACTAAGCACTACACTTGTAAACTTGTAAGACGGAATAGAGAGTCGCTGGACACTCAGGATTTGCTATGATTTTCTACAATTTGTAACTTACAAAGAATTTTTTGATAAACAAAATCATAAATAAATGTGTAAAAATATAAGTTACAATTTAATTTTCAATAATAATAACTATTACTTAACTAATGAAATCCTAACTAATATTAATTACAACTAACTATACAAATAAATAATTAATCAGGGCTTGAAAACGGTATTTCCGTAGAGATATCTGGGTATCGGTACGATTTGGTAGCGTTACTTAGTAGCATAACATAACAATAATGTTAAAAATTGTGGTAAAAATTACCGGTATTTTTAATGTTATTGTAAAAATAGTGGTAAAACATTACCGGTATTCGTTTTCTCAAAGGCGGCCGGCGGACAAACCAACCAAGTATATTCACAAGAACAAGCACAACACAGAATAGCAAAGAGAATACCTATTATACACGCAAATAGTCGTACGGCACAGTCTTAGCATCGATGCAGTCTGAAATTTTTAACGATATCTAGAGCGACGGTAACAAAACTAAATCATAACGATAAAATTTTCGATAGCGTAGATTTTAACGTTACGTATGTTTATCGATAAAATGTGCCAGATATAATGTTAAATATTATAACGTTATTAATTATTAGTTAACGATATCTGCAAGGCTGTAACGATACCATATTTTTAACGGTATTTCAAGCCCTGCAATTAATAACTAAAATATGGCGTCGAAAAATTCTTCCGCATCGCTGTCGGCTGGTAAGGTACCCAAGGGACTAGCGGCATTGCCACGTTGTATGGCAATGCTTAGCCTCTGACCAAAAAAGCCAGCCCTTGGGTCACAGGAAGTGTCAAAAATATATGTACTTGTGAACTAAATAATGACATTTGGTATTACAAGGCTTGTAAATTTTGATAAACAGGGCGCTGAACTCCAAAATCGAGGCAACTTGCATTGCCATGTTAGGTAAAAGCTTAAAGCATCAAATGAATGACGACTCAAAGATAAATTATCATGCTGACATACTAGCCACTATTGTTCCAAAACGGAATTTGCAACCATTTAAAAAGTTATGTAACTTTATACAAAAAAAAACCGAGCCGAGTCCGGGAGTGCCACAGAGCACAGAAACCCTTGCCGGCAACGTCTAAGGACGGCAGTTCTAATAAAATTCGTATTCGTAGCTCCGAAAGTGTGTTGAGCACAAAACTTGAGTTCGGACGATTCCCGGGCAGGACGATGAGAGACTCAAAAAAAAATTTGTGTGCCGTTTTACTAATATTTTTTTATTTATCACCTCGAGGAGGAGCTCGTGGCTACGTAATAACAGCCGCACGGGTCGATACATCAGGTTAAGCTACGCTTGCCGGGGTTGGTCCGTGGATGGGTGACCATCTTTACATACCGAGACTCCTCCGTGCCTCGGAAAGCACGTTAAGCCGTTGGTCCCGGCTGTCATTTGTGGATCTTTGACAGTCGTTACGGGTCGTCAGAAGCCCGAAAGTCTGACAACCAGTCTTACCAAGGGGTATCGTATTACCCAGTTACTGGGTTGTGGAGGTCAGATAGGCAGTCGCTCCATGTAAAATACTGGTATTCAGCTGCATCCGGTTAGACTGGAAGCCGACCCCAACATTGTTGGGAAAAAGGCTAGGCAGATGATGACCTCAATATTTGTTCTACACACACGTTTTTTTTGCCGAGAAAAATTACAGTGTATTCACCGTGTGTAGGCCCGGTCATTAGTGTTGTATGGATCACTACGGAAGTTCGTTGACCACGGCGGCACTACGGCACGGCGCCGTCGCCGTATACCATAAAGCCGTGTCATATACAAGCTCACACGATTATTCTGCGGTACGGCTAGCGCGCCGAACCGTAAAGAAACCGTTCTGTATACAACGGGCCTTAGTGTACTTTCTCTCCAGGGCCCACTTCAACTTTCCACTCTCAAATAATATATTATATTGTTATATCCACTGCCCTAAGGCCGCCCGCTGCGCTAGGACGACGAACGCATGTCTTTCTTAACGCAGCGGACGGCCTAACGATTCTTTGATAAGATATCCAATGGATGATTGATTAGTTGGGATGGTATCTCATATTTAAGATAATGTATGTTTCGACAGCATCTGCGAAGAGTGGAGTGCGCGTGAGTCACGTTAGTGGAAGCGGCGCGCGCGACCAGCCTGTGCTGCACGACGTGCACTCGTGGTGGGGCGCGCAGGTCTCACGCCTCGCCATGCTCGACACAGAGTAGCGCCCACCATCTGCATCTGCTTGGCTTAGCTCATTATTGTAAGCACTTCATTTGTTTACTACTCCGTGTCAGTATGAAATAATATTTGTAGCAACACCAAAACAAAAATTTATATCGGTTTGACTCGAATTGAAGTTAATAAAATGAATAGATTTATTTTAACATGTTAATAATTAAGTCTACCTGTGTTAGTGCCAAAATAGTTGGAAACGAAAATAAAAAACCATCAAAATATCTTCCAATAATTTATTCAGTATCCCAAGATTCTGACGATAGGTATAGATTTTGATGTTTGAATAACTTTAAATGTCAGATGATTAAATTACACTTATTTACAGAAAGAGGATTTACAACTTGTAAACCTGCTAAGTAGTGGGTGCTTCATAAAAAATAATAAAATTAATTTAATATTTTAAGTATCGATAAATTATTATTGTAATAAGTGACACATTCCAAGTGAGAAGAGTACTATTACGGTAAGGGTGAGTACGAGACACAGGTATCGGCCGGCGATGGGGTAGTGGAACAGCTTGGCGTGCAGGCGCAGCGTGGACGCGTACAGCAGCACGGAGGTGATGTCGTCCTGCGGCGTGTCCTGGTGCAGGAACGGCCGCACGCACAGCTCGTGGCCCACCGACTGCGTGCGCCGGCATTCCTGAGACAGCCGCGCGGCCTGCGATCATAAAACTAACGTTAAACATGGACTAATGCAAACCTTGCTTTAGCGATAAGACCACCTATGTAAAATTTCTAAATTTATATCTGTGTTTTGTATGCTGTACGTCATAAAGGGTATTCTATCTATATCTTGCCAACGTGGCTTTAAATTTTTCTATGACGGCAAATGCTCAAAAGTGCTCTTTAGTCAAATTACATTTTTTGCCATTACCTGGACAAATGGTACTACGACCGCTGATATCCACAAGAGCTCATTAAGGATGCTGATACCAATCAACGGTTCCGTTTCAGTGTCCACCTTGTCTAAGTTGAGTAGCCACATAAGACCAGAACTCGCCCATGATATGTTCACGATGGTGAACAAACATACTGCGGGTGCTAGGTCATCATTCAAATATTTTAACAGCTTACGGAATTCTGCTATTTCCTGCAAAAAGAGAAATTAGTATATGTAGGAGATTTTTTTAATTGTTGGACTTGTTCTAAGAAGTTCAAAATAAGTTATTCAAAGGAAAACTCACTCTCATCCAGTTAAGCGGAGTAATGGTTCGGTTAAGAAGGCGCTCTTTGAGGAACATGAGATGAGCCTGCAACAGCTGCGCTTGTAGGCAGTAACTTGTGATGATAGTCGCCTGCACCATGTCGTGAATCAATGTGCATATTATAAGTAAGATCTTCAACAACATTCTTACTTCATACGAACTGGAATAAATTAATTATAACATCAGTAGCTACCACATTTAAAATCAACAGTCCGTGGTACAATGTGACCTTTATGTCGTAGCGGTTAGGGTCTGCCCGGTTGACCGCACGTAGTCAAGAAATAAATATAGGTATAAGCATCTTAAACTTAATTTTTAAATGCATCGTCATTGCCAACATTTTGAATGAAAATGACAGTTCGAAATGGTGACATACGCCCGATATGTGGGAAAGGAATTTGTTTGAAAATTGCTTAACATTTTCGTTCCTTGACAGTACGTATCTAAAATGTAAAAGGGGTGATAGACGTGTGAGCAAGTGCGCGTACTTATGGCTCGGCGAGCTTACTTGCCCGTCTGTTACCGCCGCGTGCCAATTTGACAATTAAATTTTGAGCAAGCTTCACGTGTCACCAACGGCGAGGCGAGTAAGGTCGCGAACTTAACACTTTTAGTGTCCAGCACCCGACACACGACTGCAACGATAATTCGTTCACGTGCCCACAACTCGCCTCGCGGGTCGTACATATATATAGCTATAGGCGTCGCGCCGATGTACTCGACTGACCAATTTTTATAGATATATGACACATTTATGGCATGCTAATTTGTATGCATTCTCTTTAAGTACGTACGCACGTCTATCACCCACTTAAGGTTACTCTTTACCTTGTTTCCATCCATCTGAAGATGATGTTGCCTCTAGCCAGCATTAAATTGACTGAACACAATGATAGGCACATCCACAGGACGCTGAGTATTATGAAAAACCACAACATGCGTAACAGGCGCTTCGGCTTCGTAGTAGGCATCCCTTGAGGTGAGTAGGACGACAATAGAAATACCTAAACAAGGAGAGTTAACGTCAATTATTACGCGTATTATATGTACTTACCCAAGTTATTAGTTCACGTCACAATCACAATGGATTTAAGTTAGAATACTTACTCTTTCCATTAGATTTTGCAATTGTTCATTATCTGAGATCCGAAATAAATATAATGCGTACAAAAATCCCACAAAATGCAATATGCTGGGTCCAATATAGGTGAATATAACGTTTCCATAACACACTTCTTTATAATTGTCATATTCCAGAGTGGATGTTAACGCCAACGGTACTAACTTGTAACAAAACCCTCTGTCCCGTCTGTAACATATTCGACACTTATATTTAAAGGAACAATATGCATCTCAATTTACATTCTAGTAACATTAAAGTTATATAATTATTACCTGAAACAAGCCATATATTGGAGTACATATCCTAAAAACATGAGTATCGCAACCTGTATTGAATGAAAATGTGAGCAACAAATAGCGCATCTAGAAGAGTTCGATACGTCCAGTACGGGCCGCAGTCCCATAATAGTTAACAGTTTTAAGTATGGGAGTAATATCTGCAATAACACACAGTTATATCAATACCTAAGTAATAGAATAAAGCCGATAGGAAAAAAATTAAGAGCTTCGTCAAAAATATTACCTTAGATTTACAATAATGTAATATAGCAGAAGTACTCATGTATTCAGTATCAGGGGACTCCGTTATTTCTCCGATCTGGAAAGGAGCATCAAGGTGTCTTTGAAAGTAGGTATAATAATAAATATAAGTACACATGCGACTTGCAGCCTCATAAACACATAACTACTGAACTTCTCACTTGGAATTCACGAAAGATTCGAGTTCCAATGCAGTGTCCCCATTGTGGTATAAAATACAAATGATAAAGGATCACTCACGTCCACACTATTGGCGTCGAGACTGGACCTGGTAGATCTCTCCATCGCTGGTTCCGCAAGCTTGTCGTTCCCCAGTACATGGCTGTCCAGTAAATCACTAGCTACATAATCATTAAACAAATTCACATTATCCAGTTTATTACCCATATCTACAAATTAATTACCAATACGCACATTATACGAAATGATATATTAATAATTGAACATTTATGTAGCAAACAACTAAGATTTCAATAATGACGGTAGGTAGGTAAAAGCGTATTGTGCTTACCACTGCCGTACGATGCGTTGTCATTTTGCATTTTTTCTGCTGCTAGTCCACGAATATATTTGAGCAATTCCTAAACTTAAATTTCACTTTCGGGGAGAGTTAAAAAGGATACATTAACGACAACAGATAACGATTCACTGCAATGTTTTTTTTATAATGTAATAACATCATTGAATGTGTACTTGTAGGTATTGCACTGAGTCAGTGCATTAACTCTGATAGTAGCCAATGCGATGTTAATGTCATTGTGTTTATATCGCGACCCTATAAGTTTTTTTTATATATTGGAAAGCACATCATGAATATATCTAGTTCGAATATCAAGATTATTATAATGTTAAGTTTATGTAAAAGGTCTGTTTTTAAATTCCTATCTATGACATGCGTTAGTGGGCATAAATGGACGTGGACGTCGTGAACTTAGCAATAAACGCTCACTACGGACAATGAACTTTGATAAGCCAGAAAGATAAATGACGAATGAAAAGATTCTAACAACATTCAATATAAAATCATTTGTTTTCTGCGAGCTAGTACATGAGCATGACCCTTTAAATCAGTCTACCAATGCGCATGTGAAGCAGCAAGCGCAGTCGCAAGTCACACACCCACAGAACATTAATACTCAAGACACACACATCTCAGACTGCGTTGCTCGGCAAGAAGTGTTTAAAATTGCAATATTACGGGCAACGTATTTTTTTCCGGGTTTTCTGTTACCAATGAAAATAAAATCAGTATTTAGCGGTATTCATTCCACTGTAGGTGCGTTTCTACAACGTCTAGCTCTGCATACAGCATGGGGTGGCTGACACGTGAACAGGTAAAAAAATAAAAGATAAAAGTTATTCATATGCACACTGCACTTTATTCCTATTTTTAAATTAATTTTATCAAAATGATTTAGGGAGCTTCTTTTTCGTTAAAAACCCTGTTCGTCGCACAAATTGTTTTCTCTCTTGATGGTGTTTCTTCATTTGTCGATTATTTTCCGATTCTGACTTCTTCCCTCTCATACTAAACTTCATTTCACGGTTTCCACCGCTATTGGTTACCATTGTTGAAAAGTTTTCTTTAGCTAATCGATCTCCTAAACTAGCTTTGCTCACCCGTGATATACTTTTAATAATATTTGAAGTTCTTGGGGCGGTATTTGTGTCATAATCTTGCTCCTCATTGTGTTGTGAGACATCTTCTCTTCGGGATTTATTTCTAATAATTTTGTGTTGTTTCTTAACATCTTTTACCCACGATCGGTCTTCATCAGAACTATCGCAGTCATCACTATTCTCATACAGTTCCATATCAGAATCTTTATCTTCAGTTTCTTCCACCTGCGAAATGCAAAAGAAAAAATGTCATATTTCATACATGTACATGTACGCACGGCTACACATCAAGCTATACATTTCCAGTTAATGCTGATCTCGCATTGTATAAGATTTCCGTACAATGCGAGGTCAGCTTAGCCGTGTGTACTAATAACAGAGTAAAGAAAATGTCCGAAATTCTATCTTATATTATTAATGTGAAAGTGAGTTTGTTTGTTATGCTTTCACGCTAAAACGACTCAACAGATTTATATGAAACTAGTTTCCGCCCGCGGCTTCGCCCGCGTGGTATGTCGATAAAAAGTAGCCTATGTCCTTTCTCAGGCTCCAGACTATCTGTGTACCAAATTTCATTAAATCGGTTCAGTAGTTTTGGCGTGAAAGCGCGATAGACAGACAAGAGTTACTTTCGCATTTATAATATTAGTAAGGATTAGGGGATATTCTGTTCTACCTGCATTGGTTCAGCTTCCACTTTCTTCTCCTTGTTTTTATCTAGCCTAGACAAAACTGGGTTGAGTAAACGATATTCTTCAGCTCCTCTATCCACCTCAAAGTCAGGGTTTTCAAACAAGGCCTATAAAAAAAAAGTTATTTTAAACATCAATGATAGTGTCAAGTACCCTAATTGCGTAACACGATCAATCAAAATCAGAATCATTTTAAAGGCTATTGCTAATCCATTGCTTCTTATGTACGAAAAATTTGTCTGTTCAACAACATAAATAACACAATGAATCTTGTTGAACTGTCAAAATGAAACAGATTGTGATTGTTCCTGTGTTACGCAATTAGGGTGTTGATTAATTGATATTCACAATATGCATTGAAAAACTTAAGCACACCTTAAAACGGTCATCTTTGAGTAGATTAGCTGATTGTTTCTTCTTTCTTCCTCCATAATCCATGAGTCTGGATGCCAAATCTCTGTTAACTTTTGGTAAGTTATCCTCAACCTTAATTCTCGATGGCCTCTCCTGTTCAATCTTTTCTCTTATCTTACGTTTCTTATATTGTTCAAACGCAAATGGATCCGCGATCGACTTTGCTCTCTTGTACAAACGCACATCAACAAAAAATCTGTAATTTTAATTTCCATAATTATTAGATGAATGAAAATTACATTTTCCTAATTGAGGAAGCAAGTCTTACCCATGCATGTATGCTCTTAAAAGATTTGTTCCCAGCAAGTGATCTAATCCCAATGATTCCAGTTCTTGTTTAGTGATGAATTTATAATCGTCATAAACTGTTTGTGATGCCGAGCTCTCTAATTCCTCAGTCAAATTATCCAAGAAAGCACACCATCTGGGTGCAGGACCTGGTAAATAGTGAAAATAGTTTTAGTCAAGTATATACTTTTATGTAAACTTTATTTCTAGGGGCCATGCACTATTATTTATTAGTGTTCTGTCACAGAATAGTACAGAAGATGCACTCCGCATTTTAGGTATGAAGCTACAAATACGCGGCGGGCTCGTCTTCTCGGGCCAACACCGTGAGCGTAACGTAGTCAGAAGATATAAGATTTACGCGATAGAAAGAGAGGTAATTTCTACATGAATATAACTGTAATTAGCAACCTGAATTGCACTTTATTGTGTCGTAGAAAGAGTCGCTTTTTATTTAAATGAATTTGCGGAGTAACCATCTGCATTAATCTGTTATTCTGTTCAAGTACTTGTGCACATACCTAATGATGGAATGTAATATATTTGCATTTTTTGATCTTCAACTGCCATCATGCTTAATCCTGTGTTTGGAAAAACACATATATCATTGAAATCCGCTGATGATTCTATGCTTGTGTATTGCTTGCCCTAAAACAACAACATTGTAACTTTAATAGGTTTATTCATTTTAAAATTAAAGCAGCAACAAGTCTTGGTAATAATTTAGGTAAACATACTGTATTTTTGTCCCATATCTTCACAACAGTAGCATCCATCGAATAGACATAATTCATTGTTTTATGGAATTCTAATGATTTTATAGGTATTTCATTCATGTGGTCTTTAACAAGAAGAGGTTTACTTGATCTTATGTCATACAATAGCACATGACCAGTAGATGTGCCTACACCCATTCTAAGAGGACCATCAAATTTAGCAGCAGTTATAGCAGGCAATCTGTCATTTCTATAAACAAATAAATACAGAAGATAAAAATAATTATTAAAATGAATCACAATTCTATAATTTGTTTAATGTTTTTACATACTTGTACTCTGAATCTGTACAATGCATTGCACAATCTAGTATTCCTTGTCTTGATTTGGTGCGTGGATCCCATGCTTCCACATGGCCAGATTCTGTGCCAAGCATTAATAATCCATGTTCTTCGTTTACAGCACAACAATTAATTTCATACGCTTTTGTAACATATGGTGCTAAAAATTGACCTATTTCCAAATTCAATCTATACACTTCCTGTAAATAACACAAGTTTTTATTATTGAATTCAATATATTAATCATGTTAGAACCAGTAATTGTAAACAAGTTATCCATACTGATGAGGCACCAACAACAAATAGATCACATGATGGTCGATGGTAAGCTATGTCCCTTCCAAACCGGGGTACTCGAAGGCGATAATGACGACCATGTCCGACATGGAATTCAACATATCGATCACATTGCAAAAATACAATCTGGAAAGAAGAAAATTTATTACAAGTTAAATTAAATTTAAAATTTAAAAAACCCCCCACGTAAACAAGGCATCTAATAAACGATTTTTTTCGTTTGGCAGCTATGATGGCACAGACAGACACAGATACACACATTAAACTTATAAGTAACACCCCTCTTTTCCTATTGGGGGTTAAAAAGCATTAGTCTTTAAAAATTATTATGTTACTTACTTTTGAATAATCTTCACTCAATATTTCAAAGGTTATTACTTCAGAGTCCAGACACCGTTCAAACTTCAAGGACAAATTATTTACATCATAACATTTTATTCTTGGTTTATAGATGCCAGTAGTCATTATATACTGTCCGTCTTTAGAAACCCGCATGCTGGTGCTCACTCCTGGCATGTCAAATTCTTGAATCAATTCAATTCTTCGCCTGAGGTCTACATTCTTTTTCAAAAGAGCACGTTTTTTCCTTTCCGTCAGCCACTGTAAATTATAAACAGAACATTAAATGCAAAGAGATTTAAGAATATGTAAATGTATTTGATTAAATGTATTGTAATTTGATTATTGTAAAATTTATTTCATAAATTGTTAGGTTATCTAAGATAATAACACTTACATCAGGAAGAGACTTTCCAACGCTGAGATTGTAGATCTTGACGTTATCAATTTCGGAAAGCTGCATGATTGTTACGAGGAGCAGATCGAATAATAAGCTTTAAATTAGCACGAATTAATTACCTTCACATTTCAAAACACAGGACAATCATGCTTTTGTGTTGATAAAAAGCACGTAAATAAATTTTGATGTGACACTGACAGCCACGGTGCCATCACAAACAATTTTACTTTGATAGTGAGTGAGAGACCATAGTGACGTTATAGTGATGAGCGCGAAGAAACCGTATTAAATTTACGGTTTTTAATGTTAGGTACACAAAATGGCATTAGTATGTACACACGGCTACACATTTCCAGTTTACGCTGATCTCGCATTGTATAGGATTTCCTTATAATGAGTCAGTTTATACCGGAAATGTATAGCTTGATGTGAAGCCGTGGGTACTATACAGGTGTGGCGTAAATAGTGATTCAACATGTATAAATACCTCCCCTAGATAAAAGTCATCAGGTTTAAAAAGTATAGCACATATTCTCTGCAAATTATTGGGCTTCCAAATTTTTTTTCGGAGCATTTTCTCCCACAGTTTCTGTGTTTGGCAAAAAATACATGGGTCCCTGTATTTTTGCAGTCAACAGCTGTGCAAACATATTTACTAACTAGCTGTTCGTGCCCGGCGTCGCCCAGGTATAATTCCGACATTTCCTGTGAATTATCAAAAAAAATTGTTCATACAAACCTTGTCCAGATACGAATACAACATAAAAAGTCAGCCAAATCGGTCGAGCCATTCTCTAGTGATGATCTTTCTTTCATACATACGACAACTGATTTGTATTTATATACTAGCTGTTCATACCCGGGGTCGCCCGGGTGTAAAATTTTTCTTTCATACAAACCTTGTATTAGGAAGCGAATACAAAAAAAAGCCTGCCAAATCGGTCGAGGTATTCTCTAGTGATCTTTCTTTCATATAAGCGGCAATTGGTTTTTATTTATAGATAGAGATGTTTTTTGTTTTTTGATGTACGTAAAATAATCTAAACGTGAATTCATGCAAGCCTAGTACTTTTTGATAGTTATATCTATTTGAAATGCTATCGTAAATTCATGCAAGCCTAGTACTTTTTGTTAAGTTACAGCTCAGAAGCTGTACACAATGTGTTGTGACCAGAACAGTCATAAAAAATCATATATTATGTGCAAAATATCTTTTGATTATAAAGGCTAATGTTATGTTACTCACAATAAAGCTTCTTATCTTTCAGTAATTAAATTTATGAATGCAATGAGTGGCTTTTATGTGATACGCTCACAAACAAATAGACAAAAATTTCAAAAGAATGTTTTTTTACTTTCTGTTACTTATTTTTCGCGGTGACCAGTAGTTTTTTTGCGAAAACCTTTAAGACACGGAACGTTTACGATTTTATTACAGTATAGATTACCGTGCGTTTGCATTGGCGAAACATTTAAGACAAAACATGTTGTAATCCCAACTTTCTGTCAATGTTCCATACAATTTTTGACAGGAACTAGAGATTTCAACATGTTTTGTATTAAATGTTTCGCCAGTGCAAACCTCTTGAGTACTAATGTTCTGTGGTGCAAACGCACGGTTATGCGGTAAAGAAGTCACCTCCGTGAAGTTAGCCGCACGATTTAATTATTATGAACTTTTGTTAATCCTAATCGTTAGAGAATCGTTAGAGAGGGTTAGAGAGAAAAGAAAAATCGTTAGAGAGTAATTAGTTTTTATGTAAATACAATTTTAATTTTTCGTGTGAAGTTGGCCCCCCTTCTCGCAAAAATGGACTTAGACGTAATTTTATTTTTTTAATCGTTTGCGAATCGTTAGAGAGAGATTGAGAGTTACACAAAATCGTTAGAGAGTTAATATTTTATTTAATATTAAATCATTTCTAAGAGCGTGACGTTAGCCCACCTCTGTGAATTTTGCCCCCGAATTAATTATTCTCAACTTTTGTTAATGCTAATCGTTAGAGAATCGTTAGAGAGAGTTAGAGAGAAAAGAAAAATCGTTAGAGAGTAATTAGTTTTATTTATCAACGATTTTAATTACTTTTGTGAGATTGGCCCCCATTCCCGCAAAAATGGACTTAGACCTAATTAAAAAAAATATGTAGTTTGAGAATCGTTAGAGAGAGTTAGAGAGAAAAGAAAAATCGTTAGAGAGTAATTAGTTTTATTTATCAACGATTTTAATTACTTTTGTGAGATTGGCCCCCATTCCCGCAAAAATGAACTTAGACCTAATTAAAAAAAATATGTAGTTTGAGAATCGTTAGAGAGAGATAGAGAGTTAAAAAAAATCATTAGAGAGTTAATGTTTTAATTGATATTAAATTATTTCTGAGAACGCGTTTTACTCTAGAGCAGATTCAAGTTTAGAAACGTGCCGCCGCGATAGGGGATAGAGGAGGGAGGAGAGGGGGGAATGGTTAGTAGATCCCCCCACTCGCCCCTGCCGGAGATACAAAGTTTTTTTTAAATCATTTTTAAATATGACAAATTTTATAGGCTGGGACCACACCAACGGATTATCCCGATGATAGCTCGGTGAAGTTAGCCGCACGATTTAATTATTATGAACTTTTGTTAATCCTAATCGTTAGAGAATCGTTAGAGAGGGTTAGAGAGAAAAGAAAAATCGTTAGAGAGTAATTAGTTTTAATGTAAATACAATTTTAATTTTTCGTGTGAAGTTGGCCCCCCCTCCCGCAAAAATGGACTTAGTCGTAATTTTATTTTTTTAATCGTTTGCGAATCGTTAGAGAGAGATTCAGAGTTACACAAAATCGTTAGAGAGTTAATATTTTATTTGATATTAAATCATTTCTAAGAGCGTGACGTTAGCCCACCTCTGTGAATTTTGCCCCCGAATTAATTATTCTCAACTTTTGTTAGTGCTAATCGTTAGAGAATCGTTAGAGAGAGTTAGAGAGAAAAGAAAAATCGTTAGAGAGTAATTAGTTTTATTTATCAACGATTTTAATTACTTTTGTGAGATTGGCCCCCATTCCCGCAAAAATGGACTTAGACCTAATAAAAAAAAAAATGTAGTTTGAGAATCGTTAGAGAGAGATAGAGAGTTAAAAAAAATCATTAGAGAGTTAATGTTTTAATTGATATTAAATTATTTCTGAGAACGCGTTTTACTCTAGAGCAGATTAAAGTTTAGAAACGTGCCGCCTCGATAGGAGATAGGGGAGGGAGGAGAGGGGGGAATGGTTAGTAGATCCCCCCACTCACCCCTGCCGGAGATACAAAGTTTTATTTAATGATTTTTAAATATGACAAGTCTCATATGCTGGGACCACACACACGGATTATCACGATAATAGACGTTAACCGTGGGTGGAGCCACAACTTATTGAATTTGTCAATTGAATAATAATTTGTTAACCATTTAATTTGAAGAAGTACTTACCTATCTCTATAAAGAAAAACTGAATTCAGCGTGTTAACTTTTATGAACTTATCTCGTAGGAGTGACTATTCACCATGTATCTACCATGACCTGTCATTTTGTTGTTTGTCTTGTCGTATCCCTTTCGCATATGTAATGCCCTGTGTCGGATGATAGAAAGACGCACTGAGTGACAGGCGAGAAATGGCAGCTCATGTTAAGGCTCCCACAATCAGGCGCAATATCGCGGATGCGACAACATTAGCGCTGCATGTCGCGCCCGCGATATCACGCCTGTTTGGACTAGCCTTTAGGCTCCCTGTGTACTTTCTTATCTTCGCTGTCGTAAAGTAAAAGTAAATTACTCGTAAGTTGAATATAAAAAAAATTAAGAGCCTCACTACCAGCCCTTCTGCCATTTAATATGTCACACTCACACTGTTAATATTATTGCGCATGCACAAGGTACTTTTTTTTTTGTATTGTCCCCCAGAAGTGACTCCCATATTCAAAATGTATTTATTTACGTTATACGTCCCATGTTTGGGTCACAATAAATGACCAAATTTCAACTTTTTTGTGGGAACTTTTATTTTCTCGCCTATCCTTTTGTGTGAGCTGTCGTTGGAAAGGTCATTCAAAAATATGGTGAGTTTGTTTGAGATAAATTTTTTTTATAAAAAAAAACAACCCACTTCCAAAAAAACACAAAAAAGTGAAAAATAACTTAAATTTCTTTGCTTTTCAATTTTCATTTTTTGCCACCGACTGTCTAAGTTCCTTTCCGAAAGTTATTTTTCACTTTTTACTGTTTTTTTTGGAAGTCGTTTGTTTTTTTTTGTAAAATGTTTTTAATTTTCACTTTTTAGTTGTGGTACCTACGCCTCTCAAATTCGAATACCACTATCTCCTATGTAAATAATAGTGACGGAGTCAAATAAGATATCATGTACATAGACTAAGTGGGAAAAAATACGTAATCATTGAAGCTAACTCAAAAACTGCGCAAACAAAGTTAATAAAATTTATATGAGACCAAACAGGAAGCCCCACCTTTCAAATAAAAAAAGAATCATCAAAATCGGTCCACCCACTCGAAAGTATTGAGGTAACAAAAATAAAAAATAAAAAAACCGACGAATTGATAACCTCCTCCTTTTTTTGAAGTCGGTTAAAAACCATTTTTGGATTCAGGGATCCGTTTGCAAAATATTAAGCTTTAAAGTGCAAATTTTTGTTACAGTCAAGTGTCTCCCCCCTTGCCAGCTAAATGGTTGGTTTTGGACATGTGCAAAATTCACAGCAGTAGTATGTATAAGCAACGAAATTAAAAGGAAAACTATCACAACAGTAGGCTATGGAAGAACAAGTATTTTAACTACGGAACCCTTCATTGTGCGTAGTACGACACGCACTTGGCCGGTTTTTATTCATTTGTTTTAGTCGCAAGAAGCCTCGCCGTTCGCACCGCGTGAAAATTCGCTGCAGTGGAATGTCCCGTGGCCAGACGGTTAAGTAATTTGGTATTATTATTATGTATTGAATCCTGCTATTACTATTGTATCTTCCGAAATAAGGTTGAGAGATGTTGTGTAACATGCAAATAACGTATGTTTGTAGCGATGCACGGCGTTTGCCTGCGCAGGCGGTGCCGTGCAGCGCCCCGCAACACGCGCCCCACACTGCGGGCTCGCGCTCTTGAATCAAACTCAAACTCAAAGCATTTATTTCAATTAAATCATTTACAGGCACTTTTGAATTGTCAAAGAGTCGGTCAGTTAGTCAAAAAGTTGAAGCTAGTTGCCCATTCCAATTCGTAGATCTCTATGGAGAAGAACGGGCAAGAAACTCCAAGGACACTCTTTTAAAAATGTATATAGATATTACAAAATCCTGGATACAGTATTCTTGGTGCTTCTATATGTGAGAACAATGTCAAACGAAAAATAATCAAAAACAATTCAAAATATAAGATTAAAAATAAACCCTGGCAGATCAGATAAGAGATGACCAGTCTCAACTGAGGGCGCCCGTTCACGAACATGACACGTGGAATAAAACATCAGTGTTGAGCAACAGCCCGCCCGAGTGCTACTTGTATTGTGTCCCGTACCTACTGTATCGAAATGCCACGGAAAGCTGCCGTTTCAGAAGAAGTAGTTAAATGCTTAAAAAAAAATTGAACTTATCTATCTTCGCCAAAACTGCCGGGATATTCCAACACAATATGGCGCAATATATGTGCCGAGTTAGACAATAAGTGGACTGCTCACCACGCTCATAACAGTATGAGCCAGGATCGGCACAAAATCCTTACGATCCCCGATTGGAAAAGGGCATCGTTATTAGGAACCGACTGCCTCCTGATTCTGACCAAGTCACGTCGGTGGGTTAAAAACTACCCGACCAGCTCCCGACAAGCACCCACCTTTTGTGTGTTTTGAGCATAAATGATGCACTATAAGTACCGAATCAAATTGAAACTACAAAAAATATTTCGTATTCTTATTGATTGCGGGGTATCACTGTTAAATGATGGTTGATCAAATACACAACTTTACCACTCTTATCTATTATCGTCTCTCTGCATCATGTATCGTATCAGTAGTACTACTCACGGTGCACAATGAGAAACGTAAGTGTGGCCGCTTCATTCAATGCAATAATTCTCGCGGTAAATTTCTTTGATCTGCCTAAAATACCGCCACCAGAGTTATCACCCAACGTTAAACGCCAATGTGAATGCCGTTGACAAATTCTCGAGGTAAGTTGTGGTGTGGTACACCAACCGTTAACGTTTATTATCGGGATAATCCATTGGTGTGGTCCCAGCCTATAAGATTTGTCATATTTAAAAATGATTTAAAAAAACTTTGTATCTCCGGCAGGGGCGAGTGGGGGGATCTACTAACCATTCCCCCTCTCCTCCCTCCCCTATCCCCTATCGCGGCGGCACGTTTCTAAACTTTAATCTGCTCTAGAGTAAAATGCGTTCTCAGAAATAATTTAATATCAATTAAAACATTAACTCTCTAATGATTTTTTTTAACTCTCTATCTCTCTCTAACGATTCTCAAACTACATATTTTTTTTTAATTAGGTCTAAGTTCATTTTTGCGGGAATGGGGGCCAATCTCACAAAAGTAATTAAAATCGTTGATAAATAAAACTAATTACTCTCTAACGATTTTTCTTTTGTCTCTAACTCTCTCTAACGATTCTCTAACGATTAGCATCAACAAAAGTTGAGAATAATTAATTCGGGGGCAAAATTCACAGAGGTGGGCTAACGTCACGCTATTAGAAATGATTTAATATTAAATAAAATATTAACTCTCTAACGATTTTGTGTAACTCTCAATCTCTCTCTAACGATTCGCAAACGATTAAAAAAATAAAATTACGTCTAAGTCCATTTTTGCGAGAAGGGGGGCCAACTTCACACGAAAAATTAAAATTGTATTTACATAAAAACTAATTACTCTCTAACGATTTTTCTTTTCTCTCTAACCCTCTCTAACGATTCTCTAACGATTAGGATTAACAAAAGTTCATAATAATTAAATCGTGCGGCTAACTTCACGGAGGTCTTTTTATTGTAGTCAGTACAGTAGTCTATGACAGTAGTGCTACCACCACAGACTACTTACAGAACTTAGCACATACTACTTGCCGTGCGTTTGCACTGGCGAAACATTCAAGACAAAACATGTTGAAATCTCTATTTTCTGTCAATGTTCCATACAATTTTTGACAGGAACTAGAGATTTAAACATGTTTTGTCTCGAATGTTTCGCCAGTGCAAACGCACGGTTACCGTGCGTTTGCGTGGGTTCGCGGGAACATAAGAAACTTCCGCAAGCGCCGAGTGGTGCCGGCCCGCCACAGACTAACTACACAGATTAAGTAGCGTAGACAGAGTGTCTGCGTAGTGACCGTTCATTTGCACTGGCAAAATATTTACGACAAAACATGTTGAAATCTCTATCTTCTGTCAAAGTTCAAAATTTTTGACAGGAACTAGAGACTTCAACATGTTTCGTCGTGAATGTTTCGCCAATGCAAACGCACAGTGAGGGATACGACAACAATACAAGGCCGCATAGGCAGAAAAGTTTTTTTTTTTTTTTGTGGCGGAATCTTTCAAATGTTCCAAAGTCACAAACTAACAATTTCATACTCATCTGTTTGACAGTTTTTCAAGGAGATTCATAATTTATTCTACAAATAATGAATTGCTTTTGTGTCAAATTACAGGAATTGCTAATGACAGCTGGTAATTCAGGAAATGAATTGCTTTTAGAGGAATTTCTAATGTAGCCGTTCTGATCGTGATAGATAAATGCTGATGAGTATTCAGCATTTAGCTACTACGAGATAAGTTCATAAAAGTTAACGCGCTGAATTCAGTTTTTCTTTAGAGAGATACGTAATTATTCAAATTAAGTGGTTTAAGTTATGCTGACTCGCGTAGCGCCCTGTACGCCCCAGCGCCCTCCAGTTGCCGGCGCGGCGCCCCGGGTGATCGCCGTGGTCACCCACCCCTAAAGCTGACCCTAAACGTAAATATTGGCTCCACTCTGTTCCTAGCCTACGCTGTCCCACTCTTGGAGCCAAGGCTTCCCTCCACTCCTTCTGTATTTCGAGAGCCCGCGCGTCCTCCTTCCAGTTTTGATGGAACCTATCCAGCTCGTTCTGCCATCTCCTACGTAGTCTGCCGCGACGCCGCCTCACTGTCTCAGGGTGCCAGTTCTGTGCTATTTGAGTCCACAGTTTGTCAGGTATGTTTGACTGGCATTATGTTCAATTTAAACCTGGTCACACTGTCAGCAAGTACCCTTTATAGAAATTTACTCTGTGGGATCGGGATGTCACCCGAACTTCCAGTTTTCCACTCATCCCCCAGAATCATTTTTACCGTGCGTTTGCACTGGCGAAACATTTAATACAAAACATGTTGAAATCTCTAATTCCTGTCAAAAATTGTATGGAACATTGACAGAAAGTTGAGATTTCAACATGTTTTGTCTGGAATGTTTCGCCAGTGCAAACGCACGGTTATATACATCCACTGTGTGTCACTGTGTGTTCCACTGATTCACTGATTTTATTTAGTGCGTTAGAATCACAGTTAGTATCTTACCGTGTTTTTGTTGTTTTGGCCAGAGTAGAGCACAGACAAATATATTCCTTGCAACACAAGAGTCTACAAGACACAGCAGAGTATAGATGGTGAGTAAGTAATAAGTATGTTCTGTGAATGTGACATAGAGAGAGTTTGCCCAAGAGTTTGAGAGACCTGTGGGCCCTGTGGCCCTCTTGCTTTTCTTGACTACTAATTTATAAAGTGCTCTAGTAGCTCTAGTAGCACACTAATGTTCTGTGACCTGTGGTGTGGGCGGTTGTCAGATTTGGAGTGGTTTATTTTTGTATGTAAAATCTCTTAACACAAAAACTTAGAGACTTGTTCAACGCGTGTGAATTCAGTTTTATGTCAAACTCCGTATAGTAATTTCAGGTGTATATGGTAAACAACAGATAAACACGGTTTTTTGGTAATAAGGTAAGCATTTCCACAGTGTACATCATAATGTAAGAAATACACTTCAGATATGTATTTACTCTAGGTGTACTAATAATCTAATTCTACATGAGGGGTTCAGCCACAGAGTACAGTTTTCACTTAGAAGGTAAAGTAGATATGCTAATTTATCATTTATTTCTGGCATAAGAAACAGTACAAAAAGTAAGATAAAATTAATTTTATAACAAAACTTATCTCTACGTTAGGAAATACGCGGGCAGATTTATTTCATTTTTGTGTAGATATTCATAATCATTTTTAGGGTTCCGTACCCCAAGGGTAAAACGGGACCCTATTACTAAGGCTCTGCTGTCCGTCCATCCGTACGTCTGTCACCAGGCTGTAAATCATGAACCATGATAGTTAGACAGTTGAAATTGTCATAGATGATATATTTCTGTTGCCGCTATAACAACAAATACAAAAAACCAGAATAAAATAAATATTTAAGGGGGCTCCAAAACAACAATCGTGAATTTTCGTCGTTTTTATAGATAATGGTACGGAAACCTTCGTGCGCGAGTCCGACTCGCACTTGGCCGGTTTATTTTTTCGTTATTAATTATTGTCAATTTTTTGGGTTTATTTTAAACACTAGCTTCCCCTAAGGCTTCTTCTAGCACTTTCGACTTTCTTTTCCTTCTTTTGCCATGGTGGAGTTGTTTATCGGCCTATATCGTATCTGGGCCGAACGCATACTAAGGATTTGTACTACCCTATATGTAATAGTAATCTATGATTTGTACGTAGTGCGTGCAAGCGGACCGCCGCTCCTTGGACGCGGCTTCATTCGTGACCTTGAGCTGGCGCCTACACGTGTACCTGTACATGCCGTGCTCGACCAAACGCAAGCGGCATGCAAGTCTACTAACCAAGTCAATATTGCCAGCAACTCCTAAACATGTTTCTTAAAGTTTTCTCAGGCAACCTCGGATCGTTTAATAAACATAAAATTGATTTCCATTTCAAATCAGACGCCAAACCGATTTTTTTTAAGCAAGACCGTTACCGTACGCGCTAAAAGAACTGATAGACAAGCAGCTCGACCGATTATTGTCACTAGGCATTTTAAATAATAAATAAATAAATAAAATACATTTATTTCGAGCAATTTCAACTCATAACATAACACACAAAATACAGAAACACAATACTAAATACCTAACCGGCCCTGCTGACGGCAACATGCCTATCACAGCAGTGCCGAATGTATGGGCAGTCCATCCGTTCCGCGATCATCGCCAGGACAACATTGGTGCTACCCCACACCCTACGCACCAAGGACGCACCCCGCTTGCGCATGGTTGCGTGGAAGCAATCGGTACGCGCCTCTGCAAACATGCCTGAGGCGCTGCAGTAGCGAGGCAACCCCAATATAGCCCTGAACGCGTTGTTGAACTGGACGCGGAGGGCTCCATATGATGCACACGTGTACCCCGACCACAGACTGCACGTGTAGAGAGACGTGCAGTACGCCCTAAAGAGCGTTATCTTCACCTCCCTCGAACAACGTGCGAACCTGCGTGCGAGCATATTCGCCCGCACCGACAGAGCCCTCCGTTCCCGTTCCATGTCAGCATTGTCTTTGAGGTCGGTCGTAATTAAATGCCCTAGGTACTTAAATTGATCCACCCTTTCGAGTGGAACACCGTTCAGAAAAACGGGTGGATATTTTCGCGACCGTTTCGTACCAGCTTCAAAGACCATGCATTGGCTTTTGGTCACATTGTACCTTAACCCATGACCAAGGGCATACTCCTCACAGGTATGCACCAGCTTTCTGAGGCCACCGACTGACGCGCTCAGCAGCACCATGTCGTCAGCATAACTGAGGTTATTAAGACATACTCCACCGACATAGCAGCCGACATGCTGGCTGCTGAGCGCAACAATTAAGGAATTCATGTATAGGTTAAAAAGGGAGGGGGAGGTCAACCCCCCCTGCCTCACCCCGCACTCCAGCCGATACGGCTCCGACATTGTACCCGCCCACTTAACGCTGTTGACCTGATGACTATACCAGTATTTAAAGATGCTGACAAGTTCACGTGGTAGGTTTATACCCTCGAGTTTAGCCCACAGGATGTCGTATGACACCAGGTCAAAAGCCTTCGACAGATCGAGGAAGCAGGCATGCACTGGAGTTTTTCGATCAGTGTAATATCTGACGGTGTGCTTAAGACACAGTATTGCACTTTCAGTTGACAGTCGAGGTCGAAACCCAAACTGATTATCGTGCAGATCCAGGTACTTGTCTAGCTGTGAATTAAGCAAACCGTCAAAGACTTTCGCAATAATCGTTGCAAGAGAAATCGGCCTGTAGTTACTTTTGTTGGCAACATCTCCCGTTTTGTTTTTCACTACAGGGACTACTACGGTTTTCATGAAATTCGATGGTAGGTATGAATGGCTCACGCACAGTGTGTAAAACATAGCTAAGACTCTATTAATATGCAAGCCAGCGTGAACTAGGTGCTCGATGCTGAGGCCATCGTGGCCAGGGGACTTGCCCCTAGAAATACCTTTTATAGCCTGAGCCACATCTTTGGCAACGACGACATACCCCACGCCATCGACTGGCATCTCCACATCGAGCACCGGCCGCTCCTGACCCCGCTGGGACAGTACACGAAAATGGTCCCTAAAAATATCAGCAACATTCTTAGGGTCACTCACCCCCTCGACACTCACCGGACGCCCAGGTCGAACGTTTACTTTGTTGGTGCTCTTCCAGAAGCTACGAAAGTGCCCCCTCTTATGCTTTTCAGCAATGGCATCCATTTTAATTTGGTCCTGATGGTTTTGGCACCATTTAAGTCTAGACTTGAATATTTTTCGACTTTGATACATTTCGTTATATACACACCCCGATCTTGGCTTACCACACATCACCCACTCTAAAAACTTCGACCTAGCCACCCGGTGAGCCCCGCTAACATGTCTATTCCACCCAGCAATGCGTGAAGCCGTAAAGTAAAGCCGTGCGTAAAGCCCGTGGAACACTCAGAATAACATCACCAATTGTCCCTGCTTTGAAAAAGAACGGTAGCATCAGATTATGTGCAGATTACTCAGTAACAATCAATAAACAATTAATAATCGATCATAAATAGCATTTTCGATAACTTGAAGAAAATAGTTTTTCTCACAATCTCACCCTCCGAATTTTGCTGCCCCTGAAAATTTGCCGCTCTGGGCACTAGCCAGGCGCGGTCGCAGCCCAAGATTTTGGGGAGGGTCACCATTGGTGCCGAGGAATATTTTTAGCCATTCTGAAGTCAGAATGGCTGGCCACTTTCCTCGTAATAATTTTCCCTCTAGAGCTAGGTACCAATTATTTGATGTCTGGTACCAAATAGTACCAAATAGGTACTAAAACTTGGTATTGCTCAAACTTCAAAAATCTCTCTTGGTCCAGTCATCCTGACCCAGACAGGCCTCCTCTCTATAAGAGGGAATTTACTTAGTTTTATAAAGTTGTCCCCGCCTGCAATACCTTACCAAAAAACAAAATTTAATGCTTGTTTTTCTCTTTTCGGTTATAGGTTTTTGCAGTCGGGTTTTTGTTTTGCTACTGCCCCAGAAGGAGGGTTTTTTTGATAATTTGTTTTATTTCAACCTTTTTAGTTTTATTAATATATATATTTGAAATTATTAACTCATTACTAGCTTATAATTGATACCAATATTGTTGTAATTTATTTTAACAGAAACCTTTTTTTTCCTTGTATTTTCAGACGAAATATATTTAAAAAATATATAGCCTATGTCACTCCCACAATTAACCTAACGACACCTCGTATGTTAAAATCCATCAAGCCGTTTAGGTTACAGAGCGTACCAAAGAAATAGACATACATACATACTCTCGAAAAACATTACCCTCCTTCTGGGGCAGCCGGGTAAAAATTAGTATGACAAGTAGTGACAATGAAATAAAAATACTCTATTTTAAGCTCGAGTGACGTACTTTGAATCCCTCGCTGTACTCAGGATTCTACTTTAGAGTCCCTCGCTACACTCTCGGGATTCTACTCTAGTATCCTGCGCTCCGCTCTGTTAGCATAATGTATATAAATCTAATAACTGCCCGTAAATGTATAGGTAAGTTAAATCTCTCCCAATTAAATTCAATTTATTTATTTATTAAGGATTTCCAACAAAAGATGTATACAATACATATATTATTATATGACATATTTTAAAAAAATACTTTTTTTGTTTGGGAAAAATTATCTAACAACTTCTCCCGCTCTGGGCGGAGCGAGAGGGCGTGTCAGACTTATTGACTAAAATGCACCCGTGTTCCTTCAGTTGCCTGTAAGTTGCTAGAGGTCACGGTATCCCTTTTGGACTTTCCCGCGACGCCGGCAAGCATCGGCCCTAGCGTACCCCTTCAGTAGTGTTGACATCTCTTTGAGGCGCGCGTGGAACACAACGCGCCGTCGACCCGGGCCTGGTCCTTGTCGGACAGCGAGCTACCTATTGCTCACCGTCCGCAAGCCCGCGCCCACCGTGGACGGGAATCCGCCTGGGATTCCCGACGCCCAGGGCGTCTCCTGCGGCGGCTAGGGGCGCGAGGGCGCGAAATTTGCCTCACCGTAACGCGTTCCGCCTCCTCCTTCGCAAGCATTACTGCTTCGCAGAAGGAGGTGATGGCTTTCCATGCCCTCTCGTTCCGTACTCGACGGACGCGAGAGATCACCGCCGCCGATCGCCTCCACTAGGACACGGCGGTGCTCGGCCCAAGCCGGGCAGACCTCCCACCGTATGCTCCACCGTGTCCTCCGGGTGATCCGCACAATGTAGAAACCCGGGTGTTTCCTCTCGACTTATCCGGATCAGGAATCTCCCGAAGCAACTGTGTCCGGTGAGGACCTGCGCCAGGCGGAAGGTGAGGACGCCCCGTGGCGCCTCTCTAGCCACTCCTTATAGAGGGGACATATCGCCGCAATTGTGGCGTGCCCAATATATGACACATAGGCAATTAATTTTTAGAGAATAGGAATAAATGTTTCGGCACAATAAAATATTATAAAACTTGGAGGAAATTCGAAGTTATTGTTTCCATTCATTGTTCTCCATGGGCCGTGGCGTTGTACTTACATATTATAGCGAACGGACGTCACCGGAGCCACGGGGGAGTGGGAGGAGTAGGTAGGTGGCACCTCGCTGAGTTGACGACGATCTCGCACGTGCAGTGTACACGCGACCGCGTGAGCGTGACCTACTACTGGCGCTTTGGATAACGAACGTTGTTTTGCTCACGTGCGGGTTACACCTACTACAGATTGATCCGTGAATTCAAGGCGTAATTAACCTGTTTATCGAAAGTTTTTATGTTTTAATTTAAAAGAAAAGATCCTATAGAACCTGGTGTTTACCAGCAAAAAACATTACCCTCCTTCTGGAGCAGCCGGTAAAAACTGAGGCAATTGTTCATAGATTTTTTAAACATATTTTTATAGGAGTTGTACATTGTTCTTGTTGTGTGTTTATTGTGTGTTTGCATTCGGAAACTTCATGGGAATTTATATCTACTACTAATTATATTTACCCATGAGCAGTAAGTATTTATAATAAATAGTGACTTCAGCCATAAAATAAAACCCCAAGTAGTTTAATACTCCTCTCTATCTTCATCCGGATGATGCCTGGGATAGGACTCCAAAATTCTGTAGTAGCTGTTAGCCGAGCAAAGGAAATTTGATTTGTTTTGTAAGAGTAGACCCTAATGCCATTGGTTGCACATCTAAGAATGCAGTTGTAAAATATTCTACTAGCTCAATTGACTAGCGTATTTTGGTTTCATAGTGCATGTATGTAAGTACTTTCTTAAGTACTTTTCTGTGAAGTGGGAAGTTTTTTTCGCAACTCTATCTAAAATTGCCTCTACTAAATTTGTGAGTACAAAACCTGGAAAGCATTGTTATTGTTTCGGGTGTTTATCTATCACCAATTATGACGCCACTATTGCCCCGCGTCCTAACTAAAAGCGATCGTCGCGTTCAAATGTCACTTTTGGCCAGGCAAACGTCGTGAACTTAGTTTAAAAGATAGACATTACCAACACGAATTTGTGATCTATGCTCGTTCCTTCTCTGTATAAGATGAGGCTTAGGCCCTGCAGTGGAGTAGGGGTCGGTTGCAATACTGGTAATATTGAAATACAATCATTCATATTGTTTCAGATACAAGATGGAATGGGTTCTTCGCAGTCCACAAATTCATAGCACATTCGGCAACCTTGGCTTTCTACATCCAGATGGATATCACGTGAACGAAAACTGCAATGGTATTTATTTTTGTTACTGCTGCTTGAGTTCAACTGTTTAATAATATCTATTTTCGCTCACTAAGTCATACCGTGTTTTTTATACGTTTTAGCTGCTTTGGAGACAATTCTTCACAATATCCTAACAGAAGATAAATACTTGCGTACATATCGTAGGAGTATTAGCTTCGGACAAAATATAAAGAAAGATCTAATACCACTGTTAATTCACGCGAAAGAAGATGCAACGATAGAGCTGTTAATTAGAATATTAGTAAACTTGACAATTCCAATAGAGTGTTTGCTATCCGTAGACGTCATTTCCAAAAATGATTTTGGAAGACATACAATATTCGAAATAAATAATCTGCTTTCGTCCACCAAAGTAGCTTTTACGGATCAGCGTGCGACTAAAGTGGTTATAGACTTTTTAAAGAAAAATTTCGAATGCGAACAAAAAGCAAAGTTAACATCCGATCAATGCAGAAATATAAGTAACAGCCTCTTGTTGCTGCGGAACATCTTACATATACCAGAGGAGCCTAGTGGTCAAACCTACAATGGGCCTCCTCACGCTATACAGAATCAAATTTTATGGAACATATTTAGCCAAAGTATTGATAAAATTCTCATTAAGTTAATGATTATTCCTGATGCGGTAAGTGATGCTAAACTATACTTATTCGTATATAAGGTAAACATATTTAAATATTTTTTATATAGTATTAAAGCTGTATTTAATTTAATTTTAATTTGTATTAATCTGTTTTAGACTGAATGTGTATAGACGCAACAGTGTGGCAGTGATACAAGTAACATAATTTTAAGTAGGTATGGGAACAAGTTTTAAGAGTCGTGATGTGTGTTTTGTATTTGTTTTTTCTTCCAGAATAAATGGGCAGTGACAATGGTTCAACTAATAGCATTGTTGTACAAAGACCAACATGTTGTTACCCTGCATAAACTTCTCAATGTATGGATTGAAGCCTCTTTATCCGAAAGTTCAGAAGATAATGAGAGTAATACTTCTCCACCAGACAGAGGTATTTTTTATTTAAAGTATTTAATTTTAATCTAAGCTTTCCTACATTCAGCGGGATTCAGCGAAATCCGAAGTTCACAGAAATAAGTTGTTAGGGCTTGCGTACGTACAGTTTTCAAAGAAATGATTGCCAGATAACTTTAACGAGTACTATTAAATTGCAACATAATTGCGTAACACACGATCAATCACAATTTGTTTTATTTTGACCGTTCAACAGTGTAGTTGCAGTTGTTGAGCAGACTTTTTCGAACCTATGAAGCAATGGATTGGCAATATTCTTCAAAATGATTCAGATTATGATTGATCGTGTGTTACTCAAATAAGGTGCTGATCCCTATAGGTGGCTCAAACATCAATTAACGTTAACTATCCGTTATTTTACAAGTATAAGTTTGTTGTAGTTGTTATTATTGTTAGTATAGTTTCGACAATTTACTAAGTAGGTAACTATTTGGAGTGAGATGAATATGAATGATATTTTTATTTTTTTTACCTTACAGTTAGCTCGTCGTACTCTTATTACAATACTAGCTGTGCCTCGCGGTTTCACCCGCGTAGGTCTCGATCCCATGGGAATATAGGGATAAAACGTATCCTATGTCCTATTCCAGGTCATGGTCTACCCGTGTGCCCATCCTCTCCTCTCTAGAGTAGGGCGCGGCGCCGGCGTCGAACGGAATGAATTAAAAAGTATTTTACTGCTACATAAATAACGTTGCTGTTAGAACTATTTATTTGATAAAGAGTTAATATTATGTTGATAAAACTCCTTCGCAAATAATGCATTAATTTCGAACAAATTTGATTACCATAAAAGAAGGTTATAGTGAGTCAATCTTAAAAGATAGAAATATGTTGTCGCGGACTTTTTTTTAAACTTTTGAAGAGGAACAATTCCATCATACATAACATTTGCGTAACTTTAACCGTTTACGCAACGGAAGCTCTCAAAAAAGAATAATTTTTCCCGTTTTTGCAACATTTTTCATTTATGTTCCGCTCCTTTTGATCGCAGCGTGATGTTATATAACCTTCCTTGATAAATGGACTATCCAACAAAAAGAGTATTTTTCAATTCCAAACAGTTCCTGAGATTAGAGCGTTCATACAAACTCTTCAGCTTTATAATATTAGTATAGATAGTACAATTTCAGGCTTGTTGCTCATTCTTAGAATACTAATTTCGCGTCCGCTAAATATCTTGGTATTTAGTTAAAAATACGTTTTCACAGGTAGTGACTCTTCACCAATGTGTACTTCTGAACCGACGTCGGATTCATCAGACACTGGTGGCAGCGGCAAGAGTAATGATGATCCCAACTCTGTAAATAAGGATTGGGATGCGTCCTCCCAAATGAACAACACCAGTGAGAATGGTAATCCGCCGTTCCCTACACCTGAAGAAAAAGAGTCGGATACGGAAGAGAAAAATAACTCTTTGGAAAGTCCTAACAATATAGTGCTCTCCGATAATGTACGCTGGATTTTTTATATTTTTTCGTTGATACTCATTCAATTTAGTTATTTCATGGATAATTTATTTAATCTAAACTTTGTTCATTAAAGGGAATAGCGATGTCTTGCAGCACTGGCGTACAGTCTAACAGAAACAGTCATGGGCACTCTTCTGGCAACACTGAAAAGAAACCTGTGATTTCTGAAACTTCTGATTGTGGTTATGGCACACAAATCGAAAACCAAGAGTCCATTTCTACATCAAGCAATGAGGATGAGTTACCGCCAAAGAAACCTGTCCACCAGAAGCCGCATAACCCCAAGCAGAGGGTTAACACCAAGGCGCGAGCGCAACACCAAGGCGTTTCCATGCATGATCGCAAGCGGAAGAAAATTGTCAAGAGAGGCAAATCAAACATGTAAGTTCGTTCAACGATGTCGCTATAAGTGAGTACGGCACTTAATGAACATGTAGGTAAACTGATGTTTGTTATTTCAGACTTAACGTTCAAGGATTATCTCATAAGACACCTACAGATGATGACATTTCTAACATTTTAAAAGAGTTCACTGTGGATTTCCTTTTGAAAGGATATAATTCATTAGTCCAGACACTTCATAACCAAATTTTATCTAATCTTCAACTAGAAATAGACACCTCGCACTTCTTCTGGCTGGTCACTTACTTTCTGAAGTTCGCGACGCAAATCGAACTTGACTTGGAGAATGTTAGCTCGGTTCTGTCTATCGATATCGTGTCTTACTTAACTGCAGAGGGGGTCAACCTATGTGAACAGTTTGAACTGGCCATAAAACTCGATGGTAATGATTTAAAGAATAACATAAGGCGACTTCATTTGGTAAGTGTTCAAAGTTTCTTCAAATATTCATTTATAATGTGTATACGTCGCAGATGGATTGTCGAATCCGCTATTTTACAAAACAGCTCCGTTATGTAAAACAGCTGAACTTGTCATTGCGTTACGTTTAATAAAACTGCTAACCACGTTTAGACGTATGAATGGCTTATCTGCAGTCACAATAAGCATTTGGTGTGGCGTCTAATTTCGAATCCGTCGTAGTAACTAAGCTAAGGCACCCTGACTAATTGGGTTAGGTTAGAACTGTGACCAACCGCGCGCAAGCCGCGCGAGCACTACTTTCAAGTTGGTTGTACATACTTGGTTAATAAGTGTTTTTAGGACTGACTTTCATAAAACTCTGACAACTGTATGTTAAAATAATTGTCCTTAAAATCACTGTTTTCACTTTAGGTTAATAGGCTGGGGAAATTAGGTGTGAACCCTGCACTAAATCCTAACATCGTTTTTTTTTTCTTTAATCGTGATAATAATTTAGTGCCTTTCATTTTAATTTAGTACCTTGTGTCTTAATAGCCTTCAATGTTTGTCCTGCTCTTCAATAATTTGTAACAAACAAGAAATAATTAACAAGTTTCTTATTCATGAATCTGCTCTGAAACTTTGGACGGTGTTAACCTAATTTCGTGTCTATGTCTTTTAAATCGCTGACCACCGTTGTCGGTAATTAAATTAAAGCAGGCGTTACTTCAGAAAACGAAATCCATTATAAACTATATCTGTTTTCAGGTTGTTACGGCCATAAGGGAAATAATACAAGCTATTGATGTGTACAAAAAGCTTCCACACATATGCAACGAGGATCAAGATGCACTTCTGAAGCTACAACTTAAAATGTGTGAGACTGAAGAGCTCAGATCACTTCTTGTGCTGTTATTACGTCATTACAATCCGAAGTATCACTCGAAACAATATCTACAGGTACAATCCACTAAATTGTTTGGATAGTTGGACTCTTGCAAACATACCTTGAGCAAGCCATCTCTTCCCCATTACCCCAGCACGCGTAGCATGACCACTGTAGAAACGGGTTTTGTCGACGGAATAATAGACAAACTGACAGATTGCGATTGTTTATCTGTCATTTTGTCTACTCTTCCGTCGACATAACCCGTTTCTACGGTGGTCATGCTACGCGGGCTAAGTATAGTAATAGACGTTTATGTTATACTGTGTTTCAGGATATCATAGTTACAAACCACATATTGCTGATGTTCTTGGATGGTGCAATGAAGTTGCCGGAATACAATGGTTCCACGAATATGCTTGATCATATCAGACAGTATGTATCCTCAAAAATGTGTTTATTCCATTTCCAGCAGCCCCAATTCTGATTATTGATAACCATCATTATTAAATCTGCCTTATGGAGCACATAGGCATATCGCCTACCTCTTATTAAATGTTTCTAAGGATAACATTAATAATAATTATTATTATAAGATATGATTTCCAATAGGTTTGCTACATCTGAAATAATGTACCAGTACGGGTTGCTGCTGGAGGACTACGCCGCTAACGGAGAGTTCGTCAACGACTGTATATTTACACTGATGCATCATGTGGGGGGAGAGCTTGAAAGCGTGATCACTTTATTCCAGCCAAAGATTTTGAAGACATTTACTTCCATTTGGAAATCAGAATTCGAGATTTGTGACGTAAGTTTTTTAACATATTGTTTGCTGAAGAACATAAAGAGCCATAGGTAGCCTAATAAAATATTATAGAGGTGAATTTGTTTGAATGTAACATTAAAATACGACGACATTAACTTCTCTTGTAAGGTGTCAAAGAAGCTCATGTTCTACGCAGAGTAGCTACGTACAAATAATAACTTTTTTTTATATGATACCTCCAGCTTTCCATTAGTATTTATAGCTAAATATAAATCTTGTAATAATAGACTTGGAGGTTCAAGTTGAGTGGAACGGTTGTCTGCCTCTTATAACCTTGTAAGCAAGTGCTAGTTCTCACTCACTTCTGGTTTTGATGTATTTCATTATGTGTTTTAGGATTGGTCCGATCTTATTGAGTATGTGATAAACACTTTCATCAAAAAACCCCAATCTCTACAAAGTACGGCGAACTTTCGTCTTGAAATTGAGAATTTCGATGATGTCGAGATCGTACCAAAGCCGACCGTTACTCCAGCGACACAAAACAATCCAGACACCACTGAGGCTGAGGCTGTGGAGAAAAGAAATCCTGCTGACAGTAGTGCAAGCTGCACATCCAAAGGAAAGATGGAATTGAGGTAATATTATATCTTGTTTTTAAATGTTTTAATAAACACAATTACAACGTATTATTTTCAGAACTTATTACATAATTATTTCATATTATTGTTTAATGCTGCAGGTGGTCGGAAGATGAACTATCATCGTTAAGTTGGAATTACATGCAGTGTAGTGCTCTACCTGACGTAGTCGGCGAAATCATCACGTTGTATAAGGAAGACGGTATCATTAAATCGAGAGATTCCGTAATCAAGGAGCTTTATACGCAGAATCTGATCAACAAAGAAGATTACGATAAATATGTGAAAGGGGAAACCGACAGGAACATCAAAACTGTACAGGTTATGAAAGAGATGAGAGATGATGAAATAAATAAGCTTTGTGAACAGCTTACACAAGATGGAAAATCAAAGTTTTTAGATTGGGTGCAAAAAGTATTATTGGAAACTTGTTTCGCTAAAATACACTTGGATAAATTATCCAGAAAAAATGAAATTGGAAATACCACAGATGAAAATGAAATAAAATTAACCACATTGAAGAAATCGAATGATTTACACATACTGTCCCCAGTCTCATATCACTCCCTTCGTAAGTTTTGTTTTTGGATTTGACTCTCTAGGAACATATTCAACTCATTGCAGCACTAGCACTAGCGACATATTGAACTCATTGATATCAGATCTGATTTCAATGCGGTTTTCTTTATTAGAAAGCTGGTTTAATCGGGTGGTTCCTAGCTATGCTTCATGAAAATCTGTTCATCCATTTGAAGATAATCAGCTCTTTTCTGATCAGTATAGGGATCTCTGCCATACTATGGTAATTTATTGCACTTTCACTCGTTTAATCGACTTGGAATTTGGTAAAGACAGCGTCACAATACATATGGGACCCCTCAAGTATTGAAATATTATAAGTAATGCTATAACATTGAATTTGTTACGACTATTCCTAAAGAATATTAACAAACAGAGCATAGCTTCACTTGATGTGGATTCGAACCAACGTATCGTCCAACGTCGCCATTCAGTACAATTTTCACCAACAAGCCAGTAAGCTCGTTGCGATTGCGATATTTGTAAGCGTCTAACTGTCGTCGGCTCTACTTTAGCATACGGTCTCTGTCCAATAGAAAAAATGACGAAGTTCCTACGAACTATCATCATAAATCCTTCCTCAGTGCTCACCTTCGGTATAATAAGGTACTCTTGTGTATCATTTCATGCTTTTAGTTCCAAGCAGATTAGGTTGTGCGTTGTCTGTAGATGTCATGCTTCTAGACCCAGCAGTTCAGTTAGGTGCCTTGTCTGTCAGTGAATTAATGAATTTAAGATTTTATGATGTTATAAATGTTTCTAGTTCTCAATCACTCCGTTCCACTGGTACCATGGAACTGTAAGCAAGCATCCATTTGTAAGGATCTGAAGTTTCTACAGCTACTGCATAAGTTGGGCTTCCATATGCCTGTGGATTCCGGGAAAGTATTCATTCGGATACCCCAGTTCTGGTCTGCTGATTTTCTGTATGATGTAGCAGGAAATATTTCGCCTATAGATAAATGTAAGTTACTATATTCTATATTTTGTGAGATAAAATCCAAAAAAAAGTATTTAAATCTGCCTAGTGACTGACATGTTTTGTGTTTGAATAGTAACATAGTTATGATAATTTAATGTATTTTGCAGCTAAACTTAAGTTCTCTATAAATGATATATCGGACAGGAGCATTTCGAACTCAATGCAACAAGACAGTTTACTACTGCTGCCTAATATAACAAAAGATATCACGATGATAGAGAGTCCAGAAAATGTCTATCAAATACACAAACAGAAACACCTTGCCACTATGGTTAACTTCACACCAATGTGAGTATAAATTGTCCTATATTCGTTTTTTACACCAATCAACCATTATTATACAACAGCAAATCCGCAGTAACAATGTGTCAGTGACAGCGCCTGTATGTCGTGGCAGTAAGGGCAGTTTTCGGAACGAAGTTCTTTAACGCGGCTTACGGTAGGAGTTGACAGGTAAAAATTGTCACGTAACGAAAATGCGTTAAGTCCTCTATGCGACATTCTTTCTCTCTGTGTCTCCTTCTATTATTATAATAGAAAGAGAGAGTGTGAATTTTTAATACTATAATCCTAACTAATGCTATAAATGCGAAAGTGAGTATGTTATTTGTTTGTAACGCTTTCACGCTAAAACGGCTGAACGGATTTGAATGATATTTGGCACAGGGGTAGACCTTGACCTGGAAAAGGACATAGGCTACTTTTTATCCCGATATTTCCGCGGGATCGAGTCTTACGCGGGTGGAACCGCGGGGCGCAACTAGTAGATACGCTTTTAACGTGCTTTCTACATTGTTCTCACATGTATAATTTCAACATAAATGATGTAACCCACATATTGTAACAATATTTTGATTTAAAAGAGTGTCCATGGAGTTTCTTGCCTGTTCTTCTCCATAGGTACCTACTACGCTTTGGAATGGGCAACTAGCTTCATATTTCTGACTGACCGACTCCTTGACAATTCAAAAGTGCCTGTGAATGGTTTAATTGAAATAAATGCTTTGAGTTTGAGTTTGAGTTTGATAAATAAAAACGCGTCTATGGGTACACACCAGTATAGGCGAGCTAAAAGAAACTTCGACAAAAGAAGTATATTTCAAGAGTCGAAAGGTTTTTTTGTAATTACTTATTAAGTTTCTATCAAACGTTGTTAATTTATTTCATTGTGCCTGTTATTTAATACAGAATATACAGCGAAAGGAACTTCATTCCAACCTGGTGTCCCACGACATACACCTCCTAACATTTTGTAGTACAAGTGTTACCACTAATGTGCGGTTGACTGTACCTAATCATCTGCTCAGCACGAAACAGTCGGCATGTTCCGAGAATTAAGTACCAAATTATTTGTACATTTTAATTTAACGTAGATGTTAGTAGTTTGTGGTTTAGCGGAATTATGAATGACTCAATTTGAACTACTTTTAGCATTCCTTGCGCATAGATGTGCAAGAAGACTTATTATTCATGAAGATACATTACAACTAAACGTTGACATTGTATTGCATCAAGTCTTATTTTTCAGGCCTGCCTCTTCGTTTAACTCGGATAGTGGTGATGTTGATAAGAACAACTGGTTGGAAGTGGTGCAAAAATCGCAAGAGTACAAAATAGCTCTCAACTTGGGAAGGTAAAGAAAATATTATGCTTATAAAATAATTTAATTGTAATGTTAAATTATTAACTTTTGATTTAGCTTATCCAGTTTATGAAT
The DNA here is from genome assembly GCA_949152455.1 of Lithophane leautieri. Lineage (NCBI taxonomy): Eukaryota > Metazoa > Arthropoda > Insecta > Lepidoptera > Noctuidae > Lithophane > Lithophane leautieri. The sequence goes on along the minus strand of OX424462.1, from coordinate 9,891,563 downwards.
ATTGCGGAACATTTACAACAGTAACAGCAACTAGTCACATTAATGGGCATACATTTATTTACACATAACATCACATCACATAACGCCTGTAATCCCCAAAGGGTTAGGCAGAGGTGTACCCACATTTCAATCAATCAATCATTCGCCAGTTATTTAATTCTTCAAGGACATTCTAATTAACTACAATGGCTTTTGGTCCGCGCGCGGTCATACAGGTTAAGGTCCCATATTATAGGGAGTGAGCCTATTGCCATTAACCGGACACACATCCAGACTGGGCTGCTACTGAGAAATTCCTGACGGAAAAACCCAATAGTACTTTGCCCGACCTGGGAATCGAACCCAGGACCTCATGCTCAGCAGTAGCGCTTGCGACCAGTAGACCAACAAGGCAGTAAATTTATTTCTTGAAATAACAGGGTTTTTTTTTTGTAAACTACTCATACTTGATCGGGATTTCTCAACTCGTATTCAAGCAACTACTGTGCCAGCGGTCGTTGACCCCATTTTTTTTTGTTTTATCATATTTAGATATCGATACCATACCTACCACGCATGCGGAGTTTCCTAACTAACTTAATGTGATCGTGTATTCGTGTTTATTGTTCATATAAGTATGCAAATAACATTTCATTTCATACAATATATTTTTATTTATCACCACAAAACTAAATTTTATAAATCCACGCGCAAAAGAAGTAATTAGCGTAGTTTCTAAATGCATAAATTATAAGAAATGCGATGCGATGTTATAGCACATCCTGTAATTTTTTATATGAAATGGGTCTTGTTCCAAATCTGGTCAGCGACAGCGGTGACAAGTCACTCACTTAAAGACGTGCCCTATTTTTTATAGTACTATTATTAAAAACGACGAAGACGGTCAGTCGGACATCATTATGCAACTGCCTGTGAAAGACGCGGAAGTGTCGGTGCCGCCGCAGCTGCTGAGCGCTGCGTCCGGCGCCGCGCCCCGCGTGTCCATCGTCGCGCCCCACGTGTCCATCGCCGCGCCCCGCGTGTCCATCCCCGCGCCCGGCGTCACCAGCGCCACGTTCCCCAGCGCCGCCCTCATGATGCCCACAATCATGAGCATCAAACAAGAAACCACGCACTTTAATTTGCCTGTCCCTGACTCCGAACATTATAGGTATGATAAGAATTTTCTTTTTTTACATGTTTAGTTCCTGGACTTCATGAATTTTCATTTAATGTGTTACAGTAACATATAAATAGAATTCAAAAAGAGGGAAACAGGTCGAATAATAACGTTAATAATTAATTTATGAATTGTTCTCAGTGCGTGCGAGACGGCATCAGTCGCTTCCGACCTGACTCGGATGTATGTGTCGGACGAGGATGAGAAACCCGAAGTGGTGCGACCCATCATTAAACTCGATCCTATCGTTGATGAACAATGCGGTGATTTGGATCAAGAAAATGCAGGAAAATGCGTGATTTTCTTTGCTCCTTTTTAAATTAAGTTAAAATTAAATTATATTTTTGTAAATTTTTGATATAATTTTTATTAGGTTGCAAAACAAATGTGGAAACGTATTTTCGTAATCCTTTTTGTAGATTTGTGTACCTTTTGTTACCATTAATTGCATTTGGTTAATATATAGATAATTATTATACATACGTAGATTTACGTAAAAATCAAATTAATAATTATATTTATTTAAGATTACACTAAGTTCGTATTTTTACAAGAGAATGGATTGGTATGTGTTTGACGGTGTAACGTTATTAGGAATTATACAACTTATTCAATGTAACTTGTAACATTATACGAACAAAAGGGCTCAGTACACCTTCCCGTCACACATTGAGTAGGTACTTTATGCATTCAATAAATTTTAAGTTCCTAATTAATGTTTGTAAAATGAAAATATTAAAAATAATGTACCTATTTGTTATTAGTGTTAGCATGCTGTGAAAGGTATTTACATACGCTGTATTTGCATAAGTCCTTTTAGGGTAACAGTTATCAAATGTAGGATTAAACTGTAAGGATCGTAGGCTTGAGTTAATGTATGAATGTATTTATTTTTAAAACATTTTTATTAGATGTGATGATAATTATGATAATGACAATGGAAAATAAATGGATTTCAACATTATTTATTTTTAATAACTTATTGAAAAATTAACAACACGCTATACACATCTAGCAACAACAATAAAATAACAAAAATATACTAAGTTAACAATAATATTACTGTTTGCAACAAGCCGCTCATACGAGTCACACTCACAATACAAAAACTAATATGTACAGGAAATAAACGTAAAACTATTATATAAACAGTCCAGTCAGGTACGTTCCTACAAAGTTTTATATAAAATTGATTTAATTGTAGTTAAAAGTTTTGAGCCCAGCGCTATCACTGCTTGGGTTCATTTTATGAGGGTAATCTCTTATAGCTTGATCATAATTTTTTAATTCCAAAGATTCTGCACCATAACCGCCGGCATTTCCATAATAGCTGCTTGCCGGTGCTCCGTAAGAATTACCAGAAAATCCCTTCGAAGAATACTCGTCACTATATGGTGCAAAACTTTGGCTGTGACCCGAGTTTCCTCCATTGTAGGATAGAACTTCAGGACCGTACGAGTCTTCGCTTGAAGATCCATCACGGGAATGTGCTTCTTGCACCTGATAAGAATTGTCAGGATAGTGGTTTTGGCTTCCTTGGCTACCGAGCGCTTCGTGCGCGTGCACTTTTGAAGATTCAAAATGGGGAACCTTAACTATTTGTGGCACGGGTACTGGGTAAGGCTTGTTAATGTGCACGGGGTAGGGTACTTTTTCGATCACTTTCACTGGATATGGCACTGGTACCTTGACAGCTACAGTTTTCGTGATTTTTATCACTCTGACGGGAGTTTCAGGAATTTCGACGTGTTCACCGAGAACTTGCAATTCAGTTTCGTAGTTTTCCACAGGTATAGTGTGGACGTGGTGTGAATGTTGTGATGCAAACCCATAATACGAGCAGCACAGCAATATTATTAATTTCTGGAAGAATAAAAAAAATATTTAAATACTTAAGTACAAAATAACTCTTTTTCTCATTCGTTCTCGATGATAATCCTAGTAAGTACCTAAGTAAAATATCCTTTCCCGAAAGTACGTTTAGCCTACACTCATGAAAGCAATACAATCAATGCAATGCCATTGCAATCTTAAGTTATGTAATTCAAGCTTGTTTTCCACGGTGAGGCATAGATGTGTTTTGACCACACACTCACATTTTGCTTTTGTCTAAGTCCCATGTAAGGGTGCGAGCCTACTTTTTATTACCAACCGGGCACAAATCCAGACTCCGGACTGCGACTGAGAAATTCTAGATGGAAAACCCCAATAACACCTGGAATGAATTTACAGCTAGGTATAACACAACCTGTATAGGGACATCGACGCGCAACCTGTTACCATGATTTCAGTAGGTACATGATTCCGGACCAATCAAAATTTTAGGTCGGTTATAAAAAAAAAAATGCTGTTCCATACATTTTTTCCGCGTAGGTACCGACTTTAAAAATGTCGACGCTCTAAAGGGGCAGGGGTGTCGAAGATCATGTGCTGAACTCGTGGTTAGATACATCAGTTTGCGCGTCGCCCACCCTGCCTGTATACAATTCGTAACAGTTGATGTAAGTCTTGTGTTGCATTAATAAGTCTGCAACTATATTGTCAATGTAATCATTTTTTTCCTGACTTACGTAACACCTAGTGTAAAAACAGGAAGTATTATATAAACAGTTACATAAGATCGACAACTTTAGAGAAAAAACAATAAAAAAAATGATCGCAATCGTGGTAAGTGTAATGAGAGCAATTGAATTGTTTACTAACCGGTATTTCCATGTCGTACAAGTGTGCGTCTGCGGTGCAGTTAAAAAACTACCGAATGGCGAGTCAGCTTGGTTGCTTATATATCGCACATTCTCTCTGGGTGAGAGACAGGCTTACGTTCGACGTTGCGACCGTCCAATTACTTTCTTCAGGCAGGCTAGAGAAGTGGTCAGACTCGCAGTCATTGTGACCGTATTCAGGTATTCTAATCGTGAATATTCTGCGTATATATGATTTAACCGCTATTAGGGTTAAACCTTATAAAATATGGACTAATCATTTAAATATTGATGTTAACCGGAATGAAAGAGACAGGAAAACAATATTCCACATAACTTTAGCCAGTTACCTATTATGCGGTAGGCACCTATTATTATTATTTTATTATTAATAATTTATTTCAGATTTTCAAATCCATCCATATAGTTGTTAATAACACGAAAATGCTTATGAAACTAATGTTAGTAATGACAAGACAAGATTTTACAAACCAAATACAGAACAACACTATCGGAAACTCCGATACCTACCCATGCGCGTGTTTACTTGACTGCATGCAGTCGTATCCAACGCTCAAGCATCGGAGAATCCCACCGGTCTGACAAAACACTCAAGATGCTGTTGGTACTAGCTCGCATGCGCGTTAGGACGGAAGTGCAAAGCTTGCGCATGATTGCAGCGAAGCTGTCTACGCGGGCCTCGGCAAACATGCTAGAGGCACTGCAATATCGCGGTAGCCTCGTCAGCATCCTGAATGCATTGTTGTACTGCACTCTAAGGTCACTGTACGCCCTCTGCAAATAGTCAACCCACAGGCTGCACGTGTAAAAAGACTGACAGTACCTATGCTTTAAACAACGTTATTTTTGTACACTGTGCAAACCTGCGAGTCATCATATTACATCGTACGGACAATGACCTTCGCTCTCTCTCAATGTCAGTACTGTCCTTGAGGTCTTCGGTGACCCAGTGACCCAAATACTAAAATTTTGTAACTCTTTTTAAAGAGGTACCACTCAAGCGAACTTCAGGTAAGTTTTCATAATAACATTTTGTCCCTGCCTTAAAGACCACTAGTTCAGATTTTACTGAGTTGTATTTGAGGCCATGGGCCTCCGCATATGATTCACAGGTGTTCACAAGCTTTTTCAATGCACAAACCGAAGGGCTCAGCAGCACCATATCATCAGCGTAGCGTATATCCATCTACATGACAACCGATCCTAGTGCTACGGAGCTCCCCGATCAGCTCATTCATATAGAAATTAAAGAGATTAGGGGAGGAAAGCCCCCCTTGCCTCACCCCGCAATCCAGCCTATACTCTTCTGAGAATGTGCCTGCCCATCTTACATGATTTCTCTGCATATCATACCAATACATCAGTACAGACACAAATTATCTGGGTACACTGGTATTCTGAAGCTTTAGGTACCTATAACTTATTGTAAGACACTAGGTCAAAGGCTTTGGATAAGTCCAAGAAACAGACATAAACTGGAGTTTTCCTAGCTGTATATTACTGGACCGTCTGTTTGAGCGACAGAATGGCAGTTTCTGTTGAGAGGCTAGGTCTAAATCCAAACTGCGCATCATCCAGTTTCAAGTGCGCCCCTAACTGTCGGTCAATAATACTGTCTAATACCTTGGCTAAAATTGTAGCCAGAGAGATTGGCCTATAGTTAGAAACATCTGAAGGGTCACCCATTTTATTTTTAATAACAGGGACTACTATGGTTTGCTTCAATTTCTCTGGTAAATATGAATGACTCGGGCACCAACTCACCAACAAAAAAGGAAAGACGTAGCACTACGTACATCAAACGTGTAGCCACAAAACTATGCTCCTGCACAAGTAAACACACAGGCACACACCTACATAAAAACTATGCTCATCACTCCTACTAGTACGTCACGAGTCGTCGTCTAGTAAATTTCAATAAAAAAAAAAAGAATTATGCCTTCTTGTGTAGTGAAAACTTGTAAAAACAAACACATAAAAAGTCTCACGGAATCACTTTTCACATGTAAGTACTTCAAATAACATCGTTTCTTAATTTAGTTAACTATGAATTTTAGGTAACTTGAAACAAAAACCTGAGTGAATGAACAAACGGAAACAGTGACATTTAAAGTGCGAGGGTTGCCATAATATGATTTGAAATTTCCCCGTTCGATATTTTTTTGTTCGAGTAATTATATGCCTGTTTTTTTTTTTGTATTTAATATTTTAGATTTCCTAGTTATATTGAAAATAAAAGTAAATGGATAGTAGCTGTAAGAAATAGTAGGAATGATCCAGAATGGCTGCCATCGAAAAGCAGCGTGGTTTGTTCCAATCATTTTGATAATAATGACCTTTATTCAACTAATCGTGGACTTCGCCGTGTGATCAAAAGCGGATATCCTAAAAAGGTATATAAAATTTAAAAAACAAAAATGAGATTTTATCAAAACAGTAATTAAACACGAGACTGTATTTATTTTATTTTAATTAGTTTCTCAGCTTAGTCTAGCTAATTTAAGTGCTACTGTCCCAAATTTTATTTTTTAGATGTTATTTCCTTCGTCCTACGTAATTGCTGAAAACTCAGTTTCACAAAGTTCTGGCTGTACGTTTGTTCAAGTATGTCCTAATTCTTCATTTAGCTTCCTAAGGTTTTAATCAAAAGCTGCCATTACTCGTGTAATTTTTTTTGTAGGACTTACCATACTTGTCTCATGTAGCCATTGACAATAGGGCTGTATGTAAATGCACTTTGTACTCACTTAATTGATATTTTATTTTATTTTGCGATGTAAAAAAAAATGGTTTTGTTTCGGAATCCTTCCTAACAATTGAGGTACAATACCATACTCAACAATATCTTACTCGTACAATATTATCCTACCCAAAATATTATTCCCCAAATTATAGAGAAAAACTTTAACAAATGACAACCCTTTTTACATACACAGATAAAAAGGTGGCTTCACTTTTGATGTTCGTAATGCACCGTATTTCTTTTTTTGTTGTCTGAGCTTGTTGCACAAATAACTATTGTTTTTTTAATAAATAGGTACTTACCTGAATCCTGTACAGCCGTTCACAAGTGATGCGCTCCCCAACGAACAGCATTTTATTTAGGGTGACGCAAAAGTAATAACCTAATTATTATGTGCTAAAGTTAAAAAAGTAAAAATAAAATATTTATATACTTATTTTAATACTCTCGCCTGAATTGATACACATTTAGGATGCAGATTTTTAGAAACGTACTTACATGAAATGTACCATTACAAATTAGCTACCTATAGGTAGTAAGATAAACAAATGTAACAACTAGGTGACAAGACTAACTAGTCTGTGTAGGTGACTATTCAACGTGTGTTACATTTCAAGTTACGGTTCACCAATCTGTACCCTGGCAGTAGGGCTTTTTCATCACTTTTCTCAATACCTACATCAGCCGATAGATTCGTCACTTTCACTCCTTTAAATGTCTGTTTTAGAACCGCCAAGGGTTCAAGTTCAGGGCGATTTGAGGTAATCCCTAGAAGTAAGAATTACTTTGTCAAAACAAAATAAACAGAAATGTGATAAATAGAAGAGAAAAAATAAAAGTTCTGAAACGAAAACCCAACTACGACAAAAACGTCAACTAAAAAGGTATAGGTAACCAAGACTTTACAAGACAGAGTACTATGTGAGCTCGACAAATGCATGTGCGATTCACGCTTGTGCGACAAAACTGTACTGCGACTCACCTGACCATAGTTCGAATGTTCGCTTGTACACACGGCTACACATCAAGCTATACATTTCTAGTTTATGCTGATCTCGCATTGTATAGGATTTCCGTACAATGAGAGGTCAGCTTATACTGGAAATGTATAGCTTGATGTGTAGCCGTGTGTACGAAACACTGAACCTCGACATTACGCTAGTGCGCCACACGATTGTGCAACAGTGCGACGATTGTGCGACAATAGTTCGACACCACGGTAGTGTGACATTACATTATTCAGCAGTTTGACACCTTAATTCCCGTTGTCCCCGTACGCCGTGTCCCCGTCCTACGGGGACTGCGTAGTTCAATTAAATATTTAAGTGCAACAAACACTTAAATGCGATATGTACTGCGTCTATAGATTAAACTAGCTTCCGCCCGCGGCTTCGCCCGCGTGGTATGTCGATAAAAAGTAGCCTATATCCTTTCTCAGGCTCTAGACTATCTGTGTACCAAATTTCATTTAAATCGGTTCAGTAGTTTTGGCGTACAAGCGCGACAGACAGACAAACAGAGTTACTTTCGCATTTATAATATTATTGCCCGCGGCTTCGCTCGCGTTAAGAAGTATTATTATTAATTAGGTATAGTTTTTGCGGCTTTACTTTTGTTTAGCGTGTGTAAAAAATTAGGGCCTACAAAACTTCTTTGTACACAATGTTCTTAACTAATCTGTCATTAGGCGCTAAAACTATCAAGCTTTGGGTGAACTTACTCGTAAGCAAGCAACATAAAACTGTCCATGAGAGAAGCAATGTTCTCTCAAGTCAATACCCGCAAATTTAAGAGCTTGCCCCTTTTTTTTTTTCTTTTTTTTTTGAGGGTGGGAAATCATCCAATGACTTCTCCCGCTCTGGGCGGAGCGGAAGGGCGTGTCAGACTTTTACTGACTAAAACCCACCCGTGTTCCTTCATTTGCCTGTTGCCAAGGTCCCGGTATCCCTTTCGGACTTTCCCGCAACCCTGGCAGGAAGAGTTTGCCCCTGAGACTTGTTTATTGTCATGGCAAAGCAGACTTTTACGGGAAACTGTAATCGTTTAAATTCGAACGGGATATCATTAGGTATTAATGGGATTCGTGGTATAAATAGTTTCCCCTTTCGCACACCCAGTTAATATAGTGGCTTCCACTATATTGCGATATAACGCTTTCACTTGCAGTCTCGTACCGTTACAAAGTTTTGGTGGTTTTAAAATTTGCAACAACATAATTGGAACGCCCACACGCAGAATAAGCTTATGATAAGGCAAACCTGGCGGTTTCAATGAATTTAAAAATTCTACAGGGAAATTAGTAGCGTCATCTGTATTAACCACAGTATCAATCGAAGTATAGACCATCCTTTCTTAGGGGATGCCTACGTCATAGTAGCTTTATGCATGCAAAGTCTCAGCCCGATCGGTTTAAAATTGACAAAGTTTTATACAAACTTTCATCCCCTATTTTATCCCCTTTGGGGTAGAATTAATCAAAATCCTTTCTTAGCGGATGCCTACGTCATAACATTTACCTGCATTCCAAATTTCAGCCCGATCCGTCCAGTGGTTTGGGCTGTGCGTTGATAGATCACTATGTCAGTCAGTCAGTCACCTTTGAGTTATATATATTTAGATGAAAAGTAAAGAAAGCAATAACTTCAGTTTATAAATAAAATAAAACAAACTACATTCACTAAACATAATCATAATTACTTTATTAATTGATTTATTATCAACTAGCTTCCGCCCGCGTGTTATGTCGATAACTATAGCCTATGTCCTTTCACAGGCTCTAGACTATCTGTGTACCAAATTTCATTTAAATCGGTTCAGTGGTTTTGGCGTGAAAGCGCGACAGACAGACAGACAGAGTTACTTTCGCATTTATAATATTAGTAAGGATAAAATAAATTGTTTACAACTTATTATTAAAAAAAAAACTCTCTTTAACATTATAGTAGTGAGAGGGAGCACCCCACCCGTGATAAAATTATTTGTAACACGTTGTACTGTACTGTACGCATTGTATAGGATTTCCGTACAATGAGAGGTTAGCTTATAAATGTATAGCTTGATGTGTAGCCGTGTATACCTACTTACAATATTTTGTAAAAACAACTGATTGAGCTACATTTGCTTCCTGCTAGTCCCCTACGTAGGACTCTAAGCGACGGGTTCTAGTTTAATATATCGGGTAGGATCTCTCTGCTGGTAGCAGTATCGGCTATGCTGGCAGTGCCAACGGCTTAGAGGGTTCTGTCCTTAGGTATACCTACATAATATTCTAATGATTAATACTTACAAAGTTTGAGTGGTGAAGGTCGCACTAGCGTGATCTCGAGGTTCAGTGTATTCGAACTATGGTGAGTCGCAGTACAGTTTTGTCGCACAAACATCCATTTGTCGAGCTCACGTAGTACACTCAATTAAAAATCCGGTGCCACACGTTTTAAGGCATAAATGAAACAGATTACGTGTGACTCCGGATTTTTTATATATCTTTTTAACCGACGAAAAAAAAAGGAGGAGGTTCTCAGGTCGACCCGTTTTTTTTTTGTTTCACGCATAATTTTGTAGTGAGTCGTCCGATTTGAAAAATTCTTTTTTTATTGGGAAGGGTATAAGTACCTCGAAGTTGGTCCCATTTAAAATTGGAAACTATAATCCACCCCTAAAGGTAGAAAAAATGGGGTTGATTGATTTTTCACCAACTGAATTTTCAACTGTGAACCGATTCTATTGAAATTGCGCACACATACATAGTTCCTGATGACACAACCACTCATCATCAACTCCAGGTCTTTAATCTGGAGTAACCCCCTGGAGTACCCTGGAGTAGATGGTAACTCAAAAGCGAAAAATAAAAAACTTTTTTACAAAAAATTAAACCGACGAAAAAAGAACTGAAAAGCGAAAAGCGAAAAATAAAAAATAAACCTTATAGTGTAACTAAGCTCCTAAACTAATTTAAGTAACAAATGAGGCGGTGCCTAATACACGCTAGAATTATGTAATTCATTTGTTTGTTTGTTTGGCGCCGCCTCAAAATTTGTTACTTAAATTAGTTTAGGAGCTTAGTTACACTATAAGGTTTATTTTTTATTTTTCGCTTTTCAGTTCCTTTTTCGTCGGTTAAATTTTTTGTAAAAAAGTTTTTAGTTGACTTTTTGGTCGTAAGTAGGGTTTTAGTTACTTATAAAAAAAATTGGGGTTATAATAATTCTTAGATTATAAAATGTAATTATTATATTTTTGAAATGTGCTAATTATTCATTTGGTAACCAACATAGCCATATTACATTTTTGTAAATTTTTATTTAATGACTTTTTGTCCTCTTGAGGGCGCCATATTCAATTTAATGGTACGTCACATAGGCTATAACCAGCGGACGATCAAGGACGCTTCTAACGATAGGTACCTCATTTGTCAAATTTTGAGGAGTAGTTTAGAAGATGAACATACATACATATCTGTCAAAATCATAACACTCCTTTTTGCATCGCCGTAGTCGGGTAAAACGGATGATAGAAATTCACTGTTTTTTTTTATAATGATAAGTTTTATTAGTTCTGTTTTACTATTAGGTGTGGCTTTAATTCTTTATATGCAATGTGATAACATCTCTGATACAATTCACTTTATCTTTTTACAGACAGGAGCATATCTGTACAAATTACATCGACAATGGCTCCGGTAGTTGTACCTTAATTTACCTTACTTGTTATTAAGTAATTGATTTTGTGACTGATATAAACCATTTAATAAGCTTCAAATATTAATACTGTAAGAAGAAAATTAAACTCTCATTCGATCAGACAGTACTCTGACTATAGAACCGGAACCACCAACATTAAATGCTTTTTCATGCCACAGCAATAGATGCCCACTTGATCCTTCAGTGGGGAATTCAAATCCTCTATAAATGTATTTCATCAGAATGTCAACATCATCCAAACACAGGTTTCCCACTGCCTCTTCGATTTGTGTAGACTTTATGGCAAGCAGAACTTTCAAAGTTAGTTGCAGTGCATTATCCTGAAAAGAAGGCACCTCTGATGAATGTATGAGCATACAGTACACATACCATAACAGGCGTGTTATATATGAATGTATGAGCATGCAGTACACATAACATAACACACCTGTTATATATAAATGTATGAGCATACAGTACACATAACATAACACACCTGTTATATATAAATGTATGAGCATACAGTACACATAACATAACACACCTGTTATATATAAATGTATGAGCATACAGTACACATAACATAACACACCTGTTATATATTAATGTATGAGCATGCAGTACACATAACATAACACACCTGTTATATATTAATGTATGAGCATGCAGTACACATAACATAACACACCTGTTATATATTAATGTATGAGCATGCAGTACACATAACATAACACACCTGTTATATATTAATGTATGAGCATGCAGTACACATAACATAACACACCTGTTATATATTAATGTATGAGCATACAGTACACATAACATAACACACCTGTTATATATGTATAAATGTATGAGCATACAGTACACATAACATAACACACCTGTTATATATTAATGTATGAGCATGCAGTACACATAACATAACACACCTGTTATATATTAATGTATGAGCATGCAGTACACATAACATAACACACCTGTTATATATTTTACGATTTAGGTTGTATTTAGAATAACGATCAAACAGTAAATAACAATCTATTTACAACCAGTATATGTTGGATTATTCCACACATATTTATTAAATACCTTTGTTGCCTTTGTAGTGCAACTTCAAGAACATGACTGACCAATAACCATGGACCTCCTATTTTTGCATATTGGCATATTTTGAAATTGTATGAAAATATTCTAATTATGATAAGATCTTGACCAAATAATACAAGTATGACTTACTTTGATTTGCTGATTGGCTGATCCTACTGGTGCATTGTTCAATACAACTTTCAGGGCATCAATATACCGACCTGTATTGTAGAGTTAAGGATATCAAAAATAATAATGGCCATAGTTAGTAGTAGTATGACATTTTTGCGGCCTTGTTACAAAACAAGTATTGTCTATAGACGCAGGATTAAACGTTACGAAAGCAGGTTTACAACAATAAATATGATTCAAATTGAATATATATAGATACATAAAACGTAGACATACTGATAAAATAGGATGATTCATATAAATTGTTACAAGAGGAAAATGAATGTTACGCGAAACAAAATAGGTACTAGTATCAGAAATACAATTTTTATGATACTTGCTCTTTTGTTTTATTACAAATTAGTGTTAATAAGTGTGTTTAAAAAGGATATTGATTCAGTAAAGTGCAAACTTCTCCCTCATCCGGTCCAGTGGGTATGGATTGTTCCGCTTCATCTTCTCTGAAGTTATCTTCATTATATTGATCGATATCGATCTTACGAAAAGCAGAACTAGAAGTATTTTTCGCCATTTTTACGGTTTTTTATTTACAGTAATATTTCAAATCACAAAATGTGAAACTTGACGAAATTGCTACTGACAGCCTAACCTGACAGTCTGACACTGACACTACTGAGAGCACAGAACATTAATTATTACCGTGCGTTTGCACTGGCGAAACAATCAAGACAAAACATGTTGAAATCTTTATTTTCTGTCAATGTTCCATACAATTTTTGACAGGAACTAGAGATTTAGACATGTTTTGTCTCGAATGTTTCGCCAGTGCAAACGCATGGTTAGTGTCCAGCGCAACTCTGTATCGAATTCAACTTTCGAAACTTGTCACATGAAACAAATCTCATTACCTACTTGTTCTGTTGAACTTGCCTTCGCACTGTACGAAACATGAGTAAGTCCATTCATATAAAAACATGTTGACAATGTTGAAATCTCTGTTTTTTGTCAATGTAGCGACTCGCGTTCGCATGGTCACGCACTTGTTGACGCGAAACATGTTTGACGTTTCATATCACTTTACATGTTTCGCCACATGTCTTTACAAACGAATTTCGTATCAAAATGTATCTGTATGAACCTAGCAACATGTTGTAGATTTGTTTTGACATTTTAGTCGATTTATATAGTCCACCCATTTTCTATTCCATAAACATGGAAACCTTGCCAAAGCTCTATAAACTTCATCGTGTCTACTTTGGACCACTCTATGTTTTGGTAGAAACACGGGATGTTTACCACCATTCTCGGATAACACTAAACATCAAGCAATAGACAAGATGTGAGACATAATTTGACGTAAACAAACAACAGTGCGAACGCAAACGTGACAAATCTCTATACTAAACATGTCTATTGTATATGTTTCTAGACAGTGCGAACGCAGTTTACAACAAATCTTGAGATCTGTCTTACCGTGCGTTTGCACTACCGAAACTTTTACGACAAAACATGTTGAAATCTCTATTTTCTGTCAATTTTCCATACAATTTTTGACAGGAACTAGAGATTTAAACATGTTTCGTCTTGAATGTTTCGCCAGTGCAAACGCACGGTTAAGACTTACTCATGTTTCGTACAGTGCGAACGCAAGTTCAACAAAACAAGTAATGAGATTTGTTTCATGTGACAAGTTTCGAAACATCTGTGGCGGTATCTACATCGCCACATGCGAACTACGCATCAAAGATCTGACGTCACACAAAAATCCTGACGTCACATAAATCCTGCATCGCGCAATTAAAGTTTACCGTGCAATGGACATATATACAAGAACCCGACATCAATCGTCGGGCAGTTGCCCGCCAGACACAACACCCGTCTGGTCGGAGGATCCTCCCTTTTCTATGGTGGATGAGTGAACTTTACACCCTGTTCCTCATACCCCTAAACATCTACATGTTGAATGTTTCGAAACTTGTCACATGAAACAAATCTCATTACTTGTTTTGTTGAACTTGCGTTCGCACTGTACGATACATGAGACAGATCTCAAGATTTGTTGTAAACTGCGTTCGCACTGTCTAGAAACATATACAATAAACATGTTTTGTATAGAGATTTGTCACGTTTGCGTTCGCACTGTTGTTTGTTTACGTCAAATTATGTCTCACAACTTGTCTATTGCTTGATGTTTAGTGTTATCCGAGAATGGTGGTAAACATCCCGTGTTTCTAACGAAACATAGAGTGGTCCAAAGTAGACACGATGAAGTTTATAGAGCTTTGGCAAGGTTTCTATGTTTGTGGAATACAAAATGGGTGGACTATACAAACCGACTAAAATGTCAAAACAAATCTTACAACATGCTGCTAGATTCATACAGATACATTTTGATACGAAATTCGTTTGTAAAGACATGTGGCGAAACATGTAAAGTGATATGAAACGTCAAACATGTTTCGCGTCAACAAGTGCGTGACCATGCGAACGCGAGTCGATACATTGACAAAAAACAGAGATTTCAACATGTTTTTATGTGAATGTTTCGCCAGTGCAAACGCACGGTAAGACAGATGTCAATATTTGTGGTAAACTGAGTTCGACCTGTCTAGAAACATAAACAATAGACATGTTTTGTATAGACATTTGTTACGTTTGCGTTCAAACTGTTGTTTGTTTAGGTCAAATTATGTCTCGCAACTTGTCTGTTGCTTGTTGTTTAGTGTTATCCGAGTGGCGGTAAACATCCCGTGTTTATATCGAAACATATAGTGGTCCAAAGTAGACACGATGAAGTTTATAGAGCTTTGGCAAGGCTTTCCGTGTTTGTGGAATACAAAATCGCCCATTTTATGTGACTATAAAAACCGTCTAAAATGTCAAAACAAATCTTACAACATTTTGCTAAGATACATTTTGATCCGAAATTGGTTTGTAAAGACATGTGGCGAAACATGTCACGTGATATGAAACGTTAAACATGTTTCGCGTCAACAAGGTATGTGACCATACGAACGCGAGTCGATACAGAGAATACAAAAAACAGTCGATACAAAAACCAGAGATTTCAACATGATTTTACGTGAATGTTTCGCCAGTGCAAACGCACGGTTAACAAAAGTTCTTAGTAATGAAATCGTGCGGCTAACTTCACTGAGGTCTTGTGTTGTGTTGTGTTGTGTGACCGTTGTGTTGTGAATTGTCACTAGTGTCAAATTAGCAAATTAGTAAATCATCTGTGCCAATCTGTGGCTATTTAATTTTAATCTGTAATCTGTGTGGTCGTGGTGTCCTTTTTAGTCTGTACTGGTGTCAAACTTGACTGCTGTTCTGCTGTTCCTGATTGCCAAATTATTGTTGGATTTATTTCTCTTGGTTTTTTTCCAATAATAACGAAAAACAAGAAGCTGCAACTTTATATATTGATAAATCACATTTTCGTAACCACAATGACAATGGGTGATGAACTACCTGTTACTTCTTTAGTTTTACCCGTTCTCATACGTCCCGTTTTAACTCAGGTATGTTGCTATGTTGTATTCAGTTCATTTTCCCTTTCGTAAATTATGTATTGTGAGTTACTTGGGAAAAAACAATCTTTGATATGTATTATGCAAAATAAACTTTTTTGGAGTTATGACGGATTCGTAAATGGATTTTTAGCGTAGAAAGCAATTAAGTATCTAGGTGCTGTTTCCTATGTTGAAGAATGTAAGTAGGAAGTGAAGGTGACAGCTTTATAATCATCAGTGAATCTTGTTTCGAAATTTGACACATATATGATATGTATTATTTGTCATCAATTAATTTACCATGCCTACAACCTGAGCAATGTTGTAATTTGTGTGTAAATATTTAAATAGCATTCAAGTTGGTACTTATTACTTAAATTATCCAAAGTGACAAGATAAGGTTGTGATACTCATGATTTGATTGTAAGTGCTTAACATAAAACAATTGTGTTTTTATATAATATCAATGATTCATTAGAATAATAGATTGATAGACATTCTTGAAGGAAGAACACATGCTGGTCTAATTAGAAATAAATGTTATTTTTCAGTTAGAGAAGTATGATTTGGGAGCTTCTCAGACACTACGTGCTGCCCTAACGAAGGCAGAAGCAGCCGTACCAGGCTTGAACTATGATTTGGTGGCAGGTATCATGCGAAGAGCTGATATACCTGTCAACATGAATGAAAGCTTGCTGCGACTTCAAGGAACCTTGACTGAAGCTGAGTGTTAGTAGTCCTTTTTAACCCCCCAAAGAAAAAGAGGTGTATTATAAATTTAATTCTTCAAGGACATTCTAATTAACTACAATAGTTTTTGGTCCGCGGGCGGCTCGTCCGCGGTCATACAGGTTAATATGTGTATCTGTGTGTCTATCTGCGCCATTGTAGCTGCCAAATGGCTAAACCAATTTTGTTTTTTTTTTGTTGTTTGGTAGGTGACCTGTTCAAGATTGTTCTTAGGTATAAAAAAAAGAAAATCGTTTATTAGATGCTTTGTTTTTGTCAGGGGTTTTAAAAAACAATAATTAAATTTAACTTATTCTATTATGGTTATTTTTGTGAGAACACTTTAAATAAGGTAAAGAAAAGATAATGTGACTTGAATAATGAAAGTTAACAAACATTTAAATAGTAATAAAACAACACTAGACGTATATATATATGTATAGTAATAATTATTAATATTATACATATTATAAAATGAAGTTGCTGTTTGCGTGTCTGTGTGACCGCACTGTTCTTCAAAGCTATGAAACCAATTTTGGTGCAGTTTCCATCATTCTTTAGAGGATCTTTTCCTGAAGGTTTATGTGTATAGAACATTCATATAAAACTTATATACAATAAAGAAATCTTGATGTTTTGTCAAGTCTTAAAAACTGTGCAAAGGTGGGGCAGGTTGGGCTGGTTTCTAGATAATAATAGCAGCCTATTTCTATCCCACTGCAGGTCAGAGACCTCTTTTCATACAGAGAAGTCATGAACATTGATCGCCCAGTTGCTCAAGGCTGCTTGACACTTTCAGACTATATTGATACTAAGGCCAGGTTTCCTCAAAATGTATTCCTTCACCACTTGTAGTGATGAAACACATTTATTTAATTTGATACATTGAATTTTTAGTATTGCTTTTTTTCTTAAATGTGTATTAAATTTATTACAGGTGCAGATTTAAGACTGAACAGGACTGAAGAAGCATTCCAAGAATTGAACAAAAAGTCTACAGCTTTGAAAAAAATCTTGAGTCGCATTCCCGATGAAATTACTGACCGGAAGACTTTTTTGGAGACTATTAAGTAAGTGTGTGTATGTAACAAAAAAATACTATCTGTGTATCTAGGTGCTTGACATATATCAGGAATCTGACGAGATTCATATTATGTGATAGGTCAATTGGCTAGACCACTGTCTAGCCAAGCAGTTGGAATGGTCTGTGTTAGTAACTCAATAGAATAAATTACATTTTGCTTCTCTTTTTTTGCTTCAATCAAGTTAAATGTTCTGTTCACAGGGAAATTGCTTCAGCAATTAAGAAGTTACTGGATGCTGTAAATGAAGTATCCACATACACACCAGGAACAGGCAAACAGGTTCTAGAACAAAGGAAGCGAGAATTTGTGAAATATTCCAAGAGATTCTCTAACACTTTGAAGGAATATTTCAAGGAGGGACAGTGAGTTCACTTTATTTATTGTTGTTATTACGTAAAAGAAAGCAGTGTATTTCCTGCTGGTTTGTGTCGTTAGCTAAAGGTTTTTGCATGTTAGGAGTTCCTCAATACAATAATGTGGTATTTGAAAGTTAGTGAATTTTTAAAGCTTGCAACATAATGATTTCTCTTAAAATTAAGTCAAAACTGTGCACTTTTACTAATGTACATATTTTATATGTTTACAGGGCCAACGCAGTCTTCGTGAGTGCTTTATATCTGATACATCAAACCAATCAAATCCTATACACTGTTAAAAGTAAGTCTGAGTAAAATTCATTAACAGTATTTGAAATTTATCAATTTTAACCAATTATATTGTATTATGTAAATGACTGTCTTAAAACTTTATTGCGCCTGTTACTGTTTTCTTGTTAAATAAGCCCCTACAAAGCAAAAATATATTATTATATATTTTTGTGTGTTCAGTGGGAGGAATTTATTATATTTTTATCATAAAAAAACAATATGTAAATAATATAGCATACTTATCGTTATATAACTTTGTCATAGTATTCCAACAATCATATTATGATTTTAATTATTATTTCCAACAATATTCGTGCGTAACATGGTTTGGGGTCAGCCCTTAATATTTTTAAATCATTGATTTATTGTAAAGTACATAAAAGTTATAATCTATTTTTAAATAAAATGGTAGATAAACATAACTTGAGAGAGGATAAAATATTTATGTTAAATAAACTATCAATGGTAATCCTTAAATATAGTAATAAATAAATAAATAAATACTTAGAGAAAGTTGTACAGTATGTAGCGTTGTTGATGCTTTTAATGAGATAACTAGTAATTCCTTTAAAATAATTGTTTTAGCACTACTTACTAGTAATGGCAATTAATGTGATTTTTCATTAATTCCATTAGCATGTGAATTCTTAAATCTTAGCGTGTGAATTGCTATTGCTATGCTATTTGCTAATGTGACGATAATTGATAATAATGAAGGATGTGAATTTTGTTAATATACGATTTTTTTTCTTCACGCATTCATTCAATCAATACACGACCCTAAGTACGCGCAAGTTAACCCATTCTTTGCAAATTCGCAGCACCCGCTAATAAATTTTACTCGCGAACGGGGTCACGGTCACGTGAAACCAATACATTTAGTATTCCCGACTTCCCGTGGGTGCGACGGAGAGCGCACGCTACCGCCGCTTGCGTCGACGCTCTGACGTATGATAGAATTAAAAATTTCGGAGCGATAAATTCACTTCGCACTTCACAGAATTTCGCAACTACATTTCGTTAGCTACATGCTAAATGAGCATTCACATGCTAACAATGAATGTGAATGCTAATTAATCCATCAATACTACTTACATCTTATTTCACCATACAGTTTTGGAATACCGAGTTGTCGCATTTCTGTCACATTTTTTTTATAGAGTTGGCTTCGCCATGTTTGGCTTTATCACCAGTGTTCGGATTTTGGGGAGTATTACTAGGATTTAATGATATCAGAATATGGATATGCCATATAATTTCGGTGTCCAGAGATTGCGAATTTGCCATGTACGTACTGGTAATAATATTAAGTTAATATCGATTACATAGGCCATTTTAGTAACTGAAATAATTATTTGTAATCATGTTTGCAAAACGCGTAGGTAATTAGGCTGTCCATGGGGCAGTCAAAGCTTGCCGCGCTATTGTTGGTACATAAACTTAACTAGAAATTAGAACACATGCAAAAAAAAATTCTTCCAAATTTCAAAATCCCAAGATTCCTCGATTTCCGTTGGCTAAAGATATTTTTTGAGGTTGTTGACCCTAAATTGCACTATCTAATCCGATCACTGTTTTCTACAGTCGGTCAAACAAGGCAAATCAGCCTAATTAAAGTTCGTAACATAAATTCATAGCCTTTGAATAATATGAGATCTTTAAAAGCGATAACCTGCAGAAATATTGATGAATGAAAAGCGATCACTTTTCACTAATGAAACAAACTGATTTGTATCGAATAAAAACATGTAGAAAAAGAGTACACACATTAAGTAGGTAATAATACAAACTTGACTAACTAACCGTCTTTGTTAAAATGAGGTATTGATCTACTTTGTATAAGAAAATATTGTAGTAGTTACAATAATTATGTGTCTTATTTAATTAACAATAAAGTGCAAGTAAGAAAGGGTTTTTTTTGTTAACAAAATGTAATAGGGATAATAATCAAAGACCATTCTAGCTTTTAGGTTATTGGTAAACCTACTAGTTCCCAGCTTACAAGGTCACAAATCAGTAGATTATGATTCGACGAGTTCACATATCCCTGGTAAGTTGGTTTAGACCGTATTATGATTAAGTAAGCTAAGCTACGTACTCAAAGAATCTAGCCAGAGACGAAACGCATCTCAGAGTTACAAGGCGTTCATCTCAAAAGTGTGAAAGATCTCAAGATCAGTGTTGTGGTGTGTTGTGTGACCTTTAGTCGACCGTCCACGGCTAAGTAGGATGTGCACAGAGCGGCTGTATTCGCTTCGTTTGTTTCTTGTTTGCTCTACCGGCCCTAGCGAGTATTAGTGAGTAGTGCAATCGCTAATATTAAAATAGCCCAGCGACAAAACTATCCTAAATACACACTCACACGTTGCTCGCCAACTCTTTTCTAAGTAAGGTTTATTTTTACCCGACTGCGGCGAAGCCAATAAAGAAGAGTTAATTGATGATTGATATAGATAAATTAAGGGCTTTTTCGACATATCGTCACTGAAGTTACTAACACCGCGTAACTCAAAAATCTGTGGTTTTGAGTTACCTACGCACGTCATTCGATAGGAAATCGAAAACCGCATCGTTTAGCCAATCGCAATCAATGGCTAGAGCCAATTGGACCGCGTTATTTAACAAAAAATTAAACCGACGAAAAAAGAACTGAAAAGTGAAAAAAAAATTAAGTTTAATTTTTTGTAAAAAAGTTTTTTATTTTTCACTTTTGAGTTACCATCCACTCCAGGGTACTCCAGGGGGTTACTCCAGGATAACGACCTGGAGTTGATGATGAGTGGTTGTGTCATCAGAACTATGTATGTGTGCGAAATTTCAACAGAATCGGTTCACAGTTGAAAATTCAGTTGGTGAAAAATCAATCAACCCCATTTTTTCTACCTTTAGGAGTGGATTATAGTTTCCAATTTTAAATGGGACCAACTTCGAGGTATACCCTTCCCAATAAAAAAAGAATTTTTCAAATCGGATGACCCAATAAAAAGTTACGCGTGGTCATACATAAAAAAAAATATACGGGTCGACTTGAGAACCTCCTCCTTTTTTTTTCGTCGGTTAAAAAATGAAACCACCACGTGTGCTAATATTCTCCAAAAAAACTACGTAAACAGTTGCTGCTGCTTCACCTTCACCCTAATTGTGGAACACATGATCAATCATTGCGTTATTTAGGTTATAGGCAGAAAAATTCGAAAATAGGAAAAAAAAGAAATTAAGGCGTTTATTCGCAGAAATAATTCCTTACCACTTACCTCTGCCAAACTGCACAGCAGTTTGTTGGCAGACGCAGCTCCTTTTTTTGTACTTATATGTAGACATTTTTATATTATTTTATATTTAATTTAACATACTTAACACTTTTTCACCTATAGGTACGCTAAACTATTAATGAATTCAATTAAATATTAAACATACAAGTTTTCAAAGAAGCAATGGATGAATGGTGAATGAGCGATGGATGGTTTTTATGAAGCAATGGTTTAGCAATATCTTTCAAAATGATTCAGATTATGATTGATCGTGTGTTACGCAATTAGGGTCCTGACTTACGCGATGATTAAGTAGCGTATTGTGTCTAATTTTGATAAGTACGAGTATCTATTCGTTTTCTAATAAAGATAACGAATATTTCTTAGCAAAATTAGAGTATAAGACTTGATAATGATAAAAATGTATGAAAAAATTACCTATGTTTATTTAACCTAAAAGAGATACCTAAAATTTCATATTTTTTCCACTACTGAAAAGTTGACCATTTTGTGTTAGATGGATGTAGGACAGTTTGAGGTATGTACACGTCATGTAAAATATTGATTTCACCGACAGCAAAAATAAGTTTGTATTTCATAGGTACCTATTTCTCAAAAACAAACTTATTAAATTATTTTTGCGGCTATCAAAAAAAATAACCCGTATCTATACTATCGACTTAGGTACCCAATAAAAAGTTAATTAAAACATCATTATTTTTAAACGAGTACAAGAATACCTAAAAGCGTGTACGCACAAGCGTACAAAACATGGTGAACACGAACATCGAACATGGTACATTTGGTTTGCACGTGTGGACGTTAATCAGCAAAGAGCATACGAACACATTTCAACAATTAATAAATTATATTTAATAATTAATAAAACTGCCTAGCCTTTTCTCAACTAGGTTGGGGTCAGCTTCCAGTCTAACCGGATGCTGCTGAATACCAGTATTTTATAAGGAGTGACTGCCTATCCGACCTCCACAACCCAGTAACTGGGTAATACGATACCCCTTGGTAAGACTTTCGTTCTTCTGACGACCCGTAATGACTATCAAAGATCTACGATTGACAGCCGACCGAGAGCAACGGCATAACGTGCTTTCCGAGGCACGGAGGAGTCTCTGTATGTAATGGTCACCCATGCAAGGAAAAAACCGGCAAGCGACTAATTAAAAATGTATTCTTATGAATATCAACCAAAACCGAAAATGGGTACGACATGTAAAGAACATGGTCTTCTAAACCAAGTGAAAATTATCAATTATAGTAAAAATTGAAATTGGTTCGAATTTTAAATAATCAATGTAGAAGATGAACCCTAAAAAGTACTCTGCACTAACACCGCTAGCTAATAGAGCACCTGCCTGCTGTACTAAGTATTCGTTCTTTGCCTGTATAGGTAGGTACTTATGCATAACCGTGTCATTATCTATTCATCATTATGTATGGGTTTCGTTTTTATTATCAGGAAATATCGATTCAATCTTCAAACGTAGACAGGTAAATCAAAAATAGTTTCACTGTGAGAGTTCGTGGGAACAAAAGCAAGGTTTTTGGCAGTTCAAGTTGGTGGCTGGTGTCAGTGAAAGAGTCTGGTAAAATGATTTCGTGACCGCGTTTAATGGGTCATGATGCCTGCGTTGCGATTCGTCTCGTCGTGCGAGCGTGGACAATGGCTGGTCGTGCCTCCTGCCCTCGACGCCCCTCCGCTCCGCCTGCCCGTGACACTTGACACAGGAACCCGAACTCCTCGACCTCCAAATATTTCCGCGTACACCTTTTTTATCTCCCAGAACCGTGGACTGCCTACGCATCAATTTACTGACCCAAGGTAAAAACGACAACATCGACTTTAAAATTAGGAATGAAAAAAGTATCGAATACTCGAGCAGAATGAGCTTCAAATCGTTCTTTAGGGTTCCGTAGTACCTAAAACAATGAACCCTTATAGTTTCATCAAGTCCGTCTGTGTTTGTCTGTCCGCTGAGACTAGATTTGGAAAAATTTGAAAATATATTCAGGGCGGATAAAAGTAATTCTGTGCAGTAGTGTTACATGTCTTGGTAGATTCAGAAAATTACCCAAAAGTGATTATAATTTTGCATCTATCTCTAATTCAAAGAATCCAATACTTAGCTTTAATTAACTACCTAGTAATTTAATTTGAAGCCGACACTTGTTGTCAGTTCATAATCAGAAGTTTGAAAATATCAAACACTTGAGAGTTACAAAGCTATCTACGTAGTAAAATTAGAACATCGTCGGGGTAGGTACCTACACCATAAACCGGGATAAT
This sequence comes from Lithophane leautieri, assembly GCA_949152455.1. Taxonomy (NCBI): domain Eukaryota; kingdom Metazoa; phylum Arthropoda; class Insecta; order Lepidoptera; family Noctuidae; genus Lithophane; species Lithophane leautieri. Next base: position 9,867,509 of record OX424462.1, on the reverse strand, counting down.
TATTTCGGAATTTTACTGTGACACTAAGCAAACAAATGATTTAAATAACATCCATAACTTCTGAAAGATTCCGGTAAGCCTACATTAACAATTATAGTCTGCAGAATGGAATAGCTCTCCTTCTTTTCCCGGAGCAGGAATTCATAATAATAATAAAATACAGTGTGTCTAGCGATATTCTAAATACTTAATTATCAACTAAAATTTTATTGTTTTTTTTTTATGATTTCCTGTTTAGCCTTGCAAAAAGCACAAAGCTTGCGCATTTTCTATGTTCAAACAACAATAAATCTTAAAGTATTAGACATAAAGTTGTGAATTCTATGTTGTATTGTAGCTTAGCTCAAAATCTGTCTTATTTAGTAACAAAATAAAATAAGTTATCGGGGGTGTTTTTGTAGTAATTTACAATTATTGGTTGAATTGCATAATTTTTCATATTTTTTTTCGATTTTAACTTTTTTTTTCAAAACTTTTGGAATTGTGGACACATTGCTTTGTAATGCAGACGGTAGACAATATTATTGCCTTTCTGCCAACTTTGAGAGATATTTTTTTTTTGTACTAGCCAAAATGGCTGCCACATAGCGGGGAAGTGTATTGGACCCAAGCTTACAGTGTAATTGTAGGTACATTAAAATGCTTTATGTTTAAGTATTTAAATTATCGCTAGTCCACGTCCGGACACACTGTATATGGAAGTGGAGGATAGAATTCTAACCTTATTACCACAAAACCGTGTTTATCAGTTGTTTAGCCTGTACACCGTATATAAATGATATTTCTGTATGGAGTTGACATAAAACTGACATTAAACACGCGTTGAGCAAGTGTCTAAGTTTTTGTAGTAGTAAGTACATCCTAGTAATGATCGATTGGTCGCTTACTGGTGCTGGTCGAGAAACCGGCGCGGCGGCGCACCTACCCTAAGTATACTTATAACTAAGTATACTTACCTACCTGTGGCGCACTTTCCTGTACTAATGAGGGAATGCGAAGTAAAAAGCACTCTTGATAAACGCCACTATTCGAGCATGTGTGTTGAAAATTTCATTAACTCAAAGTGCCTACTTTTGGGCGAAAACCTAGATAGGAATCTAATAGAAAACCTAGAAAAGAAAGATAGATTCTTGGGAGAGAACCTAGATTAGCGCCTGGAACGTATGTAAGTATGTAGGTACCTACCTAGTCTACGATACAATAGCGAACTTTCTTCCCGGATCAAATACGAACGATAAGTACCTACTTCTTTCGTATGACACCGAAACTCAACAATGAGTCAATCACACGGAACAGTTAAAATATTCATAGCTTTAAAGCGGAGGCGTAATTGATTTTAACTGCGGCGCATTCGGTCCTGCGCCGGCGTCGCACTCACCAGATGAAAGTGTATGATACGAAGCCATTTACTATCTATACCTACCTACAGGGACAAATTAAATTAACACTACCAGCACCCGTAGACCCCGTAGTCAGCTATCTAACTTCTAACTACATGAAATTATAAGCTTATACTAGCCGATGCCCGCAACTTCGCCCGCGTGGATGTCGGTTATTAACTTATTATATACTTAAACTTTACTCAAGAACCACTCTATCCATTGGTGAAAACAGCATGAAAATCGGTGCAGTAGTTTTTGAGTTTATCGCGTACAGGACGACAGACAGACGCGGCGGAGGACTTTTTATAATATTTAAGGAAGAGTTAGAGAGAAAAAAAATCATTTGTTTTATCGTCATTAGATATCGATACCCAACACGTCTGCGAAGTTTCGCCAGCTAATTTAATTTGACCCTGTATACTTGATCGTGGTTGAAGTGTCATGTTGCCTCCAAGCATAATCATCTATTGGTAGGTATGTTACAATAATTGCAGCTGCTAAGGTAGGATATTGGAAAAAAAAAGTATAGGTACAAATTGGTTGATGGAACTTTCTCCTCAAAAAGATACGAAAGATGTCAGGCGTGCCGTTAGCACCTATTCCGGTGAAGTCGATCAGGTACTAAATTGGTCTCTATAATAACCTAAACCCTTGCTTCTTTCCTATATCATAGCTAAGTTATAGGAAACGTCATTCATTAAAAGAATTATTCTGAATACCTATTAGCGTATTAAAGTTAAAACAGATCCTAAAAATCACATTCGATATAAATGTAGACACCCGATATAAAAGCAGATGAAATGTAAAGTGGGACGATGGATTGATCCTGTGTGTGTTACCATTTATTTCCACTTACATATTAGCATCACAGACTTTAAAAAAAGCTGTTTGTAGATGCAACACATTTTGAATGTATGCTTCAGGAGCATCCCGTAATTGTTGCACATCAATCTCCGTTCGTAGTTGCAAAAACAAAACATTTATTACTGAACATATTATGATTCTGGTAACCGAAACTGTTATCATGATTTATACCGACGATTCAAATTGGTACATTATTCAGAACGAAATGCATGAAAGTTCAACGACGACTCGATTGCTTAATTCAGGACGGATGACGCTAATGTTCTCAGAGTCCCTACATATACTTACTTATTTTTACACATTTGAATATTAGCAGCCTGTTTTCCTTTTATTACATACCTGAACCCTAATTGCGTAATACACGATCAATCAAAATCTGAATCGATTTCAAACAAATTGCTAATCCATTGCTTCACAAGTCCGAAAAAAAATCTGCTCAACAACGTAAATAGCGCAATGAATGTTGTTAACTGTCAAAATGAAAAGGATTAGTCTTATCGTTTACTAAAAAAAAGTTACGCAATTAGATAGCTGTTGCCTGAAATAAATCACCTGAACTAATTAAATCGGTAGCTAAGTACCTACTTATTGCTAAACAAAGGGTTATAAAAATGCGCGTACAGGTAAATATAAGTAGGTACCTAACTTGTTCAATAAAATTGTGCTAGCTGAATAATGGAACTCTGAAACTAATTTCATATTATTCAGCACAATATTTTCCAGTGAATACCTACGCATGTACAAGTGAGAGAGCGTGCTGCATCTTCGTCATTTAAAAACGGTTGTCGACTGTATACCAGACGTGTGCATGCATAATTTATGTGTTCATGTCTAGATTTCCCGTTTAATGAATAGAAAATCTAGGAAGATATTGATAGACACCAGTAGGTACCACATAAATTTCCTTAAATGTTTTCAGGAGATGATAAATTTCCATGTTTCAGTAGACAGATGTGTCGATGAAAAGTTTGACGGTAGCAACCGGACTATAAATTGATGTTTAATGTGATGCCTGATACAATATTAATGGAGCATCTGCTGGGTGGCGAGGTTGGCGGGGCAGGCGTCGGGGCGCGGGCACGGCGCGACGTCGCATATGCAATGGCGTCTCATGCCATCGGCAGCCGATCATAAATAAACGACTCAATAATGTGCTGTTTTGACGGGTCAAGTGTCTGATTGTTGTATTAAAATTTATTTTCCAGACACACTCTTTCCCATTATTTTTAAGCACTTCAATTGTTTTATACTTTTATCGTTACCGTATAAGTGTCAATTATTTCGGCTTAGTGGCAAGTGTACCAGACCAGTGTGCGCGGTAAGGTAATGCTATGGTCATGGTGTAGTTAGGGGTACACCTGTTTAACTATCTACGTGGTTATGCTATATGCACAAATTGTGCTTGCATAGGTAAGTAATTCTACTTATTTACCTAATAGGTATTAATTGAAAAATCAACAGCTCAATAGATACTTATACTATGGGTTGATAAGTACTCAGCATAATCGTGCAACAGTGATGAGCAATTGTTATTCCCACAGGCGGCTTCATTTCCCACAGCTCCCACGAGGGTCACTGGTGAGACAACAATGTGAGTGACAGTGGCTGCGCCCCGGCCGCGGCCGGGCGGGCGCCGGGCGATGCGCGGCCGCGCGGCATCTGCTCCCTGTCGTGGGAGTGCGTGCGGAAACCGATCGCACCACCGCGCCAACAATAACACACAAATCAACGAGCCGACGTGGCAGCTCACCCCTCTGGAAGCTGTGGGAACCACGCAATTAATAATATCATTCGCAAATCCCCATCTAAATCTAAACAAACCGTTCTCGAGTGCGATGTGGGGTGGGATAATGGGTAAACTTTTGTATACAAGTAGGTACACTGACCGGAAGCAGCTTTGTGTGATTCTTTATTGAGCAATATGCCTTTACTTAACGGGATTAAATAAAACGTGTTTTAAAGTTAAAAAGTCTCTGGATATTAACTATAACTAGAACTACATATATACTTAGGTCTAATTTGGTAAGTACCTACCTGGAACCTGGAACTATACTACCTGATATCTTATACTTAGTAGGTGTAATTTTTTCTGGTACGGTATTTATATTCTTTGGAAGGTGTAAGTGTGTTAAGTAAGTAGGTAACATAATATAAAAAAATTGTTAAGTATCTATATAAAACGTTTACATTATATAACATTGCTGATTTATCTTCTGAAACATGTTCAACCACGTTTGGTTAGGTATGTACTATACTGTAGTAAAAAAGATTTTTAGAACTGCAGCAGGATGCATCGGGATAAGTAGCTTTTCTAAACAACATTTCCAATGTTAAAACTTACCGGAAGATTTACCGGATAGTTTATAAATTCCAATCCGAAATCTTTGTTAGAACTTCTGGGAGTTAAGGTCTGTGAACGTTCATCCCTCAGATCTTGGAGTGGTAGGTATTAAGCCTTCAGATCCTGAAGTGGAAGGTAAAAACAACGGGCCGTGCTTTTTAAAAATTACAGATTCTCAGTACCGAAGGTGTAGGTATGTCTATATCCAAGCAACAAGAGACAATTACCGATCTACTATCTGAAAAATAATGTTTGATGTTACCATTTGGCATTTTTCAGCGATGACTGAGTGTGATTAAAGTTAATATTATTTCGAAATTGTTTAACAAAAAATATTAATTAATTAACTGACGAGGTAATATGCTTTCGGGTCGGCATTGCAGGGGTGGCCAACCACCACCTGACGCCCGTGATGAGCTGTGCGTGACCACAATAAACGCGTGCGCATGTACGATATTATCATTTGTATTAATACTTGGTAACTAACATGTTTTTAGGTATGTAATTTAGAACTTATCATTTGATTCATAGTGCATTTCTGGTAAGCAGTTTACCACTATTCATAAATGCGTCTACTTGTATCAGCTAAGAGTAACTGCTGCATTATTTAGGTATTTTATTGGACTTATTTAAAATGATGTATGATTCATGTCTTGCGGCCTTTTTATTAGGGGTCAATAGGCAAGAACGTAACCCTTACATTTCATTCCGATAATGTATGCGTCCGTCTATACCTAAGTTGGTAGATGTTTGGCAAGAAATTGTACCTATTCATGAAGAAAATAAAGTTCCTAATTGGCGTTTTTTGTCTATAGTTAGTTGATGAGATATGCACTTCGAAAGTCTCAAAAATTTTGTACTATCTTTTGAAATATACGGTGGCAAAATAAAAAATAAAAGTGGTTAAATGCGAGTTGGGGTCGCACACGAAGGGATCCGTACCACTGTACAATATTTTACACAACACGTTTCTTGTATGGGTATGGGGACCCCCTTTAATTATTAACGTAATTTTTCTATTATTTGTTATTATAGCGGCCGTAGACCATTACATACCTATTACGGTTCAAAAGATACAGCTGTGTGACAGACGGACGGACGGACAGTGGAGCCTTAGTAATAGAATCCCGTTAGCACTCTTCGAGTACGGAACCCTAAAACGCTTGTTTTGAATAAGAAAATTATGTAAGTACTTATACTTATTTTCTGCCGAAGAGATAGGGTGACTTAATCGCAAATAACTATCACCAAAGTTAAGGCTGAGGAATTATTTTCCATGTAAGTACTTACTTAGTTGGACTAGCTGGTAACAAATCGAGCATCAATGTAGAAATTACAAAAAGTAAATAAATGAGAGTGAGTTGAACAGTGTTACGGTTCCGGACCATAAGTTTTTCGATTAGATCGCGCGCGTGCGCGCAGGGCGCAACTGTCATCGGTCGCGTGCCCGCTTAATAAGCTCTTAATGAAATTAACGACTGTGCCATATTGATGGGGATGACCAACAAAAACGTAACAATTACAAATATACTATGTTGTTTGATACGCTACCCTCTGTTGTCGTATAAATTACTATTAATGTGGTACCTGCATGCTTGTTGCACCACATCGGAAATGAAAACGTATTGTCGAATTAAACAATAGGTAGGTAATTATGTAATTTACTTTTTATTGTCTTTTACATTATTTTGTTTATTACTGTGAGGGTACTTACTTCGTTAGTCTAGACGTAGGAAAATATTCTTCTTTACACCTTTTAATTTTTGCCCGACTAAGGCGAAGCAAAAAGGAGGATTATTTTAATTTCAATACTTAGTAAATAAAAAATTACTTTGATCCCTAGATACTTTCGATGTGTGTAGTATCGTACCTACGCAATGAAATCTTACTTATATAGGATCAACAAAAACAAAAACCTCGTCTTGTTTTTTTTGGGCACGAAGCTGGGAACCGGCGGTTATTAAATCACTTGCGTCTTTAAGACTTTAAAGATTATCGAATTTGGATGCATTTTATTATAAACTAAGTGATCAGTACACAATTTGTTGACGGTAAATAATCTCGAGATATTTATTATAAACAGACGGTGTTTGACGGTGACATAAACATACCTAAATACATAACCTCATGTCTTTTACCCATGTCTGTCCTGCTGTCCCAGACACAAAATACAAAACGCCAAACGCTACGAACCTAATAGAATACCTACTGACATAAGTTGTTTTTTTATTTCTATACCTAGGTAGGTAGGATTAGGAGCAGTGTAATATCTTTCGCTGCGCCGCGCCCTAATTTTGTTCAGCAAATAAAGATAGATACCTACCTACAATCTGAGCCTACGATAAAAATTATATTTACGAATTAATATGCGCATGATATTTCCCATTCCCAACCATGGAAACCACGTTTCTACTATCAGATTTTCACGCTCTACATTCAGTTTGTACCTTATGTATTGGTTGGTACACCAGTGGGTACAAAGATTTTCTTTGTAAAATTTATCAAGGGCCGCACATGGTTAGTGTTTATCTTTGGGTTGCTTAATGTCCCATAGTCAGTATGCGAGCCCTCGCAAGACGGGGGACGGGTACCTACGTGAATGAACACGTGCGGTCTCGCGAACACAAGTGGGCTAGTGTTCACAGTTTCACACCGACTCCTTTCAGAACCTGATTAGATAAGCAGAAGTTCTTAGGTAATTAGAGTGCGTTTCTTCAAATAGTTCCTATGCCGTAATGTTGGCTCTGCTGTTTGTAGGACCAACACGAATACGAATACGCTACATCACTACGGCGCTACCTAATAGGTCCGTTTTTTATTAATTTTAACAGTGGAGTAAAATTTACTGTCTACATGAAGCGCACTCTAAGTGACAAAATTGAGAAGTTGATGCTTGACATTTGACATTATATTACCTACAATTCTTATTTCACCAATAGTGGCATTTGTGGACTGGATACTTGTTACAGTTGTAATGTAATTTAGTTTAAATAGGTTTATTTTATATATAGATTGTTTTATATTTAGTGAATGTGAGAACGTTGTAGGCATAATAGATTCTAGATTTGTAGAACATTTTCTATTTTGTAAAGACCCTGGTACTTGTTAATAGGCCTACTTTCTCCCATATGCACCTATTAACTCTGCAATTTGAAAACATTGTAAGCCAATTATTTTTAAAAGAGAAGCCGTGTTGTTTCTTGCCGACTCTTCTCCATAGGAAACAACCAATTGGAACCGGTCTCCCAGCTTCTGACGTTTTATAAGTGTCCATTTACTTACTTAGGTTTTTGTGAAATAAAATATTTAGATTTTTTAATAATAAATTTTAATATAATCTGCGATTTTCGTTCGATTGATTTGTTATCAACCGTTTCACATGCTGAAACGCATACCTGTAAATTGTTAGTTTGATAAACGTTTTTTATATGTAGGTAGATCTCAGACCCTTTTTTTGTTGGTCTGAGATGTAGATTGGCGCAGCACAACACTAAAGATAAACTATGATTTAGCGTTGATAGCTAAATTATAGCTAGTTGATGATATAATATCATAAGTGATTGATGATTTTGTTTGTTAATTTAAACAAAAAATTATTTCTGTTCGGTATTGAAGTGTAGGTTATATTACTTAATTAATATTTGTACGCCGTTAACGGCACTACATAATGATCTCCGTAGGTATCTATTATATTTACACCTATGTTTTGACTTTGGTGCTTGCCAGGTAGGTAGGTTATCCACTTATTAAGTTAGGGGAAGCATAGGTACTATATTTAAATGCATAAGGGTAACACATCTGGGACGATTCCACTAAGTGCATTCCTCATTCAACACCGTTGTTTTAGTTATTTGAATTATACGTCGTATAGCTAAGATATAGGTACTTTAAGTCTTTAACTGAGTAGATATAAAATCCATAGATCCTACTCCGACCTGAGATACCTATTACTGTTAATAATTTAATTATGCTGTACTTCGGAACTGCCGGTCTATTCTGTAAACACCTCACCGTGAAAACTTAACTGAAGTGAGCTGTCAATCCCTAGCGTTAGGTGGAGTGACAGCTCACTTCACATAAGTTTTCACGGTGAGATTTTTACAGAATACCACTACTGCTCTGTCCATGTCCAGGTATATATATACATATTGTCCATGTGTGTCTTATGTGTGTCCATGTTTATATATAATAAAGAATTATAATATAATTTTCCAAAATGTAAAGTAGTAGGGTTACTGCTGCACTTATATGAAAATAATCAATAAAGACTTGTAGACGTGAGAGTATTTTTAACTTTACGTTACTTTATGAATATTCAATAAAAAAAGATTTATGGAATAGTTCAGTTAATTGTTGTGTAATGTATTTTAAGTGCTCCACATCGTGTGATCTCGGTGACGGAATGGGCTCGCCGCACACCTGCACACAGCTTCCGATTGAGTACTTTGAAAGGGAGAACCCATACGACCCGACAACCAGTCATCGTTATTCTCTCAAACAATGTGTACTGGTTTATAATTAATTCAACATAAATATGCACTACTTTTTTATCGAGCTTCTTTTGTTATCTGCCGATCGATTTTGTCGAGGTGTACGAACTTACTTCTTGTCTGAAGCAACGTGATATATTGTTACCGGTAACAATTCTATTGTTACGCCAAGGGATTTGAAATATACTGTTTTTGATATAACATTTATGTAGGTACTGAATTTTACATAATGCTACTCGAATATCAGGGTTTTGTTCTGCTTCAGCCTCTCTACTCAGCATCTAAAGTTATTTTATATCTTCGAATATTATTATGGTTTCAAAAATATCACCTTAATAAAGAGTACAGATGAAAAATTAATGTCAATTTAAACCTGTCATTAAAATTCTCCTTCTAGTATGTCTCTTTTGGCTCTATGTCTAATTTATGATAGGTACCAAAATTAGGATTTTGGTAGGGACGTGCATTGATGACTGAACTATTACGACAAGGTAAAGTGAAACTGAAAGCTACTTAAATTAGTAACGCAATTTTTTTTATTTAATAACACAAATCTTTAAATTAACAATTTACAAAATTTGTAACCCGCACTTGTAAGATGCGTGTACCACAAAACTCTAAGGCAAGTCACACAAAATCTGTAAAATTTAGTGACAAGTCTGCATCCGCCCGCGGCTTCGCCTGCGAGGTATATCGATAAAAAGTAGCCTATGTCCTTTCTCACGCTCTAGACTATCTGTGTACCAAATTTCATTTAAATCGGTTCTGTAGTTTTGGCGTGAAAGCGCGACAGACAGACAGACAGACAGACCGACAGACAGACAGAGTTACTTTCGCATTTATAATATTAGTAAGGAAGTAAGGATTTCTCCGTTACGCAATTTTTTCTACAGTTAAAGAATTTTGTAGACTTGTAAAGTTTTGTGGTATAGGGCCCAGGATGTCACAAGTGCCTATATTACTACCGAGTGGACGGTAGATCCCGACCCCAACACACGGTTATTAGACAGATCACGTTGCCATGTCAATAAATCATCGGAAGTATTCGGCAGGTGTGTTTAATGTAGGTATAATAATATCCTATTGCTTCACTTCACCAAAATTGTGTGTTTCATCCGTTATCGATACAATGCCCACACTAAGGTCTTCCATATTCAATGTGCGCCGGGGCACATGTACCTATGCAAATAAAATCAAGTTGTAGGTACCGAAGTCGTCGGTACTCGCTCCTACTCCGGATGTAAGGACTTCAAACACGAATCGTATTTACGTAAGAGGCGAGGGCACATATAACACGTGCTCGGCACATAGGTGTTCAGGTGAAGGGGAAGCGTACAGCTGTTTCCACAAGAGTAACATTAAACCACGCCCGCCTTGTGCAACGCTTTAAGAATTAACAGTCACATTTATTGTTGCCGTTTGGAGGAAAAGTGGTTGAAATAACGACCAGTGTATGAGTATATGTATTTCATTCAATTGATTTACGTATGTATTCAACTAATATTCATTTATTATCATAACTAATATCTTTGGTCATAATCAACCAGCCTGAATGCAGCGCTAATGACTTTTCTTTCATCATCCTTACTAAATGCGAAAGTAACTCGGTCTGCCTGTCTGTCGCGCTTTCACGCCAAAACGACTGAACCGATTAAATGGATAGTCTAGAGCCTGAGAAAGGACATAAGCTACTTTTTATCGACATACCACGCTGGCGAAGCCGCGGGCGGAAGCTAGTTATCTATAACTACGGATTATTTTTCTGTAGTTAAGTAAAATTACTGTTATTGAAATCTTGTTATTCGAAGCTTCTGAAAATCATCGTAATCGAGCAGGATATGCCTCGAACTCGAAGCCACTCCTGAATTGCTGTGATACGTGAATACGTTACTCTCGTTAGGCATAGGATGAGACAAAAACTTGTTGCGTGAGAGTCCTGTAACCGCGAACTGCGAAGTGCTGTGGGTTTTGATTAGGAATATTTAAGAAGCAGCCTGGTGTCTGGATTTTTGCCTGTTTGATGGCGATACGCTCGCATTACGTGGACGAAATGTGGGTGTACTATACTCATCTGCCTGAAGCTTCGGGAGTACGGTCGTGGTGTTATGTTACTGTATTCCCGAAGGTTAAGCCCGAAGGTTCTCGAAGGTTAGGCCTTTAAAACAAATGTTCATGAGTATGGTTACTGATTATAGAAACATACATAATTGTTTCTCAGTAACCATACTCATGAACATTTATTTTTGTCAACATAAATGCTGAAAAAGAAACACCAACTTTTGGTGATTTCAACGATCGTCGACAAAAAAGTCGATGTTAAACAATCACAGTCGCACATTGTGTGGCGGGGTGCATTCGAGCGAAGGTGAGTTTCTTCGAAAGTGAGACCATTTGCAGCGTTGCAACAACCTGCAAAGAATCCATTGTAAGGGAAGGATCAGACGCGCAGCTGCCGACGCGATCGACGCGCGGCGCGCACACTTGCATCAACTGCCATTGATACTGCAAGTTGTAGGTATTCTTGCATTTGATGTGGATCATATGGATAGGTATCGATAACTTATCAAGTAAGATAGACTTTTTCAATATAAGTATTCATAACATAAAAAATAAAAAATAACATATAGACTATTCAAGATTGTTTTTAAATTAATTAATTGTGAAATAATTTAAAAACAAAAAGTATGAGTATCTATCATTAGCAATGGTTTTTTTTGACTAAACTAGGTACTATCTAACTAATTATATTGCTTTATGATACCAAGGAATAAAACAGTGGTATTATAGGTGCTTACCTATTTTCATTAAGTTTTATAAAAGATGAACATTTTTTGTGCTCAGAATTTATATGAAAACGGCTTTTATTTATTTTGTGACATAAAGAATCGATTGTATTGTGCCCACCGTTCTACCTGTGCGTCAGCACATGCCAGTTTTTGTGCGAATACTTAGGTGAAGAATGCTTTGTGTGCGCCTATGTGCCGCTATACCTACTACACATCAAACGATTTTGAAGAACATAAAGTTTAGAAGATTTTTCTACAAATCATGTTTTTCTGGAACATGAAGTTGCGCAAACGTCGGCGTCGCCAGATCAGTTGCGCAGATAGGCGCGCTCGTTGCTCAGGCCCTGAACTCAGCTAACCTAATTGACAAGCGGTGCCCGCGCACGCGCACACATCATCGATCAACTTGACCACCTCACAATCGAGTTACGAAATTCACATTCGTCTAGATATTGATCCTGTACAATTACCGTAACAGCTGGAGCTGGACTAGTTCCATTACGAGGAAGTTTAGGGCATTTTAGTTAATGTTTTGTTGCAATAGATATGGACAACAAGGTACCTTAGTTATACCTATTACACACATCTATAATATGATACATAATCTATTCCTCCAAACCACTAAACCCAGTGCATCAATGTAATAGGACCCGTTTACATAGCTGTAAGCCGTAAGGTATGTACTACGTGGGTTGTTTGCGTACCTACGGTATTTACGTGTTTGTTTCGGGATTGCCGAACTAGTCGGGCAATCCAGAACACGTTAGCGCAACCGTAGACATGAATAAATATGAATGTGTCTCACGAAAGTTTTGATATGAAAATATTTTATTGCCTGGTTATTCAAACATGTAAGTACAACGAGACCAAAAACAGGTAATAAACAAGCATTGAAATATTTTATTATTAGAGTTTATGGTAAACAACCGATTGCAAACACATATTACCTAGCTAGGCACCAATTCTTGGTAGCGACGACGTAAACCCAATAGAAGCAGAATTTATTATTTATTGCGATAGTTATAAGACTAGTTATAGAACTGGCCTCTATTTCCGCAATTTTGCACGGATTACAAACAATGGAACAAGTGGCCAGGGTGGAGTCAGTCCGGGCGTTCGTTGGCTCGTTTAAACCTACTACAGACTCGACCGAGTACAACGAGATGGCGCGTGCGCATACCTGCCGGTGCGCCCGCGCTACGCGATTGTCAGTTTTTTTTTATTAGCTACGTCATTACCTCAGCTGACACTGTGGCGCTAGATAAATCTGTAGCGTCTGTGCTGTAAAAATGATTCTCTGAATTGCCTAGACCGCATAATATTAGCATGAAATGATACATTATGATTCATTAATGTAGACAGATGTGGTCTAGAAAAATCTATCTTTAAATACATCAATTATTTAAACATTGACGGTAAACACCTTTAAAAGAAAAATAACGGGTTTTTCCTGCTTTTATACCTGAACAATAACGTCTTGTTAAACAAAATCCAATGTAGTTATTAATAATATTGAACTCAGTTTAACTATTTTAAACGGATAGTCAAATACAAATCCAAGTAAATTACATTTTAGCGGCACTTAATATTAGATCATGGTAAATAATTATTACGTAAAAGTTAGTATTATATTATTGTAGAATTATCAGCACTTATTGTAATCAGTAAGCAGCAGTTAGTAGGTGGTGCCGTTGAATCCAGTTGGACTCAAAACTGGAGAGTTATGTCAATATATCTTATTAGCACATAGCAGTGGATGACATGTCGCTCGTCGCGCCGGACGGAGGAACAATCGGCAAGCGGCGCCCGCGCACCGATCTGATCTGCACTCCTGCGCAGTGGTGCAAGTCAGCGGCGAAACATATTATTTGATAAACTATTGTTAATACAAAAGCAATTCTTTCAGTTTTGTTGCTAAATTGTTGGAGTTTTTTTTTAAAGCTTTTTTTGTTTGTTGCTGAATATTGGTATTCAGCTATCTGGTTAGAGACCGGAAGCCGACCCCAACATGGTTTGGAAAAGGCATGACTGCTGTTAGTTACATGACTCGTGTAGGTAACCTTTGGGGGAGAGGATGATATTGTTATGGTTTTGGTTAGTTATTGTTGTTGTATTGTTTCGAGAGGGGAATGTGTTTGGATGACTACACAGCAGCTAGTCTGTAGGCACCAGGTATAAAATGATTTCAAACTTTTGGATTTTAGGAGTTCACATTGATGTAATGGTGAGCAAGAGATGCGTCTGCATATCCCTTGAAATTCAGCAGCTTATAACTTGTGACTTTCTCTCAGCGCTATGGTATTGCTTACAATCGTTTCCTGCACGCAATGCGCAATATTATACGTACATCATTATTTCTTGTTACTGACAGCGCAGATAACTGAGTGAAGATGTTAACTGACGCGTCCTCCTTATTATATTGTTACAAACTGCACTTCATTTCAGTTGTACCGTTTTTTATGTGAAGTTGACAATCAGTTGCTTTCATGACTTTGAACCGACGTTAATCGGTGAAAAATGGCTTTAAAAGTCGAGGGAGGAATTTGAAGTTTAAAAGTACCATGATTTATAGATGCTGATGAACAATATTTGAATATCGAATTGAAGGCGTAACACATCTTAATCTGGGGGCACGGGAGTACCCGCGCCAAGACGAGCCAAGCGAAGCGCAAGGAGGGCATTATCTGCCTTTTCTCGAAGCTCTCGTCGTTTTTTTAACCCTCAAAACTTGGGTTTGAGTTATAGTTATAACAGATAAACAAAATTCTCGGGATATGATGTCAATAGTGGATTTATTAAACGTAGAAAGTCAAGCCAAGCCAAGCCACATATTTTGACTAAGGTGTAGAGTTTGTGAAGTTAGGGCTTGTAGAGTTAGAAGCTTAGCTCTACATGAAATCTGATAAGTTTTTGACAGTGCGAGCCATATAGTCTCGTCTTGGCAAGATTTTACATGAAAATGTTTTTGGTGGGATTTTATTTAGCAAAATAGCGACTATTACCAATAGGTACCAATTACAGAATATACGTCCCTACCCCATACCTACCGACCCTAGTTCCCACTGGCCTAGTGACTAGTGTGGGTAGTGGCGTAATAGTCTAGTGGTGTGTTTAGTGTTGTAGTTCCTAGTGACCTTTGAGTATAAAGAAATATCAAATTTGGTTGAAAACGACCATTTGAATCGGTAATCTTAATTTTATTAAAGTCAAGGAGTGTGTACTTACGTATAATAGTTTTGTAGTAACACAGTAGTAAGTACAAGAAGAGGAAGTATCTACAGAAGGTACTTATTCAATAAGTGCATTAGAATTTGTAATGCTAAGATAATTTCAAACGAGAGCCGGTTTAATGTTCAAACAAGAATCGCAAGAATCGCAATCGACTACTATGAGTGCGAACAGTAGTAAGGAACATGACTAATGAACTGATTACGCTTAAGGCGTCTCGCAGGAAACGTTAGGCGTCAGCAAGTATTCATTGATCGTGGCGATCAGATTCATTCATAGCTTATTTGTCTGTACGGCGTTCATTCCATGATGTTAATTGCATGACGTTAGTGGTTGGTATTGGATCAGCTATCGATAGATACCGACTGTAAACACGTCGTCAGTATCGCAACAATCTATTTATAATCACCGGCCGGCGAGACCACTGTGTGTTAAATGTCTGATATTTACGATTACGAGCCGAGACGCTAGCTCTAGTGCCGTTTGGCCCACTCCAAAATTGAATATATCGATACTATATACTATTTAGATAACTCTTTTCTTTAAAAATATATGAATAATCGTTCTTTAGGAATAAATGTATTAGGAATATGTAATGTGCGTAATAAAGTTTGTCGTCTACGATGCTACTCAAAATTAATATTTTACAAACTGAAATCACCAATGAGGGGCCAGCATGTCACAGTAGGTACTTGTATTACAATGGCTAACTACATAGTTAATAACGCGTTAGTGGAAGATCGGCCTAATTCCTATAATTATCTGGTAAATGTATTTCAGTTACTCAAAATTATTTAAAAATGTGAGGATTGCTCGTTGATGTCTTTTTAACGGAAAGAATACGATTTACCAAAATGTAGTTGGACTATTCATAATAACGTGTTGCAGCGTATGAATGTGTCCATGTCCATCATTAAAAATAGAGTAGAAGTTATCGACATGATTGTTAGGTAAGGCAGGCACTAACCTGGGAACGATTAGCGCTGCCGCGGCCGCGGTGCGGCGGCGAGGCGGCGCGCGCGCACGTGCGCAGCCAGCCGGTGAGTAAGCCCGCGCTCCCACTTACACGGATAACTTTGTTTATCAAACAAAACTTTAATACCACCGAACGCTTTAATACCACCACATATGGTTCAATTTCGATTGACGCATTCCTGTGACATATGCAAATATGAAATTGTTGCTGCACTGGCCCTTAGCACAACTATCTCTAGACTGTCACGCAAACAAAATCCAAGTAAACAACTGTTCAGAAAATGTGTCTCGAGTATTGTAATTGTAATAATTGTAAGCAGTGTAGGATAATTGAGCACCTGTTTTTGTTATATTTTGCTTGCGTAAAAACACAACATTCCTGAAATAGGAGTGGATTTTAAATATAGGTTAGGAATATGTACAACGAGAAATCTCGAAGTATTGAAAATTAAAAGAAAATGTAATAAAACCTAAGTAGTTAGGATTGTTTCTGAACTACTTGTTGAGTAGTTGGGGACATGTACTAAAATCATAACGATTCACTTTATTTAACCTGTATGACCGCGGACGGGCCGCGCTCGGACCAAAAAGAAAGATTAGAAAGAGATTAGAAAGTCCTTGAAGAATTAATTACGGATGACATGTTTATCGTTTCACGCTCCTTTGAACTGACTCCCTGACCTGCTACGATAAGTAGATTGCTTTTATTTTTAATTTTCACAGTTTTCAGGAATTTTATAAGAACCTACAAAAGCCTGCAGCCTGCTGAATAAGTACCAATAAATTACTTTTTCACCTCACAAGCTCGGAAAGATTCTGTTTAACATTTGAAATCTGAGTGCAAAAGTGCATTTTATCCGCTAACGTGGAAAGAGTTTTTTAAATTCGAACTTTTTTATTAAATAATAATTTCAATGATAATGCATTAATACTTATTTCATGTCAGTGTGCCAACAGTGCGTCATTTTTAGTATAATCGCATTGGCCAGCACGAAAAATGTCGCTAAACGCGCCTAAAGAAGTTTTCACTTCAAAAATCTTTATGTAATTTTCTTCTGTATATTCAATTCACTTTCCATCATTTGGGTTTGTTTAGCAGTGCAGAGTTAGTGCAAGTGGTACATAATGCCTAATAGATCTTTCTCCCGGAAAAATTGCGCGAAAAGTACATAAAAGCGTACAATATTTGTTCAATGCATGGAGACACCTTTTTTTTTTTTTTTTGAGGGTGGGAAATCATCCAATGACTTCTCCCGCTCTGGGCGGAGCGGAAGGGCGTGTCAGACTTTTACTGACTAAAACCCACCCGTGTTCCTTCATTTGCCTGTTGCCAAGGTCCCGGTATCCCTTTCGGACTTTCCCGCAACCCTGGCAGGCATCGGTCCTATTGGACCCCGTCATTTTTGCTGACATCTCTTTGAGGCGCGCGTGGAACACGACGCGCCATCGACCCGGGCCTGGTCCTTATCGGACGGCGAGCTGCCCGTTGCTCGCCGTCCGCAAGCCCGCGCCTATGGTGGCCGGAAATCCGCCTGGGATTCCCGACGCCCAGGGCGTCTCCAACGGCGGGCATGGAGACACCTAGCATTTTCCTCGCTGTAGTGAGGTGAAAAGTTGTGTGTTTCACTCGGCAGCAAAGTTATTCTTGCGTCCCGTACCTTTGAAACCCTCGCAACGCTCAGGATTCTATATTTGAACCATTCGCTTCGCTCATGGTTCAATCCTAGAATCCTTCGCTTGCTCAGGTTTCAATACAAGTACTCGCGCCAAAAAACAATTTTGCAACCTTGCATAACAAATAACTATTTCACCACACAAGCTCGGAAAGAGTCTGTTTACCATTCGAAATCTGAGTGCAAAAGTGCATTTTATCCGATAGCATGGAAAGAGTTTTTAAAATTCGAATTTTTCTATTCAATAATTTTCTATATCGCCGGGTCCACTGATAAATTGATAATGCATGAATATTTATTTCATGTCAGTGTGCCAACCTCATTTTTAGAATAATCGCAAAGGCCAGCACGAAAAAAATCGCTCAAAGCGCCTAAAGAAGTTTTCATTTCAAAAAACTTTATATAATTTTCTTCTGTTTATTCAATTCGCTTTTCATCATTTTGGTTTGTTTAGCACTGGCAGAGTTAGTGCAAGCGGTACATAATGCCGAATTGAGCTTTCTTCCGGAAAATTGCGCAAAAAGTGCATTAAAACGTAGGTACCTACAATATTTGTTCAATGCATGGAGACACCATTTTCCTCGCTGTAGTGAAGTGAAAAAATGTGTGTTTCGATCTGCAGCAGTTATTCTGCGTCTCGTACCTTTGAAACCTTCGCATCGCTCAAGTATCAATACAAGTACTCGCGCCAAAAAACAACTTTGCAGCCTTGCATAACAAATAACTATTTCACCTCACAACCTCAGAAAGATTATATTTATCATTCGGAATCTTGAGTGCAAAAGTGCATTTTATCCGCTAGCGTGGAAAGAGTTTCAAATTCGAACCTTTTTAACCGACTTCAAAAAAAGGAGGAGGTTATCAATTCGTCTGTATTTGATGATTCTTTTTTATTTGAAAGCTGGGGCTTCCCGTGTGGTCCCATATAAATTTTATTAACTTTGCTTGCGCAGCTTTTGAGTTAGCTTAATAATTACGTATTTTGTAATGTAATAATACTTCCTGCGCCCTAACAGGGTCATGTACTCATAAGTTTTAGCCTAGTCTGTAACTGAGTGTACATTATGCAAATAAATAAATAACTTTTTCCCACTTAGTCTATGTAGATGATATTATCTTATTTGACTCCGTCTCTGTTATTTACATAGCAGGTAGTGGTATTCGAATTTGAGTGGGGTAGGTACCACAACTAAAAAGTGGAAAATAAAAAAGTTTTACAAAAAAAAACAACCGAACTCCAAAAAAAAAAAACAAAAAAAGTGAAAAATGGACGTCGGTGGCAAAACAAGAAAGTTGAAAAGCAAAGACACCGACTTTTTTAATACAATAAAAAAAAATTATACTATAATCCTCTGGTAATGCATTAATACTTATTTCATGTCAGAGCGCAAACCTCTTTTTTAGAATAATCTAACTGTCCAGCACGACGACTGTATGAAAAAAAAATCTCAAAACTCGCTTAAAGAAGTTTTCACTTCAAAAAACTTTTTCTTATCTATATTCAATTCACTTTCCATCATTTTAGTTTGTTTAGCCAGTGCAGAGTTAGTGCAAACGGTACATAATTCCGAATTGAGTTTACTTAAATAACCGGTAAAAGTACATAAAAAACCGGCCAAGAGCGAGTCGGACTCGCGCACGAAGGGTTTCTTACCATTGTCTATAAAAACGGCAAAAAAAAATCACGTTTGTTGTATGGGAGCCCCCTTAAATATTTATTTTATTCTGTTTTTTAGTATTTGTTGTTATAGGGGCAACAGAAGTTTATTTATTAATTTATTATTAGGTTCTTCAACAATGAGGACACTATTACTTTACAATTTGTACGTTGCAAACGTAAGTCTAAGCGCCTCATTACTTAAAGAAAAGCATTACGCGCAGATAACAACACAATTAAAAAATTAAAAACAAGTAATAAATTGATTACAATAAATTATTTAGATTAAATTAAATTAGACTAGATTGAATTCTTGTATAATTACTATGATTAGGTTAAAATTTTGATTTTAGACTAGAGATATCCATTAAATGGCAAGCGCGGCTTTTGAAAGAGGTCAATGTCCACTTCGTGCTCTATGCAGCAAAAATTTTAGAATGAATACATTAGATGATTAGAGAAATACCTCATCCGTGAAAATTTCAACTGTTTAACTATCGTGGTTCATGAGATACAGCCTGGTGACAGACAGATAGACAGCGGAGTCTTAGTAATAGGGTCCCGTTTTACCCTTTGGGTACGGAACCCTAAAAAGTGTACAATATGTTCAATGCATGGAGACGGCAGCAAAGTTAATCTGCGTCTCGTAACAACATTGCAGCCTTGCATAACAAGTAACTATTACAATAATTTTGGTTGAGTTATTAATAATAATCCTCTATTTCGCATAGGTACCTACAAGACGTAGTTAAATCCTTTGAGGTGACCCCAGGGCCGGCTGCTACGATTACAATTTACAAGTAACACAATAAATCAAAGGTTAGCAGAAAAAACTGCGATAGAGGTACAAAGCGCCACAGATGCGCGGCGCGCTGATACTGTCACCTGCGCGCACGCACGTGCGCCGCGCCGCAACAAACACGCTGTGACGTCAGCGCTGCGACTAATAGACAAACATACCGGTGTACAGCTACGCAGTGTTTATTATATTTGCAAGCCTAGGAACAGTACTTAGGTACTTACAAGTAAACTGTTCTTAACGGAGATCAAATAATATTCGCAATAGCTTAGACTGAAAAAAAAAAGAGAAATCCTTCCAATTTCTGAATAAAATAAAATCCGGCCAAGTGCGTATCGGACCACGCACAGTGAAGGGTTTCGTAGTTGGGATACATATTTACGCATGCACAGTATTGTTTTTATCGTGTTAATTTGCGAAAAAAGAAATTAGGGGTGGCACTAATTGGTTTTTCTATATTTCAGTATACCATTGTTTAGCACAGAATACACTTTTCAATTTTCACCGATATCTATAGTGCAAATAAAATAGTCTCCAAGCAAAATTTGTCCGTGTGACTTCCGGGTGCGAACAACAGACGAACATGCCGAAATTAACTTTATTAGAATTATAGCCCTATTAATTAGAATTGTAGAGCAATGGTAAAAACGTAATTTTTTTCATGCATGTTCGTCGGAACCCTGAAAAGTAACCCAAGAGGAATTTAAATTACGCATCCTCAGAATAAGACGAAATAAGTAGCATTGACAAGTCTCATAGTACAAACAAAATACTTGCTTATTATTGTGTTTAACTAAGTACTCACACTTCAAGTTATTTAAATGAAAATAGTAGTTGTTATAAACGCCCATTACTTAAGTAAGTAATTAATTAACGATTCAAGCTTTTACTGTACAAGCGATGATAAGAAGTGGCTGGCGAATTTAAAGAAGATAGACTTTTGTATGTACATGTTTTTTATAAAACGCCCAAATAGTAAAAAAACGAGATAATAATAACGTGTAGTTCCACCTCGGTGTTACCTGCGTGTATTAGTGCCGCTCATCACATCACTGTTGCGACCACCCCTTCACTCGAAGCGTGGTAGTCTCGATTAATTTTCATTAACCAATATCCATTTACGTTCTCTAATGAATTTAAGATGATTCTACGCTATTTTGTTGGTCCCAAGCGAATGAATAAATATTTAATTAAAATGTTTTTATAAAACTTTCGTGTGTCTGCTTACTTTTTCTGAGCTGTGTTTAATGAAATATACACTTAAATTAAGTCGTTCTAACGAATACTGTCGTTGTTATTGTTGTAGGTAACCTATAGTAATGAATATTGTATTGTTCCTTTTGTAGCTCCAACTTAATTTTTTCAACGGTTAAAGTTAAAATTGTGTCCTTTGTTACACCTCAGTCCGATTAAGGAGTTAAATATTCGAATCACTTTAATATTGTAGGTTTATATTATAAAACGCATTTAATGTAAGCGCTACCCGTTATTACGATTCTGATCCCCTCATTAAAGAACAATCGGAAATTTAAATAATAATATACCAAATAAAAATATTCTCATGGGTGTACAAGATTCAGAATTGCTTCATTTCAAGTTCACAGGGGAGAGCGATTAGGTATCGACAAAACATTCACTCGAGACGAACAAAAGGAAATTGCACCCATTATTATACAGAGCTGTTATAATTCTGTGTGCCCGCAAATCATTATTGCTAAAAGGGTTCAAAGTAAATTATTTCCCATGTAATATGACTAAAAGAACAAATAGGATATCGGTAATGTGTATAGTTGTTTATGGGTTTCCTCCGGGTTTGTTTTGGGATTGCCCGCCCCGACAAGTTTATGTAAATTCGGGCAATTCCGAAAAAAACGCGTGCATGAGTAAAAAAGGAAAACTAAACCAAGAAAAGGCTCAACAATGAGTACCTATTACACTAATAATACGAGTAGATACCTATATAAAAATCGTGAATATTCAAATAATACCTATATAAAAAGTGTTAATATTCAAGTTCATTACCAAAAAAAAAAAAACATCATTATCAAAGAAATAGTTACAAAATTATGTGTAACTAAAACCTAATAAACTTTAGATTATTTATAGTAGAGATACTTAGCCTTAATATTTAAATAGTATTATCAAGTTTTAATGAAATCCCTGGCGCAGTACGAATGGCAATTACCCGCCTCTTTGTCAAGCGAGATAAAGGGCTTGGCAGCGCGACACTAAATAAAAGATAGAAAGTGGCTTTATTTCACTACAAGAATAGATTCAAGGAGCTAATTTACCACTCGTTTATATCGTGCAAACTAGTTAGAATACAGTTTTGGTCTTATTGTGCTGCCTGTGTCTGTTTTCGAGATGTAGGAAACAATGTTGTTGGTAGTTTAACGTCGCGCGTCGTTAGTTAAAAGTTTAAACTTTTAGATTAATGTAAAGTTTTGCGTAACTTTTCTTTTCTCTGGTTCCACTTTTTCTACCAAGATCCACTACGATTTTTTTAGGAATTGAAAGCTGCTAATACCTATCTAGTGTTTTCCTTCACTACTAATTCATAATTAGCAATTAACTTATATTCATAGAAAGAAAACTATGTAAAGAATTAGACCCTCTTTCTTAGACCACAGTAGACTTTCCTCGTTTATAAATCGCAATTCTTCTGTGAAGATGTACTACGTTGAATACTTTATATTAATTTAGTCGAGATTGAGTTAAGTGAATGTTGGAAGCGCAGGAGGCGGCCTCGCAAGCGCTACGATAAAGCCTGCGCCACGTTAGCGCTAAGTGAGCCGGTGAGCCCCGATAGCCGCTGACGAGTCAATCGCGCCCACGCAAACTGTCGCCGCCGCTGTCTTTAATAACGTACCCCAGTCCGAACAAAACCTTACAACGATTTAATTGAAAACAGCTTCATTGTTCTTCAAGTTTTGTAGCAAAATAAGGTTCGTTAGGAACGCGATTCACTCGAGTTGTTACTGATTTGAGAGATTTTAGCGATGTTTATAAAGTTTATGTCATACTAACATTTCTATCCATTTGTTTAATTAAAGATAGAGTCAGATTTTATATTCCTACAGGCCACAGAAACGCACGGCCTAGAAATAAAAGTGACTTCAAAAAGTTAAAAAGTTTCACAACCACTTTTACTTTACTTAGACACTTCAACTATAAACAAAGAATACCTATTCACACTCACAAAGAAGAAAACTTTCAACTGATGATACGGTGCACAATAGTAAACTACGGCATGCATAAATCTCAGTTGACCTTATCTGTATCTAATATCTAAAAGCAAGCGCTTAATAAAACTTATTCCATATTTACATGTATATTGCGACGAGGCTTAAATAATTAACTGCCTTTTAAGTTATTCTTTTAGTCTTTATTTGTGCACACAAAAGAGAAATGCAAGCGCGATTACATGTTAAATGCGCTTATGGCGGCAAAGGAGCCGCCGGGCGGGCGTAGGAGCCCTAATGCAGTGTCTATGTACGCGGATAGCCGGCGGCTATCTGCGTCGCCGCCTGCGCCCGCGCCGCCGCACCGCACACCGCTACTCACGCAGAATTACAATCGATAACCCTTACGACGATACTTCGAAGATCTTATTTAAAAGCCTCACTAATCACCCTTGCTACCTACGAGGTTTCTAGAAAATTACGGCTCTGTAAATAAGTTTTGTTAGAAAACATTCTTTAGTAGCTGAAAGATTTGTAATTGAAATAATTAAACTTATTACGTGTCGTGACCGCATAGAATGTATTAAAAAACGCAATCGTATAACATTGCAAGCGAAACATAGTACTTAGTGTCAGCCGATACTCTATCGTTAGAGCGCTAAAACAATTGAAATATTAAAGACTCGTTCGAACAAAACGTTGTTTCACAACGCGATGATAGGCGAAGTGTGATGTCGAAGTGGGTACCTACGTATTCATTAATTGAAAACCGTCTGCAAGATGGCGTGTGGCAATAACGCCAGCAAGCCACAATTATCTCGTCACAGTTCTGAGATCAATCAAACCATATCACGTTATGTGGGTCATTAATTACTGTAAACAGTAATTACTTTAATTATTCTTGACAGTCTTTGTGTAAAGTCGTGAAGTGGCCGCACGCCGTCGAAGGTCGGCGTGGTATCTATTACAAAGAGGACTCGAGAAAGGTGATCATTCTGCTGCCCTGTCAAATGCAAGAGTTTCAGAATGGGTAAGTACTTATTTATGACTAGCTTCTGCTCAAAATCAAAAATCAAAATCAAAATATTTTATTTCACATAAGCCTACATGGGCACTTATGAAACGTCAGAAGCTAGGTGCACGGTTCCAATTGGTCGTTTCCTATGGAGAAGAGCCGGCAAGAAACTCCATGGTTCACGACTTCGTTCACGTGGAAATCGTAAGACACCACAATATGGTCAAAATAATATAACTACATTTTTATAAAACCTCGCTTTATACTAAAAGTTAGTTTAGTCTCCTATATAAAACCGTTTTCTTGTAGCGACAACGGTTAAGGCGCCCTTATTGTCCCATCTCCATCCAGCCTGTACGTTATTATGTCAGACTGCTTAGCTCCATAAAGGTATGGCGTGATGATAATAATTTAAAAGGTTAAAATCTCTAACTATCTGCAATATTTTAACCTTTTGGCTCGTCTTTTTACAATTCGCGGTTAACTATAGAAGTTTACGAACATAAATCAATATTGCTCATCCCCCAAAGCAAATAGCGTGATAATTTATAGCCTATATACTGACTAAAATTTGAACAAAATCTATTCCGTAGTATTTGCGTGATACTTGACATAAATTCAGAAAAACAGATAAACAGACAACAAAAATACCAAAAAGAATAGGTATTTTCGGCATTAGAATCAATCAATCCCAGACCTCGCAGAAATAACTTAAAAAAAAAAAAACAATGTAAAGTTTTAACTTCGCTACGATCGTAGTATACAGGTCGGAACAAATAGAGACGTCATAAAGAAAAATTAGATTCCCGATAGTTTTCGTGATAAAATTACTATTTTTTATTTCTTAAAAATTATAAGGGAACCGCTTTAATAATCTATCTTTATTTTTACACGGCTTTTTTACATTCTTTTTTGCAATTTTAATTGTTATGAAATATTCTTTCAGACATAAAATAATCATCGTTCATAAAGTACCTAATTTACGTTCGAGTGATAGTCAAAATTTTCGAGTCAACTTTTTTTGTGATAATGTGCAAGCCTACATTCCGCCTAGGTTTTTTGAAATGATTTAGGAACCAGAATGTATTTTTTATTTTATTTGAAGTTGAAATTTTTGATAAACATGTAGATTGTGAGAGAGAATATTGCAAGTGACCAGCCATATTGTGGAGCTAAACATCACCTAGCTGCAAAGTTCAAGTACCTACGTTCGTCTTCTAGTAACAAAGTTAGCCGTCGATTAATAAACAGAACAACCTATAATAAGCGCAGAAACTTTGACAAGGAACAACTTTCAAAAGCTGTGTAGAGTGCTTTGGGCACTAACCCTTCAGACTTCAATCTAGTGGATTTTATTGATTCTTAGACCCATTGGGAAAGACCTTTTAATGTTGAGTGTTATTTTTTACACAACTTAATCATTCCGAATTTAATAATCGGAACTGAGTTTGTATACATTTTTTTACTAATAAAGACTATTTTCAAAGTTCGCTTCACTCATTTTGTTGTTTTTTGTTGCTCACACTTTTTGCTTTGGCGAGTAAACGCTAAATTGCTACCTTTTTGATTATAGAGGCATTACCCTGCAGGATGCAGTAACAAGGTGCTAATTTCGATGTTTTGTTGTAACTTTCAACACGTAATTTGATGAAACGCGCAGTTTGTTAAATTTTTACAAAAACGTAGGTGATGAATTCACTTGGAGCAATTATATTTTGGTTTTGAAATGTTATTACGTTAGAGCATGGATGTAATATGTAATTCATAGTATTCAGTGCTTACAGTGTACGTGTACTAGTTCAGGCACAGTTAGGTAGCCGGTGTGTGTACCCTGTAGCGTACAGCGGAGGTGCGCGTGCGTGTTGGTTCGCGCGCTGTCAAAGCAGCCCGTCAGGTGATCTTTGGGTCCGTGACTCAACAGTTACACTAACGAACCGGTGCACGGTGCGGCGCGTGCTTCATTGTGCCGTATTATCTATCATTATCTCGGTTAGCCTAGATACAGACGTATTCAATAACGCATGTAGCAATATGAAATGTAAAACAATAAACTTTTAATAAAGAGAATGCTTACCGCAACTTCTTGTGTTGAACCGGATTAATAAGTTGTGTAACTTTGATCGCTGTGTCATGAAAGATTGCTACAAGCGTGGCTGCGGGTCAATGTTAGAATGTCCAATACTTTTAGCATTAATTGTTCGCCAGTAATTGTGCAATTCTAGAACTATAATTTTACCGTAATTTATTTCATTGTTCGATGTATTTCTAGTTGGAACAATTACCGTATATCTGTATGGTACGTTTAAGGTTCAGTGGCTGAACAATATCGTAGCAGGTGTAAATAAATCACCGGCAGATTAAAGATACTCACCCAGTCCGGCGAGCTAAACGTTTAAGGTCCGTGATTAATTCCATTATGTTCACTTTATGATACTTATCAACAGTTATTATGTTTCATTAGCGTTGTAAACTATCTGTACGGTCAAAACGATCCATCAAGGTGTTAAGTAGACTCATCGGTGGTTTGGGGGCACAAGGCACCATCGAGTTAGAAGCCCGATCTATAACACCTGCCACAGATATCCAATCGTAACATATGAGGCGATCATATTCATCGCGTCGTTAAATCATCGGTGAACATACAGGATGGTCGCTGATCGACAAACCAAAAAGAAAGCCAGCTTTTAGTGTTGATAGCATTTTTCTCTAGTACTCATAATTTCTCTATTCATTTATTATACTTAGCAGGCATGTTTTGAATAGTTGTGATAGAGATTATGTACATAAAATGTTAAATTCATTAATACTCTGATAGACAAAGCACAGTCTAAACCGCTGGGAAAGCTTGAAATTTTGCACAAGAGTTCCTTATATAACGAAAATGGGCATTAAGTAAGGATTTTTTTTATTCGGACCTTATTGAGATATGGAAATGCGAAATTCTTGCCGATGGGATCTCCTATCGAGCATACACCTTGTTTCATATAATTAACTAACTTCTTAATGGACTTCACCAATATAATTGTATTCAAATTATGCCAGTAATATATATAAATAAATGAATTTATGATAAACGGAATTAAAATATATTCTGCGAACCATCCTGTACCTACACTGTTTGCCGATGGAATTGATGACGTGGTGAAAAGCCAATCTCTCATTATTTAGATATAACTGATACCGGAATCATTTCATATTTTTAATAGCTTTAGTTCTACAAATAAAACATACAAACGATAGAATTGATAATCATCAATACTATAGTTTTATTAATAAAAGATCGGATATATTTTCATTTTAAGTAATTATGTAGGTATCCTTACCTATTATAAAACAAAGTCCTCCGCCGCGTCTGTCTATCGTCCTGTACGCGAGAAACTCAAAAACGATTGAACCAATTTTCATGCTGTTTTCACTAAAGGATACAGTGGTTCAAGAGCAAGGTTTTAGTGTATAATAACCGACATCCACGCGGGCGAAGTCGCGGGCATCAGCTAGTAAATAATAAAATTATAAATCCGATTTGTTCGATTATGAATCGAGTACTTATTCCAAAGTCGAGTCATTACAAAAATTACGCCATTACAAGAATCAAGATCCTTAAAAAAAAGATAAGATTTTTGTTGTAATATTGGTTACATAAAATAAAATAAGACTGTCCTTTTTAATTTTGTCATACATGACATTTCCAACGGAGGTGTCAAGCATGAGCATGACTGAATTTCAGCGGAGTGGATAACGGCGCGCGCGTCGCTTAAGTGCTATCGGCTTGCGCACGCGCACTTTTGAAAGTTTCACCGTGCAAACGATTGCTCCAATATTTGTCATTCTTTCGGTCCAGCCTCCGCTCATGTAAACGATGATCCGAAACCGTTAGTCACGATCTGAAGATTAATAATATTTTATGCGGTGTCGCAGTCGTTATCGAGACGACTGAGGCGACTTTTTCACAACGCGCTATGTGTACCGGTACGAAGAAGGAGGCTAAGTTCGGCATCACGATGTCGCTACTCAACTTTCGACTACGGCTGTCGATTAAGAATCACTTGCGCCAACACCGGGTTGATCGATGTAGCCCTTGGCATTTGTGCGACATAACTGTACACTTTATAACAAACAGATGACACAGATAGTACACGGCACAGTTACGAGTGTTGCTCGATTGACACGATGTTTATATTGATTAATAATAACGCATACATAATGAGAGTCGACGAACCGAGACGCAGCGCGCACAGATTAGGAGTAGGTGGGCAATCTCACAGACATACGCGGTACGCGGAATTCGCCAAGTGCTTTTATCCAGATGCCTTTTAAATCTGCCACGTGAAGGCATTTCTTGTCGTACGTATAAACAACCGTAAAACGGGTAGCGTCTTCTTAATAAGCTTAACATGAGAACGGGTTGTAGCGACCGCACGTGGATAACCGCCGTGGCCGGCGGCACATCAAAGCAAACACTCGTTTAAGCCAATTGTGCGTGCCGGCGCGCGCGCAACTACAACGTGTAATTATACGGTTATAGGGCGCACCCCCGCGCGGCATCGCTCGGCGCCCCATCACCGCGACTGATAAAAAACAACCATCTGTTGAACCGCGGCCAGGATAACGCCTGCTGGGTCAGTAATTGACCGCCGACATTGTGTTTTCTATATTAAGTTTTTTTGTATGTAAATGATTACGAATGAGTGAATAATCATTAAAATTGGGTCGATTACACAAATACACATTCTGGTACGTCAGTCCCTGTAGGTATTCGCTTTGTGATAAGTTACAATCGATGAGATTAGGTGGTTCCTAAGGGTGATTCGAATAAAGAAGATTGGACATACGGTCAAGATTCGTTCGGTTACATCGATCTAACGGAAATCTGTGAAATAGAAAAGCCACTCACTTAATATTGTTTAATAAGTATCTATGTAGGTTCGAATTAATCTCATGGCAACAGTAAAAACGTGCGTGTCGGTTTACGCACAATGCAGGGTTCCGTAGTTGGGATGAATTTATGCCAAGAACAAACTTAACATAATATAATATCATTGCTTAACATTAAATTGCAAATTTAAGTTGGTCGATTATTGCTCAGTATCTTGTGGACCTTACTAAGCTGTATATATATGATAGTTTTCCTTTTAATTTCGTTATATATAAAATAAAAGTATCGCTTTTTAAAGCTTACTGTCAGTTCTTCTAAACGTGCAGCCTGTGGGTCAAATTCACTCAGCAGACATACAGCGACCTACGCGTTCAATATAATAATGCACTAAGAGTGCTGCTGTGGCTGCCGTGGCGTAGTAGTGCGTCGGAGATGTTTGCAGATAATAATATTGATGGTTTTACCGCCATTATTAGAAACAGATGTGCTTCCCTGATGACTCGTGTTCGAAGCAGCACCAACAGTATTCTAAGTATATTCGCAGATCGGTGGGATTCCCCGATGTTGCGGAGTTGGATGCGGCTCCACGCTGTAATAGAATTGTAATTATATTTTTATTTGTGTAAATGGAACTGAAAAAAAAACCAGCCCCACTATATAGATGTATGGGAAGTAACCTAAAAAATTTTTTTTTTCATAATTTTTAATTTACCACTTTTGCGTGATTTATTTGTATACCCATACCAAATTACAGCTTTCTAGTACTAAGTCTCTGAGCTAAGCCGCGGACAGACTCACAGACGGACAGACAGACAGACGGACATGGCGAAACTATAACGGTTCCTTGTTGACTACAGAACCCTAAAAAAGAACATTAAGTATCTACTCCATTGAGATTAGATGAGATTAGGTGTTGATTATTCTTATTTGGCCTAGTTGCATACATTCCAGTGATGCTCTTACAGAGCAGGTGATGAAAAACTTGTTGAAAAACAAAGAAGCTATTTAAAGTTCTGTTTGACTAAAACCCAATAAAAACAATTTTAATCACTAGTCCCTTTATTTAAAAAATAATATTTGTTTTCTTGATTTCAATAAATTTTCTTAAAATCAACGTAAAATTAATTCGGGTGTCTATAATTAATTTTTTTGTAATGATACAGGGCAGCTTTTTTGGAAATAATACTCCTACTGGAACATGATATTAATATTATTAATAGCATAATTTAAATCAATTTCCGCCGCACGGGTTAACCCTTTTAGTGAGGGCGTTACAATCATTTATGTTTCATAATAGTGTGTAATCGCCTTATGATCTGTGGCGCTCGCACCAGCTGTGATTCTAACTGAATTCTATTTTGGTCCACCTTGACGGGTGTTATGATTTTATGAACCGTATCAATTATGAAATAGACTGTTTCGACGCGGTTCTCATGCTGAATAGCCCATCATTGTCATTTAGTATTACATAATGCCTTTAAAATAAAATATTCATTGATATACGTACAGTAGGCATTTGATCGGTTGTTAGTTAATTGGTCTATTCGTTTTTTAGGGTTCCGTACCCAAAGGATCAAACGGGACCCTATTACTAAGACTTCGCTGTCCGTCCGTCTGTCTGTATGTCCGTCTGTCACCAGGCTGCATCTCATGAACCGTGATAGTTAGACAGTTGAAATTTTCACAGATGATGTATTTCTGTTGCCGCTATAACAACAAATACTAAAAAAGAAAAGAAAATATATATGTAAGAGGGCTCCCATAAAACAAACGTGTTTTTTTTTTGCCATTTTTATAGATAACTAGCTGCCCGCCCCGGCTTCGTACGGTTAGCACTAAGTACCCTACCCTAGCTACCTACCTACCCTACCCTACCCTACCTACCCTACCTACCCTACCTACCCTACCTACCCTACCTACCTACCTTACCCTACCGTACCTACCCTACCTACCCTACCTACCCTACCTACCCTACCTACCCTACCTACCCTACCTACCCTACCTACCCTTCCTACCCTACCTACCCTACCTGCCCTACCTACCCTACCTAAACTACCTACTCACCCTACCCTACCCTACCCACCTACCCTACCTACCCTATCCTACCTACATATCTACCTACATACATACATACCTACCTACCCTACCTACACCTACCTTACGTACAAACCTTCCCCTGAGAATAACGGACACAACAAAAAAATAATTATCCAGATCGGTCCAGCCGTTCTCGAGTTTTAGCGAGACTAACGAACAGCAATTGATTTTTATATATATAGATAGATTATATATATAGATGGTACGGAACCCTTCGTGCGCGAGTCCGACGCGCACTTAAGCGGGTTTTTCTCATCTCTTTGGTTTAAGCTGCCTAACTTATATTTCGTCATCATACGTACCTAGTACCTACCTACTATGTTATCTCATGGATAGAACAATTATGTTACTTATTACAAACATAATAATAATATAAGATCAAATTAAATTAGCAGTGAAACGCCACAAATGTGATGGTGATGGGTATCGATATTTAATCACGGTGAAACAAAAAAATAAATATTTTTTTGGCGTCATCCTCCTCTTGTCTGGTATTGTAGTTGCCTACTTCGTTTAGAAAATCAGTTTTTTTTTTATCGTGTTAAGATATTGATAACCAATACGTTATGATGTTTACACAAAAAAAAAAACTGATATTTCATACTAGTATATTTAGTTAGAAATATGTTTATTGTAAGGGCTTCAGACAGAAAGATGAAGCCAATTCCGAAGCGTACTCGTAGTAGGTTCCTATGGAGAAGAACGGGCAAGAAACTCCACGGACACGACTTATTTTTGTGGAATCGTGGTTTATGTCAACAGTCAATGCATACGAAATCTTTAATTAAAAACAAAATGGGGAATAATAACGCAGTGTCTCGAAATCTACGTTATGTCCATTCTCCAAGGGGAATGGTCCGCTCGCTAAACCGTGTAATAATCAGCTATCACAAAGTGACTCAGCCAAACGAAGGCAAGCCACCTGGAAGAAACCCGTACCTAAACTCTAGAGACAACGCTATTGGCTGTGAAACTAAGCTGTTTCCAGATAACAAACTACTCATGTTTCATCAAGACGAAGATAAACCTCAATGGGAATAACATCTGGGATGAAACAAATAAAACAATACAAATAAGTATTCGTCAAATGAACCTGTGTGAATGGTTGTTGACAGTCGTGTGAATTCAGTGACAGCGGGCCGCCGGAAGACTGTCTCGTTGTCTTAATGTCACGTTTAAGGAAATTAAGTAGTAAAGTAATTTAAATCAGGTGGTCGCGAAGCCATTGTGAGTACTACGTAGGCACCACGTGCTGTAGCCGACGACAGAGTGGCCTTAGGTCCATTGTTCCGGCAGCGGCAGTAAAGCACAGCGGTGGAGCCGGCGCGCCCCGCGTCTGGCCGCGCCTGGCTCACAGGTGGCGCAAACATCCTTGTTTTAAAATGAAAGTCGATTGTTTGTATTTTACGATTATTACTCAAGACTTTACAGTGCTTTTCTTAATTATTCATTTGCGAGAAATATTTTTGTGGGAAAAAATATGAACTAGGCCGTAGTTTGTCAGCTACTCAGCACTATTCTTCGGTCTGAGTCATCAACTTATTTATTTATTTATTTATTTATTTATTAAAACTTTTTGCACAAGTAAAAAAAAAAACTACTGTACAACGGCGGACTTAATGCCACCACATGCCTTTACTTATCATCATTGTCTTGCCCTTATCCTAATTTATTTGGGGTCAGCGCAACATCTTTCTGCTTGATGATGCTGATTTTATTAACAAATACGTCTAGTACTTAGGATTTTACTTAAGTATAAGCTGTTTTTTATTTAAAAAAACTCGTTATTAAATAGGTCTTTCAATCTAGTCCTATACCCTATCGCAATGAAAATAAACCAGCTAGGTCATAGGTGCCTATTATTTAAGTATCCAACTATGTTACGTAACTCTTTTTTGTATGATCTGTTCCAAAGATATTGAATATCTCAATGGTTTATCCTGTAGGTAGGCCAGTCAACAAGAATGAAAAAAGGTTTCAGAACAGTATCGTCACTCCTATTCTGACATAAATTTTGTAACTAAAGGATTAACATACCTGTTTAAACGTCGAAGTAATAGTTGTGGCCATTTCTTAGTTATTGTTTTAAATCGAAACAAAAAATAATGAGAAGATGACACCGTAAGATTTTTAATATCGATCACGGTCGCAACTATTACCATCTATTACGTAGATAAACTATTAATAATTCTTGGACCATCAATCACCGTAAGTAAGGTCAAAGCTGCACGCGGAAACGGAATGTTCACTGTTAGCAGTTTTTTATGAATTGTTTTTTTTCGTGTTAGATATCATTAAGTATGGAAGTGTACCGGTCGACGTTGGTGGGCGCCGCAGCGACACGTAGCAACGGATTATTTCGACGGACTATTTATAATGTGGGGCTCAGAGATGCGGATTGCGGACGATGGAATCTGCTCCTTTGTCATTGGAGCAACCTGTTCTCTCGGGTTGGAGCTCACGGCGAGCACAATGTAATATAACGGGCCACCTGATTAACCGCCATTCCGGCCGGCATGCAGATATCGAGTGCCGGCGAGCCGCGCCGCACCGCCGCCATCGCCATGCCGCGCCGCCGCTCACTGATCATATTAATTTCAAATGATAGATTGCTTTTATATTGTTAATGCCTTATTATGATAAAGATAAGAACATCAAGGTTACTGAACTTTCTACGGCTTATATGGAGGCGGGCACGATATTGTAATCACAAATGATGCTCCTATGATCGATAAAGCACTGTGGGAACGGATCTCATAAGTGCACGACTCTAAATACTTTTTTGTCTGATCGTACCTACTCATCATAACCGGCACCAGTTACGTTTCCTTCTTGTGTTTTTTGCTTTGAGTTTTTCAACCGCGACACTGTAGCAGGTGAAGGGAACACAATTTCACACGAGTTACAGCTTGAAATAATGAAGCTATGTTTCTACGAAGATTTCATATTTTTCCGATTTTGGATGCTTCTCATGCTTTTTCTTTAAGAATTCGTTTAATTATATAGGTACTTGAGCGAAGAATAAAGTCGAAAGGTCACCTTTATTTAATAAGTTTACATTTAAGTACCTATATCTTGTAATTGAGGCTAGGTTATACCTAATTATGTTCGAAACTACAACGGTGTTACCTAAGTACAACGTAAAAACATTGGATCTAATGGAAGAAATGCTACTGATTCCTTGCATACCATATTGTTCAATCATAAGTTGGAGAGCAGTTCTCAGGACTAACTAAACAGGAGACGGAATCACCCTTAATCCCATTTCATCAATATATGTAACACGCGATATAAAAACGGGGGCACCTTTTGCAACATCCGCTGTCAATTCTCACGAGACAGGTAGCAGCTTCCGTTGAATCTTTTATTAAACACACTGAGGATAATCATTACAGTGCTTGCAATGTAGGATATATGGGTAACTGTACCGGTCAGGTAACATTCCCGCCTCGTGATTCAAGCGAAATGTATCACAGTTAATGAGACAAGTCCAATTTGATCTGGCTCGGCGTCCGACTCTTGATTGTTTTGATATCGATATGACATGAGCTTTACGTATTGATTTATATTTTAAAAATTATGACACACAGGTCACTCTCTATATATATATCTGGATAGTGGTCAAAGTTTATACTAGTGAAAACTTCAATGATAATATCACGACGGAAGTTAGTAGCTGTAAGTGGTAAACTAATCGTATTCAACGATTTTGAGGGGCAATGGAATAAGTAATATAAACTTTAAAATAATAATATAATTTCATATTCCATAAAATTACCATAACTATACCTACTTCATTTTCATGAATGCAAATTCCGGGGTACCTACTATCTGCATATGCCTAAACATTATAATAATATGCAAAATCTTTTTGAAACTATTACAATTAAGTATTATTTATTTAAATGATATTCCGACTGACATTAAAAAATTATATGCAGGTACGGTTTGATGCAGTGTTATGCAAAAAATGAAGTGCATAAATTGCATAAATAATTGAGGAAGTAATTTGGCAGGTCACCTTAGTTCAGGAACTGGTTCACAGCAACAAGTTGTCGTCACGCAGACGGAACAGGGAGCACGGCCGGGCCTAGGAGCCACACACATGTATACTAGGGTTGCAGAGGATTGCACACTGTGCCAATGGTGCACTGCGTCCGTTATGTTAGTACATAACGGACGCAGTGTGTTAGGTCTAATATAGAATCTTTCTATCTAGGATGGTATTTCTAAGCTAAGGTTTCTCATATATTTTGGTAACCGATTGGGATTTAACTGTTTGTGAAAGTTTTAAGTCTTGAAATATTCTGAATTAAATAAAATAAGTTTGCAGTTATTGTAATGGAACAATAAATCGGGATCACTTTAGCTGCATGCACAGTGACCACAGGGCAAGAGTCTCCACGCAATGGGTTCTTGAAGATGGAAGTTGACGTCGGGTTTGGCCCACAAAAAAGTGGCGAGACAAATAAGACGTGAGCCATGAGGGTTGGTCCGAGACGGCGCAGAAAAAGAGTACCATGAACGACTTGTTGCAGGCCTTTGCCCAGCATCGAGACAGAAATGTTTAGAAAAAAATATTGGATCAAGTTACAAGGCAATGCTGAGAGCATCTGAAAACTTATTACAACTGAATTATAGTGTCTCATAAAAGCTTATACCGTTTACAAGTTCAAACCATGCACTACGTAACTTACTTAGGCCAGTACACAACAGCTTCATTCACCGTACGCGACTACTCGCATCATGGCATGAATATTGGTCGGTCGGAGCGGCGAGGTACTTCCAACCCTCCATACATCCGCGCTCGGTGATCTATTGTTTGCCGAGAGAAATGAAACGAGAAAAAACCTCGTTCCCAAACGTATCGTGAGAATTCATCAAATGGGCTCCCAACTCGCTGGGAGATGCACTAGCCGGAATCAATAAAATAATATCAGGTTACCTTTCACTGGCCGATACTTTTTGTAAGACCTTTAAATCTTTGCCAATTAGTTAGCTTTTGTATTTTTCTATGAAGTTACTACTCGAGTGGCTGGACTTTTTTTATTACTTAAAAGATAGCCGAATAATATTTATCTGCATTCTTATGAACGATTGGAAATTGGAAAACACTAACACAAAGTGTTTAGTAGTGGATAAATCTGAAATAAAATTATAGTACATAATACTTATACGTAGGTAAGTACAAGCTCCGTTACGTAGCCAGTGCTACGCGCTACGCTACGCCTACGGGCTACGCATTTTTAAGTAAGCGTACCGGTCAAATAAAACACATAATTGCTACGCAAAGTTGATAAATACTATAAGGGTAAAACTGTATAGTTAATAAAGAGCGAAGCATGCACCGCTATGAACTACCCTTGTTCATATTACCTATATATCCCATTCCTTTACTTTACAGTTTTTTATGTATTTTTTTGGTTTGTTGCATATTTGTTTATTTTTGTAAAAAATACCCCGTGGCTTTTTGTTGTTCCGTTACAAGTGTCGTTCCCATCCTTTTTTTACTAGACTCAGGAAAAGGAAGGTTATTGAGTTACCGTCTTTATAGGCATGCATGCATCCGTGCATGCATGCTATGTATGCATGTAGGTATGGATATTCGATCGAAGCTTAACTGCTGATCCGATTTCGAAAAATGAGATGTCATTGAGTGTCGTTACTACTCTGCTATGTATTTTTATTCCAATTTTTGTGAAAAGAAATAGAGACCTAGTAAAAATACGCGCTTTTTTTGGATGATTATTCAGGTGGTAACCATTATTTCGTAGCAAGAATTAAGTTTTCTTTGAGTAAATAATGATTTAGAAAATGTTCCAGATGATTATGGTTAAGTATAGTATAATATTTACATAATTTAATAGCTAAAAATCTTATAATAATAATAGGTACAAGCTTACATAGACACAACCTTGTAGCCAGGATTATCCATCAGCAACTTGCTCTGAAATACAGCCTTGTGGATTCGGAAGTGCCGTACTACAGGTACGTGCCCGACCCAGTCCTCGATAATGGAAATATCACATTGTACTGGGACCGATCCATCATCACTGACAGGACTATTGTTGCCAATAAGCCTGATATAGTGCTGGTGGATCGAACAGAGCGGCGCACAATTATCATTGACATAACGGTCCCGCATGACGGGAACCTCGTGAAGGCAGAGAAAGATAAACAAATCAAGTATCTTGACTTAGCTCACGAGGTTGTCGACATGTGGGAGGTGGACTCTGCGATCATTGTGCCGATAGTCGTATCAGCCAATGGCTTAATTGCCAAGAGCCTCGATCAACACCTAAGGAGGCTCACGTTGGGCAGTTGGGTTAAGGGCTTGATTCAGAAAGCGGTACTCCTGGACACGGCTCGCATTGTTAGGAGGTTCCTTTCTCTGGAGCCCTGACCGCCGGTAGCTTGGACCCTGTTCCCGATACCGGTGGGCTACTATTTCTTATATTTTTAAATGTTTTTATATATTTCTTTATTTTAATATTTAAAAATATAATTTATATGTAAGAAAAATGAAATAAAAAAATGAAAATAGGTACAAGTACCTATATGAAAAGTATTATTCAGAATGATTTTTAGATTAGAATATTTCGTTATCCATCAGCAGACATGATATGCCATTTACAGCTAGTGAGACAGACCTTTTTTTTTTTTTTTTGATTGGGAAATCTCATTCAATGACTTCTTCCGCTCTGGGCGGAGCGGAAGGGCGTGTCAGACTTTTATTGACTAAAACCCACCCATGTTCCTTCAGTTGCCTGTTGCCAAGGTCCCGGTATTCCTTTCGGTCTTTCCCGCAACCCTGGCAGGCATCGGTCCTAGCGGACCCCGCTAATTGTGCTGACATCTCTTTGAGGCGCGCGTGGAACACGACGCGCCATCGACCCGGGCCTGGTCCTTATCGATCAGCGAGCTACCCGTTGCTCGCCGTCCGCAAGCCCGCGCCTATGGTGGCCGGGAATCCGCCTGGGATTCCCGACGCCCAGGGCGTCTCCAGCGGCGGCGGTTAGGGGCGTGAGGGCGCAAGCTTTGCCTCTCCCTCACGCATTCCGCCTCCTCCTTCGCGAGCATTACTGCTTCGTAGAAAGAGGTGATGGCTTCCCATGCCTTCTCGCTCCGTACCATGGCCTGGACCAGGGCCGGACGCGAGAGGTCATTGCCGCCAATCGCCTCCACGAGGACACGGCAGGGCATACCTCCACCGTATGCTCCACCGTGTGGAGAGACAGACCTAAAATCTCTTTCGAGAAAATAGTATGGAAGACGTTAGGACATTAATTAATAATAAACGCGTCCTCGTATATGTCGTGATGGCCCAGTGGTTAAGGCCTCGCCTCTCATGCACAGGGTTGTGGGTTCAAACTAGGAAAATTCCAATGTGACGTTTTTAATTTATATGTACTTTTTGAGTTTATCTTAGTCATTACTGACAACGATGAAAGAAAATTTCGTGAGGAAACGTGTACTTACTTCATAAGTTAATATAATTGAAATCGTCAACTCGTCTTGAGCAAGGGTGGTGATCAATTCTCATGCCTTCTCTGTATGAGAAGATGCTTTTGCCCTGGAGTGGGACAATGATAGCCTGGTATTATTATTACGTCCGCGTGGCTTATCTCGACATTGTCGATGCGGGTGTCGGAAGCACGGCGGCGCACGGTGGTGCGGTGGCATGCTAGTGTTGCGCCACAACGCGGCGGCGCGCACGCGACTCTGCGCCGCCGCCATTCGTCTCACTGCCTGACTCATGCCCATGGATTCCTGTTTTGTATCAACTACCACTGTACTATCACCGTAACATTATGCCCAAACGATCTGCCAACGCATTGTCTTTGAACTTACTGTTTGGCGATAAATGTCAGTGTTGATTTACAGTTGTTAAATTTAGACGACCGGCGCATTGTATGCCATTTGCTGAATATTATAATATTCATATTGACTAAATTACGTTTCAGTAAAATTATTGTTACCACTCTATTGATATACCGTGTAAAAGAACGTATCTTGATATCCTCGAAGTCATTCAGCGTAGGCTACTATCTTACCAGCCCCAAATAAAATGAGTTATCGGTTAGAAACATTGTCGTACTTATATCTACCTACTTACCTTACATACCGTCCTTGACTGAAAAGTCTTAACAGATTACCTGACTGAGGAGATAAAATACTAATAACTAGCTAACCCGACAGACGTTGTTCTGTCCATCATAAAAAATCCCATAGAAAAAGGAAGTTCAGATTTTCTACGAAACTTTAAAAAAAATCTTCTCCTAAAAACCTAATTCGGACTATTACGAATGTATTTTAAAACAAAAATAGCCAAATCGATCCATCCGTTTTCAAGTTATGCATTTACCAATTAAACATATTATGTGTACCTAGATAGATGATGTCAGTCTACAGATGTATGCTGATAAATAAAAATAAAAGATGATAAAGGATAATTGTTTTAGAAGCGAAATAATTTCGCTAAGTGTACAATATGTTTAATAAATCGTAAGTCACCACACCACCTCTGGTTAATACGACAGTATCTAAGGTTTCAGCTATCGTTAGCCACAGCTGCGTCACTAATAAACAAGCGCCGTCTCTCGACTGTCATATAATTGTACGACTACACGATGTAGTTACGATATTTTAACCTGTTAAAGTTCTATTCATTGTTACAATACCGTGTTTAATATAGCAAATAAACTGATATCGAAGTAGTTTGAATAGGTAGGTATCGTTAAGTTTATCAAGGAGAAGTCTTATCCTTAAATTCGAGCTACGAGTATACCGAGGTACTTTATTAGGTGATGACTGCTACAACTTCTACGGGTTACCACTACATAATGTTCGTTATAACTGGCCCGAGTCCCACTAGCATCACCTTTCGATCGTTAGCTAGGTAAGTACGACCCACACGCGGTGTTGCAAATGTCGACTGTTTGTGCCCGGAGCCCATACGCCACGCTCGACATATTGTTTTCTCGACTGGGTATCATTTGTCACAATTAAAAGTTTGAAATTCTGGCAATATATTATAGAGATGGATCTTGCTTGACTGTGTTTATTAAAAATAATTTATAGGTATATAAACGTCGCAAGTGTTGGTAAGTGGGGCGGCTGGCGGGTGCGATATGCGGCGCTTGACGCGCGGAGACGCGCGCCTTTGCAGGTACGTAGCCGCGCCGTACTGATTTTATTGCGATCTTGATTAATATTTATGATTCAATTCTTTGTACCACTCGTGAATTACATATGACAGTACGGTCCGCACAGCTCGCGCTGACCGTAATTTGATAAATCGGTTTAGGCAAACTCTTAAGTATTAGCGATTCGCAACGCATTTCCACGGGTGATGTAGGTGTTCAAGAGTCGTAAAATCAGCATGAATCATGATTAAATGTAACAGTAAATAACATGCAAATAAACACCTATATTTAAAATTGCTTTCACCCTTTCGTAGTAGGTATACAAGTTAATAATTTTGTCAGGCGTTCAGATTGTTCAGACACTGCTTTTTAAGGTTAGGATAATAGTATGCAACAGAACAAAGGTGCTGGTGTTTTGATTTCTTAAAGAAACTCTCGGGCTTATTGATATGAAAGTAGCAATTGTCGCAAGCCGTTGCAGCAGCCCACCCACTTTGCGTGATCTGATAGAACAACTTTCTCGGTTTTTTTTGTTCAAATTCAAAGGGTAATCCAATCTGACAAGCACGAATGATTTGCGACAATTGTCAATCATGTACCTACTTACAAATAAATCCGAGATGCGAATAATTACCTAAATACTTATGCTAATTCTCGCACGTAGTGCTATTAGAAAGTTGGAAGAAAATAGTGGGTTGTTCTGAGTGATGGACAGCTGATAGTGGAGTGCGGACATGTCCTCGATGACAACGGGGCGGTGTGCGGCAGACGCGGCGGTCGCGGCACGGTAGCAGTGCGGCTCATAAACAAACGCTCCTGTTTGACAGATACAATCAGCGTCCGCGCGCCGACGATTGTCAGCGGTCCATTCTATTGTGACAGCCACGAACTGTGCCAAAAAGAAAAGTCATTACAATTAACCGGTTACATTTTTAGTTCACTTACCTATCAGTTAAGACGAACTATGGTGTTCATCAATGTGCAGCATGGTGCTCTCATTCAGGCATCGAGAACATTCGGTATAGTAGAGTACAGTATGTGGACAGCCACGAGCAAAAATATGTATACACTCAGCAAAATTCAATAACGATTTTCTCGTGGAATAACGATTGCAACTTTGAGATGATACCTATTTCATAATATGAGTTCAAAAGTACTAAGTTCGTTATAACTAAATATAAAAATAAAAAATAAAAATAAAAATGTTTATTTCAATTACAAAAGGCATTTAGACACACTAATGTTGGAGATCACCTTTTAAGCAAGGAATTGCTTGTGTTAGGAGACTCCGCGCTTCCACTTATAATTATCTTATGCAATTGAATGTAGACAATGTAAACATGCAGAAAAAATTTAATAAATGGGTAACTTAAAATTACACAAAAATGAATGATTGCAAATGAGTGAGCTTTATGCATAACATAAAATTACAATCAATACAGTAGAAGAAAATCACTTTTAAAAGTTGCTAAGTGTGTGTGTATACAGAAAAATCTGTACACTCAATTAGACATGTAACCTAACTATTTTTATCATTTACTAGAATTATCATTAACACTGTGAAACCACTAAAACCATTCAAAACTTCAGAAACCCAACAAATGTTTATAACAGGTCTAACCTAGTGGTTTATAACTAGATTTTCAGTGGTTTCAATTAACTACACTTTGTTTAATAGTGTTCAATAATTATAATTTAAAAACTGCATCGACAATCTAGGTACCTGCAGTAAATCGTTGATGTATGAGAGCAGTTATGGAAATCCTTTTAATCGGATTAAATCGTCGTGTCTTTGCATTTGATTGAGGAAACTTCCTTTACTTTCTTACTTTATCTTTTATTTAAAAATCTTTGTTTGTCGATGAGCGAGTAAAGATTATAACGATATTTTCAAAATGATTCACTAATAACTTGACACTACTTTGTATAACTGTAAATTGTATTTTTAAGATGGAAAAACAAAAAAAAGTAAATTGTAATATCGGGATTGTTAGAAAATGGGGACGTTATTTTTATTTTTGAGGGTAAATCGATAACACCTTGTTCGCAATAGTAGATCGGATTTTGAGCACACATCTACTTACAAAGAATGTTTGTAAAGGTTTGTTTTAGGCAGTCTACAGAAGTCTAGAAATACACAACGCACATAAAGTCGAGATAGATGCAGCTGGACATATATATAGTAAGTAGGCTTAATTCGAAGAATTTTGGAAAAGGCAGGATTAGATACAACACGTCTGCATAATGTTGAGCTCATAATATAGTTTCATTAGTCGTTAGTATCGCC
Organism: Lithophane leautieri; assembly: GCA_949152455.1. Lineage (NCBI taxonomy): Eukaryota > Metazoa > Arthropoda > Insecta > Lepidoptera > Noctuidae > Lithophane > Lithophane leautieri. Next base: position 9,824,711 of record OX424462.1, on the reverse strand, counting down.
ACTCAGCGCTGGGCTTGACACCCGGATCCATGAGCAAAAAACAAAGCATTAATTAACCATTATTATAAATACAATGCACCATTTAATAGCGTTGTGAATTAAAAGGCTCCGTTAGCCTGTTATTTATGAATTGATCGACTTCTGTCCGGTGACGAAAGCAGACCACTTCGTGATCAACGGTGCTCCAAAATCAATGCTAAACACAGTTGTCCCAGGCTTATCTTTACGACTGGATTGTATGGGTACCCACTTACTGCGGAATTTTAATTCGTCATGAATTCTTTGTAACCTATCTGACCTATTGAGACTGTATCAAAATAATTTTGGTAATGAGTTTAAATTGCAGTTTAAGGTATCGTGAAGTGTGGTGGGTGGTGGGTAAGCCAATATACCTACTAACTGGGTGGGTATTGAATGATTTAAAAATCTATACAGGTTTATGCTTACATTAAAAACGTATATTATTATATTTCCATGCGTTTTTATTCACATCATTATTAATAGTCTTGGATGTTAACTCTTCCAACTCCACCCACTTTTCATAGAGCTCATACGCCATGCCTCCATACATATTGGAAGTGAACCGGCATTACGTTTGCGTTAAAGTTAACCGTCGCAGACGGTCAATGGCATTAGGTTTGAAACCGTGTTATAAAACACTGTAAAACGAAGTAAAATAGTGTTTTCAGGGGTCCCGTCACTATAAAACGTATTTCTGGGGGTCATGTACTAGTGGAGTGGGGATTTGAAATAATAAAAGCCGGCCAAGTGCGAGTCGGACGAAGGGTTCCGTACGAGCAAAAAAATCACATTTGTTGTATGGGAGCCCCGTTAAATATTGAGATAGGGGTGTCCAACCTTTTAAATTTTTAGCGAATATTTGTAACCGTGACAATGGTTTTTCACACGTGAAATAATAGCTTCTTGACATAAAAAAAAAAATCAACGCATGTACTACTAATAAGTCTTGTTAAAATATACAACGATTTTATTTTCAGTTTATAATGATGGATTCGCTAAGAAAACCCCGTATTTAAAATGAACCCTCCGCGAGTGCTCCCGTCGTCCCATATGCGACTAGAGTTAAAGATCATGATCGTTCTTTCATGGAATAAATTACACACTCGACTCTACCCATAATAACAGCTAGGTACCTACTAAGTAGTACTGAGCACACTAAGAAAGTCACGTAAATATCGCGTCGAAAACAAAGTTGTTTCGTAGTCAAACGCGCAAAGCGTAGTTTATTGCGGAGCCGGCACTCGATAGGCTAATAACCTGTCGCCACTTACGAGTTACGCGTAGTCGTGACCTCTGACCTATCATTCATTGCTTTACTGTCGCTAGTCGCTACCGACTGGTAGCGTGGAGCGCATTGCCATTGGTTCAATAAGAATGACAACGTTTTTTTTATCAGAGAACTAATCAGTAATTTAATAACAGAATGTGTTCCAATTCAAAATTTCATCATGATGAATTTATAAGGTAATCTTAAATCAAATTATTTTTAAACGTTTGAGTTTCTTTTGCTAATATCTCTTAAAATAATTATTTTGCTCAAAACTCAATGGACAACATTTAGTTAAATGGAGTAGAAAAACATTAAAAAGACCATACGTTACGACGAGGATGGGATTCGAACCCACGCGTGCAGAGCACATTGGATTAGCAGTCCAACGCCTTAACCTCTCGGCCACCTCGTCTTCTGCGTATACATATAAATATATGAACCAAAAGTCTGGACGATTATATCTTAGCAAGTTCTCCATTATGAATTAATATTTTATTGTTCTCGCCAATCATGAAAATTGTGATTGAGAAAAACTAAAAAAAAATACAATAGAAATGTTTAAATACGCCTATAACCATTGATATTCTATTAATATGGCACAGTACAACGCCATGCCATATTCCCAAAGTACATATTTTATGGCCCTAGACTATATTATTGCTGATCATATGATATCCGGACAGGGTCCTTATCTTTATTGCCATTCTATCTTTGTTCATGTTTGCCTTCTATCTGTATGTCAATTTAAAATCAAAATATACGCATATAAGATGGAATCAATTGAATGGCAATTGTTTACTTTGTTCGTTATCTGCACTTCCGGAGAAGTTCAAGATCATTAGTAAGTATATAAATACGTAAATATGTGAGCTCTAAGTTTGGTAGCATTAATGAGATATACAGTATATATATTTATTCAAGTTAACTATTAGGTGTTTTTCTGAGGTTTAATAATGATGTCAAACATTAAAGTGTTTCTTTATTAATTAAAACACCTTTTATTATGTAAACTTGTTACCACTCTCCAATCAATCCAATCCAATCTCTCTGTATTAATAAATTAAATCGTGGTTTAATCCCATTGGAATGGTACGATGACTAATGACCCGGGGTAGGCACGTCCGATTCACAAGTAGTCTTGAGAAACGGTGGATGCGTGGCTTTTGTAATGTGTCCACATTCTCGTTGGCTACGCACGTAAGACGCCCTCCCGAATATTTTCTCGTAGGTGACAGAAAAAATCAAAGAAGTAATATTGTGTCGGGGGTTGTTCGCGCACGGTCAACGATTTACATTCCTCACGACTTGAGGTCGGCATGCCGGGGTCGGGTCGATTTCTACATGTAAAGGATCATAAAAAATCGTGACAACAGAAATCATTAGGAATTTACAGAAACCTGCGTGGTTCACGGAATAATTGATGAACTGACCATAGGATTTTTTGAGAAAATTTGTATAAATCTTCAATTCTCGTGAGGTTGTTCGGTTGTTCTAATCAGATGAGGGCACGAGTTAAACAAATAGCTGGCAGGAAGGGGGCGGCTGCGGCGCGGGCGCCGGGCGAGTGGCCGGGCAGGATCAGGGGTCACGCAGCGTGCAGCGGCTGCCCGATTAGTTAGTGGTTTAGTACGACGTCGTGCACCCTCCAGCTGACTTCTGGATGTACCTGACTACTGATAGACTGCACTAGTCGCAGAAACGACACATACGTTTAAACGGACAATGCTTGAAGTACAGCGGTAACTGCTGTAAGTAACTTGTGTTGAGCATTCTTGTTTGTATAATAATTAAGTCGGCTTGCGGCATCTATTTATAGGCACAACATTTTAATTTGATGGTATTTTGGGTATTGTGGTGATTTTATGCTAGTGAATTTATAAAGAGTTATAAAATAATCAGGAATTATTAAGTTTTTGATTATTGTAATTCGATATTTTAGTTTTTATTGGTAGGTAATTAATAACATTTAAAAATCTTACAGAACTGAAATCAAATAGCATTACTTTAAAATAATAATTATGTAATTGTTGTTATGTATATACGTACCTTGTTGAGATGATAGCATTTTATTGGTACGTAGGGGTATAGGTAAGTAAAATAATAACATTATTCTATTAGAAACTCGTCCGATTCTTTTGACAACGTGTCTTAAATATCGTACAGTGCCGCGAACCCAATACCGGTCAGAAAGCGGTTACATCAGGCTATTGTCTCAGTTTATTGACTTTGCTCAGATAAGTGAGCTATTAGCCTGCGATCGGCTCTCGACAAATTTGGCAATACATTGAGTCCCTGCGCTTCGTGCAGGATTAATGACGAGATGTCGCAGTAAAGGCCTCAGGCACTGTCAGTTAGTAAGGCCGTTGCTACAACGGCATACTCGATTTTTATTGATTTTAAGAAGGATCATTGAAGTTTATTGAATAAAACATTGTTTACATGAAGCTACTTTATCTTTGGCAACATAAACTTCAATTCATGTCATTCATTTTCAGTGTAGGTTGGTACCTGAAATACATTAACTTAACAGTTTACTAGAAATACCAGCCGTGCACATTTGAATTACTCCTGTTTTAACCACTCCAAGTCTCAAACTATGCTCGCTTAGCTAAGTGCACGGAGTTCCGTTTGATTGAAGCTTGAACTCACGACCACTTCCATCACCAGCCCGCGCAAAAACCGTTGGACTATTGTCGCTAAAGAAAATACGCATCACATTTAGGTAATAGCGTTAGCCTCGATTTATAATGGGTGATCTTTATATTTATACTGATCAGAATGTTTTAGGAATATGAATGTTTATATAATGCCATTTTCTTTCGCAGCTATTAAAAATGCAAAAAAATATACAATAAAACAACAGGAAAACGTGAAACTGTGTAAAAATATACAACTAATAATAAAAATAAAAAATAAAACAATTTATTGACTCATAAATTTATCAAAATATTCTACAGAGGGTTATGGTCTTTTCCTTTGTGACTTGTGAGAGCTGAACTAAGTGGTTTGTGACATAATACAAAACAATATCGTACAATTATTTTTCCTAAAACTGAAAGTTCCGAAAACACGGCATGACACGAAGACGCATGGCCTGAGGATCGAACTCGTGACCTCATGCACGGAAGTCGTACTTACTGGTGTTAGGCCAATCTCAATGAAATAATATAACGCAATTTACATACCAACACTTACCAGACTCACAACAGTATGTGGTGTAGTTGTTTAAACAATGATTGTACCTACTTAGTTACCTAATTAATGTTTGCGTGTTGGTCGTTTTGATTAGGTAGGTACTTAACACATTTTTATTGATCTTACGTAGTAAAGTGTCTATTCACCACAGGGTTGGAAAAAAAAACATTAATTTAAAATAAGCCCGCCATTTTACTAATTTCTTGCTTAGTTCGGGGTCGATCTGTGTAAATCTGCTAAAAATGTCGAGTTCAAGTGACGAATCAATTTTAACCCTGGAATAGGTTATTCAAGAAGCACAATGATTTCCGACTCGTGTCGACTTATACACTCGCTCACCGCTTCGCTCGCTCGTCGATAAAGGCATATGTCGAAAATAACCTACTTTCCGCACTTGTAGCATTCCTGGGATGGCTCACCATTCATATAAATAAAATACTAATACCTACACCTACTTTTATAAAAATATTTTTTTTAAAATTAACAGTCGACAGTTCCAGTAAGTGCCTACTGTAAAGTGCGCGCAATAGCTCAGTGTCATCAATATTTCGACTCACAAGAACAATAGCCATCTCACGCTCACTCATTACGGCCATGTAGGTAAGATATATAAGGACATGCTTTTTTTTGTAAACAAAACGTCTTGTTTGTTTGTTTACCAAACCGCCAACAGAAATTATAATTATTTATTTATTTCCTAGCTCATATTCAAGCTAAGAGAGATCAACTTAATACCCATGAGTAGAAACTCCACACTGAGCATAGATAACAAGTTTCTCCTGGAAATCCCATACTAAAGCCAATTTGGACATAATTATGGGATCCAGCTTTGGGGCACAGCAAGTGTCTCAAAATTAAATATACTCCCGAGGGCACAAAACAGCATTCTAAAAGCCATATCAAATGTTCAATGGTCCATTCAGAAATTCAGAAACTCAGACATGCACGACATTCTAAAATTAACACTGTTCAACGGGAGATAAAGTCTATTGCTGCACAAGACTTGAACAACATCCAAACCCACTAGCAGTTGCACTAATCAAGTCTGACTACAAACGAAGACTTAAAAGACTTGCATAACAAACCTATCAAGCTAGACTATGCCTTGCAAGTCGAATGCAAATAAAGAGAATTCTTAATCAAGAAATTACTCTGCAAAGACCCAAACTCCATATAAGCTCATAGTTTACTGACTGACTGCAGAACAAAATACAAAAAAAACTTTTTATTTTTATCGTTGTCCTATCCTGCTTTCCTATGTACAGAACGCTCGTAAGAACCTAACACCGTCTTTGGTGCGGCTTTTTTTTTTCTTTAATTCGGTTTTTAAATAATTTAAGTCAGACTGCGGGCAAGGAAAAGAAGATGAAAACTAATATTAATTAAGGATCTACCTATGTAGGTATAACTCTATAAGTACCTGTTTAAGTAACATTGTTTCCTCAAGTAATTTATGCTTATTAGAATAATGCTCCGTATTTTTGCAGATAACCTTTTAACCATGCGTTATAGCATACTAAACAAGTATTTACAACATTATATTTAAAAAACTTCTAAAAAATTCTAGCAAAAAGACTGCTCCAGGTGAGGCTCGAACTCACAACCCCGGCATTGCTCACGAACACTGTCTTATAAGTACCGTGCGCTAACCAATTGCGCCACTGGAGCGATGATCGGGTTGTCCAAATTACAATGCCCCCTCCGAGAGCACTGGTGGCCCTATGGTAACGGCCGTGACTAACGAATTGTAGGTCGTAGGTTCGAACCCAGACAGGCGTTTTATGTGTTAGTTAGTTCATCACGACTGCTCTCAAAACGGTGAAGGAATTCAACGCGTTGTGGATTACTTTCCACTCCCTCTCACCGCGAGGAAGCCTGTGTTCCAGCAGTGGGAACACTATAGGCTGATAATGTGCCCCCTCCTCCCCGCCCCTCGACCCTTGCTTCTCCATCCATTCATGGATGAGCAAGTAGATGACTTTGAGAATTGCGTCATAATTTATGTAAATTATTACGGTTTTACAGCGTTAGTAACATTTCATGGTATTTAACACTTGTTTGATAAATAGCTATATCTAACAATGTTAATAGTTGCCGATAGGATCACCGCGCCGAAGCAATCAATTTGTTATCTATGACTATGTTCTCATATCAGACATTCCGTACACATTATGGCTGTTAATTGTTAGCATTTTATTAAATTAACTTATTGTTGTTATGCGATGCGATATACATAATAAATGAGTTAGTTAGAAAGGTAGTTAGAAAAATATTGTTGAAAGTTCATTTTCATGTTATGTACCATATCAAATTAATATACTTAGGAAGGATATTATGTTATGATGACTAGCTATTGCCCGCGGCTTCGCCCGCGTGGACCCTAATTCTTTTTCAGTAGCCTAAGTTACTCCTTATGACATCAGCTATCTAGCTATCTGCCAGTGAAAGTCCTGACAAAATCGGTTCAGTCGTTTCGGAGATTAGCCGGAATAAACAGACAGACAGACAATAATCTATATACTTTCATATGCATTTTGTAAAAAACTGTTATTTTGACATTACAAACATACCATAGTTTAGATAAGTATATTTCGAGTTAATTACACTAAAACTAAACTTAATTAAGTTATTCATTGTAATTACATTAATTGCTGTTATTAAGGTTCCGTCTCCAACGGGTGCCAAGTGCCAAGTACCAAGCTTACGGTTGTCCGTCCTGTCCGTCTGTATGTCACAACTCACAACCACAAGGCAGCCATACCCAGTAGATTTTTTTCCAAATTGCATTGTTGCTATGGCCACATGCCATGGCCTCAATCATGGTTTGTGATCCGGAATCCATAGTGCGTTAGTCCGACTTGTACTTGGCCAGTTTTTTAAACACCACTTTTGTCGTTTTTAGGGTTCCGTACCCAAAGGGTCAAACTCAAACTCAAACTCAAAGCATTTATTTCAAATAAACCAATTACAGGCACTTTTGAATTGTCAAGGGGTCGGTCAGTCAGAAAGATGAAGCTAGTTGGGTAAAACAGGACCCTATTACTAAAACTCCGCTGTCTGTCTGTTAGTCTGTCACCAGGCTGTACCTCATGAACCGTGATAGTTAGACAGTTGACAATCAGACAGTCACAGATTTCTGTTGCCGCTATAACAACAAATACTAAAGAAACATAGTTAAATAAATATTTAAGGGGGCTCCCATACAACAAACATACATCACAGACAGACAAATTAAAAATCCGGAGTCACACGTAATCTGTTCGACTTATACCCTGACACGTGTGACTCTTAAGAACTATGGCATTCTAATCTTTCTCAATGTGTGTAAAAATACCTCTAATTTACCTAGAGTAATGCGTTTCATCAAACAGTTCCTATGCCTTAATGTTGGCTCCACTGTTATAGAACCAATACGAATTCGCAACGCCACTACCTAACATGTCCGTTGAGCCAACATTACTGCAAAGGAACTATGTAGTTGGTTGAAACGCACTCTACTAGGTAACGTTTTTGACAAGTTTTTTGACATTGATTGTCGGTGAGATGAGATGCCACTAGCTAGATTTCTAACGTTTTTATTAAATACGGGATAGGCCTTCGTTAGTAGGTAGGTAACGGTACGGTACAGGGATCCTATTGAGAACTTTAAAAAAACCAGGCAAGGTCATTAAAGTTATTATGTGTAAGCCAAGAAGCAATAAAAATGTATTAAAAACCGCCTTTACAAAGAGCATAGCAATTTATATGTGTTAATAATATTAGGGAAGTCAAAGGCAAACAATCTTTGATTTAGTTTGTTTTTTTTCACCACATACTTTTTTTATCAAGATAACATTTCTCAAAATAAAAAAAGAACACTAAAATTAATTATTGACTGAACTAACTATTAATTGTTTTTAATTAAGTATATGATTTGCAAATTCTGACACTTTGACGATTGATGTCGCAATTATTTATGCCTATGATTCACGTCATCACGTGTTTACACGCGGGGAATATCGAGTCGCTGTTCAGACGGAGCGGGAGTGTTACCGGAAATTCATCCATAACATATTCTATTCCCTCAATGTTTACATAATAAAGTATTTGGTTAATTCCCACTATGTCACGCATCGTCATACGGATAAGTAGTAAACTGTAATAAGCGTATTTGCATATTTTTTTTATTATCCGGATATCAATGTTAATTTAAAGAGATCTGATAATAATATATAGGAAGTATTTCATTGAACTGTTTAACTTGTAACGAGTTGTTTCGGTAGTTGTTGGTGGCTGGCAGCATTCAAGCTCCGGCGGTGTACACTCGCGCTTGCAGCCATTCGATTAGCGCACTACAATGATATGTTAATGGCCTATCGAGAAATATAGTTTATTGTTCATAGACCTCAATCGCGCATCCTGCTACGGCTGCTACCAGCTATGCGTCGGCACAACTTCAACATCGCTGCAGGCGCTATTAATGATTTGTATTACCTATATTATTTTGTTTAGTGGTGGGTGTGCGGGTAAGCGTAGGTACCTAAGTAACTATGCATAGTATGTGGTGAATATGTAATTATAATCCATAGACAATGTAGTGTATTTGGGCAAGGCCAGGGTAAAATACTAGAATAGACTTGGTGGATAGAGCAGTAGTTTGATGGTACCTAGTAAACAAGACCAGGGAGCAGGAAATAAGGACGTCGTTCCACTAGAAGTGTTAACGAAATTAACATCTTGCAACTGATAGATGACGTGAATGCGATTAGCACACTGCAGTAGACGGCAGAACTACTTTATAATACTACTACAGAAGTAAAAAGTACTTTGTAGTCAACATTGTTTCAAAAATCAAAAGTCATTCGGTCAAAATTACAAAAGACAGTCCCCCAAAACGTCCGCCATTCACCACTTCCTAGTGCCTTACCTGGGAAAAAGAACTGGCGCAACAAACTCCCCAGAATTGGTCATTGTCAACTAACGGCAAGGGCAACTATCGCAAACTAAATTAAAGCTCAGATAGGCGCATGTATCGCAATTCATGCAAGAGTTGCGTCGTACGAGGCGGGCTAATGGTATTGAGTAGAAATATCGAGCGGCGGCAAACTGACTGATCAGACCGATTGAGCAGGACAATTGCCCTTAATGAAAGTAATTAACACGACGCGATCGGCCGGCATCGATAGCGAGCCGCCATGACACGCTGCGCCAGCGCAACCGACCGCGCAGCCAGACACCACAATATGCGCCTAAATCAACCTACACACGCTCCGATTTAATTAGAAAATAAATCACTCTTCTATTACACCCAATTCACTTGGTATAAGGATGCAGAACATCTGTACCTGGACCTCCTCGATGACATGTGAAAGTTACGACTCGGCTGTCTCACTGCCTTACTTTTATTACTTATCTATTATATTAAGTGCACATTTATATTTCTCCCACAGTAAGGTGCGTGTTTCTCAACGCAATTTCGATTCAACAACAGGTAGTTCGGCTGTGAAATATTTTTTCTGTGTTCATTCAAGCCGTTCAAATTCCCAAAATCAGCTGATTCAGGTAAACATATTCCGCAAAGAGAATCGGTTTGTAAAGACGATTTGGAATCCCCGACTGACTGCGTGAGAAAGTATATTACTGGTAATATACACACCAAACATGAAACATTCTGGTAAAAATGAACAGACAGATACTTGTTGATCGTTTTAGCTTTGAAGATTATTATTACCATTAGTTTCGATATGATCTCCTTTTTGCTGCGGTCGAGTGCAGACACTCTGCACCATGCTTAGAGAACTCACACAACACTACGTTCTTAGGAGTAAACGCATAGGTAGAGGTAGTTACCCCACATTCAAAACCACCGTATGCATACCTACCTATACTTAATCTTACTATTATTGACACAAAAGTTATATTATTCGTGGAATATGAACTAGCGAGCACAAGCAACACTAACCCACCTTTGTTTGCTCACATTTTCCAATATCAAGATGTGTGTAGATCAAGGTTACGGCTGCATTTATCTTTTATGGGCACTGTAAATCAGGAACAAATTTATCGATAAAATGGTATAAAGCTAACAGTGCGACTTGTTGATCTGTTTGTTTATGATATTCTACAGATATCTATGCATATGTAAATATATAAAATAAATATTAACTATGTCCCGGCCGAATTATTCAAGGTTAACTTCATGAGTGTAGGAAAAACTGTCGTTATTTAAAGTAAGTAGGTATGGATAGTGGATAGATACCGTGAAATCTATGTTAAGGAATCAGTAGGTTAGGCGTAGTGTTTGCTGAATTAATAATGTAGGATGTTTCTGTAAATATTTTTATCTGGATTTAAGTGCGAAGGAATTAAAGTTAAGAGCGCAGGCGAGTCGTGTGGAAGTGTCGGGTTTTAATGGGCCAGCGGTATGCGACAACGCCCTACTCGCAATGTGTTGACCAGCACTTTATCAAGGTTACCGCCAGCACGTGACGCGCGCGCGCACTACTAAAATATTATTGAATCCTAATTACATCCCAAAATGTCACGTGTGACAACTCTAGATATAATGTTTGAACCGTGATATAATAGGTTCAATGAAATCAATTTCATAACAATATATGTTATGATGTATGTACTTATTACCTATTACGACATAGTACTCTCCAATTTCACGTAGTAGATAAGTACCTACTCACTATCTTCGTTTGTTTGCGCTTGCCGTGCATTTAATTAATTGATACACCTGTGCTACGTTGCTATGCTTCTGTAAAATGATTTTACAAAATATAAATTGGTATTGTTTAGGTTTTTAAACTGACAAACTTGGAAGGTGTCCTGAACTCCTGACCATGTCATCTATGTTTTAGTCGATCGTCTAATTAAGTATTTCGATAAGTACTGTACCTATTCATTAAAACCAAATGTGGTCGATCTACATATAATAAATAAGTATGATCAATAAGACTATCACCATATTCATCGTCGAGGCACGGTCATATCGTCAATGTGAACGAACGAGACAATAAAAATAAGATCGAGTTCGGCCAGCAAATATAAAAGAATTCCTCGGCCAACGATGAATGAATCGGCCATCATTCTCAAACGAGCATGTAGTTCGTTTTGTTTGATTGTATGTCCGTAATGAAAAAGCGCGTCTGGGCTCAGGTGCACACCTGTTGAGGCGCCGAGGCCGTGGGATACGGCTCATGCAGGTAAGGAGACGCGCAAAAAGCGACCTATTGTACTTACGAGGTGTAATGCCGAATACCTAGATAGTTTAATTAATTTCAACTGCCGTTGTTGGTAGGTAGTACTTAGTCGGTACCTATTCTTCTCTCTTCAGTAGGTACTGTAGTTACAGAACAAGCACTACATCCGAAGAGTTCCGTACCACCAAGTTTTTATATGTACCTAATTAAGGTACCTACCATCTTTTTACAACTACCTACCTATTATGATTACAAAGACGGATAGAAGGATGGGCGTCAGCTTAGTAATAGGGTCCCGGTGGGACCCTTTTGGTTTGCAACCAAAAAAGTACAAGCTACGCTAAAGGCGCCTAGTTTAGCCCGCATTCGGGTATCTGAATGTCATTATCCGAATTTGGACATGTGGGTATGGAATTGGGCGACGAAGCTGGACGAATATTGTGCTAAACATCCCTCATTTTGGTCGCTAGCCCGAATTCTATTGGCATTCGAATGCGGGAAAACGACCAAGTGTAAGAAGACGTATGGTAAGTACCCTTACCGATGTTTTAATGAATGCTTGCATATAAGTCAGACATGAGACACTTACACATTGGCAAATAAATAAGTAACTAAGTACCTACATAATATATTACCACAGGTATGTTAAGTGTAATGTTGAGGATTGAGTGCTGCTGATTAAGTAGGTACCAGTTTTATTTTAAATAGTGCTACTTAAAATACTTCAAACTATTTCCAGTTAAATATAATTTTGTAGTAAAATGCCTGTGAAACCTGCGTGATATGCAGATCGTCGAAAAGATTTTATTTTCTTTACCATACAGGGGCGGAGACATAAAGAAAGCACGAACGCAACGCTTTATGTGTAGGCAGAGGCCCACTCAGATATGTACGTTCCGTGTTTCAATTTTTGCCCATATCTGGCAGCGGCGGTGTGCCGCCGCGTGTAGACAGATTCAGATATGCTAAGAACGTGCAGATCGGCTCGGCAGGCACGAGCGCCGCCGCAGCGCCCGCGATGTAGGCGTGAACAGCGCACCGGCCGCGGCCGCGGCCGCTCGTCCTGCAGATTTATGCACAAAGCTTCCAACACTACCTGCACCCTGCGCAGTGCTACATACCTACTGCATAACGCTTCAAACCCACTCACGAATTTGCTAGCCGTCTATCCCACGCACAAAGCTTCCCGGCTATACCGAATTTCTCTTTGTAGAGAGACATTTTAACTTTTAACATTTTTTCTTACCGTGAGGCGTAAATATTCTTTTACCCTACTATTGAATAATCGGGTATGTGTGATTTAATGCGTTGTTGATTTTGTCCACATTCTTCGCCGTTGTACAATGCGCCGACTGGCGCAATGCGAAATTCCATTAAGCTTTTTGAATACGAATAAAAGGAGATTTTGGAAAAAATCCGACGCAGCACTCGAACAGGTTATTGTTCAAGGTTTAAAGAGGAACAATCGCACTGTTGTGTTTCCAGTTAACCATGACAAATGGTGTTGTTTAGTTTACCTGTGGACTTCTTTGTTGTTTCACTTGTTGCGTAATTGTTACAAATGTGATTTGATAAAAAACCGGCCAAGTGCAAGTCGGACTCTCACACGGAGTATTCCGTACCACCGTACTATAAAATAAACATCACGAAACAAACAAACATTACGTATTTTTTAATTTTTTGTACCATATAAACGCCGAAAAGATACGTTTTTCTGTATAGGGATTCGACTCCCTTTAATTTTGAAATTTATCTTATTTTTGTTATTTGTTGTTATAGTGGCAATACAAGCGTTGGTCCCGGCTGTCATTTGTGGATCTTTAACAGTCGTTACGGGTCACCAGAAGCCCGAAAGTCTGACAACCAGTCTTGCCAAGGGGTATCGTATTACCCAGTTACTGGGTTGTGGAGGTCAGATAGGTAGTCGCTCCATGTAAAATACTGGTATCCAGCTGCATCCGGTTAGACTGGAAGCCAACCCCAACATGGTTGGGAAAAGGCTAGGCAGATGATAGTGGCAATACAAAAAAACATAGAAGGACATACGGGGTGTAAAAAACTTTTTTACAAAAAATTAAACCGACGAAAAAAGAACTGAAAAGCGAAAAATAAATAACTTTAATTTCGGAAGTCGGTGTCTTGGCTTTTCAATTTTCGTTTTTTACCACCGACTTCCGAAATTAAAGTTATTTATTTTTCGCTTTTCAGTTCTTTTTTCGTCGGTTTAATTTTTTGTAAATAAGTTTTTTATTTTTCGCTTTTGAGTTACCATCCACTCCAGGGTACTCCAGGCGTTACTCCAGGTTAAAGACCTGGAGTTGATGATGAGTGGTTGTGTCATCAGAACTATGTATGTGTGCGAAATTTCAACAGAATCGGTTCACAGGTGAAAATTCAGTTGGTGAAAAATCAATCAACCCCATTTTTTCTACCTTTAGGGGTGGATTATAGTTTCCAATTTTAAATGGCACCAACTTTCCTTCCCAATAAAAAATGAATTTTTCAAATCGGACAACGCATTAAAAAGTTATGCGTGGTCATACATAAAAAAAAAAAAATATACGGGTCGACTTGAGAACCTCCTCCTTTTTTTTCGTCGGTTAAAAAGACCCATCACATAGCCGTCAAATACGCCTTCTGTACATCAAATTAAGTAACATTGCACGAAAATATGCACCTATCTAGCAATTTTAGTCTAAATAACTAATGCTTAGTTTGCGTCGACTCATCTGCTGATTCCCTGTAAGTGACCTAGTATATTACACTAAATAATAGGGTAAAACACCCAGTAGTCAGGCCTGCAGCAGTAGTCAGCCTTTTCAAACTTCTTTTCTTTATAAATAGTACTCATAATTACTACCAATCGATTCTGTAACATCTTATTGTTTATTATGAAAGCTTTTCCGTGCAGCGGCAAAAAAGGCGATCATTCCAACCACATCTACTGACTAACTCCTGACTTCAACCACAGATAACAAATTATTATGGCAAGAGAACATCTAAGTATTTGGTACCTAAAGTGTTTAACAAATTAGATTTATTAAGAGAAAAAGAAAAAATATGTATAGGATCACTTAAGATAAAATTAAAAAACATTATACAGGATAGCAAAGAGAATTAAAAACATTGTTAATATATAAGTAGTATTTATGTGCGTAAGGTTGGTGCATTGTTATGTAACAGAGTGCCTCTCGCCATCAAACGTAAAAGTTTGGCGAGTTTAGAATTAAGTAACACCTCTGTATCATAATATCATTAAATAAATAATAATAAAAAAATAAAAAAAACTTACTCCTAGGTTACTCTAGTCCGCAAACCTAGTAGTCAGAAATATATGATGAAACAGTAAAAACAGGTTTACAAAATGTAACTTTACCATATCTATTTATAAAAAACAAAAACAAAACTAAGTTTTTAGTGTTTTATTTGGAAGTCGGTTGTTTTTTTGTGTAAAAAGTTTTTATTTTTCACTTTTTAGTTGTGGAGTACCTACCCCACACAAATTCGAATACCACTACCTGTCATGTAAATAACACCGACAGTGTCACTTAAAACATCGCCTACATATACTAAGTGGGAAAAATACGTAATATTGAAGCTAATCCAAAAACTACGCAAGCAAAGTTAATACAATTTATATAGGACCACCTCTGAAGCATGACCTACCAAACAGAAAAATAATCATCAAAATGGATTCATAATTGGGGGAGTAATCGCGTAACAAACATACAAAAAAAAAAATACAGACGAATTGAAAAACTCCTCCTTTTTGAAGAAGTCGGTAAAAGAAATGATCATGAGTGAAATTCAATTAATCCTTCGCAGCAGTGTGGCAGCAATTCGAGATGGTATGAAGATATAGAAAGCTTTAGCGTACCACGAGGGACTTTTCAAAATATAGGTACCTCATTCGATCCTAGAAATGCTGCCTCGAATGGCCTAGTTTCAGCCTAGGTACTACACACCCACGAAGAAGACGTTACAAAAGACTGATGCTTAGCTAAGCAAAGTGTGGAATCGGTTTAAAACAAATTAGAGGTTTACAATTATTTAAAAAACGGTCATAAAGTTGTTCATAGTTGTCCAGAAAAAAGGTATCAGTCTTCTTAATAATTAAAAAGAAATCTTAATTAGCACAGAAGACACTGTAAAGTATACCCTCGGATCGGTGCGAATAAGCGGCTGACTTGGATGCGCAAGGGCTGACCTCAGGTTCAAAGGGGCTGACTACACTGAAAAGCGCCCTTTCTATATTTATAGAAAATGTTTTTTTTTAAATCTAGCTTATAGGCTGAGTATACAGGTGCAACACCCAGTAGGGGTGTTGCATCCTACAAACTCAAGTTTTTTAAAACGTGAACCATAATTTTTCATATCCTCAGAATATGTTGCTCACGAGACCTAAGAAACACGCGACAGTAGGCTACAGCTAGCACGATAGATAATCCTACATTATATTATGTACAGAAAGAAAGAAAAATAGGTTTATCTGCCACAGAAACACGTGCATACAAAAAAAGTAAGATAAATCAAACAAAACCGATCGATAATCACGAGCACAGAACAGAAATTCATACGGAGACGCGGGTCGAATTCAGATTAGTACATTGCTATTTACCTCAGAAGTCTTAAAGCAATTATTTCAAAGGAGTTAACTGTGGTACTCTGGGACGACGATGGGTGAAACACTTGTCACTGCTTATTGCTTAAGTGATTGCAATCTTCTTAAAACGGTACACTGCGTCATGATCATATCGTTCGCAGTTTCGTATGACCCATAACATAAAAGAGAGCAACATAAGCTTTTATTTTATCTTTGGTTAACATCATTGTCTCCGTTGCCCTTGATATGACACAAACTTCCGTGTTTCAAATGATGATGATGTTGACTTGAAACGAGCATTTTATCACGTGGTCACCGATACGTCGATGTGATCGCGATGAAGACGGGGATGCGCGATAATAAAACTGTGTTAGTTGGATAACGCACGTCCGAACAACGTGCGGATGTCCTCGCCAACAGATAAGCCCCCACAACCTGTCCAAGCCTTATCGACGTACCTAAGTTCAGTCAACAGTGCCTATGCAAATAACACGTAGATACGATTTTTATTATTAAACATAACGTACAATAACTTGTTGCAAGCCTGAAGTGTCAATCATATTTAGATACCTATGTTACCGATACCGATTTTCACAAGTAGATAATAAAATTCCCATTGCATTATGGTAAGTGGCAGTAAATAAACCTGTATTGTAAAATTGATAAAGAATTATAACCGAAATGCAGTTATTTCTATACTAAGTAGGTACCTAACCGTACCTACTTTAGTTGATTTAATACTATGTATAATTGCTATATTGTTTTATGTTCTACTTCTACATACAGACAGAAGTAGAACGTTCCAGTGTGCTATTACATCGTAAATCGCGTGGCAATTTGTTTATAGCGGACAGCAGTCGCTGATCTTGGAGGCAGGTATTGACAATGACATTGGCTGGTTACGAATGACCGACCACAGCTCTGTTGTAAGCACACGGTGTATTTGGCGCGTGCTCTATTGGGCTGGCGAAAGTAACAAAGTTGTAGTACAAGTAATGGGATAAATAGATAGTATAGAAATACGCGAAGGTCGCGGTAAGTGGGTCGATGTGAGGCACTTCCGGCCGCGTGGACGGAACGTGCTCGCAGGACGCGCATGTGCGCCCTTCCGTGGCGCTGCAATTATGTAACAAGCGATCCTCCCAGGGTGCAAGCTCTTGTGGCGTTGCCCTGGTATATGTACCTAAGTCTACCTAATAGTAAGCTGTTTCATTGAATTATTCACATTTTATTTTAAAGTGATATTCATTTTAATTTATTTAAGAAAAATCCCTCAAGTTCTGTGATACTTCCTCGTCGTATCAGCGAGGTCGCAGACGTTGTATTTATGTGTAAGTAAAGGTATTCTATTTTGGGTACGAAAGATAGTCGTAAAACATCACAATTCACAATTGAAAAGCGGTTACGAAAGCGCAACATAAGAAAGAATATTTCTTTCCAGTTGTGATAAACGACGACATTCATAAAGGTGAAGAAAAAAAATTAATTCGTGAATTCCTTAAGTTATTGGCACAAAAAGGGAAAATTTAAGACGTGCCAACTCAGACAATGCGGAGTGGTGTTAATCTTGCCACGATCAATAAACTCTCTGATTACACATTCATGGAATACTTTGTGGCGTGTCCCTCCGAACATGCAGTCTGAGCCGTGTTGCGTATGGTACATACGTACGAGTATGTACACGACTACCTACTTACATTGTAATGTCGTGCTACGCATATAGGCGAATGTAAGTAATTCTTTAAACGGTTATAAAGGCTTCTTATTGTTTTTCGAGTCTGTTTTTTTGTTCTGAAGGTGTTTCATTTATTTCAATTTTCGATGCTTTTACGTGGATGAATCTTGGAATATCGATATCCGGATTAAAGTTAAAGTTTGCAGTGGTTAATTTCCACTAGAGACGTTAGTTAAATATCTTCAAGCAGATAAATATGATTGTCCTTAATTAACTGTTTTACCAATTTATCAGGTGTTTAATAAATTCCTTCATTAATTTTAATACTCATAATGGCCTGGTTTCTTTAAATTTATATAGCGTATAATTATTATATTGGTGTGTCGAAATTCGTTACTTTAACGAGACATATGGGTCAGCAGACGCATAAAATTCGACCAACTGATCCAGATTGGTACAAAAAATATGCCAGGTGACCGTTTCCTATACAGACGAAGTTAATAGTTGTTATAGGAAGGCGGGCGAGGTGACACGAACTAAATTGGCACATCTGTCATTGCTCACCTAGCTGAGGCCAGCGAGCCCGCGGTCGCGCTACAAGCGGCATCTGCGGACCACGGTGAACCGTCCCTAGGAGATAGATTACTTTTTACGGTTCTAATAGCAAGGCAAGTATAAATACGTTAGTTGAATTTAGTTTAATAAGATTCTCAACTTTAATTTTAATGCCGTAGCATTAAAATTAAAGTAAACCGTGGCAGCGTACTGCTACGGTTTTTGAATTACATGGGAACTGAGCAAAGTATAAAGATTTACGACATTAAAATAGCACTTGCCTACTCAATTTGTTATTTGTCTACTATGCTAATGATATATATCTATGGCTATATAGAGCGCATGCAGTATTCGCGACATTAGCATATCTCTGTGATGTAAATAATGCTAGCCAACATTAGATTAGTGACGTGACAAGACAACGCTTACTAAACAGACAATTGTTTATGATTATCGTGGAAACGAATTCAACGAGTTATAACTTCGTAAAACGAAAAAAATCAATAGAATTAAAGCCTTAGCTCATTCCCATATGAATGAAGTTAGTAAGCCTTTATATGAATGCCTGGCCACGCAACGCCGCGACGATCTCACGCGCAACAAAGTCCCACATTTGACAACATGTCGCTCTCTATAGTAAGTAAAATCCGATGACACATCTCAGTTCTTCATCGCTCACTTGAAGCGGGTGACCATAATATAATCTCCAATGGCATTTCATCGTTTTATTATTTCACAATAGCTTACTAACTTCCTTTAATTTTAGTCACCAAATCGCTTTCTAGCTACGTTAATATTCTGACCATGATTTATACGATTGTTTGATTTGAAATAAATTATTTGACTTTGACTTTGTTGTAATAACGTAGATAAGCGATAAACGATAGCTTTTTAGCTTTTGTACAGTTCATACAAACAATTTCCTACTGTTTGTGCCACAATCAAAGTCAAGATAATAAAGTAACTAACTATTCAGTTGCGCATTTTAGTATTGTTAAATCTGATACTAGACCCCGAACTTTCGATCACTTAAAGTTGAAAAGCCCGAACCAAAATATGAATACTTATGTTCAGGTTACGAACTCACGAGACGTCAGAGATCAGCGACCGTAAAACTCCTAAGACACACCTGCTCTCTATTCAGAACGCCAAACAGCGAGCATAATAAGACCTATTCAAATGTTAAACAAAAATGGCGTTCGATAGACAGCAGCACTATATTGAATTAACTCGAAGGCGGAACAATGCTTACATCGATATCTCTACCTACTTTCTTTTTGAGAAAGACAACAAAGTTCCTTCTTGCGAGGACGCTGACAAGCAAGCCGCGACACAAAGAAGATCGACGGCGGTTGCCCGTAATGCACAAAGGTCAGCTCGGCTCGAGATCACCTTACATCGGTCGCAGCCGCCCGCACCGCGCTCCTCCGCGCATCGTACCACTATGCATAGTGCGCCCGCGCCGCCGCCGCACCGCTCTATACTTTTGTGAGTCGACGACGACGAGTATTATCGCGCGATCTGGGAGCGGAGATGCTTCTCATAATGCGTCCAGATAAACCCGCTTTGTGTCGTGTGCTCTCTATAACAAGAACAATATTCCATGAAAGGAGTGCGCAACGCAACAGGTACATGCCCCCACGATTATCTTCTAGTTTAGGTGACGTGTGGTCGCCTCTTTTCAATTCTCTAACTATATTTTTTCCTCCATTTTTTCCTTGGAACCATAGAAACCATCACTACCTTTACTAGGAAGGAACGTAGAAAGCATTATGAATTATGTTATACAAACTATTGGTATCTAAAAATAAAAGGAGTTACAAGAACACACGAAGCAAGTATCCAACATCATGATTGTAGAATAAATCCTAGGGAGATCTAAAACTCAAGCAAAATTCCTTTAAATATTAATTTACTAAATACAAACTAAACTAAATCTGCGCAAGCTTATGAATCAAAGTAGTATTAGTGACTGGGCGCATGCGCCACGAGCCACGGGCTACGACACGTTTAGAAGCACTGAATTAAACAATCACGGCTGAGTCATAATACCGGTTGGCTATAAAGACAACTCAAATAATCTGTGTCTAGTTTATTTCTCAGACAAAACGCCATGTTACTACGATAGCATAATTTAACATTGTTTTATACTTACTCCCAAAGCTTAAACAACATTATCGATGATTCATAAATCGCTACGAACGGTGATTCAAAATCATCCAATTTGTTTTGTTGCTGCGTTGGTTTCCTTATCCTGAGTTCATAAAGTACTATGTGGCAGTTGTGTGTGATGAACAAAGTAGATGTTGGTGCACTATCTTGTCTACTAAATTAACCCCTCCGATTCATACTAATGAGTGATAGAGAACAGAGAGTTTCGTGATTATCGGCCGTAATCCCGATCTAAGAAAGCGAAACAAATTGCGCAAAACGTATTGTCTGCGTATTTTATGTTCGTGGTGTGTGGTGCGATGCAGCGGTACGGCGGTGCAGCGGTGCCACGGTGGTACAGTAGTACCTGCGGCGAGCAATGTGGAGCATGCGATAGAGCGGCCCACCCAGCGCGGTGCACCAACAAAGGCAACGCGACCGTGAAGTGAACGCATTCACGCAATCTGCGAACCAACCCTAATAAGTTATCTACCTACCGACTGTCCGTAGCGCACTAGCGCCCGACACACTCTGACACACTACCTTCATGCTAGTTTATACGTACTGGTCTCTTCAGGCGGTAGCCTGAAGGCACATCAGATCGGATCACAGTGGCCGGTAGGCCACTGTGATCCTACGTAACTATTCTATAATGTTACATTATGTCTGGATGATGCTGAGATAACAAAATGAGGTTCTTATAATCGCTACACGCGAGGCAGTATCTCCTACATGTTCGGAATTTATTTGATAGCTTGCTATATGGTAGTCATAAACATGAGGCGGATATTGTAGCTGTGTCTCAATTAGTGCGTCCTACAGCAACTGAATGTTCAGCGAATATTGATCGCTACCTACGCTACTAAAACACAACATGTACGTTATTTCCACTTGTCAATTATTTTAAGAAAATACTTTAAATTACAACATGGTATACTAAACTAAACCTGAGTTATACTTAACTTAAATATAAATAGACTATTAATCACCTTAAGATATCGATCTAATTAACTCTATCTAATGCTAATGGCGTTTTACGAGCAAGCGGCTGTAGGCAAATTGAAGTGATTGAATGTGACATGTAAATAGTATAGGTTCGCATACACTTGTAGCTGCCAAGTGGCGAGAAATTGTGCAGCGAGTCGAAACAGGCCAGTTGCGAGTCACCGTCTGTGTGGTACAATTAAATCACGAGAAACAACACCGCTTGCGCAGCTCCCGGGGGCGCGGCTGCCGCTCGCCCCGCGACCACTGTCCCACTGTACCACTCCACCTTGACGTTAACTACCCATGTTTCATACGAATGTATTGGTAACTCCGTTTACTACATATTTGGACAATAACAACACCTTATTATACGTCGTAAAAACTACGTATTTTGTCTTTGTGTTCGTTCAGTCAACACTCTTGACAAAATTCAATAGGCATTCATCAAACCTGACCGTCGTTTATTCCGTTGGTTAACATATTTAAATGAACTGCAACTTCTGTGTGTAAGGTTAATTCTGTTACTAAGTAGGTTTAACAATTTTCCAATAATGATTGCCTAATGCGAACCTGAACGGCTAATGAGATCTGATTAAGTTATGATGTCAGTGAATATAGAGCAAGCGATGCGGTAACTTGACGTCGCCGCATTGATTTCACTGTTTCATCGGCGGAGCATCGATTATTGTGATTGCGCAAACGGCGGCTGAGCTCGCCGAAGCCTGCCCGTGCCCGATGCGGCCACTACTGTGCAAATCGGTCCAATTATGCAAGTGACTCGATTAGAAAATGAGATGGCCTGTGCGATATTTGAACTCGATTGATTTACTTACGTAATGGATGCCGGAAACAATGTCAGAGCTGCATTCTAAGAATAGGATCGTTAGGCATTGTTACAAAAATGTCAAGCTACAATAGGTATGAGTACAAACTATATTGTGTCGGAGCTGCTGATGTATAAATGCAGTTAGGACTTGCATTTACACGCTATGTTAAAAATACACATTACAATAATGTGTCAATAATCTTTAAGGTCATTTTTACGCTCAACTATATCTATATACAAGTTTGGTATAATACATAATTATGTCAACAAATAAAAATATTACCTAAATGTTGCTTATTCAAATGTTGTTATATTACCGAGTAATGAATTTACATTATTTGCTGCATCTACGTAGGTATGTGCAGAGAACCGGTCGAACAATAATGTGCATACGCATGTCACGTCCGCGAGTACCATATTAGCCAGCGAATTAGCTTGCTTCTGACTATGGTAAAAGGATGATTTCGGCCTGAAAATACGTATTATTTTACTAAAATTATGGTCGTTCATTTTCTTTTTTGTGGGTAAAGCCATCCAAGTTTGAGAATTTAAAAATAGTAGTAGGTATACATTTATGCACTTAAACTATACTATATTTATCGGACAGCAGTATGAATGAATGAATGAAATTCACCGACCCTAGCTTGGTTTAACCAGACTTGATAAATCGAATGAACCCCAAGATTTGCACTAGCCCCTGGAGCCTCATGCTTCATGGGGCTACAGAGGCCATTCATATCATGGAGTAGACTGGCGCATTTACGATTTATTGGATAGCAGTAAACAAGTAATCGATGTGTACATTACTTCTAAATTACTAAAGTCTGTATAAGATTTCATGAAACAAAAAATAATCTGGTACTATGCGTAAACCCGATAATAAACAAACACGACCAAACAAACTTTAAAACATTCGTGTGATACTTTTGTCAAATTATCTATTTATCCCATAATCAATAGGAATGGCAGAAAACAGTTTAACTATGTGAGAAAATTGAGATGTACTGCGTAGCCACCATTACTTCAATCAACAAATTATGGTGTTGTATGTTTCAATTACTACATAACCACAGTCTGGCTACCATATAATTGATTTGAAGGCTTCTGTAGTGACACGATAATAATAGAATGGCTGTTATTGTTATTTATGTGGTTTTTATTTAACAATTATCTCTTTTTAATATCGTATTATGATATAAAATGATATTTGCTGAAAAAATTAAGGACACTTTAAGATATTTTGCACTGGAATTTTCCGAGAAGAAATTAAGAAAATGTAAACATGGAAAGTGTTTTCAGTATAAGAAGTAGATTTCTTTGCTAAGCTAAGTTTACTTGATAGGAGTAAAGCTATACGTTACGTTGTTATTCATAAATTATGTTCATTGGTAGGACCATAATTTCATCAGGGAATTAAAAAATAAAATAAAAATGCCTAAATATAAATAGAAATCGATGTGTTCTTTTCAACTCAATATTACCCACTGGAAACCCATATTGTATATTGAGAAATTTGTTTCCAGTTTTTTTTATCAATGTAAAAAAAAACACTACCATGTGATACGGATCGGATGAGATCGTTATTCTCACTAAGCTCGGTAAAAGTAAGAGAAAGGTCAAGAACATATGGTTCCGATATTTTTGAATTTCATGAGGGGAGCAAGCTGCGCGCCGGGGTCAACGCTCTGTTTGATGTAAAGAGGGTTGTCACAGTGCGGTACGACGCTTACGTGGGATAACGTGAGGTCGCCTTGTGTGACTCGCACTTCGGGAAGCGCCGGCGCAGGTGACGAACTCCTACACACTGTTGTATAGAACTCCTCACAATCCCTCCACGTTCAATACAACAGAATCCCGCAACATAAAACGACTGTCTAGGCTAATGAACTTCTCAATTTTACGCTTTACGTTTGATTTTGATTGCTGAATTGGAACATTCTGGTTTAGTAACTTATTCTATTAATTATGGACTGAGGTAACCATTTAGAAAATGTAAGTTGCGTTTTTACTATAACATTATTTTGCACGCCTGCGTTTGCGTATCATATTGCGTTCATAACGGTAATTTCTACCAAAAATAATTTACCAAGGTGAATATATTTTTATTTGAACCAAATGAAAAATGCTTACCTACATCAATATTTTACGATGACCTTACAGACACTTGTTGTTATGTAATAATAAAGTATACGTAAATGTAAATACCTATGTTTATCAACAATGAAATAGGTATTTTCTGTTACCAAAGTATGAACAACAGTTTTAAAGAATTTTGTAATACCTACGCACAAACATAGGTACTTACTTTGTTGTTCCTATTTTTTTTTAAATAACTGTACTTTTTTTTTATTGAAAATCTGATAAGCAAACCATGTCATAGTGATTCCCTGGCATATAAGTAGATAAAATGAGTACCTAGGTACGAGAGGTACCTAATGTTACAATATCATATTTTACGAAGCTTAGTGACTGGCTTATGATGATGATTTATAACGTTTGCCGATTTTACGATATGTATTGATGTCCTGTTAGATCAGAGAGACATTGCCAATAAAATAAACAATAAACAGATAGATGTATGTACGAGCAGGGCGATCTTGTTCGCGATATCAGTCGGTGTACGATTTCCTTACAATGATATTTAAATTTTATGGTACGTGCGCTTGTTACTCACAACATAACGTATACTATCCCAAAGCTTTTCTACTTCATGTTTATGAGCTATGATTTACATGTTTACCACTTCAGCGGGTACATTGAGGATCAGAGACAGAACTTAACGGAATGTATCGTCGATAGACCAGTTTAAGGCGCATAACCGTTATTTTTAAAACGAGGTTTGATTGATCGACTCCTATTTATTCAAGGAAATAATAAATCAGACCGTTTTCATAAAACGTTTACCTTACTAAATGATGACCTACGCAATAATCCTAGGTAAATTCAAAGTTAAAACTTATGAACCTTGAACAACAACAATGTATTCAGAAGCTTATAAAAATTATACAGCGCATGGTCATTGCTTACACTTCACTGAATATTTTATACCGTATTTCGCAATAATGTGAAATTCCAAAATAGTCATGTCCAATAGTTTGTTTTTTCGATGAGTTCGTCAGTGATGTTATTGATGAAGGTGGTGGTCGGCGCAAGTGGCTCGGTGCTGCTCCGAGCCATTACCCGCCGCGGTCGGCCGGAGGCCGCGCCTGTGCTTGTCTCATGCGAACGCCATAATCTTCGCTCCACTGCTCTTTATAATCGCTCAGTATTGTTTCCAACTCCATTATATTGTCAGATATACTCCTTCGATAAATTTAGCCGTCGTTGAGCAATATTGTGTTTGATTGAGCGAAACAGGATTCCGATCAAGTTAATTTCCTGGAGTCATGATTGTTCGACAACTTTTATGAGAATTTATTTTCGAATCATGTGTGTAAATAGTTGCATAATCTGATTTTGTATCCTGAACGATCGCATGATTGAGTGAAAACCTGCGGAGTGGCACTTTGTGCTAAGCGACGCTATTCAAAATGATGGACTCCGTCGGTTTATCAGCGGAGACAGACGCAGCGAGCACACAGATAGGTGAGGGTGACAGTAATTGACAGGTCGGCGGGCGCAGGACACTTGACGCACGTGCGAGAGCGGACTCGGGCCCCCGCACTAAGCAGGATGTCTTTAAATAGACTAAATGCCTTTGTGAAGGCATGCCCTCCGAAGGGTGGCGGCATCCGGCTGCGATCGCGCACACGATTCGCTTCTAAAGAGGAAACTTATAAATAACTTCTTCAATTATTCTGAACCATTCAACTATAAACATGAAATACTCGTTGCGTCTGAATCAATGCAGTGCGGCGCGGGCGCACCGGGAGTCGTTTGCGCGCTACCGGAGTACCGGACCCTTATCGCCCATCTCGCCGACACACTGTTTCACGGAATGCCTATTGTTTGATTAATAATATCTGTGAACAACTTGATATATTATTATTTGTCGTAACTTCGTAAGTGATGTAACGAGAAGTTCGTCGATTGACCGGTGTGTCCTCATTCTGTCCTAAACTTGTTATATGTGTTGTTTGTAGAACTGCGTCGTAGTAAATTATCTTGACATATATTTTGTTAAAGGTACGGAGAATAAAAACATTGATGAAAGTGGTAGCACACAGGTTTGCATTCTCAATGCAAAATAATTCAGCATTCAGTGGGTTGATAGCTGCGACACAGTTTTTAACTTTTGTAGCTATCATCGTTACCATTTTAATTAACTATGGCATTTTTTTTGTTCCAATTATAAAACTTTGACTTTACTTACTTTTATTTATAGCAATATTTTTATAGAAACTCAAAAATCTTTGGAATTTTTAACGAGGTGTAAAATTTATAAATACTTAAATCGAATAACGACCCATTTTGATAATTTGGTAGAACTGTGAAGTCAAGTAGATATGCGGGGTAACTTCAGAGT
The DNA here is from genome assembly GCA_949152455.1 of Lithophane leautieri. Lineage (NCBI taxonomy): Eukaryota > Metazoa > Arthropoda > Insecta > Lepidoptera > Noctuidae > Lithophane > Lithophane leautieri. The sequence goes on along the minus strand of OX424462.1, from coordinate 9,797,776 downwards.
AGGTCACATCACATAGTCTTCATTGTTCGACAGCGAGTACTTAGTTATGTGAAAGACTTGTAAACATTCAAAGAAGAACGACGCAATAAAATCCGGATCTCAGTGAGGGGATTACGGTGAGTACGTACAGGCATGCACGTGTTCATGTAAAGGGTCCCGCGGACCTCCTCCCGTGTGTATGTATGTATGTGTACGAGGCGGCAATGGGAACCTACCTGCGCGTACGCACAAACAAGTGTTTCCGGTCATGGCGCGATATCCGGCGCGCTTGCGCAACTTATTCTATGATTTATCGGCGGATCTCATTTCAATTTTGAGCGTCATCGTCACGAATACGGCGAACCGATTGTGAACATAATATTATATTAAGATGTGACGGAAGTGTGTACCTGTAAGACGGTCTGTTTGTTACTTCTGCTGTTCGGGTTTGAAATTACAAACTCATCACACACACACAGACACATATCATTGATACGTTTAATTATTGGATACCAAATGCGCGTATTAAATCCTTAGGCTTGGTAAAACCTCTTTCGTTAGAAGTACATCTTTCCCTATCATCACAAAACCGTGTTTATCAGTTGTTTTGCCTCAATGTATTCCTAAGCAAAAGTGTAGGTAAGCGATTACCTATACTTAATGTACATTAGGGTGCTTACACAAAATAGATTCTAAAAGGCGATCACTCGTTTTGTTGGTCTAACTTTAAATCAGTATCTTGTCATATGCATCAGAACATTGTCCAACTAAATGGATAACAAAATTAATGTTATTAAAATAATATTATCGTATTTAAATAATATTTATTCCACAATTTTCGCTATTGCACCTACCACTGTTTGTCTCTGCATCACCCAAAGGTTGACTGGTAGAAAATGCCTATGGCATTAAGTCCGCCTCTGTACATTTAAGTGCTTAAAGTATTAAATAAATAAATAAATAAATGTTTTACAGCAGTCATACATAATACTGCCTCGTTGGTCTAGTGGTCGCAGGCACTACTGCTGAGCCTGAGGACATGGGTTCGATTCCCAGGTCAGGCAAAGTGTTATTGGGTGTTTCCATCAGGAATTCCTCAGTAGCAGCCTGAATTTGCGCCCCGTCGATGGCAATATAGGCTCACCCCCTATTACATGGGACTTAAACATAACTGGCGAAACGTGGATCTACTATAGGTACACCGTACACCACTGCCTGTCCTTCGCGAAAAAGTTATAATGGAATAAAGAAACTCACATAAAAACATACATACATACATGAACCCTGAAAACATAACACTCCTTTGGGCGGTCGTGTAAAAACAAGCGTCATGTTATGTTATCCAGTCATCAATCTGCTGGAAGGAGACAATTCTTCCAACAGTATGTAACATAATGCTGATGAACTTGTTTCCTGTACCTAATGTGCCTGAAAATATCTACAACAACCGGTTCCTTAACAAATATATTGGTCGGGGTTTAGGGACCCCTTTTATCATAATATGAATAGGCTATGAATATAGGGTGACCACATTTAGCTTGTGTGTGATTGAAAAATAAATAACAAAACAAAGTATTTTATAAGATTATAAGATACGTAAAGCTAATAAAAACTTGCTTATTTGATATTTATTGTATTAAAAATATTATAATACTCTTAATGGATTATGCACAAAAAAATATACTTATAGAGTAGCGTTAAGTCTCATGTTGCGTATCGCGTATAGGCGTTTCGTAGATTGTGTTTAGATTAGGCGCAGCAGTTGCCGTAGCGCTGTCGTAACGGATTCGTAGCGATTCCGTAGCGGTTGCATTGCGTCTTCTTCGCAGTTCCGTTGCATCTAGGAAGCGGTAGCGTAGCGTTTCTCTAAGACTGGCGTAGCAGATGTGTAGTGCTTTCGTAGCATAGGCGTAGCGCGTAGCAAAAGCGTAGCGTTCCCATAGCAGACGCATTGCATATTCCTCGTAGTGCGTCTACGAAGCGGTCGCGTAGCGAGAACGTAGCAAATCCGTCGTGTTTCCGTAGCAAAAGCGTAGCGTTTTCATAGCGATTGCGTTAATTATGTTTGTATTACGTTTGCCTCGTGATTACGTATCATCTACAAAACTGTTCCGTAGGGTAGGCGTAGCAGATCCGTAGAGTGTACATTGCGGGGCCGTAGCGCTTAACAAAAGCGTAGCGTTCCCGTAACTATTGCATTGCGTTTGCCTCGGAGTCGCATAATTCTTAGCGTCTATGGAACGGTTGCGTAGCGTTGCCGTAGCGCACAAGTTGCAGACAGTAGGCGTAGGAAATCGATTGTGTTTTTGTAGTGTAAACGAAGCGGTTGCATTACGTCTGTCTTGTGGATACTTAGCGTCTGCATCTAGGTAGCGTAGCGTTGGGCAAGTGTTAGGGTTGCGTTTACTACTTACGTACGTGTCGTTCACGATTCAGCTGTTTCCTGATACAAGCATAGCTACGTTATAAAAGCTTGCATGTAATTATTATGTTGAATTGAAAAGAACAGCATAGCAGCATATTATAATGGTTTCATTAAAACTATACTTGAAAATTTTAATTACAATAATCATAATCATGAACTGTTAGAACTTCGAGACTTTTTTTGAAGTCATGATTGTCGGCGACCCTAGCGGGGCACCCCGACGCAACACGGCGAAGGCGCTGCCCACGGCGTCATTCAGCCCCGACTGCCCCGAGCCACAAAATAGATAAGTTCAGAAAGTAGACTCCATACAACGATCGAAAACCGACACACGCATAGACAAGTGTCTACGTACAGCGCAGGCAAGTACAGTCGCGACTTTCACAGCTTTCTTTTAGGATCGCCCGTAACGTACGCGTCATGTGTAAGTGGGTTTCGCTTGGTGTAGGAAGCTAGCCTTCTGTAACTATCTGTTTTGAGCCGCGGAGCTCGCAGTCACAATAACATCGAGTCCTGCAGGTGACGGCCGCTCAATAGCGCTGATTACACCGCCATTCAACATACGCCATACTCGAACAACCTGTTCCTATTAATAAATCACTTTTATACGTATATAATCAAATATGTTAAATTGTAAACTCACTCGATCAAATGTTACCGGTTTGTAATAATGTGCTGTTGAAAATCGTAATTCTTTACTTTTAGTGTTTTATGTTCAGTTAAAATATATACAAAATAATTTACTTAAAATATTTTTAAAACTTAGGTGGTGGTTTTGTCGCTCGCCGCATTTTTTTTTCCAGATAAAACACTTTTTAGAATAATTTCGTTTGGGCCCGAATGTTACGGAAGTAAATAAGAATGTTATATTTCTCGGGTAAGTACATACATACAAAAAGTACGTTTCTTTTATGTTATTAAACACATTATTCTTTTAATGTGACACTATAACATAAGTTTAAGAGTAATCATGCAAATATTAAAGTGCCATTTAAAGTATTCAGTTACAGTGTAGATTTATTGAATGCAATTGCCATATCCGCTTCCGCTGCGTAGTGTTGCGCACGCGCCACGCGACTCTCTGAGAGCTATTTCCGCTGTTCTCGACTGAACGCCTCTTCGGCCCTTTCTATACGAACGACTGAAATTATTATTTTTTTCTCCCCTGGCGCACGTGTTCAATGTTGACTAGGAATCATTAAACTAATTCGACGACCCTATGTGCTGAGAACATACTCGTATCTAGGATAAAATGTGTTATTATTACGACGGATGTTGCATATTTGAACCTAGATGATTATCTTGATAAATCTTACTAAAACCAAAGGACAGCATATCTTCTGTTCTCCGTCAACTCTATTCGAGCGAGTCAAGTGGCAATGCGTAAGTGCGTCTGCGCGCAGGCGAGGCGCGACGTTGCGCCCGCGCGCCCTGAAGAACCATCCTATTGTCTTCCATATCATTAAGGCCATTATATTTGCTTGTTCAAGCGTGCTTTTATCGTTTGTTATTATAACTTTGATCAGTGGCTGACATCTTCATAATGATTTTCAATAATCATTGTTTTATGATTCACAAACAATAGCTGTAATCACAATGCTAATAATAACCTCGACTCTTTTATAATTTGCTTAAGCAGAAAGCGATATCGGGGTTGCTCCGGGTACGTAGGATGTGAAAAGAAAGTAGGTTAGATGAGACTTTCTATTGTTTCAGACGTTCACATTAATTGATTGTAATGTTTGTGCTGTCTATCAATACGGCTATTGAGTACTTATCACCAGAATTATACTTAAGCTCATTACAATGGGTACGCTATGTAAGCATATCTATTTAGAATTGTACCGGTATTAAAAAGATCTCATTACTTTTTTTTTTTTGCAATTAATGAAGTCATAAGACACACAAGTTTGGCATACATTTTTGTAATTGACTCCGCGCATTATTGCAACGAAATTCCTGAGTCAGGCGAAGTAAAGAGGTCAATGACAAAGTACAAAGGAGAATTATTTAATAAACAACGGGTCTAGTTGTAACCAAAGTCCTTCAGTACATTGTAATTTGTCTTACATTGTGTTTGTTGTTTGTGTGTAATGCTTTGATTAACTATTTGGGGTGGTAGAGTCCGTGTTCACTAGGATATTTTCTAATGCTCGGTTAATATAAACAAAAAACAATCGTTTTGCTTGCCAATGGTAGCTTTTTTATTGCCAAACTGGGCATATAATTAGGTTCGTATACCTGTGATAGCTTTGCATAGTAGAGCCTCCCATATGGAATAATGGAAATATCCATATGGGAGGGTCTGCTATGCAAAGCTATGAGGTCTTTGCTTTATTATTGGGTAAAGATGCAAGAGTCTTAATCTTACAATAACGGTCCGTAAATTAAGTATCTACAGGAATCTGCCATAAGACCATTCCCTTAGTCCCGGGTAATTAAGACTGGTGCGTATTGAAATGCCACTTGATTAGTTAGAACAGCGATTGTTCCATTATGTTTGTAGAGGAGAGATGATAAAGGCTAGATTCATCCAATAATTTGAAATCGCTAGTCGATTAGGTTAGGCTACGACTGTACGTTTATATCTTAGGTAACCAATACAATTGGGTATGATAGTACTTATAATAGTTTAGTCGTTATTTCTCACGGTCGGGATACATACCTACCGCGCTTCGATGAATTTAAGTATTCGTTTTCATTCTTAAAATGATCATACACGAGCATGATTATTTACTATTAAGAAAACTCTGTAATATCTTTAAGAAATTACCGACTGGTCGTCATTTATTACGAGCCCAAAACATCGAGTCCTTCTCAAATCACGGATTTAAGTTCAAGACACGTCAAAGTGATTTACCTTTCTTTAGCACTTAAAATTCGAAGGCCATTAAACCGAACGAGATTTCAACGGAGACGATGGCCCGTAAAAGTTTCGCAAGAGTCGGTCGTAACCCATTTTGGTTATAACTCGCCGTGACGCGCCGAGCTTTTACACGGCGAGCGAAGAAAATAGGGAGACGGGCATCGCCGAAAACAACAATGAGGTACTGTTACCATAATGACACTTTATGAGCACAAACATCGGGCCGCAGCCGAACACGACACGGTCGCGGTCGCGGTGCACGAATGTGGTCCGCGCATTGTTTCCGCATTATACTCGTACCGCCGGCAACGAGGACGACATTGATGCCTCGCGGACAAAGGCACCCATTGCAACAGCGACCCGCCGGAACCGCCGACCTCCATCGACATTCAGATCAATTCTGTGAAATGGATTTGATTGCTGAACTCATAATTTCCTGGCTCCTATATATTCAATAACTAAATATAATCTGTCTATTTGATAAGAAACTCGTTCCAATAACTGATTCAACATCGCGACAAGACGTACCTATCCTTTACAGCTCACAAATGACAAAGTAATTCTATGTCATTCCTAAATGGGTAGGTATATTAGACCTACTTAAGATGCTTTTAGAGCATGGTCAGCATGCTCTAAAAGCACTTCTTACTCTTACTAATTTAATTTGTGAATGACCTATTAATAGTCGAATGAGATTTTAGAACGGGTGGCTAGACTAAGCACTTACATAGCAGATATACTCTAGCACTTAGAGTTTTGTTTTTGATTTACGGTTAACTTTTTTAGTTTGCGACTATGTATTTGGTGACTGGCCGTTTAATCGTTACAAAATGCAAATCACATCATTGTATGTATCATTATGCAAGTGAATTCTTGTACCGTTCAACCCAGCTCACGTCTGCATCTTTATGTCCGGGATGATGAAGTTGTAAATAAATACTTACGTAGCCACAAAATTGGATGATTTGGCTCATTCCTATATACGTGTAAACGATAATAGCTTTAAATTGAGATATAAACTTTCTGATTTCGTGTAACTTTCTTCGTTAATGATAATGTGGTAAACCGTCATTGTGGGTCAGTGGAATATCCTGATGGTTGGTTTCGAGCATGCTAGGTAAACGACAATATCGTAGGATACGAGACCACATAGTCAGTGCTCGGTGGGCGGTCGATAACATGACACGTATCAACATTAGCGTACACGAGGACCGCAGCGTCGCGGCTCACCGTTGAGCGCGCGCACGCAATGTTCTCTGCACAAAGTGACGCAGTGTGGCTTGCACTCCACGCATAAGATCGCCGGCCGTGTGGTCCTGCAGTTGACGCTGCGCTCAGCAGAGCCCCCAGAGCTTACTAATATTACGACATAATATGTCTACTAGATTGTTGCAGTCTTGGCAGCTTTATGTATCATTTCTTTCTAAACCTACATAAACAATACAAAGAGTAAGGAGCTACGAGAAACATTTATAACACTCTACCTATGGCAAAACATTCTAATTTCCTGGAAACATGTTGTAATGAGAGTTATTTCGTAATATTGCATTTGAAAATTACCAACCAAACAAATTATTAACCATACCGATCAGATACTTAAAAAGACTTAGATAGGTTACCTACCCAACAGTCGACCTTCAAAAACGGCACAATGTCACACTATTAGATGACACGGGGACGGCATGTCGTAATTATCGGGAGCGAAAAAGAAACAAGCCGATATGTAACTAGGCTAATTAGCTAAGTTCTGGCGTGCCACTTGTGGAACGATACTTAACTAGGCTAATTAGCTAAGTTCTGGCGTGCCACTTGTGGAACGATACTTAACTAGGCTAATTAGCTAAGTTCTGGCGTGCCACTTCTGGAACGATACGTAACTAGGCTAATTAGCTAAGTTCTGGCGTGCCACTTGTGGAACGATACTTAACTAGGCTAATTAGCTAAGTTCTGGCGTGCCACTTCTGGAACGATACGTAACTAGGCTAATTAGCTAAGTTCTGGCGTGCCACTTGTGGAACGATACGTAACTAAGCTAATTATATAAGTTCTGGCGTGCCACTTGTGGAACGTGTATAACTAATCTGCCGCTTTTTACTTACCTACATAAATATACCACATATCCCGTAGGTACCCGAAAGCTTCTAATTGTTTTCTTTATCATTTCAACTTTTAATAGGTAAGCATACCTACTTAGCATCAATTTGTCTTATCACTCGTACTTTACCAGTTTGCTTGACTAGTTTCTAGCTGAAGTTTTTTGTAATCTTAAACACATTTTTTTTTTATATGTATAAAATCCTCAAATTATTTTGTTCGTATCGCACAGTACAGCCGTTTTTAGAAAATTAAACAAAAAAAAGCATTGAAATGTTAATAATAATTTAACGGTTTTGATAGATATTTCATATTTAAATCTTTATGCATAAACATAATTGACTAGGGCAGAGGACACGGTACGTACATTACATGTGCTATGTGCAAGTAAGGCGCGCGCGGGAGCCAGGTGCACGCAACAATCTCGGCAGTTGCCGCTGCGCACGCGCACCCTCGGTGCGCTTTTAATAAATTTCAGTACGTCTATAAAAAAGGATCTATCAAAAGATGGCGACTAAATCAACCGGTGTTCGGGTGCAAGTATGCAGCGCGGATCGGTCGCCCTCCGCGAACAAAACACCGTTTGTTGGGTGTGATAACAAGTTCTGATTAAATGAAAAGGTGTCCCGGAACGGGTGTGTCCGTCGTTTGCTCAAAGTAATTACATTTCATTTGATATTGCCTAAATACATACAAACTATGTCGTTTGAACGGCACGGTTAATTAATTTTCGTAGCTAAAATGTAAGCTACGTAAGTAAGTACATACATATAGGTACGACTTACGAATAATATGTTTGGTTATACCGAGAAACAATATACCTACATAACATGTTATGTTATTATACATTTTGAATTAATTGCACTTTACGTTGTTGTACTCAGTAAGAAATGGATTTTGAACTTCTCGGCCTTAGTTAATAAAAAGGTGAAATTATAATTCTTATACCACGAAAAGACCAAGTTTCTGTAATATCTTTGGATATTCTTTCCTATTTCAGGCGGTGGACAGCCGTCCATTAAGAAGAGAAAAATTATAGTTCAAATTACCATTTCCCAAGGATAATTATACCTTCAACACGGAAATAGTGTTAACTAGGTACAGTCTCTTGCATATCAGGTAATAATAGTGCCATAATTGTTGCAGATAAAAAAAAAGTTACCGTTATTCGTCATTTACGGTTCTGTTAATCCTGTACCGAATGATCTACTTGTTCGAGCTTGCTCCGGCGCATTGGATGCAGCTGTCCCCGCGACCCCAGGTCTTCTCTCCCCTTCGTACCGTAACACTATAAATACCTTTTCGGGCTAAGAAATGCAAAAAAATCCCTATAACTGTGAGATTTTGAAAAAAAATATCGAATGTGGGAAACGGACGATTCCTGTTTCCCTAGATTGCAATGTTATTGTTCCTACACACTGTAACTGTACGAATGGCGCCACACGTGGGGTTACAACGCAGATACGTCACGCCAGTGACGTAAGCTTGATGCAATGTTGAGTAACCGATTTTTTGTGATTACCTATACTTTTGTTGCAGGTAGGTACACACAAGAAGGCACGAAAGGAAAGAAAATTTGTCTGGGTCGCTGTTGCATACGATAAAGAGCACTATAGAATATATTATATTTTAGGTTCACACACATGTATAGGTATGTCTCAAGAATAGTCTATCGAAGAGTAGAGGGTGTTCTACTCGAAAAAAAATTAAGCAACTTCTACAATGAAAAACCGGCCAAGTGCGAGACGGACTCGCGCACGAAGGGTTCCTTACCATTATCTATAAAAAAAATTTTCAAGAACAAACTTAACATTTTAGTTGAAAATCTTGTTCTTGTTGTGTATGTTGTTCCATACAGAATGTATGGGAGAACACGTTTTTGCTACAACTGCAAATTTAAGTTGGTCGATTATTACTCGGTAACTTGTGGAGCCTACGTAGCGGTAATAGTTTTCCTTTAAATTTCGTTATATATACTACTGCCGCGAATTTTTTCACATATCCAAAACCAACCATTTCGCTGGCAGGGGGGAGACGGGACTTGATTCTAACAAAAATTAGCACTTTAAAGCTTAATATTTCGCAAACGGATCCCTGAATCCAAAAATGGTTTTCACAAACTCACATTATTTAAACGACCTTTCCAATGATACCCCACACCATGGGATCGCCGAGGAAAAAAAGCCAACCCCACTTTAGGGGTAAGGGAGGTACCCTAAAAAAATATATTTTCAACGATATTTTTTACCACTTTGTCGGCGTGATTTATATGTATACACATACCAAATTACAGCTTTCTAGTACCAACAGTCTCTGAGCTAAGCCGCGGACAGACGGACGGACAGACAGACAGAAGGACATAGCCTCAGTAATAGGGTCCCGTTTTACCCTTTGGGTACGGAACCCTAAAAAAGAGAAAATTACTGAAAACAGAGAACTTTTTTAAAGTTTAGTCACCGTCACGATAGAGTCCACGACTTTGCCACTCTATGTATTTACGTAATTTCTCTGGCGACGTAGCAACTCTATGTATTCATTTGTGTGAATCTTAGAAGCTTTTAAATTCCCCAGGACGATAGGTAATCGCCATGGTGAATTGAATACTAGCTGGTAAGATTCTTTTGCCTAAATTGTGTTTTTATAATCTTTAGTTACACCATAATTGAAGTAGGTATTTAAAGTTCAAATAAAAAGTGAGACTGAGGTAATAAAGTACGTCGTTTACCTACTATTTGTTCACAAGACAAACTGATCACTTTTTGCCTTGAAAATAAATATTTATGTAGGTACTGTTTCAGGAAAGTCCAAATTTTTTGAACATCAGGAAACTGCCGTCATAAACTATTATAATATATTGAGAACTGAGGGAAATGATTAAATACCGGGCTAAGTAAGTACAGCTTTTTTAAATTAGATTTAGTATCTTATTTATTTGAATATTATAAATATTACTTGCAACCCGCCCCTGCTTCGCACGGTTTTTAAGATTTCTCAAAAAACATCGAGATTTCTTAGTTGCATGTAACTTTAATACTAACATAAATACACATAAACCTTTCGGAATAAATTCTTTAAACGATGGTGAAAACCTCATCAGAATCTGTTGCGTGATTTAGAAGAACAACGCGGACATACAGACAAACACGAAAAGCGACTTTAATTTATAATATGTATAGATTATTTATTACAAATAATTTCTTGAAAACTTGTCAATAACTGACTAATTAATATAAGATATCATCAGGCCTGTATTCTCCGAAGGGTTAGGTTACTCACTTGTAGTACATTTGCACCTATAGTACATTTCGCCAGTTGTTTACGAGTAAGTCCCATTGTCTTATTAATTATGTGTAAAAACAAATTATTAGAAAACTATGCTAGGGACAGTAAGTAGTAATGTTTATTCACATAAATATGTCGAAATAAATAAAAATTAAATTGTCTCAATAATATAACAACTTAGCTTTTGATTTGACAGTTCTTTTTAAACGTTATTCTATTTCTCCGTCAGAGATCAAGCGATTGTAAAAAAAACAGTCTAATGATTTCTCCTGACAAAAACTAAAAGGTTTATCAAATTCACTTAAAAAGTCCAAAAACAATTAATTCAATAAAATGTTACCACTGAATTGGAGCTTTCAATTACATTGACATTTATGTACCACCAAAAACCATTAATCTCCTCGATACCTATCTCAAGCGATCGTTATACATAGGACGTTGCGCATATGCGTAGATATAAATAGTGCGTCTGCGCATACAAGAAGGCCGCAAGTCGCAAGGGAATGCACGAGGGGTGAAAGGTGGCCGGTGCGCGGCGCGGTGACGCACCGGCCGCGTAGCGTGTGCCCAAATCTCAGCTGTTGCCGCGACAAACTGTACAGGATGATGCTATTTAGTTTTTTTAATTTTATTTCTTTAAATTAGCAAAGCAATGGCACATATTAAAAAGGATTAAGTCATAAACGCACTGTGAATTATCCTTGCTACGGCGTAGCACGGTATAAAATAATTAATTAAAATGTTCATGTTTATTAAAATTATCCTAAATAAACGAGAGGAAGCAAAAAAATTATATATATATTTAAACTGTAATAGTGATAATAGTGATAGTCCATCTAATTTCTTTTGTAATTTTGAAGTTGGTCTGACCAGAAAGGGCCCTAATTATTTAAGTTAAATTAAATTAGTATCAGTTTCAAGATCTAAATATATTTGGTAGTATGGTGAACTATCACTAAGCAGATCAATATACCTTAAAATCTCATCATGTAAATAAAAACGTTAAAACCTCAGTTTAATTAACGGCCTGTATAAGACTCAATCCATCTGTATTAAAAGTGTTTATAAAAGCGTTGAATGGCCCTGTGCGCTTTATATATAAAACTCTACAGCTATGCCATTATTTAAAATTAAACTACTCACCTACCTGCACGCAACACTACGGGTACAAAAACTACATAAGTCATATAACATTTTTCAGTTCCATTTTGGACCTTACGACCGAAACTTTATTTTTACTAAAGCAGCCTGCTGCATCCGATTTAAAACCATATTGAGAGGTTCATACGGTTTATCTTTGCTTCTTCCCCTATTACAACGATATAACCGAAATATAGATTTCTCACTTCCAAAGTGACAAAGTTGAAACGAGCAGAGCGGTGCTTGAGACCTTTCGTAGTCCGCGAGCGAAACAATGAATGGGGGAGACCCTAATCGAGTTGCTTATTTCCAGAAGGTACTACGTGTCGTCGAGTTGTAGGGGTTGGTATGGCGTTTAGACTGTTTAGTTGCGATCCAGCGGTTCCATGCAGATGTGCGATTCGGGTACAGACATGTGATTCTGCACGCGCAGCCAGCTGCTGGCATAGCTGTGCACTGATTCAATACAATGCAGGGTCGGACTCAGCTCGTGGGTGCCTACCTTTGTATAACATTGATGTGTAGGCAAGCTCAACAAACAATGATACAAATCCATACAACAACAATGGTAGGTACAGTTCAGGTGTGCCATGGGTCGATCGTTCGACGTAATAATAATAACAGATAATTGTCTAGATAATAATACTGATAAAACGTTATGGCTTACTGATTGTCTAACTTTTGCCCGTAAATTAAATTATTCCTTATAAAATGTTAAGTGGTCATTAAGTCATCAATCAATTTATTTCTTAGAAACTATATGTAGAACTGTATTTTATGTTCCAGTTTATGAACCTATCAAATACCGATTATAGAAGCTTTCTGAAGAAATCGATTACCTGAAAGGTATCTAGGTACTGGTAAAGATTTGTGTAAGTGTAAGATTTGTGTAGATTCATTGTCAACTTTTGCATTTTATAACGAAGGCCGTCGTCTGAGTAAATGTCAACTGCTGATAATGGGCTGGGCTGATAGTCATTCTACAAGTAATTCTATCAATCATATCATTAAAATTATATTATTAAAATTATATTATTTAAATAATATAATTTAAATAATATAATTTATTTATTTATATTATTTAAATTATATTATTTAAAATGAACATTAAAATGAATCCCATAGCACATTAGGTTCATTTGTATGTAATGTACGCGAGGAATTAACCGCCAATTGTGTGACATTGAGAGCGCTGTATCGCACCACCTGCCCCGGGCGCGGCGCCCCTGTCCATCGCTATTTCCGCCATACTCCATAGCGCACGGCGCGCGGCCCCTGCGCCTGCGCCGCTCGTGCCGCGACCGTTACGCACGCGCCCCTGCCCCCGCTACATAGCACCTGGCCGACCGGCGCAGCCGCCCCGACACATATCACACTTGTTAATAACGAAGATACGATGACACCGACTTATTTAACACCTATAGGTAACTATAATGTACGAATCCCACAAAAGAAAAAATATTTTCGTTCACGTTTTCACGGGCAGGAACTTTTCATTTTTGAGTCGACTTCTTTGCTCATGACTACCGAAGTATGTATGACTATAAGTATGTGTAACACAACTAACACACCAACGATCATTGGTCTAATTCATAATAGAATACAAAATTTTACTGAACTCATTCTACGAAATGGTTATTAGTTTTGTCAGTAAGGTAAACAACGTCATAAACATTAGTCAAGTAAGACAATTTTATTCTCTTAACGATATGACTAAGTACTTGTCCATTATCAATATACCATATTCATTTCGATAAAACAATAAGTCTAATGTTGTTTACCATCAACCATCTTCCGGTGTTATGTTTACGTTTCCCAAGCGTAATCAAGATAACGTTTCATTCATAGGGACCCGAAATAATTAGTTAATGAGTGACTGTCTGTTTGTTATAGTCGAGTCATTATCGCCTACTTACAGTGTCGAAAGCCTGCAATGACTCGATAATGAAGAGCTCTCATTTTGCCATACCAAGTATTATTGTTGACGATCGATCGAAGCGATTAGTCACAATATTATTATATACAATCGAGATGTTGATGTCAATTACACGTCGATCCCTTGACACATACTTGTAGGTACGCTGAGTCATGAGGTGAATTTCACCTCGCGCCATGATCCTCGTCATCATGATATCATAAGCGACTTGAACGTTGAACTTGCATAGCCAGCAAACGTACGGTGAAATCATATCGCAAAGATTAACTTCCTTGCTTATTCGTAGAAATCTCACAATGAAACGGCGACGATAGTATCGAAAAATAATGCATAATTTAAATTAGAAATAAGCGTCAATTTATTTATGCGTATAGTATGCAGATATGAATGTTTATGTGGGATTACTAATACTAAGAATGTTTTTATTCGTCTCTGTTTATGTATACGTTATAGTTTATACATTTGTAAGTACTCAACTATGTTTACTTTAGGTGGAAACCTCATGAAATTCAGCTACGAGTTTAAGAGCGACAACAAAAAATCTAAAAAAAAAATAGAACAAAAGAAATTGTAACGTAGGCTGTTCGTCATCGTCGTGACAATCAGTAGCGTTACGGTCAAGGTTTATATTGTGTTTTGAGTTATAAACATGAGAAGTGTTCGTATTTACCAACTCTTAAGTTTCTGAAATGCCCAAGCCTATATAGGGTCTACATTAGTGCATAATAGCTTGCGCGAAAGGGATGCAAATAGCACTTTGCCTTTGTAAGCTGTGAACTTGTTCTGTGAGAAACCCAAATTGCCCGACGAACAGTCTGACCTGTGGGAATTAACACTGGTGGCATAAAAAAATATAACAAAGACTCTATGGACGTTATATTTCCGCGTTGGGAAGGGGTTGTAAAAATATCTTGTTTGGTTTGATACACACAAGGAACTGTTTTTGTTAACGATCTGCAGTATAAACGGGTTCTCAGCCTTCCGGTTCGCGTTTATTACTATTATTGAATTAGTAATCCGTTAGGATCGTGTGATTTTCGTAGTGGACATTCCAACATGATTCTGTGACTTGTACCGGGAGTAGTTTTTATCTGAACTCTGTATTGTTGGGTCAAAGTTTAAATAGATATATTGTTCACTTTCACACGATCTTATTATTGACGACATCTGACTATTGACATCCAAGCATTTTTAAACATTTTCGCCCTCTGCATTACTTGAAGTAGGTATTCCCGTTTGAGCACCTATGCACTGAGTACCAAAAGGCATTTCAAATGGGAATACCTTTGGTATTCAATACATCCTAGGTGCTCAAACGGGAAGACATCCATTGCTTTATATCAGTGCTTCGTTTTTTGATAGAAGGTTTACTATTTAAAAGCTGCGGGCCCAACGCGACTCTGGTGGAACAATTGCTATGAAAACTTCACGGAAATTGTTCTACCTGCGTCACGTCACGTCACGTCGCGCCTGTCTGCGGGAGCCTTAAAGAAAATCGACTGTTAAATGAATTAAATATTGAATACGTATGAAACTGCTTCACAAACGTATTATAATGCTGATCCAGCATTCCACATAGCACAGCTCTTTAATAAAATCACTTTTATTCAAGCAACTCAACCAATAGGTTACAAATGTTTTCAGTTCCGATCGTGTCAAAAGGCAAGTGTCGGTGAGATATGCAAATAAAATTAATTCCGTATAACTTGTAGATATGATAAGAATTACTCTTATGTAATTGTTGGTTTTGGCGCACAATCGTAAAAGGAAGACGAATCGCAACAGGAAGGAGGACAAGGTCAAATGAGACGATAAGTTCGTCCCGTGTCGAATAATTAATAATAACTCGCTGTGTGTCATCGTGGTTTCATATAACATACCTTTTTCGCTAACTAGGTCGATATAAGTATAATCGCAACTGTATGATTTTGATTAAGTTACTGTAGCATTTCGATCAAGTTTCATTTATCTGCGATCCCGTCGTGACGTATTAAGTGCGTTCTTTGTTTGATGACATCTTAAGTGTTAAGTAGGTAATACTTGAGTCATGCGGTTTAGAGTATTGGTTTATTTGTATTTTTCAGTTGTTCAGTTTGTTATCTTAACAGAAAACTGATGTTTTAATTTTTCTGGAAATTCATTGTGGCGAATCTTTAATGAATGTAGGTTTCCCTCTATGGGTATTATAGAATGCATTTTATTTAATATCCGCGAAATTCTCCAAAAAATAGGTTACCTACATTCAGAATTGAATGCTAATTGACAGTAACTGATATTTGAATATTTACATATCATACCTACTAAGGTAGGATCTAAATTCGATCACTTTGCAGTCTATAATATATTGTGTTCCAACGTGAATTCTGCGAATGTATTTTGAAGTGCACACACATTCATTAGCCATATTAATAAAGCTCGTATTCTATGGTCCGCCAGTGCCTCCTCTCGAGCTTCCTTGTAAAGTTTAAGTGTGTCAGCTTTGTTTGTAACAACTATTACTTGCAAGGGTAAGTTGGGAGATTATCCAAATCCAAACTATTGTCGTAGGCGTCAGTACCTATAATTATTTCTACTTCCTATGTTTACCTATCTAGGCGTTCTATAAACCGCGTAGTAAATACTTAGCTGTAATTTTTCACTAATGATTACCTAATCAAAATAAGATACAAAGGTACGATACGATACTTTGATCTGACTTTTGATTCATCATTTGCGTAAAGCCATCAGAACAATATTGTCATTCTATCATTGTTTCATCTTTTAGCATACCCAATTTTATACCCAAGTATTCTAGGTAAGAACAGATTTCGAACGAGAAATGTCCAGCTGTTGCTGATGTCGTCAAGTTAAATTTACAATAGATGGAACCGAACAAAGGTATCGGAGGCATTTCAAAAAACAGCATTGGTGCAGTTCAAAGGTGCTTAACCCCAAGTTTTGTGCAAAAAATAGTTTCATTTGCAGCGAGAGCGTTCGCACCGGTGCGATGGAGAAGCTGGGCATATCGCACTGAGAGGCAGCGGTTCCGCCGCGCCGGGTGCGGAGGCGCAGGTGCCGGCCGCCCCGCGCCTCGCCGCGCCGCCATTGGCCGCGGCCCCGCGCCCTCCGCCGATTGGGTACGCCGCACGTGCGAGGCCTACCCGCCGCCACCTGGCCGCACCGCTGACGGGGAGCGCTTTATAAGCGGCGAACCTTCCCTCACCGCACCACTCGAGCTCAGGACGCCGACGAGTGCACGTACACGTTTGTCGCGTCCCGAACACGACACTGTTAACGCGATTTCGACGATATCTTGTGATGTTTGGATTGTTTCGATTATAAGTGAACTTGTGATACGTTTTACGAACATTTTTTGAAGACTTTTTTTAAGTGTTAGTGAATATTGTGCAAGATGCTCGTGGAGGACTCACAGACCACTCGCGCTCTGATGACGAAGAAGTACGCACATTGTCCGCTAAAGAAGCGGCCGGTGCTGGTGCGGGAGGAGCGGCCGGCGACGCCGCCCACTACGCCGCCTCACCCCGCCCACCTCGCCACGCGACTTTACTACGATTATCATTGTAAGTATCGTATTATAACATCAATTAGTTAATCATAACCGTCAAATTGAAACATCTTAAGACTTAGTTTACTTGCCTACTTCAAAGTAATAAAAATTTAATTTGAGATAAAAAATATAGACCCTTTTAAAATCTTAAAAGTAAAACATTAAATTAATAATTTTTTATAATTATTTATTGACAACGTAAAAGCGAAAACAATTAGGTATTCAAAATAGTACCATCACTAAATTTTCCTTTTATTTTTGTCAACAGGTGACACAGAAAACGATGAACCCCAAAATCTTAGTACAAAACCTGAAGACCTTTCTAAAACTGGCAACTACCCAAGCAAAGCTTCATCGCCGGTGCCGACCACAGCAGTCAAGGTGGAACCTCGCGAGTGGCCTCAACAACAACTTGAGTACTTGGCCGCATGTCGCGCTCGCCTGGAGCCTGCGCCGGCAGAGCTGGCTCGCCCCACACCACAGTACGCGTACTTGCCGACGCTGTACGCACCTTACCCCCTGGAAGAGCTGTACCCGACAACACCTTCACTGTCCCCACCTGCACACCCGCAACTTTACGCGCATCATTATACGCCCGCCTCACCACCATCTTCAGTGTCACCGCCACCTTGCCCCGAAGACTTGCGCTCACCCGGATCAGTCTCATCCGACTCCGGAATATCCGTCTCAGCACCTCGACGCCCTCGGTACCAGTGCCCGGATTGTGCGAAATCCTACTCGACTTACTCCGGCCTATCGAAACATCAGCAATATCACTGCGCTGCGGCTGAGGGAAGCCTCGCAAGAAAATCATTCAGCTGCAAATACTGCGCCAAGGTATACACATCTCTCGGTGCGCTGAAGATGCATATCCGAACCCACACCCTACCTTGTAAATGTCACCTCTGCGGCAAAGCGTTCTCCAGGCCGTGGTTGCTGCAGGGACACATCCGCACGCACACTGGAGAAAAGCCGTTCTCTTGCCATCATTGTCGCCGAGCTTTCGCCGACAGGTCGAACTTGCGCGCTCACCTCCAAACTCATTCAGACGTTAAGAAGTATTCTTGTTCCGGCTGCGGAAAGACATTTTCTCGAATGTCCTTGCTGAGCAAGCACCTGGAGGGAGGCTGCGGAGTCCCCGGGGCATCGCCTTACGAGTACCGCCCCGAGGCGATGTCCTCGTCGCACGCGCACCAGACCATCCCGCCCGAGGCGATGTCCTCGTCGCACGCGCACCATCCCATCCCGCCGCCCGCTCCTGTGCATGCCTATTAAAAAGACTGAGCCCCACAGGATTCACGATCTCTTATTTAGCTGTAACATTCTCTAAGTGTAAGCGTTAGCTGAACGACGCTCTAATATGTATAAGTATTTAAAATTAAATTATTTTTGTAAATGGTTTAAATCTCAACTGTGTGTACATTTATATTTTTACGTTTCTTGTTTAAGGGACCATTGTAAATTTAGACTTTTTGGCATAAGTTAGAATAAATAGATGTAAGGTTATATTCAGTCACGTAAACCGTGGCTACGCTAGTCATATGGCATTTGCCGAGTGTCATACACTTATTAAAATTATATTCGTATCCTAAGCCATGTACAAAGTGCCTTAAGTATAAATGATTAATATATTCGGAGAAAAGTATAACATTATGCTATTATTTTAATGTACTGTATTAAAATAATACTTATCAATGAGGCTATAGCTAAGCCGATGGTCTAATCGCGTTCCTTTCTGTTACCTCCTTATGCAGAAAATTAAATATGTCATAAACTGAACTAGCTGTATTCTTTCATACAACCCTGTGTTTCCTAGCATTCCACAAGTCATCTGGATATGAGCATTGGGAATATTATGTTCTACGAAACAATGGTTAGTTACCGTATGCGGGATGCGCGTGATCATGATTATGATGCGTGATCTCCATTTTGGGAAATAAGTGCTTTTACAAGTTCGTTATGTAGAAATCGCTACTACAACATCACGAAAATTGCACTTACGAATGTTTCCTGGTACTTATTATTCAAAATAATACTAGAAATAAACATTCGTCAGTTTAATTTAGTTAGGTAGGTACCCTATAAAACGCCCAGAACTATTAACTGACAAATAAATTATATCAATCAGATTCACCATTACACCTCGAGGTAATACCAAAAAGGTTTGGAACAATCACCACAATGAAAACGTGTAGCGGCTTCGCGGCAGATCCCAACGAAGATGGTGGAACGAGCCCCTTCGTATAGACAATTCAGATTCGCACTAGCACAAGATCCAGAGCACTGGTAAAAATAAAAAGAGGCCATAGGCCAGCAGCGGGCAGCACAGGCTAAAATAATATTCAATATTTACATTTTTTATTAGCTAAAATAATTTTAACAAAATGTAATAAGTGCGAGTTGAAATACAGAAATGAGACTGAAAGAATAATGTAAGTAGGTAGGTATGAAAGAAAAAGGTTAGCTACGCTGGCGTCAACTACATTTGGATAAGCCAAGGAGGATGAGGATGACGTGCGAAATTAATGAAATTAGTTTTAAGTCTTTTAATTTAGACTTTTAGTTAATTTAGTATAAGTTACGGAAGTTTAACCAATGTATATATCGTATTGAAATAAAGGAATACTTTGTTGTAGGTAGGTACCTACTTAATACTTATTTAAAGGCTTAATCTGGTCTTTGATCTAGAGAGGATCAAAATATTATTCTTATCGACGGTTGTGGAAAACCGGTATTATACCCGAATTCCAAGACTATTACAAAAGTTGCATAATCATGTACCTACCAAAATGGAGGACAATCTCATTTTATGGGAACTCGAGCTTTCCATCGTTTACCGCTAAATAAACAATGTAGCATCAAAATCTAAACTATAAACATTGACATATATATTACTGACTATAAACCATAAGCAATGTTTTAATAGGCAACAAACAAAGTTCGCATCGCGTCTACTTTAGACGCAATTTGTGGTTCAGTAAGTGGTTATTTAGCGGCATCGAGTTTATCGAGACAATAGCGCAAAGCACGGGCACCGGTCTGATGTGGGTCGAGCATTAGCCGGTGGGCGCCAGCCGCCGCCGCCGGTCACCCGGCCACGAGGTCACAGCGGCCTTGCACCCCCCGCCGCCTCCCCTATACCTAATTAATGGAAATACCTACAATGTCCACCAACATTACTCACTCAACACTTAGGTACTAAACTTTCTTCAGGTTTGTCATAATTTTTCATATAAACATGTCCGGGATACTTTCGAGATATGACTATGAGGATGCTTCTTTGAATTTACTTGGATGCAAACATAAAAATGTTGAACTTGCATAAGTCTACAGCACAAAAGTTTATCTAAACAATTCGCATAAAAATATTTAAAGCTATCCTTGAGATATCAAGGCTACCGTTATAACTACTTTTCTGCGTGTGCGCGGTAAGAAGAAAAGACTAAGTAAGTATGCTGGTACTTTACGGTTCACAATAATGAGGCAGGGAACTATGTACCATCCCGTAACCCATACCTCGCATGATTTTCTGTATACGAAGCTACGGTTATTCAAGTAATAGGAAAAATTTAAATACTTATTACTTAAATTATCCTGCAAACACACAAGATTGAGAGGGTAAAGAAACCGACAGAAAAAATGCACATTCCCCAGAAAATACCGGTACTACGGTCCCTGGAAAATACGGTAGAAGGATGAAGAAAAAAAGTTTATCATTAGGACTTAACTGAGGCCTGGTTTTACTTGGCTGGTACCAAAAGCTCCGAGGTCTACTTAAGTCTTTGGGGCAGAAAATTGAAAAGCCCCTATGAGTTGTAATAATAAAATTAATTACACATTGTTTTTATGAAACAACTTTATATGAAGTTAAGCTTGCTGTAAATCACCATCCCGTTATTAGTGCCTGCTAAACTACCCACTGACCGCTTCAATAGATTTGGCATTGATTTTGTATCTCCAAGTTAAACTTTGTAAGTAATTCCTAATTCAAGTCATCAAGCTAAAGACTTTGTTTCCCAACATTTACGCAAACCACTGACTCATTCAATGAACAAACATTTAAAATTTAATTGACATCATAATCCAATAAGTTTATCAGAACATAAAGCAGATCATGAGGGTTACTAGTACGAAAGTTGTCCAATAAGATATTAATCTCTCCGTTAACCTCTGACCCTGTCAGGCAAGTGCACGTTTCTTAAACGTCAGATACGTACTTATTATTGGCACTTTTCTATAGATTTGTTTGAAATTAAGATATAATCGAAGCAATTTACGAAACATAATTTATTTTAACAATTTATTATGCATTGACACATTCTTAAATCGTAGCGGCATCTGTTGACGAGTAGTGACAGTTATAGAACGAGAAAAAACACTGTTGATACTTAATTTCTGTCATTGAAAAGTATATACATATCTAATATGTTAAAGCACAAAAATGGCTATTCAGGTTCTCACAAAGACAAAAAGTACTCTTTTCGGTTAATCATTTAAAGGTAATTAGTACTTCTTTATGATACTTTATTCATTTCTGAACGCAATCAACCTGGAGCTGGAGCCTAGTTAAATTACGTTATCGATAGTGCGAGGGCCCAGACAGCTGCAATAATAGGAGAAAATACACATTATCTTATACGAATGCCAATTAGTGGTAGTCAGTGAAGACGTGTTGTTGAGAGCGCGAATGCGTGTGCGAGTCGCAGTGATTGGTCACCGACGACCACCGCGGCCGCCCGCACTGAGTGCGGCGCGTGCGCTGCGTCCCCGCACTGCGGCCAATCCAATGCATTCTCATTAATTAATTCTGTTCCTATTTGCATCGTGATTATCTAATCCGATATCGATCGCTGATATGCGGGACCAATTAGAGTTCACACCTAATAGTCTAATAGAACTTTGAACTTTTCTATTAGTTATAACTTATAAGTGATCGCCTTAAAGATAACGCAAACGGGTTTCGACACTAATTCGACCTCGTTCGAGAAGAGCTTTGGTATTGTTATGTTTAATTATTTATATATCTTTTAAACTAGAAACATTATTAATGTAGTAAGGAGATTTTAGATAGATAATAACATGAACGTGTGTACGTACTTGTTCATGAAATAAACCAATTTGCAGAGTTGCGCAAAGCGGCTCGGCGTGGTGTTACCGTTCGGTGCTCTGCTATGTTATGGGCAGTGCTGAAGAGGCCACGTCGTACGTAAATATCTAGATCCGTCTAGATTTAAGGCTGGCGGCGGCAATGGACCAAGTCAGGCTGCGGCGATAAGCATGATTTGTAACATCGCGCTTCGCGTCGGCGCGTGCGCACAAATAAATGTGATTTCAATGCGCACCTCTCAATAAATTATCTAACCCACTCTTGATATGACATTGTAACGATTTATAATCTCCTCACACACTCAATTTGATGTTTAAGAGTTCCGCCTGCAAACCTTTGTCTGGAACATGCTTTGACGTCAACATGATGTTGTTTACCGTCACGTCGAGCTTTTCAGACAGTACGGAAATACCTAATGGAGAACATTTTTAATCATGATAAACATATTTTCCATTGATTTTATCATAGGTACAATAATTTAAGTGTTGATTACTTTTATTAATAGGTGTGTGTAATATGACTCGGCGTGTCTATGCGGCGCATTGCTATTACACAATAATATAATCGTAGCACGATTAATCAATACTATGAACATGGCCAATAAAGTTAGTAACAGCTACATGCACTAATCACATTAATACTGCTCGTGATAGGTATAGCATTATAGCAGTTATTTGATTTGTTTGATAATACTATTAAACAGATTAATTTGTGCCATAATATCTAGGAATTTTATAGAAATACTATAACCAAGTTCATGTGTTAATGTTTATTCATGTAAAACCGAATGTTTTATGTGTTTTCGTGTTTCTGCTGTATTGTGCTACACAACTACTTATAAGCTACATTAGTGCTTACATAGCTGCATGCCTCCTTTGCAGCTAAGTTATCTTTACGTTTGTTTTAATTAATTTGAACGGAATGGTTCAAGGAATATTGGCAGAAACACAGCCAGATGTGACCTACAGAAGATCGCGGGGAAGACCTGGATGAGAGATGCACAGACCAGAGAAACATGGCACAAAAGGGAGGAGGCCTTTACTCAGCATTAGGTGGCCAATAATGATGATGACGACTAGGCCACTACCTATTTGTTTACTTAATGTGAACAACAATTTTTTTGTGCCTGTAAATGTTTTTGGTAAAATCGTAAAAGAACCTGAAAAGCTTTCCAGTAAACAATACCTACCTAACTTTTTCAAAGAAATAGGTATAGCATCTTTTTTTTATTCCCCAACAATCAAACCCGGGTTAGTATTCTATTAAAGGTTTGGTATTATGATACCTACAGGTTCCTTCAGGTGTGGCTGGTTATGTCTACAGCATTAATAAATTGAATCTACTGATGACACCTTTCAAAACGCTTTCACTTTAGGCAACATTTACTATTTGAGGAGTTTACAAATACAAAATTAATATATATCTTAGTCTTGAGCTGGAGCTGGAGCACGAACTGTTACAACCCGCAGTCAATACGACAGCCGTGTCACAAAGTCACAAGCACATTATGGTACCAATGCCAATAATTTATAGCTTTGTTAATTGAGTTTGATATCCTTTGCTCCGAGTTTCATAACTAATAACATTATATTGATCAGTTTGTGAGTGAGTACCCATAAAATCTTAATATCATTATTATATTGCGTTGTAAAACCACTGGACTGTAGCACTTGTTGCACCGTTTTGTCTATTTCGTAACAAAAGGAGTTTAACTTCCTTGACGATATTAAAAATGAAAATATTAAAAGTTACAAACAAGGTTTAATATTTAAGTCTGGTTTTACAAAAATATCATGTTGTCATGAATACATTAGTAGCGGCCGACTACAATCTGAGCAAAAACACGCGTGAGTACGTCTGTCATCTCGTACGTTTTATGATTACGCGCGAGACAGATGGTGTCGTTAGCGCGCAGTGATCGAGGTGCGAGCCACGTGTGTCACTGGAGTGTCGCCGAGTATCGCAATGTCCGCAGTGTCCAGAGAGCGAGTGTCGCGGCGGAGGTGTGACGGCGACGCGATAAATCGCGCGATCCTGTGCCAATAAGCACGACACAGCGGCCCGTGAGCTATGGGTCGCTGCGGCGCGTGGGCGGCGACGTCGCGCTTCAACGACTCTGAAAAGATTATTCACCGGTAGCGATGCTTTGTGGATCCGCGTAAATGGATTCTGATGCTTTATTTCCTTAGGCTTGGAGGCTGTGATTGCGCAATCTTAGTTTTGTATCAAGTTGATAAACAAAGTGAAATATAAGTCAATATTTATAGCTTAGATGTCTATAGCTTTTGATAGTTTTTGATACAATACTTCAGATATTTTAATTTACCATCCAGTAATTCGATGCGGATCTGAAGGCCAATTCTCGTACTTATAAAAGGTTCACATTCAAGTCGCAATCTGTCAAACTTGTCAAAAATATTGGTAAATTGCGAATGAGATGCGAATTCGCATTCGCATCTCATTCGCAATCTGTCAAAAATACAATCAATTTACCAATATTTTGAAGAAGCTTACGTTACAGCTTATGTAGGTATGTACTCGTAGCAGGGATTTTGCGGATATTCGCATCCGCATCCTTAATCGCGGAGCTTCTGCATTTATTTAGACATCCGCATCCGCATTAATCAGTGCGGAGCTCATGCGGATGCGGATGTGAGTGGAAAAGGGTGAATATAAGCCAAAACATAAATACATAATCAACAAAATGGATATTATAATCATTTAAATCATCAATACCAAGCTCTAAATCGTCACATTTTCACGAAATAGTCTTAAGTATATCCATCGATTAAAATGTAGTAATTATTTTGTTATAATTGCCGCGAATTCAATTATAATCAGCATACCTACAACCAAACAGCGCTGCAAAAAACTTAAGAAATTTTGAATTTCGCCTTGCCGCCTTGATGGATCCCTTAAAAAACTTGAGATCCGCATCCGCATCCGCCGATGGGAGCCACCAAAAATTCGCATCCGCGGATGTTAAAAATTATGCATCCGCAACATCCCATGTAAGTATGAATATAGGCAAAAATTTTAGGGCAAGAAAAAAAAACACTTGAATAACACTACTACGTAGATAAAACCGAAAAGAGAACAAGCTTCTGCTCAATGTAAATGTAACTCTTGAAACTTAATTAAGTAGATCAACTTAAATAGATCAAGTTTATACATTTCGTTACATAGCGGTCCA
The DNA here is from genome assembly GCA_949152455.1 of Lithophane leautieri. Taxonomy (NCBI): domain Eukaryota; kingdom Metazoa; phylum Arthropoda; class Insecta; order Lepidoptera; family Noctuidae; genus Lithophane; species Lithophane leautieri. Next base: position 9,772,207 of record OX424462.1, on the reverse strand, counting down.
AGTTACATAGCGGTTGGGTGGACTGCTGCTAACAAAAGACATCAACGGGCAGCGCGTTTACTTCGTTAACATGGAAATATTTCAAAGGTTATAAATGCGAATGGTTTTCAACATAATAGTCTCTAATTTATCACGATGATGTAAAATCGGAAGTAAGTATAATCTGCTGTTCGTAACTTTCATTGACTTTTTTATTTGATACCAATAAATAAACAGACATTATGGAAGTGTGTAGGCAGGATGAGTCACGTGTCGAGCATCTCGAGACTCGCAATAAAAACATACTTAAACATACTACTCGCCAGTTGAGCACCCGCCGCTAACATTAGCATCCGATGTTAATTACAACGAACCGTCCGTCCCCGTCGTCTCTCACTGTGGTTATGCGAACCAGATAATAAAATATGCAGCCAACTTTTTATCCGCCATTTTTGTCATTGGTGATGGAAATATTTGGCGATACATACAGTAAAATTATTTAATTATTAAATATTTCTGTCGCAAAGTAATACTTTTTTTTATAAAATACAAAAAAGTTTTAGTACAAGTAGGTATACTTACCTACTTTTTTCATTTTGCATCTATAAAATATGCGAATATCATGGAGTGGGTAGTATATTAATAAACTCTAAAATAAACTCCACCACCACCACCCTGAGTGTAAATCCCAATATGTAGGAGAGAGTTTTGGATTGACATCATCAAAGCCATGATTTCGAATTTTCCTGTTCCACACGGAACACTTTTATAGATTGTCACAAAGAAAACAAAACGGGAATCAAACGAACATAATTAAATCCGTTATCAACATTTTCTTGAGTGACGTGACATTTATGTAAAACTGTGATATGAATTTAATATGATTAAGTATTACAAAGCGCTCGGGGCATGAGTTATTTTTTACATTTCACATCGAGACAGTTACTCGGATCAAATCGAAGCGGTCTTTTGTTCTCGGTCGGTTTCCTTGTTCGCTAGAGGGCGCGGGCGTTAATACAATAATCTGGTGTCTGCATAAAAATTAACCGGTGTGTAACGGTACCGCGCGTAGGAGGCGCACCTCGCCGCGCCCGCGCGGCCCTCACCTCCGACCTGACTCGTCACTCGGATCACGGCGACGATACATCAGGTTCACGTATTAAGTACCAATTATGTCATTCCGGTATTACGCCTTTTTGTAGCTTACCACATACGTGAACTCCCCGACAGGTTAAATTAGTGCTGGTTCAAAATGACGACGTACGCTGCTACAGGATGTTTTGCGACTAAATATCTAAAGTATCGAATTCGCCATTTCTTTTGGACAATGACGTAGGTACGTAGCGTAGTGACAAAACAGGTGGTCATCCCATTGTTTGGCTGTAAGTACGGCAGTAGTGACGAGAAGTGTTTTGGTATGAAATTTTTGTGACACAGTGGTGTAGTGTAGGGTATGTTTGATTGGAAACAACAGAGCTACTGTAATTCTCAATTACGCTATACTTGTAAAATCGCATCATGTTTATAAAAGACACGTTATTAGTTTATGGCGAGCATCATCACCTCATGTCAATTAATGTTTTGGATCCTGAAATTCAGTGTGTGACTGTGTAGTGGGTAGTGGGTAGGATCACTTTCAGAGCTATCACTATTAGTGATTGTTTATAATTTTTGTAACTTCACTGTACTTAACGTTAGTTGCGCAACTGCTCACACAAACAATTAAGTATGTAGAAAGTAAGTATGTCTTGACATGAGTCGACGTTAAATTGATATCCCAAGAATATTAATAATTAATGAAAAGGATCATCAATATCAACCAAAGGAACAAGAACATTTATTATTGAAAGTTAAACATTAATGGTAAATTCTCTTTTACTTTCTTTTTACATTGTGTATCTGGACTGGTGGAACATTAAAAACTTAATCATATCAATTAAATCGGCACCGCTCACTGTAAGATGAGATCGTTACACGTGCGCGGTTATAAGGAGAAATCAGCACGGAGATATAGTCTCATCATTAAGAGCCATTCGTTAAAACCTACAGACAGTAAAATCTGTAACAAGCAACGTAATAAATGCAATAACAATGATAAAATGGCAATAATAGCAGGTGAAATCGCGACAGGTCCGGGTCTCGGGTCGTCGTCCGTAATTATAAATAAAATACGGCAACCGCGCAGCTCCACCGCCCCCGCGCGGCCGAGCGCGCGCCGCGCCGAGCATCGCCGCGCCGCCGCAGAGCCGCGTCGCGCCGCACTCTTCCCGACACCTAACCTGTATTACTTTACTCACTGGTTTCAGAGTACAATAGTGCATTATTGTCTTTATATGGACTTTTATACACACTCGTTCCAAATTTTGTTACGAATACAAGCTCACCCACTAATGCAAGGATACGGGCGTTATTTGGACATTTTGTTGTTTAAATAAAAGTCACTTGGTCATACCGTTTTATGGTAACTAGTTGGCGTATAATTTAATACTGCCGAAAAACTAAGAACACCATAAGCTTAATTTTATGCAGCGATGTAGATGTAGGTATATTTATGCAGACCTGCGGAGTGCAGTAGCTATTGGTTTCTGTCTAAAGTAGACTTTGTTGCTTTTACTGATGCAATCGCTTTTTCCCAAAATGAAGTGAAGGTTTCTGTCAATCTTTAGGTTTCTTAATGTATGATATAGATACGTGAAAGGTTTTTTTTTTGTATTTTGTACACTAAGGAAGTCACATAAATTAAGGGTGTCTTGTGACCGCACATTTGACGATGCTTGACGTCGCGTAATCGCTTTTAGCGTCACGTTCACGTCAACATGACTGTAACGAGACACAAATCGCGGCGTAATTGTCGCGTTTACGCAGCGCATACGTTCGCCTACGGTAGATGCGACGGGTCCCCCTAATAGACAATTTTGAAACGTATGTTACGACCACATGAAATAACTATGCTGGTCTCGGACCAGGTGACCTAATTAAATATGCAGAGCCATAACTTACGCATCCCCCGTTGTTTTAATTACACGGGCGTGTAAATGCTATATCAGCTTTATCAGTTATCAGCGTCTAAGTCCAACTGTCGCGCACATGACGGTTAGAAGAGTATTTGTAAAAATGTAAAAAGTGGTAACGTAGAGGATAGGGGTAGAGGGTGTGATGCGGCGGAGCGTGGCGGGCGGCGCATGCGCAATTGCGCATGCAGGACATGCGCGCCGACACACGACCAGCACGCGCTAAATTCATCACTTTTTCCACTCACTAGACCGTTGGACGTTGTTTCTCGTTACCTCTGTTCAAGTAAAGACCGCCAACTAAAACGTATATTGCGTAAACTCTTTTGCATGGCAACTGGTGGTCGCTGATAACCTTTGGCGCCTGCCTCAATGAAGTTAGCGTAGGCGATCTAGTTGTTTGTTCACAGCGGCCACCCAATGTGCAGATATTATCCTTCATACTTTTACATGTTTTCTTGTTTTATTGGTTTTCTTTATGGCATTTTAAGTTTTTGCTAATATATCAATTATTATGAAGCCCACGCTGTTTGCCAAAATAAAAAACTTTATTCTATACCGAGAAGTTCGCGTACGAGTAAAATTACTTCAAAGGAGATTATTGATTCACAGCATCTCTGCTTAACTACATTTATATTATCATCATGATACTCACACTCATACCCTTTCACATTCCGATATCCACTTATTTTGAATTTTGTTATCCAATTGTATTTAATGTTTTCATCACATAACATAACATCACGCGTTGTTTCCCCGAAGGGTTGGGCAGAGGTGTACCCACATTTCGGCAGTTATGTTTAAGTCCCATGTAATAAGAGGCAAGCCTATTGCCGTCAACCGGGCACAAATCTAGGCTCCAGGCTGCTACTGAGAAATTTCAGATAGAAAAATCTAATAACACTTTGCCCGACCTGGCAATCGAACCCTCATGCTCAGCAGTAGTTGTTTAATTTTTTCATAAGTTTAAAAAAAGTTAATTACGATGTTGTTTTGCGGTGAATGCCAGTACTTTTATTATGTTATTAGCATAATCAGCCTATAATGTTCCCACTGCTGGGACACCGGCCTCCTCTCTTCGAAAGGAAGTGGGCTTTTAATCAACCACGCGGGCCCAGTGCGAGTTGGTAGATGTTACATGTCTTCGAATTTTTTAGTTCTAGGACATGCCGGTTTCCTCACGATGTTTTCCTTCACCGTTTTGAGACCAGTGGCGATGAAATAATTTACACAAAGTAAAGCGCCTGTCAGGGTTCGAACCTATGACCTACAACTCGTACGTCGTGGCCGTCACCAGCACTACTGGCCCACCACTGCTCTCATTATGTTACTGTTCTACTGTGTACCAAATAAATAAATTATTTAATTGATAAACGAAGATATAGGTATTAGGGCGTAGGAGTAAACGGTAAACGAAAACAGTAGATACTTAGTTATCAATAAAAAATTGTCTGTATAACGTCGGTCGCAACGTGCCAAGATGCGACGTCTTAGGGTTGGACCTCATCTGGCAGCACGGAATCGCCTTTTTCGGAAAAAGGCAATTCCGTGCTGCCAGATGAGGTCCAACCCTAATGGAGTGTTTTGGTCCAGTCTATCTGTAACGAGAACGCAGTTTTTTTTAAACGATTTCCAGAAATTTACAATTAATCATATAACTGCAACGCATTCGATATCGATATCCTCTTAACATCTTGTCTATTTCTGGTTAGAAACAGGTGAATTTAATGTGTGGCAGTTAAGCGGGTACCCGCATAATTTCTAACACATACGGCTTGGAACAGAATTGTAGATTGTTGTGAGGACACTTGCCGGTGCACTGGTTATAATTCAATGAAGGTGCAATGCTTTCCAGTCTGAGGCGAAGAATACAAGCCAGCTGATGCACATCTACCATTGTGCACCTCCTTCAAACATTTTTAGAATCACGGTGCACTATGATAGGGCGTTTAAGTCTATTTGCCCTATTACTATCCCAAAACGTTATTTTTGCATATTCGGTGGCGGCGAGGAAGCTGATTCTCCTACCTTTAGCTATTCTCAGTGTATGGCCAACTGTAAAAGATGCATCGTGTCAAGTACGTAAGGCAGTTTGTCGGTTTATCGGTTAGTGAATCTAGGTGTGTCCTAACATAACTACAAAACATTAGTGTGCATATTAGCCTAATTATAATGTTTTGACAGATAATTCAAAGTATGTAGTCCCGTTACAGTGTTTTCTTTAAATCTTTGTAATAAAGAAAATACTGTAAAGTTATTAAACACTTTGGCAATTTCGCGTTCTATTTAAAGGTTCTTACGAGGACCATAAGTGCTAAGGTATGGACCTTTTTACAGGGAGTTTAAACTAGTCTTCGAAGGTTTGTCTTAATTACAAAATCGAGTATATTTGTTATATGGACCTTGGGCGCGCTATCGTGAACCGATCATCCCTGGGGAAGGAAGGACTGGCGAGTATGCACCAAAATGTGATGGTTTCGGCTTAGAATGCCTCGTGTTACAAAATATTGGAACAGGCAAAATAATAAAGGTCTCGGCAAGCCGGTCCAACCCGTCAAATAAGCTTTTAACTCCTTGTATTTTAGAGTATGGGACCAAGCAAGTAAGATAGAGAAAGTGTGAATACTTCTATTGGATAACTTAACCATTATGCTCGGAGGGTGGCCAGAGTAGTGACACCCTCCGCTTGATGCTTTCTTTGCTTCCATGTAACCATTCACTGTGCCAAATTAACTTTCAATCCAATCTCAAACTCCAACCTCTCAATTGCAAATCTAAAGTGTTCGCCGGCAGGTGTGTATGCTTCTTCCGTAATGGATTGTCATAGCAACGTCGCGAGTGACGATATGCGGCTGTGGTGGCGCGTCAGGTGTTGTCCACGGTGGGTGCGCTCGGTGGCAAGTGCAGGCGCCCGCGCCGGCCACGGTTGAGCGTCGCCGGCAGTTGGGCACGCGCCAGCACGCGACAGGTGGACGTCACGCAACGTTACATACATGTGCTATGTCACAACTACTTGACTAGTAACTCATACTTAATGGAAAGGCTAGAAGAAACAACAAAGTGGAAGTCTTTTTGTAGGTGTTTCTTGTCAAAGCTCGTTTTATGGGTGCAGAAAATTTTTAAGACTATGTTTTACCGGTCTAAGTTACGTATTAACGGGAATACAAATGCACTGATTCCAATTGAATTCAATTCATTTCAGAAATAAACGTCGGTTTTCGTTTTTGTAGTTGATCATCATGAAACAATCGTGTTTAAAACAAATGTAATAAAAAGTTCTGTTTTATTTAATTCTGTTCACTGTCTCATTCACTTCCTAATTTCAACATCTCATTAAGATTTTTGTTTACTTTTCCTTAAACCTCATTGGTGCAACTGGTGCTAAAACGTACTAACATAGGTGTCACGTAGAATACATTACGTTTTAACTAAAAGAGGCCTTGGTGTGAACTTAACGGGCGCTTTATCTTCTCTAACAAACGCGACATTAAGTTTTAATGTCACTTTTAAATATCAATTTTAAATGTTACAGAAGTGGATCAATCGTGTAGTCATGACAAGTGTAAATGAGTCGCATGTTTTGGCGATTTATTTGGCGGCCACCGATCCTTCCATTTGAGAGTGGACACGCGGCTCGAGGGACCGAGATGCCTGCTCGAGAGTGCTTCGAACTCACGTTCCACAATTTACAGCTTTATCACCCGTTATTATTCTTAATAACATGTTGTAGGTACGACGACAACGCATTAACCTCGCGAAATTCGTGAGCTTTTTCATATACCTACCTACGTGATCATAATTTGTATGGCCTTTCCATAGCTGAGGAAAATAATTAAAAGCCTTTACTCGTGTTCTTAAATAAATACTAATTCCAGCAGAGCAAGGCGCTATTTCCGGCATAATAGTTTTCCAAATGCGAACATAAATCACATGATGCCGCGGAGAACGTTTCAGAGAACATGAGTCTCACTATAAACAAGTTCAATGCATCTTGGGTACATCTTGGATCTTCAGATTAAGATCCTGTCTGTTCGCAAAGATTTTGAATTCCACGGATCGAAAAAACTCTTTAAAACTCATTACATCACCGTTATGGGCCGATAACAGCGTGAAATTCTGGTAATTGGTAATATTGAGGTACCTACGCATGTTCGTATATCTATACCGTCAGCATATTCCGTTTATGCATCTTCTTCCCTCTTAAAATATGTAGCTACTTGAAAAAAATGTACTTACTTATCTACTTAAATATAATGGGTATTCTTATTTAGTACTGCCATGAGACTTCTTGTTCAATTACGTATTCCAAGAAAGAATATAAATTAAGCGCTCAAAATTACTTAAGAAAAAAAACAAATTATATCAACGTAGGTACTAACTAGCATATTGGCGCTCGCGTTACAAATTCCATAGTGTAGTCGCAATGGTATTTAAAATACCGTATTGAGTGAGTCGCAGGCAGGCGTCGGTGTCCATTACGTTATAATCAATCATCGTGTACGTTCAGGTTTCAATCTGCTTTGCGCCGCTTTTGGCCAGGCGAGGCTTTCGACACGGGCGCAATCAATATAGCAGATAAGTGCGATAAGATCCGACGCAGCCTCGCGGCGGTCGTCGTCGTTTTGCAGCGAACTTCCTCGCCCCGGTCTCCTCCTCACTCCTTCTCGCGCCTCCTCGCCCATCCCTCTCCCCCATGCAACTAGCCCCAAGACATCTTCATTTGAAGCCTTTAACTATCTGCCACACTGCCTGCTCTTATATAAATAGTAGCTGCACCCCGCGGTTTCACCCGTGTAAGTCTCGATCCGTGGGAGTAGCGAGATAAAAGGTACCCTATGTCCTTCTCCTGGTCATGGTCTACCCATGTGCCAATTTCATCCAAATCTGTTCAGCCGTTTTAGCGTGAGAGCATAACAAACTCACTTTCACATTTATAATATTATATAGTTAGGATGTATTTATTTGCCTGTAGAACTATTTCCTTTTAATTAAAGGTGTGTGTACTTTTCTTTTTCGAATTCGATATAGCTGCAGTAAGTATGCAGATTTTCCCCTTATGTAGTAGATAAGCTGTCAACGAACGATTAAAATCAAGCGAGAGAAGTAAGTTCACGTTTCCCAAATTTACCAATTATCGTGACTCAACAATTGTAAAAAAAAAAATTGTATCCACCTTAATACGTACGACGTAAGTGCATGGCAGTAGCGCGTGCGCAGTGTTATGTGAAGTGCCCTTAACGACTTAAGTGTTGATGTGCGGGAGTGGGATCATTTATTATTTTATCGTATGATTGAATCTTGTTTTTGATTCAGTTCATGTTACAGACAGACATACTCAGATATTCTTGAAAATACACTGATTCAATTTAAATATAGCCTCATAACCTTCTGCTGTATGTTCGACATGCAACGGTACATTTGCATGCTCATCAAAACACATTTTATTTTATCCTTTTTCAAAATTTCTTTTCTTTTGATCTTTTTTACATATAAGTTTCAAATAAATAAAAATTCATTTAAGGTTATATTTGAATGAACTTTCATTCAAATTTCATTTGAGGTAAATTATATTATTTTTACTTTCTTCAATCTGTGCAGTATATTATATTGCGAGATAGTCGGTGTTCGTGACAAACGCAAAGTTGGAAGTAACAGGCTTCTCACCTGATATGGAGATGAATAGGTTCATTACGTTGCATGTGGCGTGGTGTGTGTGTACGATATCGCTCGAACCCACGTAATAATAATAAATCCAATTCTAAAAGTGAGTATGTAGGTATGTCGCGAGTGGACGAATGTATCATGCTGCGTGTTGATGTGATCATCATTTATGTAGAAGCGGGTATGCGGGCACAGGTGCGCACGCGTCGACTTCGCACAGGTAGCCGCTCTGCCACTCACACCTCGTATCTCCTGTCCACCTGTGTTCCTAAACACTGACCAACATCACTAAAACCAAAGATTAACAAAAAATAATTGCTTCCACAGATGGTGCTGATTAACACTTATAAGCAAAGGGTGTCAAAAAACAACGATAGTAATCTTTAACGGTCCCGCTGTGTGCATTATTAGTTTTATCTAAAACTGTTGTGCCATAAATATAAGTGCGGCTTGACCTGACTCGGTTGATTCAAATGGTTATTTAATAAAATAGTCGAATGAGATAATTAGATGCCTACCAGGCTCTTAAATAACAATGTGAAATGTTGTTTGAAGTCGATTAGTAATGGAAACTATCCATTAATGAGCGACATGAGACGGCTGCTATCGTCGGCAATAAGTTACACGAGCATTAGTAAACTAGGGAGTAATTGCGGAGGCGGGCCGATTTCCTAGCTAGTGCCGAAGCAATTAATACTCACAACGTGATCAACAGCGCCGATCCCCTCTTCGTAGTGCATTACAGATCGATGACACAGTTCACAAATAGTGATAATTATTTATCTATGTCCCACACTTTGTTGCTTTATTTAGTTGTGAGAAGCAGATAATATTTTTTACAATAAACTTGACCAGAACCGTAATATTTTTATCATTACCTATATGGAAAATTACAAGTTCATATGCTCTGCATGACGTCGAACTCGATTAAATAAAGAATAAACCGTTTATCAATACAAAAGATGGATCAGGAACTAAGGTGATGAGATGACTTGACACGTTATTTAAATTTGAAACAGGTCCATACGTCCGATTTTTTATTCGTTGTTTGATTGTTTTGTCGGTGTAGTTCCATTCTGTTTTTGCACAGGGACACAAAAAATATTGCACCATATGGAGTCCTATCGTCTCTAAAATAGGCAGTTTAATGAACAACGAAAACATATGGCCAATTAATTTCTGCTAGCTTCTAAATGAACACATTTGGAACGAATTTTAAAAGGTGCAATAAAATGTTAGATCTGCACTACCTTATGGCACGAGCCCACAGCACTATTTATAGATTAAACCTGTATTATTAAATAAAACAAGAAACACGTAATATGGGTAGTCCCTGGGTGCCATACTGCCAAGGCTATGCAAATTTAAGTATGCAGACGAGGAGTAAATTTCTCATTAATTACCTTGAATAAATTTCTCCACCTACAGTGCAAGAGACATTTGGCTGTTCACAGTTCGTAACGATTAATCGTATTTGTTATTCAATTTTCCCTGTATTCAAAAGCGCGAATAAATATGCGTGGTAAGTCACAACCTGCTCAAAAGCGGGTTTCTCGACGCGTCGAGGCGACCATCTGGTGGGCGAGAGCTTTTTTTATTTTCCAAACGTGTCGTCTTGGATTCTTGTTTTTTGCACTGGCTGGCGCTCGCTCCTTTTCTTTTTTTATATTGCTGAGTTGCAGTTAACAGGTGGCTGGCCGTGTGCAGGTGAGACCTGAGATTTTAACTCGCGTCAGGTTCACCTCAGTGTGAAAAATTACGCGTGCTACCAGGCCAATTAACATGTTCCAAATTTTTATTTAAAAAGTATAATCAAATTACATGTTTTTTTTGTAGACATTCGATCCAGTAGTTAAAAGTTTACGGTGTAAAAAGTTTTATCTTTATCCCTTAATTATTTTCTTATTTTTAAGGTCCAGTCCAACTCGAGTTCTCAGCTTATATTTTTATTTAATATTTTATTATACTTAATTAGCAATATATTATTATTCTATTCCAATTATAAATTAAAAACTTAATAGAATTTCCTGAAAACTGATCAGATAACCATAATTGATTTTTAACAAATCTTCAGATACTTATACAGGGTATACAACATTTTTCAACAAAAAAAAAAAAACACTTCAAAGTGGAAAATAACTTTAATTTCGGAAGTCGGTGTTTGTATTTTAGTTTTTTGCCACGGACTTCCGAAATTAAACAAATTTTTCACTTTGTAGTATTTTTTTAAGTCGGCGAATTCGTATAGTCCTCTACTAACTACATTATCAACATACATTAAGTGGAAAAAATACATATTATTGAAGCTAACTCAAAAACTACCCAAGCAAAGTTAATCAAATTTATATGGGACCACTGCGCAAGTTTTCTCAACCAAATGAAAATAATTTTCAAAATCGGTCTACAACTGACAAAGATATCGATGAACATACATAAAAAAGATATACAGACGAATTGAGAACCTCCTCTTTTTTTTAAAGTCGGTTGAAGAAAAGCTTCGTTACTTATCTGAACTCACCATGACAGTTCAAACAAGATGAATTTTAACGGATAATCAGGTGGGTGGGTCGCGGAGGAAAGGCTATTTTCACAAGTGAATTAATAAAACCAAGATGATATAGCGATACATAAATACCGAGTTGGTTATTACAGTAATTCTCTTTTAGAAGTATGTTTTCGTTACTTTAAATGTTGTCTTATAAACGGATCGAGACGATTCGGATAAAAAGAAAGATTGTTCAGAAAAATAAAAACTACTGAAGTCCAAGGCCTTAAATACTTTTGCATTTTCCTGCAGCAGGAACACGAAATCACAGGATGCTTTTAGAACTTTCTGAGACGTTTGATCATCTAAATCAAGGTATATGTACCTAGGTGTATAAAAAGGTATACCCTGAAATTAAAACACTACGATATACTATTACGATGAGAGGTCAATATTGTAACATACTATTTGCTAGTCGAAGCGGGGAAAAAGAGTAGCCACCATCAAAACGATAAACGTCTCTATTGCAAGCTCTCAATTTCAAATGTGCTCCCCAAGGACTATATTGGGGCAAATGTTTTCTCCTTGACGAATGAGGTAGTTATTTTGCAAAGTTTTGTAAGTTATTGAGATTAGAAACAGTTGGGAAAAGTATTTATTACAGATCGTATCAACAAGTATCTACGTATATTATAATCCATAATATGCCTACGCTTATAAATGCGGTTTATATAAATAGAAAAACGACTAAACTAGGAGCCGATCTCAATATACTTGTAAAGAGGCTAAGTTGATGATCAATTTAAGACACGCACTACCTGCGTGTATGATATTAAGATCCAATAAGACGTGCGATCCTAATTGTTTTGGGTATTGTGGCGTGACTTGGAAGGACTGACTACACAATGGACTGCGAAGTCTGCAGCCGATTGATTTAGTTACAGCAATAAGTAAACTTCTATCGATAGTGGACGAAATTAGACGATCATCACCTGTATATCCATACACATGGGGATTATTCGATCTTGTACGTTAGTCTGTCAATCTGCCTAGCCTTTTCCCAACTATGTTGGGGTCGGCTTCCAGTCTAACCTAATGCAGCTGAATACCAGCTTGCAGCTTGTACGTTAGTCTGTATTTTCATAAATTAAGTGTTTTATTGTATTATAATCTGTCAACATCGCATAAATGTTATGACTCCAATGCACCAATTTTTACTCTATAAACGTACAATAATTAACAGCTATTTATCTAAAAAATCAGCAATTTTCGATAATACATCAATCGTGGGTTTTGGGCTTAACCGGGTATTAGTGTGGACTTATGTGAAAGCTTGAAAAATTGTGTCTATTACAGAGAGCGCACTCAATAGGCTCGCAGACCTGCACCGTTAGACTCCAGATCACGACGCGGCGGATTATTTGAGAACACAAAGAGATCGAGTGCCGAGCGACCGACGGACACAATCACTCATAGCGTTGCGTTTGTCATAGAGAGCGAGCGCGACAACGACGCGTCGATCACCGGCCGACACGCTTTGTCAGCCTGCTCCGATTTGTTAACTGCCGCGACACTCGGGGCCCGCCCGACCCACAAACAAGCGTGCGTAAATATCTCACCCGATAAACTTACGTGTTTATTATTCGATGTGAAACAACATACAGCCTACAGGCATCAAGAACTCCGTGTATCATGGGCTTGCTCTACATCTAACTCCTAGTCATCAAATATGAAGTAGGTTTACTCAATGAAACGTCAGTATGATATGAGGTCATTGCAATAAGGAAAACTTGGCTTCCTGAATTGGCTGATAATTTCGAAACAATTTCAGAAACTTTCTACAGAGCCGTAGGTCATTTGGATTGTCCGCGAGAAGGCTGTAAAAATCGTTCACCCATAAAGTGAAATATAGGTTAAGACGGTCTCTCTCTCAAAAATTCATTCAAAGTACCGTAATCTCGTCCTTTTATTTTGTAATTTCTTCTTACCACCAATTTTGAGCAGTCGTTTAACATTTTAGGGCTCGTTTTATGGTCTTATGTCTGATGAACATCCTCTTTTATTTCTTGTTTTGACTCCACGAACACGAATGTTGACCGCTACAATGCATGGACTGCACAGGTCCGGGTCCCCACGAACATGCTAACTACTTGTTGTTATTTTGAAAACAGACTATAAGATTGCCATATAATATTCCGTCTATTTAGAATTCCACCTCTAAGCTGTTTGCCATATGAGTTTGATGATTGGTACAGAAGGAATACACCTACTACTGTTAATTGTCAAGACAATATTGTGTGACATACGCGGGTGGTTTTCGGTAGTTGACACGAATGTTTAGGTAGAACAATAGGTTTGTTAGTTTTGGCGACCGCGGATGAGTGTATTGTAGGGGCGGAGTACGGGAGCCGTGCGCCCACGCGGCTCCGCAGCGCCAGGAACAGCGCCTTGTCCGTGTCACCGGTACGATGCTCAACCGCTTAAATATCTTACTTTCACAATTGTAATAAGCAAACGTCAAGTACTCATCATGTTGGACAACAATAAGGCACGCGTCTGTGTCGGCTCCGTGCATTGCGATTTACAATCTTGCAATGATCGCTGTGATGCGTTGCCTTTTACATCCACTGATCTCATTTAAAACTTGAATAAACTTTTTTGTTTTAGCAAGAATACTGAAGATTCTGGAAAGTCCTTTGGGTGTTTCCAATTTAAATCGTCACTCCATCGATTTGGATTCATGTTAATCAGCTGAGCATGACATGAAACAAACACAGTTCCCCGTAGTATTAAAAAAGCAACTGAATTGGTAGAAGATCAAAGTGTATTTCTCATGACAGTAATTCATATATGTACTTATGTATATCAACGAGACTTTCTCAATTAGGTACTAATACATTCACGGCAGAGATATTATTATATTATAATTTTGATGGCTGGCATGATAACTATAGCGTTTAAGATATGCAAATAAAGAACTTTCATTTCGTTGTCGGAACAATGGTGATGTATTCGCGGGGGTTTGTCTAGTTGACAGTGGAGATAATAATACGATGAATAATAATAGTGTGAAAGCACAGTAATTTTACACTTAACATTTTATTATTATCAGTGATAAATGACGAATTCTTCGAATGCCAATTGTTTTTTGTATGTAAATTCGAGCTTAAGTGAAAACTTCTCAGAAAACACACTACATTAGTCTGATTAATACGATAAATTCTCTTTGGATTAAGGAATAATAATGTTCATTCACTCAGCTGCATGTGTGTTCTGTTTAGTATAGATGTCAAAGAAAAAATATTGATAAACATCACGATAACCTGCACCCGCCGCTGTTTACAAAATAATTTAATGCTTATCATAAGATGCAGTGCTTTATGGTACAAGACACAGTGCGAGCACATCTCGCCACGCCCTCTTCCTTCGAACAAGTGAGTACACTAATGAAGCCCAACTAAATATTCATGAAACCAGTCATCGTGCTCGCTCCCAAAACTGGAAGGAAACATTAAACCACGTAGAGTGCTCTCTACAAAAGGACCACGGGGATATGCGCCCGCGTCTAACAAATGCCTACACATGACATGACAGAAACAACCACTACTTAATTGCTACGACTCTCTATAGGAATACCGTATGCGTATTGTAATATAGTTTTGTAGAGACAGAACTAACATTTTATAATTATCGCTTCAGGCACAACCACATTGCACATTTAGGTACGTTTTTCTTTGTTGATCAGATTCAAACCTTTTTGAAGAAATCTTCAATGGTCACAGAAACTACTGCTCGTTCACCTAATATAATTTCTAATCCCACATACCTCTCCATATCCCTTCTAAGACACCCACGTAAAATATTCTTAACTTTAGCCAGACGATGATGTGGAAATAGTTATTAGTTAGATATGATAATTAATTACAGCTTGATGATTGTTATTAAATTATTATCGTGACGATAAACAATATGCGCTATCAAACAAAGCCGATAAACCCGGACCATTTCCAGGGATATGGATCTTCCAACGGCTGCTGTTATCCAACCACTGCCACAACCACTGCGGTTTCAAAAAGCACGGGCAACGGCTAAGTTTTGTAAAAAATCTGAAAATGCTGAAAATAGAGTTGGTGCATTTAGTAACCTGCGGCATGCCGCATGTGCTAAATCCTATATTTCCTGCTAATACACGGAATCATGATCGATTCTTGGTTATGGTTAAGAGTCATGAAATGCTAAGATTTATATTGAAAGCCCTAACTTTCTCTGTCAACAAAATAAATGTTTTGGATAACATGTAGATACAGATTGAAGAGCAGAGGTGGACTGAGAAATAAGCACTCCAGATTGCAAATCAGTACGGAGGTCGCGCGGTCTCGCACCGGTGACTTGAATGACTCATAAACACCTTGATTTACTGAACACACCGAAGATTTGTAGTGTATTAATTCCAATGTCGCTGGCCGGAAGATATTCCCGAACCGCAACATTACTCGCATCACACGTTTACACTCAATTACACATTGTTATTAGTGCGGCCGGTTAGGACGCGCGACCTCTCAACAAACAGTATCGACGTTATGCATCGACCAACATCCACAACCTTTAAATCACGGGTGGCACGAGCTCTCTTGATCAACATAAAAAAATATCTTTATTATCTCATTGAAAAACGAACGCGAGTAGGTAATACATCTATAAAAGAGACGATATTTTATGACCATGATTTATGGTTTTTTATTTTTACGTGTCGTATTTTTGTGTAATCCATCGTAAATGGTTTTACACACATGCCTCGAATCGTTTACAAGACGTCATAACACAGGTGATAGAATCGAAATAGGTGTTACAACAAATAATAAAACTGAACGATGCTGTATCTCTTATCTTTACACGAGTAATTCCAAAATATATGTTATACTACAACTAGTATTTATTGCTCAAATTACAAAATTCCATCCATCCATTCCATTTCCATCTATAGAATATTATATAGTTAATCGAATATTCTTTAAATAAATGAGAAGTAAAAAAAAGGTTAATAAAAACTGAATGTGGTTGAGGTGAGCAACCCTAAAGCTCACATTCTAAATTGGAACGTAATGCTCGTTTTAATTTTATTGCTATTATAGAGCAAGCCGCAAATCAACGATTGTAAAAGCAAACTTTGTAAAGGGACGTAGGTCTGTATACTCACAGCTTCTACGGATCAAGTGCATGTAGCACTTGATTCTTAAATCGGATAATCTGAATTTTATCATTTTCCTTGAGTAATTTCTAGAGTCCAACCGAAAATAGATTTGTTGTTTGTTGATAGGTTTTTCTTTGATAAAAGTAAAAGAAATGCAGTGTCAATCTTTTAATCACTATAATTATCTATATATATATATCGCTTTTAGCGATAAGACCGCCCATTGTGTCACCCTATGTTAAATTTTCTACATTTGTATCTGTATTTTTATGGTGTACATAATAAAGAGTATTCTATTCTATTCTATTCTATAAACTTACATCACACAAAACTGTAAAGATACTTTTCTCAAAGACAAATTAAGTGTTGATGATCAAACAATTTGCTATAAACGAGAAAAGGCATTTTATTCTGCATTTTCACAGTTATTGTTTTTGGTAGTTGTAGATTCGATTTTCTCTAAATTAAATTGAAAGTTTTGCTCTTCATTTTTTTCGGCCACGTCCTAAAATTGCCAAATATGGATATTTCGGGCAGCAATTGCTGAAAAGGAAAAAGAAAGGTCGGACTCTAGTCATTTCTAAAAGTTTCGCATTTAAAATATCATTTACGTACAGACTCTTCTTTTGTAAGTAATGTGTAACATTTTTATACCAAGTTGTAAATCAATCTATCTTCGTTGATGTACTAGGTACTAACAAACTGCAGTGTTCAACAACTAATGAAGGCAACGTTCCGCTCCTAAATTTTGTACAAGCTGATTTATAGGATTATAATTATACACGTAAGTACTCGCTGTACATAAATACAACAATTACCTGCTTTGCGTTTACGAGTAACATAATTTGTATGTTAATGTAATAAATGTTTAAATTACTTAGCGTTCGTTAAGTAACACACGGGACAAACAAGCAAAGCCATTTGGGCGTTGTAAGTAGCACTGTTCTCCACGTCATAACATTTTACTGCAGCTCGTGAAATCTAGTCAACAATCTACGTACAGCAACATTACCATACCTAAAATAACCTCGTGAATGATGCAATGTTTTCTCTTTGTGCAGCATTGCATCTCAGCATCCACATGTGACGTGACGCAACGAACTTACGTTAAATATCAATGGATGCGTAGTCGAATCTCTTCCACGAATAAAAATATGAGCATAAATTAATATACATATTTTCCCTTTAATAACTGTGTGATACTTTGTGATCGATGGTCCTCTTATATCACAAACGCCTGTAATTATTCAGATGAAATCGGACAGTTTAGTCATTACGGTGTGACTAATATGCCTGTGGAAATCCGCGCGCCGCTCCAATTATAACATGGCATAGTTAGCAGTATTGACATGTGATGTATAAATACCAATGGTGAAGGTCCCTAGAAGTTAGACATTCGTTAGTTTCTGTCGATGGCTTCGTTCGATATTAGAATATTTGTTAGTTATTCAAAAATATTCGCCCTCGTTATTGACTGTAGCAGCGGCGTGAGCTATTATTGCCAGTTGCTCAAGGAATTCAGCTATAGCGCTATTGATCGACATCTATTTGGGTTTCCAACTTAAGAACAGAGCAAACACCCATTATTATATTAGTGTGTAATAAAAACGAGTCGTGAACTCTGTCCATCGCAGTTTAGTTAAAACCGTTATAAAGATCACGGTCAATCGTACTACAAAGCCCGAGTTTAAACTATACTGAGATAGTTGACTTTCTAAATTTTCTAAATTATTGATTTTTCATGACAGCATTGTGATGTGTTCAAATTTTTACCAAATTAACGCTTATAGTTATTACATAGTTATTAGCTAAACTATGACCTTCATAGGTATCTAAAGTAGAATATTTATGTATGGAAAAATAATTTTCATTGCAAAACCTCTTCAACCAAACGAAAAATTTTCAGAGCAGTAGCAAAATATTCTACGACAGGTACGTATTATAACTTAGGATAAAAGAACCACTACCTTAAATATAGTTCGAAATGTTAGTACTATTGTCACTATTATAATGACGAAGGGATGATTTTTACGAGTGTCAATAGGCATTAAGTGCGGGACTCGCCATGTTTATAGAGCCGTAGATTCAGATTAGGTGCCATTAGTACGCCGTGGCTGGACGCCGCTCGTACGCCCCGTATCATTAGCGTCCATAGCAAACAACATTACTACGATAATAGCTCATGAGACCGGTTCTTATCGTGCTATTGATAAAGCCTTTTTATAACCACTAATTTATTTTGCAAAAGATTTGGATTACATGATAAGATTAAAAAACTATTTGAGAGTTCGTTGAGATGCAACGAAATATTGATTAAAGTCGATTGATTATTTTGGTTTCTGGAACGAAAACCAACACAAAAATTAACTAAGAAAGTGCCTACTTCTGTGATTGATTGAATTAATTATCATCAGCTAATCGCATCACTCGAATTGCATTTAATATTCATGCAGCGATAGTTTTCGTTCCAGAAACTGGAACGAAAAGCTAGCTAGCTAAACTTATTCTGTGAAAAAGTTTTGACTTTTTAGAGCTATTAGAGAGCTGTTTGCTGCTGAAGTTTCTATTAACAAATACTGCGACATTCAAAGGTTAGAATAACGAAAAGAAAATAAATTAACAGTAAACAATTTTCTTGAAGACAAGAAAGCTCGTCATACCGCCACAGAGTTACGAGTACTCGAATGTCAGGAGAAAGCAGCGCATAGTGCCAGCCGCGAACCCGACACGTGTCGTAGTTGCTAATTAGTGTAGGGTGTCGGGAGCGACCGCAGCCTGCAACGGTTACCTGCGGCGACCGGCCGCGACCACGCCGGAACGTAACGCAACACCGCAACCTTACGGAGATCACATGCCGACAACTCGCACACTTCCTGAAACTTTCCGAAAAATTTCCTCTTTCCTTCTGGTTTTTTAAAATAATTTCTCTGTTTTTGAAGGTTGAAAGTTATGCAGCTCTGCCAGATACGTAGATCTGGATCAAAAGCATGGTTTAAAACATGATAAAAACAAATGCAAAGCTCGTAAGTCTGCTACTTCGAGCTTTCCTAAACGATCGCACTAGAAGCTTTTACAACTCTTGCCAGACGATAAGGCGCTCGATTTTGTTATCCTTTTTCTGCCATTAACTAGTCCCAGATAAGTGTAGACTCCTTATTCACTAATCAAATGACTGTATAAGACAATGCAAATACCTAACGCTAAACAATTTACTCGATTGTGTAAGCTAACTTACTCTTTGTTAATTTTCATCAGAGCATATTTTAAAATTGATGATAGGTATACACAAATGAGTTATGAACAACAACTGATCTATAACTTCTTTTGTATTAAAAGCGTGTATCGTGTTAAGTAACGTAGTTGGCTAAGTCACGTTCAACTTTATCGATACGGCATCGCAGAAATGACGTAACAACAAAACAATAATGTTTCGATTGTAATGAATCACTGATGCTGTTTACTTGTGTCATGTTGTCATCACAGAAAGAACGTCTTCATTTACTCACTTTGTTCTACTGGTACTGGTACTGATACTGGTACCAGTATTAGGCAACTGCCTAATTATTGGTTATTTAAAATCACTATACATTATGACGGTTAAGTTTATGCAATTGATTTAGACTCGATGTTTTCATGTGTTATAAATGTAATCACAATGATGCAACTATCATCAACGAAAAATCAGAACGGTTTTGTGTAAGGTGTTAAATAAACCAATAACTCGTTGTACTATTTGTACATTTTTTACTGTTGATCGGCTCCAACAAACAAAATAAAATCCATAAATTAGATCATGGATGATGTACTCGCGAAAAGTTAAAGGTAACCTTTGTTTTTATTTTACTGAAAGCTCTCATTTACCTACATACTCGTAGGCAAAAAAAAAAAAGATAACACGACATGTTTTTATACAAAACATTTATATTTTGTACCTCTTCTAAAACCAAAATCAAAACTCCGAACAAAAGACATCAACGACATCAAAAATGTTAACGATTGAAATTAATGTACGGAAATAATATTTCACTAGCCGTTATAACAATTTGTGTGGAATTGTTATAAAAAGTATCTAGTCCGCTCTGTGTTACGATGCTAGTCCATTTCCCACATAGTTGGAGGTCCGTACTAGAAGAAATCGAAGGTGGTTCGGCATAAATCGTGGGAAGATCTACATAGTTAGGCGGCGCGGGATCGGGTCGGCGCGTGTTGCTGCGCCCGCGCCGCTCGGGGTGAACGTCTCACTTAACTGTTGTGTGCACCTGAGCACCACACCGCACCGCACCGCCACCGCACCGCCCGCCGCTACTTACAACCCACTACTACGTGTTAATCCATCATCATTTAAAATGCTCCTAATTTCTTTAATCATGTCAAGTAGCTCTACTATCTTAATGCTACATCATAAATGATGGCCTATTTGAGTTACACGAAGTAGGTTGAGGATGTTGTGCTGCATTTCCAAATGAGGCCTATTAGGATTAGGCATAGAATATTATTCATATTCTGGTTAGAATAATTATTACGTAAGAGGTTGTTAAATGTTCATTTGAAACGCATTCAAAATTTTAGGATCTATAAGTGGGTACCTACTAATAGATCCTACAATTTTGAAAGCGTTTAGCGTCATGGCTCAGCGTCATAAACTTTATAAATAATGTTACTAACAGATATTACAAACCGTAACAACATCTGAATCTGTAGCAACACGATCTTTACCCATCGAATAAGGTGATAAATCCTACGTTAGATAGATATGTATCGAAAAATTACCTTCGCTGGGCCGGCACCGGCGGCACAACAATCGAACATCGGCACTTTTGAGTCGTCGTTCCACAAATACTTGGAACAAATATTTTTATAATGAACATACGTTACGTGTTTTCTATAAATACTGGCAATTCTTTACATAACAGGTCGTAGGTATGTGAAGGTGTTTGGAGAC
Organism: Lithophane leautieri; assembly: GCA_949152455.1. NCBI lineage: Eukaryota > Metazoa > Arthropoda > Insecta > Lepidoptera > Noctuidae > Lithophane > Lithophane leautieri. The sequence continues at coordinate 9,750,938 of OX424462.1, read as the reverse complement.
CAAAACTGACTGCGAGACTGTGAATGTAGGCTATCGGAGAGCATAAACAACACGACTCTTTGTCTCGCTTCTTAGAAACTCTAACGAAATAAAATCAGAATACCATGTTTTTTACAATGTTGCTATACACAAAGCTTATTCGCCTGTCAACGTCCTAAAATTAATAGATGTTATTAATTTTAACATAAAAGTTAATTAGTTTTTTTTTTTTAAGATGCTCAAAATTATTATCGTTGCGACATTTTTACGGTAGTATTTTGAAACCTTGTTTTGAAGGACTATACATTATCCACATAACAATAGGTTATGATAAAAATTAAAATCTGAATAGGTATCAAAATATGTTATTGATTTATTAATAACGTCTTTATGCAATAACTACACTACCCGAGTTAGTTACTACGGACAAGCTAAAGACGAAGAGCTCTGAAAAGAGCGCTGAAGGCTAGTTTATATTTCCACAGTCACTATTCGTGGGTAACGTTCGCTAGTTTTGGAACAAAACATCATAAAGTAACGATTGCGCAAGCACAACCATCGTAACGCGGCCATCTACAGACACAACACACGTTCGTACTCAAGGCTAATTCCTATAAACCAAACAATATAGGTAAAGCATGCAAATGAAGTGAATTGTAGATCGATTGAAAATAGATCGTGTGTCAGCGATCGGGAGGCTTGGGGGCATGATCATCAGTCCACGAGCGCACGCGCACGATCCACGTCGCGGCCCGCGGCCCCCCTGCCCCCCGGCGACACTCACTGTATACAATCTTACATTCCCAACTATTCTGCTAAAGTTCACGCAAAAAATATTAGTCCAGTTATAAACTGTAGGAGCCAGCTGTAGCAGCTGTGACGTTTGATGTAATTTTGATGTACTGGTGGAATGGCTTTGCACTATTTTGCAAAGTTTTACAAGTGGAGATTTATATCCAACCTACATTTCTGTTATAAATAAAAGAAACAGACAAAACTAAGTCATAAAGTAAAAGCCATGCAATAAATTGTACATCTGCTGAACAACTATCATCGTAAATGATTTTAAAATATAATAAAAGCAAACTACAAACTACTCCGTTTTTTAAATGTTACTAGAAACCAAAAACACACAAAAGCCATAAACGGCCACCATTCTTCAAATTGGCGCTTTTGGACAACACAGTTTATTGGTGAAAGTGCATTTTAAGAACAGAAAATAAAACGATTTCCCACTGACCATACCTATTGTTCGTGAAACAAAAGAGATCGAAGTAGCCGCTATATATACACGTAATTAATTATTTCTAAAATAGTAATTTATGTTTCATAGTTGTGTACATCTCATTGTTGCCTTACAGACACATAGTTTTGTGATTTTATCGTGTTTTATCGAATTAACGTTAACAAATTAATAATTTAACAGAAAATCAAGATACGACTGCCAAAAAAATAAATATTGCATAATTAACCGACTTCTTCAAAAAGGAGGAGGTTCTATGTTCGTCTGTATGTATTATTTTTTTTTGCTTATGTTCGTCGATGTTTTCGCCAATCGTGAACCGATTTTCAAATTTCTTTTTTTGTTCGGATGGGTATACTCCCAAGGTGGTCCCATATAAATTTTATAAATTTTGCTTGGGTAGTTTTTTAGTTAGCTTCAATATTTTCGTATTTTTCCCACTTTGTCGATGTAGACGATATCTTATTTGACTCCGTCACTGTTATTTAAATACATGCAGGTAGTGGTATTCGAATTTGTGTGGGGTAGGTACCACAACTAAAAAGTGAAAAATAAAAACTTTTTACAAAAAAACACAACCGACTTCCAAAAAAAAAGTGAAAAATAACTTTAATTTCGGAAGTCGGTGGCAAAAAACGAAAATTGAAAAGCAAAAACACCGACTTCCGAAATTAAAGTTATTTTTCACTTTTTTTTGGAAGTCGGTTGTTTTATTCGTCGAGTATCTTTGCGCACATCTTCCAATTATAGGCAGAGTCGTAAACAAATCAATGTAATATCTAATATTGATATTGCGAATCAGCTTTAACATGAAGTGGAGGCCAGTAAATCTCCGCCACCTTAGCTGCTTGACATTGAATTATGGAAATACAAGGCGCCAGTTGAATAGGTAAACCGTAAGTACCACATTATGATGAAACGTAATTGCCTATTTCATCCAAATGTCCGTCTAAGGTGTCCGAATGTAATTACCAAAAGTCAAAATGGTCCCGCCCACGAGTGCTCTCCCGCGCCGTGACGCCGTGACCTCACCTCACTGACAACCTGCTCACAAAAGCAAATTACACCACTATATTTAGTGGACTGCTTTTTGACTATTATCTTTATTATAGGTTTGTAACGTAATGGCTCATTTTTGTTTATATTGCCAATATACACGTACGGTTAAGTTTTATCGTTAGTTTGCTCAGCCACGCTAGCCATAAACAGTCCATTAAGTTAAAATCTTTTTATAAGTAAGCTTACCGAGTTATTTTAACAGTGCTGTGCGTTTTTGTTGCTTCAGACTTAGAATATTAAAACTAAACAAAACTTTTGCATATTAACATTATCAATTTAAGTAGGATATGGCACTGGATGGATATCTTAATTATGACAGCAAAGCAGTTTGTCATGAGTTTTGTCTCTATTTAAATAGTATCATACATGCATTCCCGGAATGGGTGATCTCACATAAAGCAAATGTACCGAGTGGATGGAGCGCGTAACTCCGCCGGAGTGACAAGACAATCATTGTAGTGCGCCAGTGTACGACGCGCCGCGTATATCTAGCCAGACAAATTTACGTTCGCGCCGATGATAGACAAACAATTCAACTACAAACCTTGCTATTCATTCCACTTGGTATTCTCCAATAAAACTTCATTTGTCGAAATACTAGCACATTAATTTCTAAGCAAATAGATTATAGAGATGCTTAAGATAAAACAAGCCCATGCTTCGACAACATACATAATTTATTAATAAAATCGGGTCAGTTCTTAGATTATTTTATGGGGTAATTCTTCTCAGGCTAAAAATGTCTTTATCACACAAAAAAAATGTGTCAGAGCAATATGTGGGGTCGGACCGTTTTAATCTTGTTGGCCTTTATTTAAGATATTAGGATTACTAACTATACTTAGTCTATATATGTTAGAAGTAGGTTTATTTGTTAAAAAACACTCTGACCGCTTTATTAAAGCCATAGAAAATAAAAAAAATCCTTTCAAGAGATCCAACCCAACTGGCTGTCACAGGATGTAGAAGCACACTCTTTCAGAACAATTGTTACAATATGTCTGTCAATAGTACATTGTGATACGAGTGTGCTCTATTGGATATTACAGTCGAGGCGGTATTATAGGCGAGCACGATAAGGTAGCCGAGAGTGTAATAATCAATGCACACGCGTTTCATACGACGTTTATTCAACACACTTGCGAGGAACAAAACAGACTTGTTGTAAGAACTTATGCTACAATAGCGTAACTATAGAGATGATAGATTTATAAAGTTTAACTGACCTTTGCTGCCAGGTACTGACTATCCGGAGTTTCTTTTCAAAACGGTTGGTAACAATATTTTCAATTTTGTATTGTATGATAATAATTAACCACACAACGAAAACGATAATAAATATTTATGGAAAATGGCACGCTGGTGTTGTTTTTCCATAGGTGTAAATAAGGGCACTGGCAAAACAGTTAGACAGCCTATACAAAAAAATATGATTCGAATAAGAAAAAAAAATACATTTTTTTTTTTACTGTTACTACACGTACCATGGTGGAGTGAAATCTATTTATTATTATTTTTTGCGCTCTTCTCTCCTACGTGAAATCGACATTTTTAATAATGATTTTAACCACACAACAAAAAAGGTTAACAAATATTTATGTAAAATGGCGTAATACCGCAGAACAGCCTATATAAAAATATAATAATGTTATTAATACATAATACGCAAATGGGGTTAAGGTAGTGAACAATATAGAGTGAATTAGCCACAGACGATTTAAACCGTTATTTAATAGTACAGAATGACAGAGATTAATTCCGCGCGAATGCGGTGGCACACGGGCAGGCCAGCGCGGTTCGTCGGGGCGGGTCAAGTGGCCTGCACGCTTGCCAACCGCGGTCATACCGGAAAAAAAGCACAAGTCTCTACTCGGGTGTAAGTAGACAATGCTCATTTATTAGTAGGATAGTTCATACTAATTCAATGTATGGTATCCCACTGACGTTTAGTTATGATAAAAAAAAATCCCATTGGCATGCATGGGATTTTTTTTTGCTTATGGTTCTTTTTTTTTAAATAAAAACTTGCTTGTGAGCACTTGTCTTTGGAAAAAAGCTTCACCAAAAACAATTTCTATTGGATACAAATTCCATGCTGCCATGGTACTTACTAATTCCATACTACCATATCATTACTCCAAGTAGTAAAAAGTAATCTGTGGCGCACATTACCGCACTAGTGCGGTAATATAAAGTAAAAAGCACGCTTCCATAATACACTGCATTATGAACTTAAAAGCGGTTCAATAAGAGCCACTTTACGAACAAGTGTTTTGAAAAATCTATAACCTCTCCTCCACCTCTCTGATCTGTTTGGGTATTTACCCAAACAGATCAGAGAGGTGCCACTAAATCACTTTAAAAATAAACTTAAGAAATGGCTGTATTATAATGAGTTCTATACTATAGATGAATTCTTAAATTATAAGCAAAATTTGAAATACGAGTATGTTCTTCCTAGTAATATAAATAGAATGTAATTTTGAAGATTTTAATTTTTACTTCGATGTCATGATCTCAATAGCAACAATTGTTTTTTGTATAAGTATTATTTTATTACCTATAAGGTATTTTTTGCATGCTGAAATGTAAGCAAAATATGTGGAACTTCTAATATTTAAGACCTTTTATATACCATATTTTATGCAAAATAAAAATATTCTATTCTAAGACTGGACGATGCAATTCAACTAACGTAGTATAAAAAATCTATAATGAAAACTCACTCACTGGGTCGTAGATAAAAGTTTGAAGCATGAATTCATAATTATGTAAACACTCATAAACAGTCATTGCACTCGGCAATTTAATAGGCAGTACATTCTTTGATTCAGCAAATCGCCCGCTCCAGTCAGTTCCATCAATTAGAGTGAGCATTTAATCGGATAATGATGACAGATACCTAATAATCTCGAGACCGTTAAAATATTTTAAGCGTTTTAAAATAATAATGGCTGACATTAGTCTCTGCTAGAATCGAATTATTATTTATTATAATACTTTACATCTTTTAATCTTCTGGCTTCATGCAGCGTGAACTATTTAACATTCGAAAGTATTAATTTTTATGACGATGTGCGAAAGACATAAATGTCTGCAAGAAAATAAAAACAAGAGTAGGTAACGAAAATCGTGTGAGCATACATCCTGGATTATGAAATGCACACAAGTTATATTAAGCAGGTAACAACTGGTCAAATGTATTTGGTAAGTGGCATTTAAAGTTTATAACTATCAAACATTTACGCTATACCGTTTAGATGTTTTCTTTTTAATAACAACCCTAACAATAAAGATTGACTAATGGCAACCTAAAAACACCGGCCATTTACTTTTTAGATCACAGCTTAAAACATCACGACATTGTCTCGCTTGAAAAGTAGATGGTATCATTGCATCAGTGAGTGGTGCGGAGTGCGGCGTGCGCGCAGGCTCCCGCGCCTGCGCAGTGCGCAGCGCCGCCGCGCCGCCACGTCCGCGCCCGCGCCCGCGCCCGCCGACAAGTGAACGCAATCACTAATTGAATCAGTCGCTAGTCATCGCCACCGGCATGCACCATGTAGGGCCCCCATCTGTGTTTGTAAATACGGGATATTTAAGGGAGTAGTCGAGAGTAGTACCATGACTCATGTCATGTCACACTAACTACAATCTAGATTGTAAAAGGCAAGATTAAAAGTTCCTAATAATACACAAAGTTACCACGGTGTACCTATAATTAATTAGGGTTATGACAACATGGTAATGACTAAAATCTATTATTGAGATTGTTGTGTCAAAAATCTATAACCATCAATGTGAACCAGACTCGTTGAGGTTTTCCCAGACATGAATATACCTACTATATATGAAGAAAAATATTAAAAAGTTGCAACAGAAACCGAAACGGCAGATAAAAATAAAGGTGAGCTAGGAAATTCCTAGGCGTCGAAAACAAAAACAGCGCTATGAAGCGCTACGCTTGAACCAGCTACGAAAACTTTATTTTTTCCTCTGTGGAACAATATCTGTACTTAAGATATCCAAATAAAATAATAAACAAGTCCAGATAAACGAGGTTACAAATAGTTATCAACATTAATCTGAGTACTAAACTAAAGCTTATAAACTCCTTTGGTAGCTGCTACGAAATCTTGTGAAAGCTACGAGAAATTCGTAGCCGTTATGCAAAAACTTTTGTAAAAATTAATTACTAGAAAAATATTTGTATTCTTCTGAAATTATGTTTATAACTAGAGTCCAACGTGTTCTAGCGATGTCTCAATAGTAATAAATGTATGGTAACCTTAGCTTGACATCACTTTCAGTTGACGAAATTATGATTTCTTCCGCGTTATCGCACTAACAGATTTCGAAGAATCTCCGATGAAACCACGATACTGCCGACAATGCGTGGCTATGAGTGCTCAAGTAGCAGCCGGATAAGTAACTATGCGCATCTGAAGTCGAATCTCATAGGATGGGAACATAATGCAACAGTTAAGAGACAGTTTTAACCCAGCGATGACTAGGATGCAATTAAATCGATGTCTCGTTTTACATGTTTCTATGCTAATCAATGTTGCAGTTATCAATGTTGTGTCAGCCTGCATACATTGTGGGAGCCATCATAACTCTGACTCAACATTGTCACTATTTACAGACACTTGTTACTCGATACTTTACTTCGTCTCATTGACGCCCTTATGTTCATTTGAAGTACACCACCCACCGATAAAGCATCACTTTGCTATTATAATAAAAGAGCATTTCCTGTTTAAACGCTAACGACATTATCATTTATGTAATACTCGCTATGAAAAGTTTAACGGTTTCATTCTGTAAAAGTTCAGTCATTCATACTGTCTACTAACAATTTAATTTCTGTCACTTTTCGAAAGCAACATTACCATACTGCACCTACACATCATTGACTTGATAAGTAGATAGGTACCGACACGCGCGTGGATTTGTTCCAAGCCGGTGATAATTATTATTGGCCGACAAATCTTCACTTAAGGGAACCGTTACTCGTGTTTTGTTGAAGTGAAAACATTCATTACTTCATTTGCATACAATGGTCTGGTGCCAAAAAATATTGGAGTGTAAACGCTTACCACGAACGCTTTTATGAAAGTTCTCTTTCGATTTATTATTATGAATAAGTATATGCATACAGTATTGTTGTGACAATATAATACTAGTTATATGTATCATGTATGTGACTATAAGTTGTATATACCTAGCGCTAGCGCGAGTATGTTTAAACAATGTTTAGGTATAACTAAGATTAATGGTAGCTAGCGCTTTCGTTTGACATTTAAGCAGGTTGTTCTGACAAGATTTTAACAGTGGATATCTATCGATCACTGATTTGTTAAAGACCAACTATCCTTACATATTATAAAACAAAGTCCTCCGCCGCGTTTGTCTGTCGTCCTGTATGAAACTCAAAAACTACTGCACCGATTTTCATGCTGTTTTCACCAATGGATAGAGTGGTTCTCGGTTTTAGTATATAATTACCGACATCCACGCGGGCGAAGTCGCGGGCATCAGCTAGTTTATAATATAAGGGTTGCTTTTCTGGACCAGGTCGAAGGCGCGTTGTGTTACACGCGTGCCTCAAAGAGATGTCAGCACAACTGACGGGGTCTGATAAGGCCGATGCCTGCCGGGGTCATAGGAAAGTCCGAAAGGGTTACCGTGGCCTCTGGCAACATACAGGCAACTGAAGGAACGCGGGTTGATTTTAGTCAGTAAGAGTCTATCTAACACGCCCTCCCGCTCCGCCAAGAGCGAGAGGAGTTATTTGAAAAAAAGAGTGGGGTTGCTTTTTAACTTGACCAGCTAAGAGAATAAAAATGAAGTAGGTACCTTACGCTTTACATGTTGATGTTTGTGTTGAGGATATTCTGAGCAATGAACTAGAATAATTCTTATGTTCGTCCGTCCGTCCGTCGTTCGTCGTTAATCTCATGAAAATTGGAAAACTTTAATGTAAAAATTATAATTTGATTCACTACGGTTGACATGTTGAAGTCGTACTTAAGAAAATAATTTGGTTATCCCCGTTAAATATCAAGTTCTATGTATAATTCGCAATACAATATATTAAACAGGTCTACCACGATGGCCCATTCACATTTGGACCTGCTATTAATTCATATAAAAAATAAACCGTAATTAAATCGGCCATTGTGATTCCTACGTGTGTATGCAAATGTACTTTTTGTTATCTGGTTCAGATGCAATAATATGGAAACAGATTAATTCTATTATTACCGGAAGTGGAATGAAACGCCAACAATATTGTCCAAAACCTACGTAAACAGGATTCGTGCACTGCAGACATGACTTGAGTCGCAGATATGCTCTTTAAACATTACGATATCACAAGAATGCAGAGAAAGATGGGATTTAAATAAAGACAAGCCATCTCCATAGTTGGCGAGCGATCTCGTAGGACTTTCGAGCGTTCGATCTGGTGATGGTCGATAAACATATTTCGGCACGGAGCTCTCTTGACGCAGATAGAGTGAGCTAACGGAGCTTTTGTAAACGCAATTGTTTTAAACTATTAATTGTAACGATAGTGGCACGAACAATACACGCACTAAGTAACAATGAAACCGGAAAAATCTTTGCATTGATGTAAGGTTTGGCCTCTTAAACGTCTCACCATACAGTAAATTACGGCTACGCATCGTGTCTCTCGCAACGTAGTTATTAAACTATATTTCAAATACATGTACAGTGGTTGAACCAATTTGTAAAGGTTAACGAAATATGACACTACGTTCTTCTATGATTATCGCCCGAATAAACTGATTAGCCATTAATGCTTCATTATTTGTTTCAGGAAGAATTATTCTACTTTCATAAATTGCATTCAGATCAAGTAAACACCTGTAGGCGCACAACTTTCATAATACACAACTTCATAAAATTCACGCAGAGTAAATGACAACTTTCACTGTGACAAGTGACATTATTTGAACATCCTTTTTGAAAGAATCGCATCGGTTAAATAACTTTTTATAACCGTCATAAAGGCATAACAGCAAGTGTTGTAGGCCGTGTGTGTATATGTGCTATATCGTTAAAGATTAGGAGTGTGGGGCGCAATGATTCGGTTTCGCGGGCGGAAACGGGCGCGCCCACGCGCAGGTCAGAGCAGTGACCCCGGAGCTCACCTCGCGCTGCACCGACGGCGACGGCGCACGCGGCTCTCGGCGGTGGCGGCGCGGCGCGGCGCGGGCGCGACACAGCAGCGCCTGCAGCCTCATTGTTCCACCTCCCGACCTATGACGAGTGCTGCTTGTTACGTGTCTAACTCAACATGTTACATTAACAAGTAGCGAGGAGTTCTGATTAGACTACCTGGCCAATAATCACCTTAATTTTTCGGTATTTCCGAATTTGCCACAAAAGCGTGATTTTATTAGGAGGTGATGATTTTTACATAGTAGATCTATGTAATGATATTAAATAATTGGTAATCTTATTTGTCTTTCCACAGTTGGCTAGGTTAAGGACCTATGATACTTTCATTAACAATTTATTATGGATAAGACCTAATAGAATATTCAATTTACTCTAACGAGGATAATAAATTTCACTTGTACCAAATGAACTGAGCTAAAAGCCATAAGCACACATTTATTGTCATGAGTTATTCGGTGGTTCGCACTGTCATCTACGTTCGTCCCAGTCATTCCATATTCATAAGTCGTTGAGTAAATCAGCTGTACAATGTCCGTCCACGTCGCGCCGGGTTAGCAGATTGGAAATTGCAACATTAGAATCCTACAGTTCACACACACGCATCGTGCAAACAGAAACATTTATATGGACTACATTACATTTGTCGTAAATTAAAGAATCCGATCAGATTTCCTCTGAGTATACAAAGATCGCACGATATGAAGCGGTTAAATTACCTTTAGTAATTAGAAACACCAATAGGGCAGAACACCCATCACTGCACAAATTACACCTGCGTTACTAATACGTCTGGCACGGATATATGTTCTCGCAAGTAATTCTTTACTCCTAACCGTGCTCAATTCGTATTTATTACCTCCATCTGTCACTGCGGTAATGACTGCCGCGTGATACCTGCTCGCCGCACCAAACAATCAATTAGCCCGTTTGAGAAACATCACCTTAATTATTGTAACAAAAAACGTTACCTGATAAAAGATGCCTGTCGCTGAAATTTTAATAATACATAGTTACTTATCATTACTTTCGGGAAAATGGAGGATATATGGACCGATTTAACCGTTACATCATAAATCCGTTTACTTCGAGCAAAAATCTCTTACATATAAACATCGAACTGCGTAAACCGGAGCATTATAATCAATATTTTCGTTTAAGCTACAGTTCGGATCTTGATTTATGGATGTGCGGTTTAAACCTGCGCCTGCGGTATTATTAACAAGTTGTAAATCATTGATCGGAATTAAGACCACGTTCAACTGACTGTTCAGGATTTGTTGACGAAGTCGATAATAATGGCTGAAATTTGTGACTAACTTAAACCAGTGATCTCTTATCCACATCAGTTAAAGATTCCGATTATCATAATTTTTTGTTACAAACAAATAAGTACAAATAATTGAGCTACAATTTATTAAGTATTTATTTTAATCTTTCTTCCATTAGTATCAGATGTACCTAACTATGAGACAGACTAAAGAACTAACGAGCAAGTAAATAAAAATACGGTCTTTAAAAAAAGTACCAGGTAAGTACTACAGTTTTTGTACCCTTTTGTATCTATGAAATTACCAATAATACGGAAATACACAGGTATATTTTAAGGGCTTATAAATTGTCGTAAGTTATAGGTACTTAAAGGACCGGATTTTATAACAAAAAAATAAATAAGAACACCTACTTATTAAAAAAAAATACCACGTTTTGGTCTAACAGTGTTAAGTAGGTACTGCATCTAAAATAAATACTTATTAATGTTGTAAGTGTGCTATGGAAAACCTAGGATAAGTTCAAACTTAAGAATTATATATAGTTACTTAAAAACATGGTGTGAAAATTACTTGTTCTCCCAGTACTAAACAATTGTGTTTGATCTGTCTAACATATTTATGTTTGTATCCATATAATTTAATGGTATTGCTCTGTTGGTGCCCACTTGCCGTCCTTGCATTTCTCAATTGATTCAACTACGTTTTATTACGCTGTATACCTACATATTTACTAAATCAGTTTTTTTAAGTAGGTATTTTACATACACATTTTCACAAGTCCCAAGGAATATATTGAGACACGACCCTAATCAAATTAAAAATGTAAGAAACCTGTTACTTGAAAAACATAAACATTAAGTTAATGCTACTGTTGTTGATTCATAGTATTCAGTTCATGAATCATTAATGTGAATTCCAGGAAACGGCCGAATCCTATTCAAATTATGTTTTGAAGCTGTTTTTAGTGTGATACGTGTCAAGGTAACCCTCGGTGTTCTATTAGGTAAAGAGACAGGACATTCTGTTCCTTGTTGAATTGAAAACTCGACTTACCTCCTTTGAGCTGTACTATATCTTCAGAACCTATTAGGTACGTAGTCTGTACAGCAAAATTTGGCGTAAAACTGTGTCGCTACACACCATAATGTGTATTGATAACTTTTAACAATCAAACAAAATTAAATAAAATAAATATAAGACAGAGACATACGAAATCAACGATGATTGTTGGAACAATATTGGAGAGAGAACATTATGGGACGTAGCGACTGTGGGCGGCAAGCAAAATGCATCACGCGCGATAATGAACCAGCTCGTGTGCACGACTGCGCCAGCGCACTCACACGTAATCCACTATCCTCACCGAGAGTCGTGCTCACCCGGCGCACCGCTACAGCGTTACCTTATAAAACAACCCTTCACATGATATTTGGCTGAAGTACCTATTATACACCTTACAAGTGTACCAGATACTATCAGCGATTGTTTGCAATTTATACAAAATGTCTAACATGTTGCTGTTATACTCGTGGATTGCCGAACACTTCCAATAGTCAAGGCTAGATAAGTAGGTAAGTACTGAAACATAAATTCTAATGAAATCGATATCTGCTGTAAGTTTTTAATAATTGTATTTTAAATAATCAATTCATTTATAACAATTGGAAATCAAGATTAAAGTAACTCAGTTGCAAAAATAGGTAGCATGTTATTTATTACAACGTCGCTACCTACCATACTAATCCTAGTATTTTAATATTACCAAGAAATATTATTGATACTGTAATAGCCCATTCCACATTTTACTCGAGTAACTATCTCAAGTACATTTTATTGTATCCATATTTCCACATGGTAAACTATAGTACCTGTTTTAATACATTTCCAGGACAAAGTTGCAGTGAAAATGGATGCCATTTGTGAACAAGACAGGATCTCGGATTTCTTAAACTGGCACCTCCCACGTGGTGTCTTGTGCCCTTAACCTTTGCAACGGCCGTATCGCGGTTTATGCGCCTTATAATGCGCTCTCCTTACAGGCTTATACGGCTGCGAGTTTTGTCTAAATTTGGAGCAATAGCTACCACTTCACAATTAAGGAAAAAAGCTCATAGAGACCTACAATATTTTGCCGTGTTCAAAATCAACTTTACTGATTTAGGAAGACGAGTATTTAAAACCAGTAACAAATTCATAGCGACTGGAATTCTTTAATATTACCTACATTGTTGCTTGTCTAAAGAATAGGTACTCGGTCCAAAGTTACTTATTTTTGTATTTACCTCAAGTTAGCGCTACCAGTATTACAAGTACAACAGGCATAAAACAGAAGAACCGATACTGCAAAAACAGAAGGGTGCATTAATCACAATCCATTTTAATTTAATCTCAGTTTGTGTGTTAATTACTAATGTGTATCTTTAAATCAAAGTATTATAATGTTACAACGTGCAACAAAAATATTATGAACAGCTTATTATCAAAATTCTGAGAAAAGTCTGTGTTAAAACGAACTTTGACATTTAAAGTACTTAATCAAATGATTTAAGATAATAAGCGATAGCGCGTAATAGGAAACCTAAGTGTGAACCTATGGACATTTATTGATAAATCACCAGGTAATTTTACAAGCAATCAATTGCAATATCGTAATGCACAAGTGTTCAGAGCCTGATCTCGTATTTAAGTTTAATGCTATGGCGTTATCTGAGGCCGATCCGCGACAATCGCGCACCTGCGCCGCGCCGCGCCGGCGCCGACGCCGACGCACTTTCAAAAAAGGCTTACGTACGGACATAGTCACTTAACACTAGCTGTTTCTAACTTGCTCTATTTTCTAATTACGTAAACAGGTGTTAATAAAATTAACTACACATCCATTGACCGTTTGTTATGATTAAGTAGGTATGTTAAATGCTAAAATTACGATAGTCCCACATAATTGGCCACCAGGTTGCAATCGTAGCTTATTTAGAGTTACACATCCAGAAACTGTTTCTGAAAGCTTTTTGCTGTTTAACATACGGATATGCACCAGACGTGACAGTGTCAGTTCTACGTATGTAGTGAATCTATACTTCAATAAGACTTGAATTGGATTTTCTCAATGATTGCACAAATAGAAATTAAATTACTAAGGACAGCTCAAACGAGATCGTTTAGCACCTGTAAATGTGGTAGTTATAAGTACTCCGCCAGTGACATCGAAATCGGTAGCGTAGGTTTTATAATATATTGTATTTAGTTGTATCGAGTCTCCCACGCCATTGGATTCAATTATGGAGGAAAGGCAGATAGGTCGGCGCGCGAGTGGTCCGCTCGTGACCCGTAAATTGGAACGGTCCGTCGCACGCCCTTGTCGCACCTCGGCCACGGCGGCAGCGGCCATCGCTGTCCCGCAACACAACCCGATACATATTGTAACGGCATCCAAATCTACATCGCTACAACACACATCCCATACTACTCTTCACGCATAACCAATTTAGGAGCCCCGCTGCAAGTGTAAACGCTCCTTTTGTGGAGCCTCGTTTTCTACCTACAGCGTCGGATGCATGTTGAGCTTGACATTTCGATAGCATAGAAAGAATAGCAAAATAAAACGTAAAAGCCCACAAAAGCAATCACTGCATTGATTTTTATGGTGTGTATTAAAAATTAGCCCCTCAACACATCATTATACCAAGAAGATATCTCTGTGGTCGCAAAATACTATTTGGATTCCACTAACTACCTATGCAGGACTTTCATACTGCCATATTAGTTAAAATCAGTAATGGAATTACCGGCGTGGACTTTCTAACTTAACTAAGTAAACTGGTAAATACATTTATTAGACTACTAAGTTAATAAAGTAGGTTAAGTTAGTAAGCTATCGAGCAACACTAACAGGTGTGCACGCCGTATTTGGGCCATAATGTCTCAAACAATGGTCGGGCGGCTGGGACTCGAGCCTTAACAGAAATTCAAATCATAACTATTCTTTATTTAACCGTATTCATATTCGTTACCTCTCCTATCTAACGTCTGTAACAGTGTGTTGTATAATGAGAGAATATATCGTACACCTATTTTAGGGAACGTGTAGGTAGTAGATTTCTATTTAATTGTCAACTAAATATTTCGGTTCTCAAAATGGAATCGGTAACGAATTACATCCAACAATAAATTAAACTGAGATCATGATGATTGAATTGAACAATAGAATGAATCATCTGATTCAGCTGTTTGTACTAACTTAAATAATGTCTAACTATAAGTATTATGGTGTGCAGGAAAACATTATAAAGGAATCCTAAAAGTTAATGAAGTAAATCTGTCACGAGCTGCTCCTTCATAATGACTTCCTGAAATACTTTTAACAAATAGGTACTTAGTCATCTTTTCTGGCACACTTGTCATGTTGGAGTATTATAGTACCTACCTTCAGGCAACAGATCACAATAGTACATTAGCACCTAATTAAAGGTCATAAGAACTCTACTTCCGACCACCACCGTGATCTATCTTCAATTAACTAAGTACAACTCGCACTATTGTCTTCCCTTCAAAAGAAGAAAACAATTGACCCTGCTTTTTCGTATAGTTGCACTATAAAGTTTCCAAAACGAGTTTTCCAGAAGCGTAAGATTGTAAAACAACGTACGTAGTGAGGCACCAACAACAACAAGACAGAGCTATCACAGTTAATCTCATTGGCTCACTGTCAATTAGCCATACAGGGCGGCTCGGAGTATTTAGTTCCAAAAGATAATATCTCACTTTTAACATGTCCGTAGCGTAATGCAACACACGCAAGTATCAAACACTCGCTGCATATATTTACGGAAATGTCGACTGTTTATTATTGTAGCGTTTAAAGCAGGGTATTTAAGTTTAAGTAGACATTATTCTCGTTTTGTTTAAGAATTATGATTGCTTTAATTGTCGGCTCTGAGCTGCCGGCGGTTAGCGCATGCTTCTTAGCTAATTTTCCAGCTACGCTAATAGTGCTTGATTAAATGAGAATGCAACAGGTCTCGGCGCAGCTATGGAATAGAGATGCGAGCGTATTGTAACAAAAGTAAAAATAAAAGGCTTTCTTGTTATTGAGCGTAAAGACTACGGATTCCACAAAAACTAAATGAAACCGTTTAGGTCTCGCCTTGCGAATGGAGATGAAGAGTTTAGATTTTTTTCATTATATTCAGGACTAGCTTATGCCTGCGGCTTCAACCGCTTGGAGGTCGAAAATTATCCTACGGGATCGTACTACCGGAATAAAAAGGATCCATACATCCTAACCCAGATCATGGTCTACTTGTGAGGCAAATTTCACTGAAATTTATTCAGCATTTAAGGCGTGAAAGGTAACAGTGAGACAGACAGACAGAGTTACTTTCTCATTTGTAAACTTAGTGTGGATGGGCAGCAACATTCAAATGAATGTTCAAAAATTCATAATATCATGAAATTGACAATCCGACTTATCAGACATCAGTGACTTATCACTATCAGACATCAGTGCATTGTTCTCATTCCAGGATGATGAAAGGTGATTCGTTAAGTACCTAGTCATTAAATTAAATTATGGTAAGAATTTGAAAACGACACTTCTCCAAACAACAGATAGGTAATAGCAATTTTTTTTAATGTGTCAACTGATTAAAATAAGCCTTCATAGCCAGAAAATTGTTTAGAAGCTTTGTCTGCCTTTAATTATAGATCAGTTAAAGAGTTTCGAAATTGAACTTTAAACTGGCAGATATAATAAGAAATACTTACTTATGATTTACTTTTCAAAAATAGGTTTTGGTATACTGTACATATACCTACATATATTCTTAGTTATTTAATGATGTAGTGTTACGTTTCTGAAAATCACGTTGGCTGTAACAGGGAGATAACGTCTTTCATATTTCAAAACACAACCTTCTACATCTGCTTGTGAGTATCCTATGGAAAACGCAATAAAAAACCATAAACATTCCTTAATAGCAATACATTTATAGAAACTTGATACATTTTGATTCATCTTTCTTGCCAGTACATGTTATAAACAGATAAAATGGATTATCTAAGTAAACGAGTCATAAAATGTCAATTATAGTGCCGCTCTATCGGGTCCGGGCGCCCGGGCGGTGTGCGGAGTAGCGCGCGGTCCGCGGTCGCGTGCCCGCTACCAATTAGTCCAATACGGCTCGAAGAAAGTAGAAAAATATAATACTCTTAAATAAATATTACATTTTATTTTTATACTAGCTGTGCCCCGCGGTTTCACCCGCGTAGGTCTCGATCCCGTGGGAATATAGGGATAAAACGTATCCTATGTCCTATTCCAGGTCATAGTCTACCCGTGTGCCCATCCTCTCCTCTCTAGAGTAGGGAACATCGCGGCGGCATGCACGGCGCAGCGCCAGCGTCGAACGGTTCGCGTATTGCATTTCGTGATAA
The DNA here is from genome assembly GCA_949152455.1 of Lithophane leautieri. Classification (NCBI taxonomy): domain Eukaryota; kingdom Metazoa; phylum Arthropoda; class Insecta; order Lepidoptera; family Noctuidae; genus Lithophane; species Lithophane leautieri. Next base: position 9,733,748 of record OX424462.1, on the reverse strand, counting down.
CTTCGAAATTAAATGTCCGATTCGAATAAATTAAAAAGTATTTTACTGCTACATAAATACCCTTGATGTTAAAACTATTTATTTGAATAAGAATTAATATTATGTTGACAAAAGTCCTTCGCAAATAATGCATTAATTTCGAACAAATCAAGTCAATCTTAAAAGTTAGACATATGCTGTCACGGACTTTTTTTTTGAACTTTTAAAGAGGAATAATTCCGCCATATATGATATTTGCGTAACTTGAACCGTTTACGCAGCGCACGCAACGGAAGCTCTCAAAAAGAAATATTTTTTCCCGTTTTTGCAACATTTTTCATTTATGCTCCGCTCCTATTGGTCGTAGCGTGATGTTATATAGCCTATAACCTTCCTCGATAAATAGACTATCCAATACAAAAATAATTTTTCAATTCCAACTAGGAGTTTCTGAGATTAGCGCGTTCAAACAAACAAACAAACAAACAAACTCTTCAGCTTTATAATAGAAAAAAAAGAAGAAGATAGAAATAGAAAACAGAAAATATGTATATGTAATAATTATATAATATGTATATGTAATATGTATATGTATAGATATGTACAAGGTTGTTGAAAAACAATCATAAGCTACCTATAAGCTTTTATCATTTATAATAATACCTACTGTAGGTAGGTATGTAGGTACTTTCGAAAGTCTGGAGAAGTGTTTTAAGGGACTTGTAAATCAGTCACTTGCCTGTTTTATAGAAAATCAAGCTCTTCTTGGTAACAATTTGTTTAAAAGGCGTGTAACAGTTTTGCCTCAGTAATGTTATTAATTTATGAACAGGAAACTCTCCTTGAAAAAATATGTAAAATCGTGAAGTGAAAACTGTATTTAAAATTCACACAGTATCTTAAGGTACTTAAGATTGTCGTAATACCATCTTACGTGTTTAACGAAATAACATCGGTCAGCTATAATCCCGTAGATAAAGGACTACGGCAACAGAAAGAGCAGCAATGTCCTCGTTAAACTAAGTTATTGTGAACACTAAACAGACCAAAACGAAGATTTTGGTATTTTTATTATGACGAGTTTGTTCCGTCCTACTGAAGAAATTTAGCATTGAACGTTTTTGATGCTTCTGTCCACCCCCTGAATTCTTTACCGCAACAATCAACACCCACGTCGGACATGTGCACTATGTGCAGGCGATAATCGAGAACACACAACATAATGTTTAGTTATCGTTATAAACTTCACACTAGGCCCATCAACGGCCATTCGAAATAATATCAGTATAGACTATGCCTAGATCTCTATAATAAACGGACCGGTTATTCTGGATTGAAAACCGTATACATAATTATGGAAATATCGTCATAGTAACGTCTGCCTTCAACCTGCCTCTTATAAATAGGTAATAGTAGATGTAAGTAGGTACTTACATCTAGGCACCTGATAAAGTACTTTAGGGGTATGAGGAACAGGGTGTAAAGTTCACTCATCCACCATAGAAAAGGGAGGATCCTCCGACCAGACGGGTGTTGTGTCTGGCGGGCAACTGCCCAACGATTGATGTCGGGTTCTTCTAGATATATACGTCCATTGCACGGTAAACTTTAATTTCGCGATGCAGGACTTATGTGACGTCAGGATTTTTGTGTGACGCTGAGTCTTTGATGCGAAGTTCGCATGTGGCGATGTAGATACCGCCACAGTACTTAGCGCTTATAATTACTATTACCAAAATAATTGTATAAGTAGACAATTCGAAAACTTCGTTTCTAAGAGACGAACTAGTCTCTTGCTTCTGAGTAGAAACAAAACTATTACTGGTGGCTCTTACGAGATTAATAATTCTGCATTGTCATCGTAGAAAACGTTCACTAAGCCCTCCCTGCATAATAATAAGTATTTGTGTCTTAATTATGTTATCATTCAATGACGAGGTACCGAACGGGTCGCATTCATAAATATTTAAATAAGGTACACGTTTATCAGAGCCGTCAAGTTGTTCGCGGAAAGCGGCAGGCGTGGTCGCCGGCTCCGCAGCTCGGCGCGAGACACTATTATACTGAGGCCATTGTTCGCAGCAGCGGCCTGATCCGCACTGCATATACTCCTAACGATGATTGAACTCACATATCATCTTTATACATTCAAATAAATTCATAAGCACCGCCGCAAAACATTTAGCGAGAACACAATCTTTGCCTGTCCCATATTCTTTTGCAAAAATAACCACAATCAACTTGTTACACAGCGAGGAAAATGAAGCGCAAGTATCAAAGTAATTGAAAGTAAGTATTACTCAAAAGATACTGCTTACAACGTATGTTGTCAAAATAAAAGGACGTAATTTATGGAAGTCGAACTTCGAATAATAAATGAATCGACGCAATAAAAAATTATTCACGTCGTCAACTTTCCCTTAATACTCATGTCATACATATTTAACAATATGAATTTTGTTAATTTCCTTTCTGAAAAAATGTCGTATATCATTTTTATCAAGTTGTATTAAGATCTTCCTAATTAGGACAATAAATGGAGACACGGCGGCGGCGTGACATTATTTATGCTCTACATCTGTTCCGCCGAAAGGCGATCTAGAACATCAACGTCACTAACAATCAAAGATGTTTTGATTGTCCGAGTTAAATGTAACCAGTCAAATAATTGAAAATGGTAACAGTGTGATTTATGCAAATCGATAGCTTGACGTTCAATTTAAACTGTGAGGCACGTTGCGCCCGCGGCGATGTCGGCCATTAGGCGCTTCGCAGGACACGTGCTGCCTCCCGCCTTATCTTGTGCATCAGACGTGTCCACAGCAAACGCCACGCACAAGCTATCTGTGCCACATCACATACTATGTCATGTTATTACCGTTCTCAAATTGATAATAAGCTAAAATATTGATAAAACTGTCAACGAACATAAATATTGAATAGTTTAGAATAATGTGAATCAGGCTAATAAGTACGTTGAATTCTGTTAGTACCTATATCTACCGGTAGGTACTAACAGAATTCAATTTTTTCTGGTTATTAAATCCAGTTGGTATGTTCGCACTTTATCGTTATCATTTCTAAATTCGTGATTTTAATGTTTGGTTTTCTATTCCTTTTAAATCAATCAACTCAGCCTATCGCTGTCGACTTCTGGACCCCCTGGGCCTCTCCCAAGCTGCGCCAGAACACCTTGTCCTCCATCTTCCACATCCAGTCTGTCCCAGCCACTTTTTTAAGGTCCTCGGTTCATCTAGCTAGGGGGCGTCCCACGCTACGCTTGCTAATATTCGGTCTCCACTCCAGGACTCGTGCTACTGACTGGACTGCTACGCGGAACGCGTGAGGGAGAGGCAAAGTTTGCGCCCTCACACCCCTAACCGCCGCCGCTGGAGACGCCCTGGGCGTCGGGAACCCCAGGTGGATTCCCCGCCACCATAGGCGCGGGCTTGCGGACGGCGAGCAATGGGTAGCTCGCCGTCCGACAAGGACCACGCCCGGATCGAGGGCGCGCCGTGTTCCACGCGCGCCTCAAAGAGATGTCAGCACAATTGGCGGGGTCCGCTAAGACCGATGCCTGCCAGGGTTTCGGGAAAGTCCGAAAGGAATATCGGGACCTTGCCAACAGGCAACTGAAGGAACACGAGTGGGTTTTAGTCAGTAAAAGTAGTCTGACACGCCCTTCCGTATCGCTCAGAGCGGGAGAAGTCATTTGATGATTTCCCACCCTCAAAAAAAATAGGACTCGCCTGCTCCACTCCACCGGCCATCGGTCCTTCCTTTTAAAGACTCAAGGCCATTATTTGGAAAGCTACTTCAAATTAATATAGATCAACGCAACGAGACAAACTACACCTACTTAGCTACGAGCAAGCGCTTACAGAGTGTGACTGAGTGATCTACTTGAGTGAAAGCGGCGCACAATTTTCGTTCAAGATAAGTTAAAATCGATAGCACCTGACAATCAACAATAAATCACATGGATCGAAACCACATAAACATATCACACATCATTGCATGGCCCCGATAGATTCTTATAACAACAATGCTTTGGTATACCAAGAAAACACTTGAGAGTGGTAAAAGAACAACCAGTCAGATAGCACAATGGCTTGTTGGAGAGCCGCACGTGGACAAAAGGTTAAGTGCCATTGAAACCTTTACTCAGTTCATTATATTTTGTTTACGAACAGCACCCACGCCACGCTGTGCTTAGTGCTTTCAACTAGTGCACACATTCAATACTCTATAATCAATTCAAATTGAAATCCGATTCTGTTCAGACTTCAATACCACTTGCAGATTAGATAGGCGCCTATTTACCGATCTACAAGTCTGATGTCTTCATTTAATTTCTCACGCATCATGCTTCAAATCGATTTGCAACGTACCGTGCTAATATAAATCCTTTATAGTAATCCAATACATTTATAAGCAACGTATAAATTTCATCACATCTGAAGATTACTCATTCAAATATTACAATAGTTGTTAATAGAGCACCTTGCAATATAAGAGAAACTTTCCAAGCAATTGACAGTAGGTAACCTTGCTTGTTTAATTGAGTGCTACTTCCATACAGATGCTTATTGGGTGGATATTATGCCAATACCTTGACACGTGGGTCATTCACCGAGTTTTTTGCTTTATGCGTAGGTGCGAAACTAAAGTTGATTGACGCAAAATCTGAGCAAAATTCACCTTTGAACTTTTAAGAGAATTTATTCAGAAACATACTTCTTGCTACCACAGTACTCACAACCATTTGTATTGATCTATATTTCCAAGTCAATATCATGAGTTAGATGAAACATGTTTATTTGCATAAAGTTTAGTGTCATTGAAATATATAATTTTGGTTTTCACTGTATCTACCTACATTATTGAAAAAAACGCATATAAGAATAATAATTTAATTTGCAGTTTCTTCTTCTATCGTATTGGCTACCGCCTATGCACGCACCAAAACTTACACACCGAGGAGGGTGCAATCACTGGAGTCGATCCACAAGGCATTCGTGGTGCGAGTATCGAATTTGTTACCTCTCGTCATGGAAAAAGACTTGGCGGCAGGACTTTGTTTTGTCATTCCGCGGACAAGTGCCACAGGACAGCACAGAGACAATCTGGTCACAGGTGTAAACTGTAAAGTAAGGAGCTAATTTATTAATGTATCGGATTTTCAAGATGACAAATTTTTGTTGTGTATCAATGTTTGTAAGTTTGATGATGAACTGCACCAATGTTTGCATGCCAAAATGGTAGAATGTACAAGGATTCTTTAATATATTGTAACCGCCTTATTGTAAATACGAGTACCTATATTCTGAGCAAATAAATATTCAATTCGAATCTAACACAAAGTTATATATAGTTACTTTATATATTTTATGTTAGTTTGTAAGGTCTATGAGCCATGGTAGCCCGAAATAAGTGATTTACTTATTATAAGATTTTTGAAAAAGGTCGCGAGACGACGCTTTCGTCAGCGATCATCATCAATTCTCCCTGGGTGTTATGGGGATTTATCTATTCCGTGTAGAGCACACAGGACAAGAAGTAAGATCATTCCGTGGTTTGTAACTCAAAAGCACAAAAGCATTTTAAGTCGAAACTGTCCGCATCCGTGTCCTGCGAAACCCTATCTGAGCAAGTTCTCCTTGGTTTACTCGACTTAGGTCCGGAGTCGGTTTAAGGACTTCCAGATTGACCTCGACAGGTTGAGCCCAGGGGTGAGTTGCTCGGAATATGAAATAAAAGCTCGAGTAAGTATTCGCACGAAAGGTGAGGTATGATGATGATGACTTAAGGAACGTCATCTGAAATGTGATCTGTCGATCCCTGGTCACTTCAGGTAGCTGTTTCGGGTCTCAAGCCTCCTCCAACAGGATACATTTTATATACTGACACATTTTATATATTGATACATTGGAAGTGTATGAAATTGTTATTTATTATGCAAGGCTACAAAGCTGTTTTTTGGCGCGAGTTCTTGTATTGAAACCTTAGCAAGCGAAGGATTCTAGGATTAAACTATGAGCGAAGCGAGTGGTTCAAATATAGAATCCTGAGCGTTGCGAAGGTTTCAAAGGTAGGTACGAGACGCACAATAACTTTGCTGCCGAGCGAAACACGCAACTTTACACTTCACTACAGCGAGGAAAATGCTGTGTCTCAATGCATTGAACAAATATTGTACTTACGCTTTTATGCACTTTTCGCGCAGTTTTGCGGATGAAAGCTCAATTCGGCATTATGTACCTACCGCTTGCAATAACTCTGCACTCTTAAACAAACCAGAATGATGATAAACGTGAATTGAATAATATCTTACAGAAGAAAATTATATAAAGTTTTTTGAAGTGAAAACTTCTTTAGGCGCGTTGAGCGATTTTTTTTCGTGCTGGCCAGTGCCCTGTGCCATTATTATAACAAGTGCGAGTCGGGCTCGAAGGGTTTCGTACTATTATCTATATAAACGGCAAAAAATCACGTTTGTTGTATGGGGGCCCCCTTAAATATTTATTTTATTCTGTTTTTTAGTATTTGTTGTTATAGCGGCAACAGATAAATACATCATCTGTGAAAATTTCAAATGTCTAACAACAGCCTGGTGACAGACAGACGGACAGACGGACGGAAAGACAGACAGACGGACGGACGGACGGACGGACAGCGGAGTCTTAGTAATAGGGTCCCGTTTTACCCTTGGGTACGGAACTCTAAAAATGAGATTGGCGTACTGACATGAAATAAGTATTAATGCATTATCAGTGCAGGCGGTATAGAAAATTATTGAGTAGGTAAGTATAAAGGTTCGAATTATAATAACTTTTTCCAAGCTAGCGGATAAAATCCAGTTTTGCACTCAGATTTCGATTGATAAACAGAATCTTTCCGAGCTTGTGAGGTGAAAATAGTTTTATTAGATTTATGACCTGTCGACTACCTACTCTGACCATCTACATTGATTGGCATTGTAAAAATAAAACGTGAGAATTGTTGTTTTTTTCTGGAGTACTGTGCATCATATTCGCAAAATCTGTGAATGGAGTAAACAATTACTAAGTATAAAAGTTAATGAAGGTCTCCTAAAATCGTTTTCCTGTCGCTACAGCGGTAGCTGCCCATTTTGCCCTAACCCAGGTTCCATCCTGTATTTTTCTGATAGGCTCGCGTTTGACCATCGCTCACCTTTGCACCAGAATTGGTGTGATCAGCGCTGGTGCGCGCCTGCAAACAAACTATAGATACAATCTGTTTCATAAATGCGGTCGAGGCTCATCCTAATAAAATCAACACCGACGACCAAAAATAATAAAAGATGATTAAGCAATACTCGAGTCGATATCGGTTGCAAGATGCTGTTTTCAATAAACATCGTTTGCTTTTTAACATGGACAGGCGACAAGTTCGAGGTCATACGTCAATCTCTTCTAATCTTGTGAAATTCAAATAATTGTGATATGACACTGGCTACTTCGTCAAATCTGTGTAACATATTTTTCGTATCGAAGATAACATTGACCTTTTGGAATAGTTTGGAAATCTTCTACTACCTTATTGATCTCGTCGCAAGCGCGCCGAGGGTCACAAATTCACCATTCATATCATCGTCATAATTATTATAGAAAGTAGGTACCTAAAGCTCAAATTATGATCTGTAAATTAATAATTATGATCTTACTTCAATAGCTTTAGTTAGGTAGGTACACCTAACAGCGTGAACTGTCGATGTTACCCACACATCTTCCTACTCTTTCCTAATGAGGGTCAAAATGCTTGATAGCTTCCCTATTCATCGCCTTTTTGCAGTTTTTATCATAGTCCTAGTTTGGGTCCCTGTAGGGCATGAAATGGCACTTAAATAGTATCGGAGGAACCTTTAAGACGAAGTAAAACTTGGAAATGGAAATAAGTAGGTAGGTACTTTATATCAGGAATCTCTGCTAATGGATGCATGACCATGACCACAGATTTTTGAAAAAAGACGCTTTTTAATTTGTTATTACATAAGTATTATTTTGAAGTGTGAATAATATAGAATTAGAAGATGCGTACTTTTCCTGGCAGTAAGGAAAGGCGGTTTGAAAGCTTTGGCATGGGTTTGCATTATAAAGACTGGCCGTGTCGTCGCCGAAAATTCATAAGATCTTTCGTGTGCAGCTTGCTTTTTTTTCTGCAGCTTAAAAAACATGTTTGTTCCTCAAAGAATCTGATACCAGACACCACATGCTTGAGAAGAATAATTCTTCTTGTCTAGTTATACAAATTACACAAATTAGAAAATATTGTCAAACATTACCTGCTATGAACGTTCTAAAGCTAAATGTCAAATTAATTAATTGGGCCAAACACAGATCGTGCACGGTACATGTTCAGAAACAGGAGTCGAGCAGCAAGTATGAGTTATTGAAAATTATTGTCTGCTGGTGGGTGAGGCGTCACGTCAAGGCACGTCACGCGTTCTTCGCGCATGCGCGGCGGAGCACTTGCGCCCGCGCCACGGGACAGCGCCGCCACCCGCTCCACTGCATCGTGTCGCCGCTATCGCTTTCACGTCGTGGTTATCGCCCCAGTGATAATCTGCATAGTGCGAACCGTTATTGAAAGCCACGGTACTAGTTTGTGCGTGAAGGCTACAATAGCGGCACTTTAATCTGATATTTATTGACCGAGAGATCGAATGAAGCTGGCTGTACTGAGAGGTGACCTAAATATGCAGACTAATAATATGTGTAGCATAGACACCTAACATTATAAACCTGCACAAGCTAGGCCTATACCTACTCTTCTGCTGTTTATCATTGGGTGGTTGAAAGATTTTCTACTAAATAGGTACCTACATAAACATTTCCTTGTATTGGTGTTATTAAAATAAATTGCCAATTTTCAGATACAAACTTCTTGAAATTAAAAAGAGTTAACATTGTCGTGGGCGTGGGCTGGTGGCAGGCGGCAGGACGCGCGCGCGCCTCCTATCAATGATCAATTTTGGTTCCGGCGAGATTATCTTTTGATCGGAGCAATTTCTCTTCGGTCTTGTGTCTGATAACATCTGGAGAACAACGGTTTGCATCGTTCTGCATAATTATAAACCTGGAATTCACTCCGTGATTTTACCATGTGAGTATATACTCATGGCATTCGTTATTATTTTTGATATGTTGTTATTTACACCGGAAACATAACATGGTACCATGGAACATGGTAACATGGTTTTTGTAGGTACATCGGATTCCAAGGGGTCATAATAGTAGATACTGCTGATAATCAGCAAAAGGTAAATGGGATTTTCGTGAATAAAAGGCATTAGGTACTAAGGTACCTATTTACATTTAGTATAAGAGTAGTTAATGCAACATTGATGCGGTAAGAAGACAAACGAAAGATCAGTAGGTACCATGAGTACCTAATAAAAATAGGAACGTGGACGAGTAGGCGATCAAAGTAGATAGAGAGCGAGGCAATCAGAAACAATTTTCTATTACTATTTCTCGTTGGACATATTCCGACAACAAACACGATCGTCCCGAGAGCCGTGGGAATGCCCCAGTCGAGTAACGGACGGACGGACAAATGATGTTGGGCGATCTATTGCCTGTAATTGATGACGACTATTGTGTGCCTTTGAAAAAGCCACGAATGTTTGTCTTCGTTCTGTTACCTTCCGTTTGTTTGTTGCTATTGTTAATCTGAGACTTGTTGCCTTAATTCGCGGTGCTATTATATAAATAACTGCTTGTAGACTCAAGATTAATTCTTTTTCTTGTTGTTACACTTGGCATTCTCAGGTGCCGTTAATCCACTTGACATAGTTGATGGAAAACATGGTTCAATTGGTTGTGTAACTGTTGAGGATATTGGAACTTAGATTTGTTCTTTCTGCAGTGTGAATGTCGAAACTATTTGTTTTGATTGAAAAATTAGCTTTTGGATTGTGATGGACTGCTGTAACAATTATCGCCAATATTACTTTAGAATCTCAACGAGTTTATGCTCGAAGTTTCAAGCACGGATGAGATCCCAAATTAGATTAGTCTAAAAAATACTGGAGTCGTCTGCATTGGTTGCAGAATAAGCATGATTTAGTGTCAGTACGCTGGCCATATGACTAATTTGGTTATTCTTTGAAATAAGCGAACCTATGAGTAGGTAGGTACCTCTTATATCTATTCTGTGCTTTGAATGAAAACAAGCACAGAGATTCGACCAACGTTTGATGATTCTAGGCAATAGGCAGATGAACCGAACGCTTGAAGCACCTGTTATAAGAAACCCCTGGTGTAGTGCTACGGTGATTAACAAGGCTGCCTTTGTGGTCAAGGATGTTACAGGCCATGGGGGCTCCACTCGGAGCGGTCTTAAATCGGATAGCAGCACGTTTTAGTGTCTTTAGATGGCTATGAGCATTTCGCAAGGACGTGCACCGGTAGTTTTCCTAAATGATTCTGAAGGCCCTCTTCATGTTGATTTGAAGGTTTTCTAATACTAAACTTTACATTGAATATAAGAAACATTAGAAACAATTAAGAAGGCTAAAATGACTCAATATTAAAAGCATAAGCATATGAACTACTTATAAGATTATACGAAGTTGTAGAACATCATATCCATATATTCAGAAACAATCGACCCACCGGATTGAGAAGCTCTTTAAATTGACTTCAACGCATATTTTACATCCCGTCTGATTATGTAACTTGTTTTCGAAATAATTCTAGAGTACTTTATTATTCAATAATATTATGGTTTCATAAATCAGATCCTGGTCCAGATCGAACTAAGATCTTTTCTTCGGGTAGAATTATAGATGCCTTTATTCAAAACTACAGTACGCGTGGTAGGCGAATACGAATGATGATAAATTTAGAAAATAGCACTGGGCGCCGGCGCCTGCGATAGCTATCAGCGACATGAATCAGCGTCGTCGCATCGACGACCACCCGGCTCTGCGCCACCGCGAGCCCGCGGCCGCGGCCCGGCTTGCGCCTGCGCCTACACTACGCCTGCCCCTTGCCCTAATGCTTCTAATATCTATACACGCCCTCAACATTATTCTCCGCAGAGATTTTATTTTATTTGTACAAATAAAGTAACATAAAGAACATACCATTTTCGTCATGTGTATAGCTAGGTCTTTATTTTGTAACTATCATTGCCTAGGACTCAGCAGCTCGTGATTCACCCATACTCATCATCCTTGGCGCTATAATGTTACTACTGTGATATGAATAGGTTTATATTTTCAAAATGACGAGTCACGAGGGTTTTGACCGTAGATAGAAATATGGTTTACTCGATATCTGCGGGTTTACTTAATCAAAAATACGTTTATTCAAAAACTTTTATTACAAAAACAGTTTAAGTACAAAACATTAGGTCTTAGTTACTATGTAATTAATTTTACTGATAAAACACTATTTACAACGCGAAATGCGATGTTACAAATGATAAAATTAAATGCATTTAATTACGTGTAACTTAAGTAGGGTACATATTGCAATAAAAAAAACCGGCCAAGTGCGAGTCGGACTCGCGCACGAAGGGTTCCGTACCATTACCTATAAAAACGAGCAAAAAAATCACGTTTGTTGTATGGAAGCCCCCCTTAATATTTTTTTTATTCTGTTTTTAGTATTTGTTGTTAAAGCGGCAATAGAAGTACATCATCTGTGAAAATTTCAAGTGTGTAACTATCACGGTTCATGAGATACAGCCTGGTGACAGACGGACAGACAGACAGACAGCGGAGTCTTAGTAATAGGGTCCCGTTTTACCCTTTGGGTACGGAACCCTAAAAATCATAATTTTAGATTAACACGAACTAAAACTCCTGATAGTCATAATTAATACGATGTTTATTTAGTTATTTGTCCGCATAGCTACGAGTACCTATCCAGATCACAGACTTATTAATTTTAAATGTAACTAATGTAACACAATTCAGCGTAATTTAATTTGAAAATAAATATTATTTCAATTAACTTCTTGATTTTTATTTCGCGATACGATCTGGTTATGCCAAAATGTTATGAGCGCGAAGGCCTGAGGGCGCGCGCGCGCATCTCTCATTAATTTCCCTCTGTAAATATTGCCTCCACATTATGCGATTGTTTTACGATTTAATGCTCTCTCCTCCGACCGGAGGAGAGAGCTTCTTTTCGATTTAGGGGTCCGTACCGATTATCGTGAGAAAATGATTAAACATTTAGACGCTTCAAAATATTTACAAATGTCCCCCTTTTACAGATATTTTTTAGATATGAACACTGCTGTTTCTCGTTCTTTTCTTGAAATGGGAAACATTACAAATAAGGGGTAAATGTATAATAAGATTAATTTTATTAATACGACTATTTGATCATCACTATTTCTAATACTGACAATCCGACATGCTGTTGCTATCACTGGCTTAATCAAATTAATAATTATACTTATTTGATTAAGTAACTAGTACATAATTCGAATAAAATATTTTTAAAACAATTAAAATTAGATAAATAATAGTCTGTTATAAAACCTACTATTATTTTAATAATAATGAACGCAAAAACAGATGCGATTGCACTTTAGTTCTAACATAAAACGATTTTTTTAATTGACTGTAACCGAATTTTGTTGACACCCAATTTAAAAAATCATCATATTAATATGGTACACACGTGTACCAGCCAAGGCCAAGTGTAGCTAATGCGGGCCATAGACGTTCAAGTACCTTTGATCAAACAGACTGGTTAAAAATAGTTTTATCAAATTGGCATGTATGTGTTTGGGAAAATTTGATAAAAAAGGTTGTCAAACGGCTTGAAGAAACATAAATTTCGAATTTATATTTGTTCAAACTGTTTGAACCAGCCTGTTTGATCAAATTACTTGAACGTCTTTAGTCCGCATTAGAGGTACTATTTTTGTGTTTGTAGTATTGCACTCTTCCTACAAAATCAAATTAAGTTTTTTCTGGATATTTCCAGTAAAAAGAAACGAATATAACAAAAAATAAAATCAAATAAGTATTACAAGATCCCAACATTAAGTGTAACCGTACATGTAAAGAACTCAAGTGGTCACGGGCTCTCAGCCGATGTTGTGAACATTTATCTGAATATCGCGAACTGTAATTATTGAACTTAACGTTCGACGCGCGCTGTTACAATTAAACTAGCGGTGCCTTCACCAAATAATAAATTAACCAGATTATATCAACAACATTCATTGTAATTTTTCAACGATTATTACCTGTAAGTTACTGTCGACCTTCACTATACGTTTATGTAGGTAGGTAACATTAATTTGATTTATGTACAATCTTCGGCCTTGATAAGGAGAATATGTTGGCCTTTGTAAATGGAAGATTTTGAGAAAATTCATGAATCTATAGAATAGTATAGTATAGTTGGATGACAACTCAGACCATAGAAGTTTGACATCGATTGATCCGAGGCTTCCAATCCTTGACTTACACCACCGGTACTGTAAGGGTCTTATCACACTAGCGATTTGAGAGCGGCTGCGGGGCGGAGCGGGCGCGCAGCGAATTCGTCGCGAACACGCCGCGGCTGCACAGCGAAGATGTCGTGGACGCGTGGCAAATTCTCAACGTTTTCGTCGCGTGTTTAGCAAACTAACGATACGCTGATTATGCTTATGCTAGTAACTTGCTACAAACAGCCTGTGCAGCCGCGGCGTATTCGCGACGCATTCGCTGTGCGCCTGCTTCGCCCCGCAGCCGCTCGCAAGCTGCTAGTGTGATAAGGCCCTAGGGAAACGTTCGAGAACTGCTTCTGAAGAAAAGCTTGTGGAAGATTTCTGATAGACTTAAAATTGTGTTTCACAATGTATTTACTAGAGCCCTTGTCTTGTATCAGAACTTAAAAAAATATTGGATTGTCGAACAAAAATATTGTTTTTTTTACTAGCTAACCTTGAAATTATGTAACCAAAACACCCCATTATGTGGGGGGTTTAAGCAAATTATGTTCGCGCAAATATTCAATGTAAAATACAACGTCTCATGCGACGAAAACACTGGAGGCTAAATGACCACCTAATTTCGATTTCCTTTGCTTGATCCACAGGCGGTAGGGATCCTAATGAGCATGCGGGATCGAAACGATGAAAGCTACGAGTTGATCATGAAAAGTAGAGAAGAATATGGGAATCCTCGAAGCAACAGTGTTCAACAGATACCACTTTAACCAAAGTAAAAATTCAATGCGAAGATGAAGATGACAGCACTGTCAGACTAATGGGGGCGGGGGCAGTTGGCGTTCTAAATCTGGGGTCCAAATCTCCAGAAGTACTTTTTAATAAAATCCTAAGCAAAGCTAAAATAATTATGTTTTGTAAGTAAGCAGTTTGTAGTTGGCGGCCCACTACGTGTGCAAACATTTTCGAGTCCACTTCGGTCGTTCTTACATCCTACATTCTCTTAATAATTCTCAAACTTTACTGCATACTAAGTCGACAAAGTAACTCCTTTTTCTTTACAAATGTTCAAAAGACAACCTATCCTTTGCCTGCGTTTGCATCCTGCATTCTCGCTTTAAGTCGACAAGGTATCACTATTTCTGTATGAATGGTCAACAGAATACCTAGGGTATCCGAGGAGGGGTGCTTAAATTTTCGAGTTCACTTCGCTCACTCTCTTACTTTCATCGTCATTTAGCTTTGCCGCCCCGAGCCTCAGACAGACTTAATTCGTCACAAATATTCGGCAAATATGAGAAATGCATGCATGAATCTTTAAACAAGAAGGTCTCGTTATGTTAAAGGACATCCATCACTGATGGCTGAGACATTACTCGAAGCAAGATTAATTCTAAATATCAGACTTTCGTCTTCCGACGAAGTGGATATTGCCCTGTCCAAAGCATGCCACTACCACTGGTTGCCTCAAACCGCCCCACGCACCGGTCTCTACGTGCTTTATCTTACAGTTGGTACCTACCTATAGCGCCTGCACAAGTTCGCAGAGAAATCTACGCAGTGGAAAAATACAAACAGGCTTCTGACACAAGACACACTATTCAGCGAAAAGATTAAAAAGCCTGAAGCCCTAAAACGATCCCCGATCGAGGTCCGTCGCAAACTATGGCAGGAGATACTTCCCCCAACCAGGCAGGAGATACTGCCACACTGGTTAGTCTGGTGGTGTCAGTCTTGACAAATCGGCAATACGGTGCATTTGTAGCGGTGACCACAAGCTATGTCTAACCACTATCATAGATCTATGGTCTGCACACCTGCAACCTAAGCGACCTCTGCGCTGTCACTGATAAGATAACACCGAATAGGCGCTGAATATTCGGTTACGTTTTCGGCAGAAAATCGTGTTTAGAAGTTAGAAGCTTTTGGCAGTTCTGCTACTGCACAGTATGAAAAAACTTTTTTACAATAAATTTAACCGACGAAAAAAGATAACTGAAAAGCGAAAAATAAAATAAAATAACCTTTTAGTGTAACTAAGCTCTTAAACTAATTTAAGTAACACATTTTGAGGCGGCGCCAAATACACGCTACAATTATGTTATTAATTTGTTTGTTTGTTTTTATTTTTCGCTTTTGACTTACCATTTATTGTTGTGGCTTAAATCTAATTTGTGTGCAAAATTTCAGCAGAATCGGTTCACAGTTGAAAATTCGGTAGGTGACAAATCAATAAACTCCAGTTTTTCTACCCTTAGGGGTGGATTTTAGTTTTCAATTTTATATAGGACCAACATCGAGGTATACCCTCCCCAATAAAAAAAAATCGATCACATTGGACAACTCAGTAAAAAGTTATGCATGGTCATACATAAAAATAAAAATAAAAAATTATATACATGTCGACTTGAGAACCTCCTCCTTTTTTTTCGTCGGTTAAAAAACGACTGCTATGGCCGTTCTTTCCACGTAGGTGTGAGGCAACATAACCTTTCCTTACCTGTTGGAAGCACTTCTTGAGGATTACATAAATATAATTTGTCTGATT
This sequence comes from Lithophane leautieri, assembly GCA_949152455.1. NCBI lineage: Eukaryota > Metazoa > Arthropoda > Insecta > Lepidoptera > Noctuidae > Lithophane > Lithophane leautieri. Next base: position 9,717,793 of record OX424462.1, on the reverse strand, counting down.
ATCACTGATTATATTTAGCGTGCAAAATTGACTTTTCACATGATTATAAAACAGATTTGGCTTTCAATGGAGGTGAATTTTCTGCGGGAAGCTTCAAATGTCCGATTCTATTACTTAACAAATTATTTATAAATTTTAATTGGTCCATGACTACTATATCATGCAATTAAATAGTGAGTATTGTTAAGCTATGGTTTTCTAGAAGAGCGGTGGTTGCCACAAAGCGTCTCCAATTTACCGGCAAATGACTTCACTGAAACGCTATTTTTATGTGTCTTCCTAGAGAGCGTTTTAGACACCGTAAAGTCAAACCTCGCTGCACAAAGATTTAAATCGCTAGATTCGCCCTCGACGTACTTAGTCACGCGAAAAAGTGCATGCTGACAAGCTCACACATTATTAAATAACGTTTCCATGGCAATCAAATCAAGTCACTGCGTGATTGTACAACAGAGGTGTGGCGGATGCCCGGCCACCGTAGGCGCGGGCTTGCGGTCGGCGAGCAATGGGTAGCTCGCCGTCCGATAAGACCCGGCCCGGGTCGACGGCGCTTTGTGTTCCACGCGCGCCTCAAAGAGATGTCAGAACAATTGGCGGGGTCCGCTAGGGTACGCGATGCCTGCCAGGGTTGCGGGAAAGTCCGAAAGCGACACCGGGACCCTTGGCAACAGGCAACTGAAGCCAAACGGGTGGGTTTTAGTCAGTAAAAGTCTGGCACGCCGTCCCGCTCCGCCCAGAGCGGGAGAAGTAACTTGATGATAGCCAAACAAAAAAAAAAAAAAGAGGTATCAAAACGAAACAGAAACGCGACTATCTTTTGTCGCGGTAGGGCGAATCTAACGATTTAAATCTTTGCCACTGCCATCACTTACATGACAGCCATCACTGTGGCCATACTGTGCGACCACCGCTCTTCTAGGGAACCATAGCTTTACTCACAACTGAATTTTACTTTTTTACGTACTTAACCCGACATCTTGTAATAATACCGTTGCGAACTAACGTTAAAGCTACCGCACTAAGCGTAATAAGCGTTTCATACAATGCGCATTTATAATACTAGCATTCGATACAATTTGCATTATAACGAGATTCAAAAATACTTAATAACTAATTTCACTAAAATTGGAATGATTTAATAGTTATTTATGCAACTGTTATATAATAAGGGGTATTAAAACACGAATGTGGGTTTATCACATGAGTATTTGAATACCTAATTATTAACAGTTGCATACAAGACTTTATCTACACCCATGATATGAATCATCTATAAAAGGTTTGCAATACTAATATCGAACAAAAATGGAGGGACATGACGCACATGAATTCGAATTCCAATAAACAATAAGTTTTTTTTTTTTAATTATGGTTCTTTGTTAGTGTAACGCGCCTGCATGACAATGTTCTTTTTAAAATTTATTGCATTATGAAATTTAGTACAACATTATAACACCCGTTTGGATGATGTTATGGTTACTATGACACTGGTTGTTTTAATGTTGGCAATAAGCTAACTGTTTTAGAAACTTTTATAGAGGATTTATAGCATGGGTGTAGATAAAGAAATTAAAACAATTAGGAAGAAATATCACAAGTTAGGAAACTAAAAATAAAAGCGTGTTAATGATGGCTGTCTTACAACTCTTCGTGTGCTCGCTGTACTCCGAAGCCTTGGAGGAAATCATTGAAGCCTTTTTGTTGACGCACGTGTTCCGCACATTTATCAACTAGCCTCAGAAACTCACGTACATCGAATGAATAGTTTGTAAATTTTGCATGTGAACCGCCACCAGGCCCATGACCCTGAAAATAATGTTTCATATTAGAAATTGCATTGTTTAGAAGTCGCTATGGACAAGCCTAGTCGCTAAATCTAGTTCTACACTAGTCTTCTTCGAATGTTGTGTCGACTCATGCCGCGGTCAAAATATTTGCCAATCAAGAATGCGGTAGCAAGGCTGACTGGCCAGGGCATACTTAGGGCCTGCGCCCACTGGCGGCACGGCAGGGTAACCTTCGGCATCACTACATGCAAACGCATACTGACGGCAACGGAGCAGCGGCGTCGTTTCTTAATTTTATTTAAATTTAAATTTTATTGATATATTCCTATTCGGCGCATAAAAATCCCTAGCCGTGCCGTGCCGTCAGTGAGCGCAGGCCGTTAATTCTACACAAGCGCTTACGTAAAATCTAAATTTACCTGATCTTGTTGCACAAGTTTTGTTTTATCTTCCCAAGTTACATATTTAAGTCCGCGGAGTCTCGTCAGATCTAAGTAGCAGTTAGGATCCTCGCAGTTGTAACTGAAAAAAAAATATGTGATAAAATTTTCACTCATCAATCTGATTTATGATACACAATATGTTTTACCATGTGCTTGAAACAACTCGCGTATTTCTATACTAAAAATCGTACTCACACTTCAAACACGGCCGCCCAATCAGGCAAGAACAGTAGATGCGTTAATCCAGCCCCGTGCATGCCAACGAACACATCTGTATTATGAGTAATTTCCAGCTGCTTCAGAAAAGGCACAGTTTTATCGTACACCACCCGATTCACTTCATACCCTTCAACTTTAGTCAAAGCGTCAATGATGGCCTTCTCGTTCAATATCGATCGATATGTCGTACCTCTTGATAACAGCGTTACTCTCACTTTGTCGCTGGTCCGGGGGTATAGTTTTATATTTAAAGAGTGGATTATGTGTTTTGAGAATGCATGGAACAAGCCACTCCTTTCGCAACCATATATCTGCAAAAGACGAACAGTAATCACTACATATTATAATACGTCCTCCGCCGCGTCTGTCTGTCTGTCTTTTCGCGATAAACTTAAAACCTACTGCACCGAATTTCATGCTGTTTTCACCAATGGATAGAGCGGTTCTCAAGAAAGGTTTTAGTATATAATTTGTCAAGCGGGTGAAGCCACGGGCATCAGCTAGTCCAAATATATATTTTGCATGATGAATGGATTTGATAACGACTAAACAATTGTCGTCAGACGACAGATGATAGGAACTCGTAATAGATCTTCTCAAAAATTAAAATAAACCTTGCATAATAAATGCCTGCCTGCTTCTTGAATAATGTTTAAAAAACTTAAATAAACTTACCAAGGGAGTGTTGTAATAAAGGCCGAAGATCATTCTAGGTAGAAGAGGTAACACAACATTTCTGAAACATACTACTTTTCCTCTGAATGTTTTTAAGTCCCAAATAGGATTATCAGTAAATGCTTCAAAAGTTTCTTGAAAGGCGGACTCATAGGTGAATGTTTCCCACACCAATATATGATTGTCTTTAGAAAAAGTAGAAGGATGTGTTGAATTCACATGTAGAGATGCATACAAGTTGAAAAAGTCACAAAAATGATGGTACATGTTAACAGCTGGAACAAGAAATATATTATTGATACATAGACATGGCTGATGATGAAGCAGATTATGTGCATCTAAAAACTAACATACTTGCATCTAATTTCATTATGTATGTTGGTTTATTTATAATTATATCACACATTCCATCAGTTATAGGTCTTTGAGGGGTTTTCACAAAATGCACAAGTTCAGGACCCCATGATTGTAGAGCACTCATGTGTTCTGCTTCTTTCATTAGCCGCTCAGAATAAAAATTGCAGAATCCACCTGAAAAATTACAAATATTTATTTGCCAATTTGGTTATAACTTTTCATCTAAAATTTTGAGCTAAACAATTCAGTTAGAAACTAATAGTCTGCAGTTAATACTTTAAAATATATTAATTACTAACTGCGCCCCGCGATAACCCCGCGTAAGTCTCGATCTCGTAGGAATATCGGGATAAAAAGTATCCTATGTCATATTCCAAGTCATGGTCTACCCCTGTGCCAAATTTCATCCAAATCCGTTCAGCCGTTTTAGCGTGAAAGCATAACAAACAAAAAACTCACTTTCGCATTTTTTGTTAGGATTCTTTGCTAATGAAAATGTCTTACAATTTAGACCAGATAGTATTGCCATCATTGATTCTTCATTAAAAACTAAAGAACTAATATAATTAAATAGTTCTAGTGAATCACAAGTATGGGTTAGTGACGAATTTCATAGGTATAAGAAATATTGTTACTACGAAAAAAACTCAATCCAGTTTAAATAATAAAAAATGCATACCTATCTGACTAGGCCCAAGAATATCCATTTTATAGCGCAAGTTGTCTCCACGACCCACAAGGCCTGTAAAATTTAACATCATGTTCCGACCGCGACAAAACCTGCAATTCAAACATATTCATGATTCACTAAGAATTTAAGGCTACATTTTAAATCCTTAGTATTAAACAAAGTCCTTCGCCGCGTCTCGTCTGTCTCTCGTCCTGTACGCGATAAACACAAAAACTACTGCACCGATTTTCATGTTGTTTTCACCAATGGATAGGGTGGTTTTCGAGTAAGATTTTAGTATATAATAACCGACATCGACGCGAGCGAAGTCGCGGGCATCAGCTAGTAAAATATAAATCAATGTTAGTCCTTGAATTTATTTGTATGAAGGTACTATTGTAATCCTAATCCTAACTAATACAATGAATGTGAAAGTGAGTTTGTTTGTTAGTTTGTTACGCTTTCACGCTCAAACAGCTGAACGTATTTGTATTAAATTTGATACATGACCATTTAGACCATGACCTGGACATAGGATACTTTTACCACGATATTTCCACGGGACCGAGACTTCCGCAGGTGAAAACTAGAGAATCTCCTTAACCTTCCACAATAATTTTCTTTTCAGGAACCGCAGGAGCTTTTTAAAAGATATCCTCGACTCGGACAGGCAATATTGTTTTATTTTTTTCCGTTTTGAAATAGAAGGCTCTTTCGACAACGCCTTACTTCGAAAATTAGATATTTACCATATAACTATTTTTTTACCTGGACTTTCGAGACCATTGACCTTGAAAATGTGTCTCCTGTGAACTTGTGACTGGGGGGATGACTTGCCCTCTTCCTCTCTCCCTTCTCGCTCCCTCTAAATTTGATTTTTCACTTTTTATGATATATGTTATACTAGCTTTTTCCTGCGGCTTCGCCCGACTGGAGGTCGCAAATTATCCCATGGGAACGTAGGTAGAACGTAGATACCGGGATAAAAAGTATTCTATGTCCCATATCCCATGTCATGGTCTATCTCGGTCTATCTCGGTCTATCTAGACACCGGGATACAGAAAATCGCGTCATTTGCACAACGCCATCTTTGGTGTACACTGGTAAACTCAAACTACGTTCCAAGCCAAGTAGTAATAACTTTCGACCGAATGGACAGATTTTAAATGAAATAAAGACTAAATGTCACTGCATGACACTGTATGACCTCAAGATACGGAAAATGACTATATTCCCAATCCCTTAAATCTCTTGAAAAGAGTCACACAAAAATGTCAATAAAAAAATCATTAGAAAAACACGTAACTCTTTATTTGTTACCAAAAGCATATATTTGCATTTTCATAACCCTAATCATAGGTTTCCCATATAAACTTACATCCCCTATATCCCCCCCTTAGGATTATTTTTGAGATAAAAAGTAGCCTTTGTCCTTCCCTGGGATGCCATCAATCACCTTGCCAAATTTTATCGAAATCCTTCCAGTGGTTTAGGCGTGTAAAGGTAACATACAGTCAGACAGAGTTACTTTTGAATTGATAATATTAGAAATGATTAAAAAATTGTTTAAAAAAAATCTGGATCGCTGGCGAGTGAAGAGTGGGGCGCATACTAACCCACTCCGCTCACCCCCTCCCGTATCGAGGCAGCACGTTCCTAAACTGTAACGTTTGGCACATCGTAATATCAGTGAAACTTTAATCTTACATCCAAATTAACTGTTATGAAATTGAATTCAATACCTTAAATACTTTGAACATTCCAGAGAAGTGTCATCAGGATAGGTAGCTTCACACATCACCATCAAATCATCTATTTGTTCTTTTACATAGCCTGTAATTAGAAAGAGACACCTCACTTGAAAAAACATTATACTATTATTGTTTAGTTAGATGATATTTTTTAAGAGTAGAAAGTAAGATTAGCAGACCAAGGCACTCCATGTAAATGTTCTTTTATAAATAAAATAATATCAGAGAAAATTCTTTTATAAATAAAATAATATCAGAGAAAATGAGCAGGTCACATAGTTTTGGTATAGTAGATTGTATCATAAGCAGTGATCGGAGTAGGTAGATTGAACTGGGGCCATTGATCCGAAACGTATATATTAATATGGACATTCCTCCGGAATTGGTGGATTATTAAAAAAAAAACGGAACTTATGTAGGAATTGTATTCTGCCAGAGTGGAAGGAGTCATTTGATGATTTGCCATCCTCAAAAAAATCGGAAATCGGAATTCGATTGTTTTTATTATTCAACAGATAAATAATGAATTAATTTAGTTTTGATACCTTCCTTTAAAATTTGAATTGAGTAGTAATAATATCACTACCAACATTAACAATATTTAATTGAATCCGGAAATACCGGAATTACTTTCCGGAAAAATGGCTTATCCATGTTATTCTTTCTGTGTGCATTTATGATACAAGTACCAAAAATCAATCTACCTACTCCGATCATTGATCATAAGGGAGCAAAATAATATTTTTACGGCGAGGGCGCTTTTTTGAATACAGGAGCGAAGTGAGGGATTCTTTTGTAGAATCCTGAACGTAGCGAGGGATTCAAAGTACGTCGCCCGAGCCAAAAATATATTTTGCGCCCGAGAGATATACTCTACTTTTCATCACCCACTATGAGAAAATAAAAGGCGCCTCATATTTTAACCACGCTTGATCAAGACGGGTTGGCTATTACAGGCTTATAATTATTAACTATAAGTTCAGGTTTCCCCATCATGTTTTCCCTCACCAATGTCAGTAATGTCCAAAATAATCTCACAAAAAAGAACAACCGACTTCCAATAAAAAACACTAAAAAGTGGAAAATTACTTTAATTTCGAAAGTCGTAATTATTCCGATAAATTATGTATGTCTTTGTGTAGTAAATAACACAAAGTCTTGCATCGCGCAATGGGAGTTTACCGCGCGATCAACATACAAGATTCCAACATCAATCGTTGGGCAGTATCCTCCCTTTTCAATAGAGGATGAGTGAACTTTCCACCCTGTTCCTCAATCTCTAAATGCTGAACCCAGTTAGACTGGAAGCCGACCCCAACATAGTTTGGAAAAGGCTAGGCAGATTGATTTTATTTTACGTTGGTCCTAACACTTCCCAGTACCCACACGGCGCTACTATGGGCCGTCATACCAGCCAGTCTTTATTCGAACAATATTTGCGTATGATTTCTTTGGCGCTGAACACTAAGATGTTCCAAATTAAAAAAGTGCGCGGAAAAGATAATTGCGGCGCACTTATTCTTTTCCGCGCAGTTATAAAGAGGATTAAAAACTCATTACTGCCCGCTTAAAGTTTTTTATAGAAAACACCACCTTTGGGTGCACTTAAAGGCGAACCAAGTCGTCCTTTTCGAATAGATGGGATGAAAAAATATTTATCTCTAGAGGGAGGATCACCATGGCAATAGCCATAGTAATCCGGTTCTCTTGGTCACCCACCAATCCCTGAAATCCTTTTCTCATGAAACCATCCAAATGATTAGATTCACAGATTTAAATGTTTAAACAATAAGTACTTTGTTTAAAAAATGCAGTCTGCCCTAACCAATAAAGTTTAGTATATTTAGATCAAGTTCATGCCTCCAACATAATGAAAGTGCAAAGAGCACAAAACTATATATTAAAACCAATATCCAACGCACCATGGTTCATCAAGACAACAGAGATCCACGAAATCCTCAATATCCCGATGGTCAACGAGGAGATAAGTGGGCATGGCGACAACTACAAAACGCGACTGCTAAAGCATCCAAATAAGCTTGCAGGGCAGCTTACTATCCCAGAAAGCATCCGCCGATTAAAAAAGCGGCGGGACATTTTCGATCAGAACAGTCAGTGCGAAGAAGGACTACGAATAGATAGGGCAGACTCCACTGGGAGTAGCGCCCCACACGCCAACAGAATCAACACATCTGCTCATAGTCTAAAAGACTGATCGCAAGATAAAATCAGAAGAAAAAAAAAAAAAAAATTTAGCTCAACACTTACCAAAATCAGCTTGAGTATAGAATGTATCATACTGAGCCTCTTTCGTCTTTACCCAGCCCCGGTGATCACCAGGACAGACAGGTTGCAGAGGATATGAAACATTTCTATAACAGTCACGTTCATAGCCCCAACATCCTTTAATCCCTGCTAAATCTTTGTATATACATTGAGGTTCTGATAGACAAGCATCAGCAACACTAGGGAAAGCATTGAAAACATATGTTACATGTTCTGGAGGCACATTAAGATCATCAATACCTATTGAACTAATGCTAATAAATAATATAAAAAAGTAGAAAGAATAAAGCGGCAGCCGCATTATTACAACTTTCATTTAAAGTTTTTAAGCACCTACAACACACTAACAATTCTTAGACAGTTTTAAAAGTTTAACTAAGGAAAAACAAACTGAAAGCTTTTTGAGAGATGACATTGATGACAATTGACAATGATGAATGAATAACATTATAAACAACACAACCAACCGCGTAAATCGAATTTCATGACATTGACACAGAGCTTGAAATACCGTTAAAAATATGGTATCGTTACAGCCTTCTTATGCAGATATCGTTAACTAATAGATAACGTTATAATATTTAACATTATATCTAGCACATTTTATCGTTAAACATACGTAACGTTAAAATCTACGCTATCGAAAATTTTATCGTTATGATTTAGTTTTGTTGCCGTCGCTCTGGATATCGTTAAAAATTTCAGACTGCATCGATACTAAGACTGTGCCGTACGACTATTTGCGTGTATAATAGATATTCTCTTTGCTATTCTGTGTTGTGCTTGTTCTTGTGAATATACTTGGTTGGTTTGTCCGCCGGCCGCCTTTGAGAAAACGGGCCGGCAACGTCGCATAAAATAACAAAAATAATACCGGTAATGTTTTACCGCTATTTTTACAATGACATTAAAAATACCGGTAATTTTTACCACAATTTTTAACGTTATTATTATGTTATGCTACTAAGTAACCTACCAAATCGTACCGATATCCAGATATCTCTACGGAAATACCGTTACTTAACGTTACTTTTAATGTGAATTGGTAACGTTTTCAAGCCCTGCATTAACATATTTGACATTTCTAATTCTGAATCTGTGTGTATTTGCCGAATTTATAACCTGCTCCTTTTAGAAGTCGGTTAAAAATGAATCCCTATTCCTCACGACTCACGCCCTAACTTGAGAAATACGTTACCGATATCATTCAACTTTTTTTACTAACTTAAGTTTTCTTTTTTTTTTACTTTTTTTTTTTCATTCATAAAATAACATTTCATAAACAAAATAAATGATAGAATGTTCATATTTTATTTACTTTTCAACTACAGGCTGCTGTTTTATCCTTAGCTCGTCGTTTAATAGTACTACACTCCAAGTCCCTTGTATATTTTTCTAGTTTTCGATTAATTTGTAATCGACAAAAGTAAACAACAAAACAATGGCGGCTTTTAGACGGTGAACAGTGCTGCAAACTATGACGAACTTTCAGGTTTTAACTCCATTCAAATGCAAGGTACGCACGCAGCGACTCTAGTTTCGGCGACTTTAAAATCTCATGTCCATACGTCCACGCAAACATACTTTGACAGCAGATTTATCGCTAACAATTTCAAAATTTGTGAGTGAAAGTGAGATTTTGAGGCTCCTAAAGTCGCCGCGTAGCGCCGCGTGCAGTGCATTTGTCGATCTATAATAGTAACTTATGGCATTTATGTCGATTGTTCAGAATGTGTGGGTGAACGGCGAAGAGCCCTTCCCCTTTATTTTAAAAAGTTGTTAGTATTGCCATTGGAAAAAAAGTAGTAGAAGTAAAATAAACTCTGTGAAATATTAAGTAAAATTTTACTCAATAGATGGCAGTATGTTCCGATTTATTTGGCGCCTTTTCCAGAATACAAAATCCCCGGTGGATGCCACCGCGATTACCACGTGAACACAACAGCAGTTGTCCAATCAGCTGGTAAATCATAAGCCCGCCCGCCTCTGCGTATTTACTCTTCCGTTGTTTTAATTTGTGCTTTTACGTGCGTTGTTTATACCTTTGTGCTTACGTTTTGTATACCTGTTAAGACGGGCTTAGTGATATTTAAACATAGTGATTTTTAGAATAAACAGTATAATTTCGTGTGATTTTTCTGACCTTCGAAGTTAACCCAAAACTAATGTCGCCATTTTGACCATACAAATCGAGTTTAGTAGGTATTATTATTTTGTTTGGTCATCAACAAATGTTTGAATGCTACATTAGTGAATTGCGTAAATGGCCGTACATTTGCGAAGAATACGGAGAAAATGTCTCAGACGAATAGTACTGTAAATTTTCTTATACATGACGCTAATGGTTAGTAGCCGCCAAGCTATCTTCGTGAAGCTTTTACTTTACTTTATTATCATTATAATGTTTACAGTTCTGCTCGAAACTTTCCATAGTCATGTAATTTTAAAAATTTACAGAATCCGTAAAATGGATACATGACGCGCCCGTTTGGGTAGTGTTTTCCGTTGTCAGTTTATTTTGTGCATTTGTTACTCACCAAACTTGTTCTATGAATTATTTCTTGCCAGTGATTGTGATAATCTTCCCATTTTATAGTTATTTTGTAGTACATACCTATTTGCCCACCAGTATTCGCCTACGAAAGAACGGGAAGCTAGCATGCCGTGTCTAATTAACATGTTTTATTTTAGGACATCCACAAATGGTAAAGGTTGTCCAAAATAATACAAACAATCAGACACTTGGTCAGATCAAAATTAAGCCTAATCCCGTGAAAATTATAAAACTGCCTACTGCAGTAGAAGGAAATATTAAGGTATGTGGTATGCCATAATTGTTGTATTTTTACATATATTTTTTTTAGCTTAATATGTTTCTTTACCAATTTTTACCTAACCCCAAAGCAAAGCTTGAATGGATTTAATTAAATGCTACATGGTTACATATGATCTTGGAACTTTAAGCCATGAGACCGGAAAACCTTGAAACCTGTTTTTTTTTTATTTAGCTTCTTAGGAGTTAGTAGCACTCAAATTGCTGATAATATAATAATGCTGACTTTTGCAAACCTTCAAAACTGTTTTTATTGTAAACTTGTTGAGTTTTTGCAATCAAAATTGATTTTGTTTATTGAATATAAAATATCAATGGTAATTAATAAGAGTCTGCAAACCCAACTGTCTTTGTCTTGATAAGCATAAATTGTAATCATTGGATGGATTACAAGTGTTATTTTAAGATAAACCTTTTATAAAATTTCTTGTGCAAATTTAGAGCAATCTATTCCTAATTTTAAACAAGATTGCTGTTGTTTGTAACGATTGGAAGTCAAAACTCAGTATTTTTTTCAGTGCTCTTAAAAATGCCAATTGATTGCAGACCAAAGTTATTTTATCCTACAAATACTAAGCACACTGCTTTTATTCATGTGAAGAACTTGCTAATTTAAGATATTGTTCTTTGAATCTTTTTGGAAATTAAAATAATATATTTTTGCCACCCTTCATCCAAGTTAAACATTGAGTCTATTTATAGCTAAGGATCACACAGGGAGATGGTTTCTTAGTTTGATTGGCTTAAAATCATGTACTGATGTGATAAAATTAATTATGTAAGTTATGACAGGTTTGTACAACAATATTAGTCTTATAGCAATTTATCTAAGACAGCATTCAAATAATTAAATGTATAATAAGCGTCTTCATAATCCTAATGAATGCATTATTAGTATGATGCAGACTTGCAAAATTAAAATCAAAGTGGGAATAATGTAGATCGGGTTGTTTATTACATTGAGGTAATTTGTGAATCTTTATGAGACTGGATAACAACAGCAAATAAAAATGTACAATCATACTCGTAATTGTAATGAATATAAAACAGACTTTTTATTACTTAGTTTTCAAGTTGCTCTTTTTTCCTCATTGAAAACTTTAAACAATAATACCAAACTTAAAAAAATACACATCAATAATACACACATTTCTCTTTACGTTGCAGACATCATTATACCGAGCAGTGAAGTTGACTGGACTCAAATGTGCATCAAGTAAGAAACTGATATCTCTTGCCATTTTTGTTTACCAAACATATAGTACTAACATACATGTACATAGTAGTAACTTGTAATAATCATCATTATCATTTACCAGTATGGTTAATTGGATATCAGTGCAGCTAGAGAGACTTGTTATAGGTACCTTCTTCATAAATTGTGTTTCAGCATGTAGGGTATTTCCCAAAAAACATGACTTCATTGAAATCTTGGAACTGCTTAGATTGTATTATATTATACTGCAGAGTAAAATTTCGTAATTTAACTAGGTAGGTACCTACTGAAACTCCGCAGATGTGATGGGTATCGATATCAAAATACGATAAAACAAAAAAAAGATGCTTAATTGTTTTTTCTTGAAATACAAGTTTCAATTTTTTTCTGTTTAAACTTCACAGCCGTGTTGGGTATCTAAACGTTAATAAACAAACTAAAAAACAGATTTTCTCAACTGCTAACAGTGGTCATTGCCCCAGAAACAAAAATCTGATCTTTTTTCTTCTTTCGTGTTTAGATGTCGATACCCATCTCTGCACAGTTTCGCTAGCTAATCGATTTTAAACCTGTAGATTCATACTATTTAGGAATACTTAAAATCCTAATGGATCTAGTTCAGGGAAAACAAAGTTTTATCTCTTGCTAGGGTAATTTTATGTAAGTACTTATTCATTCGGCTGCCTGATATCTTTATAAATTACTGTTAGTTGCCCGCGACTTCGTCTGCGATCCAGGATGAAAAGTAGCCTATGTCCTTCTCAAGGTCATTTCTTCATATTCCGTTTAGCTGTTTTAGCGTGAAGCGTAACACACAAACAAACTCACTTTCGCATTTATAATAAGTTCTAGCTTCCGACCGAGGCTTCACCCCCGTGGTATGTCGATAAAAATTAGCCTATGTCCTTCCCCGGGATGCCATCTATCTCCTTGCCAAATTTTATCGAAATCCGTTCAGTGATTTAGGCGTGAAAAGGTAACATACAGACGAGAGTTACTTTCGAATTTATAATATTAGTATGGATTATAAGTAAGTAAGGATAGCCTATGTTACTCAATGATAATGCATACTACTAGTGAAAGATTTCTTTAAATCGGTCCATTACTTTATTTTATTTATTTATTTATTTATATATACTTTATTGCACACCACAAAAATATATAACAAAAGGAAAAACAAACACTACAAAATATACAATGGGCGGCCTTATCGCTTTCCGCGATCTCTTCCATCTTCTATTCTTCTATTTTATACATTAGTTTATTCATTACAAACAAAAAAACAAATCTTTTCTCCTTATATTATAAAATATTAAAACTTACGCCTTGGTGGCGGGATTTGTACTTGCATACACACACAGGAATGAAAACTAGATAGAGTGGCCTTCGACGTATCCAAGGCAGTCGAGTCTGACTGGGTACAGATAACTGTTCTTATAGAGTTTAGGTGGGGCGTTGACGACCAGCTTTTTCAACTATGTTTGGTTAACCTTGTGGCAGCATCTCTACATCTATCAAAGACCTGACGTCACATAAATCCTTTATCGCGCAATTAGAGTTTACCGCGCAATAGACATGTATACAAGAATCCAACATCAATCGTTGGGCAGTTGCCCGCCAGACACAACAACCATCTGGTCAGAGGATCCTCCCTTTTCTATGGTGGATGAGTGAACTTTACACCCTGTTCCTCATACCCCTAAAACTTACTTAAACTGCATATTATTCCATTTCAGAGTTCGTGCATATTGATAATTTAGCAAGTTTGCAAAAAATTAAAGTTGAGCCAAAAGAAGTTGAAGAACTTGAGGTACTGGATTTTTTATGCTTTAATTAAAAAAATCACAGATCAATAAAATTGTTACCAAACTAAATACTAAAATGTAAAACTTCCTTTTATAGGTAAAACAAGAGCCATTGACTGAACTGAAATTTGCACATACTGTGCCAGATCTAATTTCATTACCATCAAAGTCCGAAAACCAAGTCACAAGCGCTAGCACTGCAAATAGCATATCTCCAACTATGTCGCATGCCTCTAGAAGGAGACATGATTCCGACAACGATCCACCGGCAGAATAGTGAGTAAAATGTTATGTAACTAGTCTCTTTGGACGAATTTCCTTTAGCAATTTAGCTATCCTTGTTTTGTTAAGCCGTATTTTATGGTGACCTGTTGCTCAGTTGTAACTGAGTTTGCGTTTAGGTAGGTATACACAAATACTCATATACGGTAAAAATGTATGTTCATGTAGTCAACATTTGTGATATCGCCTTCGTCCATGTATCAAAAAACATTATTCATAATTTATGACTAATGTTGTGTTCTCTTCTGTATTTGAACAACTTGATCTTATGACTCATAAGATCTTGTAACACATCCCAAATATTATACCCTTTTTTTTTTTCAGTGTTCGCTTTTTAATACATTTTTATTATGTATATTTTCAGTACCACTAAGAGACGTAAACATGCAGATAAAGTTGGCAAAGGTTTGAGGCATTTTTCAATGAAAGTATGTGAAAAGGTCAGAAATAAAGGCTTCACATCTTATAACGAAGTAGCAGATGAATTAGTGCTAGAATTTGCTGCAGGAATGCATGGTTCAGCAGATAGCCAAGTATGTATATGAATTAAAGTGTTATTATAATAAATACTAAAATAATAAATGTAGAGTGCGTCTCATCAAATAGTTCCTTTGCCGTAATGTTGGCTCTACTGTTTAATTTTAAAACGGACCTATTAGGTAGCACCGTAGCGGCGTAGCGTATTCGTATTGGTCCTACAACAGTGGAGCCAACATTACAGCATAAGAACTATTTGAGGAAACGCACAATATTTGTTTCCAAAAAAATATTTGTGCCAAATTCGTTTATAAAAGATTCAATAGCAAAATCAATTAGTAAAAATGTAATTCAGATTAATTTAACATTACAGCAATATGACCAAAAGAATATCCGCAGAAGAGTATATGATGCATTAAATGTCTTAATGGCAATGAATATAATATCTAAAGAAAAGAAAGAAATAAGATGGCTTGGACTACCAACAAATAGTGTGCAAGAATGTACTGCATTAGAAAAAGAAAAACAGTCAAAGCTAGAGCAGATTCAAAAGAAGACACAACAATTACAAGAACTCATATTACAGGTACTTATTATATCACCATAACACATTCGAGTCCACCCAGTTTTCGTAGAGGCCATATGTCATGCCACCATACATATTGCTAGTAGACCCTCTGGGTACCCTCATTGCGAGTCCACTGGCAAAATCAAAATATTTTATTTCACATAAACCTACATGGGCGCTTATGGAACGTCAGAAGCTTGGTGTACGGTCCCAATTGATTGTTTCCTATGGAGAAGAGCCGGCAAGAAACTCCATGGTTACTCTTTTAAAAATAATTGGCTTTTACAATATTTTCAATTAGGTAATTAGAGGACAATGTAGGCCTTTCAACAACTACCAGGTGCTTAACAAAATAGAAGATGTTCAACAAATCTACAGTCCACTAAGCCTACAACGTTCTCACATTCACAAAATAGAAAATAATCAATATAAAAGAAAAATAATCAAAAAGTAATTTAAAAAAAAACCTATTTAAACCAAATGACGTGATTGCTTTCACAACTGTAACAAATTGAATAATTATCATGTCTACAAAAGCCAATAATAAAGAGTTGAAATTAAATTGTAGATAAGTATAATTATAATGTCAAATACAATGATGATGTCAAGGGTGAATGTAAAAAAATAAAAATGGTAACTTGGGCGCTGTTAATAGACTCTTGCATAATTATGCCGTTAATAAGGTACTAGGGAAGCCACATGTGCAGAAGGAATTGTTGCCAAACTTCCTTGTCTTCAACATAATCTTTAATCTTATGCTTTTTTGATAAGGATACCTTTGATGTGGGTTTGGAACTTCCATCGCTAAGTTCTGTAACCGACTTTGGCAACTTGTTATAAAAGCGGATACTGTTCATAAGAAATGACTTGCTTGTTTTAGTTAATCTAAATTTTACTACATGTATTTATATTATGGAAATTGCTTCTTATTTTGAAATATCCTAAGTTTTTGCGAACATACAAAATACTTTCAAAGATATAAAGAGAAGACAGAGTCAGTATATCAATTTCTTTGAATTTGTTTCTAAGGGACTTGCGAGGACCCATTTTATAGACAGCGCGGGTTGCCCTCTTCTGTAAAATGAAAATTGAATCTACGTCAGCTGCCGATCCCCACAGCAGAACGCCATAAGACATAATACTGTGGAAATAAGCAAAGTATACTAACCTAGCAGTGGCTATATCTGTCAACTGCCTTATTTTTCTTACTGCATATGCATCTGAACTTAGTCTACCTGAAAGAGTTCTAATATGGGCGCCCCATTGTAATTTTGAATCTAAAGTAATTCCTAAAAATATAGTTTCCGTAATTGAATCTAGTTTCTTGCCATCAAGTTTTAGATTTAGACCCACTTGAGGTACATTTGGTAATGAGAACCTAATAGTTTTGTTCGCATTAAGTAAAAGATTATTAGCTGCGAACCATTCCGAAAGAATAGCCAGACTATCGTTGACATGTGAGACATCTGTATCTTTTCTATCTAAAAAATAAGAGAAGTGTCGTCAGCGGATAGAATTATATCCGATAATTTAGCCATCATGTAGGGAAGGTCATTTATATAAACTAGAAATAAGAAGGGCCGAGAATTCAACCTTGAGGCATGCCCATTTTAACTAGAGACCCCGAGGACGTCACCCCGTTAACATTTACTTTTTGCTGCCTGTTTGATAGATAAGAAAAAACTTTATACAAAAAAAAAAACAACCGACTTCCTTCCGTTTTTTTGGAAGTCGGTTGTTTTTTTTAGGTTTAAAGTTTTTATTTTTCACTTTTTGGTTGTGGTACCTACCCCACACAAATTCTAATACCACTACCTACTATGTAAATAACAGTGACGGAGTCAAATAAGATGTCGTCTTCATAGACTAAGTGGGGAAAAGTACTTACAATTATTGAAGCTAACTCAAAAACTACCCAACCAAAATTAATAAAATTTATATGGGACCACCTCGGGAGTATACCATTTCGAAAAAAAAAAGAAATTTGTATATCGGTTCACAATTGGCGAAAATATACATTATTTTTAGTATATGCGAAACCTGAATATAGTTTGTTCAGAATAAAATAGCTGAATCGATTCCAATAATTTTTACATCATGTTATATTTTGTCCCAAAAATATTCTAAAAAGTTTGAAAGTTGGCCACCGAGCGGCTCACTAAATACCTATCCGCAAATCATACGCGCACAATACGTTCACGGCAGGTCATAGCGACACTAGCGCGGGTGCACAGCGGGGCGGCAGTAAAACCACTCCTTCAGTCCGGATGCTACAGATTGATGCGCGCGTGTCACGCTCGGTACGTAACGGGATTGCGAGCGCACGGCCGTCGTGGGCCTTACAGTTGTGTATCGGTTGATCGTGTATCTATCGTATGTAAAAAGTATCGTGTAACCATGTCTTTCTCATACACAAACGTCCAGTACACAAAAATGGTACGTACACTAGCGGTTTGTGGTGATAACGTATCCCTGGCAGTGCGGCGGTACGAGGAGCAATTCGGCATCAGAGTATCGTGGAGCACAATGTTTTCCGCCACACAAAGACTAGTGACTACGGTACCTTTCGGCCTCCGACAACCTGCTGTGGTTAAGTAATGCGATGTTTAACACTTTTCATCGACTTTGAACTTTAAATGGTTGGCATAAGGTACAACAAATCGCATTGACACATTTTATCACTTACGGCTGCATTTACGAATAGAGTACATAATAATATCTACCTACACTTGACCATTACGACAGTCCAAACCCTGCAAGTGTGATGGAAAACGTTATCACCTGTTAATTACAATACAATCGCCGTACGGTTAGGCTACTGCCAAATTATTATCAATGAGCGCAAGACGAGGCGCGAGCAGCGCGGGGCCCGGCCTTCGCGCGCCGCTTGGTGAGCATATTTTTGTACGGACAACTAGCTAACTTAACAAGCGATTTTTCATGATACAGTTTTGAAATTTTGTACATAGATTCTTTACATAAAAATACTAGACACGTGTTTCGGGTTTTTTTTAAACTAAAGTTGTAGATGAACATACACAAAAAAAATACATACAGCCGAACATAGAACCTCCTCCTTTTTTAAGAAGTCGGTTAAAAAGAACAAGATCAACGCAGTCAAACGCTTTTGAGAGGTCACAAAAGATGCCAATTGCATCCTGAGATTTTTCCCATGGATGAAAGAAACACTGATGGGACTCACACGGGAACGCCCTTCGTTAGATAAAGTACTGTATAAACATCTGAATTGATAACCTCCACCTTTTAGAAGTCGGTTAAAAAACGCAAAGGATAGTCTAAACGATGAAATCACTACCACTAATATCATACGAAGTAGGATATATTATTGCAAAAAATAAAAAACAAGACCCAACTACGACAAAAAAGTCAATCATCTAAAAAGGTATACACAAGACATCACAGACAGACAAATTAAAAAACCGGAGTCACATGTGTTAGGGCATAAATCGAACAGATTGCGTTTTTCTTTTACCTAAAATGTATCTCCCAGACACGACGAAATCACGAAATATCATCAAGGTAACTAGATTTTTCAACTTTGAAAAACAGCTGAAGAAATGAGCATAGAGATTCGGCGCTATAGTAAAAACCACGTACCATGAAGGGTTCCGTAGTTGGGATGAATTTATCCAACTAACTTAACATTGTAGTTGAAAAACTGGTTCTCCGATACTGAATGTATGGGAGAACATGTTTTTGCAACTGCAAATTAAAGTTGGTCGATTATTACTCGATAACTGGTGGAGCCTTCGTAGCGGTGATAGTTTTCCTTTTAATTTCGTTATATATACTACTGCTGTGAATTTTTTCACATTTCCAAACCCAACCATTTAGCTGGCAGGGGGGGGGGGGGGGGACACACACTTGACTCTAACAAAAAATGTGCACTTTAAATCTTAATATTCCGCAAACGGATCCCTGAATCCAAAAATGGTTTTCAAAAACTCCCATTATTTTCCAACGATACCCCACAACATGGGATTGACAAGAAAAAAAAAAAACAATCCCCACTTTAAATGTAGGGGAGGTACCCTAAAAAAAAATATTTTTTACAATTTTTTTTTACTACTTTGTCGGCGCTTTTATTTGTATATCCATACCAAATTACAGCTTTCTAGTACCAACGGTCTTTGAGCTAAGCCGCGGACAGACGGACATGGCGAAACTATAAGGGTTCCTTGTTGACTACGGAACCCTAAAAATGATTAGGACAACTTCCCCGGCCGGGGTAACACATTTTTATTCGCTGGCACTTTGGGTTTTGGGCCCAATATGAATGGTCTCCTTTTATACAGAGGACATAAGTTATGTGCAGACACCCGCTGCACGACGGCCGCCGGCGCCCCATGTTAACCCGGTAAAATACCCCATTGAAAAATAATGCGGCGATTTTTTTTTCTTTTTCCCGAAAATTACCACATAAATAGACTCAGTATGATTCTTAACAACACCCTCACGGATAGGATAGGGTTTTTGTTACACACTGTATAATGTACATATTTAATGAATGCTAGAACTGCCATTATTCTGAGATAATTTTTATGAAAAAAATGTCATCCTTTGTCAAAAACTATGCGACATAGATGAATAAAAGATTGCAAATGAAACTTTAATCTGATACCCCATTTGTCCTGGAGGCACCCACCGTTTCACCCACTTTAAAATGTATCCATCCCCCCCCCCCCCCATTTAGGCCCTAATTTGATACAGATAGACGAGCCTGATTTATATATTTCAAATTTCAAGTATAAAACATTAAGAGTACCAAAATAAGCAGCTGTGACAGACAAACTCACTCTGGACGTTTGTCTCTTTTGCCGGTTTGATACGGAACCCTGAAAAGCCTCGATTGTTAAGCTTATCCTCGTATTTTGTAATCTCAAAATAAATATTTTTTGGTAAAAATATGTAACCTTGAATATGGTTTTCTTAATTCTATTGAAAATAAAAATGCTTGAACTTAAACCAACGCTTATACGGGTAAATCTTGTTAATATACAGATGATTTTATTTTCACGCTTTATAACGCCGTGTTTGCTTAGAAAAACTGCAGCATTTAAAAGCATTACAAATACAACTAGACGCGTGGAGGGCACCAGGGCTCCATGAGAGCTCCCAGCATAGAACTTGTTAAATTATCATAATAAAGTATTCAATCCTGTGCCTAAAGCTAATATAAAAAGTATTTTCTTTTCAGCACATTTCATTTAAGAGTTTGATAGAAAGAAACAAAGAAGCCGAGAGCAAAGGAGTTAAGCCATCTCCATCATCTGCAATCCATTTGCCATTCATTGTTGTGAATACTAGTGATAAAGCTTTAATTGACTGCAGTATTTCTAATGATAAGTGAGTAAAAAATACTTTTCTAGACTAAATAAATTCCTTGATTGACTGAATTGATGCGAATTGGACAATTTATAATAATTTGTCAAAGAGATTTAAATTTTTCAAAATATATTTTACAGGACAGAATATATGTTCAATTTCAACAAAAAGTTCCAAATACATGATGACATCGACATTTTGAAAAGAATGGGTCTCCTATTTGGTAAGTGTTTCTTTTGATGAGTCATTATTTTCCGAGTAATTATACATTTTTATTTCATTAATTGTAAAATATAAAATCAAGGTCATTTGGTTGCAAATGACCTCTCCTACATCTCCTTAATGGATTGCCGACATATTACCAATAACCCTGTATATCATTGATAGTGATTTGACTATATAGCCAAGTATTGAAATAATATAAAAATTAACACAACATTCAATTTCAATCATGTGTTGAAACAGACTTTCGAATGCGAAACACGACTCACGAATCGTGACCGCGTGGTCAGTAAAATTACTCAAAAATGTGGAATGTTACTGACAATTTCGATGAAAGATGCAATATAGGGGTTTACGGGGCGAGGGCGGAAAATCGATGTAGGTAGATCTCATATCTGGGAAAATTCGTGTTCTCTATTTCACAGCCTCAAAGTCAAATAAATTATTTATTTCAATTAGGCACATAAAAGGCACTTTTGAACGTCAAAAACAAAGAAATAGAACTGATTCTAGTTACCCCTTCCAAAAGGTAGTTTTTGCATGGAGAAGACTGGGCAAGAAACCCATCCCACCCTCGGGGATGTGATACAACGGTGGTATACCTGGATGATATGTTTATCTATTTTCACCCGAGCAGAGTTCGGTCGACCAGGTTCCTAGAATAATTGGGTTATTAAATGTAAAAAAAAGCGCTGTTAAAATATTTCGTAATTTTTATTTTTATCGAAAATTCCATAATCTCTTCGACAAATACTCCATACAACTATGCGTTAATATTTTTTCTACATGCTGCTTGCATCATAAGGCCACACATGCATTGACTTCCATTTAATTAAAATAGTCTCTGCGTTTTTGTTTTCGCAGGTTTAGATAAAGGTGAATGTTCAGAAGAGGACATAGAGAGAGCGAAAAATATGGTTCCAAAATCTTTAAAGACATATGTAGAACGTAAGTATCAGTTTATTAATATCTATCATCTATACTACTATTATAAAGCTGAAGAGTGTTTGTTTGTTTGAATGCGCTAATCTCAGGAACTACTGGTTGGAATTGAAAAGTTATTTTTGTGTTGCATAGTCCATTTATAATTCCAGTCCATATACAATAATCACACTGGCCAGCACGAAAAAAATAGCTCAAAGCGCCTAAAGAAGTTCACTTCAGAAAACTTTATAATATAATTTTCTTCTGTATACTCAATTCGTTTTCCTTCATTTTGGTTTGTTTAGCAGTGGCAGAGTTAGTGCAAGGGGTACATAATATCAAATTGAGCTTTCTCCCGATAAATTGCGCAACAAGTGCATAAAAGCGTACCTACAATATTTTTTCAATGCATGGAGACACCATTTTCCTCACTGTAGCGAGGTGAAAAGATGAGTGTTTCGCTCGGCAGCATAGTTATTCTGCGTCTCGTACCTTTTACTCGCGCCAAAAAACAACTTTACAGTCTTGCATAACAAATAACTATTAATTCATTCGAATCGGACATTTAATTTCGAAGTTATCACGAGTATAAAAATGCAATACGCGAACCGTTCGACGCCGGCGCCGCGCCGCCGCGACGTTCCCTACTCTAGAGAGGAGAGGATGGGCACACGGGTAGACCATGACCTGGAATAGGACATAGGATACGTTTTATCCCTATATTCCCACGGGATCGAGACCCACGCGGGTGAAACCGCGGGGCACAGCTAGTTATATTAATAAACATTTTCGCTTGGGGATCAAACCAAGCAAGAGCGCGGAAATTCTACTTGCGCCTAGTTCGCAAATCTTTAATCATTTTGTCAATCGGATCTAATCATGAGTATTAGTGTGTATGGTTGGTGAGTGTATATGGGTAAACTAAAGTTTTAAGCCAGCTCTCTGTCATCACTAAAATTGGAAAATGCATGGCACATAAAATTAATTGACTACTTGCTCCGATTTCAGAAATGGGCAGGGGAGTCATAACGAAACTTTCAACAATGCTTGAAGAAGAGGAACTCGGTGATGAAGCAGGTGAGGAGGAAGAAGCGTTAGAAGCAGAGGCCGAGGTGGAAGAGGAGCATGAGGAACCCGAGGGCAACGAGTACAGCGACGACAGCAGCGATGTCGACGTGTAGCGAGCACGCGCGCGCAAAAATGCGCATTTATAACTATTTTGTTTATATTAACTAGGTGTTACTGTTGCATGTGGGCTAAGTTTATGTAATATGCCACACAAGTTCAAACATTATATATTAGCTTAAACATATTTTGACACAATGTAATAATTTAATACTATATTTAAAACAATTCCAATGAAACAAATATGATTTAATATTTGTAACAAAAAATATTCCATTCTGGTCATCATACAGTACTTTTTATATGTTGTTCCTAACAAACTTTGGATTTTTGATGAAGAAGTGAATACATGGTTTGTATGTACTTAAACCAAAGAAAAAACTGGAAGTAACTACTCTTATTGCACTGTACATTTGTTGATCACAAGACCTATTTTGCTATAATTTGATCAGTATTGTTATTGTTCTTTGTTCTATCATTTACAAATTGGGAATATGTATTGTCATTACTAAATACAATAAAACCACAGTGAAACCAAACCAATATAGTGTGTGATAGGAAGAATCACTCCCAATTGACTATAAAAAGAGATTTTTTTATTTAGAAATGGAATTGTTTTAATGATAAGTGAAATAAATGTCAATAAAAATTATTACTTATTTTTATTTAATCTATTGAACTCGGTTACAAAAAAATATATAACACATTTGAAGAACAATTCACTTCAAATCATCATCATCAAACAAGTCTTCAAAATCTGAAATCAAAAAAAGTTATTTTTGGCTTAGCATTGAGATTCCTTACATATTATAAAACAAAGTCCTCCGCCGCGTCTGTCTGTCGTCCTGTACGCGATAAACTCAAAAACTACTGCACCGATTTTCATGCTATTTTCACCAATGGATAGTGGTTCTCGAGTAAGGTTTTAGTATAATTATAATAACCGACATCCACGCGGGCAGCAACTAGTACATTATAAATGCATATTTATTATTTCAGAGAGTCAAGAAGAATTACACACATACATCGGGCAAAAGTGCCTCACAAGTGGCATGTGTAAAATTTGGAACTGGCAAAGTTACTGGGGTGCAGTCCAACCACATTTTCGCTACATTTTGAAAGCCAGATTTCATCTTACCATTAAAAAAATCTGAATGGACAGCCTTTTCATTAGCAGCCAAGTCCATTAGTAGATTTGAAGGTCCTCCAGCCTGTTGACAAAAAAAAAATTATATTCTCAAATGGACCGATTTAAGCAATTTGTGACCTATGTATTCCAAATAAGGTATATTTTAACATATCAAAGACTCAAAACTCTATGTTATAAATTGACGAAAATCCTGAGCTGAGCTGTAATGTCGAAGACCATTTTTAGGGTTCCGTACCCAAAGGGTAAAACGGGACCCTAATACTAAGGCTATGTCCGTCTGTCTGTTCGCGGCTTAGCTCAGAGACTGTTGGGACTAGAAAGCTGTAATTTGGTATGGGTATTCATATAAATCACGCCGACAAAGTGGTACAAAACATCGTATAAAAATTTTTTTTTAGGGTACCTCCCGTACAAGTACATTTGGGATGGGTTTTTTTTTCTCGTCGATCCCATGGTGTGAGGTATCGTTGGAAAGGTTGTGAGTTTGTGAAAACTATTTTTGGATTCAGGGATCCATTTGTGAAATATTAAGCTTTAAGTGCTAATTTTTGTTAAGAGTCAAGTGTTCCCCCCCCCTGCCAGCTAAATGGTTGGTTTTGGATATGTGAAAAAATTCACGGTAGTAGTATATATAACGAAATTAAAAGGAAAACTATCTCCGCTATGTAGGCTCCACAAGTTACCGAGTAATAATGTTCTGTATGGGAGAACCAGTTTTTCAATTACAATGTTAAGTTTGTTCTTGGAATAATTTTTATAGATAATGGTACGGAACACTTCTTGCGCGAATCCGACTCGCACTTGACCGGTTTTTAGTGTTTCAAGCTATTACAATCATTTTTGCATATTCTTGGTTGCCCTGACGTGTTTTCATTTTTCTTTTGCTATAATGATTCAAACTACTTGGAACAATAATATGCTTTTTATAACATATCGAAAATATTACAAAAATCATTCTGCTTAAATGTTCCAATAACCTTGAATCATTTTAACTCAATTGCAAATAACATTCAACTACAGAACTATACTAATAAAGCCTTCAAAATCAAATTGATTTTTATATTCCTGGAAGGATATACTCTCTGGAAGATTATATTGCCAATAAGAAACAATGTAAAAACAAAAACCCCTTATAGGTGCATAAAATAGAAAGTTGTGATTTTGTTGGATCGCAAATTCTAGAAAATAAAATAGTTAATAGAAAAGCATTTGTGAGCAAAGTAAACTGGCTCAAAGCAAAATAATTAATAATAACAAAAAGCCTCCACATTCTTTGTTCATGAGAACTTCCTTCAATGAGAACTACAAAGAACTGAATGAGGTGTTGATTTGGATGTCATAGAAGAAGATTTGCAAGAATTATGGCCATCATGAAAACTGATTAACAAAAAGAAGTTAAACAGTTTGAAATCATTATTCCATCTTATACCAAATGATTGAATTGATTACTTTAAAAACTGAAAGGAGATGATGCAATAATAGATGATATATATGGTTATTGTGATGAAACTGACTATGATTTGGATGAGGACTAGGGTAACTTTTGTATTTTTTTAAATAAAACAAAAATAATAAACATATTTTTGTCATACTTTGGAACAATTATACATTTTTCTTTCCGCAGCCTACACAGCTAATTCTATACTAAATTTATTTTGTCATAATGATCCTGGTGCAAGTTAGAATATCTACTAAACTATTACAATTTATTATTAAATTAATTTAGTACACTTAGAATTACATAAAATGAAAAACACAACATTTAGCATTACACAGCCAGAGAAATACCACAATCAATATTAAATTATATTATTATTAGCATTATTTAAAGTCAATTATCTTGAAATGAGGTTTGTTGTGGATTGGATTATTTTTGCTTAAATAGGTCCAAATTATCATTTTTATTACTGGACATTCGTGTGATTTTAAAGTTATGATTGTTTCAATAAGAGAATTGTAAAAAAAAACTGCCAGAAGGGGATAAGTTCATCATTAGCCATAGGTACCGCATTTCAAACCAAGAATTTGTCTTTTCTAAACTCGGTAACTTACTTCTTCTAAATCCATGTAAGGTCCAACACCTTCAGGAAACATTTCATCAGCAGCTACTGTTGGTTTCATATTTATTCACTGTAAGCAGCAACGAGAAAGTTAGTCGTTCTACAAAATAACTAAAAAGATCACAGTATTTTCGCACGCTTAAAACACAACCTGCCTGACTGAACAACGTAAAATTGAAAATTGCGAAAATAAATCAAAAACAACGTCACCGACTTGTCAGTGTCACTCGGGTTACACGGCCACAGAGTACATCTGTATTATGTAGTTTGTGGATTACATAGAGATGCTACGCACAGTTATACTCACGGAATTAGTAAGTAAATTACCATAGTTTTTACATGTCCAATGCGTTGTTCAGACTGACCGTGCGTTTGCACTGGCGAAACATTCACGACAAAACATGTTGAAATCTCTAGTTCCTGTCAAAAATTGTATGGAAAATTTACAGAAAATAGAGAATTCAATATGTTTTTTCGCCAGTGCAAACGCACGGTGAGGCGAACAGTTACTCGGAAGTCCAGAGGGCAATTCTCGTAATTTTTAAGAATTTTCGCATTTCCATCTCGTTCACAATCTGTCAAAAATACAATCCGGCAACATTTTTGAAAATTGACAGATTGCGACTTTAATGTGAAATTGTGAACGTTTTGAGTACGAGAATTGACCTGATATTTCACAATACATTATAAATTGGCACGTACGCTGGAAGTGGTAAAACAGGCCTGGTTCAACACTGTTGGGACTTAACACACTTTATTAATAAGCACAAAAAAATCCGGAATTAAAGCTATGTTTGACTTTGTAGTACACATTAAGTGTATTTTGGAAGAAGCAAAGTTAAAAAAAAATATATGGGTATCAGCCCGCGAGCATATAGCATAAGCATAATTAGCCTATAACGTTCCCACTGCTGGGACACAGGCCTCCTCTCTGTGAGAGGGAGTGGGCCGTAATCCACCACGCGGGCCCAGCGCGGGTTGGTAGATTCCTCACGATGTTTTGCTTTACCGTTTTCAGTCGCGATAAAATAAGTTACACAAAGTAAAGCGCCTGTCTGGGTTCGAACCTACGACCTACAACTCATAAGTCGTGAACTCTGGGCTCTCAGTGCGCGCGCCCGCGAGCTTTCTCTACCAAATGTCACTTAAATCTTACTCACTTAATCACGAAGAATTCGGTGTACATACATGAAAAAAAAAATCGGCCAAGTGTATGTCGAACCACGCACAATCACTCAATGAAGGATTCGTATATTACTTTACTCTATGAGGATTCCGTAGTTGGGATGAATTTATCCAACAAAGGAGAACAATTTTTTTCAAGAGTCAAATGTCACTTGACTCTAACAAAAATTTGCACTAATACTACGCAAACGGATCTTTGAATCCAAAAATGGCTCCAAACTCACATTATTTTTAAACTACCTTTCCAACGATACGCCACACTATGGGACTGGCGAGAAAAAAAAAACCATCCCCACTTTACATGTAGGGAAGGTACCCTAAAAAACGATTTTTTTTTACCACTGTCGGCGTGATTTATTTGTATCCCCCACAGACTACTTAGAGATACTACGGTATCCCCATACCAAATTACAGCTTTCTGGTACCAACAGTCTTTGAGCTAAGCCGCGGACAGACACAGACGGACATGACAAAACTGTAAGGGTTCCTTGTTGACTCCAGAACCCTAAAAATGAATCATGAAACATCCTTACATCACTATAATGCTAGATTGCTAGATACACACGCAGCGATAGTCACCGGCGATTTAAAAAATCTCACGTCCCTGGAGCCCCGGACACACAGATTTTTAAATAGCCAGCATCTTTTTTCAAATTCTGTGTGTGTTATCATGAGATTTTGAAATCGCCAGTGAGTGAAGGAAGTCGCTGCGTGTGTCCTAGCATTAGACGACCTGAAATTATACAGATTTTGTATACAATCTCGCAGCCCTAAATGTCAAATAAATATCTGATGTGTTAGGGCTGTGGTTAGGGCTAGGGCAAGTTACAGGTGATTTACTGATAATAATATTGACATGCTCACACGTTTTTTGTAAAATTATAAAATAATATCACAATGATATCATATGAAAATAAAATAATACTTGCGCCTATGGTGCGTATTGGGACCTTACCCATGCGTCTTTTGGCATTAAGATATGGTGCAGATTTGGTTTATACCGAAGAACTAATTGATTGGAAATTTTTAAGATCAAAGCGCAAATACAACGGTCAGTGTTATCAAATTCATGAAATCGTAGAAAAGACATAATATTAGTCACCGATCTATATGTATAAAATTAATCAGAAATTTTTAAGATTGTTAAATAAAATAAAAAGTTGGTAGCAAACATAACCTTAGTTCAAGCTTTAGATTCAATTGATAAACACTAGCTGTTGCCCGCGGCTTTGCTCGCGTGTAAGTCGGTTATTATATATATATATTATTAATTAGGAACAACAAACGGCCACACTATACAATATTACAAACAGAAAAACATAAATAACTTAAGTAATAATATAGCCCACAACGCTGTTCACAGATTACCACTAATAGATAAAACCTTAAAGTCACTAGGAGGTGAACAGTTAAGGCACTAATATTATAAAAACATGCAAAAAAAAAACAAAAATGGAAAAAGTATTTTAAAAACAAGTATAGTAAAACCTATAGAGAACCACTCTGTCCATTGGTGAAAACAGCATATGAAAATTTGTGCAGTAGTTTTTGAGTGTATCGCAAACAGACAGAATGACAGATGCGGCAGAGGACTTTGTTTTATAAAATGTAGTGATGAAAAAGTTAGATTCCTTGTTATAATCGCATCCACAATCTACAAGTACCTATAAGAAAAGACGGACTGACTGTAGCAGTAACAAAATAATGAAGGATGCTGGTGTACCAATGTTTTGAGCGGGAAACCCATGTTCAATGGGATTACCATTTAGATGTATCATGTACTATAAAGAAAAATACTAAATAAATAAACATTTTGTTTTCAGAAATATTAAACACAGTTGACTTTGTAGACCAAACGGATGGAACAATAGTTTTTCGGACTTGTGATGAAGAAAAGGATAAAGTTATTCTACAATTAGGAACATGTAATGCCGAAAGAGCTTTAAAAGTAGCTAAACTTGTGTAAGAAAACTAGATAGCTGATGTTTCCAAGTTCTGTAGTTTTCTTATTTTACAATCATCCTAAAGCTGTTTTCTGTTTTTAGAGAAAAGGATGTGGCTGCTATAGACATAAATATGGGATGTCCAAAAGAATTTTCTATAAAAGGAGGCATGGGAGTTGCCTTGCTTGCTCAACCAGAGAAAGCCCATAACATCTTAACTACTTTAGTTGATAATTTGTCTATACCTGTTACTTGTAAAATTAGAATTCTTCAAACACCAGAAGACACACTAAAGCTTGTACAGACACTGGTGAGTTCAGGAATTAAAGCAATTGGAATTCATGGCAGGACAAAGGATGAACGTCCACAACATGCAGTACACACAGATATCATAAAGTATATTGCTGAAAGGATTTCAATACCAGTCATAGCAAAGTATGTTGTCCTTTGAAAAGCTTCATCCAATATAGCTTTTCAATAAATGTGTTTTGTGTAGGTATAATTATATTGATTAATTTTTTATACAATTTCAGTGGAGGTTCTAAAGAAATCGAGAAGCATAATGATATTTATAAATTCAAGGAAATGACTGGATGTTCCAGTGTGATGATTGCACGAGCAGCTGAATGGAACTGTTCCATTTTTAAGAAAGAAGGCATGCTCCCAATGGATACCGTCATTAAAGAGTATCTTAAGCTGGCGGTTGATTTTGATAATTCACCTGCGAACTCAAAGTACTGCATCCAAAACATTTTACGAGAATTGCAAGACACGCCAAGGGGAAGGCAATTTTTAGATTGTCAAACACTTGAACAAATATGGTACCTAATCATAATAATATTATTTCTTTCATTTGAAAGAAATGAATTGGTCAAGTAAAAAATTCTTTCACATTTCTTTTTGTAGTGCCATTTGGGGTTTAGGAAAATACTGTCAAGAAAAACAGTCAGGTTATCAGAAACAGGGAATACAGGGACGATGGCAAGTGACTCCTGATGACCTGGAGCCTCCACAAAAGAAGATGAAATTGTTTCATACTGATCTTACTGATGTTGTACAAATGAAGGTAAGGAGTATAGTGTTTAATAGATTTTTGGTGTCATGGCTTTAGTACCCTAGGCACAAAGATTTGATTCTAATTCTTAAATTAAAATTTCAGGTATGTTTTGTTAGAGCTAATTTCAATGACCTTAATTTACCCAAATCCAAACTACATGCATGGGCAGGAAAGAATGGTCAAAAATTGCCATTGTATGAAACACAGCAAGTGGAAAAGTTGTTCCGTACTATAATTACTTTCAATGGCAAAAAATATACATCTTCATTTTGGGAGAAGAACAAGAAATTTGCTGAGCAAGGTGCAGCTTTAGTCTGTTTATTCCACTTAGGATTGATGACAGAAGAAGATTTAGTTAAGGTTGGAAGTATAATAAAATGAGCTTTTATCAATGCAGTTACACCCACATATTAACTATTCTCTTTCCATTGAGATTATGTGGAGGAAGCAGGTTTATTGTCTGAGTCAGACAGTATAAATAAAAGTACTTTTGTAATTTAGAATACACTTCAATGGGTATATAAGTTATACAGTGAAAGAGAAATGACTATTTAACTAATTTATTAATATATACAAGTAAAGCGCTAAGCACATGTTATATATATATATATATAAAAATTTAAATCTATGTTTGTTGTTTCATATTAGCTATATTTTCTACTAGCTTTTGATTTAGTTCGTCTAATTTAGAATTTAGTCCATCTTGTTTCATCACATCTTCTTGCAACTGCTTGAAATTTTTGAAACAACAATGTGCATTTAGTAAACTTTCATTACCTTCAGCTAATTTAATAGGATGATCTTTAACTTGCAAAATTTCATCATCAAATAAATCTTCTAAGACACCTTGAGTAGTCGGAATGTTTGGCAGGGTATATTTTTCCATAATTTTAGCAAGATTTTTCATACTATTTATTTATGAGATAAAACTCGATACACCGTAGTATTTCTGAAAGAAAGACGGTTAAAGTTATACGATTCTGAAAGTTTGCATTCAATGCTAAGCTCAGTACTTCAGTAGATTACAATTTACACAAGAGTAGATCACTAACCTTTTTTAAAATTAATATTGATCAAAAACAAACTACTAATAATAATTTTGTACTGACATTTGATTTTGACTATGACATCTCACATTTGATAATTTTAGTGTTGTTGCATTCACCAAGTAATTACGGTTATTTTTAGTCGAATAAAACTAATATTTTCCTCATGTGGTTTAATGGTAACATCAAATAGTCTAGATTGATGTGAGAATAATCGCGTAATATATTATCCATTTTGTCTCACTCAGTCAGATTAACAGCAAATTTAACCGTCTAAAGGCCCCCTAAAAGGTGGACTTAGGGTGTCCCTTCGTCCAGCATACTCACCATGGAATCCTGATATTTCATGAATGTCAAAAAACTGTTCTGAAATAGTGCTAAATAGTGCCCAAAGGAAAAAAATAGTGCTCTTGTACTTGCGAAGTTATAGCCATAGTTCGATGAGTATGCTGGACGAAGGTTTCGCCCAGCATACTCACCTCCGTCCGGAGAATCTGTATACGCTTCAAACATAATTCATACTTCAAAAAATAGTTCCCAAATAGTGCCAAACGGTGCCCAAAAAGAAAAAACAGTGCTCGAATAACTTCGGAGTTATAGGCTTCGTTCAGTGAGTATGCTGGGCGTAGGTTCTACGCCCAGCATACTCACCTCAGTGCGCGAATATCGAACGAGCTATAGGTACAATTTACGTCTCAAAAAATTGTGCTTGAAATAGTGCCCAATATCAGTCCAATTTTTGCTTGACTTTTGACTTAGAAAACCATTAAATTTTAATGTAAACTTCTACATACTAACGTAAAATGGGGTACAGTCGTCGACACATGTTTTTGGACAAAAATATTAAACTTTCTAATTGTAGACTTCATGTTATTGGAAATAATTATGGTATTTTCTCACATGTCAAAAACTTTCGATTAAATGCATTATTATATATTTTATAAATAATAATAAATGAATGAAACTTTAAGCGTAAATGAAGTCTATTACTTCATTGCATTGTGTGTTTTTCTGAATAAAAACAGTCATTTGCAGCCAATAAAATTAATATCTTGAAAAATTGTAAAAAGGAAATTATACAGTTTCTTTTTGTATATATGTTGCAGGCAAAACTTATAACCAGTCAAAACTAGTACTGTGACATAGTTATACAAATTTTTAAAACTCTTTCCAATAGTTTCATCAATGAAAGGTTTAGCAATAAAAAACATTTTTAATTACTTACGTTATTTATTACTATTTAAAGGGCCAAAGTAATCAGAATTCTAGTTAACTAGTTCACAGCTTTTGTTAACATTCATAATATAATCAATGTAAATAGAAAAAATTGTAGTTTTAATATTGTATATAATATACATATAAAAAAATGTTTAGCCAAATATAAATTTAAACATAAACATATTCATTTGCGTCGCGGGCGCCGCGCGTCGTAAGCCCCATACCTATTGACCGTACGTGCATCCATTACTGCCACACTATATTGAACTTTATCACATGAGGAATACAGGTCAATTCCGTAAACGTTGTGGTACCGTCCTTGATCCGGAAAATGATTATTTTGAATAATTTTGTCAGTTGTAATGTAAGCATTAATAACAGCAACTTTATTTTTCATGCATGATTTACTTCATTTGATATCTTAATCCTTCAAGCGCCGTGATCTAGACAAAATATATAAAATCATTGTTCCTAGCTACCGGGGTCCCATGCGACGCGCGAAGGCTTAATCATATTATTATAAAGTATTATTAAAATAATGTGATATTTTAATAATACTGGCAATGCTGCCAGCCTTTTGGGCACTTTTCCCGCTGACAGCGATGCGGAAGAATTTTTTGACGCCCTATGAGCCCTTCCTTTATATATAATGTTTTCCTTTGGTATAGTTAGTTAGTTCTTTAGTTAATTTAGTATAATAAAATGTTTTTTGATCATCAAATAGAATTGAAATAATGTGTAATTAATAATATTGCGATTCTAAAGTAAATACTCCCTTACATAGACAATTAATAATTTACACAAGACAAAAATTGTTAGAAAGAAAGTTAATAATATTGTATTCGACTGTACTCAATGTAATGTATGTAGAAGTTTACAATCAAATTTAATGGTTTTCTAGGTCAAAAGTCAAGCAAAAATTGGACTGATATTGGGCACTATTTCAAGCACAATTTTTTGAGACGTAAATTGTACCTATAGCTCG
The DNA here is from genome assembly GCA_949152455.1 of Lithophane leautieri. Taxonomy (NCBI): domain Eukaryota; kingdom Metazoa; phylum Arthropoda; class Insecta; order Lepidoptera; family Noctuidae; genus Lithophane; species Lithophane leautieri. Next base: position 9,684,162 of record OX424462.1, on the reverse strand, counting down.
TTCGATATTCGCGCACTGAGGTGAGTATGCTGGGCGTAGAACCTACGCCCAGCATACTCACTGAACGAAGCCTATAACTCCGAAGTTATTCGAGCACTGTTTTTTCTTTTTGGGCACCGTTTGGCACTATTTGGGAACTATTTTTTGAAGTATGAATTATGTTTGAAGCGTATACAGATTCTCCGGACGGAGGTGAGTATGCTGGGCGAAACCTTCGTCCAGCATACTCATCGAACTATGGCTATAACTTCGCAAGTACAAGAGCACTATTTTTTTCCTTTGGGCACTATTTAGCACTATTTCAGAACAGTTTTTTGACATTCATGAAATATCAGGATTCCATGGTGAGTATGCTGGACGAAGGGACACGACTTAGGTGCTCTTCTTGCAGAGGCGCAGAACATTATTTTGTTTGTTGTTCGAGCAATTTATCAATCTTTATAATGTCTATATCAACGATTTAACAGGCTATTAATATAAATAAAAAGGACTGATAAGCATGAATAGTGTTGATATTTGATTTTGTATCACTATAAAAAATCATAGATGGCGCAAGAGATCTACAAAGTTGTTAAATTCAGGCATCGACCATTTTTACCCGACTACGGCGAAGAGAAAAGGAGGGTTATGATTTTGATTTACCTCATAATCCCATTAGTACTTTTTTAAACCGACTGGGTACTTTAATAATTTATCAACAAATAATCAAAAAAAGAAAGAGCTGATTACATAAAAAACTTTTTTACAAAAAATTAAACCGACGAAAAAAGAACTGAAAAGCGAAAAATAAATAACTTTAATTTCGGAAGTCGGTGTCTTCGCTTTTCAATTTTCGTTTTTTGCCACCGACTTCCGAAATTAAAGTTATTTATTTTTCGCTTTTCAGTTCTTTTTTCGTCGGTTTAATTTTTTGTAAAAAAGTTTTTTATTTTTCGCTTTTGAGTTACCATCCACTCCAGGGTACTCCAGGGGGTTACTCCAGGTTAAAGACCTGGAGTTGATGATGAGTGGTTGTGTCATCAGAACTATGTATGTGTGTGAAATTTCAACAGAATCGGTTCACAGTTGAAAATTCAGTTGGTGAAAAATCAATCAACCCCATTTTTTCTACCTTTAGGGGTGGATTATAGTTTCCAATTTTAAATGGGACCAACTTCGAGGTATACCCTTCCCAATAAAAAAAGAATTTTTCAAATCGGACTACTCACTAAAAAGTTAAGCGTGGTCATACAAAAAAAAAATATATACGTGTTGACTTGAGAACCTCCTCCTATTTTTTTCGTCGGTTAAAAATGGAAGTCGCTTAGGTTTTTTTTTTTCTTAGCTAAATTATAATTATGTAACAAGAACAACATTATTTTTGTAAGTTTCAGCAATGTTATGTTCGTCGTGTGTCTACTAATAATGTTGTTTGTCTTCAGAGAGTTTTGAACAGTTCAACTTTTTGTTTGAAGCCGAGCTGGCTGTTCAATGTTCAACAAAGTAAAAAATAACACAACTCTGGTTGCACTGTAGTTATTTAGATGGATAGTTTGCGGTTTCCTGTGGTAACCGCGACTGGATCGACCTCGATTTCATGAGCTTATGTTACGCTCATTTACTACAAAAATAAAACACGTTAACGGTTGGCCGTAGCAAGTAGCAAGAGATATATAAATGTCTACAAATACATTATTATTATTTATACCCATTTATATGGGTATTTTAAATAATAATAATGTATTTGTATACCTAATTAAATGTATCTAGTTTTCCTAATACAGTACCTACCCTGGGTTGGCCAAAATTAAATAAATTGAATGCTCAAAGTCCATTGTGTAATTAGTTTAGACGAACTAAAGACACACACACACGACCCATTTTTATATTAAATATGTAGGGTAGGTACCTTATTCACCTTCCATGCTACTGTATTTCTTGTTCTTAGTAACTTATTCAGTGGTACTTTATTCAGTAGAACTTATTCACGGACAGCAACGAAAACCGATTAACACTTTAGTTTTTAAATCATAAATATTGACCACTAGCTATAATGCCCGGCATAGCAATTGCCCTTTTCGTTATTTTTTTTGTTAGGAAACTTCTCCGACGCGCTCACAACAACAGTTTACCAAAGTTTCATCACAATCGGCCGAGCCATTTAAGTGTTTCTGCAAGAATAACGTACGGCAATTGATTTTTATATACAAGGTGGAGATGACAATAAAATTAAACATAACTAATGACAAACGAGCTTACCTACCTACTACTAGTTATGGCCCGAGTTTGTTTGAAAAAATCACTTTTTTAATTTCGATGTTAGGATTTATCTTGTTTCAAAATATAACTTAGTATTGCGAGTGTCTTCATTTTGTCGTCCCCACATTGTAGGTTTATTGATTACTAGCTGTGCCTCGCGTAAGTCTCGATCCCGTGGGAATATCGAGATAAAAAGTATCCTATGTCCTATTCCAGGTCATGGTCTACCCCTGTGCCAAATTTCATACAAATCCGTTCAGCCATTTTAGCGTGAAAGCGTAACAAACAAACAGAAAAACTTACATTCGCATTTATAATAATTATTAACTTGTAAGGATATTTAAAAAAAACCAGGACAGAATTAAGATACCTAGGTAATGGACACTATCCCGTTTTTTCTAACTGTGCGCCTGTCGACGTCAAAATATTACAGAATAACAAGAACAAGAACACACACACACACAGTTTTTAAGACAAAACTGTGCAGACGGCACCAGTTGTGTAGACTGTTTTATGAGGCGTTGGCGGGGTGCTGAGGACTAAAGTGCGTTTCTTCAAATAGTTCCTTTGCCGTAATGTTGGCTCCACTGTTTAAAAAAAAACCCGGCCTTCATTATGCGTGTCGAACCACACACAAGAAGGGTTCCGTAGTTGGGATGAATTTATCCCAAGAACAAACTTAACATAGTAACTGAAAAACTTGTTCTCCCATATACAGGGTTACTGGTAACTCGACGTATTCCTTACAGGACGTCATAGTAGGGTTAAAATGCAACAAATTAAGCCACCAAATGTTCTACCGAAATTCAGTAGTTTTTGAATTCAGACACAGACAGACAGACGGACATGGCGTAACTATAAGGGTTCCTTGTTGACTACGGAACCCTAAAAAAGTATTTTATATAAACGTAATTATGTAGTGCCGTAGCGTATTTGTATTAGTCCTACAACATTTTAGTTGGCTATACTGCGCTTAGAGTGAGTGTACTCTAAGCGGGCTCGTGAAGTCAATACTGACAACCTAAAACTTTGACAGCTCCAAGCAAAGCACACAGAAAAATCGAGCTAAACACGAAATGCGAAAAGCATTGTACCTAGGTAGGCACTCAATTAGTTTGTGTCTATTTGGAGGATTTATTTGAAATTACTCGAGTTTCGTTGCTGACCGTACCTCCCTACAGTCAGGGTCGCTAAACAATCCGTTTCCCTGGCTGTACATCATAGAAACTTGACTCGGTAGTTCCCAAGTATAATTAATTCTCGTTCCAGTTGAGTGCACCGCATGTCTTGTGTGTGATAGCCAAGAGACTTGATGTCAGCCGACCACAACACGTGTGGTCTCCGATCTATCGAATAGTTACTTTTCGATACTAACCGACAGGCGTCGGGTTACACTCTGACCGTATCATCGTGAAACGCTTCTGTGATTATTATAATTACCTACACAGTGTATCAAAACAGTATCTAAAGCTGTACTGCTCCTTTTTAAGAGTTTTGTTGTAGAGCAGAGTTGAGTGAGTGAGTTATCCATAGGTAATCTCCGTCCAGTTACCAAGGGGTATCGTATTACCCAGTTACTGGGTTGTGGAGGTCAGATAGGCAGTCGCTCTTTGTAAAATACTGGTATTCAGCTGCATCCGGTTAGAGTGGAAGCCGACCCCAACATAGTTGGGAAAAGGTTAGGCAGATGAATCTCCTTCCAGACATCTGTCATATAATGAGTCCCATAATAATGAGACTGGAAAGAAGATCGAGATATCGGTTCCTTCAAGCCTCCTTAGGCATTCTTCGACCCAACTGTCAGAAGGCTTTCAGAATCTGTATTTTTTATTAGAGATTCTGAAAGCCTTCGGTCAGTGGGTCGTCTTAGGGGTGAACCTCGTTTATGCTAGAATGTCTTAAAAGCCGTTGCAACTCTAATGAGATTTTTGATTTACAACCGCTTTCGCCTGCAGAAAGTAATGTCCGCGTTCGCATATTTGAAAGAAACCGCGAAATCACACGTGAACGCAGCCATCACATCGACGACTGCGCAGTGCCGCCATGCCGGCCAAACCGCAAACTCGTCGTCCCGACACCCGCATACATCGCAGTCATTCCTAAGAATCTGAATTATCTTTAAAAACTTCGCTGTTGCGGTATTTTATGACTATAGACCACAGAAAGTTATTAAACGTAGGAACGAATAATAACAATCTTATTTAAAAATATCACTAACGTTCAACTGATTTTGGGAGAGCTGAGAGCTTTGTTTTGACTCAACAATGACAATGGTCCTTCGGGCACTCGTGAGTCGTGATGTGTCACCCTATACTGCATTGCATATTTAAATGACAAGCAATGTGACACTGGTGCGCAGTCCGACGCGTAAGGCATAATATTTTTGACAATTCAATGAATGCCACTTCAAATCGCAACTCGAAGCATCTCATTACTGCAGATGAAAATGAGGGGTCACAATATTCAATTGAAATATTTGAAAACTTGATTATAAATTGTTCGTAATCGTTCTCTAGAGGGTCGGTCCTGAACATTTTTATTTAGAGGTCTTTTGATCTAGGTGTGTTATTTTATGGTACTTAGGAACTAAAGTCTTGATCCTGATGATGTAGGTCATCATCAGGGTCAAGACTTTAGTTTCTTATTATTTATTTTGGAAAATATAATTTTAGTATGATACCTACTACTTACCTACTGTTATTAGGTACGTAAATATGTTAGCTTTTTTTTTTTAAGTACTATGTATTCTTAGACAATATATAAAACAACTAACTATTTACACTAGGTACTTAATTAATAAAATGACCGATTAACTAACTAGGTATACAAATAAACCCATTATCCTTACATATTATAAAACTTAGTCCTCCGCCGCGTCTTTCTCTCGTCCTGTACGCGATAAACTTAAAAACGACTGCCGATTTTCATGCTGTTTTCACGAATGGATAGAGTGGTTCTCGAGTAAAGTTTAAGTATATAATAATAACCGACGTCCACGCAGGCGAAGTCGCGGGCATCAGCTAGTACATAATAAATTCCTCCGCATCGCTGTCAACTGGCACCTAATGTAGGAGACTGGTGGCATTACCACGTCGTATGGCAATGACCAAGGTAAAAACCAGACCTGGACGGGAAGTTCACATAGATTGTAATACATGTGAACCAAGTACTTACCTATAAAATATCATCAAATAAAGCGTTTAGATTTCCTACATGACTTATTAGTTTAATTGCAATTATGTTTTTTTTCAGAACCCGGGATTTAAGTAAAGGAAGGTAGCATGTAATAGTAGGGTTTCCATATAAAATCAGTGATATAGAAGCATTGCAAATCACATTATGAATTTTTACAAAATAATTTTATCTTAATAATTCAGGGCCCATATCGAAACAGCTACGGGCTACGGCGTAGGTGGGGCGATTAGCAAAATACTAGTAATGGCGGATCAACTATTTTCTATTCTATTATTCCTATGTATTTAGTATTATATACTTCCGATATAGTACCATCTTAACTTGACATTCATAGATATCACGTAACGGTATAGGTAATTACTAATGAGAGTCACGCGGGTCTGGCTTTCTGGAATACCTGAGACAGACGATGTGCGGAACATCTTAATGAATTCCATTATTTTATACTTAACTATGTATTAAGTATTATATACTTACGGTATAGTATCTTAACTTGACATTCATAGCTATCACGTAACGGTGTAGGTAATGATTAATGATAGTCAGGCGGGTCTTGCTTTCTGGAATACTTGAGACAGACGATGTGGAAAACACCTTAAGGGGGATGCGCCAAGGTAGCCTGCGAAATTCAAATTTTCTTACGTTTTTTGGAATTTGCAGGTCAGTGTCAGGTTGTATTTTGATCTAAATATTATTAGCGGCCGTAACAATACTGACCTGCAAAATGCAAAGAACTGAAGAAAATTTGAATTTCGCAGTCTACCTTGGCGCAACCCCCTTTATGAATTCCATTATTTTATACTTAACTAGCTGATGCCCGCGGCTTCGCTCGCGTGTATGTCGGTTATTATATACTAAAACCTTACTCGAGAACAACTCTATCTGTTGGTGAAATCAGCATGAAATGCCCAATTATTGATTAACTAAAGCTTCAGATATTTAAGAGATTTCATTTTATTGAGAGCGATTAGGCCGAGACGCGTGTCAGAGCATAATCGGTAGATCTCATAAATAAACTGAGCGCTTTGTATAGAAAAACAAAAGGGGGTTATGTTATTAGTCTCGTAGTGTACGAGTAGCTGTCTCGAAGGGCGCGTGGCGGCGCGGGTGGGACTGTGGACGAGCCGCCCGGCGCGGCGGCGCGGCGGCGCGAGCGCCTGTCAACTAATATATTGCTTTCGGAGACAGATGACGCAAACGAAGAATGTTGTTTTAATACCTTCTGTAGCTCTTCACTATTTTACTTTCCTGTGACGACATTCATAAGCATCTGCTCGTTTCCCTATTTCATTAATTTTAAAATCCGTTTGACTTCTGCAAATATTGCTCTCGGACTGGTCGTTTTTACGAATGTTCAGTTTCGTTCTCAAATTAGCAAAAAAAAATTTTATACGACGTGTACCGGAAGGAATTTTTGACTATTTTTGAACTGCTTTTTAACCGACTTCAAAAAAAGGAGGAGGTTATCAAATCGTCCGTTTTTGTTTTTTTTTTTTATGTTTGTTACCTCATAACTTTCGACTGGGTGAACCGATTTTTATATATTAATTTTTAATTTGAAAGCTGGTGCTTCCCTTGTGGTCCCATAATTTTATTAACTTTACTTGGGTAGTTTTTGAGTTAGTTTCAATACTTACGTATTTTTCTCACTTAGTCTACATAGACGACATCTTATTTGATCACTGTTATTTACATAGCAGGTAGTGGTATTAGAATTTGTGTGGGGTAGGTACACACGGCTACACATCAAGCTATACATTTCCAGTTAATGCTGATCGCGCATTGTATAGGATTTCCCTACAATGCGAGGTCAGCTTATAGTGGAAATGTATAGCTTGATGTGTAGCCGTGTGTACCACAACTAAAAAGTGAAAAATAAAAACATTTTACAAAAAAAAACAACTGACTTCCAAAAAAACACAAAAAAAGTGAAAAATAATTTTAATTTCGGAAGTCGGTGGCAAAAAAAAGGAAAATTGAAAAGCAAAGACACCGACACTTTTTTTTGAGGGTGGGAAATCATCCAATGTCGCTCTGGGCGGAGCGGAAGGGCGTGTCAGACTTTTACTGACTAAAACCCACCCGTGTTCCTTCAGTTGCCTGTTGCCAAGGTCCCGGTATCCCTTTCGGACTTTCCCGCAACCCTGGCATGCATCGGTCCTAACGGACCCCGTCAATTGTGCTGACATCTCTTTGTTGTTCACTTCGAAGCCTTTTTTTTTTTTTTTTTTGAGGGTGGGAAATCATCCAATGACTTCTCCCGCTCTGGGCGGAGCGGAAGGGCGTGTCAGACTTTTACTGACTAAAACCCACCCGTGTTCCTTCATTTGCCTGTTGCCAAGGTCCCGGTATCCCTTTCGGACTTTCCCGCAACCCTGGCAGGCATCGGTCCTATTGGACCCCGTCAATTTTGCTGACATCTCTTTGAGGCGCGCGTGGAACACGACGCGCCATCGACCCGGGCCTGGTCCTTATCGGACGGCGAGCTGCCCGTTGCTCGCCGTCCGCAAGCCCGCGCCTATGGTGGCCGGAAATCCGCCTGGGATTCCCGACGCCCAGGGCGTCTCCAACGGCGGCGGTTAGGGGCGTGAGGGCGCAAACTTTGCCTTTCCCTCACGCGTTCCGCCTCCTCCTTCGCGAGCATTACTGCTTCGCAGAAGGAGGTGACGGCTTCCCATGCCCTCTCGCTCCGTACCATGGCCTGAACCAGGGCCGGACGCGAGAGGTCACTGCCGCCAATCGCCTCCGCGAGGACACGGCGGTGCTCCGCCCAAGCAGGGCACACCTCAACCGTATGCTCCACCGTGTCCTCCGGGCGATCCACACAGTGGTGACACCCGGGCGTTTCCTCCCGCCTAATCCTACACAGGTACCTCCCGAAGCTGCCATGTCCGGTGAGGACCTGTGTCAGGCGGAAGGTGAGGACGCCGTGGCGCCTCTCTAGCCACTCCTCAAAGAGGGGACTTATCGCCGCTATTGTGGCGTGCCCAGCACTGGGTTGCGACAATCGCACTCTCCATGCCGCCATGAGATCTTGCCGGAGCTCTGTCCGCTGTGCCGCGATTTCTCGCGGCAGCGGAGTTACACCCCGGCGCTTCACCTCCTCGCGCCACTCTCAGATGTGCGCGAGGACCTTCGCCTCCAGATCCCATGGCGGTAATCCGGCATCACTTCGAAGCCTGCGATTGCAATTCGCTCTACGCAGTGGTAGCCTAGTGTGACCGTCTGAATGCCAAGTCATTGTCTCGATTCGAACCCAAGGCACCTCTGAATTTTCGGAGTCATTTGCGTATTGTATACCTAATCATCACTTGCTTTAAAAACGGTGAAGGAAAACATCGTGAGGAAACCGGCATGCCTGAGAGATATTTTTCGATGGCATATAAAACCAAGTCGGAGACAATAGGGCTTCAAAACTCAAACACACGGAAAGAAGAAGAAGTTGCAATTCCACAAGAAATAACAATCCACAAGTAAAAAAGAAAAGAAAACTATCTCGTAGTAGTCACGTAGGTATTTAACCTATCTAATATAGGTACGTACTATAGATTCATCACAACTCGTTATTTCAAACAAAAAAAAAACTATCATGTTTAGACAATTTAGAGCCGAATGATATATGTTTAACGGCGACACGAGCCAACTGCTTAGTTGTCTGTGGAATTTACGAGCTCGCTTCAACACGGCAAATACATTTGTTAATAGACACATTAGCCGTTAAATGCTCCTGCGCCGGTTCTTAATTGCCGTGTGTCGCCTGTCGATCCTCCTCACAATATGCCCATTGTAGACTAAATAGGTACAAATTAAGTGCCTACACAGTTCTTATTGATTTACCAGTTACAAGCAAAGGGTGTTTTAGAAGTTGAACTGCAGACATGAGCGATTGTCAAAAAATTGATTAGGTATTTCCTGTAGATAACAATTTACGTCTGATGCGTTCACTCAAGCTTTTTCGTAGTGCTTATTGGTCCAATTAGGGAGGTAGAGAATGTACATTCATTTTAAGTCTAATCTTTGGAACACTGGGTCGACTTGAGAACCTCCTCCTTTTTTTTTTCGTCGGTTAAAACGGAGGTCTACTTGGGTCTACTAACAAATTAAACAATAGAATCGTCATAATGTTTTAGAACATTAAAAACTGGATGGAAAACAAAACATCTAGTGTGCGCAATTAGCGTAATGGTAACGTATTGTTTTAGTCGATTGTGGAACGAGTCGCTAACGAGACTCAAGTGGCGCGTGCGCACATACACGACGAGACTGCTCTCGCGGCGCTACCCTTTGTTCCAGGCATTATGTCCTCCCCCATTCTTGAAACTGAATAATTTAATTACTTACACAAATAGCCAATGCTAAAACTAAAAATAATTTAAATTCATTTTCTCCCAGATTGAGGAGTGGATCAAACAGAACCAAATGAAATTCTATTCATTTACGCAATCGTAGTACGCTACCGAAAGATGAGATGGAAGCGAAATCTGAAAATAGTAGAACTCTGTAGTTAGAATTTGTACGAAACAATCTGCCTTTATTGGAAGAGTTCATGACAGATTTGCCAGAGAAGGTAACTCCTAGAGGTACTTGTGTGCCAAAAACCGTAGCAAATGGCGACATGAGAAAGGCCTACCCTAACTCCTACCTATCTTTCCTCAACTTTGAGGGACTGACACTAAGGAGTCATGTGGAAGGAGACCTCTGTATTACGATAGTCCATAAAAACTGGCAAATCTAGGTTTTTTTTTTCAGATGCCAAGCGTACTTCGCCTCCAATAAATTGTGCGCCTACTAAAAGGATTTCTTTAAAATGAAGCCGTTTCTTAGCTACGATTATAAACGTATCTGAGTCTAAATGGACAATGCTAACAATATCCAACAAAGCAGTGACGTCGCTGTGTCTACCATACTCAATAAGTGAAGCAGTCCGGTAGAATGCACTCGATTGAGACTCGGATAACGAGTATACAATGAATACTATTCATTGATTCTTAAGTTCTGGAGAGTAGAGCTTTACATGGATAAGAATAGTGGAGGACATTGATGGGCACTGAACGGAGACCACCGGCGTCGGCGCGGCGGCGGCGCTTCGCAAGCCGCGCGATGGAGCGTTCTTTTCCGCTTAACAAATCAGTGCACACTGTAGTAGTATAGCCATGTTAAACTATTGTCAGTGTTGTCACTTATTTCATATCTTTACTTAAATAAACCTCTTATCCGAAACTACTCTGCGAAAGAATTTGTTTTGAAATAAAATCCAAGTCCATCCTAAACTCAAGTCATGATTTCCGTTTAGGCCTAATTCTCGTTCCAAAGAGACTTATTATAAGCGACAATTCCTTTTTAATATTTGTAATAGACGGAAATTACAATATCGGATTAAGCCCGGACTCCACCAAAGCGAAGATATGTGGAGATGTCCGAAGCGGAGACGAGAAGAGATGTTTTTCAGTTAGGGTGTATCCACCGAAGCTGTGCAGAGATGTGTACTGGCTGACTAAACTGGGGCGGAAATGTGTGGCTAGCTATAGCGGAGATGTGTGCTGGGTAGAGCGGAACTGAGCTGCGTGGGGCGAGTGTTGGATGTTGAGATGAATTCAGACACCAAAGGCAGACGTCAGTCGTCAGTCGTAAAAAAACTGTATCTTACCGCCGCCGCTCACTGTACGCCGCATATTTCTGCTCGTCCCCGCTCCGCGCCGTTAGTCGCGTCGCCAGCTTGCGAGGCACAGCTCACATCTCCGCTTTGTACTTACCGTCGCCACAGATATTATAATACTACGTACCACCGCCCGCCCAGGTCAATCTCGGCGAAGCACAACTCACATCTCCGCTTCGATCGCGCATTCGCGCTATACAAATATGATACATCTCCGCTAAGTGGTATCCACTAAAGTTGAGTGGAGACGAGTTGTTGTGTGAATATCTAAATTCTATTGGGTTTTTTTAAAACACATCTCTCCTCTCATCTCATCGCCGCATTGGGGGAGTCCGGGCCTTAATGTCTATACCTAAGTATATAAAAAATATTAGGAAATAAAAAATACAGGTGAAGTCAAATGATCTAAAACTTTAGAAATTGACATTATTCGTGGAACATTTCTCTTACCTAAGTAATTATTCTTTATATTTTACAATAAAATAAAATATCTACGCATAAGTAACAGAATAATCGCATTGTCAAGCACCCATTCATCGCACTGCCATTGAATACCAATCAATACTTGTCTGAAGATCTCTTATTCACGCATACTTTAACAAACAACAAACAATATTGCAACTTGCTCATCGCACCTCACTCGCAGGGCTGATATTATTTTATTTGAGTATCCTCCTTATGCCAACAACCTTAAGGATCTGTTTTGGTTCAATCTTTAGAAAATCGGAGGCGGCATATCATGACACAAGGTAATGTTACCTTTTCTTCAATAATCCATTGTACAACTTTAAGTCCTTATTCAAACTTTTATTGAAATGTTTGGCTCTACTTTAGTAATTCGATAAAAGAAAATCCGTTTCTGCTGAATACATTTACAGTATATTATACAATAGTTTCTTTTCAAACATAATTGAGAATCGAAACATATCCTCAATTTTTTTCCGTTTGATCTGTTCATCAGCAGTATAATAGTGAGGATGTCTGTGTCTACGCATTATACCGATGATATCAGCATTCAGAAACGTTATTGTTTTAAAATTACAAGTTTGATTGAATTTCATATCGGCAGAGACAATTATGTGCGTCTGCATAAAGGTAGTGATTACGGCAATCGTAATCGGCTGCCAGTTTACGCTTCATCTTAGTAAGCAATATAAAACGTGATGAAGCAAGTGGCACGTCCATCCACGGGCCCGCGCCCCGCCCCCGCACGTCCGCGCTGCCGCAGACAAAGCTTCTGTTATTTGCCAGCAGCAGTACCCTTGCATTATCCACATTTGGAATATCAACGGAAATTAGTTCAAGCTGCACAGAGCACATCCTTTTGTTTGAGTAATAATTTGTTTTTTAAACTGCTCAGAACTCTTTTTGTTGCTTTGGCTGACAGGACTCCTTGAACTGGAGCTTTCAAGATTGAATATCTAATATAAATTATAATACGAGACTGTCGCAATAGACGTAGAAACGGTACTTAATAGGATTTTAACTTGTTATTATCCCTAGTGCCCTCTTGTACAGTACCTACCTGTATTGAACAGACGGTTTTAGGTACTTCAGAAAATTCAAAGAACGGAAATAAGCATTTATCGTGGAGACTTAATTGTAGACGTCATATGTTATCATTATAATAAACGAGGTAACAGAGTCATTAAAGATCGCTCAGGCCGAGCAGGCGCGGCGACGCGACCCGCCCTCGCCGACTGCGGGCACTCAAAGGCAGGACCTCACTATATCATCGCATCGGTCACGCGCGCCTCGCTCCAATTTCATCCCTCCATAAAAAAGCACAGAACAGGAAGGGTTGGATTTTAATTACGATATTTTTCTATTATTTTGTACGCTGTCTTAGTTTCGGGGCAAGGGTCGTGTCGTGAGATGTAATAAATTCTGCTTTTTATGAGGTCATGGTTTACCCCCTTGATAACGTTTATCGCACATCTGGTGAAAATGAAAACTCTATTGTTATGTAGATGATAATGTTCTATTAATGCTTTTTTCTTTACCTAGATATTTTATTTATAAACGTTGTTAACGATCAGTTCATGCAGCAGACTATTTTCTCTTTTTGCCTTTAGGATTTCCCTGAAAGTAGGTGTCAGTCTAGTTAAATAAATTTTCATATATAACAGTGAAGGAAAACATCGTGAGGGAGATTTCTCATGGCATGTAGGTAAAGCCAAGTCAGAGGCCCTTGGGCGGCTACACGAAAAGAGAAGAGAATTACTTTTCACATTTAAGCTAAAAATTGCCAGATATTTGATTACCTACACATACAATAATTTCCTATAAATCAGGTTTGAATATTTGTAAAAATCTTTATTCGCACTGTTCATTTTGCACAATAATACATGTCAGGTCGAACGTATCGACGCTTTCATGTTCACATTGACATGTCACATGAGAACATGTCACGGCAAGCGACTCCGCCATGCATGAAATGAAGAGCCCGCTTTAACATTTACACCCGATTGCGCTCGGGAAGCGTGAGTTCGGATAATTTTATTGATTACATTGCACACGTTCGACTGAATTCAATAAAAAACTGTATAAAAGGGTTTCATGGATACTAACCTCGGCATTGTTACAGCAATTTATGTTATGATCCGTGACAGGATGTATCTGATACCATCATAGCTTTATACTTTTCTGAGGAAATACTTACTTCCAACCCAATTGCGAAACATGATAACTCGGACTGGACTGGCTAGCTTAACCATATTTTATACTTTGAAAAGTTCGGGCGAGCATTATGCAAACATTGTTTGTAGATGGAAAGGATTGATGTCGGTGTCGCCTATGAATAATTATAATTCGTTAGTAGCGAGAATGGATTTGTGTACTTAAGCGATTAAAGTTATTTGAATACGGCTTTATAGCAATGCGCGTAAGAGTGGGAGCGCCATACGCAAATACAGATGTTCACACTTAGGGATCGCGTGGATTGTGCATAGGTATAGAGCGGTGTAAGCCCTTTAAGCTTAAAATTGAAACTAATGGAATAAAAAATTACATTATGTAAAGAGCGGACTGTTTCTGTCCGCGGCGTGAAAAGTGTTTGGGACTGGGAGTATAGATTATGATTTTGCCGCAGATTTCATAGCGAAGCGTATGACGGTACTCTATGATCGATCACCCGACACGTGCTTACACATCGAACGTTTTTTCGATAAAAAAGCTATTTTGTCCAAAAAACATTCGAAATTCAACAATAGCTTACATCGCGATAGGAGTGGGCGCATAAAGATAAACAAATATTTGAGCGAGGGCGTAGCGGAGCATGAGACTGACGAACAAAAGCATTATCCAAGGATTAGGATGGGTATTAACGTTATTTGATTACTTAGACACATACACGAGTACGAGAACGTTGGAGGAGTCTTTTCTTAACATTACATAAAAAGAGGCGATCCTGTTCACTTAAGAGGATTTAAGCGGTAAAGTAACCTAAACAAGCAAACTTCAGACCTTATATTCTTATTTAACATTAATTTTAAGATGCTATTCTATAAAAAGTTATCTTAAAGTATGTCATTTTTGTAATCGTCAAGTTAATCAAATATAATGTTCGTAGTTTGTTAAGAACCTACACGTAGGTAATTAAGGATGGTACGAGTATACCATTTAAAGCAAAAAAATAGCCACCCCATGCACGCAAATAAAGATAAATAAGTAAGTAGGTACCTATTCAAAATTATTACAATTCTTTGTATGTTACCAACGTAAGTACATAGGTATAACACTATATTTTATAACTGTAGGAATTCATATTTTAAGAGTGTAATGTCTTTATTTGTGCATGGTCTCTATTTGCGTTCTGAATAGACTGATATTCACAAAATTGCGTTTATTTATTTGCTATCATGTCACACTGAATATCAGTGCGTTTTCGTAGCGCGTGTATTTCGCCTACGCCTGCGCGCTGCATGCTACGCTGCGCTACGCCTGCGTGCCTAAGGAGCACGGCGCGGTCGATACACGTAGACTTCGCGTACCAACACATCACACATGTTTTCTATTCACTAGTAACTAAAACATACTCTCATTGATGATTGAAATTGTCACTACAGCATATTAGGAGTCTTTACATAAATGGCCTGTAATTTTAACCACAGCTATGCATTTCTATAAAAGTTTAATTCTAGTTTAAATTAGGTACTTCTTACTTGCATTTTAGTTTCTATGCGATGTATTTTGTTAAACTACATTTTAATCATCTACATTAAAAATCTTAAATTTACTGACAGACAACGCAGAGCCTAAACTTCCTTATATAACGAAAATGAGCACTAAGGAAAGATTTTTTTAAATCACCTCCTGCAAATGGTTTGAAAGTTCTTCCCATTAGGTAGTACATGGCTTGTTTTAAAATACATATATTTCTCATATTTATATGTTATGTATGTTGAAAGCCCGAATTATTGAAACCGATAACCATAATGCAATCCATGTTAATTGAAATGTACTACGTTCTATCAAATAAAACACTAAATAAGACCATTAAAAACTAAATGAGGGTGATCTTAGAGGAGATACAGCTTTATCTCCTTAAATAGCAGCGCCTGCGACGCGTGCCAGCTTTCAATTGACATTCATTAACATTATAATAATATGGAATCGTATCTCACTCATTTAAACAAGATCGTTTGTTTAATCATAATTATACTTACACAGATTCGCAACCCTGTATAATATTTATTTTGAGCTAGTTACTTATTGCGGATATTGAGTAGTTTTTCATTATTCGAATAGCAATTTTTCACACGTTATAAATAGAATAAAATAAAAAGTGATATTGGTCTAAATCGGTAAAATATGGAGCGATAAGGCACCGACATTAATCACTGGACTAGCGTGAAATCAAATTACCGTTTACCAGTCACACACTAAATGAAAGGGTTGCAGCCATTGCACACTTTGTGTTACCAAACCCTACTCTGACAGGTCTGTCTCGTTTTGTCACGTACATAAATGTGCTTGATGAAAAAGGACAGAGAATTTCTATTTTACACGAAGACCTCAGTAGACCGCATATCAAGAATTGCGCAAATCTAAAATGCAAACAAATTTGGACATGAAATCGGTTGTGTGTAGGCGATAAAATAAGTTAATATTGGCGATAATAACGTTACGACACGGGGTTAGACACGCGGAAAGCAAAAACTTTTGATTTTTAGTTAAGCTTTGACTGTGGGAACGCTTTATTAGACAAACACTCTTGATACAAAGTCGAAATTGTAGGAATTAAAATACCAAGATCCGAATTAGTGGCATTAAAAATTCTACAACTACTAATCAGTACCGTGCATACACTACACTAATCTGTTTCCGAAAACTAATATCAAAGGGAAAATTAATCTCTCTAAGATTGACGTCCTAATAGCAGAAACTACAAAAGACCATAAAAATAGTTGGAAAAGGTCTGTTCACGTCAAACTTTAATCCCGCGATTGACTTTTGTAAATGGGGGCTCGACGTTTAATTAGAGCGAATGGCCGTTCGAAGCGCAGGCGGACGTGATGGCACAATGCACCCGTGATTGACACAAATTACCTCTAATCGAGAACATCCAACCAAATGGCCGTTCCAATCCATAAATTTAAAGCCATTGTCGATACTTTTGCACAATTTTACAATAAATATTTTTTGTTAGCACGACTGCTGTTATTAGAATCGACGGATTGATACTTACGTAGTTTCGTGCCATCTACTAGCACGTCCGGGTCTCGTAAAGGGTTGCACAGAATTTTGTGCTCAATTTAAAATTAAATTTAATTGTATTTTAATCCCGGCGATAAACGTCAATCAAGTCTCTCCTGCGACTGTGATACGTGTATCAAGAGAGCTCAACATCACGTCGCGCCCCCATCTATCGTCATTCATTTTGAGCAAGGGTGAAATTAAAATGTCAAAATAGTAGCGACCCGGCGCGTTGTATTTGTCTCCGGCTTTATCAGACGCCATTGTGTATTTTCTATTCTTTAAAGCTTGCATGAAAAACGATACCGTTTAAGCTCTTTATTATCTGTAAAACTAACGTTAAAGAACTCGGCACCTACCTGCCACTATATTATACAGTTTGGTACAGTATAAAGTAATAAAACACTACGTATACAATACACAGTGATTGGTGTATCCTTAAGTTCTGAGTCGGTAATAAAATGCAGAGCGCCGTAAACAAACGACGCTGCCGGATACATCAGTGTTCACAACATCCACATTTGAGATTCATTACATTCCAGTCCATTCCCGGCCTCGTGTAAGTTTAATGTGAGCGGCAGTTTATAAAAATCTTAATTATTTTCGCGTCATAATAGTACATTATGCTTATGTATCCCTACAGAATGTCCTAACTTTCATATTTTGAAAATGTAAACTAGCATAATAGATTGTAGGTAGGGGAGACCGGGTCAAAATCGTATAGCTAAGGGTTTAGGGTTGTAGATCTTTCATCTCAAAACACTAATTGATCTAATCAACAATTATAATTAGTCAGTCTCATAAGGAACATAATCACTTGCACATATTTGGAATAATTAAAATATTAAACAATCAAAACCAAAAATTATTAAACTTCTTCTAATTACGATTTTGCCCCGACACATGGGCAAAACCGTATAGCAGATACGATACGTAGAATTTGTTCTTGCGAAGTAGAAAAAATCGGTTTAAATCGTCCCAAGCCTTTGCGTGTGGAAAAGTCCAGATCATTGTTCTGTCTAAATCGGTTTACTCGATCTTGTAATGTTAATTTTGGTACTTCAAAAGTATTAGCAGCTTTCAAGTAACCCATGGTGCCATCAAACACGGCTTGAACGGCTTTTTTCATGTTATCCGGATCCCATTCTTGTCTAGAAGTATTTCATATATAATTACGCGGCATTTTAACTGCACCTAAAATAAAATTAAAATAGTAAGTTTATATTCATTCATGCGGATCATAATCGTATAGTGGCCAGTTTTACCCCGTACGGTTTTGACCCAAGGCTCAATGTATAAATATATCACTCACTACTACATACGCATACCGATTTTGCCTACTCAAATATTTGTTAATTACGAGTAAATACACACAATTTAACATAGTTGATTGGACACTTACCTATTATATACGTAAATTTCACTATTATTGATTGAATTTTCACAAAAATAAGATCAAGTACACCGAAAAACAATAAAATCGAATATTTTGATAACGCGCGTTCCTGCAGCGACAAGTGTTTGTTGACAAATAGCTCCCATTGGTCGACGCCGCTGAGCAGTTTGCGAGCGGGAACTTTTAATTTTTGACAAGAATAGACATGCTGTACTGTTTTACCCCGGTATACGGTTTTGTACAGGTCTCCCCTACTTATTATAGTTAAGTCTATTATTTTCAAAGCATTCAACTTATATTATTTTTATTTATCGTATTCATCACTTGAAACTATCGACCTCTGGCAAATATAAAAAATAAACTTTATAAGAAAGAGCTATAAAAAATAACTGTTAACATCCATTCCATTTTTAGGGTTCCTTACCCGAAGGGTGCCAAACGGAACACTATTCTAAGCCTCCGCTGTCCGTCTGTCCGCCCGTCCGTCCGTCTGTCTGTCAGCGGGCTGTATCTCATGAACCGTAATAGGTAGGTAGACAGTTATTTTCACAAATTGTATATTTCTATTCCCGCTATAACAACAAATAACATTTTTTATTTTTTTTTAATTTTATTTAATTTATGGTATGACAAAACACTTAAGATTTTGAAAAATTTGCATGGCATGTGGGAAGTCATTGTGTAGACCTCATCGGGCAGAGTAGAATTTTTTTATCTTCATAAATGAAGAATTAGGTTGCCCGTTAAAGTTGTAAGAGGTAGTTTCACCATACTATTTTTGTACGAGCTCTATCGCAACAACTAAACAAGTTAGCACTTTGAAACTTCTTTATATCATATACCATATACGTACTTAAAAACGCCAATAAATAAGGTATTTTACATAAATATGGGCGATTTTCTAAAACTGCAAATATAACTTTGTAATTCACAGTATCATTATGAAATACAAAATGTATCGATATTAGCGATGAACAATATTCTCAGTTTAGTATTTACATTTATTTGTGTGCGAGTCTGACTCGCACTTGGCCGGTTTTTTATATCACACTAATCAATGTCTTTGAACTTAGGTATAGGATTTGATTATAAAAACATTCGATTCTAATTGAAACTCGTGGCACCGGGAAATACCAAGAGATGCGTACTTTATATTAATAAGTTATAAATTTTACAATAGTAAATGAGTAAAGTGACTGTTACACATGAATCTTTTATATCCACCACAAAATATACCGGCCTAGCCCATATTAAATGTTGAGTAATCATACAATATTGTGATACTTGATAATTTTATACTAATAATAATCAATGAAGTAGTTATAGACATAAATAAAAGCCCGTCCATGTGTCCATACTGCGGCACTAATCGTAATTTTATATTTGCGACACTAATCGTAATTTCATGTTTTGTCTCTTGTGCACAAACAATATTATATTTTCCCGCAGTTTTGTTAATTGGAGATAACTTCTAAATCACTATTCCCAAAAATATTTCTCTTCACAACGCTAGTAGGTACTCGTAGGTATGTCAAAAATCCCAGTTTCCACATTCCTTGAATTTCTCTGTAGTATTGCGTTCGCATTGTATTTATTTGTATGGCTGTTGAAAGGCTGAGTGGACGTAGGGGCAGTGAGGGCTCAGAGGGCAAATAAATAATTACACGCATTCTGCAGATATTTGCCTCGGGCAGCCGTGGGGCGAGGAAAGCAACTGACGATTCGATTGTATACCAGGGGGCTCTTGCATAAAAAATCTTGTTATATTAGAGCATTTAAGGAATTCCGTTTATTAATAATGCTCCTACTAGGGTTACGTATGTACAAATAATTTCGAATAAATAAATTTAATCTAACTAAAAACCCATGACGTTAATGATTTATCCAGTATTGCTTTTCCCTTGATTTTTAGTTTTCCGGACAGATTTAAGATCTGCCTCTTACAGATTTTAGTGAATATAAACATAATTTTCTGAATAATAGTAGGTATAGTTACTCTTCTAAAATATGCTGAGTATAGTGCCTATTTAATAGGTTATCAGGAAGATGTGTGAGATTCAAGTAATCTGCACAATATATTACTAAACAGATTTTAAAATAGGCCTATACCTACCTACATAACTTGACGCTTGATCATTCTAACATTATTGCTAGTAAAGTATATCGTTAGTTTTTCTAGTAATAATTAAAAGTGTTTCGACATAATAATATTAACATAGTATTTTCCAAAAAGAGTTTCATTTTAAAGATTTTATGTCATTATAAATCAAAAGGGCTGGTCAATTCTTAGACACGTCTGCAGCATGTCGGATGAGCTATGGGCGAAAACAATCACTCAGCGGGTAACACAACAGCAATAAACGGCTTCATGCCCAGAAAGAGATGGTGGGACGGTGGATGGAGTAGACAGGCCGGGACTTGTGTAAGAAGGGAAGGTGTTCGCCTTGCAGTGGGAGTCTATAGTATGAAGCCAAATCAGAGAAATTGGACCGAACAGTGTTCAATAAGAAGACAAGCTTAAGTAATGATGGGCTTAAGTAAGTAATTTATAAAACTATCTTTAAAATGTATCTGGTAAACTATAAAATAGAGTTAGCAGTTTGCAAAATACAATTTAAATAGATCTCTAGGTATGAATTAACCTCCCGCTTGTCAGAAAATATCGTTAGAAAAATGGAAGGGCTCGCCAGAATCAATGCTTTTATGCGCCATGACGTATTTTAGTGTGTCAATTAGAGTTCTGTGTACCGACGGCCCAGCGTGAAGTGACGGCGCGCGCCAGGAACGCAGTAGGGCTCCACCACCCCCTGCACTCTGCTCATTGCGTATTCAGACAAATTGATCGTGTTGTTTTGGAACAAAAATGATTTTGCAGATGTTTGTTCGTGTCGTTTTTGTTTTCACGTGCATATGTTTTCTCTACAATTCCACTCAGAATATCCAACACGTTTTGCTCCTGCTGAGATATTTTTGTCTGTTTCCGTAAATTATGTTTTTGACAAACTGCTTCTTGGTAGTCTGTTATTATGATGACAACAAATAAATAATGCTTGACATATTAACAACAAATAAAAGGAGATCATTTGTTTTGGGCTAAATTATGAAAGAGCCGGCCAAAACAAAAAAAAATATATATTCCGTTAGACCATGTTATTCTCTTCAAACTCATACTCAAAGCATTTATTTCAAATAAATCAATTACAGGCACTTTCGAATTGTCAAGGGGTCGGTAAGTCAGAAAGATGAAGCTAGATGCCCATTCCAACTCACTCCATTTCACTTTTCACTATCGGACCAAATCTGTAGGGCAATTCCCTGCGCTGTTAGACGATTTTGGAAAATACTGTTTTCAGTGTGTTTTTGTTAAAATAATTATTAGTAATCAAAATTGAAGAGAAAAACGTAATCTTTCCGAATTTAGCTTTTTTTTTTGTTTGGGCCAAAAATTTAGGGACGGAGAATGATCTCCTTTACTGAAATTGTACTACATGACACAGACACAGATATTATAATCTACGTTAATTAACTCAGCTAATACCCAGCACTCTTTATTATCTCAAATCGTTGAGGCTCAAGACATTGCAATACATTTCGTACATTAAAACATTACATATCTAAACCTGCCTTAATTTAATTTAGTTTTTTTTTCTGTTTGCCTAAAGTGTCGCTTTTATTGCCTACCTACCTGCGAAAACTCTGAACACCGCGTCATCGTGTCGACGAGTAATTATTTCTTCCTCGAATTTTATTACTAAAATAACAAAAGCTGTGCACAAAAAATGTTTTTATAGTTTGTACGTATAGACGAAAAAGCAATTATGATTTAGTTCATAGCCGCTACTATTAGTATGGAAGCTACCTGCTGCGCTGCTCTATAATTACGCCGTGAGTGACATTTCCAAAGCTTTTGTAAACGATAACGCGGAAGCTGCTACGAAAACTTAAAAAACCAAGTAAGTATTGTTGCATTAATGCATTTGGGAGTAAATATTGAGGAGGCACAAAGCGGGCTCCGACAACCCTTAACTATAGTCCGCGGGGTGCCATTAGAGCGGCTCAAAGAGTTGGGTGTGCCCACGGAACTGCGAGCACCGACTTTGTAAATCTAATTAAAATATCAATATGTTCACTGGAGTCCGCGTTGACAATTTGATTTCACGCCTCGTGCCCTCGGCCTCGCTACCCTGCAATGCCGCGATATTAAATATTAATACAATGTTACTACATGGCTTTGTTTTTTATTTGATCTAAAATAAATCAATGATTTATGAAAAGTTGGGTGCAAAAAGAAGGCTATAGATATAAATTGCATTATTACGCGCAAGTCGCTACTTTACGAAATTCAACAAAATATAAATGAATTCTGCGAAAGAGCATCAATTATCCCGCCAACATGATACTTTTGACTACAATAAAGTCAACGACTCCTCCATGAAACTGTCATATTTTTCGGCTCCAAACTGTCGACGCGCAATTCGAACTACCCTTGTTTTTTCTATAGACAAGTTCAGGTAGCAATACAAACAACAATAAAAACGTGACATATCAATCGCCTTTTTTTCTGTCGATGTCGCAAATTCGCACAAATCAAACATTGAAGTGTTAAAAATTTCTGATAACAAAGGGCTTCTAAAGTCGCCTGACAGGGAGCGAGCAGCAGCTTTGTCACACGGAATCATTAGTTAGCAAATTTCAAGCCCAAATCCGCTTCTTTTATTACACAAACAGCCTTACAAGACGTTAAGTCAAACAAGTAGGTAAACAACTCGCAAGTTAAACCGTGATTTATAGTTTCTTTTAATACGGATCTTAAATGCTTTATTTGTATTTCACTTGTTACTGTTTCTACTGAACATTCCGTAGCAAAGCTAAGTTTTTTTTTGTTAAATTAGGACTATTCTACGTACCTATATATTCCTTGTTTTGATGAGATTTTCATTATAGTATGCGTATTAAGTTAGTGGTAAAGATACCTAACTGACAGCGATATTTTATAAACACCATTCAGTTCATAATAGTTTGTCTAAATAGGTAGTAAGGAACAACTGTTACAATGCACGGCTGGCGCAATATTTCATCGCGTCGTTCCGGCAAAAACGTAACCCTTTTTTGTTTTCTATTACAATTGTCACCCTTTTACTTTCATTTCAATTAAATAATGTCTGGTCATTTGTGTCGGGCGGAGATCAGCAGGACTGGCAGTGTTGCGCAGTCGCGCAGTGTCGTGTTCGCGCCTCCCTTAACCCTCGGCGCAAAGTGCGCGTCATCCTGCGAGCACATTAATCACTCCTATTATTAAACTTGTTATTGTGTTCATTTGAAGATAACGTTTTATAAACGGTGCCGTCCGTTCACAACAAAATAAGCTTTATGTAATAACGTGTAAGCGAATGCTTTCGTAAAAACCGTTGATTAATGATATTTTGCTCTATCGATAACAACAAATCCGATTAGGATTGTGAAATACGGTTTTTTTATTTATGGCAAGTAAAAATTCGTCCCGTTTTTTAAATGTTTAAATATAGGTAATAATAATACTTATTGAATAAAATTTTTGAGGAGCTCGTGGCTAAGTAATAACAGCCGCACGGGTCGATCCATCAGGTTAAGCTACGCTTGCCGGGGTGGGTCCGTGGATATTGTGACCATCTTTACATATCGAGTCTCCTCCGCGCTTCGGAAAACACGTTAAGCCGTGGGTCCCGGCTGTCATTGGCGGATCTTTGACAGTCGTTACGGGTCGTCAGAAGCCCGAAAGTCTGACAACCAGTCTTACCAAGGGGTATCGTAATAGGTACCCAGTTACTAGGCTGTGGAGGTCAGATGGGCAGTCGCTCCATGTAAAATACTGGTATTCAGCTGCATCCGGTTAGACTGGAAGCCGACCCCAACATAATTGGGAAAAGGCTAGGCAGATTGATTGAATAAAATGTTTACAAAAGTGTACATTTAGACAACATCAACAATAAGATTTTCCATTTAACATTGTAGATAGTTGAAAAACATGTTATAACCATACGTTCCTACTGCAAATGTAGGTTTGTACGCACAATACTAGGAGATTTACAATTAATTTTTTAGACTATAGACTTATTATAGATTTTCCTGTATTCTATAGATAGATTCTGTAGATTGTAAATTTTATTTAAAATAGTAACACCTCTTTATTATAATATAATTAAATAAAGATTAGAACAATTTTCTGTATTTTTGGAATTACAATGTTAGGTAGCGACCCGCCCGATCTAGGTTAATTCAAGCCAGTGTTTCAGGCCATCACTTTTTAATTAAATTGGGATACTATTTAAAGTTAAACTGATATTAAATAATATATTAACAACTATGACAAAACGCATATTGGTATATCTAGAACTAAACCTATGTAATTATCAGTGATCGGAGTAGGTAGATTGATTTTTGGTACTTGTATCATAAATGCACACAGAAAGAATAACATGGATAAGCCATTTTTCCAGAAAGTAATTCCGGTATTTCCGGATTAAATTAAATATTGTTAATGTTGGTAGTGATATTATTACTACTCAATTCAAAATTTAAAGGAAGGTATCAAAACTAAATTAATTCATTATTTATTTGCTATTTTATTTATTTGCTCATTTTATTACAACTCCTACCTTTTTTTTTTTGAGGATGGCAAATCATCAAATGACTCCTTCCACTCTGGCAGAATACAATTCCTACATAAGTTCCGGTTTTATTCTAATAATCCACCAATTCCGGAGGAATGTCCATATTAATATATACGTTTCGGATCAATGGCCCCAGTTCAATCTACCTACTCCGATCACTGGTAATTATACAATGTAAATATTTACGAGGGAATATTATTATGATCATGACAAAATTTCGGTATGTTTTTAACGAAAACCCTATTCTAATTCCGCAATGTATTTTTTAAGCGAGCGGTAAAACCCTGGCGTTAAGACTTGAAAAGTCCCGAGGCCACTAGCCGATCGACTGATTCTGTTTACTTTACCATCTGTGCCACGCACGAGCCACAGACGAGTCGGCATGACACAGGTGTGTCAGCGTCGCGACTCGCGCCGAAATAGACAGTCACGATAAGGTATTTCCGACCGTAGCTTGACGTAACCGAGCGCCCGCCGTCCGCGTCGCCGAGGTCTGCCGGAGGCTTGGCGGGCCGTCTATTTCTAAGAAGCACGTAAAGTCCAGCCTGGCATTAATTGACGGTTTTCCTTATTTACTTTAGTTATTTAAAGAATATAAGTATCTGTACAAACTTGTCACTGTTGTGTTAAGTTAGGTTGTTCATTCCTCCTTCTTCCTATACTACGGTTTAGATAAAAGTACGGTTAAGATCGTTAGGAAAAAAATTAAAGTAGTAAAAACTAAAACCCAACTACGACTAAAAAGGTATAAACAAGTCACCACCGACAGACAAATAAAAAATCCGGAGTCACACGTGTTAGGGTATAAATCGAACAGATTACGTGTGACTCCGGATTTTTAATTTGTCTGTCTGTGGTGTCTTGTTTATACCTTTTTAGTCGTAGTTGGGTTATAGTTTTTATTACTAAATTTTTTTTTTAATTCTTTTGGGTTTATAATATATATATTTTTGAAATGTGCTCATTGAGCCCTTTCATGTGATACCCAACATGGTACGATTAAAAACTATTTTTTTTTAGTTCGTCGTCACATAGCCTATAACCAGCGGACGTCAAGACGCTTCCAACGATACCTCATTTGTCAAATTGTGATGAGTGGTTTCGAAGATAGGCGGGAACAGATGAACATACTTACATACATAAATACATACCGGTCAAAATCATAACCCACCTTTTTTCTTCGCCGTAGTCGGGTAAAAAGGGTTTAGAATTTTAGATTCTACATTTATACGCAGGTATTGATAATGCGTTGGCCATACGAAGGCACTGCTCCGGATGCTGCGTCCTCTGTGTAGGTTCTTCGTAGTCTATGTACCTAGATGCCGTTAATTTTGATGATTTCGACGAGAAAACACTGCTGTTTCAGCTAAGAAGAGAACTATGAAAATGGAAAAGGGACATAAAGAAAGTAATGGGAGGGGTTTAGGGAGTTTTCGATAGCAAGAATTTATTTGTTGTCTGGTTGTTCTTCTCCATGTAGATCAGTGATTCCCAAAGTGGTCCAGGTGGACTCCCAGGGGTCCACGGGAGACTAGAATGAGGCCAACGAAGGCGTGAAAAAAAAAATGGGGTTTCACACGTTGTAAGTGGGGGTCCACGAAAATGTATCTGGTTTTGATAGTAAAGAACACAAATGTTTGCTTGGATACCCAACATGGTACGATTAAACAATTTTTTTTTTGGTCCTTACTTTATGTCCTCTAGAGGGAGCCATTTTTAATGAAATTTAATGAGACGTCACATAACCTATAACCAGCGGACGATCAAGACGCTGCCAACGATACCATATTTGTCAAATTGTGATGAGTGGTTTAAAAGATATGAGAGAACAGATGAACATACTTACATACATACATACCGGTCAAAATCATAACCCTCCTTTTTTCTTCGCTGTAGTCGGGTAAAAATAGCGTTTTTCCTGTTTTTGGCTAAATCTTATTTGGTTTCATGCAATCCAAAATCAATTTTTTTTCTTTTTTACTGTACTGTACTGTGCCAAATAAACGTTTTTCTTTCTTTATTTTATTTTCTGTTGTAGGTAACGGGTTAAACTGCTATAGTCTGGCAAACGAAAGTTGATCCTGGAAATAGGCGCGAAATTTAAAAAAGCAGGACTGTTTATCCCTGTACAAAGTGTGATAACACGTTTTGATACTTGAAATTGTATTTTATTTAAATTAAATTAAATTTCAATTTACAACACGTGTTATCGCACTATGTACAGGCATAAACAGTCTTGTTTTTTAAAATTTCGCGCGTGTTTCCAGGATCAACTTTCGTTTGCCAGACTCTATCAATTAATACAATTGCAATATCCGACGTTCACAATCACACTCCATATGAGTCCGATAGCAAGTTGTTAAAATGGACTCAACCGGAATAGAACCAGTATTTCGTTAAAGCCTTGTTTATGTCCAATTATGTAAATAGCGCAATCTCACTGGGATTTTACACATGCAATACATGCGAATACTTTACAAATTCATCAAGGTATTATAATATCTGTGTGAAGGTGTAGGTTTTTTTATAATAGACTTTGGACACTTGACGGTCCTACTTATCAAGACATTATTTATTTATTTATATATACGTTATTGTACACCACAAAAATATATAACAAAAGGAAAAAAACAAACACTACAAAATATACAATGGGCGGCCTTATCGCTTTCCGCGATCTCTTCCAGGCAACCTTGGAATGGACAGTGAACATTAATTTATTTAAAACAGCAAAAAAAAAAAAAACAAGTACGTACACACGGCTACACATAAAGCTACAAATTTCCAGTTTATGCTGATCTCGCATTGCATAAGATTCCCGTACAATGCGAGGTCAGCTTATACTGGAAATGTATAGCTTGATGTGTAGCCGTGTGTACAAGTGAAAAGTGATTCCGTGAGATTTTTAATGTGATTTACTATTGTTTTTACAAGTTTTCACCACACAGGTAGGCATAATTCTATTTTTACCCGACTACAGCGAAGAAAAAAGAAGGGTTATGATTTTGACCGGTATGTATGTATGTATGTATGTATGTATGATGTATGTATGTAAGTATGTTCATCTGTTCCCTCCTATCTTATAAACCATTCATCACAATTTGACAAATGAGGTATCTTTGGAAGCGTCTTGATCGTCCGCTGGTTATAGGTTATGTGACGTCACATTAAATTAAAAATGGCGCCCTCTAGAGGAAATAAAGTCAGGAACTAAAAAAAAAGTATTGTTTAATCGTACCATGTTGGGTATCATATGAAAGGGCTTAATTAGCACATTTCAAAAAGGTATATATTATAACCCCAAAAGAATAAAAAAAAAAATTAAAGTAATAAAAACTAAAACCCAACTACGACTAAAAAGGTATAAACAAGACACCACAGACAGACAAATTAAAAATCCGGAGTCACACGTAATCTGTTTGATTTATGTCCTAACACGTGTGAATCCGGATTTTTAAGTTGTCTATCTGTGGTGTCTTGTTTATACCTTTTTAGTCGTAGTTGGGTTTTAGTTTTTATTACCTTAATTTTTTTATCAAACAATTTTTTTTTATTGATGTTAACTAGACTACGACTCGTGATGTACTAGGAGCGATGAGCATGGTTTTAGTGTAGGCGTGTGCGTGAGCCTGTATGTTTACTTGCAGGAGCACGGTTTTGTGGCTTCACTTTTGATGTTCGGAGCGCTCCGTCTACCTTTTTTTGTTGGTCTGAGTTTGATGGTGATAGAATGGGGCCATTTTTATTTGGCGTTCAGACCAATTGCCAGTACTTGGAAAAACCAACTGCCATTGATGCGCAGCATGATGTCGTGGTTATCGTGTACATAAACCCCAACTTTAAATTAAAAGATCTGCAGCCTACAGACAGCATTGTCTCCGGCAGCTATAAGTAGAATAATACTAGAGAATAGAATGCACAGACATTCCTATCTTCACGAACAGTTATGTAGACAAATATTGCCGGTATTCCCCCAACGCAGGTATTTCCGGAGCTCGAGCGATAGAGGTCGATCTTACGCAATCAAATCGCACTATCTAGATTGTAGCTATTTCATCATATATAAGATAGAAGGTACATTAGAGATTACGGACACTGGGCTTTCCTATAAAGGAAAGTGCAGTGTCCGTAATCTCTATTAGTATGGATGGAGTTACAGATACAGGGTGTAATAAAACAAATTATTTAAAAAACAAAAGACCTGACTGCAAAAACCTATAACCACAATGGTCCACCTTAGGGACTAAGTGCGGAAACCAAACCCGTAACATAGAACATAGAACCTATAACCAAAAAGGTGTGAATTTGGTCAAACTGAAACATTTTCATGGTTTTTGATGGTGCTAAAGCCGATAGTGAGGTCAAATTATAAATCCAAGTTGGCGGCCCTGAATATTTTTAAATTTTTCATCTTGGGTATCATTTTCATGGTTTTCGAGGGTGCTATAGACGATAGTGACATTAAAATGTAAATCCAAGATGACGTCTGCATTTTTTTTTAAACTACCTTAGAAGGTACTTCTTTCCTGACGGGAGTTCCTCGACCCCACACGTTTTTTATTGTTATTATTAGGTTATCCGGTTATGTGACGAATTCAACTTTGAGTTGCAATTGTAATTGTCTAATTGAATTGCAGAAATATGTACAATTTTTATGTTTGATTGTTCTATAGACAGTGCAATCATTTTAGGCGTCATGGCTTTCTGTTCGAGATCATTGACATACAATGCCTCAAGTCAATGGCACAATGAATAATTTACCTACTTATCGACAAGGACATGTCATGCGCCATGCAGGGAATTCCAAAACATGAATATGGTAGGTCCGCCCGTGCCGCATGATCGACGACACTTCGGCAATCAAATGTTGTGGAGAACGTATGCACTTTCCTGATATTTAATCGACAAATACTAAACGTCTTTTTCCTTATAGCAGTACAAGCCGATCCCTCAGCACTGCTTACGAGAAAGTTTTTAATTTTTGTGAACATAATGCAGCATGCAGCTCTTTAGACCGAAGGATAAGTAGTATATAATTATCTAGGTAACTACTGGCGGGCTGTCAAGGTAGTTAAAGTAATAAGTTACTGAACTTAATTCAATTATAGTCTCTCAAACAGTTCATGTTAATCACCTTACAATTGAAATTGACGCACTAAATTGCATGGAGTGAACAGCGTAAGTGCTAAGCGATAAAGTAACAAAAACGGAACCAAATGTCGGAAAGCATAATAAGTATATAAAATGCTTTTCTTTCTCTTTTATTATATTATATATTTATTATATTATATATATATATATACAATATACTTGTAAAAGTATATAATTCTAGATGTAGATTCTAATTGAAATAAGTAAGCGATAATCAAATGATCACGGTCGCTAGCATATGCCATGAAAAGCTAGAAATAGAAATAGATTCTGAGTCACAGTTCTACTAACTTAATTATTGATATATTAAATTAGAATTTATAGGAAAAAAATAGAAGGAACTCCCCGAGTTCGCCCGCGTCACTAAGAAACAATCGATGACGGCGAGTGAGACGCAAACGGAACTCGGTGAACCGGTTTGGATTTACTCGTACTACACATTAGCATTCAATGCGAACGGTCTATGACTCAGATACACACACCATACGAACTCATAGAGAAGTTGCATCATTTGATCATTTTACAAATAAGAACTTTGAATGGTAATACCTATATTCTAGAGTAACTAGGAAGTAGTTGTTGTTTTGTGTTGTAGTTGTTTGACAAAAAGTTAAAGTGCACATTAAACAAAACAACTTTTAAACAAAAGGGTTTCCTTAACATTCACAGTACAAAAACTAAAAGAGAAAGTTACTTTTGTTCATAAATATTGTGATTGTGAATCCAACATTGTAATGTTGACACTGTTGGCAGGTATCCAGAAAGAAAACAATTGCTAAAAGGTACCGCTACGCGCTGCACCCTCATTATAAAATAATAATAGTTGAATGTTACACGCCCATAAAACAATAGTCCGAGCCAGTCGGACCCGTCCGTAACTATGTCTGCAGTTTACACGTTTACAGTTCTAAATTTAACAAAAGCTAATTTTGTTGCATTTTATTACTTTGAAATAGGATCAGGACCCATTAGGGCACTTTTTGCCACGCCTTTTATTAGGGTGTCGTCCGAAGGCCGCGCGGTGAAAGACAAAGCGGTGACCGGAATTGCTCGCATAAACAACGTCTGACGGCTTCTTTGCCGGTTTACGACCGTCCACGGCCGCTGGTTTGCAGCAGGCGGCCCGCTCTAATGAAATGGCCATAATCTTTGAATTTGCACACTCATGCCTCGTAAAATGAATGCTTGAAACACTAAATTAGATGGATGTATGGACAAGTTCCAATTAGATCATTTTATTAGGGTAATTTCGTCACCCCGGCAGGATGATGAATTTCATGGACAACACAGGTATTCAGTAGCATCTTTGGGTAATGGTCGGAAAATTTACAGTTTCAGAATACGTACCAGACCCATCATAAAATAATTTAAACAGTTGGCAAAAATTTAAACAGCATACCGTCTTAAATTCCTTACGATTTAAGTACTACTATCGGGCTCGACAATAGTACTTAGTAGGTACAGGATAGAGGTTTAATTAACCTCTTATCGATTGATCGAAGAATGCAGATACTGTGAGCGTAGGTATATGGAATCAGCACATACAACACATGAATTCGCTGGTTTCTTAGAAAGAAGAAGAAACACAAGGTTTGAAAAATACGAATCGTACGATTTGAGAGTAGGTATTGAAGGTACTTATTTTATTATACCTACGATACCTTCTCTCACCTCTCATCAATGATAGATTCGATCATTAGGTGTTTTTTTTGGTTAGTTGTTGGGTATTTTGTATTACTCTCAGTAAGAAGGTAAGTATCTTACACAACTGTCGGCATCAAGCTGGCAGAAGAACAACAGCATACAACAAAATGTTTCAAAACGAAATTAGTAAAGAAATTAAGGAACAAAAAACGTGATTTGGAAGGGTGGCAATAAAATAAAAGATCGTAACAAATGACTCAACTGCCCGAACGCGCCTCACATTAAAATACATGTTAATGGGAACACGTTGTTGTAACCCTTTTCTTTATTGTGTACTTTTTGTTTTATTCAGGGGTCAATGCGTACTTTTTTGCCCTACAACTATGAAAAGGTTTATGAATCAATTAATTAAATGTCTCCACGGTCATTGTCACTGTGTAAATATGTAAATGAGTGAGTAAGTAACAAAGCTGTGATTTATTGGTCATGGTCATAAAAAGCTTGTATTAGTATAGTACCAGCCGAGGTGAGAAATACGGAACATTTGTTCAATGCACCAGTAGGTTAAACAATATCAACGACATGTTAACAATGACTAAACAGGATTATACCGGACTGGGCGCAATGAGGAATAATCTGTTACGGTGTACTGATAAAAATATTAGTCCATGCAAAATGGGAATACTGAATATGTCCCAAGCCTTGTCTGAAAAACATTTTTGGTTCTACGACGATTCATGAGGCGATTATGTGTATTTTCCTACCATAGGATAGATCTACCTATTTAGATCATTTTTTATTTTTTTTACTAAGTTAGCCACATATTTAGCATGGAACAGAAACAACACATATTTCTACTACAGGAACAGGACAAAACAATAAAACGAATTTATGAGTAGGAACTTATCTAAAAGGATGTGGTTTACGTCGCGATATCACATTAGCTACACTACACTATAAAAGTGTTAACATCATCTACTAATATTAGTTATTTTAACTTTTAAGTAGATAACAAACAAACGTTGTGAACTTTTACAGTTTAACATGTCCATTCATAATAACTATGATTCTTGTGATGTATAAGTATACACTGGCGTCGTGGCTAATCACGTCGACATAGTTATTATGTTGGTTTAATTAACCACGAAACAGGCAAATACCGCTATTAACTATGTAATTGGAAAGCTAAGCTAAGTGACCGTCACCAGCCAGTATCCCTCTTCTTTCATCTAGGATACAGTCATCCAGATAAAAGTTAGAGATTTGAAATCTCTTTTAAAACGGTGCACTGGTGGACATGTGCGGACCTTCTTCTCCAGTGAATAAGAAAAAACAATGTCTAAGATTTATTCCACTTCAGAAAGAACAAACAAAAAGCAGTGCCTGAAAGAACAACTGACTGGTCCCAATTCAACCAATAATTTCACAGTCACTCAACCGTAGGCTTAATATCAAGATGAGGATAAAACTTTGACCGAAATCAAAATCCCAGATTCGGCAACTAGAAGTAGTCATGAAGAAAGTTAAAGGCCATTGTCAAAAATATCA
Organism: Lithophane leautieri; assembly: GCA_949152455.1. NCBI lineage: Eukaryota > Metazoa > Arthropoda > Insecta > Lepidoptera > Noctuidae > Lithophane > Lithophane leautieri. The sequence continues at coordinate 9,650,987 of OX424462.1, read as the reverse complement.
CGCAATTACAGTGCATTTTTGAAAAAAGTAGATAACTTAGTGGTAGTGAATCGAGCTGAACAGAAAAAAATAAAATCGATCATCAAGGTATGTGATGTGGAGGAATCAGGAAAATGTCATGAGGAAAGTTTGAGTATGAATGTGGCTATAAGAGGGGAAAACCAAAGAAACGATGGATGCACTGTCTGAAAGATGATAAGGCTAGAAAGTTGACTACCGAGATGACGACTAATAGAGAAGTATGAAGGAAGAAGACTTTAATTTAGAAATTTTCAGAATTGATTTGTTGTCCACGAATAAATTGGGATAAGGACAGATGATGATGGTTAAAATTATAACAAAACTATGACTTGAAGATCAATGAAAAACCTTTTTCCAGCAGTTAGAATTACTTAAAACAATAAATCTAACTTTGTAGTTTTCGTTTAGTTCATAAATCGTTATCGGGTTCTACCTATACTATGGGACAGTGCCGATATTATAACTCGTGGGCGTGAGAATATTTTTGTGGGAACTACGTTATCAATTACATATTTTTACTAAACAGTTTTTAATAATTTGGTGTACTCAGATCTATGGAGCCATACCGTTGCTGTCATTCGAGGATCTTTGAGACTTTGACACATTTGCTAAGGGTCGACAGAAGCCCGAAACTGGGTTGTGGAAATTTGACAGGCAGGCGCTCCATGTAAAATACTGGTATTCAGCTGCATCTGGTTAGACTGGAAGCCGACCCCAACATAGTTGAAACAAGGCTATAGGCAGATGATGATGGTATCATCAAACAACATAATTACTAAACCTATCTAAACACATCACGCCTTGTTTCTTTTCTTTATAGTACACCCATATTTCACCAATTAGAGTTAAATTAGAGCGTATTTCCATCAACCGGGCACAAATCCAGACTTTGGGAAAATTCCAGATGGAAAAACCCAATAACACTGCACATAACAAAACATAAGTTAAAATAAAACGTCTATTTCAACAACAAAAAATACTCTATTTTCTGCCAATGTTCCATATAATTTTTGACAGGAACTAGAGATTTCAACATGTTTTGTTGTAAATGTCTCGCCAGTGCAAACGCACAGTAAGGCTATTACCTCAAAACGCTTCGCGTTTGATGCGGGCAAGAAAAGGACCGCTAACCTAAAATCCTTGGTTTAAAGTTACTATGAATAAGATAACGAAATATAAAAATCTGTAACGTAGACCATGATAAAATTCTTATTATGAATTTTATTGACACGTGTGAGGGTGTTTCTAGATCCGTCAAAGCTCCGCGCTACAGCTTGCATAGAGATCAAACGTTGCGCGCTGGCCACGTGGCCATCCCTTCACAATAAAGAGATACGTGACGAATTCTGATATTTCTATTATGATTATTAGAACAAATAAGTAAGTGCTGTTCTTTGATGTTGAGCACGAAGTACTTACATTTATTTTCGTAAAGCTTTTGAGATTTAATGTTAAAATCTTAGGTACTTACTAACTTCGCAGATCATTTTACTGTGGTTTTATACATTTTTGAATCACATTATGCAATATTCACTCCAAAGCAGAACTTTAAGGTACGCAGCCAGTGTTACACAATTGTCCAGATACCTGTTTGATTTATCATGCAGATATTGTAGAAGGTTTATGCTCCATAGAGACGATGATGATCATCACTTCTGCTTAATATAGACCATTGATGTTGTATAGGTACCACATGTCAATTGGTAGTGGCCAAGTATTATACGTAGTCCTAGCTTGGTAACTTGGTAGCTTGGTGCCATAAAATAATAATAGGTACTTGGCCCATATGCTTCTGTCTTCAGTCTATACCTCTTACGTCAAAAGTTGTTTGAGGGGCATCTTTTAAGTAGCCAATGAAATGCGACAACAAAGACAGTTCTTCAATCAAAAAAAGTAGCAACAATTCCAACACTTACCGTATATTATCGAGTGCCGATCGTCCTCGGACGCTTTCAACAGCACTCGATACATTTCACAAGGCGCGCCGCCCTTTGTTACCAAACAGACACATTAAACGGTTCGCTGTCTGCGATCATTGAGATGTTTCACTTCTGTCCAAATGTTTAGATCTATATCTGCTAATTGACACTATATTTGTCTAATCCACCACTACAACTGGGACAGTGGAAACCATTGCAAAGCAATATAATCGGATAAGCGCGGTGTCTTAAATTAGGTTCTTGAGTTACATTTTCATAAGTTCTGCAGCTTATTCTTTTAAGATCCATCGTCAAACTAAAAGCTTTTTTTGGTAAGAAGATATTCACTGTGCTAGAGTGAATATCTATAGTTAAGGCAAAACCACCAGCGTAGCCCGTGAAATTCTCATTTTCTAACGTTTTTTACTATTTGCAGGTCAGTATCAGGTTGTATGTTGATCTAAATATGTTTCGCAACCGTAACAAATTAGGAATTTACAGAATTCTAATCATTAAAATAATCAACAAACTATCAAGTTCAAATTACCCTATTCAATTACTACATTATCATGTATGTAACAGACACTTGTAGGAAATCAGGCCTATGATCCATGCCAATTTATAAATTAAATTGACGAGTTGATTGGAAACGATAAATAAATTGAGTACCTCCTATCTATACTAACTTAGCTCGTAGTATTCAGCCGCTGTAGGTACTTATTCCATAAAAATCTCACCGTGAAAATTGTGATGGTGATGTGAGCTTCAAGTGAGCTGTCAATAGTGTAAATCCATAGCATCAGGTGTAATGACAGCTTACTTCCAGGCCCACAACCACCAGCTCTTACAGCAGTATTATTTTAATATTACTTCAGTGTAGGAAAAAGATGAAGCTCTGCAGGACGTATAGCCCATATCTTTCCCCCACTGAAGTTAGATTAAAATAATACTGCTGTAAGCGGTGGTGGTAGGCCCCCAGGTCACTTCACCTACGTTTTCACGGTGAGATTTTTACAGAATAGGCTGGTACTTGTCTATAACAATTTGCTTGGATCACAAAGTATGGTCTATAGGGCAGCGGTAACCTAACTAGGTACCTACTACCTACCCTATTTGTAGTTAAGTTACTGATATAGACATAATTAAGACGATAAAGAAATACTTATTCATTTTCAAAAATACATAAATATACAAAATAAACATTCATATAGTCACTCAGTTAGCATTCGTAGATAACTTCAAAATTAAAAGCATACCACAGAATAGTACCTATAGGTACTGATATCCTCCGACTAAAAGCTGCAGCTATATTCACAGACTTGAATTTCGAGTTCAGACGCCATATCAATAACAAAAACGTGTTAATAATAATTAGTAGGTAGTACATACGAGACCCTTTTATTGAAATGTATGCTATGATGGAATACAATTAGGTTACTGGGCGTCCAATAAATGCAGCTTTCATGCCTTACAAAAATATCACGTTTCACGCGCTCTATCGCATCCTGGGATCCTACTCCCCTTTTATAAAACTGTATATAACGTACATTTATCTCGTTACAAAGGAACAAAGGATCTGATAAAACTACATAAAACACTTCAAACATCGAAAGAGGATAATGCCCATCATTATAAATTCATGTGTTTTGTCGTTTACAGTATTTATTTTGAACAGTTTCGAGGGGGAAAACCCTCATTTCGCTTGAAAGCTCCCGAAAGTGCGTAGAGAAGGCGTCGGGCGGTACCGCAGGGCCGCGTCATTGGCCCACTGTTCCCCACCCGGCTGAGACTCCGCCCTGGTGGAAATGCTCCCTGAACCTTTGTGCGAGCGTTCATTCAGTAAGCGTTTGTCGCAGTGGCAGGTAGTCGTGCCGCACGGGTACGAGTATTGCGAACTAACACCCATTTGAATCATCGGCGTCGCTGAGGCAGTGTGGTGCGCGTGTTAACACTCGGGTGTGATGGTGAATAGTATTCGGTAGTGTATTCTTAATCTTCGTGTAATGCACGCCATGAGTGATCCAGCTGCTTTGGCAGGCATGTTGCCTTTCGATTCCATCGGACTGTATGAACAGCCGAAACCACGTTTTATCTTTAAAATGCCGCGGGTAGTTCCAGATCAGAAAGCCAAATTTGAATCAGACGATCTCTTCAAACGACTGAGCAGAGAAAGTGAGGTATGTAATGTTTCTAAATTAATATATTCAATTTTAAACGTCACAATATATAGCTAATTAAACGCGTTATTGAAACCATTTTAATCCTAAGTTAACAGGAAAATTAGTTCAATTATTAAGTCATCCATTTGGAATCATTGTAATTGTTTCATTTATGTTGTTTTCCTTTTACAATATTGTATTCACATATTATTAAGTACTTGATTTGCTTAAAAACTACCTGATGAACCAGAGCAATCTGTAGAACGTACTTCACAATAGGAACATGCTACATGAGTATCTAATTGGTGTTTTGGTGACGTCAGGTGAGGTACACGGGCTACCGCGACCGGCCGCCGGAGGAGCGCCAGATGCGGTTCCAGAGCGGGTGTCGCGAGGGCCACACAGAGATCGCTTTCACCGCCACCGGCACCAACCTGCAGCTGGTGTTCGACCACTCGCCCTACAACAACCGAGGCTGCGACTTCCAGAAAGAGAGCGGCAAGGTAAATTATTATCCTTTAAAAACAACTGTTATCGCTTCGTGACTACGTCATACGAGTATATGGTTCGAGTATAACTCATAATAAGTTCTTAATATGGTAATATAGCATGAAGCTGACTGGCTGATTATGTATAGTTCTGAGTATCTTAAATATGTAGGTTATTTTCGTAAAAATATTTAATGCATAAAGCCAGTCAGGGTTTTTTCCACGGTTTTTCCAAACGAGGTGAGGTATGCTCGTCGTAGCGCATAGCAAACAAGCCTCATTTTTTTGTGAAAGGTAGCCTACCTATACCTAGCAATAATCAAAGAATCGACCTTAATCGTTACTCGCCATTATAAACAGATAGTTTAATCACGTTTTAAATACCTATAGTTGTTTAATTAAGATCTCCACATCAACCAATATTGTATATACCTACATCTTATCTAGGGAACGTAAAGAATGAATTCGGCCATAAAAACTATTTCTGAAACTTTTTTTTAAAAGAGGCTTTCATATGTAGCAAGTTACCTTACACGCGGTCCTCAACTTCACGAATCGCTGATCGTTCGGCCCCAGAGAGCCTCGAATATTGAACGGAAGGTAAAATCAAGACGAATAGTTATCGTATTATGGTGTAGTTGTCAAAGGACCTGTAGGTACGTAGGTATAGGTAGGTGGTAGGTAAATTTACAACAAGGAGTAAAGGATATTTATTGCTAACAACACACGCCTGTAAATCGAAGGTACAAAAATTTATTAGAAACACTTAGCAAGTAAAAGTAGATATTGGTAACCTCGAAACATCATGTGATTGATTTTATACAAATAAGCATAGTGATTGGTGATTTCTTGAAGAACTTCTACACTAATATAGTTGTAGAAAACAAGACCAAAAAATTTATAATTATACTAGCGGACTCGACAGATGTTGTCCTGCCCGAACAGCGCCACCTACCGGGTTCAATTGTATTTTCAAACCATCCAGGGACCCACTCAAACAAAACACAAAATTTCATCCAAATCGGTCCAGCCGTTTAGGAGGAGTTGGGTGACAAACACACGTACAGAAAAATTATATATATAAAGAAGATAAAAGTATTCAATAAATGTTCAAGACATAATACATAAATCGATGCCCCCACCGAATAAAATGGTAACACGAAATGTCTAACTTTACGGGACAAGTAAAAAAACGTTTCTTTAATACTTTGCGTATTAAAAAGAAGTAGGTAATGTGTTATAAATATAATATACCAAATTAAATGTTTTGTTTTTACTTTCTCACACCAATCATTTATAAAACAATATATTTTATTTAGAAAATTATGCATTAAAATTTATATTGCAGAAAATGTAGTGAACGTTCAGTTACTTAGCTTCACATTATTCCAGTAGCATCCCAGTCCAGCTATCGAAACTATCGCTGGAATTCCACTGGAATAATGTGAACCGGCACTGGAATGCACTGGAATATTATGGACGACGGCCAATCATCGCAGTGCTCATCATCGTTGAACAGTGAACACGCATTGTTGTGTTTTGTCTGACTGACTGAATAACTAGAATAATGTAGCCAATATGATCCAGTCTAGCATGAACTGGATTAACTACTGGACTGGAATACCTAATGTGAACCGGGCATAACATGCTTTTACCATTTTAATCTTGTGAGGTTTTCTTACAATATACATAATATTGTAACAATACTTTGCACTCGTGTTCGCTGATGTTTTCACTACCTAATAGACAACATATATACAATCTCTCGTTACTTTACCAATTTCAAAGGTTATAATCATGTTGATACTTGTATACAGGGACAGATTGGTACTTATTAGATTTAACGTTATGTAAACATCTTTTTAATTGTACAGTAATTACACTATGATAAAAAAAATGTACGATGTAGTATTGTAAAAAATGTTGCCGCATTTATTAGGTGGAGATTCCACGCGAATCATATATTGTAATCACATATTACTGAATGGTTGAAGCCAATGAGTTATTGCTAGTCGGTAATGAGCTACATAAAATAGGTTTGTTCGTGTAATTACTATAAAAATGTGTGGGTATCGTAGTTTTTTTTTTTTACTAACTTTGATATAAATAATGTGGATAAAAAATTTGAAAAATCTAGTAGTCGTAACCAAGTCTGAATATTACGAATATGCAATAAAACATTTTACAGTAAAAATTACTTTACCATTTTATTCGGTGGGGGCGTCAAAAATACCATGTGAAAATTGCCATTTTGACATATAAATTCTTTATTTCGTAAACTTATTAACAGCAATATGGAAACCCGAGGAAATCCACAAATATAATGTAAATAAGTCTATTGCCTACCTGTCGTCGAGGAGACTACCTGTATGTAAGAAACCACTAAGAAAATCCATTCTTGATCATTTTTGGCGTAGCTTGATGAAAGATAGGGAAATCAAAACCTTTAAAACTACGTAGGCGAGGCACGCACAGTGTTTCTCAAATACAACACAACAATAAAACTGTATGAATCATAGTTATTATATGCCGACTTTTTAGTAGTACTAATGTAGCAGTGGGTAATACTTGATAGCCTCATTTGTCAACAGTCGTCATTCCGTTCGGACGCGCGTCATCATCGCATGAAGCTTCCGGCCCACATTTTCATAACTAAAATTAAGACATAAATTACTTTGAAGCCGCTAATGATAAAGCATAAAGGCGTAACACCGCATATAACGCGTCGGTCACGCTCTGCCCTAGCTTAATACACTCTCTGAGTGAATGACATCTTTTTACAAAGTTTCATTCTGGTTCGACTAATGTAATGGGCATGATGATGGGACATGTGAACGAATTCATTTAGGAGCTAACATTACCATTACCGATTCCATTCAAAAAAGATAATATTAGAACGAATAGTTCGGTATACTGAATCGTTGCGTTGGGTCATTGGATGGACCAACTTTTTATGACAAACCGAGACCTTTACTGACCAAAGACGAGCAGAATTGTCAACTGGAATCTAAACTTTGCACAATCTTACATCCAACGATACTTTAATAAGTATTATAAATGCGAAAGTAACTTGTCGGTCTGTAACCTTTTCACGCTCAAACCACTGAACCGATCGTTATATTTGACAGATAGGTAGCAGCGAACTTGAAAAAGGATATCGGCTACTTTTAGGCCCAGTCTGTAAACTGCACTGAAATCTGTGGATTAGTAAAATAATAAAACTGCTCCAATGTATTCCTTAAAATAATTCATCTAAATCTAAGTGAATTAGTAGGTATATTATCTATTAATGATCACATAATTCACACATTGTATCTTATTTAAGGCTATTTCATCTACTCTCATGATTTCTGGGATTCTTGACTTAAAACTTGGAACTTGGATGTTTGTTCATTTAGTTTGTTTAGCATAAATAATTCTCATAAATCAGCTCAAAAACTTGTGACAAAAAAAAAAGGAAAATATGAGATTTTAGTAAGTCAAATACGTCTTCGTAATTTTCATGTATAGATTAATTAATCGTGTTTTGGTTGGCCGTGTCGTCAACTAATATTTTGAATATAAATACCACAGTACCCGACTAACTTTCTCATATCTAATTAGGTTTTATAAAACGACTAGATTATCCCTATACTACCCTACTTTATGCAAATACAGAGGATAGTCCCTTTAGAGAAGAAGTAAGTAAATGAAATCGATTTTAAACCGTTAGAAATTCCATACCTATATTCACAGCAGCGCGCCTGTCTGCCAGAATGCATGTACCTTTCAGCACGTTATAGTATGTATTTATTTATTTATGATTAATGTGTAAATCTGTTATATTATAGAAGAGTACATTTGGTGCCGGACTTATTGAATAGCCCCCTCACAGTCTAGCCCGCCTGCTGCGCCGCTGTATGGATACTTATATGTATTTATTTACACTCGGTTCATTTAACAAAGCGCTCGAGTGTGCATGAGCCCTCGTCTTGTAACGATGTTTTATTATAGCGCACTTCAAACTACTCGTAGATTTCGAATTAAATTTAATACATCTAAAATGATTGGTAAATCTCTATTCGATTTTTAGGTACCTATCTTGACATTGTAAGTTATTCCTGATAAGTTGAGACGCATCTAGTTAATGAGACTATAATTCGCTAATCAATCAGACCAAACAGTTTCAGTAAACTATATGTATTTACAATAACTACGTTAATAATTAAAATGATATATTATATAACACTAACTGGGCTCCTGTTCTATTCTTCGAATCTCTTTGGATCAGTCTCCCAGGGGATAATCTATCTGTCACAGCACCCCCTTCTAATAAACCCCATGCACTTGACTGTAGGGAGCAGGCCTTTAGGAAAAAAATGGCATCAATGCTTTTCTCCCTAGGGAAAGGGAGAAAAACATTTCCCCTGAAATCGATAGAGGAAAAGCGTCGCGATTGGCAGGCGTCCCGACGCCGCGCCCGCCCAGCCAACATGGCCGCCGCGCGACGTCACTGTATTCCTTCTCACTATCCCGACGTGATCCCGACTTATCTTGGTATAAATCAATATGTAATGTTTTCAAAAACTTGAATTCAAAAATACTGTTGAACTTATGTTTGACCAAAATTACATTTCTGCGTATAACAACGGATAATGTGAATTATAAACATACGGCAGGCGCCGGTTTTCAGTATTACAAGTTTAAAGGAACCTAAAGAGAACTTGTTATTAGTTAAATTGCATCCTGGTCGAATGTGTGGCACAAAGGTTTGTTGGAAGCGGATGCGGCAGCCGGAACAAAGGCAGCACGCGATCTGGATCGACAGACGTCTGCCTCCTGTCGTGTTGTCCTTCTGCTTTTTTACCAAAACTTACAATTACCTGCCTTGTTGCTAGAAATTAATTTAAAATTATAAGTACTTATCACAAATTAATTCATACTTGTTGTGTGTGTTCTATAGATATCTACCTTAAATAATGAGTTGTCAACAAAATGTAAATCTATCAACCCAATTCGTTAGACTTGTTAAAGCGTGGCTCAAGAATGGACACAGTCATCTACCTGTACACTTTTTTTAAGGATCACTTCCGAGCCATATGTGACTGATAAATGCATTTCAACTTTTGCCACCAACAGTGGCAGTTTTTGTTTATATTTTTTGTGCAACATTTTAGAAGTTGCTTTTTGTCAACAGGCCCACATCGTATCCCGATTTATAATGAACGGCGTGTGCGTAAGGTGGCGAGGCTGGATTGATTTGGAGCGCCTCGACGGTGTCGGGTGTTTGGAACTGGACGAGGAGCGAGCAGCTATCGAGGACGCGGCGCTGCGCGACCAGATCGAGCGGTACAACCAGCGCCTGCGCGACTTTGAGGACAAGCAGCGCGCTTACCGCGAGCACGGTGAAGAGCTGCGTGCACACGCGCACGTGCACCAGCGCTGCCACCAGCCGCGCCAGGCGCCGCACGCCGCGCACCCCGCGCACCCGCACCCGCCGCACCCTGGCCACATCAAGCCGCATTCGCAAGGCGCGCTCATCTCGTAGATACATAGTACTACTACAACATCACTATTAATGAGTGAGAAGAACTATGGAGACCTCGAGACACATGCCAGATGTCGCATATTCCGGAATAAATAACCAATACCTACGGTATCAGAACGAAGAGTTTGCGTTAAAAACACGATACATTTCATCTTTCATACGTCTGGAGGTGCTACGTTGTTGGAAAAGGTTGACGAGCGAAATAATGAAAATTGTCTATGCGGTTTTGGATAAGTCGTCAGTTTCAAATGGCATAGTATTTGTCAGAAAGCCCTAAGACTTTTTTATTAACCAAACTGCCAGAATCTCTTCTAAAACCTATGAAATTATCAACTTGTTTAAAAGTTTTTGTAGGCGCATTTTTAAAGTAGTGTCCATATCTACTAACTACCTCTAAAAACGCAAAGACGATTAAGGAAACAATTTTATCAAAAATCTAATTGAATACCTATACCTGTAGGTCATGACTGTGTAGGTAGATGTTTTTTACATTACAATTTCAGTTACATTTGGTTTCAATAAAACATCACCATACAGTTACAGACTTGAAACAAAAGAATCAGGATTACCTAATAATTATCATCTTCTAATTTCAAAGAACGGCTTTTGCCAAGCATTTATACGTTTAGTTGTTTTGTCGTCGTTACTCGTCGTATTTTAAAACATCGGCGATTATATGCAATGTTAGTTAAGTATAGTTGTAAGTAAATGTAGATATTTCTATTATCATGTAAAACTGATTTTATTTTACATAAAACACCAATCTTTCAAAAATCGTCTTTCGACTTATATTAGCTACAAACAATACTGTATTGATTCTCTTTTTCAAACTCCATTGTACACGTTCAAAGAAATAGCAACAAGAATGTTTCGAAGATAAAGCTCCTTCAGGCACATCTGAAGACGATCTTGATCAGTCAATTTCCCGTTGTAGAATTATCTTTGAACATTTATGAAACACTGAATACGTCATTAATATTAGCTACTTAGCAAATACTTAGTCAATTTAAATAACTCACCATTAAAATACTGTAATACTTACCTTTCCTTTTCTACTAATACTTTTGTTACAACATAAGTGATTAGCCTCTATTATAAACCAGCTCCAAATGCTAACTTTTATTAATTTAGGTCAGTAGTAGTAATACCGAGGCATAACAAGTTGTAAATACCTACGTATAGAATAGCAATCATAAACATATTATAATTCTGTAACATTTCGTATTCTGATGGATCCAGTCGTTAGGAATTGATATTTTTCTCATTACTTGTAATTATTATTAATTAACGTTCTTGTTCAGTTTGTGGTACATGTTATTTATTTTTAAGTTGATTTTATATGTAACGAAATATAAAGTATTGTGATAATAATGTAAATAAATCTTTACTGAATTTTAAACATGTGTACGATTTGATTTTTACTTTTCCCTTATTGTCTACACACTTAAATTTAGGACTACACTATGTTTACTGTATTTGATTACATAGTTTACCATAAGTGTCGCCGACGGAACTGTCAAAGGAGTCTGAGGAAATTCTTAAAAAAAAATTTGTTTTATTTGACTTTTTGACCACTGTATCTGTCAACAGGCTTTCATAGTGATCCATTCAACACTGATTACGTGGTTACCGTGTCTACAAACGGTAAATAAACCGTAGATTTATATACGACTATAAAAACAGGACTAATTGTTCCTTTTCACAATTTTCGTACACGACACTACAACTATTTATACATAATATATTGCAGGCAGCAGATAGGCTATAGTATGTGTGAGATCTTATTGAAGTAAAAAAAAATAACAGACTTCCAAAAAAAATCACAAAAAAATGAAAATTAACATTAATTCCGGAAGTCGGTGTCTTTGGTATTCAATTTTAGTATTTTGCCACCGATTCCTGTAATTTTTTTTTTTGTTTTTTTTTTGGAAGTCTTTGGTTTCTTTTTGTAAAATGTTTTTAGTTTTCACTTTTTGGTTGTGGTAGCTACCCCACATAAATTCAAATACCAATACCTGCTATGTATATAACAGTGACGCATGACGGAGTAACTTAAAACATCGTCCATATAGACTAAGTGGGAAAAATACTTAATATTGAAGCTAACTCAAAAGCTACGCAAGCTTAGTTAATTAAAATGGGACCACCTCAGAAGCATGACCTACCAAACACAAAAATAATTATCAAATCAATTCATAATTGGCGAAGTAATCGCGTAACAAACACACAAAAAAATATACAGACGAATTGAGAACATCCTCCTTTTTAAAGTCGGTTAAAACGTACTGATTCTCAGTCTAATTTGAAAAGTGGATTTTTATTTGCGTTTTGAACGTCGCTACGAACCGCAGATCTGCTACATCCTCGCTATGGAAACGCTACGCTATTGCTACGCCTAGGCTAGCTGTGTAGCGTTACTGTTGCGCAGGCGTAGTAGCTTCGTAGCTTTCCTTAACGGGGACGTAGTAGCGGCGTAGCCCTTCCGTAGCGTTGGCGTAGCAGCTGCATTGCGTTTCTGTAGCGGAGACGTAGCAGGGGCGCAGCGAATCCGTAACGTTGACGCAGCAACTACGTAGCGATTCCGTAGCGAGGACGTAGTAGTGGTGTAGCGTTTTCGTAGCAATGGCGTAGCAGCTTCGTAGCGTTTCCGGAGTCTTTATTGCGGCTGTGACATAGCTATTCATCTGAGATCCACGTTTGCTACCAAGCAACTGACTGACGCGACGGCGTCTTATTCGAAGAAAAGTTCAATATCTTAGAATAACTTGAAAAGAAGTTTGAACTCTCCTGGTTTATTCATCAGTAGTGAAGTGAGCTCTAGAAGTATCACTCTTAAGTCATTCAATATTTCCGTCCAAGCGTTGAAATTAAATATCATTTTATTGTAATCAAGTAACTACCTGTTGTGAGCACCACGAAGGTTTCGATACGTTTTATTATAACATGAGGGAGGCGGTCCCTCGAAAGTTACACGCTATTATAGTGAAATTGGACATAATTAGTCGTCGGTGGCATATTTCGAACAAATGTCAGTCGCCAGTCCTGCCAGACGCGCAGCGCCGCCGGGACACCGTGTGAGGCGAGCGCACACGCGCGGCGCACCTGCACCCGCGCCGGCCCGTCCCCGCCCTCGGTCATTATACGCAATTTACTCGACTGAGGAAATGTTCATAATATTCATGCTCGTTAAACACAACACACATTGAAAGCTTGTTTTAAACGTTGGTGTTACATTTAATTATAGTATTTGAGACTTATTTGAAATCCAAAAAGTCTTGCGCTTTGCATTGTTCATTTTTAAACGGATCAGATTTAGGTACTTAGGCTGCATTATTTTATATCAATTGTATTTGCTCAATGTACTACTATGTAGGTAAAAAGTTGATTTTACTATGACACGCAATATAATGAGCTAAGATGAAGGTGCATCTTTTGGCTGGTAAGTATTTGGGAAAGGCACTTATGTCACTAAATCACGTGGTATTCTTATAGGTACTTGTAGTTCACGGCTTAAAGCAATCATTGATTAAGGTGAAGTGTAAAAAAATTAAGAAACATTTACAATCACGAGCACTAATATGTATACACTAAGCAACTTTTAAAAGTGATTTTGTCCTACTTTATTGATTGTAATTTCATGATATAACGAATATAGTATTTTTGAACCCCTATTATTATGAAATAGGTATCATCTCAAAGTTAAAATCGTTATTCCACGAGAAAAACGTTATTGAATTTTGCTGAGTGTATGCATAGTTTTGCTCGTGACTGTATGTAGGGGGTACCTACTTACATCTTTCGGCCAAGTCGTGCTTTAAGTTTTGTTTACCTTTGCTTACCTGTCTTGCATGTATACACTTGAAGCAAGATGCCGAGCCGAAAGATGTAATCGTATCAAAGAAATCTGTGCTTATATTTACAAAATCTAAGTTCGTTCTGATACGATCATTAAACATCGCCACATAACTCATAAGTATCAGTAGATAAACATTATGTATTTTATTCCTACCTAAATTAAATATTTTTATTTCAGTCAGAATTTAACTCGATGAAGAATGTCTCGAAGCCATACTATGCGAGCGAGGTAAATCTAAGTACCTACATATAAGTAGCGGTATGTTCACTACAAGACTTATTCAGAAAGCATGAATTTAAGATTATAAATACCGGATAACGACATAAAAAAGCTCCAAAGAATGAAGCACATGATACAGACAGCTTGGATAGAGAGCAGATTTTCGAAAATATTATAACAACTAACGTAATGCCACTACATATCTCTATAGAAATCATGATAACGTTGTAGGATATTGCGAAATTATACGCGGAACTGAGCATTATCCGGACGACATCGACACCATTGATGTTATCGTAGGGTTTTATTGTGACGTACGGCACCTTGACCGTCAAAATCGAGCAGGTACCTCCTTTATATTGGACATGATCTCTGATCGATGCCACAAAAAAATTGGTATTTTACAAAGCAAAAATCGGAGAACGCTATCCAGAGGCGGCTCACAATGAACCCGTGATTTATCGGAGTATTCTTTTTGCGCAAAAAGCTCAGGTCAGTGTCGGAGCGAAGCACCAAAAGGGCATTTCGTGTAATCCGCGCGCAGACCGTGGGAACGACCACGCATCGGCTTATGAGGCTATTTGATTATGATACTATCTACTTACTTCATACCAAATATTCAACGCATGGTAATGATACTTAGTAGATACACCTTGCTGTCAGAAGGTCAACTTTTGGTACACTTGCATAATTTTTAACCTTATAGTTTTGATTTTACTTGCCTAACGTCACACTACTTAATCATGTGTTTGCAGGTACGTAAATACATTGTATTCCACGGTTTATCCTACTGTTTTTTTTTTAATAGGAACGTAATGGCTTCATCTGAAATTCGAAAATATCTTTACCCAGTATGTATGCGCAGCAAGTGGTGCCGCTTAGTTTTGTAACTAAGTTACTGGAACTGATGAAGAGGTCGGATAAGAGTGACCCTATCCGGTGACAGTCACTCTAGCAGAGCATCGCATCGATGGCGTGGCAGCTGTCTTCTGATGACAGCTGATGATGTGTCGCCGCGAGACAGCGGCTCACCTCACATACTCTCCCTTCGCATTTAAACTTACCTAGAGTTTATGTTCCTTGGCCGCTGTTGTAGTACCACGACCACCCACGACTTAATATGCGTAAATGTTCCTTAACCACCACGAACTGCTATATTCCGGCACAATCCTGATAATATTGAAACAGCTGAACCACTAATATTTCCGATGACCACTGGTAAAGGCTATCCTGCGCCGTTATGTATCCATCCTCGCTTACCTACTTTTTTTACCCGACTACGGCTAAGAAAAAAGGAGAGTTATGATTTTGACCGGTATGTATGTAAGTATGTTCATCTGTTCCCTCCTATCTTGTAAACAACTCATCACAATTTGACAAATGAGGTATCGTTGGAAGCGTCTTGATCGTCCGCTGGTTATAGGCTATGTGACGTCACATTAAATATATTCAACAGGGACTCATTTTGAGCATTTGATAAATTGATTAATTTTGTATTAAAAATGTTAAAATTTATTTGTGACACTATGTTATTTAGCAAAAAATAATCCTTATGATGAAGCCTTTCGATCGGTATGATAAAGCTACAGAATGATTATTTTTCTCATGTAACGGGTTCGATTCCCGGTTCAACCATGTAATTATTTAAATATCTATGAATGCAGTTTAAATTGTTTTTTAAATTCAAATAACATTTTACTGAAAAAAGACTTTCAGTAAAATGTTCCATCTACAATATTCAAGGTACTTTCCCTCCATGTGGCATATCCGTGGGACGCCCTGTATGTCCCCAAAAGTTTTTTTTTTTTTTTTGTAAAATATGTAAGTAGGTGTAAAAAGTAGAAGCTTAATATCACGCCTGTATTCCCCGAAGGGTTAGACAGATGTGTTTAACAAACTAAAATATGGCGTCGAAAAATTCATCCACACTGTCGACTGGTAAGTAATGAATGACGTTATCTACCCAATTTAATAGACTGGCGGAAATGACAATGCCTCTGGTCAAGGTAAAAGCCAGTCCTTGGGTCACGGGTCACGGCAAGTGTCAACCAGCCGTTCGAAGATTTTACTGAGTAGGTAAGTAAGTATTGGATGATTGAATGGACAACAAGCCGAGCGGTGGCTCAGCTGATGATACCTAGTCAACGTTTTATAATCTACACTAATATTATAAAGAGAAAAGATTTGTATTTTTATTACCCGACTGCCCCAGAGGGAGGATAATGTTTTTTGTATACATAAACTTAAAAACTATTGGATCGATTTACAAAATTCTTTCACCAGTAGAATACCTTAAGTTATTATCAATGAGTAACATATAATCGCGAAAGTTTTGTGAGGATGGATGAATGTTTGTTACACTCTTACGCAAAAACTACTGAACAGTTTTGAAAGTTTGGCACATAGACAGTTTATAACCTGGATTATATTGATACTTTTTATGTCGATATTCCCATCAGTTTGAGACTTATACGGGTGAAACCGCGGGGCGCTGCTAGTAATTTAGAAAGATATCAGTCGGGCAAAGCCGCTGGCGGAAGCTAGTATAACATAATTGTGACCCGCTCAGAGAAGTTGAGATAACTTGAAAGTTGTTTGAATGTGATACCCATATTAACCGAACTTACAGGGCTTCCCTAAGACACGTGAGTCGACCAGTCTCGTCTCACACTTGAGTGGCGCGAATGCACACGTATGTGTCAGGCTTCCCGTGCCTGACCCAACGGCTACACTCCTGCCAGCAGCAAACCACTATCATTGTAGGTAGATGAAATACTAACGTAGAACGGTGCAATTTATAGGTTTGGAAAATACATAACGCTTGAAATAAAAATACTTTAATCATACCTAATCAAAAGATCGATTAAAGTCTAACACATTTTTTTTCAGATTGCTACGAAACTATATGTTATAGGGTGTTGTCAGATAAAGACATTATTTACGTAACTCAACATTTTAATTATGTGAAGTTGTAAAACAGATAAAGCTGTTTATTTATACAACGCTTCTAAATGACGGAGCTGCAGAGCAGATACATCAAATGTTAGCGTTTTATAGCCGACGAACCGCCATCGCGCCAGCGAGCGCCGGCCAGCGGCACTTTGAAACCGAGTACCGCCATCTCATCCATATGTTTCCTCGAATTAACGTCTGTTTTCTACGAAGAAAACGGCTGTCATAAACCTCGTTATAGATTTTACGTAGGTACCTACGTTAAACGTTATTAACTGTTAGTTTATCTTAAAAAATTATATAGGTTTAACCAGTTAGAACTCGTCTTGCAGAGCTTGAATTGAATTGTAAGATCTTAAAATGATAGAATTTATTAAGTAACTAGGTTGCTCTCGTATGCTAATTTGGTGCATGAGTGAGGAGCTTTTCATTAGAAATGTATTTTAGTTTTAACCATAATATTAAATAGGAGGACTTTGAACCGACATTGAACGGAATAGTTTAAAAAGAAAAAAATGCCAAATTACTTATTTACAACCTACCAATTTCATTGTTAATAAAAAAATCTATAAAATGTAATTAATGCAGGTATATTTCAATAGAGCGTAGGACGTAATCCTGGGCCACGTGCAGGATAATCCCAGCTAATTGAGGGCGCGCGGTGCTGATCCCTAGATCATCAGGTGCTCATCCTCGCGCGCGGCGGTGAACGCCCTCGAGCACTCAATCATTAATGATTAGAAACAAACTGTAAACTAAAGGAAAAGGATCATTTTTATCAATAGTACATTTTGACGTTCTTTAACACATTTACGAGGAAATGAATCAATAAAACAAACTTATTTTGTTACTTAATAAAATAGATAACCTATTGTAATAATTAATTTATATGTCAACACTATTTTTAATCCTAAACGTGCTTTTTAAAATGAAACTTTTAGGCAGGTGGCGTTTTGTAGTTTATGCCTACACCCAAGAAAAGAAGGCATGAGTTTATGTGTGTTTATAGATAGGTTCGGTAGGTACTCCAAAGCGTGGTAGGCTTGTATTTCTTTACGAGTTCATGGAAGTACGTAAGCCAAAAATACGTTCTTAGAAAACGACAGCGCATTTTGCTGTTCCTGCACTGAATAAAATTTTCAAAGGTAAGTACTTTTCCTTCGATTTTGATAGAAACAGGCTGTCGCCTAGATTTTGCGCCTTAGTAGGTAAGTATAAAGAGGGCGTGGGAGCCGTCGAATCTATAAAAAAAATCCTTTCTTCATACCTGAATGATGACATTAGTGGCGTAGTAACACTGAAACAAGTAAAAGAAATTCGTGATCTGGGTGTGACACCAAGCTGAAATTTACCTCCCACATTGATAAAGCAGTGACAAAGGCCGCCCAGAGGCTTGGATTTTTGAAGACAAAACTACAGAGGTTTTAAAACATCTGAGGACCGAGGTGTTACTCTACAATGCCTTCACATAACACACAAATAATTAGCCTATCCTGTTCCCACTGCTGGGATACAGGCCTCCTCTCTTCCAGAGGGAGTGAAGATATTCCACCACGCGGACCCAGTGAGGGTTGGTAGATGTCACATCATGTTTTCGAATTTTTGGTCTATGACATATTATGCCGGCTTCCTCATGATGTTTTCCTTCCTTAGCCTTAGTGCGCAGAAATCTTGTATATGCAAGTAGTGTATAGAATCCATTTTATGGAAAGCATAAAGCGAGCGTCACAAGACTCTCTTATTTATTTATTTTATTTTATTATGGCACTCCAACGACTAATTCACTTATACATTTTTAGGGTTACTGTAATCATTCAACTTAAATCTAGAGTGAATTTGTCACTTACAGGTGTGCACAGCACTTACATATTTCAAGTTTTATATAATAATATAGAAGTAAGCAATAAATTAATGATATAGATAGATAAAGATATTAACTGTGGCCACTGTAAGTCAGTAACAATATTTTGCGAAATTGCAATAGAATGTTGGCGAAGATGTCAATGCTATTGGAATGTGTATGGAGCTCATTGTACGTCCTCATCAATCTGTTTATTGGTGCCGAATGTCCGAGGTTAGTTCTTGTTGGACATGGAGTGAACACATCTAGGATGCGTTCAGATCTGAGTGAACTATGGCGAGGGACAGATATGTTTATTTCGACGAGAAGCTTCGGAACTTGTATAGATCCATTAATGATTTTGTGAACAAAATCAGCTACCGCTACGGCATAACTTGCGCAGTTTGCAGAAAACCTGCAGGAAACTCATTGGAAGGCTGCGAAGCGAGTTCTTCGATACTTAAAAGGTACGATAACTCCCGGTTTAGCGTTTAAGCCGACAGGGTTATGTATACAAGGGTATGCAGATGCAGATTTCTTTGTTTGTTTTTCATTGACGTTCAAAAGTGCCTTTTATGTGCCTATTTGAAATAAATTATTTGACTTTGACTTTGACTTTGACTTTGATTGGGGTAGCCGTATCATTGACAGACGATCTTTTACGGGTTATTTATTCATTCTAGGTGGTGCAAGCGTATGGACTTCGCACAAGCAACGTATCGTTGCGACGTCTACTTGTGAGGCTGAGTTTGTGAGTTTGGCAGAAGCTATGAAAGAAGCTGTGTATTTGAATAGCCTGTTGAAAGAGCTAGGTTTATATCAACTCTGTAAGGTAAGAATGCATGCTGATAACTTAAGTGCTATTTGCCTTGCCGAGGATCATGGTATACATCATGCGAAAAGTAAGCACATTGACATTAGACATTTTTTTGTGAGGGATGTGCTACGCGATAATAACGATATAACGTTGGAATATTTGTCAACTGACAAGATGTTGGCAGATGTCCTCACCAAACCTTTACCTCGCGCAAGACACGAAATACTAATAAGTGCGTTAGGAATGTGTGTGCGAAAATAAAGGTAGATACAATTCGTATTGGAGTTGAGGGGGTGTGTTGAAGATATATCACCTCCATGTAGTAACGTTGGCTACTCGCTAGACAGAAAAGCTGTCTAGCTGTCTAGATTGAAATAGCCATAAAATTGTTGTACAGTGCTCCATTTTCTACGCTCTTGCTTTTATACCTTCCTAATACACTTACAATATTTTCTGTGGTTTCGCTCTGCAAAACCTCCCCAACATCAATGCACAGGAACAAAAATATAATCATTAGAACTCCCTCAAATATGATTTCATGTTCAAGTCATTCAATATGATAGTATGAACTAAGAGAGTTTTATTGATGATTTTATTTCTGCTAACTGCAAAAATCAGAAGAAAAATTTAATTTCGCGGGCCCTTGAATTATGACTGTTCGCGGAAGATTCGGTAGTTTTTATACGAAATTCTATTCTATTTCCCCCTTAAATTTAAAAAAAGGCTACCCAAGACATTTAGCCCTCAGAATATTAACTATTATTATTCTAGCCGCATTGTACCCGTCAATTTCATGAAGGTGGCCATGGAATTAGTAAGTTCCACAGTGTAAAGCGCCAGGGTAACCCGGGAAATTAATATATTTTTTATATTTTTGCAGTTTGCAGGCTGGCTGATAAAATTTTGATCAACCTGATAATGTAAACTATTAGTGTAAACAGGTTGTGCGTTGATCAAAATATGATTCACGACCGTAAGAAACATGTATTTCCAGAATTACAGTCATTGGAATTATCAATTCAATTATGTTAGAACTTACATAAAATGTCATGATTTCATGAAACCATCAACACACAAACATCATCATCATCATTTCAGCCGATAGAGGCCTTTTTTTTTTTTTTTTTTTTTTTTCCCGAGGTGGAAAATCCTCATGGATGTCCTCCGCCCTGGGGTGGGCGGAGGGGTCTGTCAGACTCTTACTGACTAAAAACCACCCCGGTGTTCCGACTCACACCTACACCGGGGGTCGCGGGAACGTAAGAATCTTCCGCAACCCCCGACTGGTGCCGGCCCGCCACTGCGGGCCTCCTCGGGTCAGGGGGGGGAGTGAGGTGTTTGACTCCCCCCGTGACGTCTAAGAGGGGCGCGCGTGGAACACTACGCGCCGCCACCTCGGGTCCTGATGTGTGGGGGGCGACGGACGTCCCCGAGTCCGTCACCCCTGGACCCATTTAGGGGGGCTGGAAGAGGGCGTTATCCGCCCTCCGCCGACGCCCGGTGCGCCTGCTGCGGGCCGGGTGAGTGGACGAGATCTCCCTCTCCCTTTCCGCAGCCTCCTTCTGCGAGACGACCGTCTCGCAGTAGGAAACCACCGCGTCCCAGGACTCCCCGCTGCCGACCATGGCATTCACCACAGCCGACAGCGACAAGTCACTGCCTACTTCTGAGATGAGGGCACGGCGTGGCTCCTCCCAAGCGGCACACTCTGCCAGCGTATGCCGCGCCGTGTCCTCCCGGCAGTCGACGCAGTGGTGACACCGGGCGTCCGGCTCCCTGTTAATGCGACACAGGTACTTCCCGAAGCAACCATGCCCCGAGAGCACCTGCGTCACCCGAAACGACAGGGAGCCGTGCCTCCTCCCGAGCCAGCGCTCCAGCACCGGCCGGACCGCCTCGATGATGTCGAGGCCGGCGGTAGGGCGTGTAAGCCTTTCCCGCCATTCCGCCACCAGGACCTCGCGAAGCTGAGACCGATGCAGCTCTATGTGTCGCTGCATCGGTTGCTCACCCCGCGCCCTCGCTTCCTCGCGCCACCGATACGATGACGCGAGTACTTTCGCCTCGAGGTCCCAGGGCGGGGATCCGGCCAGTGCACAAGCCGCCTCGTAGGAGATCGTGCGATACCCCCTGATGACTCTAGCCGATAGAGGCCTCCCCCAAGCACCGACTGCCACTTTGACCCACAGACTATGTATAGATACTACGTGAATTCTCTTACGTTAAAACTAGTGATGGATTAATTAGCATTCGCATTCATTGTTAGCTTGTGAAAAATCATTTAGCATTTAGCTAATGAAATTTAGTTGCGTTATTTCGTGAAGTGCTAAGTGAATTATCGCTTCGTACATTTTCATTTTCATTAAAAGTGCGAATTAAAATGAGCGTTCACCATTTTAATTCGCACTTTTAATAAAATTTTCATACTTCATTATTATCAATTATCATCATATTAGCTATTAGCATAGCAATAGCAATTATCATGCTAAGACTCAATAATTCACTTGCTAATGAAATTAATGAAAAATCGCATTAATTGCCATTACTAGTTAAAACGTCCACATTCAAGGCGCAATCTGTCAAACTTGTCAAAAATGTTGGTAAATTGATAGTTGTTTTGACAAGTTGCGAATGAGATGCGAATGTGAACGTTCTTAAAAATAAGGGAATTGCCACGCAGTTCTGAATACACAAATTATTAAAAAAACAAAAAACCCGACTGCGATAACATATGACTGAGAAAAAAAAGCATTGTACTTTAATTTTTGTAAGGTATTGCAGGCCCTACAAATAAAAGTTTCATCATATTTCAGGTTATTGGTTTAATATTATATTTGGAATTAACTCATTACTAGCTTTTAATTGATACCAATATTGTCGTAATTTATTGAAAAAACCTTCTCCCTTTTTTTGTATTTGCAGATGAAATAAATAAAAATTATATAGCCTATGTCACTCCCACAATTATGACGAACCTAACGACACCTCATAAGTTAAAATCTATCAAGCCGCTACAGAGCGTGCCAAAGAAATAGACATATATACTTAACATACAACATACATACTCTCGAAACACATTATCCTTCTTCTGAGGCAGTCGGGTAAAAATACAGTCATATCTTTTTGAAGGAAATAGACCACAAGGAACATTAATAATCGGTTTCTGAAAAACAGTCTACTAGGCTATTTCATTATTAATTATTTTAGTCGATTATACGGTTTATTACTGTAGATCGATTCCGATCGTAAGTCCGGTTTAAGACCCAGTTGACGACTGCTACTCACTTGTGTCAAACAAAAAAATTGTACTCATTGACGATTGACGTTTTGACGTAACGTTTCGAGTCGACAAACTTGACATCCATCACGATAGCAATCTGAAATCTGAATTATTATAATTTAGAAAAAATATTATTTGTTGCATTTAATTAGATAGGTTAACATAATTATAGGTTATTGTTGTATTATTATGAATGACGAGATGAAGAATAATGTTAAAGAAACCAGGGAATTATATTCCATGATACATCAAGAGTACGTTATTATGGCAGAATAGTAAGAGCGTATTGTTTATTAATTCATTTGTTAGGTTGCTTTTAGAAGTATAGATTATGTTATCTTAGAACAGTCTGTCGCTTAGTTTGTAGATCTAGTGCTTTTCCATGTAATAAAGATAATAATAAACCAGAGTATAATCTAACTAATTATTTATTTATCTTTTTAGCCGTATGTTACAAACAGAGAACCTTCAGGGAATCTATGTGATTCCTTCGTACGAGAACTCATTTTGTAAGTAGAATAATTTGGAACACATTGTTATAAGATATAATATAAATTGTGTACCTATGTATTAACTTTTTCAGTGTGGTTTGGAGTTATTTTTGTGAGAGCTGGTTTCTATGAAGGGGGTGTTTTTAGATTTACATTAACATTGCCAGAAAAGTTTCCAGATGAGGAAGTCCCTGTAAGTATTAGGAAACTTGTTTAGCTTGAGGAAACCTTTACAATTTGCCATTTTCAATATCACCCTGTCAGCACCTGTTGCTTAATTGGACTTGATAATGATCACTTTACTATGAATAAACATAACTCCTTATATAATGATCATGCCTGGCACATAGGGCAGTGAATCAGGTCTTTGAAAATTTTAGTAAATAATAGTTATTTATTTATTTAAGTTGTTTTTGCACAACATTACAGAATATAATCCTAAGGCGTTGAACAGAACAAAATACAAACTAAAAAGTGGCACACATACTTAGGTTGAGTAAAATAAAAAACAAAAACATAAAATTTAAACACAAGAAATAACAATTAGCAAACGAAATAATAAAATGAAAAAGTTAAAATGGTTAAACTGGAAAATTCAGCAGGATAGCCTTGTGATGTAATTTCTTAGGTCATCAATACTTAGCTTCACATTATAGTTAGAGAGGGGTTTTCTGTGCTGTGTAGGTATGCTCATAACATACTTATTAAATTTATGTAAATATACTTCATTTTCAGGTCTTGACATTCACATCGAACTTATACCACCCAGCAATTGATGCTCATACTGGTGTTCTGAATTTAAGTGAAGTTTTTCCACAATGGGACAGAAAACAGAATCACATATGGCAAATATTAAAGTATGTGTATTCAATATTTCATAACTTAAATGTTAAAGCACCTGCAAATGTCGAGGCCTCAGTTGCGTAAGTATAACACATTATATAATAATCATCATAATATACATTCAACTTTTACACCTCAACTTATATATTTATCTTTGCAGATACAAAAGCAATAAGAAAACCTTTATGGAGAAAGTAAGAGAGTGTGTTGTGTTAAGTATAGACCATGTATATGATGATCCACCTACAGAAGACAAGCATTTCATAACATTTAAGCCATACGACCCTGATGTACATGATACTGTAAAAAATATCATGCTTAAAACCCCCACCCCAAATGAAGGTGCTAATCAAGGTATATCATGGGTACAACCAGGGTCTTTTCAAGCTTTTTCTAAAGAAGAAACAACATAGTTTTTTATATTTAAAATATATTTATTCGTACAATATAATTATTTATAAAGAAATTATGTATACAATCACAAAAGTTTATTTTAATTCGCCATAATTATATCCTGTGATAATATTATCCATATTGTTCTCTAATTTATTGTTTGAACCACCTAATAAAATATATTATTATTGTAATAGAAGTAATTTTACTTACTGCCCATAGAAGCAAATTTTTCCCACTGATATTATCCTAGCTTATACATTGTCTGGTTCAGATCTTATGGTCAATTTATGTTTTTTAACTTGTTCCATAAACCAACTCTGATCTAGCTCATAAGTTTTATTTTTCCATTTGAAGTGCGTAGGCGCATTTAATTGACTGTTATTAAATTCAAAATATTTGCTAAATTCTATAGCTAACTTCGATTTTACTAATCCTACACCACCATACTTATCATCAGCAGGGTGATATACTCTGCCAGTACTTGGTAGCATGTAGATTTTATCAGGAAGAAATTTTGATATCAGTAAGTCACCTGCATATCCATAACTTAGAAAATCGCTGTCATTAATATTAACGATATTTGTATAAACTATAGGGACGTCATCACATCGTATAAAATTCCTTTCTCTTCCACATAACGAAATAAAAGGGAATTCTTCATATCTACCACTTTTATTGAGACGAACCCTCTTGAAAAAAAACTGTAGAAACTTCTTTTCCTTAAAGCACGACGTGAAGTTTTTCATCTTAGAATCATCTAAAAATAACTAAACAAAAAAAAGTTATAAATTCAGGTCATTAGGTGAGCAATTAAAAAGTGTTTGGCTAATTTGCATAATTATATATCATAACAACATAAAAGCTCAACTACCAATTTTCTCTATAGTATTTTGAACAAAAATTCTTATTTGGATACACGAAGTAGGTACAAAGGTTACATACCATCCCTTGATGATCAATAAAATAAAAATATTCCCTTATTTTTGGTTCTGGTTCCTGACCTTGAACATAATGAACATACCGCGCTTGGGAATATTGTGATGCTAATACTATTTTAGAAATTGAGCGTAAATTACATTTGAAGGTTATTTTCTGATAAATATTTTTTATAGACATTTTATGTGTTTATTTTGATCTATTTTTATTAACCTATTTCTACTCCCATTATTATTCAATCTGACAACTATATTTATCGTAAACACAATCGTAAAATTACTGTGCGTTTTAGAGGTTTGCACCGGCCCTATATACAATAGTAATCTATGCACCGGCCACCGGACAAGTGAGTACCGGAGAATAACCGGTGATTTACCGGTAAAAGTACTCGATTGAAATAATCGGTAATTAACCGTTTGATCTCCGGTGATCGTTGCATCTTATTATTTTCACATATTCTTCAAATAGATCTAAATAGAAAAAAAAATGGGTAAATAAAAAACATAGATTGTATCTTGCATACGTTTATAACAAAATCGTGAATAAATTTAGCTTACCTTGAGTTTCCATTTTAAAAGTTTTAATTTTTTTTTTTTTTAATAAAAAAAAATAAAAAATTTTAAATAAAAAATTTTGTTATCTTTAAAACGTTTTTTTTTAAATAAATGATTATATGAAGTATATCAATTGATTATTCTTATTTCTTCATTTTTAATGTATAAATTAAAAAAAGAAACAAAATTTCTTTATTCTCCGGTGACCTCCGGATTTTCACCGGAGATTGCCCAATCACCGGTGAATTCAATCGGTTGTTAAAATCTCGCTCCGGCTCCACTTTTAAAGTAGGTGATGGACGTGCGTACTCGACTTGCCGTCGCGTCGATGATACACACATGTGAAGACCGTCTGTTATGAACATCGTTCTAGAGCAACTATTCTATTTACTTTTAGTCTGATCGTAGAGTTACTAGAAAGAAAAAACGGTCTACTGTATTGTTTAATACCTTATCTGTAGATAATATTTCCCATTTCCTGTAAATTATCAAAATGTCAAATTATCGTTGAAAATAAAGAAACTACACGAACCCTGCAAAAACATTACACCAATATATTACTTTACTCTATGCATTACACTCTGTGATTACTGATTACCTCAGCTGATTACATTTGGTCCCGTAATCTTCTAAGAAAAAAACGAAGACATACGAATGACAGCGGGAAAATGATACATGACGTTTGTACCCCCTCTGCAACTTCTTCATGCCCCTGTGTCGCCTGTGGCTGCCGGCCTGTCCGCCATCTTGTTGTTTGTTGACATTAATTGTTTTATGTCGGATTTCGCGGTGAACACAAGTTGTTTTTCGTGATGATTCCGATATTATACATTATTTTTCTTTCTCCGCTAATTACTTTGAGTTGAGCACTAGTCCCTCCGTATTAGCGTCAAGACTTCTTTCATAATGCGCTATAACAAGTGTTGTGTACCGGGCTGTAATACACAAGATCCCAACTTGTGAAAATAGATGCAATAAGTGGTTAGATTCTATAAACTGTGCTTCCCTGCGTGTTCTGAGTGTGGTTGAATTGGGCATACAATGTGTGTGTCATAAACATTGAGGCAAGGTTTCTCACCCAGAAATCACGTCTTTTGATGCAAGCCTATCCTACTTTGTTCACTGAACATGAAACCTCTACTGGAGTTCCAACACATTCTAACTCAGGTAATTGTCGGATTGCTAAAGTATACTACACTCTTATGGTGAAAGTTTTAATGTATACTAGCCGGTTAAAAACGATCCTATCACAAACCTATATTTATTCAAATCCATTCACCTGATACTTATGTTTGTAATTGGTTAGTAAACAACAAGACATTACTTTCACATTTTTTCAATTTCTAGCATTAGTTCCTGGTAGCTGTTACAGTAATGATAAATAACTTACTAAATCATCATCATTATTCTCCTGCCCATATCCCAATTTAGTTGTGGTTGGCGCAGCAAGTCTTCCATACATTTCTATCAGCCAGCATCTCATTATTCACCCCTCTCTAGCCATTATCATCTTTCACACAATCCACCCACATTCATGCTGCTCAGGGTTTTGGTAAGGTTTTACAATTGGCTGTCTGCTTGAAATCAACCCAAATAACTTACAAAATGGTAACTAACTTGTATTATATGTTTATTTTTCCAGAAAATCAGGTTCCAAGCTCTGAATTTGAACACAATTGCACTCTACATGTAGATCACAATTATGCTGCTTCTACTCCTACAGGTTGGTGTTAGTTTTCAATACTCGGTATATTATTTATTTTATTTATAGAAATATGCAAACTGTTGTTCACTCTCTCTGCCTCTATAATAGATAGTTACCTAGTTTAATCCCTCACAAATCAGTTAGGCTTTCTAAGATTTTAACCATTTTTGTTTTGTTTTTCTATTTATGCCTTGTAGGCCAATGCAGTGGCAGTTTTATCTTATCTTATCTCTTAAACATACAATTCATGTTTTGTAGTCTTAACTTATAGCAAACATTTTTGCCACATATGTATATTATATTTCATTAAAAAAAATGTTAAAGTAATAAGTATCTACTTTTTTTCTAGCGCATTATGCAGATGGCAAACCAGTCAGCAATACAATGTCAAAATATGTCCCAAGTGGTGACCTTCCTGGACAATCTATTTGACAGTGAATGGAGCCAGCACCTTCCCTAAGAAGAGTAAAGGAAAGGAATTACGCTCCACCGTGACGAAAACGTCCCTTCACCATAAATTTTGGCAAGAAGCTATCGAAAAATTCCAACAAATGAAATTTATTGATAAAAATTCCAAGGAAGTTACTGTACCTAGTATAAGAAACTGGCTTGTAACTCTTAGAAGTTTTCAGAGACTGTGGCAATTTTTTGAAGAAAAAAATGTAAAAATTATGCACCCTAGATATTTCAATTCAGATGGCCTAGATTTTTTTTTTTGGAAGGGTTAGGGCTTATAATTCAAGGAATAATAACCCAGATTGCCACAGCTTCACAAATACTTTTAAATCGTTGCTGATAACAGGATTCATAAAATTTCATTACAATTCATTTAATTGTGAAGATGAATCCTGTTATTAGTTACTAAAAATGAAATCACTGTTTGAAACAAATGTCAACATTAGTGAAATTTTAGACAGTGATACTCATTTAGAATCAAATAGTCTTAACAATGACTCTGTAAACCTTAGCACTATGGCGAGACGTGAACACTTGAATGTTCATGCAAGAGCTTACATTGCCGGCTGGGTATTAAGAAAAATATTAAACAAATCGAATTGTCGGCAGTGTAAGAAAGACTGATGTACATAGGTGGGTGTCCCAAAAGAGTATAAAAATAATAAAAGGGGTTTAATATATGCATCCAAACATTTTCTTATGCTTTTTGGCACAATATTTAAAGAAACGAATCTGTTTTTGACTCAAACACAACCTCGCGACCAAAATTTATAATATAATACAAAACAAGTGTGCATTTGAGTTTGTGGCGTGCCAGAAACATAAAAATGATAATTATCATTCAAGCATTCATTTCTGTAACTACAAAATTAGCCATACATAATTGGTGCAATATAATTAATAAAATGTTAAAAGGTACAGACATTGTCAGTCTGGAAAACTCGAGTAGCAAGCAAAGTTATGCAAGCGAAAGCTTTAAGAAAATATAAGAAAAAACTGAAGAAAAATCCCAATAAATGATATTATTTACTGCAAAACATCAAGTCTTTTAATTTGCATTTTCCTTCTATGAAATGAAAATAAAATATTCAAATGGGTGGTTTCTATGCTGTATGTAGCTGTATAATGCATACCTTTGCCTACATGAGCCAACAATTAAAAACGACAACAACTGTCATGTATCATTTTCCCCTAACCAATCAGAAGCGAGTTGCTGTGTCCAGTATCTTTTCTATGGGAGTTGTGCATCTGAACGTTAGTTCTCTTAGTAGTCTGTGGACAGATGTGAAGAACTGGTAGAGGATCAAAATACACAAATAAATATCTACGTAAAACAAATATGTAAATTATAATAGTGAAATGTTGAACGATATAAGACAAAATTAATTTAAAAGTTATAATAAATTATTGAATGAATAATTGATTTAGAGTGAATATTTTGTTACACAAGGTTACATTTTCCGTACATGGAATTCACATGAATTGAAATCACGATGGAGAGTGTCCGACGATCATGGAAACTGCGTATGTATACTGTATATCGTAATTTATAAAGAAATACATAAAAAAAACTGTAATAATCAATGTTGAGTGACTTTTACCATTTGCAGAAGAATTCGTTGCTCACAAATCAAATGTCAACTGCCTGGCCATGGGCCACAAGTCCAACCAGGTACTGGCAACTGGTGGCGACGACAAAAAAGTTAATTTGTGGGCCATTGGTAGACAGAGTTGTCTCATGGTTAGTATCTATACAGTGCAATTATAGTTTTTTCAAATTTGCCATTTGTAGTTCCACAAAAAAATGGTTCTTAGTATTATATTTTTAATAATTTACAGAGTTTAAGTGGGCATACAACTCCTGTAGAATGCGTATGCTTTGGCCATTCTGAAGACTTAGTTTGTGCGGGATCACAAACTGGTGCCTTAAAAATATGGGACTTGGAAGCAGCTAAATTGTTAAGGACATTTACAGGCCACAAAGGGGCTATAAAATGTATGGACTTCCATCCCTATGGAGATTATCTTACAACAGGCTCATGCGACAGTAATGTTAAGTTATGGGATACAAGGAAGAGAGGATGTATTGTTACTTACTCCAGCCACCGCCTTGCTGTAAACAGCCTTCAGTTTAGCCCTGATGGACAATGGATTGCGTCTGCCTGTGAAGACGGTATGTTGAATGGACAATAATCTGTAATTATGATGTTAATATAATCATCTGACACTAAAACAGCTAATCTACTTACAGGTTTAATTAAAGTGTGGGATGTGCGTGTTGGTAAAGTGCTCCAAGAGTTTATGGAGCATACATCAGCAGTGACATGTGTCAAGTTCCACCCTCATGAGTTTCTGCTGGCTAGCTGTGGAGCTGATCGAACTGTAAACTTTTGGGATATGGAGAAGTTCCAGTTGGTTTCCAAATTTGATAAGGATAAC
This sequence comes from Lithophane leautieri, assembly GCA_949152455.1. NCBI lineage: Eukaryota > Metazoa > Arthropoda > Insecta > Lepidoptera > Noctuidae > Lithophane > Lithophane leautieri. The sequence continues at coordinate 9,620,089 of OX424462.1, read as the reverse complement.
ACATCTATCAGGTCTGTTGAACCTTATGGCGTTTAGATCTTGTATTTTAATTTGCTTTCTTTTACAAAAGGTTTAGAGTTAACATTGAGTTTGCATTAACAGCATGCATTCATTATTAATTAATTCATTCATAAAAATAATAATATATTTATTGTTAAGTACATACTTTTTACTATGATGCAACTTGAAATTTAATCTGTACTATTACGTTTATTTATTTTAATTTAAAAGATAAATTTTCCTAATTTAAACTTAGAAGTTTAATTTAGAAAAATAATTTTAAAGGTATTTTGTCCCAAAAATTGAAATAATCATTTGCAAGACTTAAATCTAATTTAAGATAATTAATTTGCACATAGTGGTATATTCCTTTTCTAAATGATAATTGTAAATTTCCATTGTTTAGACACATGGTGTTTAGCGATGATGGTGCGACTTTGCTTGGTTGTGCTAATGATGGCTTGCATGTTGTTGGATGGGAACCAGCCAGAGTGTTTGACACAGTTCATGGACATTGGGGTCAAATTCATGATATCACTGTTGCACAAACACAATTAGTAAGTGTACTACCAACATTCCTAACTTATTTTCTGATGCAACATGATATTTTATTCATAAATTTCCATTACTATTACAGATAGCTGGATCATTCCATTCAACTTATGTGGTTCTATCAGTTGTTGATCTCACAAAAGTTCACCCATTTGGTGGACCAGCTCCAGTGTCATCACCAGTTGTGAGGGACCTCTCACCTTTTCAAAAAGGACACTCAGTACGCAAAAGCTTCTCAAAGGAGAAACCACCAAAACAAGGTTGGAGATTGCATTATGAAGTCTAGTAACCCATATTTAAGTTATAAAACTAATCCATCTTAATATTTCATCACAGTTTTGCATAGACCAACTCTCCTTGATGAAAAGACTGCTGAAGAATCTACATCAGGAACAGAAGCAGATGAGGATTCAGGTGCTGTTATACCCAATATTAATGACTACACTGAGATATTCCGACCTTCTAGAGCATGTGAGTAGATTAATCAAACACAGCCCGTCCAAAAAAATATGCTCAATCAACGTCACTATTATAAAAATCGCAACATTTTATTTTTTTATTTTTTTAGTAACACGCACACCTCCGCCCGCTACCAGTTTGTCTTCAGAAGATTATTCAATAACAGGTGAAATTCATATTTGCTAAAAAATATCATTAAAGCTCAACACATACACAAAGCGGGTGCGGGTTGAGACAGGAGTACGGCGGGCTTGTATAATTATATTGTAATTCTTTGTATTGAAATTGAAATTATTTATTGAAATAATTAATTTACATAAATATTTATAAGATAGGGGATATAATACAATTATTGTATACAAGCCCGCAGTACTGCCGCCCCGACTCGCGCCCGACACGCCTTGTGTGTGTTTTGAGCTTAAGGGTTTATTATAAGTAACACTAACAAGAATATGTATGCTGTTTTACGTCACAGGATCTAAAACTAATCTGGGACATTTCGCCGTTCTCCCGAGACTCTGTAGGCAATAAAATGTGTTGTACAAATTGTCAAAGCGTTTGTAACGTGGACATAACCCTCCCCATTACAAAATACAAAAAAAACTGTAACTACTGCAAATTCTTTTTCTGGTCCCTCCAACACATAGTCAGGAAACATTTACAGGAGACCACAGCATGCACATACACCTATACTCCATTTGAAATAAAATTAGACATTTAAACAAACCTTTTTTTACAGTCCGTTCAACCGATTTTGACTATTATACCGTAGGCATAAGGATGGTATTAAAAGCAAAAAGGTTACACAATACCAACTGTCTACTGCAGCTGTCATTTGTCATGCCACCAACGCAATAGAAGTCAAAATCGGTTGAACGGACTGTAAAAAGGTTTGTTTAAATGTCTAATCTTATTTCAAATGGAGTATAAGTTATATGTGCATGCTGTGGTCTCCTGTATTGAAGGATTATACGTGAAAGAACCGTTTTTGTTATTGTTATTTATATTGTGTATGTGTAACCTTTGTTGGAGATCCTAAATAAATACAATGTGATCGATATTGTAACTAAAACTTCCTTCCTCAGTAAGACCGCAGTTATCAATGATTGATTAAGTCTTGTTAATTCAACCAACAATAGTCGAAATTTGATGCAATGCCATCGATAGATGTCGCTCGTGTGGGTGTTACACTCACTATAAAACTTACACAATTTTTTTAAATCTACTACATTCCTTATAAACTATTGGATTATACCTACAAAGGACGGTAGCGTCATATCTTCTATATGCTTCATAGTGCAAGAGCCAACAGAGAAGGCGGAACCAGTGGTGAACACGTGCTTGCGCGATCTGATGCTCGACGAGCCAGTGCCGCTGACGCGACCGCTACCGCAGCCCTCGCCACCGCAGCGACAGCGGTCAGAACACTACTCACGTATCCCGACCTCCACCAAAGAACATTTCGCTGTTGTGGAAAAGAAAACTGAAGGTTTCGCAAGTAAGATTTCCTCATTATTTAGGTACTAATGATCTTGCTTCTAGCTTTATATAACTGTATTTATGGTTGGGTTGGGTTAGGAGGAAATAATTTTTAATAACAACGAACTTACTCTACTAATTGTGGAAAGCGAGAACTGTAATCTCGCTAAAGCGACAACCAATAACGTAACTTTAGCGCACGCGCTCGGATCGACCCGCTCTTCAAATTATTCAATCGCCATTAACTAAATGTCGATTGAAAAACGTAGAGACCTCTTGTTACAACTTCCAAGTGAACTAGTAAATCGAAAATAGCCAAAACCATTTTTGGGAATGCTACGATCCGCCCTAGGGCTAACGCAAGTTTTGCTTTCGTTTAAAAAAAATTGTAGAAGCTATCCCATGCATGATATGCCAAAATTTTGGACAATCTGTAAGTTCCAATACGAAATCGCGCTTGTTTCGCAATGATGGGAGAGAAGGATTTTTACGAGTGACGCTATTTGTCATATTCTGCCGTCTCATATCAGATGTTATTAACTGTTTAATTATTGTTAACTAAAGTATTCGTGAAGAAAAGTAGCCCTTTTTTGTCAAAAGATGTGCAATGCATTACATGGTATTAAGGGTTTAATAATATGCTATTTGCTTAATCAGGGGTTATGGACAATACAAAAGAAAATAATACATTCACTTCAGCGCAAGCACTACGAGATTACGCCGCCAGCCCACTCACAGCAAACTCGCTTAATCGACATAACTCATACAAAGAGACAAAGTCTACCACAGATTTAAGTAAGTTTCTTGGATTATTTCTTTGTTATCATTATGTTGTTAATAATTTACGTTCGTGATTATAAAAAAGAATATTTCCTAATTTTTAGCTACCTCAAATCTCCGGCCAAGTAATAGTGATATATCCTTGGGTCCGCCAACATTAGGACCTAGATCATTGTCCTTTACCAGAGCTACTACTGATGCCTCGAGGTATGAACTTATTTTGACATGTATAATCATATAGTCGAAGCTATTGGTGGTATTGTAAAAGTAATGTTTAATGAGTGTGATTCCAGGAGAAGAGTGGAGTCAGTTGGCAGAGAAAACGTAACAGTGAATCGCAGTGTGGAGACACCGGAAGTGGACCCGGAGCCTGAGTTCGTGCCACACACCACCGACAGGCCCGTCGGACTCGATCTTGACGAGTTTTTACCCGTGAGTTGCACAAATCCAGACACGTCAACACAAATGTTGGTATATGGACCTCACACACACATAAACTTCTCTACAATATTAAAAAAAAGAGCGTGGTGTTGGACTGTATGCAGCAGTGCGACAAGTACAGTGGAAGAACTGACATGTACTTACTTGAAAGATTTTATCTTCTAAGTTCTGTCACAAGCAGGGCCGCTCTCGACGACCATTTACTGAGTGTGTAGTGTAGTATTGATGTAACGTTGTGTGGCTGGTGGTGCAGCGCGGGCTGGCGGGCGGCGGCGCGCGGCGAGGCGCGCGCGGCGCCGTGCAGCCCAGCGAGCAGGAGGTGCTGGGCGTCATGATGCGCGGACACGACTCTATGATGGCCGTGCTCACCGCCCGGCAGCGCGCCTTACAGGTACGCACACATGTCATAAACATTCCTCTTCGCATCCGATACGTGCGGCTGTTTTCATTTAACCACATAAAACAGTAATACATTACAATTTAAGTGTGACAGAATAATTTCCTCCGCTAACTATTTGGTTTAGAAATAGTTTAATGCGTTCGTTAATTTTTACAGAAAAGTAGGAAGTACTCATAGGTATTTTAAGGATTTAATAGCCATCCTTTTCAACTTAAAGGCATATGCGCGAAAATATCCAACTCGATAAAGTGTGTATTATACGTGTGGCGGTATCTACATCGCCACATCCGAACTACTCATCAAAGATCTGACGTCACACAAAAATCCTGACGTCACATAAATCCTGCATCGCACAATTAAAGTTTACCGTGCAATGGACATATGTACAAGAACCCGACATCAATCGTCGGGCAGTTGCCCGCCAGACACAACACCCGTCTGGTCGGAGGATCCTCCCTTTACTATGGAGTATGAGTGAACTTTACCCCCTGTTCCTCATAACCCTTTTATTTATTTTTTTTGGAGCGTGGGAGGGAAATCATCCAATGACTTCTCCCGCTCTGGGCGGAGCGGAAGGGCGTGTCAGACTTTTACTGACTAAAACCCACCCGTGTTCCTTCATTTGCCTGTTGCCAAGGTCCCGGTATCCCTTTCGGACTTTCCCGCATTCCTCATACCCCTAAATACGTATTCGGAGAGGCGTCCGTGCACCATCGTGAGTACTGCACCTTGCAGTGTGGAACAGCCGGGGCACGCGCGCCTCTCGACGCATCACAGTTCTAGGTACAATGTAACATAGGTTATTAGCGATATCTGAACAATCGGACCTGTTATTACACAGACCGTGAAGTATCATGAATCATGCCCATCAGTTGCCTGCGTCTTGACTCCAAACTTAGACGTTTATAATCCTTACTATAATACTATATTTTACTATATAATTATATTAATATTATAAATGTGAAAGTAAATCTGTCTGTCTGTCGCGCTTTCATGCCAAAACTACTGAACCGATTTAAATTAAATTCAGTACACAGATAGTCTAGAGCCTGAGAACAGACATAGGCTACTTTTTATCGACATACCACGCTGGCGGAGCCGCGGGCGGAAGCTAGTGTTTAATAATTGGTGTGTAGGTATTATGGTAATTTAGACTCACGGAACAGAAAAAACAGTGGAAGTGCAATGTAACAAAATTACTATTGGAACCGCTGTCGCCAAACTCACACAAATAAACCGTTAATCCTATAATGCACTACAAATAAACAATTCGTTTGATTCGTCGTTTTAATTTTAGTCAAAACTAGCATAAGTCACAGATCCTACATCTGAAAATAAACCTTAATGCTCTATGAATAGGATTTATTTCACTTTAGTGCAGGAAGTATTTACAACGTTTTGAAATCTAAAGTCAAACTAGATTCAAATAACGAGTAAATTCCGCTACCGGTCCATAGATGGCAGTATTCTCAGTGGTTGCAATTATAAGTTTAATTAAGTTAGTCATAAGGTTGACATTCGCGTCATAGGTCAATATCTATCGCTACTCGACCAGTGCAGTAACACATTGAATTTTGAATTACATTATCGATATCTACCCGATTTCTTGTTAAATTCGAAGAAATAAGTCTTGGTCGGAGTTCAGTAAAACTGTAGGAAGAATGACGTAGTATTATTTAAAACTAAAATATATAACTACATCAGTCATTGACCAGGCTGTCCCAAAGCCGGTAACCGTCAGGCACTGCTGGTACGTATATGTATCAGTAAAAAATATTATTTTTCTAATATGAAAGAGTATTTTTAAGCTTGTTCGTGCTAGTACATATTCGTATCAGCGGTGTCTGATGGGATTGGTTTTGGGTGGTACATATATGTAGGTACCAGCAGGGCCTGACCGGTTTGTATAATAAATTACTTGCTTTATATAAACATGTTTAACATAAATTAATAAATCCCAAATATATAAATACTTACCTGCTGAATGTTTTCAATTCACGTGTGATAAGAATTAAATGCGCAATACTGAATAAATTGTGAAAATCATCTTACATACTTGGGTTAAAATAAAAAATACGTTATTTTGAATTTTTATTTATTGCCCTTGGAAAAATTAGTATTTTTGAGGCAATCAAAGTTTTCCTTAGCCTTAGATATCTATCGATAAAACCAACATCCTACCCGGCTACATCACTAATTGAGTAGCGAAGAACTTTCGAGAACGAAACAGTGAATACAATCAATCCAAAATAAACTTTATTTTGATTGATTTTAAGTAAACGTTCAATTAAATTATTAGTAAAATGAAATTAACTAAGATTTTATAAGAAAACAAATAAAATCGTACTTACCGATGGTACAAAACACCTCCATTTTTAAGATTTTTTCTCCTACTATCATTTTTGCACTCCAAAATGGAACAATATGGCATAGTTACGGAAAAATAAATTTATCGCGAGACTAGCAACTCGACGCGATGTTAGAACACGACTGGGACCACGGAACGACCAAGTAAGCGTAACAGCGCTTACTTGTGGCACGCGTGCCACGCCTACTTTGCACTTCCACTGTTTTTTCTGTTCCGTGTTTAGACTTAACTCGTTGTTTTTTTTTAACTTTCTTAACGCAGACCTTACGAGAGCATTCAATATTAACTTTTTTTTTTTTTTTCAGATCTTCCATTCCGTCCGTGTTAATAAAAGTCTGAGATCTGCGTTAGAATCTGTTATCGCTCTCGAGGACACGTCTGTGATACTCGACATTCTTAATGTTATGGCACATAGACCGTAAGTTTGGATTTTTAACTGATGCAAACATTTGTAAGTATACTGAACTACTGAAGTGATAGAGACTAATTTTGTCATCAATTATTTTGTTGCAGATCATTGTGGAACTTAGATATCTGCCTTTTAATGCTACCCAAGATATATGAATTATTGCAGAGCAAATATGAATCGTATGTATAGTTCAGTAGTTATAAAAAATAATAATTTTCTTGATTCCTACTTTAAGAATTAATGTTGCTTTATATGTATACTACAGATATATGCAGTGTGGTTGCAATGCGTTGAGGCTCATAGTACGTAACTTCTCATCAGTGGTGAGAGCTAACGTAAGTGCCCCAGTGCGTACATTGGGAGTAGACATTCCTCGTGAGGAGCGGTTTTCTAAATGCATGCAAATACATCGACTGCTGCTCGACGTACGGGCGTTTTTACTCAAACGACAAACGCTTCAGGGACGCCTCGGAGCGGCCTTCAGAGATCTTCATAACCTCATGCAACAGGGACTTGACTGACACATTATTATTTTTAGGACCACATGATGAAAATATGTCAGAAGTAATAAAAAAACTGACAAACTAACTTCCCATTCTTATTAATATTTTATAGATTTAATTTTCATGAAATTTTCTCACTGTTGACATAAGCTGATTTATTTAGACCTTACCGTTAGAAATGCATATATACAGCATACAGCTAAATAAATATTTATTAACAATAAAGGATAATAATTAGCAGTGTTTATTTTATAAACAGACTTGGATCATTTAGATATTAGAAAGGATATCTATAGAATGGGATTTTTTTAAGGGCCAGAGTGGCACAAGTACATAAAAATAAAAAAAACTTTTTAGTGTGTAATTTGTATTGTATGGAGCAGTTATAGTATTTACAATATTGAAGAATTTTTAATTTACTTATCGTCTACCTAATACAAATCTTCAATTCATTCACTGACAGACAACACAGCCTAAATCGCTGGGTCTAGCTAGATCTAGATTAGAAGTATGAAATTGTGCATGGGAGTTTCATATTATTATATTTATATTAAGTTAGGAACGATTTTTGAAAATTCGTCCCCTAAAGGTGTTAAATAGAGGATGAAAGTTTGTATGGAAGTTCGTAATTTTTTAAGTTAGAAACATGGGAGTTCGTACTGATATAAGCAGCGTTCCGGTAGTCGGATGTATATTTACTTAAAAGTTTGAGTGTTCACTAGTATGGAGTGCGCTTCAAAACGGGTAAAGTCCCGATTTCTAGGGTCGACAAACGTTGCTGGCGACAGGTTAGGAAAAAAATAAAAAGCCGACTACAAAAACAACTGAAAAGATACTATTTATAGAGTATACAAGCATTATTATTTATAGAGTTTTGGTATCGCAGGCGGGGAAAAACAAAAGTTACACCATAATATATCAGGTTAATGGTTTGTCCCGCCATATCTAAGGACGCTTGGGTATTTAAGACGAATATAACGAACGATACCTTAACTGTCGGAGTCCATCCAGCCGTTTAGAAGATACGAGGTAACAAAGAAATTCACAAACACACACGTACACGCAAGATACGCGCGAGAAACAACCCTTCCATTAGTGCGATTGAGATAATTCAAAATTTCATCTAAGTATTTGCTTTTTTGCATGCCAGATCGCGAGATCACGCGTAAACTATGAAATAATTATTAAAACAATATCCGATCACTGGTTAAGAGTAAAAGTAAGTAGTATCATCGCTTTTTGGAAACTCATTCTTAGGACTCGTGAGAAGTAATGGGGAATCCCATCTAAGCGCACATCTTGTTCTAAATAAATCTTATTGAAATAAGGTATCCAGCTAAGCATATTAAATTCTTGGAATTCTTCAGAGCATTGTCACACATTTATTTATACAAATGAAGAAGTGGGGTCTTATGTAAACAAATTAATACTTAGAAGTAAGTACATGTATTACATACAACAGTTTGTATTAAAATTATAACAATAATTCATTCTATATCACTTGTCATACTTATATTATTACTGATCAATGCCACTAAAGATACATTATCATTTCTTCCTTTTAGTATTTGTCAATTCACTGACTGAATTTGGGTTTGGTCTTTTCATTTTATTAAACTTTTCCATTTTCTTTGCTAAAATATCATCTGAAACATCTTTAACCATTTCACCACTGCATGGTTCATTTTTAACTGCATTTTCCATCTCCATAAGCCTTTCGATCTCTGGGTTCATACCTTTGAATGATAGTCTGCCCTCAAGCATTGTTTCACAAAATATAAAGCTGGACTCTGATATAAAGTTACCTGATGCACTTCGCATTTCATTTGTAATTATATTAGAATATAAACTCCCATGGTCTTGAGTGTTTTCTAATTCTTTTTCTATTCTCTCTCTTGTTTTCTTCATGAACTTCATATCCAGTACAGATTTAGGTAGTTGTAATTTTTTGGTTAAGCCAGCCATAGTTATTATATCAATAAAACTCAAGAATAAATCAACTTGTTGGACTAGGTCCGTATTAAACCAGATGTAAATCGATGTAGATAACACAACTTCAAATTTGATATCTTCGCAACTGCAGGTTACTATACAATTTAAAGACTACACTTTTGTTGTAATTGTGTTAGCAATCAATTTTTCACACAATTTAATGTTGTTAAAGTATCGTGGTTAATTTAAAAACACGTTAGTTCGCAACCTCGCTCAACAGCCTCGACTCGACGGTCTGCTGTCACACACGCTGTCATCACAACGGAGTGTCAACTGTCAAAGTCCAAATCATCTTCGAAGTGTGGTCAAAGCATGGAATTAGTATATATTATTGGGTCAAGAATCGTATACAGTGTGTCGCTATAATGGTGACATGGCTTCACGTTTTTGTTTTATAAAGATATTTTAATTTCATTAATCGTTATTATTTAGTGGTTTATTTTTTATTTTCTAAAATAGGCACTAGAACTTTTTTTTTTACTATCCTACGCTGTCCCACTCCTTGGCAAAGGCCTCCCTCCACTCCTTCCATCTTTCGCGAGCCCGCGCCTCCTCTTTCCAGTTCTAACAAAATCAAAAATAAACTAAAAAGTTTGTAAGGCAGAGAATGTCCAAGTGATCAATAGATTATTTTTATTAAGTTTATTGGGAACTGTGCTGAAGATCACGTTAAAAAATAAAACATATTTTATTCTGTGTTAAAAAACGATAAATGCGGATAAAAACTACCTCGGTGAAGTTAGCCGCACGATTTAATTATTATGAACTTTTGTTAATCCTAATCGTTAGAGAATCGTTAGAGAGGGTTAGAGAGAAAAGAAAAATCGTTGGAGAGTAATTAGTTTTTATGTAAATACAATTTTAATTTTTCGTGTGAAGTTGGCCCCCCCTCCCGCAAAAATGGACTTAGACGTAATTTTATTTTTTTAATCGTTTGCGAATCGTTAGAGAGAGATTGAGAGTTACACAAAATCGTTAGAGAGTTAATATTTTATTTGATATTAAATCATTTCTAAAAGCGTGACGTTAGCCCACCTCTGTGAATTTTGCCCCCGAATTAATTATTCTCAACTTTTGTTAATGCTAATCGTTAGAGAATCGTTAGAGAGAGTTAGAGAGAAAAGAAAAATCGTTAGAGAGTAATTAGTTTTATTTATCAACGATTTTAATTACTTTTGTGAGATTGGCCCCCATTCCCGCAAAAATGGACTTAGACCTAATTAAAAAAAAAATGTAGTTTGAGAATCGTTAGAGAGAGATAGAGAGTTTAAAAAAATCATTAGAGAGTTAATGTTTTAATTGATATTAAATTATTTCTGAGAACGCGTTTTACTCTAGAGCAGATTAAAGTTTAGAAACGTGCCGCCTCGATAGGGGATAGGGGTGGGAGGAGAGGGGGGAATGGTTAGTAGATCCCCCCACTCACCCCTGCCGGAGATACAAAGTTTTTTTTAATGATTTTTAAATATGACAAGTCTCATATGCTGGGACCACACACACGGATTATCACGATAATAGACGTTAACCGTGGGTGGAGCCACAACTTATTGAATTTGTCAATTGAATAATAATTTGGTAACCATTTAATTTGAAGAAGTACTTACCTATCTCTATAAAGAAAAACTGAATTCAGCATGTTAACTTTTATGAACTTATCTCGTAGGAGTTATTATTCACCATGTATCTACCACGACCTGTCATTTTGTTGTTTGTCTTGTCGTATCCCTTTAGCATATGTAATGCCCTATGTCGGATGACAGAAAGACGCACTGAGCGACAGGCGAGAAATGGCAGCTCATGTTAAGACTCCCACAATCAGGCGCGATATCGCGGGTGCGACAACAGTAGCGCTGCCTGTCGCGCCCGCGATATCGCCCCTGTTTGGACGAGCATTTAGGCTCCCTGTATACTTTCCTATCTTCGCTGTCGTGAAGTAAAAGTAAATTACACGTAAGTTGAATGTAAAAAAAATTAAGAGCCTTACTACCAGCCCTTCCATTTAATATGTCACACTCACACGGTTAATATTATTGTGCATGCACAAGGTACTTTTTTTTTCTGTATTGTCCCCCAGAAGTGACTCCCATATTCAAAATGTATTTATTTACGTTATACGTCCCATGTTTGGGTCACAATAAATTACCTAATGGTCTAATATTACTACTCACGGTGCACAATGAGAAACGTAAGTGTGGCCGCTTCATTCAATGTAATAATTCTCGCGGTAAATTTCAAAATACCGCCACCAGAGTTATCACCCAACGTTAAACGCCAATGTGAATGCCGTTGACAAATTCTCGAGGTAAGTTGTGGTGTGGTACACCAACCGTTAACGTTTATTATCGCGATAATCCGTTGGTGTGGTCCCAGCCTATAAGATTTGTCATATTTAAAAATGATTTAAAAAAAACTTTGTATCTCCGGCAGGGGTGAGTGGGGGGATCTACTAACCATTCCCCCCTCTCCTCCCTCCCCTATCCCCTATCGAGGCGGCACGTTTCTAAACTTTAATCGGCTCTAGAGTAAAACGCGTTCTCAGAAATAATTTAATATCAATTAAAACATTAACTCTCTAATGATTTTTTTTAACTCTCTATCTCTCTCTAACGATTCTCAAACTACATATTTTTTTTAATTAGGTCTAAGTCCATTTTTGCGGGAATGGGGGCCAATCTCACAAAAGTAATTAAAATCGTTGATAAATAAAACTAATTACTCTCTAACGATTTTTCTTTTCTCTCTAACTCTCTCTAACGATTCTCTAACGATTAGCACTAACAAAAGTTGAGAATAATTAATTCGGGGGCAAAATTCACAGAGGTGGGCTAACGTCACGCTTTTAGAAATGATTTAATATCAAATAAAATATTAACTCTCTAACGATTTTGTGTAACTCTCAATCTCTCTCTAACGATTCGCAAACGATTAAAAAAATAAAATTACGTCTAAGTCCATTTTTGCGGGAGGGGGGGCCAACTTCACACGAAAAATTAAAATTGTATTTACATAAAAACTAATTACTCTCTAACGATTTTTCTTTTCTCTCTAACCCTCTCTAACGATTCTCTAACGATTAGGATTAACAAAAGTTCATAATAATTAAATCGTGCGGCTAACTTCACGGAGGTATAAAAACTGTCACTTGCTCACTTCAGATGTCACTACTATTGCGTGTCAAACAATTTGGCAGCTTGCTGTCAATGCATACATTTCTTTTAAACAAGCGACTTCTTTAGCTCGGTGAAGTTAGCCGCACGATTTAATTATTATGAACTTTTGTTAATCCTAATCGTTAGAGAATCGTTAGAGAGGGTTAGAGAGAAAAGAAAAATCGTTAGAGAGTAATTAGTTTTTATGTAAATACAATTTTAATTTTTCGTGTGAAGTTGGCCCCCCCCTCCCGCAAAAATGGACTTAGACGTAATTTTATTTTTTTAATCGTTTGCGAATCGTTAGAGAGAGATTGAGAGTTACACAAAATCGTTAGAGAGTTAATATTTTATTTGATATTAAATCATTTTTAAGAGCGTGACGTTAGCCCACCTCTGTGAATTTTGCCCCCGAATTAATTATTCTCAACTTTTGTTAATGCTAATCGTTAGAGAATCGTTAGAGAGAGTTAGAGAGAAAAGAAAAATCGTTAGAGAGTAATTAGTTTTATTTATCAACGATTTTAATTACTTTTGTGAGATTGGCCCCCATTCCCGCAAAAATGGACTTAGACCTAATTAAAAAAAATATGTAGTTTGAGAATCGTTAGAGAGAGATAGAGAGTTAAAAAAATCATTAGAGAGTTAATGTTTTAATTGATATTCAATTATTTCTGAGAACGCGTTTTACTCTAGAGCAGATTAAAGTTTAGAAACGTGCCGCCTCGATAGGAGATAGGGGAGGGAGGAGAGGGGGGAATGGTTAGTAGAACCCCCCACTCACCCCTGCCGGAGATACAAAGTTTTTTTTAATGATTTTTAAATATGACAAGTCTCATATGCTGGGACCACACACACGGATTATCACGATAATAGACGTTAACCGTGGGTGGAGCCACAACTTATTGAATTTGTCAATTGAATAATAATTTGTTAACCATTTAATTTGAAGAAGTACTTACCTATCTCTATAAAGAAAAACTGAATTCAGCGTGTTAACTTTTATGAACTTATCTCGTAGGAGTGACTATGTCGAGATATCAAATGTCGAGATTTCATGAAATCATGAGTTTTGAGACTTTCATGAACTTAGAGAGTTGTATTGCTGATTCTAATGTTTATAATTCTGTAAATCCATATTTGTTACGTGCGCAAATCATATTTAGATCAACATACAATCTAACACCGACTTGCAAATTGCAAAAAACGTAAGAAAATTTGAATTTCGCGGGCTACCCTGGCGCATCCCCCTTAAACGCCAATGTGAATGCCGTTGACAAATTCTCGAGGTAAGTTGTGGTGTGGTACACCAACCGTTAACGTTTATTATCGGGATAATCCGTTGGTGTGGTCCCAGCCTATAAAATTTGTCATATTTAAAAATGATTTAAAAAAAACTTTGTATCTCCGGCAGGGGCGAGTGGGGGGATCTACTAACCATTCCCCCCTCTCCTCCCTCCTCTATCCCCTATCGCGGCGGCACGTTTCTAAACTTGAATCTGCTCTAGAGTAAAACGCGTTCTCAGAAATAATTTAATATCAATTAAAACATTAACTCTCTAATGATTTTTTTTAACTCTCTATCTCTCTCTAACGATTCTCAAACTACATATTTTTTTTAATTAGGTCTAAGTTCATTTTTGCGGGAATGGGGGCCAATCTCACAAAAGTAATTAAAATCGTTGATAAATAAAACTAATTACTCTCTAACGATTTTTCTTTTCTCTCTAACTCTCTCTAACGATTCTCAAACTACATATTTTTTTTAATTAGGTCTAAGTCCATTTTTGCGGGAATGGGGGCCAATCTCACAAAAGTAATTAAAATCGTTGATAAATAAAACTAATTACTCTCTAACGATTTTTCTTTTCTCTCTAACTCTCTCTAACGATTCTCTAACGATTAGCATTAACAAAAGTTGAGAATAATTAATTCGGGGGCAAAATTCACAGAGGTGGGCTAACGTCACGCTCTTAGAAATGATTTAATATTAAATAAAATATTAACTCTCTAACGATTTTGTGTAACTCTCAATCTCTCTCTAACGATTCGCAAACGATTAAAAAAATAAAATTACGTCTAAGTCCATTTTTGCGAGAAGGGGGGCCAACTTCACACGAAAAATTAAAATTGTATTTACATAAAAACTAATTACTCTCTAACGATTTTTCTTTTCTCTCTAACCCTCTCTAACGATTCTCTAACGATTAGGATTAACAAAAGTTCATAATAATTAAATCGTGCGGCTAACTTCACGGAGGTGACTTCTTTACCGCATAACCGTGCGTTTGCACCACAGAACATTAGTACTCAAGAGGTTTGCACTGGCGAAACATTTAATACAAAACATGTTGAAATCTCTAGTTCCTGTCAAAAATTGTATGGAACATTGACAGAAAGTTGGGATTACAACATGTTTTGTCTTAAATGTTTCGCCAATGCAAACGCACGGTAATCTATACTGTAATAAAATCGTAAACGTTCCGTGTCTTAAAGGTTTTCGCAAAAAAACTACTGGTCACCGCGAAAAATAAGTAACAGAAAGTAAAAAAACATTCTTTTGAAATTTTTGTCTATTTGTTTGTGAGCGTATCACATAAAAGCCACTCATTGCATTCATAAATTTAATTACTGAAAGATAAGAAGCTTTATTGTGAGTAACATAACATTAGCCTTTATAATCAAAAGATATTTTGCACATAATATATGATTTTTTATGACTGTTCTGGTCACAACACATTGTGTACAGCTTCTGAGCTGTAACTTAACAAAAAGTACTAGGCTTGCATGAATTTACGATAGCATTTCAAATAGATATAACTATCAAAAAGTACTAGGCTTGCATGAATTCACGTTTAGATTATTTTACGTACATCAAAAAACAAAAAACATCTCTATCTATAAATAAAAACCAATTGCCGCTTATATGAAAGAAAGATCACTAGAGAATACCTCGACCGATTTGGCAGGCTTTTTTTTGTATTCGCTTCCTAATACAAGGTTTGTATGAAAGAAAAATTTTACACCCGGGCGACCCCGGGTATGAACAGCTAGTATATAAATACAAATCAGTTGTCGTATGTATGAAAGAAAGATCATCACTAGAGAATGGCTCGACCGATTTGGCTGACTTTTTATGTTGTATTCGTATCTGGACAAGGTTTGTATGAACAATTTTTTTTGATAATTCACAGGAAATGTCGGAATTATACCTGGGCGACGCCGGGCACGAACAGCTAGTTAGTAAATATGTTTGCACAGCTGTTGACTGCAAAAATACAGGGACCCATGTATTTTTTGCCAAACACAGAAACTGTGGGAGAAAATGCTCCGAAAAAAAATTTGGAAGCCCAATAATTTGCAGAGAATATGTGCTATACTTTTTAAACCTGATGACTTTTATCTAGGGGAGGTATTTATACATGTTGAATCACTATTTACGCCACACCTGTATAGTACCCACGGCTTCACATCAAGCTATACATTTCCGGTATAAACTGACTCATTATAAGGAAATCCTATACAATGCGAGATCAGCGTAAACTGGAAATGTGTAGCCGTGTGTACATACTAATGCCATTTTGTGTACCTAACATTAAAAACCGTAAATTTAATACGGTTTCTTCGCGCTCATCACTATAACGTCACTATGGTCTCTCACTCACTATCAAAGTAAAATTGTTTGTGATGGCACCGTGGCTGTCAGTGTCACATCAAAATTTATTTACGTGCTTTTTATCAACACAAAAGCATGATTGTCCTGTGTTTTGAAATGTGAAGGTAATTAATTCGTGCTAATTTAAAGCTTATTATTCGATCTGCTCCTCGTAACAATCATGCAGCTTTCCGAAATTGATAACGTCAAGATCTACAATCTCAGCGTTGGAAAGTCTCTTCCTGATGTAAGTGTTATTATCTTAGATAACCTAACAATTTATGAAATAAATTTTACAATAATCAAATTACAATACATTTAATCAAATACATTTACATATTCTTAAATCTCTTTGCATTTAATGTTCTGTTTATAATTTACAGTGGCTGACGGAAAGGAAAAAACGTGCTCTTTTGAAAAAGAATGTAGACCTCAGGCGAAGAATTGAATTGATTCAAGAATTTGACATGCCAGGAGTGAGCACCAGCATGCGGGTTTCTAAAGACGGACAGTATATAATGACTACTGGCATCTATAAACCAAGAATAAAATGTTATGATGTAAATAATTTGTCCTTGAAGTTTGAACGGTGTCTGGACTCTGAAGTAATAACCTTTGAAATATTGAGTGAAGATTATTCAAAAGTAAGTAACATAATAATTTTTAAAGACTAATGCTTTTTAACCCCCAATAGGAAAAGAGGGGTGTTACTTATAAGTTTAATGTGTGTATCTGTGTCTGTCTGTGCCATCATAGCTGCCAAACGAAAAAAATCGTTTATTAGATGCCTTGTTTACGTGGGGGGTTTTTTAAATTTTAAATTTAATTTAACTTGTAATAAATTTTCTTCTTTCCAGATTGTATTTTTGCAATGTGATCGATATGTTGAATTCCATGTCGGACATGGTCGTCATTATCGCCTTCGAGTACCCCGGTTTGGAAGGGACATAGCTTACCATCGACCATCATGTGATCTATTTGTTGTTGGTGCCTCATCAGTATGGATAACTTGTTTACAATTACTGGTTCTAACATGATTAATATATTGAATTCAATAATAAAAACTTGTGTTATTTACAGGAAGTGTATAGATTGAATTTGGAAATAGGTCAATTTTTAGCACCATATGTTACAAAAGCGTATGAAATTAATTGTTGTGCTGTAAACGAAGAACATGGATTATTAATGCTTGGCACAGAATCTGGCCATGTGGAAGCATGGGATCCACGCACCAAATCAAGACAAGGAATACTAGATTGTGCAATGCATTGTACAGATTCAGAGTACAAGTATGTAAAAACATTAAACAAATTATAGAATTGTGATTCATTTTAATAATTATTTTTATCTTCTGTATTTATTTGTTTATAGAAATGACAGATTGCCTGCTATAACTGCTGCTAAATTTGATGGTCCTCTTAGAATGGGTGTAGGCACATCTACTGGTCATGTGCTATTGTATGACATAAGATCAAGTAAACCTCTTCTTGTTAAAGACCACATGAATGAAATACCTATAAAATCATTAGAATTCCATAAAACAATGAATTATGTCTATTCGATGGATGCTACTGTTGTGAAGATATGGGACAAAAATACAGTATGTTTACCTAAATTATTACCAAGACTTGTTGCTGCTTTAATTTTAAAATGAATAAACCTATTAAAGTTACAATGTTGTTGTTTTAGGGCAAGCAATACACAAGCATAGAATCATCAGCGGATTTCAATGATATATGTGTTTTTCCAAACACAGGATTAAGCATGATGGCAGTTGAAGATCAAAAAATGCAAATATATTACATTCCATCATTAGGTATGTGCACAAGTACTTGAACAGAATAACAGATTAATGCAGATGGTTACTCCGCAAATTCATTTAAATAAAAAGCGACTCTTTCTACGACACAATAAAGTGCAATTCAGGTTGCTAATTACAGTTATATTCATGTAGAAATTACCTCTCTTTCTATCGCGTAAATCTTATATCTTCTGACTACGTTACGCTCACGGTGTTGGCCCGAGAAGACGAGCCCGCCGCGTATTTGTAGCTTCATACCTAAAATGCGGAGTGCATCTTCTGTACTATTCTGTGACAGAACACTAATAAATAATAGTGCATGGCCCCTAGAAATAAAGTTTACATAAAAGTATATACTTGACTAAAACTATTTTCACTATTTACCAGGTCCTGCACCCAGATGGTGTGCTTTCTTGGATAATTTGACTGAGGAATTAGAGAGCTCGGCATCACAAACAGTTTATGACGATTATAAATTCATCACTAAACAAGAACTGGAATCATTGGGATTAGATCACTTGCTGGGAACAAATCTTTTAAGAGCATACATGCATGGGTAAGACTTGCTTCCTCAATTAGGAAAATGTAATTTTCATTCATCTAATAATTATGGAAATTAAAATTACAGATTTTTTGTTGATGTGCGTTTGTACAAGAGAGCAAAGTCGATCGCGGATCCATTTGCGTTTGAACAATATAAGAAACGTAAGATAAGAGAAAAGATTGAACAGGAGAGGCCATCGAGAATTAAGGTTGAGGATAACTTACCAAAAGTTAACAGAGATTTGGCATCCAGACTCATGGATTATGGAGGAAGAAAGAAGAAACAATCAGCTAATCTACTCAAAGATGACCGTTTTAAGGTGTGCTTAAGTTTTTCAATGCATATTGTGAATATCAATTAATCAACACCCTAATTGCGTAACACAGGAACAATCACAATCTGTTTCATTTTGACAGTTCAACAAGATTCATTGTGTTATTTATGTTGTTGAACAGACAAATTTTTCGTACATAAGAAGCAATGGATTAGCAATAGCCTTTAAAATGATTCTGATTTTGATTGATCGTGTTACGCAATTAGGGTACTTGACACTATCATTGATGTTTAAAATAACTTTTTTTTTATAGGCCTTGTTTGAAAACCCTGACTTTGAGGTGGATAGAGGAGCTGAAGAATATCGTTTACTCAACCCAGTTTTGTCTAGGCTAGATAAAAACAAGGAGAAGAAAGTGGAAGCTGAACCAATGCAGGTAGAACAGAATATCCCCTAATCCTTACTAATATTATAAATGCGAAAGTAACTCTTGTCTGTCTATCGCGCTTTCACGCCAAAACTACTGAACCGATTTAATGAAATTTGGTACACAGATAGTCTGGAGCCTGAGAAAGGACATAGGCTACTTTTTATCGACATACCACGCGGGCGAAGCCGCGGGCGGAAACTAGTTTCATATAAATCTGTTGAGTCGTTTTAGCGTGAAAGCATAACAAACAAACTCACTTTCACATTAATAATATAAGATAGAATTTCGGACATTTTCTTTACTCTGTTATTAGTACACACGGCTAAGCTGACCTCGCATTGTACGGAAATCTTATACAATGCGAGATCAGCATTAACTGGAAATGTATAGCTTGATGTGTAGCCGTGCGTACATGTACATGTATGAAATATGACATTTTTTCTTTTGCATTTCGCAGGTGGAAGAAACTGAAGATAAAGATTCTGATATGGAACTGTATGAGAATAGTGATGACTGCGATAGTTCTGATGAAGACCGATCGTGGGTAAAAGATGTTAAGAAACAACACAAAATTATTAGAAATAAATCCCGAAGAGAAGATGTCTCACAACACAATGAGGAGCAAGATTATGACACAAATACCGCCCCAAGAACTTCAAATATTATTAAAAGTATATCACGGGTGAGCAAAGCTAGTTTAGGAGATCGATTAGCTAAAGAAAACTTTTCAACAATGGTAACCAATAGCGGTGGAAACCGTGAAATGAAGTTTAGTATGAGAGGGAAGAAGTCAGAATCGGAAAATAATCGACAAATGAAGAAACACCATCAAGAGAGAAAACAATTTGTGCGACGAACAGGGTTTTTAACGAAAAAGAAGCTCCCTAAATCATTTTGATAAAATTAATTTAAAAATAGGAATAAAGTGCAGTGTGCATATGAATAACTTTTATCTTTTATTTTTTTACCTGTTCACGTGTCAGCCACCCCATGCTGTATGCAGAGCTAGACGTTGTAGAAACGCACCTACAGTGGAATGAATACCGCTAAATACTGATTTTATTTTCATTGGTAACAGAAAACCCGGAAAAAAATACGTTGCCCGTAATATTGCAATTTTAAACACTTCTTGCCGAGCAACGCAGTCTGAGATGTGTGTGTCTTGAGTATTAATGTTCTGTGGGTGTGTGACTTGCGACTGCGCTTGCTGCTTCACATGCGCATTGGTAGACTGATTTAAAGGGTCATGCTCATGTACTAGCTCGCAGAAAACAAATGATTTTATATTGAATGTTGTTAGAATCTTTTCATTCGTCATTTATCTTTCTGGCTTATCAAAGTTCATTGTCCGTAGTGAGCGTTTATTGCTAAGTTCACGACGTCCACGTCCATTTATGCCCACTAACGCATGTCATAGATAGGAATTTAAAAACAGACCTTTTACATAAACTTAACATTATAATAATCTTGATATTCGAACTAGATATATCCATGATGTGCTTTCCAATATATAAAAAAAACTTATAGGGTCGCGATATAAACACAATGACATTAACATCGCATTGGCTACTATCAGAGTTAATGCACTGACTCAGTGCAATACCTACAAGTACACATTCAATGATGTTATTACATTATAAAAAAAACATTGCAGTGAATCGTTATCTGTTGTCGTTAATGTATCCTTTTTAACTCTCCCCGAAAGTGAAATTTAAGTTTAGGAATTGCTCAAATATATTCGTGAACTAGCAGCAGAAAAAATGCAAAATGACAACGCATCGTACGGCAGTGGTAAGCACAATACGCTTTTACCTACCTACCGTCATTATTGAAATCTTAGTTGTTTGCTACATAAATGTTCAATTATTAATATATCATTTCGTATAATGTGCGTATTGGTAATTAATTTGTAGATATGGGTAATAAACTGGATAATGTGAATTTGTTTAATGATTATGTAGCTAGTGATTTACTGGACAGCCATGTACTGGGGAACGACAAGCTTGCGGAACCAGCGATGGAGAGATCTACCAGGTCCAGTCTCGACGCCAATAGTGTGGACGTGAGTGATCCTTTATCATTTGTATTTTATACCACAATGGGGACACTGCATTGGAACTCGAATCTTTCGTGAATTCCAAGTGAGAAGTTCAGTAGTTATGTGTTTATGAGGCTGCAAGTCGCATGTGTACTTATATTTATTATTATACCTACTTTCAAAGACACCTTGATGCTCCTTTCCAGATCGGAGAAATAACGGAGTCCCCTGATACTGAATACATGAGTACTTCTGCTATATTACATTATTGTAAATCTAAGGTAATATTTTTGACGAAGCTCTTAATTTTTTTCCTATCGGCTTTATTCTATTACTTAGGTATTGATATAACTGTGTGTTATTGCAGATATTACTCCCATACTTAAAACTGTTAACTATTATGGGACTGCGGCCCGTACTGGACGTATCGAACTCTTCTAGATGCGCTATTTGTTGCTCACATTTTCATTCAATACAGGTTGCGATACTCATGTTTTTAGGATATGTACTCCAATATATGGCTTGTTTCAGGTAATAATTATATAACTTTAATGTTACTAGAATGTAAATTGAGATGCATATTGTTCCTTTAAATATAAGTGTCGAATATGTTACAGACGGGACAGAGGGTTTTGTTACAAGTTAGTACCGTTGGCGTTAACATCCACTCTGGAATATGACAATTATAAAGAAGTGTGTTATGGAAACGTTATATTCACCTATATTGGACCCAGCATATTGCATTTTGTGGGATTTTTGTACGCATTATATTTATTTCGGATCTCAGATAATGAACAATTGCAAAATCTAATGGAAAGAGTAAGTATTCTAACTTAAATCCATTGTGATTGTGACGTGAACTAATAACTTGGGTACATATAATACGCGTAATAATTGACGTTAACTCTCCTTGTTTAGGTATTTCTATTGTCGTCCTACTCACCTCAAGGGATGCCTACTACGAAGCCGAAGCGCCTGTTACGCATGTTGTGGTTTTTCATAATACTCAGCGTCCTGTGGATGTGCCTATCATTGTGTTCAGTCAATTTAATGCTGGCTAGAGGCAACATCATCTTCAGATGGATGGAAACAAGGTAAAGAGTAACCTTAAGTGGGTGATAGACGTGCGTACGTACTTAAAGAGAATGCATACAAATTAGCATGCCATAAATGTGTCATATATCTATAAAAATTGGTCAGTCGAGTACATCGGCGCGCCGCCTATAGCTATATATATGTACGACCCGCGAGGCGAGTTGTGGGCACGTGAACGAATTATCGTTGCACTCGTGTGTCGGGTGCTGGACACTAAAAGTGTTAAGTTCGCGACCTTACTCGCCTCGCCGTTGGTGACACGTGAAGCTTGCTCAAAATTTAATTGTCAAATTGGCACGCGGCGGTAACAGACGGGCAAGTAAGCTCGCCGAGCCATAAGTACGCGCACTTGCTCACACGTCTATCACCCCTTTTACATTTTAGATACGTACTGTCAAGGAACGAAAATGTTAAGCAATTTTCAAACAAATTCCTTTCCCATATATCGGGCGTATGTCACCATTTCGAACTGTCATTTTCATTCAAAATGTTGGCAATGACGATGCATTTAAAAATTAAGTTTAAGATGCTTATACCTATATTTATTTCTTGACTACGTGCGGTCAACCGGGCAGACCCTAACCGTTACGACATAAAGGTCACATTGTACCACGGACTGTTGATTTTAAATGTGGTACCTACTGATGTTATAATTAATTTATTCCAGTTCGTATGAAGTAAGAATGTTGTTGAAGATCTTACTTATAATATGCACATTGATTCACGACATGGTGCAGGCGACTATCATCACAAGTTACTGCCTACAAGCGCAGCTGTTGCAGGCTCATCTCATGTTCCTCAAAGAGCGCCTTCTTAACCGAACCATTACTCCGCTTAACTGGATGAGAGTGAGTTTTCCTTTGAATAACTTATTTTGAACTTCTTAGAACAAGTCCAACAATTAAAAAAAATCTCCTACATATACTAATTTCTCTTTTTGCAGGAAATAGCAGAATTCCGTAAGCTGTTAAAATATTTGAATGATGACCTAGCACCCGCAGTTTGTTTATTCACCATCGTGAACATATCATGGGCGAGTTCTGGTCTTATGTGGCTACTCAACTTAGACAAGGTGGACACTGAAACGGAACCGTTGATTGGTATCAGCATCCTTAATGAGCTCTTGTGGATATCAGCGGTCGTAGTACCATTTGTCCAGGTAATGGCAAAAAATCTAATTTGACTAAAGAGCACTTTTGAGCATTTGCCGTCATAGAAAAATTTAAAGCCACGTTGGCAAGATATAGATAGAATACCCTTTATGACGTACAGCATACAAATTACAGATATAAATTTAGAAATTTTACATGGGTGGTCTTATCGCTAAAGCAAGGTTTGCATTAGTCCATGTTTAACGTTAGTTTTATGATCGCAGGCCGCGCGGCTGTCTCAGGAATGCCGGCGCACGCAGTCGGTGGGCCACGAGCTGTGCGTGCGGCCGTTCCTGCACCAGGACACGCCGCAGGACGACATCACCTCCGTGCTGCTGTACGCGTCCACGCTGCGCCTGCACGCCAAGCTGTTCCACTACCCCATCGCCGGCCGATACCTGTGTCTCGTACTCACCCTTACCGTAATAGTACTCTTCTCACTTGGAATGTGTCACTTATTACAATAATAATTTATCGATACTTAAAATATTAAATTAATTTTATTATTTTTTATGAAGCACCAACTACTTAGCAGGTTTACAAGTTGTAAATCCTCTTTCTGTAAATAAGTGTAATTTAATTATCTGACATTTAAAGTTATTCAAACATCAAAATCTATACCTAACGTCAGAATCTTGGGATACTGAATAAAATATTGGAAGATATTTTGATAGTTTTTTATTTTCGTTTCCAACTATTTTGGCACTAACACAGGTAGACTTAATTATTAACATGTTAAAATAAATCTATTCATTTTATTAACTTCAATTCGAGTCAAACCGATATAAATTTTTGTTTTGGTGTTGCTACTAATATTATTTCATACTGACACGGAGTAGTAAACAAATGGAGTGCTTACAATAATGAGCTAAGCCAAGCAGATGCAGATGGTGGGCGCTACTCTGTGTCGAGCATGGCGAGGCGTGAGACCTGCGCGCCCCACCACGAGTGCACGTCGTGCAGCACAGGCTGGTCGCGCGCGCCGCCGCCACTAACGTGACTCACGCGCACTCCACTCTTCGCAGATGCTGTCGAAACATACATTATCTTCAATATGAGATACCATCCCAACTAATCAATCATCCATTGGATATCTTATCAAAGAATCGTTAGGCCATCCGCTGCGTTAAGAAAGACATGCGTTCGTCGTCCTAGCGCAGCGGACGGCCTTAGGGCAGTGGATATAACAATATAATATATTATTTGAGAGTGGAAAGTTGAAGTGGGCCCTGGAGAGAAAGTACACTAAGGCCCGTTGTATACAGAACGGTTTTTTTACGGTTCGGCGCGCTAGCCGTACCGCAGAATAATCGTGTGAGCTTGTATATCACACGGCTTTATGGTATACGGCGACGGCGCCGTGCCGTAGTGCCGCCGTGGTCAACAAACTTCCGTAGTGATCCATACAACACTAATGACCGGGCCTACACACGGCGAATTAACTGTAATTTTTCTCGGCAAAAAAAACGTGTGTGTAGAACAAATATTGAGGTGATAAATAAAAAAATATTAGTAAAACGGCACACAAATTTTTTTTTGAGTCTCTCATCGTCCTGCTCTGGAATCGGCCGAACTCAAGTTTTGTGCTCAACACACTTTCGGAGCTACGAATACGAATTTTATTAGAACTGCCGTCCTTAGACGTTGCCGGCAAGGGTTTCTGTGCTCTGTGGCACTCCCGGACTCGGCTCGGTTTTTTTTGTATAAAGTTACATAACTTTTTAAATGGTTGCAAATTCAGTTTTGGAACAATAATGGCTAGTATGTCAGCATGATAATTTATCTTTGAGTCGTCATTCATTTGATGCTTTAAGCTTTTACCTAACATGGCAATGCAAGTTGCCTCGATTTTGGAGTTCAGCGCCCTGTTTATCAAAATTTACAAGCCTTGTAATACCAAATGTCATTATTTAGTTCACAAGTACATATATTTTTGACACTTCCTGTGACCCAAGGGCTGGCTTTTTTGGTCAGAGGCTAAGCATTGCCATACAACGTGGCAATGCCGCTAGTCCCTTGGGTACCTTACCAGCCGACAGCGATGCGGAAGAATTTTTCGACGCCATATTTTAGTTATTAATTGCAGGGCTTGAAATACCGTTAAAAATATGGTATCGTTACAGCCTTGCAGATATCGTTAACTAATAAATAACGTTATAATATTTAACATTATATCTGGCACATTTTATCGTTAAACATACGTAACGTTAAAATCTACGCTATCGAAAATTTTATCGTTATGATTTAGTTTTGTTACCGTGGCTCTGGATATCGTTAAAAATTTCAGACTGCATCGATACTAAGACTGTGCCGTACGACTATTTGCGTGTATAATAGGTATTCTCTTTGCTATTCTGTGTTGTAGCTTGTTCTTGTGAATATACTTGGTTGGTTTGTCCGCCGGCCGCCTTTGAGAAAACGGGCCAGCAATGTCGCATAAAATAACAAAAATAATACCGGTAATGTTTTACCGCTATTTTTACAATAACATTAAAAATACCGGTAATTTTTACCACAATTTTTAACGTTATAATTATGTTATGCTACTAAGTAACGCTACCAAATCGTACCGATACCCAGATATCTCTACGGAAATACGGTTTTCAAGCCCTGATTAATTGTTTATTTCTATAGTTAGTTGTAATTAATATTAGTTAGGATTTCATTAGTTAAGTAATAGTTAGTTATTATTATTGAAAATTAAATTGTAACTTATATTTTTACACATTTATTTATGATTTTGTTTATCAAAAAATTCTTTGTAAGTTACAAATTGTAGAAAATCATAGCAAATCCTGAGTGTCCAGCGACTCTCTATTCCGTCTTACAAGTGTAGTGCTTAGTACCGCAATAAATGTTTAAATTCGATTTTCTTTTTACCGACTTCAAAAAAGGAGGAGGTACTATGTTCGGGATGATTGTTTTTTTTTTTTTTTTTTTTTTTTTTTTTTTTTTTTTTTTTTTTTTTTATGTATGTTCACTGATTACTCCGCCGTTTGTGAACCGATTTAAAAAATTCTTTTTTTGTTCAAAAGCTTATACTTCTGAGGTGGTCCCATTGTCACCAAGTCAGGATCTGATGATGGGATCCTAGAGAAATCGAGGGGAACTTTCAAAAATCGTAAGGGCAACTAGTGCATTCCTTAATTTATTCATTAAGTATTTTACAGCACTACAATTTTATGAAGGCCTGGAGTCGATCTGATGATGGAGCCGAAAGACAGTCAAGGGAACTCCTCAATGGTTTACAGCAGATACCTCGTGTTTGGGCTTGATTAATTTGTATTGATAAAAACTTTACACTTTGATGGGTTGTGACTGTCGTTAGGGGTCTGATGATGAAGACGAAAGACAGTCGAGGGAACTCCTCGGTGGTTTACAGCAGATATCTTGTTTGGGCTTGATTAATTTGTATTGATAAGAACCTTACACTTGGATGGGTTGTGACTGTCGTTAAGGGTCTGATGATGAAGACGAAGGACGATTAACGGAACTCCTCAACGGTTCACAGTAATTACCTTGTGTTTGGACTTAATTCATTTATATTGATAAGAACTTTGCAACCATATAGGTTGTAAGTGACATTACAGATCTGATTATGGTCACCTTATAATATGATGATGAGGGGAACTATACAGTGTAAGCAAATGTATAGTGTTCACCCTTATATTCTTGAGAAGGCACGGGAGTCTCATTAGCCAGCCGGTTTCGTATAACATCTAAACGATACTTGCGCTGTTCAGACGACTCGCCACTTAATCGTTTTTGAATAAGATTGAGTCGGCAGATCTTATCATTTGGCGACTCCTGTGACAAATGAGAATGCATGTAATTTCTCATCTGAGATAACCTAGCATGACAAGCTAACGGTGATTCTTGGGAACCGGACATAGCACTCCGTTTGCGATTCTTAGATAGGCGTTCTTTTTCAGCAGTATTAGTCTCTTTAATTCTGTTTTTCTTCATGCGGGTGGCTCCTTTAGTTGGTCTACCCATGATTACAAAAATCAAATTACACAAAAAATGGAAAAATAATAAAACTTTAAAAAAAAATTGACCGACTTCAAAAAAAACAAAACAAAAAAGGACTACTGTACTAAAAACCAAAAGACAAAAGTACTTCTTTAATAATAAGAGAAAAATAAAAAAATAACTTTAATTTCGGAAGTCGGTGGCCAAAAACTAAAATTAAAAGCAAAGACACCGACTTCCGAAATTAAAGTTATTTTTTTATTTTTCTCTTATTATTAAAGAAGTACTTTTGTCTTTTGGTTTTTAGTACAGTAGTCCTTTTTTGTTTTGTTTTTTTTGAAGTCGGTCAATTTTTTTTTAAAGTTTTATTTAAAATGTGGTCCAAAGAGAGCTGGATGACCTGATGCCCGTGTCCCAGCAGTGGGAACATTCTAAGTAACTTGTGAACGTATAGACTTGTAACTTTTGATAAACAGGGCCTAGTAGTGTACCTTTATCTTCTACTTAGTAGTTACTCTATATTTGGCTTATATGGCTAGCTTAACGATAATATTAGTAAACAAAATAGAACACTCACACTTACAAGAAGTCTTCTTTATGAGGGCAGGATGAGGATCACTGAGAGTTGGCTGAAGATACTTCTTGATCGGGCTCTCCGGTCTGCAAGTTATTTAATTCAATATAAATCGGTATGTGGGCCTCACTTCTTAAATTATTTTTGAGATAACTAAGCGCAATAGTTGTTCCTAGGTCTTAATTTTACCTGGGAATTGTGACAGATGGTAATCCAGGCCTCTTGAATTGGCTTTTGGTTGACGATCTTTTTGGTTGTGAATCAAAAGATGATGATATATCTGTAAAATAAAAAATAACACAAATACAGAACCTGTCCTGTATTGTTTAAGGAAACAATTAATTAAAAATCTTACTAGATATAACAGGCTGTGAAGTGGACTCTGTTATTTCCGTGCGTCCTGTGTTAGCGATCACCTGCTGGAAATTCATTTAAAGTTTTGTATTTTACTCTTAGCCGTACATAAAGCTATCAATATCAAATATGATGATTACCTGAGCTTCAGTTTCCAGTTTTTCTTTGTCAACTTTCTCGCTGCTCATGTCAACAGCTTGTTCATTTGTTTTCCGCAATCCAGCGATTAAACTAGTTTGCTGTTTCTGTAACACAAAACTACCTTAAAAACACGTACCTTATTAAAATTGAAATCAGAATTATCATGTTTTGGAACTATGGATTTCCAATTTAATGTTATAATTGATAAAATACAAATTCCATAGAAACCAAAAGTAATTTAGGATCTTTTGATTACAAATGAAATGGTCTCAAAAATCAAAATAGAATACAGAACGCTATAGTAGGTAGTAAGTGGAAATAAATGTAAATATCTAAGATTCTAAATTCAAATACAGTTTTCAATATTTAGGAAATATTTTTCGAATGTTTTTCGTCTTCCTTTAATCACTTGAGGTTCGAATAGAGGGGGCCAGAAAAAAAGTCACAATTAATCGCAATGTGGATAATATGACAATCACGTGTATTTAGTCTTGATAATGATGACGAGTAGCGCTATTACAAAATCGAAGTGCACAGATTTAGGTAAATTTGACGGCGTGCGGCAGCGGATGCGCTCGTGTGCGTCTAGTGAAGTACGCTACGCACACATGCAAATCGCTATGCGTCAGACGCGAGGAACAAACCAACTTGATCCTTTCCACTTTACTTTCGAAATAAATTAAATTACTGTTATTTATAGTTCGTGAAATATTATTTGTATCGATGAATGTACCTAGAACGGCTTATCTATTGAGTTACAATAGGGTCTTAAAAATTTACTTGAATTTTAATTTATATGTTATACCACTAAAGCGGCAAACTAGCATGCAACTCAAAGAGAATTAAACCACTTGAGAGCTGATAGACCGATTTCGTCTAGGCACACGACTCACCACTGCGGGCCGGGGGACGAAGAAATTAAAGCGGTTGTGATTGGCCGATGCAACAATGTTAGGACGAAAGTTCCAAACATACTGATGCACAAGTCAGTTTTGCAACAATAATATCGATATCGATAAAATCGACGTCTACAATCCTAATTGAACAATAAAATATTTAAATTTGAATTTCACTTAAGAACACGGTGACGGATGAATTCTCCATACAAACGTAATACCTAAATCATTTGCAATTTGAGCATATATTCACCATAGTGTGTTGTTATTCGGATTGAGACAGTATTTATCTAGGTTCTTCTTACATCTTTTTTTTTTCCAAAAAACCTAACTAAAATGAAGTTGTAGCGAATTGAATTTCGCACATTTTTACAGCGTAAATGACATGTTTTCATGTTGTTTTTTCTGTATTATAAACAACAATACTTGTGATATTGTTTCAGCAGAAACATAGCCTATATTATCAAGTTACAAATTATCGAAAAAAAAATGGAAAAACATTAAGTTTTCATTCATCATTTTTGGTATTACGAAACACACCCAAATTTATCATAAATTTTCAATGGCCAGTAGTGCTATCGCGTCAAGCAAATGTCATGTCAATGAAAATGTGTGCGTGGTCGTACAGTTCACGGTAGCTGTGTGTATCGCTCCGACAGGCACACTAGCGCAACATTTGTAGCCCTTGATTCGTAGTTGCAATCGAAGCTCCGCCGGCCCCTTAAGAGAATTTATTGTTCTATCCGACAGGGATTGACATTGCTATTACTTATTTTTAATCTGCTGTGAAATGCCTTAAACAAACAATGCTATATTTATTTGGAAACCAATTTTCCCTGTGAACTGCATTAATCCACTTTTCTTTCAGTTACGGAACATTTTGAAATCTAAAATGTAAACATTAAGTACTTAATGTTACTTTTTTACCATTAGGAAACATCGTAATTTTTATCGACTTAGATAGACTTTATTTTGAAGTTGTCTCAACACTCTACAGTATAAGTGGACATGAAAGGAACAGACTTATTGCAATACCCTAGTGAGAGAAAGGGACTCTTCAAAAAGACATCAACGCGGTGTACATTTTTTGTGCCATTTACGTAATCACCCAGTTTAGCTTGAGCCCTGCAATTATTCTTAATAAAATATTTATTTTACTTACCGATGAAAATAATGCAATCTTTTTATAGCTGGATATTCTAGAGAATTTCCTACACCATTTAATTGAACAGGAACTCATAATTGTTTTTATTTATGCAGAAATGTTTTAAAATGTATCAAAATACCGGCGTATGCAGAGATCCAATAACTGGTCAAAACTAAAATGGCCACTCGTATTTCCATCTAGTATCAGTGCTATTCATCATATGTGTCGTGAGCCTGAGTCGCCGGCATGAGCAGTCAAGAGGTTATATAGTCATTGATGCAACTGCTATTGGTAAAATGTAACTGCAGTTACCGCGGCCTAAAGATGCTTGCAATGCCAGAAGCATCACTTGCGTGTTGCCAGTACCTACTTCTCTTACCAATTTTCTTTACTAGTATGCAATTTATTCAGCAGGTAATTAGACATTTTAATACTTAATATATTAAATTACTATATCTTCGATGTAACAAAGCATGAAAGGACGCCCAAAAGTTAAATTTTACGAAACATCCTTTGCAAAGACAAGGTTTTTACTGATTTGTGTAGACAAATTGAAATATTTATTTAAAACACTCCCCAAGAGAAATAATCAAAATTTCCTGGGCATATACACCCCTTTGCAAAAAAAACGGGCACCTTAACAGTCATTGGCTTTTCTATGGATAATATTAATATTTTAACTTTACTTTATCAATAAGAATATCGTTTTTTGGCTACACCCCTCTTCCGGGAGCGCTACAATTTTACTAGCTCTTATTGCTTTTTCTGCCATTACAATCGACACAAAGATATCTGTTTTAAGTCACAATAGGGCTGGATTATGCGACAAACATAAATTATTATACAAAAAATAACGAGAAGTAAGTTTTAGTTGCCAGGATAACCTTTTAATCGCAAACCCGCAAAAAGTTAGTAAAAGTCACAAACTGAAAAAGGGATTATTATTGTTTTAAACAAAAGTTTCGAATTTGGAATGAACTTTATTTCATACCCAGACTCTTTATTAATGCCAGTAACATAGTTTGGCTATTAAACCTCTTTACAACTGAATGATTACCAATAATGTAAAAAAATCAAAACCACCCGTTTTTTTTGAACGGGTGTATTTTTTTTTTAATTTTGAGGCTATAGCTAAACCGTAATCACCAGTGATCGGAATAGGTAGAGCTAATCTACCTAAAGTTCAAAGAACAGAGACAAAAAAAGTGGAGACTTCCTTACGACTAAAATATTTTTTCGGGACTAATATCGGGATTTCGGGACATCACATAAATTATTATTAAAACTGTTATGTAAATAACATTAGCTTCTGCGCTTACTTATATCGTTAAAACGAATATTAGATTATTAGGAGATTACCTTAATTTTTTTCAACAATAGAAATCGTGCATACTTTTTTTTTAAAACAGAAACAGGAAATTAATTCGATAGTTGTTTTACTTTATTAATTTTAGTTGTACTTAAGTAATGTTCTGAAACCCGGGACATTAGTCCCGAAAAAATATTTTGTCGTAAGGCGTCTCCACTTTGTCTCTGTTCTTTTTCGAACTTTAGATAAATATACTCTACCTATTCCGATCTCTGGTAATCACACATCAAAACTCGAGTAAAACGCTCAAATTCAAGAAAAATTTAGATAGCCCTCTTAATGTGACAATCACGTGTATTATTTATTTATTAAATCTTTATGAAAAAGTAAAAAAAAAATACTGTACAAAGATATATTTATTCGTGCGACTGTAATGTGTAACGTGTAAAATATTTTTACTAATAATGAATTGAATTGTGCGACCACGTAAAACCTCGACTGAGCTACTTTTTTAATTTAAACAGAATTTAAAAATCTGTTTAAATTAAAAAATCTAATCTTTTCAATAATAAAAATACACGTGATGCTGGGACTAGCCAAAAACCTCAGGGGGGGGTTCCTCATAGGGGGGGGTGGTATAAAAGTGGCCTAAAAACTATTTGAAGATTATTACTTATGGTTTATTGTAGTACATATATTATTAACTAGCACTTTGCCCGCTGCTTCGTCCGCGTGGGTGTCGGTTATTATATACTAAAACCTTCCTCGAGAACCACTCTATCCATTGGTGAAAACAGCATGAAAATCGGTGCAGTAGTTTTTTCAGACCGACAGACGCGGCGGAGGACTTTGTTTTATAATATGTAAGTATTTATTAGCCATATAACTTACACTACTGTTGGCGCGTATCTTCTTGAGGCAGCCCTCCAGCCACGTGCGTATGGTTTGCTTGGCGACTTCCTCCTCGATTAGAAACTCGAACTCTTCCCGCGCCAACAACTCCTCCATTTGCAGTGACTTGCGAATGTCCACCGTGCGGTACGACAGCATACTGTTATCATTCAATTATTTTTAATATATTGTATTAAAAATAAAAAAGATAGAATAGCAACATTTTCACAGGTTTTAATTTCTGCAACTCTGAAAAAGCCTACCATAAAGTATGGCTACGTACTTGATGACGTCATGGAAGGTAACATCTTCGCCATTATGCAGTCGCTCGAGCTCATAGCACATGTACTTAAACAATAGCCTCTCCTTGTGGGTGTCGCATTCTAGGCGACCTTTCAGAAGCCGCAATATGAATTTTACCTGAAATGCGATAAAAATCATAAATTTTTGTTTAACCTGGTGCAACTGCACTGGGCCATCGTGGTTATGGCCCACTCCCTCTCATCGAAAGGAGGCCTGTGTTGCAGAAGTGGCAACATTATAGATTGATTATGCTTATGCTTATCCGCACATCCATGGTAACAATTTGAGATAGACAACGTCTTTATTTCGTAGCAGTGAGGGTGTTTTTTGTGGTTCAAGTTTAAATATGGATGCGCGGTTCACTTTATATGTTTGAAATTAATTTATAACTTACCTTTCTAACCGGTATAACACCTTTTTGATGCACATCCACAACGTTCCATGTATTTTGGAAGTTTCTAATGTCAGCGTAAGACAGAAGAGCGTCTTCTTCGTTTGAGTAGAATAATGAAAAGTTCTCCATGATTATAGCTGCAAGATACAAAAATTATGTGACAGTTAAGTAATGATATTGTTTACGCATACGAAAGTTTGTTGTATGTTTAGGTTCGTTCTCACAGACAGGAGGGCTGTGTCCCAGCAGTTGGTACATTATAGGCTGATTATGCTTTTTTTACTTAAGTTCGCGCAGCTGAAAATACGACATAATATGAACATTTCAACTTTGTCTGAACCGTCTCCTTGGTTTGTCAAGCGGCAATCACTTTACATTCGGCTGTTGCTAAGTAATTTGACTTCCTTGTTGGTTTAGTCCTCGCAAGCGCTACTGCTGAGCATGAGGTCCTGGGTTCAATTCTCAGGTCGGGTAAAATGTAAAGGGTTTTTTCTCAGTAGTAGCCCGGAGTTTGGATTTGTGCCTGGTTGATGGCAATAGGCTCGTCCCCTATTACATAGGATTTAAACATTACTGGCGAAATGTGGGTGTACTATATGTAGGTATACCTCTGCCCAAGCCTTTAGAGACTACAGGCTTGATGTGATTTTTTTTGTTTCATTTATATGAAAACGTTGCACTAACCCACAAGTAAGTTGAGCACGATGTACGTAATAATGACGTAGAAGGTGCAGAAGTAAGCGAGCGAGGCGGTGAAGTTGCCGCAGTCGGTCTCCCAGTAGTTGTCGGCGGGCGTGCAGTAGGGCGGCGCGACCATGCAGTCGTGCATGATCTTGTTCCAATCCTCCCCCGTTACTATGCGGAACAGCATCGCTACGCTGTGGATCGGCGAGTTGAAGTTTGCGCGCCTGAAAATGAGATAAAAGTTGTCGACGTAGCTTCCAGAATAAGCAAGCTGAGTGGCAATGGGCCGGCCATATTAGCTAGGACGCCCTCAGACTAGGTGAAGCGGCGATCATTGCAGGGTGGCTGGTAGCAGCTGGATGAGAGTTGCTGAGAATCGTATTGAGAGAGAGGTCTATGTCCAATGTCCAGCAGTGGACTGCTGTAGACTAATGATGATGATGAAATAAGATGATAATTTAACTTTAATAGCTTATATTAATTTAATACAGCCATTGAACATTATTAAGGCCTTCACCTTTAACCTGTTTTACAAATAAAAAATTCTGATTATGTTTAGCAGGGTAATGTTGGATGAAGTTTTGTCCATTGCAAATTCACAAATGTGGACGCACCTTAAATGTCGTGCTGGCAGCACGCCATTTAAGGTGCGTCCGCATTATTTTGTGTCATCATGTTATTATAGTCAGTACAATTCGATGCATTGTATTAGAAGCTAACACACAACAAAAATAACCCAAAACGCTGTATGTACGCAAATGCCAAGACGATTGTTTACCTGCCAATCCCTTCGCCGTATTTGACGTTTCCAAAAACGATGGTACCAGCGAGTGCGTAGAAGAAGACGAGCAGGAACATGCCGAAGATGATGAAGAAGCTCTTGCACACGCTGACGCCGACCGTCAGCATCAGCATCTTGAGCGTGGTGTGCTTGCCGGTGATCGTGAAGAAGCGCAGGATCACCACCATGAAGCCCACGAAGTACGACAGGTCGTTCTACAAACACAACATGACACCATTATTTAAGATATAAATTATATTAGCAACATTTTTGTGCTGTTTTGACTGTATTGAGAGCGTTATTATATATGATTTTACACGTACAAATTAAATTAATCCATACTAAAAGAAATTAACTGGCATCATTAAATATCTATAACCAACACGTCTGTGAAGATTCGCCAGTGAATTTAATTTGACCTTGTTTAACGCAATCTAGGATTAGGTAAAAATAAATTATACAAACATGATAAATAGGCCAACATAGGGTCCACGGCCGACAAGTATAGTTTATGGCTTCATCTTAACCGCACCAAACTTCAACGGATTTACAAAAAAGTTACCTTCAAAGTGAAATGCATAAAGATCCAGATGCAGCCAGCGACGGTGACGAGCAGATCGTATCGGTTGCGGCGACTCTGCCAGTAGCCGCGCGGAGTGAACGCAATGGTCTTGAGAAGCACTTCCACCACAAACACGAGAGTTAGCAGAGCCGAGGTGAGGGCCAGTTGCTCCGTGTACGGGGAGTAGCGAGACCACTGGAATGTCGAAGGCGAAACTAAAATACAGACACGTAGCATACTTTGCCGAAAGTTTTATCACTTAGATCAGGGGTTCCCAACCTTTTAACATATCGAGGGGTGAAAGGCAGTTTGTTTGAAGCGACATTTTGGACGATATTGAGCTATAACATATTCGGAATCAGCGAATTTTTCTGCGTCGGATGAGCCGAGTTTCGTACAATTCTGAGCACTTTTTTGGCGCTTGAAACATCAGACTTGACTGATGCGACACAAATTTTATACAATTTTAGTAAACATGGACTTCACACAGACCAAATATTTTGTGATTTTGACTTAAGCTGTTTGTCCTGACATAAATTTCGTAACATAGGGCGTTTGAATCGTTTTGCCTGCCTGCATCTGAAATCCATGCTTGATGTCGTTTGAAACATTTAGCCTGCACGTGGAATTTATACCTGGAATTTATTATAAATACTTAATGTGAAGTGCTAATAAATCATTTTGGTCTGAAACTACTATTATGATACTTCAGCTGCATAAGCTGAATAGCCTGATTCTATATTACTATCGCGATGGTAGCTATTACATTTAACCTTACACTAAAACAACACCGAGTGTTGCTTAAATCCTTTTTCCTGAACCTATAATATACAGTTTATGGCGCTTGAATCATTTAGCCTGTTTCTAAATAACAGTGATTTGAGGTAATTTTGTATGAAGCGACATTTATTTCTGGTAATAACAGCTTTAAAAAAAATGAAAACTAGACTAAATTGTGCGGTTTTTATAACGGAAAACAACATAGAACACTTTTTTGTAATAATTTTATTACTTTTTTTATAACGTTTTTTTTCCTAAAAATGAAACTTTGAAATGCTCTCCTGTAAAGTTCCACAAATGTCGCTTAATAAAAATAGCCCGTGAACCCTCGATATGTAACTTTCTTTTAAAATCACTACGCCCACCAAGTTACTTTGTCGACTTATGTAGAAAAGCTTTCTAATACCAAGCCGCGCCTGCGCCACCACTCTACCGCGGGCGGCGCGCACCGGATAACTTATATTGACCGCACAGCACCCGGCTGTACATACATATGGGACTTAAGTACAGTTTAAGAAAAAGTTCAACATTGTTGAGGTTTGTGGTGTCCTTTACTGAAGCTTCTGTCGCAAGCAATGTACTCATATCTACGGCCGTGTAATACACATAAATATCTCAAGCCACGAATCTGTCCATCCGATTGCTAAGCTCGGAGCTCGATTCTTTTGCATTACTTACAAAATTTACGAAACTTATTAACATTGTTCCATACACAGTACGGACTTATTATGCCTTTAAAAATTAACGATCATGTAATTTAATGTATGGTGGAAGGTGACTCACTGTGACAGCTAACAATCCACTGTTTATGAGAACAACGATCGCGATCACTCGTTTGAAGCTCAAGTTTTGCGTGACATCATAGGCGAAGGCACGGACTTTGCGCTTGTTCGGGCGAGGAGGCAAGTGCAGCGGCTGAGCGATTTTCAGTCGCTTCTTTAAGTCACACCTGGAAACGAAAACGGTTTGAATCTCAATACAGTTTAACAGTAAACTAGCGACTCGTCCTTGCTTCGCAGGCCTGAAACGGCGACATGCCAAAACACCGGGATTTCCGAAGATAGGCGATGATTTCCGAAGCGAATACCAAACTCAAAAACTACTGCACCGATTTTCATGCTGTTTTCACCAATGGATAGAGTGTTTCTTGAGTAAGATTTTAGTATATAATAACCAACATCCACGCGGGCGAAGTCACGGGCATCAGCTAGTATATTATATAATAGTATCTTACTAAAGAGTATAATAAATAATAAGGGGGTATCTTACCAACGTCGTTGGTCGACAGTCAACAGTGCAGTGCCTTTGTTCTCTGAGTAATTAGCAATCACCACACCGACGAACAGGGTGAGTCCAATCATACAGCCAAGAAATATGTATACGTGTATATAGATCGCGTGTACCTGGCAACACAGATTATGGCATTTATAACAGGAGACACAAAAAGAAACATGAACACGAGACCTGTTTTGAACGTAACTTATGGATACTAACCGGTCCTAATGCTTTGATCAGTACATCCCGGACATCCAACCAGCCTTTAAACGATAGTACTTCGAATAATGTTAAGAGTGCGTCACCAATGTTATCGAAGTTGAATCGTTTGGGATTTGCCCTGAAACAACAAATATAGTAAGTTAGGACTAGACTCAAGATAGTTTTATCCTAGGTCTGCAAACCACCGAATAGAATGATTTCATCTCGATTATGCAGCAGTCGATTCTCCGTCATTTGCATAATTCAGTCATATCATCACGATTCTGGAGAAAGACCTCCAATCATCGCCACGACGCCCGGTCTTCTGCTTCCCGCGATCTTCACCACGTCATCGGTCCACCTTGTGGGGGCTGCCGACATTGTCGGTGGCTGAATCGGCTATCCGTTTTACAAGCAATATACTGCCCACAGCTACTTTAAAATCCATCGGCTATGTTGTATAACGTTGTCGGTTATTTTGGTTCTCCATGAATCCAACCGCCTTTTAAATAAACATCATGTGTATGTGTTACATACCAGACTCTAGGCACGAGCATGGAAGGGAAGGTCTCGTTGGGGCCGGGCCGGATCTTCATCTTAGTGACGAACACGCGGCGCATGAACACGCCCACACAGTCCTCGCGCTTCGTTATCGTGGGGTCGTTGCACCGCGCCAGTCTGAAACGTGCTGGATTTCAATAAACATCATTCTACACATTGGACATTGAGGCCGGCCTCAGCGAAGTGGTGTGACTGGATAGGTTTGCAGGCCAAACGTGGCCAAATATCGCCAAAGATGGTTTGGAAGAAATAAGGGGTGGCCTTTTCCCAGCAGCATTGGTATAAAAAGTAGGTTACTAATCCCTCTAGAAGTTTGGTATTTTACCTTGCAATTAATAATTGCATTGATAACGCGATAATCCTTTATCGTTAAGGGATTATCGCGTTATCGGGATCAGATCTTGTCAAACGAAGCCAGTTGGTTTTATAACCTGCAAGTATGTTACCGCTCACCTGCCACCGTATAACTGTACTCCATAGCTCGCAAACACGAACATCAGGAGGATCAAAAGAGTCGATACCTGTAGGAAAGTAAATTGCTCCGTTTAAATCTCAAACAGACAAAGATACAATTATTATTTTAGTATTTTTGCTTGACTTAACAGTGATGAAATTATTGTCGAAAGTACAGTGCGTACCGTACTTTCGAGAATTATTTTGTCGCTGTGGCCGTTATATATATATGGACGAAAAATGATCGTCTTTGAAGAACGTCTTCTATGTAACCTGTTGCGTGTTGTCCTTTAAAACTCTGTCGCCCAGTTTCTGGAATAAAATAATTCATTCAACCAATCACAGCCTGCAGTAAACGGGCGTTTGACAAAGTTACGTTAATTTTGCAACAATTTCTCGTTTGAGAAACTGGCCCTATATCTAATGGCATATTAACTAGGAATACTGTTAATATGACTTGCACGGTTAGCGGCCTGTTCCTTGTTTACTCACGAGCAATATCTCCTTGAACCCGCGGCACAGTTCGTAGACCACCTTGCGCATGTGCGGCACGAGCGTGAAGATCCGCAGCGGGCGCACGCAGCGCAGGATCATGAGCATCTGCGCGGCCGAGCCGGGCGGCACGCGCAGCGGCATCCAGCACAGGAACGTCAGCGACACCTGCACCGACATCGTCAGCATTCTCGCGCCCTTATCCCTCTTTATTTGGGCCGACGGAATATATCCTTTTCTTCCATACTTCTCTATTAGACGTCATCTCGGTAGTCACCCCATTTCTAGCCATATAATCTTTCACACAGTCTATCCATGGTTTCTTTGATCTTCCCCTACTCTTATAGCAAAACTCTTCAAAACTCTTCTCACGACATTTTGCACGAACAATTATACATTACTAACTGATGCCCGTGGCTTCGCCCGCTTGGATGACGGTTATTATATACTAAAACCTTCCTCGAGAACCATTTTATCCATTGGTGAAAACAGCTTGAAAATCGGTACAGACAGACATGGCGGAGGACTCTGTTTTATAATATGTAAGGAAACACGATTAAGTGACTATCGCTCGGCGGAAAAACCAAACTAGGTTGTTGTTTCGAACCCCACAGCTTTTTGCAAAAACAAACTTTTTAAGAGTTGGTATGTGTGTTGCAGATCCACACACACAGACCGACTACTAATTATACACGTCTACATAATAAAATGTTTAATTGTGTGATAGTGTGAAGATACTTACAATATAGATAAAAACGTCCAGCACTGCGGCGGCATCTTTCAGATAAGCTTTAGGCGTGAAAAACAGTCCGTCGGCTAAAATTTTCAGCGCTAGTTCCAAGCTCATGAACACCACGAACCCGTACTCAGCAATCTAAATAATAAAACATTCAATTATTAGCTAGGTTTTAAAAAAATAAGTAAGACATAGTTGGTGATTAATTATCAGTGAATCCGATAGCTGATGACTTATTGGGTTACATTCACCTGTAAAACGAAGTTTTCCATCACTCTGTAGGTAGGTGTTTCGAACATCATCGATAAGCACGAGAGTGTAGTGACCATGATCATGACCCAGTCCATGTAAGTCACTAGGCCGAGGAAATTACTGAAAACAAAAAACAGGTAATAGTTGTAATAAAACTAAATGATATTTAAAATAGTAATTAAAATGACAAAAAAAAACGTTTAAGGAGCGCACAGCCGGACCTTTAGTCAGAAAGCTAACATTACCTGAGCGAAGTATTGGATTAGGAATGCTCATCTTACTAAAATATGCGGAAATGTGTTTGTTGGTTTGTCCTTATTTTAAGCAGCGACGGAGCATCGGATCGATTTTATTTTATGTGCCGGAGAGTGACATGTTTTAATTTTATTCCGAAATAATGCACGGTTCCTGTGGGATCACCATACAAGTAAATCACGAGAGATAAATACTTACTGAAAACTTTTATAATGTACTTTTCTCTCGTTGCCTGTGACAGGGTCCCGCAGCCGGGCGTCATAGCGCGCGTCCACAATGGCGCGACATATCTTCCTGAAGCGGGACTCTCTCGGCACTATCAGCAGGGGAGTGTCGAACAGTGGATGATTCTCGCGTAAGTCCTCTTCTCGTTGATTCCTAACATACAATTTGAAGATGTACAGTCAACAAAAAAGTGTAATACTGGCAAAATAATCATCTATCCACTACTGTCCTTATTCTTTTTTATTGAGCGTTGTTAAAGCGCGCTGTTGGGTATTCAGCTCTTGGTTCAGCGTCGAAAGTTGGCGACTCACATGAAAGTGCGACGCAAAAGGTTTGAATACGTAACGCCAACATTATTTAAAGTAGGTAAGTAGTGTAGAATTGGGGTTCCTGGATCATACAAGATCCAGGAACCCGCAATTCTACACTTGAAAATGGGCTATTTATCAATCAATCAATTCATATTTGGGGTTTTCTGGATCAGATGAGATCCTGAAACACTCAATTTCAACCATCAAACATTATTGTCGAAGAAATGAAATAATAGTGTGGTCTACATTTCGTCTGAGTTATGTTCCTGTAATAGGGGGCCTAACTACGGGACACAAATCCGATAAGAATCAGAAAAATGGGATCGAATTTATGACCTCATGCTCAGCAGTCATCATTCCACTATTCAAGTGTGTATATGGGTAACATTAATACGCAGTGGCTACTCTAACGATACGGCGCGGCAGGGCATTGAATATGGAATGCTCTCATGTTTTTTTTTTTTTTTTTTTAACTAGGGCATCTTGAAGTTGATTTCTGAAATCATGACTTCTTAACCGG
The DNA here is from genome assembly GCA_949152455.1 of Lithophane leautieri. Lineage (NCBI taxonomy): Eukaryota > Metazoa > Arthropoda > Insecta > Lepidoptera > Noctuidae > Lithophane > Lithophane leautieri. Next base: position 9,578,500 of record OX424462.1, on the reverse strand, counting down.
ACATTCCTGTGGCTGCCTTAAGCTTCTACACTCAGGGCCTCCAGCCAGGGGCATAAACTATTCTAAATTAATATTAAGTGTGTGCTCGCTAAGGGCACCCCCTGTGGGGTACGAACCTCGGCTTAGGGCAACATCACTGGCGGAGGGACAGCAAGATGGTACAGGCTGGATCAAAATATCATCATTATTATTATTATACGGGGAATTTAAAGCTACGTGCTCAGCTGCGGCGCGGGCTGGCACTACTTCATCGGACAAGGGACGGGGGGTTGGTGAATTTAATCGGGGCGGACGCGAACGTGTTTTGCCTCGACGGCGAGGTCGGAATGACGGGAGGCGTCTGTGTTTGTGCACTGTACTGGTCTCCCTACGGCTCTCCTGGAGGAGAGTTATGGGGTCGTCTGGCTCTGAGAGAGTATGCCGCGGACGGCGAATCGAACTAATATTGGATGGGACATAGCAGGAGGCCTCGACAACCAGAGGGTTGCGATGTGTGACAGCTGTGTCGAAATAACGCTTTGAGAGGCGTTTGAGAAACTGGCGGATGGTGGGGATCTTTAGGTCGAGATGTAGGATCTCGTTACGAACATAAAAGGGTGCTCCCGTGACCTTTCTAAGGAATCTATTCTGGAGTGTCTGCATCCTATGAATGTAGTGGGGTTTTGCTTGAGCAAAGACGGAACCCGCATAGGTCATGATGGGACGAATGCACGCGGTGTAGGTACGCAATTTGCACTTTAGTGACAATTTGCTACGCGCATTTAATATGGAATGGAGTCTACCTAGAGCGAAAGCGGCTCGCGAACGAACCTGCTTTATGTGCTCTCGAAACGTGAGTTTTTGATCCAGTATTACACCTAGATATTTGGCTTGCTTCTCCCAAGGGATCGGCTTGCCGAACATAGTTACTGGAGGGGGACAGAGAAAGCTACGAAGTTGCGGTTTTATAAAGAAAACCGCTTGACTTTTGTCGGGATTGACTTCGATACGCCACTTTTGAAACCAGGCGCCAAGATTGTTGACCGCTCTCTGGAGTGTGGCTCGTATGTTGTCACGACTTCGTCCCTTGTAATAGATGGCCGTATCGTCTGCGAACAGAGCCAACTGCGCCTTTCTATTCTTTGGGATATCACTAGTGAAAAGAGTAAATATGAGCGGGGAGAGCACTGAGCCCTGTGGGACACCCGCACGTATGGGTCGGGGGGAGGATAAGGCTCCTTCGATGCGATAACGAAAGGTGCGATCCGACAGAAAATCACGTACTATGAGTACGAGACGATCAGGCACACCGAGTTGGTATAACTTGTATAACAATCCGTTGTGCCAAACCTTGTCGAAGGCTTTCGCTATATCAAAGAAGATAGCACCGGTCATAGAGCCGTGCTGGAAACCAGCACTTACGTGCTCTACGATCCGGTGGACCTGATGCACGCTAGAGTGCTGAGTTCGAAAACCGAACTGTTCATTGGGGATGAGGCCTTTGGTCTCGGCGTAGTCTCTGAGTCGCTTATAAATAAGTCTCTCATAGATTTTGCCTATGACCTTGAGCAAACTAATGGGACGATAACTCGACGGTGCCGACTTTGGCTTGCCGGGTTTCGGGATACCTATGACTGTGGCTTCTTTCCACGCTTTAGGGAATATATTATTGCTCAGAGCACCATTGAAGATGGTGGTCAGTAGCATTATCAGATGGGCTGGGAACAATTGCACCACCCTATTGGTGATACCGTCTGAACCGGGGGCTTTGCGAATCTTAAGACCCTTGATGATCTCGTGCACCTCGTCCGGAGCGACGGGGAGCAGGGGATCATCAGGGTCCTCTACGGGCGGAAGAGTAGCTCTACGTTCGACTTCAGCGTCCACCTCATCGAGATGAGCTTGATCTACTGGTAGGGTACTGGGAGAGCATTGAACCTCTAGACTATCAGCTAGACACTCTGCCTTTTCTATGTCGTCGAAGGCGACTGACTTATCGGGGCGCACTAGGGGGGGCATACTCGCGACCTGATCGGAGTTCAAGTTCCTAGTCAACTGCCAGAAGGGCTGTTGCTCTGGCTCTAGTTCGCTCAGCATCTTATCCCATCCCGCATTACGTAGCTCCGCTACGCGTTTCTTTACAGATCTCTGTAAATAGCGCATATGGGCCTTGTTTGCGGAACAGGGAAAGTTACTGTAGGCACGGGTGGACGCGTTCTTCTCCGTTATCAGATCACGTACATCCTGCGGGAGCCTCCAGCGACGGTCTTCCGTCACTGGAGTCTCCTTTGAACATTCGTTCAAAACAGACTGTACGTGATCTGTAAGAGAGTCGATCGCGGCCGTGGTGTCAGCGATAGAGTCGAATTTATCGGGGATAGAGTCCAATTGGGGGGACGTGTTGGATTTCAGCTTTGCGCTTACTTTCTTCCAGTCCGTGACCTTTTTGGTATCATTGGGATTTTGGGAGGGATCCGAGAGACCTATGCGGGGGGCCAGACTCATGACTATCGGACGGTGGTCGGAGGTAAGCTCGTCTACCGTTTCTATTGATGTTAATCTTAAATTGACGTTCTTAAGGAGCGCCATGTCTAGTACATCGGGAGTTTGACTAATATTATGAGGGAAATGAGTGGGAGTCATCGGAGCGATGATATCGAAGTTCAGTGAGGCTGAGAGATCGAGCAAGTGTCGCCCTCTGGTGGTGGTGACTAAGCTATTCCAAGCGGGATGTTTGGCATTAAAGTCGCCCGCTATTATAACGGAGCTACTTAAGCCGAGAAGGATTGAGAGGTCATTTGAGAGGACTTGACAGTCTTCCCCGATGCCTGGAGGGTGATAGGCCGATATTATAGTGATCGGTTGATGACCGGTCATGCCTAAGCGGCATATGGATACTTCTATAAGAGAGAGGGACGAGGGGGGCTCTATGGGGATGCAGTACAGCTCCTTTTTATAATAAATGAGGGTGCCGCCTCTGTGACAGCGCGTTCTGTCATTACGAATCAACCGATAGTTCGCTATGGAGGGATTCCGGAGATATGGTTTTAAAAAAGTTTCCTGTATGAGGAGGATGTCTATTTGATGGTCGCGAAGAAAGAGAGCGATCTCTTCTTTTTGACCTTTGATGCCATTCGCATTGAATATACCTAGTCTGAGGGATCGGGGCTTAAATCTTTCTATAATGGCGTTAGACATTATGATTTGACTTAGCGAGGGACTCTAGGGCTTGCTTAATCTCGGGATAAGCATTATAGATCACCGAGATCTGAGCGATGTTACAACTATCTCTGGCTGCCTTGATTTCGGCGGCCATACGAATAGCGCGGGGAGAGAGAAACATCATGTACGTAGATGTAATCTCATTGAACGGATCTAGTGGGGTATTGGCCACGGGAGCGGGGGTGGGGGTGGGACGCGGCGACGGCGCTACGGTAGCGGGTGCGCGTTTTGCGGGAGGCGCTGAGGGCGCGGGGGCAGCTAGGCGGGGGGAGGTAGGCGCAAGTTGCGTTTGAGGCGTATAGAACGCGGGTAAAGAAGGGTGGGGGTGGGCACGGATACGGGGATCCATGAGCGAGTATAGAGGAATGTGAGGGGGAGGGAGCCTTGCGGTGGCTAAAGCTGGGAATGCATGTTGATGATTTAACATGTTCCAGGGACTAGGCCTCTGAGGGCTAAGTCTCTGTGGAAGTTGTGAGGAGGGAGCGGAAGGGAATTCCCTTTGCTGACGATTGTCAGCACGCTTAGTAAGCTTGGGAGAACTGGATTTGGGGGCTTTTGAACATCCGCGGTAATTCGCTGGATGACCCTCTTGTCCGCATAACACGCAACTGGGAGGACTGAGGCAAAGGTTACGATCTTTGGGACGGTTGCAGTCGGCTGTGCCGTGCTCGCCCAGGCACTTTACGCACCTGGGTTTCGCGTGACAATGCCTCTGCGAATGACCGTATAGTTGGCAGCGATGACACTGCCCTATATTTCCGTTCTTACGGGGTTTCTCGATGAGAAAGCCTGTAAGATTACAGAGAGATTTTAAATTGAAAATGGGGTGATGCCCCTCTACGGGAGAGCAGACGACAAGTATCATGTCGAATGCTTCACCGCCACGCGAGCGGTGCATACGGTGGACTTCGTCCACGGGAACGTTTTGCGACTGAAGGTCGGCTTTTACGTCATCGGGGGAGATTTCCTTCGGGATGCGTTTAATAACGACCCTAATCTGTCGGTCCTCTGGGAGCGAGAAGGTGTGAAATGACACACCTCTGGCTCTCAGGAGTTTGGTCAGTTCGCGATAGTCATTCGCGGTCGGAATCGTGACTTTAATACCCTGTAGGGTGGAACGGGCATTGGTGAATGCGATCTTATGATCGACACACCATTTGGATACATCAGTCCACTTCCCCTTGTCCTGAATGAACACGGGGGGAGGGGGCGATTTTTTATTTAAGCGAGGCCCCGGAGCAACTTGTGCTACTATCGCGGCGGTCGAGGTGGAGGGGGAAATCGCGGTGTCGACAACGGTAGTGCTACTGGGCACTGTACCGGTCACTTGCGCTACGGGGGTCGGGGTGGGGGAAATGACGTCAACGGCGACGACTTTATTTGCTTGACTGGACGATTGTCTCTTCTTCTTCCTCTTATTCCCTTTTCCGGTGACTGGGGTGAACCCGTCGTCATCCGATTGGGAAGGAGAGGAAGGAGGAGAGGCATTCTCACCGTCAGAGGCAATGTTATTATAAATCGGTGTGGCAATCCTCTTTGATGAAGAGGGTGCGGGCTCGGTGACGTCCATAGACTCTACCGCGGGGCTGAAGGCAGGGCTGAAGGCCGGGCTAGGGGAGCGGACAAAAGGGACCTCAAGCTCTATGTTAGGGAGCGACTGGGAGATGCCTAATGCATCTGTGAACTCCGCTAATTCAGCGGGACTTGGCTCTAGAAGCGGCAAAAGGAGGTCGACCTCCTTTCGCATGAGAGCTAATTGGTTGTCTGTTGGTTTAGCCAATAGCCTCATTACGAGGGAAAATAGTTTCCTCGTGAGAGGGTCCATTTTTATCGGACTCGACATATCTATAAATGGGAGGGAATGATTCCTACTCCTACCTCCCCGGGAGGATAGCCCGGGGATGTGTAAAAACCCTCCCTGTCGGGTATAGACAGGGAGGTTGTGTACTTAAGGTGAGCCCTAAGCTTGCTTTTGCCCGTTGCCTATCTTATTTGTGCAACGGGGTCCTAACAGGGTCTGGTGTGAAGGGGTAGATACACCCAACCACTCCAGGTGTGTAGCTGTGAAAGCAAAACTGTCACCAATGCCGACTAGGAGATCCCCCAAGGCCGAACACTGGGACCCGTCCAACTTTCTGCCTCACCCTGAAGGGGATCGGCGGGTGCGTCTGGGTCAACACCCCCTCGGTTTCGTTAACACCGTAAGGTATCAGCCGAGGACCACGAAACTGTGGTTTTTAATCCAGAAGGGATCAAAAATACGCGACGAACGTTTTGACAATAAACTCTGTTAAGAGAAATATTTTATTAACTGTGTCTTGAAAAAGACACACAGCTAATAGATCGATGATAGTCGCAATGACTATGACGCACTCGGGAACACTTGATTCCGGAATATCTGTAACGCACGAAACACACACAGGGCAACACGACCGACCGCTGCCGCTGGCGCGCATCGAATCATGCTCTCATGTTGCCCGCGGCTGCCTTATATAGTGTGGGTATTTACGATAAACTGTTCTATTAAATACTTCATATTTTATGAGGTAGAAATAAAATGAATAATATTTTTCTGTATTATTTTATTTTAAATATAGCAGTTTAATTATGACATTTTACACAGTTGCTTGTCGATCTATTTATTACCTCATATATTTAAATACTTATATTCTACAGAACAGTGGTACTTCATTTTATTTAATCTATGCTTTTGGATCCATGTCATCCTGAATTCTTGCTATTAATTCTCTCGTACTGGAATAAATATCATCAAATAATATGTTTTTTACAACATGCTGAACACACACATCAGCTTCACAATTACACATCGGTTGTTCGGATTTTGGAAAACTACACGTATCGTAAATTTCAATCTTGATTATTTTTGTCCCGCGAGTGACAGGTTTCTTTATATATTGAAAAAACGTTTGATCTGTTTTTGGTCTCTTACGAGCAAGACCTAACGTTTTCTGTCCAGATGTTTGCTGAACTGCTGGTTGATTCATAGGTACAAAATTGAAAAGATCTTCCGTGTCCTGAAAAATAATAATAATAATAATGATTAACTGCTTAAAATAAGTCTCAAATCTTAATAAAAACATTTTTTTTTTTAAACCTCTCTTTGTGTTGAAATATATACGTATACTGTAGTGGTGTAGCAGACTCCTATACTAAATAATGATTACGTAAAACAAAAGCATTTACTTTTGTTTTTATTGTTAGTTATAATACACTATTAACTAAAAATACTATTAACACTTACCGACATTACCACTAATTGTACAATCTTCTTTACTATATTATAATTTATATGTTTCTCCGTGTACAGTAAAAATATTATAATATATTTATTTAATTTAATTTATTTAATACACTTTAATAACTTTTTATCTGGTTGGGAGACTCACATGCAGAAACTGAATGATCGATTTTAAGGATTTTTTTTCCATTTATATTATAATTTAATTTTAATCAATAGAGTTCAAAGTCGTACGTTTTTGTTAGATGTTGATATCCTAGACAAAAATGGTAAGTGAAATTGAATCTGGTTTATTTTTAATCTTATATTTTGAATTGTTTTTGATTATTTTTCGTTTGACATTGTTCTCACATATAGAAGCACCAAGAATACTGTATCCAGGATTTTGTAATATCTATATACATTTTTAAAAGAGTGTCCTTGGAGTTTCTTGCCCGTTCTTCTCCATAGAGATCTACGAATTGGAATGGGCAACTAGCTTCAACTTTTTGACTAACTGACCGACTCTTTGACAATTCAAAAGTGCCTGTAAATGATTTAATTGAAATAAATGCTTTGAGTTTGAGTTTGATTCAAGAGCGCGAGCCCGCAGTGTGGGGCGCGTGTTGCGGGGCGCTGCACGGCACCGCCTGCGCAGGCAAACGCCGTGCATCGCTACAAACATACGTTATTTGCATGTTACACAACATCTCTCAACCTTATTTCGGAAGATACAATAGTAATAGCAGGATTCAATACATAATAATAATACCAAATTACTTAACCGTCTGGCCACGGGACATTCCACTGCAGCGAATTTTCACGCGGTGCGAACGGCGAGGCTTCTTGCGACTAAAACAAATGAATAAAAACCGGCCAAGTGCGTGTCGTACTACGCACAATGAAGGGTTCCGTAGTTAAAATACTTGTTCTTCCATAGCCTACTGTTGTGATAGTTTTCCTTTTAATTTCGTTGCTTATACATACTACTGCTGTGAATTTTGCACATGTCCAAAACCAACCATTTAGCTGGCAAGGGGGGAGACACTTGACTGTAACAAAAATTTGCACTTTAAAGCTTAATATTTTGCAAACGGATCCCTGAATCCAAAAATGGTTTTTAACCGACTTCAAAAAAAGGAGGAGGTTATCAATTCGTCGGTTTTTTTATTTTTTATTTTTGTTACCTCAATACTTTCGAGTGGGTGGACCGATTTTGATGATTCTTTTTTTATTTGAAAGGTGGGGCTTCCTGTTTGGTCTCATATAAATTTTATTAACTTTGTTTGCGCAGTTTTTGAGTTAGCTTCAATGATTACGTATTTTTTCCCACTTAGTCTATGTACATGATATCTTATTTGACTCCGTCACTATTATTTACATAGGAGATAGTGGTATTCGAATTTGAGAGGCGTAGGTACCACAACTAAAAAGTGAAAATTAAAAACATTTTACAAAAAAAAACAAACGACTTCCAAAAAAAACAGTAAAAAGTGAAAAATAACTTTCGGAAAGGAACTTAGACAGTCGGTGGCAAAAAATGAAAATTGAAAAGCAAAGAAATTTAAGTTATTTTTCACTTTTTTGTGTTTTTTTGGAAGTGGGTTGTTTTTTTTTATAAAAAAAATTTATCTCAAACAAACTCACCATATTTTTGAATGACCTTTCCAACGACAGCTCACACAAAAGGATAGGCGAGAAAATAAAAGTTCCCACAAAAAAGTTGAAATTTGGTCATTTATTGTGACCCAAACATGGGACGTATAACGTAAATAAATACATTTTGAATATGGGAGTCACTTCTGGGGGACAATACAAAAAAAAAAGTACCTTGTGCATGCGCAATAATATTAACAGTGTGAGTGTGACATATTAAATGGCAGAAGGGCTGGTAGTGAGGCTCTTAATTTTTTTTATATTCAACTTACGAGTAATTTACTTTTACTTTACGACAGCGAAGATAAGAAAGTACACAGGGAGCCTAAAGGCTAGTCCAAACAGGCGTGATATCGCGGGCGCGACATGCAGCGCTAATGTTGTCGCATCCGCGATATTGCGCCTGATTGTGGGAGCCTTAACATGAGCTGCCATTTCTCGCCTGTCACTCAGTGCGTCTTTCTATCATCCGACACAGGGCATTACATATGCGAAAGGGATACGACAAGACAAACAACAAAATGACAGGTCATGGTAGATACATGGTGAATAGTCACTCCTACGAGATAAGTTCATAAAAGTTAACACGCTGAATTCAGTTTTTCTTTATAGAGATAGGTAAGTACTTCTTCAAATTAAATGGTTAACAAATTATTATTCAATTGACAAATTCAATAAGTTGTGGCTCCACCCACGGTTAACGTCTATTATCGTGATAATCCGTGTGTGTGGTCCCAGCATATGAGACTTGTCATATTTAAAAATCATTAAATAAAACTTTGTATCTCCGGCAGGGGTGAGTGGGGGGATCTACTAACCATTCCCCCCTCTCCTCCCTCCCCTATCTCCTATCGAGGCGGCACGTTTCTAAACTTTAATCTGCTCTAGAGTAAAACGCGTTCTCAGAAATAATTTAATATCAATTAAAACATTAACTCTCTAATGATTTTTTTTAACTCTCTATCTCTCTCTAACGATTCTCAAACTACATTTTTTTTTTTATTAGGTCTAAGTCCATTTTTGCGGGAATGGGGGCCAATCTCACAAAAGTAATTAAAATCGTTGATAAATAAAACTAATTACTCTCTAACGATTTTTCTTTTCTCTCTAACTCTCTCTAACGATTCTCTAACGATTAGCACTAACAAAAGTTGAGAATAATTAATTCGGGGGCAAAATTCACAGAGGTGGGCTAACGTCACGCTCTTAGAAATGATTTAATATCAAATAAAATATTAACTCTCTAACGATTTTGTGTAACTCTGAATCTCTCTCTAACGATTCGCAAACGATTAAAAAAATAAAATTACGACTAAGTCCATTTTTGCGGGAGGGGGGGCCAACTTCACACGAAAAATTAAAATTGTATTTACATTAAAACTAATTACTCTCTAACGATTTTTCTTTTCTCTCTAACCCTCTCTAACGATTCTCTAACGATTAGGATTAACAAAAGTTCATAATAATTAAATCGTGCGGCTAACTTCACCGAGCTAATAAAAAGTACTCTGTGCTGTGACTGACTACTGACTGTCTACCACAGAACATTAATACATACGTAGTATCTCTAAGTAGTCTGTGATTAATACTCAAGAGGGGCTGTCTGTGTCTAGAAGTGAACGTTAGTTCCATAGAGTAAAGTAATAGTTAGTTCTCTAAGTAGTCTGTGGTGTCTAGTGTCGTCTACTGCTTTCTTGTCGTGTGTGTTACCTACTGCTTCTAAAGTTTAATTTGTGAATGTGTTGAAATGTGGATAGTGGATTTATTTTCTTTCTATTAGTTATCGATTTCTAAGAAGTAGACATGACGAAGAATTTTAAGGAATTTGACAAGAATTCGTCCGATGAGGACAGTTCATCTAGCATCTATATTGATTCTAGTGATGATGATGCATTATCAGTTATTAATGGTCAGTAATAGTAAGGCGCATTTGGTTTTATTTATTAACAGGCTCGAGTTTGTCCACTCTATCTCGAGAGCGACACTTGTAAGAAGCGACGATGTGGGCAACAAAAGATAATTAATTAATTAATCCAGTGTAACTACAGGAAATAACAAACACACGGTAGAACACGTTGCCCAGATGAGAACATGATTTAAAATTTTATTTCTAAGTAGGCTCATGATTGTTGTTATTTTATAAGTTGTGGGTTTGCCACAATGTTCCATAATTTGGTATATGGACGAGCAAGCAATTAAATCTTGGTCATATTAGGGGCTAAATCTTTAAGGAAGAGGTTATTTTTGTTTCGTTCTGTTTACACCTATTTGCTTATTTAATTATGAATTAATTGAATGTACTTATGCCAATCTATACTAATATTATAAAGCTGAAGTTTGTTTGTTTGAACGCAGCTAAACTCAGGAACTACTGGTTGTTGGAATTGAAAAAATATTTTTGTGTTGGACTTGGATAGTCAATTTATCGAGGAAGGTTATAGGCTATTATATAACATCATGCTACGACCAATAGGAGCGGAGCATAAATGAAAAATGTTGCAAAAACTGGAAAAAATATTTCTTTTTGAGAACTTCCGTTGCTTGCGCTCAAATATCATATAATGGTGGAATTGTTGCTCTTTAAAAGTTCTAAAAAAAAGTCCGCGACAGCTTATGCTATAAACTTTTTTTGTGGTAATCAGTGGTTCGAAATTAATGCATTATTTGCGAAGGAGTTTTGTCAACATAATATTAATTCTTATTCAAATAAATAGTTTTAACATCAAGGGTATTTATGTAACAGTAAAATACTTTTTAATTCATTCGAATCGGACATTTAATTTCGAAGTTATCACAAAATGCAATACGCGAACCGTTCGAACATGGCGCCGCGCCGCGCCGCATCGCGACGCGTCTCCGCGACGTTCCCCTTCTCTAGAGAGGAGAGGATGGGCACACGGGTAGACCATGACCTGGAATAGGACATAGGATACGTTTTATCCCTATTTTCCCACGGGATCGAGATCTACGCGGGTGAAACCGCGCAGCACAGCTAGTATGATATAAAAATGTAATGTGGTATGGACTTCTCATATACACCTGTGGGGCTGCCAAAACCAGGAAAAATAATAAAGTCATCCAGCGTTTTCAAAAATAAAATAAGAGGTATTGTTTAATAACATACCCTGGTACATCAGAAACTGTGATTCCCACAGAGACCTAAAGGACATTGACCATCCATATGTGGGAGTTGGACCAAGTGCTGCCCAGAATGGACACATAGTGCATTATGTTCCTTGGGCTTATACTAGTCTGTAAACCAAAGCTCAATAAAATCTATCTGGGGAGTTTTGAGAAAAACTATTTTTTGTTCAGTATTTTCTATTGATGAATACCAACCAACTAATGGCGCAATAATGGCAGTAAGTATGTTAAAAAACACATTATTATTTCATTTGTATGCATATCATTTACATTTTGAATATTTTTTACTGACCATCCATATAAGGAAGTTGGCCCAAGTGTTGCCCAAAATGCACACATAGTGCAATAAATCTCTTGGTCTTAAACTAGTCTGTAAACCGAAGCTCAATAAAATCTATCTGAGGAGTTTTGAGAAAAACAATTTTTTGTTTAGTATTTTCTATTGATGAATACCAACCAACCACTGGCGCATTTTATTAAATAATGACAGTAATTGTGTTAAACAATATATTATTATTTCATTTGTATGCATATCATTTACATTGTGGTGTAAAGCACTTGTCAATGCATTTTCAACGAGTCCAAACACGATGGTGCTGTCTTGTTTGATTGAAGAGTTCCAATGGGTACTTTCCGGCTCCATCACCAGACTGGATATTACCGTGGGCTATACTAGGCACTTGTCAAAACAAAGCTAACGAGTCCAAACACGGTGGTGCTATCTTGTTTGGTTGAGGAGTTCCTATGGATACCTGCCGGCTCCATATAAAGGCAATAACTTTTTAATCCTGGGACAGATTTTTTATTTTTTTGTGTATAAATTGATGCAAGGAATCATTTGGAAGCACTCCCATGGCTGGGCAGCATTTGGTCCAAATTGGTCAATCTCCTTTGGAAGTCATCAAAACAGTTGTAAAGAATTACAGAAAAGCTCATGAACACACACTTCACCACCACATGATTTTCAAGACAATCCAGATCCAGCTACTCGAAAATACTGGATTAATTAAACTGTCTAGTGGCAGACAAAATGTAGTGTTACGTGCTGCTCCACAAGAACAATAAACAAAGTGCCTTTCTCAAAGAAAATTAATTTGACAGACTCTTAGGTCCGTATTACAGAACCTCACTCAAAACTCAAACATTACTTAAAACTTGCTTAACCTCAAAAACCCTGAACCGTGCATGCACCCATAAACACAATGTTTTGTGTGAGTTATGTTACCGTTACCGTTTTTTCACATGAAAAATAATAGTTGTGTCCAAGCAATTATTTTTGTGCAATGTCACATAATTTGGTGTACAGAATGCATAGTGGCAGCAGTGCAGATGGCTATGTGATGGGTCTTTTTACACCCTGTATGTAAGTTTAATATTAATTTACAAATTGTACAGTCACATAGACAAACTCGAAAAGCAACTTCTATTTATAATTATGTATAGATAATATAGCAGTGCTAGCTATGACAATTAAACTTTTAAACAACATTTTATTTCACTTCCACAAAGGCGCCTTAAAAATAAAAAAAATACAATATCTGATAAATCCTTTGTGGGAGACTGGTATCTGCACTAGGAGAACCTGTCACACAGATTACCAGGCCCCCCCCAAAACAGCGTTTGAGCATTTAAATCTTACAGATAGGATTAGCAAATTATTTTTACCTTTGGTAGAACACAGTAAACAAAAGTAAAAGAAGAAAATTTCAAAGTTATTATTGAATAGTGCATGTACTAGTGAGTGTGGTGGACAATAAATCTGTTGTCAATTTTATAGCCAACCTCAAACGGGTTTACACATGACCAGCGCTTAAGTGTCAAGAGAGAGAAGAAAATCTTACTATAAATCCATGACCTGGTGCTGATGAACCTGAGGCCTGAGATAGGGATAATCGGCTCATGTAGGTACTTGAATAAGAATAAAAATAAAACTTAAAACCCAGTTACCACAAAAAAGGTATAAACAAGTAATAAAGCACAGACAGCTAACTTAAAAATCCTGGGTCCCACGTGTTAGGGCATAAATCGAACAAATTACGTGTGACTCCAGATTTTTTTTAACCGACTTCAAAAAAGGAGGAGCTTATCAATTCGTCTGTATTTTTTACCTCAGAACTTTCGACTGGGTGATCCGATTTTGATGATTCTTTTTTTTTTGAAAGCTGGTGCTTCCTGTGTGGTCCCATATAATTTTATTAACTTGGCTTGAGTAGTTTTTGAGCTAGCTTCAATAATTACGTAGTTTTCTCACTTAGTCTATATAGACGACATCTTTATTTATTTTATTTATTATTGAACCACAAACACTATCCTTACAGGATGACCCCAATACAATAGTGCCTAGTATCTTATTTGATACAATCACTGTTATTTACATAGCAGGTAGTGGTATTCGAATTTGTGTGGGGTAAGTACCTACCACAACTAAAAGTTAAAAATAAAAACTTTTTACAAAAAAAAAAAACAACCATCTTCTAACACTTTTTAAGTGTTTTTTTTTGGAAGTCGGTTGTTTTTGTTTTTTTTTTTGTAAAAAGTTTTTTTTTGTCTGGGTTTTAGTTTTATAACTTTTGTATACATAATTTTGGGGTTATAATATTTTTGAAATGTGCTAAATAGGCCCATATTTGACACATAAAAAGAAATCATTAAAAAAAAAAATTGTTCATGACTATGTCCTCTAGAGGGCGCCATATTTTATTTAATATATCACCGCGACTGCGACTCGACGTCAAGGTGATAAATCTTCAAATAAATGTGACGTCACATAGCCTTAATCCAGCGGACGATCAAGACGCTTCCAACGATACTTCATTTGTCAAATTATGATGAACAGTTTAGAAGTTATGAGGGAACAGATGAACATACATACGGGTCAAAATCATAACCCTCCTTTTCGTTTCGCCGTAGTCGGGTAAAAATAAATTTAAAATCGTAGTATATGGCAGTTTATAGTCCAGCACCTGGCCGACCGAGCTCTGGTCGTAGAGAGAAATGTGTAGTAAAGTGATATAGCTAGATCGAGTTTTCGCCTCTGTAATTGCAATTTTCATTAAAATCGTTAGAGCCGTTTTCAAGAACGTGATTATAAAAAAATAAACAAATTATATAGGATAGGATAAGTGGACTACATGGGTGCTTGTGTGAAAATGGCATTGTAATAGAATCTTTTATTTTCAGATCCAGATGAAAATGATATGAGTGAAGATGAAACGAGTGAAAACAAAATTGAAGAGAAAGAGGATGAAGATGAGGACGATGTAGTCAAAGCTATAAAAGCTGAAAAAAATAAGCTCCGTGATCATCCTCCAACCATTATATGTGAAGATTTCATTGTCGATATATCGCTTCATCCTTCCAAGAATTTAATAGCAATTGCCAACATTGTAGGAGATGTGCTATTGTATGAATATAACAATGAAGAGACAAAACTAGTGAATACATTAGAATTGCATTTAAAAGCCTGTAGAGACATAGAATTTGATGATGAGGGAACCACTTTATACTCAACTGCCAAAGTTTGTACCTAATTAATATGATTTATATATGATTTGAAATGAAATGTTCAAAATGTTGAAAATGTATAGTAAGTAATTGGTAATATGGTGCATTACTTGAAATGGGTTGTACTAGCGCTAATTTGCAACTTGGACCCCAATAACTTGGCGTTCAAACTGGGTTATTTTGGAATTATCAAACTGTTTACGTTTTTGGTGTTTTTTAAACTAAGTCATGATAGTAATGAATAATTATTATGATAAGTAAACATCATGTGTGTTGATCGTGTTTTTTTTAAATATTTGTAATTTAATAATTTGTTATTAATTACCTTACAACCAATAAACCTAATAAAAATTGAATTTTGCTGACTACCCTAGCGCTTTAACCTTATAACTTAGAAGTGACTGAAAAGTAGCTATGCTAGCGCTTTCGCCTTTGTAAACTTGCCTTGATAAACATACTTACTAAAATATTTTTTTATTTTGAAGGACAAGACAATAATGGCCACTGATGTTGTATCGGGGAAGCTGAAGAGGTGCTATGAAAATGCACATGATGAACCAGTTTATCGACTTTTGAGTTTAGACAGAGATAAAATTGTTACTGGTAAGAATGTTGACTATTTTTGAAAACTAGTTTTTTTTTTCCCTTGTGTAATGTTCATTACCGGCTACGGCGAAGCAAAAAGGAGGGTTATGATTTTGACCAGTATGTATGTTTGTATGTATGTTTACGTGTTCCTCAAGTCATGAACTAAAAAAATATTTTTTAGTGAGGCCGTGTTTGGTATCAAATGAAAGGGCTTAATTAGCACATTTCTGTGCCCAAAGGTTTCACCCGCGTAGGTCTCGATCCCTTGAGAATATAGGGATAAAACGTATCCTATGTCCTATTCCAGGTCATGGTCTACCCGTGTGCCCATCCTCTCCTCTCTAGAGTAGGCAACGTCGCGGCGGCGCACAGTGGAGTGGTCTGAAAATCGAGCTCCATAATCATAGAAACTTTAAGTGACGAAAAAAAAAAAAATGTAATGTCTCTGGTATACCTTTACGTGATATTAACGTATGGATGGTACTAGTAGCACCACGCGTAAGAAAAAAAGTTTTGTGTTTTTTTTTTATGGGATTAAACACTTAAAATAGATTTTTCGCAACATTTTTCATTTATGCTCCGCTCCTTTTGGTCGTAGCGTGATGTTATATAACCTTCCTCGATAAATGGACTATCCAACACAAAAATAATTTTTCTATTCCAACCAGTAGTTCCTGAGATTAGCGCGTTCAAACATACAAACAAACTCTTTTAGCTTTATAATATTAAGTACTTATAGAGAATTATTATTTCCCCAAAAAAAATTTAATAAAAATAAAAGCTATAAAACTAAACCCTTACTACGACAAAATAGGTATAAACAAGAATCACAGACAGACAAATTAATAATCCGGAGTCACACACGTGTGACAGTCACACGTATCTGTTTGATTTATGCCCTAATGATTCTTGTTTATACCTTTTTAGTTGACTTTTTGTCGTAGTAGGCCTTTAGTTTTATAACTTTTATTTTTAACCGACTTCTCAATACGTAGTTATGTTTTTTTTTTTATGTTTGTTACGCGATTACTCCGCCAATTATGAATCGATTTTGATGATTCTTTTTAGGGTTCCGTACCCAAAGAGTAAAACAGGACCCTATTACTAAGGCTCCGCTGTCTGTCTGTCCGTCTGTCACCAGGCTGTATCTCATGAAACGTGATAGTTTGACAATTGAAAATTTTCAGAGATGATGTATTTCTGTTGCCGCTATAACAAAAATACTAAAAAACAGAATAAAATAAATATCTAAGGGGGCTCCCATACAACAAACGTGTTTTTTTTTTGTCGTTTTTATAGATAATGGTACGGAACCCTTTGTGCGCGAGTCCGACTCGCACTTGGCCGGTTTTCTTGTTTGGTAGGTCATGCTTGAAAGGTGGTCCCATATAAATTTTATTAACTTTGCTTGCGTAGTTTTTGAGTTAGCTTCAATATTTCGTATTTTTTCCACTTAATCTATATCGTCGACGTTCTGTGTGACTTCGTCACTGTTTTTTACATAGCAGGTAGTGGTAGTCGAATTTGTGTGGGGTAGGTACCACAACCTAAAAGTGAAAAATAAAAACTTTTTACAAAAAAATAACCGACTCCCAAAAAAAACACTAAAATGTGAAAAATAACTTTGATTTCGGAAGTCGGTGGAAAAAAACGAAAATTGAAAAGCTTAGACACCGACTTCCAAAATCAAAGTTATTTTTCACTTTAGTGTTTTTTTGGAAGTCGGTTTTTTTTTTTGTAATTATTTAATTATTTTGGGGTTATAATATATATTTTTTTAAATGTGCTAATTAAGCACTTTCATTTGATACCCAACAAGGACCAATTTTCTTTTTTTTAAGTTCATTACTTTATTTCCTTTGTACGGCGCCATATTCAATATTATGTAACGTCATATAGCCAGTGGACGATCAAGAAGCTTCCAACGATTACTCATTTGTCAAATTGTGATTAGAAGTTTAGAAGATATGAGGGAACACATGAACATACAAACCATACATACCGGTCAAAATCATAACCGTCCTTTTTGCTTCGCCGTAATTTAATATTTCAATTTATTTTTCATCAGGTGATGATGGGGGAACAGTTAAATTATGGGACATGAGAAAGCCAGATCCTGTTTTTAGTATAAAAATTAGTGAAGAACATGTTAGTGACATGATAACAAATGATGCTCAGAAGTATCTAGTTTGTGCAAGTGGAGATGGTGTTCTAACATCAATTGATCTTAAAGGAAGGTAAATAAATCTACTGGACGGTTGACACATAGGCCATAATAATAATTGAAATCAGGTTATTCCGGATTATTCCATTTCCACTGGTAGGACAGACAATATCTGTGACCATATGGAGTTCCTTAAAAACCCAGATTAATATGTTTGATACCTACATTGGTGCCGATTCTCTTGTACACCGAACTAAACTATCACTAAAAATCCTTACTTTGGGCTATGAGAATCTTGGAGCTATTCTGCCAAATAAATTCTCTAAATTTAAAAATTATTTTGACACAACTAAAATCTAATTTGACAATCGCGCCTCCACTTGGTACTTGTTCCCTACCCCGTGAATTTTTTTAGGGCCGGAGGCGCGCATGGACTTCAACCTCGACGTGTTTTGTATGGATTTTTTTAGGTTTTGTATGTAAAACGGGGAAAAAAATTACCAACTTGTTGAGTATTACGGGGTTTATAGGTTCCATAAGGTCGGTCGAAATTTTCATAATTTTTGCGATAGGACACACCATTTTCGAGATATTAGCAAAAGAAAATAAAAAAAGATACAGTACTGTTTGGCAACTGAAGTCGAGGTGTTGGTTTGAATTTTAGTTCATGACATCTAATTTTATTCCACACATTTAGCGCGATTAAAAATAGTCAGATTTAGCAGAATTTTAGAAATAGGAAAAAAAAATAGGTTAATTCGTCACATTCAGAATAGTATTTTCACTAAATTAAAACTTAGTGTCATTAAAGTCTATTTCATAATGGGAAATCGTCGTTTGACATAATAAACAAAATTTTAATGATTTTTAGTCTAGAGAAGTTTGTGACGAGAATCGTCACCATTAACTGGATCTACATTGTAAGAAGATATAAACAGCATGGCCATGGTATATTCAATGTGTAATAAAATCCCTGTCCGATCTGAAAAGGAGATATACCTAGGTAATGCAATAGCAAAAAAAAAAAAAATTTGTTCTAGTGTCAAAGTTACCCCAATTTCCATATTTTTTATTTCTAAACTAAGTTATATATGCGCTATCGATGTGAATCCTGGAGTCAACAATCCCTAGACAGCGGTTAGTCGACTGCCGCACGCGCCCAGCTTCATTGCCATTAATTTTTATTTTTTTGGAGTTATTGTTATATATTTTTTCCCCTAGCCTAGGAGTGGGACAGCCACTCCTGGGCAAAGTCCTCCCTCCACTCCTTCCATCTTTCGCGAACCCGCGCGTCCTCTTTGCAGCTTTGATGAAACCTATCCAGCTCGTCCCGCCATCTCCTACGTGGTCTGCCGCGACACCGTCTCAGGGCACCAGTTCTGTGCTATTTGGGCCCACAGTTTGTCCGGCATGCAGCAGACGTATGCTGCCCAGTCTTATTGAAGTTTGGCAGCCTTTTGAGCCACGTCAGCTATCTGTGTTTTGGAGCGCAGTATAGTGTTACGAACACGATCCGTTAATTAAACGCCTAGTTTACAGCGCTCCATTGCTCGTTGGCGGTACCCCTTGAGTGTGGACTTCTAGATGTTAGTCAAAGACCTAGTCTGTACACCATAGGTTAAGACGGGAAGAATACACATGTCCATGAGCCTGCGTTTCAGTGCCATAAGCAACTCACCCTTAAAAAGTTCATTCATGGATCAGTAGCTCTTCCAGGCGTTTTCCGTTCGTCTTGTGATTTCTTTATATTGCCTCGCCTGGAAAGAGACTACTTGGCCCAAGTAAAGGTATTCCTGGACATATTGTATTGTCTCCCCGTCTACTTTTATGCTTCCAGGTGTTTCGTTGCACATAACTTTGGTCTTGGACATATTCATCTTCAGTCCAACCTCCAAAAACCACCCAATTTTTTAAAATTATTCTCCGAAAAAAAAACCATGGATAGGATGATACCTTTTACATATTTTGTTTATGTATAAAAATTAAGTCAAATTGCATAATAATGGCAGTTGAATGTTATTTAAAAACAAATAGTATTTATGCAATGTCAATACTAATAGTAGTAATTATTGTTTCAGTAAAATTTACACAACATCGGAAGAATATGATGCAGACTTAACTTGCTTGGGATTGTTTAGATCAGACACTAAGCTACTTGTAGCCTCATCTACAGGAAAATTATATTTATTTAATTGGAAAGAATTTGGACTACATAGTGACGAATATGTTGGACAAAAACATGCTATTCAGTGCATGATACCTATCACCCAGAATATTGTGGTGACGTCAGGTGAAGATGGCATTTTGAGAGCAGCGCATATGTTCCCGCAACGTCAGTTAGGTGTGGTAGGTCAACATAGACTGCCTGTGGAACACCTCGACATAAGTCACGATGGCCAATATGTCGCTTCATGCTCTCATGACAATGACGTTAAATTCTGGAATATCTCATACTTTGAATCTATCGATTCCATTATCGACGTTAATCAAAAACAAAATAAAAGACGAGACTTAAGCAACAACTTACCATCAAGCAGTCTAAAAAACGCGTCAGATTTCTTTTCTGGATTAGTTTAAACAGTACAGTTTATATTTTTTGTTTTCTTTTTACTCATTTGCAAGAAAACATTCAGCAACAGACTTCGGAGTGTTCCAAAAAGAACAATATAATATGTATTATACTAGCTTGTGCCTGCGTGGAGGTGAGAAAAAACCCTGTAGAAGTCGAAAATGCATAAGGCCAACTTTCATGGTGTTTGGTCAGACATCAAAGTCAAAGTCTCAAGCAAACGGATATGGCAACATCCATCTTAATAATTATAAGTACTGGGTGGAAAGTAGAATTGCCTAAAAAAACCTAACTCTGTCTACCGATCCGTAAACGGGACGTCAACGAGAAAAGATTACGCGGCCATAGTAAATGTACTGTCGCTAGAGTGCGCGCCACGAAAGCCGGCGGAAAATTGTGGAACTATTTGACAAAAAAAAAAGCATATTTATTATGCAGACTTACAGACTTACTTACAGACGTACATTTAGCTACTAGCTTCTGCCTGCTTATTTTTTTTTTTTGCGCCTGTTACCTTGCGCTAGTTCTAGCAATAAGTGTTTTAACGCGATCGGATTCTGTGCGTATCTACAGCTACCTCATGGGTAATAGAATAATTTTATTCTACCTACGGCTTCTAAAATTCTAATACACTCTTGTAAAAACTGATGCTTCTGGTGGACATCGAAAAATCAAGGCAATTTTTTTTAATTTTTAAAATATTCTGCTTCTCCTGTACATTCTGTTTTGAGATCATTTTGATGCATCAGTGAAGAAAAAGTTCTATCCTTCGCAGTAACTCGAAGGCGAATTCTTTGATATACCTAGTCCCAAAACGGCCTTTGGTGCGAAGTGAGTTGTTTCCTATGCAGTGGAAGACGATGAGAAATGAATATGAATAAACAGGCGAGGAGAGGTGCTGATAGTACGCGTTATTTGCTATTATAGTTTTGCAGGCGTCGTCAATCCTTTTAAAGTTACGGGATCCAGAATGATAAGTAAGTACTTAGGTAGCAATTATTGATCTAAGAACATTTCTTAATTCCTTTCCTTATTTCTTAATACTTTTATTTTAAATTTAAAATAGAAGTTGTAAAACTAAAATCTAACTACGACAAAAAATTCGAACTAAAAATATAAAAACAAGACATCACAGACAGCAAATAACCCGGAGTCACACGTATTATGGCATAAACTCAGACCAACAAAAAAGGGGCATAAATCGAACTATACTGAGAACAGAGTACTGAGTACGTGTTACTCCGGATTTTTTGTCGATAGCCTAAATAAATATCGCTAGTCCATGTCCGGACTTTATTAAACTATTTTAAAGTACAAAAACATTAAATAAAATTCAATATGAATGTTATGTTTTTATTGATTTCCTATTTAGGGTTCCGACAATGGCCTTTTGTACTTGCGCATACGCTAGGTTCAAACAATAACTCTTAAGGTATTAGACATACTTTCTTTTTTCACAATACCATTACCATTACCAGACTTTCACAATACCATTCCGTTTCTTCTCAAAACGCAAGTTTATTGAGTTACCAATTTTTGGCTGCTAGGGATTCCTAGGATTGCGGTGAACGATATATAGCGTCGGCAATTTATCGTCGAATGACATCACTGAAGTTAAACCCCGGTCCGGCCACCGCTCTTCTAGGAAACCGTAGTTTAACGGGGGAGAAAGTGGTGGTACAAAAAAGTAACAATGACAAATTTTAATTTTAAAATATTTACCTAGGTAGGTATCTCTAAAATTACAATTCTTCGTGTTTACTTTTTTTTCTGTGTGGAAAAGACCAAAATTCTGAAGGTAAACCTCTCGCATCTCTTTCTCTCTTCACAAATGCCGAATATGATGACACACAGTTGCCAATAAAATAGTTAGCTTGACCAAGAATTGCTAAGTCTAGATGTGGATTCATTGGCTGTAACCTGATAACTGATACTTCAGTATGATGTAGTGCTTTGTTGAAATCATTTATCATATGATTTGTGTCTGATGCCACAAATATGTATTTTATGTTATCCAGTTTCTTGATGGCCCTCTTCACTTGCCTGTAATTTTATCTTACATTAGTATTAGTTAGTAAGTTTTTTAAACTTTAACACTCTCACCGCCACGTTGTACGCCGCGGCGCCCGCCGGCTTTCCACAAATACTCTAGCGTAGTACGACACCTAGACTTTCATGCTTTGAGTTTGGTACCAAATTGTGGCCATGTGGCCAGCGCACCACAAAGTTCGCGCCAAAATGTTTGTCGCTATTTTAACATCACTGTACAATGTACGCCAATCATAGAAATTATTAAGTAACTGATAAAATTTCAAAAGTATTCATGGCAGTAAGAGTGTTAACAAATCACAAAAAGTAATGTCATATTAATTCAAAGCCCTTACTTGATTATATCAACAGGCTGTGGTAGACACATAGATAACGACAGTGGTCCTCTTTCATTTTTATATCCCACACACTGTGGGGCAGCAAATAACATAGTGCTGTCTTTAACATGCTGACATGCTTTTACCCAATCCTGTCCATTTCTCAAATGTATACCCAAGAAACCACCACCATTCATATTCTTCTTTATAAATAATCTTGTCTTATTGACTATATCATCACTCCACCATAGGTACTTTTGTAAATGGACATTTTCTTTTTGTACTGGGAAACTTGCAGGAGCTCCTGCGGTTTATAAAAATATTATCCAATTAACATAAACCCCATTTTTCCTTGAACTTAAATTGGAAGAGCTATAGAAGAACTGTGCAGGATTCTCATCTACAAGTTTGAAGGATAAAGATAGAATACTTTTTACATTATGTGAGCTATGCACTATAATATTCCAGTCCAGCATAATGGGGTTGTTTGCTGGAAGGCTGGAAGTTTCAACACAAGAGGGAAAGCAAGGCGAGAATAATAATAAGAATACACTTACCAGTAAAAGCCAGAACCGGCCACTGTTTAGGAGGATATTTATGTTTCCATTTATCTATCATTGCTTTGTTATATACATCATAATTCAAAGGCCCATAAAATTCAGAATCAACAAAATCAATGTCGAATGTATCCCAGAATGGACCAAATGGGTTTCCAGATTTTGCATTACAACTTTTTTCGTGATCACCCATTCTTTGAGTGTAACAAAATGAGATTCGTTTCGTAATTGGCCAAATAACAGAGGCCAAATCATTCATGAAGTTCTCCATTGTGATCACATTATGATATAATGATAAACCTTCGACTTCAAAATATGTATTAAAAGGTACTTGTACGGATTTAGGCTCACCAAATCTGTATTCCACCCATGGAGGAAGAACCAAAGTTCTATTCAAACTTTTACTAAATGCCAATGCTCCCAGAAAGTGATCTGCTTGATTACCAAATCTGCCTAAAAAATAACATTTATTGTAGTAAAAGTAGAAAGTACTAAATCAAGTGGAAATTATGGATATTCAACAAATGCTTGAATTGTGTTTACGTACCCATACAAGGACAGTACAGAATGAAGCCATTTTTGTCATAACAGAAAATACTTTCAATGTTAAGGAGAATATGAAGTAATAGTAAGTTATAGTGTTTTAGCATGTTGAAAAAAAGTTGGATATTCGTTTCTTACAAAAATAAACAGTCTCACCGCGGTCTCTTGAGCACAGCTCTTGAGTATTTTAATGTTCTGTGCAACCGCGGTGGCACAGTCGCGAGTCGACGCCACAGAACATACCTCGGTGAAGTTAGCCGCACGATTTAATTATTATGAACTTTTGTTAATCCTAATCGTTAGAGAATCGTTAGAGAGGGTTAGAGAGAAAAGAAAAATCGTTAGAGAGTAATTAGTTTTTATGTAAATACAATTTTAATTTTTCGTGTGATGTTGGCCCCCCCTCCCGCATAAATGGACTTAGACGTAATTTTATTTTTTTATTCTTTTGCGAATCGTTAGAGAGAGATTGAGAGTTACACAAAATCGTTAGAGAGTTAATATTTTATTTGATATTAAATCATTTCGTAAGAGCGTGACGTTAGCCCACCTCTGTGAATTTTGCCCCCGAATTAATTATTCTCAACTTTTGTTAATGCTAATCGTTAGAGAATCGTTAGAGAGGGTTAGAGAGAAAAGAAAAATCGTTAGAGAGTAATTAGTTTTTATGTAAATACAATTTTAATTTTTCGTGTGATGTTGGCCCCCCCTCCCGCATAAATGGACTTAGACGTAATTTTATTTTTTTATTCTTTTGCGAATCGTTAGAGAGAGATTGAGAGTTACACAAAATCGTTAGAGAGTTAATATTTTATTTGATATTAAATCATTTCTAAGAGCGTGACGTTAGCCCACCTCTGTGAATTTTGCCCCCGAATTAATTATTCTCAACTTTTGTTAATGCTAATCGTTAGAGAGAGTTAGAGAGAAAAGAAAAATCGTTAGAGAGTAATTAGTTTTATTTATCAACGATTTTAATTACTTTTGTGAGATTGGCCCCCATTCCCGCAAAAATGGACTTAGACGTAATTAAAAAAAAAATGTAGTTTGAGAATCGTTAGAGAGAGATAGAGAGTTAAAAAAAATCATTAGAGAGTTAATGTTTTAATTGATATTAAATTATTTCTGAGAACGCGTTTTACTCTAGAGCAGATTAAAGTTTAGAAAAGTGCCGCCTCGATAGGGGATAGGGGAGGGAGGAGAGGGGGGAATGGTTAGTAGATGCCCCCACTCACCCCTGCCGGAGATACAAAGTTTTTTTTAATGATTTTTAAATATGACAAGTCTCATATGCTGGGACCACACACACGGATTATCACGATAATAGACGTTAACCGTGGGTGGAGCCACAACTTATTGAATTTGTCAATTGAATAATAATTTGGTAACCATTTAATTTGAAGAAGTACTTACCTATCTCTATAAAGAAAAACTGAATTCAGCGTGTTAACTTTTATGAACTTATCTCGTAGGAGTTACTATTCACCATGTATCTACCACGACCTGTCATTTTGTTGTTTGTCTTGTCGTATCCCTTTAGCATATGTAATGCCCTGTGTCGGATGACAGAAAGACGCACTGAGCGACAGGCGAGAAATGGCAGCTCATGTTAAGGCTCCCACAATCAGGCGCGATATCGCGGATGCGACAACAGTAGCGCTGCCTGTCGCGCCCGCGATATCGCGCCTGTTTGGACGAGCATTTAGGCTCCCTGTATACTTTCCTATCTTCGCTGTCGTAAAGTAAAAGTAAATTACACGTAAGTTGAATGTAAAAAAAATTAAGAGCCTCACTACCAGTCCTTCCATTTAATATGTCACACTCACACTGTTAATATTATTGCGCATGCACAAGGGACTTTTTTTTTCTGTATTGTCCCCCAGAAGTGACTCCCATATTCAAAATGTATTTATTTACGTTATACGTCCCATGTTTGGGTCACAATAAATTACCAAATTTCAACATTTTTGTGGGAACTTTTATTTTCTCGCCTATCCTTTTGTGTGAGCTGTCGTTGGAAAGGTCATTCAAAAATGTGGTGAGTTTGTTTGAGATAAAAAAAAATTATAAAAAAAAACAACCGACTTCCAAAAAAACACAAAAAAGTGAAAAATAACTTAAATTTCTTTGCTTTTCAATTTTCATTTTTTGCCACCGAGTTCCTAAGTTCCTTTCCGAAAGTTATTTTTCACTTTTTACTGTTTTTTTTGGAAGTCGTTTGTTTTTTTTTGTAAAATGTTTTTATTTTTCACTTTTTAGTTGTGGTACCTACGCCTCTCAAATTCGAATACCACTACCTCCTATGTAAATAACAGTGACGGAGTCAAATAAGATACCATCTACATAGACTAAGTGGGAAAAAATACGTAATCATTGAAGCTAACTCAAAAACTGCGCACGCAAAGTTAGTAAAATTTATATGAGACCAAACAGGAAGCACCACCTTTCAAATAAAAAAAGAATCATCAAAATCGGTCCACCCACTCGAAAGTATTGAGGTAACAAAAATAAAAAAATAAATTAAAAGACCGACGAATTGATAACCTCCTCCTTTTTTTGAAGTCGGTTAAAATCCATTTTTGGATTCAGGGATCCGTTTGCAAAATATTAAGCTTTAAAGTGCAAATTTTTGTTACAGTCAAGTGTCTCCCCCCTTGCCAGCTAAATGGTTGGTTTTGGACATGTGCAAAATTCACGGCAGTAGTATGTATAAGCAACGAAATTAAAAGGAAAACTATCACAACAGTAGGCTATAGAAGAACAAGTATTTCAACTACGGAACCCTTCATTGTGCGTAGTACGACACGCACTTGGCCGGTTTTTATTCATTTGTTTTAGTCGCAAGAAGCCTCGCCGTTCGCACCGCGTGAAAATTCGCTGCAGTGGAATGTCCCGTGGCCAGACGGTTAAGTAATTTGGTATTATTATTATGTATTGAATCCTGCTACTACTATTGTATCTTCCGAAATAAGGTTGAGAGATGTTGTGTAACAAGTAAATAATGTATGTTTGTAGCGATGCACGGTGTTTGCCTGCGCAGGCGGTGCCGTGCAGCACCCCGCAACACGCGCCCCACGCCGCGGGCTCGCGCTCTTGAATCAAACGCAAACTCAAAGCATTTATTTCAATTAAACCATTTACAGACACTTTTGAATTGTCAAAGAGTCGGTCAGTTAGTCAAAAAGTTGAAGCTAGTTGCCCATTCCAATTCGTAGATCTCTATGGAGAAGAACGGGCAAGAAACTCCAAGGACACTCTTTTAAAAATGTATATAGATATTACAAAATCCTGGATACAGTATTCTTGGTGCTTCTATATGTGAGAACAATGTCAAACGAAAAATAATCAAAAACAATTCAAAATATAAGATTAAAAATAAACCCTGGCAGATCAGATAAGAGATGACCAGTCTCAACTGAGGGCGCCCGTTCACGAACATGACACGTGGAATAAAACATCAGTGCTGAGCAACAGCCCGCCCGAGTGCTACTTGTATTGTGTCCCGTACCTACTGTATCGAAATGCCACGGAAAGCTGCCGTTTCAGAAGAAGTAGTTAAATGCTTAAAAAAAAATTGAATTTATCTATCCTCGCCAAAACTGCCGGGATATTCCAACACAATATGGCGCAATATATGTGCTGAGTTAGACAATAAGTGGACTGCTCACCACGCTCATAACAGTATGAGCCAGGATCGGCACAGAATCCTTACGATCCCCGATTGGAAAAGGGCATCGTTATTAGGAACCAACTGCCTCCTGATTCTGACCAAGTCACGTCGATGGGTTAAAAACTACCCGACCAGCTCCCGACAAGCACCCACCTTTTGTGTGTTTTGAGCATAAATGATGCACTATAAGTACCGAATCAAATTGAAACTACAAAAAATATTTCGTATTCTTATTGATTGCGGGGTATCACTGTTAAATGATGGTTGATCAAATACACAACTTTACCACTCTTATTATCGTCTCTCTGCATCATATATCGTATCAGTAGTACTACTCACGGTGCACAATGAGAAACGTAAGTGTGGCCGCTTCATTCAATGCAATAATTCTCGCGGTAAATTTCTTTGATCTGCCTAAAATACCGCCACCAGAGTTATCACCCAACGTTAAACGCCAATGTGAATGCCGTTGACAAATTCTCGAGGTAAGTTGTGGTGTGGTACACCAACCGTTAACGTTTATTATCGCGATAATCCGTTGGTGTGGTCCCAGCCTATAAGATTTGTCATATTTAAAAATGATTTAAAAAAAACTTTGTATCTCCGGCAGGGGCGAGTGGGGGGATCTACTAACCATTCCCCCCTCTCCTCCCTCCCCTATCCCCTATCGAGGCGGCACGTTTCTAAACTTTAATCTGTTCTAGAGTAAAACGCGTTCTCAGAAATAATATAATATCAATTAAAACATTAACTCTCTAATGATTTTTTTTAACTCTCTATCTCTCTCTAACGATTCTCAAACTACATTTTTTTTTAAATTACGTCTAAGTCCATTTTTGCGGGAATGGGGGCCAATCTCACAAAAGTAATTAAAATCGTTGATAAATAAAACTAATTACTCTCTAACGATTTTTCTTTTCTCTCTAACTCTCTCTAACGATTCTCTAACGATGAGCATTAACAAAAGTTGAGAATAATTAATTCGGGGGCAAAATTCACAGAGATGGGCTAACGTCACGCTCTTAGAAATGATTTAATATTAAATAAAATATTAACTCTCTAACGATTTTGTGTAACTCTCAATCTCTCTCTAACGATTCGCAAACGATTAAAAAAATAAAATTACGTCTAAGTCCATTTTTGCGAGAAGGGGGGCCAACTTCACACGAAAAATTAAAATTGTATTTACATAAAAACTAATTGCTCTCTAACGATTTTTCTTTTCTCTCTAACCCTCTCTAACGATTCTCTAACGATTAGGATTAACAAAAGTTCATAATAATTAAATCGTGCGGCTAACTTCACGCAGGTACAGAACATTAGTACTCAAGAGGGTCGACGCTGATTGTCAGACGTCAATCAGTCATGTCAACGTTAGTTTTCTATGTAGTCTGTGGTCATGTCAGTTTCACAGACCAATAATCTCTCTCTTGTCTGACCTACGCTTGCCAAAGAATATGTAGAAGTGTTTCCAACTTTTTTCTCGAGACAATTAACAAATCTTGACATCTATCTTACTCATGTTTCGTACGCGAACGCAAGGTCAACAAAACAAGAAGTCATGAGATTTGTTTCTTTCGTAGACAGAGATGTTTCATGTGATAAACATCTACATGTTGAATGTTTTCTGGTGCAAACGCATAGTAACTGTACATTTGCACTGGTGAAACGTTCACAACAAAACATGTTGAAATCTCTAGTTCCTGTCAAAAGAAATATGGAACATTGATAGAGGTCGCCGAACGAAGGCGAGTACCAACATAAAGACAGCCCATTTGTCTAGCGTCGCCATTGCTCGCACAGAGTACATTTTTACTGTCGGTGCTCGCCTAGCTGGCCAACAGTGGTAAACAGGTGCAGGCGATCCGTCGTACTGCCGTCCCGACCCCGACTCGCACACGCTTTGTGTGTGTTAAGCGGTGCGATGCTTGCCGAGGTCGGTTCGTGTCTGAGTGACCATCTATTACATAACGAGACCCCTCCGTGCTTCGGAAACCACGTTTTGTGGTCCCGGCTGTAATTTATAGATCTTTGACAGTCTTTATGAGTAATGAGGAGCCCGAAAATCTGACAATCAGTCTTGGCAAAGGGTATCTTATTACATCTCAGACCAAATAAAAACCAAGACAGAGCGTTGCGAACAATACAGAAACATGCCAAAACTACACCTTTGCTCTGTGCATACACGCACACGTTTACAACCATTTAGTCTGAGCTCAAATGGATGTCCATTCGCCAAAGAAGAAGTTTGCGTGCTTTGACCACGCTTTTCTCCGTTCTCAACTCTCCCACTCCTCCTTCTTATCTTGTGTCTCACTCCCAATATCTATGTTCTTCACACACTAAGAATCTGCGATCTTTATCAATCTTCTCCTACTCTGTCCTTCTCATACTTCTGACTTTGTTCATTCTTCTCATCATATTCAGTCCATTCTTCTTTGGAATGCGCTTCCTCTTGATATCAGGACGGCCACCAGTCGGTATGCATTTCAGCGGAAATTGCACTTTTTCAAAATAAATAGAGTAGTCATCTCAATACCTCTCTCCCTTGAATTTGTATATTTTATATATATACCTATGCCTATACATATATATATATTATAGTAAATATGAATGTAAGTATATGTGTCATAAGTTTATAGCTTATTTATGTAGGTACTGTAAAACCTGTTTTATCTATAATGCAATACCTACGTTAAATTATAATATTATTATTTTTTCTATTTTTTCCTCTAAATTAGAGCACCTGCCATCTTATCTCTTCGTCATCCTCGGTTGACTGGTAGAGAATGCCTAAGGCATTAAGTCCGCCTTTGTACCTTTTTTTGAGTGCGAAAACTATAAATAAATAGGTAAAGGCAAAATTATAAAAATACAACAAAATAGCTTCCTAAATTAGTTAGTTTTTGTGCAGTTGTTAGGCCGAGGTTAACAAAAATACATCGACCCCAATACAAACGTTCTTGTTCATAGAGTAAAGCGCGTTACGACTTACGACACAGACGAAGTAGTACTGGCTAAATGGTCTAACCGTGCGTTTGCACTGGCGAAACATTCGACACAAAACATGTTTAAATCTCTAGTTCCTGTCAAAAACTGTATGGAACATTGACAGGAACTAGAGATTTAAACATGTTTTGTCTCGAATGTTTCCCCAGTGCAAACGCACGGTAAGGGTCGCCCCGACAACATTCCAAGAGACGAAAGATACATCATCATAATCACACATCCAATCGATATTCTGTGCGTCGAAATTCCGTATACTACTCGGAAAAGGAGTAGCATACGGAATATCGACGCACAAAATATCGATAAATGATAATACGATGCTACAAAATTGCGATACACGAAGTCTCCTAACTAGAAACACTTTGACATCGGCAGCATTCCGAATTACGCCATATTCGCTCAGCGCTCACATCAAAATATTTTGCGTTCTGCTCCTCTTGACTTTTTTTTTTTTTTTTTTTTTTTTTTTTTTTATAGGGCATCTTGAAGTTGATTTCTGAAATCATGACTTCTTAACCGGACATTCCTGTGGCTGCCTTAAGCTTCTACACTCAGGGCCTCCAGCCAGGGGCATAAACTATTCTAAATTAATATTAAGTGTGTGCTCGCTAAGGGCACCCCCTGTGGGGTACGAACCTCGGCTTAGGGCAACATCACTGGCGGAGGGACAGCAAGATGGGACAGGCTGGATCAAAATATCATCATTATTATTATTATACGGGGAATTTAAAGCTACGTGCTCAGCTGCGGCGCGGGCTGGCACTACTTCATCGGACAAGGGACGGGGGGTTGGTGAATTTAATCGGGGCGGACGCGAACGTGTTTTGCCTCGACGGCGAGGTCGGAATGACGGGAGGCGTCTGTGTTTGTGCACTGTACTGGTCTCCCTACGGCTCTCCTGGAGGAGAGTTATGGGGTCGTCTGGCTCTGAGAGAGTATGCCGCGGACGGCGAATCGAACTAATATTGGATGGGACATAGCAGGAGGCCTCGACAACCAGAGGGTTGCGATGTGTGACAGCTGTGTCGAAATAACGCTTTGAGAGGCGTTTGAGAAACTGGCGGATGGTGGGGATCTTTAGGTCGAGATGTAGGATCTCGTTACGAACATAAAAGGGTGCTCCCGTGACCTTTCTAAGGAATCTATTCTGGAGTGTCTGCATCCTATGAATGTAGTGGGGTTTTGCTTGAGCAAAGACGGAACCCGCATAGGTCATGATGGGACGAATGCACGCGGTGTAGGTACGCAATTTGCACTTTAGTGACAATTTGCTACGCGCATTTAATATGGAATGGAGTCTACCTAGAGCGAAAGCGGCTCGCGAACGAACCTGCTTTATGTGCTCTCGAAACGTGAGTTTTTGATCCAGTATTACACCTAGATATTTGGCTTGCTTCTCCCAAGGGATCGGCTTGCCGAACATAGTTACTGGAGGGGGACAGAGAAAGCTACGAAGTTGCGGTTTTATAAAGAAAACCGCTTGACTTTTGTCGGGATTGACTTCGATACGCCACTTTTGAAACCAGGCGCCAAGATTGTTGACCGCTCTCTGGAGTGTGGCTCGTATGTTGTCACGACTTCGTCCCTTGTAATAGATGGCCGTATCGTCTGCGAACAGAGCCAACTGCGCCTTTCTATTCTTTGGGATATCACTAGTGAAAAGAGTAAATATGAGCGGGGAGAGCACTGAGCCCTGTGGGACACCCGCACGTATGGGTCGGGGGGAGGATAAGGCTCCTTCGATGCGATAACGAAAGGTGCGATCCGACAGAAAATCACGTACTATGAGTACGAGACGATCAGGCACACCGAGTTGGTATAACTTGTATAACAATCCGTTGTGCCAAACCTTGTCGAAGGCTTTCGCTATATCAAAGAAGATAGCACCGGTCATAGAGCCGTGCTGGAAACCAGCACTTACGTGCTCTACGATCCGGTGGACCTGATGCACGCTAGAGTGCTGAGTTCGAAAACCGAACTGTTCATTGGGGATGAGGCCTTTGGTCTCGGCGTAGTCTCTGAGTCGCTTATAAATAAGTCTCTCATAGATTTTGCCTATGACCTTGAGCAAACTAATGGGACGATAACTCGACGGTGCCGACTTTGGCTTGCCGGGTTTCGGGATACCTATGACTGTGGCTTCTTTCCACGCTTTAGGGAATATATTATTGCTCAGAGCACCATTGAAGATGGTGGTCAGTAGCATTATCAGATGGGCTGGGAACAATTGCACCACCCTATTGGTGATACCGTCTGAACCGGGGGCTTTGCGAATCTTAAGACCCTTGATGATCTCGTGCACCTCGTCCGGAGCGACGGGGAGCAGGGGATCATCAGGGTCCTCTACGGGCGGAAGAGTAGCTCTACGTTCGACTTCAGCGTCCACCTCATCGAGATGAGCTTGATCTACTGGTAGGGTACTGGGAGAGCATTGAACCTCTAGACTATCAGCTAGACACTCTGCCTTTTCTATGTCGTCGAAGGCGACTGACTTATCGGGGCGCACTAGGGGGGGCATACTCGCGACCTGATCGGAGTTCAAGTTCCTAGTCAACTGCCAGAAGGGCTGTTGCTCTGGCTCTAGTTCGCTCAGCATCTTATCCCATCCCGCATTACGTAGCTCCGCTACGCGTTTCTTTACAGATCTCTGTAAATAGCGCATATGGGCCTTGTTTGCGGAACAGGGAAAGTTACTGTAGGCACGGGTGGACGCGTTCTTCTCCGTTATCAGATCACGTACATCCTGCGGGAGCCTCCAGCGACGGTCTTCCGTCACTGGAGTCTCCTTTGAACATTCGTTCAAAACAGACTGTACGTGATCTGTAAGAGAGTCGATCGCGGCCGTGGTGTCAGCGATAGAGTCGAATTTATCGGGGATAGAGTCCAATTGGGGGGACGTGTTGGATTTCAGCTTTGCGCTTACTTTCTTCCAGTCCGTGACCTTTTTGGTATCATTGGGATTTTGGGAGGGATCCGAGAGACCTATGCGGGGGGCCAGACTCATGACTATCGGACGGTGGTCGGAGGTAAGCTCGTCTACCGTTTCTATTGATGTTAATCTTAAATTGACGTTCTTAAGGAGCGCCATGTCTAGTACATCGGGAGTTTGACTAATATTATGAGGGAAATGAGTGGGAGTCATCGGAGCGATGATATCGAAGTTCAGTGAGGCTGAGAGATCGAGCAAGTGTCGCCCTCTGGTGGTGGTGACTAAGCTATTCCAAGCGGGATGTTTGGCATTAAAGTCGCCCGCTATTATAACGGAGCTACTTAAGCCGAGAAGGATTGAGAGGTCATTTGAGAGGACTTGACAGTCTTCCCCGATGCCTGGAGGGTGATAGGCCGATATTATAGTGATCGGTTGATGACCGGTCATGCCTAAGCGGCATATGGATACTTCTATAAGAGAGAGGGACGAGGGGGGCTCTATGGGGATGCAGTACAGCTCCTTTTTATAATAAATGAGGGTGCCGCCTCTGTGACAGCGCGTTCTGTCATTACGAATCAACCGATAGTTCGCTATGGAGGGATTCCGGAGATATGGTTTTAAAAAAGTTTCCTGTATGAGGAGGATGTCTATTTGATGGTCGCGAAGAAAGAGAGCGATCTCTTCTTTTTGACCTTTGATGCCATTCGCATTGAATATACCTAGTCTGAGGGATCGGGGCTTAAATCTTTCTATAATGGCGTTAGACATTATGATTTGACTTAGCGAGGGACTCTAGGGCTTGCTTAATCTCGGGATAAGCATTATAGATTACCGAGATCTGAGCGATGTTACAACTATCTCTGGCTGCCTTGATTTCGGCGGCCATACGAATAGCGCGGGGAGAGAGAAACATCATGTACGTAGATGTAATCTCATTGAACGGATCTAGTGGGGTATTGGCCACGGGAGCGGGGGTGGGGGTGGGACGCGGCGACGGCGCTACGGTAGCGGGTGCGCGTTTTGCGGGAGGCGCTGAGGGCGCGGGGGCAGCTAGGCGGGGGGAGGTAGGCGCAAGTTGCGTTTGAGGCGTATAGAACGCGGGTAAAGAAGGGTGGGGGTGGGCACGGATACGGGGATCCATGAGCGAGTATAGAGGAATGTGAGGGGGAGGGAGCCTTGCGGTGGCTAAAGCTGGGAATGCATGTTGATGATTTAACATGTTCCAGGGACTAGGCCTCTGAGGGCTAAGTCTCTGTGGAAGTTGTGAGGAGGGAGCGGAAGGGAATTCCCTTTGCTGACGATTGTCAGCACGCTTAGTAAGCTTGGGAGAACTGGATTTGGGGGCTTTTGAACATCCGCGGTAATTCGCTGGATGACCCTCTTGTCCGCATAACACGCAACTGGGAGGACTGAGGCAAAGGTTACGATCTTTGGGACGGTTGCAGTCGGCTGTGCCGTGCTCGCCCAGGCACTTTACGCACCTGGGTTTCGCGTGACAATGCCTCTGCGAATGACCGTATAGTTGGCAGCGATGACACTGCCCTATATTTCCGTTCTTACGGGGTTTCTCGATGAGAAAGCCTGTAAGATTACAGAGAGATTTTAAATTGAAAATGGGGTGATGCCCCTCTACGGGAGAGCAGACGACAAGTATCATGTCGAATGCTTCACCGCCACGCGAGCGGTGCATACGGTGGACTTCGTCCACGGGAACGTTTTGCGACTGAAGGTCGGCTTTTACGTCATCGGGGGAGATTTCCTTCGGGATGCGTTTAATAACGACCCTAATCTGTCGGTCCTCTGGGAGCGAGAAGGTGTGAAATGACACACCTCTGGCTCTCAGGAGTTTGGTCAGTTCGCGATAGTCATTCGCGGTCGGAATCGTGACTTTAATACCCTGTAGGGTGGAACGGGCATTGGTGAATGCGATCTTATGATCGACACACCATTTGGATACATCAGTCCACTTCCCCTTGTCCTGAATGAACACGGGGGGAGGGGGCGATTTTTTATTTAAGCGAGGCCCCGGAGCAACTTGTGCTACTATCGCGGCGGTCGAGGTGGAGGGGGAAATCGCGGTGTCGACAACGGTAGTGCTACTGGGCACTGTACCGGTCACTTGCGCTACGGGGGTCGGGGTGGGGGAAATGACGTCAACGGCGACGACTTTATTTGCTTGACTGGACGATTGTCTCTTCTTCTTCCTCTTATTCCCTTTTCCGGTGACTGGGGTGAACCCGTCGTCATCCGATTGGGAAGGAGAGGAAGGAGGAGAGGCATTCTCACCGTCAGAGGCAATGTTATTATAAATCGGTGTGGCAATCCTCTTTGATGAAGAGGGTGCGGGCTCGGTGACGTCCATAGACTCTACCGCGGGGCTGAAGGCAGGGCTGAAGGCCGGGCTAGGGGAGCGGACAAAAGGGACCTCAAGCTCTATGTTAGGGAGCGACTGGGAGATGCCTAATGCATCTGTGAACTCCGCTAATTCAGCGGGACTTGGCTCTAGAAGCGGCAAAAGGAGGTCGACCTCCTTTCGCATGAGAGCTAATTGGTTGTCTGTTGGTTTAGCCAATAGCCTCATTACGAGGGAAAATAGTTTCCTCGTGAGAGGGTCCATTTTTATCGGACTCGACATATCTATAAATGGGAGGGAATGATTCCTACTCCTACCTCCCCGGGAGGATAGCCCGGGGATGTGTAAAAACCCTCCCTGTCGGGTATAGACAGGGAGGTTGTGTACTTAAGGTGAGCCCTAAGCTTGCTTTTGCCCGTTGCCTATCTTATTTGTGCAACGGGGTCCTAACAGGGTCTGGTGTGAAGGGGTAGATACACCCAACCACTCCAGGTGTGTAGCTGTGAAAGCAAAACTGTCACCAATGCCGACTAGGAGATCCCCCAAGGCCGAACACTGGGACCCGTCCAACTTTCTGCCTCACCCTGAAGGGGATCGGCGGGTGCGTCTGGGTCAACACCCCCTCGGTTTCGTTAACACCGTAAGGTATCAGCCGAGGACCACGAAACTGTGGTTTTTAATCCAGAAGGGATCAAAAATACGCGACGAACGTTTTGACAATAAACTCTGTTAAGAGAAATATTTTATTAACTGTGTCTTGAAAAAGACACACAGCTAATAGATCGATGATAGTCGCAATGACTATGACGCACTCGGGAACACTTGATTCCGGAATATCTGTAACGCACGAAACACACACAGGGCAACACGACCGACCGCTGCCGCTGGCGCGCATCGAATGCTCCTCTTGACTACCCGGCTTGTTAGTTATCACGATTATGACAGCTGAGAGCGAGTCAACGATTCGGAAGTTCCGAGCGCGTTCCGAATCGGAACGCTACTGAACGCGCTCACAGTACTTGCTCAACGTCAAAACTTATAACATCCCCAAATATTGCACAAGATGTTTAGATTACAGTATTCCATAGTGCTTCTTCTTTGGTTAGGTGGAGACTGTAGCCAGAAGCACAATTTTGAAAATACCACGTCAGTTTCCAGATACGATGCGACTCAAAACAACACAACTCACGGTATTAATTTAGGGCATGGTTGGCGTTATCGCAAGATGGCGCATGCCATGACGTCATGCTAGGCTATGACGATTCACGGGACATCGATAACGCGCTCATGCTTATTCAGAACATAAGCACGCTCAAAACGATTACTGCGTAATTCGGAATGCGGCCATCATCGTTGATCATGTCATAACATCAGTGTCACTGTCAACTGCCAAATATCTTAATAGTAATGTGGGTATGGTACGGAACCACCTCCGTGAAGTTAGCCGCACGATTTCATTATTATGCTAATTTTTAGAGAATCGTTAGAGAGAGTTAGAGAGAAAAGAAAAATCGTTAGAGAGTAATTTGTTTTATTTATCAACGATTTTAATGACTTTTGTGAAATCGGCCCCCATTCCCGCAAAAATGGACTTAGACGTAATTTTTTTTTTAATATACTTTGAGAATCGTTACCGACGGATTAAGAGTTAAAAAAAAAATCATTAGAGAGTTAATATTTTAACTGATATTACATTATTTCTGAGAAGGCGTTTTACCCTAGGTCTTGAGCTAGTTAAAGTTTAGAAACGTGCCGCCTCAATAGGAGCTAGGGGAGGGAGGAGAGGGGGGAAGGGTTAGTAGATCCCCCCACTTCCTCCTGCCTGAGATACAAAGGTTTTTATTTTTATTTTTAAATATGGCAAGTCTATTATGACAAGTCGATAATATACGTTAACCGTTGGTGTAGCCTCAACTTACCTCGAGAATCCTCGAGAAACCTCTCTAACGATTAGCATTAACAAAAGTTCATAATAATGAAATCGTGCGACTAACTTCACCGAGGTTACGGAACCCTTCCGTGCCCGAGTCCAACTCGCAGTTAGCCAGTTTACCCCACAACGGCGAAGAAAAAAGGAGGGTTATGATTTTGACCGGTATGTATGTTCATCTGCTCCCTCATATCTTCTAAACGACTAATTACAATTTGACAAATGAGGTATCGTTGGAAGCGTCTTGATCGTCCGCTGGATTAAGGCTATGTGACGTCACATTTATTTGAAGATTTATCACCTTGATGTCGAGTCGCAGTCGCGGTGATATATTAAATTAAATATGGCGCCCTCTACAGGACATAGTCATGAACAATTATTTTTTTAAATGATGTCCTTTTGATTATCAAATATGGG
The DNA here is from genome assembly GCA_949152455.1 of Lithophane leautieri. Taxonomy (NCBI): domain Eukaryota; kingdom Metazoa; phylum Arthropoda; class Insecta; order Lepidoptera; family Noctuidae; genus Lithophane; species Lithophane leautieri. The sequence continues at coordinate 9,540,662 of OX424462.1, read as the reverse complement.
CCTATTTAGATTGAAAATCTAAAAATTGAAAGGTTCTTCGACATGGATAAGATCTATGAAAAAGTGTGTAAAGTCAAAGAAGTAGTGAAGGCAGCAGTGCAAAACAAATACTGGACGCGCGCCGGCGCCGCCGCTCCAAAAATGGCACAATATTTTAAAAACAACACTTTCCAAATCTTCAAAAGTTATTTTCATATACGGCTTATTCGGGAAGGAAATGGTATTTTCCTAAGGTTGGTCTAACAGGCGAAACCGTTTGACACTCGAGCATGTCAAAGCAGAAATTCAAATTAAAACCAACTTTAGCATGACTTGCAGTGAATTTTATTTTATATAACTACTTTATAAACAATAATTTACGTAATTTTAATTAAAAAATAATTAAGTACCGACTTAAACGTATAAACAGCGCTAGCGTCAATAATTAATAAACTACGATTTTATTGTATTATTTTGCAATTTCTACTAGTCCTATAATTTCTAAGTCCTATTAATAAATGATTAAATTCAGATTTACTTACTCGTAACAGTAGTTAGAGAAACACAAAAAATTAAAAAAAAAATCTTGTTTTTTTTAGTGTCCCGATCTACAATACTAAATCCCGATTTGTTTTACCTTCTACCCCGATTTAAAACAAATCGGACCTGGCAAGACAAACAGGGTTGGATTTTGTACTATAATTATAGTATTTATACTATAATTTCGCCTTTTGTACAGTCGCCAGCACATCAAGCTACTAAAAACTGTCAAATTTCTTTAGTAGATTTTAAACTTTATCGCTAAAGCATTAGGTTCAAGTTTGATTGGGAAAGTTTGACAGTTTCGGGTAGCTTGATGTGCTGGCGTCTGTACAATATACTATCCACATCTAAGGATAGTACGCTAAAATACTATTATTTAAAATTTGCTCCCGAATGCTGTTTTACGTCATATTATGAATATTTCGACCGTGCGTGTGCATGTATCCTCCGCAGTACACTTCTCTCTTTCCACTAATCTCGTTCCTTCCCAATTCCCATTCCATTCGAAATTCAATCAAAGTTTGCTCAATGTTTTAACAATCGCTTGCGAATTTTTGTGTAAAGTTAATACGTTTTCAGGTTTTTAATTATGGAAAGTGGCAACACTGATGGTTCTGAAAATGACGATTGTTCTGTGATGACTTGATGAGTGATGACGATACACCGGGAGCATAGATTACTATTATATGTACCGGGAGTATCCACCCCAGAGAAAATTTTGCCTTTATATGTTAAATTAAAAAAATGAATGTGTACTATATTTTTTTGTAAATACTATCCTTTTCATTTTTTTGTACTATCTTAATCAACATACCTAAATCCAACCCTGCAGACAAATAAAAAATCCGGAATCACACGTAATCTGTGCGATTTATAGTGCCCTAACACGTGTGACTCCGGATTTTTTATTTGCCTGTCTCGTTTATACCTTTTTAGCTGATTGACTTATTTGTCGTAGTTGGGTTCGTTTTCATTACTTATTTTTTTTGTATTGTAATGTGGGTATATCAATGAGTAATTTTTTAAAGTTTGACCATATTTACCAATACTCTTCTTTTGTGGGACATTATTTTATGTCTTATCTAAGAACTAACTTTGTTAATGGTTTCCTTTTTCACTTGTCATATGCATAAAATTTAATATTATGTTCAAATAATAATACTTGTTACTCAACTGTCTTGTTGGTCTAGTTGTAGGTCTTGTTAGAAGAGGTAGTATAAATTAAATGCAAATTTTAGTTAGTTATTTATTTTAAGCTTTAACAGCATAAACACGAGGAGGGAAAAGAGACTTCTTTCTAATCTCTTTCCTGGTCTTGATTTTAGATTCGTGCTTGCTAAGAGCCTTACGCATAGCACGGGTCTTCTTGGTCCTCAAGTCTAAGGGCTTGTACTTCTTATTTTTGTAATGATTTCGGAGATTAACCTTCATTTTCTGGTGGTAGACAATGTATACTCGTGCAATTGCTTTCCTCACGACACGTCTAAAACAATGCAAAATTATTGTATGAAAACAAAATTAATCATTTGTTATTTGTGTGCCAGTACCCTTATTAAATCTGTATCACTGTTGCAGCCCACAAACCCTAAATAAATTATGTATAGTTTTAAATTATTTAAAACAATTTCTCCCGCTGTTATCCGCTCAACTGTTGATTGGCCTTCAGAAGGCTGATAACATTTAAAATTCTATTGTGTCTTGTTAGTAACAGTTGAAGGTTTATTTTCTTGTTGTAATCAGGCTGGTATCTGCAACTCCACATTTGAGCAGGTATTTTGTGAACTAAATATGAGTAAACACAACACAGTAATTCTTATTTCTTTAATTTAACAACATTTAACCTTCAACTGATTTGACCAGAATAAGGCTTAGGATATTTAGATGAATACTTTTAATTGGCCGCTCTTAAGATGACCTATTTTTTAAATGCATAGGTTATTATAGATATTCTTTGAAACTTTGTGAATGAAGGGAGCACAACTCCATTAAAGTTGTGATTACAAATTAATAAAATCCTGTAACATCATACTGTCCTGCAAAAGCAGGGAGTAAGCAGGAGAGTAAGAAAAGATGTGCATAAATTGTATTGACAAGGGCTCCACTGAAATCACCGGGCCATAAAGTACAGTGCTTCCCTGAAAAGTCCTTACTTATTATTATGAAAATTCTGGGCTATTTTTAAATGGCACAAATTTCAAGGAGCGAGACTTGTGTGATGGTGCCGTAATTCAACAACATTGATGTTAGTAGAGTATATATACATAACATAAATAAACTCATGCCTTCTTCCCAAGAACGTTCTTACGAGTATATTTTGAAATAATGGTCTGTGGGTCGTCTTAGGGAATAGTAAACACTTATGTTTGAGCATTATAAGCATAGTTCACACACTGAAATTATTGAATTTTAATTTAATTAACAACTTACATTTTGGAGAGTTTAGATGCAACGCCTCCTGTCACTTTAGCAACACGAAGATTCGTCAACTCTGTTTTCAACTCTTCGAGCTGCTTGAACAGCTCCTTCTTGTCTTTCGTGCGTAACTCAGAGCACTTAACCTTACCCTGAAATAAAAACGGATAGCACTAAGTAAACAACAACTGGTGATTTCACTCCACTAAATATACACATAATTAGAAAGAACGAAAATAACTACATCTAAACACAATGTTACAAATACATTGTTGAACCAATCACATATAATCACCAAAACATTCTATCATTGGGGTATGGCCTACGGCCGGTCTTGTATGACTTCCATACAAAATGCCGTAAAGAAATATATCAATTCAACTATGTAATCAATTTCATTCATTTGTTTAAACCCTCGACAATCTTTCATTTTAAGAAGATTGGTCATATATAAAAAGATGAGAAATATTTTCACAAACCATTTTGAAAACGTCTCGACTCGCGTTTTTGACGTATAGAAAGAACAAGTACGATGATCAGTGTTGCCGACAAAACAACAATTTTCAGATTCCTTTTTCCGTTGTCGTTGTTGTGATTTTCCGTCATAAAAAAACTTTTTTATTTGCTAATAAAAAGGCGTTAAATTACATGGTGTGGTTTGTAAAGGTAATGTACTAAAATAAAATAAAATAAAAAAATATACAGCTTGACATGCCTCTATATGAACGTGGTGAAATAAAGAAATAACACAATGTACTGGATTTGGCCTTGACAGATATTATTTTCATACATACTATCAACTTTAGGAGAAATTTCACAAGAATAAAAGTTATCAGGAATATCATAACGAGTCATATAAAAAAAAATCGCATCGATATTGGAACTATAATGCCAATGTCCACTAATTTTCAGTATGGGCCCACTCACTGTGCGGCGCCCACAATGGCACCGAATGGTCACTACTTACAAATTATTTGTGGTGATAAATACCAGGTAGTGGTATTCGAATTTGTGTGGGGTAGATACCACAACTAAAATGTGAAAAATAAAAACAATTTACAAAAAAAAACCGACTTCCAAAAAAACACTAAAATGTGAAAAATAACTTTAATTTCGGAAGTCGCCTAGTCGTTGGCAAAAAACAAAAATTGAAAAGCAACGACACCGACTTCTGAAATCAAAGTAATTTTTCACTTTTTAGTATTTTTTTTGTTAATTGGTTTTTCAATTATTAGCGGGTCACCACCAGGTTATATGTTAAATATAATAATAGTTGTATGTTGAATATGATTCGCGAAGGTAAAAAATATGTATTTACAGAATTATAAACATTAGAGTAAATACGACTCTCTAAATCATTTATGTGTATCGAATGTTTATTTTAGGAAGTCGTGACATTTGACACATACTTATGTGAACATATTTTATGGATATGATTGCTGATATTGACCTGAAAATTTGAATTGCGCAGGCTACCCACGATCGATTTTCAAATACACAACTTCACCACTCTTATCTATTAACGTCTCTCTGCATCATGCCTTGAATCAGTAGTTCTAAGTTAATATTAAGTATCAATTAATCATTAGAATCCATACTAATAATATCCACACTACGGTCAATGCCCATCATTGCCTAAGAGCCATGCCACACGATGTGGTGGCGGCGCCGGCGCCGGAGCGGTGTCGCTGCGGCGTCCTACATATAAAAATGGATGGTATGGCACACGGCGCCGTCCGGTGCGCTCCGGCGATGCACCGATGATGACCTGCAGTAATTTAACTAACTTCACGGAGGTCCTTATCTTACATCTGAAAGTGTCAACTGTTGGCTAAAGGCACAAACCATGCGAAGCCACGAAAAAAAAAAAAGTGTCAACTGTCAAATCAAATGTCCAAAAGTGTCACTTGTCACTTGTCATGCGGTTTGCTTGCTTGGCTGCTTGCACTTAATGCATTTACATGTTGCAGTGAACCCTCTTGAATTTTAATGTTCTGTGAGTGAACCTGTGAACAGTCCATTACTTTAAACTATCATTTATTAATTTGCTATTGCGGCCAATTGCCAGCAGTGGTGTGATCTTTGTATGTCCTAATAACCAATTCTATCAATAACAACTAATTTTGTATAATCCCCCCAAAGATTTAAATCTTTGAAGCCCACTCAAACACATACATTACCTATTTTAAATTGGTTCAGTGCCTCACTCAATATGAACGACAACAATGACGTCTTTAGTATTAATTACAAAAAATCCTTAGAATACTGGGCAGATATTCCACCTACGATTGATGGAGTACTTGGGGGATTTGGATTTATTTCGAATGCAGACATTGAAGGATCTGAACTGTTCTTAAAGTCTTTACTTTCTTCTGGCAATGCTCCTTCTACGAACACGGCATTAGACTGTGGTGCGGGCATTGGTAGAATAACAAAACAATTGTTATTACCTCATTTTGATCTAGTTGATGTTGTAGAACCTGATGAAAAATTTGTCAGTTCCATTAAAGAGTATGTGGGAGAGCTTAGCTCGAAATTGGGCACATTGCATATGGTTGGCTTGCAAGAGTTTATACCTTCAAGGAAATATGATGTTATTTGGAATCAGTGGGTATTAGGATATCTTACAAATGAGGATTTAGAGGCTTATCTAATAAGATGCAGGTAACTTATTTCAAAATTTTGTTTATTCAACATCCATACCTAAACTTAGTAGGTATTGGAATATTCATCAACTGCCAATTGTTAAAATTCTATTGTGTCTTGTTAGTGACAGTTAGAGGTTTAATGAATTCAATTTATTCATCATTTCAGGGATTCTTTATCTGCTAGTGGCATCATCGTTGTAAAAGAAAATGTTACTTCATCTGGAAAAATAGAAAAGGATTCTACTGACTCATCAGTCACACGAACATACAAGCAATACATTAGAATATTTAAAAACTGTCACTTGAAGAGAATCAAGCAGTGTAAACAAGCTAACTTTCCTAATGGCATTTATCCTGTGTACATGTTTGCACTAGTACCTAATCGCAAAGAATTAGAGAAGTCTATAACTAAAACAAATAGTGCACTTAAAAATTCGTGATATACACCAGAAAATAAAATGGAGTTATGAAATAAAACTTAAGCATTTTTTTTTTTGGATTAATGTGTTTTCTGCATTGCTAGCAACCATACTGTAATTAAATAATAACAATAATGCCTTTATTCAGAAATTGTTAAGTACTACCTACAGATTACACAAATGTACATTTTTAAAATATCCTCTATTACTGTTAAACAAAAATAACTAAAGTAAATAAATTTGGTTATTTATGTGGATCACCCCTTTCGGTGATAGACGTGCGAGCAAGTCCGCGTACTTATGACTCGGCGAGCTTACTCGCCCGTCTGTCATCGCCGTGAGCTACCAATTTGACAATGACATTTTGAGCAAACTTCACATAAGACCTAGGTGCCTATTAAAAAACAAAAAATATATAAATGTATATTAAGCTGCTTAGTCTTAGTCAGATCAAGGTGCGAACTTTTACCCGACACACGCATGAAACTAAGACACAAAAAAACACAACACACAACAAACATATTTTCTTTCTTTCTTTTTTCTAAACTGAAAATACGCATTCGTTTCGGTGAATTTAACGTGTACCTAGGGTAAAAGTCAGAATAATAATTAAATTATGAATCTTTTGCCTTTCTTGAACTAGCCATGTGAGGTAAAAGTCCGCAAATCATCATCATCATCCTATAGCAGACCACTGCTGGACATAGGCCTCTGTAATTGCACGCTAATGGCGCCTTTCAGCTCGCTGAAATGTAAGTATCAAACGGCGTTTTTAACACACTTACGAGGAACTAGATAAATTAAACACAAACTTTTTTGGTTAATAAAATATTTAATTACTTAATGAAATAATTTTACTTTTTTTATACTTATTTATTAAAACCATTTTTGGTCCTTACTGTGGTTTTCCAATACAAAAAGTACCTAAAAAAAAAAACAACATAGGGTCTCTGGTCAGATGTCGAAGAATGAAACAGTGAGTGGTAGGTACACAGACACACATCACAATAAAATTCTGCGTTGCCCGATCGTGCATTAGATCGCGTAAAGATACTCTCGAAAACCCCGCCCTACTTCAGTTTTTATCAGCGCCGCGTGGGAGAAAAATTATCTGCGGAGCATTTTGAATTCTTTCAACAAAAAATTAAGTACCTATTTTCAGCGTCCATATTATCCATACTAATATTATAAATTCGAAAGTAACTCTGTCTGTCGGGTTATATGTTACCTTATCACGCCTAAACCACTGAACGGATTTCGATAAAATTTGGCAAGGAGATAGATGGCTTCCCAGGGAAAGACATAAGCTACCTACTTTTTATCTCAAGAATAACCCTAAGGGGATATAGGGGATAAAAGTTTATATTCAATTCAATTCAATTCAAATCATTTATTTCGAGTATCATTAGACTCATAGAATAGACTTATATTTACAAATAACATTAAATGAAAATCAAATTAAAAACAAAATTACAATGAAATTAAAAACAAAATTACAATTACATTAAAAAAAAATTACAATTAAATTAAAATAAATAACAATTATAATGAAATCAAAATTAAATAAAATTAAAATTATATAAAATTAAAAATTAAAATCCAAATTAAAATTGAAAATTAACATTGAAATCCCAATTAAAATAAAAGTTACAAATAATTAATTAATTAGCGCGACACGTAGCGCGCCTGGACGTATAAATGTTATGCTTCCTACATCAATTTCTATAAATTCCTATAAATGTTATACTATCTACTTATATGGGAAACCTATTATTTCTGAAGTTAGGGCTACGAAAATTCAAATGTATGCTTTTGGTAACAAATAAAGAGTTACGAGTTTCAGCGTTTGTCTAAAATCATCCTTCAAGAGGGTAAAATAGGAGATGATTTTAAAATTACCATGTTATAGCTACCTACACAACTGACCGTTTTAGTGTGACTCTTTCCAAGAGATTTAAGGGATTGGGAATATAGTCGTAATCCGTATCTTGAGGTTACATTTAGTCTTTATTTCATTAAAATCGGTCCATTCGGTAAATTTTTTACTTGGCTTGAAACGGAGTGTTTGAGTTTATCAGTGTACTCGAAAGACGGCGTTCTGCAAATTTCGCGATTTTCTGAATCGCGTAGACAGACCACATTGGTTAGGGGACATAGAATATTTTTTATACCGGTAGTACGTTCCCGTGGGATCACAGAGTACATTATTGTAGGGGTACGTGGGATAATTTCCGACGTCCACGCGGGCGCAGCCACGGGTAAAAGATAGTTCTTTATAGATATTTCATTAAATTACGGTTTCCCAAAAAATAAAAATAAATCATATTTTTAAAGATTACCTAGTATTATACATGTTTCGTACGTGGAAATTGTTAAAAATAAGCGGTTTTTAGGGTTCCGTACCCAAAGGGTAAAACGGGACCCTATTACTAAGACTCCGCTGTCTGTCTGTCAGTCCGTCTGTCACCAGGCTGTATCTCATTAACCGTGATAGTTAGATAGTCGAAATTTTAACAGATGATGTATTTCTGTTGCTGCTATAACAACAAATACTAAAAAACAGAATAAAATAAATATACATCTCTCTCAGCTCCCATACAACAAACGTGATTTGATTATTTTGCTAGTTTTTGCTCGATATTGATAACGGCAACAGGTAGATGCTTGAAATATTCACAGAATATTTAGTTATTTATTCACTTTAGAAAGAAATAGTTAAATTAAAAAAAAAAACAAATATTTAAGGGGGGCTCCCATACAACAGACATGATTTTTTTTTCCATTTTTAGAATTCCGTAGTCAACAAGGAACCCTTATAGTTTCGCCATGTCCGTTTGTCTGTCCGTCTGTGCGTCCGTCTGTCCGCGGCTTAGCACAAAGACCGTTGGTACTAGAAAGCTGTAATTTGGTATGGATATCCATATAAACGACGCCGACAATGGTAAAAAAAAATTGTAAAAAATTTTTTTTTTTAGTGTACCTCCCCTACATTTAAAGTGGAGATTGTTTTAGTTCCCTCGTCGATCCCATGGTGTGGAGTATCGTTGAAAAAGTTATTTAAAAATAATGGGAGTTTGTGAAAACCATTTTTTTATTCAGGGATCCGTTTGCGGAATATTAAGCTTTAAAGTGCTAATTTTTGTTAGATTCAAAAGTGTCCCCCCCCCCTGCAGTGAAATGGTTGGTTTTGGTTATGTGAAAAAATTCACGCCAGTAGTATATAATTATAACGAAATTAAAAGGAACACTATCACAGCTAAGTAGGCACTGAAAGTTACCGAGTAATAATCCAACTTACATTTACAAAAACATGTTCTCGCATGCATTCTGTATTCTGCATGTTTTTGCAACTTGCAACAGGTTTTTCAACTACAATGTTAAGTTTGATCTTGGGATGAATTCATCCCAACTACGGAACCCTTCATTGTGCGTGGTTCGACATGCACTTGGCCGGTTTTATAGATAATGGTACGGAAACCTTCGTGCGCGAGTTCGACTTGCACCTGGCCGGTTTTTTCTTTTAGTTTAGTAAAATAAACCTTAGGTAGTCAACAATGAAATAGTTGCACGATGGACACATTGAAACACTGATTCAAACACCTGTCATTTGCTCAATTTCTCATAGTAATAGGTAACGATCAAATTCGCAAAATACATATTCATTCACTCGACGGCCGGACTGTATCTTGTCTCATTGTGTTATGTACTTTCTATGCAAATTAATCATTTTTGTGGTTAGAAATTTTTTGATAGTTTGCTATTCTTATAAGAGGGCGCGTAATAAATCTCTTAAAAGAAAGATAGGCTATAATTTAGCGGAAAATAGGTATGCTTCAAGCTATTTTATTGCACAGACAAGGAAAAAACTTGAGAAAAGCTGCACAAGAGTGCAGTGTACCTACCTACATACTTAGGTATAAAATTATCCTACGCTGTTTCAATACATAAAAATATGGATGATGCATCTTTCCAGGTCAAAGATTTACTCCCAACTACCAAATTTATAAAAAGTTTACAATTTAATGAAGAATGCGCGTACATTTTTTACTTTGGCGACCTTCCTCGTTTCGCCTTCGCGTGTGCCACCGACGGCGAGTCGAGTAAGGTCGCGTCGCGAACTTAAAAATCGCGTACTTTTAGTACGCACGTCTTGACACGTCATATTATGTTGGTGCGAATAGTAAGTAAGTACCTACCTTTAATTGAAACAAATAACTATGAATCATATCTCCTGATTGGAGATGTGTCTATGTTATAATTGTTAATTTTTATATAATTTCTAATGTATTCACGATCATTTTCAGTTAACAGAGACCAACTCTCTAACTCTACCAATATCTCTAAACTCATACAGCTTTGTATGATTCTCTCTATGGAAATCATTGTTAAGAAATCGGACTGCATTATACGCAGTTCTTTTAAATAAATGAGTGGATTTTTGTCTAGTATTTTGAACATTACATCGTCGGTAAGTTGTATTGCGGTACCTATATGAATGAATTGTATGTTCAAGCAATTTGTAAAAATAAATAATAATTGCTCTTCTGAACAAGTGGATACACAAGTAATCTTTTTAAGATTACGAAATGGTGTTATTTCTAGTTTTTTTGTGTACAAGGACGTGTGCTGTATTAAGGTGCAGTTGTATAAAGTTAAGGATTCTAAAAAAGGGCACATTTGACTTATATACATCAGAGCATTCAAATCAATTTGATCAACATGCTCCAAGTGTAAATGGATAATATTACAGCCCTTTACTTGAAGAACTTGTTTGATTTGATCTGCATAGAAGTCGCATGATAACAATTTCAGCTCTTTAAGATCCCTTAGGCCTATAAGAACCAATAAATCACTTTGAAAGTCTCGGTTGTGAAAAACGGTCATACTTCTTAAATATGGACACATTTGTACTGCTAACTGCAATTGATTACTTGTCGCGTAACGACTGACGTATGTTTTCAAATTTAATGTCAACACTTCAGAGTAATTTAAGTCAATGTGCTCCAAAAGTCGTCCGATTTCGTCACATCTACCAATATCTTCAATGTTTTTGCACTTTAAAAGCACTTTGAGGAAACCCTCCAAAGTCACAAAAGTTCTGTATAATTGAATACTTCTCAAGTTTTTAATTTTCACAACAATATCCATACTGTCATTGGTAACGCATTTCGAACAAGACACGTCCAATTTTTCTAATAATTTACAATTGTCAACAATACATTGTAATATGTTATTTGTACAGTCATAATTCATAGTTAAATATTTTAAGCAGTGTAGTTCCTTTAAAGATTTAATTACGGCATCTTCCATATCTGCAGTTTTCCAACCTCCAGATAGCGAACCTAAATTAAGGCAAACGAGTCCATTTAGCATGTTTAACTTAGAATAAAATATTGACCGCAATATCTTTGGAATGGTGTCAATAGAAACTACAGTTAAGTTTTTAGTAAATAACACTTCTGCCATTTTTATAATTACATTCATTTGGCTGACGAATTTTCCCATGCAACCTCGAAATCCTAATGATTGCTTAGTTTTCTCCAAGAGTTCTGACAATGCCCGAATAGTTTCATGGACCAATAAGTCATGAAGCATCCAAGGAACGTTAATGTCTAAATACGTCCGTATGGTCTCAACATTCCGCGCCAGTGTCGTTTGGGCTTCGTTAGTATCCCGCTGCGAAAGCATTGCGATTGGCATCATTTGCTGCTCAGCCTGTTGAGCCACCCAATCTCCAAGTCTACCTAATGCTAGGGTCTCCAGCTTTTTAGGCTGCTTGTACCTTGGCATATTCACCTGAAAAAGTAAAAAGTATCTATATAGTTGTTATAGTTAGTAGTAGTTCGGGTCTGGGTGTGTTATCTACTCGGGGGTTGGCAGATATACTGTATGTTAATTAACAAAGGGCGTTCCCGTTGACCCGCAATAGTATAGCGTCCAGACATGCAAAAAAAACCAATTCATTTTTTTATTTTTTTTATTTTGATGTTTAGTGAAATTGATACGTAAAATTGACACTGTACACGCACACTGTTGTATTTCAACGTAGAAAGACAAGTGTGATAAGTGTGCGTGTACTTTCTTTTGATATTTACCCGACTACGGCGAAGAAAAAAGGAGGGTTATGATTTTGACCATTATGTATGTATGTATGTATGTTCATCTGTTCCCTCATATCTTCTACACGACTCATCACAATTTGACAAATGAGGTATCGTTGGACGCGTCTACGTACGGTCACATTAAATTAAAAATTGCGCTCCCTTCAGGACAAAAAGTCATGAACTAAAAAAAAAATATTTTTTAATCACACCATGTTGGGTATCAAACGAAAGGGCTTATTGGCATATTTCAAAAATATATGTATTTTAACCCCAAAACTATTTAAAAAAATTAAAGTAATAAAAACTAAAACCCAACTACGAGAAATAAGTCAATCAGCTAAAAAGGTATAAACAAGACACCACAGACAGACAAATAAAAAATCCGGAGTCACACGTAATCTGTTAGATATATTAACACGTTTAACATTAGTTAACACGTGTGACTCCGGATTTTGGTTTTAGTTTTTATTACTTAATTTTTTTTTCAATTTCATATTTTTTGTGAATATTTATTACCTATATTAAAATAAAAAAATATCATGTACTATCTTTTGCCCGCGGCTTCGCCCGCGTGGAGGTTGGAAATTATCCCATGGTACCACTGTACTATACCGGGGTAAAAGTATCATACATTCCATAACTCACGTCGTTTGTCTAAGCGACCTAGGCGTTACGGCGTAAAAGTAACAGTCATGACATGAGACAGCCAGTAACTTTCATAATATGTATAATATACCTTTTGGTGATAGTCCATATTTATATTGTGGTGATTGTGTGGATAGTATGGACAGCAGTATGAAATTGTCTGAAAGATTAATGAAAAAACTATGGCATATTGTATGGACGATGGAATCTAAGACGAAACCTTTAGGGTAGCCCGCAAAATTCAAATTTTCTTACGTTTTTTTCTATTTGCAGGTCAGTAGGTATTAAGTTTTATATTGATCGAAATATGATTCGCGGTTGTATCAAATATTTATAGAATCACTAGCTGCAGCCCGCGGCTTCGCTCGCGAGGTATGTCGATGCCTATAGCCTATGTCTTTTCTCAGGCTCTACACTATCTGTGTACCAAATTTCATTTAAACCGGTTCAGTAGTTTTGGCGTGAAAGCGCGACAGACAGAGTTACTTTCGCATTTATAATATTAAGGATAAACATAAAAATCATCAATACAACTTCTGGGTTCATATAATCTTTATGAATGACTATTTCATGAAATCATGACACGAGGATGAATCTAACAAAATCAAAATATTTTATTTCACATAAGCCTACATGGGCACTTATGAAACGTCAGAAGCTAGGTGCACGGTTACAATTGGTCGTTTCCTATGGAGAAGAGCCGGCAAGAAACTCCATGGTTACTCTTTTAAAAGATAATTGGCTTGTACAATAATTTCGAATTACAGTGTTAATAGTTATGGGAGGACAGTGTAAGCCTTTCAAAAAGTTTCAGATAAAGTTAATAAAATAAAAAAATAAAAATTAAATTAAAACTAATTAACTAATTAACTGAGTTCTATTCCCGTAGGTATCTAATGATTATAATACTGTAAATATATGGCAAATATATTTGCTACGGTCACGAATCATATTTTAATTGACATACAAACTGACACCGCTTTACAAATTGCAAAAAAAATTGAACTTCGCGGGCTACCTTGGCGCACCTTTAGGGTAGCCCGCAAAATTCAAATTTTCTTACTTTTTTGCAATTTGCAGGTCAGTGTCAGGTTGTATGTTGATCTAAATACTATTAGCGGCCGTAACAAATATGGGTTTAGATAATTATAAACATTAGAATCAGCAATACAACTCTCTTAAGTTCATGAAAGTGCCAAATGTCATGATTTCATGAAATAGTCATTCAATGCACTTATATAAACTTAGAAAGTTGTATTGCTGATACTTAAATATTTATTTTATTCTGTTTTTTTTGTATTTGTTGTTATAGCGGCAACAGAAATACATCATCTGTGAAAATTTCAATTGTCTTACTATCACGGATCATGAGATACAGCCTGGTGAAAGACGAACAGACAGATAGACCGACATACAGACAGCGGAGTCTTAGTAATAGGGTCCCGTTTTACCCTTTGGGTACGGAACCCTAAAAAAACACGTATAGTTCCCCGACCGCGTATTCCTTAACAAACAAAAAACCGGCCATGTGCATGTCGAACCACGCACAATGAAGGGTTCCGTAGTTGGGATGAATTCATCCCAAGATCAAACTTAACATTGTAGTTGAAAAACCTGTTGCAAGTTGCAAAAACATGCAGAATACAGAATGCATGCGAGAACATGTTTTTGTACTTAAATGTAACCGTGCGTTTGCACTGGCGAAACATTCAAGACAAAACATGTTGAAATCTCAACTCTCTGTCAATGTTCCATACAATTTTTGACAGGAACTAGAGATTTCAACATGTTTTGTATTAAATGTTTCGCCAGTGCAAACGCACGGAAGTTGGATTATTACTCGGTAACTTGCAGTGCCTACTTAGCTGTGATAGTGTTCCTTTTAATTTCGTTATAATTATATACCACTGGCGTGAATTTTTTCACATATCCAAAACCAACCATTTCGCTGCAGGGGGGAGGGGGACATTTGACTCTAACAAAAACGGATCCCTGAATCCAAAAATGGTTTTCACAAACTCCCATTATTTTTAAAGTTTTTAAACAAACTTTCCAACGATACCCCACACTATGGGATTGACGAGAAAAAAAAAACAATCCCCACTTTAAATGTAGGGGAGGTACCCTATTGGTCGTAGCGTGATGTTATATAGCCTATAACCTTCCTCGATAAATGGACTATCCAACACAAAAATATTTTTTCAATTCTAACCAGTAGTTCCTAAGATTAGCGCGTTCAAACAAACAAACAAACAAACAAACTCTTCAGCTTTATAATATTATAGTATAGATAAGTATAGAAAGTTTAGATTGCGGACGCTTTTAACGTGCTTTCTACATTGTTCTCACATGTATAATTTCAACATTAATGATGTAATCAACTTTTTGTATAACTTTTATTTTTAAAGAGTGTCCGTGGAGTTTCTTGCCCGTTCTTCTCCATAAGTACCTACTACACTTTGGAATGGGCAACTAGCTTCATATTTCTGACTGACCGACTCCTTGACAATTCAAAAGTGCCTGTAAATGGTATAATTGAAATAAATGCTTTGAGTTTGATTGTAAAAGGGTAAACATATTACCTTGGTAGGGTAGGTGTGTACCTAGACACAAAAACACAGGTTGCAGAATGAAAGGTAAAGCCAAAAGGTAACTTTTGTTTTCCGACATTCATGTGGATGGGACGTCCTTTGCATGTTCGAATACTTAGCACTTGGTAGTGTACACACGGCTACACATCAAGCTATGCATTTCCAGTATAAGCTGACCTCGCATTGTATGGAAATCCTATACAATGCGAGATCAGCATCAACTGGAAATTGTATAGCTTGATGTGTAGCCGTGTGTACCTACCTTATATCCATCTAAACTATTCTAAACCCCGTATCCGACTATCAAAATGTGTAGACGTAAGTAGGTACTTAGGTAGATTCCTAAGATAAGCATGTTGCAGTAATAATATAATTAAAATAGAAAAGGATTTAAATAGCCGTAAACTTCTCCTCAATACAATGATGAGAAATAGCTGTACCTACTGTTTCTTATCGTTGTATTGAGGTAGGTAAATATAAGTACTTACCGACATATTATTTTGGTTCTCCAACAAATAATGACGCGTCAATTTATCCGTTTTAATGTGATACGACGATTTTGCCAAAAGCACTGACTAATCAAACCATGAGAAATCAAAGCTTTTATTTCTGCTTTCTTTAAAAAAAATGCCGTGTTATGAGTTGAGTGACGTGTTGCGCATGCGCATAAAGCTGGTATTTTTAGCTTTGAAACAGATCGCTGGATTGTATCGCTGTATCTATAGATGTTGGACTGATGTCATCTTAAGTCATATAGCGTAGCTATATAACACGCATTCAGGCACTTGCCCAGCTGGTTTTAGTTAGGGCCGAGGAGGGTTTCAAGAAATGACGAGGTAGTATTCTGAAGCAGACCAACACATGCAAAGAAGATGAGTTAGGTGCAATGACTATATAGTAAAAGCTCCTTCAAAGAGTAAGGTTTGTTTTTTTGGAATGGCGCGACTATACCTTAATCATTTCTATTGCCTAGAAACGTTGCTGTGTTAAACAGGTGCCTCTGGCCTCTGAGAGTTTGGGTGCAATGACTGACGGAGTGCAACAACACAACAAACCTACGAGACGATCAGACGAATCATATGAGTACCTAACTAAACCTATGTAAGATGATGCTTCTCCCTCGTCGGCGAGTCATTCAATAAAGAATTGAATAGTCAAACGAACTTACCGGTAAGTTCGACGGTACTTATACTCATTAATGTCTCGTTCGAAGATTTTGACGGAATACAATGGTTCCTCTTGGTACTTAGTATGGTCTCACAGCATATTTTCTGAAATACGATGTGGTCCGATACGTAGAAATGTAGTCGCAGTGGTTATGGAACTTACTCTCCTTTCCTGGTGTAAAGAGAACTGGTGAAAATTTGTAGTGCGCAGATATATGGAAGACCTACCAGCTCATAAGGCAGGCGCAGACTTGGCGTAGGACACGGTGGAGCATACGGTGGAGGTCTGCCCTGCTTGGGCGGAGCACCGCCGTGTCCTCGTGGAGGCGATTGGCCGCGATGATCTTTCGTGTCCGGCCCTGGTCCAGGCCATGGTATGGAGCGAGAGAGCATGGGAAGCCGTCACTTCCTTCTGCGAAGCAGTAATGCTCGTGAAGGAGGAGGCGGAACGCGTGAGGGAGAGGCAAGGTTTGCGCCCTCTCGCCCCTAACCACCGCCGCAGGAGACACCCTGGGCGTCGGGAATCCCAGGCGGATTCCCGGCCACAGTATGCGCGGCTTGCAGACGGCGAGCAATAGGTAGCGCGCCGTCCGATACGGAACAGGCCCGGGTCGACGGCGCGTTTTGTTCCACGTGCGCCTCAAAGAGATTTCAGCACAACTGGAGGGGACCGATACCTGCCAGGGTTGCGGGAAAGTCCGAAAGGGATACGTAGGGAAGCGCAGCGAGGTTTTCACTGCCAATCAAATATCAATATCTGTATGTAATCAATGCCCAAGAAGCTTTCGCAAAGAATAAACGGGTTCCTTGAAATCGAATGACGTAAGATCGAATAATACTTGCTCGAAAATGATGACTAGATAGTACTTGAAATCGATAAATTATGAGCGCGAGAGTTCACTACCTTGATTCATCAAAATCTCGAATAACTTTATGCCCGAATCATAGGCAGCGCGAAAACTCATTATCTTGAAACATCATATCTCGAACGACCATCTAATCGAATTACAGAATACTTCGTTTTAAGAATTTTTATTTGAATATAATTCGATGAAAGAAACTGGGGATAAAAAAAAATAAAAAAATCAACTAAGTGTAATCATAACAAATAAATAATAATGGTTAAAAAATAATTAATTATCTACAAATACATAAGTAGTTATCTTACCAAATAGGTAGGAAGTAAATTGTGGGCAACTCGAAAAGTTCCGTCCATTCTTGTTTTTTTTTTTGTAAGTTCTTGCATTAATTCATTTCAGTCTTAACCATAGATTACTATTGTATATAGGGTAGTCTTAACATTCTTAATAATGATGTTGGAAAAGTGCGCGGGAACTAAACGAAAACTCGCGGGGCGCTTGAGTGAAAAGATAAGTTTACTTACCTATTTGGTAACATAAAGGCTCTTACATACTTGCGCGACTTGTCGCGCGACGCGACGCAGCCGCATTGTTCGCCTTGAAGTTTTCTCAGAAATTGTTTTGTTAAAAGTCGCGTCGCGCGACAAGTCGCGCTAGTATTAAGAGCCTTAATATACCATCATTATTTTTCATGATTATAGTTGATTCATATTTATATGCATATAAAAGGTGTTCATACACGAAATCTCTTAAGTGGGTGATAGACGTGCGCATTTAAAGTACGCGGTCTTTAAGTTCGCGACTTTACTTGACTCGCCATCAGTGACACATGTGAAGCTTGCTCAGACGTGCGCATTTAAAGTACGCGGTCTTTAAAAGTTCGCGACTTTACTCGACTCGCCATCAGTGACACATGTGAAGCTTGCTCAAAATGTCATCATCAAATTGGTTCGCGGCTCGCGGCGATGACAGACGGGCGAGTAAGCTCGCCGAGCCATAAGTACAGCTTGGCAAAAAAGAGTATGATGCGGTGACAGATCAAACTAAATATTTTACTTTAAGTCTTAATGCAAACTTATAATGTTGGCACTACTTTGCCGACAAGTGCTAGTAGGTTTTGAGTCAGTACAAGCAGCGTTTTTCACTATTGGTCTAAATTCTTTGACGCATTTCCCATTTGAAGTGACATAAATGCGGTAGTGGCGCCCTCATTTTTGCCAAGCTGTACTTGCTCGCATGTCTAGGGGTCATTTAAGGGTCTTTAAGGGGTCATTGTACTCATCATTATGAACAACTTTCACTATGGGACCGACCCTGAAATCCCGAAAAAAATAACAGTCGTTCCCTAAATTTTTTCGAGCTATGGGAACATAAATGTAGGGAACGGTTAATTTCTTTTTTCGCGATTTCTTTATTTTAGGGAGATATGTGTATACGTACAAATCATAGGCTGGGTTAGTGGAGCAGTTAAAAAAGATGTGCTCCAAAGTTACTTCAATCAACCTCTAATATCTCTGACCCAGATTTTAAGCAAAAATACTGAAGAACATCACACAGGTGGTCTCGCCTTTGGTCTTTGACGTTGTACTAGGTACATACTAATTCCATGGGCTTGGTTGCATTGACATTGACAGTTTGTTTGACACCTTGAAATTTCTTGTGTTCTGTGTTGAATTGAACTGTTGCTGTGGTGCTGTGAACTGGTGCTTCAGAGAAAAGTTTAATACGTTTATTTGCCTGTAGTTTAATTTATTCGTTGCAGTGATCTTGTAAGGATTTAATTATTCATTATTACTTGTTACTGTAAATATAAACTTGAACTATTTAATTGGTGCTCATCAAGCACTACTTTTCAAGTTGGAAAATAGTTTTATTTATAATGTACTCATTGTTTCAGTTCTCTATTGTCATTGGCAACGTGAGTGATGGCTTTGCCGTTACCCATACCTCCGTGTGCTAAAAGAGATGGTCTTAGCGGCTTAAGCTGCGAACATTTCGATTATGCTACTAGTACTATGGCTACAACATTGTTGGCACCGGTCAAAACCGAACGTGAAATACTTGAGCATTCTATGTCAGAAGACGACCCAAATGCAAATACGCAAGTACCAAGCGTGGTGGGTAAGCAACTTCGTTGGGGTCCGCGACATCGTGGAGCTCAAGAGCTAGCTGAACTTTATAGTCCAGGTCAGTTGCTTCCAGTTGTTGGCCAAGTTGCTCTATATCTGTATGGGACTTAACACTTACATTATTCACATCAACAATGTTTAAGAATAATGTCAAAATTTCATAAAAAACCACCTGATATCATAATTAAAAATCTTTTACTGAGGTTCGCAAAGTAAATTGAGTACCATGTTTTAATTTAAAGCAGCAATCTTATACAAGGGAAAAAGATAAAAGAATAATGCTGAATATCAAAAACGAATTTTCATTTTTTTTTGCAAATTTCTCTCACTTGACGTAGGTAACGGTGGATTTTTGTGATGAGGTAGTAAAGCAAATACCTAAACAATTGAAGCTACAGAAAAAGTCTTAGGATACTATCCTTTACTTTTTGAGACATTTTGATCTTACTTATTACTATGGCGCCATTTTGAACTTTTTAGTTTTCAAAGTCAAGTCGTTTGTTCGTGTTTTCTCTAAATACGAATCAGATTATTATCTGAATTCCGATTTCATGTATTTTGTTTGTATGTTTAAAATTGATATAAGAGGACCTTTGTTTTCTGCAGTTTAACAGTTAGATACATATTCCAATTCCATCTTAAATCACAAACCATATGTTTGACAGACTACGTGTACTTCTGCTGTTTTGATAAGTTCCTGTTCTCTGTTGTTTCAACCGTACCATTCTTCATAGTCGGGCGGGGCTATTCCAACTGTGGGGTAATTCTAACTAATGAGAATAATTCAAATACTTGTATCAATACAGTAGAATCCAAGACCAACAATAACTTCTTTATTTATTTATGTTCTCAGTATAATTATGTATAGACTTGTTATAAACTGTATGCCCCATTTTCACCTCGGCAGGGTTTGATTTGCATAATCCTTTAGTAGGTACGTATCCATTATTTGACTTTAATTATGAGGAAATAGGGTCAATCTTTTCTCCATACAACAAGTCATAATTCGAGGTTTCGCTCTCCTCTATTTTTTCTCCTCCAATATTGGACCTATTTGAAAGATATTTTATAAATTGAATAAGAAGGATATTTACTGTGCCCTATGTTTTTATTTTTTCACTAGCTTCCGCCCGCTGCTTCGCCCGCGTGGTGTGTCGATAAAAAGTAGCCCATGTCCTTTTTCAGGCTCTAGACTATCTGTGTACCAAATTTCATTTAAATCGGTTCAGTAGTTTCGGCGTGAAAGCGCGACAGACAAACAGAGTTACTTTCGCATTTATAATATAGTAAGGATTAATAGTTGTCAAATTTGTACAATAGGTCTCTGATGACAGCTGTCTAAACCGGCAATTTTGAGCATTTTCTGAGGGTTCTAGTGCTTCTACAGATAATGTATCTTCAATACGGAAAGCATAAGGGCATAGAACTAGTTGATATTTATTTTACTGTAAAAAATCATTGCCATAAGGTCATAAACCAGAGAGAAAACAGGCGAGGGCGTTTGTATGGGGAGAGGATCGACCCTATTTCCTCTTAAGATTAGTAGCAATAAAAAACTTCCCCTACAATCGTTATTAAGTTTTTTGCTCCATTAGGGGTGGATTTTTGAAAAACCCGTAATCGTTTCTTTTTATTCTTAGTATACAGGTGTCCCTGGAAGTATGGTTCAAATCGAAAGGGGCGTGGGCAAGGTCATATCCAAACTTTTTAACCCTGAGATTTTTTTTTCGCTAGTGAATTTTCTCCAAGTTAATCTTTTGAAAATTTAGTAAAATTTTTGCCAGATCAATGCTTTTGCAGTAAATGTTTTTTCTTATTGAACCCATGTTTTCAGCTGCATAAAAAGTTTTTTTAAATCATGTTTTTCTTTGAGCGCTATGCGAAATTATTGAAAAATAAAACAAAAGTTGGTCATATGTTTTGAACCGTAAAAAATTGCACCAACGTTCCCAGGGTTAATAAGTTTGGAAATTAACTTGCCCTCGCCCCTATTCGATTTGATCCATACTTCCAGGGACACCTGTATTAACCTGTACCTATACAGGGTTATGGGTTATACGTCGTCAATCCGTTAAGGGGATGTAGGAGAGGTCATTTGCGACCAAATAACTTCTGAAGAACCTTATACCAATCATTTTCGAGTAATTTGACATTTTATATTTTACAATGTATGAAATAAAAAGATAAAATGTCAAATGACTCGAAAATTATTGACATTTACATAGGAGTCAGAAGGGGTCATTTGGTTGTAAATGATCTCTCCTACATCCCGTTAATGGATTGCCGACATATTACCAATAACCCTGTATAATATATATTTCATATTAAGGGGCTGCGCCAAGGTAGCCCGCTTAATTCAATTTTTCTTACGTTTTTTGCAATTTGCAGGTTAGTGTCAGGTTGTATGTTGATCTAAATATTATTAGCGGCCGTAACAAATATGGTTTTACAGAATTATAAACATTAGAATCAGCAATACATATTTCTAAGTTCATATAAGTGCATTGAATGACTATTTCATGAAATCATGACATTTGGCACTTTCATGAACTTAGAGAGTTGTATTGTTGATTCTAATGTTTATAATTCTGTAAACCCATATTTGTTACGGTCGCTAATAATTTTTAGATCAACATTCAACCTGACACTGACCTGCAAATTGCAAAAAACGTAAGACAATTTGAATTTCGCGGGCTACCTTAGCGCATCCACCTTAATCTGCGCGTTATACAGGTTGGTCCAAATAGAGACGTCATAAAAAAAATATAGATTCCTCATGCCCAGGGGTATCTGAAAATACTCCATCTATATTCTGCTATTGTTGATAGTTTTCGAGTTATAAATTATTTTTAAAATTATTATGAGAACCGTTTAGAAAAAAAATCTATCTTTATTTTACACGGCTTTTACACATTCTTTTTTTTTTTAATTTTCATTTTTATGGAATATTCTTTTAGACATAAAATAATCATCTTCCTATAATTCTGATACAAAAAATTTCGGATGGGCTAAAACACAGCGGGTGTAGATATTACGCACTTTTTTATGATCCGATCTAATACCGAAATTTAGTTACTACACAATAAGGTTCACGCGCTGCGCAGCACCGCGCATCTCAGCGTACTTTGACACCTGTCAACACTCGCACTGAAATTATAGGTACCTTTTCGTGAAGAAAATAAGTTCGATAATTGTTAAAAAAAAAAAAAAAAAAAGCAATCATCCGAACATAGTACCTCCTCCTTTTTTGAAGTCGGTAAAAATTACGTGCAGCGTCGCGTCGCTTCAGGTAGCGGTCTGAGCTGACCCTTAGTTCGAGAACCGAGCTAATCTTATGTACATGAGTGATACGGAGTAGAAAACCCCCGTAACTTCGGCCGAAACTACGAATACTTCGTGCTTAACCATACTCCATTTGAAATAAGATTAGACATTTAAATAAACCTTTTTTACAGTCCGTTCAACCGACTTTAAGTTTTATTGCGTTGGTGGCATGACAAATGACAGCTGCAGTAGGGTATTGTGTAACGTTTTTGACTCTTAATGCCATCCTTATGCCTACGGTATAGAAGTCAAAATCGCCCGCGTGGATGTCGGATAATATATACTAAAACCTTCCTCGAGAACCACTCTATCCATTGGTGAAAACAGCATGAAAGCCGGTGCAGTAGTTTTTGAATTTATCGCGAACAGGATGGCAGATAGACGCGGCGGAGGCCTTTCTTTATAATATGTAAATACCGCAAACGCAACCGTTTTTCCGACTACGAAAACGGTTGCAGAAAACGGTCGGAACTTATCCAACAACGGGTTTGACAGTCGCACCACGAACGACAGCATTGACAACTGTCTAGTAGAATTCGAGTAAACATTGAATTCTCTGTTAGGTTGGTAACCATCCATAACAAGCGCCGAATGTTAACGGTGTCGTAGGCTGCCGACAAGTCCACAAATACTGCGCCCGTAACTTTTCTCGTTTCGAACCCTTCCTCGATTTGCTGTGTGAGGTTAAGGACCTGGCCACAGCAAGACTTGCCTGGTTTAAATCCAGCTTGCTCCAGAATTAGTTTTGGGTCTATGAGGTTTGTGAGAAAACTATATAACAGAAAACTATGATAAACCTGTTATTGTATATTTGATTATATATAACAGACGTTCAAGTTTAGTTAAAAAAAATATATACTGTGACTTACTGTGATTATGTATGTCTCAAAATACTTTAGTGATCTCATCATGGTGCGAGCAAGGACTATAATATTCTTTGTAAAGAGTTCTAATTTGACCCATTTACCACCAAATCCTATTCTGTGCGCACTCGGCTGAACGCCGACTTTTTTAAAACTGCCTACTGCTTATTATACCTTACATAATATATAATATAGTATTCTATTCTATTGTGCTTGTTAATGATCCTAAAATGTCTACTACTTTATCGTTTCGTATCGTTTCGTAGAGAACCTGTAATTGGCTCTATGTTTCTTATCTGATTGTTATCCATCTGTTATAGCTGTTGGTTTTCCTATAAATAAATAAAAAATCGAGATATGATTATTAATACTGAAACGTTGTGATATAACTGATGCGTTTAGCAAATTTAATAAATGTTGATTAGTAAATTTTTTTTTTTACTTGTCAACTTGCTACTTACCTTTTATATTCCCAGACAGAAACTTGTCAAGAAATTTACTGCATAACATGATAGGAACAATAAAACACCTAGAAAGTTACTGTATGGGAAGTTACTCAGTAAGTTTTACTCGAAACTTACTCTGTAAGTTACTAGAAATATTGGGAAGTATTTAAAATTTAAATTTTGGTTGCATTCCTAGTAAAAGTGGTAGAAGTCTTACCGGACCACGCAAAATCGCAAATTAAAATTTTGTTACCCTAAATTACTATTTTTGTAGAATGTTACTGGTAAATCTACTGGGAAAATACTCGACTGGAGTAAATTACTGGTAACTGTACATCACTAGTCCGTACACTGGACCCTAAACCGGGTGCATCAACCACGATCATCAGTTTTGAGATTGTGTTGCATATATGCTAAGATTCTCCACAACCGCGAGGTGTGAAGATTCGGGGAGTATTTTTTAAAGTCGATTTGTGTTGTATTGCTTATTTTTCATTTCAATTATCTCTAGCCAGTTCTTATCAAATAATGTTCGATAAGATAAAGAACCAACGATCAAAACTGTGCATGATAACAATCAGAAATTGAGCGAGAAGTAGGGTAGCCAATTAAAAAAAATAATTGCCTATTCAACCTGAAATTGCTTAGCTTGATCCTCCGTTATGTCGAAAATACTGCAGCATTAATTTTGAAATAAATATAATATGTTAAAGTTGAGGATTGATGCTAGGCACTATATGACGAAAATACGATTACATAAAAGGAGAATGGGCACCGGCTTATGGGTTTCTGCCTTGAAGCCCAATAGAAATAAAATATATACCAATAGAAAGAGCTTTTCAAGGGGAACCTTTCGTTCTAACACGACTTTTGCAAATTGTTAGTCAGTTCGGAGTTAAAGACCTAAGTTGGTGAAGAATTTCAATAATGCTTAATTATTCACATTTAGAGCTATGTAGCTCTTCTCTGACTGACAACCGAGAGAAGTCGTCATATCATGAAATATTTCCCTTGACCAGATCTTTCCAATGGCATATATCTTAACGCTATTGGGTTCCAGGTCAGAAACGCCCATTCTCCTTTTCTCGATGGAAAAAGAATCCAAAGTTACCGCTAAATCGAACTATAAACCGCTGGTATTCAAAAAATCATTCAAATTAGATCAGTAAACTTTGCATAATAATTAATAACTAAACCAACTATAAAGCAGGTCTTAAGTTTTTTTTTTTAGTTACCATTATTGTCACCGTAAAAAGCAATTAATTTTCAAGCCTTGGAGCGGCCAGCACCCCACTCCGTCCCGCTCTCACTCAGTCCGCGAGTAGTATGGTGCGAGCAGATATAAACTGAATTTAAGCTGTGGTAGTATAGGGAATTAACTTCTTAATAAATAAAATAAAATTACTTACTTCTAAAATGACGAACTTAAATACAAACTTTCATCCCCTTCCCAAAATTAAACCCGTAAGGGGATGGCTTTTCACAAATAATTCCTTTGTGCTAAGTGGTAATAGTGCTTCGTTATACGTTACACTTGTGCAAAATTTCAAGCTTACAGGCGCAGCGGTTTAGGCTGTGCGTTGTCTGTCAGATTTATTTGATTTACGTGATTTTACAGTTAAAATACTCTATTTCTAGTTCTACTGTCTAGTTTTATTGCACAACATGAAAGATCATTTCGCCGGGTTCAAGGCAAAACCGACTATCTGCGATTTTTTTCAGTTTTTCACTTTAATATACCATTCAAATCGGCATTTGATTCTTTATCTAATGGTAAAACCAACTAAACCGCAGGACTTACCGTTCCCGAGTTATCTAATGTAAAAACCGATTATATTGTCATTAGACTGAATTAAGAAACAAATAAATTGAGAAAATGTATCTTTAGAGAATTAAAAACCAATAATTTATATTGATTTTTTGAACTAAATAATTGGTTTTGCCTTTAACCCGGCGATTTCAATAATGATATAATAAGTGAAGTACTTTCACGTAAATTAGCAAAATCGGCAAAATTTCGTATACGGCCTCTTAATAGAAGTAGACAATCAGTGTCCCCTATGAGATTTCCCATCAGCAACTGCCCTGGAGCCTAACGGGATGTGCTTAAAAAAAACGATGATACGATGATGAGTACAAAGACCTCTTAAAATATTTCGTGTATGACAAGATACACCTTATGTACTATAAATCACGTTCAAAAGTGGCCTTTAGTGTGCCTACTTGAAATAAATTATTTGATTTTGACTATAGACTCTGCCTAAACCTTCGGGGAATACAGGCGTGATTTTGAGTTGTTTTGAGGGTTACGTACGGCGGAATAAAAAAACGGAACCCTTTCACTCATGTGTCTGTCTGTCTATCCGTCCGTCTGTCACAGCCAATTTGCTCCGATTCGAATGGACCGATTAAGTCAAAATTAGGTACACATATGAATTTCTGTGACCCAAACACGGACATGTAACGTAAACAAATAAATTTTGAACATGTCCCATAGGCAAAATTCACTTTTGGGAGGAGATAACAAGAAAATAAAAAATTAAAGTTTTGTAGACTGTATCGTTTGATATATCAAATGAAAGGCTGTGAGGGTCTCAAATATTTTAAATTATAATTTAAAAATAAATACTTAGATATAAATAGTTTTAAGTTATTTCAGAAAATTTATGAAATGTTACTTGGTTTTGGGATAAGTTCATTCGAACTACGGAACCCCTTATTGTGCATGGTCCGACACGCACTTGGCTAGTTTTTTTGTTTTTATCTAATTAATCATTATTCTTAAAATACTGTTACTAACTTTTCCACTATAAATAATATCTCTGTTAAGTTGCGTAATGATTTAATTATTTTGTTCGTAGAATTCTTTGGTCGAGCTGTACTTAAGAAAAAAGTTTTTTCCCAGAGGATTATAATGAAATTCAGTACAATGTTTAGGGTTTGTGCCTTGGGCTAAAATTACTTGCTGTAAGTTAGGTTTACACAACACATAATTTGACATTGTCGAGCAGGTGATGTGAAAATATATTAATTGCCTTTATTTCATTCTATAATTAAGAAAAAAAAACATGTGCACGTGTTGATTAAATTATCCCTAGACATTGTTGATGTGTTTCTTACTTATATAAATGTGTAGGTTTTTAAAGCACTTATTATTGTTTGTGATGTCATGAAACAAACAGTAAACAATGATTTAAAAAAATGTAAGTGTTGACTCACCTAATAGTCATTTTGCTACGTTTTACTTGTATGGGAAATTGAAATTTCAAAGGATTGTGACTGAAATTTTTGTTTTAACAGGCAAAAGACTACAAGAATCGGTCTGTGTGGTGATTTGTTGCACGTTGTGTGTGTGTGCTGGTATTCTCATGGCCAGACACGTACAAGCGGATGCCTCATTATTTTTAGCGGCAATTTCTGGTGTTCTAACAGCAGATTTTGCTTCAGGCGTAGTGCATTGGGCTGCTGACACTTGGGGAGCAGTCGATCTACCTGTCATAGGCAAAGTAATAATTATGCTCATTAAAACTTTTAAGTACATATTGTTGGCTATGTTCTTGTTACTGTGCTATGTCTATACATATTCACATAATTGCTTAATGTTATCTATATATATATGCCACTCATTGCAGATATTTCGTGTTCCATACTCAGACCAACAAAAAAAGAAAGATGGAGCACTACGTACATCAAACGTGTAGCCACAAAACAATGCTCCTGCAAGTAAACACACAGGCTCACGCCGCATACACCTACACAAAAAATATGCTCATCGCTCTTAGTACGTCAAGAGTCGTCGCGTCGTCTAGTAAACTTCAATAAAAAAAAAATAGAATTATGCCTTCTTGTGTAGTGAAAACTTGTAAAAACAATAGCAAATCACATAAAAAGTCTCACGGAATCACTTTTCACATGAAAGTACTTCAAATAACATCGTTTCTTAATTTAGTTAACTATGAATTTTAGGTTACTTGGAACAAAAACTTGAACGAATGAACGAACAAAAAAAAAATTGACCGACTTCAAAAAAAACAAAACAAAAAAGGACTACTGTACTAAAACCAAACGAAAAAGTACTTCTTTAATAATAAGAGAAAAATAAAAAATAAAAAAAATTACTTTAATTTCCGAAGTCGGTGTCTTTGCTTTTAATTTTCGTTTTTGGCCACCGACTTCGGAAATTAAAGTTATTTTTTATTTTTCTCTTATTATTAAAGAAGTACTTTTTCGTTTGGTTTTAGTACAGTAGTCCTTTTTTGTTTTGTTTTTTTTGTAGTCGGTCAATTTTTTTTTCGAAGCTTTATAATTTTTAAATTTTTTGTGTAATTTGATTTTTGTAATCACCATGGGTAGACCAACTAAAGGAGCCGCCCGCATGAAGAAAAACAGAATTAAAGAGACTAATACTGCTGAAAAAGAAGGCCTATCTAAGAATCGCAAACGGAGTGCTATGTCCCGTTCCCAAGAATCACCGTTAGCTCGTCATTCTAGGTTATCTCAAATGAAAAATTACATGCATTCCCATTTGTCACAGGAGTCGCCAAATGATAAGACTGCCGACTCAATCTTATTCAAAAACGATTAAGTGGCGAGTCATCTGAACAGCGCAAGTATCGTTTAGATGTTATACGAAACCGGCTGGCTAATGAGACTCCCGTGCATTTTCAAGAATATAAGGGTGAACACTTTACATTTGCTTACACTGTATAGTTCCCCTCATCATCATATTATATGGTGTCCATAATCAGATCTGTAATGTCACTTATAACCTATATGGTTGCAAAGTTCTTATCAATATAAATGAATTAATCCAAACACAAGGTAGTTACTGTGAACCGTTGGTGAGTTCCCTTAATTGTCCTTCGTCTTCATCATCAGACCCTTAACGACAGTCACAATCCATCAAAGTGTAAGGTTCTTATCAATACAAATTAATCACGCCCAAACACGAGGTATCTGCCGTGAACCGTTGAGGAGTTCCCTTGACTGTCTTTCGGATCCATCATTAGATCGACTCCAGACCTTCATAAAATTGTAGTGCTGTAAAATACTTAATGAAAAAATTAAGAAATGCACTAGTTGCCCCTACGATTTATGAAAGTTCCCTTCGATTTCTCTAGGATCCCATCATTAGATCCTGACTTGGTGACAATGGGACCACCTCAGAAGTATAAGCTTTTGAACAAAAAAAGAATTTTTTAAATCGGTTCTCAAACGGCGGCGTAATCGGTGAACATACATAAAAAAAAAAAAAAAAAACAATCATCCGAACGTAGTACCTCCTCCTTTTTTTAAGTCGGTAAAAACAGTGATATTTAAAATGCGAGGGTTGCCATAATATGATTTGAAATTTCCCCGTTCGATATTTTTTAGTTCGAGTAATTATATGCCTGTTTTTTTTATGTATTTAATATTTTAGATTTCCAATTATTATGGAAAATAAAAGTACATGGATAGTAGCTATAAGAAATAGTCGGAATGATCCAGAATGGCTGCCATCGAAAACCAGCGTGGTTTGTTTCGATTATTTTGATAATAATGACCTTTATTTAACTAATCGTGGACTCCGCCGTGTGATCAAAAGCGGATATCCTAAAAAGGTATATAAAATTTAAAAAACAAAAATGAGATTTTATCAAAACAGTAATTAAACACGAGACTGTATTTTTTATTTTATTTTTGTTCGTTTCTCAGCTTAGTCTAGCAAATTTAAATACTACTGTACCAAATTTTATTTTTTAGGTGTTATTTCCATCGTCCTACGTAATTGCTGAAAACTCAGTTTCACAAAGTTCTGGCTGTACGTTTGTTCAAGTATGTCCTAATTCTTCATCTATCTTCCTAAGGTTTTAGTCAAAAGCTGCCATTACTCGTGTAATATTTTTTTGTAGGACTTACCAGACTCCCCTCATGTAGCCATTGACGATAGGGCTGTATGTAAATGCACTTTGTACTTAATTGTTATTTTATTTTGCGATGTAAAAAAAAATGGTTTTGTTTCGGAATCCTTCCTAACAATTGAGGTACAATACCATACTCAACAATATCTTACTCGTACAATATTATCCTACCCAAAATATTATTCCCCAAATTATAGGGAAAAACTTTAACAAATGACAACCCTTTTTATACACACATAGATAAAAAGCTGGTTGCTTCACTTTTGATGTTCGTAACGCTCCGTCTTTCTTTTTTTGTTGGTCTGAGGTTCCATATAAATCATTAGTCATTTTATTGATACAAGTACACGTCCATTTGCTATCAAAGATTAGGTATAGAATTTGTTTATCGAAAACAAAAATACATACATTTGAAATAATTTCTCTTAAAAGGTACTTAAATGCGAAGTACCTAATATAAAATTAAGGCACTCACCAACCACAGCCCATATATAAATACTAATTGTTTGGATGTGGACATGTGGTACATCCAAACAATTAGTATTTATATATGGGCTTTTTTTTTCCCAAAAGTATCCAATGTTAATGTACACGTCGAGTCGCATAATTATGACGCGCGCCCTTTGACTCCGAGCGCTTGTATAATTCCTTACATATAAATTCATACAATTTTATTGAGCGCCCCGAACACAGCGTTCTGAGCGCGCGGCTCAGGCGCTTGTTCCTAAGACAAGTACCTATTTTGTGGACTTGAAATAAGACCTGTCACGAAAACTCCGTACACAACTAAGTTGCGACCTTGCGACCGGTTTTGACATTAAATCACAGCCATTTTACAATTCCTTATTATCATTTAGCAACATTTCATGACATTAGGAGACTCACGTTTGTTTTGTACTAGTGCATATGACACCTACTTATCAGAATCCCATGAATTTTCATATATTAGGCTACATTGCAACAATTAAGGGGGGCACTTCAAAGTGCTTACACGTTCTGGAAGCAATAAGTCGAATTACAAGTCACCCTACTTTTTTTTTAAATGTGATAATGTATACGTAGCGTTTTAATCCCACTTGAAAATAATTTTGAAATGTGCAAGTGAAAATGAAGCCGATTAATCTCACTTGAAAATAATTTTGAAATATGCATGTGCAAATGAAGCTGTATAATCTGACTTGAAAATAATTTTGAAAACTGTGCAAGTACAAATGAAGCCGTTTAATCCAATTGAAAATAATTTTGAAATATGCAAGTGCAAATGAAGTCGTTTAATCCCACTTATTTTTTATTTTTTTATATGCAAACGCAAACAAATGAAGCCTGAAGAATTTTATCGCACTTTCGCACTTGAAAATTATTTCAATGCCTAATTTCGATCCCTTTTGCAATGAGAATAAAAAACTGGGTGATTCTTTGAAACCTCGTGGTTTTGACTCATGCATCTGGCGCATTGTTTTCTTTTGATCTAAATGAACACATTAGCTGGTCCTGTCTGCACCATAATTGCGCACCTAATCCTTACCTATTATAAAACAAAATCCTCCGCCGCGTCCGTCTGTCGTCCTGTTCGCGATAAACTTAAAAACTACTTCACCGATTTTCATGCGGTTTTCACCAATGGATAGAGTGGTTCTCGAGTAAAGTTTTATCAGCTAGTACACGATAAATCAGAATCGTAATCGGTTTGAAACAAATGTCGAATCCATTGCTTCAAAAGTTCGGAAAAATTTTTGCTACTACGTAAATAACGCAATGAATTTTGTTGAACTGTCAAAATGAAACAAATTAGTCTTAATCGGTTTCGAAACAAGGTACGCAAGTAGATAGCAGGTCACTCACTTCATGTAATTAATAACATGATATTATATCAAAAGCACTGATTTGGACCGAGTAGTTTATGGTACACACTGCTACACATCAAGCTATACATTACCAGTATAAGCTGACCTCGCATTGTACGGAAATCCTATATAATGCAAGATCAGTATAAACTGGAAATGTATAGCTTGATGTGTAGCCGTGTGTACTGTAGTGTGTTTAGGAATTAATTGGCTAGATTAATTAGAATGAAACTGATTAACGATGAACAAAAAGCTGCCACACCTATTATTTATGCCACTATTATTATTATGCCGCGTATTTTGATACATACTTGCAAATACATCAAAACCATTTATTATAGAGTACTTCTCGTTGAGCGAAAATAATGAAATGAAAGCAAGGTCTCATCTCACAGAACAAGTAAAGGAAAAAAAGCGAAAAACGTAAATTTGTCTTTATATCACATTAACACATTATTTTTCGCGATTACAAACTTACATTCACGTTTACATGTACGGTTTAATTCAAAGAATGTGATGTGGAACGATATAAGGGGGAATATTTTATTTCAATTGCAAAGTTAACTTTGACCTTTAATCTGGAATTAGAAAATCAAATGCCTATCTAATCTTTATCTAATTTAAATTGGTCGAGTCTACAGTTACACTCGACTACAAGTACTCGGTTTTTTTTTCAACTACAAAGTTAAGTTTGTCCTTCAATCCGACTTACCTTTTCGTTAGTAACTTAGACCCATGGTTGCTGTACTTGCCTAGACCTGAATACTTAGACTTGAACATATTTTTTTATTGTCTCAATGTACATAAGGTACATTGCGTACAACTACAAACGCGTTTAAAAGCGAGTATTTAAATAGGTAGGTACTTGTATTTGTCTCATCGTTGCTTTACCTGTTACAGAATTTCCTGCGCCCATTTCGTGAACATCACATCGATCCGACATCAATTACTCGACACGATTTTATCGAAACTAATGGCGATAACTTCGCGATTACCATTCCTGTTTTAGCAAGGATTGTGTGGCAACTTCTTACCTATGACGATGAAAACATCAATGCACAATTTCATTGGATTGCTTATTGGTACTTGTGTTGTATCTTCGTAGCAATGACCAATCAGGTACTTTTTTTTTTTTTACTTTTTAATTTTATATAAACAATTGGGATGCAGTGAAACGCGGGGCACAATGTAAAGATCCACTTTAAACATTTAATTTTAACGTTTGTGCGCTCTGTTTAGGGTTCCGTAGTCCAATGCCTGAAACAGAACCTTGATCTGTCAGTCTGCCCGTCCGTCCGGTTGTTACAAAGCCATTTAAACTTTTAGCACTACATCGATGAAAATTGAAAAAAGGAATAGGTATTTTCTGCGCATGAGAAACAATGGTGTACTTATTGAAAATATAAAAAAAAACAAGCGGTGCCTTCTGTACAGATAACTGAGGGATGAAAATAAAAATTCAATGCACATCAGCGTGTGGATCTCATAATAAAAAAGCATAATTATGATATTTCTAAGTGACTTTTACTTATATGTCAGTTTAAAAAAAAAAAATATTTTCGGTTCGGCAATCGCAGTAATAACTTTCGTTTTTCATAATTTTTTAGAGAAATACTATGAAATATAAACTTATTTTTGCGGTCATTAAAATGAATACTGTGCATGTGTAAGTTCATCCGAACTACGGAACCCTTCACTGTGCGTGGTCCGACACTCACTTGCCGGTTTTTTTTCGATCAATATGTAGTATATGTAGTAGTTAACGTGTCATTCGATTTTTGTCGATGCCACCACAGTGGTCGATTTACACAACAAAATAGTTTTGTAGAGTAAAAAGTCGATAATATTTATATCTGTGTGTTGTCTGCGTGTACATTTTTTGCGTCCAGTAAAAAAAGTACTTAAGTATAAATCATAGGCGAATTTCGTATTCTATTTAAATAGTATCATGGACGTATAGTTCATTATTACATTTTAGTTAATTTCAAACGATTAAGTAAGTACACTTAATGGATTAAAACTTTTTCTCAAACATCCTTTGAAATTCAAAAATTATTTTGACAAACTTCTTCAAGATAAATAAATCAAATCAAATCAAATCAAATCCATTTATTTGTCAATGTAGGTGTCGTTAATTACAGATGTTAACAAGCTTAGGCCATATCTTTACAGGTATCACTACATTCTACCCACAGGGCGTACAAACATTAAGTTACAATAATATTAATCAACACATCAAATTATACAATAATAGATTAAATTAAATAAGATAAGTTATTACATTAAATTCAATATTTGTCTATCATGTCAAAATCATCATATTAAAATCCAAATCAGTCAAGTAAGTATGTCACGATGTAAAGAAGATAAATATAACAACATCCTGACATTATCAATTAGTATTAAACAATTATATTAAAATTGTCAGATAAGAACTCATCTATTGTATAATATGTTTTATCTACCAGTAGTTTAAAAAGAGCCTTTTTGAAATTACTTATGTCGTCCAGTACTTTTATTACTGTAGGCATCTTGTTATAGATCTTGGGTGCCATTCCCAAAAAACTTTTTGAATAGAGTGCAGTGTTATGTGGAGCAGCACATATATCGTTGTTGCGTCGTTTGGATCTAAATGTTTGAAATAAGTAAAGGTTACATTTGACAAATACTGCTGTCTCGTATATGTACAAACATGGCAGGGTAAGAAGATTATATTTTTTAAATAACGGAGCACAACTATCAGTCTGTTTCAGTCTGAACATAGCACGTACACATTTCTTTTGCGCCCTAAATGCAATTAATTTATCAGTGCTGTTACCCCAGTATATTAGTCCGAAACGTAATGTTGATGTCACATAGGCTTTGTACGCTGTCAGAACTATGGAGTCATTTACAATTTTTGATAAATTATACAGCGCATATGAGTACTGGTTTAGTTTCCTACAAACATTGTCAACATGACACTTCCAGTCAAGTTTACTGTCCAATTGGAGTCCAAGAAATCTAGCAGAATTGTTTTCAGCTATTCTTTGGTTTGCATACAGTATATTTAATTTCAGCGGTCTTGTTCTTTGTTGAAATAGCATGATCTGTGTTTTGTCTAAGTTTATTTTTAGTTTATTTTTATGTAGCCAATTTATTATGCATTCTATTGAATTATTTATGTCATATTCGAATGATTCCAAATATTTACATGGGATAATGAGTGTACTATCATCGGCAAATAAAACAGTTCGATATTCAATGCATCCTGGTAAATCATTAATGTATATGAGAAATAACAAAGGTCCAAGGACACTTCCTTGGGGTACACCACACACTGTATATCTTACTGTAGACTCATGAGCAACTTCTATCTTAGATGTAGAGGAGATCCTATTTATGATAGTGACTTGTCTTCTTCCACTTAAATAACTTTTTATTAGTCTTAATATATTTCCCCTAGCACCGTACCGTTCCAACTTTCCCAGCAGTATTTCATGGTCCACGTGATCAAATGCTTTGGACATATCCATGAATACTGCTGCGATCGGGGTTTTTTGGTCAACATTATTGAGTATGTCAGATATAAAAAATAGAAAAAGAAAATGCTGTATTTACTGGGTCGCGTCTCGCGTCGGGAATACCGAGCGCCCGGCCGGCAATGTTACTATGAACATAGTTAACAGCCGTGTTATTTAAAAAATGTAAGTAATAAAAACTAAAACCCAGCTACGACTTAAAATAAACAAGACACCACAGACAGAAAAATAAAAAATCCGGAGCCACACGTGTTAGGGCATAAATCGAACAGATTACGTGTCACTCCGGTTTTAATTTGTCTGTTTCTTTAATTTGTTTGTCTGTCTTGTTTATACCTTTTTAGTCGTAGTTGGGTCTTAGTTTTTTTTTTTTTTTTTTTAATTCTATTGGGTTTATCTATCTATATCTATCTATCTATACAATATATAAAAATCAATTGCTGTTCGTTTGTTTTTGCTAAAACTCGAGAACGGCTGAACGGATTTATCTTATCTTGGTCTTGAAATGTTCGTGGAGGTCTAGGGAAGATTTAAAAGGTGAGAAAAATTCGAATAATTGCCGGGAAAACCGTAAAAACAGCCCTTTTCTTTTTCCCATGTAAACGTTTTCTGAATAAAATGTAGAGTCAATTTGAACTTTATTGCTATTCAATAAAGTTCATATTAAATTATAATCACTCACTGTTGTCTAAGAAATGTAGGTCTCCGAGCTATGTAACCTAGCAAAAAGTACTAGGCTTGCATGAATTCACGATAGTAGGTAATAGGTAATATGAGCTTATTCACGATAGTATTACATAACTAATAGGATTTCAAATAGCTATAACTAACAAAAAGTACTGGGATTGCATGAATTCACGTTTAGATTATTTTAAGTACTTACATAAAATAAAAATAAAAAATGCTATCTATATTCTATTCTATACTAGCTCCGCCCCGCGGTTTCACCCGCGTAAGTCTCGATCCCGTGGGAATATCGGGATAAAAAGTATCCTATTTGTTAATCCAGGTTATAAACTGTCTGTTTGCCAAATTTCATCCAAATCCATTCAGCCATTTTTGCGTGATTGAGTAACAAACATCCAAACACACAAACACATAAACACACAAACTTTCACAGTCATAATATTAGTAGGATAGTAGGATTAGTAGTATCCTGCCAGGGTTGCGGGAAAGTCCGAAAGGGATACCGGGACCTTGGCAACAGGCAAATGAAGGAACACGGGTGGGTTTTAGTCAGTAAAAGTCTGACACGCCCTCCCGCTCCGCCCAGAGCGGGAGAAGTCATTGGATGATTTCCCACCCTCAAAAAAAAAAAAAAAAAAAGGATTAGTAGTATATACTCGTATATATAAAAATCAAGTGCTGTTCGCTAAAACTCAAGAACGGGTGGACCGGTTTGGATAATTCATTTTTTGTTGTATTCGTTATTCTCAGGGGAAGGTTTGTATGTAAGGTAGGTGTAGGTAGGGTAGGTAGGGTAGGTAGGTATGTATGTGTGTAGGTATGTATGTATGTAGGTAGGGTAGGGTAGGAAGGGTAGGTAGGTAGGGTAGTTAGGTGGTTGGTTAAGTAGGTAGGTGGTTGGTTAGGTAGGTAGGTAAGGTAGGTAGGGTAGGTAGGTAGGTGGTTGGTTAGGTAGGTAGGGTAGGTAGGTGGTTGGTTAGGTAGGTAGGATAGGGTAGGTAGGTAGGTAGGGTACTTAGTGCTACCCGTACGAAGCCGGGGCGGGCAGCTAGTAATATATATATATTTTTGAAATGTGCTCATTCAGCCCTTTCATTTGATACCCAATGGTACGATTAAACAATTTTTTTTTATTAGTTCCTGACTTTATGTCCTCTAGAGGGCGCCGTTTTAGGGTTCCGTAGTCAATAAGGAACCCTTATAGTTTCGCCATGTCCGTCTGTCTGTCCGTCCGTCTGTCCGTTTGTCCGTCTGTCCGTCCGTCTGTCCGTTTGTCCGTCTGTCCGCGGCTTAGCTCAGAGACTGTTGGTACTAGAAAGAGAGCTGTAACTTGGTATGGGTATATTTATAAATCACGAGTGGTAAAATAGAATAGTAAAATTTTTTTTTTTGTGTACCTATCCCCCTTACACTTTTACTGGGTTTGTTTTTTTTCTCCTTAAGAAACAAATAAACATATTAGCGCGTGAAAAATTATCGTTATTTGTCATTGTTTCTGGAATTTATGAGTAACTAGCTGTGCCCCGCGGTTTGGTACTAGAAAGCTGTAATTTGGTATGGATATAAATATAAACCATGCCGACAAAGTGGTAAAAAAAAATTGTAAAAAATATTTTATTTGGGGTACCTCCCCTACATTTAAAGTGGGGATTGTTTTTTTTTTTTCTCGTCAATCCCATGGTGTGGGGTATCGTTGGAAAGTTTGTTTAAAAATAATGGGAGTTTGTGAAAACCATTTTTGGATTCAGGGATCCGTTTTTGCGGAATATTAAGCTTTAAAGTGCAAATTTTTGTTAGAGTCAAGTGTGTGTCTCCCCCCCCTGCTAGCTAAATGGTTGGGTTCGGAAATGTGAATACATTCTGTATCGGAGAACCAGTTTTTCAACTACAATGTTAAGTTTGTTGTGAAATAAATGTTGTGTGACTCTTTTCAAGAGATTTAAGGGATTGGAAATAATAGTCATAGTCCGTATCTTGAGGTACATCGTACATGTCATGTAGTCTTTATTAAGTTACAAGCTGCGCCCGCGGTTTCACCCGCATAAATCTCGAACCCGTGCGAATTTCGGGATAAAAAATATCATGTGTCCTATTCCAGGTCATGGTCTACCCATTTGCCAAATTTCAAATAAATCCGTTCGGCCATTTTAGCGTGAAAGCGTAACAAGCAAGCAGACTCACTTTCGCATTTATAAAATTAGTTAGGAAGTTAGGATTACAACTACGCTTTAGTTTACCAGTTTGCTCGATAGATGGCGTTATGCAAATGACGCGATTTTGTGAATCGCGGTGTTAAGATTTTCTACTAGATAGTGACCCTCATCCTTATAACTAGTAATGGCAATTAATGCGATTTTTCATTAATTTCATTAGCAAGTGAATTATTGAGTCTTAGCATGATAATTGCTATTGCTATGCTAATAGCTAATATGATGATAATTGATAATAATGAAGTATGAAAATTTTATTAAAAGTGCTAATTAAAATGGTGAACGCTCATTTTAATTCGCACTTTTAATGAAAATGAAAATGTACGAAGCGATAATTCACTTAGCACTTCACGAAATTTCGCAACTAAATTTCATTAGCTAAATGCTAAATGATTTTTCACAAGCTAACAATGAATGCGAATGCTAATTAATCCATCACTACTTATAACGGTTCCGAAGGCGGAGTTTGTCTTTGTTGTTAGAGTCAACGAACAACAATGTTAAGTTTGTTGGATAAATTCATCCCAGCTACGGAACCCTTCATTGTGCGTGGATCGACAATTCGACATGCACTTGTTAATTCAATGCGACGGCACAACCTATAACCAGCGAATTATCAAGAAGCTTCCAACGATGCCATTTGTCAAATTGTGATGAGTGGTTTAGAAGATAGGAGGGAACAGATGAACATACATACCGGTCAAAATCATATCCCTCCTTTTTTCTTCGCCGTAGTCGGGTATAAAATAGAACGAACTTTTTGCTTCAAGGCTTCAACACATGGCAACCAAGGAGGTTATAAATATTTTATTTAAATGAGATCATTCACCGTCCATACATTTTTGGGCTATACGTCAAAGTGCCGGCGGCCAAAAAAATAAGAAAATCTCTTTATTTTTAAGATTCCGTTCCCAAGGGGTAAAACGGGACCCTATTACTAATGCTATGTCCGTCTGTCCGTCCGTCTGTCCGTTTGTCCGTCTGTCCGCGGCTTAGCTCAAAGACTGTTGGTACTAGAAAGAGAGCTGTAACTTGGTATGGGTATATTTATAAATCACGAGTGGTAAAATAGAATAGTAAAATTTTTTTTTTTTGTGTACCTATCCCCCTTACACTTTTACTGGGTTTGTTTTTTTTCTCCTTAAGAAACAAATAAACATATTAGCGCGTGAAAAATTATCGTTATTTGTCATTGTTTCTGGAATTTATGAGTAACTAGCTGTGCCCCGCGGTTTCACCCGCGTATGTCTCGATCCCGTGGGAATATAGGGATAAAACGTATCCTGTGACCTATTCCAGGTCATGGTCTACCCATGTGATAAATTTCATCCTCTCTAGAGCAGGGAACGTCGCGGCAGCGTCGAACGGTTCGCTTATTGCATTTTCATACTCGTGATAACTTCGAAATTAAATGTCCGATTCGAATCTAATTCTATACGATACAAATGTAACAAACTTTTGTTTCTACCGGCGATCTAATTAAATTTTAGAACACAAAAGCTGCTATTGTGACTTAACTATGATAGTTAGATATATTCCCTCCCGGACTTTTTTGTAGGTAATAATGAGCACTTTAATCATGATTGTAGTACATAATTTTTATGTATCGTCATTAGTTTTCTCAGCGCACGCCAAATAATGAATTCTATAGGCAACATTTTGCTACTTTGGTACACATTGTAGCAATTTTCTTAAAGAACTCTAATTTTTTTTAAATATATATAGTAGCCTTTGTTACTTCCTGATAATTTAGCTATCTATTCGTGAAAAAATTATTAAAATCGGTCCGGTAGTTTCGAAGCCTAATGGGTACAAACAAACAAAAAATCTCTATAAAATATTAGTATAGATTTACTTCGTTTTTTATTTCCGCGCATTATTTAATTAAAAGTACTGAGTATACGGTCCACATTTTCACGATCGTCCATCAATGCCCCTATTGCAGGCCTCGACAGTAATGTACTCGTATTATTGATACCGGTCGGGCACACTGTGAAACATATCTTTTTCTTTACGAAAACATTGCTAACGTAAATATTGTTAATATTGAACTAGTTTGACCACAATCTTATTCTACGGGTGAAACGCGAAGCAAAGCAATCGAAGTCCCGAAAAAAATAATTAAGCTTTATATTTTTAAATTTTAAGTTTTCATACACCATACGGTAGGTACTTACTGTACAAAGGTACATGTAGCTGTTCCTAAATTACCCTATACTAATAAATTTTTGGTTTTCTTAATTATGTTAAAATTAGTGCCAAGGCTTTCCCTTGTAATTTTCCCAAAGAAAATGTATAAAAATACCTTTTTTAATTAAATCAAAATAAGTAGTTCGTTTCATTGTAGGTACCCCCACTGTTCCTAAAGAGAACCGATTCGTATTTTAACATACCTATAACAAATAAACTGTTTTTCAGATCCATAAATGGTCCCATACATATTTCGGTTTACCAATATGGGTGGTATGGTTGCAAGAATGGCACATAGTGTTGCCGCGTCGTCACCATCGTATTCACCACGTAGCGCCGCACGAGACTTACTTTTGCATCACTACTGGCTGGCTCAACTGGCCTTTGGAATTACTTCACTTCTGGTCTATACTAGAGACTCTGATAGAAGCAGTAACTGGTTGTAAACCCCGAGCTGACGATATGAAGTGGGCGCAGAAACGTTCCTAGAACATAATGTCCTGTATGGTATACATTTTTTATAAGTACAACTAACACTCGTCCACATCTACTGAATCAATTAATAAGAATAGGTTTAATATTTTGCTATGAAAGATGAAAGCGATTGTGAATTAAATGAGGGAAATATTTAACTGATCCTCTAAAAAGTTATTGACCTTCTAATGATGTAAGTACTCCGCCGGCGGATCAAGCGGTGCCGCGGTAGCGGCCGGCGAGCGCTACATCCAAGTTGGTCGCAGATACTTGGCTATTTAGTATTTTAAGGACTCCAAAGTAAGAATTATTAGAGGTTCACAAAAACAGGCGCATACACTATATTTGAGTGTTCAATTATATTTTTAGGAACCCAAAGTGGAAATTACTTGAGGATCGATTAAATACATGTATTCCTTACCGTGCGTTTACACTGGCGAAACATTCGAGACAAAACATGTTTAAATCTCTAGTTCCTGTCAAAAATTGTATGGAACATTGACAGAAAATAGAGATTTCAACATGTTTTGTCTTGAATGTTTCGCCAGTGCAAACGCACGGTTAGAAAATCATTCCAAATAACCCGCCAGTAACAATAAGATGAATTGGATCATAATTAATTCAGATCTTACTTCTACTGGTGCCTATTCAATAGTATATCTAATGGCTAATGGCGGGGGAGTATAAAATCC
Organism: Lithophane leautieri; assembly: GCA_949152455.1. NCBI lineage: Eukaryota > Metazoa > Arthropoda > Insecta > Lepidoptera > Noctuidae > Lithophane > Lithophane leautieri. The sequence goes on along the minus strand of OX424462.1, from coordinate 9,499,015 downwards.
CATACTTTGGTGCCTATTCTTTCTTTCTAATGACAAAAAAATATTTTCCTATACTAATCAAGTCTTCGATTCTTGTACCTACAAATATAAAAACTCGTAGTAAATACAATTAGGTAGGTACTACTTTTTCTTGTATTAAGTAAAAACAGATCTCCCAACAAAAGTATGCGCTTCGACAATTATTGTCTATCTTCGGAAATACGAACTCGCAATTATTAGATTTTTCACCGACGAAAGTACGGGAGGTCCTTAATTAAGACCACGCATAACTTTTTACAGAGATGTCTAATTTTGACAATTCTTTTTTTTTTGGTGCTACAGTAATAGAAGGAACCTTATGTCGCCAAGTCCATTTGTCGATCTGTATGACCGCGAATTAACTGGGGGACATTTGGGCCTAAAATAATATAATCTGGCATGGTATACATACGTATAGTAATCACGCGTACAAAGTTGTGAAATAAAATCTTTTTTTATAAAGCGTTACCTGTAAGAGAACAAATAAAATGTTTTTCAAGTGGTTTGATTTTTTTACCAGTCTATTCCATTGTGTCATTGGATAGGTCTGTCAGAAATATTTGAAATACTGGTGTAGGTAGGATGTTATGAACAATTTTCGATTTAGGGATCCGTTTACAAAATATTAAGCTTTAAAGTGAAATAATTTTTTTAACAATGCCTTTACAAAAATAGAAATGTAAATAAGTAAATTAATCTATTATATATCTATTCTTAACAAAATAATTTAATTAAGTATTTAAAAGATCACGGTGCACTAATTTACACCAGACTAACTTTTCATTATCACATGAGGACACTCGTTTCTGAATGAATCATAACGGAGACTAGCACCCCAATTGCGTAACACTTTTTCACAATCCGAAAGATTTTAAGGAAATTTCTGATGCGTTGCTTCACATGTTTGAAAAATTCGTTTTGTTCGACAACGTAAATAACCCAATGAATGTAATAAATGTTGTCAAATTGTCAAAACGACATTGCAATTGTTAGGGTGTTACGCAATTACCCCGCAGGTTTAGTTATTTGAAACATCGCATCGCCTAGGTCAGGAGTAGGCTGAGCTAGAATCAGCTACAGTGATTCGGAACCCTTACTTTTATGATATTCATAAGAGAGCACTTACACTTTACTTCTTAAAAAACTTCAGTACCTAGGCCTTTTTTATATGTTTCGACTGTTTCATGTGAGGATAATTTCATTGTATCAAGAGAAAAAATACAATTTGTACAGGAGTAGAAATAAATGGTCAATATATTTTTAATGCTCTGATCAATTCAATTTCGTATATGGATCATTTCATTGTATCGCAAGAAAAACACCATAAACCTACTCTTTCTGACTGGCTTCAGCCAATTCCGCTTTGATAAGTGTGGTCACTCCGGCTAATGGAAGGAATTGTTATCATTGCGCCGAAAACAATGTAATTAATGATTTCATTGTATCTTAAACGGTGTCTGAAGACTTAAATATTAATAATAATATTTGCCGATTTTTTAATTTACATCCCAGTAATAGGAGAAAACGCCTTTACCTACCTATCTGCATTATTTATACAAAAAACCGGTGCTAAATTTTATACTTACTAGCATAACTTTTCTTATAGTTTTCTTGTAGTTATATACAGTGTATTTGGAGATCGATTAACGGTTTTATATTGTAGGTATGATATGATTCAAATTCACTGACAGACTATATACAGCCTAAACCGCTGGATCTAGAAGTTGTGAAATTTTTCACATTGCAGATGGATTCTCCAATCCGCTGTTGTACATAACTGCTAGCTGTTTTACAAAACAATAAAAAAAAAATAGAATTATGCCTTCTTGTGTAGTGAAAACTTGTAAAAACAATAGCAAATCACATAAAAAGTCTCACGGAATCACTTTTCACATGAAAGTACTTCAAATAACATCGTTTCTTAATTTAGTTAACTATGAATTTTAGGTTACTTGGAACAAAAACTTGAACGAATGAACGAACAAAAAAAAAATTGACCGACTTCAAAAAAAACAAAACAAAAAAGGACTACTGTACTAAAACCAAACGAAAAAGTACTTCTTTAATAATAAGAGAAAAATAAAAAATAACTTTAATTTCCGAAGTCGGTGTCTTTGCTTTTAATTTTCGTTTTTGGCCACCGACTTCGGAAATTAAAGTTATTTTTTATTTTTCTCTTATTATTAAAGAAGTACTTTTTCGTTTGGTTTTAGTACAGTAGTCCTTTTTTGTTTTGTTTTTTTTGCAGTCGGTCAATTTTTTTTTCGAAGCTTTATAATTTTTAAATTTTTTGTGTAATTTGATTTTTGTAATCACCATGGGTAGACCAACTAAAGGAGCCACCCGCATGAAGAAAAACAGAATTAAAGAGACTAATACTGCTGAAAAAGAACGCCTATCTAAGAATCGCAAACGGAGTGCTATGTCCGGTTCCCAAGAATCACCGTTAGCTTGTCATGCTAGGTTATCTCAGATGAGAAATTACATGCATTCTCATTTGTCACAGGAGTCGCCAAATGATAAGATCTGCCGACTCAATCTTATTCAAAAACGATTAAGTGGCGAGTCGTCTGAACAGCGCAAGTATCGTTTAGATGTTATACGAAACCGGCTGGCTAATGAGACTCCCGTGCCTTCTCAAGAATATAAGGGTGAACACTATACATTTGCTTACAATGTATAGTTCCCCTCATCATCATATTATAAGGTGACCATAATCAGATCTGTAATGTCACTTACAACCTATATGGTTGCAAAGTTCTTATCAATATAAATGAATTAAGTCCAAACACAAGGTAATTACTGTGAACCGTTGAGGAGTTCCGTTAATCGTCCTTCGTCTTCATCATCAGACCCTTAACGACAGTCACAACCCATCCAAGTGTAAGGTTCTTATCAATACAAATTAATCAAGCCCAAACACAAGATATCTGCTGTAAACCACCGAGGAGTTCCCTCGACTGTCTTTCGTCTTCATCATCAGACCCCTAACGACAGTCACAACCCATCAAAGTGTAAAGTTTTTATCAATACAAATTAATCAAGCCCAAACACGAGGTATCTGCTGTAAACCATTGAGGAGTTCCCTTGACTGTCTTTCGGCTCCATCATCAGATCGACTCCAGGCCTTCATAAAATTGTAGTGCTGTAAAATACTTAATGAATAAATTAAGGAATGCACTAGTTGCCCTTACGATTTTTGAAAGTTCCCCTCGATTTCTCTAGGATCCCATCATCAGATCCTGACTTGGTGACAATGGGACCACCTCAGAAGTATAAGCTTTTGAACAAAAAAAGAATTTTTTAAATCGGTTCACAAACGGCGGAGTAATCGGTGAACATACATAAAAAAAAAAAAAAAAAAAAAAAAAACAATCATCCCGAACATAGTACCTCCTCCTTTTTTGAAGTCTGTAAAAATCACTGTTTTCACTTGAATTAGGGTAATTTTCACTCATATTACTTACTTTTTTATTTATTTCTATTTCTATTTTTATTTATTTCTGTTTTGGATGCCATTGTTGTTGTTATGACACACAGAGCCACGAGCGAGAAAATTTTGAACTAAAATCTACAATTTGACGATTAATTTCAAGCTATTTTACATACTTATCGTTGACCCGCTGCATTGATAAATGCAAAACTTTTATGCAATCCTGCGTCTGCGAGATAAAAAGTTCAGTAATTATGGAAAATCGCTAAACGTGCTTCAGCTGTTTGACATAACGGAGCTGTTTTGTAAAACAGCGAATTCGACCATCCATCTGCGACGCGACACATATACAGTATGTTAACTAACGAAGGGCGAATATTAAATTGATACGTAAAAGAAACTCTGTACACCGCACACTTGTCTTTCAACGTGGAAAGACAAGTGTGCGTGTACAGTGTTTCTTTAACGTATCAATTAAATATTTTCTGTGAATATTTTACTACTTATATAAAAAATTAAAAAACTGTTTTTAAGGCCAATTTTTTTTTTTGCCTATAAATTTGGACGTTATAAGTACTATTGAAGGTTAACGAGAACACCCTTCGTTAGATAACATACTGTATAACAAAGGTGAGCACTAAGAAATAATTTTTGAAAATTCGTGCCCTAAATGGGTGAAATAGGAGATGACAGTTAATATACTTATTATAAGTTCTAATTTTTTGTGACACCACACCCAATAATCATTTCGAATGACCACCATCGTATATTTAATTAAATCGTATTCATGAATGTTGAAATGTTTGAAAAAATAAAATAATTGTCCTTATTAATATTCAATCTAATAGACAAAAATTCAAATGATGTAATGCTGATACCTACAAATCTTGTTAGAGATTTGGCGGACTATCGAATAAAGGCTCTTACATACTGGCGCGACTTGTCGCTCGACGCGACTTTTAACAAAACAATTTCGGAGAAAATTTCACGGCGAACAATGCGGCGGCCGTGGCGCGGCGTCGCATCGCGCGACATGTCGCGCCAGTATGTAAGAGCCTTAAAACAGAAATCTGAATTATGCATCCACGGCACTGGAGGAGTGTTGGGTGTTATGATGATCCTCGTGCTGATCTCTGGGTGCAAAAATCAGTTTACTGTGCCATAGTGGGTGCTACAAGCTAAATGGGTGGCTGGTGGTTAAAAATGTGATAATTATCAGACCTAATTGTAATTAGCTGTGTGATACAAAGGCCTAAATATTGTGTAATTTAGGAAAATGCTTTAACTTTAACAGTGCACGACCCACGTACCTTCCTACTTGCTACGTAGTGCATCTAAGTAGGTAGGTACTTAGGTAACGGTCGTCGAGCTTGCTTACACCATTTTTGTGATGTTCAAGAATAAAGAATAATAAAATTAAATAGACAATAATATCTATATGAATGTTGATTTTAACCTGAATATTTAGTAAATATTATTAACACTGTTTTAACTGTTAATTACAAAGGTATAGGTAAATCAATTATAATTAAATACCTTTTTTAATTACATAGGTAGGTTAGGTACTAATAATAGGAAAAGGTATTTTTTTTAATTAAAATTGAGCACCTAGGCATCTACCTACAATACAACTATTTTCTTTTAATGTCCCTCGGGAATCATCGCATTTCCGAATACAAACGATTGCTAATTTCCATTTCCACAAATTATTAGATTTATCGTTTATAATAATTTGAATTCAGAACTAAGTACTTTATTATTTTGATTACCGTGTGAACTACATAGAGCTTTTTAATAAATTGAAAAGAGTATTAACCACTCTATATACTTACTTTCAAGTCGAGTGAGAGCGTCCGGTCTGCACCAAGTGCAAAGGGCAAGTATTAACCACTCTATATACTTACTTTCAAGTCGAGTGAGAGCGTCCGGTTTGCACCAAGTGCAAAGGGCAACTGATAGAAATCCGACGACTGACAAAACACGAAGTTTGCCGAGGAATATTACGAAAATAGGTGTACTGTACAGTCGTTTACCGGACAAAATTGTACTCTAATAAACAGGGTGGATTTTTGAGACAGGGCAGTAGGTAGGAGCGCCGAGGTGCCATATCCGTCGTAGCGGGAAACGTTCTTGACACAGATTTTGGATAAATGGTACTGACAACTAGAAAAACGTTAATTCTCACGTTTAATTTTATGACCGAGGCAGTTTCGTATAAGGATTAAAAGACTCTTCTGTACCAACTGAGGTTAGAGTGGATACCTACTTACCAACAAGAAAAACTACACATTCTAAAAAAAACTTTCCCATACATTTCATTATATTCATGATCTTTTACAACGTATCCTATCACCTAAGAAAATTATCTTATTGACAAAGTGTTGTGAATCATAATAAAATTTTATAAGTTTTAGATATTTTTTTGAGGTTAGATTAGGTAACCTTGATAAAAAGTGAAGGGGTGTTAGATTGCGTCTACGAGGTGATCAAAGCATCTAATAAGTTTTTTTTTTTAAGACATTATAGATTCGGATCTGCCCATACTCCCAGTAAAACTATATAACTAGTCAAAGATATACAATTTTTGAAATCTCATCAAATAGCCTTCACGGCTTTCTATGTCCATAAAAATGAGGCTTTTGAGATGGGGCAGCAGGCTCTAAGGTCAGGTACCTTAACTGTGGCACTAGTGCAGCAATGCAAAGTAAAAAGAACGCATAATAAATACACTGCATTGGAGAACCTAAAATCGGTTCAATAAGAGCCGATTCGAGCAAGTGTGTTGAACAAAAAAATGTGTGCGGTCGGGGAATTCCCGTCAGGGACGAAGTTCCTTACGCGATAATCGCACCAACACACACACACACAAACACTCGTATATATTAGAAAGAGAGAGAGAGAGAAAGTCGCATGGACCGGGAATAACGCTTTTCCTTAGGTACATTATTTTGGCCTCGTACATTTAAATACTTATCTACACTAATTTTAAGTAAATTTGGGCTAAACGAGCAATGAAAGAAATGTCATGCAATGCTTTAATTACTTTATTGAATGATGTATTCTTGACACAGATTATTGTTACGTTACGATAATAAAAACTACAAAAAAAAAATGTTTTATTTTTTTCAAGTACCTACTGGTCCTTACAGTTTGCTGTTGCAAGCGCGACGCTGAGCATGGCCTATGTTCGAGCAAAGTGATGCGTATTGTAAGCGTACAGTCAACTGCACATTAGTTGTAACAATTTAGCGTTGTATGGTGGGCCTAGTCCGAAACCTGTCGTGGTTGTATCGAATAAAAAATAACTTATCTTCCCACATCATAAACTAACATAACTGAGATCTGAGTGTCCTTAGTATTATATATTTGTTTTTGGTATGGTGGTCGCAAGTGCTACTGCTGAGCATGAGGTTCTGGGTTCGAGTCTCATGGCCAAAAATCTGGTATTGGGTTTTCCCAGTAGACAATTATCAGTAGCAGCTTGGAGTCTGGATTTGGGCCCGGTTGATGTCAATTAATAAGGCTCGCCTTCTATTATATATGATACTTCAACATAACTGGTGAAATTTGAGTGTGTACATGTCTGCCTTTTTTTTCCGTGAGGAAATCCTCATGGATGATGCCCTCCGTTTTGGGAGAACGGAGGGTTATGTCGGACTCCTACCGACTAAAACCCCACTGTTCCTACTACTACCATGTGTCGGGGGCCCGAGAGTTGTACATTCGTCGCAACCCCGTGTATACTTCTACCTAACTCTGATAGGAAACAGGCGTGATGCTATGTTACTTAATACATAAATAAATAAGATTAACTCGTGTTGAATTGTCAAAATCTTAGGTGCCATGTTGGTATTTAAAGAAAACGTCAAGTTTGATAGAACGAGTCGATTATTTTCTATGGCAGCGCTGTCAGAAAGCGAGAAAAGTGACAGAAATAGACAACAATTACTCTCTCTCGCGCGTGTGTCATGTTAGCCCTGCTGCAGGGCTAATTCACCTTTTTTTTAAATGAGATATGCTTAGGTCTGCTCTTGACCGTAGTCTAAAGAAAGAAAGAAAGAAAAATATTTTATTTGGGACACGCACAGGAAATATAACAATAAAAACTAACATTAAACAACAAAATAATAAACAAGTAATAAAATAAAACACTAGACAGATTTGTCAAGATGTGGTCGACGATGGAGCAAGCAAACCTATTAGGTGCCGATTAGCTCCAGCTTTAGGCGTTAAGGTTGTAAGTGCCCGGAAATACAGACGCCGTCAGTGAATTCTACAACTTGGCTTTTCGCATTATAAAATAATTCTCAAAGCGCTTGGTCCTGATAGTACGGATTTCTACCAAATGTGGATGATATCCTGCAGTGTGTCTTGTAGTCCGATGATAGAAAGGAGATGGCGGGATAAGCTCATGGAGCTCTTGCACACACTCTCTAAAGTGCCGTCTATAGAACACTGACAAACAAGCAACTGTGCGTCTATGGGCTAAACTTTGTAGCTTAGATTTTGCTAACAGTTCGTCACCTAGTAGCCTCTCAGCTCTGCGTTGAATCGAGTCAAGAACGGCAAGCTGGCACTTGATAGAGCCATCCCAGCGACTGCAATACTCCATAGCTGGCCAGGTGTGAAGTATCGCTTCATCTTGTTTAGAATGCCCAACTTTTTGGCCGCAATTTTAGCCTTTGCCTCGATTGTGGTGCCGAAGTTGAGGTTAGTTATCAACTCCATGCCAAGAAGTTCTAGGTGGTGGGTTATGCTAATAGGTGTACCCTGGAAAGTAGGAGCCAGGTGGAATGGACTCCGTTTAGCGGTAAAAAGACAGGCCTGAGTATAATGTATAATAAATATGGTCTACGTACTGGTGGGGAGCGTGGCAAGCATTATTAGATACTAGTATAGTGACCTGTACACTGGGTTTTGGAGGCGTTAAAATTGAGCAATGCCCTGTTTATTAAAACTTACAAGCCTTGTATTACAAACATTTTTCCTGTATAAAATGTCATGATTACAAGAATATGTTTATCAAAATTAAACTTTTTTTTTTTTTTTTTGAGGCTGTTCAATCATCCAATGACTTCTCCTGCTCTGGGCGGAGCGGAAGGGCGTGTCAGACTTTTACTGACTAAAACCCACCCGTGGTCCTTCAATTGCCTGTTGCCAAGGTCCCGGTATCCCTTTCGGACTTTCCCGCAACCCTGGCAGGCATCGGTCCTACCGGACCCCTCCAATTGCGAGCTACCCATTGCTCGCCGTCCGCAGTCCCGTGCCTATGGTGGCCGGGAATCCGCCTGGGATTCCCGACGCCCAGAGCGTCTCCAGCGGCGGCGGTTAGGGGCGTGAGGGCGCAAAATTTGCCTCTCCCTCACGAGTTCTGCCTCCTCCTTTGCGAGCATTACTGCTTCGCAGAAGGAGGTGACGGCTTCCCATGCCCTCTCGCTCCGTACCATGGCCTGGACCAGGGCCGGACGCGAGAGGTCATTGCTGCCAATCGCCTCCACGAGGACACGGTTGTGCTCCGCCCAAGCAGGGCATACCTCCACCGTATGCTCCACCGTGTCCTCCGGGCGATCCGCACAGTGGTGACACCCGGGCGTTTCCTCCCGCCTAATCCTACACAGGAACCTCCCGAAGCTGCCATGTCCGGTGAGAACCTGTGTCAGGCGGAAGGTGAGGACGCCGTGGCGCCTCTGTAGCCACTCCTCAAAGAGGGGACTTATCCGCCGCAATTGTGGCGTGCCAAGCACTGGGTTGCGACAATCGCACTCTCCATGCCGCCATGAGATCCTGCCGGAGCTCTGTCCGCTGTGCCGCGATTTCTCGCGGCAGCGGGGTTACGCCCCGGCGCTTCATCTCCTCGCGCCACTCCCAAACGTGTGCGAGGACTTTCGCCTCCAGATCCCATGGCGGTAATCCGGCAAGGAGGCTCGCCGCCTCACGGGAGACCGTGCGGTATCCCCGGGCCAGCCGAATGGCCATAACCCTTTGGGGCGCGTTCAACCGGTGGGCTGGCCGCAGCCTAAGGGAACGGGCCCACACTGGTGCCCCGTAAAGGGCCATGGACCGCACGACCCCCGCGTAGAGCCTCCGGCAGGAGGCATTTGTACCCCCTAGATTGGGCAGGAGCCGCCCCAAGGCGGCCCCAGCCGGGGAGCCAAACGTCGAAAATGCTCCACGAAGTTCCACCGGGTGTCGACGACGAGTCCTGGGTACTTCATCGTCTATTCGACGCCGATGTGAACCCCTCCTACCGTAATTTGGGAACCCGACGGTGGCGCGTTCCGAGGGCCATTAAAACACATGACCTCGGACTTGTGCAAGGCCACCTCGAGTCCCAACTGCCGGAATCTATCGACGATATCAAAACTACACCTGTAAATTACATCTTAAAACTGTCGTTATTTAATTGACAAGTATATTTTTACAATTGTATTCGTGATTTTGTTTATCAAAAAGTTCTTTGTAAGTTACAACTTGTAGAAAATCATGACAAATTCTGAGAGTATCCAGCGACTCTCCATTCCGTCTTACAAGTTTACGAGTGTCGTGCTTAGTACCGTCAATTTTTATTTAAAATTAGTTTTTTTTTATGTGTTCATGGGTTTCAAGGGATGAAGAAAATAGAATACCTAATGGAACCGAGAACATTTACAATTTTTATTGATGTACCTAATATGAGATAACAAACGTTTAAAATACTTACCAAAGTAAACTTTTTTATAGGAGATCATTCACTGTCCATACATTTTTCAAACAGAAAAAAAGGATTGTATTCCGAAAGATTACGTTTTTTTCTTCATTTGTTATTACTAAGTACAAGCACTGCGTGTACTTTAATTAAGCGTGTAGGTACTTTAATTAGATTACTATTAATTATTTTAACTAAAACACACTGAAAACAGTATTTAAAAAATCGTAAAACAGCGCAGGAAATTGCTTTACAGATTTGGTCCAATATAACATTTAATTTGGCGGCTCTTTTATTGTTTAGCCCAAAATGAATGATCTCCTTTGAGTAAAATGTATGTCATGGTGGCACTTCACATCGCTATTCGTGTTCGCGTTCTCGTCTTATTTGTCCAAATACGATGATGTGAAGTTACTCTATTCGCCTATATTTTCCTATTTTTCACGAGTAGGATGAATACGCTAATACACGAACATTCGTATCGATCGGTTGTCGATTTTTGGTCACATATCTAAGGATTGCGAATATACCGAATAAGTTCGTTTACCGTCCACACATAACTTGCTCAGTACCTAGAGTGCGGTATTGGTAATTAACACAGAGGAAATAATAATTCCCTGCTGCCGTCAACACGTCCATCATTGCATTCAGATTAGCATTAGCATACTTACAGACAACATTTTGCGCCGTGTCGCGGATATCTCGGCAAGGTTTTAGCGGTTATCTATAGATAGCAAAAATATTCTTGGATGTTTGGCATATTCGCTGTTCATGACGATGTGTGACGATATAGCCCAATAAAACACAGTAAAAAACGCGAATAACGAGTACTACTCGGTATTCGCGTTTTTTACTGTGTTTTACTCGGCGAGTAGCGATGAGTAAAGATAACCGCTAAAACCTTGCCGTGATATCCGCGACACGGCAAAATATTGTCTATAAATAAGTATGCTAACCGTGCGTTTGCACTGGCGAAACATTCAAGACAAAACATGTTGAAATCTCTAGTTCCTGTCAAAAATTGTATGTAACTTTGACAGAAAAATTTCAACATGTTTTGTCTTGAATGTTTCACCAGTGCAAACGCACGGTAATGCTAATCTGAACGCAATGATCGACGCGTTTCTCTCGTACATGAATACGGAAATTCTCTATGTCTATGGTTCCGATGTTTTTTTTTTTTTTTTTTTTTTTTTTTTTTTTTTTTATTATGGCAAGCAAAGCCGTTGTCGACTATTCTGCCAATATCTTGAGGTTCCGATGTTGTCCAAGCGCCTTTTTTTTTTCTTCTTTTTTGAATTCTGTCACCACTGACAAGTGACAAATATGTCATGTAAATGTCACTGAATTTCATTTTATCATTCATTCAATGTGATTGTGACGATTCCGAGTTAGCACGAGACGAGTTAGTGACAGTGACGATTAGCACCACACGCCACAGGGCCCACAGTTTTCATCATGGTCTTAACGTGATAGATGAGTGTTGTGTTCTAGTCCAAAATTCAGACCATAATACAAACATGAAGGAAACAAAGGAAAGGACAATGTCTGGGAGCAGCACAATGCTTAGTAATGAATACACGGTCGCTTTTAGCTCAATAAATGAGAGACCGGTGGACGATATTTCATTAGAATTTTTCTATAAACCTCATACTATTACGCTGTTGGCAGTATCTATCGCATCAGTAATCTACACAGCATTTGTAAGGTACTCCACAATTTATAGCATATTTTTTATAATTAAGTTACGATGATAACTTATGATGTAACTACAATTGTTCAGGTACCACAAAACCATTAATTTCTAACTAAAATAAATATTTATATTTTTGCTTGTTGATGTGCCTGTGTAAGTAAAGTCCTTCAGTATTGTGTTTTCCTGTGACTTATACAATTAAAATATATTTTGTGGAGTCTGAAAGGCAACTTACTATTTTAACTATTCAATCTTATTAAGTGCATAAATTGAATAAGTACTTAGATCCTACCATATAATACTTAAGAATTATATTTTATGGTTAGAGCTTAATTTATTCAACAATGCACATTTTCTTATTATTTCAGAGATACGTCTAGTATTCAAGATAATATATGGTCAGGAATATGCTGCGTAGTGTTTTTTTTTCTTATAGTATCAGTACTTACATTCCCCAATGGACCATTTACACGACCACACCCAGCTGTTTGGAGGATTGTATTTGGCTCATCAGTACTATACTTACTGGCACTATTGTTTCTTTTATTCCAAAGTTATTCTACTGTTTATGAAGTAATGTATTGGATAGACCCAAATCTGCGCAACTTTCACATTGATATGGATAAGGTATGATGTTTTTGTATACACAAATGATAAAAAATTTATTAATGTAGACATTAACTTATTTTCTTTTATTTTTTCACTTAAATAAGTAATAATAATCTTTTTTGGAAAGAAGAAGCACCAATATTCTTCAGCTAAAAATGCAATCTTTTATTTTTGACTTTTCTGAGATCTTAGACACTAAAGTACCATGCGTAAGCAAAGAGTAATAATATAGAACTCATTTAAGTAAGGGGTCTTGACTGATAAAACCACCATAGTAAATTATTCTAAAAGGTTGCAATTTTGGTTTTGTAATGATGAAACATTGAAATATTTTTGAAATGCAACCGTACAACTGTTACTGTAAGTTGCTCCTCTTTGCATCTACCTTCATTATTAATGCTTAGTTTTCTTCTATAGTAATTCTATTCAGTCAGCATAATTTATAACCTACTCACCTTGGGCTGCGGCTTCGCCCGCGTAGAGCTCGCAAATTATCTCACAGGAACATACTACCTGCCTAAAAAAGTACCCTATATGCTAACCCAGGTCATGGTCTACCTACCTGTGTGTCCATTGAAATCTGTTCAGCCTATAAGGCATGAAAAGGTAACAGACAGACAGACCGACGCCAGTCAGACAGACAGAGTTACTTTAGCGTGTATAATAATAATATTAGTATGAAATTATGTGCAAATATTTATGTTACATTTTATATTTTTCAGGAGTATGCGGTTAATTGCTCAGATATAAGCTTGGCAAAATTCTGGTCTCACGTGGATGTATTTGCTTGGGGACACTTTTTAGGGTGGCTGTTTAAAGCCATATTATTCAGGCATGCAGGATTGTTATGGGCTATCTCTATAATGTGGGAAATAACCGAAATAGCATTTGCACACTTGCTTCCTAATTTCTTAGAATGTTGGTGGGACTCAGTTATATTGGATGTTTTAATTTGCAATGGTCTAGGAATATGGTGTGGGCTAAAGATATGCAAAGTCTTAGAAATGAGAGAATACAAGTGGGTCAGCATAAGGTAAGACTTTACTATGTACCGGCTGTTACTACAAAAAGAATTTCTCTTCTCAAAAAAAAAAAATGGCGATGCGGCAGTTAGATTCACGGATTCAATGGATGTTAGATTGCGTCTATGACAGAACAGCTTTTTGTGATTCGTAGCTTTTCTAGTACTCTTACCTATGTTGGTATAGAAAAGTCTTTAAAATAATCCATATACGAAACTGCATCAATTAGCATTACAAAAATATAAAGTATAAATTGAAGTTATTCTAGCTGACTTAACCAGTTTTTCTAAATCTGAAAATGCATTAAGCATTTACTCAAAAGTTAAGGACAGTCTCCTTAGAACGTTTCCCTGTAGCTACAACATATAATGTACCCGTTCTTTCCTCAGACCAAATAAAAAACCGGCCAAGTGCGAGTCGGATTCGCGCACGAAAGGTTCCGTTCCATTCCGTACCATTATCCATAAAAACGGCAAAAAAAATCACGTTATATGGGAGCCCCCCTTAAATATTTGTTTTATTTTAATTTAACTATTTATTTTTAAAGTGAATATATAACTAAATATTCTGTGAATATTTCAAGCGTCTACCTGTTGCTGTTATCAATACCGAGCAAAAAAATCACGTTTGTTGTACGGGAGCCCCCTTAAATATTTATTTTATTCTGTTTTTTGGTATTTGTTGTTATATCGGCAAAAGAAATACATCATCTGTGAAAATTTCAAAATATCACGGTTCATGAGATTCAGCCTGGTGGCAGACGGACAGACAGACAGCGGAGCCTTAGTAATAGGGTCCTGTTTTACCCTTTGGGTAAGGAACCCTAAAAACCAGGACATAGCGCTGCGAACAATACAGTGAAGCATGCTAAACTATATCTCCGCTCTGTGCATACACGCTCACACGCACACATAACTAAACCTCACTAAGTGCACACATGTTTACGAAACCGGCCTCACGTCCCTTCCTTGTTGGCAGCGCTGTCTTTAGGGTTCCGTAGTCAACAAGGAAACCTTATAGTTTCGCCACGTCTGTCTGTCTGTCTGTCCGCAGCTTAACTTAGAAACTTAGTACTAGAAAGCTGTAATTTGGTATGGGTATACATATAAATCACGCCGACAAGTGGTAAAATAAAACCATGAAAAATTTTTTTTAGGGTCTCTCTTATACACGTAAGTTGGTGATGTTTTCTCGTCTACGCCATAGTGTGGGGTGTCGTTGAAAAGGACGTTTAAAAATATTGTGAGTTTGTGAAAACCATTTTTGGTTTCGGGGACCGTTTGCAAAATATTACGCTTTAAAGTGCTAATTTTTTATAGAATCAAGTGCCAGCTAAATGGTTAGTTTTGAATATAACGAAATTAAAAGGAAAGCTATCACAGCTAAGTAGGCTCTACAAGTTACCGAGTAATAATCGACCAACTTACATTTGCAGTTGCAAAAACATGGTCTCCCATATTTTTCAACTATAATGTTAAGTTTGTTCTTGGGATAAATCCATCCAACTACGGAACCATTCATTGTGCGTGGTTCGATATGCACTTGGCCGCTTTTATTTGTTCTGAGGCCTTTACTTCCTCGTCTCAAAAATACACCCTGTATGTCGCAAGATAATTGGAAAAATCCATCGGAATATTGGAATTTGTGATGAATTATTTTGATTTTTGTCACAGCCTGGCATTGCTGGCTTGACCACAAGCAAAGCAAGCAAGTACGGCTGTGAATCGATATTTTAATTCTGTGCGAACTGTTCCTCCGCTGTCGTGCGATGAGGCCGGCGGCCTCGCCGGCTTTGATGCGATTGCCGCACGCAATGCCGGCGGCCAGGCCATCGGTGGACCGGCGGCATGCGCCGGCAGCCATACCGCCAGTCAGCCGACGGCCTGTATGGATGGATACACCATAATAATTATAATACTTACATTATATTGATTTATAAGTCTAAGACCATGACATCACATTTTTTATTTTTTATTAATGTTTCTTTTAAACAGGGAGATTTTTGAGATGGGACTTCCGGGCGGCATCCGAAACAATGGGTAGCAGAGTAAAGTGGTTAAAGGCACCACGATCTCGATTTTGAAGAAAAATAAAATTGCTTATTTCGTTTCTTTAAGAGCTTCTGCCTGGGCAAGGAATCGAACCCGATCCCTTTTGTAAAAAAAACACCCTGTATTTTTATACTGAGCGATAATGTTGCTAACTAAGATCAAATACTGCAAATGATCATTATTTCTAAAATCCAAAGAAGTGGCAATTTTTGTAATTTTTTTTTTTTACTAGCTTCCGCCCGCGACTTCTCCCGCGTGGTGTGTTGATAAAAAGTAGCCTATGTCCTTTCTCAGGCTCCTGTGTACCAAATTTCATTTAAGTCGGTCCAGTAGTTTTGGTGTGAAAGCGCGACAGACAGACAAGAGTTACTTTCGTATTTATAATATTAGTAAGGATAAATTACATAATGTCCAAAAACATTGCCATTTCTTTTGAATTTAAGCGTTAAGTTTTTTTGCAGTACTTATTTAAAAAGATGAATTTGGTTTACAGAAAAAATCTATTCCTTAACTTAAAAAGCAAGAATACTTAACTAAAAACAATAAGGTGTCTTATTTATATTTTCATGGTGGAGAGGTTGTTAAAAGTAGGGGCATACGAAATCCATTTGGGCGAAGTAGCGGGCAAAGTGCCTTATAAAAATAATGTATGTGCCAATAGTAGGCATTTTATACATATAAAATAGATACCTAACTGTTGCATAATTCAGAATTCTATTCTGTACCTACCAAAATTGTTTTTTTTTAGGGATATTTCATCTACTACTGGAAAAATAAAGCGAGCTATATTACAATTCACACCTGTACAGTGGACACCGGTCCGATGGTTGGATCCTACAAGCACATACATGAGATTCTGTGCATTGAGTCAATTGGTGGTGTTTTGGCAAATTTCTGAGCTGAATACATTTTTCTTAAAACATATATTTGAAATGCCACCTTCCCATCCGTTGGTCATCGCACGACTTTGTCTAATAGGAGTTATTGTTGCTCCGTCTGTAAGGTAATTTTTTATTTTATTGCATTATTTATCACAATGTATCCACCTATTTTATTGTTCTTGATTCAGTAGGTTACTCAGTACAAAGGTCTTTGTAACTTGTGCATTACCGTAATACCGTATCCAAATCTTACGTGAAAACCAGATATGTTCTAGATAATGTAATTGTATAATAATGTTCATTTGCAAGCAAGTACCATACGTAAATAGTTCAGGAAAATGAACGTATTGATAATATTATAATCAAATCATACACAGGAAAATCGTGATCCAGCTGGAATTTTGTGCACATACTATCGGGATACTAAATGTTAATTACAAAAAAAAAAACGACTTCTTGAACGCGCCAGTTTTTACGAATCAATAACAGTCGGCAAAAAACGAAAATTGAAAAGCAAAGACACCGACTTCCGAAATTAAAGCTATTTTTCACTATATTGTTTTTTTTTTGGGTTATTGATTCGTAAAGACTGGCGCGTTCGAGAAGTCGTTTTTTTTTTTTGGAAAAAGTTTTTTTTTTTCACGTCTGATGTGTAGCCGTGTGCCTACCGTACACAAATGTCGTCGCTATAAATTAAGTGGGAATAAAAACTTTATCCAAAAAAAAACACTAGGAAAATGAAAAATAACGTTAATTTCGGAAGTCGGTTTTCTTTTCAATTTTCGTTTTTTGGCACCGCTTTCCGAAATTATAGTAATTTTTCATTTTTTTTGTGTTTTTTTTCGTCAAATAAAATATCTACATAGACTAAGTGGGAAAATAAGTAATTATTGAAGCTAACTCATAAACTACGCAAGCAAAGTTATTAAAAATTTATATGGGAATGGGACCACCTCGGAAGCATGACCTACCAAACAAAAAAAGAATCATCAAAATCGGTTCATAATTGACGGAGTAATCGCAACATTAAAAAAAAATCACAGACGAATTGAGAACCTCCTCCCTTTTGAAGAAGTCGGTTAAAAAGAACCTACCTAAACTGTCACAATTATGTATACGTATAATAATAAGAAGTCATTAGTAGTTTAAAAAAAATGCTTCAGAAATGGTGTGAATGACTTTTTAAGGTATCTAACTGGCTTACAGTTTACCTGCAGGCCTTTGCCAGATCGGGTGACCTGTCGGCCAAGGTCTATATAGCACTTATTCCAACGATTATTACCTGCAGGTAATGATTGCATACCGGCTATTAACTGGCAATCTCCACATGCTGAGTTTTGAGTCCCCTCACGACGTCGCCACGAGTGCTTTAACCTGTAAATGTGTATTTGAATCGGCCTTGAGGTCACGGCCTGTCCGGCCTAGACCTGTCAATACGAGTACAGATAGGCCGGTATCGCAATACGTCACATACACACTCACAGGTCACAACAGGCCAGTCTCAGATCTTCAGAGGACTGTTACTGAGTGGCGGACTGTTTAGTCAGTGGCGCACAGTGGAACGAATGTATGGGAGCGGTTGGACGTAGACATGTCCGAAAAAAAAGAGTAAAATTATGCCAAACTAATGATGCCATCTTATTCGATTACTTAATGCCTTCATAACTTGTGGTGATGAATTTCTTCATAACTCCCATATTTCGGGAGTAATTTGAGAAAATGTGAAATTTTACTATGAAAATGAGTGTATCGAGCTCTCTCTCTCCTGATTCCGGGCTTGTTTCAAGTAGCGGTCTCTAATATCATAATGCTAATACTAAGAGCTATATTTAATACTAAGACACATAGTGCGCCAAATGTGCACTTTCTGGGATAAAGAGTGATGTTTATTTTATAACACAATTTTTTAATTTTTTGTTTATTTTGTTGATTAAAACCGTTTTTCTAAAGGTTTACCTTATTACAATAACATTTCTGAGCAGCCAATTAGAGAAGATATAAGCTAATTAGGATATATAATTAGGGACTTAAGGTTTACATATAAAACTGATGCACTAATGATTACTGATAAGAACATTGCTATTATTTAATTACTAAATGGCTCTTAATACACTAATTTAGCATGCATCATTTACTAATTATCACAATAACTAATTACCTTGCAATATTTAACAAAGGATACCTGGGATACCTGGATTTTATATAAATAGGTCACTATTAGTAACTTTAAAATCAGTGTTGATTTACACCTCGTTGTATCCAAGCTAATCTCGCAATGTATTTTCCAAATTTTAATACAAATCTTGATATTCACGTTGCTTTATGCGCACGCGCACATAAAGATTTACGCGACTTTAACTATTTGTTCAGTGTTTTAAAAGATAACAGTTGTGTTCAGTTATGTGAAAGTGCTGAAACAAGTTTAAAAGACTGGTGTCGTCGATTTTGCTACCGCATTTATGCAAAATGGACACAGTCTGGAAGAAGCACAGATAAGTTTCGGAAGAAACATGAGATTTGGCTACAGGCTGCAATTCAATGGCCGGAATTACAGAATGAAAATATGGAACCTTCTACAGAAAATATAAGTGACGTCATCGAGCCCATAATTTCTCCTGCTAAATCTGATGCTTCAACTTGTACACATCCTAGTCCTCGTAAATCTTTTGAGGACCTTAGTAACCGGCAAAAAAGAAGACGCACCACTGAAGATAGTCTTTCATGCAGCAGTAGCAGCGCTGAAATTATGTTTTCGGCCGAAAGGGCGCTTCAAAAGGCAGGACAAAGCGATACAGCTTATGTTATGAAATACTTGACGGAGAATCCAGAAGAGGCCTCAAAAATCAAAGCCTTCATTGAAGGTAAATCAATTCAGGTACGGGAAATATCCCCTTTGAAGGCATTGGCTCTTTATGTATCGATGAACTTATCGAAATGGCGCTATAACACTCTTCGGGATTTCAACACTCAAGAAGGAGCTCTTCAATACCCGAGTTACTACATGTTGGTTAAAGAAAAAATTAAGTGCTATCCGGCCAAAGAAGATCTCACAGTTACAGAGAGCTCTGCAAAAATCAAATTACAAGCCTTGATGGATTTAACCTCAAGAAGACTTATTAGGTCGTTAGAAACCCCTGTTGATCCCAATCAACAGCTCGTATTGACCAGCAAATGGGGTTTTGACGGATCATCTAGCCAAAGCATTTATCATCAAAGGACGAGTGAAGATGAGCAAATCGATCTTGCTAGTAATTTTATGATTAGTCTTGTACCACTGCGGCTCGTCTCAAAAGGTGTAACAATTTGGGAAAACGAGCGACCATCTTCCACTTCATTTTGCCGGCCAATATTGTTTAAGTTTATAAAGGAAACCAAAGAAAATGTGCAGAGAGAGATGGCTGAAATCGAAGCAGAGATTGAAGCCTTAACTCCATCCACCATCACTGATGGAATTAGTGTCAAACACCAACTGCTGTTGACAATGATTGATGGTAAAATTCATTCCATTATATCCAATACAGCAGCTTCAGTGTGTGACATATGCAAGGCTTGTCCTAAAGAAATGAATAATTTAGAGTTAATCAAAGATAAACACGCAAACGAGGACATGTATAAATATAGCTTAAGCACCCTTCACGCTTGGATTCGCTCAATGGAATGCTTATTACACATTTCCTACAAATTAGACATAAAATCATGGCAAGTAAGGGGTGATATAGCAAAAAGGCAAGTTGATGACAGGAAGAAAAGAGTTCAAGAGGCTGTAAGAAGAGAAACGGGCTTACTTCTCGATGTTGTGAAACAAGGCAGTGGATCCACCAACAATGGCAACTCGGCAAGGAGATTTTTTGAAAACTACACTAAATCTGCTGAACTGACCGGAATAGATGCTATGCTTTTAAGAAAAATCTGTGTGATCTTGCAGTGTATTTCATCAGGAGAGAAGATCAACGTAACTAAATTCCGAGAGTTCTGCTTTGATACTGCTAAGCTTTACGTGGAGTTATACCCATGGTATTATATGCCTTCTTCACTTCATAAAATTTTAATGCATGGGCCAGACATAGTTCAGAACATGTCAATTGTGCCCATTGGTTTTCTATCCGAAGAGGCATCTGAGGCTAGAAATAAAGATTTTAGAAAATATAGAGAGGGGCATTCTCGAAAGCATAGCAGTATCTCATGCAATGAAGATATTATGCACAATCTTTTACTGTCTTCTGATCCACTTGTTACAAGTATCCGTCCAAAAGGAAATAAGTTTGTAAAAAAATCTTCTTTTAAGGAATTTTATGAGCTTACGGATTCTGAGAAAAGTGATATCAAATTTGTTAACATAAATGATTTAGCGGACATCGATTCTGAATTTGAATTAATTGATGATGATGATGATGACGAAGATAATTAAATGATGTTATTGTTTTAAAATGTGTAACTTAGTAAATTAGAGCTTACATCTTAATTATTTATTGTACTTTTAATGAAACTAGGTAATTTATTATCAACTTACTTAAAAGTCATACTCTCATCAGTTCTTGTGAATATTTTTGTTAATATATATTTCTGTATATATATAATATATTTATAGACCTCTTAATAAGTCTGTCTGCGGTTTAAAGTAAATACAAATGGGGAAAAAACGTTTTTTTTTTTAAATTTTCATTTCCTTTTATCCCAGAAAGTGCACATTTGGCGCACTATGTGTCTTAGTATTAAATATAGCTCTTAGTAATAGCATTACGATATTAGAGACCGCTACTTGAAACAAGCCCGGAATCAGGAGGGAGAGAGCTCAATACACTCATTTTCATAGTAAAATTTCACATTTTCTCAAATTACTCCCGAAATATGGGAGTTATGAAGAAATTCATCACCACAATTTATGAAGGCATTAAGTAATCGAATAAGATGGCATCATTAGTTTGTCATAATTTTACTCTTATTTTTCGGACATGTCTACGTCCAACCGCTCCCATACATTCGTTCCACTGTGTGGCGCCCTGATTATTTGGATGATTTGATTCCTTTATGGTAGGCCCACCTACATATTTGGAAGACATAACATCACGCTCGTAGTCCCCAAAAAGTGTACACCCACATTTCGCCAACTGCTTGCCACATACTTGGCTTGTAGTTGAAGGCAAAAGTGCCTACAACTGAAAACGGAACCAGACTTCGGACAGCTTGATACCGAGAGATTCGTAATCGAAAATCCAATAAAATTTCGCTCGACCTGGGATATAACTAAGACCTCATGCTCAGGAGATGTGCTTGCGAGCACTCAAGAAGGCGTGTGTCTCTGAGAACATGTAGGTAAACCGTCGGTCCTGATTTCATCCTGGTAGTGTATGAGAGTGAGGGAAAGAGAGTGCACTTGTGTTTGTGCACGCATTTGTGCACTATAATAATATATCCTGCGTATCTACTTGGCTAGTCTTCGTTTTGATTTTGAGATTAACCGCCGCGGCCAAACTCCAATCAGGGAGATATTATTTATTATGCATTTAGGTTTAACTAACCTTTCTATTACATTGGTTTCAGACAATATTACACGTATGTTACGGATCCAAATTGTAAGCGAGTCGGTACCCAGTGTTGGGTATATGGAGCTATTATGGTGACTGAGTCTATGTTGTGCATCAAGAACGGCAAAGAACTTTTTGGTCAAGCTCAAGTGGTCAATGTAATTATATGGCTAGTCATTCAAATTTTAGTCTCGATTGGCTGTGTGTATGGTGTAGTGTTATACCATAGATATTTTGAGGTAAGAATCTTTTTTTAAGTAGGTATTAAAACGTATTGTTTCCGTATCTATGCATTCTAATCCGCCCCCCCCCCCATAAACGGTTTAAGTAAAATAAAATTGTCTGCATGGGACTGGCCTGAAATCCTGAATCCATATCAAGGGTTCACGGGCTATTTGTATTAAGCGACAACCTACCTGGCCGATATTGAGTTATATACACATTCGGAATCGCTAGATTTTTCTGCGTCGTTTGAATCCGGTTTCGTAGCGATCTGAGCACTTTTTTGTCGCTTGAAATATCAGTAAAAGGTCTAGTTTGAAACTGATTGATTGATGCGACACAAATTTTATACAATTTTACTAAAGATGGACTTCATACAGACAAAATATTTCTGATTTCGACTGAAGCTGTTTGTCTTGACTTAAATTTCGTTACATAGGGCGTTTGAATCGTTTTGCCTGCACCTGGAATTTATTATACATACATAATGTGAAGTGCTACATAAATCATTTTGATCTGAAACTACTTTATGATATTTCAGCTGCATAAGCTGAATAGCCTGATTCTATTTTACTATCGCGATGGTTGCTATTACATTTAGCCTTACACTAAAACAACACCGAGTGTTGCTTAAATCCTTTTTCCTGAACCTATAATTTACAGTTTATGCTCTTAAATCATTTAGCCTGTTTCTAAATAAAAGTGATTTGAGGTAATTTTGTATGAAGCGACATTTATTTCTGGTAATAACAGCTTTAAAAAAAATGAAAACTATACTAAATTATGCGGTTTTTGTAAAGGAAAAAAACGACCACTTTGTTGTAAAAATGTTAATACTTTTTGTAGTGTGTTTTCTTCTTGAAAATGAAACTTTGAAATGCTCTCCTATAAAGTTCCAAAAATGTAGGTTAATTATCTATCAAGACATTGCTTCAATGATGAACGCTGAAGAAGTAGGCTTCCGACTATAATATCTTCATTGAAAATGAATTAATCCCAAAAACCGCATAGTGCAATACAAGCTATGGAAGACACTTTTTATCTGTTTGGCCCATGTGCCCCTCCCAAAAATAAATCCTGGATCCGTCCTTGCACAGTAGTGTTCTAAATTCTAAAATAAATCAAGTAATATCTATTTTTGTGATACGATACCACTAAAAGGTATATTTTTACAACGAAACCCTGGCAGATTAGAATGTTTAAGAATTAAGTACTTATCTAGTCATTTATTATATTTTTATCATACTTATTTGATATGGTTTGGTTAGCCATAGGAAGCAAGAAGGTTAGCACTAGGAACCCAGGCTTGCTCTTATCATGACAGCTCTACTCTAGTTATATTCATACTGAGGTCTCAGCATATTATCACAACAAAAACGAATAATCACTAACGGCTGTACGCGCGTATCGGTTTCGGGCGCGGTATCAGTGTGAGTGCGAAAGTCTTTTAACATCTCAGTTTTAGAGCTTAATATTTAATTAAAATCGGAACATACGTATAATTAGTGAATGTTAACTCTTAGCTCATCATCATCATTTCAGCCGAAAGACGTCCACTGCTAGACATAGGCCACCTCTAAGGACCGCCACTTCGACCGATTCTGTGCTTCTCGCATCCAGCGCATTCCCGCGGTCTTTACCAGGTCATCGGTTCACCTTGTGCCTTCCAACGCTACGTCTTCCGGTACGCGGTCGCCACTCCAAAACCTTTCGGTCCCATCGGCCATCTGTTCTGCGAGCAATGTGCCCAGCCCACTGCCACTTAAGTTTGGCAATACTTCGGGCTATGTCGGTTACCTTGGTTCTCCTACGGATCTCTTCATTTCTGATTCGATCACGCAGGGAAACTCCGAGCATAGCCCTCTCCATTGCTCTCTGAGTGACTTTCAGCCTTCTAATGAGACCCATTGTGGGCGACCACGTTTCAATACCATAGGCAACACAAACTTTTGCCTTGAGACACTGTGGTATATGAGACGAGAAGTATAGCACGCAGCTTCCCGAACGCCGCGCCGCCCAGCCGAGTCGGATTCGACGGTTGACTTCTTTCTTGAAGTTGGACCTATCTAACTGGACAGTTTATCCTGGGTAAACGTAATTGTCTTCAACTTCAAGTGTAGAGTCTCCGATCTTCATGAGGGTGGGTGTGACGTGGGCATTCGACATGACCTTCATTTTGTCCATGTTCATTTTAAGACCCACTCTTTCGGAAGCTCTTCTGAGGTCATCGAGCATTTTACTGAGATCCATAGTCTCACTACTATATCGTTGGCAAACCGAAGGTGAGTGATGTACTCGCCATTGATGTTGATGCCAACCCCTTTCCAGTCTAGAACCTTAAAGACATCCTCCAGTGCAGCGGTGAACAGTTTGGGAGAGAAAACGACTCCTTGTCACACCCCTCGCTGCAGAAGGATAGGTTTCGAGGTCTGGTCCTGGAGTCGAACTGACATAGTAGCGTTTTCATACAAACACTTCAGCACCTCGATGTACCGATAGTCAATCGGGCACCGTTGGAGAGACTGCAGTACAGCCCAAGTCTCGATCGAATTGAAGGCTTTCTCGTAGTCCACAAACGCTAAGCAGAGAGGCAGGTTATACTTTTTAGTCTTCTGTATAACCTGCCGCAGCGTATGTATGTGGTCTACGGTGCTATATCCTTTACGGAATGTGGCTTGTTCGGGAGGCTGGAAGTCGTCAAACCTGCGCGCGAGACGGGTCGTGATGACTCTTGAAAACAACTTGTAGACATGGCTGAGAAGTGAGATGGGCCTATAATTCTTAAGCAGGGCATTGTCGCCCTTTTTAAAGAAGAGTACCACCAAACATCTGTTCCATGCCTGTGGCGTTTTACCCTCGAGTATGACGGAATTGAACAGCTTCTGGAGGGCCTTGAGGACGGGTTACCTATATGTCATTTTTTGTTAAGAAAATCGGAAAACGCTCACTGTCGGCGCGACCACGCGTTTAGGTTCACCGAACCAAAAAGTTCGAACGATCGTGTATTCGCGCGAAGATCGCCTGTAAAGGTCGCAGGGTTTGCGGGAAAGTCCGAAAGGGATACCGGGACCTTGGCAACAGGCAAATGAAGGAACACGGGTGGGTTTTAGTCAGTAAAAGTCTGACACGCCCTTCCGCTCCGCCCAGAGCGGGAGAAGTCATTGGATGATTTCCCACCCTCAAAAAAAAAAAAAAAAAAAGGGTTAGTCGGCTTTTATCGCTTACCGTACCTACCTGGTTAAACATTTTATAAATAGTGTACCACCTATTCGACCTTTATTTGCTAATTTAAATAATAGGCACCAACGACCTCATTTATTTCTCAATAGTTTAACTTTGTTCATTGTTTTATGTGAATAATTATTTCACGTAAAGGTACACATTGTACACAACTGCGTACATCATATGAGAATACGTAAAAGATTAAATTATTTGATTTACACAAGCCGTGTGCCCGATTGCAATGTGATAATAATGGTGATGTGATCTCCCATTGGCAAAAATGGAGACTTCCCCACAAACGTTCATCCCCTATTTAACAATTTTAAGGGATACATTTTCCAAAATCGTTATGGGACTACCTACCTATTGTGCAATATTCGATGCTTCAAAACCCAGGTTAAACTGTCAGTACATTAAGTTACGATTTATTGTGTTTTAAGTTTTATGCAGATTTTTTTTTCGTACTTCTGAAACTAAAAAACAGAGCTGATATAGGATCACTCGTGTGTTTGTCTGTCTGTCTGTCCGTCTGTCACAACCAATTTGCTCCAAATCACAATGTGTTTGGGTCACAGAAATTGATATGACTGTGTACGCAATCGGTCCATTAGATTCGGAGCAAGTTGGCTGTGACAGACGCATAGACAGACACACGAGTGATCCTATAATGGTTCTGTTTTTTCCTTTTGAGATACGGAACCCTAAAAACCTGAAGTTATTGGTATTCTTTTTGTTTATTGTTACTGTTTTATTCTTTTACAGCCAAATAGTGACTCCAATGCAGAAAGTCCAAAGAAAGTTGACTAAAAGTCGGTAAGTACAAAGGTTTAGTCCAATAACTACTATTTGCAAGCTGTTAGTTCTTACGTCATGTCATGACGGAACCCTTATAGGTTTACTCGTGTGTCTGTCTGTCCGTCTGTCACAGACAATTTGCTCCGAATCTAATGGACCGATTAAGTTGAAAGGTACATATTTATATGTATTTCTGTGGCACAAACAAGGACGTGTAACGTAAATAAATTAATTTTGAATACGGGGTCACATTTGGGGGCAAAAGAAATTTAGTCGTTTTGCAAACTGTACCGTGGACATATAATACTTTTAAAGTTATTTAAGAAAATAGATCAAAATTGACCATACCTCGTCCCCTTATCTCCGAAACTAATGGATGAGCCAAAAATTTTGAAAAAAAATACTGAAAATAGTTCTTTTGATTACGGGAAATCCTATAAGAACTCTATTGTCTTAAAATAACAAAGTAAATCTCTCAATATTGTGCGTACAAACTTTGCAGCATTTGCAGTTGAAATTTATGGGAGACCAAGTTTTTCAACTACAATGTTAAGTTTGTCCTTGGGATAAATTCATCCCAACTACAGAACCTTTCTTTATGTGTAGTCCGACACGCTCCTGGCCATTATGTTTTTTTTGTTATTTTCCTTTTGAACGGGGAATACGATTTTGGTCCCATAGAGAAAGTTGTTCAGTTTGATGGTCCGTACCACACCATTAAATATGACCACACCTTTCTGAAAATTATTTCGAGTCTGTTGGTTTGTTGGACACTTGGGAAAAAGACACAGGTTTTATAATAAAGTAGCCTGTCCTTCTTTGTTGAGTTTACCGGAAAAACCCATGTCGTGGGCATGTAAGCCGTCTTACGCTTAATTATAGTAAGTATTGTCAATACTTAGGTACAATTATTAACATATTTGTACAAATTTCCTGTAAAGCTGGCGGTTCGCGCGGCGACAGAGACCGAGACGGAAGACAGAGACCGTTACTGGTTATTAGATTTTGTATATGCGCCCGTTCACGAGCGAGACGGAGACGCGGGACGGTCTCCGCCCCGGACCCTGTTGTGTTGCGCATCTCGCTCACAGCCGAAAGTACGTCCTGAGCATGTTGTTATCAAACAATAAATGGTTCTCCTTCACCAATAGTGAAAACGATCCTTCTTGGCCTCTAGTTGTATACATAATAATATAATTCGTTGATAGGCAATCTTCGTTTACTTGTATGATAATATAATATCAAATCATCGGCTTCTTCTTCCTCCAATAGTAACTTGGTAACTTGGTCTTCCATTACAAAGTTATTAAACTTTCAACAATACATCTGAATCGACAATACTGTTACTCTGTTACTGATAACAGTCTTTAGTTTTTGGTCACGTTCTCAGCCCACAAGTACTCCAGCGGAACAGGTCGCCCCCTTAACAAATTAGGTCCCTTAAAATTTTGTGGTATAGGGCCCTTGTTTGAGTGTTGGGGTGTAGTTATTAGACCAGAAGTTATTTTATTAGTAGTTGCTAAGCTTGGAAGTCGATGTGTACTAGAATGATTGTAAACACATACACACACATATGCATAGAAAACTGGCGACGACGGTCAACTGGATTGATGATGGATGATCATGATAGATTATAGAATTAGAACATAAAATGTAGTGGTTACCTGCATCAAATATAATACTGTTCCTGTATCTTTGTTTCAGAACTGACATCTTGAGTATAAGGAGATATTCATTAGTTTATTCTGTGATGTGTATGACCATTTGAAAGGTCAGCACCAGGTGTAGTGCTCTTAGTGAATTATGTGTGTGAGTGTGACTATAAATGTAACGGTTATACCTACTCTTCAAATGACTGTAGGTATGGTTATACCTACTCTTCAAATGACTGTAGGTATGAAAGACTCTTTGGTAAAGTTGCACGTGCAGCGGAACCTTTTATTCGCGGAACCGGTTAAAATAGTAAGTACGCGAAGTGCTGAACTGTATGAAAAACGTGACAACGTCCGCAGACCGCTGCCATTTGCTGCTCGAAATCTGATCCGCTGCCTCTCCAGTCAAGTCCATTTTACAATATTACAGCATGCAGTAGGTATACTGCATGCCTACTTACATATTACAGTACCTACGTACAACGCGTACAACGTGAATTATTCAGATACAAATGTGTTTATCTGCAGTACCTAGGTACCTAACCACCTAACCATGATAAGGTTTGAAATAGAAACGGCACACCGCGCATTCACCATACAGTCAAGTTAATAAACGACGAATGTGTCCAACGTTTCCAGCATAGTAAATATAATTATATAATAAAGGTGTGTATTTTTAATTCTAGAATATTTGCGAGGCCCTACCTACTTAAGTTGCAGAAATACAGGGATAAAAGATATAAAAGAAGTGATTTTTTCAACAGACTTCAAACTAAAGAAGGAGGAGGTTCTTCAGTTCGTCGGAATCTTGTTTTTTTTTTTAAGTATGTTTTTATGTAGGACCTATGTCCTAATCTGTGGCTAAGTACTCAAGAGACGGTTGGACCGATTTGTGAAATTATTTTTTTATTTGAAAGGGTACACTTCCGACGCGGTCCCATAGAGAATAATCAGCCTTTTTTTTTTTTTGAGGGTGGGAAATCAACAGTTTTCCCACTGCTGGGACACAGGCCTGTCTTTGAGGGAGTGGGCTGTAATCTACCACGCGGGCCCAGTGCGGGTTGGTAGATATCACATATCTTCGAATTTTTGGTTCTAGGAGTCTGGGACATGCCGGTTTCCTCACGATGTACTCCTTCAGTTTTGAGAGCAGAGAGTAGTGTTTCAACCCTGAAGGCAGAACTAGGAGCCCTGCAAGACTCCCGCTCCGTCAGCTCTGCCTAAAAGTAGACGATTATTATGATTTAATAAAAAAAAAAACCTATAATGTGACGGGGATCGAGCTGTAGGGGTCCAATTGTCCGGGTCGATTTGTCGTAGAATCTTTCAAACATAATAAGCAATAGGTAAGCAATTTCTTTTTAAATTCTTCGGATTGTGGCAGAAATTGCGTTACGCAATTAGGGTGCAGAACTCCTCAACAAATCGCCAGTGTAGCAAGATAATGACCCCAAAATAGTCTAGGCAAGGCGCCGCCGCGGCGTGTACGTAAAATGCGGTAGTGGCGCTTCATTTCGGAGAGGACAAGCTATAACTTCGGTGACGATGTAACATATCTTCTTTCCATCGATGATTCCACATTCATCTATATAATAATTATTATATAAGTTTTGACCAGGACTCGGGCCATGTCGACAGCGTTTTAGTATTGACCTCGCAGAGGTTTTTCATAGTGCAGGTGTGCTGATGTTGCATAGAGAGCACAAAGACCGTTTATCCACCGGCACCGTCAACAGGGCGTCAACGAGAAACGAGCGTTAATTACTAAGGCAAGACTTTTATTATTCAGGCGTCGATTTAAGAAAATAGTTTTTAAATCGACGCCTGAATAATAAAACTGGCAATATTTATGTAGGATTAAAATAACAGTGCTAACTAAGAAATGTTAAAAGAATTGCAAGAGTTTCTGAACGGAATGACTGTTGAGTTTATGAACGAAGGGTTGAGTGAAAGGGAAAGTTGAGAGTGAGTGAGTGAAAGGAGAATGATTTAATTTGAGAATACTAAGAAGGGGATTCGAAGATGGTGGATTGATTTTTAAGAAGGAAAATGTAAAAGATTTCAATTAAAGAAGAAACATTGTAAAAGAAGAAACGACATTTTCATTTTGAACCCTGTCCTACAAATTCTCGTCCGGGATAAAGGGTTCAAGTGATTGCGAAGCTTTTCTACGTTTTTGGAAAAAGTTACCGCGTGGGTGCATACCGGTACCAACGTGCATAACTTCAAACGGCGAACACGAAGTAACGAAGTACGATTCAAAACTAACTAAGGCGCAAGACGATGTCTGACGATGGAAAGAAGAACGATGAAGGCCCATTCAGGGCATTCGATTGTGTACCCAAGTTCACAGGAGATGATATGACGTATTCCTCCACGAGGTGGACTCAAGATTTAGACGATAATTCTGAGATATTCGGGTGGAGTCCGCAACAAAAACTAATAATCGCACGACGTAGTTTAGCCGGCACGGCGGAATTATGGATGAAAACTGAAAAGGCGTTCAAAACATACGATGACCTCAAGGCGGCGCTGCTCAAAGAATTCCCTGAAACGGTGAACAGCAAACAAATGCACGAGATGATGAGCACGCGGAAGAAACAAGCAAACGAGACGTTCTATCAATACATGCTCGTTATGAAAGAACTAGGTAAGCGTGCAAAGTTCCCAGACTACGTTGCGATTCAGTATATAATTGACGGAATTTCAGACTACGAGTCTAATAAGCTGCTATTCTACGGGGTGACATCTTATCCGGTGTTGAAGGAAAAATTAGTTCTGTACGAAGCTTTTAAACGAAAATCCAAGAAAGTTGAGTCCACGAAGCAGCGTGATAAACCGACGAAAGCGAAGCCGCAAGAGGAGCCCGAAGCTAAATCATCTATAACTCAGCGCTGTTACAAGTGTGGTGATAAAGGGCATGTGGCGAGTTCCTGTTCCAAAGGTGTTAAATGCTTCAAATGTAATGAGTTTGGGCATATTGGTCCGGAATGCAAGGCGGCGGGTACGTCAAACGACAAAGAACCTAAAAAATCATCAAGCAATCATGGCGGCGGCGCGGCAAAGTTGGATCGGCGGTCGATGTTCGTTCAATATCATCAAACGTCAGGTGGCGCTGCGAACGCGGATGATGACGACGGTCCGGAAGAGCTAGTGAGTGAGCCGGCAACAAACGTCGGTACGGTCGGTCAGTGCGAGTCACAATTCATTCATTCCGGAAGTGACAGTGACATCGGTCATCAACGTCAAAACATATTGAATGTAAACAAAGGTGATCCGGTTCCGATAATAAATAAAAGTATAAAAAGTGTTAAAATACGTGGGTATACGGTGAACTGTTTGATTGACACTGGTAGTGATTTAAATTTAATTACGATCGAGTTGTTTTCGAAGTTAGATAGTGTATACAAACCCGAGAAGATGTTACTGACCGGGTTGGGATCCTGTAAGGTGCTTTCAATTGGTAAGTTCGACACAGATTTAGTTATTGATAACCACAATTACAATATTAGTTTCTATATAGTACCTGCTAACGTGATACCATACGACGTAATTTTAGGTCAGCCGTTTTTGGTAAACACTATCACAGTTATTAATAAGGGTTCAGTTGAGATAAGGCCTCAGTTCTACGATATTTCGTATCAAAATGTTATTTGCATGTTTTCTAGCTATGATGAGCAAAATTCAAATGTACAAGAAATTATTGATAGCTATAAACCCACGAAGATTAAAGATGCGCCCATTCAATTAAAGATTGTATTGAAGGATGATATACCTGTTACACAGCGACCCAGGAGATTGGCACTATCCGAGGAAGAAGTAGTTAGAAATCAAATTGAAGAGTGGTTATCAAAGGGTATTATTCGTCCAAGCTATTCCGAGTATGCAAGTCCTCTGGTTTTAGTCAAGAAAAAAGATGGGAGTACCCGAGTGTGCGTGGATTATAGGAAGATTAATCAAAAAATGGTAAAAGATGAATATCCATTGCCTGTGATTGAGGATCATATAGACAAACTGTGTAAGGTGAAAATGTTTAGTACTCTTGACCTGAAAAATGGATTTTTTCACTTGCCGATAGAAGAAGAGTCTGTAAAATATACGGCATTTGTTACAAGTAACCCTGAAGGCCAATATGAATTTTTAAGGGCACCCTTTGGCCTTTCCATCTGTCCGAAGTATTTTACACGATACATTAACATCATATTTGCAGACTTAATTAGAAATGGAGTTGTTTTGATATTCATTGACGATTTAATAATATTGTCGGAAGATGAAGAAGATGGAATAGTAAAACTTAAAGAGGTGTTAAAGATGGCAGCAGAATATGGACTTGAAATAAATTGGAAAAAGTCGCAGATACTTCAAAGGTCCGTTGAATACTTGGGGTATATTATTTCTGATGGAACAGTGAAGCCTTCAACTGAAAAAACGAAGGCAGTTATGACATTTCCAATTCCTAAAAGTTTAAAAGAAGTACATAGTTTTGTAGGACTGACATCATACTTCAGAAAGTTCATTCAGAATTATGCATTAATTGCAAAACCATTGACAGACTTATTAAAGAAAAATGAGTTTTGTTTTGAAGGTGTACACATACAAGCTTTTGAAGAATTAAAATCTAAATTATGCTGTGAACCAGTTCTCAAGATATTTGATGTACAGATGGTAACTGAATTACACACAGATGCTTCCAAATATGGCTATGCAGCGATTTTAATGCAGAAAGATCCAAAGGATGGTAATTTGCATCCAGTCCACTACATGAGCAGAAAAACCACAGATACACAACAAAAGTGTAGTAGTTATGAACTTGAAGCTTTAGCAGTTATTGAAGGAGTAAAGAAATTCCGAAGATATCTAATGGGAAAACATTTTAAAATAGTGACAGATTGTGAAGCATTACAGAAAACCTTTAATAAGAAAGACGTCCCTGCAAAGGTGGCCAGATGGATACTATACCTGCAGGATTTTGATTATTCCATAGAGCATAGAACGGGGGATAAGATGCAACACGTTGATGCCCTAAGTAGGAATATCTGCTTTGTAAATCTTGAGCTACATGCCAGGATAAAGAAAGCACAAGAAGAGGATGACGGATTAAAGATTATGAGAGAAGTTCTCGAAGAAAATGAATATGAGGATTACTTTTTAGACAATGGTGTTATTTATAAAGGTGTACAGAAGAAGTTAGTAATACCTGAAATTATGGATTTGGAAATGATTAAAAGAGCTCATGGAATAGGACATTTTGGAAAGAAGAAAACTAAGGATATTCTAGAAAAGGATTATTATATCACAAAATTAGACAGTAAAATTGATAAGGTCATTTCTATGTGTGTACCGTGTTTATTGGCCAGCAGGAAATCTGGAAAGAAGGAGGGATTCTTGAATCCAATAGACAAAGGAGAGCTGCCTTTAGATACTCTACACTGTGACCACCTAGGACCTTTAGACGCTACAAAAAAAATGTATAATCACATTCTAGCAGTAATTGACGGGTATACTAAGTTTGTGTGGATCTATCCTGTCAAGACAGTAACATCAAAAGAAACTGTTGAGAAATTGAAGCTGCATCAGAAAGACTATGGTAACCCACGGAGAATAATCACCGACAGGGGAACAGCATTCACCTCAGGCGAATTTCGAGAATATTGTCAAGAGGAAGAAATTGAACATATCACTATCACAACTGGAATACCTCGGGGGAATGGCCAAGTGGAAAGGATGAACCGCATTATCATTTCTACTTTAACCAAGATGTGCATAGAAGAACCTGGCCATTGGTACAAGTACGTCAGTAAGCTTCAAAGAGTCATAAACAGTACATACCAACGATCAATTAACACAACACCATGTGAATTGTTAACTGGTGTTAAACTAAGAATGAAAGAAGATATGAAGATATTAGAATTTTTAGAAGAAGAAAACAGAATGGAGTTCATGCATAAAAGAGATGAGTCACGAAGAGAAGCTAAGGCACAGATATTAAGAATACAGGAAGAGAACCGAAGAACATTTAACAAGAAACGTAAAGAAGGAGAGAAGTACAAGAAAGGCGATCTAGTTGCGATACAAAGAACGCAATTCGGGAACGCCTTGAAATTAAAACCGAAATTCCATGGACCCTATAAAGTCACAAAAGAGTTAGGAAAGGACAGATATGAGGTAGAGAAAGTAGACAGAGGTAAGGAAGGGCCCATAAAGACAACATCAGGTGTGGACCACATGAAAAGATGGCCTTAGCTCAACTGCACCTTTGTGTTTGTTTGTATTAATTTCTAAATGTTTAAAACTTAAAAAAAAAAAAGATATGGTATGATGGTTTGTAAAGTATTTCATAACAATACAAGGAATAAAATAACTGGATTGTGTCTAACTTACTGATGTGTACAACCTTTATTATTTTCTATTAATTCAGACCACAGTAGGCTTAATGCTGTGTTTTATTTGGTAACTATAAGATTTTGTTTCAGTATGTAATAGGTAGTTTACTTAAGAATATTGCCGACTGTGTGTCTCATACTGTTCCATTTAAGTGTAAAGTAGTACTAAGTATTCTGTTCAGTTTAGTGGAGTACTTTAGGTTAAAGATAACAGTTTGTTGATTTGTAACTAATTTTCACTTAGAAGTGAATTACAGTGGATTCAGTCTGAGGCCAGACTGATTGGCAGGACGGCCGAGTTGTAGGATTAAAATAACAGTGCTAACTAAGAAATGTTAAAAGAATTGCAAGAGTTTCTGAACGGAATGACTGTTGAGTTTATGAACGAAGGGTTGAGTGAAAGGGAAAGTTGAGAGTGAGTGAGTGAAAGGAGAATGATTTAATTTGAGAATTCTAAGAAGGGGATTCGAAGATGGTGGATTGATTTTTAAGAAGGAAAATGTAAAAGATTTCAATTAAAGAAGAAACATTGTAAATGAAGAAACGACATTTTCATTTTGAACCCTGTCCTACATTTATATGTTTGCCAGTAAGGATCACAATTCTAACCGGTTATTATTTTATTACATATTATTGATGATTTGAGATACATCTCTTTCCCCCCGGCGCTGGTTTTTTTTAGCCTTCTCCTTTAACCTTTTCACCGCCCATGTACACAGAACGCGAACGCCTCGCCAGCGCCAAGCTATAAATGTATAACGAAATATACAGTAAACACTAGTGATGAGGTAGAAAAATAAAATATTTTTTTTTTTTATTTATCGATAGGAATATACGTTCCTATCGATAAATGGAATTTATACGCCTATTTCAGGCTTTATTTTATAAATTTACGAATATAAATAGAAACTGATTCAATATTTCCATATGTTTTATTTCACATTATCGTGAGTAAGAAAAAAGAGTATCAATATTAAAAAATTAAGAGAAAAATGCAAAACTGAATTAGAGCTATGAAAAATGTGGTACATCTCTAATTGTGTCATTACGTCATCTGTTGACTTCATTTCAAGTCCTTGGCGCTCAGAGCACTTTATATTCAATTCTGATCCCGTGTTTTTATTTTCCTTTTTGATGAATAACGTTATTATTATTTTTACGTCTCTTGCCAACTCTCGGGACCCTGGGGTCCCGGACCTTTGGAAGGCATACGAGGAGCCGAAGCCAAATCACAGAGGTACCGGCCTCTGCAATTTGGCTTCGGCCCCTCGTACGACTTGGCAGGATATGAAAACAAAGATATTGGATTATGGGTTTGAGTGGCTAAAGTAAACTGGTCCAGAACGATTGAAAGACTATGATTATTATCTAGTTAGACTATGACTAAGACTATGATTCTGATGTAAATCCGAATCATCGTCTTCTGTGTCCCAATATCCTCCACTTCCGACTCCGATTTCACACCTTGCACAATTTTTAGTAACTCATCAGACCAATTGTTTATTAATTTTATCTTATCACAAGCAAAGCGGGAAAGAAGGATGCGTGCGCGCTTTCTCGTTTATTTTCTGCACTATGCCAAAGTGACCTTGACACTCGTACGCTTATGACGTCACAGAACGACTTCTATATAATGTCTATAGTATATATCTATAGTAGTCCGTGGCGCTCGGGGCAGTTACAACTAACTTTTTGTAGAGATGGGAATATAATTATCGACAAGGATTGGTAAACATTAACTAGAACTATTTAATTCCGGATCGGCACCCATCTGATGGTTGAAATTGGTAAATTTTCCCCTTGTTATAAAGTAGTTTATAAGTTCATATTTTACTGACCTCAAATTGATTTCGTTAGTAGTATTTCTATAAATTTCCACGGGCGAAATCAAACAGTGATAACTTTCGCGTCCCATCACTGGCCGACTTTATATGAAGTCCTTAGCGTTCGGGGGACATTAAAAATGTTACGAGTTTTTGTTTTTGCCGATTTTAAGACAATTAAGGGCTTCTTTTGTGTGGAAAACAAAAAAACAGGGCGTTAGACAGTGCTATATTAAATAACAACAGGAAACAAAGCTTTTAAATAAAGTAAATTTATTTTTATAAGATAGATAAAATGAAGAGCTTCTAATGAAGTCGTGGCGCTGGTGGCACGAAAATCCGGAACTTCTATTGAAGTCCGTGGCGGTGAAAAGGTTAAGTAATAAACCATAAACAAATAAATGACAATCAAATGTTTATTATAAGACAATACAGCTTGCCCATATACTGATTACAGTTGTGTAAACTTATTTTTTTTTAATAAATATGTAACAACCAACACAACAATAATACATGTATATATTAGTTCAGTACATCGAATTTGATTTGATTACCAAGGGAGATGGTGAGTTTAATTTGAAGGATAGGCAAAAGTAATACTTATAAAAAAACTAAAATTATTAACTACGGTGTTCGGGTCAATCACCGAACAATAATAAACATGTCAGCGTAATTGCGACACCGCGCTCTATGCCTTGAATATTTTATGTATTACCTAAGTAAAATAGTCAGTACGTTTTCGGATCGCTAATCGGGCGCGACTCAATCTCATCTTTTTCACCTCATTAGTTTTAATTGTTATCCTATTCGTATAACTGAAATATAATCTTTATAATCTTTAATCTTAGTTTATCTTACTCTCACCCCAACCCCGAACATTGGTCCTTCGAGCCATCGGAGCGGGACCATTACACGTGTATAGCTACTAATTGTACTGTGTGAGTGTCTCGCTTAGAACTTATTACCAGACCCTGGCAAAAATTTCAACATCCTGCGGATCCTAACTGAACTCAGTGCTCTGGACGGAAAGGTGCCATCATCCTCCTGACACGGATTGACCCTGGGTTCTACGGAAGCATCGCGTCATCTCTTCGCGCTGTTACTCCAGGTTTGTTCTTGCAGCCATCGCAAGGACACTTAATCTAGAAAGAAGCCTTCAGTACAAGTAAGGTCTCTTATTTATCTTTATAATGTCGAAAATGGATGACATTTTAGCAACCCAACAACAACTAATCGAAGCCGTAGATAAGCTCTTCACCAATTTCAAGAAAGATGGTGCTGAGCGCAAGACCTCAGACTACTTACGTCGTCGATTAGCTACCTTGGAACAATACTTTACAGAGTTCCATAATAATCATATGACTTTGCTATCTTTTGGTGATCAATCTCATGCATATTTCAGTACTAATCAATACGATCAAATGAAGGAAAAATATAACAACATTAAAACTACTATTCAAAACTATAATCCCCTCGCAAACAGACCACAAATCCCTGAATTGAAACCGCCGACGTTCCAACCAACTGCGGAATCTCAAACCTTGAACCTCGCATCTCATGCTGCTTCTTCTAAAACCCCTGCTCTTGAAGAGAGTAAAGCCGAAGTTCTCTTCAAAAAGCAAGCTACTAACTTTAAGGCTTTCTTGAGAACAACTTCCAATATCGACCTTGATCTCGTCACGGAAAAATGGGAGTTTGAAGACATCCTGAAGACGATACAATCTCGTTGGGCGGCGATCGACTCGCTTCATTGGGAGCTAGACAATGAGTATGGCGGATCAAACCCCGAATACGAAGAACAATTTACTCATTATGAGAAATATTATAACAAAATCAAGAAAGACATCAATAAGAAGATGTGGTCGGTTGCACATATTGAAAAATCTACTCCTAAAATGGAGATAGTCACCTTTGAGGGAAACTACAATAAGTGGATTTCGTTCAAAGATCTTTTCACCGAAGCAGTGCACAACAACCCCTCTTTGTCGAATGCACAAAAAATGCAGTTTCTAAAGAGTAAGATCAAAGGTGAACCCGAAAAATTGATTCAACATCTCCAAATAAGCTCCGACAATTATCCTGTATGCTGGAATATCCTAAATCATCGTTATAATAATAAACGACTGATCTTCACTTCTTATCTTAACAATCTCATGAATATCCCGATAAACCAGCAACAATCATCAAATCATATAAAACGCATTCACGACACTACGTACGAGAGCGTGAATGCTATCAAAAATCTGGGAGTCGATGTGTCCTCCTGGGACCCTTTCCTGGTATGTATATTGTCCCAAAAATTAGACTCAGATACATACGAGGATTACCTACAAGCCTTAAAATCCCCGCGGGAATTGCCCGTCTTGGAAGATTTGCTTAATTTCTTAGAAACTAAGTTTATGATGCTGGAAACTTCACGAAAGAAGATTGAAAATTCCACGCAGAAACCATCCCCATCTCAATCCTACAGCAATAACAAACCATC
Organism: Lithophane leautieri; assembly: GCA_949152455.1. Lineage (NCBI taxonomy): Eukaryota > Metazoa > Arthropoda > Insecta > Lepidoptera > Noctuidae > Lithophane > Lithophane leautieri. Next base: position 9,460,513 of record OX424462.1, on the reverse strand, counting down.
ATTTTCTAGGGGACCCAATCATAAACGAAACTATAACAATCCTAAAACGAATTACTCAACAAACCAAGTTTCGCAATCGTCAAAGTCCAAACGCAAAATTAACTATCGCAAGCAATGCCCTATTTGCAACGCAAATGATCATCGAATACATGCATGTCAAAAATTAATGGAATTGCAACCTAATGAACGGAAAAATGCTATTGCTAACTTGAACCTTTGTATTAATTGCTTACATTATCACGAAGGCAAAAAATGCCTTTCAGAAATAAGATGCAAGGAATGCAATAACGACCACAATACCATTTTACATGAATCTTTTACGGCACATCGAACTGGGTCAAATGCAACCACGATTACGAAATCGCCATCTCAGCAGCAAGAAAGTAACACCGTTGCATCACTTCTAAAAGAACCCTCAGAAATATTGCTTGCCACGGCAATTATTAACGTACAAGCTGGGGACGGATCATACCAAAAAATGAGAGTTCTTTTAGATCAAGGGTCACAGACATCCATTATTAGGGAAAGCGCAGCTCAGTTGTTAAAACTACCGCGACGGAAATGCAACGGCTATATCTCTGGAATAGGAAATAAGGAAAACAACTGCAAGGGCATGATTACCATCAAATGTTCGTCTTTGGTTAGCGATTTCACCTTTGAAACGGGCGTATATATAATGAATAGACTCATAAATAACTTACCAAGCTGTACGTTACCTAAGCCAGACTGGCCTACTCTTAACCAAATAACTCTAGCAGATCCCGAATTTTACAAAAGCAGGCCTATTGACATCTTATTTGGGGCAGATATCTATTCCACTATCCTTATGGACGGTATCTGTCGTTCAGAGGGTATATTACCAATTGCCCAACAAACCCAGTTGGGATGGATCTTAAGCGGCAACTACAAAACGTACCATTGCAATGTGATCCTAAATAATATCGAAGAGATTCAGCAATTCTGGGAAGTAGAGGATATTCATGAATCTCCAGCGATATCAGAAGAAGATCAAAAATGCATCGAGTTTTACCAATCTACGACCTCAAGACGGGAAGACGGAAGCTACGTGGTTAAAATGCCATTCAAAGAAAATTTTGAGAAAAATTTAGGCGAATCGAAAACAAAATCGATTGCTCAATTTTTCCAAATAGAGCGGAAATTAAGTAAGCAACCAGGACTGGCACGTGACTATAAAACGTTTATTTCTGAGTACCTAGAGCTTGGACATATGACACCCGTTGCGCCACACGTACAGCGGGACTGCTACTTATCGCACCATTGCATCCAACGATCTGAGTCATCAACAACAAAACTGCGAGTTGTCTTTAATGCCTCGGCAAAAACCACGAGTGGATACAGCCTCAATGATCTTATGTGCCGAGGACCCAATTTACAGCAAGATCTTCAAAGCCTTATCTTAAAATGGAGACAATTTAGATACGCTTTTACAGCAGATATAGAAAAAATGTTTCGCAAAATTTGGCTACATCCCGATGATCAAAAATATCAGAAAATTATTTGGCGGAACCATCAGTCTCAACCTTTAAAAGAATACCAGTTAGCAAAAGTTACCTATGGCACAAAAGCCGCACCTTTTTTGGCCATGATGACACTGAAGCAACTGGCCATTGAAGAAAGGCCAAACTATCCACAAAGTTGCGCTCCTGACATCTTAGAACACTCGTTTTACATGGATGATCTCATGCATGGTGAACATTCAGCGAGAGCAGCTAAACAGCTCAAAGCAGAGATGATCAACCTCCTCAAATCTGGCGGGTTTAACCTCAGAAAATGGCGATCAAACTTGCCGGAACTAACAGATAGTTCGGATCCACTCCAAAAGGAAGACTTTGACTTCAAGCAACCGGAGTCAACCAAAACTTTAGGCCTTCGGTGGGAACCAAAAAATGATAAATTTATCTTTCATCCTGTAGAATTTATCTCACAAGACATCCTCACAAAAAGACAATTCTTATCTCAAATATCCAAAATTTTTGATCCTTTGGGCTGGCTAGCCCCCGTCACAATAAAACTTAAGATCTTGTTCCAAGAATTATGGAAATCAGACCAGGGTTGGGACCATCCTGTCCCTCATGAAATCGAGTTAGAGTGGAATACTATTAAAGCCGATCTATCACATATATCTCGATTTAAAATACCACGTTGGATTCAAACCCAGGAGAAAGATATCATCGAACTTCATGGCTTTTGCGACGCTAGCACAAAAGCATACGCTTGCGTCGTGTATTGCAAAATACAGAGAGAAGATGAAACCCATGTGACCCTTATTGCAGGGAAATCAAAAGTAATACCACTGAAAAAACCACAATCGATACCGCGTTTGGAACTTTGCGGGGCTCTCTTGTTGTCAAAACTTATGCGAAAAATTATCTTATCCCTATCAAGCTACAAGGTGCATGTTTACGGTTGGATTGATTCAATGGCTGTTCTAGGTTGGTTAAGTGGCGAACCGGAGAAATGGAAACCCTTTGTTGCGAATCGAGTGAGGGCTACCACGGATATAATCCCTAAAGGTAACTGGAGTTACGTAAAGTCCAAAGAAAACCCCGCAGATTGCGCAAGCCGAAGTTTATCTGCTGCTCAATTAGCCAATCACTCACTGTGGTGGCAAGGGCCCGACTGGTTACCACAATATAAACCTAAAGAATCTCATAAGATGCCCATTGATACGAAGATTATTAGCGAAGAACTCAGAAAAAAGGAGCACGTGAATACGGTCATAGTTAACCCCGAAAATTTAATAATTAATCAACTGTTACCAAAATATAGCACTTTAAGGAAAGTTACTCGAGTATTAGCTTACATCAACAAGTTCATCGACATTGTTGTTTACAAGAAAAAACGTACATGTTTTCTTACGCTGCGAAATATAAAGACTGCAAGAGAAATGATAATTAAGCACGTCCAAAACGAATATTTCAACGAAGAAATATCGCGGCTCAAAAATAAGGAACCACTGACCAAGAAAAGCCAGATTCTTAATCTCAATCCTATAGTAGACACCGATCAAATACTCCGTGTCGGTGGCAGACTTAAACATTCGAATCTGGATCCCGAAATGAAGCATCCCATCATAATCCCGAATCAATCAAAATTGGCAGATCTTATCATAGATGAATCCCACGAGCTCGTATTTCACGGTGGGGTAAAAATGACTACTGGATTCATAAGACACAAATACTGGATTCTGGGAGGGAACAGAGTCACAAAGAAACGATTAAGAATGTGTGTAAAATGTAAAAGAAATAATCCCATACCACAATACCAGATCATGGGTGACCTACCTCCAGCACGATTGATTCCTAACCGACCTTTTTATCACACTGGAATAGATTATACCGGACACATCTTTCTTAAGGCAAACAAAGGTCGTGGCATTAAAACCTATAAAGGATATGTCGCAGTTTTTGTTTGTATGGTAACTAAAGCCATTCATTTAGAAATCGTCTCAGATCTCACAGCGTCTGCTTTTATTGCCGCACTTCGACGAATGTCGGCTAGAAGAGGAGTTCCTGGGCACATGTACAGTGATCAGGGAACTAACTTCATAGGAGCCAACAAAATTTTGAAACAAGAGTTTGCCGAAATCTCCTCCATCTTGTCTGACCAAGAAGTAACCTCGACAATCTCTGAAATGAATATTGAGTGGCACTTTAACGCCCCATCATGGCCATCTGCTGGCGGACTCTGGGAAGCGGCAGTAAAGAGCCTAAAACATCATCTCAAGCGTGTCGTTGGAGAGCAAAAACTAACCTACGAAGAATATATTACCCTACTATCCCAACTCGAAGCTTGTTTGAACTCCAGACCACTGTGCCCTCTGACAGAAGATCCTGAGGATCTGGACTTTTTGACCCCGGCTCACTTTTTAGCAAGTGGCCCCAACTTAACAATTTTCGAAACAGAGCATGATCTCAGAACACGGTGGCACTTCACGCAAAAAATCTATCAAGATATATGGGATAAGTGGAAGACTGACTACCTCTCGCAGCTTTCTAGGAGGGCCAAATGGCGACAGCATCAAAAAGATCTCAAGCTCAACGACATAGTTATTATAAAGGACGATAATCTTCCACCAGGAAAATGGAGTCTAGGTCGTGTAGTAGCGCTGCATCCTGGAAGTGACGGACACGTAAGGGTCGTCACACTTAAAACCAAAACCGGGCTCTTAAAACGCCCAGTTGTAAAACTGTCCTTACTGCCGACAAATAAAAATGATCAAGATCCAAATGTCCCAAAAGTTGACAATAAATTGCCAGCGGCAAAGAAAAAAAGTCCTATCTCATTTTCAGCTATGGTTTTATCTTTAACATTATTTTTGCTGTCACTAATAAGCACCGCTCAAGCATCCTACAATTTTACCCTGCTGACAAACAATAGTGTCTACTTCGACAAAATATCTAATATGCATTTAATCAGAGATGATTGGGATTTAATAGTTTATTATGACACAAATCCTTATCAGGAAGGAACGGCGGCACTATTAAAGTATATCAAGTATCTTGAAACCTTATGCTCTACGATTAGAACACAAACACCTTGCGACGGCGTCATGTTACAACTCGAGCACGAGTTCGAAGAAATTAAACATTATGATAATATTGTCATGATGAATGACTCGTTTATGACTAATAAGAAACGCCGGCGACGCGGCTTGCTAGACGGAGTAGGCTACGTTGCAAATAGTTTATTCGGAGTGTTGGACCAACGATTTGCGGAGAAATACGAGAAAGATATTGACCTTTTAAAGCATAATGGAAACCATTTATATAACCTCTGGAAAAACCAAACGTCGGTCGTAGAAGCTGAATTTAATCTCATGAAAAGGATGGAAAATACTATGAACAAACATCACAAAATAATAAATCAAAAGCTTAATTACCTCCAAGATTCTTATAAAAATCTAGCTCAGCAAGTAGAAAACATAACTATCATCACAGACTTCATAACCTCGGCTTTCACTGCTAACAACTTGTTATATACCCTTCGACGAATCCAGGACTCAATTTTAGATACAGTAACTGATATTTATAGTGGAAAATTAGATTTTCATTTGATATCTCCAAAGCAACTCAGATCAGAGCTAAGCATAATATCAGCACAAATATCTGGAGACTTGGTAGTTCCTGTTGACAACTTTAATCTGAAAGATCTTTACAGCTTGCTCAGAGTAAGAGCCAAATACTCGGGCAAATACCTAATTATAGAAATAAGAATACCTCTGATTGAAAGGGATCTTTACGAGGTGTTCAATCTTATTCCGGTTCCACGCATAGTGAAAGATAACATGATGATGAAGGTCGAAACTATCTCTGAATTAGCAGCCATCAACATGAGAAAGGATTCATATTTAACTATCACCAACGCGGATCTGCAGTCATGCGTATTACAAAACCCTGTGACTATTCTGTGTCATATCAGAAGGCCTATTCATCACATGAAAGATGATCACAGCCTTTGTGAGACGATCCCAGGCACAAGAATTTGTAAAACTAAAACTACCTCGTGCAAAAACGACTGGAGAGAGCTAACATCAGAAAACAAATATTATTACTTATGCTGCAATGAATGTAACGTCAAGCTTCTGTGTGAAAATCAAGTTAAGGCAGTTAGGTTATCAGGTGCTGGTCTGTTGCGTGTTGGGGAAGGCTGTTTAGTGAAAACAGAAGATTTTATGGTGTATTCAAACAAAAGATTGTCTAGTAAAATTAGCACAACAAAAAAGATTATCTCGCCAGAAATATCACCAATCAATCACCTAATAAATATCACTATGCCAGAAATATCATATGAGCTTAATCTCAATGACTCAGACAACCTCAGACAATTTGAAGCTATTAAAAGAAGTCTTGAGATCATGAAGCAGAGTGAACCTTTGAGCACTAATATCTCCTACCACGACATCCATCTTTATATTGCTACATATCTCATCATATTGGGAATTTTGGTATTGGTGGCAGCTTACTGTTTTAAACGTTGGTGGCAAAGACAACGTAAAGGAAATCGTTCCACTTCTACAGCAGAGCGGGCAACAACCTCTGTGGCGACTGCTTTGCCATCTCCTCACACTGTTACAGAAAGTGTTGTGATTGAGTGTAGTGAAATTAGGGAAAATGGGCAATCTAGTAGTAAATCAGTGAAAAGTGATCCTAAGCGACTAGCTCTATCTAGTGAGTGCATACTAAAAAAGGAAGAAAGAGGTTCTTCACCAATCTTTCGTGTGTTTTCTCTTCCAGATTTACACTGTAGCGATTCTGGTTAATTTGTAATGTTACTTTCATCTCATATTTTAACACAACTTACCCTACATAATCATTTTAGTATTATTTGAACATTGTTTTCACCTTGTTAATATTAATTTCATTACCCATTTAACCATACCTACTTACTAACCGCATCCTTTTCTCCCTCGGGAGCATGTTCGGGTCAATCACCGAACAATAATAAACATGTCAGCGTAATTGCGACACCGCGCTCTATGCCTTGAATATTTTATGTATTACCTAAGTAAAATAGTCAGTACGTTTTCGGATCGCTAATCGGGCGCGACTCAATCTCATCTTTTTCACCTCATTAGTTTTAATTGTTATCCTATTCGTATAACTGAAATATAATCTTTATAATCTTTAATCTTAGTTTATCTTACTCTCACCCCAACCCCGAACATACGGAATATTTTTTGTAATTAGAACACAAATTAAATTGTTTTCCAAAGTAAATAATTTTATGAAATATAATATATTTGTATATTTATGATGTTATATTTAGTTACAGTTTTTTTATACAATAAGGTGTGTCTTTTCATATACGAATAATATAAATAATAATATTACTTTTTCCTATCCTTCAACTTCGAAGGCACAGCACGCGTCAAAACAGAAAATCAAATTGAACTCACCACCTCCCTTTGTAATCAAATCAAATTCGATGTACTGAACTAAAGATGTATTATTGTTGTGGTGTTCACTGCGTTATTTAAGTTGTTCAGGAGACGAATTTTTCAAACCTTTGAAGCAATGGGTGAGGTACCAATTTCCTTCAAAACTCTTGGATTGGGATTGAATTGTGTTACGCAATTATGGAGCTGGGCGCGAGCGCTAAAATCACGCCAAAATGCATTAATTTGGCGGATCGAAGCGAAGTTTGGGCCAAATTTCGACTCTGTCTCTTATCTTCAGAGCCAAACTTCGTCCAATCCTAGTTCACGGCTGAAAGTAGAGATAGCGACCACCGGACCTATTGCAAGGTAAATAATATCACTCGCTGCCCCGCAGCCCGCGTATAGTGAAAGACCTGATTTGCAGTCTGCTGTCAAGTATAATAGTGTTAAAATAGTACTACCTATACATCAATAAGTTTACCAGAGCAACAGTTGCAAGGGTGAAAGTTTTTAAACTCAATATTTTTCTTGTTGGTATCAATTAAAGAATTATTCTTTAGATTGGAAAGTAAAGTCATAATATTCTCCATATCCATTCTCTTTGACTCAGTTTCAAAATAAGAAGATAATTCTTTATCTTCAGCAAATCGAGCGAGAAGTCCACTTAATTCTTCTAACTCACGTTTGAGCTTTCCACATTCTTGTTGGAAAACCTTTAACTGAGCACTTCTTTCCTCATCTCGCCGTTTCAGCAAACTTCGTTGCTGCTGGTACAATGCAACATATTCACAAATGGTATCAGTTTCGTTCTGAAGCTGCAAAATTATGTGTTCTAGCCTGTGCTTTTCATCAGATAAATCAGCAACTTCTCCCATTATTTTTAGGAAACGGTCCTGAAGTTTCATCATCGCATCAGCCCTCTGGAGATTATCGATATGGCTGATTTTCTCACCTACTTCCTCTATTAAAGGTTTGTATTCGCTTTCCGAACGGTTATCCGACTCGACTGCAACGCCATAATTCATTTCCGTATTTGGATCTACTACTTCTGGGTCTATTACATTTCCGTTTCGCTCCAGATTCATTAACTCTTCACACTGTTTTTCGATTGCTCGATAATTTGATTGTAATCTCATCATCTCTTCATCCTTGGCTTTCAATTTTATTTGCATATCTTTAGCCTTTTCATCTACTTCAGATAGTTTAATTGTAAGTTCCCTATTAAGATACTTCTCAGCTGATATTTTTTCTGTTAATTCCAATTTATCTTTAGTCTGAAATATTTTATAATTGATTCAGTTACTTGTTACATGATGTTTCAAATACATGGTTGATATAATGGATATACAAGGAAATACATAAAAGGTGCGTATCAATTACTCGTGGCTCACTCTTAACGTCGCGTCCTATTTAAAAGCGATCGTCGCGCGAATACACGATCGGTCGCGTGCCTACGTCACTTTTGGATCGGAAAACCGGAAAGCGCCCTCTGTCGGCGCGACCACTCGTTCATTTTCACCGAACAAAAAGTTCGTACGATCGTGTACCTATTCGCGCAACGATAGCTTTTAAATAGGACGCAGGGTAACAGCTCGCTCGCGCGGCTGCACACGATCAGCACACCTACTTTCGCAGTTATTTTACCTTTGACAGCAAATAAACATGTCAACTATCGTTATGGAAATGTAATGTGATGTGATGTGTTTATAAGGCAAATTTTTTCAAAATCAAAATATTTTACTTATGAAACGTCTGAAGCTAGGTGTAAGGTTCCAATTGGTCGTTTCCTATGGAGAAGAGCCGGCAAGTTGGGCGAAAATTATTTAAAACTGTTCAAAATTTCAAGTCGCTAACATTAGTAGATTTGAAATTTTTATTTTGTATTAATTATTGTGGAACCTGATAAAAATCCTTACTAATATTATAGATACGAAAGTAACTGTCTGTCTGTCTGTCGCGCTTTCACGCCAAAACTAATGAACCGAATTAAATGAAATTTGGTACACAGATAGTCTAGACTAGAGCCTGAGAAAGGATATATAGGCTACTTTATATCGACATACCACGCGGGCGAAGCCGCGGGAGGAAACAAGTGAAAAAATAAATAATTAGTATAGTGCTTAAAATAAGCAGCTGTGACAGACAGGCAGATGAAGTCGCACCATATGAGTTCCTTTTTCATACCATTTTGGTACGGAACTCTAATATATGAAAGGTCTACCGCGGACGAATATGGACCGGAGCCGCCGCGCATAATTGATACGTATCCTAAGGGTTGATAGGTCAATCTTAAGTATGACTGATGAAAACAAGTTTTTAGTTGCGTTTGTCCATATTTTAGATTCAGTTAAATTAAAGGTACAGTTCCGAAGGCGACGCCAGACCCCAGACTGCAAGAAGCAGTAGTACCGAACCGCAATGACAGATCGCTGCAACACTACTTGTTTATATATATTTATATGAAAACGCTTCCGTAGATGGCGATAGTGCCGCCGGTTGCTGGGGTCTCCCGTAGCCTTCGAAATTTTACCTTTTAGTGAAATGATTGGATAAAACCATCGAAATGAATTTAACTACTAAATATTCCAATCCAATATTACCATTTTCACAAATGCGTCTTCCAATCCCTGAATATCTTGTTTTAATTTCTTGTTTTGTTCGGTAGCCCTTTGTGCAGCAACTTTATCACTTGTCATATCAGCATTTAATTTGGACAGACTGATATTGTCATGATTACATTCTGCTTCTTTTACTTCTGATAGTTCCTTAACTTTAGCAACACTTTCGGCATATTGATTTTGAAGTTCTTCATGCTTGCTCCGCAATTCACCCAAATCATCCTACAAAACAATATATTCTAGAAAAATATATACCGTGTGAATTTTCCGAGCGTGTGTGGATGGCTAAATTAGAAATCGAAACTAAATAAAAACCTTTTCCATCCCATCTATTCGAAAAGGACGACTTGGTTCGCCTTAAAGTGGACCCAAAGGTGGTGTTTTCTATAAGAAACTTTTAGCGGGCAGTAATGAGTTTTTAATCCTCTTTATAAGTGCGCCACAATTATCTTTGTCGCGCACTTTTTTAATTTGGAACATCTTAGTGTTCAGCGCCAAAGAAATCGTACGCAAATATTGTTTGAATAAAGACCGGCTGGTACGACGGCCCATAGTAGCGCCATGTGGGTACTGGGAAGTGTTAGGACCGACGTAAAATAAAATCAATCTGCTTAGCCTTTTGCTAACTATGTTGGGGTCGGCTTCCAGTCTAACTGGAATCAGCATTTAGAGATGGAGGAACAGAGTGGAAAGTTCACTCATCCTCTATTGAAAAGGGAGAATACTCCGACCAAACGAGTGTCCTGTCTGGCGGGCAACTGCTCAACGATTGATGTTGGATCTTGTATAATGTTGATCGCGCGGTAAACTCCCATCGCGCGATGCAGGATTTTGTGTTATTTACTACACATAGAGATACATAATTTATCGGAATAATTACGACTTCCGAAATTAAAGTAATTTTGCACTTTTTATCGTTTTTTTTTTTGGAAGTCGGTTGTGTTTTTTCTGATTTAATTTGGACATTACTGACATCGGTGAGGGAAAACATGGTGGGGAAACCTGAACTTGAGTTAATAATTATTAGCCTGTAATAGCCAACCCGTCTTGAGCAAGCGTGGTTAAAATATGAGGCGCCTTTTATTTTCTCACAGTGAGGGATAAAAAGTAGAGTGTATCTCTCGGGCGCAAAATATATTTTTGGCTCGGGCGACGTACTTTGAATCCCTCGCTACGTTCAGGATTCTACTCTAGAATCCCTCACTTCGCTCTGGATTCAAAAAAGCGCCCTCGCCGTAAACATAAATACAAAATACATAAAAAATACAACCGTCATCCAAAAAAAACACAAAAAAAGTGTAAAATAACTTTAATTTCGGAAGTCGGTGGCTTTTCTCGTTTTAGTTGTGGTACCTACCCCACACCAATTCGAATACCACTAACCTGCTATGTAAATAACAGTGACGGAGTCAAATAAAATATCGTCTACATAGACTAAGTGGGAAAAAAATGTAATTAATGAAGCTGACTCAAAAACTACGCAAGAAAAGTTTATAAAATTTATATGGGACCACCTCTGAAGCATGACCTACCAAACAAAAAAAGAATCATCAAAATTTTAGATTCATGATTGGCAAAGTAATCGCGTAGCATGCACACAAAAGAAAAACATACAGACGACTTGAGAACCTCCTTTTTGAAGAAGTCGGTTAAAAATTGCGGGAAATACTCAACTCGAATGTATATTTTTAGCTGAAAACCTTAGGGTTCCTGTGTAGGTACATGACGCCAGAGCCGCAGGATGAATAAAATTCAGAATATCTCATAATGAGTGTAAAATCTACGCGGCGTGGCGCACAGTGGGCTGGGATTACAAGGTTGGGTCTTAAGAGATCAAATGTATTTTTTTGGTATCTTGGCATAAATTTAAAACGTTTTTATTCTTCGACTTTTTTTAATTTAACGAGTACTTTCGGAGATATAGCCATATCAAATTTGTATGAAGAGTCATGTTATTTTAGTTAAGCAATTTATTCCAATTAAATTGAAATTGAAAATAATGTATACTAAACGGCCTGAAAACGTCAATACCTACTTAGTTCTTTAAAAAAAAAACAATGTTCGACATTTTCCACCACCATAGGTAGATATGACGTAATTTGTTTTGAGACTTATTTCCGGGAATCAAGGGATAAGAGTGCGCGAGCGCAACAACAAGTTATGACGTGTCGTAACGTGATTGGTGCAACGATAGGGTATCTACGGAATGTTCGGTTGCATTCAAACGTACTTCAGTGTTCTATTACCCACCATAATAGACGCACTAACCCCACACATTCATTACTTACTTATTTGTTATTTTGTATTTGTAAAAATGTTTGAAAATTTAGTGACAAACCTTGATCTTTTCGTTATTTTAAAAAACAGTGGCAGTATTAAAAATAATGACAGTTTGTGTAGTGAGATAAGGTCTAAATTTTTAGTCGAATTAAGTGATGATCACGAAAAGACCTTAAAGTTATTTTGTGCAAAATTTTGTTATAATTTAAATAGAAGATGGGAAAACGCTTATCGTAAAGAAAATATATTCAGAACTAAAAATAGTGAATGGTTACAAGAAAACATAATATGGCCAGACTTTATTAAGTGTTTAATAGGCAGTAATGAAGATCAACCAGCACCGAGTACATCAACTCAGTATGTATCACCATCAAAAGTTTCTGTCGGTGTCTCCACCGAACAAAGCCCAAGAAAACCTTTTTGTGAATTAGCGCCTAAACAGAAAAAAAGACGTGCAGAAAACTTTCATTTATCTTCGGACGAAATAAAATATGCATATTTTGAGCAGTTGAAAGCGGATGGGAATGAGGAGGTTGCTAAAATACTAGAACATTTACTAAAGAATCCCCAAGATGTAAAAAAAGTTAAAAAGTGCATATCTGTTAAAGAAACAAAACCTGTGTTTTCTCCGGATGAGGCTTTAGGGTTAAAAGGTTAAAGGGGAGACCACTACATTAAAAAAAAACGCGCCTAATTCTTAACCCTTATGGTGGTGTGGAATAGAGAACAAAATTTGGAATTGCGACCAAATCGCAGAAAATCGCAACCCGAGAATAGGCGCTAAAATAGGACAAATATACGTACTATGCATACGTAGAGTCAATTCTTTGAGAAAATATGAGAATTTCGAGATTATCCCATTTTTTTCTTTTGCTTCATACAAAAATTACTTTGGATATTTATAACTCCGAAAATACTAAGTTATCTGAACGACCCTCATAGAAATAATTACTTATAATCGATAGATAAATCCAACACAATATTTAAAATTTCAGAAAAATAAACTTTTTTTTTTAAAATGCTAAGTCCTTTACCGGCCCGTTTCAGCCCACTGTGCGGCGGTTCGGTGCATGGGTGATATTCATTCGTATACACAAAATTGCGTTCCAGTGGCGCCGGTGAGAATCCGGCGTCATGTACATCGAACGCCTTACTATACATCCCGCCCGATCTCCTATAAATTTACATTTGCCCATAATTTCAGCCAGTTTCATCATCAACAAGTTGTGAACTTTATACAGGGTGGATTTTTGTGACGGGGCAGTAAGGCCCCCGTTCGGTAGTACCTGCAGCTGCAGCTAAAGGGTCGTCACTACTCAGGGTCTCTTTGGGTAATTACTAACTGGATTCACAAAATTTAGAAAAACGGTTCAGCCAGCTAAAGAAAGTAAATTCACACGTTTTACTGACGCAGTTTTCTATTAGGATCTGGACCGAGACTGCTAGAAAAGACAAATCGCCAAAAACTTTTCTCGTACATTTCGTACTCGTCAATCATCACTTATGCTATTTTTTATGAACTGAAAACCATCTTACTGACAAACTATTGTGAATTTCTTCTACTTTTTTAGGGTTTCGTACCCAAAAGGCAAAACGGGATCCGACTACTAAGGCTATGTCCACCTGTCTGTCCGTCCGTCTGTCCGTGGCTTAGCTCAGAGACTGTTGGTACTAGAAAGCTATAATTTGGTATGGGTATACATTATAAACCACGCCGACATAGTGGTAAAAAAAATCGTAAAAAATATTTTTCTTAGGGTACCTCCCCTACTCGTAAAGCGGGGATGGCTTTTTTTTTTCTCGTCAATCCCATGTTGTGGGGTATGGTTGGAAAGTTCGTTTAAAAATAATGGGAGGTTGCGAAAACCATTTTTTTGATTCAGGGATCCGTTTGCGAAGTATCCAGCTTTAAAGTGCTAATTTTTGTTAGAGTGAAGTGTCCCCCCCCCAGCCAGCCAAATGGTTGGTTTTGGATATGTGAAAAAATTCACGGCAATACTATATATAACGAAATTAAAAGGAAAACTATCACCGCTACGTAGGCTCCACAAGTTATCGAGTAATAATCGACCAACTTAAATTTGCAGTTGCAAAAACATGTTCTCCCATACATTTCGTATGTGAGAACATGTTCATGTCTTTCAACTACAATGTTAAGTTTGTTCTTCATTGTGCGTGGTCCGACAAGCACTTGGCCGGTTTTTTTTAATGAAATTTAAAAACATGATGACCTAGCCACTTCGCCGCGTTCAGTGAGTCAATAAAAGGACAGTACATATAGGTATATTTTATAGGGAAAGTATGGTTTTACACCGACTGGTTTGTGTTGACCGTTAATGTGCAGTGCATTTTCTTTTAATTTTGATAAATACTAATGCCGTGAATTTTTTCACATAAAATATTCAAAACTAACCATTTAGCTGGTAGGGGGGAACACTTGACTCTAACAAAAATTAGCAGCTTGGCGGAGAGCCAGTTTGGTTTCCGCAGAGGGCGCTCTACGGTGGACGACATCAAGCGCGTGCGGGCCCTCACGACGGGGGATGCTGTAGCCCGGGGCGGGGTCGTCTTGGCGGTGTGTCTAGACATCGCCAACGCCTTGCCCTGGAGTTGCATAAGGCAGGCACTTCGGTACCACCGGATGCCGACCTACCTCTGTCGTGTGGTCGAGGCCTATATGACGGACAGGGCCGTCATCTACCCCGGTCACCAGAGAGTATGGAACCGGCGAGAGATGTCGTGCGGTGTCCCACAGGGATCGCGCCTGGGGCCGCATCTGTGGGACATCGGATACGACTGGGTGCTGTGCGCCGACGCCCCTAGCGGCGTCAGCGTGATTTGCTACTCTGACGACACGCTGGTCCTGGCGCAGGGGAGGTCACATCAGGCGGCGGCCGAACTCGCGACACGCGGGGTTGCGACAATCGTTGAGAGCAACTCTATCTGGATCCGGTGGAGTATCCGTTACTCGAGAACAACTATATCCATTGGTGAAAACAGCATGAAAATCGGTGCTGTAGTTTTTTAGTTTATCGCGAACAGGACGACAGACAGACGCGGCGGAGGACTTTGTTTTATAATTCGTAAGGATTTTATACTTTTGGACTTTTCTACATAGCTTAGTTAGCTTAAAGCGTATTCGAACGTTTTCCCATATATTTTGTCAGTATCACTTCGTGCTCGATAGATGGCGTTGTTCATATAACGTCATTTTCTGAATAGCGGTGTTAAGATTCTCCTTTTAAGAATGAAGTTCGCCGAATTCAGATCTTAGGAGCATTTGGCACATTTTGAATTGAACACATTATCCATACTTCCAATCTTCCATACTAATATTATAAATTCGAAATTAACTCTGTCTGTATGTTACATTTTCAGTTTCACGCCTGAACCACTGAACGGATTTCGATAAAATTTGGCAAGGAGATAGATGACATTCCAGGGAAGGAGATAGTCTACTATTTTTCTCAAAAATAACCTTAAGGGGTAAGGGCTATGAAAATTCAAATTTATGCTGTTGGTAACAAATAAAGAGTTACCTGTTTCAACGTTTTTCTAAAATCATCCCCCAAGAGGTTAACATAGGGGAGGATTTTAAAGTTCACATGTAATTAATATTGATATTTTTGTGTGACTCTTTTCAAGAGCGTTAAGGGGTTGAGAATATAGTCATAGTCCGTATCTTGTCCACTCGATCAAAGTTATAACTACTTGGCTTGGAACCAAGAGTTTGAGTTTATCAGTGACAACTCGATAGATGTGTAGCCGTGTGTACATAAAGCTGTTAAAGTACACACGGCTACACATCAAGCTATACATTTCCAGTTTATGCTGATCTCGCATTATATAGGACTTCCGTACAATGCGAGGTCAGCTTATACTGGAAATGTATAGCTTGATGTGTAGCCGTGTGTACCTGTCTCTTCTTGGTTCCGAAATACAAAACTATAAGAAATGATATTAGTGATACTATTACTAAAGCTCATGATATTTTGTGTAAGGGGTAAATACGATTGAAAAAGAAATGTAAGCCTTCAGTCAAAGTGCAAAAATGTCGACTTTTGAATAATCTCGGAATAACCCCTACATAGTTCGTAATTTCCCCTATACCAAAAAATTATAATTCAAAATGCTCTAGTGAATCCAATTACATATTTATGAATCTAATATATCCATTGGTTAAATCTTTTCATTAAGTTAACAGAAATTGCATATTATTGGCAGTAAATATGAAACTACTTTACATAACTAATTGAATTGTATACCTCTAGTCATCTCGTAAAAATTCCCGTCGGAATTACCCCATTACACCTTACAATAATTTAACATTCATGGATTTATTTTTCTTCTATTAGAAATACATTACAAATTAAAACCATATCATATTTACCCGAGCTTTTCTTAAATCATCTTGCATGTCTCTCACAATGCTTGTGTTACGATCCACTTCAAATCGTTTTTTATCTTGGTTATAATTCTGTAATCTGATTTCCATGTCACTTATTTGTTCAATTAAACTGTTTTCTCTATTTGATAGATTTTCAACTTCCCGAGTAAGTTCTTCATTTTTCTTAATTACTGATCTTAATTGTTCATTCAATTCAGCAACATAGTGTTCATAATGTAGGTTTATCTGATCTCTTTCTTTTTGTAATGAATTTAATTGCTGCTCTAAGTTAGAATTTTTTTGTAATAAGGCTTCTGTTTTATCACTGTCAGTGGCTGTTGCAGTTGGTGGACCAGCAGGTGAACCATTAGTTAATTGTTGCAGCTGCAAGAGTATAAGATCATATTGGTTTTGGAGATTATATATTTGATTGTGAAGGGACTCACTTTCTGCCTCTTTAGCGTTTACAACACTTTTGGTAAATTCGAGTTGTTCAGCCAGATTACCGTTTTCTTCTGATAATGATGAATTTACTGAATTCAGTTCATTGAGTTTTAAATCTTTTATCATAATTTCTTGGGTAGCATTAAAGTATTTGTCGTTTATATTTTCAATTTCGATTTCTAATTCATTAAGTTTTTGATTGCGTTTTGTATAATCACTGACTATTAATGCATGTTTCTGTTCCAGTTGGCCCAATTTTGTCTGTAAATGATGAACTTGTAATTCCAGATTTCTTTTATTTGAAATCAAGATTTCTGTTATATTCACATTAGCTTCTGGAATTGAGTTATCTTCTGTAACATCCATATTTTTTAATTGGTTTGTATTGCTTACAGGTGATGTCACATTACTTGTTTTAGTTGTTTCAAAAACATCACTGGGTTGATTGTCTAGGGTATCTTTTGAGCTTTCAGGGACAAAACTGTCAACACATTTCAATTCTAAATGTGTAGGATTATTGCTATCATTGAATATAAAACCTTCTGATTTATAAATAACATCATCTTTTTGTCCAGAAAACAGTTTCTTTTCCTGATGATCTTTCAGCTGAAACATAGTTATCATAATATAAGATAAAAACAGTAACTTCCTATAGGTTCGAAACACACATGCATCTTAAATAGTCAACCAATTTATTTTCACTTAAAAAAAAAAAAAACATTCCTACTTTTTGCCAGGTATAACTAAAATCTGTGAAGTAAAATATATGGCAGAGTAAGGCTCATATATGGCTTTCGCACCTGCTTACAAACCTATGTTTCGCATAAAACATCAAATATTTTCCAACTTATAATTTGCTGATAAGTATACAAATTTATATGCATTATACGCCAACCTCGACCTAACAAACAAAAACTCTGTTGCAAAAAATGATAGAAACACCGAGCCGAGTGCGGATTTATGGACCTCAACAATGATGATATTTATGACGTGTCACATGAAGATAATGTAATGATAGGTAAGACGGCCTACCGACCGAAATATCTAATAAAGAACACACAAGACTGGACCAAAATTACAATTTATTCGTTGTTGATAGTATCAAGTAAGTAAGTAAGTGTATTCTGGAAAACATGATAAATTTATTAAGTACCTTTTTTCGTGCTAACGCTAACTTGGCTGCTCGGTCATCCATTGTAGTGATAGTTGAATACTTTTAACTAATAACCAGCAGGAAAAACATTACACACAATAGTAAAATCGCTCTGAAACGAGTGTATTTTTATTAAATCTAGTTTCTTTGGAATATGATTATGACAGTATGTCAAGTACGTGTCGGACTTTCAGTTTCTTTTTCATTCATTCTCTGTCACCTCCAGAGGCCACATCGGCATAGCAATTATTAGGGTTCCGTACCCAAAGGGTGCCAAACGGAACCCTATTTCTAAGCCTTCGCTGTCCGTATGTCGACTTCGTCCGTCTGTTTGTCAGCGGGCTGTACCTCAGGACTGGTGTTTCCACTTGAACTGATTTTTTTAAATCACTTTTCCTGTTAAACTTTGTATCGGACATTGACAGAAAATAGAGATTTATAAATTTCCGCTATTACAACATGCCCATGCCCACACAAGAAACGAGTGTTTGTCCGCATTTTCGGGTAAATATTGTACGATAGTACGGTACGGAACCATGTTCGTATATTTTAAAGTTACACGATCTGAGGTTCATTTCTTACAACTGTCAGTTCCGCTGCCGACTCTATTCAGTCTGTAATTTATGCATGGAATTAGTTAGTACCCTAAAACTCATGTAATTAGTAAGTACTTTTTTGTACAACCATTGGATTCTATAATTGTATTTCCTTGCCCTGAGTACAACCCAGGCCCGTACTTACTTTACAGGGTCCGGCGCGGAAACTTGCTGATTTGAAAGGTAAAAAAAGGAAAAAATAAACATTATGTCTGAGAAAAAAAGTAGTTGTTGTTGTTGTAGATGTCATTGTAACAAATTTTATTGTGAAAATACATCATCAATTTTTTTTATTAAATTCTTTTTTACTGTATGGAACAAAGGTACATGTTGTGCCAACCCCAAATAAATTGGGATAAGGGCAGAGAGTGATACTTTTGAAGAGGACATCGGTCAAATGACAGTTCTCATGTCAATTTCGTGAATCTCGAGTGAGCATAGGTTGCTTGATCTCGCCGTGTTCTAAGTTGTCAATGCATTGAGATATCCGATTTCTGAAGTTTCGGCTGGCGGATGTCTTGGCGTACATTGTTTTTCAGGTGAGGAAGGCTCAAGGAACTCATGAAAAAAAAATGCTCTAGCACGGTCATAAAAACGGCTTATTCCACTATTCCCCCCTGAGAGAATCCCCCTCAGGGGGGAAAACTGGACCCTAATGTAAAAGGAATCCAGAAAGTCCCCTTTTCATTTTAAGTTATTCCACTTTTCCCCCCTGAGAGAATCTGCCTCAAGGGGGAAAACTGGACCCTAATGTAAAAGGAATCCAGAAAGTCCCCTTTTCATTTTGAGTTATTCCACTTTTCTCCCCTGAGAGAATCTGCCTCAAGGGGGAAAACTGGACCCTAATGTAAAAAAAATCCTGAAATTCCCCTTATCAATTTGGATTATTCCACTTTTCCCCCTTATTTTTAGTTTTGATTTCTAAGCTCTTAAAGTAAATTTTAAAAAATACTGGAATTAACTAAAAAGTACAATATAATACATATTCATTAATCAGTCTTTTTAAAATATTTTTTTTATTTACTTTGAGAGCGTACAAATCAATACATAATTCTGTGTAAAAAGACTGATTAATGAATATGTATTATATTGTACTTTTTAGTTAATTCCAGTATTTTTTAACATTTACTTGGGCGCCCAGAGCTGTTAGCAGAAGCACTCCTTAAATTTTAAGAACCTCAGTGGGGATTTCTGGACGTTGGCTTTTCAGATTCCAGGTTTCCCCCGTAAGGGGGATTACCAGGGGGGAATTTAGGACTTTTTTTTTTGAGGCCAGTTTTTCCCCTCAGGGACACTTTCAGGGGGGATCTGTGGATTAAGTATTTTTTTCGATTCCAGGTTTCCCCCCTAGGGGGATTATCAGGGGGGAATTCAGGACTTTTCTTTTTGTGTCCAGTTTTCCCCCTGAGGGATACTTTCAGTGGGGATCTGTGGATTAAGTATTTTTTTCGATTCCAGTTTTCCCCCCTAGGGGGGATTATCAGGGGGGAATTCTACACTTTTTTTTATAGATTCCACTTTTCCCCCTAGGGGGGATTATCAGGGTGGAATACAGGACTTTTTTTTTAAGTGTCCAGTTTTCCCCCTTTTTTTTTTTTTTTTTGAGGGTGGGAAATCATCCAATGACTTCTCCCGCCCTGGGCGGAGCGGAAGGGCGTGTCAGACTTTTACTGACTAAAACCCACCCGTGTTCCTTCATTTGCCTGTTGCCAAGGTCCCGGTATCCCTTTCGGACTTTCCCGCAACCCTGGCAGGCATCGGTCCTATTGGACCCCGTCAATTTTGCTGACATCTCTTTGAGGCGCGCGTGGAACACGACGCGCCATCGACCCGGGCCTGGTCCTTATCGGACGGCAAGCTGCCCGTTGCTCGCCGTCCGCAAGCCCGCGCCTATGGTGGCCGGGAATCCGCCTGGGATTCCCGACGCCCAGGGCGTCTCCAACGGCGGCGATAAGGGGCGTGAGGGCGCAAACTTTGCCTTTCCCTCACGCGTTCCGCCTCCTCCTTCGCGAGCATTACTGCTTCGCAGAAGGAGGTGACGGCTTCCCATGCCCTCTCGCTCCGTACCATGGCCTGAACCAGGGCCGGACGCGAGAGGTCACTGCCGCCAATCGCCTCCGCGAGGACACGGCGGTGCTCCGCCCAAGCAGGGCACACCTCAACCGTATGCTCCACCGTGTCCTCCGGGCGATCCACACAGTGGTGATACCCGGGCGTTTCCTCCCGCCTAATCCTACACAGGTACCTCCCGAAGCTGCCATGTCCGGTGAGGACCTGTGTCAGGCGGAAGGTGAGGACGCCGTGGCCCTCTCTAGCCACTTCTCAAAGAGGGGACTTATCGCCGCTATTGTGGCGTGCCCAGCACTGGGTTGCGACAATCGCACTCTCCATGCCGCCATGAGATCTTGCCGGAGCTCTGTCCGCTGTGCCGCGATTTCTCGCGGCAGCGGAGTTACACCCCGGCGCTTCACCTCCTCGCGCCACTCCCAGATGTGCGCGAGGACCTTCGCCTCCAGATCCCATGGCGGTAATCCGGCAAGGAGGCTCGCCGCCTCACGGGAGACCGTGCGGTATCCCCGGGCCAGCTGAATGGCCATGACCCTTTGGGACGCGTTCAACCGGCGTGCTGGGCGCAGCCTAAGGGAACGCGCCCACACCGGTGCCCCGTAAAGGGCCATGGACCGCACGACCCCCGCATAGAGCCTCCGGCAGGAGGCGTTTGGGCCCCCTAGATTGGGCAGGAGCCGCCTCAAGGCGGCCCCAGCCCGGTCCAGCCTTGGAGCCAAACGTCGGAAGTCCAGTTTTCCCCCTGAGGGATACTTTCAGGGGGGATCTGTGGATTAAGTATTTTTTTCGATTCCAGTTTTCCCCCCTAGGGGGGATTATCAGGGGGGAATTCTACACTTTTTTTTTATAGATTCCACTTTTCCCCCTAGGGGGGATTTTCAATTTTCAGGGGGGATTTGTGGAATAAGCCCATAAAAACTACTTTAATTTATTCTTTTAATATTCTGTGGTTTATATTTCCTTTGAAATGGTTTTATTTTTATATATATTTTTTTTTAACTTAACCTATTTTATTCTTGAGATTATTAAAAGTTTAGTTAATTTTATTGAATTGTACCTAGTTATATTTTCTTCTTATTAAAATGTTAGTAACTATTTTAAGCATCAGCTGTTTTATTTCATGGATTCAAGCCAAATTACGAATGAATATTGATATCGATAAAAAAAAAATCGATGGTACCGACTTCTCTTTCCGGGCGAATAGCCTATTGTTTATTTTTCTTAGAAGCTACTCCACCTCCGTGAAGTTTTGTAGCGTATTTTTTCGTGTGAAGTTGGCCCCCCTTCCCGCAAAAATGGACGAAGACGTAATTGTTTTTTTAAATCTTTTGCGAATCCTTAGAGAGTGATTGAGAGTTACACCAAATCGTTAGAGTTAATATTTTATTTGATACTAGCTGTGCTCCGCGGTTTCACCCGCGTAGGTCTCGATCCCGTGGGAATATAGGGATAAAACGTATCCTATGTCCTATTCCAGGTCATGGTCTACCCACTCGTGTGCCCATCCTCTCCTCTCTAGAGTAGGAAAGGTCGCGGCGGTGCACAGTGGAACGAATGTATGGGAGCGGTTGGACGTAGACATGTCCGAAAAAAAAGAGTAAAATTATGCCAAACTAATGATGCCATCTTATTCGATTACTTAATGCCTTCATAACTTGTGGTGATGAATTTCTTCATAACTCCCATATTTCGGGAGTAATTTGAGAAAATGTGAAATTTTACTATGAAAATGAGTGTATCGAGCTCTCTCCCTCCTGATTCCGGGCTTGTTTCAAGTAGCGGTCTCTAATATCATAATGCTAATACTAAGAGCTATATTTAATACTAAGACACATAGTGCGCCAAATGTGCACTTTCTGGGATAAAGAGTGATGTTTATTTTATAACACAATTTTTTAATTTTTTGTTTATTTTGTTGATTAAAACCGTTTTTCTAAAGGTTTACCTTATTACAATAACATTTCTGAGCAGCCAATTAGAGAAGATATAAGCTAATTAGGATATATAATTAGGGACTTAAGGTTTACATATAAAACTGATGCACTAATGATTACTGATAAGAACATTGCTATTATTTAATTACTAAATGGCTCTTAATACACTAATTTAGCATGCATCATTTACTAATTATCACAATAACTAATTACCTTGCAATATTTAACAAAGGATACCTGGGATACCTGGATTTTATATAAATAGGTCACTATTAGTAACTTTAAAATCAGTGTTGATTTACACCTCGTTGTATCCAAGCTAATCTCGCAATGTATTTTCCAAATTTTAATACAAATCTTGATATTCACGTTGCTTTATGCGCACGCGCACATAAAGATTTACGCGACTTTAACTATTTGTTCAGTGTTTTAAAAGATAACAGTTGTGTTCAGTTATGTGAAAGTGCTGAAACAAGTTTAAAAGACTGGTGTCGTCGATTTTGCTACCGCATTTATGCAAAATGGACACAGTCTGGAAGAAGCACAGATAAGTTTCGGAAGAAACATGAGATTTGGCTACAGGCTGCAATTCAATGGCCGGAATTACAGAATGAAAATATGGAACCTTCTACAGAAAATATAAGTGACGTCATCGAGCCCATAATTTCTCCTGCTAAATCTGATGCTTCAACTTGTACACATCCTAGTCCTCGTAAATCTTTTGAGGACCTTAGTAACCGGCAAAAAAGAAGACGCACCACTGAAGATAGTCTTTCATGCAGCAGTAGCAGCGCTGAAATTATGTTTTCGGCCGAAAGGGCGCTTCAAAAGGCAGGACAAAGCGATACAGCTTATGTTATGAAATACTTGACGGAGAATCCAGAAGAGGCCTCAAAAATCAAAGCCTTCATTGAAGGTAAATCAATTCAGGTACGGGAAATATCCCCTTTGAAGGCATTGGCTCTTTATGTATCGATGAACTTATCGAAATGGCGCTATAACACTCTTCGGGATTTCAACACTCAAGAAGGAGCTCTTCAATACCCGAGTTACTACATGTTGGTTAAAGAAAAAATTAAGTGCTATCCGGCCAAAGAAGATCTCACAGTTACAGAGAGCTCTGCAAAAATCAAATTACAAGCCTTGATGGATTTAACCTCAAGAAGACTTATTAGGTCGTTAGAAACCCCTGTTGATCCCAATCAACAGCTCGTATTGACCAGCAAATGGGGTTTTGACGGATCATCTAGCCAAAGCATTTATCATCAAAGGACGAGTGAAGATGAGCAAATCGATCTTGCTAGTAATTTTATGATTAGTCTTGTACCACTGCGGCTCGTCTCAAAAGGTGTAACAATTTGGGAAAACGAGCGACCATCTTCCACTTCATTTTGCCGGCCAATATTGTTTAAGTTTATAAAGGAAACCAAAGAAAATGTGCAGAGAGAGATGGCTGAAATCGAAGCAGAGATTGAAGCCTTAACTCCATCCACCATCACTGATGGAATTAGTGTCAAACACCAACTGCTGTTGACAATGATTGATGGTAAAATTCATTCCATTATATCCAATACAGCAGCTTCAGTGTGTGACATATGCAAGGCTTGTCCTAAAGAAATGAATAATTTAGAGTTAATCAAAGATAAACACGCAAACGAGGACATGTATAAATATAGCTTAAGCACCCTTCACGCTTGGATTCGCTCAATGGAATGCTTATTACACATTTCCTACAAATTAGACATAAAATCATGGCAAGTAAGGGGTGATATAGCAAAAAGGCAAGTTGATGACAGGAAGAAAAGAGTTCAAGAGGCTGTAAGAAGAGAAACGGGCTTACTTCTCGATGTTGTGAAACAAGGCAGTGGATCCACCAACAATGGCAACTCGGCAAGGAGATTTTTTGAAAACTACACTAAATCTGCTGAACTGACCGGAATAGATGCTATGCTTTTAAGAAAAATCTGTGTGATCTTGCAGTGTATTTCATCAGGAGAGAAGATCAACGTAACTAAATTCCGAGAGTTCTGCTTTGATACTGCTAAGCTTTACGTGGAGTTATACCCATGGTATTATATGCCTTCTTCACTTCATAAAATTTTAATGCATGGGCCAGACATAGTTCAGAACATGTCAATTGTGCCCATTGGTTTTCTATCCGAAGAGGCATCTGAGGCTAGAAATAAAGATTTTAGAAAATATAGAGAGGGGCATTCTCGAAAGCATAGCAGTATCTCATGCAATGAAGATATTATGCACAATCTTTTACTGTCTTCTGATCCACTTGTTACAAGTATCCGTCCAAAAGGAAATAAGTTTGTAAAAAAATCTTCTTTTAAGGAATTTTATGAGCTTACGGATTCTGAGAAAAGTGATATCGAATTTGTTAACATAAATGATTTAGCGGACATCGATTCTGAATTTGAATTAATTGATGATGATGATGATGACGAAGATAATTAAATGATGTTATTGTTTTAAAATGTGTAACTTAGTAAATTAGAGCTTACATCTTAATTATTTATTGTACTTTTAATGAAACTAGGTAATTTATTATCAACTTACTTAAAAGTCATACTCTCATCAGTTCTTGTGAATATTTTTGTTAATATATATTTCTGTATATATATAATATATTTATAGACCTCTTAATAAGTCTGTCTGCGGTTTAAAGTAAATACAAATGGGGAAAAAACGTTTTTTTTTTTAAATTTTCATTTCCTTTTATCCCAGAAAGTGCACATTTGGCGCACTATGTGTCTTAGTATTAAATATAGCTCTTAGTAATAGCATAACGATATTAGAGACCGCTACTTGAAACAAGCCCGGAATCAGGAGGGAGAGAGCTCAATACACTCATTTTCATAGTAAAATTTCACATTTTCTCAAATTACTCCCGAAATATGGGAGTTATGAAGAAATTCATCACCACAATTTATGAAGGCATTAAGTAATCGAATAAGATGGCATCATTAGTTTGTCATAATTTTACTCTTATTTTTCGGACATGTCTACGTCCAACCGCTCCCATACATTCGTTCCACTGTGCGGTGCGGCGGCGAGTCGGCGCGGCGCGGAGGCGCGGCGCCGCTTTCGTGATAACTTCGAAATAAAATGTCCGTTTCGAATGAATTAAAAAGTATTTTACTGCTACTGCTACCCTTGTTCGCAAATAATGCATTAATTTCGAACAAATTTGATTACCATAAAAAAAGGCTATAGTGAGTCAATCTCAAAAAATAGACATATTATGCTATCGCGGACTTTTTTTTAGAACTTTTAAATAGGAACAATTCCATCATACATGATATTTGCGTAACTTAAACCGTTTGCGCAACGGAAGCTCTCAAAAAGGAATAATTTTTCCCGTTTTTGCAAGAAATTTCATGTATGTATGCTCCACTCCTATTGGTCGTAGCGTGATGTTATATAGCCTATAACCTTCCTCGATAAATGGACTACCCAACACAAAAAGATTTTTTCAATTCCAACCAGTAGTTCCTGAGATTAGCGCGTTCAAACAAACAAACAGGTTGTATAGATTAAATCATTTCCAAGAGCGTGAAGTTAGCCCACCTCTGTGAATTTTGCCCCCGACTTAATTATTCTGATCTTTTGTTAATGCTAATCGTTGGAGAGGTAGATAAAAAAAAAATATCGTTTTTCTTTTCTGTCTAACGAAAGTTCTTAATAATGAAATCGTGCGGGGCTAACTTCACGGAGGTAGCTACCTAGTCCGGGAGAGCAGCTCATTGTTTATTTTTCCTAGAAGCTACCGCGCCCTCTGCCATTCCCACTCTCAACAGTTTTCTAAAGCTACGCGTAATACCGCAACACGATTGTCCCAAAAGTAAGGCGTCTAGAATTAAATCTGTTCCGAATATTGAGTGGAGTTAAAGCGAGACAGGCGTATTGCATCCTAGTTTTCATTCGTTTTTTATTATTTAAAGAACACTTAGGGTTTTATAATAATTTTATTCAATATAAAAACTAAAACCCAACTACGACTAAAAAGGTATAAACAAGACACCATTAAAAATCCGGAGTCACACGTGTTAGGGCATAAATCATACAGATTACGTGTGACTCCGGATTTTTAATTTGTCTGTCTGTAGTGTCTTGTTTATACCTTTGGGTTTTATTACTTTTTTTTTTTTATTACTTTAATTTGTTTGCTTGTTTTATAACTTTTATTTACGTTGTTTATCAAAATAAAACGAATGTATTAGTCCTATGTTTATTTATGATTTGTCACATAATTATATAATACATTTCATCAATATAGCAGTGTAAAATAATAAGAATACATGTAATAAATAATTTTATCACATTCAGTGTTTGACTTAATCTTACAATAGTAACTAAATAAAAAATGAGAATAATAATAAAACCAGTAATAAATTTTAACACAATTTCACTCGTCATTTATGATTATTTACTCGACATAGCTAACTTACTTTAAAAACAAATAGTAGTCAAAAGGAAACTGAGCTACAGTATTTGCAAGAGATCTCTAAAGTGTCAATAGTTTATCGTATAAACTACATTATGAAATTCTAAGCCACATTGCTACAGTATTGATATCCATTCCGGAAGTGATTGCTAACGCCGTATATTTTACTTTGTTCCAATTACATTAGAATCCTTCATATCTAATACAATAATGTAATGTCGAAGAAATTTTAGTATAACTGTGGATGTGTGTATGTGGAATATCCAGTCTTCTATTATTATACAATACAAGTTATAAATAAGAATATTATTCTTATAACTAATCTAATTTATTAAGTCATAAATGTAGAAACAGCTGGAATTCGAAAACAAATGGAAAATGAAATATCCGAAACATGATTGAAGCAAGTAATATAAAACTTCATAGATATTATTCGTTTAGAAACAGCCAGTTGCGGTTATGTTCTTATGGGCTTTCTTCCTGTCCTGCGGGTTTGCGCCAGCGTGCGTACCTTACACTCATGCTTAAGCTAAGCGCATGTGATGCACCCATGTATGTCAGGAAAAGTATATACGACTCGATAGAATGCGGGCGGCGAGAATGCGGGCGGCGAGAATGCGGGCAGCGAGCATAAGGGCCAGATACGCACGCGGATACAAATCCGCAACTATACTTTAATACTTTTTGAATCACGGTGATTGCTAAAAACATCGTTCGAGCCATATTACATTTTAATGGTTTGTATTAATTGACTCCGTCGATTGGCGTCCAGAGCTGGATCTTAATTCACGTCGCGGGCATGTTGATGACATTTCTTCAGATGACTTTCGGCTTTTCTTTTTATTGCATCTGCGTCCCCCATCATGAGAAGGCAAATCTCCAATATTAGTATCATCGTCATTGGAGCAGTTGTCTTTTATTTCATTTTCTATTTTTGCATTGCTATCTTCAACCAATGTAATGTCTTGATTTAGACTGGTAGAATCATCTGGATATGAACTTAGTATCTTTGTTTGTGATTTTTCATCTTTACCTAAACCAGATGTTGAAGTTGTCATTTCTGAAGGAGTCAATTTAGGAACAGTAGTATCGAAATCAGGTTTCATACCAGTTTTAATTACAGTTGAAGGAGCTATTAAGTCTTCGAGATCCATTTCCCCTGTGTGCGTTGAGTGATCAGGTTGCTTTTCCATGGATGTTTTTTTCTCTAAAGCAGAATTATCTTTTACTTTTTTAGTGGGATTTAATTCTGTTGATGATAGTGCTAAGTTTTCTGGTTCATTCATATTTTCTTCATGGGGGCGTTTGTGAGCCAAAGAAGTACCCAATGCTACGTCTTCAGACATTAATGTCCTAGACATATATTCTGAAGAATTTTTGATTAATTTTTCGGAAACATCCTTGTCATCTTTACCCTTTTTAGACTCTGCAGAACTGACAAGGCTAGCACTAAGAGCGCCAGAAGCCATTTGCTCTAATAACATTTTACTTATATCAATATCTTTTTTATCACCCTTTAATAGCTTTTCCTGGACTGCCGCAAATTCCGGAGGGACTTGTGACCTCATTGCATCAAATGGCAGTTTCTTTTTATCGGTCTTAGAGAGATCGGTTGCTATGGTTTCGTGGATATCATTATCCCGCGGTCTCTTTTCTGGTCTCATGATAGATTCGTAATTTAAAGATTGTTTTGATAAAGATTCTAAGAGATAGGGATCTGGTGGCAAATGTATTTGTGGGAGCTGACTTGATTGCTGTCGATCAGACACTTTTTGTTGTCGGGAGGCGGATGAATTAGTAACAATAGTTGAGGACCGTGGTGTAGTAGTTTTCGCAGTACTACGTGAAGCGCTATGGCTTGAACCTTGTAATGTAGAAGCACCTGAGCTTGCTGCTATATTGTTACTCAATAACCCTAATGCATCATATGCTGACGACATACCAGAATGCATACCAAATGGATTTAGACCACTTAGCCCTAATTGGGGATACAACATATTTGGATTAGGAAAAACAAATGGAAACTGTGAGTTGGATGATTTAGAACTAGAGGGATTTACACTTTCTGTTGTTTTTCGAGATTTTGATTTACTTTCACTTGAAACGCTGGAGCCAGTAAGATTATTTAAGTCTAAAGAAGAGAATCCAGGAAGTCCCAATCCAGCTAAATTCGCAAATATATTTCCGCCGGCTATATTACCTAATAAATTTGGCATACTATTGAATGAGTTTAAGAGAGGATTATTTTTAGGATCAAAACTTCCTAAGCTTGAAAGTAGCTTTGGGTCGAAGGTGTTCAACAATTTTGGATCAAATCCTGTTAAATTAGAAAGTGTTGCAGCTAATGTTTTAGGATCAAATGCACTAAGGCTAGATAGACTTGCCAAAATAGCGGGATTTAAACCAGCCAAACTTTGATTCATATGAGAATTCGATGACATTACATTGGGAGACGGAGAATCAAGTGTGGGTGGTCGTCCTTTTTTGCGTTCATTCATTCCACCGCTGGATTGCATTGGGGAATGTCTTTGACTGCGAACATCCTGAGGCAACTTAATGTGCTCTTTTATACCTTCAGTCCACTTGGAATCTATGTCATACATAGGATTTTCAGCAATCCATTGGGCCAGATGCTTAAGTTGAGGTGCTTTCGGGCCAGCTATTCGTTTTCCAGTTACCCGATGTACTACTGGTACGTGCTCTTCGGGAGCAAGCCGAGGTGCTACACCTCGGCGACGCGTATCCACGCTAGCTTGTTCAGCTAACCACTTGTTTACCTTAGCTTCATGAGAATACGATTTCATCGGAGGTACAACTGGAGCTTTTGGAATCTTCGCTTGTTCTAAAGATTGTTGTAAAAACGAAGACAATTCCTTGGAAGAAGCCTGTGGAGATGGCACATTCGTTACCGTAACTGAAAATGGTTTCTGGATTGAAGAAGCCGCGGTTGAAGTAGGAGGTGCTGCTGGAGTCACCGTCACGTCGGGTAGCACATTGGCACTACGTCCACGCAGGCTCTCTGACGAAGTAGTAGGGCTCTTACACTTAGCCGCTGATAAGCCTAGTACTATTTCGTCTAGCTTCTTTCTTTTCTTTTCTTTTCCAACAATTTGTTCGGGTGCGGGCTGTAAAATGAAAATAAAAGCTAGTTTGTTATATATTCCTCAAAATTGTTCTTTTATGAGAACAGAGACGAAGCTACCAGCGATGTTGGTTGACAATAGACGTTGTATAAAAAAAACAGACAAGCGTACGTAACGGTCAATTCTCTCACTGCAAATGTAAGTTTGTAATCGCAAAAAAATATTGTTATCCTACTAATATTATAAATGTGAAAGTTTGTGTGTTTGGATGTTTGTTACTCAATCACGCAAAAACGGCTGAATGGATTTGGATGAAATTTGGTAAACAGATAGTTTAAGACCTGGATTAACACATAGGATACTTTTTATTCCGATATTCCCACGGGATCGAGACTTACGCGGGTGAAACCACGGGGTGGAGCTAGTATGTGTGATAAAACTAAAAATTAAGGGGGATAAGCTAAGGTAGCCAGCGAAATTCAAAGGAGACCATTCACGTTTCATACAACGTTGGGCCCAAAATCCAAAGAGGCCTGCGAAAAAAAAAATTGCTACCCTGGACGGGGAAGTCCTCCTAATAATTTTTTACTATGGCGCCGAATCCCTACGAACATTCCTTCACTGTTTTTTTTGTTATTACTTGCAGTTTTAAGGTTTTTCTTCTGCTTAATGCCAATAAATGCATTTTTCTTTCTTCTTTTCTTTCTAATTAGATTTTTCAACTTTGAAAAACAGCTGAAGAAATGGGCGTAGAGATTCGGCGCCATAGTAAAAAATGATTAGGAGGCCTTTCCCGACCGGGGCAACACATTTTTTTTCGCTGGCTTTGGTCACTGGACTGGGCTTTGGGCTTTTGGCACTTTGGTTTTGGGCCCATTATGAATGGTCTCCTTTTCTTACGTTTTTTGCAATTTGCAGGTCAGTTCCTGAGAGACCAATTGCAGGCGTAAATTTTAATCACATCATAACAATCGAATTTCAACTCACCACATTCTTTCTTTTCATGAGCCTGGAAAGAGTGTCGTCGAGTCGGCTGCGCGAAGCCACGGAGGAGGGCGCCGCGTCCGGGCTCTGCGTGCGGCGCGCCACAGAGAAGTCGTGCACGTCGCTGAGGTCCAGCGGCGCGGACAGATCCACGGGCGCGGCCGAGGGCGCCGGCGCCGCCTGCGCGCGCTGGTGCGCCGGCGGCGGCGCGCCGCTGTCGCCCGGCGCCGCGCTGGCGCCGCCGCCCGTGTGCGCGGCCTGCGGCACGGACAGCAGCGCGTGAAGTTTGGCGCGGTCGGTCTCGACGTCGATGGCGATGTGACGCTTAGGGCCCAACTTGCGCTCGTCGATCGCGTCGGGCGCAACGCGCGCGTCCTGTTTGGCGGCGGCGGGCCACTCCCGGTTCTGTACGGCATGTGCAATGTGGTGCAGACGCGTCTCTAGTGCCCGTTCTGAAAACCAGCGCTCCGGAGGCAGTGTCTCCTCGATCCGCCCGAGCTTGGCTAGAGTCTCTAGTTCAGAGAGGGCGTCTGTGTCGTCCTCGGTGGTCCGATCACAATTATTGGAGGTTCTCTTGCTACGCCTCAGCGACATGCGCGTTTCACCGGCAGCCTCTTCAGAGCCGGCCGCGTCTTCCTCGTCGGAAGATATCTTCTGTGCTTCGCTCCTAGTCGCGCTCTTGTGACTCGCATACCACTTGCTAGCGCAATCAGCAAATGGCATTTTGGGATCACAGAACAATTTACTATATGTATCACCCAATCCGTGCCTGAAAAAAGTATTTTTGGTTAGAAAAAAATTCTTGCAAAATGTCGCAGTCGTTTAATGGAACGGTAAAAAAGAGGTACCAAATTTTGGTCATTGGCTTTTAATGATGCTAAGTCAACCCGATCGGTATTATTATAAAACATGGTTTTCTTTTGACACGGTTTAAACTAATAAGTCAGTTTTTTGTTAAAATAATTCAACTGTGATTAAAACACAGTTCTTTACATAAAACTGACAACTTAGGGTCAGCTTAGACCGCGACGTGAAGCGACGCGACGCTGCGCGTACTTTTTAACAATCAGCGCGTGTACCTTATCGTGTAGTAAATAAATTCGATATTGTATCGGATCATAACAAAGTGCGCGTCGCGTCGCGTCTCGCTGTGAAGTGACCCTAAAGCATGCTTAGAATTCATGTAAGCGCATTTGCGTGTGAGCTGATTCCTACCTCGTTGAAATACTATATATTATGTTAATACTATCAGCCTTACTAATAAAAATAAGTAAAACATCTGTTTAACAAATGTATTGTTGTACAATGTATAAGCTGTGAATAGGCGTTGGGAGCCGGGAGCGGGTCAGGAGCGGAAGCCACGCCCGCGACCCTCCACCATTGACAGCGCGGGACTGGAGCGGGTCGGGAGCGGGTGTAGCGTCGTTACATTCGTTGTAATACACGTATTCTTCGGTAGGCATTCATATTGAACGCGGGCGCGGGTCATGCGCGGAGCGTGTCGTATTCGTTTTGTGAATATTTACAAAAAAAAACTCTATTTGGCGATCGATCTCTGGATTATGAAGATTTAAAATATTGTTATTTTAATTACCTTAATTACTTTAAATTAATTCTCTACACAGGCGATGATATTCTCCGTATTCAATTTATTTTTTAAATTATTTAATGAACCCACATCCTTTTCCAGTTTTGTACTTTTGTTTTCAAAATAATTAGAAATAATAACTTCTTCGTCCGTGTCCGAATCACCCGAGATTTTCAATCACAATGCAACCGCTGCCGCTTGGCTAGGTACGTCCGCGCCCGAACCGCAGCCGTACCGCGCCCGACCCGCAGCCGTTCCGCGCCCGCGCTTTGTGTGAATTTGAACACGATGAAAAGCGCGACTCCCGCGAAGAAAACGACCCGGCCCGCTTCCGACTTGTGTGTAACTTGTGTGTAGCTTAACAGTTCCTGCGAAAATGGGTCTGGCTTGACAGACGGGCAACAAAGTGATTCTGTATGGATTCCATTTTATCATTTTGAGGTATGGAACTTTCTTCTTCAGTTGGATTAATTATCAACAGCCAATCGCATAATAGACTTGCGTTTAATTTTGTGGCGTTGATAAATTTTCGTTCCAGAAACTAGGCGTTCCTCTAATCAATATTTGAAAAGTAGGTCGTTCTTTGTTTACATAATTTCCTTATTAATAAACGAATAAAGGTATGACAATCTTAACATACATACAAAAAAGGTATACTTAATAGAGGTTTTAAACATTTCAAATATCGTAGAATAGGCCGCAAGTTAGTGGTAACAATAACAGTTTAAACTGGAAAGCGGCATACGACGATAATATAACCAATAACATGTTGCAAAAAACACAGCAAAACTCCTTGAATTACAACATTATGCAATGCAAATAACTTACTTGCAGACACCTAAAACCAACAGTTTGTCGTGTCGAGCCGGTTGCCACCACGGTGGAGTGTCCGGTGACCGCTCACATAAAGCCAATCGAGTATCTAGTGCAGGATGTGGAGCAACTTCTTCACGTAATACTCGTAGAAGATCAATCCTGTTAAAAGGTATTAGATTAGAAACTAAATAGGGTCTTGACGCAGAACGTCTGATTCGCAAAACGTTCGGTTGAAATAAAAGTTCGATTCGAAAAGCCGCCGGTTTTCTTGCATTGTTTTAAAAAAGGACTTTTTCTTCGGCAGCCATTAAGGCGCGGTAATGAGCAAATCTTTAGGTATTACAGTAGGTGAAGCGACAGTAGTAAATCGCGGTATACAAATACGGTTGAAAACTGCGATACCTTTGATTTTTTGTTGAATGTCGTGTCCACCAATAAAATGACAGTTATTTCGCAGTTTTAATTTTATTTAAAAAAAAATATACGAATAAGTTAAGGCGAAGTGGTATCGTGATAGCGACTGACGGGAGCCGGGGGCGGCGGTACGACCCCGCCTGCGCGCAATTCCAAATATTTAATTTTAAAATTTTTGTTTTGTTTATATAGAAAAATAAGTCCATTATCCCTTAAAGTATTTAATAGTGAACACGTAGACAAAATTTTATTACAATTGCTTTGATAACAATCGAATGGAATAGGTTTTTCTCTTAATAGTTTTAACAAAAATAAGCAGATTTTAAGGAAACTTTGCGGAAAGTTTTTTTTGTATCGAAGGAAAGTTTTGTCAATCGTGTTTCGGGCCTCATACTTCACTAAAGACACTCTTCAAATTTCGTAATCATAAAAAAAACGCAAATACTTTGTTTTTTTGAGAGAAACATTGATTTTGCGTGAAGTCGAAACGCGTCAAAACACCTGCTTTGGAACCATTTCACCTTAAAACATTTTTACCATATATCGCCAGTTGATCAAAAAAATTTTAGTTACAAAAATATGAATAGTTGTCGCTCAAAATATTGAGTAATTCGAGACGAAAACGTTTTTCGTGTACTTTCACGCGTTTTATTTTTCAAGATTCTAGATACTTAGTTTCTATAAAATATCTTTGGATATGTCTCTTCTTTATACACTTGACTATTCGCTGTATTTTTTGTTTGGCTTGTAATATATAGCAAAACGGCTAACTTCGCGGCGAAATAGTGAACGTTTTACGGTGTCCCTGTTGAGCAGCGACTTAACAAAACTATATAAATAAATGATGTAGAAAAAAACATAAAAAGCGTAATTTTGCATGACGGTAAAGCTGTAAAATAAGTCTGAGTTAAGTTAATTTAAACTATGGTTATTAGAGGAAAGTGAAGAAAAAAGAAACGGCATTTTTTGTTTTTTTTTAAAGCTCTTCGTGACCCATCAATACAAATGTAAACATTTTGCTGTTTTTCGATTTGTAGATAAGGTTTAGAGGACTCATTTGTTAAAGTTTCCAAAGCAAGTTTATTCGAAATAAGTAATACGCAACCATTACCTTTCAAGAGTAGCAATAGCTCTCTCTTCACCAATAGACTCTGCTTTTAAATCTGCTCTTGTCGGTAGCTCAGCTTCTCCTACAGAAAGTCCGCACTGACGTTTGCACATGGCCATAAACGCCTTTAAATAATCAGTTAAGGCGTCATCACTTTTACTGTCCAATCGTGCAAGTGTCCTAAAACGACTCCAGCGAAGACTTTTAGTGGTTGGGTCGAATTCCACTCCATAGGAAGCAACGGTACGACGGAATGCTTCTTCATCTGCGCGCGTCCAACGCCATTGTGACACCTCATCTCTGGCCAACTGATCCATCCGCTCTCGTCGCTCCATCTTCTGAATGAAATTCTTACTTAATAATCTTATACATCTTCTCCCATTATAAATTTTGCTTAGAGTTAAGTTATGATTAAATGTCAATGTGACCGACAATACATTTTTCCCTCCGTATCAAAATGTCCTAAAACCAAATAGCAAAACGACCTATAATCAAAAAAACACTTTAGCAAAATATCCTATTAGCAAATCCTATTTGTAAAGTAAAGTAACTGCTGAAAAATCACTATCGGTTTTTATCGTTATGGGTCACTATAGCATTTATTTGAAAGGTACCATTGAAATTAAAAATAAAGAAGAATTCAAGTGCTGGTACTTAGGAAGAATTATTTTGGCTCTCAATTATATTGCTATGTCAATGTGAATAGATTGAATAAATAGACCGTATTACAATTTTGTTAGTGTAGGTACTGAATTGTTGGAATAAATAGTTTTTGATCATTTGAAAGTGCGGTATTGATTCTTTTTAATGGAAAAGAATGGACAAGCTAAGTCCAGACCTACCAAAAAAATAATATTTTAAAAGACTATAAAAACTTATTGACGGACTTTAAATAACATATTTATTCAAAGTCCTGTTTATAACTTCGTCGCAGTAACTAAGCTAGGGCACCTCTAACATTTGTTAGGAGTTCCCTAGCTTAGTTACTGCAACTTGGATACTTGTACAGTTCTAACCTAAACTAACCCATTTGGGTTAGTTTTGGTTAGGTTAGGTTAGCTGTGACAAGTATCCAAGTTGATCGCAGTTAAATGGTCTCTCGAGATAGAGAACCGTACAATGTGTAGCAAATTAGCAACGATTACTGTAGTCACTTGTCAATACGTGTTGTTTAGTCAATGCCTTACAAATACGTATATATTGTGACTGTATGTAAGTATCGTACCAATTTTGTGAACTGAATAAATAGGTCGGTTTTTACTTTTTGAAGTTTATTCTGATTAAACATCCGTGAACTCTTAGAAAGGCGCTAACCTTAAGTGGGTCTCGGCCCGACATTTCTGCCGCATGTCAGATGAGAAATAGTAAGATGACATCGCGGCAGGCCAAGGCGAAGGTGGCGGGACGAACTTGACTCATACCGGAATAACTGGGTGGCACTAGCAATTGTGTGGAAAACGGAGAGGGAGGCTTTTGCCCTTTTTTTTTTTTGAGGGTGGGAAATCGTCCAATGACTTCTCCCGCTCTGGGCGGAGCGGAAGGGCGTGTCAGACTTTTACTGACTAAAACCCACCCGTGTTCCTTCATTTGCCTGTTGCCAAGGTCCCGGTATCCCTTTCGGACTTTCTCGCAACCCTGGTGTGAGGCCTTTGCCCTGCAGTGGGACAAGACAGGCTAGTTAGATTATATTTAATTTTGAAGTTCATAGTCGCGATCTGATGACACATTAAAGTACTCCTATAAAAACAAACTTATATTTATGTGCGGTATGACTGTACCAATTCCGTTCTTGTCTTTAGGACCATTTGCTCGTAGGACGATTTGCTAATAGGACATTTTGCGAAATTGTGTTTTTGATTATTACGTGAGAGAAAAACTATTTTATTGGAGAAATGTGGTAGGTACGGCTCAGGCCAACTCTTCGGGGCCGTGGTGTTAAGTAATAAAAGGTAAAATCAAAACAATTGCTAAATTACGCACCTTAGCTCTTTGTTGCATTTTAAGCTCCTCTCTTTTGTAGTTTCTTTGATATGCAGTGATTAGTCTCCGGAGTCTTGTATTCAAATCTTGCATTGAGGGCCATAAATGTCCACCACTACTGCTTTGAGTACTGTCATCATCAGGCCGAGGTGAAGCTGCGGGCGATGTTGCTCCAGCTCCACTAGATACATCGTCTGTACAATCTTCGTCTCCTACTACACTACCTCTCACCTTCCTTTCTTCACTCCTGTTACACATCATACATGTCAGTCACAGTAAGACCCGCGGACTCATATCCCCGCTGCCCCCGCGTGTCGCCCCTTTCTTACATTTATAATAGTACTAGCTGCGCCCCGCGGTTCCACCCGCGTAAGTCTCGATCCCGTGGGAATATCGGGATAAAAAGTATCCTATGTGTTAATCCAGGTTATAAACTATCTATTTGTCAAATTTCATCCAAATCCATTCAGCCGTTTTTGCGTGATTGAGTAACAAACATCCAAACACACAAACACATAAACGCACAAACACACAAACTTTCACATTTATAATATTAGTGGGATACGCGGCAACCATATTATTCAATGTTGACTTCGTAACCAAGCTGAATCCTTATCCTAACTAATATAATAAATGCGAAAGAGAGTTTGTTTGTTTATTTGTTTGTTACGCTTTCACGTTAAAACGGCTGAACGGATTTGGATTAAATTTGGCACAGGGCTAGACCATGACCTGAAATAGGACATAGGATTCTTTTTATCGCGATATTTTCACGGGATCGAGACTTACGCGGATGAAACCGCAGGGCGCAGCTAGTTGATAATACTTTCGCGAAATAGTACATTACTACAGCGGCCAGCATTCGCCTCGGACCACATTCTCACGTTCGTCTATCAATGCCTAGTTGCGGCCAAGATTTGTATAGTACTTACTACGTAGTCAAATAATGCGCGGAAATTCAAACTAGGTAAATCCTAACTAATATTATAAATGCGAAAGTGAGTTTGTTTGTTTGTTACGTTTTCATGCTAATACGGCTTATCGGATTTAGATGAAATTTGGCACATGGGTAGACCATGACCTTGAATAGGACATAGGATACTTTTATCCCGATAATCGACTTACGCGGGTGAAACCGCGGGGCACAGTTACTTTTAATTATAAAGTCCAGAATCAATGACGAACAAAAATAATGATTCACGCAACAATATTCATTTGTTTCTTTTTTACTTTAAGCAGCTCTATTTGGAAGCTAGTTCGAAATTTAAATAAAATGTTAGATAAGTTACGTTCTTGGTTGCTATGTTCCGAAGTAGAAGACTCGTCTCCATTTTAAAATTACACGATAGATGTTAGTTTTTATAGTATTTATTCGGCCGCTATACACGACAGCTATGGATTTTCATAACATTCCCGGCCATTGCTCGCATGTATTTGACCAGCACAGTATTTTCGATTTCATTTCGAAGAAGGTTGTCAAAATAATGCTCGAATTTCCAAGAATTTTCGAGAAAATAATTATTTTTATTCCAAATTTTTTTTTTTCCAAAAGTAATGTCTTTGAATAGTATCTATTGCCTAGATAAAATTTGGATGGTTATTAAATAATGCACTCGTATGAATTTAGAAAATTCTAGCTTTATTTTGAGACGAGTTAGTGTCGAGTACGATGGCCATAATGGCCGATAACGAGTTCTGCACCCCAATTACGATACAAACTGTTAATTACAGATTGCGAATTCATTGTTTAATCGCATCTAATTAGCCATTTCAAAACTATTTTGGAGTAGGCCCAATGGATTTGATGGGTTTTTCAGTGTCGAGCAGACAACGCTATGAATGTTGTCACAATGAATTAAGCAATCACGCTGCTGCATGATATTGCAAGAAATGAATGGAGAAAGTATTAATTTGCCACTTTTGCTTTATTTATCTCATATAAGTCGGGTTGGGTGCGAAATATTCATTAAAATAAAAAGAAAAAATAAATCTTATGTACTCACTTGATATCAGTACATTCAGCATCATCTGGTGGCCCCAGTTTGTCTACAAAGCAAAGTTGTGGATCTGAACGCATAGCCAAATAATTTTCGTAACCATGGACGTATGTTCCTACAAGCAAGGACACGTCACACTCACTATCCCACCACAGGCGTGGAGGTGTGCTGTCCACACCACGAGGTACGCGCATTCCCAAGGAACTGCAAAAAAAGAACAAAGATTGATCACACGACGTTGTCATGTTGTGGGATGTGGATGTCACCGTAAGATTATGAACTTCGTTAGTTTATAATCTATCCATGGGAAACCGACCAATTGTGAACTGCGTTAGTTGTCAAAGTGAAACATCGGCGAAACGTTGGTTGGCAAGTGATAATCCGCCAAACAATTTTCGGCGAAAAGGCAGGATACCCTTTGGCACGCTCTGTAGCCTAAACGGCTTGATGGATTTTAACATACCGAGGTGTCGTTGGGTTCGTCTAAATTGTGGAAGTGACATAGGCTATAAAAAATTTATATATTTCATCTGCAAATACAAAAAAGGGAGGGGAACGTTATTTTTTTTTAATTCCTACAATATTGGTGTCAAATAAAAGCTAGTAATGACTATATTCCAAATACGTAGATATAAAACTAAAAAGCTTGAAATAAAACAAATTATTTTATAAACAAAAAACCCGACTGCAAAATGCTATAACTAAAAAGAGAAAAACAAGCATTAAACTTTGTTTTATTTATGGTATTGCAGGCGGGGGGGACAAACCAATAACCTGAAATATGGTGTAACTTTTGATTGTCCCCGCCTTATACCTTACATAAAACAAAGTTTAATGGTTGTTTTTCTCTTTTCAGTTATAGCATTTCGCAGTCGGGTCTATTGTTTTTAAAATAATTTACTAAGTTTATTCAGTATTTCACGCCTCAGAAGAGCAGCAACGATCAACACACCTTCACTCAACAGTCACCGCACTTATGTTTGAAAATAATATAACTATGGAGAGAAGACAAGTTTCTTATATGATCAGATAATAATTCCCATAAAAAAAATGATTTTTCTTAAATTTTCTTTTTCCTTTTCTCTATTTTATTTAGTTGAGGTGCTCCTATAGCCACTCTCGTCATTAGTAACAAGCCTGGTGCATAAGCTAACCTCTTATTCTATTGACACTCCATACTACGCCAGGCCAGCTCAAGTCAACGTGTTACCACTGAGCTACGAGCTGTTTTAATGAATACCAGTTCGAACAGTAACTTGCCCTGCCCATATTACGTAAGAATTATACGTGTTGTTTACACGGTGCTAGTCGATTACTGCTTCAATTTGATGGTATGCAACAGGCAACAACCTTGCATTGTGTAAATGGCAATCTTTCTAGTTTAAAATGATAGAACTAGAAAATTAATGATTTTACCTGGCATGAACTCCACTCTCGATTTGTGTAGCGTAGTCACCTATGACCTCATGTTTGATGTAATACATCATTCGTACTCGTAGTAACACCCTGAAAATATAGCCATGGTCAATTCCGATTTTCTAAGTAATTTATAATATAAGTGTATATCATTTATATAATATGACAAATCGTTCTATTCACTGAGTACAATAACCTCCTATTTCTACGATGTGTTCGTCATGCTTATGTCAATAAAAAACATTTTCGCCTCACA
Organism: Lithophane leautieri; assembly: GCA_949152455.1. NCBI lineage: Eukaryota > Metazoa > Arthropoda > Insecta > Lepidoptera > Noctuidae > Lithophane > Lithophane leautieri. The sequence goes on along the minus strand of OX424462.1, from coordinate 9,420,038 downwards.
AGCTCGGAAAGATTCTGTTTATCATTCGAAATATGAGTGCAAAACTGCATTTTATCCGCTAGCGTGGAAAGAGTTTTTTAAATTCAAATCTTTCAATTCATTCATTTTCTATACTGCTTATAATGCTTATTACTTATTTCATGTCAGTGCGCCAACCTGATTTTTAGAATAAACGCACTGGCCAGCACGAATAAAAATCGCTCAACGCGCTTAAAGAAGTTTTCACTTCAAAAAACTTTATATAGGTAATTTTCTTCTGATGTTCAATTTACTTTCCTTATTTTCGGTTTGTTTAGCAGAGCAGAGTTAGTGCAAGCGGTACATAATGCCGAATTGAGTTTTCTTCCGGAAAAATTGCGCGAAAAGTACATAAGGCTGAGTCTTGAGTGGCGGCGCACCGCGCAGGCGGAATGAACGGCGGATAAAACAAATGTTCGAGATGTTCGAACTTGTCCGGAGTGCGCGTTCGATTCGCTCATCTATACGCGTATTTTGATTTTTACTGGCGGAGTGGCGGATAGTTTTGACTTTTCTCATTATACATGCCACGATAACTCTGTATGAACGTATACGTAAGAGATCGAAAAGTCAAATTCATAATCCTCATTAATTACTATGTTATCCATACACTATAACAATGAGTATCATTCGAAAGCACCAAGTTTCACTTTTTATTGAAAAAATGCACTCACACGAAACATGAATGAATCGTTGAATAATTTTCTGACAGGACGTTATTACATTTCATGTCTTTGGGTTCGTTGCTATGGCAACGGTAGTGCCATAGACACACGGGCACGCATCAACTTTCAAAATCCGCTCCGCGCTCCGCCTGCACCGTCACTCAGGACTCAGCCTAAAAGCGTACAACATTTGTTCAATGCATGGAGACACCTAGAATTTTCCGCGTTATAGTGAGGTTAGAAGTTGTGTTTCGCTCGGCAGCAAAGTTATTCTGCGTCTCGTACCTTTGAAACCCTCGCAACGCTCAGGATTCTATATAGAATCATCCGCTGGCTCAGGTTTCAATACTCACTCGCGCCAAAAAACAACTTTGCAGCCTTGCATAACAAATAACTATTTTCACCTCAGCACCTCAAACAAGCAGATTTTGCTGTCTACAGACAGTGAGCAAAATTTGATTTTGCTGCGAGCGTAAGACAAAGTAACTTTTTTTAATTTAATGCCCAGAACATGTCTTTGGTCTACTCACAAAATTTGAAAGATTTAAATTTCACTTTGTTCTGTCACTTTTACTTCGATACGAAAAAAGCGAGACATTGAAACAAGTCAATTCGAAGTTCGATTTTAAATTTCTTACCTACTAAGGCCCAAAAAAGAAACAAACAATTAAACGTTCGGATACTCGTATAAACGTAAAATTGCCTACATTTAAAACCTTAACAGTATTGCAATTTTACATAATAGTTTGACTTTAAACTTTTGATATTGTTTGTTTTACAAATATATACCTCCCAACATGTGGTTTAATTTTTACCATGTTGTGCCGTTTTAAGGTACTGGCCACTTTGAATTAAAATTAAACCTGCACCATGGTGTGCGATTCCAGAGTGAAACGTTTTTCTCAAGATTCGATTTTTTGACTTTCAATTGTTGTTCTATTCAGCTTTTAAAGTAAAGATGGATATGGATACATTGAAAATTAGAATAATTTTTAGGGTTCCATACCCAAGGAGTTAAACGGGACCCTGTTACTAAGGCTCCGCTGTCCGTCCGTCCGTCTGTCACCAGACTTTATCTCATAAACCGTGATAGTTAGACAGTTGATGTATTTCTGTTACCGCTATAACAACAAATACAAAAAACACTGAATAAAATAAATATTTAAGGGGCTCCCATACAACAAACGTGATTTTTTTGCCGTTTTTAAAGATAATGGTACGGAACCCTTCGTGCGCGAGTCCGACTGGCACTTGGCCGGTTTTTTTTAATACGAGTTCCGTGAAACGAACTCTGCGGAAACAGCTCTCAATATCAATGCTGTGTCTTTGCTTGGAGAGGATACGGGTAATGAACGCACCGTGCGTTTATGGTTTAATAGATTTCGTAGTGGAAAGTTCGACTTGAAGAATTAACCCCGAGAAAGTCCAGCCACTAAGGTAAATAACGATGAATTGGATGCGATGGTAGAAGCCGATCCGTATCAAACTACCAAGGACTTAGCGGCATGGTTTGATGTTAGCATACCCACAATGTAGACCCATTTGCATCAAATCGGTGAGACAAAAAAAAAAAAAAAATTGGTGCCCCATGATTTGACTGATCTACAGAGAGAAGCGCGCGTTGAAGCTTGCCTTACCTACTTTGTTGAACCTGTACAGATTTTCAGTACAAAACGGCAATTTCATATATTATTTAAACCCCTAATATGTTCTCGCTGCTAAGGTGAAAAGTTGTAAGTGTTACACGACCAAAGTTATTTGCATCTCGTGTCTGAATCCCTCGCTAGAAATCCTTCGCTTACTCGTGATTCAACATTTTTATTCACTGGAAACAGTGAATAAAAAGCACTGTTTTGGTGCTTGCAATTAGAACATGCAAACACACCAATATATTCGACCTCCATCTCAATGCCCTAAAACCTCCTTGCGAAAAAAGAATCGATACAAACTCCTTGTGGAAATAACGCCTCAAGATTTGATTGGTCGACATTTTCGACAAGCAGTTTAGCATTAGAATAAAAATTGCTTTGTGTTCTTTGCTGTCATTAATAAATTGGCGCTATTTTGAATACTGTAAGTTGTACGAACACAAAGTTTAGTGTTACTTATAAAATCGATTGAAAATGCATTCAAGTGATGAAGAAGTTGTGTTAACACCTGAGTTTATGAAAGAGAGGGCAGCCGATATAGTAGAAAACTTGCTACCCAACAAATTACGGCTGGTTTACATCAAATCATATGATGAGATTACCAATTGGAAAAATGAAAATCAAGCTTCTGGCACATTTTCAGAGTTTTCCTAACTTATTTTAATGAGCTGTCGAAGAAAGAGAAGTTGTCGACTTTATGGAGTATGTATTCTATGCTACGGTGTACTATAAAAACAAGGCATAACATTGACATAAAACCATACTCGAATTTGCAAGCCTACCTTAAAAGGCTATCAGAAGGCTACAAACCGAAATTCTTCTTCATTAAATATCTATTGTCGCTTAAATCTTTCTTTTTCTCGTAGTCATGGTATAAAGTATAGTATGCAACTCTTGAATAAAACGGAATTCTATCTAGGGCCATAAATCACTCGCGTCGCTCAGGATTCTAACACTTGAATCACTCGCTATTCCTTCACTTGCTCGTGATTCATTTATGGCCCTCGTTTTAAATCCGTTTTATACAATTATTAATTTTAGAACATCCTGATTTAAAAAAAAAACTGTCTCTTAGGTAAGTGGCCCTTAGTAAAGAAGCGTTTGAGGGAACAATGGTGAAAACGGGCGTAAGACCCGTTTTCGAGCCTTCTCGAGTTTGGCGTGCATGTTAGACAATAGGATGACATAAGATTTGTAGACACATCTCGTTGAAATGTGAGAGAGAGCATAGTCGCACTGCGCATGTAAGCTCGCTGAGCAAACACGAAATCTAACGCCAGGTCAATAATTAAAATACATCTGGCTAATTGGATGCTACGAGCGAATAAAGAATCCTAATACAAAGATACGCTTGAAAAACCTAATCTAACATTCTTGGCAGTCGGGTAAAAAATATTTACTTACTTATTGGCATGTCTAAATAAATGCTTTTTGTAACTGTTTTCCAGATACAATTCACAGTCATATTTTTCCGTCGAACTCCAATGAATCGGATCTTCCCATTTTTGAAGATCATTGGACTTAGGTAAATCCTTTGGTCTGTTTTTCTTTTTTGCGTTTCTTCCTCGAGGCACAGGATTATGTAGTCCACTATGATTTCTAGAGATGGTAACTTCCCCGTTTTCACAAGGTTCTATTAGATCCCATATAAAATTTCTTATTTTCTCATCGCCTTTATAATGGCGTAAACAATATAAAACCTGAAATTGAAACGAGACACTTAACCAGACCAGCCAAAGTATCGGTGGTGATGCAAACATTACGTAAATTATCAGGATAAATTTCAACTCAGTCAAAGTCTTAAACTTTCTCGGTATTAGCATGGCAAATCATCATATGAAAACGAAATTTCAAGAACTCAAAAGAAAATCTGCATAAAATATACATTATACGAGTGCTGTTTTTGTAATGATGCATCAGCATGCATTCCACACTGCTGGGAGACCTCACCTGACCTACTTTAGTCAGATAGGCTGACTAAAGAAGGTCAGGTGAGACGTTGAGAATTAGAATGTAACTTGACACATAGATAGACCATGTCCTGGAGAATAACACATTTTATTTGGCTGCTGTGACTAAGTTAAGGCCAACTGGGTTAGGTTAGAACTGTGACTAACATCCAAGTTGGTCGCAGTTCTCGGCTATTTATTACAAGCTTTATATTAGCTTGCTCTGGTCGTATGTTTCCGGTTACTCCAATTGTCATCCATTTTTCAAGGACAGACAGACGGACATGGCGAAACTATATGGGTTCCTTGTAGACTACGGAACCCTAAAAACCGGACGAGTGCGAGTAGGACTAACGCCCTGATGGTTCGGTCCCAAAGCTGTGCCCGCGGCTTCACTCGAGTGACACGGCCTATTCATTTGCAATTTTGGGTTGAAAGACAAACAAAAATTCCAGCTGAAAAAATGTTGTACCGATTTAAACGAAATAAATACTAAATGTTACTTCAAGATACGGTCAATAAATTATCGATTCCAGATTAAAGGACAAACTTAACGGTTGAAAATAAATGTTCTCCCACACATCTTTCCACATCACGGTCGATGCTCCAACTGCAAATTGTAAGTTTGTAATCGCAATTACTAATATTTTATGTGACATAAGATCTAATATTTGGATTTTTCCTATACATGTACTGCAAGACCTTACAACTAGCTAAAAGTCAATGACCAAAATGATTCGTTTAATATCTTAAAAAAAAAAAAACTCACTATTATTCGAGCACAGTCTTCTATAACAGGAATTGTCCACCCTTTTCTAAACTGATTTTTCTCTACGATTTCTTCCCACCGCGCCCACCTGCAACAACATTTCGAGGAATCAACATGTGAAGCAGCAGTTTACCTTATAACATAAATTAATATGACATCAATTTTTTTTAAGACATTGCTTTAAACACTTCAGAACGCCGTAATTAAAAAGAACTCGCGCACTACGCGGCCACGTCACAACTTTGGCCGCAGAAGCTCCGAACAAACTCTCGGAACAAGCTACGAACTCCGTTCGCAGTAAATATCAGTTTGGTTTCAACTGCACAGACGGCACGGCGCACTATGGTTCGTCTAGAACATGCTAGCTGGACCAATACATTTTCTGCGATTTTTGGTTCCAAAGGGCTTTCTTATAACCTGTAATGACTATCTAATTTCTTTTTGGTGTAAGGGGTCCCATTTTGGAGAGAGAGGGAGTGGTGGTTATAGAATAGGTATAAAAAATCCTTTTCATATTAAAAAAAACCCGATATATTTTGAAAATAAAACACGAAAACAAATAACCATGAGCAATCTGCACGTTTACAGATATCGGCTATTAGTCAGGCATATATCAGGTTGTCACAAAAAGGTCCAGCAGGTAAAAATTAGCGATGACTCTCTAACTTTTAATTAATCTAATTTGTACATAGTGTTGTCAATAAATATTATAATTATACTATCTAATTCTCGTTATTGCTTATTTCTTCTTCGTCTCATGAATCATCAGCAGTAGGTATAGTCCTGCAGCTGCACGTTAACATTGGGGTCTATGCGGAATTTAAACCGTTCATGCAACTGTTTTATTTAAAACAACTTGAAGTTTAATTTCTGCACGAGTCTCATTCACAAATAAATCTTTCTCTGGAGAGCAACATTCTCTCTTAGCTTAGCTCTTTCCTAACAGCCTTACTAATAAAAATAAGATAAACATCTGTTTAACAAATGTATTGTTCAATGTATAAGCTGTGAATAAGCGTTACACACCACCTTTACTAATAATCAGTGTATACACAATGTATAGTTACCCACTGCTTATGAAAAAAAAACACTGGCAACATTAGAAGGTGCGTTCTGAAAATGGTCCTGCGTAAAATCAGTGACATTATTTCATTTAGGAAAACACTTATTTATAAATAAAAAAAAAAAAAAAAAAAAATTATTACGTCGATTTTATTTCCAAAATTACTGTTTATACATTCTTTTACAAACTAAAAAAATATTTTTTTGTTAATTCACTCATGAATATTGCATGCATTAAGTATGGAACGCAACCAGTAAAAGCTGTCAAAGTAATCTTGAACATCAAAATATCTCAAGGCCAAAAAGCTCAGTATTATTAAAATTGTAAAATTGTTGTTTTAAATTTTGCAGTAAATTGATATTCTACTTATAGTCCACCACGTCGGGGTTTCTGTTCAATGTCGCATTTAAATAAATCAACTTTTATTTTTGCATAGCTTTGTAATTTGCTGAACCTATATTTCAACCGAAAATGAACCAAAACTCATTTTCTTGTAAAGAGAAAGGATGATAACGATTTTTGTAACATTTGCTTTTTCTTGGTAGCTCTTCATTATAGATTTCATCAAAAATATATCCTAATATTGTAAATAATACATAGTTTTCAAACTCAATACGACAAAAATAACTAGTTTTTATAGGTTATACGTCTGCTATACAAGGTCTGAGGGCTGGATAACGGTGGTACATTATCTCATTGTTAAAAGCATCTGTTACACCAGATGTATACAACTGAAACGTCAAAATATCGTTTATTGGTGACGTTGATGTTATAAGCCCGGTATACGTCGTGCATAAAAGTTTATTAGTAAAGCTGTAAGACTATAAATTGATTGAAATACCATGCATTCCATCCATTCACTCCAGTTACGCGTCTGCTTGTAGGAGTGGCTTGTTGATTTTGAGTCCACAAAACATGCCACAGCCTTTTCCTTCGCTAAAAACCTTTGACTGCTGCTATCACTGTCACTGACATGAAATGACGTGTAATTTTTCATGGTTTCGCACTTTTCGGGAATTTGACGTCCAGCAGTTGAAGGTGCAGTGGAAGGAGATGGTTGTGCGTGGTGAAGGGACACCTTAAACACGAAGTCTATCGACGTAACTAAACCGTACATTTAAAAAAAAAAAAACATTGCGGCGCTTTTTGTGAGCGTACCATTTATTTTTTTCTAAATTTGCTCTAAATCCGCTGATTGACTTCTTCAGAGCCCTCGAAGAATCTTAGGTAATACCGGATAGGTCGTATTTTGAAGATAGTAGAACAAACAGTCCGCTATTCCGATTTTCTTTGCTCTGTTTAAGCGATTTCTCAAAAAGTTTTAATCTTGAGATTGAGAAGAGGTGCTCTAGAAAAAAATATAAAAATAGTTACAGTTACAGTTAACAGGCTAGATTTATTAGTATTTGAAAGAAGAGGATTAAAGCTATCATATATGTTTTAGATCTGTGGCACGCACGGGCAATACTTTCCGGGTCCAAAATAGATAAGAAAATAGGAAAAAAATAAATAAAGTTAAGTAATAAAAAAAATAGTTGTACCTTGCTATCTTGTTTTGTAAAATGAGATAGTACATACCTTTAACTTCAACATCCATCACTGAATTAAACCAGAACCACTTTTATAAGTATTCGCGTCGAATGCAAAATTGCTAATGATAATCAGTTTACTTACCCGTTTTCTTGTATACTTGCCTGGGACAATTAATAAGCGCAACCCCAGGATAATTAAAATTCTTGGAATTGGACGTTCGTGGGTATTGTATTTAATAATAGGAAAGAATTTTCGGCATATTCGATAACGAATTTTGTCCAGTTAGCATGTTCTAGACGAATCATAGTGCGACGTGCCCCAAGTGAGCGATGCGTATTCGGTTAAGATACATTGCTTGGATGCTGCAATCACTGGCCGGTTTCGAGGCCGCGCCGCAGTGCGCGAGGCATTGTTATATACATAACTAAAGACGCGCTCCTGCTTCGCACGGTTTTTACGACTTTACAAAACATCGAGATTTCTTAGTTACATTATATCTTTAATATTAACGCAATTTTATAAACCTTCCGGAATATATTCTCTAAACGATGGTGAAAAACTCATCAAAAACTGTTGCGTGGTTTAGAAGAACTTTGCGTACATACAAACATGAAAAGCGACTTTAACCAACACGTGCAATTTCTACCATTTTTGATGACTGCAACTCTATCTGCGTTTGTCTATCATATTTATAAACGTGCCGATAAAACCACAACCAAACAACACTCGTTGTCTTGTTGCAACATAATTTATGTAAGAGTGGAGCAAACTCGCCATTTGGATACGTGTTAAGGTGCCAACCAGCATATCGTTTCGTCCTCAAAACTGAAAGCAACCTGCCACTTTACCAATACTATAACTAAGTCCCAACTCACCCAAATGTAAGTAGGCCTCTTTCTATTTTGAAACATTCTGATCTTGTCCATGACCCATACACAACCTCTTCATCCACAGGAACACCTTCATGACGGGGTATATAATCATCGCTTGCGTATCTGCGTCCCTTTTTACCAAGTTTTTCTTTCTTTCTTTTACTCCTTAAACTTATTCCTGAAAGAATTCAATATTTGTATTAATTTGTCTACACATTTTTATCGTACAGTACCATCTGACGACCATAAATAGAAATGTTATACTATTTAGGCATCCCTAAAAGAAAATATAAAAAACCGGCCAAGTACGAATCGGACTCGTGCTTGTTGTAATAGCGCAGTGTTTTTGCCTCGAAAAACGGACATCCATTTTTTATTAACTTATCCGATAGAACAGGTTATTTTGAAAGTAAGAGTAAAATACCAGTTTGACAATTTTGTCTCAACCTGGAGATACTTTTTTTTTCTATTTTTTCCATAAAAACCATAGAAATCGCAATAGCTTCAGATCCAATCCGTTTTTGTTGTATCTTTGATTGCAATTACTTGATGCTTTATGTTAAGTAAATTATCAAGCAAACGCTCAATTTTTATCGTTATCGGTGTGTGAGTAAAAACGAATTTTATATATTTTCGATTTTATTTTTTTATGGGCTTATTTCATGGCATTTGGATTCAATATCGAGACAAGCTGTTGCTTTGGCACTAAGAAGTACAGACTAAAAATATCATATCCAAATCTTATGGTATCTAGAATTTACAGGATTCTGAAATTTAGGCGCTAGGGTTGGCAAAAGACGTATTTAAAAAAAATATTTTTAGTGAAATAGTTAATTCTCGATACAAGTGGGCATTTTTTATATATTTATTTTTAAGAAAATTAAAAAGTGTAATATAATTTGTATAAAAATAAATAAAGGATTGATGGTTATCTGAAAGAAGTTACAATATCATTGATATTCACATTGTTAATGATGAATCCAACTATTTTCATATTAATTTATAAATAATTAAAAAATTAATTAAATTAAAATGAATACGGAATTATAATGCTAGTAATCCTACTAGTTTTGTAAATGTACAATTTTTTTTGCCGTTTAGTTATTTGGTTGGATATTTGTAAGTTTACTAATATCATACGAAGTTATACGTATGAAGTATAATAAAATAAAAAATTGTTTATCCAATAAAAGGCAATTTGTGGTACGGGGAAGGGGTCCGCCCTCGTTAGGCTTAAGTCAAAACACTGTACCTATACATATTGCTCGAGGAACGGGGGTGAAGCACCATGGGGACGCAAAAGACCCATGGCGCCACTTTGCCTCAACAGGACTTGACCTGACTTGTTGAGGGATGTCTTTCCGAGGAGTGAGGGCGCCAACCCTCATGTTGGTCCACGAGTAGCAGTTTATGCAGCTGTGGATAACGCCACAGCCGGTGCTCTTCAGCCTCCGGGAGTATCCGCAAATACACAAAGAGGATTGACCAGATTAGAAGCATTTAATTTACTGACGAAACTAGCCAAGGATGAAGGTAGTAAATTCCGCCCTATTGACGTAGATTTGCAAAAGAACTGTTGCTATTTTAAGAGCGCTGAATATGCCACTTTCGTATAAAGATAATAATCAAGTCAAAATGTAAGGTGTATTTGACCCTGCTCATCTCCGCATTTGGCTTGACATGCAATAAAGCATGAAAAAATATTAGTATAATTATTTACCTTTCATTAAATTTGTATGTTTAATTTGATGTAAAAATAATAAAAAGTTAAAAGAATATTATTTGTAAGTTATGAGAGTGGGTGTAAATATGTACCTATACGTAGTTAATATTCTGTGATAAAATAAAATCCAACATAAAATTTAAACTTACAAACAAAAAATATTATTTTTTGTGAAGTGATGACCCTAAAATCAAAATTATCAGAAAAAAACTTTAGAACTGAATAACTCCTAGATACCGCGAGATTTGGATTTGGTTTTTTTTTTTTAGTGATTGGTTGTGGTCTAATGATGATTCACAATAAATATAGAATCCAACTAAGCAAAGACACAACCATGAAAAATCAAAATCTCAAAACACAAAATATGTATATTTCTTCACATCTGTACTAGTTGGTACTCTTTTGTATTTTTTTTCCAATATCATTAATATAGTTTTATTACATAATAATAAAGAAAAGTGTAAAATAATGCGTATTTTTTTTGTAATTAATTAATTTAGAAAAGTTCAAAAAAAAAAAAAAATGTTTACTCATGTTTGGTGTAAAATTGGCACATTGGTATTTCACTCTTACTTTTAAAATAACCTGTTCTATCGGATAAGTTAATAAAAAGGGGATGTCCGTTTTTCGAGGCAAAAACAACACTGTAGCGCCAACAGAAATACATCATCCGAGAAAATTTCAACTGTCTATCACGGTTCAGGAGATAGCCTTGTGACAGACGGACGGACGGACACCGGAGTCTTAGTAATAAGGTCCCGTTTTACCCTTTGGGTACGGAACCCTAAAACCAGGCTAAGTGCATGTTTAACCACGCACAATGAAGGGTTCCGTAGTTGGGATGAATTTATCCAATAAACTTAATATCGTAGTTGAAAAATATTTTTGCAACCGCAAATTTAATGTTGGTCGATTATTATTACTCGGTAACTTCTGGAGCCTACTTAGCTGTGATAGTTTTCCTTTTAATTTCGTTATATATACTACTGCCGTGAATTTTTTCACATATCCACAACCAACCATTTAGGCCGGGGACACACACTTGACTCTAACAAAAATTAAAGCTTTAATATTTCGCAAACGGATCCCTGAATAAGAAAATGGTTTTCACAAACTCAAATTATTTTTAAATGACCTTTCCAACGATACCGCACACCATGGGAATGACGAGAAAAAAAACATCCCCTCTTTAAGTGTAAGGGAGGTACCCTAAAAAAAATATTTTTTACGATTTAATTTTATTACTTTGTCGGCGTAATTTATATGTATACCCATACCAAATTACAGCTTTCTAGCACTTAGAATCTCTGAGCTAAGCCGCGGACAGACCGACAGACGGACATGGCGAAACTATAAGGGTTCCTTGTTGACTCCTAAACCTTAAAAACTAACAAATCCAACTGTCTATTAAAATATGTTTTACAGTTGCCACGAACTGAATAGCTCAGTCAATAACTACACCAAACATCGCAAACGCGCATGTAACTACGATTTTTTTATATGCTGCTAGGTCCCCTGAGAGTAGTTTTAGTTAAAACCCAAGTTTGCAACTCTGAAAACCTTGTTACTCCCATGGTGTTAAAAAAAACTACGAAATCGAGGCACTTTTTTTTTGGAAAATATACTGAAGTATGAGTTTTTAAGTCTCCTCAAAAAAAAACGGCGTGAAGCGTCTATTTAAACCCACTATAGTAAGAAATCTCGTATTTTGTCAAGTCGTAAAAACTGTCCGAACCAGAGGCGGGACGCTAGTGTGATATAATTACAAATTCTACATTTAACAAATATAGGTAACAACCGAATCAATAATTTTATTTGGTATAACGATCAGTAAATATTCTCACCTTCCTCATCCTCGTCAGAATCTGGAGTGACCTCCATATCAGACATTTCCATGGGACCATCATCATGGCCGTATCTCTTAATGACTGTGCGTTTTCTGGGTTCTGTAACTATCAAATCTTCGTCTTCTTTTTTCTCTGTAGTATCAATTTCTGCTTTTTTGGCCCATTTATTCCAGAAATCAGGATCTCTAATGTCAATATCTGAACGTTGGTCTGCTGCAGAAAAACTAGCTTTAGAAAATGTTGACCCTTTTTCTGACTCCATCTGAATAACTTGAGTTCTGCGCGCTAATATCATTTCAATATCTTCCTCACAAAACTTGTCACCAGCATTATCTTCATCCATCACAGCGCCATATGCACCTTTTTTAAGCAAATCTTCAATTTCTTTTTTAGAGAGTTGCTTTACGCCTGTTTCTTTTCCTTGGATTGTATTCATACTCTGTAATATTGCTTTATCTAGACCGAGCTTTAGCGACGCCTTATCAAACATCTCTCTTTCGTACGAATTACGACAAATTAATCGATATATTTTAACCATTTTTTGTTGACCTATACGATGGCATCGAGCTTGTGCTTGTAAGTCATTCTGTGGATTCCAATCGCTATCATAAATTATAACCGTATCCGCAGCTGTTAGATTTATGCCCAAACCACCTGCTTTCGTACACAACAAAAATACAAACCTATCCGAGTCCGGTTTAGAAAATCTATCGATTGCTTCTTGTCTCAAATTACCACGTATACGTCCATCAATCCTTTCAAAGGGATATTTTTTAAACACAAGGTAATCTTCTAAAATGTCTAAGCACCTAACCATTTGGCTAAATATTAAAACTCGGTGACCACCTGCTTTCAATTTTGGAAGCAATTTATCAACCAGTACCATTTTACCAGATGAGTCAATGAGTGCTTTATAATAAGCTTGTTTATCTTCCCCATTGGCTTGTTTATAGTCAAATTGTATTTGGTCTTCTGCTCCATTTAGCAGATATGGATGAATGCAACACTTCCTCAGTTCCATCATAGTATTCATCAAATTGGGAATATTAGCTGCCGAAGCAGTACCTTTTTGTAAAAAGCTGAAATTTCTCTCAAGTATTGCTCTATAATACTTTTTCTGTATGTTGGTTAATTCAACTTCAATTATCGTTTCTTCCTTTGGAGCCAACGTTTTTTCAACATCTTCTTTTAATCTTCTTAACATCATCGGCTTTAAAAGTGCTTGCAACTTAACGACTTCCGATTCACTCTTAAGTTGACCAAATTCATTTAAGAACGCATCACTACTAGAAAATTGTGATGGTTCAAGAAAATTAAGCAGAGAGAACAATTCATTGACATTGTTCTGCAATGGAGTGCCAGATAATAAAACCCTATGCTCTAAATGAAGCTGACGTAATCCCTCCAATAACTTACAATTGCGATTTTTCAGTCTATGAGCCTCATCAATGACACATATTCGCCAGTTAAACGATTTTAATTCCTGAAAGTCTGTTACAATAATTTCGAATGTTGTTATGAGAACATTGAATTTAGTAATTTCTTTGATTGGCTCGCCTTGTTCATTCTTGTAATAAAATTCATACTCTTGCAGCATACTCTTACTCTGTTGTGAACCATGATAAACAACAACGTTCATTTCGGTCCATCCTTCAAATTCTCTCTGCCAATTAGGTATAGTAGATAGAGGAGCTATAATTAGGAAAGGTCCTCTTACACCATATTCCCAAACAGAATTTACAAATGTTAGACTCTGAATAGTTTTTCCTAATCCCATTTCATCCGCTAATATGCAGTTACGATTATTATGCCAGGAGAATAACAACCAGTTAAGCCCTTCGAGTTGATAAGGCCTTAATGTGTTTCCTCCTTTATACAAAGGTGATTCTTTTAACTGGACCCACAGATCTGCAGACGGTCGCTTCTTAAACTTCCACTTTTCTTTTGGGGGTATCTCACTAAATGTCTTATACTGCCTTATCTTATCGACATCAATGTCTTCTTCCAATTCCCATGTACTATCTTCATATTGTAAACTTTTCCATTTGACTAAATAATGTTTTACAACAGTATTATTTGCAGGGTCTTGATTTTCTGACATATCTAGAATTCTTTCCACCTCAACATAGTCAGGATTGAAAGGTTCGTCATCTAACAATTCAAATATATTCAATTGTTGGGCCTGTTTCTGCTTAAATCGTTTTATTTTTGAAAATATTCGTTTATCACCTTTGTAAAGTTCTTCTTCAGTTTTCCATTCACAATGTAAATATGAAAAGTTCCTGTACTTCACAAAATATTCCTCTATATCAACCATAACCGGCTTAATGTTTTTGACTTCTTGATTTTCTTTATTACTATCTGCAGTAATTTCTGTTTTAGTAATTTCTTGAGTGAGCTCGATTTTGTTACAAATGTTCTCTTCATTCATTTCCTTTTTGGCTTCATTACTCAGTATTGGTTCAATATCATCAATGGTATCCTTACAAGAAACAACCTTTTGCGTTTCGTTGTCAGAAGTATTAGCAGATGGCTCACTATCACCAATTTCTAGTTTTGGTATAACTTCACTAGTTGATGGTTCAATTTTAAATTCTCTTTTTCCCATACGACAAGCTAACACATGTTGGACAATCATGGCATCTTCTTCCGTTGTATTTACGTAAATATAGTTAGGTTTAGGCACACCTTCAGATCTGCTGTTCTCTTTGGTATCTAAGTCTTCAGACTTACATTCTTTTTCAACCTTGGGAGTGGCTATTGTAAATTCATCATCTGATAAACGTATCATGACATCATCGGTGTACTTTTTACGTTGCGTATTTCTAGCAGATCTTCTTTTTAAACTATCGTCACCTTCCGGTGGTGGGGACGGTGGAGGTGTGGACATCATATCATCAGGTTCACCATCAGAATCAGGAATTAGCCCACCACGTTTCTTTCTTCTTCCACCTAAAGATTTTCTAAGAGTTAGTTTCTTGCAACTTCCCCCAGCAGACGTCCGTTTTTTTGAAGACCTTCTTTTCTGAGTTATTGAATCCATATCATCGTCTTGCTCCCGTTTAGCTTCAGCCTCTTCTAACAAATCTTTGATTGCTATTTTCGAAACAGGAATATCATCAAAATCCGTTACGTTGGATTCATCTAAGGAAAGTTCTGGCATAATTTTTGATACATTGGGAGTTTCAATATTAGAAATATTTTGAGTCATTGATAATTCACTTGGTGCAGTATCCTTGTCAGTTTCTAATAATTCATAAGACGTTGTAGTGTCCGCCTGTATTTCCAAAGCATCCTTCTTTGAATTTCTTTTCTTTCTAGGTGCGCTTGGATCTTTCGGTTCACGTTTTTTGCGTTCTTTCACTGGCTTGTCACCTAATTCTTTAACTTTAGGTTCTTTAGGGGTGCGCGGCTTTCGCTCTTTGTTTTTCCGAGGTCCTCTTTGTTTTCTTACTTTACCACCATTTATATCATCCATAGAAATTGCACTACTGTCTAAGTTAGTAATATCTTCATTCAATTCTAAGTCAAGTTCTGAATTACTTTGTAATCCTGTCCCAGCTGTTACACAATCTTCAGAAACAGGTAACTGATCTAATGGTTGAGCAGTAGCAGCAAATTTCTCCTTCTTGGCTCGTGGCTTTCTGGGTTTAGCAGGTCCTTTGCCACGACCTCGTCCAGTTGTACTGGTAACTTGAGGACTTTCTACCATTTTTGTTCCATATACAGGATTTTGTAAAGTACAATTCGGGCCCCCATTACACTTATCGTTGGATTCATGCTGCTGAATTACAGCTAATCGTTCTTGTAGGCACCTCACTTTTTCTTGGTTTTCATTAGAAGGCGGCAAACAGTAGATATCTTGTATTTGTTGTTGTAGTGACATCCTCTCTTGTTGGTGAGACGCTGGGTATATGTTTGGGTGAGGCATTGAATTTGGCCCTAACATTAACATAGTTGGATTCATGTTGTGTGACATATTTGGGATAATGGTAGGTTGGTTTGGTGGTATTGGCGTATGCAAATTTGGAACACTCATTGGTAAGCCCACTGGAACGTTAGAAATATTTGCTGCTACATTTGACTGAACAATTGGTGGCATATTACTGGGTATGTTAGGCATATTTGTGAGAATATTACCTTGAATTGGAGGAATTAGTGGTATATTACTCTGCTGATTATGAACAGGTATACTAGATGTTACAGTATTAGTAAGGTTTCCATGTTGCATCGTATGATTGGATGGTAAATTTGCTTGTACGTTAGGTACTGCTTGCGTAACAGATGTGGGACCACTTTGGTAAGTAGAAGATACATTATGAGCAGCACTGGTGTTAACAGAAGATGGAATACTAGTCGGTAGATTTGCTGATAAACCTTGTGTTACGTTAGGCATATTTGCTGAAACATTTTGAAGGTTGCTTGCTGAATATCCCGGATTTCTACTTACATTAATGCTTGGCATACTTTCGTATTGGCTAGTTGTGTTAGCGTTTATCATTGATGGTACTTGCATTTGTTGAGATGCTCTTATTTGTGAAATATCACCGATCGAAGGATTTGTGTTTGTCATTGTAGACAGAGATAATGCCGTTGCGTGAACAGTTTTGCTTTCTTGCGTATTAGTATTTTCAGTTGATTTCTGTTTAGGTTCTAACTTTTGGTCATTGTTATATGTTTTCTGAAAACTAATATCAACAATTTCATCTTCCTTCGCCATAGCAGTATCCATTTTATTTTCTGCAGACTGTCGAGATCCAGTCAATTTTTCATGATTATCGACAGTTTCTACATTTGCAGACGAATCGTTACAGCTTACTAAAGAACTATTACTTGTTGATGAGCTTTCTTTAAGAGTGCTGGTTCCATTAGGCTGGGACAGAAAACTTCGAGGTGCATTAACATTTTCAGCAGACCGAACACCTTCTGTTTCAATTTTATCGATTGGTTTCGTTTCGGTATTTGTATTATTCAAAGGTATATTTTTTGGCAAATCTGATTTCAGTGGTGGGACTAGTGCCGTAGGCTCAGAAGCCTTGGGTGGTTGTTCGATGTTCTCAATTTGTGTAATGCTACTTGCTGGAGTTATTTTGTTTTGATTCCATTGAGATGGTGAAGAAACAACATGTGCCACAGCTGGAGACGATGGATTACGTTGGTATGGGTATTCTGTTCCTGATGGTAAAACCATTTGTTCTAACGCTTGTAGAGTATTCTGCGATGGAAAAGATCCTGGAGTAGGTGGTGTGCCTGTAGAAACTGGTGACTGCACCATATTGCGAGCGCCATGTGGTGATGCACTAGGACCCTTAACAGGCGACATGACAGGCCGAGGAGATAGTTGAGATTGTGATTGTTGTCTGGGTGATATTTGAGCTCTAGGCGACATTTGAGGAGAAAGCTGAGGAAACGGTGGCCGGTACTGTGGACTCCCAGTTTCTAACCCTGTTGGTTTGACAGTACCGTACTGATTTGAAACATTGACATCTAAGGGATGTTGTATTTGATGAGATTGATAATTCATTGATACAGAGTGATGAGGTGATGCGTAAGGCATTTGTGCCGGTACTGAGGAATGCGACGGCGCTACTGAGGATGGCGGCACTGGTGACTGACGAGGTACATGATGTAGAGGTGGCGCACCGGGGTGATGCAGATGCACATTGGGGTGGTTTTGAATTCCTGGTGTCATACCACCTGAATGACCACCCATACTTTGATGAGATTGATGTTGTGGAATTGGTGCATGGCTTTGTTGACCATGAGGTATACCATACTGATGTGGATTTACATCCATTTGCTGGTGATATGTAGGATGTTGACTAATTCTGGATGCAGTTGGAGGATGCATCTGTGTGTAATTAGGATAGTTCTGAAAGAATAAAGAAAAACACATAAAAATCCGGTCAAGTGGGGACCACGCATACCGAACCGTAGTTGGGATGAATATTAACACATGACCAATATAATTCTATCGACAGCAAAAATAAATTTGTATGTAGTATTGCTCAAAAATATTGAAAAACTAAGTTCCCTTTGCAATTGCAACCAAAAATAGCCTAATCTCAAAAACGATAGACCGAAATAAAAAAGTTACTAATGTTCTGTGCACAATTCTTTTTTATCCCTCAATTACTTGTACCTCCCCCAAATAATTTACATTTACAACACACAAATCTGTGATACAAGAACCACCAGACCAGCAACAACTATGTACACTCAGCGGCAGTAAATGTAGCGTAAGTCCTAAACGCAAATTAATCTTAAGAACTAAACCTATTCCATGGTATTTTTTAAAGAGAATACATGCTAAGTAGCATCGGTTTCTATGAATAATTTCACAATTGGTTAGTTTAAAATTCATTTGTGTAAGATATTATGCCATTAAGGAGCAGTGGTGGCTGCGACTTCCAGTTGTAGGTCATAGGTACCCTAACAGGCGAATTACTTTGTGTAAATTATTTCATCACCACTGCTTTATAAACGGTGAAGGAAACATCGTGAGGAATCCGGCATGTCCTAGAACCAAAAAATCGAAGACATTTGACATCTACCGGTCCACTCCCTCTCACTGAGAATAGGCTTGTGTCCAAGCAGTGGGAAAATTATACGCTGGTTATGCTAGTAAGCCAGAGCTGTCTTAAAGTTCCGTATGAATGTAAGTTAAACGATATTTTTTCCTTTCATGCCGTATGATATTATTCTTTTTACGACTTTTTGAGGTGTAGGAAATGGCAATCTCAGAAAAAAATTGAACATGCGCACCCTAGGTCACTTAGGCCTGCTCCTTCGTCGAAGTCTCTGGCTGTAATTCTCATTATACCTCGTAAAGCCTCAAGATTTTGCTTTAAAAGAAATCACTACTCTTCTTTAAAAACAATTTATGTATTATTCACTGAAACCAACTAAAGAAACTACTTGGCATCTATTCTCATAAAAAAATCCTAAGGAATGGGTTTAGCTCGTTCACAAATTAGCGCTTAGTTAGGGCGCCATACAAATTCTAAACCTCGACTCATGGCACAGAAACCTATTCACTTACCCACAAACGTACATGAATGCTAAAGGGTCCGTAAGTTTGTTCGCAAAAAAACAAAAACCGCTTTGGACAATTTCTAACCAAATCATGAGAAAGCTAAAAATAATTAAAATAAAGGTCTATATAACTATAACAACACAAAACCACGTCATTCAGTCACAGCACCTGCGAATATTTTCATCACTTTTGAGCTCTCGAAAATATAGTTCATGTCGCCTTTGATTACCATAGTAAGATTTATTCCATTCTAATACCAAAAACTAATACCACTGGTATTTGTATCAACTCATTTTTTTTTTCTATTCCGAACGGATACCATTGTTTAATACCATAACAAGTTCAAAGATATAAGGTACAGTCAATAAAAATTCTTTGTATGTAATTTCATTTTTCGAAAATGTGAACGATCAATCTACTTTTGACTTGCGAAACTTTACGGACAAGATATTAAGTGATAATGAAAAAAGTCAAATTCTTGATATTTATGGGGCTTTTACAGCCTTCAGGGCCTTTTCCGAAAGACCAGGGGGCCAAATCTACTAATTTACAAACGTGTCAATGGTCTCACAATTATGAATTTTTGACAGATTTGCCATACAAAATCTGTCAAAAACTCATCATTGTGAGACCTGAACAGGTGTTTTTCAAAATTCTACTACTTTTCAACTTCTAAATATGGACCAATACATATTTATAGTTTGACTTGATAAAATCTCAGTTTAGTTAGGGCTCCATAGTTTTACTTGCTCCAGGGCCTTTGGATACCTAGCTACGCGTTTGGTGCTATACAATTTAATAATACTTAGCGATCGAATCTACACAATGCAAGGATAGTCTCACAATCTTCAGCAGCT
Organism: Lithophane leautieri; assembly: GCA_949152455.1. Lineage (NCBI taxonomy): Eukaryota > Metazoa > Arthropoda > Insecta > Lepidoptera > Noctuidae > Lithophane > Lithophane leautieri. The sequence goes on along the minus strand of OX424462.1, from coordinate 9,400,057 downwards.
CCAACAATACAACTCCTTAAGCTATAAGTGCCATATGTCATGATTTCATGAAATAGTCATTCAATACACTTTTATGAACTTAGAGAGTTGCATTACTGATTATAATGTTTATAATTCTGTAAATCCATGTTTGTTACGCTCGCGAATCATATTTTAATCAACATACAACCTGATACTGACCTGCAAATTGCAATAAACGTAAGAAAAAATTAGTTTCACGGGCTACTCTGAATCTTTCGCCTTAAGCGACGATATGTAAAATTTAATGCAATTCATCATTATATTTACCTGCTGTTGCCCATATATTTGCTGTGATGTTGGTTGTGAAAAATGAGGTTGTCTTGGTAAATAAGATCCATTCTGTGCTTGTAGACTTCCTAAATTAGCGCCCTGTTTAAAGACAAACATGAAATTGAAAGTATTCTTTTGATAGGACCAGGGACACCGTTAACAACGAGTATGTGAAAAATAGGCATTTAATACAATACTTATCTGTTTTTATTTATTTTGTTAATCACGAAAATTTTGCGAAATTATTACTTAAAAACAATGCGGTCAAATATGCTTGAGAAACGCTGGACATTTTAACAACAATAAATCGTTTTGACTGCAACTTTATGCAGCTGCTGGTAAGTTTACTTTTTTCCTTCTTTTGGGATTTAAAGCTATCAGACTATATTTTGCCAACATGCAAACGAGTTGAAGTGAGTTCCGAGTGGAAAAATCTAAGTTTAACCTGAATTTGCGTGAAAATGCGTTCTAGATAACCCTGACTTTTAATTGCAATGATATAATTGGGTGTTATCAAAGCATCTTCTCCATCTTCGATATTATCAATTTATTTAACAGGTTTCCCAAATGAGTATTTCTTTCAAAATTAATAAATCTACCCCCTTTTATGGTATTCAATATACATAAAAAACCACCAACCTGTTGAGGAGGGTATTGATGCATTTTTTGTTGGTGTTCATAGCTATGTCTGTAGCTTGGTGTTATAGGAGTATATCTATTCGCACCTGGGGGACCAGACCATACACCCATTTCTCCAATACCTAAAAATGAATAATTATAAAACAATAATATTATCAGCACCAGCACATCATAATTATTACCTATTGTGAAATATTACATTGAACAAGCTTAAGGGGGATGCGCCAGGGTAGCCCGCGAAATTCAAATTTTCTTACGTTTTTTGCAATTTGCAGGTCGGTGTTAGATTGTATGTTGATCTAAATATGATTTGCGCACGTAACAAATATGGATTTACAGAATTATAAACATAAAAATCAGCAATACAACTCCCTAAGTTCATGAAAGTCTCAAATGTCGAGATTTCATGAAATCATGAGTTTTGAGACTTTCATGAACTTAGAGAGTTGTATTGCTGATTTTTATGTTTATAATTCTGTAAATCCATATTTGTTACGTGCGCAAATCATATTTAGATCAACATACAATCTAACACCGACCTGCAAATTGCAAAAAACGTAAGAAAATTTGAATTTCGCGGGCTACCCTGGCGCATCCCCCTTAAGAGGTATAAGACTATAATTATTAAGATTGGATTGAACATTTAATTTGCAAGGACAAATTTACGGCCTCAGATAATTTAAAAAATACAAAATGCTGCTATTTTTTTATCTATTATATTTTATTATATTATTATATATATTTTTTTTATTTTATTGAAACAATATTTTTCAACACACTTGCTCGTAAAGTGGCCCTTATTGAACCGCTTTTTGTTTCATAATGCAGTGTATTAAACATGCGAATTTTTAAGTTTTTATTACCGCACAGTGCGGTAATGTCCGCCCTATATTATTTATTTTTGTCAAAAAAGTAACATTCTTCCGTGTTCTACATCCGAATAACTTTACAAAATATTCCGTTTTTATGCTTTTAATACCTATAAGACTGTTCAACGGCTTCTTGCCTTTGCCTCTCCTTCAACCTGCCAAGACACCACGATAAAAGGAATCCACGGGCCATATTTCTCATATTGTTTTAAGTAGTTTATAAAACTTTTCTATTTTTTGCCTCCCAAGTGTGTTGAAAAACGTCGGATGTAACGCGTGTGCACTGATCATTACACACGACTCCCTTATTGAATAATACCGCCTCGAGGTAATGACCAACATATCATAATGTACTATTATTAACAAAATTGTTGTCCCGTGTTTTATTAACCGCGGTAATCATTACCCCGTGTGTTGAAAAACGTGGTTTGATACTCGTGTGCATTTGTCATTGCACTCTCGGCCCTATTAAGCCCTCGCCTCCGTTGCGGGCTGTCATCCCGCCTTAAGCGCAATGACAACTTTCCACACTTGCATCAATGATAGCAATTTTTTTTTTTCTAGTAGCCCATGGTTCATTTCAAAACAATAATTTAAATATGACTGTGAAATTTGGATGTATGTATGCATCGTTTTGAGACAAATTATGCAATAAAAAAAAAATTGTATTAGTTAAGTTTCTCAGTAACATGATTTATCAACATCAAACAACTATGTACTATTTACCTGGTTGTTCAGGCATGGCATACATAGGCTCTGGACCAGGATGATATCCTGGATATGCGTGTGAAGGATGCACATGATGTGGTGGATGTAGCGGGCCATGAGGCGGCTGAGGCAAGCGAGGTCGCGGCGGGTAGCTTCCGTAGTCATGGTAATCGGGCGCAGGAGGACCTGTACCTGGATTAGGCACTGGTTGAGCACTGCCAGCTGGAGGCCCTCCAAACGATGTCAGTTTCTGAATTGATCCTTCTTGTGGTACAGTATTTTGACTATAAGGCTGCCTGTAACTAAAAGAGAATGTTTGGTTAAGGAGCTATCAGTGTTGACAATTTAATTATTTGTGCTGTTCGTAGTCACCTATTATCAGGAGTATCTTTGTTATCGCCAGCTACTCCACCCGACGTGCCACCAGCAAAGCTGTCTGATCCACCAAGATCAGTAAGTCCTTCCAACATACCGCTTCCATCATCAAATAAATTATATGAGTCCATCACTCTATTAAGAGTGAATTATGGTTTCTTTACTTTCAAGAAGTATCCAATGAATATTGGGTACGTCCATTTTATCCTGTAAAATAAAAAAAACGTAATTCACTAAACTTACGTTAATTCCCGACTGTTATCAGGAGGGTTAAGATTTTCAGGCGTGTATGATTGTTTCTTTGGAACGCTCTGCAACCTAAATGGCCTGATGGATTTTAATTAATGTAGTAAATAAGTAAGACTGTTCGTTAGATGTCTTTTAATAGTGGGAGTGAGAACATAAGAATGGTATGTTTTTTCCACGGCTGTAATTATTCCAACGGCGCGTTATTTTAGCCTAAAAGAACGAATTTGCATTTAAAATTGCATTTGTCAAAAATGTAGGGTGCTTAGTCCAAATGTCCGACACTAAAATCTATGTCACTGAATAAGGAGAAACATTAGCTAACCTATAAAAATAAAAACCAAATGGACAGAATTATCCACCATTAAATTGCTTTAAAACTGAAACTTGTGAATTCTGAGGTTCCATCAAGCATGAGTCCGATCCAGTTCTCGAAAATGACCCACGTAACACGTTGTACTGAGAACGGCCATCACTGTCTGCATAGAATTGAAAATCTAGTAACATACTTACTATTATTTATTTATTTTACTACATTTTTTTTTTCTTCTTACTTTGAAATCATAAACTAATACTTACACCTGCTTTATTTTCGCGATTATATTTTACAAGCAAACGACTCGGTTTCCTGTGATGACAAAGTTATACCTTTTAAGGCCCTACCCTACCCCAAATTGCTTAGCATGATCCTCCGTTATGCCGAAAATACTGCAGCATTAATTTTGAAATAAATATATGTTAAAGTTGAGGATGGATGCTAGGTCCCATTAAGGGCGAAAACACGATTGCTAAAAAAAAACTCTATAGAAAAAAAATACAAAGTTACCTCTAAGCCGAAATATAAACCACTGGTACTAAAAAATACTTCAGATTTTGCATAATAATAACTGAACTAACTAAAAAGCAGGCATGTATTTTTTCTTTATTCCCATTATTTTCACCGTAAAAAGCTATTCGAGGCTCGAGAGCAGCCAGCACCCCACTCCGTCTCGCTCTCACTCAGGCCGCGAGTAGTATGGTACGAGCGAGATAAAATCCTCAATTACAGCCTTAAATACAATTTTAGTTAGGAACAGGATAGTTATTTTATAAGTTCATAGTTATAAAGTTACTAGTTGCGCCTCGTGGTTTCAGCCGTATACGTCTCGATTACGTGGGAATATCGGGATAAAAGGTATCCTAGGTCATGGTCTACCCATATGCCAAATGTCATCCAGATCTGTACAGCCGTTTTAACGTGAAAGCGAAACTCACTTTTGCTTATAATATATGCTAGGATCAAATCCATTAGTGCCAGCACTAGTCGAAGAGAGTGAACTCAAAAGTTTATGCAAGTGTAATTTGCCCCCAACAAAATCAATTAGAGACACACGTGAAATACACGCACTGCGTGTATTTCACGAATTGTGTGTATTAGGAATTTAATAAATAATATTAAATTTATTCCCGTTCGTCCCACTGATTTTGTTAGTGGGAGGAACGGAATAATTTTATTTTTAATTCCTGTTGGTCCCACTAAATAATTTGAGACCGGTTCAAAATAAAAAAAACCGGCCATGTTCGAGTCGGACTCGCGAACGAAGGGTTCCGTACCATTATCTAAAAAAAAATATTTCAAGAACAAACTTAACATTGTAGTTGAAAACCTTGTTCTCAATGTATGGGAGATTGGGAGAACATGTTTTTGCAACTGCAAATTTAAGTTGGTCGATAGTTTTCCTTTTAATTTCGTTATATATACTACTGCCGTGTTTTTTTTCACATATCTAAAATTACGGATCGCTGAATCCAAAAATGGTTTTGACAAACTCCGTTATTTTTAAACGAACTTTCCAACGATAACCCACACCATGGGATTGACGAGAAAAAAAAACCATCCCCAATTTAAGTGTAGGGGGGGGAGGTCACCTAAAAAAAAAAAATCTTTTACGAAATATTTTTTACCACTTGGCGTCATTTATATGTATGTATACTCATACCAAATTACAGCTTTCTAGTACCAATAGTCTCTGAGCTAAGCCGCAGACAGACAGGCGGACAGAGAGATAGACAGACATAGCTTTAGTAATAGGGTTCCGTTTTACCCTTTGGGTACGGAACCCTAAAAACACTTATTTATCCTTACTATGTATCTTCTATCATTTTTTTTTTATTTAACACGTACTTCTTATCCTTGTAGTTACCAATGATTGAAATACTACTATCTATATATTTTTTAAGTTACTGCTCAAAAATTTTGCACAATGTGTCGTGAACAGAATACCGTTTTGTATACATGGCACGTACCACCGAGATAAAAAGTATTGTATGTGTTAAATTCAGGTTTTTAACTATCTGTTTTCCAAATTTCATTCAAATCCTATTAATAGGATAATACTAATGAATGAAATACTATCTTCAGTTCATGCAAGCCTAGTAATTTTTGTTAGGCTACTGCTCAGAAATTGTGCACAACGTGTCGTGAAGGTGAATAGAATACTGTCTTGTGAATTCATGCAAGCTTAGTACTTTTTGTGACAAGTTTTTGTTTATTAACTTAAGGAATAAGATTTTTTATACAAACAATAACTCCCCTTTTTCAAAAACCTCGTCTTAGTTGCTCCTCTACATTATGAAAGCCGTGCAAATTTTCATGTTCCTACAGTCGTTTCGACTGTGAGTCCGTCACGGTTTCCTTTTTTATATAAATAGAGTAGAAGATACATAGATTATATTAGTAAGTGTTTTTTTTACCATTGAACAACCAGACTCAAATTATTTAGTGGGACGAATGAGAATTAAAATCAAAAATACTAAATTATTGCCGTACGTCCCACTAACAAAATTAGTGGGACGAACGGAAATAAATTTAATATTATTGATTAAATTTTCGTTCGGCCCACTAGTGGGACGAACAGGAATACACGACACAGTGGACAACAAAATTGGGAACATTCCTCTTGTGCCACTGGTGGAACAGGCTGGTAGAACAGAGTAGAATAATTCATAAACATTTCTAACAATAATCTTACAACTATGTTACTAACTCAGACCAACCAAAATAGAAAGACGGATCACTACGTACATCAAACGTGTAGCCACAAAACTATGCTCCTGCAAGTAAACACACAGGCTCACGCACACACCTACAGAAAAACTATGCTCATCGCTCCTAGTACGTCACGAGTCGTCGTCTAGTAAACTTCAATAAAAAAAATAGAATTATGCCTTCTTGTGTAGTGAAAACTTGTAAAAACAATAGCAAAACACATAAAAAGTCTCACGGAATCACTTTTCACATGTAAGTACTTCAAATAACATCGTTTCTTAATTTAGTAAACTATGAATTTTAGGTTACTTGGAACAACAACCTGAACGAATGAACGAACGAAAACAGTGACATTTAACCTGCGGGGGTTGCCATAATATGATTTGAAATTTCCCCGTTCGATATTTTTTAGTTCGAGTAATTATATGCCTGTTTTTTTATGTATTTAATATTTTAGATTTCCAAGTAATATTGAAAATAAAAGTAAATGGATAGTAGCTATAAGAAATAGTCGGAATGATCCAGAATGGCTTCCATCGAAAACCAGCGTGGTTTGTTCCGATCATTTTGATAATAATGACCTTTATTCAACTAATCGTGGACTTCGCCGTGTGATCAAAACCGGATATCCTAAAAACGTACATACAATTTAAAAAACAAAAATGAGATTTTATCAAAACAGTAATTAAACACGAGACTGTATTTTTTATTTTATTTTAGTTAGTTTCTCAACTTAGACTAGCTAATTTAAATACTACTGTCCCAAATTTTATTTTTTCCCAAATTGCGGACGCTTTTTACGTGCTTTCTATAGTCAGTGATTTTGCTATCGTGGTCTTCTTGAATTTAATAAAGTTGATTGTAAATATAATTAAGTACCTATTTTATTTCAAAACAATTTACTACCCACGACGATGTTATGATTTACGCTTCAACAACCTTATAACTTAATATTTCTATAATTTACAAACCAATTTTTTTTACATTCAATTGATAATTAATGGATAGTTCTAAGTGAAAGAGCGGAGCTTCCTATCACAAGCAATTCTTGATTAAAAGGTAATCTCCAAATCATGTATGTAAATGCACTTTGTACTTAATTGTTATTTTATTTTGCGATGTAAAAAAAAATGGTTTTGTTTCGGAATCCTTCCTAACGATTGAGGTACAATACCATACTCAACAATATCTTACTCGTACAAATTATCCTACCCAAAATATTATTCCCCAAATTATAGGGAAAAACTTTAGCAAATGACAACCCTTTTTACAGACACATAGATAAAAAGGTGGCTTCATTTTGATGTTCGAAATGCTCCGTCTTTCTTTTTTTGTTGGTCTGAGGTTACTAATTACATCCAATAATAAAACCGTTACCGAAGTTAACTGTAGTAAAAGCATGCAAAAGTTATCTTCCAATTTTCAGTTCTTCCATATCTTCCTGGCGACGTTTCCGGCTTGCATAACCAAGGGGAAAAGCTATACGCTTATGACATTACTAATAACATATAGCAGTACAACTTATCCCGTCCAGTTACACAGCAATCTTCAAAAGGATGATAATGATTTTTAACGTTTCAAACTAAACATTGCAAATACTTTATTGAAAAAAAAAACAAATAGTTGCTATTTTGTAGCAAATAAAAAGATCATTCATTCAAGTTAGTAACATTTATATATTTAAGTAATTTTTTTTTAAATATAAGAAAAAGTTCAAATAATTCAGCAAAATGTTAGGTTATCTCAGTAACTGTAGTCATCAATGACGACAATGACTAGTCAAAAAACTTTTACAAAAACAAAAACCGACTTCCAAAAAAAAACACAAAAAAAGTGAAAAATAACTGTAATTTCGGAAGTCGGTGTCTTTACGCGTTATGTGTGCGCGGTATGTTACGCGATTACTCCTCCAATTATGAATCGATTTTGATGATTCTTTTTTTAACCGACGAAAAAAAAAGGAGGAGGTTCTCAAGTCGACACGTATATTTTTTTGTTTCTTTTTTTTATGTATGACCACGTATAACTTTGTAGAGAGTGTCGAGACCGAGTGTCGAGACCGTTTTGACGTTTCGTTCTCGTATATGTAATAAAACGTTATGCCTTGAGAATCAGTTTTAATCAATGTAGATAAGTCATCGATTACTAACTCTCTAAGGGCCGATTTTTCAATCCTCAGATTGTTACTGATCCTTTTTAGCTAAATACATGCCCACTTCTATCAACTTACCTACAAACAAAAACTAAAAGGTCGCCACAATAGCTGACCATCTGTGGATTTAAACAAAAGCTAAGCTAAGAAATCTCGTCAAAATGTCAAACCTATGTTTTGTTTCTATTCTTGTCTAACACATTGAATACTGTATCTGTGCATCTCGCTTACACATAAACAGTGTGAAGTTGGTTAACAAAGACTATGGATAACTATTCTACAGTTAATAAACGATTGAAAAATTGAAAATATTTATTCACCTGATAAACAGCCAGATAATTTTATACGCTAGATAACTATTCAACGATTTAACTGAGGACTGAAAAATCGGCCCTAAGTATGTTCAATCGATATGTCTCGAGAATCAGTATAAAGGAAACAAATTTTTTTTTCATCGCTACACAAAAGTTTTTTATAGCTGTCAAAACGGAATTAGACTGTCGTGACTTTAACTACTATACTATCTGATCTGTGAACATACTTTTTTTTTTTTTGTCTAATCAAGCTAAGTACTTATGTAACAGATACTGAACCAATTTCATACACCCTGTACCATTGCGATTTGCGAATTCCAATGTTTAGAACCATGTCTTTCCTTAATGTCACATTGTTTTAAACTGTGATTTTAAACACTTACATTGTTTTATTTCAAAATGTTTTAAACATTGTTAAAAAAAACGTGTTTTAAAACAACTTGTTTGTTTCATGCCAACCCTGGTAATAGGTGTCCAGCGAACAGACTGCGTTAGAAACACCACCCTGCACTCCATAACTCAAGTAGCAGATGTTGGAAAAAAACAGCCATGCTGAAGTAGGAGTGGGCCAGCCACGTCGCACAAATACACCCGGAGGGATGGGCAAAGATCTTCACTCACTGGACACCTGAAGGGGGACATTGCCTTCGAGGTAGACCGCAGCGAATTAAGTGTGACAATCTAATCATGTTTGCGGGGCTAACATGGACAAAATTCGCACAAAACAGAGATTTGGAAGGAAAAAGGGGAGGCCTTGGCCCAACAGTGGGTCACAATATAGGCTGTATAAAAAAAAGGACATGCCTTTTTTCTCACAAGGTTTTTCTACTTCACTATTTTGAAAGCAGTGCTTATGCAATAATAATTATTTATACATAAAGAGCCTGTCTGGGTTTGAACCCATGACCTACAAAGTTGAGGCAGGTTTCTAATGGGTCACCACTGCTCTAATATTGGCCAGTTAGCGAGGTTGTATAGCACACAGGCCTATTGGTTTAAGAGTTTCGTAGTTCCTAAGAAGTTCTGACTTATCCCTGTTCTCACTAATACTAGGCGACACCTAAATAAATGCATAGTGTAATATTGAAAACTTGCATTTGCCGACTATCTTAACTCAAAGTAAAATTGTTATATAAGAAATACTGACATGATAACAAAAATTCTTTCACTGATAGAAAGCTACACAATAACAGTGTCGATATTTTGATGATAAAATAAGAAATTTTCTGCGGAAGACGCGGGCAGGTACTTATCAAATATTGAAAAACAATGCATCAAATATTCAATTTTTAAGTTAGCTACCATGCTACCAATCGACTTTCGGCGTTGACCAACGAAATTACATTTCTCCAATTATCCAGAATCCAAAATATGTGTTGAGAACGTCGTTCATTTCCAACGCAAAAAGGAAAGTCGTGTCTACTCTATAGCTCTGAAGATTTTTGCTATATCTTTAAAAATATGCACCGTACTTAACTAGATTAGGTAGGTACATTACATTTACATCAAATAAATGCCTAGTATCTGCGCGACGATACCAAGTAGAAACACCAATACTACGTATGTATACAATAAATGAGAAAAATACCTATGAAGAAGATAGTGTAGATAAATTATTACTTATGATAGTCAATCATTAAATATAATTAGAATGAAATAGATCACGTAAATTATAAGCAAATAAATCACACAATAAATAATGTAGACAATACTTACTATAAACGCCACACAACAAGTTGTTCACAAAATGGATACCATACTCCAAAAATCTAGGTCCATAAAATGATGATCAATGAAAGACGGTCACAGTTTTGAGAATAATATAACGGTGGAGATGATTTTTACCGTATATCTTCCGGATTACTGAGATTAAATGCCCAATTCAGCATAATATCTCACATCACTAACAAATACGAGAAACGCCATTTATGCACCGTCCATTTTGTATCCAAAATGAGTTTTTTTTACATGTGGGCTTTCGTTGAATGTTGCTATATCATTAAATCAATCAAGATGTAAAAAGGAACATCAAGGAACTCCGGTCAAGACCGGTCAGATTATTCTAGTAGAATAATCTAAAATGGACCACATTGTTTTGGAAATAAATAATAGTACCTATCATAATAGGACCGATGTCCGATGGAGCAAACGAGTCCCAAGACCGCGTCATGTCACCACGTATCGACAAGCGTAGTGTGGGTAGATGGACTGATGATGAAGGTGGCTGGGACAGACTGGATGTAGAAGGCGGAGGAGGACAGGGTGTTGGTTGTGACGCAACCTGGGAGAGGCCTATGTCCAGAAGTGGACTACGACAGGCTGAGTTGATTGATTAAGTACCTTTCTATATTGACAAATACAGAATTGTGTTCGGCAACAAGATTTATGTTTCAATGATATTCATTGAAAATGCATAATATTACTGGCCAAATGCGAGACGGAGTCGCTCCGATTCTAGGTACGTTCATACGTAACAGTACATAATACCGTGCGTTTGCACTGGCGAAACACTTAGGTACAACAAAATATGTTGAAATCTTTATTTTCTGTCAATGTTCCATACATTTTTTGACAAGGACTAGAGTTTTAAACATATTTTGTTGTAATGTTTCGCTAGTACAAACACACGGTTACAGTTTTCGACACATGTTTCACAGTTTTAGTGTTCTGTAATTGCATGGTTGGGGCACCACTGGTTGCCCCAACGCTAAACTGGGGCGCTTGAGAGCCGCCATACTCACAGATTTTGACATCTCTTGCGAAACATAGGTGGTCAAAACCTTTGTTAGGATTATGAGGTGACTACGTGTGATTTTTAAAATCCAGCGAATCTCCGCTGCGTGATGTTTCGATATGTCTGTTTTTTAATCTCGAAGATTATTTTGACATTTTTAGTGATTAATGTTTGTTTGTTTTTTTCAATTTGGAGTTTGACATTTGCACCTGTCGAGATTAAAAAACAGACTTTAGTTCCAGATAGAACAACTTTGATCTATGTATTGCGACAACAGTCAACCCGTAACTAGCTGTTTACAAATAGCATAAAGAAACTGCGCAGACATAGCAAATTAGCAACTCTAGTTGTGAGTTTCGATGATCGACAACCGTTTTCAGTTGTTGCACTCGACTTTGATCGAAATCGAACAGTAAAGAACAATCGACGAACATTTGAAATAGCAAAAAAATGAAATAAAATAAAAGATTTGTAGAGGTGCTAACCTAATGGTAAAAAGGTTTTAATTTAAAAAAAAAGCTAAAAAAAAATGAAAAATAACGATTTGCCCCCGTCAACTTAATGGAGCCCCCCAACGCTAAACTGGGGCGAGTACTTAGCCGCCACACACACAGATTTTGACATCCGTCAGATCTGTCCACAGAACATTAGTACTCAAGAGGGATCTGTCGCTAGCGATTAGCGATGGCATTTGCCAAAAGTTGGCAACTCTTGCGATGACAGCGGTGTGCGCCATATTAGTAATCTGTGGTGTGCGCTGAGCTTCGACTGACTTCGACATACAGTGGACATACATTAATGTGATTAACATTTTGTTTTGTATGTTTATACAAGAAGAATACCTTTAAGCTTTGAGGCAAACGTTAATTTTTTTTTTACAAATGATGAAATTAGTGGACCCAGTTGTTCGAAGTTTCAAAGTGGCAAAAGTGTTTCGAGAAAACACTGACAAAATAAACAGTATAGACTTTTCTCCTAGCGGGGAAACGTTAATATCTTGCAGTGAAGATGATCAAATCGTCATTTATGATTGTGAAAAAGGCACACAGATGATAACAGTGAACAGTAAAAAATATGGTGTTGATCTTATACATTTCACACATGCCAAGAACACTGCTATCCACAGTTCAACCAAAGTTGATGATACCATAAGATATTTGTCACTTCATGACAACAAATACATAAGATACTTTCCTGGACATACAAAGAAAGTTGTGACTCTTTGTTTATCACCTGTTGAAGACACATTTCTTTCTGGATCTTTAGACAAAACATTGCGTTTATGGGACTTGCGTTCACCCAATTGTCAAGGTTTAATGCACTTGTCAGGAAGACCAGTAGCAGCTTATGATCCTGAAGGTCTCATATTCGCTGCTGGGGTTAACTCGGAAAGTATCAAACTGTATGATTTAAGATCATTTGACAAAGGTCCCTTCGTCACATTCAAGTTGAATCAAGAAAAGGAATGTGACTGGACTGGATTAAAATTTTCCCGAGATGGTAAAACAATGCTGATTAGCACAAATGGATCCATTATTAGATTAGTAGATGCGTACCATGGCACTCCCTTGCAGACTTTTACTGGTCATCTTAATAATAAAGGTATACCTATAGAAGCATCATTTAGCCCAGACTCCCAATATATATTTAGTGGTTCAACAGATGGAAGAGTTCATGTCTGGAATGCTGATACGGGTTATAAAGTGTGTGTGTTGAATGGTGATCATCCTGCCCCAATACAATGTGTACAATTCAACCCTAAGTTCATGATGCTGGCCTCTGCTTGCACCAACATGGCATTTTGGTTACCTACTTTAGATGATGTTTAATATTATGTTGCCTAGTATCAACAATTCTAAAATAAGTGTTATCATCAATGATAAAGTACTTGCAAAGTTTGAAACTGAAAGAGTTAATAGAAGAATCTTATTATACTCTGTAAATTTTATGTTGATTGACATAACACAATAGTATAATGACAAAAAAAAATATATTATTTACACTAATTAACATTAAAGTGGGGTGGAAAATAATAATTCTTTATTAGATCCACATTAATAAACCTGCAGTAAGTCCCCTCTACATTTTGCATGCCCATAATTATAATAATAGGCATCTGAATAATTATCAATCATCATGAAATGAACAAATAAGAAAAAGATGATTAAATCAAAGAAAACATTAGAATTGGTTCATGTATTTAGTAGTTGGTCTAATTGCATAACACTAACAATCACAATCCCTTTTTTTTTGTTTGTTAATTTATCAGTATTCATTGCACTATCTACATGAAAGAGCAAGCAATTTTTTTCAAAATTACTTTTTAATTGTTAATAATTCCCTTCAAAATGAAGGGGATTGTGAGTGAGTTATGCATTTGGAGTGCATTTCAATCCTTGGTGAGAATACTGTTAAAAATAGCATGAAGATTAAGAGTTCATGTTTTTTTTTTTAAGTAGGTATGTGAATGTAATGCAATAATTTTATTGTATAATAATAATAATTGTGACTGAATACTTATTCAGGTTTTTGATCAATTTGTTTAAGTACCTATCTATTTAGTATAAATGATAGTTGTATCATAAGTTATACATCAGTACATTATGTGTATTAGAACCCTAGTATAATGCATTTAAATAGATTTCATTCCAATTTAATATTCGCCTATAAATTGTAGGTAAAATCTAAATCCTACTTTGTCACCTAAATGTAACTCTACAGTACATACTACTAAATGTCTTGGTATCATTATTTAACAAAAGATTTATATACTGTGAATGTCAATTTTTTAAAGGAAACATTCCTAACTAAAACCAGTTAGAAGTGTTAGAACACTATTAATTAAAAACTGATTGAAATACTTAACTATGACTTTCTTTAAAAAATGTGCCATTGTGGCCATGCTATTTACAATTTGCTAAATCTATGGAGCAGGGTTTGCTTTACATAGCAAATAAATACTGGTGAATAAGACAGATGTTCATAATTATGACGAAACTGCTTTGAGCTTTGACTCTTTCCAAGGAAAGAGCCAAAGCAATTTCGTTTTAGCTTTACTGTGCTATCACCAACCAATCATAGGTTGTATCATCAGACTTCGGACAGAACACAATACATAGAGCGTTTTTACATTGTCCGATAAGATATTCGGTGTCGGACTCGGATGCCGATACGATATCGGGGAAAGTAAATGTCGGATCCCATACCGATATATATTGGCACCAACCTTACGAGTATAACATGGAGAATGCATGCGCAATATTTCCGAACAAAAAAGTCTGTCACTTTTAGCGGAATGGCGACGGCGGGGGGCGCGGTAGCTTGTATAGAAAAAAAAATTAAGTAATAAAAACTATAACCCAACTACGACTAAAAAGGTATAAACAAGACAGACAAATTAAAAATCCGGAAATTAGGGCATAAATCGAACAGACTATGTGTGACTCCGGATTTTTAATTTGTCTGTCTGTGGTGTCTTGTTTATACCTTAATAGTCGTAGTTGGGTTATAGTTTTTATTACTTAATTTTTTTTTAAATTCTTTCTAATATTATATTTTTGAAATGTGCTCATTAAGCCCTTTCATATGATACCCAACATGGTACGATTAAACAATTTTTTTTTTAGTTGCTGACTTTATTTCCTCTAGAGGGCGCCATTTTTAATTTAATGTGACGTCACATAGCCTATAACCAGCGGACGATCAAGACGCTTCCAACTATACCTCATTTGTCAACTTGTGATGAGTGGTTTAGAAGATAGAAGGGAACAGGTGAATATACTTACATACATACATACCGGTCAATATCATAACCCTCCTTTTTCTACGCCGTAGTCGGGTAAAAATAGCAACATGTCAATTTTGTTTTCGAACATGACCTCCATCATCCTCCCCATGTTAAAGGGGTGATAGACGTGCGAGCAAGTACGCGTACATATGGCTCAGCGAGCTTACTCGCCCGTCTGTCATCGCCGCGAGACAATTTGGCAATGAAATTTTGATTAAGCTTCACGTGGCTTAGCCGAGTAAGGTGGCGAACCTAAGTACGCACGTCTATCACCTACCTACTTTACGGAAATCTCGCTATTATTTTTACTAAAGGACATAATCGCTTGTCAAGTGCATATAAAGTTTGCTGATTTGACGTACATTTTCGTAATGCAAGGGCAAAATATTTTGTTCTTTACGAACATAAAAACGAGTTGTAACGAGACCTCAGACCAACAAAAAAAGAAAGACTGAGCACTCCGAACATCGAAAGTGAAGCCACCTTTTATCTATGTGTGTCTAAAAAGGGCTGCCATTTGTTAAAGTTTTTCTGTAATTTGGGGAATAATATTTTATGGGTAGGATAATATTGTACGAGTAAGATATTGTTGAGTATGGTATTATACCTCAATTGTTAAGAAGGACTTCTATTCCGAAACAAAAACAAAAAAAATTACATCGCTATTTCTTGTTGCTACTATCCATTTACTATTAGATTCAATATTACTTTGAAATCTAAAACAAGAATATAATTACTCGAAATAAGAAATCAGAATTTAAATTGGTTTAATCGAATGGGAAAATTTGAAATCACATTATGGCAACCCTCCCACCTTTATGTCACTGCTTTTATTCATTCATGAGGTTTTTTGTTCCAAGTAACCTAAAATTCGAAGTTATTTAAATTAAAAAACAATGTTATTTCAAGTACGTACAAGTGAAAAGTGATTCCGTGAGACTTTTTATGTGATTTGCTATTGTTTTTATAAGTTATCACTACACAGGAAGGCATAATTCTATTTTTTTTATTGATGTTGACGTCGACTCGTGACGTACTAGGAGCGATGAGCATAGTTTTAGTGTATGGTATCATGGTATGTGAGTGCATGAGCCTGTGTGTTTACTTGCAGGAGCATAGTTTTGTTGCTTCACTTTTGATGTTCGGAGCGCTCCGTCTTCCTTTTTTTGTTGGTCTGAGAGCGAGACTCGGTGACGCCACAAAAGCAATGTGAGAAACATACTCGATTCATGCCATGTTTTTAGGGTTCCATAGTCAACAAGGAGCCCTTATCGTTTCGCCATGTCCGTCTGTCTGTATGTCTGTCCGCGGCTTAGCTCAGAGACGAGAGGGAAAATTGAAAAAAAATTAGGGTACCTCCCCTACCCGTAAAGTTGTGATGTTTTCTTTTTTTTCTCGCATAATCCATGCTGTGGGGTATCGTTGGAAAGGTCATTCAAAAATATTGGGAGTTTGTGAAAACCGTTTTTGGATGCAGGGATCCGTTTGCAAAATAATAAGCTGCTAATTTTTGTTAGAGTCAACTGTCCCCCTGCCAGCTAAATGGTTGGTTTCGGATATGTGAAAAAAATCACGGCAATACTATATATAACGAAATTAAAAGGAAAACTAGCACAGCTAAGTAGGCACCACAAGTTACCGAGTAATATTCGACCAACATACTTTTTCAGTTGCAAAAACATGTTCTCCCATACATTATGTATGGGAGAACAAGTTTTCGACTACAATGTTAAGTTTGTTTGATAAATTCATCCCAACTACGGAACCCTTCATTGTGCATGGTTCGACAGGCACTTGGCCGGTTTTATAGAATTTAACAGTACAGTCAGACATTTTCACAGAGCTCCGCGCGCCTTAAAAATGATTTACGAAGTGCTTTAGAAACGATTTGAAAGCAGTTTTTATGAACGTACTAGAACATTTTTGTTCTTGTACTTTTACAAAGGGGAAACTGTTCATATTATGGCGTCTGGCTGGCATCTCCAATGATCTATACCTACCTTTTCTATGGCATCATCGGATCTCTCCGTAGCGTAGGCGTAGGTGAGTACCTATAATGTTACTTGTATTGGATGCTCGTTGCCGTGCGTTTGCACTGGCGAAACATTCAAGACAAAACATGTTGAAATCTCAATTTTCTGTCAATGTTCCATACAATTTTTGACAGGAAGTAGAGATTTTAACATGTTTTGTCTTAAATGTTTCGCCAGTGCAAACGCACGGTTACTCGTGGACTAAATTGGACAAAAATGTTTATATGAGTGCTATACTTGTAGGTACCTACCTGCTTACATTTTCTCTGTGTGCGTGACTGGGCTGGCGGGAGGTGGGGGTGGCGCGGTGGCCATTCTTTGCACATTTTTGAAGTTTTTATTAACCCCCCAGCGGAAAAAGAGGGTTGTTATAAGTTCAACGTGTGTATCTGTGTCTGTCTGCGCCATCGTAGCTGCCGAACGACTGAACCGATTTTGATTTTTTTGGTTTTGTTGAAAGGTGACTTGATCGAGAGTGTTCTTAGCTAAGATTCAAGAAAATTGGTTCAGCCGTTTGAAGATTGTCAGCTCTTTTCTAGTTGATGAATGGATTTGAGCATCTTCCACAGGTCTAATCGATTGGAAATTTAGAATCCTGTTACTTCAATGACATGAAAAGAACATAGTAACCTTGAACTGATACTGCAGCATCACCTGGTATTTGCAGGATACCCAACTCCCTCACAAACTTACAGCAGAGGTATCGTGTTTGGACTCATTAGAAAGGCCTTAATAAATAGGTTATAGATAGATGAGATCAGGGTCTGATGATAGAGTAGGAAAGATAAATGAGACTAAATTAGTAACTAGCTTCACTGTGGCAAAAATACGTACAGCTACGCAGATTTCGGCGAGCCGCGTGTTGATCGTAGCGTTTCTACTAGTACCTAATCCTTACTAAAAGGCTAGGGTTAAACTACATATCGGAAAGATTAATGAAAAAATATTGTATTATAAAGATTAATGTAAAAACTATGGCGTATTGTATGGATGATGGAATCTAAGGTGAAAGCTTTAGAGTAGCCCGCGAAATTAAAATTTTCTTACGTTTTTTGCTAAGTATTTGCAGGTCAGTATCAAGTTTTATGTTGATCTAAATTATGATTCGCAGTTGAATCAAATATTTATTTAAAGAATCATAATCATAAAATTCATCAATACAACTCTCCGAGTTCATAATTATAATCCTATTGAATGACTAGGTACCTATTTCATGAAATCATGACATTTGAGGATTAATATAACAGGAGTTGTATTCCTCTTAACTAATGGTTATTATTCTGTAAAGCTACTATTTGCTACGGTCGCGAATCATACTGTTATAAAAAATATTTTATTCATATTGA
Organism: Lithophane leautieri; assembly: GCA_949152455.1. NCBI lineage: Eukaryota > Metazoa > Arthropoda > Insecta > Lepidoptera > Noctuidae > Lithophane > Lithophane leautieri. The sequence continues at coordinate 9,381,535 of OX424462.1, read as the reverse complement.
AATATAAATAACTCCCAAACTAAGCTATCATTTTAATAAATCAACTACATTTCAAATAACAACAAGTGAATTACTGACAGTAAAATCATAAAAGTGTGAATAACTGAAAACATACTTTTTCAAGATATCGAACTAACCTCCGTGAAGTTATCTGCCCGATTTAATTATTATGAACTTTTGAGTTAGAGAGAGTTGGAGAGAAAAGAAAAATCGTTAGGGAGTAATCAGTTTTTATGTAAATACAACTTTAATTTTTCGTGGGAAGTTGGCCCCCCTTTCTGTAAAACTGGACTATGACGTAGTTTTTTTTTTATCGTTTGCGAATTATTAGATAGAGATTGAGAGTTACACAAAATCACAAACTAGATTCTGATAAACCATGATTGTATACATTTTGCATGCCTTATGGTAGAATCACTTGAAACACGTACTTTTAGTAACACCATTGTAACAGTGTTTTCTGCAAAAATAAATTTGATTTGATCGTTAGAGATTTAATATTTTATTTGATATTAAATAATTTCTAAGAGCGTGAACTTAGTCCACCTCTGTGAATTTTGCCCCCGATTTAAAATATTCTGAACTTTTGTTATTACTACTCGTTAGAGAGAGTTAGAGAGATAAGAAAAATCGTTAGAGAGTTAATATTTTAATTGATCTTAAATTATTTCTGAAAGCGCGATTTACCCTACGACCTGAGCAGGTTAAAGTTTAGAAACGTGCCGCCACTATAGGGGTTTAGGGGCGGGGGAAGAAGGGGGAAGGGTTGGTAGATTCCCACGCCCCCATGCCGGAGATACAAAGTTTTTTTAAAGTACAAGCACACACACTTCTGTTATCAACTAACAGAAGTGTGTGTGTTCTTGTGTTATGTCAATTTCTGATAAACCTACTGAGTCAATTTACATGAAATTTTGCAAATTACTTTACGAATAGACAAGATAACCTACAACAGCGATTTTTTGAGATTCCTACGAAATATTTTCATAATTTTCAAACTCAAACTTCAAAGCGCGCGGAGCGGTTTTTTTAGCGTATGACTTTGTAAACGCTCATCTCAGTTATATTGAGTAGTTTTTTATGAAAAATTTTACTAGGATACTATACAAATCTTTATTGTTTGATAGTTATCTATATGTCGTGAAAATATGCCACTATCATTGAAAAATGATACAATTTACTTGAAGAGGGAACTAATCTGCTATTTTTTTGTGATAGCTTCAATGATCGATTTCACATGGTATTTTGAATTTGAATATTAGTCAAAGCTATACAAGCACGAACTATATTTTCCTATTACTATAGATAATTATTTATTTTTATGGAAAAAAATAAAGATCAACCTCAACCTCTGAATTACTTACTTAGGTACCTAAAAAAATGTATGAAGTGCGAGAGAGTTCAGTTAGCAAAATAATGAGTCATTTCAGTTACATTATGTTATAACAATCCATACTAATATTATAAATTCGAAAGCAACTCTGTCTGTCCGTCTGTCTACCTTTTCACGTAAACCACTGAACAGATTTTGATATTTGGCTAGGAGATAGATGGCATCCTGAGGAAAGAAATAGGCTACTTTTGTCTAAAAAATAACCCTAAGGGTGGGATATAGTTTGCATGGGAAACCTATAATTTCGTTTGGGCAATGAAAATTCAAATGTATGCTTTTGGAAACAAATAAAGAGTTACAATACAACTATTTTCTTAATGTCCTTCGGCAAGCTTCGTGAATCCGACGACTGATGAAACATGAAGTTTGCCGAGGGACAGAAAATAGTAGTTCTGTAAGTGTTTCAGCGTTTTTCTAAAATCATCCCACAAGAGGCGGGGTCATCCCTCAATAGGGGTGATTTTAAAATTCACATGTAATATTGATATTTTTGTGTGACTCTTTTCAAGAGATCTCCTAAGGGATTGGGAATATAGTCATAGCCCGTATCCTGAGGTTACATTAAGTCTATTTTTGCGGGAACGGGGAATTTCATACAAAAAATTAAAATCGTTCTTACATAAAATTAATTACTCTCTAACGACTGTTCTTTTCTCTCTAATTCTCTCTAATGATTCCTTAACGATTTGCATTAATAAAAGTTAAGAATAATTAAATCGGGGACTAACTTCAAAGAGGTGGGCTAACTTTAAGCTCTTAGAAATGATTTAATTCTTCAAGGACATTCTAATTAACTACAATGGTTTTTGGTACGCGGATGTACAGCGCGCGGTCATTCAGGTATCAAAAAAAAATTTACTCTCAATCTATTCCAATGATTCGAAAAAGAATTCAAAAAATAATGTATGTCTAAGTCCATTTTTACGGGTAGGGGGACCAACTTCACACGAAAAGGGGGACCAACTTCACACGAATAATTAAAATTGAGTTTACATAAAAACTAATTACTCTCTAACGATTTTTCTATTCTCTCTAACTCTCTCTAACGATTAGCACTATCAAAAGTTCATAATAATGAAATTGTGCGGCTAACTTCACCCAGGTACCTATCGAACTAGGGCAGCGATATAATACAACACATTTTGTTGGTGTCTGTGGATATTAAAAACCTGTGGTTAATAATTAGTTAGCTGTGGTTAGTAGTAAACAAACAGTTACATACTCTGTGGTTAGTATTACGCACACACAGAACATTAATATATTAATACTCATTTACTCAATAGATATTTAGATTACGTATACGTGTGCTACGCGGGGCTACGCCTTCATGACATGCATGCTACGTTAGCTAATTAATAGTATAGTACTGAAAGCTGCTGTAGTAATAGCTTTCTTCGCATACACAGTGTGAGTGTGACCTATTATTATCGATGATAGCTAAACAGATATTGAGCAGTGTCAAAGTACAGGCGATTCATTATCAAGATTGTGAAGTAAGTTTGTTGATAAAAGTTCTTAGTTCTTACAGCTACTAGTCTAAACCTTGTTGAACTTTGAATTTCATAAATGGTGAAATAAAACTTTATGCAAGTAGATTGCATGGTAGAGTGGATTTCAAATAAAAATATTGAAGTAGGTAGGTATTTATTGAGGTTGGTATTTAATTAACATAAATTAAATATATCTCTATCTACAACTAATACCAATTTAAACATATTTTATGTAATAATATCACCATTTTGATAAACAGATTACTTTTCAGGAAAATAATAAAATGTTACGTGGGATTAATAAAGTTGTAAGTACCATTTATTTTTGTTTTGCTAGTAATAGTGGATGGTGGGTCAGTGGTCAGTGGGTCATCTTAGGGGCAGAGTTGGATGGTGCATAGTGAGTAGCTAATTATACAAAATTAACCATAGTAATACAATAACTTGGTTTAGAATTTTGAATTAAATCAAACCTTTGACATGACCATGAATAATTAATTCTAAAGACTAGTTTTTAGGGTTCCGTACCCAAAGGGTAAAACGGGACCCTATTACTAAGACTAAACTCCGCTGTCTGTCTGTCCGTCTGTCACCAAGCTGTATCTCATGAACCATGATAGGTATTTCTGTTGCCGCTATAACAACAAATACTAAAAAACAGAATAAAATAAAAATTTAAGTGGGCTCCTATATAAACTAAGCTCCTCTATAATATATACAACAGTGATTTTTTTGCTATTTATATAGATAATGGTACGGAACCCTTCGTGCGCGAGTCCGACTCGCTCTTGGCCGATTTCTCTGACCAACAAAAAAAGGTGACCGTTCTCCTGCTAGTAAACATACAGGCTCACGTACACACCTACACTCAAACCATGCTCATCGCTACTAGTACAAGTAGTACATCACGAAAATAGAATTATGCCTTCCTGTGTAGTGAAAACTTGTAAAAACAATAGTAAATAACATAAAAAGTCTCACGGAATCACTTTTCACTTGTATGTACGAGTATGTACTTGAAATACCATCGTTTTTTAATTTTTTTAAACCCCAACGACCGAATGAATGAAAGCAGTGACATAAGGTGGGAGGGTTGCCATAATGTGATTTCAAATTTTCCCATTCGATTAAACAAATTTAAATTATGATTTCTTTTTTCTAGTAATTATATTCCTGTTTTCTTTTTTATGTATTTATATTTTAGATTTCCAAGTAATACTGAATCTAAAAGTAAATGGACAGTAGCTGTAAGAAATAGCGATGTAAAAAAAAATGATTTTGTTTCGGAATCGAAGTCCTTCTTAACAATTGAGGTATAATACCATACTCAACAATATCTTACTCGTACAATATTAGCCTACCATACAATATTATTCCCAAATTATAGGGAAAAACTTTATCAAATGGTAGCCCTTTTTATACACACATATACAGATGAAAAGGTGGCTTCACTCAGCGTTGCCAACTGCACCGTAATTACGGTAGAAACACCGTATTCAGCATTGATTCACCGTCTACCGTTGTAATGTAATTACGGTGTCAAAAAACACCGTAATTGGGCAGATGGAATATTGAGCGTATTTTTTTTGTCATAATATAGCAACATTTTATATAGCAGTGAACTAAGAGAAATTTCCCAACCATAGATATAGTTTGAACCAATATAATACTTACGTGCGTTTGCACTGGCAAAATATTTTCGACAAAACATGTTGAAATATCTATCTTCTGTCAATGTTCCATACAATTTTTGACAGGAACTAGAGCCTTCAACATGTTTTGTCGTGAATGTTTCGTCAGTGCAAACGCACGGTTACAAAGTAAAGAGTTGCCTAATTGACAAACTTCTTAAGGTGGATACGCCGAGGTAGCCCGCGAAATTAAATTTTTCTTACGTTTTTTGCAATTTGCAGGTCAGTATCAGTTTGTATGTTGATCTAAATATGATTTGCGCCCGTAACAAATATGGATTTACAGAATTATAAGCATTGGAATCAGCAATACAACTCTCCAAGTTCATGTAAGTGCATTGAATGACTATTTCATGAAATCATGACATTTGGCACTTTCATGAACTTAGAGAGTTGTATTGCTGATTCTAATGTTTATACTTCTGTAAATCCATATTTGTTACGGGCGCAAAAACTCAGAACATTTTTAAACGACCTTTCCAACGACATCTCACGCCATTATATTGAAGAGATAAAAAAAATCATCACCACGTAACGTATACGTATTACGTAGGGGAGTTACCTAAACAAAAAAAATTTTTTTTCTTTATTTTGTTCCACCACTTTGTCGGTGTGATTATACCTAATTACAGCTTCCGAGACCTTCTTCAGAACTTACTCAGCGGTTTTAAAGTCCGCGTACTTAGCATGACACACGGGCGAGTAAGTTCGCCGAGTCATAAGTACGCGTACTTGCTCGTACATCTATCACCCCTTTTAAAGTGGGTGATAGACGTGCGGACTTAAAGTATGCGGTTTTTAAGTTCGCGACCTTAATCGGCTCGCCGTCGGGGACACACGTGAAGCTTGCTCAAAATATCATTGTCAAATTGGCTCGCGGCGATGACAGACGGGCGAGTAAGCTCGCCGAGCCATAAGTTCGCGTACTTGCTCGCACGTCTATCACCCCTTTAAGAGTCTCTGAGCTAAGCCGCGGACAGAAAAATGGACATGGTGAAACTATAAGGGTTCTTTGTTGACTACGGAACCCTAAAAAATTTACTCTGTGGGATAAAGGGAGGAATATAAAATACCAAATACTTCTTGTTTTTGGTGACTAAGTTGACAGCAATGTTGGCAGTGTGGTTGGCAACATTGTCTACACATACGTACTACTGATTGTCTAGAGTGCGTTTCATCAAATAGTTCCATGGCTGTAATGTTGGCTCCACTGTTAAATTTGAAAAAGAACCCATTAGTTAGTGTTAGTGCCTGTCTACTCGACGCCGCGACCGCGGCGCCGCGCTGTCACCACTCCATTTGAAATAAGATTAGAAAGAATATTGACCGATTTAGACCAAATGCTACCCAGAGATGAGAGTGCTTCCAAATGGTTCCTTGCATCAATTTATATATAAAAAATAAAAATAAAACCGGTCCCAGGGTTAAAAAATTATTGCCTGCCTGATAGAGGTTAATGTTTTTTCAACACACTTGCTCGTAAAGTGGCTCTTAGGTTCATAATGCAGTTTATTAATAAAGCGTGATTTTTACTTTATATTACCGCACTAGTGCGTAATGTGCGCCACAGATACTTACTAGTCGGAGTAATGACATGGTAGTAGGTATGGAATTAGTAAGTACTATCATGGTAACATCATCATACCATGTTGCCATGATACTACTCTCGAATTCCATACCTACCATACATATTCATTTGGTGAAGCTTTTTAATACCATAGGCAAACAAAGGGCGTTTTCAGTTATGAAAAAAAATATCCCAGGGGCAGGTCAGTGGGATACTATACTTACATGGAATTAATATGCTATATTATGAAAAAAAGAATTAGACATTTGAGCTTTTTTAAATGTCATCTAAGAGACTTGTTGCCTTTTTATGCCTTCTGTGTAAATAAGTAAAATATTATAAATGAACATAATATTTAATGAAATTACTTATATAATTTTCGCCACATATGTATTTACCTTAATTTTGAACATTTGTGTTTATTACCTTATAGGAAACATTTTTTTTTTCATAAGCTTATTCATAACATTAGCTTCTGTTTAATAAATTTTTAATAAAGGCTGTTTAGCGGTTTCGAAAAACAAAACCAGCTTGCCATTTTCCATAAATATTTGGCAAGCTTTCGTTGTGTGGTTAATATTATCATAAATACGAAATCTAATTAGTATAATCATCAAAGCGTTGAAATGTTTTTAAAATAAAAGAAGCTACGAATAGTCAATACCTGGCAGCAAAGGTCAGTTGAACTTTATAAATCTAAATGTGTTATCTCTATACCTAATTACGTTATTGTAGCATACGTTCTTACAAGAATTCTGTTGTTTTCCTCGCAAGTGTGTTGAAAAACGTATGATAATACCGCTTCAAGTGTAAAGTCCAATACTGCACACTTGTATCACAATGTACTATTAAGGGACCTACCTGGTTTTATTTTATTATTTTATTTTATTATTGGAAATCAATAAGATAGCGTGCGTCGTTGAGTTTGAATTCGTTGGTTTTATCTTGACAAGTGCTATAACCTCACATGGTGTCCAGGGTCTGATGATGGAGCTAGAGGGTGGTCACGGGCATTACTCAAGTAAACCAGGTAGCTCTGTCGTATGTGGTTTCATTCGATACGTATTGAAAAATCCTATTACACTTGGTGGTGTTCAGGGTCTGATGATGGAACCGGAAGGTATCCATAGAAACTCCTCAACCAACCAAACATGACACCACCATCATGTTTGGACTCGTTGAATATATATTGACAAGTGCTTTACACTAGGCAGTGTCCAGGGTCTGATGATGGAGCGGGAAGGTGGCCATAGGAACTCCTCAACCAAACAAGGTAGCTCCATCGTGTTTGGACTCGTTGGCTTTGTCTTGACATGTAACTAGTATAGCCCAAGGTTGTATCCAGGGTCTGGTGAAATGGATTGGTTTACAGATTAGTATAAGCCAAAGGAACATAATGAACTATGTGTCCACTCTGGGCAGCACTTGGTTCAACTCCATACAGGGTTACTGGTAACTCGACGTATTCCTTGCAGGACGTCATAGTAGGGTTAAAATGCAACAAATTAAGCCACCAAATGTTCTACCGAAATTCAGTAGTTTTTGAATTAGTTAAAGAGTTTTAGTTTTTTTATGAAAAATCCCAGATTAAATCATTTGAAACCAATTTAAAAATGATTTACGGCGCGACTGTACTGAAATTTAAGTTATTATCATAGTTGACGCCGTAGCAAACCTTTGTTAATAATTAAAAGTTCAATAATGCCTAAAACTTTGGCAAATATCACTAACAAAACATTTAATTTTTTGTAATTTTTAGCTCTAAAACTCTTAACTAATTCAAAAACTACTGAATTTCGGTAGAACATTTGGTGGCTTAATTTGTTGCATTTTAACCCTACTATGACGTCCTGCAAGGAATACGTCGAGTTACCAGTAACCCTGTATATAAAATAATATATAAAATGAAAATATAAAAAAACACTAAAATATACTAATGACGGTCTGCTTTCACGTAAAAAAAATATATAAGAAAATATTCATAACTGCTACTGCACTGATTGAATTAGTTAAGAGTTTTAGTTTTTTTATGAAAAATCCCAGATTAAATCATTTGAAACCAATTTAAAAATGATTTACGGCGCGACTGTACTGAAATTTTAGTTATTATCATAGTTGACGCCGTAGCAGACCTTTGTTAATAATTAAAAGTTCAATAATGCCTAAAACTTTGGCAAACATCACTAACCAAACATTTAATTTTTTGTAATTTTTGCTATTACTTCATAAAAAATGTAGTCTAGTGCAAAAAAAAATACTGAATTTCGGTAGAACATTTGGTGGCTTAATTTGTTGCATTTTAACCCTACTATGACGTCCTGCAAGGAATACGTCGAGTTACCAGTAACCCTGTATATGGATGGTCAGTAAAAAATATTTAACAAGTAAATGATATGCATATAAATGAAATAATTATTAGTTGTTTAACATAATTACTGTCATTATTTTATAAAATGCGCCATTGTTTGGTTAGTATTCATCAATAAAAAATACTGAACAAAAAATAGTTTTTCTCAAAACTCCTCGGATAGATTTTATTGAGCTTTGGTTTACAGACTAGTATAGTCCATTCTGGGCAGCACTTGGTCTAACAGTCCGTTCAACCGATTTTGACTTCTATTGCGTCGGTGGCACGACAAATGGCAGATGCAGTAGACAGTTGGTATTGTGTAACTTTCTTTATTTTTAATGCCATCCTTATACCTACAGAATAGAAGTAAAAATCGGTTGAACGGACTGTAAAAAAGTTTTGTTTAAATTTCTAATTTTATTTCAAATGGAGTATAGCGGAGTGGTGGCGGCGCGGTCGCGGCGCGGCGGCGGCGGCGCTGCCGTGTACACAATTTAAACGCGCGGCGGCGCGTTCGCGGCGTCGTGTGGCCGGGCATTTAGGTAGCGCCGCAGCGGCATAGCGTACTCGTATTGGTCGTACAAAAGTGGAGCCAACATTACGGCATAGGAAGTATTTAATGAAACGCACTCTACTTCATCATTCCCACTTCAAAGTGACAGAGTTTTAGAATTAAGCACGTTGCTAGCCCTAATTACAAAGACTCGTTTTATACAGTTCAACCTTGTCAACTTGTCCTTATCGGGGCAATAACATGTTTTTTTTTCACCAGTGTGTGCAATTTTTTTTTTCTTGTTTCAATATCAGTAATAGAAAACAGTGCTTTCGTTGACTTGGAGAAGGCCTTTGACGGATGACAGTGTGTGGAGGGATGAACTGTGTATCACCCAATGTAAATTCCCTAAATTAAGCGAAAAAATCTTTATGTTGGCAACACTTGAATGTGTAGAGTGTAGGTCTAGTCTAGATTTTCGATCAACAATATCTCAATCTAGATTGAAAAACTTAGCAACTTTGTCAATTGAAAACGAAATTGCTGAAAATATCGACTTTGATAACCTTATAAAAGAGTTCGCTGATAGAAAGGCCAGGGGTAGTAACTAGTAGTATTATGAAGTATGAATGCCATCATTATTCCACTGCGAAAACGGGATAGTGCTAGCGGCCTTGTCTAGCTCCGTCTCTCTCTCACACTGGAAAAATGGTGGCATTAATACTTCATAATACGGCACCAGAAAAGTAAAATTTTATTAGTTTTTTTCTTATAAACGGTTATTTTTTACAATAAATAATTAATTCTTTTAATAAATGGTTATTTCATTATATCCTTCCCCTTTTTCGTATGGGTTTGAATTGCAGTTGGGGGCGCCGTACTAATCTCGCCCAGGGCGCTGGTAGTGTTAAAACTGGCACTGACTGTGGTCAACACTGTCCATGTACGGTGTGGACTGGCGCTTGATATGGGCGCTAATCTCTTAAAACAAGAATTCCAGTGCTTGTGTTAGGATAAATGGCGCATACACGAACTGGTTCTGCATCTCGAGGGGTGTTAGACAGGGTTGTGTAGCGTCACCGTAGCTGGTCAACTTGTACATGGATAGTTGTGTGACGGATTTAAAAGAGGGTGAGTCCAGATTGAGGATGAATGAGTTGCCTGTCAAATGCCTTCTTTACGCAGATGATCAAGTTCTACTTGCATCGTCAGCTGAACAGTTGCAAGACATGTTGACTGTGATGGATGAAGCATTAAGATGAAAGGTATGACTATAAATGTGAATAAGACGAAGGTCATGGTGTTTGAAAGAGAAGTGGGTAATATAATAGGCGCCATTTCTACGGCCGAGAAAATCGCGGCGATAGTTTCGCCGCGATATGTAAATAAAGATTTACAGATTTATAAAAAAGAGTATAATTATCATACAAAACATTTTTTTATTTCGATTTTGCGAATTTCTGTCTCAGAATTTAAATTGAAGAAGAGATAATTATTATCAATTTCAATAAAGCCCTCTTTCTCTCTTCCTGCCTCTTTGTAATAATGACCAAACACAGGGACATCTTTAACCTTTTAGTTAGACCACTTGACATAACTGGATCACTACCCGCAGTAAGCAGTAAGAGTACGCTTAAATACCGTATTTTTTTAAATTTCTGCAACTTCAGCAATTTCTGAAATTATGAACCTATCCAAAAAATGTCGAGCTCGCTTCGCTCGCTCTTGCATCCTATATATATATCTATATATATATATAGATATATATATATCTATATATATATATATCTATATATATATCTATATATATATATATCTATATATATATCTATATATATATATAGATATATATATATCTATATATATATATATCTATATATATATAGATATATATATAGGATGCAAGAGCGAGCGAAGCGAGCTCGACATTTTTTGGATAGGTTCATAATTTCAGAAATTGCTGAAGTTGCAGAAATTTCAAAAAATACGGTATTTAAGCGTACTCTTACTGCTTTTGTAGCTTATACCTAAAGTATGTCTATGCGAAATATACTACAATTATCTGTACAGAGGTCAGCTACAGATAATTGTAGTAGACAGAGGTCAGCAGCTAGAGGTCAGCAGTACAGAGGTCACCTAGGGGAGGTCAATCTGTGGATTGAGATTCTGGTTTATCAGATTTGGGGTGGGTTTGAACCCCCAAACCCTCCCCCCCCCCCTGCCTACGGCCTTGCTCCCCAGCTTATTGCGGGAATGCTTAGTAAAAATCACGAGTGTACAAATGGTAACATTGTGAACCTAAAAGCGATGCAATAAGGGCCGCTTTTTAAAGCAAGTGCAGTGTCGAAAGATCATGTACCTACTTATTTCTATTTTCATCAGCTTTAAAACCATGAGTTTGTAATTTCAAGAGTTTAATTTATGAAATTCAAAAGATCTTAGTTAAAGATGGATATTTTAAAATTTCAGTTTGGGCACAAGGGGTATTTCTTAGAACCCTACGTCATGTCCATGCACATATCCTGCAACTATACCACTGCACATCCGCAAATAAATGTCCAGCAGCTACCAAGATTACCGGTACCAAAACTAAAAGATACTTTAACGAGGTACCTTCTCACTGTCCGACCAGTTCTAAATGATGAAGAGTTCGCGAGGACTACAGCTCTCGTAAAAGACTTCGAGAGAGGATCAGGACAACAACTACAAGTAAGATATGTGTTACTATAATATTGTTTTCACCTCACTAGCTCGGAAACATTCTGTTTATTATTCGAAATCTGAGTGCAAAGTGCATTTTATCGGCTAGCGTGGAAAGAGTTTTAAAATTCAAACTTTTCTATTCAATAATTTTCTATACCGCCGCGCCGGTCCACTAATAATGCATTAATACTTATTTCATGTCAGTGCGCCAACCTCATTTTTAGAATAATCGCACTGGCCAGCACGAAAAAAAATCGCTCAAAGAAGTTTTCACTTCAGAAAACTTTATATAATTTTCTTCTGTATTCAATTTACTTTCCATCATTTGGGTTTGTTTCAGTATATTAGAATGTACTCTGTGGTTTGTTTAGCAGTGCAGAGTTAGTGCAAGCGGTACATAATGCCGAATTGAGCTTTCTTCCGGAAAAATTGCGCGAGAAGTACATAAAAGCGTACAATGTCTGTTCAATGCATGTCGACACCTAGCATTTTCCTCGTTGTACTTAGTGAGGTTAAAAGTTGTGTGTTTCACTCGGCAGCAAAGTTATTCTGCGTCTCGTACCTTTGAAACCCTCGCAACGCTCAGGATTCTATATTTGAACCATTCGCTTCGCTCATGGTTCAATCCTAGAATCCTTCGCTTTAGGTTTCATTATAAGTATTCGCGCCAAGAAACAACCTTGCAGCCTTGCATAACAAATAACTATTATATTGCAAGGAGCTCGGCTCTTAGTCCACAGAAGTGTTGTTGTTAGTAATTTGTATTGATATATAATTATGTATATTTATGATAAACTTTTGCGTCTCATCGTCAAGAAGCTTCGCATTATGACGCGATACACACAGAAGCGGAGGTTGGACTACGTCCTACTCCTAGTTATCGCATGGACGGCGGTACATCAAAGAATTCATCAAAAGAATTACGAAGCCGCTAACGGCTAAAAAATAAATGAACATTGCTATGCCAATAAGGTTATACCTACTATGGTTCTATGATGGGGAGGTAATAATAATCAAGTGGATTATTGTATTTATGTTAGTCCGAAAATCGAAATCTTGAATTACTGGAACTCCGAAAGAACGCAATCACGAATAACTGTAATCCAGGGTCACCAAGCCGAAGCTATACTATACCTATCCTCCTAAATGTGTGGCTTAGCCATATGCTTACTTTAGGCCTTAGGTTGATGCACATTTGCCCGTGCCGAACGAGTCGAAGTTTCAGTCGAAGTTTCTGAAGCCCTCAGAGAATGGCATCAGTCGAATTTTGCTGACCAGCAGTCGCCCAACCCGCTTCGTGTGCAGTGACTTTGTACACTTGCATCTTATTATTATTTTTCCAGATTTTGTTAGAAAAGAGGGCACAGCAACATCTGAACTGGCTTGAGGATTGGTGGTTAAATACAGCGTATCTGGAATACCGCGATCCAGTTGTTGTGTATTCCAGCCCTGGCCTGGTCTTTCCTTTCAGAAAATTTCAAAACCAAAACGATCAATTAAAGTATGCTGCTAAGACTTTACTGGCTGCAATGGATTACAAGAGCTTAATAGATAAGTAAGTTTATACTATTAATACTTTTTATAATGTCAAATTATACTTATGGTAAACTAACCTAACCTACAAGAATCCGCGCCACCACTGAAGTCCTTTTGAAGCGGGACTAGTGTCATTGCATTAAAACGAATGTAGTTCCAAAATTTTCCGCGGGACTTCTTTCGAATACTAAAGAACCTAAGAAATCTCATGGCACTTTCGCACAAATATTAACGGTTGAAGTGTTTGTAAAATGCGTGTATGATAATTACAACAGGGTGATTGGTAGTTTGGTGCATTCCTTGAAATGGGTGATTCTAAATTCTAGAGATAATTTGCAACATTTTTGTCCCTAATAACTTCGGGTCGAATATGGATTGTTTTGGAAATATCTTTTTTAGTTTTTTTTTTCATAATCCATTTTAACCTAACTTATCTATACTATTATTATAAATTCGAAAGTAACTCTGTCTGTCTGTCTGTCTGTATGTAACCTTTTTACGCCTAAACCAGTGAACGGATTTCGATAAAAGGCAAGGAGATAGATGGCATCCCGAGGAAGGACATAGGCTACTTTTTATCGACATACCACGCGGGCGAAGCCGCGGGCGGAAGCTAGTATTATAAATGCGAAAGTGAGTTTGTTTGTTTTGCGTTCACGCTTAAACGGCTGAATGGATTTGGGATGAAATTTGACACATGGGTAGACCATGACCTGGAATAGGGCATAAAATACTTTTTATCCCGATATTCGCACGGAATTGAGACTTACGCGGGTGAAACCGCGGGGCGCAGCTATTCTACTCGTATATCTATTCTATATCTATATCTTCTATCTATCTATATCTATTCTTCTATCTATCTATCTATATCTGTATTCTATACATGTAATAAATCTGTAGATGAGGCGTTTCTGTACAATAAAAAAAAAAGCCATGTCTACCATTTTTGGAATTTTTGTTTGTTTGGATGTTTGTTTGTTTGATTATTCCAGTATCATGTAAAAAGTACGAAATCAATATGGTTAAATTATTCACTCAAATATTGTGTGTAACTCGATGTTTCATTTAGTTTTTGTTTCATCGCAATCTCTTCAAAATATCATAAGATATAATGAATTTAAAGCAAGTTGTACGATAAGTACATATACGTAACGACATTTTTTTTTTAATGAACTTTATCTGAATCTTTTTGATAGGCCTACACTGCCCTCCCATAACTATTAACACTGTAATTCGAAAATATTGTAAAAGCCAATTATCTTTTAAAAGAGTAACCATGGAGTTTCTTGACGGCTCTTCTCCATAGGAAACGACCAATTGTAACCGTGCACCTAGCTTCTGACGTTTCATAAGTGCCCATGTAGGCTTATGTGAAATAAAATATTTTGATTTGATTTGATTTTATTTGACATCTATTGACGAAATGACACTAGCGTAAAATCAGGTAGGTTTGTGAGATCGTGTATTGTTTTATGATGATTATTTTCACATACTTCGCGCGGAAACATAACGCGATATAACTCCCAATGACCCAATCTAAAGTTAGGTTAATTCAAGTTTTCCAAATCCGTTGTTTACTAGTAGTGCGATAGGTGGTGCTACCTATCTTTTAAATCATGTTACAAATTAATTATTTAACATGAAAACATGTGATAAATGTTAATTTCTAAAAAATATATTTATTCTTGAATTTTATACTGTTGGACTTTTCTACATAGCTTAGTTAGCTTACAGAGTGTTCAAACGTTTTCCCATATATTTTGACAGTATCACTTCGTGCTCGATAGATGGCGTTGTTCATTTAACGTCATTTTCTGAATCGCGGTTTTAAGAGTCTCGGTCGAAAAATGACGTTCGCCGAATTCAGAATTTAGATCTTTGGTGTATTTTGGCACATTTTTAATTGAACACATAATCCATACAAAAAATTCGAAAGTAACTCTGTCTGTCTGTATGTTACCTTTTCACGCCTAAACCACTAAACGGATTTTAACAAAATTTGGCAAGGAGATAGATGGCACCCTGGGGAAGGACATAGGCTACTTTTTATCGATATACCACGCGGGCGAAGCCGCGGGCGGAAGCTAGTTAACAATAAATCCCTCTAATACCTTATCAAAAAAGTACCAAGTTAAGTTCATGTCATGAAAATATTTTGAAGTAGGTAGTCTCCTATTTAGGTCATTCGCTCCGAAATGATGAAAAATTGGCAACAGTAATGTCGGTAGCAAAGGTTCTACTGGCTATTGGCTCAAAAAAATCCTTAACTTCGGTACCCAAGTAGGTTCACTTATTTAGGTAATTTATTCCAAACTAAACATTGGCAAAAGTAGTGTTAGTAGCAAAGGTTCTCCTCAAAAAGCTCTTTTCATTGGTGTGTATCTTATAGCTATTGGGCCAAGAAAATTCCTTAATTGTTGATGCCAAAATATTCACACTTATTTAGGTCATTAACTCAGAAAGTCGTGTTAGTAGGAAAGGTTCCCTTTGAAAAGCTTTCCCATTGGTGTATATCTTATTTCTATTGGATTTCAGGGCAGAAACCCATAATATGTAGGTGCCCATTTTCCATTATAGGGCGCAGTTGTGCCAAAATCTACCTACTACCAAACAAAATGTTCGAATAATTAAGTTGACCTATGGCAATCATCCAATAATATCATCCATTATAACAAATAACTTTGTCTTTTGTTTTTGTACTTATTCGATTTCTTTTTTATTTTTAGCAACAAAATCCCGATTGAAATGATGGGTAAGAATCCACTGGATATGGTACAATATAAAAAGGTATTTGGAACATGTAGAATACCACACGAGAAACGTGACAAGTTATCATTTAATAATAGTAAGCACGTCACCGTCATTCATAACAACCATGTAAGTTTTTTCAATCCTTTGTAATAATTAAAATCAATTTGCAATCTTCATGTGCATTGCGACTTAAATTTATAAGCTTCGATTCTTGATTACATAAGTCATGTATGGACGCAACATGTTAAACTTCATATGAACATGTTAACTTATAAACGAATTAATAGTTATTTATGCAACTGTTATATAATAAGGGGTATTAAAACACTAATTTAGTATCACATAAGTGTTTTAATACCTAATTATTTACAGTTGCATACAAGACTTTATCTACACCCATGTTATGAATCCTCTAAAAAAGGTTCTTTATAATACTAATATCGAACAAAAATGGCGGGATACAACGCACATGAATTCGAATAATTTAAAAGTTTTTTTTTTTTAATTACTGACCTATAGATAGAGGATTTATAGCATGGGTGTAGATAATAGAACATTGTGATACGAGTGTGCTCTATTGGATGTTACAGTCGAGGCGGTATTATTCCGAGAGTGTAATAATCAATGCACACGCGTTTCATACGACGTTTTTCAACACACTTGCGAGGAAAAAAACAGACTTTTTGTAAGAACTTATGCTACAATAACGTAACTATAGAGATGATAGATTTATAAAGTTTAACTGACCTTTGTTGCCAGGTACTGACTATCCGGAGTTTCTTTCAAAAACTTCTATATCGGTTGGTGACAATACTTTAAATTTTGTAATTAATTAACCAGACAACGAAAACGATAATAAATATTTGTAGAAAATTGTGCGCTGGCTGGTTTTGTTTTTTCCATAGGTGTAAATAAAGGCACTGGCGAAACAGTTAGACAGCCTATACAAAAAAATATGATATGAATAAGAAAAAAAATGATAAAAAAAAATGTTACTGTAACTAAACGTACCATGGTGGAGTCAAATCTATTTATTATTATTTACGCTCTTCTCCCCTACGTGAAATCGACATTTTTAATAATGATTTTAACCACACAACAAAAAAGTTAACAAATATTTATGGAAAATGGCGGCTAGTTTTGGTTTTTTCCGCTAGTGATGAGCGCGCGGTGTAAATAAAGGCACTGGTAATACCCCTGAATAGCCTATATAAAAATATAATAATGTTAATAATACATAATACGCAAATGGGGTTAGGGTAGTGAACAGTATAGACTGAAATAGCCACAGACGATATAAACCCTTATTTAATTGTACAGAATGACAGAGATTCATTCCGCGCGAACGCCCAATACGGGCAGGCCAGCGCGGTTCGTCGGGGCGGGTCAAGTGGCCTGCGCGAGTGCCAACCGCGGTCTTACCGGAAAAAATAGAGAATGCTCACTTTTTTGTAGGATAGTTCATACTAATTCAAGGTATAGTATCCTACTGACGTTTAATTATGGTAAAAATAATCCCATGGGCATACATGGGATTTTTTTTGCTTATGGTTCTTTTTTTTAAATAAAAACTTGCTTTTGAGCGCTTGTCTTTGGTAAAAAGCTTCATCAAAAACAATTTCTATTGGATACAAATTCCATGCTGCCATGATAGTACTTACTAATTCCATACTGCCATGTCATTACTCCGACTAGGAAAAAGTAATCTGTGGCGCACATTACCACACTAGGGCGGAAATATAAAGTAAAAAGCACGCTTCCATAATACACTGCATTATGAACCTAAAAGCGGTTCAATAAGAGCCACTTTAAAATCATTATTAAAAATGTCGATTTCACGTAGGGGAGAAGAGCGTAAATAATAATAAATAGATTTGACTCCACCATGGTACGTTTAGTTACAGTAACATTTTTTTTTGTAATTTTTTTTCATATTCAAATCATATTTTTTTGTATAGGCTGTCTAACGGTTTTGCCAGTGCCCTTATTTACGCCTATGGAAAAACAAAACCAGTGCGTCATTTTCCATAAATATTTATTATCGTTTTCGTTGTGTGGTTAATTATTATCATACAATACAAAATTTAAAGTATTGTCACTGTGGCGGTACCTAAATCGCCACATTCGAACTATGCGACAAAGACCTGACGTCACACAAAAATCCTGACGTCACAAAAATCCTGCATCGCGCAATTAGAGTTTACCGTGCAGTGAACATACTCGTATATACAAAAATCCAATATCAATCATTGGGCAGTTGCCCGCCAGACACAACACCCGTCTGGTCGAAGGATCCTCCCTTTTCTATTTTTCTATGGTGGATGAGTGAACTTTACACCCTGTTCCTCATACCCCTAAATCACCAACCGACATAGAAGTTTTTAATAGACACTCCGGATAGTCAGTACCTGGCATCAAAGGTCAGTTAAACTTTATAAATCTATCATCTCTATAGTTACGTTATTGTAGCATAAGTTTATACAACAAGTCTGTCTTTTTCCTCGCAAGTGTGTTGAAAAACGTCGAATGAAACGCGTGTGCATTGATTATTACACTCTCAATAATACCGCCTCGACTGTAATATCCAATAGAGCACACTCGTATCACAATGTACTATTATGAATAATGATAAAGTACTTATGTGTTTGAATAAAAGGCAACAATTCTGTCCACTTTCAATTGTGGAACAAGTGCTTAGTTCTTGTCAAATTAATGGCCATCGCCAACGGCAACATCATAATCGTGATTGCATAATCTCTATTAAAGAGCTTCTGTATTTTAAAATCTTAAAATAATTTATTTCGGACGTTGTCCAAATATGAAGCTATAAGTTACTAAAATGTTTCAAACTTTGTTTCTTTAAGTTAGCTTTAAAACGCACTTCAGTTGTAAACTAAAAATACCAGCTAAGTGCGAGTCGGACTGGCGCACGAAGGGTTCCGTACATCAATAAAAAGGGCAAAAAAAATGTCGGTTGTATGGGAGCCCCTTTAAATGTTTATTTTAGTCTGTTTTTTTAGTATTTGTTGTTATAACGGCAACAGAAAATATATCTGTGAAAATTTCAACTGTCTAACTATCACGGTTCATGAGATACAGCCTGGTGACAGACGGACAGACAGACAGACAGACAGACAGACACAGCGGAGTCTTAGTAATATGGTTCTGTTTTACCCTTTAGGTACGGAACCCTAAAAATAGATAAACTTACGTTTCACAACCCAATTTTCATAAATATTTATTAAAAAATAATCACATGGACGCATTGAATTGGCAGACAATATTTCCGTAATCCGTGATAGTTGTTGACCTTTTAGTACCAAGTGATGTTAGCCTTGTCGAAAAGTTCACTGACATACTAACTAATTTATAAATTCGAAAGTGAGTTTATTATGCTGTCACATTAAAATGGCTGGACGGATTTGGATGAAATTTGGCACATGGGTAGACCATGATCTGGGTTTGGACATAGAGGATACTTTGTATCTTGTTAGTACGTTTCCGTGGGATAATTTCCGTCCACCACGTGGGCGAAGCCGCGGGTAAAAGCTAATTTGATAAATAGGCTAACCGTAAAATTAATCAGATTTAAGTAATTTTTCTTCACCTCGATTTTCTGATCATGCGTTCGTTCGTTAGCATTGCAGTGTAGGTAATCTAATTGTTTATTTATTTATCTGTTTTTAGATATTTCATGTTGACCTCTGGGGCGAAGACAACGTATTGTTGAATGAAGACCAAATTGCTCAACAACTGAAAGAAGTTATTGATCTTTCTGGGTCGCTAAATAATGAGGCCATTGGAATTCTTACTTCTGAAAATCGTGACTCTTGGGCAAAAGCCTATCAACTCCTCGCCAAAGGTATGCACATATATATATACAGAGTATGTTTTTAACTGGTATAGTATGGAGAAATCCGAATTTATAAGAGCACTTTTTTATACGGGGGACTCCCAAGAACGAGTTCTTTATTTATGAAAAAAAATTTGAAACTTTAGTTGTTTTCTATAACAAATTTTGCTTCAAATCTAATGTACCGATTAAGTTGAAAGGTATGTCGGCTAGTTTTCGAGTTCTAAGGTGGCTCCTCAATCCAGACGGTCTAAATAAAATATGTAGGTAACTACTAAAGTAGTTCATTAACTCGGATAACAATAGCATCAATATTTAGTAGAAATTTCTACTAAATATTGGCGTACTCCAACATCTTATAATATATCTATGAAAACATCATGCACGTAAGAAAAAAATTACATCATTTTAGTAAAAGAGGTGATAGACATAATTATAGTACTAGAAATAGGGACCTATTAGTTCAACCAGGTTTCAGACTAGCTAAAGTAGACTCATCTTTCATGGGGTACTGTTTAAAATGTTACAATAAAATTCCTCCCCACATACTCCAACTGAATGAGTCGAAATTCAAAACTTGTATAAAACGCACACTATGCAGGCAGGCATATTATAAGTTGGAGGATTACATCTCTGATAAAAATGCTTGGCTTAATGCTGGTCCTGCTCCACAATCACAACTAACTAATTAACATTTGAAAATACTGTTGGAGCTGCTGAAGATCGGAAGACCATCTTGCATTGTATAAACTCAATCTCCTTTGTATTATATAATTGCATAGCACAAGTGTGAGTACTATGTACTATTGAGCTACCATTTACCGGGTAATTTGTCTTTCATTGACTTGAATGTGCCCTGGCGACTGGGAATGTCATGCTCACTGAAATGTCTCGCTGGTGGTGACGCGTGTGTTGGATCATTTAGCTCCCTTCAAAATGGTTGAGCTGAATGGTGCTGATCCATGCGTCATGTTCGTGAACGGGCGCCGTCAGTTGTGACTGGTCATCTTTTAGCTGCCATGGCTTATTTTAATTTTTGAATTGTTTTATGTAATAATTGCGGACGCTTTTAACGTGCTTTCTACATTGTTCTCACATGTATAATTTCAACATAAATGATGTAACCCACATATTGTAACAATATTTTGATTTAAAAGAGTGTCCATGGAGTTTCTTGCCCGTTCTTCTCCATAGGTACCTACTACGCTTTGGAATGGGCAACTAGCTTCATATTTCTCACTGACCGACTCCTTGACAATTCAAAAGTGCCTGTGAATGGTTTAATTGAAATAAATGCTTTGAGTTTGAGTTTGAGTTTGAGCTTACACATTCAGTATTTCAAAAGATATTCATAAAATAAACATTCCAAACGTCTGAATTGAGGAGCCACCGTAAATGCCCTGTAACTTTTTAAGGGTTTTACTACAAATTCCAGGATCGTGGCTACAAAATCGGATAATTTACTACTAAATATTGGCAGTACCCGCGTTTAAATATGAGACATGGCTCCTCAATCCTTACGAACACATTTCTGTGACACAAACAAGGACATATATACAACATTATTTTTAGTATATGCGAAACTATAGTTTGTTCAAAATAAGTAGCTGAATCGATTCCAATAATTTTTACACCATGTTATATTTTGTCCCAAAAATATTTAAAAAAGGTTACACTTGGACACCGCGCGACACGACAGTTTACGACACCCACTAACCGCCTGGCCACGGGACAGGCGGCGCGAACTGCGGCGCGAATTGCGGTGCGCCAAGCGGGGCGGCAAAACAAGCGGCACAGAATGCAAGCCACGGGGACAGCGTTTGCCGCCGCGATTAATATACCAAGAGCAAAATGCCTTTATCTAAGTTATCTCGATATTGCTTGGAGAGTAGGTAGTAATTTTTTGGTTCCTACCATTACCCGCGCCCCCCGGTCTACTCCAGGATATGCAATGGCTGCTGAAATCTCATGAACCATGAGGCTTCAGGGGCTAGTGCAAATCCTGGGGTTCATTCGATTTATCGAGTCTGGTTAAGCCACGCTGGGGTTGGTGCATTTCATGCATTCATTCATTCAAGACTTAGGTAATGTTTGGAAGAGATTGTGGAGTTCATTATTTTAATAAAAAACCGGCCAAGTGCGTGTCGGACCATGCACAATGAAGGATATCGTAGTTGGGATGAATTTATGCCAAGATTGGGCCTACTTAACTGTGATAGTTTTCCTTTTAATTTCGTTATATGTATATACTACTGCCGTAATTTTTTTCACATATCCAAAACCAACCATTTCGCTGGTACTTGGCACTTGGCACTTGACTAACAAAAATTAGCACTATAAAGCGTAATATTTCGCAAATGGATCCCTGAATCCAAAACAGGTTTTCACAAACTCACAATATTTTTAAACCTATCTTTCCAACGAAGGGTTCTTTATCGACTACGGAACCCTAAAAAATCGGGGTATAGGTAGACGGAGTATTTCACTAGAAAAACTTATTGGGCTTCTATCAGGGACTTGAAACGTTAACCCGTTACGATCTGTTGCAGTAACGATAACTTCTACTGTTCCACCCGGATCGTAACTAAATTAATAGTTGATGCCGTTCCGATAGATTTTCGTAATATGGCCAAGAAATTTAGTTCGTGAATGGTTATTAGAACTATACATAACGTATTACGTAACGTTATCATACCTCATACCATACATACATTTTGAGTAAATTTTCAAGTCCCTGGCTTCTATACTATCCGTGTGTGTGGCATGCGCCTAGAGTTGCCAACCATACTGTTAAAAATAGTATTATACTTTATTTCAACTTAAAATACTTTTTACTGTTCAATAAAAATAAAGTATCTAAAACCCTTTTTTATAAATGCGAACGGTGGATTTCAGAAGGACTGTCAAATGTCAAGTACCGTCGGCAGACTGTCAGACACGCACGCGGATAACTTAACCTTTTTTCGGGTCTTTCCTTTCGTTTTGTTAGTTTCCAAGTTTTCCAACTCAACTTATTATGTCACCCATTGTGTCACCCTATGTTAAATTTCTACATTTGTATCTGTATTTTTTATGGTGTACATAATAAAGAGTATTCTATTCTTATTACTTATCATAATTGTGATTACTTTGTTAGTTAGTGCACAAAAAAAAAGAAAATGAAAACGATTCACATTCACCTTCACTTCTCTTACAAAAACGCCTAGAAAGTCAAATTGTCAAAGTCTAAAGTTCGTTTTTTAATCCTGTAGACTAATTTGACAGGTGCAAATGTCAAACTCCAAATTGAAAAAACAAACAACAATCATTTGAAATGTCAAAATAGTTTACGAGATTTAAAAAAAGAATATATAAGGTGAAACAAAAATATACTTAAATAAAATGGCGGGACGAGAGAATTAGAGCTACAATAAAGTTAATAAAAAATTAGCTCCTCATTTACCTTAATTTTACATGGAAATGTGATGATGAAATGTGATGCGGCTTACGAAGCCTCATGATGATAAATTAATAACATGTGCGAGGAGTACCAAAAAATAATGTACCTGTTTAAAACTCTTCAAAAATTAAATAAGTAGGTACTTTTTTATTTTTCAAAATACTGTTTATTTTCCGTCTCTTTCGTACTTTATTTCTTGTACAAAAAGTTGGCAGCACTACATGCACCGTTCTGATTCGCATTTGTTTTTGCCGCCTGTGCGATCCGCTCGGCAAATTCGCCGATCGCCCCGCTTGCCGCCGCTGCGCGTGGCATGCTTAGTACATTTCTATACATTTGTTTTTGCCGCAAAACGCACAGCAATTCGCGCCGCGCGAAAATTCGCTGCAGCGAATGTCCCGTGGCGTGGCCCAAGCCGTAAGTACCTATCCGCAAATCATACTCGCATAACACGTGTCACGGCAGGTTATAGCGACACTAGCGCGGGCGCACAGTGTGGCCGTGGTAAAACAACCCCTTTACCCTTCAGTCGCTCGGATGCTACAGATTGATTGATTGACCTGTCACGCTCGGTACGTAACGGGATCGCGAGCGCACGGCCGCCGTGGGCCTTGTGTTTCAGTTGATCGTGTACCTATCGCATGTAAAAAGTATCGTGTAACCATGTCTTTCTCATACACCAACGTCCTGTACACAAAAATGGTACGTACACTAGCGGTTTGTGTTGATAACGTATCCCTGGCAGTGCGGCGGTACAAGGAGCAATTCGGCATCAGAGTATCGTGGAACACAATGTTTTCCGCCACACAAAGATCTAATGAATACGGTACTTTTCAGCCTCCGACAGCCTGCTTACGTAATGCGATGTTTAACACTTTTCATCGACTTTTAACATTAAGTGGTTGGCATAAGGTGCAACAAATCGCATTGACTACATTTTATCACTTACGGCTGCATTTACGAATAAAGTACATAATAATATCTACCTACACTTGACCGACAGTCCAAATCCTGAAAGTGTGATGGAAAATGTTATCACCGGTTAATTACAATACGATTACCGTACGTACGGTTAGGCTACTGCCGAATTATTATCAACTAGCTTCCGCCCGCGGCTTTGCCCGCGTGGTATGTCAATAAAAAGTAGCACAGAATTACTTGCATTTATAATAATGATAAGGATAAGCGCAAGACGACGCGCTGAAGGCGCAAGCAGCGCGGGGTCCGGCCGTCGCGCGCCGCGTGGTCAGCATAATGTTTGTACGGACAACCAGCCCAAGCAGCACGCAAGTGTTTTCAACATCATTATACCAGCCTATTTAGAACTTAAAGTTCTTTTAGAGACGTACAAGAGTGTCGAAAAATTATGTTGGCTTTGTAAGAGTGATTTTAGAGTTATTATACAGCTCAAACTGTATAAAATCTTTTTTGAGGGATCTGCGTAAGCTTGGGGTGCTTAAACAGAATATTAAAACTCTACTATACAACTTTAAGTATTTTGTGACACTTCAACCTGGTTTCATCGTTAAAGCTGTATACAGGCTGTATTTTGCATGTGATCATTTACTTATTACAGCTCTAAGTGTTATTACAGTATCACTTGATACTTGTTTCTGTACAATGGTAATGCAAACTCCGTTCTCAAACTTATTTTTATGGCGTAATTGTACACTATTGTAAATACAGTGGTTTTATGACTTCTGTCTATGAGGGTGTTTTAAAACTAAAAAAATAAATGACAGCTATAGTACAGCTTTATTCTGTATTACTGACACAGTCGCTCGATTGCATGACGAACAAAATTAATGTTTTCATTGTGTTGTTAACGAAGAAGGTTCCGTAGCAAAAACATTAAACAGTGATAATAATGGTCATAACAGTTATGTCAAATGTTTTAATTTAGTACAATCTTCGGAACCTGATGATGCCGTTTTTTCATGCAGCAGCGCGAGTAGTTCAAATGATGATGTCGACGAATTTTCATACCTGCTAAAGCGTTATAATTCATGTTACTATTATCAGTTGTATAACTTGTTTCTCTTACATTATCAATGTCTGTGTCGCTATTTTGAACCGTGAGATCTAGTTCTCTTACTGCTTCGTCATATGATGCTAATGATAGCCTTTTCACACAACATTTTAAGGTGGACCAATTATCTAAAGGCTGAGATGTTCCATCCTTTACTAATTTGTTAACATCTAATCGCTGTTTTGACCATCTTAACTCGCCTTTTGATTCCCACAAACTTGGTGCAATGCATCTCTATGGTTTCTATAATTTTAAACGGCATATTTTCCTGAAAATAAAGTAAAACAGGTACAATATACACAACACACTAATAATATCTCTCGGCGAACAGATTTTACTCTGTGCTATCAACTAAACAAAACAATGTGTTTTATATGAACGAGTTATAAACTCTGCTTTTCACTTCGATTGCGAGTAAATCAAACAGTGATTGATATAGCAAGTTAACATATATTTTAGATTAAATTAAATTGGAACAATTTTTGAACTTTTTTACCTGAGTACATAAAAATTAGGCTTGTGTGTAGGAGACCTATACTACCAAATCACAAGTGCGTTTTTAATAAAATATTATTGATAAAGTGAGGAACGGATCAAAGTAATTTTGAGCTCAGGATTTTTCATTTCTTTAAGTAACTCTAAAGAGCATTATAAGTTATGCATAGAGAACTGATATACAGCCTAAGTAATAAAAATATTCTATTATAAAGCTTATTAAAAGCCAATAGCTGTACAATGTAATCCATAACTTTCTTAGTACAGCTATTCAGACTATAATACTCTCCAAATACCGTTTAGGCTGCTTAGCTAATAGTCACCATTTTCGAATGTTTAAAAACAAAATTTAAAGTAAGTATAATTAAAGGATTTTTTTACAACACCTAAAGCTGCATCATGATAATCAGATTGAATAATGATCACTGTGCCCTCATATCTATATCTTAAACATTTTTTTTTTATTCTAACCTTAAAAACAAACTTTTACTTACCGTATTTAGTATTTTTCTTATATCAGCTCGATTATTTTGCTGGCACGTGAATATTTTGAAGGAAAACATACACAGGTTCACAATAAATTTAATTTGCACTTTCAATTCACCAAATAACACCATCAGATATACAAGTCTACGGTTATCTTTTACTTCTAGTAATAAATATTAAATAATAGTGTCGCCATTATTAGAACGTTTCTATTACACGCACATGTCATCGAAAATAGTTTCGTTTTATTTTTATTATTTTGTAATTCTCTTCAAAAACGTTAGGTATAGATTACAGGAAAACCTAATGAAGTTAATTCATTCAATATTGTGCGTACAAACTTACACTTGCAGTTGGAATGTATGGGGGAACATATTTTTCAACTACAATGTTAAGTTTGTTCTTGGGATAAATTAATCCTAACTACGGAAACCTTCATTGTGCGTGATCCAACACGCACTTGGACGATTTTTCATGATGGGAATTAAAAATATAAAACATCTTAATCATTATTTCAGACAAAACAAACAGAGAATCTTTAGCAGACGTAGAGTCAAGTCTAGTTGTTCTTTGTTTGGATGAAGCTGTTGACTTGTGGAAGTGTAAGGATTCAAACGACCGTAGAAACCTAGCCGGAGCACAGACAATACATGGTGGTGGCTCACGCAGTAACGGCGCCAACCGTTGGTTTGACAAAACTGTACAAGTAAGTATGAATTAACAGTGTATAAAATCTTCGTTTTAAGGAGGGAAATGTGTTTCGTGAGGGTAATGTGTTTCATGTGGGGGATCTATGCATGTTCCCTCGAACAACCTAAACATCGCTCGCATAGATATCCGGAGATATGCCTTCTCTCTATATTTGTTCAAGTTCAAGTGTCGCCACCTTTTCCCCACTCCCGAAACTCACACAGAGTAAAAGAAATAGACATGAGGCTTTTTTCGCGCGCACACATAAAATATGCGTAACACTTGTTGCTACTTATTGCACACATGCTCAAAAGGGGCTGGCATTAGAAAGTATAGATACAGCCACTGAACGCACACAAGCAACTCTAGATTCAGCTAGGGAAGAGGGGTTGATATAAATATTTGATCCATATCGTCCCTTTATTGGTAAAACCGATTATCTACCGAAAACTAAACTTGTGGCAATAATGATTTAAAAGTTTGACAGAATAATTATGTAACTAAATTACATATTATCTTACCTGCAGTCATGTAATAATAATGAAAAAATTATAAAGTATGTTTGTAAATCATAAAAATAGAAGTACTTCATTGATAATGCTTGAAAAAATGCCAAACACTATCTTCAGGGAGGTCATTTAGTTGGTTTTTCCTGAATAACGACATAAGCATATATATCATTAATTAAATCACTTGGAGCTTATCTTATAGCTTCACCGTAACCTTTCGAAGAAAGTAATAAGGTGCCAAAAACAACTGTAAAAATAACACTGAAACATTCTACATATTGAAATTTAAAAAAAATGATAATTGTTTTTGCTTGAGTAAAATTAAGAATTGTGGTAGACTATCTGCAAAATGTTCATACAACGAACTACAGCAAGCCTGGTCTATTTTTATAATTACAAAAATACCAAAAAATCATTAAGTACTTACATGAAAGTAAAAACTGAATAAAGTAGGAAAATAATAAGAATGATATATTAGGAAATAATCAACTTTATTAGTAACTTTTTATTTTTATCTAAGTATACAAAACAATTTGCGAAAAAATGAATTAATTTAGATTTTCTATCTAAGTACTTATACAAAACCATGAAATTAATTCATGTTTTCACAAATTGTTTAGTATACTTAGAAAAACTAAAATAATGTTTCTTTCATTCATCAGCTGATGAGTCCACAGATGACTCAGATTGTGACTCTTCAGAGGCGGCCACATCAGGGACGCGTTCAACGCGATCCTTATCTACAAGCAAACTTCTGTACCATCCATGGTACTCTTCTGGTATAACCCCCTTCTCACATAGATAAATGAGATCTTTTTTCTTAGCTTCCGTTATTGGAAGAGGTCCATCATACAATTGTTCTAGTGGTGGGAACTGGAGTTCCGAGGTAGTTGGTAGTTCAATTACCTGTTCTGCTGCCAATCGCTTTGCTCTGTTTCTTGTTGCATAGCTGTGGTGTCCATGTGCTGAAGATGCTGAATTTATATTAATCTTATTTTGTGTGTCTGAAACAGTTACATCCATTGCCATAAATGAATTTGACATGTCATAGTTATAGTATATTTTTTTGTCTCCTTTTATGTACTTCATCCGTTTTATTTTTGACCATTTCACTTGCTGTCCATCTGTGTTTTTGGTTCTATTCAAAATTATTGTATTAGCCAATTTTTTCAAGTCTTTAAACTCATTGTATTTAAATTCCTTGACCTGATAACAATTTTTTGTTATAGTCTTTGTGTCTGTCCTGTATTTTTTTTTGATCTAGCACGTTTGATAATGTTAATCCAGTCAGTCATACAAAAAAGATCAACATTTTTCTTGGCAGACTCAATCGCACTGTGCATTGAGTCAGCTTCCATGTAACTGTGACCTGACTCTAAGAACTTATGTCCTATGATTTGTAAATGGTTGCTGTTTTGAATTACCCACAATAGGATAGCAGCCACGAATTGATTCCTATTTTGTCCTCCACATGTGTCAGAGAACAAACTGAGTTCCGTCACTTCCTCTGGTACAGATTTCATTAAATAGTGACACAAAACCCTTTTTACCATTTGTCTCAGACCATACAAAACAATAAGCTTCGTTAGGAGGCGCACTTTCGTACAGCGTTAAATTGTATAAAGTTAATTTTCTTGTATAGTAAAGGAGACCAACATCAGTGCATGGCAATTGTAGAATTGCTTGCAAATCGAAAGTAGCAGACAGAAAATTTGTTTCTTCTTCAGCTCTCTTTTTATCTTTATCTTTTTCCTGATTACAAGTTTGCTTCCTATCAATGTGTGTCTGATATTCTCCTTGTATTTTATTTTGTTCATCTGGATTAGCGCGATTGAACCTAGTGCACAAAAGACATTGGTCTTTTTTCGGCATGAAAAATCTCAAATTAAATTCTGTAGAAAAAATTCTACGATATGTCATCTCCGACACAGGTTCCATATTTTCGTCTCCGCATTTTTTGACGTACAAAGAATACAATTTGCATAATGTAAGGTTTCTGTCTAAATACTTGCGTTTTGATTTCTTCCGTATGTAATGGCTTTCCATAGTAGGGAAAGACGCAATATGTTTTTTTATGTATTAAATTTTTTCAGGTGCAGTTTTATTCGGAGGCTCATGACGTCCGCGAGGGTCTTCTTGCTTGGCAAAAAATCCTAAGTTAGAACGGTTCTTTATAGCATCAGCTACGACACACGGAGCAATGCATAATGTTTGGCAGAAAAACTTTTGGAAAACATATATTTCGTTCCCTTCTATTGTAAAAAAGCATTGCTTAGCATAAGAGCGTCATGTCGTTCTTTTCCTACTTACAAGAAGTCTCTTTACTGACTTAACCCTTACGTGAGCCAAAATAAATGACTTTTTTGAGGCATAGTCTAGACTCCAATATTTTCTGCATATTATTTGGCGCTCTTCATCTGTAACTTTATCATTGCACTAAAATTTGCATTTAGAACAATCAACAGGCTTAGGGTTTAGGAATATTTATGTAGAAATATCACCATACGCTTCGGTGAAAAACAACTATTTAAGCATAGTTGCTTGTACTTGTATTTAAATCTAAATGATACGATCTCTGATGTTGTGGAAAAACAAATAAAGCTGCTTAATCTCTTTTAATTGAATTAAAATCTGCACAAGTGCGAAGGATTATGTTCTGTTAAAAGCAAGTAGAACTACTTACTTTCTTTTTAATGTGTAAGATTCTAAGTACTTTCCAATAATTCAGTAAAACCAGAACCATTTAAAGTATTTTAATTTGAATTAGTACAATGCTACAGTATGTTCAGAGTGTAAGCAAATTGCAACTAAAATAAGATATGAAACGGAATGTGTTTTTGATTGCAAGGCTTCAAAAAAATCGTACAGGTATAAGACTTTAGCTGTTATTGAATGCAGATGTTACCTAAAAGCTTGTATTATAATTGTTTCTTGCGTATCTATCTCGAAAACTATGTAAAGTATCGAAAAATCGGTTTTAACTGTAGATAGAGCTCAAAAAGTTGAGTAGCTTGGTGTAAATAACTCATTTTTGAAAAAAAGTGTAGATAATCGGTTTTACCAATAAAGGGACGATATAAATATCGATGAAAACCGGATATCTATGATGAAAACCGACTGCAATAAAGAGAAGTATTATTAAAATCAAATTAAGTAAATTATAATTCAAAATTCATTTATACAATATATATATATTATTTTTTTTTTTTTCATATATTCATTAATTCATATATATAATCTATACTAATATTATAAAGCTGAAGAGTTGGTTTGTTTGAACGCGCTAATCTCAGGAACTACTGGTTGGAATTTAAAAATTATTTTTGTGTTGGATAGTTCATTTATCGAGGAAGGTTATAGGCTATATAACATCACGCAACGATCAATAGGAGCGGAGCATAAATGAAAAATGTTGCAAAAACGGGAAAATTATTCCTTTTTAAGTGCTTCCGTTGCGTGCGTCGCGTAAACGGTTTAAGTTACGCAAATGTCATGTATGATCGAATTGTTCCACTTTAAAAGTTCTAACGACAGCATATGTCTATCTTTTAAGATTGACTCACTATAACCTTTTTTTATGGTAATCAAGTTTGTTCGAAATTAATGCATTATTCGCGAAGAAGTTTTATCAACTTTTTCAAATAAATAGTTTTAACATCAAGGGTATTTATGTAGCAGTAAAATACTTTTTAATTCATTCGAATCGGGTATTTAATTTCGAATTTATCACGAGTAGAAAAATGTAATACGCGAGCCGTTCGACGCCGGCGCCGGCGGCGGCGGCGGCGCCGCGCCGCACTATGGAAAATGGTAGAACAACGGCATTATCAAAAATGATATTTACGAATACATTAATTGAGATACACTTTTAATT
Organism: Lithophane leautieri; assembly: GCA_949152455.1. Taxonomy (NCBI): domain Eukaryota; kingdom Metazoa; phylum Arthropoda; class Insecta; order Lepidoptera; family Noctuidae; genus Lithophane; species Lithophane leautieri. Next base: position 9,350,186 of record OX424462.1, on the reverse strand, counting down.
TTATTGAATAGTTTAAATGTTGTTCTTCAATATACAGTAGGTATTTTATGTTATTAAGACATATAAATTTATAAAAAGAGGGGTACATATGTCTTTTCCTAAACTGGCCCAATTTTACTGTACAATTTCTTAACTTTCAGAGTCTTATTTCGTATTGACTCTGTTAGAAAACCTATATTCTATTATATATTTCTGAAAAGCTCATCTCACGTAGATTTGAAAATATATGTATATTAGTTTTACATTTTGTTGTGTAGTTTATTACATAAATAAATATATATTGAAAAAGAAAAAAATCGTGCCTTTTTTAATTTCATTGAAGGTTTTCACTGTTGCCGAAGCTTGCCAAAGTTTTGGATTTTATGTTTTTTTATAGTGTAGGTATTTATTATGAACATACGTGAAAATCAGCTGCGGTTTTTTGCGGTTTCCAAAGATATAAACCAAGACACGATAAGAGTCCTGCAACGAAAAAATCCGTTATCTATGCAATTTTCACACGAGTCGGTCCTATCAAATGATTATAGCTATGCGGTTATATTTTTTATAATTATCAATTCCCCTGTGAGGTAAACGTGAGACATCTATGAGATATGGCTGCATATACTCCCTTCGGAAACTCTCAAAAACAGAACTTTCTGACAATTATATTTACATGATTTTGTTTTTTTTTTATTTTTATAGTCAGTCAATAATAATATTATTAATTATCAATAATATTATTATCGTGGTAATGGTTTTGCACGCGACATGCGTGTGAATAATGTCATTGAAATTTTTCACTCTACCCTCATTTTACTGTTATATAAAGTTCTGCCACTTATTCATTTCATCGAATATTTACATAATTTCAGTAGTAAATAGACACGTAGTCAATTGATATTGAATATATTTTCACATGTTCGAGACGTGAATTGATAGTTTCCTATATTGAAGGAGGAAGAGATGTGTCGACTGTCGATACTTGTCTACGAGATTATTATCAAGTTTCAGAGGACAACGCTCGTTTGATTATTAGTGATTTTCAAAAGACTGTTATTCCTCAATTTAATAGACGGTGGGATCAAGCATCAAGAAAGAAGGAAGACTTTTTGAGGCGTAATAGTGATTGGCTAGATAAAGACTATTCTGTAACTTTTTCAACGACACAAGATTCCACGTCATCTACTTCAACAGGAAAGCGAGGAAGACCACGTGTCTTATGAAAATTCTTCAGAATCAATTAAGAAGCGTAAAAATACTACTTTACTCAACGAACTTGGATTTGACCACATCTATAGTGCATACGTTAAAGGATTAAGTACGATCAATGGCAGAAAGCGATGAAGCAAAACTCGTGGAGGCAATAAGGTCTGCGGAAGCAGATAAAAAGAAATCAATTTTAAAATTAATCGAAGACGCCAATAACCATTACTTCTTTTGTGCCCATCAGATTAATTGATAAAGCGACTGGTACTGTTGTTTGGCAAAATCCTGTTCCTTCATCTGTAAGATACTGTCGGCCTATTTTGATCGAGTTTTCAAAAGAAAGCTGAAGCTGACGAAAGCTGTTGTGGATAATGTTCAGAGCCAAATTGACTCTTTGAGTCCATCAATTATTGCTAAAGACGGAAAAGGAGTGCAAGTTAAACATAAACTTTTTTTGACCATGATAGACGGCAAAGTAGCCCAGGTATTAACCGGTACTCGTTCAAGTTCAACATGTACAATTTGTGGAGCTACTCCACGTCAAATGAATAATTTAGAAAATGTGATTGCCAGGCCCGAAACTAAAAATTCTTTTCGTTACGGGCTATCAACATTACACGCCTGGATACGTTGCATGGAGATGATCTTGCATATTTCTCACAATATTTCTTTCCAAAAATGGTCAGCTACTAGTGAAGAAAATAAACAGATGAAACAAGAGAAGAAAACTATGGTGCAAAGACGCTTTCGAGAAGAACTAGGCTTAATCATCGATAAACCACGACAAGTAAGCGGTAACACCAATGACGGTAACACAGCTAGAAAGTTTTTTTAATAATGCAAGTTGCTCTGCCGAAATTACAGGAATCGATGAAGTGTTGATTAGGCGACTCTATATAATCCTTCAAACTTTATCATCAGGTGTTATGATAGATGCTCAAAAATTTTCAAGTCATGTACAAGTTAGTAAATGTCATTTATTTTAAAGATTGTTTTTTAAACTGTGTTTATATTTACTTGTATTACTAAATCATTGTTTAGATACATCACATATACTTATTTCTCATAAATATTGAATATGATTGCATGAATAAATTATTTTTAAGGCAAAATTTTAAAAATATTTTTTTCCAACTATCTATTGTACGATAACTTCTAATATATTATACTTATTTAAAGGGATATTATATTGACTACTTATGTAAAAAAAATTCAAACTGTATCTCAAGAAACAATAAAGTTACAGATTTTTGATCCGAAGATGACCAAAATTTTCCATAGTGCGCCGCCGCGTCGCCGCTGCGACGTTCCCTAGTCTAGAGAGGAGAGGATGGGCACATGAGTAGACCATGACCTGGAATAGGACATACGATACGTTTTATCCCTATATTCCCACGGGATCGAGACCTACGCGGGTGAAACAGAGGGCACAGCCAGAATATTAAAAAAATTGAAATAAAAAGAACAAAAACTAAAAAAAAAATACTGCTGAAATAACTAGAACGAAGTGTGAAATATGTAAATTGTTTTTTCAAAAATTTTATCTGTGTTATTTATGAATAAAACAAGTGTTACACTTCTATAAATTTCACTCTTCATAAAATTTTTATTACCGGGGCCTTAAATGAAATTCGATTCTTAATGAGTAAACTCCAATAATATTATTTTATATTATTACGCAAATGTTAGTAATAATTAAATGAATCCGTAACAACAAGTAGCAATTATCGATATCTATATCTCAGCGCGGTTGACAAATTGAAGAATAAACTTAAATAATAATATAAATTCATACGACACCCGTACGTAACCAGTGTTCGCAAAAATTGGCACACGTCTGACCTCCAAGACGTTCCGCTCGGGACTAAAGTAAACAATAGTAAACATAAACTACGCGTGGCGGGTGCATGAAAAGATGAAAACATATTTTTTTTAATTAGTGGTTTAGATATTTTAATATTTCACATTATGTTGGCCCATATCCATCACATTTTTATGAAGTTTATTATTGTATAAGTTTTATTATTCAAAGCCTAATAAAACTCAAATAAAATAATAAAGAGACCGTAATTTAGACTTGTCTTTGCGATTTAAATGGATGCAGTAAAGTGCAAGTAATCGTGTATCGCATAGCGGGAATCTATCGGGAGTGTGAATTATGTATTTTTTTCAAAATTTTAATCCTTGATATCTACGAATAAAACACAGTAGAAAACGACGTTTTTTCGGGTAATCTCGCTATAAAAATTTTGTGTAAATTGGCTGAAATATGACGATTATTGTTGAAGATGTCGGAAAAAACATGCCGACTGGGAGCTTTACTGTCGTGATCCGCGTAAACCGTAAGAGATACATTAAATTAATGTTCTACAGGATTATACATTTTAAAAAGTTCAACAAAAAAGTCCGATCTAAGGATGATCCCTTAGAATAATAACGCATTCTAAGGATGACCCACAGTAACCATTCTTAGATTATCTTTCAGAATTTAATAAATAAATCATTGTGGTTTCCGAAGCTATTTTGACCGGTATTATATTAATCCTAATCCAATAAATGTGTTTTTTAATTGGGCATTTCATTTAGATTAAAATAAGCCATGGTATCTTAACATTTAAATGTATAAGTACTTTAAAAGGTATCACGGATTCAAAATTACGCGTAACTAACTAATTATGGTTGACGGCGGCGCAAAGCTCGCGGCTAAGTAATAATAGCCCCACGGGTCAATCCACCAGGTTAAGCTACGCTTGCCCGGTTGGTCCGTGGATGGGTGACTATCTTTACATACCGAGACTTCTCCATGCTTCGTTACGGGTCGTCAGAAGCCCGAAAGTCTGACAACCAGCCTTACGTAGGGGTATCATATTACCCAGTTACTGGGTTTTGGAGGTCAAACAGGCAGTCTTTCCATGTAAAATACTGTTATTCAGCTGCATCCGGTTAGACTGGAAGCCGAGCCGAACTAGTTTGGAAAAAGCTAGACAGATTGATTGTGCCGGCAAAAAGCTAGGACAGGAGTCAATGACCTTTTCGTCGGCTATTAAGTATGCGATCATCGCTTCGCTTCCTTTTAATCCCGGTCGTACGTTCCCGTGGGATATTTTCCGACATCCACGCGTGCGAAACCGCGGGCAAAAGCTAGTGATAGATAAATTCTAGTATATTGGTACTTTTCGCTCGCCTCGTTTCCCTTGCAAACTTTGCGCTATATTCTTCAGCAACATGTTTATGTGTTGCGGGAAATGTTGCTGGCCAAATGAAATGTTGCAAGATACTGGCAAAGGGGCAACATGCTAATGTGTCGTGTATGTAAATAAGTTAAACAAAAGAATTCGTCACATCACAATGTTGCTGGAAACATTGTTGCGCGATTTTTGCTCAACATTGTTTTCAGTGTTCACGGAACTTTATTGTTTCTTGCAGAATTTTAATATTATAAGCTCGATTTTATAATTGTTTATTTCAGTTCATTGTTGGCGCTGACGGAGTAACGGGCCTTACTTATGAACATTCACCAGCTGAAGGGCAGCCTATAGCTGTTTTAACGGATTTCATAATTAAATATATGTAAGTTCTTTAAATAATACTACATTATGATGCAATGAGAATAAAAACTACCACTTGTTCACTTCAGGGGGCCTACCACAATCTTTTACGAAACAATCTTATTTCAAGAGTTTTATTTCAAGCTTAAAATAACATAACTCATATTCGTACCATGAGTTGCATCTTTCAATAATGTTTTATTCCTGCTTAGTGCTGGGGAAGAACGAATAATGTATTGAAGCGTTTTTAACGATTATAATGAAAAAAAATCTATAATAATATTATACAGCTGAAGAGTTTGTTTGTTTGTTTGAACGCACTAATCTCAGGAACTACTGGTTGGAATTGAAAAAATCTTTTTGTGTTGGTTAGTCCATTTATCGAGGAAGGTTTGAGCTATATAACATCACGCTATGACCAATAGGACCGGAGCATACATGAATTTTTTTGTAAAAACGGGAAAAATTATTCCTTTTTAACCGACGAAAAAAAAAAGGAGGAGGTTCTCAAGTCAACCCGTATATATATATTTTTTTTTTTGTATGACCACGCATAACCTTGTTGTGAGTCGTCCGATTTGAAAAATTATTTTATTATTGAGAAGGGTACACCTCGAAGTTGGTCCCATTTAAAATTGGAAACTATAATCCACCCCTAAAGGTAGAAAAAATGGGGTTGATTGATTTTTCACCAACTGAATTTTCAACTGTGAACCGATTCTGTTGAAATTTCGCACACATACATAGTTCTGATGACACAACCACTCATCATCAACTCCAGGTCTTTAACCTGGAGTAACCCCCTGGAGTACCCTGGAGTGGATGGTAACTTAAAAACGAAAAAAAAACCTTATAGTGTAACTAAGCTCCTAAACTAATTTAAGTAACAAATTTTGAGGCGGCGCCTAATACGCGCTAGAATTATGTAATTAATTTGATTGTTTGTTTGGCGCCGCCTCGTCGCGCCGTCATAGCAATTAAGAAGTCGACTGTACTTACATTTTGAATTGTTATTATTTTTGTGTTCTGTCATCTTTTCCTTTTTAGTGAACAAAATAAAGCTCCCGAAACGCTGTCATCGAGTCCTAGACAACCGACTCAGTTAAAATTTAATGTGACCGCAGATGTTAGTCGTATGATTGAAGATGCCAAAAAGAATTTAGACGGGTAAGTTTTTTTTTTTTAGTCTACGCTAATATCGTACCCAGTAGGCAGGCGTAGCATGGCGCTTTCTATTTCTACGAAGAATAGACATAGCTTTTTCTATACAAAGTGAAATTTCGTTTCTTAATTTTTGACATTGCACCGTAGAAATCCTTCTACAATCTGTCATTTTGTCTTTCATTTATATCGGTTTAGGTCACAGACTACTTAGAGATACTACGTATTGGTTTAGGTCTTTTAATATGTAGACTATTTCGGAAGAAAGTTTTCTATCCTTACTGTCAAAATCACACTGACAACTGAAATTTGTCTAAGGAAGTGAAGACAATTTGAAACAAAACAAAGAATTCTGAGTCGAATTATGTAAAAGAGAGAATTTCGTTAAAAGTGCAGTTGACTCTTTTTACTTAGCTGCCATCGTACTGTCTACACGGAACGTCATTTTTGTCTACTCTTCCGTCGACAAAACGGTGCTCATGCTACGCCTGCAGCTTGTGAAAAGCCTATTATAGATTATTACCCGAGTTTCGTTTCCTTGTAGCACGGGGAGTGTCGTTGCATTCTATTTCTCATAGGCAAGTCATATCGTTCGACTATCGACCAGGTACTGATGGTGCGCACGTTTTTTTTGTTCAGGTAAATGTGGTTTTTCGTGTGACTCTGGATTTTTTATTTGCCTGTCTATGGTGTCTTGGTTATACCTTTTTAGTCGTAGTTGGGTTTTAGTTTTTATTACTTTAATTTTATTTTGTCTCTGTTCTCTGAACTTTAGATACATTAGCTCACCCTTTTCCGATCAATGAACTGTTTGAAACTATAATAGTTAGGGAGCCCAAAAGGCTAAATAAGGATTTACTCGAGCGTCGTGGGGACCTCTTGGATTATGCAGGTTAGATGCTAAAAAGAAAAAAGTTTATGTGAAGTATACGCTTTTATTGGATGGGGAGCGTATACAGATTTTCAAAAATTTAAAAAAAAACAGTCACAAAGAAATACTCGAGCGCGTCAGATTATTATACATGGAATCATCTTTATATTCGAAGTTCGATTCGACTTGGTCGTGTCATCAACGTCTTGAGTATCTGCAACAAAAAATGGTTATGATACTTAATTTATCTTTTAATTATTTCATAATAATATAAAATTTTAGAAAAAAAAAAACCTGATTCTCGAGCAGATAGAATATCAATATCACGACATCCTCATAGGCTTCTGGTAGTTGATTACCAACGAACCAAATCATTTCTAATTTCCCATTCTTATTTGTCCAACCGAAGTTCCGACCGAGGAGCTCTTGGCTACGCGTAATAACAGCCGCACGGGTCGATCCGTCAGGGTCCGTTGATGGGTAACCATCTTTACATACCGAGACTTCTCCGTGCCTCGGAAAGCACGTTAAGCCGTTGGTTCCGGCTGTCATTTGTGGATCTTTGACAGTCGTTACGGGTCGTCAGAAGCCCGAAAGTCTGACAACCAGTCTTACCAAGGGGTATCGTATTACCCAGTTACTGGGTTGTGGCGTTCAGATAGACAGTCGCTCCATGTAAAATACTGGTATTCAGCTGCATCCGGTTAGACTAGAAACCGATCCCAACATAGTTGGGAAAGGCTAGGCAGATGATGATTTGTCCAGCCGAAATCTGTTGGTGACATGTCAGTGATGGTTCGATTATCGGCATTCCTACGCAGGTATGCAATATATCTTGTACGTAATAAATGCTGCCGTAACTCCGATTGGCAAGGTGTTAAGTTACAAGCACCGTAATTATGCATATTCAACGAAAAGGGCTGTGATGTATCTGTTACCTTGCATGTCTTGTTGAAAATTTCAATCTGTTAACTTTTAAATTTTTGATATTGTTTGTTTTACAAATATACATGTGGTTAAATGTTTACCATGTTGTATTTTTTTACCTGTAGGTAATAATAGGGTTTTAAATTTGAAATTGCCGTTTCAATGATTTTAGCTACTTCGGCTTGTGCAAACCGGCAGATTATATTATTTCCATGAATCGTGAATAAATATCCATGAAAAAAAAAAAAAAATTTACCGCGCTTGAGAATTTTCAGGTGATGTTTTTTTTTTGCAACTTTGTGTCTCTCCCCTTTTCTTTATGTCATGCTTAAATTGTCAGATTATTGAAATAAATAAATAAAATTCATTTATTTCAGGTCCTTGACCCCCGTTGACCCCCATGTTAGAAACCATACACAATTTTGTTAATTTAGTAAGTGTCACTATTTTGAATTAAATAAGTGATGATTGAAAAAAAACAAGCATTACAATTTATAGAATTTTGGTATCGCAAGCAGGTGGGACAAATAAAAATTACACCATATTATTGTGAATTTAGAATTATAAGTCAAATACAAAATATTCAAAAATGACAAATGAAAAAAATTCAAATAAATAAAAAATGATTCAAAATATCAAAAAAAAAGGCCCCAAAGTGTGCCCCAAAGTGTCAAAAATAAAATGTCACAATATGTTCAAGAAAATTTACTAACAAAGTCAGAGATATATATATATGTGCAGGCGCTGGCATGCAGTCCAGCCATCTCCGCAAGAAAGGAGAATCCCACCGCTCGAAATGCGCACTTTTCTGCATGTAACTAACTTGCCTAATCTGACGCGCTCGAGTTTTTCTAACGATCGATCTTTTTTTACTAATCTGATCGGCTCCCGTACACGTTTGACCCTATGTAGGGCTCAGGTATGGTGTTAGTACTTCATAAGGTGCAAGGTTGCCCCTCTTGTTATTCTGCCGCGCTCAAGTAAATCCCGAAATACCCGCTTGGGCTCCATACCATAAGTATGTAATAAAAAAATCAAATTGTATATGGTATGTACCATATATAATTTTATTTTTTCAGTAGCAATAGAAGTCAGTGAACATCTTGAGAAGACGATAATGATTTACAATTATTGCATCAATAACATCAAATACAACATAACATTTTGGTAATAGTTTCATCTCGGTATCAAATCCTGTTTTTTCTTAAATAATCCAGAAAGACTATCATTGCAGTTCTTTTAGACAAAGGAAAGGACTATGCCACAATTTGGACCAAACGCTCAACAGTGATGAAACTTATGCCATGTGAAAGCTTTTGAGGTACTTTTTAATTCATACTACGGCAGCTAAGTCGAAATCGAGTGCGAACATGGTGTTTTGGAACATTCAAAAATATAAAAAGTAGGTTATGTTAGGTTAGGATAGCCTACATTAGGTTTGAGGTGCCTCCCTACCACCGCCACATCGTTGGGGCTTATTTGTCGGACCACCTACATGAGACGTGACGGCGGAAACCAGCGCCGCATGTCGTGCGGTGTTCCACAGGGCTCGGTTGTTGGCTCCTGTGGAACATCAGGTACGACTGGGTGCTGAGGGGCGAGCTCGGACCGGGGCTAGACCTGACGTATTATGCGGATGACACGCTGGTTACTGCCCTGAGCCGCATACGTCGCCTAGGCCAGGAGGTGGTCCTCAGCAAGTCGGAGGCCATGGCGTTTCATGGCCCCCGGCGGGCGCCGCCACCCGGCTCACACATCGTGGTCGGGGAGCTCGGATCGCTGTCGAGTCTACGATGAAGTACCTAGGATTGGTGCTCGACATCCGATGGGATTTTGGGCCCCACTTCCGACGGCTGGCGCCCAAGTTGCTAGATGCTGCTGGGGCGCTGTTAACGCTGCTTCCCAATCTGGGGGGACCGAGCGCCGCTCATAGGCGGCTTTACGTGGGGATCGTGCAGTCCATGGCCCTTTAAGGGGCCCCGATCTCCTTCTTCTTGTTCATAATGGTTCATTAGAAAACCAGCGTCAGACAATATATTCTGTCTGGCATTAATGCTGAAATGAACCTTTTTGGCGCAGCCGTGCACACACTATTGCTGTAAAAACATTATTTCTTATTCTTTATTTTGTTATTTGTATTTTGTGTTTCATGAACTGTGTCCAAATAAACGTTATTCTTTCTTTCTTTCGATCTGGGCGGCTGACGTAACGGCTGGTAGTATCGTAATACTGCGTAAACCGCAGAGGGCGATGGCCTTCAGAGTCAACAAGGGATATCGCACGTCTCCTACGAGGCGGCTTGTGCAGTGGCCGGATCCCCCGCCCTGGAACCTGGAGGCGAAGGTGCTCGCGTCACTTCATCGGTGGCGCGAGGAAGCCTCGGCGCGAGGCGAGTGACCGGCATCGGTTTCAGCTTCGCGAGGTCTTGGTGGCGTATCGGTGGGAAAGGCTTTCACGCCCTACCGCCGGACTCGACATCATCAAGGCGGTTCGGCCTGTGCTCGAGCGCTGGCTTGGGAGGAGGCACGGCTCCCTGTCGTATCGGGTGACGCAGGTGCTCTCTGAGCATGGTTGCTTTTGGAAGTACCTGTGTCGCATAAACAGGGAGCCGGACGCCGGGTGTCACCACTGCGTCGACTGTCGGGAGGACACGGCGTGGCATATGCTGGCTGAGTTTGCCACTTGGGAGGTGCCGCGCCGTGCCCTCATCTCAGAAGTAGGCAGTGACTTGTCGCTGTCGGCCGTAGTGAATGCGATGGTCGGCAGCGAGGAGTCCTGGGACGCGGTGGTTTCCTACTGAGGCTCCTCCTTCCTACGGAGGCTGCAGAAAGGGAGAGGGAGACCTCGTCCACTCACACGGTCCGCAGCAGACGCACCGGGCGTCGGCGGCGAGCGGATAACGGCCCAGCCCCCCTAAATGGATCCAGGGGTGACGGAGTCGGGGAAGTCTGTCGCCCCCCACACATCAGTACCCGAGGTGGCGGCGTGTAGTGTTCCACACGCGCCCCTATTAGACGTCGCGGAGGGAGTTAAACATCTCACTCACCCCCCCTGACCCGAGGAGGCCCGCAGTGGCCGGCCGGCACCAGTTGGGGGTTGCGGAAGATTCTTACGTTCCGGCGACCCCCGGCGTAGATGTGAGTTGGAACACCGGGGTGGTTATTAGATAGTAAGAGTCTGACAGACCCCTCCGCCCGCCCCAGGGTGGAGGAATCCGCGAGGATTTTCCACCCCGGAAAAAAAAACGTCTACCTTAGATTAGATTATGCCCATATAAGTAGCTAGGTACCATTTTTTATTATTAACTAGCGACCCGCCGCCGTTGCTTCGCATGGGAGTTTAAGAATATGAATTGTTTGTGACGTCACTTTTGACGAATTTTTTAATTTTTTTAATTATGATAGTATTTAATTAGTTTATTTCAATAGGTAATTGTTTTCAATGATACCCATGTCTTATAAGCTATATTTTCTCATGAATTAAAATGAATTTACAAGCCTTATGCAGTACTTTTTTATTACACAGTATCTTTCGAATTAAGATAAAGTTTCTTTCTTTTTATATGACAATCAAAAAATGAATCAGGGTTTTTTTTAATATTGTTCACACGAACGTTCAGAAATGTTCATAATATTAATGCTTAGTTCGTTAAATACTGTAATGTTTAGTAAAGCTGATTTTGTAACTCAAAATCAAAGCAAAAGATGTTTTATTTGTACTTTCGCTCTCGGTTTCGACTTAGCTGCCATAGTATGAATTGAATAATACTCCAAAAGATTTCATATGGCATAAGTTACATCACTGTTGAAGCTAACCTAACATAACCTAATGTTGAATGTTCAAAAACACCATGTTCACCCTCGATTTTGACTTAGCTGCCATAGTATGAATTAAATAATACCCCAAAAGCTTTCACATGGCATAAGTTACATCACTGTTGAAGCTAACCTAACATAACCTAATTAAGAATGTTCAAAAACACCATGTTCGCCCTCGATTTTGACTTAGCTGCCAGCATATTATGAATTAAATGATACCCCAAAAGCTTTCATATGGCTTATGTTACATCACTGATGAGCATTTGGTCCAGACTCCATACATGCGTGCCGGTAGTCCTGTAGTCCAGTACATAGTTGTGATAAATAGGAACGAAGGTCAAGTCCATTTAATTAGGTATTCTGGGGATAACCTGAATTTATTAAAGAAAATTGGGAAATGCCGCTGTTTTCACAGAATATGATTGTGTACCTAACTATAGCCGCTGTATCCCTTGGGCGGACCATTGTTAAATATTATGTATGGTGTTCGGTGCAGTTGCTATACCTACCTTCTCGAATTAGTTGTGTTTTCGTTTCTCTGTTTATTTTACTTTTTTATCATCATAACTAATCGGTCATTGTCATTGTTCTTCCTGTACCTGTCTTATGTGTACCTAGTGTAGTTATCAAGAAACGGCAAGCTTCGGATACTATGGCGTTGCGCTGCAAGGCGCGGATGCATGTGTCCTTTGGTGGACTTTTATAGGTTGAGTTTATCGGTTAATGTGCATTTAAATGTTTCAGCTTAGTTCGAAACTTAGAGTTGAACTGCTTCCAGTACGACAAGTATGGAAAGAACTTCATCAAGTCGCAGAAGTTAAGTCCAGATAGCTATCTACAGATGGCTATGCAACTAGCATTCTACAGGTATGAAATATTCATGCTAAATTTACTATTTTCAGTATTAAGAGTTACGGAAAAACTTACTTACACGCAAGGATCAGCATTTTTCTGTGTCTAAGTATATAATTATCTTTCTGTGATTTAAAGAGTTAGATGCGTTATTCGCTAGAGCGGGAAGTTCGCCCGCAAGCACCCGCGCACATCGGCATCAAAAGCATTACGTGCGCCTGTAGGACTTCTCTCTCTAGTGAATTGCACTTGAGCGATAGAAAGGTATTGAGAAAGGTGGGGCTCGTGGCTCAATAACACCAGCCGCACGGGTCGATTGAAGGTTAAGCTAAACATCCTAGTATAGTCCAGGTAACAGTTCTTTTACTTCATGCCACTCAATACATGTCCGTTTATTATTATACTAGCTGATGCTCGCGGCGTGGATATCGGTTATTATATACTAAAACATTCCTCGAGAACCACACTATCCATTGGTGAAAACAGCATGAAAATCGGTGCAGAAGTTTTAGAGTTTATCGCGAACAGACAGACGTGGCGGAGGATTTTGTTTTATAATATGTAGTGATACAATATTTCCAGTAAAGGTTGAAAGCGAGAATTATAGGTAAGTACTTTAACTATTACGTTTTTGGTCCATCATTACTCTTTTTTTTAGGTTACACAAGGTACCTGGAGCTCATTATGAATCTGCAGCAACAAGGATGTATGCAGGAGGGCGAACAGAAACGATACGATCATGCTCAATCGAATCCATAGAATTTGCAAAAACTATGTTGAATTCTCAAAGCAGCCCAAAAGAGAAAATTTCTTCATTAAAAAGCGCTATTAATTCTCATAAAAACTACACAGTCCAGGTAAAAATAATATTAAGTTTATTACTTTTTAAGGTAAAAGCGCTAGCCAACGTAGCCCGCGAAATTAATATTTTCTTACATTTTTGTTACTTTAGCATTAGGTTGTATGGATAAATAAAATGTATGCGCCCGTAACAAATACGTATTCACAGAATAATAATCATTAAAATCATCAATACAACTCTCTAAGATCAAAATGGTCGCAAACTTCATAGAATTGACATAAGTATTTTAGTTGGACCTTTTCTACATAACTTTGAGAGTTGGACTTATTGAAGATTTAAAGCGCTGACAAGAGCCACATTCTCCAAATAGGCTTATTTTATTTTTACCGCCAAATCTATTGGGTTTGTGACAGCGAAAAAGGTACATGTTAATTTAGCACTTTCGCTTTAAATAAGAATTGTACCTAAAAAATCTTGTTGAATTTTTATTACAGGCACTTCAAGGATTCGGTGTTGACAGACATTTACTAGGATTAAAATTAACTGCAATCGAAAATGGCGTTGAAATACCAAAATTATATTCTGATCCTGGATTTACAAAAAGCGCCCATATGAGGATTTCTACTAGTCAGGTAAGTTTAATTAAATACGTACACACACTTTAGCCAAGATGTAAGATCCATTTCTGAGTTCAGACTAATTTCTGTTACTATCTGTTTATTTCAGGTTGCTTGCAAGTGTGATGGATTTATGTGTTACGGACCATTAGTTCCTGATGGGTATGCAACATGTTACAATCCCAGAGATAACGATATAAATTTCGCCACCTCCGCATTCGTCGAACATCCAGACACCGATTGTAACAAATACAGAAATGCTTTGGAACAATCCCTTCAAGATATGCATGATGTTCTTTTAAAGAGTGTTACTTCGAAACTATAACTTACCTATGTGTATCGATCGAGTAATAAGTTATAGTTAGTTTGTGTGTATTGCTCAACTACATAATATATAATAATGTGGCTATACCTACTATATGACAGTGTTGAACTATGTTTACTGGCTTTAGTTTTTGTTTTCCCGTACGATTAAACAATATGGCAGGTAAAAGGTGGGACACATTAATTATAAAGTGTAGTTAGTACTCATGAGCATAAACGATTTTGGCTGTGGTGGGACCAACTATGACTGACGATGTATGGCTATCTAAGTAGGAATAAGAAATTAGCTGTTCTATACATTTATTTTGTTTCAGTATACTTTAGCACTTTTGTATGCAACAGAAAATTTATTTTTCAAACTTCAGTGTTGGTCCAATTGGCCCAACGACTTTAAGTCTTAAAGTATAGTCGACTTCGTAATTGCTTTTTCTAAAAATCTAAATGTCATATTGGTGTTACGTTGTATTACAGCCATAGCTGGGCACCGTTAATCAAATAGTTAACTTCGTTAATCGTTAATCCGCTACATAAAAAGTTACCTTCGTTAAACGTTAAAGCGTTACATTTCGGAAGAATTAACGCAAGTTAACGTTAAACCGTTAATATGTGTAAAATTGCATCTTTATATCGTTGCGTTAGTGAACTTATAAAACCTGTTGGTTTAGGTTCTGGAAGTTAACAAGTTAGGAACAAAACAAAATACTTGTATAATTCAAATGTGTAATTAAATCGTCGGGCATAAGGTGCATTAGGTGTATATTCCCCTTCATGAACATTAACATGTTAAAGTTCTCGTCTGAAAGCGAGGCTCGTTTTGGTGTTAAAATGTTAACGATTAAGGGACTTCTGCATATTAACGGAATTTAATGTGTCCGTTAACATTTTTTAAAGTCAATCCGTTAATCAAAATGTTAACTTCGTTAATTTACGATTAACGGATTAACGAGTTAATGCCCAGCTATGATTACAGCTAACCAAATAGCCCAGCAACTGTTACTCAACGGCAAACCAACACAGACTACCAAGAACCCAAAGAACTGCAAATCCACCAGGAAACTCCACAAACATCAGCAAGCCGTTCACACTCACGGATATTATCCTGGCCATATAGTCGCTAAAAAACGGTAAGGCGGCCGGTGTCGAAGACTTTACGGTGGAACAGATCAAACACCTAGGGCCTGGGGTTGTATCGCAGCTCCCAGAACGTTTTAAAACGTGTATGGTTACCGTGAAAATGCCAAAATTCTGTAGGAAGACCAAAGTCGTAGCGCTGCCGAATTGTGGTGTACCCTCTGATGACCCAAAAAGCTACCAGCTAATTTCTTTGTTAAGTCACATATATATGCTGTCTATAAGACTGCTTTTAAGTCGTCTCACAGCAGCAATTGAGCCAGCATAAATTATAAGGCTGGCTTCAGATCTGGCAAGTCTTGCTCCAGTCAGGTCCTGCGATTAACACAATATTTAGATGATAGCTACGAGGCTAACAGAGTTAGTGGTATCGTATTTGTTGTCAGCAGCTTACGATAACATAAACATCGCAAGGCTACTTGAGAAAGTAAACAATGTTACCAATGATCGAGGTTTCATGTAAATTCTGAGCGAACTCCTACACAACCGCCGCTTCCAAGTATGCTTTCAGTCAGGTAAGAGCAGATGGCGACGACAAAATAATCGATCTTCCTTAAGGCAGTGTGTTGGCATCGATACTTATATCTATACAAACGAACAGTCTATCACCCATCACACTGAGCGCTTTCTATACTCGGATGACTTGGCTTTGGCGGCTCCGTCGGCAACTTTCGACGATGTTGAACATAAACTGGCACTGGTACCTACTAGATTCGCTGGGAAGATACTATGACAGTAATGCCCTCCGACCAAACCCGTCGAAAAAATAATCTTGCATTTCCAACCGCAGCATAGGACACTAAATATCATGTGGCGAGGAACAAAGATCGAAAACTGCTCCAATCCTAAATATGTAGCTGTAAACTTAGACTAGAGCCAAGTCAAGTGTGATAAATATAAAAAGAAGGTCAGGACCCAAAACAACCTGCTTCGTCGCCATATTTCCACCAACTAGGTGCAGCACCCGATGTTCTTCGCAGCAGGGGCATGTCTTTCTTCTCTGCTGGCGAATTTGCGTGCCTAGTGTGGCGCCGATCCGCTAACGCAAGCAATTATATCGTGATGCCTTAAACCGATTGCTCCACAAGCTCTGCGGGTTGGTCGGTATCGCATCGCACCACCTATCCTTCAAAGGGCAGTCGTATCGCTTCGCTTGAAAAACATAAGCAAGAAGCTGATTTTCGGCGCCCCCTCTACGAACACACAACAGCGCCGGGTAGCCTTAAGAGCAGGCAGAGCTTCGTCCGCTGTACACAGGCTAGCCAAGTCCAACCGCCTAAGCTGATAAGATACTCGTACCTATAAAATATCGCTTTTAGCGATAGGACCGCCTATTGTGTCACCCTATGTTAAATTTTTATGGTGTACATAATAAAGAATATTCTATCTATCTATGGGTAAAAAAAAAAAGCACCCGCCACCACCCGGCTTCGTTCAGCCCCGGGAGGTAGGCCACTGCAAGCACAATCTAACAAAGTGGTGGATTATAGATCCCACCGATACCCAGTGCGAATGCGGTGCTCCTGACCAAATAATGTCCCTACGAGTATGTTTAGAGTGTCCAAAGTGTCCACACACCTGCACTTTGTGATCCTAAAATATGACACTGGGATGACAAATGTGTTGGGCCCAGTAGGTGACCACGGCAATCGTGTGCCGTGGCCACCTACTGGACCCTACTCATTTAACAACGTGTAACCATCGACTCGAAAAGAAGAAGATCGGTATTTTAAAGCAAAAGAGACCCTGACGTTTTATAATGTGCATGTGCGTTCAATCTTAGGGTGGTAAAGCAATTACGAGGTTAACTATGCAAAAACACCAGCATTAAATAAATGACTGAAAATATTTGTATGAAAACTATTTGATCATGTTTATTTTTTCAAATAACAAAAGTCAGTGCGACACAGCTGCTCATTTCAGGAACTACTGTGGCTATCGACTTGAAATTAAGGGCCGAGTCACACCGGAATGGCAGCGGCTCCCAGGGTCGCCGCTGGCGAAGAAGAAACAAATTAACATATTGGCGCATGAAATGCGGCGCGGCTGCGCGCGACCGCCTGCGATGCGAGCGGCTTCGCGTCGCGGCTGGCAGCCGCGGGCAGCCTCGTAACCTTTTCAAGCTTTTCAAGCGATACTTGTCTTTGAAGTATGTAGATAAAGTTTAAAATTATTTCACACTGAAAGTGCTCGCCGAATCGCTGCCAGCCGCTGCCATTCCGGTGTGACTCGGCTCTTAAAATCATGCCAACTAAATGGCAAGTGAATTTTTTATTTGAATGCAACAAGGGCCGAAATGGTATCTTGAGAGGAGAATGACAAGAATGGGCCCAGACAGAAATTGTATTGGCTTACAAGATGGCGGCGTTAGTTCCGATCTTTGTCACGCGCCAAAATGCAAAAACAATACACAGATAAACCTACTGTATTATGTTATGTACCTACTACAAAGAATAAGGGTTTAAGGTTTATGGTTGTGGGACTAAAATAATTTTGTTAAGTTTTATAGTAAAAGGTGGCGGATCGAAATATGTTATCAGATGCTTTGGGAACATGTCTATACCTACCTTCTTAATACCAAGAGAATGATTTTTATACTTTCCGTAAGGCTAAATGTATTCTGATTTTAATAAAAAAGTTTTAAGTACTTATTTGATTTACACATTCATTTCATTACATTGATATGCACATCTGCATAGCCCCGTCTCAAAGCGATCCGATAACGAGAACGCGCCCGGCGCGACTACGCGTTCGGTATCGCCGAATAAAAAGAACGCGAGTGGCGACTGTTTCGCGAGGATTGCGAATTTGGGCGTGTCCTAATTCATAACAATGACATACGTTGTGTATAGCCAGAGCTTCAGGTTTCGGACCAGGGCGCTTAAAACAGCCACTTCGGCAGAATCATAATAGGAAAATATTATGAATCCTCGTAAAATGTCACAAACTGACAATTCATAAGATCTGCGTGCGTTTCGTAATACGAAATAATTCATCTGTTTGACAGTTTTCTATGGAGATTCGTAAAATGGTCCACACAATATGAATTTCTTTTGTGTCAAATTAGAGGAATTGCTAATGTGGCCGTTTTAGGCCCCCAGTAGTGGTGTTCTGTAAAAATCTCACCGTAAAAACTTTGGTAAAGCGAGCTGTTAGGTACTCCACATGACGGTATAGACAGCTCACTTCACCTTCGTTTTCTCGGTGAGGTGTTTACAGAATAGACCGGCTGAACTAACTAATCAAGCCGCCGACATTCAACAACTGCCAAAAGAATATACGTGCCTAAAATACGTTAATTTAAGGTTACGCTAGTCGGTCATTCTTCCATACAAACGTAGTATGATGATTACTCGTCTGTTTAATGGTGTACATACGGCTACACATCAAGCTATACATTTCCAGTATAAACTGACCTCACATTGTACGGACATCCTACACATTGCGAGATCAGCATAAACTGGAAATTTATAGTTTGATGTGTGGTAGCCGTACGTACGGTCAAAACTAAAACTTATATCAATTTATCTTGTCATTATCTAGCCCTGTATGGAAGCGGAATTAGAAAAAAACCGACCAAGTGCGAGTCAACCCGCGCACGAAGAATTCTGTACCTACCATTATCTAAAAAACCGGCCAAGTGCATGTCGAACCACGCACAATGGGGTTCCGTAGTTGTGATGAATTTATCCAACAAACTTAACATTGTAGTTGAAAAACTGGTTCTCCAATACAGAATGTACGGGAGAACATGTTTTCGCAACTGCAAATTAAAGTTGGTCGATTATTACTCGGTAACTGGTGGAGCCTTCGTAGCGGTAATAGTTTTCCTTTTAATTTCGTTATACATACTACTGCCGTGAATTTTTCACATTTCCAAACCGAACCATTTAGCTGGCAGGGGGGGGGGGGACACTTGACTCTAACAAAAATTTGCACTTTAAAGCTTAATATTCCGCAAACGGATCCCTGAATCCAAAAATGGTTTTGACAAACTCAACACTTTCCAACGATACCCCACATCATGGGATCAACGAGAAAAAAAAAACAATCCCCACTTTAAAAGTAGGGGAGGTACCCTAAAAAAAATATTTTTACAACTTTTTTTTACCACTTTGTCGGCGTCGTTTATATGTATATCCATACCAAATTACAGCTTTCTAGTACCAACGGTCTTTGAGCTAAGCCGCGGACAGACGGACGGACAGACGGACAGACAGACGGACATGGCGAAACTATAAGGGTTTCTTGTTGCCTACGGAACCCTAAAAATCGCCAAAAAAAAATCACGTTTGTTTTATGAGAGCCCCCTTAAATATTTATTTTATTCTGTTTTTTAGTATTTATTGTTATAACGGCAACAGATTATCACGGTTCATGAGATACAGCCTGGTGACAGACGGACTGACGGACGGACAGCGGAGTCTTATTAATAGGGTCCCGTTTTACCCTTTGGATACGGAACCCAAAAAAAGATTGGTTTGGTAGTAATGAGCGATGAAACTTCCATATTTCAACACTAATTATTATTTTAACTCGTCTTTAGGCGCAAATAAATAACTTATGTAGTAAGTATGAAAATGGAAAAATAAAAACCGTACAGGGATAGATAATATATTCAAAAGTTAAAATAATTTTACGTTGTGTTGATACATCCAGTAATTTTTCCATAATATCTATACGCCCAAAGGTCTGTTCATGAAATTATACGCACTCATTTTCGTTAAAATAAATAAATAACTATACTAAATAGCATGCGTATTAGCCACGCGCACCAACGAGTTCGAGCCGTCGACTAGTGCAACCAAAGTGAATGCGCTAAGGTAGTCCACGAAATCCACCTTTTACGTTTTTGTAATTTGCAGCCTACTATTATCACAAATACCTCTCTTAGCTAAAATTTGTATGAAATGTGATGTTTTCATGAAATACTTAGTCATATTTTCGACCAATTAGTTAAAACTAAGCGAGATTGATAACTCCTATGATTATTATTCTATAAATTCATATTCTAAAAAGTTAAACTTAGGTGAATTGTTGTGATTGATACCTTACAATGAGTAGGTATATTACAAGTTATAGATAGGTACTATATAATCCGTTTCTGACCAATAAATCAACATTTATCTCCGTCAACAGAATCACAATTTGCAGAAGTGTATAGAGACACAGTGTGTATAGGAAAATACTGGTCCGTGCTTTTATACTAGACATGTCGCAGGCAGATTGTATTGTATATTCGTCATTATCCAAACGGCGCCGGCAGTTTACAAATGCTATGTAATTATTATATATTAAATTGCTATGCGTTAGTAAAAAAATACTGTACAAAGGCGGACTGATGCATTTTCTAACAATCAAACTTAGGGTGATAAAGAGACAAACATGGCAGATGCAACATAATTTATATATGTACTTAAGTCTAACTCGAAAAATAATAAATACTAATACCTACATAGACACATACATACACATAAACAAAATACACTTAGGAGAAATAAAGATAAGTAGAGGAGAAAACAAATCCAGCAAATCAGCGCTGGGATGATTCTGCCAACTTCTTATGAATAGGTATGTTTGAATTACCCCACAGTCGAAATTTTTTTTTTTTTTTTTTAACTAGGGCATCTTGAAGTTTGATTTCGGAAATCATGACTTCTTAACCGAACATTCCTGTGGCTGCCTTAAGCTTTCTACACTCAGGGCCTCCAGCCAGGGGCATAAACTATTCTAAATTAAAATTAAGTGTGCGCTCGCTAAGGGCACCCCCTGTGGGGTACGAACCTCGGCTTAGGGCGACATCACTGGCGGGGGGACAGCAAGTTGTTGGGACAGGCTGGATCAAAAGGTTTAGATCATCATTATTATTAAACGGGGAATTTAAAGCTACGTGCTCAGCTACGGCGCGGGCTGGCACTACTTCATCGGACAAAGGACGGGGGGGTGAATTTAATAATCGGGACGGATGCGAACGTGTTTTGCCTCGACGGCGAGGTCGGAATGACGGGAGGCGTCTGTATTTGTGCACTGTACTGGTCTCCCTACTGCTCTCCTGGAGGAGAGTTATGGGGTCGTCTGGCTCAATGAGAACATGCCGCGGACGGCGAATGACGCTAATAGTAGATGTGTGATATCGGGAGGCCTCAACAACCAGAGGGTTGCGATGTGTGGCGGCTGACTCGAAGTAACGCTTTGAGAGGCGTTTGAGAAACTGGCGGATTGTGGGAATCTTTAAGTCGAGATGGAGGATCTCGTTACGAACATAAAAGGGAGCTCCCGTGGCCTTTCTAAGGAATCGATTTTGGAGTGTTTGCATCCAATGTATATGATGGGGTTTTGCATGAGCAAAGACGGAACCCGCATAGGTCATGATGGGGCGAATGCACGTAATGTAAGTACGCATTTTGCACTTGAGTGACAATTTGCTGCGTGCATTCAGAACTGAGTGGAGTCTACCTAGAGCGAGAGCAGCTCGCGAACGAACCTGCTTTATGTGCTCTCGAAACGTGAGATGTTGGTCCAGAGTTACACCTAAGTATTTGGCTTGCTTCTCCCAAGGGATCTGCTTGCCGAACATGGTGACTGGAGGAGGGGGGGGGGACAGTCGAAATAGCCCCGCCCGACCTTATATAGTGTGGCCATTAGTGCTGTGCACTCCCTGAGGTATGCGCGCGGCGAGACGGGGGGGAGAATCGGCTGCTGCGCTATGTCAGTGCGCCGTCAACGCTCGTGGCGGCAGCTTTTTTCTTCGCCTCCCACTTCGCCGCGCATACCTCAGGGAGTGCACAGCACTAATGGCCACACTATACCTACAGATCATTTTAGAGTCTCGTGAACTTGTAAATTATTCAAGGAAGCCGCTCTATACTGGTTGTATTAAAAAGGTGTGGTCAAGATAATTGACTGGTTGCCGTCCCTGACATTCAGAGTAAGCGTATTCCAATGAAAGTGTTATTTCATCCCACCCCAGAGATCATCCCACGGGAACCACTTTTTTTCAATACCACCAACTCTCACTGGGCCCGCGTGGTGGATTATGGCCCAGTCCCTCTCACAGAGAGGACTGTGTCCCAGCAGTGGTAACGTTCTAGGCTGATTATGCTATGCAAACCTAACCTGCGCCAGTTAGAAAATTATAAATGAAACGAGCGAGCCTTACAGTAGTCGCATATATATGATGTTGTAACATCTGATATCTTGGGTGATAGTACCAACCAACCTCTCGGAAAATGGGTTGGTACCATCTGACGGCCAATGCTAGTATCATACGCGCTCATTGGTCAAATCAAATAGAGCTTCCTGTTACACACTTCCGTCCCTTTTCACAAAATCACTCAGATTGCAGGAAGGAGAGAGGAAAGATGTTGCACAAAAAAAACTGCGTTTATGCAGCTTGATAACGCTAGCGTCGGTCTACCCTCGTTTATTAACAATGCAAATAACTCTCAGCTCATTTTGAGAATCGTCACAAGATGAGACGACTGAAAATGTTAACAATTTATTACAGCGCGTATGTAATACATGGAATGATTATTTTTGATTGCCAAAAACATAATGGGTACTTATAAAATTACATGAGCAGTGAACCTTTAAGCGCGCGTTCATTTGACACTTTAGCCGCGTTCGAATAGCTTTTGAATCGTGTACCTACGTATTGTGCAGTCGCCTTTATGCCTCATGTTATACCTACATATTCTTTCATAATCAAGCACACGCATCGCGGTCGATGGTGACGCGGTTGTTAATCGGGCGCCGGCGCCGAGGGTGGGCGGCGGCGTGTTTTATCACTAAAAATTTGTACGTTATAACAAGAGACACACAGAATGAATTCTAAACTCGCTGAAGAGAGAGCGGCGAATGCGCGAACCGCGGACGGTGCCGCGCCGAGAAAATCGCGTTCGTGTGATCTCGCCCTAAAGGTGTAGCAGAAGTAACGTCGGGCGGGGCTATTTCGACTGTGGGATAATTCTAAGGGCCGATTTCACCAAAGCCAGATAACTTTTATTCGGGGAATAAAATTGACGACTGAAGAATTATAAATTTCATAATTACTCGCTGGATTTGACTTATATTAGGGATAAAAGTTTGGTCGAATTCGCCCTAATGAGAATAATTTTATTCTACTGTTGATTGATTGATACATAAATATTTGAATTATTCTCAGTACCTACTTAGTTAAAATTACCCCACTGTCGAAATAGCCCCGAATGAGAATAATTCTACTGAATTGATATATAAGTATTTGAATTATTCTCATTAGTTAAAATTACCCCACAGTCGAAATAGCAACGCCCGACCTTAATAATAATAATGTCAACAAGCCGTAGTGACACTAACTAAAAACAAAACCAAATTTCACATATTATATTGCACGCAGGAATGACAAGAAAACAAAAGCTTACAAATGCATAGGTACAATCTTTTTTACTGACTTAATTTTATTAATTGTCGACGTGATAGCTTGTATAGAAAGTACAATTGTAGGTACTTACACATATTTATTAACTCGTAACATAATTGCCTCTGGCAGAAAACAGGTTATAAATTAATGAAATCTTTAGCTATACCTTATTCAAAGGAGAAAAACACTAAGGCCCTCATTAATAAACGCGAAGTAAAGTTAAAACCAGTATTAAGTTCAGTTTAAGCATACTTTTTTCGAGGTTTATGATTGGCATAACTTTGTTCCGGGTTTATTAAGTAGGTATTACAGGGGTATTAAATAAACAAACAACTAAGTACCTATTTTCCAAAAATTGCCTCTGATAAGAAGAACCTGTCACATGGGTTCAAGGACTTTCTAATTAAAACCGGTAAGTTCTGACACGCAGGAGGCCCGTCTGGTAGCTTTAGCTTATATTGTCTGTATTAACTGTGCGTTTGCACTGGCGAAACATTCACACAAAAACATGTCTAAATCTCTGTTTTCTGTCAATGTATCGACTTGCGTTCGCATTGTCAGGCAACTTGTTGACGCGAAAAATGTTTGACGTTTCATAACACTTGACATGTTTCGCCACGTCTTTACAAACCAATTTCGTATCAAAATGTATCTGTATGAATCTAGTAACATGTTGTAAGATTGGTTTTGACACTTTGGTCGGTTTTTATAGGTATTCCACACATTTTGTATTCTAAAAACATGGAAACCTTGCCAAAGCTCTATAAACTTCATCGTGTCTACTTTGGACCACTATGTTTTGGGTAGAAACACGGGATGTTTACCACCATACTCGGATAACACTAAAAATCAAGCGAAAGACAAGTTGCGGGACATAATTTGACGTAAACAAACAATAGTGCGAATGCAAACGTGACAAATCTCTATACAAAACATGTCTATTGTACTTTTTTGTTTCTAGACAGTGCGAACGCAGTTTACAACAAATCTTGAGATCTGTCTTAAGACTTACTCATGTTTCGTACAGTGCGAACGCAAGTTCAACAAAACAGGTACCGAATGAGATTTGTTTCATGTAACAAGTTTCGAAACATCTACATGTTGAATGTTTTCTGGTGCAAACGCATAGTTACCACAAAACCGTGTTTAAACATGACAATTCTCTATATAGTTTGACATAAAACTGACCTGATATTAAACACGCGTTGAAAAAATAACTAAGTTTTTGTGGTAAGGCCCTGTAAGTCATACCTCAACTTAGGTAACCGTACCTAATTCAAAAACAGTGGTTAGCTTCTTTTTTTTTTTTTAAATATTTTAGTTTAAATCTCATGTTAGATGTTGTTATTATTACCGTGCGTTTGCACTGGCGAAACATTCAAGACAAAACTGTTGAAATCTCTATTTTCTGCCAATGTTCCATACAATTTTCGACAGGAACTAGAGATTTCAACATGTTTTGTCTTAAATGTTTCGCCAGTGCAAACGCACGGTTAGAACCAATAACAACATCTAACATGAGATTTAACCTCAATAAAAGCAGATCAACTGATCAGCACGCCAAATGCGCAACATAATAAAATTGAATATCAAAACGAAAGGCTTTGCTATTGTATATGTGATAACTTGATAAGCTTACATTTAAGCTGCTGATAAAAAAGTGAAATTGATAGATACCAATGTACTTACTGACTTATTTCAACATAAAAAATATTGGGAGGCCCCAAAACTAGATAAATGATTTTATTTTGACAAAAAAATTAGTACTTACACCCCACGTTTTAAGGCTGATCAACCCAAATAATAACTAACATGCTGTTAAATCTCATGGCAATAGGGAATAAGGCAGTACTCAAAACTTTTTCATTACATAAATAGTTTAATAAAAACATTTTTCTTTCTTGACTCTTAACTGTATTTTTAATTCATTAAGTACTCATTTTACAATTAATTTCATATTATGTTTTTCTGCTGGAAAGAAACGTAAACTCGAAACGCGTGGTCTTCGATGTGGCGGTATCTACATCGCCACATGCGAACTACGCATCAAAGACCTGACGTCACACAAAAATCCTGACGTCACAAACATCCTGCATCATGCAATTAAAGTTTACCGTGGAATGGACATATATACAAGAACCCGACATCAATCGTTGGGCAGTTGCCCGCCAGACACGAAACCCAGACGGGTGTAGGAGGATCCTTCCTTTTCTATGGTGGATGAGTGAACTTTACACCCTGTTCCTAATATCCCCTAAATTCATGAATTTACTCAAAACTAAAAAAGCCATGTAAAAAAAACCTTAGCAAACTGATTGAAATCTCACTAAAATCCCATTTATCTGTCTGTGCGATTTCTGTATGAATAAAAAAGCAGTACCTAGGTATTGTGAGAGCAAAAAGCGGTACTTGTTATGGATAATCCATCTTGGCGTCCTGGTGGATAGTAACGGAAGTTTGGAGGTGTCTAGGCTAAACAACTGATAAACACGGTTTTGTGGTAATAAGGTTAGAGTTCACTCTTAGTACAGTATCATTTCACTTTTAGTACTTTTCATGGGTTTATATCCTTCACTGATTTACATTGAATAAGTAACAAAAAAATTACATGCGTACCTATTCCCTGTTGCGGTGAAAGGTTGACTGAAATAATAATAATATTAGCCGTCAGTTTCATTCGATAAGTCGGAGGCAGATTGTATGATTCGTCATTTTACAAACGGCGTCATTTTACAAACGGCGTCCTTCGCTTACAAACGCTCGCGTCGCGGTTTTGCAAAATGCCTAAGGCAACTTGGCAACTCATTCATTGTTATAATTTCGACATTTATCCCTTTATTCATAAACGTTGCTTAACCTGGATGACCGCGGACGGGCCGCGCGCGGACCAAAAACTATTGTAGTTAATTAGAAAGTACTTGAAGAATTAAAGTTAAGTAATTAGCGGCTGTTTAACCATAAATTTTTGACGTTTGGACGTCACTTAACTTTAATCTTCGTTTATGAATAAACCCCTGATTGTTATTGTATGGTGGCCATGGTGGGTGACCCATCGTAAAATACAGGTTGGACAAATCAGATTTTTTCCAGCAATCTGTGGGCCTAAAACGGCCACATTAGCATTTCCTCTAATCATCTGCCTAGCCTTTTCCCAACTATGTTGGGGTCTGGTTCCAGTCCAGTCGGATGCAGCTGAATACCAATATTTTACATGGAAAGACTGCCTATCCGACCTCCACAACCCAGTAACTGGGTAATACGATACCCCTTGCTAAGACTGGTTGTCAGACTTTCGGGCTTCCAACGACCCGTAACGACTGTCAAAGATCCACAAAATAATGACAACCGGGACCAACGGTTTAACGTACTTTCCGAGGCACGGAGGAGTCTCGATATGTAAAGATGGTCACCCATCCACGGACCAACCCCGGCAAGCGTAGCTTAACCTGATGAATCGACCCATGCGGCTGTTATTACTTTGCCACGAGCTATTTGTCATTAGCTATTCCTCTAATTGGACTCAAAAGCAATCCATATTGTGTGGATATCAAACAGATGAATTATTTCGTAATAAGAATCGCACGCAGATCATAATTATGGATTTTGCGATGATTCATAATATTTTCCTATTATGATTCTGCCAAAGTGGCTGTTTTAAGCCCCGGTACCTATGAAGACTTAAAATAAGAGTAAATTATAATACGAAAGTCCTTTGTACACGTAGAATTTGCACTGTTTTCAATATTTTTCTTGGTCACAAAACCTCTATTCGACGCCATTTGTCTTGTTTTGATAGGTTTTGATTAAAAATAAAACTAAATTCTTTAATTTGCCGCGAAATTATTAATAATTATTATGTAAACGTAAGTGTGCGTTTGAATTGTTTATCAAATGTTGTGGCAT
This sequence comes from Lithophane leautieri, assembly GCA_949152455.1. Taxonomy (NCBI): domain Eukaryota; kingdom Metazoa; phylum Arthropoda; class Insecta; order Lepidoptera; family Noctuidae; genus Lithophane; species Lithophane leautieri. The sequence goes on along the minus strand of OX424462.1, from coordinate 9,322,643 downwards.
ATTATGTAGTGACTAGGCAATTTAAATTTTGCCTTAGTCATTTTGCATAACCGCGTTTGTAAACAGACGGCGCCGTTTGTAAAATGACGAATCATACAATCTGCCTGCGACAGATAAATCGTATCGTTGCCGGTGTATTATAAAAAACGGAAAAAGATAAAATAAGTAGTATTTTGTTAATATTGTAACCTTCTTTCACTTCTTTGAATAAAGTCTATGTTTTGTTTTTCTTACATTAATTGTTTTCTTTTGTGATTAATAAAATTATTTTAATTCATCTGCAGTGTTCAAAAATATACCTACTTATACAACTTTACCAACAGTATAAAGATCATAAATAATAATACATTTACAATATGAACTCAGACCAACAAAAAAGGGTAGACGGAGCGCTCCGAACATCAAAAGTGAAGCAACAAAACTATGCTCCTGCAAGTAAACACAGGCTCACGCACACACATACACTAAAACTATGCTCATCGCTCCTAGTACGTCACGAGTCGTCGTCTAGTTAACATCAAATTAAAAAAATAATTATGCCTTCCTGTGTAGTGAAAACTTGTAAAAACAATAGCAAATCACATAAAAAGTCTCACGGAATCACTTTTCACTTGTACGTACTTGAAATAACATTGCTTTTTAATTTAAATAACTTCGAATTTTAGGTTACTTGGAACAAAAAACCACAACGAATGAACGAATGAAAGCAGTTACATAAGTTGGGAGGGTTGCCATAATGTGATTTCAAATTTTCCCATTCGATTAAACCAATTAAAATTATGATTTATTATTTTGAGTAATTGTATTCTTGTTTTCTGTATTTATATTTTAGATTTCCAAGTAATACTGAATCTAAAATTAAACGGATAGTAGCTACAAGAAATAGCGATGCAGAAAATTTGTTTTTGTTTCTGAATAGAAGATCTTCTTAACAAAACAATATCTTACTCGCACAATATTATCCTACCCATACAATATAATTCCCCAAATTATAGGGAAAAACTTTAACAAATGGCAACCCTTTTTACACAAACATAGATAAAAGGTGGCTTCACTTTTTATGTTCGGAGTTAGGAGTGCTCCGTCTACCTTTTTTTGTTGGTCTGAGAATATGGACAAGCCCAACTTTTGTAATAAGTTAGCAGCAAATACTTACATTTGTCAAACAGACCTAGTCATTGCCAAAGTACTTATTACATTTTACGCCTTATCGCTTGTAGGGGTATTCCATTAGGAGCGCACGTCAAAAGCCGCTAATTTTTAAAACCTTAAAAGCCCCTAATTTTTATAACCTAAACCTTATTTATCTTAAATCTACTATTGGTTGCTATTTAGCTTTATCTGCACGTGTGCGGTGTGACTCCCGGGAGAACAACAGTAGATAATTTCTGTCTCACTCATTAGTGAATACTTGATAGGTACCGGTAGGATTCAGGTTTAAATTAAATTAGCTAGCGAAACTCCGCAGACGTGACGGATATCGATACCTAAATACGACAAAAAAATATCTAAGTATTGTTACTTGAAGTGTGAGTTGATAAAATCTGTTTCTATATCGATCAAGTCTGTGAAGTTTACACAAAAAAAAAACATTTTTAAATTGATATTTTAAGTGACTACAGTAACACCTCGGGTTCTTGACAAATTTCATGCTGCTAGCTTAACGGGAAGTATCCTATATGTTTTGAAAAGAGACATAATCATCAAAGTAAGCTTATTTTGTGTTTTAAATAAATAAGATATGTGACATTATTAATCTTTCGTGATTGCATTGATTTAGAAGTTTGAAAATGCTTTACATAATATGAATGGGATATTCCAACAATCTAGCGACATTGATGAATCGAAAGTGTTAATCGATACCAAAAAATGTGAAACAGTCAACAAACAAACAATTCTAGAACTCCAAGCCTGAGGTTTCTTGAAAGTACACAAATTCAAGAGACAATCGTTGAGGATACATTAACGGATATACTGTACGAAAATAATATATGATATATCTGTCGCAGTGAAATCAGGAAACCAGGGATTTCTCGAAATCCCTAGGGATACCTCGAAATCACGGTAGATGTTGAATATTCTTGTTTATTACGATTTCTTACTAAAAATGTTTAGTGATATGGCAAAATTCTAATATAATGTCAGTGATAGGTCATTTCACTAAACGAAATCTAGTGAAATGAGAAAAGTGTTGACGGATAAAATAATAAAACAAAATTACAAATTAACCGATGCATTTTTATTAGATATTAAAGTTTCAATTAAGTAAACACTTATTCTGACGATGATATTCTACCTTTTCTATTATGTGATTCGTTCAATTAAAAAACAACAAGTAATATTTAAAAAAAAATACCGGCTTCAAAATGCGTGGTTACACTTACATTTAAGAGGCCGTATTCGAAATTTTGCCGATTTTGCTAATTCACATGATTTTACAGAGTTAAAATACTGTTTCTATAAGTTTTACCGCTCAAGTCTTGGGCCGCTATTACGTAACTGTGCTCGGGCGGCTCCAAGCTCCAAGCCGGTACGAGTGGGAGCGAGACAAATGCATGGCTCGAATCTTATTCTCTAGTGTCCGCGTTTTTGACATTTTACTTGATTTTATTTAGTGAAACGACAATATCACTAAACATTTTTAGTGAGAAGACGTAATAAACAAGAATATTGTCATCTACCGTGATTTCGTAGTATCCCTAGGGATTTCGTCATATCCCTGGTTTCCTCATTTCCCTGCGACATATCCATCCATTGCTTTGAAATAAAAGTACTATCACTTCCATAAATAAAGAAAAGTTTTATTAAAAAGTCTTATCGTGCGCTCCCCATGGGACACCCATAACATTCTAAACACAAATATAACGTGGAATGTACACTAATATAAATTATGTCAAAACAAAACAAAATTTATGACAATTAAATTTATTACTAGGATAATAATTCTTAACCATTAAGTATGATTTCTGTTAACTCTATTTATCGCGAGATCGGTTAGCAAGCACAATTATCCCGCGCGGCCGGAGGCGCGGCGAGCGGGCGGCCCGGCGACGCCGGCTTGTGCTGCACGCCGGACTCCGCAGCGTTCAAGTCCAGTCGCCCATCTTGAATGCTCTGATATATTTTCTTAGCTGTCTCAAGAAAGGCTTCCTCCACGTTTTGACCACTGGAATTAAAAACCGTGACGATAACCACTACCAGTGTCTGTGGACTATTATCATGACAAAATTATAGTGCGAAACAATAATTATCATCCCTGTTTATTAAGCCATTCCGAATCCGAGAAATTTCGATCAAAATTAGCCGTAGTATATGTATGTCCTCAACACTATTAAATCATGCTTGCCTACACAATCTTTGGGGATAGAGGATGGAACTTTTCAATCGATAATAGCAATATTCCTTTTGTTTTTATCGTGATTGTCCTACGGATGTACATATAATTAAATGGTTCTATTTTTAACACCTGATGTCAAAATAAAATATGCTGTACCTAGGTTGCCTCGCATTATCACAAAAAATATCGTTCAGAAAAGTCTAAAAAACTTACGTCTTGGCGCTAGCTTCAACAAACATAAGTCCATTTTCATCAGCAAACTGTTTTGCTTCTTCATATGTAACATCTCTTTGGCCATCTAAATCTGATTTGTTGCCAATTAAGAATATCACAGTGCTGGGGTTAGTCAAGTTACGTGTGTCGGTAAGCCAGCTACTTAGATGATTGTAAGTGGATCTGAAACAGCAAAACATGAACGTCTATCATAAAATAACACGTAACGTAGAGGCGTATCTACAGTACACCCACATTTCGCCAGTTTTGTTTAAGTCCCATGCTCAGACCAACAAAAAAAGGTAGACGGAGCGCTCCGAACATCAAAATGCATATTCCGAACATACAGGCTCACGCACACATATACTAAGACAATGGTCATCGCTCCTAGTACATCACGGCTCGTCGTCTAGTTAACATCAATATAGAAATAGAATCATGCCTTCCTGTGTAGTGAAAACTTGTAAAAACAATAGCAAATCACATAAAAAATCTCACGGAATCGCGTTTCACTTGTACGTACTTGAATTATCATCGTTTTTTTATTTAAATAACTTAGAATTTTAGGTTACTTGGAACAAAAAACCATACTCAACAATATCTTACTCGTACAATATTATCCTACCCATACAAAATTATTCCCCAATCACAAGTTAAAGTTTTTCCCTATAGGAAAAACGTTAACAAATGGCAGGCCTTTGATGTTGATGATTTGATTGTTTTGATGTTCGGAGTGCTCCATATACCTTTTTTGTTGGTCTGAGGTCCCATGTAATAGGGGCGAGCCTATTACCATCATAGACAAGGCTGTCAATAAATCTATGGTTACATTGTCGTTCAATCAATGTTTATACATATATAAATAATGGGGATTATGTACAATTAAAACCGAAATGTTTTTGGTGATGAACACGTCTGTCTGCTACAAATACTTACCTACAAGAACAGAATATAATTATGTTATTTGCATAGGATGTAGGTATTTACAATAAGCTGGCGACATAGAATACAGGGTCGAAAGTTGAAACGGGCCCAGTATGAAAAGTTGCTACCAATTTTTTCTCAGATATTTATCAGAAAATAGTTAAACAGATTTCAATGCCGGATTTTGAATTTATCTGTCCGTGGTGTTTTGTTTATACCTTTTAGCTGGTGTTTTTGTCGTATTCAGGTTTTACTTTAAAACTTTTATTTTTATTTCATGGGTTTAGGATCTCTGGTTTGGAAAAATTCAACAATATTTGGTGTTAATGTACCTATAAATAACCTAATGTATTTTTTTTTGTGTTTGTCCGTACTCTACATAATTTAAAATTAAAAACATCTTATTTTAAAATGCCACAGATGAAAAAATATACCACACTGCCCAAAATTTTGCGTAATGACTTTATTCTGCGTTATTTAAAATTATAATGAACACCGTAATAAGTTATTTATGAACTAGCTGATGCCCGGGACTTCGGCCGCGTGGATGTCGGTTATTATATACCAAAACCTTCCTCGAGAACCTAACAGTATGAAAATCGGTGCAGTAGTTTTTGAGTTTATCGCGTACAGGACGACAGACAGACGCGGCGGAGGCCTTTTATAATATGTAAGGATAGACAAATGTAACTTCATAATGATGTATCATAAAGTTACGTTCTACAAGATTTTTCTCGTCCAAGCATTTTAGGAGCGTGGCCATTGTGGTTTCGATAACTACATAAGTAATAATAATGACTGTCGTTAGAAAAATACATTTACGCAGTTCTATCTCCCCACCCCTTCATATTGTCCTATGAGGCACTTGACCAGGATACTGTGACGACCGCTAAGATATTTATTATGTTGCATGGCCATTATGTGTCCAGTCTTCTGTAAGAACCAGCAGAAATTGAAATGATGAATCACCTTCTAGTTATGTCGTATACCATAAGAGCTCCAGCAGCACCTCTATAGTAAGACCGAGTAACCGCTCTAAATCTCTCTTGTCCTGCTGTGTCCCATATCTGCAGTTTGATTTTTTGCCCCGCAACTTCAATAATGCGGGTCCCGAATTCTACACCAATTGTGTGTGGACAATCAGCCATGACTGAAAACAACAAGTTACCGTTTTAAAGCAAAAAAAAAAAATATACACGGTGAAATTGAATTCATGAGCATCCTCTTAATTAAGGGGTCATTGTACTGACCATTACGAACACCGTCTAAGTAAAATAAAAAAACTGTTTTTCGCTACATTTTGACGAGCTATGCGAACATACTCGTAAATGTAGGCAACAGCTAATTTTTTTTTCGCGATTTCTTGGTTTTTCCCATAGTGAAAATTGTTCATACTGATGATTACAAATATTACAATAACCCCTTAAGAGGATGCCCATGAAATTAATTTCACCCTGTATACAAACCTAATAACCGAAGAAAAAGGACAACATGCGGCGCCTAATGAATAGGTTTTTTTTTGTTAATCGGCACTACATAGAAGAGCTATTTTCTAGAATGAAAAAAAAACACTACAAATGTGAAAAATGACTAATTTCGGAAGTCGGTGGCAAAAAACGAAAATTCAAAACCAAAGACATCGACTTCCATAGTTAAAGTTATTTTTCACTTTTGTAGTGTTTTTAACGGACTTAAAAAAAAAGGAGGAGGTTATCATATACGTGTGTATTTTTTTAAATTATTATATTTTTATGTGTTTACATATTTCGGGACCATGGGGTCCCGGTCCCTTGGAAGGCGTACGAGGGGCCGAAGCCAACTCGCAGAGGCCCGTTAGACAATTTAAAAAATAATGAAGCACCCGCCGACGATTATCCCTGTATGCACTACGCAAGTGCACCCAAGGACAACCCCCGGTTGGTGTAAGACTATTGCGAACATGGAAACAAAGATATTGGATTATGGGTTTGGGTGGCTAAGTGAACTGGTTATCTTGAACTATGGAAAGACTGATCAATGTTTATAAAATACACATAAAATGGCAAGGGGTGACTTGCACACTCAATAATGGGACCCCGAAAACGGTCGCTAGCACAGAGTGACGTAGCGACAAGGAAGCAACATGTCCTGAGGTGCTTAAGAGGAGTGGAGAGGTATTTTTGGTAGAGGTAGGTGGTAAGGTTGACTGGTAGAAAATGCCTATGGCATTAAGTCCGCCTCTGTACATTTATGTGCTTAAAGTATTAAATAAATAAATAAATAAATATTCCACGGCTATCAGGACAATCCCGGAAGATCAAGGCAAGAATGAGGTGGGAGCTCTGTTCCCCGTCAGTGTTCACTCCAGCCGGCCAATAAAGGCAAGCCAGAGGTGAGGAACAAGACTTCTCCCGGGAGATAGGGTCCGTGGGGTCGCTACTGCCCAACAGCTCGCCACATGCTGCCCTGCGGGTTTTTGTATCTCTCTTGGTCTGGCTTCTCATCCTAGACCCGTTACGGCAAAGTAAACTCTACCGGCACAGACCTAGAGTTCGGACCGCGCAAGCCCCACCACGACGAGAGATACGGCGGTGGGGTAAGAAGGGAGGCCTTTGTCCTATTCTATTAAAAGATAGGATGAATTCAACTAGTAAGTAAGATGTACAGCGTATCATTAGTATGTAGGGTCATCCAACATACATATTATGATATCGCAAACCTAGATCTAAACTGAGATAACTCAAAAATCGTTAATTTTGAGTTATTTTTGTATTCGAATGCTCGGTGATCATACGCAAGATTGAATTTTAGCCCCAGTTTATATACAGTGACATTTTACAAGCTATTTATTATCTAGAATCAAATTAAATTGTATAACTTCCCAAACAAAAAAGGCAGTTATACGTTTTTATCGTTTCTTGAAAAATTACCTATTTTGAGTTGTCTCAGTTTAGATCTAGGAGTGCGATATGCAAATTCTAGTGGTAAGGAAGTACTTAATTTAAAAAGATTATAGGTACTAACATTTCTTGTCCGTAAACTGGTGCAATAGGCATGATTTGCCAACACCCATATCTCCAATGATAATATATTTAAATATGTAGGAGTAGTTGTATGGTCCTGACGTCATTTTGATCCTGAAAGTAATAAAATACAGAAATTCAACAAATCACACAGTTAATTACTAATTATAATCAAATTAACATATCAATCAACATGAAAACCAATGTTTTAATATATTTTTGCATTTATAATATAAGTATGAAGTATGGCTTAGTATGGACATGAAGTCAATTTATTAAAGTTTTTCAATTGAAAACGTACTAAGTACCTATGGTTTTGCTGTTAATTGTACTGTGATTATTATCAAGGAGTGGCTCAGTGCAGCAAGACTTGTGTCAAAATAAGGAGCTACTGAGTACGTCTTTTCTTGATAAGTAATAGTACCTAATAATACAATCAAATCGTGGCCAGGAGGTGATCTTAAACCCTTCAGATTTGCATGTTATTAACAAAAGCCAATGACCAAAATTGGGGCCAATAAATTTTGTAGCAATAAAGCTAAAAAATCAGTCTGAGCCGGGTTAAATCAATATAATACAGCCAACCGCACACACTGTAACTAAACCAGTATAAGCTGGCCAGTATAGGCTGGTATTCTATTGAAAATTCGAACTACGCAAGTTCAAAGTGTTACGTGTTGCCACTTACTTGCGGTCAACGAGATATTGCAAAAAATCGGCCAAGTGCTTGACAAACCACGCACAATTCAGGGTTCCGTAGTTGGGTTGAATTTATCCCAAGAACAAACTTTATAATTTGTAGTTGTTCTCCCATACAGAATGTGGAATGGGAGAACATGTTTTAGCAACTGCAAAAATGTAGGTTGGTCGATTATTATACTCGGTAACTTGTAGATGTAGAACCTACTTCGCTGTGATAGTTTTCCTTTTAATTTCGTTATATAAAACGTGTTTTTAGGGTTCCGTACCTCAAAAGGAAAAAACGGAACCCATATAGGATCACTCGTGTGTCTGTCTATCCGTCTGTCACAGCCAATTTGCTCCGAATCCGATTAAGTTGATATTTGGTACACATAATGTATTTCTGTGACCCAAACACGGACGTATAACGAAAACAAATGAATTTTGATTACAGAATATAAAAATAAATTGTTTGCAAACTGTACCGTGTGATATACGAGTATCAAATGAAAGGGCTTGTTGCAAGGATCTCGAATACATTTTTTTTATCATTTTAAAATAAATACTTAATTATAATACTTTTAAAGATATTTAAGAATATTGATGAAAATTAACCATTCTTATCTCCAACACTACGGAACCTAAAATTTTGAAAAAATTACAGATAGTAGTTAAGTATATACTTAAGGATACAGGAAAACTTATAAGAAGTCTGTGGTGTTAAAAAATAACTGAAAAAAATAATAATTTATATGCCAGTTGATTTTTTGTTATGGTCTCTCATTATTACCCTATAGTTATGAGATTTAAAAAAAACTGTCTAAGTGCGAGTCGGACTCGCGCACGAAGGGTTCTGTACCATTATCTATAAAAACGGCAAAAATAATCACGTTTGTTGTATGGGAGCCCCTTTAAATATTTATTTTATTCTGTTTTTTAGTACTTGTTGTTATAGCGGCAACAGAAATACATCATCTGTGAAAATTTCAACTGTCTAACTATCACGGTTCATGAGATACAGCGTGGTGACAGACGGACGGAGAGACAGATAGACAGACAAACAGCGGAGTCTTAGTAATAGGGTCCCGTTTTACCCTTTGGGTACGGAACCTAAAAAAACACATATCCAAAACTAACCATTTATATGGCACTTGACTCTTACAATTAAAAATTTAAAAATCCCCGACAAAAACATAGCATCTACAAGGTATTAGGCCCTTTAAGATTAATATAAAAGTTGTAGGTAATATTTTGATCCAAGCTTTGTCGCGTCGGGGGACGGGCTTATACCTAGGAATAATGAATGTATGCTACTGTAGAAAGGATAGCTGCAGCAGCTATCCTTGCCTAGTGTGTTTGGCGTTTTCATTCGTTTGGAAAAAAAATGTTCAAGCTAATGCTTGTATCTCCGTAACGGAGAGAATAACCCGAATATCCTTGCACACGGTAATGTAACTATTTATTTATGATTTTTTGACGTACGTCATAAGAGATTTTTTTTAAAACGGCATTGAATCTGTAGTAGTCGCGTATGTCAAAAAATCATAAATAAAATAATATTCTCTCCGTTCCGGAGATATAAGCATTAGCTTCATACATTTTTATTCCCAAAAAAACATTTTTTTTTTCACTTTGCTTACTAGATTTTGTCCTATGATATTTATACATGATATTGGCTGTTCGAAGAGATTTCAAGCAAAAAATCGACACTTTAAAATTTAAGCTCCTAATTCTTCTAGAGCCTTTTTTCGATCCACAGTGCGACGCTTGGATCAAAATATTACTTACAACTTTTATATTAACTTATAGGGTCAATACCTACATTTATTTTTTTTACTTTTTAGATGCTTTGTTTTTGTCGGGTGTTTTTTAGATTTTTAATTTAACTTTTATTTCCTGCTTTTTAAATTTTATATTATTTTACTAGTAGAGACGCTACGATCAACACGTGACTCGCCGAAATCTGCGTAGCTGTACCTACATCTGTTTGCCATAGTGAAGCTAGTTACTATTTTAGTGTCATTTCTCTTTCCTATTCCATCATCAGACCCTGACATCATCACCATTCATCTGTAACCTTTTTTTTGAGACCTTTCCAATGAGCCCAAACACGATACCTCTGCTGTAAGCTGGTGAGGGAGTTGGGTATTCTGCAAATACCAGGTGATGCTGCAGCATCAATTCAAGGTTACCTACTATATTCTTTTCATATCACTGAAGTAACAAAATTCTTAATTTCGAATCGATTAGACCTGTGGAAGATGCTCACATTCATTCATCAACTTGAAAAGAGCTGATAATCTTCAAACGGCTGAACAGATTTTCTTGAATCATAGGTAAGAACATCCTCGATCAAGTCACCCTTCAAACAAAACAAAAATAAATCAAAATCGGTTAAGCCGTTTGGCAACTACGATGGAAGTGGAACAGACAGACACACAGATACACACGTTAAACTTATAACACCCCTCTTTTTCCGTCGGGAGTTAAAAATTAGCCCTTTAAAGCTTAATATTTCGGAAACGGATCCCTGAATCCAAAAACGGTTTTCACAAACTAGCTCAATATTTTTTTCTCAAACATGTTTGGTAATTCGAGCATTATTTTGACAACCTTCTTCGAGATAAATCCAAATTGCTGTACTGGTAAAAAACAAGTGACGATGCGGCCAGCAAAGTTACTATGAAAATCCATATCTAGCGTGTTTAGCGGCCAAATAAATTACTATAAAAACTCATATCTGTCGTGTTATTTAAAAATGGAACGAACTTTTTACTTCAACACACGGCAACCAAGGAGGTAACTTATCAAAGATTTTATTTAAATTTCGAATTGGCTTGCAAATAGAACAAACAAGAAACAAATGAACATATTGGCGCATCAAAAATGATAGTTGTTCGTCATTGATTCTGGAATTTCTATTTAATTTACTCAGTTTGAATTTCCGCGCGTTGTTTGAGAAAAGTACTATACAAGCCTTGGCCGCAATCAGGAATTGATGGACTCACGCATGAGTGCCTCGGCTTCGCCTAAGCCCTCATTTTCACGATCGTCCATCAATGCCCTTATTGCTGGCCGCGACAGTAATGTACTATATTTTTCACTTTTTAGTGGTGGTATGTAAATAACAGTGATGGAGTTACTTACAACATCGTCTACATAATATACTAAGTGAGAACAATACCTACGTAATATTAACTGGCTAACTCAAAGACTACGCAAGCAAAGTTAATAAAATGTATGTGAGACCACATCTGAAGCATGACCAACCAAACAAAAAGAAATCATCAAAATCGATTCATAAATGGCGAAGTAATCGCATACTTAACAAACAGACAAAAAAAAACATACGAATTGAGAACCTCCTCCTTTTTGAAGAAGTTGGTTAACAATGATTTTTCATGATTTTATTTAACCATTTGGTCGGCGTGATTTATATTTAAGTATACCCATAACAAAATACGGCTTTCTAGTAAAAAGAGTCTCTGGGCTAAGCCGCGGACAGATAGACAAACGGACATGGCGAAACTATAAGGGTTATTTTTACATTTATTATAGAAGTCGTACGGGTAGCATGGCCAAAAGTGTTATGACCAATCTGGTGAAAATTATAAAGAACCGTGGCAGACGGAATACCGAAATACGATTGGTCCATGCCGTCCATGCATCGGAAGTTGGAAGGTTTATGGCAGCAGGATATACCGAGCGGTCCACACTGAAAGATAGCTTAGCTAAAACGCGTCGTATATCGCGAGTAATCATGATCCTTAGCAATGAGGGAACGACGAAGAAGAAAGTAGAATACATTCAGGATTTTTTGACTGTCTCAAAATCCGTCATGAAGTTGACGGATTTTGAGCAAAATCAGATATTTCAAACAGTCGAGAAAAGTGGTCAAAGGAACCGTGCACTCGATTTTGAAGAAAATTGGAACATCAGCTTTAGTTTTTTGAAAAAAAAAAAGGGTTGCTTCAGTTTAAAAAAAAAAGGGTTGTTCCAGGATTGGGGGTCATTTTTTTTTACAAACATCTCCCTTTTTTTGTAATAATGATAGTGACGCTGGAAAGAAATATTATGAGTCAAACAAAAGATTACATTTTTTAAATTTCCATAGTTTACAAAAATATACATGCATATATTGCAAAAACTGGCACCCTCTGATTTTACACAACTTATACTCCTTCACAGTACTTGATCCATATTTAGCAACACAATAATCACTCAACAAAAAAAAACAGGATCAATTTTAAGCAGTGGTGACATTTTTTTATGGCCTGAAATTGAGGCCAAAAAAAAAAGTCACCACTGCTTCACACATTTTGTTCATTGTCGTTTGCTTGCTTGATTTCTAACACAAGCAAATAGGGCTTTTAGCAGCCAGAGCAAAAGTTTCAGAGATCAGACTTGCTTCCAACAGAAATTAACTATTGGTAGAATTTTCTTCTTCATATCAAATTGAACTGCCATTATTTTCCTATTTATGATTTGTGAATAGCGATTAGAGGTCCTCCATGATAAGAAAAACATAATATTCAATTAATTCATCACATAACTGCTGATTTCCTTTTCTAATTAATCACTCAGTGTATATATTCTTATAGTAGCGCATGTAAAGTTATAAAATACCTAATAATAATAATACGATTTACCACTTAAACATTTTCTACCATAAAAGATAAAACATTTTTGCATTCCCCTAAACAAACCTTAACAATTTAATCCAATAGTGAGCCAAACAGTTGTGAATAGCTGTGCTGTACTATTGAGTCAAGAAATATCCACAACCCAGTTACATCATGATGGGTATCATCAATCATGATGATACCCCTTGGTAAGACTGGTTGTTAGGCTTTGAAGCTACTAACTAAACCTTAGGCTCAATTCACACTGAAATGGCAATGGCAGAATAGAAAGCGCCGCACAGGGGCCTCGCGGCGGCGCGAGACTACTTGCTATTCTATTTTATCAAGCATAACAATATTTTTTTGTATTGTACATAAAGTTTATAATGCATTGTCATTAAAACTGCTTGCCGCGTCGCTGCCATCCGCTGCCTTTCATTGTGAATTGAGCCTTAACAACTGATAAAGCTCTAACTTAATGAATTAAGTAGAAAAACTGCTTTCATAAAACATGCAGATGTAAATTGTGTCATACATAACAACAATTACTATGCAAGCAATTAGAAGTACTCCAGAAAGCTGAACTATTTTGAATGTATTTTTGCCCTTTTTTCGTAATTATTATATTAGTAGCAAATACGAAAAATAATTTTAAACCAGAAAATAATTCACCCATTGTCACTTTATTATCTGATAACAGTAAACATCTGTAAGTTAGGTACCAAGGAGTAACCTATCTTAGCTACATGTAAAGGCAAGGCAATGTAATTTTACTATTACCATTGAATCAGTGTTTGGATGTCCAAATAACTACAACCTTGATGAGGATTGTTGAAAAGATTTTAACTTTCCGTATTGATGTATGAGTCATCACACATTGAATTCAGCGAATCTATGTTACAAAACATAACAGTATATAATATTTATCTAATATAATACATATTCACACGAAATATCAAAGTCATTAAGTACGTACCTACGTAGCAATGTTTAGGAAAAACTAGGAAGTTTATTTGTAACTATGCAAGGAGTTATTTGCGTTCAATTACGGCCCTCTGCTTTAGAAGTATCAAAAACACTTGTAGATCAATATATAGACTGTCTAGTATTCAAAAAATTAATGCACAATCGATATCTTACTTTGATATTTATCACAATGCAACTTAGATAAAATTACGTGAATCCTAATCTTTTTCGCAATGCAAAACAAAGGCTTCCTCCTTCGTCAAATATGACGTATTTGAATCGGTTGTTGCCATATTAAATAAACAACTTTTGTGAATAAAGAAAATTGTTTAAAAACAAAAAACCCGCCTGCAAAAACACATAACAAGAGAAAAACAAATAAGCATTATAATCTGTAGAATTTTGGTATTACAGGCGGCAAACAATAGTTACACCATATTTCAGGTTATTGGTTTGTTCCCCGCTTGTAATACCAAAATTCTACAGATTATAATGCTTGTTATTTTTTATATTATGCGTTTTTGCAATCGGTCTTTTGTTTTTTAAATAATTTTCTTTATTTCAAGCTTTTTGGTTTTATATATAATATATTGGAATTGACTCATTTCTAGTTTTTATTTGATACCAATATTGTTGTACTGTTTTTTTCTAAAACCTTACCAGCTTTTTTTGTATTTGTGGAAGCAACATATAAATATTATATAGCCTATGTTACTCCCACAATTTAGATGAATCTAATGACACCTCAATAGCTAAAATCCATCAAGGCGTTTAGGCTACAGAGCGTACCAAAGAAATAGACCTACAAACATACATACAATCATACAAACATACATACATACATACTCTCGAAAAACATTACCCTCCATCTGGGGCAATCGGGTAAAACGAAAATCATGCATGGATGCAAAGCCATAAAACCTATTCCTCATCAACACAAACTAAGTAGTACTCTCACCATACACTAGGCGCTCAAATGACGTTAACAGGGGGCGCGGTTAGTAAACACAAAACATTAAAGAACTTTGGAGCGCTGTAGGTTTATCGCCTAATGCAACATCAAACATATAAGTATGTGCGTGTCTAGAGTTTGGCCCACGAAAGCAAACCACGAATTATTATCTGTTGAATATTTTACTTCACTTCCAAGTACATGCCTAATTATTATATAAATATGAAATACTGATGTAAGTATCGCATAATATGTCTTGAATAATGAATAATATCGACTCCGTTTAAGCAGTGTAAGCCACCTCTTGATTTTTTTAAATTGCCGCCTTTTTTCTTTATCAGCTTTCGTTGGCTTTCTCTAAAGATTTTGCGACGACTTAGGGAGTTGATTTTTGAACGATTATAACAGCTGTCAAGTTGAAGATCGCAGAGATGGATCGAAACCGGGAAACCGGCAATGACTAATGGCGACTGTGGTATTGGTGATAATGGTGACTACCCTGGCAGGGCAGTGAGTTGTTTGATCTGCGCTCGCGCCTCATGTACTGGTTGGAACGTCGTTTACATTATTGTTCATTCCATAATATGATCAGAGATTTGTGATTATACAGAATATTAATGTGTTTCATATAATTACATCTCCTGGCTCGCAAACCAATGCTTATGACCTCTTCTGATAAAGACGACACGGCGACGTATTGCCTTATGTGTTTATGGAACAACTGTAATTTTATTATTACTAAATTGATTAGTTATCGGGTCTAAACAAATAAATATAATTTAAAAAGTTCGAATCCAAGGCGGCTCCTTAAAAGAACCTCGAAAAAATCTACAAGCTGGAGTTAAAAACTGAAAGCTCATTATAGGTGGCAGCACAGTTGAGTCGCTAAACCGCCATTGTTGTGTTTATATTATCCTCTGGCAAAATTACGTAACATACCATCATAGAGTAAAGTAATATCATACCATGCGTCGGGCGTTTTCGCTGCGTTGACAGATTTATGACACCGCCCACAGAAAAAGGTCGGGTGTCGTTTCTATTGCGCCTACCTCCATAAAGTAAAGTTTAGAAACGTGCCGCCTCGATAGGGGAGGGGGGTAGGGTAAGGTTAGGTTGAGATCTCCTCATGATCAGCGGTCCAAATGTGGGAAGGGACACCGGGGTGTATTTTAGTCAGTAATAGTCTAAGTTCTGACAATCCGCAAGGAGGGACCACTCTCTTCAAACCCGGAACAAAAAAAAAGTTAGTTTGGGTTTTGTTGCCATCAATAAACAGTGGGAAAAGCTAGAAATAGTCGTATACATTTTGGGTATGGCAATACTATGTGAAGTCTTGTCACATGACTTGACATGACCTGTGAAGCCATAGATAATACACTTCTACCCATACAATATAATAGTAATCTATGCTTCTACCTGCAAATTCCAATGCATATTGTTATCTCTTGAGTACTAATGTTCTGTGATTGTGATTTTGAATCCCTTAGCCCAGTCAATACGTGAGTTTATGTTCCTTGGTCAAGCAGCAAGCAATCTGTGAGTAGTACTACGTAGATTACGTAGTCTGTGCTGTGAGCCGTGAGTAGTGAGTCAAGGACAGAGTACATTTTTTTATAGGAGTTAAGTCAGAACAAGTGAAGCAGGAAGGAACGCAAAATACGCTATTGAACAAGTTACTTAAAACAAAACACCTAATTACTTTAGCATGGCTGGCCAAGATCAGAACAACAGTAACCAAAATGGCATCATAGATAACAATGAGGTTGAACCTACTGATCAGACTGATGAAAATGTAGTTGAAGGTAATTTTTATTGAAGGTACCTTGTTTGTATGCTTGTGTGTAAAACACTCGACAGATTTTTATGCAATATAACAGTTAGGTAGCCTGGAACCGGGAGAAGGACATAGGCTTCTTTTCATCCTGGATATTTGTTTAAAAAACACATAATGCAGACGAAGTCGAGGACAGCTAGTCGTTATCATCATTTCAGCCGAAAGACGTCCACTGCTGGACATATGCCTCCTTTTTTTTTATATTTGTCGCAGACCAATAAAAAAAGGTAGACGGAGCACTCCGAACATCAAAAGAAAAGCCACCTTTTTATCTATGTGTGGGTAAATAGGGTTGTTATTTGTTAAAGTTTTTCCCTATAGCTTGGGGAATAGTATTTTATGGGTAGGATAATATTGTACGAGTAATATAATGTTGATTAGGGTATTATACCTCAATTGTTAAGAAGGACTTCTATTCTGAAACCAAAACAAAAAAAAATTACATTGCTATTTCTTGTAGATACTTTCCATTTACTTTTAGATTCAGTATTACTTGTAAATCTAAAATATAAATACATAAAACAAGAAAACAGGAATATTATTACTCAAAATAAGAAATCATAATTTAAATTGGTTTCGAATGGGAAAATTTTAAATCACTTTATGGCAACCCTTATCACTAAAGCCACCCCGGTAGTCACCTTATGTCACTGCTTTCATTCATTTATTAGTTGAGGTTTTTTGTTCCAAGTAACCCAAAAATTCGAAATAATTTAATTAAATTAAATTAAAAAAAATATGTTATCTCAAGTATGTACAAGTGAAAAGTGTTTCTATGAGACTTTTTATGTGATTTGCTATTGTTTTTACAAGTTGTTCTATTTTATTTATTGATCTTAACTAGACAACGACTCGTGACGCACTAGGAGCAATGAGCATAGTTTTAGTGTATTGTATGCGTGAGCCTGTGTATTTGCTTGCAGGAGCATAGTTTTGTGGCTTCACTTTTGATGTTCAGAGCGCTCCATCTACCTTTTTCTGTTGGTCTGAGATATTAGTAGTGAAATATTCACAAAACTATTAAATTGATACGTAAAAGAAACACTCTGTACACGCACACTTGTATTTCAACTTAAGGGGGATGCGCCAGGGTAGCCCGCGAAATTCAAATTTTCTTACGTTTTTTGCAATTTGCAGGTCGGTGTTAGATTGTATGTTGATCTAAATATGATTTGCGCACGTAACAAATATGGATTTACAGAATTATGAACATTAGAATCAGCAATACAACTCTCTTAAGTTCATGAAAGTCTCAAAACTCATGATTTCATGAAATCTCGACATTTGAGACTTTCATGAACTTAGAGAGTTGTATTGCTGATTTTTATGTTTATAATTCTATAAATCCATATTTGTTACGTGCGCAAATCATATTTAGATCAACATACAATCTAACACCGACCTGCAAATTGCAAAAAACGTAAGAAAATTTGAATTTCGCGGGCTACCCTGGCGCATCCCCCTTAAGTTGAAATACAAGTGTGCGTGTACAAACTTACAGAGTGTTTCTTTTCCGTCTCAATTTAGTATTTTTTGTGAATAATTTACTTACCATAAAAATAAAAATAAACTTTTGTTTACTAGTTTTTTTCTTTGTTTAGTTGTATAAACGCTATACTATTGCAGGTTGACGGGAACTCCCTTCGTTAGATAACATACTGTATAATTTATTGGCTTAAATACCTACATTTTACATACGTAGTACACACCAAACTATACATTTCCAGTTTATGCTTTTAGGATTTTCGTACAATGCGAGGTCAGCTTATACTGAAAATGTATAGCTTGATGTGTAGCCGTGTGTACATGCAAAATAAACATTTCATCTTTGGCTGCAAACAATTTAATTACGACTAGTAACTGCGAATGTCTAAATGAGTGAATGGTTTCTCACTTGGTTCATTCCACTAAAATATATAATATATAACAAAAAAAACACGACTGCCCTGCCAAAAAACGAACTAAAAAGTAAAAAACAAGTTGTATGGAGCGAGTAAATTTTCTTACATTTTTCCAATTTACAGGTTAGTCTTACCGTGCGTTTGCACTAGCGAAACTTTTACGACAAAACATGTTGAAATCTCTATTTTCTGTCAATGTTCCATACAATTTTTGACAGGAACTAGAGATTTAAACATGTTTTATTGTAATGTTTCGCCAGTGCAAACGCACGGTTAGGTTGTATGTTGATCAAAATTATGATTCACAACCGGAACAAATATGTTAGATTTACAGAATTATCATCAATTCATTTCATAACTCCATATTTTATACCATTCTGAATGGCAAAAAACAGAATAAAATTTTAATTTCGCGGGATAACTTACTATCTTAACAGACTGTGACGTACGAATCGTACGAATGGGCGCATTCACATTGGACAATAACGACACGATATCGTCGTTCAGCTAGAGTCGGGAATATGGGTACCTATTTATTTTTATAACATTTCATTATTCTATGTGTTGTCTGTCAGCGAGTTAACATATTTTATTTTAACTTTTTTTATGTTACTTACATCAATGTAAAGTCAATTTAATATAACCGAAGTTCGAGAGAAATAGAAGTATGCAGTATGCACACACGTGCCCACATCTTAAATCAACATTACTGTTATTAAATATAATATTTACCCAAAGTTTGGGTGTTTACCCGGGTAAATACCCGATATTTATTCAAATGAGAATTTACCTGGATATTTTCCTTCTCTAGTCCGACTGACCTGACGGTATGTCGGTGTCGTTATTGTCTTATCGTGCAGTGTGAAAACGGCCAATGATTTTGCGCCACAAAAACTGTAGGCTGTACTTTTATAGTCACACAGACTTATGTTTCAATTATTTTAAACTTTCTTTTATTTGAATAAGGTATTGGACAAAAGAGGGTTTTTAGTGCACGTACATGTCAGGGTCAAAACTCACGTGCCAGACTTCTATGGTTTTGACTGTGATAAAGGTATCATTAAGTATTATTTTTTAATTTTCAGAATACGTCATGTTGGATTCTAAATTGGATGAATTGAATTCTGCATTGGACTATTTGGAGCAAAAAAATGATAATATAAATGAAAGATTGAAGGAGCTGCTGCAATCGAATATCGATATCAGGCAAGAACTACGCAAAGAAAATGCAGAACCAACTGGAAATAATTAATTCAAATAAGCATTATGGTGGATCCGCAGTTGTAGCACGGGAAATTGCAAAAAACGTAAGAAAATTTGAATTTCTCGGGTAGCAACTGCGGATCCACCATATGGCAAGATCCCAAAACGTATTTGTTTTGGGTATAAATTGTAATGATGAGAAGTTAAAATTGATTTACAGATGTATTAATCAAATGTAGGTACCTAAGTATCTCATATATTTGTTTATGAATTTAATCTTTAGTAATATAAAATAAAACTTTAGTTTGTCATTACCTTGTGTGTTAGTACATAGTACCTCAATGCCTTGTGTAAATTAATTGAAATTCCTAAAACACGAATTGACAGATAAATATTTGCAAAAAATATTTTCGCTATTTGTTACGGATTTCAGTGACTAAAGCCGTTCTCGCCGTGTCACCCTCTCTGGCAGGGCCACCAACAGGGATTTTAATTTTGATAACACAAAAATTTTGTCGTTAATTTGTCCAAATTTGTCACCAAATATCAGAATTTGTCGTTCACTGGTTCAAAAGATATAAGGGTTTATAGGTGGCTCTGCTGGAGAGAGTCACCCCAGCAGAGCCAAATTTATATCTCAAAAACTAGGGCACCTAGCGAAGATGTGTTTTCTCCCATATTTTGTCGCCAATTTGTCTAAATTTGTCACCAAGTTACAGATTTTGTCGGTGTGTAATTAAAAAGATATTAAAGAATTAAATTTCCCCATACAGTGGTACAAGCAAGTACAAAATACTTTATGTAGTTTCTAGACAGTATCTATGACGTCGTATGGAGGAATGTTTGTTTCGAATTAAATAAATATAAACTTATTCTATAATTTCAACCCACCAAAGGACAGCTATATTCATTATATCGTATCGGGTCGGTCGCGGTCGTGTTGGTGGCGAAATGAAGAATGTAGCTGTCGGTGAAGTGTCGTCGACTAGGTAGGTGGGTAGGTAGCTAGGTATCGATAGGCATCGGTGTGTTGGTTTCAAGCAGGGTCGTCGAATGAAGAAACACCCATTGATATTTTTACTATTTTATTTTATGCACATTTATTTATTATTAACTAGCATTAGCCCGCGGCTTCGCCCGCGTAAAAGTATCGATTTTCCAAAAAACAAAATACCTTACTTATTCTTTGTCTACATGGTACAAATCGTCATTTTTACGCGGGCGAAGCCGGGGGGCGATAGCTGGTTAGTAATAAATATAATAATTTTTAAGGTAATAAATAATTTTATATTTCGACAACAGAAGTTTTATTATTCTAACCTAAATTAAGATTAAAAAAAACTCAACCCACAACATAACACTCACAATCACCTCAAAATACACACATAAACAACACACGTCAAACGAACTTTTTGGAAATTCATTTTTATAAAATAAAATTTGATTACAATTGACAATAATATGTTTTCAACGTTTAAGTACCTACCTATTTAAACAATTTAACTAAGGGTATTATTCTAACATAAATTAGAGCTTAACATTGTAAACTGGTAAAGCAGTTGCATACAACTGTACATCTTGACACCAAATAGACCAAGAGCAAGGTTTGTTGTTTTCAAAGAAGTTTATGCCATGCTAAACTAGTAATTTAAAACATAAAAACATGTATTTAATTGAGAATTTATCTCTCTCGGACATTTCTCAGGACTTTAGACCGATAAAACTAGAAGTACCTATATAACACATATTAATATAAATATATTTTCTTGGCACAATTTTTCGTGAACTCTTCGATCTAGCTCTTGGACTATACCTTAGTAATTGAACTCATTATATCTCCTAAACTAAGACTCGACAAAATCTGTAACTTGGTGACAAAGGACAAATTGGCGACAAAATATGGGAGAAAACACATCTTCGCTAGGTGCTCTAGTTTTTGTGATATAAATTTGGCCCTGCTGGAGAGTCTCCCGAGCAGGGCCACCTATAAACCCTTATATCTTTTGAACCAGTGAATGACAAATTCTGATATTTGGTGACAAATTTGGACAAATGAACGACAACATTTTTGTGATATCAAAATTAAAATCCCTGTTGGTGGCCCTGCCAGAGAGGGTGACTCGTTCTCGCCTCCATAGCGTGGTTCACTCCAGCGCTCCAGTCGTGCTTCAACGAGGAAATCATGCCATAAAGGAGGCATCTGAATTGAGAGAGGCCACCTCCCTCTCTTTTAAACCAGAGCAGACGGAAGAGGCGCATAACGATCTGCCATAGTGTGGCATATGTGAGTGGGCGGAGAGGAATATGTAGTCCAAACATAAACGGGGGGCCCGCTTGTATCACCGGCCAATAGGTATATGCGGAGCGTTCAAATGAATGTGCGAGCGAACACCACGTTCCATATTCTTGTTAGTAACAATATACTTAATAACTAATGTTAGTATTCAACACACAACACAAATTAAACTGCGACATGAAGCCGCATCTACCTCTGTAGCATTGGGGACTCCCCCCGATCTTCAAATACACCCAGTATAGAGTTGGAACTACCACGAACGCGAGTGAGTAGGGAGGCACACCTTTTCCTCATGATAGCGGCAAATCCATCAACCCGCGCCTCAGCAAACATCCCTGACGCACTGCAACGCCATGGCAGCCCCAACAGTACCCTAAGTGCATTGTTATATTGGACACGCAGGTCGCTGTATGCTCGCTGCGTATAATAGACCCACAGGCTGCAAGTGTAAAAAGATTGGCAATATGCTTAAAAAGCGTGATCTTAACCGAAGTCGTACACCGTGCAAACCTGCGGGCCAGCATGTTACAACGGACAGCCAGCGACCTGCGTTCCCTTTCTATGTCCACATTATCACTTAAATCATCGGTGACCCAGTGACCCAAATATTTAAATTTAGATACCCTGCACAGTGGAGTGCTATAAAGTGACACATTCGGAAAAGCTAGGTAAGTAAGAAAAACCACTTGCTTTGAAGAGCATTCGTTCACTCTTCCCGACATTATACTTGAGCCCATGAGTCACCGCATATGATTCACAAATAAACACTAGCCGCCTCATGGCACTAATTGATGGACTCAGCAACACCATGTCGTCTGCGTAACTAAGGTTATTGGTACACACTCCGTCAATATGACATCCAACCATGGTGCCGCTGAGCTTAGCAACAGTCAGGTCAGTATATTAGAATGTACTCTGTGCTCAGCAATCAGTCGGTTTATGTACAGGCTGAACAAGCGAGGTGAGCTTAACCCTCCCTACCTCACTCCGCACTCCAACCGGTACACACCCGACAGAAAACCGTTGCATCTCACACAATTGCATTGATTGCTATACCAAAACTTAAATATGGACATAACTTCAGTTGGTAAAGAAGTTTCAGAGAGCAACTTATCCCACAACACGTCATAACTGACAAGATCGAATGCCTTCGATAGGTCCTAAAAACAGGCAAAGACAGGCGTTTTTCTATCCTTGTAGTACTGCACAGTCTGCTTTAAACACAATATAGCACTTTCAGTAGACAGCCCCGGCCTAAAGCCAAACTGAGCGTCGTGTAATTGAACATGCTTAGCCAATTGTTTGTCAAGCAGACTGTCCAGCACCTTGGCTGAAACAGTTGCCAAGGATATAGGCACAGGATATAGGTCTGTAATTGGAGACATCGGAGGCATTTCCAGTTTTATTTTTAATAACAGGGATCACAACTGTAAACATGAAGCTATCTGATAAATAACAGACAGTGACTGACACACAAATTAAAAAACATAGCAAGTGCACCCCGGCGTATTTAATCAAATAATGTCACTGTTCGGAAAATCGTTAAGCGCCCTCTATCGGCGCGACCACGCGTTTCGGTTCATTAGTTTCGTTTCATCGCGGAGTCTGCGGAGTTTCCCTTAGACCGCCCTGTAGAGTGAGTAGCACACCTTTTTAAAATGAGGATCGTGCGAGTCACTCTTTTTAAAAAGTGTGTTAGCACACTGTGCTACCACGAATGAGGCCAGGCTGCTGTGGCTTGTTAGCACGAACGTGCTGTGAGTATGTCAGTCAGTCGCGTGCTCGCCGACTCACCGACTCGCCGCGCGAGTCGCGTGTGTGCTGTGTAGTGAGTAATGACGACAGCGCGACACGACCCGGCACACTTACGCAGTTGAGTAGGCTAACGCGCGGTGAGTTCTGTGGTGTATGTGTGTACTAGCAACGGTGAACGAAGACATCAATTATGAAAATACACAAAAAGAGTGAGTGACTCGATCGACTACTCATTTCGTTCAAAACTCATAAGTACAAATGTTCTGTGTGTAGCTAATTTGTGCCAGTGTGGTGTGTGCTGGCAGTAGCACATCAAAATAAAAAGAGTGAGTGACTCTTTTCATCCAAGTGAGTAGGTAGCTAGTCTACAACTGTGCTAGCACAGCACGTGTGGTGAGCCGTGAGTCACCCAACATTACCGCCTTGGGACCACATAAAAAATATGAACTCGGGTGAAGGATTTCCATAAGAAAGATACCAATGTATTATTTATCGTATGTCTAGAATTAATAAATTCATGTATTGCTCACATAAACTTTCCGGCATAAATTCTCTAAATGATGGTGAAAACCGCATCAAAATCCGTTATGTAGTTTACTGTGCGTTTGCGCTCGCGTAGAAGAACTACGCGGTCAGCCGGTCACACAGACGTAGGGTACTCGATAAGCGAAATTATGTGTAGATTTATAATGAAACAGCTGCATGACTTGCATTATTTCTTTATTTTCAACATTACATAATTCAACAAAACAATTTTTAAGAAAACAAATGTTTGTGAAAACTTCTAAAAGGTGTATTTAATGTCAAAATGTTATCAACATGTTCAGTGGCTAACCTTTTTGACAAATCGCAGACCACAGTATCCACAAGAATGATCCCCAGGCTTGTCCTATGAAATAAATTTTCACACATTATTAGAATTAGAAATAAGTACGTTTAGGGCCAGTTTCGCGAACGAAAGTTATCGCAAAATTCATGTGTGTGTAAAGCGCGCGCAAACTGCTGCGATAAGCGATTGGCTGTTGATAAATCATTCAACAATCACAGCAGTTTACGCTCGCTTGACTTATCCCTAACATAAATAATACTAGCTTCCGCTCGCGCGTTACCTATTGGTGGAATCCCACGATCGGCAATATTGTAGACGGACACGCACGGCAGACGATTACAGACCGCCACGCACCGCACACCGAGGCGCTTCCGATGACGCGTCGGCCCGCACGCACACCTTCACACGGTCCGTCGTCCGGGCTCGTCGGTGTCCGTCCACAAAATCGCGGATCGTGGGATTTCGGTATATGTCGATAAAAAGTAGCCTATGTCTTTGTCCTGTCGTTTTCTGACCCGGATAAACGTCATTTTGTATTATGTTTTAGTCGCTAACAACACGGACTTACGTTTTGAGAAAAACATAAGTAAAGTTCATAGTATTTCTCACTTCGATCTAAATATTTCGGCCGTACGATCATCATTACATGCACTTTACTGCATCCAATTAAATCGCAAAGACAAGTCTAAAGCTCATTTCAGACTACGCTAATATATGTAGTTCATAATCATACTTCATAGCACAACAATATCGCTCGCCATACATTTATTTAGAACATGAAATTAAATTATGATTTAATTATTTATTAGATTAGGTATCATTTGAGTTATATTAGGCTTTGAATAATATACTTATCCTTACTTCCTTACTAATATTATAAATGTGAAAGTAACTCTGTCTGTCTGTCGCGCTTTCACGCCAAAACCAATGAACCAATTTAAATGAAATTTGGTACACAGGTAGTTTAGAGCCTGAGGAAGGACATAGGCTACTTTTTATAGACATACCACGCGGGTGAAGCCGCGGGCGGAAGCTAGTACCATAATAAAGCTCTTTAAAAATTATGATATAAAACAGCCAACATAAATACATAATGTGAAACACCTAAGAAAAATCAAGTGTTTTCATCTTTTCATGCGCTCGCCGACTGGCCGTGTCCTTAGGTCCCATAGTAATCTGTATAAGTCCCGAGCAGAACGTGTTATAGGTCAGAGACGTGACAATATTTGCGTTCTGTTACCGGCTGAGCCAAAAGTTAATTGTAAATAATAATACCCATATATAATTTAGTTATTAAATAGTTGTTATATAGCTATGTACATTCAGTAGCGGATTGAATGTCAAGAGTGCCCTAGACTAGCCCGTCATCGACGCCACATAGTGGCCATTTTTTTTTTGTTCATACTATCTATGTACATAGGAACCAAGTTTCATCACAATCGGTTCAGTACTTTATTGCATGAAGAAGTAATATATACCTATACACACACACTTTCGCAGTTATAATATTAGTAGGGATAATTAGGTAGGCCAGGGAATAAGCGATGAGACTGAAGAAAACAAGAGGGACCAAACGAACATTGAAATCCATGATGCCTGGGAAACAGATCTAACTGTGTGTGTTGACAGATGATCGTTTTTTTACATTAATTTAGTATCTTACCCACTTCTATTATAAAATCTGGCGACGTAGGAATAATCAAGAAGGCGGAGCACGATTCGGAAGCGCTACATAATGTAGAGAATTAAATAATCTTTAATATTGTGTAAGTAGGGGCATACTTACACAATTAATTTTATACTATTTTTATTAATTTTTTGTAAAAAATCTATCGCACGTGCCCCCTGTATACTCGCGCCCCTAGGCACGCACCTAGTTTGCCTTAGGGTTAATACGCCACTGGGTACATAAGAAAATACGTACATGCTCTAAGGATTATAAGAGGTGCGTATATTTACCCCCTTTGCATATTTAAAATCAATCGTATTAACGAGTATACTCCAGTCATGTGTTGGAGCTGACACCTGACACACAAAGACTTTTTTATTTTTCACTTTAGTGATAATTGTGTTACCTCTGCCTAAACCTCAAATTTGAACGCCCCTACTTGCTATGTAAATAACAGTGACATGACAGGAAGTTATTATAAGATCTTCAAGATACACTAAGAGCTCCCACAGACATATAATTGTAAGTTGACCAACTATCGAACGGCTGATATAATTTTTTTATTACGATTTAGTTGGACAATATGCAGGCTAGCATATGTCACTATACTTATTGTTGGTATACTCCCTGAAATTCAGTTGGCCAACTTAAAATTGTATGTCTGTGGGAGCCCTAGGCTACCCAAGCAAAGTTATTCAAATTTATATGTATAGGACCATTTCGCAAGCTTCCTCTTCCAAATGAAAAGGAATCAAATAATTATACCTACATAAATGAAAAAAAAAACTGATTGCATGCAACCTCATCCTTTTTTTTTTGTGATAAAAATAGGAGTAATTGTCCTGCATTCTGTTATGCAAAAGTTGTATTTTTGAAGCTGATACTCATTACTTCCCTTTCTTTAAAAAATAAATGATTGATTAAGTCCAGAATGGAGATTTCTCTTTAACAAATCCTCATTTAGGGGCCATGTTTACTGCTGCTGGATGTATAAATTTTAATAAATGGATTCATACCAAATTGATGAAAACACGTGGGTGTCCCTCAGGGCCGCTGCCTCCATCACACCATACTACCCTTTCCGTAACTTGTTTTGGTGGCACTTCTGCTATCAAATTAACTGCCCAGTTTGGATTAACTTGCTTCGAGGCATTCATGAATCGTGCCAACCGGTAGTCGTTAGATTGCCATTTCTGTAAAGAAAAAAAAAATAGGCTTTCAATGGCAATATACATTTATTAAGAACTACCTGTGCCCCCCGCGGTTTTACCCGCGTAAGTCTCGATCCCGTGGGAATATCGGGATAAAAAGTACCCTATGTCCTATTCCAGGTCATGGTCTACCCCTGTGCCAAATTTCATCCAAATCCGTTAAGCCGCTTTAGACCGAAAGCGTAACAAACTCACTTTCGCATTTATAATATTAGTTAGGATTCAAAGCAGGAGGTGACACAGAACACAAAGACCTTATAAACTCAATTTATTATAAGAAAGATTGGTATACTACATGATCACAATCGTTGTTATAAGATGTGCAACACATAGGTGCAACATTATAAACGACCCAAAATATCAATAATATTAGTGTCATTACATTATACTAGTGACAATTTTTTTTTTCATTTACATTCATGCTTTTATTCCAATGTATTATATTATGTAAGAACAGATTTCAGTAGTTTTTACCCCACTACAATAATAATTCACTTCAAATTAATCACGATGCACAATGCTATTAAGTTTTATGATAATTAGGAATCTCGTTAGTAAGTTTTAAGTAAAGAAGTTAATAATTACTTGGCCAGTATGGGTGGGAACATCTTGAATTTTAGAAGCCATACAACGGCGAGGAACTTTTGATCGCATCATAATACATTGTTTCACAGGGAATCGTGATACCGTATTATTCATAATTGCACTAATTGAGGTTGAATTACTTTAAATAACAAGTTTTCTATTGTGCACTTGCAGCGCTTTTACTTATTTCTACTGACAGCATAGATTACTATTATATATAGACTGACAGTATCTCTAAATCTCTAAGTAGTCTATGCCACAGAGTAAAGAGTACATGATCTGTTTCTGTACCAGGGCTTGAAAACGTTACCAATTCACATTAAAAGTAACGTTAAGTAACGGTATTTCCGTAGAGATACCTGGATATCGGTACGATTTGGTAGCGTTACTTAGTAGCATAACATAATAATAACGTTAAAAATTGTGGTAAAAATTACCGGTATTTTTAATGTTATTGTAAAAATAGCGGTAAAACATTACCGGTATTATTTTTGTTATTTTATGCGACGTTGCCGGCCCGTTTTTACCCGACTACGGCGAAGAAAAAAGGAGTGTTATGATTTTGACCGGTATGTATGTATGTATGTATGTAAGTATGTTCATCTGTTCCCTCCTATCTTCTAAACCACTCATCACAATTTGACAAATGAGGTATCATTGGAAGCGTCTTGATCGTCCGCTGGTTATAGGCTATGTGACGTCATATTAAATGGCGCCCTCTAGAGGACATAAAAAAAGGAACTAAAAAAAAAATGTTTAATCGGACCATGTTTGAGATCAAATGAAAGGGCTTAAATGAGCACATTTCAAATATATATATATATTATAAACCCAAAAGATTAAAAAAAAAATTAAAGGTAATAAATACTAAAACCCAACTACGACTAAAAAGGTATAAACAAGACACCACAGACAGACAAATTAAAAATCCGGAGTCACACGTAATCTGTTCGATTTATGCCCTAACACGTGTGACTCCTGATTTTTAATTTGTCTGTCTGTGGTGTCTTGTTTATGCCTTATTTTTTTCTCAAAGGCGGCCGGCGGACTAACCAACCAAGTATATTCACAAGAACTAACACAACTCAGAATAGCAAAGAGAATACCTATTAGACACGCAAATAGTCGTACGGCACAGTCTTAGCATCGATGCAGTCTGAAATTTTTAACGATATCTAGAGCGACGGTAACAAAACTAAATCATAACGGTAAAATTTTCGATAGCGTAGATTTTAACGTTACGTATATTTAACGGTAAAATGCGCAAGGTATAACGTTATTTAATAGTTAACGATATCTGCATCAGAAGGCTGTAACGATACCATATTTTTAACGGTATTTCAAGCCCTGGTAACAAATACTGACTGAACTGAAGTGACTGACTGTCGTGTCAATGTCAATATGTCAGGTCATTGTTTTTTAAAAAAAAAAATTTTATTCCTAACCATAGCTACTAGCTACAAGTCTTTCAGTCGTATACATAGATGGTTAAACTAAACTATGATACAAATAAGCCACATGTTTACATCAATATTTTTCAATGCCAACTTGCCCTTTCGAGTTAACTGATACATCTCAGTGAGTGATATGAACATCGTTTTTTTAAAACATACTATTACAATTAATTAATTCTTCAAGGACTTTCTAATTAACCACAATAGTTTTTGGTCCGCGCGCGGCCCGTCCGCGGTCATACAGGTCCTACAGGTACAATATACATTTATGATTAATTTTTATTTTTTTTATTTTAAAGCTGTGTCCACTTGCTTTTTTTTTATGTTTTTGTTTAACTATCAACATCTTCACAATTCCTTGGTTTAGGGAGCATGATTTTACTTACACATCTTTCCACATAATAACATAAAATACCTACAAAACATTTATAAAGGTCATGGGCCATATCTGACCCGGTTGGTAAAAGTTGCCGTACAAAAACCAAATCAGTTTTAAATTATAGCTCTTTATCCCACTACTTATTTTATATTAAAAAAAAAAAATCGATTGGAGAACACGTAAAAAAATAGATAAGTTTTGATATAATATATTTTTGAATGTACTAAAACCGTATTTTTTACTTTAATGTAGTTGATTTACAGTCAAATAAATATCGTAATACTCGTCCACAAACTCTGCGCAGTCAGTTTTAGATAGTGGCATCCACGAAGATGCGCCCCACTCTGCTCCGCTCCGTACTAAAGTACAGCAATCGCATAGAGGGACGCGTCTTCGTGGATGGCACAGCTGTAGAATAGTATTATTGTGGTCGTGCAGTATTCATCAGCTATGATCCAGACTGTCCCATCTTGCTGGCCTCCCCCACAGCGGTGCCGTAAGCTGAGGTTCGTATGCCACAGGGGGTGCCCTTAGCAAGAAGTCGCCTAGTTTATAATTAGTATTATGCCCTGGGTGGAGGCTTTAAGTTAGCTTAAAAGGCAGCCACAGGATAACCCGGTTTAAGTAGTCACGACCTCAGAGCACCTCAGAGGTCAATCCATGAGATACCATTTCCTCCATCATTTTGTCGTTGCTATCTGAGCGTTTACAGAGTTTTTACTATTTGTTTTTTTACTACCTTGGACTTTTTTTTTTTTTTTGATAAGGATTTTGTTAAAATGGAAAGACTTGTTGTTAATAGTTAAGTAGCCTGTGACCGATCTGTGTAACGTCGCAGAAAATACAGTCTAACTGAAGCTTTTCTCGATAGTTATCGGGATCACGCCGGATTATTACTATAAGAAATAATGCCCCGTCAGGTAAGTTATGATTATTTTATTTTAACTTTTAAGTTTAGTGGGCAGTGTTTTCTACTGAATAGATAAGTTGGTGGCACTCTACACAATAGCATCAACGAACAAAACATCACAACGATTTTAATGTGTTTTATGTCTGCTCCAAACATTTTTAAATACTACTTAATTGTAAAGACTTAAAAAAAATATGTGCCCACGCATTTCAGCTTTTAGCTTCTAGACCAGACGCGAGCGTAACCGCTGAAATAGCCAGTACTTTCATTATTTGGTAATTATTATAACAGATTCCATTTAATGGCTCAAGATCAATTTGCCATGCGTATTGCGTACTGGGTACTGGTATATATACAACATGTAACGTAATTAACGCACACTCTCAAACACCCCAATTAGAATATTATGTTATAATCATAATACATACACTGAATTTTTAATTTAACATGTATATGCATTGTTATTTACTAAATTAGTTATACCAATTCTTGGAGAACTTTTTAGTATTTAGTATTTTATTTTGTATTGAATGATGGAATTTGTATGAATACAAATAAAACTGCGATTTTAAGTCTTATTACTTTGATTTACGGTCCATT
Source organism: Lithophane leautieri (assembly GCA_949152455.1). Classification (NCBI taxonomy): domain Eukaryota; kingdom Metazoa; phylum Arthropoda; class Insecta; order Lepidoptera; family Noctuidae; genus Lithophane; species Lithophane leautieri. The sequence goes on along the minus strand of OX424462.1, from coordinate 9,291,320 downwards.
TCAATTTGTTTTGACTGTACAGCGTTAATATGACAATAATTTCCGTAGTTTTAATTATTTTTGGGATAAAAAATTACCTATATTAAAAATTATATAAATCGATTCAGTAAACGATTCTGAACAAACTATTTTCAGGATGTGCGTTAATTAAGTTACATGTTGTATATATAAGATTTGATACATTTTCAATATTATGTTTCAATACTTGATATTTTGATTTATTCCTCGAAGAGACACATCGATATATCGAAATAATAAATATCGCCTAAACATATCGATATATCGATATTTTTTCTGTAAGCCTACGCCAGCTATTAGTTATCGAAGGAACTACGACGATCAGAGTCAAAATAACCCGCCTCTACGGTAGTTAAAATGATGAGCTTCTAATGAAGTCGTGGCGCTGGAGGCAGGAAAATTCAGAACTTCTATTGAAGTCCGAGGCGGTGAAAAAGTACTCTATTTACTATGCAACAGCATGAATATGAATTTCCTCGGTATGACCCACCCAGACGGCGACTGCACAAAAGTTTTTATTGTAACTCGCGCATTCCTTTCTCCTCTCCACCTGCTCCAGTCATTTACTAGCTAAACGGTGCTGAATACTAGGAGCGCACAGATGGTCTATGCGGTCAACACACGGCGATTGCTTTGTTTAGGCGCGAAGAATAAACGAGCCCTTATCAGGGACTATGGAAGCATGGACGTAAGGTTGACTACTACAAACATGCAATAAAAAAATCAACTTTTAAAACATAAATGAACATACCATAATAAATATACAATACTTCTCATGATGAAACAAACATTTTGTTTATTAGATTTATAATAAATTGGTAAGTGTACAATCCATTTTATAATAAATACATAGGCCTTATACCGAAAATGAGATGCAAATTAGGTGAAAATATTTATATCCTTTGAAAAAGCATCATTCTCAGTAGACTTGACTAAAGAATTTTCTGTTCCGCCGTAAAAATCATCTGCTCGATCATCCAAGGTATTCCTGAAAAAGATAACGAGGTTTTAGTTCAAAATAATATCTACTTCAGGTAACTTGTTAATTGACAAGTAGAATGGAGATCTCGGAATTAGAGACAATATTCTTAATTTGTGCATATACCTTTCTTTTGACCTTTAGTTCTACTGTAAGATTTCCAAAGGGGGAATATTTAATTGATCTCCTATAAACTTTATAATCTTCTAATGATGACTGCCATTTTTAGTCAATGATTTTCTCTAAACTTTAGAAACAATTTTTACCGGTAAAGTTGGTTACTTTAACTAAGCTAGGCCCCGACTAAAAAGGATTAGGTTAGGTTCGAACTGTGACCAACCACGCGCGAGTTGAGCGTGTCAAGCCAGCGGAGCGCCCGGCGAGTGCTATATCCAAGTTGGTCGCACTTACTAAGCTAGGGCACATCACCTTTCCGCCACTTATATAGGCAGGGAGAGGATTCAATGTGTTGTATTGTCTGACTAGTCACAGCTTTCATAAGACGCAAACCGAAATAAAGTGCATAAAAAAATGCTCGGGAGTAGACATCACTCACTACTAACCTGCTATTAACGCGATTTAAACTAACATCTCCAGAAAAGCTATCGGAGTCGTCATTTAACGATGTTTGGGAATCTGTAAATATAAAAAAAATCAGTGATAGATATTTATGTCCCAATCAAAGATCGGTTAATGTTAATCCTTATTATAAAAACCTAAATTCGATTTTTGCTACATTATGGATTTATCTAAGGCATAGATTAAACCAAAGAAATGACAAACAGACTAAAAAGAATCTACATGAAAAAAAACAGGCCAAGTGCGTGTCGGACCCAGCATAGTGAAAGCGGTTCTGCACTGTATCCGATCCGAATCCGAGAAATGTCGGTCCCTAGTACCCTTAGTGCTCTGCGACACGGCACCGCACCGTTTCGCTTGATTAATTAAAGTATTATAAAGCGCGTGCACTTTTGCAAGCAGCCGGCGATGGGCGGCGCCACCACACCGCTAGTATTGTTTAAACTATTTTTTTATTCCATTGCCGGCTGCTTAGTTAAAGTGCACGCGCTTTATAATACTTTGGCGGCGCGGTCGCGGCGTCGTGTCGCTGAGCACTTAGTAGTATTTGTATGAGGGGTTGCGCACTAGATCCGAACTGTGTCCGTCCGAATTTAGAACATTCCTAATTCGTATTGAACTCGGATCTTGAATTCGGATTCGGATCGGATGCAGTGCAGAACCGCTTTGAAAGATTCCGTAGTTGGGATGAACAAAACGAAATTATAAGGATTCCGTTTTGTCCACTTAGCTAAGACCATGGCGTGCAAAACGTCTGTTAGCGTACCTTAAAAGGATCGCACGGCGCACAGTGTGTCTTCTTAAATACATAATAGATTTACGCCCAAACTTAATAATGTATCGATCTTTGTAATTAATCTACAGCAGAGTTTGCCAATCTGAGTGTTTTAGAGGGCGACTAACAAACAGCCGTCAAAACCGCGGATAAAAAGAAAAAGAAAATACATATATTTGAAATAAACATGACGCAAAGAAAAAAACAGAAACACAAAAAGAAAAAGTATAGATGGATGGAGATAGATTGGGATTGAGATACAATATTAATTTCTAAAACCCACATTTCGCCAGTTATGTTTGAGTCCCATGTAATCTGTCATACATACCTGAAGTAGTAAGGCGATGAGTGGTTAGGTACTCGGCTGACAAATATGGAGGCAAGTCGTCAGTAGCATCGCCTGTGCCACCCTCAGCGCCAAGAGTTTCTACTACCGACAGCCACTGGCCGTTATGACAGCGAAATCTTTCCACCTAAAGTTAAAAAGGAGTGAACTCTTTGCCAGACTCTCTGGTTTGGAAAATGAACACGGTTAATTCTAGGCAAGGGTGCACTATTGAAGACTTTTTCTCCGACCAGATGGTCAAACGCAAGCTTATCAAGCTACTATGCACATACACGGTATGTGTCACTTTTTCACCCAAATAGTACCCTGTCCTTACACAAATATACTATCATAATCACACATCCTCAAATACATCATACTACATAATATAAAGTTTTATTTTATTTCTGATTCTGTATCGAATGTTTATTATCTGTTTATGGTCCCCACGCATTACATACATGATGAAACTTCGAACTTTTAATGATTATCATAATGGTGTCGAGATAACACCCACAAGGCATGTTTATTCTTAGCTTGGTTCTCAGAGGTTTCGTATAAGTACAAACTGGATTTTTGAGATGGACAGTAAGGGCAGCTACCTTAACTACTGTAGCTATAGGAAAAGGGTGTTAGGAGACTGTCCTTAACTTTTTGAAACATTTTGATCTGCATTCACAGATTTTGAAAAAAGTCTGGAAGAAAATTGGTAGTTTTCACAAAAACTTTTTTTGATGCTAATCGATCCTGTTTCTTATAAAGATCAAAAAATTCAATTGGACCAACTAAGGTTTGAGTACTAGAAAAGTCAGCTATCGGAACAACTTTTACGCTAGCTCCTAAACTATGCATCGAAAATAAGGATAATTATAGTGTTAAGAAAAAAAAAGTGCTATAATTTGTACGCGGCAAAACGGGGGGACAGTGCAAACCGCTCATTTGTCAAGGCGCACGGCGCACTATGGGACCAACCGGTATTTTCCATCTCAAAAATCGATAACTCTGTTGTTTTGTGATTTATCTCCTTGATTTTTTTTTCACGTATTTGTGAATATCTAGGCAATAAAAGAAATCAAACATCATCATTCTAAAAAAAATATTTTTTCCGAAAAAAAATGACAAAGATAAAGTTATACGAAATTTCATACAAAAAATCATACAGTTATATTAAAATAGCAATAAAAGTTACACTTATGCTTAAAATAAGTTTAAAACTAAATTATTATTATTAAACAAACAGTTACATGACAAAAAAAAAAAATTACTTAAACTTATCCTACTCATCACTTTCTATTTCCAACAATTCTTTAGCTTCGTCAAATAATTCTTTGGATATTAGAAAACTTGGTTTATTTAAGCTAGATATATAAGGATCAGATGTATATAACAAAATATGCAGAACGTCTTCGTTTGTTGCTGATCTGGAACACTTCCTAGCGTGATGTAACCTATATTTCTTATAATCTTTATTTCGAGCTTCCTGGGCATCTTCGGATAATTGTCCTATAGGCAAAACTGCATAATGCTCTATTATTTTAGCACCATGTATAAGTACTTTATGGACCGAAGATGGCATGTAGTACCAGTTATATTTGCTTACATATAATTGCGCGGTTACCAATGTATACTGACCAAATTTTTCTGCGTTTATAGGAAATCCCGATGACATAGTTTGAAGAATTACATATAGTCTCTTGATTAATTCTTCATCAATTCCGGTTATCTCTGCAGAACATTGGTAATTTTGGAAAAATCTCCTTGCCGTATTACCGTCATTGCTATTACCGGAACCTTGACGTGGTTTATCAATATGCAAGCCAAGCACTTCTCGGAAACGTTTTTGGACAAATTTTTTCTTGTCTTCTTTAAGTTGCTTATTTTCTGGAGTTGTTGCAGACCACTTCTCAAAACCTAAATTGTAAGAAATATGGAGGATCATTTCCATAAATCTTATCCATGCGTGTAGCGTCGACAATCCGTATTTAAACGCATTTTCATTTTCAACTCTCGTTGTAACTTTTAAAAGATCATTCATTTGTCTGGGAGTTGCTCCACAAACAGTGCAGGTAGCACTGGATGATGTGTTTGTCAACACTTGAGCAACTTTCCCATCAATCATTGTCATAAACAGTTGATGTTTAACTTCGATGACTTTGTCTTCTATTGACACAAGAGTTGGAATCAATTGATTAATTTTGGCTTCAATTTCACTGACAACCGCTGTAGTTTTTTCGGGAGTTTCTTTTGCAAATTCTAATGAAATTGGTCTGCAATATCTAACAGATGAGCAAGTAGGGTTTTTCCATATGACCGTAGAAGTTTCTTCGTCTACTAGTCGCAGTGGTACAAGGGACACTATAAACAAATTAGCGTCCGATATTTGTTCGTTTTCTTCCGGTAGAGTTTGTTTATACTCACTTTGCCCGGAGGATCCATCACATCCCCATTTAGTGAAAAGCTTGAGACGATTGTAAGTCGATCCTGACTTTATCCTTATAATACGGCAGACTGTATGGTCTAAGAGATCTTGCAGGTTGATTTTTGCGCTTATATTTGTCACCGTAATGCTGGATGCAGGCGGATAGCAAGCCTTTTTTGCTTCACTTAGTGTTTGATACGAAGGCAATACAGAACTTAAATTCTTATCAACGAGCCTTTTTCTTAGGTACGCATATTGTGCTTTGGTTAAATCAGTTTCAATGCATATACTCAATGCTTCCTCTTTTGTAAAGGAAAGTGCGTTATCTGGATTGAGTATATTTTGTAGAATAACTTTTTTCTCTTCTTTTTCCTTATTTCTGATAATAGTTACAATCGACGCTTCGTCATTTTCCCCCATGGATCTTAAACCTTGCACATAAGCGTTACGGACATGTTCCATTCCATACTCCTGGACCAGCTCCATATTTTTTCGTTTCTTTGTGTTTTCCGAGCACTCGTCATATTGTTTTGCTGGTCTTCCACGTTCACCAGAAGTATTCAAACCAGAATTTACAGTGGTTGAGGTACTGCAAGAATTCAATGATACTTTAAACTCACCATTTAACCAATTTGAGTATAGGCTCTCGAACCGGTCCGGCTTTCTTTGAGCTTTGGTCCATTTCTGGTTGCAACTCGATGTTAGATTTTTTTGAATACTCTCTATTACAGTATTAACGTCAGTTTCCGATAGTTGAAAATTTTCCAATAAATATTTTTTGAGGTCTGAAATACTTTTCCCTTTTATTATTTGATCACAAAGATCGCGTCGAACACAAACGAATTCACTCATTGTTAGATAATAATGTTTTTTATGCGTTAATTGTTATTGAAAAGAAGTATCTGAACACTTTGATGAATCGTATGCTGAACATACACGGGTATTTAAAGGACTAATATTTTAGTGCCTTGTGCAAAAACCATGGGACAATTGATTATAACAGTTCTCATCGAAATAGTGTAATCAGTACTGATTGTAATTATTTACCACAACAGATAAATAGAACTTCCGCAGCAATATAGTTTATCATACTTGTGGTTAAGGTGACCACCCCAAACAAAATTGCCATGGGAAGATTCTTTCAAATATAATAGCAGTTTTTTTAATTTGCAAATGTATGTTTTTATCATAGAAATAGAAAAAACAATATAGACATCAAAGGATAATAACTAAATATAATATTTCATAATAAAAAAGAAGAACCGTAATTTTCGAGGATTTTTCCCCGATTGACATTATTGCTTCAAAATCACCTCTGGCGCAAAAAACGCGCAAGTTTTTTTTAAATCCTCATATTACTGAGTAGATAAGGTCTCTAATAGAGTAATTAACTTGACACCGGCTGCTTTCGGCAACAACGAAAACTCCAATTGAAATTAACAAAAACTAAATTTTCTTTACTTCACTAAAAAAATATTAAAAAATTAAATAAAAATATTTTTTTTACAAAAACTGAACGTGGTTGCAAAGTGTATATTCTAAGCTATCTAATGATGTATAACACTAATATGTTTCCTTGGAAAACTTCCGAATAATTATGTGTTGAACTCCCTTAACGGTAATTTAATTGGCATGAAAATATTTATGCCCAATGTTTGAGGTTCATTTTATAAACGTAAAACTTTATATTTTTTTATATTTTGTAATTTATTCGTAAGTTCCATCTTTTGAGAGTATAAAACCATAAAACAATCTATGGATTTACGACTTTCGACAAAACCATTTTTGAGATGGAAAATACTGTTTGGTCCCATAGTGCGGCGTGCCTTAACGGTAATTTAATTGGCATGAAAATATTTATGCCCAATGTTTGAGGTTCATTTTATAAACGTAAAACTTTATATTTTTTTATATTTTGTAATTTATTCGTAAGTTCCATCTTTTGAGAGTATAAAACCATAAAACAATCTATGGATTTACGACTTTCGACAAAACCATTTTTGAGATGGAAAATACTGTTTGGTCCCATAGTGCGGCGTGCCGCCGCTCATTCGTCGAACGGTCTCGGCGCCCCGCCCCCACGAATTCCTAAGGCGCGATACGACGGTCTCGGGCAAACTATAGCAACTTTTTACTTTTTTTGACACTGTATCATTTAGGTGTATAGTTTAGGAGCTAGCGTAAGTACTTTAATTACGCGCAGGGCAGTAATTATCAGGCAGGCCATGACCGTTTCACAGACTATAAAGTGATGTATGGTTCGGAACCTTAATTGTGTGAGCCCGACTAGCTCTTCGCTTTTTTTAATATTTCTTTCTTATTCCCAGAGTGAAAGTTGTTCATATTCATTCACCACATCAAATCACAAAAACTTTTCCGTAGTGATCTGTCATTCATCTTATCTACGAATTCCAGGATCTCAGTTGGTCCAGAAGTCTTTTAAATAATTACACGAAACCGCTACAATTGGCATCATAAAATTAGGACGTGAGAATTTAAGTTTCTCTAGTTGAATGTATCATTTTAATTTTTTTTACTACACCCTTATTGCTACACGCTTTCAATCACAATCTGAATAATTTTGAAGGATCGCTAATCCATTAATTCATTAATATGTTCCAAAAATTTGTTTGCTCAGCAACTTAATTAACGCAATGAATGTTGAACTGTCAAAATGAAAGCCACCTGCCGCTGTATTGTATAAATACTACATTTTCGTTTAAAAAAATATTATATTTAAAAGTTTCGTACCTTAATCCTGACTGCCCACTCATTTTGCATCTGTGATATGATGTCAAGGCAATTGTCGCACATTTTCCTTATCTCCGCATTCTTATCTTGCATCAGGTCAATAAGATAGGCTGGAGCTTCTGCAACACAAAACATCTAAATGAGCTATCTCGCCTTCATTCATTGCAGAAGCAGAAGATTGATGAAGGATATTGATCTTGAGAATATCTTGTTATAAATCTCAGTATCAAAGAAGGATTTGGGTACAAAATTGAGACTTCAGGGTGAAAGTCCTCGAAGCAGTAATGATCGCGAAGGAGGAGGCGGAACACATGAGGGAGAGACAAAGTTTGCGTACGCCCCTAACCGCCGCCGCTAGAGGCACCCTGGGCGTCGAGAATCCCAGGCGGATTACCGGCCACCATAGGCGCGGGCTTGCGGACGGCGACCAATGGGTAGCTCGCCGTCCGATAAGGACCAGGCCCGGGTCGATGGCGCGTCGTCTTCCACGCGCTTCTCAAAGAGATGTCAGCACAATTGGCGGGGTCCGTTAGGACCGATGTCTGCCAGGGTTGCGGGAAAGTCCTAAAGGGATACCGGGACCTTAGCAACAGGCAACTGAAGGAACACGGGTGGGTTTTAGTCAGTAAAAGCGTGACACGCCCTTTCGCTCCGCCCAGAACGGGAGAAGTAATTTGATTACACCCCACCGTCAAAAAAAAAAATGGTGTTAGTTCTCAACTATGTAAATAAAGTGGTTAAAGGAACAATGGCTCTACTTTGGAAAAATCTGTGGGTACTGCTTCTCTCTCTTTAGGTTTTTAAATATTTCCTAGTAACCAAGAGTGAACTGAATTGGCTTTTTTAGGGTTTCGTACTTTAAAAGTAAAAAAACGGAAACCTTAGTTGATCACTTTGCTATCCGTTTGTAAACACACACTTTTTTTCAAGAGCAGGTAGAGTTATCAAGTTGTAGTTAATAGCAAATACAAAGGTCTGCGACCCCTTGAAAGTGTATTCATGCATCTAAGTCAACGCAACCATAAGATACAGCCATATATGTCACACATTTTGATATCTAATCTAAGTCACGCACAATGGTACATTAGGGACTAAGTGCGAAACAAACCCCCTAACATAGAACATATAGCGCGTAGTATAAATACTAATAATAGTCCGCCACGAGCCCGTACTGCTCAGCCCCGCAACCGAGTCGTCGCTCTGCCTCTGCCTGCCTCAGCGCTCGAGTCGGTGCCGCGCGATCCCCGCGCGTCTCCTAATTAGTATCACGCGCGCTAGCAACCGTTCAACACGTAAGCGCTACTGCCGCGCGTCGACCCGGTCTTCACCTAGTTTTAACATCTGTTCCGCATTATCTAGAATACCTACCTACTATTGTTCACCCTTTCAGTATTCTCTCAGATTACAATCATAATACTAACCGTCTTTTATTGCTCCAAACCCTAACCCTATAAACATAGATATCTAATCTATTAAGGGTTAGGTACCCTATTAATTTTGGGAGACTTCCCGTTAAACTAGAATCATGAAAGGGGTTTGAAAATTTTTGGAGGTAAAAGAGATTTTTACCTCCATATGTATATCTCGCTAACGTGAAACTTCAGGGTACTAAGTATATTCATATTTCTATTAATTTCTATTAATATTAATATATTCATTTTTCCATATTTTACGAGATCGGGGGTAAGTCAAGGGAGTAACCTTGGCCCTTTGGGCTTCCTTCTGATGGTAAACGACCTACCAGAAGTAGTCCAAGACGCAAATTGTTTGCTGTTTGCCGATGACCTCAAATTATCCCTGGCGGTAAGAAATGGTAATGACTGTGTCAGGCTACAAAGGGACATTGATAGGGTGGTGAGCTGGAGCAAAGAAAATCTTTTGCAGTTTAATAGCTCGAAGTGTGTCACAATTACTTTTTCTCGCGCACCCAACCCCATCTTACATACCTACCTTATTGACGGGTCGCCTATGACACGGGTCACAGAAGTCAAGGACTTGGGGCCAAGTTGGAAGTGGAAGTTGGAAGTCAAGGCTTTAACACCGGTTTGACTTTTCGTGATCATATCATGCGTAGCTGTAAAAGAGCGTATAGGAATTTAGGTTTCATGCTTCGCACGGTCCGAGGGCTCACGAATGTGAAAGCTATTGTAGCATTATATAATGCATTAGTGAGGAGCCAGTTAGAATGTAATGCAGTCATCTGGGCTCCACATGAAGCTAAATATAGCCTCATGCTGGAGAGGGTAAAAAATAAATTTATAAGATACTTATTATATAAGCGGTATTACGGAGTATATCCATTCTATCCGTTAATGTATCCAACATTATTTATTTTAGGTATGGTAGGATACAATGAGCTAAGGGTGAGGAGGGATCTTGCACTCACCTCATATATATTAAAGTTACTGAGAGGAAAGGTGCATAATGCAATTATTTTAGGACAGGTGAGTCTGTATGTGCCGGACAGGTACGTGTGGCGACGACGGCGGCCGCCACTGCTGGTGGAGCCGCGGGGTCGGACCAACCTGTTAGGGGAGGCGCCGCTGACGCGTGCGCTGCGCACGCTCAACCTCATAGCGAGTGAGACGGACTTATTCTGTTGTTCTCCGAGTGAATTCACAAGGAATGCATTGTTTGTAATTAGTTATAGATCTATTAAGTTAAGATAAGCGCATTTATCGCATTGGGTTGTCCTGTAACGGTAGATGTAAGTTGATGAATAAATAAATAAAAATAAATAAATAAAATTCCTAAATATTTTTTGTTCGTTTAACTGTCCTCTACATTATTCAATTAATTAAAACGGTTAGTTTTTTTAAAAACGCGCACCCTTTTTTTTGTACCCCTTTTTATCAGCCATACTGTTGCTGGGACTGATCAAATGATCATAGGAATTGTTGCGTACAGCACGCAGTACGTGATTAGTGGGTAAAAAATGAAACAGTTGACTTGGGTATATCGTGTCTGAGACCCCGTGGCGGCGACAATACGCAAAGTCGCGGGAAATCGCGGGAGCGCACGAATAGCATGCGCACTGTACGGTGGCGGAAGGCAGACTGAGACGCCGTTGCGGGCATGCGTAAGTGCGTAACAGGAATGCTATTTCATAGATGAAAAGTATGTCTCCCGTACCTGTGCGCGAAACGAGGTAGTCGGCGGCGCGCGGGTGCGATAGCAGCTGTCGGAAGGCGAACACGGTCTGTAGCACGTGGTCGTCGTCGGCCTGGCGCAGGCGCAGTAGCGCCACGAGCGCGTGTGCCGCGCCCGCGCGCAGCAGCGCCGCCGCCGAGCGCTCGTCGCCGCTCAGCGCGCCTGTGCCCACCACGCCCTCCAGCACCAGCTCGGGGTCCACCGAGCTGTCTGCACACGATACAAAATCATCTAACCAGCGGTACTAGCACGGATCTTTTTGTAGGTAACAATTTTTATCTTCTCAATATATGTATAGCTATACTATATGATAAAATTCTTGTGATATGTACTATATGATAAAGTGAATTTTTTATCAATTAAAAATAAAGTAAATTTTGTATGCCGTAAGGAAAAATTAATTCGTACTATTTTTTTTTTTAAAACATCTAATCTCTGTAACTACATTATAAGCAAATAAATGATTTCGATTGCTAATTTTTGGGAGATTCCATTTTGATTTTGTTGCTTGGCTGGGCCAGTAACGTATGTATAAGGTAGTGGTTTAAAAACATGATAATTATCTTAGATTCTGAATGCAAGTGTAGTATAGGGCAGTTTAAGGGCAGGGCTGATTAACCTGCTTTAAGTGTAGAGTCACCCCACATGTGAGTAGCAAACCTTCTTTTCCGTTTTCCCTCCAAATGGCGGAAACCAAAACAATGATGCCTAATGTACTGGTTACGGCCATAGTTTATACATCAGCATCTTATGAATCTATCTGTACCATATCTATAAAAATATACTGTTGCAGAAACTATATGAATTGATTACCTATTAAGGTTTTTTGTTTTTAGGTTGGAAATAAGCATTTGCTTGATTGTTAACATTTAATTACCTGGATCTAAAATCTTCATAATGCAGGGAATCAAATTGTATCGTTCGACAACTGCAAATATATCGATGTTGTTATTAGTGTTCAGTATATTATTGAGAGTTCCCAAACATTCCACCATGAATTCTTCAGTTGCATCACCATTTGTGACAGCTCCTGCTATATCTCCAACAAATTCCTGCAAATTAAACGTTTTCAAAACACAATTTCTTCTTTGTGCCTTGTGTGTGTGTTGTTCTTGTTCTGTTGTTTTAATAATCATTGTTTCAAACATTATTATTTTGTAGGTACAGTGTGCGGCAGGGCGGTCGTTAATGTTGCATAATACATTATATTAAAGGCAGTTTGTACAGTCCGCTATGCAGGGCATGCATGGAGGACGACGAGACAGAAGCTCATGCGCTGCTAAACTGCCCGGTGGTCGCCAGTTACACTTACAGAGCAAAGTACTTCGGTAACCCAGGTATACTACGTGAGATTGTCAGTAACACCAAGGCTTTACTAGCCTTCTTGGAGCAGCTGGGGTGGATCGAATAAACGCAAAATATGCGCTTCGACGTGGACTTGCGGAAACAAACCAGCCCATATTACCTAACGGCAGTTTATGAAAAAGTTCATCTTTCGGCTTTGTAAAGCGTCGTTTCGCTCGGTTCCTCATTATAGATACGTTGTAAAATGTCTTTCTTAAGATTAATGTGCCATAATGACGGTCGAGAACTGTATACTATACATAATAATATCCATAGGTAACATTTGTGTTTTCATATTTACTAACATACCTACAGTAGGATGGTAACATCTCTATAATTCTTCATCTTTATAATTACGTCTTTACCAGTTCCAAAGTGATGACCAACAGCAAGCAATAAGAACTTACAACAAAGAGTGCTTTATTCTGAGGATGGTGTGATAGATTGCGCACGAGTTTCATGAGCATAGCATTGCGGTGTCGGAAGGCGCGCGCTAGTAGGTCGCGCAGGCGTCCCTCAGCGGCCATCTGGTTGGCGGCGCGCTCGCACCACGCCAGGTTGATGCACAGGGCCAGCAGCACGTCGGTCGTGCCCGCGCCGCCGCCGCCGCCCTTCGAGCCGACACTCTCTCCGTTCACGTTCAGCAGCAACATGTCTGTGAGCTGTGAAAATATTACTTAACGTTTATTATTTAGGCAATAAAATTCAATTCAGTTGCAGCCTTTTCACCAGATAGTTAGTTATCTATCCCTAACAGTGCGTAAGTAGAATGTACTTACCAATTTGACGCAATCAGATTGCGTAAACATCAATTTGACTCTATCGTCCATGCTCAAATGGTATAAAATTTTCATCGCCAAATTAATATGCTTGTCATCACCTGTAATTTTAAATAAAGTAGGTATTACAAATGTCAAGCAACAAATAATATACTTAACACTTTTAGAAGCAACATACTTGTAAATTGTATATATTTTGGCAGTAATCCCAACTTTATCATCTTGTTGCGCAGTTTTGTATCAAAAGTTAAATTAAACAACAATTTCAAAGTAACATTAATTAGATCAGCATTATTAGAATTCATCAATGGCGCTAATTTTTCAACAATTCCTCTCGATGCCATACTTGTTTTATTTTCTATGAAAATAGAGAGTTTTTGTAAAAATGAAACTATGAGAATGAGGAGATCTGTATTAGTATGCCTCTCCATTGCACCAATAAGCAGGCCAACAATATCTTTCTTGTGCATTTTCTCTTCCACTTTTATGTTATCTGCTATATTAAGTAGCATGTAAAAGGCGACCCTCAGTAATTGCTCCTGTCGCTTTGATAGTGTTTTTAATTTGCGTTTCATTTGCTCTTCATCGCTTTTCGATAAAAATTCATCAGATGCACTACATAGGTCTTCATGATAGCTGGATACTAGTGACCTAGATTTTTGCATGTTCACATCGGTGACAGCCCATGTGCCTGATTTGGGGCGGCGCTTTGGTTCAGGAATACGACTTTTTGGTGGCTCATTCTAAAATAATAAATTACACTTGTATTACCTACAACCAGCATTTATTTAGAGATGAACTAACATTGAATATTCACCTTATCAGGTGTGACCACCTGCTTTTTTCCTTCAACTTTCTCCTTCCATTGATCATATCTCTTTAATTCATAATCAATTACATCCATACACAAAGATCCAATTTTGTACTGAATAATGACAGGATGGAATTCATTATAAGTTGAGAAACAAAAAAATGTGTAGACTATGTTTGTGCTTAGTTCGATGCTTCTTTTCCATTCTTCTCTCAGAACCCTTGAAAGTGCACTTAATAATGCTTCTGAAATTTCAATAAAAATCATAAATACCATGGCACTTCATGCATAAGCATGAAGTTTTGCCATGGAAATGTACAAGGCAAGCTCAAGGCTGTATGTGAGTGAGTAAACAATTTAATATAAGATTTTTATTAAGTAGATATATAATATTACTATTCATCTTACCATTTTGTGCTAGCTCTATTAAATTGTCAGGATTTCTAGCAAGTTGCAGTATCAAAGCAGATCCTTTAATTTTTTCTGGGATATCATCATAAAGTAATTCCACATAGTCATCAATGCAATTTAATACAGCAACTGGAACACTCTCTACTGGACTCATCCTTAGAAGAAGTCAAGTATTATGCCCCCGTCAATCTTTAAAGGTAAATTGATTATGTAAAATCTTGTATTCTAAGTAACAAATTCAACAGTTCAATAATTTCATATTATCTAATTTATTAGTGACTATGTTGTTGGTTTGAATTTTCTTTGGGACAGTCATCAAATCCACCAACCATGACATGCCTGGTTTTTATTCACATGATGCACCTCACAGTTAGTGGCTAGCTAAAATTAAAAACTTTGCTTAAAGTTATGAGATGTTTAAACATCAAAAATATATTGTTAAGCAGATGTTAATCATTACTGAATCCTATGCAACATTTATAAATAAACCCCAGTATGTCCCTATCAAACTTTAACCCACCACCTTACTGCAAAAATAACGATTATTAAAAAGATACGAATCTTTATACCAGCATTGTGTATTTGATAAAGTATAACACATAGTTTAGAAAGTAAATCCGTCAAGGTAAACAATAGGTGTGTAACTCGGCAATAAAAACATAAAAGAGACGGTCATCCTAGGTTTAAATAATTTTCTAAATCAAATTAACTTGATTCTCATTTAATGATGTGGATTATCAAAAGTATAAATCTATACTAGATTCTATGTGAAGTTTATCATTGAATTCAAAAGAAAAAATGACGCAGAATCTCTTCTCTACTTCATTATGTCTGTACTTGTTGTAAATAAATAGGCGTAAAAGCATGAAAATGGTTTTTAGTTACCTGGCTTATTGTATACTAATATCCTGCTGTAAGTATTAGATCTGAAGAGGACTATTTATTGAAAAATCAATACAAAACACTGGTTGTCCAAAAATATCTATTTGTCATAGTCATAAAGTTAACTTCTCACCACAGTGACGGAGTGACCTGTGTCACTGTCACTCATGGCCATGGAATTAGTATGTACTATACAGTAAAATATTGGTGGCAGACCCACGCCATCGCCAGGTGGGTGGAAAGAAGCATAGCATAAAAAGGGACGAAGCCTTTATTCAAAATAACATGGTCCAGGGCACTATGCGGCCTGAGTTGATCTTTTTATTGTAATTATAATGTAATAACAAAACAAAACAGATTTTCATAACCGCACCAAAACTCAATTTTAGCGATAGGTTTTAACTTAGCTACAAGATAATGTAATCAAATACACTCCAAGAGTTTTTCTCGGGCATAATTCATCACTGTTGAATAATGTTGAAAAGTGGACCCAAAATGACGCACGGTCGTTTGAATGAGGATAAAAACTGCCACTTTTTCACTTCAGATGTCGCTACTACCCAGCGTCTTAGAATTTGACTGTTCTAGGTGTCACTATCCATACATTTTTTATAAACAAGCAACTTCTGACAGAACTTCATGTCTTATTTTACATAACAACGGATGGCATAAACTTGATTTCCATTGATTTAAATAGTATAAATATGTCATAGATTATAAAAGTTGAGCGATAATAGTCTCTCATTTAATTATTGTAGTACTAAGATGAGGGTAAACTCCGTGACGCGCTCACTGGAGTGGGGCGTCACGTTGACAGACTCGTGTTAAGGGAAGTGGCTGAACGACGAAGCAGTATTGTGAGGGCAACGAACAGATGCAGCTCTCCACTTCTACTATGCGAAACTGTCGGTTTGCCCGAACGTAGAAAGTAGTGCGTGGATATTATTAGTATTGTACCTACTGTGATAATTATTCTGAAAGTGAAATACTAACTGATTTGCTGTATCATTGTGGTTTATTGTAAACCTGCACTATGGAGTCTGTAACACCGAATCGAGATTATGGCGGCACTATCGCTCAACCAGCCCTGACGCCGTCATATGTTGATTACGCAGAAAATTGTTTGGCAGACACTCATATAGCATACATTCAAAACTCATAATTTTTTAAGTCAGAATCATCTTTAGGCATCCATACTAATTAAAAAGCAGAACCATAATATGGCAGAAAGTTCATAGTCAGAATCATCTTTTGGCATACTTTTCATAGCCATAATAATCGAGTATTATTTGCAAGGAGGTTGTATATGCGGCTGACGTCATGTTCTCTGTCGGATCCTGTCAATAATAGTACGGACACGAAACGAAAACGAATCGCAAGCGCGCCACTGGCGGCATCGCGTGATCTACGACATTACGTGATCTGTCCACACCAAAAGCGCGCTTCTACAGAGTCGTGATGATTTAAGTCCACGACGTGGAGGAAATTCAGTCAATTCAGATCTGATCGTATCAGAGTTAGGACGTCAGACATCGCGGAACTGTACTCGATTCGTTGTGCTCAGCTATTGTGATTAATTGTAATTTTAAAAAACGCCGTGTATCGTACCCAGTGTATTTTCATTGCACAAAACCCACCTTCTGCCCACATGATGTCTTCTGATGATTCTAATGCGACGCAGGCACTCGCTACGCTCGCAATACAAAAAAAACCCGGCCAAGTGCATGTCGACCCACGCACAATGAAGAGTTCCGTAGTTGGGATGAATTTATCAAACAAACTTAACATTGTAGTTGAAAAACTTACCTACATTCTTTATGGGAGAACATGTTTTTGCAACTGCAAATTTAAGTTGGTCGATTATTAGTCGGTAACTTGTGGAGCCTACGTAGCGGTGATACTATTCCTTTTAATTTCGTTATTATATTCTAATGCCGTGAATTTTTTCACATATCCAAAACCAACCATTTAACTGGCAGGGGGGACACACTTGGGGCCGCATCTGTGGGACATCGGATACGACTGGGTGCTGCGCGCCGACCTCCCTAGCGACGTCAGCGTGGTTTGCTACGCTGACGACACGCTGGTCCTGGCGCAGGGGCGCCAGGCGGCGGCCGATCTAGTGACACGCTGGGTTGCGACAATCGTCGATAGAATCCGGCAGTTGGGATTCGAGGTGGCCTTGCACAAGTCCGAGGTCATGTGTTTTCATGGCCCTCGGAACGCGCCACCGTCGGGTTCCCAAATTACGGTAGGAGGGGTTCACATCGGCGTCGAGTCGACGATGAAGTACCTAGGACTCGTCCTCGACAGCCGGTGGAACTTCGTGGAGCATTTCCGACGTTTGGCTCCATGGCTGGACCGGGCTGGGGCCGCCTTGAGGCGGCTCCTGCCCAATCTAGGGGGTCCAAACGCCTCCTGCCGGAGGCTCTACGCGGGGGTCGTGCGGTCCATGGCCCTTTACGGGGCACCGGTGTGGGCGCGTTCCCTTAGGCTGCGGTCAGCCCGCCGGTTGAACGCGTCCCAAAGGGTCATGGCCATTCGGCTGGCCCGGGGATACCGCACGGTCTCCCGTGAGGCGGCGAGTCTCCTTGCCGGATTACCACCATGGGATCTGGAGGCGAAGGTCCTCGCGCACATCTGGGAGTGGCGCGAGGAGGTGAAGCGCCGGGGTGTAACTCCGCTGCCGCGAGAAATCGCGGCACAGCGGACAGAGCTCCGGCAAGACCTCATGGCGGCATGGAGAGTGCGATTGTCGCAACCCAGTGCTGGGCACGCCACAATAGCGGCGATAAGTCCCCTCTTTGAGGAGTGGCTAGAGAGGCGCCACGGCGTCCTCACCTTCCGCCTGATACAGGTCCTCACCGGACATGGCAGCTTCGGGAGGTACCTGTGTAGGATTAGGCGGGAGGAAACGCCCGGGTGTCACCACTGTGCGGATCGCCCGGAGGACACGGTGGAGCATACGGTTGAGGTATGCCCTGCTTGGGCGGAGCACCGCCGTGTCCTCGCGGAGGCGATTGGCGGCAGTGACCTCTCGCGTCCGGCCCTGGTCCAGGCCATGGTACGGAGCGAGAGGGCATGGGAAGCCGTCACCTCCTTCTGCGAAGCAGTAATGCTCGCGAAGGAGGAGGCGGAACGCGTGAGGGAAAGGCAAAGTTTGCGCCCTCACGCCCCTAACCGCCGCCGTTGGAGACGCCCTGGGCGTCGGGAATCCCAGGCGGATTCCCGGCCACCATAGGCGCGGGCTTGCGGATGGCGAGCAACGGGCAGCTCGCCGTCCGATAAGGACCAGGCCCGGGTCGATGGCGCGTCGTGTTCCACGCGCGCCTCAAAGAGATGTCAGCAAAATTGACGGGGTCCAATAGGACCGATGCCTGCTAGGGTTGCGGGAAAGTCCGAAAGGGATACCGGGACCTTGGCAACAGGCAAATGAAGGAACACGGGTGGGTTTTAGTCAGTAAAAGTCTGACACGCCCTTCCGCTCCGCCCAGAGCGGGAGAAGACATTGGAAGATTTCCCACCCTCAAAAAAAAAAAAAAAAAAAAGGGGGACACACTTGATTCTAACAAAAATTAGGACTTTGAAGCTTAATATTTCGCAAACGAATCCGTGAATTCTAAAATGGTTTTCACAAACTCACATTATTTTGAAACGACCTTTCCAACGATACCGCATAACATAGGATTAACGAGAAAAAAAAAAGCATCCACATATTACGTGTAGGGGAGGTACCCCAAAAAAATATAAATACGATTTTTTTTTACCACTTTATCGGTGTGATTTATATGTATACCCACACCAAATTACAACTTTCTAGTACCAACAGTCTCCGAGCTAAGCCGTGGACAGACGGACGGACAGACAGACAAATGGACATAGCCTTAGTAATAGGGTCCCGTTTTACCCCTAAAAAAGCTACCGCCATATCTAATTTCGGCCTAAGCACGGGGGCCAGCGAGTCGGGAAAAAAAATTGTCAATCACCCTAGCATGCAGGTGGGCAAATGGCAATATACCTAATAAAATTATTCCAAATGAAATTCTGCCATCTTCATAGTATGCCAAATGAAGTTTTGCCATCTTCATAGTATGCTAAGTGAAATTATACCAAATAATCGTCACTCTAAATAAACGTTATGCCAAATAAAATTCTGCAATCTTAAAAGTATGCCATTGTAAATGCGGACATATAAACATTAGGCCAAACAATAATTATAGTAAAACAATTTTTCTGCCAATATTCTTATAAAGAAAATTATGCCAAGTGTGTTCTGTCAAATAAACGGAGTATCAAGATTCTGCCAAATAGAGGGAACCAGTAATTAATATGACCTTGCGCAGCTGTGTAACTGCATAAAACGGGGACCCATGTATTTGCCAAAGATGTTAAAATAGGAAAATTGTGGAAGAAAGCACTCCGAAAAAAAAATTGGAAACTCGATATTTCGTCGCGACTATTTTGAAAGTTTGAAACCTGAAGACTTATAATGGGAGAAATTCCTAGGTGATGCTCTCAAGAGAACTAAGTCTGTTTTCTTTACCTACAAGCATTTGTGATGTGTTAAAGTTATTATGTAAATTATAGTAAAATATTATAAATATGTGGGTGATCTTATTAGAGCAGTGCTAGAATGAACATCTCTGAAGTTGTTCAGTCAGGTAGATCACCCAAGAGTTGGTTTTCAGCTGATCCGGTTATTTCTGTCATACCCTTCCAGTCTATAAAAAAAAAAACTGAAAAGTCAACAAACACAAAATAACCTATAAATAATAAAACTTTCATAATTTACTGACTTTTCCATTGAAGCTGCTTTTTTACCAGTAGTAGACGCTTCCCCTGTCCTAACCGTGCGTTTGCACTGGCGAAACATTACAACAAAACATGTTTAAATCTCTAGTTCCTGTCAAAAATTGTATGGAACATTGACAGAAAATAGAGGTTTATACATGTTTTATCGTAAATGTTTCGCCAGTGCAAACGCACGGTTACCTCGCCTTTTAATAGTACTACACTCCAAGTCACATAAATATTTATCTAGTTTTCGTATAGTTTGTGATCGACATAAAAGTCAACTTAAACACAACAATCAATGGCGGTTTGAAAACGGACCATAGTGCTGCCACCTATGATGAGCTTTCCGTTTAACCCCATTCATATATTCCAACCAAATGGATTGATCACTAAACTGGAGTAAACCGATTAACCGGTTGCCGTTCCAGTTGGGCATCACTACGCTAGATAAGGATGGACGACGGACAAAAGAAGGAAAGACAACACTCAAGACCAGTGATGCCAACTTTGGGTAATTTACCCTAGATTTAGAGTAAAAGTATTACAGCAGGGTAAGTTTTGGGGTTTTTTTTTTTTAGGTAAAGTCTGTTTCTAATAGTGCTGGGTCGTTCCAGGTTTTTCGCAAAACAAAACGAAACCATTTTTCAGAAACGAGAAACTGTTCTACATAACAGTTTATCAATGCATTGATTCGACTGACCCTCGCCCGATCCGTCTCAACTCAACAGAGTTGGTTCAGCCAAATTTGAATTATGTGCCCTTATATGAATAAGATTTGTTTTAGCTTACCTACTCGTTATTAAAGCCTCTTTGGCACGTTACAGCTGCAGTGACATAACTAATAAAAGAAACTTTGTGTTGGTGTGGTGTATGTCAAGGTGATGTCAAGTTGTATTCTCTAATTCTTTTTGTACCTACGACTTTCCTAAATATATTATTATTTTCCATCCAGTCTTTCCACTGAAATAGGCACCTGCATTACTCGTAACATCAAATCAAACATGTTACTTTTAACTGTTCACTATATTAAACGGTAATAGTCTTTAAAGCAATAGTCATACGATCTGTCAATTAAAAAATGTCTCATGCACAGTACTCATTGCCTTGAATCGACCAACCTGTAGTTTGTAAACGTTTAGCTAGCAACAATTTTTTTTTTTGGGGATTTTTCAAATTCACTTTCTTTTTTTTTTGGATAATGTTTATTTTTGTAACATGAGTACAATAAGCAGGTCTTATAATTATGAATTTGTGGTGGCTACATGTTTTGCCATTTAGGGCGTACAAAACTAGTTGCAACAAACAAACAACAAATAATAAAAAATTACAATGTCAACATTTTAATCAATGAAATTACAATGTTAAAATTGAATTCAAAACCACAATGTCAAAATTTAAACTTTATTTGAGTAAGACAAAAATAAACAGAAAAAAAACAAACCAATACGCATAATCAGAATTCTATACAAGCAAAACATGATTTAAAAATTCATCATTCTGTAATAGCACTTCTCTAGTAACAAACCATGAAGGGACTTTATGAATTTGTATGAATTAACATTGAATCTCGGGACTTGGGTAAATTGAGACGAAGCCTGGGGTAAAGTGAGTGAAAACCAGACCTGGCAAACTGGCAACACTACTCAAGACTTAAACTCAAACTCAACAGTGCAGTGCAGTGACTAATTTCAGAAATTCTAATATTTCTAATCAATTTAATTTTTTTATTATTAGTTCTTGGAAGCATATTTACGTGATAAACATTTCGGGTTTCCTAACTATTTCCTTGTGATATTATTGTGAATAATTATTTAGTGACTTTAAATCTGCGTTATGAATGTTCCGTGACGATACAACATTATTTGTGTATTTCCTTTCAGTGAGATAAGAACAACGATATGAGATAATTTGAAGGACTTCTGTCCTTTGGATCGCCTCATTAATGGTATTTTGTGATGTTATTTTCTTTAAAAATGCTAACATAATTACGTTTACGTCGCTCATTTCACACTTACTTTCGATTTGTTTATTTTGCAATAGTCGTCAATCAATACATTTCTGAATTCGATTTTATATCTCTGAACTGCATTACCCAAATCAATACTTAGTAATTATACGAATAAAAAAGCTTACAAGTAGCAAATTACTCTTGCAGTTTCTGAGGAAAACGTTTTTACTTTCATGTAATCCTATCAAAGACACTGCCTTATCAAGGCAGAATTTACCTATATCTTTTTTATCTAACCTAGTCATAAGTAATTAGTACCTACTCCTTTTGTTCCATATGTAATTTCGAGATGATCAAAAGCAAGATTGGCTCATTGAGGTTATACAACATCAACAATATTTTCGATATAACGTTAAAAGGGTATTTGTTTATTGATAAAAGTATTATCATATCACTCAGAGAAGAATAGTGATCATTACAATCACAGGATTGAGTTACTTGACTAAGCAGTAGTCTGAGTCAAGAAAATCTAATCTAATGATATATGAACAGTCTTAGTCAAGTATCTACTAAAATCTAATGATAATGAATGATATATGAATATGACATGTATGTTCTATGTTAGGGAATTGGTTTCCGCACTCGGTCCTTAAGGTGAACCAATGTGCCTGATATGACATGCAAGTAAATAGATTTAGTTATTCATATTGATTTATTTTTATTCTAGGTGAACAGATTGTGAACTGGAATGCTATTCCTATCATAATATGAACTGAAAAATATATCACAATGACTGAAACTGTCCCAACTTTAACAACTCCAATCTCTTTGTCAACATATCATCAACTGAGTCTTACAGGTATTTTCTGACTTTTACTTTATTATTATTTTAATATTATCCTATATTCATTGAATATTAAATATAAATTACATTTTAAATATTTGAACATAAAAATATTGAAGAATAGTAGATTGAGATCCAAGCTATCGGCGGTCACGGCTTCAGAGAGAGAAACTTCCTAACAATAATACCACCTGTGTCCTTAAGTACCACATTCTGAATCAAACATTATTAGTATAACTACTAACCCATACTGTCCCACTGCTGGGGAAGGCCTCCATCCAAACTTCCACCACTAGTTTAAATTCATTATCTGTTGCTTTAATGATGGAACAATTTAAAGTCTATAAAACTTCCTAATATTCGTTTTATGTACTAATCTATACATTCTTAATTACTAGTAAACTCATTATTGTTTGCTGCAAATAAATGTTTTTTGAAAAGTTGATATTTTGAGTAGCTGTAATTACATACAGATATTTTAAATTGTAAATTATGATCTTATTTCTAAATTGTTAACGGTCACTGATACTGTTAGCTAGTAATTTGTTCTGGCATTTTATTTCCATCTCATTGTTATGTCAACTACAGTTGATTTATTTTCATGTTTTAGTAAGCTGAAAAGATACTGTAATGCTTTAGTTAGAGAGACACTTTCATACTTGACTCACCAATTGTTACTTTAACTAATAGAAGAATGAGTCCCTATCACAGTAAATCCAATTATTTCTATGTTAAGTTAATTACCATTTGTTATGTGAACATCAGCAGCAGACTTATACTTTTTTTACATCAATATTAAGTTTCAGAAGCAAGACCTTTGGGTGTCTCTTTAAATTGTAATGACTGCTACTCTAAGTTTCTTATTTCTAATGAAACTAATTTCATTTTCCATTAGTTGAATCAGCAAACATCAAGAATTCTGGGCTCTTCAAACCTAATCCATATTTACAAGTGATAATCGATGACAAAATTTCAAGACGCACTGAAGTTATAAAGAGTACCTTGCACCCAAAATGGAAAGAAGATCTTACAGTGCTTGTAACACCACAGTCTCAGTTATTGTTCCGGCTTGCAGATTATCATAGTTTCAGGAAAGATAATGTTATTGGTGAAAAACGAGTAAATTTGTTGAAAGTTTTGCTTTACTGCAATGGAAAATGCGATAATGTGGAGCTGATCATAGGTAAATATAAAAATTTTATGTTGGCCTAAGCCTCTTTTGAACTTTTTTCATTTGCCAAATGATTTATTGGCCGTATTTTCACCACACCAAAACAACATTTTACGGAATATTATTTGGTCACAAATATATAGCTGGTAACTTGGTAGCATTTTCAATATTAAATTAGAATAGTGTCATAAAAAGTCAATATGTTGTGCTACAAAATTTTGTGACAGAAATGAATCCCTGCAAAACCCACTTCAGTCTTGTCTGCCCTACCCCCTTTTTTTTTATGGTGGGTAATCATCCAAAGACTTCTCCTTCTCCCGCTCTGGGCGGAGCGGAAGGGCGTGTCAGACTTTTACTGACTAAAACCCACCCGTGTTCCTTCAGTTGCCTGTTGCCAAGGTCCCGGTATCCCTTTCGGACTATCCCGCAACCCTGGCAGGCATCGATCCTACCGGACCCCGTCAATTGTGCTGATATCTCTTTGAGGCGCGCGTGGAACACGACGCGCCATCGACCCGGGCCTGGTCCTTATCGGACGGCGAGCTACCCATTGCTCGCCGTCCGCAAGCCCGCGCCTATGGTGGCCGGGAATCCGCCTGGGATTCCCGACGCCCAGGGCGTCTCCAACGGCGGCGGTTAGGGGCGTGAGGGCGCAAGCTTTGCCTCTCCCTCACGTGTTCTGCCTCCTTCGCGAGCATTACTGCTTCGCAGAAGGAGGTGACGGCTTGCCATGCCCTCTCGCTCCGTACCATGGCCTGGACCAGGGCCAGACGTGAGAGGT
Organism: Lithophane leautieri; assembly: GCA_949152455.1. NCBI lineage: Eukaryota > Metazoa > Arthropoda > Insecta > Lepidoptera > Noctuidae > Lithophane > Lithophane leautieri. The sequence continues at coordinate 9,266,559 of OX424462.1, read as the reverse complement.
CACTGCCGCCAATCGCCTCCACGATGACACGGCGGTGCTCCGCCCAAGCAAGGCATACCACCTCCACCGTATGCTCCATCGTGTCCTCCGGACGATCCGCACAGTGGTGACACCCGGGCGTTTCCTCCCGCCTAATCCTACACAGGAACCTACCGAAGCTGCCATGTCCGGTGAGGACCTGTGTCAGGCAGAAGGTGAGGACGCCGTGGCGCCTCTCTAGCCACACCTCAAAGAGGTGATTTATCGCCGCAATTGTGGCGTGCCCAGTCTGCCCTACCCCTAGAGTATAATTTAAGCCCGCGTAGGCGCGGAGGGGTGTGGGGCGGCCCGAGAGCTGAGGAGCAGGTGGTTTGAAGGTCCGCCGCCGCCAGCAAGCCGAAGCTGCGGTGGCGAGCGTGAAAACCATTTGCGACGAATAGCTCGCGTGGGGCCGCCTAAACCCCGCAGCACCGGAGCCATGACAGAAACAATGCTTGCTGCATGTTGCATGCCTGCTTGCATGTTGCAAGCTTGTTTGCACGCTGCATGCTTGCGTGCATGCTGCATGCCTGCTTGTATGCTGCATGCCTGCTTGTACGCTGCATGCCTGCTTGTACGCTGCATGCCTGTTTGCATGCTGCATGCTTGAAGCAAGCATCCTTGCTTACATGCTTTATACTGCGTTAGAAAAAATAAAACAAAATCCTCCGCCGTGTCTGTCTGTCGTCCTGTACGCGATAGACTCAAAAATTACTGCACCGATTTTCATGCTGTTTCCACCAATGGATAGAGTGGTGCTCGAGTAAGGTTTTAGTATATAATAACCGACATCCACGTGGTCGAAGTCTCGGAAATCAGCTAGTGGTCATTAAAACAGTCGTATAATGAGTGTTCGAAAGCATAATACTTCGAAGAAATGTTATTTCGGCCAAGTGTAACTTGGGTAAAAAAAAATCGACCAAATGAAACGTCGGAGTACCGAAAAAAATCAAATTGATAATAGGTCAACTGATACAGTGGCAGACGTGACTTCGATGAAGTAAAAAAAAACGAAACGATAATAGTTGAAAAGTTTTAGGTGAAATCTCAGACCAACAAAAAAAGAAAGACGGAGCATTTCGAACATCAAAATGAAGCCACCTTTTTATCTATGTGTCTGTAAAAAGGGTTGTCATTTGCTAAAGTTTTTCCCTATAATTTGGGGAATAATATTTTGGGTAGGATAATTTGTACGAGTAAGATATTGTTGAGTATGGTATTGTACTTCAATCGTTAGGAAGGATTCCGAAACAAAACCATTTTTTTTTTACATCGCAAAATAAAATAACAATTAAGTACAAAGTGCATTTACATACATGATTTGGAGATTACCTTTTAATCAAGAATTGCTTGTGATAGGAAGCTCCGCTCTTTCACTTAGAACTATCCATTAATTATCAATTGAATGTAAAAAAAATTGGTTTGTAAATTATAGAAATATTAAGTTATAAGGTTGTTGAAGCGTAAATCATAACATCGTCGTGGGTAGTAAATTGTTTTGAAATAAAATAGGTACTTAATTATATTTACAATCAACTTTATTAAATTCAAGAAGACCACGATAACAAAATCACTGACTATAGAAAGCACGTAAAAAGCGTCCGCAATTTGGGAAAAAATAAAATTTGGGACAGTAGTATTTAAATTAGCTAGTCTAAGTTGAGAAACTAACTAAAATAAAATAAAAAATACAGTCTCGTATTTAATTACTGTTTTGATAAAATCTCATTTTTGTTTTTTAAATTGTATGTACGTTTTTAGGATATCCGGTTTTGATCACACGGCGAAGTCCACGATTAGTTGAATAAAGGTCATTATTATCAAAATGATCGGAACAAACCACGCTGGTTTTCGATGGAAGCCATTCTGGATCATTCCGACTATTTCTTATAGCTACTATCTATTTACTTTTATTTTCAATATTACTTGGAAATCTAAAATATTAAATACATAAAAAAACAGGCATATAATTACTCGAACTAAAAAATATCGAACGGGGAAATTTCAAATCATATTATGGCAACCCTCGCACGTTAAATGTCACTGTTTTCGTTCGTTCATTCGTTCAGGTTGTTGTTCCAAGTAACCTAAAATTCATAGTTTACTAAATTAAGAAACGATGTTATTTGAAGTACTTACTTGTGAAAAGTGATTCCGTGAGACTTTTTATGTGATTTGCTATTGTTTTTACAAGTTTTCACTACACAAGAAGGCATAATTCAATTTTTTTTATTGAAGTTTACTAGACGACGACTCGTGACGTACTAAGAGCGATGAGCATAGTTTTTCTGTAGGTGTGTGCGTGAGCCTGTGTGTTTACTTGCAGGAGCATAGTTTTGTGGCTACACGTTTGATGTACGTAGTGATCCGTCTTTCTATTTTGGTTGGTCTGAGGGTGAAATGGAATTCGTTCAAATATTTTTCGAACTTATGATAGGTAACCAGATTTATAATACTGATAGAAATTCCAAAAATGGTAGAAATGGCATCTGTTGGTTATTCTTGGACACTCCAACTACTTTTTTTTTTTCATTGTTCTGATATGCCTCGTCTACATTATCTATCTATAGTAATATTATAAAGCTGAAGAGTTTGTTTGTTTGAACGCATTAATCTCAGGAACTACTGGTTGGAATTGAAAAATGTTTGTGTTGGATAGTCCATTTATCGAGGAAGGTTATAGGCTATATAACATCACGCTACGACCAATAGGAGCGGAGTATTAGTGAAAAGTGTTGCAAAAACGGGAAAAATATTCCTTTTTGAGAGCTTCCGTTGCGTGCGCTGCGTAAATTGTTTCAGTTACGCAAATATCATGTATGATGGAATTGTTCCTCTTTAAAAGTTTTAAAAAAAAGTCCGCGACAGCATATGTTTATCTTTTAAGATTGACTCACTATAACCTTTTTTATGGTAATCAAATTTGTTCGAAATTAATGCATTATTTGCGAAGGAGTTTTATCAACATAATATTTATTCTTATTCAAATAAATAGTTTTAACATCAAGGATATTTATGTAGCAGTAAAATACTTTTTAATTCATTCGAGTCGGACATTTAGTTTCGAAGTTATCTTCGTGAACCGTTCGACGCTGGCGCCGCGCCGCGCCTACCTACCTACGTACCTACCTACCCTACCTACCCTACCTACCCTACCTACCCTACCTACCCTACCTACCCTACCTACCCTACCTACCCTACCTACCCTACCTACCTACCTACCCTACCTACCTACCTACCCTACCTACCCTACCTACCCTACCTACCCTACCTACCCTACCTACCCTACCTACCCTACCTACCCTACCTACCCTACCTACCCTACCTACCCTACCTACCCTACCTACCCTACCTACCCTACCTACCTACCCTACCTACATCTACTAAACGTACAAACCTTGCCCTGAGAATAACGAACACAACAAAAAAAAAGAATTATCCAAATCGGTCCAGCCGTTCTCGAGTTTTAGCGAGACAAACGAACAGCAATTGATTTTTATATATATAGATTGTGCGTTTGCACTGGCGAGATATTAATAATTTGTTTCATCTTTAGCCGGCTAAACTGACGAGTAGACGTAACACCTAGGGAAAAAAAAAATTAAGTAGCAATGGCTGCAAGGGTTAGGTTAGAACTGTGACCACGCAACTCACGAGCCGAGCGAGTGAAGCGAGCGGGCGTTGCAGCGGTGCCGTGGTACCGCAGCCATCGAGTGCCGGCTCCGTTTAGGCACAAGAGAATGTAATGTTTCGGGAATGTAGTGTTTTACAGACAGACGACTGTCTGTACGTCTGCTCGCAGCATAGCTCAGAGACTCTTAGTACTGGAAAGCTGTACTTTGGCATGGATGTAAATATTAATTACGCCGACAAATTTTTAGGGCCCCTCCCCTTCACGTAAAGTGGGGAAGTTTTTTTCCATGATTTGGAGTATCGTTGGAAAGGTCGTTCAAAAATATTATGAGTTTGTGAAAGGATTATTTATTACCATTATTGGATTCAAGGATCCGTTTGGAAATATTAAGCTTTAAAGTGCTAACTTCTGTCCCTCCTACCAGCAAAATGGTTAGTTATGATAGATATGTAAAGAAATTCACGTTTACCTATATATAACAACATTAAAGGAAAACTGTCACAGTTAAGTAGGCTCTACAAGTTAACGAGTAATAATCGACCAACTTAATTTTGCAGTTGCAAAAACATGTTTCGCATTTATAATATTAGTTAGGAATAATGTATTTGACACACAAAACGAATGCGGGCAAATATGTCGACAAATGAATGCAGAGAAGCATCTTAGTTTTACACTATTGACATAAAGTACAAGTAAATTTAAACTATTTTCTTTTTTTTTTTCAGATTTGATGAAAAGCGTGTCCCAAGAAAACTCGGCAAGTATAAGTGGGGAAGTAAAATCCGCTGAATTAGTGATACTGCTGGACGGCCTAAGAGTCGATCCATCAGTTTTAAGTCAGTCACATGAGTTACTCGGAGAATCTAATAACAGCAGTGGTCCCCTTAATGACGGAATTCGGGCTCGGATTAGGTTACGGAGCAATGCGGAATCTGCTATGCGATCTATTATTCGCTCACAAACCCTAAGAGTAAGTGTTGTGATAATGTAGAGTTAGATGCACCTATGTGTCATTCTTTATTTGACTTGAATATCTAAACTCTAAATATCCAGCCTCCACCGGGCCCGCCTCCGCTTAGCAACGGTACACTGCAGCACGGAGGCCCGAGCGGCGCAGGCGTGGCGGTAGGCTCTGGCGTCGCGGGAGGCGTGGGTGTGGCGGGAGGCGCGGGCGTGGCGAGCAGCTTGGCAGGTCCTGGCGGCGCGGGCGCCCTGCCGGACGGCGGCGCGGGCCCGTCACATGCGGACACAGAGCCGGCCGCGTCCGGCGTCGCCGTGGTATACGCCAACCCCGCCGAAGAGCCGCTGCCCGCTGGCTGGGAGATGCGCTACGACGTGTATGGCCGCAGGTACCGATGACTTGTCTCTATGATCTATGTTATGGGGTTTGGTTTCCGCACTTAGTGCTTAAGGTGGACCATTGTGCGTGGGCCACGGAAGCCGTCGTGGTTATTCCAACCAGCCCACCTCCCTCCAGAAGGGTTTCTGTTCTAATCTGGGTGACGCCCGTATATTCAAAGAACACGTGCGCGACGATTTCCTCAGCCTCCATACATGCCCTGCACAGATGACTGTCCGTTATGTTTATTGTGGAGAAGTGTTGATTTAGCGAGCAGTGCCCCATGATGGTCCCTGACACCAGGCGCAGGCCGTACCTGTCCAGGCGTAATAAACGCCTGGTTAGCCTGCTATCCAAGGATGGCATAGCTTCCCTGGACTGTCTGCAGCCCGGTGTCGAGGTCCACCAGCTCTCTGCCTGTGTGTGGGTGAAGTCCTGTAGCCACCTGCGTATTTTTTTGAATGGGATGGGTACGATAGGCTCGTGTCCACAGACTGACGTGCTTGGATACTCTTCTAGCAAGTTCGGCAGCTGCGTCGTTACCTAGCGATCTGCTGTGTCCTTTAATCCATAGTAGTGTCACCGTGTTGCGGTTAGATACTGTTACTCGTTCTAGTGCATTGTGACATTCTAGTGTTAGCTTCGAGGTAATGCATTTTAAGGATTGGAGAACTGAGGCGCTGTCAGACAGTATACGTATGTGGGTGTCCGTAACTCTCCAGGGCTTCTAGGGCGTAGACCGCTTGAATGATGCCCACACACTCCGTCTGGTAGGCGGTGTTGAACATTCCCAGCGGGCTGTATATATTTATGTTGAGATCGTGTGAGAAGACTCCGACTCCGGTACCGGAGTCGTTCTTCGATCCGTCAGTTTATACTCTCATAAAAATATATATACATATATATAAATGATTAGACATTTGTTTCAAACCGATTCCAATTCTGATTTATCGTATATTACACAATTAGGGTGCTGCTATCTAATTGCATAACTTATTTTCTTCTACTTTGACTAATTTGTTTCATTTTGACAGTTCAACAACATTCATTGCGTTATTTACGTTGTTGAGCAGATTATATTTTCAAACTTATGAAGCAATGGATTAGAAATGTGTTTCAAACCGATTCCAATTCTGATTGATTGTGAATTACGCAATTAGGGTGCTGGGTGCATAAATACAAAGGCGGATGCAACACAGACACCCATAGTATGCGGTGCATTATCTTCGTCCGAACCCGGCTGCAAAACAGCAGTTTGTAGTGCAGCCTCATTTGTTTGTATAAAGTAATGAAAAGGCGGATTCAACGCCACCCATAGTATTATTTCCGTTAGATTATAAACTGTCGAAAAATTTAGAAAAAAAAAAATGACCGACTTCAAAAAAAACAAAACAAAAAAGGACTACTGTACTAAAAACCAAAAGACAAAAGTACTTCTTTAATAATAAGAGAAAAATAAAAAAATAACTTTAATTTCGGAAGTCGGTGTCTTTGCTTTTAATTTTTGGTTTTGGCCACCGACTTCCGAAATTAAAGTTATTTTTTTATTTTTCTCTTATTATTAAAGAAGAACTTTTGTCTTTTGGTTTTTAGTACAGTAGTCCTTTTTTGTTTTGTTTTTTTTGAAGTCGGTCAATTTTTTTTAAAAAAGTTTTATTATTTTTCCATTTTTTGTGTAATTTGATTTTTGTAATCACCATGGGTAGACCAACTAAAGGAGCCGCCCGCATGAAGAAAAACAGAATTAAAGAGACTAATACTGTTGAAAAAGAACGCCTATCTAAGAATCGCAAACGGAGTGCTATGTCCGGTTCCCAAGAATCACCGTTAGCTTGTCATGTTAGGTTATCTCAGATGAGAAATTACATCCATTCTCATTTGTCACAGGAGTTGCCAAATGATAAGATCTGCCGACTCAATCTTATTCAAAAACGATTAAGTGTCGAGTCGTCTGAACAGCGCAAGTATAGTTTAGATGTTATACGAAACCGGCTGGCTAATGAGACTCCCGTGCCTTCTCAAGAATATAAGGGTTAACACTATACATTTGCTTACACTGTATAGTTCCTCTCATCATCATATTATAAGGTGACCATAATCAGATCTGTAATGTCACTTACAACCTATATGGTTGCAAAGTTCTTATCAATATAGATGAATTAAGTCCAAACACAAGGTAATTACTGTGAACCGTTGAGGAGTTCCGTTAAACGTCCTTCGTCTTCATCATCAGACCCTTAACGACAGTCACAACCCATCCAAGTGTAAGGTTCTTATCAATACAAATTAATCAAGCCCAAACACAAGATATCTGCTGTAAACCACTGAGGAGTTCCCTCGACTGTCTTTCGTCTTCATCATCAGACCCCTAACGACAGTCACAACCCATCAGAGTGTAAAGTTTTTATCAATACAAATTAATCAAGCCCAAACACGAGGTATCTGCTGTAAACCACTGAGGAGTTCCCTCGACTGTCTTTCGTCTTCATCATCAGACCCCTAACGACAGTCACAACCCATCAGAGTGTAAAGTTTTTATCAATACAAATTAATCAAGCCCAAACACGAGGTATCTGCTGTAAACCATTGAGGAGTTCCCTTGACTGTCTTTCGGCTCCATCATCAGATCGACTCCAGACCTTCATAAAATTGTAGTGCTGTAAAATACTTAATGAATAAATTAAGGAATGCACTAGTTGCCCTTACGATTTTTGAAAGTTCCCCTCGATTTCTCTAGGATCCCATCATCAGATCCTGACTTGGTGACAATGGGACCACCTCAGAAGTATAAGCTTTTGAACAAAAAAAGAAATTTTTAAATCGGTTCACAAACGGCGGAGTAATCGGTGAAAATACATAAAAAAAAAAAAAAAAAAAAAAAAACAATCATCCCGAACATAGTACCGACTACTCTGAGAAGAAAGGCCGAAACAAACTCAGAGGTCGCAGTCTCTTTTAAAGTCAAGACATAATACTCAATATTCAATACTCAATATATTTATGTGCATTCCACAATGTTAACATAGGTGGTAGGTACATTATAAAATATAAGTACATAATTTTAGATCATTGTGGACCCTGTCGGGCACAGCAGGATAGGATAGAGGAAGAGGGCTCATATTATATTATTACTAGCTGCGCCCCGCGGTTTCACCCGCGTAAGTCTCGATCCCGTGGGAATATCGGGATAAAAAGTATCCTATATGTTAATCCAGGTTATAAACTATCTGTTTGCCAAATTTCATCCAAATCCATTCCGCCGTTTTTGCGTGATTGAGTAACAAACACACAAACTTTCACATTTATAATATTAGTAGGATTTGAAAAAAGTAAAATATTGATGTTTTTCTGCTACTCACCTCCACACTAGCTGATGCCCGCGACTTCGCTCGCGTGGTGTTCGGTTATTATATACTTAAACCTTCCTCGAGAACCACTTTCCATTGGTGAAAACAGCATGAATATCGGTGCAGTAGTTTTTGAGTTTATTGCGAACAGACAGACGCGGCGGATAAAGCTACTATGACGTAGGCATCCCCTAAGAAAGGATTTTGAGATGCAGGCTATATAAGATTAGTAACTTTTCAGTTTAAAATATACGAATTTCTGTATATAAAGAATTATATATATATGCAAAGTCTCAGCCCAATCGGTTTAAAATTGAAAAAGTTTCATACAAACTTTCATCCCCTATGTTATCCCCTTGGAGGTAGAATTAATCAAAATCCTTTCTTAGCGGATGCCTACGTCATAACATCTACCTGCATGCCAAATTTCAGCCCGATCCGTCGTGGTTTGGGCTGTGCGTTGATAGATCACTATGTCAGTCAGTCAGTCACCTTTGAGTTATATATATTTAGAAGATTTTTGTATTCATTTTTAATTATTCATTAAAATATTCATTAATATTATCATTTATGGATTAGGTATTGTTTTAGTTTATTTATAAATACAGGAAAAGTTTTTGACCAGTGCGCAAATTTTTTTTGGTGGTTCAATATCAATAATAGAACACATTTCCATTATTTATTCAATACTTTTTTTTGTTTTTTTATCCTACTTTAAATCAGCAAAATATGGACACAAACTATTCGTAATAATATCAATGGGCGCGTGCGGCGGCCGGCGCACAGGCGGCGGTGTTGCACGGGGGTGCAACCCCCTCCCGGGCGGCGCCGGGCGCTGTGGCCGACAGTTCGCTCATCGCACGCGCTGTCGTGTGACGTCGCGTCTAATCGCTTTCCCGCGCAAGCGCCGCGCCGCACGTGTCGTGCTTGTACCTACCGGTCACGATGTCGGACTTCAGTAACCGCGAGTTTTACGAGATGGTGCGAGTGTATGTACTGAGTGGTGAAAGTTTGCGAGCAGCTCGCAGAATGTATGCGACGGAGGGCATACCTCGAATGCGAGCCCATGGAATCCTTAACCCCGCGGTCCCTAATGAAAGGACCATTTTAGCGGCCACTCAAAGGCTGCTTGATCACGGACAGTTCAGAACCCCGAATCATGCACGAGGGTCTGGCAGACCCCGACTGGCGATCGAAATCGAAGAAAGCATTTTTGATTTCTTTGAGCGAGATCCAAAGGCCAGTAACCCACGTAAATACCTACGCCGGCGAATCGAGCGAGCGCACAGCTGATAGGTAAGTACTTTCGCGCGTTCCGCTTCGCCGCGCGCCGCCGGCGCCGGTTAGCCATACAACCACTTTTAAAATAAACATCTTTCGGTAACGATTTTTTTATTTTTTTGTATTAAGATGCATCAAAATAAAAAAAATATGTTTAATAAAACTGGTTTAAGGTTAATTTGTCAAAATTTGCGCAGTGGATAAAAACTTTTCCTGTATATTAAATTTTTGTTCATTTTTAATTGCTTTTGGTAATTTATTATATATTTTAACCAACATTACTAAAGTGCTTGTTGAGTGCATTTTCAGCTTAGAGCCACCAGGTAGGTTTAGTCTATTTTTGTGTCGTAGTGTATAGCTAGTTTGTATGTTTTCTCGTGTAGTGAATAATTGTTCTCTTAATTAATGTTAATGTTGGTCAGGCAACTCGAGAACTGTGACCAACCGTGCTACTTCTAAGTTGCTTGCAGCTAGGCAGGCTATTTAGTATTAGGGCAAGGTGCGTTACATCGCAAGCAAGTTTTATAAATAAGTCAGTGTAGACAGAGCGAGTACTTATAAGCTGTATTGCAGTCGTTTTTGTTAAAACAATGTATTTCGGAGCCGATCCCATTGTAGACAGTTTTCAAATGTCTGTGGTGTAGTCGCGTTTGTCATACTTTATTCATACAGAAGGGGCTGCGTTACAGAACTTTAACTAAAAATTGACGCGACCTGTGTTAGGACATAAGATAATTTTTATCCCGGTAGTTCATTTCAGTGGGATAAGTTCCGACCTCCGGCCGAAGCGGCAAAAGCAGAGTTCGGGTTATAAAATAATGATCGATTAAAGTTATCACTTTTACTAAAACGCTTATAAAAACAGTTTGGCTACTTCCAAGGCAAGCAGTAAATATTCTCGGTCAGGAATTGAAGTAGACATTGCAAACGCCAGATACTACGTGGACCACAACACGCGGTCGACGTCGTGGGAGCGGCCGCAGCCGCTGCCGCCGGGCTGGGAGGTGCGGCGCGACGCGCGCGGCCGCGTGTACTACGTGGACCACAACACGCGCACCACGACGTGGCAGCGCCCCGACACGGAGCGCCTGGCGCGCTTCCAGCACTGGCGCGGCGAGCGGCGCCACGTGGTTGCGCAGGGCAACCAGCGCTTCCTGTACCCGCACCCGCAGCCGCCGCACCAGCCGGACTCCGAACACGATCTCAACACAACCGGTACGTTACTTGATTACCTACTACATAATAGGATCATCATTATTCGACAAAAAAATCGGAACTCATTCCACTTAATGTGAAATTTTGTTCAGAAAAATGAACAGCTGACATTGCCGTAAGGACATACAACTGACATTTTCATAAGTACCTATTACTAATAAATGTACCCACTTGAGAAGTACGCATCATTTCGATATTCATTCATTCCTTATCCACCACAACAAGATCAAAAAATCGACAGGGAGCGAAATAATCAAAAGAGTGCGACTTTGTGTTCAACAGGAAGGGACTCATTTTGAGCATTTGATAAATTGATTAATTTTGTATTTCAAATGTTAAAATTCACGGTCTTCCTTTTATTTGTGAAACTATGTTATTTAGCAAAAAATAATCCTTATGATGAAGCCTTTCGATCGGTATGATAAAGCTACAGGGTAATTATTTTTCTCATGTAACGGGTTCGATTCCCGGTTCAACCATGTAATTATTTAAATATATATGAATGCAGTTTAAATTGTTTTTAAAATTAAAATAATGTCTTCTTTCAGTAAAATGTTCCATCTACAATATTCAAGGTACTTTCCCTCCATGTGGCATGTCCGTGGGACGCCCTGTATAACCTCTTATAACGTAATACGTCGTTTTTTTTTGTATTCATGATAATAACAGTGCCAAATAAATTATACATATTATTAGGTTTTAATGACTTATTTGGCTCTCAGTGATATCTGTATATACAATCATGCATATTTAAGTTATCATATGCTACGCAGAACAATCTTATCACCTTAATACCATTCTACCTATGTAGACTTACAGTAAAGAGTATGATAAGTCCTAGTAACAGAATTAAATACCTACTTACCTATTTATTGTGAGAACTATAGTATCTAATTTTCCTTCGATAATTAAAAACTAAATTTGTATTTATGCCTACTATAGGCCGTGCGCTGACCATCTACGTGGATTTGCACGTTAGCCTCTGCATCACATCAACCAAAACCCTGTTACTAGGGCTTTTTCATACGCACACACACACAATGTTTTTATATCGGTACCGGGACGGTTCTGTGAAGTAGGTATTTTTATGCAAGTTTTCACACGTCACCACGACCGGGCCTTAACGCAATGCTGCTGTACTAACTGACTGTTCCACGGCGCGCGTAGTGGACGATTGCGAACTATTGCACCTTTCACACTGGCACGGTCAAGTCAATTCGCAATATTCAATGTTCCTGCATTCTGCCCACCGGCAACCGTGTTCATGTGAAAGCTCTGCAGTCGTGCGGACGGTCGCCGTATAAACGGAATCCGTGTGTGGTCCGACAGCAAAGACATCTTTGTATGTGGGATTCTTTAGACCGTCGTCGCAGCATCCCTAAGCCTAACGCCTGAATGGCGGTGGCATACGGTGTGTAGGTTTTGTTTGTATAAAATCATAATGGCGGATTTTAGACATCAATATGTAGTGTCTTGAAAGAAATTATTGTGAACCATAATCATGTAGGGTATCAAAATAAAAGGCTTGAGGAGACATTTCCAAAAATACAAGAAACCCATTTCTAAGCTGTCTGATATAGTTGGTGGGTGGTATCAAATATGAGATTGTACTAAAATGACTGCCTAATAATTTCAGGGAGCAGTGGAGTGGCTGGCACTAGCGTGACGGTGACGAGTTCGGGCGGCACGCAGGCGGCCCCTGCGGTGCCGGGCCCCGCGCCCCCGGGCCCCGGCGGCTCCGCGCCCGCGCCGCCGGGCCCCGCGGGCGCCGGCAGCTCGCCCGCGCCCGACGACTCGCTGGGCGCGCTGCCGGCGGGCTGGGAGCGCCGCGTGCAGCCCGATGGCCGGGTCTACTACGTCAACCACAAAAATCGCACCACGCAGTGGGAGGACCCGAGGACTCAGGTCACTAGCACACCATCACTACGTTAATTTATTTTTTTATGGTTCCATACCTCATATGGAAAAAACTGACCTCATAAGGCTCACCAGGCGGCATGGCAAGGCATGTCATAGCAAACAATTTTCGTAAGTGGAATGACTGATAATACTTTTGAAAACAGTTTGGCGACGTGAATAGACGCGACGCTGCGCGCACTTTTAAACAATTATTGAATTTATTTTCTTCACGAAAAGGTATCATTTCAGTGCGAGGGTTGACACGTGTCAAAGTACGCTGAGATGCGCAGCGCGTTTACCTTTTAGGAGTATGAGGAACAGGGTGTAAAGTTCACTCATCCACCATAGAAAAGGGAGGATCCTCCGACCAGACGGGTGTTGTGTCTGGCGGGCAACTGCCCAATGATTGATATTGGATTTTTTGTATATATCTTCACTGCACGGTAAACTCTAATTGCGCGATGCAGGATTTTTGTGACGTCAGGATTTTTGTGTGACGTCAGGTCTTTGATGCGTAGTTCGAATGTGGCGATATAGGTACCGCCACAACCTTATTGTGTAGTAAATAAATTCGATTTTGTATCGGATCATAAAAAAGTTCGCGTCGCGTCTCTGTGTGTACTGACCCTTAGTGTGTGGGCCGGACTTTTAGTCAGTGGGACTCTTAAGTTAGCGTTATTTTATGTAACGGTTCTTTACACTGATAATGTCCTACCCTTTCCCTACTTACCCATTATTAGTTTCTGGATTGACGTGTTTTTAAAGGGATCTGAACTTCATTAATTGCAAATTATATTATCGTTGTAGATATTACTAGGTATCGATTTATCAGGAGCTATATATTCCTATAAGCAAAAACGTTACCGATGCGTGAACATTTGTATTTTTAGTGTGGTAAGAATCCCCGAAGGCTGGGCGCCTTTTGAAGCACACGTAGACCGTATAAACCACGATAAGTTTTTGTGTCATGTACAGGGGCAGGAAATGAGCGCTCTGGAAGAAGCACTGCCACCAGGATGGGAGATAAGATTCACGGAGGAAGGCACGCGGTACTTCGTGGACCACAACACGCGCACCACGACGTTCCAGGACCCGCGGCCCGGCGCGCCCAAGGGCCCGCAGGGCGCCTACGGCGTGCCGCGCGCTTACGAGCGCTCCTTCCGCTGGAAACTTAGTCAATTCAGATATCTTTGTCAGAGCAATGCCCTACCCAGTCATATTAAAATAACATTGTCTCGACAGTCACTGTTTGAGGATTCTTATCATCAGGTATTTCTGCTATATTTAAGTGAATATTATAAACTCTGCTTATTCATGGTATCATTATTGTTTCCAAGGAATAACGGGCATCAAACATGTACTGAAAACCGATGCCAATACTTTTTATTTGATCTAATAATTAATATACAATTGGGCCCATTTTCCAATCATATTTCTTACTAGCTTCCGCCCTCGGCTTCGCCCGCGTGGTATATCGATAAAAAGTAGCCTATGTCCTTTCTCAGGCTCTTAGACTACCGAAGTACCAAATTTCATTTATATCTGTCCAGTAGTTTTGGCGTGAAAGCGCGACAGACAGACAGAGTTACTTTCGCATTTATAATATTAGTAAGGAAGTAAGGATTTTAATGAATGTAACAATAATCATAAACTACATACAATACGACCGATATAACTTGGCAGTTCCGAACTTCGCGAGGGCTGTGCAGTAATAACTTTAGGAACCAAATGGTGACATGAGGCGAGTGTGGGTGAGAGAACATGCGCGAAAGTTCGTAGTGCCTATGTTCAAATCTGGCAAGTTATATCGGCCGTATTGTACTACTCATAGCATATGAATATTCTAAAACGTATAGTTTTAGTTTATTTATATGTATGCATGTAGCTTGTGTCTGACTCAATCAGAAAAATAATTTATTTTTCCATTTCAGATAATGAGGTTGCCTGCATACGAGTTGCGCAGACGATTGTATATAATATTCCGTGGTGAAGAGGGGTTAGATTATGGCGGCGTCAGTAGAGAGTGGTTCTTCTTACTATCTCACGAAGTCTTAAACCCCATGTACTGCCTGTTTGAGTACGCCAACAAAAACAACTACAGCCTTCAGATTAACCCAGCCAGTTACGTTAATCCAGACCATCTCCTTTACTTCAAATTCATTGGCAGGTTTATAGCAATGGCGTTGTATCACGGTAGATTTATTTATTCAGGATTCACAATGCCTTTCTATAAAAGAATGTTAAACAAAAAACTAACCATGAAAGACATAGAATCTATAGATCCCGAGTTTTACAATTCTTTGGTATGGATCAAAGATAATAATATAGACGAATGCGGCCTAGAGATGTGGTATAGTGTGGACTTTGAAGTGTTAGGTCAAGTCATACACCACGAGTTGAAACCGTCCGGTGATAAAGAACGCGTTACCGAGGTAATTTTATATTTACAGATGCTTATAATACCTGATATTTTATGTTTATGCATACTTCAATATAACTGTTTTAACTGTTTTTAGATAAATAAGGAGAATTATCTTCAGTTAGTCACTCAGTGGCGAATGACAAGAGGAATCGAAGAACAAACTTCAGCATTCTTGGATGGATTTAATGAGGTGAGACTGTCCGAACCATAATCGTATTGATGGAAAAAAGTGGTTTCAAATAGTTCAATTCCATATTATTTTTATGACATAAGAGCTGAGTATATACACATATAGCGGAAAAAAAAAAATTTAAAACATTATTTTTTTAATGTTGCCAAAGTTTTTGTCCTAACCGTGCTTTTAACATTGAATAGATCGTATGCAGCGTTCTAGGTTTGTATTTATTTGCCAGTTCATTGAAGTAAGACAAAAATGGAAATTCAAACTGAGTAAATTAAATAAAAATTCCAGAATCAATGACGAACAACTATCATTTTTCAAGCGCCATTTGTTTCTTCTTTACTATAAACAGTTCTATGTGCAAGTCAAATCGAAATTTAAATAAAATCTTTGTTAAGTTCCTCCTTGGTTGCCATGTGTTGAAGTAAAAAGTTCGATCCATTTTTAAATAACACGACAGATATCAGTTTTCATAGTAATTTATTTGGCCGCTAAACACGCCAGATATGGATTTTCATAGTAACTTTGCTGGCCGCATCGTCACTTGTTTTTTACGAGTACAGCAATTTTGATTTATCTCGAAGAAGGTTGTCAAAATAATGCTCGAATTTCCAAGCATGTTTGAGAAAAATGTTATAACAAAATACCTTATATATTGTAATTAGAGGTGGGGAAAGTGTACCATTTTTGCGATTGGATCATTTGCATCTGGATCACTGAAATGATCCGAAACACTGATATATTTCATTTGGCTCATTTGGACCATCAGCTCAAAGGATATAAAATACAGAATGTTTCGTATACATTACGTTGCGTCGCGGGCGTTTACTACTGAGTCAGAGAAATATTATGTGGCAACAATGCTGAAACTAAACCTATTTACGTAATTCAATGTCTATTTACTCAAAATTCTCGCGAACATTTTTTAGCTCTAACTTTATGAATATAAAAAGGAAGAAAGTAAGTCACAGTAATCCCTACACTACGCAAACAAATCATAAACAGAACTATGTTTTCGTAAATTGGCGCGAGCGAACATATACAATCGGCCGTGTGCCGCATCAATGTAAAAAACTCTGTGGTATAACCGTGCGTTTGCACTGGCGAAACATTTTCGACAAAACATGTTGAAATCTCTATTTTCTGTCAATGTTCCATACAATTTTTGACAGGAACTAGAGATTTAAACATGTTTTGTTGTAATGTTTCGCCAA
Source organism: Lithophane leautieri (assembly GCA_949152455.1). Lineage (NCBI taxonomy): Eukaryota > Metazoa > Arthropoda > Insecta > Lepidoptera > Noctuidae > Lithophane > Lithophane leautieri. The sequence continues at coordinate 9,250,009 of OX424462.1, read as the reverse complement.
TGCAAACGCACGGTTACGATAACATGTTAGTGCAAACATTTTATGCAATAAACAACCGTATTTGATACGTAAGTGCAGTAGTGGTCATTTTTACGTGCATGGATAACTATAACGAATGAACGAAAATCTGTGATTATATGAGTGATACACATCTCATTTGGTATATCTTTCTGACTTGTATAGATTGTAATTATGTCGCCCGCTCACTCGCGACCCGCGAGTCGAAAAACTCAGTGTGTCTCAGTCTCCCTCCCTCTCTCACTCGCTTACTGCTCAGTCACCTCGCGAGCGACGCGTCGCGCGGAATGAGCCAGAGCAAATTAATGTTTCAGATCCAAATGATGCGTTTGAAACGTTGTTACTAAACCAATCTTTAGAATCACTTCAATGATCCGGATAAGTAAGTCGGTTCCGTAAAGAGACACACACCTAATTGCAATTAAATGAAAGAAAATTTAAAACTCATATTAAAAGTACTGATTTTGTAAACCTATTACAAATTAGAGGATTATATCCATAGAGGATTATATCCAAGATAAGAATGCTTGGAAACATGCTGATCCTGCTCCATAGGAAAATCTAGAGTCTAGACAAATCAAACTGTTTGTTGATTTAAGTGTATAATTTAGGTTTTTATGCTACCAAAGTGATGTCAGATATTTTCGATCGCAACGAAGTATTACATTTTTCAGAATTTAACTGAGTAGGCAGATATGACGCGAAATATGTTAGTTAATATTGCATTAACACATATTTTTGAAGCCGATGCAGCATCCTAAATTTTGGCATCACTTGTCTTGCCAGATAATTTTGGTGTTCGTTCAATGTCACATATTTTTACTGCCACTTGTATATGCCTCCCACAATATATTTGCCGTCGTATGAATCAAGAAATCAGATATGATTGCCGCTGTGTTCATAGTAATATATTTATGATCGTGACTGTACCTATTTTTCCATTGATTTTGGTGGCAACAGGCTATCGCTTGAACCTTAGTAACCTCAGCTTTGTACCTCAGTAAGTGTAAACGGGACGTCTAATCTAAACAAGTGCATGTCGAACCATGCACAATGAAGGGTTCCGTAGATGGGATGAATTTATTCAACTAACTTAACGTCGTAGTTTAAAAACTTTGTTGTCACAACACAACACAAAACATGTTTTTGCCATTGCAAATTTAAGTTGGTTGATTATTACTCGGTAACTGGTAGAGCCTACTTAGCTGTGATAGTTTTCCTTTTAATTTCGTTTATATACCACTGCCGTGAATTTTTTTACATATCCACAACCAACTATTTAGCGGGCAGGGGGGGGAATCTTGACTCTTACAAAAAAGCAAACACATTTAAGAGGCCTTACGCATTAGCGGTTGACAGCCCATTCAACCGCCGCGTTTGATGGCGGGTAAGTGCGTACAACAATAAGCAGTTGCTAATTAAACAATGAAAAACCGGCTAGCCGCGCGGTGTTCCGCCCCGCGGTTAACCGCTAGTGCGTAAGAGAGCTAAAGCTTAATATTTCGGAAACGGATCCCTGAATTCAAAAATGGTTTTCACAAACTCACATTATTTTTAAATGATCTTTCCAACGATACCCCACATTAGGATTAACGAGGAAAAAAAGACATCCCCACGTTAAAGGTAGAGGTACCCTAAAAATTTTTTTTTTTACTTTTTTGTTTTACCACTTTGTCGGCGTAATCTATATGTATAGCCGTACCAAATTACAGCTTTCTAGCACTTAAGAGTCTCTGAGCTAAGCCGCGGACAGACGGACGGACAGACAGACGGACATGGCGCAACTATAAGGGTTCCTTGTTGACTATGGAACCCTAAAAAAACGGGCCAAGTGCGTGTCTGACCACGCTGGGTACCGTAGTTGGGATAAATATTTACCCATGCATTTCATACATTTTAGAGTCGGCAATTGTATGTTTCTGGAAATTTTTAAATAATAATTTTTATAAGTTTCTGGAAATTCTTAAATAATAATTCAAAATTATTATTTTGCTTTCTCAGGTTGTACCTTTGGAGTGGCTGAAATATTTCGACGAGCGCGAGTTAGAATTGATGCTGTGCGGAATGCAGGAGGTGGATGTAGATGATTGGCAAAGAAATACTATTTACAGACATTATACTCGCACCAGCAAGCAAGTTCTTTGGTTTTGGCAGGTTTGTATTATTTTCTAATTGTCACATCACTTATGAGTAAAGGTAATGTACAATAGATACTTATAGCATCAATGCAGCGATAGCAGGCGATCACTGGTAGCCCGCTTGTTAACGACAACAGACAACGGTCCGGATTTTTATAACGGACGACGGGCCGACGCGCGTTGTTAAATAGGTTAGTGTGGGTGTTTGTTAACGCGACGGGCACATACCCGCTGCGCGACGGCCGTCGGTCCGATGCAGTAGATCACGTCATTTCATAGAAGTGTGTTGACGACTACGGACGCGTCGGCCCGTTACCCGTTAGCAAAAACGGTCTTTAATAAGAGGTCTTAGGAAACTCTATGCTGCAATTAGAACTGATAACAGTTTATGAAGTTATGAAAATGTTCAATTCAATTTTAGTTCGTTCGGCAAATGGATAACGAGAAGCGAGCAAGATTACTGCAGTTTGTGACTGGTACGTGTCGAGTTCCAGTGGGTGGATTTGCTGAACTTATGGGATCAAATGGTCCACAGAGATTCTGTATAGAGAAGGTAATTTCATTTAATTAATAACTAGGGTTTCCTCAACTTTTTAAATATGTTTTGTCCCCTTTGTTATTCAGAGTGGTGATGAAGTGATCACATATAAGTACAGCGGTTGATACAAGTTGATAAATTATGTCCAATAAAATAAACAATTATTTTACTACTAGCTTTTACCCGCGTGGAGGTCGGAATTTATCCCATGGGAACGCACTACCGGGATAAAAAGTATCCTATTCCAGGTCATCGTCTACCCATGTGCCAAATTTCTTCCAAATCCGTTCAGTCGCTTTAGCGTGAAACCTTAAAAAACAAACAAACAAACTCACTTTCGCATTTATAATATTAGTTAGGATTAGGAATTGAACAGTTTAATACAAATTTTATGGTATTGTTTTGATCCAAATAATCACTCTAATCCCTGCATTTAAATAATTACTACTTATATGTGGTAGGGAAAGTTTTGAGTATAAATGTAGATGGCTATAAGAGTAGGGGAAGACTAAAAAAACGATGGCTGGACTGCGTGAAAGATGGTATGGCTGGAAGGAGTGTAATTACCGAGATGACGACTAATAGAGAAGTATGGAAGAATAAGACATGTTGCGCCGACCACAAATTGGGATAAGAGCAGGTGAATGATGATGATCGTTGTAATGTTTTTTTTTAAATTTCAAACTCTAAAAGAAAGATAAAGCAAACAGTGAGAAAACCGTCACATTTCACTTCACTAACCTACAACGATTGTTATCGTATTAATTAACGTGTCCTATTGTGCAAAAAAATAGTACATTTCTGTCGCTGCCAGCAATAAGGGGATTGATAATTCCCGATTGCGGCCAAGGCTTGTATGGTACTTTTCTCAAATAATGCGCGGAAACTCAAACTGAGTAAATAAAATAGAAATTCCAGAATCAATGACGAACAACTATAATTTTTCATGCGCCAATATGATAATTTGTTTCTTCTTTGTTCTATTTGCAAGCCAATTCGTAATTTAAATAAAATGTTTGATAAGTTCCTCCTTGGTTGCTATGTGTTGAAATAAAAGTTCGTTCCATTTGTAAATAACACGACAGATATGAGATTTCATAGTAATTTATCTGGCCGCTGAACACGCCAGATATGGATTTTCATAGTAACTTTGCTGGCCGCATCGTCACTTGTTTGTGACCAGTACAGCAATTTTGGTTCATCTCGAAGAAGGTTGTCAAAATAATGCTCGAATTTCCAAGCATGTTTGAGAAAAAACATGAAACTTAACTTTCAGTAACTAATCACAGATCATTTACATTCCTGCCAGGGTTGCGGGAAAGTCCGAAAGGGATACCGGGACCTTGGCAACAGGCAAATGAAGGAACACGGGTGGGTTTTAGTCAGTAAAAGTCTGACACGCCCTTCCGCTCCGCCCAGAGCGGGAGAAGTCATTGGATGATTTCCCACCCTCAAAAAAAAAAAAAAAAAAGATCATTTACATTCATTACCAGTTATTCAATTATTACCTATAGCTTTATCCAGTCTTAAGTTGATTTTTGTGTCACCATTTGCAATAGTAAAAAGTTCCTTGATAAGTTTAGGTTACAATGTAATTTTATGTCATGTAAGACATTTATTTTGAATTGAAGTTGTATTGTTTGTTGTTTTATTTAATTATCTATTACATATTTGATGCTTTGTTATATTGCAGGTCGGAAAAGACACTTGGTTACCCCGGTCACATACGTGTTTCAATCGACTCGACTTACCACCTTACAAGAGCTACGAACAATTATGCGAAAAATTGAATTTTGCTATTGAAGAAACTGAAGGCTTTGGACAGGAATGATGTAATTGTTATATATTATTATTAGAATCACTAAAATAGTTATTGTAAATTATTATAACATGAATGCACCACCTCAAAGTGAGGATAAATCACCAATGGAATTGGTGCTGTCATAAAAAGACCAACCAAATAATTATATGAATATATTTGTAATAAATTACTTCTATATGATAAAACTATGTAGATATTGTTAGTGTATTATGTCGGTTGTTTAAGAAATATTTGTTTGAGCTACCTTTAAAACGAAGTTCTTCTAAAAGTTCATTAAATAATTTTTAAACAGTAAGTATGTTCTTTTTATTTCCTGCCCCCGAAAAAGTTTTGGCCACAAATTCGGAACACGGCTCCGAGCTCATACATTTGTCACAAAGGTCTCCGGTTTGTGTGAAAAAATAAGAGCTCTCTGACGAATGGAACTTTTTTGAATATTCCCGATCAGTAACACTTTGGTGAGCGTCAAGATGACGGGATCAAGCCCCCAATTTAAAATGTATCACATTAAAGTGTTTGTACTACATATGTACTATTTGTACCCTAAACAAGACATTTGTACCTCTAAAGGTAAAGGAAGTATGTCAAGACTTCCCTGGTCCCGCCACTTTGACGTCAAACTGGCGGGACCTTCTGGAAACACTACTCAGAGGTGGGTAATTTACACCTGAAGACTTAGTACTACATATGTAAAGGTATATACTCAATTTTCAATACAATTGTATGTGCCAAATGAAAGTTAGGTGATTTAAACATTGGTCTCGCCAATTTGATGATTTATGTTATCGCGGAATTCATAAGAGAATCGTTAGAGCTCGTGCAAAATCAAATGTGGAAACTTAGTACGTCCTTAGTATATGAACGCGTGTAGATTTCATATTCAAAACCCAAGTACATCAAAAGTTATCTATCATTCATCGTTATCTTTGGACAAAAATGGACACATTTATGCAAAAATGAAACAACACAAAATGGTTTTGATAATTATATATACATAATTATATATATGATCCAACTCTAACTAACTAACTCCAGCTATTTCTATTCGTGCTAGCCAGTGCAAATTATTGTATGAGGTTGGCACACTGACATGAAATAAGTATAAATGCGCTATCAGTGAACCCGGCGTTAAAGAAAATCATTGAATAGAAAGGTTCGAATTTTAAAAACTTTCCACGCTATCGGATAAAATGCACTTTTGCACTCAGATTTCGAATGATGAAGCAGCAGACCGACTTTCCGAGCTTGTGAAGTGAAAAATAACTTGTTATGTCGCTCACGAAAATATGGATATTAAAATAAGCAATATGAATACAATTAATTGTTGTTATCAAGCGCATTCCCAGAATGACGACACGGTTCCGCCGCAAAAAGCAGTATGGTTGAAACCCAATCGACTGCCTACCCTTAAGTTCAACAATATTTTCTCACAACTTATAAAACACGGTTATGAGATAATTACATCATCAAATACAAACTACGTAAAGTACGGTTTCCACTCCCAGACCAAATAAAAAACCAAGACAGGGCGTTCTCAACAGTGTGAAGCCGGTTTCGTAAACATTTGTGCACTTTTGGTGTAGTGTCATTGTAAATATGTGTGTGTGAGCGTGTATGCACAGAGCGTTGGTGTAGTTTTAGCATGCTTCACTGTATTGTTCGCAGCGCTCCGTGGTTTTTTATTTGGTCTGAGTTTCCACTGATAAAAATCTATATCAGAATCATTAAGATTGTTTGTTTCATCTCTGCATACATCTATCCAATTCTATAAAAATAAAATTTTCGGTCTTTGATAATAAAATATGATACTTAAAATTACCCACGTTTATGTACTAAGGACGTACTAAGTTTCCACATTTGATTTTGCACGAGCTCTAACGATTTTCATATGAATTCAGCAATAACATAAATCATCAAATTGGCGAGACCAATGTTTTAATCACATAACTTTAATTTGGCACTTACAATTGTATTGAAAATTTATTATGTACCTGTACATATGTAGTACTAAGTCTTCGGGTGTAAATTACCCGCATCTGAGTAGTGTTTCCAGAAGGTCCCGCCACTCGTCAAAGTGGCGGGACCAGGGAAGTCTTGGCATACTTCCTTTACCTTTAAAGGTACAAATGACTTGTTTAGGATACGAATAGTACATATGTAGTACAAACACTTTAATGTGATACATTTTAAATTGGGAGCTTGATCCCGTCATCTTGACGCTCACCGCACTTTGTCGTCAACACTGTCGACGATCGGGAAAAAAAGTTTCATTCGTTCACAGCGTGGACGAACGAGAATATTTTTCGGGCAGTCCGGATCAGTAACAAGTGTCGGTAACCACTCTGTAACACTGTTGACAATCGGGAAAAAAAGTTCCGTTCGGTCAGTGTTGACGCATGCTAAAAAGTCAAGGTTTAGAAAAGTGGAGTTCAGAAAAAGATGAACGGATTTTCAAAATGCTACCTGTATGACCGCGCGCGGTACATCCGCGTACCAAAAACCATTGTAGTTAATTAGAATGTCCTTGAAGAATTAATTACGACTTAAAATAAAATTTTCCCTTTCAAGCTTCCTATTTCGCAAACGGTTCTCTGAAAACTATAAAGGTTCCTAGTTGACTATGGAACCCTAAAAAACCACAATATAGACCATTGCCCATAAGAAGTTATTAGGTATTTGGGTTAGGTAATCAATAAAAACGAAAAAATAATAATAAAGTATTTAATTAAATAAACATGGCTTTCAATTTTTTTTTACCACACTTTTAAAATTGCGATTTCTCTTAAACTGTATAATAAATAACCCAGAGTTTTGAAATAAAAAACGTTTTATAGCAAATTTCATCAGCTTTTTTGGAAATTATAGTTTAATATACATAAGTAACGTGGTTAACTTAAACCAACAAATAGCCATTTTTAAATCACTGGCAAAAAACTTAAACAACATTTATAACTAGTTTTACGCCTTATCTACATTTATTTTTTTACACCTTGGCTTTTGAATCAAAATTCATCGATCAAGAAATAAATGTGAAAACAAAAACAGAAACAAAAAGAATCAGTAGTTGCAACAATTTGAAAAGGAGTGTTTTTGTTTAATAACGTTTTAGCCTTTCCTTAAAAGATGGTTATATAAATAACGGCTATAAAGTTTTTATATAAAAAGTTACATTCTTTTAGTAATCTTTTTTATTAAAAAAAAAAATATCTTGTGTAATTTAAAAGTTATTGCAATTTTAGAAGTGTAGTACATACTAAGTTTTGACGGCCAGTGTATATGAAGTAAGCAATTATTTTAAGCATATTAGGTAATGTTAGTAATAAGTAGGTATTGAACTAGAGGTCTACCACCACCTCTTATTGCAGTATTATTTGAACCTTACTTCAGTGTGGGAAAGAGATGGGAGCTGTACATCTTGTACGCACTGAAGTAAGATTAAAATAATACAGTTTTATGAGATGGTGGTAGGCCCAATTATATTATAATTTAGCACAGTTTCAGATTAGCAAATTCCTCTGCAATTTCCATCGCTTCCTCAAGATTGGTGTAATTATTACCGGAAGCCTGGCCAGATTCTGCTTTGCCGCCACCCTTTCCACCTATTACTGGGACAACAGACTGAATCCATTCAGAAGCCAACAAACCTTTCTGGATTGCATTTTTAGGCACTGCAGCAAGACAAAATATCTTGTTTGTTTCATCGTCCACCGAAAAGAACATAGCTGCAGTAGTTGGACAAAGAAGCTTTACTTGTTTTAAGGCACCATCTAAAGCTTTGGTATTACCAAATGCCTTTAACTCTGAAACAATAACTTTGCTTTCTTTCTTTTCCTCGCAAATTTCTTTAGCTTTTTCTGCAACCTCCGTGATTGTCACAGCTTTTGCAGCTCTTTCCTTATCGTCAAGTTGCTTTTTCAAATTTTTAAGCATAGTTCGTAGTTCTTCTTTTTTCCAATACGAAATCTGGGCTTGAGATATGTCGTTTGTAAGATCGACAATTTTTCTAAGAATTTCTTTCTGATTCACATTGTCACTCTGATCTTTAATGAAATTAGCAACATTATTGACTTCATTTTCTAATGTACTCGATTTACTGATAGCTTTCATTGCCTCTGGTCCAGTCAAAGCTACGATTCGCCGGATTCCTTTTGCGATACCTTCTTCACTAACAATCACATAATCTCCAATGTGTCCTGTCTGATGTAAATGAGATCCACCACAAAATTCTACAGATGTTTCGTAGGCAGTTGATCCATCTGGATTTTTCTCCAAATCTTCTACAGGTACTCCAACAGATACGACACGAACTGGATCCGGATAGTGTTCATCAAACATAGCTCTCAGACCTTTTATTTTTTTGGCGTCATTTAAGCTCGTATGTTTAGCGTAAACAGTTTTATTTTTATTTATAATTTCTTTAATCTGATCTTCTGTTTCTTTAATTTGTTTTATAGACATAGGGCCCTTGTTGGTAAAATCAAATCTAAGACGGTCTGGCATGACAAGGGAACCACGTTGATCAGAATCATTTCCAAGAATTTTTCTTAGCACATTATTTAAAACATGAGTGCCCGTGTGATTATTCATTACAAGTCTTCGCCTTTCAGTATCAATATGCATTGATAACTTATCTCCAACTTTTAGAGAGCCTTCAAGTTTTCCAGTATGTAGTACATATCCTCCCTTAACTTGTACATTATTTACCATGAACTCGACACTCTCGTCGTCTATCTTTACCATATATCCCTCGTCATAAATTTGCCCACCCTGTTCAGCATAAAAATTTGTTTTGTCCAGTATAATGCCACATTCCTGACCAGATAAGACCTCATTAACAAATTGTTTGTCTTTCCGCAAGGCGACTATAGTTCCAGTACAAGGAGAAAAATTATAAACTGCTTCGCTGTCGGTAGATGATGGCACATAGTTATATTTAGGTGAATCATCTGTTGGAGGCACACCAGAATCTTGTAAATGACTAATAGCATGTACATCGAGAGCCAATAAATCTTCTTGACCTGCAACTTTTCCTTGTGAAATTATTTGAGATTCTTTTTTTGATTTTTCATAAGCATCCATGTCTATCGTAAGCCCGTTTTCTTCACACATTAATTGTGTTAGATCAACTGGAAAACCGTAAGTATCATAAAGACGCCAGGCAACATCACCAGGTATAACTTTACCACTTAGTTTCTCAACAGTTCTGTTAAGCAAATTTCTTCCACGCGAAAGTGTTTTTAAGAATTGCACTTCTTCTTCATTTATAAGTTGAATAAGTGACAAAGGATCTTTTGTTATTTCAGGAAAAACATCTCCCAACAATTCAACAACAGTGTGAACTAAAGATCCAAAAAAGCCCGGTTTGGCATTCAGTTTTTCGGAGGCATAACGTACTGCTCTCCTTAAAATTCTTCGAAGTACATAGCCTCTCCCAGTATTGTCTGGACATCCACCATCTGATAAAGCAATAGTTAATGTTCTTGCATGATCAGCCAAAACTCTGTATGCCATGTCTACTCCATCGACATCTTCCGATCCAACTTTTCCAGAATAAGGTCTCACTCCTGTGCCAATTTCAATTGCTTTAAATATAGGCATAAAGAAATCTGTATCATAATTAGCTCTCTTATTTTGAATCACGGACACTAATCTTTCTAGACCTAATCCACAATCAATATGTTTTTTTGGCAGCGACTTTAATAACCCATCCGTTTCTCTGTTGTATTGAATAAACACCAAATTCCAAATTTCCAGTACATCAGGGTCATCCATATTCACGAGATGAGCTGCATCACGTCCTCCAATTCTATCATAATGCAACTCTGAGCATGGACCACACGGACCTGTTTCTCCCATTTCCCAAAAGTTATCTTTCATACTCCCAGGAAGAATATGTGATTCAGGAAGCCCTAATTTAAGCCAGATTTCCTTGCATTCAAGATCTGGTTGTAGCCCTGAAGAAGCATCTCCTCCAAAATAAGTAACATACAATCGATCCCCTGGCAACTTAAAAACTTCAGTAAGAAGTTCCCAGGCCCATGCACATATTTCTTTTTTGAAGTAATCACCAAAGGACCAGTTACCCATCATTTCAAAAAATGTATGATGATAAACATCCTTACCCACATCATCTAGGTCATTGTGTTTACCTCCAGCTCTTATGCATTTCTGGGTATTAACAACTCGTACATACGAAGCCATATCAGAGTTAGGGTCAACGGACCCTAAAAAGACAGGTTTAAATTGGTTCATGCCTGCATTGGTAAATAATAGCGTTGGATCGTCCAAAGGTATTGTAGAAGACGAATGAACATACTTATGCCCCTTATTAATAAAGAAATCAATAAAGGTTTTTCTTATCTGGTTGCCACTCATTGCGGTATCCATTTTTGGTAAATCTGAAAAATAAGAAAGATTTATTACAGATGATAAAGAAAAAAATTAAAACTCAGAACCTTAAATTGGTTAGGATATATATTTTTTGACTGAAATCTATATAAATAAATTAAAAAACACGACTGGATAAAATTGTCACTGCCTCAGTCAGTCGGGGGACCATTCTGTGGAACACTTTTAAATTTAAGAAGTCCCCCAACTGCCATGGCAATTTTATCAACTTGTTTATACCCGGACTGCCAAGGAAGGGTTATTTACTTTTTAGTTCGTTTTTCAGCAGAGCAGTCGTGTTTTTTAATTTTTATTATATACATTTTAGTGACAAGTTTTTTTTAGGGTTCCGTAGTCAACAAGGAACCCTTATATGTAGTTTCCATGTCTGTCTGTCCGTATAGCTAGTAGTATTATCGCGTCAAGCAAATGTCATGTCAATGAAAATGTGTGCGTGGTCGTACAGTTCACGGTAGCTGTGTGTATCGCTCCGACAGGCACAGTAGCGCAACATTTGTAGCACTCGATTCGTAGTTGCGATCGAAGCTCCGCCGGCCCCTTAAGGATTAGTACCAAGATACAAATAAAGAGACTTTTCTAGCGGCGGCATTTCCATTAAATTTTTAAAATAAAAGAACACTTATTTTGGCATAACTATAATAGTTAGACATAATTATGCTGTTGCGACACTTTTTGTTGATAATGATTATTTTATTCTATCATCAATAGTTTCCGCAGCGCACGCGATGTAAAGAATATTTTAGGTAATTTTTTTACACCTTGGGTTACATTATTGGAGTTTTAGTAAGGATCCCCAATGTTTTTGAAATTATAATTTTGCCTATGTCACCCTAGGATAGTGTAGCTTCCCAACAGTGAAAGAGTTTTTCAAATCGGTTCAGTAGTTTCGGAGCCTATTCAATGCAAACAAACAAACAAACAATCAAATCTTTCCTCTTATAATATTATTATTAGTATAGAAAATTGCAGGGCTCAAGCTAAACTGGTTATTTACGTAAAATGGCAAAAAAATGTACACCACGTTGATGTCTTTTTGAAAAGTCCCTTTCTCTCACTAGGGTATTGCAATAAGTCTGTCCCTTTCTATCTGAACTTATACTGCAGAGTGTTGTGACAACTTCAAAATAAAGTCTATCTAAGTCGATAAAAATTACGATGTTTCCTAATGGTAAAAAAGTAACATTAAGTATTTAATGTTTACATTTTAGATTTCCGTAACTGAAAGAAAAGTGGATTAATGCAGTTCACAGGGAAAATTGGTTTCCAAATAAATATAGAGTTGTTTGTTTAAGGCATTTCACAGCAGATTAAAAATAAGTAATAGCAATGTCAATCCTTGTCGGATAGAACCATAAATTCTCTTAAATGAAATTTAAATAATTTATTGTTCAATTAGGATTGTAGACGTCGATTTTCCGGGCTGGGGCCGCCTTGAGGCGGCTCCTGCCCATTCTAGGGGGTCCAAACGCCTCCTGCCGGAGGCTCTACGCGGGGGTCGTGCGGTCCATGGCCATTTAAGGGGCATCGGTGCGGGCACGTTCCCTTAGGCTGCGGCCAGCCGGCCGGTTGAACGCGTCCCAAAGGGTCATGGCCATTCGGCTGGCCCGGGGATACCGCACGGTCTCCCGTGAGGCGGCGAGCCTCCTTGCCGGATTACCGCCATGGGATCTGGAGGCGAAGGTCCTCGCGCACATCTGAGAGTGGCGCGAGGAGGTGCAGCGGAGTTATCGCGGCACAGCGGACAGAGCTCCGGCAAGATCTCATGGCGGCATGGAGAGTGCGATTGTCGCAACCCAGTGCTGGGCACGCCACAATAGCGGCGATAAGTCCCCTCTTTGAGGAGTGGCTAGAGAGACGCCACGGCGTCCTCACCTTCCGCCTGACACAGGTCCTCACCGGACATGGCAGCTTCGGGAGGTTCCTGTGTAAGATTAGGCGGGAGGGAACGCCCAGGTGTCACCACTGTGCGGATCGCCCGGAGGATACGGTGGAGCATACGGTGGAGGTATGCCCTGCTTGGGCGGAGCACCGCCGTGTCCTCGCGGAGGCGATTGGCGGCAGTGACCTCTCGCGTCCGGCCCTGGTCCAGGCCATGGTACGGAGCGAGAGGGCATGGGAAGCCGTCACCTCCTTCTGCGAAGCAGTAATGCTTGCGAAGGAGGAGGCGGAACGCGTGAGGGAAAGGCAAAGTTTGTGCCCTCACGCCCCTAACCGCCGCCGTTGGAGACGCCCTGGGCGTCGGGAATCCCAAGAGGATTCCCGGCCACCATAGGCGCGGGCTTGCGGACGGCGAGCAACGGGGAGCTCGCCGTCCGATAAGGACCAGGCCCGGATCGATGGCGCGTCGTGTTCCACGCGCGCCTCAAAGAGATGTTAGCACAATTAGCGGGGTCCGCTAGGACCGATGCCTGCCAGGGTTGCGGGAAAGTCCGAAAGGGGTACCGGGACCTTGGCAACAGGCAAATGAAGGAACACGGGTGGGTTTTAGTCAGTAAAAGTCTGACACGCCCTTCCGCTCCGCCCAGAGCGAGAGAAGTCATTGAAAGATTTCCAAATATCAAAAAAAAAAAAAAAGTGAGGGGATGCCGTAAGAGGACATTTTTATTTATTATTTATTTATAGTTAATTAAAACGAAACAATACCAATTACATTAATCAACATAGAAACATTGTTATATATACCTAATTTAATAAAAAGCTAACATGGAACAGTGGACTTCCTTGCATACTTATTGGTGATGTTCTTCAGAAAAGTCAGATGCGTAGTACTCGCAACTAGCGTGCTTGTATGCCAGATGTATGAACGTAAACAAGGCAAAAGGAGTATGTAAGGTTCGTAGCAGGTGGTGTCCTGTAGTTTCTGCCTACCCCCAAGGGAAGAATGTATGTGTAATTTGTTTGGAGTAAGGCGTAGGCGACGGATTCCTGCTTGCAAGGGCTCCTATTTCTGAATGGTTAAAAAAATTACCACGAAGGGGATGGCAGGGTCTAGTGAGCGAGCGATGCGAGTTAACAAAAAAGAACTTCGAACCTAACCTGTCCGAATCGGGGTGCCCTATCCCAAGTCCCGAACTTGCTTTGCTCGCTCTTGCATCCATTAAAAAGTTATTTTTTTAAACTTAACAAAAAAAATCATTTAAATAAAAATGTCTCCTACAGTAAAAAAGTTGTGTGGAGAGTTCAGGAGACCCCCAAATAACCTCACATTCTTTCTAGCGAGGTGAAACGATTCTAAACCCAACCCTAGAATCCTAACTGCCGGAACGAGTTTTCTAAATTCAAAGCAGTGTAATAGTCTAGGTTAGATTCATCATTTCTGATTTTAATTTTAGATGTTACTGTGAACTTCTTTTTAAAATTGCATAAAATTATTATGTACACAAAAATCATATAATATAAGTATAGTAAGTAACTATATTTAGTAGTATAGTATAGTATAATATATTGCATTTAGTTTTATCTTAAAATTTTGTTTAAGTACCATCGAAGAAGTTCATATCTATGCACCGTAAGGACTATTTCTGCTTGCAGCGCTCGACCGTTATAGAACCGGGGCGGTAACACATGTGGTCATCGTGTTCACAGGATTTTGTTTTGAAACTGCTAAGATATGAAATTTTTCGATAGTACATACTTAATACCATTTGATACTAAACATTTTATTCATTGTCCAGACAGTGAATAAAATGTTTGGTATCAAATGGTTCATGGTAACAGACATTTAAAAAAAAAATATCACAATATCTTACAATTTGCATCATGCTGTTGTCTTATAAGATGTACTTGGTATACTTAAGTATATACATAAACAATTATTACCTATACAGATTGTTAATAGGTACCAGAACTTTAACAATTTAGGTATTCAATATCTGATCAACTGTTATCACCTGTCTCTTTTAGATCAATGAAAACATTAGATAACCTGTTTTCATTACTTTAGCTACATTTCATATATAAATAAATTCATACTACATATAATTAAAATGATGCCGTGTACCTACCATATGGTAAGTAAGTATTGTACTTAGAAATCTTGATCTTGAAAATTGTAAATATAAGAATACTGACAGGGGCGATCACAGAATGGGTAATGCAAGGTAATGGTTAAATTCTGACTATCCACCTCATGCAAACTTACCGGTTAGATTATGCAGGAAACTTGCGTTGCGACTACACTTACGCCAGCAATCTGTGCCAGCAATGACAAATCGCTGTTTGTCATTTCACTCAGTTGCTCAGTTCCTTCCTAGTATCTATCTCTAAGTAGTCTGTGGTTCCTTCAGTCAGTTCCAAGGGCTCCATCACTTTAGGCTTACAGAAAAATATCGATATATTAATACTTTTAGTTTGATATATCGATATTTTAGGCGATATTTAAGTATTTCGACATACCGATATAAGATATCAAGAATCGAAAACGATATATTTCCATTAGCAACACCGTTGTCGCCACTGACTAGAACCGCTGAAATTCAGAGCCGTAAAAATCATACTTTTTTTCCTAGTTTGGTATTTATAGGAAATAACGTGAACTGCATAAAGTAAAAAAAAAAATTTTTAATTCCACCGATATATCGCTATTTCGAAATTGATATTGATATTTTTTTTAAATATCGATACTTTTATACACTTCTTGAAAAGAAAAATCGTTAGAGAGTAATTAGTTTTTATGTAAATCTAAATACAATTTTAATTTTTTCGTGTGAAGTTGGCCCCCCTTCCCGCAAAAATGGACATAGACGTAATTTTATTTTGCGAATCGTTAGAGAGATTGAGAGTTACACAAAATCGTTAGAGAGTTAATATTTTATTTGATATTAAATCATTTCTAAGAGCGTGACGTTAGCCCACCTCTGTGAATTTTGCCCCCGATTTAATTATTCTCAACTTTTGTTAATGCTAATCACAAAACACAAAGTACGTTTTTTTATCAGGATCATAGATTAAAATGATCAGGGTCGTGTTGATTCCCCAAAACATCTTTGCTTTGTGTCCGTGGTGTGGAGAAAGTCTTCGACCAAGAATACGAAGCGCTTTTCTTTTATCTGAGTAATTCGTTTCATAGCCACAACCGTAAGTAAAAGTACTCTGTGGTATCTCTAAGTAGTCTGTGCCCACAAGTGCCCACAACTGAAATATTTAATTGTCTGTGTGCTAGTCTGTGATTTAAGGTTTTGTGAATATAACCACAATAATGGCACTGTCCTCAGCTTTTTATAAGTTTTGTATAAGCTTTAGAAATAGGGAAGTTACAAAACAATTTTGTGGCTATTTACAATACGCAACAAGTAGTAGCCTAGTTATGAATGAGAATTTCGGCGCGAATGCATTGAAGCCCGTATCCGAAGACTTGTCCACTGTCACCCCTTACTTCTCAAATACTTTTAATTTAGCAGCATATGTAAATCAATCTGAAACATTGAAGAATTTAGTTAACCTTAATGTAAATATAAGTAAAATCGAAAAAAAAACATTTATTGTTGATACAATTTTAAAATTGGATTTTGAAAAAGACATGAGAAGCCATATATTATACTTAAACGACTTTGTTGGAATGGAAGAAATTGGTAATTTTCTAACTAAGAACCCAATGATTTTATGTGAACCATTAGAAGACCTTCAAGTAAGAGTTAATTATTTATACTCGAAAGGTTTCAAAGAAAATCAAATCAAGAGAATTATTACAAAAAATCCCTTCTGGTTGATGTTTAGGTAAGTTGTTATAATTATGTACCTAATTTTGTATTTTTTCATTTTATTTGGTACCTAACATTCTCTGTTGTCTAACAAAAAAGGCATCAACATGTATGTTAGTAAAATAAATTGCTGCTTGTTGTTTTAAAATGAGAAATTAAGATAATAATACCAGCTTGTTACAGAGAGGCACAACCATTAATCACCATCCTTGCTCTGCCCAGAAGCTCCACAGGCTTTGCCGAGCTACCTCGCTGTTCTGAGGATTTTTTCCTGTTGGGAAGCCATGTAGCGTATCTGAACCTAATAAGTTTTATTTAAAATATTTACTGTCTCCTTCCAGCACAAAAAGGATTGATAAAAGATTAGGGTTTTATCAAGAATGCTTGACCTTAAGGGGCAACGAAGTAAGAGATTTGACTGTTAGGCAACCTAAAGTAATAACATACAATTTACATGCTGTAAAATGCAATCTGTTTGTAATAAAAGAAGAAATGGGCTTTGAAGATATTGAAGTGAAAGAACTAGTGTTAAACAAACCTAAACTGTTAATGTTGAGTAAGTATTCTATTTTATCTGATTTCAGCCATTCTATGCCAAAGTACACATGGATACATAAATCAAGTTATACATTTCCATTATAAGCTGACCTGTCATTGTACAGAAATCTTATACAATACGAGATCAGCATATACTGCAAATGTATAGCTTGTTACGTAGCTGTGTGTACACGACAATGATTACAATTTTTTATTTAGTTGACCTAGTATGTATTTTTTTTGTTTTCAAGGGCTATGTGACATTTCGATAGTGTGTATTCTAGATTTATTTGAAAATTTGAACAAAAAACTTTTGCGTGGCCAAATTCGGAACTAACGACGCCATCTTGATGTCTTGTCAATGTCATTCAAGTGCCAAAAGATCCTTGTAATATATTCTTTTTTGGTATTACCTTGTCAATAATAATACATTTCAAGTGACATTTCACAAAACAATTGCAACAAAATATATAACAACAGCGGCACCCGATCAACATCATTCGAGCGCCAAAAGATCCTAGCAGTGTAAATGCTGCAATGTCAATGAGAAAACAGAGGAGTAAAGTGCTTTAGAGTGCGTTTCATCAAATAGAGGCTTTCCGAAAGTCGGTCCTGAAAACAGGCGCGAAATTTAAAAAACAAGACTTTTTATATCTGTACATAGTGCGATAACATATATTGATACTTGAAATTTTATTTTATTTGAATGAAATTAAATTTCAATAATCAACACGAATTATAGTACTATGTTTGGGGACAAAGAGTCTTGTTTTTTTTAAATTTCGCATGTGCTTTCAGGACCGACTTTCGTTGGCCAGACTCTAGTTCCTTTGCAGTAATATAGCAGCACTGTGAAATTTAAAAATAACGGACCTATTATGTAGCGCCCTAACGGCGTAAGAGTATTCGTATTAGTCCTACAACAGTACAGCCAACATTATGGCATAGGAACTGCTTGATGAAACGCAATAGACGTATTTTTTTATTGGCTCTCGAATTACATTTGCAGTGACATTGACATTATTGGTAAGCATTCGTGAAATTGTCTATAGTGGGTTCATTCTAACTTGTCCCGTGGCGCGATTAGTAGTACTTTTCTGATAGTCGTTATTTTGAATTCTAGTTGTATTGAAACTAAGCTTGACAAGCAACGGTGCCAACATAAAAGGGACAAGATATAGTGAATGGTCAGTAGATAGTAAAATTGTATTGCCAAATCAAGATGCGACGCTAGTTCAAATTTTCGGGCCAAATGATCCTATAATCCTATACATTTAGTTGTCATGAGATTGTCATGGACTTATTATACACCTTAGATTTACTTTTTTTACTTGTTAGTCTATCTTAGCCGAAGCAAAACGAGATGAGAGATAGCAGAGCCGAGGTCATTTGTCCCTTTTTCTCTTAGAGTATATAATTACAGTAGTATAGAGCGCGTGCAAAAAGCACACTTAATTTTAATTTAGAATAGTTTATATATGCCCCTGGCTGGAGGCCCTGAGTGTAGAAGCTTAAGGCAGCCACAGGAAAGTCCGGTTAAGAAGTTATGATTTCCGAAATCACACTTCAAGACGCCAAAGTTAAAAAAAAAAAAAAGCGCGTGCAACGAAGTAGGAACAGTAGGCATGGGTGAGTGAAAACAATATGACGTTCCCGCCCCGAACGCTACAAGCGCTCGGAGCGGGAACGTCGTGGTTGATGCAGGCAAAATGGTCAAATGTGCAGTTCTATCTTGCGAAAACGATACTAGGAAACACACAAAACCGAAATCCAATATCACATTTCATCGATAAATTTTAATATCGGAAGCCGATTTTTTTACTTTTTTATGAAAACAAATTATGCATCGTGGGTGTGAAGAGACGTGAGACTGTAGTGATGTGACGCGAACAACTGTTAGCAACTGTTTAGTCCTAGTAAATATTTTGAAATGTTTGCTAGGAGAGCTATATATTTATGTAAACTCAAAATCTTATAATCATTTATTGTATGTAAATAATTTTGACGCGTGTTTTGTACGATGTACTTTCTAATATTTTTAATACGAAAGTATTATAGCATAAACGTAAAGTATGGAATGTAACAATATCACATATGAACTGCCTAATTGATTTTGTAGAATTTTGTAAATAGAATGGAGTAAAATTAAATAAAATTTCAAAATTAAAAAAACCTTAGCAAGTCCGCACGATTTTCTGACATTTCTATTACACATCATTTTTTAAGTAAAATTAAAACACTTTCATAAATAAAATAATATCTATAAACATAATGATGACTAAACGCAACCAACAATGCGCGAAAACGCAAACAACGCGACCAATTGGAACCGTGCACCTAGCTTCTGACGTTTCATAAGTGCCCATGTAGGCTTATGTGAAATAAAATATTTTGATTTTGATTTTGAACAATATTACTGTTAATTCTCTAAGTAGTCTGTGAATATAACGATCACACTAACAGCCCCACACTTATCGATAGCTCGCCGATCGGCACGTAATTGATACATCCCTATCCGTCATATACCTACTCATCAATATAAATATTTACAGCTCACTTGCCTACGATGCGTATTAAGCAATTTGTGCAATATGCGCGCTCTAATGTAATTATTTACTCATAAATCTTAAAAATAAAGTAAAATTGATCAATCTGCCTAGCCTTTTCTCAACTATGTTGTGGTCGGCTTCCAGTCTAACCGGATGCAGCTTAATACCAGTATTTCATATGGAGCGACTGCCTATCTGACCTCCACAGCCCAGTTACTGGCTAATGCGACACTCCTTGGTAAGACTGGTTGTCCGACTTTCGGGCTTCTGACGACCCGTAACGACTGTCAAAGAACCACGAATGATAGCCTGAACCAACGGCTTATCGTGCTTCCCGCGTCACGGTGGGGTCTCGGTATGTAAAGATGGCCACCCATCCACGGACCAACCCCGGCAAGCGTAGCTTAACCTAATGGATCGACCCGTGCGGCTGTTACTACTTAACCACGAGCTCCTCAACAAGCTACAAGTAAAATTAGTAACATAAATACTTAAATATTTTTAGTTTTTAGATTAGTTTTAACCTTTTAACCGCCCGACTTCTTAACAGTTGTCGTGTCGGCACAGTGAATCGAAAAATAAATACCTACAACAAAGAGGGATGTGCAATGCGTAATTTAAATAAAAAAATCAGATTGAACGGGCGTCGTAAATATACGAGGTTGGCGAAATGGACACGAAAATATTTCTGGGATAAATCGCGGCGTCAGCCATTAAAAGGTTAAATAATTTCGTATTTACGTAGTTTTACAATCTGTACATAATTTTAATTGTTAAAATAATCCAAATAATATGATTGTTTGGTAGGTATCGTTAAATTACACGGGTAACACTGAAATTTGACATCAATGGTGTCATGGCGTTCTGTTTTTTGTGGAGACGCATCGCATTTTTTGGCTGAGTAGATCATCAGTACTCGCTACCTTTGAAAGTAGAATATAGTATTTTCATCTAAGTACTTCCACCATGGTCCATTGTCCGTCTTCACAATGACGTAGTGTCCTGTTGATTTCCACCCTCCAATCCAGGGGGCCAAGTCTACTAATTTAGAAACGTGTCAGTGGTCTCACAATTATGAGTTATTGACAGATTTGTCCCGGCACACTTGTGCGACGAACCATCGCGCAAATTTTAAGTTCACTATTTCACAAGTTCATTAGTCTATCTAAGCAACTTAATTTCAATATTTTTGTAATAAAAACAATCATTTGGAATTACTTAGTGTCAATTGGACACATAATTATTTCAAAATGAACTTTACTGTTTGTTTTATGAATGTTTGGTCACCCTATTAGAAACTGATAGACAGAGCCCCGGTATACATTATCTCTCTCTGCTCGTGTTTTTGCTACGAAAGCTCAGTCCTGTTTGTATAATTAAGTCCATGATATTTGTATGGAATGACCACGTCATCGCGTTTCCTCATAAGGGGGGTGGGTGCTTCACGAATCTGTGTAAAATGCAAGATTTCAAATCATGTTTTATTACTAGCTATCAATCAATCAATTATTAAAACGTACATTTTCAATGTCATTAACTCAAACTTATTTTTTCTAAATTAAAGTTAATGATTGATTCATTAACATCTCTGGGAGTACCAGGAATAATATTTTAAAATGTATGATATAATATTATCTTTATTTATTACAGATCAGAGGACTCTGCTGGAAAGATTTAAATTCATCCACAATGTGATGAAAATATCACACGAAAATATACTGAAATTCCCGGAGATATTATTAAGTAGAAAATTCAGAATAAAACAACGACATTTATTTTTGGAAAAGTTAGGCCGCGCTCAATATAATCCAAAGAAAGAAAATTTTATTCCAATGAAATCTCTAATCGAAGATACAGATGTAGAGTTCTGTAATTTTTTTGCAAAATGCAATGTTAATGACTTTAATATTTTTTTAAAAACTCTATAACTTAACCAGCTTTACCTAATACAATTTTATTTTGGAAGGCATTCAATGAATGATACAAAAGAGCATCAAGGATTCCAGCGACTGTGAAAACTCCTCCAATTATAGCGCAGATGTTTGTGGCAAAATGGCCAATGGACCTAAAAATAAATAAATCAAATTGTTATATTATTAATTTATTCCCATAGTACTAAGCGTAAAACTGAAATTTATAATTATAATTTGTTACCTTTCCTTTTCGGTGTATTTAACCATAAGCGGCGAAAGTTCATAACTGAAAAATGCTCCTGGCATACCAGATTCTGCATTATTAATGGACACTGATTTTTGATGTCTTGTTACTGAAAACTGGTTTGTGTGTAACACAGTCTTGTCTAACTTTACATACATAGTTGGGACTATTTTTAAATAGTACTGAAACATTACAGCACCTGAAAAAAAAAAAAACGTTTTTTAGTCAAAGACTCGGGGCGCGCATTTAAGGGGATGCGCCAAGGTAGCCCGCGAAATTCAAATTTTCTTACGTTTTTTGCGATTTGCAGGTTAGTATCAGGTTATAATTATGTTGATCTAAATATGATACACGGCCGTAACACACATTGATTTACAGAATTATAATCATTAGAACCAGCAATACAACTCCTTACCGTGCGTTTGCACTGGCGAAACATTTAATACAAAACATGTTGAAATCTCTAGTTCCTGTCAAAAATTGTATGGAACATTGACAGAAAATAGAGATTTCAACATGTTTTATCGTAAATGTTTCGCTAGTGCAAACGCACGGTTAAGTTCATATGGAACATGTTTTCGCAACTGCAAATGTAAGTTGGTCTATCATTACTCAGTAACTTGTAGAGCCTACTTAGCTGTGATAGTTTTCCTTTTAATTTCGTTATATATACTACTACATGACTACTACCGTGAATTTTATCACATACCCGAAACCCTTTATCAAAAAAAATTTTTTGCCCTTTTTATAGATAATCGTACGGAACCCTTCCTGCGTGCGTCCGACTCGCACTTGGCCGGTTTTTGACAGATTAGAATGCGAATGTTCTACGAAATACGGGAACTTTTGGAAGTAACATAAAACACAAGCTGAGGCCCGCGGCTTCGCCCGTTTGAAAAATTATATACCAAAACCTTCCTCGAGAATCAAACGGCATGAAAATCAGTACAGTAGTTTTTGAGTTTATCGCGAACAGACGGACAGATGCGGCGGAAAACTTAGTTTTATAATATGTAGTGATTAGTAAGTACTTTGTGCGCAAGAATTTCGTACGTTTCCCCCCAAGAACTTAAACACCCCCTTTAAAATGGTTCTTTTGGAAGATCATTCCCTACGATATTTACGTTATAGTGGATCCGTAAAGGTAACCCGCGAAATTAAATTTCCTTAGTTGTTTGCAATTTGTAAATCAGTGTCGGGTTGTGTCTCTTAAATGCTTGATCAAAATATGATTCGCAACAATAACAAAATATGTATTTACAGAATTATAATCATTACTATGCGTTTGCACCAGAAAACATTCAACATGTAGATGTTGCGAAACTTGTCACATGAAACCGATCTCACTACTTGTTTTGTCGAACTTGTGTTCGCACTGTACGAAACAAGAGTGTCTTATGACAGATGTCAAGATTTGTTGTAAACTGCGTTCGCACTGTCTAGAAACATAAACAACAGACATGTTTTTTATAGAGATATGCCACGTTTTCGTTCGCACTGTTGTTTGTTTACTTAAGCCGCTTTCACATTAGGACGTTAGCAGCGCGACAGTAGCGCGGCAGAAGCACATTCCTTCACATTATAACTATGCGTTTGCACCAGAAAATATTCAACATGTAGATGTTTCGAAACTTGTCACATGAAACCAATATCATTACTCGTTTTGTTGAACTTGCGTTCGCACTGTACGGAACATGAGTAAGTCAGATAGATCTCAAGATTTCTAGTAAAGTATGTTCGCACTGTCTAGAAACATATATAATAGACAAGTTTTTTATAGAGATTTTTCACATTTGCGTGCGCACTGTTGTTTGTTTACGTCAAATTATGTCTCTTAACTTGTCTATTGCTTGATGTTTAGTGTTATCCGAATATGCTAGTAAACATCCCGTGTTTCTACCGATACAGAGAGTGCTCCAAAGTAGACACGATGAAGTTTATAGAGGCAAGGTTTCCATGTTTATGGAATACAAAATGACTTGACATGGTCACACTTTGGTCGATTTTTATAGTCCACAAAGACTATAAAAACCGACCAAAGTGTCAAAACTAAATCTTACAACATGTTACTAGATTCATTTATTATTACCGTGCGTTTGCACTGGCGAAACATTCGAGACAAAACATGTTTAAATCTCTAGTTCCTGTCAAAAATTGTATGGAACATTGACAGAAAATAGAGATTTCAACATGTTTTGTCTTGAATGTTTCGCCAGTGCAAACGCACGGTTAAGATGATATGATATTTGATACGAAATTGGTTTGTAGAGGCATGTGGCGAAACATATGAATTGATATGAAACGTCAAACATGTTTCGCGTCAATAAGTTGCCTGACCGTGCGTTTGCACTGGCGAAACATTTAATACAAAACATGTTGAAATCTCTAGTTCCTGTCAAAAATTGTATGGAACATTGACAGAAAGTTGAGATTTCAACATGTTTTGTCTTGAATGTTTCGCCAGTGCAAACGCACGGTGACAATGCGAACGCGAGTCGATACATTGACAAAAAACAGAGATTTCAACAAGTTTTTATGTGAATGTTTCGCCAGTGCAAACGCACAGTAAGAACGGTACGTCTGTCTGTCTGTCACAGCCAATTTGCTCTAAATTTGGTACACATATCGCACCTTCGGTGCAACAAAGTCACAACAGCTCATTTTTTAATTTTACAGGAGAGGACTTAGAATTTTTTTTTCGCATTTATTTACTCATTTCTGGATTACTATTTATAGTAGGTTTGAAATCTTTATAAAATTAATAGTTTATTTTGTTTGCTATAGTTTTACGTTAAAAATCTTATATTGAATTATCAAAAAATCCTAATAAAAGACATAACAAAAAAAAGTGTCCTGAATTGTGACTTTGTTGCACCGAAGGTGCGATATGTATTTCTGTGAATAATGTGAAGGAATGTGCTTCTGCCGCGCTACTGTTGCGCTTCTAACGTCCTAATGTGAAAGCGGCCTTAGGTCAAATTAAGTTGAAACTGTTGTTTGGCGAAATTCGCTCCAATTATAACCTATTAAAGGGGCGATAGACGTGCGAGCAACTACGCGTACTTATGGTTCGGCGAGCTAACTCGCGCGTCTGATATCGCCGCGAGCCAATTTGACAATGAAATTTTGAACAAGCTTCACGTGTGTCACCGACGGCGAGTCGAGTAAAGCCTTAAAAAACTTAAAGACCGCGCACTTTAAGTACGCACGTCTATCACCCACTTTAGAGTTAATGGTTGGACATGGACACCAAAGTAAAGACCGTTTCAAGTCTTTCAAGGATTTCAATAATACCCGTCAGCTGTCAAAATAGTCTAGATAGAAAATTGACTGACGTTCGGCCTATTTCGGACTCACAGCGCCAATCAGACTCAGTCACCGCTCAGTAATTATTGTAAGAATGTTAAAGTTGCCTAAGCTTGAGAGTCATTTTGCAAGTTTATTTGATTAATGATTCACTTATTACAAACGATAAAATGGTTCCAACAGATTAAATATTACCACTTTTTAACAAAACCACAAAGTGCTCGACTACTAGAGAGGTCACTCGCAATTTTAGTAAGAAAAAGAAAAGCTCTATGGTTTATCATTATTAATTAATTTTTAATAAAAACTTAATTAAATTGGATATAAATTAAAAGCAGTTCTATTTTTATGATAATTTTAGCAATGAAACATAAAAATATAAATTGGAAAATTTCCGAATTTCCGCCATTTTGTCGCCATCAGTAATTTGATTGTGCCATGCTTTCATTTTGCTTCTGTGCAATGTTGGTAGCATGGCGTGTATTATTGTTACCGTGCGTTTGCACTGGCGAAACATTCGAAACAAAACATGTTTAAATCTCTAGTTCCTGTCAAAAATTGTATGGAACATTGACAGGAACTAGAGATTTAAACATGTTTTGTCTCGAATGTTTCGCCAGTGCAAACGCACGGTTAGATCAATCTTTCGTGCCACTTTACCTCAAGAATGAAAGAGATACGGCGCTTAGTTTCACAGATAATCGCAAAAAAGTTGGACCATAGTTGAACTGCCGTGGTACGAAGAGCGTAAGTCAACTATGTTTTCACAGCTGCCGTAGTACGGCGAACGTCATTGGAAGGGTTATCCTTATCTTTATATATTGGCAGGTGTGTACTTTGAACCTTACCGTGCATTTGCACTGGCAAAACATTCACGACAAAACATGTTGAAATCTCTATTTTCTGTCAATGTTCCATACAATTTTTGACAGGAACTAGAGACTTCAACATATTTGTCGTGAATGTTTCAAGTGCAAACGCAAGGTTACGCAAGAGTGTGCGTAAAAAAATCACTGTGCAAACGCAATCGACAACGATTTATCAAATTGCAACTGCCGCCGATGAACGATAATCTGCAACGACTTGTCATACACACTAACGATAAATCTGCGCAAATCGGTTCGGGTTTGCACAGATTAATCGCTACGATATATCGTTACGTGTGTAGCAGGCATAAATCGAAGGAATATTTTCTTTCTGGTCGTCCATTTAACTATAATGGAAACACTATAGTATTTATAACGAGTTCGTAACTTGTTCATGTCACTTATTATGTATGGCAACAATGCAAGCAAGACAACAAAAAAAAAAAAAAAACTATCTATGCCTGTTTAGACATTTCTCTGGGCTTGAAGTATTGTTAAAAATACACCTAAAATACTCCTAAATATTGGAAAAAAGACTGCTCAAAGATGCCCGTGCCAGGCGGAGTCTATCAGAGTCAAGGACCATCTTGTTTTGACAAAATGAAGATGGGCTTCATGATTGGATTTTGTGTCGGGATGGCGAGCGGCGGCCTATTCGGTGGTTTTACAGCTTTGAGGTTAGAACTGTCTTATTACATTGTTTTTTTTTGGGTAATTGCCGTTACCTAATTTATCGTTCGTTGCAGATATGGAGCAAGAGGAAGGGAATTAGTACATTCGGTTGGAAAAGTCATGCTTCAAGGTGGCGGAACCTTTGGAACCTTTATGGCCATCGGTACCGGGATCCGTTGTTAATGTTATAGTGGGTCCAATACTAATTTTGTACATACATTAATTTTAAATAGTGCTTAGTGTGCACCTGTCTATGCTTTTAAATAGTGATTTAATATTATGATTTATATTAAATATTGTTATTGAAACATTTATATTATTTTTCTTTCAACTACATAGTAATGTTATCATTAATCACTACAAGACCGATCACAAAGGACGTACTTTTTGCTTAGAACCAAAACAGTGCAGTAAAGTTGTATGGAATTTCATTGTTGCACTGTTTTTCATTAATGCACTGTTTTTAGGGTTCCATACCCAAAGGGTAAAACGGGACCCTATTACTAAGGCTTGTCTGTCTGTCTGTCAGTCCGTGCACCCGTCCGTCCATTTGTCTGTCTGTCCGTTGGTCCGCCTGTCCGTCCTTCCATCCGTCCGTCCGTCTGTCTGTCTGTTTGTCCGTCTACCCGTCCGTCTGTCTGTCCGCCCGTCCATCAGTCCGTCCGTCCGTCAATCTGTCTGTCTTTCAATTTTTTTAAAACTTATTGCTTAATATGAAGTACTTATCTAAAGTTTTCGATAGCGATATGAATGCAACTCCAGAAAGTATAAAAACAGCTGCAAATGAAATTGTTAATAATCTTTTGCCGTAAAAGTCGCGGGATAACTTTGTTTTCATTAACTTGAGTTTTTATTTTGAGTAGGTATATTTTATCACGGTAGGTAGATTGGTAGTTGAACGAAAAGTAGATTACGCACCTTGCTAAAGTGAGTAATTAATGCACTCGTGTTAATTTAGTGCCCTCGCATACGCTCGGGCACCAACATAACCCTCGTGCATTAATAACTCTTGGCGCTCGGTGCAACAATCTACTATTTCATCTTAGGTTGTAGCACTTGTGTGCAGAGTTCCTATAAAAATACTTCTAATACCTAAGTATACCATCAAGGTGGTGTTATCAAGGGAGAACAGAATATCCTTATAGTCATTGCTTCAGGGTGGAAGATTATGGTACCTTCATACATTAATAAATCTATCTATTGCTATAAATTCAGTTGTTCCTTACAATGTTGCTGTGGTCTCAGAGGCGAACTAGCAGTCTCGGCCACATTACACTGTGTATAGTAGTAGCCTTTACCACCTTCTGCTGATTATGCACCATAAAAATGTAAAGTAAAAAAAAAGATGTATAGGTGTGTCTAGATGTAGGTACAGGCAGGTTGCATATCTGGCCACGTAGACCTGGTCCTAGTCGGCCTTATCGACAGTCTACGAATATAAGTGTGTGGCGGTACCTACTTCGCCACATTCGCACTACGCATCAAAGACCTGACGTCACACAAAAATCCTGACGTCACAAAAATCCTGCATCGCGCAATTAGGGTTTACCGTGCAGTGAACATATATGTATACAAAAATCCAATATCAATCATTGGGCAGTTGCCCGCCAGACACAACACCCGTCTGGTAGGAGGATCCTCCCTTTTTTATGGTGGATGAGTGAACTTTACACCCTGTTCCTGATACTCCTAAAAGTGGAACAAATATCACTTGATCCACTTATATTCATTTATTATACAACATTTTATATTATAAATAGGTATCTAAGAATTAATGGAAGCACACTCATCTTTTAGACAAAATGGACCAAATTATCCGTCATACATTAACTTTGATCTTAAATGTGGCCATGGACGACCGAGCTTGGGCACAAGCTACTCTTCCCATACGTATGGGAGGCCTCGGCGTCCGCAAAATTTCTAGTATTAGTTTACCGGCTTTCATATCCTCGGTTCACGGTACTGAGAAATTAATCAGGAAAATCCTAGCTTCCACACTGATTGATTTTGACGTGCCGTGCCTCACCGAGGCTATAGATGCCTGCAGACTCGCTTGCCCGAATTCAGATCCGCCCGACAATCCATCTTCCCAGAGACGGTGGGATGAGCCGCTCTGCAGAGTAGTACAGAACAACTTACTTGACACGTCTGCTACTACTGCGGAGCGTGCGCGCCTGCTGGCTGTGGGTAAGTGGGAGTCGGGACTGTGGCTTCATGCACTACCGTCATCGAACCTTGGAACTTTGTTCGACGACACTACCTTCCGCATCGCTGCTTCCCTGCGACTAGGAGCCCCGTGTTGTTCTCCTCATCGCTGTCACTGCGGTGAAGTTGTCAACAGCCTCGGACACCACGGCCTGTCTTGCAGCCGAAGTGCGGGTCGCTTAGCGCGGCACGCGGAAATTAATGACATCATCCGACGAGCCCTTGTCACCGCTAGCGTTCCAGCTGTATTAGAACCCAACGGCTTGGCACGCAACGATGGCAAGATACCGGACGGCATGTCCTTATTCCCGTGGAAGGTGGGTAGGCCTTTAGTGTGGGACGCAACATGCGTCGATACCCTTGCGCCATCCCACCTTCCTGGCTCGGCGTGCTGTGCTGGCGCTGCTGCTGCGGCTGCGGAAAACCTCAAGCGGCGAAAGTATAACAGCCTTATAGCGAATTATATTTTCGAGCCGTTTGGGGTTGAAACCCTAGGGCCGTGGGGTCCGAGTGCTCATAGCTTGTTTGATGAAATTTCCAAACGGCTATTTGACACTTCCCGTAACCCAAGGGCTGGCTTTTACCTTGGTCAGAGGATAAGCATTGCCATACAACGTGGCAATGCCGCCAGTCTCTTGGGTACATTACCAGCCGACAGCGATGCGGAGGAATTTTTCGACGCTATATTCTAGTTTATTGTTTATTTGTATAGTTACTTTTAACTGAGAGAGTTGTATAATTATATATAAATAGTTATTCAGAATTAATAATAAAAATTATTCATTACCTTCCTTGGCCACACCATTAATTCCATCTAAAGGCGCTGTGTTTGTACCTTCAATATCTGTCCCAAAAGATAAATGTTTAATAATATGAGTTGTATTAAACACTGATGATGAATATGGCTGTACATCATGGACATGTACATGATTAATTGTAAAACTTTTTCCTGGAGCTATATGAAAACTTCCTCCAACCTGGAATACAATATAAACATAATTGTTAACTGAGGGAAAAAAGGAGGAAGTTTCCTAAGTCGACGCGTATGTATATTTTTTATGTATAACAATCAATGATAATTATTAAGCTACCATTTTACGGTAAACGTAATTAATTTGCTCGTTTGTTTGTTTGGCACCGATTCAAAATTAGTTACTTACGTTAATTTAGGAGTTTAGTTAGACGAATAGATTTTTTTTCCTTTTCTGTTTCTTTTTTCGTCGCTTTAGTTTTTTTGTTAAATCGTATTTTTATATGTAAACTGAACAGTCTACCTGATTTAATGTCAAGCATTATTTTAAAGAGTGAGTGAATAAGTTGCTTTAAATTTAAATACCAAACTATGGCGACACTCCTTGGGCGAGGGATTGAATGCGGTTTGCCACCGCTTGGCGGTTTTCCGCTTGTTACTATTTACAATAATTGTAATGCCGGGTACAGATTGGTGAAACGTGATGGATGGCTCATTTGTGTTATATTTCATGCGTAACACTTGAAATTTACAAATGTGTTGACCAATCTGTACCCAGGAATTTGAACTTCTTTCATTTGTTTTCCCTACAGTAGCTGTCTCAAAACGAATCTGTTCCGTTTCACCCGGCATACCCGACATCACAGACGCCTATATTTCCCGAAGGGTTAGGCAGAGGTGTATAGTACAGTCTACTAAACAGTAACAGTAGTGTCCGAAATAAGTACACCCACATTTTGCCAGTAAGTCCCTTATCTAAATCTTAGTCACTCACTGACGGACAATGCATAGCCTAAACCGCTGGATCTAGAAGCATGAAGTTTTGCACAAGAGGTCCTTTTATAATGAAGGTGAGCTCAGGCACCTGCACCGCCAACCGCTATTAACAAGAAGCGAGTAGAGCTAGCAACTAAAAACGAGTTGGTGAGCAGCGAGTGCGCGACGGCAACGACCGATTATTTGTTATGCGTATGTGCCAAGCGTGCGTCTTTCAGAGAGTGTTCTCCGCACGGTTTTCGTGCTTTCCTGTGAGAAAACTTAATAACATTCTGAGGGTCGAACCCAAGACCCAACCACGCTCAACAGTATACCTTGCCACCACAAGACCAACGAGGCAGCCGAGTTAGTTTTGATTCCGTTGAGGTACAAATATAATTACAAATTCACCAATTAGTTTCTAGAAATATTAGTTACAAGAGTAGTGGACTTTCGCAGAAACGGCCATGAATGCAATGTACACATTGCTACAAGAATCATTTGGCCCTCGAAAGACGTTTATAGAGACAGCTTTAGTAAGCGTTTTGTGAAATGTATTTTTTACTTTTGCCCGTGGCTTCGCCCGCTTAGAGTTCGGAAATTATCCCACGGGAACGTATTACCGGGATAAAAAGCATCCTGTCGTACTCCAGGTCATGGTCTACCTATGTGCCATTTCATCCAAATCGGTTCAGCCGTTTCACTTTCGCATTTATAATATTAGTTTAGATACATACCCTGTTGACTTCCATGTACCCATAGATTTGACAGCCCTCTTTGAGAGCCAAATTCGTTTTTTCAATGGAGTCATCGTTTTTACATTGTTCTATGGTAGATAAATCAGGTAAGGCCCACCTTCTTAATCTGTATGCTTCTTTCACCTCGTCACATGTATTGCAACATCTGTTACAAAAAAATATAAGCTAGGTATAGCTTTTGTAAATCACAAGCCGCATCATGTATAGTTTAAATTGAAATGAACAAAAACGACCGTGTGCCCCACGTTTACACCCAATATAAAAGTTTTGGTACTTGAGTAAATAGGTTGTTTATTTAATTAGGTAATCTTTTATATTGGCTCTTTTCTATTTTGTGAATACAGAAAATCTAAACATCTAAGAGTCTACAATGTTCTCACTCGCTGTTTGTAGACACGTATAGGTATGTTTCGATTAGCTATGTATTTTCTATTTTGTTAAGTACCTACCTGACTTGTTGACAGACCTGTTCTGTCCTCCCATTCTTATTAACACTATGTAACCGTGGAGTTTCGTGTAGGCTTTTCTTCAGAGGAAACAACCAATTGGCACCGTGTACCTAGCTACTGATGTGCCCATGTTGGCTTATTTGAAACGAAGTGAAGTGTAGGTACAGAATCACCTTTGGTTGATGGATTAATAACTTACTGAGATTCATTAAGTGCGGCTCCATAACAACTTCCACATGTTATAATTGCGACTTCAGAAGTGTTTTGTTTTACCTAAAATAAAATACAATTAATTCGATTAGTTACAACACACTCAACGAGAAAAACTATAGTGAATAGTAAATCTTCGATCTCATTTTTCATGCAGGGAAAGCACCTCATATTATGGTTTCAGTTTTAATCAATGGAGAACTTATTTGGGTTCCATTTTATTTTGGTAGGCAGTTCGATCGTATCTTTTTTAGGGTTCCGTACCCGAATGGTGCCTAACGGAACCAAGCCTCCACTGTCCGTCCATCCGTCTGTCTGTCAGCGGGTTGTATCTCATGAACCGTAACAGATAGATAGTTGAAATTTTCACAGATTCTGTACTATGGCCGCTATAACAACAAAAAATAAAATAAAGTTAACAATTATTCTTTTTGAAAAAGAAACAAGTTATTTGATATAATTATAATGACTAATATTGAGAAGAACGAAAATTCAAAACAAACTATTCCTTGCTTGGCTATTTTTAGTGAGCATTACGATGTAAAAGATACATCTCTGTGATAGACGGACGGACACACGGACAGCGGAGGCTTAGTAATAGTCCCGTTGGTACCGTTTTGTACGGAACCCTAAAAATTTTAATATCTCGTTGAAAATGTTGTACTTAAGTTATTTTTTTACATTTTTGTCCCGTCTTGTCCCACCTGGCCACTGCCGAGCAAAAGCCGGACAACACGGGATAAAAATGTGTTTTTAAACTGTCATTAAACACCAAAAAAGAACATTATAATTTTTATAAATAGGAACAAAATAGGAGGTGTTTAAAAAAATTACTAATTATTAATTAAATCAAAACTGAAATACCTACATAGAGTAGACATTAGCATGTCAACAAACCCCACATACAGGGAATCAGGGCTTGAAATACCGTTAAAAATATGGTATCGTTACAGCCTTCTGATGCAGATATCGTTAACTAATAAATAACGTAATAATATTAACATTATATCTGGCACATTTTATCGTTAAACATACGTAACGTTAAAATCTATGCTATCGAAAATTTTATCGTTATGATTTAGGTTTGTTACCGTCGCTCTGGATATCGTTAAAAATTTCAGACTGCATCGACGCTAAGACTGTGCCGTAAGACTATTTGCGTGTTTAATAGGTATTCTCTTTGCTATTCTGTGTTATGCTTGTTCTTATGAATATACTTGGTTGGTTTGTCCGCCGGCCGCCTTTGAGAAAACGGGCCGGCAACGTCGCATAAAATAACAAATATAATACCGGTAATGTTTTACCGCTATTTTTACAATAACATTAAAAATACCGGTAATGTTTTAACGCTATTTTTACAATAACATTAAAAATACCGGTAAATTTTACCATAATTTTTAACGTTATTATTATGTTATGCTACTAAGTAACGCTATCTAATTGTACCGATATCCAGGTATCTCTACGGAAATACCGTTACTTAACGTTACTTTTAATGTGAATTGGTAACGTTTTCAAGCCCTGCAGGGAATTATCTGTGCACACTATTTTGCACTCCTATTGTTGATGTGATTGAGTTTATAATTAACTAGCAGCGCCCCGCGGTTTCACCCGCACGAGTCCCGATCCCGTGGAAATATCGGGATAAAAAGTATCCTATGTTATACGAGGTTCATTCAATAAGTACCTAGCCTCATCGCCAGAGGGCGCTGTAGTTTCAAAAGAGTGTTACCACAGTGTAGCACATTCTTTTTTAATTCTTTTTTCAAATTTTCATTCCAATCCCTTCATTTGTTTTAATTTGACAACTTATGGAAGCGAACGTGTCGATCGGTTTTACAAAAATGGAAAAAGAGCAATATCGTTCGGTGATTCGATTCCTATTTTTGGAAGGGAAAACGCGCATCGAAATCAAAGAGCGCTTGGATGCTGTGTACGGTGACTCTTCTCCATCGATGGCTACCGTCAAGAATTGGTTCAACGAGTTTGCACGTGGCCGTATGTCGGTTTTTGATGAACCACGTCCAGGTGCACCGAAAACAGCTGCTACGGAGGAAAACATTAAAAAAATCCATGATCTCGTATTGGCAGATCGCCGATTGAAGGTTCGGGAGCTAGCTGAGACTGTAGGCATTTCAGAAGGAATAGTGCATCATATTCTTCACGAGGAACTCGGCATGAGAAAGCTGTCGGCGCGATGGGTGCCGCGTTTACTCACACCCTCAGACCAACAAAATAAGAAAGACGGAGCATTACGTACATCAAAAGTGAAGCCACCTTTTTATCTATGTGTATGTAAAAAGGGTTGTCATTTGTTAAAGTTTTTCCCTATAATTTGGGGAATAATATTTTGGGTAGGATAATATTGTACGAGTAAGATATTGTTGAGTATGGTATTGTACCTCAATTGTTAGGAAGCATTCCGAAACAAAAGCAGTATTTTTACATCGCAAAATAAAATAACAATTAAGTACAAAGTGCATTTACATACAGCCCTATCGTCAATGGCTACATGAGGCAAGTCTGGTAAGTTCTACGAAAAAAATTACACGAGTAATGGCAGCTTTTGATTAAAACCTTAGGAAGATAAATGAAGAATTAGGACATACTTGAACAAACGTACAGCCAGAACTTTGTGAAACTGAGTTTTTAGCAATTACGTATGACGATGGAAATAACATCTAAAAAATAAAACTTGGTACAGTAGTATTTAAATTAGCTAGACTAAGCTGAGAAACTAACTAAAATAAAAAATACAATCAGTGTTTAATTACTGTTTTGATAAAATCTCATTTTTGTTTTTCAAATTTTGTATACCTTTTTAGTATAGGTATCCGCTTTTGATCACACGGCGAAGTCCACGATTAGTTGAATAAAAGTAATTATTATCAAAATTATCGGAACAAACCACGCTGGTTTTCGATGGCTGCCATTCTGGATCATTCCGACTATTTCTTATAGCTACTATCCATTTACTTTTATTTTCAATATTACTTGGAAATCTAAATGATTAAATACATAAAAGAAACAGGCATATAATTACTCGAACTAAAAAATATCGAACGGGAAAATTTCAAATCATATTATGGCAACCCTCGCACTTTAAATGTCACTGTTTTCGTTCGTTCATTCATTCAGGTTTTTGTTCCAAATAACCTAAAATTCATAGTTAACTAAATTAAGAAACGATGTTATTTGTAGTACTTCCATGTGAAAAGTGATTCCGTGAGACTTTTTATGTGATTTGCTATTGTTTTTACAAGTTTTCACTACACAAGAAGGCATAATTCTATTTTTTTTATTGAAGTTTACTAGACGACGACTCGTGACGTACTAGGAGCGATGAGCATAGTTTTTGTGTAGGTGTGTGCGTGAGCCTGTGTGTTTACTTGCAGGAGCATAGTTTTGTGGCTACACGTTTGATGTATGGAGTGCTCCGTCTTTCTTTTTTTGTTGGTCTGAGCTCACACCAGAAAACAAGCGCAACCGTGAGACCACATCGGAGACGTGTTTGGCGCTGTTTAAGCGGAATCCAGCGGAGTTTTTGCGTCGTTTTGTGACCGTCGATGAAACCTGGATCCACTGGTACACACCAGAGACCAAGGAGCAATCAAAACAATGGACCCAGACCGGGGAACGTGCTCCAAAGAAGGCGAAAACTGTAAAATCGGCCGGAAAAGTTATGGCCACCGTTTTCTGGGATTCACAAGGTGTGATCTACATCGATTACCTCGAGAAGGGTAAAACAATTACAGGGCTTTACTATGCCGATTTATTGGGCCGATTCGACGCCGAATTAAAGAAAAAACGACCCCATCTGGCGAAGAAAAAAGTGTTGTTTCACCACGACAGCGCACCGGTTCACACGTCTGCCGTTGCCATGGCCAAATTGGTCGAATTACGCTACGAATTGCTGCCCCATCCACCGTATTCTCCAGATTTGGCCCCTTGTGACTTCTTTCTGTTACCTAATCTGAAAAAATCACCCGCCGGGAATAGATATGGATCGAATGAGGAGGTCATCGCCGCCACGGAGGCCTATTTTGCAGAGTTTGACAAAAACTATTTTTCGGACGAATTAAAAAAGTTGGAGCATCGCTGGGCTAAGTGTATCGAACTAAAAGGAGACTATGTTGAAAAATAAATTCCCACTTTTCCAAAATTTTCGTTTACTTTTTGTAGGCTAATTATTTATTGAATGACCCTCGTAAACTATCTGTGTGCTAAATTTCATCCAAATCCGTTCAATAGTTTTAGCGGGAAAGAGTAACAAACATCCATCCATCCATCCTCACAAACTTTAGTGTTCTGCTCGAGCATTTAATTGTCAGTCTGACCATTACATAGCGTAATTCTCGGCTGGTATGTCGCTGCACATTAAATTAATCCACCCATATGAGAGTAACGGGTTTGGTACATTTGGGCTCAGTGTTAAGGGCAGCCACACAGATTGCTTGCACTTATTCTTCTGGGAATCTGGGTTGTTCAGGCCGTCAATGTTCCTCTGTATATTTTGAAATATCTACAGATATCGAATGACTGCACCAAGTGAATTTTAAATTAATTAATTCAGGATCTTACAGTGGTTGAAGTTGCAATTTCTTGCTTTTTTGGTTCTTCTATAGGATTTCCATTCAAGTCTAGTCTCCTCTTATGGATATTTTGTTCCATTTGCAGATGCTGTTCCCCCGATGAGTCCATAGCATCAAGTACTAAGTCTGAAAGAGAACAAAAAAATATACTTATTTTAAAAAAACTGGATGAACTCTATCTACTTTGCCTGTCTAAAACAAGTTTTATTATACTATTTCGGTAGTTTCTTTATTTCCTGCTGGCATAGTCTATAATAGTTTCTAAATTCTGTTATTATAAGCATCTTACTGAGGTTAAGTATACTCTAAAAGTACTATCGATTAAACATGCCTTCAAAGTTAAACCATTAGCATTCAATGAATCAACTCTTCAAGATAATAACATTATCTTGAATGTTTGATTTATGAATAAAGAATTAACCTTGGTGGAAAAGACATCTAGGTATTGTTTTAAAATGTCTGGGCATAAAGCTTGATCGAAAACTCACATTCAAAGCTTATATTCAAGCTAAGAGAGTTAAACTTAATATGAAGTACAGAAGGCTACAATGGCTCCTGGGTAGACACTCCACGCTGAGCATAGATAATAAGTTGCTCCTGTACACACGGCTACACATCAACCTACACATTTCCAGTATAAGCTGACCTCGCGTTGTATGGAAATTCTATACAATGCGAGATCAGCATCAACCGGAAATGTATAGCTTGATGTGTAACCGTGTGTACAATGCCATACTAAAGTCAATTTGGCAAAGGGGTCCAGCTTTGGGGCACAGCAAGTGTTTCAAACTTAAACATACACAAGAGGGGACAAAACAACATTCTAAAAGCCATATCGAATGCTCCATGGTTTATCAGAAACTCACGAGTTACATGACATTCTAAAGATTAACACTGTGCAACAGGAGATAAAGTCTATTGCTGCACACTATAAGACAAGACTTGAGAAGCACCCAACCCAGTAGCAGTTGCACGAACCAAGTCTGACTACAAATGAAAACTTAAAAGGCTTGCAATAACAGACCTATCAAACTAGATTATGCCTTGCAAGTCTAATGATAAGAGAATTCTTAATGAAGAAATTACTCTGCAAAGCCCCATCTACTCCACATCTGCTCATGGTTGACTGAATAAAATAAAGATAAGTATCTGTCAAAGTTTCTTGCAAACTCAAAGTATTGACAGTGAAATTCCAAAGCGATAAGTCTCAATAAATTGAATAATTATTTGTATATCAACTCAATTGTACTAGTACAATGTAGACATACAAATATGTAGGTATGTATAAAATCTCAAAATACAATTGGTAAGTATATGAAATTGCATGTGACTGGGCTTTGTTCGTATTGGATGCTGATCCATGTTAGTGAATGGGTGCCGTCAGTTGGGACTGATCATCTATTAGCTGCCATGGCTTACTTTATCTAATTTTTAATTTTGCATTGTTTTTGTTTTATAAAAGCTTAAAATAAGCAATAAGAGAATGCTGAGTGCAATTAAAGATAAGTACTTACAATTACACGAGATTGATGGAACAATGATATCTAAATTAATTCGCAGTTTATGGCCTCTTGAAGTGTCTACGAATAATTCCTCCGAAATATTAGGGGACATATAGGTATATAGTTCAGAGAGGAATAATAACACCATAATCAGCCCACCGGTTACAGTAACTGCAATGTGAATACATTTCAATTAGTATTTTATAAGTAACGGAAGTTATCAGGAAAGTAAAGAGTTTATGAATATTTTACTTGCTGCGCCGGTGGTGGTTTTTATTCTAAAGTCCTCTAGTGTCTTCGCATATGCATCTAATTGCTTAAATTTATCAATTAATTGAGATGACATGTTGTCATTCACGTATGTACCAAATAACTTTATTTGTTACCACAATTCGTTTGTTTTCTTCTTGAGTTAAATATAACAACACTGTTAAGTTATCCACAGACTAAGAGTTATCCACCCACAATCCGTCAATTTGATCCCATTCCCTGTCACAAGTAGTGATGTGACGCTACCGTTTTACCGTTACCAGTATTTTACCATACGGGAATATTCCCAGTAAGTTTCTATTGTTACCGGTAATGTTCCCTAAAGCTGGTAATAATGTTTCATAATGTCTTGTTGATTTATTTAAGTAATATTTCTTTAAAATGCGCACGTACAGCTGTTGCTAGCTCGCTTTTCGCGCTGCTTAAAAAAAACTAAAAGATCTTAAAATTTTATAACTTTTCATTCTGAAAGCTCTGAAAAGAAGACTAATTTTCCTTAAAAAAAAATATCTTTTAAATTGTTAGGTTTGTGGTTTTAAATTTATTTTTATTTTTTATTATGTTTAGCTGTGACTGTGATAATTAAAAAGGTACTGTGGTAAATCATAACAGAAAACCGAGAAAACTATGATAAACCTGTTATAGAAACTTGTCAAGAAATTTACTAAGTAACTTGATAGAGACAATCAGAAAATACCCAGAAAGTTACTGTATGGGAAATTATTCAGTAAGTTTCTAGAAACTTACTCGGTAAGTTACTAGGAATATTGCCAAAATAGGATTTAAAATATTTTTTTAGTTTTCATTTAATCTAGAATTGGTAGAACTCTTATCGGAATACTAATATTAGCAAAAATAATAATAATAATAAACAATATTTTCCCCTATGTTACCCATTTTTGTAGAATGTTACTGGTAACGCTACTGGGAAAATACTCTACTGGAGTAAGTTACCGGTAACGCCACGTGACTAGTCATAAGTCGTCATTTGTCAATCCAAAAGAATCAAACGACGAAGATACTTAAAAACTTTCACTAGACAAGGCTCGTTTGGTGCGTGGCAAAAATCGGAAATTATGCCGCTATCTTATTTTTCAATACATTTGCACTAAGTTTACCACCAGCGACACTCTGTCAACGTGATTCGAGCGCCGCCGAAAGATCCATCTGTCTCTCTCTTACTCTCGACCTTGAGACACTTGACAAATTGTCAAAAAAAAAAACTGATATTACACGCCGCGTTCGATCATTTGTCAAAAAAATACTAGGTGATTGAAATCAAGAATTGCAATTGGACAAGCCCATGAACGTGTCATTTGACCAATCATCACCACGCTAGTTGTCGTTTGTCGTTGTGGTATGTTCCCCAGGGTTACCATAGTGTGATACCATACTCTAT
This sequence comes from Lithophane leautieri, assembly GCA_949152455.1. NCBI lineage: Eukaryota > Metazoa > Arthropoda > Insecta > Lepidoptera > Noctuidae > Lithophane > Lithophane leautieri. Next base: position 9,210,188 of record OX424462.1, on the reverse strand, counting down.
GGTTTTGCGTTGGTAGATCCGCAGTTATAGCCCGCGAAATTCAAATTTTCTTACGTTTTTCGCTATTTTGCAGATCAGTGTCAGGTTGTATCTTGATCAAAATATGATTCACGACAGTAACAGAAGGCCAATTCTCATAAAACGTTCATAATCAAGTCGCAATCTGACAAATTTGTACCTAAAATAGTTATTTGTGCAACAAGAGAGCAAAGTTGTTTTTTGCTGCGAGTGTTGATTTTGAATCCCGAGTAAGCGAAGGATTCTAGGTTAGAATCCTGAGCACAGCGAGGGATTTAAAGACACGAGATGCAAATAACTTTGGTTTCGTGTAACACATACAACTTTCACCTCAGCAGCGAGAACATATTAGGGGTTTAAATGAAATTGCCGTTTTTGTACTCAACAATTAACCGTTTTTTTCTAGCTTAAAATATATTTATTTAATTAAAGTCTCATTGTTTACACATTTCTACCATCGCATGGGAAGGTCATTTATGCCTTTGCGGTAGAACTCTGGTGACCTGGACTGAACAAAATTTATGTCACGGTATTTTGTATTACTTCCAGGGAAGGAGAAAGTTGCGGCGTTTGACCTGGAGTCAGCGATTGAGTTCTTTGCTTGCATTTATCGTAAATAAAATAAATAATTAGGTAATCAATTTACTGTACAAAGAGAAACACATAAATTAGACAGTATAGATGATTGTCAAAATCAGGTAGAACAGCTGGTCTACTTTTTATCACTCGTCACAATTCGCCAAAAAATCTCTTAATTTCTGTACAGGTTCAACAAGGTGGGCGAGGCAAGCTTCAACGAGCGCTTCTCTCTGCAGATCAGTCAAATCATGGGGAACCTATTTTTCAAGCTTTTTTTATCACACCGAATTGATGCAAATGGGTCAATATTGTGGGTATGCTAACATCAAACCATGCCGCTAGTTCCTTGGTAGTTTTATACGGATCGGGTTCTACCATCGCATCCAATTCATCGTTATTTACCTTAGTGGCTGGTCTTTCTCGTGGTTAATTCTTCAAGTCGAAGTTACCTATCCTCTCCAAACACAACATTGATATTGCGGAATGTTTCCGTTGCGTTAGTTCCACGTAGGAACGCGTATTCAAAAACTAAAAAAAAAAAAATTGACCGACTTCAAAAAAAACAAAACAAAAAAGGACTAATAATAAAAAAACTAGAATAAAAAAATAACTTTAATTTCGGAAGTCGGTGGCCAAAAACTAAAATTAAAAGCAAAGACACCGACTTCCGAAATTAAAGTTATTTTTTTAATTTTCTCTTATTATTAAAGAAGTACTTTTGTCGTTTGGTTTTAGTACAGTAGTCCTTTTTTATTTTGTTTTTTTTGAAGTCGGTCAATTTTTTTTTTTTTAAGTTTTATTATTTTTCCATTTTTTGTGTAATTTGATTTTTGTAATCACCATGGGTAGACCAACTAAAGGAGCCGCCCGCATGAAGAAAAACAGAATTAAAGAGACTAATACTGCTGAAAAAGAACGCCTATCTAAGAATCGCAAACGGAGTGCTATGTCCGGTTCCCAAGAATCACAGTTAGCTTGTCATGCTAGGTTATCTCAGATGAGAAATTACATGCATTCTCATTTGTCACAGGAGTCGCCAAATGATAAGATCTGCCGACTCAATCTTATTCAAAAACGATTAAGTGGCGAGTCGTCTGAACAGCGCAAGTATCGTTTAGATGTTATACGAAACCGGCTGGCTAATGAGACTCCCGTGCCTTCTCAAGAATATAAGGGTGAACACTATACATTTGCTTACACTGTATAGTTCCCCTCATCATCATATTATAAGGTGACCATAATCAGATCTGTAATGTCACTTACAACCTATATGGTTGCAAAGTTCTTATCAATATAAATGAATTAAGTCCAAACACAAGGTAATTACTGTGAACGGTTGAGGAGTTCCGTTAATCGTCCTTCGTCTTCATCATCAGACCCTTAACGACAGTCACAACCCATCCAAGTGTAAGGTTCTTATCAATACAAATTAATCAAGCCCAAACACAAGATATCTGCTGTAAACCACTGAGGAGTTCCCTCGACTGTCTTTCGTCTTCATCATCAGACCCCTAACGACAGTCACAACCCATCAAAGTGTAAGGTTCTTATCAATACAAATTAATCAAGCCCAAACACAAGATATCTGCTGTAAACGACTGAGGAGTTCCCTCGACTGTCTTTCGTCTTCATCATCAGACCCCTAACGACAATCACAACCCATCAAAGTGTAAAGTTTTTATCAATACAAATTAATGAAGCCCAAACACGAGGTATCTGCTGTAAACCATTGAGGAGTTCCCTTGACTGTCTTTTGGCTCCATCATCAGATCGACTCCAGACCTTCATAAAATTGTAGTGCTGTAAAATACTTAATGAATAAATTAATGAATGCACTAGTTGCCCTTACAATTTTTGAAAGTTCCCCTCGATTTCTCTAGGATCCCATCATCAGATCCTGACTTGGTGACAATGGGACCACCTCAGAAGTATAAGCTTTTGAACAAAAAAAGAATTTTTTAAATCGGTTCACAAACGGCGGAGACATCGGTGAACATACATAAAAAAAAAAAAAAAAAAAGAAACAATCATCCGAACATAGTACCTCCTCCTTTTTTGAAGTCGGTAACAATCATCCCAACATAGTACCTCCTCCTTTTTTGAAGTCGGTAAAAATAACTCGTGTCATCCTTACTTATTTAATATTATAAATGCGAAATTAACTCTGTCTGTCTGTCTGTCGCTCTTTCACGCCAAAACTACTGAACCGATTTTTCGTACACAGATAGTTTAGAGCCTGAGAAAGGACATAGGCTACTTTTTATCGACATACCACGCGGGTGAAGCCGCGTGCGGAAGCTAGTTTTCAATATATCCTTACTTTAAAAGCTGAAAGCAAAAACAATTGAAAGTAATAAATGAAATCGAATCTTGTGAAAAAAGTTTTTACCCTCCATTGTGCGTGGTCCGACACGCACTTGGTCGGTTTTTTAAATTTAACAGGAGCCGTATTATGAAGTATTTTAATCCCATCATTATTTCACTGCGAAAAAAGGATGGTGCTATCGGCCTTGTATAGCTCCGTCTCTCACTCACACTTGAAAAATGGTGGCATTAACACGTCATAATACGGCCCCAGTAGAACCAACATTACCGCAAAGGAACTATAGAGATGTGTTAATGGTTCTAATGATTTTAACTCTATAAATTCGCATTTTAAGTACCTATACCAAAATGTTTGGAACTTCCCTATTCCAAAGAGCCTAGACCAGTGGCAATCGATTTTACAAGTGCTTTCAAAGCATTTCGTATTTCTGTAACGACTTTCAACGGGATTACTATAATCTTTTCTCAAACATGCTTGGAATTTCGAGCATTATTTTGACAACCTTCTTTCTTCGAGATAAATCGAAATTGCTGTACTGGTCAAAAACAAGTGACGATGCGGCCGGCAATTTTACTATGAAAATCCATATCCAGCGTGTTTAGCAGCCAAATAAATTACTATGAAAACTCCCTATCTACCGTGTTATTTAAATATGGAACTTTTTACTTCAACACATGGCAACCAAAGAGGTAACTTATCAAGGATTTTATTTGAATTTAGATTTGGCTTACAAATAGAGCTGTTTAGAATAAAGAAGACATAAATTAACATTGTGGCGCGTGAAAAATTATCGTTGTCCATCATTGATTCGGGAATTAATAATTCATTTACTCAGTTTGAAATTCTGCGCATTATTTAAGAAAAATATTAAACAAGCCTTGGCCGTTGTCAGGCATTGATGGATTCACGTATGTGTGCCTCGGTTTCGCCTTGGACCACATTTTCACGATCGTCCATCAATGCGCCAGTTGCAGGCCGCGACAGTAATGTACTATTTCTGTTGCATAAGTCAATTCAATACATTTTTGACTTTTCTATTATCGCTATCGCTGTTAAAAGTTCACAATATCTAGGTGTGTTGATAGGGGTTTGTAGGAACAGGAAAGGGTTTGACGACCAAATAAAATAAGATTATTTACGTAAAATTAAAAATTTATTGTCCATATGTAGGTAATAACCTAAATTACTATGAAACGTCAGTTTTTACCTATATTTGTTAAAAAAAACAGTAACGGCAGTAGGTATTAGGTACTTGAGCGGTAGTCACTTTTTCACTTGTAGGTATTTAATATATCTAATAAAAACAATTTTCACTGCAAGATGACGCCTTGCCACATTCATAATAATTACTGTAATTATTATTAACATTATTGAGTATTATTTACATGTGTACAGTCTTTTAATTTATCTTAAAGAGATCACTTCTTAACATTGAAGCCTTCACCCGTGGGGTCTAGAATCCATGGATAGTTGTTGGGGCATTCCATGCAAGTGAAAAGACGGAGAGTCTCCCCTGGTAACTCGCGAGTTGTAAGGGGGCATGCATTTGGTAAAGAGCAGAAAGGTTGACCTTTCACGTCACATTTGTCTTGTTTCCACTCTTGGAAATCTCTGAGTGACGTCAACTCTGTGGGGTTCTGCATCCACTGGATTACTTGAATGAGAGAAGTGAAGTAAACGTCGTTCTTTTCCAACATCTCTTCTATAAATTTAATGAGCTCATCTCTGAACTCTTTCTTGGATTTGAGCCATGAAGCGTGGAAATGGAAACCTAGCGGAGCGCGGTTGGTACTGTAGTGGCGGTTGAAGTTGTGACGCAGAAGACGTGCAAACTGGTCTCCGGTTTGGATGTTAGAGCAAGAGTCGACCACATGACAACCAGGAAGAGATTCATCGAAAGTTGGGTCGTCTCTTCTGTCCAGTTCGTTCATTACCATTTCCCAAACCGGGTGGCTTCTTGATGGGCAGTTGTGAGCATTACCATTACATTTGTGGGGCATACGGAAGTAAAGTGTGTATGGCCAGATTGGAACACGATTAAGGGGAGCGGTAATCGACGCATCGTAAACAAAGTACTGGTCGGCCATCATTTCGAATTGCCTGTTTCCACCAACACGCAGATAAGGTGCGCGGACGCCAATGATTGACGAGTCAGTTATGTTAGCAAACCGTTCTACGATCAAACGCCCTCCAGCCATTTCAGCTAGCCAGTCGTCGTAGCTTCCGCTGCTCCAGTAATTTGGATCATCCTTGTGAGTAATAGAAAATACGGAGATTTCGTGACCTTTACGGTGTAACTCCTGAACGGCAGCGTAGTTAGTGTATTTGTGGGAAACGAAGAATGTACCACGAATCTGGCAACCATTAGGATTTTGGCGTTGACCGTTAAATATTTGTTCATATAAGTCAATGTTGTCAACATTTACGGCACCATTGAAAGTAATTGTTATCATTTGAGGGACTTGGTTAACCTCAATTCCTCCTGGGATACGAGTTCCGTCTGCCGAGCAGAAACAATCGGGAAGTGCACACTGGTTGGGGTCGCAGTCAGGGGCTCTGTTGGGATCCACGTCGACCGCTGTAATGAAAAGTAAAGTTATTAATTTACATATTTGTCTCAAAAATAAGATGTTATTATGGTATTTTTATTTTAATCCCATATACTTACTGCAAGCATTTTCGTCAGACTCATCCTTGCAGTCAGGCTTTCCATTACAGAACAGTTCCTTTTCTATACAGTCACCACTTCCGCAGGCTAATTTTCCTTCAGGGCAGATGGGCTCATCGGTTTTCAGGATAGGCAAAATTTTCCTGGGTTCTGAAATACAGAATATAATAAATCTATCGAATTCGCATGTTTTTATTCAGTTTGGAGGTTTTTTTGGTGTATCGCTTATACACATACGCAGGTGCCACTTACATAATTACTTCGTTTGTGTTTTCATTGTAACAGTGTTCAAGGGTCAATAAGAAAATAGAAGAAAATCAAGCATGAAACAATGATCAAGTTAACAGAAGACAAAAAAGTAGGGAATAGGATAGCTGATAAATAAGTAGGTTGGTATTTATTGGTCAATTATATTTAAATGGTTATGAAACAGTCACAGATTTATTAGATGATTAAACTGTAAAAAGGATAAGAAATATTGGTATCGTACTATGAGTCCAAGATGTTATGGTGTATTAAGAAGAATTTTTATTTAGATGAAAGAAATCATCGGGTTTGATGAATTTCCCTTCCAACCAACGTTTATTTAATTAAAATATTGGAATAGACCAGCATTAAAATATATTTAAACTGACGCCGAATTTATTTTAGTGCTTAAATTCCATGAATATTGTATTTAGTACAGAATTGGAATAATAAAATATCCATTACAAAATATATTTACATGCTATTCTAGCTTTTGAAATGAGATTATATATTTCAAATTGCAAGTAAATTTCAGAAATACCTTATTGTTATAAGTATAGCAAATTACTTCGGTTAAAGCAGATTTGGTGTATAATACATACGTAGCTAAGCTAATGTTGTGAACACTATTAAAAGGTTAGTAATAATTAGGTTCCCTCCACGAAAAAGAATATTTTGTACATATTGTCGTTAGTCAGTGTCATGGTAATGAAGCTTAAGCCATAAATTAGCAAGTTTTGAAGGAATACACAGTAGAAATGTAGAGTGTATATTATAAAAATGAATTCTTAGGTATGTTGTTTTTCAGCTAAATAATTTTTTTTTTTTGAGAATGTCTACATTTATAGAATGTTTTTTTTATCAACTTGCAGCAGATTTTGTGTTCAGCGGTTTACTTATATTTTATAATTTGTGATCTCGAGATTGGTGAAGTACCTTCATCCTTTTTAAAATATTTTGATATTATGTTTCGTATATATTATCGATACAGATAGGTGGAAAACTTTGTATTTCATTTTTATTTTGTGATAATTAGGTACTTATTTGTTTAATGTAGTGCGTAAGTAAAAGGTAATTATGTGTGTTTGTGCAACGTGTTACATGTCCATAGTTACATTGAAGTGTGTACAAATGTTAATAGTCTGTGTTTGGTGTACTTTATTTTTGTTGTAGAAATAATGTTAATGAGTAATAATCGGGTCGGTCCACGGCGGCCGCTCCCTCTGTCCGGGGCCTCATGCAATACACCTTAACTACAGTGCGACGCGGCCCCTTCACCCAAGCCTAGTTGCTCGCTACGCGCCAATAGCTTCATTTCGGCACTTACTCTCAAGTTTGTCACAGTTGGCCACTTTACCCTTCCAGTCGCAGGTTTGTTTATCAAGATCGAAAGCCAGTCCAGACGGGCAAGTGATTTGTTTAAGACCTGACCTAGTGCACCTGCGTTGACAAGAAATGTGACATTTAATTAAATGCATAATAGCAGGAAGTGGGCATTCGGAAGGCTAACAGGTACTCCGGCTTGCGACACTGGACCGGGTCCATAACGGAAGCTTAGCCCTCCGCACGTCCACTTCCGCCATGCGGCGGAACTTACTTTCTATTTTATCGCAATTCTTAACATGTGTTTTCCAATCACAAGTTTGACGGTCGATATCGAAGGCGAGACCGCCGGGGCAGCGCACTGAGGCGAGCCGAGTAACGCCGTTCTCACCGCCCTGGTCGCACCTGTACACAGCGATTCTCTTAGCAAACTCTGCCCAGATACACTTATTATGTGGGTAAACCTTACACCGATATTAATAACATATACACACAGCTCTGCAGCTAAATGAAATCAACAAGAATGTATTAATAAAGGTCTGATAAGCATCGTCCACATTAGTCACATTTCAACGGACCCTACTCGCTGACAAAGCCTTGGTAAGTACTAGCTAGCTACGTTCAATGTACTCATACCCTGGATCATGATCTAGGAGACCTCGGAATGGATCGCTGTGTGACATAGATTGTTACTACTACTGCAGGCGTTTATAAAAAAATTACAGTCCGGTATATCGTCCATTGAAATGTCACAAATGTGTACGTAACTTTATATGTAGGTAAAGTACACAGTTATGCAGATATGATAGACAATTCAGGAACTTACTTATTTTGGGGTAGATGCTACTTTCTTTCATAAGCCTTAACCTGTGTCCTAACCAAAACGATCGGTCGCATTCATGCCACTCACAGCGCGACCACGCGCTTGGGTTCACCGAACAAAATGAACGCGACGGTCGCATGTTCGCGCGACGACCGCTTTGGTTAGGTTATAATAACATAAATATAATGCTATTAACGAATAATAGAATATGTACTTAATTATAACTTTTAGAGACATGCAAGAACATGGCAAGTAGCTTTGTCAAAACAGATGTTAATACGTAGGTAGGTAATGCTGAAACTTTAGTCTTCAGTATATAAAAAAAAGTATAGTTTCAGTTCGTGCACCTAAGCTTTGACGTTGTACAAGTTCAATATTAATTCAAATATTCACGGCACGAGGGCGACCGTTCTGTTCACAGACTGGAATATCAGTCATGGCATACTGCATACTAAACAGCTTCCATAAATAAATCAAACGGCAAACAACGGTCCTTGGTCACATTCACATTTTTAATAAATTAAGTAAGTACCTACCTTCATGTAAATATTTGGAAGTAGTCAACTATCAGTACCTTGCTGCAATAGGGCCTATGTGCTAATTTTCTGTTATGGTATGGTAGGTATGTCGTTAATAATATCAGTACTAAGTGTACCTATAATACCCATAAAGCCAACCTTGCAAGCTTTCATTACGACTGACTGATTCATGGAACTGGTTCGGTTACCAACCAGTTTTCTCTAGACTTTGATAGAAACATGACAAAGTTATGACGACAGAATAACATTGCAACTCAGTAATATTTCGAAACTACTATATCACAACATTCACAACGTGGCGTGAGTATATTAAGTCGTTATAACAAATGAAGTATGCTAAGCCGTAGTTGTGCAAAACCTACCTGACTACATCGCGGCAGTCTCCTTCGGTGGAAAGACGGAAATATTCGTCAGCCGGGCGACCATCGCACAACTGTTCTGGGGTGGCATCATCTCCTCCATCATCCTCCTGCCGCTTAACCCGCGTCTCGCCATTCACTGCAGCAAAAAATTACGTCAGCCCTTGATTGTTACGGGGTTAACAACTGGAACTATTATAATCAAGTACCTATTCAATATTTTGAGCTAGAAACAGAGTACCAACTCTACAGTCTTAAAGTGCTCATTAGGTAACACCACTTAACGTAAGCCGCTATTACAACACAACGGGTAAAGGAATGTAGTACCTGCAGTTTCATTGCAGTGCCGTACATGTAGGTATATATATAGATACATACCGTGCTCATTAATTGCAGTAACTAGGCATATATAGTTTTTATATTCACTTTGAATGCGCTGTTGTTCACTTGTATGCAACACGAATAATGAAAGCTTTAATTAAGTGATTAGTTAATAATGCCTTTCAAAGCTGTGAAGTGTAATTGTGAGCTTTGTTATATTTACGTTAAGTTACTAAATTACCAAGGTTTTTTTGCGGGAGTTCTGAGTTTAGAATATTCTGTGTCAATTGCAACTCTATTCCATGTCGGCATTGAAAGTTGAAACGTTGAAAAGAAATCGAGGTCAAGCGAAGTAAACGAGCCACGTCGGTAGCCGGCGTTCTTTCTTTGTTGCTTTAAAGCGAACTTTAACTTATGTAAACGTAGTTATTCAACAACATAATAATTTTTCATAAAGTATTATTATATTCATAATTGTAAGGTAGGTAAGGTACCTGGTGAAAACTATGTTCTCTTTTGTGAAACCGAAATAAGCATATTATAAACTTTAATGACATTCCAAAATAAATGCAACAGACGAATAATTATGTAGGAAGTTAGGTATGCATGTATAAAATAAGGATTAGTAAACTATCTAAAAAAACACGTATTTAAAATAGTGGAATAACTAAAAAAAATAGTTATATAACATCTTAATAAAGGTAAACGCGGCTTTTATACCGGCACAAAAAAAAAGCATATAAAAGAAAGATAAGTACTTATTTGGTAAATAAAAATAAATAGATACATATAATATTAATTTATCCAGCAAATTCGATAAAGGATACTTAAATATTTAATGTAAAATAAATATATTTATCCTCTAGATTTATAGCAACCTATTTTGATAATAAAAAAAAAATAGTTACCGAGACAGCTGAGCAACAACACACCAAGACACAGACACGCGTGTCGAGCCATGATGCTCGGCGAGGACTGGTCGCTGCGACGTTCGCCTTCAAGAAAGTGCAAGAGGTCTCCGTTGCCCCTCTTCACCTATTTGTATTTATATAACCTGGTAGCGCACACTCGACACCCAGCAAGCTCAGACACATCAGCCGTCCTATAGGTACTACACCTCCGGGCGTTATAAACTATTGTACTAAGATCACAGCTTTTAATAAGCCTTCGATGCCCACTGGAAACAACGTAAATGATAATGATGCTATTGCTAATGATTTTGGTAAATCACCTTCAAAAACTTTCTTTTGCGTTTCAACGAATGCAGATTAAATTGCACACGTTCCAACAATATATTACAATATTAAGTAATAGATGATAATATTGTCATCTATTACTTAACTTGTAATATTGTAGTAAAGTTAATGAACGATTAAGTAGGTACAATGGTATCTGTATCCCTGTCAAACTGTACGTGCTGTAGCCTTATTACCTACTCTTCAGGTGTTGCTAATAAATGTATCTCAGTTTACTTAATCCTAACTAATCCTAACTTCCTATCTAATATTAGAAATAAATGTAAAAGTGAATTTGTTTGTTACGCTTTCGCGCTAAAACGGCTGCGCGGATATGGATAAAATTTTGGCACATGGGTACTTAGACCATAGTCTGGAGAAGGACATAGGATTCCTTTTATCCCGATATTCCCACGGGATCGAGGGTATATTTTGCACGTTCATTCGGATTACAATTTGATTTATATGTAGACTAGCGACCCTCCCGTGTTTGCAAGGGTGCAAAAATGTAATGACCGAAGGTCAGAGACAGAAATCCAAGTTAACGATTAAATGTACCTATACACATAAACCATCCAGAATAAACGGCGAATGATAGTGAAAACCGCATTAAAATACAGTGTGTAGTTTAGAAGAACTAAGCGGTCACACAGAAATACAAATAAAACATTTTATATTATTGGTATACATATTATTATTTGTGTCATAAGTTTAATGTAATCTTGCATAAAATCTCAAGACAGGAAGTTTTAGCCACGGCGAACGCAATCAGCCAAGCGGAAGATGATGTTGATTGAATTATAGACACACCTTCCTTTACCTTATGCTGGAGGATACACGTATAGAACTCGCGTACCTACATTTAAATTATGATATCTACATTTAAAAGTGACTGTAGGTGTTCTTTGAAAACATAAAATAGTGAAAGTTCTTCGTCTATGTTATTTACAAGTAGACACGAAAAGGAATTTTTTCCATCAGTTGTATTAGAAAAGCGTAGCTGTTATTTATCTACTTATCTTGTTCTTATAACACATAACTACACATCTTGAAATTGGTAGGTAATTATATTTCTGTTTCCGCTTACACGGAAATACATGTTCTTTTTAGTTTCTGATGGCACAGTGGTGCTTTAAAATGTTTTTCAACATCGATGACACTTGCTGAGCATCACTTACTGTTTAATAGGGAAAGGTGCATTATTTTTAACCTTTTACGAACTCATTAAGACGAAAGATAACTGGAACACCGGTCACCATGTGGGACTTATATATGCATCTGTTTAGTTATGTAATAAAACAGCATAGGGAGATACTATTAGTTACCTACGGTATACGTGGTACCAATATTTTCAGAAAATTTGATACGTGTAGCTTAGTAGCTAATTATCTGAATATTACTTATGTGCCAATATAATGTGTGAATTATATTATTAGTAATTATAAATGATAATAATCACAGATGGCAGTAGCGGGTGGGTATAACGGGGCCCCCAACAACATCACTAACTTGTTTTACGAGTCAAGATTCTGTGTACACACTTAAAAAGCAAACATGTGGATAAATATGTCCATTTATAACACATTTCTTAGAATTACTGGTCTTAAAAATATTCCTCATCGTTTCAAATACCTACTTACCTATTTAAGAAAAATGTTTTAGTATCCTAACTGTTTACCTGGTCTGAAGGAAGGGTTATGTTTTTCGCGCGTATCTTGTATGTTTGTTTGTAAAGGACCATGCGACATTTTGGACCAAACGCTCAACAGTGATGAAACTTATGCCATGTGAAAGCTTTTGGGGTATTATTTAATTCATACTACGGCAGCTAAGTCGAAATCGAGTGCGAACATGGTATTTTAGAACATTCAAAAATATAAATAGTAGGTTAGGTTAAGATACGATACGATACGTTCAGTCGGGGGTTGCGGAAGATTCTTACGTTCCCGCGAACCCCAGCGTAGGTGTGAGTTGGAACACCGGGGTGCTTTTTAGTCAGTAAGAGTCTGACAGACCCCTCCGCCGCGGAGGACATTCAGGAGGATTATCGACGACGGAAAAAAAAGAAAAAAAAAAAAAGGATAGGTTACGTTAGGTTAAGTTATGCCCGTGTAGGTTGGTAGGTACGAGTACCCTTTTTTATTATTAACTAGCGACCCGCCGCTGCTTCGCATGGGTGTGTTAGAATATGAATTGTTTGTGACGCGACTTTTGACGTATTTCCATATTTTTTTCAATTATAATATATTTAGTAAGTTTATTTAAATAGGTAATTGTTTTCAATGATACCCATGTCATAGGTTAATTTTCTTGTGAATTAAAATTCAAATTAAAATGAATTGACAAGCTTTATGCAGTGCTTTTTATTACACAGTATCTTTCAAATTAAGATAAAGTTTCGTTCTTTTTATAATATGACAGTCCAAAAGATACACAAGTGCCGTTTTTTTTTAAATTTGCTTTCTGAGATGTTCCATTATAATGCTTAGGTCATTAAATTCTGTAATGTTTATTAAACTTGTTTAGTGAACATGTTTTATTTGTCCTTTCGCGCTCGATTTCGACTTAGCTGCCATAGTATGAATTAAATAATACCCCAGAAGCTTTCACATGGCATAAGTTACATCACTGTTGAGCGTTTGGTCCAAAATGTCGCATGGTCCTTTACAAACAAACATACAAGATACGCGCGAAAAACATAACCCTTCCTTGGAGGTCCGGGTAAAAAGTTAGGATTAAAACAATTTTTTTAAATAAGTTGTTGCATATGGTCCAGACTCCATACATGCGTGCCCGTGTTCCTTTCTTTGTTTCGACAGTTAAGGTATCGTCTTAAAAACCTAAGGCTGCCATCAGACGGACTGCATTTCAACTGTTTCAACTGCACTCCAACTGCGTAATTTGAATGCAGTTACCAGTACCTACATTACGAGTATTGCAGTCGTACTAAACTGCATTCAAACTGCAAGAATGCAGTCCGTCTAATGTTGGCAGCCTTAGTGTCCTTAGATAGATGTATGAAAAAATAAAACAAAATGGCGGATTTTTGGAGTGAAATAGTAACACGTTAATTTTAAAAAAATAACCAAATCTATCGAGTAGGGTATCAAAAATAAAGTAAATTAAAAGGGGATTACAAAAGTATATGTAAATTATGTGTTTTAATTTAATTAGGAATAATAAATTGGTTTGTTTTTGATAGCGTAAAAATGGCCTATGTTTGTGTCGGACCTCGTAAATCGCTTGCGAAGCCTTGCTCAAGCTAATTTACAACGAATTAAAAAGGCGAAAATAAAAAAATAATTTAAAAAACCAAAAATCCGACTACAAAAACACGTAGGTACTTAACGTAGGCGGGACTAACCAATAACCTGAAATATGGTGTTACTTTTGTTTGTCCTGTCTGCGATACCAAAATTCTATAATAGTACATTGTGATACGAGTATACTCTATTGAATATTATAGTCGAGGCGGTATTATTCGCGCGAGCCATAGGCGAGCGCGATAAGGTAGCCGAGAGTGTAATAATCAATGCACACGCGTTTCATACGACGTTTTTCAACACACTTGCGAGGAAAAAAACAGACTTGTTGTAAGAACTTAAGTATGCTACAATAACGTAACTATAGAGATCATAGATTTATAAAGTTTAACTGACCTTTGTTGCCAGGTACTGACTTACCGGAGTTTCTTTTAAAAACTTCTATATCGGTTGGTGACAATACTTTAAATTTTGTATTGTATGATAATAATTAACCACACAACGAAAACGGTAATAAATATTTATGGAAAATGGCGCGCTGGCTGGTTTGGTTTTTCCATAGGTATAAATAAAGGCACTGGCAAAACCGTTAGACAGCCTATACAAAAAAATGTGACTTTAATATGAAAAAAATTTATAGACTGAAATAGCCATTGACATTATAAACCCGTTATGGTTCTTTTTTTTAAATAAAAACTTGCTTTCGAGCGCTTGTCTTTGGTAAAAACCTTCACAAAAAACAATTTCTATTGGATACAAATTCCATGCTGCCATGATAGTACTTACTAATTCCATACTGCCATGTCATTACTCCGACTAGTAAAAAGTAATCTGTGGTGCACATTACCGCACTAGTGCGGTAATATAAAGTAAAAAGCACGCTTCCATAGTACACTGCATTATGAACCTAAAAGCGGTTCAATAAGAGCCACTTTACGAGCAGGTGTGTTGAAAATAATAATGTTTGCTTATCTCTTTTCAGTTAAGTAAGTGTTTTTGCAGTCGGGTTTTTGTTTTTTTTTATATTTTTTTAATTAAATAAGTGCATATTATACTTACTTTCAAGATTAATGCGTTCACACAAGATTAGTGTTAGTATTGTGTTTGAACACCACGTATGCAAGTTTAAGAGATAATCCCAACTTTGTTAGAGTCAGTTTATAGTCTAACCTATATTTACTGTGATCAGATCGATAAATAAAAAATACTGGGCAATACTTTTTATTCCATGGCATGGCATTTACTGCAAGATTAATGTTTCGGCGATGAACTGCCAATCATAGCGTTCCTACTCTCCAACACTCTTAAAGGAACGCTATGATTGTTAAAACGCTTCAAGGAACGCTATGATTGGCAGTTCACATACTTAACCAATGCTACTTTATGTGAGTATATGTACTCAATCCGTGGATAACGAGAGAGTAACCTCACATTCAAAGCATCCAGGGGAGATTAATAAGTTACGATCATCGATCGATTTAAGCTTCATCACCATTGCTCTCAAAACGGTGAAGGAAAACATCGTGAGAAACGGGCATGTCCTAGAACAAAAAATTTGAAAACATGTGACATCTACCAACCAGCACTGGGCCCGCGTGGTAGATAACAGCCCACTCCCTCACGAAGAGAGGAGAGCTGTGTACCAGCAGTGTGAACATTATAGGCTGCTTATGATCGCTTTAAGCAATCACCAAAATCAAAACATTTAACCATGAGCCCTCTTTGTATTACAATCATTATTGACTAAAACAATCACAAGGATATGGTTACCTGCCCGCTTATTAGCTGCTACTTGTCTACTCGTAAATCAGGTAACTGATATTAGTTAACAGTTATTATTTATTAATATTGGTTTAACAATACAACGGATAGCTAGATCATCTATTTCAACAGCTACATCATAACTTTAATAAAAAGTCACAAAATAAATAAAATAACATAACATCACGCCTGTATTAGGCAGTGGTTTATTTAGTAAACATTTGGTACACCCACATTTAAGTACCTACAAATATGTTTGTCCTATGTTGTAAGGGGCGCCCCTATTGCCACCGACAAATCCAAACTCTGAGAAATTCCTAATAGAAAAACCTAATAAACACATTGCCCGACCTAGCAACCAAACCCGGGACCACAACACCGTTAGCAGTGGCGCCACACGCGAGACAGTCTCCTAAATAAATAAAATACAAAGACTTTTGTCAAAGTATAGCTGCCTAAGTATTAACAGCCGCACGGGTCTACCGAAAGTTGAGCTACGCTTGCCGAGGGCAGTCCGTGGATGGGTGACCATCCTTTACATATCGACACCCCTCCGTGTTTCGAAAAGGACTTTAAACCGTTGATCCCGGCGGTCATATTATGTAGATCCTTGACAGTCTAAGACCTAAGTTACAAAAGTCAACTGCTCATCACCTTTTACAAAGTATTGCTTTTCCCGATGCAGAGGCGTTAATTGTTGAGGAGTTCTGGTACTTCACCATCAGCTCCACTTCACCATATGCATTGTGACGAGAATAAATTGCTTAGCAACCATAATAAAGTAATCGAAACGCAATCCTTGAAATACTTATTATTAAGAAGTTCCGGTGGCCACCTGTGGTCTTCATCATCAGTTCCACTTTACCAAATGGTGCTTTCCGAGAGCAAATCCATGAGTTAGGTACTATAAAAAATACACTAATTGCTATAGTTGGGCCTGTAATATTTGAAGAGTTTCCTCGATTTCTCCTGGATCCCATCATCAGATCTTGACCTGATGACAATGGGACCTAGGAAGTACCACCACTCGTAGTAGTTCCCTTTCAAGCAAAAAATAATTTTCCATATCGGGCCAACCGTCTTCAAGTAATCGGGAACAAACATTTAATTAAAAAAAGATTCCGACGAATGGAGAACCTCCTCCTTTTTTTGAAGTCGATAAATGTATATAAGTGTAACAATAGTAGATTGTTGCACCGAGCGTCAAGTGAGTTATTAATGCACGAGGGTTGCACACGGGTGCATTAATTACTCACTTTAGCAAGGTGCGTAATTTACTTTTCTTTCAACTATCAATCTACCTACCGTGATAAAATATATCTACTCAAAATAAAAACT
Organism: Lithophane leautieri; assembly: GCA_949152455.1. NCBI lineage: Eukaryota > Metazoa > Arthropoda > Insecta > Lepidoptera > Noctuidae > Lithophane > Lithophane leautieri. Next base: position 9,193,389 of record OX424462.1, on the reverse strand, counting down.
CAAGTTAATGAAAACAAAGTTATCCCCCGACTTTTTCGGCAAAAGATTATTAACAATTTAATTTGCAGATGTTTTTATACTTTCTGGAGTTGCATTCATATCGCTATCGAAAACTTTGATACTTCATATTTAGCAAGAAATGTTTAAAAATGGAAGGACAGGCAGACAGACAGAAAGACAGACAGATTGACGGACGGACGGACTAATGGACGGGCGGACGGACGGACGGACGGGCAGACGGACGGACAGACAGACAGACAGACGGACGGACGGACGCCCGGACGAATTGACAGACGGACGGACGGATGGAAGGACGGACAGGTGGACGGACGGACGGACAAACAGAAAGATAGACAGATGGATGGACGGACAGGTGCGCGGACGGACGGACGGACAGACGTACATACAGACAGACTGATGGACGGACGGGTAAACGAACGGACGGACAGACAGGCGGACGGAAGGACAGTCAGACAGACAGACGGACGGACAGACGAGCCTTACTAATAGGGTCCCGTTTTACCCTTTGGGTATGGAACCCTAAAAACAGTGCATTAATGAAAAACAGTGCAACAATGAAATTTCATACAACTATCTGTTTTGGTTCTAAGCAAAAAGTACGTCCTTTGTGATCGGTCTTGTAGTGATTAATGATAACATTACTATGCAGTTGCAAGAAAAAACTTTTGACACTTATATACCTACATTTCATGATTAATAAAGACACATTATATCTATTTTTTTTTTTACAACTGATCGAGTAGTTACTAGCTACATTTTATATGTTAATAGGTTAGACTAGACCTTCGAAAAAGAGTCGTTTTGATTTTATAAAAAATATAATCGTATAGTATTAGGTTCCTTTTTTGCATACTTGTTGAGTGAGACTCACTTTCGATTAACGATGGAACCTGTTTTAAATAAATTTATGTCAATGTCAAATAAAGGTGGAAGATCCCGATATAAAGGTAATATATGCAAATCAGCTTGAGATCGGCTTAATGTTATTAGGACATGATAAGTAATCTTAGCTCGAGTTAAGTGATTTTTTGTAAATTAAATACGAGTGGACCTTTCATTTAAATTTATTATTATTCATTTTATATTTGTAGTCCTTTGAATAGGGGGACATGTAAAATATGCACAACTGTATATCTTTCAAAATGTCTACATATGTAAAAGTTTATCTGGAAATGTCAATACATTCAGAGGTCACGTCTATTTTATTATTTAATGTACCTACCTATTAAGAAGATATATAAGTCATAAGTCAAGGGCATCGAATTACTTGTCACCATATAATGTCGCCCATAGGCATGTGACCGCTTGTTTTTTCTGAATATTCATGAAAAATGATTGAGAATTAACTATGAAATCTATCTTTTAATATTTTTCATGTTATTCAATTTTTTTTTGAGTATCTTTTGTTACCTTGCTTTACATTTTTTGCCATGTCTCCGATGTTATTGGCTCGATTTGGATTCTCTTTATTACTTCTAAACGCTTATGAGTTATTTTATCATCCTCATAATTATTTTACTCTTTTAGTACTCACTGCTAAGAACAGGGATATTTTTAATTGATGTTTCCTAATTTTTTTCGAAAATTTTATTATTACAGTTTTAGAGTTTTTCCTCGGATTAAGTTACAGTTAATGATTAAAAAGATCGAGAGACTTTATGGACTTACACTTGTTTATACATTTTTTTTTTTTTTTTTTTAATGTCGTCAGGTCCGTTTTTTTTTCATATGCGATAAATTTTACTAAAAAATGTTAGTTAATCCGATAAAATAACGCATAAGTTTTTAGAAATAATAAGCAGAATGCAAATCGAGCCAATAAATATGATATCGCAGATATTATGGCAAAACATGTAAAGCAAGGTCACAAACACTACTCCAAAAATGAAAAATTGAATATTATGAAAAATATTAAAGATAGGCCTAGCCTTTTAAAGTTAATTTTCGATAATTTTTCATGAATATTCTGAAAAATACGGGCGTATACATGCCCATGGGCCACATTGTATAAATGGAATTTATAGTGATACACTTACATTTACGTGAGTTTCCAGATAATGGATAGTTCCACAAGTGTAAGTTGTATTTATGGTTGTTTGGACACCTAGACAAGACACATTTTATATTTGATGTATTTCATTGTAGGTAAATAAATGTGTCTGATATCTAAGAAGACGTTCTATTTGTGGTCATGTTGAAGGTAGACGAGTGTAGTGCTGTACCTACTTTTTTATTGATACAAGTTTTTTAGATAACTAAGTTGGTAAGTACCCACTTAGGTATCTACTTACATATACTCGTAAGGTTACCGAATTTGAGAGGCAACAGATTTTCTTACGTTTTGCAAATCGCAAGGTACAAATGTTTATAGTATTTGAATGTGTTTGGATCACTGTAATGACTAGCTAGTGTTAAACAAATGTTTGTTTATTCGTCATTGACAACAAAATCATTTAAAATTTGTCAGAGGCAGTGATTGGTTTGTCTGTTTGTAATTTGAAAGAACCTTGTAATTGTAATACACTGAGTTGAGATGAGATGATTCATTAACAGAAGTCGGTTCACGGTATTTGTTAACCAAGGTTCTTTAATTATATGTGTACTCTTCAGAAAAACAAGAAGAAAATGTTTAGGTACCTATAATGTGTGATGTCCATGGGTAAAGTTTTAAACAAACTTTGGCTCACCCAGCGGCCGTATTCTTGAAGTTCGTCATCAAACTTACCTCGTTACCAATTTCATTAGGACGAGGTTTCATTACTTGACTACGAATTGAATACACGGAAACCTTAACAACGTAATTATTGTAATACTTAAGTATTGCATGATTCATGTTTTTAGAATGCGTTTCATGTGCATGGTTTGTCGTTTCGTTTACAAGGATATCGGAACAATCTGGAACTTTAAAGCTTTCATCGCACCGTTGTAAACAATCGAATTAAAAAATGTGCATAACGAATGCGTCGGTAATAAAATTATGTGGGTAATGTCCCTTAAATTAGTGTCCGGTACACTAAGTAGGTAAGTACTTAATAAGTGGGACTTAATTGGTTTGTTGTAGGCGCTAGAAACTGATTAGCAAGTACTGATAGCACTTTCAGATTGGCATACAGAAGACCCGATTACAGGCTCAATTAATTTATGAAACTATTTTAAGAAGACTGGAACTAAATACTAGTTGATTTATAGATGGCCTTGTGGCAACATCCGGGTACCACAGTTATGTAATGTTCGAGGAACGAGGCTCACGAGATACACAACAAGGCGGCTTGGCGCGGCGGCTGCGGCCGCGGGGTCAGGCGGCGCGCGCCGGCTGCGTGCGCCCGCGCTGCCCGTACCGCGCTCCATCGAACCTCTGCGCGACTCTTCTCGCAACGGGTCAACGTCATACGCCTGTGAATGGCTCGGCTGCGTCTCACATAGACACGCTGAATTTAATGTGCCATACAAATAAAGTAAAAAATTTGGGTAAAAATATATCACTTGAACTTTGTAGGAAGGTATGTCCACCTTCACCAAAAATGGCTAAATTTTAGAACATTTTAACCTCTTCAAGAATTCTGAAAGCACCTACTAGTTTGGATGTCAGTGGCCGATATACCTTTTATGCTTCTGAAGTTCTGACTATACTAACTGTGTAATTGACATTCATACGACAATTACTGCGACGAAGTGCCTTTCGAAGCACGCAGGGATCTCCATGATTTGCGAAAAGTCACCCAAATTCGGGGTTCACTCATCAGATAGATGGAAAGGCTCTATTTATACTAAATAAAGTAGAGACTCGTGTATCTACCCAGAATGCTCTATCAGATTGGAAACACGGAAGCAGACAGCAAGGCTCTGTATCTTACGAGTATTAAGTAGTGTTTTAATTCTTCGTTCGTCTTTAGGTTATTGTATTTTTTTCTAGCTGTTGCCCGCGACTTCATCTGCGATCCAGGATGAAAAGTCTATGCCCTTTTACAGGTCAAGGTCTACACCTGTGCGAAATTTCATTCATATCCGTCCGTTTCAGCGTGAAAGCGTAACAAACAATAAATCTCACTTTTGCATTTATAATATTAGTTGGGTATAGTGAACATGTTTCCCTTCTATTCATTGGAACGTTAGAAATTGTTATAATGTTGCTACAAATAGGTCTAGCGTAGTACGGAGTTTCAATAGAATAAGAGGCCAGCTTATCCCTTACACTGTCGATATATCTTATAAGATAGATAACAATTACAATTCTATTGTGTCTCGTTAATGACAGTTGACAATCTATACTGACGTGCACTCTACCGTACATATTATGTACTGACGTGCGCCCTACCGTACATATTATGTACTGACGTGCGCCCTACCGTACATATCATGTACTGACGTGCGCCCTACCGTACATATTATGTACTGACGTGCGCCCTACCGTACATATTATGTACTGACGTGAGCCCTACCGTACATATTATGTACTGACGTGCGCCCTACCGTACATATCATGTACTGACGTGCGCCCTACCGTGCATATCATGTACTGACGTGCGCCCTACCGAACATATTATATACTTACGAGCTTTTTTGGTGGATTTTGATTAATTTACTTGACTATAACTGAAAATAAATTCCACATTTGAAGTGCTAATCAAATCAGTCATTTGCACTTTCGTGAGATATGTTATTCGTTGCATAAGATACTGAAGATTTAACATTTAAACTGCCAATTGCTTATCGAAATGCGGCTGTTACGTGCATATTTGACCTGGATGGTAAAGCTAGACTTTTCAGCCTTAGATGTTTTCATACTAATATTATAAAGAGGTATTGTGAGTTTGTAGGTATGTAGGGGGTAATCTTCGGAAAAACGGATCCAATCCCGAAAATTCTTTCACTAATGGAAAGCTACAGTATTGGCGAGTGACATAGGATAACAAATCTCACGCGGACGAAGTCGCATGCAGGAGCTAGAACTTATATTATATTTTGATTTATTTTGTATGAAGATGAAGATAATTTTAATTCAACCAAAAACATGACAATACGTTATTGCGAAATCCAAAAACTTTTGCGTCTGCAGACCGTTACAACAAATATCTATAAACATACCTAATTATTTATTTTACTAACATATTGATTTAGTTGCTATGTGTGAAATACGATTTTAGTCTTTACATAATACATATATTTATGTGATTTCTGCGAAGAATATTTTTTAATTCTTGAATAATATTGCGAAATAATACATTTAATTGATATTCATTAAGGAGATTATTATTCAAAGAATATAAACTATTTATAACATTCAGAACATAATACCGTAATCGCAACTTATAATATTAATGTTCTCATTTAAAATGAGTAGGTAATTATTGACATTTAGTTCAAATTAAAGTTATGTGCCTAACTATGAAAGTATAATGAATAATGTTGCTGACACAATTGCTCAGCTCGTTTACTAATAAGGGACATGAACTTTCCTAAGATGCTCAGAAGAGAGCATGCAGAGGCTCACGGCTCAGAGTCACAGCCACTGCGTCGCAAGTAGGCGCGCGCGAGTCAAGGATTCTACAAGATATTTCCTTTCACTTGCGACAATGCATACATATTATACGTATTGGTATGTATGGCTGTAGCGTGCTTGTGCCGACATCACAACATAGCTAGCTGGGGTATTTATAGACTATTAAATAAATATGCGCGTCATATGATAATTGTGAAGGCTACAGGTTACACCCTTCTACCAGGCTATGTAGGTACCTACGTAGACGCTAATGCATCAGATAACTGTTTTGTTAGGTATTCTCCAAAAAGCTCCAACTAGAATGTTTACTTCATCAGCTGTGCATCCAACTATCACACAGCAAACTCCAGGTTAAATCGTCTGAAAACTGACTTGTTACTGAAATATATTATTCGATAAATCAATATTATCACAAAATAATGTATTCTGTTCTGCTTTAGCTCCTTCGCAGAATACCTTACAATAAGATAAAAATCGAACTCCGGGTTGATATAGGTACACATTTTTCCTTGTTGTTGTAAGCTCGCCAAGAATGAGCAGGAAATAGACATGACGTCATACGAAGCGTCAGCAATCGCTGAATTAACCAAAAATGTAAGTTACAATTTCTTCACGACATAAGTAAACAGCTATGTGAAGTATTACATATTATAAAACAAAGTCCTCCGCCGCGTCTGTCTGTCGTCCTGTACGCGATAAACTCAAAAATGACTGCACCGATTTTCATGCTGTTTTCACCAATAGATAGAGTAGTTCTCGAGTAAGGTTTTAGTATATAATAACCGACATACACGCGGGCGAAGTCGCGGGCATCAGCTAGTTATATATAAACTATTTGCAGTCTACAAATCTTAGGTCTTCTGGAATGTTCTAAAAACTTCGTAGCCTCTGAAGTAATTAATATTCCAAGAAGTGGTGACTAGGTAGGTACCTACGTAAAAATCAATTGGTGTTTTGCGGCCAAGGCCTTTGCAAAATGAATCAGGATCATGCTTATAAAATAAATAATGTTTGCGAGTTTTATTTTCTGGCTCTATGCCTCTTTGATTGCATAGGTATACCTATACCTATATAATGAGTTTTAGTTAAAACCGGTATTCAAATTCGACAAACCTGCCACTGGGCTACACTGTTCAAATCAGAATATTGCTGCTACTTGTGGTATTGGGTCAAATCCATATTTATGTGGATTTTCTTAAACATCTAACAATTCAGAACTCAATGTACCTACTGAACATAAAACCACTAAAAGCGTATCTTTTTGCATCCTTACATAAATGGATGATGCCTTCTTTCAGAAGCTGATAAATTGGTGTTTGTTACTCTAAAACCACTAAAAGTGTAGCCTGTGGGAATTTTATACGTTCAGTTTATGTGCCTATTTGACATTTAAATTGGGTAGATATTTTTTGTATAAGTTATTTAAACATAAATGTCATTTCATAATAAGCGTTAACAACAAACGCTACGAGTGCGAGTGCGCTGCGGCGATGCTGAGGAACACTTTCACTGCTTTCACTGTCACAGGCTGCAGCGCGGCTCTCCGTGCCACCATGCCTAATACCACCCGCGAGCGCCCCGTGCCCAAACTCTCTATTTATTTAGATGCTGCTAACAATACAATTGTTTTCATTGTCCTTATTCTCTACTTTGATAAACGCTGCGCGTTGCAAAACAAAATGGAAAGTTGGTAATGGAGTTGAGGATATGTTGGAGGTGATGATGTGCAACGCAAGTCTCCGCCCACAGATGTCAGGGAGATTAACGTGTTGGTGGCGCCCGCCGCGCGCCGCCGCCGCCGCCGCCTATTGTTCCACTCGCGCCTGTCACGCACGCATACCACGCGCATGTGTCAAACTCATACAAACTGATGACATTTTGACGCGCAGATGTGGCAACACTATCATAATAAGCCGACACTTCATAGGATCATAGCGAGAGACTGCACAGTGTGATTTAGCGAGCTTTTTTACGTGGTATTTATCACAAAGAGACGAGTAAGGTCGACTGGGATAATTAAAGTAAAAACGTGCAAGTGCCACAAAAAAACGAACACGTTGTTTAGTTGATCTCTAGTACTAACATCCGAAGAATATTAAATAACTGATTGACGAGGACTTGTGGACTTTGGTTGCTTAAAAAGTATAGGTACTTGACTTTATTTCATGTTTGCTGCGAGACGGTAGACGTTGGCGATGCACCTAACGGGTGTAAGTAAATCATTTGGTCAATACCCTTTCAAATCGGATTTGCATTTTTTATGGGCTGCCTTGTTTGAAATGTTGTCGGGATACCGAAGTAGACATAAAAACTTTCCACGAGAGGCTAATGACTTTTGCACCCAGGTAGACACTTGTTTAATTTTAGACGCTAAACTCGAATGACCCACGCGACTTTTTATGATTTTAGGGATCCAGCTCTACATAAGAACATTAAAAAAAAAAAAATCCCCGAGCTAAGAATTTTGTAATGTATTTATGCTACTTTTATGATTATTTACTGAGGATATCTAAACGTTTAATTTCATATTATACAAACTAAATGTAAAGGTAGGGACGGATAAATTATACCTATACCATGACATGTATGCAATTTACTAATAATATAATTCTTGAACTCTAACTAGCAATTGATGTATGACCATTTTAAAAGTAGTGCCGTACGCGGAGAGGGCCCGCAGGCGGCGGGCGGCGCCGGCCGCTGCGATGCGGCGCGAAGCGTAGCAACCGTAGCGCGTAGCGGCTGTCTGCGTGGCGTGCGTTCTCAAGGTAGAGTCTACGACTCTTCGAGATTAGTATGTATCTTAGTACAAATGGACATTTGTAGACGTATGTAAGCTACGTATATCTTTTCTAAGCCTAGATGTTTCTAAATGTTAACCACATCCAGTAACATTATGATCTACGAACGAAGTTATTGACGTATGATATTACAAAACCAAGAACTCGGAACAAAATAAATGTCCGTGTAGGCACGCAATATCATCAGATAATGGAACTTCTATACAAGAGAAAAGTATTTTTGGGTTTCAATGATTTGGTTGAAGCAAAGTACGAGTAATTAATACCTACGCAATCTAAAAATTTTTTGGTCTACTTAGTATGGGTCAATTATTATTGTTTTTATCAAGTTGTTTCATAACATACTAAGTACTTACTTTTAATTATTTATAACGCTGCCACGGGCCACGCAATATACTAGAAGATATATTCTTTTGTAAATTATTTAACTTATATAAAAACATTACACTTTTATCTACGGAACTCAATGAAAAAGCTTTCAGTAAATCGATGTGACCAAGCTGCCTAATCTCGAACAGCCTCCACGTTGTCGTTGGCACACCAGGTAGTAATAGGTATACATACGATCATATAGCCAAAGCGAGTCACTGACCGTCCAGAAGTGTTTGCTCTTTGTTCAAATATTCGTGCAGGTACAGGTTGGCTGTCGCCATCAGTTTTATATATCCAACTTATCAATTTTAACTATATAACTCGTGTAAGAATACACCTTGGTAAGTGCATTTTTATGTAAGACTTTTAATGTATTACTAAAGACGGTCTGCGGCAAACTTCCGAGCCGCTATCAAATAATTAAATATCTTGGCATATGCCATGGTAATATTTTGAAGACTAACATTGTTACTTAGTAATCTAAGAGTAGCTACTTCATTTGGGCAAAATTACTTGAACACTTAGCTTTAGCAGCGTTAAATGTTCTATACAACAGTTAACAACAGTTATCAGTTCAACTAATCAATTTGTTACATTTTTGATAAAATATTCTATTGAGGTAAAAAAAAAGCACTGTAAATTTTTAGATTTTTTTATTTTTTATAAATTTATAAAACAGACTTACATTAGAAAAATCACATAAACTATTAAACAGACCTATTAAATATTTATGTGAGTCTATATTACATACAGTAAGGTAGGTACTTATGCTACGGACGGGATTATGACCCGGTACATTTGAGAATTACTGGAAAACATAATCGCAGTTGATAAAAGTTTAGTTACTTAGATAATGAAAGTTCAATTTAATTTAAGTTGTCTTGTTGAAACACTGCGCCTATGTTATCCATGCAAATGACTCATTAGATTTTATATGAACTACTAGAGCACGAGAGGCGTGAGATCATGGCTCTGTTAGTAATGGCCGTCACCCGAGGGGTCGTTCAGCCAGGGGTAGTTGACTGGGCATCTCACGCATGTCTGCAGGTTGATGGTCTCACCGGGAACCTCCTTGGAGGTGAGCTTGCAAGAGTGGGGTACCCAACAAGCTTGGTATCCTTCAACGGAACACTTTTCCCTCCAGGGCTCGAAGTTCTTCGCTTCGGTAACAGTACGGGGGTTTTGGATCCACTGGATTACTTGAGTCATCGTTACAAAGTATACGTCATTGTGGCTTGAGAGAATTTCGTCAATCCAGTACAAGAAAGCCTCTAAGAATTCGGGGTTGTTCTTTAGCCAAGCAGCGTGGAAGTATAGACCCAATGGAGCGCGGTTTTGGTCGTAGTGACGGTCGAAGTTATGGTTGAGGAAGTTGTAGAACTGATCTCCGGTCAAAATGTTGGAGCAAGAGTCAACCATGGCGCACCCTGGCAAATACTCATCGTTGGTGGGGTCCTCACGACGGTCAAGTTCGTTCATCACCATCTCCCACACGGCGTGGCTCCTAGTGGGGCAGCTCTGTAGGTTTCCGTGGCAACGATGAGGCATTCTGAAGTACATTGTGTATGGCCAAAGAGGGGGGTTGGAGAGGGGAGCAGTAATGGTACTGTCGTACAAGAAAGCTTGTTCTTCCATCATGGTGAATTGGTTGTTACCACCGACTCGGAGATAAGGAGCGCGAACACCTACTACACTGTTATCAGTGATGTTAGAGAACTTCTCAATGATGACTCGCATGCCAGCCATCTCCTTGCCCCAGTCGTCCACGGTGGCGTTGCTCCAGAAGCGTTCGTCGTCGTTGTGCCTAAACATATGAAAATTACAATTAGTAAACAATTAAATAAACTTTTGAATGTTAGAAGGTGTTAATTAAATTTTAACTTACGTGATTGAGTGTACAGCGATTTCGTGTCCCTTTCGGTGAGTTTCCTGAACAGCTGAGTAGTTGGTGTACTTGTGCGAAACGAAGTATGTACCTCTAATGTCGCAACCGTTAGGATTTTTACGTTTTCCGTTGAAGATCTCTTTGTACAGTTCAATGTTGTTGTTGTTGATAGCATCATCGAAGGTAATAGTGATCATCTGGGGCACGTCTCTGGCGGGCAGGTCGCCGGGGATCACAGTACCGTCCTCCGAGCAGAAGCAGTCGGGCAGCACGCACTGCGACGCGTCGCATGGCGGAGCCCTGTTGGGGTCGTTGTCGATGTCTAAGACAAACAGAAAACCATCATTATTTATAAAAAACGACAATGTAAAATTCACACGATTAAATATACCAATACCTATGCAATTATGAACTTTAAATTAAAAATATCGTGAGAAAACACAATTGAACTGCGCAACCGGTGGGACTAAGATTTTGAAATGCAGGCCTCTAAAGAAATTAATGTATTTTCGGTCGAAATTCTTCGTGAGTCTATGCAATATAGCTATTGTTGCTTCAAACGTGATAAGAAGCTTTGGCGTTCAGATTGTGATATAGTTTGGCATTGAGGTATATTAACAACAAGTCATGTGCAGCTGCAAAGGCGTATGAATCTCGGGGCGTGCGAGAGTCGGAACCAGTATGGGTACTTTCGCTTGGTCAAATCACTCGACACAGCTGATACACGTTGGATTTCACTTTTGATTCAGTAATACATTCGTACATTCCTCCACCTTTTGTGTTACGTACACAACATGTTGTTCTTTTTTAAATCCCATGAGTAGAATATTTTACGTGTTAAAAGATACATTCCATTTTTTTGCCATTTGATTGACTTCAAATAATGACTTTATTAGGTAAGCTATTCCTGTTCGAAGACTCAGTAGTCGTTTATGTTGATATGCACATACATTTACTTCAAAAACGTGAGCTAGAAGGACCTATTATGTCGCGCTAACAGACCAGGGTCTTCGCGGTTTGGTGAATGGAGTTTTGTATCCTTGTCATGTACATAATTACAATTCAAAGTAATTTCAAGTCATACAGCGCAGCAGAGAATTGTATTGTATGAATCGTATTTGAAGTGAGGCGATGCATACCGACTAGCTCGTTGTAGTGTGAGGCCATATTTATTTACTGCTGAGCTTTCTATCTAAATTCACACATTCCATGTAGGTATTTCTAATTTAAATAAAGCCAAACGTTATCTTAATTAATTAAATAAATAACCCATTTGTGTTACGACATAACATTGAGATGTTTTTTTAGGCCAAGTGATTGGCATTTCAGGCAGGTCGATCGTCACGCATCACGAGCTAGTTCTTATTTGTGGATTTGCCCGTTCAAGTTCATTTGCGAGTTTTAATTTTAGATTAGCTCCAATGTATTGACCGACTGGCTAGATAAAGTCAGAAATTGGTTGGTAAAATCCGTAAGGAAGACCGTGTGTGCGAGGGTACTTACCGCAAGAGTTTTCGTCTGAGCCGTCAGCGCAGTCTTTTTCGCCGTTACAGAAGAGTCCACGCTCGATACAGTTGGAGTCACCGCACGCGAGGAAACCATCTTGACACAACGGCTCTTCAGTGTACAACAAAGGTTTGACTTTACGCTCCTTATTTTTCAATTTGCAGTTTTTCACGGCGTCTTTCCAGTCACAGGTCTGTTTCTCAATATCGAAGAATAAACCAGCTGGACAACGGATGGCTTGGATACCCTGTTAGACAAATAGAAATGATTAATTTATAGCAATAGCTAGTTCGTTTCAATAACTAGTACCTACATATAACAAAAACCTCAACAGCTCGATTCTAATGCCAATTCCAAATTATGTTGTAGGTAACCTCAAAATTACCTAACCCAGCAGAAAATTAAAAATGATTACCAACACAATAATGGAATATTTTAATGATGTCTGCAAAAATTCGTTAAATTTTGATATAACAGTAATGTGGCAATGTATGTTGTTATATTTGATTTTACAGAACAAAGTAATGCATTTTGTCCTTGACGAAGCGGTATCCAATGCGTGGTTTTTTGGCGGAGACATCCGCGGAGGATATTGAACAACTTGAAATATTACATCAATTTCCATTATTACGGACATGCGGTACAAGCCGGCCGGCGACGCGGCGAGGCTTGTTCTTACATTACCTTGAATGTCGTAAGAACCTAACACCAGTACCTACCCACTGATACGCAATGCTCTGTTGTTTATATTGAGGACAAATTTCTAACGTTTATTGCGCTTCGCATATATTTAATTATAGGTACATTTGCACTCGTATTAAAATTCTAAACTGACTATTAATCATTAAGTATTCAAAATGGCAGAGACATATTTTCATTTAAACGTTGGTTATTTTCAATGTGAGCCAGTTTTAAGGAGCTTACATTCCAGGTGCTGTTGGTAGTACATGTTATAAGGACATATTTACTAGAGAATGCGTGTGTAAAAGTGTAGTTGTATGTAGGCACTCACCGAGGCGGTGCACTGGATGACGTCGCGACAGTTGTCGCCCTCGCCAGCCACCAGGCGGAACCACTCGCCGGCGTCCTTGTCCTTGCATAGTTCTAACTCCAAGCTGTCCTCTTTCTTCGCCGCTTCGTCAGCTTGCCGCCGCCATCGGTGACTATCGGCATTCGCTAAACAAACAATACATTAATTGAACAATTGTTGATAATTTCATGATTGATCATACCAATCTGAGCAATTGCAAATTTGCTGCTCAACTGAGTCTTTCCGGACTCAGTTGAAAGTATGAAAAGGATTTTAATTTTTCCTACTTTTTGACGTTAAACATCAATCTACGTAATCAATAATAGATTTTCATAATAACACGTGGTTAATCAATTTACATTCACTATTTACGGTTTTTTTCTGAATTAGAACCGAAATGTCACTTGGAAACTAGTATCTAAATGTCAAAGGTGGGGTGAGCGCTCGTGACATTTGACTCGCTTCGAAATGTCAGCGCTTGGGCAAGCGACAAGGACGACTCTTTCTATGTCTTCTGTCTATACGATGTTGTACATTATGCATGGCATTTGATTTGTGTGCCGATTACGCTGACGAAATTATTATAATTCAGAAAGGTTACGGAATAGTAGATTTCCTTGAATCATCATCGTGTTCCAGGAAACTTACGACGTGTCTATGAACGAATTACAATGATTATAAAACCTGTTATAGAAACTGTAAGCCGCCACGTGATATTAAATCTACAAATTTTACTGTTGTGTTTAATTAGGTATATCCAGTGTTCTAACACAGTTAATTGTGTCTGCAAAGGTTCTCATAAAATCATGCGTCAGGTGTCGACGTTGTCGTTTTTTGTCAATTGTGCACTGCGCTTGAGTAATGTTTGTGAAGGCAATAAGAAAGACGTGTACCTATTGCGATTGCGAGCGGTTGAAGGAGCGCATGCGAGCCGTGTGAGCAGCGAGCGGCACGTAATACTAGGAAACTGAGCTCTCGCAACGTTATCTAACCATCTCGCTGTACCGAGCCGTCAAAGCTGCAGTAGCGGAAATATGACTATATATTTAAAGACCATTGATAATATGGACATCCTTCATCGAAAAATGCTCTAATTAAAAAACAAACACTTAACTGCATCACCAAAGATAAAAATTTGAATCAGAAGTTAAAGTGGCGCCTGCGCTCACGGTGCATGATTGTTTATAAAGCTAGCTATGTGGGTTAGATGTTGCGCGCGGCCAATGCAATCGATAGCTCGATTAATACACGACATGCTAGCGTGTATACACATACATAATTATAAATTATTTTCATTGTTTGCTATAGCAACAGTTTTACACAACAACTGCTACGGTAATGTAGCACAAACTACTCGGCTGATTATAGAGTTTTCTTGCTATGCTTTGAAAAACAATTCAAAAGGGACCATATAACAATCTGTTTTTGCTATATTTAATATAAATTAGATAAGATTTCGTAATAATTTAATAATATTCAAGGTCTAAACTTTTGCTTATATTAATTAAGTAGTCAATCCACACCATTATCTTAACAAATGACGCCCGGATTATGCCTAAATCCAAACATTTGCAAAAATATCATCTTATCTAAACCAGTTTTATAATCAAATTTTAATTTTAGTCGTGTCAAAAGCTTGCAAAGTAGCTGCCTGCCAAAATTATTATTATATTTGTTCGGTTCTGGTTGGAGTTGTAAAATCTAACTAGTTCTCTTTGACCCGGATCTACCACGTGTGTGATTATGCGATATCGATAAGTTATAAGTTATCGGGTACAGTATGGAAATGTCAGATCTAAGAAAACTAACACAATAGCGATGACGAAATAAAAGTTTCTCTGGCTCTAACAGTTAGCACCTTTTTATTCGTAGCAATGAGAGCGCGTTGATGTCTTTTGCACTGAAAAAAATATTGACCTCAAATCATTAATCATTTTTTTTAAGGTTGCTTTGTGTGGAATTTGGATATTTATTTTGATTCAGTTATTTATTTACTTGAAACAAATGTTTCCGCGTTCAGGACTCTTTGTCAACATATCATTTTCAGAAAACCAATTTTTTGTTCTATATATTTTACTGCAAGGTTTAATGAAAATAAAGCCTATGATTTATGGTACCATCAATCTAATAATGAGAATAAATAATCAATGCAGTAAGCTAATATTTCATCAGCAAAGAAAAGGGGATTGATTGTTAATCGACATGTTTCTTGAAATAGAAACAATATTTTGATCAAGCTTGTCACTCAGGAGCGATACCGTTCCCTCAGAATTGACTATTGTATGAATAATAAAGCATGAATGTGGGAACAACTAGGTATGCGAGCAGCTCGGGCGTCGACCGGGCGCGTTGTTGGAATACCAACGGCCGACCTTATGAATATTTAGCACCACCGCTCGACTTTCCTTCTGCGGCACTCCCTTCAAGCGAAGTTAACTTGTGATAACGGGAGACTGGCGTTTCCGCACGCGGAAGTAAACAGCGCTCACCTTGTCGGCGTCACTCACATGCGATCGCGACGACCTCTGGGGCTCGCGACCAATATTCACGTTTCACTTTGTCTCCTCGGTGTAATCAACACGAGTTATTATGTAAGGTGACGCCAAACTCCTCTTTGTCTCGAGATACGAGTATGGCTCCCTTATAATGTGAGAGTTGCGCGGGAAACCCAAACAAAGAAGAACCTACTCGTACGTGCTAGAAATACAAGACATGAGCGTCTGCAACGTGAACTACATTACACTATGGACACTTAAACTTGACCGAGGCCGTGATTGCCGTATTGTACATTTCTTAACAAATATGATGAAATCCACTTACAACATACTACATTTTGTTGTTAAGCTTGCGAGGAGAATATTTAAATTCAATCACTTAGCACATGATAATGTGAAATGATAAAGCTCAACGAATGAAACTTGTGTTATGTGATAGGCAAATAAATTAAGCAACTCCAACATTCACTTAAACAAATTTTTATATAACTGAGTAGAGTGGATTGCATACCTATCTACCGTCACTGCAAGCTGACGGATGAAGAACGGACGAAAAGGATTCATGATGAACAAAATAAACTAAAAATTCTTCCTTTATTGTTCAAGAGCTGGTGACCGTATTTCACTTTATTGTGCAATTTCTGTTTTAGGAAATTTGTGTAAAATAACTTTTGCTCAACCAGCGTAAACCGTGAACGTGAACGTTTACAAAATTAGACATACGCTAAGTAGTTCATTCAAATGTTAAATTAATTGGCGCACAGTCGTATTATGCGATGATATTTCAACACAGTATCGAGTTGTTCGGAGCCTGTCTATTTATCTCACGTGGTGGTTATGACGCAACAGAATTGACCTAGAGACCTAAAGATCTGAAAACCTACCATAAGTAGGTAACTGATAAAAAGTATCACTACCTAACCTTACGAATAATGATGTAACGTGTAGGGAAGCTATGATATCAAATATTTTAATACAATCAAACTATTTTAACACAATATATTACTGATTTAGTCGTTGATCTCGAAGGTATGTATGGTTGTTATTGTTTATATAATTCAGCCTAAAATTACATATTATCAAATTATTCATAAATATTTTCCATCTATTTAATTGTCTACACGAAGCAGTAACCAATAGGATTAAATCAATAATTTATTAAAGTCAAATCTAGTCAATTGATTAAAAATCATTCGCTTGTAAGTACTTAATAACGATCACTTACGTCCCGGTTTCAATTAATTTTCTAGTCAATTATAAAGTCAATTTTTGAAGCTAATAATACATTTATCAAGTGAACGCAAACAAATAAACCATACTGGCTGTACATATAGATTATCTATTCATAAATAATTAAGTAAACTACAAAATGTGAATATTCGCAGATTCAAGGTTAAATGAGATTATTTATTGTTTATTCCTATAATAATCGAAAGGAAGCTATTATTGGTAACGCCCTTGAGCACTTGACTCTTAGTTCACGTGAACTGTGTGACACTGTGACATTTAAGCTATCGCACCTGAGCTCTATAAATATGTCACGTATGTGTGAACTGAAACAATGATCAGCTAACTTGTTTTATACGTATAGTAATAGTACATATAATAATAGTAGATTTTTTTTATAACTTGTGTGTTAGGAGGATGATCCTAACTGTTGCTTTGGAGTACAATAAGATTCCAAATAAAATAAATGTAATCCATTGTTGTAAAAGGAATTTGTTTCACTTGATGATTTTTGAAATTTCAAACGAAATCAATTGTGATTATATTTTCAAGCTTTCAATTAAAAATTGTGACGATAAAGAAGAGAACTTACAAGACAAACAGTTGTGAATTTGTGATTTCTTACTCAATGTTTGAAGTAAACCCATCGATTAAATCAATCATGAAATCAGAACAAAAGTTTATGACCATAACAATTTCATTGCGTCTGACGAAATCGCTTATTCGCGAGAATTAAAGCGTGGTAAAGTTTACAAACTTTAATTACTGTTGTAGAATCTAGATATGATCATAACTTAACGAGAACTTTTACCTACAGCAAACAAAGAGCAAAACAAGAAAATAATACCGATTTCAGATGTAACTATTATTGTTTGGTCCTCCCTATATCGTCGTCTATGTAGATGATTACGTTTAAATTAAATGGGGTTTTTTGGTTAAACTGAAATTAACTTTACGATATAGAGCTAAGATGTTTTATTTATATTTCCGAGATACTCGTATCTTAGACTTACATTATTACCAATGCATTCTTTAATCCTAGTAATACATGTAGCAGGATGTACATTTTGCTGTAACTATCCGAACCTTTGTTTGTGAGGTTAAACTTAAACATGCCTTTACAAGGCTATGAAACGTAATGAAATTTTCCACCAAGATAACATTGTGAGGAAGGACATTGTGCGGCTTTTCATCTCGAAACGAGCGGTGCCCGCGGCGCCGAGTCTAAGAGCTAGAATAACGCTCACTGTGATATCTGATCTTTATGTTACACGCCCGGCGTATTCATTAGTCGTCGGCCTAAATGTAAATTTCGAGAAATCAATAGGGCCAGCTCATGTAACGTCGCCTCGTCGTAGCAGTCTCGCTGCCCTCGACACTATGTCGAGTGTGACGTCACCGGCGCAGGCGTAGCGCAACACGGAACGAATGTGAAAGTTCTCCGCAACCGCAGCGCAGCCGCAGCAGGTGCTAACCAATAGTTCAACTAAACACGTCCTAATGACAGCCTATTCAGATGAAGTAATCAAACACAAATCCTTGTCCTCGTCTCGTCACAGTTGTCTAGACTGCTGCTCAAACCTTGTTCACAAACATCAAATTAGTACCCGATGCACCGAATGCTCAACGACTGTTACGGAAAGTTCATATACAACATTACATGTTTTCGCAACATTGTAACGTTTAAACATTACCAAAATTAGCTAAATTCTATGTTTGTTTTCACAACACCGCTGCCAATACATAAAAGATACATGATACACGATAGTGACATGCCGTGAGTGACTATCCTTGAAGGGTTCGAGTCACTGTGCGTTGATGTCCTTTGGGCGTTCATTGCAAGGCGATCGCGGTCGGCTGCATTCATTGGTAAACTCTGCGGAGACATAGTCTATCTCGCGATTGTCGAGAATGGGCAACTTCACTGTTCACTAAGTGCGACACTGTACTGACGCAATCACAAAATTATTGGCAGATGTGCAGATGTGACGTCGAGCCACCCGTGACGTCGCGAGATGGACGGTGTCTGGATGCGTAAGATAAAGGTTAGGACTCACCGCAGGCGAACAAGAGACACGCGGCCAGAGTAGCGACACGGGCGTAGCGCGCCATGACGGGATCACAACAGGTCGTTGCGCGGCCGTCGTGCGGTTAAATAGTGGCCTCAATCTGCGCCCCGCCCGCCCCGCTCGCCCACTGCGCTCGCACCTCTGCCAACACCCTTCGCACTCATCAGCTGTGAATCACCTGCATCATCAGGACTGCAGCTCATCTGCACGTACCAGGCCCGTGCTGCATGCTACACTTTCGTATTTATTCATATTTCTTAGATGTCTTTAGTTGCGCCAGAAAACAAATAATAAAACATACATTATGTAAGTATTATCCAATATTATGAAGACGAATTAACGCTTTACGCATCACTAAAGTACCTACAGTTGCATAGAAACTCTCGCGTTGATGCATTATTTTATTACACCTATTGCAATACAAAGCGATTGTTATTGCACAGAGATTCAGGCATGTACACAGTGTTGAGATTTTCAAACGTTATTATTTGAAAATTCTATTATTTACCTTCAATTGACCCGAACTTTAGCTTACTTGAAAAGTCAATTTACCATCGGTCATTTAATATGGATCCTTGATACATCCTTTGATTGAGATTATTACTAAGACTTAAAACTTAGCTACGCATAAGTAACGTATGTCAAAGTTTAAACTAGTGACCCGCTCCTGCATCACACGAGTGCAATCAGTGGATTCACGTCTAAATATCGAGAGAGAGAGCAGTTAAATATTCAAGTATACTAGTACTTAACACAAAAACCGTCCGGAATAATTTCTGTAAGTGTTGGTGAAAACCACATCGAAATCCATTGAGAATTAGAAGAACTAAGCGGACAAACAGATATACACGAAAATAGACTTTTTTATACTATTCATACCTAAGTATAAAATAATTTCAGGTTCACAGATCATTACGCAAACACATTTGATTTGTGTTGGTAGGCGCGCCAACTCTCGCGATGATCTCCATTGAGAGTGCAATTATTATGTTGATTGAAAGATATAATTGCAACAGCCCACGAAGCGTGGGTTCGGCAATCTTCTGCTAAGTTCATCATCAGTCTAAGCTATATAATATTATACAGAGAAAAGATTTGATTTTTAGCACGTTTGTGCTGAACGAATTTCGAAGAAATTTGGCACATGAGTAGATCTGGGTTAAAACATAAGATACTTTTTATCCCGATATTCCCACGGTATCGAGACTTATGCGAATGAAAGCGCGGGGCGCAGCAATTTCAAAAAAAAAAAAAAGAAGACCCTAATACTATATTAACTACTGAAATTCAGTAGTAAAGAGCGTTGCTGATCCAATAATTGTAGATTGATTTGAGTGATTTCGATTAAAAAACGAAGGTGAAAAACTAAAAATCCATATTCAGAGGCAATAATCAAAGGTACTTATTATATCTGATGACCGAACTAATGTTAGTTAGAGTATTGGCATCTCAGTAATAAAATTACATTTGGTACTAGGCGGCTATTAAGGGGTACGGGGGCCATCAGTGACTACAGAATAACCCGCTGTAGTTGACGCCCGAGGGGCATTTGGCACAATTGCCGAACAATGCCATTCCTGGAAGAAATCCTGGAGGATTGTGGGATACTGCCTCGACCTAAGTGTTCCTTAATAAGTATAAGTCAAACAGGTAAATGTCAACAGGTTCATAAATTTTCAAGTCATCAAAAGGTTTCATTTTGGTTAAGAAAAGGATTCCTATTCTTAATTTTTCCAGAGGGTTCGGTACTCATTGGACAATATTATGAAACTCGCAGTATACGTAGTTTATAGTACTACTAATGTACCTTCAAAGAATCTTTATCCTTCTTCTTGTTTCTTAACTTTATATCATTTTACTGTTGTTCATTTAGGAGTTGCTTTTATCACAACATTTGGGAATGGTTTTTATTGCATTTATTCGCTGGTTCTCATTCTTTTGGCAAAAGCTCTAGGGCACCTCTTAAATATCATATGGCCTATCGCCATTTTTCCTATATTTATTGAAACTTTACAAAATGTCCTACTGTGTGCAGCACTGCAGTTGAATGTGAAGGGTGCGTTTCCAACAGACACGTGGGCGGGCGTTTCCACGCACATCCCTGATAGAATCGCACTCTTAAAGTTGTACATTATCTTAGCCATATCATTTTATTATCTAAGTACTAACTGACCCAACAGACATTGTCCTGTCAAAATTTTAATATTGTCTGGAGTTCATACAAAACTTCCATAGAAAGGACGTTGAGGTTTTCAGAAGTTTGAAAAATTTCCAGGAAAGTTTTCCAATATTTCTTTCCATAAAATCCGGACGGACTATGACGAACATTTAAAAGCAAAAAAAGTGCCAAAGCGATCCAGCAGCCTTTCTCAAGGGATCCGCATAAACAGCATTTCATTTTTATTTACAACCTTTGATTAGTGTTTTGCCATCAGCAGCCCACTAACATTTTCGTCTTCATTTTAGAATAAGACAAATCAATCGCAACTGGAAACCACATAGGAAGCGGAATTCCTATACCTACAGGTGTACTAAGTATTTTAAATTCCCACGCCTAAAATGAAGTCGTGAAAGATAGTCCAAAGTCAGCTAATAATAATGAAAGTTAATCGCATAATCAGGTAATATGTCATAATCCATAACTAGCTAATGACCAATGAATGATTATCTAGTAATAGCCTAATTAATAGTTTAATAGTAATCAAGACAATGACTTAATTTCTTTTTACTACTAAATGCTTTTTTTAAATTTATTCTTACATTACATAATTGTTAATAGGATTTTAAATATGATATTTACGAGTCATTATATTATTCAATAAGCATCCGCCAGCGGCTTCGGCTACCTACCGGTGAATTTTTTTAAATCGATCTAGTAGTTTTTGAGTTTATTGATTACAAACAAAAATACAAATCATTTCTCTTTAAAATATTAGTGTAGATTAAAACTGAATAATGTAGTGAGTGTGAAAAATTCACAGTCACAGCCCAATTTAGTAGGTACAGGGTACCAGTCTACTTTTTTAATTTCCTTGGAAATTACTACTATCGGAATGTTATAGTCAACCCTATCTAAAGAATCACAGAGAAAGACGAGCCCATTTGCCAAACCAATTCTTTGGCTTAAATTCCATGTAAAGCTTAACTTTAAGCACCATGGATATATTTTTAAGAAATATCGTAACGTTTTTAATTTGATCGAAAAAGGTAACCTTTCGAAAATTAAGACTAAACGTAGTTATGACCTTATCTGTACGACGGACACACATAAATACCTATATGGTAATTGACCGACACTATGTTAAACCAATAAGACATTTAATAGGATACACATAAAAGACAAAATAACTTGAAAACAATCATTTGAAGTTGATAAAAAGCTTAACACACTTGTATGTTAAATAAAACGATAGCGCTGCGGATATGCTCCTTGCCGCAGCTTCAAGGCTTGATGAGGCTCTATAATAATCTTAAGAGACAGACGTGCTGCTGGGGAGTGTTGCGCCACTTCTTCCCAGCTAAAGCCCTAGGAGGAACTGGTAAAGGGCGGACGTTTTAGGGGACTGTCTTATGTAATTATGACGTTCAAATTCTCAGCCTAGTTTAAATTAATTTTGATTATGAAATGTATTATCACGGAACGAGAGTGTACATAACAAGTTAAGTTTCAATTTGACAGGCCAAGCAGAAAAGAGCTTGCTAGAATCTATCGGGATTCTACATAGCTTAAATATCATGTAACTAAATTATTACTTTTTAATAAAATTGTTAAGATTTTATTATAATAAAAATCAGTTATAAATGAGGTTTTTAATTACTATTAAAAACCTCATTTATAACTGATTTTTATTATAATAACCTACACTTTGTTAAATACTTTTAACAAAGTGTAGGTTATGATAGCATAGTAGAAGGAAACCTATGATAAGTACCAACATCCTTGGAGGTCACCACCATGATAAACTCAAACCATTTATTTCAATTAAACCATCTACAGGCACTATTGAATTTTCAAGAAATTGGTCAGTTTGTCAGAAAGTTGAAGCTAGTTGCTCATTCTAAAACCTAGATTTCTATGGAGAAAAACCGATAAGAAACTCCAAGGACACTGTTTTAAATCAAGATATTCCAAATTCCTGGTTCACTACATTATTCTAGTTGCTTCTTTATGTAAGAACAATGTTTTTTTTTAATATGAGATTAAAAAATAAAAGTAGAAACGAAAACAAATATAAAATCCCGAGTCACGCGCGTTAGCATAAATCAAACCGATTACGTGCGACTCGGTGTAATTTTTAATTTGTGTCTGTGATGACTTATTTATATTTGAATTTTTAGTTGACTTTTTTGTCGTAGTTGGGTTTTAGTTTGGTAATTTTTATTTACATTTATTTGGGGTTAATTTTTTTTTTTTTCTAATTAAACCCTTTCATTTGATACAAGATGGCCTCATTTTTTTTTAGTTTATGACTTTATGCCTTCTATAGGATGCCTTATTCAATTAATGTGACGCCAAATAACCTATAACCAGTGGACGATCAAGATGCTTCCAACGATACCCCATTTGTCTAATTGTGATGAGCAATTTAGAAGATATGATGGACCACACGAATCTTCATCCACAAGCAAAAAGGTTAGGTTAGGTTAGGAGGGTTATCAATTTGACCACATACCGGTCAAATTGATATTTTTGCTTCGCCGTAGTCGGGTAAAAATAAGCCCAACCCAATATGGACCCCCAATACGAAGCGTAGATGCCTACATCGAGCTCCAACAGCACTCTTTTGTAGAGAACCGAAAGCACCACACTTACGCGCCAGCATCAGCAAGACATTTGAGTGGGCACAACATACTCTCAACTGCCATACTTTTTCAAAAGTCAACATACATCATAATAAAATAATAAACGGCTCCATTACTATTTTATTTTTATTTTTATTTATTACTCACATTTACAAAATTGAAAAAATGGTTCTAAATTATACAAAACTATAGTTTTCATAAATAAATTAAAGTATTCATCAACTAAACTTGACAAAAAAATAAAAATAAGCAGTTCATAATGTGAGAAAAAAAAGAATCTTCTCATCTTACTGAAACACATGTAGGCACTTTACATTCAATCCTTACTTCCTTATTTTAATATTATAAATGCGAAAGTAACTCTGTCTGTATGTCTGTCTGTCTGTCGGGCTTTCACGCCAAAACTACTGAACCGATTTAAATGAAATTTGGTACACAGATCGTCTAGAGCTTGAGAAAGGAGATAGGCTACTTTTTATCGACATACCACGCGGGCGGAAGCTAGTACATAACAATAATGTAGTAGATGAGTTTGCTCCGACATATTAAGGACTCGTCTGTAAGACAACAAAAGATGGGCTTGCACAATTTTGTATTCAATAATAACGAAGAGGTGTCATAGCAGGCAATTTAGAAAAAAAAAAAAAAAACTTATGAGAAGACAACATACTTTCCTCACTTTCATAGGGTTCCGTACCCATAGGGGCTATGTCCGTCTGTCCGTCTGTTCGCGGGTTAGCTCAGAGATCTTTGGTACTAGAAAGCTGTAATATGGTATGGGTATACTCATTAATCACGCCGCCAAAGTGGTAAAAAAATTCGTAAAAAATATATTTTACCTCCCCTCACGCAAAGTGGGAATGGTTTTTTTTTTTCTCGTTGATCCCATGATTTGGGGTATCGTTGGAAAGTGTTGAGTTTGTAAAAACAATTTTTGGATTCAGGGATCTGTTTGCGAAATATTAAGCTTTAAAATGATAATTTTTGTTTGTTAGAGTCAAGTGTACCCCCTTTTTTTTTTTTTTTTTTTTGAGGGTTGGTAATCTTCCAATGACTTCTCCCGCTCTGGGCAGAGCGGAAGGGCGTGTCAGACTTTTACTGACTAAAACCCACCCGTGTTCGGACTTTCCCGCAACCCTGGCAGGCATCGGTCCTACCGGACCCCGTCAATTGTGCTGACATATCTTTGAGGCGCGCGTGGAACACGACGCGCCATCGACCCGGGCCTGGTCCTTATCGGACGGCGAGCTGCCCGTTGCTCGCCGTCCGCAAGCCCGCGCCTATGGTGGCCGGGAATCCGCCTGGGATTCCCGACGCACAGGGCGTCTCCAACGGCGGCGGTTAGGGGCGTGAGGGCGCAAACTTTGCCTTTCCCTCACGCGTTCCGCCTCCTCCTTCGCGAGCATTACTGCTTCGCAGAAGGAGGTGACGGCTTCCCATACCCTCTCGCTCCGTACCATGGCCTGGACCAGGGCCGGACGCGAGAGGTCATTGCCGCCAATCGCTTCCGCGAGGACACGGCGGTGCTCCGCCCAAGCAGGGCATACCTCCACCGTATGCTCCACCGTGTCCTTCGGGCGAAGTGTCCCCCCCTGCCAGCTAAATGGTTGGTTTTGGATATGTGAAAAAATTCGCGGCAGTAGTATATATAACGAAATTAAAAGAAAAACTATCATCGCTACGTAGGCTCCACAAGTTACCGAGTAATAATCGACCAACTTAAATTTGCAGATGCAAAAACATATTAAGTTTGTTATTGGCATAAATTCATCCTAACTACGGAACCCTCCATTGTGCGTGGCCCAACACGCACTTGGCCGGTTTTTAACACTCTTGCTCTTAATGCAGCGTGTTTCTTTTAGTACCGCACTAGTGCGGTAATGTGCGTATTAAATTCCAGCAAAGTCTTTACGCCTAAAATTTTGTAAATATATAAACTATATTAAATTAAAAGAAATAAAATAAAATATGATACATAAATATTATAGATACCTATTTCATCAAATTATTTATTTTTGTCCAATTCATACGAATTAAAGCATAACGCCTCGTAACTAAAGGTATGTCTAGTACATACAACCAATACTAGTGTATTTCGAGGAGAATTTAGTACTTTTTCTATATTTACTCACTTCGCCCGCGATTTCGTCCGTGTGGACTTCGAACCAACTTACCTAATCAAATTAATTTTTATAACACTCCACGATTTTACCCCAAGCGATAATTTTCAAAAAATATATTGTTACGATCTACATAAACGATTTATTTAGATAGTTATTCGGGCCAATTTTCAAGTTTATAAATCAAAGGAATAAGATTTTTCATGTACCTAAACAGTGTCCTCGCACTTTCACAGCACACAGAGAGGACTTGTTTTAAAATAAATCGTTTGGTACGTTTCCATTACTTGACATAAACATAATTTATACCCATTTTCGAATTAATGGAATCAAGCGGTACAATCCTCCTCCTTAAACTTTATTATAATTCTGTAAATTGACTTTTGTTTAGGTCGCGAATCATATTTTGATCAAGATACAACCTGACAGTGGCCTGCAAATTGCAAAAAAAATAAGAAAATTTGAATTACGCGGGCTATCATTGCGGAGCCACCCTAAATTTCATCCAAATCCGTTTAGCCGTTTTTGCGCTAATCCGGAACATACATCCAAACAAACAGACAATTAATGATGTCCTCGCCTCGAAAGGCGAGGGCGAGGCTATTTGCCAAGAAACGGGCACAAAAAAAAAGTTAATATTTCTCAAAAATATTAATTGTTCTATAATCATTATAAGTAGAAAATTAAGTAGATTGTTCTATATTTTAGCTCATAATTATTTTACTTATAATGTAATTGCATTCATGATGATGATGATTATTGCATTCCTTGCAAAATTCGTATTTTTCTGTCAACTGTCCACTACACTCGCAACAATCTAAGAAGTCCGTTTTGACGTTTCGTTCTCGTACATGTAATAAATCGTTATGCCTTGAGAATCAGTTTTAATCAATGTGGATAAGTCGTCGATTACAAACTCTCTAAGTATGTTCAATTTTTTTTTTCATCGCTGCACAATATATTTTTATAGCTGTCAAAACGGACTTCTTAGATTGTCGCGAGTTTAGCCTATTGATGGCAATAGGCTAGACGCGTGACAATCTAAGAAGTCCGTTGTAAGCATGGGCTTACAACTAGCAACTGAACAAGGTTCTTTAGATGTGTGGCAAAAATAGGAACTAATGCCGCCATCTTGTTTTTTATAGAAAACCATTAAAATTGTGGTAAAGTACCATTTAACTATTTTTTACCAGGAACGCCCCATTGTCAATGTCATTCGAGCGCCGAAAGATCTTTGTGGCACTGTTTAAGTGTTAGTTACCACTACCAGGGTTACCAGTTAATTAAAAAAAAAGTTTTTGACAGACCGATTATTATTATAACCTCACTTTAAATTACAGAGTACAGATTGGTACAGATTGTGAAATCATTATTTAGCAGTGTCTTATTTTGGAGCTGAAAAAGACATTCGTTGAATTGCAACCTAAAATGACGGAAACTAGTGATATCTTACAACTCATAGCGTATCAAGTAAAGATGATGACGGGTGTCCTGCATCATTTAGATATTACTCAGCATGAGATCAGTGAATTACCTCCTGCTACCAAAACTTATGAATCTGTTGGCAGAATGTTTCTTTTAACTGATTTAAAAGATTTGAAGAACAACCTTGAATCCCAGAAGACTCACTTAACAGCCCGTAAAACAGAATTAGAAGCCCGTATACTGTACCTAGAGAAGGATCTGATAAAAAGTAAAACCAACAGCTCTGCAACAAAGGTAGAAGCAAAGTGAATTGATATTGTGTAGATTTGAACACAATGTATTTAATTATAAAATTAGTATGTACCTATTAAAAATATTGGAACTATTTCCTAAGTTCCACAATAATTGTAATTTTGATTTGCATTTATAACCTAACTTTAAGTAAACCATGAAAATGATCGAAGAGATTCAAGAGAGTTAAATATCTTTGAAAATAATAGAATTATATGATTACCCGACTGTGGCTGAGCCCAAAAGGAGAGTACCTAATGGTTTTGGTTGGTATGTATGTAAGTACCTAGGTATGTTTGTCTGTCTCTTCCCTGTGTTTATAAAGGCTCAACGAGCGAACGGATTTTAACAAATGAGGTATCGTTTGATTCTTATTGATGATAACGATAATTGATGTTTCAAGTAAGACAGGCTACATAAATGGATTTGGAAAAAAAATAACATGGCGGATTTTAGCCGCTTTTAACAGAACCTGAAATAATAATTGTAACATGTTCATTTAGGGTATCGAATGGTCTCTTCACCATTCCGAAAATTATTTATAAATAAATATAAATTCATTATCACTTTTCAAGTGGAAATTGTAGAAAAACCGTGTTTTTAATACTTCAAAATTTAATAAACAATGTTATTTTCTTATTGTAAGAATTTGTTTTATTCATATTCTCTCAACTCTCAATCTCGCACGCAAGTATCGTTTATTTCGCATGATGAACATCTCTATCCTCGCATGGAATAACAGTAAACAAAAGGTATAGGTAGCCTACCTACCCATAATATATTTTTTTTAAATTTCATATGATCGCAAGAAATTCCCTTGTTTCATGAGCGGAATCTACAGTACCTAGGTAGGTATGTGTATACCTTTTGGCCTTCGGGGATAAGACTAGGGAGAGTGTGGGAATCTTATCTTACTAAAATCACCCCAGTGAGGTCACTACTGCAGCCAAAACAGGTCTCGCCCGACCCTGGCGACCAGGCCTTGCATGGCCCTGATTGCAGCGTAGTTTATGGACGTCTATCTACTCTAAGTCACTAACGCATAGGTAGCCATAGAGAGAGATATAGCGGTTTTATTATTACACTCCATGGGTACATACAGAATATACGTAACGTTACTGCCTAATGTTTGTAGAACCTAAATGACCTATGAAACAATCCATATCGCCATTAGATTTTATGGTTTATGTTATTGACTACAATTCGGTTTAGTCATGCCATTTCATTCTGTTATATTTCTTGGCAAGTAAAAAATCATTCCAAGAGGCAGTGTTCATTGTTCAATTTGAATGGTTCTCCTATATTTTGCGTTTCTAAATATATGGGCGCACAGAGAGGGCTGCAACGCGCACCTGATCCTGAATCCTATACTTACTACTAAATGAGCGATATTTGTATATATGTTTATACCTATAGGTATATTTGTATATATGTTTATACCTATAGGTATATTTGTATATATATTTATACCTATATATACCTATAGGTATAAATTATAATATTTGTAATCACGTTCACGAAAACGGCTCTAAGGATTTCGATGAAAGTTGCAATAAATGGGTTTAGGTACGGGGGTGAAAAATCGGTCTAGCTAGGTCTCGTATCTGGGAAAATTCGTTTTCTCTATTTTCACAGGCTCGGGAATGTGATATTAACGTTGGTATCTATACCTGGACGATATGGTTATCTATTTTCACCCGAGCAGAGCTCGGTCGACCATGTTAAAGGATAGTACTCTCGTAATACACTTACTAACTTGTTGGTATCAACAGTTAAGCGAACCAGAGATTAAACAGCAAGTTAGGTCGGTAAACCTACCTAGGAAAAACAAAGCTATTTCAGTAGATACGGATAAGGTAGGATCGAAT
This sequence comes from Lithophane leautieri, assembly GCA_949152455.1. NCBI lineage: Eukaryota > Metazoa > Arthropoda > Insecta > Lepidoptera > Noctuidae > Lithophane > Lithophane leautieri. The sequence continues at coordinate 9,163,976 of OX424462.1, read as the reverse complement.
TGTATCTAATTGCTTTGTACCTAAATTGTTTTTACATTTTGGTTCGCTATTACCACACAATAAACAAACGAATTGTAGATATTGCTTTATTTAATAAAATTATAGCCAAGAGAAGTTCAACCTCCAGATTTAGTTTGAGCTAGAACATGTATAAAATTATTAATAGTCACAAATCACAGGAAGTAGGTAATATCACTAGAGAGAAAGAAAATAAAATCATCTTTCTACATACACCTAAATACGAATTACAGTAATAATATCACCACTGAGATACCTACATTGTATTTTAAATATCTATGATAGATCTGTGTAAGGACCTACTCTAAAGACGACAACTATTATTACATCCTAGTAGATACTTTATAGTCTAATACAAAAGTACACAATCAATACTTAGGCTAAGAAGATATTCTAGGCGAATTATGAAAGCACAGTTTTTAGTGATGAGACAATATAATTCTATTATTGATGCTAATATGTATGTAGTACACAATTATCTACTTTTATTTGGTTACACACTGCCACAGACGCGTTCGTCTGTCTGAGATTCAAGCGACACTGATTCTAACTTTCTAAGTACCTAACAATCAATATCACAATATAGCTACTTAAATACGTGAAGATTCAAAGATGAGGCAACACCAACTATAAGATTTACTGCAAAAACGGTGTTATATAACTTTGAAACTCGTCTTTACTCGTGCAGGTATGATTGTGAATCACAATTTGTATCAGTTTATTCACGATGCTTATTCAACAATTATAAAAACTTGTAAAACCTAAAACATATTGGTTTTTGAAGTGTTCATAATATAACTACGGTTTATAATATACATGATACATAATTTTTACATCTGGAGTTTTGAGTTATCCCATAGAATATTATGATGTTAAAAATATGAGCTAAAATAAAGAAGGTTCGTGTGACTTGTGATAAGTTTCAAGCTTTTCGTAAACAGAAACTAAAGTCTCACAGTGCTCTACCCCTGGCTATACAGGTTGGCATCCCTGCCACCCTGCATAGTGCATAGCCAGGGGCAGAGCATTGTCGATTTCCCCATTGACGCGCAACCATGGATTTAAGGGTCGACGAAAAATTTCAACGCTGTGCGTTCCAGAATCATGTACTAAATCCAGTTTGTGCGTCGATGTCCCTAGCTTCTACCCTATGTACCTACAGCCTCATCGGTATAGGAATCGCAAACGCGGAGGCGCAGCAAGAGGAACTAGGAGAGAGATCATGGTAAAGAAAATCGTTACAATGTACAGGGTTACTGGTAACTCGACGTATTCCTTGCAGGACGTCATAGTAGGGTTAAAATGCAACAAATTAAGCCACCAAATGTTCTACCGAAATTCAGTAGTTTTTGAATTAGTTAAGAGTTTTAGTTTTTTAATGAAAAATCCCAGATTAAACCATTTGAAACCAATTTAAAAATGATTTACGGCGCGACTGTACTAAAATTTAAGTTATTATCATAGTTGACGCCGTAGCAGACCTTTGTTAATAATTAAAAGTTCAATAATGCCTAAAACTTTGGCAAATATCACTAACAAAACATTTAATTTTTTATAATTTTTGCTATTACTTCATAAAAAATGTAGTCTAGTGCAAAAAAAAATACTACACCTGGTGTACTAGACTACATTTTTTTTAAATTTTTTTTTAAATTGGTTTCAAATGATTTAATCTGGGATTTTTCATAAAAAAACTAAAACTCTTAACTAATTCAAAAACTACTGAATTTCGGTAGAACATTTGGTGGCTTCATTTGTTGCATTTTAACCCTACTATGACGTCCTGCAAGGAATACGTCGAGTTACCAGTAACCCTGTATACATATTTTTTTGTTGTTCAGTCTGAATTCGTACAGTGAAATTGTCCTATGAAATGACAGTAATACTTATGTTGAAAAAAATTATTTGATTATATAGTTGCGTAAGTACCTATTACACAATCGCAAAAAAACCCTATGACTTTTGCTAAAGTCTGCTATTTTAATATTCGGGAACTGGACCCACCCTATTTAAACATACCAATGTAGTATGTTTTCCTTTGCATATTGCTAGATCATTTTTGAAATGCTCCCAGATTTTGTGCTTTTTGCGAAGTGATAGTGATAATTACCCTGAATTATAATTTATTATTGCTACGGTTCTTATTACGTATTGATGATATAAGACATTAATAATGTCCTATTTCCCAAATGTATAATAATTTATCCCTTAAATACTGCACAAGTTGGGCCTGTTGAAAATATATCTACATGCGTTGCGTCGTGATCACATCACATTATTTTCATAATACTTTAGTTAAAAAAAACATATTGTTTTATAAGAGCTTTAGACGGTAGCATGATATTGATTGCCTTTGTTATCAAAATCCGAAAGAGCATTACTAAACTGAATGACTTGTGTACATTGAACTTTTGAAACTTACACTTAACTTTTGAAAACAAAGAAATAATTGATGATTGTTTCCAGTTGGATATGAATTAGTCACTGATACGTAGGATGGATACATGTGATTAGACATTAACGTCACAGGCCTAAGCAGTATTAATATGAAACCTTACGTAACAACCATTAGACAGCACTCACTTTCTCATTATTATCAACCAAATATAATACGCAACCAGCAATTAAAATGCCGCGAAAGCAACATTAAAGCACTCAATTCTAAGATTCTTGCATCTTCTGGAATTTTACTTTGTGTGGAAAATATTCGGCGTTGGCATGTTATATGTACTTGGTTACCGCCCACACTTGATTTAAGGATAACTAGTTTAGTCTAGGTCAGGTGCCTTTGCCTACCTTTATTCAGTAAACAAGTTTATTTTATCATTGTTAGTTACCTCCTATATTATTGCTTCATATTTTCCGACTATAGATACAACAAAAACCAGTCCGATCCGTGAGGGTGTTAAGTATCGTAATGAGAGTCTATAAGTATAAATAGGTGGTAATTTTTTGGCAAAAGGAAGGAAAAAATAATACGCTGCATTTTTTTTCAGTGGGGAATTTTACCTTCGTTTAGCGGGTGTCTACAAGTCATAACTTATGAGTCCTGTAAAAAATTCACTATTTTTTATGGAATTAGGGTACTTTTGGTACTCAGATGTTAATTTTAAATACTAGAAAGTAAGTTTTTTATTTTCAATAATAAAAAATAAAAAAATACTTTTGGTATTAGTACCTATGTGCCTTTCGGATCAAACTGGTTTTTTTTTAAATATTTTATATCATCTTGAATATATTTTATGAGCTAAGAAATCTAAAAAAGATAGACCAAATCATTGTTCATCTCATGGAGAAAGAGATACATTCAGTTAGTAATTAATAACTAAAAGTAATATCTTAGTATGAAGCTTACCATAATTTCTTTATTGTGTGTATTTTCATGTGCTGCCTGCATCGATACCTTATCAATCACACCAGTATTTTTGCCCTTTTTTTCAGCACAGAAAAGACAAGAAGGACACTTTAAAAAAGAAGACAGTACCTCATACATTATTTTGTACTGTTTTACCGATATGAAACGGCTAAATTATTAATATTATGGTGAGATAGATCCGTTTTAAGATCTATTTGATATCCAGGGTGGCCCGATTACAGTGGTCCAAAATGATTTTTAAGGGGCCTCTTTTCCAGAGCCTTCTGTAACAGCCCCATATTATATGTGTTCTCCGATTATTTTGATTACAGTTTAGCAGAAAACGACGGCATCTGAAGCCAAGTCAGAGGCCCTATAGGCGGCTTTAATACTTTGATACCAGTTTAGTCACTATCCACATGAAACGAAGAAGAGGAGAAAACTAAGCTCAAGGGAAACATTTTTTTTTGACAAAATTCGGTCCAGACCCAAAAATTAAATAAAGGGAATGTGTAAAAAACTTTCCAGTAGTTTTAACCACTGTCAACGGGTCACCTTGTATTTAAACGAAACCTGTTTGCAGGATGTACGCACATGCATTCATAACGTACCTACTAAATCCAATTGACAACAACAACGACACAACTCGAAAAAAAACGATTAAAATAAGAACAAATAAGGAGTGAAACTCGTTGTTGGAGTTTCGTATTTCGATAGATATAAGCTATCTTAACGTCTCGAGTGAATAGGTTCAGTCAAGCTTGCACCATCGTCGACCGCCTCACCGCGCACATTCAGATGAGACAGGCAAACGCAAGGGCATCAAATATTTGTAGGTACACCGTATCCGCATAAAAAAAAGTTGTAAACCGTTTTGTTATACCAATATTTAGGAGTTATGTCATTGTTGCTAAACGCGAGAAGAAAATTACTTTTCCACTATTAATGTAGCTTATGATTGTAACATGGAATGCGAGGGCAGTGTTCAAGCGGGCAGTAGAGGCCGGTCGGCGCCTGCGCCGGGGAGCACGTCGCTGGTGTCCGCGCCGCCGTTGGCTAGCAGCGCGTCGCTAACGGCCTCCGGCGCCGGCGGCTCTATCTGTAACGTAGTAAAGGGAACTATATACTCTGCGTCATTTATGTCAACGTTCCTTGAGGGAAACGACTCTCCTTTCTGCTGCTGATATTTCCGCTTTGTCATTGGTAGGAACAGTCAGTAATACAATGAAATCTAAGTACAGTACGTTGCCGTTAAAGAGAGCAAATAGAGTTTTAGAGAGAAACAGTTAAATAAAGATGACACTAAACTTTTTGAAAAACGTCATCATCTGCCTTCATAGAAGCTGCGTAGGACTGTGTGTGTTCTATCAAACAATATGCTTTGAATAATTCGAGAATAGTCTATACACAATCATGTCAATAATACCTACCACTTTAAATTACAAGCAAAACAAACATTAGGTACATAGGTACTAAAATCGTTGTGTAATGTTTTGGTAAGATAATATTTAAAATAAAAACAACTACTTTTGACCGCGGCTTTCCCCGCGTATAGATCGGAAATTATCCCACGAGAACTTACTACCAGGATAACAATTATGCTATGTCCTAACCTAGATCATGGTTTAACAGACAGAGAGACAGATCGACAGACATTCAGAACATATATTAGTATGGAAGTATGAATGTATAGTTACACCGACGTTATTCATGAGTAGGTATTCATGACATACCTTACACAGCGATTATTAGTAATGGTGATGTTTCTTATATCTATTGGTGATATCGAATAAAACACCATAGAATGACTTATGTTATTCAACATAGGTTACTAATTCTGTGATTGACCGACACACTTTACACAGATAGGTACCTACAGTATAATGGATGTATAGTGTAACTACATTTTGATGTAGTTATGGGTATACGTCAGGGGCTTTTATGTTTACATAAAATAATTACTATGACGTATGTAGGTAATAGGTAATACGGGCTGGTATCCGCAACTCCACGACAAAGCGCGTATTTTGCGTACGTATGACGTATGTATAATCTAAATTGACATCGAATTTATTCGACACTTTTCAGCATTTCATCTTCTATACAGGATGAATTTTTCAAGAGGCCGTACATGGCCAGATCTGAAACTATAGTGTGAAAAATACTCAAACGAGAATCGGCGCTGGTATAGATTAGAAAAAAAGAAAATATTATACCAGTTATGTTTGAATACTTAGTTGAAAATAAATATCCAGTTTATCAAAAATCAACACTTCTTTAGTTTGCCGTACGTCGTTACTTCCCAGAATTTGATCTGTCTGACCCTGTTTATAGAAATGCACAACCAATACAAAAGTAGCCGCTTGTGACCACCTCCAAGCTCTATTAGAAATAAAATTGATTGATACAAATAAAATCTTCGTTTCAGCAGCTGATGTTCGGCAAAGATGATGTCGCGTACGAGGTGGGCAGCCTAACCGTCCAGTGCGACGAGAGGCAAATCGCCCTGTCCGGGTAGACTGTCCACCGCGACGCGCACTACAGCTCCCCCCTCCTCCCCCTCCCTCACGCCGCCGCCTCCTATGACGATCCGTCATGGAAGCATAACTCGTGTAATTGTGTCATAATACCCGTCGGTTACGTTATTTTAATTGACCATATGTTTACAGATGTTTGTGCATGAACAAACACAACGTTAGATTTATAACGGCAATTCCTTTGGGACTTACGATCATTTTCGAAAAACAAAGAGCAAAACTAAAGAAACCTATAAAAAATACCTTGGATCTCGTGGATATAATATACTCTTGAAATTAACAGTATTAAGTACAATCATAATAGCTAAACTATACAGCTATAAATATTAAAATGAAATTTATCGGAGGTCGCATTTTTAGTTCAAGTACAGCTCATTCGTATTTGCCACTGCACCGTACTATTAACATATCTATTTGATGTAACCTATTAGATAAAATGTGTTCTATGTACACATTAGGTGTTACTGACGGTGTGTTTGTCCGTGAGGCAGGTGGGCGTGTCTCGTTTGCCCTGCAGGTAGTAGGTCATCAGCTGGCCCTTGCCCTTGACCGCGACCAGGCCGCGCTGCTCGAAGTAGTAGCCGAAACTTTGCAGAATCTCACAAGTCTCTTCTGTAACCTGTGATAGACAGAAGTCTTGACATGTTGAAAAAAGTCTCAGAAATTTTCATGGATTTTTTGGACAAAGCCTCTTCATATGAGTAGAAGTCTACCTCTCTAAAGGAGAATACTCATTTTACTATAGAATTAAGAATGTGGAGTCTCGTTACGTCGTCGGTTTCCGTACAACCCCTTTTTTTATTTGTTGATATTGCCTATTTTTCTTAGTTTTAATTTAAATTTTAATGCATCATACCTGAATGCATCCAGCTTTGCCAGTGCTTTCCATCCGAGAGGCAACGTTGACGGTGTTGCCCCATATATCATAGTGCGGCTTGCGCGCGCCGATGACGCCCGCGGTGATGGGCCCGTGGTTGACGCCCATGCGCAGCACGAAGTGGTTGAAGGACTGCTCGTTGATGGCGGCCAGTACGCGCTGCAGCTCCAGCGCGAACTCCACCAGGCATGCCAGGTGCGCCCACCGGACCAGCACTCCGTCTGACGGCTACACACGACACGGCGTTGCATGTAGGTATATAAAGCGAAGAAACTCCATTGATAAGCAATCTGACTATCAACTTGAGTTGTCCCGTAAATCTATCATTCTCTACTTAGTTGAATAATAATTGTTCAAATGATAAGCAGATTGAAATAATTTGTAAATAATTTCAATCTGATTAACTTCCCTCAATTTCCCTGAGTTCAAATCTATTTCCCGTATCAATATGCAAACAGACAGTAATACGCATTCAAGTGTTTTTGGCACTACCCAAGGGCAAGCAGAATGCACATCCACACCTCGCTCTCGTCGACAGTGCGGCTGAGCCTCGCTGACATAATGGTAGTAAGTGGTCGAAGATAGTTTACTACTACGAGTACAATTATTAGCGCAGTAAAAACGAAATAAAATCAAGGACATGGACTTGAAAATATCGTTATGTTAATCTAGTTAACATTATACAGCGTGTTACAAAAACCCTGTCCGATCCTTGAGGATGTTGTTAAGAATCATACTGGAAGTCTATGTACGTGGTAATTTTTATTGGAAAAAAGAAATTTCCTCATTTTTTTAATACTTTTTTAGTAATGTTATTGCGGTACCCAGGCGCCCCCTTTCAAAAGGTTTCAAAAGTAAAAAATACTTTAAAAGAACATATACACATATAAAACAACCATACCCTTAAGTCTGTTATAAATCACTCAGTTTATTCTTTAAATCTATCATAGACTTTTGTTGATTTTGGTTTATTTGTTACTACAAATGTCTGAAAGACAAATTAAACTCTTACCATTGCAAATTTATGATTGATTAATGACTCACCTGCATTTGTCGCGTAGGATTTAGGCCTGACGCAGCCATGTATGTGGAGCTGATCGTTTTTATTTTGATTATATCTTTACTGAACTTGGAATCTTCCAGCAACTGTAATTAGTACGTAATAAAATTACAACGTGCAAATCATTAGCTGTATCATGATTTATGGTGTTTACACAATAATTTAATGAAACAACGAACAGACAAAACAGTGTTGAAACTATTTTTGGAATTAAGGTATACTCCGTATACAATAACACAGACATTTTATATTTAATAGTAGCTTCCGCCAGCAGCAATTATAAATATGTTACTCAGTGATAATATAGCATTGTACTGGTGGAAGAATTTTAAAATCGGCCCAGTAGTTATTGAGTTTATTCATTATCAAACAAAAATATAAATCTTTTCTCTTTATATTATTAGTGTTGAAAAGACCGATTCAATTATACGCGTGAATAAATGCAGGCGTGTAAAATTCAGTACAAGCCTAAAAAATCCAAAAGTGAATAACAGAAAAAAAATCCAAGTGTTCTAAACGCATGAAAACGTCCAAACCACAGTGCGTGCTACGCCGTAGCCGCAGCCGTAGCAAAGCGCGTAGGGGTTGTTAGAGTTACGCACCATGCCTGCAACGAGTTCTACCTTTTGTCACAAGACTTAGAATTTAAATAAAAAGGAATTTGTAGACAGTTCTGTCGCAATATTTTCATTAACAATTCTGCACTCGATGTGCTGAATTTCTAGCTCGGTCACTTCCTTGAATTTGTTCGAAAGTTTATGGTACATTCTAATCTCGATCAGTATGTAAATTAACACAAAGTATGTAGTCCAACCTATCGCTTGGTGACTAGATTATAACTATGCCCTTCAATTGCCTTTTACAACTTGTATAGTAGAAAGCAGTTTCCTTCCCGACCGTACGTATTTATATTGTCCAATTAATATTAGAAGAATGTAATTACATCTTATTATTATTTCGTTTATTTATTTCCTTTCTTATGTAATTACATTTTAAATATTTCTTAAATTAAAATGATAATATAAAAAAACATTTAAAAATATAAAAAATAGAAGTCCGCTGGTGTCGGGAGCAGGGTCCAAGCTACCGGTGGTTAGGGCTGCAGAGACAGGAACCTCCTCACAATGCGAGCCATGTCAAGGAGTACTGCCTTCTGAATCAGGCCCTTGATCCAACCGCCTAACGAGAGCCTCGAGAGATGTTGGTTGAGGCTTTCGGCCATCAGGCCATTGGCCGTTACGACAATCGGCACAATGATAGCCGAGCTCACATTCCACATGTCGACAACCTCGTGTGCTAAGTCGAGATATTTTATTTGTTTCTCTTTCTCAGCTTTCACAAAGTTCCCGTCATGTGGGATGGTAACATCAACTATCATTGCGCGGCGCACTAATCGGTCTATCAGGCTTATTGGCAACAATAGTCCTGTCACTAATGGTAGACCGATCCCAGTACAACGTGACATGGTCATTTTCGAGAACTGGGTCGGGCACATACTTGTGATACGGCACCTCAGAGTCCACAAGTTTATTATTAACATATTAGAATAGTTTGGTCTGAGATTTGTAGTAGATTAAGCATTGCACTCCCCCCTCCAGGCTATGGAGAAAAATGTTAATTCCTTGTTTATAAATCACAACTGACCCCGGTTCAGTAACCTCAATAACTTCGCTACTTCTTCATGTGAGGTAACGGATCAAAAGTTATAACATACATAATATTACGTCTATTGTAAATTAAAAAAAGAGTTGTGATAAACTTTTTTCTAACTGTCGGTGCGACCTTCGTAACTTTTATGTCTGTTATTGTTTGGTAAACTGTAAATAACAATTACCTACCAAATCGAAGTCTGATATAACTTCGTTGAGAAACCGTAAACATTCTAGGCCTTGGTTATTGACAGTTTCTTCCGAGTAGAACTCTGCAACAAATGATAATTATGTTTACATTTTTTAATATCTAGATTAAACCCAACAGCCATTAAAACTTTAGTACACACGGGTAGGTACACATCAAGCTATACATTTCCAGTTTAACCTGACCTCGCATTGTACGGAAATCCTATACAATGCGAGACCAACATACACTGGATGTGTATAGCTTGATGTGTAGCCGTGTGTACCTGCTTAATTACTAGATGAAACATTAATATAAAACAATAAAAATAAATTTATGACAACTGGTTCATTAATATGTCTCTAGCGACAAAAATGTTCAAGGCGAACAACGAAAACTATATTTTTTATAGTAGGTAGAGTCGTTGAAGATGCATTTATTATATATACATGACCTTTGAGAATGATCTATTAACATATGTAACTGTTAATGAACTAAAAACATAATATAACTATTAAAAAGGCTTATCCCATACAGAAAAGGAGTGCGCTTTGATCACCACCCTTGCTCGCTACGTGTTCGAAATTAAGAATCATATTTTCTAGTTCTCGATGACTCGGCCTAGATATGAGTGAGAGAGAAAATCTTCAAGCCAAGTAGGTACAGTCACGGACTTTAATTAATGAGCCACTTTCAAATTTTTAAATTTTCCAGTTTCATACATTCACGAGATTACACGATTAAACACAAACTTAAATCGCATGCACGTAAACAAGATGATAATTTTCTTCTTCTATTATATGAAGACATGACTGTCCGTATCTGGATGTACGAGTATAACCGACTAAGCCCGATTTGCATTACACGGCTAAAATACGAACAGTGCCAGGTGGCTCATCAATTAAAGTCCGTAACTGTACATAAAGCTAACTCTTACCTGAAAAATTGGGCATGGAGGCAAAAAGCACGCCGACCTCGGCGTAGCTCTGGCTGTAGAGGTCGCGGTGGTGATGGCGCGCGCCCATGAAGTGGCGCGCGACATGCGGCGGCAGCACGTTGTGGATGAGCGCCTGGTTGCGCCGGCGCAGGTCGCCCGCCTGCTCAGCCTGCGCGCGCATACGCTCCCCGCGCGAGTGCCGCGCGCGCTCCAGGGACTCCACCTGCATTGTAGACACAAAATGCCCGATAATATATGTACATATAATATATCCTATGCTGTAATTAATTATAACGCACGTGATGGTGAAGGGATTAAGATAGTGTGAAACAGAGCTTCAACGACTGTCTTTTCCCCCGGTGAGTCCAAGCACAATTTAGATCCCAAGATAAACATTATACATGGAATCCCATTAATCTAAATCTTGTGTTCGTTCTAGGAATCGCACTAAACTAGAATTCAGTATACTCTCTGAGACTCGGTCTTCTTCTTCTTTCCGTGCAGTTAGTGACTAACCTGGTGTCAGAGTTTTAAAGCCGCCCATGGGCCTGGGTTTCCTCACGATGTTTTCCTTCACCGTTTTTGAACCAAGTAATGATTATACAATACGCACATGAATCGGGCTTGGGTTCGAACTCGAGACCTATGACTTGGCAGTCTGACGATCACACCACTAGGCTATCGCGGTCACTCGGTTACGTGCTTAATATGACACAAGTGTCCAGTATTCGTTACGTTTTCTAAAGTATCTACTTAAATAGTTATTTGTGTAAAGTTGTTAATACGCACGTATCTGTTGAAAATAAGGAGTGCCAGCACAATGAAGAACAGCATTATTATGTTGCGTCCACCATGAATGCGGGCCCTGTAAGTTAAAGATGAATTATTCATACTTTTGCTACCTACTTTTTAGGATGTTTCATAATATAGTGTCCTAATTTATTCTATTAAATAAAAATGGAAGAGAAACGCACAGTATAACCAGCAGATCTTCATCGTAATCAGTGGTGGCGTTGTACCGCACGCGGTACGGGTCACGGTCGAGACTGGGCCGCGACAGCAGCAACGCCGGGTGCAGCAGCGCGGGCACGGCGTGCGCGCCCGCCAGCAGCGCCAGCAGCACGCCGCGCGCGCACACGCCCAGCGGCGACACCCACAGCGCGCCGCATGCCGCACCCGCACCCACCTTTGAACACATACCTACAAGTCATATAAAGAATTTTTACAACGAGCATCTAAAATCTATAGTTAAAAATAACCTTCACGTTGAAAAAGAAAATACTATTACACCTGGCAAGATAATCAACCCAGAGTTTTGTGGCTGACTTGAACTAGGTACCAAAGTATCTTTTTAGGAGTCATAAACTTCTGGCAAAACCCAAACATCCTCAGAATTCCGACCTAATATTTTATAACATAGAATTAGCCTTTTAACAGTACAAAAACCATTCAGTTTCATGGAAAGTGAATTCATTTTACTTCATGGACCGTTATTGACATTGACCCGACCTCATTACAAGTGGATAATTAAGTCGAGATGGCTCGTGTTTGTGAGGAAAATGACCCTAATTAGCAAAAATAGGGCAAATTTTTCTTCTCTCATATGAACACAACATTAATTAATTGAATAAACAAGAAAGTTGTTATTTATAGCACGTCGTAGCTATAAACGAGGTATATATGACTTCCTAGAACGTTTCGACGTGGATTGTAAGATAGATTTATTTCAAATTATGCTTTCTAGTTCCATTGCATTTATAATGAGTTACGTGATATATGTTGAACTACCAACAAAAAAGTTGAATTGTACATATCAGCTGTTTGTCTTCCCACGATGCGAGATTAAAAAAGTCGAACGGGGGAAATAGGTTACTATGATATTTGTGAAGCGACACCGATGAGAAACCTGTCACCAGTTCAGCGTTGTTGTTTGGTTGCATTCGCTTAACACACAGAACTTTGGTAGGTATGACTAACAGTAACTGTTTACGACTATGTGAGAAAGCTAGTACGCTTGAAAGGTCAACTAAGTTATACAACCTCTACATACCACTGAAAATATAAGTAATCTTTTTGGTAGGTATGTAGATTGTTTTATATAATACCTATGCGTCTGCAGCATTAATAGCATAGGTAGAACTAAACTCCACATCTGCATACTAAAATTACCCTTTACATCATAGTGAAATATTAAGCTATGCAAAATGCATTTAATTTGTGGACTTATAATGTTATTATAGACTCAAACGCTTAAAACTTAGATCGTTGCGACAGCATATACAATTAATTATGTAAGAGTCTAGTCAAGTCTAGTGCTCATGCATTTTAGCATGTTTCTGTTAATTTTCAAGAGCTATATACCTAACTTAAAGCTGTGTGTGTCAAATCATTATATTGGTCGTTAGTTTGCCATCGGCATCAGAATGTGAAAGTAGAAAAGGTACTTCACGTGATAGTAGTAAGAAGGATGTATGCAGCGACGTGCGCCGCTGTGCGCGGGCGCGTCGTCTCGCAGGCCGTCCTCCAGAAGCATCGTCTCGAAATTACCGCAAATTATCTGCACAAACACATACGTGCGCATTTAAAATCATCGGATACGATTTCAGGATTGGGTTTCCAACAAAGTTACTCTAATGTATCTAATTGAAATCGTAAGAAAATATCGATACGTAGCATAATATATTGTAGCAATCTAATAAAACAAAATAACATGTGTGTAGTTCAATGATTTCCGACGGGTGATAGTGACAGTTGTAGCGATAGTGATAGTGATCGTGACAGAATCACACCGCGACGGAAATAAAAATAACAAGTATGATAGTGAGAGTGGCGGCGATAGTGAAGATAGCTTAGATAGTATATTAGCGCGCACTTACCAGTGGCGCAATGTTCGCGGCCACAAACATCGCGATGTTGAACGTTCCGCATGTCAGCTTCCAATAAGGACTGACTGTTTTTTTCTGAAAGATTAACAAATAGTTAAAATGAGGGTAACAATAAATAAAAAAACCTGATCAACTGCAAATCCTGACATGTTCCAATAAATCCAGAATTTGCAGTTTAACAGAGAATAACGTTCCAAATAATTAACTAGTCAATACTTAAGTTTGGCATATTAAATACCACCGACAGCGACGCGACGGTCAAACTGTCGTCTTAGGGACGGATACCGGATTAAAAGCAGTTTGTTTGTTTTGAAACGAATATCCAATAATATACTTACCTCCTTATGTGAGGAATACCTCTTTGATATAGTGGGACACAATAAGATCGAAAGAACTACCACTAACACAAATGTAAAATCGATTGCTAAGCTCCCTAGACGACATATTTTTTCTGAATATTACTGAATATTGATGAAGCTACAGCTGACAGTATTGAGCATACCGGAAACCTACCTAGACTGCCTATAGATTATTTTATTTACATGAAGCTAACCTTATATTGTGAATATCGATAGCAGGTGTAATAAACCACATTGATTAGGCCGGTCTCTAGCACGAGTGCGAGGTAGACGGCATGCAGCGACCAGGTGGGTGGTACTGCGAAGCTGGCGAGCGCGACCACTGCTGGCAGCAGCATGAGCGGCGGCGCGGCGATGGCCAGCGGGCACGGGTCGCTCCGTCGAGCGTACACCTCCTCCGCACCCGAAGCTTTGAACGTCAGGCATAACGTTGTCCCGTCTGCTAGTTCCCTGTTTATGTTATTTTTTCATTAAATACATTCAGCTACTAAACTTATAATTTACCAAAAGAAATCAGGTTAAATATAACACGGTTACTGCAGATCTTTGCCTATAAAAACTTTTTTTTTAATATCTGGAAAATGAGAACCTTTTGAATAAACAAGCTTCAGTTTTATAGGACCTATAAAACTGCACCATATAGTAAAGAAAACTATTTGCCACTGTATGTGCCGAGGACTGGAATGGTAAATGTGTTTATTGAGCCAGTTCCATTAACGCCTAAAATAGCATATTGTAACTATTTGCGATACACGCTGTGTCCGAACAGATCGATCTTCACTCGCCTACAATTCTACAAAAACGTAAGGAAAGGGAAATGTGTAGGCACATATTCATCGTTATCAGGCGTATTCCGCAAAATTAATATTTTAGATACCTATTATTCTATACCTATAAGAAGTTTAAAGTTAACTTGTTTTAGATCATTTACAGCAATACAAACATGATTTAAACTTTTTTGAAAACTGGTTAATTCAGTAATGTACCTGACACCGTCGACGTCGTCGTAGCAAAGATGAATGCGGAAATGTTAGCATCGAAACTTACTGATTAGCCTACCTACCTATAATGTTTCTGAAATCGCCGTGTGGATACTAACTTCATTACCTACGTAGTAAATTAACGATTTACCATTTCTTTCCAAACCAAAATCCAGAAAAATGTACCTAACTGAGTTTTAAGATAAAAGTGCATTTATGTTAATATAATGGGAGTGGTGGATTCCGATTATCATCTTTCAGTTCTGTTCAATGAGCAAAAACTAGACAAATGGACATGCTAATAGTCGAACGATCCTATCAATTATACTCGGGATGGTTTTGCCCTTCACATTCCAGCGTATGTGTAAAAAGAAACAAACATTTTGATGCGCTATTTTACAAAGAAGACGTAAATCAATTCAAAACGTACACACTACTGACTGATACTTTCAAAGATAAAACCAAAAAAGAAATATCGTTGCGTCGTTTGAAGAATAATTGCAAGGGAAAGCAATATAAATAAATTAGAACTGAAAAATCAACTGGAATAAAATATAATGAACATTAGTGACCATCAAATTGTATATAAGTGCATATAAGTAAATTAGCTGCTCATTTCATTTTGTTTGGCATTGACAAGGGCACCCTTCAAAGACATATACCTACTATTTCTGCAATTTTTTGCAATGTAAGTTTAAATTTACAATCCCTGCTGCATTATAAATCCAAATACATTGGGTGCTATTTGAGTTTTGTTTTATTTTCAGTTGTATACATAAAAACAAGTGAAACAAAAGAAAACACAAAATGTCCACGTAACAAATATAACATAACAATAATATTGTGCAACTCCTGTGAACTTACTTGTCGTCGTCTCTATTGACCAGTTCTTCTTGCAACATGGTAAGTATCTTCTGTTCTTCGTTGTCCTTGCTCTCGTCTTGTGGCGACAGAACCTACGAATAATGTACGAAGCGTGTCTATGTAATTGACAAGCGAAAAATCAATATGAGAGCTCATGATCGGCGTACTTGTAGCATCAATGACCAAAATATGTCCGAACATAATGAGCAATCGATTCGAGTGAGATTATTGTAACCTGCTACGTTAGCTAAACTAGGAACTATCTAGCTCAGGCCGCCTAGTGCCCTAGTGTCCTATTTATTTAGGCTGGTGGCGAGGGAGAGGTGAGGGGGGTGTGGCAAGCGCAGTAGTGCACTCACCGAGTCCTCGTCATCGTCTCGGAGGTCGGAGAGCGTGTCGGCCGAGTCGCCTCCCTCCGCGGCCTCGCCCTCCAGTGCACTCCTCTCCTCGCCTCCTTGAAACTGCACGATACAATCTACGTGAATCTTGTGAACATTACAATTTAAATAAATACAGTCTGAAACGTTTTACATGTTTTAATCTTTGACAAATCATGGATAGCATCGGATTTATTGAAGTGATGAAATACCATAATTACTATTCAAAAAGGGAACCTAACATGTGTCTAACTTTATGGAAAAAAATTAAAGTAGCGTTGTACGCCTATATGGGTGACTGTAATTACTTTTGACGTCATACAAAACGAACGACATACTTATGTAATTTATACAAATTAGGTGCTATAAATTGGGAATTATTTCATAATATCTAATAGATTATTCTATAGTCGCTGTTTAACTATACCTACTACCTAACCTGCTATTATAACTGTCATCTGTCAATAAGCTTATTAAACTTTTAACAACTCGCTTTATGCAGACAGCAAGATATAGAAGAAAATCATACATTTTTCATTCCACTTTGTTGACATTCTTAAGCTTTGTCGACCCAATTCGCTTCTTCGTTCGTTCTAAATACATAAGTAAAAGGACGTTTTATGTAAGTCTTGGTCGGAGTATCTACATAATTAATTAAGGCAGTTTAGTTCATTTTCGTTGTTCGATATTCATCCATTATTTTGGTAACCAGACAGGTAGGTACCTAGAGGCTGTTTCTAGGGCAGGTGGAAAAACGGAAATAACTAGGAATGTTAGCGTGTAGGTACTTACAGAAACCAAAATACAACATTTAGTAGGTGGGTTCATTATAAAAAAACATAACGTTGATTTGCATTTCTTTCACAAATAAGTAGTCTTGTATGTGTTTAAGGTTAGACAGAAGACGAAATAGCGTCCAAAGAAAAAATAGGAAAAAGGTGTCTCCCCATCGGTACGCTCAAAGCTACCTTATCGGCTGTTTTCGGCAAAAAACAGTATATAATATGAACGAATGTTCCACATTTACATATGTACTTTAGTGTAAAATGTGTATATTTTAATATATTTACAATAATATTAGACACGGAACATAATATTTTTGGTTGCTGTTGGAAGTATAGTAGTAGGTAGCCCTGAGGCTACCTACTACTTTACTTCCTTGCAAATTGTCCGGTTACTGCGGTAAAGCAGCTTTTGATTAAATGGCCGCCAAAGTGAGTTTTTTTTAAATAATAACTTCTGTGCTTCCGGAAGTCAAAATAAAGCCTATTCGATATACATACGGTACAATTATGTGTAATGGTTCTTATTTTCTAGTTCCCATCCGGATACCGTATTTTGAATGTACTTGTACACTTTAAAATCGATTATCCATATGACCTAACATTATCGACAACGACAAGTAGGTACCTAATATTTATCGTAGAACAAATAAAAACGGATCAAAGATTCCAATGATTCGGTACTTAACCAATGTAAGCTATATGAAAAGCTCGTACTTATAAAATGATCACAACTTACTATTCACAATACCTACTGACAATATTTTTCAGTCATTTACTCTGACTCTCTCTTTTTCGAGATTTTATTCCGTACGTATGTATATTTCAATCAAAAACCTATTCACAATTTGCAGCTGCCTACCCTGATACACATATTTCACATCTCACTCGTGACTCGCAAGGAGTAGTGGATGCCCAGTGGGTAACGGCTGCGACTTACGAGTAGGTAGGTCGTGTGATCGTATCCAAGCAGACACTTGTAAATTATTTCATCACCACTGCTCTCAAAACGTTGAAGGAGAACATCGTGAGGAAGCCGGTATATCCTAAAATTAAAAATCGAAGACATGTGATATCCACCAACTCGCACTGGACCTGCGTGGTGGATTATGGCCCACTCACTTTCACAGACAGGAGGCCTGTGTCCCACCAGAGGGAACATTATAGACTGAATATGCTAGCTCTTTCCCAACTATGTTGGGGTCGGCTGCCAGTCTAACCGGAATGCAGCTAATACTAATATTTTACATGGAACGAATGCCTATCTAGAGTTCAGATACCCCCACTTAGACCCCAAGATAGTTGGGTTGGGAAAAAGCAGATGATGATGACTACCTATTTGACCTGCACAACCCAGTTACTGGGAAATACGAAATGCCTTGGTAAAACTGGTTGTCAGAGTTTTGGGCTTCTGACCCGTAACAACTGTCTAAGATCTTTAAACGAATGACAGCTTGGATCAACGGCTTAACGTGCTTTCCGAGACACGTCTGAAGTATTCAAGCTATGTAATTAAATTAAAGCATTGGAAACAACATTAGCAAATTGCTTAATTTGATTGGTTAATTAGCATTTAAAAGTATAGGACTTTTTGATCAATGACATCTCCACTGGCGGACTAAGGGTGACAGGTGCGTCAGCCTCGGGCCCCCGGTCCCCTAAAACTCGTGAAATACTTTAATCAAATCCCAAACAAGACCAATTTATATTCAGTAATTGTACACACGGCTACACTTCAAGCTATACATTTCCAGTTTATGCTGATCTCGCATTGTGTAGGATTTTGATTTTTTTTTATGTGTAGCCGTGTGTACACACTATACATAAATCTTTCTAAGTATAATTATGTAAGTTCCTAGTATTCAGTAAGTAAAAGGCAGTTTGTAGTTGGGGGCCCCCTACGCCATTACGCATGCTAAATATAAACGTAGAGTGATACAATTTTCCAGCCCGCTCTTACAAACCTACATTCCCTTATTCTCAGACTTCTCTGCGTAACAGAGTTACTCTCATTTATACACGAATAGTCAGAAGAAAACATTTCCTATCCGGGGTGGGGTGCTAAAATTTCTGAGCTCGCTTCGCTCGCTCTTGCATCCTACATTTTCGAACTTTTATGTATAGGTTGGCAAAGTAATTCCTATTTCTGTATAAATGGTCAAAAGAAATAAAAAAGATATTATGCGGGGTGATGCTTTTCCGTTGTCAACAAAGTATCTCCTATTTCTGTAACAACAGTCAAAATAAAACGTAACCTTTTCGAGGTAGCAGCATGCTAAATATTTCGACATCGAAATATTTTCTCCATTTGGTCCTCATTTAGTTTTGCCCCCTCGGGCCCCTGACAAGCTTAGACCGCCACAACAGACATATTATGTTTGTGCTGTTTCATCTTAAACTTCTTTCAATGCCAATTTGAATTCGCTCGAAACACAAATACAAACTTGTTAAGATCTAGCCACACGTAGCAAATACCGCGCGGGATGCGGGACGAAATTAGCTCGTGCCAATTGTGTCAAATTACTTGTATGGAGGTGTCAAAGTGGCGCGAATAGTCGCGTGACTTCCTAATCATTAAAATATGATTTAAACAATCGACGCGCGCTTTCGCGTCTTGTGTCCCGCGCGGGATTCGCTTCAGTTTATCCAGAGCTTTATTTGTATCGTGATTAGACAGGAGTATTTATTGACAGAATAGCTACCTATCGACTTTGATCACTACTCTTCAGTTCATTGAAATGCCAAACAAAGCAGACTTGTTTGAAGACTTTGTTTAAGATATCGTGAATTCTAAGGGTTGTATGAGACGTTACAAAGGTTACAGTGCTTGTGTGTTCAAAAAAATCAACAAAAGCAGTGACAAAATAATAATAATCGCATTATGAAAGAATTTGGAAACCAAATGCGACTTTAATATCTTTTAAATAAATAAAATATACCAACCTATTACCTACTTCTACTAAGTGTCTATTTATTTGAAAAGTATCCACCTGCTTTTGTTATAACAACAAAAAATCAGTCGAAAATTCGTTGGCAACAGCAACTGCAGAGTGAACTGAAGTGCTTGCGAGTGATTCTCAGAAATACGCACGTCCACGTTTAGCGTAAATGTTTATTTCTCATTACAAGTAGGTACGTACCTACGTATCAACCTCCTGAAGTTAACGCATCGAAATTACGCATACACTAAAATATGACATGAAAAAACATACAAGTATACCTACTTAAATGCTATTAAAGCGTGTGTAGTTCGCTAGGTAGAATATTTTTAGTGTACATTGTACACATAAAAATATTAAAGTAATAGTCCGTTGATATTTTTAGGTAAGTATCTATACATATAATAATCTATAGATAAACAAAGAACTTACTGGTTTGAGAACTTTCACAATAAAGTAAGTCTTGATGCCAGCTTGTCGTAGCATTTCCTCACGACGTTCACCATGAGCGGGCTCGACCTCAAACTCGTTGTTCAGAAAACTCAGAGTTACTTCGGAAACATGTACGCGTCTGTAAACAAAACTCTTATTAATAGAATGTAACTACGTATACATAAATAGAAACAGCTACTAAAGTCGTTGAATAAATAAATCTGGTACAGCTAAGAATAGGCGAATATATCACCTTTTGATGATTTTATCCACAGATCATAGTTTTTATGATCTGTGATTTTATCTGTAAGAATCGCACCTTTTGTGTATTTATAAATACGATTGAAAATGTAAATTGAGTGGGATGATAAGCTCTTTCTCACTTACTTAATTAGGAAAAGTACATTTATATAATTAGATTGTGCAAGTTTAGGTACCGCCACTTCGATTTAATTGTTTTTTAAGTTTTTAAGTTAATTATTAGTCGTTACGAGTCGTCATAAGCCCGAAAGTCTGACAACCAGTCTTGCCAAGGGGTATCGTATTACCCAGTTACTGGGTTGTGGAGGTCAGATAGGCAGTCGCTCCATGTAAAATGTTGGTATTCAGCTGCATCCGGTTGGACTGGAAGCCGACCCCAACATGGTTGGAAAAAGGCTAGGCAGATGATGAAGTTTCTAAGTTAATTAACGTAATTTAATTGTACCGTATGAATTAACTAAGCATGAATAAATAAATAAATTAAAAAAAACTTAAAATGTCCAAATTATTAACGTCCCTTATTTGTCAATATCAATAATTTTATTTCAAACAAAATTACTTAAGTAGGTACTCAAAATTGTTTTCTTTTGGGCTAACTTTAGAAAACTTATCAGGAAAGCTAGCACTAACCCAGCCATTCCACTGCTCTCCATCTTATTAGCGAGTTCGACATCTCGCGAGTAGACGTCGAACTGCCACTGTCTCTGCCCCAGCACTCCTGCGAGAACTGCGCCCGTGTGGATGCCCACGCGCATGTCCACCGGCGAGTTAGTCGTCTGCTGAACGTATCTGAACAATACAAATTATGGTTTAACGCTTATGTAACCCATAAACAAATGGTGGTCGTATTGACATCCTATAAATGGGCTGGCTTTTCAATCACCACATTACTTTTATTTGCAGAATAAATATGGCGATTGAGATATTTTCTTTAAAAAAGCTGTCAAACCGTCATATTTATTCCCCGTTATAGTTATCTTATCTAACGCTTGAAAAATCGGCCATAAGTCTTCATAACCTTACTTGATAGCTTTAACCATAGATAGTCCCATGTGCACGCAGAGCACGGCATGATCCGGACGTTCCACAGGCGCGCCGCTGATGCAATAATAACAGTCGCCGAGAATTTTGATGCGAAGTTGTTGATATTTCTACAAAATAAAATGACAATTTACGGAAGCCGAGGTAGGCGTAATAATTTACGGCGGACGAGACTTGGAGACGAAATAATAAATTTAATTTTCTTTACCTCAGCAAGTCGATCAAAACGAGCAAACAGCTCATTCAATATTGCGACGAGATCTTGCGCTGAATATGTTGAGGAAATAGCCGTGAAGCCTACGATGTCGGCATACAGAATACTGATGATGAACAAATAATATGTTAATCATAGTTGGAATTATATTTTACTTGAATAGGTATGATGTTCTAATCCTGTACCTGACATTTTCATGGCGGGACATGTAAATTTTTTTGAACTGTGTGTCAATCAGTCCCAATTCTTTCCGCATCTGAACAGCAACGTGTTCTGGTAGCACCGATAGAAGTAGCCTCTCCTACAAATCATATTATAATCATGATAGATAAATTGTGTGGTGAGTTCTCTAAAGGTTCCAATCACTTTAAAATGACAATAAGAAGGCAGGCAGTATTCCTAACATTTTATCATCTCTCATTTCATTTAATTCTTCCAGATTAAGTAAAAAAAAACTATTAAGAGTTGCGAACGCTTCTTGGCGAAGACCGGCTACGAAAACATTGTTTAGACTTTTAGCGGGTTTCTATTTGAATGTTCAGCGTGATTTGACATATTTTTATATAGAAATGTACCCCAACTGTACCTACTTCTGCAAATGCAATAACCTGTACCTACTTCTGCAAATGTAATAACTCTTGTTTACTTCAATTCAAACGACAAATTGGCGTTGCCTCAACTCCAAAACATATCGACAAAAATGTTTTAATAGTAAGATCTGTTTGTTCTCTGTATTTCATGTGCCCTCATGGATGATGAAACTACGCATAGGTGTGAGATATGTCATCGGCACACATCGCTGCGCATGAAGCCAGTTCGTTGACGTTTGCCGTGATTTCATGGATCACAGGTAGTAAACGATTTGATTGCAGCCGGAGGCTTGCCTATTGAACACAATCATACACGTTACACCTACCACGAAAATCGCTCAAATGCAATTGTTAGTGGAATTTCGATTGAGGAAATGTGTTCAGAGAATAAAAAAAAGCATCTTGGGCTAAATAAGTGGAGAAGAGAGCCATGGCGTCAAGATCCAGAACTACAATCGATGTTTAGCTACATTTGGTTTTGTGTTTAGATGTGAAGTAAATCACCCAGTCTCTCGATAATGCATTAAAACTGACATTTCGACAGGTAGGAAACCTAGTTCTTACGTAGGGCTGTTAGTTTGCAAATTAGTTGATTGAGCTCGGTTCATAAACTGCTTCCGTTGGACCAGCGCTCGCTAATATGACCGAGCCCAACTACTTCCATTTCCATGTTCCAACGTCACACGATCTCAGAGAAAACGTACAGTCAGACAGGCATCTAGGGCCACCGAAATAATATTATAACAAAATGCAATATTGCAAAATGAATAAACCCGGCAAACAGCGAGTCCGACGGAAAAATATTTTAACATTTCGCACAATTAAGTTTGTATGTAAGTAAAGAGTTTTTGCTGATGACTAAAAAACCGTACCAGCTAAAAATAATTTCATTTATCCTGTAATATTTACCACCAACTAGATTTAATTCAGAATTTTCGCTTTGCAAGCTTCGGAGAAATTTGTATTTTTATTACGGAAAGTTTTCATCATAAGTCAGGCATAAAAATACTTATGATTTGTAATCTACAAATGAAGAACTTTCATATGATACCCCGATATTGATCTTGATCTACTTTGTTACCTATTTTTAACATTTCAACCCCTTTATTTTTTCTCCTATAGTAATGCAATTTTTTTTTTTTTACGTTCTTTATACTAATGTAGTCAAGGATTATTTGTAACTTTCCTCAAGTCGATAGCATTAGTAGTTCCTAAAATAACCAGCTGTGGCAAACAGGCGGAAGGTCAGATAAAGTCGCACCCTAAGGATTCCTTTTTTACCAGTTTGGTAGGGAACCCCCTATAAAAAGTTAATTTCCACTACAGTTGCATTGAAACTTGCAATAAAAACGAACCTTCATTAAAGATTATTGAAAAGTTGTAGTTTCAAAATAGTCAAGGAATATTTATAACTCTCCTCAAGTCGATAGCAACTTGAAATAATAATATTTCAGTTCAAGAGATATGGAGCATAGCAGATAATGTTTCTATTGACATGAAAAAATATTAAGTATTATGTTTTCTGAGAGATCTGCCGGACGAGACAATAAGATTACTTCAAGAGGAAACAAGACAGTGAAACTGTTTAGAACATTCGCTTTATGACTTTACTTAGAAGGTTTGGAACTACTGACAAATGTACTTAATTGCTTAACACGGATGTAAAGTAAAAACAATCACCTGTTCTTTGCTTTGTTGTTCAATCGTAAGTTTATCACGTAAGCTTCTCTTGGTTTCTTGGAAAGAACTACGTTGCTGCTTTTCACTGATAGCATATGCAGTTCCACCCAGTAAAGTAGCGCCAAGCAGCAGTGCACCATTTGCAATTTGCTGTTGAAACGTTGCAGATTAAGAGACACTCGAATAATAAGAATATGTAAATTAAGTAATTTGTACCTAATACGTATTGTAAGGTGTAAATACCTGAAAGTAAAAGTCGTCAGCCAGCCTGCTTTCAGATGTAGAAGCGTTGTAGTACTGCACCAGGAGATATCCGCAAAACGAAATTGTGCTGTACAATATGAGCAACACATGATGTAACGGAAGGGTGGCGAGGGTAAAATATTGAAGCACTACGGCCCATCCTAGTAACTCGTTGTAGGAATCTCCCAGACGTCGGGACGCGCTCAGCAGCAGCTGAGTCCACAGCACTAACCACGCGATGTGGTTAAGGATGGTGCGCGCGGGGCGGACGCACACGTACGTGGACGCCAGGATCAAGTTGGCCATCAGCGCCACCGCGACTGAGGCGTACGCGAACGACAGGTCGCGCTCGCCGGGCACGAGCACCGCGAACGCCTGCATGAGCGCGCCGGTGGCCAGCAGACGCGGCACAGCTCGTTGCCGCTGTCGCTGTGTATATGCCGAGTACAATTTTTCTTCTTCTCGGTCTGTGAATCCCCATGGTGGCACTAAACATATCCAACATGCTGATTTGTTCCACGGTCTCGCCTGCATTTGTTTCTCCATTGCTTTTACTGTTTATTTATGCACAATTTCACCAGTTCAAGCGATTTATTGCTAAAAGTGTTCTCCATTATTGTCATGACTCTATTTTCTAGAACAGAAAATGTTAAGGGAGTAGTTGTGAACTGAGTTACGAGTTGTTTATCGATTTCCTGTCCATTCAAAGGGAAATAATAAAATTGTTAAAGTGATTTATAATGTTTTCAAATCTACAGTAATATTAATTTAAGTATGTATCAAATCATTATTAATTACTAAACTAGATTTAATTTTGATGTCAACAGTTTAACCCCCTTGGACGACGAGGGGTGATGTGAGCATACGAATGACCAGCACCCAAATTACGTAATAATACCCGATAAATCACGATCTGAATTGGTTTGAAACAAACACTGTTTTACAAGTTCGAAAATAAAAACTGCTCAACAACGTAAATAACGCAATGATTGTTGTTGAACTGTCAAAATGATACAGACTAAGCAGTCTTAATCGGTTACGAAAATAAGTTACATAATTAGATAGCTGCTCCTAAATAAATGATTTATTTCACAATTAAACAAACACGACCCTCAGAAGTCTGCTATTAAATTAATAACATATACGTAATTTCATGTCTAGTCTTCCTGTTAATGACATGATTCATAATAAGAAGATGTTCGACGTTTAAAAGTGCCATAAATGTGCCTATTTGAAATATAGTACACTAGCTGATGCCCGCGGCTTCGCCCGCGTGGATGTCGGTTATTATATACTAAAACCTTACTCGAGAACCACTCTATTAATTGGTGAAAACGACTCTAAAACGACTGCACCGATTTTCATGCTATTTGCATGAAAATCGGTGCAGTCTTTTTTGAGTTTATCGCGAACAGACAGACAGACAGACGTGGCGGAGGACTTTGTTTTATAATATACTAGCTAATGCCCACGGCTTCACCCGCGTGGATTTTGGTTATTATATACTAAAACCTTACTCGAGAACTAGTTTATCCATTGGTGAAAACAGCATGAAAATCGGTGCAGTAGATTTTGAGTTTATCGCGTACGACAGACAGAGGCGGCGGAGGACTTTGTTTTAAAATATGTAAGGAATTAAAGATAGTGATTACTGTCGCGCCCAGCAATAAGGGGGTTGATGTACATCAATTCCTGATTGCGGCCAAGGCTTGTATAGTACTTTTCTCAAATAATGCGCGGAAATTCAAACTGAGTAATTTCAATCAAAATTCCAGAATCAATGTCGAACTAATTTTTCATGCGCCAGTATGTTCATTTGTTTCTTCTTTAAGTATAGTTCTATTTGCAAGCCAAATTGAAATTTAAATAAAATCTTTGATAAGTTACCTCGTTGGTTGCCATTATGTTGAAGTAAAAAGTTCGTTCCATTTTTAAATAACGCGACAGATATGAGTTTTCATAGTAATTTATTTGGTCGCTAAACACGCCAGATAAGGCTTTTTCATAGTAACTTTGCTGGCCGAATCGTCACTTTTTTTTACCATAACAGCAATTTCGATTTATCTCGAAAAAGGCTGTCAAAATATTACTCGAATTTCCAAGCGAGTTTGAAAAAATGATTTGACGTTGATTTTGACTTTGGAAGATAAGACTTTAAAACATAAATCTTTTTGGGTCAAAAGCAAACCCAAAGCAACAATATCTAAATCGATGCTTTATGCCATATTTTGGAAACATGCTGCTTGTAAATCATTTTTTATTTTACAAATAGGTAATGTGTTAATTATTACGAAAAGCTAGCCTTTAACTGCTAAGATTAAAATATTGTAAACAATAGGGAAGTCATATTACTTAATATAAAGAAGCGTGAACTTGAACAACGTGTGTCTCATCGTATATAATACGAACGTCAGAGAGATCATCAGGCGGAGACTTTCCGTTAGTAAGACGGCTTGATCGAGGACGCCTGTGTAATGAATAAATTACACGCTGAAACATTGTTCCGATATCTATTCATTAACTGGGCCGTTTGAAGACACATAACGTACCCATGGTTTTGTCCACACTAATTTCAATATTGACAATTGTTACGATGGATGTTAGTGACCTTGAAACTAGAGTCACAAGTTATTTGTTTCACTTATCCTGCTCATTGCCAACGCTGATGAGTTACTTTAGTCACGCGTTCAAATAGTGACGAAACTTAAAAAAAATACCTGAATTAAATTAACTTTATCTTCAAATGGTTTTGTTTTAAATATCAACTGTTTATAGTTCTTGTGAAACTGTCGAGATAAATTAGGTATTCGTTTGAAGAAAGATCAGTTAATCCGTATTAGACGCTCATGTGCTAAATACTATGACATTAGGTCATCACTTTCATAACGAGTTAATAAAATGTGCTAAATGGCAGTTTAATAGTTTCCCGTTCCAGTTGTACGAGTATGTGCGAATTTCACATCACTTCATAAAACGAGATTGTACCTACATCTCTAATAATTAAGATATAGCTGTGCAGAAAGCATTTCAATGTTTTCATCTGTTGAATAAAATGAGGTTCATGAGATGAAGAATTATACATAATATAAAAGTAGCTTTTGCTCGGCTTCAGCCGCGTGGAGGAAAACGACACAAATAGCATTTATATTATCTCACAGAAACTTACCTACTACTGGAATAAAAGTATCCTATGTCCTAATCCATGTCTACCCGTGTGACACATTTCAACTAAATAAATCCGTTCAGCCGTAAATTAAGGTGAGATTGATTATCAAAAATCCAATTACTTTCACATTTATTATATTAAGCAGGATACTTTTTAACGTTTTCTTTTAAAATGCTTGTTTTTAGCAGCAAAAAGTAAACCCATTTTACATTAGTGTAGTTTGTAGCGACATAGGTACATTTAGACTCTACCTACATTCAGCCAACAAACAAGTCCCGCAACTAAACTTAGTCGCTTTTAAAAAGCATTCCTGTTTCAAAAGCAAAACGTCGAGATGAAACCATGACATTACCCCATGGTCATGCTCTCATCTCCACGTTTTGGTTTTCCAAAATAATGCACTGTTTGTCTGTCTGTGTATTATTGTAAACTGAACCTGTCTGTGATTCCTAAACATTGACTTTGAGAAGTTTGTTATTTATTAATGAGATAAAATACATACTATCTATACTGAGTCTGATTTGGCTGTAGCCCACGTCTTCATCAGCCCAGGATGAAAAGTAGCCTATGTCCTACTCCAGGTCAAGGTTTACCCATGAGCGAAATTTCATCCAAATCCTTTCAACCGTTTTAGCGTGAAAGCGTAACCAACAAACAAACTCACTTTCGTATTTATAATATAAGTTAGGATGCCTCAAACGGCGACAATGACTAGTTCAGTCTATGGGATCTGCACCTAAAGCAAGTTTGATATTCAGTCAGAAATTCTACCAGTTTTATAGATAGCCAAGGGGACGACACTTAGATATTTACTCTACAATTCTACATAAAGATACGTATGCAATTTACCAAAATGCATATAACAACAGAAAACCGTTTGTGTTATTATTTTGTTTTTTGTTTTTAATACCAAAACACCTATTCAAAACTGAAGTAAGTATTAGTAAGTAGATATAAGCTAATTTATCAAAACATATCCATTATTAATTTATCTAGCACGCACACTGAATGAAGACACTCTGGTTGGAGCCATGGTTATTATCAACAAAGGGTTAGAACCGCTCATGATTAATATTTGAAGTGTATAGGTACCAACATATAACCAGAAGAACATGAGGCTATGTGAGTTCGAAGGCGAGCAAGTGCCGTTTAGTCCTTTATAGGCTTAACATAATAAAATGTAAAGTACGTTATAAACCACAGTCATGAAAAACAACGTTTTATCATTTCCTTTTGTTGTCGACGTCATTAACATTAAACATTACTCAGTTTGTTATATATGTAATTTTATTTCCCGCCTAAATTATGATTCCGATGATGTAAGCAATCTCAGTAAAACTCTTACTATTGACCCATAAATATTTAAATCGCGAGAGGATGGCCCTTACAAGATCTGGCGTAATTCAGCAAAAATGTAAACAGACGGCGTACGTTTTTGTTAGATTATTACAGGAGAACTAATTGTAATGGTGCCGAAATATTGAGCGCGTTGGGATCACAGGGCGCGGGTGATGCGGCGGGCACCGGGCGCCGGCGATCGGGCGGCGCGAGGGCGGTGCGCGCACGTGCTGGCGTGCGACTGCCGCGCGCCGCCGCCGCGCCCGCCGCGCGCCCGCGCCCCGGTCCCGAGCCCCCAAGCCCCCGAGCATCAGCACCCCAGCCACCCCTCGCAACCCATCCGCTTCGGCCCATTCCACTACACATTGATTCCACTTGCTGTATTTTGCTTACATTTCAGTGACTATTTCATTTTTGTTTCCTATTCAATAGTGAAGTAATCTCGAGTTGAAGAAGTTTTACATCAGTGAAACTTCTTAACTTTTTGATTTAAGATATCTACTGAAATAAATATTTAGTGGGTACTGGGTATACTGTGTGTGTAACATCTGGCGTTCTTATTACTGATTACCTCTATGACACTAGCGCAGAGCGATTGACTACGTACGACCTATTAAGATAAGAGCTCCACATTAAGCCTGAAAAGCTGCAATACTTCAGCAGTAGGTATTGATTTCAAATCCAAAACAATACAGAGGATTATAATGCCGATTTCACACTTGTCAATTGTTTTATCCAAGGTCGAGGATCAAGGAGTCCTTTTCGCATACCCTTGATCTTTTGCTGTCATCGCACAAGCGCCTCTTGCTTGCTTTACAATTCTTGGAAATATTTCCCTAATCTTTATGATGATTCATGTATCATATTAAAATACGAATCTCTATACGGTCTTTACTAAGCAGTATCTTCTGTTCATTAAGATAAGCCTAATATGTAAGATTGTGAAAGGTGTTCAGGGTTCTGTATTCATTTCAGAGGCATAGTTTTAACTATATCTATAGCCGAGAGAGACATATAGCTTTATCGTCAGGAACAATCAATCTAGAGATACTATATTAGCGTAGGTCTATGTTGCGGATTTTCAGCAAATTCAGTACTATTTTGATAGGTTTTCAGCGGTGATTAAAAGACTTGCGAAGTTCTTCAAATGCTGCCCAACCCAACTATAGTCTATCTTCGATTTTTTTACGCAGCTCCTCCAGTCCCAGGTCTTTCCAAAAAAATCTTAGTAATAACTAACATTTATAACCAAACACTACCGAGAGAAGTAGCTCTTACCTTGCAATAGGTGGTAACATTACGTAACCCGGACATAGTCTAACGATAAGATTTCAAGCTATGTTATATGCGTTCAATATTTAGGTAGGTTAAATAGCTGGAACACGAAATAATCGCAATTCATTTATTCAAAATCAGTAGGCAGAAAATTAGCCGCCACCTAACCTTGAGTACTTCTTGGTATTTAAGCTGAGAAAATAGTAAAACTGCCTAAAGATAAAAATATGGGGTCTATAATTTTTTGCTGTTATTTAAGCTCTATGTTTACGTAGTGAACTACTTGATATGTTATTATAGAACCGGATGCCATTATCACTCATCCAAGAGGCAGTTAATTTTACTTAAGACATTTATCATGTGCTTTTGATAAAGAAACCAAAGATCCAAATTAAGAATCATACAATTTTGCGTGCTACGCAGCATTTATTTATACAGACATTTTACTTTTACGTAGGTTTTACATTCGTGGGTTTCGTGTAATAATAATTAAGGCACAGTTATTTACGTTAAAACGCGATTCACACGAATAAAAGAACTGACAGCACACAAGACTTAAAAGAAAACATTTTTGTGAGTAGAACCTATGTTTGTTCCCGTGCGAGTTAGAGAGCCTCTACGCCGTAGGCGCTGCGTAGCAGTCTACGAAACAGTTATGATTGAAAATCTTTTTATTTTCATGGTTACTATAAAAGTAATAGGTTTGCTTTATTTATTTCTTTGGGTAAACCTCCTACATTATCGCGAAAATAAACCTAGCAATCAACATAGACGAAATATAGTAAAATAATTACTGTAGTCCAAATAAGTTAAAACAGGAAAGTCGGATATTATTTAATAGGTAAGTACTATTACTTGTTGTAAGCGAAATAATATAAAGCGACTAGTAAATAGTACAGGGTGGCAGGGACCGCGCAAACTATAACTATGAATTCAGCACATAATTCTAGACCTCGTAGCGAAGAAATACTTCATTAAAAAAAACTGCTGTTACCTATAAAAGTGCAGTACTTACGCGTACAAATGTATGGAACAGCATTTTTTTTTTATAACTGGTAAATTTCTACGCAGGTATTGTTGAAACGCAGGGGTTTTGGGCACGGCACAATTGCGGCGATAAGTCCCCTCTTTGAGGAGTGGCTAGAGAGGCGCCACGACGTCCTCACCATCCGCCTGACGCTGGTCCTCACCGGACATGGAAGCTCCAGGAGGTTCCTGTGTAGGATTAGGCGGGAGGAAACGCCCAGGTGATATCACTGTGTGGATCGCCAAGAGGGCACGGTGGAGCATACGGTGGAGTTATGCTTGGGTGGAGCACCGCCGTGTCCTTGTAGAGGCGATTGGCGGCAATGACCTCTCGTGTTCGGCCCTGGTCCAGGCCATGGTACGCAGCGAGAGGGCATAGGAAGCCGTCACCTCCTTCTGCAGTAATGCTCGCGAAGGAGGAGGCGGAACGCGTGAAGGAGAGGCAAAGTTTACGCCCTCACGCCCCTAACCACCGCCGCAGGAGACGCCCTGGGCGTCGGGAATCCCAGGCGGATTCCCGGCCACCATAGGCGCGGGATTGCGGGCAGCGAGCAATGGGTAGCTCGCCGTCCGATAAGGGCCAGGCCCGGGTCGATGTCGCGTTCTGTTCCACGCGCGCTTCAAAGAGATGCCAGTATAATAGGCGGGGTCCGCTAGGACCGATGCCTGCCAGGATTGCGGGAAAGTCCGAAAGGGATACCGGGACCTTGGCAACAGGCAACTGAAGGAACACGGGTGGGTTTTATACAGTAAAAGTCTGACACGCCCATCCGCTCCACCCAGAGCGGGAGAAGTCATTTGACGATTACCCACACTCAAAAAAAAAAAGGGGGTTGTTGAAATCAGTACATGATTCATAGCGTTTTATTTTTATAACTGGCGAAAAATTTCAACTCATGGAGCATGACATTTTTTTAATTCACTGTTTAATAATGTACTGAATTCGTGGTAACAGGTTGCGAGTCGATGCCAGCCTGTATAATATCACAAAAAAATAATTGGTTCAGATCCCCTGAATGTTTTTTCTTTATTATACTTTCCTACTGATTTCTGTTTACGGCCGAACAATATTTCTTTAAGAGCTCCCGACCGTCAAAAACCTAGGTAATGTATATTATGTGATGCATAATTAGGTAATACAAGTAGGTAAAGCAAAGTTTTTATCCGAGATTGCTAGGTACCTCGCGGATGAATCTTATTATCTCTCAATACTTATCAGATATGTAAATGATGAATGGTTCTGTGAGAAACATCTACATACATAAACTCACCCCACTATAGGGGTAGGAGAAACTATGGAACACCATCTGCCATGCTCCTTACCTATTGCATTTGCTTCGATGACGTTCATAAATCTGCACCCTAATTGTGTAACAACCACAACAATTCGAGAGTTTTGAAGGAAACTGCTAATTCATTATTTCATATCTAGGTTTGAAAAATTCGTCTGCTCAACAAGTAAACTCAAACTCAAACTCAAACTCAAAGCATTTATTTCAATTAAACCATTTACAGGCACTTTTGAATTGTCAAAGAGTCGGTCAGTTAGTCAAAAAGTTGAAGCTAGTTGCCCATTCAAATTCGTAGATCTCTATGGAGAAGAACGGGCAAGAAACTCCAAGGACACTCTTTTAAAAATGTATATAGATTTTACAAAATCCTGGGTACAGTATTCTTCGTGCTTCTATATGTGAGAACAATGTCAAACGAAAAATAATCAAAAATAATTCAAAATATAAGATTAAAAATAAGCCCTGGCAGATAAGAGATGACCAGTCTCAACTGACGGCGCCCGTTCACGAACATGACACGTGGATCAGCACCATCCAGCTCAACCATTTTGTAGGGAACCGAATGATCCAACACACGCGCCACCATCAGCGAGACATTTAAGTGAGTATGACATACTCTCATCTGCCAGGCTCTTTCAAGTCAACATACAACGTGATACTATATGAAACGGCCCCATGGTACTCACATTTACAAAATTGAAAAAGTGCTTCTAAATTATACAAAACTATAGTTAGCAATGTACTTTGGAGATTAATATAATAGAATTTAAATACAAAATAAACATTAAGTTCCTAATGTCAGAAAAAATAAAAAATAAAGGGGAAGTCACTCTTCCAAATATAAAAAATTTAACTATTGAGCCCAAGTGCCTGTGGAGCAGGACCAGCATTAAGCCAAGCATTTTTATCTACGATATAATCATCCAACTTATAATATGCTTGTCTACATAGTGTGCGTTTAATGCATGTTTTAAATTTCTTCTCATTTAGTTGAAGAATATCGGGTGGTATTTTATTATAACATTTTACACAGTACCCCATAAAAGAAGTATGTACTTTAGACAATCTGAAACGTGGTTGATCTAATTTGTTCCTATTTCTAGTGTTAAAGTTATGCCTGTCACTTATCTTACTAAAAAGATGTAGATTTTTCCGAACATACATAATGTTTTCATATATATCACAGACTAGTTAGTCTTGATATATATACTGACAAGGAAACGTCATGATGTTAATTTTTTTAAACAGTTCCCTTAGAGATTCGCGTCTGTGGAGGTTGTAGATGGCTCGGACAGCCCTCTTTTGCAGTATAAAGATTGAATCATTATCTGCAGCCCGTCCCCACATCAAAATACCGTAAGACATGATGCTATGAAAGTAACTAAAATAGACCAGTCTTGCGGTATCCACGTCTGTTAGTTGGCGGATTTTCCAAACAGCGTAAGCGGCTGAACTTAGTCGCCCTGCAAGTGATGTTAAGTGAGGACCCCACTGTAGTTTTGAATCAAGCGTGATCCCCAGGAAAACTGTCTTTTCGACGAATTCTAGTATCTCCCTATTCAGTACAACGTGACATTCACTACTTCTAACATTCGGTAAAGTGAATCTTATGCATTTCGTTTTCTTCTCATTTAATACCAAATTATTTATAGTAAACCAATTATGGACCTTTAACATAGCGTTATTTACGTCGTCAAGCTCCTGTGCATGTCTATTTACTTTAAAAATCAGTGATGTGTCATCAGCAAATAACACCATTTGTGGTCGGTTTTTTAGTAGATGAGGTAAATCATTTATATATACTAAAAAGAGGAATGGACCTAATATCGAGCCCTGTGGTACACCCATTTTGACTTTTAAACCCAATGAATTCACACCGTTTATTTGAACTTGCTGCAGTCTATCATTCAAATATGATTTTACTAAGCTAAGCGCAAGTTTACCCAGTCCGTAATGCTCAAGTTTCAAGAGCAGCGTTTCGTGATTCACGCAATCAAAAGCCTTAGATAGGTCGCAAAAGATACCTATTGCATCTTGTAAAATAACGCCATGAACATGGGTGAACTGTCGAAATGAAACCCATTGCGACCAATTGTCATTTTATGTGTGTTACGCAATTACCCCATCGGTCATACACGCAGAAATGTTGAAATTAGAAATAAAGTTTACGTTCGTAATTAATTAATAGTGAACAGTTCTTGCAGTTGGCGCATGAAGAGCTTCTGATTAAGGTTTTCATTAAAGTCTAGAAACTTAGATTATTCCGGCCAGAGCATGCAGATGCAGAGAGCATAAGACGGCCGTTCCTAAATACGTGAGCGTAACAGTTTTTAAAATCTTATAGTCTTTAACCCGATTAACCCGAGTTCAATTAACCCGAGTCCGATGGCCAGGTGCCTGATGTAATGTGCCGATACCGATACCTAGGCATTAGTTGTGCGTCTAGAAAAACAACTTAGATCAGCTTAAGTTAGGGCCTAGCAAAAGTAGGTAATACAAATTCGAAAGTTTTTAAAATAAAAAGATACTCGTTTCGCACATAATTATTAACATTTACATAGGATGATACTTATTGAGCTTGTTGCAAAAAATCAAACCAAAGTACTATATGATAATTGTATCTTCGAATACTAAATCGTTCTAATTTACCTTACGTTTACTCCGCGCATTCGTGCTCTGGTCCTAGGACCATTCCTGATTAGGTATATACCTAACTTTTTTTTTACCTTCTCCATCGACACGTTTGACACTGACTTTTAAAATGTGTCTCCTGTGAACTTGTGGGTGGGATGACTTGCCCTCTTCCTCTCTCCCTTAGCTCCCTCTTAATTTCTTTTTTATGGGGATTTACTTACCCTAAAATAATGAATGGAATAAATAACCCAATAACATGGCCCGATCAGTTCGTGTTGAGCTATCACCATAGGGTGCGACTTCGGTCTGCGTCCATCTGCTGACCTTCGTTCCAAAAACGTTAAAGGTCCTTCGGCTGTTCTATTCTGTTTTGGGAGTTCATCCGTGAAGGGCGTAGATTTGTACAATTACAGTTTCTTATTTTCGCCTACCGAAAAATGAGTAATGTCCCGTTTGCCTTTAAATTACACGGCAAATATTTCATACGTCCGGACACCACCGGACACAATGAAACAGGCCCTAACTAAAACTGTATTTTTTATCAGTTGGCAACATACTTTTTTGACAATCATAACATTCAAACATTGCTGTCAGTCACAGAGTACATTTTCTGTCAGTTTCATTGTCAATGTGGTGATTTGTTTTGCTTGATTGCTTCGGCTTTCAATGCTTTCGAATTTTCGATTTGTGCTGATACATTTGTGGGAAATTGTCTGTTGAAATGTAATTTTCTGTGGAAATTGTATCTGGGATTTCAGGATACGTATCGTATTAGATATTTTGTATTGAATTCCAAGGGATACGTGAACGTTGACGCTTTGAAACAAATTAGTTATCACATAAATCCCTCAGTGTACTCTTTGAGAACGTAATGTTTCATCGCATCGAACATGGAAAAAACATTTCTGAAACCTGTACAACCTAAAGTTTTCAAAGCTATCAAAGATTTAGACATTACTGCTATTAAGAAATTCACAATAGATGAACTAAGACCTATAATACCATGTCTAGTTCGTATGGCACTTATTGCTCCGCTAGACACAACTAGAGCTTGTGGTGAAGCCAAGAAAGATGTGCTTACTTTGCTCTCTGGTATAGACCTGGTTAATTTTATTGTTTCTCTCTTGTCTATCGAATTTAATGCATTAGAAACGGATGTCAAGAAAGAACAGCAAATGAGGTAAGGTATTGGTTCTTTCCCAGGTGTGTTCTTATTACTCTGAGACTTAATATTTCTCTATTTCAGATTAAAAAGTGGATCGCAATGCACAGAAACATTTCTTATACAAAATATAACCAATGGCATAACTAATGATTTTGAGCAGTCTGACTCGTCCCGGCGCGTTCGACTAATTATATCAGAACTGTTGCTCATGCAAGCACAACTAGTTGAGTACAATCAAAACAAGAACACCAACATTGAGTGTTGTGTGAAGCCATCCGAATTGTTTGACAATGATGTGTACTTGGAAGAGATTTGTGATGTTATCAACATTAGCCTTGCAGAGCTGCCGAACTTACTCAATGTTATTGACATTGTTGAAGTATTACTATATGTCAATAAAGGTCCTATATTGATATCATGGGTAGTAGCTAATATGCCTGATACATTACAAGAAGGTGGGTTTTATAATAATATCAAATTTTAAATGAATAATTTAATATTGTCATTTTCATCTGTATTATCAAAAACACACAATCAAAAAACAGACTGCTGAATCATTTCAAAATTAATCTAGAGGCACTGTATGATGGTGCCTGTGACAGCTCACAAATTGTAAAAATATTATAGTTCCAGTGATACGTCATTATTGTGACCTATACAACCATTTATTCCTTCACATTTAGTAGTCAATATTGATCTGTATAGCACTGTATCATCATACAGTGCTGCTTGTAGTGGAATTAGGGAACTGTACAACTGTTGTAACAACCATAACTTCACTTGTTACTTGTGTTTCAGTGGCTGAATCCCTTGTAATGAATGCCGATAGAAGTGAAGAAGGTGGCATTAGAGCTAAGACTCTGAGCACCCTGTGTGCAGCCTGCCCCCACTTAGCAGCTGCTGTTAGAGCTAAAGCAGCATCAGCTTCCAGGTTGCCTTCATTGGTCATCACCCTCACCTTGACTCACCACCAGGATGACTTGGTATGATACTTTTAGCAGATTAACTAAATATTATACATAATCAACTGCAAAGTTCTTCCATACACCAGTCAAAACTCTTACCCTGGTCAAAACCACTTGAATGCAAATATTAATCAAAAGTACTTTTGACTGTCTGAGCAATAACTAAAACTTAGAAACCATTGGGGATAGTACGTTTTTGTTGCGAGTCTTAAAACTTTATGAATGAGCGGCCTACACTGACCCCCCCCCCCCCCCCCCCGTCCAGTCTCGCCGCGCATGTTGTATCTAAGGCGTGGTACAGTGGTTTCGGTCGATTAGTACTAGCTATTCATTTTTCGTAATGTATTTTTCTGGTGTATAAATAAACAATAGCTAACGCTTTCTGTAAAAACCAGTTATAAGAGACAACACGCATTCTTAAAGGGTTTTAACTGTAACATACATAACTCTAACTTGCCATAGGGAGGCAGAAGCTACAGAATGCCACTTACTGGGATCCTAACACACTTCTTTCGTCCACATACATGCTTACCTTACATCTTTTATTACAATAGATACCTTAGATGCCTATCCTCCTATTTCACTGAATAAAAATGTTTTTTTTAAATATGAAAATAGAAAACAACAGCGTAACATTTTCTGTACAGGTTTCATTCATGTCTGGACTTTTACTTGGCTCTGATCAGACAACCAGAGCATGGTTCGCGACTTTCTTGCGTAACTCTCACAAGCGAGCCAAAGGCGATGGACATGCAGCCTTAACTAAACTTCGCCAAGAGTTACTGAACAGGCTGAAAGATGCTATCGCCGGCGTTGAAGCATCAGCGTTATTGAGGCTGTACTGTGCACTCAGAGGCATCGCAGGGATAAAGTTTCAAGATGATGAAGTTGCCGGTCTCTTGAGACTTGTAACCCAAAAGCCACCGCCTACACCAGCTGGAGTCAGATTCGTGTCCTTGAGTCTCTGTATGATTCTTGCCTGTCCGTCACTCATGGGTATATATTAACTTAAAATGTTGTGCAAATACATTAAATACTACCAACATAAATGAAATAAATCAATCACTTGTAATCATGCTATCGCCATTAAACCTCCAATTGTCACTAACGAGACACAATAGAATGTTTATTGTTATCGGCCTTCTAAAGGCCAATAAACAGTTGTGCGGATAAGCCTATGAATATTAAATTCATAATAGATTTACATTTCCAAGGCAATTTCAAAATATACTATACAATATTTTATTTCCTTCCAGCTGCTCCTGACCATGAAAAGAAAGCCATAGAATGGGTGCAGTGGTTGGTCAAAGAAGAAGCTTACTTTGAGAGGTAATAAAATACAATAAGCTGAGTTGATTTGATGTAATAAATGTACGATAAATGAATTGAAGCAACTGCAAATATATTTCCATTCTATTACAGCAATTCCGGAGTCACAGCATCTTTTGGCGAAATGTTACTGTTGATAGCAATACATTTCCATTCCGGACAGCTGACTGCAGTGGGAGAACTCGTTTGCGCAACCCTGGGAATGCGCGTACCTGTGCGACCCAACGGGCTCGCGAGAATCAAACAAGCTTTCACACAAGAAATATTTACAGAACAGGTACCTACGAGATAATATCTTTGTGATTATTTCCATGTAGTAACAATAATTTTTGTTGAAATTAAATGGACTTTTATTGCTTAATTTTTTATATTCCAGGTTGTGACAGCCCATGCCGTCAAAGTGCCGGTAACAGCGAATCTCAACAGCAATATACCAGGATATTTGCCTGTTCACTGTATTCACCAACTATTGAAATCTCGAGCATTTTCGAAACATAAAGTCCCCATAAAAAATTGGATATATCGACAGATATGTAACTGCACTGCACCCCTGCATCCGGTTATGCCAGCTTTAGTTGAAGTGTACGTCAACTCTATCCTTATTGTTAACAACAAAGGCACTAACGAATATGTAAACAAGCCAATTATGGAAGAAGAAATCAGAAAAGTTTTCAGAAACTCAATTTTCGGTGCTAATTTCGATGTGCAGAGAAAACCATTTGCACCAATGGAAATCGATAATGGAGAGTCAATCGAGATTAACATAGAAAAACCAACTTTAGCATCTCAGTTGCTCCTAATTTACTACCTTCTATTGTATGAAGACGTAAGACTGTCCAACACTGCCACACTTATGGCTAATGGGAGGAAAGTAAAGAGCTACTCTGCAGCTTTTCTATCTGAATTACCAATTAAATATTTACTACATCAAGCTCAAAAAGACCAGATGAGTTACGGTGGTTTATTCAGCCCCCTCCTTCGTCTTTTAGCCACTCACTTCCCTCAACTGTCTTTAGTTGATGATTGGATGGACGATCAAGTGTTTGGCGATTTGAATCGTCACCAAATCGATATAAATCTTTCGGAAATGGCTATCAATGATGCATTCCGAACCATAGAAGAAAACCCTTACAAGACGGGAAAGATTTTAAAAGCTATGCTAAATAAAAATCCTACAGATATATGGCCTTATGCAGAAACATTTGTTAAATATTTCAAAAGCGTACTTGGAGATCAAGTGCCGCGACACATCCAAGAGTTATACCACGAAGTTTGGTTACGTCTCAATACAGTGTTGCCACGATGTCTGTGGATTATGACAATCAATGCCTTATTGGACATCAATGGTGGCGTTAAGAATGTTACCATCACCCAAGAGAATGTTTTAGTAGACCCACTACAAGTTTTGCGCTGTGACATTCGGGTATTTAGATGTGGCCCTATTTTGAA
Organism: Lithophane leautieri; assembly: GCA_949152455.1. NCBI lineage: Eukaryota > Metazoa > Arthropoda > Insecta > Lepidoptera > Noctuidae > Lithophane > Lithophane leautieri. Next base: position 9,124,070 of record OX424462.1, on the reverse strand, counting down.
GATAATACTTAGAATTCTAGAAGCTAGTTTGGCTGCTTCAAGGAGCCAACTAAGTCGACATTTATTAGATAAACCTCTTCTCGAAAAAAGCGGCCAACTGACGTCAGACGCAGAGAGGGAAGAATTAAAGAATGCTTTAGTAGCGGCACAGGAGAGTGCCGCCCTGCAGATATTACTGGAAGCTTGTCTGGAGACGTCAGAAGACGAGGCTAAACCTGAACTGATGTGGTCTCTTCGTGAAGTTAGAAGCATAATTTGTTCCTTCCTACATCAAATATTTATCTCTGAACCATCTCTAGCTAAACTGGTACACTTTCAAGGGTATCCCAGGGAGTTACTGCCGGTCACAGTTCAAGGAATACCTTCAATGCACATATGTTTGGACTTCATACCAGAACTTCTTAGTCAAGCGTCACTCGAAAAGCAAATATTTGCTGTAGATCTCGTGTCACATTTATCTATACAGTATGCCTTACCAAAAGCTATGTCTATTGCGAGATTATGCGTTAACACTTTGTCGACACTTCTATCAGTTCTACCAAGTGACTTGCGATTGGAACTGTTTCAGCCAGTACTAAAATCTCTAGTGCGCATCTGTACTGCATTTCCTTCTCTATTAGAAGATATAACTTCCCTGTTATTACAACTCGGGAGAATATGTGAGTCTCAGGCGTCTCTTGGTCACTGCTGGAATGATACGAGTATACTAGGCGAAGGAGCCTACGTACCCTCTGAGGTGCAACCAGAAACAAAGGTTCTAGTTGCTGAAGTTTTATGCCGAGACATAAAAGTAACTATGTCTGAAATAGTTGAAAAAGCACTATTGAATGATAAGTTGTATTAAAATTAATAATATCAATAAGTGGCTATGCCATACAAAATTTGTAAGTTGAAAAAAATATATTAAGTGTAAGAATATTTTATTTTATTATAGTTTTATTATATGTGCATGATTTCATTATCATCATTCTCCTGCCCTAATCCCAATTTCTTGGGAGTTCGCGCAGCATGTCTTCTTCCATTCTCTATTATCGTTATCAATAGTCACGCCCTTTCTAACCATACCATCTTTCACATAGTCTATCCATCGTTTCTTAAATCGTCCCCTACTGTTATAGCCATCCACATTCATACTAAAAATCTCCTCACGATATTGTCCTCATTCCTCCACATCCCAAACCCATACCATGATTTTAAACAATTTGTATATTTATCCAGAACAATTTTCTATTCAGATAGGTATTTTCACTGAATTCAAAATTAACAACCACCATGTTAAAATAAAACTTTAATACATTACAAGCAACATATTTGATGGTTCAACAGAATTTTGCAATTCCAACTGTCTATACATCCAAGCGCATTGATTCCTTGCTGCATGGTTTCCGATGTCGTGGTATAATTGGGCCTGAAAACACCAGCAAATCTGTTTATCAATCTTTTCACTACAACCGATGATACAAGTAAAAAAAAGAGGTAGAAAGGTTGAACGCGCTCCGCAAGTGGCACATTAAAAGTGGGTCTACCTTTTATGGCAGAACTTTATATGTCATAATATTATTTTGCATAATAACGGATAGCATAAACTTCATTTCTGATAGTATTTTTTTGCAAGGAGGTTGTATATGCGGCTGACGTCATGTTCTATGAATAAACATTCGCTCTAAAAATAGACTCGGTTTGCCACAAGCACTCGATACGCTCGCAATACAAAAAAAAACTGCCGCCATATCTTCCATCAAAAATTTGCCCTCGCTCCGCCGGCCTTCGGCCTACGCTCGGGTGCCAGCGAGATGGAATAAATAATTGTCGATCACCCCAGCGATGCAGGTGGGCAAATGGCAATATGCCTAATAAAATTATTCCAAATGAAATTCTGCCATCTTCATAGTATGCTAAGTGAAATTATAAACAAATAATCGTCGCTCTAAATAACAACGTCAACGGGAGTGGAGGCAACATAAGATGCAGTCTCTTTTTTGCCTATAATTACGACATTTACTTCCGCGTGTCAACATTACGACATGCTCCTTCCAAGTGTCATCTAATAAAGTGTGACTATACAATATTACGTCATGTATGTATATCACAAACACCCCGCAGTAAGGTGTGTTGTGTTTATTCTATCTATGTATCCTAAGGGTCAGCTCAGACCGCGACGCGACGCTGCGCGCACTTTATTTTCTTCACGAAAAGGTATAATTTCAGTGCGAGGGTTGACGCGTGTCAAGGTACGCTGAGATTCGCGGGGCTGCGCAGCGCGTGTACCTTATGGTGTAGTAAATAAATTCGATATTGTATCGGATCATAAAAAAGTGCGCGTCGTTTCGCGTCTCGGTGTGAACTGACCCTAATCCTAACTAGAGTCTGGCAAACGAAAGTTGATCCTGGAAACACGCGCGAAATTTAAAAAAAGAGGACTGTTTATCCCTGTACAAAGTGTGATAACACGTTTTGATACTTGAAATTGTATTTTATTTAAATGAAATTAAATTTCAATTTACAACAAGTGTTATCTATCGCACTATGTACAGGGATAAAAAGTGTTGTTTTTTAAAATTTCGCGGGTGTTTCCAGGCTCAACTTTCGTTTGCCAGACTATATATTTATATAAATAATATTAAAAATGCGAAAGTGAGTTTGTTTATTTGTTTGTTACGCTTTCACGCTAAAACGGATGAATGGCTTTACATGAAATTTGGCAAATTGGTAGACCATGACCTGGAATAGGACTATAGGACATAGGATACTTTTTATCCCGATATTCCCACGGGATCGAGACTTACGCGGGTGAAACCGCGGGGCGCAAATAGTATAAAATAAATAAAAATCATTGATTACTATGGTCACAATTTTTGAAAATTCATGAACAGTAGCACTGACATCCACACATCCATGGTAACAATGGCTTTGGCAGCGCCGTTATCTCGCTATGTGTGTGGCTATGTGTAGCAGTAAGGGCCCGTCACACGTACCACAACCACACTACATCGCAGCGGCAAGCAGTGGTTACCTACGTGTGAAGTGTCGCTGCAACTTTGCGTTGTAGTTGCCATCTTGCTAGTAGTTGCGACAAGGTTACGTTGTGGCTAGGGTTTGCAGACAGATCGACTCCGGCTGTGCTGTGACAGCGTTGTCGCGTCGACGCCACATTGTTGTTGAGTTTTGGCTGCGAGGGCGCCTCGATGTAGTCGGTATAGCGCACACGATTGATTTTGACGGGCATGTGAAAATGTGGCCCGTGTGAATTACAGATTTTCATACAAATTGGCGCCCGTCCACGTGGTGTCGTTATGGTGTGATCGGTTTCTAACGGCGATTTTCGTTATTTTAAATGTGGTTGTTCTTAAGTAAGGATAAAAATGAAATTAGGTACTAAAGCACTTTGCTTGTCTTAAAAACTTTTTTTGTTAAGTTCAAGCCATACACATAGCTTACCTGTAAATACCATGTTTGTAATAACCGAACATGAGCGCCAACTTTGGAGAAATTCTTTTTGACAAATTCTAACGCTTCACAACACGACTGCAGTACTTGCAGACGGGCTTCACCACACGGCGCCGCAGTTGCGATCCGACATTTCGTATACAGCAACATAGCTGAAATTAAATGGAATCCTTAGAAAATAAACCATACATGGATTCTGAAACAGTGCTACGGCATTTGCTCCAATAAACGATTCGCCGACAGACCGATTCACTTTTGAGAGTTTGATTCGACAGAACCCTTCAACGTTGAACGATTCGCAGACACGACTGTTAGTCTAACCCGGGATAACACCAAGGCAAAAACGTATATTCTACTTATAGTACTTACTCCTTAAACAAGTTGTGAAGACTAGTTGTATACTAAAGCTGTCTCAAATTGTTTTAGGTGTAAACAATAAATTAAAACAGTAGCAAATATAGAATAAATGTCGTAAAACTGTTTCAGAGTCAAATAAATGTTCAACTTTACCTCGTGCCATGTCGTACGCGCTGCCATCTGCCATAATAGTAGGCAAAGCTTTCCTGACAAGAGATAAAGCGTTTTTCGCACATCCCATGCTCAGTTGTACATTAGCTAAATGCATTTCAGCTGTGGCAGCTAAATTATGCAAATGGTATCCCTTTGCTAACCACAAGGCTTCATTCAGCAACATTATATTTGTAGATTGAATATTACTAAACGAGTGCTGGACTTGTGACATCAATATCATGGCTTTCACTCTCAAAGATACAAAGTGTAGGCTGTCATCCTCAGTCTTGCAGTAATCTAAGATGTCGTACAGGGATTCCAGCGCTTCGGTCGCGTCGCCCTTCAGGTAATACATCTCGGCTTTTAGGATTTGACTCTCCCATCGATCTGAGGAGGCCAACTGCCTGATACTCTGATCTGCTTCCTCCCATTTACCTATAAACGGTATAATAGAAGGCCAACATAAAGAATCATTTCACGGGTCAATGTTATGCAGGGTCAAATTAAATGAGCTGACAAAACTTCACAGCTGTGATGGCCATCAATATCTAATCACGTAAAATGAAACAAAAAAATATTATCTAACCAAATAATTTATAAAATCTTATATATATAAATATGTAAAATATAATCTTATAAACGAAGTTCTTTAACACGGCTGTCGGTAGGAGTGCACTGGCAGATATCGTCACGCGAAAAAGCGAGCGAGTGTGAATTTCGTAAAAATTAAAATCCAAGATGGCGGCTGCGAAAATTTACACATTTTTCGTCATGGGTGTCGTTTTCATAGTTTTCGAGGGTGCTAAAGCCGATCGTGAGGTGAAAATGTAAATCCAGAATGGCGGCCGCGACAATGTTCACATTTTTCGTCATGGGAATCGGTTTCATAGTTTACGACGGTGCTAAATCCGATAGTGACATTAAAATGTAAATCCAAGATGGCGACTGCGAAAATTTTGTGTTTATTTTATCATACGTGAGAATGAAACTTCGTTCCCGACTCTTTTTTATTTCTTTACTAGCTGCCCGCCCCGGCTTCGCACGGGTAGCACTAAGTACCTACCTTACTTACCTACCTACCCTACCCTACCTACCTACCCTACTTATCTACCTACCTACCTACTTTACCTAGCTATCTACCTATCCCTACCTACATACATACCTACCCTACCTACAACTACCTTACGTACAATCCTTGTCCTGAGAATAACACAACGAAAAAATAATTATCCAAATCGGTCAAGCCGTTCTCGAGTTTTAGCGAGACTAACGAACAGCAATTCATTTTTATATATAAGATAAGAAGAAGAAGAAGAAGATAAGTTAAGATTTTATCGTCATTAGATATCGATTCCTATTACGTCTGTGAAGTTTTATTAGCTAATTTAATTAGAATCTGGCCATGGAGTAGGATTGTGAAGCTAGTACAGACCGGCGTTGAGCGCCCGCTCGGCGTGGTAGCGCGTGGCCACGGCGCGCGTGCGCGGGCAGCGGCGGCGCGAGCCCAGCGCCTGCGCCAGCGCGCCCGCGCCGCGCCACGCCGCGCACGCCGCCGCGCCCGCGCCGCCCAGCGCCAGCGCGTCCGTCGCGTGCCACACGCTGCCGCTGCCTACGTTGCACTCTGCGCAGGTCACGACACAATCAATTTGCTGAATTCATAATCGCGTTAAAGCTGCAGACTATACAGGAGAATACTTTTTTTTTCATAATCTTTATTTATATGAATTCTCGTACTTTCGTTCGTATGCGACGACGTCAATTCCGATTAATTTGGCAGTTGCAAATTCAAACACCAAATTGAAAAAACTAATAACAATCACTTGAAATTTCAAATTAGTCAACAAGATTAAACAACAGACTTTAGGTGGATACTTCAAATGTACCAGACACAGCTTAGTTGCAATTTCAGATATCGACCCAGTCGTCATCATACACCTCTATCAAAATCAATTCGACAGTAAACAAGCTAACAGCGCGGCGGGTCGCTGCCTCGCTTGCGGCGTCGTGTCTTCGGCGGTGCTGACCCGACCTGATTACGTGCTTACTGCTTACATATGTGCGATGACCAGGACCTATAAAGTGCAGTCCAATCCCAAGCCAATTAAAAGTTTCATCAAAATAAAATTTAATAATATCGTCACATACTGGTGTTAAGATCAAGTAGAAGTTGGCAGGCGACAGACGCCATTTCGGTTTTCCCATAGAGAGCCCATAACGCGGCCGTGTTCGCGAGCCCAGCCATCGTGAGGTCGGTCATCGAGTGCAGGTAGTTGATGGAGTCGCCTCTCATGATGACCTGTAAACAATACAGTAATATATATTAGGTACAGCAGAAATTGTGTTTTATTTATTTAACGTGCATGTATAACCTGTATTGTAGGATGTTATAGAAATAAATACTTCCTCCTATTATTTTTCCAGGTAGTTTGTATTGAATATTTTCAGTCAGAATTGAGGTTTTTATTAATTAAACGCCAGTCAACCTGCGACACTTACCTGAAATATATACGCAGGCTTCGCGCCATTGACAGCGGCGTGTTGCGCGAGCAGCTGTGCCGCTGCGGCCGTGTGGCGCGGGTGCGAGGGCGCGGCGGCGGGCGGCGCGGCCAGGGGCGCGGCCGGGGCCCCGGGCGGCGCCTCGCGCGGGGCCCGCGTGAGCAGGGCCGCCCGGCGCGCGCGCCCGCCCGCCAGCGCGCCCCACGTGGCCGCGCCCACCAGGCACGCATAGTCCGCCGCCTCCTGCGCGCGTGCCAGAGCCTCGCGCACCGCCTCCATCGCCACCGACCTGATGAGACGGATGCGAATCATCAATATACGATTTCACAGGATCGAATGCAAGAGGAATGTGCAAAAAAAAAAAAAAATCCGTACGTCAATCAACGCCACGACGACGCGGCGCACGACGCAGTAGCGTTTTTACAGACTTTTTCTACTGAACGTCATAGTTTACTCCATATATTACTCAATCACTTCAAAGGCAAAAAATAATATTTGAGCTAGACATTGTTTCTCACCTGTGGCCGAAATGAGTATGCATAGCCGCCCTGTTTAAAGCTGCATAACGGAAGTTTTTGTTCCTATCATTCCCTGTATTGTTCCCTGACGAGTTGAATATGGTGCGATCGAAGTAATTATACAAAGAGTCCTGGGCACCACTGAACTCCTTCGTGCGGATACAGTTAAGGAAACTGAGGAAATGCTGAAAAAAAAGATACTACTCATTACAAATTGAGCTATGTAAAATGTAGGCTTGGCTATATTAATCATAATTCCTTATTTTTCATCACTAAATAAGTTTGCCCTCCACTTCATTACATTATGGTAACCACCTACTTACAATATCAGGGTATTCAGGTATATCATTAATTATTTGTATAATTGTCTTCTGTAACTGTCTAGGTGGCATTGCTTTGTTCTCATTGATTTGTAACAAATTTGCTTGTTGTGCTGTAAATAGTTCTGCTTGCTTTCTTGACCACTGGCATTCCTCAAAACTGCTGAAATAATTAAAAACAAAACATTTAATATTGTTTTATATACAGCCACACTGTTGACTCTGGGCTGATATACGAGTGTCACCAACGCCTTAACCAGGTGGGTAGCCTCAATAATATAACCATTCAATGGATCAAAGGACACAGCGGCTCGCGGGGCAATGACGCAGCCGACGAACTTGCCCGAAGGGGGTCGAGCATGGCACCGGTGGGGCCTGAACCCATTGCGCCACTCCCCTTCGGGTACCTACGCTCTCTGGTAAGGAAACGCACTAGGGATCAACACTAAAAAATATGGTTAGACCAAGGTGACTGCAGGCAGGCGAAGCAGGCACTCCCTGCCATTGATTGCCGCCTCACGAAGCGGGTGCTCCGACTAACGAAACAACAGCTGCGAACTGTTACAGCAGCTATAACTGGCCATGGGTCCTTTAATAAACACCTCTTTGTCATAGGAGTCACAGACAGTCCGCTGTGCAGGGCCTGCATGGAGGACGACGAGACAGCATCTCATGTGCTACTACACTGCCCGGTGGTAGCCACATACAGGGCAAAGTAATTCGGTAACCCAGGTACCTTACGTGAGATGGTCAGTAACAACAAGGCGTTGCTGGCCTTCTTGGAGGAGCTGGGGTGGATCGAATATGCGATTTCCCACCCGTACGCAAAATACGCGCTTTGACGTGGAGTTGCGGATACCAGCCCGTTTTACCTATTACCTACCTAGTTTTATATTTCATCAAATGTAGCAGTTGTGTGAACAGTACTATAATAGGTACTTATAACTTACTTATCTCTGTCTATTATATGCATTCGCATTGACAACTCTAACGGTTTAGATTCCTCGGGTACCGGTGATGTGGATGTGGTTTGCTGCTCCATATTATTTAATTTCTGAAATAACAAAGTTTTACGATAAATCAACTAGGACAAATGGGAACATTAAATAAAAGATCACCTTTCATTAGTATGTTACCTCTTTGCTTAACGATCTCATCATCAAGCCCGGCCTGCCTCTCTGATAATACAGACAAAATGACTTGTACAATGATACAACCTGCACAAAAGTTAATCTGTCTAAGTGTAGTAATATTCTTCTTAAATATAGTCCTGAAAGTTAAGTGTAACATGAATTAATATACAAGCACGATGTTACAGCTTGCATGCAAATAAGTATAAATAAAATTATGTTTTTTACCTAATACACTGTACCTAGCCATGATACAAGGATTAGACTCAATCATCAGCTTGTCAATCGTCGAAGTCACACAGTCCATCAGAGCACTCACTCCGTTAACATATATGTTCTGAAGACGGACACAAAAGTTCTGTAGGTGGACACTCAGTAGATTATAACGCCCATCAGTGAGTAAGGCCTCCAATTCTTTAAACTCCATATCTGGGCACTATAACAAGATACAAGTTTTCAGCAAAAGTATAATTAATATACAGCTTAATTATTTATAGATGTAGCTATTTAGTTGATTCATATACTTAATTATTATTCATAATTGAAATACTTTAAAATCTGTATCTATTTATTATATATAATGACAGGTATATGAATCTCAATGTGCTACCTATTTTATTATACCCAGTGTTGTTACACTTGGAATACTACCAAACCTTATTATTTAACTTCTTGCCTAATTTAACAAATTAGATTTATTATTATTTTAACGTTTTTCCTCATAAGCAATATATATCACCTACCTAACGTGAATTTGTGCAAGCCTTGTACTTTTGTTACAAACATACGAGCATCCACCGGTGGCCTGTGTTGCTGTATGGTTGTAAACTATCTGTATGCCAAATCCTATTAGTGCAACAGATTGAAATATCTTGAATTCATGCAAGCTTAGTATTTTTTGTGAGATAATATATGCTATCTGTGTGCCCAATCAACTCCTTAATAGTGGGACAATACTTACAATTGAAATATCTTGAATTCATGCAAGTTTACTACTTTTTGTTAGGTTACTGCTCCGAAATTGTGCCGACGTGAACAGAATACTGTCTTTTTGCAATAATGTTTTTTGCAAAATCCAATAACATTAATTAAACAAAGCCTTTATTCTGCTCCAAATTAATCTCTGTCTACCTTTGAATAATATTACACGAAAATCTGTTCAGTAGTTCCAGAGATATGCGCAAACAAACAAAAAAACAGACAGATAGAAAAGAATTCTAAAAATTGCTGGTTTAATGTTCTATTGCTTTCCTTTAGTTACCCCCTTTCTATTTTTATTAATTTTCTTCAATGTACAGACACCGGATTCTACTATTTCATTATATGTATAGATATAGATAAGAACAGCTGCATCTTTCACACATTTGGAAGCCCATGCCAGGTAGGTATAATAAAATTAATTCAGGTAATGCAAATTAAGATAGTATTGTAGTTAGTACCTGAATTAGTTTAAGAGCAAGCATACAGAAGTCCTTTCTATATTTAGGTGCCACAGTGCAATCTATCATCCTGTTTGCTGAAACATTTAAAATACACAACTCAGAAACAGTCTTACAATACCAACATGGAATACAGTCGATGCGGAACAAAAGGGTGGAACCCATTGTAGAAGATTCTAGCAGATATTGTAAATAAACAATTTGAACATACAATGCATCATACATTAAAATATTTACCTTCAATTTTCAACAGGCCATATTCCCTAATAAAAGCTACTACTGCTATTTTGTGAGGCGTGATATTTTCAATATTACCCTTGACATTAATTAGTTTCATAAAATCTACATTTTCACTACCTAAATCCATTTTTACTTGAAAGAACAAAATAATACAAAAATTAAAAGTGGAAAATCCTTTTTTCGTAACGTTTCTGTCAAGCAGTGTTGCCATATGGAGGAGGCTTGAAATCTGTATTTTCATTGAAAAAATCCGTATAAAATCCGTATTACCAATCTGAATAAAATTCCGTATGAATTCCATATAAAAATGAAACTATTAAAATTTATACATATCTTTATTCATCAATTTTAACATGTCTGAATTAACGTTTAAATCAAAACAGGGCGATTTCCCTAAAAGTTGTTTTGTATGTAGCAAGCCTGTTATTGTCTCTGTACATAATTTATTTCGTTGCTTCGTCTTCATTAGATTTATGGTGGAAAAGATTCGCTCTACCGCCGCACTCGAGTGGGGCAGACTCATTAAAGCTGAGACGAATGTGGTCAATATTGGGTAAAAAAGTTTTCCATCAGTGGGATTACGAGCAGTCATTATCTTTTTCCAGAATTCTTCTATATTGTCCCCAGAATCCGTAGAACGCAGCTCTGTGTTGTTCCGTAGATGTCGCCATTCCGTATCTAGAGCTGGTATATTTTCAGCGTCAATAATATTGGGAAACAAAAGAGCTATATCAACCAAAGATTGTATTTTGCGTGATTGCACGACATCTGGACTTAGAAATTCCATTTTTTTCGCAATATTATCTTTGAACTTGTAGCGGGTTTTTATCTGCTTTGCTCCTTCTATATAAAAGTCAAGGCAACGCAATTTGAATGCTTTGACGTCATTTGGATTAAGATCCGTGCTGTTTGATCCCAGAGACATGGCCACTTTTGCTCCAAGATAAATTTCTTCTAACGGTTTGAAGTTACGAGGATCAGCGCAGTCAATATTCTGTATTTCAGTTCGGGATAAGTAAGAGTCATTTATGTAACAATCTAGTAGACTCCTATAAGCGACACAAACATTTTCATGGAGTTTGTGAATTTGCGGGCGTTCCGACTGCATCAACTGGTTTAAATCATTAAATATTTTCAAAGAAAACTCTAGAAATTGTAGGTATAGTTGATTGTAAGGATTCTTTAACATATGCAAGATGTTCTCGGCTGCTCTTAAACGCTCCGTAAATGCAGCATCAGTAAAGTATAGTATGAGCGCCTGATATTGTTCCAAAAGTCGGGAAACCGCAGCACGTACTGACAGCCATCGTGTCTGACTCGGGTGTAACAGTTTATGCGGTTTTAAGCTCATAAATTCTTGGAATTCTTTTAGCTGTGCACTGCGTTTCGGACTGTTAAAATAGTTGTACACATCTCTTATCAAGTCCTCAGGCTCGCGAGCTAGTTTTAAGCATGCATAGGAAGCACACAAGTGAAAGGAATGGCAGATACATTTAACTATGTAAAGGTGAGGAATGTCTGCAAGAAACCTGGATGCCAAAGAGTTATGTTGGCCCATCATAGTATTAGCACCATCTGCAGCAAATCCAATCATGTTTTGTGTGTATGGAATTTCATTTTCAGTGAAGAATTTATTTATATAGTCATAAAGAATTTGAGCTGTTGCGTCTTGAAGTGGTATTATCCCTAGAAAAGCGTCGGTAATTTTTTCGTCATTATAATATCTAACAACCATGCAAAGGTGTTTAATACATCCCATATCAGTGCTTTCGTCTACGAGAAGGGAAAATTTGCGGTTTCGGCACTGTTCAGTAACATTATTTTCATTCGTTTTTCCAGTTACCGACTTTATAATGGCCGTAGTTTTAGTTCTTCCGCAACTGAGTTCTTTAGCTATAACGGAGTCAGTACATATATTTTTGATTAGTTGTGGCACATGTTCCATAACATTCATACTTAAATTATGCTCTGCTACAAAAGCCGCCAGTAAAATCTCACCCTTTTTCACGCCTTCATTGTTTTTTGGCAAAAAATCTGTGAGTGTTCTTTGGGACGTTGTAGGTACTGAATTTCGATGTTTAGTCGTGTTCATGTGCTTAAAAATATCCTTCTTACCTCCACTTCCAATAGATAAGTCGCTCAAACAGTATTTACAAAATGCAAACGTATCTCCCTTTTTGCTACGTGTGAGCCAAACCTTGAAAGTAGATTCTGTCAACCAATCGTCGTTGAAGCGCTGCATTATGCGCGATTTTTTTGCATCTCCAGCCATTGTTTTCAAAGTACACTTATTTATTGCACTAATACTACAACGACGAAATAAAACTTGGTCCAAACAGGTAGGCGCTGCTGAGTGAGAGTGGTAGAACATAAATAAAGAAATATTGAATGAATGAATAAACTAATAACGTTTCTCTTTCATTTCGCATACAAAAGAACAAGACAGCTATTAGAGCTTATCGTCTTTGATTCACGGTTTCGAACGTGAACTATGGCACGGGATTCCCCACAGCTCATCTTTGTGTTACGGCTCTATTATGTGGTATTGCCATGAAATAAAAATAATATTTCCAACAGATAGACTAAAATATGATTAAAATGAAAACTACGAAAAAAATATTGGAATATGCTGTGCTCTGTACTGCATCTGCCTGAGGTTGAGTCTATCTGTACGTAAATCCGTATAAAAATCCGTAAGCATGATTTATCCGTATTGGACTTCCTAAATCCGTACAGATACGGACAAATCCGTATATATGGCAACACTGCTGTCAAGCTCAAAAAAACAGAAACAAACCAAACAAAAACAAATATCACTCCACAGATTAGATAGGTATTAGAAGAGAATAGAGATGACCCTTACTGGGTTTTGACTCTGACCAACTTACTGTGCGTTTGCACTGGCGAAACATTCTAGACAAAACAGGTTGAAATCTCTAGTTGTATGGAACATTGACAGAAATTATAGATTCCAACATATTTTGTTGTGAATGTTTCGCCAGTGCAAACGCAGAAGTTCGTCGGCGATCTCATTATTTGTCAAATTGAAAAATAAAGAAGTATAAAAACATTTAAAAATATAAAAAAAATTTAGCCCACCGGTATCGGGAACAGGGTCTAAACTACCGGCGCCGGCGCGGCGGTCAGGACTCCAGAGAGAGGAATCTCCTAACAATACGAGCCGTGTCCAGCGCTTTTTCAATCAAACCCTCGATCCAGCTGCCTAACGAGAGCCTCCATAGGTGCTGGTCGAGGCTCTTAGCAATTAAGCCATTGGCTGATACGACTATCGGCACAATGATCGCAGAGTCCACATCCCACATGTCGCGAGCCAAGTCAAGATAGGTACTTGATTTGTTTATTTTTCTTGGCCTTCACGAGGTTCCCGTCATGCGGGACCGATCTGTCAATGCTCATTGCGCGCCACTCTGTTCGATCCACCAACACTTTTAACAGGTTTATTGGCAACAATAGTTCTATCAGTGATGGATGATGGATCGATCTATATCTATGGATCGATCCCAAAAATGTACTCTTTGCCCAGTACAATGTGATATTTCCATTTTCGAGAATTCGGTCGGGCACATACCGTATTACGGCACTTCGATTCCATATTCCATATTATTTCGTTTATTTCATAAAGTCACTTATTATAATCTAGTGAAACATGTGAGAATGCTATTTCAAGTTTTAAAATATTTAAAAAATAATTTACTTCGGTAATCAGGTGAGGAGTTGAGGATGAGGACAGGGACACCGATGGCAACATGGGTAAACTAATTTGTCTATACTCAATGCTAGAAAAAAAAAGTCTATACCAGTTAGAGATGTGTGTGTTGTAACAGGTTATACATGATATTTGTTATCACTGTAACTGTTACAAAAAAATTTAAGATCCAAATATCTGTTATTAAATAACAGCCTGTTATTTTTGTACGGACAATAAATACGTATTTAAATCTCAATTGAATGTCTTCTTTATTTCTTTTGGATTAAAGTCGAAAATCGTATCTATCTGTTATATAACAGCTTGTTATTTTTGTACGGACGATAAATACGTAAGTAACAGCCGCGGTAACAGTCTGTGTGGGGATTGTTACAATGTATTAACAGTAACAGCCGCGGTAACGGCGGTAACAGTCTTGAAGATGTGTTATTTTATGTAACAGGTATGTTTTATTGTGAGGAACAGTTGTTATTTGTTGTTTTTTAAATATCTGTTACGATAAATACGCCGCACCCCTAATTCCAGTCCGAGTTGCGACAATGCAATGCATGTTGTTGTGATAACAATTTTATTTGATAATTTGTACCTAACTAATATTCGCACATTTTGCGAAAATGCGGAGACAATGTCTTAATTACTCATAATTTGTGATGGGATATACTTACAGTTTTAAGTTATTATTTTTGTTTTTATAAATTGTTTTACAAGTGGTAGCCATAATAATGGAAAAAGCGGAGGTTGCGTTTACTATTTTAGTGTTATATTTTGTTGTAACGACTGAAACTTCACGTGTTACTGTTTATCCCGGAGATACATTACCCCACCATGGTCGTTGTGAGCCAATTACAATTCAGTTTTGCCAACAAATCAGGTATAATCAAACAATATTTCCTAACATACTGAATCACGCTAAGCAAGAAGACGCTGGCCCCGAAGTTCACCAGTTTACACCTTTGATAAAAGTCAACTGTTCACCAGATCTCAAATTCTTTTTGTGTTCAGTATACGCACCCGTATGCACAATATTAGACACGGCTATTCCTCCTTGCCGACATTTATGTGAATCGGCAAAACAAAATTGTGACGAGATTATGATAACCTTTGGATTTCATTGGCCTGAGCATTTGGAGTGCACGAAGTTTCCTGTGGCTACTGATGAAAACGTGATATGTGTTGGTGATAACAACATAACTCATGAATCTCGAAAACATACTGAATCAAAACTTCCTAAAGTGAATTTTAAGAATAACAATGAAAGAGATCCAACTAAACTTCATGGAGCTAAAGACTATGGATTTGTTTGTCCCGTACAATTTAAAGTTCCTAAGAACTTAGACTTGGAGTATTCACTTAAAGTTGGGGATAAACTTGAATATGACTGTGGGGCCCCTTGCACTGGAATGTTTTTCAGCCAGGATGAGAAAAACTTTGCTCGATTATGGATTGGTATCTGGGCAACAATGTGTACTGTTAGTTGCCTGTTCACAGTTTTGACATTTCTCATAGACACAGACAGGTTCAGATATCCAGAAAGGCCTATTATATTCCTGTCAGTATGTTACCTCATGGTAGCTGCAGCATATGTCATGGGCTGGAGTGCAGGTGACAGTGTTAGCTGCCAAGGCCCATTCCCAACCACGATAAGTGGAGCAAGATTACCTAATATATCAGTAATTACACAAGGAACTAAGCACGAACCATGCACAATACTCTTCATGGTGGTTTATTTCTTCAGTATGGCCTCCAGTATTTGGTGGGTTATTTTAACACTGACATGGTTTTTGGCAGCTGGTCTCAAGTGGGGACATGAAGCTATTGAAGCAAATTCTCAGTACTTTCATTTAGCTGCATGGGCTGTGCCTGCTATCAAAACTATATCAATATTGGCCATGGGAAAAGTTGATGGTGAGTATTTAAAATGTATTTACTAACCTATTTACTTCAATACGAGACATTCAGTTGGTTTGACCAACTCATGTAGAACCAGACATTAAAACTATAGCATTTCATAGTAATTGTTTTTCTTCCTATACTTATAGTAGATCAAACACTACTCCATGATTTTGATGTATGTCAATGTCCAATGTCACAATGTCTGTCTCTCGGAAATACTTGCCCCCAGTGCATAAAACTATGTAAAGTTTGAAGGGCATTTAGGCAGCTTAAAAGTCTAAATTACTTAATTTTGTAGATCTATCCTTACATATTATAAAACAAAGTCCTCCGCCGCGTCTGTCTGTCTATCTGTTTGCGATAAACTCAAAAACTTCTGCACCGATTTTCATGCTGTTTTCACCAATGGATGGATAGAGTGGTTCTCAAGGAAAGTTTCAGTATATAATAACAGACATCAACGCGGGCGAAGTCGCGGGCATCAGCTAGTATTATAATAAATGCGAAAGTGAGTTTGTTTGTGGGTTTGTTTATTACGCTTTCATTCTAAAACCTTGACCTGGAGAAGGACATAGGCTACGTTTTATCCTGGATCGCAGACAAGTCGCGGGCAGCAGCTAGTTTTATATAAAAGCAAAACACCACTCATGGCTCACTCTGTCTGTTGTGCTCTGTCCTTTGTGTGCACCAAATAAACAATTTATCTATCTACTCACTAAATGCCAGTTTCTTCATCAAAAGTAACAGTTGTTTATCACTACCAAACAATTGACTGTTACTTTTGATGAAGAAACTGGCCGTAACTGACTAATCACAAAATCTCAAGAAAAATTAAACATACAATCATGAGATTTGGCAATTAAGTTCTTTAAAGGATGTAGGTGCCCTATAAGAAAGGATTTTTGGAAATTCTGCCCCTAAGGGGGTTAATCATGGATGAAAAGTTATATGGAATTGTGTTTGTATACATTGAGGAGTTCTATACTCTATTTCCAAATTTCTTCATGATAATCCTCACAAAATTAATAGGAGACAACAGGGACGGTATGCCCTTTCAAATAAAAAAATGTCATGCAATAATTTCCGACCTTTTCACGCAGGCGAACCTCGTGAAAAAGCTAATCATTTATATTTGTATTCCCACCACAGTCAATGGAAATGTATTAATTTTTTTTTTTTTTCAGGCGATGTTCTCTCTGGTGTTTGCTATGTTGGACTTTGGGATGCTGATGCACTACGAGGATTTGTTTTAGTACCACTCTGTGTCTATCTAGTTCTTGGAACTATTTTCTTACTTGCAGGCTTTGTATCACTATTCCGTATCAGAACTGTTATGAAACATGATGGAACAAAAACAGACAAACTAGAGAAATTAATGATTCGTATTGGTGTGTTTGGTGTTTTATACACAGTCCCAGCATTAATAGTGATTGCATGTCTTTTCTATGAACAAGCAAATTTTGATGATTGGATGGTAACTTGGCACCGTGATATGTGTTCTATTCCTCTGTATTCTATTCCATGCCCTTTCACACGTAGAGAAACAGACAGACCTAAATTTGAAATGTTCATGATCAAGTACTTAATGACTATGATAGTAGGAATAACTTCCAGTTTTTGGATTTGGTCAGGAAAAACATTAGTTTCCTGGCGCCAATTTTTCGATAAAATTAAGGGTCGAAGAGTGGAAGCATATGTGTGAACTGAAGTAGCTCAGACAGATTTGCAGCTTTTTTTTTTAATAGAAAATGTATTTTCCCGCCGTCAATGAGGCAGCTAAAACAATAAGGCAGTTATTATAACTCAAGCATTGAGATTACTCTTCAATATTAATGAAATTCAAAATAAGGCTGATATTGTAAATAGTTTTTCTCATTTATAATTATTGTGTCTTAGGTATAACACTATTTTTTATTTTTTTGTAATTATTTTTAAGAATAGAATATCAATCAAAATAAAATCATTGTATTTTTAACTTCGCTTTTTATTGTTATGTAAAAACCACTGTCCTCCTTTCTTTACTAGTTGGTGTCTTCGATTTAATAATCAACACTGAATATATATAAAATAAAATATGGATAGGTAAAATCTTTTTAAAAACAAGCTTTTAATGAACTAAAAATGAATTTCCCATGACCACCCTCCGGCTCCATCATCAGATCCTGAACACCACCTAGTGTCAAAGCACTTGACATATGTAGCCAATGAGTCCAAACACGATGGTGCTATCTTGTTTGATTGAGGAGTTCCTATGGCCAACTTCTGGCTCCATCATCAGACCAGCACCATGGTATCATTTTTTCAAAATGTCTCGGTAGATAAGTATGCCAAGTTTCAGCTCAATCCGATGCCACGTAGTGCTTGAAAAACGGATGACAATTGGAGTAACCGGAAACAATACTTGCCAAATTTTTTCGAAATCCGTTCACGTTAACAAATAGACAGTTTAGTATTCGGGTCCAGTTGAAAACCAACGTCAGGCACTTGTCTGGCATTTTTGCTGAACTGGACCTTTTTGGTGCAGCCGTGAGGCACACTCCCTGATTTTTACACTTTTTTTTATTTGTTTCTATATTTTACTCTGTTATCTGCTGTATATTATGTATATTGTGTCCCTTTCAGTCTGTGCTGAATAAATGTATTTTATTTCTTTCTAGTTTCGAATTTATAATAAACTATGGATGGATTAAATTGTAGGTATTAAATACATTTTATTAGGAAACTCTTTGATAGACAGTTGATGTTAGGCAGGATCTTAGACCTAGAGTAGGGAGACATTTGCACTGCTTTGGGTGTTCCTGCAGCTACAGTAGCTGAAACTCTTCAACTGGGAATCTTCGGCAACTGCAGTCGACACGCTAGTCCACGTCGTAGCGACGGCTGCAGTTGCCTCTGAGCTCTGTCGTCAAAGTGCCGCTAAGGGCTCTTTTGCTATAATAATCTTTATTACACAAGGGTACAAATTGTTTGAAATCCCTGACTGTGCTAGGTGATTAATCTGTGTTAAAACAGGCAATGCCCGCTCCCAGTAGGAAATACTAATAAAAAATCATATGTTATAAGAAAAACAAAGGAGAAGCTAAAAATGAATACCATACCAAAAGGTTTTTTTTTTTTTAAACGCTTAATGGTAATTATTTTAATGTGTCCATGAGGTGAACAAGTCTTCTGCACTACAATACAGTACATCATAACACATCATCTCTCACCACCATCATCATCTTTCACTTTATAATGTAGCATCATTTGTTTTACTTACCAGTGCTAGGCACAGGGCACAGGCCTTTGCTAATAATTCAATGTATTCAAGACAGTTTGCTGTAACTAAGAGTAATGAATACAAACAGCTTTGTAATATCTGGATAACAAGAAATAAAATGACTTAAAATGTATACAACTTATTTTTACTGCAGAATAAGATTAAATTACATAATTTATTAAAATCATATTATCTTAACACCCAACTCCATAACAATCACTTAGTACTTTCACTCTTGCTCAGAACAGACAATTAAATATAATATGTGGAAAATTATGCCCTTGTGTATTTACCCCAAATGTGAAGCATAAACACTGATGCAATGAAGAGCAGAGACATTACTAAAACTGGAACTGGCCCCCTGCAAATAAAAATAAACAATATTATATAACTAGTAGTTGAAATATATGCTTTTTATTTAATTTATTAGTTGTAGGGAGAAGGAATTACTGTTATTTATCATTCTATAATTTTGTTTCTACTTTTTAAATAGTTGTATACTTGCCATAGATGCATTGATTTAATTTTGTTCTGTTTCTAATAAAAATAGCTGCTTCTGCTTCAGTTTTTTGTATATGTTATCTTAGTTTAAAAAATATTTAGAATTCGATTAAAATAGTCCTATGAAATAATATGACTGTTTGGATACACACAAATTTTTGGATAATCAGAACTGTAACTTACACTTTAACGCCAGGAGAATCATCAGTGTAGAATCGCCACATGCCACCTGATCCGGCACCTGTGCTGCGATTTCTGGCAGCAGTAGTAGTGGTTGTGGTTTTACGTTGACGAACTGTGCTTCCGCTGGATGATCGTGGTGCCGTAGTCGCCTTGCTTGGTGAGCGACTACCAGATCCTACAGACGTGGAGCTTGGGGAAGGAGGCTGAAAGCAAAATACCAAAGATTAAGTCCATGAACGAACATTGGTCTCCATTCACCGATATCCACAATTATAACAGAACACTTTTAAGCCTATAATAAACGCACCATATTTAAAATTATTTGCTTCAATTATGAACCACCCACAATACGTAGAGATGTCTGTTAGGTTTAATAAAATAACTCTCGAAATTACAAAGTAGAACACCTCTGAATTACTGTGTTGGCAACTAACATGCTACGCGTACAAATCGCATTGACACGTTGACAAACAATGTTGCCACTTGCTAGATTTTTCTGTTTCATTTACTCATTTAATTATTACTTAGCAACAACGTAACCAGTAGTTGTTTTTTAATCAAATAAATATATTATCTAGTTTACGTACTATTTATCTAAAAATGAGGTAATTGCTATATTTATTTTTAAGGACAAGAAAAATAACAAATGAGGAAATTGCTTTATTAATTTTTAAGGACCAAAAATAAAAAGACCTTGATAGGTTTGGAGTTTTTTTTTTTTTTTTGGCCTAGGGCATCTTGAAGTTGATTACTGAAATCATGACTTCTTAACCGGACTTTCCTGTGGCTGCCTTACCGTGCGTTTGCACTGGCGAAACATTCGAGACAAAACATGTTTAAATCTCTAGTTCCTGTCAAAAATTGTATGGAACATTGACAGAAAATAGAGATTTCAACATGTTTTGTCTTGAATGTTTCGCCAGTGCAAACGCACGGTTTCACGGTTATACTTAATAGTCTAAATTTGTGTCGCATCACTCACATCATGGGTGGAGTATTCTACTGACTGACTGAATATAAAGTGCTCTGTGGTGCTCAGGCTGTAGAAGTTCTGTGGTGGTGCTGATCATCTGTGAACTGTCACAAGTGTCACACTTTATTGATGTTCTCTGTGCACACTTTTGAGGTTAAACTCAAGCTCACAGATTACAATAATATAAAAATAGGGCTAAACTTAAAGAAAGTTTGTGTTGGTCTTGTTTGATTAAAAATATTTTGTTTTGCTGCTGACGATACAAATACAATACAATCAAGTTTGATTATGTACTACGTTGCCACAACATAAAACACGTTTTGATCTTTGATTATATCGTTTTGATAATATATTATGCTATTTCGATTTCACAACTTGAGCAACAAACTCTCTACCGTTGTTTCGCTATCAAAAATCATGAACACTAATAAATGCTATTTTAGATACATAGAGCAAGAAGAAAAAGTTGATATTACCTTTTTATTAGATGTTAAAGGCTCTGCTAGGCAATTTAATTTCAGCCGAAAGCCATCAGAAAGTTTGCAGGTTTTGCTCACTCGTATGAAAACCAACATTCAGAAAGTGATTGACAGAGGAAATAAAAAGAAAAAAGGTAGTCAGGATGATGGAGAACTTCACATAGAATTTTATGATTCAAAGAATGTTTTAATCAATGAAAATAGTACTTGTGATGACCTGTTTACTATGAAAGGCCCACTAAAATTAAAAATGTCAGATCGTTTTTATGAAGTAATTTTTAATTCACCATGGGTAGTCAGTGTGAACTTACCGCAAAGCATTTTAGCTGGTTTTGCAGTTCATCCACAAAATTTCGAGACACAATATGCTAAACAGGATAAGTGTACTTTTAATTGGTATAAAGGATTACCATTGAATGAAAAGGGAAAGTCAGTAAATGAGCAACAAATTCAATGGGAACTAATTGGCAACAAATTCATATATATTCCTGACACACAAGATGTAGGAATGAAATTAAAGTTTGAGTGTATACCAGGTAAGTAATGTTAAGTTTATGTTTACATCTGAATTACTCTAAGAAACCCTCTGAAACTCTCTGAAATCCTTACTAAGTATACAGCCTAAGTCTTCAATTTTTTAAGAACTCTTGTACTTTTATTCTCTGACCAAATGAAAAACCAAGACAGAGCACTGTCAACAGTGACATGAGGCCGGTTTCGTAAACATATGTGCACTTAGTTTGATTGTAGTGTCATTATAAATAGTTGTAAATGTGTGTGTGTGAACATCTATGCTTTGGTGCAGTTTTAGCATGCTTCACTGTATTGTTTGCAGCGCTCCGTCTTGGTCTGAGCTTTTATATAACTATCTTTAAATTTTTAGGAAATGAGGGAATGGTTGGTCCTGCAGTTGAAACTATATCCAAGAATCTAATTGAAGCAGGACCTGGGAACTGCCCATTTGAAACTAGACATGTATTTACAAAACAAAAATTGCAACATAAAAGGTTTAAAACAACATAATTTTATTTTACTACAATTAATTCTATATCACCAGCTGATATCTTTTTCTTATTCCTCATTCATATACTTACAAAAATAGAATTGTTTGTTTGCAGCTTCAGATGTGTATCATACAACATTTTGGCTGATTTGTACTGTGACTCAGATTACACAAGAACAGTTCTGTATCCATACTGTCCCCCATACGCATTACACATTGATTATAGAAAACAACTCATATTGAAAGAATTACTTGGTAAGTTTATTTACTGTTTTGTTGTAATTTCTAAACACATACCTTTTCATCAAGAATATTTTATTTGGAGCAATTGTTGAAATGTTGGCTGCAAAAATGCATCCATTCCAAAGCCAGTAGTGCAGTGGAATGGGAAAGTTTTATGATTAGATGTGTATAGTAGGTAATAGTTAATATTTTTTATGTTTCAGGATATAACAGTGATATAATATGTCTTCAAGAAGTGGATAGTAAAATATTTCGAAACTGTTTAACACCTATTATGAATTCTGAAGGTCTAAATGGTTTATTTTACAAGAAAGGAAAACAAGTTGCAGAAGGTGTGGCCTGTTTTTACAGAAGAGATAGATTTAAGTATGACTAGAAAAAATTTGCTTATCAATATATTGACTACATCATAATTATATGTATCATGTTTAAACAAAATATCCCTTTTAGATTTTTAGGTGATGAAAGCATAGTATTGGCTGAAGCTCTGAAAAGTAAAGAATGCCTTCAATCAATTTGGGCTAAAATTAAAAATAATAAACCTCTTACTGAACGATTGTTAGATAGATCTACAATATCAAGTGCAACATTCCTACAATCAGTTGACAATCCTAATGAGGTTCTCATAGTTGCCAATACACATTTATATTTCCACCCTGATGCTGACCATATAAGATTGTTACAAGGAGGTATAGTTATATACTGGTTAATGGATATTCAGAAGTATATGAGAGTTAAGGTAGGAACAATGTGGCTTTCCATTTATCGTAATAGGTATTTTTAAACATACGTAATTAGAATGAAAAAGTTGAATGAAGTTTAAAGTGGATGGATTTTGGGACTTTTTTACTGAGTTATAGAGGCAAGGACACCAGTGTTTTTTTTTCCATTTTCTGAGTAATTTGTAATTCGACGAATTGATGTTATGGCGTAATACTGCTGGTACCTGGACACTAACCTGTGTGCAAACATTCACTAGGTAGGTACCTATTTGGCATATTTACTTGTCACAGGTACACACATTTACATGAGTTCGACGGAATAAGGGGCAAAAAAAAAAGTAGCGTCAATTTTTTTTCTCCTTATCCCTAGAAACTTGACAAGAGACTTTTTTAGTCCCATGAAAATGCGTTCAGTATTAACATTGTTTCCCTTGTTTTGGAACTTGACTATCTTACATTTTATGTTTGCATCTGCATTGCCTTACAGCAAAAAGTTTTAATTGAAATGACCTCAATATGTACAAATTAATCTATTTATTTAATCAATTGTTTCTGCAAGTAAATTTTTAAAGCTTTTAAGACACTAACCCATCAATGTTTTGGTCAATCAATATGATAACACTAAATGCCGGAATTTCGTAGCTGACTGATCTCTGAGAAGAAATGCCGAAACGAACTCCTCAGAGGTCATGGTCTCTTTTAAAGTCTAAACATTTAAATAAGACTCTGCCACAGGCATTTGGAAATCATGGATGCCATGGGATAGGTCATACTAACAGTGTGCCTACAGTACCAGTCAAATGCAGCCTTTATGACAATTATTTGTTGCATGCAATCTTCAGAATTAACCATACCAATAACCATGTTATGAAATATTTCCATTTCAGTATCCACATAAAAGAGTAAGTGTCATACTTTGTGGTGATTTCAACAGTGTCCCATCATGTGGGGTATATCAGTTGTACACAACTGGTGAGTCACCAAGTTCTTTGCCAGACTGGAAATCTAGTAAGTAAAATACTTAGTTATTATGCACATAAAATCAATTAAGAAGCCTGTTTTCCAAAATAGATCCGAGTTCAATGTGCCCTTCGCCCGCAACTTCGACTCTCGCTCAATGTAAAGCGTAGTTTTGGAAAATTTATGAGTACAATCTTTATTTAATACATAAATAAGTGTTTCTGCCAACTTTCAAGTTTCTAAATCAAAGGAATGTGGTTTCTCATACAAACTATATCTCCCTTTTCAGGCCCAAAAAGGTTGATTTTTGAAAAATCGTTTTTTACTTTTCCATTATTTGATCCTAAGATTATTATTGTCGAGACCATTAATACCAAGTTTCAAATTATTCGGACTGAGCAGCAGTGGCGAAAGGACCGCGATTCCTACCGGCTTCCCTTTGGAGGTTCGCATCAGCAAGTCTACCGCTATTGAACAATGGCACAGTTTGTAGCGTCTACTAGTGTCAAAAAATAAAGTTACATAAAAATATAGTTCATCATAACATTCAAACAACAAAAACGCCTATTTCTAGCTTTGAATTGGCAAACAACAAAAAATGTCCTAGAATTACCCGGCGCCAAAACATTTGAATCGCGAAATAAAAATTCATACAATAGCGATCCCGTCATGAGGTCACGTGGCGCCGGTTGATAAGGACGAGAGCAAGCCGGTGTACAACGGGTTACGATAGAGATAGATATAGAAAAAATGTGTCAGCGAGAACGAAATGGAAGAATATTGCACATTTTATTTTGTTTTCACCTGTTCTATTATATAAATTCCTTTATTCATTTTAAAATGATATTTGAAATTTATTTCTGTAAAAAATTGAAAGTTATGATAATCGTATTTTTGGTTCTGCTACTTGGCGATAGATGGTGTTAAATTAAGTTACGGAAAGGCTTTTATTTTTAAGTTAATAATAATTAATGTTGACTTTATTCATAAGTAAGTTAAGACGAGGACCACTTCGGCTTCCCCCTCATAAAAATTGACCCCTCGCCGCTGCTGCGCAGTGCGCGTAAGATTCTCCCATACAAACCTTTGCACCCCCAAACTCCTGTAAGTATAGGGGTAGTTTAGAAAAACTAAAAACGTCAAAGTCTGTTACTTATTTATAATATTATACATATTGGCACCAAGTTTCAAAGTTATTAAACCCAAGGAGTAAGATTTCTCATACTAACGAAACTCCCCCTTTTCAAAAGTGAAAAATAACTTTCAATTTCGGAAGAAGATGGCAAAAAACGAAAATTGAAAAGCAAAGACACCGACTTCCGAAATTGAAGTTATTTTTCACGTTTTAGTGTTTTTTTTTAGAAGTGGGTTGTTCACTTCTTAGCGTTTTTTTTTGAAGTCGTTTGTTCACTTTTTAATTGTGGTGCCTACCCCACAAATTCGGATAACCACAACATAATAAGTAAATACAAGTGAGAGTAACTTAAAACATCCATATGGACCAAGTGAGAAACATACGTATTATTGAAGCTAACTCAAAAAGTACAACAAAGTTAATAAATTGTATATGGGACCACCGCGCAAGCTTCCTCTGCTAAATGAAAAAAGAATTTTCTTAATCGGTCCTCAATTGACGAAAATATCGATGAACATACATAAAAAAAAAACAAAGTCGAACATAGAACCGCCTCCTTTTTGGAAGTCGGTTAAAAATGAAATGCTGTTCGTTGGTAAGCGCATCACTTGAGAACGGCTGGACTGATTTGGCAATATTTTATTTATGTTTAAAGTTCGTGATAATCCAAATTAGGTTTTTACGGAAAGAAAAATTGGAAAAGATTCCTGGAAAATTAACAAATACGGGAAAAACTGAACGTCCTTTTTCCTACGGGATTTTTGTACGAGTTTTTGAATTTTGGACAGAATAACGTCTGTCGGGTCAGCTAGTTCATTATAATTATATATATAGGTAACAATACTTTTATAAATCCCTCTCATAGTCCATTAACTCCAAACAGATGATTTGTTGTATTAGAATCCAAGAGATCATTGAAGTGCGGTCAGAGTGCGAGGTACTCTGACGGTATAGTGAGTAGATACAGTTGTTACTGTATCTACTCACTATATATTATGTTTTCACGCTGCACTCTTAGGTCATGAGTAGTGAAACATCTTTCGTTGCTATTTTGTTTTTCCACATCCATGCCACAATATAAATATGGATTCACGCTGACGCTGTCGATGTCGTGGGCAAGAGCGGATCCAGGATTTATTTCTGGGAGGGGCACATGGACCATACAGATATGTGTCTCCCATATCTTGTATTGCACTATGCTGTTATTTTTTTTATTTTTTTTTCAATGAAAATATATAGCCTATATTTGCATTCGGCCAGTCCATACAGACAATTCGATTTTATTTTCCTTAAGTAAACCGTTTGGAGGGGGCACGTGCCCCCCCCATGTCCGCCCTTTGATGTGGCTAATTCATAAAACGTACCTATCGGTAGGGAATAAGGGAAGCAATTGGACTAACAACGATTTTCTTTATTTCAGACAAGGATGAAGCTGTGTATGATTTAAGTTTGGAGCAAAATATTTCTTTAGCAAGTGCATGTGGAACACCTCCTTTTACAAATTATACAGCAGAGTTTGCAGATTGTCTGGATTACATCTTTTATGATAAGACTAACTTAGGCGTAGAACAGGTAAAATAAATGTCTGACTTTTCTGAAAATAATCTTGTAAGTATTTGGAAAGTTAAAAAAACAGTATATAGGGTGACATAGGGGAAAAAAATCAATTTTTTTTTGTTGCGATTATCAGTATTCCTATAAGACTTCTACCACTTCTAGTTTAACCAAATATATATTTTTAAATCCTTTTTTCCCAATATTCCTAGTAACTTATCAAGAAACTTACTGAGTAACTTCCCGTACAGTAACTTTCTGGGTATTTTCTCATTGTTCCTATCAAGTTATTTAGTAAATTTCTTGACAAGTTTCTATAACAGGTTTATCATAGTTTTCTGTTATGATTTACAACAGTACCTTTTTAAATAATCACAGTCACAGCTAAACTTAATGAAAAAAACTAAACGACAAACCTAACAATTTAAAAGAAATAAAAATTGTAAGGAAAATCAGTCTTCTTTTCGGAGCTTCCAGAATGAAAAGTTAGAAAATTTTAAGATTTTTTAGTTTTTTTTTAATGCAAATCGAGCCAGCAACAACTGCACGTGCCCAATTTAAACAAATATTACTTAAATAAATCAACAAGACAATATTAAACAATATTACCAGCGTTAGGTATTAATTTACTGGGAATATTGCCGTTTGGTAAATGGTACTGAAAATAGTTTCGAGACGCGGCCTCCTCGGTAGCAACTTCGGACATCGGTATCGGTATATCGGTATTCGGTATACGGGGAAACATATTTCTCGAACACGATATTTTCCCGCATAGACTCCGTGTGAACAATTTTATATATTTTTTATTGCCACCACTCTATTCGACAAAATCTGAGTGAATGTAGCCTTATTACGGGGATAACATTTATATTATGTGTTTCATACGAATATGAACATTAACATTATTGGTATAAGGTTTATACTAGCATGAAACGGTTACTGTACTTAATTTAAGTAAAGGCAAAGCAAGCTTTATAGAACTTAGCCAAATTTTATTTTTTGAACGCATGGAGGGTATATATTGCCTAATTTAAATTGAGCGCCGCTCGACAAAATGTTTTATATGTACAACTACAAATACATCGAATATGCGCATCTTATGCAGTGGAGGGCCCCGCGATTAAGATAAGAGTTCGCGTGTGTGTGTGTGTTCTTTTGGCGCTTGAATGACGTTGACGTGAAGGCGCTGTTGGTAAACATTTTGTGAAAATATGTATTAGACAAACTAGCGGCGTTATTTCGGATTTTGGCCACTTGCCTAAAGATCCTTTAAGAAAAAAGCGTGTGGGTCAAACAGTTCGCGCTTTAGCAGAGCTATCTATGAAATTTTGTTGAAAAAATCTGTTCACCTACCTGGATACAGATGGCGTTTTGGTACAAATACAGTAGAATAACAGTTATTGTCATTAGTTGAAATAGCCCCATAGTCGAAATTGCCCCACCCGACCTTATCTATCTAGTATCTATACATGTCAATATTTTTGCAGGTGATTCCTCTTCCATCTGTTGATGAATTGAAATTACACACAGCGTTGCCGAGTGTCGTATTTCCTTCAGATCACGTGGCTTTGGTTTCTGATTTACGATTTATGTAAATTATTAGTAAGTAGAATATTTTGTTATAAGTAGGTAAGTATAAAGGGTTATTGGTTATATGTTGGCAATCTATTAAGGGGATGTACGAGAGGTCATTTACAACCATATGACCCCTATTGACTCCTATGCAAATGTCAACAATTTCCCGAGCCATTTGACATTTTTAATTTCATTCATTTTTTTATAAAAATGTCAAAGTAGTTACTCGAAAATGGTTGACATTGGCATAGGGGTCACCAGGGGTCATTTGGTTGAAAATGACCTCTCCTACATCCCCTCAACGGATTGCCGACGCATAACCAATCCGTGTATTTTAAAGTTATTGAATAAATATTTTATTCTCATAATCAGTTCTTTTATTTGGAAATCCATTACGCGCTTATAGGATGCTGGTGGGGTTGCCCTGCTTTAGTAGTGCATACCGGAAAGATCATGATCACAGATATTTTGTCAAATTCCGACTAGTTTAGATGTATGGAAAAATCGTTATTTTTTCTTAAACAACGTAATTTGCGCTACTTTAAAATCTGTATTTTTTTTTAAATCTACTTTAATTTTAAACTGGGAACACCGTAATCCATTATTTTAGAGATGTGTTGTAACAGGTTAAACACATTCAGTAATGTGTCACAATACCAAAACCGCATCAACTGGCCACGACATATGTAACTTGTTTGTTGAAAATTTCGCAGGTGTCTATAACACTACAACGTCCTCACAGCTGTCAAATGCTTACATCAATAACAATTCGCCGACTCTCTGTAAACTCGAACTCAATCCTGGTGAAATATTCCGAACCCTAACATACTTAGATGAACAGAAAAGCGTAGGTGACGACGGCATTCCACTCGTGTTTATAAAAAGATGTGCGAAAACGCTAGCTTTACCCCTCAGTCTTATTTATAACAGGTCTCTTGAAGACGGTGTTTTCCCTGAGCAATGGAAAAAACACTGATGGTGCCTATTTTTAAAGCAGGAGAAAGGAACTCGGTATCCAACTACAGACCCATTTCTATCTAGTTGTCTTTGGAAAAGTATTTGAGAAGCTCATTACCGAGCATCTTTCATCGCATATCAAACACCTCACGAGCCACCAACACGGCTTTATCAAATCTACATCTACGACCACTAATCTTATGTGCTACGTGTCGTCTCTGTCAGAATCTTCAGATAAACGTATTCCTGTCGACACCATATACACTGACTTTAGTAAGGCATTCGATAGGGTAGATCATTCTCTTCTTATAGCTAAACTTCAGCACTTAGGTATAGGAGGGTCAATACTAAAGTGGTTTCAGTCTTACCTCAGTGACCGGTCTTCGAGAGTTGTTATGAGTGGCCATCATTCAAAGTCTTTTAAAGCTACATCAGGTGTTCCACAAGGTTCACATTTAGGCCCAATTCTCTTCAACATTTTCATAAACGACATCACGCATTGCTTCAGGTATTCAAAATTCTATCTTTTTGCAGATAACATGAAAATAATGAAACCAATGATAACTGCATCTGACTCTGCCTTACTGCAAGATAATCTGGACAGACTGAAGAACTGGTGCAAAACGAACAGAATGCATCTTAACGTCACTAAGTGTTACTATATGCAATTTAGCCGCAACAAAATTGTCAAACCTAATAAATACACGATTAGCCAACAAAAATACAACAAGTAGAGGAAATACGTGACTTGGGAGTCACACTAGATAAACAACTTAAGTTTGACAAACATATCTTAAACATGTCTTCGAAGGGGTTCAAAATCCTTGAATTTATCTTACGTAACAGCAAAGACTAAAAAAGCGTCAACCAGAATAAAACTGTTTAACACACTGGTTCGGCCAATACTCGAATATAGCAGCCAGATTTGGAGTCCTCACTACGACATATACATCAAACACCTGGAAAGTGTCCAAAGACGTTTCCTTTATCATCTATGCTACAAGGATCGTTTAGCAAAAAAAATTACCAGGTACAAAGACAGATTAGGGCATTACAAAATGGTCTCACTTGCAGACAGACGGAAAACGGCAGATCTGGTACTACTGCATAAAGTATTCAATGGAGTCCTAGACTGCAGCGAACTACTATGCAAACTACACATGAATGCGCCATCTCGTCAGCCGCGGAAAAGCAGCTGCAATCTATACTCTGGAACTAATCTGGGACATTTCGCCGTCCTCCCGAGACTCTGTAGGCAATACAATGAATTGTCAAAGCGTTGTAATTTGGACATAACCCTCCCCATTTCAAAATACAAAAAAATTGTAACCACTTCAAAATAACTAAATTATATTATGTATTAATTATGTTTCTGGTCCCTCCAACACAGTCAGTCAGCAAATGTGAAATAATAATTATTATTAGGTATACTGAAAAATTTAATTGTGTAAAGAATGCTCAATCTTGACATGTTAATTTTTATTTTTATTTTTTTGCTACTTCGTCACTAATCTATTTTCCCTATTTTTATTTTCATCTTGTTTACACCTAGTTATATGTGCATGCTGTGGTCTCCTGTAATTGAAGGAGCACACTTGAAAGAACCGTTTTTGTTATTGTGATTTATATTGTGTATGTGTATCCTTTGTTGGAGATCCTAAATAAATAAATAAACACATTACCTGTTATCACTGTTACTGTGAAAAAAAAAAACACGATCCAAATATCTGTTATTAAATCACAGCCTGTTATTTTTGTGCGGACGATAAATACGTATTTAAATCTCAATCGAATATCTTCTTGATTTGTTTTGGTTTAAAGTTGTAAATCGTATCTATCTGTTATTAAATAACAGCCTGTTATTTTTGTGCGGATGATAAATACGTATTTAAATCTCAATTGAATATCTTCTTTATTTCTTTTTATTAAAGTCGAAAATCGTATCCGAAGTTTTAACAGTAACAGCCGCGGTAAGTCTTGAGGATCTGTTATTTTGAGTAACAGATATGTTTTTATTGTTAGGAACAATTGTTATTTTATAATATCTGTTATTTATATCTGTTACGATAAATACGCCTCACTCTACATTATTTGGAGGTGGCAATGTTACTGTCGAGCAGCTTTACCAACTGCACCGTAATTACGGCAGAAACACCGTATTCAGCATTGATTCACCGTCTACCGTAGTAATGTAATTACGGTGTCAAAAAACACCGTAATTGGGCAGATGGAATATTGAGCGTATTTTTTTGTCATAATATAGCAAAATTTTAAATAGCAGTGAACTAAGGGGAATTCCCCAACCATAGATAATAGTTTGAACCAATATAAGACTTACAAAGTAAAGAGTTGCCTACTTGACAGACTTCTTAACCTTTTTTATTACCAACTTTCTTTATTCAGGTAATAAAAATACTACTTATATAATACTAAATATAATTAAAAAATACAAATACTTTGCGTAATTGCGTTGTAATAAATCTGCGTTGAAAGGGAATCTGTTTTGCAAATAAATTAAAATGGAAAGTAATCATTTTTTTCACCATCAGATTCACTTTCTAATGTGGAAAAATTGTTATTACTGAAAAGTATAAAAATGATCATGATTACACAGATATTTTGTCAAATTCCGACTAGTTTAGATGTATGGAAACAGAGTTATTTTTTTTTTCAAACAATCTAATTTACACGACTTTTTGAAATCTACCGTATTTTTTTTAAATCTACCGTAATTTTAAACTGGAAACACCGTAATCCGTTATTTGGAGTTGGCAACGCTGCTGTCGAGTGTCTTGTCGGTCGTGTCATTTCTTTTTATCTGTGGTCATTTCTGCTGTCATGTTAGTCGGTCTCTCATAGAATAAATTAACATAAGAAAGTCGGTCTCGTTACGTGTACGATTTCAACGGGGAATTTCCATCTATTTTTTTTCATTCGGTGAAACACGAATCGTAAATCGCTCAAATTTTCAAAAACCTATAAAAATGTACAAAATTTATATTAGAACGAACAGTTATTTCAACGGAAAACCATTGGTAAATCCATTGTTTGGTAAGTTTTGTTGAACATGACCTTGAGGATTGTGTATTGTATACAAAGGGACAAGACTCAAGAACTGACTAATTCACCTTTGTTCAACCTTTCCAGGTGGATTGACTAATAACATTGGCCAGGACATAAATCGTATACACGTCACAACTGGTCTAAGATTCCCTCCAGCCGTCGCATTAAAATTGCCGACGAATGTAGTTGATATAAATGCTTCAGAAATGGGTAGATTTTCGCCACAGAGAGAACGAGATATATCTGGTCCTGTTATCAGTTCTTGTTACAAAAAACAAATTGACTTGGGAAAAATTGACATAACTGTACAGTCAGATCCTCATGTTAATAAATATGACTGCCGTGGAGCTGTCAGTTTGTCTTCTTCCATGCAAAGCAATGTTCCCAGCCCCTTCAGTGGTAACCATACCCATCTTAATATGCCTGGATCGCAGTGGGGTCAAGGGCACAAGTATTTGTCTGATCATCTTCACAGTGCTCATTACTTGACACTTAGAAATGAGTATCGTGCTAGAGTATATAAAGACGGTATGTATCTAAATACAGTTAAATAATACCTTGTTTGTTTACTAACAATACTGATTCAAGTACATTAACCCACATGGCATTATCCTTTTCTTCCATGCTTGGATTTCATTGTTTATTTTATCATTTCACTGACTTAATATTATCTGTATGGATTACATATATCAGTCTGTTTGCGCATGTGACTGAGTGTATAATATAATATAGTGTATGTAATTATGCATGTCACAGGTATTTATATCATGAAGCATGGGCATAGCCAGCAGCTCCTCCCCTATATTTAGATAGGTAAGAATCACTTATGCTAGTGGCACCCACAGTTGGCCTTAAATTTTAGAGAGAACTTGTATTTTGCCTCTCATTCTGCTTAGAAACCTGGCTAATCCCATGTGTGCACAGGAATTCTGAATATCTTCTTAATAATTTAGTATTTTAATATAATATCTTAAGTAGGTTTTCCATCCTATTCACACA
Organism: Lithophane leautieri; assembly: GCA_949152455.1. NCBI lineage: Eukaryota > Metazoa > Arthropoda > Insecta > Lepidoptera > Noctuidae > Lithophane > Lithophane leautieri. The sequence continues at coordinate 9,090,744 of OX424462.1, read as the reverse complement.
ATACATTGCTTATCTAATAGAACATTATTAATGAGAATGGTTTTGTGTAACAGCTATGACTACTATTTTGAAGTGATTGTTTTTTTCATTAGTTTAGTTATACATACTCTGTTTAATTAGGATGAGTATTTGCTCATGAATTACTGCTTCGTTTTATATCTGGCATTGCCAAAACTATGTGGCAGCTCTGGCAGCTCACCAGTTTTAACTATTTCTGGCAGCTGATTAATCAAATTCAGTTTCAGGTGCTCTAAACACCATGAAATTGATTGAATATTTGCTCATTTTAGGTATCACTTTCTTAAACTCAGAGATCAAAATGCATTTAGCTGGTAAGCCAAACATTTGACTAAATTACTAAAAAGGTATTCTTGCTTAACCAGTTGACTGTCGTAATTACAGAAAATTAAAAAGCCATTGTGTCTCATGTAGATCCACAGTTAACGATGTTGTTAATATTCTGTTCATCTTTTTTTCAAAGCATAGCTGTTGGCACAAGATATATGAGTATGGATACAAAAACTCCACTGAGTGCTAAAGAAAAGTTGAAAAGGGCTATGAAAGAGTATGGTTCAACAGTGATTGTATTTCATGTTGGCATTTCACTGATATCTTTGGGTTCCTGCTATCTTCTAATATCTAGGTATGTTGTACTGCTATAACAATCTCATAATTCACAACTCATTTACAGCTATTATTATTTATTTATATATATTTTATAAAAAATTATATTATTAAATTAAATAATAATATTTCTGTAAACCTCTAATAAATAATTTTTCATCTTTTATTTTCAGTGGGGTCGATTTAGTGGCAGTGCTAAAGTATTTCAACATAAGCGAAGGCACTATTTTAAAGGCAGCATCATCAAATGCAGGCACTTTTGTTGTAGCATATACTGTACACAAGTTTTTTGCGCCTTTCAGGATAGCAATAACTCTGACAGCTACACCTTTTATTGTGCGACATTTAAGAAAAGTAGGCTTTATAAAGCGCAGTGTAAATACTGGTGAAGGGAATTAAATGTTTAAATAAAGTATTTCATATCTTTAATTATTTGCGTATTATGGTCTTTTTAGGCGAAAGCGAAAATATTTTTAATTTCAGAAGTTGGTGGCAAAAAACAAAAATACAATAAAAGTTATATTTAGGGGTATGAGGAACAGGGTGTAAAGTTCACTCATCCACCATAGAAAAGGGAGGATCCTCCGACCAGAAGGGTGTTGTGTCTGGCGGGCAACTGCCCAATGATTGATATTGGATTTTTGTATATATGTTCACTGCACGGTAAACTCTAATTGTCTTTTTACTCTAATTGGTCTTTGATGCGTAGTTCGAAGACCTGACGTCACACAAAAATCCTGACGTCACAATAGTGTTAGGGTATAGTTAAATGTGTTAGGGTTAAATGTGTGGCATGAATCAAACAGATACATGTGACTCCGGATTTTTAATTTGGCTGTCTGTGATTCTTGATTATACTTTTTAAGTTGAATTTTTTTTGGGGTTATAAAATATATATTTTTGAAATGTGCTACTTAAGCCCTCTCATTTGATACCGAAGATGGCCTTATAAAAAAACTTTTTTTTTCGTTCATCACTTTTTGTTCTCCAGAGGGCGCCATATTCAATTTAATGTGACGTCACATAGCCTATAACCAGCGGACGATCAAGACGCTTCCAACGTTACCTCATTTGTCAAAGTGTGATGTGCAGTTTAGAAGATATGAGGGAACACATGAACATACATACATACTTACCGGTCAAAATTATAGCCCTCCTTTTTGCTTCGCCGTAGTCGGGTAAAAACTTAAAACAAAGGTCCAAAAATTTCTTAACCCTTAATCAGGCTTTGGTCATCATGCTCCCATATCGTTTTTGCAAAATTTTTACCAGGTTCCGGTTTAAAAAAACCCACAAGCTAATAAAACGTCATCCCAAATATTATTATTAAAACTTATGAACAAAAGACGGGCTCTCAAACCAGACGCTTGTATAAAGTGGTATAGCATAAATCTCAGAAAGTACTACTATCTCCGTTGCACAACATGAAAGATCATTTCAATTATGATTTAAAGTAGGTACATAATTATGGAATGAACGACTTTTATCCTATATTTTTTAACGTTTCAAGTCGCTGATTGGCTGATTCTAAACCTCGTATAGCAAAATTCATAAAACAGTCGCCGACTTTGAGGTCGATTATTCAAAGATAAATAATAAAAATAAAGAAAAACATAATTGAAATGATCTTTTATGTTGTGCAATAAAACTTTAAAGAATAACTGTAAAATCACGTACACACGGGTACACATCAAGCTATACATTTTCAGTGTACCTATGCTGATCTTGCATTGTGTAGGTATTCCTAACAATGTGCGAGGTCAGCTTATACTGGAAATGTAAAGCTTGATGTGTAGCTGTGTGTAGCCGTGTGAGCGAAATCGACAATAATTCGTATACGGCCTCTGTAGAAGCAGCGATTCCGATTCAATTATATCTTAATTGTGACAGTAACGCACATAGGTGTAGGTACCTAACCTTCCTATTTACACTGTGATTTACATAGGTAGTAGGTAGCAGACAAGAGTGGCGGGACGGACGAGATACAGATAAATAAATCGCACACGCACAACATGTGCACAACTTCACGCCTGGTTTCCCCTAAGGTTTAGGCAGAGGTGTTAGAACACTTTCATTTCGCCAGTTATGTTTAAGTATCATATTATTAGGGGTGCGAGGCTATTGCCATCAACGTATTACAAGTAACGTGTGCGTTACTTGTAATAGGTATCACTTTTGTAATGAATAGATAGGTGCCTACGTAACGTTCACTTATTGGTGTAAAACACAAGTCAAGCCAGACCCAAGACGTCAATAACATTATTAAAAGATAACAGTGTCAAATGTTCATTATAACTATATAAATTCATTTTGTTTATTCAAATGGATGTATTACCAGATAATACTTACATAAACGAGTAGTTACTTATTAGTAAGTATTTGATACAGCGTAGTTGAAGCAATAGCGCATAAAATTGTTTGTATTTTTTACTTAACACAATAATATTAATTTATTTATAAAATGTTTAGTGGCAAAGTGATATGTGCTATTTACTTATTCCTTTGCTTTGTCTTCATTTATGGTGTATGTGATAACAGGTTAGTACCTATCTAGTATAAATATTCAAGCTACATTCTAAGAAGTAGGTAGGTAGGTATGGTAAGTAGAGGCTGTAGAGGATTTGATCATCCTAGGAAATTGTGTACCTACTTATGTACACACGGCTATACATCAAGCTATACATTTCCAGTATAAGCTGACCTCGCATTGTACGGACATCCTATACAATGCGAGATCAGCATAAAATGGAAATGTATAGCTTGATGTGTAGCCTTGTGTACTTACCTACATAATATTAATGTTTGGTTTATAATGTCTCACACTTTTGGATAGACCTTAGGTAAGTCGGTGGGTAATTATTGGAAATTAGGTAATCATTATTCGGAATAACCCAAATGATAAGTTTATTGACTTTCGTTGCTAACCGTACTTACAGCTAAACTTAGACGTCTGCCTTGTGCCTACCACCATGGGAAAAAGCGTGAATATAAATAGACCTATATGCGTAGTATAGTACCTACTTACAGAGACACGACATTTTACTTGTTGCGCTCTCTTTCTCAGAATGAAAACACTCCCCAATTGGATCAAACCGTTTCAACATGCGCTGGTCTATGCTTGCTAACAGCGCATGCTCTTTTCTTGCGTCAAGTTTATTTAGACTCCAACAAAGACAAGGCCACGGTCAGTGATTTATTTGCTTTTGGAACCCAAAATATTTCCTTGCTGCATTACCGACATAAGTACCTACGTACTAAGTAATTCCAATCAATTTTCAAGTTGGTGCCTACTGATTAAGGCCAAGCTCATTTGTTTTTGTTCAAGTGACTTGTATCTATCTCGCTCGTGCACTATCTTTGTTTTAATTAATCGTATTCTTTTAGAAGTGCCTTCAAACTGTTTATCATTGATGGGGTTCACTTTCAGAGTACTTACCTTTATTTGGTAGTATTATTAGTAACTATTAGGTACTTCTAATAATTTTCACGCAGCAAAGCTCCAGCTATCTGAATAATATTTGTGTCAAATTCTGCTATCATTAAGAATTAGGTAGTCGTCACTCGCTAACCTCTGACTTCATTTCTGTCTGTTAAAATGGCTGCTATCGAAAGCAACACGTGCGGGATAAGTGAAAACAGCGACGTTGACGATATCTCCGATAATGAAAGTTAAGTAACACTCAACAATAATTTATAAACAGACTTTGTATATTACTAATCATAAGTTAGGTAGGAAATTGATTTGTGTCAACTATCGTTGGTGGGTGGGGGTGCCACTTAGTTATTTATTTAATCAATTATGCACACTGTAAAGACACTTATAACAGTATTATGTACCTAACTAGTAGGGCGCTAGGCAATTTTTTTTTGATGTTTTCGGTACTGGTTTACTGTAGGTGTATCTACTATCTTTATGAGTGGTAAGTAAGTACTTACTACCTACCCTGATCGCAAACGCCTAAGAGTTTGGGGATCACCAACCAAACTGTTTAAAGGTATAAGGTAGGTACTTGATTATTAATAAATACCTATTATTTTCTTTTACAGCACTAGCCAACTTGATGACGGGCTGTATCTCTTTGATTTCACAAAGAGCGATGACGTAGACGTTTGGCAAGAACAATCAGATACCGTACGGGATGTCGGTATGTCCAAGGCCATATTTGTTATACATAAAAATATTGGCTTTAGACGAGCTATATTTTTTGCACTCTTGAATCCTCAACTAAATGGAGCTGGATTTGCTGGAATAAGAGCTATTCAGTCATATAACCTTACGGGCCACACGAAACTTCAAATCAAGTGTAGAGGCCAAGGACAGTATAATGGTTTCAAAGTTACTTTACGGCACAAAGGTTTAAATGACGAACCCAACTACTCATTTGAACAATATTTCCAGGTAATATAAGTACTTATTTATTAGTGTTGTTTTGATATAAGTACATCCCTATCTAATAAGTATGCTGACACTCATATAGCATATAGATTGGTATTGATAACGGTAGAAAAGATTCAGTCATACATTCACCATGCCTGCTTATCTATGGGCTTTTCTAAGTGTAAATAGAGTTAGATACCTACCTATTACATAATAGGTATAATTTTATTATAGGTAATACTAGCTTCTGCCCGCGACTTCTTTTGCGTCGAAGTCGTAAGACACCACAGACATACAGGGTGTAAGGGACGGCCCTCTGCAGACTGATGGGATGAATCATGAATTCAGTATATCATACTAAGGCTGTCTGTATACGCACGGTTTCCTGATTCAGAGACCTAAAGACTGGCCGCAAATGTACGGTTTCCGCCGCATACGAACGAACGTCAGGTTTTTTTCCGTTCGGAACGTGCGCCTAGTTGAACATTTTGTACCTATGTAAAGCAATGTTTGATCAAACGCACTATAATTCTTATTCAAATAAATAGTTTTAACATCAAGGGTATTTATGTAGCAGTAAAATACTTTTTAATTCATTCCAATCGGACATTTAATTTCGAAGTTATCACCAAATGCAATACGCGAATCGTTCGACGCCGCGACCCCGCGACGTTCCCTACTGAGATGATTGGCACACAAATAAGACCAGGACCTGGAATAGGACATAGGATACGTTTTATCCCTATATTCCCACGGGATCGAGACCTACGCGGGTGAAACTGCGGGGCACAGTTAGTACTACATAAGCCGTAATCTTGGCTCCACTGTTGTAGGACCAACACGAATGTTACGGCGTTACCTAATATGTCAAGTTTTTTTTTTAAATTTAACAATGGAGTCAACTTTGCGGCAAATGCACTATTTGATGAAACGCACTCTAGAATCCTTGTGATTGGATTGGTGAAACATCAACTTGGTTTTTTGCAATGTTTAATGCCAGTAATAAGTATTTCCCAGTCCCAGCAATGAACTCCATAACTCGGCTCATTGTCGCGTCGTCGGCGTCGCCGTATCGTTATGTTCGCTCACCTATACATTTATGCGGATAGGTCTGCCTGTTTCAACAATTAAACTACATATTCGGCTGCAATTCAAATATTTTGATCTTGGTCAGGTCTGAGCTACCTAGATCAAAATACCCTATTACTTAATAGGTATTTAAAATTAGTAATGAGTTTTAAATATTTTCAGGCCCCAAAGGACGACTTTGCCATCCGTAATCTCAAATTTTCCGAGTTTAAAGCTTACTACAGAGGTAAAAGAGTAACCAATAATGAGACATTGGACTTGGCCCAAATTACAAGTCTTGGTATTCAAATGTATGGTGGAGTTTATCAACCAGTGAAGCAGAAAGGTCCAGCAACTTTGGAAATTGATTGGATTAGAGCAGTTTAATAAATGAGAGAACTGAAGCGAATAATGTACAATAAAGAAGATTACTGCTAACTGCAACAGCTGTTTTTTTGCAAGTGGTCTTTTTGGACCACAGTAGACTCAATCAATCAAGCATGGAAATGAGAGCTTTTTTTTTTGACTTACAAAATAAAGATATTGCATTTATAACCTTTGAAGGGTGGCGATCTAGTCACCTGCATCCGTCAATGGGGTGCATTTTACGACTTTCGCAGCGAAAATCGATAAACTTCTCGTAAAAAAAAACATACATGCATCGAAATTATCTGACTACGTGAGTGTCATAGCGAAAGTTGTTTAGTATGGCGCGGAGTAAAATAACCCCTTGACGGATGTAGGTGACTAAATCGCTACCCTGTATATAGACAAAAAAAATGAAAAAACTTATCTTTTTAGACGTCATTGGTAATTATGTATAACAATGCAAAACAGCTTTATGTTATTATAACATAATGATAATTGTGACTATTAAGGGGCCGGCGGAGCGTCAGTCGCAACTACAAATCGAGTGCTAAAAATGTTGCGCTAGTGTGCCTGCCGGAGCGATACACACAGCTACCATGAACTGCACGACCACGCGCACATTGGCATTGACATGACATTTGCTTGACGCGATAGCACTACTATCTATTGAAAATTGCAAATGATTTAGGTATTACGTTTGTATGGAGGATTCATCCGTCGCCGCATTCTTAAACACTAAAAATTATAGTCTGTAATAGTTTACATATTAATAACTTTATTATCTAGAATTAGGTCATCACTAGATATTATAATCGGTATACACTCAAGACCAAAATTATTAAAATAAATGCTTATAGCTGTAGTTTATCGTTGTCGGGACGGCAACAACAGATTGAGTGCTGTCATAGCATCAGGAAATAGAGAGTGGTAGTTGACAAGCGGCACGTACGCCGCCGTGATGACGCGGCCGGCGAACCACCGGCCGTGCAGGGTGTTCACCGACGCTACCGCGGTCGCTATCGTTGGACATTTACAGTAAACATTTCCTTGGGGAGATGCTTTATCTACATACACGTGCAGTACTCCACCATGTTTATTGCATTCACTAATGACATCGTCTCTTATTTCAATATCCCAGCTAGGATTTGTTTCCCTGAAAATGAAAAGGTATACATTATTTTAGTAATCATGATGCTAATATATCTATAGTCAGTTCAAAATTAGTTTCTGGATTCGATGGATGGATGCCAATTTGTATTGCCACATACAAATTGAATGCTTTGATTTCATTATTTGAATCCTTCAACCCGAAATTCAAATTTTAAATCACTATAGATTTCTTCATTTGATGTTGTCCAATAACAGTTGGTATAATATAAACACAAACAAATGGTCTTCCTCCTCTCTCCTACTATGCTGTGCCCGACAGCGTCCATAATTGTATCATTAATTTTAAGCCTACAAACTGTTTTTTTACGAACATTATGGAATGCAATAAAGAATTGAGAATTGAACAATGTGGTTTAAGCAATAATTGTTGGAGTGATGAGATATTAAGTTGAAACCTTCTAAATACAAATGAATGTGTTACTAATTCCCTTTAGTGAGTGATTGTGTGAGAATTTCACCTGAACAGGGTTCGTTTACATTTTCATCAGATACTTTTGCAACAAACCATACATAGCTTAAAACCACACACACCCCAACAAATTATTGTAATAAATTGATATGGCTTGCAATTATTTCTTTTTATTAATAACTAGCTGATGCCCGCGGCTTCACCCGCCTGGATGTCGGTTATTAAATACTAAAACCTTACTCGAAAACCACTCTATCCATTGGTGAAAACAGTATGAAAATAGGTGCAGTCGTTTTTGAGTTTATCGCGAACAGGACGACTGACAGACGCGGCGGAGGACTTTGTTTTATAATATGCAAGGATTGTAAATAAAGGATACCGATATCCATGTAGTTTTTGACCTCTAACTTATCCGCTATAAGTACAAACAGATCGCAGATTGACAAAAAAATAAAATGACGTAGTTTTATGAAGAAACCTCAAATGACAGCTACTCAAACCAAGCCTAATGCTGATCGTGTTATCGTTCATCTTATATAGAATACAGACCAATATAAGACCAATAAGTTTTCTGTGAAATGGCAGAAAAGAAACTAATGATATTAACCATTGCCAGTAAAACAAGTTTGTTTTTGGTATTTTCTTTAGTATATGTTATACTACATAATAATGTGTTAACTTGCTAAGTGCGACAGTGGCGGCCCCACTCATTTCACAGATATTGCCAAATTGTTTTTTTATATAAAAATAACACTTACGAGGCTGGATCAAACATATTATTGAGCATAAAACACTGTGTCGCGATAGGAGGTGCTACTTGTGGTTGTGGAGTAACCAGCGCTGAACCAGCACCCATCAATACTGATGCTGCAGCCGGTGGAATCTGAAATCAAGCCCATATTATGATTAATTTACATGCGGTGATGTTATTTGCTTTTGGAATATTAAAAAAAAAACAATTCTGCTCAGGTCTTAGGGCGGGCATACACGGGCTGCTAGAGCAGTTAGCCGGTGATCAAATTACACGGACCGCTCGTGCAGTCATAGTCAACAGCTTGAAACTGCCACTGATAACTGCTACAGCAGTCAATTTTAACTGCTACATCAGTTACAATTTAATCAGTAGCGGGCGGGGAGGCGCGTGTTACTCCTACTTGGGATGAAGACCGTGGGCGGAGGGGATAACTGCACGAGAGCAAGTCAGTGTACGGGCAACTGTAAACTGTTCGACTGCACTATGAAATTTCACCGCGCTGCGGACCGCCCGGCGTAGTCGCAACTGCTCGAGCGGTTCCATGTATGTATGTAAATAGAAGAGTGCAGTCAACTATTCAGTCGCAGCTTGAAGCAGTCGAACCTGACTGCTTCACGCTGCCCGTGTGTGGCCGCCGCTCTTATACAATAAAAATACATTCAATCCTCTCGAGTAAAATTAATAAACACATGCAAGCTTACAGCTGAAATGAAATTAATTCCCATTTTCACACTATGGTGTACAAATATTTCGTGGTACCTAAGGCACAAATTTAGTAGTAGTTATTCTTTTGCAATTATAAATAATATAGTTAGAGAAATTGCTTGTAAAATACACCATAGTTTGAAAATAACCTCACAAATCACAATATCAATATTATTGTCTAGTAATGTGGTGCAAGTTTAAACTGTACGTTACTCAGCAGTGCCAAGAATAGTGTTAAAGACTTCGCACTGATTTGTCCTTTTTCTGAAATCTGCATGCTGCTGTAAAACATAATGTTTGTAATATGCCAAGATGGAGAAGTAAGAATTATTACACAGGGGGATTTTTGGAAATAGGACTTTGGTCAAAAACCTTTGATATTGTAAAGCCTGTAAGGATTATGAAAATTATGCTAGTTTATTTAATTTTAAACAGTTCCTAACAATAATCAGTTCACTCTATTAAACTACAAATTATATAAGTTTTTGGAAAACCTCTGAATTCTGCAATTTTCACAATTCCAGATACAAAAAATACTATTTATGTGGTGCCTCAGGGCAATATTTTTCTATGTTTACAGTGTTTTTTTTTCAATAAAGCACCCCGTCTGTCTAATACTCTTTAAACTCGAATTACTTCAGATTTTTAATAATTTTTTAATTTGTGAAACATCACTTTTCCCAGATTTGCCTTCTGATTATGTTATGTGAAAATTCGATTTGCTCAACTGTTAAAGCATTCAGTACAAAACTGAAATAAGACCCCCAGTAATAGTTATTAACGGGTTAGTTATTAAATTAGTTGTTACTCTAGTAAATCCTTTGGTTTTTTATTTTCCTACGTAGATTAGACATAATAAGTCGTCATAATAATTATAAAATTCTAAATGTTAGTCAATTTAGCGAAAAACAAGAAAATTTAACACAGTATTGATAAAATTTTACCTGTAATCCAGTGCCTTCTGCAAGTTTAAACATTAATTGTAATCGTCCTGTAGCACCAAGGTCAATACCAGCACGGTCCAACTCATCTGCGTCAAATCGGGTGCTAGAACCGCCATCCGTTCGTTCTGTTACATTGCCAACTTTCATAGGTCGTCCAGCTAATTCAAAACCGTTTAATTGTTCCATCGCCTTCTTCGCATCAGCCGCATGGTGGAACTATAACATTCATGAATAAGTTATTACAAATTAGACGGTTGTATGATCACCTACATAAATAATATGGTGTCAGTTAATGATTGTAACAACACTCAAACTTACAGTAAGAAATCCATATCCTTTGCTTTTTCCTGTTTCAGGGTCGGTCATAAGCTGAATATGATCAATTTTTCCAAAGGGTTCAAATATACCGCGTAGCATGTCTTCTGTAATGTTAAAATGCAATGAACCAACATATAGTCTTGTCGGTCCGTTACTGGTCTTTGGTGCTAAGTTCGGCAATGTATTGCCTACCCTGTTCTTTTCTGCTTGTGTATGTTGTACTATAATAGGAACTCCAAGCAATTTTTGTCCGGTCAAACCTAAAGCCTGTAAATCCAGTTATAATTAAAAAATGGTCAATTCTTATTAACTCCTACAAATCTTTACTTCATACAAATCAATCAAAAATATTTTTCTTTATATTGAATTAAAATTTAAAAACATTCCAATGAGGCTGTCCTGACTTTTCCACAGATGTTCTTAAAATTATAAACTGCTTACTTACCAAAGGTACAGATTCTGCATCTTTAAATTCGATGTAAGCTATGCCTTTAAATCTCCTGGTTTTATTGCAAGTGATAAGTCTTACATCTCTAACTTTGCCAACAGATGAGAAAAATTCTTCAAGATCTTTTGCTCTAATTCGTTGAGATAATTGCATACAGAATACAGTGCGCAGATCCCTTTCTTCAGGAGGTAAATCGTCTAATTTTGGCTCAAGTCCTCTAGATTTCGACCGATATTCTTTGGCAGGGTCTCTCTCCACACTTTTTTCCCTTTTGATGTTAGAGGTCCGGTCGCGACTGCTTCGATCACGTTCTCGACTACGTTCCTTGTCCTTACTCCGTCTTTTATCTTTGTCGCGCTCTCTTTCTTTGTCCTTTTCGCGGTCCTTATCCCTATTATGAGTACGATCCCTATCTTTGTTATTATCCTTGTCGCGATCTCGCTCGCGCTCGCCACGATCTCGCTCACGGTCACGGTCGCCGCGGTCACCACGGTCGCGTTCACCACGATCGCGGTCACGATCACGATCTTTACGGTCTTTGTCCCTTTCACGATCTTTATCTTTTCTGTCATCTCTTTCTTTTGAACGACGTGTCTCTCTTTCTTTCGATCTTCTTCTGTCTCTCGAACGGCTACGTCTAGAACAAAGAAAGATCCACTTAGAAGATTGTTTAATATCTGCAACAAATTGCCGCCACGGCAAGGGATTTTTATGTGAACCATAATACCTATAACCAGACCTTGAAATACCGGTATTTTTAGGAACCGGTACCAATGACCTTGGTGTGATACCGGTACCAAACAAATAGTTGCGTAAGTTAGAGTGAGAGAACAGATATAGTAAGTAAAAATGATAGTTAATAGGCATTAGAAAAATAACTTCAAGGGACAAATACGAGATTTGTGGTATGTGGCGGGTATCTGAATTTGGTACCGGTACCCTGGTTATTACCGCAATAGCAAGAACCGCTAAGTACTATTTAAGAACCTGTGCTTTTGGTACCGTTTCCAAGCCCTGCTCTATAAGATAATTTGGAATTATTCGTCAATGGTTTTTGAAAGAAAAAGACGTACTGACTTTGAAATCCAACAAAAAATCCCTTGCTGTACGTAAATAAATTACCAAGTCGTAAATTCTTACCTTCGGCTCCCATCGCGTTCTCTATCTTTGTGCTTATCAGAATACTTGTCCGATCGATGCTTTGAAGAGGAAGTGTTATCCTGTCACACAAAGCACAAGGTAGAAGCAGCGCCACAGCAACACACGCCGAGTGAATAAATAAAAATTGCATTAGTTATTTCATAACAACAACATGGAGAACATAATTATGCAGTATTTCAACAATGACATTTTGTTTAAAATGTCACTGATGAAACAACACAATTGCTGATGGTTTTTACTTTGCCTAGGCTACTGTTGGCAGCTGGTTTAATAACCAGCCAATGTTCATCCATGTCATGGTAGTCTCGCTGCCCTGGTCTACACTTACCGTTCGTAAAACCACTGACAAAGGATGCACACAGCGCTAACATCACACAGGGATACTTCTGCAAAAGATTTACGACCCATCAGCTCATGGTCCTTTTTTTAAAATACGCTCTATGAAATTTTATTTTTAACTTTGTAACTTTAAGTGATTTAATTAACAATGTTAGGTTGTGTTGAATTTTCAAATAATAAAAAATTAGGTAAGTATAGTAGTGGATACCTCTCTGTCTGTTCAGGTCGGTGAAGTATGCTCGACTATTACCACAAAGTTCTATAAATACAAGAAATGATACTCAAATGTAATTTTGTTTTATATTTCTTACCAGTTGCTGTTCAAAGATGAAATTAACTAGTTGTGAACTAAAAAGAATCTACCAAAAAGTTAGTTTATAACATCTTTAAACAGTTAAACCCTCAAAATGTACTTGAAAAACAATTTTATAATGTAAAAATTTATACATAAAAACATGACTACATATAGATTGGTACCATTATTCTTTACACATTAGAAGAAAATGAACTATTACATGGGAATCTTCACAAATTTGAAATAAAATGAATGAGTAAAAGGAAAAAATTAAAACACATTGTAATAAAAACGCCAGAATATTTCTGGGAGGCAACGAAATGTTAAGTTTATACGATGTTTGTTGCGTTTAAAATTTTAATAACACTTTGTACTCTATGAAACTCATTGTTAAAGATAACAATAAAATATTGGTAGAATTTTTTAAACAAATTTTGAAATAGTACATGGGAATTGACATGAGCTGTTCGACAAAACTTGGTTAAGATCTAAAGGTAGGTAGGTACTTACCGATTTATTATAAGGTGCTTCCAACATAGCTTCGACATCTAAATCTTCGGCCATTCTAAAACAAAAATCCGAAGGATGAGATTGATTGATTAATTTTAGGCTAGGCTAGGATTATCAGAACTAACGCATACGTAGTACGTTTCAGACACTTGATAATTATGCTGCGGAATTATACTAATGAATGTCCCGTTCGTTTTATTTTTATGTTGTTTATATTCTTGTTATATAAATTACTGGAGCAATGTGATGAAATTTGAAAATTACACCACGAGCACAAAATGGCGTCTGCGTCTCGGTCGTCTGGCAGCAATATGGTTTGTTTTGCTGGATAATTGTTTTTATTATTTTGTTTACGCACTTACCTAGTGTTTATGATAGTACTCGATAGTAATAGATATGCGCACAAATGGTGAAGTTTTTAGATATTTATAGTTAATTTTTCAAAAATTAATTGGAATGGGAGTCGAATTTGGCATCAGTCAGTGTTGCCATCTAACAATATAATACACAGATATAATACAATAGAAGACCACAGAACTCAAGGAACATCATCAATAAACTTAAGTGATCTGTGTCAATAGAATTGTAATCTGTGGAACTTACACAGAATTTAAATCTATCCATAGACATAAACTTTTCTTTTTATTAGCTATTTTTTTACCTCCGTGAAGTTAACCGCACGATTTAATTATTATGAACTTTTGTTAATCCTAATCGTTAGAGAATCGTTAGAGAGGGTTAGAGAGAAAAGAAAAATCGTTAGAGAGTAATTAGTTTTTATGTAAATACAATTTTAATTTTTCGTGTGAAGTTGGCCCCCCTTCTCGCAAAAATGGACTTAGACGTAATTTTATTTTTTTAATCGTTTGCGAATCGTTAGAGAGAGATTGAGAGTTACACAAAATCGTTAGAGAGTTAATATTTTATTTAATATTAAATCATTTCTAAGAGCGTGACGTTAGCCCACCTCTGTGAATTTTGCCCCCGAATTAATTATTCTCAACTTTTGTTAATGCTAATCGTTAGAGAATCGTTAGAGAGAGTTAGAGAGAAAAGAAAAATCGTTAGAGAGTAATTAGTTTTATTTATCAACGATTTTAATTACTTTTGTGAGATTGGCCCCCATTCCCGCAAAAATGGACTTAGACCTAATTAAAAAAAATTGAGTTTGAGATTCGTTAGAGAGAGATAGAGAGTTACAAAAAACCATTAGAGAGTTAATGTTTTAATTGATATTAAATTATTTCTGAGAACGCGTTTTACTCTAGAGCAGATTAAAGCTTAGAAACGTGCCGCCTCGATAGGGGATAGGGGAGGGAGGAGAGGGCGGAATGGTTAGTAGATCCCGCCACTCGCCCCTGCCGGAGATACAAAGTATTTTTTAAATCATTTTTAAATATGACAACTCTTATAGGCTGGAACCACACCAACGAATTATCGCGATAATAAACGTTAACGGTTGGTGTACCACACCACAACTTACCTCGAGAATTTGTCAACGGCATTCACATTGGCGTTTAACGTTGGGTGATAACTCTGGTGGCGGTATTTTAGGCAGATGAAAGAAATTTACCGCGAGAATTATTGCATTGAATGAAGCGGCCACACTTACGTTTCTCATTGTGCACCGTGAGTAGTACTACTGATACGATACATCACAGAGTACATTATACTATACTCGATACATGATGCAGAGAGACGATAATAGATAAGAGTGGTAAAGTTGTGTATTTGATCAACCATCATTTAACAGTGATACCCCGCAATCAATAAGAATACGAAATATTGTTTGTAGTTTCAATTTGATTCGGTACTTATAGTGCATCATTTATGCTCAAAACACACAAAAGGTGGGTGCTTGTCGGGAGCTGGTCGGGTAGTTTTTAACCCACCGACGTGACTTGGTCAGAATCAGGAGGCAGTTGGTTCCTAATAACGATGCCCTTTTCCAATCAGGGATCGTAAGGATTCTGTGCCGATCCTGGCTCATACTGTTATGAGTGTGGTGAGCAGTCCACTTATTGTCTAACTCGGCACATATATTGCGCCATATTGTGTTGGAATATCCCGGCAGTTTTGGCGAGGATAGATAAGTTCAAATTTTTTTTAAGCATTTACCTACTTCTTCGTCTGAAACGGCAGCTTTCCGTGGCATTTCGATACAGTAGGTACGGGACACAATACAAGTAGCACTCGGGCGGGCTGTTGCTCAGCACTGATGTTTTATTCCACGTGTCATGTTCGTGAACGGGCGCCCTCAGTTGAGACTGGTCATCTCTTATCTGATCTGCCAGGGTTTATTTTTAATCTAATATTTTGAATTGTTTTTGATTATTTTTCGTTTGACATTGTTCTCACATATAGAAGCACCAAGAATACTGTATCCAGGATTTTGTAATATCTATATACATTTTTAAAAGAGTGTCCTTGGAGTTTCTTGCCCGTTCTTCTCCATAGAGATCTACGAATTGGAATGGGCAACTAGCTTCAACTTTTTGACTAACTGACCGACTCTTTGACAATTCAAAAGTGTCTGTAAATGGTTTAATTGAAATAAATGCTTTGAGTTTGATTCAAGAGCGCGAGCCCGCGGCGTGGGGCGCGTGTTGCGGGGCGCTGCATGGCACCGCCTGCGCAGGCAAACGTCGTGCATCGCTACAAACATACATTATTTGCTTGTTACACAACATCTCTCAACCTTATTTCGGAAGATACAATAGTAATAGCAGGATTCAATACATAATAATAAAACCAAATTACTTAACCGTCTGGCCACGGGACATTTCACTGCAGCGAATTTTCACGCGGTGCGAACGGACAAATGAATAAAAACAAATGAATAAAAACCGGCCAAGTGCGTGTCGTACTACGCACAATAAAGGGTTCCGTAGTTGAAATACTTGTTCTTCCATAGCCTACTGTTGTGATAGTTTTCCTTTTAATTTCGTTGCTTATACATACTACTGCCGTGAATTTTGCACATGTCCAAAACCAACCATTTAGCTGGCAAGGGGGGAGACACTTGTCTGTAACAAAAATTTGCACTTTAAAGCTTAATATTTTGCAAACGGATCCCTGAATCCAAAAATGGTTTTTAACCGACTTCAAAAAAAGGAGGTTATCAATTCGTCGGTTTTTTTAATTTGTTTTTTTATTTTGTTACCTCAATACTTTCGAGTGAGTGGACCGATTTTGATGATTCTTTTTTATTTGAAAGGTGGTGCTTCCTGTTTGGTCTCATATAAATTTTATTGACTTTGCTTGCGCAGTTTTTGAGTTAGCTTCAATGATTACGTATTTTTTCCCACTTAGTCTATATAGATGATATCTTATTTGACTCCGTCACTGTTATTTACATAGGAGGTAGTGGTATTCGAATTTGAGAGGCGTAGGTACCACAACTAAAAAGTGAAAAATAAAAACATTTTACAAAAAAAAACAAACGACTTCCAAAAAAAAACAGTAAAAAGTGAAAAATAACTTTCGGAAAGGAACTTAGGAAGTCGGTGGCAAAAAATGAAATTATCTCAAACAAACTCACCATATTTTTGAATGACCTTTCTAACGACAGCTCACACAAAAGGATAGGCGAGAAAATAAAAGTTCCCACAAAAATGTTGAAATTTGGTAATTTATTGTGACCCAAACATGGGACGTATAACGTAAATAAATACATTTTGAATATGGGAGTCACTTCTGGGGGACAATACAGAAAAAAAAGTACCTTGTGCATGCGCAATAATATTAACAGTGTGAGTGTGACATATTAAATGGAAGGGCTGGTAGTGAGGCTCTTAATTTTTTTTACATTCAACTTACGAGTAATTTACTTTTACTTTACGACAGCGAAGATAGTAAAGTATACAGGGAGCCTAAAGGCTCGTCCAAACAGGTGCCTGTCGCGCCCGCGATATCGCATCGCGGGCGCGACAGGCAGCGCTACTGTTGTCGCATCCGCGATATCACGCCTGATTGTGGGAGCCTTAACATGAGCTGCCATTTCTCGCCTGTCGCTCAGTGCGTCTTTCTGTCATCCGACACAGGGCATTACATATGCTAAAGGGATACGACAAGACAAACAACAAAATGACAGGTCGTGGTAGATACATGGTGAATAGTCACTCCTTTTTTTTTTTTTTTTTTTTGAGGGTGGGAAATCATCCAATGACTTCTCCCGCTCTGGGCGGAGCGGAAGGGCGTGTCAGACTTTTACTGACTAAAACCCACCCGTGTTCCTTCATTTGCCTGTTGCCAAGGTCCCGGTATCCTTTTCGGACTTTCCCGCAACCCTGGCAGGCATCGGTCCTATTGGACCCCGTCATTTTTGCTGACATCTCTTTGAGGCGCGCGTGGAACACGACGCGCCATCGACCCGGGCCTGGTCCTTATCGGACGGCGAGCTGCCCATTGCTCGCCGTCCGCAAGCCCGCGCCTATGGTGACCGGAAATCCGCCTGGGATTCCCGACGCCCAGGGCGTCTCCAACGGCGGCGGTTAGGGGCGTGAGGGCGCAAACTTTGCCTTTCTCTCACGCGTTCCGCCTCCTCCTTCGCGAGCATTACTGCTTCGCAGAAGGAGGTGACGGCTTCCCATGCCCTCTCGCTCCGTACCATGGCCTGAACCAGGGCCGGACGCGAGAGGTCACTGCCGCCAATCGCCTCCGCGAGGACACGGCGGTGCTCCGCCCAAGCAGGGCACACCTCAACCGTATGCTCCACCGTGTCCTCCGGGCGATCCACACAGTGGTGACACCCGGGCGTTTCCTCCCGCCTAATCCTGCACAGGTACCTCCCGAAGCTGCCATGTCCGGTGAGGACCTGTGTCAGGCGGGAATAGTCACTCCTACGAGATAAGTTCATAAAAGTTAACACGCTGAATTCAGTTTTTCTTTATAGAGATAGGTAAGTACTTCTTCTAATTAAATGGTTAACAAATTATTATTCAATTGACAAATTCAATAAGTTGTGGCTCCACCCACGGTTAACGTCTACTATTATCGTGATAATCCGTGTGTGTGGTCCCAGCATATGAGACTTGTCATATTTAAAAATCATTAAAAAAAACTTTGTATCTCCGGCAGGGGTAAGTGGGGGGATCTACTAACCATTCCCCCTCTTCTCCCTCCCCTATCCCCTATCGAGGCGGCACGTTTCTAAACTTTAATCTGCTCTAGAGTAAAACGCGTTCTCAGAAATAATTTAATATCAATTAAAACATTAACTCTATAATGATTTTTTTTAACTCTCTATCTTTCTCTAACGATTCTCAAACTACATATTTCTTTTAATTAGGTCTAAGTCCATTTTTGCGGGAATGGGGGCCAATCTCACAAAAGTAATTAAAATCGTTGATAAATAAAACTAATTACTCTCTAACGATTTTTCTTTTCTCTCTAACTCTCTCTAACGATTCTCTAACGATTAGCATTAACAAAAGTTGAGAATAATTAATTCGGGGGCAAAATTCACAGAGGTGGGCTAACGTCACGCTCTTAGAAATGATTTAATATCAAATAAAATATTAACTCTCTAACGATTTTGTGTAACTCTCAAGCTCTCTCTAACGATTCGCAAACGATTAAAAAAATAAAATTACGTCTAAGTCCATTTTTGCGGGAGGGGGGGCCAACTTCACACGAAAAATTAAAATTGTATTTACATAAAAACTAATTACTCTCTAACGATTTTTCTTTTCTCTCTAACCCTCTCTAACGATTCTCTAACGATTAGGATTAACAAAAGTTCATAATAATTAAATCGTGCGGCTAACTTCACCGAGGTTATTTTTTTTGGTAGAATAGACCATGGAATATATTTTCATAGACATGGTGAAATATTTTCTACCTCCGTGAAGTTAGCCCCTCGATTTCATCTGATCTTTTGTTAATGCTACTCGATTTCTTTTTTCTCTCTAACTCTCTCTAACGATTAGCAATAAGGGGATGCGCTAAGGTAGCCCGCGAAATTCAAACTTACGTTTTTTTGCAATTTGCAGTTCAGTATCAGGTTGTATATATCTTAATATGATTTGCGGCCGTAACAAATATGGATTTACAGAGTTATAAACATTAGAATCAGCAATACAACTCTCTAAGTTCATGTAAGTACATTGAATGACTATTTCATGAAATCATGACATTTGGCACTTATATGAACTAAAGGAGTTGTATTGCTGATAAATGATAAATGATTTTTATTTCTGTAAGTAGGTTTGTACAAACACTTTTACACGTCAATCACATTTTTAAAACTTGATGAGGTCGGCGTTTCCTATCTGACTACTCTGAGAAGAAAGGCCGAAACAAACTCAGAGGTCACAGTCTCTTTTAAAGCCCAGACATAATCTTGGTCAGATCATGTGAAGACCATGTAGATTGGTGTCTGAAATGGACTTTTGAGGAAAGAACCACACAGATTGAGTGGACCTGTCCAGTCAGTGCAAGCATTTGTCAATAATCGTGCAGCTCAATTCCAATTTTAAGGAGCTCAACGATTTGACGAACAGTACCAAAGTAAGGACATTTGGTTAGGCCGCATAAATTACTCAAACTGCCAGACAATGATTAATTAAAACTAAGGAAAAATTAATACTAAAAAAGAAAAGAAACAAAGATCCACATAGTCTTCACATGGTCTTCACATTCACAATAATTAAAATAATATAATACTTTACAAAGTAAACATTCATGTCACTGTATAAGAAATAAATAAAATAAAAAGTCACTAAAAATAACAGAATTCAATAAGTTAAAAAATAACAAAATTGGAGAAATTGGAGCAGCTCAATCCCAAGCCTTTTTGTCCTCAATGTAATCTTTAATGGTATAATACGCTTTTTGGCACAACTTACGTTTAATAAATGTTTTAAATTTATTAAGGCTTAGATCTTGTACGTGGCTTGGAAGCTTATTGTAAAAGCGTATACATTGACATCTAAAGGAGCCACCTATTTTCTTGAGCCTTGTTGTAGGTATAACAAATTTGTGTTTGTTCCTAGTATTTATATTATGGATATCACTGTATTTTTTAAACAATTTAATATTTTTGTGGGCATATAAAAGATTTTCAAAAATATACTGAGAAGGCACAGTCATTACATTTATCTCCTTAAATTTCTCTCTGAGTGAGTATCTCGGACTTAATTTATAAATTGATCGAACAGCTCTTTTCTGCAAAACAAAGATAGTCTGAATGTCGGCGGCATTTCCCCACAACTGAATACCGTACGACATTACACTATGAAAATAGCTAAAGTACACTAAACGGGCTGTCTCTATGTCAGTTAAATTACGAATTTTTCTAACAAGCGTATGCTGCGGAGCTTAGTTTTTTTGACAATTTATCTATATGTGGGCCCCACTGAAGCTTAGCATCCAAAGTTAAGCCCAAGAAAACTGTGCTATCTTCGGGATTCAATTCTTCGCCCTTTATCAACACATTAGTTTTCACCTGCCTAACGTGAGGTAGCGTAAACTTAATGCATTTGGTTTTTTTTTCATGATTCTAATGATTAAAATTCTGTCAGTTTAGAAGTCAAAATCGGTTGAACAGACTGTATAAAGGTTAGTTTCAATGTCTAATCTTATTCCAAATGATGTATTGTAAAAGTAATTTCAGAAAGTCCTTATTTGTACATACTAATACCATGGCCAGAGCAGTGTCAGTAGAGTAGAGTAAGTATGTTCTGTGGAGACTGGAGTCCTGTACTGTACAGAGTAGTAATGGCAATTAATGCGATTTTTCATTAATTTCATTAGCAAGTGAATTATTGAGTCTTAGCATGATAATTGCTATTGCTATGCTAATAGCTAATATGATGATAATTGATAATAATGAAGTATGAAAATTTTATTAAAAGTGTGAATTAAAATGGTGAACGCTCATTTTAATTTGCACTTTTAATGAAAATGAAAATGTACGAAGCGATAATTCACTTAGCACTTCACGAAATTTCGCAACTAAATTTCATTAGCTAAATGCTAAATTATTTTTCACAAGCTAACAATGAATGCGAATGCTAATTAATCCATCACTAGTACAGAGTACATTTTTATATAGGTTCTGTCAAATACAGGTGATTACAAATAGCGAATCACAAAGTTAATTCACTTATTATTTTCCGTTGTTATCGCAATATTTACTAGGTACAAGGAGGTAAGTAAAGCGAAGTTTTTTTTTATTTTACCCTTCCCAACTTGATTCTTCAAAATTTAGATCTTACAACGTGCCCAGTAAATTGCGTGCACTGCATTATACGTAATGTGGGAAATAATATGGTCTTGATTTCAGGTTACTCCATAGAACATGACTACAGCAGCAAGACCTACTTTTGATCCAGCACGGGGGGGCACAGGACGAGGAGAAAAGGATCTAAGCGCAATATCTCGACAGTATTCAAGCCGAGACCTTCCTGGACATACTAAGTTGAAATACAGGTAGGTGAATTAACTCAATGTTGAGCATTTGATGACACTAAACAAACTTTCTTAGTGTAGTTGAACCAGTATCACCAGTATCATCCACAGCTACACCACACTAACTACTTGTTCACAACAAGTCATGCTCCTGTTACTATTTCCATTCATTTAGAAGACAATAATTTAGAAAACAGTTATCAAGTAAATAGTGAAGTTTTGTACTATGTAGGTGGTAAATGTTTTCTAAATGTTAGTCATTGTTGTTGGGATTGTAACAATTGACATATAATGTAGTTTATATATAAACTTATCTTATTTATAAGCAATATCTTATAAATACAATGAAAAATTATATTACTAGATAGATGCTGTAAGTGACAATTTATAAAAGTAATTTCTTCTAATGATAAACTTTGCAAGAAATGTAGGAATGGAATTATATGTTATTTTCAGGGAACAAGGACAGGGTACCACAGATGAGTTACGATCAAGAGACTTCCGCAAGGAGTTAGATGAGAGGGAGAAGGATGGTAAAGGTTCAAGCACCAGAAGACTTACTGAGCCTATAAGTAAGAGACCTAAAATAGACCAAGTTCCCGCTGCAAGCTTGGATGCTGATGATCCTCTTGAGGGAGACTCATCAGATTCTGATGATTCTGATGATGACACTGCAGCACTGTTAGCAGAGTTAAACAAAATTAAAAAAGAAAGAGCCATAGAGCAAGCTAAAAAGGTACATCCCTTGTTTTTATGATTTAGCACTTAGCAGGACACAAAATGCCCCCAGACACAATAACAAAACAACTTTTATTGTGGCTTGTTCAGTGTCCTTCAACCAATTAAAAATCACAAATCACTATACACAGTATGGTGCAATGTTTCTCACATGAATATTCATGATTATATCAAATAAAATTGGGTACGATGTCATTATATGCTTATAGATGTTCTTGATTTCAGGAAGCTGAAAGAAAGCAGGAAGAAGAAAGAATTCGTATGGAAAATATTTTATCTGGAAATCCTTTACTGAATTACTCTTCAGCGGGACAGAAAAATGACTTGAAGGTAAATCTTAAGTAAACGTGACTTTTGCCAAAGGAACATTAATAAGTAGCAATCATTTAATTCTCTTATTCCAATTGGTTTGTGGTCGGCACAACATGTCATATTCTTCCATACTTCACTATTAGTTGTCATCTTGGTAGTCGCTCCCTTTCTAGCCATATCATCTTTCACACAGTCCATCGTTTTGCAATAAAAAAGAAACATTGTTAAATAGAAACACCCTCAATAAAATTCTAATGAAGTTATTATGATTTGTTCCAGGTGAAAAGGCGATGGGACGATGATGTTGTTTTTAAGAATTGTGCTCGTTCAGAGCCTGAAAAGAAAGGCAGTACCTTCATAAATGATTCATTGAGGTCAGAATTTCATAAGAAATTTATGGAAAAGTATGTTAAATAGATGATCCCGAATGTACTAAGAATATATAATGGATAATTATTATGTTTATTTTTAATGATTTAATTAAGGTTGCTTTAACTATGGTGTACAAATATTCAAGTAGATAGCCCATTTGCCCAATTTTTTTTTCAGTTATTATGATAAGGTTTAGTACAGAACTATTGACTTATGGGTCCATAATTATGAGAATTCCTGTTTGAAATATGCTTTATCAAGTTCAGCTCAATGGTTTGATGTTGTGTATAAAATAGTATAAGCTCAGAGTAATCTTCTCTACAATTGGTTGTCTGTGGCTACTAGTTATAATGATGTTTCATATCATCATCATCTTCGGGTCATCATTTTTTTTATTACTCCTACTTACCTCTAAAATACAATGAAAGTACTAGTATGTAAGGATGTAGCTCTTAGTTTTATTTTAATACACAATAAAAATGTTTGATTTCTATTTTGTATCTTTTTAAATCCTATTACAAAATATAAGTTAAATACTTATACAGATAATTCAAGGCGCATGAAAGTGATGTCATTGGAATATTGACGGAATTTAAGCCTTGGACCTAAACTATCTCTACTATTATTACCCATATTAGATAATATTCATAATATTCATATCATTAAGTACATGCCATGCCTACTTTTGATATTGTCTGTGAAAATTCGAATCGACAAATATGCGAAATATTTACACCCTAATTTGTTTCGGGTCAATCATACAGATAATAAAAAGCAGCCGCGGTACGAAGGGTTCCGTAATACCGTACAATACTTAAAACTACATTCATTTTCTTTTAACTTAGTAAAAAAAACATGCTTCTTGAATGGGGACTTTTTTTTAAAATACCTAATCTTTTGTTATAGCGGCCATAGTAAAACACTCTGTGAAAATTGTCTACCTATTTCGATTTTCATAGATATATTGACAAGGTACCGTCATGATGTTAATATCCTCCCTTAAAGAATCGCGCCTACGGAGATTATAAATGGCTCTGATCGCTCTTTTCTGCAGAATATAAATAGACTCGATGTCTGCAGCCCGTCCCCATAGTCAAATACCTTAAGACATGATGCTATGAAAGTAACTAAAATAGACTAGCCTCGCGGTATCTACATCAGTAAATTGACGGATTTTTCTGACAGCATATGTTGCTGAGCTTAGCCGTCCTGCAAGAGATGTTAAATGAGGACCCCATTGTAGCCTCGAGTATAGCGTGATCCCCAGGAAAACAGTTTTATCGACGAATTCTAGTTTCTCTTGATTCAATACTATCTCACAATCACTACTTTTGACATTTGGTAAAGAAAATTTTATGCACTTAGTTTTTTTTCATTTAATACTAAATTATTAGCAGTGAACCAATTTTGGACCTGCAGTAGGGCGTTATTTACTTCGTCAAAATTTGTAGCACGTCTATTTAACTTAAAAATTAAGGAAGTATCGTCAGCAAATAAAACCATGTGTGGTTGATTTTTTAATAAATGGAGTAGGTCATTAATATATACTAAAAAGAGGAAAGGACCCAAAATCGAGCCTTGTGGAACACCCATTTTTACATTTAAACCTATTGGTTTGATGCCGTTTATTTGAACTTGCTGTTGTCTATCATTTAAATAAGATTTTACTAAACTGAGCGGAAGTTTTCCAAGTCCGTAATGCTCAAGCTTCAAGAGTAAGGTTTCATGATCGACGCAATCAAATGCCTTGGAGAGGTCACAAAAGATTCCTATGGCGTCTTGGGCCTCTTGCCACGCGTTAAAAATGTGTCTTAATAAGGTTACACCGGCGTCGGTCGTACAACGTCCTTTGGTGAAGCCATACTGTTGATCGTGACGGATTAAACTGATTGAGCATTTCAAAATCAAAATCAAAATATTTTATTTCACATAAGCCTACATGGGCACTTATGAAACGTCAGAAGCTAGGTGCAGCATTTGATTCAGCATTACCTTTTCAAACACCTTGCTGAAAACTGGCAGCACGGATACGGGTCTATAATTATTGGTGTCTTTACTGTACCCGGATTTGAAAAGTGGTATTACCTTACTGTATTTCATTAAATCCGGGAAGACTCCTTGATCCACACACAAATTAAATATTAAGGCTAAGTAAGGCGCTCTGGTCTCAATAATGGAGGTACAGCCTTTAATGGACATTCCCCATTCCCCACACGAAAAGAAGAAAAAGACTACCTACTTACTAATGGGTAGGTACTACAGAATAAATAATAGTACCTACCTGTACTACTAAGACAGAGGATCCTACACAAGGGATTGAAAGCATCATCCTTTAACCGCTAAAACCTACATAATAATTTATGTACTAAATACTTAAATTTCATAACTTCTTACACTTGACATTTTGAGACAGAGGTTCCTAGATCAAACAATAATAACTTTTGCAATTATCACGACTTTGGATGTTTATTAATTCTCAAGAATGGCGGGGATAACTTTTTAGATGCAGATAACCCCAGGCGAATAAATAGGTACCAACTTGGTAAGTACCTACTTGTTACCTATAGGTACATTGTTTAGTGCCTACTGAGTTACGTGTTCTTATTTGCACCGCACACTTCGGAAAATGAACATATTATATGCAGTAAGGCTGGCTGGACGTGTCCGGCTCAATGTTTAGTGTTTACGTTAATAAAACGGACGATTCGTGTAAGGCGAAGGCGGGGAGGAATGTGGCGAGTGCGGCGCCGGCGGCGGCGGCGGCCCACCTTGAGTGGGCAGGTTGACCGGCTGATCCCGCCGCGCGCCTCTACGCTCAGTTCTCGCCAGTCGAGTGAGCGCTCCGACAGCGAACATGCCTGGCCAGAAGACGGCGTGCCTGTGCGCGTGTTTTATTTTGTTTATCGTGGCGGCTGAAGCCGCACTCTCTGGATTATACATCGACAATGGCGTTGATCAGACTATTATACATCACTCGATGACACGGCATGAACGGATGGTCGTAGAACACGAAATTCTGGAGCTGTTGGGTCTCGGAGAGAGGCCACGTCGAGCTCGAGCGCCTCCGCTGGACCGTTCGGCGCCTAGCTTCTTGTTGGACGTATACAAACAACTAGCTGAAGAACATGAGCAGGCTCGCCCCACGCGCAGCTCTGAGATGGCTCTCAGCGGAGATGAGCAACACGCCATCGACGAGAGCGACCTCATCATGACCTTTCAGAGCAAGAGTGAGTTTAATTTGTGGATATTTAACCAAATTAATTTTTATTAGAATCTTCAGATTTGATTTAGAACGGTATGTTACAGGTGGTTACCTGTTATAAATTAGTGTTATATGTATTGTTATTGCTACATTTGCTACTGAAAAAGAAGGGTTCGTCCAATGTGTGGAAACATGATGGGATCCGGTTATTGCAAAGTAAGACCTTGATGCACTTATTCATAAAACATAGACATATCCTACGGCATTCGGTAATACTACCTAGTGTAGTTTTCTATCAGTGAAGGACTTTTTGTAATCGGATGGGACTTCCAGAGATTAACTCTTACAAACAAACAATTTTACCTCTTAATAATATAAGTTTAGATTTACAATAGGAAGAGACCTATTAAAATTCAGAATTTCTGCGTCATAAAAATATTTTTGTTCCAATAATGAAGAGGATACCGCTACTCCACGTCATTTTGAAAGAACAACGCGTTAAATCGCTTAACAAGACAATGCCGGTAAAATAAATTGTTAAAAGTTAATGACACATCATGCTGTTAGAGTGGCCCTTTTCTTTTATGTTCTTTGTGCTCCTCTTAAGTCCTCTTGTTTTAGAGACGGCACCAGGAGCATTTCGTTATAATTTGTTGAAACTACTTGGGAGGTACAGGTTACAGGTAAAGATTAGTAGACAAAAATGTTGACTCACCACTTTGGTTACACATTCTTGGTATTGTGGGTTCGATAATTGATTACTGAATGGCCTTTTGATTTGACCGTCGCAGGCGACTGTTTAAATTATTTGAACATTTAATACAGATATCTACTTTCATTCGTTTTTGGCATGTCGATTTGGGCACAATCCCTTGACTACTACTAAGTATTAACTCATCATACCTACATGCGATTGTATTGTACCTACTGATTTTTGGCTAATCTTTTGGAACAGATGTAGAATTAATTCTGGTTTGACTTATTGGGTAGTAGGTTACATACCCAACCTTTTTTCCTAAAAATCCAAGTATTTTTACATAATAAACGTCTGAAAATCACAGAGCTGTGGTATATTCATGCACATGTACATACCTACTAATAAATGAAGAAACCGTCCATCAAGCCAGCCTTTATAAGTTTTAGTAAGAGAACAAGATGAATAAATGTTACTCTGGATAAAATATTGTGACTTGTAAGTTGTAACATAATATGGGTATTTGTAGGTACTGGCCACCGGTTCTTTCTGGATGCAATGCAGTGCTATCTATTCAAGGAAAATAATGAATGACTCGTACATAAACAATATTGTTATATATTTATTTATATGTGCTAACTATGTAAATATAGCTAGATCTGAGTAGGTACATAGTACGTACGTGTTTATGTACATACAGTCAAGATTTTATAAATTACCTACCTTGTTATCTATCATGGTCAAAGGGCGACCGATGTGCAATTGTGTATTCCCGCCGATGAATGACTAGATCTCCAAAATTAAGTAAGTAGGTATAATGTATAATGAATTAAGTGTATGTGTTTAGTAGTATATGGATCTACTTAATTAAACACGTAGGTACGTATAAAACGTAGTGGTTATTTATATTACCGGTGTCTTTGGTATAATAGCCTCCACGAACAGTATACGTAAGGCGCAAACGCCAGAGAAGCACGAGAAAATCAAATTTTCTTAAGTTTTTTTGTAATTTGCAGGTCAGTAATATGTTGTACGTTTATCTAAATATGATTCGCGACCGTTTTTGTATCTGTTTACAGAAATGAATTCATGAAAGTCATCAATATAACCGTGCGTTTGCACTGGCGAAACATTCAAGACAAAACATGTTGAAATCTCTATTTTCTGTCAATGTTCCATACAATTTTTGACAGGAAGATTTTAATATGTTTTGTCTTGAATGTTTCGCCAGTGCAAACGCACGGTTACTCTCTCATTTCAAATTACCTTTATTGAAGGACTATTTCTTGAAATCATGATATTTTGGCTTAGAGAGTTAACCGACTTCGAAAAGGAGGAGTTTCTCAATTCGTCTTTACCTATGTTTTTTTTTTGTGTTTGTACGCGATTACTCCGCTAAATACGAATTGATTTTGATGATCTTTTTTGTTTGGT
Source organism: Lithophane leautieri (assembly GCA_949152455.1). Lineage (NCBI taxonomy): Eukaryota > Metazoa > Arthropoda > Insecta > Lepidoptera > Noctuidae > Lithophane > Lithophane leautieri. Next base: position 9,062,088 of record OX424462.1, on the reverse strand, counting down.
AGGTCATGCTTCAGAGGTGGTCCCATATAAATTTTATTAACTTTGCTTGCGTAGTTTTTGAGTTGGCTCAATATTACGTATTTTTCCCATTTTGTCTATATGGACGATGTTTTAAGGTACTCCGCCACTATTATTTACATAGCAGGTAGTGGTATTCTAATTTGTGTGGGGTAGGTACCTACCACAACTAAAAAGTGAAGAAATAATACTTTTTACAAAAAAATATAACAAGCGACTTCCAAGAAAAACACTAAAAAGTGAAAAATAACTTTAATTTCGGAAGTCGGTTGCAAAGAACGAAAGTTGAAATCAAAGACTTCCGAAATTTAAGTTATTTTCACGTTTTAGCGTTTTTTTTGGAAGTCAGTTGATGTTTTTTGTAAAAAGTTTTTAATTTCGCGAGCTTCATTAGCGCATCCTCCGTACTTGATAGCTAGCCCCGCTAACCGCTACCACCTTGTTGATTGCTAATATTTTTGCCACAGCATGAGCTACTCTCTCATTTGTAGATCTTTGACAATCGTTACGGATACCAGTCTTACCAAGGCGTATCGTGTTTCCGGTAACTGGAATGTGGAGGTCAGACAAGCAGTTGCTCCGTGTAAAATACTGATATTCAGCTGCATCCGTTTAGTCTGGAAGCAAAATAGTTCGGAAAAGGCTAGATAGCATTGTGTGTAGACAGACCGGCGCGACGGCGGCCTTATCATAATTATTATGTATGAATAGGTAAATACATACATAATTAATTAGATAATAGGACGTAGTAAGGTTTATGTAGGCACATCTGGAATGTTTTCCGTTTAACCAATTACCTAACTAATTGAGCAAGGGGACTGCATGCACTTATCAAGTTATCATTGTAAAATCACGGTATTAGTGAGAGTGTGTAAATTTAGAAAGACTTCAAAAATCCTCGGAAAACTGAGGAGGTATTTTAGTCTCTTGTATGTATCTTTTATACGAATTTCAATATGGCTTAACGAATAATATCTAATCTTATACTATTATAAATTGAACTCGCTTTTCGTGAAACTAAGCATCGGTTTTGATGAGGTTTTTACCATCATTTAAAGAATTTATTCCGGAAGGTTTATGCGTATAATACGTTAATATAAAGTTACATATACTTACCTAAGAAATCTCGATGTTTTGTCAAGTAGTAAAAACCGTGCGAAGCACGAAGGCGGGTCGCTAGTAATGCATAAATGAACTCGCTTTGTATTGTTTGTTTCCCTTCCTGCAAAATAGTAAGAACTATTTTATGCTTAAATGAATAGGTACATAACTTAAATTACACTTAAAAAGTTATTGTGTTGTTACTCTTCCTTAGATAATAAGTAAGGGGCGCATAATTCAAAGGGGCTCATAACCATAGCTACAACTAAATGATGGTGAAAACCTCATCAAAATATATTACCTGGCTTAGACAAACAGACAGACAGACAAACATGAAAAGCGACTTTAATTTATAATATGTATATGTCGGATCCGGTCAATAGTACGGACACGAAACGAATCGCAAGCGCCACTGGCGACATCACGTGATCTACCCTCACCAAAAGCGCGCTTCTACAGAGTCGTGATTTTTTAAGTCCACGGCGAGGAGGACGTTCTGTGTCTGATCGCATCGGAGTTAGGACGTTGCGGAACTGTACTCAATGCGTTGTGCTCAGTTATTGTGATAAACTGTAATTTGTGGTTAGAGTTTAGGGGTATGAGGAACAGGGTGTAAAGTTCACTCATCCACCATAGAAAAGGGAGGAACCTCCGACCAGACGGGTGTTGTGTCTGGCGGGCAACTGCCCTACGATTGATGTCGGGTTCTTGTATTATGTCCATTGCACGGTAAACTTTAATTGTGCGATGCAGGATTTATGTGACGTCAGGATTTTTGTGTGACGTCAAGTCTTCACAAAAAATGCGTAGTTCGCATGTGGCGATGTAGATACCGCCACAAGAGTGTTACCTAATTGATGATTTTAATAAACGCCGTGTATCGCACTCAGTGTGTTTTCATTGCACGAAACCCATCTTCTGCCCACATGATGTTTGATTCTAATGGAATAAACTCTGACTATCTGAGACATATTGATAAAATCTCTTAAAAGTTTACACTTCTGGGTTTTTCAAAAAAAATCGCACCCTCTCGAATAGCTTAGATTGTCTTTTGATCATTGAAACAGAAATAGTGGTCATTTTATCGAGTTACGTAGAAATACTTAAGAATTGTGAGAACGAATAGAAAATTACAATTGCACCACCAATAGGTTTGGTTTTCACAGAAGTAGGGTTAGGCTGTGGGTCTGCAAAGTGGCCATCCCTAGCTACGGCCCTGATGCTACGATTATTTTTATGACACCTTTGAAATGGTTTTGGTAAGCATGTTTCTTTTCTCTCCAAAGTACCCACTTACTTTGTAAAGAGGTATTACGACGCAGTAAGGTTTCTCGATGTTCTATGTTTGTTCAAGTCTCATGAATAGTCATAATTTCATAATAACTTATGCATTAAACATAACGTTAAACTTGGTCGTCAAACTCTATTTTTCTTATTTATTACCTACACCTGTAGTTGGAGTCAAATTACAACCGGATCATTGGACACCTGTTCACGATCCTTTCTTAAAATATGACGAACTTGGCATATTACGTATTTATTTGGATTGTAGGTATAGGTAGTAGATGTCTTTACGTACCTACAATTCATTTTCTATCCATCATGAAATACAAGATGGACAAACTAGTACTCAATCGTCATATGAGAAGCTAGTATTCTCATACAAGGGCTAAGTACTAGTTTGGAGCACCAACAGTGGAGTGCATGCGACATGCACTTCCCAACTCCGTATCATGATTCGCCAGCCATATTGTCAAATCTGGTGGTGTGTGAGGTCAAGCTACAGATATATAGATAGATTCAAGCGGAGGAGATATTGAAGCTAAAGGCATAGATAAATACATTGTATGTCAGACAAACAGGGTTATCCCTGGAGAAAGTGCAGACTGGAATCAAACGTGACCACTTTGAGTCTCCAGTTAAAACAAAGGATTTCGGTTTTTAGCCTAATTGACAATGATCTAGAGCAACCTCCATCACATGCTATGAAACAGCAGTGTGCAACAGGTACTGCAGCAGCTCCATGCAATCCCCCGGAATCCCGCTCCAGTCTGATATTTGAAGACTTTAAACCTGGATATCGGCAAATGTAGGTACTAATAATGTTGGTGAATCACAAGTGTCTAGCACTGAACTAGACACTCGTGATAGTTAAAGAAGACTTATTACTCATTGTTATAATAATAAATTGTTCTATTTTAAGGCAATAATTAAATTTTTAATTATTATCGGTTCGAATTAGAAATCCATAGTTCAGCCAAAGACATTCCAGTCCATCGTTCAGCTATAATTATTTATAGGGATGGATGGAATTAGTCGGGAAACGTGGATTTCATAGACAATGATATTATGCTTACTAATGGATCCACCAGTGCAGATAGATATATAGCGAACTATTGGCAAAAGCTGGGACTGAAAACAAAACCTTATTCAAGAATAGACTCAGATTAATGTTGTTTTTAATTTTTCGTAGCCAAGCGTAGCATTTATGCTACGACTACGATATGTTCGATGGTCATCATCAGTGACTTAAAATAGTTTTGTCTCAATATTAGGTAATGCAGTCACAGTACTAAGCTATAGTTAGAGATTACAGAACAAAGCAGAAAGCTCCTCGTAGACAGGTCTACGAGGTAACGAGGAAGATGTAGCAAAGCGTCTGTTACGTTTTTAGGGACTGTATGGCTGCTTTTATAAATAAAATATTAGAATTTGTACACACACGAAAAAAGTGGGTCAGAAAATGATATGGCAAACTATGTAATGATGCAAATGGCTAGTAGTAGGTAGTAGTAGTCAAGAAGTGCTACGAGTACGACGAACTCGTAAGGATACGTAGGCCTAAGTAGTAGAAATATTAAAAGGACTTGTTTTTGTCTCTGAAAAAAAAGTTGCACTTTTAATTTATAATTGAATCACAGAAGTGTGTACGTGAAATTTTAGAAGCAACCAATAAAAAAAGCGCCCGTTCCATTCAATGTCAATTTAAAAACCGACTGTCGCGTTATGAGTTATGGTTGTGATATTCCAGGGCACCACTTGGGCGCGCTACGTCACGGGCACGGGCGGCACGTATGGTTCGAGGTGACCGGCGCGCCGGGCGATGCTTCAGCGCTGCTCTCCGCCGAGCTGCGGCTGCACCAGGCGCCCACGCACACCGAGGACCCCGCCGCTCTCTACACCGTCGTTGCGCACAGAGTCATCAGCGTCGACAATATAGGGTAGGAATGTAGGATAGAAAGCAATTTTGTCGTATATCGAAAAATGACTAAATTACTTTTTTAGATCATTAGAATCGATCATTAGATCGTTTGCCTACGATGTATTTTTTTATAAAGTCTACGACGTTTCATTGGGTTTTATTGCACGTTTTTAAGAAAACATAGTCATATTTATTTTGAATATTTTATAGATACCATCAAAATCGTGTTAGATACATACTTTGTCAGCAACTTAGCAGTCGTAGAGATAGCTTTAACCACCCGCCCGGACAATCCCCTTTAGTGGCGGTGAGTGAAAACTCTGAATTAAAATGTATCTTTTATATTTGTAGGCTCTGCATAAACTCAATTGCAATTCCATTTTGATTATTTTATAGATACATCAAAATTGTGTTAGGTACATACTTTGTTAGCAGTCGAAATATAGAGAGAGCTTTAAGCGCCGTTAGTTGCATTACCAATTTATGTTTCAACTATCAAGATACAGCAAAATAACTGCTTGAAATTGTGAAACCAATTGCAGAGTAATTAATGTGTTAAATTTGATGAGTTTCAATAAAAAAATACGTTCAAAAAATCAACTCCCTACTCATGCTTTCACGAGTAATGTTTTTTTTTTTTTGTTGGCTTTGTTGTAAATTTCCATTTTTCGAGATACGATAAGACCTCTTCCTTGCGATCGATATGTAGGTTATGTAAAGGTACTGTAATAATTAATTGCTTGCCCATTTCCTTATCTTAATAATAATGATGATGTATTTTTTTGGTTTTCAGGAGTTTGCAAATGGAGAAGGTGGCAGCGGTGAACACGAGTGCTGGTGCCGAGGGCTGGCTGGAATTGAACGTGACCAGTGCGCTGGGGGCGTGGCTCTCATCGCCGGCTGATAACAGAGGCTTCTTCATCACGCTTCATCCTCACTCGCAGCCTGGTACTGTCTTTAAATATTACGTCAAAAGTTGCTCAATATTTTGAAACTGAGAAGCCCTTCGGCAATACTTCGGTTAATGGTCATGCATGGTCAAAAGCCACTCATAAGCCAACTAAATAAATAAATTATTGAAAATTGCTATTGTTTTAAACATTGAAGCTACTTTATAAACTGTTTACCGAAAAACATAAAAACCCAGGTAAACCAGAAAAATTATGCGCATCGGTAAACATATCATCACACATAATTATCCTACTGTTTTAGATCTATTTACTTTTTTGTTCATTTTGTTTCTGAAAACTTTTCTTTTAATTATTATTAAAATTAAGCGTAAATTGTATCTAGTTTAAGCCTTCTAAAATTGCAATAAATTTTAAATTACACAAAATAAATTTTCGAAATAAAAAGGATTACAAAAAGTTTTCTTTTATACAAAAACTTTATAGCCGATAATTGCTTTTAAGGAATGGCTAAAAAAACGTTATAATTATACAAAAAAAACACTCCTTTTCAAATTGTTGCTACTTTTGTCTCTTTTTGTTTCTGTTTTTGTTTTCATATTTATTTCTTGATCAATGAATATAGATTCAAAAGACAAGGTATTAAAAAAATGTAAATAAGGCGTAAAACTGTAATTAAAAATATTGTTAATTGATTCGGGCGTGACTTTGCGGAAATCCATTATAAAATACAATAGACGTAGACGTGGTCTGCGTCCAGCGCTCGGTGTGGCAACACGTCGTGTTCTGGTTTGCAATTGGTCAATCGTCATCCTGAGGATGCCTCGTAGAGAGGTGAAACACGTGTTGATTTCTTACAGGGTTTTTTATGACTCTTGAAGAATAGTTAAGCGGAATAGGTTACTAAATATATCTACGTCTATTGTATTTTATTAAAAATATTCTTTGAGTTTTTTGTCAGTAAGTTAAAAATTGCTATTTTTTGGTTTAAATTAAAAACGTTACTTATGTATATTAAACTATAATTTCCATGAAAGCTGATGAAATTTGCTATAAAACGTTTTTTATTTCAAAACTCTGGCTTCTATAGTTTAAGAGAAATTGCAATTTTAAAAGTGTGGTACTATGTTTTCAAGGCCAGTGTATCTTTGTGTTTTGTGTGTATATTCTTTGTGTTTCCGAATCAGTAAGAATGTTGAGAGACACAGGGTAACTCCAGAAAGACTCCAAAAGCTTCTGAGTTTTTTACTGCCGCACTTTGTTGTAGTGTACCTATTATTACGCGTCTGAATGAAGTTATCTCTTCGTTGAGTTACCTACTTTGGTCGCACCTTGCCATAATTATGTGTCTACAGCGTATGTCAGCCTAAAGATTTGAAAAGTTTTTTGGAATTGCATGGAGTTGTTAATTTAAAATGTAACTATCCACCATTACAATAGAAAATGGTTGTAACAGCTTTATATTAGATTTCATCATCCCTCGTTCGTTTTTCTGAAGATCGACGATGATTGCCGAAGCGTACAGTTTTGCTGGGAGAACTGTATGTGTCTGATGTACACTACAGACAATTAATTTAGGTAAGTATTTTGTTTTTTAGAACGTCACGTGAAACCAGAAGAGATTGGCTTGGAGGAGCCTCGTGGAGTAATTGTGGAGGGGAAGCAGCCGTTCTTGGTGGCGTTCTTCAAGAGCGGGCCCAAGCTCGGCGGCGCGGACGCCGGCGCACGAAGGAAGCGAGAGGCACGGCGCTGGCGCTCACACGGGTACTCCGAGAACTATCTGAGAAACCCACTCACAGGTTAGTAGGGCATTTAAAACTCGGAATAATATTTATTTATTTATTTATTTATTTATTGGGGAAAACAAACAATTGCACATTAAGAATTATAAAAAGATAGGACACAGAAATTATACTAATGTGAAATCAACCACGTTCTCCACAGATACTCAGTGAGACAATTTGGTAAATTGTAAGACTAACGTTGTTAACAATAAAAAATAAAAAGAGGAATATTAATAGTAAATTAAGTATCAACCAAACATAAAGCTGTCAAAACATAAACAATATGCCGCATAAGTGGAACAAGTGGAATAAGTGGAACAACAGTACACATTAATTTTTCAATATGTTAAGTAACATGAATTGAAACTTTCTATGCGGTAAGGCAAACAGATCCAAACTGCAGAAATTCTTATTAAAATTGCTTGTAAGGCGACGAAGAGGCGCACGCAAGCCGGCATTTGTACGACTGGAGGTAGTAGCGAATACAGGTCGTGCGCGCACCTCGCGTCCATGGCATGTTCTGGGAACTATATAACACAACTTGTTAACAGTGTCTAAACAATCATACGAGTTATTGCATAAGTCATACAAAAATGTAGTTTCGAGGAAAGTACGCCTTGAGCTCAATGAAAGTAGATTAAATTTTTTAAGTAACTCACTATATGAGAGATAACAACTTTTAAAGCAGCGATAATGCATGGACTTCAAAAATTTACGTTGTATGCTTTCTATACACTCAATATATTTATTGTAGAAGGGGTTCCACACAGGTACTGCATATTCTAATTGAGACCTAACTAGTGATCGATAGATATACAAATATGTACTAGGGTGCTTAAATTCTGTGGATGATCTCATCACGAAACCGTACATGCGATAAGCATTATTAACAATTTTATTAACATGTGCGTCTAAGTGCAGTTTATCGTCAAGTAATACTCCCAGGTCGCGGATCAAACTCTCCCTTGCCAGAGTTTCACTGTGTATTGCATAAGGATATTTGAATATATTTTTATTTTTAGTGAAGCTAATACAACAACATTTAGGAATACTGAGTTGGAGTTTGTTTTTATTGCAATAATCTGCAAGACGATTGAGGTCTTGTTGAAGCATTAGACAGTCAAGCATAGTTTTGATGGGTCTAAAGACTTTAAGGTCATCTGCGTAAAGTAAAAATTTAGAATTATGAAAGCACATGTCAATATCATTGATAAATATAATAAATAACAAAGGGCCCAGTATCGAGCCTTGAGGTACCCCTGATGAAACACTTATGGATTCGGAATGAAAACCATTGACTACCACTTTTTGCGTTCTATTTGTAATATAGGAAGTAAACCAACGGAACAAATCCCCACGAATGCCGTTAAATGCTATTTTCCCTAAAAGTAATTTATGATCGACCTTGTCAAAGGCTTTACGGAAATCAGTATAAATAGAGTCCACCTGTATACGTGTGTCTAAATTATTGAATAAATAATCAGTATATTCAATCAAATTAGTAGTTGTTGATCTTTTTTTGACGAACCCATGCTGTTGCTTAATAATCTGATCATGAATAATCGGATAAAGCTGATCGTGGACAAGCCTCTCGAAAAGCTTTGACAAGATCGATAGAATGGAAATAGGACGATAGTTCTCAATTTCATGTTTTGGACCAGATTTATGGATAGGGGTGATATTGGCCCGTTTCCACACTTCTGGGAAAGTTCCTTGGCTCAAACACTTATTATAAATAATATATAGTGGGAGACTTAAAGCGTCAGCGGTATTTTTAAGGAAGAGCGGCGGGATACCATCAGGACCTGGACCTTTAGAACAATCAACGGATTTCAAAACATTGTGCACCCGCTCAATACTGATCACAAGATTGCTAACGAGACGACTATTCTTAGCATCGTCGATGGTCACACGAATATAAACTGTGTAGTGGTCGGCTAGGCTTGCTTAGTAAATTTCCGATTCAAAAGCTCGAGATGATCGCATAATGACGTTCGAACATACACGCTTTTCACAGTTATTTTACCACAGAGCAACTCAAGCCAAGCCAAGCCAGCCCAAGCAGCAAGCAGTAACCCACCAGCAATTATATGGCAACGATTATAAAGCTGCAGTATCGCTTATATCTGAGTAGGCCTTGGACTGGATGGATGAAATGGCGGCAGGTCACAGGAGCAATCTGTGACCCCCCATTCCCCGATCATGTGTAATCGTATCATGAGTAATCATGGCATGACTTATTGTTACTCATAAATATTGGGAAATACTTAGAGACACGACGATAAATCTAACTGTCTTGTATGTCTTTTTTATAGATGTAAAACATATTTTAAAAGTTTTAAACCATTTGGTTAAACCATCTTTTTGGTTTAAAACATTTTAAACTACACTTAGCGGTTTATTATTGGTTGAAAATGTTTTTTTTTAATATAGTGCCCTGAGGCTTCACCCGAAGTGATCTGGACCACATCTACTCCCTGATATTTTTTTAGAAATAATCTCGATTTGTCTATACAATTTTGTATGCATATTTACAAGAAAATACATTAAAAAAATATGCAGTAGCTGAGTAAAAACCTAATCAGACTACTTTTTTATTGATACTTAGCTAAAACTTGTTTTTTAAACGTATATTTTAATAAATACGCATAATTATCAAGTTTGTTTTCAGTCTGTGTAATCCTAAAAAAGTAGTTAATATACTTAAATGACTCACATAAATTAATAAAAAACCGGCCAAGTGCATGTCGAATTACGCACAATGAAGGGTTCCGTAGTTGGGATGAATTTATCCAACAAACTTAACATTGTAGTTGAAAAACTTGTTCTCCCATACAAAATGTATGGGAGAACTTGTTTTTGCAACTGCAAATTAAAGTTGGTCGATTATTACTCGGTAACTTTTGAAGCATACATAGCGGTGATAGTTTTCCTTTTAATTTCGTTATATATACTACTGCCGTGAATTTTTTCACATACCCAAAACCAACCATTTAGCTGCCAGGGGGGAGAGGGACACTTCACTCTAACAAAAATTAGCACTTTAAAGTTAATATTTCGCAAACGGATCCCTGAATCCAAAAATGGTTTAGACAAACTCACATTATTTTTAAACGACCTTTCTAACGATACCCCACACCATGAGATTGACGAGAAAAAAAAAAACTATCCCCACTTTATGTGTAGGGGAGGTACCCTAAAAAAATATTTTTTACGATTTTCTTTTACCACTTTGTTGGCGTAATTTATATGTATATCCATACCAAATTACAGCTTTCTAGAACCAACCGTCTCTGAGCTAAGCCGCGGACAGACGGACTGACAGACAGACTGACAGACAGACAGTCAGACAGACAGACAGACAGACAGACAGACAGACAGACAGACAGACAGACAGACAGACGGACATGGCGAAACTATATGCATTCCTTGTTGACTACGGAACCCTAAAAATGGTGAAATATTTCAATTAGCCTTTCTAACAAATTTTTTAATGTAATGCATAATCAATGTACGGGGCCACGTGGTCGTGGTTTTAAACAAATTTAAAACGGTTTTTAAACCACGGATTGTGGTTTGAAACGGTTTATTTACAACTATAGTCGTTTCAGATACGTCACATTGGACAACGAGAAGCTGTGAGATTCAGACACTCTACGTCAGCTTTAAGGATTTAGAATGGCAGGTTAGTGTTGCATAAAACCAGAAATTGAAGAAGTCAAACTTTGAGTAGGACGGTCGTAGGCTAGGTAGAGCCATGGTCACCAGCCAGGGATCGTGGAAGGCGGAAAAGCTTAATATTTCGTAAGCGGATCCTTGAATCCAAAAATGGTTTTCACAGATTCACAATATTTTCAAACGACCTTTCCAACGATATCAAACACCATGGGATAAACGAGAAAAAAACAAAACTACTTGTAGGGGAGGTACTCGTATCCTAAAAAAAGATGATTTTCTTGATTATATTTTACCGCTTTGTCGGCGGTTATCCATGCCAAATAACAGCTTTCCAGTACTAACAGTCTTTGAGCCAAGCCGCGGACAGAGAAAAATACTTGATGCACGTAGCTCGCGGTTCCTCCGTGATAGATTTTGATGGTGTCATAATAATAAAAACTTTTTACAAAAAATTTAACCGACGAAAAAAGATAACTGAAAAGCGAAAAATAAAATAAAATAACCTTTTAGTGTAACTAAGCTCCTAAACTAATTTAAGTAACACATTTTGAGGCGGCGCCAAACAAACAAACAAACAAATTAATTACATAATTATAGCGTGTATTTCGCTTTTCAGTTATCTTTTTTCGTCGGTTTAATTTTTTGTAAAAAAGTTTTTATTTTTCGCTTTTGAGTTACCATTTATTATCGTGGCTTAAATCTAATTTGTGTGCAAAATTTCAGCAGAATCGGTTCACAGTTGAAAATTCGGTAGGTGACAAATCAATCAACTACAGTTTTTCTACCCTTAGGGGTGGATTTTAGTTTTCAATTTTATATGGGACCAACGTCGAGGTATACTCTCCCCAATAAAAAAAAAATCGATCAAATCGGACCACTCAGTAAAAAGTTATGCATGGACATACATTAAAAAAAAAAATACATGTCGACATGAGTCTCCTCCTTTTTTTTTCGTTGGTTAAAAATGATTTAGTGTAATCTGCTCTTTTAAGTAATTCACACCTAATGGCTGGGACCACTGTGGCCCACCATCCTTTGCTGCCTGGAGAAGGATAAAGGCTTCTTTTCATCCTGGATCGCAGACGAAGTTGTGGCAACAGCAAGTTCTAAATAAAATAAGGATTTTTCATAACAGCCTTCAATCTGGCTTTTTGCCTTTAAAATGATTGCCTCTGAAGTTTTTGGTGTATTTTAATTTGGTATAGTAAATTAAGATACTAATAAATATTTGAACTTCTTCTTATTTGAACTTGTCAGGACTGGATCATCGCTCCGGACGGGTACGGCGCGTTCTACTGCAGCGGCGAGTGCAACTTCCCTCTGAACGCGCACAAGAACGCCACCAACCATGCCATCGTGCAAACACTCGTGCATCTACTTAATCCTACAAAGGTTAGTGCTGTTGAAATAACTTTTATCTCCTACTAAAATCTCTGATATTATATCAGATAGATTTCTTCTTACCCAGGGCTTGAAATACCGATATTTTTGGGAACCAGTATTTATTTATTTATTTATTTAAACTTTTCGCACTCAAAAAAGAGGTACAAAGGCGGACTTAATGCCTTAGGCATTCTCTACCAGTCAACTAAGGGTGGTGAAGAGATTAGATGGCAGGTGCTCTGATTGTGACGGTGACGAACAAAGAGAAAAAAAATTAGGTTATAATATAATATTATATCATAATGCATAGATAAGACAGGTTTACAGTATAAGAAGCTATAAACTTACGGTATAACCATTGGCCTTGGTGTGATACCGCTACCAGCATGTACCATTATTATTGTTATTTCTAATCAGTATCGGTACTGTACCGGTCAGGGCCGTAGCCAGGAAATCATTTCGGGGGTTAGGCTTGCTAACTTTTTTTAGAAGAAATAAGTATTTCTGGTTTCAAAGAGGGTAAATTATAAGTACAGTTTTATAAAAAAGTTTTGCGGAAAATCTTTAAAAATAAAATATTTTACGATAATAGACATTCTAAGTCAGAATTCAAATTGGTGAAGAGCTTAGTCATTGTGCAAGCCTTTTAATATTTTGCCTTTTTACCATTTTGTCTATGTTTCGTCTTTATTCTTTTTTATTGTCATTATACTTTTGTTTTCTACCAAAAAACCAGCGCCTTTCTTTACAACATTAATAGTCATTATCAATTTTAATAAAGCCCTGTTTCTCTTTTCCCCCCACTTTACAATCATGACCAAAAAACAACAACATCTTTAACATGTAAGGCCACTTCAGCATATTAGGGCCGCTATGGAGAATACTGTCATGTATATGATGCAAGAGCGAGCGAAGCGAGCTCGAAATTTTTTGCATCCCGCTTCGAATATGTTAGCTTCTTTTTTGTCTTTGACCGTCGATACAGAAATAGAACTATAAGTTTATCAACTTACGTAGAAAAGTTTGAGAAATAAGAAAATGTAAGTTGCATGAGCGAACGAAGCGAGCTCGAAAATTTTACATTCAATACAAAGTCAGAGATCATAAAAATACAGTATGTAAGCAGTATGTCTCTTACTGCTTTTGTAGATTATAAAGTCCGTAGATGCGAAATATGTAGATTACAATCTGTATTAAAGTACGGAGGTACTCGTACCTGGTCAATCTTTGAATTGAGATTCTGGTTTCTCACATTTCGGGGGCGGTTTGAACTAACAACCCCCCCGCCTGCGGCCCTGGTACGGGTACCAAACAAATGATTAAAAACATTATCATCAAAAACAGTCTCCTTGTTTTGTATTATTAATTACATTGCACGCTATTGTGAAGAATCAAGTTCTTCTCACGAATATTTGTTGCTGGGGAGTTTTTACTGCTTCTTCCCAGCACAAGGAAGCACAAGGAAGTGGTGAAAGGCATGACGTCCAGAAAGTGCTGATTCTCAGCCTAATTTGAATAATGACTTTTTATTGATTTTGAAACTATTGTAGGTTCCAAAGCCGTCGTGTGCGCCGATCAAGCTGTCCCCCATATCAGTGCTGTATTACACGGACGACTCCAATGTGATCCTCCGCAAGTACAAGAACATGGTGGTCAAGAGCTGCGGCTGCCACTGATCCAACAAATGTATTCAACGAAACACTAGTCTCTTAACATTACGCTTCTAAATAAATTAAGATGAAGCTGTAGGTCACTCATTAATTAGCGTAAGTTTGTGCCTATTCAACTAAACGTCCATGTTTAAATAATGAGAAAATTATATTTGTAATTAGTTGTAAAAGTTGCAGAAAAAATCTACGAGTCTCGTCTTGCATTTCTCTATGATAATTAGATGACCATCCCTAGCATTGATGGGTGTTCATTGGGTGTATTAATTATTATGTACATATTTTTAAAACCAGTGATGAAAATGATATTTTAATTACGTCTATTATGATTGACTGCTGTTTATTTATATACAATAATAAATTTAAATTATAAATAAATTATTTTATTATAAATCGTTTATGGGACCGAGACTGTATCTATTGACGTCACAGAGACAGTTGAAAGAGTCTATAGTATAGTTAGACCTTCGTATTGCTTGGAAACAAAATTAACATTTTTATAACTGAAACATTCAGTCACTTGTTCATCCGAGAAATTGAAATGTGTTGTTTTGTTGTAGCGCCGTTTCCGTCTCGAAGAATATTTCTTTCATCTGTCTCAATTTAAGTCATTGTATGATGAATAAGTAATTTTAAAGGCATATTTTTTGTATGACTTATATTTTATTTGCCAAGAACTTGTAATAATCGATGTAGATTATATTTGAAAAAACGATCTTCTTACTCGTCTAGAATAAAGGTTTGATGGTTTGGAGGTAACAGCTATTTCTACTTGAGCCGTTTTAGTTCAATTTATATAAGGATTTATCGATTTATACGTACAAAGAATAATATTTATATATTGCGAATATTTACATACAAATCGATAGGTACACCTGTCACACGTTGAGAACATTGAATTTTATTAACAACTTTATATGTATTTTGTATGTACTATTTATTGTGCTCATGTCGAGTGTCGATTTCCGTGAGCACAATTTAAAATAGTTAATGATGTTCTATTTCTGGTTCAGTATACAGGGTGCTTAAATAAGATGGCAAGGCCGGGGTGCAAGAAGGTATAGGTACTTCTAAATTATCGGGAAGTACTTCTGAGGTGTGCTCCTCATTAATACGAAGTATACTATGCCCAGCCTTCCATGCTGGGTTAGGTAAGTATTACTCTTTGGACGAATTTTACCAATGAAGCTGAACGTGATCAGCTCATATAAACCGCGTTCAAGAGCTATCAGTGTCATCATCATTGGCTTGATTATTTGCTTTCTTAATTAAACAATTTCCTTCCCCAAGAAATGTAAGTAAATTGTTACGTATAGGGACAATAATTTCTGATTAGTTTCTAACGTTTTATCTGTACCTAAGTTTTGATAAATATTTTTTATGAGTTTTTATTACCACAAAGCACGGCTAAGCTAGCTGCTAGTTAGTTTTAAAATCTTTTGATTTTGCAGATATCTTTATATTTAACTTCACTGGATGCGTTGACACGCAACTTTCTAAGTATAAGTAGGCACTAGGAACATTGGTTTTGTGGTAAATCGATTACTAATAAGAATATAAGTAATGGATTGTTGTTATGTCCCTACAGTAGTGTTGCATGTCAACATTATGCATTGATAAGGCCACGTGTACTCAGCGTAAGATAATATTGCACATCACTTTAGATGTTCTACTTACATTTACTTGAAGTGATCCTCTACCTGGAGAGTCAGTCTTCGGTTTACAATCATCATTGACTGAAGTAATAAAGGTAAATGAACACTTTCTGGGCGTAGAATCGCAGGTGACATTCAGTTTTGTGGCGGGAAGTGCTTGATGGTTTTCTGACGCGTGTCAGCAATTTTCTGACTTATGTCGTAGTACATAGTGCAGCCGACTTAATTTGGCAAAAAAAATTTTTCATAATAAAATCTACTTTTGAATACGACAGATAAGTACCTTTTTGGCAATCCTGTTTCACAATATTATTAAAACTTAATTACTTTTTGTTTGTATATTAATTGTTTTCTTAATGTTATCTTGCGTTGAAACCTGTTACGTATCAATCTGTATTTTACATTAGCTAAGTAATTTATATGTGCCAATCGAATAAGTCAGTTTTTGTAATTAATATTTACAAGTCTTCGTTATTATTACTATGTACAATTATATGAATTTAGTATAAGATGTAAAATTTTATAATTAAAGGAGTTTACTTTTTTAACTGTTATTTTTATTCATGATTCTCGTTCTCCGGAAAACGTGGAGATTTCCCGAGCTTTGAAAGACACGGACATTCCTTGCACGAACAGCTTTCGGCAACCTCATCATTCTATTGTCCTTATACCAATGTATTTGGGGTCGGCTCAGCAATCTTCTTATTCCGACTAGAATCGTCATCTTAGTAGTCACCTTCTAGCCATATCATCTTTCACACAGTCCATTCAACGTTTCTTTGGTCTTCACCACTCTTATAGACATCCACATTTATACTCAAAACCTTCCCCCTCATCACATGCCTATGCCATGACAACTGATTTCCACACAACTTTTCAGTCGCCGGTGCGACCATGTCCCGTGGGTGCGACTTTCAGACTTATATAGTCATTTATTATTACATACATTCACTTAACACCACACATCATAGCATACTCATCTCATTTACATGCAACTGCCTTTTATTCATCCTTTTTGTGGCCTAACGTTCTGATCCATACAAGACAGCACAGCTTTTGATAACCTGTCTGTCTAAACAAATATTTTGAACATTATGATGTTTGCATGTGTATAAACGCTCATTGACACAGCGTTATGAGTAACTACCTATTTACCTGCATTCCTAGTAGGCTAGTCTGTTTGCATTGCTAGCCACTGCCATCCGAGTTATAGGTAAACCCCTAGATAAGTGTTCACACTTCTGGCATGTTAGCTTTCATGATTAAACACTGAATTTAGAACTAAACCAGATTTATAACAAACCAAAAAAGTGCTTATTTTGTCTCATACCTATGTGGCAGGAATTTGTTTACTGGTAGACAAGCTATCGCAGAGGCAGACCGGAAGTCCCGACCAACCGGCTAGTGGTTAGATGGGTGTTCATTTTTAGCATAGCGAGAGACCATCACCACGTCCGGTCGGTCTTCGGTTTGGAATTTTAGCCAGTAGGACATAATACCCTGATAAAATATAATCGCATGATTAAATTTTGGTATCACCCTGTATATCGACTTGAAGAGGTACAGTTGGCCTCAAAAAGATATACCTATACATCGACAAGAATTAATTTAATTAACTACGATCTTACCTACTTCCATAATATTGTGTCAATTTGTAGCCACAAAACATATTAAGACTCCTGCAGACAATTGCGTCGCGACGGTGTGACGCGATTCTAGTCGAACAATTTCTATGAAGTTTTCATAGATATTTTTCTACAAGAGTCGCATCGCGCCTCTACACATGTAGCTTTACAATGATACAGTATTATGGAGAACAAATTGTAGACAATCGGATGAATTCTCGTCGTTGTATACCTACATCTTTTTGAGACCGACTGTACTAGATGGGTAGAGTCGTGTAAAATACGAAATATTGAAACATTTAGGTACCTAATAAGTAGAATATTACACGAGAATGTGGTCAAAAATATTACGAAAAAACCCGAAAAATATTAAGTTTTGCAAAGACCGATGACATAATGATACACAATTCATTGTAAGCTATAATTTAAAGTTAATTTGGTACACATATACGTATAATAAAAAGTGTCCTTACACCAGTAAGGACACTTGTTATTTCGACAATGCAAAAAACGTTCTAAGGCTTATTACGCAGTGAATGCAAACATTATAAGGTACCTATATATGTTTTGCAAACTGGCCGACAAAGACGGCCCTTAGTAGGTAATAACTGCACTTAATTAATTTATTCATTTACCGTCCCTTAAGCCACTTTGCATGTGCATGGAATTTAATATGAATGTGATGACGTATAAAACATGGATCATGTAGATGTTTTATTATAGTAATAATTTATACTTGCTCAGAAAGAATTATAGTGTTTTTGTTATGTGTAGCGCGTGTAAGGATCATACCTACGTCCTCTACATAATTACAATGTATCAAGACTTGTTTTCATTTCATCATACATATTTTTCAGCTGAAATTCAATCAGTTATCAATATACAAATAGAATATTTGTCTTCACTATTCTAAGTATACAATCAGTCGTTTCATGTTTTTATCGGCAGATATCTGATAAACATTTGAGTCAACGTCTTTGTACAATGTGTACGCGTGACTCGCGACGCGAAGTCAATTTGTGCCTATTCTGAAGGAGTGGAGACCACCGTTTACCAATAATATTTTAGGCTATTAAGTACCTTGTATTTTTTAAGTAAAAAGTGCGAGTATAGTGGTTTAAGTGATTTGTTTCGGGTAATTTTGAGTGCTGGATGGTTTCGTGTCAGGATATCGAAAAATAAAAAGAAACCGCAAGTGCAAAAAAGCTTTGGGCCGCGTCACCGACGGACGGACTGACGGCTTCAAGGGCGCAGCAAGCTTCACCGTCCGGCGCTGATCACAGTGGAGCGAGGCGCGAAGCCGCATCATTGCGCCGCCGACGCTTTGCCACAACACACGTTTCGCACGTCTGGCTTCGAAAATAAACAATGCTCAGCACGCCGATCGACACTCACCACCTGTTCTGAACATTATCGTTTGTGAATGTCGGTATCGGCGCCTCGAGCTCCGAGTTTTTTAATAACAATGTGGCTTCTAATTGTTGTGAGTGCAATTGTCTATGCCAGTGCCGATATCATCCAGGACGCCAAGGTGTTTCATAAGTGTTGTCCGAAGAGTCAAAGTTTAGTAAAGGTGTCAGATGGTGAAGACTTTGGAGCTTCTTCTTACCAGTGTTTAGATCGCGAAAGTGCTCAGAACAGTTACAACATAAGTATTACTCCCCTTTTTGTTGGCGAACATGTACCGGTGCAGCACGGCATACCTGCAGAGTGTGATGAATTGCAAATGGTGCAGATGACATCGTCAGAATTAGATAATCGGCTACAAGATCTAGACAGCTGTTACGACAGGCTCGTGTTAGAAGTTGTAAACGGCACATTGAAACCAAACATTCCTGAAGTTGTAGGTTTAAGCTGTATTCAAAATGAAACATTGAAGACACCAAGAGATAAACTAATTGTACATCACTACCGGAAATGTTGTCCGAGAGGACAGAGTTACGATAGTAATTTCCATTTGTGTAGAAATACTGACGAGAACAATTCAGAAGATTGGCTAATAAAGCGCTTGAAAATGAATGATAATGATATTTATGAAGTTGATAATGGACTGAATTGTAAATCGGATGAGTATGGTGTGGAACTGAGAGAGACTTTCTTTTCACTTGTAGTAGATGGAAGCAATCTGAAGGCTTTAAGTAAAAAAGAAAACGGTGGTGGTGACGCTCCGTCAGGAGAGTGGTGCGTAGACCGGGAGTTCTATAGTGATGAGTTGGTCGCCCGCGTGTGCTCTCGTGACTGTTCTCAATATGGTGCATTCGGTGTGAGGAAATGCTGTCCCATCGGACACCACTATAAACCTCGACGTTGTGGCAGCTTTGTCAGCAGATGTATGCCTAATGTGGACGATGTCTTTTTTAACATATCGGACTATCTGGAGCCTTTGCAACGTAAAGATGAAGATATCACAGGTAAGCTTTTTGCTCTATGTCGATTCCTTCATAATCTTCTTATGAATGATTAAGAAATAGCTATGGCAAAATATTAAATTAGCAAGTCAGCAAGGCGATAGCGGGGCTGACTGACCAGGATGCAAACGCACATGCCAGCACCTTAATTACGTAATACACGATAAATCACAGTTTGAATCATTTTGAAAGAGATTGGTAAACCATTGCTACATAAGTTTGAAAAAAAAAAATCTGCTCTACAACGTAACTAACGCAATGAATGTCGTTGTTCAAATGAAACAGATTAGTCTTAATCATTAGGGGAAATGTGTTACGGAATTAGATAGCTAGGTACTCTGCGATACTTATTTTGCAGATGTCGCAGTATCATGCTGAGATAGGAGCTTTTTGGCCTCGTGCAGGACTTTCTGTTTTTTATTTTCTTTTTATATACTTACTTAAATTCGTTTTTTTATAATTTTATCATTGTGTGTTTAGTTTAATTTGTGACCTTCCTGTGCGAGTCCATATAAATACTTTTTCTTTCACATTAAATCACAACTCGCAGATGCTAGTTTAGTGTAACCAAAAATAAAAAACATTCGTATAAAATAAGATAATTAAAAGTTTTGTCCATCGAAATGTTGTTAGCAGTGTGATAACACCATGTAGCCCTAACCAACACTGATAGCAGACGTTGATTAGATACTTATGTTAAAACATGATAGCAGTTAAAATAACGTATAAATGAAGTACATTTTCTGTCAATTTACCACAAAATTGTAAGTGCTAATTGGAAACAAAGCAAAAGCTTACTAACAATTTGAGGTTCTTATGAGGACGCACCACTCGATCGAGCTGACAGTTCAAACTCACCTGTTATTTATTTCAGAGACTAATATAATATTATATGTATTTATCTTAGAAATTACACACAGTGGCGGTAGTTATCAATGATATAAAGGACGATAAAATCCCATTCAGTATCAGTTTCTATAATAATTGTACCTATTTTGCTTAAAATCATACTTGACATAAGTATGCGTGTAGCGAATGGTTAAACAATTTAATTGCAATCACGTTAATTCAAATCACAGTCAAGATTTTACTGAAATAAAAACTTCGTTTCAGTTCAACATAAAAAATTAAATAAGTCCTAAAAAAGATAACATAAAACGTATCATCATTTGCCCAGCCTTTTCCCAACTATGTTGGGGTCGGCTTCCAGATAACGTATAAAAACGTAAAATAATTTTATCCTTTAAATCAGTGGGGGTGATTGAATTCACCCCTACTGATTTTCAACGGAATGTGATCAAGAAAGTAGCATTTATTCAAAGTAAACGAACAAACTATTTATAAGACAATTACTAAACAGATCACAAGATAGGTAGTTCCCGTTTACATACCTAGATATACTATGTCACTCATTTAAGATAATGTCTATCGATCATTCATTATCTTTATTGCTTTGTAGAATAAAATAACCCAAATAAAATATTGCTGGAAATCTCAATAAAATCAATTGCATAATATATCCGATCTTGTTATATTCTACTCCCAAGAAATTCACATTAAAAACACAGGCCTTCAAATCAGCGTTGGTACCATGACTGATGTGCCTCAGATGCATGGAAGCGGAATAAAACAAAAATTCAATCATACAATGCAATAGTGTGACGTACTTTTAGTATTAGTAAAAACTAGTCAAAAATTCTTACATGTAGATAGCCAGGCAGTTAGTCGGTACAATACCTGCTTTTGACGAGACAGTATACAGGAAGAGACGGTATGGCCGTGAACTATTGCCGTCGTAAAAAGCCACGTACATATGCTTTTTTCACACAGAGGTAATAACTACAGCTTGACCGTTCTTATGGAAAGGCAAATAATATTGCTTATGCTTCTAGATGTCCTCGGGATTCGCACTGACTTGCACTGCTTCGAGGGTCGAGTGGTGCTGAACAAGTCTGTGGAACGGGACCGGCACCGGCTAACTTCCGACGGGCGACTGATCTCGCCTATCAGCGTCGGCGATTCCTATTGTTTTGAGGCCTTCGACAGCCGCAACTGCCCTGATGGCAATATCTTCGTTACTGCCGTCAATTGTTTTGTAAAGGGTCCAGACAACGTGAAGAACTTCCAAATGTCCTTCATCGTAAGTCATGATTTATTATCGTTGGATCCCATCTCATTCATCACGATTACTACACACTTAATTGATTTTCATGATTTCATAACTTCAAACGAAAAGTTGATGATAAATTCTGGAGTTGTTGAGATTATGTGACGGAAATAGCTGTTTTTGTGAATGCGATACATTTTTTTAAGTTTGTTTAGATTCGTCTGCGAGTCAATAGATCACACGAATGTATTGATTCGTTGCTGATAAAATAACGATCAGTGTCTAAGACGTGCTTTCGGGAAATTACTTAACAAGCGATTATTACATTTATATAAATAGAATAAGGTTTACAAAACGACTACAGTTCTTAGAAAGTTAGTTATTGTTTTTCGTGTCACCGCCTTCCTTACTCTGAAGCAGCCGTTTAGGTAAACGCCTTGACTTTCTCAGAGTTTGCAGGTCCATATTTAGGTTTTTATCGGGGTTGTGGGCCATGAGGGAACCATCATCCAGAAACGTAAACAAAGGAGGTGAGAACTCCGGCCGTGACGTCATTGCGCAGCGGGTAATCATAACCCTCTGTTAATTTCTCTGTTCACACATTGTAATATGATAGGATTTGACAGATTATAGATCGGAAAATACATTTATACATATTTCTACTCAATGGTACTATTTGCAAATGATGTCCAGGAAAGCATCCCATCGGTTTTAGTTCCCATTCAATTGATCTTTTATTATAGTATAATTTTTGAATCTTATAAATCTATGGTATCATTCAAATTAATTGCGTTGTCATGTGTTTTAGGTAAGAATCCGATAAATTTTTTTTGTAAGAATGTCAACACTTGTCTATTTTTGTGTTTAATTAAGTGATTTACACCTACAATCTAATATCAGCGATGATGGTAAACTCTGAGAACTATGTACAATTGTACACACGGCTACACATCAAGCTATACATTTCCAGTTTATGCTGATCTTGCATTGTATAGGATTTCCGTACAATGCGAGGTTAGCTTATACTGGAAATGTATAGCTTGATTTGTAGCCGTGTGTACCTCATGATCTGGGAAACTTCTTAAATAATTATTTAAATCAACACAATATCGCTGTCCTGTGGGCAGTTTGTTGATCTACCGACGTCAATCTATCAATTCTAATTCACACTGAAGCACAATTAATTTGTTATATTAAGATATTATTAATTTGTTGTGCAAATAATTGGACATATCATAACATAACAGATCTCCACGCCTGTATTCCCTGAAGTTTCAGGCAGAAAGTTATATACAAGGGAGCGAGCATATATTGCCATTACCTGGGCACGGATCCATACTCCGGGCTGCTACTGAAAAAATATTTTTGGGTGTTTATGTTTGACACCCTGTAATACTTTACCCTGGCATTCGAACCTACCATAGGTTCTGTGCGTTTTTGAATACAAGACCATCAGGCCGCGTCCTAATAGAATTTGATCGTCGCGCGAATACGCGATCGTGTTCATATGCTCTTCATAATCTGGGAAACTTCTTAAATAATTATTTGAATTAATAATTTTATTTAAATCAAATTCATCCCACCATCCACCATCGAAGCTTCCAAAGCAGTAGTATTGCTATAGATAGCAAGTTTGACGTTTATATTTCCGTGACAGCTAATCTGCATATCCAGCGTGTGCCTGGCGCTGACCCTGGTGGTGTACATGTCGCTGCCGGAGCTGCGCAACCTGCACGGCCGCACGCTCATCTGCCACGTCAGCATGATGCTGCTGGCCTTCAGCTGTCTCGCGCGTGTCCAGTACAGCCGCGTACCCAATGACACCGCCTGCACTGTTCTTGGTAAGTTATTTTTTAACATCGCATGTCTTGCCATTTTATTCTGAAACTTTATTGAAGCTTAATGAATTTTACACGTAATATAACATGATCGTTGTCTGTTTTTAACTTTTAATTACCTACTTGTCAGACAGTCACGATTAAATCTATCGTAAAAGGAAATACAGAAAGTATCACGCAATAATAATCACGCAAATAATAAAGTGGATGAACGATTAGATTCATTTTATGGTCATGATAAAGAGGTTGTTCGAGCTTCATTCACTTTGACCGCAGTAAAACACAGTTTGGAGTTAAAAGCTTATAAACTGTTTCATGACGGAACAGTTTTCCCTCTTATAATAAAGAAAATTTATTGCGTGCGTAAACAAAGTGCATTTAATAATAAACTAAGTAAAAAACCGGCCAAGTACGAGTCGAACTCGCGCACGAAGGGTTCCGTACCATTATCTATAAAAACGGCAAAAAAATCACGTTTGTTGTATGGCCCCCTTAAATATTTATTTTATTCTGCTTTTTTGTATTTGTTGTTATAGCGGCAACAGAAATACATCATTTGTGAAATTTCAACTGTCTAACTATCACGGTTCATGAAATACAGCATAGTGACAGACGGACAGACAGACAGACAGACTGACAGATGGACGGACAGCGGAGTCTTAGTAATAGGGTCCCGTTTTACCCTTTGGGTACGGAACCCTAAAAACGAGTTCACTTCCTGAAAATTCCCATGTCTCGATGGCGCGCGGATTCTTATTTTATTATAGCGTGGGATACATTTTTATTATAATAACGCAAAAGGGAAATTAATAATCGAAACGATAAGTGATACTATGTTTCGGTGAATGATAGATATAAACGCAGTCTGTTTTGAATTAACTTTATCTTATAAGTACTTGATAACATCTGCCTGCAATAAAAATCGAAGATAGAAGTGGCGACCTTATCTAAATCATATTTTAAGGCGTATTATTAAATATACATGTGCTGCAGATATAATGCACTTGAATGTTGTTAATGAATACACGATAATTTTGAATCAAAGTTACGTAAATCGCTATATTTACTCTCAAGTACATGCTTTCCAAATGTTGAGATTGGCACGCTGTACAAATATTATGCAAATGATTCTCAACTAATTTGCACTATATTATGTCTGTACTAATTAACATACAATGGAACAATAAATTAAACGTTACCTATGTTCCCAAAGACTTGCTTGTTACTGCTGTTACATCTCAAGATGTAGCACTATTAACTTGCCATATTTTTTGTGACGTTCTCGTTTCCAAATCTGTTTGCAATAATGAGATAGATTGAGCAAAATCCGCTGTTAGGATATTTATAATTATGGTCATTTTACCACTGCTATACGACCAACGTCATCAATCTAAGTTGGTTTTCAGTCAATAATATTTCATTATTCATGTTTTCTGATAAAAGACTGTGTGTTTGTATTAATAATAAAGGATAGGTAATAGGATACCATGTGATTAGAATTTGTTTTTCGGGTTTGGATTCACGTTATCACTAAACTGCTATCTAATTGCGTAACTTATTTTCGTAACCGATTAAGACTAATTTGTTTCATTTTTACAGTTCAACAACATTCATAATATTACATTATTTACGTTGTTGAGCAGATTTTTTTAGAACTTATGAAGCAATGGATTATACATTTGTTTCAAACCGATTCCAATTCTGATTGATCGTGTATTACGCAATTAGGGTGCTGTTTGTTTCGCGAATGAATGTTCGTCAAAAAAAGCTCGCGCAACGAATGTTTGCAAAACAAATTCGTGAAGCGAATGCTCGCGGCGAGTACCCTTCATTAAACAAATTATAAAGACTTGGCCGGTATGCAACCCTGAGGGACACTATTTATAAAACATCGCATAATGTCCTTAACTTGTCAAGCATCGACAAATGAAACACAATTAATTATTGTTATAACGTAAATGGCACGAGTAATTAAGTAATTGAATGTGTGAATCTGATTATGATGATAATTGTTATGGTGTAGTAAGGTGTGATCAATATAAATATTTTTTTATAGTTTGCTTGTTTTTAATATACCTGCGTTATCAAGAAAATCTGTTTCAGTGTTTACGTCATCGAACAAATAAATTGCCTAAACATCCATTTTAAATTGAGCCTCAGTATAGAGTTGGTGAATCAGCCAGTACTTTTGTTTTTATTAAAAGAATAAGGTTTTGGTATGGGTAAGGTATTGTTAACTCTGACTAAAATGGTATTATTTGTAAAGCGAAGCAATAATTTGTCGAAAGTTTTTTGTATTTTATAGACATATCTAAACATTGCTACTCCAATTTAAAAAAATCATTTGCAACGAAAATGATAAAATTAATAAATACTGACAAAGAATGGCCAATCAATTGACTGATTATTCATTATTGGATACATATTACCCATAGTTGACCTATCCATAGAAACATTCCTTGCTCTAACGCCAAAAGAGTAGAGGGTAACCCATTTTATCCAGGCATTACACCGCATAATTTAAAACTGAATTCCTTTGATTCAATTTCAATAGTTACTTTTTTAATTTCCGTCTCTAAGGTACTAACAAATCCTCTATAACTAAATTATGCACAGTTTCAACATGTAGCAAGCATCGGTTGGATTGTGATTAATCAACGTTAACGTAGCAATGCGTAAGTGAGATAATTTGAGAACCGAAGTAGTTCTGTAGGAACGATGCCAGTCATAGTTGATCCATTACATGATCGCTCATTGTTTGCACAGGGTACGGGATCTACTTCGGCTTCGTGGCCGCGTTCGCCTGGCTCAACGTCATGTGCTTCGACATCTGGTGGACATTTGGGTAAGTTTTGTTAAGAATCAACACAAACATTTAGACTGGCTACAATGCAAATGACGTGTGAATTGAAGATGCCTACGTTATGTGTATCATCATGTACCTCGCCTGCCTCGCCAAGACAGTTATGCACATCTATCGCGTACTCAACCCAGTTTAACATACTGTTAGGCCTGTAACCATCATTCTCAGTTTGATCACACGCAGCCAGA
Source organism: Lithophane leautieri (assembly GCA_949152455.1). Taxonomy (NCBI): domain Eukaryota; kingdom Metazoa; phylum Arthropoda; class Insecta; order Lepidoptera; family Noctuidae; genus Lithophane; species Lithophane leautieri. Next base: position 9,035,663 of record OX424462.1, on the reverse strand, counting down.
TCCAGATGCGTGTGGTCAAAGTGTTATTACAATTGTAAACGCTAAACAAATAATTTCCTGCGATCAAAAACTTTACTTCGCTCTCCTAATTTCAGATTGAGTACACATCGCGGGCCGAGATAGCGAGAGTTTGTTTATATCATAACATTCAAGAAAATATTCGGCCGTGTAATGCGCCAGACACTGTGATGCATTCAGTCTTGAGCTAGTATATTCCGAAGTGTTTCAAAATCAAGTTCAGTCGCTATTGGCGGTACATAGCAAAAAGTTTGTTTCACATGCTGAAAGCTCATATTTTCAAAGATTGACAGCTTTTTATTGAAACTTTGTATTTGTGATGTTTATAGTTCAAATACTCCAAATGAGGATGTTATTTATTCGTGAAATAGTAGTTCTACAAAATACGAGCACATGAAATATTGGGTTGGGATAACAAGTCAATCCGGCAGACGGATTTTACGGATGCGTAATGCTGCTATCTGTGCTAGCTGCGGTTTGGGTAGGAATACAGGCGCTGCGCCGGCGCTGTCTGTCGTGACTAACGGCTCGTTTTTCGTGAAAAGCTACAAACAGTAATTGTTTCCGAACTATTAAGATTTAAAGTCGACGACGTTTACAAATGAAATGATTTGTGGTACCTTATGTCATCATTACATCCTAACTTAATAACTTAGGTTTTAATTGGATATGCGCGCTCTCCGGCCGGTTGTTTAGAGGACAAATTCTTGGAGTGTTGCTCGCAGTCGTTTGTCGCAATGTGGGTAAATGTTTGTTTTGTCTTAGTTATCGATGAGTTTACACACCGGCTCTTTGATATTTGCACATGGCAAGAATCCCCGGCCACGTTAAGACGTTTAAAATCAATATACAAATATAACAAATACCGCAATGATCTAATGGAAGTTAAACAATGTGTAATTATAGCAAATCATTGTTATATTTATGTATTAATAATTTGTAGGTACATTTTTATTCGATAAGTGGCGCATTTTACGTAATAGGGTTTAGGATGTGATAAATGTGATGTGATAATACATAATTTGTTATCATGAGAGGATGCTTAAAACGACTGAATCATGTATTATACGAGTAAGTACCTAGTCAGCCAATTCATGTTTTTTCCTAGTAAAAATAATATGATAATTGCTCTTGGATTAAGCATCGCTTTCGCCTTTACCTACGAATTTTTGGCAGGACAATGGGATAGAACTAGCATAAAATTCCACCATGTCAGCAGTGAAAGGTAGGAATTTTGTAGTTTTGGAAATATTATCTAATTGTTATTACTTAATAACAAACTTCGATTAGCGTAGCGATGTTTTTAGCTTATTCCATTGTAATGTGAAAGTAGACTGTATCCGGTGGATGAAAAACCATTGCATGTTTTCCACGTGTTTTCCTGTTGCATGCGACTTCCTCTGCGATCCAGGAAGAAAAGTAGCCTATGTACTTTTCCAGGTCATGGTCTACCCATGTGCCAAATTTCATCCAAATCCGTTCATCCGTTTTAGCGTGAAAGCGAAACAAACAGACAAACTCACTTTCGCTCTAGTTAGGATGTCCTCAACATGTTTCAGTGGACGTGCCTGACTGTGCGTCGTTATGAATGGGCGTACGACAACATACGTATCTATGCGCCTCACGCCCACTATGCCAAACATTGCTCACACACTTGCACCTCAGTTGCATAACACACTTTTTGTCACAATCCGAAGGATTTTGAAGGAAATACCTAATTAATATAATACTTATTTGAAAAAATCGTCAGTCAACCACGTAAATAACGCAATAAATGTTTGCCATTGTAAGTTGTGTGTTACGCAATAGCCCCGTAAGGTTTAGGCATAAGTGGAAAATTAAGTTGGATTCTTACTTAATTTTCCGGGACCGAGTCGTTTATAGAACTATGTTTTTTCTTACATTACTTTCCCAGTTCCATGAATATCTTGTAAGTAGGACAAAAAGTAGTTCCCTGGTTTTTTTAAAGTATGTCTTTTGTTCTGGCATTTCCATCATTTATAGTATTTTCTTTTCTAAGAAATAAAAGAGTTTTCAGAATTTTCAAGAGTCTTAAGCAGTATTGGTATTGTAAGTACTTACGTACTACCTTCCTGAACGCCTTGTATCTAGGGTCGCATCAAAATAATGCATGCGACGATAATCTTGTCTACTTATGACTATTTATGAGTAATTAAGTAATTATGATTGTCACCGGTATCGTTTTGTGGATTTAAACGGCTATACCTAAATCTACTTACAATGAGTACTGAACTACCTATAAGTCCACCTAGAATTAGTTTCAATAAGGGTTTAATTTTGTACGCAAAATAATCATGCTCTTCTTTTTTTGTATTAAGTGCCTTTGTCTTTAAATGCAACCGAATCAAAAGCATTGCAAGCTTCCGAGTTATACTAGTGACGTCAGTGTGAGATGAAATAATAGGACGGAAATGATGTTTTATATTCACTATTTGCACCCATCATTACCGAATTAAAACAATTCGATAGCAAATATAAGTTAAAAGCAGATATTACATACCTATAATTTTCTAACAACTTTCACGATTGTGAACATTCGAAATGTGGTCCCATGACACAAATATCTGACAACATTATGAGCAAATAATATTAAATAAGTAGGTACAGCTGGCGACAGACAGACATTTAGCAAAAGCTACGACTATTTTCCAGAATTTCAACTAATTAGACTTTGTTACAGAGTAACCTAAAAGCTTAATTTGATGGCTTCTAATGTCGGATTGAAAAGCCAAGCGTGCAGGTGACGATTAGGTCGCGTTAATGAAAACCGACAGAATAGGAAAACGCACTTCATGTGTCGGCACTGTGTGGGTGGGGCCTAATTAAGACGCGTCACCGACCACTCCAACAAAATACCGCGAATAATTACAATATGGAATAAAAATAACATAAACATTGTTATAAACGAACTGAGAAGGTCGTGGTAGGTCTGCTTTTATTATTAGGGTACCGTGTCGTAGTTTTCTTGAAGGATAACTCTGTTGTCGTGCTCTTGAACTGCTTTGATTTAACCATAGATATGATTTACAGGAAAACGAACCGTAATTGTTTTTGGGATATTACTAAATTCTTGCTGCAACCGATATGTGGAAGAGGAATGTCGTTTAGATCTGAATTTTCGCTCATTGCCTATTTTATTTAAATACAGAACCTTTGGCGAGCAAGCTCAACTCGCTCCCAACCATATTTTAATTTGAATATGGTTGAGTAAGATAACATTCATAACGCATACGTGTGGTAAATGTTAACACGCTACAGTTCTGTTTACAATTTCTTGGTTCAGTTGAAGTATACATGATTACACGATTAGAAGCACACCCGGGATATGTGTACGCTATAATGAACTTATTATGTTCGGAGCTTTAGTTATCTACGGCTTAATTTTTATCTGAAGCCGGGTGCTTGTTATCTTATATTTTGTCACAGTACTTTATCCTCGTGATTAGCTAGTCAATCCCCATGACCCGGCCGACTTAATGGGAGCAGTAAAAACCAATAAAGACCCCATAGGTACGAGCTATTAGCTCACGTCAGGGCCGTTACGACTTCCATGATGTTTACCGCAATCGCCATAAAAGTGATGGGCCTAGGAGCATTATTATTTCAACAATAAAATTAATGTGTCTCGTTACTTTACTGATCTCTCTGTGTCTACCAAATCTGTGGTATTCTTTTCATATGCTCGAATATAAAAGAGGTTTTTTACTGACATTGTTTAAGATACAATGTCAGTGTAAACTTCTCGGTAATATATGATCGTTTGAGGATTTCTAATGGTGGATCCTCACAGCCCCGGCGGCTCTACAGGCGGCTTGACCACAAGCAAAGCCGCCAAAAAAGCCGCCGGTAGACGCCAGCAAGTGCGGCTGTGAATCGATATTATAGTTTTGTGCGAACTGTTCCACTACTGCCGCGCAGTGCGGCCGGCGGCATCGCCGGAAAAATGGCCGCCGGCATTGCCGCACGCAAAGCCGGTGGCGGGCGGTAGGGCCGCCCGCGTATGCCGCTGGCTGTGAGGATCCACCAGTAAACGTTATAAAAAATTGAGTTTGTTTGCAGATGCAAATAACTATGTAAATAAGTAAGTACTTTTGTCTGTTTGCATAAGAATAAGGAAACTATTGAGTCTATTTTATTGGAACTATAATTTAGTAGGTATCTACTTACTTGGAAAAGTTCTACTTCACGAAAATTGTTTTTTTAGGGTTCCGTAGCCAAATGGCAAAAACGAAATCCTTATATTTTAATATCCATCTGTCCGTCTGTCAGTCTGTTCGTCCGTCCTGATATACAGCCATCATTTTACTCGGAGACGCACTATATAAATGAAATTGGAAAGAAGGTGTATTTTATGGACCGTTAAACAATGGTGTAATGAAATAATGAAAAAAAAACCAATTCGTTTTTAACCTTATACATAACCGAAGAATGAAAAAAATATATGATTAAGCATGAGGGGTAGGTATCGTTGAATTCCTTATTTAAAAAGATTATGATTTTTCTAAGTGTTTTTTTTTATTGGTCTGATGGTTTCCATAATTTTTCGAGAAATGCAAACTTTTTTGCCGTCGATAAAACCAATACTGTGCATTCGCAAATATTCACCCAGTATTGATCTCAGCTTGTGTATAAGCTTTTTGTTTTTATATTTAATTGTTTGTTTGTCAACCAGGAGCGTCCGCACCGTGCAGCCGATGCGCAAGGCGGACGCCGAGCTACGCCGGTTTCTCTGGTACTCGCTGTACGCGTGGAGCACGGCCATCCTGCTCACCCTCATCATGTTTCTCTTCGACAAGTACCCCGTTGCCAACATCCTCGACGCCAACATGGGAGAAGGAATATGCTGGTTCGGACAAGGTGAGCAAGTTTTTATGCTAATAAAGGGCAGCTTCAGGCTCATTCAAGGGTTGGCCTTAACCTATGAGCACACAGCTTAGCGAAAAAGCTGTTTTAAATTTTGATGGTACTCAATGACTCACGAAGATATGATTAGTATCTACCTTCAATTTTGGTTGGTTAGATAAGAAGGGTTGACATACCATCAACCTGGCTATGTTGGTGACAAGCGATACCTTTTGGGAGGTGAATTACTGTTTACTATATGGTGGCTATCGATGACGTATCTATATGAGTAAGTACCTATATCTTGTACGTACGATGAGTTTTTACGTAGGATGAGTTTTACGTATCTACCCAAAAATGTGTACTTTCCATCGACACATCACATTTCTTGCAATATAAACCCGTTACGAAATCGCTCTAGCCAACATACCTACACTTGTTTCCCGTAATACCAGTTTATCTTTCATTTGTTAGTTTGTACGCAAACGATCGAAATATCGGAGATTTTTATTAAAACCTATTGAAACATTACGCGAGTGTAGTATAAATATTATAATAACTACGCACGTACATATTTCACATACAATATTGAACATTTGGTTAAGATTTACAAAAGCTTAAATAAAGACATGTGGAAGACGTGAATTTATTTTATGTGTCAATTATTATTAGTCAAGTGTGTAGAAGAAATAAACTGAAGATTTAATATCGTTTAACAAGCCACAGATTTTGGAATCTTCTGCTAGCAACTCGACGTGACTCATAGTGAAATATATAAGTACAAAATATTATGAATATTTCTTTTCGTTGCTGATAAATGTGTAGTTTCATTAAACGCCCGCGCTTTTAAAGTAAACTCCCGGTCCAGTTCTGCGTACAAATAATAAACAAACCTATATCGTCATTTTTCTTAAAACTATACAGTTATCACGAATTACGTTTTTTCATTCATTTATCACCTTTATGTCTATATGAAAATTACAGTTCTCATGCATTGTCTGAGCAACAATCTGAACAGATTTTCGATTATTTTCGTCAGCGTAATGAGTACCTAACTTACTTACAATAGCTACGCTAGCTGCAACTCATCCTTTATGAAGATTCCAGAAACATAGTTGTGTAAATATACAACCAAGGATTGGTTGACCATGGCCATGAGCATGACAGCATTACTATGTTTACATATACTTAGGTGGGGTGGGGTGCATGCTGTACTTATAGATATAATAAATACATACAAGATAACATGCACGAGTAATATATATTTAATTAACTTCGTAAATAGAAAACATGATAAATAAAACCGACTGTGGAATCAAGGTCTTTTACAACTCGTTAAATGTATTAACACTTTAAAAGTAATGGAAATCAAAGATTACTTGGAAAACACTTTTGATTGAAGGTAGGATACCGTGAAAAATGAAATACAGTTTAAAATAGTGAATTCAGCACGGTCCTGGTAGGTATATAATTATGACGAAGACAGAATAAAATTGCCATCATCTTAAGTTCATTGTTCAACTGAACGCTCTACTATTTCTAGATTTCACGTGCCGTTAGTACTGGATGAATTTCTTATAACCTCAGCTTAAAACACGCAGTTTATACAAGTCTTTTAGACAAGAAATGTAAAGTCATTTAGACAAGAAATGTTAAGTCATTTAGACAAGAAATGTAAAGAAAACTGCGTGTTATAAGCTGAGGTTATAAGAAATTCATTCAGTACTTATTGCTCATATGAAATCAAATTGTTTATTCTATAAATAAGATATCGGAATCACTTTTACACGTCATGTATACATTAATAAAAAATAATATTAATACTTAAATGGTGTTAATATTTCATAACTGAGTAGGTATCCGAGAAGAAATAGCGATGCAAACTCAGGGGTCAGAGTCTCGTTTAAAGTGACATTAAATATAAAAAAATATCTGCAGCAAAATGCAGGGTAGCATCCGGACTGACCTTTTGAGGAAATTTCCAGAAGCAGTTTGAAGTTTGAACAGACGGCACGCATGCATCAGCCATCGTGAGCTCAATTATTGTATCTTAGGGAGCTCGACGACCACAACACACAACAATACCACCAGCATACCAATATATCCAGACCATTACGAGGGATTGTGTTAAGTTCAAATATTTGGACGCTTTGAAAATGGGGCGACTAGGCGACGTGCGACCCGCCTCATAATAATTGGTACACATATCTGTCTAATTGACGAAGACGTCTCTATGTACGTAGGTGTTTATTAATTGTCTGCGATAAAGTTAGCGCTGAAACACGTCACGAATCATAGTCATCATAATAGTCAAACGCTTTGCCAATATTGGGCAAGACTGAGACTGTTAGTAATAATGGCAGGATGGATTGGTCAATAATAAGCCATACCTGCAGGCGATGTTATAGATTGATTTGTACCTAAGAAAAAAGAAAATATGATTTGATTTTGTTGATTCCCGGGGTATCAATTATTAAATCAGCTTGCTTAAATTCTGCTGCTACATGGATCCCCCCTCATAGGTACTGCAAAATATAGCTACCCGCTACGGTTGACAAACTGATTGCAAATTATTTATCATGTGCATCAGTTTCGGGCAAGTTATAATAATGAATCAATCTGCGTAGCCTTTTTCCAACTTTGTTGGGGTCGGCTCCCAATCTGAACAGATGCAGCTGATTATCAGTATTTTACATGGAGCGACTGCTCCTGACCTCCACAATCCAGTTACTGGGTAGCACGATACCCCTTGGTAAGACTGGTTGTCAGACTTTTGGGCTTCAGACTACCCGTAACGACTGTCAAAGATTTACGAATGACAGCCGGGACCAACGACTTAACGTGCTTTCCGAAGCACTTCTCGATATGTTATGGATGGTCACCCATCCACGAACCGGCCACGGCAAGCGTAACTTAACCTTCAATCAACCCGTGCGGCTGTTATCATTTAGTATTTCGGGCAAGACATAATGAGTCGAAAACCTCGTAATGAGTACAGAAAAATCACTATGGTAGTTTGTGTTTTCAGCCCGTGCATAATTGAAAACTTCCCAACAGAAATACCCAAAAACATTGCGGTTAAAAACAACCAAGACTATTGTTCAGATAAGAACCTAATCATTCCGATCACGCTATGTTATGACGTAATTTTCGCTCCTACAATAACTAATAATAATGAGCAGTCTTAGCCTTTAGTGAACCAACTTTTTGTAATGAACTTCAAATGATCTTTATCACGTCAATCTCAATTTGATTTGGTTTAGTCTTTTAATGCGTGGTTCCTATACCGACAGGTGACTAAAAAAAACACATGTTTTTGCCAACCAGTCATATAATTCTAAAAGGTTGTACTTACTAAGAAATTATCGTCTACGTCTCGAATCATTTCATAGAATCTATGAAAAGATTCGAGATATGATTTTAAAAGCTTCTGTGTAAAAGAAAAGGATGAAAGGGTCTACGAAATAACTACTACCTACTTTTGCTTTAATATTGAAAAAGATACAGAACGTTTTAGTTTTACCTAACAACTGTCGGCTATAAAGTAATAAAGTAGGTAGAGTCTTCAGATCTGGTGTCAGCACGAGTTATGAAAGAATATCTTATTTTATTCAGTGATTTCAGCCTCCCTATGATAAAACATGCCTATGTTTACAGTTCAGAACTCGCGGACAGACTGGCCGCATTACATATACTTCGTGATCCCCTTGGGCCTGGTGACGTGCACCAACTTTGTGCTGTGGTTGCTGACGGCTCGCCATTGCGCGAAAGTCAAGTCTGAGGTGCATCGTCTACAAGCCGGCTCGGTTGGCGACCGCGCCAAGCACCGCTTCCGAGTCGACAGGGCAAAGTGAGTTATTCTTCAGATTTTCTCCGTGTTTTTTTATTACCGTTAGTAAACGTTTAACAGTTCATCTTTTATGGACAAATTGATGTCATCGATGACAGTTATTATACAGGTACATATCAGAGCCCCTGAATACTCTATCTAATAGGTATTACTTGACAAATCTTCGTTTTTATCCAACTTTCAAAATCAAAATATTTTATTTCACATAAGCCCACATGGGCACTTATGAAACGTCAGAAGCTAGGTGCACGGTTCCAATTGGTCGTTTCCTATGGAGAAGAGCTGGCAAGAAACTCCATGGTTACTCTTTTAAAAGATAATTGGCTTTTACAATATTTTCGAATTACAGTGTTAATAGTTATGGCAGGACAGTGTAGGCCTTTCAAAAAGTTTCATGGAGGTTGTTAAAAAAAAAGAAATGAATAGGTACGGTTTGTTTCAATTCGATTGCTTTCTGGTGCTGCTGATAACTTGGTAGTCAAAGAATACCTCACGAGGTTTATTTTTATCTAAAACATGAACCAATTTCAAGCTATTCGTCACCGTCTACAGAAACCGTGAAATGTTTTCAGTATGCGCGAATACCTACTTTCAATGTTTGTTTGGGTTTCTACCGGTAAGCTGTATACATGTGTTACAAATATGTATTATATTTATAGATAAATTCATAGTAATATTATTGTAGAAACTAAAGAAAAACAAATAATTTTTGTTTCCGCAGATTAAAATCTCTAATCGTACAGACATAAATATTAGAATAATTATTTAATATCACCTTAAATGAGGGTGTTATGTGTTTAACGTGTTTCTGTATAATAAATGGGCACGGTCTTTATTAATGAATGAAGTAGACGTCGACTGTGTGATGACACGAAGAGCAATTACCCGCCTCGTTGAGTAATCAAGTAAAACTTAGTAGGATTGCTTGAGCATGATTGACAAATTCCCAGTCTTTAGCAGAGTCTAAGTCTCTACAGTTATTTTATTTGTTGTTGGTTTTTCTCTGAAGCCTGATTGACATGGTGCGATTTTTTTGCCAGTGTGCACCTTATATTAAAGCAACAATAAAGTGGCACTGTCTAAACAGTTTGTAGACGATGCAACAATTTTATTGTATGCCACACACAGGTAAGAAACTTGCATCGAACGCTGCTTAAAAGATATTTCGAAAGCAGAGAGCAAAGAGCTTCGAAATTCAAACGGTATCGAATGGTGATGATTTATTTTAGAAACAAATGAACTCACTTTGAAATCTTTCTTTGAAATGTCACTTTAGTGACATTGGAAGTGAACTTTACAGAATTTCTATGGGCCGTAGTTACGCTTCTAAAACTGACCAACCATACGAGAAAAATCCTTGACTCATCACTAAGGGAAGTGCGCACATTAGATAACTTTATCATAAGGGCAATCTGGTGAATCATTCATTACACACATAAGCATCACTCTATCAGCACAGATTACTTAATAATATTAGTTGTTATTACTTTAAGTGCACTCTCAGCTTTTTTCTGGTAGCCATTTAGATTTTTCCCTAAAATCGTTTTATTCTGCTTAATTCTAGTCAAACCAGACATTTTTAACACCAATTTAATGTTATAAAAAACCGGCCAAGTGCATGTCAAACCACGCACAATGAAGAGTTCCGTAGTTGGGATCAATTTATCCAACAAACTTAACATTGTAGTTGAAAAACTTGTTTTCCCATACAAAATGTATGGGAGAACATGTTTTTGCAACTGCAGATTTAAGTTGGTCGATTATTACTCGGTAACTTGTGGAGTCTACGTAGCGGTAATAGTTTTCCCTTTTAATTTCGTTATATATACTACTGCCGTGAATTTTTTCACATATCCAAAACCAACCATTTAGCTGGCAGCGGGGGGGAGACATTTGACTAACAAAAATGAGCACTTTAAAGCTTAATATTTCGCAAACGGATCCCTGAATCCAAAAATGGTTTGTACAAACGCACATTATTTTTAAACGACCTTTCCAACGATACCCCAAATAATGGGATTGACGAGAAAAAAAAACATCCCCACTTAAAGTGTAGAGGAGGTAAAAAAAAAAATTTTTACAATTTTCTTTTAGCACTTTGGCGGCGGGTTTTTTATATGTATATCCATACCAAATTACAGCTTTCTAGTACCAACCGTCTCTGAGCTAAGCCGCGGACAGACGGACGGACAGACAGACAGACAGACAGACAGACGGACATGACGAAACTATAAGGGTTCCTTGTTGACTACGGAACCCTAAAAATGTCCACGGGTTGACACGACACGTATTTAATGAAAACCCGAGGGAGACGGTGACGTCGTTATAAAACGTTTTATATTGAAGTAGTAAGTACTACCTTTTATATAATTAAAGGTAAGTACTTACTTAGTTTTTATTATGTCAAAATAAAGTTTATGTTGTGGCGAAAATCTATCAAATTTGACCTTTTAGCCTTTGTATTTAAATAGAGCGAAATTACGCACTAGATAAAAATATAACATGGTAACACTACAGTGTCTCCTATTGATAATATTGTTCAGTCATACTATACAGGACGTTAATGAAAGCAGATACTTTGTGTAACCAAAACCCAACCAAATGTGTTGCAGTGCAAGTATACTTACTTACAATGCAAGACACTTTTCCCTGATTCATTTTTATTATGATTTATTCAAATATTTTACCAAAATTTTAACTCCACTATTGAAAATGTAATATTTATAAATTAGTAAGAAAATTAAATTAATAGAAATCCGTTTTCAATCTTCAACTTTAAACATTCCGTAAGTAGTTGTTAGTTTCATCTAGATGCCCTATTTTTTTTTAAATTGAACCACCTGTATATTGGTATAACCTTCGCTCTAATTTAATTAATTATTATCTATATAATTTCTTTCGGTCATATTATTTTTGTGACGTACATACATATAGGAAGGCAATTATTTAGCTCGACTTGCGTAGTGAACGCTTTCAATATGAACAATAAATGCGGATATTAATTGATTTTTTTTTCCTTTATGTGCTGTTTGTGTGGGTAAGTGTTTACTCTAGGTTTATAAAGTTCGGTTTTTCCAAATAACAGGTAAATGATATAAAAATAAACGGAGGAATCAGGGAAAGGGAATGCATTGTGCAGGGACCGACTGACGTCATTCATTTACATAATATACGTATCAGAATTTAATTTCCTTAGGGAGATGCGCTAAGGTAGCCCGCGTCATTCAAATTTTCTTCCGTTATTTTCAATTTCCAGGTCACTTTCAGGTTGTCTGTTGGTTCAAATATGATTTGCGACTGTAACAAATATGGCTTTACAAAATTATAATAATTAGAATCAGCAATACAACTCCTTAATGATTTTATGAAATAGTCATTCATTATTGATAACTTGTATGATTATAATTCTATATAAAATATTTAATTTTTAAATATTTGCTGCGACCGCGCATATCTATATCAACATAACTACAACCTGATACTGAATTACTGATGCTAGGCCTTCTTTATTATTACTTAACAGTTACGTAGTAAAAGTCCACTCGAAATGTCAGTTCTCAAATTACAAAATGCGTCGCGGTCGTCAGTCTCAGAAAAGAACAGTAATAATCATTTTAACTTATCTACTGAACATCAGATGTGCACTTCCGTCACATTAATTAGATCTGTAAGATACACTGCTGTGATGTTTTGTACCTAGATTTAAGTGTTGATAGTCCGGAAAACAGGTGAACTAACATTATGGCGAGATGAAATGGAATCAGTAACATTTTACACCTATGTGCTAATTTTATTGCTTAGTTAGCAAATCAGACTGAGGTTTTCCTTATTTTTTCCTAACATAATGAAAATATGGAGGTTTCCTACTCACCTGAGTTTACCTTATGGCAAGATGAAACGGAATCAGTAACATTTTACACCTATTTTCTAATTTTATTGCTTAGTGGGCAAGTCAGACTGAGGTTTTCCTTATTTTTTCCTAACATAATGAAAATATGGAGGTTTCCTACTGACCTGAGTTTACCTTATGGCAAGATGAAACGGAATCAGTAACATTTTACACCTATGTGCTAATTTTATTGCTTAGTTTGCAAGTCAGACTGAGGTTTTCCTTATTTTTTCCTAACATAATGAAAATATGGAGGTTTCCTACTGACCTGAGTTTACCTTATGGCAAGATGAAACGGAATCAGTAACATTTTACACCTATGTGCTAATTTTATTGCTTAGTGGGCAAGTCAGACTGAGGTTTTCCTTATTTTTTCCTAACATAATGAAAATATGGAGGTTTCCTACTGACCTGAGTTTACCTTATGGCAAGATGAAACGGAATCAGTAACATTTTACACCTATGTGCTAATTTTATTGCTTAGTTTGCAAGTCAGACTGAGGTTTTCCTTATTTTTTCCTAACATAATGAAAATATGGAGGTTTCCTACTGACCTGAGTTTACCTTATGGCAAGATGAAACGGAATCAGTAACATTTTACACCTATGTGCTAATTTTATTGCTTAGTGGGCAAGTCAGACTGAGGTTTTCCTTATTTTTTCCTAACATAATGAAAATATGGAGGTTTCCTACTGACCTGAGTTTACCTTATGGCAAGATGAAACGGAATCAGTAACATTTTACACCTATGTGCTAATTTTATTGCTTAGTTTGCAAGTCAGACTGAGGTTTTCCTTATTTTTTCCTAACATAATGAAAATATGGAGGTTTCCTACTGACCTGAGTTTACCTTATGGCAAGATGAAACGGAATCAGTAACATTTTACACCTATGTGCTAATTTTATTGCTTAGTTTGCAAGTCAGACTGAGGTTTTCCTTATTTTTTCCTAACATAATGAAAATATGGAGGTTTCCTACTGGCCTGAGTTTACCTTATGGCAAGATGAAACGGAATCAGTAACATTTTACACCTATGTGCTAATTTTATTGCTTAGTTTGCAAGTCAGACTGAGGTTTTCCTTATTTTTTCCTAACATAATGAAAATATGGAGGTTTCCTACTGGCCTGAGTTTACCTTATGGCAAGATGAAACGGAATCAGTAACATTTTACACCTATGTTCTAATTTTATTGCTTAGTTAGCAAATCAGACTGAGGTTTTCCTTATTTTTTCCTAACATAATGAAAATATGGAGGTTTCCTACTCACCTGAGTTTACCTTATGGCAAGATGAAACGGAATCAGTAACATTTTACACCTATTTTCTAATTTTATTGCTTAGTGGGCAAGTCAGACTGAGGTTTTCCTTATTTTTTCCTAACATGTTGAAAATAAGGAGGGTTGACCGACCTGAGTTTTTGTTATTTGACTATAGGTACCTCTTTGGCGCCTCATAACATACCAAACCAACAATAAATTAATCCATAATAATGAGTTGATAATTCGTACTTTACATGCAGTAAGGCCCGTTCTAAGCAATAAAAATACTTAGTAGTTATTAATACGTTTTTAACGTTACGATCGAACCACTTAAAGAACTATAAAACTGGGACCTGTTTTAGGGGTATGATGTCAACTTGGTGACTATTATTTTGAATGGGCTTCCTTCCTCTACAATAAATGGAGTTGTGATCTATGTTGCTTAAGTAATTGAAATACCCATCATGGCCTGGGTAGCATTTGCATGAGATATAGTAAAGGAAAACACTAATAACAGTTTTTATAATTAGTATAAATGTTCACGTTTGTTAATGGACTCTGTCTCTACGTATGGTGGGTTGGTCTGAGGCTACCGAGTGTACCAAATACATAATATAGGTAACTAGTAAATTACTAGGTCGGACGAATATTTATCTCAGTGTACATTATGTTATATCATCACGGCTAAACTTTTACAGGTGGTGATAAAGGGTAGACTAACTTTATATTCAGGAAAAAGTGTTAAACGGTCAGAGCCACGGGCATCAGTCTTCATGCTCTGTCAATAGGGGTACACGTTTCAGTTGTTAAACTATTCAGAGGCCTGAATAGTTAGTAAAACACCGCACACCGCCTTACATAATACAGTTTCACAGAAATTTAATTTTAAAGGTGATGACCTTTAAAATTAAAATACTGTGAAATTATAGTTGTTCTATGTGAATTACTGACTAAAACCCAACTGACTTGTGAAAATCTGCAACAAAGGTGGAAATACGTACATCTAATATACCTACTTACCGTTAATACGTTCGCAGGTACGTGTTGACTGGGAAACTTTGGGTGGTGATGGGTGCCGGCTGGATCTCTGAGCTGCTTTCGACCCTCGTGTCGCAGCCGTGGTGGCTGTGGACTATCATCGACCTCATCAACGAGCTCCAAGGAGTCTTCATCTTCCTCATTCTAGTTATCAAACCCAAACTATATTACCTCATCCGAAAGAGGCTAGGTAAGGCAGTTTTATGTATTTCTGACAATGGTCCTAAATACTCAAGTAGTTTACTCGTAAAACTCATTTTATGACTAGTGTTTACGTCTGGAAGAAAACAAGAAGAGATCGATATAAATCTAATCCGCGAGACGTAACAAAACAACGGTATAAAATATGAATTGCCATACTAAGGATTACTTCTTGTCATTAAGTTGTAAATTAACTAACTACCTCATCGTAAAGTAGTTGATGGACGCGTGTTTCCCCTCATAATCAATCAATATACTAAGAACAATGAAAGCCAAACATATTTATCATAATTTATTTTGAGTATAAGTGATTAAGAACAGCTGTTATCTACATACATTCACAGAACTGTTTGTCTCAAGCGTGTGAGTCAGACTCGATAATATGATAAGTTTATTTTGTCATTGTTTCAAAGTTTCACGATGTGTGAGAGATGATTTTGTTGTTTTCAGGTTGTTCAAGGATACCGATTGAATCAAGTATATATTAGTGAAAATATTAATTTTTGAACGTTGTATTGTCTGTTGTCTAATCTTCACTTCTATTAACTAGCAATGCCACTCTTAACGTGGTCTGCCTAGCTCGTTGTTATGACCGATTCGCTTGATTAACTCACAACGCTAACATTCCAAGTTAGATTAGGTATCTATATGCATTGTTGAGTTGTTGTAAATTATTAATTAATTAATTTAGATACCGTTATCTACTTAATCCTAGTTAATGTCTGATGAATGTGCTTAGTAAGTGCACCCTTAATGTTGTCGTTAGGACATCTCTTGCTTTGCAAATTATTTCAAGTACATGTTATGAAAAATGCATAATAATATTATTAAAACAGTTTCCTATGTAAAAACATGTATTAGAGATATTTCAAATAAAAAACATCTTTTTAGGTTTTGTGCTAAATTGTTAACACCATATAAATGACCTAAAAGTTTAATAGGGTGGGTCACTAAACTTCGGAAAAATAGAAGTTGGTCTACAATTTTCTGACGGTCATTGTTTTGTCTTTGATTTAGTCAGATAATCAGCAAAATATTGAATTTCATGACTGAAAAAAAACCTCTCAGGGTAAAAAAAAATGAAGCCTATTAAATTTTTGTTTTTAAAAGAAATCGAACACTTCACTTCGATCATGCGTGGAAAAATACGATTAGACAGGCAGATTTTTATGAGTATTTTGGCCCACCTAAAAATATGTTTGCTAGCTACTGGTGACTAATGTTGTACTAATACGACAGGGCTGGAGAAGCCGGACGCGCAGAAGAACGGTACGTCATCATCTGCGAGGACATCGTCCACGTTCCTGTCCCGCGCGCTCAGCACCGACGAACGGAACAACACGCGACTCTCGCTACAGAACAATGTCAAGCAACCCTAACTGCGTCACGATACACTACAACTGTGGAAGGATCTTTTGGCGTGGAAAATATCGGTACTAACTCCGCCATCGTGTTTTTTCAACACAATTTCTATGACAATTTCACACATGTTTACCAACAATGCCCCATTGATAATGTAATTAAAGCGCCAAAAGATCCTTGTAGCACTCCACGTAATCGTAGGAGATGTCTGGTGTAGTCGGTGGTCGCCGCTGAGGCCGAAACATATGCAAAAAGCACAAAGAAAAATGTTTGTTTATATGACTCAGATATACTTACCTAAGTATAGGATGTTGTTAAATTCTTCGGAGCGTATTGTTTTTATTCCGGTAAAAGTTAAACCTTTCATTCGCTAGTAATTGCAAAAATAAAATAAAAAGTTTCAGATTTATTTCTAATAGCTGGCTAGCTGGCTGATTTCGGCCTCAGCCTAGGGAGTCTCCAACACAAGCTCTTGACACAATAACACGCTTATGATAGCATGTCCTTGTTCGCATTCAAAATCATCATTTTCATATTAATAACTTTTCAAAATTAATTATTTTAATATTGGTCTAGTCATAGAATAAGCGATTAATAAAGTGTTATCATGCATTATGTTTAGTACTTACTTGAAATGTATTGTTTGAGCAATTTTGCTTTGGTTGTATGAATGCTAGACTCTAACATATAATTTTGAATGAAGTGCCTATTAGTATCTATATGGCTAAGATGAGTTCATGAAGGCTGTTGTTGTAGAATGAATACTAGTTCTATTGCAAACTACAACACTGTTTAACTGATTTAGTTATTAAATTAAAATTGTTATTCCACTAAGATTTGTATTAAGTGCGGCAGTTGATTCATTGATAATAAATACTTTATTAATTCAACTGAAACCTTGAAACAGTATTTATACTACTATTATTATTATTTATACTTATGTGACAATAGTATAAATCAATGAATTCTGCACCCTTCGTGGTGTCACTCGTCTGATTAATTTTATGTAGGTATTTTGGAAAAAGAACAAGTATCTACTTCATGAAAAATTATAGTACGTAAATTGAGTGACGACCCAAATGTATAACCTACTACAAGTATCTTTGAATGATCATAGAGAAATATTTAGGACTTATAGAAAATATTGTCAACATAGCTATTCAATTGCAGTGCTACCTAAATGTGAAGTTATTTGCTTATTATTATACCTAATATATAATTGTATTATGGTTTTATCTCCCAGTCCCGGAACTGATACTTAAGTATTTCTTTTAATATTTTTAGTTTTTAGTTCATTTGACCAAGTACCTGTCTGTGTGTCTATAATTTTGTTTCGTGTAAAATTTTGATTGTATCTCTCGCAGATACTTTTGTTGGAGACATATTAATGCATAAAGTATTTTTAATTATTCGTCACAGTCATTAAGTACCATTTATTCACATATGCGGCCGTGTTATTGCAGATATAGTTTATTTCACTTAATTTTATCAGTGCAAAGTATATCTACCTACTGAAACTTACTTTAGAAAGCACAGTATTTCTTAGGCGCACCTACCCGACTTATGTTTTTCTGGGATATAAACTTATGACTGAAAAGTTGCAAATTGGTGATTTTTATGATAATGATTACAGGTGCACCCGGTTATCATTATTATACTTAAAGTATAATGGTAATTAATTGATGGATTAAAATAAATAAATAAATTTAAATGTATCAAACAGGTGCCTTACAGTCTATTATGTCTGAAACCAGAAAGATTTTGTATGTAGGAATAGGATCAGCCTAAAGAAACGGCCCTTTTGTATTAATTATGCTTAGACATAATAAACTGGTGCAACTGTAGAGTCTGTAGAGTATTGCTTCTAAAAACGTGACGAAAATGTATAGTTTGAATCATTGGCAATACTTTAGGGGATGAAAGTATTTATAACAAAAAAACTGTCGTTTGTTACAAAATACAATTACGAATAGGTTAATTTACATATTTTATTATATCAATTATCCTTTAATTAAATTATATGAAACACGTGCTTAATTTCGCTAGATCAAGGTTCGATTACTTACTAAAAAAATCTAATTCATGAGTACTTTCATTTCCTGAAAGATTAAAAATGAATAAAAATTCAGCTTCTAGGTTTTTATTATGTTCTCTAGAATTCAATGTATTTTTTAACTAAATAATATGTGGATGACCTAATGACGTTGACACTAGAATTAATTTGTTCCAATTATGTATGTGTACCTACCTACACTGCACAATATACGTATAGTTTTAATATTTAGATAAGTATACTTATTACGTTTGTAAAATAATACACTTTAGAAAGTATAATGCCTTCACGAATCTGTATTTTAATTAGTATTAAAAAGTGGAAAAGGAAAAGACGAAAAAATAAAAAAAATCTTCATTCCATTGCCGTGGTACTTATTTACCGAAGCTACACTTCACAAATATCTATTTTGCCTGCTTCTTTTGCATCGCAATCCACCGCCTTTCTCTGTTCGTCACCTCCATATATAATTTATGATAATTATGATCATCATCATACGTATCTAAAGACAGCTTAGTTTACTTTGATTTTTTCTTCACGACACAAGATAGCTTCATGCCATCGCAAGCGGTTATCCCAAAAAATAGGTACCTACGTCCAGGGCTGTATTTAATGTAACTTACAATGCGACAAATTTTTCACATTTTCACGAAAGGTACTGTTTAATAAAGCCAGAAAAGACTAGGAAAAAAAATAAAAAAATTGTCAAATTGTCGGATTGTCGCCTGTCGGTTCTATAGGGCGATAACACACGGCACCGCGTACCACCGCGGTCTCTACCGGCTCGACCGCGCGGTCGGGCGATGTACGTGTGTTAGGCATCAACGGATTTAATAAAGGCCATAATAATCGCCTTAAATAGTCCCGTCTGATAATATTTTACGTTTCAAGAATCCTGAAAGTTAAGCTAACTGCAATCTCCTCACACTGCAGAACATAATAGAAGTTTTCTTCTCACGCCCCATACAAATTGTGTGAAATACATTTAAAGCTTAGTGGGTAACAAATATTCAAAAGCTCTGAGTCAAATAAATATCTGTTCCAATCAAATATTGGTTCGGTATTCGAGGGCCAAACACAACGCTGGCCTACAAATGGTACGGTCAGCAAAATAGATAGATAATTAATTTATCGATACTGGAATACCAGGAAAATTATTTTCTTTGTAGGCATTACCAATTTCATAACATAGGTAAAGCTAGAGTTTCCTAACACTGCGGTGGCCGCCACATAGCGTCCGAAATTTACCGTCAATTGACGTCACTGAAACGTTATATATGAAAGTAAGTTGGTGTGTTTCCCTAGAGTGTTATTTTGACACTGTAAAGTCAAACTCCGAAGCCATCATTTTCATGTCGCCCGTCACTGCGGACGTTATATGGCGGCGAACGCTGTCGTAGGAGACGGTAGCTTCAGTGTAAGATTATTTTACAGAAATATCAGTGTCACATATTTTTTATGGGGACAGAGAACGTGTTAAATCATAACCTATTTTAGTTGCTGGCTGTACCTATGTTGCAGTGTAAATGAGTGAATGAGCTTATTCGGCCTTAACACCATCTGAGGGGATGGCTGTTTAAATATTTTTTATAAATTATTCGCAGAAACTTTTAGAAGCAATCAGCCCAATTTATTTAGGCACTGACAGTAGTCTTGCAGGTTGATTGATGAAACGGTTAACCGAGTTGACTTTCATTTTCACTCGCAAGTTTCAGAATACTGAGGAAAATGTTACTTAAACTAAAATAAACATACAAAAATCGTGTACCTCTGTAAATATTTTATTGCTTTCATACTTTTTTCGATAATTTCATCATGATATTTTAAACATCTTTTCATAAAACGATTTTTTAAACGTGAAAAAGTGTAGAAAACAGACAGTGATGATCTTATAATATTATTTAATAATACTTTTATGATAGGCGATGTCTGCTGAGTTGTTTTATTTAAAATTTCAATTTATTAATTGTCATATTATTTAAAAATAAATTGGTCCCTCAGTTCACGCTAAAATAATTGAATTTCATGATGCGTAATAATTGCTTACATAACAATGTGACTTGGGGTGTTATTTACAAATGATACAATACAAAACTAATCAGTACGTAGTGGTATCCGTACGTACATGTTTAAGTGAAGAGACATTTTTACACATAATATACAGACTACTTATTCATCTAAAATACATATCAACAATGAGCAATGGATATGCTGCATCGAGCCTTACATTAAATAGTTAATTGTTTGTACCGAATAACATTAACAATATCCTTTCTGATACCTAAACTAAATTGTTTTCATAAATAATAGCAATACTGATGACCACTATGTAAAATAAAACTTATAGGAATATAGTAGACAAACGCACTTATAAGTTAAATATGTTCTTATAGTGGTAATATTTCATAAAAAATCTCGCTAGTGAAGTTTAATTATTACAACTTAAATATTAAAACTTCGCAAGCGAGTTTTTTCAGACACCAAATAATTAAGTATACACCTTTATCACATGA
Source organism: Lithophane leautieri (assembly GCA_949152455.1). Classification (NCBI taxonomy): domain Eukaryota; kingdom Metazoa; phylum Arthropoda; class Insecta; order Lepidoptera; family Noctuidae; genus Lithophane; species Lithophane leautieri. The sequence goes on along the minus strand of OX424462.1, from coordinate 9,014,616 downwards.
ACGTTAAGTTATAGAACTACAAATATCTTACACTAAACCCTCTAAGTACCTAAATCAAATTGTTAGAAACATAGTTTTCAAAACGATGAAAATTGTGTATGAAATAATTTTACTGGTCCATAATTTTATTCACAATAGTAATTAATAAATACTAGGATACTAAAAAAATATCAACAAAATTGTATGTGTTTTAAACATGATTTCACTGAATAAAGTGTAATGTGCAGCTCAACATTTTTTTAAATAACACTAGAATTAAATCAATCTCCACAAAATTGCGTAACTCCTCTGTAATCGGTTAAGCTTCTCTAGGCAATTCTTACATGAGTTCGTAACCAATGTCGTAAGTTGAAAAGAAATGGATGAGACCCGACTAAACCACTCTATATTTAGCATGCTAGAGAGGCATTTGAATATCTTTCGAACAAAATGACTCATGTCATTGTAAAGCGCATTGTTTGCAGAAAGGCTTCGTGTGAGAATCGTCTTACTAAATCCCTGTATCAAATACTTATACGACACCAAAAATTAATAGTAAAGTAGGTCGGTTAGAACAAGGTCGCAAATGGAATGACATCAAAGATCAAAGTAGGATAGAGTTTACTGCAGTCAAGAGCTGTTGTGTCCGGGCTGCACGGTGATAGGCGCAGGCGTGCTGGTGGCGGTGGCGGCGGCGGTGGCGGCGGCGGCGCGCGCCTTAGGGCTGCTGGGCCGCGAGTCCTCGGCTTCTGCCTCCGCGTCACGCTCCGCCACCTCCTCCTCGTCGATGATCGATATGTCGCGGATGGACGGCCGGTGAGATCGTCGCCAACCTGTACAAAAGTATTCATTTATTACGTATATCTACATGTTTTCTACATGAGCAAAATAAAAAACAGACATATACCTTTAGCAGGAAAATAAGTATAAAACTCCAAGGCATGTCGATATACAGCTTATTACAAACAAGGTTGAGTCGTGAGCACTTGAGTCTATCGCGCATACCGTGAATTGTAAGATAAATAAGGTCAAAGTTTATCCGATTACTATTTTGTGAGTATTGTACTTATGACGGTGTTTAATAGTCATTAAAATGTTGAGGACAGTGCACGGTCCCCTTATAGCTATAATAGTGACAGTATTATGCAGTGGTATTTGTTCTTTAAATATTTACCAAAAAGATGCAGTAGCAGTGACCGATAAGTTTCTATACAATAATCTGGACCTAGAATCTCTCCAGCTCGTGGAACCATTCATAGCTTATGGAAATGATGTTGAAGTTATACCAGAGGACGACATCAGCGCAATATTAAGAACAGTCGAGGAAAAACCGAATGAAAATGAAGATTTCCAGAAGGATACTATCTTTGGAGAGGCAGATGATGTCGGCAAACAGCGTGTAACACGGCAAGCGACTCACCAATATTCACCGTTGTACCCACAATTACCATCAGGGCCTCCATATAATCCTTATCAACCACAACCTAACAATAATCCTGCAGGTCAAAGCCCATATCAACAGCAACCTGGTTATAATCCTTACGGACAAAACTCGAACCAACAGCAACCTAGTTATAATCCTTTCGGTCAAAACCCGAATCAACAGCAACCTGGTTATAATCCTTCCGGTCAAAACCCAAACCAACAGCAACCAAGTTATAATCCTTTTACTCAAAATCCAAATCAACAGCAGCCTGGTTATAATTCTTCTGGACAAAATACGAATCAGCATCCGCCTAGTTTTAATCCCTACGGTCAAAACCCAAATCAACCGCAATTTACTTATAATCCCTACGGTCAAAAACCTAACCAACAGCAGCCTACTTTTGAACCCGCTGGTCAAAACCCATCTCCGCAGCGGCCCCCACAATGGAATTCAAACAGTTTCAATTCGTCGCAACCAGGTAATCAAAATTACAATCCTAATCAAGGTCCTTATAACCCATTCTCTGGTCAGAATCCGTACAATTCTCGCCCTAGCTTCCCATCATATAATAACACGTCTCCAGGAAATCCTTACAGACCACCAAATGGACAATATCCTCTCCATAACCAAACATTTAATTCACCATCCAACCCAGGCAGTTTTAGACCTCCAAGCGCGTCCGGTACTAATTTTACTACTCCATACGCGCCTTACAATCCTCGGCCTAACCAACCTCCTTACAATAATTATCCCCCCTCATCTGGTAACAGTCACCCTGTTCAACAGTTCAATTCGACTAGCCAACGACCACCTTATTATCCAAGTCAGTATCCTTCTTATAATAATTCTCGTCCCAATCCAGCACAGTGGCCAAGTTCTACCAACTCTCAATATCCCAACTCCCCTGGCGCTCGACCGGCACAAGGCACTTATAATGTCACATTGCCTAAAACACCTCAAGGTTCTCCTTACTTTCCAGGACCCGATGGAAAATTTCCCAGTAATTCTTATAACCCTAGTATCCCCAACTATCCTCCTCAGAATAATAATCAGGGCCAAAATAATTTCTTCTATCCTCAAAACAACAACAGTGTGTCGTATGATCCCCGGAGAGTTCCACCGCAGAATTTCTCTTATCATTAATCATGTGTATTAAATTGTAAACATTTTGCTTTTTTTTTATCTTTGTGCTTATTATATAAATAAAAACGTATTTGATCTTTGGTTCCGATTATTATCATGTTATTATGTCTTGTGCGTTGCTCAAATACATTATAAATAGGTTTGATCTAGAAATATGTTATGAATTAAATGATTGATGAAATTAAAGAATACTATTCGTAGCTTTTTTTATCAGTAACTGCCAAGTAACTATCTATTTTCGTAAACGACTCATCATTGTAAAACTGCTAATCGACAAACAGAGTTTTGAATACAATCGCTGCTAATCCATTTAGCGATTATTCTGAACACATACATTATTTTGTACTATGCAAATTCTAATTACATATCAAATTACATCTGTTTATTTAAAACACAGTAAAAGGGGTTAAACAATCTCTTACCTTCCAATACAGGCGGCTTAGTGGTTCTTGAGAGCAGTTTGGGCCCTGTGAGTGTGATGACAATGGCCCCAATCGGCGCGGTGATGACGATGGACATAATGCACACTGTGATGACGGTCTCTGCGTACTGTATCATCACTGGGTCGGGCTCCCCACCAGCCATCTTGCGCACCTCATCCAATGCAACTGGACCTAGAGCGGCCTGGTAGAACAGAAGCCGTTTAGTATTTATCGAATTACAAACGTGGTTCTTCAAATAAATTGATTAACTTAGACTTAAAAACTTTGAAGCTGAGGTTTATTTTCAATACAAGAAACTAGTGAGTCTAGTGACATTTAAATTGTCACTACTTTGAAATCTCATTTTTAGTGAAAAAACCCCAAGATGCTGGTTTAAGTGTTTTTGTATTTACCTGTACTGTAGCTTTGGCCATCCAGGCAAGGCCGACGAAGATCTTTTCCTTCATGTTGAGGTTGCTGCGCACTGCACAGGTACTCGTGAGGATGGTACGAAGCACGACACAAGTCACCAAAATACCACCTCCGATCAACACCAAGCGAGGCTCCAGGTCTGCAATCTGAATAGGAATAGATTCTTACATTAATTATTTGTATTTTTCGTATATTTATGCTTGAGTAACTAGTTCTTGAATCGGTGGCAGTCCCGGCCTGGCCAGAGGACATTCAAAGGATTGTGTCAATGCGGCAGCATAGTACTTTCAGGATTTGAAAGCATGGATAAATTACTGAAATGATGGTCAATAAATTGTACAACCTTATCATTCGTTCGTGTACAACAGACGTATATTGTAGGTATATAAATTCATAATTAAACTATTAACAACAGCCCTTTTGGCAGCACAGTAAAATAATGAGTACAACATCATAAGTAGGCCACTACAAATGATGTAATCATACATCCCACACACGAGCGTACGAGGATTATCCTCAATAAGTACTCATATTATTTAATAAATAGTGATGAAACATAGTTAATCTAATTGAATTTCTTGAGATGCGTTTGTGTTACTGAATGAATCAGAGTCCACACTACTGGCCATGTACCGTGAATGTATAAATCAATAATCACCAGGTCACAAACTGATAAGTAATGACAAAAGCCTGTCTTTCTTCTTATTTATGATGAAGTTGAAGATATTTCTAAAGTGACTGTAGGAATACTTACAACGACTTGAGCACCAGTAACTGCGAAGAGCATAGGTTCGAAGAACATCCAGAAGATTTCGAAAGCGGTGGCAACAGGATTGTCTTCCAGCTCCCAGCCGAGGTCTGTCCAATTCTTGCAGGCCACGAATGCGAATGCGATGACAGCCAATGGACCTGCAGAAGAATATTGTTGTAAGAATTGCAATATATATAGCAACAACATGGTTGGGAAAAGGCTAGGCAGGTGATGATGATGAATTGCAATATATATAGCAATTAAAATACTCGAGAAATTATAACAATATTAATCAGAGCTGAAGCAGAAACATGTGTTACTATAATGCTTTTAAAGTTCCAACACACATCGGATCGTCAGCGAAACCTAAGAATTTGTAGCTCCCAGAATTATCTGGGGCACGCTGAGCCAAACAAACAAACAAAGGCACAGCACAGCCGTACCATTTTTTCTCGAAGAACGTACGTGCTCATCAAAAACATAACATGTAAAAAAATGCAAGCCTCGCAAAGCAGTTCTTCTACCGCAAAAAGATGTGAGATTTAATGTAACACCAAGTCTGTTTAATTTATTCAGTACCTATGTATTTGTCATCTTTATTTCTTTAATAAATAGAATTTCTTCGCCATCGCACGGCAACATAATCACATAAGAATCATCTACTATTTTAAATAGTCCTAATTAAATAAAGCACGCACAGCATAATATTAGGTAGATGATGTTGTATGTAGATTTAATTGCAATATGCGATTGCCAAGTAATTCTATTTATTAAAGAAATAAAGATGACAAATAGATAGGTACTGAATAAATTAACAGACTTGATTTTCCATTAAATCTGATTTTTTTTTGTGGTAGAAGAACTGCGTTGCGTGACTTGCATATTTTTACATGTTATGTTTTTGATGGGATTAGGATTACCATTTGCATTGCAATTTATAAACGTTACCTACCACATGAATCACATCGAATAAGTATGTAAACAAAACACGTGACATAGACACGTAAATATTAAACAGTGGGCAAAATAAATCATGCGTATGATACCCTTTTCCAATTCACATTGTTTCCTTGACTTTATCGGTTGTCAACACAGTCATTGACTTATAACAAGGCATTGTTCGGTGAAAGCCAGGCACTACACCGCGGAAAACAATTATCCGTGCTTGTTGACTACAGTTTTTACAATTACTCAGTTAATAAGACCAGCGTGCTCGTCTTTACATCTACCTTCGTGTTTGTAAATTCTCCGGAATATTGAGTTTTGTTTTATATGGCGGGGAACTGAAGTTGATTTGTTGCCGACTTTAGTTCTGAAAGTTTCACTTTAGTATGAACATTTTGAAAGACGATGGGTAGGTATCGAATGATGTATCTTGACAACAGTTTTTACGCTTTTCTACTCCAGACACTAACTGATCAGATCTAGGATGTGCCACATCGGCGGAGAGGGAGAGAGAGCATACCTCTCATTCCACCCGCACCAGAAGAGTAGCCGGGCGTCGAACCGACCACCATAAGGCCTGCGGGCGGCCTGCGGGTAGCGAAATTGGGGGCTATGTCGTCGTCCGAACAGTCAGGTCCAAAGAGGTGGCCCACGGCACTTCATAGGTGCCTTTATAGTAGGACGTGCGGTCGTAGGATCGGCCGCACTTTGTGATGGGGCCCGCTAGGCATGGCGGGCTGATACCAGTCGGGGGTGCGGCGAATGAACAAGTATCTCCCGGGTCCCCGACTCATGGTACAAGTAGGAATAGTGGGGTTTTAGTCGGTAGGAGTCCGACATAACCCTCCGTTCTCCGAAGAAGGAGCGTCCCATGAGGATATCAACACGGAAAAAAAAAATGGATGCACCGCTTGTGGTCCAGCCATTATTTTTAACAAAAGATTTTAAGTACCTAGGTACGTAAAATACGCTTACCAGCACCACCCCAGCCGATCTCCTCAGAGCCCAGCACCATCATCAGTCCGCCAGCCAGCAGCATCAGCACTCGTAGAGGCACCAAGAAGGCGTCATTGCGCTCAGGAACAAACTTCACCAGGTAACCGCATAACACTCCCAGTACTATACCACCGATCACACTAAGTGGGCCCTGCAAATTAAAAGTAATGAATTTTATTAATTAAGGTTGCATACAACGATGTCATGAACAAAGCGTCCGACACACCCTGTGCTGTCAGCTCCGACTTTACGTTCGGTAGCGAGGATGACAGCCAGTAGCCTGACTAATCTTTAACTTCAGCATGAGCTCATAAATATCATATATACGACAGAAGAAAAAGCAATGAGTGAAGGTCAACTTGACCAACTATGGCCAAGTAAAAACATGCAAGACCTCAGTCCACGTGGGAAAAAGTGAACTTTGTATATCGCATTTAAATGTGGAATCGCGCACTACAACCCAAAGCTTCAAAAATCGACATATTCAATCAACTCAGCCTATCGTAGTCAACTGCTGGATATAGGCCCCTCACAGGCTGCGCCACAACCTCAACCAAAGGAGGACATATTAGTCGAGTTTGAATCTAATTTTGCCATAAAATATAATATGAGGAATGTATACATGACTCTGATATTTACGACGAAGGCATGGATTAGCATGCATGGATAAGTAACAAGCTACTAGCATGGCAGATTCAATAGTTCAGCGATGTAACAGGATGTCCTTTTGTTCACAAATCATAGCGGCAGCTTGGTCTATTGTTGTGAAGCATGCACACAATACCTACCTAATGTTGTGAGTAATATTCTTTTATAGACTCCTTTTAGTACTATGAGTTAGTATCCTTTACCTTCACTCAAAGTTTCCTTCAGTATTTTGAGTTAAGTATCTTGTAACTTTAATCTGTTTTCCAGTGGATATTACCGTGAATTCAGTTTTAATTTATGGTTTACTGGGAACTCATCTGCAAGTATAATGTTGCGACATTTGTTGCATGCTTTGTATGCAATTTGCTGTTGAAAATGCTAAAGCAAAGTCATTTTCAAATAGTTCCTACATTGCGGATTTAACATACCTACTTGTGAAGTATTATGTGTAAATATGAAGGACTCTGTGAACTGTTTGGGAACCTAAGTAAGGTATAAAGCTCTGATCTTTGGCCAACGAAGCAGAATGAAAAACCGGCCATGTGCGAGTCGGACTCGCGCACGAAGGGTTCCGTACCATCCTTACTAATATTATAAATGCGAAAGTAACTCTGATTGTCTGTCTGTCTGTCGCGCTTTCACGCCAAAACTACTGGACCGATTTAAATGAAATTTGGTACACAGATAGTCTAGAGACTGAGAAAGGACATAGGCTACTTTGTATCGACATACCACGCGGGCGAAGCCGCGGGCTAAGCCGCGGGCGGAAGCTAGTTATCTATAAAAAACCGGCCAAAAGCGAGTCGGACTCGCGTACGAAGGGTTCCGTATCATTATTTATAAAAACGGCAAAAAAATCACGTTTGTTGTATGGGAGTGTGGCGGTATCTACATCGCCACATGCGAACTACGCATCAATGATCTGAATTCACACAAAAATTCCGACGTCACATAAATCCTGCATCGCACAATTAAAGCTTACCGTGCAATGGACATATATACAAGAACCCGACATCAATCGTTGGGCAAATGCCCGCCAGACACAACACCCGTCTGGTCGGAGGATTCTCCCTTTTCTATGTTGGATGAGTAAACTTTACACCCTGTTCCTCATACTCCTAAAGGAGCCCCCTTAAATATTTATTTTATTCTGTTTTTAGTATTTGTTGTTATAGCGGCAACTGAAATACATCATCTGTGAAAATTTCAATTGTCTAACTATCACGGTTCATAAGATACAGGCTGGTGACAAACAGACAGACAGATGGACGGACAAGCGGAGTCTTAGTAATTGGGTCCCGTTTTACACTTTGGGTACGGAATCCTAAAAATTACGTACGTTTCTATTTATAATAGTACGTCATTTTAGAAATAATATAGACATAAGGTCGCCTTTACGCGTAGAATTAGAGCTACATGCTGATTAATTTTTGAAAAGGCATTTATATAATTAAATAATGTTATTCATTTAAATTAAAATAACTACAAATGACTATGACTAAACTCGCGACAATCTAAGAAGTCCGTTTTGACAGCTATAAAAAAGCTTAGGGGAGCGATGAAAAAAAAAAAATTGGTTTCTTATAAACTGATTCTCGAGGCATATCGATTGAACATACTTAGAGAGTTTGTAATCGACGACGTATCTACATTAATTAAAACTGATTCTCAAGGCATAACGTTTTATTACATGTAGGAGAACGAAACGTTAAAACGGACTTCTTAGATTGTCACGAGTTTAATGTTGCTGACTATATATATACAGCTTACCTAATATCAATGATCATTTAGTGTTCAGACAAAGTTCATTAAGTTCATTATCATTTGGGAAGTTGTTACTTTTTCTGCTTTCGATTCGCGTCACCGACATGCTCGCGCCGTAGTGATAATAATATAATAATAATAATATCTATATAATATAGATGGCGTTAATACCAGTGTTAAGATTTCACTTCTCATCATGTTTTTCATACTTAACAATTATTTATTATTCATTAATATTTATCAAAATCATATTAATACTTAAATGCATAGAGATATCTCCTGACGATTACTAGTAATTAAAAGATTCTCGGCCGGCGAAGATAGTTCACGCGTTACGATTTCGAATAACTCAAATAACGTTAAAAAATCAAGAGAAAAATGCACTTACGGCATAATTCTCTATGAGCGAAATTTTAAGAAAAGAGACGGCGCGCCGCGGGCCGCTTGTGTAGTAAAAAATTCAAGCGAAAAAAGTACCTACTTACTGCAAACGACTTGAGACATTATTTTTTATGCGTAAAATGGGACGGGGAGATGACGGGAGCGTATTGTGAAGATTCTTATTTGCCCGAAGCGTGAGAAGACGGCATGAGTCGCGAGTCGACCTGCGACAGTCCAACTGTCTAACACGTGTCATTGAGGGTAGTTCAAGAGTCGCCTATCGCGCACGCGCACTTTGATTTTTTAAGTTAAGTACATTTTGTTAAGATTCTTGTTTTGTTTGTGATAGGACACGTTAAATCCGATAGTAAAAAGATTGTTATGTTGTGTTGACAGTTCGTGCGAAAGTGGATGCTTTTACCGTTAGTTTTATATTTTTTTAAACTTTGTTCATAAAAATTAATTAATTGAAAATGAATATTTTCGCTAAGCAATAATTGAAATTATTGCTGAACTCTTGGTAAAATCAATATTTTATAAAGATCATAATTAATTAAATAATCGTAATCAGTCATCGTAATCAGTTTTAATTGTCATAATTAAAACTGTAAAATTTTGAATGCTATGCTCATTTGCTCAACTTCAATATCAGACATATAACAGGAAATCTGCTACTACTTTTGAATTCTAATTTCTTTTCTAAATGTCAATTACAGCGTCAGAAATGGTCTTAATTGGATAACTCGTTAAACTCGATTGAGCTCGTTCCGTTGCTCAAAATCGTTCATTAATCTATCAGCTGAATTATGTAATCGTCGCATTTCAATTAATTGGTCAAGTGACATAGTTTTATTGAATGAATGCTGTTAAAAATCTTAAACTATTGAAACACGTAACTACACGTCTATACGCAGAATTACTTGAAATCCTTCATAAAGGTAGGTAGCTACGTGTTCAGAGTCAGGATGCCTTTTACTTTTTTACAAAACTTGAGCCATTCTAGCTTGAGGCAACATTTGCGAAAATGATAAGAAGCACCTCAGTCATAAAAAAACCCATTGCAACTAAGTTTTAGAGATACCAGTTCGCTACCTGTGAAAACTTTTTCGCAATAACGGATTCGAGATAACATTTTTCGAATCTTCTTATCAGTCCCATTTTAGGGATTATATACGCAGCGTAACATTAGAACGAGCGTAACTATAGAGCGTAAGGCATAAAACTAATACGTACTTGAATAACATTCATAGTAAGCGAAGCACTGGAGAACATGATAGACGAGACGATTCCAAAGACGGCGACACTGGCAGCGTCGTCCACGCCCGACACCGCGAGCACCAGGGTTGGGATGCCCTTGGACACCCCGTAGCCCTTTTCACGCAGGCGGAACAGACATGGCACGATCACCGCCGGGGACACGGCCGCGATGATTGATGATAAGAGGAAAGCTGGAATGGTGAAAAATACATAGAAATTATTTGGCGTTATAGTAGCTTTTTGCAGTGGGTGCTTCTATGAGAGACTATACACTTGCCAGCGTCCCCTTGACTAAGCCCCGGACAGTCAGCTGGCTATCGACCTGCTGACTGACCATTTTTGTATCATGGCATAAGCTAATAATCCCGTAGGTATGGCTCATAGTAACTCATAAAGAAAACTTAGTTTTTTTGTAATGTAGTGATTAAAAATTTATGTATTTTCAGAATGCTTAGGCTACCGAATAAATTATGTATCATGTTGTATGACACTATCTTCCTAAAATCATTCATTGTGAAGATTTTACGGACTGTTGCACGATCTAACTCAGTCTGTCTTGTAATTCTATTGTGTTCGAGTCACATCAATATTTAAGTATTCTAACTTAAGTATGTAGGTTAGTACTTATCGGAGGTTACGGTATAAATTATAAGAAGGATAAGTAATTTTAATGGTTTGTAATACAATTTGAGAAAAATACAAAAACTTTAGAATTTATTTTAAATAAAACAAGGTGTTCATGGCTTCACGAGCATTCAAGGGGAGATAGAGCATGTAAAAAAAAAACGAAGACACGCTCTATCTGAATGCCAAATTGCGTTCACGTTGGCTAAGCCGCTTATATGTGATTAAGTAACAAACATACAGTTTCACACTTATAATATTATTCGTTAAGGATATTAAAACTGTTAGCCACTCACCCCAATCCCAGGGCAATCCCAGAAAGAAGTAAGCAAGAACGGCGCAGAGCACACACTCGAAGGTCCAGGGAATGAGAGCCAACTTGATCACGGTGAGGAAGTACTTCTTCATCGCAGTCGGGTCCAGGTCCAAGCCAGCTCGCGTGAGGATGATGGTTAAAGCTATTTTTCTGGAACAGATCAATTAACTCATACATGTTTTGGTAAACTAGGATATAATGATTAAAGGCAAGGAAAACAAGAAAAACAAGAAATTAGATATGTTCAATGAAAAGATAATTCTATTAAGTACCATTTAATGGATATTCAGTAATTTTATTGAAAAAGCCATACTTACTGTGTTACAACTAGATAAAGAACGAAAGAAAGAAAGAAAGAAAATACGTTTATTTGCGGCAAACATGACGCTAACAGGACAAATAAAATATACGAAAATAACAAGTTGCGGGAAAATATGCGTCACATTCACGCAAAACGGCAATCACTCAGCATAATGCTGCGACCCTATGCAGGACAGAGCCCCAGCGCTGGTTTTCAGTGACAGCCGGCGTTGACGTCATGACATCAAAACGGTGTAGCACATAACGAATTAACAATAACAAAATAAGAAATAAAATAAATATACTAAGTGTTTACAGAAATATAATATTTATGACGGCAACACTCCGTTCCGTCAAAAAAAAAAAAAAGTACATTTATTAAAAAATAATATAAGTACCTGATATAAGACGCAACGTGTTGATACGTCTCGTCAAAGTTGACGAGGCCTACGTTTTTCATGATGATGCCCACTATAAGCATTCCTATGAGGGCTGGCAAGGTGGTGATCTTCAGCATGAGCCATCCTCCGAAGTAGGCGACGATGGTCAGGACGGCGAATGAGAACAGCTGACCGCCGGGTGCGGCCGTGTCGCCCATCACGATCCACACCGTCACCCATACCAATATGCCTGTACATAAGTTACAACATAGTTATCACGCTAAAATACCCCGAAGGGATCGAGTGTAAACCCACATTATGCCGGTTATGCTTTAACTCCCATCTTATGTAATAGGGGGCGAGTCAGACCAGAATTTCCTAACGGAAATAATTGTAATACTGACTGACCCAAGGCTATTACCCAGGACTCGAAGCTCAGCAGTCGTGCTTGCCACCAAGAAGGCAGTTTAGTAGAATAATTTATTAATCCCACCACCATTAATCAGCTATTCAGTCCACAGACGGCCAAAAGCCTCTCGAAAGTCGAAATGGTTGAGGTTCAGTTCAGGCTGGGATTGATAAAAAATCCCGATCCGTTATGACGATTTATCCATGACTGAATGCGCTGTTTTTGTGCAGCAATCACATGCCCTTGAAAGTTAGTGTAGAATTTAGTACAGACACAAAAATAAACCCCAAAATAACACTAGTATTGATTCATGGGCGTCTTCTAATCTTCATGGGCAACTTGTAATTGATGCATACATGTGCGCCGCCACTTGTGAAATTATAAAATTAAGCGTTGTATAAAAATACTCATAGCTTACCAATAATTAATACTGCGATGTTTTGCGCGAACTGCCGGTATGAAGGACATAGTGGGTAGGGGCAGACCTTCTGCCAGTTTGGTGGCTCCCACGAGGGAATGCCGGATTCCTCTGAGTGACACTTCGCGCAACACGCGTACCACCACGATCTAAACGGAGGAAATTAATTAAGCTATTTAATTTACTCATATCAAATCAAAATTAATTATATCAAATCACTCGGGGAAAACAATAACAAAGATTATTTAATTTTACATTGCATTGCAAGTAGGACAACCATAGTTACCTAATAGATCTAATGTTATAAATATTCTTTAATTGGATCGAGGAGCTCGTGGCTAAGTAATAACAGCCGCACGAGCCGATCGGTCAGGTTAAGCTACGCTTGCCGGGGTTGGTCCGTGGACGGGTCACTATCTTTATATACCGAGACTCCTCCATGCCTCGGAAAGCACATTAAGCCGTTGGTCCCGGCTGTTATTCGTGGATCACTGTCAGTCGTCACGGGTCGTCAGAAGTCCAAAAGTTTAACAACCAGTCTTACCGAGGGATATCGTATTACCCAGTTACTGGGTTGTGGAGGTCAGATAGGCCGTCACTCCATGTAAAATACTGGTATTCAGCTGCATCCGGTTAGACTGGAAGCCGACCTCAACATAGTTGGGAAAAGGCAGATTGATTTTTGATTCTTTAATTGAATTTTTGATTCGTTAATATTTTGTGACAACTCAGAAACAAGAACATACGTATTGAACTGAAAATCAGTACTTGCTACATACCTTATCAAAATACACATAGAGAAGCCTACTCTAACCCATACGAAGCAAGTAAAGTCATTGTGGTAGAAGCTGTGACGAGATTGGTGCTGTTAGCTGAAATATAGGTTTGTCCTACTTAGATTGGCCTAGATACCTTTTAATCAAACATATTTACGTACTATTCAACTCTTCGGCTGATAATTTTATTTTTGTTACAACTTTAAGCAATGTGTATTATTTAGTTTCAATAAGTCCGGCATTATTCAACTTTCGCGATTGTTCTGGAATAAATTTGAGTTGAAAGCGTAACTTTCTATTGGGTTTTCGCAAACTTTCAAGATTACAAAAGATTTGGATATGATAAGTGTAAAAATTGTGCATATACCTTACCTTTCGATGTATTCGCTTTGTTGTGACAGCGCCTTCTTCGAGTAGACGGACGATGTCGTGGAATATTTCTTAAATCTGCCCTCGATGTGTGTCTGGCGATCTGTGGACGAACAGTGGAGCGTCAGAAGGCGAGTGCCAGTCAGCGTGGCGATCGATCAAATCGTGGGAACCAGCAGCCAGTATGTACAAGACACCTGCTGTTTCTACATCGTACCCTCATTACAGTCTGTCAATTGACCTTGGAATTGCTTTCATTTGTCTTCATAGTATAAATTGCAGTAAAGTTTATGGAAAATTGTAACAAGGTCTTAGAACCTTCCACCAATCTGGGTTATATTGGTTCCGGTCGCTAGTTGGCTCGCAAGTACCAGATTTTTTTGGGAATACCTGCTCTTAACTACTGAAATGGTGTGAAAAAGCACGAGTGGACATTTTTGCTAAATTTATAGTTATATTTTATTAAATTGATAATCCTACTAAGCAAGTCTTTAGTCACGTTCCTTGCAACATAAAGGACTTAAATTCCATTTAAAATTAACTAAATGTCATTCAAGTATTCATCGCAAATTAATTTTGAAAGGAAAATTACCCCAAGAGGAGTCCATGTCCGCTGCCATGGCATTGTGGAGGTTACTTTTACGGCGCGAAGGCCCTTCCGCTTTTGCTGATACACTTCCATTCCTGTTGATAATTAATACAGATTATTATTTATATCAGAGTAAAAAGTAATCTTACAGAAATCGTTGCACATATCGAAAACAGAACTCCTTTTCAGAAGTCGGTTCAAAAGTAGTACTTAACTACAGTTTTATTTGTTTTTAATGCAAATTCAATTTGCATTATAGACGCTTAAAACCAACCGGTTCCAATCACATGCATATTTAAACTGTCACCACAAGTTTTGACACTTGGTTACCAGTGAACGGCTTATGTTACAATGCGCTATTAAAAGAATAATGGAATCCTTTATATCACGTCTTGGAGTTTTGTCTGAAATGAATTGTTTACTTGGTAAACATCACTTCACCACTGACAATAACGCAGGCACCATGGCAGGTAAAAAAAAAAACGGTATAAAGAAGCATGACTTTTGGAAACTAAATAATATAATACAAATTATTAGGATTTATTTAATGAAAACCTTTTGAATGGAGACGGTCCGTTAGTCAGAAAGTTAAAGCTAGTTTACCTACACTTTTCGATTTAAAAGATTATGTTAAAACGTGTCCTGCTTATAAGCCCGTGAAGTTGTAGAAAAATTCGACTACCTATTGGATTATGCAAGATGGACGACTTATCTTTGCAACAGTCACCTTTTTAGTAGTCTCCAGTGCCTTAACAACAACGTAAAAGAAAGAAAGAAAGAAAGAAAAATGCGTTTATTGTACGTATGTATTGTGGGATCAAGTGATTGCTACCTGTGGTACTGCATTGTATCGGTCTTTGACGACCTTAGTTCAGCAATGGTTCACTTTATGGTTTAATTAAAAGAAATGGAAGATCATTCGTAGCTCTAAGAATATGGAAGAAGGACGAGACAAAATGCTGATCGATTTTATTCCTGTACGTCATATTTAAGGGTGTGGCACAGACCATCAAACTGAACAACTTTCTCCATGGGATCAACATCGGAATTGCGAATAATGAACAGTCCCCCACATTTTAATCGAATAGGTTCTGAAATTGTATATAGCGTAGCTGATAATTATTTTGTGATTACGATGTTGTATAGTAGTATCCATCCTAGTGTTTCCTGTCATAAATAATACTTATTTTATTTCGATTTACTCTTAACAATATTGTGGTTTACGTAAATGAACTATATTTGCATATAATTTATTTTATTTGCAATTCTTTTGTGGTTTGTCTGCACTTACTTTTGACATACCTGCCTACTTCGTTTTATTAAAAGAAGAGGTTCTGCCCATATAAATATCAATGAGTTACAGTGACACATACCCTATACTTACAAGTTATGGCCGTTACGGGTCTATCCTGATACGTGTCTGTTTATACGAGCGTATATCACCTTGACAAATAATTTATAATAATAGAGCGATTACTCATTGCCACGCGGTACATTAACAATTGAGTCTGGTAAATTAAACTATGTTTTCACGCGTAGCCGGTCTATTTGTTATAATTATATTAATTTTAAAATGAAATAGTATTTAATAATATTATTAAAACAAAATTATTTTAGCAACAGGATCACGTGCTTACCTATTACTAAAAAGTGATGTTAATAGAGTTTACAACATTTAGTTTGTATGTATTATACATAATTATACGGTACACGTGCTTCGCGTTGACACATCGTTTGAATATTATCTACACTAATTTATAAACATCGTTTCATTACATTTGCGGTTTAACAAGTAATGCTTTAATAACTTAAAATACTACCAAATATTATAATCGTATATTTTTAGCAAATTCTAGGCCATTCGTGTTATAAAAACGAAAGTGAAACAATTAATTTAATCGATATAATTTTGCTTCGAGTCATTTTGCACAGAATAACGAGTTATGCTATAAAAAGAACGTTTAAAACGCCGATATTCTGAAGAACAATAAAATCTCCATATAAGAATGTTCCATGTAGCTAGGTTCCTAGTACATAAATATTTTCCCACGGTCTGATGTTACATGCGGAGGAGCTTGCTTGCGTTTAGCTACACTGCTTTTACAGGTTTCACGACACGTATAGATTGGCAACACAGATTAGGTACGATGTTAGTAATTCCTATTCAATATAAAATATTCTATATTAGCGTTATTCATTAAAACAAGTGTTCGGTTTGGATCGCTAGATGTCTTCATTCGTCTGAAATTAAATTATCCAGGACTTCTGGGGTTAGAATTTAGATAGTTAGGAATTGGAAACAAAGGAATTCTGTTTCTTAGTTTAGATTACAAACAAAGATAATGATAATATTCTTTTGTTTTTTAAATGTTTAGAAATTTCATCAGAATTCACATCACTTTTGTTAATATGAAAATTATGTCGCATAAGTTATTTTTCTTCCAACCAATTATGTGTGAAGATCCAAGTGAAGATCTGCTTTAAGGAAAAGGCTCCATTGTAAACGGGTCTTTATAAAGAACGGTCTACTACTTGCTATTCATAACATCGACTCAAAGGCGTTGCGTTATGTTACAATTTTAACGCATACGCCGAAGGTAATATCATTAAATACATGCAAATATACTGGCTTGTACTACTTTTATTATTGATACTTTTTAACGGAGGTAGGTATTACTGAATGGTTGCTAATTAAATACAATTTTAAAATGTGTTTTACGATGAGAAAAAAGTAAAATGGGGATAGTTTTCTTGAATTATGATTAATGATTATGATCAGCCATAATTTTATTATTCGCATGAAAACTGTTAATTTGATAGATAGTTCCTTTCATTATTAGTTTTTAATAAGTTTCATTAGTATGAATTAATTTCAAGAGTGTTTCGTTGTTCCTGGGCGATATGTAGCTTGTCATCCTATAGATCATTCATAAACATTTTGATATTTTATTATATTCCGTTTGAAAAGAAAGTACTTACTTAAAATGAAAATACATGATAAGTGTAACAATAAAACGCATGGTCAGTGCACGTACCCAATGTTGCCGCCAGGCTGTTACAAGCCAAGTGTCACTGTAGCGTGGAGAACAGTAGAACCAGAAATTATAGAGTACTCAATGTATTGTTTAATCAATCCATAGTGCAAACGCAAGGTGAGTTCATGGCAAAGGCTTTATCGACAGCAAATTACGTGCAGTGCAGTGGGTCAATGTTTAGTCACTTAAATGTAACAGGCGATGGCTGTAAACTTTACTCTTTACCTGGGCAATAAGTGCTGATTTTATACGCGATATCCGAATGCAATTTATTAGCCTTAACGATGATTGATAAGTACTGTAAATATTTTTACGCCACACGGTATTTTTAGAAAATCTTTTGATTTATTTTATTATTGTAAATAAACATGAAACTATGGGAAAAACATCCTAGTATTTATATTTATAGAATATATTCAATTTATCCCTTTTTATAAATGTTGTTATCTGGCGTTTATATTTTAGTATGTATAAATATTGATTTATGTTACAAGGTTGTGGCCAAATCTTCAGAAGATTTTTCAGTAATTACTATAATTTTGCAGTAAGTACTGCAATATTATACTCGTAGCAAGTCGGTGCATTTAAACATCTTCTTTGCGGAAGACTGTTAGTGTATTATCAATAATAGAGTCCAGGTATTAGAATTATTTTCAGGTGGTCATTACAGGCACAGTGTGACAGATTAACAAAGGGCTGATAGTAAATAATTCTTTAGAAGTATATTGTGACTGAAATTAATAATAAAGCATACCGAAAACATAAACCATTGTGTTTTTAAAAGATAATAGCAGTCTCATGATGACCGTCCTCTCTAGGGAGTCATACCGATGTCCATATATGAATAAAAACACGTCGGTAGTGCAGTCTGTGTGTTACCATGACGCGGTGTCCGCCAAGATGTCAAGCAATCTCTATACGATGGATTGTTGATAGTAAATGTGGGTCATATAACTAGAAATATGCGTCTACAGCGACCTTAGCCATGGCTTCGATTTTAAATAGCATATGTTAAAGAAAAATAATTATGTGTACGGAGCTTTGCTATCGTCGTCACAGCCAGCTTGATCAACATGTTGGTGAATTTTTCAGTAAACCTTTGTTCAGGTGTTTGATGCGCGCTACCGCGAACAGAACCTTTTTATGTATGTACCTATCGACTGGCTAGTGACGACATCGTTCTCTACAGCCAACGTGTGACCAAAATGATAAGCCGCACTATATGTGCCCACATTTGTCATTTAAATAAACATAGGGTAGGAAGTTAACATTTAATATAAGTAGATAAGTATTTTGTCGATATTATTATTTCAGTTTCCCGTCCTGCGGTTACTTACAGCTGGATTGTTACTTTGTGTATAAATTATGTACCGGATTGAATGTGATCGTTTTATTTCAGAAATATTTTGAACAAGTTTATTAATCTGTCTCGAAAATTCAACACTTAATTATTTACATAATTAAAACATGGTGTATTTGTATTAGTTATGAGATGGAAATTATTTCTTTGTATAAAATATCGCGATATATTGAATTAAAAAGGATATATTTTAAACTTACCAATGACGGTTGAGTGCGTCTGTTTCGAGGGATGAATCTGACGGTAGGTAGCTGTCGTAGTGACAACTTAAGCTGCTGTGAGACATTCTACATGGTACTCAGAGAGTCTTATTCACTATAACTAGATTAGCGGGCGAATTTGAGGACTGGTTTACGCGGTGGCATGCCGCTCGGCTCAGCACGCTCCACACCTATGCCGCGGCGAATGTGCATCTTATAAGAGAAGGTTCGGCTGCGCGCGAGTCGGCCGCCGCGCCTCACCCCGGGCACGTGACTGCCTCGGTACGTTCAGTTTCGCCGGCCGGCTGGCCGGTCATTGGCCGACGTGCAAAAATTTTCCTAAAGTACAACAGTAGGCCCACTGCCATAAAAAATGCGTTGCGAACTATTGCACGGGGCGCAGACTCGGTGATGAGTGACTAAATGAGCCCGAGGCATCGCGGCCGTGTTTATACTACTCACTTCAAACAACGCTCGTATAACAGCGGCGCCCGCGCCGCCCGCACAGCCCGCTGCCTCCGATTCTTCCGCACGCATCGATACAATGTGTGCAATCGCGATTAAAAACAGCCAAGTGATTTGTTCCATGTGGTTTTATATGTCGTCTGTTAACGATAACTACATAGGTATGTGATGAATACTCAGAACTAACGTGGGCACATAATCCGCACCGCTGTCTAATTATTACCTACGACGACTACGTATCGTAGCCACGCTGCTTGCTGCTGTTAATTCAAGTGTGAAATACTAACAATATAATTAATTATACGTATCACCTTTTACACATCTTGGTTATTTTAATTAAAGCGGATCATGTATTTGCGATGTATATCAGATAAAGGTACCCAAAAAACAATAGTTCACTTTGATAAATATTAATGAGTAATGTCGCGGTTTTGAAAAAATAACTATTGTTAATTTTACTTGAACTTGTTTCAAACATCAAAGTGTATGTGAGCAATATTTCGTGCGTTAACAAATTACTATAAAAATTCCTTCTGTTAATACAAACCGTGTCGAATATGTGAGTGAGACGAATTGCTCCTATACACGACATAGGTTGAAACCTTTTGTTAGACCCGTCTGGTTCTTAATCAGAATATTGTAAGCATGACATCTTATTATATTCAGTATCATCAGTAACTCCAGTCGTATAGCGTTTTTGTTAGTTGTTCAAAGTTGTCGAAACTTCGAATATATGACTAAGTTACGGGTACATATCAGTTCCTATTTGAATGTGAGCACATGGTTACTAATGTCATTAAAAATAAGGAAACCAACACTAAATTCGCGAACAGGAAGTCGTGTGGTTATCCGGTCTCCTTTAAATAATAGAAGAAATGAGTTAATGACTAGGAAATAATAAGTAATACGTCCCAATATTATAGTTAAATATAAACCTAATTCAGGTTGGGCACCTAAATAGCGTGCATAATTAATAGAGTAAGCAATTAAAGTGCCGCTACGCTATTAAAATTAAAGAGTTATTAAATAAAGTTGGTTTATTATTTGATGATTTCAATAAAATATTACAATTTAACATTTTATGTTTTTACAGAAATATATTTGATGAAAGTCATCATCGCGTTTTCCCAACTATGTTGGGGTCGGCATACAGTCTAAACGGATGCACCTGAATACAAGTATTTTACATGGAGCGACTGCCTATCTGACCTCCACAATCCAGTTACAGGATAATACGATACCCTGGTACAACTGGTTGTCACACTTTCGGGCATCTGACGACTCACAAGGACTGTCAAAAATGATGATACCACGAATGATAGCCGGGAACAACTTTCCTAGGCAAGGAGTGGTCTCGGTATGTAAAGATGGTCACCCATCTACGGACCGCCGCGACGATCGGCGATCGTGCGGCTGGCGGCTGTTATAACTTAGGCACGAGTCCCTTATAATATGAATTAAGTATGAAACATAAATATTTAAGTAAGACAATATTATTATGCATTTGTATAAATGCTATGCCATATCAGTACGTTGCGGAATTAAACTGATTATTTATATTTTGTTGTTTTTTTTTTTAATGGAAGGTTCGTCGCGCGACATGTCGCGCCAGTATGTAAGAGCCTTTATCGTTAACAATTTTCAACAAGTAGGTACCTAAAAATTTAATATCTCGTAGATAAACCAATCAACGGCCTTTAACAAATCATGTGTAATAAGTTAAAATTAGTTTCAGATTTCAAGATTAATCGTAAAAACAACCTACTTGTAGGTTATGCATAACTTAGATTAGGTTATTACGACAAATCAATTACTCAAGCCTTTCAGCAGTTTACACGTTTTGATATTCAGAGGCGGGACAAGATTAGAAGTCGCAAAGTTTATTTGAAAAGTCCAGCTTTTGATGAGTCATGGTCCCTAACCGTCACCGGGCCCACATCGCAACAAGCCCGTAGGCGATGGCCCGCGTGACACATCACACACCTCCCTTGCCCCCAAATGGTACATTGCTCTATCCGTAACAAAAACATCTTTCAAACTCATAGTTACTAGTTTACCAACGGCCATTGAAGTGTGACTAACGTGAAGCATTGTATGCAACAGTCGTAATAATGTCCTGTACACAATAGGTTACGCTTTACTATGATTAAATGTAGCTATCGATAACTTATCCATTGATATTTCTAAGAAAAAATACCGCTTTAACGAAAATTTGCACGAAAAAGAGGTTATTACTAAGTTCATTGCTGTTTTCCTCAGATTTCATGAAAATGCCGTAAGTACACTCATTTACATAAATTCGTGGAGACATTGACACTGAATTTTATAATTTATTGAAAAGGTGTTTTTTGGAATAACAAGTAAGATAGAGAGACAGAGAGAGGCCCAGGAGGCAGGGATGAACTCGACTTTTTTTCATAAGGATTGGCCACAAATAGCTGAAGAGGGAAAGAAGACCTTTGCCATGCAGTGGGACACAAATCGACTGATAATAAAAAATAACAGGAGGTGCCTCCTCATCATTTAAAATTGTCTAAGGGGCCTTTGTGACCCTTCGTTCGTCTTCCATAGGTCCGTAACCCCAGGGCCCAAGATGAATAATCCCGAAATTCAAAGATATTTTTAAAATGATAATTAAGATTAATATAGCCTCGTTATGATTGCGTTGGTGGGCCGTTATGAAAAGGTGTTATGCAAATGTAACGTCGCTTGCAGTTCTTAGTATGTATAAATGGGAAAACGAATGTAGTTGCCATTTGCCATTCTGCCTGTTGCACTGACAAGGTGAACAGGCGCTGAAGATCTTGTACACATTTATTTACGGACGTATCTTTTTTAATATTAAAACTCACTCAAGTATTTATTTTCCTTCTTGTATTTTAATGGGTCATAATAATGTTCTCATAGTTTTTTTAATCCCCACCGGGAAAGCTTCTAAGGCTGCATCTCACTTGATGGTAAATGATGATCAGGCCGAAGGTGAAAGTGGGCTTCACTCGGAATCCTCAACCACAGAGGAACTGGCTAGCTAACTGCCGAAACACAACAATGCTGTTAACATTATGGTGACAGACTTAGATAAAATGGTGATGGTAGCTAGCCAGGCGAACTTAGAACAAGCCCTACCACCAACCAAACCGAGCAGAAAATTTTGCCCCCCCTGTGAATCGAACCTGGGACCTCTGGGTATGAGACAGGTGCTCTAACCACTAGACCGCAGAGGCAGCTAAAAATAGCACGAGAATTGAACTTTTAATATTTAGATGACATTTAGAACAACAGTTATTTTTGAAAAAAAAAAGCTTGCATCTCATAAAGCTGTCGTGAGATCAAATTAATTAAATCGAGAGCATTTAAAGCCATAAAAATGACTGTAAGTGTATTTCTTTCTATCTCTTTAAATCTAAAAATAAACTCGATAACGGGACCAAACAAAAAAGTAATCGCAATTACATCTAATTGAGACTCCAAGCACGTGACGCCTATAGGTACGCCTATCTATCATTATTATTGCAATACAATATTGTTTGGACGCCAGTCATGTGATACCTACATACGTCTTGGAAGCAACCAATTGACATGACCTCTATTATCCCCCCCAGTGCCTGTTGCTGTGAGACAACAAAGGGATATGTTATGAGTCAGCAGGGTTCTCTTATGACTGGGCACGATCTGTGCCTTTCACAAACACAGTCACGTGATAAGCGTAGGAAACTGTACTACTTCTGCATAGGTGTATGTATTGGGAGGACTATGTATGAGTGAGGCATTGCTCAGTGAAAGGTACGCAGTTATTAGAAACACTTGGATCACTCGTTATGTGTTAAGCTTCATGTTTGAATATCGTCTGTTGGTCATAAAATATCTATAAATGCCTAACGTGTTCATGTTTAAACAATTTTTGATAATTTTGCACAATCATTAAAAAATATATAAATATTGTTACTATATGCCCTAGAATAGTACCGATTAAATAAACGATGCCTCCCTATCTTTGTTTAATCAAGAAGCGTGATAATGATAACGCAAGCTTAGCACAAGCATGTAATAATCATTAAATAGGTCAAGAATAAAAGACTTCAACGCTTGCGTTGGGAAAACTTAACAATACAAAAATGGATTTTACGCGTTTTTGTTAATAATACGGATCCCTAAAAATAAAAAGATAGATTTAAATAAAATCATTTTAATTGTACCATTTACATATTATTATTTTAATAAGTACTCAAATTATTAAAAAATTAGACAAATGTGGCCTACCTACCAGAAATGAATATATTTTGATTACCATGACAGAATAGTAGATTGTAGGTACCATAAGGGAGCAAAATAATATTTTTACGGCGAGAGCGCTTTTTGAATCCAGAGTGAAGTGAGGGATTCTAGATTAGAATCCCGAGCGTAGCGAGGGATTTTTTTAGTAGAATCCTGAACGTAGCGAGGGATCCAAAGTACGTCGCCGAGCCAAAAATATATTTTGCGCCCGAGAGATTCACTCTACTTTTCATCACCCACTATGACAAAATAAAAAGGCGCCTCATATTTTAACCACACTTGCTCAAGACGGGTTGGCTTTAACAGGCTTATAATTATTAACTACAAGTTCAGGTTTCCTCATCATGTTTTCCTTCACCGATGTCAGGAATGTCCAAAATAAACTCAGAAAAAAAAAATAACAAACTTCCTAAAAAAAACACAAAAAATTTCGGAAGTCGTAATTATTCCGATAAATTATGCATCTTTTTGTGTAGTAAATAACACAAAATCCTGCATCGCGCAATGATCGCATCGCGATCAACATTATACAAGATTCCAACATCAATCGTTGGGCAGTTGCCCGCCAGACAAGACACCCGTTTGGTCGGAGTATCCTCCCTTTTCAATAGAGGATGAGTGAACTTTCCACCCTGTTTCTCAATCTCTAAATGCTAAATCCAGTTAGACTGGAAGCCGACCCCAACATAGTTGGGAAAAGGCTAGGCAGATTGATTTTATTTTACGTCAGTCCTAACACTTCCCAGTACCCACACGGCGCAACTATGGGCTGTCGTACCAGCCAGTCTTTATTCAAACAATATTTGCGTTCGATTTCTTTAGCGCTGAACACTAAGATGTTCCAAATTCAAAAAGTGCGCAGTAAAGATAATTGCGGCGCACTTATAAAGAGGATTAAAAACTCATTACTGCCCGGTAAAAGTTTCTTATAGAAAACACCACCTTTGGGTGCACTTAAAGGTGAACCAAGTCGTCCTTTTCGAATAGATGGTATGAAAAATATGTTAAGTTTTTTGAACTCAAGCCTTTTTTTTTAAAGTAACAAGAAATTTTTCTAAATAATTTTATTCCTTCCACCATGTACCTTCCATAAGTGCTCAACAATATATTTCAGGAGAACCGCTAAGTATTGCGGCATTCATAAATTTAAAGATAGGTAGCATTGCGCGCCATCTATGAAAAGTATCATAAGCTCACTGGTACCGATATCGCACTGAGCACTGTATATATTCAATGTAATTACTCGTACCTCAGTGAATGTTCAATACATAACGTACCCACTGTGTGTAGTATTAGTTCTGTACTGAAACTACAGGTGGCGCTGCCTTATCGTAGGTACTTTAGTATTTCAGTTTTTTTTTGTCCTCATGTCCACAAATCTTCCTAACTAATAAATGCGAAAGTAAGTTTGTTTGTTACGCTTTAACGGCTGAACGGATTTGGATGAAATTTGGCACATGGCTAGACCATAACTTAGAAAAGGACATAGGCTATTTTTCATCCTGGTCCGGTGAAGTCGCGGGCAACAGCCAGTAGTCCATAATTCTGACTAAAGTGGCGTAACATACATTAGCGGGAATTACATTTACGCCGAAAAGATTTTCTTTTACCATTTTTAAGTTCGATACCTACTGTTTTTTGAAATTGGTAAAAGTTTTAATGAAGGTAAGACCTGCTTCATTATAATTATAATTATAGCAACCTACTGTTAGGAAAACTATGGTGTGGGAGGGCTAATGAATTGCAAAATAGACTCGTAACGTAATTTTTATTGCATTGTGTTCTCTTTAGTGGTTTTATTATTTATGTTTCTTTATTTTTAATTGATTTATTTATACTCATTTATATTTCACACGTTCAGACAAACAAACAAAACAACAAACTCTTGAAAGCTTATAAGTATTAGTATGATAATATGAGTTTTGGAAAATAATCCACTGCTCGAATATTACTAAAATTAGTCATTAAAATATTCTATCTATTTTCATAACATAACATCACTCCTGTATTTCCCGAAGGTAACCCTTCCCTACGTGTCTAACGGCAAAGGTGTACGTATAGTACACCCACATTTCGCCAGTTATGGTTAATTCCTATGTAATAGGGCACGAGCCTACCTATTATTTCTTTTCTTTTTTATCCAGCAAGTTAATTAAAATTAGGTAGGCAAAATGTTATTTCGCTAATCAAATAATTTTTTGCGTCTCCAAGAGTTGGAAGAAAAACTAAGGTTAAACTTTTAAACATTTAACCTACAGACGTCCTAGGGTTAAGTCGCTTAACTCTGGGTTAGTAATGTCAAAATAAATTGAGGTTGTAAGGTACAGCTGATAACTTATTTATTATTTTACAGGGTGAAATTTTATTCGTTTTATACCTCTTAAGGGGTCATTGTTCTCATCATTATGAACAAGTTTTACTATGGGACAAACCCTGAAATCGCGAAAAAAAATCTGCTGTTCCCTACATTTTGACGAGTTATCCGAACATAAATGTAGGGAGCTGATTATTTGCATTGTATTCGATTAGATTGACTAGAAAAGCTGATAACTATTGGAACGTATTTTAAAAAGTTCTTTTTAAATATTTTAATGCGCTGGACACATTAAATATTTATAGGTAGCTTAAGATTAAACAACAATAAGCATGTCTCATGACTTGCTTACTGTTGTGTACTTTTAAGATACGGTAATAATAAGATGGTTTACTTATTTATTACTCTCAAAACGAATTTTACGAATTTTCTGACCCACCCTTCCTACCGACTTCAGGGGCCGTATTATGACTTGTTAATGCCACCATTTTTCCAGTGTTAGTGAGAGACGGAGCTATACAAGGCCGATAGCACCATCCTTTTTTCGCAGTGGAATAATGTTGGCATTAATACTTCATAATACGGCCCCAGTACAGAGTAGATTAAGAAAATTTAACATACATTGTATACACGATGGAAGGGGTATCGCAGGACAAACGGTTACCATGAATCTTATTATTATTTAAAAAAATCTGCTGTTCCATAAATTTTTACCGTGTAGGTATTACACTTTTATTATGAAATTGCTGATTTATTTTTAATTAACCGACGAAAAATAAAACTGAGCGTTTATTGAATTCATGGTAACGGTTTGCGCGTTGAAGTCCCTTAAACCCTGTATTAAGGTTATACTGTCACACAGAGTGAATAAAGAAGGACGACGTATAAACAATCAGACATAACATTATGAACGTGATATCATTTTCAACATTTAGTTGATGAATAATGGTATATAAAATGTATGTTAACTCGATTAAATAATCTAAGTATGTGAAGAGCAGGATTTAGGGCTAATTTCATCATTAAAACTGAACGCGATCAGCACATAAACTACGTTTAAGAGCTGGCAGTGTTTTCTTTGGAATATTGACAGTGACAGCTCTTGAACTCGGTTTAGATGTGTTGATGGCATTCAGTGCCATTGGTGAAATTCGCACTTAGGAAATGTCATCAATGAATCTGAACGCGATCAGCATACCTAAACCATGTTTAAGAGCTGTCAGTGTCGAAATTCCACATCAACGATGACACTACAGCTCTTGACCGTGGTTCAAAGCTTAAAGTTCAAAGGTTCAAAGATTTTCATTGATGAAATTCGCCATTAGACGATTGGCCATTTCTTTTCCACGTTGGGGTTTGTATACCCATATGGGTAACCTAATTAGCTCGAAGCACGTAATTTGAGATTGATAACTTAATTCAGCATACTACATACCTGTCTGATGGTAGATTTTCTCGATCCTTGCTCGATTCGTCGGCCATGATGGACACTTTTCTCTTTCCTTCAAGTGAGGGGACTGAGTGGCGCTGTTTGATTGCAGATGGGTTTGGCAGCGTCTGCGCAGGCCGCGGGTCGCCACCGACGGCGCTCGGTGGTTGATTTTGTAAATCACTCAAGTCGAAAGGATATTCCTTTATAGCAGTCATTCGGATGCTCGTCTTACGAACCTGGAAGCACAACAATAAACAATTTAGAAATAATATCAAAAAGATTATCTAAAGGATCAAGCTTTCTTAAGTTATGAATACAAACAGGAGGCATAAGTACCGATTACGGTGTCCCCTTTTTTTTTTTTTTTTTTTTTTGACGGTGGGAAATCATCCAATGATACGGTGTCCCCTTGTGGTAAGTACTGCATGCTACAGCAAGTGAAGTGCGCACGTTTGATTACCAACTAACTGCAAATAACTGTTGTCTCCCAAAATCTATTGAAATATTGAGGAAGGCAACCGGAAATATGGAAAACCACAAAGAGTAAATCTGACAAAAAACCATACAGAATTTTTTGTGCGACTGCACTGGCATGGAGAAAAAAACAATGAATTTAAATGTCTCAAGAGCTGTCACCCGTGTCACCGAGTAGTTAATGGTTGTATTATTGTTTACTAGCAGAGCCCTGCAAACTTGGCACAAGACTTTAAGCTTAATTTTTACCCGACTACGGCGAAGCAAAAAGGAGGGTTATGATTTTTATATTTCTAGTAAACAAGCTAATCGAACGGGTGGCTCTCGAGCTTTAGGGCACTGAAAAATTGACAGGCAGAGACATTTTGCGTTTCACAATTATAGTGGTAGTATAATTAGATTGAATAATTTAATGGTGAGTTCGGGACGGGGCGACTGCCAATAAGGAATGATGATAAAATACCAATTATAAAATACTGTAAGCTTCATAACATAACAATCTCATGTTTATAGTAGCATAAACTTATGAAATTATGATTTGTTGTTGGTTTGATTGAGTTTGAGTTTGATGACACGTTTTGAAAAAGCAGTGAACTTAGATAAAATTGTCAGGTGCACTACTTTCTGAAAAATCTTTTATATTGAAACTAGCTAGCTATATTCCAAAGTTTCCAGCATCTAAAAACGATTAATATTATGAATAGTAAGTACATTAAACACTTTAGCTCCTCATTAATTGTTAAAAAGTTGGTAACTAAGACGAAAGGTATTCAAATTATAACATGAATTAATTCGCCAAAATTATAGCTAACGTAATCGGTAACTGTAATTCAACAATAAATAGTAATTACACACCCAATAACTGTCGTCGTTTAGTCCGATACATGTTGGACTATTGGTCTATGTTCCGGTAGGATAACTTTAGAAAGCGCGCGATAATCGGATAAAAGCTGCGCCCGCGCCAGTCAATGTCTGACAGTAGACTGAACAATCGCGCGACTAAATGTTTCAGCTTCAGGATTTCAGCAAAGAAGCCTCCGGCGACTTAGCAGATAAGTTCTAAGTGACGATGGCTCAACGTTCACTGAGGACAGGGTAATACTCAATGACGCTAATCACTTGTTTCATCACAAATGTCTTACATTACTGTAAATAGAGGAATATTAGAGTTGCTTATTGTTTATATTCTGCTGGGATATTGTGCTGATATCCTCTCTAATTAGTTCTTATTCTTCGGAGCCGGTGCAATATTGCATAGGTACACTGCACGTTATGTTCAAAATTATGCACAATAAAATATGATTGTACTGCAAACGGTCAGTCAGATCGAGGATGGCGAATGGTTAGCTACGCTTAAAGACTACCAATTGGGAGGCGTTACTGCTTTTTATACCCTTAAAAATATTTTTAATCTAAGAGTGTTCATAACGGTAGGTTATAATTAAGCATTTGTGCTCTACATTAATTCTGGGCCTATTTGTAAAATAATTATGTAATTTGATATATTTTATGTTAGCTATATCTTGGTACCTAATCTACGGGTTTCCCTTAAATTATGCAGGGCATATTAACGGGTTTATTGACCATTAAAATATTTAGGTAAGAGTTTAATTATTTATTCCGACTTCATTACCAAAACATCTATTTTAGACATAGTTAAAGACTGAATTCGATATACTGAGTTTCTATTTTTGGGATTCATTGACAACCTTGACTTATGAAACTTTTATTTTCAAGGTTTAAAAGATTTGTGCTTGTGCTCACTGTTTACATTACAAAGAGCACAATCTTAGCACATGACTGTACTCAGTACTGTCGTGTCTACATAATGTGTTGCATTCGGGAAACTTTTAATTATTGTGACTGGTGAGGTAACTAGAATTGTAATTACCTAATTAAAAGCGTCGACTGTGGGCTTTGCATTTCCATTAGTTAGCATTCAAAGAAGGGTAGGGTTAGACCAAATACTTATTACATACACCTGGATCTGGATTCTGGCATAGAGATTTAATCTCGATCTGCTTAAACAATAATAAAAAGTACAAATAAAACATGCCTATAGGAATGACATCTATGCTGCCTATAGGAATGCAAACGCACGGTTAAACAAACAAAATACCATACAACACCTGAAACCACTTATCTAGTCTCCTCTTTGTAAGTCGTACCCCGAGCCCCAAGATACAGACTAACTGTCTAGTTTGGGGCTCACTGGTAAACAATTTGTGTAACCTAGGTATAGGTAATATTGTAACCTGCGAATCTACTAAATGTTGTAACCTAGTAAAATCTTGCTTATAGGTAATATTGTATTACCTGTAAACCTGCTGACTGTATTACCTGGACAATAAACCATTTTTCAATGTATTTTTTTTTCACTTTTTTTCAATTTTTCAATTTTTTTCAATTTTTCAATCTTACAAGATAATTCAATCAACAACAAACGAATGGATTGAAAAATGATATCAATATTTAACAAGTGGCACATTTTGTTTACAGAGACACAGATCATCTTATTAGATTATAGATAATCTATTTTAAGATAGATCTTTTCCTCTAAGTACTTACAATAAATCATTGTATTATCATGAGTATTTGTTGCCAAGGAAATACCTACAGAAATATTATTTGCAGCATTTCATTATTAGTAATGTAAATTACAGAATTTAATAAAAACATCTGTATTTGCTTTACAGAAGTTTGTGTTTGCCTCAAGTCCCAAGGATGATAGCACACATTAATATGATAATATTATTGTACTTTTTATAACTCACACAATACCTATAGATTAGCAAATCCATACACATTCTTTATGTAATGAAATCACCCGAATGATTACCACAGTCGTGCATTGCTGGCGCAGATTAAGTTAACGTCGTCTTAATAGTTCAAACGCGTCCCATTGAATTATTTAGGTGAGTGTGTCTTTGTAGGCGGGTGGTAGCGACATCGGTCGCGGGTGTCAGCAGCGGCATTTATTTGCTTAAGTGGACTCATCACAATCACATGATCACTCACGAGAAGGCGACCACGAGTTTCCAATCATGTTCATACGAACGTATGCGACGACACGCGCTCTCCAAACGCTTATCGCTTCCAAACAATTAAACGGATTGCTCACCCAATCATCGTCGTGACGTATGTGTTATGAGATCTTAATTAAAAGGTAAAGGACAATGGCCTTAGTGGACTAGCCATGAGACATCGTGAGCGGCCCTTGGCTCTGTACGCTGTAAGTCACCGAGGTCAAGTATTCAGGCTTATTTTTTATGAATATCGTTTATGAGTTTGCTGTGTTGAATACAAATCGTAAGAAGTTACTTGATACACATATTTTCCTTAGTCATTGACGGACGTAGTTGGTTATCTCGATGAATCTACCGGTGTCCAGTTTTTTATCACCCTACAGTTCCTAGGTACTATTCATAAAACAGCAAAACGGTTTAGGAAATGTCGTAGCATCATGGTTCAAAGATTACAATAGTTAGGACATGTATCAAGTCTACATCTCACGTCTTGATCTCTCTCTTGATTGGAAAATTTCCTGTCATTTATTAATATCAATGTAGGTCATCTGGACTCGACAGCTTGTTAACATAGATAAAAAGATTTGTTTAGAGAAAAGAGTTAAAATTTGATGTGTTAAAATGATGAAAATGCATAATAGAGAGACGTGTTGTTGCATTAAGCCCCTAAGCATTACGCAAAGACACAAGCACCTAATGAGTTTCCGAACATCATCGCTTTGAATAGAAACAAAAGGTGCTTTTTTCGCTAATAGCTCATTAAAAGAGCAGTAAATACATAAATTGTGGTCATTCTTTTAAATAAAACCAGAGTTATTGCTAACATACAAGACGTATAAAATCTTTACGTCGTGTGAATAATTTATTTTTGCAAAACAATATATTTGCGTATTCAATGTTTTGGAACGACTTAAAAATCCATATCGCTAATGTTTGCATTGACGTAATTTAAATTCAAAATCAAAATCATCAAATATATTATTTCAGATAAACCTACATGGGCACTTATGAAACGTCAGAAGCTAGGTGCACGGTTCCAATTGGTAATTTCCTATGTAGCAGACCCAGCAAGAAACTCCCGGTTACTCTTTTAGAAATAATTGGCTTTTACAATGTTTTCAAATTATAGTGTTATTATTAGGTATAGGAGGACAGTGTAGGCCTGTCAGCAAGTAATTGCCAGATATGACTTAACGAATAAAAAATGGTCTACAAGGCTATATCATTGTGAGGCCAAAGGGTAGGCCAATTTTGAGTGGTTTCCGTAAAAAGTGATACACCTTTTTTAGATTAAGAATTATGATGGTATTAGCATCTCCTTGGGGCTACTAATATAGCAAAACAATAATCCGTAAGTATATGCTTGGTTATTGTGCAAATGTACCAATGTACTTCTAGGTCTTCCTTGTGGCCGCTAGGAGGCCTCTGTTCAGCAGTGTACGTTAACAGGCTATCCTCTATATTGATTAGATTCTATTTTCATTTTAAACATAAAACACAAATAATTCTCAAGGATATACTTAGTACAAAGACGAGTTTAATCCAAACACGTTCAACAAATTCTACGTTTTTCGCTTACTTTGTTTACGTGCTTGTGATTTACTCGGGAAATTTTCTAACCTACTTAATTAGGTATATTATCAAAAATCAGGTTAAGTGATTTGATTTGCTGTTGTTGTTTCGGCCAACCAATGACAAACGAAATGTGTAGGTACCTACCTATACTTAGCTATCATGAGGCTTGACAGCCCATTAATTGAGGAGGAAATTTGATTTGAAAAAAGTAAGGGTAGTCACATGCATGATGGTACAAGTTGTGATAGGGGCGCCACAAAAATTAGCCAGCATAATAATGTCTATGAAGAAAAGTTATCTATTCATAATGATTAACTATGCAAGTTTCCATTTGTGTCGATAATGTCAATGAAAACATTATGGCACTAATCTCTTTCATGTGACAGAAGGCCATCAATAAAGGTCTGGGTTCTACTTTGTTTACCAAGTCATCAACATGATTAGCACGACACCGGCCTGAGGGCAGCGGGTAACTCCGGCATCACGACTTGCCCACATCTCATCCCCACAATGACAAGATCAAATATATTCATCAAATATGCGTTAGAAATGTACCGTTGCAACTAAATGTTCATTAAAATTAATTTCTTTAAATGAAACGACAACGCTAACCCGTTAATCTGTAAAGTTCATAAATTACTTTGTATTTGTATAATATCTTCGTTTCATTAAAATTACTGTAATATAATAAATATTTACTTAATCAAATAATTATTTGCGATAGGTGACGTGCTTCTGGCGATATTTGGTATTAAATAATCAATAAATATAGTATTGGAGTAATAAACGATCAATCAGCAGTTTTATTGTTTTTTATTGGAATTAGTACTTACTACAAGTACTTTATCGATTGGTGTAATGAAACTATTTTGCAATTTCCAGGTATTGTAAAATAGGTTTATTACTTATTTTTTACCCCACTACGGCGAAGAAAAAAGGAGGGTTATGATTTTGACCGGTATGTATGTATGTATGTATGTTCATCTGTTCCCTTATATCTTCTAAACGACTCATCACAATTTGACAAATGAGGTATCGTTGGAAGCGCCTTGATCGTCCGCTGGTTATAGGCTATGTGACGTAAAAATGGCGTCCTCTAGAGGACATAAGTAAGGAAATTAAAAAAAAAAAAAAAAAAATTACCATGTTGGGTTTCAAATAAAAGGACTTAATGAGCAAATTTCATTATATATTATAAGCCCAAAAGACTAAAAAAAAAAAATGTAATAAAACCTTTTACGTTCATACCTTTTTAGTCGTAGTTGGGTTTTAGTTTTTATAACTTTTTTTTTACCCTAAGTATTATAAATTACTAGCGACCCGCCCCTGCTTAGCACGGTTTTATTACTTGACAAAGCATGGAGATTTCTATACAATATGTAAAAATATTAATGTAATACACAGATGTAAACCTTCCGGAATACATTTTCTAAACGATGGTGTAAACAGCATCAAAATTCGTTGTGTAGTTTAGAAGAACAACGCGGTCACAGTCGCAGACACAACGGGCGACTCACATTTTGACTTTGACTTCTGAAAAGTATATATCTGCTGTCGAAATTCTCTATTTAATTTCAAACAACAATAGCCAATCACAATAGTTGTCATGAAATTCCAGATCAGAATTAATTAAATAGGCTTTCAGAAAGCTCGGGTATAAATTATCTTTGAATGTGCCCTATATAAACTATTTATATTGCTATTGTATATTGATTTTAATAAACAAATATTGTTACGAAAACACGTAAACAATTGCATTATTTTGTACCTCATACGCACTTGCTATGTATCGTTATATTATTTATTATTTTTCTCTGGTTAATACAATCTTCTCAAAATAATATGAACCTGTGTGGATATTACTTTGGGGAAAACAGTTAAACAACAAAAAATAAAAATGATTTTATCGTACAGCAAACGTAACGTGATTTGTTAGATTTTTCTTTTATTGAGAAGTTATGATGTGGAATTGAATATTATTCGGGGAACTACCTCAGTTAATACGACATAAAATAAATACTTTGACTTTGATAACCACCAAATATTTAAAGGTTCAATAGATTTTGGCGAAAGTATTTTGTCCATAAGTACTTTGGTTCTAGGCGGTGTCACCTAAATTAGTTAGTTTTTTTTTTCGAGCCATAGGTTGGTTTTGCGTAATTTCTGTTCACAGCCTTTTAAAAGAGGGCGAGTTGAGTACTTAAGTCAATTCTTCCAAGTCTTAATGAGGACGATTTTAGGAATATTACACCTATATCTTGTCTACATTTACGCTATTAATTGCCCGAAAGTCCGACAACCAGTCTTACCAAGGGGTATCGTATTACCCAGTTACTGGGTTGTGGAGGTCAGATAGGCAGTCGCTCCATGTAAAATACTGATATTCAGCTGCATCCGGTTAGACTGGAAGCCGACCCCAATATAGTTGGGAAAAGGCTGGGCAGATGATGATTTACGTTATTAATTGGTTAGCCGATTAAATAACAGTACAATATGTGTGATCTTATTATCAAAAAAAAAAAAAAACAGCTGTTCTTTTTATAAGAATCAAAAGATAAAATCCATGTTGGTGTCGCTCAGTGAGGAGTAAAGCTAGAACCTTTATAGTGCTTGGCACATACTCACATAGTTTTATTAGAACTCGCAACGGGACCGCACTCAAGGGAGTCTGGCCTGTATCACGTTCCACGTAAAATGTGATAAAAACCTTTATTCAAGCCGTGAAGTGCAATATGACATACCTACGTGTCTACGTGAACGTATTGTACCGAACAATAGATCTCTATGAAGTGGGAATACACATTTAGGTTGTGGACATTCATCAATTTGTTTTTAATAAGTGTAAAATGTTAAGTTTAAAAAGTAATGATCTTCTACTTCCTTTTGTTTTGTTAACTGACGTGTATGTATATCTAAGATAAAAGATAAAGTTAACACGATCTCGATATTATGTACACCCACTTGCCACATACTTAACTAAACAACTGGATGATTCAGGATTGACACTTATTACTATGATAATGTTCAAGGAATAAGTTATATTCCATTGTTTTTATTTTTATTACATGCTCCACAATAGGCCTCGAGCCGTTTCCTTATCGCGTGGTAACGTTAAAAAAGAAATAAATTGACTTAACAGTAGTCTATGCTTATTGTTTACATCGCGCACACAATCAATTAATCTTTTGTATACTTTACTATTGAGGTACGCTACGATTCTCGATTGAAAGTCCCGCTTCGTGTGGACTTCGAAAATATCACAAAAAGGGACACAAAAGGAATAATACAGACCATCTTGCTCCAGTTGATTATAGTTTCACTGTCACTAGGGCGAACTACATACAGTTCGAGATATTCATAGTCTGATAAACAACAATTAATTGAGCGTGGCTATAGCCATGAGGCCGCTGGCGCGTCCTGTCGATTAGGTATGTGAGGACACTACTAGCGGGACACTGACGAACCCACTTGGTCGTTGCACTGACTCGCTGCGTCCTATACATGCCAATTGGATCACAACAGCGTTAACAATCTCAACAATACAATTTCACAAACATGTGTCAATTTATTTACTTAGATTTTAGATATTTATGTTTACACATTTATGTGTATATGTTTTATGTGTAAAACGAACATTATCGTTGGATTATCATTGGTAATGAGGTCGAGGTGACTCCTGGGACGTCCTTCCTATGTGTTGAGTTATTGGAATAAACTAACGGATGTTTCATTTTTTAGAAACGATACATATTTTACAAGATATAATCTAAAGTTCCTGATTTAAACCTCAATAAAAAAGAGGACGGTAGCCCTGTTTTTGAGCTGTCAGATAAATCTTATCGGATTATGTTTTCGACAGCTTTTCCATAATGTAACTATTTCTAGTATACTATAAGAAAAGTTTGTACTGATGGCAAATAGGGCCTTGTAACCCAATTGTGATTATTATCAAGAACTAGGACTGTCCCAAAAACTAAATAATTGTTACTCAACACAGCATCTGATCTCCTAATTGAATCAGCACACGATTTTCTAATGATGATTAGTGGTATGACAAAACATAAATGTTTAGACTTCATGGTCAATAATGAGAAACAGGCAGCAACTTCGTACTTTTCCTTTGTAATTAATATTCCTATTCTGTTCAGAGATAGGTAACTTTGTTTGCGTGATGGTCGCCCTCTCAAGGTAGTATCATTTAGAAATATTCGAATACTGATTATTTATAGTGGCTTACATGGAATCATTGGTATTCATCATCCCTAGCAGGGTAAGCTAAACAATTAAATAAACACGGTGGAACCACATCGTATTGCAATTTTATATGGAACAGCAGATTTTTTTAAATAACGGACGGAAAATTTGATTCCTCGAATGATGCACGGAATCTATGGCAAATGTTTGTGTCATGATATTCCTTCAACTGATATACTTTGATGACACTCCCACTGTACGAGTACCTATTTAACGTCTTATGTCAGTATCGGGCAGGGTATAAACCATACATTTAAACCCTTATCAAAAGTATTTTATAACAAATGGCGAAAAAGCCGACTAGTAAATTCAGTGTTTGGAATCGCAATCCGGTTCCGCTTAGAGCTAACGTATGGCTAGACGGACGCACGGACTTAATCCTTTTGAACCTATGATTACACCGGCTGCTGACGTAAGGAAAGCGTCACTAGCTTTCTCATTTAGAAAGGCTATAAGGGTGCAGAACGAATCGTTCTATCAGTAGTTATCAATTGGTTTGGGATAAACGATACGTTAATGGTAACTTATACTTCTTTAACTTAGGTGTAGCTTGGTTAAAAATCACGTGTATGCACGTAGATTTCCGACTAACTCATCAAAGGCAAATTTTATTAATTATTATAACTTATGCCGCGTGACTTAACTCTGAATGAATTCTAAGCGACTAGGTCCGCCTACACGTTGCATCAGGCACTTACGGTTTCGTTACTTATTGACTCTAAGGACACTTTTAACCTCAATTTAGGGATAAGGAAAGGAAAGTCTTACACACATAAGATAGCCAGTGGATGGTAGTAGATGTTGACAATCGATTTTATCGTACAATTTGTAGCGCTTTCTATGACTTTATCGCATCGATCAATATTGTCGCTCAATAATGTGTCACATAAGCACTTGATACTATTTAATCGAGGAATCTATCTACTAAATCGCGTAAACTTTATATTTTCATAAGATCTATAGTCAGATCCAAAAGTATCTGATGAAAATATAAACAAATGGATCAGGAAACATACCTGTGGAGGTCAATTCATAGTGCCACATACAAAATGAATGCTTTGATTTGATTATTTGAATACTTAAACTCGAAATTATCATTTTAATTGGAGTTTTTCCTTTGACATAAGAAGTTAACTAACCTAACCTTTTGGAGAATCGGCAACAACACATGGGATTTGCCCTGAAGCCCAATAGCCATAGGATATAGGTGGTGTTTCGTCGCTTCCGCGGACAAGTGCCACAGGTCAGCACAAAGACCAGCTAGTGCAAAGTGAAGTGCTACTAACATAGTCTTAATTAAGCCTTATTTATTAACACAAGTATTTTGATCATAAAAATATGTATGTCTAAGTTAAGGTATTTTTCTATGGGCCTGTGTCGCCTGAAATAAATGGTATTATTATTATTATTATATATACCAATAGAAAGAGCTTTTCAAGGGGAACCTTTCCTTCTTACACGATCTTTGCAAATTGTTAGTCAGTTCGGAGATAATTACTTAAATAAGTGTGACTACTTGGGATTCGAAGTTAACGAATTCTTAGCGTCCAATAGCCATAAGATATATACCAATGGAAAGAGCTTTTTAAGGAGAACCTTTGCTACTAAAACGACTTTTGCCAATTGTTAGTCAGTTCGGAGTTAATGGCCTAAATAGGTGTGACTTCATGGGCACCAAAGTTAAGGTATTCTTGGCAACCAATAGCCAGAAGATATATACGAATGAAAGAACCTTTTCTACTAACACAACTTTTGCCAATTATTTGTCAGTTCGGAGTTAATGACCTAAATAGGTAACAACTTGGGCTTCGAAGTTAACGAATTCTTAGCGTCCAATAGCCATAAAATACATACCAATAGAAAGAGCTTTTCAATAGAAACATTTCCTACCAACACAACTTTTGCCAATTATTAGTCAGTTTTGAGTTAATGACCTAAATAAGTGTGACAACTTCGGCACCGAAGTTAAGGAATTCTTGGAGTCCCATAGCCATAAGATATATACCAATGAAAAAAGCATTAAGAAGAACCTTTGCTACTAACAAAACTTTTGCCAATTATTAGTCAGTTCAGAGTTAATGACCTAAATAAGTGTGACAACATCGGCACCGGCTTAATTACTCACATTTAGAGCTCTGTAGCTCCTTTCGTACTAACAATCGAGAGAAGCGTCCTATCACAAAATATTAGCCTTGAAGAGATCTTTCCATTGGCATATATTTCAACTCTATTGGTGTACGCCTCAGGCTTAACGATCCGTTCGGTCGACTAACTCTTAAAACATTGTTCCTAAAACGCCATCTATTGGAGAACAATGTTTTAAAATGTTCGCTTATAGGCTAGAAAGATGATGTTTGCAGGGCACTGAATCATTAAAAGATATTTAATTGACGAAATACCAGAATTACAATAATATTTAATCACTCACATTTATGGCTCTGTAGCTCCTTTCGTACTAACGATTGAGAGAAGTCTTCAGAATAAGAAATATTCATATTGATGAGATCTTTCCATTAGTATATATCTTAACGCTATTAGGCTTCAGGGCAGAAACGCCCAATCTCCTATGATGTAAAAAGTGGTTAGTGGAGAGTTATAAAGTAAAAACCTAAATATTGATGAATTTATGTATGTCCTAATTGCCTTTTTACGTAACAATTCAACCTGAACAGGGATTGATTACACTTTCAACATATACTTTTAAAAAGGACCATTTTTCAATCTTACTACAAAAAAATCCCGAATAATAATATATTATGCTATACATTGTAATACCTATACATTATTATAATATTATTTCAAATATTAGCAATTAAAATAAATAATGACTATATTATCTAGCCAGTTGTATAGAAAATCCATGGTTGTAGATTATTCTAATCCACAGACGATGTAAATAGGTAAATTCTATTATTATGCCTATTAATAATACCTACCTGCATATGTTAAGAACTTAATTTAATCAATGAATTAATACTTCATACCGATACAGACCCTATTTACATATACCTAAGTATAGTGCTTTTTATTTAAATTTTTACTTAAATTGTTTATCAAGATTTTTTTGTTTTCCTTGTTTATACTTATCACAGCGTTTTCATAAATATCAATAGTAAATTATTCACTTTATCTTGCTGTTATATATACAATGTCTATACTATTGACTTCACTTAGCCTACCACATTTAATGACAACATTCCAAGTAATTTTATGGCAATGTTTATGGAAATTTGGTACTTACGAGTATCTAATTTTAAACGAGCAATAGCAATAATACCCTTCGTTTTGTTCACGATAGATGAAATAACATAGCAATCAAAATATGTCCCTTAGTTTATGTGGCGCCATGACGAGTTCGTTATAATTGTATAAGTACGGTAAGTGTGCTGTGCATGGCTTACTTGTGACAATAGAACAAAGTTATCCTAAATCGATTCGAAAATTACTATGTAAAAAGTATTTTATGGTTGAATTTGGATAATTCAGTAAAAAATGTTTTGATTGAATGATGAAAAATCGTTACTGTAGTTCACCATAAAAATAATAAATGGGTGTATTTTAAACACTTTATACAATTATCATCTATGGCTAAGCTCTTCTCAAACACTAAACACGTTTAAAACGTTTCAAAAAGTTTTTATTTCAGTGTTAATTTTCACGCACTGGGTTTATGACTACATTTTTGTTTTTGTTGCTTGTGACTTATATTCACTTTATGGATTTAAATAAATAACGAATAACACTGCATAAACAAATAAAGAAAAGCACACTGCTCGCTTAGTGAAAAAGGTGTTGAGAAAAGTCACAGAAAAAATATTACATACCAACCGTTTACACGGATACTCTAGTCAGGCACATGGTCAACCAACGTACTTCAACTTGAAAGTAGTGAAGTTAGACGAAACGCTTTTCTATATAATGTCGAACGTCGTAAAGTACATCACAGATACATACAACAATAAACAGGCACAATAAACATTTTATCCGGACGGTTGATAGCATGCTATCTCGCGTCAACATCGGCAGGTGATCACGGGCGTGATCTCCCAATCACGAGGCCATACCTTTTGCGATAAGGGTTAGGACAGACGAGAGTTCAGCGCGGCTGCGGACGGGGCGGACTGCCGCGGATCGGCGGCGGCGGCACAGCGGCGGGGTCTCGGCGCTCAGCTGACTGGCTACGTGCTCGCCCCGACTAAGGGCACTCGACAATAATTCACGTCTACACTTTTTACACGACCTCCGTTTTTTAGGGAACACGTGTCACACGGCTTTCACACCTTCTTATAAAGCACCAGTTCACAATACCGATCAAAGCTGACGTCAGTGTCAAGGACCATATACGGATTGTCTTTGTTTCACTTATTATGAGGTTAGTGTTAATTATATCCAGTCACGAGATGGTGGCCGATTAGCATCCGGAAAACGAGTTGAAAACGTAGAAGCTTGGACGCTACTGCTGCATTTCCACCTCCACCAGTGGTTTTATACGGAGCTCATGTAAACAATAGAGATGAAGCTCAACGTTGCGATAGCATGTTATGGTAAATATGATGACTATATTTACATAGTAGGACTATAATTTTCAAGTAGTCCGTGGCCCTTAATAGTGTAATGAGTCGTTTTCTTGAATCATCGAATGATGGTTGTTATTGTACGGTAATAACTTTCCGTGCATGATTTTTCTAAACTACAATGTCAATCATGTGATGTTTTATTCCTTATTAAAATGTATTGACGTATTTGATGTATCTAAGGTTATTCATGCACATAAAATATCTAATTTAAGTCGTTTATAATCTCGTCTTGTGATATTACGAGGGTACATTAGGAGGCGAGTAACGGACGTCGCCCTTATCGTTTGAACATATGAAATTCCCTGAGTGAGAGC
This sequence comes from Lithophane leautieri, assembly GCA_949152455.1. NCBI lineage: Eukaryota > Metazoa > Arthropoda > Insecta > Lepidoptera > Noctuidae > Lithophane > Lithophane leautieri. The sequence goes on along the minus strand of OX424462.1, from coordinate 8,972,990 downwards.
CAAATGAAATTACTAAGTATTCATGAAATATTAAACTCGCTCTGAGATATTACATAATAGGGATTTTAAGAGTGATGGTTACTTGACTACAACCAGCTTTGAGAATATACTAGGACTGCTGAATTATACTATCAGTGTTTAATCTGAATATGGGCCTAAAGGGCCACGAATGCCTTTTCAGTTTAAGTTATTCATTAAGTCCCAACTTTTGATTGAAGATTCGATGGAATTAATAAAAATATCGAGGTTAATTGATATCCAGTTAAGAATCAGGAATAAGCTGTTCTAAGAATGTACCTATTTGGCGGACATGACATTAAACTTACCACGTAGGTAATTAAGTTTACCGCTTTACACTATTTGTATGTAAATTGCGTTATTATAAGCCAGAATAAAGTATGCCATTTGCGAAATAAATTAGAGCCAAAGACATCATAAAAATACTAGAAAGATGTGGGTTGCTAGATATCACATAAGTGGTAAGTGCTCCACAAGAAACTGTTCTAAATGGTACATAGATTTTTAAGCTTCTGCTATAGTAGAAAGATGTGGGTTGCTACATATCACATAAGTAGTAAGTGCTCCACAAGAAACTGTTCTAAATGGTACATAGATTTTTAAGCTTCTGCTATAGTAGAAAGATGTGGGTTGCTACATATCACATAAGTAGTAAGTGCTCCACAAGAAACTGTTCTAAATGGTACATAGACTTTTAAGCTTCTGCTATAGTAGAAAGATGTGGGTTGCTAGATATCACATAAGTGGTAAGTGCTCCACAAGAAACTGTTCTAAATGGTACATAGATTTCTAAGCTTCTGCTATAGTAGAAAGATGTGGGTTGCTACATATCACATAAGTAGTAAGTGCTCCACAAGAAACTGTTCTAAATGGTACGTAGACTTTTAAGCTTCTGCTATAGTAGAAAGATGTGGGTTGCTACATATCACATAAGTGGTAAGAGCTCCACAAGAAACTGTTCTAAATGGTACAGACGCCAGCACATCAACATACCCGAAACTGTCAAACTTTCCCTATCAAACTTGAACCTAATGCTTTAGCGTTAAAGTTTAAAATCTACTAAAGAAATTTGACAGTTTTTAGTAGCTTGATGTGCTGGCGACTGTACATAGACTTTTAAGCTTCTGCTATAGTTTTTATATTAATTTTTTTATAATGATTTCAAAATATTGTCTATTTAATGTTATTTAGGTTCCTATTCTCCTTGTAGCAAGTCGAGGTTATCTAGTATTTTTATTTTATCGTTTGTTTCCTCTAAGTCATAATCTCATAACATTATCTATAGTCTATGACGCGCATTGAATGTCAAACCATATGACCATTGATTAGGTCATGAAAAATACCGCTTCTCAATACTATGCGTTGCCTAGTACAAGGATATAGCTACAGTAGGATATGTATATAACAGCAGTGACAGTCTATAATTAATGATTCCTTTGTTTTTGTTTCTCTTTATATTTTTATTTATATTACTCTTTTCCTAACACCTACTAAAATGGAATGTCTATTCAATGGCTTATACTGTAAGTTGTTATTAGTGGAAGAGCGCAACTTCCTAACACAAGTATATTTCTTACTTAAATTCAAATTCTCCATAAATTTTTTTTTTGTTGTTTTTTTTTTTGCATGTTTGTTAAATCTTCATTAAAAGAAGACTTCAGAACCATAGCATAATTGGTTTAAAGAACGAATGTATACAGCTGTAACAAAAACCCTGTGCGATCCGAAAGGGGCACATAGGTACTGCAATAAGATAACAAGAAAAAAACAAAAATTCAATTTTTTATTGTAAATAAAAAAGTTATTGCAGTTTGAAATTAACATTTTTAGTACCAAAATGACCCCAAGTTTAAATAAGCAAATCTGCAGAGATAAAAATTCCCGATTGAAAAAAAATGCGACGTTTATTTTATTCTTTTAAGTATACTAAAAGAAACCACATAAATAGACTCTTAGTATGATTCTTAACCACACCCTCACGGATCGAACAGGGTTTACACGCTGTATATGTATATATTAGGAAAATCATAATTCTAATTCAATCAACTTATAGCAAATCCACATAGTTGAATATTACTTATGGTCAGACAATCACGTTCTTCACTATGTAAGGTATTCTCAACTCATAAACTTTTGTGGTTTGGTTCAGTTGAGTTTGTAGTGACAAATATATTTATTATTATAATTTCGGTGCACCGCCATGCGATCGCCATCGATATAATTTCAATGAGGACGACTATAAGCATAAATATAGATGCTTCGGCGATTTGATTGGGAAGTCAGATCTGAAGCAATCAAACGATCACATGATGCAGCCAGTTTAATAATATATACAGCAGAAGGAGGAAAATTAAGGAGCCGTCACGTGCTGTCTGTGAGTGGAACAATTAGGGTTACTTGACTCCATTATACGAACTATGTGCATTATAAGAATGAAAATGTTCCGCGGTGCTATTCTTTAAAGTTCTCTTCGAACTTCATTAGAAAGCGCGCACAATTCAAACTCAATGTATTTATTTCAATTGAAGCATTTACAGGCACTTTTGTATTGTCTATCATTCAGAAAGATGAACCTAGTTGTCCATTCCAAAGCGTAGTAGGTTTCTATCGAGAAGAACGAGAAAAAGAACTCCATGGACTTTTTTTTTTAATTCACACGGTTCAAAATTTCGAAGGGATGTTTAACTACAGTTACATAAAACGGTTTATGCAAAAAAAAAATTTGGTCTACTTAGGCAAGTAGGCAATCTAATGTTCTTAAGACAAAGAATTTTTCCTAAGTCCGATATCTAACATGAATCAACCACTGTCTGCGATACGTAACCCCTAAAGCTTATGTAGATTTTCAGAACTTCATGTTATCAGTCAAGAGGAGGCTGGTAGCACTGCTATCTATCACTCGGATAAAATATCTGTCACTTTTATTGCACCGATGACAAAAGAGTATCATGTGACAGGTATTATAACAACAAGATTGCAAATCACCGACCACTTGTCGACTCGAAGAAAGTAGTTGAGGAATTGGGGTCTCGGATGCGGAAAACGTAGGCCCAAGTATGTATGTACCAACGTGGGTATCATTATGTCGGCCCGTAAGTATATCTAATAATAATTATAAGACTCCCAATAATTAGCTGCAATCTACGTTCAAGAAATTGGAAATTGTTTATTTATTAATTGACATATAATCGTTTCTTTATTTTCTAGCCATATGGCTAGAAAGGGGGTGACTATCGAGATGACAACTAAATAGAGAAGTATGGAAAAAAAGACATGTTGCGCCGACCACAAATAAATTGGGATATGGGCAGGATAATGATGATGATGATGAAGGACATATGAAACAACATTTGACAAACGGATCGGCAATAAATAGTACTATGTTGATCGGATTGGGAATAGCACCTTGTATTAATTACTAGACAAGAGAACTACCTTTCCTCTAGACTATCACACACGGAATGCGTAAGAGAGATAGGTCTGAAGCGTCCTCTGTCGGTGCGACAGGTTAAGTGCATTAGTTGATAAATATGCAGTATGCTCTAAACTGTTGTGGTATGTGCCATACAGGCGTTTCTCGGCATTGTTGTTTTACGAAATTCAGAATTCATTATGGCCGGACTTTGAAAGCGAACTTGACGTAACCCCTGAGTTTGTTTCGGCATTTTTTCACAGATTTAAATACTCAAGTTACAGATGGAAATTTCATTTCAGTATACAAAAATATTTTTTTGAACTCTGTGTGGTGTGTGATTTTGATACAGTGTTATCAGTTTATCATGCATCATCATCATTTGCCCAGCCTTTTCCCAACTATGTTGGGGTCGGCTTCCAGTCTAACCGGATGCAGCTGAGTACCAGTATTTTACATGGAGCGACTGTCTATCTGACCTCCACAGCCCAGTAACTGGGTAATACGATACCCCTTGGTAAGACTGGTTGTCAGACTTTCGGGCTTCTGACGACCCGTAACGACTGTCGAAGATCCACAAATGACAGCCGGGACCAACGGCTTAACGTGCTTTCCGAGGCACGGAGGAGTCTCGGTATGTAAAGATGGTTACCCATCCACGGACCAACCCCGGCAAGCGTAGCTTAACCTGATGGATCGACCCGTGCGGCTGTTATTACGTAGCCACGAGCTCCTAGAGCTCTCGAGTGTTATCACACATAAAAAATTGTTTTTTTAATTTTTACAGCATCTTTGTCGTAAAAACCCTGCATACCTTATCGTATTGGAGTTTATATCGCATTTACTCATTAGTGTTTGATTGTTACCTGAGCTCCTACTTAACTACTTGTCATTCCGTATTGTTATCTTGATTAAGCATTATGCATTACAGTTGTTATGTCAGACCTATACCTACCTACTCCTAGAATTAATTCTTGATGTAACTGAAATAACTCAAAACCTGAAATTTGTTCAGAATCGAGAGTAGAATCAATTAAATAACTATTCAGTATGGGTTTTTCTTTTAACAAACAATATATTTGATGGAATAAGAATAAGTACGTATCGATTATAATAAGTAGGACTCTAAATATTTAAACAACAATTACACCATATTTCAGATTATTGGTTTGTTCCCCGCCTGTAATACCAAAATTGTACAGATTATAATACTTGTGGTTCTCTTTTAAGTTATGCGTTTTCGCAGGCGGGTTTTTTATTTATTAAATAATTTTCTTTATTTCAAGCTTTTTGGTTTTATGTATACATATATTGGAATTGACTCATTACTAGCTTTTATTTGGTACCAATATTGTTGTATTGTTTTTTTTAAACCTTCCCCTCCCCATTTTTTGTATTTGTAGAAGCAATATATAAATATTATATAGCCTATGTCACTCCCACAATTAAGACGAATCTAATGACACTTCATTAGCTAAAACCCATCAAGCCGTTTAGGCTACAGAGCGTGCCAAAGAAATATACATACATACAAACCTACATACATACTCTTGAAAAACATTACCCTCCTTCTGGGGAAGTTGGATAAAAAGATGGGGTGTCTCAGGATTTCAGTCATTTCAATTAGGTACCTGTAGGTATCTAATTTACCTTGTTTACTTTTAGTATCTAAGTCAATTGTCAAATACTCGCAAAATAAATAAGTGCTCGTAAGTAAATAATAATAAGAATAAGCAAGTAAAGAATTCATACTGTAATAAAATAAACAATTGGCAAGCGTATACAACTTCTCAGAAAGGATCGGCGTCCTGATAAGAGGATCACGACTTGCAGGCATTAATCTAAACAATACCTAACCCGACATTTACTAAGTGCATTTCCACGATTTTGTAAAGCTATGTTAGTGACGGCAAAAGAAATAAGTAGGTAAAGAATACGATTTAAGCATGTATTTACATTATTTAGTTAACATTTGTCACGTTACCCGGATACAATACAATTAGAAAATAATATTCAGTCTTTATTCCCATAATTCGAAATCGAAGTGCTAATTCTTGTTTACAAGTACACTTGAAACTTTTTGACGTATTTTACATAATATTAGCGTTAAGGTGTTTTAAGTTTTTGTCTTTTGTATTTTTTATTTAAAATATTACTTACTTATTTAAATATGTAAAATAAGGATCTGTCCTTTACTGTGTGTTGCTAATAGTAGAGAGACGAAATCTCTAGATTAGTTAAATAAAGCTGTCTGTTGTTTAGTAAGTTTCTATTTAATAAATTTTTCTTTTAATTTCTTCCCCGCGTCTTCGTAAACAAGGCCTAAACCATGATTAGAACAATACAATACTAATTACATAAGTACGTTTACATACCTTTACTCAAAATATTTGAACAATCCACCAAGCGCCCGCCTAGTGTGCAATTTTCCTATTAACATTACCGAAGCTAAGTTACCGTAAACAATTAGCAACAAGAAAATTACTTGAACTAATTCATAATTACTAGTTATTTGCTCACTTTACTACTTCTTTGCTTATTCATTTATTTTAATTTTTAGAACACATCGGTAGGTTGACACTTGTCCTAACAGCTTCGGATGATTGAATGATAGTTTTCCACAAACAAAGGTGCTTGTTAAAAAACATATCTCATAGATAATCTGATATTTTTTTAACCAGCTGGACAGATTGAAGTGGCCGTCACATTGGCTTTTCATCACGTGAGGGTACTTAATGCCATTTCAAAATATGTTTGTATACTTCCAATGACAGTATTGGGATTGGTTTCTGAGTATGATGGATTCCGTACTTACATACTGAAGGACCAGACTTACGGGCCGAATTTCTGCGAGTATATTAGGGCAAATCCTTTTAATTTTGTCATTTTGAGAGTCGTCGCACTACAGGCCGGAAACGACCAGGTCCTCAGTCCTGACGTCAGCATCTAAATGTTCTACTCCTATGACCGTCCAGAATCTGCCTATGGTGCTTAACACTACTGTACTATACGGTACCTAGTATCTGTCTAGTTTAGGGCTCACTGGCAGCTAACACTAATGTAGCCTACCTATAGGTAATATTTTAAGCCAGTTATGATATTTTAATTTGATATGCTTATGTATTACCTATATAGTATATAGACTTTCTATATAAATAAAAGAAGAAGCAAGTCGTCCGCTTGGGTACTTAATCCCATAGTTGATCTATTCGGTAGTTTGATACACAATGTTGTTCGTGATCTGGCATTAATTCGTGCTAATTTTTCGCCTACTCTGATGTTAATAAAATGTGTTTAGGTATAAACACAAGTCCTCTCATCTCAAACCAGCTATCGCGTTCCTATTTACCAATCTATATGCGTCAATAAGAAAGCGATAACCTGGTTTTCTTCTCAGGCAGGTGGAAAATGTATCGGTAATAGCATATGAAAAAATTAAACACACATTTTTGCAGAATTAAGCAGATTTTCAAATAAATCTGCGTTGTTATGGAATGGCCGCCACATGCCAGTTTTATGAGCCGCATGGCAGATAAGCGGTTGAAATTCCAAAACATGTTCATTTCTACACTCTACTTAGATTTTCAAAGAAATGTAAGGTCACAGCAAATTAACAGTATGCTGTTCTTTACAACATAGGAACAAATGGCGATCGTGATGATCGAATTATTGATTGCTGCATTCCCTTTCCTAGAGATGTTCTAAGGACTTGTCGCTATGGACCTAATAGCGGCAGTTTCGATTTTCGACGATTTCGACGATTATTCGTCGAAATCGTTTCGTCGGAATCGTTTAACCATTCTGAAATATGTAAGTGTTCGCTGTAAATGTAGTCTGTCCAGCTACCACCTCTTTGCTTAATATTTTTGCCATTGCTGGAGCTGTTATCATTTCTCATATAGTTCAAAGAGAGAAAAAAGAAACATTTCTTTTTTATGATCTTTTTTACAAGTAGCTGTATTCAGTGTAGTCACGCATCCCGTTCCTAATCTGCCTTATGCAGCTATCTGAAGTGGTCTATCGGTTATGGCTGCCGCTTTGGCTAAAGAGTATGACCACTTTACCACTCACGCTTATCACATTTTAACACGATCACGAGATGCCATATCTTTTGAAAGATATTTCTTGGACAGCTATCTAAACCTTTAGATGAAAATGAGGAAAAAAACTGCTGGATTCGAATAGCTAACTTGCATTTCCGTCGTCAACAACCACGAAAGGAAGGCCGTTAGACTTAGAAAATACGTGGTGCCAATAAGTTGGGGCCAGAAACCACGCAGCACGAAGCATAATGGAAACTTTGAGAGACATGTTTCCGAAACAATACCTAAATTTCAAGAAAACCTACCCTAAACTCACCAGATTCGACAAGTCCTGATTTTTTTCTATAGGCTGATTTAAAGGGACGACTCGTGGTCTCATTTGAACACTAAGAGCAAAATATTTGTGACTGATAGTGGAATACCTGCGAAAATTTGGTGAAAAAACGATGAAAATGCTTTAAAACTTGTTTTGTGTTCTGTCTAGTTCTGGTTTTCGTGAACGTTACACAAATATTTGAGTCTCTAGAATTGAATCTATGTAAAACCATATTTTTCTCTAATATCAATTGTGTATTGTTTTAAACTAGTGTTTTGGTAAAATACTTACTTGATTAAAATGTAAATTGTTACACATACAAATCTACCCTAACACAGAATTAATGAAAGAGATCAATAAAGAATCTCAATCAACTCAGCCAATCACAGTCCACTGCTGGACATAGGCCTCTCCCAAGCTGGGCCACAACACCCTGTCCTCCGCCTTCCGCAGTCTGTCCCAGTGGTCCATCTAGTTGGGGGCATCCCACGCTACGCTTACGGCTGTCAGTGTCATCGTTGCTATTGACACCGACAGCTCTTAAATGCGGTTCAGATGTAATATGATCGCGTTTAGTTTAACAAATGTGTCGTACCCACGGGTAAACCTAGTTCAGGTTTTAAGGTACATAACTGTTTCAATAAATATGTACCTACTAATAAATTAATTTTAAAAGGTATTTACGTTCTGACAACGTTGATTTCACTTTTTCAAATCACGCTTTCGTAATGACTCAAAAAAAGGTTGTAGGTGCACTATTAGCAAGTTTACAGTTATATTGACGTTAGACGAGTGCGGCTCCTTGGAGGTCGTTTTTAAACTGTAAACTATAGTATAGTATGGTGTAAATAATGTACGGTGGATTATCATCGCATTCCCCCTGTCCATCTTTAACACATAAACAAAATCATTGACTGCAGTCATGGAATGAATAGGTAGTTAGTTATTCTCAACCAACAAGGGGATTCCACAGCAGATTCGGAATAATAGTCAATTAAAGATTCATGTTTCAATTAAAGACAACACGTCACATTACATTACATCAGTAAACTAAATTAATGTAGGACGACTCGCCTTAAATACCTACGCGTCAAAAGTATCATAATAATGTCCAGACGCACTAGCACGAAAATGCAAGGTAAACGTAACATAAATTCGAACGATTTTTTAATAGAAAATACTTATTGCATTTTGGATTGAACAAGTACTAACATAAATTCGAACGATTTTTTAATAGAAAATACCTATTGCATTTTGGATTGAACAAGTACTATTGGTATCACCCTTAGAGATCGTGTAGATGAGGCGTTTTTTCTTATTGTCTACGCGCAAGTCAACTCGCACATAGTCAATCGCGCGTTTGTGTGGTACTAGTGGTTCATACATTCCGTCCACATGCAGTAGCGTGTTTTGCTACTCGCGCGTAAACAAATCAATTCTTACGCACGAGTCAACTCGCGCGTAAAATGCTTTCCCTGGACAAGCTGCCAGATATTAATCAAAAAGTCTTATTACTAAGTTAATACGAGTGTTTGAAATTGTATAATCTTTTGAATACGTTATGTTCACACCGCGTAATGGTCTAGCTAGCCCTACATACCGTTTCCACCATGGGCCAGCACCTTAGTCGGCATCTATCAATCTAGAAAGAATTGTGACGAGCGCAATAGATGTATAATTAATGATGAGTGTTAGTAAGTACCTTAAATTAATGTAATTGTTATTGGAGTCTTACATACAGTGTCGTATTTACCCACTCTTAATTTATTTAATGATTTAATAGATTCTTAACTATACTCTACGGAATCTTACAGGTTGGTCCATTCAAATCTTGTTTATCTATCCATACTTACATGTAACAAAATAGTAACGAAGTCAAAACTGTACATTGAATATTTTAAAAAAAAAAAAGTACGTTCTACGTGTTGTGAGAACGAGTCTGATGTCAAAATATAGTTTTTAGAATTTTTGTCCGTTTGTCTGTTTGTCTGGATGTATGTTCCGGATCGGTGCAAATACGGCGGAATGGATTTGGATGAAATTTGGCACATAGATATAGTTAATAATTTTTAATCCCGGTAGGACGTTCACGTGGGATATTTTCAGACATCCAAGCGGGTGAAGTCGCGGGCAATAGCTAGTTCAAAAATAAATAGAGATAAGCTACCTTTTTTATTTAAAAGAACCCGCGACGTACTATCTATTGTAAATAATGGAAAAAAAAGTAATACTACAATAATCCTATAACTAATATTATAAATACGAAAGTAAGTTTGTTTGTTTGTTACGCTTTCACGCTAAAACAGCTGGACGGATCTGGATGAAATTTGACACATGGGTAGACCATGACCTGGAGAAGGACATAGGCATCATCCTGGATCGCAGACGAAATTGAAGGAAACAGCTAGTAATAATTATCTAATCGTAAAACTAACGTTAAGCAACGAGTTTCTAGCGTCAGGTATATTGGTTAGCTTGCTGGGCAGGTTTCACCACTTTCTTTAACTAGTATGGTATGATTATAAAATGCACTGCGATTGCTAACTTACAAGTATATTGAGGAAACCACCATTGCACTGTACTTGCAAAAATACTGCACACTTGGATAAAATAAAAGTCTCGGAGAAACCTTGCTCGCAATGCAGACGTGGTCTACAATCAATGAATTCTATCAATTACATTCAAACTTAGGCATAACCAACGAGTTAATTGAACAATAAAGACAATTAACCTCTAAGTACTTTGAATTATGATGAGAAGATCCTCTTTTCCATAAGTGGGGAACAACTGAACAATTTTAAGTACAAATATTTTCATTATTTGTAATATTCTTAATCTTTTTATCGAGAATCAATGAGTTTTATAAAGTACAGAATTACCGTTTTATTTTGAAGTATGTAGGTTAGTTTTAGCTGTCGGTTAGGTTATAATTGGTTACTCTTGTTCCTTGTAATGTTGTTTCAGGTATTTTTGCAAAACACTTCTGGACGCCTCAAATATTTATATAAAATTTTGCGTTAGGATATTTTTAAACTATTTTTTTCTAATAATAACTTTTGTTGTTGGAATAGAATCTAAGTTTAGTAACCAGGTGACTGAGATTTGTTTAAAACTTTATTAATATCCAGTCATTCCGCCACTGATATGAGCTCTAAGCCTCACCATCGGCAGGTAATCTCCGTTTGTCACGATCTTCGTATATGTGATAAAAGGATCACATGGTTTTCTCGTCAAAGTCAAAGCAATTGCATTTATCATTTATCTTAAGTATTATGATAACAATAGGGTCAGTTCATGTATTAAAATTTTCATATTAGATTGGAATCTGATTTACTTTCATATTTTTTAGAAACATAGCATAACATCACGCCTTGTTTTCCCAAAGGGTCAGGCAGAGGTGTACCTTCTATTTATGTTTTCGCCAGTTATGTTTAAGTCTCAAATAATAGGGGTCGAGCATAATATTGCTATTAACCGGGCCCAAATCCAGAATCCGGGCTGCTACTAGAATTTATTTAGAGAACACAAAATGTTTTTGTGAAATTACCTAGGTACCTCTTTGTTTACCTATGAAATAATTCCAGTTCTCAAGTAATGTGAGAGCACGAAAAAAGACGTTGGAAAGTTTCCAAACCGTGCAATAGAACGACCCTGTTTAACTTCACGTTGTTTGTCAGCATCACCATGTTCGATTGTATTATAATTTGTGGTACATCAATGAGCTTGCTGTAGTCTTGTTAACAAGCGCATTACATGGAAGCGCTAATTTGATTGTTTTGTCTACGATTCTCATAGGTACGTCAGAATCACGAGGATCGCCGGCAATCGTTTCGTTTAACTAGCACATATTATACCAACTTCCTTGTGAATTAATTTATAGTTATAAAATGACACATTAATATTTATTATTATGTGCAAACACGACAGTGAATTTAGATTACTTATGACTTCACTTCTTTGGGACTATTATACTTGGGTACCTATGTATTAAATTATATTAACGTACCGATGTTGCAGATCTAGATGTCCTCCCGACGTCACCGGTCACCTGCAGGTGTAGCTTTACAGCCTCCACACCGGACCGTTTGGTTCGCTCGCGCGCCTCAGCAGCCGACTCGACGGCACCAGCACTGTTCGTCTGTCGCTTTCCACCGCGTGAAATTTCCTGCTTCACTCCCTTTTTGTCCTGCTTTCCCCGAAAATCCTGTTTCGCTCGACGATCACGCGTCTTCATCTTAAATAATTTCCAAAGTTCATTCTCACGTTTCACTCAAACATTGATCGATATGTTCACTAACGTCGAATACAATCCAATTGGAAGCTGGGTTCAGATAAGATATTTGTGTTGAAGGTGAAAGAGCTTAGATAAAAAATTGAATACAAATCAGGTGTCTGTATACGTGACAGAAAAGGCCCTTTATGTTAGCACCTCGAGGTGGTCACGTAGAGTCCTTGAACCGGCGCGGGAGCGTGGTGACGGCGCGGGCGCAGGCGACCGGACGTGTGTTTCAGTATTTACGTTTGTGGAGATGAAGTGGTCGCCGTCGAGCGTGGCGCTGCCGGGGTCCGCTCGGACTGGCGCGGGCGCAGCGAGCGCGCGCCGCTCTCCTGTGTCGCTTGTTTGATCTCCGTTTGTTAATTGAAGGGATCTCGTATGACACTTGTAGATGAGACGCTATCACAACATCATTAACACTAATGTACACGCCACAATAATTGTTTCTGACCTAGAAAATGTTTATATCATCTCTTTAATTTCGGAAACATTTAAATAAAAGGTAATGTTACCAAAGTATGCAAGGAACATATTCTAGTTGAATGGTACATAGTTAATTAAAGTTATAGGAGTAGGTTCATGTCCTAAACCTATACCAACTGCTTACCTAAATTCGTGAGTGAGTCAAGTTATATAACCTTACACCACAAGTTTGAGTTTGCACCTCATGTACAAATTGATTATCGTGGAGAGATCTATGCACTTGAAAGTTTCCTTATAAACTAATTTTATTTTTACCTGAAAAGTAAAAATCGTCAAATCCTCGAAAAAAAAACTTCTCAAGGTAACAGTGTCGCCATCTTGCAAAAATCGTACACAACTTATCGAGGCTATTATATTATTATCTTCCGGTACGCAAACTACTTCAAGTGAAAATCCACTTGTTAGTTACGGAAAATGCCAACAGATGGCGTTAGCGTGCGCAAAATTGTCTGTAGAAGTTTTACTTTGCGTGTTCTCGGAATATTTTTAAGATTTAGTTACAAGAAGTTCCACAAGATAGCGATGGTTTCACTTGATTATAGTGTAGCCAATATAGGTATGTGTGTTCGTCTATAGCCACTTACTTATATAAATTATGGTCAGGGATCGAGTGAGTTTGCATCTTTTATTTATAAGTCTGTTTGTTATTATAGAAACGTTACCTAAATATATCTGGGGGCACGGTAGTGTCTTCGCCAAGTCGAGCAAAAACAACCAAACAAAGGCGTAGCCGTACCATCCTTTTCTCCAAGCCATTCACGACATTTTCGACTCTCCTCGGCGCCCTCAGAGCGTAAATATTAGATAGATTTTGTTGTATGTAGATTTTATTGCCGTGTGCGATTGTCAAGTCATTCTATTTATTAAAGAAATATTATATAGTCACTATAAATTGTTGTTAGTTAACTAATTTGATAACAATTTATGACAAAGTTATTGGATAGATGCTTCCATAGATAGGTACTGAATAAATTAACCGACTTGGTTTTATAGTAAATCTCACAATATTTTATGTTAGAAGAACTGCATTGCAAGAGTTGCATTTTTGGATATATTATTATGTTTTAAGCAAACTTCTGGACAAAATCGCTTTTAATCTTGCGTAAGTGTAAGGTATTAATGCTCGTAACTGTACCTAGCTGTCAATAAATAGATTGAACGATAACTATTGTTCCAGGGCTTAAATAAGTATAAAATACATAAGCATAGTTTCACAAAATATTTTTATTTACATTCTTATTAATCTCACTTACTTATATATAAAATAAACCAAAACTTATTTTAAACATTTTTAAGTAATTAACAGATTATCATAGAAGATCATTGACTAAATCACTTTGAGATATTGCTGCAATTTTATCATTCAGCGTTCACTAAAAATATTAGTGAAGTACTATTCCATTACAGAGATTAAGGTTAACTTAACAATAGTAATCTCTAAATTCTACATTAGTTTTTCTTACACACTAGTAATTATTTTCATTTTGACAGCGGACCCGCAGCAATGAGTATTTAAACAAAATTTTAATAAATACTATCGAACTGTCAAATGAAAGCTATTGCTATTGCAAGTGTCAATTAATTAGGCATGTCTTTTATCTTTACTATGGCGGGTTTAGGTTTAAAGCCCAAAGTAATATGTCATGCTGCATGTGACTGTGCTACTGGCATGTGTTTTCCTAGGGCCTAATGCGACCGGTGACAGTTGACAATCCGACAATTATGTAAGATTTTTTTCATAGTTTTCTACAGAACTTGTCTTGAAAATGTGACGATTATGATTTTTTTTGTCAAATATGTCGCATTAGCAGTTATATTAGACTAGCTGCGCCCTATGGTATCACCTGCGTAAGTCTCAATCCCGTGGGAAAATCGGGATAAAAAGTATCTTTTGTCCTATTCCGGGTCATGGTCTACCCACGTGCCAAATTTCATCTAGATCCGTTTAGCCGTTTCAGCGTGAAAGTGTAACAAACAAACAAACATACTCACTTTCGCATTTATAATATTAGTTAGGATTAGTTAGGATAGGGCCTGGTTTTACGCGCAGTGACGAACATGCTTCGTCCGCAACTCGAAAGAAACCAAGATTTAGAAGAATAATGTCAAGCCATTTATCCTGTTTTAATCTCATACATGTTCCCTTTGAAGCTACAGAGATGAGAGAGGCCGGAAACGATATGGCAACAAGTATGGAGTATATATAATAAATAAACTATTTAATAATGAGATCCTTTGCTTGATTAACTTCTATTATGATTCGGATTCTGAAACAAAAATAATGGGTCATTTAGTAATACAGTTGATTCATGTTACACATTCATGAAAATCACAATATGTCATAGTACCAATCACGGACAAGTTTAAATATTAAAGTGTACCTGGCTATAAGATGACTCAAAATTAAAAACACTATGGAAACATCGGCAGGAGACGCCTTAGATGGGCATAATAGTGACCATATTGGTTCTTCAGAAAGATCAGCATTGCTATTCTATAACCATCTCACCGTGAAAACTCAGGTGAAGTGAGCTTGAAGTGAATTATCACTGCCTTTGCATCAGTAGGTATCGATGACACTGACAGTTCACTCCACGCTCACTTCACCTAAGTTTTCATGGTGAGATGGTTACAGTATAGCAATGCAGGTGCGTAGTACTCGCGGCGGCGGCGTGAATACTGAACGGAAACGAACTACCTCCATGGGAAGAAGGCGTGAATTTATGTATGTGTATGCTAATAATAAGCTTGTACAGTGTACACTTGTACAGCTACCACAACACCGTACCGCGGTAAACTAGATTTTGTAACTTATATCTTAATAGGCATAAGAACATGATAACTGGACATGGACATGGGAGTGGGTAATTATACCCACTGCCAGTTTCCATGGACTGGCAAACAAAGGAAAAATAGGAGGTTGGCTTTTTAACTTTTCTTTTACTTTCAGATTACCGTGAAAGATTTTTTCCTTCGAACAATGAAAATTGGGCATAACTTTTGTAGTTCGTTTAACATTATTGTGTCGTACATTTGTATTATTACTTCCTTAAGGTCCCGAAGTAATATGTCTAAAGTAAAAGCTTGAGCTTCAAAAATTGCAATAATGCAGAAGTATTTGTTGGATCATTGCCAACGAACATGTTAACAACTCGTTTCCTCCTTAACTTTTGCCATTTGTAAAGAATCTTATGACAATTGGCCGATTCGATTCTCAGAGTATTAATACTCTCATCAGGCTGTTTTTCATGAAATATATAATATACATATAATGAAATATTAACTAATAATTTTTATCCGTTGGTCTGGATGTATATTCCGGATTGGCGCAAAAACGGCTGAACGGATTTGGCACACAGATAGTTTATAATCTAGATTAACACTTATGGTACCTGCTTTCATCCCGTTAAAATAATCTGATTAAAATTAACTCTACATTGAATAATTGCTACTGCTAAATGGAATGCATTGATTTTCAATTGTTTAGGTTTGAGATCTGAAAGGAATTTAAAACATCGCTCTGTTTCTGTCAATTATTGAACGATTACAGATACAGAATGTTTAAAATGTTAGCGTTATACGTCTTAAGTGGTGCAAGTGGGCCTTAGAATTATAATAAACTTAGTTCTATAAACAGGGTGTCAGTGGCATCGACGCGCAAACTGTTACTATGAATTCAGTACATGATTTTAAACCCCAGCGTAGAAATTTATCGGCGGTAATTTAAAAAAAAACAGCTGTACCATACATTTTGACCGTGTCAGTGTTACAATCTTGTATGAAACAGTGGTTTTTATTTTAAATAACCGATGAAACCTTTCTACGGTAGCAGTTTGCGCGTCGATGTCCCTAACACCCTTTATATATGTAGACAAAGATAATTACCGTTTTCACATTTTTTATGTTTCTCCTTCAGCAGTATGGGTCCTAAATGGTTGGTGAGCAGGAAGCCAATAGGCGTCGTGATCAAAATGGCCTGCACGATGAGTCTCATGAGATGTTCTGCGTACTCTATCCGCACGTCATTAGGGTCACCACGGGCTATCAGCGTGTTTATTGCTACGGGACATAACACCGCCTGAAAAGTGAAAAAAATGGTTTTTATTACAAAAGATCAAGAACATTGACGCCCCAGAAGGGGGTCTATTCTAGTAATAGTTTACTAGAAAAATGTAGTCGATAAAAAAAAAAGATTGCTGTTTCATATGAAAATGTATGGAACAGCAGATTTTTTTATATAACCTTATCTTACAACGTGTATTCTGGTTCAGATATCAAGAACGGATTTTTTTTAAATCATCACCATCGTTATTAGCCTATAGCAGTCCACTGCTGGACCTGGCCTCTCCAATTTTCATTCAACCCGATTCTCGGCAACTAACCTATTATATCTGACTATCCCGATCCTCGGCAACCATCCTATTTATTTGGCATTGTTTGCTAAAGACTAAAGACACTCTCCATTCTCTCATACTAGCGCAACTCGATTCCTGAATGTGATAACGGAATCGATCATCTATCGCATAACAGACTGGTAAATGTATGCGGCTCACACCTCCACCGATGAACGTAGGTATTGATTGGACCTGGAGTTGGTCACTTGGTTGGTTGAAGTTGTGATCTCTTTTACCTACCAACTAGGTATATTATGGCATGGAGGTAACATTCACTTACAAGACGGTAAGCAGAATTATTCTAAGACCTTGAATGGAGTTATACCTATTTTCTCGAAAAACATAGTCAGAGGCATTTGGGTATACTGAAATCAGGCCTAGCATACTTGGATAAAAGGAAGACTATAAAAATGACTGTTCAATTAATACCTTAATTACTCACTTCAATATGATTAAATGTTATTGACCTGGGTATGAAGTTTGCGTGAGGGGTCAAGGACTCGCATTTAAATCCATTACGAAGGAAGGATTAACTCGAAGCGATGTACCACTCACTGTTCATTATACGAAACAATATTTAAACAGGATTCAATGTTTGCTGAAACCTTCATAAAGTATTGGTGGCCCAGAGGTTTATAAGCCCATTTTTATAAAAAAGAGGCAACGGTTTCAAAATTGGATAAGTGCCCAATTGACTTTCAATGCTGAAAATGATAATTTTAGAAAGAAAATAAGGAAGGATCTAGAACTCTAGTCTGTCTACGGTTCCTAATGATCACCGACCGATCGCTTTCTCATACAAAGACCTTAACCCTGCAGCAGTGCATTTAATAGGCTTTATAAAGGGTTAATTTCATCTTTTTTGGTTTTGTTTTAAAAATTATTAGTGTAATTGACTTTCAGATACATACTTCTACAATAGACTTGGGCACCCAAGTGCAGCAGACGAACAACCTCTCCCGTGTAGATAACTTTGAGCACACGAGGAATGCGACGACCAGTCTGACTGCCAGACAGACAAACAGTATGCCGAACCCCAC
Organism: Lithophane leautieri; assembly: GCA_949152455.1. NCBI lineage: Eukaryota > Metazoa > Arthropoda > Insecta > Lepidoptera > Noctuidae > Lithophane > Lithophane leautieri. The sequence goes on along the minus strand of OX424462.1, from coordinate 8,955,008 downwards.
AAGCATCACTTTCGATATCTCCGACTGTATCTGCAATGAAATACGTCACATTATGACATGTACTGGGAACGTTTAAGAAGCTTAGCCTTTACATCAGTGATATAATATCGTCTGGCATAATTTGTTTTATCATAAAGCGGGAGCAACGTTCAAATTACGTCGTTATTTTAATTTTTTTATTAAATGCTTGATTTATGGTTTCATAAATGATTATCTTTAAAATAATCGCAGCTTGCACTTAGGTTATGTTATGATATCAAACAATATCGCTAAATCTTTTACGGTTATATATAGCTCATTTATGCCTTGTACACACTCCTGGCTGGACTACGATACGATGGCAAATTTCAAATGGAACTTTACTCCTCAACAATGAAAGCTCTACTACGAATAAGTGCATATCGAAGATGTACTTAAATGGTACAAAGTATTCATGAGATAATATGTCAGTTTAGAGCGGGGTTAAAGTGTGTGCAAAAAATAGACGCCTTCAATTTGAAGCCGGAAGGAACCGTAATTTATAAACCTTCATCGGCATGTACCTATTTATATTCCAAGAGCTTCTATTTACCTAAATCCATTTAATTAGCTTCTGTAAATAATCAATATACGTACCACGAAAAAGGTTCCGGTGTAAGCGAAGAGGGCCGGCTCGACCGCTGACCACATGACGCGGTACGCGGTGGAAGCGGGGTTGTTGTTCAGTTTCCAGCCGGCCTTCGCCCAATGCCGCGCCGCTGTCGCGTTGCATGCCAATACTGCTATACCACCTGCAAAAATGAAAATTTTGTGGTTAATATTTATTTAGAGAGCTTTTTTTTGTAATATTATCTAATACCTAGTTAAAATATACTCAGTTACTGGGTTGTGGACGTCAGGTAGGCAGTCTTTCCATGTTAAATACTGGTATTCAGCTGCATCCGGTTAGACTGGAAGCCGACCCCAACATAGTTGGGAAAAGGGTAGGCAGATTGATCGACCTAGTTAAAATATAATTATGGAAGTTCAACAGGACTAATGGAAATCATCGTAAAAACACGTTTTTCTTAAGAAAAGTCACATTTTGTTTTTCTCATTTTTGTAAAACTACTAAAAATAAATAATAAATAGTTGAACCGAAAGCATTTAAAGCATTCTTATCATTTAAATTAGTGAAGTAACCAATATTGATAACCAATATTTGCGCAATCGTTATCACGAAGTAGTCTAGTATTGCCCACATTGATGACTCCCACTCAGGTGACTTCGTTGAGTAAACATGATTTTTATTCTTTGTAAAATAAATGTCGTAACCGTTTACTCTTTTGGTCTTCAAGTAATGCTTTGCAAGCAAGGCTTTGGTAAACATTTAAAATGCACGTTTACCTAAAAATGCACGAGATAGATTCCCGTGGTTTTCTAAAAATATTTTATTTTCTCGTGATATTAAATCACTGAAATGAAAGATGTTGTAAAGACCGAGCGGGCATGGGAAAACTCAGCTGTTCGAGGCACAGAAAATAAGGCAGTAACTCAACGGAAACTATCATAAAGTATTTTATGAGTTTTATAATGTTACGACATACTAAAAAGTAGTTGAGAAAGGTTAGGAAAGGTCAATGTTAAAAACAAATCTTACTTTTACGTATTTTTTACATTTAGTTTGAACTAAAATTGTAGGAGGGTGATAAAAGTTTGTAACACATGATTGAAAAGCTCCGCTGAAACCTCGCTGCAGCACTCTGTCGAGTTTTCGTATATCCTTATGCAGCTTATTTGCATTTGAAAAAGAAACATGATTCGAACACCCCACCTATTTTGTAACACGGTAACCCATTTTACATGTACCTGCTCGCTTAAACATACCTACTATACTAAAAGCTCTATCCTTCTTGTGTTGTATTTCCGTGTTGCGGAAATTCTAACGTAAGACCGTATTTTCGTTTAGTACTAGATGGTATATCTTTGTTCTTAATTGGTATTTTTGTAGAATACTTTCGTTAACAGAGAGAATGATATCTTTTTTCTTACTGACTATCACCCCACTATTATAGAGATATAAGGTGCAGAATGTGTAAGAATATACACACTGAGACTACGACTTCAGCGGGTGCACTACTTGAGTTTGTTATGAGTGCTCCATTGAACGTTAAAACAGGGTGCGCAAGGATTTTCACAAAATATTCTGATATTAAATACATTTTATCATTCTATTTTTGTTGCATGAAAGAGTTATAAATGGTTAGTAACCATTTTCGTGACATTATATAAATGCAACACCAAGGAATATATACTCACCTACGGCGAGTGCAACAATATTGTTGGCTGTTTCATGTCAAAAAAATTGTGAGAGAGTGTTACTTTTAAAAACTCAGTTTTTATATGCAACAAGTAATGCTACCTATACGGTGATATTTTAAATAAAATTGCATGACTAGGTACTGGCTGCTAAATGTCAAAAAAAAATTTAAGTCTTCATTTATGTCATTCAAAATCATGAAAGAAAGAGTTTTATTTTTAAAATCGTACTTCTTATTAAAAAGCCTTTAACAAAGACTTTTTTGTTGCCAGCCTGCTTCAAACTATTTTTTTTTAATATTAAACCTTCTTGAAATATTTAATTTTCCTAATATTAATTTATTAGGAATATGAACTATTTCATTTAAATAATAACATTGAATTGTACTGACGTATTCGAGGCATGTCTGTATTTCCAAATTCAATTAGCGGTGCCATAGCAATCCGTCATTAACAGGTTCAGGTTTTCACGTACTCGTCACTACGGGATTGGGATTTTGTACTAGTAGTAAGTACTTACGACATATTTCATACTGTTGTATTAAGATGTGCAATTACGCGCAAAAAGCATATACCCTAAGTGCTTCGTGTAAAACAGCGACCTGATTAGTATTAAGTTTATTTTGTAATTAGTGGATATTTCAGTAACAGATTAAGTGTTAATCCGGGTATAGTATAAACTATCGTTGTAATTGGTATGTTGAACCCTCTAAGCCCCGCGCTTTTCCTGCAGAAGATTATAATACCGTAACTTATACCTACTAAAGTGTTGACTCAATAAAATTAAAGTTTTTAACATAAAAACCTTTAATCTGTAGTAAGGAAACCCAAACCACACTTCATAGGTACTAAATAGTGTCAATTATTTAGTTGGTAGCGATGTGCGAAATTTTTAGCAACTCGTTACGTAGTGGTTATGTTACGATGGTGAAAAATTGTTTTGTTACTCAAGTGACCAGCAGACTGCGGAAGTTCGTGTCAGTTTTTTTATTAGATTTTTTGGCAACACCCAGATTTTATCTGTTTTGTAAATAGCAACAGGTAGATTTCTTTTTTTTTTGTGGAAAATTCTCATAGAGAAATTTTACGTCTATACACGACAGGGCAAAGTGCAGGGGTTTGTCAGTCTCGTATTAAATAAAATTACACTTTAGGTAATCTGACATAGAACTCTCTCTGTTGGAACAATTAGTGCCAGTCCTTTTATCTTCTATACTAATAATAAAGCTGAAGATGTTATTAGGGTTCCGTAGGTACTTCAAAAGGAAAATACGGAACCCTTATAAGATCACTCCGTTGTCCGTCTGTCTGAATGTCAGTCTTTCAAGACCCTTTTTCTCAGGAGCGCGTGGAAGTATCAAGTTGAAATTAATATCCAATACGCAGATCTACAATCCAATGGGGCTCTAAGAAAATCAAGCTTCTAACTCAACGCAGTTTCAAATTACGGACATTTAAGCGACATATTTTGATACTCGTATATAAATCAAAACCTATAGGTACTTCCCGTTGACCTAGAAACATGAAATTTGGCAAGAAGCCAGGTCTCATAGCACATAAAAGTAATAAGTCCTAAAATCGTTAATTTGTAGTTTTATCACATACAATTTTTTTTTGCGGTTACCTCCTTACTTTTACTTACCAACATTTAGAGGAGCTCATGGCCAAGTAATAACAGCCGCACGGGTCGATCCATCAGGTTAAGCTACGCTTGCCGGGTTTGGTGCGTGGATGGGTGACTATCTTTATATATCGTCCGTGCCTCGGAAAGCACGTTAAGCCGTTGGTCCCGGCTGTCATTCGAGGATCTTTGACAGTCAGTACGGGTCGTCAGAAGCCCGAAAGTCTTACAAGCAGTCTTACTAAGGGGTATCGTATTACCCAGTTACTGGGTTGTGGAGGTCAGATAGGCAGTAGCTCCATGTAAAATACTGGTATTCAGATGCATCCGGTTAGACTGGAAGCTGACCCCAACATAATTAGGAAAAGGCTAGGCAGATTGATTGATTACATACTTACATTTGCAGTCGGAGAATTGACCGTGATGTATATCGATGTATAGAAAAACATGTTATTCAACTACAATGTCAAGTTTGTTTTTGGGATAAACTAATCCCAACTACGGAACTCTTCATTGTGCGTGGTCAGACACGCACTTAGCCGGTATTTTTTGTTTGGTAGTTTGAACGCGCGAATAAGTATCTGGGATTACCAGTCGGATTTGAAAAAATATTTTAGCGATGGATAGCACAATTCTTGGGGAAGGATATAGATTATTTGACATCACGCTACGACACTTAGGAGTAAAAAGAAAAAAAAGCCAGCAAGATTGATAAGCGAGAAAGAAGCGCGGGCGGGCGATAGGACGCGATGTGGAGGGTCGTGAGCCGAAGGTTTACGCGGACGAAGTCACAGGCAGAAGCTAGTAAACATATAAATGCAATTATTCTTAATAACGTACATTACTAACTAGTTACTTAATACAAATCTTAAATTCATTCATTCACTGACAGACAACGCCGTAGCCTATTCCGGGTCTAGAAGCATGGGATTTTGCTAAATAGTTGCATATACATGTTTAAATAATAATAATAATATAACTATTAATAATAAAAAAAAATATGTTTTATATAAAATTATTTAAAAATGTATTGAATAAGTATTTAAAATGCAATAAAGGAAATATACTAAGGTAGGAGATGAAAGTTTTTATGGAAGTTCGTCATTTCGCCACCCACTCACCAATTATTTAGTTGGTGTCCGCATCGAATACGCAACAACATCATTAAAACAATAAAACCGAAAAAAACCATTAACCTGTACCACCCCACCCGAATTGCGTGGTAATGAAGCTGGCGAACAGCCCGCCAATTACAACGAACAGTACCCTCAACTCCGTGAGGTAAACATCTTGTGAGTGTGGCATGAACTTGGCGAGGCTGCCCCAGATGGCGCCAACAACTGCGCCCAGCAACAGCGCACACGCCGCCTGCAACAACCAAAAGTTAGCCGACATTCTGCTCAACTTATTGCGATAATTTGGTGCCCTTCGGTGTTTTGGTAAGATTTTAGGATTACCGAGCTACCTACTAAGATTTTCCGGTGAGCAGTTGAATTGATGATGAATTACTTTTATTAGCTGGTAATACCTACATAATAAGTTACCAAAATGATAAACGATGGGAGACAAAAAATAATTTCACAAGTTAGCTTTCGTAAGTTCAAAGGATACAAGTTTCATTGGAAAAAGCAACGTTAAGATAAATAGTATGTTATGGCTTCCACTCAATATTTCACCGTTGTAGAGTTTTGTTACTATCACAAAAACTTTTTCACAAAGTACGTAAATTATACAAAAGTCAGTACAGCTTACCCTAGCATACCGGTAGGCATCATCGCCGTCGTACATGATGAAGCTGTGGATGACGCCGAACACGCCAACACTGAGAGCTGTGTCGGTTCCACCCGCTGTACATATCAGCTGCGGCCAGTTCTGACCCAGGTTCTTGCCGGCAGTCAGGCGCGTCACCGTCGGCATCAGGATAGGACATGACACTGACGCGTAGATCGAACCTAGAAGGAAACCTGAGGAAGAGAACTTTGTGTTAGACAAGCTTTAAAACTTTACGAATAATACCTAAAGTAAACATTTTAATAACAAAACAACACCTATCAGTAAAATCAAAGCTCTATTTATGAATTGATGCGTCATCCATCACCAATTTATTTAACAAAACAATTAGGTTGCGGTATTTACATGATGCATTGGTTTTTCAGGTATGTTTAAAAAAAAAAACTATAGCGTCGAAAACAAAATATTGCGACGTATAAAAAACGAAAGTACATATTTACTTGTCATTTTGTATAAAGATTTTGTATCAACTACATCTCGTTCACAATGAAAAGAACGGCAAAATACCACAAAGAGAGTTGTTGTATTCTGAGAACACAACATTAGAAACATTTTTTAAAGCAAATACCTACAGAGTTTAACCTTTAGCATATTTTTATTTTTGGTTGACGCTAAACAATTAATACAAAAAATATGCTAAAGGTTTCATTTAACAACTGTACTTGGACACTTTATTCTTTACATTGATAAATAATTGCACGTTTACAGTGCTAGGCTTCAGTGAGCATTATTAATATATATAATGTAATATAATTTACTTATGCAAATGAGCATGCCTTATGTTCATAATTTTATATTTTACGCAGGCACACGTACGATAAAAATCCAATATAATAAAATCAATATACTATCAGCGAATGAATGTCCATGTTGATGTAGCGAAGTACATACGGGTTAGGTAAATAAGAGTGCGAAAGTAAAACAAAAAGTCGCCGCTGGAAACTTTTTCGCTTTGATGCTTTGTCCGGAAAATCGGGCCGTGTAGGTAGGCTCGTAATTAAAGGGGTGCGCACGCAGCGTGGCGCGGCGGCGTGACGGTGGCGTGGTGGTTGCGGGCTCGCGGCGGCTGCAGCGCGTCTCAATGGTGCGCTCCACGCTACACGTCATGCGACGAAAATGCATTCAAATCTTTTGCAATACGAGTTCCGCACCAGAATTTATTGAATTGGCTTTGTACCGCGCACACACTGCGCTCCATTGTGTTCAGCGTTCGTGACAAATTTTATTTTATTACACGGTTTGAGGTGTTTCGTGTTTTATCGAACGTTATTTTGCGGTTTTTGCAGGCTAACGTTGATTTTTAATTTATTTTTCGCGTCGACTTGCCGCTTTCTATTAAATGGGTTGGGACGTTCTAATAATGGACGATGAGAACGTTGATTTATCAGAACTAATGAGTGACACACTTTTTTATAAATAGAACAGTTTAAAAGACATTACTGTTTAGCATCGGCTACTGAACATTATTGAACCTCGGCGAGACACGAGTATTCTTATACTTTGCTCTGTGAAATCAGGATATAAAATATGTATGCTACTAATAGATAAGTCCATCAGAGACTTTCGGTAAACAAAAAGGTTCTTGTTCGAATTACTGGATAAAAATGAAGATTTTGGAAAGTTCGTATTCTGTGAATAAAATAGAAACCCGTGTGTGTGGTTCCCGGCTTAGTAATGGAGTAGATATTTTGTGAATAGTTTCAATAGGCTGCTGAAAGTTTTGAACAGGTAGTTGATTTACCAAATAGCGACATTGTTTTCGAGAATATTTGTAGCGGTTAGTTTAACTATTTATTTTATGTAGATTTAAATGCGCAATAACAAAAAATACGAGTACCACTTTGTATTTTGTTTACTTAAGGCTTGCAGTGAAGGTATCAACAGCGTCATAATGTAAGTAATTAATTCAATAGCAAATGAATAACGTAGCTTCACGTGTACATCCTTTTTCCTTTAATTTCACTTACACACTGAAACCAGTTTACGAAGAAAACGTGAAATAATAACAGCCTTCGTTGTACTCCAATTCCCACAATTACATTTATTTATAAGTAAACTAAACTATAAACTATAGTGACATGATAATTAGGGCTCGCTTGCAAATTCTGCACTTACATATTTAAAGGGTGCAGTGTGCAATTTTTAAGAAAAGGATCTGTTGCACAACATGTATACCGTTACAATAGCAACGTTTCGTTAAACGTTAATCCTTCTAATTTTCAGCTAAGTACATTAGAGAATTTAGCAAGTTCCTAAGGACTTCCCATGTTCCTATGAATTTGTATCCTGATATTCACAATGAGCTGTGTTTATTGTGACGTTTTCACCAGTAGACTAATTAAAGGCTTTTATAAAGCTTGTATTTTGGCAATAAGATTTTGTTCTGATCTTGGTGTATAATTGTTGTGTCTTCCAAAGAGTCTGGATGTAGATCTTTTTAACCACCAAAAATAAAACCTAGTTAGGAATAGGTATCTTACCCCAAAGCCAGGGATATCCAAGCAGTAGGTTCATGCAGACAGCAAGGGTCACGACCTCAGCAGTCCAGGGCAGCACTCCTAGCGAAGCCACCTGCTTCCAGTTCGTCTTCATATAGCTCAAGTTCCAGCCCAGAGAACCCTTACCCAGAATTATTACTGGGTATATTTTTCTGCAACAAATGATAATGATGATGATGTATGTTCTTCTTTTTAGATTTCGTAGATGGAATTCTGATGGAATTGATTTAATTTAAAAAAAGATCATCGGTGTTGTGGTGCGTGGACTGTGTAGGTAGTATGAAATTAATTACGAGCTCTCAACATGTATGACTTCTTTGTTGCCATTTCTAGCTTAATCAGCATTGGATAGGTAAACTCTTGGTTGAAGCTGATGGCCTTTGGTAACTGGTCGAATTATTTAATTTTGAAATATGATTATACTGGCTATAGAGACAGTTACTATACTATCCTAAGTATTATGTTCTGATAGTTATCGAATCGGTAATTTGGCTTACCTCATAAACCCATCAATTTCAGTGTAATGTCGCATGTCTAGGTATCCAATATTTCGTGCCGTGATGCCGGTTAAGATGGCCGCCAGCAATGGAGGGAGCGTCGTGGTCATCTGCAACACTTCTCCAGTGGCCCAGGCTATGGCGACCACCACCGCTGGCCTGAACCACCACCCGTTCCAACCCCACTCCTCCCCGAATGCACACCATAGCAAGCCCCATGACGCGAATCCTATAGATGATGAAAAATAACGTGTTAAAAGTAGTAAAAACATTTTTTAATATGATTTGAACTTTTAGCATAGAGCTGTTAATTTTGTTGTATTTTGCTGTCATTTTTCTACTGCCAAAATGGGATAAGCTTTGTGTGTATGTTCAATTGTTCATGTACATGATACATTATTCAGTCTGATATTTATGCCAAAGCATAGGCATGAATTAAAAAGTTTAAAGCTTTTGTTCAACTTGTTACGGCGGCTTTGTTACTGTACAGAAAACGCGATTGACCATAGTTACCCCTATAAACCAAGCAATATTGTGTAATATTTAACGATGAATGGCAGCTTTTATCGAGGTTTAGAAACAATTGTTTCTTTATTGCGTGACATATAAATAGAGTTGATTACTTAAGACTGACAGATGTCTAAAATTGATAAAGGACCAAGGAAAAATATTCAAATGGTTGTCTTGATCCGGCTACGCAGTCTCTTTCTGATAGATTGTGTGCATAGAAAAAGATGACAAATCTTTACAGAAGCAGTAGGGAATTTGCCTTTTCAAATATACTTTGTGCACATGACGATTATAAAGGAGATTAGTACCTATTTATTTCTAGTTAGATGGTTACCGCAAATTTTCTTTGTATGTACCTACATACAAAGAAAATTTGCGAATTTGCGATTAGTACCTACTAATATAATGTCTACAAGAAGTAATGTGAGAAGCTAAAAAACAATTAATTATCTAGAGCGGCAATGACGCATGTTCAAGTTTATGGCCGTTACAGCAGCATTTTAGGAGATTGATGAGATGGTAATATATATACACAGCAACCAAGACCTTTATTCCCACAGGAAACCTTATAAATAGAGATTAGAGAACTTTTTTTATTTTCGCGAGATCCAGTTTCTACTAACTTCTACAGGCTTTATTGGTTTTATAGTAAAACAATGCTCCCAAACGTTACAGGCAAATATAAAAATGTGCATTTTTCAACTAAAAGTTATATGGGTACATCACAAAGCTTAAAGTTCAACTTTTTCTACACAATTTCGATTTAAAGCGACATTCACTTGTTTGTTATACTTGGCTGTAAATACGATTCTTTCACAGAAGTCCAGTAATACCAACGGAACACGGAAACTGAGGTATTCTGTAAAAACCTCACCGTGAAATTTTAGGTGAAGTGAGCTTGAAGTGAGCAGTCAATAGTGTCAATCCCTAGCATCAAATGGAATGACAGCTCACTTCACCCAAGTTTTCACTGTGAGACTTTTACAGAATAGATCGGCTATAGCAGTTTTTTTAAATAATAAATCACAAAGCAGCGTAGTACTTACCAAGCAATAATAAAAGGAAATAATGAAGAAAAGTCCCGGTAGCCGCAATGCATGCAGTATTTTCCCTTTTAACATCGTCAATTTTATTCTTTTCTGAACTATAAGTGAACGTTAATTCAGGCGTTCTGAAAATAAACGGAAAATAACATCGTTTATTCGAACATAATTTAAAGAACCAATTTAATAGTTCGATTCAATTAAATTCACCACGCTGAACACTCACTCAGATTCTCTCATAACTGTACTTTGACGGCTCGTTATTGTTACTAATAACGTGTCGTCTTCCCTCATACTGTTTAATAAGTGCAATCTATAGAGGCACGCACACTAAAATGTACTCACTTACGTGTTAAAGTCTTCGTTGTGTATGATATAGACACCCTTATCTATGGCAGATGTTGTATATTTATCTGAAAATTAATCATCTCTTAAGATCTTAAGATCAAGTCACAAAAAATAGATAAAAAATAACCAAGTGGATAATGTTAATTAAATACCCAATTACACTTCTCGTCGATATTATGAAAAGTAATGCATCTACACATTTATACATAAACAGCATTTAAAAATCAGTTTATTCATTAATAAAATATACAAAATATTTCATCGAAGATACCGCTAGAGGAGGTATACGACATATTTAATCAGAATCGAACTAATAAATATACAGGACGAGTATTGGTTGATCAATATTCTACGTAATGCCTAGTACCTACCCACTGTGATTGTCGATACGCATCAATCAACAGACGACAACGATTTCTTTGATTGGTCTTTATCTGTTATCATAAACATGTACAAATGAACCTTTACAGCTATTTCTTTATCTAAGAAACACACGACAAATAACGAGCGTCTATGCTAGAGAATCCTACTGCTAATGTATAAAAAAAAATTGTCAAATACAAGTACAATTTGCGTCAATGTAAAAAAGAGCTTATCTCAGCATATTTAGGGATGACAATCATAGAAACAAATATTACTGAATTTAAAGCAAAGCTAATTATGGCTGAAACTGGATAAATATTTGTTTGACCCGCGTTGTGTAATTTCTGGTTTCCCTGAAATACATGTAAGTATGGATGTTTTCATATTTTTACTTTTATTTTTGGTTGTTTTTATTTGGTAATTTTCTACGTTTCAATGATTATTGCAGTCAAGTATTACGTTCATTACGTACTTATACGTAGCTACGATTTGTTAAATAAAGATATAATAATTAAATAGGTAAAATTTTAAATAAATTATTTTTTTGACGTCTAACCTTTCATTACCGTAACTTTATTTCAGATTGTCAAATTAGGAGATACCTTGGCATTAGTGTCAGATAACCCTTGAAAGATTTACGGTAGCCACAAATTGACCTACCTAAATACTCTTGTGTTTAGGCAATTTTAAAACAATGGTACACAATCTTATCGCCCTTAAAGTGTTTCTTTACAGATGGCTTTGCTATATTTACCCTTTTATATCATTTGCATTACAAGAGTGTACACTTCTTGAGCAAAGATTAATTAACTACCGAACCATTGAATTGAAAAGTACCTATTCTACGTCGTGGCATGAATTAGGGTGAAATTCGAGTCATCAACCATAGAAAAAACTACAACAAGTTTACGGTTATGCGATAATACGAAAAATTTCAGTCTCCCAGAAATTCCTCGTAAAAATTCAAACCACGTTTTGGATCCCGTTTTTCATGGCGCCGTTAACCGTTGTAAACTAGTTTTGACCGACAACATTTAAGGCAAAGATAGTTTAAATTATATTCGGTGTTTGAGACTTAATATATAGAAGATTATAATTAATACACACTTGAAGTGTAACTCTCTTATCATTAAACCAACAGCACGTGAAAGCGCTGGTATTGATCTAGCAAAATTTATCATGTAATCTGTGTTGATTATGTGGGTACTTACCTACTCAGTGCTTATATTTGTCTTTTTAATCTTTACTCTAATGCCTGATGGGTACGGATAGGATCCGGTGTCCGTATCGTGTAATGGCGTGATGCATTTAATTATATCTATTAAATGATTAACAGCCTCTAATATACTATTTATATTTAATTATAGGTACTATAAGGTAGCCTATAAGGTGCCTAAGGCATTAAGTCCACCTTTGTACCATAATGTGTGCGAGAAGTTTAAATAGGTAAATAAATAAACAGGTACCTAGTAGGATTTTAGGTCCTTGATGTAACCTTTTTAAATAATTTAATGGCATCGTCACAATGGGTGCCTGAAGATGGACAGAGCCGCGGACATCGGCCCAAAAGGAAGTGGCGAGATGACTTAGATGGAGGTTATCTCGAGATAGTGCAGGAAAAGAGCACTGCAGGCGTAGCATGAACACCGTTTTGTCGACGGAAGAGTAGACAAAAATGACGTTCCGTGTAGATAGTACGACGGCAGCTAAGTAAAAAGAGTCAACTGCATTTTTAACGAAATTCACTCTTTTACATAATTCGACTCAGAATTCTTTGTTTGGTTTCAAATTGTCTTCACTTCCTTAGACAAAGTTCAGTTGTCAGTGTGATTTTGACAGTAAGGATAGAAAACTTTCTTCCCAAATAGCCTACATATTAAAAGACCTAGACAAAGATCGATATAAATGACAGATTGTAGAAGGATTTCTACGGTGCGATGTCAAAAATGAAGAAACGAAATGTCACTTTGTATAGAAAAAGCTATGTCTATTCTTCGTAGAAATAGAAAGCGCCATGCTACGCCTACTGGAGAAACTAAGGGGAGGCCTTCACCCAGCACTGGGAATGTATCAACAACAATAAAACTTCGTGTGCTTGTCTTAGCTTATTTTCGTGACCCAACTTGGGAGAGGCATACCTAAGTACAGCAGTGGACTGCAGTAAGTAGGGTGGATTATTTTTTTATTGACAAGGGTGTCTTATTGAATATGTTTTTATTGATTAAATGTACCTAGTTAGCAATGGTGATGTTTCATCATTTCGTCACCACATTCCTCGCAAAATGGCCTCAATGAGCTACAAGCCAATTACTAAGATTAATACTCATTCATCTTGTAACTATAAGATGTCAGTGTACTATTATTTTGAAACGCTGTTTAAAGATACAGCGTTTTTTATAATAATAGAATGAGCTCAGAAATATTTTGTTATTAAAAACCAACGGCGCTTGCATTTGAGTGTTTTTTATTAAGTTTTAATACAATGAGAACTCGGCTTTCTGAACCCCACAATTAATTTTGGAAAGCGTTTGAACTTTTTCCGAATGTTCGCCTCCTACACCACCTCGTATTTTCCTCATCCATGTTATAGAACGTTGTTAAATTAATAAATTACGGTTTTTTTTTTTGGTTTGAATGTAAATTATTGTTTTAAATGGCAATGATTGTTGGTAAATGTAGGAAATTATGTATTTTACAAAAGATAAGCACGTTAAATATTATTTGCAGAAAATAACAGGTTATTTAATAAAACAGTATTTTCCCAATATTTATGAAGATAGTAAATAGCTAGGCCATTTTAATAATTCCAAGAAGTTACTTTACTTGACCTCAACAAGATATCTCCCATAGCTACTTAAAATTGCATTTAATTAGCAGGAAAACATCAACACATCGTTAATAAAATCTGTGCTTATTTGTTGTCACACACTTTAACTGAAAGAAAAGGAAACAAATGCAACAAGTTGCCAAACCATCGGTAACTAAGCCCTGAATAAATTAACAGCCAGTTGTCTTTGTCTTAATGCTCTTAGTCAATAACCAGAGAGAGTCCAAGATATTCCTAGTACTGCAATAGCTCGGAGTGGTTGACCACAACGTTAACAAACGGTAGTAAGTTATCACTCAGCCAGTTGGCCATCGCTTCAGAACGGGACATGGTCATAGTGTTCCCTTAATAATGCATATTAAGCATAATTAATGCATATTATTATTATATCCACTGCGATGCAAAAACGAATTCCGAATAAAATGCAAATGAACCATGTTTAAATAAATAAAATACCGGACGTATATTGGTTTTTCACAAATCCAATAGCGGTGCGTTTTGAAAAAAGTATAACGAGGTATTTGAAATTCGTTGATGCCGGTGGTTTCGTAAATTTACGAGGCGACAAAAAAAAAAGATGGCTATATCGCTCAAAATTCGACACAATAGTTTGTTAATTGTGTCTATTGTGTCGAAATTTCAGTCGTGATGGGGCCCTCGTCTCCGTGTCCAAATATCCTGGTCAAAATAAATGGGAACCATAGCGTAACTCAGAACCCTTCGTTATGGAAATCTATGGGTAAGCTTATGTAAATCAGTAGACTTCTCAGGCTATTATGGTAATGAACTTGATAACCATAACTGTATCAAAATTTCCAACGTTAAGTTTATATCTACACTTGATAATCTTAATCATAAAATAATAGGCCATAATAAAGATATTATCATGATAAAGATATTTGGTGACGAAGAAATATCATAACGATTGTACACACGGCTACACATCAAGCTATACATTTCCAGTTTATGCTGATCGCGCATTGTATAGAATTTCCTTATAATGCGAAGTCAGCTTATTCTAGAAATGTATAGCTTGATGTGTAGCCGTGTATACTTATTAGCTCATACTTATCCCAATGACCCGTCTATCGTAAGTTGAACTGACTGTAGTTTGATCGACAATTATATCAGCCCGTAGGAAGTAAAGATATGTACCTATATTGCTAATCTATAAATATACAAAGGAGCGATGGAAGACCTAATTGTGATTGCTGGGTGTTAATGAAGATGCAATTTATAGGTATAATGCTGATTTTCATCCTTTTTACTCGCGACTGCGAGATAGCAAATACATCTTTGTATGTATTCTTTGTAGGTACCCCCAAAGCATCCTAACGGCTGGATCGATGTTAATACATGAGATGCCTACCTATTGACTTGTGTATAGGTACATACAAAACTTAGCTTAAAACTATTGCAGGAGCAATGGTTTTATTTAGGCTATCAAAATGGCGGATTTTAGACGTCTGGAAAAAGACGTGATTTTTTTTAAAATAGGAATCATTCTGATACAGTTAGTGGCATCAAATCTGAGATTGAACTAAACAGCCACAAATTTGCATCAGACTGCTTGAAAAGTGATCTTATTTACTCGACTGCCAAGGATGGGTTGTTTGGCAGGCCTTTTTAGTTGCAGTTGGGTTTTTTGTTTTTTTATGAACAAACGCGATTCGACAATAATGAGCCAATGAGTAAAACGTCAGGTCATGGCGAGGACGGTTCATGAGAAGATGTTAACAGTTTGCACGCTATGGCATTAAACAATGGCCGCGAGACACATTATTTTATGCCTTGATGAGGATTGATGTACCGTTCTATACATTCGTTCAGCAAGTCGCAAGTTTAATGAACGTGCAAAATGAGTTCATTGATTTATTTCGCCAGATAAATATTGCATTATTAGGGAATAAACAACAAAAACTATTGTATGTCATTGACTAATCAATTTGATTAGGTACAATCATAAATGACAAAAAAAGTACCGAACTAATGCATTATTTGATTTTATCTGAATCGCAGTACCTATAATAAATCGGTTTTAATTAGAGCGTGAAGATGTCACGAACTTTAGTTCAACGAGAAAATTGCTTCAGGCTTCTCAATCAAACGAACCAATGAACTGAAGAAATGGTCACCAATCGTCTCGAAAGAAGCTACTGATAACCAGAACATAGGTAAACAGAAGAGAAGATGAATTTGCTTTAGAAATCAATATCATTAATTAATTATATAATAATTAATGGTCAATTACTTTTTTGTTTTTTGTTTTGCTTATCTCGGGCCCATGGGGGTCCCGGTCTTTTGTAAGGCGTACGAGGGGCCGATGCCAACTCGCAGAGACTCGATAGACGTTTTTAATGGGTTTTTTTTTAATTTTTTTTTTTTATTAGTTTCACCAACAATTGATTACACTGATACAAAAACATAATACATTAAAAAAATAACAGCGCATCTGTTACGTACCTATAGGTAAACACCACATGCATAAATCAGATCAGAGAAATAAGTCTCGTACTTAGTAATAAGCGCTAATATAGAAAATAATTGGTAAAATAAGTAAAGAGTTACAAATGAGGATGGAATGAGGCTCCAACCGACAATTATCTGTATTAGCAAACATTTACACAAGTGCAGCCAAGGACAATCCCCGTTTGGAGTAGGACTATTGCAGAATAGGGAAACAAAGATATTGGATTATGGGTTTGGATGGCTAAAGTGGACTGGTAACCTGAAACTATGGAAGGACTGTGGCGTGCTTGATCAATGTTTTATATATACATGGATAAAATGGCAGGGGGTGACTTGCACACTGAATAATGTTTTGATTATTATTTTATTATTATTAAGCGTGAAAGTATCAACGTGTTATGAGGGTCACTCAATTTCTCTCAATGTTACATTGGGAGATATTCATTCAGAATTGCTGGATACGTAAAACATTGCTTACATTATTATTGTTTTAAATAGCTAGCTATACTCGCGTTCACTTTATATAGGTGACAAGGCAATTAATTACAGTGGCGTCTTCATTTATAACCAGTATTGTACAAAATTCAAGACAATAAAATGAGACATGGCAAAGTT
Organism: Lithophane leautieri; assembly: GCA_949152455.1. Classification (NCBI taxonomy): domain Eukaryota; kingdom Metazoa; phylum Arthropoda; class Insecta; order Lepidoptera; family Noctuidae; genus Lithophane; species Lithophane leautieri. Next base: position 8,938,149 of record OX424462.1, on the reverse strand, counting down.
GATATTAATATTTCAAACGTTTGTTATTTTAAAGACTGTTAAATTGGTCGATATCTCCTGAAATTATTTCAGTTTCTTCATGTACATGTATTAAATCCATTCATAAAATAAGAATAAAATGGTTTTATTGATAAAAATATTAAAAATGAAATAAAACTTACTTTCAGTCATTTTGTTTAGAAATGAAAGCGTCGCTCACTTATATTTTCCAAAAAATAAAAACTGAATAAAAACTGCGGCTCAGTAAACACGGACAATGGTGGACCGGAACATGGTTCATGTGGTATTAGCTGAGAGTACGTCGAGGCGAGCGTCGCGGGTCGCAGATCGTGCTGCCTGCGGGCACGTCACACCAATAAATACCCATTATTATCATTTAGCTACGTAGTTTTCACTGCATAATAAAGATTGCAACTAATATTCCAAACTGTACGATTAATCGGAGCTAAAACACACTATCACTGTTACTGTAATCAGTTTACACACTTATTTTTTAAGAACAACATTAAATAATTGCAAGGTTTTCGGTAGCACGCTGCTAGCCTTGTCAGGCTATTAAGAAGTCCCTACATCCCCAATATCACCGTCACAGTGCGAGGAGCGAGACAGTAAGATAAGTTTGCAGACCACACTATAGTTCGTAAGTTCATGACTGACTGGGAACTAATCAGTGACTTTCAACAAACACCATATTAGTTACCTATTACCTCTATTAGATATTTGCCATTGGTGCCGTGTAGCCGGTGATGAGAGTAACTAGTAAATTTTAATAATGTTTCTTATGTACATTCACTTCATCAATTCGATACATTATAAGTTACCTAATGATTTTAGTAAGCATATCTGATTATGAGTTTCCATCCATCATTTAAGTATACCGGATGTTATGGTCTATCTAATATAAGTATATTTCTCGTGAAATTGATTGTAACAATAAAATTATCTTGAATTAATCGATCAATTATAATTATAGTAACGTACCCTGCGTTAATTTTAAGTGCTAAGTACTTACTTGCAAAATACCGTTTTGAAATAATTCAATTAAACATTTATGAATTTAAACTAGAGCAGAAATGAGTACAATTTTCAAAAATCTCATTCAGTTTTGGTTTGTTTTTATTTCTCAGAATAACTCGGTCCACTGCTGGGTAAAAAAAAAGGATTCGTACGAAGTCCTTATAATTTCTACCATAACTTCTTTTAATAATACTTAATATGAATTTATGAATCAGACTGCATCTTTTTTCCTTACATAAATATGACTTTATTTATTTGATTACTTCGCGGAATTTTAATATTTAATTGGAAACTACAAATTCTTTAATAACAGATAGTAAATTACAATAAACGAGGAAAATTCCTCTAAAACTAAGTTACCACTTTGTGTAGGTAAGTAGTATTTACAGATAGTTACGTCAAAGATGAGTATATATTTCAATTTAATTTTAACCTCATTACTCTCTCTCATATTTCGATTACGTTTGTATTTCTAAAAGTTTTTTTTTTTTAGGGTTCCGCACAAAAGGAAAAAATGGAACCTTTATAGGATCACTTAATTCGTTGTCCGTCTCATCGTCCTTTTGTCAGTCAGTATGTCTGTCAAGACCCTTTTTCAAGTTATAGATAGTATCAAGTTGAAATTAATAGCAAATACGTAGGTCTACGGTCCTTCTTAAAAAAGTCAACGCAATAATAAAATATTTAATATGTATTTTAATACTAGCAAATAAATCAAAACCTATACCTACTCGTAGTACTTCCCGTTGACTTAGAATAATGAAATTTGGCAAGAAGCAAGGCACAGGCACAAGTAAAGGAAAACGTCCGAAAATGGTTAATGGTTTTTTTTTTGCGATTTCAAACTTACATTTGCAGATAATAATTTATAGCGACGTTTAACGATGTATGAAAGAATATTTTTTCAACTACAAAGTTAAGTTTGTTCTTGGGATAAATTCATCCCTACTACGGAACCTTTCATTGTGCGTGGTCCGACACGCATCTGGCCGGTTTTTTATAGCGACATTAATGAATGTGGATTAATTTAAATACGTACCTTGATAACATACTACATTCGTCATTAACTAGAAAAGTGTGATGATTGCGGCGAATAGATTTATTTTGACTGTAGCCTGATCTATTGCCTAGTTTGTGTACTTATGCGCTTTGGATGAAAATTATATTTGACTACGAAAGGCTGTGCGAAAGGAAGGCTTTTCTATTAATATCAACCTCCGTGCGCCTTTAGTTGATCATTTTGGCACAGTGCCCAGATCTTCTATGGTAATTTTCAGACAAAAGTTTTGTGACGCCTGAAAATATCGATGTCCCAAAAGCATAATAAATGCACTTTTGAAACCTAACGATATAATTCTAATATTTCTGCTCATGCAATGGAACTCTATGGTAACTTCAAAAAGTATGATGACCTTCAATACTCTTTCATTTATCTATGATAATATATAATCCTCGGTCGGTCAGTCGGTCATGAGATTTTCATTTGGCCTAAAATTGTAAGACTCACATCTAAAATTAAAATTCAATGGCCCAAAATATTTATTTTATCAACAAATTCAGTGTTAAAATTGCCATTTATTATTAATATTCTAGTTCACTAGTTAGCGATATTTCAGATTTCCATACAGTAATATTGCCAAATTAATAAAAACAGGTAAATATTTGACAGCTATTTACATACGACGCGGCGACGTTGCCAACTTTTAGAATGAACGCTCTATTCACTAAGTAGCGGCTGAGATTAAATACGAGTAATAGAGGCCAATCAATGTAAGCCCTATTGTTTCCAAATTCTGGTAGGTATCCGAAGTTTTTTAATAAATACCCTTTTCGTAGGTATTCAATGTATTACATTTATTAATGGGCGCTTATTACATTTATTGATGGGTTAAGATAATAGCAAGGTGAACCTGGAGCATCCTGGGGGTCCAGACAGGTCGTGCAAAATAAAAGCAGTGTTTTAGATAAATACATTATTTATTGAACATCTATATACTGGAGTGAGCTGGTCGTATTGTTTCGTCGGACGAGGTTCGATGACACCGGCTGTGATAACGTCTGCGTGCGGTAGAAATCTGGAAATGTAAAGAAATTGTAATCATTACGAATTATTCATCAGATATTTGCTATAATTATGGTACAATCGTCCGCTAGATCGAGGTTACGACTGCAGTAACAGTATTTTTTAAGATGTGCAGTCTTATGGTACCGCTTCACTGACTAACACGTCAACAGTTCAAAAAATCCTACAACATTAAGGGTAGCATAGACGTAGCTAATTGAAAGTTGTCGATCAATGCGAAGGCACAATACAATCAAAATTGTTGAGTTCCACCTACGGGACTCGGAAATGGCATGTAATCGACATTTTTAAAGAAAACGAAAACCAGCACAGTTTCAGTTTTTCTTGTGAAATGATTTACTTATACAACTGTAACGTTTTTATCAGACCAAGGTCATAGCCTCGGTAATGGCACAGTAGTTGTATTCGCGATAAAAAATCACAACAAGAACATTCAAACAGTGGCCGATTATGAACGAGGTGAATATCTATAGGACAAATTATAAATTAAAGTCGCTTTCCATGTTTGTCTGTATGTCCGCGTTGTTCTTCTAAACTACGCAACAGATTTTAATGAGGTTTTCACCATCGCTTAGAGAATTTATTCCGGAAGGTTTATGTGTATAGTTATGATCTGATCAAGGTAATGTCTGAACTTTAAAAGAGACTGTGACCTCTGGGTGTTTTCCTTCTCAGAGTAGTTGGATAGGAAACACTTAGTTTTAAAATATTCTTGGACGTGGTAAAGATTTTGTTAAAAATTTAATTTAAAATTACAAAGAAAATTGATAGAAATAAATATCATTTAAACAAATGAAGTAGAAAGATCTTTTAGAATTTGTCTGTTTTTCTTCTCTGATAGTAGCCCCGATAGCATTTCTGCTTCGTAAGAAAGCTGTCGATAGGAGTTTTTTTTTTTTTTTTAACTATGGCATCTTGAAGTGTGATTTCGGAAATCATAACTTCTTAACCGGACTTTCCTGTGGCTGCCTTAAGCTTCTACACTCAGGGCCTCCAGCCAGGGGCATATAAACTATTCTAAATTAAAATTAAGTGTGCGCTCGCTAAGGGCACCCCCTGTGGGGTACGAACCTCGGCTTAGGGCGACATCACTGGCGGGGGGACAGCAAGTTGTTGGGACAGGCTGGATCAAAAGGTTTAGATCATCATTATTATTAAACGGGGAATTTAAAGCTACGTGCTCAGCTACGGCGCGGGCTGGCACTACTTCATCGGACAAGGCGATAGGAGTTCCAACGTATAGATCTTTATACTAGTAATATAGATCTTGGTTAAAAGAAGGTAGCCACAATTTAAAATCTAAGAATTATTTTGTATCGCTAGATAAAAAAATCGGAATTGTATAAATCAATATTCACTTTCATTCATAGTGAATATTGATTTATACAATTCCGATTTTTCAATATTCAATATTCACTTTCATTCATAGTGAATATTGATTTATACAATTCCGATTTTTCAATATTCAATATTCACTTTCATTCATAGTGAATATTGATTTATACAATTCCGATTTTTTTATCTAGCGATACGAAATAGTTTTACCGAGTGATTTTCCGATTTAACAGCGAGTAGAGCATAGAGCATTTATTTATGTAGGAGCGAACATTTAGTATTTTATGTTTCAACATTTTCCACAGCACTGTCTCTGTGGTATCGTATCTTATACATACGTTATCGTTTATTAAACTTAAGACATATGTGACGACACGTACTATAAATATACGTACTATTAATATCCTCATAAAATATTTTTAGACTTTTACATTTATACCTATTTATACTCTTATATCAATTGATTGGGCAATTAATGTTATCTGATAGATAATTCGGATTACAGAATGGAGGATTTAAAATAATCTTTATGTATAAATCATTACGGCGATTACGTGAACGTAGAATTATATGTATTAAGTATTCTAAAGAAAAGGTACTAACACCTAGTATTATGTGATGTAATCAACTTTAATTTAGACTTGTTCACACGAGTGTTAAAGTAGTCGTTGACGCTGACGATTGTAATCATGTGAATAGGTGGTAAAAAATTGTTATCGGCAACGTGGAAAGTTGCAGTTTAGCTTAAGAGTGGTTATATTTTATTTAGGTACGTACTAAGATGTGGCCACGTTTCTCTTTCCACTAATGTACACACGGCAACATATCAAGCTATAAATTTCCAGTTTATGATGATCTCGCATTGTATAGGATTTCCGTACAATGCGAGGTCAGCTTATTCTGGAATTGTATAGCTTGATGTGAAGCCGTGTGTACGTGCTAATTCCTGTTAACTTTTTATGTGAATAATAATGGTGTATAGGTAACAATTATAACTAAATATTGCTTAATACAATGTTATTGTTCCTCTACTTAGGTATTTGACAGAACAATTTTGATAAACAGGATATGTCACCATATAATAAAGTGTTTGATTTCTGTTCCTCCAAAAATGCTGCATAGTTTGTCGACTATGTGAAGGAAATGATCCTGATGATTTACCCACATTAATATAAACTGCGTTCTGAGACCCAAAATATATTTAACCGTGTATTTACCAGAATAATCCTATCACATGATACGGTATTTGCATGGCGAAACTAAGTATTTTAATTTAACATGACATGGCTCTAAACACAAGCCATAGAGATCGCATAACATTGTTATGCGAGCTCTATGGTTTGTGTTTAGAGTTTGTGTGGCGGTCGCATATGGTAACAAAGTTATGACCGCTGCACATACTACTCGTACTTAGACTGTAGCGTTGAGGTTTGCAATAACTTAATATTATTATTTTCATCATAGTATTTGTTATACTTTTTATAGTACACGATACATAGAATTCATCAATTATAAAGATAATCATCAATCATGATAATCGAATAGACAAACCCTCTCACACTCACTCATTCACAATATCACATAACTAACACAAAGAGAGGTGCAGACAATCAATACAACCTAGACTACTATTATTCCCTTTGTTTTTGTAAAATGCTAGCATTTAAGAACTTTTATTAATGTAACTAGAGGAAAAAAATTATACAATCTTTGTAGAGTATAATAGTTTTGGGTTTCTATCTTAATAATGTCTTGCGTATCGCTAATGTGCTAGTCAGTCGATTATATTTTATTGGAGCAGGAGGGCGTGTCAGACTTTTACTGACTAAAACCCACCCGTGTTCCTTATCTCTTTCGGACTATCCCGCAACCCTGGATGTTATATAGCCTAACTTTCGACCAAAATCCGACTGGTAGTATCAGAGATTAGCGAATTCAAGAAAAAAAAAAAGCGGCTTTATTACATTAGTATAGATAGATAAACCTAGTAAGTACATTACTGCCGCGGCCTGCAAAAGGGGCATTGCTGGACGAAAGTGAAAATGGGCCGAGCCGAAGCCGAGGGTCCATCAATGCCTGTTTGCGGCCAAGGCTTGTGGGAGTACTTTTCTCAAATAATGCGAGGAAATTCAAACTAAGTAAGTTAATTATAAATTCCGGAATCAATGACGAACAACGATAATATTTAACGCGCCAATATGTTTATTCGTTTATTTTTTACATTAGTCAGCTCTATTTGCAAGCAAAATCGATATGTAAATATAATCTTTGATAAGTTACCTCCTTGGTTGTCATGTGTCGAAGTAAAAAGTCCGTTCCATTTTGAAATTACACGACAGATATAATTTATTCGGCCGCTAAACACGACCTATATGGGTTTTCATAATAACATTGCCGGCCGCTCTCGCAGGTATTTGACCAGTACAGAAAATAATTAATGTGCCTACCGTATAAAAGGTAGCTTATAGTTTAATAATTTTTTTTTAATAGTTACCTAATACTGACAGTATCTCTATCTTCCCATGAACTTGAGATTTCCTGTGAGAATCTACTTTCTCTAGGGAATACTTATCAACCTGAAACGCTAGCTTTTGTTTTGGTATAGATAAAATGACAATTGATCGCAATGGCTTTCATTTTGATAGTTCACCCACGTTCACTGCGTTATTTAAGTTGTAGAGAAGATGAATTTTTCAAACCTCAATATCCTTCAAAACTCTTGGTTGGTGATAGAAAGTGTGTTAGGTACGCAATTAAGGTGCAGTTTGTGGTTTTTCCAGCAAACCTAGCCAATGCACTGATAATACAAGGCTAATACTAATCAGTCATCAACAAAAATATTTGTTTATCGTCTGCGATTATCACTGCATCTTTAAAGATGTAGGTAACCATCCCTGTGTGACATAATTAATGCTAGACTTGGCGGGGGCACGGGAGTGCCCTCAGAACAGGAAAACGGAATAAGTAGGTATACTCATCTACATCAACATCTGTTTTATCAGCGGTTACGCTCAAGTACAATTTTGAAAATAAGTAAGCATGCGGTTATACTTTGGCGAAGACAGGTATCAGTTACCATCACACCATGAAATTCCCACGAGCACTTTGTTAATTGAGAATCTATGCATTTAAATGACACCTTGAATGTCCCATAGAAAAAGTACCAACCTTCAGGGGCGACCCTTGAGTCATGCGAGAGGAGCACAGGACCTAACGCCGTTGTCAGTGCAGATCCCAAAGTGGACGTTATTAGTATTGCAATAACGATGATATTCGAGTGCTGCGAAGCTATCCGCCTGTCTTTTGAGGTGGCGTCCACCCACAGGGAATCCATTGCTACCCGCACGAGGACAGCCTGAAATTAATGTTTTTATTTAATGACTTTTTAATTATCTTCTTCTCATTATAACAGCTTAGGGTTCCGCTTATTCTCTAAGGGATTAATTAACAATTTTTATAATTAGGAATACGCTTTTTAATGTTGTATCCTGCTTGCCTGAAGTCGAGGCATTTACTTTGTTGCTGATAATGAAGTTGAATTGAAATAAAAGTTTTCAATAATATGTTTCTTCGTCCTTAGTTAACACAAAACCCTTATTCGACTTCATAAAATATATTTAATTTATAGAATACAATGTAAATGTAAAATAATCTACATACATCCGCTGAATAGTCGACTTTCCTTTAGAAGTCGATTACAACAAAAATTCTATTGTGTTTCGTAAGTGACAGTTAAGTGCATATCAGACATTCAATTGAAACTATCGGAAATACTTAGGTCAGTTAAAAATGATTCGACGTAAAATGGCATGTTGAAATAGGGTCTAGGATTGCATATTTATTTATTTTATTTATATTTAATTAACAAGTAACATGACTCAAAAAGTTAGTAACAATCTTTCTTATCAACTATGTTAGTACACTTAGCTTACACATTTAACCTAACACTACCTTAAAGGTATGAGAATCCCTGCTACAAGCTCAAAACCGATGTAGAAAGCTTGCAGCAGCGATTCACACACAAACAGTCCAGTCTGCTCGCAATACACTGCAGTATAATGTTGGGGCTGGCCCGCACCCGGCGCACCAGGGAAGCGCAGAGTAGGTACACATAATTATGGTATATCTACATATATAGGTACCTATAATCTACATATATGCGGAAATGAAGTCCCGAGGGCTCAATAGTTCCTGATACTACATCAATCAATGCTGCTCAGCTGTGGTTCCAATCAAGTGATTATACAACCACATGCCATTACAGCGTATGACAGTTTGCGATAACCTGGCCGGGAGCACGGCCGATATACCGTAAACGTCGATTAACCGAGGGGTCAGCTCAACCACAGAATATGCTTTGTCCGAAGACGTTGGCCACCCTTCAAACTACACACTGCACGTGTAGTTTACTCCGGTACCGTTAAATCAATTAGGCACCTATCGACTTATCGACTCGGCGTCGGCACGTCAAAGCTAACGATGGAAGTTCAAATGACATTTTCGAATATTACACGAAGTGCCGTTTGCCGATATTTAGTAAATCTACGTGTGGCTGCGACATCCTAACTTTATATTATAAATGCGAAAGTGAGTTTGTTTATTTGTTTGTTACGCTTTCACGCTAAAACGGCTTAACGGATTTGGCGAAAATTTGGCACAGGGGTAGACCATGACCTAGTAGGATATAGGATACTTTTTATCCCGATATTCCCACGGGATCGAGACTTACGCGGGTGAAACCGCGGGGCGCAGCTAGTTTAAAATGTAATAATCCGTACTTTATTGAATCTAGTAAAAATAACTATAGTAGTAATAGTGTGTTTGCCAGTTTACATTACACAAGTCGGTATACGAGTAGTATTGCTTAGTATGTTACTACTGTAAAAAGTAGCGTGGAAAAAGTTCAACAATATTGTGCTGGTTTGTACCTGTACAAAACAGTCGGTTCCCATAAAAAAAAAGATTATTGTGTACATGTCTGTCGTAACAATATAATATCAAATCGAAGGACACTTAACGGAGTATGTTTTGTAAGAAATAAGATACGATCACTAAGCGATCATCGTTTCCCGACTTTTATAGACGTTTTGTGGAATGAACTTCTGTAAAAAAGGATATTAACGATATCAAATGGAATTGTACTTTCTAAGATAATAATGATTTATCTACTCGACAAAAATACATAGTAAGGGGTACTGGACGAAGAATGGCGGGAAGGAAAAAGAATTTACGTACTCGCTCTGGACATAAAAAAAGCCTTCGACAATGTCAACCTTCAAGCATTACGCGATATTTTAATACAACGGACGAACATAACATTAACCAACAGGATAATGAAGGTTTGCATGAATGAAAGAACACACATTAAATGGTGTGGCCAGCAAAGTCGGCGGATCATCAAAGGTAAGGGAGTCAAACAAGGTTGCCCGTTATCCCCTCGACTTTTTACACTGGTAATAGATGAGGTCCTCACAACCCTCGAAGAAGAAACCCAACTAATCAAACTAGACCAAGATCGTGGAATCTCACTCCCCCTGGTGCTATCATTCGTGGATGATCTCATCTTCATTACAGATGATCTGGAAGCGCTAGAAGGAATTGTATACCACATTAAACCCCTACTAGCTAGTGTCGGCCTACAAATTAATGAAACAAAAACAAAAATACTGATTAGAGACCCCTTAGCTACACGGAAAATGTCCCACGTGTCAATGAATGGATTAAGTCTACCTACAGTCGATGAAATTAAATACCTAGGCACGTACATTATATCTATATTGGACAGGAGAAGCACAATCAGAAAACGATGTGAGCAGGCCACTAGAAACGCAAAGTCACTATTACCATTCATAGAAAACTCAAAGATGGACTGGCAACTAGCCAGGCTCATGTATAGAATGGTGATTGTACCGTGTATGATACACGGTTTGAAGGTATCGACAATCACCAAAGCTAACAGGTCTAGACTGAGAAAATATGAGAGAGTTATCATGTGGGACTTGATTAGTCACGCTAGGAACAAACCAAGACCAAAGAAAATGCACGAAATCTTAGACGGAAAGACAGTATCCAAACGCATCAAGAACCACAGGATGTGCTATCTCGCACATGTTCACAGACGCGGCAACCCACACCTATTATATGCAGCAATACAGTACAAGGCCAAATCCAAGAAAGTAGGCCGACCGATTTACACATGGAACGACAACCTAAAACAGGACATGGCGCGATTCGACAAGGAAATCGACTTCTGGATGGACGTGGCTGGAGACCGGAACAAGATCAAGAAAGCAGCCAGCGAGATATACAAGAAACCTGAAACGGATAGTAGCGAGTCCTCGGATGAAGACACAGAAAACAGCAAATTGTAGCATAGCACAGCAAGGAGTTAGAAAAGAGCCGAGAACGAAGCATATCTCCGCCAATGGATTCAACGGTGAAGATAGAACGCAGCCAACTGGCGGCGACGTCGTAAAAAGATGCTCATCCTTAGATAAATATTACCCGACTCTCCACTAGTCCATTGCTTACTCAAGGATGCATATCCGGTAGGCTCGCAAATCCTTCCTTATCCCGAAGGGCACACTCTTCCCTACCATTACCCGCGCCCCCCGGTCTACTCCAGGATATGCAATGGCTGCTGAAACCCCATGAACCATGAGGCTTCAGGGGCTAGTGCAAATCCTGGGGTTCATTCGATTTATCGAGTCTAGTTAAGCCACGCTGCATTTCATTCATTCGACAAAAATACATAGTAAAAATAAATTACGATAGTTTAATTTAGTGGAAAATTTCGTAATATCAATTTATTTATTTGTATCTCCATGTAACAGAATTTTCCTATGAACACATCATACAAACAAGCAATATTATTAACACTACTTACTTAATAATTATTATAAAAGAAAGTTTCCCCCACCGCATGTGTCTGTCTGTGAACGCGAAAAACTCAAAAACTGCCGAACAGATTTTCATACGGATTTCACCAATGGACGGAGTGATTCATGAGGACGGTTTATAATTTATTAATGTGTGTAAATTGGCTGAGTTATGTCGATGATTGTTGAAGATGTCGGAAAAAAATATGCCGACTGGGAGCCTTACTGGCGTTTGTCGCGTAAACCAATAGGGACATATAAAAACAATGTAAGTATTACGGAATTAAACTGTAGTAACGTTATAGGTCCATTTGCTTATTATTTCTCTCTAGACCCAATTCTAAAGTCCACGCAGACGAAATCATGGGCAGAAGCTATAATCTTTTACAAAAGAAAAACAATGCATGCCTACTTTTTTATAATCAGTTGATTATTTAACATTATTTCTTTTTTATTTGCCACTATTTAACTTGTAAACGAAGCAAAAGGAGTGTGAGCTTATGTAAGTGTTATGTGTTGTTTAAAACTGCAGGTTTCAATGACAAAACAACTAACTTTATACGAAAAATTACCTTGAATATAATGTGTTTTATCTCTAGTAAACGGGTTAAGGGTTGAAGCTACGCAGTATGTAAATGGCACATAATACTGTCAAGTGCAAAGATGTAAGGTTAGTGAGATAAGGTTATAAGTCAGTCAGTTAGTCGGTAAGTGGCTTTCACCTCCCGCCATTTATTGCCCGTGGTTGGGTCCTTAAGGAACCTACATAAATTGCTTAGCTACCTACTAAATTGTACTCTATGGCTATACGTATCCTTGTGTTAAGATGACTACTTGGTTTTGTATGGTTCTAGGTAAATAATAGGCTTTGCCTTTTCGATCCCTAAGTTTCATGAAAGGTTAACTGAAGATTATAGTCGGTAAATGTGCTCCAACGTTTTCCTATCAGCCTTTAATTAATAAAACAATGTGTGTTATTTTGTTCGGATGTCAAGCTCAGTGCTTATGACCGTTCACTGTACTGTGTGATTTTTAACAGTGGTCAAACGTTATAGAACTGATATGATGGCGTGAATCATATTATTCACGTTATTATGAATATCTTATCTTAAAGCTAGCAATAAAACAAGCTAGTTGTATGGCAATACACAGGTGGACGCTGCTAATTTGCGGTCCACGGATAGTGATACAATGGGCCGACAGAGAGCGCGTTCATTTCTAAACAAATGATCGCGATGATCGAGTATTCGAGTGACGATCGTTTTCTATTAGGACACGTCGTGTGTGTCTGCGCTGCAGATCACCTGTTCGAAATTGCTTTAAAATATACTATTGCAACTACCTTAAACCCTACCTATAAGTACTAGGTTTATGATTGTAGTTGCCATATTATTATATAGATATTTGTTCCGTGTATGATTGTTTGTGTACATGAGATTTGTATTCGTAAACGATTAGAAGAAATGTCTCCCTTCCTTCTAAAAATAGATCATTATATTTGTTGTAATTAGCGTGTTATTTCTAACGAATGCACGTGTATCAATCTACTGTTTTATGCGGAGACTCGTATCGAAATAAACGGCCTCGGCTCGGCCCGAGTCAACTGAACTTGAATAATAATACCAGATATTTCACTCCCAATTAAAATAAATATACTTGTTTAATCGTTTCCTTAAACATCCATACACGAAGGGATTGAAGATGAAGCACAGTATTTAATAGCTAAGCGAGCACACAAATTAATCTTGTTGGGCCCATTCAACTTGCCATGTAAGCTTCTCGCCGATGAAGGGAACGAGGTGACGACGCGTTATAAGGGATACCGTACCTACTTCTGGCTAAGAAACCAATATGTATGTTCGTGCATTCGTTACATAGGTAATATACACTTCATATACACTTCTAATTGTATATGACTCAGGATAATTGGAGAAATCCTAGTATTTTTACTAGGTGTTTCGCAAAATTTTTGGAAAGTAAGAATTATTTTCGAAAAAATATGTCCTAATAAAAGTATGTTACGCCACTATCGCGCAGATTTTTCCAATTATCCTACGACTTATTACAATCACAAATGGGACCCATAATACATGTGACTTAAACATAACTGGCGAAATGTGTAGGGTGTACTATGGGTACACCTCTGCCTAATCGTTCGGGGATTACAAGCATGATGTTATGTGTTATGTTATAATACAATCGATATAGTGTAGACACAAATGATTGTCTGATCCCCGGCTAGTAAACTTAAAAACTACTTACACTACATTAGCGGTGTCAGCGAGTGGAGCAGCCCATTATGTTCCGAAATAAACGGGGTTCTAAAGCTAAAATAGCAAGCGTAAACAAAACTGTTACTTCATTGAACCGAATGAAAAGTTTCCACCAGTTTGCAATGAATCTGTCTGAATAGTAAAGCAAAGGTTTTTTCACAAGAACAATACGAGTATTGTCGCCATTGACTTGACTATCTCTCTCGGCAGTCTGCAGCCGAGTTAATGATAACGATTTATGATCGTTCCTGTAAGCGGAACTACGATTTTCAATTGTTTGACGTAAATCATTCATTTTCATTACTATTGCGGCGGCTCTGTGGGCTTTTAGGTTATTACCTGAAATGTACAAAGATTTTCGGAATATTATAATTAATTGAACGGAATATAGGTGTTTTCAAGTAATGAGAAGTAGTTTTAAGGGATTAAGGTACCTCTAGTGTCGTATTTTGCATGTTCTAATCAATCTGTCTAGCATTTTTCCAACTATGTTCAGGCCGGCTTATAGTCGGGATGCAGCTGAAAACCAGTATTTTACATGGAGCGACTGACCGCCACAACCCAGGTACCTACTGGGTAACACGATAGCCCTTGGTAGGACTAATAGTCAGACTTTTGGACTTTTGACTACCCGTAACGACATTCAAAGATCTACTATTGGCAACCGGGACCAACGGCTTGTCGTGCTTTCCGAAGCATGGAGGGGTCTTGTTATCATTTGAGTAAAAGGTTGGTAATACAGTGGATATTCAGACATCTTATCCTACCAAGTATAATGAACTAATTTCTAGCGCCAGCTGTAATGCGTGGTGCATTTTAATTACTTTTTACTCTACAAAGTGGATCAAGGTCTTTATTTGTCAAAGCTTTGATGTAAACTAGCCTGACATTACTAAACTGGTACTGGGACGACTCAAAGTGGATTAAACTGGACTCTGTTGGTCGAGTGTCGATGTAGTTTCTGCTCGTTAATGAAAAGATCACTTAAAACTTGTGTAAGTAGTATCGAGGCCAAAGGACATCGGGACGGGCGAGTCCATTCTGAATTACTTACAAGGCACCCCCACTTTAATGATTAATTGCTCAATAAATAAACAGTGCACAAACAATTATAGTAACGCGACGCAATGAGAGTGTGAATAAATACTTAAACAATAATGTTTATGTTTTCCACGTGATTCTGTAATCCGATGAGCAGTATTCCAGGCTCCGAAAAGAAATAGTTCTAGTGCATAAGTAATGTAACGTAGCTTTATCTTACTGAAACGTTAGGATAAGCTGACTTTTACAAATATCCTATCAACAAACTGTGAGGTTTTGCGGCCCCTGCAATCTTTGTTTGTCAAAACGGTACATATATTAAACAATCACCCTTTCATAATACAAAATTGTTTAACTTTACTGATTAATTGATATCCACTTCTTTACACTGTTGAATACAGGTACAAAACCGTACGCAAAATACGCGCTTTGACGTGGAGTTGCGGATACCAGCCCGTTTTACCTATTACCTATTACAGGGACAAAAGTGCATTAGCACTGAAAAAGAAAACATTGCCAATTGATGACATTCCCATAAGGCGAACAGCGTTGACACTTTAAATGGCAATCATTGACAGCTTCAAACGACACAGCATTTTTTTAATTGAGAGATTTATCTATTTGTTTCACTCAGCAGATAATTAAAACGATATGAATGTTTACATGTATTTAGTATGATGTTACAGAGCACATGATTAAAGAAGAAGGAAGTTAACAGCGATGCGGTACCAAGGTCTCGTCTTAGTGATGGATGGTGATCGAGTGATGGTATTAATTATAGCTAGCTACGTGCAAACCCTTTTCAAAGAAGTGAAATAATCATGCATATACAATTGGTAAATATTTAAATTGGTGGTAGCAAAAATATATGGAAACGCTGTTGATGATATTTTGAAGAGAGGGTGTTATTAAATAAAAACATAAATATTGTTCTTTTAACAAAATATATGGCGTTGTAGACTGAAAGATCTAATTGGTGCAGGAGATATTATAGTGCACAAGTCTGTGCGCAGACATAGATGCACTCTCTCTTCCCTCACTCTCATATTCCGTTGGGACGGCAATCCGACACGACCGGAGAGAGACCAACCGCAGGACAGACCAACGGGTTAACGTACTTTTCGAGGCACGGGGGGTATCACACCGCCAACTTCCAAACTTCGGCTGTTACTAGAAATTCCCAATGGAAAAACCCAATAACACTTTGCCCGACTTGGGTATCGAATACAGGACCACACGCTCAGCAATCGCGCAGCGCTTGCGACCACAACAAGACCAACGCAACGGGGTAGTAAGTAGGTACACAAACTGTGAATTTCTCGACTTTCTTAAAGTAACATTTACAATTTTAATTTTCAATTTCTTTACAAAAACTTTAACTTTCCTAACCAATTAAGGTATTTTTAAATTGAATCTTCGCTTGAAAGAACGCAAAAAAATCAGTGTACTGTGAAATTTTAAGTATTCCCTGAATCAAGTGACGCATAATTTTATTACTGACCGACATTTAGTTCAATTTGCCAGTTGAGAGCTTCAATTGACGGGACCATAAGAAAATATTTATCTAAACCAAAAGAAAGTAACTGCCACTCACTGATAAAAAATAAACAAAACATTCACAAACAAACAGAACCGCTGTCGCAACAACAATCAATGATGCTCCAACAATGTTTTACCTGAAACATTTTACCGCTAACAATACTAGTAGAAAATAAATGGCGTACCTCTACAATTGCTTTAGGTATCCAGGTGACGGCGATAAAAAGACTCTCCTTGATCGACAGGTCGTTAGCGAGTGCGACTAGGAATGCTGTCAGCAGCCGGAGAACTAGCGCGGAGGAGATGCATCCGAGGATCAGGCACAGCTCTTTCACATTTATTTGTGATACCTGGAAGAAATGAGGTTTTAAATTGGCAATTTAGATTTGTTATTAGGTTCGTCACGCAATGAGTACAGTTAGAAGTTGCAGGTAATTATTTGAATATTTTTTTGTTGGCGCTGAACACAAAGCTTCCGTTTTTTTTTTAAATACAAGTATATAGCGAGTAGATTAACTGGTTGTATTTTCTCAGGCTATATATATAAAATGCTATTTCGATCATATTACAATAAAATTATTAATGTTTTCATAATTTTATTGTCAGACAAACTATCATGCAGTTGAAAAAAAGATGAAATATTGTCGAAGAAAGGTTTAGGCTAGCAACTTCCATCGTTTTCGTCATGGGATAAGGATACCCCGTACCTATGCAAAAATTTAAGGAATCATCTTATAAAATTAAAGGATGTCATTGGCCTCCGAGAATATAAAAACCAGTTCCTTAGGTTCTCCAGCAGGCGTAGCATGAGCACCGTTTTGTCGAAGGAAGAGTAGACAAAAATGACGTTCCGTGTAGACAGTACGATGGCAGCTAAGTAAAAAGAGTCAACTGCACTTTTAACGAAATTCACTCATTTGCATAATTCGACTCAGAATTCTTTGTTTTGTTTCAAATTGTCTGCACTTCCTTAGACAAATTTCAGTTGTCAGTGTGATTTTGACAGTAAGGATAGAATACTTTCTTCCGAAATATTCTACATAATAAAAGACCTAGACAAAGATCGATATAAATGAAAGATAAAATGACAGATTGTAGAAGGATTTCTACGGTGCGATGTCAAAAATGAAGAAACGAAATGTCACTTTTTATAGAAAAAGCTATGTCTATTCTTCGTAGAAATAGAAAGCGCCATGCTACGCCTGCAGACAGCAAAATAAAACTTAGATTACTTTAATTGTTCCCAGCGTTCTTTATAACCTGTGTCAATCAGGCATGTGCTCGCTTTAGAACTTATTAGTTAAATCTTTCTGTCTAGACAAGATGGAAGAAAGAACGTAGTATGCAGGTATTAGATGTAGGTGTACGGGAGAAAATAAAACTTAACCCCTGACAGACTTGGGTTACTAAGACATATTTTGAGATGTTTTCAATTTCCTCCTGCGCTTGCTCTTAGAAAATTAATTTCGGCCAGTAAGATAATATCTTGTGTAGTTATTAAATCGATTATTTTGAAGCTCGATCTCAAACTCTGATATATTTATTAGGTAACTCTGTCTTTATGCCGCATGCCATGCAACGTAGAAGTTTTATCCGATCTGTGACGCGACGTTCATGTCAATTCGGAAACATGAAAATTAGCGAAGCTCATACTTTTTCTGGTTTAACTGTATTTATGAGCACAAAAAAGTTGGTAAAAGCGATATGTACATCTAAGAAATACCCGCTGAGGGTGAAGAGCATCGGCTCGAATATCCTCCAGAGTAGCTTGTAGACTTCCCAGACTGGGTTGTTGGCGAGCGGCCAATCACGGCGCGCCCACCTCGTCGCCGCTGCTCCTGCGCACACCATGATCGCTACTCCCGCTGAAACAATAAAACTTTTAAAGGTTTTTGTAAAATTCGATGCCGAGAATAGCTAAGTATTTTATTCTCGGTATCAGATTCTACAAGAACTATACAAAAACAGAAAGTAAATCTTGTTAATTTAGATAAGGAGTGCAAGCAAAAAAGACCTTGTTCATAAATTGCATTTGTGTGTTCTCTGATTGTCGTTTGCTCTTTTACTTCCTGTATAACTCAAGATTCACGGCTTATTTATTTGTATAAAAACAGGGTTATCAGGTATTCATGTTGGTGGTTTCTGTGCAGTGCCACTTCTGGCATGCTTTAACAACATACACACAAACATAAAATTCAATGCTGAATGTTCCCGATGTCTTATCCAAGCTGCATCTCTAACCACAATTACAACTACATGAAGATAAGTTTTATCCAGAAACATGGGCAACAAACAACAGCCTCCATAACTTTCACCGAGATTGATCTACAAATCGCGTGACATATCCAATATGCTCTTATTATATCTTTGCGAATCGTCAGAAAAAGAATTTCTAAAATTAAATCGCATCATGAGATACTTGAGCAAAATTATAGTTTGATTGAGTTTAATTGAAACGAAGGTTAACATCACATGGGAGCTAATTAATGTGATGATGTTACGGACTTCAAGTGTGTGCTGTGTAGTGGTATAACGGGTGTAAAAAGACGCATAATGAAGCCGAAAGTCACTTGTTATTCCCGTCATTGTGTTCATTTTTTGTTCAGGACCATACTTGGGAATCTTTGGGTTACGGAGACATTGAAGGTCAAAGTTCCAATTTTTCTGATGTATTTTAAAGAAAGCAAGTTTTAAATGTGATAACTTAATTTTAAATACCCCCCACTAACCCTAAACCGTTGCGTGCACCCATAAACACAATGTTTTGCGTGCGTTACGTTACGCACTACCGTAAACAGCGATTTTTCACACCAAACATAAGAGCCTTTTCCCAGCAATAAGTATTTTTAAACGCATAGTAATGTTTGTGAACATAACATAACATCACGGCTGTGTTCTGTTCAAGTACCATGAAACAGGGGGCGAGCCTATTGCCATCAACCGGGCACAAATCCAGGCCACGGGCTGCTACGGAGAATATTCAGATGGAAAAACCCAATAACACTTTGCCCTACCCGGGAATCGAACCTAGGACCTCATGGTCAGCAGTAGTGCTTGCGACCACTAGACCACGGCAGTCATTTGCTGTTCATAGTTAGTAAACGAAATTAGAACAGAAATGTGTTTTTTTTGTTGCAAAAGCAGGCCGTCTTATGGTCATCTGCCATGCCAGAGGCATAGCAGGTACGAAACTATCCCAGACAGTATTTACACTAGTATCCATAGATACTCTTCAAACGGAATCACAGCAACGTCGCTTGGCAGACGATTTAGGTACTTATCGTCGCCGTGCAGTGAAAACCTCATGATTACAATAAAAGTTATTTTACGGGGTAACTATCTGAACAAAATGGCCGTCATGACATTTCCCGAGAATCATCATAGAGTTGTGCACCTGTGTTCTAAATATACATTACGAGGTTTTGTACCCATCAAGTAAATAAAAACAAAAACAATGGTGTTTTTCATTACGAGGTTTTCACTGCACGGTGACGTCATGGTGATGTGACCCGAACGAGCGCATCCTCACTACTACTAAGAATTGGTACTTATAGGTCGTTCAAACATATATTTTATGGACAATTTCTAGTTAATTATCCAAATAGCTACATTAATAATCTGCCCGAAATGACCCGTACTCAGACTAACTAAATAGCAGTTTATTACACTACACGTCAATTAGTGTATTATTGATGGAAAACAGATCATAATATTATTTCTTACGAGAAATGATACCTTTCATCAAATAGAAATATGGCAACAACGGGAAATGATGACGTAATGGAGTGCATTATTTGTATAAATAGAATGTTTATGCACTCGACGTCACGATGCTATTAATATTTTATACACTATTTATACTATAATTATGTTAGTAAGTTACTACTATTAATACTATATGTTAGTAAGTTACTACTATTAATACTATATGTTAGTAAGTTACTACTATTAATCCGTACGCAAAATACGCGCTTTGACGTGGATTTGCGGATACCAGCCCGTTTTACCTATTACCTATTACTACTATTAATACTATATGTTAGTAAGTTACTACTATTAATACAATATGTTAGTAAGTTATCACTTTCTTTTAATAAAGAAAGGCTTAGCAACTGGATGGATAATATAACGTAGAGACGAACGAAGTAAGTCAGTTGATAATAATTACGTATTTATTCATGGATAAGTTTTGCACTCTACGTCACAGTAGGTATTATTAATACGTTAAATGCTTATTTTAGATACGGTATCATCATTATCATCTGCCTAGCCTTTTCTCAACTATGTTGGGGTCGGCTTCCAGTCTAACCGGATGCAGCTGAATACCAGTATTTTAAATGGAGCCACTGCCTATCTGACCTCCACAACCCAGTAACTGGGTAATACGATATCCCTTGGTAAGACTGCTTGTCAGACTTTCGGGGTTCTGACGACCCGTAACGACTGTCCAAGATCCGCGTTTGACAGCCGGGACCAACGGCTTAACGTGTTTTCCGAGGCACGGATGAGTTTCGGTATGTAAAGATGGTCACCCATCCACGGACCAACCCCACCAACCGTAGCTTAACCTGATGGATAGACGCGTGCGGCTGTTATTACGTAGCCACGAGCTCCTATATGATATAATTGATTTAGTATTATTCAGGTATTATTCGCTTGACTTATCTTTGCGACGTAAATTATAATACTTTTCCGTTCAACAATCATTAAGGAGAATATTATCCAAAATACAATAATAAACACCTTATGTATAGTGTGAGAATATGTATTAGTCAAGAAAAATATATGTTAGTCTTAATAACCAATTCATAAAGGTTCAAAATTCTTTAAACCATTCTACACATGGGTATACACACGAATATCTTCGGTAATATGTCACGACGGAATTCCTGGAGGCACTTCTTAACGTCAACCCTCAGAGCGCACAGGAACGATGAGTGAAATTCCTTTTTTATACGCATTTACTTGAGTCGGGCTCATAACCCCGCTGGAGCCAAATCCTCGCGTCGCTTCATAACTGCGGAACCCTAAAATAATTTAGAGAAGGATTTGCGACAAAGATTCACTTTGTGTGCCTCGGAGAGATCGCTGCCTTATCTAGCCTTTGTGTTCTACTAATTAGATTATTAATGGTAATAATGGTAGGCTTGATATGGAGAGAGTGAAAACTACGGTTTTTCTTACTTCTTTAGTCTGATTGATTTCGTTACGTTCGGAGTGCGTTTCAGAAGCAGATATAGCTAAATTATCTTTTCGCCACTTTAAATTCCAGCTCTTAGGAGTTGCAGAAGCTAGAAATAGAACGCTAGCCTCAAGTCTCGAACACTGTGACGTCACTTATTAAGTGTCTTATAAGCTCTTGGTTTAAGAAGCTATTTAAATGGAATCATTAGGTGAGCTGACTGAACCTATGAGATAACTTGTCATGACATATTAATCTAGTAATTATACTTATTTAAAGGTGATTTAGTAACGATTATAATTGAACGTTTTCTGGTAATAAAGATTAAGTCATAACTAATTGATAAAATGTAATCAATATACATATTTAAATCGTCATAAATCCCTGAATGGTTTCTTTATTTTTTTGAGTACCTGTATCAAATTTTCGGGTAGAAATATTTACCTAGCGATAGCTAAATAACAAGTTTTGATTGATTTAGTCTTAACAATATCGGCTCCTATTACTACGGACTTCCATCGTTTATACGGTTTTCCTTTTACAGGCAGGATAAAACCGAAAAATATTGCATTTTTATGAATATTATTTTTGTAAATATTATCCTATCGACATGAGGATTTTCATGTTGAAATAATTTGGAGTTCTCGAAAGTAGATAATTATAATTTAAGTCGCTTGTTCGTAAAAGGACTATTACTAGACTCGATAGTCTGTTCGGCTTCGCTCATGAAAATCTCCAATGTACACTCCAAGTTACATTTTACACCATACTTTAATTATATTACCTATATTTTATTATTTTATACATTGTTAGGTACTATTTTCAGAAGTCCTTTGACCTGACTTTCCTAATTGGCAAAATAATTAGGGTTAGTACCTACATAGAAACACGGTTTATTTGTACAATTAGCTATGTCGTTCATTAATTTAGGTAGTATTCCCAATTAAGAAGTTTCGTTGATTACAATTGGTTATTTGCTAAATTAAGCTGGGGAAACTCTTCTACTGAATGACGTTGTGTGACTGTTTGTTAATATCGAACTAACTGTTACCAATACTAGCTTTCGTTAAAATGGACACTTTCCTACCGATTCTTGATTTAAATAATGTATCCTAATAGGTACTACGATAGTGCTATTAAATGTGAAATGCTACCAAGAATCGTTTCAATTAATAAATGGAAAGAAATTGCGTGTGCAGCACCGTAGGTATACGTAATAGAAGTGAAACTTCTTAAAAAATAAAGAATAAGATAGATTTAGTGCGAGAGACAGAGAGAGTTATATCTTTCTTCTCTCTCATGTAACGATATATGTGCCTAAATGTAACGCGTCCTTGAAACACTCTCAACGATCGAATCAGAAGTTAAAACTTTGGGTACATTAGGAACTTACAATAGGTACCTCTAGTATTACTTAGGTAGGTACTTTCATTAAAATTTATTAATTTCAGAAAAAAAAACTGCCTCGTTAGTCTAGTCGTCGCAAACTACTGCTGAACATGAGGTTCTGAGTTCGATTCCAAGGTCCGGAAAAGTGTTATTGAGTTTTTCTTTCTGGAATTTCTCAGTAGAAGCCCGGAGTCTGGATTGGACACCTGGTGGATGGCAATAGGCTCGCCCCCTATTACATGGGACTTATAAACTTAAATATCGAAATGTGGGTGTACTATTATAGGTACACCTCTGCCCAACCCTTCGGGGATAAAAGGCGAGATGTTATGATGGAATGAGTTAAAAAAAAATATATGAATTCGATTCTGTAGTGGATTCTGAACAAATTGCTTTTAGGATAAGCTCTTAGGTATCTACAGTTAGGTATTCGTACACATACAGACTAAATGCAAATAATTCAAACAATACGAATATGCTATCTTCACATTCTCTCATTAGTTTAATGAAATTTCGTGGGAAATTTGGTAAAGGGCACACATGTAGGTACCTATGTTAGCAGTGTAAATAAGATAACTAGACTGATTGAACCTACACGTTACAATTAACACTGTATCTGATGAAATGTTCAATTTTGTGTGTAAATATTTGATTCCCAAAGCATACAGTAAAAATAAAGCACTCATCTTTCGTGGGAATAGAAACTGACTAAAAAGGATCGATAGAATTGGGCCCTAGTATTTGTTTTTCGGGATGGCCCATGGGTTAAGGTCTTGCCATTCATGCACGTGGTTGTGGGTTCAAATCCGGGCAAGTACCAATGTGAGTTTTCAATTCATATGTACTTTCTGAGTTTATCTTGGACATTACTAATATCGGTGAAGCAAAACGTGAGGAATCCCGGACATAAAGTTAACGGGATAAAAAGTCCTATTTACCCATGTGCCAAATTTCATCCAAATCCGTTCCGCCGTTTTAGCGTGTAAGCGTAACAAACAAACAAACTCACTTTCGCATTTATAATATTAGTTAGGATTAGGATTATATATTATATTATAAATAAGTTAGGATATATGTCTGAAATTGCCAACCCATCTTGAGCAAGCGTGGTGACCAATGCTCGTGTCTTCTGTGTTTGAGAAGAGGTCTTTACCTTGCAGTGGGACAGTCGTAGGCTGGTATTATTATAGTATTTTTTCTCTCATAGTTTACAATGTAGGTATTGGGGAAATTAACGGTCTTCTAACATGATCATTATTACGGCAACATTTCCGATGACAGATTGCTAGTCGATTACCAAGAGGCGTTTACAGACGAAAGTACTTATTGAATTGAAAATGTCACATTGGTACCTCAGACAAAATAAAAAATCAAGACAGCGCTATCAATAGTGACGTGAGGCCGGTTTCGTAAACATGTGTTTCGTAAACACTTCGTTTGGTGTAGTTTGATTGTAGTGTCATTGTAAATAGTTGTAAATGTGTGTGTGAGAGCGTGTATGCACAGAGCGGTGGTGTAGTTTTAGTATGCTTCACTGTATTGTTCGCAGCGCTTCGTCTTGGTTTTTTATTTGGTCTGAGATTGGTACTTGCCCGGATTTAAACCCACAACCTCGTGCTTGAGAGGCGCTGGGCCATCAATATTTTCTGAGTTTATCTTAGTCATTACTGAAATCGTTGGACTAATAGTCATGTAGTAAATAAACTGGCCGTGTACAGCCCGCCTTAGAAATGTATACTCATGGTGATTTCAATTTGTAACACGTTACTTTCGAGGAGCATCCACGGGCCTAAAGCTTTGCTTTCCTAAAAAAGCGGTGGCCGCCACATAACGGAAGCAGTGACGTCATGAAAAATTATAGCATCGAGGTTTGATTTACTTTCATAAATAAATTCTACGGTAAATTGCGGACGCTATGTGGCGGCCAGCGCAGTTTTAGGAAACCCTGGCATAATTTTAAGTACAGTTACTTTTTACTGTGACAATATGATCAAATTCTCTAGCATAAGCGAGCGAACTCATGCTCATTTTCAGTAAAGTAATACCTACTTATAGGCATCTCATAGCAATTATTTATTTGGAAGTACGTTTTGTAGCCTCTTTTCCCATTGATGTTACGAACACCTGTATAAGAAAGGCTATTTGCTCCATAACGATGCGGAACACTGCAATAACGCGGAACCCGCACGCACTTGTCCATTTCTATAACACAATAATAATAATACACAGCTAATAATACACAGTTAATAATATACGCAGCTGTGTATATTTTCAGCTAAGAGAATGAAACTCGCTAGGATGAAAGTAACTAAGATTGTAGATATACCTATGTGCTATTGACAATACAGATACATAGGTTCGAGGCATATGTACCTACATATTATTAACCTATTTTTATTTTAGCGCATGTTGGGAAACCCGTAGAATACCTATTACAAATGCAAAAGTAACTCTGTGTCGTCGTCTGTTATTCGTTAAATTTGGCACACAGGTAGACCATCATCTGGGTTAGGTCACAGCTTACATTTTTGAACCGGTAGTTAGTTCCCGTGGGATAATTTTCGATCCACCCTGGGGAAGCCGTGGGCAAAAGCTATTTAAGCCTATAAAATAGCTTACCTGACTGTGTCTAAGGGTTATTAGGTTCCTACCTTCAAACCCAAAAACTATTATAATATATAATATTTCTAATAGGCCAGTAAGAATACACCAAACTCTTTTGTCGTGTGTACCGACGAACATCGGTTTATCGTTGAGAATGTTTGTCGTGCTCGCGAAAGTACACATTATTATTTGCAATCAGCTTGACACATCAAATACTACGTATGTTTAAGCATAACACGTGTGACGGTAACTTTATCGCATTCCGTACAAAATGGTTTGTTTCATTCACATATGTCTGACACGGTTACCTTTGACTGATTAAAGTTTTAGATAGACAATCATCAAATACCTACATAGTTTAGTGCTATACTTAACTCTCCGAATAATGAAAGCGTTTTCAATTTAATTTGCTGTCAAACTCAGTGTTTAGATTGATTGGTTATTGGTTCAATATTTGATACCTTTCGTTTACCAATACGCATCTAACATGAGCTTTGAACGCAGATCTGAACAAAAATATGATTGCTACTAGAAATTGTTAAAAAAATATGTAACGAATCAGAATGTGTTATTTAAACAACGCAGGTAAATTAACATTCATTTTAAAGATGAGACCTTTTCCTTATTTAATAAAAACCAGGTCCTGTTCCTGTATGGTCCCGTTGACAACCTGACTGATTACGGAACCGAAGGGACTAATTCATAACCACAGCTACCCACGTAGGTACCTACCACATCCCCCATGATGACGTAAATAACACATTCACATTCCTTATCTTACATGCTCGTATTACCGTATTTAATCAGGTAAACTAATAAATACACCAGCTCTGTGTAATAAAGACGTTTCTTTTGCAGTGTAAACATAATTATCTTTACTATAAGCAGTAAGCGGAACTTTGCCGTCTGATACACTTCAGAGTGTTGTTTTCTTTATGATAATGCGCTTAAACACTTTTTATTGATGCAATTATTAGATTTGTGGAATAGTACTTAAGGCGCAATATGCTGACTTACATACATACTGTATGGAAGATATAAATAATATAATTTCCATTGATATACCGCCGTTTACGCCGTTCTTTTGTGAACAATGAAATTAGCATCAATAATAGAGCAATAGAGCTAGCGAACTCTGATAACTATTAAGCATAGACTTCAATTGGCTGATGTGATGGAAGAATGATCTCGCTGCTCCATACACAATAGCTTCTTTAAGGAAAGTCACTCGTCGTAAAATTACTCTCTCGTTGACGAAACGCTTAGCAACACAAAATATATAAACACAGAGATACTCACAGGTGCCACCCCATCCGATATATCCACCGGCGTAAGTCAACAACACACCTCCGCCAAAAATAAGCAGGCTTCGTATAGTAGGCGCGTATATGTCATTGTGATCCGGCAGACTGTCTGATAACACGCCCCAGAATATTCCGAGGGCGATACCGACGAATATAGCCAGCAAACCCTGCGGTATTACGAGCAAAAAGGTTAAGGCCCTATAACCAAATTGAACCTTAAGAGAAAGTGGTTTGATTTTAAAGAAAACGTAGTTGGGGTGTTTCTTGGAAACGATCTAGTGGAAGTGTGGATAAGTACGGCTGGATTTGGAAATTTGAATTTATTGTTAAAGATAAAAATACATTTCGATAAAAGAGAAACGTTTTCGAGATAGACGTACTATAAAGTAGTCTGCTTGTGTATTCAGGTTTTGTGTAATGGTTTTATGAATTTGAACAGAATTTCAGATCGTCCATTAACATTAATGGCTTGAGTGATAAAAGAAGAATGATGTAATAAAAATCATCACAATTGCGTTGTAAAATTTTTATTAACTGTTTTTTTTTAATAGTTAGATATAATTGTTTTGTGTCTTTTAATTTACCTTTACAATCCTATATACAAGTGGAGCGGGGTAGAATATGGCACTGTTAATGACTCCACACACGCCCTCCGTGAAGGCGGTATCCAGCCCTCCGGCGTTCGCCACCAGGAGTGCTATTTGATTTTTTGTTCCTAAGCCTCTTGCATGTAAGCTACTCACGATCGGTACTACTACGGCTGGTGACACCGAGGCTAAAATAGAGCCCAGATGGAGACCTGTAACAACAAGAAAATATATCTCAAAGACGGCTTCATCGATTTCAAATATTTGTACATACATAGTGCTTTCTTTGAAATACTCTGCTTTGGGTTATTCAACATTCTCGACTCTCACGAGGCTCAATTGTCATCAGATGAATGGGGATTTGTGTGAATGAACTCACTGAGCCGTTCCCAAGCAATAACCAGTGCTACTGGTTTTCTATCTGAGGCTTTTCTATTGGTAAGTAGCGTAAACAGGATCAAGTAAATAACTAGGAATTTTATTTAGTAATTTATCTTTGCAATAAACAACTAGTTCGAGTAAATAAGGTCAAGTTAATAAGTTAATTAGGGAGGTTGAAAGTTTGAGATGTTACTCACCCCAGTACCAAGGATACTCAAGTAGTATGTGGGCAAAGAAAGCAGTAGATAAACACTCGACGATCCAGGGCAGAGTGGCCAATGAGAAAACTTTTACCGAATTATTTTTTATATATTCCCAGTTCCATGTGAGCGGGCCCTTCGTCAGTATAATGACGGGGTAGATTCGCCTGAAAGAATAAAATAAATGTTGTTCATTGAATTATGTTATTTCTAATGAAATTATAACAACTTGAATTATCGCGATGTCCAAAATAACTGAGTGTCCGGTGGGGTGTGTTATAGCTTTTAGCAGGTGACGCATAATTACGACTACAACAAAAACGATAAACTCTTCTATGTCGACTTTGTTCAAGTGTTATAGAAATTGCTTGTTACAGTAACTCGGTAGGTACCTACGATGCCAATAGGCGTTTTTAACTTGCTACGAAAAAATACTGAAATTTTGTGAATATATGGCCAAACTTGGTAAAAGAATTCCTAGGTTTGAAATACCTTAAATCACCGCCGCTTCTGCAAACACTATATGTAAATATTCTTTTAAAATTTTCATATTTTAATATTTAATCGAAAACCATTTATGCGTGTTTGATGCGAAAATATTATTTTTATTTAAGAGCCCGAATAATAACACGAAAGGTAAAATTATTTTATAATAAAATAAAGTTTGGAAAATGTGTGTCCAAAATTTTTCATGGCATAGAGCCATGAAAAATTTTGGACGCTCTTGATTTTACGAGTGTAAAATAATATAGAATTATTTTCCACTCGTAAAATCAAGAGCGGGGGATGGCACGTCGACGTGTAGTAATTAATTTAATGGCTCCCCAACCTTAGTATCATGTAGTACTTCTATTAGCAAAATTAATGTAAGTCCCCATTAAATTATCAACCGTTCTGTGAAGCGGTAACTCATTATAAACAAAACGTACATAATTACGTTAGAAAATTACGATGTGGCAAGATCCGAATCAATTAAGCAGAGTCATTTATTACGTCATCAAGAAAGCTGAGGCTTTAACAATTTATTTAATTAATTAACAAAGTTCTGTTTGCAGGTGCTGTTGACGTCATTGTGGTGGAGTTTGTGCTTTAAGCTATTTTGTTTGAGTGTCTATTTTCAATTAAAGTAATTTGAAATAGATAGCATTCGATTTAAGTCTGCACTCGCGCAGGGCTTTGAGGAGTAGGCAGTGAGCTATATCAAATATAGTACATTACTGTCGCGGCCAGCAATAAAGGGATTGATGGACGATCGTGAAAATGAGGGCCGAGGCGTAGCCGAGGCACTCATGCGTGAGTCCATCAATTCCTGATTGCGGCCAAGGCTTGTATTATTATATTATATAAGTACTTTTCTCAAACAACGCGCGGAAATTCAAACAGTAAATTAAATAGAAATTCCAGAATCAATGACGAACAACTGTCATTTTTCATGCGCCAATATGTTCATTTGTTTCTTCTTTGTTCTATTTGCAAGCCAATTCGAAATTTAAATAAAATCTTTGATAAGTTACCTCCTTGGTTGCCGTGTGTTGAAGTAAAAATTTCGTTCCATTTTTAAATAACACGACAGATATGAGTTTTCATAGTAATTTATTTGGCCGCTAAACACGCCAGATATGGATTTTCATAGTAACTTTGCTCGCCGCATCGTCACTTGTTTTTTACCAGTACAGCAATTTTGATTTATCTCGAAGAAGGTTGTCAAAATAATACTCGAATTTCCAAGCATGTTTGAGAAAACTACATTTTGATAGTTATAGTTTTGGGGGCTTTTACTAACCTTAAATGGAAATCAATGAGGTCCGCGGAAGGGTTCTGCAAAAAGCTTGGAGGTCCAAAATATCTGTAGAGAGCTCCCGCCAACGTCATCCCAACGACTGGGTTTATTGTGGTGTATCGTTCTATTGTATGTCCGAGCATGTAACCTGCTGTGACCACTCCACACATATTGAACATGTATCCATCCGGGAGAACGGCATCTTTGAATAGGAACCATGATATGCCCCATAGTATTAATCCTGAAAAATAAAGCACATTGCAGTGGTGATGCTTATTGTAGTTTAAACATGTTATAAGGCTATTTGGTAGAATGAACAACTATACCGACAAATAAAACAATGATGTCTCATAAGCCTGATCTGTTTCCTGCCTAATATAACAAAGAGATCCACAGCCAACCAATCAATAAATCTTAATAGCCTTTTCCCAACTATGTTAGGGTCAGCTCCAGTCTAACCGGTTGCAGCTGAATACTAGTGCTTCACATGGAGTGACTGCCTATATTCTGACATCCAAAACCAAGTTACTTCTAACTTCTTCTAGCTTCTAACTTCGTAACGATTGTCAAAGATCTACGAATGACAGCCAGGACCAACGGCTTAACGTGCTTTCCGAGACACGGAGGGGTCTCGACATCTAATGGATGGTCACCTATCCACGAAGCGACCGCGGCAATCGTAGCTTAACCTTCAATCAACCTGTGCCGCTGTTATCATTTAGCCTCTTCCATAAAGGCATCCATTCATCATCTGCCTAGCTTTTTCCCAACCATGTTGGGGTCGGCTTCCAGTCCAACCGGATGCAGCTGAATACCAGTATTTTACATGGAGCGACTGCCTATCTGACCTCCACAACCCAGTAACTGGGTAATACGATACCCCTTGGCAAGACTGGTTGTCAGACTTTCGGGCTTCTGACGACCCGTAACGACTGCCAAAGATCCACAAATGACAGCCGGGACCAACGCTTTAACGTGCTTTCCGAGGCACGGCATAAAGGCATCCATTGCCAACCAATAAACATTATTGTTGTAACTTGTGTTTTTTTTAAATAAACAGCCTATCAATTGTTTTTTAATGTGAAGGTATGTAAGTAGTTGTCATGCAGTCATGCAAAGCCGTTTAAGTCCAAACGGCTTTTCTTTTCTCTATTATTATTTTATTAGTTATTGTAAAAGCATTTGAAACGTAACGTTATCTTTGTATAAACATAATCACATTACATATCTGTAGAATACCTAGTTTTCTTTAATAAGAAGCAAACTCTAAATAAATTCCGTAGAACAAATGACTTGAAACCTGGTTGTATCTAGTCGTAACATAAGTAACAGTTTGTAGATTGTTAGTTCTTCTCCGCACAGCGCTAGACCCATTTGTTTCTCTCAGCGAACTTCACTGTTTGAGCTGAATGATACGTATATGTCATTAACAATAAACTTGAGCTCGACTCATAACTTAGGACCGATAGAACTAAAGATGTCGCAAATAAATACATTTTTGAATAAAATTCAGTTAAAATCTATGTACCTGCTAGTTTGTTTTACTTTTAATCTCTGGATAGAGTAGAGCACTCAGTTGGTTAACTTAATTAAAACTAGAAATGAACTGAAAGACAACTTCCGGTGTTTTTAAACCAAAGTTATTAAATATGTAGGTAGGATATTTATATTATCATTTCTTTAAAACTACATTTTCTTCGTTTTTATTTCTTTAACATCTTTCTTTAAAATAGCAAACATGTTAGGGCGAATTTCATCAATGAAACTGAACTCGTTTGACATAAATCTAAACCGCGTTCAAGAGCTGTCAGCGCCATTATTATATAGAATAATGAGACTGACATCTCTTAAACGAGGTTTAGATGTGCTATGCGTTCAATCTCATTGGTGAAATTCACTCTTAGAAATTGCTATTGAAGGTAACTTTCGTTTAATAATTAATAACCTTTCCGGTTACATAAATCAATATAGTATTAGTGATAATATCAGCAGTTATTTCATTAAACCCAGTATTTCAGAATAAGGTCCAGTAATATCACGATTTAGAAGCGAGGGTCATAATAAACAGCTGTTGTCTGATGCCATTTGTAGACTCCCAAATTTATTGTCGGAAAAGTAATTTATGGCGACATGAAAACAACCAAGAAATATTATTAATCTCTCAAATAAAATATGGACTGAAGTTACCAACGGCGTTCATAATCTCTGCCTGTAATCGTTCTCTGTTGAAAATGGGTCTTTTAATGTCCGCTAAGAGGGATTGCCACAATCACCCTGCCTAACAGATGGATTGGTGAACGAAGTAGTATCAACATGATCTATTACACCTCCTTTCTGATATAGTATTTAATTAAATCCATTTTTGTAGTATTCAATTAAATCCATTCCATATTTTGCATCTCTATGGCATTTCTCTTGAAAATTGAATTGATTGGCTATTGTGATTACTGATTACAATCTCGAAAAAAAAAATTGATTTGACAGAACAGCAGGTTTTCTGATCAGCTTCTAAGAGCGGGGGTTATTCGCACTTAAAGACACCCGTAGGTAGTGCATGGGAGGCCTAATTCTCTTCTGTAGAATCAACTAAGGTTATGGATTTTAACGTATTTTTTAAATATATGACAACTTTCAGTTTTGCTTTTTTATAAAGGGATATCCCAGGAATTGAGAATATTGTTTAATGACACATTTCATTCACTCGTAATTTTGCATAGCGTGAATAACGCTAGTTGCCTATTATATTATTGTTTTTGCCTATTGTTGTACGTATATATGTCGCAGGAAAATGAGGAAACCAGGGATTTCACGAAATCCCTAGGGATACCACGAAATCACGGTAGATGTCGAATATTCTTGTTAACCGCTTAAATCTTGGGCCGCTATTACATACATCACTGTGCTCGGGCGTCCGCGTCCCCAAGCCGGTACGAGTGAGAGCGAGACAAATGCATGGCTCGAATCTTATTCTCTAGTGTCCGCTTTTTTGACATTTTATTGGATTTAGTTTAGTGAAACGACATATCACTAAACATTTTTAGTGAGAAGACGTAATAAACAAGAATATTCGACATCTACCGTGATTTCGTGGTATCCCTAGGGATTTCTGAAATCCCTGGTTTCCTCATTTTCCTGCGACATATATAATAATATTATCTGCCTGTTATTGGCCTACTGCAGGGGAAAGGCTTCTTCTCATACAGAGAAGGCACGTGTACTGATCACCACTTTTGCTCAAGACATGTTGACGATTTCAAACTTGTAGTACCTAACTATAAGTTCAGGTTTTTACACGATATTTTTCCTTCACCGATGTCAGTAATAACCAGGATGACCTCAGAAAGTACATATGAATTGAAAGTCACATTGGTACTTGCCCAGATTTGAACCCACAACTTCGTCTACTGGGCCATCACGACAGATTATAAATAGTTTTTTTTTTAATGTTTTAAACGAACTAGGCTTTAAAAAGGAAAAAAAAATACTGTCTCTGTTGGTACAACCTATCTGCTGTAGGATTCATTCTGTAACAGTTCCTGATAAATTCGTTCCGCTGCGACGGTGCGATTGAATTAAAAACATCCAAACAGTTAAACTATGTCGCAGAGGACTGAAATTGGTTTGATTAGCTGATAAAAACATCCAAATTACCCAGCCCTTTGATACTCCTTTTTTGACATCCATAAAATTACACCTGTAATTCCCAAAGAGTTAGGCAGAGTTGTAGGTATAGTACACACACATTTTGCAGTTATATTTAAGTCCCATGTAATAGGGGGCGAGCCTATTGCCATCAACCGGGCACAAATCCAGACTCCCGGTTGCTACTGAGAAATTCCTGTTGGAAAAATCCAATAGCACTTTTTCCGACCTGAAAATCCAACTCAGAATCTCATGCTCAGCACTAGACCAACAAAGCCGTCCTTTTTTTACTCTTTAATATAGATATGCTATTTTATACTAGCAGGTATTGAAACGGGAACAGTATAATAAAACCACGTTCCTGTTTTATATCCTTGGTGATAACCCGCGCCTGTGTCTCAGCTGAAAGAATATTTCAGCAATAGGACAATTTTATGAAATAGGGACGAAAAATAATAAAAGTAATGTATGTAATGTGGTGTTCAAGATTTTTCCATTACTTTGCTGAGTTTCAGGCGTTAAAAAAAGACATACGACACGTATTTTACTACTTGTAATAATATGAACTAGGGCGGCAAGTAAGTACATTATATACCTAACCAAAGTGTCAGTTGTTAACGTCTATGGTCGTCACAATATGATTTCTTCTGTATCTTTTCGTCTTACATACCTTAGCTATACCCGCACAAACTAATAACCGCCTGTAATTGTCTCTATAAGTCAGCGTCGTTCAAACTATACTTGGTGTGTAAGAATTTCACACCAAATGTGAAAAACCACATTGATTCCTGCTAGGTTTTGAACCTACAACAGAGGACCACACACGTCGCCTATCTGTACATAACCGCACATCAGTGCACTACGAAAATCACCCTTACAGATGTTTGGTTGACCGTACATTTTTTGTTGTGAGTATTTGTCTTGCGACTCGCAGTCCTGAAAGCTAACTGCTCAGCAACTGCACTTCGTTTTCTTATTGAACGATTCGTAACAATGTGCAAAAATGTAACCAAATGGCACATCAGAGATGGATCCAAAAGAAGTAGAGGAAGACAACGTAAAAGCTGGAACGATGACATACCTAGTGGAGACAGCTGGTGCCCTGTGGCTAGGGACACACGAGACCGTGACAAATGGAGGACCCTGGGGGAGGCCTATGCTACCAAGGCACCGAAGTACAAACGATTATGCTTAATTTATTATAGGTATATTGTAATTAGTTTGAGTATAATATCAGTAAATAAAGGCTTTATTATTATTTTTGATCATCACTACATATTATAAAACAAAGTCCTTCGCCGCGTTTGTCTGTCTTCTGTTTGCGATAAACTCAAAAACTACTGCATGATTTTCATGCTGTTTTAACCAATGGATAGAGTAGTTCTCGAGGAAGGTTTTGGTATATAATAACTGACCTCCAAACGGGTGAAGCCGCGGGTATCATCTAGTTATTAATATAACAATGGGTTACGATCATCAACAATACGGTATTGCGGTATTGTTATGAAGTCAGTAGCAGCATGCTACTACATATATTTACTATTTGAATTACAAGACAACACGAAAGCAATGCGGACGCACTATGTGTGTGTAGTCGTAAGCAATAACAATCTGTGGACAATACGTCAACAAGGCCAATTGGCAATGAAATCGTTTTGGCAATCAAGCAGTTTTCATTTGCGGCCGTAAATGTTTTTTGTTCGTATTTGTTTGGGAAGAAAAATGAATTTTATTTTACTTAACTAATAGCACTGGACACACTACAACAAACCACTACCACCACCCACACCACCTCAGAATAAAAAAAACTCGGGTTACAAGATCCGTCGCTAATATGTATTACAAGCTAGCTTCTGCCCGCGTCTTTCTTGTTTCCCCGACCCCCTCGTCGCATCGCATGGCCTGCTATTACTTAGTTTAGTCTAAATATTACTTAGTTTTCATTTAGCGTTCTTTTTGACTTTTTTCATGTTGCTCGGCTCTTATGGGTCGTAGCGCAATGTTAATGTGGTAAAGCCTTTCTCAAAAATTTGGCTACCAAATGCAAAAAGATTTTTTAAATTTTTGTCTTCTAGTTCCAGAGATTAGCGCGTTCAAACAAACAAACTCTTCAGCTTTATTATTTATTATTAATATAATCCGACAAAAGCACTGCTGAACATAGGTACCTATAAAGTCAGAGTTTGCTAGCAATCAACGCGCTGCAAAGTTCAGGTCGACGGAGAGGCAAGTCACTAAAGACCCTAGAGAGGTCTTTGCTCATATTGTTCTACGGAAACATGGTATGCTTACATGGAAATCTAAACTAAACCTTTGACGAACAAAGCTGGTACTTTGAATATAACTATTATTTTATTGTAATCTACCTAACCTACACCACCACGAACAATGTGTTGCCTATCACTGTGTCAATATTATGTTCTGAAGCGAGTATATTCAGGCTCTAGTGATGTCATATTTAGGTACTTAGGTACGCTAGATTAATTTTGCGTTCACCAGACCGTCTGATCTTATCGCAGTCAAAGGAAATCCACGTTCACTTGTTCAGTAGGTGGTAAATCAATATGGGCTTTGACATTCGAAAATGAAAGTGCACGAGAATAATACTAACTGGCAGGTACCTATATTCCGGAAAATTATAAGTCAAGTCCGTATGATTCCATGTTAAATCCGACAGTAAGTGGACTGAACCATAGATAGGAGTTTGATCGGCACACAATGGTTTAAAAACATTATAAAACGATGGCCTATCGGTTCTATCGGCTAGGAATTCCGCAATGATTGTTCGTTTTATAAACGTTTGTCTTTTTTTGCAAGCTGAATCCGTTCTGTATTTATGCCATTTCGCACCGTTTTTCTTTTTCAGTCTATTGTATTACGAGTTGAATTTTATTTTCATTTCCGCCCAATGTCGAAATGCACTTGCCACTTGTTTAATAACAAAACGCTCAGAAATTACCTCTTCAAAAACTTAATTCAAATTGTAATAAAATTTGTTCTTGCTTCCATTTGACGTTCTGTAAATAGTGAATGTTCTACCGAATGAACTTTGGCTATCAAAAATATATTTTTTATTTTTCCCAGGCGATTTCAGTGTGGACACGATTTTATGTTAGGTATGGGTACATCCGTGTCGTGTTTGCGTAGCGTCTACACTGTCGATATTTACGGCAAACGCTTGCGTTCAGCATACGCCAGCGTTATAACGCCCGCAGCGAATGTAACATCCAGTTATTCAAATTGATTCAGTTCAGATGTCCCGTCTACTCGTATATCTGGATACTAGACTTTTAGTTCGGTCCTTCGATCCGAAAACAAACCATTGTGGTTTATTTTCGGATCAAAGAATTACAAACTAAATTAAGTCACTCACGTTTTTACAATATGCCAGGGATAGCAACTATTTATCATATAGCTATTTAATTTTGTGGTACGGTATGGACGTTAGCCTGTGTGGTAGTTATAACAAAATGGTAAATAATCGATCTCTACTCTGAGTTACATCAATAAATCATGATTCTCTTTCTCCCGCTACTTTGGTACTCCACCAGTTTCCAGCATGTAACGCTTCGGGTCCTTCCCTTAATCTGTTTGATTTTATTTCCGAGTTCAAACAACTTTTTGATGTCTGTTTTTAAATTGACTAGGCTAATCGATATTACAGTCAGGTGTCTTTCTTTTGAATATTGAATCCATGCAGAAAATAACATAAATTATTCATATTTCATTTATATACTTTACCAACAATTTTCATTGATTTTTTCCCTTTACTCAAAACAATCATCGTTTAATTTGATATCACAACCAAACGTAGTCACAACACCTTAGGAAAAAACGACCATCGACGGAATAAAAATAAAGTCGAGGTAAAACTATTTCCTGCGCCAATTGCCAGCGAATATTAAACCAATTTGTGAAGTTTTTGCTTTATGCTCAAAGGTAATTTAAAGTGAGGAAGTGCCCTTTATTTTCTAAGGTCTCTGTTGAACTTAAACTCAGAAAATATAAGTTCTCGGAACGCTCTCGATATTGTCTCTGTAGTCTTTGAACCGACTTTCCTACTTGTGGCAAAATTAACTTATTAATCGACAAAATGGATTCTTACTTCACTGGATTATGTTGCGCTCACGAGACTTTAATTATTTTCAATACAAACAGCAATGGCTGTGACCGAGATCACTGTAAGTTACTGTATCTCTGTTTAATTGTTGCAATTGTCTCTAGTGTTACCAATTGACTTTACACCTCTTGTTTGTTTGTCTGTATCACGCAGTGGAATGGAATGTTACATATAAATTCTTCATTTTGTACTCACTTTGTCAAAAAGGCCGACGGCCCGCCGACCGGGAAGTGGAAACCACTTCCTTCGGACAAGGGCAAAAGTCTTTATGTGCTTTTAATTATAGCGGCACGTCCATACCCTACAAATCAGAATACAGCAAAGTTGCTTAGCGACAGAAAAATGTGTTTACTTATTTCTGTCGCTAACAAACGGCTGTTACCGGTTGATGGTAGTCCATCCCTAGGCGAGCTTTTTTACAAGAAGCAATAATCTACTAATTACTTTTATCTATACATTACGTATAACAGAAGAAACAGACCCAAACAAATTCAAAATAAATACTTTTTTTGCAAACATTTTTTTGTCTGTCTGTCTGTTTGTTCAGGCTAATCTCCGAAACGGCTCGACCGATTTTGACGGGACTTTCACTGGCAGATAGCTGATGTTATAAGGAGTAACTTTAGGGAAAGAACTAGGTTCATCGCAGGCGAAGCCACGGGCAGTAGCTACTTAGTTTGTAATAAAAATTATTGTTTCCGCAGAAATTGGTTTAGGATAAAAGATAGACAGCATTGTTCCAATTATTTCCACAAAATAGAGCGAGTCTATTTTGTGGCAATGTTTGTTGTAATATGTTATTTTTCTGATTAAATTATAATATTGGAATGCAACGGCAATATTAACTAGTTACTTTCAGT
Source organism: Lithophane leautieri (assembly GCA_949152455.1). NCBI lineage: Eukaryota > Metazoa > Arthropoda > Insecta > Lepidoptera > Noctuidae > Lithophane > Lithophane leautieri. The sequence goes on along the minus strand of OX424462.1, from coordinate 8,899,934 downwards.
TGTAGCTGCAGCCTTTTGGAATCTAATGACGAAATAACGAAATATCACATTCACTGAACTAAACTCCGTTGCTTTTTTGTCTCTTGTTGCTGCCGCACTTGGCTAACATTTTTTACCCGACTGCCCCAGAAGGGGTAATGTCTAAAATCATCCAGGAGCATCTTGAATAAGCCACTTATAAACAGCATACGTGACTAAGAGGTTACAGCTGTTTACCAGTGTAATACTGCAGCCATGCGGTTGCCAGTAACGTTTTGTATAATGAGGTTGCAGCATGAGGCTGCTACCTACCTATTACGACCGTTAAACTGATGTTAGTGTACGTATGTGGGTTCAAAGCTAACTTTGCCACCACTTGGAATTGAGTTTATCTTGTGGGGTAAGCTTGGCGTTCCAGTGTCGTAGTTACGTATGTTCGAAGTCAGGTAAACTTGCATCGCTGTATAATTAATGTGCACGTCAAATATGCAAGGTTACGTGTCTTTAATTGGTGCGGCCCTGAAATTCATTGTTAGAATGTATGAAGTGTAAGTCCTAGATATTGATTAGGCACTTAAATCAAAGCTCCGTAAGTAAATATTATTATCGATACAAGCGAAATATAGCTATAAAATATTTTGCAATGTCCATGAATGAATACAATGGAAATAATAGTACCTATAGCGACACTCTAATTTCGAGCAAAATAATGCAAATGATTAAGGCTTTTACATACTGGCGCGACATGTCGCGCGATGCGACGCTGCCGCATTGTTCGCCGTAAAGTTTTCTCAAAAATTGTTTTGTTAAAAGTCGCGCCTTTACGGAAAGAAATATATACCTTGCTACGGCTACCAAGCATATTTTACACAACATGCAGCCTCGCCCATAACGACGTCTATTACCATTTTTAGGTTTTGAGTGAGTATAAATAAAGCTATTTTGGAAAAAGTTTTAAAACATGAAAAACTTATAACTTGTTTGTCATAAAAGTTTCTAATTAAGTAAAGAAAATATCAATGATTTCTAATTGCTTTGATTTGCGACGTTTGTTTGTTCATGAAAATGGGCTCATTTCAAGCCTGACGTAAGTCGCACTTTTCAAATAATATACACATGCACGTGAGTAAAATCGTAAACAATCATAAACATGAAATAAACTAAAATTACTTTAAAATATTTCTATAGGATAGCCATATAGCAATGTTATAAGGTAACAGTATGAGAAATCTTTCCTAACATCATCACGCTTGACGGGGAACTTGGTGATCTCCCCTAACGTTATTAGATCACAGGCCAGCGCCACTGCCCGCTCAGCCGGCTTAACCTCTTCTCAGAGGTGACAGCCCCTTCCTAGACTTAAACTACATCGGAGATCAAACACGGATCAAGAATGTATTATTAAAATGTTGTTGATATTTTACTTATTTATTTTTACTAGTATCATTGTTAAGATAAAAATTCCTAGATACAGATTTTAAAACGTCCATGAAGTAGAATGCAATTTGCATTTATTTCAATTTTCAATGCCGTTTAAAAACCGTTTCATAATGGGGGGTTTTATATTCATGATTTGAATATTATATTATTATGCAAAATTTTATGTATGTATGAAAGAGATCAGTTTTAACAAATTATACAAGGTGGAGATCTCCACCTTGTAACTATTGGATATTAATTTCATCGATTTGTATTTTATAATATAATCGATATATTAAATATCCAAGAGTTTAGTCACTTTATCTAGTCAAAGATTGGTGCGGCCATTCGGCCTATCACTACTATTAACTTTGTTTGAAAATATCACTTTTTAGGGTTCCATACCGCAAAAGGAAATAACGGAACCATTATAGGATCTCTGGTGTGTCTGTCTGTCTGTCCGTCTACCACAGCCAATTTGCTCCAAACCCAATGGATCGATTTAGTTGTTTCGTATACTCATATGTATTTCTGTCATCCAAATACGGACGCGAAAATAACGAAACGAAAATAAATGTAAGTATTTTGAATATGGGCTCGCTTATGGGGGGCAAATTAGAAAATTTTAAAAAAAGTTTTGCAAGCTGTACCGTGTGACATATCAAATTACGAGGATCTCGGATATTTTTTTTAATAATTTTAAAATAGATATTGCATTGTCGTCTCCTCATTGTTTAAGAAAGATCGGACGTAAGTGACTGAAATTATTAGCGTTCTATATTACTGAATATGAGACCACGGTTATTTTTCGGATGAAAACTTGTACTGAAAGTTTTCGCGTCGTTTGAAGCCTAAACATGACAAAAAAGTCTAATAAAAAACTTATTATTTTCCTATGTCTCTATATCTAAAGAATCAAAAAGCTTTTTTGTACAAACGTACATTGAGATTCAATGAATAATATTGTTTGAACAGTCAAGTTGACGTTCATTTCATTAGCTGTTGCGTAATTCAAGTAGTAGTGTAGCATTGTTATAGTGTTACAATTATTTAGTAACTTTTACAAACACCCATTTCAATGATAGAAAGCGACAATATTATGTTTTGTGGGAGTTTTTTATCGTTCTTGTATAACTAGGGCCTTGTCCAGCACGATATTGTCATTACAGTTGTTCGTATACTTACCACAAAGAAAGACGCCAACGTATTGTTTTAATTCAGCGACATTCGGAAGTGCCCCCAACAACTTGCCAAGGAATATATTGTTTTCCTTTTTTTCCAGATGATTACTGTAATAAAGAATGTTAGTAGCATGTTAAACAGGTGTTTCTTATAGTATAACGATCTATGTGATAGAAAGGCGATTGAATGGAAAATTATATATACATATAAGTACTTACTCACGTTTTGGCGGAACCGAGATCGAAGGTGGTTACATTAGTCGCTCTTGCATTATCATTTTTATCTGAAAATGGAAAGGTTCAGATATTAATATAGGTTGGTAGGGACATACAATATTAAAGTAACGTGTGGTTCCATATCCCCACTCTATTAGTATAAATATATGTTTCGTTACAAGAATCCCTTCTTGTAACGAATCATATATTTATAGGTACTAATCATTATCACAATTCTCAAGACTTGTCAAGATTTGCAATTCGCACCTGCAATATGATGATAAATAAATTATTCATAGTGGATTATCGATAAATCCATTGTGAAAAGTTTAAGTTTTATACGTTTCAGTTGCCTGTGACATCATTTGTTTTATTTTCTGTTTTTCTTACACTAGGTTCCAAAGAAAACAAAGGATCAACCTAGCTACCTCAGACGGACAATACGTCATCGTACTATTGTGTTATGGCTCAGTTTGATTCTGTTTAGATTTCTTAGGACCGGAAACATTCCAACACATCCTATGCAATACTAAATACGAATTCATCACCAGGGCTTGTTTTTATTACATTTTTCTATTACTTGTTATGCAACATTGAGTTGAGAAAGGCAGTAGAAATTTAGGTAGATGATGATGGTCTTCATCGTGATTTTGAAATTGGTCCATCCGGTGACCTTTCAGCTGAGTGTGCAAAAATGTTTACCTATAGGGTGCTAATTTGTATTTACACACATTGTCACATGATGAAATAAATGCCGGTTACCACCTACGTGTTAGTACTCATCTTTATCTATATGTGTATTCAGTTTAGTTTCTTTGTAGATAGTGAAGATGATGGGTAGGTTTTATGTATTCTCATATTCTATTTTGGTCTACCATTGATTAACCACTTATTCAATTCATTTTGAAGAGTTTACAATGACATTGTTGTGTTTATGCAAATATTGTACTTAATACCTGACTAAAATCGTTCTAGAATAGCTAGTATTGTGACATTTTTGATATTTTTTCTCAGACGGTGATAATGATAACACAGGAAACTTACCCGCCGGAAACACTCGAAAAAATATTCCTTGCACTTGTAATTTAACCATTTTACCATTCAGTTCACTAACAATTCCATGGATGTACATTAAAATCCTATTTAATTTCTATTCCGCTAGACGGGTCGAAACACGTTGACCTGATGCAAAACAATCAGGATTATTTACTAATACAATTCATTCGGTTTTTGTTAAAAGTTGAGAAGACGCGACCACTGACAACTATTCAAGAAAGATAAATATCAATAAGTCAGGGCTTGCTACCAATATATATCGAGTTCTGTCAAAAGTTTCAAATAACAAAGGCTAATCAGGTATAATTTACCTCTAAACGCTGATGAGCTAACAACTGCTCTGCCTAACAAAGGATTAGCCGACTTATTACTTCTTACCGGGTAATAAAGTGGCCAATTATGAACCCAATTTAGAAGAAGATATTTAGAATAACCGGTCAAGTTTGAGTTAGACAAAGGGTTCCCTATCACACACAAATCTGTGAAAAAATGAGGTTCCTTGTGTTTGATTAGAATGTTGGGGTTTGAAATTTTTATTATTTGTCACGGTAGCGACTAATTTTATTCTATGAAAACCACTGGCTAGCTATGATGCAGCCCTCTGACTGTGGATGACAGACAGATAGACGGCACAGGACGTAATGGTCCCGACGTGAATGACGGCGACGTCTTGTTAGCACTCTTTGGGCATGGAACCCTAAAACTAGTTATTTTTCTTGCACGCGACCAAAAACCTGCAGAAACAATCAAACTGGACCTGTTTATATTATTAGTCACTTTTTTTGTACGTCGCTTTATTGCTTAAATACAAGTTTTGATTTTGAACGACATGAGTATTTTCATCAAGGTTTTCCCCAGCTGTCTCGAGTAAAAAATACAGCTGTTACGATGTTACAATGTTATAAAGATCATGAAGTAAATAACTAGGAACTGCTGAGGCCAACATTGCTATTGGAAAGATACTCACGAGCACAGACAATACATTATGGGCACTTGTTTTTTTTTTTTTTCCAGACTACAAAAAGTAAAAAAAAAACGAAATTTTATTAGAGTAGATGTAATGATTAGCGCTACGACGAAATGTCCGTCCCCCTCGGGAATTACAGGCGTAATGTTGTTATGTTGTGTGTAATGTGTAATTAGCTATTTCAATGATTTGGCAGAATTTTTGAGTAAATAATCACTTTTTTGTAAAAATCAAAGGACATGGATCCTATTTTTAATCTTAAATAAATTCCTCCAGTTACTTAAATAATTGTACTGTTTTATCTACTAACCTACGGATAAAATGTAGGTAGCTTTTAAAAATTCATTCAATATTGGTTTCCCGATCTAATTTTAGAAAAAATACTACCTAGGTTAACCGTTTACGACTGCGCTAACTGATAAAAAGAAATAAACAAAAATGCGACAGCCGGGGTAATCTTTAGTATTTAATTACTGCAAGGTTAAGTAATTTATATCCATTACAATAGGCCCAGATAACGTAACCTATGAGCACATCAAACGAAGTAACATATGAATTTTGTTTACTTATTTCCAAAAACTCGAACAAAAGTCGTTATGCGGGACGAATGTTATGAGTAGTTAAAAGCATTGTAAATTATATTATTAACTTTGTCGAGGTGTCAACGAGAAAAGTTTAAAATTAATGTTAAAGGTCGCAAGAAATGTATATTTGAGTATTATCATTATTTAGGCTGTTATATGAATGACACAAAAACGGGAATGATATTTATGATTATGAGTAGGTATCGTATAACATGAATTCATGTCTGACTTTAATATGAGCGCGCATAAAAGAGAATAGCCAGCCGTCATAATGAACACGAAACTATTTAATGTCTCCTCTATTGTCGCTGGAATGTAAACGTGTTAATATAATGTAGGCTGTATTTAAATATCTTTTTGTGTTGATGTCATTAATTTAATTTGTTCTTGCCCTTTCCCATTGTGAAATTTATTTAACCACGAATATTAATTTATTTGTGAAATATATAAGAGTTCTTTATTTTATTCATAAGTATCTCTACTATTCGTTTTACTATTATAAGTGTGAGACATATACAGTATTTAATAATATAGATCTATATTCTATGTCACTCGATGGGAAATAAGAACAATGGAGATATTTAAAATAAAACCGCATTGGAATTTGTAACGAACACGTCTTGGCGCTACTGAAATATGCAAAGAGTGGGGACATTTTATTGGAAATTTCTGTTTAAAAATACCATTAGGTATATTCTTGGTTTGCAGCAACAGCGATTGATCTGTGTTATTAGCTCTACTAATCAGATTGAGAATAAATTACACCATGTTGCTTTATCGGCAAACAGTAAACACGTGTTCTGCTCCAACTTCAAGCAAGTAAAACAGTACAATGAAAAATAATCAGCCAGGGAAATACATTGTTAGGGAAATTGATCACCAACTTAAATTACCCGTAAATCAAAGACTCATCATTGAATTAAAGTAGGGCGTCAATATGCTAAACAATAAATTTTCCTAACAGTACTACAGCGCCACCTGCAAGCGACGTCCTGTCTTTCTACACTATATAAAATATAGTTCTACTAGCCTGCAAGATAAAGCACAGCCTAAACTCAAGACAGAATTACGAAAGTATGAGGTTGTACATACATAGATCAATTCACGCCTTCTTCCCTTGGGCTCCCTATGGGAAGAAGGCAGAACCTACAGAACGCCACCTGCTACGATCCTTACATACTCTTTTTTCTCGTTTGCGTTCATACATTTGGTCATACACGCACGCCGGTTGCGAGTACATACGCACCTGACCTTTCTAAACCACAAGTTTGAGGTTAAAGCCGGAAAAAAAGATTTTCAAAACCATTGAGATGCGAGCTCGTTTATAAAAAAAAGAATATAGGTATGAGAGTTTCATGACAAAAAACATCGCAGATTTGATGTTGAATAGAATTCTTCACAGGATCAGGACAAAGTTGGCACAGGACCAGTGTGTCGCGTCTCGCAGGCTGGGACCGAGCAGTTCGCAGTATGATCATATCTTTTTGGATCAAACAATCTTTTTGGTGGTTCCGGTAAAATTGAGAACTATATTATTTCTTAGTAAGAAAATGCTATGAATTTAAATACTTAACGAGTGACATCATCATCTGCCTGGCTTTTTCCCAACTTAACGAGTGACATATATGGACTTAATTTAAATGCCTTAGATGGTATTAGTCCGGTAAACGTGTAAATTTATTTGTTGAATTTCATTCATTTCACAATATAGACATTTATTCCCGTGTTACTAAAACAACATGAATTTAATGCAGACCCTAATATTTTTTTTGTATAATATGATTTTAAAACAGTCTGGTTACGAATAATCGGACTTGTATTTGATTATTATAAACTTTATTATTGAAATAGAATTAATCTCAATGCAAATCACAAAATAATTCTTTTTTTTTTAACTAGCCATATTCTGCCTATTTTTATATAACATTTAGTTAGATTAGGTACAATTAGGATAGATAAATAACTACATATTTTTATTTTTGTGTATGTAATTTAAAATTTTATAAGGTTTTGTCTGTATTAGCATACTTCTGTGCGTCAATTATCGATGTTCATTCGTCATATTGGACCACAGTCCTTGTAAGACCTTGGTTATTGTTATGGGTGTGATAATATCTTTCTGCGTACAATAACTAACATATGTAATAAAGGTGCGAAAGGTTTTTTTCTGTACGTCGTCTCGTAGGTCAACCTAGGAGGTTGTTGGCTGCTTATCCGGGGTATCCCGTTGTGCCTTAGTAAATAAGGCAGGGCAGGCAATTTAGTCGACTTATAGTTATAACATTATTTCATGCATAATATAAGTTCTGAGCTAAGCTCACGATTACTGTTAAACGCTTGCTCTGACTAGACAGATCCATTAAATCTATGCGGTTTTTTTCTTAAAATACCACCTCAGATATTAATCTGCATCTGCCAGGGTTGCGGGAAAGTCCGAAAGGGATACCGGGACCTTGGCAACAGGCAAATGAAGGAACACGGGTGGGTTTTAGTCAGTAAAAGTCTGACACGCCCTTCCGCTCTGCCCAGAGCGGGAGAAGTCATTGGATGATTTCCCACCCCCAAAAAAAAAAGATATTAATCTGCATGGTTCTCATATGATCTGAACAAAATTATGTCTGGACTTTAAAAGAGACTGTGACCTCTGAGTCTGTTTCGGTCTTTAAAATTCATCTAGTTTTAAAACATAAAGCCGTGTACTGACCGGTGTTACGGGGTGTAATGGAACATATTACAAAGCGAGCACTCGTGCAGTCAGTACGTGGAAACGAGCATGAACAAGCGAGCAACGAGCGCATGTTACACAGAGTTTAGAACCTGGCGTAACGTAACATGCTCGCTGCGAATGGTAGGTACACTACGCTCGTAACGCCAATCAGTACACGGCTTAAGATATTTTTGAAGTGTAAGTTTTTGCACGTTTTTACAGAAATAAATATCATTTTATCATCATCATTTTATGTGCCAGGTTGGGAAACTGGCCATTCCTTCGGCCTATCTAATGGAAAGTGCTTACCACCACCTGCATCTCGGTTTTCGCTCTGTTGCGAACTTTTCAGTCAAGGTTGTGTTATCACACGTGTACTTGATGTGCCACGTCAAATAACATATAAGTTGGATGACTCCAACTAGTCTTTTCGTTATCATTCACCACTTATAGCACTCTTTTGTTCAGTGATATAGACACTTGAGACGGGGTAAAACATCATTAACAAAGTCATTGTCCCGGGTTCGAAGGCAAATTAATTGAAAAAAAAATTGCTACCGGGATTAACCATATCTAAGCAAATGTCAATAAAATTGAAATATTCCAAATCTGTCATATTTTTTACTGATAGTTAATATATAGTTTAGTTTTACTATCTATACTCAATTATCTCTCTCAACTATCCATACCCAATCCAAGACCCAGAGGCAGACCCAAAACAAGATGGAAGGCTGTAGTGCAAGGACATGAAAGAGTGTGAGGTATCCGGAGATGATGTCGAGGCTAAAGCGAAATGGAAGAGAAAGACCAGAAAGGCTGACTCCACCACCTTGTGGGATACATAGCTAGGAAGAGAGAGAGAAATTTGAAACAATGGTGATACCGAAATAATGGCCAGTATGTCAGCTTCAAAACTGCTTAAAAACTTTTCCTCTGACTTATCATTATTGTGATGTGTTAGGTCTCTTCATCGTCCTTTTCCATCATCGGAATACCAGTCAATATTGGACGTGGAGCACCTGCCTATCAGTCCTCCACAACCCAGTTACTCGGTAATACGATACCCCTTGGTAAGACTGGTTGTCGGAGATTGGGGGCTTCAGACGACCCGTAACAACTGTCAAAGATCTACAAATGACAGCCAGGACGCTGGTCCCGGCTGTAAGGCCGTTGGGCTTTACGTGCTTTCCGAGGCACGAACGGGGTCTTGGTTTTTAAAGATGTTCACCCATCCACTGACCAATAGCGGCAAGCGTTGCTTAAATTTATCGATCAACCCGTATGGCTAAACATAAAAAATGCACAGTGGCTCGATTTAGGAGTCCAGAAGTGTATTTGTAAGTGTCGAATTTGAATAAAGAATAGATATTGATAAACTAGGTTAAGTAAAGAGTTGGCGGTTTGAACAAAAAATCTATCCTTTATTGCTGTTTAGCAAAGAGCTTATTATGCTGTCTATAAAGTAAAGAAATATTGTCGAAAGTTTAGATTTTAGGTCGTACCTAAAGTGAAATAAATAAATATATATACCTCTAAGATACTTATGACTTTTTTGAGTTAAGTATGTTATGAATTTATGACCCAAAAATTGAAACTTTTTGAGATAAATTAATAACTAGTACCTATTATTGTTAATTATCTATTTTGTGACATCATGTGTACTTACCTAAAACAATTTTTTAAGTGAAAGTGAAATAGTAAACTATTTCATCATGGCCCAAACCTTGATTGAGATTTTAGTATGTGAATATCAGCTGCTTATCAACTCTCAGGCATAACAACAGAAGCAAAACAGTTTGTGTTTTATGTACGTAGGTAGGTTTACCTACGTACATAAAACACAAACGGTTTCCAATGCAATAACGTGAACTTGGTTACCAAGTTCATAAAAAATACGCTAAATATAAATACGTTTTTCTATACTAATATTAAAAAGAGGTAAAGTTTGTAAGTTTGGATGTAGGAGTTAATTTCCGAAACTACTAATCCGAAATCTTTTTTTAGGATTGTTCTTTATTATAATACACGCGAATGGAATTATGGGCAGAAGCTAGTCATTAATAAAAATCGACCAGGTGCGAGTCGGACTCGCGCACAAAGGGTTCTGTACAACCTTACATTTAACACAACTTATAAAAAAAAATACTATTCAAAATAACGTTTCTCGTCTGGGGTCTTTTAATTTTAAACTTTATTTTATTTTTATTCGTTGTTGTTATAGCGGCAATAGAAATACACAATCTGTGAAAATGTCAACTGTCTACCTTTACGGTTCTTGAGATACAGCCCGCTGACAGACAGACGGACGGACAACAGAGGCTTAGTAAGAGGGTTCAGTACACGTAGGGAAATAAGCAGAAAAAAAAATCGATGCGCATGATTTATTCGTTTTTCATCCATAATCCCAAACATTCTCTGAAAACAGCCAGTTTTAATCAGTATAAGCTGAATGCAATTATAATAATTAAGTACCTACCGTTCGTAGGAAGGATCTATAGGCCATTGTTGCTGGCTATTAAAACAAAAACATTGTGCTGAATTGGATGTATTATAATAACTTGAGCGACAGTATCTAGCAGAGAACAATAATTATTTATATACATACCTAATTATAATTTTATTATCGCTACTAGTTGGCTCTATTTCCTGTGATTTTTGGGAAAATTAATAATTCCCACTCGTCTAGAAGGATAATATTGCAGCAGTAGTATGTGTTAAGGTCGGTATTACATTTTTTTCTTCAACCAAACACTTTTTTTGAATAGGTCGAAGATTGTCACTAAAGAATGCAAGACGAAAATAGAAAATGTAAAATAAAATTAGACTTACCAACATCACAGTTATTGGCGGTCATCTTCCGTGACACTGGGCACAACTCAACAAACAGTTTACGTTCACGTGATTAATACTTATTTACTAATTGAAAAACTCACTGAACTTGAAAGCTCGTCAGCGTACGCACATAGTTTATGTTGAAAGCACAGCGGTCACTTTACTCGAGAGTCGGAAAGCGACCGAGGAACCCGTGTGATCTCGTTTAGCGTCCCTCTAATAATACTATCCGCCGCATGCGCACTGCGTTCAATTGCCATAATAGAAAATACATTAATCACTGGACGTCGAAACCTGCCGATGCTACAAGTATGTGCCATACAATCGCCACAGTTTGAAAATAAGCCCGTAACATTTATTCAACAAGAATCGTGTGCAAGACGCGGGTGATGAATCTTCGACGTCATCACTCTATGTTTTCATAGCTGAACAATAAATAAGTACCTACTTTTTCACAGTTCTTTGGTTCGTAACAATGGTAGTTAGTTATTGCTTTTCAATGGCAATCCATTTAATTTGAATAGTAAAAGTAGGTAGTCTTGAAGTTTTATTTTTCATAACATTTATTGTTCTTGCCATTGTAAAACATTGTGCAATTTATTTATTTTTGATTCTTTAGTAGTATTTATTTTTGATTCTTTAATAGTACTATATAAACTATTGGAAAAAGGAACACCATTTGCAGCATTTGCTTAATAATTATGATTCTTTTACAATTGCATTGATAAAAAAGTTAAGTATTTGGCAATTAAATAACCTTTTCTCAAACGTGCTTGGAGATTTGAGCATTATTTTGACAACGTTCTTTGGAATTAATAAAAAATGCTATACTGGTCAAATACATGCGATCAGGCAGCCGGCAATGTTAGTATGAAAACCCATAAGTTTAGTAGCCGAAAAAATTCAAATCTGTAATTTGTAATTTAAAAAATAAATAAACCAACTTATTATTTTGATACATGACACCCAAGGAGGTAGCTTATCAAATATTTATTCAAATTTCGATTTGGCATGCAAATAGAATTGTTTAAAGTAAAAAAGAAAAACAAATGATTATTGGCGCGTGAAAAATGATCGCTGGTCGTCATTAATTCTGGAATTAATAATTTATTTATTTAGTTTGAATTACTAGGCATTATTTGAGAAAAGTACTATAAAAGCCTTGGCCGCAACCAAGCATTGACGGGTTAACGTGAAAAAAGTGGCTCTTATTGAACCGCTTTTAGGTTCATAAAGCAGTGTATTATGGAAGCGTGCTTTTTACTTTACATTACCGCACTAGTGCGGTAATATGCGCCACAGTTTATTATTTACTAGTCGGAGTAATGACATAGCAGTATGGAATTAGTAAGTACTATCAAGGCAACATGGAATTTGTATCCAATAGAAATTGTTCTTGGTGAAGCTTTTTACCAAAGACAATGCTCAAAAGCAAGTTTTTATTTAAAAAAATAACCATAATGGCGTTTATTTAAGGTAAAAAAAAAATCCGATGCATGCTCATGGGATTTTTTGTTACCATAACTAAACGTCAGTTGGATACTATACATTGAATTAATATGAACTATCCAATTAATAAATGAGCTCGTGGCTAAGTAATAACAGCCGCACTGGTCAATTCATCAGGTTAAGCTATGCTTGCCGGGGTTGGTCCGTGGACGGGTGACCATCTTTACATATCGAGACTCCTCCGTGCCTCGGAAAGCACGTTAAAGCGTTGGTCTCGGCTGTCATTTGTGGATCTTTGACAGTCGTTACGGGTCGTCAGAAGCCCGAAAGTCTGACAACCAGTCTCGCCAAGGGGTATCTTATTACTCAGTTACTGGGCTGTGGAGGTCAGATAGGCAGTCGCTCCATGTAAAATACTGGTATTCAGCTGCATCCGGTTGGACTGGAAGCCGACCCCAACATGGTTGGGAAAAGGCTAGGCAGATGATGATGATCCAATTAATAAATGAGCTTTCTCTATTTAGACCCAAGCAGAGACTTGCGCTTTTTACCGGTAAGACCGCGGGTGGCACGCGCGCAGGCCACTTGACCCGCCCCGACGAGCCGAATAAAACTCTACCTGTACTATTAGATAAGGGTTTATATCGTCTGTGGCAATTTCAGTCTATATTGGTCACTACGCGAACCCCATTTGCGTTTTATGTATTATTAACATTATTATATTTTTATATTATAGGCTGTTCAGTGGTATTAGCAGTGCCTTTATTTACACCGGCGCGCGCATCGCTAGCGGAAAAAACAAAATGAGCCGCCATTTTCCATAAATATTTCTTTTTTGTTGTGTGGTTGAAATAATTATTAAAAATGCCGATTTCACGTAGGGGAGAAGAGCGTAAATAATAATAAATAGATTTGACTCCGCCATGGTACGTTAAGTTATAGTAATTTTATTTTTCATATTCAAATCATATTTTTTTGTATAGGCTGTCTAACGGTTTTGCCAGTGCCTTTATTTACACCTATGGAAAAACAAAACCAGCCAGCGCGACATTTTCCATAAATATTTATTATCGTTTTCGTTGTGTGGTTAATAACAAAATTACAAGATTTAAAGTGTTGTCACCAACCTACATAGAAGTTTTTAAAAGAAACTTCGGATAATCAGTACCTGGCAACAAAGGTCAGTCAAACGTTATAAATCTATCATCTCTATATTTACGTTATTGTAGCATAAGTTCTTACAACAAGTCTGTTTTTTTTTTCGCAAGTGTGTTCAAAAACGTCGTATGAAACGCGTGTGCATTGATTATTACACTCTCGGCTACCTTATCGCGCTCGCCTGTGGCTCGCGCGAATAATACCGCCTCGACTGTAATATCCAATAGAGCACACTCGTATCACAATGTACTATTAATGTATATTATCTATATAATGTCAATTGGCACGAAACATTTCATAATTTCATAGAAAGCACAACATGAATAAAATTTTGAGACTTTATCTTGCCACTAGAACGTTGACTTGCCGGACAGTGAATTAAAAAGGGCCGCCATTTCACAGTTCTATTGAAGTGTTAGCTAGGAAGTATGTTATATAATGAATTAGCTCGAGACCATTCATCATTGCTCGGCCCTTTGTACGACAAATCCATGAAATATTCATACAATATACCACCGTTGTTTCAAAAGACATTAGTGTTATTGATACCTGCTTCTAATCGTACAATCGTTTTGAAAGTTTGTTTAATTTAAATAATTTACTAATAGGTCTCCAATATGCCTAGTTATTTTATTTAAGAAGTATTTAAATAGATAACAACGTCCTTGTTACAGAAAGATACTCATCCATGTTAGTTCAACTGACTTGGCATTGGCACAAATTCAATAGACTTTTATTTTTAGTTATTCCGAGTCGTGAACAAGATTTATGAACCAAATATTAAAACATTAAATAATTATTACAAAGAACCTTCATTTTAGAGTGTCGTTTACTACCAACCATGCGCTCTTACATATGATAAAAATTAGTGTACATTGGCAAAACGTTACGAATTCAAAGCCTGAAGCTACACAAAACGGGCTATTAACGTCGAGAGCTCCACATTGATGGCTATATTTTGTTCGTGTCACGCAAAAAAGAGATGTTTGTGCAGTTGCATCAGCTTGCAATCTCTGTGTTCGTTAGGTGCGCTAGCAAAGGAAGTCATTCCGGCAGTAAACAATAACGCACGGTCGGAAACGTCTTTCACGCTAGACCGGCTCCGTCGAGTTGGCAAACGGCGAGCCTGTAAAGAGCGGGCAATTTGCGCGGTAACACCCGCCGGATACTAGCTGCTCATTAACTATGAACGCCATCATCAACGACTCTTCTTCAGCAGAAAAAACGGCGTTTAACCGTAGCACTCTCCACGAGTAAACGGTGCGGTGAGGTGCTTTTGAACGGCCACCGCTACAAAGTGCATATAAATTGCGCTGCGAAATTGAAGCGGAGATATGAAAGGAGTGGTAAACTTTGAAAGACAGGTCGAGGGCAACCTGCTCTGAAATCTACAGGTCTCTATAAAATGCAAACAGGGTGGTTTACTGGCGAATAGTTGCCATCGCTGTGTACTTAGCTGAAAAGAAACTTGTTAAAGCGACACGCATGTTATGCGTTTACATAACCTTAGGGAAACTGCACACCCGATCAGTGTAATTTTTATTTGGGCCAAACATACGTAGAGTTGACCCTATTTATGTGTTTTCACACGTAGTAAATTTACATTCCCTTCAAAAAAAAAGAAAGACGGGGATCGTTTATCTTGACGATAGTAGACCTCCTTAGCATATTTAACATGCATGAACTCTTTGGTTACAAATGCTCTTCACGTTACCGACGCGACGGAGAGCTCGCGGCTAATCAGATCTTTAAATGACGACTTTCTGTGGGCTGCCATTGACTATAAAATACTTATCTCTTCGCTCTTTAGAACAGACTCACTGCAATACAAAGATTTTAATTTTATTCTTTAAATGTCGTAAAGCTTTCAGAAGTGAGACCGTAGTAAAGATAGACTGGACTAAAGGACGTATCTTGAATTCCTGACGTACAAATAAAAATATATTGATAATGTTAATACTTAATGGAATAATTGTAAATTGTTCGCAATCAGAAATTGTGGTCAAGTGTGTTGTTAACATACATTCAGCTATAAAGAAAAGGCTTCTTGCATTAACATCAAATCAAATAGTGAATCGGGAACAGAAACCTGTGGTTCATTGGAAGCCCAAAACAAACGGCTGGCGGCGGAATCCTGCTCTTTGAAGAAGCGTATGCTAAAGATTCGAATATGGCCTACAGAATGGATTTAAAGCCTAAGGCCTTGTGCAATTCAGTTCGACCCAACTCCAAATGATAGCTTGTTTCAATGGAACAAATTAGCCTATCGGTTCAATGGAATAACAGGCGATGATCGCCCGTTTGGTAAACACGTGTAGGTATACGATCAAAGCCTATTGAGTACTTATGTACTTCACAATTCTTGAGATGTGGAATGGTAGTCCTAAGGGCTCCAATACAGGATTCCTTGTCAACTGTTGTCAAGTGCTCAGTTCGAAGCTGTAACCACTACGTTGTTTCTAGAAATGAGGGTTTTGAACATTGCCCGGGCCCCATTTGCGAGTATTAACAAATGTCAATTGTTTTTGCACCATGCCTAATTAACAATCGCGCATGTATTTATAAGCAAAGGCGGAACCCTGGACTCTATGCTGAGTAGTCGAGTCACGACAACAAAACTAAAGCGGCAGACACAAAGAACAAAAATGTAACAAAACAAATAGATAATCTTTCGGGAAAATACACGAATAAGATTTTTTTTCAAAAACGATTACACGCGGCCCCTAACTTTAGCTACTTTGAAACATCAAACGCCGTTCAGTTTGAGTGGACAAACTCTTGCATATGCTTCTCGTTCGTTTCAAACCCCTCTGAAAGACAACTTGTTTACATTTTTCAACTCATCTCGCTGAATAGCCTTTAAAACCACAGGAAATGTCTATAATGTTTGCTATTCATTTCTGGAATGAAAAAGCTTAGATGCACCATGTTTATGCAGGTGTGATATGACTAAGGTTTTGTCACATGAAATATGTGGCTTCTCGGGTTTTGAATCGCCGGAACAAAATATGGAGTATTTTTTTTAAACCATGATCCTTTTTGACTGCATTGTTATTTTTTCAAAAGAAGAATCGTTTATTTGGTGCACACAAAAGACATAGCACAACAATAACGTGAATAAAACCATAGTGTATACTGATAACCAGAGATCGGAATAGGTAGAGTATATTTACCTAAAGTTCGAAAAAGAACAGAGACAAAGTGGAGACGCCTTACGACAAAATATTTTTTCGGGACTTAATGTCCCGGGTTTCAGAACATTACTTAAGTACAACTAAAATTAATAAAGTAAAACAACTATCGAATTAATTTCCTGTTTCTGTTTAAAAAAAAAAGTATGCACGATTTCTATTGTTTAAAAAAAATTAAGGTAATCTCCTAATAATCTAATATTCGTTTGAACGATGTAAGTAAGCGCAGAAGCTAATGTTATTTACATAACAGTTTTAATAATAATTTATGTGATGTCCCGAAATCCCGACATTAGTCCCGAAAAAATATTTTAGTCGTAAGGAAGTCTCCACTTTTTTTGTCTCTGTTCTTTGAACTTTAGGTAGATTTGCTCTACCTATTCCGATCACTGCTGATAACCTATACGGATATAAAAGTAAGTAGATGTTAGTAGGTATACCGTACATTAAAAAATAACCGGCCAGTTGCGAATCGGACTCGCACACGAAGGGTCGCTGACAGACAGACGGACAGAGGAGGCTTAGTAATAGGGTTCTGTTTGGCACCCTTCGGGTACGGAACCCTACAAAGACACTGACTAGGTACATTGACTCCTGAAAGTTTAAAGATAACTAAAGCTTAAGATGCCTACATACATACACAAGGAATCTTTAACTTAAACAGCTTTATTTCAATAGGATAATGACGTAAGCTTCTTATACGATAATTTCGATTAGGCCCTTCGGAAGTTTTTTAAACGGCACGTTTAAGTGAACCATTTTACAAGGGTTGTGTAATAGAACTCCGGTCGGTCCACGATTTGTTCCTACGGATTTTCTTGCGGTACGTAAAGACATCACGACCGCGTCGGCTTGAAGAATATTCTTATTTATCAAAGAGTTCAGCTCTTGAATAATGTTTGTATAGGCACCGAGCGCCGTATGAATAGTTATTGATTTTGAAAACAGTCCGCTTCGGTTTTGAAATATGTTGTAAGTTTTTACAATCCGCTGATTGCGATTCGAGATGAATTTCGAGACGATATTCTAACGTGATTTGTATTTCCTGCATATTGAATAAATGAATGAATCGTTTTTAAAGTGGTATTTGTTTGAATTGCATGATTATTTTGTGCTGAAACTTAAATTCCGTAAATTGAAAACACATGTTTTCGCTATACAAATCCAGCTCATTGACCACTGAACTCAATATGGACAGCTCTAACTGTGTAACTCCGAGGCTATTGTTATCTATTATATATAGTACTTAAGATATATATATTAGTTTTAAGTTATCTTGCTGCGCCCTAACAGGGTCATGTACTCACTAGTTTAAGCTTAGCGTGTAAAATTGGTTGTGTACATTGTGCATTAAATTAAATAAATAAATAAATATATTATTTATTGAAGCTGTTGGTGCACCTTTATAAATAAATAAAAATTACTGAAATCAGCAACATAACTCCATATGTTAGAATAAACCTCAAAATTCATGATTTCATGTAAATAGTCATTCAATAGCCTTTCAATACATGAGCTTAGCGAGTTGTATTGATAATTTTTATGATTATATTCGTAATTCTATTATTAAATATTAGATATTGCCGCAAATCATATTTAGATTAACATACAACCTGTTGGTCAGTATCAGGATATTGACCTGCAAATTAAACATTAAACATAACTAATTTACAACACTGGTATGACATTTCCATGAGTGAATCAAAATCGAATTCCCCTTTACAGCCCCCCGCCATTTCATCCCTTGTTCTAGAAGTGCGTAATATTCCCCCGTTTATGGTCGACATGCAGAACTTTTCTTCCCCAGCTGTTATCGGGTCTACAAGCAATGTGGCCTAACTAATTCTTTGAGCTATGACGGTAACTTCGGTGCTTTCACAAATTTTTCTCTTTCCTTATTTTATTAGTTAGGGGAACTTGGAGCATTTTTCTCTATGTCCTATTGAGTGACCGACTTTATGTATGAGGACAGACGTTGGAAGGGGATGGACTACCCTGATGAATATAAACTCAGTAACAGAGACAAAGCTTGAGTAGTTAGCTGTCAAAAGTGTGCTAAAGTAACTTTTGAAAGGCTCTCTCTGAATTATCATTTGTTAAGTGGGTGATCTCTCTCAGAGAGGCGATCTGTGTCCCAGCAGTGGGACGTTATAGGTTATGATTATGCTAAGTGGTTGAGTGTCTAACACATTCATATTATGTTAAAGTTTTCGGTAGCATGCACTTTTGGTTGTGTACTCCGGAGTCTCGACATAACTTCTGTTTAGAACGTTAACAGAGTTTTTATTCTCTCTTATCGGTACTAAAACTAAAACATAGCTCATTTTGTGATAAAAAAGCATTAGACACCAAGGTAAGGTTTCAAGGTAAAGTAGCTTGATTATATTTCTAGTATAAATGTCAAATTCAGCATTTAAACCAGGACGTTTTGGTAATCATTAGCAACTTCTATCACACCGCTATTGTATTATGTTGCTCTGGGGTCCATAAATAAGAGATTTGCTCGCTTCTTATGGTTCTTATGACTTTTGACAATGTGATAATCGGATGCTGCCACCAATCCATCACGGGATAATCTCACTTTGGGATTCAATAGATGGGAATGGGAACAATATAGGTAGGTACTTCATTATTGGTTTCGTATTTCAGTCCGGGTTTTTCGTATTTTTGACTTCCCAGAAAGTTTCACAGAACTTTAAATGCAGCTGCAATAGCTATATGGGACTTACATACTTCTATAGGTTTAAGTGATCTGCAACGCACAGAGTGGTTTCCATAGCCAAGCAAGAACTGACAGCAAGCAGTCCTTCCTTGCAGGCCATTCTGTTCTTGCTATGGGGTCCTTGTAGTCCGTTAAACGTAAATATTTAAATAGGTATGTGTATTCTTATAAGGAGCAAAGCCGGGGCGGATCTCTAGTATTCTAATATTATCAACATTCGATCAGAATTTTAGTTCTGATGTCAAAAATAAGCAGTCATATAAAGATAGTCGACTACTAACTACTGTCCCCAGCAGGTACCTAATTGGCACAGATAATGGTGCACTTTGAAAATAAACGTAAATGCGGCTAGTGGGTTTTTCGTCATTTTGATGATATCACTGTGCACTGTCTTTAGTGTTATAATTTTTATTTATATTCATTCAGTTACAACACATGAACATACGAAACGTGAGAGACTGCATTGAACAAACGAAACGTGATACCTGGCTACCAGTCTTTTATCAACTAGGTCAGAGATTATAGAACGTGCTTTTAAAGTAATTGTCAGGGCTTTAAGAACT
This sequence comes from Lithophane leautieri, assembly GCA_949152455.1. NCBI lineage: Eukaryota > Metazoa > Arthropoda > Insecta > Lepidoptera > Noctuidae > Lithophane > Lithophane leautieri. The sequence continues at coordinate 8,879,910 of OX424462.1, read as the reverse complement.
TTATTTAATAAAGGCAGCGAAGCTATTTGCTGTTAATTTACAGGATGCGGACACCGGCGCGGCGGGCGGACGCGGAAGCTGCCAATTACAGGTGCATCTACCGGTTCATGCGATGTTTCATCGCACTAAACCTCACCCGCATTCGACCCCCGACCCCGTGAGCCGCCACAACTCAAATAAAAGCTGGGGAGCCAATAGCCAATCCAAGAAATACTAAAGGAAGAGCTCATAATATTTTATTTTTATTTGTAAGTGTTGCATTTATGCCTCATTTACGGAGACGCGAGGCGTCGCGTGTCGCGTGCAGCGTGGCGTCTCGCGGCGCGTCGGACGTTTTTTCTGTTTACGGTGCGGCGGCGCGTAAAGCGGAACCTATCATCGGACGCGTAAACACAAACATATGGCAATACACGATGTTGTTCATAAAGATGTGAGACGGGAAAAGTGGCAGTGCCCGCCGCTGAGCCCGCGGCAAATCCTCTGGCGTGTAGCGAAGCACGCGGCGGCGTAATTGTATTTCCAAATAAGACTAGCAGAATGTTCTGCCGTAGGCATCGCTTCATCGAGAATTGCCGCATGAGACGCGTTGATGCGGGCTCGGCCGCAAAGAGCTCCATTTCAAGCAAACGCGTATTATATCGTTTCTCCGTAAACGCACTCACGCAACGCCATATGTCTGAATTCAGTGCGGGCCGCGCCGCCCATCGCAACACGCGACGCTCCACGTTTCCGTAAATGAGGCCTTAAAGCTTGTTGGAAACTCAAAAATTCAGTCGATAGAACATTCATAGTTACACTGCAATATTGATATGAACATAAAAGTTGTTCTATTGGATAGGTTCCTCTGGAGCAGGTTCAAAAATGTATACGTGCAGAATAAAATCCAAAGTTAAGCCATGAAGTTAATGCCGTGTAAGCCAACACTTACCTTATGCATTAAGGAACAAGTGGCTTAAGAGAGATTTATACTGGCTATTTCAGCAGGTAGGCAGAAACTAACAATATTTATGAGAAGATTAAGGAAATAATTCTTATTACCAATCAATTTACTGAATTTGGTGATAGTTGTAAAATCAGACTTAATTCCTGGTATAAAATAGCGCAGCAGTCTATACTCCATTTGAAATAAGATTAGACATATAAATAAGCCTTTTTTTTACAGTTCGTTCAACCATTGTTGACTTCTATTGCGTTGGTAGCATGACAAATGGCAGCTGCAGTAGACAGTTGGTATTGTGTAACTTTTTTTACTTTTAAGGCCATCCTTATGCCTTTTTTTTTTTTTTTTTTTTTAGGGTGGGAAATCATCCAATGACTTCTCCCGCTCTGGGCGGAGCGGAAGGGCGTGTCAGACTTTTACTGACTAAAACCCACCCGTGTTCCTTCATTTGCCTGTTGCCAAGGTCCCGGTATCCCTTTCGGACTTTCCCGCAACCCTGGCAGGCATCGGTCCTATTGGACCCCGTCATTTTTGCTGACATCTCTTTGAGGCGCGCGTGGAACACGACGCGCCATCGACCCGGGCCTGGTCCTTATCGGACGGCGAGCTGCCCGTTGCTCGCCGTCCGCAAGCCCGCGCCTATGGTGGCCGGAAATCCGCCTGGGATTCCCGACGCCCAGGGCGTCTCCAACGGCGGCGGTTAGGGGCGTGAGGGCGCAAACTTTGCCTTTCCCTCACGCGTTCCGCCTCCTCCTTCGCGAGCATTACTGCTTCGCAGAAGGAGGTGACGGCTTCCCATGCCCTCTCGCTCCGTACCATGGCCTGAACCAGGGCCGGACGCGAGAGGTCACCGCCGCCAAACGCCTCGGCGAGGACACGGCGGTGCCCCGCCCAAGCAGGGCACACCTCAACCGTATGCTCCACCGTGTCCTCCGGGCGATCCACACAGTGGTGACACCCGGGCGTTTCCTCCCGCCTAATCCTACACAGGTACCTCCCGAAGCTGCCATGTCCGGTGAGGACCTGTGTCAGGCGGAAGGTGAGGACGCCGTGGCGCCTCTCTAGCCACTCCTCAAAGAGGGGACTTATCGCCGCTATTGTGGCGTGCCCAGCACTGGGTTGCGACAATCGCACTCTCCATGCCGCCATGAGATCTTGCCGGAGCTCTGTCCGCTGTGCCGCGATTTCTCGCGGCAGCGGAGTTACACCCCGGCGCTTCACCTCCTCGCGCCACTCCCAGATGTGCGCGAGGACCTTCGCCTCCAGATCCCATGGCGGTAATCCGGCAAGGAGGCTCGCCGCCTCACGGGAGACCGTGCGGTATCCCCGGGCCAGCCGAATGGCCATGACCCTTTGGGACGCGTTCAACCGGCGTGCTGGCCGCAGCCTAAGGGAACGCGCCCACACCGGTGCCCCGTAAAGGGCCATGGACCGCACGACCCCCGCATAGAGCCTCCGGCAGGAGGCGTTTGGACCCCCTAGATTGGGCAGGAGCCGCCTCAAGGCGGCCCCAGCCCGGTCCAGCCTTGGGATCCTTATGCCTACGGTAAAGAAGTCAAAATCAGTTGAACAGACTGTAAAAAGGTTTGTTTACATGTCTAATCTTATTTCAAATGGAGTATATACGAAGCACTAGACATTTTCAGGCCTAAATACATATTAATTGACGACTACGTAACTAAGGTATTTAGGTACGGCGCCCTCTTCTAAAGTAAAAAAAAAAAGAAAATAAACTATTGTTTCGAATCCCTTCCTAGTCTATCTGCCTAGCCTTTTCCCGAATCCCTTCCCAGTATTTCATATTATTATGCTAATTTTAAGAACAATTTATACTTTATGCACATAATTTCTCCTTTATTTATACAGAATAGTATCCAATATAATCCAGCTAATAAGTTTCTTCAGAAATGGAAAAGAAAAAGGTAATCATACCTTTGTTACTGTTTATAAAAATTCAACTTTTGTAACGTTTCAGTTTCGTTAGGGTTTGCTGCGAATATCTTTTAAGCACTTTACTAAAGAGCTAGATTCTAGCAGATTCATTAGAGCGTATCGAAGTACCCGCTATTATGGCTGTTTAAGCAAAACGCCATTCTATCCGCTTTTTTGTTAGTTTTTAGGAGCTATCTACTTGTTATTTAAAAAGAAATATCAAATAATAAAAATATATTAAAGTTTTACATAATCTTAATTACAAAACTGTGCATTTCTTTTTTTTTTTTAACGGAGTAAGTATATGTTTCTTTCCTTCCAACAAAACCATAAAAATGAGAAATAATCTTTGTTATCATGCGTCTACTCGTTAAGTAAACATTATTTAATTTTGCTACTGACACTAATGGATAGACAATTTAATAATGAACATTTTGTAACAATTTTTTTTTCAAAAGACCAATATTTATTTTATAAAGATGTTATCATCAAATTTGGGCGTATTCACTACTGTAACTCACCGGGATTCAGTCTACAAAGAGGGAACGAATTTATTTTGCTCAGGGTACCGCCTTAAGTTTAGTATAACAGAATATTTAGCCAGTTGTCCAGTATGTCGGTAGGTACGAGTACCTCTCTGTAGTACCTGCCTATTTACTTTTTCTATCAGGTTATTTGTAGTTGGTACCTACTAAATTTTGAAATACTATCATTAATAATAAACCGAGTTTAATTTTATTATGATTTTGTTGTAGGGATAATCTGGTAATCAGACGAATTTAATAACTTACCTCGTCCCTCAATTTTCAACAGGACAGAATAATTGTAGAAGTATTTTTAATTTAGGGCCAATTTTTCAATCTTCAGATAACTTCAATCAATTTTTCAATCTTCAGATAACGGAAATAAAAATAGTGGTTTGACATCTTTTGTATAGAAAAACAACAATAATTGTTTCAGGAAATTAAAGGTTGATCATGAATCATTTGTAACCTAAGCGGCCGATATCAATACAATAGCATTTTTTTAATGTGCGTTTTCTTTGTGCAGAATAAACATTTTTTCTTTCTTTTTGACTTTATTGAAAGTATTATTTCCAACATGTTTAATAAGAAATCAGTATTGTTTGTACTACAGCCAACCTGTCAGCTCTGTCCCACTGTTCACGAAGAACTGAAATTAAGCGTAAAACGTACTTAGCCTTTTATTCCGCTGACTTTAACGAATACAAAATGGCGAGAGCGAATAATCAGGCCTATTTACATTTTGTTTAGGCCCACCTGACGCCAGGGAAGCGCAATACCGCTTGTGTACCTATCATGACAAAGTAAATATTTTAATTTCCCGCGTTATAATAATAAAATCTGAACTTTAGGGACTAAGCATTAAAATTTAAAAGTTAAAATGTGAAGTTTTATATATGAAAAGGCAGCCTTTTTATTATCATGACGGTGCTCGGTCGAAATGTGTACAGTCAAGTTAAATTTTATCGAACATTGTCATCGTCTTCTCGAATGCGCTATGAAACAATAAGTAAGTACAATAGTGACGTCATCTATTGTAGGTGTCATGAGATTAATGTGTTTTTAATGTAATGTACCTTTCTTAAATATTCTTGGAGTTATTGCGGCTATTTCTAGTATACTGTTAATCATTCAAAGCGACTTGTATACTGAAAATGCCAATGTTCTGTTCCATTGCTTATTATACATACTTTCACGATTACGATTGTGTAGAGAGATCATTTTCACCTTAAAAAGATTGGAGATTTTGAAGGCGCACTCAGTTCGGATGGTGATCGGTTTTACGAATTTTGCCGATGCTACATCTAAGTTGTGTCGCACTGTAACTGTGTTTGCAAATATTTCTTCTCTGCCAACGCTTTTGATAGTTTAGGCGTGCCGCTGTGTAAATCAATGCGTAACCTTATTTTACTTACAAATCTAATTTATTTTGAGATTGTAAGTACTATGGTCCGAAAGTTTTGTTTGGAATTTAAATATTTTATCTAAGTCTAGGATTTAAAGGAGACCGAGACAAATGTGATTCGATTGTCCTCTAGACAAAGTCTTGGAACTTAAGACAATAAATCGTAGACATCATGAAGATCTGTTACAGCATAAAATTTGGGAAAAAATTATGGACTTCAAAAGTTTTAAAGAACTTATAAAAATGGCTAACCAAACCACCACACAACACCACTCATCTTATGCCTTGATAACATAATATAACTTCATACCTGTATTTCCCAAAGGGTTAGGCAGAGCTAGGCTGTACCTATAGTACACCCACATTTAATCAGTTATTTTCAAGTCCATTGTAATAGGGAGCGAGCCTATTGAGCGCGCCCATCCACCGGGCACGTCGAGACTTCGAGTTACTACCGAGAAATTCTTGATTAATACTTTACCCGACCTGGAAATCTAACCCAGGCCGTCGCTCAGCGGTAGTCTCATGTACTAGACCAACGTGGCAGTACTTTAAACTTAGAAAAAAAAGTGTAAATACACTTCTCCAACCAAATTACTGTTGCTATGCAATCCTTACAGACCTGCACCAAATAGTTCCACTTCAGCATAAGCCAAAGATGAAGTAACGATGACGTGCTTTAGCCTAAATTCTAGCTTACCCGTTTAGCTACTTACGGATGTTCGTTTTATCTCGGGAGTATTACAACGTGTCTTTATGCTGCAGTGGCTGCAGTGCCCCGCGTTGAGCAATTGGTCCTCAGAGTAAAGGCTTGCTTAACGAACCGTAAGCGACTTACACGATGCAAGCATTGCATTGTTAACTTAAATTTACAGTTTTTCATTTGTTAAAAAGAGTAGTGTCTTGGTAAGTAGTACAGATCCAAGGTAGGTACTTCAAATAATTACGAAAAGAACTAATTAAGGCCCACCTGCACCACAATTCACTAAATGCATTTAGCACTGTACAAATTTAAAACATCGTTCTGTTTCTGTCAATCCTTTGACGATGATATTAATTTAAATACGTAAGTGTAATTGTGGTGCAACTGTGCAAGTGGGCCTTAGTAAGCAATGAATTAACCACAATTTAGATAGACTCATTTTGTCTTATAGTTACTTAGAACCTAATTGAAGCTGAGTCATTTCCGGGCTCCTGATAAAAAGTTTAACGCAAAAACCTATATTTTCATTTTAAACCAAAAACAATGACTTAGTACTAAATAAGTACTTTCAAGCAGGTACAAAACGATATATTATGAAAGCACCAAGACTCTAAACTAAAGGGGTTGCTGAAAATAAATTACAATAAATAATGGAAGAATAAAATTGTATCAGGCGTAACTTGATCGATTGTCGTGACTGCAACAGTGAACATAACTCAATACCAACTCGTTTAGACCTGTACTATCTACAGAAGAAAGTACAATGGCAATATGTTAGCGAGGAAATTTTGCAGTACAGTTTGTTACTAATTTCTACTCATTTATCGTGGAACGTTGATGACTAGGATTTTTCTGGATGCGCTCATTATGTCGTACATAGATACCTAGATTTCATTAATTGGAAAGCAATGAAAGTATCTCTTACTTGAGGTCAAGAGTGTCTTAATTGAATGAGGAATTTTGTGAATTTATTGTTAAACAAAAATATTAATGAAAGGGTCATGGAAGAAAAAACGCTGCTCAGAGTCATATTCATAATACAAAGGTTTTGGGTATTTTTTTAATTGCCCTCATTTGGTTACTTAAAAATGTTATAGATTTTTAGCCCTTCCTATCTTGATAATGTATACTTACTTAAGTTTTTTTATCATTTAGGTATTATTTTTTTAACAAAATATACATGCGGATCTAGATCGAGAGAATAACCTCCTCCTTTTAGAAAGTCGGTTAAAAATAAAGGCCATTACTTGAGGAATTGTTAGAAGTACCAATGTTTCTCTTTTCTAAATGTATTTACTAGTATAACCACGGTACATTACGCCATCAGTCTCTTTAATGGCACCAAATCAAAGTTGGTTTTAAGAAAGTCACGAACTTAGGAATAAAAGATTGATTAGTATCTTTATAAAGGAATGAACCTTTTTCTTATTCTTACTTTTCTTTTTTCATGTTAAATTACCTTTTAGCGGTATGGTACGAAAACCATGCATCCTTTTAACGCCTAACTTGATAGTGCAACCTTTAATTCTAAATCTACTTAATAAAAACCTTCAATTCATACATTAATTCATTCACTGACCTGACAGACAATGCACAGCCGCGCTGGGTCTGAAAGCATGAAACGCACAAGAGTTCCATTTGACACAAAGGTTAGCTATAACTTTTTTTGAAAATCCCCTAAAGAGATGAAAGTTTGTATGGCAGTTCGACATTTTGCCGATGGGATATCCCATGCGGCACAGGGCTTGTAGGGTGTATACATCCAAACAAGTAATTGTATAGGTATCGATTGGTTCTTTAATGTGGGTGTACTATAGATACACTTCTGCCTAACCCTTCGGGGAATACAGGCGTGAAAATGTAATATGTGGTTCTTTACAGTTACGTAAATCCTTATTTGAAAATACCACCAAATATTAAGTGGCTCCCTCTTGGGTCGGGTCAGAATCGTGGAAAGACGAATTGGAAACTACAAACAGCTTAGATTTATATCTTTATCTGTTTCAGAGAAATTCGACCGAGAATCTTTCTACGAGAAAGAAAACCTTGTAGTAAAATAAATATTGTGTAGTTTTTTGTTAGATTTTTGTAAAACAATATAAATGTGAATAAAACTTATATTAGGTAAGTTATTATTTTGAGTCGGTTAATTATTTGAAAAAAAAAATAAAGTAAGAAGAATGTTTAGAATGACCAAATCTGATAATAACACAATCTGAAGTAATAAAAGAACTCAAGTGCCCTTCCTAACGACGTTGAAGTTCATTTAGTTGGGAGGAGGAACATTTTGATTGCTTTCTTACTAATTAAAAGTAAGATAATTTCCGGGCGACGGTTTTGACGAGAAATGGAGTAAAGACCGAAATATTATGAAAAAGGATTCAATGGTTTCTTTCTTGTGCTTCTTCAGACGTTATAGCCTTATATCATCAGCCGATAATAAAAATCCGTTGATGACCTCATCTTAAATCACTTCAAAGTACTTACAAAATGAAAACTATGACAACTTTTCGTGAAAAAATAAACAAATTTACTATTACTATTATATCTTATCTTTTTAAATTACATAAGATAACATCACGCCTGTAATCCCCGAAGGGTAATGCAGAGGTATATCTATAGAATGTAGGTACACCTACATTTCGTCAGAATTAATTACAGCCTCTTATCAATAAGCATACCCACTACTGCTTGCTGCTTGCGTATAACAACGAGCTATCTGTAAAAAAATATGCTGTGAAAAAGCTTAGCCTTGTTAAGTAGTGACAAAGCTGTCTTTTTATGGTGTACATAATAAAGATTATTATATCTATCTATCTATCTGTCCAGGGAGTGTCCGATGTGCAGGGAGTGTATGATGTGATTAGCTGATATGGACAAATAGAAAAGTGTATTTCATTTTCTGAATTTTGTGTTCCGTGTAACTTATAATGTACAAAAGTAAAGTATAGAATAAAAACATGAATCTACCATATTATACGGAGTCAGTCAAAAAGACATAACTGCAGTTATAAATCTAAGTCAATGTTTAAAACAAACTGGGCACTACGCCCGAGCGTTGTGTACATAAAACATAAAAATATATAAAAGTACCAACTAGCGGTCAGTTTGTCATGCAACTTCTGAAAGGCAAGTTACATGGAGGCAATCTGTGACGTCAGACGTGCAGCCATTAAAACCAACTTGCTTGGCGACAGACATAATTAATTAATTTGCTTGCTGAATGCCTGAAATGAAATGAATGTCCATTCATTTAATAGCGACCAACCACTAATGAAATAGTTGGTAAACCTTTTCGTGGAACGCAATGTATTAGAATGCATTAGGGGCTCGTGGCTAAATAATAAAAATGTTACCTCACAAGCTTGGAAAGAATCTGTTTGTCATTCGAAATCTGCGTGCAAAAGTGCATTTTGTCCGCTAGCGTGAAAAGAGTTTTTAAAATTCGAACCTTTCTATTCAATAATTTTCTATACCGCCGGGTCCACTGAAAATGCATAAATACTTATTTCATGTCAATGCGCCAACCACATTTATAGAATAATCGCACTAGCCAGTAAGATAACTGCATGAAAAAAAATCTTAAAATTTTCTTCTCTCTAATTACTCGTAATTCACTTACCATCATTAATTTTAGATTGTTTTTTGATAAAATCGTAAGACATCTTATAATATGAGTGATTCCAGTAGCGAAGAAGATATAAATTCAACACCTGCAGAGTAAGTGCAAGCGGTACATAATGCCAAATTGAGTTTTCTGCCGGATAAATCGCGCGAAAAGTACATAAAAGCGTACAATTTGTTCAATGCATGGAGACATTCTAAAGGTGCGAAAACGTTTTCAGAGACTATAATGCTATCATACTTCATTGAACTATCTAAAACAAGGAAATCAAGCACACTTTGGAGCATTTACTCGATGCTAAAAGCCACGATCAAAACAAAAAATGATATTCACATAGAAAAATATTCCGAACTATTGGCGTTTTTAAAGAAAAAGCCAAACGGCCACAAACCGAAAAAATCTAAAATTTTCACCACTACTAACATTGTGCAGTTTCTAAACGAAGCGAACTTAACTCCGAATTTCGTGCTACAAAAGTTAATATTTCGCTTTTTTATAATAATATTATTACCTATCTTTGTTCAAAGTGTACCTAATTTATGTGAAAATATTTACTTAATGTTATTTGCTGTAAAACGAATTTTCATTCTTAGCGTTACTGGTTGTTCTCATTATTGGCATTAGTGGGGCGTGCCGGACTAATGAACTCACCTATCTTAAAACGAAAAACATTGAGAAGCATTCATAAAAGTTGCTGTTGGTTAACTTATCAAACACGAAGACCAATATTGATAGGAACTTCGTGATTCGTGACGAATATGTCAAAATTGTAGATAAATATCAAGCCTTGCGCCCTGCTAATTCACGAATCGATCGTTTTTTTTTGCAATACCAATCTGCCTAGCCTTTCCCAACTATGTTGGGGTCAGCTTCCAGTCTAACCGGATGCAGCTGAATACCAGTATTTTACATGGAGCGACTGCGTATCTGACCTCCACAACCCAGTAACTGGGTAATACGATACTCCTTGGTAAGACTGGTTGTCAGACTGTCGGGCTTCTGACGACCCGTAACGACTGTCAAAGATCCACGAATGACAGCCGAGACCAACGGCTTAACGTTCTTTCCGAGGCACGGAGGAGTCTCGGTATGTAAAGATGGTCACCCATCCACCGACCAACCCCGGCAAGCGTAGCTTAACCTGATGGATCGACCCGGTGCAGCTGTTATTACTTAGCCACGAGCAAAGTTATACCTCCAACGACGCCCTTGCATATTTTTGACTTGTTTTCTATAGAGTCTTCTATGTATTCTTCTGCCATAGTACTGGACTTCCAGCCGCCGTGACGCTTAAGCGTGGTTAGATCAGTGCCCGAGTCAGTTAAAAGTGTGGCCGACGTCCTCCTAAAACAATGCCCGGTATATTGCTCTGGTTCCTGTAGTCCAAGGAAATTGCCAATTTCTCGTGGCAAACCACCAACTTTGGTACTTCCCATAGGCTGTCTAAAACATTTTCCTTTGCGGTATTGTAAAAAACAACTACACAAACAACTAATTTTTTTATAACAAAGAACTAACCATCGTTTATCATATAGCTGAGAGCAGCGGTTACAACAAGAAGATGGTTAATGATTTGATACAAACAAAACGCCGTAACATAGTTCGTTCTCTTTTGTATCCATTGCCCCCAGAGAAACCACATCAATATATAGGTAGTTTGACGTACTTAGGGTCAATTAGTGATAGGGTTTCAAAAACTTTGTATAAAAATGAAATAAGGGTAGCATTTAAAACAGATAACTCTTTGAGACGGATTAGTAACGAAAAAGATCGTTTAGAAAATCATAAAAAATCAGGTGTATACAAGCTACATTGCGATGATTGTAATGGTATTTACATTAGGTCAGACTGGTCGTAATTTCCAAACAAGATATAAGGAACATATTGCAGCTTATAGAAATAGTTGTCCAGAAAGATCCCATTTTGCTCAACACTTAACAGATTCAGGTCATTCATTAAATAATAATAACACTTTCAAAATTTTACACACATGTGACAAAGAATTCAAAATGTCAGTATTAGAGAGTTTAGAAATTGTAAAAAATAATACAGCGAACGTTACACTGTTGAACGAATTAAATACCAGTAATCCAAAGTCGCCTTTGTTGCGACTGTTTGCCCCTTATCGCGCTTATCGCACTGATAACGATCCAAGCCGCGTAGCGCCGAGCAGCAATCCTATATAAGTGGGGGTGACGGGCGATTTGATTCACTTAGCGCGCGGCAGCGGTCCCGGACGGACGTGTTTGCGCAGTGTTAAGTGTTCTCGTGTGTTCGGCTCAGTAGAGCCAGTGATCGTGTTTTCGTCGCGCCCCGCGACGGACGTCATAGTCGCCTTGACTATCTTCGATTTATTAGCTGTGTGCCTTTTTCAAGGCACAGCTAGTATAATTATTTCTTTAACAGAATATTGTTAAAATATACGTTCGACGGTGATTTTTGCCCCTTCCGGGTAAAAAACCACAGTTTCGTGGTCCTCGGTGGATACCTTACGGTGCCAACGAAACCGAGGGGGTGTTGACCCAAACGCACCCGCCAATCCCCATCAGGGTGAGGCAGAAAGTTGGACGGGTCCCAGTGTTCGGCCTTGGGGGATCTCCTAGTCGGCATTGGTGACAGTTTTCCTTTCACAGCAACACACCTGGTGTCGGTTGGGTGTGTCTACCCCTTCGCACCAGACCCAGTTAGGACCCCGTTGCACAAATAAGATAGGCAACGGGCCAAAGCAAGCTTAGGGCTCACCAATAGGTTACACACCTCCCTGTCTATACCCGACAGGGAGGGTCACACATCCCCGGGCAAGTCCACCCGGGGAGTTAGGTGTTAGGGCAAATGTTAGGTTCCCCTTACATTTCCTCCCTTTTACTCTCTCTAGCCTAGTCTTCCTACGACTATGGCTGTCGCCGTGCCTAACGACACGGCCCGCCTCATACTTGAGTGTCTCAAGGCCATCCTGGTCAAAGAAGGCATCTCAGACAAGTATGCCGATGAAGTCTCTCGCATCGAGCGAGCGCTCAATACCCCGATCGACCCTACCATCGCTGGTTTCAGCGATGTTTTAGTCATTCCCCCTGTCTCAGTTAGTCTACCATGCTCATCCGGCCTCACCGGTGAGATGGATATAGACGAGCCCGCTTCTTCCAAGCGGGCAGATACCCCCATGCCCGCTTCCTCAAAGCGTGTAGCAGCGGCCTCTTTCCCGCTACATTCCGACTCGGAGGATGTCTTATCCTCCAACTCTACGTCCCAAACCGACGACGATGGCTTCTTGCCCGTCGTCGGCAAGGGAAACAAGAGGAAGAGGAAGAAGAAGCATAGCTCCACCCAGGCCACCAAGGTGGCCGCGGTCGAAGAGCCCGTTTCCGATAGGGAAACAAACAACGTCGTCATCGATGACGTCATTTCCCCCACCCCTACCCCCGTAGCGCAAGTCGCCGGTACAGTGCCCAGTAGCACTACCGTTGTTGACACCGCGATTTCCCCCTCCACCTCGACCGCCGCGATAGTAGCACAAGTTGCTCCGGGGCCTCGCATAATCAAAAAATCGCCCCCTCCCCCCGTGTTCATTCAGGACAAGGGGAAGTGGACCGATATTTCCAAATGGTGTTGCGATCAAAAGATCGCGTACACCAATGCCCGCAATACCCAACAGGGTATCAAAGTGACCATCCCTACGTCTAACGACTACAGGGATCTCACTAGACTCCTCCGTTCTAGAGGTGTGGCATTTCACACCTTCTCCCTGCCTGAGGAGAAACAGACCCGCGTGGTGATAAAACGTATCCCACGCGAACTAGCCACATCCGACATTAAAGATGATCTCATTTCACAGGGCATCCCGGTCGACGAGGTACACCGCATGCACCGCGCTCGCAACGGCGAAGCGTTCGACATGGTCCTCGTTGTCTGTCCCCCCTCGGAGTCCCGCCTACACCCTATATTCAATGTCAAAGCCATCTGTAACCTGACGGGCTTTGACATTGAAAAGCCCCATAAAAACGCCACAGTCGGTCAATGTCACCGTTGCCAACTGTACGGGCATTCACAGAAGCATTGTTATGCTACCCCCAGATGCGTCAAGTGCCTGGGTGAGCACGGCACTGCCGAATGCTCCCGGCCCAAGGACCGCTCGCTCTGCACCGAGCCGCCTAGCTGTGTGCTATGCGGTCAGTCAGGGCACCCAGCCAACTACCGTGGCTGCCCCAAAGCTCCCAAGACCGCTCCCTCCAAACTGGCGAAGCGCTCAGACGCTCGCCAGCAGAGGGAAGCTCCCTCCGCCTACAGGGCCCCCACCGCCCATATCCCAGAGAGGCTCAGCCCCCAAAGGCCTAGCCCCTGGAACCAACTCCATCACCAGCAGGCTTTCCCTGCCTTAGGGTACCCCAAGCCCCAGGTCCCCCCCCCCCTCATGCGTCCCCCCCCCCCTTATGGATCCCCGTCTTCGCGCACCTGCGCCCCTTATTCGTCAGATTCCTGCTCTGTTAGCAGCGCGCCCTCCCCCCCCTCCCCCCGCGGCCCCTTTCGATCCATTTAATGTGATCACTTCCACTTACATGACTTTCCTCACCCCTCGCGCTAGGCAAATGGCCAACGAAATCGTTGCTGCCAGAAATGCCAACGACGTAGGTAGGATTCATCAAATTTTTAATGCGTATCCCGAGATCACGCAAGCCATGTCCTCCCTAGCCAACCACCCTACCCCCCATAATGTCTAACACCACCGTAGCTAGGTTCAAACCCCGATCCCTTAACTTAGGATTTTTCAATGCCAACGGCATTCAACACCAAAGAGATGAAATCGCGGAATTCCTCCGCGACCATCAGATAGATATCCTCTTAGTACAGGAAACATTCCTCAAACCCCATAAACGGAACCCTTCTATCGCAAACTATCGTATAGTTCGCAACGATAGAACCCGTTGTCACAAGGGCGGCACCCTTATATATTACAAAAAGGAACTCTATTGCATCCCAATAGATCCTCCCTCTCTCTCTCGGATAGAAGTCTCAGTATGCCGCCTAGGCATGTCCGGCCATCAGCCGATCACCCTAGTCTCTGCATACCTCCCTCCCTATTCCTCCGCCACGGAGAATCCCCAGGAATTCTCCAATGACTTCACCGCGCTACTCGGCTTGAGTGACTCCGTTATTATAGCGGGTGATCTCAACGCTAAACACCCGGCTTGGAATTGTTCCACTACCTCCGTTAGAGGGCGACACCTGTTCGACCTCTCAAACTCCCATAACTTCGATATCATCGCTCCGATGACTCCCACTCATTTCCCTCACGAACCCAGTCACTCCCCCGATATCTTAGACATGGCGATCCTTAAGAACGTCAACCTTAGGTTAAACTCTATAGAAACGGTGCACGAGCTCACCTCTGACCACCGCCCAGTAGTCATGAAACTGGCCCCCCGCATAGGTCTCCCCGACCCCACCCAACCCCCTGCCACCAAGAAGGTAACGGACTGGAGGAAAGTAGGCGAATTGCTGAAATCCAACACGTCCCCCCAATTGGACTCTATTCCCGAACAGTTCGATTCTGTCGCCGACACGACGGCCGCGATCGACTCGCTCACGGATCACGTACAATCGGTTTTGAACGACTGTTCAAGGCAAGTTCCAGTGGTGGACGACCACCGCTTCAAATTGCCGGCCGATGTGCGTGATCTGATGACCGAGAAGAACGCGGCCACCCGTGCCTACAGCAATTTCCCATGCTCCGCTAACAAATCTCACATGCGCTACTTACAGCGTAAAGTAAGGACACGCATTGCTGAGTTGCGTGAAGCGGGCTGGGACAAGATGCTGAGCGATCTCGAGCCCACTCACCAAGCTTTCTGGCAACTCCAGAGAAATCTCCAGTCCCAACAGGGCGCTTCCATGCCCCCCCTAGTCCGTCCCGATAAGACCATAGCCTTCGACGACTCCGACAAGGCGGAATGCCTAGCCGATAGTCTCGAGGCTCAATGCTCGCCTAGCTCACTGCCTGTAGACCAAGCTCATCTCGATGAGATTGACGCTGAAGTCGAACGCAGAGCATCTCTCCCCCCCGTCGAAGACCCCGATGATCCACTGCCCCCCATCACTCCTGATGAGGTGCACGAGATCATCAAAGGTCTTAAAACGCGTAAAGCCCCCGGCTCAGATGGACTCACTAATAGAGTGATCCAACTTTTCCCCTCTCACTTAATAATGCTCTTGACCATCATCTTCAATGGTGCTCTCGGCAATAATATCTTCCCCCAGGCATGGAAGGAAGCCACCGTTATAGGTATCCCCAAACCCGGCATGTCCAAATCCGATCCCTCTAGCTACCGTCCCATCAGTCTGCTCAGGGTTCTCGGTAAAATCTATGAGAGGCTTATTTATAAGCGTCTCAGAGACTACGCCGAGACCAAGGGTCTCATCCCGAACGAGCAATTTGGGTTCCGCACCCAACACTGCAGCATCCACCAAGCCCACCGCATAGTCGAGCACATAAGCGAAAGCTTTATGCGAGGCCTAATGGTGGGGGCGGTGTTCTTCGATATAGCGAAGGCGTTCGACAAAGTCTGGCACAATGGCTTATTATACAAGCTATACCAACTCGGTGTGCCCGATCGTCTCGTGCTCATCTTACGAGACTTTTTGTCAAACCGCACCTTTCGCTACCGCATAGAGGGTGCCCTATCCTCACCCCGTCCCATTCGCGCAGGTGTCCCCCAGGGCTCTGTCATATCCCCGCTCATCTTCACGCTGTTTACTAGCGATATTCCCAAAAGTAGAAAGGCACAGTTGGCTCTGTTCGCAGACGATACGGCCATCTACTTTAAGGCCCGTAGTCCCGTTACGATTCGCGACACTCTCCAAACCTCAGTCGACAAGCTCGGCGAATGGTTCAGGAAGTGGCGAATCGAGGTCAATCCCGATAAGAGCCAGGCGGTTCTCTTTTCCAAACCGCGTAAGAAACCCACCCTCCCCGAGCCCATCACCATGTTCGGCAAGCCGATCCCTTGGGAGAAGCGAGCCAAATATCTCGGTGTAGTCCTCGATGACCACCTCACTTTTCAAGAGCACATAAAGCAGGTTCGCTCGCGAGCCGCTTTCGCTCTAGGTAGGCTTCACTCCGTCCTAAATGCACGTAGCAAATTGTCACTTAGGTGCAAATTGCGTATCTACACTGCGTGTATCCGTCCCATCATGACTTATGCCGGTGCCGTCTTTGCCCACACTAGACCCCGCCATATTCATAGGTTGCAAACCATTCAGAACCGATTCCTCCGTAGAGCTACCGATTCCCCCTACTATGTCCGTAACGAGATCCTCCATCTCGACCTTAAAATCCCCACGATAGCTCAATTCTTAAAACGCCTCTCTAAGCGTTTCTTTGACTCCGCCGCCAAACATCGCAACCCACTGGTTGTCGAGGCGGCCAATTATACCCCCTCTCGCATCAGTCATACCCGCCGTCCGAGGCATGCTCTCACCGACCCCGACGACCCCATAACTCTCCTCCAGGAGAGCAATAGGGCCACCAGTACGGTTCTTAAAACCAGACGCCGTCCTTCATTCCGACCTCGACGTCGAGGACCTCCTCGACCGCGACCCCGATCTAACAGGATGACAACTCATCCTACTCCTCCCCGACCCTTGTCTGTCGACGGTGAAGCGCCCGCACAGGCGGACGCTGAGCCGCCAGTAGTAGTAATAGTTAATTTAAACTCCCCGATCCAGCCTGTCCCCACTAGCTGCCCTCCCCCCAGCGACGCCCTAAGCCGAGGTCCGTACCCCACAGGGGGTGCCCTTAGCGAGCCGTCGTTTAGTTTATAATTAGTTTTAGATTAGTTTTTAAATGCCCCTGGCTGGAGGCGCTTTGAGTTAGTATCATAGCTTAGAGCATCTTCGCAGGACAGTCCGGTTAAGTAGATAGTACCCTTTGTGGTAAAACCTACGAGATGCCAATCATAAAAACAAAAAAACAAAAACAACGATTTGATTCACTCTGCGTCCAGCGCTCGGTATGGCAACACGTCGTGTTCTGGTTTGCAATTGATCAATCGTCATCCTGAGGATGCCTCGTTGAGAGGTGAAACACGTGTCGATTTCTTACAGGGTTTTTTTATGACTCTTGAAGAATAGTTAAACGGAATAGGTTACTAAATATATCTACGTCTATTGTATTTTATAATGGATTTCCGCAAAGTCACGCCTGAATCAATTAACTATTACCAATTGTAATAATTTTACTTTTAATTTTTAAATAAATAAACACTCATTTAATATTTGCTGTTTTCTTACACCTAGCAATTTCCTCGCTGTAGCGAGGTGAAAAGTTGTGTTTCGGTCGGCAGCAAAGTTATTCTGCGTCTCGTACCTTTGAAACCTTCGCAACGCTCAGGATTCTATATTTGAACCTAGAATCCTTCGTTTGCTCAGGTTTCAATACAAGTACTCGCGCCAAAAAACAACTTTGCAGCCTTGCATAACTATTGCACGGGTTGATCTTCAAGATTACGCAACGCTTGCCGAGGTCCGTGGATGGGTGACCATCCATTACATACCGAGACCCCTCCGTGCCCCGGAAAGCACGTTAAGCTATAGGTCCCGGCTGTCATTTGTACATCTTTGACGTTCGTTACAGGTAGTCAGAAGCCCGAGAATCTGAGTCTAACAACCAGTCTTACCAAGGGGTAGATATCGTATTACCCAGTTCTGGATGTCCGATAGGCATTCGATCCATTTAAAATACTGGTATTCAGAGGCATGCGGTTAGACTGGAAGCCGACCCCAACATAGTCGATAAAAGGTTAGGCAGATGATGATGCATTAGCTCGCGTCAAACGTACTTGTTTCGATATATTTATATTGCAAAACAAACACGTTCCCGTATAATGTGAGTTATCTCCGAGTGACTGCTATGAAACATTTACATATAAAACAATAAATCTATCATCAGCAACGTAACGCTAGGACATTACGCATCTTTTTAACGTTCAGAGCAACACAGGAACACAGTTTTTATAGATGTGAGTAATAAAATATTAATCTCGTAAACCGTTCACATGCTTACATGATAAAGGCACTGCACTACGGCATTTTAGTAGCTCTCAAGTTTACTCGGAAATTAGAGGCCTCCGAGTCAAGTAGCTAGAAACAACCCTAAGTCAGACTTAGTTTTCTCCGTGAAACAAAGCTCTTCCGTGAATTTAACGACTAGTCTAACTCCTCTAACTAGTACAGCAATTGCAGTCACTCCTGACACGCTCGATATTGTAAATCGGTTCTACATTCTATCGAAGAACTAATATTATCTTTTTATGAACCGCTAATGAAGTCTCTTTTATCAACACTCATTGTCAAATGCATATTTACTTAATGTATATGTAATCGACATATTATTATCCGCGTTTCATAATATTATCTCTGCGAAACAGCTGTCGATATGCCCTTAGAACTATTTTGCAATAATATTCAAATTTAATCCTCTAATTGAATTGATACAAAAGACAATTAGTGGCCGGGAACCGAATTAATTTAATAAATCTGCCTCGGTAGACAATTCAAATACGGACTAAGCCGAGATAATCGTTACATTTCATTAATTTAGTAAGTCTTCATTACACGATTTGCATTACGTAGATATTCTTAGCAGTTGAATGCAAGTTACGAGTGTAATTTTGAAACTGCTTTACCAAAGTGAGTTCAAAAACTGGTGGGGATGAAATCGTATAACACGAAGGAAAGAGTTGCCCTATTACCGCAAACTTCCGCGCAGATCTAGCTAACAGAGTTTGCTCAAACGGTTTATGTTGTAAGTACAATGCTGATGTAAATACAAAAATATTTTAGTGCTCCCAGCTCCATTCTGAATTTTGTTAAGACTTCAAAACTCTTAAAACTGTTTTCGAGTTGCAGTGGATCGGCGGTTCGTGAAATTTTAAATTACTTTGTAAAGAGTCGATTCGGTATCATCAATTGTAGATTTCGCACCTACTTCGTAGTTTTAAAGTAGGTATTAATTGAAAACATGTTTTATTTAAATACAACAATTGTATGCTAATTAATACATTGTTATCTAGAACAATTATCAAAGAATCCATTGTAAGGCATGCCTTAGATATTTTCGGGCTAACATTTAGTGGTTGTGAGTAAGCCAGGGGTGCAGCACACGCAGGAAGGAGTACCTACACACAATTATTCACACGGCAAAAGCACGTCCGTCGTTCCGAAACCGGGTAATTTACGAGCGGCCTTATCTGTCGCGGCGCATCGTAAAGTCCGCGCACTTCACGTTCAAACTCACTATTTTACAAATGTAGCAAAACGTGACGTTTGTTTGTAGTCACAATGTTTTATTTTTAATTTATATGGCACAGAATTGTTGGACCTCCTACATGATCTGGTTATTTATTTATCATTAGGCTTTCTAGGCACTCCTGACTTGAGCGTTCGAATGTTTTGTTAAAAACGTGCTAGGCACGTGCGTCTCTATAGCAGCAATGTTAATTCATAAAATAGCACCGCGGTCACTGAAAATATGTGATTAAAAACAAAATAATTCAAGGAATTGCTGAAACCAGTTCAAATGTTCATAGTATGCATAGTATGGATATTGTGGTTAAAATGACCAAAATTACGTGTTCAAAATTAATAAATGTGGTTCTGTACAGGACTGTGAAGTAGTTATTATTTCTGAGCGGTTTTATTTATCATCGCCCATAAATACCACTGAAACCGAATTTGGACGCGTGGGTGGGACCCGGCCGGCGGTTTCCTCGGTCCCTTTATATAACAGATTTGTCATAAAATGAAATATTCGATGCATTAATTTTTATCAAATTTCCACCGACCTTATTTAAGTGGTAGCTGGCTTGGGTATGGTCCTAGTTTTCACGCTCTGGAAAATTGAGAAAGGGTTTACTTAGGTATTTAGTATCAGCCTTGAATTGTTCCACATAAAGATCTGACTTTCCTCCTACCAAATATAAAAAACCGAGAACTATGTAGTACATACATGGTCATAGAATAGGAAATACACCCGTCAGTCAGTACCTTTAGCAACAGACAGCAGCTAAGCACCTAGTAGAAAGTTCTCCTCTGTCCAATCCATTAATTATCACACATACACACATAACGGTAAACCTCCAACTTTCTCTCAATAAATCGTAGACACACACACTACATTCCAAGTACACACTTTTGAAAAAATAAGGCTTTAGTTACTAAGTCATAGCCCAAACAGCCAGAACCAGTGAAACTAAGTAATCGAATGTTCCAATAGAAGTTAGCGGCAGAACTTTGTTAACACCCGCAGGCCTTAGAACTACTTTGCTTGTATTTGCCACTATTAGCAACCGGTGGATTGTAATAATTGTTGGTTGCTAATTTTATATTACACTAGCTGTGCCCCGCGGTTTCACCCGCGTAGGTTCTCGATCCCGTGGGAATATAGGAATAAAACGTATCCTATGTCCTATTCCAGGTCATGGTCAACACGTGTGCCCATCCTCTCCTCTCTAGAGTAGGGAACGTAGCGGCAGCGCGGCGCGGCGTCGGCGTTACTTCGAAATTAAATATCCGATTTGAATGAATTAAAAAGTATTTTCCTGCTACATAAATACCCTTGATGTTAAAACTATTTATTTGAATAAGAATTAATATTATGTTGATAAAACTCTTTCTCAAATAATGCATTAATTTCGAACAAATATGAATACCATAAAAAAAGGTTATAGTGAGTCAATCTTAAAAGACAGTCATATGCTATCGCGGACTTTTTTTAGAAATTTTAAAGAGGAACATTTCCATCATACATTATATTTGCGTAACTTAAACCGTTTACGCAGCGCACGCAACGGAAGCTCTCAAAAAGTAATAATATTTCCCGTTTTTGCAACACTTTTCTATTATACTCCGCTCCTATTAGTTGTAGCGTGATGTTATATAGTTATATACCTTCCTCGATAAATGGACTATCCAACACAAAAATATTTTTTCTATTCCAACCAGTAGTTCCTGAGATTAGTGCGTTCAAACAAACAAACAAACTCTTTAGGTTTATAATAAAATAAAACTGTAATTATGGCCACGCTATTGAATTGGGAAATTCCTGTAATGATAGTGATGATGAGTTAATAAATAAATAAATAAATAAATAAATAATATTAGTATAGATTTTGTGACATTAATGTTGAGTTATTTAATGCTAGCTTTTGCCCGCGGCTTCGCCCGCGTGGATGTCGGATATCGTCGAACGAACTACTGGTATACTTATCTAAGAAATGCTGGGTTTCCTATACAAACTTTCATCCCCTATATCACGATATATAGTATTATTTTTGATAAAAAAAGCATATATCCTTCCCCAGGATGCCATCTATCTCCTTACCAGTTTTTGTCGAAATCCGTTCAGTTGTCTATGCGTGAAAAGGTAACATACAGACAGACAGACAGTTAGACAGACAGAGTTGCTTTCGAATTTATAATATTAATAATAAGTAAATATAAGTGCCTACATACAAATACGATAAATCAGATATTCATTTTGATAATAATGTTACCGCCCTTACGATTGACATTTATTTATGACTGAGGTGTCCGATTCTTAATCAAGGAGAAAATAACGATTGCTCAGAATATATCACAAATAACCAACTGAAAGGTTTCCACTCAGTCATTTCGAACTTCTATTAATTATAAGAATTACCAAACTCTAATAAACTCGCGATGTTACGGAACGCCTAAACAAGTTACAGCCAATAATTCTCGCAGTATATTTGATTTATTGTAATAACTATACACACAAGTTCGGTAGCAAAACAAAAACTAGGAAAACAAAGCGGCTCCCATGAGCTTTCCTGTAGTCGAATAAAAATAAATATATCTCAGGACAGAATCAATTATGGAGAAAAAAAAGATTTCAGAAGCCATGTCTGCATTTATGTGTCGCATTTCAGCGATGAAAAAGCTTTTTAACATTACAATGAGAGCCATTTTATATTTCCTGATGTAATAAATCAAATCTCCTTGGCGTAGTGACGTCCCCCTTGAATCTCGGAGCCAATACTGAATGGATTTAATTCCGTGTTTCGTAGATGGGAAAAAGAACGTTTATCGTACCTAATTTTGAAAAAGTATGTTTGATTGCTAGATTGGTTTAGGGCACGTAGACGCGGCAGACGAGCCGAAGATGGATCTGGTATTTAGAATAAGTTAGGTATTGATGGACGGTCCGTATCTCACCTTAGCAACCATCACAACGACTGAATCGTCAGTAAATCATCAACTTTAACTACAAAACTCTGTTTACGTCCTCAGTATGTTCGGAAAGGATACTTAGATTGGTTTTAAGTTCACATAAGTAGTTTCATACCTCTGTGAAGTAAGGTGAAACGTGTTTTAATTCTAAATAGAGTAGCAAGTTGTGAAGTCAACTGGGAGGAACTACCCTATCGTGTAGTACGGGTAGAACGGGGCGCACGGACGTGCACGACGGCGACTTTCAACCCTGCACAATACATTACAGTTGTACGTGGCTTAAAGCACTTGACGGAATGAGTGTACTCAGAGTCTGTTTTTTAATAATGTTTGTGTAGACAAAGGTAGGTTTGCGATTTCATAGGGATCAATCTATTATCTTAAAGTAGTGACGCTGTCTAATTCGGGAAAAAACATAATCATCAATTTATTGTGTCCACTTGCTTATTGGTTATTTATCTACTGTGTGGTTTTTCGTTCATTTACTATGTCGTTTAACTTGCAAGAGACTTTAATAACTTGCGTAAAATGATGCTCCCTTTCATTTGATCCACCACTTCACCTAATATGATTTACCCAACTCCTGTTACACCGTTAAAATTTTCGTATAATCCTTGACAAAAACAAACCACGATCGTATTCCTGGTAATAATAGGTTAGGTTCAACATAATCCCTATAATCCCTAACAGGACATACGGAGCGGAGATGTTCTAATGGAATGTAAATCTTCGTAGTCGCGACCTGACCTCGCCTCTGTACTTCATATCGTATGAGATAGATGGCGCTATCTACCGCTCAACTTCTTAACATAACATAACAGCACGGTTGCACACGAAAGGCTAGGCAGAGGTGCACCTATAGTAACACCCACTACGGGACGTGCCTATTGCCATCAACCGAGCACAAATCCAAACTCAACCACCCGCTCAACTTCTTATCCGGTAAACCTCAAACGGCACTTATCTTGAAAGAATTGAAAACGTTTTAAAAAATACTTTAAAGTGGAATTATGTGGATTAGAGGCGATTTAAAATGCGTTTGTGAATTCGACCGTCGTCGTAGAGTAGACCGCACGTCACACTGGTGTGGTTAGCGACTAACCTGGTGTCAGAGTTTTAAAGCCGCCCATGGGACTCTGACTTCGCTTCACATGCCGTCGAGTCCTCACGATGTATTCCTTCACCGTTTTTGAAGCAAGTGAAAAATACTGGTTTTGTTACCACTGACGTGGGACCTATCGTGCTTATAAACAAAAGAAATCAAGAGGTTTTTTTTTTTGAGAATCAAAATAATTCTTACATTGTGAAAAATATGTTATTATTAAACTGATATCCAGCTGCACTTGACATAATTCACACAAAAGATACATTCTGCGACATTCCCAGTGACAACAATAAGGAAATGTTCCCAAAAACATTTACCATCTGACATTAGCTTTTGCTTGGAAAGCGCCCATTTGAGTCCGTTAGTGAGGAATATTACGAAAAATCATTTCAGTAAACATGTACTCGTAGATTTATATGTACATACTAGCTACCCGTCCCGGCTTCGCACGGGTACCACTAAGTATCTAACCTACCCTACCTACCTTACCCTACCTACCCTAACCTACCCTACCTACCTTACCCTACCTACCTTACCCTACCTACCTTAAACTACCTACTCTATACTACCTACCTACCCTACCTACCTACCTACCCTACCTACCTACCCTACCTACCTACCCTACCTACCTACCCTACCTACCTACCCTACCTACCTACCCTACCTACCTACCCTACCTACCTACCCTACCTACCTACCCTACCTACCTCCTCTGAACCTCGTCAGAACCGATGATGGCGACGACACACTCAAAAAGGAGATTGCGACTTGCGTGCGAGAGGAGTTGAGCAAGCACCTCGCCACTATATCGAGTCCACCAGCACCTTCAACTACAATGACTTACGCGCAGGCTGCCAGTGCTCCTGCTTCTCGGCACTCAATAAAAGAGATTCCACAAAATAGACCCGCCCTCATCGTCTCGGCTAAATGCGACACTCAAACGCGCCAGGAAGTCGTGCAGTCTTTTAGGAATAGTATCAATTTCCGCACCACAACCTATGCGCCTACAAAAATCCAGTCCGTGTCCAACAACAAACTTAGGGTCGAGTTCGAAACGGAGAAACAGCGCGACGAGACCCTCAAGAAATTGGAAACTTCCTCCCAACTTACCGCGGAACTGGCACGAAAACTGAAACCCATGCTCATCCTCAAGGGAATCTCAATAGACACGCCTTCAGAGGAGCTAGTCGACATCATTCGCGGACAGAACGAAGAGCTATTGCCTCTCTTCGAAAGTAATGACGACCTGCGACTCGCCTTCAAACGGAACAATAGGAACCCAAATCTATACAATGCCATCTTAATCGCTCATCCCATCCTGTGGCGTAAAATAATCGACATGGGAAGAGTTTGCGTCGACCACCAACGCGTCCATTCCGAAGACTTCTCAACATTCATCCAGTGCAAAAAGTGCCTGCAGTTCGGGCACATTAAGACAAAATGCACCGCAAAACAATCTCCTTGCGCCTACTGCTCTGAAGAAGGCCACACTATCGAAAGCTGCCCACTTCGAGAGAAGAAAGGCGCGCCCAAATGCTTCAACTGTCACCAACACAACACAAAATTCAGCACCAGCTACGACATCGGACACAAGGCCACCGCTAACAATTGCCCTAGAGTGAAATCACTTAAACTTAAAATTACTAGCCGCACTGATTATGGATAAGTCACTCATTAAAATAGTACAGTGTAACATCGATCGCTCAAAAAATAGTTTCCACGAATTTTTAACGTACTTTTATAATGGCCAATACGACATTGCCTTGTTGTCTGAACCCTATATAGGATCCGGCAAGGAGGTCAAGCCCATATCGGGCATCGACATCTTTCAATTTTCAAACGGATGCAATGTTAAGGCATGCATCCTAGTCAAACCGGGGTGCGGTGTGGTTTTGGGGGAGTCCGGAATGTCTTCAGCTAACTTAAGCGTGATTCAGCTGCAAACCAACCACCAGAAATGGTACCTGGCCTCAGCCTATGTAGAGCCAAGAGACGACACCTCCTGCACACTTGAAGCAATAGACTGCTACCTCAAGGCCACATCGCAATACAGGTGCATACTGGGGGGAGACTTCAATGGTTGGCACCCTGCCTGGGGAAGCGATAAATCAAACCCTAGAGGAATCAGCCTTCTGGAGCTCGTCTACGCCAATGACATGTATATCTGTAATACCGGAACCACCCCGACATTCGAGACGGTAACGCATGGGCGCGACCGATCATCAATCATCGACGTGACGATCGCGTCTGCCTCTATGTACGACTTTGTACGTGACTGGAGAGTAAACCTGGACTGTTGCGCGTCATCGCAGCACAACGCTATCGATTTCTGTATTGCTACCCGCAGACCCAGAACAATAGTAAACAATAACAACTCGACCTTCTTATTTAACACCAAAGGAGCAGACTGGGCTGCCTTCAAGGATGCTGTGCTACACAAAATGACGCTCTCGGAACTGCTCGATAGCGATGTGCCCAACCTCGATGTCGATCATCTGGAATGCCTCGTCCACCAAATCACAGATTTAATACGTGACAGTTGCATGGAAACCATGCCCACCAAAGGGCAGCACCGCAAATACAAACCTCCATGGTGGACAGAGAATCTAGAAACCCAAAAAACCGAAATAATCAATCTCCACAGACGCATACACACTGCGAAACGACAAGGCCTACCACTGGAAGACCTTCTGGAAGAGAGCCAGAACAAGAAACGTGTCTACTCAGAAGAACTGAAAAAAGAATCTACCACAAACTTCCGCAAGTTCTGCGAACTTCAAACTAAAGAAAACGTTTGGTCGCTGACTAACCGACTCCTTAAGGAGACTGCGCCCAGAAGACCACCTATCACCCTCAAAGTAGGAAACAGATTTACCACCGATGGAGAGGAGACGGCCAATGCCCTCCTAAACCACTTTTACCCTGACGACACCTGCGACCAGATGCCAATACAAGCAGAACTCCGACGTCAATACTACAGCCCTACTACCAACACGGAAAATGACCATCCATTCACAGAAGAAGAGGTTCTGGAACAACTCAAACAAATAAGCCCTAGCAAAGCCCCTGGCCTCGACAATCTTACATCAGATATTTGCCTCCAATTTGCAGCACATTTCCCCAGCTTAATAACCGAAATCATGAACAGATGCCTTGCTCTACAGTATTTCCCCCGAATATGGAAGGAGGCCTATGTCAAGATCATTCCTAAACCGGGAAAGGATGATCCAAGTGATCTCAAATCGTTCCGCCCAATAGGTCTAATTCCAGTGTTCGGGAAACTCCTGGAAAAACTATTCATAAAAAGGGTGGCCCACCACGCTGAGGTGGGAAACAAACTAAACCCTCAACAATTCGGCTTCCGTCAACAAAAGAACACCATCCAAGCCATCCATACAGCACTCAACCACATACACCACGCCAAAGAAAACCACAAACTTTCTATAGCAATATCACTAGACATAAGAGCGGCGTTTGACAACGCTTGGTGGCCTGCCCTCTTCCATCGCCTTAAACACATCGGAACGCCGGAAAACATCTATGGGCTTATTAAGAACTACGTGCAAGACAGAACTGCCACGCTGGATCACGCAGGAGTCCGAGTCCGTAAAACCCTAACAAAGGGCTGCATTCAGGGATCCGCATGTGGTCCGGTTCTATGGAACCTGATCCTGGACGAGCTCCTAGACATGCAACTGCCACCGGGCTGCTATCTACAAGCCTTCGCGGATGACGTCCTGCTGGTAGTTACGGCGGACACGCCGGAAACAGTAGAGCAGCTAGCCAATAACATTCTCGCCAACATCAGCGAATGGGGCAAACGCGTTAAACTGACCTTCGGCCCAGCAAAAACACAAGTCATTGCCTTCACGCCCAAAGCGAAAACCGCACGGCTCCAAATGGACGGCATCAATTTAGCCTTTGTTCCCGAAATAAAGCTGCTTGGCGTCATCCTCGACGAAAAACTACGATATAACAGCCACGTAAAATATGTGTTGGGCAAAGCCACACGCATATTCAATAAACTACGAATGTACACTAGATGTACTTGGGGCGCACACCCGGAGAATGCCCGCACAATTTATTTGCATGTTATAGAACCCATTATCACTTACGCTGCTGGAATATGGGGGCACATAGTAAACAGGAAGAGTATTAAGAAACAACTGGCCAGCATTCAGCGGGGATTCGCACTGAAGGCCATCCGTGCCTTCCGGACCGTCTCTACTACCGCCGCTCTAGCACTCGCAGAACTTATGCCCCTAGATCTCAGGATCCAAGAAATTCACCATGTCGAGACGATCCGCCTCACAGGCACCAGTTACCTTTTGCCAGCGGACATAACTCCTGAACGCCCAACACCCGTACGTGAGCTGCTACATCCAGCATTAAGAATACCTAAGTCAGTTACCAGCATTCGGACACATAGACGCGCTGAAGACGAGGCGACCCAATTGACACCCCTAACGCAACACAACATCTTCACTGACGGCAGCAAACAGGACGATGGTGCTGCCGGAGCGGCCTTCGTTTGCTACGATCCGGGGGGAACAGCCATTACGAGAAAATTTAAACTACACAGCACCTGCACAGTCTTTCAGGCTGAACTGTTGGCCATCCTGGAAGCTTGCAAATGGGCATACACAAAGGGTCAAACAAACACCACCATCTTCTCCGACTCCCAATCGGCTATACAGGCGATCGCAGATCGGAGCAACACACACCCACTGGTCACTAAAATTCATAAAATCATACACAATCACACACACACACGCACGGACACACCACCACACATTGAAATCACTTGGGTGAAAGGGCACAGTGGAGTTGCAGGCAACGAAGCTGCGGATGTTGCTGCGAAAATGGCCTCTCGGCTACACAAAGCGCCGGACTACACCGCATACCCGATGTCATATGTCAAACACGCACTACGACAAATCAACTTGGCCAAGTGGCAAGCGAGGTACGAATCAAGTGAGCAGGGACAGCACACCAAAACCATATTTCCAACACTACTACAAATACACAAATTCCGGAAAAAGTTAGAACAAAACTTTTACATCACTCAAATTTTGACAGGACATGGCTTTCACAAACAATACCTCCATCGTTTTAAAATAACTGCAAACGACAACTGTCCCTGCCACGACAACACCGTACAAAGCATCGACCACCTCCTCAGGGATTGCCCCAGATTCGCCATGGATCGCATGCAATATGAGGCAATCTCTGAGAGATTTGGTATCACGGCATATGACATCGAGATGCTAACGCGAAAAGAAGAAGTATTAGATGCGTATATCACATACGCCACTAAAGTCTTAAGCAAACTAAAGAGCTTCAACGGCACATAAAAATGCCATCTTATATATTATATTTATTTTTCTGTACAATATTTAATATTTATAACTCATAATTTGTATATGTAAGAACCCCCAAAGAGAATAACAAAAATATGAAACAACAGTATCCGTATCAAATCGCGGACACTGTCGAACAAAAGAATAGTCCCAATAATAATAAATAAATCACAACCAAAACAAGCGAATCAATTAATAATTAAAAAAAAAAAAAAAAAAACCCTACCTACCTACCCTACCTACCTACCCTACCTACCTACCCTACCTACCTACCCTACCTACCCTACCTACCTACCCTACCTACCTACCCTACCTACCTACCCTACCTACCTACCCTACCTACCTACCCTACCTACCTACCCTACCTACCTACCCTACCTACCTACCCTACCTACCTACCCTACCTACCTACCCTACCTACCTACCCTACCTACCTACCCTACCTACCTACCCTACCTACCTACCCTACCTACCTACCCTACCTACCTACCCTACCTACCTACCCTACCTACCTACCCCCTACCTACCCTACCTACCTACCCTACCTACCTACCCTACCTACCTACCCTACCTACCTACCCTACCTACCTACCCTACCCTACCTACCCTACCTACTACCTACCCTACCTACCCTACCTACCCTACCTACCCTACCTACCCTACCTACCCTACCTACCCTACCTACCCTACCTACCCTACCTACCCTACCTACCCTACCTACCCTACCTACCCTACCTACCCTACCTACCCTACCTACCCTACCTACCCTACCTACCCTACCTACCCTACCTACCCTACCTACCCTACCTACCCTACCTACCCTACCTACCCTACCTACCCTACCTACCCTACCTACCCTACCTACCCTACCTACCCTACCTACCCTACCTACCCTACCTACCCTACCTACCCTACCTACCCTACCTACCCTACCTACCCTACCTACCCTACCTACCCTACCTACCCTACCTACCCTACCTACCCTACCTACCCTACCTACCCTACCTACCCTACCTACCCTACCTACCCTACCTACCCTACCTACCCTACCTACCCTACCTACCCTACCTACCCTACCTACCCTACCTACCCTACCTACCCTACCTACCCTACCTACCCTACCTACCCTACCTACCCTACCTACCCTACCTACCCTACCTACCCTACCTACCCTACCTACCCTACCTACCCTACCTACCCTACCTACCCTACCTACCCTACCTACCCTACCTACCCTACCTACCCTACCTACCCTACCTACCCTACCTACCCTACCTACCCTACCTACCCTACCTACCCTACCTACCCTACCTACCCTACCTACCCTACCTACCCTACCTACCCTACCTACCCTACCTACCCTACCTACCCTACCTACCCTACCTACCCTACCTACCCTACCTACCCTACCTACATCTACTAAACGTGAAAACCTTGCCCTGAGAATAACGAACACAACAAAAAAAGAATTATCCTAATCGGTCCAGCCGTTCTCGGGTTTTAGCGAGACAAACGAACAGCAATTGATTTTTATATATATGAAAGAAAGAAAGAAAGAAAATACGTTTATTTGCGGTAAACATGACGCAAAAAAAAGAAAATAAACAAAAAAAATACAAAAGGATGGGGAAAACATGCGTCACATTCACGCAAAACGACTATCGCTCAGCATTATGCTGCGACCCTATGCAGGACAGAGCCCCAGCGCTGGTTTTCAGCGACAGCCGGCGGCGCTGACGTAATGACGTCGACCGGTGCGGCACGGGTAAACCATTATTAGGACGATTATTACCCAATATAATATACAAGTGACGAATTTACTATACATAAACTATACATAAAAAAGATAAAAATAAAAATAAATAAAAGAAATTGGCAAACTTATCGGTTAGGATATGAGAATATCATCCTCCGTGTTACGTTTTGTGTAGTAGCAAAGCGTCCTCTTTGACGTACACCCAACATGCACGAAAGAATTATGAAATTGATGCAATAATTACAAACTGGCCAGTGACGTAATGTGTTATTGCAAAAGTTATGTGGCAGTTATTTAAAATGCGTTTTTAAGTGAATATTAAATGAGATGAGATGGACTCAATGGGAAAACTAAAACTTTGGAAACGAGGATGACCCGGCCATGTCAGTTAATAGCAATGACTTAATCGTCATTGATTTACAGAGCTCTGGAGTTCCAAAATCAGGGAGGCCAAAGAGGCGAATGTAAATACAGGAAGGCAGGAAATTTACGCTATACAAACTTCGCCCCCAAGACGACCCACTGACCGAAGAAATGAGGTCCGACTCACAAATAGAGATACAAAAAAAAAAAAAGAACAACACAACTAAGGTGAACACAAATATTGGAATATAAATTGAAGTTATATTGTAAATGGATGAATAAAAATATTTTGCAAAAAAAACATGGATGAAGTGAGCAAATAAAGAAAGTTATTGTTCATGAGAGTTATAAGTTATTGTAAGAGAGTTGTACATGCAGCAGTAATTTCTTGAGTCGAAATTTTAGTGATATATGATATATATATATTATATAGATAAATGTTACGTACCCAGCAAATGCAACTCACCTACGTTTACGATCGTAGATATATTTTTATTTTCTTTTTACGGTCATTCATAATACACTCTGCAACACTCAGTAGATTGCCGGTTGCCAATCTTAAAGTAAAAAAAATCACGTGTCTAATTCAAATTCAAAATATTTTATTTCTCATAAGTCTACGTGAGCATTTATAAAATAAATGTTTGACGCTACCTAGCTTCTGCCGTGCACCGTGCACGTGAACCGTGCAGGTTTCCAATTGGTCGGAGAAGAGCCGGAGGCATCTAACTCCACGGTTACTCTTTTAAAAATAATTGACATTAGATATGGAAGGACAGTGTAGACCTGTCAACAAGTACTAGATACTTAACAAAAAGTCTATAATTTTACCCTTTTAACTTAAACAAGGTTAAAAGAAGGTGGCTGGGACAGACTGGATGCGGCAGGCGGAGGATAGAGTTTTTTGGCACAGCTTGGGAGAGGCTTATGTCCAGCAGTGGACCGCGATAGGCTGAGTTGATTGATTGAACCTGTATAAACATTGCTGCTTGGCGGCAGAAACTGATGTAGCTATACCTACACCGCTATGATTAATGTAAGTTGTTATTATAAACAAATGCGAACTCATTGATGACACAGCTGCGGCATCTACGAATGTAGATATTCTTAGTGGTCAATATTGGTCTACGTTCTATTGAGTGTTATATAACTCTCAGGACTATGTTTGGATTATCAAGGATTATTTTTCAAAACTTTACTTTAGTTACATTATATAAGATCAAATTAAATTAGCTACCGAATAACCACAGATGTGGTGGGTTTGGGTATCAATACCTTAACACAATAAAAAAAAATTACGTGTTTACTTATCGATACCCACAACGCCTGCAGTTGTTAACCCGAAAAAAGACATATAATTGTTTTCTTATACATGTAGTAAGATTTAATAAAAATATTATTTATTCATTGACAGACAACGCACAGCTTAAACCGCTGGGTGGAGAAGCATGAAATTGCGCAAGAGTTCCCTTTTTTTTTTTTTTTTGAGTGTCGGAAATCATCCAATGACTTCTCCCGCTCTGGGCGGTGCGGAAGGGCGTGTCAGACTTTTACTGACTAAAACCCACCCGTGTTCCTTTATTTGCCTTTTGCCAAGGTCCCGGTATCCCTTTCGGACTTTCCCGCAACCCTGGCAGGCATCGGTCCTACCGGACCCCGTCAATTGTGCTGACATCTCTTTGAGGCGCGCGTGGAACACGATGCGCCATCGACCCGGGCCTGGTCCTTATCGGACGGCGAGCTGCCCGTTGCTCGCCGTCCGCAAGCCCGCGCCTATGGTGGCCGGGAATCCGCCTGGGATTCCCGACGCCCAGGGCGTCTCCAACGGCGGCGGTTAGGGGCGTGAGGGCGCAAACTTTGCCTTTCCCTCACGCGTTCCGCCTCCTCCTTCGCGAGCATTACTGCTTCGCAGAAGGAGGTGACGGCTTCCCATGCCCTCTCGCTCCGTACCATGGCCTGGACCAGGGCCGGACGCGAGAGGTCATTGCCGCCAATCGCCTCCGCGAGGACACGGCGGTGCTCCGCCCAAGCAGGGCATACCTCCACCGTATGCTCCACCGTGTCCTCCGGGCGATCCGCACAGTGGTGACACCCGGGCGTTTCCTCCCGCCTAATCCTACACAGGAAGCGCAAGAGTTCCCTGCACAGACTACAATTATAATTATATTGGTTCCCAATATGTTCCCTGTATGACGAAAATGAGCACTAAAGAACGATTTTTGAAAAGTCTCCACCTAATTTCTCCGCCTAGGGGATGAAAGATTTCACGGAATTTCATAAGTATTTAATTATGTTGTATCTCTATGCATTTTACTGTGTGTACATAAAAAATAAAATAAATAAATAAATAATTTTTGCCGATGCTAAAACCCAATGGGAGCACTGTATGTGTAGATATAAATTATTATCGTGGCACGAATTGGGAGAGAACTATATTTAGCACTGGTCCGAATAGTCGTAATACAAATAAAAGTTTTCCACATGTTTTTGCGATACCGTATCAATGAAAAAATCCAGTTTAGGCTTTAACGAAAACTGACATAGTGATAGATTTTTTTGGAGCAATTAATATTTAAATTACTTTTAATCCTGTAATGTCAAAGCTCCCACGGGATAGACAAAATACCGAATTTATAAAACGGTTGAATGAATTATCCCGTAAAACTTAAGATTCCCTGGTAGAATAAGATACCTCTAATCGTAGCATAGTTTTAATCTCTCGTGCGCTTTTACTTGTGCCCATGATTCTTTATAACTTTTTTAACAGTTTTCCTCTCGAGAAGTAGCACAATCTAAAATATTAGCCAGTAAGAAACGAAACCCAACTTGTGACTCTATGTTGTTTTTTCGACTTCCACGTAGACGATGTGGATGATATTTATGGAGGACATTGGATGAATCACGAACATAATTTGATTCTATTTGAGCAATCCTAATACGATGACAGACTGGTAAAAGGACCATTGTATTGTTCCATCGGATTTCTGGAACGAAAATTGTCGTCGTGTCAAAATTAAACTCAAGTCAAGTGATCCAATAGGCTGTTGATAATTCAGCCAACCAATCACAACACGTTTACGGGCGCTTGATAAAGTGTTATCTAGTTTTTGTGTTGGTTTTCGTTCCAGAAACCGGTTGTAAGCGTAAACTCTAGAAAGAACTATCAATCAACTATCAATCATAAGACATAACGATACCACGAAATGAATCGATACCTACCCTTATTTGGATTCCGGATCCGGTAGCGATTAACTTTAGTTATTCCTTGCTGTTAACTTCTGCACCACGGTAGATTCGATTACAAAGAAATCTTATTTAGTGTTGTTCCAGGCCCGGGTTATCCTAGAAACTCTTAGTGTAAACATTAAAAAAATAGAGGCCCATGTCAATCAGTAAACGTTTACAGACTGATGTTGATCCTATAAAGCAAGCTATCCATTACTTTAAAAAAGTCTGTCACAAAAATTTGGAGCCTTTTATTCCTTTTTGAGCCACACAGCATTTTTTCCACTGAAAGGCACCGGCGGGAAATTCACCGCTTTTCCCCTTTCCCAGCTGCTCTTACTGAACTAGTGTTGTACCAAAATCTGTGTATTTATGTAAGCTTTATTTCATCGCGTTTGAAAAATATAATGAGTGAAAAGGTGAACCACTCACCTAACTTTAAACCAACGTAGGCCCCAACATGTCTTAACGTAATTTCGTTCGTTATTTATACTGAGAATAAAGAAACAAAATATATCGCGTTAGTCGCCTCTTTACGTAATTAGTGTCAACCACAACTCCGCAGCTGCCTCCCACGCACAACGGCGCGGTTTTATAACGTCAGTTGCGACACTGTTTCTACCCGTATTGCGTGCAAAACGTTCAACTCAACGGCTGTTGTAATAAATCTTTTAGACTAATAAAGACTTCCCACATAGTTGCGGTTAAAAGTTTTAGTGAGCAACCTAAGTGCATGTTACTGTAGCACCGTGCGTAGCTGCGTAGCTGTAGCCGCGTAGCAAGCGTAGTAAAGCGGCTAAAATACTCATTCAGTTACATAATTCGATCATCCGAATTATCTGTGCATCCGATTAATTATTAATGAAAGCAACTCGTTTCATTATTCAGCTGCCATTTAATAAATTTAAATAAATACGAGCTTATGATTCGCGAACAGTTGTATCCCGGGAGTCACTTTGTTCAGCATTGATTTAATATTGTTATTGATAATATTATAATGATCGCTTGTTTTATCATCCACTAATTGCGTATTTACGGTCAGTTCCAAAAGTATCTGATAAAAATGTAAATTAATGGATCAGAAAACGTATAAAAGGATGCCAATTTGGAATGACTTAAAACCCGAAATTCCAATTTTAAATCTAAAGCAGATGTTTTTCATTTGACATTAATATTGAGATATGATTGAGATTACTTTTATAAACTAAATTCGGTGTCTTTTCAATTACAATTTAGTAATGCTATTCAAATTATAATGTTGGAAACCGTTGTGAGTTTATATAGTTGAAAGGTTAAAACCTTCTTAATACAGATGAATGTGTTACTAATTCCCTTTAGTGAGTCATTGTGAAGGAATTTATGTTAACACTTTCATCAGATACTTTTAGAACAGACTTTATTGAATGGTAATGTTTAGTTACAATCCCGCAGAGTTAGCGAACGTGCCTGAGTAATGTATGTCATGGGTGCATGTAGATTTAGACGTCTTAGGTCTATTAAAACTTGGTCCAACATGGTCTTGTTCTGTTAGTAATTTGGGAACGAAAAGACTATTTGCTTTAGCTTCTTTGCTTGTATGCTGTATTCTAAATCCTCCTATAAAACCAAGGAGCGCAGGTATACAAACATCATTGGGCGAATAATCCTTGCGTCGTCACATTCGTTCGTAGCACAGACATGCATAATTTTCATGATTTTACCTAATTAATAACATCATTATTTATGGACAAGCCGCCAAACTCAAAAGATTTCCGCCATCGATCAAAAGACGACTCAATTCTTCGCTGACGTAAGACGTTGCCTTTTTCGCTCAAACTTGTGTTCAGAAAGTTCTTAACGGCAAACTTGTGGCACGTTTTTTCCGCCGTGATCGAAGGCGGCGGGCACTGCATCACGTGTTGCCGGGATTAAGGCTGCAAGCGCACCAAGCCTGCAGGGAGGCTGGGGAGCCATTAATTTTGTTCAGCGCCTTACAAGTTACAGCGGACGCTAAGCCACCGCCCCACTTTGACTGCATTACAAAAAGAATATTATGAAGTGTCCGCACAACGGAGCCGGATTACAATGAGTCGCCTTGAGCCTCTCCTCATATTGCTCACTTTGCTGAAGATTTTAGTCTTTTAAATTCTTTGTCTCCATATTTTGAACAGGGCGAGTTAATAGATTACCTTTTAGCTTATTACGATGTTTCGAAAGCTGCTAAAAGTTCTGATGGTAAAGTGCTTTGCGGTTAACTTCGCTTTGAGATTTTGTTCTTTGAATTATGTTTCGGGGAAAGGTAACTATTTTCTGTTTGGGATCTAATTGGTGAGCTTGATCGAAAGATATTTCGATTAAGCTTACCGGCGGGTTTTTTAATGTCATCTTCTGAAGGTGACTCATTTCATAAAAGACTGGTCTATTAAATTCATAGTATACAATCTTTAGGTCAAGGCTAAATAAGTTAGGAAAAGGCTTGGCAGATTGATTGAGAATCTTTAAGTTAAATTTTTCGTAGTTTCTACAAATTAAACTTTGATATGAAATAGGTTAACTATTGCCACATCTTTACATTCGTTATCTGTGGTGACACTGTGTCCACAGGCACGTGAGTGCACGCAGTGGGCACGCTAGTCGTCTATAGGAATTTAATTTTTCCCCTCGGATTCCTGCCTGAGCTCGCGGAGTCACGACGTATTCAATTTACTGCTAGCTAACACATGAATACAGATTTCTCGTCCAACGATATTCAACAGTGCCCGCTATTACGATTGTCCCATATTTTTCTTCAGCTGAATATTGGAAAACAAAAAAAGTTTAGGTCACAAGTTTTGGAAGAGCAAGCTTCGCGGTTTTTTGAAGTCAATTTTTCTGTGTGGAGCCTAATTTTAGTTAGATTTCTAAAAATGTGCAACACTATAAGTATTACGTACCAACTGCACCTACAGATTACAAATTCAATTTGTAGCACTCAATCTCGACTTCCATGCAGACAGAGCCACGAGCACAACAGTTCTGTAATAAATTTTCTAATAGCTCACTCCACTCACATTTGATTATACAATATTAACTCATCCACAGAAATTTTATGGTTTAGACACAGTTCTGCTTCTAAATGTTCACCAATACTACGTGATATGAAATGTTCGAAATCAATAGCAATTGATAGCTTCATTTGGGAGTGGAATCACCGCGTGTAATCCGA
This sequence comes from Lithophane leautieri, assembly GCA_949152455.1. NCBI lineage: Eukaryota > Metazoa > Arthropoda > Insecta > Lepidoptera > Noctuidae > Lithophane > Lithophane leautieri. The sequence continues at coordinate 8,842,546 of OX424462.1, read as the reverse complement.
GTTGCGTCCAACCACAATTTGCCTAATTTTGACTATTGAAATGTCTGATAATACTTTGCTATGTTCAAACTAAATGCTATTCCATTATTAGAGAATACTTATGTGTTACTGGTCAGTTGTTCTGTTTAAAGTAAGGCCATATTTTTGAACTGTCATATTTGTGAGTAACATCCAGCAGCGGTCCGGATAAACTCAAGTATGTATGAGTTTTACTCGTAGTATGTTTCGGGATTGTCTCACTACATACTTTTGTGAAGCCGTGAGCCAAAACGTACCTACGCATTCATGACCTAAAAAGTAACAAATTACAGTTATATGTGGGAAGGAAAACAATGCATTTAATTTACTCAGGAAAGTTAGATGTTACACACTGTGACTAGTCTACCTCATTTCTTAATTCAATCCTACGCGGTTGGTTACCACCCGCCCCTTATTACGACTTTGTTATTCCAACGTTTTAGCTCTAACCCAACTCAACGGAAGCTGAAACGTTCAGTTTCATTCTAACTTAATTCCTTTCTACGTGTTTTAAGTGTGGTTGGAACCGGAATCCTGATCTTGAACAAAATTACTTAAGTATCAATTTTGTAGATGCTACCAATTACCTTCAAACAGTGAAGATTCGAACAAAAACTGAATTCCGAAACTAAATCCTTTCTTGCACCTACTACTTCCATGATAGGAGCCGTGAAACATTCTCAGCTGAATATCTATAAAGAAAATAGATTTCTCACGCTACAGCTCTAGACTGCAAAGAAAGCATCTGAGTTTTATTTGTTTCGAAAATGTAAAACAAGTAAAAAGAGAGAGAACTTTTACTTTGGTTGGTATTTATTTCGGAATGTTGATTAAAATATATTTGGCATCTTTTATTGGAATATATAAATAGCTTCGTTCATGTTTTATTCTGGTTTGTTTCAAATACAAAACACCCAACACAAAAACTAAAAGAAAACTAAGCTATAGAATCGAATCAAATCCATAGGTAGGTAGCCCAGAAGTAAATAGGTTAGCCACTGTATCATTTATATAACATAACATAACATCGCGCCTTGTTTCCCCAAAGGGTTGGGCAGAGTACACATTTCGCCAGTTATGTATGTAACAGGGGAAGAGCCTATTGCAATCAACCGGGCACAAATCCAGTCTCCGGGCTGCTACTAAGAAATTATTTCATCGTATATATAGTTGCGTAATTATCACATTAAACCAAACAACCAACAACCCAAACAATAAATTACTATCCGAATAATATGTTTCGTCAGTAACATTCGTATTATTTAAGGATCGTTAACGGCTTTACTCAGTAACGTTTTATCGGGATTACCACACCAGCTTCGAACGTAACTGAAGGTTTAGATATTAACAAAGAGAGTTTATTATATCGGTGTAGATTTCCTGATATTTATTAAAACTAGCGACCTGCTCCTGCTTCGCACGGTTTTTACGGTTTGATAAAACATCGAGATTTCTTAGTTATGTGTAACTTTAATAGTAACGTATTATACACATAAATCTTCCGGAATAAATTCTCTAAACGATGATGGTCAACGCGCGAAGCCACGGGTTAAAGATAGTCTCTGATGAATGCAATTTCAATCGCTATCCTTTTCATTTGTTTCCTTTACGTGATATTGCCAGCAATAGATTGCAATGCGTATGTCAGGGTTTTTAAGCTTGTGAAAGTAATGCAGGGTGTATGTATGATGTACCTTTATTGCACATGCATGACCAATACATTTCAACAAGCATCCTTACGTGATCAAATAACTTGTACGATATACAAATAAAACAGAAGGTTAAAAACTCGAATCATAAGTTAAAACCGGTTTTTATTGCTGCGAGCCTACTGATTTGATTGACACCTTAAACATGCTTAGATTAATCTATAGACGACCTCGTAATTGATTTACCACTAATAACAAAAACTTCCAGTAAATCACTAAGATAGACAAATATAGCTTGTCGTTTTATGTCGTGCATGTGGCATTGTATATTAGGGTTATAAAGCAATTACGAGGTCGACTATACCTAAACTATGTATTTCAAGAATCACTTGACCTCGATGATTGACCCTAGATTCAATCACGTCGATGGACTGCACCGATTAACTATCACGTCTTGTCTGTCAGAACAACGTCTATTGCTAAACATTTCATTCCATTCAACTGACACATAATAGCCTTCTGTCCCACGAAATCTCATGGGCAACAACATAGATAGAGCACACACGGCGTGCCCGAAACATCAAACAAAACACGTGAGTAATTTGGCAAACAATAGAATGGCATTTTTTGTTTGGTTATTTTATTACCATATTTTCGAAGTGTACTTACATCTATCTTGCTACAAAATCTCTGTATTGACAAAGATTTTTGTTCTTTAGATGTTTTTTTTTAGGCTAGACATTACCTATGGGTAAGTAGGTGCTAGGAAAAAGATTAGGTTGGTTTTGGTGTCTTATAAAAATTTTGGTTCCTTTTAAATTACAAATAAAAAATCCTACTAACGTAATCTTTTTCTGTTGTCGGGCCTATACAAAGGTTTATTATGTACAACGTCCAATTTCTCGAAAAATCTTCAGACCCACGAAAAATTAAACACAGATAAGAATTTATCATGAAAAAGATTCTTAACTTGTTATAAACATTATTTGGGAAAGAACGAGATGTAGCCGTAACAAAAATCAGCCGTTGGCATCAGATTATCAATAGGACGGACAGCTGCGACGGCAAAAGTTGAGTGGTCAGATAAAGTGGTCACAATGAGTGGCACAATTTTGCATTTGTTTAAAATTATGGTACAGTCAACAAAAGAGAAATAGGCAGTTTATCAACAACAAGGCGGATACTTTATGTGTGTAATCTTTATTTTTCGTGTGGTGTCTAAGGTGTCAGAGTTTTTAAGCCGCCCTTGGGCCTCTGCCTTGGCTTTACATGCCGTCGAAAAATATCTCTCAGGTCTCCTCACGATGTTTTCCGTCACCGTTTTTGAAGCAAGTGTACGCACATGAATCCGAAAAGTCAGAGGTGCGCGCCTTGAGTTCGAACTCCAGACCTTTATGACTTGACAGTCCGACGGTCACATCACTAGGATATCACTGCCCATTGTGTAATGCAATGCCGCCTGTAATACAGGATTATCCTAGTACAGGCACCATACTTTGTAATACCTAAATTATTTCTAAAATTACTACACACTATTTATTATTAATAACCATGTTAAATGTGGTGTTTATTTCCTTGCATTTGCCGATAATTTAATCAAAATTAACATAATCCTCGTTTTCATTCCCAATTTTGGCAAAATGATGTCATACCTACTTATAAACTACCAATTTAAGCTTGTATGGGCAGTAACTGATATATGGATACTGGATAGTAACATCAGAGCGTACGTTAATGACCAGATATATTCTTGTCAGTTTACGGTCTTATCGGAATCGACGTCCCATCCAATACGATCGAAGTGCGGGCTCTGAGATCTGTCAGCAATTTGACGCAGCCACGAGAAATTAGGTTATGCAAATTGGATGGTTATTGAGCCGCCCCGCTTTGTCATTCAAGAAATGTCAAAGATAACACTGTTATAGGCGTCGAGATAAACCGGTGGAAAAGAAATACAATAAAATTGAAGATTTTTTCGTAGTTTTTGGGGTTGGTGTCGTATTCAATCTCAAATCAAAAGAAAACACTTTCAGTTAGTGAGCATATTAAAAAAAAAAAAACTGAATTCACATAGGATGTAATATTTGGCATTATTGTTTCTTTTGCTTTATCTCGGCACCTAGTAATTACCTAATTATTCAATCTACTTTGAAAAGAAGTCGATCCGTGTTGCTCGCGATAGGGTTGCGGATATATTTCATGAAGTGAAACCGTAAAGTGACAGAGGAGTACCTATTACGCCCGTGCCATTGTCATAAATGTCTACTTAACTAGAGTGGCTGGCAAGGTAAAAGTAGGAAATGCGCTTATTATCGATAAAGTAACTTTATTCTCAAAGCCGCTGTGTTATCAGGTATTTTAAATTCCGACCGAGGGAGAGCTACGATACTTATTGTATTCAGGGTGCAATGGAGAAAGTTTTCTACTTGAAAGGGTTGTAAAGCCTCTTTTAAGTAAGAAAACTTGTGGTTTATGAGGGGATTCGCTGTGAGGAATTATGACAACTCATAACTAGTAAGTACACATAAAAAAGTAAGTTACAAACGATACCTAAACAATCCTATAAAATGGTTTTCAAACTTTTGGGTAACTTTATTTCAAGCACTGGAATCCAGAAAATATTCTATTTCACTTTAAGTATTCCGAGGTAGTTGTTTCAGACTTTAAACTGGAAAGCCAAATTAATTAGTCAAAAGTATTTTCACAGTCCAGTGCTTGATAATTAATTAACGCCTAGTTTTAAGTAAAGACTTAACAGTTACGAGTCTATTAGCTATACGGAAAAAGGCAGGAGTTTCAGAGAAAAAGGTTTAGTGTGGTAGAGTCGCCCCTCAAAGGTAAACTCAGATTATTTGCGAGCACCGCGCAACTGTACCAACAATACTAATTAAATCAGCTTTCTTCTGTGAGAACTATACTGTTGTGGGAAGGTAGAGGCCACGTAAATAAAGAAACATCGATGAGCGAGTACACAAAGGGTGAATGAAATCTAATTAACTATGGCAATTTTTTGGTTGATTGGCAAACTGAAAACTTTTAATCCTTCATAGGGATTTTTTTTGTTTTCAATTAGCTACCCACCTAAATATAGTCTTTTACATTTCATTTTCCATCCATTAAAGACAGGTTCACCTGAAAAAAGCTTCAAAAAATTCCTGTTCATCCTCAGTTCAACGTAGGTAAATAAACAAACTATTTTATGGCTCCCGGCGAAAGATAGGTTCTAAAAGGTGAAAGTGATAAAAATAATCATATTAACACATACACCACAAAAAAGAAGTTTATTCTATCTTCATATTTATTTGTAAGTTTACCTCTTTGTGACTCCACCCTGCGATATAAAAGGAAGTGCCCTTCAATTGTTTGTTGGTACCCACCCACACGAACAGTTGAACGGATTTTGATGACTGTGTTTGGGTAATACCTATTCTATAAATGTTACGTATCTCTTTTAGAACGTGGTTTAGGGAATTACTGTACCACGATATAATAACGTAACAGTATTATGTCTTGGCAGTGACCTTGAAATAGTTAACTACGGCCGCTCAGTAGATAAACCTACCACGTCTTCAAATTGCCGCGCACTCGATACTGTAGCGTACACTGAGATTTCGTTTCCGATTTCGTTTTCTATAAAGCCATAATACTGTTACTTATTTATACTGTGACTGTGCTGTACCCTGCCTAGTGAATTGCTGTATTTTCGATTAATAAAATAAGCACTGATTTAAAGCATCATCATGATAACATCACGCCTGTATTTCCCGAAGGGGCGGAGAGGTACCTATAGTAAGCCCACATTTTGCCAGTTGAATATTTGCATATAACCCTAACTAATATTATAAATGCGAAAGTGAGTTTTTTTGTTTGTTACGCTATCACGCTAAAACAGCTGATCGGATTTGGATGAAATTTGGGACATGGGTAGACCATGACCTGGAATAGGAAATAGGATACTTTTTATCCTGATATTCCTACGGGACCGTGACTTACGCGGGTGAAACCGCGGGGCGATGCTAATATAATATAATAAAAAAGTATTTATTTTTAGATGTAAAACGATTTATTGTTTTACAACAGTAGCGCCGCCGTTTCACTCAACTTCACAACACAGAACTTAATATATGTCAAATTTTTCATTCGAACCGCTTCAGTCCTATTGTGTGTTTCTAAGTTATTTTCGTGTTTGTTATTTGATTATTCCCTCGCCAAGAGCAAGGTAAAGACAAATTGAAACTATTCGCAAAGTACATCAGAAAATCCTGTTTGGTTCTAAGAATATTTTTGCGGGTGTCCCTCAATGATTGCAGATATTTATATGAACACTTACTATTATTTATGGTGTCAGGGAGCGCCATGTATCACGCTAGGGCTACAGCGGGATAAAGGCGTGTCCTCAATACTTGGCCTCTCAAACATTCGTTAACAACGCGTAAGCACCTCGTATAAGATGATAGAAATGTTATAATAATATCTTCCGTTTTTGCGGCCAGTGTACTGTACATATTTTGTTAGACCGCACTTTGCATTTGACGTGCATATCTTTTGAGTTTCCCGTGTGCAGATAATTGTGTACACGATAACAACAAATTCACTTTTACCTTCTTTATTCTAAAATAAATGTAATCAAGAGTGTTAGTTTTAATCATTTTCCAGAAGAATAATAATACTGCTGCTCGAGTGCAATCTAATTAAATAAGGTGGTAGCCCACAGAACTACTGCAAATATTTTATCAGCATCCAAAATACCAGCTTAAGTGAAAAAGTCAAAACTTCGGGTCAACAGCCCGGAACAGCACCACATCACCTACCCACCAACATTTTTGCGGATGCACTGTCAACGCTGAAATAAAACATTATTCTTCTTTTATTTGTATTTATTTCCCAGATCCGTTACAATGCTTGCGGTCACGGATTGACTACCCCTGGCTGCAGGCGTAGCAAAAAGCTCAATGCATCGCACACAATGCAAACAATTCGCCAAGTTATTTTAAATTCAATTCCATTTAAAAAATACAATTTTCATCATCTGTTTCTTGTTGATAGGTGCCTAATGAGTTTTAACCGAGCAAACTCTGCTGTGTTACAGCTATTGCCAATGATAAATTAATAATAACCTGCAAGCTGCAGTTGGTTATATGAATGAACTAATCCCGATTCAGTTTTTAATTACAGGTTTTTCATTCAATTAAAGAAGTGGAAAACATAATAATGCAGTATTCATTGCTCTATTCATAACCAAGATTAACTTTTAGATCACCCAGATTCATTCAGCACTTTTAAAATCGGAAAATAACTCCAGCGAAATGAGTTCGCAAAGCAAAAAACAGTTAAATGGTAAGCAAGTAACAGCTATCGTTTAGAGCTCCGAAAGATTTTTTTTTTCACAAATTATCGCTTAAAAGGCGGTGGTATTGAGCGTTAAATACATTTGAATTCTCTTTCGCTCAATTGAGGTTGGTACTAAGTGGTGCGAGACAAGTAGTCTGAGCATCACCGAATAATGTTCTGTGTAAATTTTGGGCGAAGGGCCCTCGGCATCCGGTGGGAGCATCCACTCGACGATACATAACATCATCCTTCATAGACAGATGCTCATAATTATGGCTGTCATAGTATCATATCATTGTGTTTATAATGAGCGCTAACAACGACACTTGTGCTGGAGCCGCTAATAGTTTAGTTGTTTAGGACTAGTTCATGTCAGATTGTAGATTTTATGGATTTTTACAAAATCAAGCTTTAGCTGACGCAACTGTGACATCTGGCGGGTAACCCTGCAGTCATTTTAAATTTCTCATTATTATGTTGCTCGGAGTTAGGAATAATGACAGTTAAGTAGGACTGAATATTGTCATCGGTGTTTAAAAGCACCATCTTTGCGTATCACTTCTGGAAATAATGAACCCTGAAATCTTCCTACAAACTTAAATCATTATCATTAGGTTCTGTTATTAGTTCCATTTAACTCACTCCGATACCTTTAATAGAGTGTCAGTATTTCGAGAGATGAATGTACACTGTGTCGTACTTAAGTTTTCAGCCAGTCAAAGACGGGGAAATGACGTCTTTGTTTTTGTTGGAATATTAACTCGCGGACTAAGTTGTAAGTCGAACGCTAAATTGTGCTTGTTTAGTGCTGAAACAAATAGCGGTGTCTATTATGAGAGGACTTAAGTCTTATTTAGTCTTCTAGGGGTGCCGCTACTTCAACCAGTAAAACGAAACTAGATAAGTTGCAAGTGTAAAAATGTGTGCGTTTAAAAGTGGCCACGTACGACAATAATTTCATTTTTAAGTGCATGGTGTGAACCTCTAAAGTGTCTATTGTACCACCGAGTGGAAAAATAAGAACTAACACGGCATTAAATAAAGTGCCAACTTCAAAGGACAGAGGAAAATATAAATGTTGAGAAAAAATGCTCGGCTTTATTTGCGTTGCTCGTATGTTAGAGTGAAATATTTGTCTATAAAGTAACCGGTCGGGCCGGCTGAATGCTAAGTGCTTCGCAAACGGGCACGCATAAGCAGAGATTGAAAAATATAATTCATAAAGCTAAAATATTGTTTCATTTTGACCCCACAATCGGCTTTACACTCTTTTATTTGATATTTTTAGTGATTAAACTTTTACCTGTGGCGATTTGGTTGTAATGAATGCACGCCAAAACTCCTTTAAATGTGAAAATAAAATACTACGCCATACAAGAGTTTTACAAAGGTTTTATAATTGGAGTTTAATCGTTAAAATAAATGTGAAGTGAAGTGATCGCGGAGTGCTCCAACTACCGACTATTTCCTAACGTTAAGTGTTTTATAATAGATTTTCGTTTCGTTGCGAACGATTGTGAGAGAAGTTTGCATGTTTTAAGTTCCATTATTAATGATCGAAATCGAATAAGAAATTAACGACGTTAGGGTGATAACGAGCTCAAGTCCTAGGTAATTAACTCAAGTTATATTTTATTATCACAGTTAAAATATTTAAGGATTTACTGGAAGAGTCTGGTTCGGGCGATAAAGGTTTCACCTTGTCGGGCGAAAAACTTAGTAAAAGATTTTTAGTTTTAAAGGCTGCTTATAGCATATAGAATAAGTTTGAACTAGATAATATTCAGTCCCTGTTTGTTAATGACGTTCGTGGAAAAGCCTTCAGGCTTAAATTTGTACTTAAAACAGACACGGTTGCCTCCTGGAATTAAGTTCTCCTGCATGTGCAACTTAATTAATATGAAAGGGAACCGTCAAATAAACGCAGTAGGAAACAAACATTCATGACACGTTTAAGACACTGCTTTTACGATGACTGATTGTGAAAGCTCTATCCGTAAACCAATATTTATTTGTGTAACAATATTAATTAATGTCTCTGTAGATATTCGGTCTTGTCTATTAAATTATATCCAAAATAACTGGATGTTATTTTTTGTGACAAAATTTAAAAAGTCGTTATTAGATGATTATTATTGATGATTTTTTGTTTATAATTGGATGATTAACTGAAATAAAATATTTTAATTTTAATTTGAATTAGTAATAGAAGGTAAACAAGCAAACAACTGGGTATCGTATTACCCAGTTACTGGGTTGTGGAGGTCAGATAGGCAGTCGCTCCATATAAAATACTGGTATTCAGCTGCATCCAGTTAGACTGGAAGCCGACCCCAACATAGTTGGGAAAAGGCTAGGCAAATGATGATGAATAGAAGGTAAACAAGCTAAGCATTATGTGTATAATCTAGAAACCCTTCGGAATCTACTAACGCTACTGATGTATTGTCTAATCTTTCTTTCACTATAATAATAATTAACGCTCCGTACCACAAATTAACAACCATACCTAATTTTTAGAAACCCGTTTAATCAAAGCTTTTATTCTCGTCTAGCTTCTGCCCGCGGCTACCCTCGCGTGTATGTCGGAAATATCCCACGGGAACGTACTACCGTGATTAAAAGTACTCTACCCAAGTTTAACTATCTGCGTGCCAATTTCATCCAAATCTGTTCAGTCGCTTTTGCGCCGATCTGGAACATAATCCAAACAAACAGACAAAAGGACAAAGTTATAAAAACTACGTCTCGTAGCAATTTTTTTTTTTTTAAATATTCAGTTTACAGTTTTGACTTCGTTACTGTATTGTATGTACTTAAAGACATAGATAAACCGAAGGCTATGATAAAGTCGAAGATAGTACTTACTTGCCATCGTATAAGAGCACCCCTGTAATTCATTTACCACGGTTGACTCTTACAAATTGCCGAGCTAATATATACCTACTGTTTTATCCCTCGTTCCCGTTTCATTATTATTATTTATGTGCTTATTTTTCTTATATCAAACAGTAGATTGGTGTGTTTTCCATTATTTGGATATTTTTTATCTTAAATAATCGTTTGCTTATTAATCGAACCCTTCGTCTGTGATTGGCTATAATACATTATATTGGACGTAATCACTAAATCTAGGCCTGTTACTAGAAAATAGTTCCCTGTGTGCTACAACACAACAAACACACGGCTGTCCCAAGTTTAACTACGCTCGATACACCCCCTCGTAGCACGCTACGGGGTGCTACAAAATCGTAGAGAAGCTACACTTTCGTAGCACCGTGCTGATCCGCGCTACGACGATACCAATATCCATGTAAGTGCGTACGCACGGCAAACTGTGATGAAACGTAATACGAATTATTATTATTTTATATTATGTTCTAGACATCACTAAATCAGACTTTTCAGACAACTAAAAAACAAACCTAAAAGAGTATCAGCAATCAAAATTAATTGCTTTAGTACCACCCAAAGTCGCGTTTAACATAGAAAACAGTCTGGCTATGTATATAGTTACATTTGTATATTTTAAACTAGCGACTCGCTCCTGCTTCACACGGTTTTAACGACTTAACAAAACATCCAGATTTCTTAGTTATATGTAACTTTAATATTAACATCCAATCTGCCTAGCTTTTCCCCAACTATATTGGGGTCGGCTTTCAGTCTAACCGGATGCAGCTGAATACCAGTATTTTACATGGAGCGACTGCCTATCTGACCTCCACAACCCAGTAACTGGGTAATACGATCACATTGGTAAGACTGGTTGTCAGACTTTCGGGCTTCTGACGACCCGTATCGACTCGTAACGACTGTCAAAGATCCACAAATGACAGCCGGGACCAACGGTTTAACGTGCTTTCCGAGGCACGGAGGAGTCTCGATATGTAAAGATGGTCACCCATCCACGGACCAACCTCGGCAAGCGTAGCTTAACCTGACGGATCGACCGGGGCGGCTGTTATTACTGCTGCTTATTATTGCTTTAATATTAACGTATTATACACGGAAACCTTCCCGAATACATTCTCTAAACGACAGTGAAAACTTCAACAAAATCTGTTGCGTGGTTTAGAAGAACAACGCGGACATACAGACAATTACGAAAAAACGAGATATAGGCAAAGATGTATAGAAGAGCAACAGTTTTCTTCGGCTTTTAGTTCGAGTATCGTTGGAAGGGGAGACAGTTTAAATAACTTGCAAGTTGTTACGCCTGTAATTAAACTAAATTGTTGTTAGCGTTTGACAACGGAGCCTGGCAACCATGACTATGAAATTAACTAACTGGGAATTATTATTCAACTGCGTACTGCATAATTGTGTGGTGCAGTGATAAACAAACAGCCTATATACTGCTGGATATAGTCTGTGTTATTTTTTATAAATGAAATACAGATATTTATTTGCCTTATTTTTAATATTTGCATGCCAAAATATGGCGAAATGTGTCATCGCTCAAGAATACTATTTTATCTACCACCTTTGTATGTACCACATTTAAAGCAAATAAATGACTTTGACTTTGACTTAGAATCAAAACAGCATGGAATTTAAGAATATTAGATTACAAAATATAAAGTTAAGGTGTCATAAGTAATCATAATAATATAAAAAATCATTCATAGTAATCATGTATAAGAAAAAGGTAGGCAGATGATAGTGTAATATTAGTGTTCTTATAATTGTGTGCGTATGGATTGAGGAGCCATGTCTCATTTTTAAACGCGGGTATTGCCAATATTTAGTAGTAAATTATCCGATTTTGTAGCCACGATCCTGGAATTTGTGGTAAAACGCTTAAAAAGTTACAGGGCATTTAAGGTGGCTCCTCAATTCAGACATCTGGAATGTTTATTTTATTAATATCTTTTGAAATACTGAATGTGTAAATGTTGGAGTACGCCAATATTTAGAAGAAATTTCTACTAAATATTGATGCTATCGTTATCCGATTTGATCAACTACTTTAGTAGCTACGTACATATATTTTATTTGGATTTTTGGAAAATCAAAGTATTGTAGCTATCTCAAATTCAGTCGTACAAAACCCATTTTTTTTGTATAGATTACCCAAAAGTACTACTAAATCTTACCAAATTTTCAAAAAGATCTGTCGGCTAGTTTTCGAGTTCTAAGGTGGCTCCTCAATCCAGACGGTCTAAATAAAATATGTAGGTAGCTACTAAAGTAGTTCAGCAATTCGGATAATATTAATAAAATAAACATTCCAGACGTCTAAATTGAGAAGCCACCTTAAATGCCCTGTAACTTTTTAAGGGTTTTACTACAAATTCTAGGATCGCAGCTACAAAATCGGATAATTTACTACAAAATATTAGCAGTACCCGCGTTTAAAAATGAGACATGGCTCCTCAATCCATACGAACACTTATAATTATATAAAACGTGGTAACAAAGTTACCAGTTTGCACACAAAAATATTTTTGTTAAATGATAAAAATATTTTTGTTTGATAAAAACACTTTTTCCAAGCAATAACTGGTATATTCGTTTCAACGCCCAATCAGAGTAGGTACAATATTTCATGCCCTAACTTGTTGAAGTGTGGTAGCAATCTCTATAACTACATATGTTGAGTTGCGCCAACAACGTTTCGGCGCAACAACCCTTCTCAAGCTAGAGAAAATCGACTATGACAGAAAAACGAGTGATCTTATTACAGCACAATTTTCCTTTTAACATTGCGGAACTCTGAAAACAAGTTAAAGGTAGAGAAATTTTTATTTTTTCTTTGTGTTTTCAATTTATTTTGTTATGTTTAAAAATAATAATATAATATCATGCCTGTATTCCCCGAAGGGTTAGGCAGAGATATAGGTACCTATATTACCGACACCCACATTTCGCCACTTATGTTTATAGGGGCGAGCCTATTGCCATCAACGGGCCACAAATCTAGACTCGGAGCTGCTCCTGCTAAATTCCAGATGGAAAAACCCAATAACATTATTGCCCTACCCGGGAATCCATGTCCAGGACTTCGTGCTCAGCAGTAGCGCTTGCGACGTAAGTAATTCATTCTTTGAAGTTATATAGATATTTTTATCAATTATTGTAATGTTATTTCACCAGCAATTACTTATTGCAGGGCAAATTATTAAAAAAAAGTAGCAGAAGTGCAAATCATGCATTAGTAGCATCTAAAGTTTGGATATACATTATACACCTTCCAAATAACGAATCTACAAACAAGGTTTTGCTTTTTGTATCTGATATATGGTTATAATCAAAATCAAAAGAAGAGCACCATGTTTGTATATTTGTATGTGTGTATTGGTATACCCTTGTATATCTATCATGGTGCAAGCCGTGTTATATAGTGTGAATGTAGGCTTTATAGTTTTTATATTTTTTTCAACACCAAGCAGCACGTGGGAAACAAGATGAATGAGAATGCGTTCGCCGAAAACCTGGCATTGGAGAGCAAAATTTTCATTTCATAAATTACTTCCTCTGCAGTGTTGTACGAGCACAAAATTAATTGAATGTTTATTGATTCAAACATATTTATTGATAAAATGCGACTTATGCAAAGATCTGTAAAAAGTAATTAAAGTAGTAAAGTATTCAGTATCAGTTGGCTTGTATCAGTTAACAGCAACTTTGTAGAAACCAAATCATTTAGGTATATTTGCTAAACATAAATGTTGTTTATCATTAAGTTACCTAATTATCATTGCAGTATCACTATGATAAGCATTTAATTTAAATATAGATACAATGAAACTACCTAATAAATCATTATTTCACTACTACACAATTTGTCTTTTCTGGTTCTTCTTTTTTTAGTGTTATTCCTGAATTCACACATTTGATTTGAAATTGCAAACTATCGATACATACCGACGTTTGAAAGTACCAAATTATAAGATAAGTTAATAATAGACATTATGCACTCATTTAATTATGAAACTGCAGTATTTTGATCAAGTTTTTCAAACTTGAAATTTTGCAGAACTCATTACATGGCTTATTTACAAATGGTATTCATCCCATGCAAATCAGATAAGTAGGTACATCCCCTTCAGTCACAAAAAACCCAACATAACTAGTTTAATCACGTAGACAATTACATGCCTAGCCTGTCGGAAAACATGAAAGCAACCACGATGTCACGACATTAGTTTAAACGTGTAACAGCATTTCATAAGTCCCGAGTAGTTTGGAGACGGGCACTGGTATTTATGAGCGAACTTGGCAAATCATTCAAAGGAAGCGTAAGTCGCATACGAGAAAATTTGCTACCTCCGTGCGTTCGGAGGCGCACACAATTTACATTAATTAAACTACAAGCGACAATCTTAAGTTCAACTTGATTGCCAACTGTATTTACTGCAAAGAGTTTGGTAATTAGGTTGGATTTATTGGTAGGTTACTTATACAGCGATGGGGTAAATTAGGCATGCGTTCCATTGTTAGAAGGAACCTGACGCTTTTAAAGGACACTTTAATTTATTGAACTATAAATAAAATAGTTTCAGATATTTTTACAGTTTTACCGGTCGTAAAACTTATCCTACAAAACGCCAATCAAAACGACCTCCAGAGCGACAGAAAATCCAATAAACATTCTACTCCTTACGTCTGATTACGACCAGCAATATTTATTTAAAAGCAAATTTCAATAAAAATGTTCAGTAAAAATACAGAAACGGTCGGTGAGTAACTATTTAAAAAAGCGACGCATATTCCAATAAAAATCCCATTGTATCGTGAAATTTTGCATTGTCTGTATTTATAGAGAAAAACATGATAAATGTTACGGGAAATTACTCTACACACGTCATAAGTGACCATAGTTCACAATATATTTCATTCCGCTCGCATGATTTAGATGTACGAACGTATTTTGCTACTTGCATAATGGAGTATGGAGGGATGTGAACTGAAATGATGATGATTAATGGTACTAAAACTTACAAAATATTAGCACAGTGTTATTACAATCTATAAATCTACTAGTGTCAAAGAATACTTAAATATGTGCGTAGCTTTTAGAACAATTTTGATCTGTTAGAGTTATTATGTGGTCACAGTGGTGCATGCATTGCCAGCACCGAACATAAATCAATGTCAAAAATGAAATTCGCGCTTTTTACGATGAATATTAATGAAACTTTTTGGACTAGAACAATACTGTTCGAACACAGAACAATCTTAAACTAATCCATTATTTTCCACCAAAATATTCCACTAGTTTTGAATAAAAGATTGAATGATAATTTTCCATGGATTTCCTTTTCTCATTGTCATGAACACAAAACATTACACTCAAAAGTTCTTCTAGCTTTGGTGTTGCGTTTTATGTGGCCCAGATTTTTTTTCCACTGGGCATTTCGTATCCCGCTAAATTAACAAAAAGCAAACGAATATTCGTCATTGAATGAACATGCCATATATTTTAGTAGCAGCTTTTTAGGGTTCCGTAGTCAACAAGGAACCCTTATAGTTCCGTCTGTCTGTCTGTCTGTCCGTCCGTCTGTCCGCGGTTTAGCTCAGAGAGTGTTGGTACTATTTTCTAGCCTATTCCATGGTGTGGGGTGTCGTTGGAAAGGTCATTTCAAGATATTGTGAGGTTGTGAAAACCATTTTTGGATCCGTTTGCGAAATATTAAGCTTTAAACTGCTAATTTTTATTAGAGTTAAGTGTGTGTGTCCCGCTTCCAGCCTAGTTTTGGATATATGAAAAAAATCACGCTTGTGTATATAACGAAATTAAAAGGAAAACTATCACAGCTAAGTATAAACTCTGCAAATTACCGAGTAATAATTTACCAACTTACATTAATTTAACTTACATTTGCAGTTGCAAAAACATGTTTTCCCATACATTCCGTATGCGAGAAAAAGTTTTTCAACTACAATGTCAAGTTTGTGCTTGGGATAAATTCATACCAACTACGGAACCCTTCATTGTGCGTGGTTCGACATGCACTTGGCCGGTTTTATTTTTGTATTTTATTCTGTCAGGAAAAATATAAAGTTAGGCTATTTTATTTTCATTTATTACTTTCGTAAATAACTTTTATTTTGTAGGTAGGTAAGTTTTATAAAAGGTAATTAATTCCTGTTAATATATTTTATTTTATTCCTATATAGGCTCCAAACAACTGCTAAAAGTTTCCAACTCTGTATTTAATATACCTACTCGTATTTATGTAATATCTCCATCGACATTGTTACACCGTTTAAACACAAATTAGACTTAACTACTTTAGGGTAATCGCTAGTTCAAAAGTTATAATTACCAACTATTTGTGCGTACGAGACGATAGCGGGTCGGCTGGCCAGCACCCACCGACTAATACCTACTACTGAAGTTATACATACAAGTTTAATTCATAGTTATTCTCAAAGTTATACATGATAACGAACCTATTTGTCTACGTATGTCTATAAATATATATGTATAATGTAAGTATATAGTATAATATATGTGTAAGTATGGGTATTATAAGTTTATACCTAACTAATTAATGTACTTGTGTACCTATTTTATTTATACTTCATTATGTTCATTATTTTTATCTTCTCTCAATCAGAGCACCTGCCATCTCATCTCTTTACCACCCTTGGTTGACTGGTAGAAAATGCCTAAGGCATTAAGTCCGCCTTTGTACCTTATTGTGTTCGAGAAGATTAAATAAATAAATAGCTCTTTCTATAGTAAACCTAATGCCGAATTTAAACACGAAATTGTGTTGTCTCTTTAATACCCTTTCATCGTATCCCGTGGCGTTACTTGACTACATAGGTACACAAGAGGTTTCATTAACAAAAGTTATCGATTTAATGAGGTTTAGGAATGGGATTTAGAGAGAATCCAATTAAAGTTGTAAAGTAAGTAGTTCGCTTTATCATTAGTATGTAATTAAAAAACTAACCAAAAGTGTTAGCTTTGAACATGTATTAGCTTTGAACATATATAGATATAAAACGCACTATGATTGGATTCTAAAAACGATTCAATCATAAAATAAACCTGCTGTATAAAATACGCAAATAAAAAGTGTTATTGACTTTTGTCGATAACCGTTCGTACGACGTACGTCCGCTAGTCAAGTCTATCGTATATTCACAAACTGGATCTTGTATTCAAGTCGGAGTTCCGTATTCGGAAAGCCCGACCGGCTACATCGAGAACTGTTCCGTCCCTCGGCGATACAACACGAAATTTGTAAAGATGTTGCCTCCAGGATCCTCTTCAATAGGGGCGAGAAGTAAACCATTTTGCTCCGAAAGATAGCCAGCTAGGTCGTTCTATACAAGTCCCCTTTCATATGTAAAACGGGCCTAATATTAATAAACCCGCTTTTGGCCACCGTCTGGATAATCTCCAAGATCTTTTAATTAGCCGTATGCAAAATTCAATTGGGTCTGGTACTGAAATCCGTTTTTATAACGCCATTAAAACCTCTTGGTGACATAATATTACAATTTGGCTGCCATTTGAGTTGCGCGCTATAAAATTCATTTGTGCTGCTTTCTGATATAACGTATCAATTTCAGAACTGCAAGTATATTTTCCCCAAAAAACTAAACCGTAAAAAGCTTGGAACAAAAAAAGAAACCGTTACCTATTAACATTTTTGAAGAGCGATAATATGAACAATAGAAGAGCGATATTTATTTCAATAAGAATTCCAATTTAACTAATAAAAATATCCGATCTTGACTTACTTACACAAAAATCCTCCCGCCATATTTCTTTCATGGAAGACAGACAATGCCGAAGGCCAAAGGCGATCCCTAACTTCCTTCATTCCTCGTTCCAGAAAAACAAAAACGGAAGGAAAATGGCGGATACATCTACATGTCCATTGTCCGTTTAATGCAAAGTAGGGACTCATATTACCTACATCAAAATGCAAGGTAAAAAGATTAATCGAGAATGTTCACTTTTGTTTTTTTTTCATACATGTCATTTTCTGAATAATTCCAAAAAAATATATAAATAAATAACATCAAGAAAAAGGCCCAGGCAGTCGGTAGTCACGTTTCTAAAGCAAAGAACCTCTTAACAATAGGTATTTGTATTTAATATAATGGTCAGTCAAACGTGACTTTTATGAAACATTGCTGTTGGCCTATCAATCAGTAATACTTCCCTCCGGCCGCGAATAATCTATCATAATCATAGTTCAGGTTAAGTGTGACGGCTGCCGTTATGTTCGTGAAAGATAAGCTCGACCACGATGCCTCCGTTTATCTTTGGATTAACATCTGTATTTGTGAGGATTCCAACACAAAAACATTGAAGTATAATTTGACAGTATTAATAAATATGTATTCTGTGGTGGCATCTACTGACATACACAAAAATCCTGACGTCACATAAATCCTGCATCGCGCAATTAGAGTTTACCGCACGATGTACATATATACAAGATTCTAACATCATTCGTTGGACAGTTGCCTGCCAGACACAACAACCGTCTGGTCGGAGGATCCTCCCTTTTCTAAGGTGGATGAGTAAACATTACACCCTGTTCCTCATACCCCTAAACCTAAGAACCTTTGAGCTAAAATCACAAAGTTTTACAACTTCCAACGTAGTTATTTTCCATCTAGACTCTATACTTCTGTTTCATAAAGCCACCAAAAGACTTTTACTTACAAAACTTTACCAATTACACTCAAATGTTCAAGTAAAATAACTGTAATATTCATGAGTAATTAGAGCAGTTCAGTAAATAATGTCGCAATTTACATAAAACTATAAAGTAATTAGTCGACTTCTATGTGACTTCACCAAGCGAAACGGCTAAAAACAGGTTGTTACGTTGGTAATGCAAATTAGATTTTATAACTGAGGACCTAAGTACTGTTGGCCGATGTTTTGTTACAACTTAACACTGAACTGTCGTTAGCTATGTAAGTATGAATGTACTTCACCCGAATACTACAAAACCTCCTATAAATGCTAATAAGTACAAGTTATTCTAATTACGAATATTGTGAACCTTCGTCAAATATTTAAATGAGTTCACATATTCAATATTTTTTCGAATACTTAATAATATAGATGTCGTGGTGCGAGACGAAGGCGTCAGTCACACCTCGTCTAACTCTCAAGATCAATGTGGTCTTTGTTAGCGCGCAGAGCTTATTAATATTAAATAATGAATCATTGTTTCCGATAAGAAAGGCGATGACGTAAAGCTTATTGCGTCGAAGGTCGGCTTAGTTTTCCCGTGGGAAAGTTTTAAGACGATAAGAGTTTAGCATCAGAGGAGCCTGGATCAGGCAGTTAGTTCCATTCAGACCACGAGACTGAGCGCGACCCGTGGACTCGGTGCGCCCTTTTAATTCATTCGCAATAAGAAAAATAGTGATACCTGATTTTGTAAAAATTCGTTGCACTGTTTTCAACATCGGGTTGGTTCGGTCAGTCAAAAACCTAACTAAATATTTTTTATAGGTTGACAGATATTTTGCGGCAATAGAAATCAATTAATCTCACTGTTTCATCGAGTATTTTAGACGGGGCAGGTCACCCATGATTCACGGGGGAGTCAAACACCTCACTCCCCCCCCTGACCCGAGGAGGCCCGCAGTGGCGGGCCGGCACCAGTCGGGGGTTGCGGAAGATTCTTACGTTCCCGCGACCCCCGGCGTAGGTGTGAGTCGGAACACCGGGGTGGTTTTTAGTCAGTAAGAGTCTGACAGACCCCTCCGCCCACCCCAGGGCGGAGGACATCCATGAGGATTTTCCACCTCGGAAAAAAAAAAAAAAAAAAAAAAAAGGTCACCCATGATTGAAGTCAGACACATTGAAATATTTTAGGATCGAGCATTCTTTATGAATATGCAAACCTGTTTGTAAATCCTTAATAAGAAACTTCTTAATAAGAAATTCTATTTTGAATACGCAAATGGTATTTATTTTAATGTTTTATATAGATTTAAATAAATTTTTAGGGTTCCTTACTTCTTTCTGAATGAAAAAACGGAACTCTTATCTGTCCGTCTGTTATAGGCAATTTGCTCGGAATCTAGAGATAAAGATATTTTATTTTGATATTCTACTGGGCCAATTAAGGTAAAATGTCCATTTATTTATGTTACACGTCAGTGATTTTGAAATACTGGTATTCAGCTGCATCCGGTTAGACTGGAAGCCGACCCCAATATAGTTGGGAAAAGGCTAGGCAGATAGATAGTCAGTGATTTTGAATATGGGGCCACTTTTGCGGGGGCAAATTGGAAAATTAAAAAAAACGTTTTGCAAACTAGTGTGACAAATTCAAATGAAAGGTTGAGAAAGATTCAATAAAAATTAAAAAATACGTATATGTCGCCGCAAGAGCGTTTGAAAACATCATAACATAATCTTATGCGTAACTATTTGGGTAACTGATGTACTGTAAAAACCATTTGCATGCATCTGAACGATATTGAATCTTTTGATGTCAAACGCCATCTATTGCCCAAATTGTAAAATCGAACTTGCGAAGCTGGAGTAATTGATTAAACTAAATTCGATGTTTTAGTTAAATCTATAGTTAAAATTAAAAGGGAATATTTATTTTATAGTCTTTAGGTTTTTAATCATATTAGCAATTGGTCATTTGACAGAGTAAATTTGTTTATGATATAGCGCTACCTAATGTGAATAAGATGGCGCGGATTGTGAATATTATGATCAATAACTGAATGTTATAATTTAATACGAGAAAGAAATAAGTTTCAATAATAAGAAACAAACTATAAAGTAATTAGATTATTTTACACAGCAATTTACTAATGAATACCTGTTGTTTCATTAAAATTCCTTGAACTATTTGATAACCACTTCCGGGTGGTCAAATAGTAATAATGATGTCTTAGAAAGTAATGAAGCTTCTGATTTAAGTTTAATTCCGAATTACCTTTGTATTCTATGAATATTAGCATTGTTTAATTATAAAAGAATTAACTGATAAGCATTTTAGCATTGTTTGTAAGTTTTATTGAACTAACTAAGTAATAAGATTTTGTATGTACACGCGGCATGTCCACCCACGCGGAGAGAAGAGACACACACAATGGCGGGATATAGCGGGTGTGGGTACTTTTATCTATGCGTGGGTAGTCGAAATGAAATTGTAATTATTTGTAATTGTCGAACAAGTAAACTCTGTAACAGAATGATATTGATTTAAAAGAGTGTCCACGGAGTTTCTTGCCCGTTCTTCTCCGTAAGGAACCTACTTCGTTTTGGAATGGGCGACTAGCTTCACCAACTAACTCAAACTGAAGGACTCCTTAATAAGTGATAATCCAAAAGTGCCTGTAAATGTTCTAATTGAAATAAACGCTATGAGTTTGAGTTAAGTGTTGTGTGTCATTGAAAACCAACTACCTATATCTACCATCAACGAAGAATTACACCGGAGACTGATCACACACGAGAGAGGATAGATACCCCTCCGTGTTATATATAATATTAAAAGCTTTTAAAGTTATTTAAGAAAATTGATGAAAATTTACCTTATCTCACATCTTTGCCGACGTGTGTATACATAATTTTTCCCTGAATCTTTCCTACAAATAACGTAGAATATCATAAACATCGTCTTTGTATGTTTCTTTAGACGAAGAATATTAATTTGTTAAAATCATTACGAAATATTCGTAAATATTACATTGTTTCTTTAGCCTTTCAGTATCTACCTAACATCATTATTTTGTAACATACAAAATACACCAAACCCTGATTATACCGTAACAGATATGAGATGAAAAGTATTCTGAAAACACAAGCCTTGCGTAATAGAACTTGTAATATATTATTTTAAAGCAGGTTTTTTAGATAGGTACTTACAAGTTCCATTCGCCTCTCGATAAGTGACGACTTCGTACGCATACTACGATAGATACCTATCTATCATATATAGAATTCTCTTTATTATGTATAGTCACGAGCACTAATATGTATACATTTAGCAACTTTTAAAAGTGATTTTCTCCTACTGTATTGATTGCAATTTTCTGATATAACGAACATAGCATTTTTGAACCCCTATTATTATGAAATAGATATCATCTCAAAGTTACAAACGTTATTCCACGAGAAAAACGGTATTGAATTTTGCTGAGTGTATACATATTTTTGCTCGTGACGGTACACCATTAAATTACAGGTATTTTACATAAGGTGGAGTGGTTTGGTAAGGACACAGTGGGCTGTCTTATCGCTAAAAGCAATATTTTACAGACAACCTTTGGATGGATTAAAGGGAGAAGGTGAGACAATACGTTATACCAATAGAGAAATCAGAGCCTTACAAAAATAAAAGATATTATTCTTACAAATTCAGGTAATATTGAGCCGGATTCTATTAGCAGAACCAACATTCGAGATCTTGCTAGCTTCAGATGATCTAAGAGCTTTTAGTGGAACATTTACATTTGTCGTTGTAAAACATCGATTGTTTCCATGAAATATAGGTAAGTATTTAGGTAGGTACCTACTCGTATCATCATGAAATGCCTGGGTTACACGAGGCTAGTTATTCAAGCTAGCCCGGGTATTACGGACGCGAATCGCAGCGCTCGTTCAAGTAAACGATGAAAACAATTTTGAACGTTTAATATGTTACCGATTCAATAATTTGAACCGAATGCTGTAATTGGAGTTGGTAAACAGTTATTACTCTCACTGGGGTTAATTAGTCTAATTTACTACAAACGAGGATTTTGGACAAATGACTCGCCATTTAAAATTTAACTTACCGAATAATGCAATGAGCTGCCAAATATTCTCGTCTGATTTCAAATTACAATTTATATCTAATTGAGTTTTATCTCTACTTGTCACTGTGCACGACTGTGACAAATTGATATGCGAACGCTTGATAAATCGAATTACATTCCCTGGTAAATTAAATTTTATAATATAAAAGCTCAAACATCGCCGAAAGTTCTTTTCGTCGATACAACTATATAAAGACATTCTTGCAAGATTGCTTATAAAATATTGGAGTTTTCACTGAAAATAATATGATGCTTTTTTAGACCACGACCTTTATGAGTTTTTTATACTCAACTACTTATTACCTAAATAACTTTTCTGACGTTACAATTTCGGCATTGACATATTGAAAGTTGAGGCCAAAAAACCAAAACGTAATCCTAATATTGCTAATATTTTATTTAATATTTCTCTTGCAATGCGAAGTGGAATGAGAATGTTTTTATTATAAGAGATTTATGAGATTTATGCGCGCCGAAAGCGGTTTTGATGGTGCAGCTGAATGCTGGCGACAAGTATGGAATTTAATTTTGTCGTGAGAGCTTTTCTATTTGCTTACTGTTCGAGAATTACCACAAGCGATATGGCGAAGAATGGATAGAGGATTTTATCTAAAATACGGTTTCAATCTTTCAATTACCCAGTGCAACAAATTCTATTATATATAAAATAAAAAATCTGTAAAAATAGTCGTTTGTGACTATTTTGTGGGTCTCTGAACTGTGTGGTACCAATGTGACTTAGTAAATCTTTCTGCGTTGATGTATAAAAATAGGTACCACCAAATTGCAATATAGGACAACACCCTCCCTGAGTAACCCATGAAATTAATGATCTTAACTAATTGTCATGTCTTGAGCTTTCTCTGTTTGAAGGAAGAGCGACAAAGTTAAAGGCCAATTAATACAAAACAGATGTACTTAGAAACGCTGGGAGGAGATGAACTAGAAGGTTATACAGGGTGTAAAAAGACCCATCATATAGCCGTTAACTATGCATTCTGTACATCAAATTAAGTACCAATGCACAAAAATTGCCGGAAAATTACTTTTATTTTTGGTGTGAAAAATCGCTGTTTACGGTAGTGCGCAACGTAACGCACGCAAACACGCAAAGCATTGTGTTTATAAAGTTGGAACTTTGTTACCTTGAATATCTCGTAATCAGAAGGTTCCCAGGTATGGTTCAGCACAAAAAAAATGATAACACGTGACTTTCGGCTTCGTTACGCGTCTGTTTATTTTACACCCGAATTAGTAACATTATCGGTGCTGTTCTTCGGGAAGGTCAGGTGCAGTGTTCTCGCAACTGGCATGCGTGTATGACTTGACGATGAATGTAAACAAAGCCAAAGGAATGTGTAACGATCGTAACAGGCGGCGCTCTGTAGTTTCTGCCTACCTCCATCATGGAAAAAGGTGAGTTTATGCATGTGTATCATATTTTATGTAAAAAAATGTTATACTTTTATATGTAAAAATAAGTATTTTAAGTCAGTAAGTAGTTGTTTTACATTTTGTTTAATGAATCCTGTGCAAACAAATTACAATTAGACAAATAAATTTTTGTTTGTTCGTATGCGTGCGCTTGCATACCATTATTCCGATTGCGATAAAACTTTGTAAACAAAGCTAGCAATTCCGCGAAGGTTTAAAAAAAAAACACAAAGACGCGGCAGGTCGCGGGCAGAAGCTAGTTCAAAATAAAATCAAATCGTATTTTTCACAGTGTCGTCCGACACGTCCGATACCGCATTAGCTGAAAAAGGAGTTTCTTTAGAACTCCAGTAGGTAAATTCTCAAGGAACCTTTTTAATACATTAGAATGCATTTATTAATAATATATGCATAAAAAAATGTATTTGAGCCTGTGTCGTCTGCAGTAAAACACATTGTGGAATATTTTGACGTATAATATACTAGCTGTGCCCCGCGGTTTCACCCGCGTAGGTCTCGATCCCGTGGGAATATAGGGATAAAACGTATCCTATGTCCTATTCCAGGTCATGGTCAACCCGTGTGCCCATCCAATGCTCTCTGGAGTAGGGAACGTGAGGCGGCGCGACGCGGCGCCGGCATCGAACTTTTCGCGTATTGCATTTCGTGATAACTTCGAAATTAAATGTCCGATTCGAATGAATTAAAAAATATTTTACTGCTACATAAATACCCTTGATGTTAAAACTATTTATTTGAATAAAAATCTATATTATGTTGATAAAACTCCTTCGCAAATAATGCATTAATTTCGAACAAATTTGATTACCATAAAAAAGGTTATAGTGAGTCAATCTTAAAAGATATGCTGTCGCTGACTTTTTTTTAGAACTTTTAATGAGGAACAATTCCATCATACATTATATTTGTGTAACTTAAACCGTTTATATAAAGACATATTTTTTCCCGTTTTTGCAACATTTTTCATTAATGCTCCGCTCCTTTTGATCGCAGCGTGATGTTATATAGCCTATAACCTTCCTCGATAAATGGGCTATCCAACGCAAAAAGAATTTTTCAATTCCAACCAGTAGTTCCTGAGATTAGCGCGTTCAAACAAACAAACAAACAAACTCTTCAGCTTTATAATATTAATAATAATAAGTATAGGTAATTCAACTTTAACTCAATATTTTAACTCGAATTTGAATTAAAATGGAAGCTGCTATTATAGGAGGTTCAGTTAAACCCAGTTGGAACTCTGCCAAATTAATTTATAGCTACGCAGAGTAACATACTTTATCATAACATCGTTTAGCAGTTTTAAAACTGCAAGGCGGAAGCCATTTTATTTCTTTATTTCAAATGGATTCGGAATGTGTCGGATACATATTTGTTCTTTATTTTCACAAAGAAACAAGAAAGATTAGGATTACATTGAATGAAAAAATACTGCCGAAAAATGTGAACGAATCCACTGCAACACAAAATATTCAGACAGGGATACTCGTATTTCTCGAAGATAGGACGAATTACCACACCATCTATGGTGTATTACATTACCGTGACTATACTATAAACGGGCAATGTTAATAAAGTGATAATTAATTATGTAATTATGTCATCGCGTTCATTGCTTTATCCATGAAACCAGTGACTGACTGCGCAATGAAACGTCCAATCATTACAAGTTTTTGTATGCAAATTGACGTCAAAATTGGCGCGCGTGATAAGAAACCCCGAGAGGGAAACCCAAAATGGGCTTTTCAATAAACAAGGGGAACATAATACCAATGTCAGGATTTTTATTATATTTTTATATTTGTACAAATATTTACATTTACATTGAGTAGCTTATTATACTAAATTAAATAGAAAATTAAAACTGAAAGGAATAACTAACTATACCAATAAATATAAAAACAAAGGATCCTTTCGGCGTCGAAGTATTCGTCCGCATCGCTGTCATCCGGAAACGTGCCCAGAAGACTGGCAGCATTGCCACGTGAATGGTAATGCTAATTCTTTGGCCAGAAAGCAAGCCAGCCCTCTGGTCACGTGAAGTATCGACCAGTCAGTGAGAAATTTCCTTAAAAATACCACTGTTCATAATTAGGCGGTGATAGTAATTTTGTAATGCGAAAATGCGGAGCTTGCGGGGAATTTAAAATGGTGTTATATCGAATTATTTTTTCTAGTTTTCATCACGTTGATTTGAAATTGTCATAAAAAGCGAGCGCAGGTAAAAATCAAATAATAAATCCTCATTTTTATAATAAGAGAAAAAGCTTTTGCTTTCAGTGGGACTGTTGAAACCTGTGTATACCTAATACAAAAATCAGTGGGTACATAATAAGTATGACAAAGCATAACAAAAATAATAAATGAATTATTGTTGTTATAATAATAATAAAAGGTAAATTTTATAAACATTGGTTGGGCAGGGGCCATAGTCTTTCCATAGTTCAAGATAACCACTTCACCTAGCCACCCAAACCCATAATCCAATATCTTTGTTTCCATGTTCTGCAATAGTCCTACACCAACCGGGGGTTGTCCTTGGGTGCACTTGCGTAGTGCATACAGGGATAATCGTCGGCTGGTGCCTCATTCTTTTTTAAATTGTCTAAGGGGCCTCTGCGAGTTAGCTTCGGCCCCTCGTACGCCTTCCAAAGGACCGGGACCCCATGGTCCCGAGATATGTAAACATAAAAGGTAAAAGAAAATGAAATTAACGGGTGTAAAAAGATGCCTAACGAAGCAGAGAATCACTTTTACTGGACAATATCTAGGAACGTTCTGGTTGTAGAGATATTGATGGTCAAAGTTCCAACTTTTTTTTAACTAAAACAAATTTTAATCGTGAATTTAAATACCCCCACAAATCCTGTACCGTTGCTAGGATCCAGAAGCAAAATGTTTTGCATGCGTTAAATTAAGCGCTGCCGCGATTTGACACACCAAAAGTAAAAATTGCTTCCCAGCAATAATTTTTATTCAATGTTACTTAGTTTGATGTAGGTACAGAACGCGTAGGAAGCGGTTGTGTGGTGGGTCTTTAAACACCCTGTACATTCTGTATTTGAATTTAATTGGTTCATTCTCAATTAATTGTTTCCTATCTTATTGCAACTGAGCTGATAAACAAGGGAGTAGGTAACGATATTTAAAATGAAATATTGACCATCGTACTCGATGGTGAAACCATTACAAGTAGGTACCCTCATCTTCAAAAGAAGATATTCTTAATAGTAAAGCGATTGCATAATTGCAATCGGTTTAGGACAGTTTTGATCATAAGATGAATTGCATTCGTCCTAGTTTCTGAGGACACTAAAGTTCTTCCGGATTTAGCTTTATTTCGGTTTTCCGACTATTATGAAGATATGTCTCACTTATTTTTATTTTTGTAAGTTGCCTGTTTCACAAATTAACTTTTAATTAAAATTAATATAACTTTCCTTTTTCAAATTACATAACATTACGCCTGTATTCCCCAAAGGGTTAGGTAGAGGTGTATGTATAGGACACCTACATTTCCAGTTATGTTTAACTCCCAGGTAATATCCCTCGAACCTATTGTCATCAATCGGGCACAAATTCAAACTCAAATTGAAACTGACTTTTTATTTTTCACCAGGGTACTCAACTAAAAAAAATGGATAGTGAACATATTAACTGGAAACACATACTTACGAACGAAGCAAGTTAATAAATGAAACGAGACGCAATTTGTCGGGAAACTTAACAATCGAACACATCTACAACAAATCAAAACACTATCATGCATCCACATCCACAGATCGTTGTCCGTAAAGTTTGCAGCGGCTTGCAGTAAGTGGGAAGGTATGTTCGCCGCAGCTAAGTACGGCAACCACTTCTTGTGGCGGTCCTGTGGTGCAAAGCTGATCTGTGCAACGTACCCACTGTAACAAGGCATTAGTCAGGATTCACCCGCAATAATGCGGGGACGCTATAATATAAGCGTCTGGATAATATTGCTGAATTGTTTTAGATATTGGTTGTGTTCGTGATATGGTTCTGAGACTGTTAAACGATGTATCGAGTAAATGAGTAAGATAAGTTATTTAAAAAGTTTATAAAAATAATTAAAAATTAAGCAAGCCAGCGGTTTCTTGGTGTTGAAAATAAATAATAATAATATTCCAAAAATACAATGTATGAGGTTTTCACAAATTTATAACTAGTAAAGCACTGAATAAAGACGGTCTCCTGAAAACCGTGCTACGAGGTAGCTACGGTTGCTACGTGCTACGACAGCTTCCCAAAGTGAAGCTAACCGGCAAGGCACGTCACCCGAGGATTTCACACGCTTTTAGCGATATTTTTTTGTTTTTAGAGTTTGTTACCGCGCATTGTATCGGATACACATTCTCTCATGTTTTTATTTGGAACTTTATGCCGTGTGTATTAAAAACCGTAGGCTACAAACAGGTCACAATGCAACTATGTCACATAGGTATTGTGTTTTAAAGCAACATAATTCCTTGGAAAGCATGGACTGTTCTGCAGATTTTTTTGATATTTTTCATACAAAAAATACTGTCCTACATAATAATATTGGTACAAATCTTCAAGTTACAGCGACCGTTGTTTACACAAGAAATATATAAACATACAATATAGTAGGTAATACAACATAGCGTCGGAGCGCGACAATAACTAGATTTTCTGATAAGCACCGGCAATGTTTCTGCTTTCACTTCCCTTTGGAATGTAGGAATAAAACGAGTTATCTAACCTTAGGAAATTCCAGGATTTTCTGTAGCCAACATAAATCTGGTTGGTAGTTTCTTCTTAGGCTTTATACATAACGATGTTTTAGGAGACGCGAAAAGTTTCAAATAGAGTTTTCTTGTATTTTAGTTGTGGTCATTGAGGTATATTTCACGAACTATTGTCTAAAGAGTCTTTTGTCTGGTTAGAATAACAAATTAGTTACAAGAGGCAGTCTGAAAGAGGCACCGGTGACTGAAAAAATATGTGGAAATCGGTTTTCATCGTTGGACATGATTGTGATGCGGAGGAATGAGGAAATTGTCGTGGGGAAAGTTTCGAATATGAATGTGGTGGCTATACCTAAGAATAGGGAAGGCCAAAGAAACGATGGATGGACGGTATGAAAGATGATAAGACTAGAAAAAGGATGACTATCGAGATGACGACCAATAGGAAGGCGACTAATAGTAAGTATGGAATAAGACGAGATGTTGTGCCGACCCCAAATATATTGTGATAAGGGCAGCAGAATTATGATAATTAATGACTGGCCCTGCTACTTACGATTGCAGCGCCTTTCTTCTGAGATCGGTTCAAATCAATGTTACCATTCTCATTGCGACTAATAAAAGTCAATCATAGAATCACGAAGAAGCGAGGGTGCTGCTACTAGACAGTACCGAGAAGTTGCCGGCAATAAGTCTTCTAAGAATTCTGATTGATCTGCAGCAGTGGAGGTTATATACTTATTAAGATAAAAATTATACTTATTTTGGCGTCACTTTGCAATAAATAACATTCAAACCGTGGTCTTCAGCAATCAAAGAGAACAAAATGCCACTTTCCCCATTCCTATGACTGGTCCCACAACTGCTTATAAAATTTAGATGTTAAAAATTGTAGTCGGAAGGATGAGCATCGGATCAAAGAGGGTTATCTCAGCTGTGAAATATTTGAAAATATATTTATTTCGAATATAAATAAAGGGTCAGAAGACACAAGATATTTCAAGGGATTTTTCCGAAGGGTTTTACTTTGTTCGCGAACCTTCACATTTCACTTGGATGAGAGAATGTAACATTAGTCAAATAAATAAAAAGTAAAGGTCTTTATATGACTGAATAGAACTTATACCTAAAGCAGTGCGTGCATAAGAAGTCTTTGGGAACCCGTTAAAGAGAGTAGTGTCCCAAATTAACCCAAATAGTTGTGTCACAAATTAAAATATATCATGGCATCATTTCAGTTTAAGAGCATATTTATATTGTACTTTAGCAACTGTTCCCTACTTATTTATCTAACAATTTACTGCAAGTTGTCAACGAACTACAATCCGCTTGCAAGAATGAAGAATTCGTAACAAAACATTTATTGTGCCACTGCACGACATCATAAAGCAAGTATTTGGCAAGTTGTTGGAACGTGCACCGCTGATAATAATGAACAGAATGTCGATACATTCGCACCTTGTTGGCTTCATTTATTGCTCTATTACTTCTTATTTGCGGCACTAGAATTAAACTACCTATAGCGCTTTTATAGCGCACATATAACCCACATAGCGCACTATTATTTGAGTGCTCAACTCGGCACCAGATATTATGTTAGGTTATTACTTCACATTAATACTAACTTTGAAATAAGGTTCAGACTGCCACCTACATTATCTAGCTTTCTAAACTTGGCTGGGAATAAGGCGCAGCGTGTCTGCACTCCGCTTGACAATTTGCTCTAGGCGGCGACTTTTGAATTAATGTCGTTGCAATGCAGCCTCGCCCGGAAACTCAACTTTTTATACCATTTTTTTTATTTAATCTCTTGCCCCACTGAAGGTTTCCACTTTGCAAAAAATTAAGAAGATAAATTTAATGTCCCACTATAAAAAGAGCTGAGTAGTTTTTAATTGTCACAAGCGGAAAAATAGTCGGTGGTTTATACGCTTAAATACATTATCCCACTAACTGGCGCTAATGCAGCATTTGTGTAAATTTACTTAAGTGTGCGTGGCGGAAAGTCCTACAGAAATGTTAATCCAATAAGTAACAAAATAAATCTACTTAATTTTCTTAGAAACACAGCGGCCTGATCCGCTTTTCCAAACTCAATTTTGCGAAGATCAAAACGGAAAAGAGTTAACGTTACGGAGCGGCGACATGAATGCTTTCCAAGGGCCATTTCGGCAGATAATGCAATTTGTTACAAGTCGTTCGCTCGTTTGCTTTTATTATTAGTGGCTATTAGGAGGCCGTAGCTCTTGGCGGCAGTGGCACGTGGAGCGGCGCGGGCGGCGGCGGCGGCGGGCAGCGGCGGATCGGCCCAGCTGCGCGTCGCCCGCTGACGCACTAACAACCCCATCCAACATCTGGCTATTTAAGTCGAGTATTTGAGCTGATTGCCATCATTACACTGTTGCTATTGAAAGGGTGCCTCATAATGGATTGCACTTTAATTTTATGATGAAAATAACGGTTAAAAATCGAAGTAAGCTGTGTTTACATTTTGTTGATTAATAATTGAAGTCTGTAATTGTTTTGAATTACCTACTCTTTAGGCAATAACAACGGCTCGTTGCTTTTAACACTTGTGCTCAGGCTTTACATAATTTGTTTATTTCTACTCAGTAGCAGGTATTAACATATCCATCTACATATCAGTATTAACGTTAGAAGAAGTAGTATGAGACACTGGATAGCTACTGCTACTATGCAAAACAATCATAACATGTTTTTATCTCTCATATTATTTTTTTATCAAGTAAAAAAATGTTTAATTGCTTATTATTTGACCAATCCCATACAAATTGAATTTATGTTGAAAATGACAAACAATCTCAACCGTTTCGGGCATTATTCAGTCATTGATTGAAAATGGAGTGATTTACTTGTGATTAAGTAAAAGTGAAGAGTTCTGTAAATAGTAGGTACAAATGAGTGTTTACGAAAGCGTCGGCAACAAAAAAGACCGCGCAATTTCGGATTGGAGTGGCCATTACCCGCGCCGACTGCGGAAAGAACGCTCGCAATTGCATTGAAAATGTCGCTTTTAATTTTTCAAAATGCAAAGCGTAAATTCGCATTTGTAGCTGGCACGATAACTGCCCGCCTAAAAGCTCCAGCGATGCAAGTCCCGGTGTGGCTTTGTTGCTAATACAAAGCGCTCGCTCACATACAGATGGTTTTGCAAAAACTTTGTCTCATCACAGTTCCTCTTACATGTTAATAACTCAGCCGTGTGTCACTGCAAAAATGTTGCTATCGACGTTTGTGGAAACAGACTGGTGACTGTACCAACAATGTGAGAATACGAAATGAAATATAGAAGATGTCGGTGGGTGACCCTCAGCGGCGGGCCGGGTCGCTGCGACATTCATCTCAATTGTCTGAGCGATGGGCTCGCGACAGCAGCGCATTCCCCTCGCGCAACTGTACGTCGAGGTGCGCACTCCAGCAGCACTTGCTCGCGAGCCAGCTCCTTTAATAACGAGCCGCCACATACTGACTCGGTAACATACCTATAATTTATCCCCCCCTCGCGGAAACCTATGAGTTATCCGACAATCCTACACCAGAAGATGTGTTGACGTCACGACGTTGCCACTGTCCTTAGATTAATATTGCAGCGCTAATATTGGACGTGTAGTTTTTCTTCCTCCTGACGTCATTTATTATGTGCTCCCCATTAGATAAGTATCGACAATCGAATGGAAGACGACACAAAATATGTATCAAAATATTTTTATGGAATAAACATTTTGAGTACTCGCTGATTAAAAGCGGAACAAATACCGAGCAAGATGTATCTTAGTATTGTGCTTTTATTCGACGTCTCCAGATTAAAAAGTGGGACGGGTACAATGAGCGGTACGATGGCGGCGAGATCTCACGGGGGGCGGGTGACGTCTCAATGCGAATATGATGCTTGGATAATGTCGCGTAGAGTTTCTGCATGAGGTTACATCTTCAAGTCGGTGTTGATTAACCGCTGCGTGAGACGATATAACTACTATAAATATCTAAACCATAATACTACACCCGGGATGAGATAGACCGCATTATAAATGAGATGCAGGATTTTTAATTAACAGAGGGTTCGAACAGGATAATGCAACAGAGGTGCGGCTCATAAGGATTCTGATTTATTATCTGAGTATTAACTTATATCCCGCTCCATCGTGGACTTCTGATGATCTCTATTGTAGAAACGTTGGAGTTTTGTATTAATAAAGGGACCTACTATTCTTTTTAAGTTAATGCAGCTTAAAGTTAAGATTATTTTACCGACGCGCGACGGTATCATTATTTAGACACCTAATATTTTATCTCGGACACCAAAAAAATAAAAGACCTCGGTAGAATTCTACATTTCGGTAGGCGGCGAAATAGAAAATTCCGACTGAATTTGACATGCAAATATTTTTGGCGTTCACTCACCTCAGGATTACCTTCATCAGTTTTGTCAGACTATTCTTTATAAACTCACCTTTGTTATCGCAGTGTCAGTGCTGATACTGATATTCTGCTGAGTTAGCAGTGAGCTCATAGTGTTTTGTTGAGCCATCTTAGCAGTTACTAGATGCCCTTTGAAATATCAAACAATAGAATTAGAGTCGAGTTCTCAGAGGAAACAGTAAAACTCTCTGACAATAAGGGTGCGAGATAGACTCATTATATAACACATGAAATGTGGTAATTTTAACATTATTTGAAAACATTGCGGTGACGGCACGCGGAACGGCAAAATTGCTGTTATATGACGCTAACAGCCCCTAAATCCTAACCGAATGGACTCCAATAAAAGTCTCTCAAGTCGACGCCGCTACTACAACGTTAAAAAAGTGGAACACGCCGCGTCTGAAAAGATTTACTTGCACTGCAATGAACAACAAGATTGCTGAAATATGACCGACGACGGGTGGGAGATATGAAATGTTTGAACTTTGCAATTATGTGTCTGTATCCGTCCGTATCCGTTGAGGCTGGCGCTTTTTAAAGCTGGCTTTTATTATTTGAAGACTGAACTGTATAATTTGTTTGAGCCTTGTTTAGATAATATACATTAAGTAAAAAATACCTTGCCCGATCCGAAAGGGGTACATTGGTACTGCAATAATGGAACTTAATGGTTTTTGTTGACAGGATAATTATTCAATTTGTTACAGTTGTAAATTTATAATAGCAATCACGTCATTTGGTTTAAATAGGTTTTTTTATTATTTGTCTTTTATATAGATTCTTTTCTATTTTGTGAATGCGAGAACGTGGTAGGCTTATTGGACTGTAGATTTATTGCACATCTTCTATTTTGTTAAGTACCTGGTACTTACTTGTTGAAAGGCCTACATTGTGCTCCCAGCCTACTAATACAACACTGTAATTTGAAAATATTGTAAAAGCCAATTATTTTTAAAAGAGTAACCGTGGAGTTTCTTGCCGGCTCTTCTCCATAGGAACGACCAATTGTACCCGTGCACTTAGCTTCTGACGTCTCATAAGTGCTCATATAGGTTTATGTGAAATAAAATATTTTGATTTTGAATAAAATATCCAGAAAATAATATAAAAATATGAATTAGTACTTAAAATTAAAAAGATATTGCAATTTGAAATGCACACTAGTAGTACCAAAATTACCCTGAATTCATTAAAAATCAGCAATTTTTCAACAGGGATCATAAGTTATGACTTGTCGACACCTGCTAAACGACGGCCGCCCGCGCCCCATGTAAGAAACTGGTAAAATCACCCGTTGAAAAAAAAAAGACGCGATTTTTTTTTTCACATTAATTTTTGTAAATTATCACTTAAATAGACTTATAATACGATACTTAACAACACCATCACGGGTCGGACAGGGTCTTTTATACATGTTTAATCAATACGTAAGAGTTGACGTCAACAGACAGCTCAGCAGCATCCCCTGAGTGCTATCCCCTCTGCGTAGAGTGATATGTTTCACATAAATGAACTAAAACGCAAGACGTACCCCAACAAAGAATAGCAGCGACTCTTACCGTCGCACTTTCGTTTAGAGCACATAAATCAAAGTGATTTACATTGTATTCCGCAAGGATAGCTTCCACGAATAAACCGACCGAATAGCTCCTCGAGGCATTCCGTACGAACCGTGGCACACTAGTCATGCCTGTGTCCGAAATGACAAACAAGTTAGTTAGCAGCACACAATAATATTGTAGGCGAGTTAGCGGCGCACTCGCCCAAGTCTGTCCGTCCTATTTACTGAGCGGCGCACACTTGACTCGCGCTTGGCCTCCGCAACGTACAAGTTTTGCATTTCATTCTCAAGTTAGCACAATTTGTGTTGCGCACGTCTGCATATTTCATGGTGCTCGCCTTTCTTTGTTAACTTATTTTGCATTCCTCACTTACCATCGCTCAACATATGAAGCCATATTTTCCAGTTCTGTTTTATCAACAAACTGTAGAGTCAATTAGATTGTATTGTGCTCTTTTAATTACTATTTTTTCCTTCGAATGAGTTCTCGTTCATAAAATCTGTATAGAACATGCGAATTGAAAAAAGGTCTAATTAACATTTAACTGAATTCAACGAGAAGCTCATTAAGGTCTATTGAAATAGAAGCCATCAGTTCGAAATGAACAATTCTGTCTGTTAACTTCATACAATTATAATCGGGATCCGACCATTTTGGTTTGCTGTTGTTCATTTTATGTTCAAAACAACAGATTTAAATAACATAATCACGGTGAACTCAATTCAATTAAGTTAATACTGTACATGAAAATAGAAAA
Source organism: Lithophane leautieri (assembly GCA_949152455.1). Classification (NCBI taxonomy): domain Eukaryota; kingdom Metazoa; phylum Arthropoda; class Insecta; order Lepidoptera; family Noctuidae; genus Lithophane; species Lithophane leautieri. Next base: position 8,806,839 of record OX424462.1, on the reverse strand, counting down.
TGTTTTGATTTTAGGCCGCATTTACGCGCGGTTTCTGGAACCTCAACAAAATTTGCAAAAAAAATTGGCTGAATAAATTTATCAGCAGTCAATCGCAACTTGACTTGCGTTTAATTTTGACGCTTCGATAATTTTCGTTCTTGAAACTAGGCGTTAGCCTGTCCTTCAATCTACTCCAAAATATGAAAAGGAATCGCAAACTTCGCAATATGTTTGACGTGCGTTTATTTTGTAAACGCATACAAAATATTGTAGCAGCAGTTCCGTCGCAGCACAAACAGTTGGTGAGCTTGCAGGTAGCATGTCGGACACGCGGCTGGCGACTCGCCCGCGCCGCACTGCACCGCACCGTGCCGTGCCGCGCCGCATGCCGCCCGCTCCGCGCGTTAGCTTCCGACACGCGCCCGGATGCACATCACCTGATTTATAAGCCGATATCCGACTACACCATCTCTAGAAACTGTTGGCTATCGAAATAAATGATATCCTATTTTAAACCGTCGAACTGGGAATGGATATCATTGACTGACCTTTTTTTGACGGTAAATCAAATTTTCTTTTAATGCGCCTTGGGTTTTTTAATTTGTATAATATTTTTATATGTGTGCATTATTTTTATAATAATAAAGTTCACAAAAACGAAAGAAAAGTATTTTTCAAGTTAGTTACCAACAACTTGTTAATTGATTTTCGGCTTGAACAACCTTTTCATGAAGAAAAATGTCGAGAAATCGAAATTCTTCTTGAGACGTGAAGACACTTCTTTAACAAGAATGGAGTAAAAAATAAATAAGTGGCAAAGTTTAAGAAAAACTTTTAATGTAATCAGAAGTTGAAATCTTAATGAACGGATCATGGTTAGTTTCTTTGAGAGGGCAGTTCGATATTATGTGGCGAAGATTTCCAATTACTTCAGGGTGCAATTAAGAGGATTCACTTTGCGGACTTGCACGCTGCAGACAGATAAGTGCCTCCACACGGACTGTGGTCATTTATTAGTTTAATTAAATCCACACTCGTCTCATTCATTACGTACTTACTTTTTAATGTTTATTACTACCTAGGCTAAACTAAAAACTACAGTTTTTCCTAAACGAAAGACTTAAGTTTTTAGTAGATACAAGTATTTGAAGCCTCAGAAGGTATCTACTAATTCTACTACTTATAGTGAAATAGGTTCATGAATTCTACAAAAAATCCGATTAGGTCATGCACTATTTGCTTACGAACCATGTGATCCTGAATGATACCTGTTTTCAACTGTACCTACGTGGAATAATACGATGATGAATGGATTTTATTATTATCTGCTAGTCAAACAATAAGTGCCTACTGAAATAGATCAGCACACTTAGCTTGACCACAATAGAAACGGGTTTTGTCGACAGAAGAATACCTAGACAATAACAATCTGCCATTTTGTTTATTCTTTCGTCGACAAAACCCGTAGAAAACCCGTTTCTATGGTTGTCATGCTACGCGTGCTGACATGAATAAATGGTCGAAATACCATCATTTTAACCCTTCGCATATAAACCTATGTGCTATTCATAGATACCTTTTTGGCCGCTGAACGCACTTGTATTAAAACGTTCATTACCTTTTGTTTCCCTCTTTATAAAATATTCATTCAATGATCCGACACACGTGTATCGTTTTTACTTTATATTTTAATTCAAATATACCGTTTGTTTCTTCAATTCTTATGAAAAGCATTCATAAACAATATATTTCATCGCTTGTCTAAGCTATCTGGCCGCCATAAAGATGATTTACGTTCACAATATAACCTATGAAAATGTAATATCCCTCTAGTACAAAGTACTTGTATAAAGTGATTGTTATCACGCATGAAATGTGGTGATACTCAAAAAATTCCGATAATATTCTCGGCATCACAAGAAAAGACTTGAAAGGAGTGAAGGCAAGCTATGACACTAACGGCCCTCTAAATTCTCTCTGAATAGATTAAAAAAACCTTTTAATATAAGAAGTTTTAGCGGCTATGAACATTTTCCCGACGGATAACATTTTTCCGCTGGAATTACATATTTGCGGGACGTTAAGCTTTTTATGTACCTACACAGCCGACATTTGTATTTATTTGAATGCTCGTAAGTATATTGCTTTAAAGGTTACTTACTTATTTTACTTTTATTTTTTGAGGTGAGAAAATCTTTGTGAGCCATTTTTCGACACGCTTTCAATTGTAGGTTAACGTAGAGATAACTTTGACGAGTTTATGAATTTGTATTTTAATGTAGTGATGAATGCTGGAGTAATATTATGTAGAAACCGTCACATACGATTATGTTTTCCACACACCTGTCGGACACAAATCCTGTCAAATCAAGTTAGATACAGCATCATACTACTGTGACGTGATAGGTTCGTTATGAAAGCTCTTGGATTCACTTTTCTATAACATCGCATTTAAAATATATGAAGTAGGTAGGTTTTAAAAAGTAAGTTGAGCGTAATCATATTTCCAATGAATAGAATAAAATAATATTCATTTGCTATATATATAATATTTTTTTGCTTAAACACAAGGTAAAATACAAAAAAAATAACAAGAGCATACATGTTTTTACATAGCAGTCATAAGCAATATATCATAATAATAATATAATGTACGAGTCTAGTCATAATCAGTTGGTTAATGACGGTAAGTAAAACAAAGAGTATGTTACCATGTAGGTTAATTCGAATAGTCCGTTATGTGTGGAACTAATGAGCTTTATTTGTCGGTATCATAATTATACACCAATGTTATTTTATTTTTTGCAAAGAAAATCTTGCACAATTTTCCGATAGGTATTTGGTATTTTTTATGCACAAATCTTAGATTGTAAAACCAGTGCCATAAATTCTACAGTAAAGCTCACGACGTGTGTACGGATTTGCGTTGTATATTTCAAAACGGAACTATGAGCGTGTCAACAAAACACCGAGTCACAGAGGTCAACCTTGGGTCGGCGGCAGCCCTAGTTACGAGGTAGCACCTGCAAGGACCCAAGGCGACGTATTCCCTCGCTGTCAACTCACGAGGAAATCTCGCTCCGAATCTATTCCTAAATGCTAAAATCCGATCAGACGGATGTTCGTCAAACAGATTGAAATTGACTTAAATATTCAGTGTACCTATATCTGTTTTGTTTACAATGGTACCTATACGCTAGCAAATTAATATAATTTTGTATGATGCTGGGGTAGGTAATTGCGTAACACACTCACTCTCTCAATACCATTTATTTGGACCCTTGAACAATATTCATTTCGTTATTTAAGTAGTCTAACAGACGGATTTTTCAAACTTATGAAGCAATGGATTTAAAATACGAGTATTCTTCAAAATACTTCGTATTCTGATTCTGTGTACTATGCCGTTGGGATGCTGATTTGAACCTTGTGAGTTGATAGTGAATTATAAGCTATACATTTAAAGGAATGTTAACAACTAGACAAGCGCAGAAAAGTTGGTGAACATGACACGGCTCGAAAGAAAATCAATGGAAACAAGAATAGCCGATAATTAATAAACATTGCCTTTTTATTTTAATCAGTTCAGTAATTACACCGTCGAAAACTGCTGCAGGCCCGGTGAAATTGTTTCGATTGACTTTGTAAACTAATTAAAACGAGAAAAGAGCTGTTTATCAGACTATTCGACTTTCAAGAGAGTTGTACGATCTCGCAAAACTTAATGATAATAATCAAATATTTTTAGACCGACGCGACGTGAGATTTGGACACTTGAGTCACGTACGAGCCACGCTGAGATCACGTCAATGGGCAAAACTACGAAAGCATTGAGCGATGTTATCTACTTAGATTGCGAATAAACGATCTAATATACAATCCATAGATTATTACCTATTACTGCGACCGTAAGGTGCTCTCTAGAAATCGGGCATATATCTCCGCTTAACGACAGGTAGTTGAATATTTGTCCAACACAAGTGCTTCAAACTTTCAGAATTTATCACGTTTCGCCTACACTTAGTGAACATTTTCTCAATTAATTTTACTCAGTAAGAGTTAACTAACAGACAAAGTTGGGACAGGCCGACCGTCATTATTAAACTAAGTACCGTAATGAGATTCACCTTCGGCTTATAATTAGGAAAAACAAAATTACTCATTTGCATTAAATGATTTAAAGGGTTTAAGAACTTTCCAACTCTTCCAGGACAGCGTCCTCCCTCGTCTTACTCCTAGTCAATGGTCGACTTCTCCACTTATTTTTGCGTTGTTTGCGTCCCAAAGAAGTGGGACCAAGTAGGCTAAAATAAAAAGTAAAAATTGTGGACTAGATTTTATGGACGAGCTCTCTTATCACCATTAGTATCAATTCAGAAAATATTAACTGTCGGCATGTTCACCTACGTAGGTCCAGAATTTTTCACGATTACCGCGTTAAACAATAGGATATTGCATGGGTTCAATTTACGAAGAATAAATATTTCTGTGGCCGCCTGCCTAAGAAGGCTACAGTTACTTTTTCGGGGTCTGGGCATTTAGGTATACTCAATTGTGTTTGTAATCACATTAACAAAATTTTATAAAGAATACACTCTTTTCTTGATAACACTTTTCACAAGCAAACGACGACTGACTCTGCACTACATTTTAACATTTATAAATACTTTTTATTTTTCACTTTTTAGTTGTGGTACCTACACCACATAAATTCTAATACCACTACCTGCTATGTAAATAATAGTGTTTGTGTCAAATAAGATGTCGTCTATATAGACTAAGTGAGAAAAATACGTAATTATTGAAGCTTACTCAAAAACTACTTAAGCAAAGTTAATAAAATTTATATGGGACCACACGGGAAGCACCAGCTTTCAAATAAAAAAAGAAGTATCAAAATCGGTTCACTCAATCGAAAGTTATGAGGTAACAAGCACTAAAAAAAAAAATTTGACGAATTGATAACCTCCTCCTTTTTTTTGAAGTCGGTTAAAAATGGCGTTTGCCCTACCCAGAAATAACGATAATATCATAACCGTTATTTCTAAGTGTTGTAAAAGTAAAATAATACATTGACTTGCCATCATGAAATTACATTTAAAGTTTCTTACAATATTAATAATTTTTACTTTGCCACAGTGGATATTATACTTCGATATTAAAATAATTACAAAAAAAAAAAAGCACGACAGTTTCTAACGTGTGGGGTACCTCAAATGCTCTTCTAAATAATACCTGCAATACATTTTCTTTTCATTTCAACTACAACACAATGTTTAAAACCCACTTCTCGGTAGAATGGGCGGTGTCGTTAATTCGGCCGGGTGCAATAAGTACGGACTAGAGCAGCTTGCCAAGTCCAGTCAGTAAACCAGTTTCTTTCCCGGAATCCTCGTCAATTGGGACAGTGCTAACCGGGTCACATTCGCACGAGTAACCGATGCCAGCTTTCCTTGGATGCCTTTATTTTGAAACGACGCGAAATTAACTGTGTTTGTGCTTACCTACTTAGTTATTTCCATAATTCCATTTTGGTAAGCTACCGTCGTTGGTCTAGTGGCCGCAAGCACTACTGCTGAGCTTATTATGGTCCTGGGTTCGATTCCCTGGTCGGGAAAAATGTTATTGGATTTTTCCATCAGGAATTTCGCAGTAGCATGGCAGCCCGGATTTTTGCAGTCTGGATTTTTCCCCGGTTGATGGCAATAGGCTCGTCTCTAATTACATGAGACTTAAACATAACTGCCTAACCCTTCGGGGATTACAGAGGTGATGTTGCCTATGTTATTTATGTATGTGATAAAATCCAAGCCTAAAAAATTCGGGCAAATTTTTGTACTTCCCCAAATTGAAAAGAAAAACGCGTAAAGCACGCATGAGAAAAAACGGCTAATCATGTGTTTGTCAAGTGAAAAGATTGGCAGCTTAATAACCGGAAGATAAATTGATTTTGAGGAAGGCTGTGCTTCAGGCATATTTATCACAATACCATCCACACGCTCACGTATACGCCATTGTTTGCAGCCCAGAGGTTATGCTGACGTGTTTTCAATTAAATATTGAGGATTTTATTGAAAAATATATAAAAAATAACCGTTTTCTCATAGGTGGTGGTGGGTAGGTAGGTGGAAAGTGAGATTAGCCCACAGGTTAAGGCCTGAACTTTCAAGCAAGAGGTCGTGTGTTTGATCCCGTTGCACTATTTTGACGTTGACACGTTGACGTTTTGTTTGACCTTCAAAGATTATGAATATTTAGATTATTTGGAGGGGTTAAAAGGGTTAGCCAGGGGCCCTATTATGACGTGTTAATGCCACCATTTTTCCAGTGTGAGTGAGAGACGGAGCTACACAAGGCCGATAGCACCATCCTTTTTTCGCAGTGGAATAATGATAGCATTAATACTTCATAATACTACCCCTGGAGGTATTCGAAAGTGGGCAGTACTTACAGTACCACTCGTAGTATCACTGGATTAAAAAACGGTGAACGAAAACATCGTGAGGAAACCGTCATGCCTGAGAGATATTTCTCGACGGCAAGTGAAGCCAAGTCAGAGGCCATGGGTGGCATAAAAACTCTGACGTACCAGGTTAGTCACTAATATAACCACACGAAAAAGAAAGACTAATAATACTGACGTAATGCTGATGACAGTCTATACAGTTCAATTTTAGTCGTATAAATCCTTTTAAGGAGTCATTGTACTCATCATTATGAACAACTTTCAGTATGGGACCAACACTGAAATCGCGAAAAAAAATCTGCTGTTCCCTACATTTTGACGAGTTATGCGAACATTAATGTAGGGAACAGCTGTTTTATTTTTCGCTATTTCAGGGTTGGTCCCGTAAAATACTAACTCCTTATGAAGGAGCAATAAGCATTTAAACCAAACAATTTATGTTGTATGGCAAGCGATATAATTATCTTCCAACATCAACACAGTATCAATCAGTGTGATGTGACCCCTACTACTGATGGCTAATGGTTTCATTCGGGAGAAACCAACCATTTTTACAGACTTCAGCTAAAATACCGCAGAAGTGCCAAGAAAAAACCTTTGATTAATAGAGGACTAAGATACCTAGGTACTATTCGTACAAATGAGATAACTTTCCCAATTTTGAAAACTTCCTCTGGAACAAACCGCGGACATTTTCGGCGTATTATGCAAAGCTCATGTGGCCCACATTTGGTGCCTGATGGAAAAAAAACATTCGTGATGAGCTGCTTTTACTATTACTTGACCAATTCAACTATTTAATATCGTGCGTGACAGGTTAAGCAAAGATGCATACACACATTTCACAAGTTTATAAGTCTCAAGTATGCGAACCTATTGCCATAAACCGGGCTCTAGTTCTAACACCGGGTTTCTACTGAGAATGTTCTAAAAGGAAAACCCAATAACACTGTCCTACCAAGGAACCAAACCCAGGACCCCACACCGACCAGTCGCGCATGCCGTCCCTAGACCAACGAGGTAATCTCACTGTTCATACATAATTATGTAAGTAGGTACGCTGAAGCATAAATATATTAAAGCAAGACCTTGTATCCTACCCGAGGTAGGCGAGATTTACCTTGCAAACTACACCCCTTCTATAATTAAATACAATTACCGCGGCTTTGTTAATAAAAATAATTTATTTGCCTACAAAGGGTGGATTATTATTCTCTTGTGTTGTAAATAAGCAATCTCGTAAGGGCTGGATTTAAAGACTGGCTTCTTAAGCACTGGCATGCTGATAAAAAATTGGTAAATTATCAAAATGACTATTAAAATATCATGCAGTTTGGCAGTCATATAGTTACTAGCTGCGCCCCGCGGTTTCACCCGCATAAGTCTCGATCCCGTGGGAATATCGGTATAAAAGTATCCTATGTCCTATTCCAGTCTACCTCTGTGCCAAATTTCATCCAAATCCGTTGCTAGAAGACTTACTGGTAGCTCACTGACATTGACAGAAAACACGTGGAAACCAAAAATTCACGAAAAATTCAATCTAATGGGAATAATACGTATTATTAAAGCTAACTCAAAAACTACCTAAGCAAAGTTAATACAATTTCTATGGTACCATCTATCTAGGAACCCCATTCAAATAAAAAATAAACCAAAGCGGAGTAATCGGGGACCATACATTAAAACATCCGACGAACTGAGAACCTCCTCCTTTTTTGGACTTGGTTAGTCTCGGTTAGGTCGGTCGGTGTTTTTAACTAATACGCAACATGCAGAAGGCAATCGTGACAATTAATTCTTATTTAATCTCTGTAAGTACGAAAAGATTAAGTAAGTAGGTCCTAATTTCAATATTATGATTAATAAAAACGTTCAACTAATGTACTGTTCAATATTGTAGAAATCTTCTTGTTTCTCCTATTGGTGTACGGTTAAGAATGCTCTACCCACAAAGTTTTAAATATATATTTGCTAACAGAAATTATGGTTATTATAAAACAACACCTTTTTGTTATCAGAGAGATTTTTAGCGGAGCCCCGCCGGGATTCACGGAACTCCTAATTCCATATTGTTCTTTTTTTGTGTATAATAAAACTATGATGGCGGCCGGCCTCGCTTTTGGACCGACATTTAAAAAGTATAGTAGAGGGCGAAAAAGAAATTGTAGGTAAGTATATTTCAAAACTATTAATTTTTTTGAATTCATATTTTTTGCTACTTTGTGCCTTTAACAGGTTTGGTTTTTTTAAACGTCTCTTAACAATTATTACAATCGACATAAGGTTACAAAATACCATTAATTCAGCTGTTATAAGACATGCTGGCCCTTTTTTTTTTTTTTTTTTTTTGAGGGTGGGAAATCATCCAATGACTTCTCCCGCTCTGGGCGGAGCGGAAGGGCGTGTCAGACTTTTACTGACTAAAACCCACCCGTGTTCCTTCATTTGCCTGTTGCCAAGGTCCCGGTATCCCTTTCGGACTTTCCCGCAACCCTGGCAGGCATCGGTCCTATTGGACCCCGTCATTTTTGCTGACATCTCTTTGAGGCGCGCGTGGAACACGACGCGCCATCGACCCGGGCCTGGTCCTTATCGGACGGCGAGCTGCCCGTTGCTCGCCGTCCGCAAGCCCGCGCCTATGGTGGCCGGAAATCCGCCTGGGATTCCCGACGCCCAGGGCGTCTCCAACGGCGGCGGTTAGGGGCGTGAGGGCGCAAACTTTGCCTTTCCCTCACGCGTTCCGCCTCCTCCTTCGCGAGCATTACTGCTTCGCAGAAGGAGGTGACGGCTTCCCATGCCCTCTCGCTCCGTACCATGGCCTGAACCAGGGCCGGACGCGAGAGGTCACCGCCGCCAATCGCCTCCGCGAGGACACGGCGGTGCTCCGCCCAAGCAGGGCACACCTCAACCGTATGCTCCACCGTGTCCTCCGGGCGATCCACACAGTGGTGACACCCGGGCGTTTCCTCCCGCCTAATCCTACACAGGTACCTCCCGAAGCTGCCATGTCCGGTGAGGACCTGTGTCAGGCGGAAGGTGAGGACGCCGTGGCGCCTCTCTATCCACTCCTCAAAGAGGGGACTTATCGCCGCTATTGTGGCGTGCCCAGCACTGGGTTGCGACAATCGCACTCTCCATGCCGCCATGAGATCTTGCCGGAGCTCTGTCCGCTGTGCCGCGATTTCTCGCGGCAGCGGAGTTACACCCCGGCGCTTCACCTCCTCGCGCCACTCCCAGATGTGCGCGAGGACCTTCGCCTCCAGAACCCATGGCGGTAATCCGGCAAGGAGGCTCGCCGCCCCCGCCTCACGGGAGACCGTGCGGTATCCCCGGGCCAGCCGAATGGCCATGACCCTTTGGGACGCGTTCAACCGGCGTGCTGGCCGCAGCCTAAGGGAACGCGCCCACACCGGTGCCCCGTAAAGGGCCATGGACCGCACGACCCCCGCATAGAGCCTCCGGCAGGAGGCGTTTGGACCCCCTAGATTGGGCAGGAGCCGCCTCAAGGCGGCCCCAGCCCGGTCCAGCCTTGGAGCCAAACGTCGGAAATGCTCCACGAAGTTCCACCGGCTGTCGAGGACGAGTCCCAGGTACTTCATCGTCGACTCGACGCCGATGTGAACCCCTCCTACCGTAATTTGGGAACCCGACGGTGGCGCGTTCCGAGGGCCATGAAAACACATGACCTCGGACTTGTGCAAGGCCACCTCGAGTCCCAACTGCCGGATTCTATCGACGATTGTCGCAACCCAGCGTGTCGCTAGATCGGCCGCCGCCTGGTGCGACCTCCCCTGCGCCAGGACCAGCGTGTCGTCAGCGTAGCAAACTACGCTGACGTCGCTAGGGAGGTCGGCGCGCAGCACCCAGTCGTATCCGATGTCCCACAGATGCGGCCCCAGGACTGATCCCTGTGGGACACCGCACGACATCTCTCGCCGGTTCCACATTCCCTGGTGACCGGGGTAGATGACGGCCCTGTCCGTCAAATAGGCCTCGACCACACGACAGAGGTAGGTCGGCATCCGGTGGTACCGGAGTGCCTCCCTTATGCAACTCCAGGGCAGGGTGTTGAAGGCGTTGGCGATGTCTAGTGACACCGCCAAGACGACCCCGCCCCGGGCCACAGCATCCCCCGTCGTGAGGGCCCGTACACGCATGATGGCGTCCACCGTAGAGCGCCCTCTGCGGAAACCAAACTGGCTCTCCGCCAAATCCGGCCCCACCCGCACCAGCCGCCCGACGAGGCGGTTTGCAATGACTCTTTCAAAGAGCTTGCCCACCTCGTCGAGCAGCACGATGGGCCGATAAGCGGACGGAGAGTCCGCAGGGCGCCCCGGCTTCTTAATGAGGACCAGTTTCCCCGTCTTCCAACGAAGTGGGAACTGGCCCCTCTCCATGCATGCGCATAGGAGACCTCTTAGTCGAGGCCCGAGAGCCTCCATGGCCAGGACCCAGGCCTTCCCAGGAAGGCCGTCGGGTCCTGGGGCGGTATTCTTGGCATTCAGCCTTCGTACCGCCACTCTCATTTCTACCTCGGTCACCTCCGGAGCATCGTCGTCGTCGTCGTCGGCGGTGTGGTCCGCATCGAGCACCGCAGTAGGCGGAGCCATGAGCGGGGAGGTATGTTCCCCTCTCGAAGGGAACAGAGCGCTCACCACGTCCTCCACAAGCTGAGGCCGGAGACTCTGCGTCAGCGGGGGAGCCCATGGGCGGAGTTTCTCCCGCACCATTTTGTATGGGCGTCCCCACGGGTCTCTGTTCAGAGTCTCCAGCGTCTCCTCCCGGGCCAGTGCCCTGGCCCGCAGGATCTCCTCCTGGAGGGCGGTCTTCGCCGCTCTGTACCCCTCGTACAGCTCCGCCTGAATGGCTTCCGTATCCGGAGGGCGGATACGGAGCCTGCGGTGCCTGGTGTACTGGCGTCGCGCAGCAACGCACGCCTGGCGCAGCGCTGTCAGCTCCTGCGACCACCAGCTCACCTGGCGCGAAGCACGTCCCGGCTGGACCCGGGGCATTGCCACGTCACAAATATTGGACATGGCCTCCCGGAACCACTCCGCCTCGTCGTTGATGTCGGCAGGCCTGTCCGGTGATGACACCCAGGCCTGCACGATCGAGGCTTCCAGGAGAAGCTCCCGGTCCAGCTGCTTTAGCGCCCAACGCGGACCACCCGGGGCCTGTCGGACCGGCGCGCTCGAGGTCTGGGCGGAGACGTCGAACCGGATATACCGGTGGTCGGAATACGTCTCCACCCCCTCCATGACGCGCCAGTCAATGACACGCGGCGACAGAGCGGGGCTGGCGAACGAGATGTCCACCACTGATTCACCCCGCATCCGCACACACGTGGGGACGGAACCCCGGTTTAGGACGACCAGGCCTGTCTCCAGAGCCCAGTCCTCCACCATCCCTGCCATTCCTGCCTACCAGCCCTGTTGTGCTCATTTTACCATTTTGTATTTAAATGAAAATATAGTAGTTTCGCCTACTATATTGTTTTTTAGTATTTAGGATTAAGTGATCATTGCGAACTTTGGTATCGATACAAAATCTTTATTTTCTTTTTGACCACTGTCAAAAGAGGATAAGTCGATGGAACCTATAGCTATTGTTTTGTAATTATTATATAATCTTAACACATGAAATGTACTGACATGAAATGTATTTGCACGCCATATCATGGCAGGATATGCTGAAATTAAATTTACTGTATATCTATTAAATAAATATTCGTATTCTAGCAAATAAATATTTTTGATTTGATTTGTGAGTAGATTCTACTAGACGTGAATTACACATACAATTTATTAACAGTTTCCTTTTGCATTCTGCGTTGGATCACACAATCGTTATAATTTCTTATTAGTGTCATGAGGGATCAGTGTGAAGTATGAGAAGATTTTCTTTATTTTATGCCCTCATAAAAGTGACCATTCCGCACCATTACGACCCTCAGCCCATGGTGGCTTATAATATGTCGTTATCACCTGCAAATGTTACTGAGAATGGCTGTATTTTGAGTATAATTTCACATTTACATACTCCTTTCACGAGCCTACATTTACCATATAGGGATTTCAATTAAACGTTATTATGTATTTTAATTCTACTGCTCTAAACCTCATTTACACGAAGCAAAAGCAATATTACTTATTAGCTATGTTTTGATTTCATATAGGTACTCAATAATTAATTGTATTCCACAATGTATGTGCTTAGGTGGTAAACTCATTCCAAAATTCTCAACTCATTTCAAAATATTGCATTGGCCAGGCATTGCATTGCGCCATGTAAATATGCCTTAGTGACAGTAGATGTAAATCAAATTAGGTTAAGAAAACTATGTATTATTAGTATCTACACTTCAACAAAAGTTTTAACCCGGACTTCAAACTATGAGTGCCCCTTGTTCAAGTAGTTTCGGCTAACAGGAGTTACCAATATTTTAGTACCAACAATAGTTTCAAAGTTCAGCGTATTATTTAACTATTCAACTTTAGTTGGGATAACTCCACTATTTTGTTAATTGAAGAAGCAAAAATTGATAATATTTTTTTATTTTATCAAACACATGCCTGATCCGGTACATTCGAAAAGATTAAAAAAAAACATTATTTTATTCACATCAGAATTCAATTGGAATAGGAATTACAGCCCCATGCAAATATGGAATTATTCAGGTGCCCATCGTATACAATGTATTAAGGTAACTTTATGGAAATCGGGGCCCGGACCGTAATAATTCTAGCGTTTGTTTGTGTACATGTGCTGCGTGTTACGCAATATCTCAAACTGCCAACACACAGCTAAATTCGATTGTAAGAAAAATAAGGATATCGTTAATAGTTTCAGCAAATAATCTTGGCTGTATAGATGGTAGATCCGGCTTGGTCGAGTAAATTGATTGATATCTAAACCCGTTACAACGTTTCCCAGACATTTTGTTGTACTCTGTCTTATGAAATCAATATTCGTACAAACGTTCCTACAATTCATCCCACAACCTTACAAGCTCGTAGAAATGAAGTGGAAATCGTAAAAATGGGGAAAAAAAGGCTGTCATTATTGTGAGCTAACGTAAAGTATGTTGTAACTCAGTTTAATTCCTTTGAATTTCATACCGCCAGCTTCTAGGGAATCTCAGCTCTAGAGGAAATGAAAACAAGGTTTAAAGAAAACATTTTTAAGGAAAATTACAATGGTTGCTTGGAAATAAGGCTTACTATTTCCAAGCAACCATTTCAGACCATAAATATCCACTGATGAGCATTCAGCTCAATTTATGGTCGATGCAATGAGCGGCCAAGAATAAATGCCCATAAATACCTCGATGGATAGATGATTCCAGATCTCTCTTTGCGTGATGCGAACGGGAGAAGTATCCAAGAAAACAGCCAAATTCTGAGAAACTTTAAAAAATTAACCTACTTTCTAAATTACCAACCTCTTCTTATACCAATCGCTGCCTTAGTATAACGACATAACAGGTAAGCAGTACTTCAATATCCCAAGTAATAAGGCTCTTGAGTAATATTGACATTATAGCCCCTATGCGGTATGCCATCTGGCCCCCAAACCCTCCACCTTCCTTACGTCAGGATTTTTAAAGTACCTTAACGGTCCTTTATGCGGTGAAAACGATTTTCTTTATATCCTGGCCCTGTTCAATGAATAAACTGTTTTGCCTTCCATACCATCAGTTTTATATGATAGATATGCAAATTATAAGTACCTACATGGTTCGCCTGTATCCTTAGAAGTGTTCGACCAAGGCGTATTGTTGTTTGTCTTCCGTTCACTAAAGACGGTATTTATAGGCTCGTGTTATAGGAGATCTGCGGGCCATTTATCCCACCCAATCCTAAACTCCACGCTATCTACTGCTACTAAAATTTTCCCTTCAAAATAACCAACAAAGTAGGTAATAAAATTATCCTCAAAGCTTTGAATATGATGCCTAAAGAGAGTTTTATGTTTAATCAAATACTATAAGGTATCAACTAATTTTGAAGTTTAAATAATTGAAGGATCAAACCTATCCTTCAAAATTCAGCAATAGATAAGATATTTAGATAAGCTGAGAAAACGTGACAATGAGGCAGACCGAATAATTTTCGCATTGATAATATTATTAGTAAGGATTATGCAAATGAAGCTTACATTATTGATAATGTATTATTATGTGTGCTTGCCAAGTTAAACTATAATGAAGATTAATAGGTGTAAACTGAATTTACAATGTAACCACATAGCATTGCATACAGCACTTAAATCTGCTGTCTAAATATCAATATAGGCTTGGTAAAATAGCTTGCAAGCGACGTTATTGTTTGTCATGCGTTGGAGTAAAGTACATACATAACAACTTATACTTAACTAATTTAATAACAATATAATATTATAACATAATAACAAAAAATGTAGAAAAAATAAAAATGGCGTCTAAAAAGTCCTCCGCATCGTTGTAGTCTGGTATGTACCCAAGAGACTAGCGACATTACCACGTTGAGATGTATGGCAGGCCCCAGGCCAAGAGAAAGCCAGACCTTCGGTCACGGAAAGTGTCATCCAGCCGTTTACAGATTTCAAAATTTAAAGAATAATTTTATAATCTTGCGTTTTCTGTACCTACCTAGATCATAATCGTCCAACATAGTATTCACGATGAAATCACATCATGAGAAAAACTGTACTACGTGGTTGGTACTTTCCGTACGGTAGCCATGCAAAATAGCAAAGTAACTAATAAATTAAAACCTAATTTATTGGTTTCACGAGTACTTATTACCATGGATCAATTAATTAATTTAGTTTGAAATCTATCAAACTGATGTAACGTTAGTCAAAACAGTTTATGATATGAAGACTCGAAGACCAATAAACTTTGAGCTGCGCTAACCATGATAATAGAACGTGAATACACAATTATTATAGAGAATCCAATGTCAATGGTTCTGTCGAATGAAATTTTGATAACGGTTCGTCACAGAACCGTGCTTGTATTCTGTACGTGATTATTGTAATAATTGGAACGGCGGGACTGCTCTAGATTATTCGCTTTCAGAATACAAATTAATGAAAACGATAATTACAACGATTCCAGCTTTAAATTTTTAATTAAACGTGATCATGTAAACTTGTTTGTACCTAGGTGACATAATTGGTAGCAAAAGTACGTAAGTATCTATTAAATTGTCTACCTACACTATAAGCTAACCTAAAAAAAAGGTTGATTCAGTAGAAAATCATCCTAAAAAAATGTACTCACCTATGACCTAACTAGTACATTTGTTGTCTAGATTGAAAATATTTCGGTGGCCAAGTAATACACTTGACTTTCTTCCGTACAAATAGAATGAGAATCTGTAATGTTGATAGAAATCGATTTTTCATTCAATAGAAGATAGAGTATATTCATAGGCCGAGACAGACTTTTATATAAGAAAGGTTAGACCCAGATGCGGACCGCAGAAACCTATCCGAACAAGAAAAGAAAAATATTAAGTTCTAACAACGTATAACCGCACAGGGCAGACAATTTTCTAAAACAACTTGGTAGATTTTGTCACATCATTAGCTCCCGGGCATGGCGGCCCGTTTTCCGTTCCATCGATTTATAAACCTGAGTGCGACACTGCGAAACGATGTTACATTATGAACAAAAGTCATAACCGCTATGTTAAATTACAGTTTAAATGTATCAACTACACAATTCGCAAGAAAGTGCAATTTTGTTCGGATAGCTTTCAGGAGTGGTGCCAGTCTGGAAGCGGCCCCCAGAGACGAGTGCCAGTCTCGCAGAAGACGATCCTGGACTCTTTACTTTTCGAGATAACACTTTTTAACTACCTCCACTTCGCCAAGATCGAGATTTAATTTAAAAATATGAGTTTATTGTCCTTATTTACTGTTTTCTTTTACAAGGAAATACATTTTCTTATTTTTTTGTAATAATGTTCTTTTTGTAAGGGTAAACACTATAGTATAATTAGTTAAAAATCCAACATTATTTTTCATATACCAATTCTGTAATAGGTTGCGCCCAAACAAAATTATATAAATACTTATGTCCAGTCACGGACTTTAATTGATGAGCCACTTGGCACGGAAAGTCATGTCTTCGTGGTAAAGAAGAAAATTATATTTAATATCTTTACCGGCTGGCCAACCTGAGAGCCAGAACTACAAATTTGACAGCAGAGTGACTACCCAAAGACAACCAATTGCAGGTCTAGCAACCGTAACCTAACGACGACTGTTGTAGCGTAGCCATAGTAACGTTAACGTACGGAGACATTGTAATTAGTAATTTCGACAAATTCGAAAATAACGCGTCTGACAACACATAAAAACAACAACATTAACATTACATTACAGTAACATTTAAAACTTAACTTAATCTGAAAACTTAACCGAAGACAGTCACTGTCTTCGGTTAAGTTTTCAGAAATATCGGGTTATTGAGCTCTGATTCAAAGGAGGTCAGTATTGTAAGGAGTTTGGATGCGAGGCGGAACCTCGCGTGGTACAGGCTGGCTAGAGGGCAGCCCTGTGTTTCGAACGTTCCAACAATTTGGATTAAAATATGTTAGGAATGCATTTTGTTTTGGTTGATCAGTCTAGCTTAGCTACCGAACAGTGTACGCGTCTCTTATAAAATTAAATATTATAATAAACCCCCTTTGAACCCTCGCCGTCTTTGGATTTGCCACTTCACACACACCCTCACACCAAGATAGCGCTCCCAAGCGTTACAGTATCAAATAGATTGAATAAACATTGTATTTATTTATCATTGAGAACTTATTAGTCAACCTTTATGGATAAGACTATTTCCGATTACTAGCAATTTGTCATCTTGTTTACGAGCATGCGATTTGAGTTCGTGTTTAATCGTGTAATCTCGTGAATGTATGAAACAGCCAAATTGAAAAGTTTGAAAGTGGCTCATCAATTAAAGTCCGTGACTGTACATCAGCCTTTTAATTGGAAAACCAGAATAAAGGAGCTCATTTTGTGTAGAATGTTAATTAAATAATCCTAGATAAATAAATTTCATATAATTTACCTAGAAACCTATCACTGAACAAGTTGAAGCAAATTGCTTACATAAGCACTGATTTTATACACAATCTCCAAGAACGCGAGCGAATTCGTATCATTAGAACAATGAGCATGATTATTCAATTCAAAATAATATTCGTGTTTAATTTGTCTTTTCAAATAACTAGAGAAAGATCCAAACTTTATAAAGACAAAACAAAATTCACAAAGACAAACACCAACAGCGATTTCTCATAAAGTTAATGAAAATACAAAGGATTGTAATGAAACTCGCTAGCTGCCTATCATTCATTGGAGTTATAAGTACGAATTATAATTTTATGGTTTTCAAGTCGAGAGTTATCGTAATTCGTTTCCAAGTTCGAAAACAATTTGGAACATTTATTCGTCTGTGTAACGTAAAGGTTCCAACATATCAGTAAAGTGATAACTTGTAGCGTTAAATTGCTTTAGATATAATAGGGTGGAAAGTTGGCAATATTGGCTCTCTTGGTTTGCTCATGGAGAAACACGTTGAACAAATCATGCCGGCGGCGGCGCGGTGTAGCGGCCACTCAGCTGTCACCGCAAATTGGATTGACTTCGCAAGATAGAAATATACGCTTGAAGCTCACAGCCCGCGCCGCCGCCACTCCCCACGGAGCATTTGGGGCGACGACAACATGGTACACGTGTTGTACACTGTTACCAAGAAAACTCATTAACGTCCTTACATTGTTGATACGTACTAACAACATATGAACATCTTCTGTTTCTAGTCGAGTAGGTGGATGGAATCGCAAAAAATCAGGTGCCATCAAAAAATAAAATACACCAACGCTCTAAATGAGATATTTTATGATAGGTATAAAACTAGGTATTCCTTTTTGTATTACCCGCCATGTTCGTGGAACACAAAAATACTACCTAATGAGAAAGTTGCTTTACTAGGCACTGTAATACCAACTGAATATAAAATTCTAATAAAATATTTTATTACAGCAGTGCTGCACCGAATGTACGTGTTAGATAGTTTTGCGTTGTTCTACGTTGGGTCTTATTTACGATGCCCAGAAAGCGGGAGTTCAAACAAATTGTTGTGCAGATCCCTCCGGCTAAACCTCGGTAAATTGTCGACATAAAACGTTATGAGAAAACGCCTTAAACCGCAAAGGCTGCCTCCAATCTCTTGTTGCCGTATTTTGCATTTGGAGTGTACTTCTAAACCGAGTTTGGGGTCCCAAGACACGGTATTGTCTGCACTGAATGACCATTCAACTTACTTACTGTGAATATTTTCTAAACTCGGCGCGGTAACTTACTGTGGACACATTAAATATACATGCAACGATGTTGTCCAGGGTGAGCTTGCTTCCTTCATTCTGTTACGCAAATGGTGTTTACTAACAGTTGTTTTAATTTTCTTGATGCTGTTTGGATAATGAGTCGTTAGTCTGAAGTAAAGTAGACGATGCAGTACGCTTTGTCATACGTAATGTGATCTTTATGATTTTGGAAAGGATATTTAAATTTGGTAGGATTCCAAGTGCAGTCCTTGCCAACGTTCTCTAGTCTCTCTAGGGTGGATTTATGAGCTCGGCCTGACAGTGAACTAAACGCCGAGGATATAGTACGAGGTGACGGTGACTTGTGAATGTAGATACTATAATCGAGTGTGGATTCAATTTTAGAAGTAGGTATTTCAATTTCACCCTCATCGATGAACAATTGAACACGCGTGTACCTATTTCTCAAACACGTTTGTTTAGACATCGATTTTAAACATGATACGAATTGGAGAACCTATAATTGAATGTGACTACCTAATATTTATTCAATAACTGCATAAAATTTACTTACATTTTGATTAAGTAATATTAAGCAAAATTCTAAATGAATTTAGCTTAAATAAATCGAATATAAAACTAGACCACTACAAAGATAAGCGCTTGTTTCATTCGGTCGAGTACCCCTTAATAAAAGGTTCAAGCGAAATGAACGTTACTTAAGTTACGTTCGCCATTGTGTACCCACAAAAACCAGCTGATGGTCAGCGCTAGTTTGGCTCAAACATTAAACGTACCGCCCTTATCGCCGTGCAAGCGAACAATTTGCATTGCATTATACGCTGAATTACGTTCGCTGCCTCTATGTAATGGTGCGCAATCGTGCAGGATGGTGCGCAATGTTGCTCGAATTACGTCCATCCCACGACTCAAACAAGAGTCCCATCAATGTAGTTCATCGATAGACATTGTACAAGTTGCGTCATTGTGTACAGACAGCTATACCCGTCACATACAACTGGCACTCGCCTGTGTCCGGATACCTGACATGCGAAATGGAAAGCAATCATGATTGCCCATTTGTTTTTCTTCAATTCCCAGATTAACATCTAAATAAAAGAATAACAAATCAGTATAATAAACGACGCTAATAAATCGAACAAAAAACTGGTCGACTTCGTATATTGGCAATTTCAAAATACAATTAAACAGCAACGCCATCTGTCCAGATCGCGATCACTAAGGCGCGAGATTAATGATTAATCCGGCCAGCGTAATACTGTTACAGGGTATTATTTATGACTACAAGGCCAATGATGCGAAGCAAAGTATCCATTTTCGACAAAGATTTATGTTGCAATCCCAGGAAGGTGTGAGTAAAACAGGGCACTATAGACAAAACAGCGAGATTTGTCGACGCGCCGTCCGTCTGAATATTCATCACTATCAATCAAGTGCGTAAATAACATAGCGATGAGACAGAGGTCTCGTTATCGCTAAGGAGTTACGGTCTGCCCTAGAATAATAAAACTATATCTTATTCATTCATTAACTACTCTCTCAGTTTATGGTCGACACTAAATTTTCTGAAGGTATCGAAAACAAACAGTCCTTATCCAGATAAATGTAATTAGATTTCAATTTTATTATTATTACGTCGTATAAAATATGGGATCCATTCATTCATTTATTCATTCGACCCATTGATTACTACTTCCCCATCCAGCTGACGAAGATAGGTGTTCAGCAGCAATCGCGCTTGTAAAATCTATCTTTACGTACCACACACGAGCGAAATAAAGTGAAGAATATTTTTTTAACCCATGACACTACTAGTTGTTATGTTTGATACTTTGAAAAGTCTAATAGCTGTTTGCTTTTAGCTTGTATCTTTTACACATCTCATCACTACAGTGGTTCTGACGTGAACTAAATGAGCCCACGAACAGAAACAGCGGGAGAATAACCAATTACAGTCGTTAGGTACCCGATACATTACAGTGATATGCCTGTTTGTTATGACGTTCTATGCATAGCCTTCCGTTACCATCATGAACATGCAAATAGTTATAAAACAGTGTTGTGTCGTGTCGGTGTTCGTCTGAAAAACCACGCAAAATGAATATGAAAATTGGAAAATTCATCTAAACATCATTCTATTGGAGTAGAATTACCTTGTCATAAAACTAAAATAGCGGTGCTTCGCACAGTTTGTATAACTTGACATAATCTAGATTTCTTCATTTAAAATTAATTTATTATACGCATAAACGGTTACGAATAAATCCTCTAAAAGATGGGGAAACGGAATCAAAACCCGTCGCTTCTTTTAGCAGAACAATGCTCATAAGGGTCACTCAGAGAAACGCGAAAAGAGACTTTAGTTTATGATATGTATACATAGTAAAATCATGTAGAATCTATTGAAAAGAAGCTGACCCGACAGAGGCCCTTTCAGAATTTCAATAATTAATACAAAACTCCTATAAAAAAGGACGTTCAGTTTT
The DNA here is from genome assembly GCA_949152455.1 of Lithophane leautieri. Lineage (NCBI taxonomy): Eukaryota > Metazoa > Arthropoda > Insecta > Lepidoptera > Noctuidae > Lithophane > Lithophane leautieri. The sequence goes on along the minus strand of OX424462.1, from coordinate 8,785,555 downwards.
CCGAGAAATTTTCTCTTTCCATAAAAACTAAATTCGGACTATTACAAACATTTTAAAACAAAAAAGAGATAGCCGACGCAAACGAACTGCATTTATATTTATAGATTATAAACATGTAACAAAAACCCTGTCCGATCTGAAACGGGGCACATAGGTACTGCATTAACAAATAAGATATAATGTTTTTATTGAAAAAAAAAAGTTATTGCAATTTGAAATTCACATTTTTAGTACCAAAATTCCCCCAATTTCATTATAAATTACCAAATTTTATGCAGAGGTCATAAGTTATGACTTGTAAACACCCGCTAGACGACTGCCGCGAGCGCACCAGGTAACAACCCCATTGAAAAAAAATCGGTGTTTTTTTTTTCTTTTTTCCAGAATTAAACCACATAAATAGACTCAGTATGATTCTTAACAACACCCTCACGAATCGGACAGGGTTTTTGTATTATAGATATATATTATAGATATTACAATCAAAAACGTTCGCTGTACCTACTTGAGTACAAGCAACACAGTAATGTGTTCGGGATTACGATGGCGAAGTAAAACAAATTCACACTTCGCGACTTCGCCCCATTAACCAATAATTTTTCACATTTCGTATCGCCGCGGGCTCTTGTGTAATTGACGCAACATTAATCCGAATTGTGCATGCACTGTTTAATTTTATAAATGCTTTATTTTCAACAAATTAAAAACAATAATGGAATAATAATATACTGGTAAACTTTCTCTCTGAAATTAATATGACTTTTTTTATGAAGTAAGTTTCGTGAGATGAGTTTACGATTAACTGATCTGTTAAGTATCGATCTGGGACAGAGCCCTCGCAAATAGGTACCGACGGGCTGCCCTCGTATGTAGGTACGGCATTATAATAGACTAGCTGTTGCCCGCGACTTCGTCTACGATTCAGGATGAAAAGTAGCCTATGTCCTTCTCCAGATCATGGTCTACCAATGTGCCAAATCTTATCCAAATCCCTTTAGCCGTTTAAGTTTGAAAGCGTAACAGACAAATAAACAAACAAACTCAATTTTCCTTTTATTATATTCTAGGATTCAAAGTAAATATATTTTATTTTAAAATCTGGTTTATTATTCAGTAAAGCATGTATAAATTCAAAAACAGTGGTTTAATTACATATTGCATGCACTGTAATGTGATTGTCAAAATAACGTTTGTAAATATTATTTCTATGAGCCACGATATGTGTCGTACTAATAAAACTGTTTGCTGTATCTGTGTGCAATTAGCTATTAACAGAAATCTATCTACTTCAATAAGATTTGTAAATTCTGTGAGAATGAATGAAGTTATAATTTTCATTTGTTTCTATTTGAAAGTTAACCAAACGAAAATATTTCTAATATAGCCTAACAACGAACCTTATGTTCCATTTAAACCTAATTTACTTAACAATGTTAGTAATTCGGTGCTGTGTATTTAAACATAGACAATTCATTATAAAAACTACTGATAAGAATAAGTTAACCAAGAAAGACGACGCACAGTTTATTAAACCAAAAGTGGGTAAAACGAGCGGTTTTTCTTAGAATTTGCTTCAGAATTCCATGATAGTAACTCGCTTTTACATTTTACCTAAATTATTTTAATCACGCCAAACTTGAATACTTGTTTTGGAATCTCATCTATTTTCACAGTACTTGTTTGAGAACACTTCGGGATAGAACCGCAAGGCTGTTTATCTTTATAACGAGTGTTCGGTTTCGGTACAGGTGCGTAGCTCATTTTTTTTTTCTAAGTTTCTCGTAGACAGTGTCTAAATTAAATTAATAGTGATCGATGAGACGTATACTATAAAATATGAGCACGTAGAATAATGTTCACACTTCATAAATCGTTTATTCATGACCATCTTTCGAAGTGGCTTACATTAAATTATTTGTATCTATACTATTTTAGACCGATTTTCTATTTGTTTATAACTAAGTATGGGTATAATATACGTAGATCCTTTCTATGGTAACTTTAACCGTTCCAAATGGGATATTATTATTACCCAAATTCAATATTCAGTTTTAACACCACCAGAGCGTAAAAAGGCGGTAGTGTTGTCTTTTAACTAAATAATTCCGTTGTATCACCTCAGAAGTTGATTTAGTATAATAGTATTTCGTACCAAGGATGTATTTATTATAAGTAGGATTACGCAATCCAAAGGATGATGTGACGTAACGTTCCACCCTATAATAATGTTAATACCATGGCTTAGTATTTTTTCCAACTCAAAGCTTGTTGTGGAATCTATTCAAATGCTCACCGAACCGTAAGTTTAATAAGTTTTTGAATAAAAAGTCAACCGTTTTTGATAAAAACAAAGACGGTTTGCTAAAACACAAAAATCTTTTCCGCTTGAATTCAAGTGAGGCGACAACAATTAATCATTGTGCGCTTTTTTTTTACACATTGTTCTGACTAGTTCTGACACGTAACAGATACTGCAGCCGATTGTCTTTTGTATTAGAGCAGCGGTTGTGCGAGAAAACTGCCGATATTCTACCAAGGAAATAGTTTATAATGTGTAGATAGATAGAGACTCTCGGCTGTTAATGGCGGCGCTGTTTCTAAAGGCTAGTATCGACTTTATGTCAAATTCACTACTGTTTATTTCTACATGTAGTTCCTGATTTCTACACAGTTCAAGAAATATCGGTCCAGTATTCCAAATACAAAGTTATCACCATCTTTTGTTTAAAATCGAGAACGCGAGCGCAGATACGAAACAGTTGTAAATATAGTTAATGACCTTTTATGGAACGTACAGAAGCTTGTACAGTTTATCTCAGGAAATAACGTCATATGTAATGTGAAATATTGCTTTGCTTATCTGCAGCGGATGGAAATTGCAACGCGTTGTTGAGGTAACGGGTGCAGGGTGCACGAGGGGTGGTACGCCGCGAATCTTAATTTCCTACAAATAAAATGCAAACATATTTGCACTAGGAATACGTGTACAGGGTGTGGGGTTATACTGATGAAAGATTATGCCAAATTGCAACGCTAGGTTATCTCAGTGTACTGGTGAGGTAGGTGTTTTAGAGATTGCAGATCTAGGGAAGGGAGGGAGTGCTGGCTTTTTCTAATGGATGATTTTTTGCAGAAAGTAGAGATGTATAATCATATGTGTAGTAAAATCGTAAAGAGATTTACGATTCTTTTAAAAAAAACTGTGTGAAAATGGAAGGATCCCACATATTTTTGATAATTATAAAAAAAACTACTTTAGAGCAAGCAGTAGGTAGATAACGGTACTTTCGTCAGTCTTCAAGCATGATGTCACCTCAAACAATTACGTATAACGAGACGCGTTTAGCAATAATAAGCGTCTTACAAATCTACCTACATCTTCAAGAGCAACTGAGACACTCAAAATTTATATGTAATGCAAATTCTCTCTCAAAAAAAAAACTCAAAATGCAAAAAAAAAACCTACTTAACTAATTTCTCATAATAAAACATGCACACATGGGACCAATTTCACGTCTGACTAAAAAAAAACTAAAAATAATTCTCCATGTTTATTTAATGCTGGCGATGGCGCTACGATAGGTACCTACAGTTTTTCTGCTCCTCTGATAATTTCGTGAAATTAAATGAAATTGTTTATTTCAGACCAAGCACACAAATAGTTGGTACAAGTCCATATTATGTTAGTAGGTAGATACTTATAGCTATGTTAGTAAAATCCTTACTAATATTATAAATGCGAAAGTAACTCTGTCTGTCTGTCTGTCGCGCTTTCACGCCAAAACTACGGAACCGATTTAAATAAAATTTGGTACACCGATAGTCTAGAGCCTGAGAAAGGACATAAGCTACTTTTTATCGACATACTACGCGGGTGAAGCCGCGGGCGGAAGCTATTTTAAAATAATTATTGCATTGCCTGCAGGACACCTAACTTACTGGATGGGGTCAAACACGTAATTAGTTTAACTTTATCTAAAATGGTAATAAGCTAGCTAGCTGCTGCTGCTGCTATCTGGTGGTCGTTGTTAGCTGTTGTAACTGTTGTTCGTTGTGTTGTTGTTGTTTGTTATGTTAATGCATTTATTTAATTGGATACGATGCGGTTTAACACTAAACTCTGCTCCTTTTTTAAGAATTAGATTAATAGATACATAATTATAAACAACTAGCTGACCCGACGTTGCCCTCTACAAATTTCAATTCCCATAGAAAAAAGGCACTTTAAGTTTTTCCTGAACAACATTTTTCGGGAAACTTTTCCAATTTGTCTTTCTGTAAGAACCTTATTCGAACTATTACGAACATTTTAAAACCAAAATTTTCCAAATGGTTCCAGCCGCTCTCAAGTGATGCGCTTACCAACGAACAGCATTTCATTTTTAATGATCATATTCGTGTTTCCCTGAAAGCTATGCCGAATAACTTCTGATTTAATTTAAAACACAATATATATATCTCGGTGTCAAGGATTAAGGGCTTGTTTGAAAGTCACGCGCGACGTCAAATCTGATCCAACTGCTAATCACTCTGATGGACATCCTGATAGTACATACTTAATATATAATTGTTATGTAAAAGTACTCTGAAATAGAGTGAAACGTCTCTATATGACTAATTCATCACAAGTCCCACTAAAACCTCTTTATTTCAGACTAAGATCAACATAATTTTTATAAACAAAAACTATTTTGTTTCGCTGCTCGTTGAAATAACTTGCCAAGATGAAAGAATATCCATATTCATATAAGCTGCTAGAACGAGGCACCCTCACCGAAATATGTCAACCGCTCAGTATTCTGGGAACGACGCAAACCGACTATCACTCCGAGGACTTCATGACATAAACGGCTACTTTAGCAACAAAATGAGACGAAGTAGTGCAGCTACACATAAAATAGAAGGACACATTAAAACAAAACTGACTGATCAACATTTACCTATATATAGCTGTTCGATAAAACAGAGCTACGATTGACAACGTAGAATAGACATACATATATTATACCGTGTAGGTAGGTACGTATGACCGGAAGCAGTCAACACGCCAAGTGTATATCTTCAAGCATAGCATTCTCTAGATCACGTCTGAAATTGGATGACAATCAAAAAGCTACGCACTTAACCCGACTCCGGGGCGAGTAGACCAAATCAATAGAACACACGTGTCACCGAAGTTGGCACGTAAATTAAAGAGCGAACGATTTGGTTGAGACGCACCAACATTGCCACTTACACTCACCAGTTAATGTCCTCCGCACTTTGCGATGAGAAACGAGCACACTAATGGTTTGTTGTCGGAGTCTTCGGGCTACAGTACTGTTTACATTCCTAACAAAGTTGAAAACGTGAACTTAATATGATATCTTACGCTGTGAAGCGAGCACTCGCCAACTTCTCGACACATTCCCTCTGTTTCACATCAACGAAGTTGTGTTTCGTTTTCAAACTCCACATAATGTATAGAATTTTAAAGTTCTCGCGGACGGACAAACGTATGGCGAGGTGTAATAAGAACGAATGGTGGCCACGTAAAAGGTTACTTACGGTGAGTAGATACTTGAGTAAAGAATAGCCTCACCTGTTGTCTTGAGAGCTACAATAACGCTCTCCAACAACTTACAACTTCTATACTTATTGTCTTTATTTTGGAGAGTAAATGTTTAATAATTGTATTTTTGCTCTGAATGTTCTTTACGGGAACCAGGATATACCGATTCGTTATAATATGTTGTGAAATACTTTATTTCTAGTTATTTTTATCCGCTTATCTAAAGATAAAATGAACGTACGAATGGGGTATGAAGTTACATAGCTATTAAGTTAATGTTCGTCATATCGTCGACCTGCAATCTTGGTGCTCATAAAGAATTGCTAGCGCTTACCTCTTTCCTTATGCAACACAACACAATTCATAATACACACGAAATTCCCTCCTGTATTCTTGGCCTACGTCAAATATTAAATTCCCTCTCCACTCATAGTAATATTCAAACACATTTTTCCCACTCGATGATAAAATTCCTTCTTCGAAAGTCAATTGAGGTGATTGCACAAAGCCCTCAATTGTAAGGAAGCCCTTTGAATCAAATATACACGACTTTTAATTCTAATAAAGAACTAGGAACCTTTCGCTTAATTAAAAATGCCTTTCCGTTATGATATGTTTAGTTGTAGGGTTGATTTTTTTCTTTGTCATCTAAGGAGAAACCAGAGTTCAGGTGCCGAGAACAGGTCACCCCTTTCCATCGTGTAAAATTTCAGCGACTCCAGTTTTTAGTAAAACGTGGTAACTAAAAACTCCTAACAAATAGGTAACTATAGAAATAAAAAATAAAAAAAAACAACCGAGTACCAAAAAACACACAAAAAAAGTGAAAAATAACTTTATTACCGGAAGTCGGTAGCAAAAAACGAAAATTGAAAAGCAAAGACACCGACTTCCGAAATTTTAGTTATTTTTCACTTTTTTATTGTTTTTTTTTATATTTTATTTTTCACTTTTTAGTTGTAGTACCCCACACATTCGAATAGCACTACCTGCTATGTAAATAACAGTGACAGAGTCAAATAAAATATCGTCTACGTACATATTTATGCAAGTAAGTATTGAGTACTGAGTATAGATTATTTGGGAAAAATACGTAATTATTGAACTAACTCAAAAACTACGCAAGAAAAGTTAATATTTGTACCAGCTTTCAAATAAAAAAAGAATCATCAAAATCGGTTCACCCAGTTGAAAGTTGTGAAGTCACAAACATTAAAAAAAAATACAGTAGTATTGAGAACCTCCTCCTTTTTTTGAAGTCGGTTAAAAAACTCATTACAATTCAACCTCACAATAAATCAGTAGCCGCCGTTTTAGCAGGCGTACCTTCGTAACCAGAACAATCAGGCAATTTTATTTTTATCAGTTCCCAAATTTTGTTGCCCACCGAAGCGATAAAATCTTTAAGTCGCCTCCTAGGACGCCCACGGAAACATTAAGCTCCGAATTTGTGGGAACTAAGTAAAAATACTTTTTGTTACTTAAAATCAGATTGCGTGCGACCCATGAGTTCAAGACATTCTAATTAATGTAAAAAGAAAACACCTCCGTCCTTATGCTGTAAATCCTGGAGACAATGAAACACGATTTGTGTTCAGTCATCGCATATTTTATATTGTCATAGAAATGAAATGACATTGTTCATTCAGATGGGGGTGTCGCTAGATCATAAACTGTGCGATCGAATCCGCCGCCTTTTAAAGCGCGTGGTTCATCGAACGCAGTGCGACTGTGTCACGAAAAAGATCCCTACTAATCTGTGCCTCTACTTAGATAACATTGCATCTGTAACAAAGAGTTTTTCTTAATAATTTAGGTCTGACGGCCTCGTAAACCTTATAATTAGTTATGATTTTACAACTTCCCTATATTTATTTTAAAAGTAACTATCAGATGATAAACACCGCTCAAATTCGAAAGTTAAATGTACATGATATCAAATTAAATAAAAACATACGAACAACGAGACGAAACAGACAGAATCACTAGAAAACATGACACTGATACGAGAAAACGAATAAAATTTTTTTTTTTTTTTTGGTCCTATAAATTATATCTTTATATTTGACGCTGTAACTGCGTCAAATTAAACAAGTTTTCCCTCATATCCATTTATGTGACTTGTTCAAGTCATAATGACTATTAGCACAAAGTAATTTAATGAAGTGTAACCTAATTCATTGTAGTTGGTTTTCTTAGAGTTGGCCATTCGTTCTAGTAACTGTCGAGACTTTCGTTAACAAGGTAAATATTGCTTTTTAGTACCTACTGAGACAGTTTGATCCGTGGAATTATTTTAAGACTGATTACAAGGCAAGGCAGAGAAGACAAATGAGTAAGGATATATGTACACATATTCACGAGAATACGGTTTCGAGGAATATGTACATTTTATATTAGCAGCTCGTCAACACAAATAAGGGCTCAATCCTTCATAAGGAATATGATTGTATATTTAACATTCATTACCCGGAAGCCGCTCCTGACTTGCGAAAGGTCTGAACTCAATAAATACTCCGGCTTCTGCACGAATATTTTATTACGTTTGGAATAAAACATTTTACTACATCTTGCGGTAAAGAGTTTTGTTATTAAAGGGAACTAATCATGTCTCACATATCTTGAACTGGCTGTACAAAAAATAGAGTTCTTGATTTAGTGACGAAGTTTGAATACAAAAACAGCACGCCTCGACATTCCGACACCATTTATTTCTCACTTCGGCTGGTCTTTTTGTCATCGATAAAGGGGCACTGAAAAAGTTGAACTCGTACTTTAGTGTGTTTTCGAACGTGACCAGAAGCGAAATTCGTTTACCAAAAAAATTGCTTTCTGTCGGCCTTTTACAAATTTAGTATTTGAGCCAATGTTTTGGTAGTTAGAAATAAAATAGGCGCGTAAATTCTGTATAATATTAGCGACCTCACATGTAAACACTTGGACTACGTTTCCATTTTTCTGGAAGCGTTGTCGCTGTAAGGTGAAAGCTAAATCAATATTTTAACAAAATGTAGGTCGTATTCGGAACTATAACCGTATTTAGCACGGCTCTTACACATGTCGGGAACGAGATTAGTGTAGCTGTCTGCGTGGTCACGTAGACATCGTGTCGAGTGTCAGCGAGTGGCGATGTGTGGCGGCGCGGGGTGAGCCTCGGGCTTATGCCGCCGCACGCGCGGCTCGCCGCGAGGTGCCTCGAGACCTCGCGTCGCCGCGCCGTCGAGTCTTTGCGTCTCCACTTGCCGCAAAATTCACTTGTCAATAATTTGTCGTCTGCCAGGCTCGGATGAAGTTTAATCCTTTGAGAGGCCATTGTTATCAAGTTTATAGTTTCTGATGCTACATTTATCTGTTTCAAAGGAACTTGTTCGTTTTTTGCAGATGCTCAGCTTAGTTTTTTCAGGCTGTTGCTGTGGACGTACTTCTTAAGGTATTTTAATTTAAAAGCTCTTATAATGGACTAATTGTGTTAATATGGAACAATGGAGCAGATCCATTAGACCCTACTTAGATGATGTCCTAGTCCAAACTTACTTAACCTCAAAACTTCAGACACAAACACGTAAAAACTAAAATCATTCCATCCAAAATCATATATCTATAAAATCAATCTTTAAAACATTCAGTTTCAATGAGACATTCGTTTTAAATCTATGTCTGAGACGGGCGCAAAGTATTCAGCGCCGCTGCAACGCATCGCCTCGGGCGAATCTTCTGGACATGACGTCGGAGTCAATTGCCGCGGGCTGCTGTAAATTCATTGGCCATTTTGTGCCAAAAGCTTGTTCAACACTACAAGTACACAAACTGTCATTAATATGAAATGAATGTAATAGCACAAATTCGAGTAATAATACTACCATTAAAATTTTACAGTGTTCAAAATTGGCGCAATCCATTATGGTAAATGACCGCCCGTGATCAAATTGTCGCAAAATGAACATCACTAGTACATTTCATCTCCGTTTTATTGGCAATTCAATGACGGGTGTAATTTTATCTTATTACTGTACCTACACAGTTCACTGATGCTTATTGGTTACCTACAGTTTACCATCTGTGCCGACACGTACACACGGCTACACATTAAGCTATACATTTCCAGAGTATGCTGATCTCGCATTGTATAGGATTTCCGTACAATGCGCGGGCAGCTTATACTGGAATGTGTAGCTTGATATGTAGCCGTGTGTATCTAAATAAATTTATGCTCCAAACTCCACAAATACTACTACAGGCGAGGTAATCAATTAACAGCGCATAGTAAGGTAGTATATCTCCTTTCAGATCGGTTGCAATAGCAGTCCAATCACATTAGCCGGATTCATCTATTTCAGATAAACTAAACACATTGTGAAACAAATAGCAGGTAGCTTCAGCAACATATTTGTGTCGGAGCTATTCTTGTATACTAGCTTTATCAAGGTAAGTAAAATTTTAATATTGAAGCTGCAAGGTAGATGGGTAAAGTTCTGTTCATTGAAAGATACGAGTTCTTTGTGTATACCTACTGTCTGTCACGAGAGGAAAAAGAGGAAAAGTTGACGTCCAATCTGCTGCTTACTTTCAGAAATGAGAACGTCGTCGGCCTGAAGACGCACGTAAAACTTTCCTCCTATGTTGTGTATTTTTTCTTTGTCGCCGAAACGAATTTTTAAACAACTCATCTGAAATTCAGATCAAACAGCGCTCATGTTATTAACTGAAAGTTAAAGTTAAGTACTTTGAGGGAGATTTGACCCCCGAACATTCACTTAGGAGTCGTGCAGTGCGCGTCTTTTCAAGTTTACGAGCGTAGTTTCAGCTGCGCTATAAACTCGTCTTTACGTGTTAGTTCATAGTGTCACAACGATATCACACAATTCGCACTTTTTATGTCACTTTTTGACATGTCGTTTGAGGTCATATCAAATGAAAACTTTTTTGGTATTTAATTTAATAAATAGGTATACCAACGTCATAAATGGAATTCCTTAAATAAGACTTCATTATGACCGACTTCAAAAAAACAAAACAACAAAGGACTACTGTACTAAAACCAAACGAAAAAAGTACTTCTTTAATAATAAGAGAAAAATAAAAAAATAACTTTAATTTCGGAAGTCGGTGGCTAAAAACGAAAATTAAAAGCAAAGACACCGACTTCCGAAATTAAAGTTTTTTTTTTTTTTTTAAAGTTTTGTTATTTTTCCATTTTTTGTGTAATTTGATTTTTGTAATCACTATGGGTACACCAACTAAAGGAGCCGCCCGCATGAAGAAAAACAGAATTAAAGAGACTAATACTGCTGAAAAAGAAAGCCTATCTAAGAATCGCAAACAGAGTGCTATGTCCCGTTCCCAAGAATCACCGTTAGCTCGTCATGCTAGGTTATCTCGAATGAAAAATTACATGCATTCTCATTTGTCACAGGAGTTGCCAAATGATAAGATCTGCCGACTCAATCTTATTCAAAAACGATTAAGTGGCGAGTCGTCTGAACAGCGCAAGTATCGTTTAGATGTTATACGAAACCGGCTGGCTAATGAGACTCCCGTGCCTTCTCAAGAATATAAGGGTGAACACTATACATTTGCTTACACTGTATAGTTCCCCTCATCATCATATTATAAGGTGTCCATAATCAGATCTGTAATGTCACTTATAACCTATATGGTTGCAAAGTTCTTATCAATATAAATGAATTAAGTCCAAACACAAGGTAGTTACTGTGAACCGTTGAGGAGTTCCCTTAATTGTCCTTCGTCTTCATCATCAGACCCTTAACGACAGTCACAACCCATCAAAGTGTAAGGTTCTTATCAATACAAATGAATCAAGCCCAAACACAAGATATCTGCTGTAAACCACTGAGGAGTTCCCTTGACTGTCTTTCGTCTTCATCATCAGACCCCTAACGATAGTCACAACCCAGAAAAGTGTAAAGTTCTAATCAATATAAATTAATCAAGGCCAAACACAAGGTATCTGCTGTAAGCCGTTGACGAGTTTCCTTGATTGTCTTTCGTCTTCATCATCAGACCCCTAACGACAGTCACAGCCCATCAAAGTGTAAAGTTCTTATCAATACAAATTAATCAAGCCCATACACGAGGTATCTGCTGTAAACCGTTGAGGAGTTCCCTTGTTTGTCTTTCGGCTCCATCATCAGATCGAATCCAGACCTTCTTAAAATTGTAGTGCTGTAAAATACTTAATGAAAAAATTTAGAAATGTACTAGTTGCCTCTACGATTTTTTAAAGTTCCCCTCGTTTTCTCTAGGATCCCATCATCTGATCCTGACTTGGTGACAATGGGACCACCTCAGAAGTATAAACTTTTAAACAAATAAAGAATTTTTTAAATCGGTTCACAAACGGCGGAGTAATGGGTGAACATAAATATTAAAAAAAAAAAAAAAAACAATCATCCGAACGTAGTACCTTCTCCTTTTTTCAAGTCGGTAAAAATGACGTCCATCAATCATTAAATCATAAACTCGTAAGGATGTGCGTTGAATTGTTCATTGCTCGGTTTGTCTGGAAACTTTGAAGCGGAGAAAGACATCCCAACAAAATTAGGATTATTTGACTGTACGACAATGGGTATTGTCTATCTTTAAATGGGTTGGGCTCGAGTCTGGGACAATGGGCTCATTTATTCCTTCCCTTAGGCGTAGACAAACTACGGCTATAGGATTAACGGGTTGAACACAACGAAATAATTACTTTTCGTGGACTGCAATAAGTAAGTATTTATTTTGTAGCGACAAAATACAAACTGCTGGAAATCTTTTTTCCTGTCTCGTGTTAAGTTTAATGGAATTGGGTTACTTTAAGCTATTATGGTTTGAAAGTGAACCATCTTCATTTCTGACAAAATTACAAAATACTGCGTATGACTTATCCCTTTTAACTTCAGACCAGTGTAATGCACAATACATGTCGATAAAATACATGTAAGTATACTCTTTTTTGTATGTGTTAACGAGAGTTAAGTAAGTGTCACGTACCTAAAATGTTGAACAAGCAGTGAGATGAGTCGTAAAGATTACTAAGGAGCGAGATTCGAAGCGATTGTGATCGCTCGTCTCGTAGCTCATTTTGATGGATATAAACATTGCAGATGTCGATGTGAGCAGCGACTGATACATATCTTCAGTGGGAACTCATAAAACGCACCTCTTCAGAGCAACCCTCAGAATTTCTTCCATCATTTTGAGGAACCCTTGTCACTTCCATTACGTTTCCGTCGCGGGAGGTCGTTCTGATCCGTCGGTCCTTCATTTACTGGAGTTATGGCCTTCTCATATTTCCTAAGTGGCGTGTACTTTAGTCTTGACGAATTTGGAGTCTCGGCCAGATCGTACATCATTCTCTGGTGGTCTTACTTTACTAACAATTCAAACACTTGAACCGTCCGACGATAGCGACTTGGTGAGGCTTTGCTACATGAATTAATCATGATAACATTGCGAACTCCTGCCATTTGCTCTTATGAGTCTAAGGTGGTAAATATTAGATCACGTTAAACTCCTCAAGTTAACTGTTTGTAACTAGCTAGTAGCGACCCACTTGTGCCTTTGTTCGCAAGATAAAGATAGATTTTACGGCTTTTCTACTCATCCTTTATTGACTTTCAACTTATACGCTTTGTTATATGGCTAACAAAGAAAAGAGAAAACCTTTCCAGAAGGTAAACTATTCACTCATGCGTTTATTAAATTATTATAGCTTAAAATAAATGTTATCAACACCACCACACAATCATTCATTCCAAAACCATGTTTACCAGGATGATTTTTACAAATTCTTTTCAAATTCAAATAGTTTACTAAAAATATTTCTCACCTTTGTAATTATATTAATTTTAGAAAGGGTTTTCCGTTTTAGGAGTAAATTCGCATTAAAATAAAAAACGCTTTTCTCAAAATTGGAGGTATTTCAGTTACATTTTACAAGTACTTGCACAAGTAAACAGTACACCGTCACATAACTGTGTAGTTCTCAAAACAAGCGCACTAAAACAGTAGTATTATTAGCCGCTCGTGCTCCGAGGGGCTCACAAAAGGCGAAAGTAGTAAGTTTATCCTCTCTCATACAAGTGAGGTACAAAGACAATAATTTATAGTGAGTCACAGCGAGTACAGGCACTAAGCCGCGCCAGATTAACCGACTCAGGCCAAACCACACGCGAATTTAAACATAAAGACCTCTTTGTGCTGCGCTCGAATCGCATTTATCATAACACCCAAATGGAAGCTTAATATTTACTACGCTGTTCTCTAAATACCGTGTAATATTAACAATCTGCACTCGTCTTTTACAATGAAACACCATTCATTTTCTGATACATTTGATGTATAATTTTATCCAAAAAGTATCAAACAATCAAGAAAATTTAAATTACGAAACAACCCTAACAGTACTTAATCAAAGTTAACCTTATAATTTGATATGGTTAAATTAGCCTTTGTAATTGAGCTCAGTCATTGGATTGACTTTGATGAGCCTTCTATCTCGCCGCCGGCGATCGACTGACAAAGCTGATCATGATATAATATTAAAATTATGTTATGTTAGCCTTTGAGGTAGGAACCTATGTATACAATTTTATAAGAATAAATAAGTACAGATTTTTTTTTTATTTAGAAAATATCATATGCTTGCTACGCCGCGCCGCGGCCGTTGCGAACTGCTACGCTGTCGTAGCAAATAGCTACGCGTCGATTCTTGGACAGTGCATCGCATGTATCTTTTTTTACGTATTCGTTTGTGTATAAATAGCCCTTTGTATTTAGAAACAATCTACAACCCACAGACATTACATTACACAATACAAAAATGCAAATCCAAACAAAAGGAAAGTCAAGTAATGAGTATATTGATTTTGCGTATACAAATATGAAAATTGTATTGTAAAATACGTACGTGGGAGTCTCTGGCATATCCCTTTATCCTCGTAAATCTGGAACAATAACACAATCGGTATACCGGTAATACGAATTACGAAATCAATTCCATTTAGGCAGGTAATCGTCAGGCAAGCAATTTTGCGTGATGTATTGATTCGAGGTCGTCCGATTCGAACTGTGTCGATACGAAATGAAACTTACGAGAAGATACAGTTTATTGTTGGCTGAGTAGGGTCGACAAGTGTGTTAAACAATTTGCCGAGTGAGTTAATTTTGAAGACGTTACGTAGAAGAATTTTGTGCGGAAAATAAAACTAATTAAACTATTACTGTTTATTGTAAAGCGTCATTTAACAAGATACTTATTTGTCACTATAAACAACTTCATGATGTCGTTAATTAAAAAATTAAGCTAAATATAATATCAGTATTGGATAAATATTCAATTTAAACAACTCATAACTTTTCACAGGAGCACTGTGATACTAAAATAACCAGACTCAAGCGTATAAATGTCGTACTCGAGCGCTCCAATGATATCAGTTTCACCGCTATAATGATGCAAAATATAGATACGGTGAACTAAAAGCGGGATAGGTTGCTGAATCCGAGCGTTAATAAATAACTACGGAATGAAAAGTTATATCAGAACCACATTTCGTACATAAATTACGATTTCTCGCTAAAGTTCTACGTGCACGAAACTCGTGGTTAAATATAATATATACGTACCTATGTAACTTGTCAATATGTATTCATGCTGCCTCTCTGGTGTTCTACCTCAGTAAAACACAAAGTCACTGCCGCAAAAATAGTTCTATAGTTAACCAAATTACTCGATGAATACAAACCAACGACTTTATTTGTTAGTTCTTTGCTCCTTTGAAGAAGTCGGTCTATAACGGTCGCTCTTTTAACATTTTCGATTTAAATCGAAATAAGTACCTAACAGGATCATGAATTAAATTTAGAAGTAAGTAAGTATCTACATTCAACAAAATATCGACAATCATAGAAATAGTGACCTTAAAAATTCCAAATAAACAACGTGGTGGCGTGACAGGTAACAAAGACGAAGTCGCATTATACTACGAATAAACCTTAAACAGCAGACGAATATTCAGCCAGCAAATTAAATAGTGAATTCTAAAGTAGAACTTACTTTAGAGATAAAATACTGAAAGAAAAAAAATGCAATGATGTCTAATAATTGGTGTTCCCCTTCTATTACAACACCAGTTTTCACGTCACTTTGTCGATCGAGCTTTGCGAAGAGTTTCCACTCTTTGGCATTAGAAGGCATTAAAGCATTCCTGCTTTAATGCATTCTAATGGTGTTTCCACTTCATGTACATTTCTGAATTCACAACTCAACAATTATTTGATGTATTCTGTATTGTATATGAGCAGCGAACTGATCAAGTAGTGAGGCTACTGAATATTTGTGTAGTTCACACGCAAATGCAAACTTCATTGTGCAGTTCAATGTTCATATTCAGCGGACACAGTTCCTCTCGCGCGGCTTCACATCCGACTGAACACAATGCGACTTACTGCACAGTGTGCACCGGACTCTGACCTATTAGGCAGAAGGTGAAGCTCGCAGAATAAATCTGAGACACACCCTATTAACCAGACGTCTTTGTTGTCACGTGTACAACTTAGAAATATTTTCGAAATTCTTTTCAGCGTCACCCGACATTACGCCGGGGTCTTGAGGACAATGGAGTAGTTATAACTCCCGTCATAGAGTCAGTGGACTGCGAAACAGACCCTCATTATTGCGTTATCAGTTTCTAGTGGGACCGGCACCGCCATGCGGGTCAATCACACAATGCGGATCCGAATATAATAACGTCTTGCCCAAAAATATTTTGAAGAAAAAATATGGTCGGACTGAACGACGCGATATTCAATACGTGCTTTGATTGTCTTCATAACAAATTACTGTGTCTACAAAGTCAAACAACCCAAGCATACAAACATTTGCGTAACAGATATTTCGGGGTTAGTTTATGCTTTTAGCTTTGGCCGTGTTTTTTTTAATATATTTTTGTAGACACTGGATGAATGGCGTATTGTCTCGAACTAAATTAATTAATATTGTTTTAACTTATATTGAGTCCTAAAACTAGTAGGTACGCCTTGAGTTTTGAACAGTTTGTACTCTAATTAGGGTTTAAAAAAGTTACAAGTTACCCTTCGGCTAATGTCATAGCAATTTTTGAACCAGCTACTGGAGACCTAATGCGTTACTATGTACTGTCTTGATGATCTTTAATCGAGTGTGGACTTTAAACTACCCCAGAATTTTTCCCTATATAACCTTATATTGCCTGGGCGAGAAATAGGATCACTAGTCATGCAATCAGTGGTTTTCAAACTTGCGATGTCTCGATTAGCAAACCGATAGCCGAACTACTAGTAGATAGGGACTTTAATCGAACACGAACAGCAATTAGCAGCTCTATTTCTGAGTATTTCTTTTCTTCAATTAAATAACAAATCACGTAATATTTCAACATACCTTCTACTAACGACTGGGACCGTTATCTTGTGATTAATGTAATCTAGCAACGTTTTAATGTACGTAACCCAGATTATACGTAAACGTGACTGTTACCAGACAATACCTTCCATAAACCCATTAGTTACATCATTATTTTAGTTCATCGTTAATTCTATTTGTTGAGGGTTCAAGTTTTGGTAATTGCTTGTAATAAAATTAAAAATAATCTTGTTTGTTGAGCTTGTTAGGAGTAACTTGCAATTGTATTTGTTTGAAAGTTTTGATCTCGCTAATTTTATCGGAAAGGAAAAGGTCTTCTATCGTTCTTTTGTATCCCAGTGCCTGCTCCAGTGATCATTGAAGATACTGCTTGCTAGATGATGTTGATGATGAAATGCGCTGCTCCTCATTATCATTATAGTAAACCCCTATTTATATAATATTTAAGGTACATACCGTAAAATATTGTATGCTCGCCGCCTATTACATGGGACTTAAATATATCTTGAGAAATATGGGTATGCTGTACGCCTTTGCCTAGTCTTTTGGGTAATACAACGTGATGTTTATGTTATGTTTACTGCTGAACATTGACCTTTATAGGACGTTATTGACATCTACTGCTCGTCTGCTTACTAAATGCCTAGTCATTGTTTAGGTTCCTTCATCAACAGACAAGTTGGGGTCTATTCTCTAACGAAAACTTGAGAACCACATGTAATAAAACTTAACTTTACAAACCATTGTAAATAGCGACCGACACTTTATTACGAGTTACAAGGGTATTATTTTCATATAACTACTGTGGGCACATGAATAATTTAATGAATGGAAGAAGCAAAATAAACGACATTGTAAAATGCCGTATTATCTCGGTCAACCGAACGAGGGGACGTTCCCGTTGTGTGGCGAGTGTACGTATAAGCTGTGACGTCACTGTATAAGTCATCATTACATTCAAATGAACAGCAGTTGTACTGAAGATAAAACTACAAAATCTGTATATAAGTATTATAATGTTTGTTTCTTTTTTAATGCGTTGACTTAGAAGCTTGATTTTTAGAGCTCCAAGGGACCATAGCTCTACTTATTTGATATTAATTTCAACTTGATATCTCCACGCGTTCCTGAGAAAAAGGGTCTTGACTGACGCGAGCCTATGACGATCAGGACGGCATTTGTTCTTATAGAAACTAGACCTAATAATACCGATTAGCAAACTTAATTTCTTGTAGCTCTTGGCATCTTACTTTTAAAACCCTTTACATGTTTTAGTTTCGTTTTCGGCGCGTCTTGTAGATAAAAGCTTGACTTGACTTTTATAAAAATATGCGTGTGCATGCAGACATGGTCACTATGATTGATAAGGTCAGATCAAGATCAACTCCAAGAACATCATTCTAAGAGTTGACATAACCTTATCACATAGAGTGGAAATTGCGCTAAGTTTACTTACCGTCAACATTATATAATTCAATTTCTTGTTCCGACTAAGGAGAGAGGCTGCATAGTCAAGCACCTCCAGCTCCTACACTAATATTATTAATTACTTATTGAAGGTACTTAAAGCTCGCGATCCTTTAGTACGGTACCTCATTTACTGTTCTACCAAGAATATTATAAATTAATTGAATACCTGCGTTATTGCCAGAATAGTTCGATACTGCCCTGATATTCCTAGAATTAATGAAAGGCTACAGAAATATGCAGCACTATGATAATGATAAATGATAAATGATTTTATTTCTGTAAGTAGGTTTGTACAAAGACTTTTACATGTCAATCACATTTTTTAAACTAGATGAAGTCGGCGTTTCCTATCTGACTACTCTGAGAAGACAGGCCGAAACAAACTCAGAGGTCACAGTCTCTTTTAAAGTCCAGACATAATCTTGGTCAGATCATTTGAGGACCATGTAAATTTGTGTCTGAAATGGTCTTTTGAGGAAAGAACCACACAGATTGATGGACCTGTCCAGTCAGTGCACGCATTAGTCAGTAATCGTGCAGCTCAACTCCAAATTTAAGGAGCTCAACGACTCGACGAACAATACCAAAGAAAGGACATTTGGGTAGGCCGCCTATAGTACTCAAACTGCCAGACATATAAAAAATATGATCCACATAGTCCTCAAATTCACAATAATTAAAATAATAATAATATTATACTTCACAAAGTAAATATTCATGTTACTGCATATGTTAATAATAAAATAAAAAGTTACTAAAAATAACAAAATTCAATAAGTTAAAAAAAATTGATAAATTGGAGCAGCTCAATCCCAAGCCTTTTTGTCCTCAATGTAATCTTTAATGGTATAAAACGCTTTTTGGCACAACTTACGTTTAATAAATGTTTTGAATTTATTAAGGCTTAGATCTTGTACGTGGCTTGGAAGCTTATTGTAAAAGCGTATACATTGACATCTGAACGAAGCCCCCTATTTTCTTGAGCCTTGTTATAGGTACAACAAATTTGTGTTTGTTCCTAGTATTTATATTATGAACATCACTGTATTTTTTAAACAATTTAATATTTTTATGGGCATATAAAAGATTTTCAAAAATATACTGAGAAGGCACAGTCATTATATTTATTTCCTTAAATTTCTCTCTGAGAGAGTGTCTCAGACTTAATTTATAAATTGATCGAATAGCTCTTTTCTGCAAAACAAAGATAGTCTGAATGTCGGCGGCATTTCCCCACAACAGAATACCGTACGACATTACACTATAAAAATAGCTAAAGTACACTAAACGGGCTGTCTCTATGTCAGTTAAATTACGAATTTTTCTAACAGCCTATGCTGTGGAGCTTAGTTTTTTTTTGACAATTTATCTATATATGTGGGCCCCACTGAAGCTTAGCATCCAAAGTTAAGCCCAAGAATACTGTGCTATCTTTGGGATTCAACTCTTCGCCCTTGATCAACACATTCGTTTTCACCTGCCTAACGTGAGGTAGCGTAAACTTAATGCATTTGGTTTTTTTTTATCATTAAGAAGTAAATTGTTAACATTAAACCAGTGAACAACTTTTGAGATCGCGCTATTTACATCATCAGTAACCAGCTGCTGACGTTTAAGTTTAAACAAAAGCGAAGTGTCATCTGCAAACAACACTATCTCATGATTATCCTTAAAGTCAAGTCAAAAGGCAAAGGCAAGTCATTAAAATAAATAAAGAACAAGAAAGGACCAAGAATTGAGCCCTGTGGGACTCCCATTGTTACTATAGATCCGGGAGATCTTTTCCCATTAACGTCAACGCTCTGAATCCTATTACTCAAGTATGAAGTAAGAAGATCCAGAGCGGTGTTCAAGATTCCGTAGTGGCGGAGTTTCCTGACTAACGTTTCATGAAGAACGCAATCGAATGCCTTAGACAAATCACAAAAGATGCCCAAGGCATCGCATTTATCTTCCCATGCATTATAAATATGTCCTAAAAGTTCAACACAGCACAGTAGTTGAACGACCCCTTGTGAAATTTATGTCTATTAAAAATTTGCAATTGCTCTAATATTTACTTCTCATAAATTTTACTACAGGTAGATAGTACTGAAATAGTTCTATAATTTGTGGGGTCTGATGTACTACCTGATTTAAACAAAGGTATTATTTTACCATTTTTCGTAAGATCAGGAAACTCCCCACAGTCGATACAATTATTAAAAATAAGAGCTAAAGTAGGTGCTACAATGTCAATAATAGACTTAGCAACTTCTACAGAATTACCCCACAGATCTGCAGTGTTTTTTACATTTAAAGTGTGAAAGGTTTTAATTATGTCTCTACGGGTTATATGTTCAAAATGGAATTTCGAATCGGAAACATTAACATTTTCCTTAAGCAAAGACTCAGCAACAGAAGGTGATGAGTTTAGGGATTTAGTAGTTGAAACGGGAATATCTGAAAAGAAATTCTCAAAGGCCTCGGCGACTTGTGAGTCTGATTTTATTATGTTGTTATGTATAAACAGGCTGTAGTCAGTATTTCGGTTATTAGACCTTCCTGTTTCACTATTAATAATATTCCAAGTCGTTTTAATTACATTACTACTGTTTTTAATCTTCGAACTCCAATAACGAGACTTGGCCGTACAACAACCATTTTTAAATAATTTTGAATAATCAGCAGTGTTAACATAAGTCTTTTCCCTATACAGCTCATAAAGCCGTGTTCTACTTTTATGAATACCAATGGTAGCCCAATCACTGAAAGATGCGTTAATATTGACCGAGATAGTCTTGGGAATAAAGGTAGAATTAAATTGTTTGCAAAAAAATTAAAAAAATCATCATATAGATGATTAGGATCAGCATGATTTGACAAAACTGGTAATTTATTAATTAGTTTTTCTTTAAAAACTCCCAAGCGACGAGTTAAATTTGATATCTTTTTTAGCCACTTTGTTGTTTTGGATTGGGATAGTAACCCTTTGCCCGCAATGATCAGAATCTAGTAAATTTATAATTTCTTTGTGGCTTGGTATAACACCTGTATAAATATTATCTAGGCAAGTTGCACTAGTAGGGGTTATTCGTGTGGGCTCCAAAAATAGGTTTAAAAGATTGTAGGACTGAAACAAACTTATTATTTTTTTACAAGAACCTGCATTTTCTAACAAATTAACATTAAAATCACCGCAAGTGATAATGGACTTATTCGAGTTGCTAATCTTGTGTAACACTTCATCCATTACCTTTTCAAAACAGTCATACAATCCTGAAGGGGTTCTGTACACACTTAATACAATAAACTGCTCCAATTCTATACAGGCTATTTCAACTGTCCGCTCAACAGATAGGCTCACAATATCCTTACGGTCTTTGAATTTTAGCTGGTTACTTACTAAGATTAATGAGCCACCATGTATAGCATTTACTCTGCTGAACGAACCACCAACCTGGTGATTATCAAAATTGAACAAGAACTGGGTACTTTTAAGCCAAATGTTCTGTTATACAAAGAATATCAATACTGTTAAAATTCATAAATAATTCTACTTCTAAATCTTTGTTGCTATATACGCTATTGGAATAATGAGTATACTAGCTACGCCTCGCGGTTTCACCTGCATAAGTCTCGATCCCATGGGAATATTGGAATAAAAATCCTATGTCCTAACTCAGGTCATGGTCTATCTATATGCCAAATTTCATCCAAATCTGTTCAGCCGTTTTACCGTGAAAGCATAACAAACAAACAAACTTACTTACGCATTTATAATACTAGCTTTTGCCCGCGGCTGCGGATGCATAGATGTCAGATATCGTCTCACGGGAACTTACTACTGGGATACTTAAGAAATGCTGGGTTTCCTATACAAACTTTCATCCCCTATATCACCCCATATAGGATTATTTTTTAAACAAAAAGTAGCGTGTCTTTCCCCAGGATGCCATCTATCTCCTTGCCAAATTTTGTCGAAATCCGTTCAGTGGTTTAGGCGCGAAAACACATACAGACAGACATCTCAGAGTTACTTTAAATTTTATCATATTAGTAGGTATGGATTAGTTAGGCTAATAAGGATTTCAATGTTCAGAAGGTCGCACGACAGTGGTAAAAAAACCAGTATAAGCTGGCCTCTTATTCTATTGAAACTGCGTACTACGTTAGGCCAGCTCAAGTTCAAAGTGTTACCACAGACGTGCGGTCTACTGCTCAAAAATAATGAATAAATTCAATAAGGCATGATAGACGATATATGATATACCTCGTCGTTGAATTTGCCAGTAGTTAAAAGTAGGAAATATTAAAATGTAGTATATTTTGTGACAAAGACCCAAGTGTTATGATTTCTAACTCTAAAGCGGAGTTTTAATCCAAAAATCCTGAATTTTACCGACTTATAATGTTCAGGGGGCCAACCCACCACCTCTTACAGCAGTATTATTTTAGTATTACTTCAGTGCAGGAAAGAGAAGCTCTATAGGAAGTATAGCTCTATCTTTTTCCCCCACGAAGTAAGATTAAAATAATACTGTTGTAAGCGGTGGTGTTAGGCCCCCTGTTCCGTATTATCATCCCTATACAACCTAGCTCTTGAAACTCCATCGTAGCAAGAACTTCGTGTTATTTTATCACATCATAAGTTCGCTCACCTTCATAACGGACAAAACAAGCAACTTTCAATGAAGATTAAACGTCAGTCGACTAACTCCTCAGTTTTCCTACAACTTCCACTGATATCACTGAAGAATAAAAACTTCTTGAAACTGGCAGTAGTGGGTGGATACACAGCTGTCTAAGATAAATAAATACAAATCACTCCGTGTTTCTAGGAGGATAAGTTTATAAAATTTCATAAGTTGGAAAACAATACGATGAACTACCTGATAGTAAACGGTTACCTGCAAATGTACTACGACTAAGTGTTGTCGAGTGATGCTTTGACAAACTTGAAGACAAATGCGAAATGTCCCACGACCATCATCGATGCCCATTGTTCTAAAGTTTTAGCATCCTATGGGGTACACATTACAAACTGAAATCGGTAATGTTTCTTCAAGACACTTCCACTTCAATATTCGGTAGCAATAAATTTCGTACGAAAGTAGTTCCTAAGTTTAGTTCCCCCCTTTTTTTCTCCAGCGATAGCAGAATATAGAAGCAGATCTAGCAATCAGTTAAATCAAATTAGACCGGCCTTCGACCTCACCATATCAAAGTTTTTGATCAAACGAAAAAAAAACAGACAACACGCATCCAGTTATTACTAAAATAATAGTTTAATCAACTATTATATTCCTACAATCTTCGTACAAAATGATTATGTAGCCCAGTTTTAGATGATATGAAACTAAATGAATATAATAATAACATAGAAACAGAATGGCGAGAACCTTTTCAGGTATCTAATAATTACATAGCTGGATACATAAATCTAGTTATTTTACCTATTGTTCTTGTTTTATCACTAGAATAACTCACTGATATTTTTGTAAATTAGACCATGAGAAACCCACACATGTAGGACTGTGTAGATATTTTAATGAAAATGTACAATAATTTTGCTTTACTCTGCGGTTGCGATATATTAAGCTGCCTAATATTATATTACTGACACTCTACGCTTATACGACAGTTACTATTATATTACAGCTGCTGAAGTCTGCTGCCATACTATTTTAAAGTTGATGACAAAACATTGGTTACGCAGCAAAATCATAAAGTTAACGTTGTTCATACCAAATATCACATACGCACGCTCTAAAGTATTAAAACGCCGGTTTTAGTGCATTTAGTCTCAGGAAAATGAGCTTTCAGGGTCAACCGTATTGCGGTTAATGTTGACCATAAAACATTCCCGCAGTTAGGTGGTGTGCACCCCGCCCTTGTGATCCCTGCTGATGTATTTACGTACCACGAATTATATGGAAGCTTGTTTACATTTTAATGAAAGGCGTGGGCTTGTAAATTCTCTGTTTATGCTCGCACTCGCGCCGGATCCCACAATTCTCCTCGACGCCGCTCGTACTCAGTGTTAAAGTTACGTCATGTAGGTATGTCTCCGTAATTTAATACAATATACACTCACGGTATTTATTGACTAACATAAACACAAACGACGCAACCTACTTCAATAACTTAATTATATTGGAAACAAACACAACGGAAGCCGAGCGACGCGGTTTTAAGCTAAGTCTTATTAAAATTCCCCCGAAAACGGAAATAATATACGAAATGTCGAGTTCCGTTACCTTTTATCAGGATTTTATTTCGAAATCCCTCAGGAAGATCAACGAGAGGTGACATTACAGATAAATGTCAGCTTCGTTTCATAATAACGCCTACACTAATCTAAATACTGTGCTATAGTTACGGTAACTATACGATATAACAAAAAGGCACTTTCCGTAACACAGAAACTTGCTATTAGAGAACTTCGTAAGAATAAGATTTAAATGGAAGCCTGAGAATAAAGGGTGTTCTTAAATCACTAAGATTAATTTTCTGCTCACATAATTTATATCAGCAAACCAGGACGCGGGTCGACGAGACCATGAGGCAATTTACAAACTCGAAAATCGCGGAAGTTCGTTAATTATTCGGCGGGAGCGGGCTCGGCGCGCCGGGACTCACGGTTATTGACAATTAAGACAAGGCTCGACCGCTTTACGCGCCTTATTGCTCTGCTTGCGGTCGACTCGCCCACTCGCCCACTCGCCCGCTGTACCCGACCGGATCCCAGATATTTACTATTCAATAAACTGCACCTATAAAGTATCAGGATTTAGAGAGGTCACACCAATATCTGCTTTACAACAATTCTAAATATTAACGATCATTATTACACCAAATTGGTATCGTGCAATCTTGTTCAACTTCAAACCACTTCTTATACCCAAAAATATAAGTTTTTTTTAAGGCCACAATTTTAGATAGTAACTCCAAAGTTTTGTGGTGATAGTTATCTGTCGTTGCTGATAAATTTTATATCTAGGCAAAACCGTGTTCTCTGATGCTTTCCAATCCGATTTCGCAAGGTATCGGTTTATTTTCCATAAGGATAAATTAATTTTCATCGTAATGTCCCTAAGCTTGTTTTATATCTATTGCAATTCAATTTATTTTATTTTTTATCTGGATTTTATACGAAAAGTAATATAATAATATGTATAAGTAGTATTTTAATTATCGCTACATTTGTATTTAAATAGTATAACAATTTAATTATTATCATATTATTAAGATTTCAAATTA
The DNA here is from genome assembly GCA_949152455.1 of Lithophane leautieri. NCBI lineage: Eukaryota > Metazoa > Arthropoda > Insecta > Lepidoptera > Noctuidae > Lithophane > Lithophane leautieri. The sequence goes on along the minus strand of OX424462.1, from coordinate 8,759,888 downwards.
ACTAGTTACTAAAGCTTTCATAAATTAAAACTATGTGTGAGCTACCCATAGATGACGCCATCTATGCATAACCTAACCCATAGCCCATAGGTATAGTAAACCGTTGAGTGCCACTGTAAGTAAGGGAAACAGGAAACGGGTTACGGGCATGCGGTAAACCCGTAAACCAAAAGACTCAACATTCTAACGCTATACGTCGCATGGATGTATTGTATACATAAAATCCCTTGTAATAGATATATTGGTATACTTATCTATCTACATTCTACATGAGCTTTATTGTATAGCAAGTTTCAAATTTGATACACTCCAAAAATATTTAGTTATGACAAGTCAATCGTAGCTGGATGGAAAAACACAAATCTTAGAGCAGAGATATGCTACAAACGCACAAGACACGTAAGTTCAATGTAAACAAGTAGCGCGGCTCCGTGGATCCCTCTCAAAGTAGGCCATGTATCGTATTATGGGTGGCTCCACTCTGTATTCATAGCGAATCTGGGACAGCGAGCAAGCCAAAATGGCGAATATAAAAATGAGTTAAGTGATAGTAAACGACGCTCTGCCCCGGGATCCGATATTATAACTTCGGTGCCTAATAGATTCTAAAAAGAAACTTAAGACGACCATATTTAGTTGTACCATAAAAGTTCACCAACTCCTGCTACTTGTTAGTGGACAAGTTCTGGAAATGTTATCAATCTTGTTTATTAGATACATTCGTATGTAAGTATATTAATCGCAATGTTTTGCTACGTCGCTGTTACTAAGTAAACAACATATTTCGTTTACATCGCTGTGGTATTCGCATTTGAAATGGTAATTATCCCGGGCGTAGATTAAAAGAACATGTTACTATTCAAAATGATAGGACCGTTCTTAGCAGTTTCAACATTCATGTACATAATTATCATTCATTATGCATACATATCCCGTTGCAAACGAGAAGGCGTGCTTCAAAGTACTATTTTAAATAAGAAGCAATAAAATAAAATAAGTAGACGACAATTTCGTAGGGATAGAAATGGAAGGCACAAGACGGAAGTTTATTACCCAATTGACAAGTGAAAACGACGCCCATAAAATATTACGACGATGACCGTAAAGATGTGTTTCAAGTTAAGCTAAAACTCTGTAATACCGAATTAAGTAATATGAAAGTAACGCAAATACAAAGTCTACTTTATTATGCACTAAACGCGATAGTTTCCACCCTAAAGCTGAGTTACATTAAATTACCAAGTTTGGAACTAGAGCTTATTAAGAAATAGGTAGGATCTTAAAGAACCTAAATTGTAAGCTGTTCTTTAGAAAATTAAAATGCTTAATTTGGACTTTATGCAAAGTTTTTAGAAGAGTATGAATAATTTACCCTCGTCTAAAAAAACCAATCCAGTATGCTGAACTCTTTTAACCGTATTTTTTATTCATAATCCCTACATCATCTACAAGAGTTTCAGTTCAGCGGTTATCGAAGGCTTTTCCATTTACTGAAAAAGGTTCCAAGAACCCGAGCCCACGCCTTTGGTCGCATTATCTTCTCGTCCAAATGACGGTGAACGATACAAAAAATGACACTTTGATATGAAAACGCTTGAATAGACCGGCTTTTTATTGGGAAACAAAATAGAAGTTTATATTTCAAAATCAAAATATGTATAGTCGCAGTTAGTGATCATCGATACGTACCGATGTACCTATTTGGTATTAACGTAGTTTTGGACTTTGACCTCAATATAAGTATGAGAATAACAAAGAAGTAACACTTCTTTTTTATAAATCGTTATCCTTAAAAAGGCGTCTACAACACAATGAAAAAAAAAAATGTGTAAGTACATACAACACAACTGATAACTATTTAATTTGTTTACACAAAAATCAACAAGGGGTAAACCTGATATTTGTGCGGGCTGCGGGAGTCGTCATTTTTTGGATGCACATTGATAGTAGGTACTTATGTAGTGATAATACTCTACATGACGCCAAGACTTTTTGTATACAATTAGGTAATTTAATTTATATTGCTACTTTATTTGAACAGCCAAATAACTTCATGAAAGTAAAAACCCGCGCCCAGCAAAAAGATTGATGTAGACTTGATGAAGCCAGATAGCTGAGTCACAGTCGCCATTTATTAAGGCAGGGATGGATAGTATTGCCTACACGTAATTATGTGCCCTGCTTACGTACCTACGTGGTCGGTTTATCTGGGACGGAGACCCGATTATTTTGTCTTGAAAATGTGTAGATTAGATTGCTCGATCCGTGAATACGTATTGTACGTGGTTTGGACACGTAAACGCTTCGCCCTAATAATACCTTCCAAGGTTTGATGATGACGTTTATTTTTATGTAAAATAATTAATATATTACTAAAGTTTATAGATAAATAGTCTGTTTCACATTCTTACAGCCAATAATGATTATAACAAAAAAAAAAATTTGCTTGCCTCAAGCTCTACAAGGCAGTATGTATCTACTTTACTTAACCATGAGAAAGAAGATTAAGTTTTATATAAATTTTTCCCATTATTAAATAATTCCTTTCCGCAACTTTTAATGCATAAAATTAAGCCGGTCGATAAAGAAAATATTATGATTTCTAAAATCCTTTTAAGAAAATTTGTCCAGCGGCCGGCCCATCATTAATACTAAAATTTTAATTGAACCGACGTACCTTTCGACACGACAAAGTGGGGATTTCATTAAAAATAAATAAAAAAGGCATAAAACTTTCTCTTTTTATCTTATTGGACAGGAATTTCTGGAATTAAATTGAATGGTGTCGTGCTCATCATTAATCACGGGGGCTCTGGCTTGTTCGCGATCCTCTCTTATGAACTTTTTCTTTTTCATAAAAAATAATATTCTTGTTTATCAGTTTTTTTTCCTAAAGATTATTCTGTCCTGTTTTTCTAGTGAAATTATACCTTTTGTAGCGGTAGATTTAAAGGTTCGTTTATAAAGGACTTGGTTTTAACAGAAAACACACATGTCCCATGTTTAAAACATAAATTTGATGTGAGACCTAATAAATTATGCACTCAGCCGAACCAAACGATACAGGTATTACCTGAACACGGCGACCCCAGCAGCGGGTGTTTGTACAATGTAGGTAACTATGGATCTGTAACGTATGTAAGTATGCATATAACCATTACATGCACGATTTTGAAGTTCGCTTGTGTTCTTATAAACTCGAAACTGTTCACAATTAGGTATAGTAGGTTTTCGAGTGAAATATAATAGTAGGTATTTCGCTTTCTCGTTAATAGGTTAAGACAAGGCTATCAGTAGCATAAAGCATTAGACACTATATTTCATAGTAACAGATTTCAAGACTTTGTTATTTATAAGGTCAAAATCTGCCTAGCCTTTTCCCAACTATGTTGGGGGCAGATTCCAGTCTATCCGGATGCAGCTGAATATCAGTTTTTTACAAGGATCAACTGCCCATCTGACCTCCACAACCCAGTTATTGGGTAACACCTTCGTAAGACTGGTTGTCAGACTTTTGGGCTTCTGAATACCCATAACGACTGTCAAAGATCTACGAATAACAGCCGGAACCAACATCTTAACGTACTTTCCCAGGCATGGATGGGTCTTGATATGTAATGGATGGTCAACCATCCACGAACCGACCGTGGCAAGTGTAGCTTAACCTTCGACCGACAAAATCAAAATCAAAAGTCATTTATTCAAACTAGGCTGAGAATCAGTACTTTTCGAACGTCAAAATTACATAAGACAGTCCCATAAAGCGCCCAACTTTCACCACTTCCTAGTGCTTTAGCTGGAAAGAAGAAGTGGCGCAACAAACTCCTCAGCAGCACAGCTGTCTGTTCAGTTAGAAACAATTGATTCTATACAAAAGTATGCAAAATCATTTACATTACGTAACATAAAATATAAATCTAATTATTAGCCATATGTCAGCTAGCACACGCCAATATACCACCCAAAAAAATAATAAAACGAGAACTATATGTACTCAAGCAGAAATAAAATAAATAAGTAAATGTAAACATAAATTAACTAAATAAAAGCCTCCAGGCACAAAGGGCGTGCCGCTTACACACGTGCGGCTCTTATTATTTAGCCACCTTATCGAAACGGTAACTTAATAATATTCTATCTAGTTTTCTATTATGACTGTTATTACCAATATTCAGATTATTTGCAAATTCAAAATCAAGGCTCAAAATATTAATGTATTCAATAACATTTTGTGTAACTATGCGTTATTGTCTGGTTATTTGGCTGAAACTAGAACTAAATTGAATAACACGTGTATGTAATTTCGGCAGCCGTAATTATTATTTGGCTCTTGATGCAATTTATCACATTACAATGATATTGACTCCAAACAAGTGTTATTGTGAGATATTCCTACCTTTTTAAGGTTCCGTACCCAAAGGGTAAAACGGGACCCTATTACTAAGACTCCGCTGTCTGTCTGTCTGTCCGTGTGTCACCAGGCTGTATCTCATGAACCGTGATGGTTAGACAGCTGAAATTTTCACAGATGATGTATTTCTGTTGCCGCTATAACAACAAATACTAAAAAACAGAATAAAATAAATATTTAAGGGGCTCCCATACAACAAACGTGATTTTTTTGCCGTTTTTATAGATAACTAGCTGATGCCCGCGGCTTTGCCCGCGTGGATATCAGTTCTTATATACTAAAACCTTCCCCGAGAACCACTCTATCCATTGGTGAAAACAACATGAAAATCAGTGCAGTAGTTTTTGAATTTATCGCCAACAGGACGACAGACAGACGCGGCGTAGAACTTTGTTTCATAATACATATGTAAGGATGGAGAGAGATCGTGAGGCGGGCAACGACTACACCTGCGATTGAAAAAAATTCATCGTGACCACGACCGCTCTGTCAAGAGCGAAGCGAAAAAGAAGTAGAGAAGGATGGTACGGAGCCCTTCGTGCGTGAGTCAAACACGCACTTGGTCGGTTTTATTATTACTCACACGTATATTAGCAAAAAAAGTTATTTTGCTAAAAATAAATAGCCAGTATGTACTTACTACTTGTTCAACCTCATTTTTGACGCCTTTGCAGCACCTTACCAAAGTCATACTCATGTTTGCCTTGACAAACTGATGACGATTAGATATCTCCATCAGTGAAGTTCTGGGATTGTCTTGCTGTGTTTTAAGTCCTCTGTTCAATGGCTGTAAAGTTTCTAATATATATATGGGCCACAGATAGTGTAATTTGCACCTATTATAATCCTCTTTACCGTCTCCGGCATCATCCACCCAGACTTATTTTCTTTCCTATTGCGAGCTTTCTGATGACTAGATTTGCACCTAACGACACATTGTAAACTATCGCAATATTTCTCAAAATAAATAAGTATTTGCAAGACTTGAACAGGGAAGAACAAAAAAGGGGTTATTAAACCAATTCGAGTGGGTGGGCACTTGGGTAACGTGCACAAGTAACAATACGTACGGGAAATGGGTCGTCTCTCGGTCAGTTAGTTCGTATGGTACTTTCCTTTACAATTTATTTATATATGGGTGTTCCAGAGAAAGGTATTAGAAGAAAGATTGTCCACAATGTTATAAGTGTTTACTCCAACTAATTTTCCTTCTTCGTCCAAAAATTTACATTTCTGTAAAAACATCAAGGCTTTTTAAGCTTTGTCCTTTTGTCCATGTTGCTCTAACGAGGATAAAGCTTAAAAAAGCCTTGACATTTGTATCGAACATTGTGCAACATTGTGCTTTCAACATTAAATATCTAAACTGGATGTGCCTAGAAATATTAGGAGTGGAAAAAACATTATTGCTAATAGTGTTGTACAATTGTACAAAAAAAAAAAGAAAGGGAATCGAAAAATAATAAAAAAAAATCATCAGGTAAGAAAATACTCCTGAACAGTAATATTATCGATGTTTTCTATTTTAAAATACAAAATGATTAATATTTCCTCCCTTCCGGAGAGAATAAAACTCCAAACAATAAAGTTTTTATTAGTTGAACACGTAATGTTGTCCCGACTCCCGATAGATATTATTATTTTCTAATGAATAAATATTACAGAAAGGTGCAATGAGTATTGTGTTGATGCAAAAATGTTGAATGATAGTATAGCAGTATAATACTATGAATGTCTATACGTTTGTATTTGTATTCTTGAGTAGCAACAACACGGGGTTAACTTCGTACAAATATTGACAAATATTTTACTCCGTACGATCGAATAAGTAAACATGTTATTGAGTTTATTCTTGAAACAAACCAACAATGTTTGCGTTAATGTATTAAATAACCAATTTCTTTAGTAAATTTTAGGCCTTTATCAGTAATTCTAGCTTGGTACAAAAATCATAGAACATGCTGTGTTTAAATTTTTTGCATTTCAATTTTTTTTAGCATCCCTATAGATTTTAGGCGCTGAAAGTGCTAAGTACGTATTATTTAGGCAATATAGTTTGATTGAATGTGCACATATTGAAATGAGGGAATCTATCTTAATTTTACAGACGGCAATATTTTTTTTTTTGTAATTTTTAAAATATTACTTCCCTCCTGTGACTCCTGTGTAAACAAAACAGTGTAACTGAGAAATTTTGCGATTATTGTAAAAAATTATGAATAAAAGACCGATTTTTGCGAAAAAAACGTGTGTATTATCAATTGAGGTTTTTGCCAACAGTTTTCATTTTATGAGGACGCCTAATTACTTCCAATCATTATGGAGTTTGTGTCATCGTGATAGATCATTTAGTTTAAAAGTTACACCGTTTTGCTTACACTGGAGTCAATGTAACGAAAAAAAATTTCAAAAATTCCATAAAAAAAATACAAAAAAAATTAGATATTTTTTAATATATTTGCCGTCGTTAAATTTAAGCATAGATTTCCTCATTTCGATATGTGCACATTATAAAGAATCACACTGTATAAACTTTACGCCCACAAAAAAGAGACGCCTATTAATTGCTGTACCTAATGTCTCATTATGCTATAATTAAAAAGAACGCGTTAGATTCTGCATATATGCCCAGAAACCAAGCAGGGATACTCCCTGTCTCACAACTTGTGGCTGAATCAATATTAAAGGTTCTCTGTTCTATCTTTTTGTTCATCATGTTAGCAATTTATTTTGTTCTACACAACATAATCAGTGTGGATATCAATCCGTTTAGGTGTCAAAACACCACCGAACCACGGCGTGGGATTACGACGACTTTGCTACGGCTAAATCTCAGCGAGAACCGATTACTTATCTAGCGTGTGAGCCATAAAATCACAATTCCCTCCTTCATTCTCAGATTATCGTTATGAAATTCAGTGAGGCGTTAAAGCGGTCATTTGGCTCTTCATGGCTCCTCCTGTCTACTCATAGCCTGTCGAAGGCGCATCACGTAGGGTCGTATGCCGCGATCAGTTTTCAGCGCACCTGCACCCGCCGCTCGCATACTAATCCACAGAAATATTCATATTACGTGAGCAAATTAACATACCTTTAACTATCTGCTGAATTAAAAAAATCCTACACGTCTTTTGTTATTTTTTTTTACAGAATGGCTGCAATACATTTTCCCATTTTCATGGAGAAATTCATAAAAAATAAGTTAGTTAGTCTTTTATTCCGACCATTCTTGCTCACCAAGTTGAGATAAATCATCATTCAGTATAGAATCTACATCAATATTTTGTAATAGAGTTACAAAAACTTATTTTACGTAAAATTTCCCTTTGTCAATAAAATTGGGTCTCCTCTCTCTGTCATAATTATTCTAAGAAAGGTTATTGTTATTAATTCATATCTTTTACCGAAAAGCTACTCTGCCTGTAGACAACGCTATCCGAGTTTTAAAGAAACCTTTTTTAAACTTTGCCGAAATTCTACCTACTTAGCCGTTTACTTATTCAATTTGTAGGAACAACGTTTGTAACGATGACACTTGAACCGTTCCTGTAATTTGATTACGAGCTGAGAAATAAACAAGTTGGGAAACTTTTGCGCTGAAAAAATATGGTCAGTGTGGTGTTGTGGCGCAGTGTAAGTGGCTGCTTGAGCATTTCTCAGTTGAGTGTTCAATAAAACTACACAATGCTAATGCAATAACTGTCTCCCGCACTTTGAAAATAGATCTCTCACAAATTCGCGAGCACATCAAAAGCGACGCGCGTAAGCTGTAAAATAAAAGTAAGTGTTTGAAGAGGCGTGAATTATGTAACGCGCACAGCCGCCTCGCTGTCTTACCTGCACACAGGACTCATTTAGTCGGATGTGAGCAAATGGCTCGTTATGGCCGCCTTTTTATTCAGCCTTTCCTTAGGTAAGTTGAAATTATACAAATTAACGGGATCAAAAGAAGAAAATGACGAAATTACGTAGGTATGTGTTTTACGTGTGTTTACTTCACTCAACGAAGTGAATGTGGTCTTAAATTCTTAGCATATGTGCTTATAATACGTGAAATTCACTTTTTCATCTCTTCGAGAAATATTTCATAGGTACTGAAAATTATTATTTTAAAGATTTGTTCCTAAATCATTGTAATGTTGGCTACTATCTACATTATTATGATACACAAACTGAAACTACGGAATTTATTTTATCTTACGCAATTGCTAAAGAACCTCAGGCAGTAAAACTGTTCTGGCCAGGAAAGTCTTTAGACACTTTGGAAAGCAAAGCTTTTTTGAAATTCTAATGCGTTGCCTAGTCTTTAGAACTTTATTTCAGCGTGTTGACGGTCTTACCGTAGTTGGAAAGCACTTCACGACTATTTTATCTTATTGTGACCATTCCAGCGTTTTGTTTAAGTACAGCTTTAATTTATATTTCAATTTGATATTTATAATTATGTAGGTATTCATCTTATACTTCTTTGAAGAACTTGTAGTTAAGTATCCAAAGTCAAATGTAGGTATAATCAGTGAAATCGTTTTGTGTATTATGTATTTTTCTCATTTTTCTCTCGGAAATACAAATAATGTTTTCCCGTGTCCTTTGTCTATCTTCTATATCTCTACATATTATAAATTAAAGTCGCTTTTCGTATTTGTCTGTATGTCTGCGTTGTTCCTCTAAACCACGCATGAGATTTTGATGAGGTTTTCACCATCGTTTGGAGAATTTATTCCAAAAAGTATACTATTCAAGTTACTTATAACTAAGAAATCTCGATGTTTTGTGAAGTCCAAAAAACCGTGCGAAGCAGGAGTGGGTCGTTAGTTACATTATAAAACAACGTTGTTTCGTGTCTGTCTGGCTTTCTACACTAGGTGGACAATGAACTTTGATACCGTTTTCACCATCATTGATAACATTATTCGAAAAGGATTGTTTATAACACAAAAATATTTAACATAGAAATCTCGATTTTCTCACATGTCGCCATTGCACCCATGCAAAGTAGGCACTGGTCGTTAGTCTATGTATAAATAACAAACACTGCCCTATAATACTGACCGAATAAAGAGATTTTCCTTTTATTGAGTTTTTTCCACAAGTTGCGGAAGGGCAGAAGGAAAATACAAACTATTATTTTCTTTCGTCTACCTATCAAATCGGAAACGGTGGAAATCATCTATCAAACCTTTACATTTCCAAAATATATTTTTCCTTCTTATATTTCATGAAAGGGGTAATGTTGGGATAACACAAATCTACCGATAAAACAATATTTAGACTTCAAAGCTTAGAAATATGATTAGTTTAACCCGGCCATTGTAGAAAACCTGAGTTGGTAAATATTTTTCCGTAGAATTAATTTATTAATTGTTACGTACTAGCTCTTTTGACAAACTAATTTAGAACTACCACGATTATTTAGAAACTTATTATGCTTTTCATTATATAAAAACATGAAAGTTAACGTATGTTAACAATTTGTCAATTATTATGTGCGAAAATCGTTTAGGTTGCGATCTACATTCGTATAATTCGTTCGCACCCGACTGTGTAGAGAATTTTGAGAATTGGAGATAACTGATATTGGAGCGAAATACCAAAAGGGCGTGAAATAGTTCCACGAAATATAAAATACCTACCAACCTTAACTCAGCGACCTACTTAGTTGCGTATATGGGAGAATTTGATGCTCCTGGAATTAACTCATTAGAAATTACCGTTATCTCTAAAGTAACCCCGCGCAATTAAGCTTTGGCAGAAACTGGACACAAATATCCCCAGAACCCAAAACCGTTCTCGCTATTAGGGTATGAGGTATAATAAAATCTAATTATAGTTTAGACCAAATCCGATGAAGCCTCATATTTTATAATGGAAAAGCAGTTTTTATTTTAATACATGCGCGCAGTATGTGCATAAATAATTCATCGAAATCCCGTTCGAGGTCACTGTGCGGCTTGCAAAAATCGCTTTACGAGTGTGGGAACTCGCGGGAGGCACGGGTAGCCGGGGAGCCGGGTAGCCGGGTAGCCGGGTAGAGCGATGCCGCGTTGATATAACCCGGTACATGCGGCAGCACCGCGCAAACAAATTGGATGCTTAAAATTCAATTTGAAGGTTTCGCGGTCCGCTTCATTCGCTCTCCCCGTTCGTTACAAGCTGGACTCGCTCACATATCCAAATGGAAACGCAATTATTTTGCCGTAACTTGGTATGTTTAAATGTTTATCGCCGCCGGCACAGTGCTTGTTTATATAATGGAAGTTGGGTTGTTTGCAACGGAATCAATTGAGAGATTAAAATCCTAACATAATATCGAAGTATAATTGTACATCTGTGTTTATCAGTGTATCAGGTTGGGGTCAAATGCTGTGCGTTAAAGATAGGTAAGATAGGTATTAGGTACCTTCTTATCATTACAGTATTTATGATGCAATAAATTCTAGGTTTTGTCTGTGGTTTTATGTATTTATAAAATTGGTAGTAAGTATTTAGGTACCTACGTAGATATTTTGCGCTGAAAAATGCAACACGCTGTGCTTGTTAAACTACGACTAGAGTCAATCTATGTATATACCTTTAACAGTCTAACAGTTATTAATTTATGAGTGATAATTAATAAAAATTCACGCCCTCTAATTCAACTAAACTTATGTAAAGTACACGTCACCGCTCGTTGTCGTGCTTCAAATCGCTGTTTTGATAGACAAACTTGAAGAAAACAAAACTAAACGAGCTCTTAAAATAAAGCGGGATTGTGGTGGGTACTATCCCGAGAAGAATTTGAAGTTGAAATAACTACTAGACGAAGTTTCCCTTCTTCAGATTCACGAAACTTTTCGGAATAAATTCAAGTTTCCTCAAGCTGAAAATTGATGAGTACTTCTATGAATTTAAATATTACCCGCATAATTTGAATTAGCATAATAGCAATAAATCCATCCGCGTTTCTCGAGTGGCACCGCGTCATAAATACCACAATCCGATTGGTTTCATGACACAATAAAGTAAGCATTAACAATCTTAAAAGAGATATAAGCTAGTGTTAGATACCTACAAAGTTGTATGTTGATGTTCCGTCGTCTCAGTGCCGTCTAGAACTTTTCTAATTCTGTATTCTTCGGTAAACTTTTCCAATATTGCGAACATAACAACCTTACATGTGCGCCTAATCCGAGAACATCCAAGCAACGAGGGACTGCACGGAGTTTCCATAATATTAACTAATTTATTCATAAAACCCATCTGAAGCGAGTATGGCTATTTTTAATCCAGAGGATAATTTATGTGTTTGAATAAGCAACAAGTGATGGTGTGTCCAGAATTAATGACCTCTGATTCCCCTCGTCATACATCTCTCTGAATAGTAGGAATAGATTTAGTTGGTTCGCCGTGAATTAATCACCGTGGGTGTGTGTCGAGGCAAACTAGACCGCTGCGATTCCAAACACACCATCTCGCTTTGTCGCAAAGTAACTGAATGAACTAAATGAATTATCACTCGGCGGTAGCTCGGGAATCAGCACTTTCATTAACTTTCTACCTTGTAGTTCTCTCGGCATTTTCATTTATTCCTAGTTCAATTTATTATTAATCCTTGTGGATTGCATGAAAGCAAGCCGCGAAGGTTTAGCTCAAAATGAAATACTTAAAACTGGAGTTTTTATATAAATTCAACTACCGGCTTATGTTAACTCAGCAGCGAATATTTCGTTTCATTCGAGAAGGCTGAGCTTAGGTAATGAAAATAATTAAAATACACTGTGAATATCGCTGCAACATTTGTCAGTTGTTTTCATAGAAATGTAATGGATTATTGAAACCAAAAACATTTAAATTTCAATTCTTTATTCGACACCATATTTTATGCATTTCATTAGACACCAAATTGTAACAAAATGTTGATGTTCAGCATACAGAAATATTTTGAAATTATTCACTTTAACCTAGTTGTTATTAACATATCCATAAAAATATAGTGTAACAATAATAAAAATACCAGTAATTTATAACAACTTAATAACATAATTCCTCTAAGGATGTTAAAATATATTTTTATTTATAAATTATTTGCTACATCTGCGTCCTTTCGTTTGAATTAATATTCAAGCTCTATAACATTTTGTGTTTGAAATAAATACATTTTTCTGCGAATAAATGTCGCATCAACATAGCTTACAAAATTCTTTGAGAAATTAACAAAATCCTGAATTTCAGTACATTTTATTCAAAAACCGTGCCATATAAATAGGTTAGTAAGAACCCTGTCTGGCGTTTTAAATTGACTCTTCCACTCGAAATATTTGATAAATATTTTTCTATACATAGTTTGGCACGTGGAAAAGTTTTGGCATATTATACAAAATTTAAATTATATATTCAATAAATAATATAGCAATTAGATAGATAGAAATAAATTTTATTAAGTAGATAATTCAATTTAAAAACAGTCGTGCTACACTAATAGTCAATTCCAGTTTACCTACATTTTAAATTGTTTTACATTTCATCAATAATAATCAATAATTTTAAGCACAACAATTGCAATGTGGTAAAAAATTACATTTATTATAGTTCACATTTTGTCACAATGTGGAAAATGGTGTAAGTATTAAATGTTACTCACCATTAGTTAATTCATCATCAATTCCTGTGAAGATAAAATTATGGACGAGTACTGGTAATTTGTCTACTGAGGACCGAGATGAGAGTATAATACCTGACATTTGGAAAGAATCAGCGTTTTTTTATCAATTTTCTTGAAGATGTAGTCGTAAGAGAAAATCTACTGACATTTCAGTAAGATCCATAGATATATTTTACGAAGATAAAGCGCGATCGCTGGTAACAGAGTAATATAAAAGAGACGTATTTCACGCACAATGAGGGACTAATTGGTGATTTGCTGAATAGACAGCACTGCTGATTCCATTTTTATATTACTGGAAGAAAAATATTAGGTTTATAAAAGGAACCCTTGCAATATGAATACCTATGCTTATCTTTTTATTTTATGAACCTCTGGAGAGATACTCACTGGGGGCTTATTTTGGATGACCGAAGAGTTGACTGTGTCGTCTATTACCCTGATTACCTTTTTGAGACTTGATTGGAAACAAGCATGGACTAATATTTTAGAACTCTCTATGTACTCGTCCATTAAGTAATAAGTTTTCAATATTTACTTATCAAAAACTACTCAAAAATCAATACACCTCACTTAAAAGTAACTTTACAAAAAATTACAACGTATGCGATGTTTTTTAAACAATGTTTTATTGATAGTTATTTTACCCTACATAACTGAAACACTTTGTTTGATATAAGTATGTACAGCTAATGTCGGTTTGTTGTTAAGTCTTTTGTCACTAATTTATTGTTATATTCACATTTATTAAATACGTATATATTCACAAGAGCCTACAATTCCTTCATTCTATATCCGACAGTAGAAATAAATTATAACTGGCATATTATTACCATAAAAGGCAACTTGCATGTATATGATATCTCTGTCGAGTCATAAAAACAAGACAAAGATTACAGAGTAGGACTCGAGCCAAGTTTGCCTTTCACAGTGAATCTGACGAAATCCCTTTCACACTATTATCATATATCCAATCATTAAGTAAATAGGCCATTAAATTGAATGTTTTAAGATGTCCCAGGCAGTAAGTAATAATATTTTTTAGCCAAATGCGTTTCAGATAGTTGTTCGTAGCAGAGATTGTCACATTCAGCTGAAAAATATTCATGTAAAACCTGGCGGTATCTATTCATGGCATAATGTGAAAACGTTCCTCCATTATGAATCACATCACATCGACGCTCACTTTATCCGCTTTTAATATTCTTACAATCTCAATCCAACGGGAAATAGAGCGGAAAATGAAGACGTGGTGACGCTCCATCACAGCACTATACCCCAGGATTCGACGGATTCCACTCACACGTTCCTCGGTTCGATTTAGCACGCACTCACTAATCATTTTAATTAGATATAATTATATTTACACATTTACGAGATGAATACAGACACGCTCCTATGTACACGTTCGAAGGACATCACACATCACAATTTAGTCCGCTTGTTGACCACGACCTCGGCGGCGGCGTCGAGGAACCCTCATACAGATATCTCCTGTATCTGTACGCGCTTCTTCATGATGCCGGGAGGCGCGGGCGCCGCGGACGCGCGCAAGATGCCGCCCCCCTCCCCCTCAGCGCCCGCGTCGCCCGCGCCCCCTGCACCTCCCGCGCCCTCCGCACCGTCTGCGCCGTCCGGCCCGAACTTGACCTGTGTGGAACTGTCCACCACGCGCGGCTCAAACGTGCTGGTGCGGCCCACAGGACCGGCGACGCCCGCGCGCGCCGGGTCCAGCTTCTGGATGTCGGGCTTCTGCGTGTCGATGCACACCACGCTCCCCGCCTCGATGGCGCTGCCCACGCTCACGTCGGGCATGGAACTGCGCGCCGCGCGGTGCTTCTCGTCGTAACAGCTGTACTCGCCGAATGTCGGCTCACCGCAGTCCGACAACGTCCGCAGGTCGAATTTAGAGCCCGCACCGCGCGGCACGTGGGCCGATTTGCACTCGAACCCGAAACCCTTGCCATCGAACGCACGCACTTCGTAGTCGAGCTTTCCGTCATAATTGTCCGAAGACGAGGAGCTACCGGCCTCGGCGAGATCGTCTTTGGAGCGGCGCGGGCGCGAGCCGCGCTGGTGGTAGATGCCGGCGAAAATGAGCACGTTGAGCAGCAGGAGGAAACAGCCCACGGCGATGGTGACGGTGAGCGCTGCAGTGTAGGACTGGTAGTGCGAGGAGGCGAGGCGGCGCAGCAGCGCGTCGTCGGGGTGCGCGGGCGGCGCCGTGGCGTTGGGGGGGCACTCGGTGGAGGGCGGCGCGGCGGGCGCGGGGCGGGGTGGTGCGGCGCGCGGCGGCGCAGTGCTGCGCGCGCCGGCCCGCGCGCCGCCCTCCAGCTCCACCACATGAGGCACGTGCGCGCGCGACAGCGACTGCGCCCGCACTGCACCTGCACCACAAAAGTTTCCATTCATCAAATGTTTCATTGATATAAGAGTTGTAATGCCTCGAGTGGGCGTAGGTACATTGAATGACATACCTTCATAGTAGTTGGCGTTGTCCTCCTGGAAGTGATGGTGTCGCATGGCGGCGTCAGGCAGGTCGGAGCCGGGCCGGTGCAGCTGCGGGATAAGCGACAGCCATAACGACATCTTGTGTCCGCGGTAGTGGCTGCGCATCTCCGGCTTGCCACCTGCGCCGGTCGCCAGACAATTGAAACAAATGGGCCCAAACCGTAACCGCAGGGGTCACGGGGGCGACCTTAAAGTTTTAAATGACCAACTCCAAATTCCTAGAGACACAATGCTGAAATCCATACTAAGTGTATTTATACGTTGTTGTGTTAACAGATGCTGATCTTCACAACTACTCGGGCTACGAAACTTTCCGAGTTCCATTTATTTTACTGTATTACTACGGCATCGAGTAGTTGAGCTGTAAAGGGAATCGGAAAGGTTCACAAACTAGGGATCCGTAACATAATTATGTATTCGTATAAACTAATCAGGAAGTTTTTCGTTGACAGTAACATAAAATATATATTCGGAGTTACGCACTGATCTCCATGTAGAGTTGGTTGATGGTGTCGTAGGTGTCCCAATACGGGGTCTGGTCGGGGCCCAGTCGAGGGGTCTCGCCCAGCATTGGACTAGGAGGTGGTGTTGCCGATGGATCATTGGGATTTCTAAAGAAAAAAATACATTAAAGTATGTTTTCGAAGAAATGTTTTTTATTTTATTAAAATTGTTTTTTGAAATAATTGATTTACATAAATATTTAAAACCTTCAACTACTAGAGGGTATATAACAATTGGATTCTGGTATGGTATGGTATAGTTATTATTAATTCATTGGTATAGTTAGTCCTTTTAGTTTTTTAATTATCACCTATCTAATGAGTGCACTAAACTTGCAGAACCGTCACATTGTGACGAACGATTTAAAAAACCTAGCAGCCATAAAACAGGCTTTCAAAAATGCTCTGCAAAGAAAATCCTACAATCTAGATACATCAATTCTATAGAATATAATGAGGTCGCGTAGGAACTCCAACGTTTATCTATACTTATACACATGTCTGCTCTACTTGAGTGCCAGTGGAATATTTGTTGAACATTTTTTGTTGAACGACATAATGACGACAACATTATGTTTCTTAATGAAATATTTCACTGCAGATTGTTCACATAACTAAACCTTTATTGAAAGATCTTGTTTCGCAACAAATTCAATTTGGAATTCCTTCCATTACCACAACATTCTTGACTTAGCCACTAAAATAGTTGTACATGTATTAGGTAAAGGTAAACCTTTTACATAGACATGTTTACTCGTGGCTTTTGGCTCAATACCGATTGATCTATTCGCACACCACACATTGATGTTCTTTACATACTAAGACACCTTCGTTTTTTCCAAAGCCCGGACCCATTTTTCATACAAAAATGATTTACAGGATTTAAGGATAATCAGAAATCTTTCAAGATATACAAGCCACCGAATTTACAACAAGCTAACAACATCTACTTCAGAAAAATAGAGTATAAACAAAATCATATTCCAGAAAGCTGAGATGAAATAAACATGTACCTAAACATAACTAGCGAAATGTGGGTGATCTGTGGGTACACCTCTGCCTAACCCTTCGGAGAAACAAGGTGTGATGATATGAATTGATATGTTATGTTTATGTTATGTAAACATGTACATTTTACAAAACCTCAAATTACACAGAACTAGATTTTTTTTAAATTTTTCTTTCGTGTTAGAATTTTTTACCTTCAGTTTACATTCGCTTATCGTTCATTACTTTCCGCCCGCACCCTAATTGCGTAACATACTTATCAATCATAATCTGAGGGTTTTGAAGAAACTTCCTAATTCATTGCTTCATAGATTTGAAAAAATTGTCTGCGTAAATAACGCAATGAATTTGACTGAACAGAAACTGTCAAAATGAAAGGCATTGCGATCAATTGCCATTTTATGTGCATTACGCAATTACCCCGCCGGATTGAAATCCCATCTTTCCTTTAACCCGAGCCACGAGTCAGCTTTGCTTAACTGAGAGCCATCTACGTTATTGACGTTGGATATTCCTATAATAAAAATATTATTGTATTTACTTATCAAGTCATGGTATTTTATCCGGTTTGGGAACTATCACTAGTAAAAATGTTATGATATCGGAATTTTATAGAAACGATTGAAACTAACGCTTCTATAGTATCACCTCGACTCACACTCATTCGAGACACCTCATAATTTCCTCAGTCTTACGTCTATGAATACCGATTTTGAGGATCTTTCGAGGCACGCCTTGAGGTTTCCTCGAGCGAGTGGTGAATCGACGAGCTTTCGAGGTTACGACTTAGAATATGGGTGTGAAACTACGCTTAACTCAAGTAACGGCTTACTTCTAATCGATATGATATACCAACTTTCTTGTTGTTAAGCTGATCTACCACATTACAAGGTATGGAGTACAAAGTACAGAACTAGTATTAATATAATAAGCGTATGTAGGTTATTATCCTACAAGAATGTTCATGATTCAACATGTATTTTTACCCGACTACGGCGAAGCAAAAAGCAGGGTTATGATTTTGTCCGTTATGTATGTTCATGTGTTCCCTCATATCTTCTAAACGCCTCATCACCATTTGACAGATTTGGTATCGTTGGAAGCGTCTTGATTATCCGCTGGATATAGGCTATGTGATGTCACATTCAATTAATTAAATTTGAATTTAGCGCTCTCAAAGGAAATAAAGTCATGAACTAAAAAAAAAAGTTTATGAGGCTATGTTAGGTATCAAATGAAAGGGCTTAATAAGCACACTTAAAAAATATATATAAGTAGGTATTATTACCCCACAAAATTTTCAATAAAAATAAAAGTTATTAAACTAAAACCCAACTATACCTTTTTAGTTGACTTTTTTGTCGTAGATGGGTTTTAGTTTTATAACTTTAATTTTTTCTTACCCATATCTGACGAAGTTAGAGATGTAGTGGATGCACAGTTTGGACACTCGTTGCTCCTGCTGCGTGAAGTTTTGCTGATGATGCGTCAGGGAGATTGGCACGCCCAGGTAATATGGCAGCTCTTCGCCATGCACCGAACCTGGCCTCTGTACAAAAACAATTGTAATTATTCCGTGTCTGTCTTCTATTCGTCGGAAATAAGTTTGTAGTTTATATTACCGCTCATTGCGCGATCGTTGGTTATAAGTAAAACTTATAAATCAAGATCCGGGGCAGTTTTGCCCTCTACTCTACATTTCAGTATTACATTCTGTAAATCCAACGTATGATACAAGATCATATACCGTTACAACGTTAGTGTTGGATGAGGTTTGTAGTAACATTCTCAATTACTACCGCAGTTACGTAGTAGATTACCATTAGCACTAACCGTCAAACTTGACCCCAATCTAAACCAAAAGCCCGCATAGTCCTATTAACAAGTCTGTTCAAGTGGTGGCACTAGGGTTGTCGAAATAACAAACAGGTGTATAGACATCGTGCAATTCAGCGCGCAACCGCACTTGCGTCCACACGTTTTGACAACCGCAGCCCTGTCAACGGCTGCTTTAACAACTTAGTGCGTGACATATTGCAGGATCTATACATATTATAAAATAGTAATGTAGAATTTGTCCGTTTGTCTGGATGTATGTTCCGGACTGGCGCAAAAACGGCAGAACAGATTTGACTGAAATTTTGTACTTTTAATCGCGGTAGTACGTTCCCGTGGGATATTTTCCGACATCCACGCGGGCGAAGGCGCGGGCAAAAGCAAATTTTAGAATATATTGATTACGATTATAATATTACTTTAAGGGGTACTCAAACTGCAGAATAGAATGGGCCTAATTTGTATCATGCCCAACACTACATTCTAGTCAACGTTTAATTTATTAGAATTTTGATATATTTTGTGCTATCCAAAGTTGACTGATACTTTTGGTAAGCTTCCAGTCAAAAACACTTACAACAAAACTGTTAATCAAACTTTAAAACTCGCTGACGTTCGCTTCAATCAAAAGAAGTTTAGTCTGTTTACTTAGAAAAGTAATAATCCAAAATACAGCTGTTTGTTTGTCCATTCAGTTAACGGAATCTATTTCAAACAGAGTTTATGGCGGACATAAACGAAGATTAACAACTTTGGAGAAGAAAAGCGCTATGCCACCATCCCAGTTGATAAGCCGTTGCCAAGATCCACGTTATGTTGAGTGTGCATATCGCCTATACATATACGTACTAACTGGCTAATATATCTACATGAAACAGTATTTGGACGAGGGAAATGGCAAATATTTTCTGCACTTTGATGAATAAAAAGACATGAAATTTAAAATTTAAAGTAACCCAAATCAAAAAGGCATATTTTGCAGTTACGAACCAAATGTCTATAGTAGTCGTACACTCATCTTGTTTGATAAAGGATTCGATGACTGCTTTGATATATCCCGAGTTTAAAAGTCCTTTCCTTTTGTCCTTTTGACATTTAAACTGCGTTCAAGAGCTGTCAGTGTCATCTTTATTATGGAATGTTGACACTGACAACTCTTGAACTCGCTTTGAACGCGTTCAGTTCCATTGGTAAAATTCGCCCTTAGATAATAAGTTACCTGTGGATAATCCTTGTCTTGTGAGAGATGGTGAAAATGCGTGAAGTAAGTCGTGCCGCCTCTCAGCGCGTGGAGATAACCCAGTCTTATCAGTGGCGCCGCAGTCCGTCCGTCACTTAGCACCTGAATTCAATTAGTAATTCAAGAAAATTTCTGTAACGTTTTCGTGGAAGAAACCTGTTGTAAAGTAAAAAAAAATTTTTTAAAGTTGGCAAAGCATTTATAACATGCAACTTTCGCTTGAAATGCAGATTTTTACTTGAAAGCAGCTTTCTTTATTTTTTAATTAAAACACTGACATACTGACATGTTTGTACCTAATTAAGAAATATGTTAAAATTGAGCAAGAACATAAAACAACAACGAACATTTTATGTCTACTTTATGCCTATATTCATTAATCAACATTCTATCGCACTTACATCACTACCAAAATATTGCCATAACTTGTGTGTAGCACAAGCTAAGTAAGATTAGTAATAGGGAATATGGATGTATTTTTTTAATATTTTTATTCGATAGTTTACATCGTCAAATAATAGTTTTAAAAAAATCGACGGAAAAAAAGCAATTTAAAGTACTTCAAAAAATTTTTAAAAAATGTCCAACCGATCCGGGCTATTCAAACGCCCTCCATTTGGCGCGCTTGGTGTAGTGACGTCACATTCTATGAAAACAAACAAGCATCTGTCCTACAAAAAGGAGTGTTTGACATTGACTTGACACTTGTTGATTGACTTGACATTGACATTTTGATTTTTGTGCTAGATTGTTACGTCACATCCGCTCTTAGCTTTTCAAGTATTTGAATTACCCGCAGTTTTTTGGCACTTTAAAAAAATTAATTTCTCGCTCAAAAAGAAAAATATTGATGGAGGCATAATTCTGAAGTAATATAGTTTATAAAAAAAAAATGCTTGACCCTTATTTGAATCACATGCATATTCCCTATTGCCATCAGCTTAATTATTACAATGTCGTTGTGTTATTAAGCGTTGCAAGTATTTTCCAATAAAGCCTTTCAACGCGGCCCTCGTGTATTCAGCGTGCGCAGGCGTCATTAACTCCCTTTGTACGGCGAAGGAGCGTTCGGTGAGGAGCGAAAACCACTTGAGGCTTAAATTGAGATCGTCTACGATGCCGACGCCGACGACCCGACCGCGCGCTCAGCTAATGTCAACTCAGCCGACAGTTATCAACTTTCAGCAGTTTCAGTATCGATGATGCTAATCGTTTTGTTCTATATACTCAGTTCAGAAAAAAAAACAAAGAGGAGTAGAAAACTCTTCGCTATTTATATTCAGAGGAGCCCTCCTCCATTACTGCTGATCTTATATTCAAGCATGCCAGTGGACACGGCTAATACCACGGTGTTATTTCTATTTGTATTCACAATATTAAAAGATCTTCTCAATTACAGTCGTAATGACATTTCAAGTATTTTCGTCTGTGAATTAGGGATAACGTTTTTGGAACAAGTGCGTTTAAGTGTTGCTGTATTCCTAAATTATCCTCTTATTTTTAATAACATTGGCGTTGCTTGTAATAACGTCTCAGTTCACGAAGATAATTAACTTTAAACCGGGCTATCAAAGGGATCAACTTGCTCTGTTGACATACATTATTACAGTTACACGTGGATGAGAAGGTAGCTTCCGCGCTCAAACAAATTACGGTACATAATTACAGAAACAGCACACACTTGATGTCCTATCTTCCACAACCCGTCACGCGTGGTGTAAACAGCCGCGTCACTCACCTCAAGCGTGGCGTCGCGCACACTGAGCGGGTTCTGCACGGGCTTGTCCCAGTCCGTATACTCGTTCTTCAAGGTCGAGTAGATCTCGTTGAGGTGGTAATAGTACGCGTTCCGGACGAATGTGCGAAGAATGCGGTCCCGTCGGCTCTCGTTGAAGCCAAACTCCAAGTCTTGGGCGTTAAATTCCAGGTAAGATTCTGCAAGGAAGGCATTCCTACATTTGCATGTATTTATCATTCGCGTCGGAAGCCTCATTCAATTTATTCTGAAGTATGTTAACGCTATGTGAATTACAACTTCGATACTTAGAAACATAAAACAAGCTCTGTATGTTGTTCTGCTATACGGCTCACATAAAGCGAGGATTGAAATAAATAGTCTAATTCATAAATTTAAATGGAGACGTAATTAAGACGGTTATTAACAGCGTATATTACGCCTGTTTATTTGTACGAAAGGAAATACCTCGTGTACAAATGAGGAGAAGAGAAATAGACAGGTACTTGAGACTTGACATACTTAATGATTATAAAGGGGTGCTGTTGCTTTTTTTACATTAAGGAAGACTCGTATGTTATCTACCTTGTACGTGAGAAATCTATGGTAGTATTAATACTCTCTGAATTTTGATGAGCTGAATGAAAAAAAATTAGTAGTTGCAGGTTCCAAGTTTAGAAAATTCATGAGCCATGCGGAACGTGAAATGGCTCTTCTTTTCTTTGATCACCTTCAAAATTCGATTGCTAATTATGTTGTTGTTTGTTGTAAATGTTGTTACCGGTGGTGGTGAGGCCAAACAGCAGCTCTCTGTGCGAAAAGTCGGCGAGTTCGTGTCCGGCGGCGTTGGCGACGGCCGCTGCGCCCGCGCCAAGCCGTGAGCTGTCCGTTGGAGGTGGCGCCTGACAACACATCATACTTTAATATAATAATATTAGAAAAGTTGTTAAATGCTAAGACCAATATTATAATTACACCTGAAGAGGGTGCATTCCAAAATATTTCGCTGTTTTGATTATTAATACCCAGTAAATTAATCGAAATATGATATTCGGCAGCTATTGGCGACGTTACCAACATTAATTCACAAGACTGAACTTTTGTAGAAAAAGAATTGATTGTGTCCACACTAATTTGAAGTTTTTCACATGCCTAATGCTAATTCAAAATAACAACGATATGTTTCGTTTTATGATATTTTTGTTGTCATACGAGTATGCAGTCCTAAAACTACTGAAACTTCAGAAATTAGAACAAGATCGAAAAATAAATCATAAACAAAAACACTCTGTCCTTTTAATGTTCATTCCATTAGTCGCATAAAATATAATTATCATTAAGAAAATGGGCATACATTTATGAGTATAAAGTGCAAGTCGTTACAGTTAGCACCAGCGATATACAAACAGCACTTTCAATGGAGTTGCTAATTAAAACAAGGCTCAACATAAAATTTAATTTTCTTTAGTTCGTGTCAGAAGTAAAAAGCTTTTACTTGTGGAATAAAAAGAACCCTAAACAATACTAATATAAAGAGGAAAAGAATGTTAGCGTATTTGAATAAGAAAAGTAATAGGCAGGCAGACGTAGTCACGACTCACGATTGGACATTTGGATTAAATATATTGTGTTGGTAGATTAGAAATAAATACGCTGAATAATTACGTAAATAAAAATAGGTATAGCAGCATATAATTAAGTATTAATCTTTTGTTTTTATATAACATAACACCACGCCTGTATTCCTCGAAGGGTTGGGCAGAGGTGTACCTATACTACACCCACAGTATGTTTGAGTCCGACGTAATAGAGGACGAGCCTATTGCCATCAACCGGGCACAAATCCAGACTCCGGGCTGTTACTGAGAAATTCCAGATGGAAAAACCCAGTAACACTTTGCCCGACCCGGGAATTCCCGGGTCAGTAGGACAGTAGCGTTTGCGACCACTAGACCAACCAGGCAGTTAGTTAGTTAGTCATTTAATTTAGTACGTAGTGTAAATATATAAAGAATGGGATTCGTAAAGCTATACCTGATTACAATGACAGGTTAAAGCACTATAATATGATTAGCTTAAAACAAAGACGTGACCATTCTGACTTACTAATACTTCATAAAATTGTAAACGGTTCCATAGATGCACAATTGATCAACTATTTTAACTTTAGGTCTAGCCAACGTAGTAAACGTCATCATCGTATTTTTGAGTTACCTACATCCACCTTGAATACTACATTTAATAGCCCCCTCACACGTATGGCAAGGCAATATAATGATAGGTCCAACTTAACGGATTACCCTATTGATATTTTCTCTATGAGTTTCGCTTCATACAGACGCTCACTATTTAAACAATACGATGAGTGTTTGTCTGTCTAGCTGATATTGGTTTGATTTGTAGTGTTCTAGATTAAGGTCTACTAAACACACTTTTTATTGTTCTCCTTTGTCTCTTAATTTTCATATGTCAATGTCATGCATACCTGTCATTTGCATGGTTACTGAAATGCCTATTTTTAGATGTTAATTATTTGAATTGAAAGTGACTGTGCTGTTGGTGTGCTTATGATAAATAAATAAATAAATATACTTAAGCATTAATCTCATACAATAATTAATATTAATAATAATAAATAATAATTGGTCAGCCAGGGGCCATAGTCTTTCCATAGTTCAAGATAACCAGTTCACTTAGCCACCCAAACCCATAATCCAATATCTTTGTTTCCATATCATGCAATAGTCCTACACCAATCTGGGGTTGCCCTTGGCTGCACTCGCATAGTGGTTACAGGGATAATCGTCATATGTCGGTTGGTGTCTCAACACTTAAAAATGTCTAAGGGGCCTCTGCGAGTTGGCTTCGGCCCCTCGTACGCCTTTCAAAGGTCCGGGACCCCAAGGTCCCGAGATATGTCAAAGACATTTAAATAATAAATATTAAATTTTTCTTACTAACATTAGGTTAAGAACTTTACTAACAACTTATGGATCATGTGATCTGATATAAATAAATATATATATATATTAATGTTATTAAAGAAAACCAATTTAGTATTAGCAATTTCCTCGAAAGTCAATTTAGAGCACTAAAGATATGTAATAATATTAAATAACATTTCGAAGAGTAGGTCACAGTAGGGTCGAACTGAAATTCACTCCTATATATTCACATAAAATCAAGATAGGATATAAACTATCCTCTAGATACCCTTATACCATTAATTGATACTTATTATACAGAACCCAAATTGGTAGTCGAAGGCCGATATTAGGCATCAAATGTAATTCAGGTAGCGGCTTGTTAGGTTATAACCTGCAAACTGCGGCAATCTCGTCAAATTCTAGATGCTTCAATATTCTAATTGGTTCTCGATATCTGGCTGCTTGAAATGTAAATCAACAATTGTGTAGCCGTTACAGGGGAATCAAAATGGCTTCGTTTAACTTTATTGGGTCTATTTATGTTTATCTATAGATTTTATGTACAGTTGAAAGATAATTTTAGCTGAATATTTTTTCCGTGCACAATACAATACGATGATAACGACTGTGTCTATTCATACAATTAAATTATGTTTTAAAGTCTGTAAATGTACAATCAAGCGTCATATTTTCCGCAACATTGCCTGTGACACAGGTGCGACGTCAATTTATTAGCGAAAACATCCTGTTAATTTCGTCAAAGGGGTTGTTCGTCCGAAGCCGGTACATTAATTAGCGATTTTGCGAATGAGGTGCAAGAGGAAGGCGAACGATATACAGCTTTCCCCAAAATTTCGCTCATAATGGTCAAACGACCGATTTAGGGGGAAATAATGTCTAGCTCTAATAAATTAGTGTGAGCTGAAATTAGATCAGACTAGCATTAGGTAGGTATGTACCTACGTAAAGAAATGAAAAATGGCATTTTCGTCTAGAATATCACTTCAGTCAAAGTTAATGTAGGTATCATTAAAGAATTGTCACAGCAATTTAAACTTAGCTAACAGGTTGAAAGCACGTAAATATTGACTTCAAGCACTGAAGCTTTACTTGGCAAATATTTTCGTTAAGTTTCGACTCAAGTGATTGTCTTACAATAACTTGAATTCAAAGTTACTCGTACATTACTGGGTGTAAGGGACATCGACGAGCACGCTGTTTACCATGAGTTCAGTACATGATTCTAGGCCCACCAGAGTTGATTACTTTTATCTTTTTTTTTTTAATCCTTAATCTCCATATTTACAGTGCTTCCACAGAGTATATTCCAGCCATGCCTAAATCTAAAAATTCAAACTCACGGAAGGGTTGACGATGACAGTGCCGTCCACAAAGGGTGCGAACCCCGGCAAAAACCGCGGCGGGTCCAACCGCACCGCCAGTAGCTCTGCCAGTGGCTTGTTCCTCAAACACGGCGCGAGGTCGTCCTCCAACAGGTCTCCGTGACACCCCGTCTGTTCTGCCACCTGGTCATACAACACTTATGAAGCTTTTAAAAGATTGCCTCAGTCTCTTCTCTTTTTAAAGTGTCCTCAAGTCTTAACATCCGACATCTAAATGTCAGCTTCACTTATAAAGTTATTCTTTAAGAAATGTTTACCGAGATTAGATGACTTCTAAACATTATTTTGTACGAAACAGAAACGAAACGCAGAATTACGTGAAAATAAAGAAACAGTAAAAAGATTCGTCTTTTTCATCGCAAATTGGATAAGTCGAATGCAAGAAAACTTCCCGTGTTCCCAATTTAGGTTCCCTTTATTTTTTCTAAACAATATCCTCTCGAAGCCCACACCCGATATTTTTAAATGTAAAGGTACCTTTCTTTTTATCGTGAGTGGTTCCCTCTGCAGCGCCCATGAACTCAGCCCCGACCCACTTAACAAGATGACGCGCTTCAGTAGTTCTGAAACAAGAACCTAATTTAATTTTGTCATTTTGAACAAGGATCACCCAGATAATGAAATCTCTTCTAAAGAAGAACATTTTTATTTCTCCCTTCGTTTATCGTATTCTTTAATAATAAACTTTTCAGAAATAGTCTCAAGTGTGATGTTGACCTTATTTTCAAATAACGCGGAGGAAGCTGCCCTCTTGTGCATGTCTGATGTGACCCTTTTAATCGCATTAAGTGACAGAGGATCTAAACGGGATGGTGACACGATATAATGAAATCTGCCCGGAGCGGTATAATTACGCACAATACCTGTCCCACGCGCGTTCCCGCACGTGAGTGGAGCGCGCCCCACGCTACCCCTCCCCCATCGAGCCGACAGAGATCCTTACCGTTCCAGCTGGCAGTCCATTAAAAATATTCCTAATTAATTTAATTTCATGACATTTAGGGAT
The DNA here is from genome assembly GCA_949152455.1 of Lithophane leautieri. Classification (NCBI taxonomy): domain Eukaryota; kingdom Metazoa; phylum Arthropoda; class Insecta; order Lepidoptera; family Noctuidae; genus Lithophane; species Lithophane leautieri. The sequence goes on along the minus strand of OX424462.1, from coordinate 8,732,667 downwards.
TACTTTATATTGTTAGGACTTGAAAATTACCTTCGTAGGTCATCCATAGCACTCGCAATAACTCTACAGTATTCTCCAAAAATTTATGAATGGATACGATGGCATAATAGCGAAGGTTTTGCTGACCGTCATTTATTGGAATATTATCAAACCAAATCATATCCAACATTTCATACCCCTGGCGACAGGCGAGACAGCGAGGAAGTTGGCGAGCGCAGCCCCCGTGCCATGGCCCATGATCGTGACCCGCTCGGGGTCGCCGCCAAACGACGGCAAGTTCTCCCGCAGCCAGTGCAGCCCCGCTACCAAGTCCATCAGACCGAAGTTACCCTGCGCCGACCCCTTAGCACCAGTCTTTAAAAAACCTGCCAACAAACAAACAACACGTAAAACTTAAAATAACACAAAGTGACTTAACAAATGTTAATCTCCCACAAATATAAACCATTTCAAAGTATGAAATGTACACATAAATACACATTACCACGACCATGCCTTGCAGCTGAGAAATAGTGGCTCATAATGCAAAATATTTCACTGTCGCCTGCGGAACAAGACCCGGAAACTACGAAGCGTCTTCAATAAATTATGATATAATGTATTTTTTGCGCACCACGAACACATCTGTCGGAGGAGATACACTCCAGTGATAGCGACACTTATGTAAATATGAAAACTTACACATTTCATAGAATCCCCCAAATGTGTCATCGTTATTCAAAGTTTCCTCTCACGAAAATTGTTCACAAGTGAATCAATATTTTCTATCACATCAATTTCGAGTAGTGACTTAGAAAAAATATATTTGGAATAGTGTGTATGGTTTTGATATTTGTGTTATAACTTTTCGCAAGGACGTAAAAACAGAATGAAAATATTTTTGCTTAAAATGTACGTACCGCAAGTTTTTTGCTTAGGTAGGTCAAATAATTCGACCTACAACGTATTGAAGTTGTCGAAACGCTAAAAGCATTCTTGAATACTTTCTAATTACATTACAACAACAAAAAAAAGAAGTGAAAACAAGTTCAATTTTGCAAACAAACGACTTTATTATAGAAACAATAGCGGTCCACTTGTGCGTACGCGTATAAATAATTATACAAGTCTGTAGGGGCACATATCGAGAGTCAGACTCTATTAGGGTGCTTTCTTTTGATATTTTTATTTATTTATACTTCAAGCATAGAAATGTACAGAGGCGGACTTAATGCCATAGGCATTTTCTACCAGTCAACCTTAGGGTGATGCAGAGACAACAGTGGTAGGTGCAATTACGAAAAATTGAAGAATATTAGAAACTATATATCAAATTATGCCTAATAAAATTAATTAATATTTTTAATTAGAATTATACCTATTCATGGGTTAGGTTGGCAAGCTAGCTACCTATTTGAAAAATCACAACAATTTAAGTTTGTCCTATATACGCTATATCAAAATAAATAATATTTTCTTACTCTGTCTAAAAGTACATCCAAAATTATATGTAATGCCAAATTACTAAAACATCACCAGGAGCTTTCAGGTTGGTATAACTATTTTCATCAGAAAAAAATCAACATCAGTTTACGCCTCAAAAAGAATATTACGTTGCTGTGGAACGCAAAATGAAATTACTTTTATTATTTTTGAAACCGTCTTTTTACAGCTGCATCAAATGTCGCACGCTACTGTAAAATAAAAATAAAACGAGAATTCCCGAAATATTTTCCTTATATTATCATAACATAAGGCCTGGGATACTTTACATAGTCTCTTAGTTCATATTTTCGCATAATTACCTCCAATTATGCGAGAATATTAACTTAGAAATAAATTATAATTGTAGGTTCAAGCAACAGTGAAATATTTCGCACTAGGACTTATTCATTCTTATTCAGTATAATCATAACGTGTTTTAAGAGAACCGACTGTACGTATCTACATAGTTTCAGAGCTTTAAATGCTAACTATGATACAGTTGTTAATTTTTACAAAGCCTTAAGATTACAAGAAATTCTCCACGTATCAGTTACATATAAACAATACGCTTAGCTAATTCATGTTCAATGTTATGCAGAAATAAATTAATCAATTGAATACCCGGAAAAAACAGTTAAAGGCCAATCTTAAAATAAACTGATTATAATAACAACGGTCGTTACTGACAACAGACAATGATAGGGCTCTATTATAGGCATTTTATACCGAGCCTGTAATTAAAACGGTGAAGTAAACGCTTTTCTATTAACGTCTGTTACAAAGAACCAAAACTGACTGAAAATGAAGTTTTTCCCTACAATTTCTTGCAGAAAGCCATTTAGTTTTCTTTATCAACAGGGTTAAATGTAAATAATACGTCTAGTCTTTTCTTTCAACAGACTAAAATAATGCACTACTTTAACAAACCTGACACCATTTTTCCTCACAATATCCCTTCTCTCTCGTAATGCATTTATGGGATAGGTGGCAAATGTGTAGGCTACGCCTGTCCTCATAGCAGCTTCAAAAATCTGAACCGACCGGACCCCAAAAAAATAATTAGATCAATGAACTTAGTCTATCGCAGTCCCATGCTGGACATAGGCCTCTCCCAAGCTGCGCCACAACACCCTGTCCTCCACCTTCCGCATCCAGTCTGTCCAGTTTTTTAAGCTCGTCGGGTCAGCTAGTTGATTGGCATCTCACACTACGCTTGCCGATACGCAACCGAAAGGCTAGCTAGCTGGCGTGGTTAGGTTAGTATCAATGACTTACCCAATACACCTAACCTAAAGTTGATGGTGACGACCACAATGTTTCCGTTGGCCGCCAGCGTGGTGCCGTCGTATGCATTTCCGGAACTCCATTCATAAGACTCGCCGTGCACGAACACCAAACACGGCAGCCCCCCGCCCTCACCTTCCTCACCCCCTGCACACGCAAACATTTGTTAACACCCTGAAAACTCTAGATTATATCGCAATGGAGGCTGTTGGCTTATTAATTACAAAGTTAGATCAGACTGGAGTTACTTATTCAGGAAATTAATTAAAATAACTATGTGGTTGTAGTTTCTTGATACTTGTATAACGGTAACACTGAGCATAGAAACATAAGACGAGCAGATTTGTAATAAAGCAGAATAAAATAAACTTTTGAATTGGACTACATTGAAATCTGTGTCTTACAAGAAACATGAAGAATATTATAGTAAAGAAAACATAATTTCCTTATACCCGACTTCAAAAAAGAAGGACGTTCTCAATTCGTCTGTATGTTTTTTTTTGTGTGTTTGTTACACGATTACTCCGCCAATTTGAATTGATTTTGATGAGTCCCATATAAATTTTACTAACTTTGCTTTGCGTAGTGTTTGAGTTAGCTTCAATATTACGTATTTTTGTCACTTAGTATATATGGACGATGTTTTAAGTTACTCCGTTACTGTTATTTACATAGCAGCATACTCGAATTCGTATAGGGTAGGTATCACAAATAAAAAAGAAACAACAAAAAAAAGTGAAAAATAAAAACTTTTACAAAAAAAACAACCGACTTCCAAAAAAACAGTAAAAAGTTAAAAATAACTTAAATTTCGCAAGTTTTTTCTTTTCATCCAGCTTTAGTACACAAATATTCAAATCTGACATATAGATAGGTACATGTTCGATATGGATTACAAATAAACTCTAGATTAATATCACGATGGAGGCTTCTCCTGGCAGCTTATAAATTACGAAGTGATATCTGATACTGTTAATTAACGACTATCAGGGAGTGCTTCCTAAGTACCTTAATAAATAATGCCTCAAAAATAAGACTTACATAACAACAGTATGCTACACTGGGAAAAAGGAATTTTAACAATCAATCTGCCTAGCCTTTTCCCAACTATGTTTGGGTTGGCTTCCAGTCTAACCGGATGCAGCTGAATTTTACATGAAGCGACTGCCTATCTGACCTCCACAACCCAGTAACTGGGTAATACGATACCCCATGGTAAGACAGGCGCAGATGATGAAGCTTTTATTAAAAGAAATTGAGCCAGAGGCCATTTTTAGGTAGGTAAGATTATAACTAAAGTCAAAAATACACTAAAGTCGACACGTTTTTGGTACCTACAGAAATATAGTGGACCATCAAGATTGCTGCTAGTCTATTCAAACTCGTGGCGAAATGGGAAACCACTAGTTTTGTAATATTGATGTGAATAATGATTATAACTAAAGTCTGACAACCAGTCAGACTTTCGGGCTTTTGACGACCCGTAACGACTGTGAAAGATCCAGAAATGACAACCGGGACCAACGGCTTAGCGTGCTATCCGAGGCACGGAGGAGTCTCGCTATGTAAAGATGGAAAATCGAATTTTAACATTATGCTTACCTAAAAAAGTTTTTCTAAATTAGATTTAAAAATTATTATACATAAAAAACTATCTAGAAATACTTTTACTCAACATAATACTGAATATATTTATTACATTTCACAATGTGGAGGTTTTACTCATAATCAACCCTGAAATCGCAAGAATAAATTAGCAGTTCCCTACATTTTGACGAGCTTGCGAACATAAATGTAGGAAACAGCTGATTTTTTCCGCGCGATTTCAGTGTTGGTCCTGTAGTGAAAGTTGTTCATAATGATGAGTACAATGATGCCTTAAGAGGATTTAAACTACTAAAATTTAACCCTTTATGCTCGCTTCACGCAAGTCATCATAATATAATGCACATCACAATTTTGTGATGACTACACACATTGCAAATGCATTATAAACTTACAAATACTATTTGCCCAAACCAGAATCATTTGACCACAGTAAACATTACACGAACATTAGAGAGCACACAATGCGTCACAATAACAATAACGGTTTCCATACTCACGTTATTGATGACAAAACATCGCCGGAGTGAACCGTAGATATAGGGTATCTCAGCCTCACTTCCGCACTGCTTGCAGGGGGCAGGCTGCACTGCAATGCACTACGGAATTGAGGCCTCGACCCCCTCCGCAGAGCCCCGCTTCCTCTTCCCGATGCATCTTCTGTGTCATCTTATGCGCCGTAAGTGCTTGCTTTCATTTTTCACAAGTGAACGCAGACATACGTATTTACTTATAACTTCTGAAGCGTTGAGTGCTCTGCAGCTGAGCCGGCCGTGCATAAATTATAGTCGTGTCAAATTTAGACGGAGGTTACTATTCAAAGTAACCCCTTTAAATAGGATCTCGCACTATTTGGTTTGTACATCAATATTTTAGTGTTCTTACCATTAGGAAATGTATAAGTTAAGTTAAGGTTGATTCTGTAAATAGGTTAAGCGCATAAGTGCTTTTCCCGGCCTGGCTTCGCACGGGTAGCACTAAGTACTTATCTACGGCGCACCTACCTACCTACCTACCCTACCCACATACCTACCTACCTACCTATCTACCTATTTACCTACCCTACCTAGGCTGCCTACCCTACCGACTTATCTACCTAGATATCATCAAAAAAGCCAGAATATAAAGAGAGAATATTTCTTCATATCATTTTTTTCCAGATTTTTTACATTGTTTTAATAATTATTCTGCTATTCTGGGCGGAGACAAATCCAACAAATCATAGATCATAAAAATCGGTCCAGCCGTTCTTGAGTTAAAAATGGTGTAACTGACTTTATCATATTTAAATAATAATATAGATTTAGATTACGCACTTATGTAGAAGTATGGATAAAAGGAACAAAAGCTTAATTCTAATACAATCCCAAATTATCTGCATTTAATAAAATTTGAGTAGTGTTAAGTCTTATAATTTACTTTCCAATAATATATAAGTATATGACACAGTAGACATGCGAGGAGCTCGTGGCTAAGTAATAACAGCCGCATGGGTCGATTCATCAGGTTAAGCTACGCTTACCGGGGTTGGTCCGTGGATGGGTGACCATCTTTACATATTGAGACTCTTCCGTGCCTCGGAAAGCACGTTAAACCGTTGGTCCCGGCTGTCATTTGTGGATCTTTGACGGTCGTTACGGGTCGTCAGAAACCCGAAAGTCTGACAACCAGTCTTGCCAAGGGGTATCGTATTACCCAGTTACTGGGTTGTGGAGGTCAGATAGGCAGTCGCTTCATGTAAAATACTGGTATTCAGCTGCATCCGGTTGGACTAGAAGCCGACCCCAACATAGTTAGGAAAAGGCTAGGCAGATGATGATGACAGTAGACATGTGTACCCTTCATGAGCGTGATTAAATATTACAATTTATATTACTATGAACACAACTATTCTTCAGCTTCTACTTTTTAAATGCTGTTTAGCTACTTTTACAGCATTAGCTTACTTAGTGGACAAATGAATATACGTGCATTTTCCGCATGGTGCTAGAAAACGTTCCATGCCATGCCGGAATACAAACAAAATGAAGTTTTTCTAAGAGCACGTACACGTTCGCAGGACCAATTCTTACAAAAAAAGTTCCTCAAAATTTGTTTAACTTTAAAGTAAAAATTCTGTTTTTGTCGCCTACCTACGCCAGTGATATTACTTTATCTGTTTATTTACCCACGTTACTTATAGTACATTCAATCTAAAGTATGAATACCATAAGCAGCTTTGTGTAGCTATCGAATAGATTAGTACATAACTAGAAGCTGTATGTGTTGCATACACTAGTTAGATGACGCAACTTGTACTGTTGTACAGCATACCTACAGCCAAATAAGACTGAGACTGCTAAGCGCATCTGCAGGCGTAGCATGAGCACCGTTTTGTCGACGAAAGAGTAGACAAAAATGATGTTCCGTGTAGACAGTACGACGGCAGCTAAGTAAAAAGAGTCAACTGCACTTTTAACGAAATTCACTCTTTTACATAATTCGACTCAGAATTCTTTGTTTTGTTTCAAATTGTCTTCACTTCCTTCGACAAATTTCAGTTGTCAGTGTGATTTTGACAGTAAGGATAGAAAACTTTCTTCCGAAATAGTCTACATATTAAAAGACCTAGACAAAGATCGATATAAATGAAAGACAAAATGACAGATTGTAGAAAGATTTCTACGGTGCGATGTCAAAAATGAAGAAACGAAATGTCACTTTGTATAGAAAAAGCTATGTCTATTCTTCGTAGAAATAGAAAGCGCCATGCTACGCCTGCTGTTCATACTTGTTTCACTTATATAACTTTTGAGATACGCTTTATACTTTATGTTATGTATACAACACTGGCTACGGAAGTGCTACGGTGCTACGAGCGCTACGACGGTGTAGACAAGCTACGATGCTGCGACGAAAACTCTCAATAGTTAAACAAAAAATTTATAATAGATCATAATATTTCATGAATAAAGTATACATCTTTCCATAATTAAATTATTATTTAGAAGTGCTTGTAACGTAGCACAGTTAAATTAACGCCCTAGTAAAACCCAGAAGCATAATTAAATCTCCCGCACAGGGTACAGAAAACGTATCATACAACTACCTTGATACATTTTTAAAGCAACATGTTTAACGGACAGTGAATTAACTGGGAAATGACGTGAATAAATTATATGAATATACCGCTGGCGAGGATTAATGAGCAGCAAGCCCTCGTCGTGCGGCTGCTCTATTATGTTGATGCCATTGTTCTGCTCGATTAGACAAGTGCTACACTAGAAAAAAAAGGAAACAAAGACTGCGTGCCACACGTTATACACATATATAACTGTCGCGCCAGTAATCCCGCAGGATTAGGCAGAGGTATTTCAGTACACTCGCAGTTCGCCTACTGCGATATGAGAGTGTATGCGATGAGGGCAAAGGTATTGCCATTTACCGGGCACGTTGCCAACCGCGAGACTGTATTTGAGAATTTCCTAACTGTAATTCTCATATACGATCTCGTGGCTTAATCCACTAGCTTTGGAAGAGACCACCCGCTACCTTTTCGCGGGTGTCGTACACAGCTACAAATGTGAATACTTCACGAGGAGGTGTCAGTAAGTGTCATGAACAATTCGTTCGGTTAATCGGTGGTTACAAAAATCAACAATGTAATGAAACCGTAGATTGTAGAAGTCGACTGACCCCATGATTTAAAACCAGATTTAGCGTACGTTTTATTGGTAATTTTATTTATGTAGAAGTTTTGACATCATATCGCACGAATCGCAAATCATTATCACTTTGAAAATGTATGTATCGGGAAATATTAATTGAGCAGAAGATATACATACATAAAACAGCTGCTCACCATTAACAGGCACATAGAGGTTGACGTAAAGACAGTCCTCGCTCTGATTAGCCAGCACGGGCAGCAGTCGCTCGAGCTGCCTTATGCGCGCGCGCGGGTGCAGCAAAAGTGCGTCGTCGCGCGGTGCGGCAGCAGGTGGCACCTGCGGGCACGCCGGCCCCGACGCGTCTGCCAGACGCGTCGTGCGCCACTGAGACGGTGTCACCGGTGGCATGTATCTGTGTTTTGTGGAGATAAATTAAATGCCATGTAAATAGTAAGATCAAATCCATAAAAACAATATAATTATATTAGAGCGCGATTTAACCCACAGGCGTTAGTTTTGTGGTGCGAATTATAGGAAAGTGATATTCGGTATTTGATTACCGCACGAGGGCATATAACCGTCTCGTATTTTCAACGGGCGAACCTCTGTCAGCACTTAAGAGGGATGCGCTAGGGTAGCCCGCGAAATTCTAATTTTCTTACATTTTTTGCAATTCAGCAGGTCAGTATCAGGTTTTAGGCTGATCTAAATGATTTGTGGCCGTAACAAATATGAATATGAACATTGGACGAAAATTTTAATTTTCTAAAAATAAAATGAAATTTTCAGGTCAGTATCAATTCAATTCAATTCCAACTCATTTATTAATTTTGTGAACATAGGGAAAATTATACAGATGTTATACAAATAAATTTTGGTCGATACTACGTCCCACCAGAAGGCATACAAAATTGTTGAGGTAATCATATAAATGTAGCATTAGTAAAATGAAAATAAAAATATGAAGTCAAGGTAAATAGGGTACATGTCATATATAGAATCATATAGAATCATATATAGAATTTTTATAAAAAGTAATGCTAACAACATTTTAATTATACAAACAGATATAAAATTATCTGTATATTATTTTAATTTGTCATTAATATATCCATTAACAATACGCATTGTCATTGAATAATTAATTATCAGGTTGTAAGTTTATCGAAATGTGATTGCGACTGCAGTAAATATATATTTACGGAATTATAATCAACTAGCTGCGCCCCGCGGTTTCACCAGCGTGAGTCTCGATGCCGTGTGAATATCGGGATAAAAAGTATCCTGTCCTATAATTCCATGGTCTACCCCTCTGCGAAATTTCATCCAAATCCGTTCAGCCGTTTTAGCGTGAAAGCGTAACAAATAAACTCACTTTAGAATTAATCTATAATATTAGTTTTATTTTATAATCAATTAAATTAGGAATACAACTCTCTAAGTTCAAATTACCTCTTCTTGCTGGCGTACTTCATTACCGAAGGTCGTGTCCCTGAAAGGCCTTCGTGGCTTTATGTATGATGTTCTTCCATTTAGTTCGTTTCTCCGCTTCTCTCACGGCGGCCGTAACAGAGAGTCCAGTGAGGACGGTTACTTGGTCTGACCAGGCAGCGGTTAGGTGACCGGCCGGCCGCTTGGTCTTTAGTCTTTTTCCATTTACCTTGCCCAACAGCACCAGCTTTTCAAGGTTGTTCGGTTGCCAAATTAAATTATTGAACGACTCATCATCATATTTCATCATATCTTGACGTTTGAGGCCATAGCTTAGAGAGTTGTATTGATGATTCTAATATCAGTAAATATTTGGGACGGTCACGGATCAAATGTATTTTGATCAACATACAACGTGGCACTGACCTGCAAGTTGCAAAAAACGTAACAAAAATAGAATTTCGCGGGCTACCTTAGCGCAGCCTCTTAAGTTGCCTTGGTTGAAAATACGATAAATACTACGTGAAAGCCCATTTCCACATATATAGTTTCTCGCTCGTGCGTGTAGCATCATAGGTGATACACGCCGGTCGATAAGCGCACTTGCACATTTAAGACACGGTTGTATTTTCGAGGAGAGAAACGCTCATAACTGAGCCATGATTTTAGAATCTCTAATTGAGTGAGCTTAATTACGTTGCATTCGGTTTCACACAATATTCCGGTTCTCGCCAGACTCGATGCAAAATGAGTCAACCAAAATTCGAGTTATTAATTACTCGATCATTTTGAACGACGCAAACTACGCCGGGTTACGCTTGTCTCTGACTTCACTGCTAATAATACCAGTAAGACACATTCATGTTTATGACTTGTTACAGTTTCGCTCGTGTGCATGTGTTTGTTTATTATTTGGTTCGATTATAAATAGAAGGAATCAATTACCTGAGGCTACCTAACGGTGGTGTAGCATACGGCACTCCGAGGTAGGCCTCGACCTGCGGATGCGAATGCACGACGATCCCACGCAGAGGTCCGTACTTGGTGCGGACGACCCGCGTGCTGTACTTGTGCGTCGAGAGCGCGGCCGCACAGCTGACGAGCCACGCGAGCAGCGCGGCGCGGTCCGTGCGCATCACGCGGGCGCGGCGGGCGCGGGCGCGGGCCACGCGCCGCCGGCGACGCGCGCGCCGCGCATCACGCGCCCCCCCACACGCGCCTCCAGCTCATCACACACTTTTCTCACGCACCGTCGCACACTGACGTTACATATTGTTACGCACTCTCTTCATAAACCACTGTTTCACTACTAAAACTCTAAAAACACTTACCCGAATCATTATTTCGTTGCACTACCAATTCGTTTGCAAATGTGAACCATTTGCTAAACCTGAAACAATAAAACGCTTCGTTAACGATAGGACAACGGTAAAATAAAATAATTTGTTTAAAGGTACTTAGCACACGACTATGATATAGCAGAAACAAATTTTCATGAAATTCTCCATTTTAATCAAATATGAGCGGAGTAAGCCGGGCCGCGGACAATGGAGTAGGTAACGGAAAATGTTTACCTAACAGACCTAACCCGCCGTTTGTAAATTAATGTAACACAAATACGACAACAACGTCGCATTTCTAAACGAAATTTGCCGTTTCCGTAGCTGCTCCTCCGCTCACCGAGCACTGCGCAACGCGGCGCGCGGCGGGACTCGAGCAAACGTTCACTTCCGCTTCATTTATGTAACCAAAGACTGATTTTCATTGCAATTAAATGTGAACACAATTCAATGGTACCTTACAGGTTCCACTGTTTACGTCGTACATATAAATAAACTGTGTTGAATTGTTCAATTCATTAGTGGTTTAATTTGGTAAAGTAGCAATTTTTTATTGTTTGCTCTAATTGAATTTTGTTTATTGCTATTTACCCATCATTGGTTTAATCGTCGTACATACTTGATTGAAGCCCGCAGAATCCCATCCCAGAATTTGAAGTCTACTTATTTAATGGTCCAACTTTTCCCCAGCTGACACATTACAAACAGAAGTTAAATCCATATGAATTACATTTAGAAACCATAAATCTGAAACAAATCTTGCAATCCTACATCGCATAAGTGTCACATCACACGAAGGCTACACGACGGACATCAATTAGATAAAAGCAGACGATTATTGGTGACACGGCGGTGGTATTTACGAACGCATTTGGTCGCGCAAGGGGCACAAAGAGCGCGGCTAGTGAGGGACACGACACCATCAATCACGCGCGTGACATGCAGAAGCTTTGTGTGACCCGCATTTTGTTGCAAGCCTATTGATACCATGTCAGCGTTGACCTTTCAATGCTTCAAATTTAATAAATTACACTTTTTCGTCAGCAATATTAAAGCCAAAATTGCATAACAAAAGTCATGCTCTGTAATGGGTACAAGCAGTTAAAATTCATGGCAGCTGTACCATGGACATTAGCAGCACCATTATATATATTTCAGAAATCACAAGCATTAACAAAACCATTGCGAATGTTTTAACCAACAAACGCAATGCGTTGTTATAGAGATGGTGAAAATGACTCGATTGAAATCTTTTAAATTATACCTATTATCCCCGGGCATAACAGGTTATGCGACGGGTTTTCATTCACAAATAATAGCGGGATGAGGATACTTCATAATCAAAATTATAATTTCGTATAATTGTAATATGTTTTACAAAAATAAATCTGCTAACGCAAGTAATTAAATCCAAATTAATCATATATACCCACATAGGTACGTGTATTTTAGATTTAATTACTCTGCATAGCATGGTTAAGTAATGAAGCAACCATAATAGATAATAACATCAATGACGAAGAGCGAAAAGTTAATTTTTTTTAATGTACAAATGACAACACAGATCTCTAGGTAAACTATAAAAGAACACAATAAAGTTTTTTCCAGGTCTTACCGATGCAATGTTCATAAAAGCTTATTAAAGTTTTTACAACCTATCTAGAACGAAAGATGTGCTTACTTCATTACAGTAATAGCCAATTTTAAAGACTGAATGAACTCTCTTATTGGAAAGCTGGTATACTGTTATTAATAGCATATTGTGGAGCTCTAAAATCTCGACGTTCTATTTTGGAAAGTGTCAGCATCAATCTGCGAGTAATATGTTAATCTTTTTAAACGTGATCGAGCCCTGGGTGTCACGCTGCGCTCAAGATAACACGCCGATTACCTAGCCCGCGCACCCGGGATCACTTGTGATCGATCGCCTGCCTACTCAAGCGATGCATAAACGTTATAAGCGATATCAAAAATATTACCGTTACTTCAGGGAATTACATGGAAAGGTTTCGCGATATTGAAGAAAATTGTTTGCTTTTATCTGGATTTATAATATTTTATGAATAAATATTACAAATAGAAATTATTCTTTACTAATCCTTATCACATTTTTACCCCTTTATCTGAGTAACATAATAGCTTAGTAAAGTACTTCATTGTGTAACGAGATACGTGGTGCGATCTCATAACACACATTTGTAATTGGTGTCCCAATTTATTTGCGAAAGTTTCGATGCGCAAAGTTGGATTATCTAACTCGTCGCGCAGGTGTTCACGAAGTGTTAATTAATTTATATACAGGGGCATTTATTCTGTGTAACTTTACATTGATAAAACACTGACAGCACACTTTATTAATAAACGGCAAACTCTTTGTTACTCTGAAATCAACTTAATTAATGAGTGACTATGTCGGAAATACCTGATGAAATGTTTTATATTATATTAATTAGATTTATTTGTCGTCATAGAAAATGTGTTTTAATTTATTATGAATCAGTAAAATTGGTAGCAGAATTTCACTTTTTAATAAAAAGTATCAGGTCTTTAGAAAACCAACTTCTATCCTACAATAGGCAATTCAGCAGTTTTAAAGTTCTAAAATCTAAAATAGTTCAACCAACTAATTCCACGCAAAATCGACCAAAAATTCACTATCATATTTCCCTCACAAAATTTTAAGTAAAAAATGTTCAATTAAATGGAATGGAGCGTGCCAAGTCGCATAACGACGGCTACGGTGAAGCGAGAGTGGCGTGCACTGGCCGAGGCTGGACAAGTGGCGAATTGGCGTCATCAATCACGACCAGCGTCGGCCAGCCGTCCGCCGCAGAGCTTTAATGGGCACACGCTCGTCTTCCACCCCCGACACGCTCTTCTGATCAACTCCACGTCGATTACTTCCGCAAGCGGAACATTTGAACTAACCACCGAGTAACATCATATCATTTAGCCGATGGATAGCTTAAATCACGATTCGTTTCGATCGTTAAGTTAAGCTGTCTTATTTAATATTTGCATGGCAAAGCTCACAAAAGGACACATAAAATCAATTAAAAGTTAATAAAATAAATACATCATAGTTTTTCAGCGAAGACACGCAAAAGAATTCCAAACCATGAAATCATTATTCAACGCACGAATCTGAACACGAATTGAAAAAACAGTCAAATCTTTATATACCTTTGAGACCATCATAAAGTTATGAGCAGAACAGAAATATAACATTTTCAAAAATCTACGGCAATTTCTTCCCATATTTGCATTGCAAATTCAGATGAAAATTCAGAGCGTCTCCCAGTTTAACTTTAACTGTCGACAGGATCTTAATGGACGCCAATGCGCTAAACCTCGACAGCTTTAAGCTTCCCGCAACAACCACATCGGTTACTACTTGACGTAACCATACATGAACGGGTAATTATGTTTAAAGAGCCGTATGTGTGTACAGAAAGAACCGTCGTATGCGGTCGTCCGGCTATGTTTACAGTTCTTTGGCGACTCTTACTACGAATGATGTTGCATATTGGTGAAATCACCAGATTTGAGAACTCACAATACAATGTTAAATACTATGAACGCATTAACGTTGGCCATGTCTTCAAGGACGTTTGAAAAGATGAATGTCTTAATATCTAGAAGTTAGCAATTTCACTATAAATTGACCTAATTTCAATTGCGGACTATTTCATTGATAACTAGAATAACTACACATGACATCGCAAAATTAGTTATGCTGCTGCTGTTATGTTATCTTCTACAAAAATATTCTTAACTGGAGTACAGTAGAATTTACTTGTTAGCTAAGTTTAGCTTAGAAAGAAATTCTTCTGTATACTAATCAATATATTACAAGAATTCCTATCAACAAAGTTCGCTATGTTTCAAATTCTAACGTTAGTGGTTACAAAATGTTCCACATAAACAAGAAAGTTTCACAAAATTCTTATGAAATAATAAACGTTCAGTCATCGAGAGCTCATAAATCTTTCCTTCTTTGACACAACTTTTATTATTTGTTACAAAATAAGCTTTTCTTTCATACATTTGATTGGCTCTTGAAATTGTGCAATATAATCCATTATCGTGAGACTGCTACTTGGCAATCATCCCAGGCACCATAAATTTTAAGCCATACTTAATTATGAAACGCTTCTAATTAACTTAAGTTATATTTGAACAACAGAATTTCAATGCGAAGTCTACGTTGGTTGTAAGACTAAATGTAATATGAAATTGGGATACAAATTGTATCAAGCTGTACCTCCACAGTTAATTTAATACAATTTATTCTCAAATTTCAGCGCTTACCAGTTTCTATATCATTAGAATTCTGCGAAATAGCTGTTCTAAATGAAGTGCTATTAATCAAATCACAAAACCAACGGCCGTTTACATAATTCCACCAACCGCGGCGCGCCGGCCGCTCGCGACCGCTCCTATTGTGGACGGTAAGCCTTGATGCCGTATGAATAGGCATGTACGGATAGACACGCTTATCGCTTAAATTATGCCTTTTTGAAACTTGATTAAATAATTTACACATACACAGAATTGCTAACTTATATTGACACTTCAATGTAGCTCGTGCAATTTTGCACTTTTTGAATAATTGGAAAAATATCGCGAGTGACGTATGTTTTTCATTTCAGTCATTCAGTACACGGACGTGGTGACACAGGTTTTCGCCGCTTGTCTCATAAAGGTGGGTCGGCTCGGTCGATAGCGGCTCGAGTGGCTTGTGGGAAGAAATGCGAGGCTATTTGTGCGAGGCCTGCTCCCGCGTCGAGCACCCTCCGGCCGCGGCCGCCTCACCGCACAAACTAGATTAACTAGGCGACCTCATCTTATAGACCCTATGTCCGGGATTACTATATTATACAGAGTATATCATAAAATTGAATGGAAAGTCGTGTGCAAGTTGAGATAACGATATTAGAAAGTAAAATCTTAATTTTATGCGAAATATACGTGAAGGCACCTTCCATGGTTACGTCATCTGAACCTTCATATTGTTAAGTAACATGCATTCAAATTGTTGCATTTTCCATGAGTTAGTGTACTCGCCATATCAATATTGATCTGACACGTGTTTTATTCTGCTGTTACAAAAATATAATGTTATTTATATCCGAGTGCCGAGTGCTCTAAGCCAAGTTCTCGATCCTGACTGAGAGTGCTATTAATAGAACTCCTTACTCCAACATGTTGGTTCCCCTTGAACGTAAATAACCTATTTATAAAAGTTCGAGACTAAAAGATATTTGCTAAAGGTCAAAGTAAAAGGATTATAATACCCAAACTTTTAATGAAAACCAAATGTAGACCGTGTCGCTGACCCTTTTCATTTAATTGAAACTTTTAGAGCATCACACGAGTTTTCAAACAGCACTTTGTATTGTTATTGTTGCCCACAAACATTATGAAACTTACCAAATATCTCTAAGCAAATATTGATGTATTTTTCTACAAAGAGGAATGCGTTTTATCTTTAAGCAGATAAAACAAACTGTAAATAGATGGGAAAACAAAACATTGCTTAGTAAATCCCAAGTAGTTGTAACATTCCCGGGCAGCCGGCGAGAGGCGGCACAAAAGCGGGCGGACCAACAAAGTCCGCAATACACGTAAAATCAATTTAACAAAGCCACTTTGAGCCGCACTGACCCTTCCACGCTTATTCACAAACACCTACGGCTGTCTACTCAATATTAGAATCTATCAAGACTTGCTTGTATATCCACAAAGTATTCGTTATATGAGTGTGATAATTTACAATATATTTTTCCCCACAGGCCATGTTATGTATGATTCATTTGTAAGTACTTACATTGTATTTGCCGTCTTGTTAATGTTCTAAAATATAGTGTTTACGGCATCTGGCTTTAAGACATTTAGCTAACACAAGGAATAAAAACGATATGTAAGTACGTACATATGTTTTATCATATCACTTCAAATCATTTATGTGCGCTTATTCATTCGTATTATTAATTTAACTTATTCACTCAGTCACATTATTTTGAAATGGCAGATATTTCATTTCCGCTCATTCACTATGTTATTTTTTTTTATGTTAGCCTTCACTGTCCCACTGCTGAGCAAAGGCCTCCCCCAAATCTTTCCAAACATCCTTTTCCAGGGCCACCTCGATCCAACCCTTGCGATACGCGTCCAGATCGTCTCGCCACCTCTTCCTAGGCCGGCCTCGGCGGCGCCGTTGCCACTATGTTATAAAAACTTCAATTAATGCAAAACAATAAAACATACAAATCCTCTTCTTCTCTTCTTCTTCTTGGGCGGCTTTAAAACTCTGACACTAGGTTAGTCACAGTCTTATCTTCTTCTTTTCGTGTGGTTAGGGACTAAAAGGTTAGTCACTAACTAACCACACGAAGACAAGACTTCTCCCGCCAAAACCATAACTTTTGTCTATGCTTTTTTAATGTCACTTTAAATCGTACCACAGAATTAGTTAATTTCAATTAATTACATAGTAGAATAAATTTTGTTTTAAATTACTACTTATTTTCCTTGACGTTGTTTGTTTTCTTTGTCTTTCATAAAATTGATACTAATTGACAAGTTACAAATCCCTTGCGTGTACGACACGCAATTTTATTCTCCGGCCGACATCGGATTTTTTCTTTCTCAGAACACAAACATTTGCATAGATATGAAAGTAATATATATTTAAATATTCCTGTCTCGACTTCTGTACAAAATAAAAGGGTATTTAGGCCTATGGCAAGAGAAAATTGAATTTGTATTAGAATTTTCTAGCTTGGTATTTAATGACATAATGATTTGTTCCAACCTGTCAAAACAGATGCCAGATAGTTGAACATTTATAAACTCACCAAGCGAATAATATTCTTCATCTATTTGAATTGAATGAGAGATAGATACGCTTTGGAAGTACATCAAAAGCTATTGGGGCTGATTTATGACGATTCGGCCGTAACAACGTTGAGCACTATCGATGAACAAGAATGAACTCAAAGCCAAACCTCGGCGAATGTAATACTGGAAAAGTTTAAATAAAACCTATCCATTTTGCGATTCCGAGCAAAACTAGAGGACTTCCAAAAAACTGTGACGTAGGAGACAGATACACGGTATGTTAACGTAGCAAATTGTTCGCTTTCCTATTCCGTTACGAACTGAAATCCTTTCCTGGAAAATACAGTCTCTATTTCTTTTAATCCTGTAATTCGACACAGGCCAATTAACACTTTAGCCTTTAGAAGTTTACGAGAACCTTATTGCCAGACCTTCAATTGATTAAACCATTCCACTACCAAAACATCCATTAAGCAAAGCAGACGGATAAAAAACAAACTTTATTCAACTTGATGAGGAAAAACAATTTAAAACTGTAATTACTATTAACCCTTTAAATGCCAGGGTCGACTTAAGTAGTCTAAGTAATCGTGCCCAAGACGCCAAAGACGTCTTCAGGAGCCGTAACTTATGTTTGAATGATTAAGAACAAGTTGTGCCGTGATTCTACCCTCACTTAGTGACTCTAAGTTACTTTAGAGGTAATAAACGAACAGGTGGATAGCAGTTTATGGACTGTTTATGTGAACCTTTTAATAAATTGACGTTAAGTTAAGCTAAAGTTAGAACTGAATAATGAATAGATTCCTTGTACCAAGATCACAGCTATCAGCATCAGTGTAAATAAGAGTGTTAAAACAATAGTTTAAATTTCAGAGCAGCAAATAATCTTAAGAATTTATTTCTAGCTTTAAATGAGAATGAAAACAGTTGAAGAAAACCCACACATTCTTTTAATAATAAAACCACATACACTGGATCATGTGTAGTGCCAGACCGGCGATAGGTACCGACGTTTGTCACGTTGAGCGGTACTAACCGCGGCACAAACTGGACACATTGGGTGTCAACCCTTCACCACTGCGGCTCACACTTCACTGACTATTGTCTTTGATCCCACAACTAAATCGGAATTTGGTCAAAGATACTTTTGTTTCAATTTCGTTATTTTCATGTGGATATTTCAATTTTAGACACCAACCAATATGGTCCTGTATAGTTCAAAAATGCCGAAATTGCCTTTTAGAACTTGTAATAAAATATTTACCAATTAATGTCTAAAATAAAGAGATTTCTTTTGAATCATTTCCCTAATTTTATTATAATTTATCCAATATTTCATTTTCCCCGAAACGAATTCATTTTAAGGGAACAGAGAGCTTTTTAATACTTAATACAAAATTGGCTAAAAGATTGGAGACTCGGCGATCACATCTCTAGTCAATCAGCGTCGCAATTCTCCTAATGGAAAAACTATTACTCTCCCGCCTTCTGGGAACAATAGAATAAAAAATTTCTTCCTGGTAGGTACTTACTATGGTAATCGATGTTACGACGTGTTCTAGCGTGTCGTGCAATTTGTTCTACAAATGGTTTTTTCTTTAGATACTTAATGGATGTAATATCAACGGCGACATGGAAATAGAGCCCGCAATGTGGAAAATCAATAAGTATCGACGATGCTATTTATGGGATTCAGTCTGCGAAGTAAGTTTACGCCTCGGATAGACAAATGTAAATTCATAGTTGACAAAAAGATCAACGTGACGAATATGAATGGGAGGTCCCAGTTGGAGAAAGAGCTTTTAATCGAAGCTAATGAAGGAGTTGGGACACTAAGATATTATTTAATTAAGTAATAAAAAAATTAAGAGTTGACGTTATAAATAGCTCTTTGGGAATGGGTTACTTCAAAGTAAGCAAATAAAATACTTCTATTTCAACACCGAAACGCACTGTGTTTACTGAGTGTTTATTGTTTTCTGAGTTAACACAGTGTTTATTTCGTTAAAAAAGGTTTGATACATACTTAATTCGTCAGACGATACCATGAACCTATCCATATTTAGGATAATATGTATACATAGGGAAAATTAATACCTATTCTTACATCCTACTTGAATTTTAATAAGACATACAAACAAAATAAATATAAGTTACTTCAACCAGCAACAGTTTCTTGTTAGAAACATACCATTTCTCAAAGAAATATTTTAAAAAGTAGAGCAAAACTATTGCATTAAAACATTCTAATAAATAGCCACGAACAATATCGGCTAATGCAGCTTCTTTTTCAAGTTTCATCAGACCCGCTTCGTTAACGAGGACACTACACTACTGCCATTGTTTTAATAAGAATACTAGAGGTTTTGCGCTCAACGAGATAAGAACTGATAATATGGATGCAAAGTTGCCTGAATAAATTATAACTTCTTTTAAGTGTATTTTCTTATTAATTTAAACTTATCCTTAGGTTAGGTTTAAAGAGTTCTTGTGTTTTAAAGCTATCATCATCATCATCATTAAAAGTTTTGTTTCAAACATTGGCGTTTAAAATGTTAATATTTACACGCAAAGTAAAAAAGACTTTTCTTACATTTCAGACGGACATTTGAATGATAATAATCCAAGTATATTAGAATTTCCATGAAGTTAGGCCTATTGTTGTGATTCAGAAAAACGAGAGACCGGCCAGGACAGAGCTTCTCCCTCATTTTGCCGTTTTTTGAGGTAATATTATATAACTCATAATAATATCTTGTACAGTAGACTGCACACTGTCAAAGACTTTGTAGACTGTCATAGGAATTGCAGCCGAACTTTAACTAAAACGCGATGTGCCATACTAAGGCTAAGCGTATGCTGAGACGCAGGTGACGCAGGTCCACGCAGAGCAGAGCAGAACAGATTTTGTAATGCATTAACGTACTGACAACTGGTCGGCACTTGTTTTTGAGACGCAGGTAACGCGGCACAGTGCAGCACGCGTCGCGCAGAAATCTGTGCCGGCTCTAATACTGGGCCGGGTACTGTTCAACTATCTAACTAATTTCTGAAATGCTGTTGTATCCTTTAATTTATAACGTAGTCAAACAAAGGTTAGCTTTACTTAATTCTTTTTCAAATCTATTTTTTTAACATTACAATTTTCGGTGACCCAGGCCTGCTGGAATCACGCCACTCGTGATTCCAGAGGGACTGGTTTTTACACTAAACTCACAGAACTCCGGAAATTATGAAAAAAGTTACGGATATTTTGGTTTTTTATTCACAAGATATTACGCATTTAGAACGAGAACAAAAGAAGACAATAGCGTCGAGTTAAACTCGATTAAGTAAATCTGTCCTGCGTCAATATTAAGCAATTCTCGCTTTAATGCCATTCGTGTGCAATAAGATTGTATGATGAAATTTTGTTTTTTTTTAGATAATTGAAAAAGATTTAAATTTAAAGGGTCCTGACCTCGAATCGTTCTTATATTAGTTTTTACATAAAACTACACATGTACCCGATTGCAAACAATACATGACAACCTTTATGTCCAATGAGTCCCTAAAGTGGCGAGCTTCATGTAACAAAAACATTCCGTATTTATCTTATTCTTGTGAATAACAGATGTTCAGCGTCCTTACAATGCCATTTATCAGTGTCGCTTCTGTCTAATCATTCCGACGCACATTTATCACGACATTTTTTATGTTTCTATATATAGTATTGCAAGGCATCTTACCGACCGCGACATCATAAAAATGTGACAAATTATAGTCCCCTTTTAACTTTTTATTATTAAACAGTTTTATCACAGTCCAATTTCAGCACAATTATCGCAGTTTGTACTATCTTCACGTAAACTAAGTATTATCTCATCTGACACACAAAAGGCCGCGCCACACTTTTTCGCAGAAAATTACTAAGCGCCTTCCCTATACCGTCTGTGCCTAAACGGTACCGACAGATTTGTCTTGCTTAAAGCCTGCTTACGTACCTGAGTTTGTCTTCAAATAAATTTCATTTTAGCTGCTCACGCATAAATCTTTATAGGCTAGTGATTTAGACACGAAAATGTAGAGCACATAAGTCAACAACCTACTTCAACATTTTAGTTCGGTTATGTTTTACATTGCTATAAGAAATAAGACTTCACAAAATCTGACGTAAAGTGGCACCATTCAGTTAGCCACGCAGAGCAATTCGCGTCAAATTAAAAAATCTGATTCAAATGTTTCCGAAATTATAAATCCTAAATACCTATCCGTTCCTAACAATCATAGCCAGCAGCAAAGCTCAAGTCTTAGTATCTGGATAAGCTCAAACCAGTCCCCCAGCATTTCTGTTACTTAGAGCAAAGCGAACGTTACAAAGTGGAGTTTTATTTTATTTTTGAAATCCCAAGAGCTTTTCGATATAATAAGAAGAATATCTTTAAAAATATGTATTTTCGTTTCATGAATTTTCCTACTTGCTATATTATATTTTTGAAAAATACAAAAATGAAAGTATTTTACTTGAACAATAAGGATCTGAACGTAGCGTGGAAGTTTAAATACAAATAAGAGTTGTTGCAATAATCAAGTAATATTGTATTAAAACATTCATTATGACAATTCGATTATACGACGACGTAACTTCTTATCTCGACATATACTTATACTTCTTAACTCTTATGGTGTATATCACAATGGTATTTGCCGTTAGAACTTTTATTAAAATAACCTCTGCCTGAAAAACTAAACCATGTTTGTACATAAAATGTTTTGCAAAGACAATACGTATTTGTTGTTATGATATAAATCGGTTTTTAAAATAAAACTGCTTTTTTCAATTTATTTGATAGCTGCGCGTACCTATATAGTAAAATAACTTAGATTATATTAGATATTTTAAGATAAATATCAGTTCCAATGTTTCACATTATTGTACACATTAAATACACAGGCACCAACTGTTGTATGAAATCTAAGCTTACAGCGACCTTGCTATAAGTAACTCGAACAAATCCTAGATAAATAATATAGGTACAAAACAGTCGAAGTTTCCACAAATCCTTATGACTGAAACTAACTACCTACCTGCTTCTTGTAATCCAGTGTCTTTGTCGTCGGACAAACGGAGAAAATAAAACTTCTAAATCCCAGGCAATCCTTACGAAATAACTTAAACTAAATATGAAGCAAAATGTAGTCAAGGTCAACTTTAACTTATATGAGACTGAATCTTCTTAAATTGTCCTTCGAGACAGTCTGACGTTGTAAATTCCATTATACGTGCGTCGTCTTTTAGCGCTTAAGTTGTCCATTAAATCATGCTCAGTAAAAACAAAAAAGGCTTCTCAAAATTAATATTGTGTCCGACTTTTTGATACCAGACGTAACCTTTGCTCTTCGTTCAATATAAAACAAATCAAAATAACTTATTAGTGAAACAATGTTATCTTATATTAAGTACAACTTGGCCAAAACTTCACGTTTGATATTCCAAGATATTTCTTACTTATGTTGTCTCGTCTAAATTTAGTGATAAAAATAGTTACATTGTAAGTACATAATAAACATGTTAGTCAAAATCTTTTGCGTACAGTATCTGGGTTACGATATACCTTCAACCGTCTGCAAGTTTTAGTCCCTAAATTTATATCAAAAGCCAACACAGAGTGAACCCATATCCATAACCCACGCTAGGGATATAAAAAGGAAAAGGCAGAATAACTGGGTGTCTATACCCACACACTATAGTACCTACATTCATATCTTAAACTTGTACACAACTAGTAACAGCTCAAAAAGGTTCTTGATTGAGTTCCGATTGTACCCCAGTAATCATAGAAAAGAGGCCTTTATTTTTGGGTTAACAATTGGTTGCTGGCATACAATCACAGTTTACTCAGTTGGAGGCGCCTAACAGGACAAGAAGTAAGGCAATAAGAAACTTGCTATCTTTTATCCAGTCGCTAGGGATTCCGTAAAGCCAATTAGGAACACAGTCATGCTCCGGAACGGTATAGTGCCAAATTAGGATGCTGGACTTTAGGACAGCTGTCTAAATTAGGCGACGTAACCGGAGAAACTGTTTCCTACGTGTCTGGAGCAACAACACGATACCAACTAAAACAGGTTCATTGCATGTGCAACTATGGTTGCTCCCACAGGGTTTATTTATTAGTTTGGCTTAATATTATAACTAAGGAAACAATAGACAAAATAACATTGGGTTTTAATTTCTTGAATTTTAACAAGTTACTTATCAAAACGTATTTTAACAATGTAGTCTTTATAAACTGCTGACTGAACTAAACTACTCCACAGATTTAGCTTCCCACATGAATCTGTATCGCAATTCAGCAAACCCTATCATTATATTTGCAGCTGAATATAGTTACGTATTGGGAGGAGGCTATAAATATCACAACAACAGCACGCCCACGCTGTTCCTGTGGCTTGTTGCTGCAATTTCCAAATGTAACTTCACGCAAAACTGGGCTCTATTGGCAGACATAAACAACAAGTTTACAACAAAGTTGCGGCTTAAATAGAATAATCCAACAACTTTCATTAATTTTCAACTACCTGGATATGTATTATTTTTAAAGTAGCGAACCTATACAAATAAAACAAAACTGAGAGATACAGTAATAGCATAAAAACCTTTCAGTTCCTCACAAACTAAATGCAAGAAAAATGAACAATACTTTCATTGTTTCCGCAGACTTTTGAAATATTGAATTCGTAACTTTTTGAACGTATACCGTTCATTCATCACGGCGAAGCGTTTGCCAAAACAAGTGAAAAAGTACAAAACGTACACCTCGTGCTGTGAACGCGGTTAATAAAGCCGATAATGAATGTATTGATCTTTTTTCTATGTCGTTTTATCACGTTGCAATCTCCTGCCATTTTAGCTTCTTCCATTTCCATCTTCATAGTTGTAAATGAATATAATTTTGCTCAAAGTTTGAGGTGCACATTGCGACATAACATTTTCTGGCAAATGTTACCACAGCATTGTGTGTAGATACAGTGGAAATTGCAATATGAATATTACCGGGGTATGTTGGTAGCACCTGACGCTCTCTCTCTGTAATTGTTATATTATATTTAATTACGCTTGCGTTACTATTAATTTGTCGAATGTTGCTGTCGTGGTGTCGTTGTGTACTAGAGTTAATTTTACATGCATACTTGTGTCATGTTAATGAACTTTCACTATCAGCTGATTCCTTATATAACTGGGTCACTGTTCGAGTAGTTGTAGATTGTTATTTGTTTTCAGTATCGTTTGATTTGCATATCGTTATTGCCGTATCGATCTATTTCGAACGACTGGTACGTTTTCTGATTTCAAATAGACGTCTTCAACCACAAGATAACCATAAGAACTTTGATAATAATTTCCTTATAATAAGAAAATTGTGTACAGAGTTAGCGCTAATTACAACTCATGTAATTTGTAAAAAATACCTATCCAATAGATACCTCCTCCTAGTTAGAAGTACGCAGTGTGTTAACGTCAGGGCGTCAACTAAGTACGGCGCAATATACCAACATGTTTATTTAGATAGGGACATAAGTTTACACTCTGTGGAGAGTGTAAACCCATCTTCTTTGTGTTACAAGTAGGTACTTTAGAAAACAAATTCTTATATTAAATTAGCCAATTACTTCTTGCGGCACTATAAACTCTGTAGCAAGACGCATTTGTTACGCAATTTTATGTAATTAGGTGCTAATATAATTACTAATATCCTTGGAAACCGCTTTGCATACTTGTATTAATCGGTGCTTGAGTAAGCGTAGGTATACGTCCACCGTAAAACATGGATTTCTCACAAAAACCTCTACAATGCGCAATCTAATGTGGATAATACTGTAATCAATACGCCACGCTTGAGCTTGTGACTGTAGAATTGGAAATGGACAGATCCTTGGCATTCAATTAGTATGATATATTCAGCAACATGCGAAATAAAGTAAAATGGTATGACTTAATTGATTAAAACGATTTCAATACGAAAGTTTGACTTACGAGGAAAGCGACAATAATCGCATAATCTGAATAAATCGAGAATCGCCAATGTTCCCCCTACATTGTTGATGTTATCTATGGAAATAAAATCCGGACGGGTAATTACTGGCGGCCGATATCCGCATCGATACGACCGCGGCCGCGCGACCTCCGCCGACGACGCCACGCTGTTTATTCGGCCGCACGACTGAACTACATAATGAGTTGATAATGTTGGCATCAGCCAAATGATACCAAAAACCATGTGATTGCTTTGACAGCAATTCAACTGCCTAATGTACCGCGCCACACTGATGACTTCCACTGGGCACAAATCAACGAAATTCAGGTTTTGCGATATTCCGACGAATCTATCGCAATTCGCTTTGTATGTTAAAGTCAGAAATAATATCGAACACGCAAGTAAGTTTAGCCCGAAAAAATAGAAACACCCGAAATGGAGCCATCGCAACATAGTTTATTGTCATTGTTGTGGAAAGCGTAATGGGGAAAACGGTTCGGTTTTCGGTATCACGGTCATATTTTTGTTGGATTTTCTTTACTTATATTTTTCCAAATACAATTTTTATTTTTTATGGATGCTATTGATATTGAATTACTTTCAGTTTCATGCTCAGATCGTTGGTACTTAGTTGTATAGCTACATGCTGTGATATAACTACACTAAGAAGTAACATTTTATGTGCTTGGTGTGTGTGCTCTGGGTAATTGGCGCTTACCACACAATGCTGATAGGCACGCGTGATACTTTGTCATCACAGTGTTAAAATTAGCTCTGGCCAGCAAACAGCCGAATCGATTACCGAGCTTTTAGTATCTAATCAGTGACATTCATTTATCTCTAGTGACTGGATTCAAGCGCCATTTACTGAGTAGCCACTTTATATGTTGATTGGGTAATTTAACCAAAGCTTCGCTTGCTTCAAACGATTTGGTCCCTCGATTTAACTTTTTCGAACATTCACCGATCTATATTGATGTGAAAAATAACATTACTAAAACAAATCTGAAGATCATGTATGGTAGGGGCAAAATAAAGAAGATAAATACGAGTACTTACCGACATACCTATATTTAACGTACAACTTGATTCAAAGAAAAGTATAATTTGACTACCTACACTCAAAAACCCTCAACCCGGGCCAAATTCACATACATTTCATGTCTGTAAACGAAAATATCAGCGCGAAGTATGTATTACGTCATGCAAGCCTTCAGCACGAGACCAATTAGGTTAAGTACGGTACGACAAAATACTTGACGCGACCAAAAAACATCTGTCAAATAGGAATTTGAGGCAGACAATGTTCGGATTACCAGCTAGTCGCACAAAGGGTGAGCTAGCTTAGAGATAGTTTGCTTTGAACTCGCCGGACAGCAAAGGACCTTTGAATAAGCGCGGGTCAAAGGTAAAAAGGGTCGTAGACATCAAAGATAATTGAGAACTTATTAAAAGATTCAACCCAACAGCGCAGAACAATTATTGTTCTAAGCCGAATTTAACGTTGTGAATAAATTATTATTAGTCTGCGAGATGCAATTTTAATTATGAATAGAGAAATTCTTGAAATCTTAAAGGGATCAGAGATTTATCATAAATTCTGAGCTTATCATAAAATATAAGTAACTAAGCTAGTCTCGTCGGTAAATTCTAGCAAACGAATCAATAGCGACTTCTTTGGAGCCCATTTAACGCCTGACATAAGGAAAAATATTTTCGGGATGAAATGCCCTGAGGCCAACACAAAGTGTAGGTACCTGTTTTACCAACAAAAGTGTCGAAGTTTGTTTGGTCACGGGAAAATAGGCCTATCTCCGCCTGTAAATTATACTTCCTCTATTGTCTTTGCTCGTGATCCTCTATTGTCTTTGACACGACATTCTTTCTATTAGAAGATTAATATGCGGCGTGATGCGAATAGTGAGTGTTGATTACAGCTGCCAAAAGATCTGTCTCCCTTTGTCTTTGAATGAGGAATTCCGTATAAAAATAAGACCTTGAAAACTTATTGTGTGCTTCTATAAAACAAGTTGATTGTCTTACGAAATTCATATTACCCAAAACAAGGAGAGTAGGAATGCACACTACGTACGTAATCACACACGGTGTAGGTACCTGATTCGAAACATTAACGGTGACTAGCTGCCGCGGATACCTAGACGTTTACTACTGGGAGAAGACTAATTGCCAAACACAACACGAACTAATGGAGCTTGTCGGTTGAGCTTGCTCACTTCGGCATGGTTATCAAATGAGGGAAATAGTGATACACATACATCAGAACTAAAACAGAACAATACAAGCCGCTGTCTCATCACTAAAAGCGTTAGTAGGAGGTACCTACTATAAGACATCTATACCTAACATGATACCTACACTTGACGATATACCATCGATATACCCATTAAACCGAAACTAATGAAAAAAACACAAATGGCTATCCAATCCTATCTAAGATAATGATGATAAGATTGGACTATCCCAGCTTATCCAATATTGATGCGACCCGGTCCATGTCGACAACGCTCATTAAGCTAAATGTTCTGTAGTAAATATATAGATTGGTATCTAGGAGACAGTACCAGGCTTAAAGGGACATGGCAGCCGGCATGTACCCGTGGCGGCGGTGGCGTGACTGATGGTTTTCATTAAAACCCTCCCGAATAAACCCGATTATCCCTCCGAGCTCGCACCTGATCTATTCCACAGATGCAGCCCTTAAGAATATCCTCCAATCAGAATAGATGGATATTTTATCTCTAGATAATCTTTTTTGGTTATTTCGGTATTTATGAGGTCGGCAGAATTCCAATCAATGTCCGAAAAAGGTGATCAAACCAACACATGGACCTAATCAGGGACACAGTACAAAAAACTCTTAACGTAGTATAACCCAAACAGAGTGCCCTAAGAGGAAGATAGTAGTATATATGTCGTATCAGATAGCCAGAGCCTTGGACATTAGGATAATAACTAGTAATTTAGCTGTTAGCTAGCCAAACCGCGCATTAAACAGCGGAAGCGGCAAACGTTCTGCGATATATCTCTACGTACTGCGGCATATCTGTAAAATCACCTCGTTTAGCTTCAGGTTCAGATGTCTACTCTCTAACTGTGTAGGAATTTAACTACACTATGAACATTGTAGACTGCAGGATGGAGCATTAATGTATGCTGTGTACGATTGTATAAAATTACTTAACTCTGTCTGTAACGTAAACACAACAGACACCCGCCGTGAACCATATGTAGCTCCGTAGAAGCTTTGATCACTTAATAAACCAATTTTAATTAATAAAAAATGTTTTCCAATTGGTTCATAATCTAATAAACACGTAAATTAATCACCACACGTTTACCTTCGGTAGGCTCCTAATCAGAAGTTTGCTAAAGTGTTTCAATTTCAGCCGTAACTCGTACTCACAATTTATAGCGAAGAAAACAAGACACATTTCCCCGCACTCGTTACAAGGATTCCTTCAAGACGAAGCTTCTACCCTCCTACGTAATAAGATTAAATTTTACTAATGAAACAGAAAATGAAAATTTCTTCAGCAGAAACGGAATATCCTAAATAACTTTCTGCCATTTGTCTTGCTAATGAATGAATTTTTTCTTGTGTTTTTTGTCTTAAGACCAGCCTATAGACATAGGCTGGCCTTTGACAACAGTAGTGTTCTGCTGTGTAGTGTAAATTATTCAATATTTTTGCTTGTGACCATCCTTTGATATTTATGAAAATGTTTCAAATCCCATAAAGTTGATTTCAAATTCTCGTGTATTTCTTCATAATAAGTACTTAAAACAAAAGTTTGTAATTTTGTTATTAGGTATTTACATCATAATATGTATTTATACGATGCCAATTAATCTTAAACATTTACTATTCTTGTTCAAGTCTTCAGCTAACTTTTTATGACTCGTACACAGTTACTGTGTTGACAACTATTTTATGTTTCACAACACAATATTATGAATGGTAAGTAGGTAGTATCACTTTTCGCAGACATTTTCTTATTTGCATGAAGTCATAAACATTTATGAACGTACCGAGATTTATGCTCATAAAATATTACAAACATTAAAAAAGTTAGCACCGAGGTAATTTAGTAGGTGGTTTTGAGGGCTGAATAGAGTCTTTTCTAAATATTTGATTACGGTTACCAACCTTATATACTTGTTAAATTTTAATTAAACAAGAGGCAATAATCCAATTATACGATCATGGAAAGGCCAAAACTTATAACTAGATCATAATAATAAATTTGACTAATTCCGTTGATGTATCATCTAAACAGCACAAAAAATTAACGCCTGTACAACTGATAAGTGTCATCACTAAAGGACGAGCAAAAAATTAATATGTATACCTCGGCGCGTCACGAAAATAATGTTGCCAACGTACCAGCATTTTAAACAAATGTAAATGTTCTCCCCAAGGAGTTGTGACTTACCCACAGCTAAAAAGTAACGACCTCTGAAAAGGGTTGCCAACTCCCAGGAGACGCGGCTCCAGTTCCCAGCATCGGATTCGGATTTTGCGTAAGAAATCATTACCCAATGTGAACAGTGAGCCGTAAAGTCTGTGTCGCCTCACTCGTGGGACAAGAAATAAATAACTTCCTCGCTACGTATAAAAAGCTGCCCCACGAAATAACCGAGAAACATCAAATACATTCTAAAACTTTGTAAAACTACTAACTAAAGAAAGACAAAGGCGTAGCAGCGAAAGGTGTAAGTAATACGATCAATTGACTCTGCAACACATTTAATCTCATCTCAGTAAATCACAGCGAGCCAATGTTAAAGAGTAAAAGAGGGCCGCTCTCATTAATAGACCCTCAAACTCGTTTACTAAACACTAACGTTTATTTCAGTACAATCGCATTCTCGCTGCGCTCTCGCGTCCACAACGCTCTCCTGAATTTTAATAGGACTCTAACTTCTTAATTGAAATTCTAAACGGAATTGTTCTTCGTGTCTATCAACATTCAGTTACGGATTTCGGGAGATCCTTATTAATTTTGTTTGTTCAAAGTAATAAACTGTGGGCTCGCAGTACTCGCCTTATCAAATAATTTTACCATGATCAAAATTATAATATGGTAAGACAAGTGCGTTGTTTTATATTTGAGTCAAGCTAGTACCTACGTATGTACGTTGGAAGGTGAAAGCTTATTTATGTAAAGGAGTTATGTAAATAAGCAGGTAGATATTTAATATTTAAAGCGGTTAATGCGAGCAGACTCTTATATTTCTCGGATGGAAAATGACATATTCTTTAGTGGAGGGTACTGTAAGCCTTCTTCTGCCTGGCTTTATTGATATTAGGTTTTGCAGGGACTTACGTAAAGACTCACTGTGATACACAAACGTAAGCTACGTTTGTGCATTCCTTAGAGCTAAGTATCTTGAATTGATACACAAAATCTAATAGAATAGTCTCACATTTTAATTTGTAAATAGCTACATTTAAGAAACTCTTTAAGTAATATAAAGTAAATTTTTGTCTGCAGAGGTAATTCTCAATGCTTTACAGTAAAGATCTGCCAGTTTTGGATTACCCAAAAAAGCCAAGCTTCTAGCAGCCCTTACCAATATTAACGAAATTACGTCTCACCGCTACATTCCCACTACGACTCAGATATTTTATTAGCAAAATTGAGTAGCTTTTTGTATTCAGTGCAGACCAGTAAATATTTAACTTTAGGTTACAATGAATTGGGGTCAGGAAACCAGTGTGAGAATCGAGTGATTGCGAAAATATCTCTGTATAAGTATTTGTGTCGGAAAGAGAAAGTTGGTGTCTATTGTGAATAACACAAGAGATATGTGAAACCATTAATCTATCCGTCTTACTCAGGGAGAAACCTGTCGAAGTATTGAGTTAGTTCTATAACTATTTCTCGCAGCAAGTACTTTTAAAACTTTGTGAACCGCCGCCTCCACACAATGTCTGTTTAAGTAAAATATTTTTAGCACATAAGCATATACATATAAAAGGAATATAAATAGAATGTAGGTATCCCAGTCTTTTACAGATCAAATGGCTCATGATCAATATAATAACAAATTGAGGTTTTTTATTTCTTTTCAGAGCTAACAATAAATTAGAACACTTGACAGTTACAATTTATTTCGAACAACTTAAATACATAAATAGTCTTAGAAATAATTCGGCGAGCTTCAACTTTTCAGTCCGTAGAAGCGGGGAGTGGTGAGCGGTGCGAGTTCTGACTTTTGTTAAACGTTTGGTTGGAATGATTTTGTCAGTTAAAAAACATTCAGTGTGTGAGTGTACTGTGTGTGACGTCATTTAATCACGCTGACAAATGTACCGTCGCCGTCGCCGGCCGCTGCTGTCAGCCACGTATCCCCACAAATTGATAATACTCGATTGGACGCTCTACAATATGACTTATCGTTATTCAACGTGTAATTGACAGTTGGATCACGGATCCACAGTTTTACGAGTTTTTCCGGCAACTCGTTTAAAAATCTCATTGTTTTTAATTTGTTCAGCGTTAATTCCATTCTTATCCCTGTTATTTTATGTGTTTGCACTCGATTCCGTGTACCAATTTTCATTTTTCTTTTCTTTTCCTTCTAGTTTTATTATTTTATTTTTAGCATTCGGGAACTCGTTGCTGCTGTCGAGTTTTGCATGTGTTATCGCTTTTTACACACTAGAACGCTGTTGTTACTTTGTGGCCATTGTTTGTTAGCAAGTTGAGTGGTCGATTGCATCAGTCGTACAAATATCAATATTTTCGTCAATAATAGTTTTTAAAGCCCGATAAAGTACAACTCGTGTTGGTCGACGTTGGACGACGACGAAGTCGTGGGATTTCAAAGTTCAGATGGCAATTGGTTCGTGTAATATACTTATGACGATCGGATCTGGTAAGACTGGCAGCTAACACAACATAGTTAAGGGAAACTGGTTACTGAGATTAATAAATAATACTATCATTATTACATTACATAAACACCAAATCAGCAAAAAAACCATCATTCGCGGTCCGTCTATGACTGTAGTATAGTTGCCATAAATGTATTTTACTTAAGGAGAAGATATTCATAAGTACCTTTTTAAAATCTTATGATAACATTTTAATTCTAAATTACTGTACCAAAGCTTAACAAGATACACACTTCATTTATTCTTTTTCACTTCAAAAATTCAATCATTCCAATTAACGAGAGGATCTGTTTAAAAGATAGAAATCACAAGTAAATACGCAGTTCAAAGAAAAAAAAATGTTTTATTCATGGACTTAAAAAATAAGGTGAAAAGATAAAAAAATACTTGAAGTGCGTACTTGTACTTTAAGTGAATATCGAAACGTTTTCTTTCTTAATGAGCCTTCATTACCACTGAAGGGGGTCGCCTTTTAACGTAGACACTTATAAAGACTGCACGGCAAAACTGCTTATGAACCAATAGAGATTTGGTTAGTTTAATTTTGAAGTAGTTATACGTACTGATGATCGCATTTCATTGTGTCATCAAACTTTGAGCCATATATATATGAAAAAAGTACCAGTTTCTTGAACGCGCTTCTCAACATTTCATACCTTTTTTTTTTTTTTTTTTTGAGGGTGGGAAATCATCCAATGACTTCTCCCGCTCTGGGCGGAGCGGAAGGGCGTGTCAGACTTTTACTGACTAAAACCCACCCGTGTTCCTTCATTTGCCTGTTGCCAAGGTCCCGGTATCCCTTTTGGACTTTCCCGCAACCCTGGCAGGCATCGGTCCTAGCGGACCCCGTCATTTTTGCTGACATCTCTTTGAGGCGCGCGTGGAACACGACGCGCCATCGACCCGGGCCTGGTCCTTATCGGACGGCGAGCTGCCCGTTGCTCGCCGTCCGCAAGCCCGCGCCTATGGTGGCCGGAAATCCGCCTGGGATTCCCGACGCCCAGGGCGTCTCCAACGGCGGCGGTTAGGGGCGTGAGGGCGCTAACTTTGCCTTTCCCTCACGCGTTCCGCCTCCTCCTTCGCGAGCATTACTGCTTCGCAGAAGGAGGTGACGGCTTCCCATGCCCAACATTTCATACCTGGATTTGATATGTATTTATCTAAACACTGAGATGTGCAATATTGTAACGATTTCTACCACTTTAAAAAGGAAGTAAGCACCTTTTTTTTATTCATAGATCACTACCTATATAGTTTTGCCCAATGTTCTTTACTTATTTTGTACAAAGACGTCATTAATTCATAAATACCACATAAAGCTTAAAATATGGATAATTAATTAGCATTATTCGCCTGAACTGCATTCGTTTTTAAGTATTTTCCAATAATAAGTCCATTAATTATTTTTTATCACGGTTACCATTCCACGACCCCAGTCAATTGGTCGGTTTGTGTCGTTTTGCGCCCATATCCATGAACATCTATTTAACTGGAACAGTTTTCTACCAACAATTTATTTTGCTATACGAGTAGATTGTGTATTATTCATAATTAAGCTAATAAGCTATTAGGTAATTGTTTGAAATGAAGAAAGATTAGATTAGTTAAAACGTAAATTGTTAATCACATCAACAAATCTATATGCAAAATAATAATATTCATTTTAAAACTAAGATAGAATGAAGTACATAGTATTAAATAAAGTGTTCGTAATTTTCCGAACACAGACCACATAACCTCACCAGACAAGTACAATTTCCATTAAAACCGCGCGTTAAATTAAAACCCAAAGCCCCTAAATCTTCAAGTTAAGTGGCTTAAACCGTATATTTTTAAATGAAACGATCTTTTCAAAGTGGATACTTCAAATTTTATTGGATTAGGTACCTACGCATGATAAGATTAGAATCTCATTTCAAAAGCCTTTTCTCTATCGATAACAAAGGATAAGTTTGAATGGGAGCGTGCTGTTGATCGATTAGAAGAGGCGGGTATCCAAAGGCTTCGATTTGGGTGCCCGTGCGGTGCAGGGGGCCGTTTTGACCTCGTACTCGGGTTGCCGCCGCCGCCGGCGCAACCCAATTAGACACCTCTATAGTTTCTCCGACTCTATCGTACGTGACATGCTTGCTTATCTAGTCAGGAAAAATTACGTCGAGCCGAACAATCCTAAAATAACGAGGCGAAATAAACTGTCCGACAGTACAGTTAGTTAATTGGACCCGGATGATAAACACTTTCTCAACATATCTTTTCCCTAGCACGTAACTTATCCCAGATTAATTATAATTTTCAATAAATGTGAGAATAATCATTTACTAACTGTATAAATCTTCGTAGGTACTTAATGCATTACTAGACTTTCACAAATGAGGTACTTTCTATTCCAGAGGTGCCATCTGGCTTCAGCTACAAATAGATCGGCCATTATTACCCAAGGGTCACTGAGCAGCAGTATTCATCTGTATTGATACCGCCTATCACCAATTAAAATTATTCTGCTGAATTTAACCCTCTGCAGCAGAAACTTGTGGTAGAATACGTTTCGTAAAGCTGTATTTTACAAAGTGCTACGTCGTTGCTACGCCGTAGCAGCCTACACTGCTACGCCAGCTACGCTTTCGTAGCAAATTAATACGTTAGTCATCTAGTCTCTTTGAAAGACTTAAATTGATTCATACGTATTATGTTGGTCTGTAGTTAACTGATAACAATCAAGTATTTTACGTTTTAATTGTATTAATTTATAGGCAGTTGTATAGACAACAGTAAGCGATTAAAGCATTCGTCTTCCATATAAGATGTTAAGATCTTGCAAGTATTTATGCAATTTCGAATGAGATCGTACATATCGAAATAGGCCAGTAAGAAGGTACGGCTAGAATTCGAGTAATTGGTTTAATAATGGGTTGTAGAACCTGGTGACATACAGTCGTAAACCCTAGAATATATAAACATTTACGATGTTCTTGGACAAAATTTCTTTATTTTATTGCTGTAATAAAATTACTACAATTCATAGTTCGTATTTTTTTTATTTATTCGTCCTTAACTTGTGCCAAGTAATACTAGGACGGTCCATTTAATTTCGCGGCTCTCCGAAACGTATGAAATTAATCTTATTTGTCATTTCAGAACAACAATAACAACGTGACATTTTGTGAACATTACATACGTATACGTATTACAAGTTACATTTCACAAAATGGTTTTTTATTTAGATCTATAACCAAGTCAAGAATTAATCAAAAATATCTTCGGATCTTATTTCCGAGATATTATATTTTATGAAACTCACAAATCAAAATGTATTCGAATGTCGGGAATATAATCAAATCATCACAGGCAGTAAAAGCGAAATTTCTAGGAAATTAAATATCGCTTCCAGCTCGCACTGAAAGACTTCCTAGAATTAACTCACTTGTAAGTATCGTAAAGGAGAGTTTTATGAGTACTAAAACTATTCTCAAACGTAAAATGAAACATTAATGAATTACAATGGATTTCGTGTAACTTTTATGACAATTAAATTGCTTAATATGATCCAGAAACGCGATTCATCACAAATATTTTATGCGGTATTTAATCATAACTTTTTGGTCATGCATTTTACGAAATTAAACGAGTAGAATGTTTTTTGTAAAGATTGTCATTTAGAAAATTAAAAGATAATATTTAGGTATTCTTAAGGTTTTTTTTTTCCTTTACGTACTGTTTTTGGTGACTGAAAGATACCTAAATATTGTAAAATTGACAATAGGTTATTGGTAAAAAGTAAGTAAACTCATTCCTTTCAGCTGTTATTCGGGACCAGACTCTAGAAATTCTATTGAAAACAAATGAAAAAGATCATAATGATAAGCAAACGATTCAAGTGGGAGTAAAGAGTTTCAGTCAACAATCCAATCCAACAAGTCAATAATTTCGAAGTCAGCTTCAGAAAATAATAAAATAAAACTACACCGAGACATTTGGCAAGTGCTACAAAGGCATTAAAGGTATCGACAGAAAAAAACTTCTTCAGAAAGCCTCTAATCGAGTAATCTATCAGTCATAACTCAAGCGATAGAAAATCATGATACGTATACCTACACCATCCATCTTTACCGTACTATAATATTATAAATGCGAAAGAAACTCCGTTTGTCTGTCCTGTTCCCTTTTCACGGCTGAACCGATTTCGATCAAATTTGGCACACACGTAGACCATGACCTAGGCTAGGAGATATTTTATCACGGTAGTACGTTCCTGTTGGTTAATTTCCAAACTCAAAGCGGACGATGCTGCGGAGGAAAACTAGTATATCTTAACATTCATACATGAATCTATCGGCGTAACTTATTCAAATGCCAAAATCTGGCGACAACATATCTATACGCTAGTACCAAATACCACATATCACGGCTGTGTTGGCAGAGTTCATGCTCGCACGTCAGCATAACCATAGCACGTCTCTTGATGCTGAGCTGATCTGACAGGTGATACCTTGTCACCTGCTAAGACGTTCGCTAGTAATTAATGTATTAACGTTTGTCTCACTAACTATACGTAATATGTTTAACCGATAACTTTGACTCTTGTCGCTGACTGTACCTACACCATATCTAAGATATGGCGTAGGTACAGTCAGCGACAAGAGTCAATTATATGAGTATAACAATAGCTTCATAGCTCCTATAGATCTAACTATCGACGTAACTTATTCAAATGCCATATACCATAGCTGTGTCGGCAGAGCTCATGCTCGCTCGTCAGCATATCGATAGCGCGTCACTTTATGCTGAGCTGAGATGACAGGTGCCACATTGGCTTAGTATGCTAGTACGTCATTTTTAAACGTTTCTCTAAGTTATATATTTGGCCGATAACTTGCTTGATATTTAATCGACTTTTGTTTCTGACTGTACCTACATACACAATATTATTTCATGTAACCAGAGTCCAGAGAGAGCTATGGATATGCTGACTCGCGTATCCATAGCGCGCCACTTGATGCTGAGCTGAGCCGACAGGTGACACCCTCTCGTCCGCTAAGGCGTATGCTAGTCATTAATTTACTAACGTTTGTCTAACTAACACAACTTTGAACGTCTTGTACAAATCGGGTAGGTAGAACTACTATTTGATAATTTTCAAAAATAACTTAACCTTTCGCACAAAAATATGTATATTTCAGTGTTAAATTGTACATTATACGAGTATTTAGGATTAGTCAAAATTAATGAAATAATAAGAAATGTAATTGGTAAAACGTGCAATAAAAAACCTTTCGCTGTGTAATTTAATTATCAGTGTGACTAAGTTAAAAATGTTTTTATTAAAACTTCATGTTGTTCTTTGCTTGTCTTTGTTGAGCTGGTTTCATTTACACATAAACTTTAATTAAAACTGTTCTAAAAAAAAAACGTCTTTAAAATGTACGGAATAGTGGCGGTTTGGTCGCGCCGAGACTTTATTATATACTACTAGCTGATGCCCGCGGCTTCGCCCCCTTGGATTTCGGATATTATATACTAAAACCTTCTTCGAGAACCACTCTATCCATTGGTGAAAACAGCATGAATCGGTGCTGTAGTGTTTGAGTTTATCGCGAACAGACAGACAGACGCGGCGGAGGACTTTGTTTTATAATAAATAGTGATAGTTTTAGTTATTCTATAGTTAAATAATTTTACGTAAATTCTGGGATTTTCAAATGACTTCACAGTGAAACCAACAGTAGTGACGTAGTGTAAACAAATGTAATAGTTAATCTGGTTTGTATGTGGCGATGAAATAATTGGCGCGCTCGGTGCTGTTTGCCTCGCCACGCCAGCGCAGCGCACGCGCGCCACACGTTATCATAATTGCACCAACACTCACCATTCAGCAGACGACTCACTGAGCCGATTCACATAACCACACCGATGACCAATACCGCATAATATTATCATCTCACTACTGTACAAACAATCAAAATTAATGTTCTATTGGGCGTGCCGATATCAGCACAGGTTGCAGTTCGCTACGAGGTATTTGAATATCTACTAACGTGCTTGGAACTCGCTAGATACGATAGTACATACTAAAGTAGCCTAACTATCCTATAGAACTAGATTTGATGTTGTGTTTGTATTTAGTAAGTATCTATCAGAATATCTATTACTTTATGACTTTAACAAGTAAACTGAAATCACAGTACACGGTAAATGAACGAAACATGTAATATCAAACATGTTAACTGAATATTGTTGAACAGCGCACCGATATTAAATGCACGGTTTTTTAACAATATATTACCCTAGTGATTTGTAACAGGCGTCATTGCCGGTTTTACGATAATATTTGCAAATTATCCGTATAACAACGCCGTTACAGTGATTTTGCGGTTCACGTGCTCCGTCCGAACCTATAATAAAATATTTATTACCTGCCGCCGCACCAAATTGATAGTGCCTGTTACACACACTAAAGTGAGCTGTGGTACTGCCGAATGTGTAACTAATTTGAATGTCAGTCTCCCTATACGTAACAAGACGGTAATTGTAATAATAACATGGGAACATAATTATGCCACACGTACGCTAACCGCAGCAGCTACGTTCTAGTGCCGCTTTCATGTGGTTCATACAATATATTTATAGTCGATGTTTACTGTGACGTCAACTGCTTATTAGATACTGTGATTAGATGTTACTAAATTCAGAAAAGCAAATGTTTGATATTATAGACATACTTTTTTTTTTTTTTGAGGGTGGGAAATTTTCCAATGACTTCTCCCGCTCTGGGCGGAGCGGAAGGGCGTGTCAGACTTTTACTGACTAAAACCCACCCGTGTTCCTTCATTTGCCTGTTGCCAAGGTCCCGGTATCCCTTTCGGACTTTCCCGCAACCCTGGCAGGCATCGGTCCTACCGGACCCCGTCAATTTTGCTGACATCTCTTTGAGGCGCGCGTGGAACACGACGCGCCATCGACCCGGGCCTGGTTCTTATCGGACGGCGAGCTGCCCGTTGCTCGCCGCCCGCAAGCCCGCGCCTATGGTGGCCGGGAATCCGCCTGGGATTCCCGACGCCCAGGGCGTCTCCAACGGCGGCGGTTAGGGGCGTGAGGGCGCAAACTTTGCCTTTCCCTCACGCGTTCCGCCTCCTCCTTCGCGAGCATTACTGCTTCGCAGAAGGAGGTGACGGCTTCCCATGCCCTCTCGCTCCGTACCATGGCCTGAACCAGGGCCGGACGCGAGAGGTCATTGCCGCCAATCGCCTCCGCGAGGACACGGCGGTGCTCCGCCCAAGCAGGGCATACCTCCAAAGTATGCTCCACCGTGTCCTCCGGGCGATCCGCATTATAGACATACTACGTCTGATTTTGTTACAATAATGGACTTACTTTTTCAAATCAGCTAAAGTTATGTTAGAACGAAAGCCATCAATTAACATCGACCCCGATGTTTACTGGCTCCAACAAAGCGACTACAACCAGCCCCTTTAATTTCCCGTCTATATGTAAAATTTGTCACTTTTATAGGTCATAAAAAAGAATTATACCTAATGTATTATAAAACCTATGTTTTGCATAATTTATTTAGTCGTTTAGTGTGACGAATTCGCGATATGAGTTCGTAATATTAATATTTTGTTGTATAAAACCACAGAAAGCTAAGCATCCAGTGAAATATGAACGAGCAATTTGTTTATAATATCTGAATGGTAACGTTTGTGTGCTAATGAGTAAGCACTTGACTAATGACCGAGAAGTGGTGCGCCGCAGACGGTCAGTTCATTAATTACATTCAAGTTAAATTACTAAAGTACAGGACACTCCAAGCCTCAACTAGCCTGCTCTAAGATTGTTCGCAACTATGACGCTTAATATATATGTTACCGGCGCGGTAGTTTATATTATGTATTAAGGCGCACAAGTTTCAGATACAGAACAAGTTTAAGAGCTGGGATGTAGGCCTAAAACTTCTATTATGAGAAATGGATACGACTAGGCGAAGAAGTCATAAGCTTAACTTCTTAGAAAACCTTTTAGCAACCTTATCAATCAGTGTAATACGACCTAACTGGAAGTATTTTTGGAACACAACAACATGTTCACCACCAGTGAAGATGTTGTTGAAAAAAACATGTTTTACTTTTTCCCGAAATTATTGTAGTGCCTTTTTTTTTTTACGCTCTAAGTTATGTAGGAGTCGATCGAGAAGCTGTATGAAAAATTAGTAATGAATGAGATTAAATACGACTGCTTCTAGGCAAAAGGTAGGTATAGGTACTTGCTTACTGTTGTCACCGTAGATTACAAGAATAGATGACAATTATGAGTAGTGCAATGGAGGAAAACGGCATCCTAACTTGAAATTGAAACCAACCTCTGATTATTCAATATTCCCGAATAATTGCAAAAGAAGGTTCCTAACAGTTTTCATTTCCTGAAAACAATTGAATGGCCTTACTTTAATCACGTTCAATAGGTAATTTGAATAAGTTATGGCTCAATAATTATGTATATCGCAAAATGTTAATTTGAAACCTAACTCGATCATTCATAAGTTCATTCGAACAAAAACTATAACCATATAAATAACCCAAAAGTTTAAAATAGTTCACAAAAACGTCTTCAAAAGCTCTTGAAGTCAAGGTTGATTTAAAACTTCAGGCTACACCGCTATACTAAACTGTTATTACTTACCTACACAAGTCTTAAAGCTATATTACAGCTTTAGCGATGAATACATTTCTATAATATGATTGCAATATGAAGTCATACCAACATATCGTACGGTTACATCGAGTGGAGTAGATATACGTGTACAGTACTCATCACTTAACATCACGTGGACGTGCGGCTGCAAAAGTAAACCACATTACACGCGCGCGACGCGGCGCCGCCCGCTCCACGCTCGTAAGTTACCAATAACGTTTATGTGCTTGCTCTACACTGCCGTATGACTGCTCGGCATACGTATTGACTCATACGACACGCCACAACACGACCACTCGAATATTTAGTCATACGTACCCCATACTCAAACGCACATCGACTGCCAACCATTTCTCAGGCTC
The DNA here is from genome assembly GCA_949152455.1 of Lithophane leautieri. Lineage (NCBI taxonomy): Eukaryota > Metazoa > Arthropoda > Insecta > Lepidoptera > Noctuidae > Lithophane > Lithophane leautieri. The sequence goes on along the minus strand of OX424462.1, from coordinate 8,691,063 downwards.
GCTATTCTATTATTTGATGAATTTTATATCAACATGCCGACAAATAGAAAGCAGTTCAGTATTACCAATTTTATGGTAGATACCTTTAAAATAGAACTATAAAATAATTTACACGAATGACCGAACTTTATGACAAACATTAAAGAATTTATGGCGCTTTCAAAAATTTTACCATGATTATGTCACCGTACAAAACAGGTAAAAGTGTAAAAGTGATGTGCTCGATCAGTTACAACGACCAATAAAGTATATACGGACGGTCCTAGAATGAAACGTTACTTTATGGAGCAATAAACAGGAGCTCTCGTTTAGTGGAGACCGCAGACCCAAAACATAAATACGTGTACTTGTAATTTTTTCTACTTGTTACACAATAACGTTCGTCCCTTTACCAAAAATGCTTTTAAGAGCAGTAAACACAAATAAACCCCTCATACAATACTTACATCAACAAACCCAATTGTTCTTAGAAAAGAAACACTCTGACGTCAGAGTTCAAGTACCTTAAAAATATAACTCCCATCGTGTGTATGTTTTGCGTACATAGGTTATATGAGCAATTAACAATTTTCTCGCGACGCGTTAAAAGAGGCGGTAAAGGTAAGTAATGAACATCGTCGTCAGTAATTACCCAGCGCCCGCACATAGGCTTCCAAACAAACTTCGCTCGAAATTTGTTCTAACAAGATTTCCTCTCCTAATGACTCTCATAACAAATAAAACTTGATTATCAATTGACCTACTTAGGCAGAATTCTCGAAGAACTTGATCAAACTATGACGAAGGCAACAGTCCCCGGAAAACGTAAATTAAATTGCTCGCTTCGCACACTAACTTGTGAATAACATTTTACTGACATATTGAATTGTTTACATATTTTAAGAGCCTATTCGTAGTTTATGCAACAAATGCCTAACAACAGATAAAGGCGCTTTTCAGAAGTTTCATTCATGGCATAGATTAATGGTAAAGTTAGCCTTATCATGAATAGTTTACAAACTCATAAACTGCATGAACGGAACGTGGCAATATACTGGAGAAAACTTTAGAATAAATACAAATATTCCCTACTTCAAATATACAATTACCTAATACGTTTATATACTTATGTAGGTATTTTTTTGCTTATAATATTCTATCTATATCTTTATTATTTATATATCTATACATTTAAAAGGCAAGGGTGACTGACTGATTGACTGATCTATCAACGCACAGCTCAAACCACTGAACGAATTGGGCTGAAATTTAGCAAACAGATAGTTATTAAGATGTAGCATCCACTAAGATAGGGTTTTTGTAAATTCGCCCTTTAAGGCGGTGAAAAGGGGAATTTCGTTTGTATGAAAAATCTTGTTCCTTTGACTAATAAACTTGAAACTTGGCAATACTTACTTGCCTTAGAAAAAAGACTGTCACTTTTAGTTGTGGTACCTACGCCACACAAATTCGAATACCACTCTGCTATGGAAATAACAGTGACGGAGTCAAATATAATGTCGTCTACATAGACTAAGTGGAAAAAATACGTAATTATTGAAGCTAATTCAAAAACTACCCAAGCAAAGTTAAAAAAATTATATAGGACCACCTAGGGAATATACCCTTTCGAACAAAAAAAGCAATAGGCGAAATTATCTATGAAAATACACAAAAAAAAAATACATATCGACGAACATAGAACCTCCTCCTTTTAGAAGAAGCTGGTTAAAAAAAAAAAGTACGTTATTCAAATCTGCTCCTAACGGCATGTAAAAGGGTTAAAGTTAAAGATTGTAAATAAATGTTAAATATCGTAAATATTATTTTTCGAAAACTATCATTCAAAGAGGGTGGAGGGGTTTTTGAAGTTTTTAGAGGAAAGTACGAAATCCACGAATACATATAACATAATTACGTTTTCTCATTGTTATCCTTAATGAGAATCTCGGTAGCTGGCAAAAGAGATATGTAAAGGCAGTTACTAACAAGCTGGTTGCCACGACTGCCAGCGGCGGTTAAGTGACAATAAAAATGAAAATATAATCATAAACTAGAATTTACGACAGTGATGAGACAAAACAGGAAACAAACTTAATAACGTTTTAATATTCATACTCTTATTTGATTTTTATAGAAAAAAAATATGTCAACAATCTTAATTAAGCCATGTTTATTAAAATCACATTTTTAATAATTGCAACCTGCCTATTTATTAGGTTGAATATATACATTGGGTAACTTATTATACTAAATTAACTAAAAAACTAAAAGGACTAACTAACTATACCAATAAATATTTTTTTAATAATCAAATTACAGTAAACGAATCTGTTGTTACTAAGATCAAAGCTATCAAAGGAACATAAAATGATTTGCCATAAACCATCTTCATAAAACACACCCGCTTGGAATCGTCAAATATAGAAATAATTTAACGTAAAAATGATCAAGCTGTGACAAAATTAAGGAAAAACAACAGGAAAACCGCTGCGTAAATAAAAATTACAAAATTTTCTCAGAACAAAATGGTGGCTGCTTCAATTGAATGTTCTCGTCACAAAAACAAGGGTTCATGTTTTAAAACAAGCGCCACTCCCCGTCATGGGATAATGTGTACGGATGCAATACTCATAACACTTCAAGTGACTCAGTTCTGCTGTGGATTTAATAGACCGAGGTCTTAAAGCTGAGCAAACGGGAGGTTTCACAAAGGAGCTTCACACAGCCGGTGCGTTGCGCTGCGCCGCGGAGTTGTCACCGTGCTGTTTTGTTTGTTCTGTATTACATGAATTGTACTGTTATTACATACAAATAGTCATTGAATCCTGTAGCAGTGGTAGATATGTAGGTACTTAGTATGCTATAGCTGTTTTACAAAACGGAGCTGTTATGTAAAACAACTAGCGGTTTCGTAAAACAGCGGATTCTACAATGCATCTTCGACATTATACAAAAAAAAAACGGAAAGTGTAGTGCAATGTCCGCAGAAACCAATCTGCAAAAGCATTTTGCCATCGTGCAATCTGCGTGATGGTGGAAATAGGCTGATTAACGAATTAACGCTATGCTGTTACCATCAAAAATTTACTTACATTTCGCCAATTGACATCCTACGACAATTTTCCGTGCTGTATCCATTTCATACAACTGTCAAATAATCATAAAAAGAGTTTCCTCGTCATATAAAGAGTTTCCTATTGTCAAAAACAGATAGGTAGTGCACCATGGATGCGTTATTTTGCACATATTCCACCATCTAAACAATTTGACGAAGATCAGATAAGCACTGAGAATGCTAATAACACTTTCAACAAACCAGTGAAGTATGCAATTAGTAATAAAAAAATCGTCGCTGCTCGTACCTCGGGAAGTTGTAGTCAGCATGTTGTATTATGTCGCCTATGCAGGTATGAAGACAATATGAAACAACCAGCTAGTTTTCTAGATTCTTAGTTGATCACAATAAAATGTAACAGCGATGTATATTTTGTAAAAAATATCTACCTACGCTTTTGCACATGTGTCTTTTTATATAAGTACTATATAAGAAAGCAAGAAAATCATTCATCATCATCATGTCAGCCGAAAGACCTCCACTGCTGGACATAGGCCTCCCCCAAGCACCGCCACTTTGGCAAGTTCTGTGCTTCCTGCATCCAGCGGATTCCTGCGGCCTTCACAAGGTCATCGGTCTGGTCAGAAAATAATCACCTATTATTAAAAATAAAACAATACATAACCAATATGGAGATATTTTTTAAAGAAAGTAATTTCAGATTTGTTATCAGCAATTAATGCCCTTTTACTCCACATAAGATTTTTTTTAATCGACTCTGGGTGTTACCGTACATTTTTGAGCATTCTCCTTTGGTTAATAATTAATTAATTTCCCTGACTATACCTATCACTCCAAGTTGGCTTTTCCATGATATATAGTAACGTATTCACGTGCACGAGTTTGTTGGTTGGTGACGCCAGTTTGCATCGACGTGTCTTAGTTACGCGAAACGTTGAGATTTTAAACTTCATGGAACAACTTTGCGTCAGACATTGTCACAGCCGGTGTATTGTTTGTATGTGTAGTTGCTATACAGATCCCGCTCTCCGTGATTAGCATCGCAATATCTTAGGGACGTGCACGTCAACTTTGATATTATAAAGACACAAAATATAACGATGTTCTTGTATAAATATTAAATTTGGGTTTCCATAACAGAGCGTGGTAAATCAGGTAGATTACTCATTACCAAACAGTGTATAAACAAACAATTAGTTTCAATATAGGAATGAGAATTCATAGTAACATTTGCATTACAAGTTAGTAGTGGTAATAATAAAATTAATGAAAAGCATCTAAAACACGACTAGTAAACAAAAAGTACCAATAAAAGAGCCATTTTGATTCAAGGTTAAATGTTAATGTGACTTTATAAATCACAGATTGTCGCATTACTTAACCTTGGTAGTGCGTCCAATACCAATTGTTTTTAACAAAATTTATTAAAGGACGGGATTCTAGTGGCTTCTTTTACCAGAAGGCGGATTAGGGTGAAAGTTACATTTTTTGTAATGAAAAATGCATTTTGCCAGCTCATATGAGAGACGATAAAGGAATAGTTCCATTACTACGAGAATTAACTGACATCTTTCACATTCACTTAGAGTAACGAGGTTACGCGAGTGTTAAATTCAAGAATCAATTAGCGCGCGACGCAGGCGGCGCTGCATGCCGCCCATAATTCATAAGACGACCTAAAGAGCTCTCTCTTGTTATGTACTTAAGACTTCCTACATGTACGTACGCTGTGAACGTTGCTTTACTCTGTACTAGGCTGTGATTTTTTAAACATATTTTTATTATTATTTAACCAACCCTTAATAAAATTCAAAATAACAAAAGGCTCGAGTAGCTGACCGAGTGGTCATCCCATGTGAGGTACCGATGAGTACCTTCCTGTACCTATATATATATGCTTACATTATTCAAAGCAATTAGAACCCGTCCCTTTTTAGTGGCCCATTAACAAAACCGCGGTTCACGAAAATTTTCATAATTCTATTGTTCACCAAAAATCTCCACGAATAATTTCTGAGGACAATGAATAATGCAGTTTAATGTTTGTGTAAAAGTAGGCACGTCAACAACATTGTATAATTAATTATATTACCTACAATGGCATAGGTATGCAACATAAATTCCGAGTAATACCATCTCATTCCAAATTATAAGTTTATATTGCGGCCTACGCACTTGCTACGACAAGGCGTAGCACTCGTAGCAGAATATAATGGCTCTAGTTCAACTTTACGGACAATTTATAAAGCTTCCTTTGAATGAGGACATCGGATATCACATTTTTTTTCAGAAAAACCAACGAAACTCTTACGAAGTCATGAAATGTGATCATAAATTTTTAGGGAACCTCGAGCCTAGCGAAACGAAGTCGCAAAAATTCTTATCTTTATGGACACAATTTTAAGGTATTCGGATACCAGCCGCGGTTGTATTATGAGTGAGTAAAACATCGGAAGCGCTACGTACATAAATACTGATACGAGTACTGACAAAGCCTAGGATTTTATTCATACTCTTTTGTTGACATTATTTATGACCATTGATTTATGGACTATAGTTTCTAAAATAACCATAGAATACCGTTTTGCTTAGCCTTACAATATATTAGCTGCAGTCGAAAAACTTTCAAATGAAAATATGATTTTAATAGGTTATTGAAGCATGTCTTACACGAGTCGGGAGACTTGGAAAAGTTACCCCATTATTTACGTACGCCAATGCGAATGTGAATAAACAGCAGAGACACGCGTGACTTGAATGAATAGACATAATATTCACAAGGACGAGATACTGTGAAAGTTTTACGTTCCGAAAATATTTATATTTTATTCAATATGATACCTCCTTGTAAGATGCTTTGTTTGACCGAAGAACAGGAAAATTTTGAACAAAAATTCTCACTTATAGTAGAAGTTATGAACTTTTTACGTGTGTGCACTTTTATAGAGGCTTATTACTTTTTGAGAGGTCTGGCTCTTGTGATACAGGAACTCCTAGTACAAGGGCCAGGGCTACACTGATGTTTGTGCCAAAGATGTGAAAACAAATATATAAATGAATATACAATCATATTTTGTACTGAAATGAGTTACTGGAATCATTAGGATACTCGACAAAGATATGTATAAAGGGATTCTTTTTATACATTTTTCTCACGCTTAAGATCTTTTTATATATAACCTTTATGAAGGCTAGCGCTGAAAATAGCTACATAGCGGACATACACACAAAGGCACGTTAGGCAAAAACTTTAAACCTAAATCTTTCTTTTGCTCTACAATTGCCATTTGAACTACTTACATTGAAAGTTCAACATCATTAAACAATAAAGATGTAATGGAAAACAGGCAATATACAAAATTCAGTGCAAGCGATACTGTAGAACTAACTATTCAGGTATTTAATTAAATGTTGTATGCATTACGTATCCAGTAGATTGATGGTATGCAACACTGATAGGTAACATAATTTATTTTGTGAATTTGTAAATCTTGATCACATGTTGCTATCGCGGATAGAACCTAACCTAATTGCGTAACAGACTTTCAATCACAATCCGAATTATTTTGAAGGATATTGCTAATCCATTGCTTCTAAGGTTCGAACAATTTGTCTGCTCAACAACGTAAATAAAACAATTAATGCTGTTGTACTTTCACAATCAAAGCCATTGCTACTGTTAGTGTGTAACGCAATCACCCCGATGGTTGAGAGTGGCTCCCAGCGTAGTGTTTTATACAAGCACAGAGAGTAGTTTTTTTCTAGAATTCCTTTTCATTAGCGATACAAACAAAAAACCTCCGGGCCTATTAAGAACGCGCGGAGTAAAAGCGAATACGAACGATTTAAAAAAATTAAAATGCTCGTTTTGCACATTTTATTTACTTAGTTTTACGACTTTATTCATATCCATGGCTGATACTGCCATTCGTGGATCTTTGATAGTCGTTGCGGGTCGTCAGAAGCCCGAAATTCTGACAACCAGTCGTATCAAGGGGTATCGTATTACCCAGTTACTGGGTTGTGGAGGTCAAATAGGCAGTCGCTCCATGTATAAAACTGGTATTCAGCTACATCTGGTTAGACTAGAATCCGACCCCAACATAGTTGGGAAAAGGCTAGGCAGATTTACTGATTGACTGGGTGATACTAATTGTGCTTGTTGCAAAAATGTAAACCAAAATGCTATAGGATAGTTGTATCATCGATTCGAAAACCGTTGGAATTTAGTTAACGTTTACGTTTCACGTTCGTGTTAGCTAGTGCCTCTTATAAACGATTATAAAAATTACAGAGTAGTCTTACGAGTGTCAACAACAGGTATTACGGTTAAAAACAAAATCTGGCATAGATATCTGTCTGCGATGCTGTATATCAAAACACATAAATGACAAGGCGAGACGATTCCCGCCTTACTGCACGCAATATCACCCGAGTTGTTTATACCATTCGGGTTTTATATACCTTCGAGTAAAAATGCTTGAGGTACTGCAAATATAAATGAGCCTATAGCTAGATTGACACATTATCAATTTTCATCCATAAATAATTTTGATACCAGTTTATACAACATTATGTCACACCCTAACATAAGTAATTATACGAGCACACGTAACTTCGAACGTTGGTGTATTAGATTGCAGTTTTCCTCGACGTAGAAATCTTATTTTTCAATTAGAAGTAATAATTAACAAAAAAATAAGTACCTATTGTCACTCTTTTAATCTCTTCGTTTCTAAAGCGAAAAATAAATCATTTCGATTGTAGCCCACGTGTTTAACTTTATGGTGTTCAATATTTCAGCAGTTTTCATTGCTCACAATCACAAGACGCTTTGTCCTAGAATTAGCAATATAACGTATTTACGAATAATCTTTGGCTTACAGATTAATTTACATAATTTTAATATGTACCTACTGTAACACCAGATTTGTTCCGATTAAGTACATTACCATAATCACGTATAAAATAACTGAGATCATCCCTAACGGTTTGAAATAAATCTCTTTGGTAAGAGATTTATATGGAGTATTTAAGGTTTTATTTGTATAATCGTAGGAGTGATGTTTTGTATCAGTAGAGAGAATCTATTCAAGTGTACGAAGGTAAAATGTGTCGCCAGGGCGGCGGTGGGCCAAGGTGAGTATTATCGTCCCTGATGCGTTCATTATTCAGCGGCGAATGGCGATCAGAACCAACGCGCCGACCTGTTCGCATATTCCATTCATTCGCTCCTTTTGCCAATTCACTCTTTAACACCTTCTTACGGTTCGATTCACGAGCTGAATAAAATAACGACCCGAAAGCTCATGAGAGAAGATTGAATGCTCAACACGACGAGCTCGTAATACTTATAACGATTTTAAAAGCGGACACGGATTTTGTAATAATTAAGTTAACAACGAAACTGGCAGATGTGCTCCAGCTTTATTTTAAGAGCATTTTCATTTTCTTCTGTTCCCAAATTAATTACCACCGCATTTCGTTCCGAGAGCTATTAAATATTATACATCTACCTACATAACATACTACCTTCGCTCTAAGTGAATTATTATGTTTAGAAATCTTAATCAAAACTCAATCACAATCATTCTTGTCTCTTAGACCTTAGAAGCCCTCACAAAGTACCCTTATACAAGAAAGGGACAGAGGTCAATATTTCCATACTAATATCATCGTGGACAGGCTGATTGGTGACGGCTTTGGGTTATTAATATCCACAGATACTACTTATCCGACCGATTTAATGAAACAATCGCCCAATCGGCGTAATCGAACTCAGTGAAACAAGACATTTCTAACTGTGTACTTCTTTTTAACTTTTATATGGTAACGTTATACAAGAAATAAAGTAGGTATTGCAAAAAGTGAAGTTGCCTTTCTTAACAACCACAAAGACAGATAGTCCAAAACTACACAGCCAGTGATCACATGAAAGGAACGAAAGCATTTTCTTGGAATAATCAAATTAAACATATTTTATGTAGGTCTATTTATATGAGGTTGTGGGTAAATACAATGTAATCTTCATTTTCTGGTTTATGCCAATTCTTCTTTTAGAATACACCGTTTACTACTAGTTTAGCAAACATCTAATTGAACGAAATGCATTAAAAGTAAAATTCGTAATTCGGCGACCTTTTCTCAATGTCCTATTGTGTGGTGAAACACACACGATAGGACATTGAGAAAAGGTCGCTGCTGCAGCATACGAACTTGTCGGAAGGTCGGAAAACGAATTTTTAAAGTACCCTGTGGTCGTGAGAGACGTGACGCGAATCACGGCCAGCCCTCGGCCTGCTATCTATTTGTTCGGCCAAATTTTCTGAAAATACGTATCTAAACTCGTAATTTTCACACAAAATTGAACCGCGGGCGTCATCGCACGATTTATTTTGTGGACATGCTCGGGGTCTCGTCTGAAGATAAGAACGTCTTCAAACAGATACTGTTCAGTAACGCGACTGATGAAAACTTGCCGCTCCCCAGGGCGACCTCTCTTTTATTTCTCCAAGTTATAAAAAGTAATGAGGTATTTTATGTCTATTGCTGGTGCGTTCTATTGTTCGAAGTTTTCCAACCGAAACGGGATTCTCAAATAGATTTTTAGTCCGAATGTCTTAAAAGTTTATTGTCTTTATTGCAAATACCAAGCCATAAACAAACATGTAGAGAATAGCAAGGCTAGTTTGATACAGATTCTCTAGTGAAATCCCTAGACGTTTAGTAGGTTTAAAGACCATTTATCTATCAATAACATGAACGTACAGACGGCAGAGTTGGCAATTTGTCTTTTTTTGCAGCTCCCGGAGGGTGAGTCATCGTTCGATAGTAGTAACTTACTACACATGAATGGTTCTCAATCTCAGTACTTTCTAATTGTGCGCATAATTGTGTGACTTTTCATTTATTGGCGTTGTGTTCATTTTAGCTGAAAGCTGGATCAAGTGTGTGTATGCGATTATTACTGTTGGTAGGTACCTATATTTTTAAATACCGTTTTTATTCAAGACCGTGGTTAATCATGGCATGGCAAAAACGACAGAACTAATTATTTCTACAGAAAAGGTTGAACAGTTAATTTTAGAAACCGAACATAACACGATTAATCTGACTGTCCAAAGAGGTAACGGCTAAAAAGGTCGGTTGAGGCATGGCCGGTCCTGTAATCCGACGCTACAGCCAGTGTCCGGATCCAAGACATACGACACACGCATACATTTTCACGCTAATCTGAACCCGTGACGTTTCTCTGCAACTAATATTTTTAGGCTAACGAGTGTGTTATTGAAACAGGCCCCTTTTCCGTCACAAAACACACTAAAACATAGTGACATTCTCCTTTCCTGTATAACGTAAAGCTAAATGGAGCAGAATTATTGTAGCTATATGTATTAAATAAATGTGCTGGGAAATACTTAACATGTGACAAATGGCAGTACTTACAACTACTGCTGAATGTTTGTACGTCATTTAGAGTGTAATTTACTGACATGATAAATCGCTGTTGCTATTTTCTTGTAACATAGCCTATAGAAGCCACCCACAGTGCAAATTGGTACCACCTACATACGATATAGTTAAAGGAGTATACAGATACTTACTTTTTCTTAATATGTTAATTTTAAAGATTATTCAAGTAAAATATGGAAAAGGAAGGCTGAGGAGGAAAAATAATATCATGTAGGATAGGAGTAGAGGAAATATAAGGGGGGAAAAGCTAACAGATGATCACCGTAATCTTATTAAACATACAGAAGAAACATAAGAATCTTCGTAATTACCCAACCTTCATACAACTATAGGTACCTACTCCCTATTGACGACCGCGACAGTATAATCTTAGTAGATACAAGGAAGGAACACATGCGGAAAAATTGAGTAGACAATGTAAAACAAGCTTAGATATTTTTTTTGCAGGGCGAGCAGTTCTCATAATAGGTTTTGTTACTTAGTGATGCTCCAATACCTAAATATATTAAGAGTTTGAAGCTTTTATTCAATGGAATCCTTTCATCCGGTGCCTGAAATATAGTAGAAACATCTGCCAACCGAAAGTGCCAATAAAGAAAAGAAAAAACTATCCAATGGTGCTCACTTACTCTAAATTACAGGAGGGTTAGTTATCAGTGGACAGTAACGGCCGCAATATGTAATTGTAGTGTGATAAGAATAATGAATGGAGACGCTCGCCTGCTGAGGTGGAGCAGTAATTACCGCGACCGCGTCCGAGCGGCCGACACACGCGCCGCCGCACAGATAACGCACCCAACCCTTATCACTACACGCTCCTTACCGTTTGTCATAAATTTTATCACTCCGATGAGCGGACGTAAGCGAGACCTCTTTTTTCGGATTCTCTCTTCCACCGAATTAACGACCCGTGAACTCGTGAGCAACGCTCCCAGCGTCTGTTTTATTTTTTCAGTCACAAACACTATCACTTCAAAAGATTATCAGCCACCGCATTTTTATACTTTGCACCACAACACCAACTTTGAATTAGCTTTCAGACATCCTCTGTTAATGCTGGTTTTTTCAAATATTTAAACATTTATTAAAGTATGTAAATAAATAAAGTTTATCACTTTTTGAAATGTGTCAATTCAAAGTCAAGATAATAAATAACCGTCGTCGTAACTACAAGTTTTTAATAGTTTGGAAGTGATAACACTAGAGAAATTCCTGTGAGAGAGGCGATTTGAGGTTGTGCGAGTGTTGTCGCGCGTTGAATGTCAAACGTTGCGGGGGAAGGTTCGCGTAGCGCGGAGTCTCCGCGGTGTCGGCAGTCGCTTGGCTGGCGGCCGGCTGCGGACTGCGCGGGTAGCGCTCGCTCGCTCGGCTCGCACCGCGCGCTCGGCGCACGCGCCCCGCGGGGATCGATACCCCCGGCCCAGTCCACTGCCGCGCCCGCCGGGGCCGCCCGCACCCACACCACCACGACACGCACGTCTCCTCGTCACCACGCACGCACACTACGCGCCGCTTCTCTCGCTTGCCTTGATTTTTTGAGTCTCCTCCACAGTGAACCTCTTAGTCAAGTGCAAACTAAAACTTTGAAATAAAATAAACAACAGCCTAAGAAAAAGTTTGCAAACCAGTTAAATATTGTTCTTTTTGCTTAAATTGTGTCCAGACGTCTTCACAAAACCTTGTGAATGTGCGTAAACATTTAATTCAAACAAAAAAAAAAACCGTCTTCTTTATGACGACATACGACTTTTCAGGCAAAGAAAATAAAATAATCTCTAATATTGCACAGAATATTAACATTTGTGCTCAAAAGTGTTCAGCTTCTCCGTTTGTGCTGCTTACACCACCAGACGGTTCGACTTGTCGACTGCACAATATTATATCCTCTACTTTATCTACGCCATAAATATATTGGTTTATTATGTACCAAATATAGCATTCAACACCACCATATTGTGTGCTCTGAATATTTGCCACGCAGGTTGCTGCTATATTTTATTTTTCAAGTGTTTGGGGAAAGTAAGCTTAGATGGGATGACAAGAACCGTAATTACTTTCACAAAATATGGAGAAACCTGAAAGAATAAACAACAACAAACGTTGGCGATCATATTTATGTGTACTAAATGTAGTCTCACGACCAACCTCGGTTAATTCCATTACCACCTTTCTGCTGGTTACCATTTTCTTTTATGTGCTCCTCGTACGTACCTCGTAATCTCGTGCGACTCGCGCCAGTTGCAGGAAGTGACTACATGAAACAAACGCGCGCTTACATTTTCATGTTTAAGTTGGTAATTGGCTTAATTTATTTACGCTCTTCTTTCTCTTCTCAAGCAAAGCTTACGGAATGACATTAAAATACTATGGAGAGCTTAACAACAAGCGTTAGTCTTGATTCTATAATGAAAAATAACTACACTGTCTGTACTGTTCCATCGGCTTTGACATTAAGTGTCACCATCAATTTTCAGGGACACAAAAAGCTCGGCCCCACGTCACGCTTCTATTACGATAACTTATTACGTTACAGTTATGTCTGTTATTTATTCATACCCTATGACTTAGGACTATCTCGGTATTACGTCAGTCTGGGTAAAGTAAATGTTACAGAGTAATAGTTATTTATGTATTAGTGCGTTCTGCGAGTCATAGGGGTGGTGTACACGTAGGAAAGCAATCTGAATTTATTGCGCGCTCAATCAGCTCCCGATAACCGCTCCCTCCATCGCCGATACACCGTTACACTAAATCGGATAGCAAGAAATCCGTCTCGTGAAGCTTCGCGTTCCCTAGATTTCGTTTAACGTTTAAATATTGAAGTAAATCTCGGGATTCTATTAGCAAAATATAAATCTAGAAGTTTCAGGTAGGGTACCTACGGAAATAAATTAAATAAGAAAAGAAGTCGGTGTAGAAACATAAGCCAGTCAACAAGGTGATAGCAAAGCTCAGTAGCCAGGTTGCTCCAGACGTAGTAGGTGAACACAAATTGTTTTCAATCGTGGAGGGCGGAAGTTATTAATATTTCACTTTGATATCGAATAAGTCGATGCCCACGATGCACCCGTGACGTTGTCGGCCGTTACTAACCTCGACTATTTATGCCGATTTGGGTTAGTTCGATGGGTATCTCCAATATCCGTCAGTCGAGTGGACGTTGTAGGTCAGTTACAAATAACAATGCGCAGCTATCGGATAACGTTGATGTTTTGGGGAGCCATAACTTTTACCGCTCTAGACTTACAATAATAATTAATTGATTCTAGCTATTTAGAGACTTTGTGATTGATACCACTACTACTTTGATGCTTCGCTTCTTATGACATCTTGAAAACTTTTTATGTAATTTGTATTCTGAAGTTTTAAATTATTTAGCTACATACACACACATAAACACATCATGAAGTTTAAAACAATTTAATTGTGTCAGGCAGTTGGCACTTATTCTGAAATACTAGCACTCAATAACTGTTACATATGACATATAAAGGAGATGCGATTGACTCGATAAAAAGTTCAAGAGGTCATAAGAAGCGAAGTATCAATACGTTATCATAACCCATCTCAATCGTGGGTAACATTCCTAATCAAGAAGTTTTGATCACATAAATATCCCAGCCAGCTGTCCCGTAAAAATCACAAAATATTCATCGGGGCTGTGAGGAGGCACGCGGGAGGTGCGGCCCTCCGCATTACTCCGACAAAAACCTCCACTAAACCAGAAAAAACTTCCATTCAACTGCCTGAGGAGTACATAAAACGTGATGAAAGGACACCCTGGAGCCGCAGCAATATGAACACTGTTTTTCTTCCGTTCAATAATCTTTTATAGAGTATCTCAGACCGGACAGACATTCAGCTTCTTCTTATTAATTGAGAAGCACTGAACTTTATGCTAAGAGTTTATTTTACAATTTAAGGAAATAATTAACGTTTTTTATATTTAAGTACTTGTTTGTTTCATTGTTCTTGTGCCTCAGACCAGAGATAGGTTGACGTTTACAACAATTTATACTGAAAGATATTTTTAATTGTTTATATTTTCGATGTTTATTTGATTGACGTATTTACTAAAGTTGTTTTTTATTTGGTTTCAATTTTTGCAAAGATATATGCGATACCTAAAGCGATTAGTTGACTAATATGTACAGTTAGACCAACTGAACACTCATACCATCTAATTAGACTGAATTTATATCTGCTGAAATGTCTATCAGTCACGAACGATTGATTAGAATAAACACCCTTTACACACGACACATACTCTTACACACTGACGTCCTTTTTATTTATTTCGATACGTGTCAACATGTAAACAAGATCAACAGTTTCAAACTCATATAAACTCGCCTAAAATTCTGTCATAATGTTTAAATAAAATACTGAATTAGAGAAATATCATGGAGCTCATTTTTCATACGACTAAACAGAACACCTGTTACCTGTGTGAGCACAAACAAGGCACAAGTGTCATTTAATTTAGACACGCCGTACGTCGACTGTTGACTCATTATATAGCTATTTTAACCCTTAACAAAGGAGGATATGGTTGCGTCAATTCATAGAGGAATATTTATGTGCTTGCGAATAATTTATGCGTTTCTCATTAACCCAAGAAGAGTGACTGTGATACGAGTGACGCATTTTTATGTGTTTTTGCAGCAAGGCTACTTTGTTTCAATTTTACGATGTCGAATAAACGAACGAATAAAAATTCTATTTATTAAAAGTAACATGCCATTTTCGATATTAGCAATCTTCTAAGCAGTAAAAAGTTTATGCCGTATGAATTATACATACTTACATATTTTTGAATGAAAATGTCTTATTCCCGCATGGAATGGCTATAAAATACAGTAGGTAGGTACATTATATAAGGCTGGATCATTGGCACAAGAAACTGTGAATTTCACTTTAAAAAATATAGCTACCCATGGCTTCCTAACTACTATTAAATCTGTCACCAAAAATATCAACCTAAAAGTGCATAAAATAGAATAAACAAAGTTCAAACATTATCCCAAAAACCGGGGTGGACGTGACCAGGGTCACTAGGTGCACAGACGCGCTCTTTTTGAGCACTCCGAGAACACATGTAACATCTGGCTGAACGTACAAGGTGAGATGATAAACATCATATTTATATTTACCAATGCGACCCAAAAAAATTGAAATCGTAAAATGAGCACTTCTTTCACGTTTTCAAGTCTCAAAATGTTTATCGCAAATGCGTGCAATATCATACAAAATGTATTTTGTTTCGCAGAGTAAAATATATACTCTGGCGAGTTGGAACACTCCAGAGATCAATTTTTTTGAATGATTTATCAAACTTTTATTTGTTTTTTTTATGGTTTAACTCCTAATGGTCGATCCCAGATGTTTTTTTATGGGAATGCTCGTCATAAGTAAAGATTATCGAACTTTGTACTTACTCTAGATAGATTATTAGTAATACTCCACAACCCTTTAAGGAAAGCGCACCCTGCCAAATGGCGAAAATCGCTGCAACGAGAAGTGAAAGGAACAATGATATCACAATTGCACGAGCGACAGAGCTTCTTGGTCATCACTCATCAGCCATGCACGATCATGTACCTATGTGAGAGTATAGTGTCACATATAACATTACCTACATCTTATTTTAAAGATGTTTCCAATTTTTACGTTGACATTGACATTTTATGTTCCAAATTCTTTTCGCATAAAAAATGTTTATCGAGTTTAATCAATGAGACCCTGGAATACCTAACTAAAAACTCATTATGTGGCAGGTGTTCGGCCGACGGCCAATAAAACAACTTTTATTGGTTTTTCTTTTACTGTTTACTTATTCCATTCTTTTGCCCTTAAGCAGATTTTGATTCAGTATTCAGTGACATACAATGTCTTTAGAAATTGCCCTGAATAAGATTTTTACCCAATAAATAATAATTTATTTTGAAAAGAATGGCGCTGTCGTAAAAAGCAACATCCTAAAAGCCTTAACGAGAAAAAAAACTAAATTGCGCCTTATTTCACACCTGTAGCTTTATAAAACGGGAAGACCAACTAGATGAGAGAGTAATTAATTTACCCGCCTATTTTAAAATGTTGTGACTTTCGTCGGTAAACTCATAAAAGAAAATAACCGTGAAAACCTTAACAACAGAAATTGGCTTCCATTTTCATCTACGTTTACGGGTGGGAAAACCGCCTCAAAATTGACTTATGAGTAGGACACAGCAGTTTTATATTATTTATTTTCTGAAAGTTATGATTTTCAGATAGATAGGATTCAAACGTGTCACAGATCATTAGAGAAACTGATAGCTATCGGTAAATATAGAAAAAAGCTTTAGTACCTCGCCAGGATTATTTGCCATGCGCATTTTATATCAATGCATGGAACTAATCTAAGTAATGGATTCCACGTGGTGTGTTTTTCACCAGTAAAAACAATTACATTCGTATGCAGACGCAATAAAACTGTATATATTGTTTCGTAAGGTGCCGCACAACTTCGAAACATGGAAAAATATTTTTGTTTCGAATGAAATGTGGTCAGCTCTTGGAAATAAACAGCTAAACTTAAATAGAGACATTTGTAGCGCAGACTCAATAGGTTCACGGCTTAGTGGATGACAAAAGCCACATTAGGCAGCTCCAGATCAATAAACAGCATTGGATATTAACTAGCGGCGCGCGAGCGATGCACGTTTGCTACCGTCGCACATCACTGACTCTATTTCAGTGTCCACGAACATCATTAATTTTTCAGTCCATTTGACATGTATTTCTTTTCATACGATTCTCTATCGAAGAAGGCTTTATGTGTATGTTTTTTCGTTAGTTACTTTCGGAAAAATTGATACAGCACACATTTCTACGATAAGATAAATCGTTAAATGCTGCGTCTAGCTAAACAAGGTGAAAAAGGTCGATATCGAAACGTTTCACTATAAAAGGGAGTATTAATATTTAAAATGTCGTAAAGGTGAGTTTACGGATATAATATTTGAGTAGTCGCTGTAAGCATAACTGTAACGCAGCGAGTGCTCGGGCGATATTTGCCGCATGCTCGAGTCGCGCGCTGTTTGCCAGACAAACACTCCTGGAGCCCCCCCCCCCCCTCGCCGTGCCCGGCACGCTAACCATCAGGCTATCACCTGTCACGCTGCTTAGCGACAAAGAATTTCACTCACTTCTATTTTGGGTACGAATAGGTATGAGTTTGTAAAATCTCCTTGTACAATACTAGGGTGTAGGGTGGCTGGCCTTTTATTCTTACATAATACCTTTAACAGTTTTCATAGTTTGATTTTAAAACTTGGAACATAAAATACATTTAGTTCCACTTCAAAGTTAGTAACAAAATAAAACAGAAATAAAAGTGCTACAATTATATAAAATTACCGGTGGGAGTTTCATAAACGTCGTATTTACATCGCGTGTAGTAACTGTGACTTTAAAATAAACAAATACAATATTTTCTGGTTCGCTTATTACGCTTATGACAATTTTCTCCTCCCAATTTACATTAATAAAGTATCCTTCAAATACAACGTACTAATTAGATAAACAGAGAACAAACCGTTGGCGTCGGTAATAAGTGTTAATTTATAACGTCGTTGAATCCCTCTGTTATCAGTTATCTATCGCCCTCTAATTCTGAATTACATTTCAGTTCTATTGAAAAGAATACCTGAAAACTGTTCCCGAAAACTATAAAAAAACCGTTTTAATGCTATTTGAGTTTGTTTCAAGTCTTATAGATTCAATAAAGTCTAGCTTCAAAATTATTTTCTTTAACAACACAGACTGAAACTTGTGACCGCATACGAAATGAAATAACACAATATTAAAGTTTTTGGCACAAACTCGGTATGTTGTCCTGCTCGCGTTGTACCGACTTCCAGAATAACTTGAACGTGTTCGCCATTTTCATGCTGATTTTAAAATTAAAGTAAATAGCAACTATGCTAGCTGTTATGTGTTATTGGCAAAAAATAATAGAGTAACCCATTTCTTACCGTGGGGTTACTATTAGACTAGATAATATTATCATGATTCTGTTTGATATCATCCTTCTGAATTTTAATACGTATAACATGGTTTAAATATTAAACCCTTTATTCGCTAATTATAAAAATAAAGCTATAATTTGTGATGAAATGCATTTATTACGGATTTTAGGATATGGTGTCTAAAAACATTTGACTAAATATAATAAATCAGTCAAAAGAATAAAATAAATCCTGCTACTACTACTAAAAACGAACTTATTATTGCATAAGATTAAAACAGTACCAAATAAATAAATACTTGATCAGAGTTCGCCACATCATAGCTCATTAACGTTTGTTATTAAAAACATATTTGTCATTCCTCTCTCCGATAGACAATGTGATGCCTTTGGAAATAATCACCCTCATCTCAAGTGGAATGTTTACGTGCCAGCGTAATGTTTGTAAGCAATCTGCGAAAAATGTAAACGAATCGAGACAAGCGCAAGAATGTGTCGCGTGCCGCCCGCGCCGCCTCGTCATTCGCGTTATTCGACAAACAGAACACTTTTACACAACAACTGTTTCGATTTATTTCCCACCGACCAAGCAGGCCCATTTGACATCATCAATATTCGAGCTAAGCGCCAAACGATGGCGGTATTCATTTTTCATTTTCCCATCAACCACTTTTTGTTTTGATTACATTTATGTTTCATCATACCCCCGTTAAACTGTTTTTGTTACTTTAATTTGTTACTGTCACAAGGGTTTCTTTTTAATATCGATGTTTTGCTAACCATAATAAACGCTGATTTGGAAATAAACTAATGTATCTGTAGTGTATATATTTAATAGATATGTAAACACTGTCTCATGCACATTAGTAGGTCAGGTGAGAGGAGTCACTAATGACAACTGACAGACAATTGAAAGTAAAACGCACGAGAGGCTTTGTGTGGTGATGTAATGAGCCAGTCGTGTAGTGATATAATCAGCTTGGTCAGTGGGTCGTCTTATTCTACAGTGCTGAATATGTCAAAGCGCGTCAATTTGTAAAAGTTCATTAAGTATGGATCTCGAATATCATCAACTGATGGTTATTTACTCTATCATGATCTTCAAACTACCAGTAGTATATATCTCTGTGACATGCATCGTGTGACTACCTCGTTGGTCTAGTGCAAGTGCTACGATTGAGCGATGAGGCCTGGGTTCGATACCCAGATCGGGCAAAGTGTCGGGCAAAATGGGTTATTCCATTTAGGATTTCTCAGTAGCAGCCCGCAGTCTGGATTCGTGCCCGGTTGATGGCAATAGGCTCGCTCCCTATTACATGGGACTTGAACATAACTGGCGAAATGGAGTGCGCTAAAGATACTCCTCTGCCCAACCCTTCGGGGAATATAGCTGTGATGTTATTGTGTAGTAAACAAAGTACGGATAACTCCATGCAGTAACGTGATAACCAGGTAGAACGTTATTTAACGTGAATACATAATTAATCCCTCAAACTTTCCGTCTCTGGTAAACAGTTAACCAAGTTAAAATGTAGGTTGCTACAGCTAACTTATCTACTACTAACTACCTACATTTATGTTAAACTGAACACAACAGTTTCACGCAAAACTTTCCGTTCGCGCTTTTTATAGAATACTGTTTTAGAAAGTGGTCCGGAGATAAACTTGAGTCTTGTGTTCAAAAATAATCGTACTCGGGAGAGTTCAAACTACGAGTACGTACACGTTGTAAAGAAAACAGTCGCACGCCACGGTACAGTAATTATAATATTCCCTCCACTCGATCCCTCGACGGCAAAGCTCTTGAGCCGACACAATACAATGAGTACGCAATATCCATTATTTTACCGCGACACGATTATTTTACTTTCTGTATCCTAATTCGTCAGGTAGGAGACAATGAAAGGAATAATTTCCCCATGCATATTAATGAACTAAGGTCCAGACTCGTCTTGCCGCTCACGCTTTTACTGCGTATTAATATTATATAGTTTCTTGATACCTACCAATAACGATAAATCCGTTATATTGATTTTACCTTTTCCTAGATAGTTTTACCAAGGACTTATAGTAGGAGACATTTGTATTTTTAAATACAAATGAAATATCGCCTCTTGCGTTAGCGAATAGAGACTAAAATACTTCAGTATTAAAGTCAATGGTTCCCACGAAATTAAACAATGTTTACTTTTCAAATATAAAATAAAACCAGGTAGTATAAGTAATGACCGCGGCACTACCAAGTAGGTTGGCCGCGTAGCCGCTGCCCGTAGCGGTGGCCGCGTCTCGTAGCTCGCTAAATGTTTGCTACGTCAACACTGACTGAAGCAGGGGCTACGCCAGCTACGATACGGCTACGCGACGCTCCCCAACAAAACATTATTAGACGAATAAACAAGCACGGTGTTTTCAACTTTTGGTTATTAAGTGAAGATAAAAACAATCAATCTGCCTAGCCTTTTCCCAACTATGTTGGGGTCGGCTTCCAGTCTAACCGGATGCAGCTGAATATATGGAGCGACTGCCTATCTGACCTCCACAACCCAGTAACTCGGTAATACGATACCCCTTGGTAAGACTGGTTGTCAGACTTTCGGGCTTCTGACAACCCGTAACGACTGTCAAAGATCCATGAATGACAACCGGGGCCAACGGCTTGATGTGCTTTCCGAGGCACGGAGAAGTCTCGATATGTAAAGATAGTCACCCATCCATGGACCTCCGGCAAGCGTAGCTTAACCTGATGGATCGACCCGTGCGGCTGTTATTACTTAGCCACGAGCTCCTCCCTAAGTGAAAATACAAACAAAGATAATTAGTAAGTGTTGCTAGATTGCTATACAAGATTTAATATCTTTGTACTTTATGCGAGAATGAACGTACATAGAATTTTTTACATACCCTAAAAATAAAATAAATGTTGTCGTGTTAAATATGAGGCCTCATGTTTGGATATATGAAAACTGAGAGTGTACGAGTCAGCGGCACATTTGATGGAATAATAAAGCAAGTTTTATAGTGTTTGTTCGCCTCTATAAATCTCGGGGATTGGCCGACAGCGCCGACACAGATGCGTGCGCGATAGCGGACAAGACTGTTTGTTGACAGCATTACGATACCATCGCCTTATACCTCCGATTTATCTCTTTATGGTCGTGCAAATAATAAATGTGATTTCTTTCAAATTAAGATAGAAGTTTGACCCTCTTTGACCGGTAAACTATTTGATGGAGCGATATAGAAAATAGAATTTGCTATTAACTTTTGTGTAAGATTAAATATGTGAACTTTTATATTATTAGCGTAATTGTCGTACTTAGAACTAAGCTTATCTTTAATTAATTTGTCTTATACAAGGCATTAGTACCTTTTTTACTAGGAATTTTGTTCACTGTCTGTTAAAACTAATAACATTAATAACATTAATTAATACGTTACCTAAGCATAATGGAGATGATATTATTCCAGGAACCTTAATCCATAGTACAGTTTCATTGTTTGCTAATTAAATTTTACTACATAATTTTTTACAATTTTTTACCTGAACATTCTGACTGACATCTATCTTAACCTTCGCATTGGGTCTTCGAATATTATGACGAATATGCTTTAAAACTATACTTGTGGCGGTACCTACATTCATTCAAACTACGCATCAAAGACCTGACGTCTCACAAAAATCCTGACGTTACAAAAATCCTGCATCGCGCAATTAGAGTTTACCGTGCAGTGAACATATACAGGGTTACTGGTAACTCGACGTATTCCTTGCAGGATGTCATAGTAGGGTTAAAATGCAACAAATTAAGCCACCAAATGTTCTACCGAAATTCAGTAGTTTTTGAATTAGTTAAGAGTTTTAGAGCTAAAAATTACAAAAAATTAAATGTTTTGTTAGTGATATTTGCCAAAGTTTTAGGCATTATTGAACTTTTAATTATTAACAAAGGTCTGCTACGGCGTCAACTATGATAATAACTTAAATTTCAGTACAGTCGCGCCGTAAATCATTTTTAAATTGGTTTCAAATGGTTTAATCTGGGATTTTTCATTAAAAAACTAAAACTCTTAACTAATTCAAAAACTACTGAATTTCGGTAGAACATTTGGTGGCTTAATTTGTTGCATTTTAACCCTACTATGACGTCCTGCAAGGAATACGTCGAGTTACCAGTAACCCTGTATACAAAAATTCAATATCAATCATTGGGCAGTTGCCCGCCAGACACAACACCCATCTGGTCAGAGGATCCTCTCTTTTCTATGGCGGATGAGTGAACTTTACACCCTGTTCTTCATACCCCTAAATACTCAAAAACAAAAATAACGACTTGTTCAACTTGAAGATAAATCACAAAACCCATTATGTGAATTAGAAATAATAAATCATATAAGTGTAGGAAGCTTCAGTAATAGAGCCGGCAGGTGCCGACTCTACGCTGCACTAACAAGAGAAGGGATCAAACATCGCCTGTGTTTAACCTCCGCAGCAAGTGCTTCAAACGTTCTCACATAGTTACAGCCACATCATGGAACTATGGAACACAAAACTCACACTATGTCATTAAATCCTTATTTTACTCCTAATTATATTCATACTTCTTACGTACGTTAATTTGATGAGGAATATGAACACTTCCTATACTAGCGGTGTTCAATAAAAAGTCATAAATATAATCAATAAAATAAAAAATGACACTTAAAAATATCGTAATATCGATAGCACCAAAACCTTAAAGTCATACGACCGCATCACTAAACCATAAACAATTTCAACCGGCCATTTTTGTTAAGATCTTTGGAATTTTTTTAAAACCTATGTTGTAGATTTTTTTAAATATTTTTGCCGTCGATAAAATTATGCATAGATTCCCTCATTTCGATATGTGCACATTATAAAGAATCACACTGTACACAACCTTTAACAAATTCACACAGGTCTAACTGGGGAGACAGTATCTGGCGATAGGGTGTCATTATGTAATGATATAATTTATTTATTTATTCTTGTACGTACACACAAAACACTTAATGAAAAAAATACATAAAAATAGAAGTTTACAAAGTTCGTGCGTATTTCAACCAACACTTTCAGCAGACCTGGGACATATTCATTTCAGTTTGGGTTTAAAGAACTTTATTTCTCATAAGAACTTAACTAGCAGTTCGCTTATAATGAGATACATAAATATGTGATTTTAACATCATTTAGTTAGTTACAACAATTTAGCATACCTATTCTGTTTTATGTTGTTTCGAACGTTGCGATGTATTGCCTTAATTTGTGTTTGAATATGTTTATATTGTCAGTTTTTTTATATCCTCCGGTAAACTTGAACAGCCGTGCTCCTTCAACCAATATTGTTTTTATATCCTCCGGTAAACTTGAACAGCCGTGCTCCTTCAACCAATATTGTTTTTATATCCTCCGGTAAACTTGAACAGCCGTGCTCCTTCAACCAATATTGTTTTTATATCCTCCGGTAAACTTGAACAGCCGTGCTCCTTCAACCAATATTGTTTTTTGCTATAATTAGTGCGACCAGTCTCTAGTTTTAACTGGATTTTGTTTTTATTCCTTACGTTGTAAGTTATATTTTCCATATGTATTTTTGTTATGTATGTATTATTTCATATGTATATTTGATTGAACCGATTTGGTGATGATTTTTTTTTATAAGGATGCAAGTGTAGTATTTGTAAAGATGAGTTATATTGAGTAGTTTGGTTTTTTTGTACAGTATTCTTGTCGGAGTTAAATAATGATAGTGAAATAATGTTTTTTATTTTATTTTTGTTTTCTTTGTAGTGGGTCTATGTAAGTTGTAGCAGTTTTCAGAGTAAAAACCCACAAATGACTAAATAATCAGTTGTGGGTTTTTTAAATTTTCGATAATTATCGAAAATTACTCCCGTCCAGGAACAGGCCTCGGCAAACAGTTGCACGTTAAGGGTCGATACACACATATAAGGATATGCCTTCTGGATAGTGTTAGGTAATTCACATCACATTCAAACTCAAACTCAAAGCATTTATTTCAAATAAACTTTTGAATTTTTGAATTGTCTAGGAGTCGTCAGTCAGAAAGATGATGCTAATTCCCTATTCCAAAGCGTAGTAGGTTCCCATGGAGAATAACGGGAAGGAAACTCCACGGACACTCTTTTAAATCAAAATATTGTTGCAATTGCCACTAACTATTAGCACGTAGTGTTCTCGGAAACAATTATTGTGGTGCCTGCGGATACACACAATTAATCAATCAATTTGATCTCAGATATTGCTGACCACGGCTTTCGCTCATCACCTGTATATGTATGTATACTATAGTCAGTAAATACACAACACTACATAAACTAAATAGATAATATTACAACGTGACCAGCTTGAGTTTAAAAAAAAAATCATAAATCTCTACTCCCAAAGGCTCTATTTTCATAATTCAGATAAAACTTTATTTATTGCGCTGATTTATTTGTTCATGTACCTGACATTACTCGTAATTTTTTGATATATGCATAATTTTACTGATATAATTCACAAACTTCGTGCGAAACCCCACACCAAATCGTAGTTCATAAATTTTAATGTAGGCACACGTTTTATAAGTAGGGCTTCAAGCTTTGAGTTTAGAGTTTTGTTAATTAGATCTGACATTTTATTCAATGTAGTAGTACTCGTATCGAGCCGCTAATCTTGCATAGCGGAGAAAATTACTAGGAGGTCTTTGCACGAGGCGTCTCTTTTGCTGGAGCTTATTCCAAGCCACTATTCATTCGAGCACGAACACGCCAGGCAGAGGCGTCGTCGCAGACGGCAACTCGACAAAGATCAAAGGAGAGTACTTTTCGATTAAACGCCGCCGCTTCTCATAATTTCTTGATTTTCAAACGGGCACGCTCTGCTACCTTGACAATTTTCAGCGTTAAATCTTACAATTGAATTATCTTCAATTAATTACTGACTCGGGCACTAACAAATAGTTTTATAATATTAACTTTTAACCGAAATGTCACCACCAGCTTTAATATTAATTTTCTTTCGTTAATTAAACCTTTAAACTGTAATCCAAGCTGATAAAGTAGTCGTGGTAGTGGTTTAATGCTCCATCGTTGGAAAACATCAACAGCAATTAATGAACAGTTATTTTAACATTAAAACAAGTAATCATCAAAACTTTGACGAGTAACGTATAATTAATGCAAAACTAGAAGACAACTCCGATTACAAAATTCGGACTCTCTAAATTGAATCAAAAGAAGCTAATGAAGAAAGTAGCTAGTGACAATTATATGATTCAAAAGAATAATCTGCATGGAATTAAGTAGTTTCTGCCCGTAACTTCCTCCGCGTGAAACTTTAGCGTGCAACTTGTCTCCGCACGTACAAAAACATAACCACTTGAGATATACTGAACGTACCACTAAATTTTTTTATTAAGAATACGTTATAAACAAGAATATTCAACATCTTCCGTGATATCGTGAAATCCCAGGTTTTCTCATTTCCCTGCGACATATACATAAACCATCTGAAATAAATTCTCAAAATGATGATGAAAACCACATCAAAATATGTTGCATATTTTAGAAGAACAACGCGGTCACACAGACAGACGCGAAAAGCAACTTTAATTTATAATTATGTATAGAAGTAGGTATAGATTTAAATTGTAATTAACAACATTCGTGACTGTAATGACTAATGAGTCAGGCTCTGACTAACCCATCACATGGGTGGCCATAAACAAAAATTTAATTTTGCCTAACATTTAAACGTCACGTGCAATGCAGAAAGCAATGGTAGCGTTTGTTATTGCCAAACTGAGCATATAAATAGATTCGTAAGCTAATTTTACCTGTGATAGCTACTCCCATATATGAGGCTACTCTGCAAAGCTATGAGGTCTTTGCTTCATTACTTGTAAACATAATATAAGAGTCTTCATTTTAACCAATAACGGGCCTTTAATTATAGGAATCGGCCATAAGTAGAGACCTTTAAGTACCTGTTGCCGTTACAGTCATGAATAGTTCATTGTATTCGATGCACGCTGGCATCATTTACGATGCAGTGGGCCCGCGAACTGAGCTGAAACCATGCCAGCTACGCTATTATTGCCTCCTAAAATAAACATAAGTATTCCCTACCTGGTAATTTATATTCTTTTGCTGGGCGAGTAAACTAATCTCATATTCACATTGCTTACACACACCTTCGCAGAAACTTATTTGTATAAATAGCCGTCTAGACTGTAGCCATAACCTCGCAGTTTTTATTATCATCTGTCTCATTCTCATTACATCTCGACACGGCGAGAAGTGCTGGGATGGCTCCAAGCGTTATACCTTCACTGTCATTTGCTACATCTGTGTTTAGCGTCATTTCTATTATTGTATTTTATAATACGATATTTATTTTATTTATTACGTAGCTATGTTGTTGCTAACATAAAGTCACGCAAATTATCATTTAGATTACACACAAAGTTTTGGCCGCAATAATATTATTTGAATACTGAAATCGCAGTATGTAAATCAAAAGTTAACGTGTTTTATTAATTCAGTAGCTTCTGCCTGTGCCTTCGTTCGCATGGAAGTCGTAAGATACTACAATATACTAAAATAACAGCCACATTTTTATAAAAAACTGCCTTGTTGGTCTAGTGGTCACAAGTGCTACTGTTGAGCATGAGGTCCTGGGTTCGATTCCCGCCCAGGTCAGTCAGGATTTGTGTCCCGTTAATGGCAATAGGCTCGCCCTCTCATTGCTCTCATTGCTTGCGAATTTTGTTGTTTGTAATGAAATCAAAATCAAAATATTTTATTTTATATAATACTACATGGGCACTTATGAAACGTCAGAAGCTAGGTGCACGCTTCCAATTGGTCATTTGCTATGGAGAAGAGCCGGCAAGAAACTCCACGGTTTTACAATATTTTCAAATTACAATGAATTAATGAACGCCGTTGTTCCTGCATATACTACCTAATACCACAACACTGATACGCTGACTGATGCATTCTTATAGATTATACCTGAAAAATTAATAATATAACAGAAGATTGTTAACACACAGGATTTCTCATCACCTAACACTAATTATATCTAAAGACTGGCCGCTACAATGAAGACTGGCCGAAAATTTGTTTATATTTGTATGGGAAACTTTTTGCGATTTCTGACTCTTCTAGTAGGTACTTAAACCTCAGTTAGTCTGATCGGGTATTTTTGATCCCCAATCGTCAATTTATTCTGGTGAAAATTGACCGTTTTCTTGCGAATTGTAATTTCTTTTTAATAAATCAATCAATCAAAATTTTTAGTTATTCGGACAACAAAAGATCCATAAATATTAGTATAACCTTAAAGCTAGTGTTAGTAGTAATAACAATACCTATAGTTATTTCAGTTTGACGCAATGTCTCAAAAAGTTAAGGACAACCTCCTAAGACCGATGTCGTGTAGTTACATCGGTTAAAGAGCCTGCCCTTACTGCCCCAACTCAAAAATCCACCTGTATATGTGATGATTGACTGCTTAACCCCATAGAGATATAGCGTGATGAGAACCATTTAAAAGATTATTTCTGTAACTATCTGCAATGTTCTAACCGTTTGGCAAGTCTTTTTAAAATTTGCTGTAAACTATAGAGCAATACAAACATAATGCAATATTGCTCATCCCCCATAGCAAATAGCGTGATAATATATACCCTACCGTATGACCCGACTTATGAGGTCACTATCCTGTAGAATTTGCGTGATGCTGGAACACACATTCAGACAGACAGACTAACAGACAAAAAATCTAAAAATGTGACACAAATCTGTTCTAGAATCAACCTTATAACCAGAGACGTTAATTTAATGTACATTTCCTTACCATTAACTAAGTAAATGTTAGCTATTAACAGCATGCAACAATACTGCCAAGAAGCCACGTTTACAAGTTACAAATACGCCGATAATCCGATATATGGCGCCTCGAGATAGATTAAATACCGCGCAAACTTGCCCTGTTAGGGTATACGTGTAACTGCATTATCCATACATGCATGTGTATGTACATCCTCAGCAATACATGGGTTTAGCGAGGGAATGATTTAGATATTATGAGCTACGGTACCTAAGCAAAATAGAAAACGATGTTCGGATCATTCGATCGATGGTTTTTTTCACAGGTGAAAACACCTTAGAGACTTAACTTTTTTAGAAAAGACAGTTCGTTATCCAACGTGATGACCTGGCACATTGGAACTTTTGAATCCCACCAGAGTAGATACCTTGCAGAACTACGGGGTGACATCCTGACAACACGAATACATAAGTTTGCAATTGCGACATACATAATATAATATATTTAGATTCAATTCACCACGTTGATAGACATCTGAATATTTCAACTTTTCGGAAATTATGTTCATAGAAATATTACACCAAATGTATATTTTTATCAACGGAAAAATCTATAAGTCTTCTACACGCATATTATGGAGTAACAGGAGTTACTAACAGTAGTAAACAATAAAAGATAAAGCATCCTAGCTTCGACAGAAAGGTAAGTAATTAACAAATGTGCCATCAGGTTGTCATTCTAAAACAACAGGCTTTTTAATTAATTGTCTCTAGCGGTTTCCACCAACGTGACACTTTGTCGTAGGTACCTATATACATTTCATTATGTTTCGTAATTGTGTAATTATACGTAGGCACGATGCTACTCGATCTTTTTACAAGCTCGTCCTCGCCGCGGGCTGTACCCCCTGCACCCGCGTGCCTCCGCGCCTCCGCGAACCTACGCATAAAACTCAAGTGCTGAAACTTGAGTGCCGAACTAACTCTACATTAAGTGGAAAGATTGACTTCGTACTGTACACGGTTTTCTGCAACTATGTCTATACATGGTACGTGTACTTATAGTAAAATTAGTTTCAACTTTGGAAATAAACACAAGTTTAAATTCTATGAACTCTTAAAATAATCGTGTGCTTTCTTTATTTACATACGTTAAAATGGTTCAATAACATTTCACTACTCGATATAGGTACTTAGTTATTTTTTTGTATTTATTCAAACTGTAATCTAATTGAGTCTCGACGACAACACAAAGAGAAAATCCCACAGAGTTCCCTTTTCCCGGATCATTAAATTTCATTATGGGTTTACCTCCTTCAAACTCTGTGAATTGTCCGAATATCCATAAAATACTTAAATGGGATCTTAATTACGAATCGAATTAAAGATGATAGATAGTACGGTGACGGCTCTCATTTTATTCGGAAGATAATATTTATAAGTAGTAGATACCTACAGATACAAAAATGTCCATAAATCATAGTTAAGGAAGCGGTTACGGGTTCGTATTGCGGTATATTTTCGTGAGAACCTTTTATGTCGCACATAATGAATACAAATAATAATTCCGATAAATTCAGCAATAAAACTATATACAGAGACGTAACAAAAAACAGGAACAAGGACTTCCTTGTGGCGATAAAATAGCGTGACAAACGGAACGCGCACAACCCGGAATCAATCCATCCCGAATTTTTTCCATTTGTTGTCGTCGAATCCGATGCCGACAGACAGAAATACAAGAAAATTGTTTGATCCATATTTGCTAACTTTTTCGTATACAATACGATACATCGTTCATTAATAACTAATAATAAGTAATACTGATTGTTTTCTTGTGCACAAATATGAAACTTATTCTTCGTCCTAAAATAAGGTACAATATTCTACTTATTCTCGTTGATTCGAGCGTACATTACGTGGTTTACCCACAGTTCGATTGGAAATATTCGGACAATATATTGGGGAAGCAATGGTCTGCGTCGAGGAGTCAATGTCGGTCATTACTGGCAAATGAAGTGAGTGCCGCGCAAATGATTTGATACCCGCCTGATTATGCCCGGGGAGCGCTATGCGTGTCACGCGGCCGGCATCCCACTGACCCGGTCTGATGGTTATGAACGTATTTCGTCCATATTTGCAAACCCATGATGTTCTGCGCCTAATGCTTTAATTAAAGCTAATGTATTCAGAACGATAACTTGTTGCGTTATATAGGAAAACAGATATTTGTAACAGGATTTCGATTAAGTTCGTTGCTTTGCCCATTTGTTCTCATAATATTATATTAGCCAGGACACTGGTGGTAGGTACTACCTACATCTAGTAACATTACAACATTCCATATTATCCGAGAATTGCTTAGGTACCTACTTGATATAAGTAAATATACTGTAACCAATATTCTCTCAAAAAATATAAAATTTCCTAAAGGGCCCTTTTGCAGTGATCTGATATTAAAGATAATATCAAAGTTATTTTCACACATCAAAGCGGAGAGTATAGCGTAGAGATTAGCATGTAGATACATCATATCCTATTCGGCTTTGCACTCCACAACACAGCCCCGGGCGCCTCGGATATATCGATACAAAAGTGTCGCGCCTCGTCTGCGCCCTCAAAATATCATGAACAACGCACCTATTACTTATAGCTATCTATTAGATGAAAAACTATGTTATCAAAGTTATTTTGTACTTGCGGTTTACTACAAACGAACAGTTCTTTTTAGTCCAACCTACAAAAAATACAACGTTAAGCATTAAATTATTATCTTATCGATAGTACTTTAAATGTGTGCCTATAGGCACATTTAGTAAGTAGTCCCAGATCGTACCTACAGGAACTGATTAACCCCTCGTTGGCCGCAGGCGCCGTGCTCTCTCAATATGGACATCCGACCTGTTTCCGGAATCGCCCCCATATCGCCACACTCTATCGCTTACCAATTGCTGACACAGCTCGAATTATTCATTCGTATTTTACCTTAACGTTTTATATGCTTGGCAAACAACCACCCCATTATATTTTGACTCGATTTCATAAGGTAATGTTAATTCAGTAACATAATCAAAAGTAGTTCAAGATGTCTCTGACAGAAATCCATTTCCCCAATAGCGGCCGCTTTATGAAATCGCAGACAGAGGTGCACTTGATAAATATGTTCCATCTGCATTCGCTTGCCGTTTGCAGTTCACTGGCGAACACAGGTCCAACAATAGCTCCACAAATCACTCGGTTTTATAAATCTGTGCGGAGTGCTCCCCGCGAGCCACCATTACCATTTGCATTTCATATTGACCAGTTTAAAACAGATATTTTTCAAGCTGATCTTTAAAAAATCCTTTGAATCATAAGACTATTTTGAAGGTAA
Source organism: Lithophane leautieri (assembly GCA_949152455.1). Taxonomy (NCBI): domain Eukaryota; kingdom Metazoa; phylum Arthropoda; class Insecta; order Lepidoptera; family Noctuidae; genus Lithophane; species Lithophane leautieri. The sequence goes on along the minus strand of OX424462.1, from coordinate 8,659,293 downwards.
AGTCTAGACTAAGCTAGTTGTTACACACAGGAAATGACAGCAGGCGACATTAGTTAAAAATTAAGGTAGCTTACATTGACACACCACTATCTGGTGCTACACAGCGCTTTTGAAGTCAAGCCCCAGTATTTCCAATAATGGGCTGCAATAAGTTGTACAGTCAAGGCATCCCAACCTGTCGACTTAGCTATGTAGGGCGGTAATAAACTCGTCTGCTGTCAGACCGAAACTAAACTAATGACCAACTCCGTCTTGATTGGATAAATTTCCAGAAATAGAAACAGCCATGTTCCATCGACGTGCGGCGAACTTCTTCATTAGCGGTTGAACTGGCGATGTCTCATAGAATCTCTACGTGATACGAATAGCGCACCGACTTTATATAATTGTCCGCCACTGACAATTATTGAACTTAGCAGAATACGCCCGACGCCGACGCAGCACATTGGAAATTAATTGAAACTAATTGTAATTTTCTTCTGTTAGTTTAATTAGTACTGCTAATTTAAAAAAAACAAGTAGTTTTGTTTGTACAGAAACCCAAAAACAGAAAACTTTCAGTTTTTTAATGTGACCATCTACCATTTCAAAAATACCACATTACTACCCATAAAACAAAAACATATTAAGAATATTTAAATAAAACAGTTTGTACATAAACATTAATAAATTAACTAATTTATGAGCAATGAGTAATTCCAAACAGAACAATAATTAACCGTCATCAGTCAGACGACAAACCGCCATGTTTTGTTAAACGTTTTAATGACGAAGAAATATTTACGCAATCTCTGCAATATATTACAATACTACGTCCCAAGATGATTTGCGTGTTTTCTGTAAGTTGGTCCAAATAAAGGGTCTGAAGGAAATCTTGAGTGACGCAGGTCCGACAGCAAGGGATACATTTTTGTCATACCGCGCCTTTACATTAGTCCTTCTGCCTATTCCATGTCCACTGGCCATTGAAAGAAAATGCTACAGATAAGCTACACTGCCGAATGGGACCACAATGGACGGAGTCAGAGGGATCTTCCTGCGATTTAGATTGATTATTTGTACAATTCTTGTCTGGAGTTGTTCTCGTGTGAGAAGTTAAAACTAATCACTTCCTGTGTCGTACTCGTAGCAACGAATAAAAACAACAACTCTTCAAACATACAACAGTACCTAATTGTAAAGCCGATCCGACTTTTATGACACCCGAATGTTCTCCAATACTTTAATATTACTATTATGCACACATATCGAAAAGTTACCCTGTTATTTTATTATTATCGTTTATTTAAACCTTCAAATATTATTAAAGCAAAATTTCATTACCTTACTCCTATTTAGGACCTATCCGAACAATTTAAACCCCGAACGTTCGGGTAGGGTTCTGTGGGAATTTTGTAAAATAGGTAACAATTCGACCTAAATAAACATTATGGCATAATTCTAATATCCAAGTTAGCTTATCGTAAATATAAGTCCTAGTAATCTGAGTTGTTCCAGTGCCGGTATCCCAACATTGGATTCAGAAATTATTATTAGCTTTTGCTTAGGCCTCTTTTGCATTTTATTCCGGAGGTTTTTTAAAACCTTTTGAAGATACGATTTTCCCATTTCGGAGTCGTGGAACTAAGTAAGTACACCGGTTATCTGTAACCTAAACTATTCAAATTTTCGCAAAATACAACGAAATATAATGGTAAATAAAATAAGCAATCTAAACACCGAATAATATTTATTCAAAAACTACTTATGTACTCAGTTTTCCATCACATATAGCTAAAATTTAGACATTTACTCATTTCGACGTAGGGAAGAGTGCAATGATCTGTAAGTAAGACGAATAGAGAAACTACGTGCCTGTGATACATGGATACTGGACAGGAAGATATAGCGACGCTATAACAGCTGCTAATGTGAACTAAGCTTTACATGTATGCGTGATGAACTTAAGAATATACGTTTACTTATTGCATCACACTGAAACTCGAATGACAAAAGTATGTACGTTATAGGAAAACACAAATATCTTTTCAACACACTTGCTCGTAAAGTGCCTCTTATTGAACCGCTTTTAGGTTCATAATGCAGTGTATTATGGAAGCGTGCTTTTTACTTTATATTACCGCACTAGTGCGGTAATGTGCGCCACAGATTACTATTTACTAGTCTGAGTAATGACATGGCAGTATGGAATTAGTAAGTACTATCATGGCAGCATGGAATTTGTATCCAATAGAAATTGTTTTTGGTGAAGCTTTTTACCAAAGACAAGCGCTCAAAAGCAAGTTTTTATTTAAAAAAAAGAACCATATGCAAAAAAAATCCGATGCATGCCCATGGGATTTTTTTTTACCATAATTAAACGTCAGTGGGATACTATACATTGAATTAGTATGAACTATCCTACTAAATTTTTTTTTCCTTTTTTCATTTCATTCTCTATTTACACCCGAGCAGAGACTTGCGCTTTTTTCCGGTAAGACCGCGGTTGGCACGCGCGCAGGCCACTTGAACCGCCCCAATGAACCACGCACGCTGGCCTGCCCGTGTGCCACCGCGTTCGCGCGCAATGGTCTGTGGCTATTTCAGTCTATATTGTTCACTCCCCTAACCCATTTGCGTATTATGTATTATTAACATTATTATATTTTTTTAGAGGCTGTTCAGGGGTATTACCAGTGCTTTTATTTACACCGCGCGCTCAACGCTAGCGGAAAAACCAAAACTAGCCGCCATTTTCTTTTTTTTTATAGGCTGTCTAACGGTTTTGCTAGTGCCTTTATTTACACCTATGGAAAAACAAAACCAGCCAGCGCGCCATTTTCCATAAATATTTATTATCGTTTTCGTTGTGTGGTTAATTAATAACAAAATTACAAAATTATAAGTATTGTCACCAACCGATATAGAAGTTTTTAAAAGAAACTCCGGATACTCAGTACCTGGCAACAAAGGTCAGTTAAACTTTATAATTCTATCATCTCTATAGTTACGTTATTGTACTCTCGGCTACCTTATCGCGCTCGTCTATGGCTTGCGCGAATAATACCGCCTCGACTGTAATATCCAATAGAGCACACTCGTATCACAATGTACTATTACTTAACAGATAGATTTAGAATATAGCGGATATTCCCATAATTATACAAGTTCAGTTGTGAAACTTTTCAAGCCTTGTACAAGACTTGTCAATAACTTGTCGTGCATAATACATATACTGACGTTGTTTCAGACATGTATTGTTAACTATTTTGTTCACCTTTTTGACAAGTTCTTTTGTCTTTACAACTTGTTTCAGATAGTTAGTTGATTCAGGCGTGACTTTGCGGAAATCCATTATAAAATACAATAGACGTAGATATATTTAGTACCTAAATATATCTACGTCTATGGACGGTGGTAATGGACTTTGAGGATATTTTTATTTTAGAATATGGCGCATGTTTTTATAACATTGTGTAAAGTCTCGATCTGCAGCTGTAGTTAACTTAGGTAAGCGATAGAAAAGTTTTCTAACATTTAACTAAGTTACTTAAAGGATATGTACACCTTAAACTTACAGTCTACGTCTATTGTATTCTATTCTATTGTTTTAGATGTAAAACTAAAACGATAAATGAAGTGTTAGGTGTAGTAGTATTGTAACGCGGGATATAAGATACAGTAGAGGTCCATATGTGTATCCGACTGGTCGTAAAATACTTACCTACTGTTTATAAATGCTCCATTCCCGTTTTGATTTCGTATTTATGGATACACTTCCCTACCACTTTTGATCATCTCATTCGTTATTCATGACATTTCATTTGTATTGACTTCTAACGAGTCATTGAAAAGAGGGTGAACAGCCATTACGACGCAAGTGTATCTTCGCAAATTAATTCAGTCAAATCCTATTTTTCTTGAAGCAAAAACATCAACATGAGTACTTTTGATAAACAAAGAGATTTTAATACCTATTTATAGACGACTTCAAAGAAAAGGAGCTTTTTAACTCGAGTGTATTTTTACTGTAGGTATATCTCCGTCATTTTCTGACCGTTTTGTTCTGGGGGTAGGTTAAGGCAAACAAAATTAAACCAAATCAAAGGAGTTTCCGAAGCAGGTAAATACATAGGTATTTTACAAAAATATATAAAGGAGTTTTTTTAATGTAAACATTGCTGTTTCGCAAAATTTATAATTTTTTAAGTTTTTTCATTCCCGGCTTTTAGCAGGGTCATGGGTATTCTGCAGGAGAAGCTCCATGTCATTCGTTCTTTGCCTATTCATTTCTTGTCCAATCTCTTTGTAATCTTTCTTATTATTCCGTTCTGAGAAAAACAGTGGAGGTTGAAGTATCTTATCATTTTTTTTTTTTTTTTAATTCTCTTTGGTGTGTCAATCCTAGCCAGTTGCATGCATTTAGCGAGGAGCTGTCGCAACGCAAAGGTTCCAACAGATAAACTGGCGCTGGTAACCGTCCCCGAGGGTAATCTCGCTGCAGAGTGGCGACACCGTGTCCCCACGAGCCACCTTTACAGCTACTTGTCTGCACAACAACCATGCTAAATCTTAACACAAGCTCCAAAGGTAAGAAAATAATGATCGTATCTGTTCTACTGTCGCAACAGTAAAATGTATCGTATGCCGTCTTCTTTTACCTTTTTTCGCTGATGTGCATTATTTATAGTTATTGTGATGCTTAATCACACTAACTAAAAATAATGCACACGCTGTAGTAAGTTCTACTTTTACACCCAACCCTTACTAAACTACTTATACATTTCCATTACACCGGGACTGCATAAAAAGAAAGAACTTAAATAAAATCCCTCATCTTACTTTCCTTTTAAGGGAAGATCCGAGAGAAATATTACGTCGAAGTGGAAAGATTTTATTGAGAATTATTTCGTTGCGTGGAGGGATGAAGGCGATGATGGCGGCGGCGAGCGCGGCGGGCGCGGCGTGGCTTGCGGCGTGTGCTCCGCTAACAGAGTTACGGCTGGCCGGGGGACTCTTCCACGTCTCGTTTGCTCAGATTTATGTTGACTCGTTTAATTACACAAGAGCCAAGCAACGACCTCGCCAACTTTTAAAAATTCTGTATAATCTGACCCAGAAAAACAGCCAATCACTTTTACTGGGAGCCAATTACAGTATATTTCTACGTGAAATCACAATTTAAAGTCGAGCTAATTAAACATCAAGATGGCCGTTTAGCCGACTCGATTTATTAAACAAATGGATAAGATGTAATAGCAGAATTGAGTTTATATATTTAACACATAATAAAGTGGGTGTAAGGACCTATAAAGTTTTATGTGGGCCGTAAAAGTAGGCACGCTGGTAAAAAGGTCAGCCTGTGATGACATTGTGCTGGGCGGCGAATAGCCTTAATAAATTACTTTTACTGATATTAACAATCACCTCGGCATTACCGAAAATATAAAGTATAAACGTTAAGTTTACGATGTACACGTTGCGATACAATCGAAAGTACTTTCTATTATCTCTTATGATGATGCTGCCGTAATTCTTATGTTTAAGTGGTATATAAATTGTTAGGTCAATAACTTTTGATCTTTCGCTACCGAAGCAAAAGAACATTATTCCTATGCTTCGGTATAGCGTTTGCAAAAATCTAAATATGAAATACATAACTGACTATAAAACATAATTCACAGAGTTGTATTGGAAGAGCGAGCTTCGTACGATACTATCTTTAAATACCATTAGTTCCTGTATCTTTCCGCCACATGAACGACTATAGCGCGTGCTAAATCTTTACGTCACCATTTATTACGACTAACGCCCTTATATATCTACGCGGACAGGAATAAACTGGAGGCTCTGCCTAGCCCCCTCCCGCTTCACTTCGCTTTTCGACTTCATGCACACGACACAACACGCACGAGTCACGACTCCTTTCATCTAGTAAAATATGATCGTTCTGACTTTTTGATTTCTTGACAGCTTTTCTGGTTCAATAGGCATAACATGAACGGTACAGACAACTGGAAGAATACAAAGCCAAAGCAATACAAAGCTTTGTCATAACCTAATTATAGAGTCTCCTGCCATGGAGACATAGATATTAACTATTCATTCTCGGTACTTGAACTATACATATCAGTCTGACTTGGAATGACAATATAATCGACTTCTTGACCTTCCACGATCTTTCCTCCGGGAAAATTGGTTCCAATCCCTTTCAAAGAGGTCAGTATGTTACTGATTTCCATTTCATTTTATTATTACATACCCGAGTATAAATGTTATTGGAAAACCGTATTAGGTCGCTTTGCTGTGACGACTGGATATGTATGAAAATTTGAAAGTGTTTCATCTGTATTGATAAATACAGACCGCATTTTCTTCTAATAGTTTTTTCCTAAGCACGTATTAAGGTATCGGTGTGTCTGATTTCCTCGAACCACTTAAGCTAATATCGCACAAACACACACACACATTAGAAGCATCCAGTTTCGGGTTAGTTTAATCTCAAACAATCAGATCTTGTTACTGCCCAAAGTCCTTTTGTCCTTAAGCTCTCATTCCGCCGGATGAGTTTTATATACATATTTGGCTAAGAACGATTTTCTGAACGTATTCTACTTAAGTAAAGATTTTACGATTTCCATTTATAATATATACATCGTTTATCTGATAAAGTTAGATATTAACTTTATTTTCATTAAAAAGGCAACGGACTTAAAGTTTATATTTGCACATTTTAATCATTCTGATTCAAAATCAACTCATTTGCAATCCAAATGCACGCGAATTCTAAAGTTATGAAGAGATAACGTCTCTCTATCTGACGTCATTAGGAGCATAGACGTTCAAGTTTAATTAAACTAAATACTAAAAACCGTAGAGAACACAGAGAAAATGAATAAGTTTCTGTAAGCCTTGAGCCACATAATTTTATAGAAACTTTAACATAGGTGCAACTATTTTAAGAGTAGAATGAAAAATATGGCGTCATCATACATCACATCATCACAAAGTCTGTCATAAAAACGTCTTATACCGTAAATTGAAAATATTTTATCAGTGAAGACTTATACAATAGATTTTATAAATACAATGTATATTACAATATAATTTTAACCGTATTTATATTTCCCACTGTTCTATCAAATAAAACAACTATTTTTGTTCCACAATCAGTGCAGCTCATATTGTATTTCTCTATTGTATCGAAGCAGGAAAGGACTAAAATATCCTCAATGACGAAGCGAAAATATTAACTGTTTTATATTAAATAAAGTAAGGATGTAAGATGGAATGGTATGACTTCTTTAATATTTATAAAGTGCTCCATTTGAGATTTTATTATGATAGTGACTCAATTAAATTATACCTTCTCTTTTATTTATTTGAAAGGTACTCCAACGACTTACTTCACTAGTAAGATATAAATAACATAATAAAAAGAATATTCGTAAGTATATACGATGATGGTGAATTTGTTACATCTACGAGTACACAGTAATATTTACATATCAAAGCTATGTTCTTAAAAACTCGTTTACACGATTCATAGGTACATGAAGTGACATATGTCCAAAATGGCTCAATTGGCTGTTCACAATGGTGTGCTTGTGCCCACGCTTATGTATGGAATTGAACGTTGGGTGTGGCAAAAGAAGCATGAAAGTAGAATAAATGTGTGGAAATACGTTTCCTGCGAAGCATGTGTATTGTGACAATGAATGATAGGCTGAGGAATGATGTGATAAGACAACGGTGTGGTTTAAAAGAAGATGTAGTGACAAAAGTTGAAATTAAAAGAGTATGCTTAGATTGTTTGGTCATGTTGAGAGGATGAATGAAAGGCGATTAACAAAAGGTATTTGTGCATTTGTATACAAGGCAGATGTGATAATGGAAACGCCGGGAGCCCTAGGAGGTTATGTAGTGACCTTATGATGTTCTTCAGAACGTGCGCGTATGACCATCACTTCACGAGGCGTGCGTGTATGACCAAATGTATGTACTGTAACGCTTGGGAGCGTTATCTAGGTGTGAGGGTGTGTGTGAGGTGGCAAATCCAAAGACGGCGAGGGTTCCAAGGGGGTTTATTATAATATTTAATTTATATGAGACGCGTACACTGTTCGGTAGCTAAGCTAGACTCCTCAACTAAAAACAAAATGCATTCCTAACATATTTTAATCTGAATTGTTGGAACGTCCGAAACACAGGGCTGCCCTCTAGCCAGCCTGTATCACGCGAGGTTGCGCCTCGCATCCGAACTCCTTACATGAGCTACGCCCACCCTTGAATAAAAGGATTGGCGTAGTCTGAAAAACAAGACTTTTATTCACAACGTTCAAACAATCAGGCCCTTCCTACCTATGCCTATCAGAAAAATTACCTAACGCCAGGAAAAAACACACGGGTGAGGTCTTTCTTTTGCAGAAGAAGGCTTAACTCAGGACGAACGATAAACACCCCGACGCGTGCCAATTAAATTGAAAGTTAACATGTGCCATAATGCACCCATAATAGCAAACGTCGTCATGTTTAAACCTCGTCATACCAAAACTGGCGAAAAAGATATGACGAAGCCTCAAGAAGGAAACACGATGTGATAATTCACATCTACCCGGAAGGGGTTTATAAAAACATGAAAACAACATCAAAAACTTTTAAACCATCAGACGCAAATGAGCCCAAGGGAATGAAAGGTTCAGATGAATGCCTTCAACAAATTAAATTAAATTCATGCTCGCACTCCAGAGAGACAAAAATATAAAAACCATACTATAACCCATTAACATGTTAAAAACTAAATTATGGGCCCTTAACCAAAAGTTGTACCATGAGTATTTATCAAATATCCCCCGCGAAGGAGCTACGTCTATAAACGGAGTTGGTAACAACACGACAGCTACTCGGACAGAGTGCCATCCCCCCCTTTCTATGAGAGACCCTGGTTGGTTTACCCCTTAAATTCTCTGGAATACATTCATGCTACAATAGCCTAACGAAGATTTTTGAAGACGAAGGCATTTGTTCATTCCGTCAAGCCTCGCGGCGAAGTGGGAAGTGTCACCACACCCGCTCCGAAGCGGCGTGCAGGTGACGCCCCATTCGCACCCGGCCGGCGGCCGCGTCCGATATTCATTCCCCGCAATATGAAATGATAAAGAAAAAAAAGAAACAGCATTAGTAATATGTCATAATTATTACACTAAGTCCTGTGATATTTACACCTACATGACAAAAAATAAATAAATGAGTGACATAAAAATAAATAAAACCATTACAACCTAAAGTGGAAAGGTTTTAGTCTATTAACATGAACTATGTCTTTAAACCTCCTATTGTTAAATTTCCTAATTACATAATTAACATTACCTAAGCGTCTTACTACCTGATAAGGCCCCTTATATAATCTACACAATTTTATACTCTTATCAGTTATACGTCTTGGTGTATATACCATAACTAACTGATTAGGCACAAAGTTCTTTACCTTTGCCTTTTTATCGTAAATAGCCTTTTGTTTTAATTGTGCTTTTTTGATATTGTTTATAGCGCAATTAATTAGAGTATTATGGTAATTCTGTCGCTCCGCATAATTAATTATGCCCTCACGACCGTCTCTGATAATAGACATATCAGTACGAAATAATGGTTCTCTAGCATATAACAGCATATAAGGTGAAATCCTAGTGCTTGATTGTTTACTGGAATTATATGCATAACATACTAAAGGAACATAACTACACCAATTCCGCTGGTCTGAAGATACATACATAGAAAGCATTTGCGTTAGCGTCCTATTAAATCTTTCTACCAGTCCATTAGATGCAGGATGAAAGGCTGTAGTGAAACGCGATTTTGCCCCGAAATAATTTATTGTTTCTTTAACCAAACGAGATGTAAAAACTGACCCTCTATCAGACACTACCTCCTTAACACCTCCTAACCGACAAAAAACATCTTCAATTAAAAACTCGCTGACTTTCTCTGCCGTCGCCCTAGGAACAGCCTTACAAATCGCAAATTTTGAGGCATACTCCACACATACGATCACATATCTATTACCACGTAGCGACTTCCTAAAAGGCCCTAGTAAATCGATTCCTACTTTTTCCATTAACCGAGTCACTTCCACTGGTTGCAATTGAGCCAATTGCTTGGATTTCTTTCTCTCCTGGCACAACAGACAGCTTTTCACGTACCGAACTATCTCATTCTCTGCATCCTTGATAAAATAACTTGCTCTGAACTTCGCTAACGTTTTTGCGAGTCCTAGATGACCACCAGACCAAGGATCATCATGAAGTTCCTGTAAAATATCTCGAAGTAATCGTTTTGGAACAACTACTAACTCCTGGATCCTATTCGATCTCCTAGCTTTTCTACATAAAATACCATTTATGACGCTAAAACCCCTATAAACATCAAGATTATTTGCCGCAATCCTATTTAACCATTGCCTGCAGAACTCATCCTCCAATTGCTCATCTCTCAACTTCACAAGCTCAATCTTGTACACCTGTAAACCATCTTCTTGACATAACAGCTTGGGATCCTCATCTTCTTGATATAACGGGTTCCTGCTCAAAAAATCAGCTATGACGTTGTCTCTTCCTGCACAGTGGATAATATCGAACTCGTACGACTGGATGCAAAGAGACCACCTAGCCAACCTCCCATTCATATCTTTCCTATCTCTCAGCCAACACAAAGCCTTATGATCTGTCATAACTTGAAACTTCAAACCCCATAAGAAATGTTTAAAATAATTCAATGCCCAGACCAGTGCCAGGCATTCCTTTTCTGTTGTTGAATACCTCTTTTCACTATCACTCAATTTCCTTGAAGCATATGAAATTGGATACATGACATCTGTACCCTGCATAAGACATACCCGGCGCCTCCACCACTGTAACGCTTGGGAGCGTTATCTAGGTGTGAGGGTGTGTGTGAGGTGGCAAATCCAAAGACGGCGAGGGTTCCAAGGGGGTTTATTATAATATTTAATTTATATGAGACGCGTACACTGTTCGGTAGCTAAGCTAGACTCCTCAACTAAAAACAAAATGCATTCCTAACATATTTTAATCTGAATTGTTGGAACGTCCGAAACACAGGGCTGCCCTCTAGCCAGCCTGTATCACGCGAGGTTGCGCCTCGCATCCGAACTCCTTACAGTACGTAAACGAGGCAAAAGGAGTATGTAAAAATCGTAGCAGGTGGCCTTCTGTAGTTTTTGCCTACCCCTGTGGCGGTACCTACATCGCCACATTCGAACTACGCATCAAAGACCTGACGTCACACAAAAATCTTGACGTCACAAAAATCCTGCATCGCGCAATTAGAGTTTACCGTGCAGTGAACATATATACAAAAATCCTATATCAATCATTGGGCAGTTGCCCGCCAGACACAACACCCGTCTGGTCGGAGGATCCTCCCTTTTCTATGGTGGATGAGTGAACTTTACACCCTGTTCCTCATACCCCTAAACCCCCATGGGAAGAAGTCGTGAGTGAATTGTTTTTTTTATTGTTCAGGCCAAATCGCTTGTAATCTTAAACAAAATCAATATTTAAAGTAATTATGTGTAATGACACAAAGGGTGTTTTTTTTTCCTCTTTGGCTACTGAGCCTATGTCGACTATTCTGCCAGCGTCACACAAAGGGTCGTAATATTGAAATCACTTCAGCACATATTAGGCAGCCCCACAGATAACAAACTTTTGTGTGGGAGATTATAATAATCTTCTCGCTTACTAGTTGTACTATGTTGCTAATCGGAGTGTAATGTTTAAATTACGCCGGCAGGCGGCGCCTTCCTCTTGTATAATCCCTGAGGTGCACGCTTACGGGTATGCGAAATAATAAGGTGTTCAATTCGTAACTGCCATATTTTATGTGTTCAAGCTATATGTGAAGATGTGAATGAATTTATTGCTTATCTATCATTTTTGGCAGCGTAGGTAACAATCAAGAATAGTTTCTTTTTATCTTTTATTTCAAAATATGTTTCATCTTTTTATGATTTTGTATATTTGAGTGGGTAGGACCCGGTAGGTGGCGCTGTCTGTCAGGTCCACTAGTTTATTAATAAAAATCAATGTTCAAATCAGACAAATTATTAGTTGTGTTAATGTTTACTTTGATCATGTTGTGGTGATGGGTAATAATTAGCTATTCTCTGACTACGGCAATAATGTAGTCCTATTGAGTACTTACTAATTAAATGATGTTGCCATACTAATCTGTGCAACGGTACAAATATATTTTGGCCCGGGGCCAAAACCGGAACGAATGTCACCATCTTGTTTTTTCAATAAAATGTTATTCCAAAAGGCTTTTTACAAAAAAAAAAGCCGAAAGCAGTACTTACAGTGAAAAAAAAAATATAATTTCGAAAGTCAAGGGCAAAAAACGAAAAGACAAACGCGTCTTTGATTTGTTCGTTTCGTTTTCGTTCTTTATTTTTAATTTTTCAGCTGTACCCTACCCAGCGAAAATTCGTATACACAAAATGGATATCTACGTATTATTAAAGCTAACTTAAAAACTATCCAAGCAAAGTTAATAAAATTTATATGTGACCACCGCGCGAGCTTCTTCTACCGAATGAATAATAATCGTGTAAATCTTCCCAGTAATCACGGAAAAATCGATGTAGGTACATACATGAAAAAAAAGATATCCACTCACCGAATACTTATCAGTCGAAGTCGGTTAAAAACAACTTTTAATGTTTTTCTTAAATTTTTACGAATAGTGTTATGAAACCACACGAAAATGATAGGTTTTCATGAAAATATGTTTTGTTGATAGCATTTACGTAAAATCTTTATACATATACCTAACTAAAGCATTCATCTTCTTATTCAATTTTATTCGAGCTGCAGCCAGACTTGCTTCATGAAACATTGCAATCAGATATGTTATCATAACCGTTCATCGCTTATACGAATACGCTTCGTCTCCGTATCAAAGTGTATACGGCGTTTGAGCTGAAATACACAGATTTATGACTTGCACGTTTATTTCCAGCAATTGTTCAAAGTCAAAGTCAAATCATTTATTGCAAATAGGCATAAAAAAGGAACTTTTTAACATCAAAACAAAGAAAATAGAATTGATTCAGTTGCTCCATCCAAAAGGTAGTTTCGTATGGAGAAGAATGGGTAAGAAACTCCACAGTTACGCTTTTATAATGTTTTACAATATTTTGTATACATTCATTATGCACCTAGAACAAAATTACTATAAGTACTACGGTAAGTTAAAAGAAAAAATGAAGCAATGACAGATAAATTAATTATGTGATAGACACATGGTGCTTACATATTTACAAACATTGATCGAGTAGACGGTTTTCCTAATAAACAAGTATTATGACAGTGTGTGAGTTAAAGTAATTAAAGAATGTAAAATCTATGTCATAAAAATAATGAACTACACAAACAATTTAAAAAAAAAACTAAAACCCAACTACGACAGAAACTACTTGGGTTTTAGTTTTTAACTTTCATTTTTAAGTATTTCATTTATTTTGGGCTTTAGGATCATTGAGGGTTGCCATCATCATCCACAGCCCGACTTACTCCACTGCTGGGCATAGGCCTCTCTTTTCTTGTCCCAATCCCCACGCTCCTTTGCCAATCTCATCCAGGATTTGCCCACGATGACGAAAATGTCGTCTGTCCATGTCGCCATCGGACGACCTACACCTCGTCCTCAGCCCTTGGATGCCACTTGGTCACAGTGTTACTCCACCTGTCATCACTACGCCTTGCCAGGTGTCCTGCCCAACTCCACTTGAGTTCCATAATACGTTTTGCGATATCGAAGACCTTCGTACGTCTTCGGATCTCAACGTTTGGAACTCGGTCTTTTGCCTTATGACAAGCATGGAACGCTCCATGGCTCTCTGAGCAACTCTCAACCTGTACTCAGCCTCCTGCTTGACCGTCCACGTCACAGTACCATGCGTCATGCTTGTCAGAACACACTGGTTATAGAGGCGGGACTTCGGACATTGTGGATTTTTAGCTGATCTCAGAATGTTGTCCAATTGTCTAAATGCGGCCCACCCAAGCTGAATTTCCTCGATGTCTCTTTTAGTTAATGCTCTTTCCTGAAAGTAAGGATATGGCCCAGATAGACATATCGATCAACCATCTCCAACATTTCATTTCCGACTTTAACAGAAGGATTTTAAATTGCTGAAGATGTTCGCCATACTCTTTGTCTTGGTCATATTCATCTTAAGTCCTATAAACATTCGCTATAAGCCTCCATATTAGTTTTTTGTGACGTCATAAAACCTTTTACCCGCGGAACAACATGACGCTTCTAACTATACCTCGATTGTCATAATTCGACAAGCAGCTTAAGAGTTATGAAAGAACAGATGAATATATCAGTACCTACTCACAGCTAAGTTAGCTTGATTGTATAAAATAAAAGCACTCGTCATCTGGCGCTGTCTCAAGCAACAACCAGTCAAACATATCGCAGTAGGAGGAGCAATAAATTGTGCAAACAAGTTGTCTGTTACGAGTGCTACGCTGCTACGCTGCTGTCGTAGCATCTCGTGCACTTGACTACGCCGTAGCAAGAAAGCGCAAGGTGCTACGGTACATACAAACGAGCTTGCTGTCCGAGTCAGAAATATTGCTTTAATACTAAGACTGCTCGTCAAGAAATATTAACTTTGTCTTTTTATTGAATTTGGTACAGTACGATGTTAAAAGTGATAACTTTTATCATCATAATTTTTTCCTACCCAAACATTAGTGTATGTCACAATTTCCTCGTGCATTAAATGATTGTGTCCAAAGTGAACATTTTCCAGTACATAACGACCTCAACAGATATTTGGTTGTTTTATTGTAAAAAGCAATAAAAAGATCTGGTCGGCAGGATGGCCCCCGGCCAACTGGCGGCTTCGTCGGGATTGCGACGCTCTTAACTCAATACAAACAACGCTATGACCTACACTAATTCCACTACCACATTTTACATCGTCAAACTAAAATTAGCTCTTTCTTATAAGGTTCCATCGCAAACTGCACTCTAATGTAATTAGTCGTCACAAGATAGTACTATGAACAAAAGGCTAAGGCCCGGAGAGCTCTTTATTTCGTAAGCAATATCAGTATAAGACGTCTATTAGACGGTAGCACCGGTTACAACCATTATAGCATAGTAAGCTTTAAAGATAGCAATAGTGCACAAGTGTTGACTATTTGTTATTCCTTCGCCTACCAGCTCCAATATAAGCCGTTTTCCTCAATTGCTTCGTGCTATTTGCCCAAGGGAAAACCAGCGTTTCAATACATTTATTTATTTTATACCCAAAGCAATATAAACACAAAAGAATATTAATACCAGTTACTTACTGTACATATAGAATAAAAATAAAACAGTATTAATAACTGTGTATGAAGTAGGTACGAGGAGTTTCAAAGTAAATACGTTAAAAGCTTGAAAATTAAATGCATAAAATATCATTGTTCAGAAATATCTTGTTTTGGTATATATTTTCATTAATTAAAGGTATGCACTGAGCAGGTATTCGTTTGTGAGATATTTTCCACGAGCTGTGTAAAAAGAAAATAAAGAAAGAATTCCATTTATTTACAGTAAATTATGACAAAACGTTTACCTTTCAAGAAGAATGCTCTCATAAATGTATGAGCAGCATTGGATGTCTTCAATAATATTTTCAAGTGCGGGGTTCGAGCTTGTAATACAAGCAGGCTTATATTTTCTGCTATTGTTCTAGGAACAATTTCCTGATATGAAACCCTTTGTTATAGTGTGATGCAAGCAGTTGGCGGCCTGCCAGCTCCCCTACATGTTTCATATTTCACTGGATCAGCGCAGCTTACAATAGCTGATGTAACGTTTCTTTAATTTTTGCGCTATGCAAATACACTGTCTATCGACTATTTAGCCAATAAAAGACTATTTAATCTGTGAAATCGTGTTTAACATTTGTGTAGATAAAGCAGACTTAAAACACGTCATTTATGTATGGATACATTAAGTATCGTTTCACCAATTGTCTAAATTCTTCACGACCACTTTAAGTAAGACCACATTACATCTCAAAAAAAATCAATAAACTGCTTCGTTATCATAATTAAATACAGCAATGTATGCGTACACAAAATCTTATAAAACGCGGGCTTTTATCAAACAAATGCGAGTACGCACCCATTGATCCTTCAAAAAGTAGGCCACCTAACGAACCATTATTATGCTTAGGTACGATGGTAATGCACTCTTTTCTTGCAAATAGGAATCGAGTCGGGAATTTCTCGAGTCGAGTGGATTCATTAAAGCGAATACTTCACATTCGATCGAGAGGTAATGGCATTGCTTAAACGGAAGACGGTATAGTAACTTGCATAAAAGAGAACCGTTCACAAAGGAAAGGCGGTTTTCAACAAACCGTTGTCCGCTTTAGATCTCTACATTGACTTCTTTATTATATGTAAGTATTCTTTTGTCTAGCGCTATCGGAGCTTTAGTGCTCGACTCGTCCAAAAATATAGCTGCGGGGCGTGTTTTGTGTCCGTCCTCAACGAATATCTTTCTTTTATTTTTATCCGAATACTTAATCTGGTCCACTTCCTACATGATTACAGAACTTTCATATTTTCCCGGCTTAGGAATACATAAAAATTACAAAGTCTTCGAAACCTTGAAGCCGTCATTCACAGTATGTTTTTAGTTAAATTTTTCGCCACATACACACAAGTATATCTGTCATTAAATAGGCGGAAACCCCTGTAAAGATCTATATAATTGCGATGTATAGTCTCGCAAAAATTCGAAAATGGCTTGACCTATTTGTTTATTTGTTTGTTTTTTCGCCTCATTATTGGTTTAGGAAAAAGAACGAGAATACAAAAAAAAAAAAAAAAATCTTATCTTATCTTACGTTACGAGAAATTTTGAAACGTGGTACAAAGTTCACCAGGTAATCTAGTTTGGAATATAAAGTCATTCGTAGAGATTCATGTCGAGTCGCGGCGACAGTGAACCGATAAGGCGGACCGGGGTGAGGCAACTCATTTATGTATATTTGCTGACCACGCCGCAAGCATTCTTGTTCTCATTTACACTTTCACCCTTAGTTGCATTTTTAATCTGCTTTATACTACCCCTTATTTGTCTTTTTGCCTTATTTGTTTTGTTAGTTTATTTGATCAGAGCATCTTCCAGTCTTTGTTACATGACCCACATTACCATTATCTAAAGACGTATAATACACCTACGTGGATTGTATTCTCTATACGAAAAAGCCCAACGACGTGAATAAAAAATGAGTGTTTATCAAAACCAGTGAGTGCTCACCCATCCAAATACAAACCAATTTGTTGTTACTTATCGAGCACACTATAACATTCGGCAACGTTTATATTTTCAAAAGAATAAGAGAATACTCTAGTATTAGCAAGTATACGTGGTATTTTATTTCTTAAATCAATTCATGAGGTAGCAACACATTGTCATAGCAGTGCAGTTCTTTTATTTTTCTATTTACACTAAGACACGAAAAAACAAAATACACATTTATCAATAAAATAAAATTGACAAACATTACGCAATTCAAATAACGCTGCCTGTTTTTGTTTTTATTGTAAGAACAACTCGACTCGAAGAGCAATCAACTTGCAACGTTTGTTTTTAATGTATCGAGTTTTTGTACAGCGAGCCGAGCCGCTCGATGCAAGCGCCGGATCCACCACTCGACTGTCACCTTTTTCGTAAATTCCTTTGAAGTCAGTGCAGCGAGCCGAGCCCTTCGATGCGAACCGCTCGATGCGAACCGCTCGATGCGAACATTGCGAGCGCATGTACAATGTAGCAAAAACAAAAAATGGAGCATGCTTGAGTCAAGTGGTCGAAGCGAACGTTCGCCACGTTTAGTGTATCGCCGTTTAGTAACAAGAAATGGAGCGCGCTTGAGCTATGTGCTCAAAACGAGCGTTTGCCTCGTCTTGTGTATCGCCGTTTTGTAACCAAGCTCGCCTCGAAAAACAAACGTTGCAAGGCAGTAAAACTCAGGCGCAAATCAAAAACCGTGTTTTTCAAGTACACGATTTGAAAATATTTACAGATACTTACATAATAATATGCACAGTCACGGACTTAAATTGATGAGCCACTTGGCATTGTTCGTATTTTAGCCGTGTAATGCAAATCGGGCTTAGTCGGTTATACTCGTACATCCAGACACGGAAAGTCATGTATTCGCATTATAGAAGAAGAAAATTATATTTAATATCTTTACCGGTTGGCTAACCTGAGAGCCAGAACTACAAACTTGACAGCAGAGTGACTACCCAAAGTCAACCAATTGCATGTCTTGCAACCGTAACCTAGCGACGATTTTTTTAGCGTAGCCATAGTGACGGTATCGTACGGATTTTTTAAACTTATATTCTAATTCATCAATTCAGATAATTGCGAACAAAGGTGATAACAGATTAAAAATATTTCGTCCGCGTGGTACACCTGCGTACCAAAAACCATTGTAGTTAATTAGAATGTCCTTGAAGAATTAATGGTAATTCACATAAAATGACGGAAAACAAGGTTAGATTTGCTTTTAAGTACTGACTTTAGAAATAATTATTAAAAAATTATCATACCGTGCTAATTTTTATAAGTTTTCGGTTTTAAACAAAGTTATTAAAAAAATAAAATTTTATGGTATAAAACATTTTATGATACTGGTAACACTACAGGAGTTCCCAACATTGACAAACTTCGTTTGACATAATTACAAAGTCGCGTCTTTTCAATTTCAATACATTCGTTTTCTTTTCTCCAATCATACTATTATTCATAGTTATTCAGACTCAAACACATAATGAAAAATATTTCTTAATAGCTAATAAATCCTAATCTGAACAACTACTTACTAAGGATTTGAAATCAGATTGATGTAATTTTAAATGTATGTGTGGTCTAATAAATGCAATAATGTTTTAAATTTGTATGTTTTATTTAGCCATTTACATCTTCAACAACACACATAAATAAATAGTTAATTTAAAAGATAGAAATATTTAATAATAAATTGTTTTGCACCACTATCCTGTCATTTTGACAGTGACATTTCTTTGTTTACTTAAATTATCGGAATTGATGACTTTTAGTATAGTCATTTCGACAAATTCGAAAATAACGTCTCTGACATAGACATTTCAACTGTCATTGTCTTCGGGATAGGTATTCAGAATAATCGAGTTAATGAGCTCTGATTCAAAGAAGGTCAGTATCAAATAGATTGGATAAGCATTTTATTTATTTATCATTGAGAACTTATTAGTCAACCTCTATGGATAAGACTATTTCCGATTACTAGCAATTTTTCATGTTGTTTACGAGCATGCGATTTGAATTCGTGGTTAATCGTGTAATCTCGTGAATGTTTGAAACTGCAAAATTGAAAAGTTTGAAAGTGGCTCACCAATTAAAGTCCGTGACTGTACATAAAATGTATATAATAATACTTTATGTAATAAGAAGGGTCGCAAATCACGTATCGAGGATGCGACCGTTATCTCTAACCCCGAGCTCCAAGCCATTGAGATACAAGAGCCTGTTGTGGGACCTGTAATGATGCCGGGTTGTAATGAGCGCTCCCTCCCTACTGTACGATGATAAATCAAAGATATCTCCATTAGCAGCACACAATGTGTGGTATATGGTGACAGTTATGATAAGAGAAGCAGTTCTGAAGACCAAAAATATTGGACTTAAAACATTGTATTTAAAAAGAGAAGCCAAAAAGAATCGTGAAACCTTCGCCATTGATATACTCGTCTATAAATTCCCATCAAAAATATAACCCAAGGCCAAATAATCTGTGGACCCGGTAAAGGACTGGCCACCGATTCCCATGGGTGCCGTAAACGGGGATCGTTTCTATTTTTAGACGTTCAGCAGCATCTTCGTTTTGACCGAAAACAACGGTGATTGCGATAAACATTTCGTTTGCTAATTAGAGTGATATGAGGGCTTATAGAGAACCCTGGAATGAACTCTCACTGCTTACTTAGAACGCTTACGGGCTCATAATAGGGATAAAGCAAATGACCGCTATAGTCATTAGTCCCCATTCCGAAAGGTAAGTAGAGGCGTTATTGTGTCTTTCGACCATGACTCTTTTGAGTTGTATTGATCAAATCACTCTAAATCATAATAATACAAATAGGTATAGATACAGATTATTGTGCATAAAAACTGGAAATTAATGGAAAAGTTATACTTATACATTTTAATATCAAAGAAGTTAGCGAGCAATAGGCAATAGACCGTATACCCGTACAGTTATCAAGATTTTCATTACCATGTTAATAATGCCCACATCTACTTATATTTACATATTTCGCGTACGTACACAGAATATTCTTATTCAAACTTATTTCAAATATGAGTTCATTTGTCATGAAATATCAGAACTTCGTAGGAATCCACACTGGATTATATGAGATAGAGCAAATCGGAGACGAACGAATATTGAAGTAGGTATTATTCGAATTCAATGGCTTTCCTTAACTTGGAATTCAATACTTACATAATATTTGAAATGTCATCCAAGTCTTTTATCAATCTACTTTTGTGACAATATTAAAGCATAGTAGTAAAGTATTTATTATACAATTTAAAATGTGAATTTTAACAGAGGCAACCAAGTGTGATCTCATAATCTGATATTAAGAAAATTGACATAATACCTACCTAAATCAAATAAAACTTCGGATTTTTTTCGTAGTTATTTTAATATTAAAAAAAAAACAAAAATCTAACTTTAATGTAATCAAACCAAACTCAAATGCACATTGTGTATACCTTGATAGAGAAAATATTTTCGATACAAAAGTATGAGTCAAGACCTGATAAAAAATGAAAGTTTATTCTTCCTAACATTGCACATAAGATGTCGTACAAATGCAGGGACAGTCGCGAAGGCGCTGTGGTCGTAAACGGACTATCAGTGGAGAGGAAATAGGGCCATAGCCGCGGACGCACGCACGGAAATGAACCCGCCCACAAACGCTTCCTCGGAGCGCCGCCGCTCTGCACGCAGCCGTTTGTTAAAGCTCACTCCGGAACACTGCTAACACTGCTCCTTCTATCCCGCAGATGTAAATAGTAAGTGGACGAACAAACAATGCTGCACAATTATTGAATTTTCAGATTAAAGATGCAAGTGACAAGAACGTTTTCAATATAAAAATAGAATGTTGCTGTGCCAACAGAGTAAAAGTAAAATATTATTTGGTAAGCTCTTTATTTTACCTATAACACCAAACCGGTAGTTGCTTATTTCATAACGGCATCGGTAAACAAGCGATATCTTATGTAGCCGAGTCAGCGCGCTGACAGGCCGGAGTGACAGCCGACTGAGTCACCCTCCTCTCATTACATACCTTTCCTCCGGCTGTCTACCCCAGCATAAATAATAACATACTCATTCATTTACAATGTGATGATACTTAAGTTGAGTCACCAAGATCTCTTTCAATATTTATTATCCAATTTAAAATCGGTCGGCATTTAGAAATTTTATTTAGGAGGCTTTCTTTATTTCATGATCAGAGTCGCTTACTCGGGAGTGGTTCAGTTTATATTCGACGGCAGTATCCGTACGGCACATTTGCTTCCAATTCAATTCTCTACTCGGCTCGTTGCAGCATTGAATGAGCCATCGCCGAGATTGTCTCCTCACCCGCGCCGCACCCTGCGTCCACCGCGCCGCACCGCACCACGCCGCACCGACGCGCCGCGCCCGCACTCGGTACGCGACAAATACCTTCATTCCGTCACCTGCGAGTAAATCCGTTTATGCCATTATTTAACGGTAATGTACGCGTAAATTACCTACTTGTTCCTTGAGGCGCGATAATTCAATAAAAGTACCGCAATTATAGAGTAAAAATTCTTAAAAGTACATTTTTACTAAAGTATAAACATTCTTCGGGCCTGACACGATATAAATGTAATGTAAGGCGAACTGCCTCCATTTATGATCACTCTCTCGGTGTTCAGCACTCGCAGTGTTCGCACGATATGTGAATTGCACTTCCGTGCCACAGAATAATAAATACTAAACACAAAACAACGTGCTGAAAACTTTTTACTATTCACCCAAACGTGTGGAAACTGCAGTAGATATCCATTACACCGCTGGTTTGTTCCAGGAGATAGTTGCGCTAGGTTTAACTGTAGGTTGTAACAAAAACAAAAGCAAAATTATTCATTTGCAGCAGTTTGTTTTTTGTGCATGAATAGTTGGGGGTTCTGAATCCGATCTGGATTACACGAGCATTTCCAATAGTACCTAATGACTTCTATCTTGCCGGTGCAGCTCCATGCGGAGCTGCATCTGGTAAACTGCCAAGTGAACGTCCTGCTATTACGACGATTACTCGCAGGTTAAGCTCAAACTCACATTTTCGTCCTATGTTATGGAGTAATAAGCACGTAGGTATTATAATTGACTAGCTGCGCCTCGCGATTTCACCCGCTTAAGTGTCGATCCCGTGGTTTCCCAAGGGACAAAAAGTCAATGTCCTAACCCCAGGTCATGTTCTACCCATATGCCAAATCCGTTCAGCCGTCTTAGCGTGAAAGCGTAACAATCAAACAAACAAACTGACTTTCGCATTCATAATATGAAAGTTAGGATTAGAATAACAAATATGAAGTCTGTACATTGAACCAAATCACACCAACCAAACGTAGGGGTTTTGTATTCAGAACACATCGAAACATCACTAAACAGTTGAAGAGCCCATGGAACTTAGCTTCCCCTCTGCCGGGCTCCAGACAGATCCCACCTTGCAGGTATAACTGTAAATATAGATCGACAGAGAAATAAACCCATTGTCTACCAAGATAGATAGGTTACGCCTCTTTGCGGTAACCACAGTAGGTAAGATTCCGGGCTATATCTATGAGCTTGGGAATACCCTAACCGCCTGGCCACGGGACAGGCGGCGCGAACTGCGGCGCGAATTGCGGTGCGGCAAGCGGGGCGGCAAAACAAGCGGCACAGAATGCAAGCCACGGGGAGAGCGTTTGCTGCCGCGATTAATATAGACCGAGAGCAAAATGTCTTTATCTAAGTTATCTCGATATTGCTAAGAGAGTAGGTAGTAGTTTTTTGGTTCAAGACGTAGGTAATATTTGGAAGAAATTGTGGAGTTCATTATTTTAATAAAAACCGGCCAAGTACGTGTTGAACCCCGCACCATGAAGGATTTCGTAGTTGGGATGAATTTATCCCAAGAACAAACTTAACATTGTAGTTGAAAACTTTAAGAACATGTTTTTGCAACTGCAAATGTAAGTTGGTCGATTAGTACTCGGTAACTTGTTGGGCCTACTTAGCTATAATAGTTTTCCTTTTAATTTCGTTATATGTGTATACTACTGCCGTAATTTTTTTCACATATCCAAAACCAACCATTTCGCTGGCAGGGGCACTTGGCATTTGACTCTAACAAAAATTAGCACTTTAAAGCGTAATGTTTCGCAAATGGATCCCTGAATCCAAAAAAACACGTGTTAAGGCATAAATCGAACAGATTACGTGTGACTCCGGATTTTTTATTTGTCTGTCTGTGATGTTGTTTATACCTTTTTAGTCGTAGTTGGGTTTTAGTTTTTATTACTTTAATTTTTTTTTAATTCTTTTGGTGTTATTTTTTTTTTTTAAATTTGCTCATAAAGCCATTTCATTTGATACACAACATGGTACGAAAAACCTTTTTTTTTTGTTCCTGACTTTATTTCCCCTAGAGGGCGCCATTTTTAATGTGACACATTTTAAAACATTTCAAAAATTAAATAAGTACTTTTTATTTTTTCAAAATACTGTTTATTTTCCGTCTCTTTCATACTTTATTTCTTGTACAAAAAGTTGCACCGTACTGATTCGCATTTGTTTTTGCCGCCTGTGCGATCCGCTCGGCAAATTCGCCGATCGCCCGCTTGCCGCCGCTGCGCGTGGCATGCTTAGTACATTTCTATACATTTGTTTTTGCCGCAAAACGCACCGCAATTCGCGCCGCGCGAAAATTCGCTGCAGCGAATGTCCCGTGGCCAGGCCCTAAGAGCTTTTCCCTTAAACAGGTTTTTAGTACTTAGTAGGTATTCTTTGACGTTTTAATTCAGTTGCTCTGTTGTAAAGAAAGTCATAAATTCTCTGTGAAACCACTTTATACATCTGAAAGTCTCATAAAACGTCCTGTAAAAGCTGACAATACGTAAGCAGCTGTCACAACAAAGCAGGTACCTATGGGGCAGCTAGTGTCGGTATCGCGGTGTGGCGATGCGGCGCGGCGGCGCCTTCGGAAGGAAGCGTCCAATCAGCGAGTCAGCAGTAAGCGCCTGTACCGTGGACTGTAGGAACCAAAGGGTAGGAATTATATACTCTTTGGTAAGAAGGTCGCATGAATTACTAACCGAGACGAACTGCTGCACGAGAAACTGCGCTTCCTGACACTTCACTATTGATGTTGAAGGACCGACGCTAATAAGTGTATCTGATAATGACAGCCTCTAATAGAAGTTTATTGGTTGTACCTTTGTTGTTGTATTTACGCTTTTTGCTGCCAGGTTGAGCTCTGTGACGCACAGTGGAACGAATGTATGGGAGCGGTTGGACGTAGACATGTCCGAAAAATAAGAGTAAAATTATGACAAACTAATGATGCCATCTTATTCGATTACTTAATGCCTTCATAAATTGTGGTGATGAATTTCTTCATAACTCCCATATTTCGGGAGTAATTTGAGAAAATGTGAAATTTTACTATGAAAATGAGTGTATTGAGCTCTCTCCCTCCTGATTCCGGGCTTGTTTCAAGTAGCGGTCTCTAATATCGTAATGCTATTACTAAGAGCTATATTTAATACTAAGACACATAGTGCGCCAAATGTGCACTTTCTGGGATAAAAGGAAATGAAAATTTAAAAAAAAAAACTTTTTTTCCCCATTTGTATTTACTTTAAACCGCAGACAGACTTATTAAGAGGTCTATAAATATATTATATATATACAGAAATATATATTAACAAAAATATTCACAAGAACTGATGAGAGTATGACTTTTAAGTAAGTTGATAATAAATTACCTAGTTTCATTAAAAGTACAATAAATAATTAAGATGTAAGCTCTAATTTACTAAGTTACACATTTTAAAACAATAACATCATTTAATTATCTTCGTCATCATCATCATCATCAATTAATTCAAATTCAGAATCGATGTCCGCTAAATCATTTATGTTAACAAATTCGATATCAGTTTTCTCAGAATCCGTAAGCTCATAAAATTCCTTAAAAGAAGATTTTTTTACAAACTTATTTCCTTTTGGACGGATACTTGTAACAAGTGGATCAGAAGACAGTAAAAGATTGTGCATAATATCTTCATTGCATGAGATACTGCTATGCTTTCGAGAATGCCCCTCTCTATATTTTCTAAAATCTTTATTTCTAGCCTCAGATGCCTCTTCGGATAGAAAACCAATGGGCACAATTGACATGTTCTGAACTATGTCTGGCCCATGCATTAAAATTTTATGAAGTGAAGAAGGCATATAATACCATGGGTATAACTCCACGTAAAGCTTAGCAGTATCAAAGCAGAACTCTCGGAATTTAGTTACGTTGATCTTCTCTCCTGATGAAATACACTGCAAGATCACACAGATTTTTCTTAAAAGCATAGCATCTATTCCGGTCAGTTCAGCAGATTTAGTGTAGTTTTCAAAAAATCTCCTTGCCGAGTTGCCATTGTTGGTGGATCCACTGCCTTGTTTCACAACATCGAGAAGTAAGCCCGTTTCTCTTCTTACAGCCTCTTGAACTCTTTTCTTCCTGTCATCAACTTGCCTTTTTGCTATATCACCCCTTACTTGCCATGATTTTATGTCTAATTTGTAGGAAATGTGTAATAAGCATTCCATTGAGCGAATCCAAGCGTGAAGGGTGCTTAAGCTATATTTATACATGTCCTCGTTTGCGTGTTTATCTTTGATTAACTCTAAATTATTCATTTCTTTAGGACAAGCCTTGCATATGTCACACACTGAAGCTGCTGTATTGGATATAATGGAATGAATTTTACCATCAATCATTGTCAACAGCAGTTGGTGTTTGACACTAATTCCATCAGTGATGGTGGATGGAGTTAAGGCTTCAATCTCTGCTTCGATTTCAGCCATCTCTCTCTGCACATTTTCTTTGGTTTCCTTTATAAACTTAAACAATATTGGCCGGCAAAATGAAGTGGAAGATGGTCGCTCGTTTTCCCAAATTGTTACACCTTTTGAGACGAGCCGCAGTGGTACAAGACTAATCATAAAATTACTAGCAAGATCGATTTGCTCATCTTCACTCGTCCTTTGATGATAAATGCTTTGGCTAGATGATCCG
Source organism: Lithophane leautieri (assembly GCA_949152455.1). NCBI lineage: Eukaryota > Metazoa > Arthropoda > Insecta > Lepidoptera > Noctuidae > Lithophane > Lithophane leautieri. The sequence continues at coordinate 8,632,849 of OX424462.1, read as the reverse complement.
TCAAAACCCCATTTGCTGGTCAATACGAGCTGTTGATTGGGATCAACAGGGGTTTCTAACGACCTAATAAGTCTTCTTGAGGTTAAATCCATCAAGGCTTGTAATTTGATTTTTGCAGAGCTCTCTGTAACTGTGAGATCTTCTTTGGCCGGATAGCACTTAATTTTTTCTTTAACCAACATGTAGTAACTCGGGTATTGAAGAGCTCCTTCTTGAGTGTTGAAATCCCGAAGAGTGTTATAGCGCCATTTCGATAAGTTCATCGATACATAAAGAGCCAATGCCTTCAAAGGGGATATTTCCCGTACCTGAATTGATTTACCTTCAATGAAGGCTTTGATTTTTGAGGCCTCTTCTGGATTCTCCGTCAAGTATTTCATAACATAAGCTGTATCGCTTTGTCCTGCCTTTTGAAGCGCCCTTTCGGCCGAAAACATAATTTCAGCGCTGCTACTGCTGCATGAAAGACTATCTTCAGTGGTGCGTCTTCTTTTTTGCCGGTTACTAAGGTCCTCAAAAGATTTACGAGGACTAGGATGTGTACAAGTTGAAGCATCAGATTTAGCAGGAGAAATTATGGGCTCGATGACGTCACTTATATTTTCTGTAGAAGGTTCCATATTTTCATTCTGTAATTCCGGCCATTGAATTGCAGCCTGTAGCCAAATCTCATGTTTCTTCCGAAACTTATCTGTGCTTCTTCCAGACTGTGTCCATTTTGCATAAATGCGGTAGCAAAATCGACGACACCAGTCTTTTAAACTTGTTTCAGCACTTTCACATAACTGAACACAACTGTTATCTTTTAAAACACTGAACAAATAGTTAAAGTCGCGTAAATCTTTATGTGCGCGTGCGCATAAAGCAACGTGAATATCAAGATTTGTATTAAAATTTGGAAAATACATTGCGAGATTAGCTTGGATACAACGAGGTGTAAATCAACACTGATTTTAAAGTTACTAATAGTGACCTATTTATATAAAATCCAGGTATCCCAGGTATCCTTTGTTAAATATTGCAAGGTAATTAGTTATTGTGATAATTAGTAAATGATGCATGCTAAATTAGTGTATTAAGAGCCATTTAGTAATTAAATAATAGCAATGTTCTTATCAGTAATCATTAGTGCATCAGTTTTATATGTAAACCTTAAGTCCCTAATTATATATCCTAATTAGCTTATATCTTCTCTAATTGGCTGCTCAGAAATGTTATTGTAATAAGGTAAACCTTTAGAAAAACGGTTTTAATCAACAAAATAAACAAAAAATTAAAAAATTGTGTTATAAAATAAACATCACTCTTTATCCCAGAAAGTGCACATTTGGCGCACTATGTGTCTTAGTATTAAATATAGCTCTTAGTATTAGCATTATGATATTAGAGACCGCTACTTGAAACAAGCCCGGAATCAGGAGGGAGAGAGCTCGATACACTCATTTTCATAGTAAAATTTCACATTTTCTCAAATTACTCCCGAAATATGGGAGTTATGAAGAAATTCATCACCACAAGTTATGAAGGCATTAAGTAATCGAATAAGATGGCATCATTAGTTTGGCATAATTTTACTCTTTTTTTTCGGACATGTCTACGTCCAACCGCTCCCATACATTCGTTCCACTGTGTGACGGTTTCTTGTTTTTCGGATTAGTTAATCTTTATAACCGCAGTTATGACAGTTTTTTTTTTCTATGTAAAATTATGTTAACTTGTCTAAACTCTTATTAAAATATAACAAAATTAAATTGGTGTAGGAAGCAGCAGGTACGAAAATGATTCAGTATAATTCTTTACAGAAATATCACTAAAAGAATAAGGACTATTCATTTTAATGAATTACCAATAAAATTAACGCTTTGGGTCGCTTCATTTTCAACAATTCATTTTTCCTCATTCTCTCTCATCTTGATGCAAATAAGCACTTTCACAAGAATCTCTACGTAAGGCCGCCATTTTTCGCGTCATTGGTTAAAAGATATCTTAAATATCTTTATAAATGTGTAACGATTTGATTGCTTTGCGCCGTAGCGTACCCGCGGGGACTATCTTAAAACAAATTGTAATGAGATTTTTATAAACAATAGGATTTCAGAGAAGAAAGAAATTAATGCTAAGACGGTTAACAGGCAACTTAAAATAACGAGCATTTAGGGAAATTGATTAGACAAATAAAGTTGGCGAGTTTTTTTTCCTTTTTGTTAATAACTACTTATTCAAAAGAAGGCCGCGCGCCTTTGTTTCTTATCGTGAGAATTTCGTTATTGGCTTTTTGGTTATTCATTGTAATCATTTCATTTTTCATAAACATTCTTAATCACAACTGACTAACACACTATAGGTACATATTTAAGTATGTAGGTACCTACGTTATATTCTAAACATGCTCATGCATATAGATAATATGACTCATCATAGCCTATGGTAGTTAACTAACTGAAAGAACAGTCACATAAACGGATGGCATCACTCTCACATTCATTAAATTTTCTTTTTTTAGTAAAAGAAGAAACCCTTAGATAAGAGAACCATTAGGTACCTGTAATAGTGTCAACTACAACATTAATTGAATAAACACTCACTCTTGTACCTAATACTCAGTGGCGTATTAACTGTAAGGCAAACTAGGCACGTGCCTAGGGGCGCGAGGATACAAAGGGGCGCGCGCGCGAAAGATTTTTAACAAAAAAAAAAAGAAAATTAATATACCATTAACTTGTGTAAGTAAGTATGAAAGATTATTTAATTCTATAGATATGTAAAGCTTCCGTAACGAGCTCCACCTTCTTGATTATTCCTACATCGCCTGATTTTATAAAAGAAGTGAGCAAGATACTAAATTAATGAAAAATTTAAGTAAAAAACAGACAGACAAATAAAAAATCCGGAGTCACACGTAATATGTTTGATTTATGCCCTAACACGTGTGACTCCGGATTTTTAATTTGTCTGTCTGTGGTGTCTGGTTTATACTTTTTTAGTCGTAGTTGGGTTTAAGTTTATCCTACTTAATTTTTTTTTTAATTCTTTTGGGATTATAATATATATGTTTTTGTTTACTCATTAAGCCCTTTCATTTGATACCCAACATGGTATGATTAAAGAATTTTTTTTTTTTAATTCCTGACTTTATGTCCTCTGGAGGGCGCTATTTTTAATTTAATGTGACGCAGTCTATAATCAGCGGACGATCAAGACGCTTCCAACGATACCTCATTTGTCAAATTGTGATTAGTGGTTTAGAAGATAGGAGGGAACACATGAACATACTTACATACATACATATACGTAAATACATACCGGTCAAAATCATAACCCTCCTTTTTTCTACGCCGTAGTCGGGTAATAAGAAACGATCATCTGTCAATACACACAGTCAGATTTGTTTCCCAGAGAGGCATCATGGATTTTAATTGTTCATTTGGTCCCTCTTTCTTTCTTGACTTTCATCACATATTCCCTGGCCTACCTAATAATCCCTACTAATAATATAACTGCGAAAGTGTGTCTGTCTCTGTGTGTATAGGTATATCTTACTTCTTCATGCAATAAACTACTGTACCGATTGTGATGAAACTTGGTACCTATGCAGTTAGATAGGCAGAGACCAAAAAAAATTTTTTTGTGTAAGTATGGCCGCTAGAAGGCGTCGATGAGGTGCTTGCCTGGAGCGCTCTCGACATTTAATCTACCACTGCTAATACTATTATGTCATGTCAATGAATATGTTGCGAGAAAAGGGCGACGCCTCAAACTCAAACTCAAAGCATTTATTTCAATTAAACCATTTACAGGCACTTTTGAATTGTCAAGGACTTACTTCACACTTCAGCATTTTACCCACCAAATAGAAACCTTTTAGCTTGTAAACGAATTTCTATACTATTCGCAACAAGCGTTCTTACTGGCGACGCACATCGCACGACTAGATTCGAAAAGTGTCTCTCGATACACACTTATGTAGGTATGTACCTACGTTTACCATTCCATTGCAAATTGTTTCACTATTTCCCTTGGGTATGTGTCGATATTCCACGACACTGACCTTTTATAGTTTTCTAAATAAATGTTGAATATGTACCGTTCATGCAATACAAAATAATCAAAACTACTGGTTATATATTATTGAGTATGGCAGCCCGTAAAATATTCCACATACAACACAAATGACGGCATATGCTGGTATATACCGCGTATTGTAAAACGCAACTTGTCCGGAAGAAGGTAATTTATAGCGGGTGAATTTTAATTTAACTCGAATTAAAGCTGCTGCTGACGGAACCGCAATTAAAAAAAACACCCTATTATTTACTTACATCTGCATTTTGAATACGAATTGAACTACGAACTGTTCGTTAATCTACGTACTACTGCATGTTTTACCCTAGATGTATGTAGGTAAAAGAGCGGTGCAGATGAATTTATAATTTAACACAAATGCAAATGAGGAAGTCCTTTTTTCAGATTTTGCAAAAATATCATATATTTTCGGATATTTAAATACTCAGCGTCGAAATGGCGCTTTTAAGGTTCCTAGTCAGTCATTCTTTCATAAAACGTCGACTTCACTAAAACACACATTATAACTTAAATTAAAAATTATCTGCCTCGTCATTAGATAGCCATGTAGGTAAGGAAAGAGAATTTTAAAAAAAATGGTTTGAAGGTAATGAGCAGTGAAACTTCCATATTTAAACATTAATTTTAACGCATCTGTAAATAAATATATATATAACTCTCGCAGTATAAAAATGGCAAAATTGTTACCGTACAATTTTGCCTAGACATAGACAAATTATTCAAGAATTTAAATAACTTTATTACAAGGTTATTTTTTTAATACATAAATCCAATAGTTTTTTCATTATATCTATACGCCCAAAGGTCTGTTAATTAAATTTTACCCGCTCGTTTTCGTTATAAATCATCGTCTATTTCACGAAATAAATAAAACTTTTTAAAATAACTAAACAGCACGCATATAGAACCAGAAACGAATTCCAGCAGTCGAGTAGTGCAACCTTAACGTGTAAACATATTTAACGCATTTTCATACTCCTCTGCTTCTCTAGAGATTTGTTGGAGCAAATCAATTTACTTTTCACCAATAACGTCACATATTTGGTAATTATGGTCGCAGCGTTAATCGCCTCTTTATTATTAAGGCCAATCCAAGAAAAACATATTTTTCCGGCTATTGCAGATAATAAACTATGGGTATTTAAATAGCGACATATTTTCAGCTAACCCGTGAGGACTGATAAAAGTCAATGAGGGATAAAATTAGTTCAAAGCCTCAGACCAACAAAAAAGGAAAGACGGAGCATTACGAACATCGAAAATGAAGCCACCTTTTTATCTATGTGTGTTTAAAAAGGGTTGTCATTTGTTAAAGTTTTTCCCTATAATTTGGGGAATAATATTTTGGGTAGGATAATATTGTACGAGTAAGATATTATTGAGTATGGTATTGTACCTCACTTGTTAGGAAGGATTCCGAAACAAAACCATTTTTTTTTACATCGCAAAATAAAATAAAATAACAATTAAGTACAAAGTGCATTTACATACAGCCCTATCGTCAATGGCTACATGAGGCAAGTCTGGCAAGTCCTACAAAAAAAATTACACGAGTAATGGCAGCTTTTGATTAAAACCTTAGGAAGAATTAGGACATACTTGAACAAACGTACAGCTAGAAATTTGTGAAATTGAGTTTTCAGCAATTACGTAGGACGATGGAAATAATATCTAAAAAATTAAAATTTGGGACAGTAGTATTTAAATTAGCTAGACTAAGCTGAGAAACTAACTAAAATAAAATAAAAAATACAGACTCGTGTTCAATTACTGTTTTGATAAAATATCATTTTTGTTTTTAAAATTTTATATACCTTTTTAGGATATCCGCTTTTGATCACACGGCGAAGTCCACGATTAGTTGAATAAAGGTCATTATTATCAAAATGATCGGAACAAACCACGCTGATTTTCGATGGCAGCCATTCTGGATCATTCCGACTATTTCTTATAGCTACTATCCAATTACTTTTATTTTCAATATTACTTGGAAATCTAAAATATTAAATACATAAAAAAATCAGGCATATAATTACTCGAACTAAAAAATATCGAACAGGGAAATTTCAAATCATATTATGGCAACCCTCGCACTTTAAATGTCACTGTTTTCGTTCATTCATTCGTTCAGGTTTTTGTTCTAAGTAACCTAAAATTCATAGTTAACTAAATTAAGAAACGATGTTATTTGAAGTACTTCCATGTGAAAAGTGATTCCGTGAGACTTTTTATGTGATTTGCTATTGTTTTTACATGTTTTCACTACACAAGAAGGCATAATTCTATTTTTTTTATTGAAGTTTACTAGACGACGACTCGTGACGTACTAGGAGCGATGAGTATAGTTTTTGTGTAGGTGTGTGCGTGAGCCTGTGTGTTTACTTGAAGGAGCATAGTTTTGTGGCTACACGTTTGATGTACATAATGCTCCGTCTTTCTTTTTTTGTTGGTCTGAGTTCAAAGCATAAAGGCCTATTCAGACCTAAGCGGTATTCGCTACCGTCTGCGGCAGAGAAAACCCAGTGGGTATGCGGTAATATTACTGTTCAGACTTAAGCGGTATTCGCTATCGTCTGCGGCAGAGAAAACCCAGTGGGTATGCGGTAATATTACTGTTCACACCAAAACGGATTTCGCTATCCTTGTGGGTACCCACAGCGGCAGCGAATATCGCTCAGGTCGCTCTAGCCGCGGTACTTGATACTAAATACCTGAGCGAAACCCGCGCGGTATGTACCTCTACCCACAGCGGCAGCGAATATCGCTCAGGTCGCTCTAACCGCGGTACTTGATACTAAATACCTGAGCGAAACCCGCGCGGTATGTACCTCTACCCACAGCGGCAGCGAATATCGCTCAGGTCGCTCTAACCGCGGTACTTGATACTAAATACCTGAGCGAAACCCGCGCGGTATGTACCTCTACCCACAGCGGCAGCGAATATCGCTCAGGTCGCTCTAACCGCGGTACTTGATACTAAATACCTGAGCGAAACCCGCGCGGTATGTACCTCTACCCACAGCGGCAGCGAATATCGCTCAGGTCGCTCTAACCGCGGTACTTGATACTAAATACCTGAGCGAAATCCGCGCGGTATGTACCTCTACCCACAGCGGCAGCGAATATCGCTCAGGTCGCTCTAACCGCGGTACTTGATACTAAATACCTGAGCGAAATCCGCGCGGTATGTACCTCTACCCACAGCGGCAGCGAATATCGCTCAGGTCGCTCTAACCGCGGTACTTGATACTAAATACCTGAGCGAAATCCGCGCGGTATGTACCTCTACCCACAGCGGCAGCGAATATCGCTCAGGTCGCTCTAACCGCGGTACTTGATACTAAATACCTGAGCGAAATCCGCGCGGTATGTACCTCTACCCACAGCGGCAGCGAATATCGCTCAGGTCGCTCTAACCGCGGTACTTGATACTAAATACCTGAGCGAAATCCGCGCGGTATGTACCTCTACCCACAGCGGCAGCGAATATCGCTCAGGTTTGAATAGGCCTTTAGCTGGTCACGAGGCAATCCCAAAACACCATTGAACACCTTCTGGTAATAGCGTTTCAACTATTGTTCATTATATAACGATCATTTCACGCGATGTTCTTATATAAAATCACAACAGTAAAGTGTTGTGATTTCAGATAATCACATTTTTAAAACATAATAAATTCTAAGTACTTAATTCTAAGTAAGTTTAATCTTAGGTCCCTAACACTAAAATAGAAACTATAATATAGGAAAAAGGCAACGTCTACATTCATTATATTATTACTGAAGAATTTGTAGAGACATTTTAAAATAAAAACAGATTACAGGATAATACGGCCCCGTATTATCCTGCCAGGGTTGTGGGAAAGTCCGAAAGGGATACCGGGACCTTGGCAACAAGCAACTGAAGGAACACGGGTGGGTTTTAGTCACTAAAAGTCTGACACGCCCTTCCGCTAGAGCGGGAGAAGTCATTTGATCAACAAAAAAGGTGGCATTAATACGTCATAATATACATCCCTGGAAAACATCATATATCCGGAACTACCTTACAATCAATCTAGTACGTACTCCATACCGTCGACAACCCTTAATTGAAGGTATGTTGATTGAAACTCAGTATAAATTGGACCTACTATATCAACAAAGTAGGCCTATAGATATAGATATATTGGAACGATACACGTAACGAGATCCTTGTGGAGTAGCGCGGTCCAAACTCGGCCCCTCGAGACACTGGACCCTTCCGAGAGGTAACCGTTGTGGAAATATCTATACCTACTCTATTTGCTCGCCAAAGCTTTTATACAATTTCTACTTGTACGCACGAGTGCCAATATAGACGCGAGTACCTTCGTGGCCGCGGACTCATCTCATATTCTGTTATCATCTTCTCCTAACAAACAGCGATGGAGCCGCTAACATATTAAAGATTATTAAGATATTTATTCATAATATGCTCTTAAATAAGTACCAACTAGGCCATCTTATTTTATAAAAAAAACAACCGACTTGGTAAAACACTACTAAGTGAAAAATAACTTTATTTCGGAAGTCGGTGTCTTTGGTTTTGGATTTTCGTGTTTTGCCACCGACTTTTTAACTTTGTAGTGTTTTATTTTTCACTTTGTAGTGTTTTATTTTGCAAGTCGGTGGTTTTTTTTTTTTGTAAAATAAAACCTTTTTTTTTGTTTTTCACTTTTTAGTTGTGGTATTTACCTATTCCACACAAATTCGAATACCGCGCTACCTGCTATGTAAATAGCAGTGACAGGAAATTATTATATACCTAAGATCATCCACATAGACCAAGTGCGAAATATACGTAGGTATTATTGAAGCTAACTCAAAAAGTGACCAAGCAAAGTTAATAAAATTTATATGGACCACCCCGCAAGCTTACCAACTGAAAGAATTTTCAAAATCAGTCCATAATTGACGAAAATATCGATGGACAAACTGACGAACATAGAACCTCCTCCTTTTTGAAAGTAGATTAAAAAGTAAAAAGAGGAAAGTTCGCGGAACAAAGAAACTAGCGAACAACAGAAACTACATAAGAATCGGTACACAAACGAAGTCAAATCCTGAAATACCTGCCTACGTACAACGAACTCGGTTTCATTACAACGGCCCGCGATAATTGATGGCGTATCAAAAGCAAGCAATTTATTACAAGAAAGTTGGGCAATTAGAGCTAAAAACACAAAAACCAGACACGAGGGAGAACGTTATCGACGACGACATCCATTCCAAAGTCCCATTAGCCGCAGCGGGTATGGGACCGCAGCGTTTGCACCTACAAATGGTAAAGTCCGTAAGTACTTCATATGTATGTATCTACTATAATTCTAGCATGTTTTTATTTGAAATTATAGGAGCTGAAAGAAATTTTATTTTGCGTTGCTGTTTATTTTATAGTTTTAATAGCTTATCCGGCTTCGCCCGCGTGGAGATCGGGAATTATCAAACGGGAACGTACCTACTACCGGTATAAAAGTGTCCTATGTCCGAAGTCCGTCACATAACCACGGTCTACCGCCATCGAAATATTGAAAAGGGAACAAAAAGACACACAGAGTTACTCACACATTTATCCTACTAATATTATAAATGATTATTTTTTATTTTAATAGATAAATATTTTTAAAGATATTTGAGAAAAATGATTTAATTTATTTTTCATTATTAATATGATAAAATTTATACATTGGGTAGCTCATTATACTAAATTAACTCAAAGGACTAACTAACTATACCAATTATTTTATTTTATTTTATATATATATATTATTATGTTTTTATGTCTTTACATATCTCGGGACCATGGGGTTCCGGTCTTTAGGAAGGCGTACGAGGAGCCGAAGCCAACTCGCAGAGGCCCCTTAGACATTTTTAAGTGTCAAGACCACAGTGATAAGATGATATTATTATTCGTTTATTTCATAAAGTCACTTATAAATTACATTTTTAAATATTAGAATATAAAAATATAAAAACATTTAAAAATATAAAAAATAGAAGTCCGCCGGTGTCTGGAGCAGGGTCCAAGCTACCGGTGGTTAGGGCTGCAGAGACAGGAACCTCCTCACAATGCGAGCCATGTCAAGGAGTACTGCTTTCTGAATCAGGCCCTTGATCCCCAGACCAGAGGCCCCAGACCACCTAATGAGAGCCTCGAGAGATGTTGGTCGAGGCTTTTGGCCATCAAGCCATTGGCCGTTACGACAATCGGCACAATGATAACCGAGCTCACATTCCACATGTCGACAACCTCGTGTGCTAAGTCGAGATATTTTGTTTGTTTCTCTTTCTCAGCTTTCACGAGGTTCTCGTCATGTGGGATGGTAACATCGATTATCATTGCGCGGCGCGCTAATCTGTCTATCACTACTATATCAGGCTTATTGGCAACAATAGTCCCGTCGGTAATGATAGACCGATCCCAGTACAACGTAACATGGTCATTTTCGAGAACTGGGTCGGGCACGTACTTGTAATACGGTACCTCAGAGTCCACAAGTTTATATTTCAAGGCAAGTTGTTGGTGAATAATCCTGGCCACTCGGTTATGCCTGTTCAAGTACTCGCCGTTAGCCAGACGGGAATAACCAGAGATAATATGTCTGATGGACTCACCCGGACGGTAGCATGCCCGACACACGTCAACCGTCCTGTCCCTCATAATATGCCTCCGGTAGTTAGTCTTCAAGATAACTTCGTCCATAATTGCACAGACGAAACCTTCAGTTTCCCCGAAGAGGTCACCGAAATGTAGCCAGGATACGGACGCTAAGAAATCTACACCGGGCTCATGAAGAGCCCGATAGAAGCGCCCGTGAAGTTCCTTGCTTTGCCATACCTCCTTGCGGTCTTCTGTAGTAAGTACCACAGGTTTGCGCCAGTTCTCTTTAGCCATGGAGAGCGGGGTGAGTGCCATATATTTTTATTTTTTTTATTTTTATAAATCTCGGGACCATGGTTCCCGGTCTTTTGGAAGGCGTACGAGGGGCCGAAGCCAACTCGCAGAGGCCCCTTAGACAATTTTAAATGGGATGAGGCACCAACCGACGATTATCCCTGTATACACTATGAAAGTACACCCAAGGACAACCCCCGGATGGTGTAGGACTATTGCAAAACATGGAAACAAAACATATTGGGCTATGGGTTTGGGTGGCTATAGTGGACTGGTTACCTAAAACTATTGAAGGACTATGTCCCCTGCCTGATCAATGTTTTATATATACACGGATAATATGGCAGGGGGTGACTTGCACACTCAATAATGGGCCCCCGAAAACGGTCGCTAGCACATAGTGACGTAGCGACAAGGAGGCAACACTTCCTGAGGTGCTTGAGAGGAGTGGAGAGGTATTCCACGGCTATCAGGACAATCCCGGAAGTACGGTCAAGATCCCTACCAGCATCTTACTGGAATACTTCCTTCCTCCGAGCACGTTTGCTCTAGCGAATCTCCACTCAAGCCGGCCAATCAAGGCAAGAATGAGGTGGGAGCTCTGTTCCTCGTCAGTGTTCACTCTAGCCGGCCAATAAAGGCAAGCCAGAGGTGAGGAACAAGACTTCTCCCGGGAGTTAGGGTTCCGTGGGGTCGCTACTGCCCAACAGCTCGCCACATGCTGCCCTGCGGGTTTTTGTATCTCTCTTGTTCTGGCTCCTCACCCTAGACCCGTTCCGGCAAAGTAAACTCTACCGGCACAGACCTAGGGTTCGGAGCGCGCAAGCCCCACCACGACGTCAACGTAGAGATACGGCGGTGGGGTTATTATTATTATAAATGTGAAAGTTGTTTGTGTGTTTGGATGTTTGTTACTCAATCACGAACGAAACTGAACGGATTTGGATGAAATTTGGCACACGGATAGTTTATAACCTGGATTAACATATAGGACATTTTATCCGGGTAGTTCGTTCCGTTCCCGTGGGATAATTTCTGACCTCCGAAGCCGCGGGTGAAAGCTAGTAATATTATAAGTACCTATGGGCAATTTGACTTGGATTTTCAAGGTAGGTACATGGTACTGCTCAAAAATGAACAGCATCACTGTATACTTGTAATTGGGTAATTGTACAAAATATCAAAGAAAACAGCTCGTTAGGTTAGGTCAGAGAAAAAATAAATGGTCCCTGATAAAAGAAAGGTCATCATGAATGAGAACCATATTTAGGTTGCTATATTCTATTCCTCTTAAGTGCACACTAAGAAAATATATAAATGTAAAATAATGCTAATATTGAATTAAAAAAGTAATATTCCAGGAAAACCCCACATTTCTGAAGAATGTCGCCCTAGTAAAAAATTATCTAACCCACCAGACGCTTCGAATGACACTAGTTTCAAACGTTTTGGTGGGTGGGGACGTTTCTTCCCATGGTCCTTTTTAAGTAAGTAAATTAGTTCTGTATTCTATCATTAACTTACAAAGCGACCTAAGACTCCCGGAAGACTCGCAACAGTCTCGTTAGTCGACACTTGATAAGTTAAACAATTTTACCAACCCTACTGACCGTGCATCTTTTATAACGCCTATTAGGTACTCACCGAATCATCTTCCCGGCGGCATGTTAGTTCTATATTCACATCGAGTCAGTTAAATGGTCACAAAAAATTCTAATAAAGTTTAAAAGACAAACTTTCTGAGTAACATAAAATCTTTCTTGATGTCAGCCATATTTTCTTACAAAGTTTCATGGTGAGTTCAAATAAGAGGTAACTGAGTACAAAGTTTTGCTTTTATAATAAAGTGCAAGCCACCTGGAATACCAATATCAGTTCAGGGTTCTACGGGAATTTTAATTTGTTTATAACAAATAATAGAAAACATAACATAATGTCACGCCTTGTTTTCCTGAAGGTTTGGGAAGAGGTGTACTCACATAATAGTAGGTACACCCACATTTCGCCAGTTGTTTAAACATAACCTTCCATGACCATGTCCTATGTAATAGGGGGCAAATATAAAGGTTACGGCATAATCTTTGGAAGTTTTGAGTAGGTACCTATCCTTACTACCTTTCTTATCCATACTTCCATACTATAATATTATAAATTCGAAAGTAACTCTGTGTGTCTGTCTATAAGTTGCCTTTTCACGCCTAAACCACTGAACGGATTTCTACAAAATTTGGCAAGGAGATAAATGGCACCCTGGGGAAGAGATAGGCTACTTTTTATCGACATACCATAAAGGGCGAAGCTGCGTCCGGAACCTAGTAATATTATAAATGCGAAAGTGAGTTTGTTTATTTGTTTGTTACGCTTTCACGCTAAAACGGCTGAACGGATTTAGATGAAATTTGGCACATAGGTAGACCATGACCTGGAATAGGACATAGGATACGTTTTATCCCGATATTCTTACAGGATCGAGACTTACGCGGGTGAAACCGCAGGTAGTTAGCTAGTTAGCTATTAATAAAAATATATTAAAATGCATTACCATTAATTTTGAAAGTCAAAATGTGACACCCGCATTCATACAGGAAAAGTTTTTGACCAGTGCGCAAATTTTTTTTGGTGGTTCAATATCAGTAATAGAACACATTTCCATTATTTATTCAATACTTTTTTTGTTTTTTTATCCTACTTAAAATCAGCAAAATATGGACACAAACTGTTCGTAATAATATCAATAGGCGCGTGCGGCGGCCGGCGCACAGGCGGCGGTGTTGCACGGGGGTGCAACCCCCTCCCGGGCGGCAGGGCGGCGCCGGGCGCTGTGGCCGACAGTTCGCTCATCGCACGCGCTGTCGTGTGACGTCGCGTCTAATCGCTTTCCCGCGCAAGCGCCGCGCCGCACGTGTCGTGCTTGTACCTACCGATCACGATGTCGGACTTCAGTAACCGCGAGTTTTACGAGATGGTGCGAGTGTATGTACTGAGTGGTGAAAGTTTGCGAGCAGCTCGCAGAATGTATGCGACGGAGAGCATACCTCGAATGCGAGCCCATGGAATCCTTACCCCGCGGTCCCTAATGAAAGGACCATTTTAGCGGCCACTCAAAGGCTGCTTGATCACAGACAGTTCAGAACCCCGAATCATGCACGAGGGTCTGGCAGACCCCGACTGGCGATCGAAATCGAAGAAAGCATTTTTGATTTCTTTGAGCGAGATCCAAGAGCCAGTAACCCACGTAAATACCTACGCCGGCGAATCGAGCGAGCGCACAGCTGATAGGTAGGTACTTTCGCGCGTTCCGCTTCGCCGCGCGCCGCCGGCGCGGCGCCGGTTAGCCATACAACCACTTTTAAAATAAACATCTTTCGGTAACGATTTTTTTATTTTTTTGTATGAAGACGCATCAAAATAAAAAAATTATGTTTAATAAAACTGGTTTAAGGTTAATATGTCAAAATTTCCGCAGTGGATAAAAACTTTTCCTGTATACCTACCTTCATGTGCCAAATTTCATCTTAATCTGTTCAGCCGTTTTAGCGTAAAAGCGTAACAAACAAACTCATTTTCGCATTTATAATATTACTATCATCCGCCCTCGGCTTCGCCCGCGCGGTATGTCGATAAAAAGTAGCTTATGTCTTTCCCCAGGATGCTATTTATCTCCTTGCCAAATGTCGAAATTCGTTTTGTGGTTTAGGCGTGAAAAGGTAACAGACAGATAGAGTTACTTTAGAATTTATAATATTAGTATGAAGTATGAATAGCATGGATAAGTCAGGATTTATTTTTCTCTTTGTTCGTCTCAAACAGAGCACCTGCCATCTTATCTCTTCACCACTCTTGGTTGACTGGTAGCTAGAAAATGCCTAAGGCATAAGTTCGCCTTTGTACCTTTTTTGAGTGCGAAAAGTTTAAACACATAAATGGTAAACCGATATGAAGGTGACTGAACGAAATATTGAATAATTTGTTGATGCTTCTTCGGTACGGAGTAGGTTTACTAGTATCAAGCTACATTGATATAAAATACTTATAACTTAAATCACCTAGATCTTATTTGAATAATACAACCGATATAGCAACACACCGGTTTCATGCCACTATTTCTGTCTACGGCTACAACCTATATTGGTAAAACCCTCCTCTGTAGTTTCGCGCAAAATCATCGACTCACCAAAGTTCAATCAAAATACACACAGTTCATTATCTTTTTCCTACCATTTATGCATGCATTCTCATAAACTAAATGTTGATTATCATTCTCTTGCCCTTATCCCAATTTATGTTGGGTCGGCGAAGCATATCTTCTTTTGTCATACATCTCCATTAGTCGTCATTTTTATAAGTATCTACCTACGTAAAGTAATTACAAGCGGACTTCCTGGAATTTTTTGAAGTTTTATCACATCGCTCAATCCATTTCTCTGAAATTCCTTGAAAATAAATAGATATCTTCAGGCGCAGCCGATTTCGTTTAGTACGCACCTACTGTACGTCATAAATTTGAATGAATTATTTCTGGAAATTTGCATAATTATCGAATTAACATTGTTCCGCTTCCAGCTGGAATCATTTTAATGAGGGGAATGTCGTCAGTTCTCTCTTGGATCCTTTTTTTACGACTGCCATTGGTGCTTATTACAGAATAAATTTTAAAGAAGTGCGCGAGCAAATTAAATTTGGCAGGGAGCTATTTTAATTAGAAGCTGGAATGTAAACTTTTTACACAGCATTTAAGAATATGGAACTGGAGCTATAAAAGTAATCCCCTTTACGATCTCATTTCAATCTGAATGCAACATTCTGATCTGATAGTATGTAAATCAGATCTACAAACTGGAGCAGTGAAGTCCAACGTAATAGGTAGTTAGGTACCTACTTACTTACAATGTTTCTAAAAGCAGTGACTGGCTCTGGATGTAGTTAGAAGTTAGACCGACATGCTCCTTGCTAGAAAGTGTTTAATAATTTCTCCTATTCAGATTCCAAATAAGATTACGAGTATCTTGGATCACAGAAAAATCTTAAACTAAGTAGGCATATAACTCGACGTGTAGCGGAACGGGACGTTTATCTGCTACGGCGTAACATCTGACGTAGCAGCTGGCGTAGCAGTTACGTCATAATCTGGCCAGCTTCAACATAGGTATAATACTGTAAGTGAACTGAGGTTCCGCTAAATGGTAAGAATTATATTATATATATATTATACCTATTTTATATTATGTTATATACTAGCTTCCGCCCGCGGCTTCGCCCGCGTGGTATTTCAATAAAAAGTAGCCTATGTCCTTTCTCAGGCTCTAGACTATGTGTGTGCCAAATTTCATTTAAATCGGTTCAGTAGTTTTGGCGTGAAAGCGCGACAGACAGACAGACAGAGTTACTTTCGCATTTATAATATTATGTAAGGATATGGATATTCAACCAACTCGTCCTTAATTAAATTTTATATCGTCAGCCAAATTGTGGATTTGGGGTAGTAACTTTACAAGAAGTCAAGAAGGTACATATTAATCGAAAAGATAGCAAGGTACTACAGCTAGGAAACAAACATGTGAGCTAAAGTGAATACTACCTTTAATTAACATGTTTTCACTCATCTAAGCCATATTTTTATTACCGAGAGATTAATTTACTCTTTAAATAAAGACTTGACTTTAGTTATTATGTTGCAGGTACATACTATTGGAGTCAAGGGCGGATCCAAGATGGACAGAAATAAAAGTTACTTTGCCCATATAGGTAGTAAAGTTTAGGAATTAAGAGAACCTGAGCTGCAAGAGCGAGTGAAGCCAGCTTAATAATTTTAGCACCCCACCTCGGGGTTTGGTTCGTCTTTCTTTTGATCATTCATAGTAGATATTCGGCCAAAGAAAAGATGGATGGATTGTATGAGGAATGACATGAAAGAGAAGGGAGTAAATGATAGCGTGACGATTGACAGGGGAGAGTGGAAAAAGAAAACGTGTTGCGCTGAACCTAAGTACGAGTAACATGAGACAAGGGCAGGAAGATGATGATTCATAGTAGGTATTAGCTAAATATTTTTTGAGTTCAGGGAAGATGCATGATCCTTGGAGGCGCGAGGCCCTTTGATCTGCGCTATTTTTTTAGCTTTACATCAATGTATCAATCTACCTAACCTTTTCTCAACTGTTTTGGGGTCGGCTTCCAGTCGAACCAAAAGCAGCTGAGAACTAGTACCTATTTTAAATGGAGCTTCTGCCTATCTAACCTCCACAACCCAGCTATTAGGTAACACGATACACCAGGTTATCAGAATGTTGGGCTTCCGACTGACCCGTAACGACTGTCAAAGACCTACGAATGACAGCCGGAACCAACAGCTTACCGTGCTTGCCGAGACACGGAGAGGCCTCGACATGTAATGGATGGTCACCCATCCACGAAGCGAACGCGGCAAGCGTAGCTTAACTTTCGATCGCCACGTGCGGCTGTTCTTAATTATTTGGCTACTTTTTAGCTTTTTATGTTTTCCTGAATTACTCTCAGCTACTGAGACTCTGGCCGGTGCAATGTTGGGTGAGCAGACCTCTGGGCCCGATTACAAACTGGCCGCGCCACTTTGCAGCTTAGTCGCTACGTTACTGCTGCTGAAGATAATTATCCAGTAGATAGGCGTGATGTTCCACGCCTTGTTTCCCCTTTGCCCGAAGGGTTGGAAAGAGAACCTAGACAAGTGCGTGACAACCCCGCACAATGAAAGGTTCCGTAGTTGGGATGAATTAAAACATACTTAACATTGTAGTTGAAAAACATGTTCTCCCATACATTGTGTATGGGAAAAACATGTTCTCCCCATACATTCTGTATGAGAAAAACATGTTATCCCATACATTCTGTATGAGAAAAACATGTTCTCCCATACATTCTATATGGGAGAACATGTTTTTGCAACTGCAAATGTAAGTTGGTCAATTATTACTCCGTTACTTGCAAAGCCTACTTAGCTGTGATAGTTGTCCTTTTAATTTCGTTATACATATATACTATTGCCGTGAATTTTTTCACATATCCAAAACCAATTATTTTTTTTAATTTATTGTACCACTTTGTCGGCGTGATTTATTGTATACCTATACCAAATTACAACTTTCTAGTACCAAGAGCCTCTGAGCTAAGCCGCGGACAGACAGACGGATAGACAGACAGAAAGACAGACGGACATGGCGAAACTATATGGGTTCCATGTTAACTACGGAACCCTAAAAATGATGTCCTTTAAAACCCCCATACTGGGGACACATTGTGTGTGATGATTATGGCTGTATGTTTAATAGCCGCCTTTACACGACACGCGCATTCACCCGCGATCGGAGTGTGCACGATTGAACGCGGGAAAGCTTGCACGAGCAATCGTAAGTGATTGTTTTCATCCATTTTTAACCGACATAAAAAAGAGGAGGAGGTTCTCAAGTCGACCCGTATATTTCTTTTTTTTTTATGTATGGCCACGCATAATTATGTGCGTTGACTCTTTCGCACGGTATTACTCCTGTATTTTTATTCTGAGAGGAAAGACTGTCCGTGTAAAGGCTAACCACGCGTGATTCAGTACGGGAAACTGCGCAGTTTTGTTAAAAGTTCTATACAAATGGACAAAAGGGTAGGAAGGAATATTACACAAGCAATATTATGTTCGCTGGTCTAAGCGTGATTAAAATAAGAAAAAGAAGATCGGTGTGGGTAAACAAAAAAGAGAAAAACAAAATCTGTTCCGTTATCCTTGCAAAACTTGACTTAATTTTTCGTAGGAACTTTTTTTTTTTTCATATTCCTCGGTTTTAGTTTTCCATAGGCATACATGAAACTTGTATACTGACAAGAACTCTGTAATAAGATCCTTCCTCATAATCATAATCTAATGTCCGTTATTTTACGGCGGCAATCGTTTTCACAAAAATGGGCGCGTAAATTATGTTCGAAGCGCACAGACTTGAACGCACAAAAGGTCCTCTCGACCATCGCGCCCGCGCGGACTCTTTGCGTACATGTGTCGGGGCCACTTCTGGGTGGTCTGTAACCTGATACCGAGTGGGACCACTTGAGATTATAACTACGATAAGTGTTAAGTTTTGTATCGGAGATGTTTACAAAACATATGCCGCTGGAAACTGAATCAGATAAGCTAGCTTCTTACAAATAGTTATAGCAACGACTTTAAATTAAACACGTAATTTTGATAAAAGTTTATTCAAATTTACAATCATAACGTTTTAACATTAAGTTCCTATATCCTAAACCTCGTATTTAGCACCAGGTCATCTAACAATTATGCGATAGAACTAGGGGTTGTTGTTGTTGTAGATTCAATAATAGCGTTATATCATAACATTAGAAATTGTGGTCCTGGTACATTCCATTGTACTATTTACATTTAAATATTGGTCAAACATGCACATGGTTTCTGAGTACATAATATATATTAATACTTACTGTGACGGGAAAAACTTTAAACGGTGGAATAACTGGTACATCTTATTATTATTAACATCGTGTCTTAAAACAAAACAATAAATCCTATAACGCTTTCTTATTCTTACATCACACACTTAAGTAGAGACAAATGTATCGTTTCTGGTACATGATGTCCATTTTGAAATGCGTTTATAATCGAGACGACAATCAAACTTACATTTTTACAAAACATCAATATAATAAACAAATGCCTCATAGGATAACTTGCATTACTGTTGTATACTACAGCAGAAAACGACAACTCTTCACTCTCGAAGCACGAAAACGGGATGATATCATTGATATCCTTTTGACGACTCACTTAGCCCTTGAACGAAAACGATAGACGGCCATGTATCGCTTAGGTTTCGGCGAATGTTTTCCAATCGCATCGCGGCAGAGAAAGAGTAAAGAATCACCGTTATGTCGAATCGAGGCCGTCGTCACCGATTGGTTCGACAGCGACGGGCATAGTCAGGTGCCACTTGGTGCAGCCACTGCGGCTGAATGGCTGAAACTGTCAACATGTATGTGCGGCTGGTGGAGAGTAACTCGGTGTATAACAACACGGGTGGGGAAGGGCGCATGGCGTGTAGCGCCGAGGCAGGGTGCAGAGCCGCTGCCGCGCCCGCCGCTGTGACGTAGCGCCCCGCAACGCCCGCACCGCACGCACCACCCGCACCGCCCGCACCGCCGCCGCGCTGCCACGCGCAGTTTGTGAACAAACCGCATAGCAGACATTTTAGTAACTGAAATATGGCAAAGAAGTTTATGAGCATAACACTGATAACAGTTCCGTAAGTGGTCATATACACGATCGGCTTGTCGCCAACGGCAGGGGCAACTGCAGCCGTCGACAATAGTCAGCGTCAGCCGTAGACGCGTGGGCAGCTGCCCTCGACAGATGCAACTGCAGACGTCGACGCATCGGCGGCTGCCGTTGGCAACATACCGCTCGTGTATATAAGCACTTAGTATAAAGGGTAAATTTTATTAGTGTGCGTGGATGGCGGCGAATTGCGAAACTATAAAATTTTGCGAAAATTACTCAATGCAGTCTAAGACCCGATTTTGATCGGGGTCGCGGAAAAGTCCGAAAGAGATATCGTGGCCTCTGGCAACGTACAAGCAACTGAAGGAATACGGTGGGTTTTAGTCAGTAAGAGTCTGACACGCCCTCCCGCTTCGAGCGGGAAAGTTATTTGATAACATCAAAATTAAAACAATATCATTAGATTTTTGTAATATCAATTTTCCTGGCTACGAACTAAACCCCCGGATTTTGGCAAAAACTATATCTTACTAATCTGTCATATTTAATAACAAAACTAACTGTGATATCACATCGACAAAAATTGCAAAATTCCATGCCGTATTTAACCCCTTTAGGGCTGATTTTTCCACCGTCAGATATCTTTTATCCGTGGAATAAAATTGACGTCTGACAATTTTAGTATGGAAAACTATCAGAAATAAAAAAATATTCCTCGGATAAAGATATCTAGAAAAATTGGCCCTTAGGAGATTAATTCTCAGAAATCCTTCCTTAGTGCTCACTTCGCTACCTATGAAACTCTTGTGCAAAACATGCTTCTAGACTAGACCCAGTATTTTATACAGTAGACAACACTATAAAATACTGTGAATTAATTTAAATTGTTTTTAAGCAGAAAGATAAAATCTGTACCTGATCATAAGCCTGCCCACAACTAGAGACAGTCATGTTCAGTTTCTGGCAGATTGCAAGCAGCTGTTGTCGAACCTCACACGCATACGTCAAATTCTTGTGGTTCAGATAATTTTCTTTACACCATTGCTGAAAAAATTATGCATGAAACGTTTAATATGAGTTACATCATTAGTAGATCAGTTATTTTCACTGCAGGGTCATTATGACGTAAATTCGATCCAAAACAATGTTATAACCAAAGGTTCAAAATCATCTTTACTCTTAATCGAAAATTGAATATGTAGTGGACTTGCTTGCTTTACCACTTTTAACAACTCCCAGTAAATTGAAACTCATCTAAGGTTTGAAACTATCAAACATTAGTCTTCAAAGCAAAGCAGCCCTTATTGTTTTATGATGTGCAAAATCATTTATTTGCAAATATGGGTAAATAATATGTAGATAATATTTATTATAATAACTGACCTTTTTTAAGGGAGCTTTACAAAAAGCTTTGAAAACATTGAGGAGAGTTATGTGATCTCCTAGAGGTGACAAGAACTTCTGTTTCACTTTTATAGCTTCTTCTCTCTTGTGCATCGGAGTGTGGAACACGTTTTCACTGGACAACACTGCTATTAAGCTTAGCGCCTGGAACAGCAAACAAATAGATGTAAGAACAGAAAAGTGAAAAAAAATTACGTCAATAAATTTATTCCATTCAATTTGTACTTACAACATTACGTAACAATGAACAAATAATTTACGAATATACGTACTTCGTCTAAACAGTTATATTCCGGCGCACTTAAAAGAACTTTAGAATATTTCGGCTCTATTGGGAAAGTCGACATCTTCTTCCCAATTACTGTCAGTTTAGAGTTGATCTCATTATCAATAGCACCTGTAACAGATAAACATAAATATTTTACGTGAAGCAGAGAAGAAGTTTCCGATCGAAATATACACAAAGGTTTTAGTAGTGAGAGAAAGTTATAGTTGTTGTTTTCTCATTTCCTTACGGTAGACGAGGCACACCACACAGCTCTATTTTTTTAAGTAATATATATTGGCCAATATAAATAAAAAATTACCTAATTCCTTTAGTAAAGTGAGCGAAGCTTTAACAGAATCAGGTGGCGGGGTGTCGATAAGCGGGAACGTGCTGGGCTCTGCGCCCGCTGCTATTAGCAGCAGCAGTGTCGATGCTAGTGGACACCTGTACACGGAAACAACAGTTACAAATTATACAATCTTACGATTTTTATTCACCAAAAGTAGCAAATTAATACAGTCTTATGCCCTGTAGTGAAACAATAATAGGCTGGTATTACTATTATTATGAGCAATTTTAACAAGTTTTTTCATTGGATTTTTGTATTTGGTTTCAAATAATTCAAACTCAAACTCATCACCATTTACTTCAATTAAACTATTCACAGTTTTGAATTGTCAAGGATTCGGTTAGTCAGAAATATGAAGCTAGTTGCCTATTCCAAAGCGTAGTTATCGCCTATGGAGAAGAATGAGCAAGAAATTCCTTGGACACTTTTTTAAATTAATATACATATGTATTGTTACCAAAATTTAAGTTACATAAGGATATTTTTATAATTTTTTTTAAAGTAATTTAAATTGTTTTTTTTTCCATCTTTTTTTTTTTAAACTATTTTTTGGCGATGTAAATTATCGAATAAAAATATATAAAAAATACATGCATTTTCCCTATTGTTATAGATACATGAGACACATTATTTTGCTAATTGATGTGCAATGTACTTGGCAGTAAGTGTTAATGTTGAATTTATGATTATATGTGAAAACAAACGTACACGCCGCCACACGCTACATGGAAAAGGGCTTTTGCTTGGCAAACAAGTCATTTAATATAATATTTAAGTATTTACTTGCTTTACGTGCGATGGTAGTGTCAATTATTAGCAGTTACCATTTAAACCATTACACCACCTCAAATATTTTTCCTGACATTCAGTAGCCCGTGCAGTGCAGTTTGCGGTGCATATGGGCCTTAGTGTGTGTGTGTGATATGGTGACTTGGAATATTGGTGGTCCAAGTCATCACAGTGATGAGCAAAATTTTACCGAAGTATCTCGGGCGTGTGGTGCAGCGGTCGCGCTCGAAAGTCGGCGGCGGTATAGAGGCGGTAGGCGGCGCCGGGCGCGGTGCGGCCCGCGCGGCCCGCGCGCTGCCAGCCCGCCGCCTGCGAGCCGGCGCGCACGGCCAGCCGCTCCGCGCCCGTGCCGCCCGACCACGTCCTGGAACACACTCATTCAGATAAAGGAGGAATGGGAGGATGGGGCTTGATAAATCACTTCCTGTGATTTTTGTTTTTGTTTAAGTAATGTTTCATTTTGTGCGTGGTGCCTTATTGTTGTACTAACATAGATTTAGTAACTACCCACCGCTGAAAACATACGAAATCGGGCAAAAATATAAAAGTGAGAAATACTGCAAGTGTTCAGGTGTGAGGGTTTTGGTTATAAATTCGCCGTCTATCTTTTCAGTATTTATGTAGGAAGAGGGCTTTTTTTTTAAATTAGTGTATCTCTGCAAAGCACTCACTAGTAAACTCACCTTTCTTTCACAACGCCAGTGTCTATGACGCACTTGATGCGAGGTATGGTGACGGACGCCTCGGCTATGTTAGTGGCCAGTATGATCTTCCGAGTGCCGGGCGGCGCGTCCTGCCACACTTGCAGTTGTTTCGCCGCCGGGAGCCCCGCGTATAGCGGACATACCCTAATAGGGGGACCTGTGGCTTCCTGGAATGTTCGATCTAGCATAAAAGCAAATACAATAGTAATTATACTGTAGACTTAGCTCAGTTAATGGAGATAGTAGCTAAATAATTCACTTAATTATTTCAAATATTACCTTTGCTATCTGCTTGATGTTGTACATGACTGTCTCGATTTCTTCTTGTCCCGTTAAAAATACGAGAAAATCGTGGCTGAAAATATTACATACAATAAAAAAAATAGACCCAAAAGTAATGTAAAATAGCCGTTTTTAAGAACAAATTAAATGTTTAGTTTGTAAATTATATTGATGGCTTACTTTGCAGGAGTAGTAGTATGAAGTTGAAATATTGTGCACACAGCAGCATATTGATAGTCATCTTGTTTCATCTTTGAATGATAAATAGTAACTGGATATGTTCTGCCTTCCAAATATATTACTGGGCAGTTATGAAAGTATTTTCTAAAAGAGTCAACATCCATTGTAGCAGACATGATTATTATCTGAAAGAAGCATTTAAAATGCATCATTTAAAATGTATTGAAGACTAGCTGTGCCCCGCGGTTTCACCCGCGTATGTCTCGATCCCGTGGGTATATAAGGATAAAACGTATTGTATGTGCTATTCTAGGTCATGGTCTAACTCTGTGCCAAATTTCATCCAAATCCGTTCAGCCGTCTTACCGTGAAAACGTAACATGTGCCAAATTTTATCCTCTCTAGAGTAGGGAACGTCACGGCAGGGCGTCGCGTCGCGGTAGGAGGGGTTCACATCGGCGTCGAGTCGACGATGAAGTACCTAGGACTCGTCCTCGACAGCCGGTGGAACTTCGCGGAGCATTTCCGACGTTTGGCTCCAAGGCTGGACCGGGCTGGGGCCGCCTTGAGGCGGCTCCTGCCCAATCTAGGGGGTCCAAACGCCTCCTGCCGGAGGCTCTATGCGGGGGTCGTGCGGTCCATGGCCCTTTACGGGGCACCGGTGTGGGCGCGTTCCCTTAGGCTGCGGCCAGCCCGCCGGTTGAACGCGTCCCAAAGGGTCATGGCCATTCGGCTGGCCCGGGGATACCGCACGGTCTCCCGTGAGGCGGCGAGCCTCCTTGGGATCCGCAGAACCCGCCATGGGATCTGGAGGCGAAGGTCCTCGCGCACATCTGGGAGTGGCGCGAGGAGGTGAAGCGCCGGGGTGTAACTCCGCCGCCGCGAGAAATCGCGGCACAGCGGACAGAGCTCCGGCAAGATCTCATGGCGGCATGGAGAGTGCGATTGTCGCAACCCAGTGCTGGGCACGCCACAATAGCGGCGATAAGTCCCCTCTTTGAGGAGTGGCTAGAGAGGCGCCACGGCGTCCTCGCCTTCCGCCTGACACAGGTCCTCACCGGACATGGCAGCTTCGGGAGGTTCCTGTGTAGGATTAGGCGGGAGGAAACGCCCGGGTGTCACCACTGTGCGAATCGCCCGGAGGACACGGTGGAGCATACGGTGGAGGTATGCCCTGCTTGGGCGGAGCACCGCCGTGTCCTCGTGGAGGCGATGGCGGCAATGACCTCTCGCGTCCGGCCCTGGTCCAGGCCATGGTACGGAGCGAGAGGGCATGGGAAGCCGTCACCTCCTTCTGCGAAGCAGTAATGCTCGCGAAGGAGGAGGCGGAACGCGTGAGGGAAAGGCAAAGTTTGCGCCCTCACGCCCCTAACCGCCGCCGTTGGAGACGCCCTGGGCGTCGGGAATCCCAGGCGGATTCCCGGCCACCATAGGCGCGGGCTTGCGGACGGCGAGCAACGGGCAGCTCGCCGTCCGATAAGGACCAGGCCCGGGTCGATGGCGCGTCGTGTTCCACGCGCGCCTCAAAGAGATGTCAGCACAATTGGCGGGGTCCGCTAGGACCGATGCCTGCCAGGGTTGCGGGAAAGTCCGAAAGGGATACCGGGACCTTGGCAACAGGCAAATGAAGGAACACGGGTGGGTTTTAGTCAGTAAAAGTCTGACACTCCCTTCCGCTCCGCCCAGAGCGGGAGAAGTCATTGGATGATTTCCCACCCTCAAAAAAAAAAAGGGCGTCGCGTCGTACTATTCGCGTATTGCATTTTTATACTTGTGATTACCTCGACATTAAATGTCCGATTCGAATGAATGAAATACTATTTTACTGCTACATAAATACCCTTGTTGATAAAACTATTTATTTGAATAAGAATTGATACTACGATACGAATGTAACGAACTTCTGTTTCTACCGGCAATCTAATTAAATATTAGAACACAAAAGCTGCTATTGTGACAACTATGATAGTTACATATATTCCCTCGCGGAATTTTTTGTAGGTAATACTCGTAATGAGTACTTTAATCATGTAGTACATAATTTTTATGTATCATCAATAGTTTTCTCAGCGTACGCCAAATAATAAATTTTATAGGCAAAATTTTGCTACTTCGGGTTACATTATTGCAATTTTCTTAAGAATCACTTTTTTTATTGTAGCCTATGGTTACTTAGGAGTAGCTAGAGAGGTGCCACGACGTCCTCACCTTCCGCCTGACGCAGGTCCTCACCGGACATGGCAGCTTCGGGAGGTTCCTGTGTAGGATTAGGCAGGAGGAAACGCCCGGGTGTCACCACAGTATGGATCGCCCGGAGGACACGGTGGAGGTATGCCCCGCGGAGCACCGCCGTGTCCTCGTGGAGGCGATTAGCGGCAACGACCTCTCGCGTCCGGCCCTGGTCCAGGCCATGGTACGGAGCGAGAGGGCATGGGAAGCCGTCACCTCCTTCTGCAAAGCAGTAATGCTCGCGAAGGAGGAGGCGGAACGCGTGAGGGAGAGGCAAGGTTTGCGCCCTCACGCTCCTAACCGCTGGCGCTGGAGACGCCCTGGGCGTCGGGAATCCCAGGCGGATTCCCGGCCACCATAGGCGCGGGCTTGCGGACGGCGAGCAATGGGTAGCTCAGCGTCCGATAAGGACCAGGCCCGGGTCGATGGCGCGTCGTGTTCCACGCGCGCCTCAAAGAGATGTCAGCACAATTGGAGGCGTCCGCAAGGACCGATGCCTGCCAGAGTTGCGGGAAAGTCCGAAAGGGATACCGGGACAACACGGGTGGTTTTTAGTCAGTAACAGTCTGACACGCCCTTCCGCTCCGCCCAGAGCGGGAGAAGTCATTGGACGATTGCCCACCCTCAAAAAAAAAAAAGCCTATGTTTACTTCCTGATAATTTAGCTTTCTATTGGTGAAAACATGGTTAAAATCAGTCCAGTAGTTTCTGAGCCTATTCGGTACAAACAAACGAAACAAAAATAACCTTTCCTCTTTATAATATTAGTACTTATAAAAAAACTTTTAACAAAACAAAAACTACGGACTTCCAAAAAAACACTAAAACAGTGAAAAATTACTTTAATTTCGGAAGTTGGTGTCTTTGCTTTTCAATTTTCGTATTTTGCTTCGAAGAAGTCGGTTAAAAATTGCAATAGCCCCAAAAAATAACCAATGCTGAAACCAAATAATTTATTCCTAAAAAACTCTTTTAGAACTGGTTTTCAGTCAATTCCTATAAATGGGACAAATATTTATGAGGTTCAAACTTGAAACATAACTGAACAACAGGCCCACTAAGGAAACAATAGATATAGATAATATTAAGTAATTACCTTCAGAGGATTTAATTTCTTTTCAATTCTATCTTTCTGTGCAAGTTTGACAATACCAAACAGTACATCAGTGCTGACAGTACGCTCATGAGCTTCGTCCAGTACTATTATAGAATATTTTTTGAGCAGAGGGTCCAATATTGCTTCTCTGAGCAACATGCCATCTGTCAAGTACTTCACTTTAGTTCTTGGACTAGTTACATCTTCAAACCTTACTGAATATCTGTAAATATTGTTAAGTTAATGATGTATACATATTTATGTAACAGCTAACATAATTAATTAAACACATTATTGATTATCAATTAATAAGATAAAGAAAATGATCTTTTTTCATAATCTATGATTAGAAGCAATATGTATGTACTGTTTTTTTGTATGTTAATCTGATTCTTACCCAACAATAGATCCTATTTCTGTGTTCATTTCAGCAGCTACTCTCATAGCTATTGTGATGGCAGCTACTCTACGTGGCTGGGTAACTGCTATGGCACCAACACCCTCAAGACGCTGCTCATGGATCAATTGGGGGATCTGTGTTGTTTTGCCACTGCCTGTCTCACCAATCAGTATCATAGTCTCATTCTTTTTTATCTCTTCTAGGAGTCTGAAACACAGATAAAGTATATTTAAATCTAAGTAGTATGAGGTTGTAATAAATCATTTCAGCAAACGAAGTTCACTTATCCAGTAGATAATAACCTTGCTGATCACAATATTGAATAGCAACTTCATTTTAGCATTTTAATGATTATATCAAATCATGCAAAGCCTACAGATTCACAATCATAACCAAGCTCCGCTGGCTCACATACCTGTTTCTAACCATATACACTGGCAACTGCCTTCTTGCTTCTTGTAAGTCCAGTACAGTTTCATTTACAATCTTATTTTCTTTAGAATTATCATGTCCATTAGTTTCAAACTTAATTTTGTTTGATTTACTGACTTTATTACCATTAGATAATTTTATTTTCTTAACTTTTATGTTTTCAACTGCATGTTTTCTTTTGAGGCCATTGGATTTTTGGCTGTTAGCCACACCAACAGAAGTATATTTTGAATCCATCCTTAGTAGATCACTCTGCTGATCTCGTCTGTTGATAATAAAAAAATTATTAAAACATTTCATCTAATATTATCTTGAAGTTATGTTCCACTCAACTTGATGCCAGATTTATGAATGTTAACCTTAAAGCAATAAATTGAAGACAGGATCATAAGAATGTGCCAACAAACCAATATCAACATAAATTTAATGATCATAAATTTTTATAGGTACAAAACCTTACTTTAAATTTGAAGTTCAACCAATCATATTTGATTAAAGCCATTGCTTTATACATTTTATTTTTAATTAATGAAATTTGAATGAGATTCTGTAATAAAGGCCTAAAACTGTATACTTAGTGTGCATACTTACCAACTTTTTTTAATCGCACCTCAATATTGGCTTGCTATTGTAGTTTTAGACTGCCCCTCACTGGTCACTTCAGTACTCGGGGTAATTTTCCATGAGGATTTAAGCAGAGAAATTATGTGTAGGTATTCAACCAACACAACCTGTCGCAACATAAATAAACATACGCATCTCTACAATGTGCTATACAAACTTGCAAAATAATACTTGCTAGCTATATAGGTAGGTACTTCTGGTAATTGGGATGTAAATAATCCATATTTGAAACTCGTTCCGCGAAAAACACGTGAATTATATGACACTCTTCTATTCGCAATGACACTATTGCACACTATTGTCACCATTTACATTAAACGTTATGCTCACTTGCTCAGTTCTTTAATCTGTTTATGTTCTACATTGGCAGCGTATTTGATACAATTTCTAAAACTTAAGCCATGAAATTCTATTCAATCTTTTTGCTTTTTGTTTTTATTTCGACGCATTTCGACGTGATTTCGACCACCAACCACTAAACGCAGAGTACATTATAAACCAATGACAACGACTGTCAATAGTGTCAATCAATTTATAAATGTACCTACTCTGTGAAGTTGTCTGGCACACGACTGTCAACGGCAGTCAACGACAAACCCACCTTTTTTCCTATAGACCTTATGTAATCTGTGGACAAACCACAGACCCAGTCGTAGATCTAGATAGCTGTCTACGGAAGTTTGGCTGCACATCTAGGACCTCCGTGAACATTTCATTTATTAAAAAAAAATTACATCTAAGTCCATTTTTGCGGGAAGGGGGCCAACTTCACGCGAAAAATATTTTTTTTTTTACATAAAATCTACTCTCTAACGATTTTTCTGTTCTCTGTAACGATTCTGTAACGAAAGTTCATAATAATTAAATCGGGCCGCTAACTTCACGGAAGTACATCAAGAAACGTATAAACCGTAGACAGAGAATGCTCCAGTCACAAAGTCTATTTGTGCTCTTATTTTTGGATCACTCCTTTTATTTTATAAACATTTAAGATGTGGTCGCTATTTTAATCAATTTAAATACTATTTTACTACAATTAAATTATTTAGTAACTAAACTACATCGCTGTCACTGCGGTGAAGTTGTCAACAGTCTCGGACACCACGGCCTGTCCTTGCAGCCGAAGTGCGGGTTGCTTAGCGCGGCACGCGGAAATTAATGACATCATCTGACGAGCTCTTGTCACCGCCGGCGTTCCAGCTGTATTAGAACCCAATGGCTTGGCACGCAACGATGGCAAGAGACCGGACGGCATGTCCCTATTCCCATGGAAGGTGGGTAGGCCTTTAGTGTGGGACGCAACATGTGTCGATACTCTTGCGCTATCCCATCTTCCTAGCTCGGCGTGCTGTGCTGGCGCTGCCGCTGCGGCTGCGGAAAACCTCAAGCGGCGAAAGTATAACAGCCTTATAGCCCAATTATATATTCGAGCCGTTTGGGGTTGAAACCCTAGGGCCGTGGAGTTCGAGTGCTCATAGCTTGTTTGATAAAATCTCCAAACGGCTATTTGACGCTTCCCGTGACCCAAGGGCTGGCTTTTACCTTGGTCAGAGGATAAGCATTGCCATACCACGTGGCAATGCCAGGGGGTGCCCTTAGCGAGCGCACACTTAATATTAATTAGAATAGTTTATGCCCCTGGCTGGAGGCTTTGAGTGTAGTAGCTTAAGGCAGCCACTGGAAAGAGCGGTTAAGAACTTAGAGCATTTAACCTAATTAAGAAGTAAGAATTTCAGAAATGGACTTCGAGAAGCCCTATTTAAAAAAAAAAAAATGTTTCGATATTTGTATGCCAGTCCATGGCGAAACATGTAAGATCACAACTATATAAATAAGACCTTAAATGTACCATGTTTTAAAGCAAATAAATATATTCTATTCTATTCTATAAAAAATAAAAACAGATTTTTGTAATAACTACTTTGTTTTATTTATTTTCCAATCGCATAGAAAAATAACACAAAGCACGAGATGGCGCCATACACCATAGTACCATACAATCATACATACATCATACATCCCGCAAAAGGACGCGACTATCGTGTCGTCTAAAAAAATGTACTCTGTAGACTGAGCTTGAATTATAAATAAAGTAGTCTATGTCTGTGTGGCTCGAATCCAGGGTTGGATTTTGTACTATAATTATAGTATTTATACTATAATTTCGCCCTTTGTACTATATACTATCCACATCTAAGGATAGTACGCTAAAATACTATAATTTAAAATTTTCTCCCAAATGCTTAGTTTTACGTCATATTATGAATATTTCGACCGTGCGTGTGCGTGTATCCTCCGCAGTACACTTCTCTCTTTCCGCTAATCTCGTTCCTTCCCATTCCATTCGAAATTCAATCAAAGTTTGCTCAATCGCTTGCGAATTTTTGTGTAAAATAATACGTATTCAGTGTTTTAATTATGGAAAGTGGCAACACTGATGGTTCTGAAAATGACGATTGTTCTGTGATGATGACGATACACCGGAAGCATAGATTACTATTATATATACCGGAAGTATCCTCCCCAGAGAAAATTTTGTCTAAATGACTATATGTTAAATTAAAAATAATGAAAGTGTACTATATTTTTATGTAAATATTATCCTTTTTTTTTTTTGTACTATCTTTTTCAACATACCTAAATCTAACCCTGCTCCACAGACTACTTAGAGATAGAGATACTACGTATCCCTGCTCGAATCTGTGGCTCGAATGACTTTAGTTCATAATATTCAAAAAATCATCTTAGCTTAAAATTTTTATTTATTCACTTACGGCGAGTTAATTAGCCAGTATTAGCGCTACTTATTGAACAATAATTATGATTTCCAAACTATTCCACGGAATCTCTCGCAGCCAAAGAATATGCGGCGTCCGCCAGTATGCAAGAAGCCAGAACCCCATCAAAAAAACATTAAATATTCTAGCAAACGACATGCCTTCATTTCTTAGTTCAAAAGATAAATCTACGGTGTATCCAGAACATGCTGATGTAGTTATTATAGGAGGTGGTTACATTGGATCAGCAATTGCCTATTGGTTAAAAAAAAGAACTGGTGACGGTCTGACAGTTGTAGTCCTGGAAAAAGATTTCACAGTAAGTAGTGTATTAATCAATTCAATCAATTCTTTATTTGCCAGAAAATAATTAACATAAATTATTCTTGTGGCTGATTTTTTTTTTTCAATTTCAGTATAAGGCATCTCAAAATAATGTATCTTTAGGTACATTGAATCAGCATTTCTCCCTACCTGAAAATGTTTATCTATCTCAGTACTCCATGGATTTTTTAAGAAATATCAAAGAGAACTTGGGATATGATGCTGAAATTCAATTCACCCCTACAGGTTCTCTTACTTTAGCAAGTGAGCAATATGCTCACAAACTAGAACAAAATGTTAGTCTGTTAAATGAACTTGGAGTAAGAAATAATCTTTTAACAGCAGCCGAAATAAAGAGCATGTACCCATGGCTGAACACAGAGGATGTCAAACTTGGTAAGATATATATATAATCTATAATCTTTTAATTATAAAAAGCGGCAAATTTACAATAAGTAACTTATCAAATTAAATAAAGCACAGCTGTTGCTTATTGGCCTTTGTG
Organism: Lithophane leautieri; assembly: GCA_949152455.1. Classification (NCBI taxonomy): domain Eukaryota; kingdom Metazoa; phylum Arthropoda; class Insecta; order Lepidoptera; family Noctuidae; genus Lithophane; species Lithophane leautieri. Next base: position 8,600,235 of record OX424462.1, on the reverse strand, counting down.
TAAGGCACTCAATTTAAATTTTCCTTCATGCATGCAATCCCAACTCTGCCTAAAACAAATGTTTTATTATTATCATTATAGTATTATCTCCACATTAGTGGTCCCCAAGGGTATAAACCTCCATCTTTTTCCACTTTTCCTTATCTGTAGCAATACTTGTACAGTTTTTTCCTGCTGTGTCTAGGATGTCATCAACCCATCTGTTTCTTTGCCTTCCAACACTTCTTTTTCCTACTGGGCTCTGCCATTTTATTATTTGGAGGGTCCACCTTTTATCGTTATACCTCACTATGTAACCTGCCCATCTCCACTTCTGTTTCAAACTATACTGAAGAGCATCAGTTATTTTCGTTTTCTTCGGAATATCTGTGTTTCTTGTTTTCTTCTTGCTTTAAGATGCTTCTTTCTATCGCATACTGACATTATAGGATTTTGTTCTTTATTTTTTAAAGAATAGTTCCATGTTTGGCATGCATATGCTTGGGAGGATGCAGGAATCCATTGTTATCTTTTCAAGCTAAGGTTGTAGTTCCCTTAAGGATTTCTTTTTGGACCCAATATTTCTTCCATGTTGTATTTATTCTTCTATCAACTTCATTTTCCTTGCTGTTTGCTTAGAGAGACCAATTTGCCTAGGTCCACATATTCTATAGGCTTTTCTTCTATTTTAATAAGTGTGTCTAGTTCTTGTAGCATTTTTTTCCAGGTCACTGTCCGTTTCGCTAAAAAGGGCTATATCTGATGCGAATCGTGTGTCAGTTTTTTGTTCAGTATCCTTACACTCTTATGGCTCCACTCGACGTTTTTAAAGATGTTGTTAAGTATTGCTACCTATGAAAATTTTTGGAGAAAGTGGATCTCCTTGTCTTACTCCTCTTCCAATTGTGAACTTTTCGTCTGCTCTGTCTGTCCCTCCAGTTTAACTCTGCTTACACTTACACCCATAGGGTAAAACAGGACCATATTACTAAGACTTCGCTGTCTGTCTGTCCGTCTGTCACCAGGCTGTATCTCATGAACTGTGACAGTTAGTTGAAATTTTCACAGATGATGTATTTCTGTTGCCTCTATAACAAAAAGTAAATATTTAAGGGGGCTCCCATACAACAAACGTGATTTTTATTCCGTTTTTATAGATAACTAGCTGATGCCCGCGGCTTCACCCGCGTGGATGTCGGTTATTATATACTAAACCCTTACTCGAGAACCACTTTATCCATTGGTGAAAACAACATGAAAATCGGTGCAGTAGTTTTTGAGTTTATCGTGTACACGACGACAGACAGACAGATGCAGCAGCTGACTTTGTTTTATAATATGTAAGGATGGTACGGAACCCTTCGTGCGCGAGTCCGACTCGCACTTGGCTGGTTTTAATTATTTATGTGTGTGCTGTTTATTATCATTGTTGGCCAAAGCGTGCAATGTGGATGAATGTGTCATGCTATCAAAGGCTTTGGAGTAGTCCACAAATGCTATGTTAAGTGGCTTGTTAAATTCTTTGTACTTTTCAATTATCTGTCCTATTGAGTGAATATGGTCCATTGTGGAGTACTGTAATTAATATGAACCTGTTAATAACCTCGATTACATTTAATAGGATGCATGGCGATAGAAGGTGAAGGAATCTTTAATTCATGGGCTTTTTTAAGGGCATTAATAAAAAAATCCAGAGAACTTGGAACCAATTATGTAAATGGTGAAGTAACAGGGTTTGATATAGAAAAACAAAAAGATGTGCTCATGGAAGGTGTGACCCCTGGAGGATATGAGAAAATAAACAGGATTGTTTACAAAACAAAAGACCAAGAAGAATATGCTATCAAATTTGCTATCTGTGTCTTAGCAGCTGGTGACAATTCGGGAAAAATAGCTAGTTTGGCTAAAGTAGGAACAGGAGATGGAATTTTAAGTATCCCACTGCCAATAGAACGAAGGTGACTTCTCGAGCTCACACAACTATCATAAATGTAGTACACACAGCTACACATCAAGCTATACATTTCCAGTATAAGCCGTCCTCGCATTGTACGGAAATCCTATACAATGCGAGATCAGCATAAACTGCAAATGTATAGCTTGATGTGTAGCCGTGTGTACCTACATTCATTAGCTGTATTATATAAACATAATGGTTTATTAATGAACCTAGCTTAAAGTAATGATAAATATTTCATAAATTTATTGACGTTTAAAAGGTACTTTAAGCAACATTTATAAATTAACCTAAATTTATATATTTGTAATTTTTTAGGGAATCAGATATATATTCCATTCAAGAAAAAGCAACAGAATTAGGCCTGAACATTCCATTGGTTATGGATACTACTGGACTATGGTTAATGAGAAATGGTTTAGAAAGTAATCTTATATGTGGAAATCTACCACTTCTACATGATGACACAAAAAATATATCCAAAAGTGACTATTTTAAAACAGTTATTGAGCCATCATTACTAAACCGTGTTCCAAGCTGTAATAATACAACAGTGAGTATATTTTTACCAACTTGAAGCAGGATGTTCGATGGCGTTTATAAAAGAGCTCTCTCGTTCGCCCAAACAGTATAATATTATGTCTACTACACTCACAAAGCCACAATTTACAAATTTTTCTATTGAAAAATGCTGTCATTAAACACTTGACAAATTATTTAGAATGAAACGGGTCCCATAATTTTGTTATTATTTCAGGTAGAAAAGTTTACTACTGAAGCATATGATTGTAATGTATTCGACAACACAGGTGTGTTAGGACCACATCCTTACCATAATAACTTATATATTGCTGCTGGATTTGGTAAACTAGGTTTGTATTAATGAATTTATATGTGACAAGCTTACCACACAGGATAAACATAGGTCTCTCCAATCGCACAAATGATTTAACTCATATCTCGGCTACTCTCAACTTTACATTCTTTTCCAATATTGAAGTATAGCTTTTTAAATTAAAGACAATAAGAGATTATTGAGTGTCCATAATGATACTGATATTTTTGTCTACAGGATGTCAACATGCACCGGGCATTGGAAGGGCGACAGCTGAACTCATTATTGACAGTCAATACACAACTGTGGATCTAACGAGGTTTGGGTTTGACCGATTTTTTCTTGACGACCGAATAATTGAATTCAATGTATACTAAAGATTTCCTTTTGCCATCTATTAATTAATTAAATTTTCTATTTAGTCTAGTTCTATTAGAAAAATACCTTTCGGCTTAAAAACACGTGTAACAAACTATGTTTGAGTTTGTTGAAAATTAGCGAATAAGTTAATAAACATTTCAAAGAAAAGAAGTAATGTATATCTTGTATTTTTATATACATATATTTTTCACACTTAAATCCACTGCATTTTTCAAAACAATATTTTACTTAAATTGAGCTGGCGGTGCTCCAAACAATGCTCCGCCTTGTTTCGATGCGGCGCGAGATGGGGCAAATCCTAAAAGCTTCTGGATGTTTTGCCTAGAAAAAAAAAAACGCATTATTATTTATAAAAAAAATCCTAATAGTGTTGGTAAACTACAGTTGTTGGCATGAATCTTGAGAGCTTGATGGGGCTTTTTTTGTGATAGACTAATTAATATATTATATGTATATAATGTTTTTTGCCATAGTGATGCGCAAACCGATCCCTCCTCTTAAATCGAGCGCTCAAGAGTCGTTCGAGCCAGTGTAATTCACAGTATAAAATGTTTTGGACAGTCAACTTGTGAAAATAGTGTGAACACAGGCATGTTTTATTATGAGCATTTAATTTGTTTATGACCGTATGAATGTTTATGAAGAATATACAATTAAAGTTTTTTATTATGTTACCAAAATGTAAAGTTTCATTTTTCAGAAGACATTTTACCCATTATTTTCTTAATAATTAAATAGTTAAAAAATATGTTAAGGGGGATGCGCCAAGGTAGCCCGCGAAATTAAAATTTACTTACGTTTTTTGCATTGAATGACTATTTCATGAAATCATGACATTTGGCACTTTCATGAACTTACCGTGCGTTTGCACTGGCGAAACATTCAAGAAAAAACATGTTGAAATCTCTAGTTCCTGTCAAAAATTGTATGGAACATTGACAGAAAATAGAGATTTCAACATGTTTTGTCTTGAATGTTTCGCCAGTGCAAACGCACGGTTAGAGAGTTGTATTGCTGATTCTAATATTTATAATTCTGTAAACCTATATTTGTTCGGCCGCTAATAATAATTTGAATTTCGCGGTCTACCTTGGCGCATCCACCTTTAAGATCGCCATTGTAGCCACTAGTCGATATTCTTTCGATACAAATTTCGGGACGAAAGACTTGTTTAACTTTGGATGTACAATGTCAAACAGTGGAGTAATACCCTACTCACTCCACTGTTTGACATTGTACATCCAAAGTTAAACATGATTTCGTTTCGTCTGATTATTAATTTTGTCTGTGAGGAAAGAGAATAATAAAATAAAAAGCCACTTAAAAGTTATGAGCCAACAAAGATTCCTTTTTCTTGCTAATTTTAATGCAACTGGGCGTAAATAAGTAACCGTGCGTTTGCACTGGCGAAACATTCAAGACAAAACATGTTGAAATCTCAACTTTCTGTCAATGTTCCATACAATTTTTGAGAGGAACTAGAGATTTCAACATGTTTTGTATTAAATGTTTCGCCAGTGCAAACGCACGGTAATACTAATAAAATAAATATAAAATCTCCAAAACAAAGTCGGCACCGACAAAGCTGAAATTATAGAAGAGTTCAATAAACTTATTGATGGTTTTTCATAAAACTCGATTTTCAAAAGGACTTTTCGTAATTTTTTACTCGCTCGTTTTACTAAAATATTTTGAAACGGTGTGCGTGTAGACTAACGTCTAATTGAGATCCCTTACCGTGCGTTTGCACTGGCGAAACGTTCAAGACAAAACATGTTGAAATCTCAACTTTCTGTCAATGTTCCATACAATTTTTGACAGGAACTAGAGATTTCAACATGTTTTGTATTAAATGTTTCGCCAGTGCAAGCGCACGGTAACCGTGCGTTTGCACTGGCGCACAGTGGAACGAATGTATGGGAGCGGTTGGACGTAGACATGTCCGAAAAATAAGAGTAAAATTATGACAAACTAATGATGCCATCTTATTCGATTACTTAATGCCTTCATAAATTGTGGTGATGAATTTCTTCATAACTCCCATATTTCGGGAGTAATTTGAGAAAATGTGAAATTTTACTATGAAAATGAGTGTATTGAGCTCTCTCCCTCCTGATTCCGGGCTTGTTTCAAGTAGCGGTCTCTAATATCGTAATGCTATTACTAAGAGCTATATTTAATACTAAGACACATAGTGCGCCAAATGTGCACTTTCTGGGATAAAAGGAAATGAAAATTTAAAAAAAAAAACGTTTTTTCCCCATTTGTATTTACTTTAAACCGCAGACAGACTTATTAAGAGGTCTATAAATATATTATATATATACAGAAATATATATTAACAAAAATATTCACAAGAACTGATGAGAGTATGACTTTTAAGTAAGTTGATAATAAATTACCTAGTTTCATTAAAAGTACAATAAATAATTAAGATGTAAGCTCTAATTTACTAAGTTACACATTTTAAAACAATAACATCATTTAATTATCTTCGTCATCATCATCATCATCAATTAATTCAAATTCAGAATCGATGTCCGCTAAATCATTTATGTTAACAAATTCGATATCACTTTTTAACCGACGAAAAAAAAAGGAGGAGGTTCTCAATTCGACACGTATATTTTTTTTTTTTTTTTTTATGTATGACCACGCATAACTTTATTGTGAGTAGTCCGATTTGAAAAATTCTTTTTTTATTGGGAAGGGTATACCTCGAAGTTGGTCCCATTTAAAATTGGAAACTATAATCCACCCCTAAAGGTAGAAAAAATGGGGTTGATTGATTTTTCACCAACTGAATTTTCAACTGTGAACCGATTCTGTTGAAATTTCGCAAACATACATAATTCTGATGACACAACCACTCATCATCAACTCCAGGTCTTTAACCTGGAGTAACCCCCTGGAGTACCCTGGAGTGGATGGTAACTCAAAAGCGAAAAATAAAAAACTTTTTTACAAAAAATTAAACCGACGAAAAAAGAACTGAAAAGCGAAAAATAAATAACTTTAATTTCGGAAGTCGGTGGCAAAAAACGAAAATTGAAAAGCGAAGACACCGACTTCCGAAATTAAAGTTATTTATTTTTCGCTTTTCAGTTCTTTTTTCGTCGGTTTAATTTTTTGTAAAAAAGTTTTTTATCTCAGAATCCGTAAGCTCATAAAATTCCTTAAAAGAAGATTTTTTTACAAACTTATTTCCTTTTGGACGGATACTTGTAACAAGTGGATCAGAAGACAGTAAAAGATTGTGCATAATATCTTCATTGCATGAGATACTGCTATGCTTTCGAGAATGCCCCTCTCTATATTTTCTAAAATCTTTATTTCTAGCCTCAGATGCCTCTTCGGATAGAAAACCAATGGGCACAATTGACATGTTCTGAACTATGTCTGGCCCATGCATTAAAATTTTATGAAGTGAAGAAGGCATATAATACCATGGGTATAACTCCACGTAAAGCTTAGCAGTATCAAAGCAGAACTCTCGGAATTTAGTTACGTTGATCTTCTCTCCTGATGAAATACACTGCAAGATCACACAGATTTTTCTTAAAAGCATAGCATCTATTCCGGTCAGTTCAGCAGATTTAGTGTAGTTTTCAAAAAATCTCCTTGCCGAGTTGCCATTGTTGGTGGATCCACTGCCTTGTTTCACAACATCGAGAAGTAAGCCCGTTTCTCTTCTTACAGCCTCTTGAACTCTTTTCTTCCTGTCATCAACTTGCCTTTTTGCTATATCACCCCTTACTTGCCATGATTTTATGTCTAATTTGTAGGAAATGTGTAATAAGCATTCCATTGAGCGAATCCAAGCGTGAAGGGTGCTTAAGCTATATTTATACATGTCCTCGTTTGCGTGTTTATCTTTGATTAACTCTAAATTATTCATTTCTTTAGGACAAGCCTTGCATATGTCACACACTGAAGCTGCTGTATTGGATATAATGGAATGAATTTTACCATCAATCATTGTCAACAGCAGTTGGTGTTTGACACTAATTCCATCAGTGATGGTGGATGGAGTTAAGGCTTCAATCTCTGCTTCGATTTCAGCCATCTCTCTCTGCACATTTTCTTTGGTTTCCTTTATAAACTTAAACAATATTGGCCGGCAAAATGAAGTGGAAGATGGTCGCTCGTTTTCCCAAATTGTTACACCTTTTGAGACGAGCCGCAGTGGTACAAGACTAATCATAAAATTACTAGCAAGATCGATTTGCTCATCTTCACTCGTCCTTTGATGATAAATGCTTTGGCTAGATGATCCGTCAAAACCCCATTTGCTGGTCAATACGAGCTGTTGATTGGGATCAACAGGGGTTTCTAACGACCTAATAAGTCTTCTTGAGGTTAAATCCATCAAGGCTTGTAATTTGATTTTTGCAGAGCTCTCTGTAACTGTGAGATCTTCTTTGGCCGGATAGCACTTAATTTTTTCTTTAACCAACATGTAGTAACTCGGGTATTGAAGAGCTCCTTCTTGAGTGTTGAAATCCCGAAGAGTGTTATAGCGCCATTTCGATAAGTTCATCGATACATAAAGAGCCAATGCCTTCAAAGGGGATATTTCCCGTACCTGAATTGATTTACCTTCAATGAAGGCTTTGATTTTTGAGGCCTCTTCTGGATTCTCCGTCAAGTATTTCATAACATAAGCTGTATCGCTTTGTCCTGCCTTTTGAAGCGCCCTTTCGGCCGAAAACATAATTTCAGCGCTGCTACTGCTGCATGAAAGACTATCTTCAGTGGTGCGTCTTCTTTTTTGCCGGTTACTAAGGTCCTCAAAAGATTTACGAGGACTAGGATGTGTACAAGTTGAAGCATCAGATTTAGCAGGAGAAATTATGGGCTCGATGACGTCACTTATATTTTCTGTAGAAGGTTCCATATTTTCATTCTGTAATTCCGGCCATTGAATTGCAGCCTGTAGCCAAATCTCATGTTTCTTCCGAAACTTATCTGTGCTTCTTCCAGACTGTGTCCATTTTGCATAAATGCGGTAGCAAAATCGACGACACCAGTCTTTTAAACTTGTTTCAGCACTTTCACATAACTGAACACAACTGTTATCTTTTAAAACACTGAACAAATAGTTAAAGTCGCGTAAATCTTTATGTGCGCGTGCGCATAAAGCAACGTGAATATCAAGATTTGTATTAAAATTTGGAAAATACATTGCGAGATTAGCTTGGATACAACGAGGTGTAAATCAACACTGATTTTAAAGTTACTAATAGTGACCTATTTATATAAAATCCAGGTATCCCAGGTATCCTTTGTTAAATATTGCAAGGTAATTAGTTATTGTGATAATTAGTAAATGATGCATGCTAAATTAGTGTATTAAGAGCCATTTAGTAATTAAATAATAGCAATGTTCTTATCAGTAATCATTAGTGCATCAGTTTTATATGTAAACCTTAAGTCCCTAATTATATATCCTAATTAGCTTATATCTTCTCTAATTGGCTGCTCAGAAATGTTATTGTAATAAGGTAAACCTTTAGAAAAACGGTTTTAATCAACAAAATAAACAAAAAATTAAAAAATTGTGTTATAAAATAAACATCACTCTTTATCCCAGAAAGTGCACATTTGGCGCACTATGTGTCTTAGTATTAAATATAGCTCTTAGTATTAGCATTATGATATTAGAGACCGCTACTTGAAACAAGCCCGGAATCAGGAGGGAGAGAGCTCGATACACTCATTTTCATAGTAAAATTTCACATTTTCTCAAATTACTCCCGAAATATGGGAGTTATGAAGAAATTCATCACCACAAGTTATGAAGGCATTAAGTAATCGAATAAGATGGCATCATTAGTTTGGCATAATTTTACTCTTTTTTTTCGGACATGTCTACGTCCAACCGCTCCCATACATTCGTTCCACTGTGTGGCGAAACATGTACGATAAAACATGTTGAAATCTCTATTTTCTGTCAATGTTCCATACAATTTTTGACAGGAACTAGAGATTTAAACATGTTTTGTTGTAATGTTTCGCCAGTGCAAACGCACGGTAATACTATCTCTGCCGGACACGATGCCAGGTGAGACAGCGTGCATTTTGGCCACGCCCACCAGTGAGTTCGAGCCTGTCGTTAATTCAACCTTAAATTTAAAATAGCTGTATTACATTATACCTCAGACCAACCAAATAAGAAAGACGGAGCATTACGTACATCAAAAGTGAAGCCACCTTTTTATCTATGTGTATGTAAAAAGGGTTGTCATTTGTTAAAGTTTTTCCCTATAATTTGGGGAATAATATTTTGGGTGGGATAATATTGTACGAGTAAGATATTGTTGAGTATGGTATTGTACCTCAATTGTTAGGAAGGATTCCGAAACAAAACCATTTTTTTTACATCGCATAATAAAATAAAATAACAATTATGTACAAAGTGCATTTACATACAGCCCTATCGTCAATGGCTACATGAGGCAAGTCTGGTAACTCCTACAAAAAAAAATACACGAGTAATGGCAACTTTTGATTAAAACCTTAGGAAGATAAAATGAAGAATTAGGACATACTTGAACAAACGTACAGCCAGAACTTTGTGAAATTGAGTTTTCAGCAATTACGTAGGACGATGGAAATAACATCTAAAAAATAAAATTTGGTACAGTAGTATTTAAATTTGCTAGACTAAGCTGAGAAACTAACAAAAATAAAATAAAAAATACAGTCTCGTGTTTAATTACTGTTTTGATAAAATCTCATTTTTGTTTTTTAAATTTAATATCCGGTTTTGATCACACGGCGAAGTCCACGATTAGTTGAATAAAGGTCATTATTATCAAAATGATCGGAACAAACCACGCTGGTTTTCGATGGCAGCCATTCTGGATCATTCCGACTATTTCTTATAGCTACTATCCATTTACTTTTATTTTCAATATTACTTGGAAATCTAAAATATTAAATACATTAAAAAACAGACATATAATTCCTCGAACTAAAAAATGTCGAACGGGTAAATTTCATATCATATTATGGCAACCCTCGCACTTTAAATGTCACTGTTTTCGTTCGTTCATTCGTTCAGGTTTTTGTTCCAAGTAACCTAAAATTCATAGTTAACTAAATTAAGAAACGATGTTATTTAAAGTACTTCCATGTGAAAAGTGATTCCGTGAGACGTTTTTATGTGATTTGCTATTGTTTTTACAAGTTTTCACTACACAAGAAGGCATAATTCTATTTTTTTTATTGAAGTTTACTAGACGACGACTCGTGACGTACTAGGAGCGATGAGCATAGTTTTTGTGTAGGTGTGTGCGTGAGCCTGTGTGTTTACTTGCAGGAGCATAGTTTTGTGGCTACACGTTTGATATAGGTAGTGATCCGTCTTTCTTTTTTTGTTGGTCTGAGCATTATACCATATTATTATTGAATGTTGACAGTATATGATAAGTCCCCAATTGCATTAAATTAAAAAAAAACAGTATCTAGTTCACAAACTCTAAATACTGCATATATTCAACTATTATTTACTAGCTGTTGCCGGCGTCATCGTCTGCGATCCAGGATGAAAAGTAGCCTATGTCCGTCTCCAGGTCATGGTCTACCCCTGTGCCAAATTTAATCCAAATCCGTTCAGCTGTTTCCAGCTGTTCCATGTAATAGTGTAACAAACAAGCTCACTTTCGCATTTATAATATCAGTTAAGCTTATTATAAAATTACCTTATGCTCATTGTACACAATATGTACAAGAAAATAAAGGAGCAGTCTGTATAATCATCCCCAGGCAAGTTCCTGTGGCTGAGACCTTGTATCCATGATATAGGGTAGAATGGAAGTTTAGCCACTACTCTTCCATCAAATCTGTAAAACACATTTACATGATAATAAAGTATTAACCGCTTGCTTCCCACAACCGCGCTCTGCGTCCAGCCCTCGGTGTGGCAACAACTCTTCATAACTTGGTTTCGAAATATTATTAGCTAATCAATTTCCTGTAGTGGTAACAATAAAATGAGGGTTTCTTACTAGATACACAAATGTTAAAGGGAGCAAATTCTTTTTTGTATTAAAATAATGCTTATCTTACATGCTATTGAACATGCTGAGTAAGGCCGTGAATGCAAAGCCAATGGCAAACATTGATTTCATCTTAACTAAAGAAAGGTCTCTATTGTTGTTCTTTAGTCTTTCTTCCTCCCTCTCAATCTTCTTCTTATGTTGCTTGTCCAGCGAGTCTCCATGAGCTTCTTTTCGTTTTTCCACTACAAGAATTAATAGTAATGTTATCAACCTATGTATTAGATTAAATGTAAAGCAAACACTTATTCAGGATTTTAACTATATGTTGTAAATTGCAAAGGCACTGATGGCAATATTGAGCATAACCAGGCTAACCAGGCGTTTGTTATGCCTGGACAGGAATAGCCTGCGTCTGGTGGCGGGGACCATCACAGGACACTGCTCGCTGAACAAACACTTCCACACAATAGGCATAACGGACAGTCCTCTATGCAGAGCGTGCATGGAGGCCGAGGAAACCGTCGCGCACGTGCTCTTTGAATGCACGGGCGTCACCCAGACTAGAACCGAAACCCTCGGGTCACCCAGATCTTACACGCACAATGGTCCACCTTAAGGACTAAGTGCGGAAACCAAACCCATAACATAGATAGAATATTGAGCATACTACATCCTCTTAAAAGTTTGTACAGTTCAGTTGTTGACCACACATTTGTGTGCAGGCCAGCTTCCCTCATTCACACCCATCAGTAGAGTTTGTCTGACTAACAATAGGGTATGGGTAAACCTGTTGGCGTCATAGTAGGTTTTAAAGATTCCATCCCAATTGATCTGTAATAACCAAGTTCATTTTTGATTTCGTAAACTTACGCTTTTTACTTTGACGTTCCACCTCAACTTTCAGTTTTTGGTACTTTTCTGTCCTATACACCAGTATCCAAGTTAGACCTACAAACCAGGAAAAGAACCAGTGAGATGACTTATGTTGGAGGTATGAGGTATCCACTCGTAGTTACTACGAAAAGTAATAGATCCAACGCTTTCCGAAAATTACGACAAAGCAATACTTTACCGCTAGCCCTGAAACTAGACACTCACCTTCGCCTAAAAATGCCGTACATATTGAAATAAATACGATGAGAAGAGAATCACTCCACATGACTTTAGATGACGGAAGCAAGTTCAGTGATAAATATTTTTACAAGCTTTATTGTTTGTTATATACAGATGTTACTTAATCTATAGATTTAGTCAAAGCTTGTTTAATTTAGAAATGAATAATTTTCTGCAAAATCTTCAGACTGTTCAAAATTATCCACAGTGACCACTTCCTCTGACAATCATGAAGTTATCCACAGACTAAATGAAAAGTGAATTATCTGATGGATAACTGACTGACAATGACAACATAATAGGTACTGTAATTTTACGTCTGAATACGTCTGTCCACAGACTACTTAGAGATACTACGTATCGTCTGTCTGTCGTTGGTCAGTTTAGGCTAGGTTCACACGGCATTGTACTGCACGTTTTTTTTTTGCGGTATTTGATTTTAACGGATAAACGGCAGGATGTTCACGCGGTACTGGCTATTCGATAAAAAACGAGTGACATCACTCAGCGTGAAAGAGATCGCGATAGTGTATGGGCTGCTGCAAACCGAACCGTTGAGTATTCGATAAATGTTTAGTGCTGTGTACGTTTGTTTGCAGTACAAACAATGTGTGCTGTGAAAGGTATGTGCCATATGTATTCGGTAAGATTTATCCTTCCCGTGCGTTTGCACTGGCTAAACATTACAACAAAACATGTATAAGTCTCTAGTTCCTGTCAAAAGTTGTGTGGAACATTGACAGAAAATAGAGATTTCAACATGTTTTGTCGTAAATGTTTCTCCAGTGCAAACGCACGGTGTTCTAGCACTAATCAACTAAGATAATCTCACATTAGAATTGCTTTTCGGCTAAAGATCATTTCGAGGAGATTATTGCTCAATGTGGTAAATCGACTAAAATCTGGATATTTCATATTTTATTGTTGGCAACCCATTTTTAGATCTTTCATTCAATTTGTTGTCTATTATTCAATTTCCTTTTCCGCTCTCCCCGTTCATCCATTCCACAATGATTCTCTTCCATTTCATTCTTCAATCAATCTTCTCTGATTCTCTCCGCTTGCCAGCCGTTTACTCGGATCTAACGTCTCTTAGCTGGCCATAGCTTGGAATTCTGCCAACTCACTGAATTAGAAAGTGTTGTAGTATCCTATAAATTTAATCAAATCTCTTTCTACAAGGATATTATTGTAATAATCTAACAGATGTAGGAGTATAAAATGATATAAATATATCTTGTTACACCATAATTACAACGGAATAAATATATTTGTCACTACTGTGATTACAGACAATTATGTAATATATGTTAAAAAATAGTGTAATTACATTGTTAATGGACGTAATAACTAGAAAATAAGTGTTCTCTGTGCAAGAATATCATTGTTAAAAAATGATAAGACGCCATGTTGTATCTGGAGCATAAGGCGTGGCATGGCATACCTTTGTGCAATCGGGGGGTCGTGTTATTTTTGAAGTAATATAGAATATTATAATGGTAAGTTTTGTCCCAATATAATACATAACTACTTTAATATTTTAGCACATTCGGTTAAGTACTTAAATATCTTGAACATCGCAAAGTCCTATTACCTACCTACCTTAGGTAATTATCTATAGAATATTATTCCATGCTAGTCGTATCAATGATTAGTGTGATAGGAAAATGCTAATAAAGTCTCGAAGACAATTTTTTTTTTTACAAAGCTTCTAGAACAGTGTCACGTGATGTATACGCGCAGTACGTAGGCGAGCGAGCTCTTACGTCATCAACGTAAGCGCTCGCTCTCGCTTGCGTCCATTTTGATTCCTTGTAAGAATAGGTAACCTACATATCAATGAGGCTACAACGGAATATATATAAACGCAAATTTATACAAAATACGCACTTTAACGCGACGTGGCGGACACCAGCCCGTTTTACCAATACTTCAAGGCCACTGCGCTATTACTTAAAACAAGCCTTGTAGGTACACGTCGATCGATGTACTCTACTGGCTAAATGCCAGAAGCCAATATCCGTTTGGTTCCAGATAGGTATCTACATATTATTTTTGTCAGAAAATCCAATTTGGCAGTATCTCTCTTCAATCGGTCCCTAATTACTGAGGATCGTGGTCACTGGACCCGGACAATCTACTTCCATCGACTCCGGTCCAAAGTTGCCATCACCGCTTGCTGAAATTTGCTTGAGGACGTAGCTTCTTATACTTGAGGTAACCTAACTACTAAACTGGCACGTGCATAGGTACGTAAGTGCAAGCATGACAAGCCTGCATGAACATTTATTTTGAGTGACAAAGCATGTTAGTAGGTATTGTGATTTTGTCCACAAAATCATGATATTGAAGTGGGACTACTGAGCGCCATGGGTTCAATGCCCAGGGTGAGGTCGGGTAAAGTGATAATGCATTTCCGTGGGACTTCTCAGTAGTATAGCAGCCCAGCACACGTAGCATGACCACCATAGAAACTGATTTGGTCGACGGAAGAATAGACAAAATTATAGTTTGCGATTGTTTATCTGTCATTTTGTCTATTCTTGCGTCGACAAACCCGTTTCTACGATGCTACGTGTGCAGAGGGTATTGGGTGACCATCTAAGAGGGTGAATAATCATGCTAGCTAGATCGTCACGGGCGCGAGCCGCAGCCGTATCTGCTCAATTTGTAGGGACAAAGACTGAAACCGTACCTTCTGTAACTGCTTCTTACAAAATGTTCGTTAAATTTCTATTTAACTCTTACCGTAAGACCGCACGTCAGTGGTAACATAAAAGCTGGCTTCTTATTCTATCGAAACTCTGTACTACTATGGCCAGCTCAAGGTCCAAGTGTTACCACTGAGGTCCGGTCGACTGTACGTGACACAATTCGCGCTCGACACGGTCTAGCATATTAATCATCCCTGACTCAATCGGCTCGCCCCTTGTAACTTGGGAGTTTACACGAGCGTTGAAGATATTAGGAACGTAATGCGTTATTATTATATAACTATGATTGGCGTTCGCCGCACCTGATGTAGAAATAAAAATACGCCAGTGTAATAAGCGTTTTCCACAGCAAATGGGTTAACATTTTAGCTGTAGAATTCTGGATACATAAACATTATGTTAATTCTGATACAATAAGGTTTTTAAATGGCACCGTCCCTGTTTACTCGGACTGCCAAGGAAGGGTTATGTTTTTTTTAATATAATTGCTGGTTGGTCTCTGTATCCGAAGCTCTGAGACATGATCGATCATATTGTTAACTTGTACATTACAAAAGAGTAATCTAAAATTTGTTATATTGCGGTCTTAAACGCCCCAGAGGTTACACAGGTTACACTTTTATAGCATATCGATATTTGAGAATAGTTAGTTTAATGCGATATTGAAAAGTCGACGTCTGTGGTAACACTTTAACCTTGAGTTGGCTTCGTCGCGTACTTCCTACCTACTATGTGGTACAGACGGCTACATATCAAGCTATACATTTTCAATATAAGCTGATCTCGCATTGTATAGGATTTCCATAGCTAACTTCCCCGAGTCTCTATTAAGTTTGAATCGAACTGTACCACATAAGCCTTCACTATTTTATTTATCTGTAACCTTGTTCTGTTCTAGAAACGATTAAATAATTGTATTTTTTTTTAATCCAGTTCCGATCCTTTCTACGCATCTCGTGCATGAACCTATACAATAACAATACCGTTTAAAAAATTAAATGCTGTGCATTGGTAAGCGGATCACTTGAGCGGCTGGGCCGATTTGGCAAATTTTGTTAAAAAATGTTCAAATTCGGGGAAAGCAACGTCCTTTTTTATGATTTTTTTAAATTTAGACGTGACGTCTGTCGGGTCATCTAGTAAGTAGTTCATTGTCACGGTTGCGACTTGAAACAAAGCACTACTGTTCATTGCGTTATATCAAATAACATAAGTCATCATTATTTCGGCCAAAAAACGTCCATTGCTGGACATAGACAGTATCCTTACATAATATTATTATAAAACTAAAGTCCTCCGCCGCGTCTGCATGTCGTCCTGTACGCGATAAACTAAAAAACTACGGCACCGATTTTCATGCTGTTTTCACCAATGGATAGAGTGGTTCTCGAGTAAGGTTTTAGTATATAATAACCGACAGCCACGCGGGCAAAGCCGCGGGCATCAGCTAGTTCTCCATATATATTGATCCTTTTAGGTAACCGTCACCCTGATAATATAACAATCACCCTGCTTTTAGGCGCTCGTTTGAAGGATTAGTGTTAGTATATGTCATTCTATTTAGCGCACAATAGGTTTTGAACATGATTAACAACAAGATACAGTATTAAGTATTGCATTATCGTTCTTTTATAAGCGCTGTTTCTGATAGTAGTGCAATAACAAAGCTTTCACGAGTGATCGTACAAAGCTTTCATGTCGCGCACTCTGGGTAGTCAGCAGCTAGGCATTTGCAATTTATCTCTGAAGATTGGATGGAATATACCCCAAAGCAGACTATAGAGATATAATAAAAATAGCACTCCTTCCCTTTCCGCGAAATAAACATCCAACTAATATTATAAATGTGAAAGTGAGTTTGTTACGCTTTCACGCTAAAACGGCTGAACGGATCTGGATGAAATTTGGCACAGGGGCAAACTACCGAACGACCTGGAATAGGACACAGGATACTTTTTATCCCGGTATTCCCACGGGAACGAGAGATTTCACGGAGAAAGTGTTACGGAGTCCATTTCAAAATTGAGGAATATAACAGTTTTGAGAACCAATAAAAACATACTATATTTTCAAGTATGAACACTGCAGTAACTTTTTCTTTTCTTTGTTACAGCCGCGTATTGATCCAATTCAGTTATTAAACTGCCTGAGTGTGCTTCTGTCACCGAATGGCGGGATCAAAAGCAGAGATGAAGTCCAGAGGCTGGCTAGGTAAGTTTAGCAGTACTTACCTTTTCATAAATCAGCTTGTTTTTTTTATTTTAATTTTTAGTACTATGATTGACTCGACAATAGGAAGTAGCTTTTTTTTTTACCTTCTTAATCTCATATTTTGACGAGTTATTAATAATGAGTACTCGATTTACGATTTCTTATGCCAAGATCCGACAATCGGCGATTTTGCGGACGGACACCGACGAGCCCGGACGGCGGACCGTGGGAAGGTGTACGTGCGGGGTATCACAGACATCGGAAGCGCCTCGTGCGCGGTGCGTGGCGGTCTATAGTCGTCTGCCGTGCGTATCCGTCTGAAATATTGCCGATCGTGGGATCCACCATTAATAAATCGAATAATCAGAGAGTCTGGCAGTATTTATCTACGACTTTTGTAGAAAATTTTAGGTGATATATTAGCACTAGTATAATTTCAGGAAACTTAATTATTATGGATTTGGCAAAAGTGACAGTCGTTTTTAAATATTTTATGAATGACCCTTACATGTTTTTGTTAGAGGAATGAACCACTTCGTCGTCGTTGTCAACTGATACTAGTTATTTACCGTATGCTAATACGATGTTGAAATCGTATTAGAATACGGTAAATATCTAGTAAATAGCAAGCATCTCGAGTTACTTTTTATTATTCTGTGCTTGAGCGCCCCTCTGGAATACGCCTTAGAGCCGACTATATTCTGTCGAAGTTTTTGTTAAATGTTAACTTTTTCTTTCAGCCTCATGACTAAATTTTCGAAGAAATTGGTATCTAAATGTATATACATACAAATACTGAAACGTACTGAGACCGACCTTCTGGGGTTATTTATGGGATCCGGCGGTTGGGTTTTGGTACACATGTGGCTTACCGAAAGTATAGTCGCCAAAAACTGGCCTCTTGTAAAAGAGTTATTGGAGCTGCTATTATTATGCCCAGTTGATATAGAGCGTTTGAAAACCAACAACTGTCCGAAACTTGTAAAGGAGTTGTCAAAGGATGATAACCATTTTGGTAAGATAATCACATATTAACTGTTTCCTAGGAACAATTCCTACTGCCTCGTTGATCTAGTGGTCGAAAGCGCCACTGCCTGGTCCTGGGTTCGATTCCCAAGACTGTCAAAGGGTTTCTCCATTAGGAATATCTCAGTAGCAGCTTAAGAGTCTGGATTTGAGCCCAATTGAGGGCCATAAGCTCGCCCCCTATTACATGGAACGTCATAACTGGTGAAATGTGGGTGTAATGGTAAAGCTGTGGGGTTTACAGGCGTGGTTGTTTCCTAGGAACTTAAATTTTACATTTGAAAGTTGATTTTCGATTGGATGTAACAAATAATTGCAAACAAATTATCCCAATTGCTCTTATTTCTGAAGCAAAAGTTCAATTATAATACTACTATTGTTATTGTGGATTATTAAAGCATATTTAATTTCTTTCATTACAGCTATCAGAGCTCTAGCATCGAAGTTAGTTGAACAATGGTTAAAAACAGTAAAGGGCGAACAAGTAGTTCCTGTCCAGATTGCAGATATACCTCAAATTATATCGGAAGCGCAATCTGATTTAGACGTCTTAATAAAATCAGAGTGCAATGTGGAATATAAAAATAATGACAATAATACTGAAATTAAAACAATTAGTGAAGAACGTATCAAATTAGATAAATCCATTTCAAACAATGAAACTGATAAGAATGTAGGTGACATCAAAATAAAAGATGAAGTAGACGAAGAACCGGAAACTTTGCCGGTATTAAAAATCAGTTTAAAAGATGGAAAGCAAATAATATCGCAAGTTGATGATGATAGTGAAAGTAAAACTTCTGAAGGGTTATCAGATTCCGAAAAATCTAAAGATAGAGCAAAAAGTAGAAGTAAAGATAAATCAGATGATAAAAATAATATTAGCGGGTCAAAGTCGAGCAGTTCCTCAAAACATTCAAGTAGGTCTCATTCTTCAAGTGAAAAACATAAAACTCACAAAAGCAGTTCTAGCCGACATAATAGTAGTAAAGACAGGTCAAAAGATAAGGATAGACGTTCTTCTCATAGTTCTAGATCAAAAAGTGACAGTAGCAGAAAATCTAGCGATAAATTATTGTCTTCCAGTAGTAGTAAATCTAAAGAGGATCGGAGTTCACGGTCATCCTCCGACAAAGATAAGAATAAAGATAAAGTAAAAGAAGAGAAAAATGAAAAGAGTAAGGATACCTCTCTTAACAAATCTTCATCTGAGAAACCTGATGATAAAACGCCGTCAGTTCATAAACTGGGCAAAATACCAAAATTGAGTGATTCCAAAAAAGAAAAACCTTCAATATCCATTGAAGTCAGAAAACCAGATGAACCAAAACCAAAAACTGTTAAAACTTTCAATTCTAAGTTTAGGAAACATGGACTAGAAGAGGAAGTTAAACCACCACCTTCACGTGCAGCAGTATTAACAAAAAAATCCACGCCTGTATTGCCACCTACAGTATCAATACCCAAAAGGCCGTCTCCAGTCCACAATGAGTCTCCTCCAGAAAAAAAACCAAAAACTATAGTTGAACCTGTTGAAAAACCGGGTGCAATCAAATTAATTCCTCCTAAACCTAAACGTAAGTATTCTACTGTTTATTTAATAAGTGACATATTTTTAATAGTTTCTTTTTTTCCAGATTTACATTGGTGGTGGCAAGTCCTTCCATTAATGTCACCAAGTCTTTTCAATTATTTAGGTTGCATTTTCTTCAGTGGTAAGTCTAAAATGTATAACTTAACGGGTTCTAAAGTGTTTTTACCACCTGTAAAGTATTTTTTTCAAATAAATATTGAAATCAATATACATGACTCTTTCCGTTTACTACTTAGTTCAAATTTAATAACCTAAATTTGTTTAGTTAATCGTGAGGTGAAAATACCAGCGCACATATACCTACTGGATCCTTCCGTGGACTCGACGCAGAGCTGATGAAAACGACTGGTGCTCCAGGAGTGATTCTTCAGCAATCCATGTAATCCAAAAATGACGTATTATTTCTACATGAAAGCTACAAACCATTACCTACTATAAAAACGACTATAAGATTATTTATTACAGTAATTTAGCGATATTCCTATAAATTTCAACAAAATATACACCATGAATGACTTAAGATGAATTATTAGGCCACTCCGAACTACCTTGTTGCGTTAGTTAAACAGACCAGTTCTTATATTTTGCATAGAAATCCAAGAATGATAGTCTCTTATCGTAATTTCATAGACAGGTAAAAACCAAGATTTTTACGAAATATCTGTTTAATGTGCCTACCTACCTTACTACGCTATAGGAACAAACTTGGCTATTACAATGCCAACACTCATAGAAGCGGATAAAGGTCTCGAGGCTTTCTAGAACGTTGCCAGCTGAAGTATGCTAAGGCTTCGATTGTACAACGTCATTCCATAGGTCATACGTTTCTTTTATTTATTTACAATTTCTAGAAATAAGTTTTCTAGAAATTCACAAGCAAGTAGCTGATATTATAGGATGCTTGTAAAATCACAAGATTCACTAGCAGTTGATGAAGTATTGTTATTAATTTTTCTATTCTAATCGTGACTGGTAGTAACAGCAACAGTCTGCCTTCTAAAAATTTTTGTCGTATTCGGGTCCAATGACAAGTTAGAAGATGCATGTTAATTCTAATTATATTAGGTACTTATATGAATAGTAGTAACAACGGCAAATACTGAAAAGATACCATATGTATAGCAGTCGACAGCAATACTTTGTCATCAAACCGTAAGTGGCCAACCAGCTTCCCGCTGCACAGAAAACTGCAGACCACTACAAAGAACTATTTTGGGAGAACAGTTTCAAGGTACCTATCTACCGAAAGTAGTAATCAAATTGAGAAAATACTTGAATGTAGTGTAAAGCTATTGTCCTATTAACCGTACCTATATAAGTAACACAGAATTAAAAATTAAAGTTAGTTGATGTATACTACCTTTGTATCTACTTTAATTTTTGTTTCTGAAAAGTTATTTATTAGAGGTAGGTTAATATATGGACATCACTACATTTTACTACAAGAATAGTTCTTGCTAGATGGGACTTATTAAACCCCCTATGGGTGGGTGGGTATAAGCGAATAATCTACCGACATCCTACATCGAGTTTGAAATCTAATCTAAAATATAGATGGAACCTACGCACGCCGACACAGGTGTAATGTTATGATTGAAATAAATGACAGCGCAAACTTAGATGGGAAGTGGTCTATAAACCAATAGAAATATGTGGCTAAGTAATAATTATTATTAATAAATTAGATAGGTATACACAAGTCGTTTACCACTTTTCACTCTGACAACTTACGACGAAATTCTGAACCGACAAAGAACAATGGCAATTTGAAAGAATTTGTATTTTTCATACAATTTCCTTTGCATTGCTACAATATTAAGCATTATTTCAAATTGGTATTTTTTTGTAACAACATTCTGTATTATTCTGTATTCGAACCCCCTTTTTCTCAAAACTTGAACCACCACTGAATAATATCCACCTTTTACGTCGACTAAATATCAAAACCTGAAAAAAAATTCTCACATCTTTTTTGACGATACTGTCAATAAAATGACCTCATAGTACAAATGGCTGTGTATGTACCTACCTGATATTTGAACCACACTTTCCATTGTTGCATAGACCAGTTTTGCCCAGTCTCCTTTTGCTTGAAATAATTTAGAAAATAATTATGTACCTACCTACAACATGATCTGTTTCAGTATGTATATGGGAAAAGGTACTTATAATTTGAAAAAATCAACCTGTTTTGGTTTGCAACGACAAACAATACGGTTCGACAGTTTGTATATCTGGATTAAAACCGGACACGTGAAGGGGATTGTCTGAAAAGAAAAAAAAGGTTGGCTCGGAAAGTACTTCGATCTGTATTTACCTAATCTGCTGTACATTCTGTACCTACTACATACTTGGGATCCAAATTCGTTCAGTATGTTTGATTAGGTAACACGTAGGTACCGCACGGCGCGCGTGTTTGTAGTTGTAGGTTTAATATTTTCAAAGTCAAATAATTCCGCCGTAATAATAGGTATATTATGAAAAGGTACCTAAAGAAATGTCTCTACCTATAGATTATTTAAAAATTAGGTACCTACCTACTATATTTTTATTAGCTACATACTCAGTAAGTAATAGCGGGTGCTAGGTTTGCTTTTGCAGAATTGTTGATAAATAATTATTTACCTACCTGCATACTTAGGTACTCATAGATAACATAAACAAAAAGTACCTTATTACCTACCTACTATGAGAGCTGCATCGTTTGTCCAAGTGAACTAATAGGAAGACGTGATGACATGATAATAGGTATTATATTCGACGCATGCCTTGGCACAGATTAGATTATGGTAAACAAATAAATAGAAATTGGTAAAGGCAGTCGTAATTACGGGACCTTGGTTACATAAATAAAAATTCTAGAATCTTTCTGTAGTATGTCTCATCCAATCCTATAGATAGGTAAAGATTCAGTATGTATCCAACGAATGCCCATTATTTTTCTGATTTTAATACGTACCTACCTACACTTCTGTCAGAAGTCCTATGGGTGCGTAGCCAGTATAATTATACAGAAAACAAAATGTAGCGCACAAAAGCGTAAAGCTGAATCATTTATTGTATCACATTATTATTAGGTACCTATGGTAGAATATGTAACTTTCTAAGAAACGTACAAATCTGGTCTGCTCAACTAATGTTTCAAAAGTTTTTAGTATGTTATTAGGGAACGTACCTAACTTATATCTGTTGTACCTACATTATTTACCCAACTAATATGGTACATTTCCCTCTAGATAGTTGTTTGATTGCGGTTGAAGTAAGTTTCGTACCTACATAACTACCTATACTTACCTACTCTTAACGATAAAATCAGGCATCCTCTAGGTATCAATGAACCTATTATTTTATTAAGAAAGGATACAAGTTCTGACAAAAATAGAGGGTAGGTATGTAGGTACGTAATCATATATTTAATTATGATGTTTCTAAAATAAATATAAAAGAAGCATATCCATCAAAAGATTGATACATCAAAATATACATATAGGCATTAAGTCCGCCTTTGTACCTCTTTTTTGAGTGCGAAAAGTTTAAATAAATAAATAATTACAAATTGAATAAGGCAGTCAGTAGGCCGAAACCAATCGCAACCACCTACTTACCTGCCAATTTATATTTTTCTCTAAATGTACCTAATTGAAGTACTTAGTTAGTATTGTACCAACTTAATTTTTTTATTGAGGTTTTTTTTTATTCTGTTTCATTCAATACTAAACGTATTGTATTATAATATTGTATCCAACTGAATTGCCTAAAAATAATAATTTTACAAGGCATTTATATTAGGACTTTTAAACTTACCTGGATACCTACTTTGCATAAGTACCTACTAGTTTTTTTAATTTCATAAGGTAATTTCTCAGGGTGCATGATTTTACGGACGGACAAATAGATTTAAATGGCGACTTTTTACCATTTTGCGTACCTGTACCTAACATAAGTACTTAAACAAAATCCAAAGGTCTTTGGATGTCTATTTTCGGACCTTTAAACGAAGTATTCCTATTTCGAACTTTATGATGTTAGCAATGGTGTAGGTACTTATATGATTAAAGTAATTTAATGAATAAAAAATCCATAAATCGACGCTTGCGCGTTTTGTGCGATGTTGTTTGATTACGTACCTACCTATGATATGCTGCGTGTTCATTAGAGCGGAGAAGTGCTAAAATTTTACCTAAATTCTATTGGTGAACTTCGCTCCCCTCTACTCCAAATTCCAATAGGCAGGTAGCCTTAAGCTTGCGTATTTAATATTTTACGACCATACAGCATCCGGTTATAATCTTTTAAAGATTAATTTAAATTGAAGTCGCTTTTCCGCGTTGTTCTTCTAAACTCTTGAGACAGATTTTATGCGGTTTTCACCACCATTTAGAGAATTTATTCCAAAAGGTTTATGTGTAATAATATATTAGGTAATATTAAACTTACAAATAATAAAGAAATCTCATTGTTTTGTCAAGTCGCAATAATCATGCGAAGCGCAGGGGTCAGTATCAGAACCTAGTCAAAAATAAAACTCGTTTCTAAAATACATAGCTGGACCTGTTTCGAGAGAGGTATATAGTGTCTGTGTGCGAACCTTATAAGTAGGAGAGTTATTTAAATCAATAATTTTGGTAGGTTCCAATAGGTAGGTAAAAAAAGTTAGGAAATACCTAATGCAATTGCGAGATGATTTGACAGCGCCACGGTAACATACATTTTATGATACCTACCTTCTTATATTGTTTATGTAGTAATTAGTTAGATAAGTAGATACAGTCATCCGCAAATCAGTGGCCATTCCAGCGCCTTTTCTGCTACGACATAAGTAAAGGCTCTGGAATATAAAATTGTTACCATGGATATTACTTATTATTCTTTGCCATGGAAATGCGGTTAACTGTACGTAGGTAATTTGCTGAATATTTAGTCGAATGCTTTAAAAAATGTACACGGAAATAAGCTTGTTTTTTTGTTTCTTTTAGATCTTTAGTTTATTTATTTACGTCAATTACGTACCTATTAAATTGCATGTTATGTATTTACCTAAGTCAAAACGAAACATTTACGGAATAACAGCAATAATGCCATTTATGCCTGTTTTATTGCACATTTGATTTTCCACTCTCAGCGCTGTGCTTAGCGTTGAACATCCAACAGGCTTTTGTTAAGGCATTACCTTAAGTTGTCATATAGTTTTAATGAAAACGGGTACCATGATGAGACTGTCAGTAGTCCACCACCGCATTTCAGATGAACAACACTTTTTTTTTTCTTTTTTTTTTGTATAATTACTGGGCCGATTTAGGTGATTCTTTTTTGCATGGTCCCATATATTTTTTATTAATTTGCTTGGGTAGTTTTTGAGTTAGCTTCGATAATACGTATTTAATCCACTGTGTGTATACAGTAGAACTCCCTTAAATTAAAAATTAACATAAGTACAAAAAAAAACACCGCAACGTGAAAAATTGTTTTGAAAAAACATACTTTTTACTTAAGTACAAAAAAAAACAAGCGGCATCCAATATAAAGCATTAAGAACAAAGTGAAAAATAACTTCAATTGCGGAAGTCAGTAGCAAAAAACTTAAACACAAAACCACTAACTTAAAAAAAGAAAGTTATTTTTCTCATTACTTATGATTTTTTTCTATTTACCTACTTACATAAGTTTTTTTTATTTTTAGGAAGTTCTTAAGTCCGTTATTTTTTGTAAAAAAGATTTTTTAAAGTATATGTTCAAATAAATAAGTACGGCCAACCGCAAGTTAGTAGTACCTACAGTTCCTAGGATCTTTGTGTCTGTGAAGTTAGCTGCTGGAAGTTGAAGAAATCTCGTAGTTATAAATAGCCAATAAAATATGGACTCATCGAATGTATAATAAACTCCCTCTTTTTTTAAATCCGTTTATATACTTGCTAAAATGAGAAATTTCGATCTACAGCTAATATCACAAACACCCGTGGCGCGTACAGTAGGTACCTAACCCTTGAACTACAAGAACCTCCCACACTACTGCTACGAAATAAAGGCGCTGTCAATATTACCCTGTCGTGCGGATCACTGTATGTACATTGTATCAAAATCATAAGTTCATCATAACACAGCTCCGTCGATTAAATGTGTTAAACATTTTCATTCAGTTCATTTGACCAAAATGCAGAGAATAATATTCAATTCAACAAAGCAAAATATGAGACTTCGTTTATCTACGTCTATTAAAAAGTAAGCGGTTTTTATCGCACACCAAATTTTCAACGCACTACTTAGCACCAAGAGTTGAAAATCCAACAGTTTGTTTTTTGACGAGCTGGTATGTGCTTCGTAAGATTTTCAATGCTCGGCTCCACACCGAGAGTTAAAAATCCAGTGCGCCATAAAACATGCCCGTGCGTACCTGGGCTAGAAGTATCAAATAACTTACCTACTTAAACTTACAATGAGCTCAAAATGTATAAATATTGAGAACATGTTTTCCTATATAATCTAACACATTTATTCGACCGCCTATACTTTCTTCTCATCACAAGATATTTGGCGGATATATCAAAGGAGACTAGGAAAAATTGGTGGGTAAAAAATTAAAATAAACCAATGAGACGTCGCCGTCGCGTCGGGGCTTCGCGAGTCACACATGGTCGATTTTTTTATTATTTTCGACATCAACGCGCCGCGTCGGTTCAATTCAATGTAGAATGTAGAGAAATTTGATAATGAATATGCGGTAGATAAAAAGATGAAAAGTTATAGATAGTACAGTACAGGATTTGTTTTGGTCTACAGATGAGTAGGGCGCCCTTTCTTCAGTTTTAATGAGGAATAAATGGTTTTCCCAAATGCCCAGTGCCCTTTAGCTAGCTGCTAGGTACAGTCATCCGCAGATCAGTGGTATTACTTGAACTACGAAAACCACCCTTACTGCTACGACGCCTACGACATTATAAAGGCACTGTGAATGTCAAATTGTTACCACTGATGTGCGATTGACTGGACGTACCGGCTATAGATGTAAAGTACTTATGAACCTTAAAATAAACTCGATATCATTATTATTATAAAAATCGAAGGCCATCAAGCTAGTCTACCTAAAAGAAACAGTATTTACCACGATGTTTTGATAAGTCGTTTACAAGGTCCTGACTTAAAATCATAAGTAGCTTCCAGCTTATCCAGCTTGGTGACAATCCGTAAACTTTTCACGACTTATGTACCTAAAATAACATGATCCAGATATTCTGGAAAAGTAGGTATGAAGTGCAAGCCTCTAGGTAAAATCGTGCATTTGATTTAAACATTTGTTCTAATTCCACAAGTTCTTGGCAATAATTACTTATTTGGCGGCTTCAAGTAAGCTCCGGGCAACAGTGCTGCTGTCGTTTGGTCGATGCCAACGCTGCCCTTGTCGTGTTTAGCGACTGTGACTTGAATATTGTCTGCCCATCTCAATTATATGATAAACAGATAACGTAATGTTGTTAAAATTATCTCATAAGATTCTCACACCAATTCCGCACTCACTTGCAATAATAATACACAATGAGAATAGCACTCGCGAACACTCCACCCAACTTCATGGGTGTTTTATTTTTTTAAAGAATAGCATTGGTGAACAAGTCACGTTATAGAACAGATTGCATCGTTGTATAAACAGGTATCTATCTAAACTATTTCAGATATAGTAATGACCCCTCCGAAAGTCACGGGTTGAGCTATATAAGTGGTACCAACCCGACGGGTTTGAGGTAGTAAAGCTACATTGTAGCTACATAAAAATACTTGTGGTTTGGTTAGCTACTTGCCACGTCAAACCGATGACATTCGATTCTGTTCGGACACAGCCTATCTTCCATATAAATTAATTACATTAAATTGCGGATCGGCACGGTATATACCTTATATACGTACGGTACCACCGTATTTCGTCTAGACATTGAATGCAATCCATACCAACAATCCAAAAGGTAGTACTTTCGGTACCGGTAACTTAATTTTTTGTCGTATCGGTCATTGGCTAAATATTATATACGACTAGCTGTTACCTAGGATGAAACGTCGCCTATATTCTGCAGGTCATGATCTACCCTTGTGCCAAATGTCATCCAAATCTGTTCAGCCGTTGCAACAAACAAACTCACTTTCGCATTTATAATATTAGTTAGGATTAGGATTTTCAGTTAAAGAGAGATTCAGGCAAACAAGATAGCAAAACATATCCTACTTTTGGATTTACGCCGCAATCGGGTAAAAAGTGAAAGGTGTTCTACTCGCTGACCGCGCGTACCTATAAAAGTTTTTTTTTTACGCCTATAAATATCGTTTTATCTAAATACTAGAGGGAGGGAACTAGATCTAGGTTGCTTCATCAACACCTCACTAGAACAAATTAAATATTCAGGGAAGATAATTACTTACCTATGCAGAACAAAAATATTTTAATTTCCTTTGGAAATGAGGGGTTTTCTTCATTTCGTACGGATCATAACATATTTAATACATTATAGGTATTATCTACAAACAATAAGTCATTAGTATGGGTACAGGGTAACGTAAGCAATTAGGGATAGCTTGTAGGTACAGTCAGCTTCGAGAGTCGATTAGAAGTGTTACTTTTAACTAATACTAAAATTATTTTAAAATGATTTGATACGGTTTTTGGTATTACATATTTCATTTCTTTTTAATCTACTACGTAATTGCATGCGTATAATAAATTAAGTATACTTATTTTAGATAAAAAGTAAGTGTTAAAACACTTTCGTTGCTGACTGTGCGTCCGGTCCAATTAGAGGTACGCAGGAGCAGTAGGTGCCTACCTGCTTCCTAGATACAATGACTAGGGCACCTACTATACTATTTTTGTTACCTTTTATGGTACCTACCTACCAATTTTTTTCGTTTGCGATTGTGATACCTACAGTAAACAGTAGTCCGTTATCTTAACAATTGCTAACTTACTGTGCGTTTGCACCGGCGAAACTTTCACAACAAAACATGTTGAAGTTTCTAGTTCCCGTCAAAAATTGTATGGAACATTGACAGAAAATGGAGGTTTGAACATGTTTTGTTGTGCATACTTCGCCAGAGCAAACGCACAGTTATAATAAATAACATAACATCACACTTATAATCCGCGTTAGGTTAGGCAGAGGAGTACTGTAACCTATAGTTCACCCAGTTCTTAAACTTATTTAAGTTAGCTTAACCGCCAATAATAAGATTATCGAATAAAGAATCGGTCGTATTCAATATTTTTATAAGCTTCATTACTGCATATTATTGCTTATTATAAAAATCAATGTTTGTTTTTTCGTATTTTATGCGCTGCCATATCTACCGTTAGTCCGATTACGATAAAACTTTGTCAACTTATTGCTTGCACTTGCAGGAAGGTTATAGGCATAGGACAGGACATACTACACGCGGGCGAGGCCGCGGACAAAAGCTACTATATTCACCAATAAACATTTCCGGATTTGTCATCTATAGATGATGTAAATAGAATAGGTATGGCCATAGTATGGCTTGGTTTTGTCAAACAATATGATAATTGTAAAAAGGTTTTAAGTCGCCTGCTCTGTCCTTAAATCCGTAAACGTTATAGGTATCCAGTGTTACGTACCTAATTATTACCTATGCAATATTAGGCACCTTATGCATTACCTAAATATTTCTGCTTGGGTTCCTATGTTCCCTTACCTTATCTTTAACAAGGAGTCAAGTTGTATTTTTTCAAATGACGAGAACCCGTTATATACATTTTAGTCTTATCACTAAATTATTATTAGTTAATATTACTATTGTACTTTACCTTTCTCATTTTCATCTCATCAATTTTTTTTCTAACTTTGTTTTTTTTTTGTTTCAGCAATTCTTTTGTTAGAAAGTGACATGTTCATGGACGCGTTGAATGCTTCAGCAACGAACAAAAGAGATCCAAAGAAAAGAAAACGACGAACGAGTGGATCTAAGGATGGAAATTCTGGAAACGATGCTTCACCGCCACACACACCCACTAATATGAGCAGTCCAAGTAGTGAAAGCAAATCAGTGCCACCGAGATTTTACCAGGACACTCTTGAAACAGAAGAAAATAAAGAAAAGGTTTCAGAGAAAGATATCGATACCAATGAAGTAGCTGAAGAAAAAGATATCAAGAAGGAGATTGAAGAGAAAATGGACACATCAGAACCACATACATTAACAATTAATGGACTTAAAGGAGTTTTATGCTACCATAAACGAAAGGGACCTAAAAAAAGTATTAAGTGGAAACCAGACTCTGAACTGGAAGAAATTCAGTACTTTGAACTTGATGAAACTGAAAGAGTTAATGTGACGAAGACCTTTACTGATATGAAATATTTAGAAAGGATCCACGAAAGAGACGCATTCCAGAAGGGAAGGAATCTCAGTAATGATGACGTCATGGAAGAAAAGACTAATTGGAGGCCACTAATCCTTGTCGACGCCGATGGACAAGTGCAGGTAGAGCATGGTAAGAACAGCAAAGAAAAGGACATTCAGGCAATACGACAAAAAGGAACGTTACAACCTCTTTATTTCTCGAAATCAATGATACCCGACTCTGCATTTGAACCTGAGCCTGAAACGCATCCTTATACTGAACCGACAATTATACCCTTAGATGATGTTACCGGTAACCAGGATAATATAAGTGATTTTAGAAATATGCCTTGGCCTGAACCCAAGGGCAACGCGCCTCCAGCATCGGCTACCATGAATGTCCCTAATATGTTCCCACCAAACATGAATCAATTTCCTAATGCTTTTCCAAACCCACAATTCCCTGGCGTACCTGGGTTTCAAGGTGGTAATATGGTTCCCGCTGAATGGCCAAGCGGAGTCCCGCCGCATATGATGGGCAACGGTATGCCAGGTCCCATGGCGCCTGGAGTCATTCCTCCCGGGAACTTACCCCCGGGAATGATGATGCCCCCAGAAGGAATGATGATGTCTCCAGAAATGTTTGGTGGACCAACTCCGATGTTTCCTGGTCCGCCAGAAGGTTTTAATATGCCGCAAAATATGTTTCCAATGGATTTCAACATGTCAGGACCCCAAGGGCCTCCACCCGGCCCTGATAGTTTTCCTGGTATGGCAAATTTCCGAGGAACTATGCGAGGTCGTGGCAATGGTGGACACTGGCGAGGTAAAAACGCTGGAAGCTGGGATGGCCCACCGCGGGGTAGAGGAGGTGCTCGTGGTGGTCGCAAAGCAGTTTGTATATATTTCCAGCGAAAAGGATCGTGTCGACAAGGTGACAATTGTACGTTTTTACATCCCGGTGTCAATTGTCCATTTTGAGAATAAGTACCTACATACAGTTTTAAGGATTGTTGTAAAAAAATTAAGTCATTATCATAAATTCTAGGCTGCATTTACGCAACAGCTGCAAGTATAGTGTGGCGTTTTAGGAAACTGAATTAGCTATTCCAAACTTCATAATAAACGTACTTGCCACTGCGCTGCAAATATGTAAGCATAGCTTTTATTTAGAGTTAGACACTCAAAAAGACTGATAAATGTAAATAAATATCTAAGTAATAGTTGTATAAAACATGTATATTTGTAAAAATACTTGTAAGCGTTTATACGAAATACAAATTCATTAATTTGACTGTTTGTTTGATTTAATTTTACCATGCATGACACAAGAAAATGTCTGCGGAACCCACACTAATCGTTTTTGGTGTAGGGGGTCACAGTTATAAACCAATTTTTTTTTTTTCGTGGCGGTAAGTCCTCATGGATGTCCTCCGCCCTAGGGCGGGTGGAGGGGTCTGTCAGACTTACAGACTAAAAACCACCCCCCGGTCTTCCCTTCACACACCCGCAATAGGCGGACCGAGGATCATAAGATCTTGTGCGGCGGACGTCCCCGAGTCCGCCTTCCCTCCAGACCCATTTACGGGGCCTGGAAGAGGGCGTCGTCCGCCCCTCAGTCGACACCCGGTCCGCCTTCTGCGGGTCGGGAAAGTGGTCTCGATCTCGCTCTCCCTCTCCGCAGCCCTTGGTGATCTCACACTCTTGGTGAGATCACCGCATCCCACGAGTCGGCGCTCTCGCCTCTAGGTCCCAGGGCGGGGGATCCGGCCAGTGCAGAAGCCGCCTCGTAGAAGATCGTGCAATATCCCAGCTCTGACGGCCATCGCCATCTGCAGTTTCTGCAGTATTGCGATGCTGCTGGCTACACTGGGGCCCCGTACATGGCCTTGTACGGATCGCACGATCCCCAAGTACAACCGCCTACAAGCGGTGCTCGCCCAAGTAACACAAACGTGCTGAATAAAGATTGAGTAAGAGCAATCATCAAGAGCATAAGCTGAATAACGTCTGAGTACCGTCTATTCAGCTGTTATTCAAGCAAAAAGGGCCCTAATTTTGAATGCTTAACGTTGAACAACATCTGAGTAGGAGCTTAATAACGTTTCAATTAGCTTATTACCTTTTGAATAACAGCTCACATTGCAACTGAGTTATTCAGCTTGTTCGAATTGGTTATTTTACTTATTCAGAATTTATTAAGCATTTAAATTAGATATTGTTCAAATTTTTGCAAACAATATTCATATAAATTGTGAAAAGAATTCAATTGGCTTAAATATTTTAATGTCGATGTCGAATATAAATGTTGATTTGACATGGTGAACCTATAAAAATAAATTTTAATTTACAAGTTAGAGGTCTGCTATAAGTTAATTGTTAGTGCGCAAGTAATTTTGTCGTTAATAGTAGGTTTTTTTTTCAAAACTTTTGACGCGCCGCGTGTATAATCAAGATAACACCATGCTATAAATCCTCTCTAAAAGTTTCTGAAAGAGTTAGCTTATTGCCAACATTAAAACAACCATAATATCATCCAAACGGGTTTTATGATGTTGTACTGAATTTTATAATGCAACTCATTTCAAAAAAAGAACATTGTCATTCACGAGCGTTTCACTAACAAAACACCATAATTTAAAAAAAAAAAGAATTCGAAAAATTCGAATTCACATCGTACCGCGCCATTTTTGTTCGATATTGGTATTGCAAAGAAACTTTTATAGAAGATTCATACCATGGGTGTAGATAAAGTCTTGTATGCAACTGTAAATAATTAGGTATTAAAACACTCATGTGATACTATTATAAACCCACATTCGTGTTTTAATACCCCTTATTATAACAGTTGCATAAATAACTATTTCATACATACATAGGTACTAGGTCTGACAAAAGTACTTGTGACGAAATAGCTAATACTAGCAATTTTAATCCAATAAAATAACATTAATCGAGTTGAAAATGTTGTAGTTGTAAGATTAAGTATTTTGGTGATCTCGTAAATTCTTTGTAAGTATAAGTTACAAAGATGTTTAATGGCGACCGATTGTTTTGCTTTATAATGCTGTATAAAAGTACACACATGTCTTGTTACTAAGCTATAACTTGAAACAGAGTTGTCTCATTACCTACACTAACTTCTGAATAACAATTATATAGTTGATCACATGTCTACATTACTCAGCTTTTTAGGGTTGGTTCTCTAATCGAACTAAGTAATTTCACAAATCCTTTGATGACTTGAGGCCCTAGTGCACAGAACATTAATGCTGATCCTAGTGCGAATTGCTTTTAACCATCTCGACTTTACGCATCGACTGCGTTCGGCGCTCCGATTGGCCCTTCACCAGAGGCCCTAGTGCGAGTTTCTTTTACCTGTCTCGACTTTACGCATCGACCGCGTTCGGCGCTCCGATTGGCCCTTCACTGAACTTCACTGGTGAAGAGCCAATCGGAACGCCGAACGCGCTCGATGCGTAAAATCGAGACACTAGGGCCTCAGAAACATTTGGACAATTACTACTGCTGATATATAATAATGTTCTTTTAACAATTTTCTTTTGATTTAACCGGTTCTCTTACGTTTGTTCCACGACTCCATAACGCAAAATATATATTTAATTAAGCTGGTAGCTATTGGCGCTATAACAATACAAATATGGTCTTTAATTTGAATAAGTTAGTTTGAAACTCTCTATTATAAGTACTGAAAAAAGCTTAATAAAAACATAAATACGAGGTTGTCGACATGTGGAATGTGGACTCTGCGATCATTGTGCCGATAGTCGTATCAGCCAATGGCTTAATTGCCAAGAGCCTCGATCAACACCTAAGGAGGCTCTCGTTGGGCAGCTGGAATAAAGGCTTGATTCAGAAAGCGGTAGGTACTCCTGGACACGGCTCGCATTGTTAGGAGGTTCCTTTCGCTGGAGCTCTGACCGCCGGTAGCTTGGACCCTGCTCCCGATACCGGTGGGCTACTATTTTTTATATTTTTAAATGTTTTTATATATTTTTTTATTCTAATATTTAAAAATATAATTTATGTGTAAGAAAAATTAAATAAAGAACATAAATAATATTGTTTATTCAGCAGCTGAATAATTAGTAAAACATATAATCTTATCAAGTTTAAAGATAAAATAAAAACATTAAGTATTCAGTATCAAGCTGTATAATAGAATTATGTAACAATATTATTCAGAAGGTGATACTTTACTCAGCCATTAGCTGTTTCAAACGCTACACTAGCTTAGTACTGCTTTAGTAATAGCAATACAGATTATGATTATTCAGATAAATGCTACCGACGACGGGGCTGTTTTTACCCGACTACGGCGAAGAAAAAGGAGGGTTATGATCTTGACCGGTATGTATGTATGTAAGTATGTTCATCTGTTTCCTCCTATCTTCTAAACCACTCATTACAATTTGACAAATGAGGTATCCTTGGAAGCGTCTTGATTGTCCGCTGGTTATTATAGGCTATGACGTCACATTAAATAAAAAATGGCGGCCTCTAGACGACATAAGGTCAGGAACTTAAAAAAAAAAATGAAAGGTATAATATAAGTGAGCACATTTCAAAAATATATATATATATATATTAAACCCAAAAGAAAAAAAAAAAAAAATTAATAAAAACTAAAACCCAACTACGACTACAGACAGACAAATAAAAAATCCGGAGTCACACGTTATCTGTTCGATGTATGCCCTAACCGTGCGTTTGCACTGGCGAAACATTCAAGACATCTATTTAAAATTGACCGACTTCAAAAAAAACAAAACAAAAAAGGACTACTGTACTAAAAACCAAAAGACAAAAGTACTTCTTTAATAATAAGAGAAAAATAAAAAAATAAAAAAATAACTTTAATTTCGGAAGTCGGTGTCTTTGCTTTTAATTTTAGTTTTTGGCCACCGACTTCCGAAATTAAAGTTATTTTTTTATTTTTCTCTTATTATTAAAGAAGTACTTTTGTCTTTTGGTTTTTAGTACAGTAGTCCTTTTTTGTTTTGTTTTTTTTGAAGTCGGTCAATTTTTTTTTAAAAGTTTTATTATTTTTCCATTTTTTGTGTAATTTGATTTTTGTAATCATGGGTAGACCAACTAAAGGAGCCACCCGCATGAAGAAAAACAGAATTAAAGAGACTAATACTGCTGAAAAAGAACGCCTATCTAAGAATCGCAAACGGAGTGCTATGTCCGGTTCCCAAGAATCACCGTTAGCTTGTCATGCTAGGTTATCTCAGATGAGAAATTACATGCATTCTGATTTGTCACAGGAGTCGCCAAATGATAAGATCTGCCGACTCAATCTTATTAAAAAACGATTAAGTGGCGAGTCGTCTGAACAGCGCAAGTATCGTTTAGATGTTATACGAAACCGGCTGGCTAATGAGACTCCCGTGCCTTCTCAAGAATATAAGGGTGAACACTATACATTTGCTTACACTGTATAGTTCCCCTCATCATCATATTATAAGGTGACCATAATCAGATCTGTAATGTCACTTACAACCTATATGGTTGCAAAGTTCTTATCAATATAAATGATATAAGTCCAAACACAAGGTAATTACTGTGAACCGTTGAGGAGTTCCGTTAATCGTCCTTCGTCTTCATCATCAGACCCTTAACGACAGTCACAACCCATCCAAGTGTAAGGTTCTTATCAATACAAATTAATCAAGCCCAAACACAAGATATCTGCTGTAAACCACTGAGGAGTTCCCTCGACTGTCTTTCGTCTTCATCATCAGACCCCTAACGACAGTCACAACCCATCAAAGTGTAAAGTTTTTATCAATACAAATTAATCAAGCCCAAACACAAGGTATCTGCTGTAAACCATTGAGGAGTTCCCTTGACTGTCTTTCGGCTCCATCATCAGATCGACTCCAGACCTTCATAAAATTGTAGTGCTGTAAAATACTTAATGAATAAATTAAGGAATGCACTAGTTGCCCTTACGATTTTTGAAAGTTCCCCTCGATTTCTCTAGGATCCCATCATCAGATCCTGACTTGGTGACAATGGGACCACCACAGAAGTATAAGCTTTTGAACAAAAAAAGAATTTTTGAAATCGGTTCACAAACGGCGGAGTAATCGGTGAACATACATATAAAAAAAAAAAAAAAAAAAAAAAAAAAAAAACAATCATCCCGAACATAGTACCTCCTCCTTTTTTGAAGTCGGTAAAAAGGATTAATATTATGACGGTACCTTGCCAATTTATTTATGAGAATATTATGTATGTAAGAAAAAATTTAAATCTATTTAAGAAAATAAGTGACAGACTTAATTTTAATACTAGAAATAAATATAAAATAGATCAACCATTTTTCAGATTAGCTAAAGTACAAACATCTTTTATGGGGTACCTACTGCGTTAAATGCTATAACAAAATACCTTGTGATATATTGCAATTAAATGAAAGAAAATTTAAAACTCATATAAAAAGTACACTTTGTAAACAAGCTTATTACAAATTAGAGGATTATATCCAAGATAAGAATGCTTGGAAACATGCTGGTCTTGCTCCATAGGACAATTTAGAGTCTGGACAAAATCAAACTGGTTGCTAATTTAGTTGTATATTTTATTGTTTGTATGTCATAGATTTTTACACTCTGTGATTGCTTGGAATCACGCACTGACTTATTAGTATTACTTGTAAAGATGTTAGGAATATTGTAACATCGTATACTTTTACAATGTTTGTAAATATGTGAGAACCATGTACCTATCACATAACTGATTTATTTGTCATTGCTCCATTTATATTTTTTTTTGCCTTTTGTGGGACAGTAATCTTATTGTGGGTGCATGGTCTTCACATATAATTATATAATTCATGTATACAAAATATTGTAAACATTTTTGAAAAGAGTAACGGTGGAGTTTCTTGCCCATTCTTCTCCATACGAAAGCTACCTTTTGGAATGGGCAACTAGAATCAATTCTATTTCTTTGTTTTTCATTGACGTTCAAAACTGCCTTTTATGTGCCTATTTGAAATAAATTATTTGACTTTGACTTTGACAAAACATGTTGAAATCTCTATTTTCTGTCAATGTTCCATACAATTTTTGACAGGAACTAGAGATTTAAACATGTTTTGTCTCGAATGTTTCGCCAGTGCAAACCATAGATTATGGTGCAAACGCACGGTAACATGTGTGACTCCGAATTTTTAATTTGTCTGTCTGTGGTGTCTTGTTTATACCTTTTTAGTCGTAGTTGGGTTTTAGTTTTTATTAACAATTTTTTTTTTCCTCATCTTTAAGCCACATGGAATGCGTAATGCAGAATAACGTCTGTATAATAGTTTTACGGTAATTGGTTTAAGCGTAAAGAAGGGAAGGACAGAAATACAGAATTTATTAAGCGTTAAGAATTTTAAAGGTCCGTACTCAACCTAATTCAGCATTTAAAAAAAAAATAAATAAAATAAAATAAATTGTCATTTATTGCAGGCAAAATACCCATATACAAAAAATAAAAATAATAGTAAAATACATCAAAATTAAAAACATGGAGGTATATATAGGTACCCATAGTTTTCAAAAAACATGGTCTTTCGTCATTTTTTGTTCTCGCTTAGGTGAACAGAAATCCAGTGCACAAATATTGCTATTCCCAAAGCTCTTATACAAACTATATTCATCTTTGAACTGTAAAATGTTCTAAGTTTGTACTGTTATCTTGCTTATGTCAGGCCCCCCAGATTGGGAAGCAGCGTTGCGAAGTGCGCCCGCCGCGCCCATCAACTTGACGTCACCCGACTACGGGGATGCATTTATGCATGTGGATATGTATCATATGTGTGTTCATCTGTTCCCTTATAACTTCTAAACTACTTAGCAGAATTGGACAACACTATAGATATGGAGAAATAGTGGCAAACGATATATTATTCTTGCATGTGTTCAGCGGTTGTGACACTACTTCTGTGTACACAGGAAACATTAAATTCTTAAAAACACTTGCAAAGAATGAATATTTAAGCCAAACTATACAAGATCCAGCACCCGAAGCACTCCTTAAATTAATTTCGTGCAACAAGGGGTGTTGTCGAGCCTGTCGGTGAAGAAAAACAGACTTGAAATGTTTTGTTTTCTGCACATGCTGCCATGTAGACTCTGGGTGTGAAAACAGCGCAGAGATTTTTGCGGGCTGAAGAGAACAAGAAGACGATGACGAGGAGAAAAAAGACTTGATTGTTGCGAAATCATCGGCACTGGAAGTCGAAGAAGAGTACGAAGATGAAAACTCGCAAAGGAGGAAAAAATTACAAGAAGATACCAATTTTAGTGAACCAGGAACATCAATACATAACTAATCGTGGATTAAACCTACTGGGTATGTACATGAAAAAAACGCTGCATGGTTGTGCGGAAATTAGTAAAAACCGGCCAAGTGCATGTCGAACCACGCACAATGAAGGGTTCCGTAGTTGGGATGAATTTATCAAACAAACTTAACATTGTAGTTGAGAAACTTGTTCTCTCATACCGAATGTATGGGAGAATATGTTTTTGCAACTGCAACTTGGTCGATAATTACTCGGTAACTTGTAGAGCCTACGTAGCGTTGATCGTTTTTCTTTTAATTTCGTTATTTATACTGCCGTGAACTTTTTCACATATCCAAAACCAATTATTTAGCTGGCAAGGAGGGGACCGCAAACGGATCCCTGAATCCACATTATTTTTAAATTAACTTTCCAACAATACCCCACACCATGGGATTGACGAGAAAAAAAAGCATGCCCACTTCACGTGAAGGGGAGGTAGGTAGATACCCCTATTATATAGTGCTCTGTGAGGTAACCTAAAAAACATTTTTTTTACGTTTTTTTGCTCGTTTTTGCTCGATAATGATAACGGCAACAGGTAGACGCTTGAAATATTCACTTTAAAAATAAATAATAAAATAAAAATAATATTTGAGGGGGGCTCCCATTATTAATATATTAACTCTCTAACGATTTTGTGTGACTTTCAATCTCTATCTAAAGATTAGCAAATGATTTTTTTTTTAAAGTATTACTAAGCCCATTTTTGCGGGAAGGGGGCCAACTTCACACGAAAAATTAAAATTGTTTTTACATAAAAACTAATTACTCTCTAACGATTTTTCTTTTCTCTCTAACGATTAGCAAAAGTTCATAATATTGAAATCGAGCAGCTAACTTCACTGAGGTCACTGTGAGACCTCCGTGAAGTTAGCCGCACGATTTAATTATTATGAACTTTTGTTAATCCTAATCGTTAGAGAGGGTTAGAGAGAAAAGAAAAATCGTTAGAGAGTAATTAGTTTTTATGTAAATACAATTTTAATTTTTCGTGTGAAGTTGGCCCCCCTTCTCGCAAAAATGGACTTAGACGTAATTTTATTTTTTTAATCGTTTGCGAATCGTTAGAGAGAGATTGAGAGTTACACAAAATCGTTAGAGAGTTAATATTTTATTTAATATTAAATCATTTCTAAGAGCGTGACGTTAGCCCACCTCTGTGAACTTTGCCCCCGAATTAATTATTCTCAACTTTTGTTAATGCTAATTGTTAGAGAATCGTTAGAGAGAGTTAGAGAGAAAAGAAAAATCGTTAGAGAGTAATTGGTTTTATTTATCAACGATTTTAATTACTTTTGTGAGATTGGCCCCCATTCCCGCAAAAATGAGCTTAGACCTAATTAAAAAAAATATATAGTTTGAGATTCGTTAGAGAGAGATAGAGAGTTAAAAAAAATCATTAGAGAGTTAATGTTTTAATTGATATTAAATTATTTCTGAGAACGCGTTTTACTCTAGAGCAGATTAAAGTTTAGAAACGTGCCGCCTCGATAGGGGATAGGGGAGGGAGGAGAGGGGGGAATGGTTAGTAGATCCCCCCACTCACCCCTGCCGGAGATACAAAGTTTTTTTTAAATCATTTTTAAATATGACAAATCCTATAGGCTGGGACCACACCAATGGATTATCACGATAATAAACGTTAACGGTTGGTGTACCACACCACAACTTACCTCGAGAATTTGTCAACGGCATTCACATTGGCGTTTAACGTTGGGTGATAACTCTGGTGGCGGTATTTTAGGCAGATCAAAGAAATTTACCGCGAGAATTATTGCATTGAATGAAGCGGCCACACTTAAATTTCTCATTGTGCACCGTGAGTAGTACTAGTGATACGATACATGATGCAGAGAGACGATAATAGATAAGAGTGGTAAAGTTGTGTATTTGATCAACCATCATTTAACAGTGATCCCCGCAATCAATAAGAATACGAAATATTTTTTGTAGTTTCAATTTCGGTACTTATAGTGCATCATTTATGCTCAAAACACACAAAAGGTGGGTGCTTGTCGGGAGCTGGTCGGGTAGTTTTTAACCCACCGACGTGACTTGGTCAGAATCAGGAGGCAGTTGGTTCCTAATAACGATGCCCTTTTCCAATCGGGGATCGTAAGGATTCTGTGCCGATCCTGGCTCATACTGTTATGAGCGTGGTGAGCAGTCCACTTATTGTCTAACTCGGCACATATATTGCGCCATATTGTGTTGCAATATCCTGGCAGTTTTGGCGAGTATAGATAAGTTCAATTTTTTTTTAAGCATTTAACTACTTCTTCGTCTGAAACGGCAGCTTTCCGTGGCATTTCAATACAGTAGGTACGGGACACAATACAAGTAGCACTCGGGCGGGCTGTTGCTTAGCACTGATGTTTTATTCCACGTGTCATGTTCGTGAACGGGCGCCCTCAGTTGAGACTGGTCATCTCTTATCTGATCTGCCAGGGTTTATTTTTAATCTAATATTTTGAATTGTTTTTGATTATTTTTCGTTTGACATTGTTCTCACATATAGAAGCACCAAGAATACTGTATCCAGGATTTTGTAATATCTATATACATTTTTAAAAAGAGTGTCCTTGGAGTTTCTTGCCCGTTCTTCTCCATAGAGATCTACGAATTGGAATGGGCAACTAGCTTCAACTTTTTGACTAACTGACCGACTCTTTGACAATTCAAAAGTGTCTGTAAATGGTTTAATTGAAATAAATGCTTTGAGTTTGAGTTTGATTCAAGAGCGCGAGCCCGCGGCGTGGGGCAAGTGTTGCGGGGCGCTGCATGGCACCGCCTGCGCAGGCAAACGCCATGCATCGCTACAAACATACATTATTTGCTTGTTACACAACATCTCTCAACCTTATTTCGG
Source organism: Lithophane leautieri (assembly GCA_949152455.1). Lineage (NCBI taxonomy): Eukaryota > Metazoa > Arthropoda > Insecta > Lepidoptera > Noctuidae > Lithophane > Lithophane leautieri. Next base: position 8,558,844 of record OX424462.1, on the reverse strand, counting down.
AAGATACAATAGTAATAGCAGGATTCAATACATAATAATAATACCAAATTACTTAACCGTCTGGCCACGGGACATTCCACTGCAGCGAATTTTCACGCGGTGCGAACGGCGAGGCTTCTTGCGACTAAAACAAATGAATAAAAACCTGCCAAGTGCGTGTCGTACTACGCACAATGAAGGGTTCCGTAGTTGATGTTCTTCCATAGCCTACTGTTGTGATAGTTTTCCTTTTAATTTCGTTGCTTATACGTACTACTGCCGTGAATTTTGCACATGTCCAAAACCAACCATTTAGCTGGCAAGGGGGGAGACACTTGACTGTATCAAAAATTTGCACTTTAAGGCTTAATATTTTGCAAACGGATCGCTGAATCCAAAAATGGTTTTTAACCGACTTCAAAAAAAGGAGGAGGTTATCAATTCGTCGGTTTTTTTTATTTATTTTTTTATTTTTGTTACCTCAATACTTTCGAGTGGGTGGACCGATTTTGATGATTCTTTTTTTATTTGAAAGGTGGTGCTTCCTGTTTGGTCTCATATAAATTTTATTAACTTTGCTTTCGCAGTTTTTGAGTTAGCTTCAATGATTACGTATTTTTTCCCACTTAGTCTATGTAGATGATATCTTATTTGACTCCGTCACTGTTATTTACATAGGAGGTAGTGGTATTCGAATTTGAGAGGCGTAGGTACCACAACTAATAAGTGAAAAATAAAAACATTTTACAAAAAAAACAAACCACTTCCAAAAAAAACAGTAAAAAGTGAAAAATAACTTTCGGAAAGGAACTTAGGAAGTCGGTGGCAAAAAATTAAAATTGAAAAGAAAAGAAATTTAAGTTATTTTTCACTTTTTTGTGTTTTTTTGGAAGTCGGTTGTTTTTTTTATAAAAAAAAATTATCTCAAACAAACTCACCATATTTTTGAATGACCTTTCCAACGACAGCTCAGACAAAAGAATAGGCGAGAAAATAAAAGTTCCCACAAAAATGTTGAAATTTGGTGATTTATTGTGACCCAAACATGGGACGTATAACGTAAATAAATACATTTTGAATATGGGAGTCACTTCTGGGGGACAATACAGAAAAAAAGTACCTTGTGCATGCGCAATAATATTAACAGTGTGAGTGTGACATATTAAATGGAAGGGCTGGTAGTGAGACTCTTAATTTTTTTTACATTCAACTTACGAGTAATTTACTTTTACTTTACGATAGCGAAGATAGGAAAGTATACAGGGAGCCTAAAGGCTCGTCCAAACAGGCGCGATATCGCGGGCGCGACAGGCAGCGCTACTGTTGTCGCATCCGCGATATCGCGCCTGATTGTGGGAGCCTTAACATGAGCTGCCATTTCTCGCCTGTCGCTCACTGCGTCTTTCTGTCATCCGACACAGGGCATTACATATGCTAAAGGGATACGACAAGACAAACAACAAAATGACAGGTCGTGGTAGATACATGGTGAATAGTCACTCCTACGAGATAAGTTCATAAAAGTTAACACGCTGAATTCAGTTTTTCTTTATAGAGATAGGTAAGTACTTCTTCAAATTAAATGGTTAACAAATTATTATTCAATTGACAAATTCAATAAGCTGTGGCTCCACCCACGGTTAACGTCTATTATCGTGATAATCCGTGTGTGTGGTCCCAGCATATGAGACTTGTCTTATTTAAAAATCATTAAAAAAAACTTTGTATCTCCGGCAGGGGTGAGTGGGGGGATCTACTAACCTTTCCCCCCTCTCCTCCCTCCCCTATCCCCTATCGAGGCGGCACGTTTCTAAACTTTAATCTGCTCTAGAGTAAAACGCGTTCTCAGAAATAATTTAATATCAATTAAAACATTAACTCTCTAATGATTTTTTTTAACTCTCTATCTCTCTCTAACGATTCTCAAACTACATATTTTTTTTAATTAGGTCTAAGTCCATTTTTGCGGGAATGGGGGCCAATCTCACAAAAGTAATTAAAATCGTTGATAAATAAAACTAATTACTCTCTAACGATTTTTATTTTCTCTCTAACTCTCTCTAACGATTCTCTAACGATTAGCATTAACAAAAGTTGAGAATAATTAATTCGGGGGCAAAATTCACAGAGGTGGGCTAACGTCACGCTCTTAGAAATGATTTAATATCAAATAAAATATTAACTCTCTAACGATTTTGTGTAACTCTCAATCTCTCTCTAACGATTCGCAAACGATTAAAAAAATAAAATTACGTCTAAGTCCATTTTTGCGGGAGGGGGGGCCAACTTCACACGAAAAATTAAAATTGTATTTACATAAAAACTAATTACTCTCTAACGATTTTTCTTTTCTCTCTAACCCTCTCTAACGATTCTCTAACGATTAGGATTAACAAAAGTTCATAATAATTAAATCGTGCGGCTAACTTCACTGAGGTCACTGTGAGTGCGTTCCGAATTGTTGACAGCCGTCAGCTGTCATAATCGTGTTTAAAAAAATCCAGTGACACCTGACACCTTTGCTTTGTTTTGTGGCATTTGATTGTGGTGTGTTTTGTGGAAATTGTGAAGCTGGCTGGGCCAGACGCTGGGTCGCTCATTTTTAGTGCTCTGCAAAATATTGCTCTGTGGTGCTCTGTGCACTGTCTGTGGGTCGCTGCTTCGCGATTGAAATCTAGTAAGCAAGTAAGGAATTCCAAATAGATTAGGAAATGATGTATGGTGCGATATTTTAGTGTTTTTTAATATTGTGTGTATTTTTTCTTATGCTTAAATCTATTTTGTGCAATGTAATCAATCAAAATAAAAAAAACTGTTTTATCAAGATGCAACGCTGGTTTTTTTTAGAGGACCCGAAAAAACAAAAATACAGACCTCCAAAAAAAATGGAAGAGAAAAAACCAGAATCTGTAGTTTTAGTAACATCACAACAATGGAAATTCACGGTATGTGCGCCAGATGTTGGACCCAAAGAAACAATATTCATCACAGGAAGTATTCCAGAGCTTGGTGAGTGGAAATATGACAGAATAGTTATGCTTGACCATGAAGAAGGTACAGATTTGTGGTGGAAATCAATTACAGTTCCAAACACCTGTGACACATTGTACCGTTATGGTAAATGTGTTCTGAATGAGGCTAACCCTGAGGATACAACCATTTACCAATGGGAAACACATCAACTGCCACGCATTCTCAAAGAAACGGTTCTACACCCTTATATTGATACATATGGTTATAATGATGGCAAACAGCTGGTATCTTCTGGTTGGCTCACAGTATCTACAATGCTGCAGTTCCAATTCATGAATAATCCATTAAGACTTAAGAGTTGTCTGGCTAAAAGAATGATGAGTATAAAAGTTACACCTGTTAAATTATCTTTTGGGACGGAAGTCCAGGCTGATGATGCATCCCATAGCATGGATTTAGATGGAGCTGCACCTGGAGTTCCTGTTAATGTTTCTACTCTCAACAATGATCCATCTGTTTGTGGTATGAAGCCACAGGAGCAGTTTGGAAGAGATTACAAACCAGATGATGTGTTACTCATAAATGTTTGTGCTCTAGATATAACATCTCTTGCATATCTTGTGGACTTCTATTGCTACAGCAATCGTGCTGTATCTGAAGACCCCCCATGCCATGTGGGCTATACATATGTGCTGCCGAATATGTTTAAGTCCTCTGAGGGTACTATAGATCTACCTGTGACATGCAACGTGAAACATCGTCCTTTAGGAACAGTGAATATTGGATATTTAATTGTAAAGCCTATGCCTGAGCAGCTATGTGACCTTAAGGTGTCATTTGCAAAATATTGGAATCCATCTTGGACTGGTCTGGAGGTTGGTCATCGAGGATTAGGTGCTAGCTTTAAAACCAAAGAGTGAGTAGCTTTAAACATTTAACTTGAGACTCAATCTAATTCTATTGCTTAGCATTAATTTTGAAATAATATAATTATGATAATTTGCAGTGGAGATGCCATTCGTGAAAATACCATAGCCTCCCTTAAAAAAGCAGCTGCCAGTGGTGCAGACTTGCTAGAATTTGATGTTCAACTGAGCAAAGATATGGTACCAGTTATCTATCATGACTTTTATGTATGTATATCATTGAAAAGAAAGAGGGAAGTCGACCAATTAGAAATGTTAGAAGTACCTGTGAAGGATTTGACTTTGGAACACCTACAGAAACTTAAGGTATGCTATCATATTAATTTTCTCTGATTTACATATTAAGACATCTTATTATTCTCACTATGGTGATTGCTTTAATATGATGCAGGCAATTTCTGTTCTGTTTTTTACTTGAAACTCCATTTCTGTCTGTGTAATGGAGGAATATTGTTGAATATGTTTGTTAGATTAGACAGGTACATTCAACAAGCTAACAGTCTACACTGGGTTTGTTGCTATGACTCAAGAGGACGTACACATAAGTTCGGTTACCAACCATGACTTTTCATATTTCGAAATGGTAATCCTGCATGATTGTAGATATATGACGTCAGTGTAAAAAAAATAAAGGCTGCATCAAGTAAGTGCTGTAGCACTTACTTAAAATGCTTACTTATTGCAGCAAGCAGTTTCTCTTAGACACTAACCAAAGAGGAGCACAGAGCTGAAAATTATAACATTCAGACCAAACCTCATAATTGGAAGTTGTACGAACATCGACACACATCAATCATCATCAATAGACAAGATCAGGAGAAGGCACCTACGTAGGATGAGACTCGAACGGACCGTTTGATGTCTGCGTCGATGTTCATAACACTTTGAGCTTATTATCACTGAAAATAAAGTCTAAATTCAGTGTCATCAGAAAATCTTGTGTCCTCTGCGCGCATCATTATCGGACGCGGAGCAATAGGCTTTGTTTATAAATTGCTAATAAACAAATGTAACTTTGAAATGTGCTAAGGAAATGGCGAAAATTTTGATTCGCGCAGTCATTTAACATTTTGGTAGTCATTTGCACCATTACAGTCAAAACTCGAAAGTTTACTTTCAGCATCGCAATAGATCACTAAACGAATGTGATCCAGCAGTCATGAGTTTATGACCTGTATGTCATGAGTTTATGACCTGGCATGTAGTCATTAGAGTTGCCAACCATACTGTTAAGGCCGGGTTTTTCCAAGCTCCGTAGGTATTCAAAGCTTACCCCAGCCCCCGAAACGAATAGCGATACGTAACAAATTACGAAGCGCGGGAGATGCGCGCACCAAACACACCGCTCATGAGTTCACGAACTCCAGTAGGTCACAACTACACATTCAATAAAGTAAAACCAATAGATACGAAGTCGCAATACACTCGCAATTCATAAATCACGTACTACACATTCAATTATAAACCTTATCTCTTCAAACACAGCGTGCATTTACCATGCACAGTATAACTTACTCACACATAAATATTGCACGCTATCGCTGTGCTGTGCAAAAGCCATTTATTTTCCATATACGCTAGTGATTGACTAAATCGGAAAGATATCGATTCTCACATTTCTTAACGTATTCAAATTTTTGGGAATTCCTGAAAAAAATAAAAATAAAAACGATATACATTTATATAAATAAACAAAACGTAGCTAAAAAAGATATTTAAGTACATCAAAAAAATTTAACACGAGAAAATCAAAATGAGTCAAAAACATGATTTCACATCGGTCTTCCAACCGGGCTATAACGGTTGAAAAATTGAAGAATAAACTTCAATAGTAATATAAATTCATACGGCAATCGACATCTGCACGAGCACACCACAGCAGCGTAACGTCGCAAGCTACAGCGGCCCCGTACTAGGCGATGCAAACGCATAAATAAATTATCGTTTTGTGATTTTTACATTTCTTGTCCAGTCACTTAGCGACACACTTAGGTAGTACTTAAGAAGCAATGTATTAAATTTTTATTTTAACACTTATTGTCCTCTAGATGGCGCCATATTCAATTTATTATGACGTCACATAGCCTATAACCAGCGAACGATCAAGACGCTTCCAACGATACCTCATTTGTTTGTCTAATTGTGACGAGTAGTTTAAAAGATATGAGGTAACACATGACCATACATACCGGTCAAAATCATAATCCTGCTTTTTGGTTCGCCGTAGTCGGGTAAAAATAGGAGTTACTTTGTCGACTCATGCAGAAAAGTTCGCGAGTTAGGAAAATGTGAAAATGCGAGAGCGAGCGAAGCGAGCTCGAAAAGTATAGCCCCTACATCTATGTTAATTTGCACACTTAAGGGGTTTGCAACACTAAACTGTCTCTGACTTACTGAACATATTTTGTCCTTGTGGAACTAAAGGCCCCCAAGCACTCTGCGGCGCTCCGTCACGCCTGCCGTCCGCCCTGGGCGGTCGCCAAGGCGCGCGCTACCCTAACGCCGGTACTGAGTAGAACCAAAAGCGGATTGAATGGAAACCATCAGATAGGGACCAACATGCTGAAGAAGGCTGATAAGACGAAACAAAGGAGTTCTATGACCAGCGGCAGCAGTGATTAGAAGATAAAAAACTACCTAAAGAACTTTCGTCACTAAATACAGGATTCCTAAAATGAGTTTTCAGGTAGACCTCAGTGGCGTAACCTCAGATCAGAAGCCCTGGTGCAAACTGGAAGTTGGGCCCCTGTCACGCATCACCCCAACGTTTTTTAAACGCTATTTGTCAACCTTTGTTGTTTTCTTCGGATAATAACTTTTATATGAGATCATCAATTGATAATCGCGTAACCCTTAGGGCTGTGCGAAAAGTGCACCCCGCCTCGGATAGGTTAGATTTTCTTTCGCCCATTCTTATACAAATAGGAGCTACTTTCTCGCTTTATCCAGAACAGTTTAAGAATTAATGCCGTACCCTAACTCAGATTTTATCTCGCTCGCACCATACTACTCGTGGCCTGAGTGAGAGCGAGACGGAGTGGGGTGCTGGCGGCTCTCAAGCCTCGAATAGTTTAGGTAATTGCTTTTTACGGTGAAAATAATGCATGCCTTATTGGATCACAGTGGTCCCTTCTTAGCTTAACAACTCACTCACTTTATTCTCAAACCCTTTCGCTGACTGAAGCCCTAGGTTGGGGCCTTATTGACTTAGTAGATCTCTCGGCTCGGACACTGAATGGGCTCCCAAACATCGCGGGCCCTGGTGCCTAGCGCCACTTTGCACCTTAGTAGCTACGCCACTGAGACCAATAGATACCAGCTACGCGTGGCAATATCGCATCTTGTAACTAATTTTCTTTGTAGGTTTATCACTTAGTTGAAGGTCGTAATCGGGAAACATTATTTTTCGATGATGACTTGGAGGAACATCAACCTTTTCCTACTTTAGAAGAAACACTGAAAAAAATTGACCCTCATGTTGGTTTTAACGTCGAGTTGAAGTGGACCATGGAGTTGAAAGACGGTACTTTTGAGTTGAACCACCCCTTTGATATGAATATCTACGTTGATAAGGTAAGACACAGATAATTATACTGTCATTGAACAAATTTTCATTGTCTTGGTCATTTTCAGGGTTTCGTACCCAAAGGGTGCAAAACGGAACCTATAGGGTTCCGTTTTGCCTCCGCTGTCCGTCCGTCTTGTCTTTTTAGCAGCGGGCTGTATCTCATGAACCGTAATAGGTAGACAGTTGTAACATTGTCTAGTAGAGCTCATCCAGTAAAGTACAAATATATAGAGATATATATATAACTAGCTGATGCCCGCGTTTCGGTTATTATATACTAAAACCTTCCTCGAGAACCACTCGATCCACTGGTGAAAACAGCATGAAAATCGGGTGGAGTAGTTTTTGAGTTTATCAACAAATACTAAAAACGCCAATTTATATGGTATTTTATAGGGCGATTTTCTGCAACTGCGAAATATAATTTATTAATTCACAGTATCATTATGAAATACTTTATCTTTGCGATTTATTAAATTGAAGATGAAAATTATTCTTCGTTTAGTATTTTCATTTATTTGCTAAATATTTCACGGTTGTACGGAACCCTTCGTGTGCGAGTCCAACTCGCACTTGTTATTTGCATATTGTGGCCGGACTGGCCAGAGTACCGAGAATCCGATGTTAGTAAACAGTTTCGATAAGTGAATCTATACTTATTTCCAGGTTTTAGAGACAGTTTTAAAGCATGCCGGTGATCGCCGTATAGTATTTTCCTGTTTCAATCCGGATATTTGTACGATGGTTAGGAAAAAGCAAAATAAATATCCTGTCATGTTTTTAACTATTGTAAGTATACTTTTACGCCTTTATGTATCAAGTATTTTTGTTTGGTTAGTAGTATGTCTAACAAATTAATGGTCTTTTTTTAGGGCACAACTAAAAGGTATGAACCATATCGTGATCCTCGATGTTCGTCCATACTGGCTGCTGTACAAAGCGCAGTCAGTACAGAAATATTGGGAATAGTTGTACACACTGAAGATTTGCTCAGAGATCCTTCTCAGGTAATGAATATCTATATCTATACTAATTTATAAAGAGGAAAGATTTTTCGTTTGTTTGTTTGTTTGTACCAAATAGGCTCCAAAACTACTGGACCGATTTTAACCATTTTTTCACCAATAAAAAGCTAAATTATCAGGAAGTAACATAAGATATAATTAATTTAAAAAAATTAGAGATCCTTAAGAAAATTTCAATAATGTAACCCAAAGTAGCAAAAGTGTGCCTTTAAAGTTAATTATTTGGCGTGCGCTGAGGACTTACTACTACTTACTAAAAGTATTTTACTGCTACATAAATACCCTTCATGATAAAACTATTTATTTATTTCATTTATTAAGGGATAATAAACAACTAAAACATAAATATAACAACATAAGGTTAACAAAACTTAAGCAGTAATGCTGCAGTCCACTGCATTATCCGCAGATAAAACATATTTAATAATCAGTGGTTGCAACTCAACGCATATCCAAAATTTACAATTTTTTTAAAATAAATATATAAATTACTAAAGCGAGCTATAGCTACAAAATTCATGTATTTGAATTAAATTATGCAATAAATAAACAATAATAATAAGATTTCAATAAAATTAAGATAACATTTTTATAATATTAGATTTAAATTTATTTTTCGAGCATTCAAATATATCAATCTCAATGAAATTTAAATTATAGGATTCCAACATTCCATGAACAGGACAGCGTAAGCCAGAGTTGGTACGACACGAATTTAGCGCGAACAGAGTACTTACGTGCACGAACCTGACGCACATGAACCGTTCGGGGGACAGAATAACACAGCTTACTCGTTAGATCAATGGCGTACAATTTATTGTGAACAATATCATGAAGCACATTGGTCTGCAGGTATTTGCGCCGGTTCTCCAAGCTAATGAGCTTGTACTTATCAAGATCTGGGAGTATAAGTTCTAGTCCTATAACATCTGTAGTACATAGCCCGGAGGTACTTATGCTGGACCCTTTCTATTCCAACAACATACTTTTGGTAGAACGGGTTCGAAATAGGGACTGCATATTCTAACTGAGAGCGAATGAGCGTCTTATACAGATAGAGATAGGTTGAGGTACGCTTAAATTCTATTGAAGCTCTCATCACAAACCCGTGCATTTTAAAAGCATAAATAAATAATAAATAAAGGCGGTCCCCGAATAGCCCCGTGGAACTCCGGAAGTAATATTAACAGAGACAGACTGGTGACCATTAACGACAGCCCTCTGCGACTGGTTTTCGAGATACGACACGAACCAACGCAATAAATTTCCACGTATTCCATTGTAAGCGATTTTGTTCAGCAGAATTTCATGATCGACCTTGTCAAAGCCTTTTTGAAATCTGTGTAGACTGCATCTATTTGAAAGCGCCTATTAACATTTCCAAAAAGGTAATTAGCAAATATTAACAGGTAAAGATGTCGTAGATCGGCGCTTAACAAACCCATGTTGTTCAGGAATGATAATATTATGCAGAAGAGGGTAAATCTCGTTGTGAACAAGTCTTTCAAAAAGCTTTGACAAGGTCGGCAGAATCTAGATAGGTCTGTATTGTTCGACGTCATGCTTTGAGCCACCCTTATACACTGGGGTAATGTTAGCTCGCTGCTCGCTTCCACACTACCGGGAACACACCTTCATGCAGACATCTATTAAAAAGGATATAGATCGGCTCACAGATACTATCAGCCGTAGCCTTAAAAAAAGGCCGCAGGAAGACCGTCAGGTCCTGCCCCGCCCCCTTAGAGGAGTCTAACCGTTTCAACTCGCTTAGTATTTATTTAAGTATATAAGAATTAATACTACGATACGAATGTAACGAACTTTTTTCTCTAACGATGATCATGCGTACATAATTTTAATGTGCTGCATGATTAAAGTACTCATTCTTACCTACAAAAAGTCCGCGAGGGAATATATCTACCTATCATAGATAATACACAATAGCAGCTTTTATGTTCTAAAATTTAATTAGATCGCCGGTAGAAACATAAGTTCGTTACATTCGTATCGTAGTACCTATTAATTCTTATATTAATAAATAGTTTTATCATCAAGGGTATTTATGTAGCAGTAAAATACTTTTTAATTCATTCGAATCAGACATTAAATTTCGAAGTTATCACGAGTATAAAAGTGCAATACGCGAACCGTTCGACGCCGCCGCGATGTTCCCTACTCTAGAGAGGATGAAATTTGGCACATGGGTAGACCATGATATGGAACTGGAATAGGACATAAAATACGATTTATCCCTATATTCCCACGGGATCGAGATCTACGCGGGTGAAACCGCGGGGCACAGCTAGTTATAAATAAACCTAACTTTGTTTTATCGCTAAAAGCAAATACAAGTTAGATATTGTTGGCTGTCTGTGCAAAGATTTTACATTGAACCTTCATACTGTGATTTATTTATCTTAAACTTGAAATATAGATATGGTAGCAGGTTTCAGGTAAGTACTAAGATAAACATCACCGCGTACAATACGGTGATGACCTCGATCCATATCTGATCTGTTTATAAATCGACGTTCACACGTGACTACTCGCAATGTCGTCGATTCATGTCTGTATTCTTGGACTGATTATTTTTGCCAGCGAGCGTCACAATCGTATCGCATTATTATCAATTATATTGTCAATGATAAAATATATTTTAGTAAGTAGTTCGATTAAATTTTTTTTGGTTCAGTCGATGTAAGATAAAAAAATATATATATTAATAAATAAATAATGTACTTATTGACACAAAAATATGAACTCTATAACAACCATATTCAAGACTAAGACTTTCAAGACTTTAATATGCGCTAAGATAACCCCCACGAAATTAAAATTTTCTTACGTTTTTTGCTATTTGCAGGTCAGTGTCAGGTTGTATGTTGATTAAAATATGATCCGCAACCGTAACAAATATGGCTTTACAGAATTATAATCATTAGAATCAGCAATACAACTCCTTGAGTTAGAATAATCCCCAAATGCCATGATTTCATGAAATAGTCATTCAATACGATATATAAACTTAGAGAGTTGTATTGCTGATTCTTATGTTAAATTAGGTTTGCTCGTTAGTTGTAGTTTGCCTTAATTTTGGTTATCCTGTTTCTTTGTACGCTCAAAAACTACTGGATACCTAGATGAAAACCATAATTTTCCATTTTTATATCCCGGAAAAGTTCAGGGGTTCCTACTGAATAGGCAATAAATCTTTACCGTCTCATTATAAAACGAGCTCTACCTTTCGTCCAAGCTTAAACTCTCGACCATATTTTTGTATTTTGATCCGACGAAGTTACAAGTCAACGTCAAATAATTTATTTCAATTAGGCATATACTCGTAAAAGGCACTTTTGAACGTCAAAACAAAGAAATAGAACTGATTCTAGTCGCCCCTTCCAAAAGGTAGTTTTCTTATAGGGAAGAGTGGGCAAGAAAGTCCACCGTTACTCTTTTAAAAATGTTTTAAAATATTTTGTATAAGTGCATCAATTATATAATTATGTGAAGACGATGCACCTAGAATAAGATTACTGTACCACAATAGGTAAACATAATTAAAAATGAAGCAATGAAAAATAAATAAATTATATGATAGATACATGGTGCTCACAATTTATAAACATTATAAAAGTATATGATATATCACAATATATTCCATGACTGACCGTGAGTTTAAGTTATCACAGAATGTAAAAATCTTGCTACAAAATATTGTTGTTAATCTCGCTACAACCTAAAAAATACAAAAACTGGGTTTCAGTTCTAGTTTATTGGCTATTACTGTTACTTAAGTTTAGTCATAACACGACAGAATGCTCAATGCCATGGGAGGTTAGGAGGAGATAACTCCTCCTACCGTCCCTCTGTCATTCCACAATCACGTAAAATATATGATTTGTTAACGTCGCCGTCGGAGTAGAATAGAGGGCCATTAGTTAATTAGAGCGAGACGATATTTAATTGCAACTTCTTTTTTTGAACAGGTAAAGCTGGCAACAAATGCTGGTTTGGTGATATTCTGTTGGGGTGATGACATCGACAATAAAAACGTCGTCAAGAAGCTGAAAGACATGGGACTGCATGCAGTTATTTATGATAAACTGGACCAATATACCACCAAAGATGTGAAGGTAAATAGTTTTGCTATGCGTGTGAGCAGTGAGACATAATGAGAATCACCTACTTATATTCTCTTTAAATAATATAGTTTGCCTCCCATAATCTTTCCATAGTTTATTTGTACCATGTTTTGAATTAATTTGACATCCATATGTCTCCTGGAAACAAAAATACATTGAGATTTAATTCTTCCTGTCTAGCCTACCCCTGACGAGTTTTAATTAAGGCGAAGATATAAAGCAATTGCAAGCTCATAGAACCTTCTTAGTAAAAAAAATTAAATTCATTCATCCACTGACAGACAACACGCAGAAAAACTGACAAACCATGAAGTTTTGCACAAGAGTCTTACATATTTTATAATAAAAGTGAGCACTAAGAAATTATTTCTGAACATTTATTTCCCTAAAGGGATTAAATGGGGGATAAAAGTTCGTCATTTTTGCTGATGGGGTTCCCATTGGGCCCATGGCATGCATAATATATATTTTTTAAACACGCTCGTAAAGTTACTCTTATTGAACCGATTTTAGGTTCATAATGCAGTGTATTAAACATGCGTGCTTTTTACTTTATATTACCGCACTAGTGCGGTAATGTGCGCCACAAATAACTATTTAATAGTCGGAGATATGCGCTTTTCTTAATCTCATCAAAGACACTTCATGACATTCTTTAAGCCTGCTGTGTAAATAAATAAAATATAATAAATGAACATACTTCATCAAATTATTTATTTTTGTCAAAAAAACAACGTTCTTTCGTGTTCAACATCCAAACATCATACGAAACTATTCCGTTTTTATGTTTTTAATACTTACGTACTTAATTTAGTTTATAAATTATAACACTTTATTATTTTTTGCCTCGCAAGAGTGCTGTAAAATGTCGTATGAAACGCGTGTACAATATAGTACACTAGTATCATAATGTACTATTCTCAAATATTAATAATAGACGTCCATTATAGTTTTTTTTTAAATTAAACTTTGGCAGCGATGATCTTTTAAATAAAAATATGAACTTTGAATACACAACGCCATAAAGTACTAATTGTTAGGCAGACCAAAGCCGATATAAAAAAATAGAAAACGTATTATTATTATTGCATCCAGCAAACCCAGAAGTAAACCTTACCGACATACAAATTAAGTTAATTTTAGAATAATAAAACTATTTAATTTTTTGAATGTACATAAAATACGCCCTTAAAATTAATAATAATGCCGATATGAGTTCCCACAACCAAACACGCAAAGTTATCTTTCGACCAACATTAATTTAATTATTATTATACATACCTACTTTTTACAACAAAATATATTTCTTTTAATTCTTCTTAAAATTGCCTGATATGATTCATCGGTATGTCTCCTATGTCTCACTGCTTGATAATCCGGGATAAATCGCATGGAAATTACATAGGTAGGTACAGCAAAATACGAGTGATTTTATAATCCTATTAGAATATAACTAATAACATTCACGTAAACTAACATTCATGGACCAAATCGATCAGTCGTCGAGAGTCGCAGCCAAGAAGCTGTCTAACAATCCTCAATAAGTAACCATGTGCTTATTTCGTGTTCGATTTCGTTAGTGTGGTAAGTAGCAAAGATGGGACTTTAAAAAAATAACACACGTCCTGGAGAAGACTGCCATAATACCTACTAAAAAGTGCAGCAATTAAATTTTTAATTAAGTATTGTGTGTAAGTAACGCTGGCATTATTAATAACTATAACCGCATGCTTGCTTTATTGCTTTCTCCTGGCTCTAATCAATTTGTGATATTTAAACAAATTTGGCAAAAATATTTTATAATTATTTCCCCCGCATTATAAGCATAAAGTCGTCCCCTTTAATAAAAAAATTGCTTGGAAGTTGAAACAAACTGGGTAGAAATTCGATTTGAGAGGAAAAGCTAATTATGTGCAGATCTAGTTACTGCGAACAGCACAATACATCTCCTTAATGCATCATGGACTCCCGGGGGTAGATAATGAATGTATTTGTATCTCATTTATTAATCAAGGCTTGATAGGTATCTGCACCGAGCCAACTTTGTTGGTTGCCCACCTAGTTTATTTATTTCACAGTTGTTTTAATTGTGTTGTGGCTATAAACAGGAAAGCATATTCCTGATGGAGGCGCGTGAGTCGCAGCGTGACCTTATGGAGCGAGCCGCTCTTGAGGACGCAGCACTCGAAGACGGCGCTCTCGCCAAGCCCTCCACCTCGGAGCACAGTGTCAGTGTAGATGAAGTGAAAATCAAACCATTCCTTGATCTTTCTGTTCGTGAAATAATACAAAACCGGTCCACTGCCACATCCCTGGCGTCGCTTGTATGTCCAGATGACAAAAATGAGCTCGATGAAGATTTAATTGAGCCTGTCGAAAAGGAGTCCCAAGTTAAAGATCAACCTAAAAACTTCAAAGGTGTCTATGTCTATCCGTACCCGTGCAAGCAACCACCCAAAAAAAAGAGAAGGAATTAATTTTTTTTTCAAATCTGTACCTAATTTTATATAAAACAACGAGAAGCTCAGTCCAAGTTTTATTAATTTGCTCAAATAGACGTTGAATGCTAAATGACAAACTTGTCATGGCCTTTCATACATATCGATATCATTTTTAAAGGAAACCTATTCTTATTAACTAAATAACAATTTGTTGTTATTGTATACACTCTACCAATCTCATTTAAAGTATTGTTCAATAATATAATATTTAAAAAAAAATGTAGATCCGTTCTAACTAAGGAATTGTTAAGGGATGTTTGTGTTAAGAACTACGAATTTATTTTTTTATCATAGGATTAATAATTTGTTAGATTTGAAGGTGGTTTTTTATTCATATAGTAAATTATCATCTCTCAGTTGTTGTTGAATTGGGCTTGGACAATAATGAACAAGTTTGAGAAACCTAACAAAACAGTATAATACAGAGTGAATTTAGCAGAGCAAGGTGGGCAAAGTAATAATTTACTGCATTTTGGAGAAAACTAAATTGGGATAACGGTTTTTTATAGCTCCAAGTTAAAATGCAAAACAATGTTTTTTTTTAAAAGTATTACTCTGTATTATTGTACCCAGCGATAGTGCTGCTGAAAAGGATTAAATACATAATATGATCATATCCCGTAAAATCAACCTGTGTAATGAGAATGTGCGCTTAGTTTAGCTTACTTTTTAATGCTACATCTAATTCGTAAAGTTTACTTATGTATTGTGACCCAAGCCCATTATTACTAATATACCGACATAATCATTAAATATTCTTTAGAGTAGATTATATGTGAAATAGCTAGTGATTTAAGTTAGTATGTGTTTATAATTATCCAATTCAAAATAGTTGAAAGTTTCAAATATATTAAATTCCGGAATAAAATTTATATGCTACGATTTCAAACAATTTGACATTTATTTTTAGACATTTTCTGTGATATTGTTTTTTTATTTGTTAAATCAATAAGTCAACCGAAAAAGTAAAAGTTAACCATGAGTCCATGACCATGTATTAATTTGTAATAAAAATTATATTTTTATAATACTAGGCAATAGGCATTGATCATATCTATCTCTAATGATAACCATACGCTTGCTTTGATACGCCATAATAATATATTTTCATAAACATTATTTTGAAATAAATTGTGCATGTGATTCAAGAAATGTTTTATTGGCAACTGCTTTCCTATGCTTCCTTAATTTGGCAACCGCAAGTTACTACCTATGTATTTATTATGGGTTATTGACGGAAAATAACGATATTTTTTAGAAGCGAATTCCATGAAATGCTACAATTTCATGAAATTCGCTTTTTCATGAAATACTTCTAAAAAAATTGCTTCATCAAAGGTGAAAATAAATGTGGCTTTATTGCTAAACAAGATTTCACATATCTACGATAATAAATCATTCTGTACTTTTCATTTGTCAGAAACTTTTACTGTCTTCTGTATATTCACTTACACTAATTTTCTTTTTTTGTAACATGTCTGTGCGCAGGATCTAGAAGATTCATCAACAAGGCACCGGTTTTTATAGGTTTAAGAAGCTTAGATTCTATTCTATTACAAATATGTACTTCCTACTTACATCAAATTGTCTAGGATAAATAAACCTGAGATTCTAAGAGCTTGCTGCTGATGCAAAGTATATGTATATTAATAAACAAATAGCAATTCACGTAGAAAGCTTAATTTTTGTCCATTATAATGGTATAAGCTTCTCCGTCTATGGAGTACCCACGCAAGAGGCAATCTTACTAGCAGTGGTGCTTCCAACCACCAAGTTCTAACGGCTAAGGGGCAGTAGGTATTATTCCGTGAATCCAACTTTCAACTTGGTATTTTTGCCCGCCTCGATGAGCAATGACATGGGACAGGTAGAAAACAACCGCAGTCACCAACCGACTTGGCAAGAGGGTACCTACTGGGTTATTACCTAACAAATTGATCAATAGAGATTTGCACTTATTATTAACTAGGTACCTAGCTTTTGTTTTGTCACTTCATCTATTTTTTGAGCATAGCTTGCTATATGAAGGGACTTTAGAAAAGTGATCTCTATAGCTTTGAAATCGTGACGTCATTGTCAAACGTTGGCCCACTAGGACTATTTTCCTGTAGATACCCTATGCTGTTGTATGCGTAGCTGTCAAGTACAAATCTCGCATAACGCAAACTATCTGAAGGCATAATAATATTTTTTCCGTGTGGGATAGAACCCATGAGACATAGCGCAGCAGCCAATTATATTGTTGAGCCAGTGCAATAACCGTTCCGTCAAAACGAGCTTTAAACAAACAAAGAGGTTGTTATTCACTCACCGCCCGGTGAGCCTCTGATGTCTCACTGCCTTAGATTAGAGTATGTGTATAAGTACTCTAAGATCACTGCCACTTAACGAAAGCATGTCATCCATGATAAAAATATTTTTTATTAGCTTTCAGAACAGTTGAGAGATATTTTACGAGGTACATAATATATAAAATAGGTACCTACAGTGGGCCGGACGTCAACCAGTATAAGCTGACCTCTTAATCTATCGAAACTCCATACCTACTACGCTAGGCCAGCTCAAGGTCAAAGTGTTACCACAGACGTGCGGTCTAGTGTACAAGTATTGAAAGCTACTAAAACACAAATCAAAATTATAAGTGTAATTATGCATTGCTTGGCTAGAGCTATCTGCGTAATAATAATAATTTATTTTATGACCATTATCATTAGATATCATTAAATAATGCAAAGGCATAGTTAACATACGATTACGCATTAGATTACTAACTGTTAATACGCTTATGCCATTAACAGAAATGAGGATCAGCGGGCGTCACTCCTATGAAACTCGCCTCATTCCTCCAGCTACGTTTGCTATTAACATGCCATATCATAAAAAGGATTTTGTAAAATAGGTGGAACCGCCCGCGAAATTCTAATTTTCTTACGATTTTTACAATGTGCAGCCTGTGCAGGTAAGTGTCAGGTTGTATCTTGATCAATATATGATTCGCGATCTTAATAAAAAATGTGTATTTGGGCATTTTAAATGGCGTAGGTATAGTATACAGCCTTTGAAAAATTATTATTGTTTTAGGACTTTCAACTTTGACTTATTGTAAAAAATATATAATTTTTAGGGTTCCGTACCCCAAGGGTAAAACGGGACCCTATTGTCCGTCCGTCTGTCACCAGTTTATCTCATGAACCGTGATAGTTAGGCAGTTGAAATTTTCACAGATGATGTATTTTTGTTGCCGCTATAACAACAAATACTAAAAAACCGAATAAAATAAATATTTAAGGGGGCTCCCATACAATAAACATGATTTTTTTTGCCGTTTTTATAGATAATGGTACGGAACCCTTCGTGCGCGAGTCCGACTCGCACTTGGCCGTTTTTGTTATTTAATGTAATAATTTCGTGCAGAAATGTTTATTTTATTTTTTTAAAGTAGATTGGGCAAAAAATTTATTTTTAGTAAAAAAAATCAAATAGCAATAAAAATTCAACTGCTGCAAATGAAATGAGAAAAACGCTCGTAATAAGTTTTTATTAGTAATTCATGAAATTAAATATTAATACTTGGTCATTAGACATTTATTTTTATTTAAAATTTTCATCATTTTGTTGTCATGCGACAACCGAAAAACCTGCGTAAATTAAAATGAAAATGCCCATTTGCAGAATTATAACATAAGAACCCTAAGTTACCTAGATCTGTTCCATTGAATGACTTTTTCATGAGATTTTTATACTTGCATAAATTTCCTAATATCGGAAATAATTTTTCAATGTGAAGTTTTGTAGATTAATTTTTTTTTTTCTGTAGTAACATTCGTATTGTCAAATAAAATCATGTTAATTCTAGGTAGGTCTTTTATTTACGGTTACCACCTACATCGATTAATTTACTTAGAAATGATAAATTACGAAGAATTAAACGACTCTTTAAAAGATTTATGTATATATTATTATATTATTCAACATAGTGAAGTACATAAAAATAATAATATGTAAGTAAAGGTATACCGATTTTTACGACTAAGTACCTATACTTAATATTTAGGACGGAATATGTTTACATTAATCACAACGTTACGAATACATTCTTATTTTTTCCCAAACATACTTACATTGTATGTTACTTAACCAAATTCGATAATGAAAAGGATGCGTAACGCTTCCTCTTTATTCAAAATTATATACTTCGGAAATTCAGTACATACACTCTTTTAATGTGAAACATTGAATTCCTTACTTTTGATCTAAACACACTCGGTCAGACCAAAGAGGAGTGTAGATCAGAGGTTATTTATGTAATATTTTTAATTGTTTTCAATAACCAAGCTTATTTTCAGTATTTTAAGTGCAAAAGAGACTGCGCGAGGACGCCCGCGTATCCCAAGAGCTTTTTGATGCACTTTATAACACTCATTATAAAGTGTATTCATAATAAAGCAGCAAAAAAACTTCCAGAATTGCTTCGATCAACAGTGGCACTAGATTAAGAACATAATATACAAACTTATAAACCTTAACACTCAAACAAAGTTTATTATCGTTTGCAATATATTTACCACTTACGTGGATTAAAAACTAAACGTAAGTACCTATTTTTAAATTAGAACAAAAATATTTATGGAAAAATAAAACAATTTCCAAGCATTAAGGTTGGAAAAACTATGTTGCAAAATAAGACCACAACATCATTTGTAGTCTATTTTTACGGCCGCTTTGATGAGCTCAGCGAAAATCTAGTACTATTGTGGATCGAAGCAGAATAGTATAATATATATTGAGACTTGAAGAACATTTTTATAGAGGAAACGAAAGGCAAAACATGTCAGCCTTATTAATTTTATTTACAGTACCACCGACTTTTCTGTAAAATTGTTCGTGACAGAAGTATTAAGGTATGAAAATACAATGTGATGTCTACTTTTAATAAACTTAGCACGCTTATGAAGCGAAATTAATTCTGCACAATTTAACCAGTTTTCAGTAATAAGGTTGTCCATTATTTGAAGAGTAGTAAAATACATTTCTATAACAACAGTTGCATACTTAGAAATTATTAGTTTTTGAACCTATAATACATGCATTCATAATATTTTCTATGATCTGGTGCTTACAGATAGGTTTTATTTAAATGATTTATACATCTTTTTTATTTTACGTTATTTTTTTTTATAAATTAAAGTTATCTGGCAACCCTTATTACAGAATAGGTAGGTGGAACTTAAGCATTTTTATAACACTTATGTATGTACTTATTTTTATACACAATATTAAAATAGTATAGTACATTACGCTTGTTGTTTTTATAATATAGAATTATAATGCTTTAGGTAACATTATTCCTAGTTATATTCATTATATGATACCTACTCTTTAATCTTATTTAAAGTCTATACTATTTTTAAATGATTAATGATGGGGTAAAATAAAAAATAATCATTTGAAAATAAATAGTTCTGAAACAATTTCACACTGAGCTTTGGTTTTCTATGAATCATTACAGCACACTGATATTATGTGTGCAGTTTAGCTACTGTAGATGACTAGTCTGTGCGATTGTGATTCCATTGTATCCAGATCTTGTATTCTTAAAAAAGCAATTATTCGTAAATTTTAGACTAATCACTTATTACATTTTACAATAAGCTAAAAAAGAGTAATTATTAACAAATAAGTAACAATATTTTATACTACTGCTGCATAAAATACAAAATCTGTGTAAATTAAAAAAGAAGTAATATAGTGGAGTACTATAATAAATATCCTTCATAAATAATAATATGAAAGAACCACAAAAAAATGATTTTATGATTTTTACGAAACTTAAATATACTCCAATAAAACAACTTACCTACATCTGTACAACAGTAAAAGCTTAAATTTATGGCCACTCGACATAAATACTCGTTAAAATCATATAACTACATAATATCATACATAAATCAGGTATATATCTTGAGGCTTTTATATTTTGAGATTGCTTAATTTTTGATAAAATGTACCTGTAGCCTGTAGCCCATAGCTTATAATTTCTCTACTTTTAAATTTTAAGCAGCTATGTGGACAGAAATAATGGGCGATGATGATGATACAATATTCTTAAAATAGTTTTAAAATCTTAGTTTCCCACTGAACCTTCAGCCAAGTGGAAGTATGCAAGCGTTAAGAATGTTTTAGATAAAAACTCTCGCCGCAATTTTTTTAAATCTAAGTTTAATCTAACTCGTTCGATGTCCACCGCGCACAGTATGGATGGAAAACAGCAGATGAAGAAATTATATGGTCCGTTGGTGTAATTATTGTTGTATGACGTCCCAGCGCGAGGATAAATAAATAATAGATAGTATAAGGATGGCAAGTAATCACGTTTTTTCGCAATAAGGTACCATATAAACCAAAACAACATATCTCAACATAGCCACTTTCGTAAATAGGTTAATAACCCAGTTAATAAGATTTTTTTCTGTCTACAGTTGACCTATTACAAATTATGTTCCATTTGAGTAGAACGACGAGAGCTAATAATCATCCTCCCATAAGCTGCATGCACAAACTTACAAGTTAATCTTATTAACTAAAATAACAAATATGTATTTAAGTACGTTTTTAGTTATTGCTAAATATAATGATATGTTATTTATATACTATTTATAAGGACGGAAAGGTTACATAAGTATAATATGGACGAATACATTTCAATAATACGAATTTGTTTAACGTTTACTAATAAACTTGAACATTCTGGTTAGGAAGTGTAAAATATTTTGCAATGCCCGCGGGAGGTTTTACCTTTAGGTGCTCTTCTATGAACTGACAAGGACAAACATATTTCTCACCATGGCGTCCGGGCACAAGGCTGCTCAAGTTAAGTCTGTTTTTAACAGCCTGCGAACCCCAGCGTCCTGCATACCGTAAATATAGAAGAGCCCCCCTTTCCTGCGAAAGATGAGAATCAAATATAAGATTAATAAAGGTAAATAAAATTAATTAATGGTTTCGAATACAATTACAAATCTGAAGACTTGCCAAAAGTGAAGACATTTGGTCAATCTAGACCGCGACGCCTGAGCCAATCGTTGCAGAGCGGACAACAAGCGCGTGTGTCTCTGGGCTCTTTGTTCCGCAAGACTTCCTCAACATATTGACAAGGGCAGAGCGCCTGTGTTAAATGTCGCGGGGCAGCGGGGTTGCCGCCTTCCTCGTCAAGAGTCCAGTCGAGCCGGCGGCGCAGGAAGTCTTTCCCCCACCGCTGCAGGTACCGGAGGTACACTTGCTCTGCCATACCCTGCACATTCGTATGCCTTGCTTACCCACCAAAAACTACATAAGTCTACCAACCTAATTATGTGTTAAAGCTAAGTTCGTTAGGGTACATTAAGCCGCACGTCAGTAGTAACAAAACCAAGATGGGCTGGCCTCTTTTCTATTAAAACTCCGTACTACGCTAGGCCAGCTGTATGCCAGTGTTACCACCGACGTGTAGTTGAATGTACATAGTAATAAACGAAGCCATTAAAAAAGAGAAGGATCCGAAGTTACATTTTCTGGAAGTAATAAAGAACAACATGCGTATTTAACGCAGATTCGCAATAATCTGGATCATTATTTAAATCTGGAGTGTTGTGCGAATAGGAGTCTTTCACAATGCAATTAAATTATGTATACATAAACAATGGCCGTCAAAACTTAGTACCACACTTCTAAAATTTCAATAACTTTTAAATTACACAAGACACATTATTGAAATAAAAAGGATTACAAAAAGAATTTAATTTTCATAAAAAGTAATTTAATAATAATTTTTGTAAAAACTTTATAGCCGATAACCGTCTTTTAAGGAATGGCTAAAAAAACATTATAAACAAAAACACTCCTTTCTAATTGTTGCAACTTTTGACTCTTTTTGTTTTCACATTTATTTCTTGATCGATGAATTCTGATTCAAACGCCAAGGTGTAAAAAAAAAAAAAAAATAAGGCGGAAAACTAGTTATAAATGTATAAAATGGCTATTTGTTGGTTTAAGTTAAAAATTTGCAAGAAAGCAATTTACAATAATAAAATTAATTTCAAAACTCTGGCTTCTACAGTTTAGGAGAAATTGCAGTTTTAAAAGTGTGGTACTAAGTTTTGAAGGCCAGTGTAGATGGGTAGAATACCAGTGGAAAACTGCACTTACATAACTGTAGGATTATTAGTATTAATATTGGTTTACAAAGACAATCAAAATTAATTTTATCATTACTGGTCAATTTTAGAACATAATGGGCAATGGTTCGTTTCTCACAAATTTTATCTTTCAATAAAATTTCATTTGTTTGATAGGGCTTTAGGTCCAAACAATGGAAAGAATGGAGCCGTCAACAATAAAATATCGATAATGATAGCAGTTATGGAAAAAAAATGGATAGTTAAAAGGAAAAATCATTAAGGATTGGCCACAGATGGGAAACAAACATAAAACATTCCGCTGTCTATTGAATAGAGAGAGAAAAGAACAAGTATAAGTGCAAAAGGTAAAAGTATGGACGAAAGCGGAAGAATAGAACGCAAGATAGAGAATTTCATTCAAACGTATAATGGCGTTTTTTTTTTTAATAACAATAGTTTCATTTGCTTAAAAATGTATGTGTGTAGAACACTTTATGAGAATTTTACTTACCTTATACAGAATTCATAAAAATAAACCCTGGGGTGGGGGGGGCGTTATTGTCACTGAATTGCAAAACTGATGTTATATTATAAAGTGTGAAGTTTTTATTATAGCGTGTTTGACGTCAATATGTAGTCCTAGTAGTACTCTCTGTAGCAAACAATTTCTCTATCGTGGTTATATGTACAAGCTTCAATGTCTTTTTAGGGTTCCGTACTCAAAGGGTAAAACGGGACCCTATTACTAAGACTCCGCTGTCCGTCCATCTGTGTGTCTGTCTGTCCGTCTGTCACCAGGCAGTATCTCATGAACCGTGATAGTTAGACAATTGAAATTTTCACAGATGATGTATTTCTGTTGCCGCTATAACAACAAATACTAAAAAACAGAATAAAATAAATATTTAAGGGCCCCCTTTAATATTAAAAACGGCAAAAAATCACGTTTGTATGGACATACAACAAACGTGATTTTTTTGCCGTTTTTATAGATAATGGTATGGAACCCTTCGTACTCCAGTCCGACTCGCACTTGGCCGGTTTTTGTTAATATTTTGCACTGTTACATTTAATTGAAATAAAAAGATTGTTACCTACTTAGATCCTTCACTTTTGTGGACAATAAAACAATAATTAACAAATGGGGAATACTTTAACTACAGAAATTTGAAACTAGCAGTGTAGAGCAAGGAAAATCCCCTCCCTCCCTTCATATGCATGCAAAATTACAAGATTTTAATTACATACAACCTTATGCTCTGAGTAAGTAAAGTCGGCAACAAAAGTCAATTTTGACATATTGAAAAATGTAAAATAACATAACAAAAACATTGTATTGCAACATTGTAAGGCAATGCATTTAAAATTTGTGTCAATACTAGTAACAGTAACCGTGCGTTTGCACTGGCGAAACATTCGAGACAAAAATGTTTAAATCTCTAGTTCCTGTCAAAAATTGTATGGAACATTGACAGAAAATAGAGATTTCAACATGTTTTGTCTTGAATGTTTCGCCAGTACAAACGCACGGTAATATTCGACTTTTGTTTTTGACCATACTATGAGATCAAAATAAGAATAGAATTAGGTCATACATACAAACTTCACATTGATGTTTCAGCACATTACATTCACAAATGTAACTTTAATTTGATGTAAATTACTAAAGTTATAGACTAAACACCAACATAATAATTGCATATGAGTCCTATTCATTCTTATTTCAATTACAGTTAGTTTTAAAGAAATTTCCTCATCCAGTTAACACTAAAACCATGACTTCTTTTTCTTAACTTTGGGTTATTGAATAAAGAAAATAAAATAATATTGAATAAGTATAAAGCAAAATCTAAAACCATGTTCAGCATAATACTTAAGCAATAAGACAACATGCATACAGTTCCCAAAAATCATGTTATGTTGTTTGCGACTTGGTTAACTCAAATTTTAATAAGTGCTGTTAATAAAATTGTGTTGGTTATTGGGTAAAATTATTTGAATTATAAATTCAAATCAGCATTAGAATGCTTAGGTATGGCAAAATTAACTTCAAACTAAACACAGTTTTGTAACCAAGTTCTAATAAATAACTATTTTGTGTACCACCAATATTTTTAATATTTTATTTCAGCTGAACACTACAGTTCAATGTGAGCTGTATTGTTCAAAAGGATATGTATTCATATAGCTCTTATGAAACTGTTTAGTTACTGCACCAATAAAACATACATACCTGTTTTCGGGACAGTCTGGTTGACTGGGTTCCTTGAATCACAATATCATTCGTAGGTACATCAAGCCTCTGCTCCCAGCCCTGCATTATTGTTTTACCTTCTTCACTTTCAATGAACTGTTGTATGTGTGCAATACAAGGTCCAGCATCAAAGTATATAAAGCAGAGATTCACTTTATGACATGAAATTTTTCCTCTATCATCAAGAGCTAGAATTAATTTATGTTTACTGAGCAGTTTGTTAACTCTGGCCAGACATTGTTCCAATCCTTTTGATAATCTCAATTTTATCCACATGCATAAAAATATTGCAGCTGCATTAAGAATCAGCCATAATACACCCAGTGAAAATAACATAAGACCAGTCAGGCCCGAGAACAAAAGTGCTAACAGCACAAGGAATGCAAGTGTTATCCAACAAACAAGCACACGTTTGTAGCATATGTTGTACAATGTAAAACGAGCATCATTAATAAGCAGTTCCATCGCATGAACATACTCCTCAACTGTGAGCTGAAATAAACAAACGATTTTTAATCATGCCAAAACACAAACTTTTGTTAGCTTTACAAATCACATGATATTAACTACTTACAGTTAAACCTTGCGCCATTAACTCCTCGGGTACAAGTTCTGGTCGAAAGTGTGCTGCTGTCACCCAAGGCCATTTTGTATTCACAGGCAGTAGAGTGACAATAATGTCACCATTAGCTATAAGAATTATAATTTATAAGTTTAGCATCCAAATCTTAATGTTTTGAATATTATGGTGTAGAACATGCACAATACTTACAGAAACCTTGACGAACATTGACAAACTCTACATTTTTAGATAGTGTCCCCAATGTTATGGGCTCAACATTTTTGTCACCTCTTTCCAAATTAATATGGACTGTTTCTGTTTTTAGAACAGCGGCAGATTCAGTTGTTGCAGATGTACTCGCTCCCGCTGGGGGTAATATACTTGGTAGTATTTCATTTTCTGTGGTTTTTGGAGATTCGTCATCGAATTTCACCCATCCTTTGCGCACTTTATCTTGATTTATGTTTCCATTTAATTCGTTAACTTCTGTTAAATCACTTTTAATTTCTGCATTACTCATGTTTTTATTTCGTTTGACTTTACTTGCGTAGGGCGGTAGTTATCGGTAATTTATAATCAGGCTATTGGTAAATAACCCTAATTGGCGTGTTTGTGGCTAAGGGTGGAATTTTAATTGTAGAAACTTATTGGATTTGGATTTTTGGAATGAAACTGGAATGGAATGGGAATCAAAAAACTTGTACAAATAAAGACAGATGTTATGTCATGATACATGTCGATGTCATTAGCGTATGACTTGTCTATGCCTGTAAGTGGGTTAGCCATGGAATTAATGAGTACTTTATGGTACAACTAAGAGTAGGGTTCCAAACTTTCAAGTTCCTTCATGACACACTTAGGAAATAAAGAAAGAAAGGAAATACATTTATTCAGCATAGACTAAAAGGCACACAATATACATAGTATACAGCAGATTACAAAATATAATAAAGAAACAAAGAGTACTAAAATAAGAGACTTACTGAAATAGGAGTAATAAAGAGTATTTATTAGATATTTGAGGTCATCGGAAAACTTGAGCCTAGAGAACCCGGTGCATTCCACCGGGTTCCCTCTATTTGGCAGAATTTAGTAAAACACACTTGGCATAATTTTCTTTATCAAATATTTTTAAGGCAGGTTTAAAAAAAAAACTATTGTTTGGCCGAATGATTTTATGTCCGAATTTACAATGGCATACAAAAGTATGCCATTGTAAATTCTGCCATCTTAAAAGATGGCAGAATTTTATTTGGCATAACGTTTATTTAGAGCGACAATTATTCGGTATAATTTCACTTAGCATACTATGACGATGGCAGAATTTCATTTGGTATACCTACTATGAAAATGGCAGAATTTCATTTGGAATAATTTTATTAGGCATATTGCCATTTGCTCACCTGCATCGCTGGGGTGATCGACAATTTTTTTTTTCCAACAAAATATTTATGTCTGTAAATTGGTTCATAAAAGCGCTTCTACACGTCAACTATTAATAAAGTATTTTTTTAAAGTTTAAAACTAGAGTTCGGTGTTTCCTAAACAACTGCTCTGAAAAGAAAGACTGAAACAAACTCAGAGGAGTCAGAGGTTATCTCTTATTGGCACACGGCACCGTGCACCGCGGTAGGCAGTCTCATGTCGCATTATAAAAAGTAGCCTATATATCCTTCTCCAGGTTAAACCTACCCTTGTGCCGAATTTCATCCAAATCCATTCAGCCGTTTTAGCGTGAAAGCGTAACAAACAAACTCACTTTCGTATATAAAATATTAGATAGGATTAAGTTTATGAGAATCCTGGAAGCAATTTTAGTTTTTTTAGAAAAAATATTTTATGTAGCCTGCGTTTACTTTGTGGTATTATATGGATACTAGGTACACCACAGGTAACGCCGGGGCGTAACTCCGCTGCCGCTAGAAATCGCGGCACGGCGGACAGAGCTCCGGCGGGATCTCATGGTGGCATGGAGAGTACGATTGTTGCAACCCAGTGCTGGGCATGCCCAAATTGCGGCGATAAGTCCCCCTTTTCCCTCACCTTCCGCTTGACGCAGGTCCTCACCGGACACGGCAGCTTCGGGAGGTTCCTGTTTAGGATTAGGAGGGAGGAAATGCCCGGGTGTCACCACTGTGGGGATCACCCGGAGGACACGGTGGAGGTCTGCCCTGCTTGAGCGGAGTACCGCCGTATCCACGTGGAGGCGATGATCTCTCGCGTCCGGCCCTGGTCCAAGCCATGGTATGGAGCGAGAGGGCGTGGGAAGCCGTCGCGTCACCTCCTTCTGCGAAGCAGTAATGCTCGCGAAAGAGAGGGCAGTACGCGTGAGGGTGTGGCAAAATTCAAACCGTCACGCTCCTAGCCGCCACAGGAGACGCCCTGGGCGTCGGGAATCCCAGTCAGATTCTGGCCACCGTAGGCACGGGCTTGCGGACGGCGAGCAATGGGTAGCTCGCCGTCTGATGGACCAGGACCCGTTCCCAGTCTGCTCACCATGTTTGGCAAGCCGATCCCCTGGGAGAAGCAAGCTAAATATCTAGGTGTAACCCTGGACGATAAACTCTCATTTCAAGAGCACATAAGCAGGTCCGCGAGCGGGCCGATTTTGCTCTAGATAGACTCCACTCTGTCTTGAATGCACGAAGCAAATTGTCACTCAAGTGCAAATTGCGTATCTATACGGCGTGCATTCGTCCCATCATGACCTATGCGGGTTTCGTCTTTGCACACGCAAAGCCCCACTATATCCATAGGATGCAAACCCTCCAGAACCGTTTCCTCCGTAAAGTAATGTCTTCCCCTTGGTTCGTTCGTAACGAGATCCTCCATCTCGATCTAAAGATTCCCACAATCCGCCAGTTTCTAAAACGCCTTTCAAAGCATTATTTCGATACTGCCGCCAAACATTGCAACCCTCTGGTTGTCGAGGCCGCTAGTTATGTCCCCTCTAGGATTTAGCAAAGTCTGCCGTCCGAGGCATGCTCTTGTAAAGCCAGATGACCCCATAACCCTCCTCCAGGAGAGCAGTAGGGCCACCAGTACAGTTCACAAACACAGAAGCTTCCCGTTATACCGACCTCGCCGCCGAGGCACCCCGCGACCGCGACCCCGATTAAATTCGTCCCCTCGTCCCTTGTCCGATAAAGTGCCAGCCCGCACCGCAGCTGACCCCGTAGCTTTAAATTCTAAAAAATAATAATGTATCTGATATTTTGATCCAGCCTGTCCCGTCTTGCTGTCCGCCCGTCAGTGACGCCCTAAGCCGAGGTTCGTACCCCACAGGGGGTGCCCTTAGCGAGAGGTCACTTAATATTAATTAGAATAGTTTTACTCGTATGCCCCTGGCTGGAGGCCCTGAGTGTAGAAGCTTAAGGCAGCCACAGGAAAGTCCGGTTAAGAAGTCATGATTTCAGAAATCAACTTCGAGATGCCCTACTTAAAAAAAAACTATCACAGCTAAGTAGGCTCTACAAGTTAACGAGTAATAATGGACCAAGTTAAATTTGCAGTCGCAAGAACATGTTCTCCCATACATTTCGTACGGGAAAACATATTTTTCAACTAAAATGTTAAGTTTGTTCTTGGCATAAATTCATCCCAGCTACGGAAGCGGAACCTTTCATTGTGCCGACAGACACTTAGCCGGTTTTTATTTAAAATTAAGGCTCAGTAGTTTCAGAGATTTGGGCGGTAAATCTTCATAATTTTTAAAGAATTTATTATAAAATTGTAAAAAAATCCACGCAACAAGCCCTTTCATTTGATATGTCACACGATACAGTTTGCAAAGCTTTTTTCTTGAATTTTCTAGTTTGCCCCCCAAAAGTGACCCCAATATTCGAAATTCGTTTTTACGTGACCGTATTTGGATCACAGAAATATGTACCTACATAAATGTACCAAATTACAACGTAATCGGTCCATTGGGTTCGGAGCAAATTGGCTGTGGCTGTGAGTGCTGTAACAGACGGACAGACAGGCAAGTGATCCTTTATGGGTTCCGTTTTTTCCTTTGAGGTACGGAACCCTAAAAATGGTACGCACAGCAACAAAAACGGCTTTCCTCACATTATGTTATGATGTCAATCAGTCCTAAAATCAAAAAACTTTGTCAGCCAAATTGGATGGTTTACCTACGTACGATTCCTCTTACGCATAATTACAACATAGAAGCATTAATAAGTAGGTAGGTAGTACCTCAAAATGCGTTGACGGTCAATGTCCTCGATTAACACCTACATGGAAACATACTTAGCTACTAAGTACCTAATAAATATCATGTTAAAATTAGACATCTACACTGTTTTATAGTTTTACAGAACGCAACATTGGGTATTACTGTACCTATGAAGTGTTGGTACCTATTGTATTATAATAACTTTTCACCTGTTAAGTAATACCACCACGAAGTAGGTACAGACTACAACAACACGCGCCGTCCTACGCTCAGCTTACCTGCCTGCTCGCTCGGGGGCAAAGTGACCGAAATGTCGTCTGACCGGTTCTCCTGCTCGCACTCGTGGGCTATTATCTCTCGCAAATTCCCTCCCAGCGGCCGATTGGTTCGCCCACCATACACACGTACCGTTTGACAAACGGTCAGATTTTTGTCCTCATGCATGTGGCCAAACAACAGACGGTGATGGTGCTCCGTGCGCTATACGTTAAAGTGGCTGCCGAATCGAACCCTCTGTAAAACATTCGTTTTATTTCGTGTTTATTTTTATTTATTAATACATACCTACATGTACTTATAAAGTAGTAATAATAAAACTATTGGAAATCGATTTCAAGAATATAAAATAATGTCCGCGAAGTATATGTTTTCATTCCGATAGTTCAGTGTGACGTTGAAGTTATGCACTTTTGGAAATACTTATTTATTTGTTGTGATTTGGTGAAGATTAATTAAGATATTATGGCACCGAACTATAAGATAGACAAAGATTGGGTGAAATTTAAAATGTGAAATAGGAACCTTCCCAACTACTTTGGTGAGGACTATATCATCATGAATCGTGCTTCTTCCAGAAATATGGAATCTTTACCGAAACAATTTGTTTCGGCGATGCGAACTTTGTTTGATATTATGGACGACAAACACACCGGATATGTAAAACTCACGGATATAGAAAATCGTTGGAGGGACGATCGCACTAGAGGTTTGCCTCGTGGTGTCATCGAAAGCTTGCAGAAGGTAGCGTCTCACGATGGCCTGCTAACATTCGAAAGGTTCTGTACTGGCCTTAAAATATGCCTGTTACGTAATCAAGTTGAAGGCTCTTCTAGTAAAGAGGATCGATTTAGTGACGATGTCGATAGCACAGGTTTACATGCTCAAATAGTTTCTCAAACACACCGACCACCTTCTGCACCGTTGTTGGATGTAAACGATACACAAAACATGGACCGAACTTGGCTAGTTTTAAAAAGCTCTGAAAGTTCATCACAGCACAGAACAATAAGTATGCCTCAGTTAACAGGACGTAAGGATGTATTGGTTCAAGAGCCTCGTCACCTCGGAACGGTGTCTATTTCTAAACATGATGGTTCTCGGAGAGTTTATGGCCCCCCTAAACCACCAAGACTTGAAAAGCAATCTACAGAAAGAAATGAAACATCAAAATCAAGCTACAAATCGGAAGAAGAAACTGTGTTTGACACTGAAGAAATATCGGTTGACAAGATTGATTTCGAAGAAATGTCCCGAGCCGTAGAAGAACAGAGCAGAGGCTTAGGTGACGGCAGATCAGCGAACGAGACCCAATCGCAATTGCGTCGCGTCTCTCGGCGGCGGGAACCTCGCCGTCACACATTACACAACGGCGTAGACTACAACCTTTTAAAACGAATGAAACAGATAGAACAGGAAAAGGACGTTTTACTGCAAGGCTTATCGGCAGTAGAGGAAGCAAGAGAATGGTACTTAAAACAATTAGCAGAAGTTCAAGAAAAAATGCGCTACGCAGGGAGAATGGGTGCTTATGTGGTAAGTAATTATTATTTTCAATGTGGTTTAGATTTTCTTTGAGAATATAAATAATACCTAACTAAGTACTAAACAATATCTAAACATGTATCACTATCCGTGCGTTTGCACTGGCGAAACATTCAAGACAAAACATGTTGAAATCTCTAGTTCCTGTCAAAAATTGTATGGAACATTGACAGAAAATAGAGATTTCAACATGTTTTGTCGTAAAAGTTTCGCTAGTGCAAACGCACGGTGCTACAAACTGCTCATCCAAAGCATTAGGTATTTTACTTATTTCTTTAAGAAAATTTTGGTGTTTGCCAGTCAATTCAAATAAAAATACTATACAAGAGGGACATACTTACCTACTTAAACGTATTTATTTATAAAACGTACAAATTCAATAATATTACTGAAAATTGTTTCAAATTTCAATCTTTAGCATTCTAGGCAAGTTTTCGGGTCATGGTCGAACAAGTTTTTTTGCTTACATAGTGTAGCATTCTCGAATGAATTTTAAGTAAGTTCATATTTATACGTAGACAAATTAATTAACATTATGTCTGCATTTATTTTATGTAGGTATGGACACTACCTAAAGGAACAATTTTACATTTATAATTGCGCAACATGTTCTTAAAATTGTAGTTATTCACATTCACATGATGTCTTGGTTAACCAAAACATCATCATCTGCCTAGCCTTTTCCCAACCGTGTTGGGGTCGGCTTCCAGTCCAACCGGATGCAGCTGAATACCAGTATTTTACATGGAGCGACTGCCTATCTGACCTCCACAACCCAGTAACTGGGTAATACGATACCCCTTGGCAAGACTGGTTGTCAGAGTTTCGGGCTTCTGACGACTCGTAACGACTGTCAAAGATCCACAAATGACAGCCGGGACCAACGCTTTAACGTGCTTTCCGAGGCACGGAAGAGTCTCGATATGTAAAGATGGTCACCCATCCACGGACCAACCCTGGCAAGCGTAGCTTAACCCGATGAATCGACCCATGCGGCTGTAATTACTTAGCCACGAGCTCCTCGAGTTAACCAAAACATCATAATATTATTATACATGCTGTAAACATAAAAACCGGCCAAGTGCGTGTCGAACGACGCACAATGAAGGGTTCCGCAGTTGGGATGAATTTATCAAGCAAACTTAACATTGTAGTTGAAAAACTTGTTCTCCCAAGTTGGTCGATTATTACTCGGTAACTTGTGGAGCCTACTTGGCTGTGATACTTTTCCTTTTAATTTCTATTTATATAGTGCCGCCGTACTGCCGTGAATTTTTTCACATTATCCAAAACCAACAATTTCGCTGGCAGGGGCGGACGACTCTAACAAAAATTTGCACTTTACAGTTTAATATTTCGCAAATTGATCCCTGAATCCAATCTGCGGCCTACAATATACCTACTTAGCTGTTGAGACTTGAGATTAGTGTCTTAAGACTGAGTATGGGTAAATACATGCCTATCTACGATAGTTATGTACCTACAGAAGTACCTAATCCGCGATATTTTTTTTTTTTTAATAGTCGTTGGTAATAAGTCATATAATAATAATTATATAGATGTAAAACGTATTTTAAAAGTTTTAAACGACACTTAGCGGTTTAATATTGATTTCAAATGTTTTTTTTAAATAGAATGCACTGTGACTTCACTCGAAGAGATCTGGACCACATCTACTCCCTGATATTTTTTAGAAATAATCTCGATTTATCTATACAATTTTATATGCCTAATTATTTACAAGAAAATACATTCTAAAAATATGCAGTAGCTAAGTAAAAACCTAATCATACAATTTTTTTATTGATACTTAGCTAAAACTTATTTTTTAAATACTTATACCTATTGTTTAATAAATACGAATATCGATTGTTTTCAGTCTGTCTAATTCTAAAAAAGTAGTTAATATACGTAAATGACTCACATAGATTAATAAAAAATGGTTAAACCAGAACATTTGCCTTTCTAACTTATTTTTTATGTAATGCGTAATCACTAATCAATGTACCTACGGCCCACGTGGTCATGGTTTTAAACCGTTTTAATTAAACAAATTTAAAACTGTTTTTAAACCACGGATTTTGGTTTAAAACGGTTTATTTACAAGTATAGTCATATTATCACACATAGTATATATTGTAATATGAATGTTCAGGGTGCTTAAAACAGTCACTTTGGCAGAATCTTATTAGGAAAATATTATGAATCATCGTAAAATGTCAAAAACTGACAATTCATATTATGATCTGCGTGCGATTCGTACTTAGAACGAAATAATTCTTCTGTTTGACGGTTTTCTATGGAGATTCGTAAAATGGTCCATTCATATGAATTCCTTTTGTGTCTAATTAGAGAAATTGGTAATGACAGCTGGGAATTTAGGAAATGAAATGCTTTTAGAGGAATTGCTAATGTGGCCGTTTTAGGCCCCCTGGTCAAAGTTTGCGATCAATGATCCGGCAAACATCAAAATACTTAGTACAGCGAGAAAGTATTTAGGTGATTTTGCGAGTCCATGGTTTCAACGTTAATACCTAATAGTTTATAATGTCGACGTATCGATCAGTACTTACCTAATTCGTTACGGTATATACACGAATGAAAAATGAGCCACAATTTATAATGGGATCACGATGACCAATAAAATTACTAAGTGCTCTATTAGGTACCGTTCGTGAAGAACCACACCGTCCAAGATCACCGCGGCGCGCTGTTAAAGATTATTACTTCCCTGGTAGCCTAGATCCTAAATAATACGAATGAATAACTTAGCTAAATATTAGATAAGGCCGAGTTAAATAGAACTAGTACAAGAACCTCGTACTCAATTTTCCATCCAAAGGCATTGAAACTTTTACTCCGTATCGAACTATAGGAACCCGTATAAAAGCTCAGCGCAAAAGTCCAATCTTGAGAATTTTCGGGGGAACTGAGGATCCTAATTTGTCGACCATTATATTTGCTCGTTTTTCAGGAGCCCTGGAGTGAGGCACATCAAGAGCGACTTGAATTACTAAAAGCACGGGTGTTGGAACTCAATCGACAATTGGGAGCGTTGGCAGCTGGTTGGCGGCATGGGCAGCTGTCACTTCATATGAACTTGGCTTTACCCGCGTCATCGCTGTCAGCAACCGGAACTACCGCCACGCCTAACAATGCGGCAGTACTTCGTTCCCAAAATCGAATGCTTTCAGAGGTATGTATACGGTACAAATGAATGGCCCACTAAAACTAATGCTAATTTGCTAAACCATTGGCTTCACGCATGCACTAAGCAATTGCATACACTAAGGCCTAAAAGAAAGGCGCTCACAGGATGGAAGGGAGCGAGGTCGACCAAATGTGCGGGAACATAATACCGATAACGCGACAGTTAAACTGGGGAGAATTGAATAGTAACATGGGACCTAGGCACTTGGGCAGGCAGAAGAGGACAAACCTCACAGCAAAACGGTCATGCAATTGAAGACTGCTGATTTAATGATGTTTGCTTCTTTTCAGGAAGTCAACAAAAAAAACGAGAGGATAACAGTTTTGGAGCGAGAAAAATCAGCACTTATAAGGGAACTGCTACTTCAAAGAAACAGATCTAAATTAATAGATACTTTTACATAACTCAAAAAAAGATGAAATCTATGACTACAGTGTGCATGTATGTGATGATTGCAGACGAAATATAATAGCAATTTACCCCTTTCCCCCTTATTCATTAATTGTGCAAAGGTATTACAAACACAAATTGTTACAATGATTGTTGTTGTGCCATAAAAAGCCAAAATTAACCTGAATCAAGCAAGAAGACACATCAAAACTTCGAAACTAATGTGGAAAGACTACCCTTGGGATTAAGATGGATGGACCTTTAAGTTTTTAAAAGGGCAAGGGCTCTTTATTTTTAATTTCAAAATAGACATTACTGCAGTGACAGTATTTCCTCATTGGTTTGTAATACCTTACAGACACTAGAGCAAGCTGCTCTCTAACAACAGAAACAAAACTAGTAAAAATAACAAAATTAATTGAGATACATAAAAGTTAATTAAGTAACAGATTTTAATAACTAAAATAGTAGTATAAGTTTCTTTGAATTAGAGTAGGACAATAATTATTTACAATAAATAACATTTATCTAGTTTTAATAAAAATAGTGCCATAAGATAACTTTGGGGCTTTCTAATAAAATATTTGTGCAATCAAAACGCTCAATCAACTATAATTATATCTATATTTATGAACCTAAAAATATATTATTATACTGATTTTAAACAGAATTAGCATTTTTATTGTATAATTTGTAATTATATTCCCTAAATGGCACATCATAAGTTAGGTGGCCGTGATCCCAGGCTCTTTCAATGGCAACTAATAACTCCTTATGTTTCTTTTGGCAAAGTCCAGTTTTGAAAGCATCCAGTATCTGGAAAAAAAATAGAAGTATTTCATTATTATTATTTACATAAAAATATTAACACAAAACAAGTGTTCACACAAAACTTATTGTAGGAATAACATATTACCCTCCTGGTTATGTAAGCAAAACAGAATGCTATTGTGAGTGGGCAACTAGAATCAGTTGTATTTCTTTGTTTTTGAATTTCAAGTGCCTTAAGTGCCTAATTGAATAGTACATTACTGTTGCGGCCAGCAATAAGGGGATTGACGGACGATCGTGAAAATGTGGGCCAAGGGAAAGCCAAGACACACATACGTGAGTGCATCAATTCCTGATTGCGGCCAAGGCTTGTATAGTACTTTTCTCAAATAATGCTCAGAAATTGAAACTGAGTAAATTAAATAGAAATTCCAGAATCAATGGCAAACAACTATAATTTTTCATGCGCCAAAATGTTCATTTGTTTCTTCTTTGTTCTATTTGCAAGCCAATTCGAAATTTAAATAAAATCTGTGATAAGTTACCTCCTTGCCTTGGTTGCTATATTATGTTGAAGTAAAAAGTTTGTTCCATTTTTAAATAACACGACAGATATGAGTTTTCATAGTAATTTATTTTGCCACTAAACACTCCAGATATGGTTTTTCTTAGTAACTTTGCTGGCCGCATCGTCACTTGTGTTTGACCAGTACAGAAATTTCGATTTATCTCGAAGAAGGTTGTCAAAATAATGCTCCAATTTCCAAGCATGTTTGAAAAAATAAATTATTTGACTTTGAGAGCAATAGAATATTCACAGTATATACTACATAGTCAGTAATACTACATGATCGGTATAATTTGTATATTTTAATTTAACAAGTTATCTATTAAACATTGTAACTGCGAATTAATTATCACACTTCCCCCTTCAGACCTAGGCCAAATTTGTTATGATATTCAGATAGCTCATGACCTAAAGAGGTGCCATAAAGAATCACAATTCAAAATAAAAAAATTAAATTATATACAAATTGGTGAAATTTTGCAGGTTAATGCTAGTGTTTTATATTAAAATAAAAGTGCCACTGCCAATTCATAGCTTAAAATTTGTTTCTTACTGATTCTTTTAAACTAAACTCATTAATGTCATAATCATAAATCTCATGAATTTGAACACTCTTCACTCTCACTCTATTATTTGTACAACTTGCAATGTAATATTATTGTTCAAGTAACAAAGTGCTTCAATACAACTTATCAAAGTGTTGGTTGATATATTGTGGATAGAGATTGGCCTAAACAGCAACAGGTCTATGGCCAGCAGCAGGTTAAGTCAGCCCGTGGATAGTGATGATGATATAGATAAATATTAAATGATGGTGGCATACCTGTCCAGTGTACTCAGATATGAACTGTTCCAGGAGTTTTGTGTTCCTGTGATCCAAAACTAGATATTCGTCTCGACAAATTGGGCAAGGATTCCCGGTAGATATCACACCGTTTCTGACGCAGGACTTCCTTGTTTTCCTTGGGGCAAAACCACCCTTGTGGTTACGTCGATACA
Source organism: Lithophane leautieri (assembly GCA_949152455.1). Classification (NCBI taxonomy): domain Eukaryota; kingdom Metazoa; phylum Arthropoda; class Insecta; order Lepidoptera; family Noctuidae; genus Lithophane; species Lithophane leautieri. Next base: position 8,520,818 of record OX424462.1, on the reverse strand, counting down.
AGACCCAAACTGCACTCTCGCCGTAAGTTTGCTGATAAGCTTTGCTCTGCATATATTTTATGCTAGTTTCAACAGGAACTATTTTGGTTCTATCCTTGGCAGGATCAATTTCTTTTTGTTCTTCATTAGATCCATCTTGTTGATCTGAGTAAAAGCGAATAGAAGAACGAAAATCAGACAACACTAGTCTTCCGACTAAAGCACGGACGTTAAAAAAAAGTGCCATAGCGATATAAAACAGCTGAGGGGATTATTTTGTCTCTACAAATGGTAGATTTCTCTAAACAGAGGACTCTGGAAGACTCATAACCTCAATAAGTTATGTTTAACCACTTGTACCATAGATTACTATTGTATTGACTTGTACTCTGCGGTCACAGCATGCCACAGAGTACTTTTATATCAGCATGCACAGCAGTCAAATTAAACTACACCTGCGTGATGACAGTTGACACTGACAGCTTGTCGCTTGACAGTCGCCAATGTACTCTGTGGCAGGCAGGGCTTGAAATACCGTTAAAAAAATGGTATCGTTACAGTCTTCTGATGCAGATATCGTTAACTCTTAAATAACGTTATAATATTTAACGTTATATCTGGAAAATTTTACCGTTAAACATATGTAACGTTAAAATCTACGCTATCGAAAATTTTATCGTTATTTTGTCACCGTCGCTCTGGATATCGTTAAAAATTTCAGACTGCATCGATGCTAAGACTGTGCCATACGACTATTTGCGTGTATAATAGGTATTCTCTTTGCTATTCTGTGTTGTGCTTGTTCTTGTGAATATACTTGGTTGGTTTGTCCGCCGGCAGCCCTGCCACCAGGGCTTGAAAACGTTACCAATTCACATTAAAAGTAACGTTAAGTAACGGTATTTCCGTAGAGATACCTGGATATAGGTACGATTTGGTAGCGTTACTTAGTAGCATAACATAATAATAACGTTAAAAATTGTAGTAAAAATTGCCGGTATTTTTAACGTTATTGTAAAAATAGCGGTAAAACATTACCGGTATTATTTTTGTTATTTTATGCGACGTTACCGGCCCGTTTTTACCCGGCCCGTTTTTACCCGACTGGACTGGTATGAATGTATATATGTATGTAAGTATGTTCATCTGTTCCCTCCTATCTTCTAAACCACTTATCACAATTTGACAAATGAGGTATCGTTGGAAGCGTCTTGATCGTCCGCTGGTTATAGGCTATGTGACGTCACATTAAATGGCGCCCTCTAGAGGACATAAAGTCAGGAACTTAAAAAAGAAAATTGTTTAATCGTACCATGTTGGGTATAAAATGAAAGGGCTTAATGAGCACATTTCAAAAATATATATATTATTATTATGTCGCCGTCTGGACGCGCCCGCGCACGGTCGAATAGAGGTCTCCTCGTCACCTATTTCCGCGACAATGTCTGTGAATACGCTAAAATGTGTGAATTGCAATATGGTGATTTGTGAACTTTTATCTTTTATCCAAAATAAAATAGATGTGATGGACAATGAGAGCCTCATAAGGATTTGTGATACCGCCTTCACGGTGGAAGAAGTGGACAGTGCTAAGGAGTTGCTGTTTAGTTCAATAAAAACCGACAAGAAGAAAGTGACTAGACGCAAAGAAGGAAAAAAAGTGAGAGACTTGGAGGATATTATATGTGTCTTCAAAGTGACAGAGCCAGATCTTATACCAATCTTCGTGGCGCGTGACTTGCAAAAATTACCTCCAGTTACATTTGATCATGTGGATGTGACCAAACTATTAAAAGATTTGTTGATTGTACGTGGAGAAATCAATGAAATAAAAAGTAAATATGCAACAGTCGCTCAACTGGATGAACTGAAGCTAGATTTGGAATCAAACATGCTCCCAGTATCATTGTTAGCGCGCAATATTAATGCGAAGAAAAGAGGAGGGTATTTGCTTGACAGTGGGCCGGTAGGATTATCACCGGCGGCGCCTTTGTACGGCGACGACGGTTACTCGATCGCGAGGTGTGCGAGTGCAGAGCGCGACCGCACTGAGTCACCAAAGTATCGCTCTCTCGCTTGTACACACACTGAGGCGATCATAACGGGTGCGCCTGCACCGATTAACTCAACACTATTGGAAAACGAAATGTGCGAAGTGTTGTCTGAGTCAGCTGTTTGTCGTACAGAAAACAGTCAATTAAAAAGACCTACTATGGCGGAGGTCACAAGGAATGGTGAATGGAAAACGCCCAAGAAACCAACGGATACGTGGACTGTAGTGCAAAAGCGGCGGTCTAAAAATCGTTTTACGGGCAAAATGGGCAGAGCGACCACAGACGTGTCGGAGAAATTTAAAGCAGCGGATGTTAAAATCCCTTTGTTTATATCCAACGTAAACAAGGAGGTAGCGGTGGATGACATATGCAAATATATCACAAATAAAACTACGGAGATTGTTTCGCTTGAGAAAATAACAATGAAGAGGGAAAAGCCATACAATGCCTTTAAAGTACTTGTTAACAAAAACAAACTGGACGTTTTTCTAGATGACCAGATATGGCCTGACGGCGTGACCTTTAGGCGCTTTATTCATTTCAAGAATAGAAGGGAAGACAAAAATAATTCCATTTTTGGGAGCGAGGCAATAACAAAATCAAATAATGGATAGTATTTCAAAAATGAACGTAATAACATTCAATTGCAAAAATATCAAAAGGTCGGTGAACTGTGTGCGTTCACTGTGCAAAACAGCTGATATTGTTTTGCTACAAGAAACGTGGTTATACCCACATGATCTAACCTTTCTTGATAGTGTTGATCAGGAATTCAGTTATACGGGAAAGTCTTCAGTGGATACGTCAGCTGGCATGTGTAAAGGGAGACCCTACGGAGGGCTCGCCATACTATGGCGTAAAACTGCATTTAGCTACGTGAGTGAGGTACAATGTATCAGTGACCGTATATGTGCAGTGAATATAGTGGTGAACAACAGATGTTTTTTGGTTATAAACATGTATATGCCGACGGATTGTCGTGAAAATCTACCACTTTTTACGGAGTGTCTTAGCGAGATGTATTCTATTATACACTCAGACCAACAAAAAAAGAAAGACGGATCACTACCTATATCAAACGTGTAGCCACAAAACTATGCTCCTGCAAGTAAACACACAGGCTCACGCACACACCTACACAAAAACTATGCTCATGGCTCCTAGTACGTCACGAGTCATCGTCTAGTAAACTTCAATAAAAAAAATAGAATTATGCCTTCTTGTGTAGTGAAAACTTGTAAAAACAATAGCAAATCACATAAAAAGTCTCACGGAATCACTTTTCACATGGAAGTACTTCAAATAACATCGTTTCTTAATTTAGTTAAATATGAATTTTAGGTTACTTGGAACAAAAACCTGAACGAATGAACGAACGAAAACAGTGACATTTAAAGTGCGAGGGTTGCCATAATATGATTTGAAATTTTCCCGTTCGATATTTTTTAGTTGAGTAATTATATGCCTGTTTTTTTTATGTATTTAATATTTTAGATTTCCAAGTAATACTGAAAATAAAAGTAAATGGATAGCTATAAGAAATAGTCGGAATGATCCAGAATGGCTGCCATCGAAAACCAGAGTGGTTTGTTCCGACCATTTTGATAATAATGGCCTTTATTCAACTAATCGTGGACTTCGCCGTGTGATCAAAAGCGGATATAAAATTTGAAAAACAAAAATGAGATTTTATCAAAACAGTAATTAAACACGAGACTGTATTTTTTATTTTATTTTTGTTAGTTTCTCAGCTTAGTCTAGCAAATTTAAATACTACTGTACCAAATTTTATTTTTTAGATGTTATTTCCATCGTCCTACGTAATTGCTGAAAACTCAGTTTCACAAAGTTCTGGCTGTACGTTTATTCAAGTATGTCCTAATTCTTCATTTATCTTCCTAAGGTTTTAATCAAAAGCTGCCATTACTCGTGTATTTTTTTTTTGTAGGAGTTACCAGACTTGTCTCATGTAGCCATTGACGATAGGGCTGTATGTAAATGCACTTTGTACTTAATTGTTAATTTATTTTATTTTGCGATGTAAAACAAAATGGTTTTGTTTCGGAATCCTTCCTAACAATTGAGGTACAATACCATACTATATTATTATATATATACCGTATTATATTATTTTAATTATTGTGAATGTGAAGACTATGATGTGGATCTTTGTTTCTTTTCTTTTTTAGTATTAATTTTTCCTTAGTTTTAATTAATCATGGTCTGGCAGTTTGAGCAATTTATGCGGCCTAACCAAATCTCCTTTCTTTGGTACTGTTCGTCAAATCGTTGAGCTCCTTAAAATTGGAGTTGAGCTGCACGATTATTGACAAATGCTTGCACTGACTGGACAGGTCCACTCAATCTGTGTGGTTCTTTCCTCAAAAGTCCATTTCAGATACCAATCTACATGGTCTTCACATGATCTGACCAAGATTATGTCTGGACTTTAAAAGAGACTGTGACCTCTGAGTTTGTTTCGGCCTTTCTTCTCAGAGTAGTCAGATAGGAAACGCCGACCTCATCTAGTTTTAAAAATGTGATTGACGTGTAAAAGTGTTTGTACAAACCTACTTACAGAAATAAAAATCATTTATCATTTATCATTTATACTCAACAATATCTTACTCGTACAATATTATCCTATCCAAAATATTATTCCCCAAATTATAGGGAAAAACTTTAACAAATGACAACCCTTTTTACATACACATAGATAAAAAGGTGGCTTCACTTTTGATGTACGTAATGCTCCGTCTTTCTTATTTTGTTGGTCTGAGATTATACAAAACAATAATGCTGAAGCAGTGTATGTGTTGGGAGATTTCAACGCGCACCCGGGTGAGTCATTTTGTGATGAACTTATAAGTTTTTGTAGTGAGCAGGAATTAGTATGCGCGGATCTAGATTACTTAGGCATATTATCGCAAACATACACGTTCATTAGTGACTCACACGGGTGTAAGCGCTGGCTCGACCACAGTCTTGTCACACAAGCGGCGGGAAAAACAATTTTAAACATTGAGGTTATTTATGATACGTTTTGGTCAGATCACTTTCCCTTAAAAATAGAATGTAATGTAAATGTTATTAGATTAAAAACTAGTGTAATTGAATCATCGCTTAATGGTGTTCGATGGGGTGAGAGAAGCCCTGATGAAATAAAGGAGTACGCGTACATGTGCAACAACAAATTGAAAAACTTAGATTTTCCTGAGGAATTTGAGCTATGCGCTGATATTTTTTGTGATGATCCCAATCATAGGTTATTGTTGGATTCGATGTATAAAGACTTAGTATCTATATTAAGTGAATCAGCTAGTGTAAACAGAGTGTCTAAAGCCATTATTAGAAAGAAAGTTATAAAAGGCTGGAACAAGCATGTCAAAGATTTTCATACGCGGGCAAGATCTAAGTTTAAATTGTGGATGTGGTATGGGGAACCCAGTAGCGGGCCTATCTATGAGGACATGATATTAAGTCGTAAAGTATTTAAATCAAAATTGAAATGGGTCATTAAGAACCAAGAAAAAATTGCAATGGATATATTGGCCTCGCTCCATTCTAAGAAATGTTTCTCGTCATTCTGGAAAGGTACTAAAAAGCTCAATGTCTCTCCAAGCTTACCAGTTAGAGTGGAGGGTGAGAGTGACCACACTGGGATAGCTAATTTATTTAAAGAGCAGTTTATTGTGAGCTCACCTCTTGAGTCTGTGGGAAGGGTGAATGATGCTGAGTCTTATCGATCAGGAACACCCTTTAAGTTTACGTGTACAGAAATAAAAGCAGTCATTAAATGTATGAAGCGGGGAAAGTCTCCTGGCCACGATGGACTCAGCATTGAGCATCTCCAAAATGCTGGTGTGCACTTACCAAGAGTAATAACCATGTTTTTAAATCTTTGTGTGGGCCATTCTTACCTTCCACAGGAGATGCTCGATACGTTAGTTGTACCTATTGTAAAGAATCGGACGGGAGACATAGCTGACAAACGGAACTATAGGCCAATATCATTGGCAACCGTGATAGCCAAAGTGTTTGACAGTGTGCTTGACACGCACTTAAGTAACTTTACAAAACTACACGACACACAGTTCGGTTTTCGTGCGGGGCTGTCTACAGAGAGTGCAATACTTGCGTTAAAGCACACTGTCAAATATTATACGGACAGGAAGACACCAGTGTACGCTTGTTTCCTAGACCTTTCAAAGGCGTTCGACCTGGTTTCATATAAGGTTTTATGGGAGAAGCTTCGGAAGGCGGGAGTTCCGGCTGCATTGGTGTCAATATTATCTATCTGGTATGAAAAACAGAGGAACTTTGTAAAATGGTCCAATGCATTCTCAGACCCATATAAACTGAAATGTGGTGTGAGGCAGGGGGGTCTGACTTCCCCGAGAATATTTAATATTTACGTTAACAACTTGCTTGTTGAGCTCAGCAGCACTCATGTCGGTTGCCATGTAGACGGAGTTAGTTTAAATAATTTAAGTTACGCAGACGATATGGTGCTGCTGAGCCCCACAATCGGGGGAATCAGAAAGTTACTCACTATATGTGAAAGATACGCTGAACAGCATGGGCTAAAGTATAATCCCACGAAAAGTGAGTTGTTGGTTTTTAGAGGAAGAAATAAATGTCCCTCAAATGTCCCACCCGTAGAACTGAACGGTTTACCCTTGAACAGGGTGTCACAATTTAAATATTTGGGCCATATTGTTACCGAGGATCTAAAAGATGACTTAGACATGGAGAGGGAGCGCAGGGCGCTGGCTGTGAGGGGAAACATGCTAGCACGCAGGTTTGCTGGTTGTTCAGCACCGGTTAAAATAACACTTTTTAAGGCGTTTTGTCAAATATTTTACACCAGCAGTCTGTGGGCTAATCATACCCAAAAAGCAGACAGCGCACTGCGCATTCAATATAATAACGCCTTCAGGGCGCTGTTGAGGCTTCCACCTTACTGTAGTGCGTCAGGGATGTTTGCGGATGCGCGCACTGATGATTATTTCGCGATCATGCGCAAAAAAGTGGCATCAGTGATACGTAGATTGAGGGGAAGCAGCAATAGCATTCTGAGGGTGTTTGCAGAAAGGCTAGATGGGCCTACAATGGATAGATTTATCAAACTGCATGTCAGACATGGGACTTGATGAATCTTCCTCCTCTTATCTTGGCTGTATTTTTAGTGTGTATTTGTGTTTTTATTGTGTATTTGTGTTTTTATTGTTGTACTCATGTGTGTTGTAAGTGTTACTACTAACATAGTTTTTAAGTTTGTACTGATTACTAACACGCTATGGGCCGCCGACGCCTGAAAATAAATGATTTTTATTTTATTTATTTATTATAACCACAAAAGAATTTTAAAAAAAGTATATCCGGAATAAGAATAAGTAAAATCCGGAGTCACACGTAATCTGTTCGGTTTATGCCCTAACACGTGTCACTCCGGATTTTTAATTTGTCTGTCTGCGGTGTCTTGTTTATACCTTTTTAGTCGTAGTTGAGTTTTAGTTTTTGTTACTTTAATTTTTTTCTCAAAGGCTGCCGGCGGACAAACCAACCAAGTATATTCACAAGAACAAGCACAACACAGAATAACAAAGAGAATACCTGTTATACACGCAAATAGTCGTATGGCACAGTCTTAGCATCGATGCAGTCTGAAATTTTTAACGATATCCAGACCGACGGTGACAAAATAACGATAAAATTTTCGATAGCGTAGATTTTAACTTTACATATGTTTAACGGTAAAATTTTCCAGATATAACGTTATATATTATAACGTTATTTAAGAGTTAACGATATCTGCATCAGAAGACTGTAACGATACCATTTTTTTAACGGTATTTCAAGCCCTGCTTTAAACAGTTCGATTTGCAAGCCAAATCGAAATTTAAATGCCAGCGGCGACGCCGGGATCCGCTACCAGCCGCTGCCAGCCGCTTCCGGCCGCTGCCATTCCGGTGCGACTCGGCCCTTAAGATGCTAGAGAAATAAGAAACGCTTTGGAAGCGATTGTCACTTGCCTGGCCCTCTATTATGGTTTGTTTTATAAAATTAACAATAGGGCCAACATTATGTACGTCAAAGGAACTATTTGATGAAACACAGCGCACTACAAGTCCGTAGAGGACGGTGATACGGCTAGTTAAACACGCAGTTACTTTAGTCGCTGGCGATTTTCAAATGTCACGTCCACACCACACACAGATGTTAGCAACCTATTTGTTTTACTATTACACGGGCGAGTAAAAGGGGTGATATACGTACGAGCAAGTACGCGTACTTATGGCTCGGCGAGCTTACTCACCCGTGTGTCATGCTAAGTACGGGGTCTTTAAAACCGCTGAGTAAGCTCGCCGAGCCATAAGTACGCGTACTTGCCCCTTTAACATTTTGCAAAAACGTTCTACATGGAGACATCTACACGTACAAAAAAAACCGGGTTTCTTGCCCGTTCTTCTCCTTAGAAACCTACTACGCTTTGGAACGGTCAACTACACAAAACACTTTAGATATTACTGGTAGTCAACTAGCTTCATCTTTCTGACTGACCGACCCCTTGACAATTCAAGTGCCTGTAATTGGAATGCTTTGAGTTTGAATTGAAACTTCTCACTCGCGGCAGTTTGAGCCAATATTTACGTTCCTAACTATTCTTAACCTATAAGGAAGTCGCGGGCGAAGTGCTAGTTGTAAACTACACCTCGCTGGCGATTTCAAAATCCTGGCCCTCGCTGGCTATTTCAAAATCCGTGTTGCAACGAGACGGACTTTGAAATCGCCAGCTCTCGCTGGCGATTTCAAAATCCGTACTAATTCCATGAACGCCGAGGACTTCCTCGGCGTCCATGGAATTAGTAAATACTATATCAATCTCTTTGCTTGCACTCTATTCGTTGCGTGTGTACCCATCAGGTAGGACAGTTCCATACATTGGCAGATTTGGGGTAATTTTTTTCAAAATACGACATCTGTTATCGCCATCCTAAACAATTAGTTACTATATGTCGCTGCAGATGGCGACCCCATCGATACAAATATAATTTGTGACAAAAAAAAAAATTAAATAAATATTAATTTCAACTACTAATCATTTTATTAACACGTATTATAATCATTTGCAAATATTGGTGTAGATTACAAGCCGCGTAATAATTACGATAGCAACACAGCGAAATATTGACTTTTTATTGATTGTCAAATTGTCTGGTCACAACAGTTCTCTAAGTAGTCTGTGGTCACAACAAATATGACGACTGCTCCTTGCGTTTGCGCTTGTTTGTAGTTTTCGTCCCATATTTTTGTGCTTTTCTTCGTGAAATTAATCCGCCGATCCGCGTTGAGTTGAGTCCTCTCTTCCGTAGTAAAGTGAAAGAATTTTCCGAAGTTATTGTGTGAGTTGAGCTTTTAGTTCCTCCGCCATTCTAGTGCAATCGTTTTTTAGCGACCCAGACGCTTCTTTTGTGCTGTTTCTTTGCGATAATAGACGCTTGTGATTTGTTTGTATCATGCCTAAACGGTGTGCATAGGGATGTTCAAACAGTAAGTATAATCATCATCATATCCCTGTCATCTTGCCTCCTCCACAGATTTCCCTAATACCCGGTGAACTTACATACTTGTCCTAAATAGTATATAAACAGTATAATAATATGATTTACATTACGGATGGACCACTGCAGTTATCCGTGTTTATTTTTGTACTTATTCAAATTAATTGTTCAAACATTTTAACAACAGAGCTTCAGAGTTTTTTAGATATACTTAAACGATGTCACACTCAAGTGTGACTAGACATCTTTTACAATAATTACTAAGACTCCGCTGTCCGTCTGTCTGTCACAGGGCTGTAAGTTCCTTTTCAAACGTAATAGGTAGACTTGCAATTTTCAAAGAATGGGAACTTCTATGGCCGGTCAACAAATAATAAATCAAATAAAGTTAAAAATTAAAGGAGGCCCCCATTTCTGGTTAAGAAAGTATTTAAAAAAAAATAGTTTTAATATTGTGGTTCGGAACCCTTTGTGTGCGAGTCTGACTCGCACTTGTCTGCTTTATAATATTAGTGGGCTCCTTGGCTAAGATGTCAATATTGTAACGCATCATTATTCAAGAAAAATGATTTAAGGTCTTTAAACATTTCAAGAGAAAAATTAAAAGTGATCTTCCTTTTTGTTTCAGAGAACTCCTACCATCAATTTCCACATCCAGAAAAGAATCCTGACCGTTTCAAGGCTTCATATAGCTGGTGGGAAGTTAGATACTCCAGCTGATTATGAACTGTATTGGAAGAAGCGCAAGCTTATAAAAATAAATACAAGACGAATAAATAAGTAGTTGAAAAAAAAGACGAGTTGTTTTTCTATGTATCCACTGTGTACCTTTTGAAATTGATGCTTCCTTACTAATTTGCTTGTTTTTAATTTGATAAAGTTTTACAATGATTTTTTAATAAAGAGAAAATTTAAATTAAGTAAAACTTTGTCATTTTAAAAACAAGCAAATTAGTAAGGAAGCTAAAGTATAGGCACTATTGCATAGTAGCACCTATAGCTAGCTATAGCTATATACAACGTGCCGCTACAATGGCGACATTAATTTAACACACGGCTAGGGCTAGTGGCCAGTAAACATAAAAATTATAACAAAATAAAATAACTCGTAAATTGAAAAATTTTAATTTTCAAACAAACTAAATAATAAAAACATAACGAAAATTGAGATCACTCTGTGTAAAAGATTCATTCATGAAGCTACCTCTACCAGCTGGCTTACGTTCTATCGGTAAGTTCCTTTGTCGGCACAATTTCTAAGAAATTGCGCGGTTTTCCTTTTATTCGCCTACATATGATCCGTGACCCCCGGCAAATGACCTCTTCGCTACAGTTCTTTAAGTACAGGTTGCTCCAGGACGGTAATTTAGAAAATTGAAAATAAATCAATAAATAATAACGTTTAATGAAATTCAAATATTTTCATAAAACGAATACGCGAAATCGGATACGTGTTAAATTAATGTCACCATTGTAGCGGCACGTTGTATATCACAAGTTTGTGGATGGCGATAATAGATGGCGCTATTTATCCGATCATTTGACATTAGCGGTCTTCAATAAATTCTGCGAGGGGGCTCTCTATACCATATATATTACTTTACTCTATGGTACCCATCTAACCGTGCTTTTGCACTGGTGAAACATTCAAGACAAAACATGTTGAAATCTCTAGTTCCTGTCAAAAATTGTATGGAACATTGACAGAAAATAGAGATTTCAACATGTTTTGTCTTGAATGTTTCGCCAGTGCAAACGCACGGTAAGTAGTATAGATTACTATTTGTAAGTAGTCTCTGTGGTGTGCTGGTGTGTATCTAGCGCTAGCGAGCGACCCGAAGTAGGTAGGTGCAACGTCTTGTTGTCCGTTTGAAAACTTGAAAAGTGAACGGTGAAGTGATTGTGATTGAACAACGGAGAATTTTTAAAAAGGTGGATCCTTTACTTCAATCCTTAGCTTTTTACTAGGGCTAACTATTAATGATTGCGAATACACATTTCTATGATCCAACAGATATGTATAATTGTATAAAGCTCTTTATTTACTAACAGGCAGTTTTGAGAGGACAGCTTATTTTTTCAATGAACAGTTTTGATATTTTGTAAACTCTGCTATTTTTTTCAGCTCTGTTTGCGGCATTTGAGTACATTTATAAACAAAACTGAAACATCAAATTCTAATGGCTGAATTAATACCTGCGGAAGTTGGTGCTATGTGAGTACCTACATCAATATTTTCTAAATACCAAGTCAGAGGGTCATCTTGAATCTTCTACACTAAGACGACCGTCTAAGCAAGTTGGTCCTAGTTTCATAATGTTCTATTCTACATAAGAAATCCAACGAGAGTTGAGACGACCCTCTGACAGATAATAAATAAATAAATAAGCCTTTTATTTCTCATTTCCCATGCAATTTTACAATATTTGCTAGCATGCAACAAAGATTAAATTGTTGATCTATTTTTAAATTTATTATCATAATTTAATTTAAATGATTATATTATTTTTAATTATTGTTGAATTTGAATTTCATTTTTGATTGTTATTCCATAATAATTACTTTTTTAATTTGAATGAGGACCCCTCCGTTGGGTAAAGGCCTCCTCCTATTTTCTCCATTTTTCTCTATCCTTTGCTTTTATTTGCCATTTATCTCCTGCAATTTTTATGATATCATCGACCCATCTTCTTGATGACCTTCCACGCTTTCTTTTTCCATTAGGTCCTTCCCATACTATGGCACGACTCCTCCACCGGTCATCTTCCCTCTCTGACAGAACATTTTGTAAAAAATGAATTTCTTGTTGAAATCATTTTTTATGCCACATTTCATACCCTCAAAACATAAGCCTATCAAGGCTTATTTTCAAAACAGTGTGCGTATCCTGCTCATATCCACATGAAACTGATTTGATACTCTACCAGAGCATTAGACTATGAGTATGTATATAGATAAAGATTAAAGTGTTTCAGAAAAAGAATTTAGGGAGAGATCACAAATTTCTTGATTTCCCAGAAGGTCTGTTTCAAGACCATTTAGTGTTTTTTCGAAAAAAGCCTGCAAAGGCTGATAGAACTCTCCAAGAGTATGAGAGCAGCAGGAATACAGTTGGCTTAGTTGTTAACTTTATGTGCAAGCGGTGGTCTCCTATAATTCAAGGGGTACTAGGTGTTCCCCTTGATATAGGATGCAGTTATCAAATAGGCGTACTCCTTCACATAACATAAAGTAGCAAAATCAGGATGTTACCCATTCATTTTTAAGTGACTTCAAAAAGGAGGCTGTTCTCAATTCGACTATGCTTTTTTTTTTTGTTTGTTTGTAAACGATTACTTCCCCAATAAATGAATTGATATAGATGATTCTTCTTTGTTTGGTAGGCCATGCTTCAGAGGTTCCATATAAATTTTATTAACATTCCTTGCATAGTTTTCTTAGTTAGCAATTAATAATATGTATTTTTCCCACTTAGCCTATATGGAAGATGTTTAAGTTCTCGTCATTGTTGCACATAACAGTTAGTGGTATTCGAATTTGTGTGGTATCACAACCGTTAGGTACTACAACTAAAAAGTGGAAAATATAAACTTTTTACATAAAAAATTTACCGACTTCCAAAAAAACACTAGAAACGTGAAAAATAACTCGATGGCTAGTCGGTGGCAAAAAACGGATATTCAAAACAAAAGACACCAACTTCCAAAATTAAAGATATTTTGCTCATTTTAATTGTTTTTTTTAAGTTGGTTGTTTTTTTTTTAAGTACAATGTTTTTATGTGTCTTGTATTGAGTATATTGGTTGTTGGAGATCTATTATGTTTAAAAAAATCAATTGCCGTGCGTTACCAATTTGAATAATTTTTTTGTTATGTTCTCCTCATTACGAAAGCTTCGAAAGGCATTAATATTGTCTACCGTTTGCATTACAAAGCAATGTGGGCATATTTCCATAACTTCTGAAAAAAACGTGAAAGTCGAAAAAAAATATGTATAATAAATTATGCAACACAACCAATAGTTGTTACCTACAAAAACACACCCGACAACTTTTTATTTTTTTCTTTATCGACAGTTTTTGAGCTAAGCTACAATACAAAATAAATTTCAGAAATGTATGTCTAATACTTTAGAGTTATTGTTGTTTGAACATAGCGAATGCGCAAGCTTTGTGCTTTTTGCAAGGCAATTGTCGGAACCCTAAACAGGAAATCATAATTTTTTTTATTGAAAATTCTTTTATATTTAGTTACTAGCTGCCCGTCCCGGCTTCCCACAGGTAGCACTAAGGATCCTACCCTACCTACCCTACCTACCCTACCTACCCTACCTACCCTACCTACCCTACCTACCCTACCTACCCTACCTACCCTACCTACCCTACCTACCTTACCTACCCTACCTACCCTACCTACCCTACCTACCCTACCTACCCTACCTACCCTACCTACCCTACCTACCCTACCTACCCTACCTACCCTACCTACCCTACCTACCCTACCTACCCTACCTACTCTACCTACCCTACCTACCCTACCTACCCTACCTACCCTACCTACCCTACCTACCCTACCTACCCTACCTACCCTACCTACCCTACCTACCCTACCTACCTAACCAACCACCTACCTACCCTACCTACCTAACCAACCACCTACCTACCCTACCTACATATGTACCTACATACATACATACCTACATACATACCTACATACAAACCTTCCCCTGAGAATAACGGACACAACAAGAAAATAATTATCCAGATCGGTCCAGCCGTTCTCGAGTTTTAGCGAGACTAACGAACAGCAATTGATTTTTATATAAATACAGATTTAGAATATCGCTAGTCCATGTCCGGACACACTATATAGTGTACTTAGTTTCGGTTTTCGGTAGAAAGCTCCAGGGCATGGCACAAATTAGGCTCTTATTTTTTGATTCGCCATAAACGAAACTTAAATAAAAAAAACCGGCCAAGTGCGAGTCGAACTCGCGCACGAAGGGTTCTGTATCATTATCTATAAAAACAGCAAAAAAATCATGTCTGTTGTATGGGAGCCCCCTTAAATATTTATTTTATTCTGTTTTTTAGTATTTGTTGTTATAGCAGCAACAAAAATACATGAAAATTTCAACTGTCTAACTATCACGGTTCATGAGATACAGCCTGATGAAAAACGGACAGACAGCGGAGTCTTAGTAATAGAGTCCCGTTTTACCCTTTGGGTACAGAACCCCAAAAATAGTAGAAGAGTGTCAAAAGAACTGAGCAAGCTAAAAGTTTTTTTTTGGTTTTTCAATTGCTTGTAGCTTAACCAGGAATCGAACCTAGCCAACTAATATTCCAATGCTTAATTAATTCTTATCTACTACATTGCCACTCAGTACACAGTACTTTAAAATTAAAAAAAAGTTATTTCCGGCAGATCTGCAAATAAAAAAAAAGTACTACAATGTTTTCCGTTAACTAAATACCTACTTCTAGAAGTATGAACCTTTCGTCTATTAGTATTAGGAGATAATTAATGCATTCTTCCGGATGGAAACTGCAACAAAATATTATCTAAGTACATATTTAGTATAATAAGTAGTACCTTAGGAGGCTGGTTAGGTAGGTACCAAGCACAGCATAGCAATGTCTCACTGTGAAAACTATGAAGACGGAAGTTAATCTGCGTGCCAGACTACTGAAAGCTTTTTGTTTTCGATGATTTCGACCTTATTTCCACTACCACAAAATGTATATCTTTTTTGGCTAGAGAAACCGCACAGCGCTTCGTCAGATCTGCGGTGGTTCTTCTAGATGGGGTTGAGCAGGAGTGCTAGTAATATTTACGCATGCACATTATTTATTTTATCGACCGCAAAAAGCACGGTTTTATTTCATAGTATCTCGAAAAGAACTATGAAAAACAAACTTATTTCTGCGGTTGTAACCGAAAATATCTCATCTCTAAAACTATACGACTTAATATCAAAGTTATATATCCTTCACTACATATTATAAAACAAAGTCCTCCGCCGCGTCTGTCTGTCTGTCTGTTCGCGATAAAATCAAATACTACTGCACCGATTTTTATGCTATTTTCACCATTGGATAGAGTGGTTCTCGAGGAAGGTTTTAGTATATAATAACCGACATCCCCGCGGGCATCAGCTAGTAGTAATCATAAATTCATAATCTTGATTGGAATCCAACCAAACCCCAAAGGCAGGGATGCAAAAACATCCTGCCAGGGTTGCGGGAAAGTCCGAAAGGGATACCGGGACCTTGGCAACAGGCAAATGAAGGAACACGGGTGGGTTTTAGTCAGTAAAAGTCTGACACGCCCTTCCGCTCCGCCCAGAGCGGGAGAAGTCATTGGATGATTTCCCACCCTCAAAAAAAAAAAAAAAAAAAGGGATGCAAAAACATCAATTCTCAAATGCATTGAATTTTCTTTTCATCCCTCGGTGGCATCTACCTATGTAGTCCCACCACTGATTAAAAAAAAACTGAAATTTCACTACACCATTGTTTAGCGGTGCACAAAATAAACCTTTCTTTCCAGCTTTCATCAATACAGTGCAAAGTCTTCGAGTAAAATGGCTGTATGACATCCGCATAGACGCAACAGACAGACGGACATGACAAAATTATAAGGGTTCTGTTATTGTTTTTTCTTTGGCTACGGAACCCTAAAAAGTAGCTAGTACCTACCTACCTACCTATATATTTTTTTTAAACTTCGGGAAATTATAATCAATCCGCTTTAACTTCATATTATATTTAATATTATAAACATTGTCGCCTAATATTTTGTTAAATTGCCTAGATGCAGGAAGTAAGGCATAAATTCAAAATTTGGGACAGAGCATACTTAATGGCGCCACCACTTCTATTTCTGTATATTGTGTAGTTCACAGTATCCGCCTTCGGTCCATTTATCTCTGTCTAACAACGTAGCATCTATCTCTTTTCTTTTTTCCTATTCCCCCTTCAATATGTACCAAAATGCTGGCTATCTGCGTAGCTCGCTCAGCGACTGCCGATGATATGCGATCGTTCCCGAATCCCACTCGAAGTCCCGTATCCCATTCGTCCTAAATTCAGTAACCTATCGTGTACCACGTCAAATATAACACAAAGTGATTTACTAATTACGCCATTGTTTATTTACAATTTTGTTACTTAAGTTATTTTGTCACACTTGCTAGTGTTTTGATGTGCAATCGTGTTGTACACGCATATTGTCAATCGTTATCTGTTACTTTAGGTATTCGAGAGAAATAATTTCCAGTTGTCATCGATTTGCGTTCTTAAACATCGTGTTTTGTTCTGTTTACTGTGTTCGGTACAGACCTATAGTTATTTTTGTTATGTGAAATGTTTATTTAAAGGTGTAGTTATATAACAAGTTTTTCCTCAAATAAAATGGCAACATTGCCAAGGATGCATAACTCTAAACAGGGAGCTGGTATATCGTCTCCCTTTAGGTAAGCATATAAATTCGGAGTAATACACAAGTACCTACCTAATACCAACATAAAAAAATCATACAACAGAACACACACACATTCGAAAAAAGACATGTCACAAATAAAAACAACAAAAAAACACTAAGTTTAAAAAAATATTACTTCATTTTCCCGTTGCTCGATAGTAAGAGCTCGTAACTGCGCAGCGATGGCATTGGCATCTGTTTTAATAAATAGATATGTAAAAAGTAACACTGACGTTTACTGCAAAAAAAACCGGCTAAGTGCGAGTCGGACTCGCGCAGTAAGGGTTCCATGTTGTTTTTATTATTTACTATGGTAGAGGCCATAGTAACAAGTACCTACGTATTCTTTGGAAATCTTAAATTACTGCCTATTACGGTTAAAAACGTCCAACTTTTATAGCAGACTGATGAAGTGATGACGG
Source organism: Lithophane leautieri (assembly GCA_949152455.1). Lineage (NCBI taxonomy): Eukaryota > Metazoa > Arthropoda > Insecta > Lepidoptera > Noctuidae > Lithophane > Lithophane leautieri. The sequence continues at coordinate 8,503,313 of OX424462.1, read as the reverse complement.
ACAGACTGAAGGCATAAGCTAAATAATAAGATCCCGTTTTCAATGTTTGGGTACAGAATGCGGAACTCTATAAATACAACAAAGATGTCAATTTTGTTTATGTCGTTCAACTTTAACATGAACCGATGATTACCAAATTTAACACTATATTTTACTTTAGTTTGCAACTTACAACAACTGGACTTTTTAGTTTCGCAGAAAGTTATCTGTTGTAGGTACCTTTCTGTGCGTCTGTGCGTTGTCATCACGCAATTAGCCGGTTTTAGGAAAAGACGAAACTAATTCTATAAACTTCACACAAAAAACTTTAGGAAGGTGTTTTTTTTTTTGTAAAAAGTTTTTATCTTTCACTTTTTAGTTGCGGTATCTACCCCACACAAAATCGAATAAGTACCACGACCTGTTATGTAAATAACAGTGACAGGAACTTACTAAAACATCATCCACAAAGGCTAAGTGGGAAAAATACGTATTATAGAAGCTAAATTAAATAAACCCAAGCAAAGTTAAAAAAATTATGTACGACCACCGCGCAAGCTTCCTCTACCAAATGAATAAAGAATTTTCAAAATCCGTCCACACTTGGCGAAAATATCGATGGAAATAAATAAAAAAACATACGCTACGAACATAGCACCTCTTCCTTTTGGGAAGTCGGTTAAAAATATATTAATTGGTTTTGAACCAAATATCAGCTAGCTTACTCTCGTCGATACTGAGTTAGACTGCAGTGACAACCAAACAGGCGGAAAATCAGTTTTCAAGGTTATCAGCTCGCTCAATGTTTTCTCGTAGGCATACCTTAGCCCAGGCCAGGGCCAGCGTATAAACTGTTCGACGACGCCAAATATTCCCGATCAATAACACCTTGTCGTTAACACTGTTGAAAACCGGGAAAAAAAAGTTCCGTTCGTTCACAGTGTTACAAACATTGACTTTTTAGCATGCGTCATGCTAAAAAAAAGAAAAGTTTGTTTCGAAAAGTGGAGTTCAAATAAATATGACACGGATTTTCAAAATACTTTAATTACGACTAGTGACTACGTGATAAGTGAAAGAGTTGTTTTAGTTCTACTACTAATAATCTTCCTTTAATTCTAATAATAATAATAAATACCCCACCGCCGTATCTCTACGTTGACGTCGTGGTGGGGCTTGTGTGCTCCGAACTCTAGGTCTGTGCCGGTAGAGTTTACTTCGCCGGAACAGGTCTAGGATGAGGAGCCAGACCAAGAGAGATACAAAAACCCGCAGGGCAGCATGTGGCGAGCTGTTGGGCAGTAGCGACCCCACGGACCCTACCTCCCGGGAGAAGTATTGTTCTTCACCTCTGGCTTGCCTTTATTGGCCGGCTGGAGTGAACACTGACGAGGAACAGAGCTCCCACCTCATTCTTGCCTTGATTGGCCGGCTTGAGTGGAGATTCGCTAGAGCAAATGTGCTCGGAGGAAGGAAGTATTCCAGTAAGATGCTGGTAGGGATCTTGACCGTACTTCCGGGATTGTCCTGATAGCCGTGGAATACCTCTCCACTCCTCTCAAGCACCTCAGGAAGTGTTGCCCCCTTGTCACTACGTCAGTATGTGCTAGCGACCGTTTTCGGGGGCCCATTATTGAGTCTGCAAGTCACCCCCTGCCATTTTTATCCGTGTATATATAAAACATTGATCAAGCACCCATAGTCCTTCCATAGTTCCAGGTTACCAGTCCACTTTAGCCACCCAAACCCATAGTTCAATATCATTGTTTTGTTTCCATATCCTGCAATAGTCCTACACCACCCGGGGGTTATCCTTGGTTGCCCTTGCATAGTGCGAACAGGGATAATCGTCGGTTGGTGCCCCATTTCATTATGGATGTCTAACGGGCCTCTGCGATTTGGCTTCGGCCCCTCGTACGCCTTCCAAAGGTCCGGAACCCCAGGGTACCGAGATATATTAAAGACATAATAAATATAATTATAGTTCATTAATATAAGTATAATTATATAATTTTAGTTCTAATTTCCTTTAATTTCACCCCATAGTTTTAGAAGCGCATATTTCACCATACTGGTAATCCGGAACCCTAAAAACGGTGAATTATCAAATTACCTACTTATGACTGGTGTTTTGTTTTCTCCGGCTCGTCCATACTGGCGCGATATCGCGGGCGCGACAGGCAGCGCTACCCTTGTCGCGCCTGTTTGTGGGAGCCTTTACATACATTATTCCGTTTTATATCGCCAACCACCAACAATATCATTAATATAAATTTATAATATATTTTTTCTGTTTTATTTGCAGTACCAGCCCGCGAAAACTACAAGAAATGGGGTTACCCTCTTCTGAAGGGCATGGTTCGTACACCTAATTATTAATGATACCTAATACCACGGATTAATACAGATATTTCATTCCGCAAAATCATTTAAATGAAACGCGACTTACGACACATTAAAGTGCAATTCAGTTCGCACAGCGCTAATTACCTACACTTATATTCACCTAGAAGTTACCTCTCTTTCTATCGCGTAACTCTTAATATCTTCTGACAACGTTACGCTCACTGAATTGGTCTGGCAAGACGAGCCCGCCGCGTAACCGCGTTGTAGCTTCATACCTAATATGCGGAGTGCGCCTCTTATACTATTTTTACCCCACAACGGCGAAGCAAAAAGGAAGGTTATGATTTCGACCGATATGTATGTATGTCCATCTGAACCCTCATATCTTCTAAACGACTCATCACAATTTGACAAATGAGGTATTGTTGGAAGCGTCTTGATCGTCCGCTGGTCGGAGAAATCTAGTCACACGTAATCTGTTCGATTTATGCCCCTAACACGTGTGACTCCGGATTTTTAATTTGTCTGTCTGTGATGTCTTGTTTATTATACCTTTTTAGTTGATTGACTTTTTTGTCGTAGTTGGGTTTTAGTTTTATAACTTTTAATTTTGTGGTAATACTGTGTTTAATTGATTGACTTGATTATTTGAATTTAACCCTAAAACCTTATTTGCATTCACACATCACATTAAGTAAAATGTTTGCAGTTTTCAATAATGTTATTCAAACAATAAAAAAGTGCAATACCTACACGGTCAAAATGTATGGAACAGCTGATTTCATGAATATAGTGCCAATTTATAGTCTCGGAGTAAAATGTCTGTGAAACATAAAGACAGAAAACTGAGCGAAATTATAAGGCCGGTTGTACACGCCCGTTTTTTTCACCGGACAACGGAAAGTTTTTTCCCCCGGATTCACGGTGGTGTATGGTTTATAATGATGTGATGTACATGCACCGGACGCCGGACCGATTTCCAACTCATACAAATATGAGAAACACGGTCCGTTGTCAGGTGAAAAAAACGGGCGTGTACAACCGGCCTAAGGGTTCCTTTTTTGTCATTTCGTTACGGAACCTTACAAAAGCGTGGGGCGGTGCGCCCTCATTAGCGATGCGCTTAAAAATGTAACATGCTAAAATTACAATAAATATGTCAACAGATGTCACCACCGCTAGTGGTATAAGCATGAAACAATATGAAGAACAACTCAATGGTTTAAGAAAAGAAAACTTTCATTTAAAACTGAGGATATATTTCCTTGAAGAAAAATTGGGCACTGGATCGCCACCGGCTGTTCAAGTAAGTACCTATTTATTACAACTCCAGACATTTCAGATAAAATTAAGGATAGAATTCAGACTAGACTGTAGCCATACTAGCCAAAGATATCTAACTGTATGTTCTCTGACCATAACGTGTCTCACAAAGCAAATGCAATACCTATCGATAAGCACAACGATCTAGTTGGAAAATACTACCTACCTACTTAAAAATATTGCACATTAAACAAATCCATATAAACACAATATCGAGTAGAATGTCTATTTAATTAGCCAATGTTTTGTCAAGGGCCTTTTAGAACACAATGTAAGACTTCAAGTGGAAGTGGAAGAATTGAGAAGGCAGCTGAGTGATAAACAAGAACTACTTGCTGCAGCTGCAGAAGCCATTGATGTGTTGGAACAGCAGGTATGGTACCATCTCAAAGAGATGTCAGCACAATGGACGGGGTCCGGTAGGACCGATGCCTGCCAGGGTTGCGGGAAAGTCCGAAAGGGATACCGGGACCTTGGCAACAGGCAAATGAAGGAACACGGGTGGGTTTTAGTCAGTAAAAGTCTGACACGCCCGCCAGAGCGGGAGAAGTCATTGGATGATTTCCCACCCACAAAAAAAAAAAAAAAGGTATGGTACCATGTTAACATGGTTTACTCTTGAATAAGATTTATTTTTTATCCCATAGCGAAAAGTAGCACGTCCTTAATTCATAATTAATAACAATCTAGCCTATAAGGCGCTGAGCAGACTTTGGACTATTTGTTCGCCGGACACAAAGGAAGGACCGCAATAAAATGGCAAAAATGTTCTGCAATCTATTTGTTTAAACTTGATTTGAAATTGCTATTTTTTTACAGGGTTCGATATCTACTGATAGTGTAGAAATATCCATGAACAATAGCAATATAATAAAAAAAGAAATTGCATCACAGGACCAGGTAAATTATCAAGTCATTAGTTAAATCTTTCCCCAAAGGGCCAGCACACTTCTGCGGACGTTTCGTCTAATAAAATCAATTCTAATCTAATAAAAATAAAATAAATATTTCTGTTTTGGAACATCCACGAGCATCGAATATGTCTAAAAAATCATCTGCCGGCGGCATGTAGACCGGTGTTGTGCGCTGTCCCTAAATGATTGATTAAATTTGTTTAAATTCCCTTATATTTTAGGAAACTGAAAAGAAAGAACCTGCGGATGATACATGTGCAGAATCTGAATCGGCTGGGTAAGCAACACACAGTTCGTTATTTTTTTAGGGTGTCGTACCTCAAAAGGAAAAACTGAATCCTTATAGGATCAGTCGAGTGTCTGTCTGTCTGTCCGTCTGTCACAGCCAATTTGCTCCGAATCCAATGGACCAATTAAGTAGAAATTTGTTACACATATGTATTTCTGTGACGAAAATAAATGAATTTTGAATATGGGGGTCACTTTTGGGGGGCGAATTAGAAAATTTAAAACGTATGGGAGAACATGTTTTTTCAACTACAATTTTAAGTTTGTTCTTGGGCTAAATTCATTCCAGCTATTACGGAACCCTTCATTGTGCGCGGTCCCATACGCACTTGGCTAGTTTAGACTCCGCTGTCCGTCCGTCCGTCACCAGGCTGTATCTCATGAACCGTAATAGTTAGACATGAAATTTTCACAGATGATGTATTTCTGTTGCCGCTATAACAACACATACTAAAAAACAGAATAACATTAATGTTTAAGGGGGCTCGCATACAACAGACATGATTTTTTTTTGCCGTTTTTATAGATAATATTACGGAACCCTTCGTGCGCGAGTCCGACTCGCACATGGCCGGTTTTTTTTCTCTTAAGTGCTGGCTTGAATTTGTAAATTGATTTCAGGGACTATTTGGCTGTTACGGTTAATAACGATGACTTGGTAAGTATATAGTAGAAGTAAATCATAATTATGCTGTTCTTATAATATATTATTTTGAACTAAGCACTTCGGACTGTTGTGCCAAGGGGATATCTGGTGGAACTGAAAATAGTTGTCTCTACCCTTATTTAGGATATTTTTGCTACTGGTCACAGTTTACAAGTCACGAGAGTCCAATTTCAATATTAGATTTAACATCAAATTGACAACATGCAATATGATAAAATATCATGACATACTCTCTTGCAGGATGAACTTGTCAAATTACGCAGGGAAAACAAAAAGGCTTTACAAATGATAAAAGGATGTATGAAAAAAATTCAACAGCAAGACAAAGAAATTAAGAAAATAAAACTAGTAAGTTATGGCTATTCATATTTTTGCAGGCTGTAAATAAACATATAATATTTTTGCAGATTTCAAATATTAAAAATTTTGCAGGACAAGGAATTAGTTTACGCGCATGTAAGCGACTCACAATTAGAGAAATACGAGGAAATACTGAAGTGTAAAGATGAACATATCAAGGAACTCGAAAGCAAAGTTAGGGATTTGCAGAAACATTTCGAGACAATTCAGAATGTCGACGCGGGGTAACAATCATTTCTATGCACTGTCTATCTTTCATAGACGAGTGTTTAAACATTGTTTTAATTTTTTAATGCCTGATTGACCATTCTTTTCATGATTTCAGAAATCTCCAAAAGCTGCTTACTAAAAGACTACAAGGCTTGACATATTTCCTTGATAAATTACTATCACACAAGTTAGTATAATATTATACCTATATTCAGAACCAAATCGTGTATTTAACAGCCGGCTTGTAGACTTAAATTATGATCCAACTATGGACTGTGATAAGCTTACAACTGAGTTATATTGACAATATAAAGTTATTTTAATTTAAATATAAGTTACCAGTAAATTCAAGTGTGAAAACTGCCTTTTCCTTGATTTTTATTTTTTATTTTATAGATGTGTGCTTGGTGAAGATAAAAAAAGGTTGGCTGAAAGTATACTAGAGCAAAGTCTCGCCTTGCCTGTTGGTTTGGAGTTGGACGAATCTATGGCGCCCGAGGAATTCACCATGGACGAGAGTAATATGGATATATCGCAGTCATTGAGAATTGAAGATTTAACTATGATGTTTGGTCACCATGTGGGATGTAGCGATGATAACAGATATTCGGCACAAAGAAAAGCTTTATTCAAACATTTCCCTCAAGCAGATGTCATATCGGAGTCAGAATGTTGGTCAGAGCCAGATAGGAATGTATCGCTCGCCCGCGTTGGACTGTGTGATACTGGCGTCGGACTGCGCGAATCTAGTACTGATATTAGCAAAGTTCGCTCAAGGCGAGCGCGTGTATCGTATGGATCGCGATCAGAAGACAATAAACCTACCACTGAAGGCTTGATTGAGGAACTGAACCATCTCACTAAGCGAACTGAACAGTTAGAGGATGAAAACAACGACTTAAATAGTAAACTTGAGTTTTCAAAGGAACAAATTAATGAACTGATCACAGAAAATAATGAATTAAAAGAAAGTTTAGTGTCTGAACAATCAAGTTTGGCTGATGCTAATAAAACTTTAGATGATTTAAGGAATACGGTTGCAAACCTGGAATCTCGAGTTAAAGGTGTCGAGCAAAAGCTCTCTGACTCTGTACAAACAGCTGATAGATTACGATCAGAAAGGCAAGAGTTGGAAGCCACGTTTATGGAAACGGAACGTTCCTTGAGGCGCGCTGCAGACGAAGCAACTGTGCAAGCGTCACAGGCTGCATTAGAAAGAGCTCGCGCCCAACATGACAGGCTACGCATTGAAAGAGAGTTGGAAGAGACACGTGAAAAGCTTTCTGATGCATTAGAAGTAAGCTCTCAACTTGAGATAGAAGTTACACGCAAAATGGCTTTGGACGTCAATAATAAAGTAGCTATTGTGCATGAAGGTCTTCACTCTGAAGAAGAGCGACCTACTTCACCAGATCAAGGTATCGATAGTGATAGGCTATCAAGCTTAGAACAAAACGATCCTGTTGCCCTGTCACCTCGTAAGTATTTCTTATGTTGCTATGTCCCTGTCACACATCTTATGACAAGTAGAACAAGAGACCGATGATTTATGTGCTCTTCTAGACTCGACGGTCATGTGTAAAATTGTCCAAGAGCATCGATCAAACAATTTCTATAATTGTTACTTTAATACTCAACTGCTTTCTTTGCAGGGTCATTATATGAGGAGAATGTAACATTGAAGCAGAAGCTCGCTCGGACCAAGGCGACACTCGCAGAAACTCTGATGCAACTGAATGCCGCTAATTTGCGCAAGAGAAGTGTTCAACGTGCTATTTGTAGAGAGATTCACAAGACTCAGGGAGTGTTGCGCAAAGCTCGTGATCAGTTTGAAAATCAAACCAATAATTAAAAAAACAACTTTGCGCAAAATCATGACTTTTTTTAAATTCTCATAAATTAACCACCTTTGAGGGTGCCAAAACAAGTGATGATATCCTTACATATTATAAAACAAAGTCCTCCGCCGCGTCTGTCTGTCTGTCGTCCTGTTCGCGATAAACTCAAAAACTACTGCACAGATTTTCATGCTGTTTTCACCAATGGATAGAGTGGTTCTCGAGGAAGCTTTTAGTATATAATAACCGACATCCACGCGGGCGACGCCGCGGGCATCAGCTAGTGTAAGATAAATAACATTATTGACTGAACTGACTTCCAAATAAACTCTTTTTGAGTGGAGATAAGTGTCAATCGAATGACTGAATATTTTTGTATGTTTATAATGATTTTATACTAAAACTTAGTGCTACTTATGGTAGGCAGTTACAAAATAATGAAATTTAAGTGATACAACTTGCAATATTAATAAACTGTCTAGCCCTTAAAATCAGAATGGGATAGCTAGTTACTTGTGCAATTTTTTTTTTCCAATTGAACAATCACTATCAAGGGATCTGTGATTGAGATTATATCTAAAATGAGATAAGCTGAAATATGTAATAATGATTTGTTTTTTTTTTTTGTTTGTGTACTTTAGTTGTGTAAAATATTTACCTAATTTAGTTAACCATGTCTAATATTATTTTAATTTGATTAAAAAACTAACTTAAAGATTGACTTTTATTCGAAGAGATTTCATGCAATTAAAAAATAATCATATATTTTTTCAGTGGAGAATTTTACCGGTTGTATTAGATGGAGCGCGGGCGGCCGTCGTTTAGCGGGTGTCACAAGTTATCACTTGTAGACACCCGTTGAAATTTTGCTAATCTTTAATGGATTTGGAGTCATTTTGGTAACAAAAATGGGAATTATATATAGCAATAACAAGTACATTACTGCGCGGCCAGCCAGCAATAAGGGCATTGATAGACAATCGTGAAAATGTGGGCTGAGGCGAAAAAAATGTACCATAGTGAGACGAAGCCAAGGCACCCATACGTAAGGCCATCAATGCCTGATTGCGGCCAAGGCTTGTATAGTACTTTTCTCAAATGCGCGAAAATTCAAACTGAGTAAGTAAATTATATAAAAAATCTGTCCAATATTATTTATTTCTTCTTTACTTTAATAAACAGCTCTATTTGTGAGCCAAACGAAAAGAGAATGCCACGGTGCCGTACCAACATGGGAGCTAGAGTGTCACAACCAAATATAGTTCATAAAATTACTCCTATTTTCTTAATCAGATTTATGTTTTTGTTATGAAAACGATTCCCGGCTTTCGGACACCAAAAATAAAAGTATTTTTTACTTTTCTGGTACGTATTTTCTGCTTATGTCACTGACATTGCACTTCAATTCCGAATGTTGCTACCTGTCAACGAACATTAAAATGAAGAAAATAATTTTGTAGGCACCGATTTGATTTATTCATTTAATATTAAGATAAAATATATTTTTATTTGTGTCAAAAAAAATCGTTAGGTCACGCGTTGCGTCGTAATAATTCAAATTATTATTTTGGAATATGTACATATGCGTTTACAGAAAAGAGGACTGATTCAAAAAAATAAAATGGCATTTTTATTGTGACGTACCTATTGCATTAAATGTTCTGTGGCGCCGTCACGGATGACGTTACTTTCAATAATGATTTCATCTGAACTATTTGAATATAATTATAATACTTATTAACAAATCAGGGGTTGGGGTGCTTTTTCATAACGTAGTCTTTGTGTGATAAATGTCATAATCCTTAGCGATACCTCCATCTAGAGAAAGACATCGGCCAGCAAGACAGCATCGCCGATGTATAAACTGCATTGTTAGAACAATAATTAGAATAATTACATAGAAATTACATCCGCGGCTATGATCGTGTTTTAACATCATAGATTGCACCGACGCCGACGCCAGTATTACCTCACCTAGTAGAAGCATTTACATTATAGTTAGCTTCTAAAATACCAACCCGCTTCCGGGGCTATTCGTTCCCCTGCCAGGGTTGCGGGAAAGTCCGAAAGGGATACCGGGACCATGGCAACAGGCAACTGAAGGAACACAGGTGAGTTTTAGTCAGTAAAAGTCTGACACGCCTTTCTGCTCCGCCCAGAGCGGGAAAAGTAATTTAATGATTTCCCACCCTCAAAACCCTACATGATTATTGATAAGTACCTACATGATTAGTACCCTACATGTATAATAATAAGTACATGTATAATGATAAGTACCCTACATGATTATTGATAAGTACCTATTCATTATCATTATATAAAAAAACTGACAACAAGAATTATTATTGACGTGAGTGATGCATTGTATAATTATCAGTGATCGGAGTAGGTAGATTTATTTTTGGTACTTGTATCATAAATGCACACAGAAAGAATAACATGGATAAGCCATTTTTCCGGAAAGTAATTCCGGTATTTCCGGATTCAATTAAATATTGTTAATGTTGGTAGTGATATTATTACTACTCAATTCAAAATTTAAAGGAAGGTATCAAAACTAAATTAATTCATTATTTATTTGCTATTTTATTTATTTGCTCATTTTATTACAATTCCTACCTTTTTTTTTTTGAGGATGTCAAATCATCAAATGACTCCTTCCACTCTGGCAGAATACAATTCCTACATAAGTTCCGGTTTTTTTTTAAATAATCCACCAATTCCGGAGGAATGTCCATATTAATATATACGTTTCGGATCAATGGCCCCAGTTCAATCTACCTACCCCGATCACTGATAATTATCCATCAGCAAACTAGCACCAAATCAAGAATTAATAGCGACCGATACTACCACCTTATTTGGCACCAACTCCACCATATCGAGTCAGTCACTTTCTCGAACTTTTAACCTCAAAATATGAAGCAGGTAAATAGTAAATAAATACGAATTGCGGGAATCCATGTAAAAAGTAGTTAATAATATAGGAAGAGCATTGAATTCTCCTCCAAATACACTACGTTTGGTTGTGACAGCGGACTTTTTGGCTTGGTACAGGGTGCCATATAAATGAGGGCATTCTCCTTTAAATTTAATCTTTGTTATGTTACCTCTTTGGTTGTCATGTGTTGAGGTAAATAGTACCTTCCATTTTTAGGGTTCCAAACCCAAAGGGTAAAACGGGAACCTATTACTAAAACTCCGCTGGCTGTCTGTCTGTACGTCTGTCACCAGGCTATATTTCATGAACCGTGATAGTACAGTTGAAATTTTCACAGATGAAGTATTTCTGTTGCCGCTATAACAACAAATAAGTAAAAACCGGCCAAGTGCATGTCGAAACACGCACAGTGAAGTGTTCCGTAGTTGGGATGAATTTATCCAACAAACTTAACATTTTAGTTGAAAAACATGTCCTCCCATACAGAATGTATGGGAGGACATGTTTTTGCAACTGCAAATTTAAGTTAGTCGATTGTTACTCGGTAACTTGTGCAGCCTACTTAGCTGTGATAGTTTTCGTTATTTAAATACCTAATACTGCCGTGAATGTTTTCACATATCCGAAACCAACCATTTAGCTGGCAGGGGGACACTAGACTCTAACAAAAAAAAATGCACTTTAAAACTAAATATTTCGCAAACGGATCCCTGAATCCAAAACTGGTAATCATAAACTCCCATTATTTTTAAACGACCTTTCCAACGATACCTCACACCATGGGATTGACGAGAACAAAAACCATTCCCTCTTTACGTGTACCTAAACTTTTTTTTTAACTTTTTGGTATCTAATGTTATTGCCACGGAATAGATAAATAAGGTTGGAATGGTAATGTGGGCGTGGCAAGCGCGCCACAATTATGTTTCGATAATCATAACTCGACCGATTCATTCATTCACCGCGTTTCGTGCGCTTCGGACTACTGCGGAGAACAGAGCTCTGCTTTAAAATGCCGTGTTGTGCAATTATAACTTGTAAAACAAAAAGTCAGACCGCAAGTATAGAGCGAGGGGGTATATCTTTCCATCGGTAAGTCGAAAATAACATTTAATTATAATTTTATTAGTAAAAAACATAAAAATATTCTGATCACTATGAAATTCCAAACATTAACGACATTATTGCAACAAGTAAAAAAGTATATTTTTTTTTGCACGATGTGTACTCGCGTAATCAACGCAATTACTAAGTCCGCTTACAATGTACTGCATGCGTCGCGTCCTCTTCACTTCAACCATTGACGTTTCGTCGTTTGCCCTGATTGGCCGTGATGCACGGTCGATAGTGAGGTGACCATGTGGTTAAATAAAATCATCGATAGAATTCTCAAATAATATAAATTTACGTTCGACAAAGATTCTTTTTGAATTATTTTGTATTTAATTAATGATAGTATATTTTTAGTTAGATGTATAATGAGTCAATTAAATATTACAATAATTATTGAACGAATGATACAATATAGTAAATACTTGTAGATGACAGATTTACAGGGAGAAATTGAATTCATTGGCAACATTATACGAGATCATTGTACTCATCTACAAGTATTTACTATATTGTATTTAGTATTAAAATATAAGTAAAATCCAATTTTACTTACGCAATAAATTATAAATTGTAGGTTTCCTAAAGAACCTAACGCCAGGGAACAATGGATTGACGTGACAGGTAGAGGAAACTGGATGCCGACAAAGACGAGTACTATTTGCTCTATACATTTCAGTAAAGATGATTTTATCATTAAAAAATCAGGTTATTTGTAATTAATAAAAGTAAAATAAATATTTCTTAATATTTATTTCATGTTTAATTTTCCCCCATACATTCATCAGATAATTTATCGATAAAGAATATCGGCTTTATCAAGCACTAGCGTGTATGAACATTTTTATTGCTTTTTGCGTGTGTGTGTCTATGGCTACGAGGGCTTAGTACTAGTGTGCGAACGAATATCTGCCCTGAGATTTATGTGTGTCTGATTTGGTTGTGTGCGAAATATTTGTAAACATAGGAGTGCGTATGTGTAGAAATTAAAATAGTGGGAGACAAGCGGTGACACTGGTCCTGATACAAAATTGGAGCTAGGGCCTTTCCAACCTTATTTATCAATTCCGTGGTTATTGCAGTACATAAGTGCCCCTTTCGGATCGGCCAGGGTTTTTTTCCTATTAAGTACCTATTATGATTTTTCCACAAAGGCACTTGTGTAACTTTCTAATAGATAACTAAACTTATAATTTTATTTAAAAAAAAAATCTTTGCGCCTTTTTTTGACGTTACTGAAGCTATAAGATTTACGCAGAAAAAATATCAATAAAATATTGGCAAGATGAGAATAAATATAGTAAATCCTGACATAAATAATCTGGGTTACGTTATAGCCATTGCAAATATCAGTGATAAGCATGATAGATCCACGCCTTCAGATTACCATTGGAAAATACTTAAATGCAGGTAAGTACCTACCTACATATTCATAAACTTATTTGTCATCATATTATATAAGTAAGTTTACATACCTATAATTACCTACCTATTTATTTTTCATTGTTTTCCTATAAAATATGCAATTACTAATGGATACCTAACTATACGTACTTACCTACATATTTTTCAGAATGATAATCTTCTCTCATTCATCAATCTTGGCTTGCCCAGACAAGAGGGACGTTAAACAAGTTCATATTATTTTCAATAAAGCAGGAGATAACTATGATAAATTAAACTCACTATTTGTCAAATTTTCGCTAATGCAGGTAAGTTGCTCAGTTGGTAAGTACCTCCGCATTTGGCGTTTGTCCAACGTAGGCGCCGAACATCTATACTAATATTATAAAGCTGAAGAGTTTGTTTGTTTGAACGCGCTAATCTCAGGAACTACTAGTTAGAATTGAAAAAATATTTTTGTGTTAGATAGTCCATTTATCGAGGAAGGTTATAGGCTATATAACATCACGCTACCGCCAATAGGAGCGGAGCATAAATGAAAAATGTTGCGAAAACACAGTTACACAGTTACAGGGAGAGTGAGAGTGAAGTTGTAAGTGAGGGTGTGAGAGAGAGAGAGTGTATGATATAAATATGTTATAAAATTACTCGAACGAAGGCTTCGGATTCTGAGTAGGATTGAGTTAGCAGCCATTGTTTCATCATTTTCTTAGCTTGGTTGGTTCTACAATTCTTGATGTCATAGATTTTTGCAATTTTGTTATAAACAAAACTGAGCATAAATTCTTGCATACGTTGTGCAAAAGCGGTTTTTACTACAGTAAGTGGACATTTGAAGATTCGTTGTTTGTGTAGATGGTGATATTTTGTGGGTTGGGTTGTTAATTTGTGTTGTTTGATTGTTTGAGTACTAATTTAAGGATGTATAACTGACGGACATTAAGAACTGATGCTTCTTTATATAGGTGATCTGTAGGATAACTAAAGTGTTTTCTATACATAACTTTTAAGATTGATCTTTGGGCTCTTTCCAATTGTATCATTGAAGTAATGCTGACTCCACCCAATACCGTAATGCAGTAGCAGAGAACTGACTCACATAATGCCACATACACCAAAATTTGGGGTAATGAAGTCGGTAAAAAGATCTTACATTTAATGTAAGATCTTTTTACCGACTTCAAAAAAGGAGGAGGTACTATGTTCGGGATGATTGTTTTTTTTTTTTTTTTTTTTTTTTTTTTTTTTTTTTATGTATGTTCACCGATTACTCTGCCGTTTGTGAACCGATTTAAAAAAATCTTTTTTTGTTCAAAAGCTTATACTTCTGAGGTGGTCCCATTGTCACCAAGTCAGGATCTGATGATGGGATCCTAGAGAAATCGAGGGGAACTTTCAAAAATCGTAAGGGCAACTAGTGCATTCCTTAATTTATTCATTAAGTATTTTACAGCACTACAATTTTATGAAGACCTGGAGTCGATCTGATGATGGAGCCGAAAGACAGTCAAGGGAACTCCTCAATGGTTTACAGCAGATACCTCATGTTTGGGCTTGATTAATTTGTATTGATAAAAACTTTACACTTGATGGGTTGTGACTGTCGTTAGGGGTCTGATGATGAAGACGAAAGACAGTCGAAGGAACTCCTCGGTGGTTTACAGCAGATATCTTGTGTTTGGGCTTGATTAATTTGTATTGATAAGAACCTTACACTTGGATGGGTTGTGACTGTCGTTAAGGGTCTGATGATGAAGACGAAGGACGATTAACGGAACTCCTCAACGGTTCACAGTAATTACCTTGTGTTTGGACTTAATTCATTTATATTGATAAGAACTTTGCAACCATATAGGTTGTAAGTGACATTACAGATCTGATTATGGTCACCTTATAATATGATGATGAGGGGAACTATACAGTGTAAGCAAATGTATAGTGTTCACCCTTATATTCTTGAGAAGGCACGGGAGTCTCATTAGCCAGCCGGTTTCGTATAACATCTAAACGATACTTGCGCTGTTCAGACGACTCGCCACTTAATCGTTTTTGAATAAGATTGAGTCGGCAGATCTTATCATTTATCATTTGGCGACTCCTGTGACAAATGAGAATGCATGTAATTTCTCATCTGAGATAACCTAGCATGACAAGCTAACGGTGATTCTTGGGAACCGGACATAGCACTCCGTTTGCGATTCTTAGATAGGCGTTCTTTTTCAGCAGTATTAGTCTCTTTAATTCTGTTTTTCTTCATGCGGGTGGCTCCTTTAGTTGGTCTACCCATGATTACAAAAATCAAATTACACAAAAAATGGAAAAATAATAAAACTTAAAAAAAAAAATTGACCGACTTCAAAAAAAAACAAAACAAAAAAGGACTACTTACTGTACTAAAAACCAAAAGACAAAAGTACTTCTTTAATAATAAGAGAAAAATAAAAAAATAAAAAAATAACTTTAATTTCGGAAGTCGGTGGCCAAAAACTAAAATTAAAAGCAAAGACACCGACTTCCGAAATTAAAGTTATTTTTTTATTTTTCTCTTATTATTAAAGAAGTACTTTTGTCTTTTGGTTTTTAGTACAGTAGTCCTTTTTTGTTTTGTTTTTTTTTGAAGTCGGTCAATTTTTGTTGGCCGAGTTACGTAACAGTTTCATTACGTGAGTCAGTTTCCTGATTCGCTTTGCTACTAAGTCTATATTATGGGGTCTGAATGAAAGACGCTGATCTAGCAGAACCCCTAGGTATTTTAGGGATTCGACCTCTTTGATTTCCTCACAGGTGCAAGGGACTGTGCTGCAAGTTGAAGGGTGGATTTTAAGATGTAAAGGAAGTTTTGGTGCTGATGAAAGTGTTTTAAATGAACTCTAAGGCCGGTTATACACGCCCGTTTTTTTCACCTGACAACGGACCGTGTTTCTCATATTTGTATGAGTTGGAAATCGGTCCGGCGTCCGGTGCATGTACATCACATCATTATAAACCATACACCACCGTGAATCCGGGGAAAAAAAACTGTCCGTTGTCCGGTGAAAAAAACGGACGTGTACAACCGGCCTTATTTGTTGATTCAGTAGGTACCTACTTACTTGCATTTTTAAGGACGGTGGAATTAAATCGGCGACTACAGAAATATATCAAAAATGTTTCCATTACACTATGACTGCAAGAATCGCACCTGTGTGGAATACACTGGAAGATAATTATCTCATAAATAATAGAGATTTTCTAACTGCAAAGGGACCTCAAGAAGGTGTCAAATATAATGTTTCAGTTAACGGTAAGACTAGCCGCCATCTTGTTTTGTCAAAATGTGTGATAGTCGTAGTTATCAAAAGATAGTACGTACCTATTTGGTGTTTAATCAGATGATTATATACAAAATAACCCTCCTTTTTTCTTCTCCGTAGTCGGGTAATGAGTACCTACTTTGTTTCTTGTTTTCTTTCAGACAACTACACTAGTATCGAAATAAATGCTGTAAAAATAAACTTAATGATATCGGAAGAAGAATTTTTGCCTGGTGAATGGATAAGAGTCCTGCCAAGGTCTGGGTCTAATTTATTTTCCTGTCTTACAATATTGTTTAATATCCTAATAACTGAGTGGTATCTAATCATGATTTCACTGTTGGTGAGCTAAGGACTGCCAAACTACAAGAAAGTGGTTCCAATTTAAGTCTTGGATTGGAATATTAAATTAAATTAAGTACAGCGAATGTGTTTTCCTGTTCTAGCCTGAACAGGGCTCTCATCGAAGAAAGTCATAAAGATTTTTTCGGAATATCAAAATTTAAATCCTATAAAGATTTACGTCGCCACTGGAAAAATATCGTAAGTTCTAAATGTTTTAATTTCGTTACCCTTATCTCTATACAGGCCGCATTTGCAGTTGCAAAAACATGTTCTCCCATACATTTCGTAAGGGAGAACACGTTTTTCAACTACAATGTTAAGTTTGTTCTTGGCATAAATTCATCCCAACTACGGAACTCTTCATTGTGCGTGGTCCGACACGCACTTGGCCGGTTTTTATTTTCTTTTTTTTTAGAAACATAAAACCTTTAGTGGGCTTAGGGGATAAGACAGGGGAGTGTAGGATTTTTACCTAACTAAAACCACACCCGTGGTCACCATCTGCACATGGAAGCGGGCTCCGTTACCTCTCAAAACACCGATTCAAACCCCCCTGTGCAACGCATGTTAGGGCACATCCTTGGGGAGACTGAAAAGGGGTCTCCCCAAACCTAACTGTGCAAGAGTGTAAGAAGCACGCGACCACTGTGCGCCGTCTTCCTTGAGATAACTCGGTGGGCGGACAGAGTACCTACCTACCCACTCATACCGCACGCGACCACAAATTCCCGCCTGCCTTAAGTGATACAGGTGGAACTTAAGCGTGTTAGGCGTCGAGCTGGTTGCCTCCCCGGCCGGTCTTCTTCTCCGAGCAGAATCAACCCTCTCACGATCCCGTTTGGCAGCCTACTGAAGTCCTGACCATCACGGTCTCATAGAAGGAGTAGGCTATTTCCCTCCTGTTTTCCGACTCCGCTAGCAAGACGCATCTACTGCTGGCAGATACAGGTCTGGCCCGATCCTGGCCACTAGGACCAGTTTTTGTAACTTACCAAAATGGATCGATGTCAGATGACGACGACGAGATGTTGTACCTATGTAAAGCGTGCCTTATGTCTTAACAGCACGGATATCGTCTGCCTGAAGAAGAATCTTCGTATTACTCAATTCAGTTCTGGCGCGGAGAGCCGTTACTTTACCCAAAGCTATGTGTTATCAGAAATTTTCCTATTGTAATTCCGACTCCAAAACCGTTAGAGGTAAGAGTTACTCCTTGAATATATTTTTAGAAAGTGAAATTCTATACCTACACTGGAAAATTTCAGCCAACAGTTTTCAAAGCCTCATCTCAAAAGAGAAGAATTAAGGTATAGTCGACCTCGTATTTGCTTTAAGTATCACTTTAGATTAGACAAAATTCCCTGTGAACTGAAACTTCAATAAGGTTGAACTGTCTAATTGTCTCATAGACAAATAGGTACTTTTAAACTTTGTCGTTATACGACGTGCAAGTGACATTCAACCTAAGGGCATTAAAGCAGTCGAGCGAGGTAGCAAGACACCGTAGAGAACAGTCACCTAGATCCGTTTTGTTACAATTAGAGTATTATGTAATTCTTTTCTTTCTTCAGAAAGTAATAGTCTCAAGACTTTTGAACTGCCTAAACAGCAAAATGGCCAATCTTCTCGGTACGCCACTCAAAATTCAGATACAAAACTCGCAGCAGGAAAATGAAAACTTGATTGTGAGTACTCTACTCCTGTTCTACTTACATATTTAGATATGGATAGAATTGATAGAACCTATAGGTATACAAATTCGTTTTGAAAATCCCAGATTTTCGTAGCAACGCCAACGTAGCGTAAATTATTGAGACTACTAGGTATCAATTAATTTATCACGTCTTGTTTTAGGTGCCAAACGATAGTTTATCAGAAACGCAAGCAGTGAGTCTTTGCACACCAACACAGCAATCTAGAGTCTACAGACAGCATGAAGATTTTAGTGGGTAAACTCATCCCTGGCGTGTTTTGTACGGTCAGCAACGAAACAATTTGATACACGGCTTTTCTGCATTTGATGTAGGTACCTCATAGTTGAGTTAGTGTTGGGCCTACCTAGATGAGTCTCGTGACCCTACTAAGATATACGTAACTACTATACCAGTCGTTTAAAAATATAATAAAAGAAATTAGCTATTGTCATCAGTGTGTCTTTATTTCTTATAGAATAATAATTGGTCATTGTTTTAAAAAATTGCTATTAATAATAATATTGGTCATCTTACCTAAGTTAGTACCTACTAAAATTCAGTGTGTAAACAATAGATAAAATTTTAGGATATTAATGAATATTGTGTAGTATTCTTAAAAAAAATTACCTGTTTGTACTAATTTAATATATGTAAAATAGTAGTAGATACCCATTACCTTCCTACCAATTATCTAGTGTTAGGTACCTCACTAGATAATTGGTAGGAAGGTAATAGGTACCTGCTACTAGTGAGGTACCTACGTTATGAGCTAAATATTCCAAGATAAAATGTTGTGAACCAGCACCCTAATTGCATAACACACGATCAATCATAATCTGAATCATTTTGATAGATATTTAATTATTTGCTAATCCATGTTCGAAAAATTTGTCTGCTCAGCAACGTAAATAACGCAATGAATGTTGTTGAACTGTCAAAATGAAGCGGATTATGATGATTGATCGTCTGTTACGCAATTAGGGTGCAGATTTGCAGAACACTGCCTTCCAAACAGTAGTTCCATTTGGTACCTTTTTATAGATTATGTGTTGTTAAATGTGACATATTAAATCAACTAGTAGCGTTATTTGTCGGCGAGGACTTCAACAAAACCCCTCTTCTTGTCGGTGATAAGGATGACTGACTTGCTGTTTGATGGAAAAATCTGGCTACTGACGGTGATAAGTTTCTGTGTGCGTGATACGGAGATAATGAGGCTCTGGCGGGCTCCTGTAAAAGTACAAAAATGCAACGTTCATTGATACACTTGTTTTTTCGGATCACCAACCACTTTTATCATCGAAATTATTTATTTATCACTGCTCTTCTTTGTTACCACCCGAAGTCCCGAATACTTATTATAATACCGAGAGTAGGTAGGTACGTGTATACCTGTTTATGCTGATCTCGCATTTTAAAGGATTTCCTTACAATGCGAGGTCAGCTTATACTGGAAATGTATAGCTTGAGGTGTAGCCGTGTGTAGTTACCTATACCACCCCGCACCTGGAGCTAATATAGACTGTTGGTTGGAACACTGGAACCTTCAGTAGATAAGTACCACTACCTAAGCCAAAACGAAAATATAATTTAGTTACCGATCGGTCCGTCTGTCTTGATATCCTTGGTGACATCGTTGTAACATGTTCGTTATAATTTTGTATAGTAGGTGGGTTCATCAAATGAGTTAATTTGTAGCCTTTTGCCAGAAGTTCCAAAGTTTTACCTGAAACGTCCAAAAGTTATGGAGATGGGTAGTTACACACAGCGAGAAAAACCGTTGGTCATGATTTCGATTAAATGAGATACGTAGGGAGTAGCAGAGGAGGCCCAGTCAAGGCCGTAGGCGTAGGAGTTCAAATTCATGTTTTTTTTATTATAGAGCCTTACAAACAAATAAGAACCTGTTAAAGTTGTAGGAATGTTAGTATTACATCTTCCAGTAACCAAAATCTTCTTCAAAGCCGGGAGGTTATTAAAAATAATTGCCACAGCTGCTCCGTCCGCTAGTTGGGATGAATCGCAACATGACAGTAAAGACGTCCATTTATCAGTGTTCCAGTGTTCACCAGAAAATACTGCTAGTTGTAAAGTTGACGCACCTGCAATTATAAATAGAACATAACATCAACCAGACCTATATTCCCCGAAGTGCTAAGCAGTGTGTTAGTGGGTACCTACACAAACTACACCCACATTTCGCCAGTTTTGTTTTTAAAGCACCTTATGCCCAATAACACTTTGCCAGCCGTGGCAATCCAGAAAAACCAAGACGTCACGCTTAGCCACAGCAATTGCGCATGCGATGACTAAATACTTAGCACAACGGTGATGGTATCTATGTAAATATCTTGTAATTGTATTGACAGCTGAAAGCTGATAAACGAATAATTAATTTGTCACAGGAAGTCTAAACTCTTATCACAGTGCAGCACGGAAGAGCAATTTTGGGGGCTACGCATATACCTGTTTCACTTTCTGGTAATTTCCAACTCTAGTTAAATTAGGTATCTACCTACCTACATGGGTTATCAAGGCCAAGGAAGTAACAGAATCCTGATTATTTAATCTGAGTTTTTTATCCTGGCGTCCAGTTGGAGTACACTTACATACCGATTACTGACCTACAAAAAATGAACTGTTTTGTAAATACATCTAAATTATTACGTAAAAAGTTACTCACCTGATTCGCTCAATAAATGGGGATTTGCTCCAAATTGCAGCAATGTTTCTACTATAGTCGTACAGCCATAACGGGCCGCCAACCTGATAGGCCAACCGCCTTCGAAATTAGGGTCTAAACCAGAGCGCAAAAGTTCAACAAAATCATCCTCCTTATTACAAAGAATATTTTTTTTAATCTTGTGCGTCTTGCTTTCCATTTTAAAGAGCGCGGAGCAATTTTTAATTTCCCCGTTAATTTTAACTACCCACATGTAGTGGATAGTCAATTCTGTTGTAAATTATTTGTTTTTTACATAAATATATGCTAGGTACATACACGCAGCGACTATAATTGCTAGCGATAGCGACTCGCTGGCAATTTCAAAATCTCACATCACCCACACAGATTTTTCCAGAAAGTCACCTGTGACTTAATTGCTGCGTACAGATCGACTCAAACTTAATGGCGGCTCGGGAGTTAGCTTTTAGCTGTGCAGTACCCTACCCCTCACCCGCGCTGTCACATGAAATTGTTACTGCGCAGCGACTCGCCTCATGTTCCGAGCCGCCATTAAGTTTGAATCGAACTGTATCTAGCGTACCATACGTAGTATCTCTAAGTAGTCTGTGAGCGTACCCTATATGTGAATGGATGCGTATAGCAGGTTGCCGTGTGTACAATCGGTAAAATTATAGCTGATAATTTGCTACAAATTAATTCTGGGCTGGCGATCGGCGGATTGGCGATTTCCTACTTATTAGTTCAGGTTTCCTCACAATATTTTTCTTCGCCGATGTCAGTGATGTTCAAGATAAACTTAAAACGTACTGAGTACATATATATGAACTGAAAAAGTCACATTGGTAGCCCGGATTTGTGCTGCTTTGATGTTTCAACCTAGTTGCATGAGTGGCGGACCCACAGAGTTTTCAGGCCGCTGGGCCATCACGATATAGAGCATTTTATAGATTTATTTCTATTGTGGGACAGGCCCAAACTTTTTTATTTCCATATCCATATTGGCTATTGACCCGGCCAACTAAGTTTTCTGTGAAATTAGTGGACACGCTACTGTCGTCACGGTGAAACCAGAATGTACGCTTCTGGTGGCACTTATGTATGCAGACAAACTTTAACGTGGAAAAAATGAATAATTACTACTTATGATTAAACTAGGATTATGTACCATACTTACTACTTCCATGATACAAACAGAAAAAAAGAGAAGAACAATAGTCTTGAATAATCTGTGATCAATAATTGTCAAATCACAACACAAATGAGTTTCACATTGACTGAATCTCTTGATTGCTGTTCCGATAGACGTAATATCTAGTCTGTGGTCTCTGGTTCCGGTTGCCAACCTTGGACTTTGTTTGTCATTCTTGTCAGACGTCAGTAATTGTCAGTTGTCAATAATGTCAATGTCAACCATCCATGTTCTGATGGATGCTCCGTGGTCTGTGCATCCATCCATCGTCAACAAAAAATAAAATTGATGGAACGAAATGAAGAATTGAAGAATGAAACTACATTTAATTTATATTTCTTCGAAGTAGTTATTATTCCTTGTACTCTTTGTCCTAGGCGCCGACAGTAAAAGAGAAGGAGAAAACAAACTTTTCTCCAAATATTTAAAATTAATCAATTATTAATTACTCTAAAATAATTATGGGAAGGCAAGTAGAAAAAGTAACCTGACAAACACTACATATTATTTTTTTAACGTACATAATAGCTAGCTGTATTTTTAAGGCATGCAGAATGGAGGAAAGTTGCGAAAAGGGAAAGAAGAAAACGGATCCGCACAATTCAAGCTAAAGAAAGAGGTATGTCAACAAGAATTATGGGTAGGTACCTATTCATATTGAATTTATTAGCTAAGTGGTAGGTTGGTCTGAGGTGGTAGGTATGTATTTTAAAACACAGGTACTTCATTATGTACTGTTTTATCATATATTTATTTTGCCAGATTTAGCCTTCCTTCTTTATTTTTTTACTAGCTGCGCCCCACAGTTTCGATCGATGCAAAGATGGATAAAAAAATCGCAGGTTGCTAGTATGGGTTGTTCTAATAATTGAAAATTTATCTTCTAGATAAAATTTTATTTACTGAATGGTATATCAAACAACAAAACCTAGAGGAGGAATTAATTATTGAACAAATCAATAAACAAAATGATGAAGAAAACGAAAAATGGATTCAAGCTGAAAAAATTGCAAACACGCAATGGAAAAAACTTCAAGAAGAAAAAGAAAGACTTAAACAAAAACGCCTTGAACAAGAAGCTAAGCTAAAGCTGGTAAGACTGCATTGTATCCTTGTATATTAAAAAAATCTGTACACAAATTTTTCACTCTGCTGGCTCAATCAATAAACTTGTTTTATTTTTGAAGTACCACAAACTTGACTTGACTTGACTTGTTATATTGTTGTTCTAAACTCAATGGAGGTCTCAGACACCATAATAAACTTTTAAAATCATTAGGTATAATAATACTGGTTAGACTGGAAGCCGACCCCAATATAGTTGGGAAAAGGCTAGGCAGATGATGATGAGGTATAATAATACAATTTTGGCAGGAATGGGAGTTAGAACAGAAGAAAAAACAATTAGAAGAAGACAGGATGAAAGCAGCTCAAGAGGAATTGAAAAGAAAGCAAGACATCTTCATGGAGCACTTGGATTTGTTTTTATCTGGAGATTCAGTTGAACCTCCCGCCGAATTGAAAGTGATGCATGAGACAAGACCTGATGCTGAACTTTGTCCATTTTTCTCTAAAACAGCATGTTGTCGATTTGGTGATCAATGTTCAAGGAATCATCAATACCCTGGCATCAGCAAAGTATATCCTTTTCATAAATTTAATTTCATAATGTTAAATAATGAAACATATTATATTACAGCCCATACTGTAGGCAAAAATTTACATTACTCTTTTATGTTACTCTTATGCACACTATCATCTGTGTGCATTTTGAGTTAAATGGCTAATAATAAAAGAAACTTTTTATTTTAGGTGTTATTAGGAACCAATTTTTATAACCATTTTGGGTTAAGTAATGCAAATGTCAATGAATATGACACAGATATAATGTTAGAATTTGAGGATAGTGATACATATAAGGAATACAAAGACTTTTTCTTTGATGTATTGTCAGAATTTGAAAAATTTGGTAGAATAACACAGTTTAAGGTGAGTAATGAAATTATAATCCAAATCAGCAAGATAATAATCGACCTTGTCTCCTAGAGCCTAGACAAGTTGAGTAAATCAGAAAATTTGAAGGTGATGAGAAAACTTTGCATTAGCTCATGATTAATAACGGATTGTTGACCACTTAGTATTTGTTACAAATATGTATTTAAATATAATTAGGCTTCCATTATTTAAAGAGAATCTATTATTTTTATTAGAACTATTGAATAAAATATTTTTACTCAAATCAACTTCAGATTTTTACCATCTACATACGGTTGACATTTTTATAATGAACAAAAGGAGGTTTGTATACAAGTCCTAAAATTCTATTTTTTACATAAATAAGAGATACCGGCATCATACCTATTTGGAATTCGTTATAGTTAAGGTTTAATCTGGTTGTAGGTCTGTAATAACTATGAAAAACATCTTCGAGGAAACACATTCATAGAATTTGCTGAGTTGCGATGTGCTGTAGCGGCTTATCGATCTCTACATACACGCTGGTATGGCGGCAGACAGTTATCCTTACAGTTTTGTCTTATAAATTCCTGGAAAAATGCTATATGTGGTAACTAATCTTTATTTTGTGGATGTATAATTTGTATGCCTTGTTGTGGAATTAAAATGAATGTGAAACTATTTACTTTACAGGTCTCCAATTACGAAGGCGGTGCCCAAAGGGTCGTGCTTGTAATTTTTTACACGTCTTCAGAAATCCAAATAACTTATATAATGGATATTATACCCATGGAATTGTCCAGGAGAAGGATAGGTGAGACAAGGATATTAAAAACGTATTATTTAGTATCTTGATAGCTTTGGTAGCAACAGTAGCAAGTACTCAAATATACATGTTTTCAGGTCTTCCCATTCGTCAATGCGGTCATGGAGGTGGTCTGAATCACCGGAAACCGATGTCTCTAAAAGAGTGATTTCAAGACATTCTGAAAGTAGTGACAGACGACGTCGCAGATCTCGACACCGCGACGAAAATGATAAACATTACCGACGAACTTCAACTCGACGAAGTGACCGTCGTTAGTTGCGAGCTATTGATTTTCTAACGAGGTATTTTAAGAGAAAATGCTCTAAATAATAACCTGGGTACTTATTGAACTGATATTTTTTTGTAGAACATACAGAGCCAAGTACTTTTGTACCTATACTAATATTATAAAGCTGAAGAGTTTGTTTGTTTGTTTTAACGCGTTTATCTCAGGAACTACTGGTTGGAATTGAAAAATTATTGTTGTGTTTTGATAGTCCATTTATCGAGGAAGGTTATAGGCTATATAACATCACGCTACGATCAATAGGAGCGGAGCATAAATGAAAAATGTTGCAAAAACGGGAGAAAGATATTTCTTTTTGAGAGCTTCCGTTGTGTGCGCTGCGTAAACGGTTTAAGTTACGCAAATGTCATGTATGATGGAATTGTTCCTCTTTAAAAGTTCTAAAAAAAGTCCGCGACAGCATAATTATGTCTATCTTTTAAGATTGACTCACTATAACCTTTTTTAATGGTAATCAAATTTGTTCGAAATTAATGCATTATTTGCGAAGGAGTTTTGTCAAGATAATATTAATTTAAGGGGTTTTTCGTATAAACTGTATCCATTCTTCCTAAAATGCTTTTCACCCTTTTATAGGTCGAATTTCCAAAAACCCTTTCTTAGTGAACGCCTACGTCCTAATAACTATCTGTGTGTCAAAAGCCTACTCTGTTCAGTGGTTTGAGCTGTGCGTTGATAGATCAGTCCGTCACCCTTGCGTTTTATATATATAAATTACATAATTATGTACACACGGCTACACATCAAGCTATACATTTCCAGTATAAGCTGATACTGACCTGCAAATTGCGAAACCCTTAAGAAAATTTGAATTTCGCGGGCTACCTAAGCTCTCTTCAAAGCAGGCCCCGACTGGTGCCGGCCCGCCTCTGCAGGCTCCGTCTAGTCAAGCGGGAGGAGTCAAACACTTCGTTTGACTCTCCTCGCGGCGCCTAGGAGGGCCGCGCGTGGAACATTGCGCGCCACCACCTCGGGTCTTATATGATAAGGGGACGGCAGACGTCCCCGAGTCCGCCGTCTCAGGACCCATTTAGGGCATTATCTGCCCGGTGCGCCTGCTGCGGGCCTGGAGAGCACTTGAAATCTCCCTCTCCCTTTCCGCTGCCTCCATCTGCGACATGACATTTTCGCAGAAGGAGATCACCGCGTCCCACGACGCTGCGCCGCCGACCATAGAAAGAATCACAACCGGCAGCAACAGGTCGCTTCCCATTCCCGACATGAGGGCACGGCGCAGCTCCTCCCAAGCTGCACACTCTGCAAGCGTATGCCAAGCCGTGTCCTTCCATGGTGACCAAACTCTGATTTAACTCCACACAAAAAGCGTGGTGCGGCACAGCAAGGTTTGTATAGCGTTTCGTACACGAGAAATACAGTCCAAATTACATAAACCGCGACGCGCCGCATCGCGCTTTGTATACTAGAGTTCCGAAACCACTCTCATTTTAGAACTCACACCTCCAGCCACTCTTCCAGCCCGCTATTCTTGCCGATCAACGCCGAGTCCCATGACAGAGGTGTGGAAAAGGACATGAGCATGCTGTGGTTTAAATAATGGCATCTCGAATTAAAGACGCGGCGTTTTACAGCCCGCTCTCCTTGCCGACCAACACTCGCAGGGACTGACAATGAACAATTGAACTACTGCGGTTTCGCGGCGGAGTTGTGTTACTGCGGTGAATAGCGTCTGTTCTTCGTGCTGACTGCTCCACCCCACTACTCTTCTGCTCTCAGCCGGGCCGCAGACCAGCTACAGTGTGTCGAGTACAGAATCATATTTAAAACATGTTTTATGTAGACAATAACTATTTTAAATGAAATATTATAATGAAAGTACCTACATGTTGTATTATTGTTTCGTTTATTTATTTATTCTTACCTATTTACATTTTTAAATATTTCTTAAGTGGGTGATAAACGTGCGTACTTAAAGTACGCAGTCTTTAAGTTCGCGACCTTACTCGGCTCGCCGTCGGTGACAGACGTGCGTACTTAAAGTACGCGGTTTTTAAGTTCGTGACCTTACGCGGCTCGCCGTCGCCGCGTCGGTGACACACGTGAAGCTTTCTCAGAATTTCATTGTCATCGCGGCTCGCGGCGGTGACAGACGACGAGCCAAGGCGGGCTACGAGCAAAATTTGAAACCTGTTGGATCGCCGACGAACTAAATCGGCGGTTCTTAAGTCCGCGTACTTAGCATGACACACAGGCGAGTAAGCTCGCCGAGCCATAAGTACGCGGACTAGCTCGCATGTCTATCACCCGTTTTAGGATAAAAATTATTTTAAAAAATAGAGGTCCGCCGCGCCGGTTTCGGTAGCAGGCTCCATTACTATATGATTTAAGTATATTAAATAAATATTTTAAATGTTCAGAATAATCACTGCTACATCATCCAGGCGGCACGCGCGACGACAAAAACACATTGTTGTTAATAAGAAAGTCCTTGACGAAATAAAACATGGAATTAGTAAGTAAAGTTCATGGATTTGGTTTTTGGACGTTTGAATAGCTGTCAACATTACTGACACTCACAGACTCACTTCACATTTATTTAGAGTCAATGTCAAAAATGTCAATTGTGTAATCTGCTCATGTCATGTCATTCCAGCAACAGCAATTCCAGATAAAGTGGTCTTTGAAAGCGTGAATTCCAGTCATTTTGACTGTTGGTTGATGTTCTCCTTGGTGTGGTGTGGTGTTAAAAAGAACTTCAAACAATTAGATAATTACTTTCCAAAACAATTAGATAATTACTATCTTTTTCCGTTATACGTATAATGATCTAATTCAAGTATTACGGATAATCATCTATACATCTCGATAATGGTTCTAAGATCAGTATTTTCTTTAATGATAAGACCTACATATTTGTCGTATTACACTATTTACAAACTTACTTCTGCAACAACTTTTACAAGTATATTAAAAATACCTCCAAGCAGTAATTTTATTAATTCAATAGCTTCATATAAGACTAGAACAAGGACTGTAGAGAAAACTGGTAAATACATTTTTTATTCTCTGCGCTTGTTTTTTCTGTGAGATATTATGGTTATGCTTACAGCAAAAGAAGCGCCCTATAATAATTTTCTACCTGTTTTAGGTTATGATGCCTCTAAAGCAAAAATCGTTTTAGCTCTCAATTTTCAGTCAGCTGAAGATGCTTTACCTTTTTATAAATTACCCATTAAAACTTTGATTCATATATATAAAACTACGAAAGATGATGAAAGTAAAGGATTCTGCCAAAATAGATTGTACTACATTGCATCCAGGCTGAAGGTATGGTCCTATGTTTTCAGTTTTCATAATATATGATTAACTCCTTGTGACTCAGTGAATTTACATGTTTTTTACAGGTGCCACCATCAGTGCTAAGTGAAAAACTTGCCAAGAGAACTTTCATATATAGCTTATCATTTAATTGGATTCAGAAAGCATTAGATGTGTTAATAGGTAAGTGATTAATATGCCTTGTTTGACTGGCTTGGAAAAATATTATATTACCCAGTACCCCTTGTAGTAGGTATTTATTAGAATGTGCATTACTACATAAAAATATGAATATTATTTCAGATATGGATGTGTCTGCAGATAGAATACTCAGGGATCTATGGGTGCTGAAGTACCATCACGAAACAATCTATGAGAGACTTCTAAGAGTTAAAAATATGGGTATTGACAATTTATACCCATGGATGGTTAGATGTTCAGAAAATATTTTGAATAGGTATGAGAGCAAAACAAAAAGTATTAATTATTGTTGGTTAAATTCTATTCAAATTTTAAATTAATAAGCCCATACTGACTGCATGAAATCAGATAGACTGGTATTAAAAAAATATTTAATTTGGTGGGTTTACTCATGTTTAAAATTGTTTTCAGATTTATAACCATTTCACAAGAAACAAAGATCATCTTGGGTGAAAGTAATTCAAAACAGACATATCTTGCTAGTCGTTTAAATGTGACTGTTGACAATATTCAAGAAATGTGCATAAAAATACCTGCACTGAAAACAATTCGTGTAACAAAGGTTGCCATAATAACTGAGATTACATTTTGAAACTATAATATTATGAAGTTCCTCCTAATTTATATAATTGCAGTATATTTTTAGGTGAAAAATTTCCTAGACTTCCTCCTAACTGAAGGTTTTGATGTAGAAGACATTGCCAGTAAGCCTAGGGTTTTGTCAGCATCTCAAAAGACAGTAAAGCAGAGACTAAATAAACTTCGTGAATTGGGATTAAGTCAAATCAATTTAAATGTACTTTGTAGAAGTAAGAAAGATTTCAAAAAGTACTGTGAATCAATCGAGTCTATATCTAAAGAAAGTAAGTATCTATAATAATTTGTTCGCACATAATAGGGCATTCATTCATTTCAAACACCATTTCTATTCATTAGATGATTAAATTCAAAATCTTTAATTCGAGTCAAGACTCATTGTAAAGGGTTAACCTCTCAATAGTTGATGCGCAATCTAAAATTGTCACAATGTTTTTTCACCTTTTTTTGTTTTAGTATTTCACGTAATTAATTCAAAGTTTGAGTTTTTTTTTTTTTACTTACATTGGTTACGTTTTTTTTAAATATTGTATTCAATCATTATGATGAGACCTCATCGATATCATCATCATGCTGTTTACAACCTTTCGGAAAATGGGTTAGTGCTACTATCTGATGGCAACTCAAGCACCAGACACGATCATTGGTCAAATCAAATAGTGCGCGTTTCCCCCGTCTTCCTGTTATATACTTCCGTCGTTTTTTGCGCAATCACTTCCACAGATTTGATTATTAAGATTTAGATTTGGATTGCAGGAAAGCGACGAGGAAAGATGTTACACACCAAAAATATTGGGTAACGTTTATCAGCATGAACACTGATTACTTACCTTTTATTACGTAACATATAAATGTATTGTGTGGGCATTGCCCACATTTTAATCGCAACTCATTAGCTGGTGGTAGCCTCAGACCAACAAAAAAAGTTAGACGGAGCGCTGCTCTAACATCAAAAGTGAAGCCACAAAACTATGCTCCTTCAAGTAAACACAGGCTCACGCACAAACCTACACTAAAACTGTGCTCATCGCTCCTAGTACGTCACGAGTCGTCGTCTAGTAAACATCAATAAAAAAATAGATTTATGCCTTCTTATGTAGTAAAAACAATAGCAAATCACATAAAAAGTCTCACGGAATCACTTGTATATATGCGAAGTCAGCTTACACTGGAAATGTATAGCTTGATGTGTAGCCGTGTGTACGTAGTTGAAATAACATAGTTTTTTAATGTTTATGAGTTTTAGGTCACTTGGAACAAAAAAATTCAACGAATGAATGAATGAAAGCAGTGACATAACGTGTGAGGGTTGCCATAATGTGATTTCAAATTTTCCCATTCGATTAAACCGATTTAAATTATGATTTCTTATTTCGAGTAATTATATTCCTGTTATCTTTTTTTATGTATTTACATTTTAGATTTCAAAGTAATACTTAATCTAAAAGTAAATGGATAGTAGCTATACCAAATAGCGGTGTAAAAATGTTTTGTTATTGTTTCAGAATAGAAGTCCTTCTTAACAATTGTGTTATAATAGCATACTCAACAATATCTTACTCGTACAATATTATCCTACCCATACAATATTATTCCCCAAATTATAGGGAAAACTTTAACAAATGACAACCCTTTTAACATACACATAGATAAAAAGGTGGCTTCACTTTTGATGTTCGCAGTGCTCCGTCTTTCTTTTTTTGTTGATCTGAGGTGGTAGCACTATATAATAATTGACTCTTTTTAACCGACTTCCAAAAAGGAGAAGGTTCTATGTTCGTCTGTATGTATTTTTTTTGTGTATGTTCATCGATATTTACGCCAATTGTGAACCGATTTAAAAAAATCTCTAAGGTATACTCCCGAGGTGGTCCCACATAAATTGCATTAACTTTGCTTGCGTAGTTTTTGAGTTAGCTTCAATAATACGTATTTTTCCCACTTAGTTTATCGTCGTTGCGTCAACCTCTTATGTGTAAAAATCAATTTTATGAGAAAATCAATAAAAACCATCTACTGAAAAATATATAATGAAACCAACTAAAACAAAAAATATAGGTATCAACCACATGATTTCCAGCTTTTTACTTTTCTATTGTTAGTTGAAATGAAAAGTACCTAGTATCTTTGTAAAAAAAAAAACATATTCAGTTAATACTAAGAGATTTTGGTTGCGCTTTATGTATCACATCACATCAGAGCTTTTAAACTAAAATGCCTATATTAATAAAAATCTATTAATTTTATTGAAAAAAATAAAGAAGTTCTCGGTATACACGGTTAAGATATAATCAAGATAACAGTTGAATCACAAGCTAGAATTAAAAAAAGGTACTTATCAAAGTACCATCCACAAATCAGAAGTCGGTTTTTTTTTTTTTGTAAATAGTTTTTATTTTTTACTTTTTAGGTGTGGAACCTGCCCCACTCAAATTCGAATAGCACTACCTGCTGTGTAAATAACAGTGACGGAGTCATATAAGATAACTATCATCTACGTAGACTAAGTGGGAAAAATACGTAATTATTGAAGCTAACTCAAAAACTACGCAAGCAAAGTTAATAAACAAGCTTTCAAAAAAAAAGAATCATCAAAATCGGTTCAAAACAAAAAACAGAAAAAAAAAAATACAGACGAATTGATAACCTCCTCCTTTTTTTGAAATCGGTTAAAAAGAGTACACACGGCTACAAATTACCAGTATAAGCTGACCTCGCATTGTACGGAAATCCTTTAGAATGCGAGATCAGCATAAACTGGAAATGTATAGCTTGATATGTAGCCGTGTGTACCTATGTGTTAAGAAACTCCGTTTTTTTTTAGTCTTTTATTTATAAAATGATAATGATACCCACCACATTTCCGGAGTTCCGATAACAAGTTTAATTTCACTCTTTATAGAGTAGGAAAGGTACCCTGTAATATTAAAAGGTATAATTACAAGGTGTAAGGGACAGCCCTCCGCAGACTGATGGGAAGAATTTAGTATAGGTATCATACTAAGATGACAGGTACATGAAATTATTTCAGAAACGCTAAGGGAATCCAATTAACCTGGTTTGTTTTATTAACTCACACGTAATGTATCTTTACCATGGCAAAAAGCACGTAGGAAATTTCCGGTGGAATATGATTCAAAATAAGGAGCTGAATGCTGAATGTTAATTTGCAGAGGGCTGTCCCTTACACCCTGTATATTATTATAATTAAACTGAGGTATCGGTAATTATGGGGTTCCTCCTCTACATGTTTTGGTTTCGCCTTGTCTACAGAAGTATCATAATGTATTGCTAAAATAAAAACTCTTTTTACAGGTAATGCGTAGTGTACTGGAGATTTTGTTTTAGTGCTGTAATTTTCTAACTAAAACGAAAAATTGTTTAGGATATTTTCTATGTAGAACCAAATAAAACAAAAATATATTTATAAATAAAAACCTTTACAAAACCTTCACAAATGTTGTTTATTTTGCTAAAAGCAACATTTCAATGATACAGAAGTCATCTTCCTCTACCAATTCATTTTGAAAAAAATAAGCTATCTAAAAGTCTTCTAGTAGTAGTCTAGTGACTTGTATCTAAACTTGAAACATGATTTAATTACTTCATTTTCGTGTACTGATTATGTATGTTATCAGCATTTGAAAAAGAAATTTAATTTTTTTCTGCCTTGTCATGTTTAGTGGACAATAAGTGAAGATAAATATTTGAACTATACATTTCATTCAAGCATTTTAATCAAAAATGTTTAATTGATTTGTAGTTTATAATTAAAATATATTCATAAGGTATCACTAAATTTTATTTTTCATTTCATATAATACATATTATTATGGAATCCAATAACCCATTAGTGGATTAATACTATTCTAGTGCCATGTTTGAGCCAACTAGTGCAGTTGAAAGACAATTCTAACTCAAACTGCTCTGACACTCAAAATTACCTAGCTCATTTTGTAAATAAACAATACAATTTGAACACCACCTAGAAATGATAGCAATTAGACCTATGAGGTATCACAGGCAGGACTTGAAACTGAACTTGAATTTCTAAATCTGTTTTTTGGATACCATAAGCCTACAGCCAATTTTAACAACAAATTAACTGCACCATCTTTAGGGTACATTAGGACCCACAATATACATTGTGACTCAAGCTTACAAATTCCTTGAATTCTGCAACAAATTTAACTAGAGGCATAGGAATACAGTTACTCCAAATAAGTCAATACACTGCACGCAATAGTCAAATAATTCTAGCATTCTGTGAACTAAGTATAACAGTATAGTATATACCTACTTAGTTTAATTTATATAATCTATGATAAAATTATATAGTGTGAGGTTTGAGTAAAAATCCAAAAATTGGACAATTGAACTACTGGTGTGCACACTGCACACCAGGCCCAGTGTGCATGTGTTCTTCATCATCACTGGCATAGGCTTCCTCTCGGCCCCTGCCACGTTCACTGGCTGTGTACTCCATCAGATTAACTTCCTCAACATCTTCTCCAGTAGGCATCACAAAAGCTGGGCGTGGTGGCAATACAGTTTCTATCTGTTTCAACTGATCTTCAGTAGCAAAGTTGTTTTCAGGGAAAACAACATCAAACTTTATATAAAGATTACCTTTCTCAAATGGATTTTTAAATTGTGGCATTCCTTCTCCCTGTATGCCTTTGAGGTCTCCAGGTTTGATCACTTCTCCCGGAGTGTGTCTAACAAGTAAGTCCCTGCCATCTAAATGCTTTATAACAAATTCAAAACCACACAAGGCCTCAGTTAGTGTAATTTCATGTTTAATCACAAGGTCATCACCAGTTCTCTGGAATATATCATGAGGTTTTTGTTGCAGCACAATAATCACATCTCCAGGTTGAGTGTCAGGCTGCTGATCACCCTCTCCTCTGAAGAAAATCTTTTGGTTTTCACGCATTCCTTTCTCAATATGCACTTCCAAGATTTTTGTTTCATTCAAAACTTTCTTTCCTTTGCATTTTGGGCATTTATCTTTTTCATTAATGATTTCACCTTGACCATGGCAGGTTGGACAGCGAGACTGGAATTGACGAGTCATATGCGGTGCAATCTGTTGATAAGACACTTTGACACCCTGCCCATGACAGTCCTTACAAGTCACAACAGATCCTGGCTTTCCACCAACACCTTTACAAGGCCCGCAAATTACATTTTTACTTAGTTGTAACTTAGTAGTTTTACCCATGTACATGTCTTCTAAAGAAACTTTAAGTGGATGCATGGTATCTTCACCACGAGCGGGTCCTCGACCCCTGCTGCCGCCTCCCATGCCAAATATATCACCGAAAAAGTGTCCAAACAGATCATCAGGAGGGAATCCTCCACCTTGGCCACCCTCTTGTAAACCTTTCAACCCATACTTGTCATAAATTTGCCTTTTCTTCGTGTCCGACAAGACTTCATAGGCATAGCTAATTTCTTTAAATTTATCCCCAGCAGCAGGATTTTTGTCCGGATGGAATTCTTTTGCCAATTTATGATAGCTCTGAAATAAAAAAATAAGTGATAAATACCAAAATGACGAAGAAGAGAACAATGGACAGAAATCATGCAACGAATAGATGACATTACATGTGCGATCTGTACATTGTAGAAACTTACAAAAGTATACTTACTCGTTTTATTTCAGATTCACTTGCACTTCTAGAAACCCCCAAAATCTCATATAATTTATTATCAGCCATTTTTCCCAAGTTAAAAAGGAAAGAAAGAATGAGGAATAAGCTGTGATTAATGTGCACTAGAAAAGGTTCTTAATTTTTCGAGCACAAAGGTCGTATCTACATTCAGCCTACGACAGACGACTCTCTAACAGACAGCGTTACGGATATCGATTTAGTCTATGGAACTACTAAAAACTTAAAAATAACCCGGTTTTGGAATAATCAAAATTTTTATACAAGCATTCAATTACAACGAACTGAAAAATTATGTTAAAGTGGTTCGCTGAATACATTGCGAAAATCGAGCACGTAATCTTCAGAACAAATTTTATCCACACTAAATAATAGCGATTTTAATATATAGATAAATGAAGAGTGACCAATACCTAGTAAAATAAAATATTCGAGTTTTAAAAGTTTTGCTGCACACATATTTAACACTGTTCACCTGAAAATCCCTTTTTTTGCGTGCCGTAAGTGGGCACCCGGCCTAAACAGAATATACCGTTTTGATACATAAAGCGGTGCCTTCTCTTTGACACAGCTCAGAGGATTCTCTCTCTCTCTGGACTAGAACTACTGGAACCCTGCTCCTGATGGATACTATTGTTTTATGTTTTTTTTATAGGCAATAATTGTAAAACATCATTATTACAAAGCAACCCTAAATGGGTAGGTGTTTCCGGTGTCTGTGTTCCGGTAGGTGATTCAAGTAAAACGACGCGCGAAATTTAAATTTTTCGCAAATACCCGGCGAAATAAAATGGTTGGTATTTTGTTTTAGTAAACTCAGTAAGTATTTTTTTTAGTAAACTCAGTAAGTATTCATGTGAAAGTTTCGGTTTCTGGTAAAAAAATCAACGTGGTGTCAAAATAAAACGTACAACTGCACAAGTGATCCGATTAGCTGTTGATTATTCATTTAATCACAACAGTTTACTTGCTCTATAAATTGTTGTGTTGATTTTTCTTACAGAAACCGCTAGGGTTGTTATTTCCAATTTTGGTAGATTACCTAGGCTACGTACTAACTACGTTACCTGCTAGGTGCCTTTATATTGGTAAATCTAAAAAAATAAAAGATATAAAAACTAAAACCCAACTACGACAAAAAAAGTCAACTAAAAAGGTATACCCAAGGCATCACAGACAGACAAATTAAAAATCCGGAGTCGCACGTGTTATTGTGCGTTTGCACTGGCGAAACATTCACAACAAAATATGTAGAAATCTCTTTTTAACCGATTTCTTCAAAAAGGAGGAGGTTCTATGTTCGTCTGTACGTAGGTACGTATTTTGTTTTTTTTCATCGATGTTTTCACCAATTGTGAATCGATTTACAAATTCCTTTTTTTGTTTGGTAGGTCATGATTCCGAGGTGGTCCCATAATTTTTTTATTAACTTTGCTTGCGTAGTTTTCGAGTTAGCTTCAATAATTACGTATTTTTCCCACTTAGTCTATGTAGACGATATCTTATTTGACTCCCTCACTGTTATTTACGTATCAGGTAGTGGTATTCGAATTTGTGTGGGGTAGGTACCACAACGAAAAAGTGAAAAATAAAAACTTTTTACAAAAAAAAAAAAAAACAATCGACTTCCAAAAATAAAAAAAACACAAAAAAAGTGAAAAATAACTTTTACAACCCAACTCTCCGGAAAACATTTAATTAAAGCGTTGAATACATACGCAATCCCGATACTAACATACTCATTTGGAGTGATCAAATGGTCCAAAACTGACATACAACAAATAGAGAGAACAACACGCACCACACTCACTAAACACAATAACCTACACCCTAAATCTGCAATAGAAAGACTGACCATTTTTTTTTTTTTTTTTTTTAACTATGGCATCTTGAAGTGTGATTTCGGAAATCATAACTTCTTAACCGGACTTTCCTGTGGCTGCCTTAAGCTTCTACACTCAGGGCCTCCAGCCAGGGGCATATAAACTATTCTAAATTAAAATTAAGTGTGCGCTCGCTAAGGGCACCCCCTGTGGGGTACGAACCTCGGCTTAGGGCGACATCACTGGCGGGGGGACAGCAAGTTGTTGGGACAGGCTGGATCAAAAGGTTTAGATCATCATTATTATTAAACGGGGAATTTAAAGCTACGTGCTCAGCTACGGCGCGGGCTGGCACTACTTCATCGGACAAGGAGACTGACCATCATAGAGTAAAGTAATATATATGGCTGACCATCAAACAGCAACACGGAGGGAGAGGCACCTCCGTGAACTTAGCCGCACGATTTCATTATTATGAACTTTTGTTAATGCTAATCGTTAGAGAGGGTTAGAGAGAAAAGAAAAATCGTTAGAGAGTAATTAGTTTTTATGTAAAAACAATTTTAATATTTCGTGTAAAGTTGGCCCCCCTTCCCGCAAAAATGGACTTGGACGTAATTTTATTTTTTTAATCGTTTGCAAATCGTTAGAGAGAGATTGAGAGTTACACAAAATCGTTAGAGAGTTAATATTTTATTTGATATTAAATCATTTCTAAGAGCGTGACGTTAGCCCACCTCTGTGAATTTTGCCCCCGATTTAATTATTCTCAACTTTTGTTAATGCTTATCGTTAGAGAATGGTTAGAGAGAGTTAGAGAGAAAAGAAAAATCGTTAGAGAGTAATAAGTTTTATTAATCAACGATTTTAATTATTTTTATGAAATTGGCCCCCATTCCTGCAAAAATGGACTAGGACGTATTAAAAAAAAAAAATAGTTTGAGAATCGTTAGAGAGAGATAGAGAGTTAAAAAAAATCATTATAGAGTTAATAATTTAATTGACATAAAATTATTTCTGAGAACGCGTTTTACCCTAGGACCTGAGCAACTTAAAGTTTAGAAACGTACCGCCTCGATAGGGGGGGATAGGGGAGGGAGGAGAGGGGGAAAGGGTAAGTAGATCCCCCCACTTCCCCCTGCCGGAGATAAAAGTTTTTTTTTTAATGATTTTCAAATATGACAAATCTCATATGCTGGGGCCATACCAACGGATTATCGCGATAATAAACGTTAACGGTTGGTGTACTACACCACAACTTATCTCGAGAATTTATCAACGGCATTCACATTGACGTTTAACGTTGGGTGATAACTCTGGTGGCGGTATTTTAGGCAGATTAAAGAGATTTACCGCGAGAATTATTGTATTGAATGAAGCGGCAACACTTACGTTTCTCATTGTACACCGTGAGCGCGAGTAGTACCGTGAGTAGTACTACTGATACGGTACATGATGCAGAGGGACGATAATAGATAAGAGTGGTAAAGTTGTGTATTTGATCAACGATCATTTAACAGTGATACCCTGCAATCAATAAGAATACGAAATATTGTTGGTAGTTTCAATTTGATTCGGTACTTATAGTGCATCATTTATGCTCAAAACACACAAAAGGTCTTGGTCTTGTCTTGCAAAAGGCTTGTCGTCGGGTCGTTTTTAACCCACCGACGTGACTTGTTCAGAATCAGGAGGCAGTTGGTTCCTTGTTACGATGCCCTTTTCCAAACGGGCGCGCGCGTGGCTTGCTGTAGCCACAACTTACCTCGAGAATTTGACAATTGAATAATAATTTGTTAACCACATAATTTGAATAAGTACTTACCTATCTCTATAAAGAAAAACTGATGTCAGCGTGTTAAAGTTTATGAACTTATCTCGTAGGAGTGAGTATTCACCATGTATCTACCACGACCTGTCATTTTGTTGTTTGTCTTGTCGTATCCCTTTAGCATATATAATGCCCTGTGTAGGATGACAGAGAGACGCACTGAGCGACAGGCGAAAAATGGCAGCTCATATTAAGGCTCCCGCAAACAAGCGCGATATTGCGGGCGCGACAACAGTAGCGCTGCATGTCGCGCCTGTTTGTACGAGCCCTTAGGCGCCCTGTATACTTTCCTATCTTCGCTGTCGTAAACTCAGACCAACAAAATAAGAAAGACGGAGCATTACGTACATCAAAAGTGAAGCCACCTTTTTATCTATGTGTATGTAAAAAGGGTTGTCATTTGTTAAAGTTTTTCCCTATAATTTGGGGAATAATATTTTGGGTAGGATAATATTGTACGAGTAAGATATTGTTGAGTATGGTATTGTAACTCAATTGTTAGGAAGGATTCCGAAACAAAACCATTTTTTTTTACATCGCAAAATAAAATAACAATTAAGTAAAAAGTGCGTTTACATACAGCCCTATCGTCAATGGCTACATGAGGCAAGTCTGGTAACTCCTACAAAAAAAAATACACGAGTAATGGCAGCTTTTGATTAAAACTTTAGGAAGATAAATGAAGAATTAGGACATACTTGAACAAACGTACAGCCAGAACTTTGTGAAACTGAGTTTTCAGCAATTACGTAGGACGATGGAAATAACATCTAAAAAATAAAATTTGGTACAGTAGTATTTAAATTTGCTAGACTAAGCTGAGAAACTAACTAAAATAAAATAAAAAATACAGTCTCGTGTTTAATTACTGTTTTGATAAAATCTCATTTTTGTTTTTCAAATTTTATATCCGCTTTTGATCACACGGCGAAGTCCACGATTAGTTGAATAAAGGTCATTATTATCAAAATGATCGGAACAAACCACGCTGGTTTTAGATGGCAGTCATTCTGGATCATTCCGACTATTTCTTATAGCCACTATCCATTTACTTTTATTTTCAATATTACTTGGAAATCTAAAATATTAAATACATTAAAAAAAACAGGCATATAATTACTCGAACTAAAAAATATCGAACGGGAAAATTTCAAATCATATTATGGCAACCCTCGCACTTTAAATGTCACTGTTTTCGTTCGTTCATTCGTTCAGGTTTTTGTTCCAAGTAACCTAAAATTCATAGTTAACTAAATTAAGAAACGATGTTATTTGAAGTACTTCCATGTGAAAAGTGATTCCGTGAGACTTTTTATGTGATTTGCTATTGTTTTTACAAGTTTTCACTACACAAGAAGGCATAATTCTATTTTTTTTATTGAAGTTTACTAGACGACGACTCGTGACGTACTAGGAGCGATGAGCATAGTTTTTGTGTAGGCGTGTGCGTGGGCCTGTGTGTTTACTTGCAGGAGCATAGTTTTGTGGCTACACGTTTGATATAGGTAGTGATCCGTCTTTCTTTTTTTGTTGGTCTGAGGTCGTAAAGTAAAAGTAAATTACTCGTAAGTTCAAAGTAAAAAAAATTAAAATCCTCACTACCAGCCTTTCCATTTGATATGTCACACTCACATGGTTAATTTGAACATGAACATGGTATTTTTTTTTTTCTGTATTGTCCCCCAAAAGTGACCCCAATATTCAAAATGTATTTATTTACGTTACACGTTCCATGTTTGGGTCATAATAAATTACCAAATTTCAATTTTTTTGTGGGAACTTTTTTTTTTCTATTTTGTGGGCTGTCGTTGGAAAGGTCATTCAAAAATATTGTGAGTTTGTTTGTAATAAAAACTTTTTACATAAAAAAAAACAACCAACTTCAAAAAAAAACACTAAAAAAGTGAAAAATTACTTTAATTTCGGAAGTCGGTGTCTTTGCTTTTCAATTTTCATTTTTTGTCACATTTTTTGTTCACCTTCCGCCTGACACAGGTCCTCACCAGACATGGCAGCTTCGGGAGGTTCCTGTGTAGGATTAGGCGGGAGGAAACGCCCGGGGGTGTCGCCACTGTGCGAATCGCCCGGAGGACACGGTGGAGCATACGGTGGCGGTATGCTTGGGCGGAGCACCGCCGTGTCCTCGTGGAGGCGAATGGCGGCAATGACCTCTCGCGTCCGGCCCTGGTCCAGGCCATGGTACGGAGCGAGAGGGCATGGGAAGCCGTCACCTCCTTCTGCGAAATAGTAATGCTCGCGAAGGAGGAGGTGGAACGCGTGTGGGAGAGGCAAAGTTTGCGCCCTCACGCCCCTAACCGCCGCCGTTGGAGACGCCCTGGGCATCGGGAATCCCAGGCGGATTCCCGGCCACCATAGGCGCGGTCCTGCGGACGGCGAGCAATGGGTAGCTCACCATCCGATAAGAACCAGGCCCGGGTCGATGGCGCGTCGTGTTCCACGCGCACCTCAAAGAGATGTCAGCTCAATTGGAGGGGTCCGGTAGGACCGATGCCTGCCAAGGTTGCGGGAAAGTCTGAAAGGGATACCGGGACCTTGGCAACAGGCAACTGAAGGAACACGGGTGGGTTTTAGTCAGTAATAAAAGTCTGACACGCCCTTCCGCTCCGCCCAGCGCGGGAAAGTCATTGGAAGATTTCCCAAAATCAAAAAAAAAAAAGGGTAAACCGCGTTTTCAGAAATAATTTAATATCAATTAAATTATTAACTCTATAATGATTTTTTTTAACTCTCTATCTCTCTCTAACGATTCTCAAACTATATTTTTTTTTTTTATATGTCCAAGTCCATTTTTGCAGGAATGGGGGCCAATTTCATAAAAATAATTAAAATCGTTGATTAAGAAAACTTATTACTCTATAACGATTTTTCTTTTCTCTCTAACTCTCTCTAACCATTCTCTAACGATAAGCATTAACAAAAGTTGAGAATAATTAAATCGGGGGCAAAATTCACAGAGGTGGGCTAACGTCACGCTCTTAGAAAAGATTTAATATCAAATAAAATATTAACTCTCTAACGATTTTGTGTAATTCTCAATCTATCTCTAACGATTCGCAAACGATTAAAAAAATTAAATTACATCTAAGTCCATTTTTGCGGGAAGGGGGGCCAACTAGGTACACACGAAAAATTAAAATTGTTTTTACATAAAAACTAATTACTCTCCTAACGATTTTTCTTTTCTCTCTAACCCTCTCTAACGATTCTTTAACGATTAGCATTAACAAAAGTTCATAATAATGAAATCGTGCGGCTAACTTCACCGAGGTGGGAGAGGCCTTATAGATGTCCATCATCTTTGGCAGAAACAGATAGCCAAACTAAAAACATTCTTCCATAATAAATCACACACAAGCAACATTCATAAAGCCGTAGTTATAAACGACATCAGCTACACCCCACTTAACCTACACGAACACATAGATACACAACACACTAGTAATGAAGATCCACATAAGCAAAAGATAGAAGACTGGAAAAAGAAAGTATTGCATGGACGGCACCCCCATGACCTAGAACAATCTCATGTAGATACAATAGCATCAAATAAATGGCTTAAAATTGGTAACTTATTTCCGGAAACCGAGGGTTTTATTATTGCAATACAGGGTCAAATCATAAATACTAAAAACTACAGGAAATTCATTATAAAAGACCCCACAATAACAAACGATAAATGTCGCAAATGTCACAGCCAACCAGAGACCATACAACACATAACAGGGGCATGCACAACACTCACGCAAACAGACTATACACACAGACACAATCAGGTAGCAAACGTCATCCATCAAAAACTAGCACTGAAATATAAACTCATACAAGACACAAACACTCCCTATTACAAGTACATACCACAAACAGTTCTAGAAAATACCACACACAAACTCTACTACGATCGTGCCATACTAACCGACAGGACCGTTCACTATAATAGACCAGATATAACCCTTCAAGATAAAGTTAATAAAGTCACATACCTCATAGATATTGCAGTCCCCAATACACATAATTTACAAAAAACAATAGGAGAGAAAATTAGTAAATATGCTGAATTGAAAGAAGAAGTGACCAGAATTTGGAGACAGGAAAGAGTCTATGTAGTACCCATTGTTGTCTCCACGACGGGTGTTATATACCCAATCACC
Organism: Lithophane leautieri; assembly: GCA_949152455.1. Classification (NCBI taxonomy): domain Eukaryota; kingdom Metazoa; phylum Arthropoda; class Insecta; order Lepidoptera; family Noctuidae; genus Lithophane; species Lithophane leautieri. The sequence goes on along the minus strand of OX424462.1, from coordinate 8,460,083 downwards.
TCCACCACAGCCTTAAACTAATAGACCTAAAAGACTCAATTTACATAACACTGCAAAAAGCCGCCATTTTAAACACCTGCAGAATAGTTAGAAAGTTCATGCAAATTGAGGAAAATGAAATTAATACAAACACTTCTTAAAAAAAACAAAAAAAACCACCTACACACACGCTACTTTGACTTGGCTTGGCCCGTTAATTTAGCTTAAACTAGCCAAAGAGCTAAGAAACAAAATTTGTTTACCAAAAATAATAATAACCCCACCGCCGTATCTCTACGTTGACGTCGTGGTGGGGCTTGCGTGCTCCGAACTCTAGGTCTGTACCATTAGAGTTTACTTTGCCGGAACAGGTCTAGGATGAGGAGCCAGACCAAGAGAGATACAAAAACCCGCAGGGCAGCATGTGGCGAGCTGTTGGGCAGTAGCGACCCCACGGACCCTACCTCCCGGGAGAAATCTTGTTCCTCACCTCTGGCTTGCCTTTATTGGCCGGCTGGAGTGAACACTGACGAGGAACAAAGCTCCCACCTCATTCTTGCCTTGATTGGCCGGCTTGAGTGGAGATTCGCTAGAGCAAATGTGCTCGGAGGAAGGAAGTATTCCAGTAAGATGCTGGTAGAGATCTTGACCGTACTTCGGGGATTGTCCTGATAGCCGTGGAATACCTCTCCACTCCTCTCAAGCACCTCAGGAAGTGTTGCCCTCTTGTCGCTACGTCACTATGTGCTAGCGACCGTTTTCGGGGGCCCATTATTGAGTGTGCAAGTCACCCCCTGCCATTTTATCTATGTATTTTATATTAAAAACATTGGTCAGGCAGGGGCCATAGTCTTTCCATAGTTCAAAATAACTAGTCCACCAACCCACCCAAACCCATAGTCCAATATCTTTGTTTCCATGTTCTGCAATAGTCCTACACCAACCGGGGGTTGTCCTTGGCTGCATTGCATAGTGCGAACAGGGATAATCGTCGGTTGGTGCCCTATTTCATTATGGATGTCTAACGGGCCTCTGCGAGTTGGCTTCGGACCCTCGTACGCCTTCCAAAGGTCCGGGACCCCAGGGTCCCGAGATATGTCAAAGACATTTAAAAAAAAAAAAAAAAGAAGATATTTTCCAAAAGTAATATGGGACCTACTTAACATAAGTGAGTAATTACTGACTAGTAAACAATCTCTATCCTATGCTATTGTTTGTTGCTTGGGAGTAGTCTCACAATTTTCTTGTGTTAGCAAATTTATTGATAATTATAATGTTAAAGGCTCCCTCAGACAGGCGCGACGCAAGTCTGGTGGAACTGGAATTGTTCTACCGGGGAAATGGAGTCGCGTACTCTCGTTGCGCCTGTCTGCGGGAGCCTTTACATGCAAACGAATTTCCTTTGCAGCTTCAGAATTGGTATACTTAGTTATGCTGTGTAGGCAACTAGGCACCGAGGGCAAGCAAGACCGACATAACAAATTAGCCTGTATTTTATTGGTCCTAATAAGTACTAAGTACTTAAAGTAATCCGAAGTATTTATTTAGCAATCTTATGGAAAAGGGAGGGATGATAAAAACTCCATAAAAATCTGATGCGCGCGCGCGGCGTCTCCTCCCTCTCCTCTACGTTGAATGTGTAGACTGCACGCACATGCACGGACGATCAGCAACGTAAGTCGCCGCGATTCGCGATTAACACTAAAGTCGTTACTGCTTTTTACATAGTATCTACATAACTAAATGTTGATTGATACTTATACTCTTTGCAACATTTCATGTGCTGAGAGTTTATACCTACATATTATCTTCATTCTACATCAGATCCGATTTTTTTAATATTACGATAATACCTAGTGAATTATTATGATTTAAAAATCTGTTAAGTAGTCGATTTTCGTTGCTAAGGGCGGATCCATATGTACCTATATATAAGGTGTATCTATTCGTACACGAAATCTCTTAAAATCATTGTAATCATCAATTATTCATGAACAACTTTCACTATGAGACCAAACCCGAAATCGCGAAAAATAAATCTGCTGTTCCCTACATTTTGACGAGCTATGCGAACATAATTGAAGGGAACAGCAATTTTTTTTTGTATCATCTATTCGACTGCCACGTCACACGTCGCGCTACAAGTCGCGACAGTCTGAATGAGGCTCTCGCAGACAGGCGCGACGCGACATCAATAGAACAATTTTGTTAAAGTTTTCAAACAATTTGGAGAGATACCAGAGTCGCGTCGCGTCGCGTCGCGGCGTTGCATAGCGCTTGTTTGCGGGAGCCTTTATTGGCCGCTTTTTTTCCTAATACCATCTAATAGGTACTTACATCATTGTCGAAATGACAAAATGGCAATTAGTTGATTAATTAGGCAGGCTCCCAAGTAGTATTAGCCAGGGTCAATCTAACGGTCCGCCCCTGTTGGTAGGTAGGTATTTGAATAGGTAGGTACTTAGGTAGGTAGGGTACCTAGTACCTAGGTACTTATAATTTCTAATCTCTGTGAAAAATAACCTCCTGTTTTTAATTTGAGGCACGCAACAACAGTAGAGACCTATCGTGGCGTTAAATGTAGGATTGTTGATATAGCCTGAACCTCTAAATATAATAGTGATGTTTGATGCGCAACGTACTTGTACAGCGTAGGTACCTACCTACATGGAATACAAGGCTTACCACATTCACTTGGTATGGTATGTACTTATGTATCTACTATTTATTTATTTATTTTATTGTAGGTAAGTAAGTACTATTTTATTTACCTAAGGCAAATGAAATACTGAACATTTGCCTGTCATGTGACTGGGGTAGTGGGGTAGTAGTAATTATCCCATCTTCACAACGACGGCGACCCCTTTTTAGCCGACTTCTTCAAACAGGAGGAGGTTCTCAATTCGTCTGTGTTTTTAAAAATATTTTTTTTCGTTTGTATGTTACGCGATTACTCCGCCAAATATGAATCGATTTTGATGATTCTTTTTTTGTTTGGTAGGTCATGCTTCAGAAGTTTTTCATATAAATTTTATTAACTTAGCTTGCGTAGTTTTTGAGTTAGCTTCAATATTACGTATTTTTCCCACTTAGTCTATGTAGACGATGTTCTTCTATGTGACTCCGTCACTGCTATTTACATAGCAGGTAGTATTCGAATTTGTGTGGGATAGTTAAGTACTACAGCTAAAAAGTGAAAGATAAAAACTTTTTACAAATAAAAACAACCGTCTTCCAAATTTCAGAAGTCGGTGTCGGTGGCAAAAAACTAAAACTGAAAACCAAAGACACCGACTTCCGAATTTAAAGTTATTTTTCACTTTTTTGTTTGGAAGTCGGTTGTTCTTTTTTTGGAAAAAGTTTTTTGTTGTAAATGCTCTTGCTGTAATAAATACATACAACTCATGCATGAGCTCCACAGAACACTATATAATACTGATGAGCTCCGAATCGCTTTAGAGCGACATTAACGAAGACGCAAGTGGATCATGGCACGGCGGAATCGTTGTTGGCGGTGAAAGACTCACGAACCTGAGATATGCGGACGATACCACTATAGTTGCGTCAAGCTAGTAAGAGATGGCGGACCTGCTGAAGCGTATAGAAGCAGAGAGCGCTAAACTTGGACTCAAGATCAACCATGCCAAGACAAAGGTACTCGTAATGGTGGTAGACCGTGCTCATCTTCTTCCGAGCTCAAATCTACTCGACAGGTATGAGAAAGTCAGTACGTTCGTGTATCTTGGGTCTTTGATCACGAATGAGGATAGCTGCCTGAAGAAACTCCGCCGTCGTACAGGTATGGCCAAAAGTGTAATGACCAGTTTAGAGAAAATTTTGAAGAACCAGAAATGAAAGTTCCATCCATGGAAATACCAAAATGCGACTGACCCGTGCTCTAGTTTTTTCCATTTTTTTATATGGCGCTGAAACGTGGTGCGTTAAAAGCCACGAAAGCAGTAAAATCGATGCTTTCGAAATGTGGTGTTGGCGGAGGCTACTTCGTATACCATGGACCGCCATGAGAACGAATGAATCCATACTGGAGGAACTCAACATCACCAAGCGGCTATCTACTATATGCCAGGAGCGTGCCCTCAGCTTTTTCGGACATATTATGCGTTCATCTAAGCATGGTCTGGAAACGCTTTTGATATTGGGCCGGGTGGAAGGAAAACGCGCTCAAGGCAGAGCACCAGCAAGATGGTCAGACGCGATAAAGAAGGTTGCTGGAGGCAGCATCTACCAAGCGGTCCACACTGCAGAAGACCGCATAGCTTGGAGACGCGTCATATGTGGTCGCGATCCTCAGCATTGAGGGAACGACGAAGAAGAAGAAGTGGATAATTTCGGGCAGATCTTATTGTAAGAGTATCAAGGTCAAATTCAATTAGCCAGCGAAACTCAACAGACGGGTTGCGTATCGAAATCTAAACACGATAAAACAAAAACAAAATTTTATGATCTTTTTTGGGGTCAAAGTAGAGCGCTGGTAGTGTAGGTAGGTAGGTAGTTACTTGAAGTATGAATTGAGAAAATCCATTTTTTTGGGATATCGTGTTGTGTTATCAATACCCATTACATCACGTCTCGAACACAAAAAAACTCATTTTGAAACTAACGTTAGAACTACCTACAAAAAAAAACATCAAAATAATGTTTTTTTGTATAATTATGTTTAGATATCGATACCCTTAACGTGCGGAGTTTCACTAAATAAGTAGGTAATTTGGTTCACACTCAATAAAACTTCGACAAATACAATATAAAAATGCGTCGCAGTGTGAAGGAAGTCTCTTTTTCCGATATCCACAAAAAGATGATTCTCACTTTCGCAGTGCCCTACTACTGCCTTAGTTGCACCTAGTTGGAACAAGTGTGATGAAGCATCCATATGCATTTCGGAGATTGTACCTACGTTGTAAATTAAGAATTTCATATGTTTAGGTATACCTCCAGACCCTGTATTTTTAATATTTCGGATAGATTCGCCACTGCTGTCAGATGGATTTTCCACCCATATTTACATTACAGTATATAATAGTACTTATAAATACGTCTACCCCAATGAGCGTTTTCGCAGAGCAATCGTGCGGAAGTTCGGAGGAAGTGGGCGAAGCTTATGTCCCAAACTGCCACTGCAGTCACCTATACCTATGTATATTTTTTGAGTTCAGACTATTTACTTATAAGGGCTACTAATTACTTATAAAACTTAAGGCTCTTACATACTGGGGCTCTTAAAACAATTTCTCATGGCGCCGGCGAACAATGCGGCGGCGCGGCGCGGCGTCGCGAAGCGCGACTAATCGCCCCAGTATGTAAGAGCCTTTACACTGAGCTACCGCTAGGAGTGGACACAGATGATAAAACATGGTTGTGGTACTATGTTTCTCGGTACCTACTTAGTTATCGAGTCTGCAAGTTTTAAGTAGGTAGGTAGGTTCAACATGATTACTTAACATTAACACAATTCTTAATTTTAATGTTATGGTCATTCAATTCACTATATAATATCTTTAATGAAGAGAGTAATAGTGAGTGTTTACCTATTAGGTACGCGAAGAGGTCACTCACTTCGTCACTGCTCCTGCAAACAATGCATGGTTGAATGCCGTTACCATCGCCTATCGGTTTCTGTTTACGCATGAAGAGTAAGTAGGCAAGTACATCACACTGCAGTACATGTGTGTACCTGTACGTAATACCTACCATTCAAATATTATCATAAGGTAACACAAATACCTGTCTGACGTCATGCAGTGAATATTTATGGCACTATACTTACCTGTGAAAGTTCGCCCCGAGCACCGACAGCCGAGTAAGCAACTTGCAATAGCAACCCGCGCTCCGGACCGGAAGGCATCTGGCATTCCTTATATTTACTTTTAACAACCTCGTAATAACATAAAAATGTTTTGCACACAGCAGCACACCACAGGTTGGTGGTGGACGTGGACTACCCGAAACTTGGTTATTACAAGTTGTCGAGCTTTCGTGTTTGCTTAGATTTTTCGAAAGTGATATGAAAGTGTTAGGATTATGAGTAAATCAAACATACTGTTTCCACACTTGCATAACATATTACATAACTTTTTAAATTAATTGTGGGCCCTGATGGGCCCGTAAATTGCGGCTGATCATGCCTCCTCCATGGTTATTGCATTTCACGTCCTAAAATCATAAAATGGTCACTAGGCACTCACTACCGATACTTAGCCTACCAACCATAATATTTCCGGGTCGTATAAATAATAATGTTTATTATGCGCTATTCTATTTTGAAATCATTTTGTCAGACTACCTACAAATAACAAGCGAGTAATATAAATAACTAATGATCTGAGTTTAAGCAATCAGATTTTCGTTGGGCTTAGGTACCTATAGTTTACGAAATTACATGGTGGATTGGTGGAAATCCCAATAAAAACAATCCCGTCTGCAGAAGATATGTAGAAAATAAAAAGAACTGAAAAGATGTAAACCAGACGTAGGAAACTATCTTCTAAACTTTAATCATAAAGCCGGCGCCAGACACAGTCACATATTTGAACACTTATTTGAACACTTGTGAGGTACGGTAATAAATGTTAGATCAAACTTTGATCAAATATCCAAAGACCGGTGCCTCGCATGTGTTCAAATGTGTGTTGCTGTGTCTGGCGCCGGTATAACAATCATGCAACAAAACACGCAGTCGGAGGTCGAAGGTCAGACGAACTTAGTTTTTAGGGTTCCGTAGTCAACAAGGGACTAAGGGACCCTTATAGTTTCGCCATGTCCGTCTGTCTGTCTGTCCGCGGTTTACCTTAGAGACTTAGTACTGGAAAGCTGTAATTTGGTATGGGTATAGGTACATATAAATCACGCCGACAGAGGTAAAATAAAATCATGAAAAAAAATCTTTTAGGTGACCTCCCCTACTCTAATAGTGGAGATGGTTTTATTTTTCTCGTCCATCCCATGGTGTGGGGTGTCGTTCGAGAGGGCTTATTCCACAAATCCCCCCTGAAAATCCCCCCTAGGGGGAAAAGTGGAATCTATAAAAAAAAAGTGTAGAATTCCCCCCTGATAATCCCCCCTAGGGGGGAAACCTGGAATCGAATTGATTATCAGGGGGGAATTCAGGACTTTTTTTTTTAATTGTCCAGTTTTCCCCCTTAGGGATACTTTCAGGGGGGATCTGTGGATTAAGTATTTTTTCGATTCCAGTTTTCCCCCCTAGGGGGGATTATCAGGGGGGCATTCTACACTTTTTTTTTATAGATTCCACTTTTCCCCCTAGGGGGGATTTTCAGGGGGGATTTGTGGAATAAGCCTTAAAATTTAAGGAGTGCTTCTGCTAACAGCTCTGGGCGCCCAAGTAAATTTTAAAAAATACTGGAATTAACTAAAATGTACAATATAATACATATTCATTAATCAGTCTTTTTACACAGAATTATGTATTGATTTGTACGCTCTCAAAGTAAATAAAAAAAATATTGTAAAAAGACTGATTAATGAATATGTATTATATTGTACTTTTTAGTTAATTCCAGTATTTTTTTAAATTTACTTTAAGAGCTTAGAAATCAAAACTAAAAATAAGGGGGAAAAGTGGAATAATCCAAATTGATAAGGGGAATTTCAGGATTTTTTTTACATTAGGGTCCAGTTTTCCCCCTTGAGGCAGATTCTCTCAGGGGTGAAAAGTGGAATAACTCAAAATGAAAAGGGGACTTTCTGGATTCCTTTTACATTAGGGTCCAGTTTTCCCCCTTGAGGCAGATTCTCTCAGGGGGGAAAAGTGAAATAACTTAAAATGAAAAGGGGACTTTCTGGATTCCTTTTACATTAGGGTCCAGTTTCCCCCCCTGAGGGGGATTCTCTCAGGGGGGAATAGTGGAATAAGCCGTTCGAGAGGCCGTTCAAAAATATTAGGAGTTTGCGTTTGTTGTTTGTTTGTGTTCCCACACATTTCGTATAGGAGAACATGTTTTTCAACTACAATCTTAATTTTGTTCTTGGCATAAATTCATCCCAACTACGGAACTTTTCATTGTGCATGGTCCGACACGCACTTGGCCGGTTTTATTGGTTATAAGTACTTATGTCGGTTTGCGAATGATAATATAATATTGATCGTATTCGTTAGCCTGAAGCTTCCCAACTGCGTGTCAGTTTCAGATCCTCGACGTCAGCTGCAGAGCCTGAGTATATCTATTATCTCATAATCTTTATTGTCTAGGCCTAGGTACAGCTAGCAGCTACCTGAAAAATATTCTAATAAAGAAATATGAAATCGTGATTTCTATATTGTTGATCGTAGGATTTGTAGGTACCCAGGCCTTAATAAGACACAATACCCTTTTTTTTTTTTTTTGAGGTTGGGAAATCATCCAATGACTTCTCCCGCTCTGGGCGGAGCGTAAGGGCGTGTCAGACTTTTACTGACTAAAACCCACTCGTGTTCCTTCATTTGCCTGTTGCCAAGGTCCCGGTATCCCTTTCGGACTTTCCCGCAACCCTGGCAGGAAGACACAATACCCTGAAGAAATATGTGCGAATTCGTAGTGGTAGCTAGCGAAATTCGTTAGGTACCTACGTTTTTTGGAATTTGCAGGTCAGTGTCATGTTGTGAACTTGTGACGCATATCAACAAGACCGGGTCTCCTATGAAAATTCGAATAACGTCGTTTCGACGACTTATTTACAGAATTACTTATAATCATTAATAAATACATTTCTCTAAGTGAGATTTATTCCATTGAATACTTAACTTTTTCATGAAATCATGCATGACATTTAGGAATATATCCACAAGCGGGGCGGGTTCTGTGGATCCACCTTAGGTACAGTCTGTTACCTAAGGTAGATCCGCCGTGGTAGCCCGCCTGGTAGTACAGTAGGCCGCACGTCAGTGTACACTTTGATCTTTAGCTGCCCTAGCGTAGTATGGCGTTTCAATAGAATAAGAGGCCAGCTATACCTGCTGGTTTTGTAACCTCTGCCTATCGTAGGTATATTTATATATTTAGCATATTTATTATAAGTATATTTATTTAGCCCAATTTACCACCAGAAATAAAAAATAATCTCCGTCTGTTTTTTTATTTCTGGTATGATCAGCTTTTCAAAATGATTATTAGGTATTTCATATAGTAGTAGATAACGAAATCACGTGTGACAGACGTACAGTCGAAATAACCTATTTATTAATATCGATGACGTAGGTAATTGATGAAGTGATGAGTATAATTATTAAGATTCTGACACGACTAGGTAAGGTACGGAATAAGCTCATTTTAAAATCTAAAATTCTAGATTCACAGAAATAGTAAAAGGTGGAATGCAACTTCTGCAAGGGGCAGGGGGCACCAATAACCTCACGGTTTGGTCATGCGCCCGACTAAGGCGCGGGTGCCGCCGCCGCGCCGGCCGGTCGCTGGCGTTACGCAACGTACGGCACTCGACGTTCATCTTCTCCAAGCCTTTCGATAATAACCTCGTGGGTAATTATCTAAGTCGAGGATATCGCTGGGGCCGCTTCGAGAATATTGTAAGACTGCAAACTGTGCAGTTAGCCTCTAAATAGGTACCTACAAGATGTAATGTTGCAAATGATAACTACTCGTTTTAAATAAGAGTTAAACCATACGGAAAAAATACGAGTATGTTGCTTGTTTTTCGCAGGATATAGGTAGATTTAAAAGATTTCCAATATACCTAAGCTTGAATGCTTGTGCATATTCATTTGCATGTCTGTAGATAAGTATTTACGTTCTTACTTGTATTAGTATTGGTACTACGGTAGGTAGGGAAGGTTCGAGTTCAGCTAGGTTTCTTTTGTCCAACACTGCGATTTCTCCTGTTTAATTTCCTTTACTTCGTTTCGCAGACATCGCATAAAATAGGTACCTATCTACATCCCAATTTTATTATAATTTGTGGTTCTGTGCCAATTATTTGTACCTAAGTATTTGCTTATAAATCCTAACTATAATAATAGGTACCTATGTATGTAGGTATAATCGTATTCCTAACTAATAAACGGATTTGAATGTTTGGCACATGGGTACTCACCCATGTGCCAAATTTCATCCAAATCCGTTCAGCCGTTTTATCGTGAAAGGGCAGCAAACGAACTCACTTTCGCATTTATAATATTAGTTAGGATAGCGGCAAAGCCAACGGCCGCGCAGCTACAACGTCAAGCAAATAAGTTAGTCGAATAGTCTCTAAACTTACACAACAATTACAGCTTTATTTAATTTTAATTTAATTTCAGCTACATATTTAGGGACGTCCTATACAATGTGAGATCAGAAGAAAATGGAAATGTATAGCTTGATGTGTAGTCGTGTGTACATGAAATTTTCTCGTAAGGTTGTTGTATTAAATGGAATAAATTAGATATGCCAAAATACTAGGTATCTCCCTTCACTGGTCATGAACTTCCAAGCATTTACGTAAGCACGTTTAGAAACAAGTAGGTAAACGACTGCACTACAAAACGTAACAAATCATTTCTTATACTTAATACCTTTTAACTTAGTATAATATTATTATACTTACCGTCTCTGTTTTATTTTACTTTCACTCGCCGTACCATATAGTTAGTTAAATCAAAACATTCAGTAACACGACCTCGCATCCGATGATATTGCATTTGTAGGTGTATTGCACAAATGCATTGGATGTTGCATAGGTAGGTATAGTAAATCACATGTGAGTAGTAAGTAGGTGGTTGCTAAATAGAAGGCACTTATTGATACCTATAGGTATATATTAAAAACACTTAAAGCTTTTACCCGACTACGGCGAAGTAAAAAGGAGGGTTATGATTATGTTGTTTTTAAAATCTCGCGTGTAAGTAGTATTTAAAGGTCATCAATCTCATGCAACAATTAAAAAAGTAATTTTACAACTCGTTTCTTTTTTGGCAGCCATTCACAACATAACTCTTACGCAACACACACACATACTAGGTATCTGTTCTATACACTAAATAGAGGTAAAAGAGGAAGTGTAATAAAATACTACGTAATTTTCGACATTTATTTGATATTCACAAATCCACGTCGTCATACATAATCGCAATCTACACAATTCTTCTCACCCGTCCGACAGATATGCAGCGTAGTATAGCAAATGCGTAGGTTTTATTTACATTTACGGGAGTATCCCGTTGAATCTTAAATTATTTCTTAATTGTATGTATATAAGGTGTATCTTTTCATACACAAAATATTTTAAGGTGTCAGGAAAAAAATATGTGCTGTTCCCTACATTTTGACGAGCTATGCGAACATAAATGTAAGGATCAGCAGATTTTTTTGGCGTTTTCTTGGTTGGTCCCTTATTGAAAGTTGTTCATAATGATGAGTACAATGACCCTTTAAAATATTTCGTGTATGAAAAGATACTTACTTACACCTTATTTATATAAAGATATCATGCTAAGTAATCAATATATTATCGCTGAAGAATTGATGGCTAAGGAGGTCAAGCACGAAGTATATTTCTATACTCCGTGAGGTCAAGGCTTTCGGAGATAGCGAATTTAAAAAACAACAAATAAAATTGAAGGGTTTGTTTCTAATGTCACAATAACAGCTTTTTACTAAATGTTTATGATTTTTTAAGTAAGTACCTACATGTCCTTCCTAAGCGTGTCAGGGTTCAAGTTATCACTACACTTACAACTTTTTAGGGTTCCGTAGTCAACAAGGAACCCTTATAGTTTCGCCATGTCCGTATGGCTGTCCGTCTGTCCGCGGCTTAGCTCAAAGACCGTTGATACTAGAAAGCTGTAATTTGTTATGGATATATATATAAACCACGCCGACAGAGGTAAAAAAAAATTGTTAAAATTTTTTTTTTTTAGTTTACATCCCCTACGTTTAAATTGTGGATTGTTTTTTTTTTCTCTTCAATCCCATGGTGTGGGGTATCGTTGAAAAGGTCGTTTAAAAATAATGGGAGTTTGTGAAAACAATTTTTGGATTCAGGGATCCGTTTGCGGAATATTAAGCTTTAAAGTGCAAATTTTTGTTAGAGTCAAGTGTCCCCCCCCCTTTTTTTTTTTTTTTTTTTTTTTTTTGAGGGTGGGAAATCATCCAATGACTTCTCCCGCTCTGGGCGGAGCGGAAGGGCGTGTCAGACTTTTACTGACTAAAACCCACCCGTGTTCCTTCATTTGCCTATTGCCAAGGTCCCGGTATCCCTTTCGGACTTTCCCGCAACCCTGGCAGGCATCGGTCCTATTGGACCCCGTCATTTTTGCTGACATCTCTTTGAGGCGCGCGTGGAACACGACGCGCCATCGACCCGGGCCTGGTCCTTATCGGACGGCGAGCTGCCCGTTGCTCGCCGTCCGCAAGCCCGCGCCTATGGTGGCCGGAAATCCGCCTGGGATTCCCGACGCCCAGGGCGTCTCCAACGGCGGCGGTTAGGGGCGTGAGGGCGCAAACTTTGCCTTTCCCTCACGCGTTCCGCCTCCTCCTTCGCGAGCATTACTGCTTCGCAAAAGGAGGTGACGGCTTCCCATGCCCTCTCGCTCCGTACCATGGCCTGAACCAGGGCCGGACGCGAGAGGTCACCGCCGCCAATCGCCTCCGCGAGGACACGGCGGTGCTCCGCCCAAGCAGGGCACACCTCAACCGTATGCTCCACCGTGTCCTCCGGGCGATCCACACAGTGGTGACACCCGGGCGTTTCCTCCCGCCTAATCCTACACAGGTACCTCCCGAAGCTGCCATGTCCGGTGAGGACCTGTGTCAGGCGGAAGGTGAGGACGCCGTGGCGCCTCTCTATCCACTCCTCAAAGAGGGGACTTATCGCCGCTATTGTGGCGTGCCCAGCACTGGGTTGCGACAATCGCACTCTCCATGCCGCCATGAGATCTTGCCGGAGCTCTGTCCGCTGTGCCGCGATTTCTCGCGGCAGCGGAGTTACACCCCGGCGCTTCACCTCCTCGCGCCACTCCCAGATGTGCGCGAGGACCTTCGCCTCCAGATCCCATGGCGGTAATCCGGCAAGGAGGCTCGCCGCCTCACGGGAGACCGTGCGGTATCCCCGGGCCAGCCGAATGGCCATGACCCTTTGGGACGCGTTCAACCGGCGTGCTGGCCGCAGCCTAAGGGAACGCGCCCACACCGGTGCCCCGTAAAGGGCCATGGACCGCACGACCCCCGCATAGAGCCTCCGGCAGGAGGCGTTTGGACCCCCTAGATTGGGCAGGAGCCGCCTCAAGGCGGCCCCAGCCCGGTCCAGCCTTGGAGCCAAACGTCGGAAATGCTCCACGAAGTTCCACCGGCTGTCGAGGACGAGTCCCAGGTACTTCATCGTCGACTCGACGCCGATGTGAACCCCTCCTACCGTAATTTGGGAACCCGACGGTGGCGCGTTCCGAGGGCCATGAAAACACATGACCTCGGACTTGTGCAAGGCCACCTCGAGTCCCAACTGCCGGATTCTATCGACGATTGTCGCAACCCAGCGTGTCGCTATATCGGCCGCCGCCTGGTGCGACCTCCCCTGCGCCAGGACCAGCGTGTCGTCAGCGTAGCAAACTACGCTGACGTCGCTAGGGAGGTCGGCGCGCAGCACCCAGTCGTATCCGATGTCCCACAGATGCGGCCCCAGGACCGATCCCTGTGGGACACCGCACGACATCTCTCGCCGGTTCCACATTCCCTGGTGACCGGGGTAGATGACGGCCCTGTCCGTCAAATAGGCCTCGACCACACGACAGAGGTAGGTCGGCATCCGGTGGTACCGGAGTGCCTCCCTTATGCAACTCCAGGGCAGGGTTTTGAAGGCGTTGGCGATGTCTAGTGACACCGCCAAGACGACCCCGCCCCGGGCCACAGCATCCCCCGTCGTGAGGGCCCGTACACGCATGATGGCGTCCACCGTAGAGCGCCCTCTGCGGAAACCAAACTGGCTCTCCGCCAAATCCGGCCCCACCCGCACCAGCCGCCCGACAAGGCGGTTTGCAATGACTCTTTCAAAGAGCTTGCCCACCTCGTCGAGCAGCACGATGGGCCGATAAGCGGACGGAGAGTCCGCAGGGCGCCCCGGCTTCTTAATGAGGACCAGTTTCCCCGTCTTCCAACGAAGTGGGAACTGGCCCCTCTCCATGCATGCGCATAGGAGACCTCTTAGTCGAGGCCCGAGAGCCTCCATGGCCAGGACCCAGGCCTTCCCAGGAAGGCCGTCGGGTCCTGGGGCGGTATTCTTGGCATTCAGCCTTCGTACCGCCACTCTCATTTCTACCTCGGTCACCTCCGGAGCATCGTCGTCGTCGTCGTCGGCGGTGTGGTCCGCATCGAGCACCGCAGTAGGCGGAGCCATGAGCGGGGAGGTATGTTCCCCTCTCGAAGGGAACAGAGCGCTCACCACGTCCTCCACAAGCTGAGGCCGGAGACTCTGCGTCAGCGGGGGAGCCCATGGGCGGAGTTTCTCCCGCACCATTTTGTATGGGCGTCCCCACGGGTCTCTGTTCAGAGTCTCCAGCGTCTCCTCCCGGGCCAGTGCCCTGGCCCGCAGGATCTCCTCCTGGAGGGCGGTCTTCGCCGCTCTGTACCCCTCGTACAGCTCCACCTGAATGGCTTCCGTATCCGGAGGGCGGATACGGAGCCTGCGGTGCCTGGTGTACTGGCGTCGCGCAGCAACGCACGCCTGGCGCAGCGCTGACAGCTCCTGCGACCACCAGCTCACCTGGCGCGAAGCACGTCCTAGCTGGACCCGGGGCATTGCCACGTCACAAATATTGGACATGGCCTCCCGGAACCACTCCGCCTCGTCGTTGATGTCGGCAGGCCTGTCCGGTGATGACACCCAGGCCTGCACGATCGAGGCTTCCAGGAGAAGCTCCCGGTCCAGCTGCTTCAGCGCCCAACGCGGACCACCCGGGGCCTGTCGGACCGGCGCGCTCGAGGTCTGGGCGGAGACGTCGAACCGGATATACCGGTGATCGGAAAACGTCTCCACCCCCTCCAGACGCGCCAGTCAATGACACGCGGCGACAGAGCGGGGGCTGGCGAACGAGATGTCCACCACTGATTCACCCCGCATCCGCACTCACGTGGGGACGGAACCCCGGTTTAGGACGACCAGGCCTGTCTCCAGAGCCCAGTCCTCCACCATCCTGCCCCGTGTGTCCATATGCCGGGAACCCCAAGCCACATTCTTGGCATTGAAGTCCCCCAGTACGAGCACGGGGAGGGAACGGAACCCGACGACGACGACTTTCAACTCCGCAAGGGAGTTGTGGAACTCGGCGAGAGTTCGGTTCGGGGAGAAGTACACCCCTACCACGACAAACTCCCCGAACCGTGCTGCCACGCAACCCCGTCCTCTTTTGACAGCCTCAAGGGACGGGGTACCGGCGGCGGCCGACGAAATAAGGGTCACTGAGCCGCTCAGGTCCTCCACCCAGTCATCCCTGGGCGGGACAAAGTACGGCTCAGCGACCACGGCGATATTGATCGACCACTGCGCCATGCTCTGGAGCAACAGATCCTGAGCGGCGGCGCAGTGGTTGATGTTCGCCTGGAGGAGGCGAAATGGGGCCGTTATTGGCACTCCATTTCATCCCCCTCCCGAGACCCATGTGAGGGCCCTGCCGCAGCAGCAGCTGCGGCGGTGACGACGCCGGTGGTGGAAGCGGCAGCGGCGGTGGCAGTGGCGGCGACTGCGGCGGTGACGACGGTGGCGGCGGTGACGGTGGCGGTGGCGGAGGGCTTTCCCCTGCCCCTGGCTTTGGCGGGGGGTACGCAGGCCCTACCCCCAATCCGGTGGTCGGCCGGCTTGCCCGCGGCCGCACATGCGACGCAGTGCGGCGTGGCCTTACATGCGCCGGCCTTGTGACCGGGCTGACCGCAGCGGTAGCAGGCATCGCTGCGGTCAACCTCGGAGGTGCATTTAGCTCCCACGTGGTCACCCACATGGCAGCGGAAGCACCTCCGAGGTCTGGGTTCCAGCAGTTTGACCTGCGCTGAAACCCAGCCCACCAAGAGCCTTTGGCCCACCCCGGCTATTTTCTTGGCCGCCGCGACGGGGCAGCTCACCGTAACGGCTTGCATACCCCTGGAGTCGGGACCGATGGTGCCTTTTTTTTTTTTTTGACGCTGAGGAATGCGTTACGCATCCCCGCTCGTGGGGGACGAGTCTGGGGTATGTGGGACTCCTGTCGCTAACGACAGTATACCCACTAAAACTCAGCGGTGTTCCCACATCGCCGTAATGGGAGGGCCATGGGAATCCGGCTCAGCCTTTACATCCACAACCCTCCCGGCGCATGCCCGCCTAGCTGGCGGGCCCCGCATGCCCCCCAACATGGGGGGCTACGGGAATGGCCGGGAACACCTGGCCATTCCCGTCCGACACTGGTGGAGACCTGTGCAATACAGGCAAGGGTGCCCCCGCACCCATTGCCTGCTGGCCTCCACCTGGGAGGAGTCGGAGATGACTATCAAACTGACGTCTTCTTCGACCCCTCCTCCGCCTTCGGAGCGGCGCTGCGTCGGGATCGTCCTCCCGCGCGCGCTCTGCCGCCTCCTTCTGGGACATGACGTGTTCACAGAAGGAGGCGACTGCCGCCCAGGACCTCTCATCCCTCAGCATGGCGTTAACCAAGCCGGGGAGCGACAGGTCCGGTCCGATCACCGCGATGAGACTGCGGCGCGGCTCGGACCACGACGGGCACACCTCGAGGGTGTGCTGCGCCGCGTCCTCCGCCGCACCACAGTCGAGGCACGACGGCGTCCTCTCCCGTCCGATTCGATGCAGGTACGATCCGAAACAACCATGTCCGGACAGCACCTGCACCAGACGGAAGGAGAGGAATCCATGCGACCGCTCGAGCCAGTCTCGCAGGACTGGCCCAATCGCGTCGATGGTTCGGCGGCCGAAGGCTGCGGTGGCGAGGTCCCCCGTCCAATGGACGACGATAGCGTCCCTCGCCTCCCGCCGGACGGCCTCCCGCTCTTCTGGGGCTGAGCGTTGCCCCCTCGCCCTCCGCTCCGCCGTCCATTCATATACTCTGGCGAGCACCCACGCCTCGAGTTCCCAAGGAGGGGTGCCGGCCAGAGCACATGCTGCCCCAAAACTCACCGTGCGGTAAGCCCGCGCCACTCGCTGGGCTATGGCCCTCTGGGGTGCCCGCAAGGCGGCGGCGTTCTCTCTCCTTTGGAGGGAGTCCTCCCAGATAGGAGCCCCGTAGAGGGCCATACTCTTCAAGATACCGGCGTAGAGTTGCCGGCATCGCGCGCTGGGCCCCCCCAAGTTGGGAAGCAGCCAGGAGAGCGCGCCCGCGGTCTTCAGCAAGCGCGACGACAGCCCGCGAAAATGCGGACCGAAGCGCCACTTGCTGTCGAGTACAAGGCCCAGATATTTCATCTGGGCCTTCACCTCAATTCTGACGCCCTCCACGAAGATGTGGGCGTCAGGTGGTGGGGGGCGCTGCCGAGGGCCGTGGAAGAACACGGCCTCGGTCTTGTGCAGCGCCACCGTTAGACCTAGGCGGCGGATCCTCCCCGCGACCAAGGATCCGCCCGCCGAGGCCAAGTTGGCCGCCTCCCTGAAACTCCCCCCCCGGGCAGTGAGGAGAGTGTCATCCGCATAGCAGACGACACTCGTGCCTCGGAGGAGAGTTCCCCGCAGGAGCCAATCATAGCCAACGTTCCAGAGGAGTGGGCCTAAGACTGACCCCTGCGGAACGCCGGCCTCAACGGCATACCGCCGGACTTGGCCAGTCCTATTAACCAGGAGGATCGCCCGATCCTCCAGGTAGCCGGCCAGCAGCCTGCGCATGTATCGAGGCACTCCGTGAAATCGGAGCGCCTCTAGGATGGTGGAGTGGGGAACGGAGTTGAAGGCGTTGGCTATGTCGAATGACACCGCCAACAGTCCGTCCCCCGCCTCCATCGCCCCCTTCACCTGACCCTTAAGGCAGGCCAGCGCATCCACCGTCGAACGCTCAGCCCGAAAACCGAACTGAGCGTCCGACAAGTCCGGCCCGATAGTACGCAGATGGCACTTTAGGCGGGCAGCGATTATCCCCTCGAACATTTTGCCGACCTCATCGAGCAGAACGATGGGCCGGTATGCCGAGGGGGAGTCTGCTGGGCGGCCCTCTTTGCGAAGGAGGCACAGTTGCCCCTCCTTCCACGGTTTCGGGAACCTTCCAGACGCAAGGCATGCGCTGAAAAGGTCCCGAAACCTCTCCTCCATTTGAGTGGCAGCGATCGCCACAACTCTTGCCGGAACACCGTCGGGGCCCGGAGCTGTCTTCTTGGCGCGGATACGGAGAATCGCCGCGCCGAGTTCCGACTCCGTGACAGGAGGGGCCTCCTCTTCTTCCTCAGCTGGCGGAGCTGTCTGCGGTGG
Organism: Lithophane leautieri; assembly: GCA_949152455.1. Taxonomy (NCBI): domain Eukaryota; kingdom Metazoa; phylum Arthropoda; class Insecta; order Lepidoptera; family Noctuidae; genus Lithophane; species Lithophane leautieri. The sequence continues at coordinate 8,441,726 of OX424462.1, read as the reverse complement.
GTCCATCACTGGTGGGGTGAAGTTGTCCCTGCACGGGAACAGGAACTGAACCACCCCACCAAGAAATGAGGGCTCCAGGGTCTCGGCCACCGGGGGACCAAACGGGCGCAACTTGTTGCGCGCCGCCTTATATGGTCTCCCGTAGGGGTCGTTGTCGAGACCCTCCAGCATCTCAGCTCTCGCAGAGTCTCTGGCGGCGGCGATGGCTCGATCGAGGACCATTTTTGCCTCCACGTATACCTCATAGAGGTGGTCCCCGACGGCCTGGTCCCTTCGGCGCCGCCGCCGACTCCGCGCGTATTCCCTCCTTGCCTCCACACACGCTGCTCGGAGCCCCGCCAGCTCCGCCGACCACCAGTACACGGCGCGTCTGGGTAGTGGTCGGCGGGACCGAGGCATGCTGGAGTTGCATACCTCGGTCAGGGGACCGATGGTGCCTACCTTAACCTGCTCGGCAGAGCACCCCCCGGTTCCAACTACGGCGGCCACCACCTGTGCCTGCGTCACAGAGTCGTCCAGGCCCTGGATGCGCATTTCGGCGCACTTAGTGGGCCTGGACACTCGGGCCTCATCCGCGTTCAAGGACGCCCTGAGCTTTTCAGCCAGGGCGTCAGCGGCCGAGCCACCAGCCGGACCTGGGAAATCCAGCATCCGGGCCCCAGTGGCAGCGATCCTAAGTCGGATGCCACCGGCGGCGCCGAGCTCCCCTAGGTCCACCACCTCCGCCACTTTGGCAAATACGTCCTTATAGGACACGCCCTTCTCTGCCGCTTCCGGCTGTAGTGTAACCACTACAGCTGCGGACTTCGGGGCGTGGAGCCTAGCTGCGACGCTTCGCTCCTTTTGCCGCTGCCGCCTGGCCTTTTTCTTCTTGGCCGCCCTTGCCTTCTTGCCCGCCCTCCTCTTCTCCCCGGCCACTTGCCATTCAGCATCGACCGGGGGATGTATAAGAGGTGCGGGTGCGGTCTGAGGTGGGGGTGGTCGTTTAGCCACCGGGACCACCGGGGCCAGGGCCGGAGCTGGGGCTCGAGCCCGAGCCGGGGCCGGGGCCGGGGCCCGAGCCGGGGCCCGAGCCATGTGGCTCGTCGGCTAAGCATGTTGCTTAGCCGCCCCGCCCTTTTTTGCCGCCCCGCCCTTGTTCTGCCCCGCCGAGGCAGATGCAGCGGCAGCGGCATATGACGCCCGCTGGCCGGGGGCCGGCTGACTTGCCGCTAACGGGGGGCGCAAGACGATGGCCTCCAGGGCGGAGAATCGTCTCCGCATTTCGGCCATCTCCTGCCGCACGAGGGTTAAGACCCGGTCCTCGGCAGCAGCGGGCACGGGCCCTCCCTGCCCGTGCTGCTCCCCCCTCTGCGGTACCTCCTGGGGGCCGGCTCCTCGGAGCAAGGCCAGGTCCGCTCTGAGCTCCGCGTTCTCCTTTCGGAGAAGCTCCATTGCAGCCGTGAGTCGTGCGACCTCCGCCCGCATCTCGGAAACTCCATCCGACGGAGTCCCTCTACAGGAGGCCTCCGCTGCCGCCATTATGGAGGCCGTGGCCTCTGCTATGGCCTTGTCCTTCGAGGTCTTAAGCCTCTTCAAGGCCACATTGTTTATCGCAGAGACCACGATCTCTGCGAGCCTGGCCGCGCCCGGCGAATTGGGGCCACTAGTGGCGCCCGGCACACCACTTGCCACCTTTGACGGAGCCGCCCTGAGGCTGGCCCCGCTAGGGTGGGGCACCTCCGCTTCCAGCCTCCCGGCCCGCTGGACCGGCTTGACCGGGCTGGACGGGCTCGACTCGCAGGCCCCATTGGTGTGGAGCCCCCTACCCGCACCCTTCTCTCGGACTCCACCCCGCCGGCCGGAGTGGATCTTCCTCCGGCTCCGGTCGTCTGAGGACGACCCCGTATCGGGGCGCTTCCGGAAGAACTTTCTCCCGGAAGGCCCCACCACCACCACTTCGCGCTCTACGCTCGTACACGAGCTAGAGCTCGATGCCGCGTCGGACTCCGACCGCGCATCACCTCCTTCCTCTCCCTTTCTATCTTCTTTTGTTTTTAAATTTTCCATATTAGTTCCCACGAGTACATAACATGTTTACTTGCTCAAATTGTGTGGTTCGCACTAATGGCTGATTTAGCTACCCATCAGTCAAGCTATCAACCTCCCTCACGGTGCGCCGCCGCTTGGAGGTTTGGGGTAATTTTTTATAGAGGATTTCTTCCTCGCGGCCCGGGCGGTTAAGCCAAGACCCTCGACCCCCGTCAAATGCCAGAGACATGACCTAGACACTCTTCGGGGCTACGAGACCAACGGTGGCAGAAGGAAGGACTTCCTCCTACCTGCCCGGCGGCAGGGTTAGTGCACGCCGGGCCCGCTCAAGACGCTGCTAAACATGTGCTCCTCCGAGTACACATTAGAGCGTCCCGCTGACAGGATATTGGCATGCGGGCAATGCCTCCCCACTAGGTACTGTGTGTCTAACACACAGCATCCAATGGGGAAACATTACCCGCACCCCAGGGTACACCGTCCCGGAGACTGGCCTTCCCCACGGACGCATCCGTAAGGGAACTCCAGCCTCCAGGCACACGGGGAGGTTTCCTGTCCACGCACCCCAAGTGTCCCCCCCCCTGCCAGCTAAATGGTTGGGTTTGGAAATGTGAAAAAATTCACGGCAGTAGTATATATAACGAAATTAAAAGGAAAACTATCGCCGCTACGTAGGCTCTACAAGTTACCGAGTAATAATTGACCAACTTAAATTTGCAGTTGCAAAAACATGTTCTCCCATACATTTTGTATCGGAGAACAAGTTTTTCAACTACAATGTTAAGTTTGTTGGATAAATTCATCCCAACTACGGAACCCTTCATTGTGTGTGGTTCGACATGCACTTGCCCGGTTTTTGATGTTCGCAGCGCTCCATCTACCTTTTATTGTTGGTTTGAGATCCAAGCAAATCGAACTTAAAGGAGTTATCGTTAGCTGAAGCTTGAACAAATCCTTGTAACGAGTAAAGTTGACACATTCAAGTTCATTCTGTCATATTATAACATGACATACTTACTTAGCATCACGCCTGTATCCCCAGAAGGGTTACTTAGAAAAAAAAACGGCCTGGATGCGTGGGTATACGAAGCTGCGTCTATCTACGTGTGTAGTGTGTAGCACCAACGACGCGCTGGGCGGCAGCGGTGGCGGCGCGCTGGACACGCGACATAACCTCAGTTCGTCCGATTCTTAATAACCTCTTCCGTTTTTTCCTTAACTCAGTAAAAAAGGACAGGTTTGACTATCTGTGTTTACAATTGCCGTAATTTCTTCCTAAAATTAGCAAGATGTAAAAAAAATTGACCGACTTCAAAAAAAAACAAAACAAAAACGGACTACTGTACTAAAACCAAACGAAAAAAGTACTTACTTCTTTAATAATAAGAGAAAAATAAAAAAATAACTTTAATTTCGGAAGTCGGTGGCCAAAAACTAAAATTATAATAAAACTTTTTTTTTAAAAATTGACCGACTTCAAAAAAAACAAAACAAAAAAGGACTGCTGTACTAAAACCAAACGACAAAAGTACTTCTTTAATAATAAGAGAAAAATTAAAAAATTAAAAAATAACTTTAATTTCGGAAGTCGGTGTCATTGCTTTTAATTTTAGTTTTTGGCCACCGACTTCCGAAATTAAAGTTATTTTTTAATTTTTTAATTTTTCTCTTATTATTAAAGAAGTACTTTTGTCGTTTGGTTTTAGTACAGCAGTCCTTTTTTGTTTTGTTTTTTTTGAAGTCGGTCAATTTTTTTTTTTAAAGTTTTATTATTTTTCCATTTTTTGTGTAATTTGATTTTTGTAATCACCATGGGTAGACCAACTAAAGGAGCCGCCTGCATGAAGAAAAACAGAATTAAAGAGACTAATACTGCTGAAAAAGAACGCCTATCTAAGAATCGCAAACGGAGTGCTATGTCCGGTTCCCAAGAATCACCGTTAGCTTGTCATGCTAGGTTATCTCAGATGAGAAATTACATGCATTCTCATTTGTCACAGGAGTCGCCAAATGATAAGATCTGCCGACTCAATCTTATTCAAAAACGATTAAGTGGCGAGTCGTCTGAACAGCGCAAGTATCGTTTAGATGTTATACGAAACCGGCTGGCTAATGAGACTCCCGTGCCTTCTCAAGAATATAAGGGTGAACACTATACATTTGCTTACACTGTATAGTTCCCCTCATCATCATATTATAAGGTGACCATAATCAGATCTGTAATGTCACTTAAAACCTATATGGTTGCAAAGTTCTTATCAATATAAATGAATTAAGTCCAAACACAAGGTAATTACTGTGAACCGTTGAGGAGTTCCGTTAATCGTCCTTCGTTTTCATCATCACACCCTTAACGACAGTCACAACCCATCCAAGTGTAAGGTTCTTATCAATACAAATTAATCAAGCCCAAACACAAGATATCTGCTGTAAACCACTGAGGAGTTCCCTCGACTGTCTTTCGTCTTCATCATCAGACCCCTAACGACAGTCACAACCCATCAAAGTGTAAAGTTTTTATCAATACAAATTAATCAAGCCCAAACACGAGGTATCTGCTGTAAACCATTGAGGAGTTCCCTTGACTGTCTTTCGGCTCCATCATCAGATCGACTCCAGGCCTTCATAAAAATGAAGTGCTGTAAAATACTTAATGAATAAATTAAGGAATGCACTAGTTGCCCTTACGATTTTTGAAAGTTCCCCTCGATTTCTCTAGGATCCCATCATCAGATCCTGACTTGGTGACAATGGGACCACCTCAGAAGTATAAGCTTTTAAACAAAAAAAGATTTTTTTAAATCGGTTCACAAACGGCGGAGTAATCGATGAACATACATAAAAAAAAAAAAAAAAAAAAAAAACAATCATCCCGAACATAGTACCTCCTCCTTTTTTGAAGTCGGTAAAAATAGATATCTGCATGTTCTCATCGATATCTAGTCAATTCGACTCTGAATCAATTTAATTAAAACAACTACCTACACCCAGTGGTCTGATTATAGAGTCATCGTCATCCAACTCAAGGCAATAAAAAAATCTGTTGTTATCGAGTATAACAAAGCTCTCGTTATGCTTTTAAAAAAACTCTTGTTTTTACCGAGTTTTGCTATAGAACAAAGCTCGTTATGATACAAGAAACGTGTTTTTTTTTAAGTATATGTATAAAAAAATGTAGTGTTAAATAGTCTACGATGGTACGGACGGAACTCTTTGTGTGCAAGTACGACTCGCACTTAGCCATTTTTTTATTATGTTATGCTATATAACAAAGTTCTTGTTTTTACGAAGTTATGCTTTATAGCAATTGAAGTTTTGTTTATACAAAACTTCAATTTTCACGAAATTATGCTATAAACAGAGCTCTTGTGTTTGCGAAGTTATGCTATAAACAGAGCTCTTGTGTTTACGAAGTTATGCTATAAACAAAGCTTTCAATTTTACGAAGTTACGCTATAGACAAAGCTTCCAATTTTACAAAGTTTTGCTATAAACAACGCTTCCATTTTTACGATGATATGCTGTAAACAATAAAGCTCCCATTTTTACCGACTTCAAAAAAGGAGGAGGTACTATGTTCGGGATGATTGTTTTTTTTTTTTTTTTTTTTTTTTTTTTTTTTTTTATGTATGTTCACTGATTACTCCGCCGTTTGTGAACCGATTTAAAAAATTCTTTTTTTGTTCAAAAGCTTATACTTCTGAGGTGATCCCATTGTCACCAAGTCAGGATCTGATGATGGGATCCTAGAGAAATCGAGGGGAACTTTCAAAAATCGTAAGGGCAACTAGTGCATTCCTTAATTTATTCATTAAGTATTTTACAGCACTACAATTTTATGAAGGCCTGGAGTCGATCTGATGATGGAGCCGAAAGACAGTCAAGGGAACTCCTCAATGGTTTACAGCAGATACCTCGTGTTTGGGCTTGATTAATTTGTATTGATAAAAACTTTACACTTTTATGGGTTCTGACTGTCGTTAGGGGTCTGATGATGAAGACGAAAGACAGTCGAGGGAACTCCTCAGTGGTTTACAGCAGATATCTTGTGTTTGGGCTTGATTAATTTGTATTGATAAGAACCTTACACTTGGATGGGTTGTGACTATCGTTAAGGGTCTGATGATGAAGACGAAGGACGATTAACGGAACTCCTCAACGGTTCACAGTAATTACCTTGTGTTTGGACTTAATTCATTTATATTGACAAGAACTTTGCAACCATATAGGTTGTTAGTGACATTACAGATCTGATTATGGTCACCTTATAATATGATGATGAGGGGAACTATACAGTGTAAGCAAATGTATAGTGTTCACCCTTATATTCTTGAGAAGGCACGGGAGTCTCATTAGCCAGCCGGTTTCGTATAACATCTAAACGATACTTGCGCTGTTCAGACGACTCGCCACTTAATCGTTTTTGAATAAGATTGAGTCGGCAGATCTTATCATTTGGCGACTCCTGTGACAAATGAGAATGCATGTAATTTCTCATCTGAGATAACCTAGCATGACAAGCTAACGGTGATTCTTGGGAACCGGACATAGCACTCCGTTTGCGATTCTTAGATAGGCGTTCTTTTTCAGCAGTATTAGTCTCTTTATTAATTCTGTTTTTCTTCATGCGGGTGGCTCCTTTAGTTGGTTTACCCATGATTACAAAAATCAAATTACACAAAAAATGGAAAAATAATAAAACTTTTTAAAAAAAATTGACCGACTTCAAAAAAAACAAAACAAAAAAGGACTACTGTACTAAAAACCAAAAGACAAAAAGTACTTCTTTAATAATAAGAGAAAAATTAAAAAATAACTTTAATTTCGGAAGTCGGTGGCCAAAAACTAAAATTAAAAGCAAAGACACCGACTTCCGAAATTAAAGTTATTTTTTAATTTTTCTCTTATTATTAAAGAAGTACTTTTTGTCTTTTGGTTTTTAGTACAGTAGTCCTTTTTTGTTTTGTTTTTTTTGAAGTCGGTCAATTTTTTTTAAAAAGTTTTATTATGAAGTTATACTATACATAAACAAAGCTGTTGTTTTTATGAAGTTATGCTTTAAACAAAGCTCTTGTTTTTGCGAAGTTATGCGATAATAAAACAAAGTTCTAGTTTCACGAAGGTGTACGAACAGTCGAACTCGCATTTGCTTCTCTATAAGACTACTTTTTGCTTATTATAATTTATAGGTAAACAGTACTCGATTTGCGGTCACCTATCCGCTTGCTTAATGCTTAGCGTGCTGATTTTGCGATGTGCAGTGAATGGCGAGCGAGCGACAGTCATAGGTACATGAGACCGGAAATTTCTTAGTTTATAGATAACATAATCAATCAAGGATCCTTAATTATCACCCGGTCCTTATACCTGATGAATTTGAGTTAATTAGGTAAGTTTTATAATGTAATTGCAACAAACTCAAGTAAAAGAATAAGTAAGTTATTACGTACTTTTCATACTATCTTCCCTAGCCACAGATGAATACAGATGGGCTCACTCCGCAGAATCATTTAAATAAAAAGCGACTCTTGCTACGACACAAGTCAGGTGGTACAGCGCTCATTAGCCCATAGTTATATTCACCTAGAAATTGCCTCTCTTTTTCTATCGCGTAACTCTTCTCTTTTGACTACGTTACACTCACTTAATTGGTCCGACAACACGAAACCGCCGCGTACTTGTAGATTCATATCTATGAAAACTGTTTACAAAAAAAAACAATCGACTTTAAAAAAAAACACTAAAAAAGTGGAAAAATAACTTCAATTTCGGAATTCAGTGTATTTACTTTTCAATTTTCGTTTTTCGCCATCGGCTTCCGAAATTGAAGTTATTTTTCACTTTTTTAGTGATTTTTTTGGAAGTAGGTTGTTTTGTTTTTGTAAAAAGTTTTTATTTTTCACTTTTTAGTTGTGGTACCTAACCCACACAAATTCGAATACCACTACTCGTACCTGCTATGTAAATAACAGTGACGGACTCAAATAAGATGTCATCTACATCGACTAAGTGGGAAAAATACGTAATTATTGAAGCTAACTCAAAAACTACTCAAGCTAAATTAATAAAATTTATATGGGACCACATCGGGAATATACCATTTCGAACAAAAAAAGAAATTTGTAAATCGGTTCACAATTGGCGAAAATACCGATGAACATACACAAAAAAAAAAAAAACATACAGACGAATATAAAACCTCCTTCTTTTTGAAGAAGTCGGTTAAAAATGCGAGATGAACTGCGGTATTCATCTGTGCCCTAGCCAATAACGTAAGGATTTCTACTGAAATTAAAATATAAAAGTTGCAGTATCTACTCGCCGTAGGCAGGTACTTTTATTTTATGAAACGATTAATACGAATAGTGCCTACTTGGAGGAGTCCGATCCTAAATGCATTTAAATGTTAAAGATGGTATAAAGTCAAATGCGAACGTTACAACACGTCTAATTTTGGGGAACAAGGCCGTTTTTGAAGTGAATCTTGGCTAAATTAAATCTAGCATTACATTCACTTCACATAAAATTATTGAAGTCGTTAGAGATATACTTACTTACCTACAGTTTAAAAAAAAACATTTCAGATTTATCCATTTGAGTAAAACAAGGTAAAAGTCTTGTGATAGGTCATAGGTGTCCTATCTTAAAAAGCTTAACTTTTTTACCACCGTTACCGTGTGGCGATGGTGCGACTAAGCTGTTTGTGCCTGAAGGTTTTTGTTGTCTCGACAATGCCAAACTAAGCTTTATTTAAAATGAGGTCACGAGTTTACTCAAAGCTTAGCAATTTATTTAATTTGAGTTGTAATTGTGTACGGTACTATCATTTGTTACGTAAACTCACTCTCGTATCCGGCTACGACCTCCAGAAGGTCTTTAGGTTCTGTATGGTGAAGAGGTGCGGCGTAGCGGGTGGGTCTTCTCTGGTATTGGAAGTGAAAGTGAATGAATGTCGGAGGCTTAATTAGAGAGGAGAGCTGCGGCTGCGCCAGTCCCTCCGACACCGTCGCACTATACACCTGTGCCCCGCGTAACCGACACAGCCGCACGCGCACCCGCTCAGCCGCACGCAAGCGCATCATCAACTTACTCCGTTCGACATATTTCAGAGGTACGCGCTGCCTTTAGCTAGACGCTATCATTATTTTCGAAGTGAAATTGACTTATTTTTTATTGCTGTGAGTGTTTTTTTTTTTATGGTACCAGCCCCGATAGCTTCTTTTTAATCAACAATAGATTATTCCAACAGAAAGTTCTAACTTTTCGTAGTGAAATCGTGTTTTTCGCGTTTCTTGAAAACCACATTTTTTTAAGATAAACAGCGTAAATACACTTGCACTAACTAATTGAAACATATTAATATATCTAAATGTCTTCACACAAACCGAATTATTCCAAACTGGTATAATAAAGACTCTACACAGAACTTACAATAAGTAATTAAAAATGAGATAAGCTTCAGTGATGAAAATATTGGAACTTTTATACATAGATTGTTATTGTTATTGAAGTCAAATTGAAGTAGGTATCTGTTACTTACTACAAAGTGATAAACAAAAAGCTGAGTCAAATCGATTCCCAAAACACACACAACTTATTACATAATAATTTTCTTCATGGCAGGTGTCTAACCAAAAGTGATTCATGTTTGCTAAACAAAAACTTGTGAAGTTACGTAACAAACAAGACGTTTTCATTTTTATGTTTAAACAATCTTCGTGACATGAAGTGAACGAGGCGGCTTTCCGTTACCATAAAATGCGTCCCAAATCGACGATTTCTCGCAATGAGTAGCTTTTCACGCAAACATTTAAACTCGCAGCAAGGAGGTCAGCGAGGCGGGTTTTGCTTTCACAAATACAACAAAATAAATTCATCTCACGTATCGATTGTCCTCGAGCATTCGTGCTCTGCATAACTAAAAGAAAGCGAACTTGCAATACGGGCTCACCCGTGACAACTTTCGTCAAAACGAGCGCTCGACGCCGGTGTCAGTAGCACCAGCTGAGTATCGGCGACTCTGCGTCGAGGAGCGGCCTAGTCACTTCGTCCGCGCAGCGACCGCACCTACTCGGGGCCATCGTCTCGCATCATCAGTCTTGCCCACCGCTATTGCCTATAATCAACGACACCTTTATTATGAGATGACAAACACTGTAATACGGAATATGACTTCTGATCGTTTTTCTCTACACAGATGAGCCGGCACGTGTGCCTGGCGGCCGTCGCCTTGATGGCTGTACTCTGCGTTGCTGATGCCCAGAGGCGTCTAGCTTTACCAGACCCCAGGAGCTGTGCAAACAGTAAGTATACCACAGTCTTGAGTAAAACGAAGTGGTTACATAATCGAAGGGGTTATGAGTTATGACTTATGACTTTATGACACGGACACGATTACGAATTATGCGGTGCCAATTTGCCAAATCGACCATCATCGGCAAGTTACCGAATATTCTACTCTCGTGATGGTGTAGCTAGCTACTAAAGGTTCGTTGTTCTCTTTATCTTTTATATTGAGGTTGCATCCATGGACGTGCCGGGCTATAGGATACCATGGATTTAAAGTAGCATGTGCCATTGTCCATTATGTATCAAAGCACGTCCACACATAGAAGGCGGCAAATTTAGAACATGCCATTTGAACTCCTACGCATAGGTATGCGAAACAGAATGCGGCAGATGCAAGACATTAGATAGGTACAAAATAATAAGAAGATACTTACGGCGCAATGAAACTGAACCTTATAATATGGCTGGCGTGATTTATCATCGCTATTTTAACCTGACAGTAAACGATACAATATATAAGGCATTATTGAAATAGGTAACTGAAAACCTAAAAAGAGTCATAGTATTCATAAATATGAACATTTTACTATACGACAAAGCCTGAAATTACGAAAAAAAGAACTCCTGCTCCATACATTTCATAATGTTCGCTTATCTCGATAAAAATGTAGGGAACAGTTGATTTTCGCGGTTTTGGGGTTTTGGTCCCCTAGTAAAAGTTGTTCATATTTTTATTTACCTATTTATTTATTGAGGACCTCCATATAAATACAATGAGTACAATTACCTCTTTTAAGGTTTTCAGTTACCTTTATCAATTACTCCTTGTAACAGATTGTTTCTTCTTTCGTTATGAACTTTTTGAAACGATGAATTCGCACCTGCCTATAAATCACGAATAAAGTAGGTCACTACACATTGCATCTCACGCACCTCTGTAACGCATTCTTGCTCAGTGCTAATTGCAATGTTTGAAAAGCACGGCGCTAAACAAGATACCGAGAATTTTAAAATTGTAGCGAGAACTTAAGAGATTTTTTACATAGGCAAATCAGCACCTAATAAGTAATTTTAATAAAGGTAATAAAATGCATTATCTATTATTTACGATCAAATACAATCCCTGAAGAATGCCCTTCGAAATTAGCATTCTTGATCGCCTAATAAGCGTGTATCCCTACGAATAATTCGTAGGTGAAAACTACATAATCTAACCTAATCCGTTGCTGCTAAAAACTATAGATAAGTATGTAGGTAATTCTGAATACAATGTAGAAACTTGCTCTGCCCACGACTGCCATGACTTCTATGATAAGTTAGTAACTGAGTTTAACGTTATGTTTTTCTAAAGTTGTTTTTTATTGGATAGATAATAATAAGCTCTGACGATGACCCCAATAATAAGATTTATCGTAGTTGAATAATTTAGTTTTTATGTGACTTACTTTATAACTTATTAACTTTAAAAAAAAAACAAAATTAAACTTCTTGATCGAGATTGAAAGATAGAAAATATATAATAGTAGTCTATGAACCAATCCTGAAGAGTGAAGAGATTGATTTTGATAACTCCATTGGCAAAGTATCTGACAGCTTGATTATTATATTACTTACGGACCTAAGACATAATTTTGCGTATTGGTAAGGTACTCTGACTTACAAAACCATTGGTTAAATTGGGTGCTTTTTTTTAAGCTAAAAATAATTTATTTTCTGGAAAAGTGTCAGTTGAATTAATGTAGGTAGTGTAGGTACCTAATTCGGTACGAACTTCATTAATTTTGTCCTGCACTCGTTTATAAGTTAAGATAAGTAAGTTAAGTAAGTAATTAGTGATCGTACTTTAGGGAGAAATTTCGGGTCAATTACCTTTTTTTAGGTTCCGTAGTCAAAAGGAACCCTTATAGTTTCGCCATGTTCGTGTGTCTGTCTGTCTGTCCGCGGCTTAGCTCAGAGACTTAGTACTAGAAAGCTGTAATTTGGTATGGGTATAAATATGTCGCAGGCAAATGAGGAAACCAGGGATTTCACGAAATCCCTAGGGATACCTCGAAATAACGTTATTTATCGAATATTCTTGTTACGTATCCCTAGGGATTTCGTGAAATCCCTGGTTTCCTCACTTCCCTACAACACATAAATGACGCCGACAAAGTGGTAAAAGAAAAAACATTTTTTTTGGGTCCCGCCCCTACTCTTAAATTGGGTACTTTTTTTTCTCGCCTATCCCATGGTGTGGGCTGTCGTTGTACAGGTCGTTCAAATGTCCATGCCCAAATCCATGATGTGAGGTTGTGAAGACCATTTTTAGGTTCAGGGATCCGTTTGCAAAATATTAAGCTTTAAACTGCAAATTTTTGTTAAGAATCAGGTGTACTAAAAAGTCCATACTAACATTATAAATTCGAAAGTAACTCTTGTCTGTCTGTATGTTACCTTTTCGCCTTACCACGCCTAAACCATTGAACGGATTTAGACAAAATTTGGCAAGGAGATAGATGGCATCTGGGGAAGGCTACTTTTTATTTATTCATATATACTTTATTGTACACCAGAAAATAGATAGCGAAAATAAATAAATTTAACACTACAAAACATACAAAGGGTAGCCTTATCGACATACAACGCGGGCGGAAGCTAGTATTACATAATTTAAAACATGGCGAAACTTGGTAGTTTCGCCATTTTTAGGGTTAACCCTAAAAGTGCGGACCTCTCCACACTATGGCTTCATGTCACAAAAACAAAACAGAGCTCTCCCACAGAATATTAAAAGTTTCCGAAAAAAAAGAAAAAGTATTGGTAAATGACCATAGAATTAACTCAAAAGTATGCAAAAAGATGTAGATTCTTGCCTTTGCACTAGCAGCCTATACATAGTTCGACGGCTCGTAGACCAGTGTCAAAGGTTCATCTGGCACGCCAGTCACCTCACTCCCTGACTTGTATTTCTTAAAACTTTTACATAAATCTTGTAATATAAGGTTGGTTCCTGTTATCGGATAAAATCTAAATAGCGCCAGATAATTACGGTAATAACCTGAGCTACAGCGAAGAGCTTTCAAACAGGTTACTAAGCAAATGAACTAGTAACCTGTAGTTATAGGTAACAGATTACCTCCTTATGTAGTTATTATCAAACTATATATGCTATGCGATGCTGACTTAAGTACTGTAACGCTTGGGAGCGTTATCTAGGTGTGAGGGTGTGTGTGAGGTGGCAAATCCAAAGACGGCGAGGGTTCCAAGGGGGTTTATTATAATATTTAATTTATAAGAGACGCGTACACTGTTCGGTAGCTAAGCTAGACTCCAGAACCAACACAAAATGCATTCCTAACATATTTAAATATGAATTGTTGGAACGTTCGAAACACAGGGCTGCCCTCTAGCCAGCCTGTACCACGCGAGGTTGCGCCTCGCATCCGAACTCCTTACATGAGCTACGCCCACCCTTGAATAAAAGGATTGGCGTAGTCTGAAAAACAAGACTTTTATTCATAACGTTCAAACAATCAGGCCCTTCCTACCTATGCCTATCAGAAGAATTACCTAACGCCAGGAAAAAAACACACGGGTGAGGTCTTTCTTTTGCAGAAGAAGGCTTAACTCAGGACGAACGATAAACACCCCGACGCGTGCCAATTAAATTGAAAGTTAACATGTGCCATAATGCACCCATAATAGCAAACGTCGTCATGTTTAAACCTCGTCATACCAAAACTGGCGAAAAAGATATGACGAAGCCTCAAGAAGGAAATACGATGTGATAATTCACATCTACCCGGAAGGGGTTTATAAAAACATGAAAACAACATCAAAAACTTTTAAACCATCAGACGCAAATGAGCCCAAGGGAATGAAAGGTTCAGATGAATGCCTTCAACAAATTAAATTAAATTCATGCTCGCACTCCAGAGAGACAAAAATATAAAAACCACACTATAACCCATTAACATATTAAAAACCAAATTGTGGGTCCTCAACCAAAAGCTGTACCATGAGTATTTATCAAATATCCCCCGCGAAGGAGCTACGCCTATAAACGGAGTTGGTAACAACACGACAGCTACTCGGACAGAGTGCCATCCCCCCCTTTCTATGAGAGACCCTGGTTGGTTTACCCCTTAAATTCTCTGGAGCACATTCATGCTACAATAGCCTAACGAAGATTTTTGAAGACGAAGGCATTTGTTCATTCCGTCAAGCCTCGCGGCGAAGTGGCGTGCAGGCGACGCCCCATTCGCACCCGGCCGGCGCGGCGGCCGCGTCCGATGTTCGTTCTCCGTAATATGAAATAAACACAAATAAATATCCATTAATATTACACTATATTCATCACTAATCTTTGCGATGTTTACATCAATGTGACACTGACATGACAATTAAATTAAATGACATAAAAAAAAGACAACTAATTACATCCTACTAAGAAAAGGTTTTAATAAAAAAACATGTACAAAATCCCTGAACTGCCTATTATTTTATTTCGAAAAATTTGTATTTTAAAAATGAAAACTTTTTTATAAAATTCCGATTGTATTTGAACCTTCTTTTAAATTTAAACATATTCGGTTCAAAGTTTTTAAATGTAGACTTTTTAATGCGCGCGAACTTTTCTTTTATTGGTGCTTTTGTTAAATTGTTTACAGCACGCTTTTGCTGTACCGTGAAATTAACACAATAAAATGGAAGAGATAAAAACATTAATAGGAAACTTAATTTTATGGGGGACCTAGTTAATTTCTTTTTATTACAAGAATCAATAATGGGCAACTCAACACCTCTAGGTTCGACCGTTTGAAGATTTCTGACATATTTGTCTATAATAGTTTCCACGTCAATCCTAACGTCATTTTCCAGGTGTCCGACCACACATGACTCCGTGACAACCTTAGCTAAAATATTGTCACCTTCATCTAAAACTTTTTCACCTTCGTCCTGGTCTAAAACAGCTTTCGTTTCAAAAAGTTCGACTGCAGACAAAGATGACTGCTCAACCTCCTTTATCTCTGTTGTTAACGAGAACTGGTCATTCTCCTTTGAATCGGTGAAATTTTTACCACAATCATTTTCAACAATTTGATCTACGATGATGTTATTATTATAAGTTTCATCATCGTGATCATCATTTTCCTCTGATAAGGACACAATCTGAAGGTCTGAAATATAGCTGAAAGAAGTAATAAATGGACTGGACTGACCCGATTCATCCGATTTTTCCTCGTGTTCATCCGCGAACACATCAATCGGCTCGTCCTCATCGTGCGCCAGGCTGCGCTCGTCATCATCATCATCTCTGCCCTCCCGGCAGCTTTGCTCAACATCAACATCAACATCTAGTGGGACCTCCTGTCTTCCGCTAGAAAATAAATCAGCATGAACATCTACATTCGCCTCATTTTGCTGTCCGCCTTCATCAGACAATACTTGTGCAATCTCCTCTACTTGCACCTTATGAAAATCTCTGTGGCACTTGCACGGGAACTCTGCCCATAGCGCGTCACACATCGACTTGAAGCTCATACCCTCGTGGTATGTGTAGTTATGGAAAGATTTCGTAGGGCCCACAAAATATGCACTAATAATCAGCGCCCAATCGCTCTCTCGCCATTCGTAGTAGATGGCCAAGGTTTTAAATTCATCTATAAAATGTTCTAGGCATTTGCCATCTATGCCAGAGAAGTATTCCATCTCGCACTTAAAAAAAATTAGTCAAACACTACTTAGCTTTATTCCGGCGTCGCGTCGCCGTGGCGTCTTCTTCACTATTCTTGCGCACCTTTCAGCCGTTTGATCACCCTCACAAAAATTTTGAATTTTATGAAATTTTACTTTTTTTCTATTTTTTTACTAATATCACCCAGTATTGTTTGGGCGCCTCCACCACTGTAACGCTTGGGAGCGTTATCTAGGTGTGAGGGTGTGTGTGAGGTGGCAAATCCAAAGACGGCGAGGGTTCCAAGGGGGTTTATTATAATATTTAATTTATAAGAGACGCGTACACTGTTCGGTAGCTAAGCTAGACTCCAGAACCAACACAAAATGCATTCCTAACATATTTAAATATGAATTGTTGGAACGTTCGAAACACAGGGCTGCCCTCTAGCCAGCCTGTACCACGCGAGGTTGCGCCTCGCATCCGAACTCCTTACAGTACCTACCTAACTAGTAGTTTGCGAACAGTAGACTTTGCGAGCACAAACTTTTTTGCAACGATTAACCATTAGCTAGTCGCGCCAAAATAATCACACTGTTAGTCACGTGGGGTCTGTGCGGATCCCAGAGTTTATTTGTGAATTGTGAAAACAGAATATAAAGGTAGGTGTGCCTACTCTCTAAGTCCGTCAACGTAGATACGGGTCTGTTTGAAAGTAGTTCGAAACTTTGGAGTGACCCTACACCCGATTTAACTTTTTTGAACAGGCAAAAACACATTGGGTCTAAAGGTTTGCACATTGAGAGGCGACTGCCGCACGCGAACGCTTGTCTACCTGCTGCGCACAAACATTTCTATAGCAAACATTCGTTAGTACTGTTTGAACTAATTATAAGCAGAGCTACGACACACGCAATCGCTTTCATGCCAACTAAAGTGCGCGGCGTGTCTCGGATATGCCGCGCAGTACTGCCGCGCAAATATTCGTCGGTTTAGTTCACACTAGAGCGTGGCAGAAATGTGTCCTGCAAACGCCGCGTGTTGCTGCCGCGCAATGTTTGGACAGCTGTGAAATCGTGTTGTCATTCATTCTTAGATCGGGACCCAAACTAATCTTATCTCCGTAGGTGATAAGGAGTAGAAATCACCCGTAACTTCAGCCAAATCTTTGGATTTCGTGTTTAGGGTACTCCCTAAAAACGAAATCCAATGATTGTAGTTTTAGGCCCCACGCACTTTGGACGGGTTTTTCACCGGCACACTAACTTTCTGACGGTGAAAAACGTATTCAGTATGCGCATTCAATTCGTACGGTCGTTCGTTTACGTATCATACAAATACGTATCTAAGTCTTCGAAAATATTTTATTAAACCAACGCTCTTCATGATTTTCCTGTCAAAAACATGACATCGATATCAATACTTACTTACGTTAAATTCAAACTTAAAAACGTTTTCCAAAAAAAAAAAACGACCGACTTCCAAAAAAACCACAAAAAAATTAAAAATAACTTTAATTTCGGAAGTCGGTGTCTTTGCTTTTCAATTTTCGTTTTTTGCCACCGACTGGGATCACCTCTGATGCATGACCTACCGAACAAAAAGGAATCATCAAATCGATTCATAATTATTGGCGGAGTGATCGAGTAAAATACATAATAAAAAAAACAGACGAATTGAGTACCTCCTCCTTTTTAAAGAAGTCGGTTAAAAACCCCCCAAGTGCATGGATCACGCTCAATAAAGGGTTCAGTAGTTGGAATTTGATCCCAAGTACAAACTTTAACGTTGTAGTTGAAAAACACACTCTCCCATACATTCCAACTTCAAAAATGTAAGTTGGTCGATTATTACTCATTAACAAGATAAGCATATTTGTGCATAGCTGTGATAGTTTTCTTTTTAACTTCGTTATACTGCCGTGATTTTTTTCATATATCCAAAAACAACCATTTAGCTGGCAGAGGCTTGACTTGACTTTAACAAAAAATTGCACTTTAAAGTTTCGCAAACGGATCCCTGAATCAAAAAATAGTTTTCACACATCCACACGACACCCCATAAAATGGGACAGACGAGATCCCCACTTCAGGAGTAGGGAGAGGAGGTACCCTAAAAAAATATTTAGCATGATTTTATTTTACCACTTTGTCGGCTTGTTTAATGTATAGGTACCCATTACCCATGCCAAATTACAGCTTTCTAGTAAGTAATAAGATTCGCTGCGCGGATAGACAGACAGACATTCAGACGGAATTGGCAAAACTATGTCGGTTCCTTGTTGACTACAGAACCCTAAAAACCAGAAAAATTATCGGTAATTATTTTTTACAAATAGGTTTTAATAAATAGTGAGCCCTTTACTGCATTTTGAGAAGCTATTCTGGTCTTCATGCCGAAGATCCTCATCAGATCCTTACCAATTTTTTTTGAGAAAGAACCGTCGTTATCGTATCTCCTAAGGCGGAGATATACAGTAGCCCCCTTTTTGCCCCATTTTGGAGGAAGTAGGGATCCAATCAAAAATCCCCGACGACAAAAATGACAAAAAATTCGTTAAACCTGTACACCAAATTTCGTCCAGATCGGTTGTAAAATACGACCTGTAGACGAGTACGTACAAACTGGCAAACTCGTAAAGGAGATAATTTACCGTCCATTCATTTTTGGGCTAAAGAGGTGAAAGTACTGCTAAAAAAAAAAGCTATACTCCGAAAGAGTACGATTTTCCCTTCATTTTTTATTACTTCAAGCTATTCATTGAATTAGATTACTTTTTATTATTTTAGCTACAAAAGATACAGAAAAGTGTTTTTCAAAATCGTATAACAGCGCAGGGAATAGCCCTACAGGTTGGCCCAATAGTGAAAAGTGAAGAGAGAATAACATGTTCTAACGGAATATTTTTTTTATTTTATTTGGCCGGCGCTTTCATAATTTAGTCCAAAATGAATGATCTCCTTTTGCCACAGTTGATGCAGAGACGCTTCGCTCGCTCGGTCAATTATTATAAAGTAAGTAGGTACCTATTAAGCCAGCCTTTTGAACATCAGTACCTACTTATATATGACCTGAAACAGCTTAATTCGAATTCATATAAATAAAATGACAATATATTTTACTAGCTGACCCGAAAGACGTTGTCCTGTTAAAATTACAAAAATAATTCGTTCAAGAAAAGACGTTCAGTTTTTACAGAATTTCAAGTTTTTCCGGGAAAATTTTCTAATTTTCCTTTCCGTGACAGCCTGATTCGGACTATTACAAACATATTAAAACAAAAATAGCCAAATCCGAAAAGCGCGCAGCGGTTCTCAACTGATGCGCTTACGTCGAACAGCATTTTATTTTTATTAAAAAGTAAAATATAATTAATGAAAATTATAATATTAAAATTGTATTTATGTATTAACTTATTAACAAGTTAATTAACTAAGTAACTAAATTTTGTAGGCACAGAATGTTTTAATACTAAGTACAGAATGATGCTACAAACGTAGTAACTAGTGGCTTGCCTTCAAAGTAATGATTATCCTAATATGTAAAAAGGTTTCTGAGGTTAGTAGGTGCTAGTTGATTCTAGATCTCTCAGTAAGTATCTAACATGCTCAGACATCTATAGAAGGAGATTCAGGAGATGATAAATGGTTAGGGTAATTACGCTCTACGCTGACTAAAGGGGGTATTACACTTTCATATCTATGAGTCATAGATATAATGAAATAGTAAAATATGCATAATTAATAAGGGTATATCCTCCTTAGGGGGATTACACTATCATAATATTATATCAATTACCTATCTACGAAGCTCAAAAATAACCCATAATGTTTATTTTACAATTGTTGGTCTTATGGGAAATCACTGGATATTTCGCAATTCAGAGCCCGCATGGAAGGCGTGGCGTGTCCCATGCGATGTCATTTGGGAGCGCACTGGCAATCACAATCGAACGATGCATTCATGGTGAACTCCCTCACAAAGCGAACAAAGATTCTTTGTTAGTTTTATGTGGTCACATATTACATAGCGTACCCACATAGAAGTTTGCTTGTAGACTCGTTCTAAAAAATACCAGGATTAAATATTGCATCAGTCGAACGTTTTTTTTTCTTCAAAATACTTTACCCGAAATGGCCGGAATCATCATAATTTGAATACTTACATAAATAGCCATTTATAATAATTTGTTTTTGAATAATTTTGCAATCATAAAACATGAGAAGCTAGACACGTTGGTTTCTTTCACAACTTTCTCTCCTCAGAAATGCGAAATAACAATGCTCGTTGTAGATGTTCGGTACACACGTAGGTAGGTGCAAAGATAAACAATAATCTTAAAAGCACATTCATAACTTAGTTAGCTTTGGGAAGTCCTTAGAGTTAAGAGCACATACATACGTACTTATAGACAATTACATAAGTGGAGTTCCACCGGAAGTAACAACTATTAAAAAAAACTAGGTACCAATGATCTATGACTTTTAATTTATCTATTCACGCTCAGCCATTCACTGTTACGTAAGGTGACATTCCTAAAATTACGTTCTTCACGGAAGATACGCAAAATGATTCCGGTATAAAATATCCATTTGGTAAATGAGTTTATGTCAATATTACTAACGCGAATTTTATCTGGTAGGTAATTAACCATGTGAAAATACATAAATGAACTTTCTAGTTACGAAAGAATCGCTTCATTTAACGACATGACGATGGGTTCATTTTGATAGCACACTTTATGAACGATAATGTCTCGCATTAAAGCGAGAGTTTTAATACCACATAATTGATTTATTAACCTTTTACGGGAAAAATATTTGTGCTAATCATTACAGCAATTTGGCAATCTACTACTTAATTAAATTAAAGATTGCGCTGTACCTACCTAATTTTGCACCCCAGTTCCTATCAGTTAAGTAATCCGCTGGCAGATTTAGGAATGAGAGTAAATTGATCGGGTTAGTGATCTGTATGTTTGCTCAAATAAGAATTATTCTTAGATAATTATGGGCATGTCTAAATACGTACTCACATAGATTCACCGCAATGGTTGTGTGAATCAGGACAACGTGCGGTGTTGTGCAAACGGCAAACTTGTGAACGACAAGTCGTTTTAGATAAACACCATTTCGAAATTCAAAGTAACTACCTACATCTGTCGTCATCGACTGTTCAATAAGTGACATGCTTTGTACAAAGTTCTTAGTAGTTCAGTGACTTATATGCGGAATGTTGCACAATTATCTGCACTTTTCCTCACGCGATTTTACTCTCATGTAAGAGAAGAACCCAGCTTACAGATATACCTATCTGTCTGTATGTTTAAAACTGTAACAGGTGAAGTAATTACTCTACTTACCGAATGTAATTTGTATCCTCATAGGAGTCCGTCACTCAACGTACCGCGACGCTCGAGGAGTCCTCCACTCGTACTTCTTCAGCTGGGAGCACGCCCCCACCCGCAACCTGGAGGTGGACTGGCTCGACGCGAGGAACATCTGCCGCCGCCACTGCATGGACGCCGTCTCGCTGGAAACTCCACAGGTACGCGAATAAACACCATAATATTAAGCAAGATATTTAAAAAAAAACTACACTACGCAAGCAACCTGAGATGAAGGTGAAGTTAGAAGGTCAAAACATAGAAGATATCCTATTAGTTACATGTTCAAGGTTTTCTACCCATTGCAAAATAAAGTATAGCACACATGACTGGGCCAATGTTTAGAACAATCGTACATATCCCAGCGAATGTAGATGAACCTTGAGATAATCATCTTCATTATCCATGCGGTCATTTAACGCGAACAACTAGGTCGATCGTGATGATATGTCTTCTCCCCCGCCATCATCCACCTGCAAATTGTATGGCCGAAACATTAGCTATCTAGGATTAATTTAATTTTGAATAGCAATTTGTATTTCATCATGATGAAGTGGTATATCTGCTACAAAAACGTATTTCACAATGTTGAATCTTGGGAACAAAGCAGCTGAGCTCTCAGATTAAAGCGATGTAGGTGTTGCATGAAACTTAATGGTCAAATCGTGGAATTGCTTCATTTCATTATTTCGGATTGCACCTAAACATAAACCAGATTATTAAGAAATAAGTACCTAGGTAAGTATGTGTAATGATACATCATAATGAATTCTTGTATGTAATAGACTAGGTACCTACGCACCTGAGAAGTAGAGAACAAAGGAAACGATGTCTGCAATTTTGTCATAATGTATAAAAACTTAAGGCTTTAATGAAAACATTTAACACATTGTTTTAATAGACATCTATTGTATAAGTTCATCCGGGTGAGTCACCAATGGAAAATACGCACGTTTTCTCTAAACACTTCCTGTAGATGGCAACAAACGCGCACGTCTATTGTTATGAAAGCATGGCAAACAACAACCTTTTGAGTATTTTCTTTGGATTGTTTTTCTTCTATCCATACAATAGTACAGAACTCGATGTATCCGCAATTCTTGCAGATTAGCATAAGTTCCTACATCCATTGAGTCATTATAAGCGCGTATCAATATTCATTAGGATAGATTGATTCGATTTGTAGAGCGTTGAAGACTTCGCGTGAAAGGGGTGCAACGGCCGAGTGCGTCAGTCGAGTGCGCGGAGGCGATCGCTCGGCAAGTAGCACGTGGCACAAATTCCTCCCGCAGCCGTGTTGCCCACTTGTTGTGCCGGACGTACGCGGCGGACGTGGACTTCCCGCTGCTGCCATTAAAACACACATGACACCATGCCTTACTATCGAAACCCTTAGTACTTACTGGGCTACCTAGAGAAGATACATCTAAATCATTGTTTTATGCAAACAGGTGAAAATGCAGACACATAATTTATTTACCTATGTTTTATAGCAGCAACAATTGTCAATCGGTCATCGATCGCGTCCGTGACACTTGTTAGTTACAAGGTTCCATGTAAATACGCAGTTCGTGCACTTCATACCAA
The DNA here is from genome assembly GCA_949152455.1 of Lithophane leautieri. NCBI lineage: Eukaryota > Metazoa > Arthropoda > Insecta > Lepidoptera > Noctuidae > Lithophane > Lithophane leautieri. The sequence continues at coordinate 8,418,774 of OX424462.1, read as the reverse complement.
ATAGCCGATTTACAAGGTATAAAATAGATAGCTTTTTGCAAGCTTTAGCAAAAGTAAAAACTTTTTTACAAAAAAAAAAGAACCGTCTTCCAATAAACACTACATTTGGCTGCATACTGATTAATAACTTAAATTTCGGAAGTCGGTGTCTTTGGTTTTTGCCATCGACTTCCGAAATTGTAAGTTTTTTTTCAGTTTGTAGTGTTTCTTGGAAGTTGGTTGTTTTTTTTTGTAAAAAAGTTTTTATTTCTCGCTTTTTAGTGGGTCAGTTTGGAATTAATCTAAGTTACAATAGCTTAATGTCAACTGCTCATCACCTTTTATAAAATATTGCATTTGCCGATGCAGGGACGTTAATCGTTGAAGAGTTATCCTGTTACTTCACCATCAGCTCCACTTTACCATATGCAATGTGACGAGCATAAATTGCTTGCCAACCATAAAAGTAATCGAATCGCAACCCGTGAAATACTTATTATCGAGTAGAACTGGTGGCCACCTGTGGTCTTCATCATCAGTTCCACTTCACCAAATGGTGCTTTCCGAGAACAACTGCACGAGTTACTTTAAAAAATACCGAAATCGCCATAGATGTGCCAATAATATTTTAAGAGTTCCCTAGATTTCTCCAAGAGCCTGACCTGATGACAATGGGACCATCTCGAAAGTATACCTTTTCAAAAAATAAAGAATTTTGCAAATCCGTCCATATACGACGGAGTAACTTATGAAAAATATAAAATAAGCATCCGAATTGTTAACCCCCTCCTTTTAGAAGTCGGTTAAAAAAATACAAGTTTAGCATTGTAAAGTAGAGACACGAAAATTCCCATCTGCATAGTGACGTAATAGCGGCGCGGAGAACTAGCGGTTGATTAAAACATAATTTCATTACCAGGGCTTTATTACCTATTTTTACGAGTAAGACTTTGTTTTACTCAGTACTGATAAATTATCTTATCCTTAGGACAGCATTACATTATATTGTAATTATTCTGAATTAAATGATGAATAGAAAAAGAAAGCCCATCGTCTGCGGCAAACCTATATTTTTATGCGTGAAATATGGATTAGACTCTGCCAATTATGGTGACACTTCGAGCATGTAAAAAGATAATGGCATTTTCGTGTTACTTAAACTCTTACGCATGATACCTATAAAGAATTACCATTTTTCGTGAAATCTTACTCGAAAACGGATTCGTAGAATCTCAACAAAAAAAAAAACTGCATTGCCTTTTCCCAACTATGTTGGGGTTGGCTTCCAGTCTAACCGGATGCAGCTGAATACCAGTATTTTACTTCGTCTTCATTGAATATTATCATAATATCATTGCCCAAATAATTACTGTTTTTGATGTACCTACTTTACAGATAATCATATTGTTTTATTTTTACAGGAAAATGAATTCGTCAAACAAAGGATCGCACGCGGAAACGTGCGATACATTTGGACTTCGGGACGTAAATGCAACTTCGCCGGCTGCGACCGCACTGACCTGCAGCCTCCCAATGTGAACGGCTGGTTCTGGTCGGGCTCCGGCGGTAAGATCGGACCCACCACCCAGCGCAACACCGGTGACTGGTCCTACACGGGCGGGTACGGACAGCCCCAACCTGACAACCGTGAAGCCGCTCAGGTCAGTTGAAACTTGTAAAACTCTTCAAAGAAGAAATACGCAGCATTTTTTTTCCTTATTCTAAATTGATGTTTGGCGTGCAGGGTAACGACGAGTCGTGTCTGGCGATCCTGAATAACTTCTACAACGACGGCATCAAGTGGCACGACGTGGCCTGCCACCACGTGAAGCCGTTCGTGTGCGAGGACAGCGACGAGCTGCTGAATTTCGTGCGCTCGCGTAACCCCGCCCTCCGCCTATGAGACAAACACAATATCGCACTCTCGCCCTCTAGTACTTTAGATGGCTGACATTGTACAAAACCAAGTGTCTATCTATTATTAAGTTATTTATTAAATCAACAAATTGTTAACAATTTGGATATTTTACTCAATGATAGCCATAAATGCATCCTCATTACGACAGAGTGAAATAATATATGAACAGAGAATGTATGAAAGCCACAAATAAGTAGGTTTGTAGCTTTTTGAGCCAACAGCATAATTGAAATATAAAAGAAAATGGAAAGCAGCAGGCTCAAAATTTATCGTTTCGTATAAAAAAAAGTTTATTTCTGACAGAATTTCAACTATTTAGAAAACAGTCGTTACAGATTCTTTTAACTTGAGCTCAATAATTTTGAAACCAATTTAAAAGTGATACAGAGAAAGCTTTCTTACTCTTTCTTGGTAATATCAGTATTAATTTACTTTCGTCAGTCATCCCCTCCAAGCTACACATACTTTACACTATAATTATTTCACTCTAAGTAGGTATTTAAAATTTGTAAAAAGTATTATTTTGCACGAATAGGATTAACTTTTTAAGTGTTAGCTTTAATAAAAAAGAATTGAAATATGGTGTTAAAATTATTTTTATTGAATTAAACCACTGCATCAAAAACTCATACATACAATTGATCAAGATCAATCTTACTTTCCCTCTCCTTATAAAAAAAACTTTATTAAATACTACAATAGTACACGTCATTTTAAAATATATGAGTGACCCTAACGATGAGTTAATTAAATAATAGACACAAAAATAGAAAACTTGAACAGTTAATTGAATTTAAAAAATGCTTGAAATCACTCGTTTATAAAATGTGACTACAAAAACCACTGAAACATGATTGATATAGTAGATTAAAAAGTTCTATGAAAACACTATTCAACACAACACAAAACATAATAATATTACATACTTAATTGGAAACTTTCGTCACGTAATAAAACTGTACCTAAGTACAACCGGGATTTACGGCTAAACAGTAAACATGCTGTTCTAATTTTAGTTGCTAATTCAATCACTGGATCAAGCAAGTTTTGGTAACTTTAATAGTTATTTATGCAACTGTTATATATTAAGAGGTATTAAAACACGAATGTGGGTTTATAAATCACATGAGCGGATGAATAGTATCATATTAGTGTTTTAATACTTAATTATTTACAGTTGCATACAAGACTTTATCTACACCCATGAAGAGGTTCTTTGCAATACTAATATAGAACAAAAATGGCGGTATGCGACACACGTGAATTCGAATTTTAATATTATTTTTAAGCTTGTTTTAATGTTGGCCATAAGCTAACTGTTTCAGAAACTTTTATAGAGAATTTATAGCATGGGTGTAGATAAACAAATAAAAGTTATTCATGAATCAATTATCAAACTCTTTGTTTTGTATACTTATTACTCAAATTCGAACGTAAGTAAGGGATACATACTTTAATACGTCTGTCGTCCTGTATTATAATCATATTCATTATAACACTATTATCACGAAGTTGGGTGCATAACATAGAAGTAAACTTCATGAATGTGTAGGCACATGGAGCAATAACAAAATCAGGTACTTATAGTTCTAATTATATCTAGTAAGCCCACAGACATCCACTGCTGTGTATTGGCCTTCTTAGCTTTTTGGCAACTCATCTGGCCTTTTAAATACCTAAGTCTAAATGCGAAAGCTAAATATTATTTAGATAGCTGCAATTTATTGAAGACATCAACGAATTTTAGTTTATTTGTTGCAGTTTATGAGCGCGGCTCAATATTTTTTTTCCTTTTATCAATTAAACCTTATGTCCATGAAAAAAGTCACATAATACGAGTCTGTCATTTGCAATAACTATTCAAATTCAACCTACGTTCCTCTACGTTTGGTGCCTTTTACTAAGCGTTCTAATTCCAAGTCCTTTTACTAAATAAACGTGGATTGTTCAGGAGAACAAACCAAGTCTTACCTACCACCACAGCTATAGCAAATCTCATTATTTTGACAAAATTATCAGTATACGAACGCCTACTTTTATTGAGTAGGTAGTGTATCTAATATACATAGTAACAGCATATAAACTTTCACGCCTACCCCTAAGACCTAGGCCAAATATATTTTGATATTCGGATAGCTCATGACCTAAAGAGGGGCCACAAAGAATACGACATGAATTAAAAATCTTTTTAAAAAAACCGCGATCTTTCGCGGGTAAAAACTAGTATTCTACTAAATAGATAATATAATACAGGTAACTATACTACTCCCTATGTTTTAAGCACGCAAAATGAAAATTGCCTGTGCTGCGCAGGTAGGGCTAATGTTCACATACATAACAAATAAGGCACCTAAACTTATAAGAACTTCAACGAAACGCTATGACCTATATGTTGTGTAAACTAGAAGAGTTAAAGCATTGAACACGCAATAAAGAGTAAAACTGTGAGAAACACGCTGTTTTATTGATGTGTAATATTTTAGTTATATTACGCACGCTCTTCAAGTTAGTGTGTAAATATTACCCCATTGTATTTTTCATATTCTTCACATCTGCCGCTGTTTAGGTTAGAAATCAGCGCGGCCATAAAATACTAACAAACACTGGCATCAATAAATAATAGCAAAATATTAAAATATGTAGTTAAGTCTTAAAAATTATAGTAAAGAGTTGACATGTTTTTTGAATTTAATATTGATTCCTACCTACTAGCTAAAATAAATAGCTATCGCATACAATGTTGTTAAAGCGAACAATCTTACTATCTATTAAGAAAACTAAATTTAATGCTATGAATATACAGTATGTCAATTTCCCTGACCGCAATTATTATAAACATAACCTAGTATTATTGAGTGTTTAATTAAATGTACTTATCCTGATTTCATGCAGTCAATAAGGCCAATGACTAACAGACAAGTATGAGTCCATAACAATAACACTTAACCGTAAACAAACATTTCAAGTCCATAATCAAACAAAGATTTAAACTTGCATTAACATAACAATAAGAACACGCAAGTCCGTCAATTAAAATAAAAACACAAGCTCAAATCAATAAAACCGAAATACAAAACTAACCCAAACAACTGGGCGTGTCAAAAGGCTACAAAACTGCATAGTTTTAACTGACCTAAAATAGGTTTTCTTTAACGTTGAGTGAGACTTAGAACTGGGTGCTAGGAAGGTAGGCAGCTGACGTCATCGAGTATGGCGGACAGTAAGGGCTTGTCCCTGAGTGCGGCGGCCAGCTCCGCGCGGTCCCACTGCAGGCGCACGAGCCGCGCGCGCGCCGCGCCCGCCCCGCGCGAGCCGCCCACGCGCAGCGCGCCGCGCGCCTCCAGCAGCGCGCACGCCGCGCAAAGCTCGCACGCGTCCAGCGGCGCGATGTTGCGCGCCGTCGCCACCCTGATAAGTGATAACAGTACCGAACATTTAGTCACGCGCACTCGTAAGGAAGGATATAAAAGAAGACCGGACAAGTGCGAGGTGAATTCGCGTGACGAGGGTTCCGTACTATGAATATTTTAATATACGATGTTTTGTACCAAAAATGTAACCCAAGAATAAACTTAACATTTTAGTTGAATTTTTTTTTATCGGATTTAAGACCATAGACTTCTTATCGGTTCTCCTGTAATCTATAATCAAAGAACTAAGTGTTTACTGTATTTTTTCAAACTTTTAGGCTCAGTATTTTCGGAGATGTCTATTCTTATCTATTTTTTTATACAATTTCTGTACAATTTGCAAAACAATTTTTTTAAATTTTCTAATTTGCCCTACAAAATGACACCTCCTTTCAGAATTCGTTTATTGACGTTGAAGAGGTATGAGGAACAGGGTGTAAAGTTCACTCATACTCTATAGAAAAGGGAGGATCCTACAACCGGACGGGTGTCGTGTCTGGCAAGCAACTGCCCGGCGATTGATGTCGGGAAGTCTTATTTGTATATATCGATCGCGCAGTAAACTCTTTTTGCGCGATGCAGGATTTGTGTGTCGTCAGGTCTTTGATGCGCAGTTCGCATGTGGCGATGTAGATGCTGCCACAACGTTACACGTCCGTGTGCGAGTCACAAAAATTCATCTGTGTACCAAATTTTAACTTAATCGGTCAAGTAGATTCGGAGCAAATTGCCTGTGACAGACAAACAGGAATAAACACGAGTGATCCTATATGAGTTCCGTTTTTTGATTCAGACGAATCAGAGAGTGAATGATAAGCGTGCCGGTTGACAGGGGGGAATGGAATAATAAGACTTATTGCGCCGACCTCGAGTACCATGGGATAACGGCGGGAAGGTGGTGCTGACTTGAGAGAAACTTACTTTTTATAAACATCATGCAGCTTTCCCATTACTATTTCTTTCACCTTCCCCTTAGTCAGCATTAACATTATACTACAAAGTATCAATTTCTGTTGCAGCGGGAACCCGTCTTCAGCGTCCGACTCGATCTTCCTCGACCCGCCATAGACGTCGTTCAATACTTCTAGTACTTGCTTCAGTTCCACGGTAACTGTTGAATCTTTCATCATGCTGTCAATAGACTGATTATCCGAAAACTTTGTCCTTCTCGCGAGCTCTATAACTCTTCTTCCTATGTCTAAAGCTCTCCTCATGTCCCCAGATATCGCTGAGATTTTAGCTGGAAAAAATTACATGGGATGTTAAAAATACTCCACTTTAAGCTATCTAATCTAAATTATACAGCAGATAGCAAGAGAAAAGGTACCTGAAAGAACTAGGGGAGAACAAGCTAGAGAAAAAATATGAAGAATAAAATTAAGTACCGGCAAGCATTTGTAAAGCGACGGGAGAAAACACATTGCTCTTGTCTTCGCTGGCCAGTACATTGGTAAATATATTGATGATCTGTTGCTTGGTGTAGGGCGCGAAGTGCAGCGTGTGGGGGCGCAGCGAGCAGCGCGCTTGCAGGCGCGGCAGCGCGCGCTCCGTGAGGTCCAGCGCGTTGGCCACGCCCACCAGCACCACGCGCGACCCGCCCGCCGCCGGCCATTCGAATATCGTGTACAGAACTGATTGGCGCTTGCTGTCTAACTGGTCTATCTCGTCTAATACTAAAAGTCTGCAATCAATTATCAACACTTAGGCATGCTTGCATCTCAAATCCATTTAGCGAAGCATAAATTTAAAACTCGTTCTATTTCTCGCCCAGAGGAAGATGGTGGCATTCGTGATACAGGGTAATCCCAGTACAGGTGCCAAAGCACTCCTTTGACACATAAGTGAACATTACATAGGACCAAATTTGTTTTAAGCCTCGTATTCATGGTAAACATTTGTTTAGCAACATGGTTGCATAAACATATTGCCGAGTTGCTGTCAACATATTGCGGGCAACACTTGTGTTGCGGAGTTGATCACGCCATGTTGCAGAGTTGACGCCCGGCTAGCGAAAAACATCAGTTTATCAACAAATGCTGACGTGTGTGGACGTGTTTGGAACTGTTTATAAACATTATATATCAGATACAGAGAACACAACAACAGTACTTCCTCGGGCAACATTTTAACGCAGACTGGCGTGTGTGGACAACCCATATTGATTTAAACTAAGTTTCCAGCAGCATTCCCGCCGCTCATCAACAACGTTGATCAACTGTTGCTAAACAAATGTTTACCATGAATACGAGGCTTTAAGGAGACTTACTATACCCATTCTTCTAGTAATTAAGTCTTTTTTGTTTTTATTTCTAATTATTAATAATTAGAGACTGAATTATATTTTAAATGCGTTTAGTGCGTAAATGTATTCAATGATTTGTGGTCCAAGCGGGCATTAAACTCATGTTTTGTAAGGGTAGGTTCAGATGACAAGCGCTCAGCGCGCGTTGAACGCGCGTTGAATTTTTGTATAGTGTTCACATGGTGCGCGCTTGTCAGGCGTTAAACGCGCGTTGTTGCGGCCAGTTTGAGTTCTACATTTGTCGAAGATGGACGTAGAAACAGTTTTATCGGTGATTTTATACAGACGGCAGAAACGACACAACAGAAGACGGAGATATTGGGTTCACCCAATTTTGTCAACCAGGCTGACTGAAAGTCAGTACATTATTTTATATCCTAAGTTAAGGCAATTTGAGCCCAAATTCTTTAACTACTTCAGAATGTCCATCAAGTCATTTGATGACTTACTGACTCTCATAAACGATGAACTCGTAGCAGATAAAAACGCTGTGCGATATAGCATTTCACCGGAAGAAAAACTCATAATTACATTGAGGTAAGTTTTTTAATAATCAACATAATCTATAAATCAAATAAATCAAATCAACTTGTTTAGGAACAATTTTTTTAAAGAAAAAATAACATTTTGTTACTCGCAGAATAACTCTAACTCTGATTCATTGCTGACATTAGTTGGTGCTGGCGATGGAGTAGGTATTACTGGCGATGGAGACCCCATTGCTGTAGTATAACCATAATGTGCAAAATTATTTGACACACTAGACTGCTGTGATCTATAATCATGATAACGAAAGCCTTCAACAGAAGCTGATGACTGATGACGCTGCTCTTGTGATGAATAATTTCTTCGTTGTGATACCGGGTAATTTTGATTTTCATATGTCTGTTGTTGTGGTCCTTGAAATTCATTTTGGTTTTGCAAAATTAAATTATAAATGGCAATTTTAGTTTGAAGTCGCCTATATTCCGGAATTTTTTTAATCTCTTTAACGAGTGACAAACAAAACAGCTTGTCTTCATCGTCATCTTCTTTTGGATGAGACACATTTTTCTGTGCTAAACTCTGCTCTAATATGTTTGCAAATCTTTCATCAGCAGGATTTAATTTTTGTTTTTTACTTGAAGTAGATTTAGGACTCTTAAAGCCAGAACTTATTTCTACTTCAGCAACCTCTGACGAAGTTGATGCATTATCTGCATCGAAACTACTTTCTGTATCTTTGTTGGCAATTGATGCCTGTAGAAATCGTAGTCTATTATAATGAATATATGTCGAAGTTTTGGAAGCTCCTGATCCAGATTTGACAGTCTTTATTTTCTTCACCTCTCTCATATAATTATCCCGTAAACTCTTCCACTCTTTTTGCAGGGATGACGCTGAAAAAAAAAACAGTATTTAGTAATAGTTTATGTTTGTTTCCAGATATTTGGCCATTGGATGTTCATTTGGGACATTAAGCTACGACTATAGAATTGGCAAATCTACTGTGGCTACTATAATATGTATGTGAAACTATTTGGAAAAAATTAAGGCCCGTTGTTATGAGTGAACCAACGAAAGAAAAGTGGTGTGAAATATCCACGATATTTGAAAAGAACTCAAAGTTTCCCAATTGTTTGGGAGCCTTGGACGGGAAACATATACGGTTAATCCAGCCTGAACACACGGGTTCTATGTATTATAACTATAAAAATTATTTTTCGCTAGTTTTATTGGCGCTAGCGGATGCAAACTATTGTTTTGTGTGGGTTGACATAGGTGCCTACGGTAAAAACAGTGACTCAGGTATATTCAAGAATTCTTCATTGTACAAAAAGCTGACAGAAAGGTCATTAGATCTACCTGAGCCAAAGGCATTGTTAATACAAAATAGACCGACAACGTTGCCATATGTGATAGTGGCTGATGAAGCTTTTGGCATGATGGAGAATTTAATGCGTCCATATGGGGGAAGGTCACTAACTTATGCTAAAAAAATATTTAATTACCGTTTGACATTAGCACGCCGGTATGTTGAATGTACTTTTGGCATAATGTGCAATAAATGGCGCATTTTACACAGGCCGTTAGATGTTAACATCGGTTTTGCAGAAAAGATCGTAAAAGCGATATGTACACTAAATAATTATGTCAGAATCAGGGATGGCTACAATTTTGAAGACACACTTTATACGCCACCCCTGGAAAATCTAGCCTCACATTATACCGGACGTGCTGTGCGACAGGCGGATAATGTTCGAGTACATTTAACAAACTATTTCATTAATGAAGGAAAAGTAGATTGGCAGGATCGTTATATTTAACTTGTAACACAAACCGATTGTAAATGTAAATAAATATATATACTCACATAATATTTTCTTCTTTTCTTCATTGTCATGTCCTTCACAAAATATAAGGACGAGTTCTTCCCAAGCCCGTCTTCTCAAATTCTTATCTGAATAATCGCTACTTGTCATGTCCCATATCGCAGGACGTTTCTCTATTTCATCAATTAATAATTCCGTATTAAAAGCTTCGGTTTCCATTTCGGACGATTTTCGGACGAACTTGACGAACCCTAAAATACGTCTATCCGCGTCGAAAGCGCGCGCTCAACTGAACGGAAACATAGAAAACCAATGATCTCAAAGCGGCGTTGACGCGCGCTGACAACAGTCGAGCGCTAGCGCAGCGTTGAACGCGCGCGTTACTAAAACGCGCGTTAGCATGTGTACGGCCTGAATAAAATGTATGTAGTTGTAAACGCGCGTTATCAAAACGCGCGTTGAGCGCTTGTCATCTGAACCTACCCTTAGTTTCTACTGAATAGATGGTGGGGACACCAATGTGTTACTTACATCATTTTATGTTTCTTTTTTAAATATTTTTCGATGGCATTAAAACAAGCTTTTTCGGTTGATCCAGATGTTGGCACTTGAAGTTCCTTACATATCCTGCTATAAATACTCGCAGCTGATTTCATCATAGTGCAATTAATGTATACTTGTTTGTATCCTTCTCTAAACTGTAAACAAAGCAATATTCTTGATTATATTTGTGGAGCCAAAGGAAGCTGGAGTTTAAAATGTCTTATGAATTCAACGACGCTTCTAAAAGCAAAAATTGTTCTTTAATTATCTCCTAACTTCATTGAGATAAAAATGACCAGTTAAATGATTGGTAGAAAATTGTGTGAAAATGTTGATGTGGGAAATTGACATGAATGTGGAAGAAAAATAACATACCTTAGGTAGGTTCAAAATGTACGATAAACTTGCAGTTTTCCCGGTGCCTGGCTGTCCTGAGACATACAAAGATCCAGACTGTTCCTTCTCAAGATGTTCAGTCAAAAAGTTATCTAGCCATTCGATTTCTTTCTCTCGACTTGTTAATGGCTTTAGGTTCTCCTCTTCGCTGCAAACACAACATTACTTTAGTAAAACTGTATTTAAAAGATTGGCTAGCCAACAAGAACAGCGTCAACAAGTCTGGCCGTATTCGGCCAGAAGGTGCTTAAGCCTGAAATTTTTCAAGTAGCAGTAGATTATATTGTATGCTTTTGTTTTTATTATATTCTGTATTATTTTAGTTATAATTTCAAGCCAACCATGTTTAGTGCTTTTAGCTTCACTTTAATTAAAGCGGTGTGTTTTTCGTTTCTGTGCTCACACCACAATTTATAATCTTATTTTCTATACGTGAGGATTTGTAATTGGCTCTCTGGTGACTATTGTTCCCTTTCTTGTTTGTTTTATTAGCTGTAAGTCCTCCATGTTCTAAATAAATAAATAAATAGTAGTCAGTAGCAGAGGACGTAAGGAATTCAAACAACGTATATAATAGCTTTACATCGTGATTCGTCATATGGTTACCCAATGGGAAGTTGCCAACGTCCCAGAGCGCATTTTACTTAAGTTAATTTTTAAGTTGGATGTTTTGGAACTGGCACAGATGAATACAAAGTCAAAGTCAAATAATTTATTTCAAATAGGCACATAAAAGGCACTTTTGAACGTCAATGAAAAACAAAGAACTAGAATTGATTCTAGTTGCCCATTTCAAAAGGTAGCTTTCGTATGGAGAAGAATGGGCAAGAAACAGATGAATACAGATGGTTCACTCCGCATTATAGGTATGAAGCTACAAGTATGTACGTAGAGGGCTCGATTTGTTAAATTCGAAAACGTAGTCAGAAGATGTAAGAGAACAGTTACGCGATAGAAAGAAAGAGAGGCAACTTCTAGGTGAATATAACTGTAGGTAATTAGCGCTGTGCAATCTGAATTGTACTTTATTGTGTCGTAGCAAGAGTCGCTTTTTATTCAAATGATTTTGCGGAGTGAACCATCTGTATTCATCTGTGGAATTGAACAAAAATTTGAGATAGTGTTTGGATAAACTACCACTAGATAAGCCATTGTTGTCAATATGGCTATAACCAGAAATGGCGTGGATCCTTACGCTCAATTTACATATGTATAATAGGTTAGTATTGTAAATTTTCACAGATTATAACAAATCATAAGAAATAGATAACAGCACGCATAGCATGATCACCATAGAAACGGGTTTTGTCGATCGAAGAATAGAAAAAGTTACAGATTGTAGAAAGATTTCTACCGATATGGCGATGTTAACATTGAAGAGAAGAAATGTTTCTATTCTTCAAAAGTCAACAATTAGCCCAGTCAATATCGACACAAAAAAGGCTAACATCGCAAACGCGCGTGTAACTACGATTGTTTTAACCGATTTCTTCAAAAAGGAGGAGGTTCTCAATTCGTCTGTATGTTTTTTTTTTTTGTGTATATGTTACCCTATTACTCCGCCAATAAATTATAAATCGATTTTGATGATTATTTTTTTGTTTGGAAGGTCATGCTTCAGAGGTGGTCCCTTATAATTTTTTGTCAAATGACAGCTGCAGTAGACAGTTGGTATTGTGTAACCTTTTTTTGCTTTTAATGCCATCCTTATGCCTACGTTATAAAAGTCAAAATCGGTTGAACGGACTGTAAAAAGGTTTGTTTAAATGTCTAATCTTATTTCAAATAGAATATAGGTCTATTGGTTGCGAAGATACAGCTAGTCGAAGATGGGCATTTTTTTCCGAAGTGAAGTGAAATATTACCGATTTAGGGTCATTTGCCAAGACATGTACCGGCTGAACTAATGGTCCTAGAGAAAGAAATTTTCAGTATAAGCTGATCTCGCATTGTATAGGATTTCCGTACAATGAGAGGTCAGCTTATACTGGAAAATTATTGCTTGCCGTGTGTCACAAGCCGCGGCGCCGCCGGCGCCGTGTGCGTAAAATTAGGTATTAGGGCGCGTCATTCAGAGTAGACAAGCTATACGCGACGACAACTGATTATAAGAAATGGATTGGAAGCGAATTTTTGTGGAACTTTATTTAATTGTGTAACATAAAAACTAGAGATGGTAGGTAGGTACGAGCCAACATCGGGTCATAGGCATAGGACATACGACAGGTAAAAAGGTGGTAAACAATTAAGTTGGTAAATACATACCTTTTATTCCTTGAAATGAGCTTGTTCACCTTTGCATCTTTTCGGGAAATCTTTACAGGCGTGGAATCTGAAAATAAAATTAACCAACATGACTAAATGGCCATGTACTGAATAATATGTACGTAGTATGTAGCTATATTGAAGATCAGCAAGGGCGGATCCAGGGGGGGGGGGGGGCACAGGGGCACGTGACCCCCAACAGGTTAAGTAAAATAAAATTCTGGATAATGGAATTGGCAAAAAAGACTTACCGTCATCAATATTTTTCCTTATGTCATGTTCTAAATGTCTTTTCAATTTTCTTTCGCTAGATTTCCTAATATTCAATATGTCTTTATTTTCGTTTGAGGTGACATCATCACCTTCATCCACATATACCTTCTTACGAGACCTGAATGGAATGGTTGCCTGGACATCAGCCATCTGCAATAAATACTTAGTTGTTTTTTATGAAGGTTGACTTAATTACAGTAAGAAGTCAATGCTAAATAATGTAGGTACCTTTTCTGCATGCTCATGTTCAATTAAACAATCGTGAATTGGAAATTCGATTATTGGGGAGTAATTTCCAGGACTTAAGAAAAACAATCACCCTGGGATCTTATATTTAATATACAAATTAAATTACATTTCCAGTACACCTTTTACATAAACTTATAGCATTACTAGATTTTTCCCGCGATTTCGTCTGCAATCCAGGATGAAAGTAGCATATGTCCATCTCCAGGTCATGGTCTACCCATGTGCCAAATTTCATCCAAATCCGTTCAGCAGTTTTAGCGTGAAAGCGTAACAAATAAATAAACAAACTCACTTTTGCATTTATAATAATCCGATATTTAAAATTTAAAAAACAGACAGGAAATTTATAATACCTTCTTATAATAAAATAAACATTTTCACTGGCTCGTTTTTATCAAATATTTATGCAGAATTTTATTGGGCCAGAAAACACAGACCCATCGTAACATAGTAAAGGTCCGTATATTATGTGAAGCTATTATTGTGGGAACATGCCATAGTTTACATGCAGCAGTTGGAATAATAATTAAGTGACATAAGTATGTCAGAAAAAGCTGCAAAACCTCAAACATCAAGATTTATAAGAGGTGGTTGCTTTACTAGTGGTTGTAGGGTTGAAGATAAGAACGATTTAGCGATCTTTTAATTCGAGATCAAATACCAGAAGGCGAATTCCCGTACCTAATATAAAACGTTCAAAATCTATACTCAATTTGAAATAAGATTAGACGTTTAAATAAACCTTTTTTACAGTCCACTCAACCGATTTTGACTTCTATTGCGTTGGTGGCATGACAAATGGCAACTGCAGTAGAGTTGGTATTGTGTAACCTTTTTTGCTTTTAGTGCCATTCTTATGCCTACGGTATAGAAGTGAAAATCGGTTGAACGGACTGTAAAAAGGTTTGTTTAAATGTCTAATCTTATTTCAAATGGAGTTTAGTCCCAATCCCATGTCAGCGACAATCAATGTCAAAAAAATAAAAGAAATGAATAGAAAGAGCAGGAAGAGGTATTTTTGACAGATCGAGAGTCGAGACCGCGATTAGAATGCAGACGTTAAAAATACGGGAATTGGACCTCAGATATTTGGGGGTGAAGTTCTCATAATATAGCGATCTTTGCCTCCAAATATCTCGGCAACAAACGTTACACTTTAGAACTCTCTATCCCTATTAATTTTCTGTTGTGTCCTCTACCCATATTACAGTTTTATCGTGGGCCGCAAATTCGAGTTTTTTATTTTCCCTCTATTTTTTTAAACTGACCTGTTAATCGACCCTAGTTGCTGTCGGTATCTCATTGAACACTTTTATTGCCATTCATGTATTCCAAAGAGTAATTAAAACATAATCTACTATTAAAAAACTTATCGTTAATAATAACAGGGCTCAAAGTTCATTAAGCACAAGCATTTATTTGTATTAAAATAACATTAGAGACCCAAAATTATAATTAAGAAATTTATCAGATCACATGTTATATCAAAATATCAATTGGTCTGGTATTTACATAATGATAATTTGATGTTATTTACAAAAATAATAAGTTAAAAATGTGTTAGTATAGCCAGTAAACTTTCTTTTCTCGTTCTTCCTCAAAAAAGACATTATACAAAAGTACATCATTCATTGTAAGATAGAACATAACATTTAACAAAAAGATAGATTTAAAAACTGTAGGTACATTTGTTTCCATAGAAATATTATACATATGTTTGTGTCCCTCAAACCAAAACAACAAGTTCTGTGCATTTGTAGTAAATAAGAGATCTATTTGTCAATAGTGTCACCCCCATAATCAAATTCTTATTTCAAGAGTCCCTGAAAACAAATTTTGACTGCACTATGGACAAAATCTTCAAATCTCAATACAATCATTAGTTGGTTGGAGTAATTTGAGCATGTATTATCAAACTTCGTTATTTTAAAAGTACTTAGATGTACAGAATAATCAAATATGTGTAGAAAGGAAATGCAGCCTCTGTATTAATGGCGAGATTAGGTATTGGGTAGGTAAGTGTTTCATTCGATTATGAACATTATTTGTATAACATAAGGTTCATATTCGTTTATATTGTTTCTTCACATTAGCATAGAATATGATAATTTGATAGATGATTCGCATTTAATAAGAATAAGTCTTATATTCGTATGAAACGCTAACATTAATTAGCATAATAAAGTCAACATTCAACACTGCTCAATACCCCTTAATTAAACTGTATTACACTACAACTGAACTTGCATTTTGGATCACCCCAAGGATAAAGAGTGATTGGACAGCATCAATAAAACAATGGCCTAGTCATGAATGAAATAAATGATTAGGGGCATAATTATCTACATAAACAGATACTTAATAATAAAATGTTACATTGACATGAATTAATTAAAATCTTTTTCTTCTTACAATTAAACACTTTGCCAGACACTAAGATACAATAAAAGTTTTATTGCTATCACATGTTAATTTACTGTGAAACAATGTGTGTTACGAGTATAATTATTAAATTAGTACAAAAAGTAATGTATCACTCAAAAAAAAACTTCACTAGGGATTCCTGCCCTTTACAAAATTGTTTCACCAGTGTATAAAAACACTTATTATCACTGTTTGTCTTTATTGTTGAAGTCATTTTGAGACTGGTGGGCCATGTTTGTTGATATACTCTTAAATAAGTCTATCTGCCGTTTGGCTTCTAGCCACGCATTCACTTCCATTTGATGCCTTAGTAGCACATGGTGATGGGGCATCAGTTGCGGTTGCGTTTGAGACATTCGATAATCTGCAGAGGCATTCATAGTGGGATTTGTTTTTTGATTCGGTATTATAGGCTGTCTTATTCCTGGTAATTTTCCTATTGAAGGCATAGGTTTCAATCCAAGCTTCGAAGTCCCTGGTGATACTTTTGATAGATCATTATTTGCAGAATTCATATTGGGTATCTGAGTACTAGTAATCTGGTTTGACTGGTTTATGTTTGGTTCTGGAGCAGAACTACCAGCTTGCTTTTCTTCTGCTATTATTAACTTTGGAGAAGAACTAGGTGAACGAGTTTGCGACCTAGGGGAAGGTTGTGCTGCGCTGGGAGGTGTATGAGGAGCAATATGAGAACTTGGAGAAGCAACATTGGGACTCCCACCAGAAGGTTTCATTGGATTTGGTTTGGTACTAGCCATGTCCTGTCTGTTATGGATCTGTGATCCACCTGGGCCACCTTTGTCCAATTTTAATTGATTTATGTTACATGTTGAAGGAATTCTTAATGGGCTGACACCAGAAGTCAGAGGCCTGTTTGTAATACCACTAGGAAAAACATTACTTTGCGGCATAGTCATAGGCATACTCTTAGTTGGAAGATTTTGTTTCTTAGCCAAATTGTCAATAGATTGCATAGTTTCAAATGCTTTATGAAAGGTTTGTTGTTGTGCTAGTTGATTTTGGATGTTGTGAGGAGTAGATAAATCCAGAGCAGTGCTTGGTTTGGTCTCTAATACAGGCATGTTACTGGTACTTGACTTGTTTACAGGATTGTTGGACTTGTTTGCTGCATTAAATGATTTTGGAGTGGCAGGCACAAGTTTAGGAACCTGTGCTTTGTTTTTCGGCAACTTGGATTTTTTATCACTTTGCAAGCTTTGTAACTGCTGTTCAAATGTTTGCTGAAAAGTAATAGGAGCTGAAAAATTTCCACTTTGTTTCCCTAATTTAGTATCAGAAATAGGCTTCAGGTTAGGAACTGGGCCTTTAGCAGAGCTTTCTGATGATTTAGTTGGAGGTTTAGTTGGTGCTGCAATATTATCTGTTTTACTTGGTTGGCCTGACTTGGTTTCGTTATTACTTTCAAGTTTTTGTTTTTTTGTCTCAGTGTCTGGCAATTTTAATATTTCTATATAGTTATGTACTGGTGGACTTGGAACTTTATGGGAAGTGTTACTAGCACCAGCCAAGTTTTTATTTACCATACTTTTCTTGGGATCAGGATTTGTTGTTTCACCAGGATTTCGAGAATCTAACTTTTGATCAGTAAGTGTAATAGATAATGATGATGGTATATTAATTTTACATGAATCGAATAAAGACTTTAAGGGATCACCGGATGGTTGTGTTCCTGTGATTGAAGAACCAAGGGAGGATTTAACCTGAGATAATATTTTAGTTCTATCAATTGTAGGGTCACTGTTATTTGCTAATAGATCCATTCTTACTTTATTAACAGGTTGTCCTTTGTTTGACATTGGAACACTAGGCTTTAAATCAGGCATCTTTTTAACTGGAGGCTTTTGTACTTCATGCGGCTTCAAATTTGCTGTTAGTTCAGGCTTTGGTATTTGAAGTTTAAGTGGAGAAATTGTTTTGTGAGTTCCAGGGTGTGACTGCATAGTGGAAGGAATCTCATTTGGGGGTTTGCGTTTAGGTGATAATATATTTTGAGGCACTGAAACTGTCCTTTTGACTCCAGGACTTTCTTGCTGCTTTGTGCCTGCGATTTGCTGCTTTAAGTCTTTTGATGGCATGGGGGAAGGTACTTTAGGTGTCACTGAAGGTACTTGGGAAGTTTTAGGTGATCCTTCCAACTGTTTGCCTTTTATTGCAGTGTCCAGTGCTTTATTATTTTGGCTAGTAATAGTCACATTTGTAACACAAGGAGTACTGATTAAATGACTTATCTTTGTCTTTTCAAGTTCAATTTTTAGTTTTTTTAACTCTGGTGTATGCGGTGTTGCCTGATATTTTCGTTTAGATGGTTCCCCAATCTTCTCATCTATTTTTGGACTATTAGATGGATTCTTAGATGGTGTATCATTAGTAGTGATTTGTTCATCAGAAGATTTTACTGGTGATGATTTAAGTGGCAACATACTCTTTGCAGTAAGCTCAAAAGAATTTAGAAATTGAGATTTTTCAACTTCATCATCATTTTTCTTAGATGTGTCAGAATGTTTGACAGGATTAGTCTCAACCAAATCTTTACCTTGCTGTCCTGTTTTTTCATTATTCTTAGAGATGTCACTTGCATGGCTTCTACCATCATCGGGCATTGGACTATCGGTTCCGGAAGAAGCTTCAGAGCCTTGATCATTCAAATGGGGAGCTGGACTGCTTGCATTTGTATCTTCAGTTGAAGCAGGACTTGACTTTCTGTCGCTTAAATGACAGGAAGCTGAGCCTTTCCTATTGATTTCAAAAAGCCTATTTCGAATAGCTATATAATCTGTTATTTGGTAGAAAAAGCGCATTGGCTCATTCCTCTTCCAATTGTATATGTAAGCAATGTCCATCAAAGTATAGTAATCTGGTAAAGGAACTCTCTTGTACAAAATATCAATAGCAAATTGGGAGCTGTCAATATCAAATTTCATACTTAAAAATTTTTTTAGATGATTTATGTTGACAACAGCAGGGCACTGCAAAAACCTTCTTGGTGTTGCTGATACAGGTTGTGGTTCATTGCTGTCAGATGATTTGCTAGATATACTATCAGTGTCAGTAGCATCAGCATATTCTAAAGAGAAGGATATTACATCTTCAGGACTGAAAATTATTCTTTCAGTGTCTTCTCCTCTCTGTTCAGGAGTAGCTGATGCAGCAGGGCCAGGTCTTGAGGAATAAAACTGCTGTCGTCTCTCCATTTCTTTTTGAAAAAGTCCTGGTACAAGTTTATAAACGATGTCTTGAAGTGCTTTATCTAATTTAATGTTTGGCTTGGCAGAATTGATCATCATTTCACATACAGGACAGTAACTCTTTGCTCGCAAATGTTTGATGATACAACTTCGACAAAAGGAGTGTAAACATTCCACAATCGTTGTTGCATCGATGTAATAACCCCGACATAGAGGACATGTTATGTGTTCGTTGACTTCACCAAGTAAGGTTCTCTGAGGCACAACTGCAGCACTATTATGCTCAGCCATTTTCACTACTTTTTTCTCGGGTTGTTTATTAGACGTAACCATTTTCAGGATATACCGTTACTACTATGTTACTACTAATAAATGGGCACACGTAGCTGGTAATAGTACAGCTAATGAACAGAGCATAATTTGACGCGTTTGGGGAACTTATCACTACCGCACTATAGATTCAACGCTTATTTATTTGGAAACTCATTTTATACGGAAATCAATCAATATTATTAGGGACAAAGCTTAAAAAGTAGAGAACTCAACTTCGTCGCATCGCGTATCGCCATGATAATCGATTATGTTGGTAACACTGCTTTATTTATATTCATCTAACACGACAAGAAGATCATAATTCTTTGATTACACGAGTATTAATATAACAACGCTAACATTATCTGCAAATACTTACAGTGTCAGTATCTTGAAAGAACCAATCTATACTCTGAAACAGCAAATAATTACTTGTTAAAACTTTTGGCGCGAATACGTTGAGTGTACCATGCAAAATGTCAATTTTCTATTCCACCAATATCAATTTTATTCTTGACGTTGGTACAAACTTTCTTTTTAATGGCCTAATCGAGGTATAAACCAATGCAGCCATTACATGACGTTTTCCACAAGAAAAAATACGGGAATGGGTTATTCTAATTTACTGGTTAGTGTAAAATTCTTTCACAAACATCCAACAGGTTTCGGGCTCAAACATCTCATAATTCGCGTTAAAAAAAACATTAAAAAATAGAGCCTGGTTTACACAAAACGATTTGGTTTGGTCTTGTGATGGCGGCAGCACTAGGGTTTCTTAGAAGAGCGGCCGCAGTGAACTCAACAGTCAGTCATGAAAACGACGACAGCGGTAAAGATTTAAATTGTTAGAATGCGTTTCATAAAATAGTTCCTTTGTCGTAACGTTGGCTCGGCTGTTAGCCTATTCGTATTGGTCCTACATCCATAGGAACTTTATGTTGAAACGCACTCTAGATTCGCCATAGGGCGTCAAAAGACAGTAGCGTCTCTGTGTCGTTTTGACACCTCTGACATACAATGATGCAGATTGAAACACTTGATTGTCATGGAAACGCTTTAAATATTGTCTGAGCTCAGCCATTTCCTTACAGCTGATGATCAGCACAGAGTATATTTTTATTGTTGATCAGCTGCTGATCATTTTATCATATTTGGATCAGAGGCGAGTGATGCTGGACGTTACAAATGTGAAATTACTAATGAGTTGGGTACTAAAAAAGATATGACTGAGTTAAATGTGTTGCCTCCAGTAGCCATTATGGTGAATTAAGAAAATATGGCTTCTCTCTTCTCAGTATGGACACTTTTCTTGTGACTAAGTTTGGAGAGAGCTAATCTAGCGATTTCAATCTTTAGAGTTAAATAAAACCCCACCCGGGTTTGAATGAATGTCAAATACTGGTAAAAATTACAGATTTTCATTTCGACCGTTATAATATGACGGAGCCGCTTTCCTAATATGAAACCAAAGCTTTAGTATCATAGTCAGTGGGTGGCGGTCACATTGGTCCACCAGCGCCACCATCTCAGTTTAAACAGCGCAAGATACCCGATGTGCAAGAAAAAATTAGCACGTAGTTTTAGTTTCTCAATTACCGAAATATTCAGTGATTCAAATTACTGTCAAATTTATATTCCGCCAACGCCACCGCCTCTGTTTGAACAACGCATCAAATAAATATGAATCCAGAAACAAAATTTTTCAGCTGGCTTTGCTCGCACTTACATCTTAAGTGGGTGATAGACGTGCGTACTTAAAGTATGCGGTTTTTAAGTTCGCGACCTTAATCGGCTCACCGTCGGTGAAGCTTGCTCAAATTTTTATTGTAAAATTGTCTCGTGGATCGCGGCTCGTGGTTCGTGGTGATGACAGACGACGAGCCAAGACGGGATACGAGCAAAATTTCAAACCTGTTGGATCGCCGACGAACTTACTCGGCGGTTTTAATGTCCGCGTACTTAGCATGACACATGGGCGAGTAAGGTCGCCGAGCCATAAGTACGCGAACTTGCTCGCACGTCTATCGCCCCCTTAATCCGCTTCTATTTTAAAGTTTTTTTCATAAGGTAGGTCATATTTTTTTTGCAATTTGCTAGTTAGTGTTAAGTGGGCGATAGACGTGCGTACTTCAATTTCATTGTCAAATTGGCTCGTGGATCGCGGCTCACGGCTCGCGACGATGACAGACGGCGAGCCAAGGCGAGTTACGACCAACATTTCAAATCTGTTGGTTAGCCGACGAAGTTAATCAGCGGTTTTAAAGTCCGTGTACTTAGCATGACACACGGGCGAGTAAGCTCGCCGAGCCTTATAAAATAAACGTATTTCCAATCCCCAATATCACGCGGTTCCAGAGGCCTAACCTTAAGATATGGCCGCCTTTACCACAAAGGCGATAAAAGCGTGCACGCTGACTGTGCGATGGCATTGTGCGTGTGGCCCAAAGCTTACGTACGCGTACTTGCTCGCACGTCTATCACCCCTTTAAAGTGGGGGATAGACGTGCGTTAAAGTACGCTGCTTTTAAGTTCGCAACCTTACTCGGCTCGCCGTCGGTGACAGACGTGCGTACTAATGCTGGGGCTACATTGTCTTGTTATCGCGAACTATACTTCGCGCGCTCTCTATCACACACCACTCGATGTCTCGCTGAGCAACAGAGAGCGTGAAGTATAGTTCGCGATAACACGACAATGCAGCCCCAGCATTAAAGCATGCAGTTTTTAAGTTCGCGACCTTACTCGGCTCGACGTCGGTGACACACGTGAAGCTTGCTCAAAATGTCATTTTTGAACTGCCGGCTCGCGGCTCGTGGCGATGACAGACTGCGAGCCAAGGCAACTACGAGCAAACAAACCTGCTGGATCGCCGAAGAACTTACTCAGCGGTTTTAAAGTCCGCGTAGTTGCTTAGCGAGAAAACTCGCCGAGCCACAAGTACTCGTACTTGCTCGCACGTATAACAACCCTTTTAGGTTGTATGTTGAAAATAATTACTTGCAACCGTAGCAAATATGGCTGTACAGAATTATAATCACTAGATACAGGAATACAACTCCTTAAGACATTTGAGGATTAATCTAACAATTAATCCTCAAATGTCATGATTTCATGGAATAGTCATTCAATAGGATTATTATGAACTCAGAGAGTTGTGTGGCGGTACCTACATCGCCACATTCGAACTACGCATCAAAGACTTGACGTCACACAAAAAATCCTGACGTCACTAAAATCCTGCATCGCGCAATTAGAGTTTACCGTGCAGTGAACATATACAGGGTGGCCGGAACATTGACGTCCAAAAATAAAATTTAGATCCCTCGTATCGTGGGGTATCCGAATCACCCCCATGTATGTTCCGCGACTTTTCATAGTTTTCGAGTTACGAATTTTTTTCTAATTTTTTGAGAATGATTGACCTGACCAATCTAAAAAAAATTAAAAAAAAAAGTACATGGCTTTGTCGAGATTTTTTTTTTGCAACTGAATCTTCGTGAGTAGTACTTTTATGCATAAAATAATCAGCTTCGTAACTGTGATGAAAGTTATGAAAAAGTTGGTCTAAAGTGAAAAAATTACGTTCGGTAAATTATGACTTAGCTTTTCAACTTTAAATAAAAAATTAAAACAGTTGACTTCATGGTTCCAAGATTCAAAAATTTCGCGCGGTCTTTTCCCGTGCACCATGGGTTGTAAACGAAGGCGCTACTCTTTTACCTGCAATAACAATGGGCTGAGAGGATAAGAGACCGAATTATTGCTATCTCTCTCACTCTCGGTGGCGAGGAATCTCGACAAAGCCATGTACTTTTTTTTTAATTTTTTTTTAGATTGGTCAGGTCGATCATTCTCAAAAAATCAGAAAAAAATTCGTAACTCGAAAACTATGAAAAGTCGCGGAACATACATGGGGGTGATTCGGATACCCCATGATACGAGGGACCTAAATTTTATTTTTGGACGTCAATGTTCCGGCCATTGGGCAGTTGCCCGCCAGACACAACACCCGTCTGGTCGGAGGATCCTCCCTTTTCTATGAAGGTTGAGTGAACTTTACACCCTGTTCTTGATGATTTTTATAATTATGATTCTATAAATAAATATTTGATATGACCGCGAATCATAGATAAACATACAACCTGATACTTACCTGCAAAAACGTAAGAAAATTTGAATTTCGCGGGCTACCCTGAAACTTTCACCATACCTCTGTGTTAAAATGAGGATAAAAACTGCCACTTGCTCACTTCAGTTCAAATGTCGCTACTACTCAGCGTCTTAGAATTTGACTGCTAGCTGTCACTTACTTTACCATACATTTATACGCGTATTAAATTAATTAATATCTTGCGCAGCCATGTAACTGCAAAATACGGGGACCCATGTATTTACCAAAGATGATAAAAGACGAAAACTGTGAATGTAAGCTCTCCGAAAAAAACAATTGGAAACTCGTTATTTCGTCGTGAACTTGCGACTATTTTGAGACCTGAAGACTTTTAAGGGAGAAATTCGTGTATAGGTGATGCTCTTAAGAGAACTAGAATATCCTACATCTATTATTTTCAAAGATCCCCCTCAGGGCTTGAAATACCGTTAAAAATATGGTATCGTTACAGCCTTCTGATGCTGGTATCGTTAACTATTAAATAACGTTATAATATTTAACGTTATATCTGGCACATTTTACCGTTAAACATACGTAACGTTAAAATCTACACTATCGAAAATTTTATCGTTATGATTTGATTTTGTTACCGTCGTTCTGTATATCGTTAAAAATTTCAGAAGACTGTGCCGTACGACTATTTGCGTGTATAATAGGTATTCTCTTTGTTATTCTGTGTTGTGCTTGTTCTTGTGAACATACTTGGATGGTTTGTCCGCCGGCAGCCTTTGAGAAAAAAATTAAAGTAACAAAAACTAAAACCCAACTACGACTAAAAAAGTATAAACAAGACACCACAGACAGACAAATTAAAAATCCGGAGTCACACGTAATCTGTTCGGTTTATGCCCTAACACGTGTGACTCCAGATTTTTAATTTGTCTGTCTGTGGTGTCTTGTTTATACTTTTTTAGTCGTAGTTGGGTTTTAGTTTTTGTTACTTTAATTTTTTAAATTCTTTTGGGATTTTAATATATATATTTTTGAAATGTGCTCATTAAGCCCTTTCATTTTATACCCAATATGGTATGATTAAACTTTTTTTTTTTTAAGTTCCTGCCTTTATGTCCTCTAGAGGGCGCCATTTTTAATTTAATGTGACATCACATAGCATATAACCAGCGGACGACCAAGACGCTTCCAAAGATACCTCATTTGTCAAATTGTGATGATTGGTTTAGAAGATAGGAGGGAACAGATGAACATACTTATATACATACATATATAGATACATACCAGTCAAAATCATAACCCTCCTTTTTTCTTCGCCGTAGTCGGGTAAAAACGGGCCGGTAACGTCGCATAAAATAACAAAAATAATACCGGTAATGTTTTACCGCAATTTTTACAATAACATTAAAAATACCGGTAATATTTACCACAATTTTTAACGTTATTATTATGTTATGCTACTAAGTAACGCTACCAAATCGTACCGATATCCAGGTATCTCTACGGAAATACCGTTACTTAACGTTACTTTTAATGTGAATTGGTAACGTTTTCAAGCCCTGATCCCCCTCTCCGTTATTTAAAGCAGCTACGTTCGTGAATAGTAGGTATAGCGTGGAGATGAAAACCTCTTTGATATAAATAATTCTGCAGTCTAAATATAAAACTCATATCGGAATATCGCAGAAAAGAGGAACGCAAGCTTCCTACTTCGATTGCTTCATTATAATCGCAGCAGTGTGTAACTTCATGGTCGTCCTAATACAAAATGTAGTGAAAACAGAAGATACCTATTGCAATACCGCATGCGTTATTATCTTCCATTTAATTTAATGTTAACACAACATAAATTTATACTTCCGATCTCGGACCAAATAAAAAACCAAGACAGAGCGCTGTCCACAGTGATGTGAGGCCGGTTTCGTAAACATGCGTGCATTTAGTTTGGTGTAGTTTGTAGTGTTATTGTAAATAGTTGTAAATGTATGTATGTGAGCGTGTATGAACAAAGCGGTAGTGTAGTTTTAGCATGCTTCACTGTATTGTTCGCAGCGCTCCGTCTTGGTTCTTTATTCGGTCTGAGCTTCCTATAAAAACGCGCCTGTGATCCTTTCATCGTCTCGTGAACCCTTTATTTATTTCAGACTACGCTTCAAATTTAATAGCACAACAATATTGCTCGCTATACATATATTTAGAACACGTTCGCACTTTGCTATACTATATATTATTGGAAATGTATGGCGAGCGATATTTTTGTGCTATGAACTTTATGATATATGCTAATAATATTATATCATAGTCTGAAATCAGCTTTAATACTTTTCTATGATGGCAACATCAGAACACTTTGTCAAACTGTCTAGCAACTTCGTTGTAGACCTTCTTTTCATTCAACGGAGTCTCGAGCACAGACCACTGACTGCATCGTGAATTTTACTACCAATCACGAACTCCTTTTGAAGGAGGAAAGTTAAACCTTTTCCTTCTTAAACATGAGAGCGAAGGTATATATCTATTTGTGTAGTAAAATAACGTTCTAGCAATTTGTTTTTATCAACATGTTATGTTGGGGTGAACCGCGTTTTGATTTGTGCTGTGTTTCAATTGTTTCAGTGGCGTAAGAAGCGCATGCGAAGGCTAAAGCGTAAAAGGAGGAAGATGCGTGCGAGGTCCAAATAAAATGGTATGTTATGGTACTTAATTAATTTTCTAGAAAAGGTCTTAGAAAGGGCCGTTTTTTGGCTTGTCTAATCAAGACTCCCGAGCCACCAACCGGCATCCTCTCATTGTTCCTGTTATGATTTCTTCAAAGAGATCGCATTACTAAATAAGTACAACAAGCATGTATAATTTTAACCTCGTGGCTTAAAATATACAAACTGCCCAACCCAACCCCTGTTTTGCATTTTTCTAGTATTACATTAATCACAAGTTAAAACTAATCAATTCATCAAATAACATGTGCTCTGAGATGAACTTACTAGTAATAATAAATTATTAGACTTTTCTAACCTCTAATGAGTGTTTCTGATAACAATTTTGTATGACCTGTAGGTGTAGGTAGGTTCCCTGCATCTAAGTTGGTACACACTTTGACATTGTTGCCAATTATAGCATTTGGACCCCTTAGATTTATGTCTGCATAAGTTGTTAATAAATTGCTATTGCTATAGCAATAAAACAGCACATGGAGTGCAGTTGTCAAATCATAAACATTGGAAACATGAGTGAGGCATTAGAGGTTATCATGGCATTAAATGAAATGTTGGAAATTTAGGCACTGGAGGTTATGTTTATGAATATAACCATGTGCTACAGATAGTTAAATCATGATCTGTATTGTTTACTACATTGCTTTTCAGATAGTAAATGATGATGGGCATGAAACCATTAGGTGCATTCTAATTGCGTTTGGATTCTAATCCCATTTCTGTGTCACCTTGTTATACAGTCCTTAACTAGGTACTTGGGTACTTTTACATTCAGTATCTACTTTGTTTTATTCTGTTAGCTCAGTCAAAACCGACACTACAAAAGGGCAAATGTCACGAACATATGTAACTATTTTTTTTTAAATATTTGTTAGGACCCCGTACAGTAGTTTATACCCAAGTTTGCAATCCTGAAAACCTTATGCTACTCCCATGGTCCAAGAAAGACATGATGAAGCTGTAGGTTATGCTCAATTTAATTCAGAACTCTGAGCATTGGACAGACATCTTACACAGTCTAACTTCACCCACTGTACGCACAGGCCACAGACGTCTCTTTTCTTATGCCAATCTCCATGCTCCAGTGCCAGCCTCTTCTAGACCTTAGACGCCACTTGTTCACTGCCTTATTCCAACTGTTATCTCTGGGCCTTGCCAGGTGTCCTGTTCAACTCTACTTTACTTCCATAATCCTAACTATAATATTATAAATGCGAAACTTGTTTGTTACACTTTCACACTAAAATGGCTGAAAATAAGGATTTGAATGAAATTTGGCACATAGATAAACCATGACCTGGAATAAGACATAGGATACTTTTATCCCGGTATTCCTATGGGACTGAGTCTTACGCGGGTGAAACTGCGGGGCGCAGTTAGTAACCTATAGAAGTATCTTGCTTGGCTTTAGGGTTCCATACCCAAAGGGTAAAACGGGACCCTATTACTAAGACTCCGCTGTCATTTTTTTGCTCGTTTTTATAAAATCAAAATATTTTATTTCACATAAACCTACATGGGCACTTATGAAATGTCAGAAGCTAGATGCACGGTTCCAATTGGTTGTTACCTATGGAGAAGAGCTGCCAAGAAACTCCACAGTTACTCTTTTAAAAATAATTGGCTTTTACAATGTTTTCAAATTACAGTGTTATTAGGTATTGGAGGACAGTGTAGGCCTTTCAACAAGTAAGTAGATAGAAAATGCTCAACAAATCAACAGTCCAATAAGCCTACATCATTCTCACATTCACAAAATGGAAAAGTATCTATATAAAAGATAAATAAGATAATACAATTAAAAACCTATTCAAACCAAATTACATGATTGCCATTACAACTGTAACAAATCTAAACAATTATCATGGCCAGAAAAGCCACTAATGCCACTAATAGAGTTGAAACCAAATTGGAGGTATACAATGTCAGATAATGGTACAGAACCCTTTGCGCGAATCCGACTCTAACTTGGCCAGTTTTGCGTTTAATTTATATTATACATAAGAGAAGACCACCACTACAACTGGTGCCACAATAGCTTTAACTTATTCTAAAAAGTTGATATTTGTCTGAAGAGTTTCCAACTTGGAAGAAATGTTTCAATTTATCCCTGCAATAATGTGGGAAATGAAGTTGCTTTTTGTATGTCTGTGTGACTGTTCTGTTGTTCTTAACTCTGCAATGAATTTTGAAACTGCTTTCAACATCAGTTAGAGAATGTATTCAGGAAGGTATAAGTGTATAATACTTTTTAAATTGTCTTAAAAACACGAAGAAGGGGGGGTCACAACTAATATAAATATTTTTTTCCCCACATGGACTTCGAAAATTATCCTGTGGATTTTCTACCAGGATAAAAAGTTTCCTATGTCCAAATCCAGGGTCTGCCCATGTGCCTAATTTAATCCAAATCTGTTCAGTCGTTTTGAGGCATGGAAGTTAACAGACTGAATGTTCATGTTTTATTGTTACCCCTCTGAGGCAGTCGTTATCTCATCATGAGACAAACGTAAAGAATTGGAGGGCATAATACTATGCTTGCTCCACCCTTGTTATATGAAATTATATCACAAGGACTATTGAATAGCATACAAACATTATAATACAGAAGTACAGTGAATTGCATGTCAGTGGTAAATACTTGGACTTTACCTGACTTTGTCCTGAAGTCCAAGCAGGTCATAATGACACTATCAAGTCAAATGGTTGCCGTTGGACTAGCAGTTGACTATACATAGGTACCTGTTGTGACATGTTGAAGCTCAATTTTAATATTTATTTTATTTTTTCAGGTACACAGGTAGAAGTTGGATTCGTCTAATGTTACTAGTGTATCAAATAAAAACTACAAAAATCACGATTTTGTTTAATTTCGTGTATACCATATCAATAAGAACATTGACGTTTTAGGGGTATGAGGATCAGGGTGTAAAGTTCACTCATCCACCATAGAAAAGGGAGGATCCTCCGACCAGACGGGTGTTGTGTCTGGCGGGCAACTGCCCAATGATTGATATTGGATTTTTGTATACATATATGTTCACTGCACGGTAAACTCTAATTGCGCGATGCAGGATTTATGTGACTTCAGGATTTTTGTGTGACGTCAGGTCTTTGATGCGTAGTTCGAATGTGGCGATGTAGGTACCGCCACATCACTCCCCTTCGGAGACCGAAGGTCGATAGTGGGATGAGTCTTGTATCTTGCGATGCTTCCCAGTGCCAGTTGTGATTCCAGTGAGTCGGAACCGGGTGCCACATTGTTCGCAGTGGGTCGGAACTGTTTGCTGCGATTGTGGTGATTGAGTTGAGGTGATTCCCCAGTGGGTCGGGGTGATGAGGCTGCGGGTGATGACCAGGAATGCGCTTTCGCTGCATGCTGGTGGTCAGGATACCCGTTGACGCCCCGGGTGTTGCCTTGGCTGTGTGACTCGCCTCACTGAAAGCTTGCGGGAGTGATAATGATGACGTCACGCTGGAGTAGTTTCACGAAGGCTGCGTTGACGTCCATATTCGGGTTCACCAATTTAGGGGTATGAGGAACAGGGTGTAAAGTTCACTCATCCACCATAGAAAAGGGAGGATCCTTCGACCAGACGGGTGTTGTGTCTGGCGGGCAACTGCCCAATAATTGATATTGGATTTTTGTAATGTTCACTGCACGGTAAACTCTAATTGCGTGATGCAGGATTTATGTGACTTCAGGATTTTTGTGTGACGTCAGGTCTTTGATGCGTAGTTCGAATGTGGCGATGTAGGTACCGCCACAACGTCTACCCTAGCTGCTCATGTCATATTATTATTATTATCTTCCGAACGAGAATGTATTAGGGTCAGTTCACACCGAGATGTGTATGCGTTACCCCAGCCAGAAAATGTCGAATATCATCATTTGAGTGATTTAAGTAGGTACGTGTGACTGGGCCACCATCAGTCTAGTCCTGCCTTGAGTGACAGCGTGCGGCGGATTGCGGAGCGGATTTAGAGGGCGATGCCCCACCATTAGTGCGTTGCGGTGCGTCGTCGCACCGCAAGTGTGGCATACAATGCATTGATCTGTTCTGATCACGACGTCGCACAGTGGAACGAATGTATGGGAGCGGTTGGACGTAGACATGTCCGAAAAAAAAGAGTAAAATTATGCCAAACTAATGATGCCATCTTATTCGATTACTTAATGCCTTCATAACTTGTGGTGATGAATTTCTTCATAACTCCCATATTTCGGGAGTAATTTGAGAAAATGTGAAATTTTACTATGAAAATGAGTGTATCGAGCTCTCTCCCTCCTGATTCCGGGCTTGTTTCAAGTAGCGGTCTCTAATATCATAATGCTAATACCTCAGACCAACAAAAAAAGAAAGACGGAGCATTTCGAACATCAAAATGAAGCCACCTTTTTATCTATGTGTCTGTAAAAAGGGTTGTCATTTGCTAAAGTTTTTCCCTATAATTTGGGGAATAATATTTTGGGTAGGATAATTTGTACGAGTAAGATATTGTTGAGTATGGTATTGTACCTCAATCGTTAGGAAGGATTCCGAAACAAAACCATTTTTTTTTACATCGCAAAATAAAATAACAATTAAGTACAAAGTGCATTTACATACATGATTTGGAGATTACCTTTTAATCAAGAATTGCTTGTGATAGGAAGCTCCGCTCTTTCACTTAGAACTATCCATTAATTATCAATTGAATGTAAAAAAAATTGGTTTGTAAATTATAGAAATATTAAGTTATAAGGTTGTTGAAGCGTAAATCATAACATCGTCGTGGGTAGTAAATTGTTTTGAAATAAAATAGGTACTTAATTATATTTACAATCAACTTTATTAAATTCAAGAAGACCACGATAACAAAATCACTGACTATAGAAAGCACGTAAAAAGCGTCCGCAATTTGGGAAAAAATAAAATTTGGGACAGTAGTATTTAAATTAGCTAGTCTAAGTTGAGAAACTAACTAAAATAAAATAAAAAATACAGTCTCGTGTTTAATTACTGTTTTGATAAAATCTCATTTTTGTTTTTTAAATTGTATGTACGTTTTTAGGATATCCGGTTTTGATCACACGGCGAAGTCCACGATTAGTTGAATAAAGGTCATTATTATCAAAATGATCGGAACAAACCACGCTGGTTTTCGATGGAAGCCATTCTGGATCATTCCGACTATTTCTTATAGCTACTATCCATTTACTTTTATTTTCAATATTACTTGGAAATCTAAAATATTAAATACATAAAAAAACAGGCATATAATTACTCGAACTAAAAAATATCGAACGGGGAAATTTCAAATCATATTATGGCAACCCTCGCACGTTAAATGTCACTGTTTTCGTTCGTTCATTCGTTCAGGTTGTTGTTCCAAGTAACCTAAAATTCATAGTTTACTAAATTAAGAAACGATGTTATTTGAAGTACTTACATGTGAAAAGTGATTCCGTGAGACTTTTTATGTGATTTGCTATTGTTTTTACAAGTTTTCACTACACAAGAAGGCATAATTCAATTTTTTTTATTGAAGTTTACTAGACGACGACTCGTGACGTACTAGGAGCGATGAGCATAGTTTTTCTGTAGGTGTGTGCGTGAGCCTGTGTGTTTACTTGCAGGAGCATAGTTTTGTGGCTACACGTTTGATGTACGTAGTGATCCGTCTTTCTATTTTGGTTGGTCTGAGGCTAATACTAAGAGCTATATTTAATACTAAGACACATAGTGCGCCAAATGTGCACTTTCTGGGATAAAGAGTGATGTTTATTTTATAACACAATTTTTTAATTTTTTGTTTATTTTGTTGATTAAAACCGTTTTTCTAAAGGTTTACCTTATTACAATAACATTTCTGAGCAGCCAATTAGAGAAGATATAAGCTAATTAGGATATATAATTAGGGACTTAAGGTTTACATATAAAACTGATGCACTAATGATTACTGATAAGAACATTGCTATTATTTAATTACTAAATGGCTCTTAATACACTAATTTAGCATGCATCATTTACTAATTATCACAATAACTAATTACCTTGCAATATTTAACAAAGGATACCTGGGTTACCTGGATTTTATATAAATAGGTCACTATTAGTAACTTTAAAATCAGTGTTGATTTACACCTCGTTGTATCCAAGCTAATCTCGCAATGTATTTTCCAAATTTTAATACAAATCTTGATATTCACGTTGCTTTATGCGCACGCGCACATAAAGATTTACGCGACTTTAACTATTTGTTCAGTGTTTTAAAAGATAACAGTTGTGTTCAGTTATGTGAAAGTGCTGAAACAAGTTTAAAAGACTGGTGTCGTCGATTTTGCTACCGCATTTATGCAAAATGGACACAGTCTGGAAGAAGCACAGATAAGTTTCGGAAGAAACATGAGATTTGGCTACAGGCTGCAATTCAATGGCCGGAATTACAGAATGAAAATATGGAACCTTCTACAGAAAATATAAGTGACGTCATCGAGCCCATAATTTCTCCTGCTAAATCTGATGCTTCAACTTGTACACATCCTAGTCCTCGTAAATCTTTTGAGGACCTTAGTAACCGGCAAAAAAGAAGACGCACCACTGAAGATAGTCTTTCATGCAGCAGTAGCAGCGCTGAAATTATGTTTTCGGCCGAAAGGGCGCTTCAAAAGGCAGGACAAAGCGATACAGCTTATGTTATGAAATACTTGACGGAGAATCCAGAAGAGGCCTCAAAAATCAAAGCCTTCATTGAAGGTAAATCAATTCAGGTACGGGAAATATCCCCTTTGAAGGCATTGGCTCTTTATGTATCGATGAACTTATCGAAATGGCGCTATAACACTCTTCGGGATTTCAACACTCAAGAAGGAGCTCTTCAATACCCGAGTTACTACATGTTGGTTAAAGAAAAAATTAAGTGCTATCCGGCCAAAGAAGATCTCACAGTTACAGAGAGCTCTGCAAAAATCAAATTACAAGCCTTGATGGATTTAACCTCAAGAAGACTTATTAGGTCGTTAGAAACCCCTGTTGATCCCAATCAACAGCTCGTATTGACCAGCAAATGGGGTTTTGACGGATCATCTAGCCAAAGCATTTATCATCAAAGGACGAGTGAAGATGAGCAAATCGATCTTGCTAGTAATTTTATGATTAGTCTTGTACCACTGCGGCTCGTCTCAAAAGGTGTAACAATTTGGGAAAACGAGCGACCATCTTCCACTTCATTTTGCCGGCCAATATTGTTTAAGTTTATAAAGGAAACCAAAGAAAATGTGCAGAGAGAGATGGCTGAAATCGAAGCAGAGATTGAAGCCTTAACTCCATCCACCATCACTGATGGAATTAGTGTCAAACACCAACTGCTGTTGACAATGATTGATGGTAAAATTCATTCCATTATATCCAATACAGCAGCTTCAGTGTGTGACATATGCAAGGCTTGTCCTAAAGAAATGAATAATTTAGAGTTAATCAAAGATAAACACGCAAACGAGGACATGTATAAATATAGCTTAAGCACCCTTCACGCTTGGATTCGCTCAATGGAATGCTTATTACACATTTCCTACAAATTAGACATAAAATCATGGCAAGTAAGGGGTGATATAGCAAAAAGGCAAGTTGATGACAGGAAGAAAAGAGTTCAAGAGGCTGTAAGAAGAGAAACGGGCTTACTTCTCGATGTTGTGAAACAAGGCAGTGGATCCACCAACAATGGCAACTCGGCAAGGAGATTTTTTGAAAACTACACTAAATCTGCTGAACTGACCGGAATAGATGCTATGCTTTTAAGAAAAATCTGTGTGATCTTGCAGTGTATTTCATCAGGAGAGAAGATCAACGTAACTAAATTCCGAGAGTTCTGCTTTGATACTGCTAAGCTTTACGTGGAGTTATACCCATGGTATTATATGCCTTCTTCACTTCATAAAATTTTAATGCATGGGCCAGACATAGTTCAGAACATGTCAATTGTGCCCATTGGTTTTCTATCCGAAGGCCTGCATCTGAGGCTAGAAATAAAGATTTTAGAAAATATAGAGAGGGGCATTCTCGAAAGCATAGCAGTATCTCATGCAATGAAGATATTATGCACAATCTTTTACTGTCTTCTGATCCACTTGTTACAAGTATCCGTCCAAAAGGAAATAAGTTTGTAAAAAAATCTTCTTTTAAGGAATTTTATGAGCTTACGGATTCTGAGAAAAGTGATATCGAATTTGTTAACATAAATGATTTAGCGGACATCGATTCTGAATTTGAATTAATTGATGATGATGATGATGACGAAGATAATTAAATGATGTTATTGTTTTAAAATGTGTAACTTAGTAAATTAGAGCTTACATCTTAATTATTTATTGTACTTTTAATGAAACTAGGTAATTTATTATCAACTTACTTAAAAGTCATACTCTCATCAGTTCTTGTGAATATTTTTGTTAATATATATTTCTGTATATATATAATATATTTATAGACCTCTTAATAAGTCTGTCTGCGGTTTAAAGTAAATACAAATGGGGAAAAAACGTTTTTTTTTTTAAATTTTCATTTCCTTTTATCCCAGAAAGTGCACATTTGGCGCACTATGTGTCTTAGTATTAAATATAGCTCTTAGTAATAGCATTACGATATTAGAGACCGCTACTTGAAACAAGCCCGGAATCAGGAGGGAGAGAGCTCAATACACTCATTTTCATAGTAAAATTTCACATTTTCTCAAATTACTCCCGAAATATGGGAGTTATGAAGAAATTCATCACCACAATTTATGAAGGCATTAAGTAATCGAATAAGATGGCATCATTAGTTTGTCATAATTTTACTCTTATTTTTCGGACATGTCTACGTCCAACCGCTCCCATACATTCGTTCCACTGTGCGTCGCAGCGCATGAGGACTACGCACGAACCTCGAGTAAGTTCTCCACTTAAAAAGCTCTTATTCGTTGATACGGCGCATCGCGTATGACGGATTGTGTACAATAACTGGTAAGTAATCAAAATAAAATTCTCGGGGTGGATGCACCTTACGGCACCTCAGAATAGGGCTGCCATCTGTTAAAGATTTTACCTATAATTTGGGAAATATTATTGTATGGGTAGGATAACATTGTGCAAGTATTGTTGAGAATGGTATTATACCTCAATTATTAAGAACAAAAAAACAAAATTACATCGCCATTTCTGAACCCATTCAATGAATGAACCCCACTAGATTATTTTTTTTTTCATTATGATACTCTTCTTTTTTTTCTCTATAAAAAATATCGAATTAACTGTAAATACAGAAAAAAGCGTAAACTCACAAGGTGCGTTGGTGGCACAGATAATTTTGTTTTTGGGCAGACCCACCAGTAACGCAAGTCTTGCGTTGGGACAATTGATGGTGTTATGCAATCATAAATGTAATATTTAGGTAGGAAAATAATAATAATAACTTATCTGCAATAAAAAGAAAGGAAAAAACTGTACAAGTTGAGCACTTTGAGCAGTACAAATATAGTTATGAATACAAAAACCGCCAAATAACCGCATAGATCTATCGAGTCATCAGTCATCAGATACGATGACTCCGACATTATAAACTATTTTTGACAGTAATCACATGTGATGACTCTACATTCAAATGTGAATATGCAGACAAATAATAATCAGATGTACCTAGGTATTAGAATAACGAACGAATGGAGATATTTGCATAATAATTATCATCCCACAAATTATTGTTGAACGCGGGGCGTCGAGCGTGGCGTTGGACGGCGCGGCCCGCACTGATAAATGATAAATGATTTTTATTTCTGTAAGTAGGTTTGTACAAACACTTTTACACGTCAATCACATTTTTAAAACTAGATGAGGTCGGCGTTTCCTATCTCACTACTCTGAGAAGAAAGGCCGAAACGAACTCAGAGGTCACAGTCTCTTTTAAAGTCCAGACATAATCTTGGTCAGATCATGTGAAGACCATGTAGATTGGTGTCTGCACCACAGAACAGAAAAAAACAGGTCTGAAATGGACTTTTGAGGAAAGAACCACACAGATTGAGTGGACCTGTCCAGTCAGTGCACGCATTTGTCAGTAATCGTGCAGCTCAACTCCAAATTTAAGGAGCTCAACGACTACGAACAATACCAAAGAAAGGACATTTGGGTAGGCCGCCTATAGTAGGTACTCAAACTGCCAGATAAATAACAAATATGATCCACATAGTCCTGAAATTCACAATAGTTAAAATAATAATAATATTATACTTCACAAAGTAAATATTCATGTCACTGTATAAGTATATGTTAATAATAAAATAAAAAGTCACTAAAAATAACAAAATTGGAGAAATTGGAGCAGCTCAATCCCAAGCCTTTTTGTCCTCAATGTAATCTTTAATGGTATAATACGCTTTTTGGCACAACTTACGTTTAATAAATGACTTCAAACATAGCGTTATATTATGCGTTTACAGAGAAGCGTTTTTATACGCGTTTGCTTGAAATTGAGCGTTTCATGCGGCGGGGCCCGCGGATGAAACCGCCGCGTCCCACGCGGCGGCGCACGCAGCGGTGCCCGCGGCGAAACCTTCTGCCAGTCCATGGATTACTATTATATATGTGCCAGTCTTATTTGGAAATCGCACAACGCAGACGTAGTCACCGGCGCAATGAAGTACGATATCGTCAGTGGAAAGGCGAAAATGCTAAAGCGCCAAAATGGTACTTTTGGGAAATGAACTTTAAAGTCCGACTTTGACTTTTTTTAGAAGAAAATTCTATGTTAAAAATTGATAACCGCCTCTTTTTAGAAGTCGGTTAAAACAGACTTGAGTACCCCGCGTGCGCCGCAGCGTTGCTAAGGGGGTGAAAAACGGGAGCAAAGTTTGTATGAAAAGTCTTATTCCTCGAGTTAATAGACTTGAAATATGGAACGAAGACTTATCAATGTAAATTATAAAGATCGTGATTTAAAAAGTACGTTTCGGTGCTTTTCAAAAATCAGCTCCTAACGGGGTGTAAAAGGGATAAAGTTTAAGGGGTAGAGATCGTAAATAACTGTTAAAAATCATAAATATTAATTTTCGAAATCTATTGGAGATCTAAAGGGAGTGGAGTGGTTGTTGAAGTTTTTAGAGGAAAGTACGTAATCTACGCGGAAGAAGTCGCGAGCAAAGTGCTAGTAAATAATAAAATAACACAACTTGATGGGTTTTCAAATATATTTTTTCGATTGCAGTCTATTTGGTAAACTATTGTCTGGATAAATGCAAGTAGGTACGTAGGTAATTAATTTTATTTGGTTTGTTCTTGGGTTTTCTTTTGTTCTCTTATTGCTTTATCGTCCGAGGGACGTTTATTATCGGTTTTGCTTTTTAAACCTTGGAATCTGAAATTAATAACGTTATTTTTAATTAGTTGGGTAAAGGTATGCGTAAAACACGTAGGTTTACCCTTTCAGACCAAATAAAAAACCAAGACAGAGCGCGTCAACATTGATGTGAGGCTGGTTTTGTAAACATGTCTGTACTTAGTTTAGTGTAGTTTGATTGTATTGTCATTGTAAATGTGTGTGTGTGAGCCTGTATGCACAGAGTGGTGGTGTAGTTTTAGCATGCTTCACTGTATTATTCGCAGCGCTTCGTCTTGGTTTTTTGTTTGGTCTGAGAGTTAACGTATGTAAAGTTAGGTATCAATAATTTCAAGCTAACTATAATGAGTGCATTATTATTACCTACTCTGCAAAATTCTTACACCACGCGGAACCAGTGTGGTTGATAGATAACACAAATGTTTCGCATTGCGGCTCATGGATGGTCTGCCGAAATGTAAAAGTATAAAACCACCAAAGCTTACTTTTTCATTTTGAACGGCTTCTTTTTTTCTGGCTTCGGAGGTTGGTGATCAGTTTTGAAAGTCAGGACGTAACGCTTCACAACATCTACGTTGACCGTCGTGTTTTCTGGATACATCCTTTTTCTCCAAGTTTCGAGTTCGTCCATCCACATTCTCTGGTACTCGTATGAGAGTAACCATTCCACACGTGATTTACCTTCCTGTTAATAAATGTGAACATTAAGTATCCAAATAGGTATAATTGATGAGATAGCAAAATGGGCAATAATTTGATTTAGAGTAGGTAATATTCTGGTTAAGTTGTTCGTGTGCTTGCTGTAGCAAGCCTTTGTCTACCAGTAGTAATACATAATACAGTGTTCTGTGCCATGCCGACAGAGTTTTCTCATTATTTCAGGAGAGAAATTACGCTTTAATAAAAAGATTAAAGATGTTGATTTGTCTAACTAATCCCCGAATACACTTGTCAATATTTCGGAATGAAACGCCCTAGGATTATAAAATGTATAATCTAAGGAAACACCGTTTTCATTCTTAGTTTGATTCGCTTTTGATAATCTATCTACAGGACGTCCACGGATATGCCACATGGAGGGAAAGTACCTTGAATATTGTAGATGGAACATTTTACTGAAAGAAGACATTATTTAAATTTAAAAAACAATTTAAACTGGATTCACAGATATTTAAATAATTACATGGTTGAACCGGGAATCGAACCCATTACATGAGAAAAATAACCACCCTGTAGCTTTATAATACCGATAGAAAGGCTTCATCATAAGGATTATTTTTTGCTAAATAACATAGTGTCATAAATAAAAGGAAGACCATATTTGAACATATTTGATGTAGCAAACCCTAGCTGCCAATTGAACACTTGTTTCGTAGAGTGAATTATACGTTGTTTTACATATTAATAAAAGAAAAATGATTGGGAATGTAATTTCACTGACATTATACATATATATTGTCTAAGAAAATTTCTGTTTTCAATTAGTTTTGTGATATAAATAAGCCGTGATGAAAAATTTAATACTTAAACAATTTTTGGTTCTTTGAAATGAATTATAAGGCAAAAAGTTATTATTATGTTATCAGGAAGTAAAAACTAATGCAATACATTCCTAATTCATACACAAAACATCATAAAAGTTGAAAAATGAATCAGTATATTTATAGGTTATACAATACAATGTTAAACAGCGACTTGAATAGTTAAAACTCTTTATATGCTGCAAAAGGCTGTCTAATAGTTCACTAGTGTACTGTTAATCAGCAATAGCTGCATACAGATAACATGTGTAATTTTATTCAGGTAAAGTCTGATTAAAGTTACTTAGCGAACCACTATAAAGTAGAAGCCGTTAATTCGATACACTAGTGAGTCTCTAAGCAGCTGCGAAGCATCTAGTGAATGTTTAAACAGCCGCTATGCAGACTCTATCAATGGCAGTATAAAGGCTGATTAGCGGTAGATATATTTAGGAATAAGCTGTAATGTGGGCCACAAATCATCCATTATACAGCTATTAACGTCATAATAGTTCACACGTGGCACTTTAATAAGTCAGTGTAATAAGAGTTCACAAATACCTTCTTATACAGCA
The DNA here is from genome assembly GCA_949152455.1 of Lithophane leautieri. Lineage (NCBI taxonomy): Eukaryota > Metazoa > Arthropoda > Insecta > Lepidoptera > Noctuidae > Lithophane > Lithophane leautieri. Next base: position 8,378,902 of record OX424462.1, on the reverse strand, counting down.
TTTGGCGTAATTTCATCCACTAAACAGCCCTTACTACGGTTAAGGCATTAGAAAAGGTTTAAAGCTGAATACAGTCGTTGAAAATATACCTTTATAGCACTCTTAGCGTATTAATGGTAGTTTTGTCGGTCTTAACCAGCCTTAATGCAGCTCTTAATCAGCCTAAGCTGTTTAAATATCACTGACAGCTATTATGCAGCTGTAGGATCACCAGTGTACTCTTAAAAGAGTCTTAATACGCATAGAGTTTCAAATAGGTCTAAAAGTGAGTAGTTATACAGCTATCTGTGCTACTTGGGCTAGCACTAGCTATTAGACTATGTATATTCCAATCAAATATTGGGGGAGGGGTGGGGCGGGCTAGCCCTGCTGATAATATCATTGGGAGTCTCGAGCACCCCCTGTTCTAAAATAATGCAAAGCCCGTACGTGGGACCTAAGGTGATGTGTTAGCTCTTGATCGACAATGCTATTCAATGTAAATTCCCGCAGCTGTGAGCTAGCTCGCTTTGCAGAGCTTTTGTTCGACAACCCGCATTATTTTCGTGGGTGCGACTTACCATAAATTTCCATGGCTGGGGATTGTATTTGGGGAAATCCGAAGACATTATGTTATGCACAGGTCGACATTGTGTTGTTTTTTCCCATTTAATACCGCCCATTCGACCCATTGCGATTTTGATTTATAGGTCCATGTGTGCACTAAATAAAATAAAAATTATTTAAATAAATTAACTTCAAAATATTATGACAACTATAGAAGCATGTCGTTATCGATCTCACTGGTTGTCGTTGAAAACAAAGAGTACATTTTTATATAGGTTGAAAATCAAAGATTATGTTACTCTCTTTGTTGAAAATTGTCTGGACACAAGCTTTGAAAAAAGAATCCCATGTTTAAGGGGGTTTACCCACTTATCCGTATCCGGTATATATTCGATTCGTTTTTCGGTTTGGCCTTCCTAGTGGACGTTTACGCGTTTGTGCATTCATGCGGTATTGCGTAACACATTTATGACTAACTAGCTTCCGCCCGCGTGGTATGTCGATAAAAAGTAGTCTATGTCCTTTCTTAGGCTCAAACTCAAATGTTTTTATTGCATTCATGTGTACACTAGCTGTTACATAATAAAGTAAGATCCAACATGAAACCTGGTTAGGGCACGGCAACATAAAAGGGGCTCTAGACTATCTGTGTACCAAATTTCATTTAAATCGGTTCAGTAGTTTTGGCGTGAAAGCGCGACAGACAGACAGTTACTTTCGCATTTATAATATTAGTAAGGAAGTAAGGATTTGTTTCATTTTGACAAACAGTTCAATAACAATCATTGCCCTATAGAAGTACCTACGTTGTTGAACAGATTTTTTTTCGAATAAGTATAAGTATGAAGAAATGTTTTAGCAATCTGTTTAAAAATAATTCAAATTGTGATTGATCGAGGGTGCGGATCTGAAACGAACTCGAATCGAATACGGTTAATACCGGACGGAATACGGAAAATGTACAGCTTGGTGTGTCTGTGTAGCCGTGTGTACCTATGGAAAACCAAAGTACAGCGCTACAAGGTTGTTTTGGTGCGTGGCTTAAATTGGAACCAACGCCGCCATCTTGTTTTCATACATTTCAAGTAGGTACGCACAGCTACACATCAAGCTATACATTTCCAGTTTGTGCTGACCTCGCATTGTACGGAAATCCTATACAATGCGAGATCAGCACAAACTGGAAATGTATAGCTTGATGTGTAGCCGTATATTTATTAAGATTTGTCTGAATAGTACCTCTGTGAAGTTAGCCCCCCGATTTCATTATTCTGAACTTTTGTTAAGGGGGATGCGCTAAGGTAGCCCGCGAATATAAAAATGTCAAATGTCATGATTTCATGAAATAGTCATTCAATGCACTTACATGAACTTGGAGAGTTGTATTGTTGATTCTAATGTTTATAATTCTGTAAATCTATATTTGTTACGGGCGCAAAGCATATTTAGATCAACTTACAACCTGACACCGACCTGCAAATTGCAAAAAACGTAAGAAAAATTGAATTTCGCGGGCTACCTTCGTTACAGAGAGTTAGAGAGAAAAGAAATATCATTAGAGAGTAATTAGTTTATATGTAAAAACAATTTTTCACCTCAGCACCTCAAACAAGCAGGTTTTGCTGTCTACAGACAGTGAGCAAAACTCGATTTTGCTGCGAGCTTGAGACAAAGTAACTTTTTAATTATTATTTTTTCTAAATGCCGAGAATGTCATGGGTCTACTCACAAAATTCGAAAGATTTGAATCTCACTTTTATTTCGATACGAAAAAAGTGAGAGATAGAAAATCGTCGATTCGATGTTCGATTTTTGAATTAAAATTAAACCTGCATCATGATTCATGATGTAAGATTCCAGAGTGAATTTTTTTTCACAAGATTCAATTTTTTACTTTTAATTGTTTTTGCATTCAGCTTCTATAGTGAAGACAATTATACAGTATGTTAACTAACAGAGGGCGTTCCCGTTAACCCGCAATAGTATACCATACATACAAGCTAAAAAAAATAATACCATTAAAAAAAAAAAAGTTTTTTTTATTTTTTATAATAAAATATTCACAAAAAATATTAAATTGATACGTAAAAGAAACACTCTGTACACGCGCACTTGTCCTTCAAAGTAAGTACGGCAATGTCGCAATTTACCTATGAATGACGGGCCGCGTGTGCGGCGATCTGATTGATGCGCCTAGCCCCGCCCCCTGCTCCCCGAATGTCCACAGGATTTGTCCACCTAATTTTAGTCGGAACTAATCTCGCGTGCATACCGGATGTGCATTTATTTTCGCATTGCAACATCTTGTCTCCTTTCGTCATTCGTGTGTGAAAAATGCCGCGTTATCAGGTCAGTGCTAGGGAGTATGTGAACATGGTGCATATTTAAGCTGAGTGTAATTGTGTGATGGTGCTTTGAGGATCCCAATGCACAATTTAATGCGACGAGTGCACCAAAACAACCGTCGGCGATTGCAACAAGCAATGTGTAGAGAGAGAAGGTCAGCATATTGCGCAGTTCAAAATCTAAGTAAGTCTTTAAACATTATTTAAATGTACCTACCTATCATAATACCTAAAACCTTTTCGAAAAAAGAAATAACACTAAGTAACGACTGTGCCACAAAATAAATAAAATCAGAAAGCCCACTCTTTGCTAAAACTACTTTTATACTCAGGGAGTACCTACCCCGTACAACGAGCGTATTACTTCTGTGGTTTTACACGATTGCTATTAAGTAATTTATTACGAATGCAACTGCATAAAGTAAAAGTTTTTTTTTTTCATTTCGATGTCTTTGCAGAAAACATTACAAAACGTTGGACAGTGATTGCTTACGTGCAATACCTCATTATCATTTAAAAGCTAGCCTAAAACTGAGATTGAAATGAAACTTTCTCTAATACTTAACCGCACACTATTTATGAGCGTAGTTACCTACTACGTTATTTATTTTTCTAATTACTTTCTTATTAGCACTGTAAGGCACCGGAGTCACCGATCTGAGTGAATAGGTAAAACACATTCGTGTACTTGTTCCATGAGTGGGCCTTCTGTACTTTTATCTGTTTATTTTGTGGCCGCGAGCCCGCGACCGACGCGACGTGTCGGCAAAGCGCTGCAGACGCGCCACCCCGTGTCCATTACTCGGCCGCTGCGAGCAGAATAATTCGCTGTACTCTGTATTCTAATATGATTGAAACGTGGCTTAGATAGGTATATGAATTTATGTTTTTACTGTTTGCGAATAGGTTCTTACAAGCCCAAGGGGCCTCAGTGACGCATTCCTTTGTCAGCCGAGCATTTGAGACGGGTTGTTTTTATTTTACTGATAACAACACGACGCTGTGTTTTTCACTATCTTTCCGCTCGTTTTCCGGTGATGCAAGGTTGCATCAATTAAATCCGTTGAGCCCCACTGATACATATTTGCATCAGTTGACTCACGCTATTAAAATCTCTATTTCTACGGAGTAAAGGGCTAATATCGTCTGTGGAAAGGTACAGTATTAATTTTGCCGCCTTTACCAAAGTCAGCGCTCGCCATTCAGTGCCGTCACGCCGCCCGCCCCCCGCCCCCCGCACCTCGCCCGGCCGGCCGGCTCGGTGAGAAGCTCGCTCGGCAACGTGCGCGCGCGAGAACAAAATTGCGACGTTGCCGGTTTGGGCTACGCCACTACGCTAGGTACTATTCCGCGTTAGTATTTTGATTTTAAACAGGTCGTTTCGAATTTATTGCCAATTTAGTTTTTTTTTTTATTCGGATTTTTTTTAACTCATTTTTGTACGCTGATATTTTTATTTGAATCTATTAATGATATAGATTATCGAGTTTAAGGGAACGCCCTCTGTTATTTAACATACTGTATTTAATTTTTCTATTACTCAAATAACCTAATAAAAACAAAAACTACCAAGCTCATACAACTAACAAAAAATATTGACGTTATGTAAAAGTGCTTGCGGAACACCTACTATAGTGTCTTCATTTTTAAATTCAAAGATTTCTTAGTCTGCTTTTCTTTTCTTAAAATATTCAGCCACCTTAAAAAGGACAGTCTTCATATCACGAGATAACGCACGACCCATCTTTGAATATTTATCCCATGTGCGTCTGACATAGACAGTCCGATACAGATAACACTACCTGCCGCCACGAGCGCTGACGGCGCACCTCTAAGTAGTCTGTGCGGCGCACTGACAGAGCGCAGCAGCCGATTCTCCCCCCTGTCTCGCCGTGCGCATACCTCAGGGAGTGCACAGCACTAATGGCCACACTATAAATAAAAGAATTCATTTATCATCATTCCCAAACAAAATTTTGTTATGCCTACCTAAAAAAATGTATACTTGGCATTCTGTAGCAAACCATCAGAAAGTATCAAAAATAAAATCCACATTTTATAATTGTCCAATAAATTAAAATAATTTTGAACAGCCAGCGCATTCCTAATTTAAATTCAAATAAAGAAACATTTCGGCGCGAAATTCAATGATATCTACCTATCCCGGTTATTTATGTCCTGTCTGTTGAGTCAATAGAATAATTATAAAGGTTTCAATAAAATGTCTGAAAAACTATTAAAATTACATTAGAAAAACTTTTTTACAAAAAATTAAACCGACGAAAAAAGAACTGATAAGCGAAAAATAAAAAATAAACCTTCTAGTGTAACTAAGCTCCTAAACTAATTTCAAATTTTGAGGCGGCGTCTAATACACACTAGAATTATGTAATTAATTTGTTTGTTTGTTTGGCGCCGCCTCAAAATTTGTTACTTAAATTAGTTTAGGAGCTTAGTTACACTATAAGGTTTATTTTTATTTTTTAGCTTTTCAGTTCTTTTTTCGTCGGTTTAATTTTTTGTAAAAAAGATGTTTATTTTTCGCTTTTCAGTTACCATCCACTCCAGGGTACTCCAGGGGGTTACTCCAGGTTAAAGACCTGGAGTTGATGATGAATGGTTGTGTCATCAGAACTATGTATGTGTGCGAAATTTCAACAGAATCGGTTCACAGTTGAAAATTCAGTTGGTGAAAAATCAATCAACCCCATTTTTTCTACCTTTAGGGGTGGATTATAGTTTCCAATTTTAAATGCGACCAACATCGAGGTATACCCGTCCCACTAAAAAAAAAATTTTTCAAATCGGACTACTCACTACAAGCTATGCGTGGTTATACATTAAAAAAAAAAATGTATACGGGTCGACTTGAGAACCTCCTCCTTTTATTTTTCGTCGGTTAAAACGTATAATTCATTATTATAGACAGTGCTTATTGTATTATAATGCCTAAAACAATTTTATTTTAATTTCCAAGAATCGATTTCCGACATTCGACATATCAATAAACCGAGAAGAACGAAATTGAAAAAAAAATTGTTTGGTCTAATCGCTTTCAGACATCATTAAAATTAAAAAAACCGGCCTAGTTCCGTAGCTGGGATGAATTGAACCAACATACTTAACATTGTTGTTGAAAAACTTGTTCTGTTGTTCTCCCATACAGAGTGTATGGGAGAACAAGTGACTTGACAACAAAGCTTTAACTTTAACAACAAAGACAAACTTCGCCTTCGGAACCGTTGTATGGAGAGGGTCACTATCTAGTAGAAATTCACAAAAAAAAATCGCGTCATTTGCATAACGCCATCTATCGAGCAAACTGGTAAACTAAAGCGTAGTTGTAATCCTAACTAATTTTATAAATGCGAAAGTGAGTCTGTTTGTTTGCTTATTACGCTAAAATGGCCGAACGGACATGGGTAGACCATGACCTGGAATAGGACACAGGATACTTTTTATCCCGAAATTCGCACGGGATCAAGACGTATGCGGATGAAACCGCGGACGCAGCTTGTAACTTAATAGACTACATGACATGTACGATGTACCTGAAGATACGGACTCTGACTATTATTTCCAATCCCTTCAATATTTATTTTATTCTGTTTTTTAGTATTTGTTATAGTGGCAACAGACATACATCATCTGTGAAAATTTCAACTGTCTAACTAACTAACTAACTGTCACGGTTCATGAGATACAGCCTGGTGACAGACGAGCAGACAGACAGCGGAGCCTTAGTAATATGGTCCCGTTTTACCCTTTGGGTATGGAACCATGAAAAATTAAATGATGCTTTATGAAATTATCAATTCTAAGATGTGGCTACGACATAGATTTACACACGGCGTTCCTAAACACGCCATCGATGCGCATAATATAACGCTCGGCAAATGCAACTAATGATGTTTAGCCAGGCAGATAACGCGATTTTGCCGGCTCTGTGCCGATGCCGAATCATGCCGACCCGAGCAAGTGTTTAGCACGACTTACACGGAAAGCGTGTCTATTAAAAATGTGAGAACAGACTGGCGGGGAAGTACCTTTCATAAACAAATAGTACCTTATTTAAACTACTCAAAACAAAATAGGGCCCACCCTTTGTTAATTTAGAATTTTGACTAAGAATAAATAATTAGGTAAGCCTTTGTGAAGTAAAGCACTAAACTTTATTCTTGACATGTTTATGGGTCTTTAATAATGCTTCCAGTGTCAATTTTTGTGTTGAATTCAAGTGGGTAAAAAGAAAAAGCTAAGTGCTTGAAAAAATTCAGTCACATGTGTTCTCGAGTCGATTCAAAGATTTGACTTGACGTTACCCGTCACTTACTGTCACACCTTTTTTTTTAATTCGGTGTTAATCGTGATTACAATGCCTGGTTTTTGTCGTCATACGGACATGGAAAGCGCAGCTAGAGCTGTTCCCACAGAGTACTTTTTATATGCTGTTGGACTTTGCAAGACTAATTAGTCTGTGGCTGTTGCTATGCTTCAGGAGGGACGCTCTCAGAGACGCTCTCGGTGTGTCGCGACGAGCTATCCTAAACGTATGGGAACACTTCCAGGAGACCGGGAGTGTAGTGTAGCTAGGAGGCCTGGATTAGGAGAAATTAGAGCCACAAGTTTCCAGGAAGACCGGTATATCAGGTTAACTGCACGGCCAGAGGCTACTGTCACCGCCCGGCCTTACAAAACCGGATGCGGCAATCTACTGGTACCAGAGCCAGTGATCAAACTATTCGTTATCGCCTCCACGAAGATGGTCAACGTTCCCTAGTGCGTGCTATTCGACTCAAACTGACAAGAGACCATCATACAGGGCGCTTAACGTACGATCGCGAATTTTGAGCTGGGCAATGGATAACTGGAGGGCTGCACTCTTTACAGACGAATGTAAGGTCAAGTTTTTCAGTGATAATAAACGGGTCCGCGTGTGGAGAAAACAAGGTGAACGTTTTATAGAACCACGCATCCACGGAACAGACCGTTTTGGGGGTCTAAGTGTTATGGTATGGGCAGGAATATGCTTGGTACGCAAAACAGAGCTGGTAATTCTGGATGAGGGTACTGTAACCGCCGCCGGTAATCCATTGAGCGGGTAATCCGACCTCATGTCATCCCATTTTCACAAAGAGTGTGCGCTGGCTTTGTTTTTATCCATGTCAATGCTCGCGCACATACGGCTTTTGCCACACAAAGAGCACTTTCTGAGGCCAATATCACGGTTTTGCCATGGCCAGCAATGAGTCCCGATCTCAACCCCATCGAGCATTTATCAATTGAAAAGAAGCCTTAAAGAAAACTACAGCCATGTTAACAGTTATTAGGACCTCATTAACTTGCTTAAAGTCTGTTGGGAACGAATTCCGGACCAAAATGTTACCCATGTTATTGAAAGTGTACATGATAGGCTTAGAGAGTGCATACAGAGAAGAGGAGGCCCCACTCGCTACTAACCATAACATTTTTCATCAAATGGTTACAGGGATTAGGCAATAGACTAAGTTTATTTTTCAAGTTAATTTGAGTTTATTTCCCTAAAAAGTGCTTTGTTAGTGTAAATCGATCAAAATAAACAAATTTTATCATTGAACGGGATTAAACAATTTTTAAATCCCTACTACTCCAAACTTGTGTATCCATAAAAACGACAACCATTATTTTTGAATAACAGCCTAAAAACTTGGTGGGCCCTATTTTCTTTTGAGTAGTTTAGCTAAAGCTCAAAACACACACAAGGCGGGCGCGTGGCAGGAGCGAGTCGGGTCGTTTTCATCGCGTGAGCCGCGCTGTTCATCGTGTTCACAAAGAGCGCGGGCGCGAAGCGGCAGCGAGTCGGGCGCGTGTCCGGCGCGGGACGGCAGCGGGTCGGGCGGGGTCGTACTTTGACAGGCGTCAGCGGTTGCAGTGTGAAAATATCGGGCGATTCGGACACGGACGAAGAATTATTGTTTTTACTTATTTTAAAAAGAAGAGCGCAAAAATGGAAAAGTTTGTAGGTTCATGACATCATTAAAAAAAGACATCAATATGGAGAATATTTAGAGAGATGGAGGTAACTAATCAAAGATTTTATTTAAATTTCGATTTGGCGTGCAAATATAACTGTTTAAAGTAAAGAAGAAACAAATGAACATAATTATTGGCGCATGAAATGAATTTTGATTTAATTTACTCAGTTTGAATTTCCTAAGTTTTCATGGTGATATTTTTACAGAATAGCACACCCGCTCCCGTCTCGCGCTGTCATTGGTAGCGGGCGCGACTCCCGCTCCGCGCCCGACCCGCGCACTCGTTCTGTGTGTTGACATCCATATAATTACTTGAATTACAATTTATTATGCCCGCCGTACTTCCGCGCCAGACACGCGCCTGACCCGCGCTGTTTGTGTCGGCGGGCGGCGGGAGCGGCTCCCGCTCCCGTCTCGCTCCGCGCCCGACCCGCGCACTCGTTCTGTGTGTTGACATCCATATATTGAATTACAAATTATTATACCCGCCGTACTCCCGCGCCCGACCCGCTCCCGCTCCGCACCCGCTTTGTGTGTTTTGAGCTTAACTACCATTGGGCTATATTTATATGTCTATGCTAACTACTTGTTTACTCATTTTGATCAAATAACATTTCCCTAGTAGACGGAGAATGTCGGGAGTTTGGCTAGTAAAATAAAAATTGTCATCCAGTTAGAGGATTTTTTTATTTCCATGCAATAAGTAATCAAGTTTCCTGTATTAGATTAAAACTACTGTGAAAGTCCTTGATTATATTTTTATAATCTATTTATTTGTTGAAACTTTTATTGATCATTTCAGTAATAATATGACAACTATATATTTTATTCTACTTGATGATTGAACACAATACCCAATCTTAAACAAGCGATTAAACAAATAACTCCTAAGTTTAAAGTTTTCTTTCATATTTTCTTTGTTATATACAAAATAACGAGTCTATATTTTTTTTTTGATTTGCAACTATAAATCTTGTATCTACTTACACGTATATAAATATTACAATCATTTATTTGCGAGACGAAAAATACTGGACCACTCTACTAATCCAGGTTACAAAGAAATATTAAAAAAAGTTTGGCAGAGTACTTCAGCTTTAACAAAGTAAAAAGGGATTACATTTATCAAAAATTGTACATGTTTTTTTGTGGTCTTTTTGTGTATCTCAGTTCTTTATTTTTACCTTCGGGCAGACACGGGCAATTCATTAAAAATCCCGAGGTAGTTATTGTTATTTTCTAGTTTTATTAATTATTATTATTAAATTACATAAAGCATGTTCACACATCTCCGCATTTGGGGGCTAACAATCAAAAAATTACTTAACCAAATCAGTCATTATTATAATAATTAGGTACTAAAGTTCTGAACGCAACACCATTAATGCACAGTTATTAGTTCTTTGTGCCCAACAACATACATGGTCATAGTTCGTTGTGATATTGTATGGCAATCATGTAAATCTATTTCAAACAGAACACTTCTAACTTTTCGAATAAAGGAAGAAATAAAACCAAAGATTTTGCCAAATATCAATCACTCTTTCAGAAACATTTACAAATTTTAATGTGGAATGATGTTTATGTGTTCAGCTAGAACTATTCCTTTTAATTCTATAAAGTACACATACGAATTTATTAATTTATGCATAACATTTGTTGATTGTCGAAATTATGTTTTTATGAAACGAAAGTACGGAAATTAACCGAACTGAAAACTGAATGCATTTCCAGGGAACCCGCCGCCCGAGTGGAAATCGAAATGTTGTCCCCCACGGTTGAAGAAAGTCTGGAATACTACGTTGGGGTCGATGTCTGAAAAACAATAAAAACACAATCAGAATTATTAAAATTTTGAACATTTTACCCACATGTATTTCGTGTTTGCCCGACGCTACGAGTCGAATAGAGCGTCGTGCAGACTGGCGCGACGCGAGTCTAACATAACAATTTCTAAGAAAACTTCACAGCATACAATTACGGGTGCCGCGCAGCGCCGGTGTGCATGAGGCTTAATTATTCATAATAAGAACTTTCTACCGTCTGTTTACGCAATAACAATCTTCACTCAGCTTACTTTTATTCTTATTATTAAAACAGTTCTGTTTGGTGGCAAAAGGTTTGCAGTGAACACTGCATTAATAATTTCTCATTAACCGCCTGGCCACGGGACAGGCGGCGGCGGCGCGAAATGCGGTGCGGCAAAACAAGCGGCACAGAATGCAAGCCACGGGGAGAGCGTTTACCGCCGCGATTAATATAGACCGAGAGCAAAATGTCTTTAAGTTATCTCGATATTGCTTGGAGAGTAGGTAGTAGTTTTTGGTTCAAGACGTAGGTAATATTTGGAAGAGATTGTGGAGTTCATTATTTTAATAAAAACCGGCCAAGTGCGTGTCGAACCACGTACAATGAAGGATTTCGTAGTTGGGATGAATTTATCTTAAACTTAACATTGTAATTGAGAAACTTTAAGGACATGTTTTTGTAACCGCAAATGTAAGTTGGTCGATTATTACTCGGTAACTAGTTGGGCCTACTTAGCTGTGCTAGTTTTCCTTTTAATTTCGTTATATGCATGTATATACTACTACCGTAATTTTTTTAACATATCCAAAACCAACCATTTCGCCGACAGGGGCACTTGGCACTTGACTCTAACAAAAATTAGCACTTTAAAGCGTAATATTTCGCAAATGGATCCCTGAATCCAAAAAAAGGTTTTCACAAACTCACAATATTTTTAAACCGACCTTTCCAACGAAGGGTTCTTTGTTGACTATGGAACCCTAAAAAATCAGGGTATAGGTAGACGGAGTATTTCACTAGAAGAACTTCTTGGGCTTCTATCAGGGACTTGAAACGTTAAAATACCGTTACGATCCGTTGCAGTAACGATAATATCTACTGTCCCACCCGGATCGTAACTAAATTAATAGTTGATGTCGTTCCGATAGATTTTCGTAATATTGCCAAGAAATTAGTTCGTGAATGGTTACTGGAACATATACATAACGTATTACGTAACGTTATCATACCTCATACCCCTATTTTGAGTAAATTTTCAAGTCCCTGGCTTCTATACTATCCGTGGGCATGGCATGGGCCTAGGGTTGCCAACCAAACTGTTAAAAACAGTATTATACTTTATTTCAACTTAAAATACTTATACTTACTACTGTTCAATAAAAATAAAGTATCCATAAATACTTTTTTCGCGTATATATAGACCCATTAATAAAAAAAAAAATGCGAACGGTGGATTTCAGAAGGACTGTCAAATGTCAAGCACCGTCGGCATACTGTCAGACTGACGGTGACGTCTACTGACTAGAATACGCGCGAATAACAACCTTTTTTCGGGCCTTTGCTTTCGTTTTGTTAGTTTCCAAGTTTTCCAACTCAACCTTTTACTTATCATAATTGTGATTACTTTTTTAGTTAGTTAGTGCACAAATCATAGAAAATGAAAACGATTCACATTCACCTTGACTTCTCTTACAAAAACGCCTAGAAAGTCAAATTGTCAAAGTCTTAAGTTCGTTTTTTAATCCTGTAGACTAATTTGACAGGTGCAATTGTCAAACTTCAAATTGAAAAAACAAACAACAATCATTTGAAATGTCAAAATTGTTTACGAGATTAAAAAAACTAATATATAAGTTGAAACAAAAATATACTTAAACAAAATGGCGGGACGAGAGAATTAGAGCTACAATAAAGTTAATAAAAAATTAGCTCATTTACTTTAATTTTACATGGAAATGTGATGAGGCTTACGAAGCCTCATGATGATAAATTAATAACATGTGCGAGGAGTGCCAAGAAATAATGTACCTGTTTAAAACATTTCAAAAATTTAATACGTACTTTTTTATTTTTTCAAAATACTGTTTATTTTCCGTCTCTTTCGTACTTTATTTCTTGTACAAAAAGTTGGCATCCCTACATGCACCGTACTGATTCGCATTTGTTTTTGCCGCCTGTGCGATCCGCTCGGCAAATTCGCCGATCGCCCTGCTTGCCGCCGCTGCGCGTGGCATGCTTAGTACATTTCTATACATTTGTTTTTGCCGCAAACGCACCGCAATTCGCGCCGCGCGAAAATTCGCTGAAGCGAATGTCCCGTGGCCAGGCCGTAAGTGTTCGATCGCGATCGTGGACTGTCAGGAATGTGTGCGATAATAATTGATGAATAAAGCAAGGCAGTTATTTTAGTTCAGTTTCAAATTTGATGCCACCAACTGCATCGTCTGCTGCAGTTGGTGCTTGAAAATTGAGATTGTTTTGAACAGTTTTAAGTTTTCACTTCTGACGGACTGATTAGGTTAATTTTTCTTTCTAGTTTTTAGTGTTATTATATTTTTGGAATCGTTTGTACAAGCGCTTTATTTTGGAACCCCAGAATTTTTTTAATTTTTATTTAAAATTACTTTTGTAGTCTTAAATTCGCCGTTTTGTATTACGAATTGCAACCATGCCAAGCTGAGGTGAGTCGCTACATAATTTTATTCACTCACGAAGCCGGGCCAACTACATGTATATCCTTACATATTATAAAACAAAGTCCTCTGCCGCGACTCTTTGTTCGCGATAAACTCAAAAACTACCGCATCGATTTTCATGCTGTTTTCACCAATGGATAGAGTGGTTCTCGAGGAAGGTTTAAGTATAATAACTGACATCCACACGGGCGAAGCCGCGGGCATCAGCTAGTGTTACATATTTTTGTGTGGTGTGTGGCTGGGCCAATACTGATCGCTTCCAATTTCGCGCAAATAGAAACAATGTGTGCGTGCATACATTATCACATGAACATACATTATTAAGATTAACCTGCATTCGTGTTGTGAGAAAGACTTATAAATAAAGTGGAGTATGTACGAACCTGCCATGCCGGAGCCATCGTCGTCGAGGTCTTGTCCGTGGTCGTAGCGCGCACGTTTCTTGGGGTCGCTGAGCACTCCGTAGGCCTCACCCACCTCCTTGAACCGGCGCTCCTGCTCGCGCCGCTCCGTGTCCGGCGCGCCCGCGTGCCGGTCCGGGTGGTGCACCAGGGCACGCTTCCTGTTACGTCACATTATTTGATAAAGCTATACATAATAACTGACTGTCATGAATCAATTTATGGCAATTATGGCATAACTGTCAATTTATGGCATAACTAATTATTTAGGATTGTCTAAGAAATTAAAGCTTTCATAGTTTTCTTAAATACAGGGTGTAAGGGACAGCCCTCCACAAATTAACAGGGGGCATTAAGCTCCTGATTTAGAATCATATACCACCGGAAATTTTCTCAAGTTTTTTTTTTTAAATCTGTTTTTCGGTTATTTTTCCTTTATTTCAATGTAAAATTGCATTCTTAGTACGTAGCACTCCATTTAAGTAAAAAGAACAGCTAAAATAAAAAAAACAGCAATGGATGTTGAAATACTCTCAACGAACGACGCGTGAAATCAGCTGTTCACTTTCTGCCTAGTTACAGAGTTCATCGGACTAAGCGCATAGGTACTATTCCCAACAGACGCTCCGATTTGTGTATAGCTGCGTCCCTTTCGGTCGAAGGTCGAATGTTCGGCGTTTGCCAAATCGCAACAGTAATGCCAACTTATTAGACCTCAATTCGTGAGTAAAAATGTTAGAACTTGATTCACCTTAAACCTAAGAACTCCTTTATTGACAAATGCATTTTTTGTGCAATTAATTTCTAAAGGAAAAACGTTAATGTGCCTTTGAGTATTCGTGACACGTACCTAACTTAATAAATTTTTTGCACAAAATGTTTCATTTAATTGGCAACATCAGTTCGTTCGCAGTGCGCGGCAGTGTCGCTGTTGTTGAGCCGCGAGCGCATGTCAGTAAGCCTCGCTCGCCCAATCGCGTTGTGATGTTACGCTTACGTCTCGTCTTCGTTACGTACGCTTTTGGATTTATTTTTGTTGTAGTGTTGTGATGTTGTGTGAGAAATGGCTACATTTAGTGCTTGAGTATGGACAGTCGTGACCTCGGTTGAGGACACTTCGACCCGTACCTACATCATACGACCGGAGCGATTCTAAGGTACCTAGCATTAATTTTCTTTAACTTATTTTTTTATCTGTTTCTCTGCACACTCTGATATCGCGACGCCCTCGGTAGGGGGCGTGGCGGGGTCGGGGCTTCGCCCCTTGCCTGTGGAAGCAACACGGTGACCGGCCACTGCGGGCAGCTCACAGTGTGTGCCTAGTATGGCTTGTGTTATCTTTACTTGTACGTCACTCAGTTATCTGCTGAATTGGTGGCTCTCGCTGGCCGCACCGGCCTGCCCGCCATGGGGTGGCGGGGAGGCCCGTGCGGCCGATGGCTCGCTGCGCTGAGTGCTGCCGATAACAGCGAGCGTTTTGCCACGGTAACGATACATTGCGTGTGAGGTAATAAAACAAATCAGGTTTATTGGCTTCCCATAACGTTCCTGAAATAATTTCATGTACCGGTCATCTTAGTATGATATACTGAATTCACTCCATCAGTCTGCGGAGGGCTGTCCCTTACACGCTGTATATTGATTAAAAAAAAAAAGTTATAACAGTAAAACCCAACTACGACAAAAAAGTCAACTTAAAAGATGTGAACAAGATATCACGGACAGACAAATTAAAAATCCGGAGTCACACGTGTTAGGGCATAAATTAAACAGATTACGTGTGACTCCGGATTTTTAATTTGCCATACCGTTGGGTGTCCACAACAGTGTTGCAGTCCGAATGCGTGGATATTTCTCTTGCCGCTTCAGTTATCATGGCCAGGGAAGTTAAGGACCACACGATATGAATCCTCTCAGACAGCATGGCTGTACTGCAAGCGCTAAACAGCCACACTGTTGACTGAGCTAATATACGAGTGCCACCAGCGCCTCAACCAGGTGGGTAGCCTCAATAATATAACCATTCAAAGGAAACGAACCAGGGATCAGGACCGAGGTGAGTGCAGGCAGGCCAAGGAGGCACTCCCTGCGATCGAAGGCCGCCTCACAAAACGGATGCTCCCACCAACTAAACAACAGCTGTGTACTTTTACAGCAGCCTTAACTGATCATGGGTCTTTTAATAAACACCTCTTTGTCAAAGGAGTCACAGACAGTCCGCTGTGGAGGGCCTGCATGGAAGACAACGAGACAGCAGCTCATGTGGTGCTACACTGCCCGGTGGTCGCCACATACAGGGCAAAGTACTTCGGTAACCCAGATACCCTACGTGACATTGTCAGCAACACCAAGGCGCTGCTGGCCTTCTTGGAGGAGCTGTGGTGGATCGAATAAATTATTTCCCATCCGCACACAAAATACGCGCTTTGACGTGGAGTTGTGGATGTCAGCCCATATCTAGCCCCGTAAGTAGCTCGTAGCCTAACTTTTTACTTTTTTTTGTCGTAGTTGGGTTTTAGTTTTATAACTTCTATTTTTATTTAAATTTTTTTGAGGTTATAAGATATATATATATTATTGAAATATGCTTATTAAGCCCTTCCATTGGTTATCCAACATGGCACCATTTAAAAACAAAAAAATGTTCATATTCAATTTAATGTTAGGTCACATAGCCTATAATAACCAGCGGAGGATCAAGACGCTTCCAACGATTCCTTATTTGTCAAATTATGATTCCCTAATAACTTCTATTATGAGGGAACATACATACAAACATAAATATACACGCTGAAATTTTAATGGTTGTTTTTCCGCAGCGAAATGATTTTGTCTTGTTAGTATAATTGACATGTAAAAAAATAAAAATGAAATATAAAAAAATGGCAGATTTAGAATTATGATAAACGAAACTCGAAAGCGTTCTCGAACCAATAGTATTAAAGCGCGAATGCCCGACTGCGCGAGACAACCGCGAGCGACGCGCGGTCGTTGATCCTCGCGCTGCAGCTGATAACTACCTACTCCTGAGTGAACGAAAGATAATTTGTTACTCCAATTTTCCCCTTTTACGGTCTTAGGGCCGTCATAAATACTTTTTTTACCTACAACTTATTGAACACGAAACTGAAAAACCTGTTTATTTTCTTCCAAAAAATAATTTTCTGAATTAGATAATGAAGTATTTTAAGGCGTATTTAAAAATTGGAATCAACTTATTTACAATGATTTTAATTAACTAACCTACTTTTAGATGTTTACTATTTACACTTCCCGGTAACGTAGTAATTGTTCGAAGTCCAAGCCACTGCGTTCCATACACAATCGAGTACGTTTTATTTGATTTTGTTTTTCAATAAAGTGTCTCTGTCACGTGAAGTCATGTCTTACGATATTAAAAGAACTGCCCATGATCGAGTAGCCGCTTTGTCGTTGCTACGATCGCCCGGGCCTGTGGAACTTGAGGGTTCAGAACCCCGCGAAGACGGAGCGACTTCAAGCGTTGCGAATCCGCGTAAAGTCGCCGGGCAGCGTGGGAGTTATAACGAGCCCTAGCGTACAGTTGTGTGTGCCATTGCGACGTACTCAAAATTTGAATAATTTTATTATAATGCCGATCCATTTTTGCAGATCACGTTTCGGATCGCATGATGCACGTATGACGGTCTCCGCGGGACAAATGAGCGAGCCGGGAACCGGCGCGCGCTCGCCGCGTGCGTGCGGACTACATTATGTCGTATCACTACGCGCGACAGCTTATTTTGCTCTGAACATTTACAAATCCCTCTTCGCTTTGTCGGCACCGCGCAGCCACGCATGCGGTTCGAGTAGTACTACGTAATGCCTAGTGAACTACTAATGTTTCTCACGCTTTCGAGTTGATGCATATTTATTTATTTATTTTTTAAACAAAAACTTTTAATATTTTTTTAATTTAACTCTATGATTCAATAGTACTAATTGGGGCAAATCGTTTTGCCGCGGGAAAACAACCATTAAAATTTCAGCCTTTTAGCGGTCAAAATCGTAACACTCCTTTTTGCTTCGCCGTAGTCGAGTAAAAATAATAGTTATCAGTCAAATGAAACAATTTATGTTAGAATAGAAATCAGAGGAAATACCTGTAAGCTTTTTTTATTTCGTCTTCAGAAGCACTTTTGTCAATGCCAAGAATTTTATAGTAGTCTTTGCGTTTCGATTTCTTAAGAGCTATTTTGGCTTCATGCAACAATTGCTTGTTTTCCTTGCTCTTATCAATCTTATAGAGTCTTTCGTAATCTTTGACAGCCTCTTCATAGTCACCAAGCTCAGTGTAACACTTGGCACGTCGAAGCAGCGCCTTCACGTAGTTGTCGTCTAATTCAAGGGCAGCACTGCAAGCTTCAGCGGCTTCTTTTATTTGGTTCAATTTAGCGCATACTGTCGCCTTGTTGAAGTAGAGCTTGGCATTCACAATCTTATTGTTCTTGTCAATAGTCAAAGCTGCATTGTACAGGCTCAGAGCTTGCTGCCACCTGCCCATTTTGAATGCTTCATTACCTGTGACCATGAAGTAAAACATTTAAATCCCGATGATTTATATCAAATTATTATGTATTAATGCTAAGTAATACAAATCGTGAATCGTGAATTGTGATGTTTTGATGAATAATGATGGTTCAGTTCTAATTATCAAATGAAGAAAAACAAGGTTTACCTTCTTCTTTCTTTTGCTTTAGCAGTTTAGCCTTTTTGTAAGTTTCCATGGCTTTCTTATGATCTGGGGCAAGACGTAAAACTTGTTGAAAATGTTTGAAGGCTTGTTCGTCTTTATCCTTTAACATGAAACATTTCATTAGTAATCAAAAAAATATTTTAGTTTCAATAATGTATGTGTGATTGATTACCTCAAAATACAGGCAGAGGCCACGCACGTATATAGCTTCGGTATCGAAACTATCGAATCTTAATGAGTCATTTGCAATTTCCTGAGCTTCCTGGCAGCGTCCAATCATGGCCAAACATTCTGCTTTTGCGAGCTTCGCCCTGGAAAACATGAACACGAAAATTATTATAATGCGTTATTGGTGGAGCTTGGAATGTTCTCTAAGCTGCTTGGTCCTCTAGGCTGCACACATAGTTCCTGTCGACAGCTATAGCTTACTTTATGTAATACAGGTAGTGATGTGCCGTTACCGGTAACTTACTCCAGTCGAGTATTTTCCCAATAGGGTTACCAGTAACATTTTACAAAAATGGTAATTTAGGGTAACATAGAGGTTTTTTTTTTCTTATATTTAATTTGCGAATATAAGTGCTTCGATAAGACTAACACTTCTAGTTTAAGTGCAACCAAAATTTTAATTTTAAATACTATTTTCCGAATATTCCTAGTAACTTACCGAGTAAGTTTCGAGAAACTTACTGAGTAACTTTCTATACAGTAACTTTCTGGGTATTTTCTATCAAGTTACTTAGTAAATTTCTTGACAAGTTTCTGTCTGTCAAAGTCAAATAATTTATTTCACTTACACGTGTAATTAGGGATTTTTAATTTTGTGCCAAATTAAAAATCCCTAATTACACGTGTTAGTGCATAAATTGAACAGATTACGTGAGACTCCAGGTTTTAAATTTGTCTGTCTGTAATGTCTTGTTTATAACTTTTTAGTTGATTTACTTTTTTATCGTAGTTCAACCTCTAAAAAAATATAACCCTAAAAAAATAAAAGCTATAAAACTAAAACCTTTTAGTTCTGTACCTTTTATTTTTTTAGGGTTATAATAATTATAATATACATATCCTACTAATATTATAAATGTGAAAGTTTGTGTGTTTGGATGTTTGGTACTCAAGCACGCAAAAACGGCTGAATGGATTTGGATGAATTTTGGCAAACAGATAGTTTATAACCTGGATTAACACATAGGATACTTTTTATCCCGATATTCCCACGGGATCGAGACTTACGCGGGTGAAACCGCGGGGCGCAGCTAGTACTTATATATATATTTTTAAAATTGCTTATTTTTGTCGTCAAGAGGGCGCCATTTTCAATTTAATGTGACGTCACATAGCCTATAATGGATGATCAAGACGCTTCCAACGATACCTCATTTGTCAAATTTTTATGAGTCGTTTAGAAGATATGACGGAACAGATGAACATACATACCGGTCAAAATCATAACCCTCCTTTTTCTTCGCCATAGTCGGGTAAAAAAACTAAACTAAACGACAAACCTAACAATTTAAAAGTTATAAAAATTTTAAGGAAAATCAGTCTTCTATGGAGACCTTCCAAAATGAAGTTATATTTTTTTTTGTTTTTTTAAGCATTGCGAAATGCAAGCTATCAACAACTGCACATGAGGATTTTAAACAAATGTTACTTAAATAAATCAACAAGACGATATGACTATATTATACAATTTTACCAGAGTTAGGGAATATTACCGGTAATAATAGAACTTACTGGGAATCTTTCCGTATAGTAAAATTGTAACGGCACATCACTAAATACAGGTTATTGAAACATTTGCCAAGAGCAGGCTGGACGAGTTGTGGATTTTCTATGATGCCAACATCACAGAAAATCCACAAAATAAAACACAAAACCTTGTTTATCAGTTGTTTAGCCAAAACATCTGTACTTGTTTGGGTGTGCACAAAATACCCTTGAATACTTTATCACCACCTGGTTATGCCTGAAAGTTCTTGGGAAATCTAATGAATCATGTTAGTTGAATGTAGGTGCAAAAACCCTAACATAACAGTAGTGATAGCAAAAAATGTTACTAAAATATGATGACTGACTTAGTGCAAGAAGGGCTGTAGTCAAGACAGCGGTCCATGCAGAAGACCACGCGGCGGTAGTCGTTGGCTTCCATCGCTCGCTGTGCGTCCTCGTGGAGCTTGCGCAACGTCTCAAGAGCACGGCGCTCGCTGCTCGCACACTCTACGCCACCCAGGTCGCTCGCGCGCCGCACGGCCTGTTCGCCTCCCGTCAAATCGCCTGGTAGTTAACATAATACTTATTTAGGAATCATGATCATTGAGTATTAACTATTAATAGTGTTAGTTAATCACCTGATGCAACAATATCAGTACCTCTGGCAAGTATGGAACAGTTCTGATGCTACAGTATTTATTTCTTCACTGGTATGAACATGTACAAAATACTAAGAGTTTTGAGAATAAATAAAGGTCAATAAATAATAATCTTTGTTGGTTGTGGAGTATGCATAGTTCAAATTTATGATGAAATTCCATTACAAAATGAGTCACCTTTTTTTAAAATTCTGCATGACGTAACTGTAAGGATGGAGTTACAGCTGTTCAAAATAAATAATTATTATCGTAATGTAATAATAATATCATCTGCTAGTTTTAGTAAACACTGGTCAGAAGGCTAAACTGCAATACATATCAAGTAAATATGATAAGTAATTTATCATTCAGCAACATGCCTTAGGCTGATAAGGACAACCTAATGAATCAACAGTCCATTATGCAGTCACTTAAATAAACACCATTCAATACAGATTATACAATGGTGTGATTTCAACAACAAATAGTGTAACTCTATCATTAAATGGTTGGTACTTGCAGCTTTAAATTCTATTTATTACTTTCAACTTATTCAATATGAATATTCATTAACTTGTTTAAACCTCCAACTGTTACTGACGAGACACAATAGAATTTTAATTGTTAAGGACCTTCTAAAGGCCAATCAACAGTTGAGCAGTTAAAGCATCCAACAGATCAAAAGCAAGCACACCTCTTTGTTTTGTGTGCCCTGGTCTAGCATATGAATACATTTTAAAAATAAGTTAAGAATAACAAAATTTTATAGTTACCTAGTGCAATACAACATTTGGCAATGCGGATGTATCCTTTAGTAAATGTGGAATCTAGAGAGACAGCTTTCTGAGCATCATCCAGGGCTTTCTTGTACATGCCCAGCATCATGTAGCATGCAGATCTGTTGCCATAGTATGCTGCATTCTCCGGGCAAAGCTGTATAGCTTCATCATACATAGTCAGGGCACCCTTGTAATTTTTGAATTTGTACAAATGATTCCCGCTTTCTTTCTTTTCTTCAGCCACTCTAGAGACATTTTTGAGAACAAAGAAAAAAGTTAAAATGTATCAAATAAAATATTACTTTGTATTATTGATTATTATTTACCATTATCATGCAACTGTTAGCTATCATTACATGTAATTATGGGTTCACATGCACAGTTGATCGATCTTGATATTTAAATAAGTCTTTAGTAAAGATAGAATCAAGCCCTAATAATGTTTGGATGAAGATCAAAGTTGCAGCAGTAATTTAATTGGTGTTTTTATGCGTCATATCTAAGCAAATTATGGCTTTGCTATAATATGCATATCCATGCACTCCCACACACACGATCAGGCTATTGTACTATATGTAGGTCATAAGTCAAGGCACCCCTTTTTGTAATAATTTTAGACTTATTATTAACCTATAGAGCTACCCACGTTGGTATATTTTTGAGAATTTCGAACTATTTTTTATGTTAAAAAAACATGAAGGACTGGCCATATTTTCACATAAAATTACACAAACATTCATATATATTTACCTTTCGGGACTCTTCGGAACTAAATTATCGATTGTTAAATCCAAGTCCACTACATCTGAGTCTGCCATTTTATATTTTGTAATTTTTCAAGTAAATTCTAATTTTTCAAGAATTTGAGCCCTCTTTATTTTGACGACGAATTCACAAAGGAACTAAAAAGGGTTGTCAGATCACTAGCACTCGGAGCAAAAATCATAGACAACTTTTCTGTTATCTTGGCGAAATTGGCAACATTGGGAATTCCACTAGTGGCACTGAAGTGGGTGATAATGATAAACGACCTCGGTGAAGTTAGCCGCACGATTTTCGTTAGAGAGGGTTAGAGAGAAAATAAAAATTGTTCGAGAGTAACTCGTTTTTATGTAAAAACAACTAACTTCACGGAGGTTGTCGGAACCCAGAAGGAAAAAATAGAAAATCACCGAACTGTCAGTAACTTTTCGTTTTTCTGCCCGTACGAATTGTCATAGACGAACCACAGAGTTCTGTATCACGAAATTAAACTTTTCTATAAAATCACTACAAACGTATTTGATATGATAGAAGAAACAAGAAGAATCAAAACTAAATATTTTTTATAAAAATATTCAAGTATCAAAACGCGAACATAAAAACCGCGTACAAACGCGAACTTAAGAACCGCGTACTTTAAGTGCGCACGTCTATCACCCACTTTATTCACGGATCATTGCTTACATTGGCAACACATGTTAATGTCATCGGTTAGATTGATTGTTCGCAGATTGTCAAGAAACTTGTTTCGTGTCGTTCGTTATCTGTCGACCACAGAGTACATTCTAATATACTGACATAGAGACCAATCTCCGGCGTAAAAATGGGCAACCACTTATGCTTAGCCCCTAACGCCATCTGTTATCACTAGTATGAATCTTTTCTCATCCTATCTATAACTATAGCTACACCTGTGTAGGTGCAGGCCATACGTACGTATGTATAAGTACTATCATAATTTCATGGATGGTTGTACTGTAGGTTTTTAAGGATTTATAAATGAAACATTTTATTAATCAAAACAAGTTTATTTGTGTCTTTTATAGCACTTATTTAACTTCTTGGCTTTTATCTGTAGATTGTCCTCATCATCATCAACCTGCCTTCTCCCAGCTAATATTTTATTAATATTTTTAAATCAAATGCACATTTGCACAACGAAACACAGAATGCACAGAAAGAACACAAAAATATCGCATGAAACCGGCGCAAGCGTCAGACATCAGCTGACATTTGCGTTTGGGGCTTGGGGCTACCAGTTTATTGAGAAATAGACCACCAATGAAATTCTACCATCGCTACATTCTACTGGGGTAAAGTTATTATAGAAATTGTTAAACGTTTTCGGAATATTTGTTATAATTTCCCAAAAACAAACAAATGTCTTATTTACAAATTATGTACTATTAATATCTTTGGAATGGATAAGTATTTGTCACAAATTATAATAAAATCTACTATTTTAGTAGCAATCAGCCTTACAAAATTGTCAATGTTTGATTTTGTTTAGTGCCATCTGTTAGAATTTTAGTGAACATTAGTGCAGAACTGCCATCTTGTAGCCATAGTTTTCAACAAATCATGGTGTAACCCGACAAAATAAAAAGAACACCTTTCATCTTGTTCGCTTAAGGACTATAATATACTTCGTGATTTAGTATCATTGTAACCACTGACTTCCCCAGTTTTTTGTACTAAGATTGAACCACCTGCTGTCGACCGACCGTGTTGTGGATGTTAGTTTATAGTTTGAGTCTTGGTTTTAATATTTTTATCGTTATAATTTTATGCAGGATTTGTACTAAACTGATAATTGTTTCAGTTTTCTAGCAAATGAAGCAAACATGGAGGATGAGGCTGTGTCTGTGAGTGATGTTTTGCATAATAACGGTGATATCGAATGGCAACCACTGGCACTCACTTTAGTTGAGTATCCAAAAGGTAAGTTTAACATAAATTAATACGGTGTCCTCCTACGCTATTCATGCACCACTTGTGATCCGTTATATCTATGTTTTCAGGAGACTGGCTGGGAAAATTCTTCGCCCTTATAAGCCTGTCCCCATTTGGTATAGGCGCTGGGTTTGTTGCGCTTATTTTGTTTCGTCGAGATCTTCACACTGTAAGTCAAGATATTTGTTTTAAAACTTGGTAGTATCTATAGGAATATCCATTTGAAGCCATGAGTCTCACTGCCTCTGATATTATCTGAGCTCTTACTTGATTTTAATGTAACTGTACTTCTATGTAACTACTTAAAAAGCTTTATTTATGAATGCTACTTATAATATTCACATGCAAATTTGGTTTGAATAATGGTTTAATTAACACTTTCCTTGATTGAGTATTCATACATATGCAGCATTTCAGTAATTTTTTATTATCTGTGTCAATAAATTACATATAATTTATAATTTAAATATTTCCTAAATATAATTCCCTTTTTTACAGATAACTTTTTTCACTGGCACATTGGTGAATGAAGTATTGAATATCATACTAAAACACATAGTATGTGAAGCCAGGCCACTCTCAAGGGGGAACTTGTACAATGAATATGGGATGCCATCATCACATGCTCAATTTATTTGGTTCTTTAGTACTTATGTTCTATATTTTGTATTAATCAGGTGAGTTGGCACACTTTTCATCTTGCATCCCAATGTTTCTGTTTAAGATGTAGGTATAAACGATACTTCGGTGCTTTTGATGTTCAAATGTACCTTTTGATATTCAAAAGTTCCTTTCATATGCCTATTTGAAATTAACAATTTGACTTCGGGTAATTTTTTATATGCTACTAGCTTTTGCCTGCGGCTTCCGAATACCGCGCGTTGCGGACCGCAATCAGTTCGAAAATTATCCCATGGGAATATACTACCGGAATAAAAAGTATCCTATGTATTCATCCAGATTATAATTTGTTTGTCAAATTTTGTCTTAAGGATAACTATTTTCTAAATTCATTTAAAAGTATTATATTTAATTTTCAGATTACACCACATAAATAATAACAGTATAATATCAGCATTGTGGCGAGTTATCATTGTGGGCGGCTGTATGTTCTTATCATTGCTAGTGTGCATTGCAAGGGTGTATCTACACTACCACACAACATCGCAAGTTGTAGTAGGAGGCATAGTTGGATTCATTTTTGCAACCCTATGGTTTGCAATAGTTCACAGAGTGTTCACCCCACTGTTCCCGCAGCTTGTGTCACTGTAAGTGTATATTATCATTATAATTTCATTTTTGCCTAATCTTGAAGTAAAGTCATCACATCACACATGAGATTTAATTCTTAACATAAATATAACACAAAATCATGCCTGTATTCCCTGAAGGCTTAGTGCCGGGCCACACGGCGCCACCACTCCGCTATACTTCATTTGAAATAATATTAGAAATTTAAACAAACCTTTTTACAGTCTGTTTAACCGTTTTTAAATATAAATAAACTAGACCAACGAGGCAGTCGTTATTTCACTACACCATTGTTTAGCAGGGCACAGAATACATTTTCCTTCCTTTTATTGATATAGTCTAGTTGCGTAAAATGGTTCTGAGACATACGGATGGATGACGAAATTGTACTATTTGTTATATGTAACCCTAAAAAAAATCAGTTGTGCCCCCCCTAACCGGGCACAACTCCAGAGTCCGGGCAGTTTCTGAGAAATTCCTGATGGAAAAATCCAATATCACTTTGCCCGACCTGAGAATCCCACTCAGGACCTCAAGCTCAGTAGTAGCGCTTGCGACCTTTAGACCAACAAGGCAGTTTAAAAAATATGTTTATAATATTTCAGGAAACTATGTGAAATGTTGATGATAAGAGATACAACACTGATACCCAATGTGTTGTGGTTTGAGTACACGACTTCGCGGCAGGAGGCGCGAGCGCGCGGGCGCAAGATGGCAGCTCTGAAGCCTACACAATGACGGTGCGCCATGGCGCGCGCGCCCGGCTGCGTGTCGCGCCCTCGCGCGTGACGCCTGGCGGCTGCCGCGGCGCTGGCGCTGCTTGGCGGCGTGTTACTCACTAAATCTGACCCTGCTCGGTCCCTCCTCCCGTAAAGATCCAACTAAACTTCTCATGTGACAGGTAGGAGTTGTTTTCCAGTGTTGATCATGGTGAATTCTATCTTACATAATACATTTACTAAATAATCATGGTATAATCTTAATGATGCAATAATAATTGATTTTAATGTTAATTATAGGTAATGTGTAGTAGTGTAAATGTTCCTTTGAAGTTGATTTGTTGTGTTAATTGTACAGTTGAGAATTTTATAATAATTGAGTTAGAATTAGTGAATGGTATTTAATACATACATGTTACTGTTATTGTGTTGAAACTAGAAAAGTGTGTAATTCATAGACAACCTTCAGATTTTGTCCGGAAAGTGTCAGCTATCTGCACACACCAGTGGCCAATAATTACTTAAGGCGAAATAATGTTTCGCTTAAAATATACGTAGTGTGGACACATAACAATAACATAAAATTATTTACATTTATTTTCTAGACCTACGCCTCGTTAAATTAAAGCAGCATTTTTAACAGAATATAAAATATAATTATTAATACACTAGGAAAAGTATCAAATTATGATAAAAAGAACCCTCTCACGGTTTCCACGGTTGTGTTATAATGTAGGTATACTTGTATAAATCCTAACCAACTAGTAAAATTAAGCATTCAAAAACTTTAATATTGTATTTTTGAATATTGTAAAGAATCATGGTTATACTTACAAGATACTTTTTATGCTCAGCCATGAAAAAATCTATGATATACTTATAATACTTCCGTTGGTATAAGGGTCTATGCAGACGGGATACTTTAAGATCGAGGATCAAGTCCTCGGCGCTAGCGCACACATATTATTAGCTGTGCATACGAATTGTGGCAGACTGTTCATTTGTCTTGCCAAGAAAGTGCATTGTTTGTAGTCTTATAAACCCTTAATAGAACAATGTTTCATGCTAAATGATATGGGAATACGGTTCTAAATAGGAATGCCAAAATACATTCGGTATTTGGAGTATTTTGGAGCTTCGATTGGCACTTAAATGCAAACTAAGTAACAAGTTCAATATGACGATAGAGTAGTTTTAACTATTTCGATCTTAATTAAATAGGAACCATGGAACGAGTTATAATCCAAAATCAATAGCAGCCAATTGCTTGATCCATAGAACTTTGTAGGATCTTCTAGAAATAATAAAGGGGTACTCCTTTTTCGATTTTGATATCTAAATGTGTGTGGAGTTGTTAAATATAATTTTTGTAAGATATTTCCAGCAAAATATATCTATATGTAATACCTATGAGTAGGTAACATACTGCAAAAACATGCACAGGCATCGTATTTAATTATGTAACAAATATATATATTATGGTTTTTAAGCATTCTTATAAGAATATTAATAGTTTGTTAAAACCTGATCATCCAAATAACTTGCAAACTAGAATGTGCAGACTTGTTACTTCTGACGAAGGCAGAAATTATTCAAGTACATGTTTGACTTGAATATAGTCCCAAAAGAAATATCTCAGAACATGGATTCCATTTGTTCCATCTCTGTGGGATGTAAATGGATTTCTTTTTTAATAATAATACGCTTAAATTGACATAGGTACCCACTTATTTAAAATAAATATGAATAGGTACTTGTACAAGATACTAGCCAACCATCCAGAAACCAAGAATGGAATGAACGAATATAGCCTTAACAGAATACGCTTAAAGTAAATAGTATATTTGAAACGTAACAGTGCCTGCTTGCACGCACATACATAGATTCTGCCAAATAAAAAAATCTGGTAAATATCTCATTAAACCTACTAAGATTTTAATGTAAAAGCAGAACTTTCTTCAAATATTCGGTAGTGGTTTATGGGTGGCACCTCGAGTGTGATACTACTTTCTCGTAAAAAAATAAATAGACTTATTGTATTTTTGTAATACGGTAGTGTTTCATTATATCATAGTCATAACTAGCGAATTGGGAAGTTGAACATAGTAGCGATAGCATAAATTAAGAAACTAATAGTCGGCTAGCGGCGGCTCCACCTGGCGCTGGGGGGCCGCAAGGATGCGACGAGTCCAGTGGCGGGGCAAGATCTAAATTTGATGTGGAGCAAGACAAATACAAAAAACAGTTGAGGCTGTTATATTTTTTGGTAGGTATAGGTCGAGATTTAGGCAGTGGCGGACTAAGCCTAAAAAGCCAATAAGGGGCCCGGGGCGGCAAACTAAATGGTATGCAGAAAACTTAATATTTTTTCGTCGCGTTCACGATTTTTTTAGTAATGCATAAAACATCGAGGTGCGATGCCCCTCGGACCGCGAGGCCGTAGGTGGTGGCCCACGTCGCCCACGCCTTACGCCGCCTCTGCGACGACTATTGTTGAACTAAACAAGAGAGAAAAAACAGTTAACAAAAAAAAAAACTGTGAAAAAAAAAAAGAAGTCAGTGGCAAAAAACGAAAATTGAAAACCAAAGACATCGACTTCCGAAATCAAGGTAATTTTTCACTTTTTTAGTGTTTCTTTTGGAAGTCGGTTGTTTTTTTTTTTTGGAAAATGTTTTTCACTTTTCTGGTATGGTACCTACCCCACCCAAATTCGAATACCACTACCTGCTATGTAAAAAACTGTGACGGAGTAACTTAAAATATCGTCAATCTATTACTAAGTGGGAAAAATACGTAATATTGAAGCTAACTTAAAAACTACGCAAAACCTCTGAAGCATGACCTACTAAACAAAAAAAAATCATCAAAATCAATAAATAATTGGCGGAGAAATCGGGTAAAAAACACCCAAAAAAAAAAAACATGCAGTCAAATTGAGAACCTCCTCCTTTTTTAAGTCAGTTAAAAATATTTAATTTCAACTCTTCCTTTAAATCTAGATAAACTTTTATGTACCAAAATGTGTCCTATGTTTGTGTCTAGAAGAAGAAGTAATATTCACTCGGGACTTCCATCAGGTAACTACCGACCAACAGACTCTGCTAAACAGTTCCGCTCCTCAGAGCTGGTAAATGGGCATTTTGTTCGGACCTGTGACCCACCAGCGACCACTAACGAAACTAATCGGAGTATGTTAAAGACCATGAATGAGATGAGTTGCATTCGTCAAAAGTACGGGAAAGCTTTTTTAGCAAAACAAGAATTAATATAAAAGACGAATTCTCGGATGTCCTTATCCTTTTAAATATATAAAATGCGTACAAAATGCACAAAGAGCATACTTTTTTTTTTCACATTTTATTCAACATCATCAATATCAATCGTGACATTCGTCTAAAAACCTTGCTGGTGCATCTATTCCGTCGACAAAACGGTGCTCGTGCTACGCCCGCTGATAGATTTTGGCAAGCTAACGCACATTGAAACCGGTATTTGGCTTATTGTGTGGAAGAGAGGGCCTCTTAACTCTGTACTGCAATGTGGATTGCGCCCTATGAGCGCCAGAGAGCGTATCACTTTTTTTCCCCATACATTTGGATTAAAATAAATACATTTTGTGAAATGTTAACCCTAAACCTTCAAAACAAACCACATTTCACTAATGGACGCGCACTTCAAGGCACCTGGTATAAAATGCCCAATGACCTTTGTAAAAGAAATGCTTCATGGGATGTGTTTATCAAAGATGGCGATTCGCATTACATGAACCTAATCTAACTTACCTACTAAATATTTTATGAGTTTTAGAACGCCTCTGGGGATTTATTATTACTTCCAAGAAACTTTGTGCTGGAAACCAAATACAAGCTGGTTTGGCAGAACTTGTAATTGGCCTAAAGGTTAACCCACAGGTAGATAAAATTGACACAAACCTCGCTTAGGTGATGAGGTTCGTCGCGCCCCTAGGTGGAGCCTCTCCTTTAGGGTCTGCGGTAAGGAAATATAGCTTTTATAATAGAGCGCGTCGATGGACAACTTTATTTATAATTAATTTTAAAATCATATAATAGCAATAGATTTTATAGCCTTGTTGTTATACAATGTACACTATTTAAAAGTGAACCTCATTCATAAACGCCTTTTCTTACTCCTGTAAATGCAGCGACTGCGAAAAGACAGGTGGTAGGGTAGTCAGGCAAGTGAAGATATTATTGTAATTCTACTTATCTGCTTAATTTTCTTAAAAATATGTAAGTATATGTAATCCTTACATATTATTAAACTAAGTGCTCCGCCGCGTCTGTCTGTCGTCCTGTACGCGATAAACTCAGAAACTACTGCACCGATTTCCATGCTGTTTTTACCAATGGATAGAGTGGTTCTCGAGTAAGGTTTTAGTATATAAGAACCGACATCCACGCGGGCGAAGTCGCGGGCATCAGCGAAAAGACAGACAGACGCGGCGGAGGACTTTGTTTTATAATATGTAAGGATTAGTCCCTACGGACGTATGCGTATGCAATAGAAAAAGATGTAAATAGGAGATTTTATTACAAAAGGAATCGATCAGTATATTATGTATTCTTAATAAATAATGTTTTTGCTCATGTGTTCGTAGTGATTAAGAATTCTTTTCGTTAAATACTTTTAAACGCTAGTGATATTTTATAATTACCTATTTATAATTTGATTGCAGCTACAAGTTTTCGTAACGAAAATGCTTGTCATTTTATGGGTGGCTTCACTTACGTTTTGCAGATACCTACATAAACATAATGCATACTTACTTATTTTATTTTATTATTTACCTTGAGCTGATTAACGATTTGAAGCTTTTGAAGGGAGATCCATTTATCTCAACCAGCAGTCCAAAGTAATACACTTACTTACTGAAGGGATTTTGTTATTACACTTGAGTTAAGTACTCTGCTGAGTGGGCAAATAACTGAGCTGGCTATTTCAGCACAACTTGAGTCTACTGGTTTAGACAAAGTGAGTGTCCCTTTAGTCATGTAATGTATGCTGGAAACAAACGGCAGGGACACGAAAGAGATCGGTAATATTTAACATATTTATTATTTAGCTGAGTAATCTGAAAATTAAGCAATTACTGTGGTGAAATGAGCCAAACCATCAAAGCTATCAAAACGGGTTGTTACTGTTCCTAGCATACATTAATCGTTTCCCAACCATTGAATTTACATTTAACAAATTATGTAAACATGGTTTAAATACCTATTACATTTTAATAATCTAATAACAGTGTTCTTAGTTACAAAATATCTGTTTTATTGTACATACAATATTAAAAAGTGACGTCTTTTGTATTTACGTACTTAGTAAACCAATTGAATGTGTGTTGTGTTAAGAATTGACTACCACTTGGTTAATAAGGATGAGAACACACTGAGCAGTATAAATCAATATTTTGTTTTTGTTCTCAGTACTGATGCACTCTGAAAGCGCGATGCTTATACCTATCACCGCTACAAAGATTCGCAAAGGTAGCCCACGAAATTAAAAATTTATTTCAAGTCTCTTGATCAAAATAATTATGATTCGCGACCATAACAAATATGTACTTACAGAAATAGAATCATTAATACATCTCTCTTAGTTAGATTTGGTGTATTAAATGACTTTTTTTTAAATCAAGTGATTTTTTTAATTTTTATTCTCAACCTATCTATTTACACTAAATATTTTGCAAATTACAAAAAAAAAACGGTAAGAAAATTTGTATTTCGCGGGCTACCTTTGCTGATCCACCTTAATAATATAACTGTGAAGCAGATAAATATACCTACCTTACATAAATCTTCTAAGCTAACTAATTTACGTTAGCTAACCAACATTGTGCTGTGCGCGTATCGGCCGGCGCAGCGCACTGTGGTTGTCACCACCAGTCAAACATCAACATTGAGTTCCTTAAAATAAAGTCCAAAATAAATAACCTAACTCTAACCTGAGACGCGCAACTCTGCCCGCTTTGATGCGCTCTCGGGAAAAGTGAGAAAGCACGTATCCCTGGTGTCATGGTTTGTTTTAAACAAAGCATTGGCCTAGTAATGCAACGTAGCACAATTCTATCTTTTCCTCATTATAATAAATTAAGCGAATTAAATATACAGAGCATCGCACCGCACAGTACCTATAGTTTGATGTGGAGTAGTACCCTTATGCTGAAGCGTGTTTTCATCCAAAAATATAGGAATATTCGGTTCGTTTTTAAAATGAAACATTATGCAATTTATATATCTATGTAATGATAGTGACTTCAAATTGTTATTTTGTATAATAATCGTTTTATAATAAATTAATAACTAAGTAATTGGTTCTTAGTTCAGTTTCTTCTAATCTTCAGATTTATCTGCAAAAATGGTAGTACAGTTTTATGTTTTTGTTCTAGCGACTAGTGAAAGCTTTTGAATATATTTCACCTTACTTAATGAGGTACCTTGCGTTTAATAAATCATGTGAACTTAATTCATCCGCGGTTGATTGATTAGTGCTTATAATGTGCTTTCTTTTCTTCTTTGTTTTATTTTTGGTCAATTCTCTGTCAGTAATTTCACCGTCTGCTTCATAATCACTCGATATACCTTTAAAAAAAAAAATTTTAAGTACCTATAACATTCACTTTACAAATACTTAGTATTGTTAAAAAAGAGAAAGAAGAAATTGAGTAAATATTTATTATTGATTGTTGATATCACAAGAAAATTGTTAAAATTACTTACAGTTGCTAAGTAGTCCAGAGTCTACAGAACCATATGAATTGCTGTTTTCAGTCAAACTTTCCATCCATTGCTGTAAACAACAATATACTTAATTATAGAATAAATCTGTTTTTATTTTATTTCATACTATGAAGCTACTCGTCCGCATCGGTAACGACGGAACCTTCGGAGCATACGGAATATTTGCTTGGTTTGTATTGAATCTCATGTAGGTAAGTGACGCCATATGGCCATAGGATTGGCTAATTCGCGCCGAGTGCCGACGTATCTATGGCTACGGTCGCGCTCGCTCTAATGCGAGGATATGGACGCGCACTACAATCCTACTATCTCGTATCCGTACTTTTTATTAGAATATTATTCTATCTATCCAATTAATAAACTATTATGTATTAGGTGCGCCCCGCGGTTTCAACCGCGTAAGTGTCGATCCCGTGGGAATATCGGGATAAAAAGTATCCTAAGTATCCGTTCAGCCGTTTTAGCGTGACACTGACAGCGTAACAAACAAATAAACAAACTAACTCACTTTCGCATTTATAATATTAGCGATAAACGACATCAAGGTGGTGGCAGTGACTGACCGACTTCCTTCGGCACTACCACGGCGGGCGGTCGCGAGCACGATTCCCGCATGATATCGTTTATTGTTATGGACCCTACAGCTACCAGCAAATCGAACCTGGGTACTCCGGAAATACTTATTAAATTGCCTCTAATAATGATTTGGCAACAACTTGATAAATCTGAGTCGTCAACAAAGAGGGGCAGAGAAGCAAGACCATGACCACGAGTCTCATTCTTTTCTGATGTCTGATGAAAGTCTAAATCTCTAGTTGGCCCGCTTACATCATCGACAGGTCACTGTATATGCATGTAGGCAACTCCTACACAGCATTACTTGACTTTTGACAGCAAGAGGACTTGCTATAATGCAATATTGGAAATTCAATTCTCACTAGTAAGTATACAAAACAAAGAGAACATGTGGGTACCTTTCCAGGTGGAATCAAGCGATCGGCTTTTTTCATGAACGTAAAATTTGCTTTTTGTCCAAGGTCCACTAAATGTCTTGTTACTTCTGTTGTTGACATGGCCTTAGTCAACATGCCTTGTAGTGTTTTGGGATCTTTTTCAAGTAACCCCGGAAACATAATAGCCAGTGGTTTCATTTGAGGCCCATCTTCGCATTCTACCTAAAAATAGTAGGCCGTTTTCACACAAGTTTCGTAAATATGTAAATAAAATGATGAATTATTATTTACAAGTTGTAATACTTCCTCCTCGTCAGACAAATTAGCAGATCTTTGGTTTTCTATTTGGGATGTCTGCAATATATCTACCCATTCGGAGTCTTTCGCTAACAGAGCACATAAGGGTGGAGTTGGTTTTTTCACAGCTTCATTTCGTCTATTTCTTGGCCTCTGTAATACGACTGTTATTTAGGACAAACAGACTTCAAAAAATATTTGTGAGCGCCTGTCGCCAGGTAAGTAAATGCTCAAATTTTTTATATCCACGTCGGGTTCGGCCTATTCGCTTTGCTTAATAGTGGCCGGTGGGGGCTGGGGGGAACCATAGTTATTAGGCCCTATACCTTTCCCGAGATTGCTGTTTAGGAATGTCAGTTACGAGTTACGACTGTTGCTCCTAACAGCATTATCTGTGATGCGTAGCGAACCTGAGATGTTTCAATGTTGAATATTTTTATAACGTAATAATTCAACATTCTATTCCACCTACGTGGTGGGGTTTTTAATTATTTAGGTACAAGTTCTTATACATCAGATTTCTGTAATATTCAAGCCACCAAGTTACCGTTAAGACAACTGTTACATACTGAGGTTCCTGGATTTGTGGTTGCAAAAGTATTTTGTTTTGGCCTTTTGTATTTCTTATTAGAATCACTGCTCATTTTGTAGATACCATATTGTGAAAATAATGACTTCTGTTTCAAGTCAAAACAAGCTTTGTTGTTGTTGACATGACAACATATTGACAGCCACAGACTCTGAAAGTGGTTGACAATTATAAAAGTGTAATTTATTAAAGAAAAAAAAGTTTAGTTGTTAAAAGTTTATTTATTCTGTATGAAATACAACACAAAACACATTTTTAGTCACCAATCAAAAATGCAATGCTATTCTTAATTTACCGTTTACAGGAAAATCTAACGGTTAATTTATAATCTCTTGTTAATAAATCTATGAGTAATCATCATCCTCTTCATCATCAATTCTAGGTCCAGGGGGCGGCGGCACATATGGCTGTGGAGCTCCCTCGGCTCCCACTAATCCTTGTTGCTGCAACAGCAACCATTGTTGTTGCTCTTGCTTTGCTTGTTCTTCTCGTGCCTGAAATTTATAATTAATACAAGTAATTTATAGAATAGCTTTGTTTTAGAATAGTAGAGTTTTAGGTTCCTGGCGCATAGAGTAATAGACACAATAGAGCATCTACTAGGTAAATGATATGGGGTGTGTGTGTGTGTGTGTGTTTGTATCAGAGATTTTATTAAGAACTAGTGTACTTCTTTAAATGTTTAATGCTTTTTTAATTTTCAACTCTATGTCATACATATGCATACATTCATTCAGTGTAGTACTTATTCATACTTTTTCTTAAAAACACTTGGGCTCTGACTTGCTATTACTTACACTTTGCAATGAACTGACTGTGTTTTAATGTCATATCCTTGCTTTTCACTGCCCTGTCTTGCAAAATATGTTTGTTGGTTTTGATAAAGTTTACAGTAAAACATCTTTAAACTTATCATCTCATATGTTTTTAAAGTTCCTAGCTTCTCAAATCAAAATTACAGGTTCAAAGGCATGCATGTTGTTTTGATGGATCAAGAAGATCCTAATAGCTATGAAATTGCATAAAACATCAGTGTTATTGTGGTGTTCAGTGTTATTCCGGAGAATCTAGAATAATTGAAATGGCTGGCCTGAGATCAATTCATTTATATAATGACAGGCGGCTTTTACATTTAAAACTGAATTTCAAAAGTTAGCTAGCTAGCGGGTTATTTAGATACCTTAGCAAACAGTTCTTGTTGCTGTCTTAACAATTCTTCTTCTGGTATACCAAGATTCTCAAGTCTTGTGCTTTGTCGTCTTCTTTTTGCTGCAACAGCTTTGCAATCTTTCAATACGGCCTCTGCTTCAAGAGTATAGTCACTAAAACCTAATCTGTCCAGTGCTGCAAGAAAATTATTTGATATTATTTTTGCTTTATTGGAGTAGTAAAAAAAACAATATTTAAACTATTGTCTACTAGAACTCTAGAATCAAGTTTTTTGGAACAAAACAATGACAACTCACCTGTGAGTACATGTTCTGCATTGATTGTCTTTTTGTTACTCTGATTGCAAACTTCGTTAGCCTCTGAACTTAATAAATGGATAAATTCTGTGCAGCAGTTAAGAATTAATTCCCGTGACTCAAAGGCTACGCGCACGGAAGGGACCAATTCTTTTATCATTTTATTGATGCTTGCTCGAGGTAGAGTTAGTTCGTCTTCCTCGGAAGGTGGTGGGCACAATTCTCTTTCTGGACTTCCCATTTTTGGCTTGATTGAGGACTTTATAATTGAGGAATTGGTTACAATTTAGGCAATCATACAACAACACTTTTACCCACGACTGCTCACGCATCACGCACGACGATTGATAGTGATTGATAGGATTGATTGTTTCACACTTTCACAGGATTGTTTGTTTCAAATGTCAATGTGATTTGTTGTCACTGTCACTGTGTGTCAGACAGTGTCATAGACAAATCGACCAATCTGACCACAGAACACCTCTGTTCTTCGGAGAATCTGTTTTTTATGAGTGAAAAATTCATAATATGCCAGATACACGTATGTGGCTGCGCTGGCGCTGTTTGTAGACGTGAGATTTCGAAGGCAGTCGTGTAATAATTGAAGATATTTTTATTTTTACCTTTGAAAATGGAGGCATACTTCCGCCATTGCTTTAAAAAAAGAAAGCCTATGTTACTCAAGATGATGTAAGGATTCTAACGATACCCCATACATCCAAATCCGTTCAGGCATGTTAAAGTTATAGTGGAATATAGAAACTCACATACAAACAAACATTCATGTACCCTGTAAACATTATACTCCTTTTTGGGCAGTCGTGCAAAAATAACCTATGCATTGAATTGTATGGTGAATTAGACACTAAAGTGGGTGATAAAGTATGTGGTTTTAAGTTCGCGATCTTACTCAGCTGGCCGTCGGTAACACAGGTGAAACTTGTTCAAAATTTCATAGTTGGATTGTCGAGGAACTTACTCAGCGGTTTTAAAGTCCGCGTACTTAGCAGGACACAAGGGCAAGTAACAATGTGACCATCTCAAAATCACCGATCCTGCCATAGCTTGGTTTGAAACCTGCCAAATCCTGCCAAAGACTCGAGTAAAAAATGCCAAAAAAATTGCCAATTTTGTTTAGCGTTGTAATAGTAATATATAAAGACTTGTTCTACATATTATGCTTTTATTACTTAACCTAAATAATACCTGGCAACTAGCCTCATATTCTTCATTTTCTATTCATATTAATCTTAGAAATTCGAAAGTAACTCTGTCTGTCTGTTACCTTTTCACGCCTAAAGCACTGAACTGATTGCGACAAAATTTGGCAAGGACATAGATGGCACCCTGGGGAAGAACATAGGCTACTTTTTATCGACATACCGCGCGGGCGAAACCGCGGGTGGAAGCTAGTCTCTTTCTTTATACATGGCTTTATTCATAAGATTTATAATTTCTTTACGTTTTACGACTATCAACCTTAAAACTACTTACATTAATGTTCTTAGTTGAATGAGATGCAAATATAACACGAGTAGTACGGGGGAGTACCCTACGATCTGTTTTTAGGATTGCTATTTTCGAAAATTTGAGATGCCGTTTTGTAAAATGTTCTATACTGCAATCCTGCCAAAAACTGCCAATTTTCTAAAACGTTAACCAAACATGCCGGAGGCTAAAATTGGAGGCCAAGCCTGCCAAAAAGGCAGGAAACTGCCACATATGGTCACACTGGCAAGTAAGCTCGCCATAAGTACGCGTACTTGTTAGCACGTCTATCACTCCTTTTACAGGCGTACACAGCACTTACCTACATAAAAACAGCTTAATAAGCAATTCTAGGATATATCGGTTTTCTCACGATGTTTTCCTCCACTGTTTTGAGAGCAGTGGTGATGTAATGGTAATTTACACAAAGTTAAGTGCCTGTTTGAGTTCGAACCTACCTACGTCCTACAACTTGTGGATTGCGATTGTTTCTAGTGGACCAGCCCATCACTGCTTTTACTATGGAATAACCTAAAATAATAATTAAAAAAGGATTGTGATTGACTTACTTTCACGATCATCGCCGTGTCTCGTTCATTTAGATCAATGTCGAACTACAAATAATTTAACTCTTACCGCATGCTAAGTCTGTACCTATCCTAAAATATCCCAGTGATGAGGCCCGCCCGATCCAAAACATATCTCTGATCGCGATATTTTTTTCTTCATGGCAATTATTTTCATCTTTCGTCAGCGACTCATGTCATTTGTCAATTTGTCATTGACAGCCTCACGTCACTCATGTCAAATTGTCAAACTCAGCTGACAAAGAAAATTGTGTGGTGTGGTGGTGCCTTGGTTGTAAATTTTAGAATAAAACTTTATCCGCTACCTTATTTTATTAATTGAACTACAAAAATTCGCAAAAATGGTTTTTTACTTTACTAGTAACGTAGTAGCTCCATCAGTAACTCTTTTCATGGGTGCTGATAAACATGAAAGTAAGGAACATGTCAATATGTACCTTTTCCATAATCTTGGATTGTATCACAACTGCAGTATTGTTTGTAAAATAACTATTTTATACTTCCCTTAACCATGTATCATTTTCAGATGAGGATTTGATAAAGTGGGGATGGCCTGAAGATGTGTGGTTCCATGTAGATAAAGTATCATCAGCTCATGTGTATCTTCGCTTAGCACCAGTAAGAATAATGTTTTGCAACAATTTATTTAAGTTTCCAGTGTAATTCAAACCTTTCTTAACTTTCAGGGTCAAACTATTGATGCAATACCAAACTCTGTTTTGGATGATGCATGCCAGTTAGTCAAAGCAAATTCTATAATGGGTAATAAAATGAATGATATAGATATTGTCTATACAATGTGGTCAAATCTTAAGAAAACAGCAGGAATGGAGGTAATTTATGCGACATAAGTTCTATCCAATTTTTCTTAAATTGCAAAAAAAAGCTAAGTTATTGTTGGTATAACAAAATTCCAGGAATGATGATAATGATAAACCTCAAAATGTTCTTCTATTCAGTCATTTGAATAAACTATTCATTCAAATCACTGAATTGAAGAAATTTTTGCAGAACATAGATAAATTACCTATAGGAAAGCATGACTCCTTTTTCAATCATAAAACTTTATTGTCTCTACTGTAATTTTAACATTACCAGTAAAAGTTATCTGATAATAGAAGTACTCAATAATAATAATTATTATTATTATTAACCCTTTATTTTCCAGGCTGGGCAAGTAGCATTTCATAAAGACAGAGATGTTAGAAAAGTGAGAGTAGCTAAAAGATGTAATGATATTGTTAACAGACTAAATAAAACTAAAAAAGAATCCTTTCCAGACTTGAGAATAGAAAGGGAAACTAGAGACAGGCTAGAAAGAGAAGACAAGAAGAAGCTTCTTAGAGACAAGAAAGAGAAGGAAAAAGAAGAAGAAAAGAAAAAGAAAGAGGAGGCAGAGTTGAGAAGTTATTCCACTTTAATGAAAGCAGAAAACATGTCTACTAATTATAATGATGGAAACGATTCAGATGACTTTATGTAACAAACAATAAAATTTACAATAATTTCTAAATTGTTTTTTTCTTATACAGCCCAAATACCCTATTGGATATTATGTAGTACCTACTTACAGCTTAAAACTTTCTAAAAGTATGTAATCATGTACCATGATTATGAGTATTTTCAAGGAAACAGTGCTTTAGTTTTTAACTATGTTTATTCCAACTGAACTTAATGATTCTACAACCCAGGTTGGGTACTCACAATCAGTATAATACTCACTAACAAAGTTTTGCACAAACTGTGGGAATGTTCCATTTTCAATGTTTTCCCTCATGTTTCTCATTAGGTTCATCTGCAAGAATGAAAATGTTTTGTTTAAATGCATAACAATGTCTATTTGTTTTTTGCATAATTAGTTGGATATTACCTACTTAATTAGACAAGCTGGTAACTAATTTGAGTAACATAAAACAGTTGTTTTTTTCATTATGTAGATGTAACAAACTGGAGAAAACGATGGTACCTACCTGATAAGCAATGTTGTGCACAGATATGAGGTGGCAAGCTACAGTCTCCACCGTTACTATGCTGTGTAAATAAGCTCTGGTGTAGTTTTTACAAGTTGAGCATGAACAGTCCTTGTCAAGGGGATCCAAATCTGCTTCATAAATTTTTTGTTTCAAATTCAATTGGCCATTTGAAACAAGAGCACAACCAAATCTCTGAAAAATAAATAGAAGTTATGTAAAAATATTGTTTAGCAGCCCAGGGTTTGGAAATGTGGTCCATAAGTAGATATCAGTGTGCATCATATTCATAAAAAAAAAATCATTTCATTCAACTTACTGCAGTGCGAGTTGGAAAGACACAGTCGAACATATCTACTCCAAGAGCAACACAGACAACAAGGTCTATTGCCAGACCAACACCCATCAGGTATCTAGGTCTATGCTTGTCTAGTATCCCTGTGCTCAGACTGACCATTGGCCAGAAATCATCCTTTGCTTCTCCTCCACTAAAACAATTAACAATATGGCTGGTATTATTTAAACATTGTCTGAATACATACTGGGTATTAGGGCCTAATGCCCAGTAGGTATGAAGACAATATTTTTTGTTTGCCTAATGATTAGGCAAACAAAAATATGTATTGCAGCTTCTGTTAACTTTTCCAAAAAAAAAATTTAGAAATTTTGAGCAGAATGGATAGTTTTGTTAGGGAAAACCAAAAAGTTACAATTCTTATCTGTTTACCTCAAACCTCCAATGGCAAATCCATTTACATCCTTGTTCATATGATCATTTGCACTTTGTTCTCTTAGTTCTTTATTTAGTAATCCTTGAACTATTGGGAATATGCTTTGTTCTGTAGGTCTCTGATGAGCGGCCAAGCAGCGGTCCAGCCATCTGCTTGTCCTCTCTGTGGCTTCCTTGATGCGGTCATAGTCTTGGAATGTTGTTTGAACAACATCATCCAGTTGCATGATGATGTCAGCACCTAGAAGTTGAAAATTTAATTTCAATGAATATTATCAGATCACAAATCATATTACCCACATAATAAAATATGCTACAGTTACATACCAATACAATTCTGAATTTCAATTGATTTCTCTGGAGTTAACATGATTTCAGAATCATCATAAGGAGATCTAAATTTAACACCTTCTTCAGTTATTTCAGCTAATTTTAAAAGTGAGACCATTTGAAAACCTCCTGAATCAGTAAGAAGGGCTCTATTCCATCCCATAAAATTATGAAGGCCTCCAGCTTTTGTTAAAACATCTGTACCTGGACGATTCCCTAAATGATAGGTATTGCCTAAAATTATTTCACAGTCCAGACTTTCAAGTTGCTCAGGTAAAAGTCCCTTCATTGTTCCCTAAAAGTTTTCATCATATTATTAGAAATTATTTACAAACAAAATTTAGTCTTTATCCAACAGTTGATTTCTTCTGGCTGAAATGATGAAAATACAATTGAATTAACAGCTAACATCCTCACCTGTGTTCCAACAGGCATAAAAACTGGTGTTTTAACTTCATAATGAGGTAATTTCATCAACCCAGCTCGTGCTCTGGATACATTACATTCGGCTTTTACGTGAAATGACAATGCTAATGATTTGGCACCCATTTGAATAATACCTATGTACCTCTAGTACATAATTATCAGTTCCAGGTTTTATCTCGATTCCCGTTTTTTTCGCAATTCCAGTGAAACTGAAATCAAACCACAGTCATGTTACATTGGTGGTCACAATATTTTAAGTTTTTCCTGCTTTATGTTTGCTATGAACTCAAGAGCTGAGCTGAGGCTTTGTAAAACTACAAATGATTATTAAAAACTCTCGTAACAGCACCACCAGTAACAGACCTTGCTACAAGCTAAAGCTAGCTCTCTAAGCTCTCGTCTCGTCTGATTACTGAATAAAAGTACTCTGTGTTTCTGATTTATATTCTGGGCTCATGGACTCAATGCGCTCCACAGACTAATGAAGTAATCAAGTAATGAATACTGAAGAAATTGACTGACAGTGACATGTGACATGATTTGACAATGACTGGATTGTGCTGACAATGGGATGATGAGTGACAGAGTGTGTCACAGGACTCATGGCATGAAATTGACAGTAGATAAGGATTGACACAACGTTTCAAACCGGGACTAGGCTTGCAGAAAAATATTGATATATCGATATTTTTAGGCAATATTTATTATTTTGATAATCGATGTATCGATATAAAAAATCAAGAATTGAAAAAGTATCAAATACGATAATAATATATTTCCAATAGGAAAACCGTTAACATCACTGATTAAAGCTGCTGGAATTCAGAGCCGTAACAAGTAAACAATTTTCCTCGTTAGGTACAAATATTAATTTAAAAAAAATACAATTGTACTTCACAAATATTTTTCGGATAAATTTATTATTAAAAATGGAAAAAAACCCATATATCGTTTTTTTTTCGATATATTTTAATCGTTTTTTTTTTTTATCGATACCATAATATTATGTCCCGGTGTACCGGGACACATGGCAGTCCCCATCCAGAGTTCTGGGCACAGGTTCTGGGCCTTGTGACGTTTGCCAAATAATTAAATATGAAAAATATCAAGTTTGCTATGTGATTGAAACCAACATCAGTTTTCAGTTTATCACACTGATTATGTAATGAGTATTATTTTAAAGTTGTATTTATTTTAGCTTAAATATTTCTTATTTATTTTTGACATAATTATAAGACTAGTTTATTCTGTGCTTGCAAGTTTAGGCAAGAAATTGGATAAGGCGCCATCTGTCGCTCACGGTGATAAGGTTCCGCACGACTA
Source organism: Lithophane leautieri (assembly GCA_949152455.1). Classification (NCBI taxonomy): domain Eukaryota; kingdom Metazoa; phylum Arthropoda; class Insecta; order Lepidoptera; family Noctuidae; genus Lithophane; species Lithophane leautieri. Next base: position 8,335,638 of record OX424462.1, on the reverse strand, counting down.
CAACCACTTACTTTTACGGTAAATTTTTGCAAACACAACCTTATGCATGTAGTTTTAACGGTCTTCATACTACAAAAATAATTTTGTAATTAAATAAACTTCAGTACATTCAGTCACTTCAGATGAACGATCATAACCTCAACGATTTTCAATTTTCATGTGAATTCGTTTTCGTTTTGCGCCGTGCCTGCTGTAATTTCGTTCAAATAACGGCAGTGAATTACGATCATATCATTTGTTGGCGTATGAGTGATCGGAGTTGGTTTTTAAATAATTATCTCGAATGCGTATCGTGTGTATGTTGAAAAAAATGTAATGTCAAGAATTTTCTTCGACGTGTAGGTTGAGTCTAGGACCGTCGCAAGATTCGTAAGTTTTTTTTTTTTTTAAGTTTCACACGTTTAAATTCGCAGATTATATTTTTTTTCTTACCAACTAGCTGAAATTTAAAGGCAACGCAAATTACAACATTGTGCAAAGTGGTTCCTTTAGCGTAGTTAAGAACACGTGTGGTCATTGATTTTGGTGACCACGGTTCGATTCTGGGTTTCTGTATATTATAGTTTTTCCTAATATTTTATTTTGTTTTTTGTATTTTTAAATTCGTATTTAGTTTACATAACATGCACACTTCATGTAAAATCACTGTTACTGGTGCAATTTAGCATTTTTGTTTTTCAGAAGTTCTTTTTGTTCGGATTCAATAGAAGTTTATTGTTATACCTATATCGACATGAATTAATTATTATTTTGTTCTTTGAAGTACATAAGAATGACCAAGGTTTATTCCTGTAACTTCTTTACATATTATAAAACAAAGTCCTCCGCCGCGTCTGTCTGTCTGTCCGTTCGCGATAAACTCAAAAACGACTTTACCGATTTTCATGCTGTATTCACCAATGGATAGAGTGGTTCTCGTGGAAGGTTTTAGTATATAATAACCGACATCCACGCGGGCGAAGCCGCGGGCATCAGCTAGTTTAATATAAAAGTAGGTATGTACCTACTCTGTGTGTCACTTTCTGTATAAATTGTTATTTAATAGTACCTATCTGATTATTTTTAGTGTAACAAGTTCATGAAGAATTGAATGTCCAAATGACAATAACTTTAAAAACTTCAAAAAATGGATACTAAAAGTCTCCATTGTAAACATCCAAAAAAGATGAAATCTAGCAAGGATAATCATGAAGTATTTGTGCTACCGCCAGATCTTTTAAAGAAACTTGGCATTAGCATTGGAAATATAAATGGGAGCCAAGTCATTCCTGTAGAAGCAACTGGTTCACCAAGTAAGTCCATCTTCTTCTTCTTCAAAAAAACATTTTTTTGGGTTACATTCAGTAAATAGTACAAATTTGGCTTCCGTCCATAAGTCTTAGAACCATTTTACACGACTAGACAATAACAATGAAATTTGAAAGGAAAATGTATTCTGTGCACTGCTAAACAATGGTGTAGTGAAGTAACGACTGCCTAGTTGGTCTAGTGGTCGCAAGCGCTACTCCTGACCATGAGGTCCTGGGTTCAATTCCCAGGTCGGGCCGTGTTATTGGGTTTTTACACTGGGAATTTTTCAGTAGCAGCTCGATGTGTGAATTTGTACCCGGTTGATGGCAATAGGATCGCCCTATTGTATTACATGGGACTTAAAAACATAACTGGCCAGATGTGAGTGTACTATAGAGGCACACCTGCCCAACTCTTCGGGGAACCAAGGGGCGACGTTTCTGATTGACATTGCTAGTTAAGTCAATAGTTTTTGAGAGATTTATAGTATTTTCAGTTACTTACAACTGTAGAAATAACCATGATTAAAAAAAAAATACTATGAAGTACAATTTTTTTGGTGTGGCCTATAAAATTCTCCCAACTGTGACTCCCTTCATTCTGGTTGGCCGACACGCACTTGGCCGGTTTTTAATTGTGCGATTTACTGCTGTGCTGTGATCTGTGATCTACAGGCTGATCCGTTGAGATGAGTCAGTATGGGAAAATCCGTAACTATTAAACAGAGAAATTTATTCAGAGTAAGACGTCATTAATTTTAGAGCTAGGGCTTTTATTAAATTTTTTGTAATATGGTGGTGTATAAAGTCAGTTGACTCCAAAAGTTGCCGAATTGATACTAAAATAATCAAATATAGTTTTTTTTTTATTGTAGGTTGTAAGTAGGTATCCTTAGTAAAATTGAATCCTTACAATTTACCATAACAAAACACTATTCCTTTTTTTTTTGTATTCCGCCTAAATTGAGTCAGAGATTTTTTTAAATTTGGGTAGCAGTTGTTCTTAACTCTTTAATCGACAATATGGTTTATCCGAAAAAAAATCTCCACCTTTAATAGTTTCAGAATTCTCCATACTGACCCATCTCAATGGATCACCCAGTATACCTAGTTTTATTTGATGTACAAAATTATTTTTCTAGGTACTGCAATTATAAATAATGAACATATAGAAAATGTTCCTGCATCGAACTGTACACAGAAACCATCTGATACATCAATTTTGAAAACTGCAAGCTTGATGAAGAAATCTGTTTTCTTGAGTCCTACCTTTGTTTCTACCATAGCAAATGCAGGCGAAGTGGAAATTTCAAGCAAAAACATCACTGAAGACTCTGTTGCCGTAACAGAATTGGTACAGCCACAAGACAGTGTTTTTGAACCTGCAGATATCATTGAAGTCACAAACCTAATCTGCGACTCTAATGATATTCAGGAAGGATGTCTTAAAGTAGATCAGTATAACATTGTTCTGAATGGAGAACGAACATCTCAGTCAAATATTAATCAGGAAAACCAATGCATGTCCCTAGATGGACATGAAAAACAAGTAGTTAATATTATGACTTTTGATGAGAATATAAGTAAATTAGAAAGTAAAGTTAGTAATGGTTTGGATGATGATCATTCATTTAAAAGTGACAATAATGATTTAATTTCCACAGTCACAGATTCTGCTTGCATTTCTTCTAATGATAAACCTTTTGATATTCCTGCAAAAGCATCTAAAATACACATTATCTCTGAAGAAACCATTCCACTATCAAAACTAAGAGAGATAAAAAGATTACAATCTTTAAATCGCAAAAAACTTACGCCAGTGACAGTACAGTCTATCATTGGTACTAAAAAAAATATTGTAAACGGGAATTCTGGGCTACTAAGTATTATAGAATCTAACTATACAGTGCCTTTAGAAAACACTGAGATATTACATTCTGATTTAGATCAAGTAAACAGTGGAGAAAATACGAATCAAAGTAATATAAAATCCATATATAGCAATGAACAAATAGAGGCTACTGCTGTGCCTAGTCTTGTATCTTCAAAGCAAGTTGAGGAGGCAAGAACAGATATTACATCAAATATGATTGAAAAAGTTAATTTATTGAAAGATGAACAAAGTTTAAAAAACACCAGTAAGAAGAGAACTCTTTCCTGGGAATCAACGGATAAAGACAGTAAAGATTTCAATGAAGATAACACTACCAAGGCAATGCGTGACTGTGAATTAAAGGATCAAAAACAAACTTCAGAAGATGATATATCAACAGTAGCAAATGCAACACTAAATGGTTTTGATAGAGTAGTAGTGATGATTGATGTAGATAAAAGTGTTAACATTTCCAGTGACCATATGGATGAAGGCACTGAACCTGCAATTGAACATACAAATAATTATCGTTTCGCGGAAAACGCGCACAAATGTGTTATGGATAACGCGGAAAAAGTTAGTCCTGTACAAGAAGCAACCGGTATTGAGGAACACAGTATGGTCAAAGAGAATATGAAACACAAAGCTAGTCTTATACAAGAAGCAACCGGTATTGAGGAACACAGTATGGTCAAAGAGAATATGATGCAAAAAATCAGTCCTACACAAGAAGCAAGTGGTATTGAGGAACACAGTACGGTCAAAGAGAATATGAAACAAAAAGTTAGTTCTCTAAAAGATGCAACTAGTATTAAGGAACACAATATGGCCAAAGAGAATATAAAACAAAAATCTAATACCAAGCAAAGCAGTCATTCAAAGAATACTCTTGATAACGATAGTGGAGTGAAAAGATTAACAGAACACAAAATGTCTTCTAAAAATGTAGAAGATAAAACATTAGAACATGATGAGTTGGCTACTATTTTGAATGCAACCAAAAAACTCTCAAGCAGCGTTACAGATATCAAAGTAGATAAGGTTAAGGAAATAGCTGCATATTTGCGGAAGTTTTCTCACATATACACAGATAAAAAGAAAACAAAAACAGCTCTTAGCAATGATATTACCAAAAAGGAAACAATAAATTCAAATACAAATACAATTGAATCAAAATTATGCATTCAAGGAGTCGAGAAACCTGGAGGAGCCGTGGAAGTAGATAGAGAACACACTGGTGAGTGTAAAGTTCATAAAACTTACGGCAGGCGCAATCTACCAAAACCGTCTAAACTATCTACACATATATTACACAAAAAAGAAACATGTAATACAGTTGCTGAATTGGATCTGGATCTTGATGCTGTAAACATTTCAACAACATGTGAAATGCAGGAATTCTGTTTATGCGATGATTTTGGCCGTTTAGCTTACTATGATTGTGATAACTTGTATGAGCATATACATTTCTGGCACCATCATGCTGCAAACTGTGAATTAGATTTAATATTTGCCATATACAATGACGAGGCAGTTATTAGTAATAGTGAAAGTGGATTAGAAAAAGAGGAGAAGACTGAAGAAACAATAGAAGCTTATAATGTTTGTTGGAATATATTTCAAAGTGAGTTTTCAGAAAATATAGACAACTCTGACACCGAGCTAATAGGGCATAATTCTGTACTAAATGAATTGAAAGATGCTTGTCCTGGTGAAAGTTCACAAATGCTTGTGTTGAATCATGTGGCTCTGAAAGTAGATGATGGAATTGTGTACAAAACCCATGATGAAGTTCGTATGGAAAATAATTCAAAGTCTGATAATATTTTAGAAACCATTGACCATGATATGGTTGATGCAGCTGAATCCAAAAACAGCGATAGCATAACAAATATAGAAAAGCCTTTGAATACTGATATTAATGATAATAACAGTGCTGGAGGTAATGAGCATATAAATACTGGCCTTACCTATTCGCAACCTAAACTAACAGTAAGTATATACATACCATTATCAGGGTTAAAGCAGACCCATCACCAAACAGAAATCTACGCATTTTTTAACATAGTTCAGAAATAATTTCTGGTATTGCTGAGGTATTCTTTTTGGTATGAAAACCCGTTGATATCTGTAGCGCACAGCACGCAAAATACTGTCCTGCGCTTACGTGTTTAATAGAAAAAGACCTGGGTTTTTTGAAGTTTATTTATTAAAATACGGCTGATAAATTATACCGGTCCGAACTTTGCGCAGAAGGCTGCGGAATAACATTTTTTAGGAACCAAATGGTGACATGAGGCGATTGTGAGTGAGAGAGCATGCGCGAAAGTTCTGAGAGCCTATGTTCAGACCAGCCAGGATTCATCGGCCGAATTGTACAATGGAATCGTAGTTCGTAAAAAATTGAATCCATCTATGAATCAGTAATAAAAATCGCAATACCTACCGAGAAGAAAATATGATTCTGGGCTAGGTGATGGGTCTTTTTGCACCCGTTGTAATAAAGCATGCAGATAAAGTAATGTAGTTATCTCTTTCTACCGCCAAGCAGTGTTGCAGTAAACCTACGGGTTCACATGGGTACACATCATGCTATACCTTTCCAAACTGACCTCACATTGTACGGAAATCCTATACAATGCGAGATCAGCATAAACTAGAAATGAATAGCTTGATGTGTAGCCGTGTGTACGTGACGTATTTCAACTTTGTCTCTAACAATGGAAACGCTTTATTGCCACTACTCTTGCCAATGTAGCTATAACTACTTTGTAGGCATCAAATGCTTATCGTGTGCGCATTGTCTTAGGGAGCCCGCAGATTTACAATTATTATTATAAGTTGGCCAACTAAATCGCAGGTATAGGACATAAATGCTAGCCCGTACATTGTCCAACTAGAGTGCGTTTTATTTCATAGTTCCTATGCCGTTATGTTAGCTCTACTGTTAAATTTAAAAAACGGACCTATTAGGTAGCGTCGTAGCATATTCTTGTTCGTTTTACAGCAGGGGAGCTAACATTACGGCATAGAAACTATCTGACGAAACGCACTATAAATCGTATAATAAAATCGTATAATCGTATAATAGAATGATCGTTCGATAGTTGGGCACCTTGAAATTGTGTCACTTTTATATTCTATTCTATTTTACTGTTGCGGAAAAATGTCATTTAAGCGAGCAAACACAGCCAATCCCGCGTGTCTGAGAAAATCCTTGACAATAAAAACGGTCGAAACTTTGTCAATGACTATGAATACGCATACTCGCTGGATAAGAATAATTTTGTACACTGACTTATCACGTCTTCGCATCCGTTTAACGGGACGGCATCGGCAATATAATTTCACGCGAGCGAAAATCCAAAATAATCATCTGCTTATGCTACCGACTGTACATAAGTTTTTAATGCATTTGTTAATCAAGTAACTTCTATGTAACTTGTCTTCTTTTATACTTTTTGAGGTGTAAATGTATTTTTATTAAATTACAGCCCACTTCGGCATCGAAAACAGGGTCGTCAGAGATAAGTAACGTATTGGACAAGGTGCGTAATTTTTTTATTTTTCTTGCCTAGTTAAAGTGCGTTACTGTCGTCAGATTTATTTGGAAAATGTTAAAAATATGTATTACAGATTAAAAGCCTGTGATGTTCCACTGCAGGGCAAAGGCCTCCCAATTCTCTTTCCACTTTTTCCACTTAACTTAAACATATATACAATACTAGCTGCGCCCCGCGGTTTCACCCGCGTAAGTCTCGATCCCGTGGGAATATCGGGATAAAAAGGAACCTATGTGTTAATCCAGGTTATAAACTATCTGTTTGCTAAATTTCATCCTAATCCATTTAGCCGTTTTTGTGTGAAGTAATAAACATCCAAACACACAAACTTTCACATTTATAATATTAGTAGGATAGTAGGATGTAGCGAAAAGCACCGTAAATGACAAAGAAATCGTCATGAGTTATTTTGTTCACTAAACAATGCCTTCCGGAAGGGATTGGGGAGCAACCACCCTTAGTTTTGATAACAGCAAACGGCTGGACCCTTTAAAAGACTCAATGAATTTGCTGATGCTGTATTTAAAAATGATTTCTATATTGTCTCTGTATTCTGTATTGTCCTTTAGCATTCTGGTCACAGTTGGATAGGCAATAGTTTTAAAGTAAGTAGGTATCTAATATTTAAAAATAAAAGAACAATATGCGTTTTGTTCGCTGCCAAGGATGTGAATTTTATTGACTTTTTTTTTTCAGACTTCCTTGTATATTTGTGACGCTAAAGACAAAACTTACCAACGCAGACAATCTTCTAGCAATGAAAATAAATTCTCAACAAAGGAAGTGAAATTGGATTCGTCAAAATCAATCAATAAAACTGCTGCAGTATGTTCTCTGAGATATTTATGAAAGAAAAGAAAAAACAAGTTTTTTTGTAAATTTTCAATACTTAATAATTTTTTGCCTTTTTTAGAAACGCAGCTTGTCAGGAAAATCGCCACTAGGCTCTGAGCCATCTTGCAAGAAAAGTATAAAGTGTGGATTATGCAATAATATTTATTCTGGAGTAGAATGGGATAACCATGTGGCCAATCAGCATCATTTAATTGCTTGGCGAGCGGGTGGTTCCATCGTAAGTGAATAATTATTGCTGATAATTATTTATTTATTTTCATTTAAAAAAATCGCGAAATGATGTGCGCCGTCGCGGGCAAGTTGGACTGGCAAATTGTACAATTCGGCCGATATAACTTGGCAGGTCTAAACATAGGCACTACTACGAATTTTCGCGCATGTAATTTCAGTTACACTGGCATCAACTAACCATTTGATTTAAAAAAAAATGTTACTGCGCAGCCCTATGCGCGAAGTTCGGAACTGCCAAGTTTTATGGGCCGTATTTTGGTCTAAATGCCAAATGAACCTCAGATAAAAAAAATACCTATTTGAAAGTTTGTATAATTATCTTTTAAATCCAACCAGTGGCGGATTAATGGTTGTGAGCGCCCTAGGCAAGCACCTCATCGACGCCCCCTAGGGGACATACTTATATAAAAATAAAAAATAAATTGTCTCTGCCTATCTACCTACACACCAAGTTTCATCACAATCGCTTCAGTAGTTTATTACATGAAGAAGTAAGATATACTTATACACACAGACACACTTTCGCAGTTATAATATTAGTAGGGATAATTAGGTAGGCCAGGGAATATGTGATGAAAGTCAAGAAAGCAAGCAAGAGGGGCCAAACGAACATGGAAGTCCATTATGCCTCTTTGGGAAACAGATCTGACTGTGTGTGTTGACAGATGATCGTTTGTTATCATTAATTTAGTCTCTCACCCACTTCTTTTTATAATGGCAATTTAAAATATCAGGCGATGTAGGAATAATCAAGAAGGCGGAGCACGCTTGGGAAGGTCTACATCTTTATAGAACTATATTAATTTTCATGTTTTTTTTTGTTAAGAATCTGCCGCGCGCGCCCCTTTGTATCCTCGTGCCCCTAGGCACATGCCTAGTTTGACTTAGGGTTAATACGCCACTGGCCCCAACACACGACCACTTATTAATACACTTCCCAGACCGGAAGGTCTTAATCGGGAACGATTTCGGTCAGTGACTGCCACAAGCATCAATTTTAATACTTTCTGTTGCTATTGCAGAAATTGGACGACCCTGAATTACTGCATAAGCTGAAAGATAGATTAAAAGCTCTAGGTGTGCTGGAGTGCAGTTTATGCAACATGCAAATAAAGAAGTTTAGCCGATTCATGGAACACATTAAGTACTGTATACGAAATAAGGTAGTTTATTTTTCTTACTTTGTACTGAAATCTCCCCATAATAATTTAAAGAACCGAAAAAGTTATCAGCCGTCATACATTCGGGTCTAGTATGACTCATAATTTTTTGCGTTAACGTGTTTGGTCCCATGGAGAAAGTCGTTCAGTTTGTTGATCTGTACCACACCTCATTTCTCTTTTTCACCTTTTTTTTTTTCTTTTTCACCTTGTATTCATGTTTATCTACCGATCATTGGTGTCTTTACCCGGCTGCAGAAGAAAAGGGTTCATAGAGATAGTTTAAAAAATAATATGTTAATTTCCATTTTATATCTATTTTTACCTTATGTTAGCTTTCAAACGCGGACAAAAAACCAGATAAGCCTCCGCGCAAATCAAGAACAGCATTAGACGAGAATTTTACATGTGGCGTGTGCCAGAGAACTGTACTGTCTTCTAAATGGCTTGAACATATAGGAAGTATCCATGATTATTTAGCTTGGAAGCAAGGACAAGATGCTTTGGTGAGTATTTGTTTAATTGTCTATGATAACATCGCTGTGCATCCGTCTACGAGAGCAGTGGTGGCCCAGTGGTAACGGCCCCGATTTACGAGTAGTAGGTGTTAATAATTTCATCACCACTGGTCTCAAAACGGTGAAGGAAAAGATCGTGAGGAAACCGGCATGTGCTAGAACCAAGAATTAATACATGTGACGTCTACCAGCCCGTACTAGGCCCGCGTGGTAGATTACAGCTCACTTTCTCTCAAAGAGAGGAGGCCTGTGTCCCAGCAGTGGGAACCTTATTGGCTGATTATGCTATGCTATGCATCCGTCTACTGTGCCCACCCAAAACAGTACAGGGCCGAAAATATGGCACGTCAACTTTTATTAAAAGTTCTGTATTGTAGAGCGTCGTCTCTCTTGCTCATATCTGTGTGTCTCTTTCTTAAGCTCTATTAATGCCCTATGGTTACTGTACTTTGGATAATTAATTACCTGTCGAAATTCTATCGATGGGTGTCGATATATAATTATACTTAAAATTAAAAAAATCGTTTCTCTCTTTAGAATTTGGATAATGAATCAGAAGTTTGGCAACACCTGCAGAACATCATTAGGCTGAATGGAAGTTTGACTTGTTACAAGTGCGGGTTGCAACGCAGTCGTGTCAAAACGTATCAGGCGCACATAAAAACTTGCGATGGTAGTAGGGTGAGTACAGTAAACAATGTAAAGTAATTAAGAGGTTGAAAAATTTTTATTATCATGGGGCTTATTATTTTTCCAATGTTATAAAATATAAATAAATTGTGCTAGATAAAAAATGATAATAAAGATATTCTAAATATATATCACTACATGTTATAAAAAAAAGTCCTCCGCCGCGTTTGTCTGTCTGTCTGTTCGCGATAAACTCAAAAACTACTTCACCGATTTTCATGCTGTTTTCACCAATGGATAGAGTGGTTCTCGAGGAAGGTTTTAATATATAATTTTTCAAACGGGCGGGCATCAGCTAGTTTATAATATATTATATAGTTAGGAATTAAGATGACAAAGAAAAGGTGCCATGTGCCCGATATCCAGAAAAGGTCTACTTACATGAAAATTGCCTAACTAGTGTGCATAAAATATGATGATAGTGACAATTAGAAATGATCCTGAAACTGCATTGGAAATAAGACAATGCTGTAACTAATCTCCATGTATTTTACTTCAGGTATGTTTTGATGAATCCTCAATAAGCGTCGATTTGAACTCGTCAACTATTCCTGAAAATAAAACCGCTGAAGCCAGTACTGTGAAGTGTGGAGTCTGTCAGCAGGATGTGGCACATTCGGACTGGATTGAGCACATTTCCAAAGAACATAAATATTTGGCCTGGCAGGAAGGTGAAACACCATTGGTACGTATTTATAGGGGTTTAGTTGAAACTCTCGTCAACTACTTTGCTGAATAATTTTGGAAACTAGAATCAGTTTTTTTTTTTTTCGCTATCATTCCTTATTTGTACTTATGCTTCGATTCATCTTCTCCTTTTTTGAAGTTAGTTTAAAAACACAACTTTGTTTATTTTGGAGTTGGGGTCTCGCTCTGCCCAAGTACAACACCGACGTGCGCCCTACTTAACCTGTGTTCAGAAAGTTTGAATGTTTAAAACCTAAGAACGACAAATCACTTGTATATTCCAGGATTTGGAAGAAGAAGAAGCAGTGTGGAATCACTTGCAGCAATTCATCAGACAGAATGGCGGATTAACTTGTCACAAATGCGGCTTGGTGCGCAAACGCGTCAAAGTATATTTGACTCATGTTGAAATGTGTGATGGCACAAACGTAAGTACCAACCAACAAATTCATAACAATACTCTTGTAGTTGGAAGTTTATTAAAGCGGTCAAAAATCAATCTGCCTAGGCTTTTCACAACTTTGTTGGGGTCGGCTTCCAGTCTTACCGGATGCAGCTGAATACTTTACAAGAAGCGACTGCTCATCTGACCTCCACAACTGCATGTATAAGGTAGCTTTATTTTAAGCTGCCTCATGCAATGATCAGCGGTCATACTATGAAATGTCATAGTGTTCTGTTGCGAAAAAGAGATGGTACTTATTAATATCTCTCTTGAGTAGCTCCATCGTCAGCGTCATATGTTCGGCTACATAAAATCTAACTAAGGGGCCGTCTCCACGAGCGAGAGAATCGCGGCGATATTATCGTTGTGCCACGTATGTCTATACACTCTCTTAGGGGCCGTCTCCACGAGCGAGAGAATCGCGGCGATACGAGTGGCTGAGTGCGAGCGAAACATTATCGTATCGCCGCGCGCTCGCCACTACTGGCACCGGGTTCCGCCGCGCTCTCGCGGCGCAACGCGGTGCTTTCGCAGCGTGAGCGCTGCGAGCGCGCTGTCTGCCAAGCAAGGACGTATTGACAAGGCCTCGTCGCAAACGCGAAGATTCCGTTACGAGTCTTTGCGGACACGCGGCGATTCCTTACGAGTCGCGACAATACGCTACCGGAATAATCGCTCGTTCGTGGAGATTACCCGACGTAGAAGCGTGGATCCGTCGCGATTCTCTGACTCGTGGAGACAGCCCCTAATCACGGTATTTATACGATACTGAGTATAACTGAGGCCAATTTTTATTCTTTACTAGCTAAAGCCGCATGCTTTGCAATGCCTTTTTTTGTTAGTAACCTTCTCTGGCGCGCACAAGACTTACCAAAGTTTCATCAGAATCGGTCGAGCCGTTTTCGACTTTTTGCAAGACTAACGCTCGGCAATTGATTTTTATGTATTATTATATCACTACATATTATAAATCAAAGTCGTCCGCCTCGTCTGTCTGTCTGTCTGTTCGCGAAAAACTCAAAAATGACGGCACCGATTTTCATGCTGTTTTCACCAATGGATAGAGTGGTTCTCGATGAAAGTTTTAGTATATAATAACCGACATACACGCGGGCGAAGCCGCGGGCATCATTATATATATTTTAAGCGCTAGAAACTGTGACAGGTGCCTAAAAAATCGTTAAGCTACTGTCTATCTATGGGAACTAGAGAATTTCACCTAGAGGAGTTTGTTTTAGAGACGATGGCAATAAACAAGACTTGTCTATTTATATTATGTTCTGTAGCGCATTTATGTAATTTTTCAGAGCCAAATCGATCATTCGTCTAGTAATATCAGTTTGAACACTACAACTGACTTGAATACTACAGCTAAGTCTACTGACGAATGGTATGAACTACCAATAGAAAAGGAAGAAAGGAAAATTGTGAAATGTGGAGTTTGTAGTGAAGAGGTGCCAATCTTGGAATGGATACAGCATATCGGCAAGGAACACGATTACTTGGCGTGGCAAGATGGAGCTACACCATTGGTAGGTGTTTACTTGTAAAGTCAGGGAAATTAATTGTTAATCAATTTGACTACCTACCAACTTATTTGTCCGTATATTCATATCACAACTGTCATTCTTTGACAGTTGTATCTAACGTCTCTATCATAACACGGCGTTGACTTAGGGTGTCATTTTGTTTAACAAATTAATTTTCCTGACCGTAATTTTAAATGGTAGTCCACATAAATAACAGTAGATAACGCAAAGCAACAGGTGTTTATTTTTCTTCTAAATTACCCAAAGCACTATTAATTATTTTTAAAGAAATAGTAATTGCTTTTGACTAAGTTTGGATATTTGTATAATTATAATAAGTTAACAATACAGTGATAACAAAATGTTTCAGGACGTAGGAAACGAGTTAGAGGTAAAAGTGCATCTGCTTGAAGTGTCTAGGCAGGGCGGCGGGCTGGTGTGCAACAAATGCGAAAAAAGATTGAAGTACCCTAAAACGTTTCAGATGCATATAAAAGAATGCACTGGGCCTAGCGTAAGTATACAAAAGAAAAAAAATCTTTTGTTTACACATTGATGATACTGCGAAGTGACATGCGCGAGATGTCTAGTATAGAGGTCTTTTTTTTTTTTTTTGAGTGTGGGAAATCATCCAATGACTTCTCCCGCTCTGGGCGGAGCGGAAGGGCGTGTCAGACTTTGACTGACTAAAACCCACCCGTGTTCCTTCATTTGCCTGTTGCCAAGGTCCCGGTATCCCTTTCGGACTTTCCCGCAATAGAGGCCTGAGACAAAAAGCGAGAATTTAATTTATTGTATCTGCTTCAAGTCTGGCAAAACTTGCTTTTGTGTGTCAGTTTGTTGGTACTCTTCTACAGGTCGTATTTTACAACCGATCTGGACGAAACTTGGTATACAGGTTTTACAACTTTATAGATTTTTTTGTCGTCGGGGATTTTTGATTGGAAGGGTGCCCCCCAAAAAAGGGGCAAAAAGGGAGCTACTGAATATCTTCGCCTTATGACATCCTATTTCGATGGTTCTTTTTTATTTGAAAGGTAGTAACTATAGTTGATCTCATAAAAGTTTGGTGAAGATCTGATAAGAATCTTCAGCGAGATGAGCAGAATAGCTCCTCAAAATGCAGTAAATTGCTTACTTTTAGATTTCTACCAGTGGAATTGACCCTTTATCTACTAGGTAGAGATTGATGGAGCACTTGGGACCTCCTCATTACAAAACTAGGCTGCAGCGTTACCTCTGCTAAATAACTTTAGTGCTATATTAATTGTTCAAAAAAAGATTGTGCTGGCGTGGTGAGGTCTACTGTTCGCATAACTGCTAGTAGAGTAACATGAACACAAACATTTAAATGTCTGTAAATATTTAAATAAAATATGCTGTATGGAATAAGGCTACTAATATTCTTGCGCACGCGTACAATCAATCGCACGACAAAGTCTTCACAACTCAAGTGCTACTACTGATGTAACACCTGAGTTGTGAAATAAAGACGCTGTAAATTCCAAACTGTAACCATTCACGTGTGGTTGACGGAACATTTGGTCCAACGGGTAGTTTGCTGAAAACAACTTTTATATTTCTTTCACAGGCGTCACCCGACAGTAAATTGGATACTTCAAACCCGAGTTGGATCGAAATATTAAGTAACAATAAAATTAAAGATGAGATTCTAACGTGCGGTGTGTGTACAATTCAAATAGAAAGTGAAAAGTGGATTAATCACATAGAAGCCAAGCATCAGTACTTGGCTTGGGTGGAAGGCCAGCCCCCTCTTGTGAGTACATACTCGTAATTTCATAGTAGATTTTGCATAATGATGGGCAAAGACAAAGATTTTCTTATTGTAAATGGAATCAGCAAAGGAAGACGCCCCATCATAATGTGGATCGACGAGTGGTTGACAGGTTGCGGCAATCCGGGTACGGGAGGCACAAGACCGGTCCTTGTGGTGATGTTTTGCGGGGCCTATTTTCAGCAGTGGACGTCTTTCTGCTGATTGATGATGGTGATAGATGAAATCGTATCGTCGCCCGTTTTTCTTGTCGTTCTAAAAATTATATGATTTAACTTTCTAACACAAACTCTTAACTAAAACTCACAATTTCAGAACCTGGAAGATGCTGTAATGGTACAAAGACATTTGAACGATGTTTCTAAAGTAGTGGGAGGTCTGACGTGTATGAAGTGCGGCGTCAAGCGGAAGTACGTCAAGTCGTATCTGCTTCACGTAGACTCGTGCCAGGGGAAACACAACACTGGCGAGCTTTCCTTCGCGTTGATGAGTAAAGGTAAGAAATGTTATTTATTTAAAGACTTAGTTACTGCATACAACTCCGGAGTGCTAAAAGAGTCGCGGTTTCAGAAAATTAAGCCAAAAAGAGCAACAAAGAAAATGCGCTTGCGCATGTTTTCTAACAAAAACGCAATGCTCATGTCTTGTTGTTCTTAGAGTAAATATATTATGCTCACCTATTTTTTAATCATTCTTTTCTCCCAGATGTCGTTGAATGTGCTATCTGTGGTGCAACAATGGAACCCAAACACTGGCGGGCTCACTCTATGGCGGAACACTACAACATTGCCTGGGTGGTGGGAGACAATCCCATTGTAAGTCATGATCATCATCATTTTTTTAAACACATTACTTTTAGATGTACTTCCTTACCTATTCGCCAAAATATGTGCGTCAAACCAAATGCGCGAAAAAACCATGATCAAGTTTTGTGTTTCAGGAAATAAATAATCCGTATGCAGTTGAAAGTTATTTGAAAGAGTATATGCACGCAAACAATAAATTAGTTTGTAAAGTGTGTAAAATAAGTAGGGTATCGTACGTTGGATTTTATGCTCACATCATAGTCTGTGGAAAAACTGAAAAGGTTAGTTACATACAATACAATATTAAAAATAGCACAGCAAGCAATAATTTAGTTTGATGTTGATCTGAACATCTTTTAAGCCTAGAATTTTTTTTAAACTATTTTGCAACTTTTTAACAATCATTTCAGGAAACGGAAATATACAAAACCGTGTGTGACATATGTAACAATAAGTACTTGCGTATATACAAGAACCAGCACATGACCATGCATAGAGAAAAGGAATACGCGAAGGAACGCAAGCTGCTGTTCGCCAAAGAGCAAGCGCTGAAGAAAGAGGCTGAGGAACCTGTCGATATTATCCTGAAGGGTCGTAGGAAGGCAGCTGAAAAGTAATTTTTTTATTACATAGATTAATATTTAAAGCTACGCGATCATTCGTACATTTTTGACAGTCGGCAACCAGTCTTGCCAAGCGGTAACCAAAACCTGGGTTGTGCAGGTGAGATAGTAGGAGTGAGGCGTATTTATCGTCACAGATAGAAATAACAGATATTAAAAAATAGCAGATAACAGTTGCTCCTAACAATAAAACATATCTGTTACTTAAAATAACAGATCCTCAAAACTGTTACCGCGGCTGTTACTGTTAAAACTTCGGATACGATTTTCGACTTTAACGAAAAGAAATAAAGAAGATATTCAATTGAGATTTAAATACGTATTTATCATCCATCCAAAAATAACAGGCTGTTATTTAATAATAGATATATACGATTTTCGACTTTAAACCAAAATAAATAAAGAAGATATTCGATTGAGATTTAAATACGTATTTATCGTCAAAAGTCACAGGCTGTGATTTAATAACAGATACAAAAATCACAGGCTGTGATTTAATAACAGATATTTTGATCTGCAATTTTTTTGTCACAGTAACGGTGATAACAGATATAACCTGTTACAACCCATCTCTATGAGATAGACAGTCGCTCCATGTAAAATACTGGGGTAGTATTATGAAGTATTAGTGCCATCATTATTCCACTGCGAAAACGGCATGGTGCTCGCGGCCTTGTATAGCTTCGTCTCTCTCTCACACTGGAAAAATGGTGGCATTAATAATTCATAATACGGCACCTGGTTTTCAGCTGCATCCGGTTAGTCTGGAGCCGACCCAAATATAGTTGGGAAAAGGCTAGTCAGATGGTGAATATTTTAAGTTGCGCTAGTCGACGATCGCTTGATTTTATTCGTGTGAGTAAGCGAGAAGCACGATGATTTATACCGAAAAACGTAATGAACGGACCATTGGGCGCGGGGTTATTGAAAAACTACTGAATGAATTAATTCAAAATAAAATTATTTTAACTCTTAAATAAATTAACTATGCCTATACGAAGTTTGTTGAAATACAGATCTTTCGAAGCTCATACCTTTCAAATTATTATTTTTTTACTCTTCCGCTTTCGTACAAGAATCGATAACGACTCGACAAACTGAAATCATGCATAACTTTGGCGACGTAAATTCAGTAAAATTATTGATTTGACATCACAATCTTCAAGAATATAATTTTGATGATTGTAATATTTTGATCTTTTCTTTTTAGAGCGAAGAACGTTATCGAAAAGTATAAAAACAACTTCCAGGATGTAAGTTTACTTATAACTATGCTTTACGTAATTTGAGCTTTTAACAATTTATATTTCTCACGCATTTGAATAAACGACTTAGATATTTTGATATGTCTCCTCATTATTGTTCTTCACTCTCCAGGGAAATTACCACTGTTCAAAATGTGGTTTTAATACTGAAATTGAGAAGGAGCTGTCAGACCACGTGTGCGTAGACGACAAGTGGGGAGACGCGACCGATTCTGACGAGTCAGTCAAGTTAGAAAACTGTTCCGGTGACGAATCTGACGAGTCTGACATTGATTCTAACGTATCTGACGAGGAACGAGAAGCTCGTGAACATGCCTCTAATAAAAAGAAAAAGCACTCAGATTCCAGTAAGTGATACCGGAAGCATAGTTTCCAAAAAAAATCACGTCATCATTCTTCGTTGTACATTATTGAGGTTTCTCAGGTTTTTACCTGACTAAACTGTAGAGGTAGCTAGTACTTGCAGAAACGAATTCTCCAAGGTCTTGACATTTTCCAATTTTATCGACCCTGCCCTTTGAACTTATTTATCCTCACTTCCTTACTAATATTATAAATGCGAAAGTAACTCTGTCTGTCGGTCTGTCTGTCTGTCTGTCTGTCTGTCTGTCTGTCTGTCGCGCTTTCACGCCAAAACGACTGGACCGATTTAAATGAAATTTGGTACAGAGATAGTCTAGAGCGTGAGAAACGACATAGGCTACTTTTCATCGACATACCACGCGGGCGATGCCGCGGCAGGAAGCTAGTATTAAATATTTTTTTAATAAAAACATTTAAAAATATAAAAAAATAGTAGCCCACCGGTATCGGGAACAGGGTTATGAACATTATTATTATAGATACTTAATTATTTTGATAATTTTTCTTTTCAGGTTCAGCCAAGATATGTCGATTGCCATACCAAATTAGTAATTTAAGCACTTATATGAAGAGAAGCACTGAAGGATTGTAAGTATCAAATCATAAATGGAACTCGCTTTTCGTGTCTGTATGTGTGACCGCGTTATTCTAAACTGCGCGATTGATTTTGGTGCGGTTTTCACCATCATTTAGAGAATTGATTTCGGAAGGTTTATTATCATTTTATACGTTTAAATACATTCTAATATTATAAATTTGAAAGTAACTCTGTTTGTATGTTACCTTTTCACGCCTAAACCACTGAATGGATTTCGATAAAATTTGACGAGGAAAGAGATGGCATCCCGGGGAAGGATATAGGCTACTTTTTATCGACATACCACGCGGGCGAAGCCGCGGGCGGACGCTAGTAATAAAAAAAGTCGTGAAAACCGTGCGAAGTAGGGACGGGTCCCTAGTAATTTTATAATAACGCTTTAATATCAAAGTGTAATAACTGCAATGTAGATAAGTAAATATTTATCTTGTCCTTTTCCAGTATAGAAACCTATCTAACGGACGAAGACTTGTTTCCGCTGTGGCATAGTTGTGAACTTGAAGAAGTGCCTGAGAATGAGGTGGTGCGTTACATGCCGCCGGTTGAAGATTCCTGTAAAGTTAGATTCGATGAAAATCAGGACTGGGTGTCGTTCAATCGACTCGAATCTAGCAGAGTAAAAGGTAATACCTATAAAGCTACATAGTGATTGCAGATTTACTATTAAATAGATGTTGATGTAATCGATAGTTTTTTTTTTTGAAGACTTGCTTTTATTTACACTCTTTGCTTGTTGCATTATTCAAAGACAATCGTATTAAGGAGTAAACTCCAGTCACATTAGTAGCAGCCCAGAGTTTGGATTTATGCCCGGTTGATGGCAAAAGGCTCGACCCTCTTGCATGGGAGTTAAACATAATTGGCAAAATGTTGGTCAGTAGGTACACCCACATTTCGCTTGACTGACACTTCGAGTAATACAGGTGTGACGTAATGTTGTATGTAATGTAGCTATAATTTTATTCGACCATGTTGCCTGGTCAGATACGACGGTACTGTTCGTGGGCGCGAGCATCCAGTGCATGTCGTGGGTCCCGCCGGCGGCCGACCCGGCGCGCGCGGCCCGCGAGGCGCACTACCTGTGCGCCGCGCCGCACCGCGCGCCCGACGCGCCGCGACACGCGTGGGACGACACGCTCAGCGACGCCGGGCTCATACAGCTCTGGGACTGCGGGAATTTGATAGCGTAAGTTGATTACACGGAATTTACATGTACTTAAATCGCACATTTGTTTAGTGCGCTAACATATGCATTAATAATATAATTGAATACAGTTTTGATCGTTTTATTGTAAACGTTGTTACAATTAATATATAATTTATCAAGAAGTCAGCAAGATTAGTTTTCTGCCGTCGAAATGTATCACATTGGGGTTTATTTATAAATGTTGCTAAAAGTTAAGTGACCTTCAAACGTCAAAAATGTATGGTTAAACAGTCGCTAACCATTACTTATCTTTAAGCAACGTTTATAAATAAACCCCAATGTGTTAGAAAGCAAGTGCTTGTACATTTATGGTCCTTCGAGCCGGATGTGAACGGAAATAATATCGTATACGGAGATGACGTCTGTCAATACTGCTATGTGATAGTGGTCGCTAAACTCTTCACACCCGCAACATAAATAAAAGAGAGACGAATTATGTATTTTTGAAATTTCTCATTGTTGTTTACTTTGAGCTAGCCATGATTGTAGTTAGTGAAAAGCGACATCGCCCTAAAATGTATAGTTTTAAAGTTATTTAAGAAAATAGATGAATATTGACCATTATATCCGAAACTAATAAGCTGACATTTTGAAAATAAAATACAAAAAATTGTTATATACATACAGATTACAGGAAAACCTGTATTAAGTCTATGATATTAAAATAACATGGTTGGCCGGATTTTTGTGTCATTTTACCCTATTCTCTTATATTAGAGGAATATTGCGTCATTCGTTAGCCACTTATTGCGCCTGCGCTGCCCTACATAAAGTAGTCATAAAAAGATTGATTTCAGGACCACGCCAAAGTTCGCGCTTGGAATAGCCCACGACTTTGGAACCGTGTGGGCTATTGACTGGTGCCCATCTGGAGCAAAAGATGTATTCGCACCCGCATCAGACAATATGCACAGACTCGGCTTAATGGCCGCAGCCTGCTCTAACGGACTAGCTTACATCTTCGTAGTACCTTACCCAACATCTATAACAGAAAAGTAAATACATTTTCTATATCAAGTTATACTTCCCTATTTGTTGATAAATGTAAGCTTAATAAATATCAATTTTTTTTTCAGAGAAAAACCATTTTACAAACTGAAGCCAGTTGTGGAACTAAGGTTGACAAGTAAGGAGACTAGGAGGGTTTATCAGGCTACTGCTATCAAGTGGTCTGTTGTAAGTAAAATACATTTCGGAAATTACATATATTTATTTGTTTATCTATATTTATTTGCTGCTATATCGTAACATCCATGGTACTCGCTATATTCCACCCTGAGCACATTGTTTTTACAGTAGTATAATTGCTTAATAAAGTGCCCTTATAATAAGTAAAAAAAATATTTCAGCAAAAAGGACACTCTCACGTCGTAGTCGGCTACGCAGATGGAACCACGGCGTACTATGATTTAAACGGAGAATCTCCATTACTGAAGACTACAGAAAACAACGTTACAGTATTTTATCCTTATCACGACGAGCGTGTTCAAAATGCTTGTATCGAGGGTAAGTAGAACTTTGGCACGTACGGAACAATCCACGCGTGTTGCAAATAAAGTTTATGTCGGTGAATTTTACGCCTGAATGTAATGGCTGCATTCCGAGACTTATGGCTCGTTATGGTCGATGCCGTAATCGATAATTTTCACTTCAGTACTCGTTCATTGTGATTACTTGGCACTGGTACCGTTTGTACATTAAAAATGTTATGCTTCAATAGTCATGGATTGATTTAAGGCTTACAGTGGGTGGGCCTATCATTACTTATGTGTTGCCGTCCGTTTAGTAAAAGGTCGTTAAGTGGCACTTAACCAAGATACTGCGCGCCTTTTGATCCGCGTATGAAACTTTTCTCAAACATGCTTGGAAATTCGAGCATTATATTGACAACCTTCTTCGAGATAAATCAAAATTACTGTACTGGTAAAAAACAAGTGACGATGCGGCCAGCAAAGTTACTATGAAAATCCATATCTGGCGTGTTTAGCGGCCAAATAAATTACTATGAAAACTCATATCTGTCCTCAGACCAACTATATTGGTTGGTCTGAGTATCTGTCGTGTTATTTAAAAATGGAACGAACTTTTTACTTCAATACACGGCAACCAAGGAGGTAACTAATCAAAGATTTTATTTAAATTTCGAATTGGTTTGCAAATAGAACAAAGAAGAAACAAATTAACATATTGGCGCATGAAAAATGATAGTTATTCGTCATTGATTCTGGAATTTGTATTTAATTTACTCAGTTTGAATTTCCGCGCGTTGTTTGAGAAAAGTAGTATACAAGCCTTGGCCGCAATCAGGAATTGATGGACTCACGCATGAGTGCCTCGGCTTCGCCTCGGCCCTCATTTTCACGATCGTCCATCAATTCCCTTATTGCAGGCCGCGACAGTACGAGGAGGTGAAGCGCCGGGGTGTAACTCCGCTGCCGCGAGAAATCGCGGCACAGCGGACAGAGCTCCGGCAAGATCTCATGGCGGGATGGAGAGTGCGATTGTCGCAACCCAGTGCTGGGCACGCCACAATAGCGGCGATAAGTCCCCTCTTTGAGGAGTGGCTAGAGAGGCGCCACGGCGTCCTCACCTTCCGCCTGACACAGGTCCTCACCGGACATGGCAGCTTCGGGAGTTACCTGTGTAGGATTAGGCGGGAGGAAACGCCCGGGTGTCACCACTGTGCGGATCGCCCGGAGGACACGGTGGAGCATACGGTTGAGGTGTGCCCTGCTTGGGCGGAGCACCGCCGTGTCCTCGCGGAGGTGATTGGCGGCAGTGACCTCTCGCGTCCGGCCCTGGTTCAGGCCATGGTACGGAGCGAGAGGGCATGGGAAGCCGTCACCTCCTTCTGCGAAGCAGTAATGCTCGCGAAGGAGGAGGCGGAACGCGTGAGGGAAAGGTAAAGTTTGCGCCCTCACGCCCCTAACCGCCGCCGTTGGAGACGCCCTGGGCGTCGGGAATCCCAGGCGGATTCCCGGTCACCATAGGCGCGGGCTTGCGGGCGGCGAGCAACGGGCAGCTCGCCGTCCGATAAGGACCAGGCCCGGGTCGATGGCGCGTCGTGTTCCACGCGCGCCTCAAAGAGATGTCAGCAAAATTGACGGGGTCCAATAGGACCGATGCCTGCCAGGGTTGCGGGAAAGTCCGAAAGGGATACCGGGACCTTGGCAACAGGCAAATGAAGGAACACGGGTGGGTTTTAGTCAGTAAAAGTCTGACACGCGCTTCCGCTCCGCCCAGAGCGGGAGAAGTCATTGGATGATTTCCCACCCTCAAAAAAAAAAAAAAGGCCGCGACAGTAATATACTATTAGTCATTTCGCGTAGGAAGCTGCAAGCACTTATTCTTTAAACGTGATACTTACTGAGATAATGAGTGACAATATAGCTTTCAATTATAATAGAAACGATAACTAAACGCTAATGCTACCAATATGTTTGCGTTACATAGTAGGTAGCGCTGCTAGCAACATAAAATTTCATTCAAAGTATACTTCTGCCTATCCTTTCGGTGAATACAGGTGTTATGCTAGGTTACGTCTGCACTGTTACTTTGTTTTAAGACCCTAAACTACCTACCCTAGTAACGAAGGTAAATTTTTACGATTTTTGTATCGACAATATCTATCCTATAGCATTTGTTTAAAATGAGGCAAGCACAATTAGTATCACTCATAAATAGTCTTCAAACTAAGTACATATGAATTCCGAATATCAGCGCCGGATTTAGTGTGTGGAGGAACCGAAAATTTTACGGAACAGACGAAAAAAATAATTGATTTAATTCGGTTTTCGGTCTCAAAGTAATTCAAAGTATCATTTTTAAGACCCATCAACCCAGGACACGAAACGAAAATTAAAAAGGTTCCTTGTGCATGTGAACGTTTTTTTATCTAAAAAAAACGAATTGTGGGGGCCCGGGGCCATGCCCCCCGCCTTAAATCCGGCTCTGGCGAAAGGAGAGCACTGCTATAAGGATCTTTTGGCGCTCAAATGACGTTGACGTTGCTATGCTGGTAGAAATAACGTCATAAAAAATAAAAAAAAATGGCGGCGTTAGTTCCGGTTTTGGGCCACGCGTCAAAAGAACCTTGAAACGTTTGTTTAATTTTTTTTGAATCTACGTTACTTTTATCCTGCGCGTCTGTGCTAAGACCACTGTTTGTGTGTCCAGACGTGGACTTGTACCCGTCGGGCGCGGGCGCGGCGCGCGCGGGCGGCGTGCTGTGCGCGGGCAGCGCGGGCGGCGCGGGCGGCGGCGCGCTGCAGTCGCCTGTGGCGGCTGCGAAGGTGTTATACCCACCGCATTGGCCGGCTGCGTTACTCGCTGGGGATGACTGCCTGGGTAAGTACTACATGTTAGAGTATACTGACATACTAACCTCGAGTGTATGTATGAACGTAACAATTCTTTCACTGATAGAAAGTTACACTATTTTCGAGTGACATATGATAATTTTTATGCCAGGGAAATGCACGGTTCCTCTAGGTATCTTTACGCGAGTGAACACGTGAGCTGCAAAGAGTTTTTATATGGCATTTCATCATCAATCCCTGGCCCATATCCCAATTTATTTAGGTTCGGTGTTACATATCTTTTTCTTCTATACTTCTCTATTACTCGTCATCTCGGTACTAGCACCTACTAGTAGTACTTGTATATGTATAGTCTCTCGTATACTAAGTTCTTAATAAAGGTCATTTGCGAATAGATCTCGATCATGTTTCGTAAGAAAATCAACCACTATCGTTCCGTGCCAGTGAACCAGTCCATCAACGAGCTGGAGTGGTGGGGCGGCGGGCGGCGCGCGGGCGGCGCGCGGCGCGCGGGCGGGTGCGCGTGGTGCGGGCGCGTGTGCGCGGCCGCTGCGCCCCTGCTGCGCCTCATGCGCCTGCATCCGTGCTTCCCCGATGTTCATAAGCAGGTAGGCTATACGCAGTACTCGCTGATCTATGCTCGTACCTTCTTTGTATCCGAATACGCCTTTGCTCTGCAGTGGGACTACAAGGGGCTGGTATTATTATTAGTATCCAGCATACAGACCCACAGCTGAGGAAAAGCAATCACTATTGCACTTGCTTTTCCGAAAAGCGTTAGCACGAAATTTATTCATTTTGAACTTCATGCATAAAACGTGATACATGAGGCGGTTGAGACTCTAATCAACTCTGCCTTATGCATCCTACTGCTGAACGTGGGGTTCTCCGAAGCTGTGCCATAACACCTTCCGCATCAAGTTGATCCCTGCCACCTTCTTGAAGATCTATCAGTATATCAAGTTTTTGCATAACAAACTCAATGTTGGGAAAGTTCAAATTCGATTGCAACTAATTATTTTGAGTACAAATGAGCACTCAAAAATTAACTTATGTATTTTTGACTGAATATTTACTCAACTATCTACTTTGGCGTTATCGCTAAAGTGAGTTAGTGCTCATACACACGAGGGACGCGAGTTAACGGCAGAGGCACCTGCAGCCGTCGACAACGTGCCGCTCGTGTATTTGAGCATAGTAGCGATGCAATTTCAAATATCTGAGATTATGAATTCAAGTATAGCTAGGGGTTTCCCACGCAACGTTTGCCGGGTACGAGAAGTCGGGTCAGTACAGAATTGATAACAATAAAATGTAGGCATTACATGAAAAACTATTCTTATTTGGCAAATACTGATTACTGTTGTAGTTCGTAAGTATTTGGGAAACAACATTAAAACAAAAAATTTGGATTATAGAAGATATCCAAAAATTTTGTTTGATGATCAGCACGACGTGCCCGATACAACTGCTCGACCTCAATCCTCAATAACGTAAATACGCTTATTTGTTTACGTTTTCAAGCGTATAGACAAATGTCAAATCATAAAACTAACATAAACAAAGAGTGCTAAACATTTTATGATAAAACAGGTCATAGCCAGAATCATGATGATCCCTTTTGGAGGTAAACGTAAGCGGCAGAACGATGAGCTGGCCATGATAGTGGAGCCCATCACCTACAGCGACGCAGTCAAGAAATACGGCATCGAGTTCAAACAGATCACTGCCAGGGATCGGGTAAGTAACATACTGACATCTACTAAATAAAAATCCTAAATTCATTAATTCACTTTAGAAACATGAAATTTTGCACAAGAGTTCTTTTTATAATGAAGGTGAACAAAAGGAAAGATTTTTGAAAATTCACACCATAAGTCGGTCAAATGAGGGGTGAGAGTTTGTATGGAATTTCGTCATTTTTGTCGGTGGGATCCCATCGGGCACACGGTTTGTACTTATCTGAATTAATAGCACGTCACTGTTGAAGTGTTGACATCTTTGTGTATTTGGCTAATAATAACAACAATTTGCAATGAGACGGAATTTAAACAAAATAACAATGCGCAATTTGCGGGTAGCAAATTGTAATGTTATGGTAATGGGATTCAAAGTAATTCATTAGTCTTTAGCCCAATTGGACTAAAAGAAAATCCTCATCTCAGCCAACTAAAAAAAATCCGCAGAATTTGATAAAAGTGAATGTTAAAAAGTTTTTGCTCTGGTTCAGTCGGTTCAGTTTTACGAACAGAAAGTTGTTATTAAATATTCCATTTGGGTTTTAGCCAAACAATCCGTCTCACGTAAATGAGTGTCTGAGTGAAATGGGTAAAAAGTAAAAAAACAAAAACAGTTACTGTTGTATAATTTTGCTTTGTTATTGCAAGTAAATCGTTGTAATTACGAAAAGGCCCGACAGATAAAAAATTTCGCTTTTAAAATTTTAAAAATATTGCCCTAAGTATTTAATATTGACCTAAATAGCAATTAAATAAAATCGCGCAATCTCCTCTAGAATGAGAAAAAGCCTGACAGAAAGGCTATAATTATTATTACTATATTTTAATTAATAAACCTTCATTTGCGGTAATTAACACAGGTCTTTTTTGTGAACAGACGACACAGCAGAAGTTATCAGCGACTCCTCGAGACGCGTACCCCGAGCGTTTCCCTCTGTCGGACGTGGCAGCTATAAAGTTCTGTCCCACCTTCAAACAACATCACAAGCTCGCGCTCGCCCTGCACGCTGGCCTCATATTCATCATCAACGTATGATACTTGTTTTATAAGCACTTATTAATACGCAAACACGGTAGTATAGCGCCACAAAGTTATCTGAACCGGTGGCTGAAACTGAAACTAACGAAATCACTATAAAAAGTATCAAGAACTGTAATTTTTTGTTCACCGAAAGCGACGTCAACGGGCCAGGTGGGCTTGTTTTACTATAGGTACAGACCTTTCACAGTTATTTTACCTCTGACGGCAGCAACCCAATACAAACCTTATTGTAACGACAATAAAGATCACTTTGATTTTGACAGTGATGCAATATCAGAGTTACAATAACTGTGGAAGGACTGTATACCCGGTTTCTTAAAATCTGATCCAGTCTCCTTGTCAAAATTCATATAAGTTTTTGTGATTGGCTGAAACAAATTACGTCGACCAATCATGTCAGTTGATGTGTGATTTGACAATGGATTGAATAGACTTTCGGACACTGGAGCCTGCGGGGTCACTGGGTGAATAAGACTATTTATAAGACAAACTACTGTTATCGAAATGAATGAAAGTAATTTATATTATAACTGTAGGCTTTGTATAACAGATGTAAGTTGTTTCTTAGGGTCAGTTCACACCGAGACGCAACGTGCAGATTTTTATTATCCGATACAATATTGAATTTATGTACTACACAATAAGGTACACGCGCCACGCATCTCAGCGTACTTTGACACGTGTCAACTCTCGCACTGAAATTATACCTTTTTGTGAAGAAAATAAGTTCGATGATTCTTAAAAAGTGCGTGCAGCGTCGCGTCTCTTCACGTCGCGGTCTGAACTGACCCTTAATTGAAATAACATTTTATTGATTGAATGAAAATGAATGAAAGGAGTTTCATATGTCGTGGCGTTTACGATTAAGACCAGCTGGGAGTGGCTCATCTCAATTTTTTCAGTTTTTTTTTTATTTTGTATGACGAGCAAAATTAAAGAGTAAAAATTAAACTAAAAAGTCACAAAAACAACCATTATGTAATTAAAAAAAGGCTAATATTACATTTTTTTAGATTCGATTTTTGCAAGTCAGGTTGCTGTGGTACTGATTTCAGTTTGAATGATTCTAATAGTCAGTAACTACTTATGACAGTGATGTGTGTATTGAATGTTCATCATGAATGACCAAAATACATTATTAAAAAAACGAAAATTAAAACCTGTTTTAATAAATAGCAAGAGAGCTAATAATCAGTACGAAATAATACGAAGGGTTTGATTATACTAAAATCATATTTAAATCAAATATCATGAGGTGAAATAGCTTTTCACCGTTTCAACATTCACATATTAGAGGTTTAATTACCAAAGAAACTATATTCGAAGATAAAAAACTTACTTAAATAATTGATGCATTTTGGTAAACTTGTGAGTATCAGTGGGAAATATAGATATTGCAATAGAATTTTATCATTCGTTACTTTATTTTTAAACCAGGGGCCTACCACCGCTGCTTACAGCAGTTTTATTTTAATCTTACTTAGTGGGGGAAAGAGATGGGGCTATACGTCCTGTAGAGCTTCCTCTCTTACTTACACTGAAGAAATATTAAAATAATACTGCTGTATGCGGTGGTGGTAGGCCCCCTGAACCAAGTAAGAAATCGTGGAAAGAATGTTGTCAAGCACAAATAAAGGATTTATTCATATAACATATAGGGTTGCTTTGAAGTATAAAGATGACGTGTTAGTTATGTCTTATCACAAGACCTTAGAGAGGAGGCTAGAGGCGTTTTGTTTCGGAAATATATGATTTGATTAAATTGATAATCGCATGCGGGATGACCCGTGAAAGATATCTCCAATCTCTAAATATGTTTCTGACAAAATCTTCTGACACCAAGTAACGATGAGTAGAGATGAATGGCGTTCGGTGTTTTATGTCCAAATTATCAAACGACTGACGTTATCTTTATGAACGATTGTGATGTTTGTGACCGATATAAGAGAAAAGTCATGAGCTAGGGAGATTTTTTCTCTCACTAAAAGTAACTAATTTATAATAATCAGTAAAGAAAAACATGATATATTAGATAGATACAAAACTATCAAGAATTGGAGAATAAAGATGAAGTGTTTGTTAAAGATCGAAAATAATAATCAAGACGTTTTATAATATAAATGATGGTTTGGATGACAAGAAGAACGAAAATAACGTTTACGGTAGAAAGATCAAATGTATTATCCAGAAGGATAACAGCCGAGTGCTAGCTAGGATCTAATAAATATTTAATATCATTCATATTCATTTATTGTAATAAGTATATTTAATAATATGTATATAGTTTCTTTTAAGATAAATAATAATAATAATTTTAGAGTTTTAACCTTATTTTATCTATCTTCATTTATTTTTTGCAATATTTGTTAAAGTTATTTTAAAGTAGTCGTTAGTTTGATTCTGTTCCGTTTCTAAGACACCCATCAAAAGTCGCAAATTGCATGTATTATAATATCCTGTGTTGTATCTATTAGCTTACAAATATTGTATAGGGATTTTTATGTTATGTAAAGTACATAAATAAGTAAATTTTATTTTTGTTAGGTATGTATAATAACAAGCTTTTTATGTATGTATAAATTATGTACGTCTCAAATTAATTTTTCCGATTTTTTAACAGTGAAGTTTGATGATTATTTTAGTAGAAGGAAAAGTCTTTAAAACACTAATGTTTTTCTTTATGTTCTGCTCACTTCTGCCGTATTTATATCATTTCTTCTAAAACCGCAAAGTGTGCGTCAAGGCGTTGCGTAGTATCGACTGTGTATATCACTCTACACAACATAACGCATTTGAATCTCACACAATTTTACTGACTTCATCGGAGTTGGTCACTTTGATGAGATTAGTGAATAATGTAATTGCGTCATTAGTAACTCATCTCTTAAATTGACACCCTTTCTCTGTGTAAATATTATTTTGTAGCGTCATTTGACGTAGATATGAGTCCCGTCTCGATGCTTTATTTTCGAAACCAATGCCTATCCAATCAACTAGTTATAGTTTGGCCGAGACTGCTGTACCGCGCCGTAGGAATGGGTGTCTCGGGGGGCCAGTACAGGCCGCTAATTCGTCAACGCTGACGGCGCCTGGTGTCCCGCCCGCCACCGCTCATTCATCAACGCTAACGGCGCGCGGTGTCCCGCCCGCTACCGCTCGTTCGGTTAAACTATATATCACATTCCCTTCGCTATACGAAGTACGAATTCGGGATTAATGTGAAGTAGCTTTTATAGTCGTTGCAAATTTAAGGTCTCTGATGGTAATGTCAAACTAATGGGTAAGTTGAATTAGATGAGTATTGTGCGGAATGATTTCGTCTTGTTAATTGTTTTTACTCGACTGTGGAAAAGCCCAAAAGAAGGGGAAATATTTTTTGCAATCTATTGTATGCACTGTCAAGAAATCTTTATCGATTTTCATTAACATCACAAAAGTTAGTTTTTTATGCCTTAGGTTTCGAAATCATCATTTTAACATTGGTGTACCCATTCTGTATCTGAAAATGTATAATGTTAGTCTCGATTGCCATTTTAAATATAATATATGTATAATTTTATAAAAAATGTGGCAATTATTTACGTTAAAAGTACTTTGTAATTAAAGTAGTTGTAGTTTATTTATTCTTAGGTAATGTCAGAAACTTTATATCGGATTCTACAGTGATATTATTATTTAACTTCCTTGTATATCTTGTTTGATTGTGATATGCTTGTTGCAAATAAACTTTTAAAATAAAGATGGCCTTTTAATTATATCTAACCTAAGAGTCTTATAGAAAATGGCAGCGGTACAAAGAAAGTGTTGCTGAAAGTTGTGAAAGAGCTTAGTTGAAGTCGTGAGTCATCATTAGTTCGCATTGCGACTTTTAAGCTTCATTGTATTAAATGAAAAAGAAAATGACTAACGTTGGATCGGGTACATGATGCCTTCTTGATATTCAGAAGATCTATACAAATGAAAATGATTCCTTATTCTGTTCTTAAGCCAAGTTGAGTATTATTTCAGCAGAATGATGACCCTCAAAGAGTCAGATACACCGTGGAGAGAAAAATCATTTTCAACCTTTTTTACGAAGAAACTGCAAACCGGCCACGTAACAACACTGTGATATTTTGTGGACTCGGCTATTTAAATTAGGTACACGAAATTTAAAATCTTACTCTCCTCTAAATTGCATTGTTACGCCGAGGACTAGGAACAAAGCGTCTGCAGAAATAAGACAGGAATATATTTAGACAAGTTAATTTTATTTACATACAAGGCTTCTTATTGTTTGCAGGCAAAGTGGTACTCGATCATTTAAATTATTATTGTAAATACGAAGAGCATCGTCGACTTTGCCGGCAACATTGAAGGAACAAGAGTTCGTCAGCGTTTATTTTATCGTGGCCGTCTCGTCTCGCGTCTCGTTCGGCTCGGCAGTGAAGCGAGCGAGGTCGCCTGCCGCCTGCCCGCCAGTGAGACACAAACCGCTGCGCGCACGGAACGCCTTGCTGACTGTATCCGTTAACGCGCGTATCTTCACGTTAACACATTTAATTTAATATTTTTTTAAATACCAACGTAAATAATATAAACAAATATTTTATTCAATAATAATTTATACATCATAAAAAAATATTGTTAAGCGGAATTAATGAAATAATTAAAACAAACTGCGATGTTTATGTTCTTTGGAAAACAAATATTTGAACTGAGGAGCTTGTAGCAGAGACACCTTGGATTTTGAATTTCGACTGTGAGAAACTTTTGAAAATGATGATGGCTAGTGCGAAACTGGTGAGGGACTGCAGCTCGGAGCTGAGTTCTGACGTGCGGTCCCTGTCGGTGGCCTCTTCGACTGAGGAACAGGATTCCACCACCACGGAGTCAGAATACACCGAGGAAGAAAAGGAGTACGAACTAGAAGACCTCCAGATATTGAAAACTATAGGTAAGTGGCATGATACCTACCTAATTTTTGCAAATAACGCGCGAATATTTTTTTAAGAGATAAGCCGAACGATTCCTTCTTTCATCTCAATGATGACTAAATTAGATAAATAATGATCGATCTATCTACAGATAATACTGCAATGCAATCCAGCCTATAATTTAGTGCGATTTCATTTAAAAAACCGGCCACGTGCGTGTCGAACACGTAGGGTTCTGTAGCACCGTATAATATTTAGCAAAAAACGCCGAAAAATTCAAGTTTCTTGTATGGAACCCCTTTAATCTTTAAATTTGTTTTATTTTTTGTTATAGCGGTAATAGATATACCCAATCTGTGAAAATTTCAACTATCTACGTATTACGGTTCATGAGATACAGCCCGCTGATCGAGAGACGGACGGACGGACAGCGGAGGCTTAGTAATAGGGTTTCGTTTGGCATCCTTCGGGTACCTACGGAACCCTATTAAGCAATTTATAGTCTAGGAGTCTGCGAAGCAAACTAAATAACTCTTATAGGTTTTCCATGACTCCAGAACTCTAATAGTAAATAAAGACTCATATTTTGCTAATTTTACAAGATAGTCATCGTCATTTAAAACCTTCCCATATAGTAAAAGTTAGGTATATGAATCATTGCCCGTCTCTGCCCACATGAATCAGATAAATATGAAAATGTCGTTCTCTGGAATATACATTTTTCTTTTCAGTGAAAATCAGTAAATATGGAACTTTGGTATTATTGGTCATTTGTAATTGTCATAATTCTTAACAAATTACACTTGGCGTGTTATTCTAAGCCATCATTTATTTTCTATCGGTACGTTGTCCGTCGTTATTATAAGAGCTGTCTTAGCTGTCCGTCATTTATAATGATTTGTTGGGAAACACGGATATAAAGAAAGGTGATTATAAAGTCTTGATAAATGACGCCGATAAGTTTAATTAAATATTTAATGTGTATTTCCCACGAGTTCTGAGCAGTGCAGTTAGAAAAGGAAGGACTCCATAATATAATTTCTCATAACATTATAATATTTACACAATTACAAATATTCATTGCAGTTACAGCGTAGCTTTCTCTAAACATAGAAAATGTTAAGTGATGTTATTTTATTCTTTTACCATATTTTTTTAAAGAAATGGCTTTTTATTTTAAAATGATACTAGATGTGTTTACATGAACTGAGGTAACTGTTTCAGCAGATTTCCCTGTCATAAAGGTAAAGGGTTGGTTCCATTATGCTCTGCAGCCTCTGAAGGTATCTCTTGGCACTGCACTGACAGTGGAAAATAACTCTGAAGTTTAGGCGAATGGGAAAATGGTTTAGTCAAGTTTAGTGTTGTGTTTTGTTCTGACCGCAGCACGTGGACCGCGTTTTGTTTGGTCAGTGTGGTCTTTGTTTTGACACTGTGTTTTACAAATCGTGGATTCACAGCCTAACCGTTGATCGTTCTAGCCATGTGCTGTTCTACAGTATAATAGATACAATTAGAGCGTTGAATTTTGCTTAAATGGTAATAAAAATAAAAGCGATGTTGAATGACATAATGGCGTAACGTATACACATTAATATTATGTATATAGTTCTGTATGTTTCCACTTGATCGGACAGTTTTAAATCTCTTATTTCGTCAGTACAATGCAATTGTTCGGACAAAGTAGTCCTTATTCTCTCAGCATTAAGACCACTTCTGTTCTAGGCCATTATCCAAAACGCTGTTTTATTCTCTGACCATGTAGTACTATTTCAAAACATGTCATAAGATTATTTTCTTGTCCACTATAAAAATGTTCGACGTAATTTATGATTAGGAAAATGAGAAAAAATCTCTTTTCACATCTGTCAGTCCGTGATGGATCGCGTGGAAATTGTGGATATCAAACGTAACTGCTTATTTCTTGTTCTTGTCTCGCTGAAATTTATGAAGTTTTAAGCCTGTGTATGTTATTTTCCTGAAACGCATAATATATGAGGTACTGCGACACGCGACGAGTACTCTGAAGTTGTTAAGAACACGTAACGACTAATGACTATACAAACGATATTTTATAAATATTTTTTTCATAAGCTATCTGACGTAATCTGTGTATACCCTAATATCGATCGTGATGAGTATTAAAGTTGTTTTTAATAAATATGCGAAAACGAAAATAAATGGATCAAGGACATAATGAGTATGTAATTATTGATATCATTATCGCCGTGTATAATGTGAATGCAGGTGATAACACCTCGACCTAATTCTAGGAGAGTGGAATATAGGCCAAGGGTGGTCGAGTCACCCGTGACCCAGTAGGATGCGGCCCGGGTATTGACATTTCCTGCTTTCTATGCATATAATTTTTTATTACGTAATTTAGATAGCATAGTTTGCGTTTATTTGACAAAAATATGAAGAAAATTATTGGCGCCAGGTTGAGAGCGTCTTTTATGATAAGTTGCAGGTTCGACACCCGTACGGGAAGTATACCTAGACCCACTGTTAATTGTGTTATTCTAAATTCAATTTTGGAGGATACCGTAATGTTTGGTGTTATGACGATGAATCCCAGAATGTAATGAGTATAAGTTTACGGTAGTTTAATTATAATTTTAATCTAAGATTCGAAACGAACCATAAACTAACCAAGATTACATGAAACGGTAAAGCGATATTAAAAAAATGTAAGTGAACCGACTGCACAAGTGCCTACCTTATAATAATATACCCACAAGTAACTGCAGGAAATCACAAATTACTAGTTTGAATAAGTCAGAGAGTGGTGGTGCAGAATGGTCTACCTAATGGCTGGGATATGAATGATAATGCTAAAACTGCTGCCTACTTGTTGACCCAGTTACATATTAACGACACACCTAATAAAATTCACCGAAGTCCGCAATCAAATCTTGCAATAACTTTAACTTAGTAGCATAAAGATCTAATGAAATGAAATGGAAAATACAAATATCGGGGAAAGTTTAGAGACGCGATAACACATGGTATACATGTTCAAACTTCGATCAGTATTCTGAATGGAGACTAAAGATTTGTATTGCACTCATAATGACTGAGATGTGTGCAGCTGTGCATTCAAAGTTGAATTTGTACTTGGCAGAGATTTAGGCAAGTAACATGAGTTAACTGTCATCATAACAGAGAAAATACAATGGAGCAAGAGAGAGTCACACCAAAGATCATGTTAATATGTAAGTATGTTGAACCTTAGAACATAGAGTACCAGGTAGGTATTCTACATGGACATGCGGAGCTTTTAATAGATCGCTGTAGAGAAGAAAAAGATGCGTTGAAGGAATGGAATCTACTGATCGTGTTGACATGTAGAGCTATCAATAATCGGTGCCGGGATTGTTGACAGAAATATGTGCTTGTGTTGCTGCTTTCAATCAAATCAATTGGAAAAATCCATTAACAACCGCTACATAAAGTTTATTTTACGTCACTCGTTGAATTACACTAAATTACATGGAAACACTATGTAATTTAGTATTTCTAAGAGCTCTCATGGTGTGATAGTGATGTTTTCCCAAACCTGCATGCAGGTGGCTCGCAAGCGCAAATGTTTCGAGGCGAGAAATACATAATAAAAATGAAAAATCAATTATATGGTCCACGGTACCTAGCCTAGGTGCCTGAAAAAAGTTTGAGGAAAACTGCTTGCCGACAGTCTGGCACTTTAAATACTGTTTCTGAAAATACGGATTGAGAGTAGAACATGATTATGAAATAAAATAGTTGTGTCGTTGTATTATTGTACAATTATACGCTTTGTTATTACGGGGCGGGCAGTATTCCAAGCTGTATAATTACAAGTGTGAAAAACATGTACAGTCTAAAGATCGGAATGGTGCATAACTATTTGGACCAGTTAATTGAACATCGAGGATGATTTAAGAATGACTTAATTAGTTTCGGGCAGAGACCTGAGTGCCATGCATTCTGTTTCTAAAATCTAAGTTATGTGCAGTTGGTAGGTACCGATTGGCCACGGGATGAGATTGTAACATTTGTAACCTTGCTTTATCACGACCTAGTATCGAAATCGGTCGATTGTGACTTTGTGCGCACAGTAGTAGATACACTTCTCCCTAACCTGTAAATACAAGATTAGGTACAATCGTTTTCGTAACGGTTAGGTATGTACCTACAAGGTTTCATATTCTGTGTTCTCTATAATGAAATTGGAACGACTAAGGTGTCGTATGCCACGCATACGTAAAATATGTTTGTACAGCGTGGCAGGCAGTTAATTGTGGAGGTGAAACAGAGCACGAAAGTCTCTCGGGTAGGCAATAGGTACAGGCACACAGATCTAGTTTGTACATTATCCTCACGGTGCCATTCGGTGCACTAGTTACCATGCTAACGCACTCATCACGCGCCCGCGCCGCTTCGTCCGCCGTTCCACCGCAAACATAGTTTCAATGAAATACAACTACCATAACAAACATGACATGATGATAAGTATTATGATCACTTTACGTGCACGTTGCGTTTACAATGAAATTAAACACCTAGGAGATAACGATGAAACAAGGAATAATGAATAGGCTGCAGAATCATCTACCTCAATAACATTTATATAGGTAAGATGAGCAAAGAGGATGTAACCATACGATATTGTTTATAATATGCAACGTTGCGAGACGATTAGTAATTGAAACGAATAGGTAGCACAGACAAAATAATTCTTCATTTGTGCTTATGTTTACGCACGCGAACGATTGTGTTTGTCACGCGTGATTAACAACAGATATGTGGGTTAGTGTGTCGCGTGCCCACTACCATAATGTTAACTAGATAATAAATAAATTGTTTAATTAGCGAATTTTATCACATTTTTGCCATAGCTACGAGGTTATAATAACAGGTGATGAATTTAAGATAAATTTAACAATGCTGTGTAATCGGCATAACTAAAAGAAAATTTAAGTACTTATAATGCAACAACAGTTACCGTTGTTAATCAAGTAAGTACATAGCAGAGCCGTGAAATCTGCGAAATGAGCCGTTCCCATACTCCATAGTGCATTCGTGCACAATTGAAAGTAATTACTTGTGCGTGAAGTTAAATTAAGAAAAGAAAGTTGTTAAGAACAATGAGGCAGTCGGAGTGCTGCGCAGACGCAGGTCCAGACGGAAATGGAACCGGTCACACCACGCATGCACCTAAATTTTCCCACTGATTGCCAACAAACCAAGCCAAGCACTAAACGTGACAAGACATGAAGTTTATGAGCTTTCGTGAAACAACAATGACCAGCCCAGCCACTATAAATCTTAGTGTCATGTTCTAGTCCAGCACTGTTAAAGTTCATAACGGTTCCACACCAGTCCAAGAACAATATGCAGGTTGTCTACAGCCTACTAATAGTTCTTGGACTTCCACTATTATGAAATTTACCAAATTCTCTAGGCAAACGTAGTTGCAAAAAAAAATCTGCTGTAACAATAAACAAAACCGAGGAAAATCCTTACCAACATCGATTTATGTACTTACCTAAATCAATAAAATCGGTGGTAAAAAATTACTGACGAATCGTAGATCTATAAATAATTTAGACTACTTTATTATGTTGATTGTAGTAAACAATTCGCGCCGGCGGTATCCATTCCTACAATAAAATGTAAATTTTGCAGATGAGTCTATCATCAGATCTTTAGTTCTGTCTTTGTTTATTAACTTTACGACCATGAATCTCTGGAAATACAGCTTTCTAAGATATAAGGCTTCGTGAAAACACAGACCTGTTCTTAAATTAGCGTTTCTTTAGCCATAAACCCCTCTGAATAATGCATGCATCCCCAGCCATCATGAAAATGCCAAGGTATGGCACATGGATGCACTGCCCTTGACCGTTTTCCATCGCGTCGTTATGAAGCTGTCATAATTATTAATATTCATGTAAACTGGGATACGGGCGAGGTCGGTGAGAACACTTGTGACTGGCCCCATCTCTTAACCCTCGTAATGTGTCTGCTAACCAGTAGGTATTTACAGAATCAATTGTTACATGTACGAGACTATCTGGGCCTATCCTGTGTACATGGTGATCCCTACTGGTTTCATAAATGTTCAATGTTCATCGTTTTATGCGAGTTCTAGTTACCCATTATAGTAACACTTTACTATGCGGTTAGTAGTTTACTAATTTATATCCTACGCAGATATTGACGAATAGTAATAAAATAAAAGAATATTATTATTTTAAACCTACTACTGATATTCAGCTTTCTATGAATAGGATTCTAAAAATATTCGTTGGATCAGTGCAAATCCGAATCTCGTAGTTGTAAAACGAGATCTAAACTTGTAAAAAGATTTGTTGGTCATCAAGAGATCAGCTCAGACGTTTATGAGTTATTAAAACATGTTCTTTTTTGCTACATTTTTCACGTTTTACCTTTAGAAGCGTGTAAACAGTCTAATTGCGTAGATAAGTATACTTACTGGTAGCAGAACGATGCCTGAATGTTTTCCTTGTACTTGCTGCTGGAGTAAGTCCAGCAGACGCAACACGTACACGTGCCAAGACATATGTCACAGATTTTGTAAAATTTTATACAAGGAGAGATTCTACGACACATGTCTTGTCACAGCAGTGCGTGCTAGGCTGTAGTCGTGTACC
The DNA here is from genome assembly GCA_949152455.1 of Lithophane leautieri. NCBI lineage: Eukaryota > Metazoa > Arthropoda > Insecta > Lepidoptera > Noctuidae > Lithophane > Lithophane leautieri. The sequence goes on along the minus strand of OX424462.1, from coordinate 8,297,469 downwards.
ACACTCGCATGTACTTTCTCCATCACGAGCCGGTATAGGTATAGCAACCGTGACATTGCGTGCTTATCGGTTACACAGTAAAAACTCGCTAGAAATAACTAATACAATACCTATTCGGAATTACAAACAATGGGTTTGTGCAGCGGCTGCTTGATAGCCTCGCTTCATTTTAAACGGTTGCGATTATTACCTACTACTTTTCATTAGCGACACAGCATTCCTTTTTTGTTATGTAAGGGAACTAAGTAGATTATTTTTTTTATTTCGTTGCTAAATTATTTACTAAACCATTAAGAAAGTGCAACTCGAAAAAATTTGGTTTTATTATCTTCCATTTACTGCATTATGAGAAATGATATCCTATGTTAATTAAATAATATAAATTACAAGTGCATTTAGTAGATACTTAAAGTGACAACTTTTTTTTTTTTTTTTGAGGCTGGCAAATCATCCAATGACTTCTCCCGCTCTGGGCGGAGCGGAGGGCGTGTCAGACTTTTACTGACTAAAACCCACCCGTGTTCTTTCATTTGCCTATTTGATATCCTATGTTAATTAAATAATATAAATTACAAGTGCAGTTAGTAGATACTTAAAGTGACACCTAAGATACCTATTACAAACAGTACCTGGGCGACCGAGCTCTGCTCGGGTGAAAATAGAGAAAACCAATTTTCCCAGATCCCGATCTAGTTAGGTCTAGTGCTAGCTAGATCGATTTTTCGCCCCCGTAAACCCCTATATTGTAGCTTTCATCGAAATCGTTAGAGCCGTTTTCGAGAACGTGATCAAAAATAAGTATGTGTACAAATATTGTTGATTTAATAATGCAATCTTGAGTTAATTAGAATAACTCTTATTCTTAATCCACTCTAGATTACATAGCAACATACTTAAATGTTTCCTTTATTTTTATATTGGTTTAAAAATAGTAAGATGCTAAGTGCATCGAAACAAAATAAAATGTAAAAAATACATAAAACATAACGTTCAATCGATCGAAGACAGGTTTGTTTATGCAACACTACGTAATCTATAAGATTTTCGGCCCACCAAAGAGCCGGCTGAGAGACACGAAAAAAGTGAAATGTTCTCTAGAGTCAACAAACTCGAAAGTGGAGAAGCGCAATTTAAGGCGAAGTAAGTATTTGTTAGCGGAAACTTGATTGCCGACAGATTTCACAACTACCGATTCCTGTATCTCACAATGTGACTGGCATGCCTCGTTGCTTTGATTTGTTATTCTAGCCTCGTAACAATAAGCAGCGAAACTATAGGGTTCCATTAAGTATAGCCACATAAATCAGATTTTGATGAAACAAGATTAATAGATAGTTTTTTTTGTATCGTTTATGACTCATTATTTTTATCGTGTTACTCATAGATGACCCAATAATCTGATTATAATAACTATAACGTCTACAACCGATAACGTGCAGTAGCTAAAGATTTTCCTTTTTCCGGTGAAGGCGACCTACTTTCAGCACCGCATCGGAACACTCCCACTCTTCTGGGGTTTCCCAGAAGAGTGGGAGTGTTCCGATGCGGAAAAGAGCAAATGGACGTTTGTCCATTTGCTCTTTTGACAATTTAATAAAACGTCAAAAACGACGTGAGAATTCAGTTAGTGTATTTTACACATATTAAAATTTAACACGTGCTTAGTTCCGTTCTTTGTAATGTTAGTTCCTAATTTGAAAGTGACGTTTCGTACTAGTGATTTACTTCACTCTCGTTTTCTTTTGTGTGCTGCGACGGCGCCGCCGCCGGTAGTTCGTAGTAACAGGTTAAACAGTTCTTATAAACAATGGGACACGTTGGTGGCACAGCTACATTGAATACAACAATTAGGTAATACGTTAAATTATGACCAATATTGCTTACATTGTTGCACTGAATTGCTTGCAGAAGGATCAACGTGTACCTGTACATATGGTCCATATGTACAAACTTTACCCCTATTTAACTTCTTTGGCGGGTGAATTTTTAATAATCCTTCCTTATTGCACTTTCGCTATTTATGGAACTCTTTTGCAAAATTTCATGCTTCGAGAGCCTTGCTTTCTCATGGTTTAGGCTGTGCGTTGTCTGTCAGTGAATGAATGAATTTATAATTTTTAGTAATATCTAGTTGCTATTGCAAGTTAATGATTTGTTTTACCTCCTCACGTTTTTCATAATTTCCGGATCCGTATCTCTTTTCGTAATGGATTTAAGGAAAATATTATTACAGGAAAACGTTATTTTCTTTTAGAACACTTTTATGACTGATATTATGGGTCATTAAATACTAGCTACCAAATAATGTTATGTACAGGTTTTATTATTTATTTACCCTTTGCGCAATTATGCCGTTGTGTTACGGAATAAATCTCTTTGATCTGTTGAACGTCATAAAACAATGCTATTAAATATGAATTTCATATAATATTTACTTATAAACATTGCGCGTTCCATCAAAATCATCACTAGTGTACTGTTTTTCTTGGAACGGTTATGGTATGAGTGGATTTGAGTTACGTCTTATATCAGTCAAAAACATAATGTACGTCATAGGTGCCAATAATAGTTGTTCAATGGGCAAAAAGTTTTGATAATAATGCTTCATAAAACAACCATAAGTATGGATTCAGAAACAAAAATACTAACAACTCATTTTAGGTTTGAAGTGAAGAAATATTTATGAATGTTTATGACACAAACAAATGAATAACGATGTTCCCCCGAGTCAGATGGACCGACGCGACGACCTAAAGGTGGCTGGGACACACTGGATGTGTTATGTGGAGGCGGAGGACAGTGTGTTGTAACGCAGCTTGGGAAGGGCAGATTCAGCAGTGGACTGCGATAGGCTGAGTTGATTGATTGAAACGATGTTCTTACTTACAAATAAAGCTGTTTTATCCGAGCGTTTGCACTGACGAAACATTTACGACAAAATATGATGAAATCTCTATTTTCTGTCAATGTTCCATACAATTTTTGACAGGAACTAGAGATTTCAACATGTGTTTTCTTGAATGTTTCGCCAGTGCAAACGCATGGTAATGCTTATTTGGATTCCACCAATAAGCGGAATGCTCTAATAGATCAGATTGTAGAATACGATATATTATATGTATTTGCGCAAGACCTGTAGAACTCGTGTTAAGCCTGAGTTATAATTACTTTACTAGATGGTAATTGTAGGAACACTGCGAGGTTAACCCATTGTTAACAAATGCCACAGGTTAACAGCCTTCCGCATTCTAATTTTAATTTAACTAACTATTTTAGATTTTCTTGTAAACGATAAAAAAAATGTTGTTTTAAAAAATAGCCAGTGTTTTTTTGTTACTGAAAGTTGAGACAACGTCCAAATGCAACAAAATAATATGCTTGGTTTTCAAAATCAACAAACATTTTTCAGTTCATTTGTTAAAAAGTTTTAAATTACGGAAAGACTTTAAATTCGATCAAAAATAGACGATAAATAAGCTTTCAATGAATATTAGTTAAATTGACATTGATATGTCTATCACAAGAACCGTATTATTTTAACAATCTCCGCGACTTTCTTCAGCTTGGCCGACGTCAACTTCTGACGTCCGACTTGAAAGGTTCCCGATGATAGAATAATTCACCGTGCGTCAATGGCCAAATCACATGGCCGGTAACAATATAACCAGATCACTTTTACGGTATTTAGATTATTATTTCAATGATTGATATTCTAATATTGTGTATAGGTACTTTTGTTTTGAAAGATTATTGTATCGGATGCTGCCAAAACGTGGCGTCCGTTAGGAAGTTAAGTAAAAACATATCTACAATGTTTTGCGGATTTTACGCTATACACTGATGTTAGCTGTACCTATGTATTATGTAAAGTTTAGAATCTTTTGTCTAGTTAGAAGTTACCTCTGAGGCATTACTGAGCCAACATTGTTAAACTTCGCGAATAAGTAATAAAGCTTTTTGTAAAATAAGAGTCAATTAAGATTTCTAATCGTTTGGAAAATGGTTACTAGGTTGTTTTGATGATAAGAAAAACATGGGACACAACATGCGGAGGTAAACCTAAACTAGGTCTGTTCTTTTTAAGTTGTACCAATTTTAAACTGAAACAGGTGCTTATGTTTAATCTCAGTCGGCATCTACAAACATTCTATACCTACAAAAACTAATCAGATTTTTACTAAGATTTTTATCAACGTCCTCGTTTCATTTGTTTATGTATTTTCCACCTAATTGATAAAAAATAAGTAGAATTGCGTCTAAAAATAAAAATCATCAAAGATCGCAAGTCTTTGATGCATAAGTATAATTAACCTTTGTGTACAACAAGTATAATAAAGAGATGCTGAACAAAACCGTTAGTGAGCAACATCCGATTCCGGTAGAGCTGCGTACAAAGAAACAAAAAAAGCGCGCGTTTAAGTACAGACGCACAGCCGTCATTAGCGATTACGTGCATCGCGATCAAAGACCATTGAACCATTTGAACTTGCTCCCCATGAATATAAAATACCTATTATGTCCACGCGCATTAAAAATTCATTGCTTACCTGCAAGAAATTAGCATAACGATTGCTGCCTCGATTAAAAACGCTATTTTCTTGTATAAAGTCTTTAGATCGCGTTAAGCGCTTTGATGGCTCTATCGACACAATAATTCAATATTTCGTTCAGTATAATACCTGAAACATATGGAAAAAAAAATTGATATAGTTGGTTCTCATATAGTAGTACGAGCAGAAATATCTACGAATGTTTTTTTTGCGAAACAAAACAAGAAATAGACGTAGTTAAAGTCCCCAAGTTGTCTGTTTCATTGCCAACATAATTTCTTTATTACAAACAACGATAAATTTGACGTAGTCTACCGTTTAAAAACGTATAGTTCACTTACTACGTATGCTGAGGTGATTAATATTTGTCGTGATCCCGGCGGCACGCGATTCAGGGAACACGTTTCAAATTCATGTTAAAACCTTTACCTTTGTCACGAACGGGCTTGGTTTCCGTATAAAAAGTATATTAAATTGTAAAATAGGTTTTATCGGTGAGTCGTGTCGTGGAAGTTTTCAGCATATTTAAAATCGCTTTTAAATCATCGAATATTTTTACTCATTGGGTTTGTAAACTTCCATATCCCGCCTCTGAGTAAAGATTGCAACATTGTAAATAGATAAACCTGAGTCGGTTCAAGTGAGCTGTTAGCCAACATCCAGTTTAAAGTTAAACTACCGGATTTACTAATTATCTTTCCTTTTCGTCGCAAATCACTGGAAAATGTAAAACAAATATTAAAAACTTAACCTTGTCTATGTGTACTCTGCGTGTCGCATGCATTTCGCCTTCGCAAGTACTCTTAATATTGTCAGGTTCCGGTGTCTACAACAATCACAATGGTTTCGTAAACAGGTAAACAGTGACTTCAATTGTTTTATTCAAGGATCTGTAACGGTTGCAAACACGAGGAAATTACGAAACCGCAATGTTGACACAATGAGACTGTCATGTTGACGAAGAATCGATAAACATAGGAAAAGATTATTTATCTATCAGTCTTAAGAGTATGCACAGAGCTCGTATATTTGACGCTCAAATTATTTGGTTGTGAATGTGAACCTGAGTGTCCTGCAATAAATGATTGATTACCTATGCCCATTATGTTAAAAAGATGGGCCAAACCGGCCACATTAGCAATTCCTCAAAGCAGTTCATTTCCTGAATCCCAGCTGTCATTAGCAATTCCTCTAATTTGACATAAAAGTAATTCATAATTTGTGGAGCATTTTACAAGTTTCTATAGAAAACTGTCAAACAGATGAATTATTTTGTAATATGAATCGCACGCAGATCATATTATGAATTGTCAGTTTGTGACATTTTACGATGATTCATAATATTTTCCTGTTATGATTCTGCCAAAGTGACTGTTTTAAGCCTACAGGAAGCTTTAAAATTATTTGAATAAGCTTTTATTGCGTCCTACTCCTCACTAATGATCGGTAATTAAGTAGAACACTCGTAATACGGGTCTCAAATAAGTTAAATGTTCAAGCAACATTGTATGTAGGTATGCCCGAAGGCGGATTGACTTCGCAAAACTAGTTTACAAAATGATTGTAGCTCTTATGTCATCGAACGTAATACTTACTCGTGAATGCATCTGTTTATTAAACTTGAGTATACTGTTACCGTTTGGCAATGATGGGCAAACAAATACTTAGTATATTGGCTGTTTAATGTACTGTTTAATAAAAGGTGGTAAGTATAAATTATGATAATACTTACTAGCTGCGCCCTGCGGTTTCACCCGCATAAGTCTCGATCCCGTAGGGATAGAAGGTATCTATGTCCTTTTCCAGGTCATGGTCTACCTATGTGCCAAATTTCATCCAAATCCGTTCAGCCGTTTTAGCGTGAAAGCTTAACAAACTCACCTTTGCATATGTAATACTTTCGCATTTAGGATAGGTAGGATATTATCGTAGACAGAATTAGTCCATCAAGGCAAGAATATTACATTTCTTTGAGTTTCAGCTCATCTTGATCCTATAAATAAATTTTATTGATTAGATAATAATGCTAACGATGATGGCGGAAAATCAGCGTGTAAATCTACGACAAAACTATTTGGCTCCTGCCTGTGCGCGTCTTATTATTCGCGACTTTCAGAATATAGCTATTGGAACGTACGGTCGTGGTAACCTTCGCTTGAATTGTTATCTAAGTATTCTTAGGTCACTAAAATATTTGTTCCAGTAATTGTCAGTAACTTTATCCGTTGATTTAATCATTGTAATTTAAGTAGTTAGATTTGAAAGCTCGGTAAAGCTTTACAATACATTACAATTTTCATAAGTCATCGACCTATATTATGATAGGCACATAATTATAATATATCCATCAACGTTGAAAGCTGGAAAAATGACAGGTTGTATAAATATTACTTTTGGCCACCTACGCGTGTATGTTAGGTGAAGGGCGACGCGACACTCTGTTTCCGTCGTGTGAATCGAGCGAGACAGAGTCGTAAGTGTTTGTCTACGCCTTTTCCGCGTAAAAAGTTGAGTGCGTGACATAAAGAAAATCTTTGCACTTCTCTGGATAACGTTTAGTGCGTTCATTCATAAATTAAAGTAATGGAACCAGTGACACTTTGGGTCTTGTCCAAAAATCACAACTTTGACTTTCATCCTTGACACGAGGTAGATCGACTCTATAATATTATAAAATATGGATGTAACCAACATACAGCAGTAGTTATGGTTTTGTATAACGAACGAAGTTTATTATAGATCGCGGTATTCTAATAAAACAGTACTTGCAACGAGCTGGCTGTGACTAATGGCAGTTTCGTTTCTCAGAACGTGCAATATGTTTGGTGTTGACCACTTAACGAGAAGAATAAATTATTTTTTTAAAGTATATCAACCTGATTTTTTTGTTTCTTTCCAGAATAATATCACAATGTTATATTTAGTTTTTCTTGAAACACTGGAGCGTTGTCCCTTTTTGGTGTCAGGACTCGCTTTATGGGAGACCTAAAAATAAGTTACGTGGTTGTCGGAACCAGCTGCAGGAGTGAGTCAACCTATTTCAATACGACATTCTTAGATCAAACAAGTTGTTTGTAGTCAAGAGCTTATTGAACAATAGTGGGCAGACTTCGGATCAGTAAAATGACATCCATTGTTGTCTATAACGATTTCTTTGCGGACCATTAGCGAAATATAACGCGATCGCAGTCAACCTATACAAATATACTTATGATCGATAGGTTTGCTTGCTTGTTCATACATCATGCCTTCTGGTACTACCTAGCGGGCTTTGGCCGTTTACCTAAAGTATATAATAGCACTTGATCTGTTAAAACCTATAGGTGGGTAGGTATACTGAAAAATAAAGGTTTTAATATTATTATCAGCAGTTTATTATGAATTGTCATGCAAGTAGGTAACTTATTACTGTAATTTATCAAAATACGTAACTACATATAATGTGTTATGTAGCTACGTATGTACAACGTCACGGCTTCAGTCCACTTTTTTAACACGCGTGAACTGATTCACAGCTGACATAGTTTTTTTATTTACCTTTCTCAAAACACATATGCAAATAAAATAGACGAAGCGAAGTAGCCTTAAGCGCAATCCATATGTGTGTCATTAAACGCTGTTTCTATGTACATATAGCTCTCAAATATAGCTACAAATACCATTATGAAACAGATGCAGTTGTTCAATTCCGAAATTGTTGCATGGCGAATCAATTTCATTGCAACTTTGCATAGCAGCGCCTGAACTTGGTTTTTATGTAGATGTTTTTATGTTACCTTCGCTTGAAGGTCGGAGCTCGTGGGTTGGTCTGGCAGGACGTCATCGCGTCACCCACCAGCGCGTCGCCACCAACGGAAGATTAATGCTGATAAAAGTGTTTAAGATTATAAATAATAGTGTGTGTGTCTAGTTTTGACGCGACGCGGCGACGGGAGGGACAGCTGTGTTCTGACGTCACCACGGCTTGTGAAAACACCCCTCAACTCACATTCTCTTCATCAATTATTTATTCAATATAACAAGTAGTACAATATACAGTGTGAGTCCGCGTGAGGAGTTAAACAAGCAAGTTTAGAGCATGATTGAATGTTATGTTTGTTAGCATACTAAATATCAGTGTTATCGTTTATATATTTTTATTTTGTTTTAACAACTTTTCTTTTTATTTTATTACGATACTATGTCTAGGTTTTTACGACTAAATCTCAGTAATAAATATCTTTATTAAACAGAGATATATAAATAAAAGATAGTTACTTCTCTGAAGTCACAAAAATGCGTGTGTAGCTGTAGCAAACAATTAATCGAATTAAAGGAGATGAGGGCAAAGAACTAATAAAGAACAAAGTGTTGAAGAGATGTTTGAACTTCAAACGTCTTCTTTTACATTAGAAAGCCATGAGGCGGTTGGCAGAGGACATAAGTTTAGAATCAATTTGTTGAGACATTTGCGTCAGAGGTGACTAAACGATTCCCACGGTGATGGACTGGGAAAGCAGGAACAGACAGAAATACGAGTAGATAAGTGTTTTTTCTCAGACACTTGTCAACGTACACAGCTGACAGAGCTAATTGCTAGAATTTGGCATGTCACAACTTTTATATTAGTTTCTTATTTATTGCGAACTTTTTGAAAAATGGTATTGAAAGTTTGTGGTTACTAACGCATAGATGTATTTTCACTTAAATTATCAATCTTTTTTTTGTGGTGGTCTTTTCTATTTTTGTTTTTAATAATGTAGCTAATTAACAAACGACTTGACGAGGAAAACTTTACGGAAAAAGTTAAAAACAGCCCTCGTAATTAATGTAGGTAACGATGCACTTACACGAAATTGGAGCAAGGCTCATTCCCAAATAAATTTTATTATTATGGCCGTAACGTAAACCAAAATATTTTGACCGATCGGCTCAATATTTGCGTACAATATTTTAATATTCAGGTTTACAACGAGTGTAAAACTGCGATACTTCATTGAACGTTTAAAGAGCAGTAAATTTTAGTGATGATAAAATATCGACTGCTTATGTAAGCACTAAGACGATGTGCCTAGAGTGTGTTGACCTGTTAAGTGATTGGTCTAAATAAAAATAGTGTAATACTAGTAAGTAATTATAGAAAAGAGAATGCCTGAACTAAGCTACTAAAGTAACCCATAGTATGGCTAGTTCTTAACCAATCGCAACTTGTTCAGTTTAGACATGAGTTGTGAACATGAACATGCTCTGAAAGCAAAGGAAAATGCTGAGTAACAATAGAATCTAAATGTTGCTAAAAATACTGAAGTGCGGATGTTTTTTTCTGCCAGATTAAAACAGGAGAAATTAAAGAAAAGACAGCTACAGCGATAGAAAAGCTTTTTTTAGACACTTCATGACGTTGAATAATGATATAAACTACAAATTCAGAATGGCTGTAAAATATGAGTTATGTGGCAGTAATATTGGTCGGTTGAAGATATCGGGCCATTGCGCTTACGCACTCAAAACTACCAGTTTTATAGGTGACATTATATCAATTAATTTGGACGTCATACGAAGTGAAAACCGTTATACATTAATATCTGATTTAAATATTAGAAAGTGAATAAGGGTCAAGCGCAGGGTCGAGTTTTTTGGCGCTGGGTGATCTATTAGTACTTAATGACTCAGTGATCGGAATAGGTAGAGCTAATCTACCTAAAGTTCAAAGAACAGAGACAAAAAAAGTGGAGACTTCCTTACGACTAAAATATTTTTTCGGGACTAATGTCGGGATTTCGGGACATCACATAAATTATTATTAAAACTGTTATGTAAATAACATTAGCTTCTGCGCTTACTTACATCGTTCAAACGAATATTAGATTATTAGGAGATTACCTTAATTTTTTTTAAACAATAGAAATCGTGCATACTTTTTTTTTAAACAGAAACAGGAATTTAATTCGATAGTTGTTTTACTTTATTAATTTTAGTTGTACTTAAGTAATGTTCTGAAATCCGGGACATTAGTCCCGAAAAAATTTTTTGTCGTAAGGCGTCTCCACTTTGTCTCTGTTCTTTTTCGAACTTTAGGTAAATTAGCTCTACCTATTCCGATCACTTTAATGACACTAGAAATTATATAATTAAAACAGGTAACTAATGTTCATGATGAAGGTTCACCGTTCAGATGACTATATTGATAAACGACATTTGCACCTATGTGTGAAAGTGGAAAGCTGTGTAAGAAATAGGTGATACTCCTACGCATACGACAGATACATTACGTTACGGAAATGTTATTTCTTCCTGTCCTCTACAAACATACCTAAGTGAAATATCAAAATTATTACGATTTCTATTTATAATTTGTCGTAGTAGGATTCATTGCCAAAATCGTGCTGTATTTTTAGTTAGACATAATATTTATCAGCATCTCGACACCTGTATCTTGTCTATCACCGATTGCGTAATCTCTACATACACTAGAACTTGATTTCGGATGAACGTACTACGTAGGCAGTTGGTAGGTACATTTTGTATTACATAAATGTCACCCATCAGTTTTATTGTTTTTTATAGAATCTAATAATTCAATCCGATCAACTTTATGATGAAGACATCACTTCTATTTCCATGCTGCTCAGTGCTCCTGTTCTGTGTTGGAGCCAAGTTTCACTTTTTGCAAACATTTTATTTATTTAAATCAGAACTCCAATCGGCAGATCGTATAAATTGATGCATGGGTCGTATGGTGGGCGTGGAAAGTTTTGGTTTTAAAATAAAAGTTAAAATATCGTTTCTGTTTAACATAATTAGGGTATAATGACGTAAAGGCCCTCACTCGATCAGCCTCGTGCGTTATGCGCAGTCCCAGTGAAAGTGGTCAGACGAGTGTAGCCGCGCCGCCCGCGGTTCAACTGTGAACGAATAAATTAGTCGCAGCGCCCTTCACTGATATACAGATCTAAAACGTCACTCGTCATGGGTTTGTGAAAGAAATCTCTTGCGCAACATAAAGGTCACTTGTTTGTAGGTAAGTTGCAATGTTTGTGCTTTCGTTCCACGTCGAGTTGCATAATTCCTGAACTCATGTTTGAGAATACGATGTTTGATAATTGCTATAGGTTTTCAGACAGTCTCACTTAACAGTAAGTGGAGAAGAAGTGGTTTCTGGTGCGCATGTGCCAAGAAATCTCTTATTTACTTTTTTCTAGCTAGAGCTACTAAGGAGGTATATCTTCTCGTGTTTTCAGTGCTTTCTTTATAACGTAATGTAAGTTTTATGACAATTTCAGAAGAATTTAAATAGTTATAGAATCAGAACAGCTATCGGTAAGTAGGTATCTACTTTTCTGCCTACAAGTATAGTATAGTCTTGATAAGTTTTAATCTAAATTATGAAGTAAACTAGTCCTACTATACGTACTCAGCTATCTTATTAAATGAGTAGGGCAAAATCTGAACCGAAGCTTTCATAATAAAGCCTTGACAAACTAAACTTGTTGAAATATATTGTCAAAGGGCAGCATAAGACGGGTCAGAACACGGAGCCAGAACAAAAATATATAATTATATAATATTTCAGACCCCGAATCTTAGAATAAACCTACTCCTATTTTCACACTGGACAGTTAGACGCTCGGATATGATTGTATGCTAAACAATCGCTCCTACTCGCTACGTTTGGTTCATACAGAGATACGATATATTTTACCATAATTCTATACTTTATAGGCAAAGATAGTGAGGACACTGAGGACCTAAGCCTTGGATATTGTTTTCAGGATTCTTCATGAAACAAGTTCGGTTCTAAGATGAGATAGTATGAAGCCGGATTATCGGTGAAAGAATTAGACGCCATGTTATTTATAACGTATATAAATTAAATAAAAACAAAATTATAGTGAAAGTTTAAAGCGGATTAGTGATATTCCAAATTACGAGGATCGCAACTGGTGAAGCATGTTTTCTATCGTCTGGCTTTATAAATTGGATATATACCATGCATATTATTTTGTTTTAACACTTTCATCGTAGATTAATTTTATTACATTAATTTGTAGTAATTATAATTGGCATGAATATCGCAGATTTTTATCTCATTTGGTAATTATTTAATTTCACTCGACATAATAGTACCTACGTACGTAATTATTACCTATTTACTTATTAAACAACAATAACACTAGTACTACCGTAATAAGCAACATGGTAACAACTTGTGGGTAATTTGTTTGAAGTGTTATATGAATAATATTTTGTTTTCGGTTTCTTGTTTTCGTGCGTCATAAATTCACAATAGCTACATGATGTTGCAGGTGCAATTACAATAGGTAAGTATTACATATTAATTTTAATTAAGTGGCTATTGTTCTCAATTTCGGAAGGTAAGGAGGTGTGAAAATCTATGATGATATACGGGGTGCGATTTCGCGTGTCTGCAGGACTAAAAATAAAAGTAGTCATGTGCTTGTCTTTCACTGCCACTTTGGTCCTATCTCGAAATACTGATCCCGTAGCTACTTACCTATATTAAAAATTTATGTGAAAACGACTGCATAAACTTTTTAATTATCTTTAGGTAAGCTGTAAGACATAAGGTGATATCCATTAACCCGCACTGGGCCCGGGTGGAGGATTATGGCCCACTCCCTCTCACCGAGAGGACCCGTGTCCTAGCAGTAGGGAAGTTATAGACTGATTATGTTATGCAAGTATTTATTATTAAGATAGTCACAATAATAAGGTGACTACGATTGGGCTGCAAAATTCTCGGTAGCATATATACCTAATAATTGTATATATAGATAAATTAAGTATATACTGCACGCAATGTAACCATTCTTCACAGTCATTTGATTCTCCGACTCTGATAATATAATTCACAATGTCAAGAAAACAAGACTAAAGATATACCTACTGCTTAAAGGATTCCGATGAGATTATTGAAACCAAATCTAATTCGTCTTTCTTCCATATTAGATTCTATACGAGACAAGTAATATACTTATGAAAGGAATGTATATGATTTTATATTGGTAACTAAATCATCCCTTTCAGAGAAGATATTGACGGTGCGATAATCTCATCTACACGATTAAGTATCATAAGAACATTTGTTTGTGTTCTTTATAGCTTCGTCGCACAGGCTCACCTTGAGTGCGATGAGTCTGTCGGAGTCGTGATAATAGAATTCAAGTTTAGATAAACACGTCGATAAAAGGTAGAGAGATATTATGAAGATACATGAAAGTGATAAGATTTAATCTCACTTTCGATGAGATGAATCATTTTTGCAACAAAACCCACTGATGAAATTTCTTAAAAACAAAAGAGCATCAGTTTAAATTAAAATCGCTCATAAATCGTACATCCTCAGTGAAGCAACAATAATATCAATATTTATAACCTAAATATAAATATTTACGGCACATTTACAAGCAGGGAGTAGCACCCGTGTTTCCTTCGCGCCGACGATTATTTTATGGCCTCTGTTCCTATTTTCCGAGAAGTTGGCTCGCCTGAACCTTGCGCAAGAGACAGCAGAAAATAAAGTGCGTGGAAATTGAACGAAGCTGCCTCACGCCACGCTGTAACTAGTGTTACGCAAATTAAAGCCCCAATTTAAGATATAGGGCCGGCCTTCTGGCACAAATAGGATACTTTGGTTCCGATGAGTAGGTAGTGTTTACTGGGCCATCCTATTTTCATCACGATTCGTGTTTAACTCAAAAGCGGTCAAGTACTCTTTTAGGAAACAGAGAGGTTCTAATAAACGAAGGATATGGAACTTACCTAACTTACTTACTTTTCTATAATACGCCTATATCAGTTAAAGATCCATTTACGTTTTAACCAATTTCCAAGTAGGTGCTTGCCTAAATATGTTTGAAATCATTCTGCTACTTGATTTATTTTAACTAAGCATCTGAGGACAGCCTTTCGGATCATCTAATATCATCAAACATCAACTTTTCCACTCGTAGCGAAATCTATTCGTGAAAATATATAAATTATGAAGTGATAAACTTTTTAACAAGTTAAGTATAGAAAATATAATGTTTTGAGAGATCAAAAATCTGTATAAGATACGTTTCAAAAATAGATGTTTCATAATAAGTAAGTTGCCTTATGGCGTTGAAAATAAATATAATATCGTTTGTATATTAGTTACGAGTCAAACTTGATTTTTATCTTAGAAAAAGTAAAGGTAGGCCTATTTAATTTTAACAAGGGCAAGAAGTTAAGAACGGCATGCTCAATCAGATACTAGGGTAGCAGAGCGTAAAAGAGATGCAATAATGACAATGCAGTAAGTAGCAAGAAGCAATGCAGAAAATGCTATCAAAAATAATTATGTGGATATTTAAAAGGTTAAACAAAACAAAGAGACAACCACACTTTTCAACAAAGACCACAATGAACTAGGTTTATGATCGCGTAGGTTCAACAGCCTATTGTTCGGAACCTTGCAGGCTGTGTTCAGTGACATTGATATTGAATTCTATCGCATGTAACCCACGGCACATGAATATTTAAAGAGGTAGTAATATAAAACTTTATTACCAACGAAACCTTTAATAAATTACGCATGAAGTTCGATTGCCAAGAAATAACATATGAATTTTATATAGAGATAAAGTTATTAATACAGGTTTTCAGTATGATTTTGAAATAAATCATTTGAAAAACTGCGCGCGTACAAGACGACGCTCATTGTGCTATTTAAACAAAGTATTGTACACACGGCTACACATCAAGCTATACATTTCCAGTATAAGCTGATCTCGCATTGTATGGAAATCCTATAGAATGCGAGATCGGCATAAACTGGAAATGTATAGCTTGATGTGTAGCCGTGTGTAAAAAAAGCTTGTTTGACAAAATACAGCAAGATAGAAAGAGCATTAGCAACCGTGGAATAAAAATAATATAGTTATTGTCGCAAAATCATTTATTGGTTTAATTAGATTAAGAAGATAATCAGGAAAACAGCCACACAATTTTCTAATAAGCTGAATCTAGGGGCTTCGGAAACTTGGTTTGTGGCCTAGACAGAATCTGAAGCAGTTTCCATAAAGTCGAAGTGTTATCAGTAACTGTAACTTGCGTTTGTTATGAGTTATGACCGTCTGTTAAGTTTACGCTACTAGGTAAATAAATATGTTTATTATTATGTGGTTTTCACGTTAATGTAGAAGGAAAAGTTTCAACAGATACTATCACGAATTAAAGGAAAAACAGAGTTCGTTACAATAACATACAATAATAATGTAATTATTTTATAATTATAATTATGCGGTAACTTTCTGTGACTCACAAAATCCACCATAGAGCTTATTTAGTAGTACATACCATTATTCGTTGTGTAAAAGAATGACCTTGAATGACACATAGAATTGTCCTTGGAAAAACTTGTGAAATAATGAAGCTAACGTATACTTACCTCAGCTTTCTTAGAAATTGAAACGAAGCCCTACACGTACGTAAGGTGTAAAAGTATAAGCTGGTTAGGCCGTCAGCACGTGTACCTATGATGTAATCATACGGTACCTAGGTACCTAAATAAGTATAATAGTACAAAGTGGGTGTTAGCGTAATCCCTAAAAGCCGTTTTAGGTATTACATCAGTGGGACTAGCAGTAGTTTCTTCGAAAAGGGGGATTCCCCGTGTAGCCAAAAACATTTAAAAAACATTCTCATAAACTCGTTTGGAATCTTATCTAATAAAAAATTGTTTATTCTTCAAATGCAGTAACTGCAGAGGTCCAGAGCAGTTGATGATGCAAGTTCTGTTGCATCTAAAAGATGCAACAGAAATGAATACCTTAAGTGCACTAATTAACTCAATTATTATACAGAGCACTTCAAGGGTCAATTGAGGGATCACTTGTTCCGGGAACGTAATGGGAAAAATAATCACCTACCCAACTCGCCACTGTACACAGTGTACACTCAGGCTCTTCGTGAAACCTCCATAGAATTTTAACACCTTGATTCAGCCTACGTTCCGCTTTATTTTTATTCTCTATTTATTTGTGTGTTGATATTTCAATAACGAACCTCTGAATGATCAACGAACTTGAGCTTTTATTTCCAGCAAGGTCTCACAACAGTCACAACGCAATATGTTAGTTTCGTGGAGCATGCCTTCAAGGACTATCTAAAATATCCTATCTACTGCAGCGGTTGGAAAAATCGAATGACTAACTGAATATCGAAAGATAGACAGAAAACATTCTGATACATTTTCGATGAGTGAATTTTGTTTATAAGTAATTTATTTCTCATTGGTTTACGCATTACCACGAACGCATTAAGATCATTTACATCATGTTTGCACTTATCTGTACTCATACAATTCAGTCGGGAATCTCCGTCAGTGATTCATTTATTTATATCATTGTACTCGGAATTGTTTTCATCAAAACAGTTCCGACTTACGAGATTGTATTTCAATGATTTCTCAATTAAATAATTCAATGATAACCATATTTTACTGCAGAGCTTGGTAAACATGTTGCTCTCGCTGCTCTCTGTTATTGTATTCAATTGTTATCCTGCAATTGCTGGTTACTATGAGTGTTGTAGTTGACTAGCAGTTATTATGAGAATGTTTACAAATGAAGTAGGATACCAAAACAAGTAAATATTTATAGTGTTTCAGAGTACAATGAAATAACGTTCTAATTTCTATTGTTTCAGGTACTGGTACGTTCGGTCGCGTGTGCCTCTGTCGTGACAAAGCTGCTGATGAATATCTGGCGATGAAGATATTATCCATGGCCGACGTCATCCGTCTGAAGCAAGTGGATCACGTCATGAACGAAAAGAACATCCTCGCCGAGATCAATCATCCCTTCATAGTAAATCTGTAAGTACATCGATCGCTTACAAAGTGAACATTTTCAAGTCCCCGTCACTCATGTGATGCAATTAATATTCTTGGTGGTTATCCAAAGTGTCTAGACTGATGCGACATGTCTAAAGGGTATCATTATTTTTGCGGGATCATAACAACGATGTTTACCATTGGAACACAGTTGGACGTTTAATTAAACGTGCACGGGTGCATGTGACGCACGTCAATTATGTGAGCGCCAAATGTCGGCATTGGTCCAATATCATTACTTACTCCTGTTTTCATTCCCAGCGTTCCGCCTTCCAGTGAATAGCCTACGAACCTATAACAGCCATTCTGCTGTCTCATATGCAGTTGTAACTATTGTAGTAAAGTTAATATTCATTACCATACTTTTGTCAGTGAAGGCGCTATTTAAGATTGCCCCACATACCTTCTTTGTTCGACTCTCGAGCTCTTTTCCTGTTGGATTCATTTAACCCAATAACCTGTTAAAATGCGCTAGTTAAACCTGTATCGATTACTCTTTAATATTTATTTTAGTATGAAGTAATTTGTGGAGAGAATTGTAGGCGCCGAATTAGCGCCAAGTACGAGTCTCACAATCTCACGAGCCGACAAATTTCAGTGCGCGTGCCCTATTGATGACGATCTGGCAACTATCACCATGTCAATCCTGATCAGTAATCCATGATATATTGATTTACGTAAATTTTGTATTTATGAACAGCGTAGGTATTCGTTTTGAAGTGACGTTATTGTTTACTAGGGTTTTCCTACCGACTGTAGGAAAAATCAAGAGGGAATCTAGGAAATGTAAATAACTTTTCTTTTTTAGTTAAAATTTTCTGAAACCGTAACGGGTTGTTTTAAATTCAAGACTCCTTTTACTATACGGCCGTGTAGTAGAGTCAGTATCTGGCACGCATCTCAAACTGTAATTAGCTCACAGAGGACTGATCTAAGTTGTCATAATCGTGCACGTCCAGTTTCCTTGAGCTTGGCCTTCGCGTCGTATGATGATGATTTTACTGATGACTTGCAGGCGGTGGTGGACGCATGACGACTCCTGCATCTACATGCTGTTCGACTACGTGTGCGGCGGGGAACTCTTCTCATACTTGAGGAATGCCGGCAGATTCAGCAACAGTATCGGTAATTACACTTTTTATTAAAGAAATGCTACTTACATGATCTTTTAATTTGTATACATACAGAATTATTAAAACTACATTACGCCAAACCGCAGCATCACTACACGTACTTTGTCACAACTTTTTCTTTGATTACTAGATTTAAAACAAAAATCAGTAACAGTTTTGCTTATTAATCGTTGTAAATAAATAAACCGGAGCGGAATAAATAAATAACGGTTGGAAACACGCCAACACAACGCAGGCAGCCGTACCATGCCGTACGATTTGTGCGCACGATGCTCTGAAATCACCCACGATGTCCACTTTTTCACAGAATTTTATCACATCACTATATAGGCCATATCTAATATAAATCTTATACTAAGAGGAAATAAAGCTGGATTTCAAACAAAGAAATACGTCGCTTGGTGCCTTTTAGACAATCGTTTGACGACAGCTACTGAAACGCTATCTTTTTCATAAACTACATACGGCCGTAAATGAAAAGACGACAGATGTTTTTTAAAACTACACTTAATATTTTATATGATTAGCACGATATGATAGCGTTATTAGCACGATACATAACGTTTCGTTGCATAATAGTACAATTTGATAAAGAATTGGAGTATTTGATGTGAGTAAGGATAGTAATAGATAGGGTTTGTGCTCTCGTAGTTTTGCACGCTGCACGTTTATCTAACGTACCTAAGTCTTTTATTTTAAATTTGGCATTACAACTTTCAAGGAAGTCGATTTCTGTTCGTTGATTTGATCATTTTATACTTTTACGAATTTACCGGTCGGAAAACCATTTATGGAAGATGATGTCAACATGGTGGTTGTTGAGGACTTGGTTTCTAAATCAAGGTAATAAATATTTTGATTGGGTTAGTGTTGTTATGTTTCGCCGTGCCCTCATCTCAGAAGTAGGCAGTGACTTGTCGCTGTCGGCCGTAGTGAATGTGATGGTCGGCAGCGAGGAGTCCTAGGACGCGGTGGTTTCTTACTGCGAGACATCCGTCTCGCAGAAGGAGGCTGCGGAAGGGGAGAGGGAGATCTCATTCACTCACCCGGCCCGCAGCAGGCGCACTGGGCGTCGGTGGAGGGCGGATAACGCTCTCTTCGAGCCCCCGTAAATGGGTCCAGGGGTGACGGACTCGGGGACGTCCTTCGCCCCCCTCACATCAGTACTCGAGGTGGAGGCGCGTAATGTTCCACGCTCGCCTCTCTTAGACGTGGCGGGGGGAGTCAAACACGTCACTCCCCCCTGACCCGAGGAGGCCCGCAGTGGCGGGCTGGCACCAGTGGGGGATTGAAGATTCTTACGTTCCTGCGACCCCCGGCGTAGGTGTGAGTTGGAACACCGGGGTAGTTTTTAGTCACTAAGAGTCTGACAGATCCCTCCGCCCGCGCCAGGGCGGAGGATATCCATGAGGACATTCTACACCGAAAAAAAAGGGTTGTTATGTTTGAGATAAGACTATTCATAGCAAGCGGGATTTGCGATCTAATTAACATATAAAGCGTAAAATAACTTCTGTTCATAATTACCTCGTTTTTACAATAAATTGGCGTAATGTGCAGCACACAGTCTGGTAGAATAAATAGATATGTATCGTGTAGACACAGAATTGCAAAAACACTGAAAAAATACACAGCAAACGAACGACCGCCTCGTATTTTTCTGGAGAAAAGACAAGACAGAAATAGGGGCTCATGTGGGTTCAGTGACGCGAGGAGTGAGCGAGTAACTGTCGGGCTTCAGTCGTAGATTAAATAATAATACTGTGTTGGGTGCCGTGTGGCTTAAAGGTGGCTCGGTCCATTTTTCATGGGTGTCGGTTTATATAGCGATGACGTCGGGATATAGCGGCCTGACAATAAAAACGTCTGCGCCATTTGGCAACTGCTGACTGCTGCTGAGCCAGACATCTCGACGCCCGCGTCGCCGTGCCTGCGCTAGCGCTCCTGCGCGAACCTCATATATAAATAATAACGTTGTGCAACTGTATACTTTCTCCGTATTTGTTTATTTGATATCGACAGATATTTATAATGAATAACAGAATTTCCGACAAAACCAATTTAACAAACTCTCAAGCTCTAAGCGAAGATATCACTGATTAAATTTGGAAAGCGGTTTTAGATATAAAAGTTATAAATAGGTACTTATGTAACGTAAAAATATTGATCTGACAGGATAAGAAGTTGATATATTCATGAGTGTCAGAAGAATAGAGTGCACTTGAACACAAACTGACGCTTGCAATGTAGATAAAATGAATTATTTTTAAAAGTAATGGAAGGGAAATTAAAATCTTTTTAAAAGTCAATTTAAATACATTTGAGACGATTTACAAAATGAGAATTGTGCCAGGAAAATCCATCTGTGAACTAAATTGCATTTCAAAGAAAAAGTAAATTTATATTTCCATTGATTTAAATTATATTTCACTATAATTTGAGGCAGCCTTCATAAGTGGTGGTTGCTCTGATTAGTCGAAGTTTACGAAAAGCGTGGAAAACTTTTATTATTTTACTAGCTGTGCCCCGCGGTTTCGCCCGCGTAGGTCTCGATCCCGTGTGAACATAGGGATAAAACGTATTCTATGTCCTATTTCAGGCTATGGTCTACCCGTGTACCCATCCTTTCCTCTCTAGAGTAAGGAACATCGCGGCGGCGCGGCGCGTTGCCGGCGTCGAACGGTTCGCGTATTGCATTTCGTGATAACTTCGAAATTAAATGTCCGATTCGAATGAATTAAAAAGTATTTTACTGCTACATAAATACCCTTGATGGTAAAACTATTTATTTGAATAAGAATTAATATTATGTTGATAAAACTCCTTCGCAAATAATGCATTAATTTCGAACAAATTTGATTACCAAAAAAAAAATTTATAGTGAGTCAATCTTAAAAGATAGACATATGCTGTCGCTGTCTTTTTTTTAGAACTTTTAAAGAGAAGCAATTCCATCATACATAATATTTGCGTAACTTAAACCGTTTACGTAGCGCACGCAACGGAAGCTCCCAAAAAGGAATATTTTTTCCCGTTTTTGCAATATTTTTAATTTATGCTCCGCTCCTATTGGCGGTAGCGTGATGTTATATAGCCTTCCTCGATAAATGGACTATCCAACACAAAAATATTTTTTCAATTCTAACTCGTAGTTCCTGAGATTAGCGCGTTCAAACAAACAAACAAACTCTTCAGCTTTATAATATTAGTATAGATTAAACGACTTCTTCAAAAAGGAGGAGGTTCTCAATTCACCTGTTTTTTTTTTGTATGTTTGTTACGCTATTACTCCGCCAATTATGAATCGATTTTGATGATTCTTTGTTTGGTAGGTCATGCTTCAGAGGTGGTCCCATATAAATTTGACTAACTTTGCCTGCGTAGTTTTTGAGTTCGCTTCATCAGTACGTATTTTCGCACTTAGCATATGTAGACGATGTTTTAAGTGACTCCGTCACAAAAAAATACAATAGACGTAGATATATTTAGTAACCTATTCCGCTTAACTATTCTTCAAGAGTCATAAAAAACCCTGTAAGAAATCGACACGTATTTCACCTCTCAACGAGGCATCCTCAGGATGACGATTGACCAATTGCAAACCAGAACACGACGTGTTGCCACACCGAGCGCTGGACACAGAGTCACTGTTATACCACAACTAAAAAGTGAAAAATAAAAACTTTTCAGTGTTTTTTTGGAAGTCGGTTTTTTATTTTTTGTAAAAAGTTTTTTATTTTAAAATGTAGAACGGTCATTGTTGTCGCGATTTTACATTGGGTTAATGGGTTTATTAGATGAGTATTGTTTGGGAAGTATAGTCATAGTGTGATGTCATGCGACGATCACAAAGACTCCGTATTGGACATGTTTCCGCGTGGCACCATATCGCCCACGTGTCTGGCGTTCTTAATAAGCATCAGAATACCAAGGAAATCGAAACATTTAAACAAAAAATATTAAAAAGTACACCTTATTGTCAGCCTTATCTTATAAGAAGTTCTTGTATAGCTTGCGGTTTGAAAAAAGGATGCAATGTAATTCCGAAGTACCAGTAACTTTGCTATGTTGCAATAAATGAATACCGTCAGTTTTCCTGCACGCAAGTGCCCCCACATAACGAGAACGAAGTGACGACGTGCCTCTTCCAGCTGGCATTGACTTTACACATGATAAAAATAAACGTGATTTGGCTAATCCTAGATACAATTCAACATGTTTATATACTCTCTCCACTGTGATAAATGATAAAATATAAATGTGAGAATTTCATTAAAATTACCCTAGGTACCTAATATTGCATGGCCCGGAACTGCTATTCACCGGTAGAAATCTTTAATGAAACTTGATCTAGTAGTAAGTTCCTGTTTGACTCAAATAAAAATGCGTCTGTTATAGGCGCCTGCAGAAATGTTATACTTGTATAACCGACCATGACTTTTAATTCCCGATCATCAGTACTTTTTGTGTCAATTATTTAAAATATTTATGGTTGTATCATAAATTAAGCAGATTTCTGTAATAAATAAATAATTCGG
This sequence comes from Lithophane leautieri, assembly GCA_949152455.1. Lineage (NCBI taxonomy): Eukaryota > Metazoa > Arthropoda > Insecta > Lepidoptera > Noctuidae > Lithophane > Lithophane leautieri. Next base: position 8,274,389 of record OX424462.1, on the reverse strand, counting down.
CCAATTTACACCCAGTGGATAATTAAATAAATATCTCAAATATAAAAATATAAGGGTGCTTTATTTATTATTCCTGTGACTACTTTATTTTTATATTTGTACGAAGTAAATGAGAGGTGGCTATTTCACTGAAACCTTAATTAGGCCTTTCCCTACTACCATAGAGAGTAGATTAGGTACCTATCCACGTTACCGTGATGGGCTCTGAAAGACACGTAGATTGTGTATTAAATTTTCACATAAATGAGGACTCAAACGCTTTATTTTTGAACAAGCAATAAAACGAGTTCCCTACCAAAGTAAAAGCCAAATTGATAGGTGCAAAAGGTATAGCAGAAGAAGTTAATGAGTCTATAAAACGGAACTATAAAACATTTAACGTTCGAAATCTCGTAAATATCGTAAACAAGAGAAAACAAGTTAAGGTCATGGTTATGAATTTACATACAAATAGTATAAGGAAAAAAACTAACTTTTACTTAATCCTACTAATATCCTACTATCCTACTAATATTATAAATGTGAAAGTTTGTGTGTTTGTGTATTTGTGTGTTTGCGTGTTTGGATGTTTGTTACTCAATCACGCAAAAACGGCTAAATGGATTTGGATGGAATTTGGCAAACAGATAGTTTATAACCTGGATTAACACATAGGATACTTTTTATCCCGATATTCCCACGGGATCGAGACTTACGCGGGTGAAACCGCGGGGCGAAGCTAGTAGTGTAATAAGGAAGGCTTTTTTTTACTTAATAGTGTAATATGGAAAAAAACGTAATCGTTGTAGATTGGAGAAAGTATTGTGGCTGATGAGGAATTATATGCAACTGCAGTGATCGACAGGGCGCCAAGTAAACATAAAGAATACATAAATAAGAATTTAGAATGGTATATGTAGTTTTTAAACAATATAAGAAACGTCCATATTTTACACATGTAATTATGTGCTTCTGTCTAAAGCTAGGTTTTACGTTAATGCGGTCAAGTCATTATTGTTTTCCCTTGGTAGCTGGTACGGGAAAGTAAGGTGCGCGCTGCGTTTTCTTATTCCTAGATCTTTATGGCAGCCATTTTCTTAAAGCCTCAACAAAACATCGTCTTCCACGTTTATCGTTTCCATAAAATATAGAGTGAAATGTTAATTGTTAAACCCGGTTTATCGTTCTAATACAAAATGAGGTCGCCTCGTATAAATTTATAGGTCGAAGTCATAAAAAATCAATGCATTTTAAAACGTTTTGTCCGCAGGAAACTTCTACGCATCAGAAATCGTGTCAGCGCTGGAATATCTTCACGCCCGGAACATCGTGTACCGAGACTTGAAGCCAGAAAACCTACTCCTTGCCAGGGATGGACATTTGAAAATAACGGATTTTGGATTCGCGAAAAAGCTGACAGATAGAACTTGGACCTTGTGTGGTACTCCTGAGTATCTGGCGCCAGAGATTATACAGAGTAAAGGACATAATAAAGCCGTCGATTGGTGGGCCTTGGGTGAGCACAATCATTGTTATTCATGATAACGGTATCATTTTGTGTAAATCACGGAAATAATTATACTTCCTTCCAACCGAATTGCCTTTCAGAAAACAAATATTATAGTATTCCGTCGTCATAAATGACATTGCGGTAATGTAATGCAAAAACGGGCTCTAGTCACGCTATCAAACTCTATGTACTCGCAGAAAAGCTTCATTGTTATTAGGACCTCGCAGAATTTAGAATTTATAATTGCCAAAAACATGTTTAATACTATGTAATCTTATGATAAAATTTCAAGACTCACGGAAGTATGTACTTGTTCGCTACATTTATTTAATTTGCTATTGTTTGTGCGCAATTTGGAGTAGTCCAAGTCTAAACAAAGTCCATTATAAGGGACTGCTATCGTTAGTATAGACGACGTGCGAACTAAGGAATTAATCTTAGGTCTCATCATTTCAATAATTAGTCTCATGATTCGTTCCTAATTGACATTGAAGACTCTACTCTTATTTGTCAAAGACTTTATTTGTACACAACTACGTACTATATGTTTACGGTAATTCATTACTTGAATATTCAGTTGAATCTTGTTATGCATCTCGTATGTCTCTCGACACTTGTTATTGTTTGTTCATATATATTTCACAAGCACAGCTTCTGTGGCGCCGTTACTATGAGTTGTGTACATCATCGCTATATTATTTAGTATTCCGTTGATTTACTGGTGTCTCCTCCATTTGGGTACAGTGCCTCCTTGCCAATTTAATACTTACATTATTTATAATGGCACCCGTTGCTTGTATCTCGTCGTTCCCGTGCTTGGCATCATACGCTATCACATTTCAACAATAATACGAAATATATTTGCACTTCACTATGCTCCACAATTTTCCAATATCAAGTTACTGTGTAGTCTAAACATAGCAGTGCTAAAGTGAGTTTTAGTTCAACTCATTGTAGGTATTCTATTTTAATATAAGTAGCAATATTTTCAGTGCTAATTACTGAAGTCGTTTGTTGGTGGCGAAATATTTTGTATTTTCTGCGTACCTCCTGCACGCGGCTTTTAAATATTGATAAATGTTCATTCAGCTGATTGCAATTTTCTCTATTAATGACTAATTACTGTATGCGATATAAAATTGTCTACTTATTATATCTTTGGAAGCTGGCACACATATCCTAATGCGCGTCATGTATATAGCCTTTACTAGTTGATTAAATGAAACATTAATTATAGACCTTGACGCTGATCTTCTCGTGAGAATTGATTTTACGACTATCACATTGCAATTATTAACATTAGGGGTATATATATAATAATACCTTTGTAAAATACGACTTAATTGTTCCCGTATCGTTGCCGATCATAAAGTTATTTTTATGATGTTATTTATCGATTTATTTTTATCAAACACTAGCTGCCCGCCCCGGCTTCACACGGGTAGCACTAAGTACTTATCTACGGCGCACCTACCTACCCTACCTACCCTACATACCTACTCTACCTAGGTACCTACCTACCCGACTACCTACCTACCCTACCCTACCTACCTACCCTACCGGAAACAAGATAAAAAAGTATCCTATGTCCGTCTCCTGATTCAAAGCTACCTCCCCACCAATTTTCAGCCAAATCGGTTCAGTAGTTTCGGAGCCTATTCAATGCAAACAAACAAACAATCAAATCTTTCCTCTTTATAATATTAGTATAGATTATGATTTTAATTTTCAGGAGTGCTCATTTACGAGATGTTAGTCGGTTACCCTCCGTTTTACGACGACAACCCGTTCGGCATCTACGAGAAGATCCTGAATGGGCGCGTGGAGTGGCCACGGCACCTGGACCCCGTCGCCAAGGACATCATCAAGAAGTTGCTCGTGCAGGACAGGACCAAGAGGCTGGGAAATATGAAGGTATGAATTTTGCCTTTCAGTCTTGGTTCTTGTTTGTTTCAAGCCCGCTTACAACACATAGCAATATATAGGTATGTTAATCGTTAAACGAATTTAAGAGATCGTTCTGTTTCTGTTAATCGTTTGAAGATGTCAGAGACAGAATTATATTTTAAATATATTTAACGCTAAAGTATTTTGTGATTTGTGGTGCAAGCGGGCCTAACAATCTAAACGAATTGCAGCCAACAACAAAACAATTGTTTTGAAATAATTTCTGTGGAGGAAAGTTCCCACTTCGCATTCTATTTCCATTTTTCATTGAAAACAGTTTTTATTGTTACCTACAAGCTTATGCGCTACAACTTTGTGTCATGCGCGCACGCACGTGGAGTAACGCTGCTCAAATTAATTACCACTTACGTACCACTTATGTTTTGTTTACTTGCCAAATTGAAATAAGTACATTACATTTTTTTAATAATTAGCCGGGACTGACAATTAACATTACTCGTGGAAGGATTTATTTGGTAAGGAATCAAACACGTCACTAGTCCATACTTCCATACTAAAAATCCGAAAGTAACTGTCTGTTTGTCTGTCTGTCTGTCTGTCTGTCTGTATATCTGTCTGTATGTCTGTATGTTACCTTTTCACGCCTAAACCATTGAACGGATTTAGACAAGGCAAGGAGATAGATGGTGCTCTGGGGAGGACATAGGCTACTTTTTATCGACATGCCGCGCGGGCGAAGCCTCGGGCTATGTCTATAGTAGTAGTATTAGTCGTATAGTAGTACTATATATATATTACTAGCTTTTGACCGCGACTTCGCCCATGTCGAGGCCGGAAATTATCCCACGTGAACGTACTACCGGAATAATAACTATCCTATGTCCTGAATCAGGTCATGGTCTACCCATGTTCCCAATTTCATCCAAATCCGTTTTAGCGTGAAAGCGTAACAAACAAACTCACTTTCGCATTTATATCTAATACTAGCTGCGCCCCGCGTTTTTACCCGCGCAAGTCTCGATCCCGTGGGAATATCGGGATAAAAAGCTGTTTTGACGTGAAAGCGTAACAAGCAAACAAACAAATAAACAAACAAACTCACTTTCGCATTTATAATATTATTTAGGATTATATTTATATAATTTAGGAAACTTAGGATAGTGACTAAGAGAGAATAAGACAAAACATGTTAAGTGTTTTGTCTTATTATGAAATCTTCATTTAATAAGAGTTTATAATAACAACAGGAAGTAAGTTTTTTGTTGAACGTTGTAAATTACGTTAACTGAAGCCAATTAGTAATCACTTGTTGACTTCAGCGTATAAAACATTGGTACAATTCTGATAAGTGTTAGTATAATCTTATTGAAGGACGATGCACATAATACCTACTGCAGATATTGTTGCGCAGACACGGGCCGGCTGTGCTCTACGCTTACGCAAACTGAAAATACTTCAGCCTTGCGCTTGACCTGTTTCGACACCAGTTTTGGATTATACACGCGACGGACTGCGCACGAGTACATTCGATATAACCACATGTCCAACAGAGTATTGCGTAGGCCATTCATTTGTTGTTTCAGCTCAGATATGACAAGATAATAAGATTCTCAATTCAAACAATCACCTATTCCTGTTAATGAAAAAGATAAATGATATTAAATTTCCACATTGCTGAGCTGTATATTGCATTCCTACTTTTAACATTATTTTCTTTCATGCACTTTAAATCGAGTGGATTGTGTCCAAAAAGAAAATCTATTTAACTTTTGATGTTGGCTGTACTCCAACCTGTTTCCATATTTATCTTCTAATCTAAATCTTGACACATAAAATGTTAAAGATTTTTAAATTTGTTCAAGTTTTTAGATGTTTCGATTAAAATTTTCCCAACCATTTCAGTTTTAATATAGTCAAACCAATTAAATAAAAAGTGGGATAGGTGTAGATCATTAAATTGAGCTTTGATCAGAATAAATCTGAATTCTCATTGCATAATACAGTTTGAGATGGATTAAAAAAAATTGGAATCACCTCAAAAGTCAGTTGAAAACCATTGGATAAAAAGAATGAAAATAAGAATAAAAATTAAGTTCTAGGCACTTGACCAGAATCATTGATAACTGTTGTATTTACGTTATTGTACAATCCATTTTGTAATAAACTGCGGTTGTATTATTGATAATGGGAAAATAAACGTTCTTAGCGTTATTACTTTGATTGATCTGATCTTTGATTGAACTACATCAATAAAGACAATGACCAAATTCGTATGAAGACTGGTGCCTTTTATTTTTTTGGCAGCAGTCGATCAAAACGGTGCAGAATAATATTATGAATGAATTATTGTATGGGGTCTTATATCGAAAACTCAGTCCGGACTGAGATATATCAGTTTAAAGATTAACAAATGTTTTCATGTAATAAGAAATAATTATTTTTACATCGCATTTTTTTGACCTTCTCAAGTGACATTCATTATTTAGTTACTACTTATATCTTCTTATACATGTTTTTTTTTAAATATTTATATATATGCTATGTATTGGTTAGAAACAATAAAACTGGTCTTAAGGTGAACTTTTTATAATAAAAATAACTTTACATTTGGACATCATTATCGCTAGGTTCTTCATCAGCCTCATTTTCGACGTCGTGTCTCACAATTATACTGTCTAAAAATAGTGCTGGAGGACTAAGGTTAGGTTGATGTCTGCCTCAGTCTAAGTACAGACAACAGCCATCGTGTGAGAACAGCAGCCGAGGGTTCTTTGGGCAATATTAATTTCGCATCCTCAATTTAAAAAAAATGTAAACATGTATTTGAGGATATAACTAGTAACTAAATAGTGAATGTCGCTTGGGAAGGTCAAAAATAAAGTCAAAGTCAAATAATTTATTTCAAATAGGCACATATAAGGCACTTTTGAACGTCAAAAAAAAAACAAAGAAATAGAACTAATTCTAGTTGCCTTGTTTATTGTAATATGCTTTGTATCAAGAATTATTCCAGAATTGTGTGAAAATATCAGTTAATCTTTAAACTGTATAACTCTGTCCAAACTGAGTTTATGCTATAGGACCCCATAAAATATTTCATTTTTAATATTATTCTGAATCGCCTTTTCATATCCGATCGACTGCCGCCAAAAAAGAAAAGGCACCAATTATACGCAGTCTTTTCATTTCAGTTCATCAAAAATAGCGATAGACAAAGCTATATAGACCCATACGAGGAAATTGTGGATTGTCGAATAGAAAGTTCATGTCATATTCTTTCATATCAGTGCTGACTGTAGACTGTGTGACATTGTTATAAATATCCCTTCATCCGCGATGCCTATGTGGTCATGGCTAAAGCGAGAAATCGGGATGCGGCGTACCCAATAAAGTGTCGCGCTATCACGCTGAGAATGTATTTTTAAACGGTTGTAGTTAGTGGTTGGTTGTTTTCACCGAGCTTTTTGCCGCGATGTCGCCGAGATGTTTAGAAAGCCATCAGTCAGGTGTCTGCCGGTGACTTCAAAAGCCGCTGCCCGCCGCTGACTTATGTCGCGACGCAAATACAACACATTGCCGTAGTCTCGCGCTGCGCTAGAAACTGGGTGCCTTGTTAGCCGCGTTGACTTGCGCACACTGAATATGTTTTCTGATCCTAGAGTATAATAATTTTGGCACCCATCTTGGCCTACATAGTGATTACCTATGATAGCCTAGTGCTACACCTAGAGCCCTAGATAGTTGTAACACGGTTTAGCTATCAATGGATTATATTGATGCGAATAATATTTTGTTTTAAATGGATTAAGTAAGAATTATGCTACTCCAAGTTTATCACGAGTCTTCATTAAATGGGCATCGGCTAGCGTACCTTTGTTTCGCTTAATTACGTTGTGGAACTAGACTAGACCAATTAAGAGCCCTCTAATAATAGGTCAAGGAAATGCTAAAAGGAGAAAGTAGATTTAGGTCAAAGGAACCACAAGCTCTCAAACAGACGCAACAAGTATTATGATTTATAACGTCTTTCTTATCTGGCAAACCGCAGATAATAGCACATCGGCTGTAGAAGCGGTAATGATACTCATTACAAAACCTACGTAATATGAAAGTACCTACCTAGTGGAAAGTGGGTAATGTTTGGGGTGGCCTTTCCATTCGTACACTTTATTATATTGGCGTAATAACGATATTGCCGCAGGTTTCGAGGAGTTATGGGACAATTCCCTGCTGATATTAAAGCGAGTGGCCCGCTTGGCATCGCCGTTCAATAATAAATTAAGCTCCGATATGCTCCGCTAACTCTAAATCTGAGAATTTACGATGTCTAAGCGTTGAAGAACGTCGCGAACGCCAATAATAACAAAGTTGCTCTAATTCCAGCCACTCACAAATGCGCATTATGCTTGTAGTCAATATCGCTGTTTTATGATTGATTGATCTTTCACTGATACTCGTATACATTTCAGTAATTTTCGGTTGAGTTGTTCGATGATCTTTGTACTCATTTTCTTTGTATATTTATTCTTGGTAATGCAATGTTTGTTTCATTTTCAGTGCGGTACCGAAGACGTCAAACGGCACAGATGGTTCAAGCACATAGACTGGGCTGACGTCTTCATGAAGAAACTTCAGGTATATATTAGCTAATCAATAATGTGTTCATGTTCCCACGATATTATCGGATTCAAGATAAGTAGATCGAAGAAGCCTGGCAAATTATAGACGCCCGCTCATGGAACATTATAAAATGGTGCACTGAGCGGCAAATACTGTCGGAAGAATATAATGAGGAAGACTTTTGTTTTAAGTGGAACAATATAAAGGAGTTCGAGTTCAATATACTTTTGTGCAATACAATCGAAGCACGATTTAAGAACTGATTTAAATAAGGTCGCGAGGCCGACAGACATTCACGAAGTTTATGTTACCTAATTTCAATACTTCACGTTAGTACCACTTGAAGGCTTATTTATGGCCCGATTTACATTGTACTGGAAATTATACTAAATAGGCACAACAGGTAATTTAACTAAGTGTCCGTTGTTGTGGGTATAGTTGGTTGAACTGTGTTTGTGTTGTCCACAGCCACCGATCATCCCGGCGGTGTCGTACGAAGGCGACACCTCCAACTTCGACGAGTACCCCGAGACGGACTGGAAGGCAGTGCGCGCGCTGGACTCCGATGAACTCAAGCTGTTCGCCAACTTTTGATGGCCCAACCGTACGACTGTGGTTATAATAAGTTAATAGATAAATACCGCTACAGATGCGAGGTGGAGAACAGGTCGCCTAATCATATTTATGAAACTACTTATACAAAGTATTTTTCATATTATAATTAACATCTTAAGTTAAGTGTAGGTATCTTTGTTAGTTATTGAGGCCAAGAGCGCCGTCGTGTTTGCAGAGTCGATAGGAAACCGTCCGTATTTGAGTAGAGTAGAGCGAATTTGTATTTTATAAATAACCCATTTGATTCTTTAATTGTGTTAAACCGGCGACTGGCTGCAGCCAAGACGTCTAGAAATTCCTGAGTATGTAGGCAAGGGATTAATAACAAAACAAGGAGATTAAACGAGAAACTAATCACGGCGAAGCAATCATTCCGGGGCTGAGTCATGCACTACTTTTAAAGGTAAACCGATAATAGAAACATCAAATAGGTATGGAATTTAAGATAAAGCTAATATTGAAGACACTAATTTTCGTAATTGTATTATATAACTTAGTATCGACCTATTATATCAATGTCTACAGCTAGTAATGGAAACTCTTCGACATCGTGAAGCGATATGTTGGTTCATATTCTTTGTAAACAGCCTACTATTTTATGTCACCTTTTAAAATCTTTTTGTAAAAATCCAAGTCTTGTACTTACTTCCCATTTTTCTACTTCTTTACACCCTTCTGGTTGAATACTCGTATGTGTCGTGTATAGTATACCCAATTCCTTTCAGTAAACAATTTTTTGACTTTGGTCAGTCTTATATCGTTGAATCCTTCCTATGTGTGCATTTATGAGGACGATTGGAATTTAACTAAGGACTTGAAAGAAAAAAAAATCATTACAATAAAATTAAAATAAGTAGGTAGGTATCAGTTACATTTTCACCTCCAGTTCTCTTGTATGACCTCTACATAAAACTAAGTAATGTACATGCCTCAGTGAGTACCTAAGTGCACCCAGAGGCTTAATTAGAAAAGTGTAAATATTTATTTGTAAGTTTATGCATTACATTTCCAATGCTTTCTAGTTCAAATGTTAGTGAATAAGAAGTAAGTTAAGTCGCCCTCGATGGCAAATAATGTTTGTGATTTTAAATATTGTCATAGTATTCTCCTTTATCTTAATCATCTAGAAATAAATATGATGTCTTCATTTTAATATTTGATTTTTGTTTCCCGAATACATTGATTGAATATGAATCTTGTAGCGCCATCTAGTGAGCGAGGTTTAAACAATTAGTCTACATTTAATTTTAATTAAACGATTCTTGCAATACGTAATTTGAGAAATCTGTCAAGTTGTTTAAATCCTAGTTCATTAATTTGTTGGCTGTGCCACTAAAAGAAGATCTCACACAATTTTATATTTGTAAAAAAAAAGTAAAGCATAAAATGTCACTATGGTATTATCTATTTATGTCATGTTACTGTAATTATCAGGCCAGAAGCCCGAAAGTCTGACAACCAGTCTTACCAAGGGGTACCGTATTACCCAGTTACTGGGTTAAAATAAATAATGGTATTCAGCTGCATCCGGTTAGACTGGAAGCCGACCCCAAAATAGTTGGGAAAAGGCTAGGCAGATGATGACTGTAATTATCAGGCCATACAGTATTTCTGTGATCTTTTTAGTCTTGACAAAGATAACTTATTGACGTTGTTTACTAAGAAACAATTGTGTCATAATAAAATCAATACAGCCAGTAATTAAAAATAATGTAAATGGTACTAACCAAACCCGATTTGAGATGGTAACGCAGAAAAAGTTGATTATGAAGTGTATTTTTTCTGTTGATTGTAAGTAATGTGAAAATGTTCTGCTTTCGATGTTGCACTATGCGGTCATTCGATTCGCTCCACTGAGATAAAAATTAGCTAAGTATAGCGGATGGCGAATGACCGACACGGAAAATTATTATTGTGATGATTATAGTTAATCGACCACAATAGCATAACGCTAAAGTATTACACTTCTGCTATCTAGGAAATAGGTTACTTGTTTGCTAGACAACTGCATTTCGAAACGAAACTGGCGTAATAAAAATCAGGTTCATCATTGTCAGGAATAAAGAACTGGACTAAACTGAGTTTCCCTGAAATCGGATTTGGCTAGTAACATAATGTTTAAATTAATGTAACAGGGTTGTAGATAATTTATAATAATTGTAAATACACAAAAATAAATGTGTTGTTTAAAACAACTGGTGTGTTTAATTTAATTCATGAATGTTATCAAATGTGGTCTAGATTATTTTCAGTGAAAATAAAAATTGTAAATAATTTTAAAATTAATTACTATACTGAAAACCAGAAATGCGATGCGAATTGTTACTTGCAAAGAGCGTGGGTGGTACAGTCACGAGCACCAATATGTATACATTTAGCAACTTTTGAAAGTGATTTTCTCCTACTGTATTGATTGTAATTTTATGCTATAACGAACATAGTATTTTGGAACCCATGTTATTATGAAATAGGTATCATCTCAAGTTGCGACATAGAATCTAGATCTTCTAAAGAAAAGAAAATATTAGTAAAACAACCGATATATTATATTGTTACATTTGTTACTAAGCTCTGTTTCCTATATCTAAACAAAAAGTAGTATTACATTTTCAAACAATTAAAATATGTTTGGACTAGTCTTGGCTCCTGAATGAGTTATTGTAAACAATCCGAGCAAACGTAAAAAATGATTCGATGTAAACAATTGCGGCTTTGTGATTATTGCTTGTACTATCAACGGTGAGCCAACAAACAGATTTCGAAATAGAAACTATTAATAGTGGAGATGAAGAATAAACTATTCGGTAACGAAATAGAAATCCCAACTATAATATTATAAATGCGAAAGTTAGTTTGTTTGTCATGCTAAAGCGGCTGAACAGATTTGGATGAAATTTGGCTAAGGGGTAGACCTGGAATAGGACATAGGATACTTTTTATCCCGATATTCCCACGGGATTCAACCGCGGGGCGCAGCTAGTGAGCTATAAATTGGTGAGTGACGGGACCCAATGTAAGTAACACTTTATGTAATAAAACAACGTGTCTTTAGAGCCAATTGTCAGAGTTTTTGACTTTATGTAACTCTTATAAGGTCAAACATAAGTCAACCAGAACAGTGAGACTGGCAAGTGAGCAATCGCTATCGTTAGGAGACAGGCGATCCGTCATGCTAAGTACGGCTTTACGTTGTCAAAAACTTATCAAGGTTTATCAGTCATTTTGGAGCTATTACCGTCTACTGAACATAATTATGCATTTTCTTTGAAAGATAGAAAGACGTTCATCTGTATATATATTATATACTAATATGTATTAATATATTAATATTATTATTTCATATCTATACTAATATTATAAAGCTGAAGAGTTTGTTTGTTTGTTTGAACGCGCTAATCTCAGGAACTACTGATTGGAATTGAAAAATTCTTTTTGTGTTGGATAGTCCATTTATTGAGGAAGGTTATAGGCTATATAAAATCACGCTACGACCAATAGGAGCAGAGTATAAATGAAAAATGTTGCAAAACCGGGAAAAAATATTCTTTTTTGGGAGCTTCCGTTGCATGCGCTGCGTAAACGGTTTATGTTACGCAAATATCATGTATAATGGAATTGTTCCTCTTTAAAAGTTCTAAAAAAAAGTCCGCGACAGCATATGTCTATCTTTTAAGATTGATTTACTATATCCTTTTTTATGGTAATCAAAGATGTTCGAAATTAATGCATTATTTGCGAAGGAGTTTTAGCAACATAATATTAATTCTTATTCAAATAAATAGTTTTACCATCAAGGGTATTTATGTAGCAATAAAATACTTTTTAATTCATTCGAATCGGACATTTAATTTCGAAGTTATCACGAGTATAAAAATGCAATACGCGATCCGTTCGACGCCGGCGCCGCGCCGCCCGCGCCTCCGCGACGTACCTTACTCTAGAAGGAAGAGGATGGGCACACGGGTAGACCATGACCTGGAATAGGACATAGGATACGTTTTATCCCTATATTCTCACGGGATCGAGACCTAAGCGGGTGGCACAGTTAGTCCTGAATAATGTTGAGGCGCTTATGTTTAATATTTCGCGTAGTTGGGCGATCTCTCATCAAGCCTGAGGTGACAACTGAACTAATCTTATCAAAATAAAATAATCTGAAGAATCATCAATTATTTCAATGCCTCACAGGTGGCTTACTGTCTTCAGATTTTTAGTAGAATGTAGATACCTACATAGAATCAGAAAGTCTGCCATGGCTTATACAAATTCCAGGTTAAAAGTTAACGTCGCGTCGCTTAGCTCCTAAAAATGCTTCATAAGCATTCATTTTCCTGCCATTATTTATAGAAATAATAGGCTACCAATAAAATATAATATTTTCTTGGTTTTTAACACTGTTCTTGGCACTGGGATGGTACATCGATTTTTCAACGGGTTATAAAATAATTTCTAATATAATACGTGTGCGGTCAGTAGCCGTGTTATTTATGAATCATTAGAGGACATCGCCATTTATGCTATCACCACTTCACATTTGTCTAGTCGTGAGCTTTAACGATATGAAAGATGTTAGAAGAAAGATATTTTTTTGTGTACTAGCATATATTTCGTTGAAAATAAATAAGTTTTATTACAATGAATACAATCTTCCATCATAATTATAAGGTGTTGGTCGATCAAGTTTGTTTTACCCTGACCACAAGCAGAAGTTGTAAAAAAAGTGACGCTGTTGTAATTTTATCTACTTGTTAACAAGCTAGTTATCGTAAAACCTCACCCATTTTTTGCAAAAATAAAGTGAGTTCACGATATCAATGATTAGATTGAACTCAAGCTTGATAACAAGGATACTTAATAAAACCAAAACTTTAAATATACTTAAAATTATATAGGTACCTACGAAGAGATTAGACAAAGGCAACGCAATACCTAAGAGTCTGATAATGTTATAAAACACACAACAAATATATTGCCTGTTGGATTAAATGGTAGATAACGAATCAAATACCATGTACAATTATCACACTTTCGATACACTATCATTGTGGAGTCAGGTTCTTTGTGTGGCAGGACGTTTCTATAAAAAATGTCTGTTAGGCCATTGACTCCCGTTTTGGCGGAGAAGGCTCGAGTGGAGTTAAACGAGGACCCGAAGAGGCTACAGGCTGATCTGCAGAATATTAAAGACTGGATAGCCAAGCAGCTCCATCTCAATGCTAGGACAGGTGAGTAGTACAACAATGTTCCTAGTAGATGATGTAACGGATTACTGTAAGAAATTTTTAAATATAATGTCGTAAATATGACGCCCGAATTCAACATACTGACGCGTAACATTCTATCCTCGCTGCACTCAGGATTCTAGTCTTAGCTCCATTGCTTCGCTCAGGAGTTAATTAATCCTTCGTTACGTTCAGGATTCAAAATAGCGCCCGTGAACTCTGAGATTGCTGTATCCCCTTAGTGAATTATCTACTATACTACTATCCATATGTAGGTATCTTAGAATAATTCTAAGGCAGGTAATTTATAATTTAACCATAGGAAACTAGATTATTTTTACCCAAAAGCCCTAAACTGGTTAGTCTGTATATTGTAAAATTTGCTAAACTGGTCGTACGAGTTAGTTAGTGTACATTTTACTATTAACTTATTTGGTCTGTGATGCGCCTAAAGACGTGTTTATCTAATGTAATCTACAAAATATTAGTTTTATTTAAGGCGCCTTAAAATGGATAAATGATTATTGAAAGTGTTAAGTCATACAAAAACATTTATCAATCACTTATCAACAAAATTGTCGTTTGATACCTGGTATATCTTTCGTCGACAGTGGTTTTTTTTGCCCGACTACGGCGAAAAGAAAGTAGGGTTATGATTTTGACCGGTATGTATGTATGTAAGTATGTTCATCTGTTCCCTCCTATCTTCTAAACCCCTCATCACAAATTGACAAATGAGGTATCGTTGGAAGCGTCTTGATCGTCCGCTGGTTATAGGTTATGTGACGTCACACTAAATTAAAAATGGCGCCCTATAGAACACATAAAATCATGAACTAAAAAAAAAATTGTTTAATCGTACCATGTTGGGTATCGAATAATAGGGCTTAATGAGCACATTTCAAACATATATTATATATTATAAACCGAAAAAAAAAATTAAAACAAATTAAAGTAATAAAAACTAAAACCCAACTACGACTACAAAGGTATAAACAAGACACCACCACCACCAAATTAAAAATCCGGAGTCACACGTAATCTGTTTAGATTCACACGTCATGACACACGTAATCTAAACAGATTAGATACGTGTGACTCCGGATTTTTTATTTGTCTGTCTGTGGTGTCTTGTTTATACCTTTTTAGGCGTAAGTAGTTGGGTTTTAGTTTTTATTACTTTAATTTTAACAGTCAAGTTCTATCAGTTAATTAGTTTTAACTAATAGCATAAGTAATGTTAAAGCAATTTTCTACTTCCTACTATTTTAAAAACCGGCCAAGTGCGAGTCGGACTCGCGCACGAAGGTTTCCGTACCATTATCAATAAAAACGGCAAAAAAATCATGACTGTTGTATGGGAGCCCCCCTTAAATATTGGTTTTATTTTAATTTAATTATCTGTTTTTAAAGTGAATATATAACTAAATATTCTGTGAATATTTCAAGCGTCTACCTGTTGCCGTTATCAATATTGAGCAAAAACGAGCAAAAAAATCACGTTTGTTGTATGGGAGCCCCCTTAAATATTTTTTTTATTCTGTTTTTTAGTTTTTGTTGTTATAGCGGCAACAAAAAAACGTCATCTCTGAAAATTTCAACGGTCTAACTATCACGGTTCATGAGATACAGCCTGGTGACAGACGTATAGACAGACAGACAGACAGACGAACAGACAGCGGAGCCTTAGTAATACGGTCCCGTTTTACCCTTTGGGTACGGAACCCTAAAAATAATTATGTAAAATGTTTTCAGCTCGCTGTAGAGGAAGTACCTACCTACCTACCTTCAATCCTGATTGTTGTATTCTTCCTATGGTTAACGAACTTTCTTCATTCTTTTCAAACTTCATCACAGTATTTCATTATTATTACGTAAAGCCTTTGTTATTACGGCTACGTAATGTAGCGTCATAAGTAATAATCAGGTCGTCTATTCAATTACTTACTTAGCTTTTGTCACTATAAATTAAATGTCCAATTTGATACAATAACCGGCTACATGCAAATTTCCAGATGATCAATGGCTGGTGGCGTTCCTTCGTGGTTCCAAGTTCAGTCTGGAGAGGACCAAAGAGAAACTGGATCTCTACTACTCCATCCGGACCATGGCACCTGAATTCTTCCGGATCAAGCACACCGATCCAATTTTTGACGAGATTCTGAGTCTAGGGTAATATATCAAAAAATATTTTATCATTTTCTTGCCGTTATCCCATTATATTAGGGGATCAATCAGCGCAGCCAATGTTCGCCACCATCTCAGTATTTATCGTCTTCCTAACCATATTATCATAATCATCTTTCGTACAATCTATCCATAGCTTCCTTGGTCTTTCTCTATTTTATGTCCATTTAGGGGTATGAGGAACAGGGTGTAAAGTTCACTCATCCACCATAGAAAAGGGAGGATCCTCCGACCAGACGGGTGTTGTGTCTGGTGGGCAACTGCCCAACGATTGATGTCGGGTTCTTGTATATATGTCCATTGCACGGTAAACTTTAACTGTGCGATGCAGGATTTATGTGACGTCAGGTTTTTGTGTGACGTCAGGTCTTTTTGATGCGTAGTTCGCATTGGCGATGTAGATACCACCACATCAAGGTCATTCATACTCAAAAATGTTCTCATGACATGCACTGATTTTGTTTCCAGAGTCTTTGTCATATTGCCCAAGGCACCACGACCTGACGCGCCACAGACATCCATTATCAGACCAGGGAAGTACGATGCCAACAAGTATCACATCTTAGACGTCATGTCCGCTACCAACGTTTTGATGAAGGTATGTATGTACTTGATTGTTTTCAATTTTAAATCACCTTACCTTATTTTTACATTTTAAATACCCACCCTGATATCAGATGAATCAGGTAAGACTGGAAGCCGACCCCGACATAGCTGGGCAATATATGCTTCTTCTTGTGTCGAAGATACATTTTGTCTGACTATTAGGTAGGTACGTAGCGACTTGAACAGCTCTGATAATATCTTACAATTCGTTTTTAAGAAATATAATCTTCTTTAGCATGATCTCGGCCTACTGGAAAAAGACGTACGTTTAAAAAAAATGAAAACAAATGTCTACTTTTCAGATAGTCTTAAATGATGACGACAACGCCATAGTCGCTGGTGGCCAGAGTATCTTAGATTTAGAGGGAGTGACGATGGCACACTTCACGCAAATGACACCAGTTACCATGAAGAAGATGGTAACCTTGGGACAGGTAAACTTTTATCTTTTTGTTATATTTGAGTATAAATTATAAAAATTAAAATTAGAAGTATTGATAGTAAAATAAAAATAGGCTAGACTAGCGGTTTTTTAATTTGACCAATTTTCTTAAAGATTAGTTTGGTTCCTTATTTACCAATATTTAAAATACTTTTCAGGATGCATCGCCTATGCGTATGAAAGGGACTCATTACTTGAACACACCAGCAGGTTTTGAAACAATCTTCAATGCAATGAAAGGGTTGCTAAATGAGAAGAACAGAAGCAGAGTAAGTTGACACACAACACTTATCATCCATCCTAACTTATAATATTGTAAATGCGAAAGTGAGAATAGAATAGAATGCTCTTTATTATGTACACCATAAAAATTACAGATATAAAAGAGAGGGTTGGTGGAGTTGCTGTGAGTTCGTTTGATTGTTTTTTACGCTTTCACGCTAAAACGGCTTAACGATGAAAGGCACCTGGGTAGACCATGGAAAAGGACATAGGGGATTTTCACGGGATCGAGACTTATGCGGGTGAAACCGCGGGGCACAGCTAGTATAAAAATATTCGTTTAAAAAGCTACTGGAGTTGTAATAAATATTGTAAATTTTTGTAGCTCTACGTCCACAACAAGAATTACGATGAATTGTACAAATACATCCCTAAGGAGGCGTTGCCTGCCGAGTATGGTGGAACCGCTGGCACAGTGGAGGAAATTACAGGTAAGGGAAGAAGTGAATAAAATTCCTGCAAATACATAGTAACAAAATTTCAGTACTTACTCTGTCAGCTTTGTTGTCAACCAGCACGCGCAGCATGATCACCGTAGAAACTGTCTTTGTCGATGGAAGAGTAGACAAAAGGACAGATAAACAATCGCAAAGTCAAAGTCAAATAATTTATTTCAAATAGGCACATAAAAGGCACTTTTGAACGTCAATGAAAAACAAACAAAGAAATAGAATTGATTCTAGTTGCCCATTCCAAAAGGTAGCTTTCGTATGGAGAAGAATGGGCAAGAAACTCCACCGTTACTCTTTTCAAAAATGTTTACAATATTTTGTATACATGAATTATATAATTATATGTGAAGACCATGCACCCACAATAAGATTACTGTCCCACAAAAGGCAAAAAAAATATAAATGGAGCAATGGCAAATAAATCAGTTATGTGATAGGTACATGGTGCTCACATATTTACAAACATTGTAAAAGTATACGATATTACAATATTCCTAACATCTTTACAAGTAATACTAATAAGTCAGTGCGTGATTCCAAGCAATCACAGAGTGTAAAAATCTATGACATACAAATAATAAAATATACAACTAAATTAGCAACCAGTTTGATTTTGTCCAGACTCTAAATTGTCCTATGGAGCAAGACCAGCATGTTTCCAAGCATTCTTATCCTGGATATAATCCTCTAATTTGTAATAAGCTTGTTTACAAAGTGTACTTTTTATATGAGTTTTAAATTTTCTTTCATTTAATTGCAATATATCACAAGGTATTTTGTTATAGCATTTAACGCAGTACCCCATAAAAGATGTTTGTACTTTAGCTAATCTGAAAAATGGTTGATCTATTTTATCTTTATTTCTAGTATTAAAATTATGTCTGTCACTTATTTTCTGCAATCTGTTCTTCTGTCGACAAAACCCGTTTCTACGGTGGTCATACTACGGATGCAGTTCAGCTATGTAATAGCGTAATTTATTGTAGTAACCGATTAAAACTAGTGTTTTACTGTCAAAGACAGTTCAACAACATTCATTGCGTTATTTACGTTGTTGAGCAGATTTTTTTTTTCAAACTGATTCTGATTGATCGTGTATTTTGCAATTAGGGCGCAGGTGGAGATTCACAACTCTGCTTTGGAGTGTAAATGTGGTGCTGTTCTACAAACGATGGGACACTTAATAAGGCTAACGTGCCCTGTCGTCTGTACGTTACAGAACTGATGAACGCAAGTGATGGCACCAAACACATTGCCGAATTCTGGGCCGAATCCAGCGACACGCTACGAAAAGTTCTGTTGTAACCAATTTCATTGACATTTTTATGTCATTATTCTAACAAAACCTCAAAGTCCAAAGTCTTTAAGTTTATGATTAGGCGGGAACCAATCATCATTACAGGTTTAGACTAGAGACTCACTTATAAGGAGAATGAATACTGTTTTATTAAATAACAAACACTTATTTAAGTTTTCGTTATCTTTTTATACCTACTTATGAATTAGAGTCATGTCCATTCACATCTATGAACACTGCCTGGAGCATTTTACGTAATTTTAACAATTTATCAGGCGGCCTTCGCGTGTAGGTCACTCTTCTCATACTCTAATCCGGCGTGAAACCTGCGTCTATACAAATGAAATAATTATAATATTTAGCTGGCGAAATATTTATTGTTTTGAATAAATATTTGCCCTAACTGTTAGTAGATTAAAATAGATATCGACATTAATTTGTCGACATTACAGAGGAGAAAATTCTAATTGGATCAAATTGAACCGCCTCTTACGGTTTGAAAGGATTAGTTTTTTGAGAAAAGAATTTTGTTCATACCTATAGAAGGATGAAAACAAGATGGTGGCGTTAGTTTTGACGTGTTGCCAAAATCAAAACTAACGCCCCCATTTTTTTTTCCAATACATTTGAAAAACAATTGCACAAACGTTTAGCCAGAGCGCCTCTGTCAACGTCATTGGAGCGCCAAAAGATTCTTCTCTACTAACCTTTATTCGTAACCTTTAATAAACCTTCATGATTAGAACTGTTAGATGTTCTACGGAAATGTCTCAACAAACTGGCCATTCGTGATGAAAAAAAAGTTCTAACGCCATTTAAAGTTTTCTTTTAAAAAATTTTTTTTTCGTTGCTGGTGGCCTTCGTTCCATAAATTCTTTGTAACCGGACAGTAATTACAAATAGCTTTGAGGTTTTAGTCATGTGATATGATTTTAGACCTAAAACTTAATTGGGTTTTATGATATTTTTCAGAACACTGGAGGAATAAGGTGAAGGCGTACGATTCTTGGCTGGCTGAGGATTTCCACTACGGCACAGACGAATCAAAGCGAGTTGGCAAACCCAAGACTGCTGAAGACATGTTCGGAGTAGAAGGCTCCTTTAGACAACTTCAAGTTGATTGACAGTTTTTTTTAAAATCTTTTTATACGGAAATAAAAAATACATATGGTTTTCCACTTACGGTGTTATAAGTTTTTTTTCTTTAGAAAATAATATATCGATTGAATAAAGTCAAATATCGTATCAGGAAATGAGAATCAGTAGAAAGCTCCTAGACAATATTTTAAATAGAAGAGCATTCAAAAATTAGTTAGACAGAGGCAAACTCCAAACATTTGTTATCTAATAAGGATTAACTTATAAACAAAACAACTTTCAAAAGTATGAGATCAGACATATATTTCGGCATACTTTTCCAAATGAGCCAAGGGCAGCCAATCAACGACTCTATATTGTTTTCCGTAAGATTTTAGGTAGGTAAGGAGTCAATTACATCAGGTTCTCGTAAATGCAAAAGCTTTTGTATCAGGCTCATTCATCTTGGTTGCTAGATAACACTTACAAGTTACAATCAATAAAATTCAGACTCAGTCCGTTTTAAAGAGATTAATATTTTTTTTTATCGTATTAGTTAAATAGGTGGTTGCCTGTTATTTCCCGGAGACCCTCCAGTCGTTGTCATTTTAATTTAAAATTATTTTACGGTAATAATTGGATGATTATTGTTTCAGTGAAAGATAGAAAATCTGACTATTAACACTACATAATATTATACAATACATATGCATACATACTGGTGCATATTTAATTTAGGATTAACATAGTATTAATTACTATTAACGCAGGTGCACCAAAAAGTTGTCTTATGAATAAATCTATACTAATATTATAAAGATGAAGAGTTTGTTTGTTTGTTTGTTTGAACGCGCTTATCTCAGGAACTACGAGTTAGAATTGAAAAATTATTTTTGTGTTGGATAGTCCATTTATCGAGGAAGGTTAAAGGCTATATAACATAACGCTACAACCAATAGGAGCGGAGCATTAATGAAAAATGTTGCAAAAACGGGAAAAAATATTCCTTTTTGAGAGCTTCCGTTACGTGCGTTGCGTTAACGGTTTAAGTTACGCAAATATAATGTATGTTGGAATTGTTCCTCTTTAAAAGTTCTAAAAAAAAGTCAGCGACAGCATATGTCTATCTTTTAAGATTGACTCACTATAACCTTTTTTATGGTAATCAAATTTGTTCGAAATTAATGCATTATTTGTGAAGGAGTTTTATCAACATAATATTAATTTTTATTCAAATAAATAGTTTTAACATCAAGGGTATTTATGTAGTAGTAAAATACTTTTTAATTCATTCGAATCGGACATTTAATTTAGAAAGTATCACGAAATGCAATACGCGAACCGTTAGACGCCGGCGCCGCGCCGCACCCGTCGCGTAATTCCCTACTCTAGAGAGGATGGGATGGGCACACGGGTAGACCATGACCTGGAATAGGACATAGGATACGTTTTATACCTATATGCCCACGGGATCGAGACCTACGCGGGAGAAACCGCGGGGCACAGCTAGTGTATTAATATAATTTGTTAAAGTTTGAATGCAGAGAAGGCACGAGCATTATTATAATTACCAAGCTTGCTCATTAAATCGTGTCATGCTCATTTAAGTCTAGATAGGTATATGAAAGTATCTGAGGGCGAACAAATTGAAAATTAACAATACAAAGTCTGTATACGAGTATAAGATAAACACGGTTCTTGTAGGTATAGTTATTTTGTTATGTTTATGAATTTCTTCTGCAGTGGAAGTGGCGAGACAATTTATTATAATTTTGTTTATTATGTTCATACACCGAAACAGTGGCGGACGCATGTTCGTTTTAATTTTGCTCTGACCTTGTCATAAAAATAATATATGAAAGTTTTAAAAGTTTACGGGCGTTTACTTCCTAAAGTTTTGTGAATTTGTAATCATTCAAAAAAAGTGTCTGAAAGTAGATAGAGGAACTTTGGTTAATAAAGTAAAATAAAGCAAACGATGATGTTAGTGAGACCCTTAAATCCTGACTTGAAGCAGAAGGCGGAAGTAGAACTGAATGAGACTCCGAAGCTACTCGAGGATGGCATAAAACATTTGAAAGAATGGATTAGTAAACAGCCTCATTTGAGGGCTAGAACAGGTAAATATAATTAATATTTCTTAAGTTTTGACCCATTTGCTAGCGAATTCAATTATAAGAATATATAGAATAAGCATAACCGAATAAGAATAACCGAATAAGCACAGGTAGGTCAGAAACTGGAAAATAATACTGTAGTGAATAAGCTATATCTGTTTAGTAAAGAAAAATCTCTGAATAAGAAATGCAACCAATTAAAAGAATACATCCGACAAGTTATATTTATTAAAAACTAAAAATAAAGTACCTATTATAAGATTCCCCGATACGTATAGTTAATTGGAGAATCGGCAAGAATGTATGGAAGCTGGTCTAAGCACCAATAACAACCTAGGTCATTGGATAGGCATTTTAATATAATACAATAGCTACTATGACGGCTCATTCCAAATCGCTGTGTGAAAAAAGTTGTGGCGATGACCAATTGGTTTTAGGTTAGCTTAGAACTATGACCAACTGCGCGCGAGCCGAGCGAGCGAAGCGAGGGGTACCTACTGCGGCCGTGGGGCGGCTGCCGAGCGCTACTTCCTAGATGGTCGCAGTTACTTGACTATTTAGTATTTTTAAGACTGACTTTCTTAATCCTCTGATGTTTTCACTTGAGTAAGGGTCATTTTCACTCATATTATTCGTTTTAATCATTTCTGTTTCGGACGCCATTATTGTTTATATGGCACCTATAGCCACGTGCGACAAAATTTAGAACTAAAATCTACAATATGACGTTTCATTTCACGCTGTTTTACATAACCTCTAATCGTTGACCCGCTGCATTGCTCAATGCAAACCATTTATGCAATTCTGCGTGTTAAAGTTCAATAATTATGAAAAACCGCTAAACAGCTATTTTACATAACGGAGCTGTTTTGTAAAACAGCGGATTCGACAATCCATCTGCGACATATACCTACATACATAGAAACTGCCTACTATGTTATAGATGACCAATGGCTAGCAGCCTTCCTGAGGGGTTGTAAGCACAGCCTCGAACGTGCCAAGGAGAAGCTGGATCTGTACTACTCTTTAAGAAGTTTGTCACCGGACTTGTTTAGTTTCAGACCGAATAATCAAAGGTTTAAATATTTGCTACAAACTGGGTAAGTTTATTGACTAGGCTAGACGCTAGATTTAGTCAA
Organism: Lithophane leautieri; assembly: GCA_949152455.1. Classification (NCBI taxonomy): domain Eukaryota; kingdom Metazoa; phylum Arthropoda; class Insecta; order Lepidoptera; family Noctuidae; genus Lithophane; species Lithophane leautieri. Next base: position 8,250,936 of record OX424462.1, on the reverse strand, counting down.
CTTTTTATACGGAATCCTTACTAATATTATAAATGCGAAAGTAACTCTGTCTGTCTGTCTGTCGCGCTTTCATGCCATGACTTCCGAATCAATTTATTTATTTTATTTTAATGAAATTTGGTAGGTACATACGGCTACACATCAAGCTATACATTTCCAGTTTATGCTGATCTCGCAATGTATCGGATTTCCGTACATTGCGAGTTCAGCTTACACTGGAAATGTATAGCTTGACGTGTAGCCGTGTGTACACAGATAGTCTAGAGCCTCAGAAAGGAAATGGGCTACTTTTTATCGACATACCACACGGGCGAAGCCGCGGGCGGAAGCTAGTTTTTAAATAATTCATGGTAATTTAGTTTTTATTTTTATTAAAAAAATATAATATACATAAAAATCATTCTGTACCTATACATAATAAAATATAGTTCTCAAGTGTCTGCCTGACTTGCTAGCCTTGCACGATTTTGAGTAAAATGTATTCTGTATTCACTTATTTTTTTTAGGGCAGGGTTAGTCTTGCCGAAACTAGCGTCTCCCCTGGCCCCAAGAGTCGTCATAGTCAAACCTAGCCTCTATGACCCTAATAAAATTTCGCCCACGGATTACTTCGCGTTTGCACATTGTGTTATGCAGGTTGGTACATTCTATTTTTGTGATTCTGAGATGTGGTATTGGATTTATGTATAACATATTTTTTAATCCTTTTTTCAACATAATTTTTACTTTAACTACTTTCCATTAACTTACGTAGGCAGTTTGGACAAGTTGTATTCAAAAGTTCTTCATATTTTACAGGTTAAGTATTTGGAAGACGATGCTTTTATTGTAAACGGGACTCTCCATGTTATAGATCTTGAAGGGATAACTATGACACACTTCATGCAAATGACACCGATGGTGCTGAAGAAATTAGTTATAGCGGGACAGGTATAATATAAAAAAGTGTATATTTGTCACTCCATGCTTTTTCGTCTTGACCGGCACATGCTTTAGTATTCATTTATTTATTTGATTGAGTCTGTAAACAAGTGAATATAGTTTTTTTTTTTCATAAATCTAATTCGTCTGTTATGTTCCCACTGCTAGGACACAGACCTCCTCTGTGTGACAGGGAGCGGCCCTAATACCGTTATCCACCACACGAGCCCAGTGCGGGGTGTAATTAATTCTAGTGACATGCTATTTTACGAAATTCCATTAAAATTTCAGGATGCTTCACCGTTAAGACTGAAAAGTTTACACTTCATAAATACTATTCCGGCGTTTGAAAAACTATTCAATCTTGTTATAAAACTTCTGAACGAGAAGCATCAGAAAAAAGTAAGTATAATACATACATAGCACATGCCTTAAAGTGGGTTTAAATGAACATAGAACCAAAACAAGAGCAAGAGCATTATTTTCTTGATATTTTTATCATTTTAGTATGGAGTATGGATAGACCTCAGACCAAATAAAAAACCAAGACACAGCGCTGTCAACAGTGACTTGAGGCCGGTTTCATAAACATGTATGCACTTAGTTTGGTGTAGTTTGATTGTAGAGTCATTGTAAATGTGTGTGTGTGAGCGTGTATACTCAGAGCTAGCATGCTTCACTGTATTGTTCGCAGCGCTCCGTCTTGGTTTTTTTATTTGGACTGAGGGATAGACCAACGAACGAATGCTTGGTCCTTGTTAACACTAAAAAAAATTGGTAGATTGGGGATAGAATGGTAATCGCTTGTTTGGTCTAAACCGACCTTAACATACAAGTATCTAAGGAATTGCGTATTAACAGGTACATTTTTTCAGCTCCATATGTATAGCAAGGATTTAAGAGTGCTTCATGAATACGTACCAGCAGAAATATTACCGAAAGAATACGGAGGGCAGGGTGGAACCAAACAGGAAATCATAGGTACGACATTTTCCTTAATTTTTAAACAGGCTGTTCTTGAATTCATAACAATCTTTTAGTGATCAGAGTACTCATGGTCATAAATAACTTTTACCATGAGACCAACTTAGTTGGTACAGTAGGCCGCATGTCAGTGGTAACAAAACCCGTATACGCTGGCTTCGTACACACGGCTAAACATCAAGCTATACTTTTCCAGTATAAGCTGACCTAATATTGTACGGAAATCCTATACAATGCGAGATCAGCGTAAACTGGAACGGTATAGCTTGATGTATAGCCGTGGGTACCTATTCTATTAAAAAACTCCGTATTACGTACAAGGTCAAAGTATTACCACCAACTTGTGGTCAATTATACCTATCATAGTAAAGTGAGCCTGATTCGAGATTCCGAATTCGACTTTTGAATCTTGAATCAGTTCATTCATTAAGATTTTAATTTACTTACAGATTACTGGTTGAAGAAACTGGATCAATACGGAGACTGGTTTGATGAAGATCTGAAGTTTGGGACAGATGAATCAAAGCGGCCAGGCAAACCAAAGACTGCGGAGAGCATGTTTGGCATCCAGGGATCTTTTAGACAACTTGACGTGGATTAGCAACTTGGAAATAATTTACTTCGTACAAAAGCGATACTCGAGTTTTGAGCGCGTTCAAAATTGTACTTTTACCCTACAGCTTCTGCGATATATATGATGCTTTTGAGTAGAGCAGAGGTGGCCCAGTTGTAACGGGCGTGACTTACGAGTTGTAGCTCGTAGGTTCGAAACCAAACAAGCGCTTTACTTTGTGTAAATTATTTCATCACCACTGCTCAAACGGTGAAGGAAAACATTGTGGCGAAACCGGCATGTCTTAGAACCAAAAATTCCAAGACATGTGCCATCCACCAAGCTGTACTGGGCCCGCGTAGTCGATTACGGCCCACTCCCTCTTACTGACCTGTGTTCCAGCTATGTATGACACTTTTCAACCAGTTAGGATTGTACCAGGTAAAATCTGGAATGGTTGAATATTTCATGAGCTACGAATGCCTTCAATATTATTATATCAGTCACTGTTTTAAATGCCTGGCTTTATCTACTATTATTTCTTGTTCTGTTATAATATTTCCGTAACAACAACTATATACAGGGTTACTGGTAACTCGACGTATTCCTTGCAGGACGTCATAGTAGGGTTAAAATGCAACAAATTAAGCCACCAAATGTTCTACCGAAATTCAGTAGTTTTTGAATTAGTTAAGAGTTTTAGTTTTTTTATGAAAAATCCCAGATTAAATCATTTGAAACCAATTTAAAAATGATTTACGGCGCGACTGTACTGAAATTTAAGTTATTATCATAGTTGACGCCGTAGCAGACCTTTGTTAATAATTAAAAGTTCAATAATGCCTAAAACTTTGGCAAATATCACTAACCAAACATTTAATTTTTTGTAATTTTTGCTATTACTTCATAAAACTAAAACTCTTAACTAATTCAAAAACTACTGAATTCCGGTAGAACATTTGGTGGCTTAATTTGTTGCATTTTAACCCTACTATGACGTCCTGCAAGGAATACGTCGAGTTACCAGTAACCCTGTATAATTGTTAAGATACGCGTGTTGTACTAATTGTATTAGACAACTGTATATTATAGCCAATTACTTTATGATTGGTAAGGTCGTTATTATCTCTTTAACTAAGTTTCACATTAGACGGTGGTTGTTAATATAATGTCGACAAAGATCTCTGCACTAGTTATGCATTAGGTACTCAAATATCATACAATTTCTAGATAATGTTTAGATAACTCGTGCAAATATAATATTTTAAGAAAAGAAAAGACAAGCCTTGTTTTGTTTCTGTTAATTTAAGTGCGTAAGTGATTGTGTATGTCTCAAGGCGAAAAGGTTTCCGGGTTTCTCACGAAATAAACAAAACTCATAATATTTTGAAAGTAAGTATTTGTCCAATTTTGTATTAAAATAAACGTTCGTCAGGGTCATGTGGAGAAAGGTATAAAACAACACTTCCAGAATGCGAAATAGAGCCACTCTGCATTTTTTTTGTAAATGGTCTGACACGTTTTATTTAGCAGTCTCCTTTTAAATGAAAATGCACGGTGACTCGATTTAGGAGCCCGGGAAAGTATTATAATAAGTAACTAGTTAAAATGTAGGTGGACTTGTCAAATTGTAAAGAACTAAAAGCATTGAAAAATTGGGGGGATTAAAGTGAAAGAACAAAGTACGGCTTTGCGAGTTATAGGTTATCGCAAGTGGTGATTTTAGCTGCATGTTTGGAACACATGGTAGGTTGCTTTTTTTATAGGGTGTTTTTTTTTTTTAATTTTATTAATTATGTTCAGCCATCCCTCTTATCTAAAGCGGAATGAGAGGTGGCGGCAAATAATGGGGAAAAATACTGTACCTACCTGAAGTATGTAAGCACCTAAATATTGTCAATCCAAAGTCGAATTTGATTGTTGTCAAGTAATTACGGTTGAAACGGGACATTGATTGCGCCTGTCGCATGATTGGATAATATTGGCAGTCGGCGCTGTTTCACAACACGACTGTGATAACAACCGAGTTCTTTATCAGTTTGTCGATACGCCGCCGGCAGCGCACGATACCATAGGTGGGTCTTACCTTACTTTTATTATTAAAAAAAAATGCAGTATAATACTTGTGGACAAATTTTAGTATTTAAATCTGTTTCTTCTGTATTCAAAAGTTATATTTTTTACTTTTTTTGAAAGGTTATCTTTATCAGTGCTTAATTGGTTGATAGCTTTCGATAGATAAGCAGTTTTTGAATAATCAATATTGTGTAAATGGGGAATCGTTTTGAATAAACGAATAATAAAAATTAAATTGTATTTTGCAGGTAAAAAACAACAAGATAATGATTCGTGAATTGACTCCGGAACTGGCGCAAATTGCCAAAAAGGAGTTAAATGAGAACCCGAAACAGGTTCCTAATGATCTGCAGCATCTGAAGGAATGGATCTCGAAGCAGCCTCACCTGAAAGCAAGAACAGGTATGTAATTTTGAAAGTTATAACATAACTCCCGTAGGTATACTCAGAAGGGATAGGGGACACTTGTAACAGAAGACCGCTGATACATCGATATTTTGAGAATGTCTGAAGTTATCTATAGATAAACGTGTTATAGAAAGAATTGATGTTTGTTTAATTGTAAGGGCTTATCTTGAAAACCAAACTCGTAGGCTGAAATGTGAATACAGGTTGTTTCAGCTTCACAAAAGAAAAGATGACAACTCTTTCACAAAATAGTTGTGCTCTATTTACTACATAGTGAAGAATATTTCGTCCCATTCGAAAATGTAATTAATTATCATAGTAACAGATTGCATATTAGAGCAAGTAGAATTTACTTGAACTAAAACAGAGTAATAAAATATTATAACATTTATCTATTTATCGTGATCACATGTAATCAATCAACTTGCAGGGACTTATTTCAACGTAATAATAACATTAATTTTATTTTGTTCGTAGTTTTTGGTTTGACCTTGTCAACTTTCATTTGTTTAACGAATGATACACTCAAATAAAATTTGTGATAAAGGCAAGAGAATTAAGCATTATTTATAATCTTACCCTTATCTTTTTAATCATTCTTCACTTTCTCTGTTTGCCCCCCCCCCCAGGTCTCCCCTTCCTCTTTCCCTTTTCTTCTACTCTCTATTTCTCTTTATTCTTAACATAAATTGCATTCAATTAACTTGATTTAAATATGTTTACACATAAATTATCCTTATTTTATTATGGACACAATTGGTTTTTCTCACTTATTGTTAGGATATCTATGTCAATGATGATATAATTCCTCGTGGGAAAAATGCGATATTTTTCTCACGAGGAAATAAAATAATATGATATTTTTTTCACGAACAATTACTAACGTCACGGCATTGTTACCTTTATTAAATCACCAATGTACTCAGTTTGGCTACAGCACCCTAATTGCGTAAAACACTTTTACTCACAATCCGAGAGTTTTGAAGGATAGTGCTAATACTAATATATATGCTTCATACGTTTGAAAAATTCGCATGCTCTATAATGTCAATAACATAATGAACATGGGGGAACTGTCACAATGAAATCCATTGCGATCAATTGTAATTTTATTAACCGACGAAAAAAAAGGAGGAGGTTCTCAAGTCGACACATATTATATAATTTTTTTTTTTTTTTTTTAATGTATGACCACGCATAACTTTTTAGTGAGTAGTCCGATTTGAAAAATTCTTTTTTTATTGGTAAGGGTATACCTCGAAGTTGGTCCCATTTAAAATTGGAAACTATAATCCACCCCTAAAGGTAGAAAAAATGGGGTTGATTGATTTTTCACCAACTGAATTTTCAACTGTGAACCGATTCTGTTGAAATTTCGCACACATACATAGTTCTGATGACACAACCACTCGTCATCAACTCCAGGTCTTTAACCTGGAGTAACCCCCTGGAGTACCCTGGAGTGGATGGTAACTCAAAAGCGAAAAATAAAAAACTTTTTTACAAAAAATTAAACTGACGAAAAAGGAACTGAAAAGCGAAAAATAAATAACTTTAATTTCGGAAGTCGGTGGCAAAAAACGAAAATTTAAAAGCGAAGACACCGACTTCCGATATTAAAGTTATTTATTTTTCGCTTTTCAGTTCTTTTTTCGTCGGTTTAATTTTTGTGTTAGGTAATTACCCCGCGGGTTTTTTACAAAAAATACGATACATAATCTCCATTTAAACTACGTATGATTATTTTCATGTGACTGTATTTCATTTACAGATGATCAGTGGCTCTTAGCATTACTGCGAGGTTGTAAATTCAGTTTAGAACGAGTTAAGAAGAAGCTGGACCTGTACTACACTCTCAGAACCACAGCTCCTGACGTGACCTTGAGGATAATGCCAACGGATCCTAAGTTCATAGAGTTTTTCAGACTAGGGTAAGGAAAAGAGATAAATATAATTGAAATATAGCCTTTTCCATTCCAAAATATTACATAACATTAGGCCTGTATCCTCCGAAGCGTCTGGCAGAGGTGTTAGTCAACTCATCCCATTTCACCATCGCCAGACACGTATGTAAAAGGGGTCGACTCTATTGCGATTAAACCTTCTTCATTAATCTATTTTCTTTTTTAATTAAATAAACCTCCTTTCCAAAAAATGGCATAGGTACTTTAATTCGATTCACTAGCAGCTTTGTTACCATCTAAGGTTTCATTATGAATGCTATTTATATTTCAGAACAGTTCTGATCCTGCCGAATCCGAAAAGCAAGCTGTATCCCCGAGTGATCCTCATCCGAGCAGGCAGATACGATCAATCCACACACAATGTGTGCGACATCATGTGCATGCTGTACTATTTAGTACAGGTAATTATTGCAAGTTAACTATAATATTATGTTGTTATTTTAGAATCAATGGTAGGTACTTCTTTTATATTAATCAGAAGTAGTAAAAAGCTACACTTTTCGTGGCATCAGTAGTGTTCTATACGGCTTTTTAAAGACTAAAGAACGAAGCTTGTTTGAGGAAAAGTGCTGATGTGAGCAAGTGTAATTTAGACTTAGCTCAAAGGTTCTATTGCGGAATTGTAAGACAATATGGTCGTATCACTTTTGGCGAATCTAAAAGTTATTTATATTAATTGATACCTTGATCTTTGACAGCTTTGGATAAAGAAATCTTAACGTATCCTTTCCAGGCCGTCGTCGAAGAGGCCCACTTTATGCCTAATAAAAGATACAGGTGTTTGCTCTAATTGAGTAATGAGAGTTGATTATATTAGCACCAATTACAACCGAAAAACTGGCGCGTCTAATTCTTCGTAATTATCAAACATATTTCCAGCACTATCAGCAGACTTGCGAATTTTCCTAAGCTAACAATTGAAAAAAGAATTTTTGAAATCGGTCTACATTTGACGAAAATGTCGATGAAAAAGACGAACATTATAACCTGTCTACGATTACAACCTCAATACTTGCATTAAGGAAACAAATTGCACGTAGAAATGAGGTGTAAATTGGAATAAAATCTATAATTAATTATTTTATGAGTAATTAGAATCTTATCATTAAATTCACTATCAGTCTTGTTTTGATTTGCTTGCGTAGTTTTAATCGTTTCAAGGTAATATGGATTTTCACGTATTCTGACGCAGTTGGTGACATCTGACATCAAATCTGAGATTCAATTAACTTAACTGACACCAACACTGTATCAACTGCTTGAAAAGTGATCTTGTTTGGAACTTTTTAGTTGTTGTTACAGGCAGTTTTTTTGTCAATTTTTCTTTTCATACGTGTTTAATGTCCATAAAACATGACTGCTGGTAAATAATAAATATAATAAATATTTAATAAATCACCCCCATGTTTCCAGATCATGGTGGTAGAAGACGATAATGCCTGTGTGTTGGGTACGAAGATCGTGACAGACTACGAGGGTGTCACTATGTCACACTTAGGTCAAGCCACCCCGTCGATGTTGAAAAAAATGGTAGCTGTGACCCAAGTACGTATCATCATCCCCTATTATCAATCAGACAAACTGAAAATGTTCAATATCACGGCTTTATCATTTTCTCAGTGTTGATATTAGAAAAAAAGATTATGTGGCTATAAAATCTTTTCAATCTAGGTGCATCTACTTATGTACTATGTAGGTACGTATACAGACATTAAAAAAAAATTACACATCGAATTTTTCATGAAAATTCTTTTAGTTTAAGTAAATTGTTGTATGTATATCACGATACAAAACTTGTATTCTACAAGTTTCAAAGACTAGTTCTATGCAAAACTCGTACAAAATAAAAAAGGTGAACAAAATGGTGAACCAAGCACAGAGTAAAGAAACCGAACAGAGACCAAGCTTCTAAAGAGTGGGCAACATGTATACCTACATATATTGGTAGGATTGGCATAGGAGGATAAAATTAATTAAACTGCTAACAGGAACACTAATCAGGTTTTTCATTATGTGACTATGATATAATACTTTTTTACAAGTATCTTACTTTTTAGTGTTCCGTAGTCAACAAGGAACTCTTATATTTCCGCCATGTCCGTCTGTTTTTTTATAATTACTATGTTATAATATTTTTTTACAAATTAGCATGGTACTTACTCTATTTTGTAATAATTATCTATGATATTATATTTTTATTACAAATAACCTGTTCTAATATTAACGATTAATATCTTATTTTCAATAATTTGTTGTGCCTTTTAATGGAATGGTAAATTCTAAATCTAAATAATAATATTAAGATCGATAGATGATAATTATTATCATCTACTTATCTCTATAACTATCTATCGTGAGAATAGTACTCTATTAGACTAACTGAAGTTTGAGTAGATACTACAAAAGTTAGAAATCTTAAAAAAAGAATCACATAGGTACATTTCGTAGGAAATGAGACTCCAACTTAATTTGTTATGATGGATAGACCGCTAAAAAATTTGTGAAAAATCCCAAAGAAAATTAAATATTATTTTGCGAAGTCAGATATTATTGCCGAGCTTTCCATAGTAATATATCTATGCTCGTGACTGTACATGTATATTTCTTTTTACAACACTTGTCGAAAACATGTATTACACAACTAGCTTCCGCCCGCGGCTTCGCCCGCGTGATATGTCGATAAAAAGTAGCCTTTGTCCTTTCTCAGGCTTTATCTGTGTACCAAATTTTATTTAAATTGGTGCAGTAGTTTTGGCGTGAAAGCGCGACAGGCAGACCGACAGACAGACAGAGTTACTTTCGCATTTATATCTAATAATAATACCCCACCGTTGTATCTCTACGTTGATGTCGTGGTGGGGCTTGCGCGCTCCGAACTCTGGGTCTGTGCCGGTTGAGTTTTACTTTGCCGAAACAGGTCTAGGGTAAGGAGCCAGACTAAGAGAGATACAGAAACCCGCAGGGCAGCATGTGGCGAGCTGTTGGACAGTAGCGACCCCACGGACCATATCTCCCGGGAGAAGTGTTGTTCCTCACCTCTGGCTTGCCTTTATTGGCCGGCTGGAGTGAACACTGACGGGGAACAGAGCTCCCACCTCATTCTTGCCTTCATTGGCCAGCTTGAGTGGAGATTCGCAAGAGCAAACGTGCTCGGGGGAAGGAAGTATTTCAGTAAGATGCTGGTAGGGATCTTGACCGTACTTCCGGGATTGTCCTGATAGCCGCAGAATACCTCTCCACTCCTCTTAAGCAACTCAGGACATGTTGCCCCCTTGTCGCTATGTCACTATGTGCTAGCGACCGTTTTCGGGGGCCCATTATTGAGTGTGCAAGTCACCCCCTGCCATTTTATCCGTGTATATATAAAACATTGATCAGGCAGGGGCCATAGTCCTTCCATAGTTCCAGGTTACCAGTCCAGTTTAGCCACCCTAACCCATAGTTCAATATCATTGTTTTATTTCCATATCCTACAATAACCCTACACCAACCGGGGGTTGTCCTTGGGTGCCCTTGCATAGTGCGAACAGGGAAAATCGTCGGTTGGTGCCCCATTTCATTATGGATGTCTAACGGGCCTCTGCGAGTTGGCTTCGGCCCCTCGTACGCCTTCCAAAGGTCCGGAACCCCAGGGTCCCGAGATATGTTGAAGACATTTTGAATATAATATTAGTAAGGATTAGTAGGTGTACACGCGAGGTTGGAAATGAAATGAAATGAAATGAAATGAAATGAAATGAAATGAAATGAAATTGTTTATTCTGTAAATAGGATATTGGAATCACTTTTACACGTCATATTATAAAATATTTAAAATAAGCTAGATGAGGTCGGCGTTTCCTATCTGACTACTCTGAGAAGAAAGGCCGAAACAAACTCAGAGGTCGCAGTCTCTTTTAAAGTCCAGACATAATCTTGGTCAGACCATATGAGGACCATGTAGATTGGCGTCTGAAATGGTATTTTGAGGAAAGAACCACAACGATTTGAGTGGACCTGTCCAGTCAGTGCAAGCATTTGTCAGTAATAGTGGAGCTCAACTCAGAACTTAAGGAGCTCAACGACTCGACGAACAATACCAAAGAAAGGACATTTGGGTAGGTCGCATAAAATACTCAAATTGCCAGACCATCGTTAAAACTAACTGAGAACGAAAAAAGAAATCAAAACAAAATTCCACATAGTCCTCACATTTACAATAATTAAAATAATACAATACTTTAAAAGTAATCATGTCATTTTGTTGTAATATTCAATAATGTCAATTTATATATAAAACTGGTGATTATTTTCCATATTCAAAATGTTACAAAGCTTAGCAGAGCGAGCAGTTCAATCCCATGCTTTTTTGGAGTAACAGCAATTGAACAGTATATTTTTTCTTCTTTTCCAGGATTCCCTGCCTCTCCGATTAAAAGGCAGTCACCACATAAACTTACCGTCTGGTGTTGAGAAAATATTTACACTTATCTCAGGATTTTTAAATGAAAAAGCTAAGCAACGGGTAAATATTTTTTGTATTTATTTTATAATTACTAAAGTTTTGCTTGGAAATAAATAAATTATCGATTGTCTGTATCAATTCAGACATCCTTACTGTATCTGCATAGTTAAATATTTTCCAAAAAAATATATTTATTTTTGGGTTGTCAATTTTGACAATGTTTAATAAAAATGTGAGTGATTTACAAATTTTTGTGCAAAGAGGTGCTAAGGCTTATTGCTTTCGAACGCGATGGACTGGCCATAAGTCGTGAAAAATATTGTCAGATGCCATTAACGTTTTATTTTTCTATTTATTTTTTAACTCTTAAATGACGTGAATTGTTTTTTTCGTCAAAAACCGGCCTGCTTTTTAATAATTTATGGTCAACCTATTTGCTTTTCCAAGATTTATACTAAAGAATGACCAGAATATAGTAGACGGCAAAATAATTTTCTAAAGAATTGTTACATGCTGAATGTTATATAAATCGATACAAATAATATTTTCGCTTGTATTCACAGTTGAAAATCCACAAAAATCTAGAAGAAATGATGGAAGACATCCCGAAAGAAATAGTTCCTCCTGAATACGGTGGAACAGGGCCTACTGTTGCGGAACTTACAGGTAAGCTGTAGTATTTTACCTAATGAAATTAGTATTAGGGTAACTTTGTATGAAGTTAGTCACACATGATCAAGGTCCAGACTCAGATATGATTTTACCATGCGACTTTATGAAGTTTTAAATGCAATTTCAGAGTACTGGGTATCAAAATTCAAGGAGTACCATGACTGGATGAAGGTTGAGGAACAGTTAGGAACCGACGAGTCCAAACGGATCGGACCTCCTTGCAACGCAGACCTCATGGAAGACGGATCCTTTAGGAAGCTGGATATAGACTGAGTCGTGTGCGATGCTACTGTAAAGTCAATGTTACTTAGTAAAATATTTTTATTAAATCTACTTGCTTCATGACTTTAGTGTTTTAGATTCTTGAATTTTTCATCAGCAACCACAACCATCAATTGTTACATCAAATATTGGTCGTGGTCACAGGCCACATCTGAATTACCAGTGCCTGTAATAACATTAAATGGGTGATAGTTAATTGATTCAGGCGTGACTTTGCGGAAATCCATTATAAAATACAATATATCTCATCCTCAGGATGACGATTGACCAATTGGTCAAGAGTCATCCTGAGGATGCCTCGTTGAGAGGTGAAACACGTGTCGATTTCTTACAGGGTTTTTTATGACTCTTGAAGAATAGTTAAGCGGAATAGGTTACTAAATATATCTACGTCTATTGTATTTTATTAAATGGGTGGTCTAGTGAATTGACGATCACCTTCCACCCAAGTATACTAAAATACACCACATCTTAAAATAAAGTGGTTTATTACTTATATGAAATACTAGCTGCACCCCGCGGTTTCACCCGCGTAAGTCTCGATCCCTTGGGAATATCGGGATAAAAATCCTGTGTCCTTCTCCAGTTCATGGTCTACCCATGTGCCAAATTTCATCCAAATCCGTTCAGTCGATTTAGCGTGTCAAACAAACAAACTCACTTTCGCATTTATAATATTAGTTAGGATAGTTAGGATTATTGATTTCTCGGTTTTACTACAATATGGGGGGATATGTTCTTCTAGAGTAAAAAATTTATAGATTCAACTTAAATTCTACGATCTTGAATAACTGAACATTAGTGTTTTGCTATAGTTAACATAATTTGACCAATCCACGTGTGCAATGTTCTTGCATTTATTGGCATGTGTTTTTGCGAAGGGCATTGCAGTTATTTTCTAATTTATAGTAAAGAACAATAAAAAGACGGTATTCTTAGAGATACGACACACATCCATCATCGTTTAGAACGCGTATGAATGTTTGAAATGCGTCAGAACACGATACTGCAGACATAAAGCCGTCACGGAGAAGGCCGCTTCAGGCAGAATGGGTTCGTTCGGTTTACCTCCTTCGCTGAAAGAGCAAATATTTATAATCTGTATTGTTTCTATAGGAATGTCAATTCACAGATTGAATAACCAAAGGACCATGATTGGAGGTGTTCCTGTTTCAGGAAACTTAGTATGCATTTGAAATCACTACAAACAAAGTATTTGTTACCTTCTTCGTTTTCAACGTCTCCCCTCCATGACTTCCAGTTATTTCGATCCAAGGCTAATATGGACTTTATTATTACAAGTTAATAAAACTTAAACTATGATTTCGCCCTTTGTTTTAGATTCAGCATTCTTTCTGATTGATTCACAGTCAAAAATACAATTTTTAAAAAGCTGTTTTGACTCAAGACGATACTGTTCTATCCATTTTTTCCATCTATGGCAGTCAGATCTGTGTTGATTCTGGTTTTAGCACTATCTGAGATCTTTGGACGTTCAACAATATATTTATTGCATAATCAACAAATGAAGTTTATGGCCTAAGTTTACACCTATCTTTATAACACGCAAAAGAAAGAGGCCCCATTCTATTGAGTGCAATTTGTAACGAAGTATTACATCCACCACAACGATGTTCATTTGTTAGGCAATGTAGACTAAAATACACCATAATTACTACATTTGCATGTAAACGAAGACGTGCACGTTTCCGTTTTCAAGACGAGGTGTGAACGTCTATGTTGAATCGTAGTTGCACACAACGTGGGGAACAGAGCGAGCAAATTCAATGTCACTGAGATAGTGTTTCTTGTTACATATTACAAGTACGAAAGCGAGACCAGGCGCGTACGGTTCGGTATTTGGTACTGATCGTTTGGCGGTAAAATGCATCATACTTCCCGTTCGAAGATATTTTGGAACTAGGCTATTAGTTTTCACCTACAGTGAGTGCTGTGAAGTTGGTGTTATGAAGAAGGTAGGTCAAATATTCGGTCCATTTCGCATTTTTCATTTTAGCTGCATACTTGTGTCAACAGTTTAGCCTTTTTAAAATAATAAGTTTATTGTTATCTCATTGTTTTAAATTCGTTGTTATGGTTATGATAATCAGTTGAGTGATTAAAATCTTAATATATTATGTGAATCACCATTTTTATCCAGATATGTTCTCGCAATAATATTATTTTATAATGCGTAATTACGTACTACGGCCCGCAATCACATCAGTAGACCGGGAAAAGTGGAAGGAGGGAAGGAAGGCCTTTGCCCTGCAGTGGGACAACACAGGCTTCCTTCCATATTATGAAACAAAGTCCTCCGCCGCGTATGTCTGTCTGTTCGCGATAAACTCAAAAACTACTACACCGATTTTCATGCTGTTTTCACCAATGGATACAGAGGTTCTCCAGGAAGGCTTTAGTATATAATAACCGACATCTACGCGGGCCAAGCCGCAGGCATCAGCTAGTATAATATAATTTATTATTATACTTATTATAAAAGTAAAACAATCATTATTAAAAATTCAAGTCGTTTTTGTAAACCATCTGTACATTAAATAATTTCTTAATATTTTTTAATGAGAAAGGATTTATTTTAAATGTTATCTATTTCCTCAACTACACGACATAACAACATGAGACGAAACGCCGACATAAATGCGTTTTTTCTTATGTTTGTTGATAACTATATTGACCCTGATATACGTATATTGACCCTGTAACCATTTTCGGCCGAGTCCAAATAATGGGTAATACCAAGAATCATGTTATTATTAGTTTGTTTATTAGGGAATTGCAGTTTACATTGTTGATATAAGGATACACATTTAGAACCAGCTTGTTTAATTCTTACCTATATACAGATAGTTACATTTTTACACATTCGTATCGTACATTATACAGGGTGTAAGGGACAGCCCTTCACAAATTAACACGGGGCATTCAGCTCCTTATTTTGAATCATATTCTCTGTCTTATGTAATTTTGACGTTCGAAAAGTGCTGATTCTCAGCCTAGTTTGAATAAATGACTTTTGATTTTGATTTTGATTCCACCGGAAGTTTTCTCAGAAAAGTTTTCATTTTTTAATCGTTTTTTCAGTTACTATTCCTTTATTTAAATGTAAAATTACATTCTCTGTACACAGCACTCCATTTATGTAAATGAAACAGCTAAAATAAAAAAAACAGCAATGGATGTTAAAATACTCGAGCGGGCCCCCCCGACACGGGGAGTGCGGCTACGTGGGTTTTGCCGCGGTAATAATACATTGCGCGTGAGGTAATAATCCAAATCAGGTTTATTGGATTCCCATAACGTTCCTGAAATAATTTCATGTACCGGTCGTCTTAGTATGATATGCTGAATTCATCCCATCTGTCTGTGGAGGGCTGTCCCTACACCTTGTATGCCTAGTCTACGCGCCTTTGCTCTATTACGTGCCTATAAGCCGCCTCTACGTCTCGACTACGCGGTACTATACGGCTCTGTGTCGCCTTTACGCGCTCTACGCGGCTCCGACGCGGGGTTTACGCTGAGTCAACGTCTTCGATAGACGTCTACCTAGTCAAAAACATAACATAAACTCACGCCTTCGTCCTTAATTTTTACAGAATTACTTAATTTAAATTATGGAACCACTAGCGACCGACTACTGCTTCGCACGGTTTTTACGACTTGACAAAACATCGAGATTTATTAGTTATTATGTAACTTTAATATTAACGTATTATACACGTATACCTAACGGAATAAATTTTCTAAACGAAGGTGAAAACCTCATCAAAATCTGTTGCGTGGTTTAGAAGAACAACGCGGATATACAGACAAACACGAAAAGCGACTTTAATTAAATACCTCTAATAACAGCGATCAACGAGAACGCAATGCAAACAATTACAATATGTTACTAATCATAAACTAGGAACTCGCTAATTAGGATACCTAACTATGCTGTGTTTATTTTTAGCGTTGGTTATTCATCGCATTATTCTGTCTGATTGCCTGCTTCATTAATTAAACAAAGTTGTAGTTGCGATGCTATGTTCATTCAAATAAAAAAGTAATTACCTGCTCCGTTTAATTTCGCATATTATTACAATTCATATTAAGGGAAGACTGAAGAATACATTTTAATAGAAACCTTTTTGATTGCTGATTTTAAAACTTCATTCTTATTATCAGGTACGCATACCTAGTGGTAGGTACTAAATGTAAAAAAATATAGGTGGCTCTGATATTGTCTGTACTTAAGTATTGAAAAGCCACTCATCTTTCACGAACTGAAAGATAAAACATAGATCGATATTATACCTATAAGTACCTACTACCTATTGACCTTGAACAAAACTCAATCCTAAACAATATCAAACAAAAATGAATTATAACTCATAAGATATAAGATGAATAATTCAGATAGCTAGGTTTTAGGATTTTCCCCGGATCCGTGCCTAATTACGATACCTAATACGTATTACCTACCTTTTGATTTAGGCTTGACAACAAATTAATGATCGAAAATGGCTGTTCGGCCCCTAACCGCAGCTCTCGCGAAGAAGGCCGCTAAAGAAATAAATGAGGATCCCCAAAGGGTTCAGTCTGACCTCGCAGCCATAAAAGAATGGCTCAAAAAGCAGCCACATCTGAAATCTGTACAACCAAGTAAGTATGATACATACCTTTTTTTTTAAAGCAATTCAAATTCTAAATACTTCCTAAAATTTTTATTGAGATCGCCATCATACGAGAATTCACAATAACAAGAAAAACATAGGAATATTCTTAAATAATAATATGAATATTATATTGCTGTCTGCGCTTTATTGTTCATAGTAGCGCCATCTATGTGACACTTCATGAAATAATGCAGCAAAGAATGCTACATATTACAAAAGTTGGCAACCCAAAGTCTGCCGTCTGTGTGTAAATTTCTTTCATCATTAGTTCCGTATCATATTGAATAGATGTCGCTGCAAGTATCTATTGCGAATTGTTTCCCAGCATGCGTTATCAGTATCACAGAGTGATATCCCTGCTTTAGGAGTTTTACAAGGATAACCAAGAAAGAATATGAATCTTAAACAAGCAATAAATGTATTAAAACGAAAAACAATTAATTTACAGCGGATCAATGGCTGATAGGATTTTTGCGCGGTGGAAAATACAGCCTCGAAAGAGCGAAAGAGAAGTTGGATATGTATTATACTTTAAAAACGATTGTGCCAGAATTTTTCGCAAACAGAGATCCCAGCGGGACAAAGGTTCAAGAAATACTTAAACTCGGGTAAGAAAATATTTTTACCCCAGCGTCTAATCAATGCTTCCTAAATGAGGAAAGTGGAACAGCGGCCACTTTCCGCTAAAATGTGGTTTTGGAAACGACTCCAGTGTTCTACTTTATTTTTGTGCGAATATAAATATTCTAGCAGTAGTAGTTCGTGCCTGTGGGATAATCAAACATGAATTTTTCATTTATTTTCAGGGTTTTCCTGCCACTGAAGAATTGTACAGGAGAAGATGCCCCACGAATAAGTTTAATGAGGCTAGGGGTGTTCGACCCCTCTAAGTATCACCTATCTGACTTAATTAAGGTGGCTCTCATGGTGACCGAGATATTAATGCTCGAAGATGACAATTTCTCTGTTTCTGGCGAGGTAGGATCACTTTACCGACATTCCGGTCAAGATGGGATTATAAGGGTCGTGTCGGGGCCTTTCTTTTTTCCATAATAAGAACTGAGCAAGGAATGTGAATCTATATTAGCAAAAACATCCTCCAAAAGATGGTTTTATTGTTAATCAACATTATTTTAATAAGAATATGGGCCATTGCTGAATCAAGCATTCTGTTTCAGGTTGTAGTAGTGGATATGAAAAATGTAGGTATAAGTGTACTAAGCCAATGGACTCCAGCCTTAGCCAAGAAGGTCATATCATGCTTCGAGAAGGGTCTCCCAGTGCGAGTAAAGGGAAACCACATCCTGAACACACCAGCAGGATTTGAAACGGCATTCACAATATTTAAAACATTTTTAGCAGAAAAATTAAAGAAGAGAGTAAGGAAATGACTTTATGTTGAAATAATAATTTGCATTAGTCACATATTTCTTAGTAATTTTGTATACAAAACAATACAACTTCTAATTGAACGTTTGTAATATGAAACAAGTATCGATTCTCTGAAGCAGACTGAACAAAAGCAGGTAAGTAATAATAACATCTTTGTTTTGATTTTAGATTCGTGTCCATAATCAAAACTATGCGGCCATGTATAAAATAATACCGAAGTCTGTCCTCCCAGTCGAATATGGTGGTACCGACGGCAACTTGCAAGAATTAACAGGTACCTATCAACCTACCTAACGTAACTTCTAATAAAACTTAATTAAATGTTAGCGTTACTTTATTACGCGGTATATTGTTGTGTAACAACTAACGATTACCTAAACATATTGCACTAAGTATCTAATAAATGACATGTGTAAACAACCTGTGTTACAACGGCGCCGGCGACTAGAAACTCACACATAATGTAATTTTCGCAGATCACTGGAAAGCTAAAGTAGAGAGTTATGGCGACTGGTTCTTGAAACAAGAGGAGGCTCGCTCTGACGAGTCCAAGAGGCGTGGCACTCCCAAGAACTCCTCAAACTTGTTTGGAGTAGAAGGATCCTTCAGGAAATTAGACTTCGATTAATTATATTGAACTAATAGAGTAATGTTTATTTTGATGATGATTTTTGTGTTATATAAACAAATAATTAATTATAAGTATTTTAAATCCCGAAGGTTTTTTTTTATTTCTTAGATATATAAGGCTTTCATCACAAAAAGTCGATGAAGAAGAAAGTCGCAAGTACTCCACGTTGCTTTTATTCTTTGATTGATGAGCGACCTATTTCACCAAACTATTCTTAATGAGCCATTAAGAAATGTTATTTTAAAATTGATGTGGACGTCAACAAGGTTTACTTTCTGTTGCAGTGATTTTGTTTAACCATTCGTTAGTACGCGGGGAAACACTCACTACGTCTAACGGGCCGTTATCTGTGAGATTGGACGTTAAAACTAACTAACAGAGTATAGTGAAACTAACTCTAATATGTATAGTATGCACCTTCCATTGATACATTGGCAATACATCGCACCTTTGGTGCAACAAAGTCACAACAGCTCATTTTTTAATTTTACAGGAGGGGACTTTTAATATTTTTTTCGCATTTATTTCCTCATTTCTGGATTACTATTTATAGTAGGTTTGAAATCTTTATAAAATTAATATTTTATTTTGTTTGCAATAGTTTTACGTTAAAAATCTTATATTGAATTATCAAAAATCCTAATAAAAGACATAACAAAAAAAGTGTCCTGAATTGTGACTTTGTTGCACCGAAGGTGCGACATGTAAATATAAAATAGAATACCTAAATGCTAAGAACGTTCACTTACAATACGGCATTGTTTAGCACATTTCCTTCAGTTCCAAAATAGGTTAACCAATTTACATTTCATGGCATAGTAATCAAGTTTTCTCCGTAGATTTTGATCTAGAAAACATGCAGTAAAAATAGCGTTCTCAGTTATAATTGAGCGTTGCATTTTATAAGCACATATCATGCTTCGGAAGCAGGTAGCATGTTCAAGCATGCGATTCAGTGTAAATCTTTCGGTTAAAAATGGACCGAATGTAATGTCTGATACATAAGTGTGTTCAACCTTAAATCGCATTACAAGTCTTACAAAATACAAGCATTCTTAAATTAAGTATAAATCAGAATTAGGTAATTAAAACAAGTAAGCATTGACTGGACTGACAGATTTTATTTTAATGAATATGTAGGCTAGTCGTTGTAGGCGGCTGAGGTAACCTTGGCTTGAGGCTTGAAACCTTAATTAATACAATCTAGCACCACTGAGTTTAGTAACCCAGACGATTGCTTGTTGTAGTCCGATTGGCAATCAGACAATAACAACCGATACCTCTAAGATAAACAAAGATCTTGACATAGCTAACAGATTTTATTCCACTTAACTCTAAAAAGTCTGACGTTCTTAATCTAATTAAATGATCATCTTTGACAGTTCTTTTTAATTGATCTGACATTCATAATGATTACAAGTAAAATTTTGTTATTTGATCGAGCGGTGAAACGCGAGTCCATATTGTTTTAGACGATAGTGAAATTACATTTCAAATGTCGTATCACTTACTTGTTTTAAAAGCATAAGAACCAAACAAAGATAATTTTCTAGGGTACATTCAAATTCGTCCAGTATAAGTAGAACTGCGCGTTCCGTTTCCAGCTGGCAGTGTGTTTGGTGTTTTATGAAAGCGGTGGGCGGTGAGGCGCGCGCGCCGCTGTCAGTCGTGTTTGGTTATCAGAAGCGCGCGCGTGTCGGAGGTGCGCACCGCGGATATTTTGATATGAGCCCGCTCACCCGTGCCCGCGGCTTGTGTTACCTTGTGTTTGCTACCACCACGCCATGACACAAGAGGAGTGTTGCACCCGGCTCGACTACGAGCTCCAGTCGTCTTCCGGAAATGCTTCCGACGAAGACAGTGTTATCATCAGAAAGGACAGGGCAAGCGTTAGAGATATGATTCTCCGCTTTGAAAGAACCAACTTAAACAACTTCGGCGGCTCGAGAGAGTCGCTCGACAAGTGCAAATCACCTTTGGGAAGTTTGACAAGTGTAGCTAATCCTATTCAGTCCCATTTTCAGCATTTGTGTCCAGTGACAAAGTCTCAAGACAGAAACTCTAACGTATCAGTGAATTCCATTTTATCTAATGCTTCAGAACATAGTTATGAATCTAGTTCATCAGGTTTTATCTCAGATAGAAAATCAGGAGACGTGCTTGTGCCTCACAGACCTGCCCCACCACCTCCGGATCAATTTAAGGATGCCCCTTCACCTTCACCGGAGAGGAAATCACATGTTCCGGAGGAAATCACGTTTAAGGAAAGACGGTATTCCTTTACTACGCCGCACGCGTCACCGGTCGTTATGAGGCGCTCACGACAGCCACCTGTCATTAGGAGAAAATCTACAGCAGGTCAAGGACACCCCGGGGAAAGGCATTGGTCTTACGGGGTTAAACAAAGTGATCTAGAAAAGTTGTTAAGACTTAAACGTTCAGATCCGTCTGACAATGAGGAAGAATCAACTAGTCAAGAGCCCGTTGAAGAATCGTCAGAAAATGATAGCTCTGATAGTAGTAGCGATTCAAGTGATAATTTGAGTAATGGCAAGGAATACGTACTGAACTTAGAAGATGGTGCAGCGGAAACGTTGTCGACCGATCATTCTACGGACACGTTGATACACGAAGAAAATAGTGATGAACAAAGTGAAAGAGGTGATGATGTGTCTGTTTCTTCGGGTGACTTTGGTGATCGTGTTAATTATGACAATGTTAGTATTAAGTCGATATCCTCTTTCGACATGGTTCCATACCAGAAGTATGATAGCATTACTGTGTCTTCGGACGAGTTCGGCTCTGAGGTGTGCCACGCGCCGGACTCAGAGTTTCTTACTGTGAGTGCAGTGAACGAATGGTGTATTTCCAAGTCTACGGAACCGGTATTGATGCCGGTGGAATCGAAAAAGGAGAAATATCGCAGGTGAGGTCACTCGAGTTTTTTCAAGATATCGAGAAAAATATTTGCGATATCGCCGCTTGGCTTTGTCACGGTATGATAAGATATGTTTTACCTTCTAAGTGTGTGTAGGTATGGCTAGTGCGTCTTTGTTTTAGCCTTATGTGCGATTTGTTGAATGAATACTGATTCGTTTTACGTTTATCATATTATATTTTTTAAACGTAAAAATGAACTAGAACGCTTACTTGCTGCATACAAACTCGCGCATGTACGTTCTACTGTCTTGTTACCGTGTATGAGGTTTCACCTTGATGTTTATTCATATGGTGCGAGGCAAGTGGGCAGGTGGCTTATACGCATTTACCGTCCGATGATGACATTTAGATTTATTTCTACAGTGGCAGTTAGTTAAGCCGATTATCGATGAATAAAACATAATATCAGTCAATAACCAAGTAATATTAAAAAAAAATCACAAACTCAAAATGACAAAACGATTTTAGATATAGGCCATTGATTCCGTATTTGAAACTTTGCTCGGAGCCAGAATAAAAACACCCGAGAAGAATAAGTTCACGGTTAAAAAAAAAAAACAAACAACATGGTGGTCATTGCCGTTTACGAAACATTATAATATTAACAGAAAACAGATTATATAGGTAAACAATAATAATAATCAAAGTAAAAAAAATAAGAATTTTGATTTCATATCAAACAAAATCAAAATTCTTCATATATTTTTGCACGTGATTCACAAAGATTCTTGTATCTTATGAAGAATGATAAATAGTCGTCAACGTAGGTGGCAAGGTCGTTGTATGTTGTTCCTGTGCGAAGCGTACCTAATTATTATGCTCGTATCTATAGTTATTATAACGGCATACTATGTCCAGCAATGGACCGCCACATCTACCATATACAGAGTTGATGGGTTGCTTGCAGTAGTTGCTATAATTATTTAAAACAAATGAACACTCGATGTTATTGGATTGAACAGTCGTTTAAAACATTAAACACTTATTTGATTTAGATGCGCACTGCGACGTCTTAGTAACTATATGTGCCACATATTATGTATTCCTTGTATTCAAATTAAAATTCGGAAATGCCATTTACCCATTTTATGGGCAGAAGTTTCTATACCTTTGATCGATCTCTTAGTACCTTTAATGGAAGCTGTTTCGAAGTCTGGTTTTTTTTCACCCAAAACTCTTTGCATAAAATAATTACGTTTGAAAACAAAAAGATCTTAAAGCACCATATCGTTTTCAGCGTCCATTCAATGAACGGTGTAAGTATTATAAAATCAATATTACCAATTTACAGTTCATTGTTTCCTTTCCCCGTTTAGTTTTAATTTTGCTCATATGGCGAGCGTTGAGTTACGCTAAAACATCTTTGTTGAGTTACTGACGGTTCCTTGCATAGTTATGTACATTACAAAGCATGGAAAATGCAAATTCTTCATAAATGTAAATGTAGATTGTAGGTATATAAACACTCTTCGTAAGTCGTAGGTTTTTCCTTACCTTGAAAAATTACTCTTATTATTAGTAGGTACCTACTAATAAATAAAGCATGTTTGCATCCATTTAGATAGTATTACATCATCGATTGACTTGTGTCTCGTTTACTAATTCGCTGTAGATGTATTAGAATCATAACTATAACCGAACCGCTACGTTCTGCTGTTTATAAACAC
The DNA here is from genome assembly GCA_949152455.1 of Lithophane leautieri. Lineage (NCBI taxonomy): Eukaryota > Metazoa > Arthropoda > Insecta > Lepidoptera > Noctuidae > Lithophane > Lithophane leautieri. The sequence continues at coordinate 8,227,326 of OX424462.1, read as the reverse complement.
AGTTATTTAAATTCAATGTGTACCTATTTTGCATGTTTATTATACATATATGTATGTGAGTAAAATATAGATACATAGGTACTCCTGTTTCCTTGGCTAACAGCTTAGCTTGTTTGTGAGTGAACAGTGGTATAAGTGTTATTTTAAATAATAGACATTAATTTTTATAAAAGTCGTAGTGTCCCCTGAAAATGTTTCTAGTATCTGTGCTTTACAAGCACATACTCGAATTTGGGTAAGATTTTACATGAACAAACAGATATTAATCATTCTTGATATTTTCAAATGCTGCTTCCGCACTAAAATTAAACAATTAATTCTCAATGTACAGAAGAATTTTGTAATTTAGATAAGTTAAATATGCAATTTGTTCTACTAGTTTCGTAGTAATTAAGAGTAAAGTATTTGGTGTCGCTGGGTCTGTAGTTACTTCAATTTACTGCTGCCTTTTAATGAAGTTTGGCATTGTTTTCATTTACGTGTACCAAAATACAGCTGTGAAACGAAATTGAATCGAAAGAACAGGGTACCCATTTGTAAACATAGAAATCGAGGGCGTATAATAGTCAAGTAACGATATGAAATACATATTTTACAGCATTATTAGGTAGCATTCGGAGAGAATAGAAATATAAGTTCCTAAAATGCATATCCTTACATATTATAAAACAAGTCTTCTGTCGCGTCTGTCTGTCGTCCTGTACGCGATAAACTCAAAAACGACTGCACCGATTTTCATGCTGTTTTCACCAATGGATAGAGTGGTTCTCGAGTAAGGTTTTAATAACTGACATCCACGCGGGCGAAGTCGCGGGCATCAGCTAGTTTTAACTATAACATTTCAAATTAACTGTCTATGTTGCTCAACTATACCAGTTGTTCAACCTTACTGCTTAGGAGATAGATCCTGTTCTTGGGTAAGGTACACACGGCTACACATCAAAGCTATACATTTCCAATATAACCTGAACTCGAATTGTATGGAAATCCTATACAATGCGAGATCAGCATAAACTGGAAATGTATAGCTAGATATGTAGCCGTGTGTACCTCCTATAGGTATAACATATTATCTATAAGTACGATAAGTATTTACTTATCATAGGTGCTCGTATACCTACTGAGAACATCGCTTGATTTTATCTTAAGGGTTCCGGGACTTGAATGATATGTCGTAGGAAAGAACCGCGTGAGAGCGATAGATGCTGTTGATAAAGTATATGTCTAGTCCTTGAAATAAAGGGGATGCTGGTTATTGGAAGAAGATGAAGTCCTTAACATTTGTTTTGACCAGAACCTCCATTAACTTAGTCTATACAAGTACCTAATAAAAAAGTAACGTAGATTTTTGGTCCGTTTATCTGTTTGTTTAGCATATTACGGATTGGCGCAAAAACAGCTAAACAGATTTCGATGAAATTTTGCGAGTTAATAAGCTGGATTAAGACATAGGGTACTTGTAATCCCGATAGTACGTTCCCGTGGGATATTCTCCGACATCAACACGGGCGAAGTCGCGGACAAAAGCAAGTAGTTTATATTTAGCGGGGATTTTTGTCTTTTAGATACCTACTTTAATATAGCTATGAGTAATGCCTCCTTGCTTATGGTATTAGAAACCTTTGAATCGTAGCAAAAAGTAATAAAGACGTGTGCAACATGTACACTACAAGGAAAATCTTTTTTGTCATTATTTTTGTGTTGTTTATACCTACAGGTGTTCAAATATAACTTCAAAACAAGAATGTGCAATAGTTATAAATATGTTTGAAATAAACATTCCTCATCTTGTGATAGCAGTCTTCTATAGGAATTGTTGTTATCTCCACATAATCCATCTTATTCTTCACCCGATGAAACAGTTTCTTACAAAAAATTGAGGAACCTTTGATATTGAAGGGTTTAGATCTTCCCCGTGTTGTGACTGGTGTTGCCAGTCTTCTCTGATTTTACTCAGGCAAGACTCTATTCTTTCCTAATAAGATGTTTCTTTACTATTTGCGAACTGATATTTTGCAGAAGACTGCATTTCTGATGCCTAAGCGACTGATCAGGGAAGTCGAGTACTTACTTACCTAAGTACTTAATCAGTATCTACTCCACGGACTCTTTCCATATTTGAGATGTCTAATAAAAGATCATAGTTGTAACATACGGGTGTAAGGGACATTAATTGACGCGCAAATTGTTACCATGAATTCAGTACATGATTCCAGACACACCAGAGGTGAAATTTTTCGTACGTCTGAAAAAAAAACGGCAGAGGCCCTAGTATGAGTTTCTTTTAACCACCTCGACTTTACGCATCGACTGCGTTCGGCGCTTCGATTGGTCCTTCACCACTGAAGGCCAGTGAAGGGCCAATCGGAGCGCCGAACGCGTTCGATGCGTAAAGTCGATTAAAACAAACTCACACTAGGGCCTCTGGTCCATACAATTTACCGTGTAGGTATTGCACTTTTACATGAAACAACAGATTTTTTCGACGCTTGGTGGCCTTGAATCTGCTGTCCCTTACACCTATAGTTGTTAGATGCCAAGTTAAATTAACAGGAACTAGAGCTTATGGACATTTAGCCATCCTAGCCTTTTCATTTCAAGAACTGCTTATTTAATTTGAGTTAATCTAGTCGATATTCGAAGTGATTTGGACAAAAGTATTTCTACAAAATCAGTTGCATACAATAATTTAAAAACAGAACAATAAAAATGATGGCAGGTATAATAAATATCAATAACAGTATAATATCTAGTTTTTAGAAAAAATATACTGAATACCATTAAGTATTTCCGAATAACTGGTATACCGTTTCAGAGAATTCTGACGTAAAATAAACCGAAAATGCTGTCCAAATTGTGTAGCTTAGCAAGAATTAAAAAAAACCTGTCACAGTAACCTCATATTAGATTAGAAAAGGTGAACTGATTACTATCGAATACTAGTTTATATTCATCATAATCTAATTTGGTAAGTTCGTGACGTCACATTTTATATTTTTGTATGGACGCGCAAGCGTCAGTGCCAAGGTTGTTCTTGTATTTACGTTTTGTGTGGTTTTGTTAGTATTATTTACGTTATGTAAAGAATACAAATACGATTCTCAGTTACATTTATAGATTATGCCGCAGTCTCGATGCTCGGTTTACGTTGAATCGCGGAAAAACGTCAAGGATATTATAAATTGTAGATGTATCTATCTGATAAAATTAGAAGGTTACGTTGTAAGAATACTGTTTGAGGCGCAGTTCGGTATAAATGTTAGGTACATACGATTTATATGTGTTGTGGTGAAATCAATGAGTCAACTGTCACTTTCGCCAATATTGGCGATGAGTCGATGACTAGGCATTGACTGTTTCAAACACTATGACGTCATTACGACTGGGTTCTCCAAACGCTATATATATGTATCAACTTACAAGACATTTTTGATGATAGTAATATACTGATAAGTAATAATTTATACGCCTACGATAAAATAGATAATATTTAATAACAGATAAAAATGTATCTATTTGTTTCTGTTATTAAATATTATCTATTTTATAAATAATTAAATATGATAATATTACAGTAGCAGCGGAATGGTACGTAGGTAAATATTCTAAACATCACTTGAATATTTTTTTTAGAGATAGGTATGAGCAATGATAAAAGAATAGCCCACTAATAATGTTGTTGTTACAAATAAAAACATCCTTTTAATTCGGAATTGTTTCAGAATACACGCATTGTTCATGACTTTGTTACAAATATACTATAATTGTGTTGTTGAATCACTGTTACAATCGTAGCCAAGTTTAAATACGTTAATGAACTAATGTAAACGTCACGAAAAATTTCATCGCATTGGAAACTCAATTGCTGTCTATCTAACGACCAAACTCATTGTTTTACTATTACCAGCTATAAAAGGAAGATCCATGAATAAATTAAATATCATATCTTACGTCACACAATTTTACAGGAATAGAAAGAGAATAAAAATAACTTTGGAACTTACAGATTGATGTCAACCATTTTTATTGCAGCACTGAAAAGCGATAGGTTCGTAATACTGTTCCCAGGCTATCGAATTCCAACGATTTGTTTGTTATTCAATACCACCGGCACAGCAATCTTTGCATTGACGTCAGATCTGAAATATTGTGTACATACCATCTCTAAATAAGACCTAGCATCGTTGGAAACAATCGAAACAATTTAGACTGAGAATCGATTCGATAGTCGGCGAGATAATACAAGAAAAATATAAATGAAATTAATTGTTAAAATTTGATTAAATTTAATTGTTCTGACCTTGATACAGATTATAATTTACAACTGAAAATAATCATTTCGACGCTTCCGTAAAATGATTTCTGAATTTCAGAAACTGGTACAACATGGTATTGGTTAAGTCACCTATTCGAGGTCCTTTGAAACGATTCGATCTCAGTACCAAAAGTTAGGTACAATTATTTCGTATACATGTGTAATAAAGTAGGTGTGAATAAAATACGCTACAAAATCAGTACCTATATAATACTATTATTATCAAAAACACTATGTTACGGGCAAAATATTGTTTTAAAGCAAATTTTTGACAGATTTTGTATGGCAATCTGTCAAAAATTCACAATGGAGAGACCATTGTAACGTTTGTAAATGAGTAGACTTGGCCCCCAGGTTATTTACCTAAACGTGTTATCTTTTAAATTCCCTTTATCTAGGCTCAATTATAAGTTGTCGGGTAAATATCTCCAACTAGATAAGTAGGTAAAACTTATAACTTATTTGATCGTTATTTGCCACTCAAAATTGGGTTTTCCCAAACATGAAGGTCGTGAGATAAGCACCTACCACTAAAATCAGCATTGCTGCCCAACTACGTTATTTGGGTTATCAAATAGAATGACTATCTTGCTATTGGTCTATCGCCTAGGCATAGACTGTAGCCGGGCCAAAGGCCAACAGTTCAGGTTATTGTGGAAGCGGCAGTACAAAAACACCTAAAAAAACTTTTATGTTGCCTAAATAAATAACTAAGTAGCAACCAGGCATTTGAAACACGTAATATTTACATTTTCTATGTTGAACATTTCAAGGCAATCTTACGAAATCGAGTAATATAGTATTGCTTAAACATTTAGATTGTATTAATTGCCTCAATAACGGTGTTGCTCAGAAACAGTATCTCACAGACAAGACACTAATGTAGGAAGTGATGCATTTTATCATTTGCACTCAATATCCTTAAGTCCTTATTGACAGCAGTGGAAGAATCTTGACCTGTTTGATAAAATAATATGATAAAGATATTTTTAGCATCATAAGGAGTGTACCTATACTGGGCATTCATTGCATATAATTTATCTGAGGAATAACAAGGTCGATGGCAATGGGCTCGCCCTATTACATGAGACTTGAAACATAACTGGCGAAATGTGTGTGTACTTTATGTCCACGACCTCTGCCCAACCCCTTTCGGGGAAACAAGGCGTGATGTTATGTTTATTTACAGTTACTTTCCTAAAAAGTGTTATTTTATAATGCAGGTAATACAATATTAGATAAACTCTGATGCCTTGTTTTCATTTTGGCGATAATGACTGCAGTTAATTGTACAGACAATACTTAAACAATATTAACATTTTAATTAATTAATTATAACAAATAGCAAGTTTCTCTATAAGTCAATTATTTGCTTAACCTGTAAGGTGTAAGGCTAAGGTTGAGAATTCCGGGCAAAAACTATAAAAGCGACTAAAATGAGAATTAGAACCATGTTTCAAATAAAACTCTCACTCCTCTATAAGTTAGTTAATACTTTAATTTGCGACGCATTCCTCAATAATAATTAGGAAAAACCCTATTATAATATTGAGGGCTTTCGCTATCAGCTGTAAACTAAAATCCCCTACAAACGAGTGGGTATAACGTACGAATTGTTATCAATAACAATGGTTCACCCTTTATTAATAAAATGTTATGTTTCCAGACGGCTAACAGAACGCGTGAACGAATTAGTACATACTGAGAACGTCTACGTGGAACGACTGAGGCATGTCGTGGACGATTACATTCCCAACATGAGAAAACCTGAAGTGTCACCCACCTTCAGATCTTTAGAGCCTGAGGTCTTTGGCAACATCGAGAGGATATTCAGATTTCATTCTGAAGAGTTCCTACCAGCTTTAAGAGACTGTGAAAATGATCTCAGGAAGTTGGGACAGTGCTTTAGGAGATTCGTAAGTATTGTTTTTGATTTTTGTTTACGTTTTAGTTGGCAGGTCTCAATCTGATAACTTTTAAATGGTGATGAGATAGGGTATCTGATAAACAATGGGTTTCTCTGCTTATCTTCTGAACCTAATTTTATAAACGTAGGTATTGTTATGTCTGTTCAATTAAATAGTCAAGACGATCACCTTGTTTTCCTTTGATAAAATCTTCTGTTAAGCTGATGTAAGTATCTATGGTCATAACTCTGACATAGTAACTATCTGTGCGTGCCGAAAAGCGCTTGATGTTTTTATTTTTTTATGTCTATCTATTTTTAAACTGACGAATTGCCGTCAATGTTCACTCTGAAATAATTATGTTTCCTAACTAGAGTTAAATAGTCAGCGTAATGACCGATTAAGAGCAAATCGTTATAAAAACATTGGTGTCACGGACTGGCGGAGCGCATGATTCTATGCCTTCGCACTTCACCGCCGTAATAACATCGTCTTTCTTCACAGTTTTGATTCGTAGAAATGGCTAGAACACGGCAACTTTGAACAACCACGGCTCTTATTTAAATGGACGAGCAATATCTATCAACGTGTTGAACGATTATTCACAGTTCTTCAGCTTATCGCCACATTGGCCCCTAGTCTCCGATAGTTGTACTTAGTTCAATTGTCTTCGGAGAAAGTATAAGAATTTCTCTTAAACTACCGAGTGTGTATCACTGGAAATCACAAAATAATGGCCGCGGTTAATGCACGTGACGTTTGATTGATTGAAACCGAATTTAATATAAACAATACGAGACAGGATTTACGCAATAATCACGTTATTTTGTTTGCAGGAAAAGCGGTTCAATTTGTACGTAATGTACTCTAGGAATAATAAGAGAGCCACGAGACTGGTATTTGAACACAAACAGTTTTTCCAGGTAAGCCTAGTTTATTGCTAGCAAATTTTTTGCGACATTCAATTACAACATAATGTTGAATTCTCTTGTTATTGTCATAACAGTTATCGCAAAAATTCAGGATATTTTAAAGTATGCATCCGTTTATTTATCCGTTCATGGAAGTTCCCTGTTCATGAAAAAAACCCTATCTTTCAGCTTCCCACATACAGGCAGATATTTTTAGAAATAAGTTACATCAAATTACGATAGATTTTACTTCTAACTTAGTGTGTCGCTTCTAATCTATGGAAGTCGCAAGTCGTACGTGCCATTATGGTTTAAATGGCAGTGTTAGCGTAGTTATAAGTAGGTGGGATCTATTACCGTAAAAACTAAATTGATTGAAGCATTATCGGTTGGCCGCAGGCACGCATCAGTCATCACGATGCTCGATGGACACTGAGCGTTATTTCCTCGTTTCTGTTAAGTGTACGGTGTGCGGGATGGCGCACGCTGCTATAGAACCACCTAACTGTTGGCGCTACCGTTATACTTGCACATTCATAGGCATTACTCGGCCGCCACTGGCACTGCTTCAAAATATAATATTCCGTTACGTATAAACAGTCATTAATTATACAAATGAATTTAATTCTCTCCGCCCGTTGTTCGCGATGGTACTAGAAGCTGGATCCTTGCGTTATTTTGTAAATTAGAATTTTCATAATGTAACTTCTTTCTTTGACCAAGAAGCTAAATGTTGCGACGTCAACGTCTAAGTTGAGTGAAAGGTTGTAATTTATTATTATAATTGTCGCGCGCCATTTCCTTCTGTGAACCTTCTCAGTCTACTTATTCGGATAAAATCTGCTCCAGTTATCCCACAACTCGATCACGATCACATATCATTCGATCCGAATTACGCATGAAAGCCAGTGAAAGGCTATTAAATTATATGTATTTAATAAATGTACGAGTATGTAATTTAATCGCAACCATTTATATTTATCGATGGAATCAATTTGTAAATGAGTTTTATCTAATGTTTATGTTCCAGGGAATACAATTAGAATTAGGTGATAGATTAGATCTGTCAAGTTACCTTCTGGAACCAGTGCAGAGGCTACCGAGATACAAGTTGTTCTTGGCGGATTTAGTTAAAACTTATTCAAATTATGAGAACGAGCGGTGTGAAACTGAGTCGAGGATATCGAAACTGAGCGTGGACAGTGACGAGACTGGCGGCAGTAACGGAGAGTCCTCGGAAAACGACGAGACGCCGCTGGAAAGTTTGAAGCTAGCGAAAACTATGATCGAATGTGTACTAACAGCGGTCGATGAAATCATGGCGCTGGAAAATATTACCGACTGTCCGGTGAGTGAAATATATACGTTTGTTTTCAAAACATTGTGACTTGAAAGTGCTATAGATTACAATGGAGACATGTAAAAAATTATCGGTAATGAATTAAATGTAGATACAAAGATATTCGTAAATAATATCTACAATTACTAAACTAAACTATTACCATTATTATTGTTACTAGTTAGTCATATGGAAAACACGTTGTTTGCCACAGGCTTCGAACAATGTTTATTATCTCTCATTTTATCATATCTCAGATAAGTATGTTAGAAGATAAAGATAATTTTATTATTAGGGTGACGAATTTTACGAAATCTCCGCATTTTATAATGTAGAGTTTACTTTACTGTAATACTTTCACCTTCTGATAATAACATTTACCAGGTAAATAAATGAGGGCATAATGATGTGGGTGGCATAACATGTTATTGTACTATTTATAAGTATTACCTACAATCTGTGATTGTTTATTGTTACTATTGATTGGCTGGTAAAAAGGCAGTAACAACTGCCTTTTTACACAGAAAACTGATAAAATCGTGCACATGTTATTTCCATTCGAAACTATAAATATATAAATCAGTGGAGGCCATCAACCGATACACGGAGGTTTCATCCAAAACCTATTTGTGTCCGGTAGGGCTTTAATTTAATTCACAAAACTATTGATCGTTCCTGTTGCAGCTATATTTGAACCTGCTGAACCAAGGCCGGCTGCTGCGCCAGAACGAGTTCTACGCGATGGACACGGCCCGCCGTCGACGACAACTAATGAGGATATTCCTCTTCGACAAACTCGTGCTCATCACTGTGGTGTATAGAAAGGTCAGTGTCTACTGTTATGTCCAACACAGACACAAACACTTGCGTGCACACAAACAAATACGCCGCAGACAGCTAGGTTGTTCTTTTTTTGCATATTTTTGAGTGTCTGGGTATTTTTATTTAAAAACTGCTGCTGCTAGCTAATTAGCAGTCATTGTTCTGACTATTAAGGTTTTAAAGTCATTAGGGCGATAAGGCAGCATTAAATGAGCCGTTTATAGTAAAAAGTCAATTAGTTTTCATTGTAACATATGAATATAATAATATTAATAAAGTTCGGAGACGTAAAACTCTGTCTGAAAACGCGTTCTACAATAAACATCAAGGTAATTAACCTCATCGATTATGTAAATGTTGGTACATTAAAATTGCTCTAAAACGAATCAATACTTTACAAATAGGTCGGTAGTAAATAGCTACTTAATTAATAAATTACATAATGTTGGTTGCCATCTTCTGTTTTGACTAGCAAAGACGTCTAACAGAATTGATCGACAGCCTTGCCTAAAGAAAACTTTGCAGGCATCGTAAATTATGAGACTGACTTGTGATAGACGTAAGTACTAATCGATACACGTCTTATAAAAATGAATTATTAGCGAATCGAGTGAATATATCGTATGTGGTTTTGACCTTGTTAACAATTATCGCAGAGTAATTAACGACAATTATTTTAAGGTTTTGCTAGTTATTTTTGATAACAATGTAAATATTTTCATAGGTACGTACGTTAAAGTTAAAGTACATAATGTGACGTCATACCCAAGACTTCCGGCTAGTGACGCTCATTTATCAGTAAATAAACAAAGTGGAGTAGTACTCAACAGTAATTAGCAACGCAGACAGTACGCATTTCGCGGATTTGTTGTGCAACGTGAATTGCACTTTTTATGATTGGATTTCAGATTTAAACAATCGACTGCCACCTCTATCTCGCAGACAAAAACTTTGTTTCAAAACAGCAATTTCAAAATAAAATAGATAATGCTCGTTCTTTTCTCCTATCAACGGAAAAGTTTGGATTGTTTTCGATTGAATTTATTTCGTTATTATTTTATGTTCGTCCGTATTTTTTGTTTTTTGTTGTTCTCAATAACATTATAATAGATACCTTCATGGATTTTTTCTCAATTTCATTGAAGTTATCTTCGCATTGGTTAGTAATGTTTGTACATCGAGACAAAATTCATATTACAAACTCAAACTCAAAGCATTTATTTCAATTAAAAAACCATTTACAGGCATTTTTGAATTGTCAAGGAGACGGAAAGTCAGAAATATGAAGCTAGTTGCCCATTCCAAAGCGTAGTAGGTACATTATGGAGAAGGACGGGCAAGAAACTCCAGGGAAACTCTAATAAAAAAATTGATACAAAAAATTGGTTACATCATTCATGTTGAAATTATACAAGTGAGAACAATGTAGAAAGCACGTTAAAAGCGTCCGCAATTATAACATAAAAAAACAATTCAAAAATTAAAATGAGCCATGGCAGCTAAGAGATGACCAGCCACAACTGACGGCGCCCGTTCACGAACATATACACAGAGTATATCTTAGTCCTACACAAGTTATCTAAAGGTTCCGACTTAATCATACTTGACCTATATGTTTTGGCATAAACAATATTTACTAATATTTCTTCGGCAATAATGTACCTAAGTATAGTTCAGAAATTGTATACAATGTGGAAGGTTAATGAAAACATAATTTTGATAATAAATATTGTGCCATATTGTACTCTAAATTCTATGGCTACTGAGTCAATTTATATAGAGAGAAAAGACAGCCCTAGATGTAGGTTAGATTGACAACGTTTTGATACAGTGTTACAATAGAGTAAAGGAATATTGATATTAGATCCATTCAACTGATGACAATGAACTTACGTTTTCTTTGATGACACGAGACAATTACAACCTTGTAATAAGAATGACATTACGAGAATTAGCAATGATCAACAACGATACAACCTGAAGTTTTTTAATAGGTATTCGAAAATTTATCGATGTTATACAAATATAAAAGGCATTGTTTAAAAAATATTGAAAATTGGAATAGTCGGATTTAACCGAGCAACAGCGACGTTATGGCGTAAGTAATTACCCATTTTCCAGGAAAGTTATACGATTTCGGATTATGAGCATTTTCCGCAAAGGACAAATTATGTAACTACTTATGTAGATCAAATAAAACATTATTTGGATGACTCATTATTATAAGTGAGTCACGACTTATCAATTTAACAATAAAATTATTATAATTACACCAGTCTGTGCCCACTGTCGGCTGATATGATAAGGTAGCTATTCCATGACAAACTTAATGGTAATTCAATATCGGTTGGGACTTTTGATTGCTCTTCAAGTACATTATTTAAATTTGCCCTGATTTTAGGGAAAATGCCGTGGTTGATAGAAAATGACTAAGTCGACATTGTAGTATCCGTATCAATGAAGATAATTGGATTAACCTTTAATTTAGATTGTTATATCTTGACGTATGAAATGCGTACGTCAGTGGCGTTAGTTCGACCAAATACTTAATCAAGAGATAAATGAATATGTGCCGTCTTAGAAATTAATTACCATTTTTGTTACACTGGCATATCCTATCAAATTTCAGTTCAAATAACTTGTCTTAGCACCTACAGTGTATTTTTAAATCTCATTCTCCACCTGGGCACAAGCTCTAAAAGGGCTCTCGCACTTTGCAAGTTTTTGCTCAGATTTGCAAAAATACAATAAATTCCAGTATTGGCAGAATTAAATTCCTTTACACAAACGTCGAAAGCGCTTTATTTAATACTCAACTTAGTCCGAGGTGCCTTTGAAGTCGTTTAGAAATCAGTCAAGGGGTGACGTTTGAAAGAAAGATGACTTGCCAAGTATTGACTTGAACGCGGTGAATTTCAAGTCGAAAACTAAAGAGCTTTACATTCACAGTTGCTCGTTTCAGTCTGTAATACAAGCAGTTATTTGTACTTTTAATTTAATACTATTCGCTGCCACTTAACTTGCATCATAATGAGATATTGTACGTCGGACGTTACGAAGTGTTTATTACGCAGACGCGACGCACTGGCGTCGTCGCCGAAGGAATTATCTGTATTCCATCATTCACAATTCGCGCACAACTTCATAGTTTTGATACAGGTTTGTATCATTGTCGAGTGTCTTGAAGTTAACATAACAAAGGATTGTATTCTGAGTAATAACTGAAATATTTTGGTCTTATCTCTGGAGTTAAAATAATTTTAAATACTGCAGAGATTCTCCACAAATTCAAAGTAAAGCTAAAGGTGTGCTGGTTCTATGTCCATAGCATGCTGAATGAGTACGTAGTCGGTCATTGTCACGGACTTTATCGACGCTTCTTTAAACAAAAATGTACATTAGGAGCTAGAGAACACACAAAAGTAAATTGTGAGATATTTTTGTAATGAAGTTTGTACACAATAGCAATTGTAGTGGCAAGAGTTAAATGACCTTGCCAATGCTACGGAACGACTAATTTACCATGCATCGTCGATTTCAGCTGTTTGATGGTACAGGAAATACGTAATACTGGGAGACCGTCCCATTGTACATAAGCTACTAATGTCACCATAAATGGCGTTCTATAACTGGATAGCGCTATCCCCAACCAGAGCTAATGTGACCTTTTATCCAACGATTCAATGACTCCAATTTATATTTTATGTAAAAATAAACTTGACATTGATATTCTGTTCTTGTTAGTTTGAATTTGAATAAATAAAATTAAAAACAATATATATTCAGTCAGCTATGTGAATTCCATTTTTGTTGTGCGTGATTTTGTATATTTTATTTCTAATTTGGGTTATGATACTTATTAATTTTAATAATGGCTGTCAGTTAATGATCATTGTCGTTGTACTAAGCTTATTTTGGTTCTAAAACAAACCCAAATAGGAAACTCTATTGCGTATACGTAAATATCAAACATACTGACTAGTTCATTTCATATTTTCCAGCAACCTAGAGTGGAGTACTTCATATACAAAGACGACATTCCCGTCGATGACTTGGGGATAACGGCGAAGGAACACGACCAGCATAAATTCACGATCTGGTACAAGAAGAGGAACCTCAAGTCTTACAAGTTGGAGACCAGCGACCCTGCGATCAGGAACGCGTGGGTCGAAGGCATCACCTCGCTACTGTGGGAGCAAGCCATGCAGAAAAAAGGTAATACTCTTCAAGAGTTCTATTACTATACTATTATTATTCTTACGATCAATAACAATCTAGCAGTGGTTGCGATTTGCAGTTTGCAGTATCGAAAAATCAGTACTAAAATCGATTATTTTTAGTGAATGCAGTAAAAGAATAAGGACCAATATCTATGAACTAAACATCAATACCTAATGTTATCATAGAATCAGAGAGCCAGTCAGTGTCAAACGTCGTTGTACTCATAACATTATAAGGCTTACTGTGAGAATCTGGTTTTGCGTTGAAATCATAACCTCGCAACAACATGAATGAAAGAACTGGTTGTGTTTGTATTAGCAAGAGTGGAACCAGTTGCCATAAGCTATGTACTGGACAAAATAATTAAATACGATGGTTAAACGACCCGAAGAAAAGGTTTTCCGAGAGAAACATTCGAAAGATAAACATATCCAAGTTTATCTAAAACCGAAAAGAAAATTGAGGCAATAGTTACAATTAGTTTTCAACAACATTCTTAGACCTGCATGTACATAATACTGCTGTAACTAGGCCTTACTCGTATTTTATTTCTATCAACACTTACAATAATATGGCTGAAATATCATTTTACCCATCTAGATAACGTGGCATTGTTTTGGGGCAATTTATCAGCATTGGTTAAAATGTAGATGTTGTTCAACGATTAGCAACGATACGCGACCATCAATATCAGCACACGTTGATAACGGCACTGCGTTGAAACAATGCACTAACTAATGATGCAATTTTAAGCACCGAATATGGTATGACGAGCTATATAACATTCAAATTACATTTACAATTTCTCACTATACACGTTGTTTGGTTTGAAAATCCACTTGAGGACTTTATTTTCTTCCATTCCGTCATAATGTGGTAACGACCACTCGTAAATATTGTACTTGTCGCCATACTTCACTATGGTCTACGTACGTTATAGTAGAAGTTGTCGCGAAAACAAAACACGTTCAATAGTGAAAATTGCAAAGATGAGTGTAGCGTCATGCAACGCAGCAGGCTGTGACAAAGCGAGTCCGTTCTAAGTCGATAGAATTACATATAATCATCTTTCAAGTTAGTGGAACGATATATTGTCCATGTTTAGGAACCCCCCTGAATGTTTCTGTCAGTAGAAAGTATTTATATCTATTGAAGCAATTGGTAATAAAACCAGCTTTAAATTAATGATCGAGGATGCTTATTTTTTATTAGTTCGGTAACCCATCTCCATCGATGAACATGCTACATTCACGTGATGTTTTGATATCTATTAATGTCATCATAAATGTAATATTGATTGATATTATTGTGCTCACATCTTCCATTGAACATTCGTTTCCAGTCATCATGACCAACATAATAAACGTTACATTTAGATAAGTCACATTAACGTTAACTTAGAGCCCATTTCTCACAAAGAAATCGTTGAGTACATGTGGCACGCACGCTGAACCAAACTAATTCCCGCATAGTTAATGCGAACAAACTTTTTAATTGATCGTCATCTGCTCCCGTATTATACGTGACGGAAGGAGCGGGGTTCTTTATCACAGGCTGACGCACGCGGGGTCGATGACACCCTTTTTTATTGGACACTCGTTGGCAAGTTGCATGTGCACTGCGTTGCGTCTGGTCTGTGGGAACGCCAGGAACTCGACGTTTTTCTTTGACGCCGTTGTTTTGTAAATGCAAACGAATATGCAACGATCGCTCTGTTTGCTGGTTTACGAAAAACAAAATGAAGTATCGGTTATACACTTAACAACATGTTTCACACGTTCCTACGATCCTTATCTTCGTATTCTTTATTCTTCTTTGAAGAACGTTTGTATTATCTAACTTGAACAACCTTTCCTTACGGATAATTAGATAGGAGTATCACAGGGGAATGCTACGACGAAAGTACGATCGTTTTGAACTCTCGCTGTTACAATGCCACATTTCTCGCTGAGATTACACCGATAAGCGTAAACTGGTGTTTAAATCTTTCTGGTAACGCGTTTCTTTGTTACTCAGAGCTATTTAGCGACAATTGCTATTACCTCAAATGCACAATGGGCTTTTGTCTATTGCAATATAGGTACCATCAGGTCGGACTGGACGACTTGATGTATACATATGCGGATCATGTGTATTGTGACCGAGACAGTGGAGTTTTATTGTTGTCTTGTCCGAGTTCATTTTGCGTCATTACGACAACATTACCTAAACTATAGCCAGAGGTGACGGGAATTCGATCGAGTTCTATTATTGTCTAACAGTTGAGTTTATTGATGATAGTGTGGTTTGAGCTGCCTCCCCTGCCGGCCGATGTCCGCTATTATTGAATTTTGGTTTAACAACAAGATCGTTGGTTCTCACAGGTTCTATCCGACACTTAGTATAGACGTTATATACCTTGGTTCTGCGATTATATTGAACAAAGTTTATTATACGCAACTGAACGTAATAGACTTGAGATTTTGGACTGAATTTTTCATCATGCTTATCTAATATGCGATATTTTTTAAGGATTCTAAAGTATACTTCGCTTTGATAATATTCGGTGGAAGACTTCGATTATTTCAAGTATGTAGTTTATGGCACATTATGAACATATAAGCATAAACAGCCTATATACTTAATATTCCTACTGCTTGCTGGGACTGCGGCCTCCTCTCTGTAAGAGTCCATAATATAGCACAGTAAGTATTCAAATATCCGTTGAAAATTAAAACATCCTACGCGAATTTAATCATAACATAAATTATTCGGTATTTTTATTTAAGATTGCTTTGTATCACAACTTTATGACGATCATCCGTCGATACATCGATCCATCGATCAATGACCTACCTAGGGGTCGACACAATCGATTAGCAAACCATACTGAGTAGTCATGCATATTTACTTAACAAACATCAATTGTATTACAGAAATCGTTATATTATTCTGAATGGGCTATGAACGTTTTCGCGGAATCGTAGGTTTTATCTGTGTTGTTATCAGCTTCGCTAACGCAGTCAGGTGTGGCTTAACTGAGATAGCAGCGGTACCTTATTATAAATCACATTCTAAAACTGTTGTTGTATCGATACTCGTGGAATATGATGCTAGTATAACACCAATAAAGTTTATCTTTTTTGTACTTACTCCACTTGACTGTTGGGTCATGGGTAAGGGCAATATGCCACAAGTTCTGAGTTAAGAATAGATCAAGCTATTATTTTAAATGGATATGGTTATAACCAATAGAGCGGTTAAAAGGTAACTGAAAAACAGGGAACAGCATTCACATGACTATTAAAAATAGCCTACAGAAATCAGTAACTCATCAGATATTAATCTTTGTTGGTAGTGGTAATATTTGCCTTCTTATGATGGATGTTACAAGAAAAGCTACAAGAAATTCTTGTAGGATCATGTAGGATTGTTCATGGTTACCAGGAGACTTCAGTATTGAAATGTTTCTATGATGACTAAAATATTTATCACATTATCCTTAATGATAACACAACTCGTTAACGTGATAAATAGTACATTTACACAATTTAGAAATTCATGACATACCGATAAAATATCTGAGATATGCCATCGATGTGTAATCTAATGTTTGCGGTCAATAGGTATAGGTCCCTATTGTAAATAATGTACATAATTTAGATAATACATTATTGTCGAACAAAACTGTCTCATCTCGACAGTCATTCTCCATTATCAAAATCTATTTTTATTTTACTTTGTTACGACGAACTTGAAGGTAAAGAAGAAAAAATATTTAAATAAGATTCATCTAAATTATTTAAACGTCGACAATCGCTTCAGTTTTGTTTTGACAAACGAGATGTCATTAATGTCTCATTGGCGGAAGTTGGGAGATCAAAAATTTATAAACGTTGTCGTCATAAATTGAAATATTTCGTGCCATTTATACAGTATATTTCATTCTTTTTACAAATATTTGGAACTTTAACGTAATTTGTAACCCTATTTTATGAAAAATGTGAATACGCTATGTGTCATTTTCCCGAATAGAATAAAATAAAATAAATAATAGCCTAATAAGGAGCTATGGGTACTGTTATTAGTGTAATGGTAGACTTAATTATACTACGACCTACTGCCAGACATATCAATAAACATATTTCTAATATTTAAAAAAATCACGGTTTTCAGAACTCCTTCTTCAGCAGAGAAACAAAAGAATATCGATGGTGTCCATGAACAGCGAAGAGTCAGTGGAATCAGAGAGAAACGAAAATGACAAATGTAAGCACAGAAACATATCTTTACTTGTACCACTAACAATGTCTTTGTAAGCCGATAAGGAGTTTCGCACATCGGACTTTAGACGTTACGTAGCTAATGAGACTTATGTAGATAGTACAAACCTAACTCACATTGGTGCTGAAGTCAGTGTGTCACGGATTTTGTCGCATCTTTTGTGACATATTATGTCACGGTAGCGCATACTTAGCATTGTTTTGCATATTGCAATAAGTGTGTCAGGACTGTCAAGTCTAATACGTACTTACGTATTAGGTATGGATTTATAGAACACCAAGTTTATAGCTGTAATCCAACCTGGGTTGTATTCAATCCGTGTTACCCAATTTTGTTGTGATTGATTAGATATACCTGAAGAATATTACGTGATGATATTTGAGCCGTGTAAAGTTGCAACAAGCATAGCTCCTTGGAAGATGATGCAATAAAATCTAAAATAAAATGTAGATATTTTTGTCGGCTTCAAATGTTATAATAACGTCATCTTGACAAAAAAGTCAAATGACGCATAACACAAAACAACGATAGATTTGAATCTATAGCTAATTATGTATGTACAATATTTTTGTGAAAAGCTATCGTCCAAAAGTTCTAGACTATTCTAGTGTTTGTAAATGTTGTAAGTACCTTACGTAGCCATAAATATGGCACATCGAGTATTAGAAGAAGTTCTCGTTTATAGAGCGTCATCTGTTTCACTCATGACAGTGCGACAGTCTGTTTCTGAAGCTCCATGTGACATATTAAAGTTCTAACCAAAGATATCAGGGTCATGTCCGGGACGTGGATGGACCATGCTCCGTCAGGGGCTCAAAAAATATCGGTGTGTACATTTTATTCTCTTTCACACTTCCGTGTCCGGGCCGGCGACGGAGCTTAAGTGCCTGCCCTGTGTATGCCTCGGCCCTGACACGTCCTGGGCACGGCCCTGATATGTGTGGGTAGACCTTTACTCCCGGGTACTGTATGTCACCAATTACACTGAGTACCAATGTACCATCTCTGCTGCAGGTCTGTTAGATGGTTACGTTCTCGTGAAGTTGCACCAATGAATTGCTTTGTAGGTCAGTAAAGTTTAGGCACGCTACCAAACATTACACCTTATATCTGCTCAGCTTTCGTTTGCTTTGCCTACGCTTTTGTGGATTGACGGGACAGCGGAAATATGATAACTTAAATTGTTTAACAAAGTTTTTTTTTGTGAATTAAAAACTCTAAAGTAGATATTAAATAAGAAAATATTAATACTCATTTAGATGACTTTGATAAACTTCTTGCCTTGCATGAAGAACTATAAAGAATGAAAAAAAAAAGGCAAGGTATTTTGCAGTCCAGCTATAACTAAAGTTGAAATAAAGCTAAGAACCAAACATGTCTTGTTTGTAACAGTAGTATTAGCAGCATGAAGGATTGTAGTTAGTGTATACCTACGTAGATCTTGATTTAGTAGTAAATCTTGGAGTTAGTTTGGTACAGAGATCATTTTCTGCATAAATTGTCTTGAAGATTTTCCAATAGGCCAGTGATCCTTGTATTTAAGAGAGATTCAGAAAACCTGAGATCACATATTCGCATTTTACCTGTACCATAAATCCTAGGACCCAAATTCGACATTTCTTAACACTTGAATTATTGAACGGCCTAAGCTATCGACTCCAAATATTTATAGGTCTAGAAGTGGTCCAATGCAAAGCTTACTTTAGCCGACATCTCTTCCAGCCTTGGAATAAAAGTGACATCTTTTCCCACTTAGCTTCTATCTTTTAGCTATAGTTTGTTCATTGTATTGATTGTTTTTAAAAGATTACTTCGCAAAGGGTTCACATTCTTCATTCTTGGTGGTGGTTGCTGGGTCTACTGATCTATTTTAAATAAGAGTTCCTCTTGTATATGTTTTTCATGTCATATTTATGTAGATGTAAATTAATAGAGTAATTTGTTAATTCCAGATAATTCTCTGCGAGGAGTGCCCGGAGAGTGTAAGAGATTAGGAATAGTAGATAAAAAAGTAAGAAGAACCACCTGGTACTGCGAATGAGTCCCACCTGATAACACTACTGATTCACTTGACTTTCCTGCATAAGGAATAGGACTAACTTCCCAACATCACACGACGGGGGAATGTGTGTGTTTGAATGTGGCAATGTTGCTCAAAAATAAATGAACAAATTATGATGAAGTGAAACAAAAATATTGTCAGAATTTTTAAGAAAATAATTTAAAATTTCTGATCGACTGATACAGATACCATTGAATCCTTGTTGTACTCGGGATTGTAAACTTAATGATCACAATTATTTTAATGTTATAAATAAACGTGCTTTTGTACGATACGATTAATATTAAGTAATGAATATTTTGAAAATAAATAACAAAGAAAAACAAATCAAAAACATCTTTGTATTATACGAGAAAAGTTAAAGTTTTCTTTCGTAAAGAATTCAGCAATATTTTTTTGTTAAATTCAAAGAGTACAGGAGTAAACTTAATATTATAGTGTAGTAGATAAATTAATCCAAAGAAAGATTTTACGGATAGAAAAAAAAAATGCTCTTAAATTGTTACTTACTTAAGATTTATTGAAGACAGCAAAACAAGAGCAGAACTCTTGCAGGATATAAATAACATATAGCCAAAGTATCGCAATAGAAATTTTACGATATGTACGAGAAATGTGATAAAACGTTATTCGAAAATGTATTATACTTTATGTTATTATGGTAATTTCAGTCATTATTTTATGGGACGTATATTGTTACAGTGTTATTTAGTGTTATCTTTTTTTGTAAATAAGTATTATTGTATCAATAAATAAATGTATATCGTCCGATGTAAAGTGAATAATGTAAATGTTAAATTAATTACACATATTAAATAAATGTATTATTTTCATCAAGTATTTATTTCATTTTGAAATTGAAAGTTAATTCCAAAAAACTTATGCCATGGCAAAGTATTTGTTTGTATCTATGATAATAATACCTGTTTCATTAATTCATAGTTGAGGTTGATACGTGGTTTGTTAGGTACCTATGTAAATAACACATACTAGATCTTTTTATTAGCAAATTGAATTTCTATTCGAAATATCTAATTATGGTCAAGCGATAATAGCTCAAATTAATTGTGTCTAGAATTTCCGGACAGTTCGGTGTCCGGTGGCTTTACAGCTCTGTGTAACTGACATTAAATATCTTCTGTTTTCTGATAACGTCAGCTGAAATGCTTTCTGTGGACATTAATGGGTGTTGCTACCTTTTATTATTATGTTTTAGGAGCTAGTGGCTTGAAGTAGGATTTACAGTGGACGGGTAAATGTCTAAAAATTCAATGTAAAATGTAATTTCAAAGGAAAACAGCAACTTGGAATAAAGATTTAGGTTATATTGTATAAAATTCACATACGATCCTTTATGTTGAAATTGTTTAATTAACCTAGATTACGAAAATGGCTTTCAAGTTCATCTTGGACATCACTGACATCGGTGAACGAAAAACATTGTGAGGAAACCTGGACTTAAGATTAATTTATGCCCAAATTCGTCAAGCCACCTTGAGCAAGCATGCGTGGTGATCAATGCTCATGCATCTCAGGCTTCTCTGTGTGAGAAGAGGCCTTTGCCCTGGATTGCGACAGTAACGGGCTGGTATTATTTTATGTTATGAAAATGGTACAAGAATACATTATTTAAATTAAGCAGGTATAATTTTAATAATCGTGGCTATATAAAATCGTGTGCAGGACCACTCAATAAAGAATTTGTACCATCAGGTATGTATGTCACCGTAATGTGAGTACCGTTAGTTTTATAATCTATCGGTATTATTTCCGTTAGATATAAACTGTCGAAATATTGCGAACTGGGTGAAATGGGTTAAGTTAGGTTAGAACTGTGACCAACTGTGCGTGGACCGAGCGAGCGAAGCGAGCGGTGCCGTGGCAGCGGTCGGCGAGCGCTGCTTCCAAATTGCTCGCAGCTAGACAGGCTGTTAGTAGTAGCGCAAGGTGCGTTAAGTCGCAAGCAAGTTTGATACCAGTTCATAATTTGTCAGTTTTCTATGGATAGGTAAGAAAATTTTTGCAGTTCACAATTTTTCGACAGTTTATAATCTAACGGAAATAATATCGACAGAAAATTAACGAAGTTCATAATTTATTCGGTGACATATAAACACACCTATGCCTAACCCATTAGGGATTTCACCTTAAAAGAGACAAAAGACATTTTTATTATTAATAAATTGTCTCAATTTCTCTTGTGAAGAAAAAAATATGGATATGAATAAATCTTTCAGCTTCGAATCTAAGCCAGTAAAGTCTAATAATAATAATAAGAAATTTATAGAAATAAATACCTACTTTTTCTATTATTAGTCACTGCAATTTACAATTTTTTTCTTATTAATTAAAATTGGAACACTGCGCTTTTTCTATATTACAGACGGACAATTTTGTGAGATTTTGTGATTCCAATTGCAGACCATAGGGTCTGTATTCACTGCACAACTGAATACGGAACGCTCAGTCCATTGCCTATTTAAATGGTTAGTACCTAAATATATTGAGATAGCTTGTGGCATTAGCATCGTTTTTATGGATTTCTGTGTAAATATTTATTGCTAAATGTGCGAAAACAGATGAAATACTACATTTTTGTACAGCTTTGAATTCCTAAGAAAGCCGTGAACGGCCACACAATACAGAGCGTTGATGTCATATACTGGTGAACATTTGCATGACAGCTGTTATATATAATATTATGACGGAACCACTAGGAAAACATAGCTTACGGGCCGCAATAGTAACGAAACGCTGTCACAGCCTTCATCACACAGAGCCGGTGCCTGGTTTGGTTATTCTGAGCCGCCTAAGGCAGAAAATGAAGTGTATTTTCAGCAAACACTACTTAAAGTGTGCTTATCCTGCTCGTGAGCATAATAAAGTGTAATAGAAGTAGGAGACCAGTAAATGTGCACCATGCAGAGAATATGTAAGCGCAGTGCAGTTCATTGCTGTAAGTAATTCAACAGGGTTTTAATAAGTAATTTTTGCATACTTATTTACCATTACTGACGCTATTTTGTTAAATCTAATGTTTTAGTTTATTATACCATTATATTGATTTTTTTACTTTAAATTTATTGAGAATTTGATGCGCATGAAATATCCACCTCTTTAAAACCATCTCATTAGTCGTAAAAACGTAAAATGAAGTACTTAATAAAATACATTACCTGAAATCCGCAATGCGAAAAATTATGGCTACGGCTGCGAAGTGGGGCGGAATATTCTACCTGAAGGCTAAATTTTATTGCCCCGCGCTGTTTTCGAACAATTGCATTAATAGTGTATCAACGGAGCGCCTCGCCGACTTCTTTACGGCTATGGAGTCGGCGCCGGAATACAATTAAAGTTTTAATATTTTAACACCGTGAAATCACAATTTGAACTGGAGCCGTGAACAAAACTGGCATAATTAAATACATAAAATAAATTAATTTTCGTGCTCACTTGCTATTTGTTTCCTTGTATTCTTCACTAGTTTAATCCTGGTTTGCTGCCTACTTGTATAGATTTGATTTATGCCAATCAGTTTTGAAGAGATAAACTCCACAACTGGTAGACCAAAGAACAAAAATCTTTAATAGTCCGCCGTGAAGCTCTCATGCAGAATGTATCAAAGCTGCGTATTTTTCCAAGTAGGCATTTTCACGAAAAACACAACCAAGCGTGGTGGTTCACTAGCTCTCCCAAAAGGATAAAATTATATTTTCTAAAACTTGAAGCAGACGTTATCTATCATACAATAAAATTAGCAGAAGAAAAGACAATTTATCAAGAAACTTTATTTAGCCCACTACGATTGTCGCTGAAAATTGGCTCGTTGGTACAAATATACAATTCTTATTATTTTTTTTTGTGTTCCAAACAGCAGTTTCGTACAAAGAGCAAAATGACGTCTCAGCGGATGGGGTGGTTTACTGCGCCATTTCTCTGAGACCGACTTGTTTCGACAGGAGTTCTTTGGCGGCGTCTTTAACACTCCCTCGAGGGTTCATTTATATATTCGCAACACGGAGCCGGCAATAAAACTGCGTTATCCTGGTCATTATTTAGTCATCGCCCGGCCTCCTCGCCTACTCTAGGAAAATAAAATGCATTCGAACGACTCTTGTATGTACGTTGCAATATCATGCACCATCAATGTACCGTGTGTCGTAACTTTGTTTATGATCTTTGTATTGAAACGGTTTTATATGAAGTCATGAAAAAATATTTGGTAGTTTAAATATTATTTTTATTATTAAATGGAATTAGAGCGCTTTGTATATTCTCTTACATATACTACAATCACGATTCAAATCAATCTCTCAATTTACTCATAAGTATTGGTGCGGTTATTTGTAAGTGTGGGTGCAGTGTAAACCCAGACTTATTGTAACATTATCGAGAATCGTTAGTTAGGGGACTGGTCACGGCCGGTTACGAGCAAGCCATTTTATGAGGTGGCTCTGGGCGTCGCCGCTAAATCTCCTTATTTATCCGGGAAAACATAAACCGAGGTCTCAGCAAAAATTAATTGGCTCCCACGCTCCTTCTTGGCACATTAACTATTTTAGGGTTTATTTTTTACGTGTTATTTTGTAGCTCATATTGATTTCTAGTGGCAAAACATTATTTACTCCTGCTCGGATATTTAGAACAACTTCATTTTATATTTCATTCTTGCACAGAACTGGAGTCTGAATTATTCAAGACCTGGCACTGTGTGTCGTATAGATAATCTTCAGAGCATGTGTTATCCAGACTACTTTACTTTTTATTTTTATGACGGGACCAAATTTGGCGTGTTGCTGAAACGACGGATCATAACCGTTGGACACAGCAACTGTTTGCAATCCTATCCGTAAACCAGGCATTGTTTTGTTCACAGACAGTTCGAGGTTAGAGTGAATACCAACTTTAGATCTTTGGGTTAAGGAATGTTTTCGTGTTTGTATTATCATTGTTGTGTTGCATCCATTGGGACCTCTCCTTACTCACGCGTGGCGATTTTATTTTAGTCGCTATAAAACGAGCTTGCTTTCACCTCGCACTTCTTAAAGCGCAGCTTGCGGTACGGGCGGACACACTTCATTAAAGCCTCCGTATTTGTGGCGTTATACAACTTTGTAGTTCTTTTCGCCAGACAGAAAAATGACTTTCGCAGCGTTTGAAAATAACCTTCGATCCCGACAAAAGAAAATGAAAAGGATTTTTAAGGAATAACATAGAAGAATATTTGTTTAGTTAACCAGTTTAAATTCGTGCTTACATGACACGTTTCTTATAGAAAGAAACGCAACAATGAGCATGGAGTATATATCGCACATGCGGCCACTCGGTGCATTGCCAACTACAACAGATGAGATTGGAGGCACTCCAGAACTATGCACCTGCCTGCTGATACAGACGTCAACTTCTCTATATTTTATCCAAACATTTAGTACCCATGTTATCGGAAATATTTTATTGATATTTTACTCAGTTCGTTCGCACAGTCCTTTAATATTGGATCTACGAAAGTATGAAGGTACGGGATTTTATTTGCTTAGAAAAAACTGTTCTCTCTAGCCAAATTTCGCCGAGCCGAGGTTAAGGTACATATTTTTATGTATTCGGCCGTAAACTTGGAGTATAGTTTTATGGATATGTTTTTCAAAGTGCGACGAGTTTTAAGAGGGATTTCTTTTTTCGGGAACAAGGTTGTCGGTCGTTTCATAAAGCCTTTTTGTATCTACATTGGCAAATGACGTAGGCGTGTCCAGTTAGCCAGGTGTCGTTGTTTAGACACCATATCACAGCCTGCAGTGATCCATTGCGATGGCCGCGTAATCCCGGCTAGAGGCTTTGTCTCACGTCCAGCTTACTTTTATTACCGTGCCTGCATCGCGAAATAAAACAAAATTGGCGGGAATTTATGGGCCACAGCCCCAACAGGGCTAGTGGGGTGGAAAGTTTTCAATTTGAAACGAATAACTTGTTTGTCTCGTGTAATAAGGAGGGTTTTGCAGCGGGTAATATGGGGCTGCAATGACTGTCGCGGGCTTCCTTAAAACTACTTTCTTGGTTTTATTACCTAAGTGCTGTGGGTGGGCGTAACTCTTGAAGGTGTGTGTTTATATAGTGGTTACAATGTTCGCCATAAAACTATACCTACTGGTAGTAAGCTGATCAGAGTTTGGGTGGAGTAGTTACTTACATAGTGGAGTATTTCTGATAGAACATGCAGGGTTTTAAAAACGCAATATTAGTAAAGGTTTCATAGTCCTATCTACCATAATTTTGCATGAACATTTTTCTCACGAATTAAAAAGCAATAATTTAAAACAAAAATGAAACCTCACCTGCAATTTATTTAAAATGAGCCCCATACATCCAGTAGAAAGCACGCTTCGTTATCACCAACGAGCGCTGCACGTACTTACAATGACATTGTGGCATCTCCCGCCACTCCCGCGACGTTTACCGACCATAACGTTTCTTCTGCCAGCAAATTGAATGTTAAAGCACGTTACCTGCCCCTAACTGAATAAGTTATGAGCTCCGAGCTATTGGTAATGAAACTTGAATGACCTGGGGCGTGTAAACCGCCTGCAGGATGGAATTTCCGTGTTTACACGACTACGCCAACAGTTTATTCTGTTGCGCTAACTGCCACTTCCGAATGTACCTACCTTTTTAAACGAGCCAAAGACATTGTTTCGGTTTGAAAATCAAACATTCCAAATATTGTACTGTCGAGGGGCTAACCTTTGTTTTGCAAATAAAACTCACAACTTTTATTCGTGATTTATCGATTACTTCTTTTGGTCTGCTAATTTTGTTTTTCTTTGTTTAGTTTTTATGCTTTTCCTAAATGGTTTTAGTTTTGAAAGAGAGTTTAGTTTTTATTTTGATAGAGGTTCATCAGACCTTTGCTGAAGATCTAATTTTACGTTTACTACTTCAGTGAGTGTACTTTTGCAACCCAGACGTGACGTTATCATGGCACTAAACACAAGGTTTTATTATTGTTTACTTCAATGAACTCTATTTAACTTGACTGAGGATACTTCAAAGCGGTGCGAATGAACCATTATTTAAACTCAGTCTAGATTCTGAGAACTTCCCCAGAACTGACAATGAGTTGTATGAATAAATTTTTCTGCGACATTTAACACAGAAAGTAAATCCAACGCGCGGTTCCGGGGAAGGTTTTTCTAGGAACAATAGGATTGGGTAAACAAACCAAACTGAATAAACTCAGAGAAGCAAGTCTCACCTAAAGTTTGCGAAGAATGCCAGTTACTCAGTTAGTCTCGATCCTAGCCAACCAGTAGAACTTTCTATTTTTCGATTGCTCGTGTTACTGAGTTGGCAAATGTAGTTTAGCTAGTAGTTCACGCTGTCGCCGCTTCACAACTGCATTTCATTGCTAACTTATTTTGCATTGTGTCGCTGTAAGTAGACGTTGGTCACAATTCAATATACATATTACACACTCTATGCAGGTCTTCTCTTGGGAAAGCTTTTATAAAATTCTACCAAGTAGAAAATTTCGTATTTTTAAACGTAAATAGAATAAATAATGACGATCCTTTAGTTATTTGAAGTAAGTATCTGCAAAGATGGGCAGTATTCGGAAGTTTACAACAATCGTTCTCTTTGAATAGACAAACTTTTCCATAGATCCAATTCATTAAATCACTGATTAGTATGTTAAGGAATGTATGTGGCAGCCATTACCTGGTTTGTTTTAATAGTATGTATACGCAATGTTTTCAAGGTGCCATTTATAATAGTTTTATTTTCAAGTTGGCCTGAATTCTTTAGAGGCCAAACTAAGCATAAAAATCAGATTTATAGCAGTGAAACAATAAAATGGTCACAGTTAACAGCCTAACTGCATTATAACTAGTTCAGAGCAGTTCAAGGCTGTGTTCGAATAATTTAGTTAATTTATTTAGAAACTGCTGTGTTGGCTATGTTTAGAATAACTGTAGTAATAATGTATCTTGTAGAAACAGGCCGTTCTTGCGGGGGTTGTCGAGACAATGTTCTTGCGTCATTAGTAACGTCTCAGGCGGCGATTATCAAAGCAATCAGCCGTTCTGCAAACTGTTACCATCCGACTGGCTGGCGATAGGGCTAGCGGCCTGTGTCGATGTGTTTTTTCAATCTTCTTTCGTATCGATATCGAGCTGCGCTGTGAGACTAGAATTGAATTGATATTAGTGTTTTCTCGAAACGAATTTAAATGTTATTGTTATTTGGAACGATGTGAAAAAACATTCGTTAAATCAATTTGTTTTCGAGCCAGTAATCAAATTTTAGTAGGTAGAGCATTGATTTTGTATTGTACATGTCTCTAGAGAAAACAAGCTCGTTTCAAATAGGTATTGGGTTTGCAAAAATATTTCACACTGTTTTCTGTTGTATCGATAGTTTTGTAATTCTTATATAGACATCACTAAGGCAATTGACGAGTGTTTGCTCGAGTTTGAGCGGCTGCGGTGTTGGGCGGGCGGAAGTGGTCGAGGGCTGTTCCTAGTTTAACTGTTGCGTCACTTGATTGTCGCCGCCGACCGGCGCCAAGTACTCTTACTAAATTCAGCTCCACGATTCACAACCCTTTTATATTTATTATTTTAATAGGTACAGAACTTACATTGAATTGTTGAAACATCACTAATAAAAGTTAAAATGCCATCGAGCC
Organism: Lithophane leautieri; assembly: GCA_949152455.1. NCBI lineage: Eukaryota > Metazoa > Arthropoda > Insecta > Lepidoptera > Noctuidae > Lithophane > Lithophane leautieri. The sequence goes on along the minus strand of OX424462.1, from coordinate 8,198,806 downwards.
AGTCAGCTGGAGACAAAATGAATTGTGAAATTCCATTTTTTCTTTGTATTTTTTCCTGACGAATCCAAAGCCGATCTGTCTGTTGATTTAAAGACCCGAGCTCTTGTAATTTAATACCGATATCGAATTACAGGCAATCGACTTAACATCTCGCATTTACATACTAAATAAAAGAAGGTAGATATTAGAAGATTAGGGAGTTAAGTGGTGAAAATCGGGACAGTAAAAGTGATTTACATTTAACTGAGAGCGAGGAATATATACTTGGAATTACTAAAGCAATTCGGTGCTTAATTCGTAGGCCAGCCAAGAAAGATGGGCGGCCAACGCTCCCGGCGCGCTCGGCACCCGACTTTAATTACAACGCAGGTTTATTCACTCTAATTTCGGGAATTTTGCATTCCCCGCGCGAACCGCGGAAGGGTCAGAGTAAAAGAAAATGACATTCGTTATTCTATTACGTTAGGCAAAGGAGCAAAGAAGAGCTCTGTAGGCACTGGTAATTACTTTTGTGTTGGTATTATATCAACAGGATCTGTTTTGGTAATAGTAATCTGTAGCGGGAGTGGGTTCGGCCATTGTGTCGCGGATAGACCGCCCGTCATGCGGAACGAGAAGATTGCTCGTTTTTGATGTTACTCATGCTTCTCTGCAATCAGATAAAGGAGTTCACGATTTCCGTAGTACGTAGTTTTGCGACTTTTGGTGAGGTATTGTCGTATTTTTGTTTGATGTTTTTGGAGTGACGTAGCTAAGATTTTATACAGCATTGTTGTGTTTAGTAAATTAACCTTAACCTACTTAGGGAAATTTTCGTTTTTTAGACTGAAAATGTATTTGCCTTAAAACTTTTGTTCATCAATTCGTATAAGACATAATTATTGTAAGTTTTGGGCGATTATTAATGGTTGTTCGTAGAGCAAGTTTGAGTCGTATGTAGGTCAAGAGCTGTGTAGTGTGCGCGTGCGCCTGTGGCCGGGCGCCTGTGGGGCGGTGCGTCGGCCGAGCTGCTCAAACGGGCGAAGTTTTCTCCTCTCGGTCGTTACGAGGCGCGAATTGCCCGCGTTACAATTACTGCGCGGCCCGCCATATTTATGCCAGCGGTAACCAAATTGCCCGATATTATTCCATCCCATTGAGTGCGAAAAGCGCAAATTAAACCGATTTTATATTGGACGATTTTCCTCCAGAGCGGGGGCGAGATATGTTCGTTGTTAGATAAGAAGCCGAGAAGATTGCGTTATGAAATAAGAAACGAATTGCACGTTTTAAAGAGTTGCTTTCGAATAAATACACCGCCGCGGTGCTTGGTGCGTTTTTGATTGCTATTAATTTTGTTAACTGTAGGGGTTTGTTTATGCAATATCTAAAGCTGTTGATTAAATGTGCAATGGTTTTGTGTTTAGATACTAATAAACACAGGTATTCAAGGAACTTTGGGCTCACAAATATTTATCCTATGGCCTATGTGTGGCATTCTGCTGGTAGCACTAGTAAACTACCTTATTTATTTTTGGCAGGATATTTTTTTTTTTTCCAAAATTTTAAATATGTATACATTGCTTTAAAAATAACTATAGCCATACACTACCATGATACAGTGTGGTAAAACAGGTTTTTATTATTACAATGTTATAAAAAATCATTATATTTTTAAAAGTTTAACGCCCTTGTTGTTGTATAGCTAACATCGACATTTGATTATGTTTTAAATAAAAGTAGGTAACGTCGCGTCGGCTTGTACGAGCGGGCTCCGGCCGTCGAATAAACCGCGAAACACTAGTAAAATTTTACAACTGAGTTGCTCCCCGCTTCTCGCATAAGCGAACTGTTAGAAGAAAATGGAAAAGCAACCGAAAGATATATCTTTGAGGGGCCCAGATATTTGGGAAACTATATAGCCTAATGAAAGCGAACGAGGGCGGCCGGGCGCTAACAACTAATTGGCTATTCCGAAAACTCATTTGAACACAAAATGGATTCTGTATTTAAATTTCAGCATTCTGTAAAACAACGGCGAAAGTTAAATGCATAAGGCATTTTGGTTTCCATGGATTTACTTGCCATTTATCGGTTGGATTACTTCGACTTTTCCGGTGACATTCCGACGCATGAACAACAACGTAAATGACTTACGTTCATGTTTGTAGTGTATTTTTTACTAAATTTTCTTCATTAGATACAACCAAGACTGCCTACATGGTTTGTGACCAATTCTTCACAATAACTCTCTAATATTGGAAAATATCGCTTAATTCGAATTCGAAATTGAGTTGGTCCGATGTCATCATTATTCAGCAGCACAGGGAAGGTACATTCGAGCTGCTTCTGGGAAATCCAACGTCTGGCTCGGCTAATGACGGCTGCGCTCTGAATACTGAGCGGCCAGCCTCCCACATGGACCACCTACCACTCTATAAACATCCATCTAACTCCAACGACTGTGCTCCAACTTATGACAAATACTTCCAATATTCATCCATAGATGCGGAAGCACAACTAAAAGTTATTATAAATCAAATAGTTCACTTTCTCTGTCGGGTTAAATTGTGTTTTGTTTAAGTCTCTCGTTCCGCGTGCGTCTGGTCGGGTGGCTCGCGACATATTGTCTGAGAACTCCGCCGACGCCTCTCCAATAAATAAGCAGGTCACATATTGAAGGGGGCAAAGGGGGAATACAATTGTAACTTTCCTGCTCCAGCTTACGGGAAGGCAAAAGTTTAAAAAATACAAGTTTCTGCCCCTGGCTCGCGGGCACGCATGACAACGTTCGCACGTACGCGCCCGACGAGCCTCGCGCGTCTCTGTAAGTATGTTTTACTAACCTCTAAAGAAATGGAACGTAATTACTCCTTCAGGAAAAAAACTGAAAAATAAGTTCCGAAACGTATTATCATTGGTATGCGGTAACCATCCCCGATGGCCATCCCCCGTAACGTTAGTCGGAATAAGAATGAGAATCCATTAAAATATCCAAAGATTTAGTGCATGACAAGCAGCTACTCTTTCAGAAGTCCTTTCTCCACGAAAAAAATGAGCTTATATTTGGATTATCCTTTCAATAATTTAACGGGCGATGCGAACAAAAGCGGTTTGAAATCGAAGCTTATAAAAGGCCGATGTTAAGTGATCGATCAGGGGTAAAAGTTGTTAATCTTGTCTCGCGCCGCCGAAGTTCCGGTCGGTAAGTTCTGAATATTACTTAAAGAGAGCGACACAACAAGCAATTAGTATGCAGCAGGGCCGCGTAACATTTTTTCACATTATGCTAAGTCCCGAAGAGAAACTGTAGGAAGTCCAAGGGGTGGAAGGGGGGCACTCCAGCGATTCCCAATAATTCATTAGAGAGACCGTCGTCACGGGGTACGAATTAAAATTAATGATTCGCGAGGACAGCAGCCGCCTTCGAAGGATCTCATTGTATTATCTAGTCACTTTTTATCTGCAGAGATAATTTAAACTTGCCTTCTAACAGGTGTCGCAACGACTTTTCTGTATTAGCGATTTTAAGAGGCTAATAAATTCTGAATCGGGGAGTTATTAGCATTTTTATGTAGCTACTTTGGAAGCGTATCGTTATGTATAACTAGGGAATTTATTAGATTAGTCAAACAGGGATTATATTATATTTGCGTAAATCTTTTTCATATAATAATCGCACAAAAAACAATCCAAATCAACGTGTCAGCTGTTACTGTGAAAGCTCCCCACTTAAAAATTCCCAGAGCGTATGAAATATATACGTACTGTGACAAACATATGCAATTAGGTATCATCACTGCTTCGGTTCAATTTAGCTCTAATATCTTTTGATCCCGTGTTGGGATTTGCAACGACATTGTCGCGGGATGATTTGATGAGAATTCGGGCGACAAGACGCGACGCGACATACAAGTCGAGTTTCCAGTTTCACGTCACGCGCGCTTGGCTCAAATAAGGCTTACTACCCCTGCTGCCGCCGCGCCTGACGCCTAGTATAAAGTAGACTGTAGAATACCTAATGCATCTACGTGTTAAAACTATTCGGCTTTCTTTACCATGTTGCTGAGCAAACTTAGCTAACAAAATTACTAAAAAGGTGACAACATTGATGTCTGAATTTCAATGACCAGCAACAAACTAGAAGCTTAAGAACTTAAGAAGGTTCTATTGGGATTTTCGCAACATTTTTGCTTTTTCGCAGTAAAAGAATAACAAAGTCTCAATTGGATTTCTCCGGAAGCAAGTGGAGTGTTTAATGGAGCTTATAGGCGAGGGGTTAGCGATCTGTCACTAATTGCGAACTATTATAGACTTAGAACGAAATATGTTATTGCGGCGAAGTACATTAATAAGAACCGAACAAAGTTGTGCAATTTAGCTCATCTCGGGTCAGAAAAATTAAGAGATCTATGGCTAGATGGGATTAAGAGAGAAATGGCGTGTGTTTTGTCGATAAACAAATTCATATTTTGTTTGATATTTTTCAGGCTGCAATTTCGAAATCGACAGTTTAATCTAGTGTACGAGTATAGTCTGATATCAAAACATAGCGAACGCTACGGCAACGAGTTACGTATTTGTTCGGACAGAATTTTTGTGAACGAAATATATTTACTTGAACAAAAAAAGGGATGATAACGTGACTTGCGGCTAATCGGCTGACATCTCAACTTTGTTGTTCTTATTGGTGGTGTGTTCATAAGCCCGGGCGGCGGGTCGAGCGTCGGCCGAATCCTAAGCAGCGCTGAGAAGAGCAGCCCTAACAAATTGACGACAATATCTGTCGGCAGTTCGCTGTCACCCGACGCCGGTTATTAGTGTTGCCACACGATGGAACGCCGCGTCGGCCTCGGCTTATGTACGTGTATTATTATTTATGTGTTCAGTATTACCTTCTTTGAATTTATTGTAATGTATTGCATTGTAGAAATGTGGATAACGCGTGATAAATTGTGACTTTTATTAAACGTGTACTTCAATATTTTTTTTGTTGGGGATTAAAATAAAATATATTGCAATAACTGAAAATCAAATATTGACTTTCACTTTGTGTTATTGACACCAGTTTGAGTTGGCACTAAAACAAACAAAAGTTATAAAATGCCATACAAATACTTGTTGAAATGCCGCTTGTCCAAACTGCATTTTCGGCAATTCCCGCGTACACGCGCGTGGACCCGGGATGTCTGTTTTAATTGTCCGTCAGTCGTTAGGCCTCGGTCTCACAAGCACGTACAACCAGCCCATATATCATGTTGATTACTCAAAGTGGAAATATCATATTTTTATTTCCTCGCGCCGGAGTAGATTAAGGTTGGGGCGAATTAGCTAACTGTTGGAACGTCGAATGAGTCGTAATTGATGAAGTGTTTTGCTTTTAAAACAATTATATATGGTACGTAGCATTTGTTTATCAATATTTTTTGAGGTGATAAATATTTCAGATCATTCTTTATTTATCTTATCGTGGGGTTTTTATTTACATAGCCGAGATGATAAAAGATGGATAATCACTAGCATTATATCCTGCCAGTCATTAGGTCTATACACCATTTACCTAAGAGAATATAACACAAAAAACATCTGTTTCAAGATAAATTGGTTCCTACAAAGCACACTGGCTACGTCATTTCCCTTTCAATCATTTAACGAATCAAGTAACCTAAACTGACAGTTGAGGTTGCGTGCAACAACCCGGATAAAAGCTACTTCCATTTTTAAAAGATCTTTGATAGATCTCTAATACTTTATTAATAGCTACGTACCATCAGTATAATAAATGGCAATAGAATTTAGGGCTTTGAAAAAATATATGTGCGTGACTCGGCAGGCGCCGTGAGGTCGCCCCGCCATACAATTGTATAGACCTAGAAAAGGTGACCAGTTATGCTTGAGCTTAGAATATACACCGTTTTACCCCTCTCTACTACTTATACATAAGAAAAAGAAGGGGATAGGAGGGTCTTTTTAGCTGGTGGGTGTATAAAGTGGCTAATATGAGCAGAGCACGCGTATGGAAATTACAGTGGAATCAATCACGAACCGCCCAAACATGCCCCCTATAGATAGCACAAACAATGCTTTTCTTACCTAATGGTTTCCCATAAAAATTGCTATCTTTTATTCTTCTCAAGTTATACAAAAGTCTATGATTTTCTCTGTCAGTTTGTTCTCTTGAAAACGATTTAAAAATGAACAAATATTGATAAATCTGTTTGTTTATTCATCCGAATTTTGGCGATGTAACAATCAGAAATTCGAGTACAATGGACACAGATTAGTAAAAATAAAACGCTTCTATTGCTCACCTATTGTATAATATAACAATAGAAAGGAACAATTCACTTGTTAGGCAAATTGAAGTTTAATTTTAAAATAGAACCAAATGTGTTTAGCCTTTTTATTATACAACACAGTATGTTTAGAATGAATTAAAGGATAACAAGAGTGTTTCCGTGAGTAGGAGTATGTAACCCATTTACATAGAGAACGCCTTGAGATACGTGACCGTAATGTTTTTGCTATGGTAATATGAAGTCATATTGAGCACACATAAAATCAGATAATAAAATACACATCAGAAAATTCAAAATCACTTACGTTTCAGGACGAAGCCGGCAGGCGGTGTCCTAGCATACCAATAAAAATGTAAATGCTACCGATAAAATTTTGCTTTTGAAGTAGTCAGGACTTGGTCCGCGGCTTTGATGTGGTGTGTATGTTATAATCAGGATTGTTTGTCAGTGGCCACGCTACCCACCCTCTGTCGACCTCGGCCAAATCATAATAAACAGAATTTCCCAGAGGAGAGAGCAATATCTGATAGGAATCATTGAATTATTTCTGAGAGTCGGTACGCCCTCCAGTCTCAGCAATGTATTATTTTTTGTTATTTATCAATTTGCACGTGCACTTGTCTAATAAGATTTCTTCGTTCGCTTTATTGGAGTTCTCACTAATTGCTCTTTCTTCGTTCTTGCTTTTTATAATTCGCTCTACAGAGTGCGGGAACCACTTACTGGCTTTACCAATCCTCTTCTATTACTGTAGGAAGACCACTCTGGTGAAATTTCACGACACAAGTTAGATACAAACCTGTGCGGTATTATGCAGTGTTATTGGTGAAGTAGGTAGGTATTTCGTACATCTGCGTACAATAAACTTATTCATAGAATAATATACTGTAGATGTTCAGGGGTGGAAGAATTTCAATATGTATAATATTATGCAGGTTGATTCTTTGAGCTCGGGTCGGACAAGGAGCATTTGAATAAACCGATATCGCGGGAGCCGAGCAAAATATTGTCCGCCAGAGGTCGCTGTGTTTAGCCGAACCCCGGAAAATATGTATGTTTTGCCTCCGAGAGAGCCCCGTTATTAGATTCGAGATATACGAAGATGTTGCTACGTAAAATATTGAGAAACACATACGCGGTGAACCAGACGAACAAACATAATAAACCCTTATTTATAATCTAGATCACTTACTATGAAAGCGGTACTTTCGCTTATTGGAAATAAAACATCTTAATGACTCCAAAGATATTATCTATCACAAACATATTTATTTATTTATTTAATACTTTAAGCACATAAATGTACAGAGGCGGACTTAGTGCCATAGGCATTAAGCACAAGGCATTAGGCATTAACATAATGTTGTATTCTTTATTTTACGAAATAACATTACACATATCCGCCGTATTTCGTCATTATATAAAATAATTAACATCATTATATATATCGATATGTCTAACTTAAGAAATCAGGCTGGACAATGCCTTAAGTAATTGAATCTTTGCCTGAAAAAATTCGGTAACCGAAAAAAAAAGGATAACTTTATCTTAGTCACAGTAATAAAATAAGTGAGGAAAATAAACATTTCAACTATGCGATAGTGATCGGGCATGATCGGGTGACAATCATGTGCGTATAATCCGCGATCAGGGCTCGCTCAGCAGATGTATAGGGCGATGAGTCTCGCCCTGCCATTACACGCTGTACTCGCACTTACATTAACGCTCTGCCAGATGAAAGATAAACATTTGACGTGAGGATGGGGCGAATCCGTATTCTCGTCACACGGACCGGGTTAATTCAATAGCTGATTGGATTTGGGGCACGTTGATCTAAAACCCCTTTTACAACTCACGACGCTTTCGACTCTCTAAATAACGAACGAAATACACGATATTTCAACTCCTTGGTTGAGTTAATTTTTTATTCGGAGGCTTTAATCCTTTTTTTATGAGCGGTTTAGAGGTTAACTGTATTTTTATTTGTTTTATTTTATGCAAAAAAAATACTACGTATTTACAAGTTATGACTTCTATGTAGAAAATTTGCTATTTTATAATGAAATTAGTGTAATTTTGGTACTAAAAACGTGAATTTTAAATAGTAATAACTTTCTATTTTCACCAAAAAAAAAATTATTACTTTTTAGTAGTGTTATTGCGGTACCTAGGCGCCCTCTTTTGGGTCGGACAGGGTTTTTGTAACATGCTGTATAAAATACACAGATAAAATGGCAGGGGGTGACTTAGACACTCAATAATGGTCCCCGAAAGTGGTCGCTAATACATAGTGTCGTAGTGACAAGGGGGCAACATGACCTGAGGTGCTTGTGAGGAATGAAGAGGTATTTTACGGCTATCAGGACAATCCCGTTAGTACGGTCAAGATCCTGGAAGACCTACCAGCATCTTACTGGAATACTTCCTTCCTCCGAGCACGTTTGCTCTTGCGAATCTCCTCTTAAGTCAAGTATAAAGGCAAGGGAATAAAGAAAGAGGTGGTGGCTCTGTTCCTCGTTAGTTTTCATTCCAACCAGCCAATAAAGGCAAGTCAGGGGTGAAGAACAAGACTTCCCCCGGGAGAGAGTCGGTGGGGTCACTACTGCTCACCAGCACGCCACATGCTGCCCTGCGGGTTTATGTATTTCTCTTGGTCTGGCTCTTCACCATAGACCTGTTTCGGCAAACTGAACTCTACCGGCACAGACCTAGAGTTCATCGTGTGATGCCTACTTAAATCGAGAAAAAACATGTAAGTAGACAAGCATTTTTCACGGAAAATAAAATCTATTTCTGCATTCCCACATAAAATAATGAACATTCCTATTTTCAAATAAATCTTTCTAACAGTCGTGGGATGTAAACGGGGTGTAAGTACGGGCCGTCACTTCGCGCGCTTTTATATTCCATCTTGTGTTGACACTGCATTGTTCTGCGGGATACCCTATTTATCTGCTGATTTGTTTGCACCACGACGCGCCACGGCTCTGCGACGTACGGCCGACCGACGCTGGGGTAACTTCACTGTAATTGAGATGAGAAATGCGTGACTGTTGAATTGTGTTCATTTACAAATAAATTTGTTCGTGTTGGACGTGTTTGTGATTCTGATACGTCACCTATACGTACTTGGAGGTGCTCTGTGGGTAATATGTAAGATTTTCATGTTTATTAGATTTGGTATTTTGTTTGTTCGCAGACGGCAAAAGATTTGAAAATTGAAGAGAGAGGTGAAAATATTTTTTTGGCTTCGTCATTAAATTATTGAACTTAACTAAACCTTTAAAGACTGCAATTAAAAACAAAATGACTTCAGGCTGTTATACGAAAAAAATTCTTTTAGGTTAAGATCAGAGAAAAATGAACCAAAAAAAACTCTTTAAAATATCTTCGATCTACCGTCTGTTATCTTGGGATAAATAAAAAATGATAACTGCAACGTCTTGTTATTTTTTATAGGTATTCTTAGTAGTCTGTGTATTTCTTTCAGTCTTAGTATTTCTTGTTATTTTCTTTGAAACTTCGGGCTGGTATATCGCTGATATTGATAAACGATGTGCCATTCGATTTAGAAGAGAAAACAAGTTTTTTGAACCTTTTGGCGCAATATCTGAACGCTTACTTTTTGTACGAAGGGTATGTACAGAAGAATATGAAGAATTCACTGAAAGTTCTCCTAAATCGGAATGCAGAATTATAGTCCCAGGTTTCAAAGTCAATTCATGAAAAACAAGCATTAGCAATAAATCGTACACGATTCCTTACATTTTTAAATCCGTGAAAAAACTGAGGTGTTAAATAAGATAAATTCCCCCATCTTTAAAAAGGACAAAGGTGAAACGCCAACCACAAAATTGTGACCTAAGAAAATACACAAGGAAAGAAAAGCACATGTATTTTTCAATTCCAAGAGATACGTATACTCGTGAGTGACCTTGTGTACTGTGTAGGTACAAATGTGGGGTGGTTTTACGATCGCCCTTCTCGTTTGTGCCGAGAAAGGTAAATTTCAGGAGAATCTATTGGACGTTTGACTTATTGCACAAATGAAGAGTATTTTGTATTTCGTATATATTCCGAGGTGTGGAAGGAATACTAATACTTGCCCTCGCTTGTATTCAGTCACTTTGTAGCTGTCTTGCACTGACAATATGAGAGACAAATACTGTGATCCCTTTTCGTAGATAGGTATCTATACACTGAAAGCCTCAAGCAATTTTGTTCCTATAGAAAATCTAGGTGATGGCCCCCAATCTGTATCTAATTAAGCCCACCTGGATTAGAGTAGGGTCGCTCCCTGATATTAGTGTACGCAAACAACTATCTTCACCGAATACCTAATTTCATCGTTTGCTCAACAGGTATACCAGGTCGCTATTGAAACATTTCCAATTAAATCCCTACTTACTTATCATATTGAACTAATAAAACTAATCTTGTTCTAAAATTGTATTCATACACGATCTAATCTGTGAGAATTTACGAGGGAAATATTTTCCCAGGGGCATAAATCTCATATCTTAAAATCCGTCCCTATTATTTCAAGATGTACCATAAAATACGCATATACTTAGTTGTAGTATGACACATCTCAGCGGGGGGGGGGGGGGGGGGGGGGGCGGCGCAGAAAGCTGTGCGGTGTAAAAAAATCCCCTAATCTAGTAAACAGGGGCTAAATGACTCACTTCACTGCGGGCGCCATGTATTCGGGGAAACTCGGGAAAATTCGGGGGACTTAATCTTTACGGGATAAAGTAAAAGGAGACATGACCCAGGTGCTAGTCACACCGCCACGCGCGTAAATTGCGGCCTCTTTGTCTTTTTGTAACATTACCTCCAAGGGCCCGCCTGTTAATTATTAAACTCGGAGCCGTTTTAATTTTAATAATATTAATTTTATCTGGTTTTTTGGTAGGTATGTTTAGAAGAGCGGCTCCGTCTATGGTCGTTCTTGAATTAATTTTGGATTGCTCGGAGCTTTAGCCGCACGGTCACTTGCTGGAGAGTTTAGTATTCGCAGAGTAAGTTGTAATAGGCTTGTAGTTATACTATGATAATCCAGCATTTAGTATTTAGCCAACGTTGGTCACGAATAAACAATAGTCATTAACGTGTTACAGTCAGTTAAACTATTATAAACAAACTTTATTGGAGTTGTTATCAATTTGATTTTTGATGACGGCCAGGTTTGGAGTCATCCTCACTAGAGATACATGTGTAAGCTGAAGTCACAATTTCAAATTAACCTTTTCCAGTAGATAGATCACGTACGTTTTAACACCTTAGCTCCATCTGTCGACCTCCACCGTATACATTTGAGTCTCTAAGACGAGAAGCCGTTAAATACAAAGGAGGATAAATCTCGAAGTTAACATTTACAGCATTACCGGAACGGTTTTTCATGTTTAAAACGCAGCATTAGGTGTGGGGCGGCCGGTCGGCGGCAGGCCAGTGTTCTGCTACGTGCGGCGTAATCGCCGCGCGGACCTCTCTCAAACACGGAAAACCGTTCAGACACCCCCCGAACCTACCCCGGCACTCCCCAACCCACACCCACCACTTTTACGATGAATCTTCGTTTCTCCGCATCAAGAAGTAATTTTAGTGTTCCTTTGCCGATTCAATGATACCACTCGGCCTGATTGGTTAAGCCCCTCTTTGATTTAATTTCGGGTTAAGTTGCCCTGTGGTCGGACCCTGTGGGATTTGGATACGTTTAGTACGGAACATACGGATATTTGTATCGGCCTGTTATACTGGTTTAACGGCTTTACGACTCAGTTTTGAGAAGGCATTGAGTTGATCAAGTCAGGTGAAGTTTGTTTTCCCGCTTCATAGTTTAACATTAACTTGGACCAATCCATGAATTATTCATGTTCATAAGCATGCCACATAAAAAATTTCTTTGTTTATGAAACTATTAATAAACTTTTGTAACCTACTCAAACGTAGGTACGAGTATATACGTTTAATGTCAAACGTCAGGAGATTTAAAAATATAACCGGAAAAGGTCAGCAGAACGGTTTTGTTTATTCTGTTTTATTTTAAAACATTAAACTCCATTAGCGCTCTGTCTGTAGAAGAGAGACATTAATAGAAATAATTCAAGAATCCATAGAGAATAATATCAATTTTAGCTCTTCCTGAAATTATTAAAGCTTTTTTGCAGATAATGAATCTATACTAATAATATAATATATTATTAATATTAATATTATAAAGCTAAAGAGTTTGTTTTTTTGTTTGAACGCATTAATTTCAGTAACTACTGGTTGGAATTGAAAAATTATTTTTGTGTTCTATAGTCCATTTATCGATCAATAGGAGCGGAGCATAAATGAAAAATCTTGAGTATATAATAATATAATATTCCTTTTTGAGAGCTTCCTTTGCGTGCGCTGCGTAAACGGTTTAAGTTAAGCAAATATCATGTATGATGGAAATGTTCCTCTTTAAAACTTCTAAAGAAAAGTCCGCGACAGCATATGTCTATCTTTTAAGATTGACTCACTATAACCTTTTTTACGGTAATCCAATTTTTTGCGAAGGAGTTTTATCAACATAATATTAATTCTTATTCAAATAAATAGTTTTAACATCAAGGGTATTTATGTAGCAGTAAAATACTTTTTAATTCATTCGAATCGGACATTTCATTTCGAAATTATCACGAAATGCAATATGCGAACCGTTCGACGCCGGCGCGGCGCCGAGCTGCGCCGCCGCGACGTTCCCACTTTAGAGAGGAGAGGATGGGCACACGGGTAGACCATGACCTGGAATAGGACATAGAATACGTTTTATCCCTATATTGCCACGAGATCGAGACCCACGCGGGTGAAACCGCGGGGCACAGCTAGTGTAAAATATTACTATATTGAATTAAATTATATAATTATACTTAAAGGCTATTAAGATAAGGCTATTTCTGCAATATAGCCTCGTGTAGCTGAATCTATACGTGTAACTGGTTAGATGAAGTAAGTATATTTCAACACATAACGGTTTATGTGATTACTGATTATAGATCGCTGCGTACTTTCAGACACCAGTAACAACGCCAGTTACGTGGTTCACGCATTCTTCCTCTATGCCAATTGTTGTTAATCTACAATTTAATACAGGAGTATATATATAATTATTATTATTAATTATTGTAATACTTTTACCAAGGTTCCTCTTATTATTAGTTTCTTTAAGTGTTTGTATGTTGGTGATTTTCTCAAAAACGATTGAATCAATTTTAAACAATTGTATTGACTATCTCATTGACGTAATTTCAGGAATGGTTTTTTTACTTCTTTATTAGTCAGTTTTGTTAACGAATTTGTTTTTTATAGCTTATTCATTAACTAAATGAATGTCAAGAGAGGCCTGAAGCGCTCCTGGAGCTTAGTATCAGGAGTTACTTATACAGTTACACATGCTATCACCAATCCACTATAAAATCTTATTTTGTTAACTCATGGACACAAATTTAAGGTAAAACATATGTACTGCTGTCAGTGATTGATGTGTAACCAAGACATGACCACCAGAAAGGGGTATGTTTTCACAAAACACCCACAGATCCCACAACATTTGTGGACAATGATGAGTTTTATTATGAAAAAGGTTTTCGTGTAACCACTTGCGTGAATCTTCATAAGCAATATTTTATTTACGCAGTTAATCTTGCAAAATCTATGTTTATACATAATATTATAAAATAAAGCGCGACTGCAGTCTCGTTGGTCGCAGGCTTTTTTGTTGTAATTATAAGATTAAATTAATGTGTAAGAGTGTGAATTATTAGGTTCGAGTTTTCGATTATAGGTAAATTTTCATGTAACTTTTGGATAAGTGAAGAAAGAGTTTTCATTCCCGGAAACCATTAAGTTCATGTATCAAACTTATGTCTTACCGCCAGCCATTTGGCATGTGTAAAATTATACAAGAAACCTTTTCTACAAACATTCTGTAAAGAGCCTTGAAGACTTGCCAAAGTTACCCTATAAGAACCTAACGGGCTTCTTAAAGCTAAACAGCATTTAAACTTGCACTTGCATGGGATGTCAACTGTCTGCAGTTGACGAAGCAAAGTTTGGCAGTACATGAGGAGCTGCAGCTTCGCTGGTTATCCTTCTCTTTCTTAGTGTATCGATGGGAAAAGTGATCATCAACATCATTCAGTCGAAAGACGTCCACTGCAAGACAAGCACCGCTACTTCGACCGGTTCTGTGCATCCCACATCCAGCGGATTCCTACGGCCTTCACATGGTCATCGGTCCACCTTGTGGGAGGTCTTCCAACGCTATGTCTTCCGGTACGCGGTCGTCATTCCAGAACCTTTCGGCCACATCGGCCATCTGTTTTGCGAGGAAAAGTTCAAATAATTATGTTTGGCTTAAAATTCAGCTACCCGATCTCCGCTGGCTGATTATTCTTGATGACTGCGGGTATCAACTGCTTTTAGAGAGGCCTATGTAGGGCAGGGGATAAGACTGACCCAAAGTCAGCGGTAGAATATGGTAACACTCATTGTAGTAATTTAGTTTGAAAGAGGATGACAGGCTTAACGCTGCGTCCTAACCTAAAGTGATCGTCACGCGAGTAAGTGATCGTCGCGCTCTTACATATGAATAATATAACATAGTCGCGCGATCAATCAAGTCGCGTTTGTACGTCCGTATTCATAAAAATGATCGCGTCGATCGCGTACTCGCACGTGCTTTTGGTTAGGACGCTGGGTTCGACGCTAAGCTCCCGATGGTCATTTACCTAAAACTCATCAAGATTAGCTACTCCATGGCAAGCACATTCAGTTTAGAACCTAGTTTTATTATAATTTTTAAAACAACATTTCATACTAACTTTACTATAAAATACCGAAATATTTGTGTCAATTATTTATAACTTAAAGCGAGCATAATATTTCAGCCACGTTTGTGAGTTCAATTAGTTCATAAAAATACTTTGCAGTGATAAATGGATAGACGGAAGGCTGGGAGACAAAAGAAGATTAATATTCGTGGTGGTCGCTGTACCCTGTTCGTGTATACGTCCAGCATATTTGTCGTAACAAAATATACTACAGAACATTATTTATTCGAATAAAAATACTAATTTATTCACGTGAAAAAGCTTTTATAACTAATCTTCTGTTGAACTTGCCATTAAATAAAGTTCAAAGTTAGTACTAAAAAGATTTAAAGATAATGTTTATAAAAAAAATATATAGTTACAAATATTTTCAGTGGTTTTCATTCATCTTAAATTGGCTACTACATTTACCGGAGCCGGTACAAACCGCAAAGCAAGTAACTTTACTGACTGGCTAATCTGTTCAGCACGTGAAAGGAGACTGCTGAAAAGTTTTGAAGCAAGTCTCCGAAAATGTTTTTAAGAAAGCAGCCTTCGTCTCTCTTGTCAGCACATGTGTAAGTATATGAAAATTGTAGGATGTATGGTGTGGAAGCATGAGACATCGGCATTAGGTAGAATAGACCGCACATCAGTGGTATACTTGCACAACGAAAATAGCCCTCACTGCTACAACATAAAGGTACTGTCAATGTCAAATTCTTACCACCGATGTGCATGTGGTTGACTGTACTTGTAGGTACTGGTAGCTACATGTGTGGGTCGTGTGACTGTACGCTTCGGCGCAGCATCGCGTCCACGGGGCCAGTCGTCATGAATACGTAATACAAGGGCAGGACGCGAATTCTTTCGTTTATTATTCAATCATTCGTTCGGCGCGAGTCGGCTTTAATTTCATGGCGGGTGGGCACGGGCCCCGAGCGTCGGCCCGGCCTCTTAGTGTGGAAACGATCCCGATACTATTGTTGGAATTATGCTATTAATTAGAACATCGTGGCAGATTGTCGGAATTTATAGGGCTGCCTCAACCGTTGGGAACTTGACTTTGAACTCGTGCCGCGCTTAATTATGGCTGGAGTTTTACGAGATTTTAGATTAGCAAATTATAATTTTTTCTTTCTTTTTTACCCTTTTTTGGGTACCTACTATTAATAAATGTAACTTCTATTATAAATACCAATGTCACTATAGCTTTACACCCTGCAATTCTTGCTCCATTTCGCTTAAAAGTCTGCACAACAGAATGTAATTTATCCTGAAATGCAAAGCGAGAGGAAGCACTTTCCTTACTTGTTTGTCCGTCACCGCCGAGTACTGTGAAAAAGACAATTCTTATTCTAAAAGGCGAAGCTGGTGAGGATGTGGAGGAGTGCGTGCCCGTTTTGATTGAAACCACCGGCGCCGCCCCTTCCGACGCCATCGCGACCGACGCCGAATTGAAAACGCAAATTTAGTGACACATCTATTAACGAAAATGTGAAGAAAGCACTACCAGAAAATAGGATACGCGAGGGAGGTAATTTCCGTACAATTGTAACAATATTTTATACTGGCAGCATTCTTATTTTAATAAACAGGTGTTGCCATTATAGGCGTGTAGGAATTTTCTACTTACGTAACTTTCATTAAGTATATTTTTGCTGCAAAGTTGGGTAGTTGTTATTCCGTGCGATAAACAGAATTTGTTTAGTCTCTGAAATATCTAAAATAATGTATGTTTACTTTTATATGAATACACACGTGAGGTATGGTGGAGACGAGCGGGGTTGGCAGCAATCTTGAGAAATCATTTTTACGACTATCAAAGGGAGAATAACATTAAAATTCAAGAGACGGTCACGCGACCTTGTACTGTCATGTTCCTTCATGCCGCGCCGCGCCGTGTAAGGGTCTGTAAAAATGCGTTCTTCTTTAAATAAAACATGTATGTGAATTGAACACATATTCCGTGTGGGGTTTTCTTTAAGAAATCTTGTTTTTATTTTATATTTTGAACTTCTACATTTATTTTTGGAAACTTAAGTCTTTCCTTAGATTAGGAGCGTCTTAATAGGAGTAGAAACTATGCAAAAATGAAAACCAGACCCAACTTATGCTCACTTTTCTCATTTTAGTCATAAAGAAATCCTTCACGTAGCACCTACCTAGCTAGCACCTGCACCTGAAAATATTTGGTATAATTTATTGAGAGCCAGCACCCTGTCTCGGGCTCGTCTATGTAAGTAATGTGTCGCAACAACGCGTCTGGGCATTCGGACGGTCGCATTCGCACACGATTCAAATAAAAAAGTCCGCCATCACTCAAGTATGCGTCGCCATTCACTCGCTTGCCTAGAAATTTGCGCCCTCGACCCATTATAATAATGTGGACATGCTAGATGAAAAATACTATAGTTATAGAGTAGGTACATAGAGTCTAGACAGCTCTCGTGTTTGCAGGAGATGCGGCGACACAGGGCCGAGCTGATAAAGTCTTAAGTGAATTACGTTTTACATGTGCTTCGTGTCGTATCCATACAATGTTAAACATATCTCTGGCGCAAGGTTAGCGTGATGTGAGATCGACACGGTCCTCGCAAATGGACAGGAAAAAGACGCGGGAGGAATGCGTGGGTGCTTTTAATTTAATATCGACTGACACCGAATTGGAATCGAAAGTTTGCCAAAGACGTGCTCTGCCGTTTAATCCGTACCGCCTGTTTGCCGCTTTAATATTTATTGCCTACATAGAGGAACCGGGATACTTATTTATAAATATGAGCTATTAAATTCCTAAGAAAAAACATGCATGAGGTGACTGCGTGCAATAACTGAATATTATTTATAATCTAGAACGAACATTCTTTAGCAGTGTGAACTTATTTAAGATTTTATATTTCGAATAAAAAAAACTTATTAGTGCGAACTTGTTACTTTATTCTTGAACAAGGTTTTAAAGATAAAGATGAAATAAAACATCGTCGAGTACGAACAACGCAAGATTTAAGGCGCAAAAAGATACGTTAGTTTCTCGTTTTCCGTAATTGAACCACGTAAAGCAGCATAACTTCGTACAAAATATCTCGTTGAAGACGCTCGGTTGTGCTGCGAAAAAATAACGTACGCATTTAAAACAATAAAAACATTCGCGTCTAACGGAGGCTTGAGTGAATTTTCGCGCGGGAGCAGGCGCGGCGCGGGCGTCGTGAAGCCGAGTATTTACCGCGATCAGAGTATGTCTACAATTTTGCAATGGAAAATGTGGATACGGTATAGAGTCTATTAAGTATTTGATTTTTTTAAATAAAAAATGATCTTTATTCCCTACAACGGGCTGTTTTTTCTATGCAGCCTTCGATTTTGCGATTCTAGAACGTAATATGCTTAGCTTTAGTTACGTTTAGAGTTAAATATGTGGTTAATATTGAGCTTTGCTCATTTTGCGATGTCAGTATTTGTAAAACCAATCATTAAGCGGTATGATTAGAAATAGACACTGAAACGTTGAGTTTGGCGTTATGTAAAGATAAAAATATGATTAAACAAATACTTCGTTAAGTTTGTTCTGCAGATTGAAGTTATAATAGATAGAACTACTATCAAAGAAGATATTGTTAAGAACTCCTATAATATTGGTCAGTCAGACAAATATGATTGTAATAATAACAAAAGATAATTCCGGCAGCAAGTTTCGCTTAAAACAATAAAGCACACCTGCTGGACACTTATATTCTTATCTCCCTAGTTGGCCGGTGTCAGTGGGGCAAATTTCATTTGGGCCGGCAGTCCGAACCGAAGCCCCGGCCTGAACTTCGCCCCAACTTGCAAACACGTGTTAACATGAGTCGTCTTTGAAAAACTGGATAAGTACCTTATTTATATGGGGCCAGCGTACGACGCGACACAAAAGAACATGATGATATTATTGTTAGCCGGGACACGCTAATGTCATGTACATAATGTTATTTACCAGTCACGAATTACTCTGCCTTTTTATACCTAAAAATGTTGGTGGAATGTAATAAAAATTACGAGCCCTTAGATGTGGGGAAGTAAAGATATACGCCTAGGACGTGTTATTGCCAAAGCCGCGTCTACTAAAGATACGGCAGAAAATTTACAATGTAGGTACCACAAGCAGCTTCGAAGGCAAATGAAGACAGAAATCGTTCTCATTGCCCTAAGTGTTTGCAGAATACGAAATGACACGTGTAAGTTATACGTGTCATGTTGAAAAAAAGGCCACTACACGGTTTTCCGTTGATAGTTTTATTTAAAGTATGAGGGAATTTTCCTAACAGTCAAGTTCGACATATATGTTATACACTTGTAGCAAACAGCCACAGTCGCGGCTCGGCAGATATTAATCTTTTCCATCGCGGACGTCGGACTTACAATTATTTAACTTTCGGTAAGTATTTTGTTTTTAGATACTGAAATAAATGTTATTTTCTGTTCATAAAAGTAAAAATAGTGCGATGAGAATTATTTTAGTTTAGGAACAAACTGTTACTTATATATTTGATTTATTTTATTTACCCAGCGAGTTGCTTTTCTCCTCGCACGTACTAAACGATATTTGGCGATCCCTAAGACGAGCCGTTTGTCACGTACGTGATGCCGCGGACAAAATGGAAACTTCACTGTGTTGCCGAAACGGACAAATAAATACGTAACTGTTTTGTGAAAAACTGTTATTGCCATTTATGTTTTACTCCCGATATTTGAACCAAGTATTTTAGCTTTCATGTGTGGCTTTACTCCGAGTGCAGTCAGTAGTTTGTTGCCGAGGCGTGTTAATCTTAGATACGGAACCTTTTGTAGAACTTTGTAGCTTTAATGGTAATGCATTCGACACAGTATGCAACACTAAAAGTTTTGCAATTCCCAGAGTGAATGAATGTTATCTTTTTAAATTTTTCATGCAATGTTCTTTCATCCCATTAGTAATCAGAATTGATGATGAACGTTCAACACTTCTATTGAGCCTTGCAACTAATACAGGTACCTATTGTGAAGTTGTGAACGTCTAAAAGATTTTCGAAATATTTGTTATTAGTTGGATTTTACTGTCGATTTCCAACTTCAACGCAGATCAATGGTGCACTGGAGGTTTATCAAGCGCTTTCATCCTTATGCGATACAAATGCTTAACCTATCTAAATCTCAAAAAGTAGCGATGAGGATTTGAATCCAATTGGAAATAAAAACCAAATTTCCGCGGAAGTGTGGCTGTTGCTGGAATATAAAGTAGTTTAAAAAGAGTTACATTGAAAGTTCAATTTACTCTGAATAAATTTAGTGAAAGCAAATTAAGAAAAACTTTGGAGTCCTTGGTGGAGTTCGTGTAGTTTTTAATTTTTCTAAGTCACGTTATAGGCAAATTCTTGAGGAGTAACCTTTGTTTTGCTTACCTTGAGGGTTATGTATAGTAAGTAGAAAGTAGTAGTAAGTAAAAGTAAGTAGTTATGTATATATACCTATGTGGGTAAAAATATGCGGAGTTCTTTTTTAATAAGTATTGCTAGTGCACCGCTTGGCGGGGGAGGGAGCAGCGTGGTACGGCGCGGCGGCGGCGGCTCGGCGCGGCCCAGAGTGTTTGCACAGAGATTAATGATGCGATACTGAGCGCACTATGAGGCGAAGGTACTCGACAAAAGGGCCTCTTACTTACTGTTTGGTGCCTGTGAAAAGTCCCGCGAAGAAAACAGCCACCTGCAACGTTAAATGTTTTTGAGGAAACGTGTAGGTATTTAGGTGGTTTCTTTTGAATTTATACTTCTTTTAAGTAGATGGAATTAAATTGTTTTTTTATTTACTTAGCTTTGTAAGAACGTACCTACTGTAGGTCTTCACGTGAATCACAGAACTGATAATGTTACTTCAAAATACTCAAACATGCAAGCTCCTCGACAATAAGTATAAAATAACCGGTCTCTTTTCAAAACTTCACAGAAAAGCCATAGAAAAGTCGCATCTCTATCACATACCTATAGAAATGACAGACAAGAAATAGGTTCATAATACAACCAGGATTGGAAGTATACTACAATAATTCAATGACACTCATAGCATCTCAATGAAGGGGGAAAATGAAAAAGTCTATTGGAGAATAAATCATAAGTAAATGAGATATTGTGTTTCTGCGACGCCCCGGCGGTATCCAACTGAAATGGAAATCACAAATGATGACAAAGCGTAACGTAACGTATATTAATGTTACCTATAACGTTGCTTAGTATGTTGCATAAACATGGCTGTCATTGTTTTAAATCAATGTAGGTAATTTAGACAGATTTGCTTCAAGCTTTCAGTTTTTATAAGTTGCGTAAGAGGTTGGCAAAGCAAACCCTGATTTCATATAACATGTGGTATGGATGGAAATTGACAATTTGAAGATCGAGATTTCTATTTTATTCTGTTATCTCAAAAATGATTTCCTCTTGACGTATAAAATGGCAAAACCAGCCAAGTGCGTGTGGGACCACGCACAATGAAGGGTCCCGTAGTTGGGATGAATTTATCCTAAGAACAAACTTAACATTGCTATTGAAAAAATGTTCTCCCGTACATTGATATACGTCACTTCTCCAACATGCAAATGTAAGTTCATAATTGCAATTTTATTTTAATGTGGTTTAGGTGCAAATGATCGATTTTGGAACTTTTTCCTTTACTTGTGCTGTGAGATCTTGCTTTTAGCCAAAATTTAATGATTCTAGGTCTTCTAGGTCAACGGTTTATTTGCCAGTATCAAAATATGTATATCGCATAAATGGACGTATTTCTTTTTTGTTTTATGTAATTGCGAAGCCACGATTTTTTAAATTAATTTCAACTTGGTTCAATACTTCTACGCGTTTCCGAGAAAAAAGTGTCTTGACAGAGACTGACGGACCGACGGACAACGAAGTGATCGTAAGGTATCCGTTTTTTCCTTTTGTGGTACGGAATCCTAAAAATAGAGCTATGCACTAAATTATGTCGACTTTAATAAAAGTTTCATTTGAGTTTTGCAGTAAGTCGAATAAAAAAGGTAAAAACTTCCCTCATTTTCATTAGTTTTGGGATAGATTGACACCGAAAGCTCCTTGATTAATTACTCTTTTATTATACTAAGACATTCTTTCGAACTTCTGCTAATATAAAGCGGCTATAAACATATATCATAAGTTAGCGTCAGCAAGACTGCCTGAATAATGAAACTAGATCATATATCAAGATTGTATTCCATGAAATGTTCTAGCTAGGAGAAAAACATCAAAATAAGAAATTTTCCCCGCAATTTATAACAAGGGAGGGATCATTATTTGTGCCGTAGTGACTCCATTTATAGTGTATCCAGTGGTTTCATGAGTGCTCTAGATTTTCAATATTCGCCTGTTGGTCACATCATAAATCTTAGAGCGCAGACGTTCGCTGCGACAACGTGCATTCCGTGCCGTCCCGCCTTGATATTTAATGAAAATTGTTGGTTTAGCTTAATTTCCTTCTCTGTATGTATATCGTACTATGAATAATATTTTATTTAATACAGCTTGGTATTGTTATTAATTGCTTTTATGAATTGAAATACTTAATGGTTCATGATGTTTAAAGCTGGAGGCTTGATCATTATAAAACCAAAACGAATTAGATAAAAGGTGCGATAGAAACAAGCGACGTTGATGAAAATGCAGTAATAATTGAGCAAGCAACGTCAATGTTTAATCCGGCGGGAGCGCAACGGGCCGTTTATCAATCGGCCCAAAAAACAACATATTTCAATATCCGCTGATTAATATCCGCTGCCAGTTCGCCGGCCGAGGCAAACATGAAATTTATGTACTGCGACCGAGCGGTTTATTTCATTTTGCTTTTTAAATTACGAATGTTTGGCGCGACAATTGGCCGCGTGTCGCCGTCGCCCCCATCTGTTGCGGCCGACAATTAACATTTGCATTAGAATTTCATTTCGCTACCTAAATCTGTATTATGCGATAATTTTCACACAAATATCCCGTCCTTTTATAAATGTGAGCCTTTTTCGCACATTCGCAGTGCGGTTATAATATTAATAGTTATGTTTCAGTAATGAGTTTTGCAACTCCGTACGTGCTCAACAAAATGCGAAATTAATTTCTAAAGGCGTAAGTCTCGCCACCATATTAGCATAAAGACGTAATTGATGGGTAAACTAATTTAATGTTACACAGCAATTATGCTAAGACGCTCATGGTTTACAACGCCATAAAATGTACTTCCGGTCCCCGAAACTGCAACGGAAGTAATAAGCAGTGCAATACTCCGAGTCATAAATTAGAATAAGCAGTTTTAAGTGAGGAGGGAGCGCGCAGCCTCCGCCTCACGCAAATCATACACTTAATATTTGTACACGTTCGATGTATCTTAGTACATTCAGGTAAATAACTTAGCGCGTATATTTGAAAACATAAACAATCCCACAACAGCGATAGCGGAGTCGTAAAAATGGAACTCAAGAGAAACTTAACAGGAAACTTTTATTAAAATAACAACATTAAGCCGTTAATTTGTTTGTAAAACTGCGCAGACGGTAAAAATTACTTATTCAGAGTGTTGAGACCGCGAAGGCGAGGCGCGTCGGCTTCTTGGCAAATGTCGCGCCGGTTTTCTATAATTCAAGCCGGGGCGCGGCGGAGTCGTGCGGCGTGCGGCGTGCGGCGTGCGCTCCGCTCCGCTTGCTTACACGCTCACACCTTACTACTAACAACTTAGTTCGCGCTGGGCCAGATCAACTCATGACATTCACATAGTTAAAGTTACACTTTATGGCCCGGCGACACGTACACGTCGCCCCTGCCCTCACTCTTTATACAGAAAACTTTTACATTGACAATTCTTGCAAAGTTAAATGTAGATATAGCGAAACCCCAAAACGATACATAAACCACCTACAATATTAATAGGATACTCCGAGGCGAGGATTAAACTTATAGAAATACAATAACTTAATTGAGATCGTTCGGGCACTAATAGGTTTTCCTATGTTATAGAAAATCCACTTTCTCGCAAAGTGAAGAAGAACGGTCGTGTCGATGGGCTAACAAATGAAATTAATGCATTTCTCCAGAGAAATAAAATGTCATTAGTTTCACCCGATGAGCTCGATGAGCTCGCTTCCACCGAGAACCTTCTTATGAACACGAACTTTATTGTCTCCGATAGTTTTCACTGCATCTATTACTTGTAATAATATTCTTACAAGTACCTACTGTAATTTTGTTGTCGATTGAACATTTAATTAAAACTGAAGTTCTTTAAATATTTAGGGCTTCAAATAATGACGGTTTCTATCGATGATATTAGTCGAGGCTTGCTTGAGAATGTTAAGAGATTGATTACGTATTTTAATTACTCTCTTTGGGTACTCTCTTGGTTTTTGGGATTCATCGATGTTATCTAACTAAAAGCAATACATGGAAAGGATCTCGTAGACGTAAAATTGGCCAATACAATCGATATTATATCCACAATAACAGGACAAATGATATCAAAAACGTAATATTCTGGCATTTTTCCATTACAAAATCGCTGTAGCTATATAAAATAATGAGGGTCACATTATTGGTCAATATCGGGCTTTTCGGAACACATTAGGTATAATACAAAAGATAATATCGTATTTTAAAGGCCATGTAAATTACGGATTTGAGCCAAAGCACAAGTACGTTGTGTTATTGTGAGGCCCAGTAACGTCTTATTTTATCTAAATCCTATTTTGTGTCCCACGCATAAATCGAGCGCTAAGGCGTCTACACTGGGTGAGCATTTTCTTATTTTCTCGCAAACGTGCCAAGAACAGTAAGTAAGGATGTTCTCGTCCTTGTTATTTATATATAAAAATGTATATAATATATATTTGAAACAGAAGTGAAATCAAAAATGTTATTGGCTTGGCTTTTCCAGTTTTCTAGATCAAGTTTCCATTTTGATGTTTAGTAACGTGAGGGTAATGAAATTCTGCAGAGTTCAACTCAAATTCGATATAGATTGAGCGTTCGAGTGAGCGGGGGGGGCAGCGCGAAGTTTCCTTGCTTCCTTGAAAATATGAAATTCTATGAACTGGAACTTGGTATTCTACGAACTTCAGACCTAATTTGATAGGGAAGGAAAGCTATTGGTGGATATATTCCTTCGCCTGGGCGTCCTAGGTCACGTGTGTCTAGACATTAAATGTCTTCGCCGAATTAACTGAGTAGACAGAATAAGAGATAAAAGCTGAGTACTCTTCCCTCTTCCTAGGAACAAGGTAGTGCTTTTTGAAAAACGTGTTTCGCTTGTAGAACACGGGGGTAGATTGTAAAATTGGACCACTGCCATTGCAGTAAAAGTGGAAATAAATCGACTGGGACGCATTTGCCAGAGAATGACCCAGATCAAAAAAGTAACTTTTAGTCTGCCTCTCTCGAAATTTATTTTAAAACATATTTTTTTTCAAAAACTTCCTACTTTACTTTACTTACTTAAACCTTAATGCGATTTCAAAAAGAATAAAATTAAACTGTGCCTTTCTAACTACAAAGTTATAAAGGCCATATTGCAACGTTTTGCACGTAAATACCCAGAGCCACATCGCCGGGCCGGCGGGCGCCTAGGAACTTCCGTAATTGTTCAATTACCTATTACAACTTGCGTGGGAAGACTGACAGCTGACCCACTGGCACGTCGCTGTGTAGTGCAAACGGTTACCAAGAAAAATGAAATGGATTTAGTGTTCAACATTCTGTTAAGTATGAAAATAATACTCGATAGAGTATCTAAAGCTGATAACATAATCAGGTTGTTACCCGCTTTTAGCATGACCCCCATTTGTTATTGGTATTGCTACAACACTATTGAATCACTACCAGTGACCAGACACGAACGCTGAATATTTCCCTACAAGTAGGCCGAACATATTAATATATTACATACTACCGACAACAATACAGATTACAGTCTTTATTGTTTCTCTAGGCTCTACCAATGTTTAAGGCAGGCTTTACGATTGGAGGCAATTCTTCTAATCCATTAGGCTGTCTGATGTTCAAGTTTTATGCGGGTCCTACCACCGAATGTCTCGCGGAAAACGAGTAACATCGCTCAAATTATTTTCAGTGGGGTTTTTACGATAGTCGTATCTTTTTACACGCACATCATGTGTAGATATGCGCACATAATGTTTAGGTGTGCTACGACGTACCAGCGAAGTGTCCATAAATCGAATTCGTGAGTCGAATTGCATTCTCCTCTATGAGAGGTTCAAGTGTTAAGCATCTAAAAATCTCAATTATGCCCTTAAAAAGTGACTTTTCATTTACTGGATTAAGTTATCGGTTCTAATATGTAGAAACTGATATTAGTTAAGCGATCGAGAACATTGGGTAAGTTCGACAAATGATAGCGTAATGTCGGCGGGTCGTGTCGGAGACTAGCGCCGCTGTGTCTGGCCTTCGAGACCATTGACTTCCCTTCTTGCAAATGAAGTTGGCTTTATTCATTTTTTTAACAAGCAGGGTGTATTTCATTATAATTTAATTATAGTTCAGGTTTTAATACTTCTGGAGGACTCTAGGTACATTGCCATAACTTGCACTACGTGTCGTGTTACACAGCTGCGATGAGCAACCTATGAGACGTATGAAAAATTTTCGTTTTGCCTTCCAAGATTAATTTGAGATTTCTCTCGAACATGGTACTTTAAGGTTCTTGATTTTTTTCCGAATCTTAGTTGGTTTGTATGTTACATCAGGAACAACATATTTTTTATACTTAACTCCACCCACTTTCTTGCCAACATTGTGTACACAATTCTTCTTCGTCTTTATCTTAAAGCTTACGTAACTTCACTCCGCTTAACCTTAAAAAACATTGTATCCCTATTTTTATCCAAAAATCTAGAGCAGCGTAGAATGTAACAAACATAGTTAAAATTTCTTTGAAAACATTGTGAACTGCAGTTTTTATAAAATGGGTCAGTTTTGCCAATAAAACTGCATTGTGTGGTATGATACAGTGTGCTATTCGGTGCTATTTCACTGTTTTTGGCAGCTGTCCGTAATTACACTGTGAGAGGATGATGACGCGTTGTATCCGTGACGTTGGATGACGTCACAACCGGATAGTTCATCGATTTCCATGGGTCTGATAACAATTGAGCTGTGCGTCATCCAATCTCCTGCGAGCCGTCGTCCCGCCATATCGTGAGCTAGTAATTGTCAAACTTAATACAGTTAATACAATATATCTTTATGAGAATTTAGTTCTGGTCATTTGAGTTGATGTGTTTGTTATATGGTACTGATGTTTGCTTTGTTGATAGACATGTTACATTACATTTTGACAGATCAGTTGGAAATCGGAAATCTACTCAAGGACAGTTCTCACCGCGGGCATTTGCTCCGTGAATTTTTTGTGTAAACATTTGTTGCACCAGATTTTGTTACGTAATGAACATTCATTTGTGAAACAAACATTCGTTAGTGTGCAGACATATACACATGTACCTACCCATGATTAGAATTAATTTTTACCCGACTACGGCGAAGAAAAAAGGAGGGTTATGATTTTGACCGGTATGTATGTAAGTATGTTCATCTGTTCCCTTCTATCTTCTAAACCACTCATCACAATTTGACAAATGAGGTATCTTTGGAAGCATCTTGATCGTCCGCTGGTAATAGGCTAAGTGACGTCACATTAAATTAAAAATGGCGACCTCTAAATGACATAAAGTGAGGAACAAAAAAAAAATTGTTTAATCGTACCATGTTGGGTATCAAATGAAAGGGCTTAATGAGCACATTTCAAAAATATAAATATTAAAAGCTCAAAAGAATTAAAAAAAAAATTTGTAATAAAAACTATAACCCAACTACGACTAAAAAGGTATGAACAAGACACTACAGACAGACAAATTAAAAATCCGGAGTCACACGTAATCTGTTCGATTTATAACACGTGTGACTCCGGATAGTTTTTATTACTAATTTTTTTTTTGTGTTTGGATTTACTTTCTTACTTCGCTTCACGAATCAATCTTCGTTGCCTAACAAAAGCTCGCATAACGAATGTTTGCAAAACAAAGTCGTGAATCCTATGCTTGCGGTGAGTACGGTCCTTTACATCTTCACTTTCCAGTGAGTAGATTGACAGAAAGGAATGGTTTTTAAGGTTAACCATAAAACTAGGTTTAACTAAAACCGACCAGCCCTTATAAAAAAAAAAAACATACTTATCTAACCTAATAAAAACACGACTCATTCAAAACAATTAGATGTAGAAAAAATTATACATAGTACTTATATTGGCAATTTTTTTCACGTAACAATATAGTTATTTCTGTAGTTCAAAGTACCTTCGGCAGGTGCGTGCTTTCGCCCGCGGCTTCGCCCGCGTGGCATGTCGATAAAAAGTAGCCTATGTCCTTTCTCAGGCTCTAGACTATCTGTGTGCCAAATTTCATTTAAATCAATTCAGTAGTTTTGGCGTGAAAGCGCGATAGACAGACAGACAGAGTTACTTTCGCATTTATAATATTATTAAGTAAGGATTATTTTGTCTACGTCTAATTGCTACTACTCGATAAATAATAGTCAGCTATGTAATAAACTTATAAGAAACTAGCGGCCTGCCCCTGCTTCACATAATTTTACGACTAGATTTTTTTACGATGGGTGTAGATAAAATCTTATATGCAACTGTACATAATTAGGGTATTAAAACACTCATGTGATACTATTATCACACTTGGCTTCGTAAACCCTCATTCGTGTTTTAATAGCCCTCATTATACAACAGTTGCATAAATAACTATTAGACTACTACTTCTAGTAACTCACCCCTGCTCCGCACGGTTTTACGACTTGAGATTTTTTAATTTTAAGTAAGTTTAATATTTATTTACACGAATAATAAAGCTGAAGAGTTTGTTTGTTTGAACGCGCTAAGCTCTGGAACTACCAGTCTGATTAAAAAAAAAACTGTTTTCATTTGATAGCCCTGTATTCATGAAAAAGGTTATAAACTAGTTAACATCACGGTACGACCCTCAGGAGCTGAGCAAAAGGAAAAAAAAGTCAGAAAGAACGCTAAGCGAAAAAAAAGTAAAAGCGCGGGCGGGCGATGCGATGCGACTGGGTGGAACGGGGGTACAAGAAATTTCACGTGGACGAAGTCGCGGGGAGATGCCAGTGTATCATAGATATGAACCTTTCAGAATTAATTCTCTAAATGAGGGTTGAGAATACTTTATTCTCATGTAGGTAGTGAAAACCGTATCAAAATCCGTTGCGTAGTTTAGAAGAATAACGTGGTCACACAGACAGACACGACAGGCGACTTTAATTTACAACATGTATACAACGTGTAACGGAATAAATGCAAGAGCTCATACACCCCAATTAGAATATTAAATTATAAGACTAAAATAATATCTGTAATTTAAATTAATTAAACCACACCTTAAATTAAGTATTTTATTTAACGCGCACTACACATAGGATAGCTATTAATGAGCGTATTACAAATTTGGTTATGCATTTAAATAGGCTTTATTCCTTTGAGATAAGGCTTATCTCAAAGGAATAAAGCCTATTTTGTTACCTTGTTATGACGCAGTGGTTCTAATTTCAGTTAAATAAAAGATTTTTTCATGAAAAATTAACATATAAATCAATTCAGATTTTCAGAAGCCGATTCTGAGCAAACTACTTTCAGGTCTTGCGCTTATTCTGTTACACGTTGTATAAATCAAATCAAATAAAAATATTTTATTTCACATAAACCTACATGGGCACTTATGAAACGTCAGAAGCTAGCTTCTGAAGTTTTACATATACATACATACATATAATGCGGCCATGAGAACCATAGTGGCCTAACCCAATGGACAAGCCTTTTGAAAACAAAAAC
Organism: Lithophane leautieri; assembly: GCA_949152455.1. Taxonomy (NCBI): domain Eukaryota; kingdom Metazoa; phylum Arthropoda; class Insecta; order Lepidoptera; family Noctuidae; genus Lithophane; species Lithophane leautieri. The sequence continues at coordinate 8,168,772 of OX424462.1, read as the reverse complement.
AGGTTTTTTTAATCAACTAGCACTCTTCAGGTATATACTTTTTATTACTTTTATATTTTAATTAACTTAACTGGAAAAAATCATAAGACTTAATATTGTAAAAATTGGTTGAGCCACTATGGTTCTCATGGCCTCAATTATATGTATGTATGTATATGTATGTATGTATATGTATGTATGTATATGTATGTATGTATATAGAAGATGAGGAGAAAAAGACACGGGATTGATGTCGTAGACTCGATTATACCTACTCATGTTTTGTTGAAATATTAGGAAGCCAGTGGAGGCATTCATGCTAAAGATTGAAGAGCGGCTTCAAAAGTCTTTGTTCCGTAATGATGTGTCTGTTTCATGTCGGTAATTTTAGTACGATTCATTACTTAGCCGTTATTTATGCATAGCTAGTTATTAGCCGAAACGGCTTGACGCCAACGTTGGTGGAGCGAGAGACTGATTTTTATAACCAACCAGTGACTTGCTACTGTGTTATTGTTATTTTGACAGCAAAATTAATAACTAAAAATTATATTTAACAAAAATCCAAGTAAACAGATGACCAGGGATTTGGGTAAACACGACAAAATCCAAAATTGAATAGGCGTCCGCGTAGTTATAATAAATTTCCAGTTGCGGAAAAATGCATATTGCGTAAGTACACATAAAAATATTTGAGAGCGCGTAGACGCGTGGCGGCGGCGGCGGCGGCGGCCGGAGCGGGAGGCGTCGTGGGCCGCATCCGGACCTAGAAGGCTAGGTGGCTGGGCCCCGCCATAAACTCGCTCGTGCTGCGCTTGGCTGACGTCACGTGCCATATTTTACACACTTAAAGCTGTTTGTCGTGTCATACCATTATACGCCATGTAAGGCCCGGACTTATTGCCAGCAAAGAGGAATAACTCAGTTTAAATTGTTTTCAGAGTAACAACTAAGAACTGCTTTATTGCATTATGTTGGAAAGCTTTTCATCTCAACCCTATAATAAAATTACACTAATATTTAGAATTATGAGTACATTTGAGAGATTTTCGTCTGTGTCTATACTTTTATCTTAATGGTAGCTATTTACGCTGTTCAATATTTCAGCGATGAGATATTATGACAGAGGCAATGAAATTTTATTTTCTCTAGAGATGCCCTGACCTTCCCCGATTGTTGTTTAGTGCGAATGTCGTTGCAAGGTGACCGCTTTCCAAAGTATTTCAGGCATTTTAAATTCTTGGCCTATGATAAGAATGAAAATCTTTTGAAAGTTTTCACTTTCACTTTGTTAAACTTAACTGTTATAAATCAGCTTTAGTTAAATGAAATTGTAAGTAGAAACGTACTATCCTATACATAGGCCATAATTTTCAATACAGGCATTATACAATTTACCGTAACTATTAGCATTTAGGTACTATGCCCTCAGACCAAAAGGATTTTTATTTGGTCTGACACTATACCTAAATAATAATTTATTATCTGAGAAGTAGAGATTTTTATGATAATTTATAAAGCGTTGAAATGAGTTTGAAATAAGACTCTGCTTATATATGAAGCTGTCAAACTGTCCCGACTAATGCACTTTCATGATCTGTACTTAAAACCTCCGCAGTCCGATCTAAAAATATGTCGCTGCTAGTGAGGAATGAATTACAATGAAGATAATGCTTCTATTAATAATATACTCCTGGTCTTCTAAATCAAGCAACCGTGCAATTCCATGTGAGGTATTCGATTAAAACATCAAAATGATGATGAGTCAAAGAAAAAGATTTTATGCAGTTTTGATATACATACTGGCCATTATTTTGGTGTCGTCATTGTTCTGAATTTGAATTCACGATCATTTAAAATGTTACAGACTTGCAATTCGGGTCCTCTCCTTGAACTTTAGATGGCTGATTGGTTCACTGAAATCGAACGGTTTCAATGAATTTCAGATACTTCTCATACATCGCAAAACTTGATTGTCACTTGTTTCTCCTTTACACATAAAATCACGCCTGTATTTCCCAAAGGGTTAGGCAGGTGTGTACCTATAGTAAACCCACAATGCGCCAGTTTTGTTTAAAATACATGTAACAGGAGGCGAGCCTATTGTCATCAACCGGGCACAAATCCAGACTCCGGGCAGCTACTGAGTTTTAGATGGAAAACCCCAATGACACTTTGGCGAACCCAGAACCGCGTGCTTAGCAGGAGCCCTTGCGACGACTGGACCAAAGAGGCCGCCATAAACTTTTATTATTAAGCAACAAGATGGCTAAATAAATAAAACCTGCTAACAAATTAGTCCACCCGATATTCGTAATATAATAGCGAGATATTAAACGAAAGCGTTAATTAGGCTTTTGTTTATAATAACCATTTTCTCTGGCTCGTGTATTGTGTTACAGTTTTAAGACATCGTTACCTAAGCGTCATTGTTGCAAATTAGATAGCTATAAACCCCCCAGTACACATTGGGCGAGCCCGTCGTTCGGCCAACGTATACTGGACTTTTTTGCGTTTAATTTGCGTGTATTGTGATTTGCGTTGGCCGAGCGCGCTTGGCCAACCGGCTCGCCCAACGTCTACTGGGGGCTTTACAGTGCTAGGACCAAGTTTGTGACAGGTATCTGCCTGGAGTAGATGAGACTTCGCCTTATCTATGTGTTTTTGTTACACTAGTTAGTACGATTAACAGGGATGCAACTAGGATTTGGTTAAAAACGTTATAGTATATGCTAGGTGGTATAATTGGACTAAATGTTAGGTGGATGTACAATATATGCACTTTGCCTTACCCTTCGGGGAATAGAGGAGTGATGTTATATATAGAGATTAAGAGAATTACATTAATTTATTAACACATCATCATCATCATCTGTCCGTCGGCTTCCAGTCTAACCGGATGCAGCTAATTTTCAGTGTTTTACATGGAGCGAAATTGACTTATTTACACAATTTTACATTATTTCTTCTTTACATAAACTGTTCCGTTTGCAGAATGAAACCTAATAAAATATGAACACAGCTAATTAATATTAGGTATCAACATTACAATTCTAACTGTAGCTAGATTGAAATTTAATAATTCAACAAGACATGTTACAACTGGATAAATGTTTAGACAATAAAATAGGCAAATACCTACATTTTTATTATATCCAGCACCCTAATTGCATAACACATTTTCAATCACAATCTGAATGATTTTGAAGAATATTGTTAATCCATTGCTTCAGATGTTTGAAAAATTTGTCTGCTCAACAACATTCATTGCGTTTATAACGCAATGCATGTTGTCGAACAGTCAAAATGAAGGCCATTGCTACTTTATGTGTATTACGAAATTACCTATAGTATTTCAAGTGTATTTATTAGTTCTATTAATGTAGGAATAGGAAAAAAAAACTATAGACGAAGAGAAGGATTTTTTGACGCGTGGTCAAAATCGGAACTAATGCTGCCATCTTGTTATTTTTTTATTTACAAAACGGTTGCACTAATTTTTTCTAACAGCGCCCTCTGTCAACGTCATTCGAGCGTCAGAAGATCCTTGCAGCAGTGTATCTGGTAAGTCTTTCTTAAATCAAAAGAAGATTGGCAAATACTTCGTACCCTACTCATGTAATTTCACAAAAATAATTGTAAACTCCGATGCCATCAGATTCGAAAACGAATCAAATTTGAGACATGTATAACGATAAAATGTGATTGCCAGCCCATATTTCATCGCACGCGTCCATTTAAGGCGCGTAATGCAAAAAACATTAATTTATTCTGTGATTATTAAAATGCTTTATATTTCTCCCATCATGTGCCTTGCTAATTGAATACGAGAGGCGCGTTTGTCAGCTATTTATGATGACTATACTACGTCGTTTAATGCGTTTGATTTGCATTTTTATTAATGTTTACTGCATACAAAATGGCCCTGATAATAAACTTTATATTCGTGTTGTGTGATGATGAGTGGAATACGAAATAAGATGGTATTAAAAATCTTAAAATAAATGGCATCGTATTCTCTTAACTGCAGTTGTTTAACAGTCTTCAGTATTTTTAGACTCCAAATACATCAATAAAGCCAATGTCATAATAAATCTGTATCATACAACTTATTTCGTTCAAATATTCCTATAAAATATTTTAAAAGATCAACTGACTCTTTCGGTATTCAGAATATATCTACAAAACTTATATAAACGAGAGAGCCTCTGTCGGGACGGGATCCACTCGTCCCGATAACATCGCGTTTGTCTATCGCACTATATCCACTCACTAGTTTCTTACTTTCAGATCTGTCATTCAGAAGTATCTTACTTGCGATATCTTTCTTTCCTTGTTAGAAAGCACTGTTGAGGGGTTGGTAAAATCACCGCCTCAATAAATAGTTTTTTTAAATTTGATATCTGTAGCCAACAAAAGAGCCAATGTTGAAGTGATGACGCTGCGCTGACACCGCATAGGCCGCGTAGACATTTGTAGACTCGGCGTAGGCTGCGTAGGCATTTCGTAGACTCCGCGTAGGCTGCGTAGGCATTTCGTAGACTCAACGTAGGTTACGTAGGCATTTCGTAGACTCAGCGTAGGTTGCGTAGGCATTTCGAAGACTCCGCTTAAGTTGGGTAGATATTTTGTAGACCCGGTGGGCATTTCGCAGACTCCGCGTAGGGACCGGACTCCACTGCTTAGACTCTGTGTACATTCTAACAAGATATTTAGTGTAGGTTTATGCAAAAAAAGGCTCTGGTGGTGACTCTCCAGTTATAAAAAGTAAATTTTCCTGACCTTTATTTGAAACTACCGTTCCCATAACCAACTTTTTAAAGGCATATCTGGAAGCTCTATGAAATTCGAGTCGAGAACACCGTATTTATAAACATTATCATATAACGTATAATTATGGTCGAGATAACAAAAAGCGTTGTAAAACAGAGATAACGGTAACTACTGTTATATGTGTCGGGTTATATACGAACTTCAGTCAACAAGCGTTAAGTAACTAATTAGACGTACTCGACGAGACAAATCGTAAAATATCCTGGATCTACTTACAACGTAGCTCAGAGATACCTGGCCTTAGATTTTAGGTAAAGTCAGGGAAATTAATCTTTAAGCAAAGTAACTACCCACTTAAATTGTCCATATATTCAAGTCACAGCTGTCATTCTTTGACAGTATTATGGAATGGCTTCAACGCGGCAAATTAATGTTGGGTGTCAATCTGCTTGAAAATTAATGTCCCTGTCTGTACCTAAACAAGCTTAATTTTTCCAGTCTTTTAATGCCCAATTATTTATAAGTTCGCTTCTAACTAAGTGAATAGGACCAGTAAGACAAATAAAGAATGAAGAAAAAAAAAATACGCGGAATTTAATGCGTCTCCAAGCTATGTGGTATTCTGCAGTGTGGACCGCTCGATAAATGCTGCATCCAACAGCCTTCTTGATCGCGTCTTATATTGAAATCCCACGATCCGCGATTTTGCGGACGGACACCGACGAGCCCGGACGATGGACCGTGAAAGGTGTACGTGCGGGGTATCGCAGACATCGGAAGCGCCTCGGTGCGCGGTGCGTGGCGGTCTGTGGTCGTCTGCCGTGCGTGTCCGTCTGCAATATTGCCGATCGTGGGATTCTGCCATTACAATCTGCCGGTGCTCTGCGATGAGCACGTTCTTTCCACCCAGCCCAGTATCATAAGCCTTTCCAGACCAGACCAGTATAACCTACAGTTTAAATATTTTTTGCTGTAATTGGAATCTTTTCAAAATAAAATTGCATTTATTCGTTAGGGACGATGACTTAATTTAATGCAGTCTTGGCCGCATACAATGTACTAACTAGTTCTTTCATGAGTCCAGTATGGTAATAAGAAAAGTCTCATATGCCACGGGCCGTATTTTCCGGTTGGCAGTGCTTGTAAACCTTGAACATGAACGTTCTTTAATTCAAGGTTTTGAACTATTATGGCTATAATTATGCAAATAAATAGATTAACTAATTATAAAACGTATTGGCATGCTAATTACGGTGGAAAATGCAATAATACCGTTAGGGTTACGAGGTTTTTAAAATAGAATATTTATATGGATGGCAGATATTTGAGAAATTAAGTTAGATTAAATTTGACTTGACCTTGGCTTAAGCTTGATGAATTTCATGGTCCATCATTTATGTGTTATCGGATCGCTGTCTTCTTTTTCAAACATGCTGATTGCAAGAATTTGAGTCAAATTGACACGTCAATAAGAAGAAGTTGGTGAGAATTATATTTAACTAGCTGATGCCCGCGACTTCGTCCGCGTGGATGTCGGTTATTATATACTAAAACTTACTCGAAAACCACTCTATCCATTCGCGAAAACAGCATGAAAATCGGTGACGTAGTTTTTGAGTTGATCGCGTATAGGACGCGGCGGAGGCTTTGTTTTATAATATGTTAGGATGTATAGGAAGGTAATTAAAAAAACTGATGACGCTTTCGTCAGTACCTCTCAGATTCTCAGGTGTAGGGCCCATTGCAAGACTGCTGGCAAGATTGCTGACTCTCCTGCGCTTCGTGAACTTCTATAATTTTCTTCAATAAACGATAAACACACGAACCAGCTATCGGTTATTATCGAAAATCGTTCCAATACCAACATTCGAAACCCAACCCAATGACACAAAAATTCAAAGTAAATCGCCATTTAAAAACAGAACCGTTACAAATCCGACAAATGAATCCGTCACAGAGCGACAATACACATTTTCCAAGTGAATTGCCTCGACGGGACGGGAGTCAAACATCAAATAATAACATAATAAAGGGATAATTCCAATTTTTTTTTGCTTCAATTTTGTACCGACGTCGTAAATAAGGAAGCGCTGTGTTACCGCTGTCAAATCATGCCGCAGGGATGGGATTATATCAAAAGTTATGTCGATAAAGGAGAGTCGGCAAGAATGTATGGAAGCTGGTCTAGCACCAATAACACCCACACATATGTCTTTTTTTAGAGGAGCTCGTGGCTACGTAATAACAGCCGCACGGGTCGATCCATCAGGTTAAGCTACGCTTGCCAGGGTTGGTCCGTGGATGGGTGACCATCTTTACATACCGAGACTCCTTCGTGCCTCGGAAAGCACGTTAAGCCGTTGGTCCCGGCTGCCATTTGTGGATCTTTGACAGTCGTTACGGGTTGTCAGAAGCCTGAAAGTCTGACAACCAGTCTTACCAAGGGGTATCATATTACCCAGGTACTGGGTTGTGGAGGTCAGATAGGCAGTCGCTCCATGTAAAATACTGGTATTCAGCTGCATCCGGTTAGACTGGAAGCCAACCCTAACATAGTTGGGAAAAGGCTAGGCAGATGATGATATGTCTTTTTTTTCCCCTAGCTTACGCTGTCCCACTCCTGGGCAAAGGCCTCCCTCCAATTCTTCCATTTTCGCGAGCCCGCGCGTCCTCTTTCCAGTTTTGATTTAATATAATACAATATCTGCTATGGCGGCTCATTCCAAATCGCTGTGTGTAAAAAGTTATGGCGATGTTTCGCAGGACTGATCTGGACGCTAGATAATGGAACCTTTGAATAGTTAATCACTTCTGGTGATCATAGTTTGAATATTTGCAAATGTATGCATTCCGATGATAATATGGGACTACTTTGCTGGTCTGATTATGGACCTGGACGCTTAGATAACGGAACTCTTATATTCAAGAGTTCCGTCCGTCTAGTTCGTCCAGGTCCATAATCAGACCAACTCAATGGGACCATGCAGCTGTCCAAGTCAGTCACAAGGTAAAATAAACAGGACTCGTTGAGACACATCTAATGAGCTCAGACTCGATGGGTATACTAGAAGCTAATCAAGAGTTCTGTTATCTAGCGTCCAGGTCCATCATCAGATCAGCTCGATGATACCATATTATTGAAATTATTATATTATCATTGCATACATTTGAAAATATTCAAACTAGGCCACTAGAAATTAATAATATTCAAGTGTTCCGATACCTAGCGTCTAGGTCTGTCCTGCGAAACATGCAGCGATTTCAAATGAGCCCCCATAGTAGTTGTTGCTTTATATTAAAATGCCTATCTAATGACATACATAGGTGTGGTTGTTATTGGTCGAGGAGACCATTTTGTTCGGTCCTCCCTTAGCTCTAGGCGTACTTCAAGGCAACTACTTTTACATTAATCTATATAATTATATAAAAGGCAAGGGTGACTGATTGACTGATCTATCGACGCACAGCTCAAACCACTGAACGGAATGGGCTGAAATTTGGCACACAGATAGTTATATTATAATAAATTTTCGATCGAATCCGATTTCGAAAATTCTTTCACTGGCAGAAAGCTACACTATTGCGGAGTTCCGTGTCCCGGGTATGTTTTATTTATATAGTGCCTACAAAGCGGGTGGGTGAACTCACTAGCAGACGCTAGTTCTATACAGAAAAACATATCCTAACTGATGATACTATAAATGCGAAGGTGTGTTTGTTAGTTTGTTACGCTTTCACGCTGAAACGGCTGAACGTATTTGGATGACACTTGGCACACAGATAAACCATGAACTAGGTAAGAACATAGGCTATTCATCTTGGATCACAGACTTGGATCGCGACCAAACAGCTAGTACTTTATAAATTTTAAAACTAAAAGTCCTTTTGCAATATTCTGAGTAAATTCACCGCTCACGTTTAAAGTTAATCGTTTCCATTTTCTGAATACATTCTCGGAACTAATAAGCTGTTTCTAGTTGGTTCGATGGTTTCGATTTATCTAACACTGTCATTTTCTTTACTACGAGACAGAGAGGAGAGAACCATGATGATTTATGTAAGAGTACCGAGAGCTACAGTCCGCGGCCGTCGATAGAATGCGTTCCTGACACCCGTCAACAACGACGACAACGGACAATTTCCAGTAGTAATAAGGATCAAATTAGTAAAACACATATCGATACCTCTGGCCCTTTTTATGACACTGACAGGTGTCAAAAACGCATTATCTTGACAGCTGGACTGTAAGTTGATATACCAACATGATATATCTATCGATACATATTATAAATTAAAGTCGCTTTTTGTGTCCGTCTGTGTGACTGCGTTGTTCCTCTAAACTACAGAATGGATTTTGATGCGGTTTTCACCAACACTTTGGGAATGTATTAAAAACGAAATCAAAATATTTTATTTCAAATAAATCTACATGTACTTATAAAACGTCAGAAGCCAGGTGCACGGTTACAATTGGTCGTTTCCTATGTAGAAGAGCCGGCAAGAAACTCCATGGGTACTCTTTTAAAATATTCCGAAAGGTTTATGTGGATAATACAGTAAGTAATATTAAAACTTATAATAAAGAAATCTCGTCTATAATAATGGGAGTTATTCATATCGTTAAGCCAATCCTTCTTTTTGTGTTATATAACTTAAATAGACGTCTTCTCTTATTTCTAGTTCATAGAAAAAAAAAAATGTATAGCGCTGTGCTCGCAGACAGGCTAACAACTTCTCATTTACTTAGGCGCAGAAATAGGTTATGGCTGTACGAGACTAATCTTATTACTATACATAATAGTATATCAAATTAGTTAAACTACCCTAAAAAGGTTAGTTTTTTATTCTGGACAGAAAGAACAAAATACTATGGCTAGTCTTTGAAAATATGATGAGCTTTGCACATAATAAGTGGGTAGAAGCCCGTAGGTGTTCAAAAGATATAGGGAACGGCATTTTATTTAAACTCAGTTCAGGCACGTATTTCTCGTTGAGAACAATATTACATAGTAATACGAAATAATAATTTAAAAAAAGCATTTTAATTTTTTATGTTAACACCATTAGTTAATATAAGATAATTTTTCTAAGATTTAGTTTAGTGTTTTACCAATTGAATTTAAAAATTTTAGAAAATAAAGACCAAAAAAACGAATTGTCGTTGACGGCATCAGGAACCCAAGGGTACAAGTTACCGGGTTTTATAATTATAATAATTTTAAACCCATAGTTACTTCTATAATATTACATATTTACGTCAACACGTGCACACTGCATACGTCTTGTATCAATAACATAGTTTATTCATAGCTGCGTAGGCGTTTAATTGAGCGAAGTGCTACGACGTAGCAAGCACAGTTGGCCGCTACGACGTCAAAGCGTAGCTTTTTTTGTCATTATTTCAAAAATAATGCGTGCTTATTTCAAACGAAACTGCAGTTAGTAATTTTAATAATTGTAAGTGTTTTTTATGTATTGGTTTAATGCCAACTTTGTTCAATTAGATTAAAAAGACCAGAAAAGCGAGCGAGCTCGGGGGTATTGTATGAATTAGATTAACGCAAATTTTGGGACTGTAGCATTAGTTAGATGCTTCTTCTAAAAACATAATCAAGTAACACATTTCATAATTAATAAGAATAATATTCAGAAACAGAAGCAACACTCATCACCCTCATTCACCTGCCCTTATAAAAACCAATCTATTTGGGGTCGCAACCAAGTTTACTAAAATGTTTACCTCTGCCTACATTTTATGAATAGTTATTTGTTATGCAAGGCTGCAAAGTTGTTTTTTGGCGCGAGTACTTGTATTGAAACCTGAGCAAGCGAAGGATTCTAGGATTGAAGCATGAGCGAAGCGAGTGGTTCAAATATAGAATCCTGAGCGATGCGAGGGTTTCAAAGGTACGAGACGCAGAATAATTTTGCAGCCGAGCGACACACACAAATCACCTCACTATAGCGAGGAAAATGCTAGGTGTATCCATTCATTGAACAAATATTGTAGGCTTATATGTGCTTTTCGCGCAATTTTTCCGGAAGAAAGCTCAATTCGGCATTATGTACCGCTTGCACTAACTCTGCACTGCTAAACAAACCAAAGTGAATTAAATATAAAGAAGAAGAAATAAAGTTTTTTAAAGCGAAAACTTCTTTAGACGAAGGTTCGAATTTAAAAAAACTCTTGACACGCTATCGGATAAAATGCACTTTTGCATTCAGATTTAAAATGATCAGATTCAGAATCTTTCCGAGCTTGTGAGGTGAACAAGTATTTTCTACCAATTGACAAATACTGTCCCAGCCCAAGACAGCTCCATGCAAATATTTTGTATATTTACAGCGTAGTATTTTCTTCTCACCTTTATCCGGTAACACGTTACAGCAACGTTACACCGCAAGCTTTACATGAATTTCACGGCCAATGTATGTTATTAGATACACGGTAAATATATCTTTATTGACGGTTCGTGAGTGTTGAGTTGATAATAAATCGTATGGCTTACTGTTTGGTTTATTGTACCATTATTTTTTTTAATACCATCAAGTATTTCGGATTTGGATGTAAAGTATTGTAGAGGTTCTTAAATGTTGAAAATCGTTTTATTGTTGTGTTACTATCGTTTTGCAGATTGCAGTTACATCTTTATAAAAAGCGTTAAATAAATCATGTAGAAAACAGAATGTTCTCTTTTCTTGTATGTAGTTTTTATGATATATTCATATACGAAGAAGTTTAATAAATACATACCATATAATGGGAACATTTGTTGCTAGTTAAGCAACATTTACGAGTGGAGCCGGTCTGTTGAGGAGCAAGTTTACTACAGCACGGTTTTATGTTATGAACACACAAACGTGTTGGGGGCCGTCTTATTTAGGAATAATAAAAACAAGGAAAAGCAATGAATCTCTGGCCACTTCATTTCGTCGCTTTAATATTTTACGTGACCCCTAAAATTTTGGGTAACATCTCGTCTGACGGCCGAGCGCACTTTTCATTACGTTCTGATTACCCTCAGAGAGTTCCCGGAGACGTCATGTTGGGGAAGATCTGCGAGGTTTTCGGCGAAGTGCAAAAGTTTTATGATATTATGATTACTTGCATGAGACGAGCTCCGGCGGAACGTGACGTGGCTTCCGCTAACGTGATCAAACTGACACAGACACGATACTACTTTGTTTTACTACTTTACAGTAGAGGCTTTGTGACACAAAGTACTGTATATGTATAATGGACTTGGTGTAGAGGATAAATAAGTAAGGATTGTAGCAACAACATAATTATTGTCTTTCACTACTAATTTTTAAAAGGAGCACAACTGTAAATCCATCACCTTAAACTACGCTTGTCGGGGTTGGTCAGGGGATGGGTGACCATCTTTACATATCGAGACTTCTTCGTGCCTCGGAAAGCACGTTAAACCGTTAGTCCCGGTTGTCATTCATGGATCTTTGACAGTCGTTACGGGTCGTCAGAAGCCCGAAAGTTTGACAACCAGTCTTACCAAGGGGTATCGTATTACCCAATTACTGAGTAGGGGAGGTCAGATAGGCAGTCGCTCCATTTAAAATATTGGTATTCAGCTGCATCCAGTTAGACTGGAAGCCGACCCCAACATAGTTGGGAAAAGGCTAGGCAGATTGAAGTGTAAATGCTGAATCATTTTAATCCACACATCTTCAATTATGACTTATTAGAATATAGTGTAAACTTAGCCCGTATCAATAATCTCTAACATCTTAATAATCAAAATGTTACAGAGTAGCAATAACATACCTCATCATTCTCGTGCCCCTATCCCAATTTATTTATGGTTCCTGTCCATGTCCCTTTCTTCCATACTTCTCTATTAGCCGTCATCTCGGTAGTCACCCCCCTTTCTAGCCATATCATCTTTCAGACAGTCCATCCATCGTTTCTTCGGTCTTCCCCTACTCATAAAGCCATCGACATTCATACCCAAAACTTTCTTCATCACATTTTCCTCATTCCTTCGCATCACGTGCCCATTCTATGGCAACGGATTTCCGCACAACTTTTTAGTCACCGGTGCCACTCTCAGACTTCGTCTTATGTACTCATTTCTTATCATATACCTACCTCCATAAAAATCATTATGAAAAATCGGCCAAGAACAAAGCCACGTCTGTTTCTATCCTCCAAGTACTCTTTGACAAGAATACGACTAGACGGACGGCTCATAGTGAGTGCGATACTCTTTCCTTATTACGTGGTACGTGTTAATTACCGACTACTACAATTTTATGAGCGCCCACTATATCGCACTTCACTGTTTCTACTGCTTAAGCTGTTTTCTACCTCAAAAACACAGACGAGATGAAAAATTAAGTGCCGTTTGTACGTCATTTTTATTGGAGTTTTTAGAAATTTTATAAAAGTATGGCTTCACGGATTTTTGGGTGTTTGTACGTGATTTAGTAACGACGAGGGTAATGATACGCAGGAATATGTATGTACCTATCATGGATCTGTATCATTATTATCATAACGCATCGTTGGAGTAAACAATTTAAGTTAATGATAAAGATGATATTTAAAATCGCTACTCGGGTTGTTGGGCTTATAATTAATAGTGAAGCATAAAGGCAAGGGAGGATAGTATCTGACCTCGTTACATAGAACTAATTGCTTGCGACACTTCTGAGAAGTGACAGGAAGGTCTTCTCGCTCGTCTCTTTATAAAATAAAAATGTTTTGCTAAGAAATAAGAAGACAAAGTCACGAGTGAAAGCATTGAGCTCTACTCTCCATCTAAGTAACCAAGTACATAGACGCTCCAATATTCTAACTTTTTATTATTAAATATGAAACCACAATAAACTTCCATAACACGTACACAAGCTCAATGCGAATAAATAAAATGAGAGGTCAGGAATATCTGTATGAAACTGAATAAATAATACGAAATAACATGGGATTTAAAACGCGAACCCAACTTATATGTATTAAGTCAGGGAAAAATATATACGATACATCTGATTGTACATTATTGCTCACTTATATCGAACGTTAAAACCTGAAAATATGGTCTATCGAAGACAATACAAATGCAATATTAATATTTACCTTTGCATCGTCCAAACAAAGACTGCATTCATATTCACCCCACGAAAACAAGTAGATAAAAATGCAAACACGCGCAATTGTGTCTCAAACGAACAGAGGCGGTCGCACTCGCAGCAGGCGAGCAGGCGGGGGAAAGTATTCCGGACAAAAATGTTTTCCCGGCCATATGAATTTAGATCGGCCGCCGTATTAGAGGGAAGTAAAACCATCGGGAGACAGGTAAATCGAACTATTGGAATAAAGGGTAAAGGTGAGGCCGGGTCGGAGTCGATGGCGCGGAATGCGGCGCGTGTCGCTACAATCATGTGAATTTAAGAGGAGCTCTATAATAAATGTACAGAACAACTGTAAACGTGTTTTATATTCAGAATTATTCGTGTTGAAGTACGTTCGAGTGTAAATTTTCTCAGCGGGCGATCGGCGAGTGGCCGCAAAGGCGTCTTGATGCGATTTCCGGCCCACTTTTAACGGCGCTTCCTGCACGATATAAATCCAAGTTAGAGCGCACCCTGGGACCTGCTGTCGTTTCAGCCGGATACCGCGTCCTCGTTTTGCAGATTGGACCATATTGCCTATTACTACTTTGTGAAGACAAAATATTGTCGATAATTGTATGGGTTGGCTAACCCAGCCCAAGCAACTTTATTTCAAATATATTTTTACCGTGTTATTAAAAATAGCACCACCATAATTTTAAAATTTTTACATGATAATAATATTTTTAGATATTTAGATTTTCGTTTTTTTCTTTTTTATAATGTACATATATTATAATATACAGTGTGTCCGGATATGGACTACAGATATTTTAAATACTTAAATATTAACTATTTTAAGGTACAATTACACTCTAAGCTTGGCTTCCCCGCTATATGGCAGCCATTTTGTTTTTTTGTTGAAATATGCTCTATGCGAGTATAAAAAAAAACATATCTCTCATAGTTTTAGTCATACTGAGATAAAAATAGGCTTATTCGAAAGGCAATAATATTGTCTACCGTCTGCATTACAAAGCAATGTATTCACATTTCCATAACATTGAAAAAAAAAGAGAAAGTCAAAAAAAATATGAAAAATTATGCAATTCAACCAATAATTGTGAATTACTACAAAAATACCCCCGACCACTTTTTATATTTTTTTCTAGTTCGCAGGTTTTGAGCTAAGCTACAATACAACATAAAATTCACAACTGTATGTCTAATACTTTAAGAGTTATTGTTATTTGAACATAGCGAGTGCGCAAACTTTGTGCTTTTTGCAAGGCAATTTGGAAACTAACAGGAAATCATAAAAAAAAAGATTAAACATTTTTAATCATTAAAATTGTACTTTAAAATAGTTTATACTTAAGATATCGCTAGTCCATGTCCGGACACACTGTATACTGATGATTGAAGTCTTCCTTTTGGTCAATTCCGGTTTTCCTGTAGTGGCTAACATAGGCACTTTTGACTTCTCTATCCCAAAATAACATTACTCTAGCTGGTTCTTATTACCAATAAATAAGCAACGTAACTTGAGCCATGAATTCCTCTGACACCACCGAAATCTGATCAGAAACTAATTCTAATATAAGCGAGAAATGAAAGTTTTATTTAACTTTGACGGCTTCAGAGCAAAAGCATAAGAAAATCCGCGAAGTTAATCACATCCGAGAGTTTCTTTTGTTACGGAATAAAAATGTATATTTAAAATAATTTCTTAAAATTCGCAACAAAACGTCGCCTAAGCGTATTAGACCTACATTTTGGGAACACAGGGCTTATAAAATGAAATTTTCTTAACATAAAGTGGCTGAGACGATGTAACGACGGTGGAGTTGAAGTAACCTGCGCGGGCCTGCAAGCCCCTCATGTTCTAAATAAATTATGAATATTTACCGGCACGTAACGCTTTACTGGGACATAATTATTTTAATCTGACTCTGAGACGGCAATTTCGGGAAATTGATGCCAAAAGAGAGGTCGTTTTAGTTTATAAATTTATATTAAGACGGCTTGCGCACTAGCAGATAGCACTTTGTCCTTGTTTTGATAAATAACACGTAGTTGATTATGAAGAATCTACAATGTTAACTGTTTTGTGTGGTATAGATTTCTGAACTGTAAATATCAGCTCGTTAGGAACTGTGGAGTAAATGCAGATTTTCTAAAATAATGACGAACTTGTTTGAAGAAACTTTTAACTAAGGTCATGTTTCACCAAATAAAAATATTCTCTGCATTAGCTCTACCTCCATAAAAATTAAGTAACGAAAGCACACAGTATGTTATGGCGCATTATATATGACATATTATATCCTTTGTTTGTTATATGGATATTTTTTAATCGTCTCGTCGGAGGTAGCTAGTGCTGCATCTACGTAATTTAGCGCCCCCCAGGTGCGGCCCCGGCTTGTGGCTTATAAGTACATCGAGATTTTAATTAAGAAGGTCTATCATAATCCACATGAGACACTGCAAAAAAATAACAGACTCTTTTTATACCATTTTACTATTCTGGACTCGTGTTTGGGTTTTTAAGTTTTAAAAACAAAATTTTGTTTTTTGGATTTTAAAATTAGAAACGTGTCTCTTATTTGGAGCTTGTGAGCATCTGTCATCGAGATAATTAGGCATGTCTATAGTCGTACCCGTTAAATGGAAAATACACATGTTTAAGAGACGGTTCAATTAAATAAACGAAACACAAAAAGAAAACAGCGTCTTAACTGAGAGCTCGCGAGTCAACAATTCGTATAATTCCACAGGAGTTGTTCATAATTAATTGTGCTTACCTCGGGGGCGCGGCGAAAGATTGAGTTCCATCAAATATGTAGCAGGGTCTACCATGAAATCCTTTTTACGTTCACCGCGGACAGCTTTACGCAGGTCCGGTCTAGCTGCGGCTTAACGGTCCTATAAATTAGTGAAACTCTATTAGCGAGATGTTCGGCCAAACGAATTTGCGTTATCGCCTCTGTCGGGCGTAACGTGCGTCGCATACTAATGACGTCACCGCAAGATCGTCCAAACTTGCTGTTCGTGTAATTACTTCTTTAAACGAAGCTTCTGTGAGGGGAGGATACGATCACTTTTGTCCGAGGGTATACCGTCCCGATAATCCAGTTACCAACCGTTCCTCCGCTGCGTCGTATTTTTGCACAATTAAGTTTCGCTCGAAATTTATTTAGTTAATAATGTTTTCTGTTTGAGAGTTGCGATGAATTATTAAGTAGTTCCAGTTTAACAATTTTAAGAGATGATAATTAAGTATAATAGGAAAAGTATTATGTTAATAACGAACGTTAAACATTGAAAAGCGGTTTGAGTAAAATTAATCAAGGTGGGAAGTAATGTGAATGATTAAAGTTTAATCTGTTTATTATCGTAATATTTTTGGAAACACATTGGAAACACAGCACGTATTTTATAATGAGAATTGCGGTAAAGAGATTATAAAGTATTTTACAATCACCGTAAAAGAAAGCCGGGGCAAACATGTTGTTTAGCCATTACGAAGCTAGTGCGGCGTCAGCATTCCTAGGAGCTCTGACGTCGACAACGATACGACCTCTCTAGATGTGATACGAGACGCCGCTCAAAGCAAATTCAGACGTGATTGTCACATTACAGTACTCGTATGAGACACAAGAATGATTGAAAAATCTGTAAATCTATCAAGATAATTAAATTATTACATAGAACCAGAAAATAAAAAGTTTAGTTTTAGTTTAGTTGATACTTAATGTTTTTTTTTAGGTTTGACGTTGTTTATCATTCTTGAAAATCCAAGCTTCGTATAACCGATTTCTGCCTCATTTTTAACACTCCAGCAACCGTAGCATGACCACCATAGACAAACGGGTTTCGCCGACGAAAGAATAGATAAAATGACAGTTATACAATCAAAATCTGTAATTTTGTCTATTCTTTTTTCGTTTCTATTGTGGTCATGTTACGAGATCTGTTCTAACATTTCTAGACATTTTCAACACTCATATTCTAACGGCATATAAAAAATAATAGGACCTTAATAATCACCAGCAGTGCTTAAAGCAGTGCTCCATTAGTTTTTTCAGTTCTATCGCTGGTATGTCGGTCACACATTGTTCATCTGGCTATCGTCTAAACTATGTTGAAGTTGTCTTTCAGGCTGACATCTCTGAATATCAGCATTTTTGGTAAATTTATTAGGTCAATAGTACCTACTCTACTCTACATTTCTGTTCTAACTTTTCATAGGTAGAACTATACATTTTATAACAGCACCATTTAATTAACTGTTCATAATCCTAACTAATTCTAACTTCCTAACTTATATTATAAATGCGAAAGTGAGTTTGTTTATTTTTTTGTTTGTTTGTTACGCTTTCACGCTAAAACAGCTGAACGGATTTTGACAAAATTTGGCACATGGACTACCTGTTAAACTTTACTAATATTACACTGGGGTGATCGCGAATACAAGTAATCTTTATGACCAGAAAATATTTTCTGCCTCTCGGTGTGAATTTCCGAATGACACCAAGTTTCCTTTCAGTAAATCTCTCCAGAATGAACAGCAGGGAATAGTGTCTTGCATTAAAAATATTTTAATCTAGGCGAAGAATTTGTTGCGAAAGTGCAAACCAGCCGTGCTCAATCAGGAATTCTTTTAAATTTTTCAAAGAGTTGCCTTAGATAGACCTTGAGTAAGAACTATAGCAACATTTTGTTGCAACATTGCTATGGTTTACCTCTCTAATAAAAAGAGTGGACACGCATGTAGAAATAACTTTAAACAGCACGAGCACATAATACCAACTTACTGCTGCAAAAATGGCGTAGTTCGTTCAAGAATCCGAACTATAATATACTAGCTTCCGCACACGGCTTTTCCCGCGTGGTATGTCTATAAAAAGTACCCTATGTCCTTTCCCAGGATGCCATCTACCTCCTTGCAAAAACTTTTCAAAATCCGTTCAGTGGTATAGGCGTGAAAAGGTAGCATAAAGACAGACAGACAGATAGACAGACAGAGTTACTTTTGAATTTATAATATTAGTATGGACTAGTATGGGTTAGTATGGTTAGGAAAGTATGGATATATTTATAACAAATATTATAAATGCGAAAATGAGTTTGTTACGCTATAACGGCTGAACGGTTTTGGATGAAATTGGGCACATGGATAGACCATGTCCTGGGTTAGGAATTTAATACTTTTTAAGCCAATATCCTACGGGATCGAGACTTATGCGGGTAAAATCGCGGGGCGCAGCTAGTTACTTGATAAAATAATAATTAGCTTAACATATCATAATAGCTTTTGTGATTTGTTGACCACATAACAATAAACAAGTTAATTAGAGAATTAGAGATTCGACAATCCGTCTGTTCTCTCTATTCTATGTTTGTCGTTGGTTACTAAACACCGAGCTAGTCTACTCGTACTGGTAGCACTGAAGCCTGTCAAAGTAGGTACCTACCGCATGTGTGTACCATTAAGTGTGTCTTGTACGGGTTTTGAGTCACTTCCAGTGCTGATTTACGCCCACGACAGCAACAGTCGCCGTCGTCGTAAAGCCAAGATACGCGCTGCTCGTAAACTTAAACACGGCTTACTGCATTTGTGGCCTGCTGCCATACGGGTGACCCTGTCGAGCCAGTGGATTACAATAAAACCGAATATTGCACCTACCAACTACGCACCGGCTATTTTAATTTAAAGTGACCACAGTTTTTCCTCTATTTTTTTTATTACCGTTTAAATGCGCAATGTTATTTATTGTTGCTAAAGGTATCACAAACACAGCTGGTCAACATTAAAAATGTGTCTCTGTAATACCTCTTGGGTGAATAATAATAAGAAAATAAAAATAATCATTTAACATGGATAAACAGAAACCTAAACTATGTACGAGAACTCTTATGTAGACACGGCTACACATCAAGCTATACATTTCCAGTTTATGCTGATCTCACATTGTATAGGAATTCCGTATAATGCTAGGTCACCTTATACTGGTAATTAAAGCTTGATGTGTAGCCGTGTGTACCTCCCTAATATAAAAAGTATGTATAAGAAGTCGGTGGCAAAAAACAAATACAAAACTGACTACCATATTAAAGTAATTTTTCACTTTGTAGTGTATTTTTTTGGAAGTTGTTTTTTTTTTTGTAAAAATCTTTTTTATGCCGTATGGTACAGTCGAACAAGCTGTTTGCTATACAGGCAGATAACTTGCAAATACTTTAAACAATTTTGTGAGTGTTTTCAGTATTCAACAATCCTTTTACGTCAGTCTCCTGAGCCATAAGCTCAAAAAGTTAAATTACACACGCAATCAAAACGAATTTTGGCAGTGTAGCGGAAAATGAATATATTTTGCCTGTATACCAAATAGCTTGTTCGACTGTACAAAGTCACTGCTAGAGATAGGCCCCTCAATGACTACGACAATAGCTGCTACTAGAATAATCACAATACTTAGCACTGATTGGTTTTCACAGTTGGAGTACGTTATCAACACAGTGATTCTACTATAAATAGTTTACTCTAGAACGAAAGCCTCCCATGAAAAAGATCTTAGGGGTATAATGACGTAATTACCGCACATGGGAGCTATATTGTGCGTCGCAGTGTGATGTTATTCGTGGCGGATATTGCATTCCCTTCTCACAGATAAATTACTTATACGATACCTAAAAGATACAGGTTTTGTTTTTACAAAAAACCTTAATATCCAAGCTTGCAAAAATAAATACAGGTACTTACCTAAAGATTGGAAAAAAAATTGTGTATAATATTTTTATATCATTTGTATACTGAATGCAAACTGTAAAATGTTTTTTAATTACAATAACAGTCCGGCAGTAAAAAAAGGAGCAAATAAATGTTACCATACAATAATATTTCCGAATATCCTGTGTCATAAAAAATAATTTTCAGTAACATTGCAATCACAATTACAAGTAAAGCAAGGCCGCACGGTTCATTTAATATGAATGCCGTTGTTGCCTTTGTATTGTTCGGTAAACATATTGATTTAATAAAATTGAGTGCATTAGCACTTATTTGAGTAACAGCATTAGACAATCTCCCGTGCTCAAGCGTCCCGGAGTGATCCGAACGACCTCCCGCGGTCGCAAGTAATCGCACTTTTCTTTTATTACCCTTAATGTCATCATCAAAGTGTGGAGGTATATCGTACTAACCACATTATGGCCAGTAGTTTTTCTAATTCACTCTACTAAGTTAGTGTTTCGACTCATAATAAATTGGCCCGTAAACTTTACTTGAGTGAGCGTCCAGAGTTTAGTTCCACCTGGCCAAAACAGATGGCGTTAGTAGTCGAGTTCAGTAGCAGATTGCTTGTAAAAGTAAATAAATTGTTTGACCTGCGATGTTATTAGCATTAACAACTTTATTTTGGATAGTTGACCAGTTCTCTTTTGAATTATAATTTTAATATAAGTATTATACATATGAAAAATGAACGGTTTAACAAAAAAAAAAATGCGTACTCAGTGACTAAAATTTTGGAAAAACCTAATTTCTATAGTAGTATTAAAGTTTACCACATCCACAGAATACTTAAGCGTTAGTAATAATTATATTTTAACAGAAAACTGAAACAAATCTACGTTACTAGACAAACAGAAACTACTTACAATTACCCACCTAGGAGTATTTTCATTTTATTTGAGAAAATGTATTAAATCCTACAACAAGGAACCTTTATTACACAAGTGCGGCAGTTTTCTCAAAGTAAAAAAAATAGACACGCACATTTTATAATTCGTAAAAGTAAGTTAGTAACGTTGTTTCTTTGTTTTTCTCCGAGAGTGTAGGTATAGGCGACAGTAAAACTCGTTGAATACATTTCTGTCACTGAAAAGAGAAAATATTTTGTTTTCAAGGAAAGTGCGGGCACATCATCATTACGCTGCGTAATTTTTTCGTATGTGCCATTCCCGTGCCTGTACTTTTATGCCTTCCCTCCATAAAGACAAAAGGGACTTTGAAGTAAAATCACGTACATTTTTTGCAACTTACTTAGGAGAGATTCAGCCCCTTGCCTTCCATGTTAATATTTTCTGGGAAAACATTGCGGGGACAACTCATGGAAATTACATTTAGATATTTGCTCACAACGCGTACATCTGAGTGTGGGTAGGGATATTATATTTTACGTGCATGGAATGTAATAAAATGTTTAGGACATATCGCGGGGCGCGGAGCCCTAACCAACATAGGTAATGCCGATTGAAATGTAAATGAAGGGCCCGATACAAACTTTCGCTCTCAAGCCCAAATCTCGTTTAGTTTTATTCAAAAGCTTTTTTCATATCGCCGTGTTTATTGTTCATTATTATTTGCAGGTAAATAGGAATGAATTTTAATTCTGTTTGTTAAACTAAGCAACAATTGTTGCGAGAAATAATAATATCTGCCTGCGCTTTATGCCATTTTGAATTTCCAGAATAATGTAAAACAAACGTAACTTTAAGCTTAAATTATCTGTTGTTTTCCATTTGTACACGATCCAGTTCATTTGAACGTAGGTATAGGTAGGCTCAGTGGTGATCTGTCGGGTCTGCCTCCCCTTTTTAACTAGTGGGCTTTACGTGTCATATATTTTAAAAGTTTATTGGGCATTACTTCGCGAGATAGCGAGGGTGAGACGTTCCTCTGAATTTTCCATTGGGAGCATTTTAAATTAGTTTTATAATGTAAGTGGTTTAATATAAATCAAAATACTTATTAAAGTTAAATCTCACCACTGAACAGCTGCCAACTGGAGTATCTTATTGTTATATCTGAATTTCTTTAGCTAGTTTCGTGGCCGTTTCATCGCAATTTTACCACCAATATAATTATTTGATATGATTAAAAGCAAATTAAACTCAAAATACAAACTCAGACGTACAAACAGTTACTGAGCGATCCTATATATGTTCCGGACGACGGCGACGTAGGGAAAATCGTATGACGCACTCGGCTTAAAACTGTTCGGCGGACAAAACAGTATTCAAAATGTTGGCTTATGTTAAAGTACAATGCTTTAACTAATATAGCTCGTTTTGTATTAATCCGTACGATAAGCTTGTTAAAATAGCTACACGTTCGCCAATTTATGCACACTGTATTTTGGCTTTAATTTTCCGTGATTACAACCTCGTAATTGTAGTTAAGTTATTATATAGCCTGAGACTGAATGGACATTGGACATCAACGCTAATGCATTAATTTGTATGCTGATATTTACTGTCCATTAATCACATATAAGATGTGTTAAAATCACATTTGATTGGAATGGCTATCATTAATTGTAATGTTATTTATGACTCATAGGTAGGTTTACCCAGTTTATCTATATGTGTTTTGTATGGAGATATGAAGATGTTGGAATTTTAAGTACTTACAAACAGTGTTGCTGTGTGAGACATTAGACAGATTGGGATTATTCAGTTCCGGGAATTGTCCAATTGTCCGTTTCGAGGGATTGTTTCGTGAAACTTGCTATTCGGTACTGGCATTCAAGCATCGACCTATGTGTAACATTCGAGCGAATGATTCAGTTAAAGGTTTGGAGAAATCACCGTATTCTATCGAGCATTTACTGATAATTTACACTTGTGAAGATCAAATGTTGTTCTAAATGCTGTGTTGCATAACAATTTGATATTCCATCTACATTCGAAACATTCTTAAGCATACAATCACATGCAAAATTGTATACTTGGAAAATTCTACTGGTAAAGCCATCAAAGGGGCACATAGCAGACACATTTCCCGATTATAATTTATTAAGTTTTCCATCCATCACACTACATATTGACCTTGTAACAACTGCGTCTTTACAGAACTCCGTAAAAGCATGACATATACTTGGGAGTGAGCTTAACGTGCTATCTCCTCCACTTTGCTAATTGCTGTAGTTCTATTACTATATCTATATACAATGTTTATTGGACCTTTACAGCCTTGTTAGTTTATCTATTGTGTCTCGTAAATGGCCAGTTAACGGATTACATGTTCAACAGAAACACCCATTCATGGAGACGTGTTTGGAGCAATGTAGAGAGAAGTTAAGTGTTTGTGTTCCAAGATTTATATTAAGACTTTTCTCATAAATCTGTTTTTTATATTACTTTACCTTTACTTTCGTTTAGCCACTGAAGCATTATACGAAAACGAAAGTAAATCTCTTAATCGAGATCTTTAACAAGTAATTTAGGCGCTCTAGGCTGCCTACGTAATAAAGTCATGCAGCATCCGATGTCTCTTTGCAAAACTTTAGCACTTATAAGCTAACGGACATGGCTAGTCTGCGTGTTTATAGGCACTTATCGAGAAACGAAATGTACTAATTGTATCGCAGCAGTAGATGGCCCTCGGCGGGAGTAGATAAGTAATAATGCATTTAAGAGGCAATCCGCAGCCACATTCGTACCCGGCGGCAGCCTATCAAACTGCAATATCGTTTTATGGCTTCTCATCATACCATAAATGAACATTAGTGACTCCTTAGCAATGCTAAACACTTTGAGGAGGAACGTAAACGCTTAATTTATGCGATTCGTCTCTTTAATTGCCCAAGTTGTATTTATAATGGACAGGCGTTATGAATAATTCCAGAAACTGATGACTTGCTAAATAAAATAATTGTTATTACTCATAAAATGTGGATTAAACACGGCAGTTGATTTTTCGGTTATTACATTTTACAGTTACAAATTATGTATCTGAATCATATTATAATTACCCATACTACGAGTATATATTACTGTTGTTATTTCGTCAACATATTCAGGTAATGAATATTGTGGTAAACAGATTAATAGGGTTTTTATAAAA
The DNA here is from genome assembly GCA_949152455.1 of Lithophane leautieri. Classification (NCBI taxonomy): domain Eukaryota; kingdom Metazoa; phylum Arthropoda; class Insecta; order Lepidoptera; family Noctuidae; genus Lithophane; species Lithophane leautieri. The sequence continues at coordinate 8,144,099 of OX424462.1, read as the reverse complement.
TCGTATTTATAATATCCTCGATATAATCCTCGATTAAAATATCTGGTGTATTTATTCGAAATATGAATCATTTCTCTCTGATATTTTGATATTGTTTGGCGTTCGTTATTATGAATAATGACCCATTTATATATTTTTGATTGTAGCATCCTCGTAAAATACTTCCAATTTAATTGTAAATTGTGAAACACTCTTTTCAGTAACATTTCACATTTAATTTTGTAAAATGAATGTTACCAACATTCATTTTCTTCACAACGCATAATAAATTCGATTCTACGTTGGTATATAAAACTTCATCCAAAAGAACGAATAAATATAACATGTTTCGCATTTATAATAGCACTGTTCTGTGTTGATAAGAAAAGATGATACAAATAATTATTATAGAGCGATATAAAGAAAAAATCCAACAGAGAGGCAGGATATTGCGTTTTAGCGTCAATTGACCAGACGAGTGGTCAATAACTGGGATGAAGGCTGAGGAGCTTCCATATTGCGTCCTCTTAGGCTCCGACCAAGTGTTCTCGTGGAAACCTATACATTTTATAAAACTAAAATGATAGAAAAACAAGCATTTATGAAGTGTATTTCTGTGATGAAAAATTGTTTAAACTGCACGCGTAGCATGACAACCATAGAAACGGGTTTTGTCGACGGAAGAATAGACAAAATATGATTGTTTATCCGTCATTTTGTCTATTCTTCCGTCGACAAACTGGTTTGACTTGAGTGGCTCTTCGTAATATTATGGTGTGTGAATTTTGTTAGTGTACTTACAGTAAATAACAATCTATTTATACATAAAACACATTAAACAACTGATTTACATCCGTAAGACGTCCTTGTCGGTCCAGTTGAGAACCAGCGTCAGGCACCACTTAGTTGTCGGGTATTTATGCTGAACTGGACCTATTTAGCGCAGCTGTGAGGCACACAATACTGTTATAACTACGTTTTTAATCCCTTTTTTTTTGTGTGTAGTTCATGTGCTGATGTTCTTTTCATAATAATATACAACGACAGACAGTGCTTTTGCCCCCTCCTAAAACACCATGATTGTCATCAAGAAAATCAGAAACTACACTTAACAAGGTTTATTATAATATTATTGAACAAAATTTGATGAAAATGAAACTGAATAGTCTTTAAATAGATTTAGTAATGGATATCAAGTCATTCACCACAATTGGAATTACATCAATCCAATGTGCGCAGCCAATATTCTAGCTAGACACATTCTAACTACACGACGAGTATTTGTATGTACAGATAAAGATCAGATAACCACTAATTTATTGACTATTTAGTTCGGAATACATAATATAAAAGACTGAAAATGTAATAATAATATTTACATGTATATAAAAAGAAGGAAGAGAATCAAGGGGCATCAAAATATTCGTCTACATTGCTGTGCCCAAAAGGCTGGCAGCTAGTTAGAAATTAAAACTAAAAATATAAAAAATACTACTTAATTTTGTAAAGGATTTTAGATTTATTATTATTTATTTTTGAGAAATAATTGCGTAAAATGAAGCCATTGGTCACGTGAAATTGAACGCGAATCGGAGCTCGACACGTCTTAACTTCCAGACGACAGTTTCAGTATGTAACTTTATAAATACGTCAGACACGAGGAACATTAAAATAGTTGAAAATCTGTCAACTAGCCTACTCGTATTTAGGACAAAACTGTCGCTTGTGGAAGTAGTAATCAATTTTTTCTAGATAGGTGACGAAACTAGCAGTGTTAAAAAGAAATTGTATGAATATTAAAAAAAAAATAGAAATAGTATGTATAGTATGTATATATTTATTTATAGAAATAGTATGTGTGTGTATTTCTGTCCATAATTTGTTTGTAATAAATTAGTTTGTCATGATGGGGCGATCAATTAATGCATTCACAGGTAGGTAAATATAAATAAAACAGAAGTCAATCATTGAAAATTATGATTAGATTTACCTCATTTAGTATTATGTACCTACCTTATAATTTTTCGTGTCTCATTACTTCGTGGCAAGCGCAGCGCAGCGTGGCTGAAAGAGGTAAGATTATGACTAGAAATGTTGTCTGGTATTTCACAAATCGCACCTCCGCTCAAATAGTGTCGTAAGTCAAAAAATCAAACTTTCGAGAAAAAGGTGTTTGAAATTTAACTTTCCAAAGAAACTCATTTAAAATTATAAGGACGCTAGTGCCATTTAGGGATAAATATTTAAACCATAAGTATGACACTATCTGAGATAAGATTTTGAAGTTTTCTGAAACGAATGGTACAATAAAAAAGGTTTTACAATTTTTTGAGTTGTGACACTATTTGAGCGGAGGTGCGAAATAGTTTGTAGTGCTATTTTGTAGGAACTCGAAGAAGAACCTTTAAAAATATCTGGACAAAAATGGACCTTCTAGGTATTCCTAAAGGATGTTTCTTTACAAATCCTTTTTTGACCTTTGAAATCGTGTGTAGTTTTCTCTCTCGTCTTCTTGTTTGCGTGACCTTTGATACGTCACGTTGAATTTTTAGCGGCAGTCACTTTTGACACCTCTTCACCTTTTGACATTTTGAGTAACTTTATAAGCAATTCCCTTAGTGAATTATTCTGGCTTCAATCCATTATTTAAGTGACAATTCCTTTGTGATTTTCTTAATTCTTCACAACCTTTTTATCTGTATCATTATTTACTCATTACGTTTGTGTTTCAACTTATCATCCCACTTTATAACTATAGTTAGGTACTGTTTTCGTACTATCATCATTTCGTGCTTTTAATTAATTGTTCTAGCCAACTTGACTCGTATACGGTCTGATTACTGCTAAAACTTTCGCTGAGTTTATGTTTAAAGTAAAGATGTACTTAGATTAATTATAATTAACTGGAGTACGACTGTTTGTTACGAAGAAATATTTTGCAGGATTAAGTATCTACATAAACCATACCATACATACATTTACTATTGTGTCTGAATAAAAAAAGAATCACAATAGAAATAATAAGCGGCTCTAATGGACACGGCGCGTGTCGTTAGGAGGTTCCTCTTTCAGTAACCCTGACCACTGGTAGCTTAGTTCCCGGTGGACTACAATTTTATATATTTTTAAATGTCTTTTTTATATTTTTATAAAAATATTTAAATGTATAAAAATGAATTAATAATAATAACATACATAACTAATGTAAATAAAAAATAAGTACTTATACTTTAATTCCATAAACGTCTCAATTTTCGTTGATAGTGTCCCAGGACATGACGCACCATTTCATTTACGCCATAACTTTTCCTATAAAAATAAGATATTTACCAAGGCAGTCTCCCACGCTTCACTTAATCTAAATATAGATGTGTCCAGCGTCAGATTATCTGACGTAATGATATCCTGGCCCTGAAACATAGCTCTCTAGGGTGGCTCCGGACTCATACTTTCAAAGTTCATGACCATTAAGAGATTTCTCCGTTCTCTTTGGTCGATGCTTTGGAAGATAAATAAGACGTTCCGCCCAATAAATTGTGCTGTGAAAATTTTATCTAACCGGGAAAACGCTAGGTTATGCATTCCGGTCTGCTTGATAAGGGGTTGTTTTGGGATATTGTTTTAAAGAAACTCGTACTATGAACTTTCCAGATTATCTGAACACTTTTAACAAATCTTCCTAATCCTAACTATACCTATATAATATTATAAATATGAAAGTGAGTTTGTTTGTTACGCTTTGACGCTAATACGGCTAAGCGAATTTGGATGAAATTTGGCACAGGAGTAGACCATGACCTGGAGAAGGACATAGGATACTTTTTATCCCGATATTCTCAAGGGATCGAGACTAATGCGCTTGAAACCGCGGGGCGCAGCTATAAATAATAATGTACACTTATCACGTAACAAAGTTAACAGTCAAGACCACATTTATTTAAGAGGTTTTTTCCTTTGTTTACATAATAAAACTACTCTTTCCAATCTTATTTGTCTTCACTTAGCTTGTAGCTGTTCGTACTGTTAACATAACATACTGACAGTATCTGCAGTGTGCCTTACTTGTTGCCAACATACTCCCATTTCATGCCTACTGATAATATTGCTGTTTATCTCTTCTACTAAGTGATTACCAAATTACTAGAACCTCCAAAACCTACGACTACTTACATATTTCAGTTGAAATTAAAAAAAAAAAACAATCTCACAAAAGAATTACCTACATACCTTTTCATATGAATTCTCTGAATTCTGTAGGATTACCGTACAGAGTACTCGTAGATACTCACGCCAGCTCATCCCTATAGATACGTATTACTCAGACCCAGCTAATTAACTATATTAGATAGATGAATTTGTTACGACCACCACATTAACCGCAATGACTTAGTTACCTCTCTATACATAACTGACGAAATAATACACGGGTAGTATTAACTTAGTTCTATGTATATTAACTAAGAATGGTATATAACATACCAATAGAAATTTTTATCAATACTATACCCATAACTACGCTAAGGGCTGATTTTTCCAACACCGGATATCTTTATGTTAGGAATAGGTTTACATTTTTGGAAATTTTTCTATACAAAAACTGTCAAACGTCAATTTTATTCCACGGATAAAAGTTAACTGACGCGACATTGGATAAATCAGCACTTAGCACACAAAAGCGATATCCTGCGAAAGTATTTATGGTATTTATTTTACGAACATAGTTTTTTCCAAACCATACTTATTTCAAAGTTGTAATCGTTATTTCACGAGAAAACCTATTTTGAATTTTGGTAAGTTTAAAACATTGATTCTCGTGAGTACTCGTGACTCTACTCTTTTAAATCAAAGTAAAACATGGACAATACAATCTAAGCCCAACGACTTCATAAACGCAAGTACACATAGGTAATATTATTTCAATAAGCTGATACGTGAACATAGCGGGTTTAAAAGGCATTCCAGTTTTATGGCGTGTTCAATCCTGGGGTAATAATGTTGACAACGTTGTTCGAGTGGACGAGTAAGTGCTGGCACATATTAAACGGACCACGGGAAGGTTCTTAAGAGGTTAAAGCGTCGTATTTTATTTAATTACTCTTTCATATTTATGGGGATTATGAAATGTGTATTAGATTTTGAGGGTTCGTTGATGGTAGAGGATTAAAGACCGTATGTTAATTTTATTAGTAGGTTTTTCTTGTTCTGCAGTTGCGAATTGAACTGTTGAAAGCTCAAAGGGAAGGGGTGTTTTAAGGATAAAAACAAGTGAAGTTGTTTCAATCTTCAATATTTTACTCCAGTTGTGCTATTCTGCAAAAATCTCACCGTGAACATTTAGGTGTGAAGTGAGCTTGGAGTAACTGTCACTTAGCATCAGTGGCTATTGATGACACTGACAGCTCACTCCACGCTCACTTCACCTATGTTTTCACGGTGAGATGGTAACAGAATAGCAATGCTGTAATGTTTCTCTAGACGGAATTAAAAAAAGGGTGTGTTCTTTTGTATTAAGATAGAAGTGAAAACTTACGACTGGAGCCGAGCATACACGATTCAGCGTCACCGACCGAATGGAGCCGAGTACCTATAAATGGTTCAGCGTCACCGAACCGAGCGTGATGGTTCGTTCACAGTCTAAAAAGTGCGCCTAAAGATCCTTCATTTTTACCCGACTACGGCGAAGAAAAAAGGAGGGTTATGATTTTGACAGGTATGTATGTATGTACGTATCTAAGTATATTCATCTGTTCCCTCCTATCTTCTAAACCACTCATCGCAATTTGACAACTGAGGTATCGTTGGAAGCGTCTTGATCGTCCGCTGGTTATAGGCTATGTGGCGTCACATTAAATAAAAATGCCGCCCTCTAGAGGACACAAAGTCAGGATCTAAAAAAAATGAAAGTCTTAATGAGCACATTTCCAAAATATATAGTATAACACCACAAGAATTTAAAAAAAAATAAAAAATAATAAGAGCTAAAACCTAACTACGACTAAAAAGGTATAAACAAGACACCACAGACAGACAAATTAAAAATCTGTAGTCACACGTAATCTGTTCGATTTATGCCCTAACACGTGTGACTCCGGATTTTTAATTTGTCTGTCTGTGGTGTCTTGTTTATGCCTTTTTAGTCGTTGTTGGGTTTTAGTTTTTATTACTTTAATTTTTTTATCGAAAAGTTGTGAAGCATTTTAGGTTGTCTTTTGTTTTGAGAGATAATATAAATTGTTACTACGAATATTACTGTTAATAATTGTGTTGTGATTTTATCTTTTATACGTACCTAGTCACTCTCTATTGCAAAATATATTTTCGCAATGTGCCTCAAAGTAGAAGCAACATAACTATGTTCCTCTGGATACCATATAGTAAGGGTCGAGCTTTCTTAAGTCCCTTAGGACAACAAGTAACGTGCAACATAAACTTTACCCTAAGACATATCATGGCGTGTAAGGGCTCATTATAGAATTATAGTATCTTTGATTACACCCCAAAGAATTAGTGTTTACCTTAGTCTTTGTTGTGTGATACGGCTATTATTTTCCATTATACGAAATGGTGATCATATAACGACTATCCCATGGTTTTCCCAACCCTATGCGTATCGGCGGGCCGCACTAGCGATCGGTACGAAGCGATCGATAGACGACACTAATATTCGTAAGCAGGAGAGGACCGTGTTGTTCCTTTGTATACAATATAATTAATATAAAGTTGTTATAAGTACAAAAAATCTGTAATTTTAATAAATACCTTTTTATTTTTACAACCAAGTATTTATTAATCAATAAACAAACCTGAGTGACCCCTGACAAACATCTACTCGTAAATATGTCTCGGAGAAGGAGTACGTATAATTATGTGATTAAACGAACTTACCTTAAGTGAAGTTCTATCATAATTATACGTAGCTCCTTCTCCTAGACAGGTCTCCCAACCCATCCCTATTGAAGTTCTTCCCTAAATAGGGTTCTTTAAAAAAAAAAAAAAAATTAAGTCAATCATAGTTTAATTTCAAGATCTAACAGAATTGTATATACAATTATACATTGCCTTATTATTCAGTTAAATTGCGCTGAAACTTTAAAAAGATTTTTCTATTCCAGGTCATGGTCTACTCATGTGCCAAATTTCATTTAAATCCGTTCAGCCGTTTTAGCGTGAAAGCGTAACAAACAAACAAACTCACTTTCGCATTTATAATATTATATAGTTCGGATTAGTTAGGATTATCAAACTTAATTTACTTAATGTTGCTTGGCTTCTTCACCTACATGACTTAATGAGAACTTTATAAAAATATTTAAACTAATATTTACATTTCAGTATTTTTCAGCTACTTAACCAGGGCGCAAAGTGTTCCGTCAAAAGAGTGAGAGGTGTGCATTAGCCACTAATTCTAAGAGACACAGAAAGTAAAATTTATTATTCTATTCGAGTACGTCGCGAGGTGACGTTTTTAGGAGAATATTTTAGTGTTTGAGGAAGTTAGGGAGTTTGTAATTAGTTTGGTGTACCGCCAGGTGGCTCCACTGTCTTTGCAGTATCATCACGTGCCATAACTTTTTCATTTGACGCGTACACGAACAACTTTTCCATTTCTTTTTATTAACATCATAACGAAAATGAGAGTAGGCTTTATGAGAAACAGATACCTGATGGTTTTGCTAAGTATCCTCGCCGCCTGACATTTAGTTAGGTTATTATAACTAGGGGCTGCAGAAAATAAGATGTCGCCCGCTGATAACTAATGTATATCGACGTCCGTCTGTATATTAGCATACTGAGCTGAAAATGATGTTAATTTATTCAATTTGTTTTCAAGAAAAATTCCGTCATACTCACGGGAAAATATACTGAAAAACTAATCCACAATAAAGTAATTACCCTACATAATGAAGAACTTTGACTCGAACCTACGGGCTATATCTCAATAAAATTTCGGTATAAGAATTTATTACAAAAAGATTTATACAGTTTTCAAGGCTTTTACCCGTAATAAAAACAGATGTTTATTAGTTTAGACGATTGCTGGAACCCGAGGCGAATGTTCTAAACAACGGAACGCGTTATGGAAAGAAATGTTTTCCCTGTTTGAATTCTCATTTTGGGAACGAGATAAAAAAAATCTTTCAAATCACGTACTTGAGTGAAGTTACTTAGCTTAGGAACAAGTCTTTGTATCTTTTTTGTACATTAATAATTTGTTTGGGTCGTAGAGGGGCTTCTGACTCACATATACCTAAGTTAGCTATGTTATTTTCTCATACAAAGCTGTCAGGAATGTGAGGAGGTTTTATTTTTTACGTGCAAAGAATGTAATGAATAAGGACATAACATGCGCCATTATAATATAATACGTTGGCAGTGTGCGACATCGCGTCTTTGAACACGTCTAAATTGATAAACATAAGTCAACCGTTCGCGGGGATTCTATATTCCAGATTCTTTATATCTCTGTTACAGAGATTATTTTAGTTTATTCAGCCAGTCAGACATGTAGCCTGCTTTTCTGATTTACAGCAGAAGTTGGCTTATTTCATGTCTTCTTTTCAAATAAAATAAAGAAAATTTATAACTTTCTATTCCTTTGTATGGAATAATCCTATATTCTTTACTGTGCAACACAAATTGTTTATTCTTACAAGAATTTTAACACCTACTTACCACACACAGTAAGAGTTCTTATCGAAGGTTTCCTTACACGCTAAGCTTTTTACACAATTCTCAGGATTTACTTTGCAAAATGCGCATTGCACGGCTTTCTACGCACACTGAAATATTAAACGACACTTATAACGACTGTGGGTAAATGAGCATGACCTTCAAAGCATTTTCTTTGATTTGTTACTGCGTATGGATCCAGTATTCTTGCGTAGATACATTTATGGAAACAAAAATCCACTATCGCATCCTAAACCAACACGATTAGGATTCATTCCTTCACCTACCATCACTTCTGCCTTAATAAAGAAACACTTAGCGAAATGTTAATGCTATTTTCGCACTTTAGTCAATCTGTTCTTGTTTGCAAAAAAACGAAAAGATCGGCTACTGATGTGGTTAATATTGTCCATTTTATTTACGTAACCAAAACTGAAGCATCCTTTAAAAGTTTTTCACTTCTTTGTCCAGAACTCGAGACCAATTTTATTTTCAGCTAAACCAAGTAAATTAACAAAACCAAAACAACCGGAAGACCGTACAAACTTGCAAGTGTAATTGGGCGCCGAGTTTCCAGCTTTAACTTGGCAACATCTCTAGTAGCGTGACCGAAAAACTTGCAAAAACAGTATTCGAATAATAGACCAGCCGAATAATTACCCGATGCATGAGTCTTAATAAAGAAGAACGAGGTAGGCAGTGAATTGAGTGGTGTGCCGCAGTGCGTCGAGTCGTGCAGTGGCGTTGACACCGGCGCCGCGCGGCCGGCACGCGACCAATTTACTTAAGGCTGTACACAACCCAGGTCTGCTAAATCACTGCTAAGTGACTGTTAAATCTTTGTTGAAGCTACGAGAGTGGAATGTCAAAAGCTTGATAAGTTTTGCGAAAACGTTTTCAATAAACTGAAAACTTAATTGATTGAAATATCAGATATTGGAAATGCAATTATAATGCAATATCCCCTTCGGGAAACACAGGCATGATACACACCTGCAGTTCGCGGAAAAGTACTATTTCCTCGATTGGGGTAAATCCAACCCCGTTTATTCCCGCCCCGACTTTAACGGAGAATTTTCAAGTGGAAAAACCCAATCCACACTAACTTGGTTTTGGTTTTTACTCGCAGTAAGATGATTAAAATTTAAGAAAATGTTTTTTTATATTTATTATGTTTAATTACTCCCGGGAAAAATATGTACATTAATAAGTTTATAAACCTTAAATGTTGATTTATATGCGTAGATTGCTTATTAAATACAGTTTTTTTTCCTTAGCGACAAACCGCGGAAGTGACAACACAGGTAGAAAAACTTCAAACAATTTTATACCTTCATTACCACTACAATTTGTTTTTATTTACACTTCAACCTTTTATATATTAGATAAAATCATACAATGGACCTCCTCAAGGGTAATAACAAGTCCTTACATAAGAAAAACAAAAACGGCGTTAATCATAAAACACGGGACTCGTAAAATCCTTACAAGTTATGTTTAAGTTAGGAACGAAAATAAAATATGTACTAACAAAAACCAAAAAACTCTAAACGATGGTGTGTTGCCGCCCTAAAGTAAAAACAGTTTCACATATTTTACTATTAAACTACCTACCCGAAGTTATTCGATGTAAAATAAGCCATTTCGAGAATTATCTTTTTTTGGTATTTTTATTATTTTGCCTCATAAATTGTGTACAGTCAGCGATAATCTATGAAGGAAAAAAAATTCCAACAAAGTTATTGAAAAATCTTTGAAGTTTTACCTTTAAGTTTGACAGTACATGGTCTTGGAAGGGATTTTTTTTTTAATCTGGTCGCTTGGTGCCTACTTTAGGAAGAAAATGGCATTCAAAGCAATAGCAGAAAAATGAAACCAGAAGCTTTTGACCAAGTAATATAAATGTTTGATGAGAATAAGGAATGTTGAATTAAAATTATTGGGACATTTATGAATTGGTTTGTCTGCCAGCCGATTATCCCAACATTTGTATAAAATCTTTTTTGTTTACGTCTTACGTTGATTTTTCTTTTCTCATAATAATATCAATAGGTAAGTCTTAGCAGTTCCTATTAAAAAAAAAGTAGTTTGTAGTTGAGGAAGTTCTTTAACAGAACATTAATGTTAAGGGGCAGTTGGTCTATCGACCACGAGCACCAATCCACTTATCTCAATTGATTCTTACTATTCGTGCGCAAACTATGTTTTCCATTACTTTCCCGTGATTTGATTACAACACGTTTTCTTCTACATTTAACACACAAAAAGGAAGTCGATTATGGAACCAATACTGGCATGTATACTTTATTTCCAATCGACTTGCTCTTATCTAGTATGCAACCTTCTTTACAGCGAGAGCATGCTTTAACTAAAGGTAACTAAGATTAACGGTTAAAAAGTATCGAAAAAAGATTACATTTAAATAATATCACCCCAGCGATCAGTTTCGCCTACGCGTGAATGGCAATTGGCTTCATGAAATCTGGCCTCCTGGGCTCTTAGTAATCAACCCGAGGAATGTTCGATTCCGACAAAGATTCCTTTTTGCAAGGACTAAAAAAGATTCTTATCATGAAATAAATTGCTGTTATAAGGGTAAGAGAAAATTACAATTTGCGATGGGGCTCGAGCATAGAATTAGTCGTGGCCTAGATTCGTCTTTTATTTCTAAGTGGGACAATTTTTTTTATTATATAAACTCGTTTTTTTGCCCTGTCTGCATACTGAATTAGAAGATTAGAGTTCTACCTCACTCATTTTATGTTTGGGGTCGGGAACACATTACGTATGTATTAGCATAAAAAATAATAGTCCATATCGAATTTTCTGTGTAGCTCTTTATTTAACCCTTTTAGGAATTTGTATCTTTGAGAGAAAGGCAAAACGTTATTTAATTAAAATAAGATATCCTACGCCATATACACATACATAGATACAGGCTTTCAGGGTAATCACACAGCTTTATTTGTATAACTAGAATGGCGTTTCATGGTGAAATCAATACGGCGTGATGTCAATTGAATCCGCTTCAGTAAATTCAGGTCAGCCACTGTTTAATTTTGTTATTATTTACGATATACGAGAACTGGTTATTTAACCCTCAAAGTTTTTGTTATCCTAACTATATTCTACTATCCTATCGTTTATATGCTTCTTCTTCTAATATTAAAAGCGAAAGTGAGTTTATTCGATTGTTTGTTACGCTTTCACACTGAAACGGCTGAACGGATTTAGATGAAATTTGGCATATGGGTAGACCATGACTTGAAAAAGGACGTAGGATACATTTTTATCCCGATATTCCCACGGAGTCGAGGCTTGCGCGGGTGAAACCGCGGGACGCAGCTAGTAAGTTAATAAGACACTGCTGAGGCATATTTTGTTAGTCATATATCCAAAAAGCATATTTATATTAAAATACACAACAAAGTGGTTTAACCTACGAGTATCAATCGTTGACCAATGCAGCCTATTGATGCCAGACCGTCGGGAGGCGCGTCAATCGATTAATATTTAACAATCCATTAAAGTCTACTTTAGTCCTATAATAATATCTTCACTATAAATAATAGCCCTTCAATACCTCAATATACAAACAATTTGACCAAGACACTATATCAAAACTCCTCAAATAATAGTCTAATTACCAACTAAACAATTGAAACCTACAATTCAGTGTGGTTGAATTAAATCAGCCGAGTTAAGTGTAACCGTACGACGCAAATCTCGGCGAGTGGTCGGCTTCATAATTTCATAATCTTAATGGCTACCTCGCTCCGTAAAGTGGAGGAATTTAGTAAGGTACCCTCCCCGGAGGCAAAACACTTTGCTGACCATATCTTACATCTCGGTAATAACCCGGATAATACACTGGCCGGTTTTTGAGTACGCTCTTCCTTTATTTTTCTTAGTGCGTCTTGTATCTTCTTATAACTTTTATTAGAGACTAGCTGCGCCCCGCGGTTTCACCCGCGTAAGTCTCGATCCCGTGGGAATATCGGGATAAAAAGTATCCTATGTGTTAATCCAGGTCATAAACTGTCTGTTTGCCAAATTTCATCCAAATACATTCAGCCGTTTTTGCGTGATTGAGTAACAAACATCCAAACACACAAACACATAAACACACAAACACACAAACTTTCACATTTATAATATTAGTAGGATAATTGAAGGTAATATTTCTGTTGTTAGTTTTCGTGGTGATTATTGACTATTTATTGACTTTGTGTTTGGGTTTTATTCTACATACACTTAGCGACCCACTCCTGCTTGGCACTGTTTCTACGACTTGACAAAACATCACGATTTCTTAGTTATATGTAACTTTATACTAACGTATTATACACATAAACCTTACGGAATAAATTCTCTAAACGATGGTGTAAACCTCATCAAAATCTGTTGCGTGGTTTAGAAGAACAACACCGACATACAAACAAACACGAAAAGCGACTTTAATTTATTACCCGACTACGGCGAAGAAAAAAGGAGGATTATGATTTTGACCAGTATGTATGTATATATGTATATATGTATGTATGTATGTATGTAAGTATGTTCATCTGTTCCCTCCTATCTTTTAAACCACTTATCACAATTTAACAAATGAGGTATCGTTGGAAGCGTCTTGATCGTCCACTGGTTATAGGGTATGTGCCGTCACATTAAATTAAAAATGGCGCCCTGTAGAGGACATAAAGGCAGGAACTAAAAAAAAAAGTTTATTCGTACCATGTTGGGTATCGAATGAAAGGGCTTAATGAGCATATTTCAAAAATATATATATTATAACACCAAAAGAATTTAAAAAAAATTAAAGTACTAAAAACTAAAACCCAACTACGACTAAAAAGGTATAAACAAGACACCACAGACAGACAAATTAAAAATCCGTAGTCACACGTAATCTGTTCGATTTATGTGTGACTCCGGATTTTTAATTTGTCTGTCTGTGGTGTCTTGTTTATACCTTTTTAGTCGTAGTTGGGTTTTAGTTTTTATTACTTTAATTTTTTTTAAGAAGTATAGTTGTGGTTGTTTTTTTTTTTTCGTCTATTGTATGCATTTGTTAGGAATACGATTGCTAAGCATCTGGGCTACCGACGCACACCTAGGCACCTTATAAGTATAAATATGAGAAGGTTAGTAATAAATATAGAAATAAATAAGAAAACATTTTACTTTATTTATACACATTTATTTTAAACATGTGAATTATTTTATAAAGGTGAATTATTTTACAAAATCACTAGAAAATGAAATAACAATTTAATATTTAGGTATACAAAGCCAACTTGAGGCCACTAAAGTAAACATAACTATTCGATTATACTTAATAACCTAAGTACTTCGGCAAAATTGTAATACCAATTTATTTTACCGAACCCAATTCCAAAAATTAGTGACCACCATTCAATTTTAGTGTCAATTCCTAAAACTACGAGTAACTTCATCTGAAATTTTACGAAGCGTAAAGCCCAAATATCGTTTCAAACTGTTCTAGAAATTCGCGTATAAATAAAACCTACATGAATTTTGAACCGTTTTCCCACAGCGATTCATAAAGTAAAGAGGGCTTCAAGTGCACCGTCATTAATTCAATTTACATACAATGCCGGGCCTGATGTGCTCCGCGAGACAGATAATCGTACAAATGACTTTTCGAACTCAGCGCTGGATGGTGTTATCCTCGATGGAGCCACATTAACTGGATTATTTTTGCTGTATTAACATTTCGCAGTGCATTTTGCATTTTCCGATTTCCAATACGATAATTTTATGCGCAAGATTGAGCACAGTGGGACAGATTTTGTCGGTAAATTAAGTCTCGTTTGACTTGTACAAAGTTGAGTATTTTGTTACGCACATAAATGTTTTATAGTTGTTTTTCTGACGGTAATAGATTGTTATAAAAGTGTTGACGTATTTATGGTGTTTTCTTGTAAAAGTGTCTACAATGTAATGGATTCTTAGAAATAAAATAACTTAGTGTAATACTAAAAACATAGCTGCCAATAATGTAAGTTTACGAATAAAATACTCTTGGTGTCATTAAAAAACGATAAGATACGGTAAAAAAAAATGAATAAAGTGAAAAAAAAAAAATTACAAACGTTCATACAGAATTAATCCCTTGAAAATAAACATATAGGTAACTTTCACATTATAACTACTCGTATGTCACCTATTTGATTAAAAACCACTTAGTTCAAAAGAAAACCCGAATCGAATACTAACAGTAATCTTGAAATTTAAAACGCAGCGCGTTCTTTTTTAAAACTTTCACATTTGAAATATCGTAATACAGTTTGCATATGACCGTTCGTCGGTCGACAAACGAGAAAGGGGAGCATAGAAACTGTAAATGGAATGAAAACATTCGAGTTTCGTTTTCATTCATTTAATTAGCCGGAGTTTTAAACGCGGCGCCGCCGTGTCGCTCCGTCCCGTAATCGACCATCCATTCGGATGTTTCACTATTTTCTTTGTTAACTGGCGTTTTGTTTCTGATTTCTTTTAGCAAATCCGATCTGGTAACGTGTTTTTAATAAAGTGAGTAATTTTGGCGTAGTGTTGTTTTTGTGTTTAGTCTGTGCTACGAATGGCGTAGCTGCGTAGGCATGCTACGCCAAGTAAAATGTCTAGTCGTACAGACATTTGATTAGCGTAAAAATGTGGATTTAAAATGGCATAAGATTAAAACAGGATTTATATTTAAAAATAAGTATTTTTTAATCCAAAATGAATTCAGTATTCAACTATTTACTAACAAGTACCTATGAAAAATATAAAATTTAAAATAATTTACATGAAACTGTTATTTTCAACAAAATACGAAACGAGGGGTTAATAGTAAAATATTTTCTAATAAGTACAAAAAAATAAAAATCCCGAAAGCAATCAGAGAATGGTGGCACAGACAAGCTCTTTTTATCCCCGCAATAGCAGCAGATGCAAACGGGAAGTGCATTGGGTGACTTTTGTTTTCAACTTTTTCCGAATTTATGACTTGGATCCCACATGAGTTCAGGCGTGAACAAGTTTTCACCTCGTTGAAACATTTTTCACTGGTAACGGTAACAAGTTACTGTAGATGTTCTTAAATATAATTTTCACTTTGAAAATAAAACTTTAATGTGTGTTGGCGTCTGAAGGCTGGAGTGTCGTCTGGAGAGGCAATTAATTACCAATTCAAATCTAGTAATAATGTAAGTGATGCTGGTGAAGAAGGCCACTATCTTGGGGTGGAGCAATTCGCCTTCAATTAGTGCAGAGGCGTCGGCTCGCCTTATTTATTCAGAGGGACGGGATAAAATAAAAAGGTAGAAAAATATCTCTGGGATAAACATTCATATTCCGGAGATGGGAGCCGAAGGTTCGGTATTAGAATACGTTCAAGGTGCTTCGGGAAAATATTTTGATTTACTGCTGACTATTTGAGGGTCCGGAGACTGATTGAAAGTTGCACTCTGAAGTCAATATCCTACCGATTCAATTTCGAATAGTATTGAGCAGTACAAAGTGTATTTACTCAGTGGAGGTAAGTAGTTTATATGTACTGAGAGTTTAATAACTTTCTCTGATAACAAACTTGGATGGGTAGTATGCTTAGAGCGCTATTATAGGTTTAGAGACTCTCCGTTCAATAATTGCGTGTGTGTGTCTTGGAACAGCTTTTTGTTACGTCGTTCAGCACGAGATTACTAATAAATTGAAATAGCTATACTTACCATATTATGGCCATAGTCTTAAGATGGCAATCTTATTTGATGTAGAGAATACTTCTCGTAAACTGTAAATTTTGGACGGTACAGTAGAATGAAATACCTTGTTTATTTAATTATGCTTTTTTATACAGTCATTATTTTGGCAAGTAAACAACAGCAGCAGCAGTGGTAGCCCAGTGGTATGGGCCCCGACTTACGAGTTGTAGGTTGTGGGTTCGAACCCAGCCAGGTGCTTTACTTTGTGTAAATAATGTAAATAATTTCGTCACCGCTGCTCTCAAAAACGGTGAAGGAAAACATCGCGAGGAAACGTCCTAGAATATGTCCTAGAAATAAAAATTCGAAGACATGTGACATCTGCCAACCCGCACTGGGCCTGCGGTGGTATAGATTACTGTACAGCCCACTTCCTGTCGAAGAGAGGAGGCCTGTGACCCAGCAGTGGGAACATTATAGGCTGATTATGGTGGATGATTATGGAAACACAACACTAATTTTCCATTTAGATTAATCTATTTCATACGGAAAATCCAACCATTATGGTTGTTTACCAAAAACAGTGTTGGTCGTCGTTGGTTGATCTTAAAATTTATTAAAAAATATTCCTTAACACAACACCGTGGCGTAAACCAAAACACACCATGAAAAAAAAACATTTAAAATTTGCTTTACAGTGGCCACTCTGTGGGCTAAATATGATCGGTGTTAATGTGTTCCGGTTCCCTTAAACAGTTGGTAACGCGTTCGCGATGGCCTTACGACGGTTCCGCGGGTTTACGACCAACCTTGACCATTTGTTATTAGGTACTTGGACCCACCATATACTTTTGACATACAAGGACCTACCTACCATATCGTCGGGCAAAAGGTAAAATCCGCTTTTATTGGTTATGACAAGAAATATAATATCCTGGCGTTTGGACATACGGATATACCTAATAATACATAGGTATGTTTGTTTAATGTCCACGCAATCACTGTCCGTTCTAAGGCTGCCTGAAAGAGATCGCAGAAAGCGATAAGGCCGCCCATTGTATGTTATGTTTTGTAGTGTTAATATTTCTTTTTTGCGATGTATTTCCTAATGTACAATAAAGTATATATAAATTAATAAATAAATATCAGAAAGGTTTTGTTTGATGCTCAAAATATAATTTACTACCGACCTGGCCCTGCTCCGCACGGTTTCAACGACTTGGCTAAACATCGATATTTTTTAATTACACGAAAGTTTAACTTAGGTAAATGTGTTATTATCAGTGATCGGAATAGGTAGAGCTAATTTACCTAAAGTTCGAAAAAGAACAGAGACAAAGTGGAGACGCCTTACGACAAAATATTTTTTCGGGACTAATGTCCCGGGTTTCAGAACATTACTTAAGTACAACTAAAATTAATAAAGTAAAACAACTATCGAATTAATTTCCTGTTTCTGTTTAAAAAAAAAGAATGCACGATTTCTATTGTTTAAAAAAAATTAAGGTAATCTCCTAATAATCTAATATTCGTTTGAACGATGTAAGTAAGCGCAGAAGCTAATGTTATTTACATAACAGTTTTAATAATAATTTATGTGATGTCCCGAAATCCCGACATTAGTCCCGAAAAAATATTTTAGTCGTAAGGAAGTCTCCACTTTTTTTGTCTCTGTTCTTTAAACTTTAGGTAGATTAGCTCTACCTATTCCGATCACTGGTTATTATACACATAAACCTTCGGGAATAATTTCTTAAAATGTTAGTGAAAACCGCATCAAAATCCGTTGCGTTGCTTAGAAAATAACGCGGTCACACAGATGGACACGAAAAGCGACTTTAATTTATGATATGTATAAATAAAATAAAATTTATTCAAGTTGAAAACAAAAATGTAAAATCAAGATTAACATTAATTACAAATGAGGTAACTTTAATTCTAGTTGTAATATAGACCTGTATATTACGTATATAAATTTACTATAAAACTGTTACTACTTCAATCAATCCACTACCATAAAAGCGTACACGTACTTCCACAAAAACAAGAGAATAGATAAAACTTTAATGTTATTTTTATATGTTATTATCGCCCCAGAAAATCCGTTACAGATCCCTCTTAAAAGTACGTAGATATATTGGACCTTTTTTGTATAAAGGTGCCTCAGTTCCCAGATTAACATAATAGGATATTCTTTATCCCTATAAGTTGTAGGACTCCCATGGGAGACCTAAAGTTGCCTTCAAACTCCGTGGGGTAAAGGACTGGTGTATTATAAAAATCCATTGGTTTACGTCATCATGGAACCCTTAGAAAGTTGAATTTTTATGACCAAGCAACGCAAAACTTGTTGGTTTTTTCTTTAAAAAAATGTTTCAACGTCGTTTTCGATGACATACGTTATTTTGTGAAGTTCAAGTATTTTTTTGCGTTACCATGTTACAAGCAAATAAAATATTAAAAACATTTTACAAAGAGAAAAATAAAAAAGCATATCTACACGTTTTGCTGTTTTTATATCTGAAAATTACTAGTACTTTTAGCTATTTTTCAAAGTAATTTTATTTACTCCCTTAAAAAAAAATACAATAAACCATAAAAATCTCATCTACGAAACATAAAAGTTACCCCTTTCGTATCAGACAACCATTTTACCACGTAACACAATATTTTTAAATTGTGATCATAGTAAAAGTACGTTAGTCAGGTCGGTTGGGGCGCGTGGCTCATAAACCACGGTTCAGTCTGCACTAAATGTCAATGTACAAGGGCACACTACTAGTGCACCAATACCTGGAGTATGTAACACCACAGTCTACCAACATAAACTCGTCACAGTCTGTCAACGTGAGTGTTTCCACACAGATTTTTTGTGGGGGTTTACGAGGAAGATGTGAAGCTTATGTTCCAAACTGTTCTACCACAGTTTGGGGCATAATTTGGATACAGTATAAAGTTTGTCATTTATGAAGCCCTGTAATTAGTATGGACGATGAACCACTGTGCATCACTCAACCGGCAACTAATCAAGTCTTGACTAACGAGACAGAACAATGTATCTACCTGTTTTTGCGTGAGGCTTGGTGGTCTAACGCATGCGTAAGAAAGAAAGAAAGAAAAAGTATTTACTGTGAATCGCGCAGGAAGATCTCCAATTAAACTAAATTGTATAAAATGAAAGTAAAAATTAGAGAGGCCAGAAGGATCCTATCTCAGCATGATGCGACATTTAAAAATAAGTGTCGCAGCGCTGGTATTTTGACGATAACAATAACGTAGATATCAATATGATAGGATAGCACAAAGAGTTTTTAGAACAAGTTCGGCTTTGTATAGCATTCTCTCTGTCACTCATATCTGCGTGACAGTCTTTTTCTAAACACTCGAGTGTCATAGTAACGCGCGAGTACTGTGAGTAGTAGATACACTGTGGAACCACCCATCACTTAATACAATATCGATTGCTATATAGTAATGGCAAATTGTATTACATTTACAGCAGTTATTTTCAATATTATGATCTAGGACTGATCATATTTTGTCGTGGTCTCCCTAACTAGTTGGCGACCCTACGTCACAGGGGTGTCGTTACTAGTGGCTGTTATAGTCTAGAGGAAGATATGACATTATTAGATGGATTGACAGGTGGCGGTGTCAATATAAAAATATGACTTCCTTCTTCTCATAATCATTTTCTTCCTGTCATAGAAGATGAAATGAAGAATTTATATGAGACTAGCTGCGCCCCGCGGTTTCAACAGCGTAAGTCTCGATCCCGTGTGAATATCGGGATAAAAAGTATCCTATGTGTTAATCCAGGTTATAAACTATCTGTTTGCCAAATTTCGTCCAAATCCATTCAGCCGTTTTTACGTGATTGAGTAACAAACATTCAAACACACAAACACAAACTTTCACATTTATAATATTATAGTAGGAAAGTAGGAATAGCAGGAATAGTAGGAATTAGTAGGATAGTAGGATTAAAGTCACTTTTCGTGTTTATCTGTATATCCGTGTTGTTATTCGAAACCATGCAACAGATTCTGGTGAGGTTGTCACCATCGTTTAGAGAATTTTATGTGTATAATACTTGGTTTATGTGTATAATACTTTAATATTAAAGTTACATATGACTAAGAAATCTCGATGTTTTGTCGAGTCGTTAAAACCGTGCGAAGCAGGAGCGGGTTGCTAGTATAGAATAAAACTGAGAACAATGGTAGAAATCTGGAAAATCTCTCACTTCATTTTTTCCTAATTTTGTATGGAAAATTGGAAAGTGAGATAGTAACGGTTTAACCGTAGAATATCTTATTTTCAAGAATTTTGCTAATTCTTGTCTTATCAAAAGTTAGCAAAATCACTGGTAATTTGAAAATGCAATGATACGCTTTGAATGTGTAATTTTTCATAGTTAATTAGAACTAGACACTCATAAACCGAATGAAAGGAAAGTTCTTACTCGATTAATATTCATATTATGCATGTAAGTCGCGAGAGAGCGGGACTTATTGACAGTATTACGAGCTATGAGGAGGCATTAGACAACAGGCACATGTATGAGCATATTGATTCATTCAGTGTTAACTATGTTGAGACTAACATCTGCATGGTTTGGAAACAAAATGACTAAAACATTGAGGACGCATAAATGAAGACTGCTACAAATGCTGTTCATCCAAACATGGTGGAAAATAGGATTTGGTCATGTAAAAGTATCAATTAAATAAACAAAGAAACTTGCACTTATGTATTTTTCATATTATTCCAAGTCTATTTGCGAGTTTGGTATTTTATTTCCAGTTCGCAAAGGTTACATACTATTTATAAATGTTCTACATAGAACCCGCGTATCACCAACGGTTCTCTTAATAAATAAATGCAGCAAACAAGACAACACAAATACTGACAACAGCACATTATCTAATAATACTTTTATTTTAGCTTCCAGGATCATACTATTACGTAATACGTTTACGTAAGTAGGTTATTGTGTACACTGGAGTAATAAACACATTTTCTTCTTTATATTTTATCGTGAATTCGTAACAGTATGCTAAATTTATGTATCGTGCCGTCTGCGGCGCGACGTGCCTCCTCGCAGAACAATTGATGTTCACCATGAAGCCACTCACCGCTCCACAGCCCTCGTAACAACATAAAATTTTATGACCGCGAATATTTATTATTTATAGTTTTATAGACCTGCCTACCATCGATTTTCTAGTCGTGTTTCACATTGCAGCACGTCACAAATGATTTTTTGGCTTATCAATTGAATATTTTTCTGGTGCGTTATTGGTATAGTCGACAACGTAATTGATTTGCCACCCTAAAGTTGAATTTCACCTGCATGACATGTAAGGAAAAGACTGATTTGTTTATGTGACAATCAGACTATTTCAACCTCGGTAAAATAATTTCAATTTACTGAAAATTTATGTCTAAAGTGGCAAATCAATTACGAAGCCGACTATACTATACTTACTTCGCATCACATACATATTATGTACATAAGTTAAAGCTACAGGAAAGAAGGAAAACAACTTAACATTTTAAATCTTTTGAAACTAGGAGTAAATACCAAATGTAAAAATTATATCTGTATGAATAAAGAAAAACATCAAAGCCGCAAAATCGCAGTATCGGTGCTATAATTGAATACATGAAAATGATACTCGGCAAAGGGTTTAACCGTCAGTAGAAATGGTGTTTTAATCCGTCCATCGATACCTGCCGGCGACAGCCGGATTACCGTCCTGCCTCACTGTCGACCAACTTGCCGTTTTTTTTAATATTGACGCGGCTATATTTTAAATTTTTGACGTTTGAATTTTAGTTTCTACCAACTCGCTGCACTATTTCAGTCCTGTATAAATGAGGCTCATTAAACTTTTTGCTGTGACATAGAGTTTAATGTAGAACACATCTAGGTTCAGGTAGCACTGGAAGCCTGCCAACTACCTGTAGATGTTGTGCTCTTTAGGAAATTTACAGCTGCTAAGGTGGCATTTTTTATTACTTTTTATGAGTTATTGGAAACGATAAATGCAAACAAAAATTTATTCGATCTCGAACGTATACGGAATTTCCCGACAGATATTTTTTCTCGGTGGCTCGTGCATCTGTCATACGTTTCCTTCCCCTTTATTAAATTTATTAGAGTTGTATTCGGTAAATAAGTGAAGCGATAGGTAACATCGTATTCCCACGTTTAAGACGCGTCACCGGGAATCCCACGCCTCCCCGGGGCGGCCGGGGCGGCCGGGCGAAATGTTAAGCGGATTCACGTTATTGTTGGAGCCATTTTGTGAACTTATATGGGGAACCCGAATGTTTCGAGATAAATTCGCTACAAAGAGCACTTTGAGAAATGCAAGAGTTTCTTACGTTTCCTTTCCACAATCTCGCTAAATTCATTTACTTAAACAATAAAGACAGTGCCATCGCCGAAATACGGACTTCCCCAGAATCGATCGGTAAACAGGTACTGATGAACATCAGAAATAGTTCGATGATATTATCGATGCCACGAAGAGGTTTGCATTCAACTTTACGACCTTGTTCGTATTTATTAAATATGTCGGTCTTTCCGACCCCAAATTTTACGATTGTACAATAAAACATGTCTCGACATCCAAATTTATATGCGTACATAAAGTTTTATATCCGCGCGACTTGCACAGGCGGAGGTTTTCCTAATTGTTGCCGGTCATGGACGGATGGAAGCAGGTCACGGCGGGTTCATGAAAACTCAAAATAGTGACGAATCAGCAACAAGCTACATAAAATCTGATATTGCGAATGTCATTGTACGCAGACGATCGATCGCGGACGTGTACTTCAAAAGCGAAGCGATCGTAATTGATTGGCGGTACAAGTGAGGTCGATAACAACAGCATCGCAACGCGCCACCGCTCGCGCCGAGCGGCTATCGTGCAGACACCGGCTCGCGCCGAGCGGCTATCGTGCAGACACCCGTATAAAGTCGCGCTTTCTAATGATGTAATTTGTGCCGTATAATTTCCACGTTACCACCCCGTGTTGACACGACCGGGCTATGCGATCTTGTTTGTTTTAGTGTGACTGCCGGCTTACGTCCTAAATGTTCAATTTGTGTGATTTTTCCGTATCGTTTAACAATGTCCCATTCAAAATAACGTGTTCATGAATCGTTCATCGCGACTGAAAACGATTCAGTGAGTCATGTTTATTGACCTTTTGTTGCTTTAATTAGTCATCGCGGTTATAACTCGTTGGCGCCGCATATAAAACAGGTGGGAATTTCATTTCGCTAATAGCGTTACCCTAATTGCGTATGCAGCAATTATCGGGCGGACGTGTTCAAGCGCACAGCTATCGGTCGTAAGGAGAGGCTGAGCTCGGAATTAGCGTGCAGTCTCAGGTGCCCCCTGCGTTCTAACACTGCATAGATAATAACGGTATAACTACTCCAGCTTATGTAAACTTACTGTTGCCAGTTATACACTCGGATATTCCGTTCACTTTGTGCCTTATTATTGAATTATAAATCCATTTCCAATACGTCAACTTGATTATAGGTTCATAAAAATAGCACATTGTTGTTTTCCTGCAACGTAACTGTGTTTTATGAAGCGTGGAGTAACTAAAGTATTGTGCTACGATTTACTGCTGTACTACGCGTGCTCGTAGCCGTAGCGCGTAGCAACGTCGTAGCGCGTAGCGATTGTTATAATTAGGAATCCATTACTTTAATAATAAATGTTTATAATTAAGAAAAGTCATTGAGTTTAATAAGAACGTGGAAGGTAATAAATGTTAGAATAGAATATCGCATCACACACCTATTTATAGAACATTTATTACAGTCGAGTTCAAATAAAAGACATTCCTAAATTAATAGATATAAAGAAAATCTCCATGATGTATTTCTTAACGGTATTACGCTACAAAGAAATTGTAAATAACTCGAAATTCATAACAAAAACATTCTTAAAATGAACAAACGTTTCTCCATATAATCAATTTGTAGATAAAACGAAAAATCGTACGAAGTAAAAAGTCATTGTACAATAATTGTCTGTTATTTCCAACAGCCCACGGCAAAAAGCGTTTTCCCAGAATTTCGTCTGCATGGAGTCACCGCTCAACGGCCGCAGAGCGTATTTGGAAAGGCTACTTCGAATTGGCTAAAGCGAAGTGATATAGGGTTTCCATGTTGTTTTTTTTTCAAACATTATGTATCAATCTCTAGGTTTTTCTAATGAATAACTCAACCTTTATGATAGTTGAACCAACACTTTTCACGTTTTATAATATTACCAATGGAACACATGGATGTAATCTACTGAACCGATCCATTTCATGATTAAATATACGACTGACTTCATAACCTTTCTTGAAACTGTAACTTTTTTCGGCACTCTGCATGGTGATGTGCTGAAACGGTATAGCTAACTACGCGTCTGTGGCGCCAGACATTGACTCATATAATGCTTTAAGCAATTTAACTCTACGTTGAACTTTTGATATTTTATAGATCACACAACTGAATTCGCTCACCTTTAGTTGACCATACATTCCACTTTATATGTGGGGTGCATTCAAATGACGTGTGTTAATTGAATTCAATTCCTCGATTCGCTTTAAAATTTGTAGATGGTCAATTTATCAGGTCAAAAAAGGTATCTGGCTGTTTATGAATACGAATTTTGCTTTTAATTCAATTCAATGGATTCAAAACTCATTAGCTGAATATTTAATCACAAATAACACCCTGCTTAAAAGCTGAATGCATAATTGCTACCGTGACGTCTGTGGCGAATTTTATATAATATAATTTATTTTAAGCATTGTTCTCAAGAGATTTGGAAGGAAAAAGGGAAGGCGTTTGCCCAGTAGAGGGACATAATAAAGGCTATTTAAAAAAAACATTGTTCTCATGTCACTTTGTATCTTTTTGAGAATAAAATATCTTTAAATCTAATTATTCGTTGTTTTAATATTGTTCATCTTTAGGTTGGTTTGAAAGGTACAGGAACTAACAAAACAAACATAAATTCGAATTACAACAAAATAATTTGGCCACTTTCGCAATTCTGTCAGCGGCTGTCTCCAGGGGGAGCGAAACTAAACTATTGTTCCAATTTTGACAGGAATCAAATAAAACAGTGTAAAAGGCGGGAAAATCTTTTTTATTCCCCTATTTCTTATCTGAGCGCTTCGCGAAGATTTTTCGTGGATGTCATTTAGTGCTAATGCCTGTTGTGGGACGAGTCGCCTACGAATTGCCACATTTACTCGTAGTGTCGGCCTCTCGAACAAACGTTAAATCCTGTGTTTGGAATGAGCCAATGCATCTTAAGCAAGGGAACGCGGCTTTAAATTGCTTGCTGACAAAACTGTGGAAAATTCTTGTACTTAAGAGTAGGCGTTTCTGTGTAGTAGCAAATTTTGGAGCTTAGTCGTGGCCCAGGGGATGCGGATCCGATGTATACCGAGCAAATAATCTCGGCGTGGAGATAAAATCACTAATTGAGGTTCGTACATACAGGGGGATGGAGAAAATACTGTTTCATTAAGTATGACTCGCCGAAGAGTAAATATGGCTTTACCACGTAGTTACAATATTCACAAAAAATATATTTTGTTATGGTATTTAAAGGATGAGAATTCCTAAAGCAAAGTTGTGTATTTATTTTGTTGATAAGAGTATAAAATAATTTGTAACTTTGAATACAAAATAACACGTTAATTATTCGTTTTAACCTACATTACATTTGTTGTATCCAGTAAAACGTGCACAATCAAAGTATTTAAATTTATGACGACACCAAATGGTGCGACACCATTGAATAAAATAGATGTACCTAATAGTTTTTTTGGAACAATTAACATAAATTGTTCTGAGCGTGAATGTGTGCGCACAGTCACTTTAACACGTTTAAACGCAAATTCAATAATGATTTCCATACTAAATAATGTTGCAGGAAAGTGACGAAATATGTCGTTTTGCGAATGACTAGCTGGTTTGATGATAACGACTTATAAAATGCTTTTTCGATCGCTTCAGTATACAGGTACCCGTTTTGAAGAAAAGTGCGTAGCGTCCTCAATTATTAAAATAGAGAATTAAAAATGGTATCAAAAGATGCGGTACTAAAAGGGCTATTATAACTACTACGAAAACAGAAAAAGATTTTTTTTTGTGATATAGCTGTGATTCATGGATAATTTTTCATTACATATAAATTTACATTTCCTTAATATTTTAAAACGATTTAATAATGTGTTTATTTGGTTTTTCAAAAAGTTGTCACAATACTTTTAAACATCTGAGTAGGGATCTTGCCCCAAGAAATGTGGCGGTGTTCGTCTTCTTGATGACCGAACAGTTAACTTCTAACCTAAATTCTCCGAGTTGGAACCGCCCCGAGATTTTAAATTCACTTTACTTGCGGTTGCCTTTCTTAAAAGACCAAACAAACCAGCTACATTCTTTCAGTAATGGTGATTATTATTCCACTGAATTGAAACCAATTTAAGGATAATTTTGGTACCTGTTGTCTTGTGAACTAAATGCGTTGTATAATACTAGAATGTAATAAACTAGAATGATAATGAAATATCAGATTCTGTAAATTCACTGCGACAAATACATGAACTTTATATCCTCAATATTATAATACGTTCACACACTGAAATATGTAATTAATTATTTTACATGGTTTATTATCACATCAGTCACTTTATATTGTATTAAGTAGTTCAAGTTTATAGTACGTTTCAAAACGTTTACTCTTGTACTTAAGTTCAGCTATTTCAAAGAATACCATGTATCTTCACTGAAATGGTAATTTTATGCGACTATAAAGTTTTCGGTCATTGCTTATAGCTTACCAACTGTAGTTTTACATTATTTTGTGCTTAAAATAGTTTAAGTACTATAACTTTACAACGTAATAAAAATTTAGACAGCTTTCGTAATAAATTATGTATGTATTTTTCTCAAGGGGTAAGGGTGTTAACTGGGGGTTGTTGCTGCCTCCTGAATCAAACATTTCACATAGAGGGGGTTATCGCGATGTTTTGTTCAAGAAAATCCAGCTTTTCTTTTCAACGTAGCTCTGTGTGATTCTATTCTGGAACCTAATTATATGTAAGTAGCTCTACATTATCCTAACTGCGTGTCAAAGCTTTTAAATAAATTTCCAGAGCGCCACAAAGTGAGTGCAGTGAATTTTACGATCGCGCCGTTTACAGCCATGCATGTGAATTTTATTCGCTTATATATAGGCTTTTAATGGGTCGTACGTATCAGAGACATTGGTTGTAAATGTTGCAATGTAACTTTTAGAGAAATATGTCCCATGTAATTGGACAATAAATTGATTGATAAATGTTACTGCACGAACATATCGGTCGAATACGCGCCGTGTTTACTGAAATGTAATCAGTTTCATTTTATAGATCGGTGTATTATTTGGTGCTATATAATTGATCGAATAAGGTAATTGGACATTTGATTCGACAAAATTCGCAAAAGTAGAAAAAAAAAAAAACGTGAATTGAAACTTACATAAAAATCGTGTAAACATATTTATTATCACTATAATATTCACGTAGTCCATTGAGGATATACCCATAAACAAGTATTAACCGCATGCCATTTAAGCATACAATAGCACCGTCGATTTATGGAGACATTAAACCATGATTATCGGTTGAAGTCGACGGACATCTACGCGAACGAGCGCGACACAATCGATGCGACATTTTTCCGTGTAAAACAACCCTTTTTAAATAATACCTTCTATTTGTCCATCGCGGTAACATGGTGTGTTAGCGAGTAGGCAGGGAGCCGGCCGGCGCCAGCCATCGCCTAACGGCCCCTAATTGCAGTGTAGACGGCATGTTACTTCGGACAAATTCGGAGCGCTATTATTACCTACAATAACCGTTTACCTGCCGGCCAATTCAATTCTACAAACTTACCCCATACGACTCGTGTGTTGACACAATTGGATTTTCCCAATTCCATATGACAATATAGGCTCACGTATCTGAAATAAATTTTGGTCGGTATCACACTACGCCATAATGTTTGCTGGCTTATACAAAAGTTGAATATCAACAAACGAGCGTAGTACGCCGAGGGGGGAAATTGCATAGGCTGTTAACGTGTCTACGTACTGTAATCAGGTTTGGATATTACAGTAAATCTGCTTGATTTGGGAGTAAAGGAAACAATGTTTATCTCATGTTTATTTTTCCAACGGACAGCCAATCATGTTGCATTATTTTGCATGGCGTATTGTGAGCTGTATGCTGTACTTTGTGACTATTTCATGAACTGAAATTATAAGTTTGGAAGCCGTTAATTTCATATTTAACAAGTTAGTCGTGCATTTTTTTACGATGCAAAGGCTATTTACGTTTTTTTTCTTATTAAAATAGTTTCATATAGCCATGTTAAATTACAAAAATTGCAACATAGGGTTAGGACAAACAGACATATAGGTTACACGAGATTTCCGTTTCATCTAAGTATACATGCTGCCTTTTCTCTGTATAAAGGGCTTCAATTGGGTCCTTAAGCGGCGGATTAACAACTTCCATAGTGCATATTCAATACTCCAGCTCGACATCTCCTCGTGCGAGGACGGGTGCAGTGGGACCACTTGGGGACGTCTTCAGTGCCCCATCGGAGTGGAGCTTGTATGAGACATGCATAAAATTGTAGGGAATTACCCCATTGAGGTTTTGGTGGAAAATAAGAAACATACAGCTTTGTTTTTTCTTTGATTTTGTGTAGAATATCGTTTGCAATAGGGACGATCGATGTTATACTGCATCCATTTATTTGTGTTCATGTGAGTAAAAAATTGCTAGAACTTTAATAGAGAGTGAGCAACTCTGAGTAAGTAAGTATTGTTCGAAGTTCCACACAACTAAGTTATATTGTGTTTAATTTTATGATGATATGGAAAACATGCTCAGTAATCTAACCTAGTGGATAGACGCAGTCAACACACACATTTACACACCCACATCCACACACCCATCACACAAACATCTCTTCACACACATGCTACTGTTTTAGATCTATTATTACAATTTTTTTTTTTTGTTCCTTTGTTCGGCCTCTTTTTTTTTTTTATTCATTCACAATTTGCTATAACGTTTCTTTTAATTATTGTTAAAATTAAGCGTAAACTGTATATAGTTTAAGCCTTCTCATGTTGATCTATGTAACTGGTGAAACCTCAACCCCTGTCATACAGGATGTCCTACTTCAGGGGTCGAGACCTCATTGATGTAACGTGTAATGAAGTTTGGGAAATAAATTACTATTACTATTAAAGTGTATACAAAGGACTGTAACGTCAACAGTATGTACTACGTCAACAGTATGTACTACGTCAACAAACAGTATGTACTACGTCAACAGTATGTACTACGTCAACAGTATGTACTACGTTCACAGTTTGTACTACGTCAACAGTATGCACCACGTCAACAATATGTACTACGTCAACAGTATGTACTACGTCAACAGTATATACTAAGTCAACAGTATGTACTACGCCAACAGTATGTACTACGTCAACAGTATGTACTAAGTCAACAGTATGTACTGAGTCAACAGTATGAACTACGTCAACAGTATGTACTACGTCAACAGTATGTACTAAGTCAACAGTATGTACTACGTCAACAGTATGTACTACGTCAACAGTATGTACTACGTTCACAGTATGTACTACGTCAACAGTATATACTATGTCAACAGTATGTACTACGTCAACAGTATGTACTAAGTCAACAGTATGTACTACGTCAACAGTATGTACTAAGTCAACAGTATGTACTACGTCAACAGTATGTACTAAGTCAACAGTATTTACTACGTCAACAGTATGTACTAAGTCAACAGTATGTACTACGTCAACAGTATATACTAAGTCAACAGTATGTGCTACGTCAACAGTATGTACTAAGTCAACAGTATGTACTACGTCAACAGTATGTACTACGTCAACAGTATGTACTACGTCAACAGTATATACTAAGTCAACAGTATGTACTACGTCAACAGTATGTACTAAGTCAACAGTATGTACTACGTCAACAGTATGTACTACGTCAACAGTATGTACCACGTCAACAATATGTACTACGTCAACAGTATGTACTAAGTCAACAGTATGTACTACGTCAACAGTATGTACTACGTCAACAGTATGTACTACGTCAACAGTATGTACTTCGGCAACAATATGTACTACGTCAACAGTATGTACTACGTCAACAGTATGTACTACGTCAACAGTATGTACTAAGTCATCAGTATGTACTACTGCTTCAACAGTATGTACTACGCCAACAGTATGTACTACGTCAACAGTATGTACTAAGTCAACAGTATGTACTACGTCAACAGTATGTACTACGTCAACAGTATGTACTAAGTCAACAGTATGTACTGAGTCAACAGTATGAACTACGTCAACAGTATGTACTACGTCAACAGTATGTACTAAGTCAACAGTATATACTAAGTCAACAGTATGTACTACGACAATAGTATGTACTAAGTCAAAAGTATGTACTACGTCAACAGTATGTACTACGTCAAAAAACAGTATGTACTACGTCAACAGTATGTACTACGTTCACAGTATGTACTACGTCAACATTATATACTAAGTCAACAGTATGTACTACGTCAACAGTATGTACTAAGTCAACAGTATGTACTACGTCAACAGTATGTACTACGTCAACAGTATGTACTACGTAAACAGTATGTACTACGTCAACAGTATATACTAAGTCAACAGTATGTACTACGCCAACAGTATGTACTACGTCAACAGTATGTACTAAGTAAACAGTATGTACTACGTCAACAGTATGTACTAAGTCAACAGTATGTACTGAGTCAACAGTATGTACTACGTCAACAGTATGTACTACGTCAAGAGTATGTACTACGTCAACAGTAAGTACTACGTCAACAGTATGTACTACGTCAACAGTATGTACTACGTCAACAGTATGTACTACGTCAACAATATGTACTACGTCAACAGTATGTACTACGTCAACAGTATGTACTACGTCAACAGTATGTACTAAGTCAACAGTATGTACTACGCCAACAGTATGTACTACGTCAACAGTATGTACTAAGTCAACAGTATGTACTAAGTCAACAGTATGTACTACTTCAACAGTATGTAATACGTCAACAGTATGTACTAAGTCAACAGTATGTACTACGTCAACAGTATGTACTACGTCAACAGTATGTACTACGTCAACAGTATGTACTACGTCAACAGTATGTACTACGTCAACAGTATGTACTACGTCAACAGTATGTACTAAGTCAACAGTATGTACTAAGTCAACAGTATATACTACGACAATAGTATGTACTAAGTCAACAGTATGTACTACGACAATAGTATGTACTAAGTCAACAGTATGTACTACGTTCACAGTATGTACTACGTCAACAGCATGTACTACGTCAACAGTATGTACTACGTCAACAGTATGTACTAAGTCAACAGTATGTACTACGTCAACAGTATGTACTACGTCAACAGTATGTACTACGTAAACAGTATGTACTACGTCAACAGTATGTACTAAGTCAACAGTATGTACTAAGTCAACAGTATGTACTACGTCAACAGTATGTACTACGTCAACAAACAGTATGTACTACGTCAACAGTATGTACTACGTCAACAGTATGTACTACGTCAACAGTATGTACTACGTCAACAAACAGTATTTACTACGTCAACAGTATGTACTACGTCAACAGCATGTACTACGTCAACAGTATGTACTACGTTCACAGTATGTACTACGTCAACAGTATATACTAAGTCAACAGTATTTACTACGTCAACAGCATGTACTACGTCAACAAACAGTATGTACTACGTCAACAGTATGTACTACGTTCACAGTATGTACTACGTCAACAGTATATACTATGTCAACAGTATGTACTACGTCAACAGTATGTACTAAGTCAACAGTATGTACTACGTCAACAGTATGTACTACGTCAACAGTATGTACTACGTCAACAGTATGTACTACGTCAACAGTATGTACTACGTCAACAGTATGTACTACGTTCACAGTATGTACTACGTCAACATTACATACTAAGTCAACAGTATGTACTACGTCAACAGTATGTACTAAGTCAACAGTATGTACTACGTCAACAGTATGTACTACGTCAACAGTATGTACTACGTAAACAGTATGTACTACGTCAACAGTATATACTAAGTCAACAGTATGTACTACGCCAACAGTATGTACTACGTCAACAGTATGTACTAAGTCAACAGTATGTACTACGTCAACAGTATGTACTACGTCAACAGTATGTACTAAGTCAACAGTATGTACTGAGTCAACAGTATGAACTACGTCAACAGTATGTACTACGTCAACAGTATGTACTAAGTCAACAGTATGTACTAAGTCAACAGTATATACTAAGTCAACAGTATGTACTACGACAATAGTATGTACTAAGTCAACAGTATGTACTACGTCAACAGTATGTACTACGTCAACAGTATGTACTAAGTCAACAGTATGTACTAAGTCAACAGTATATACTAAGTCAACAGTATGTACTACGACAATAGTATGTACTAAGTCAACAGTATGTACTACGTCAACAGTATGTACTACGTCAACAAACAGTATGTACTACGTCAACAGTATGTACTACGTTCACAGTATGTACTACGTCAACAGTATATACTAAGTCAACAGTATGTACTACGTCAACAGTATGTACTAAGTCAACAGTATGTACTACGTCAACAGTATGTACTACGTCAACAAACAGTATGTACTATGTCAACAAACAGTATGTACTACGTCAACAGTATGTACTACGTCAACAGTATGTACTACGTCAACAAACAGTATGTACTATGTCAACAAACAGTACGTACTACGTCAACAGTATGTACTACGTCAACAGTATGTACTACGTCAACAGTATGTACTACATCAACAGTATATACTACGTCAACAGTATATACTAAGTCAACAGTACGTACTACGTCAACAGTATGTACTACGTCAACAAACAGTATGTACTAAGTCAACAGTATGTACTACGTCAACAGTATGTACTACGTCAACAAACAGTATGTACTACGTCAACAGTATGTACTACGTCAACAGTATGTACTACGTTCACCGTATGTACTACGTCAACAGTATGTACTACGTCAACAGTATATACTAAGTCAACAGTATGTACTAAGTCAACAGTATGTACTAAGTCAACAGTATATACTAAGTCAACAGTATGTACTAAGTCAACAGTATGTACTAAGTCAACAGTATGTACTAAGTCAACAGTATGTACTACGTCAACAGTATATACTAAGTCAACAATATGTACTACGTCAACAGTATGTACTACTTCAACAGTATGTACTACGTCAACAGTATGTACTAAGTCAACAATATGTACTACGTCAACAGTATGTACTACGTCAACAGTATGTACTAAGTCAACAGTATGTACTAAGTCAACAGTATATACTAAGTCAACAGTATGTACTACGACAATAGTATGTACTAAGTCAACAGTATGTACTACGTCAACAGTATGTACTAAGTCAACAGTATGTACTAAGTCAACAGTATGTACTACGCCAACAGTATGTACTAAGTCAACAGTATGTACTAAGTCAACAGTATGAACTACGTCAACAGTATGTACTACATCAACAGTATATACTACGTCAACAGTATATACTAAGTCAACAGTATGTACTACGTCAATAGTATGTACTGAGTCAACAGTATGAACTACGTCAACAGTATGTACTACGTCAACAAACAGTATGTACTACGTCAACAGTATGTACTACGTTCACAGTATGTACTACGTCAACAATATATACTAAGTCAACAGTATGTACTACGTCAACAGTATGTACTAAGTCAACAGTATGTACTACGTCAACAGTATGTACTACGTCAACAGTATGTACTACGTCAACAGTATGTACTACGTAAACAGTATGTACTACGTCAACAGTATGTACTAAATCAACAGTATGTACTACGTCAACAGTATGTACTACGTCAACAATATGTACTACGTCAACAGTATGTACTACGTCAACAGTATGTACTACATCAACAGTATGTACTACGTCAACAGTATGTACTACGTCAACAGTATGTACTACATCAACAGTATATACTACGTCAACAGTATATACTAAGTCAACAGTACGTACTACGTCAACAGTATGTACTACGTCAACAAACAGTATGTACTAAGTCAACAGTATGTACTACGTCAACAGTATGTACTACGTCAACAAACAGTATGTACTACGTCAACAGTATGTACTACGTCAACAGTATGTACTACGTTCACAGTATGTACTACGTCAACAGTATGTACTACGTCAACAGTATATACTAAGTCAACAGTATGTACTACGACAATAGTATGTACTAAGTCAACAGTATGTACTACGTTCACAGTATGTACTACGTCAACATTACATACTAAGTCAACAGTATGTACTACGTCAACAGTATGTACTAAGTCAACAGTATGTACTACGTCAACAGTATGTACTACGTCAACAGTATATACTAAGTCAACAGTATGTACTACGACAATAGTATGTACTAAGTCAACAGTATGTACTACGTTCACAGTATGTACTACGTCAACATTACATACTAAGTCAACAGTATGTACTACGTCAACAGTATGTACTAAGTCAACAGTATGTACTACGTCAACAGTATGTACTACGTCAACAGTATGTACTAAGTCAACAGTATGTACTACGTCAACAGTATGTACTAAGTCAACAGTATGTACTAAGTCAACAGTATGTACTACGTCAACAGTATATACTAAGTCAACAGTATGTACTACGTCAACAGTATGTACTAAGTCAACAGTATGTACTACGTCAACAGTATGTACTACGTCAACAGTATGTACTACGTCAACAGTATGTACTAAGTCAACAGTATGTACTACGTCAACAGTATGTACTACATCAACAGTATATACTACGTCAACAGTATGTACTACGTCAACAGTATGTACTTAGTCAACAGTATGTACTACGTCAACAGTATGTACTAAGTCAACAGTATTTACTACGTCAACAGTATATACTAAGTCAACAGTATGTACTACGTCAACAGTATGTACTAAGTCAACAGTATGTACTACGTCAACAGTATGTACTACGTCAACAGTATGTACTAATTTCACAGTATGTACTACGTCAACAGTATATACTATGTCAACAGTATGTACTACGTCAACAGTATGTACTACGTCAACAGTATGTACTACGTCAACAGTATGTACTACGTCAACAGTATGTACTACGTCAACAGTGTGTACTACGTCAACAGTATGTACTACGTCAACAGTATGTACTAAATCAACAGTATGTACTACGTCAACAGTATGTACTACGTCAACAATATGTACTACGTCAACAGTATGTACTACGTCAACAGTATGTACTACATCAACAGTATGTACTACGTCAACAGTATGTACTACGTCAACAGTATGTACTACATCAACAGTATATACTACGTCAACAGTATATACTAAGTCAACAGTACGTACTACGTCAACAGTATGTACTACGTCAACAAACAGTATGTACTAAGTCAACAGTATGTACTACGTCAACAGTATGTACTACGTCAACAAACAGTATGTACTACGTCAACAGTATGTACTACGTCAACAGTATGTACTACGTTCACAGTATGTACTACGTCAACAGTATGTACTACGTCAACAGCATATACTAAGTCAACAGTATGTACTACGACAATAGTATGTACTAAGTCAACAGTATGTACTACGTTCACAGTATGTACTACGTCAACATTACATACTAAGTCAACAGTATGTACTACGTCAACAGTATGTACTAAGTCAACAGTATGTACTACGTCAACAGTATGTACTACGTCAACAGTATGTACTAAGTCAACAGTATGTACTACGTCAACAGTATGTACTAAGTCAACAGTATGTACTAAGTCAACAGTATGTACTACGTCAACAGTATATACTAAGTCAACAGTATGTACTACGTCAACAGTATGTACTAAGTCAACAGTATGTACTACGTCAACAGTATGTACTACGTCAACAGTATGTACTACGTCAACAGTATGTACTAAGTCAACAGTATGTACTACGTCAACAGTATGTACTACATCAACAGTATATACTACGTCAACAGTATGTACTACGTCAACAGTATGTACTTAGTCAACAGTATGTACTACGTCAACAGTATGTACTAAGTCAACAGTATTTACTACGTCAACAGTATATACTAAGTCAACAGTATGTACTACGTCAACAGTATGTACTAAGTCAACAGTATGTACTACGTCAACAGTATGTACTACG
This sequence comes from Lithophane leautieri, assembly GCA_949152455.1. Taxonomy (NCBI): domain Eukaryota; kingdom Metazoa; phylum Arthropoda; class Insecta; order Lepidoptera; family Noctuidae; genus Lithophane; species Lithophane leautieri. Next base: position 8,107,265 of record OX424462.1, on the reverse strand, counting down.
TCAACAGTATGTACTAATTTCACAGTATGTACTACGTCAACAGTATATACTATGTCAACAGTATGTACTACGTCAACAGTATGTACTACGTCAACAGTATGTACTACGTCAACAGTATGTACTACGTCAACAGTATGTACTACGTCAACAGTATGTACTAAGTCAACAGTATGTACTAAGTCAACAGTATGTACTACTTCAACAGTATGTACTACGTCAACAGTATGTACTAAGTCAACAGTATGTACTACGTCAACAGTATGTACTACGTCAACAGTATGTACTACGTCAACAGTATGTACTACGTCAACAATATGTACTACGTCAACAGTATGTACTACGTCAACAGTATGTACTAAGTCAACAGTATGTACTAAGTCAACAGTATGTACTAAGTCAACAGTATGTACTACGTCAACAGTATGTACTACGTCAACAAACAGTATGTACTAAGTCAACAGTATGTACTACGTCAACAGTATGTACTACGTCAACAAACAGTATGTACTACGTCAACAGTATGTACTACGTCAACAGTATGTACTACGTTCACAGTATGTACTACGTCAACAGTATGTACTACGTCAACAGTATATACTAAGTCAACAGTATGTACTACGACAATAGTATGTACTAAGTCAACAGTATGTACTACGTTCACAGTATGTACTACGTCAACATTACATACTAAGTCAACAGTATGTACTACGTCAACAGTATGTACTAAGTCAACAGTATGTACTACGTCAACAGTATGTACTACATCAACAGTATATACTACGTCAACAGTATATACTAAGTCAACAGTATGTACTACGTCAATAGTATGTACTGAGTCAACAGTATGAACTACGTCAACAGTATGTACTACGTCAACAAACAGTATGTACTACGTCAACAGTATGTACTACGTTCACAGTATGTACTACGTCAACAATATATACTAAGTCAACAGTATGTACTACGTCAACAGTATGTACTAAGTCAACAGTATGTACTACGTCAACAGTATGTACTACGTCAACAGTATGTACTACGTCAACAGTATGTACTACGTCAACAGTATGTACTACGTCAACAGTATGTACTACGTCAACAGTATGTACTAAGTCAACAGTATGTACTACGTCAACAGTATGTACTACGTCAACAGTATGTACTACGTCAACAGTATGTACTACGTCAACAGTATGTACTACGTCAACAGTATGTACTAAATCAACAGTATGTACTACGTCAACAGTATGTACTACGTCAACAATATGTACTACGTCAACAGTATGTACTACGTCAACAGTATGTACTACATCAACAGTATGTACTACGTCAACAGTATGTACTACGTCAACAGTATGTACTACATCAACAGTATATACTACATCAACAGTATATACTAAGTCAACAGTATGTACTAAGTCAACAGTATGTACTACGTCAACAGTATGTACTACGTCAGCAGTATGTACTACGTTCACAGTATGTACTACGTCAACAGTATATACTAAGTCAACAGTATGTACTACGTCAACAGTATGTACTAAGTCAACAGTATGTACTACGTCAACAGTATGTACTACGTCAACAGTATGTACTACGTTCACAGTATGTACTACGTCAACAGTATGTACTACGTCAACAGTATGAACTACGTCAACAGTATGTACTAAGTCAACAGTATGTACTAAGTCAACAGTATGTACTTAGTCAACAGTATGTACTAAGTCAACAGTATGTACTACGTCAACAGTATATACTAAGTCAACAGTATGTACTACGTCAACAGTATGTACTACGTCAAAGGTATGTAATAAGTCAACAGTATGTACTAAGTCAACAGTATGTACTACGTCAACAGTATGTACTAAGTCAACAGTATGTACTACGTCAACAGTATGTACTAAGTCAACAGTATGTACTACGTCAACAGTATGTACTACGTCAACAAACAGTATGTACTACGTCAACAGTATGTACTAAGTCAACAGTATGTACTACGTCAACAGTATGTACTACGTCAACAGTATGTGCTACGTAAACAGTATGTACTACGTCAACAGTATATACTAAGTCAACAGTATGTACTACGCCAACAGTATGTACTACGTCAACAGTATGTACTAAGTCAACAGTATGTACTACGTCAACAGTATGTACTACGTCAACAGTATGTACTAAGTCAACGGTATGTACTGAGTCAACAGTATGAACTACGTCAACAGTATGTACTACGTCAACAGTATGTATTAAGTCAACAGTATATACTAAGTCAACAGTATGTACTACGTCAATAGTATGTACTAAGTCAACAGTATATACTAAGTCAACAGTATGTACTACGTCAACAGTATGTACTACGTCAACAGTATGTACTACGTCAACAGTATGTACTACGTCAACAGTATGTACTACGTCAACAGTATGTACTACGTCAACAATATGTACTACGTCAACAGTATGTACTACGTCAACAGTATGTACTACGTCAACAGTATGTACTAAGTCAACAGTATGTACTAAGTCAACAGTATGTACTAAGTCAACAGTATATACTAAGTCAACAGTATGTACTACGTCAATAGTATGTACTAAGTCAACAGTATATACTACGTCAACAGTATATACTAAGTCAACAGTACGTACTACGTCAACAGTATGTACTACGTCAACAAACAGTATGTACTAAGTCAACAGTATGTACTACGTCAACAGTATGTACTACGTCAACAAACAGTATGTACTACGTCAACAGTATGTACTACGTCAACAGTATGTACTACGTTCACAGTATGTACTACGTCAACAGTATGTACTACGTCAACAGTATATACTAAGTCAACAGTATGTACTACGACAATAGTATGTACTAAGTCAACAGTATGTACTACGTTCACAGTATGTACTACGTCAACATTACATACTAAGTCAACAGTATGTACTACGTCAACAGTATGTACTAAGTCAACAGTATGTACTACGTCAACAGTATGTACTACGTCAACAGTATGTACTAAGTCAACAGTATGTACTACGTCAACAGTATGTACTAAGTCAACAGTATGTACTAAGTCAACAGTATGTACTACGTCAACAGTATATACTAAGTCAACAGTATGTACTACGTCAACAGTATGTACTAAGTCAACAGTATGTACTACGTCAACAGTATGTACTACGTCAACAGTATGTACTACGTCAACAGTATGTACTAAGTCAACAGTATGTACTACGTCAACAGTATGTACTACATCAACAGTATATACTACGTCAACAGTATGTACTACGTCAACAGTATGTACTTAGTCAACAGTATGTACTACGTCAACAGTATGTACTAAGTCAACAGTATTTACTACGTCAACAGTATATACTAAGTCAACAGTATGTACTACGTCAACAGTATGTACTAAGTCAACAGTATGTACTACGTCAACAGTATGTACTACGTCAACAGTATGTACTAATTTCACAGTATGTACTACGTCAACAGTATATACTATGTCAACAGTATGTACTACGTCAACAGTATGTACTACGTCAACAGTATGTACTACGTCAACAGTATGTACTACGTCAACAGTATGTACTACGTCAACAGTATGTACTACGTCAACAGTATGTACTAAGTCAACAGTATGTACTAAGTCAACAGTATGTACTACGTCAACAGTATGTACTAAGTCAACAGTATTTACTACGTTAACAGTATGTACTAAGTCAACAGTATGTACTACGTCAACAGTATATACTAAGTCAACAGTATGTGCTACGTCAACAGTATGTACTAAGTCAACAGTATGTACTACGTCAACAGTATGTACTACGTCAACAGTATGTACTAAGTCAACAGTATGTACTACGTCAACAGTATGTACTAAGTCAACAGTATATACTATGTCAACAGTATGTACTACGTCAACAGTATGTACTAAGTCAACAGTATGTACTACGTCAACAGTATGTACTACGTCAACAGTATGTACTACGTCAACAGTATGTACTACGTCAACAGTATGTACTACGTCAACAGTATGTACTACGTTCACAGTATGTACTACGTCAACATTACATACTAAGTCAACAGTATGTACTACGTCAACAGTATGTACTAAGTCAACAGTATGTACTACGTCAACAGTATGTACTACGTCAACAGTATGTACTACGTAAACAGTATGTACTACGTCAACAGTATATACTAAGTCAACAGTATGTACTACGCCAACAGTATGTACTACGTCAACAGTATGTACTAAGTCAACAGTATGTACTACGTCAACAGTATGTACTACGTCAACAGTATGTACTAAGTCAACAGTATGTACTGAGTCAACAGTATGAACTACGTCAACAGTATGTACTACGTCAACAGTATGTACTACGTCAACAGTATGTACTACGTCAACAGTATGTACTAAGTCAACAGTATGTACTAAGTCAACAGTATATACTAAGTCAACAGTATGTACTACGTCAATAGTATGTACTAAGTCAACAGTATATACTACGTCAACAGTATATACTAAGTCAACAGTATGTACTACGTCAACAGTATGTACTACGTCAACAGTATGTACTAAGTCAACAGTATGTACTAAGTCAACAGTATGTACTAAGTCAACAGTATGTACTAAGTCAACAGTATATACTAAGTCAACAGTATGTACTAAGTCAACACTATATACTAAGTCAACAGTATGTACTAAGTCAACAGTATGTACTAAGTCAACAGTATGTACTACGTCAACAGTATATACTAAGTCAACAGTATGTACTACGTCAACAGTATGTACTACGTCAACAGTATGTACTAAGTCAACAGAATGTACTACGTCAACAGTATGTACTAAGTCAACAGTATGTACTAAGTCAACAGTATGTACTTAGTCAACAGTATGTACTAAGTCAACAGTATGTACTACGTCAACAGTATATACTAAGTCAACAGTATGTACTACGTCAACAGTATGTACTAAGTCAACAGTATGTACTACTTCAACAGTATGTACTACGTCAACAGTATGTACTAAGTCAACAGTATGTACTACGTCAACAGTATGTACTACGTCAACAGTATGTACTACGTCAACAGTATGTACTACGTCAACAGTATGTACTAAGTCAACAGTATGTACTACGTCAACAGTATGTACTACGTCAACAGTATGTACTACGTCAACAGTATGTACTACGTCAACAGTATGTACTACGTCAACAGTATGTACTAAGTCAACAGTATGTACTAAGTCAACAGTATGTACTACGTCAACAGTATGTACTAAGTCAACAGTATTTACTACGTTAACAGTATGTACTAAGTCAACAGTATGTACTACGTCAACAGTATATACTAAGTCAACAGTATGTGCTACGTCAACAGTATGTGCTACGTCAACAGTATGTACTAAGTCAACAGTATGTACTACGTCAACAGTATGTACTACGTCAACAGTATGTACTACGTTCACAGTATGTACTACGTCAACAGTATATACTATGTCAACAGTATGTACTACGTCAACAGTATGTACTAAGTCAACAGTATGTACTACGTCAACAGTATGTACTAAGTCAACAGTATGTACTACGTAAACAGTATGTACTAAGTCAACAGTATGTACTAAGTCAACAGTATGTACTACGTCAACAGTATATACTAAGTCAACAGTATGTACTACGTCAACAGTATGTACTAAGTCAACAGTATGTACTACGTCAACAGTATGTACTACGTCAACAGTATGTACTACGTCAACAGTATGTACTACGTCAACAGTATGTACTACATCAACAGTATGTACTACGTCAACAGTATGTACTACGTCAACAAACAGTATGTACTATGTCAACAAACAGTACGTACTACGTCAACAGTATGTACTACGTCAACAGTATGTACTACGTCAACAGTATGTACTAAGTCAACAGTATGTACTACGTCAACAGTATGTACTAAGTCAACAGTATATACTAAGTCAACAGTATGTACTACGGCAATAGTATGTACTACGTCAACAAACAGTATATGCTACGTCAACAGTATGTACTACGTTCACAGTATGTACTACGTCAACAGTATATACTAAGTCAACAGTATGTACTACGTCAACAGTATGTACTACGTCAACAGTATGTACTACGTCAACAGTATGTACTACGTCAACAGTATGTACTACGTCAACAGTATGTACTTCGTCAACAATATGTACTACGTCAACAGTATGTACTACGTCAACAGTATGTACTACGTCAACAGTATATACTAAGTCAACAGTATGTACTACGTCAACAGTATGTACTACGTCAACAGTATGTACTACGTCAACAGTATGTACTACGTCAACAGTATGTACTATGGCAACAGTATGAACTACGTCAACAAACAGTATGTACTACGTCAACAGTATGTACTACGTCAACAGTATGTGCTACGTAAACAGTATGTACTACGTCAACAGTATATACTAAGTCAACAGTATGTACTACGCCAACAGTATGTACTACGTCAACAGTATGTACTAAGTCAACAGTATGTACTACGTCAACAGTATGTACTACGTCAACAGTATGTACTAAGTCAACGGTATGTACTGAGTCAACAGTATGAACTACGTCAACAGTATGTACTACGTCAACAGTATGTATTAAGTCAACAGTATATACTAAGTCAACAGTATGTACTACGTCAATAGTATGTACTAAGTCAACAGTATATACTAAGTCAACAGTATGTACTACGTCAACAGTATGTACTACGTCAACAGTATGTACTACGTCAACAGTATGTACTACGTCAACAGTATGTACTACGTCAACAGTATGTACTACGTCAACAATATGTACTACGTCAACAGTATGTACTACGTCAACAGTATGTACTACGTCAACAGTATGTACTAAGTCAACAGTATGTACTAAGTCAACAGTATATACTAAGTCAACAGTATGTACTACGTCAATAGTATGTACTAAGTCAACAGTATATACTACGTCAACAGTATGTACTAAGTCAACAGTATGTACTACGTCAACAGTATGTACTAAGTCAACAGTATGTACTACGTCAACAGTATGTACTACGTCAACAAACAGTATGTACTACGTCAACAGTATGTACTAAGTCAACAGTATGTACTACGTCAACAGTATGTACTACGTCAACAGTATGTGCTACGTAAACAGTATGTACTACGTCAACAGTATATACTAAGTCAACAGTATGTACTACGCCAACAGTATGTGCTACGTCAACAGTATGTGCTACGTCAACAGTATGTACTAAGTCAACAGTATGTACTACGTCAACAGTATGTACTACGTCAACAGTATGTACTACGTTCACAGTATGTACTACGTCAACAGTATATACTAAGTCAACAGTATGTACTACGTCAACAGTATGTACTAAGTCAACAGTATGTACTACGTCAACAGTATGTACTAAGTCAACAGTATGTACTACGTCAACAGTATGTACTAAGTCAACAGTATGTACTACGTCAACAGTATGTACTACGTCAACAAACAGTATGTACTACGTCAACAGTATGTACTAAGTCAACAGTATGTACTACGTCAACAGTATGTACTACGTCAACAGTATGTGCTACGTAAACAGTATGTACTACGTCAACAGTATATACTAAGTCAACAGTATGTACTACGCCAACAGTATGTGCTACGTCAACAGTATGTGCTACGTCAACAGTATGTACTAAGTCAACAGTATGTACTACGTCAACAGTATGTACTACGTCAGCAGTATGTACTACGTTCACAGTATGTACTACGTCAACAGTATATACTAAGTCAACAGTATGTACTACGTCAACAGTATGTACTAAGTCAACAGTATGTACTACGTCAACAGTATGTACTACGTCAACAGTATGTACTACGTTCACAGTATGTACTACGTCAACAGTATGTACTACGTCAACAGTATGAACTACGTCAACAGTATGTACTAAGTCAACAGTATGTACTAAGTCAACAGTATGTACTTAGTCAACAGTATGTACTAAGTCAACAGTATGTACTACGTCAACAGTATATACTAAGTCAACAGTATGTACTACGTCAACAGTATGTACTACGTCAAAGGTATGTAATAAGTCAACAGTATGTACTAAGTCAACAGTATGTACTACGTCAACAGTATGTACTAAGTCAACAGTATGTACTACGTCAACAGTATGTACTAAGTCAACAGTATGTACTACGTCGACAGTATGTACTACGTCAACAAACAGTATGTACTACGTCAACAGTATGTACTAAGTCAACAGTATGTACTACGTCAACAGTATGTACTACGTCAACAGTATGTGCTACGTAAACAGTATGTACTACGTCAACAGTATATACTAAGTCAACAGTATGTACTACGCCAACAGTATGTACTACGTCAACAGTATGTACTAAGTCAACAGTATGTACTACGTCAACAGTATGTACTACGTCAACAGTATGTACTAAGTCAACGGTATGTACTGAGTCAACAGTATGAACTACGTCAACAGTATGTACTACGTCAACAGTATGTATTAAGTCAACAGTATATACTAAGTCAACAGTATGTACTACGTCAATAGTATGTACTAAGTCAACAGTATATACTAAGTCAACAGTATGTACTACGTCAACAGTATGTACTACGTCAACAGTATGTACTACGTCAACAGTATGTACTACGTCAACAGTATGTACTACGTCAACAGTATGTACTACGTCAACAATATGTACTACGTCAACAGTATGTACTACGTCAACAGTATGTACTACGTCAACAGTATGTACTAAGTCAACAGTATGTACTAAGTCAACAGTATGTACTAAGTCAACAGTATATACTAAGTCAACAGTATGTACTACGTCAATAGTATGTACTAAGTCAACAGTATATACTACGTCAACAGTATATACTAAGTCAACAGTACGTACTACGTCAACAGTATGTACTACGTCAACAAACAGTATGTACTAAGTCAACAGTATGTACTACGTCAACAGTATGTACTACGTCAACAAACAGTATGTACTACGTCAACAGTATGTACTACGTCAACAGTATGTACTACGTTCACAGTATGTACTACGTCAACAGTATGTACTACGTCAACAGTATATACTAAGTCAACAGTATGTACTACGACAATAGTATGTACTAAGTCAACAGTATGTACTACGTTCACAGTATGTACTACGTCAACATTACATACTAAGTCAACAGTATGTACTACGTCAACAGTATGTACTAAGTCAACAGTATGTACTACGTCAACAGTATGTACTACGTCAACAGTATGTACTAAGTCAACAGTATGTACTACGTCAACAGTATGTACTAAGTCAACAGTATGTACTAAGTCAACAGTATGTACTACGTCAACAGTATATACTAAGTCGACAGTATGTACTACGTCAACAGTATGTACTAAGTCAACAGTATGTACTACGTCAACAGTATGTACTACGTCAACAGTATGTACTTAGTCAACAGTATGTACTACGTCAACAGTATGTACTAAGTCAACAGTATTTACTACGTCAACAGTATATACTAAGTCAACAGTATGTACTACGTCAACAGTATGTACTAAGTCAACAGTATGTACTACGTCAACAGTATGTACTAAGTCAACAGTATGTACTACGTCAACAGTATGTACTACGTCAACAGTATGTACTAATTTCACAGTATGTACTACGTCAACAGTATATACTATGTCAACAGTATGTACTACGTCAACAGTATGTACTACGTCAACAGTATGTACTACGTCAACAGTATGTACTACGTCAACAGTATGTACTACGTCAACAGTATGTACTACGTCAACAGTATGTACTAAGTCAACAGTATGTACTAAGTCAACAGTATGTACTACGTCAACAGTATGTACTAAGTCAACAGTATTTACTACGTTAACAGTATGTACTAAGTCAACAGTATGTACTACGTCAACAGTATATACTAAGTCAACAGTATGTGCTACGTCAACAGTATGTACTAAGTCAACAGTATGTACTACGTCAACAGTATGTACTACGTCAACAGTATGTACTACGTTCACAGTATGTACTACGTCAACAGTATATACTAAGTCAACAGTATGTACTACGACAATAGTATGTACTAAGTCAACAGTATGTACTACGTTCACAGTATGTACTACGTCAACATTACATACTAAGTCAACAGTATGTACTACGTCAACAGTATGTACTAAGTCAACAGTATGTACTACGTCAACAGTATGTACTACGTCAACAGTATGTACTAAGTCAACAGTATGTACTACGTCAACAGTATGTACTAAGTCAACAGTATGTACTAAGTCAACAGTATGTACTACGTCAACAGTATATACTAAGTCAACAGTATGTACTACGTCAACAGTATGTACTAAGTCAACAGTATGTACTACGTCAACAGTATGTACTACGTCAACAGTATGTACTACGTCAACAGTATGTACTAAGTCAACAGTAGGTACTACGTCAACAGTATGTACTACATCAACAGTATATACTACGTCAACAGTATGTACTACGTCAACAGTATGTACTTAGTCAACAGTATGTACTACGTCAACAGTATGTACTAAGTCAACAGTATGTACTAAGTCAACAGTATATACTAAGTCAACAGTATGTACTACGACAATAGTATGTACTAAGTCAACAGTATGTACTACGTCAACAGTATGTACTAAGTCAACAGTATGTACTAAGTCAACAGTATGTACTACGTCAACAGTATGTACTAAGTCAACAGTATGTACTAAGTCAACAGTATGTACTACGTCAACAGTATGTACTACATCAACAGTATATACTACGTCAACAGTATATACTAAGTCAACAGTATGTACTACGTCAATAGTATGTACTGAGTCAACAGTATGAACTACGTCAACAGTATGTACTACGTCAACAAACAGTATGTACTACGTCAACAGTATGTACTACGTTCACAGTATGTACTACGTCAACAATATATACTAAGTCAACAGTATGTACTACGTCAACAGTATGTACTACGTCAACAGTATGTACTACGTCAACAGTATGTACTACGTCAACAGTATGTACTACGTCAACAGTATGTACTAAATCAACAGTATGTACTACGTCAACAGTATGTACTACGTCAACAATATGTACTACGTCAACAGTATGTACTACGTCAACAGTATGTACTACATCAACAGTATGTACTACGTCAACAGTATGTACTACGTCAACAGTATGTACTACATCAACAGTATATACTACGTCAACAGTATATACTAAGTCAACAGTACGTACTACGTCAACAGTATGTACTACGTCAACAAACAGTATGTACTAAGTCAACAGTATGTACTACGTCAACAGTATGTACTACGTCAACAAACAGTATGTACTACGTCAACAGTATGTACTACGTCAACAGTATGTACTACGTTCACAGTATGTACTACGTCAACAGTATGTACTACGTCAACAGTATATACTAAGTCAACAGTATGTACTACGACAATAGTATGTACTAAGTCAACAGTATGTACTACGTTCACAGTATGTACTACGTCAACATTACATACTAAGTCAACAGTATGTACTACGTCAACAGTATATACTAAGTCAACAGTATGTACTACGTCAACAGTATGTACTAAGTCAACAGTATGTACTACGTCAACAGTATGTACTACGTCAACAGTATGTACTACGTCAACAGTATGTACTAAGTCAACAGTATGTACTACGTCAACAGTATGTACTACATCAACAGTATATACTACGTCAACAGTATGTACTACGTCAACAGTATGTACTTAGTCAACAGTATGTACTACGTCAACAGTATGTACTAAGTCAACAGTATGTACTACGTCAACAGTATGTACTACGTCAACAGTATGTACTAATTTCACAGTATGTACTACGTCAACAGTATATACTATGTCAACAGTATGTACTACGTCAACAGTATGTACTAAGTCAACAGTATGTACTACGTCAACAGTATGTACTAAGTCAACAGTATTTACTACGTTAACAGTATGTACTAAGTCAACAGTATGTACTACGTCAACAGTATATACTAAGTCAACAGTATGTACTACATCAACAGTATATACTACGTCAACAGTATATACTAAGTCAACAGTATGTACTACGTCAATAGTATGTACTGAGTCAACAGTATGAACTACGTCAACAGTATGTACTACGTCAACAAACAGTATGTACTACGTCAACAGTATGTACTACGTTCACAGTATGTACTACGTCAACAATATATACTAAGTCAACAGTATGTACTACGTCAACAGTATGTACTACGTCAACAGTATGTACTACGTCAACAGTATGTACTACGTCAACAGTATGTACTACGTCAACAGTATGTACTAAATCAACAGTATGTACTACGTCAACAGTATGTACTACGTCAACAATATGTACTACGTCAACAGTATGTACTACGTCAACAGTATGTACTACATCAACAGTATGTACTACGTCAACAGTATGTACTACGTCAACAGTATGTACTACATCAACAGTATATACTACGTCAACAGTATATACTAAGTCAACAGTACGTACTACGTCAACAGTATGTACTACGTCAACAAACAGTATGTACTAAGTCAACAGTATGTACTACGTCAACAGTATGTACTACGTCAACAAACAGTATGTACTACGTCAACAGTATGTACTACGTCAACAGTATGTACTACGTTCACAGTATGTACTACGTCAACAGTATGTACTACGTCAACAGTATATACTAAGTCAACAGTATGTACTACGACAATAGTATGTACTAAGTCAACAGTATGTACTACGTTCACAGTATGTACTACGTCAACATTACATACTAAGTCAACAGTATGTACTACGTCAACAGTATATACTAAGTCAACAGTATGTACTACGTCAACAGTATGTACTAAGTCAACAGTATGTACTACGTCAACAGTATGTACTACGTCAACAGTATGTACTACGTCAACAGTATGTACTAAGTCAACAGTATGTACTACGTCAACAGTATGTACTACATCAACAGTATATACTACGTCAACAGTATGTACTACGTCAACAGTATGTACTTAGTCAACAGTATGTACTACGTCAACAGTATGTACTAAGTCAACAGTATGTACTACGTCAACAGTATGTACTACGTCAACAGTATGTACTAATTTCACAGTATGTACTACGTCAACAGTATATACTATGTCAACAGTATGTACTACGTCAACAGTATGTACTAAGTCAACAGTATGTACTACGTCAACAGTATGTACTAAGTCAACAGTATTTACTACGTTAACAGTATGTACTAAGTCAACAGTATGTACTACGTCAACAGTATATACTAAGTCAACAGTATGTGCTACGTCAACAGTATGTACTAAGTCAACAGTATGTACTACGTCAACAGTATGTACTACGTCAACAGTATGTACTACGTTCACAGTATGTACTACGTCAACAGTATATACTAAGTCAACAGTATGTACTACGACAATAGTATGTACTAAGTCAACAGTATGTACTACGTTCACAGTATGTACTACGTCAACATTACATACTAAGTCAACAGTATGTACTACGTCAACAGTATGTACTAAGTCAACAGTATGTACTACGTCAACAGTATGTACTACGTCAACAGTATGTACTAAGTCAACAGTATGTACTACGTCAACAGTATGTACTAAGTCAACAGTATATACTATGTCAACAGTATGTACTACGTCAACAGTATGTACTACGTCAACAGTATGTACTACGTCAACAATATGTACTACGTCAACAGTATGTACTACGTCAACAGTATGTACTACGTCAACAGTATGTACTACGTCAACAGTATATACTAAGTCAACAGTATGTACTACGACAATAGTATGTACTAAGTCAACAGTATGTACTACGTTCACAGTATGTACTACGTCAACATTACATACTAAGTCAACAGTATGTACTACGTCAACAGTATGTACTAAGTCAACAGTATGTACTACGTCAACAGTATGTACTACGTCAACAGTATATACTAAGTCAACAGTATGTACTACGACAATAGTATGTACTAAGTCAACAGTATGTACTACGTTCACAGTATGTACTACGTCAACATTACATACTAAGTCAACAGTATGTACTACGTCAACAGTATGTACTAAGTCAACAGTATGTACTACGTCAACAGTATGTACTACGTCAACAGTATGTACTAAGTCAACAGTATGTACTACGTCAACAGTATGTACTAAGTCAACAGTATGTACTAAGTCAACAGTATGTACTACGTCAACAGTATATACTAAGTCAACAGTATGTACTACGACAATAGTATGTACTAAGTCAACAGTATGTACTACGTTCACAGTATGTACTACGTCAACATTACATACTAAGTCAACAGTATGTACTACGTCAACAGTATGTACTAAGTCAACAGTATGTACTACGTCAACAGTATGTACTACGTCAACAGTATGTACTAAGTCAACAGTATGTACTACGTCAACAGTATGTACTAAGTCAACAGTATGTACTAAGTCAACAGTATGTACTACGTCAACAGTATATACTAAGTCAACAGTATGTACTACGTCAACAGTATGTACTAAGTCAACAGTATGTACTACGTCAACAGTATGTACTACGTCAACAGTATGTACTACGTCAACAGTATGTACTAAGTCAACAGTATGTACTACGTCAACAGTATGTACTACATCAACAGTATATACTACGTCAACAGTATGTACTACGTCAACAGTATGTACTTAGTCAACAGTATGTACTACGTCAACAGTATGTACTAAGTCAACAGTATTTACTACGTCAACAGTATATACTAAGTCAACAGTATGTACTACGTCAACAGTATGTACTAAGTCAACAGTATGTACTACGTCAACAGTATGTACTACGTCAACAGTATGTACTAATTTCACAGTATGTACTACGTCAACAGTATATACTATGTCAACAGTATGTACTACGTCAACAGTATGTACTACGTCAACAGTATGTACTACGTCAACAGTATGTACTACGTCAACAGTATGTACTACGTCAACAGTGTGTACTACGTCAACAGTATGTACTACGTCAACAGTATGTACTAAATCAACAGTATGTACTACGTCAACAGTATGTACTACGTCAACAATATGTACTACGTCAACAGTATGTACTACGTCAACAGTATGTACTACATCAACAGTATGTACTACGTCAACAGTATGTACTACGTCAACAGTATGTACTAAGTCAACAGTATGTACTACGTCAACAGTATGTACTAAGTCAACAGTATGTACTACGTCAACAGTATGTACTACGTCAACAGTATGTACTACGTCAACAGTATGTACTAAGTCAACAGTATGTACTACGTCAACAGTATGTACTACATCAACAGTATATACTACGTCAACAGTATGTACTACGTCAACAGTATGTACTTAGTCAACAGTATGTACTACGTCAACAGTATGTACTAAGTCAACAGTATTTACTACGTCAACAGTATATACTAAGTCAACAGTATGTACTACGTCAACAGTATGTACTAAGTCAACAGTATGTACTACGTCAACAGTATGTACTACGTCAACAGTATGTACTAATTTCACAGTATGTACTACGTCAACAGTATATACTATGTCAACAGTATGTACTACGTCAACAGTATGTACTACGTCAACAGTATGTACTACGTCAACAGTATGTACTACGTCAACAGTATGTACTACGTCAACAGTGTGTACTACGTCAACAGTATGTACTACGTCAACAGTATGTACTAAATCAACAGTATGTACTACGTCAACAGTATGTACTACGTCAACAATATGTACTACGTCAACAGTATGTACTACGTCAACAGTATGTACTACATCAACAGTATGTACTACGTCAACAGTATGTACTACGTCAACAGTATGTACTACATCAACAGTATATACTACGTCAACAGTATATACTAAGTCAACAGTACGTACTACGTCAACAGTATGTACTACGTCAACAAACAGTATGTACTAAGTCAACAGTATGTACTACGTCAACAGTATGTACTACGTCAACAAACAGTATGTACTACGTCAACAGTATGTACTACGTCAACAGTATGTACTACGTTCACAGTATGTACTACGTCAACAGTATGTACTACGTCAACAGTATATACTAAGTCAACAGTATGTACTACGACAATAGTATGTACTAAGTCAACAGTATGTACTACGTTCACAGTATGTACTACGTCAACATTACATACTAAGTCAACAGTATGTACTACGTCAACAGTATGTACTAAGTCAACAGTATGTACTACGTCAACAGTATGTACTACGTCAACAGTATGTACTAAGTCAACAGTATGTACTACGTCAACAGTATGTACTAAGTCAACAGTATGTACTAAGTCAACAGTATGTACTACGTCAACAGTATATACTAAGTCAACAGTATGTACTACGTCAACAGTATGTACTAAGTCAACAGTATGTACTACGTCAACAGTATGTACTACGTCAACAGTATGTACTACGTCAACAGTATGTACTAAGTCAACAGTATGTACTACGTCAACAGTATGTACTACATCAACAGTATATACTACGTCAACAGTATGTACTACGTCAACAGTATGTACTTAGTCAACAGTATGTACTACGTCAACAGTATGTACTAAGTCAACAGTATTTACTACGTCAACAGTATATACTAAGTCAACAGTATGTACTACGTCAACAGTATGTACTAAGTCAACAGTATGTACTACGTCAACAGTATGTACTACGTCAACAGTATGTACTAATTTCACAGTATGTACTACGTCAACAGTATATACTATGTCAACAGTATGTACTACGTCAACAGTATGTACTACGTCAACAGTATGTACTACGTCAACAGTATGTACTACGTCAACAGTATGTACTACGTCAACAGTATGTACTAAGTCAACAGTATGTACTAAGTCAACAGTATGTACTACTTCAACAGTATGTACTACGTCAACAGTATGTACTAAGTCAACAGTATGTACTACGTCAACAGTATGTACTACGTCAACAGTATGTACTACGTCAACAGTATGTACTACGTCAACAATATGTACTACGTCAACAGTATGTACTACGTCAACAGTATGTACTAAGTCAACAGTATGTACTAAGTCAACAGTATGTACTAAGTCAACAGTATGTACTACGTCAACAGTATGTACTACGTCAACAAACAGTATGTACTAAGTCAACAGTATGTACTACGTCAACAGTATGTACTACGTCAACAAACAGTATGTACTACGTCAACAGTATGTACTACGTCAACAGTATGTACTACGTTCACAGTATGTACTACGTCAACAGTATGTACTACGTCAACAGTATATACTAAGTCAACAGTATGTACTACGACAATAGTATGTACTAAGTCAACAGTATGTACTACGTTCACAGTATGTACTACGTCAACATTACATACTAAGTCAACAGTATGTACTACGTCAACAGTATGTACTAAGTCAACAGTATGTACTACGTCAACAGTATGTACTACATCAACAGTATATACTACGTCAACAGTATATACTAAGTCAACAGTATGTACTACGTCAATAGTATGTACTGAGTCAACAGTATGAACTACGTCAACAGTATGTACTACGTCAACAAACAGTATGTACTACGTCAACAGTATGTACTACGTTCACAGTATGTACTACGTCAACAATATATACTAAGTCAACAGTATGTACTACGTCAACAGTATGTACTAAGTCAACAGTATGTACTACGTCAACAGTATGTACTACGTCAACAGTATGTACTACGTCAACAGTATGTACTACGTCAACAGTATGTACTACGTCAACAGTATGTACTACGTCAACAGTATGTACTAAGTCAACAGTATGTACTACGTCAACAGTATGTACTACGTCAACAGTATGTACTACGTCAACAGTATGTACTACGTCAACAGTATGTACTACGTCAACAGTATGTACTAAATCAACAGTATGTACTACGTCAACAGTATGTACTACGTCAACAATATGTACTACGTCAACAGTATGTACTACGTCAACAGTATGTACTACATCAACAGTATGTACTACGTCAACAGTATGTACTACGTCAACAGTATGTACTACATCAACAGTATATACTACGTCAACAGTATATACTAAGTCAACAGTACGTACTACGTCAACAGTATGTACTACGTCAACAAACAGTATGTACTAAGTCAACAGTATGTACTACGTCAACAGTATGTACTACGTCAACAAACAGTATGTACTACGTCAACAGTATGTACTACGTCAACAGTATGTACTACGTTCACAGTATGTACTACGTCAACAGTATGTACTACGTCAACAGTATATACTAAGTCAACAGTATGTACTACGACAATAGTATGTACTAAGTCAACAGTATGTACTACGTTCACAGTATGTACTACGTCAACATTACATACTAAGTCAACAGTATGTACTACGTCAACAGTATGTACTAAGTCAACAGTATGTACTACGTCAACAGTATGTACTACGTCAACAGTATGTACTTAGTCAACAGTATGTACTACGTCAACAGTATGTACTAAGTCAACAGTATGTACTAAGTCAACAGTATGTACTACGTCAACAGTATATACTAAGTCAACAGTATGTACTACGTCAACAGTATGTACTAAGTCAACAGTATGTACTACGTCAACAGTATGTACTACGTCAACAGTATGTACTACGTCAACAGTATGTACTAAGTCAACAGTATGTACTACGTCAACAGTATGTACTACATCAACAGTATATACTACGTCAACAGTATGTACTACGTCAACAGTATGTACTTAGTCAACAGTATGTACTACGTCAACAGTATGTACTAAGTCAACAGTATTTACTACGTCAACAGTATATACTAAGTCAACAGTATGTACTACGTCAACAGTATGTACTAAGTCAACAGTATGTACTACGTCAACAGTATGTACTACGTCAACAGTATGTACTAATTTCACAGTATGTACTACGTCAACAGTATATTCTATGTCAACAGTATGTACTACGTCAACAGTATGTACTACGTCAACAGTATGTACTACGTCAACAGTATGTACTACGTCAACAGTATGTACTACGTCAACAGTATGTACTACGTCAACAGTATGTACTAAGTCAACAGTATGTACTAAGTCAACAGTATGTACTACGTCAACATTATGTACTAAGTCAACAGTATTTACTACGTTAACAGTATGTACTAAGTCAACAGTATGTACTACGTCAACAGTATATACTAAGTCAACAGTATGTGCTACGTCAACAGTATGTACTAAGTCAACAGTATGTACTACGTCAACAGTATGTACTACGTCAACAGTATGTACTACGTTCACAGTATGTACTACGTCAACAGTATATACTAAGTCAACAGTATGTACTACGACAATAGTATGTACTAAGTCAACAGTATGTACTACGTTCACAGTATGTACTACGTCAACATTACATACTAAGTCAACAGTATGTACTACGTCAACAGTATGTACTAAGTCAACAGTATGTACTACGTCAACAGTATGTACTACGTCAACAGTATGTACTAAGTCAACAGTATGTACTACGTCAACAGTATGTACTAAGTCAACAGTATGTACTAAGTCAACAGTATGTACTACGTCAACAGTATGTACTAAGTCAACAGTATGTACTACGTCAACAGTATGTACTACGTCAACAGTATGTACTAATTTCACAGTATGTACTACGTCAACAGTATATACTATGTCAACAGTATGTACTACGTCAACAGTATGTACTAAGTCAACAGTATGTACTACGTCAACAGTATGTACTAAGTCAACAGTATTTACTACGTTAACAGTATGTACTAAGTCAACAGTATGTACTACGTCAACAGTATATACTAAGTCAACAGTATGTGCTACGTCAACAGTATGTACTAAGTCAACAGTATGTACTACGTCAACAGTATGTACTACGTCAACAGTATGTACTACGTTCACAGTATGTACTACGTCAACAGTATATACTAAGTCAACAGTATGTACTACGACAATAGTATGTACTAAGTCAACAGTATGTACTACGTTCACAGTATGTACTACGTCAAAATTACATACTAAGTCAACAGTATGTACTACGTCAACAGTATGTACTAAGTCAACAGTATGTACTACGTCAACAGTATGTACTACGTCAACAGTATGTACTACGTCAACAGTATGTACTACGTCAACAGTATGTACTACGTCAACAGTATGTACTACGTCAACAGTATGTACTACGTCAACAGTATGTACTAAGTCAACAGTATGTACTACGTCAACAGTATGTACTACATCAACAGTATATACTACGTCAACAGTATGTACTACGTCAACAGTATGTACTTAGTCAACAGTATGTACTACGTCAACAGTATGTACTAAGTCAACAGTATGTACTACGTCAACAGTATGTACTACGTCAACAGTATGTACTAATTTCACAGTATGTACTACGTCAACAGTATATACTATGTCAACAGTATGTACTACGTCAACAGTATGTACTAAGTCAACAGTATGTACTACGTCAACAGTATGTACTAAGTCAACAGTATTTACTACGTTAACAGTATGTACTAAGTCAACAGTATGTACTACGTCAACAGTATATACTAAGTCAACAGTATGTGCTACGTCAACAGTATGTACTAAGTCAACAGTATGTACTACGTCAACAGTATGTACTACGTCAACAGTATGTACTACGTTCACAGTATGTACTACGTCAACAGTATATACTAAGTCAACAGTATGTACTACGACAATAGTATGTACTAAGTCAACAGTATGTACTACGTTCACAGTATGTACTACGTCAACATTACATACTAAGTCAACAGTATGTACTACGTCAACAGTATGTACTAAGTCAACAGTATGTACTACGTCAACAGTATGTACTACGTCAACAGTATGTACTAAGTCAACAGTATGTACTACGTCAACAGTATGTACTAAGTCAACAGTATATACTATGTCAACAGTATGTACTACGTCAACAGTATGTACTACGTCAACAGTATGTACTACGTCAACAATATGTACTACGTCAACAGTATGTACTACGTCAACAGTATGTACTACGTCAACAGTATGTACTAAGTCAACAGTATGTACTAAGTCAACAGTATGTACTAAGTCAACAGTATTTACTACGTTAACAGTATGTACTAAGTCAACAGTATGTACTACGTCAACAGTATATACTACGTCAACAGTATATACTAAGTCAACAGTATGTACTAAGTCAACAGTATGTACTACGTCAACAGTATGTACTACGTCAACAGTATGTACTACGTTCACAGTATGTACTACGTCAACAGTATATACTAAGTCAACAGTATGTACTACGACAATAGTATGTACTAAGTCAACAGTATGTACTACGTTCACAGTATGTACTACGTCAACATTACATACTAAGTCAACAGTATGTACTACGTCAACAGTATGTACTAAGTCAACAGTATGTACTACGTCAACAGTATGTACTACGTCAACAGTATGTACTAAGTCAACAGTATGTACTACGTCAACAGTATGTACTAAGTCAACAGTATATACTATGTCAACAGTATGTACTACGTCAACAGTATGTACTACGTCAACAGTATGTACTACGTCAACAATATGTACTACGTCAACAGTATGTACTACGTCAACAGTATGTACTACGTCAACAGTATGTACTAAGTCAACAGTATGTACTAAGTCAACAGTATGTACTAAGTCAACAGTATATACTAAGTCAACAGTATGTACTACGTCAATAGTATGTACTAAGTCAACAGTATATACTACGTCAACAGTATATACTAAGTCAACAGTATGTACTACGTCAACAGTATGTGCTACGTCAACAGTATGTACTAAGTCAACAGTATGTACTACGACAATAGTATGTACTAAGTCAACAGTATGTACTACGTCAACAGTATGTACTACGTCAACAAACAGTATGTACTACGTCAACAGTATGTACTACGTTCACAGTATGTACTACGTCAACAGTATATACTAAGTCAACAGTATGTACTACGTCAACAGTATGTACTAAGTCAACAGTATGTACTACGTCAACAGTATGTACTACGTCAACAGTATATACTACGTCAACAGTATGTACTACGTCAACAGTATATACTAAGTCAACAGTATGTGCTACGTCAACAGTATGTACTAAGTCAACAGTATGTACTACGTCAACAGTATGTACTACGTCAACAGTATGTACTACGTTCACAGTATGTACTAAATCAACAGTATGTACTACGTCAACAGTATGAACTACGTCAACAGTATGTACTACGTCAACAGTATGTACTACGTCAACAGTATGTACTACGTCAACAGTATGTACTACGTCAACAGTATGTACTACGTTCACAGTATGTACTAAATCAACAGTATATACTACGTCAACAGTATGTACTAAGTCAACAGTATGTACTACGTCAACATTATGTACTACGTCAACAGTATGTACTACGTCAACAGTATGTACTAAATCAACAGTATGTACTACGTCAACAGTATGTACTACGTCAACAGTATGTACTACGTAAACAGTATGTACTACGTCAACAGTATGTACTAAGTCAACAGTATGTACTACATCAACAGTATATACTACGTCAACAGTATGTACTACGTCAACAGTATGTACTAAGTCAACAGTATGTACTACGTCAACAGTATGTACTAAGTCAACAGTATGTACTACGTCAACAGTATATACTAAGTCAACAGTATGTACTACGTCAACAGTATGTACTAAGTCAACAGTATGTACTACGTCAACAGTATGTACTACGTCAACAGTATGTACTACGTTCACAGTATGTACTACGTCAACAGTATATACTATGTCAACAGTATGTACTACGTCAACAGTATGTACTAATAATAATAATAAAAATTATTTATTTCATAAAACAAGAACATATTGCACTGTATACATTGTAGGTTATACATTTTACATTTGTCACGTTATGAGCACAATTATATAGACTCTATCCCTTAAACTAGGTCTGGCCTGTATCTTAAGAGATAGGGTTCAGCCATACGGTACAGTAACTAATTGATATTCTGTAACAAGTGAGACAGTGTCGATGTTACTTATGCTAATGTTATTCTATGAAATAAGTGTAGGTTACTTAGTGTGTTGTGTATGTGAGTGAGAGTTTGTGTATGAGCGTGTAGGCGTGAGTGCGTGTGTACGCGCGTGTGTGTGTGTTGCTGTGCGTGCATGCGTGTGTATATGTGCGTGAATTTTGCGATTGCATTTTATAAGATGTATGTAAGAAGATTCTCCGTTGCGAGGTAGTCCTGTTGTAATAGCCATTGAGTGATGTTATGTTTTAGCGTGTGTCTGTTTAGATCAAGTATGTTTAGTGTTTTGTGTAACTTCTTATATAAATAATTACCTATGACGTAATATTGGCGTTTGGCAAATGTAGTTTTATGTGTTACACCTGATGGCACATTTGTGCGTTTTTTTGGGTTGGATCGGGGCATGGTTCTATGAGTTCTGAGGACAGACTGCAAGATGAACAGCTGTCTAACTGTTAATACCTTACATTCATTATAAAGTTGTTTGGTTGGATATAAGTATGGTTTCTTAGACATGACTTTAAGTACTGCTCTTTGAGCTCGCTCTACCCTCAGGAAATTTGTTTTAATAGCACCACCCCATGCAGTAATGCAATATCCAAAAATCGACTGACAGAGTGCAAAATAAACCATTTTTAATGTGTCTATGTCAGCCGATCCTCTAAGGGATTTAAAAACATAAATAAGACGCACTGTTCTACAAGTTATCATTTCCAGCTGTTTGTCCCATCGTAGGCCATCATCAATTTGCAAACCTAGGTACTTTACACAGTCACTTCTAGCCAATGTAGGGCATGAACACTGTGTAGACGAGTTCAGGCAGGAGTGAGCAGTTACAGTAAAGCTAGGTGGTGGCTTTGTGTTTCTTCGGATTGCGAAAGGAATATAGCAAGATTTACCCAAGTTCAATGTAAGTAGATTTTGGTGGAACCAGTTCATAATTCTATTTAGTGCTATTTCTGCCTTAGTTTTAACCTCTTCCCAAGTAGAACCATAGATGATAATTGCAGTATCGTCAGCGTATGCGTAGATGTTGCAGTTTGGTAGCATCATCCTGCAAAGGTCATTGACATAAACTTGGAACAATGTGGGACCTAATATGCTTCCCTGGGGCACGCCGTATGTCACGATTTCCTCATTACTGAGATACGCATCAATTTTAACTTGCTGAGAGCGATTCTTGAGGTAATCTTTGAAAATGTCGAGTGCTATGCCACGTATACCCAGAAGCTCCAATTTTGAGATAAGTTTGGGAACAGAAACTGTGTCAAAAGCTTTTGACAAATCCAGAAATATACCCAAACACTTAGCCCCACTATCAAGTTTTCTTGCTACGAATTGTGTTAGATCCAGTACAGCATCCTCCGTCGAAACCCCAGGCTTGAAGCCATATTGGTTCTCGGCAATAATACTATGCTTATGTAAAAAACCCCTAAGTTGTCTGTTAAGGATTTTTTCAATAATTTTTGAAAGCGAAGGCAGGACTGAAATTGGTCTGTAGTTGTTGACACAGGTTCTGTTCCCGCTCTTATATATTGGATGAACTATAGCTTTTTTGAGGCCATCCGGAATCGTTCCTGATTGTAAACAAAGATTGCAGATGTAAGTGATTGGTGGCACTAGTATGTGGCGACAAATTTTCAGCAAGGTAGATGATATTCCATCCCAACCTACAGCACAATCATTACGTAGTTGTAAGATGATTGCTTCTACCTCACTTTCATCGGTGTCTAGTAAAACGAGGGAGCCAGCTGGAGGTGAAAAATTGGACTTTTCGGATCGATCATTGCCAGAGGTAGTATTTGTAGCGTCGCGAGCTTTTAATATATTTGCCGCTAAATTATTACCAATATTACTAAAGAAGGAACATACTTGGTTCACAGAGGAGTGAGGATTATGACTTAGTTTTAACAATTCATCGGGACTGGTGTGTACTTTACGAGTATTAGTGATTTCTTGTATGGTTTTCCAAAGAGCTTTGGGATTATTTTTTGATTTGTCAAGTTCACTCTTATCAAATGCCATTCTAAGTTTCCGAAGCAATTCATTACAGAAGTTTCTATAGCGTGTATATGTTAGTCTTAAAATTAAGTTGTTTGGTGATTTATTTGAATTCATATGAAGCCTATCCCTGTTTTTAATACATTTTAGCAAGCCTGGTGTAATCCAGGGTTTTATAGTTCTATGTTTCTTAGGAATTGTACTTGTAGTTGTGTGTTTAGTTATTACGGTAGTTACTATTGATACAAACTTATTCAAGGCTTCATTTGTATCTGTAATATTATAAATGTCATAAAAATTGATGGCTTCTAGTTCAGATTTAATGGCATCTAGATTAGGACGGGAGATAGTGTATTTATGCTTCCGAGTTGGGTTCGCGTTCGTTAACGTTAGTATAGTTGGTTTGTGGTCGGTGATGTACGAATCAAGAATTAAAGTGGTGGAAGGTAATTTGGACTTTAATAAAATATGATCAAGACAATTTCCTAGTCTAGTGGGTATTAGGTGGGTAGGGAGTAGACCATGGGAAGCATTCTGGGTGAGATATTCAAAACTATGGGGGCTCCTGTTACCCAGTTTTATGTCGATATTTAAATCACCGACGAGTGCGATATTTGGAAAAGGAGAAAGTTCACCCAGGACATTACTTAAGCTGGATAGGAAACTTTCTACTCGGTCTAAGCTGTTATAAGATGGCGAACGGTAAACAGCTACAAAGGCAAACCTAGAGTCTAGTTGACATACAAGGGAGTTGGCGTTTGTTATACTTGGTTCCCAAACTATGGCATTTAATCCCATTTTAGTATAAATGATTACACCTTCATTTTGATTTAATGTAAGTTTAGTAGAGTGTGACAGAAAACCATTAATTATCGGTGGGCTATTTATTTTGCTCAGCCAGCACTCAGTTAACACAATAATGTCGAAGCCAATTTTAGTGGAACAGATCAGTGCTTGTAGGTTACCAAAATTTTTATTTACACTGCGTATATTTATGTGTAATAATTTAATATTACTCTCCGAAACGTTAATATAATTTGTACAGTCTTGTGGATTACAAGAGAAAGAGTTATCTTGCCTAAAAATGTCTAAATCGTCATTAATATTTATTATAGAATCCATTTGTACTTTAAGTGACAACTAGTAATGGGCATAGGGAAGCTGAATAATATTGTAACTAGATGAAAGATAACAGCTCTCCTTGGTGAAGTAACGCTTGTGCTTGAGTGTGTGAATGTCATAGTGAACGTGAATGTGTTGATTGGCATGCTTGTGATCAATATTTTAATATAGATGTAGGTAAGAGTTATTTTATTGTTGTGTTTACGTACGTGAATGTAAATTAGTAAAATGTGTGTTATGTCTAGTACTAAGTATTGAAGACGGTGTGTAATTAATATTAGGATGTAAGCAAGAGATGTGAATACAAATAACAGAAGAAGTCATATAATCTTCATACCAAGGACCTGGAGACATTTTTCCGAATTAATTAGTAGCTGTTTATCACCTACTTTTTTACGGAGGAGAATATTCCCGTTGTTAATCCAGCAGAAAGTATATTGATTATTCTTGGCGAATTCACGTGCCATGTAGAAAAGCTTTTTAGAGCTGGCTGGTAACTGCTCAGCGATATAAACTGGTTGCCGTTTGCCGGGAATGCCAATTTGTTCCGTGTTCAGTTTGTTATCTTTATTGTCAAACGTTTTATTGTAAGCCCGGACAGCAGATATGAACTTCTGCTTGGTTTGTACTGTTGTGAATTCCGCTATAATTGGGCGAGTGGTGGTAGCCGGGGTGGATTTTCCAGGTAGGCGGTATATATCCCTTAATTCCGGTTCAGTGAGGGGAACTCCAACCAGCTTTCCAATGCTGCACACGGTTTGGATAAGGCCACTTGTATTTTCGCTATCTGTCAGTGGAATGTTACGGATTTCCATACCAGCTGATCGTGACTTAAGTTGGAGATCGACAATCTTTTTTTCTAAGTTTTCTATGTAGCAACGTTGCTCCTGTCTTTCCTTCTTAAGTTCCTCGACTTCTTTCCTTAATTCTTCAAAGTTTTTATTCATAAATGACATAGATCGCTCAATTTCTGTATTTGTCTTACAGATTTGTGCATTCGACTCCTGTATCTTGAAGTTTTGTGATTTAATCTCGTGTACATCTGCCACTAATTTTGACATTAGGGACGTTTGTTCTTCCAGCTTCATAGAGAGACTATTGTCTTGGTGTATTTGTTGGTAAACACCATCCCCAGTCGGTGGTGAATTCCCGGGTCTAGGGCGTTAGTTCCTGCTGGTGACATATTCACTAACTGCCGAGGTAATATCCGGTTCTGATTGTGTTTCACTCAGATTGACGCGCTGAGACTTTGGCGGGGTACGTTGAACACCTGACATAGTGAACGAGTTTCGTACACCGTTTTCGTAGTCGATATAATGTTCGTAGCGTGCAGGTCCGTAGTGCGTAGCACGTAGCAACTGAGTGGAACACCGATGACGTCAGCTGATTGTAGCGGCCCGCAAATTCAAGATTCGCTGGTACTTGCGCCGTGGCGCAGCGGTCCAGCGCACGGTAGCTCTTCACTATCGCTCCACACGACGCTGGTTCGAATCCCAACCAATCGCAGTAGTTTTTAAACACGATTTTAAAAGCTAGTGTCAGAATGTTCTGTATCTCGCTCTAGTAACGCCCAGTGGGCGTTAACGACAGGTTTAGGTGCCAGAAGAGTGACAAGGAATTTAAAATCACAATATGCACCAATCACAGAATTCACAATAAAAAGTCAGCAAAACAACCGACACACGTCCACTCGCTAAAGACTCTGCGGCCGACCAAATGTAAAAATGTACTACATCAACAGTATATACTACGTCAACAGTATGTACTACGTCAACAGTATGTACTAAGTCAACAGTATGTACTACGTCAACAGTATGTACTAAGTCAACAGTATGTACTACGTCAACAGTATATACTAAGTCAACAGTATGTACTACGTCAACAGTATGTACTAAGTCAACAGTATGTACTACGTCAACAGTATGTACTACGTCAACAGTATGTACTACGTTCACAGTATGTACTACGTCAACAGTATATACTATGTCAACAGTATGTACTACGTCAACAGTATGTACTAAGTCAACAGTATGTACTACGTCAACAGTATGTACTAAGTCAACAGTATGTACTACGTCAACAGTATGTACTAAGTCAACAGTATTTACTACGTCAACAGTATGTACTAAGTCAACAGTATGTACTACGTCAACAGTATATACTAAGTCAACAGTATGTGCTACGTCAACAGTATGTACTAAGTCAACAGTATGTACTACGTCAACAGTATGTACTACGTCAACAGTATGTACTACGTCAACAGTATATACTAAGTCAACAGTATGTACTACGTCAACAGTATGTACTAAGTCAACAGTATGTACTACGTCAACAGTATGTACTACGTCAACAGTATGTACTACGTCAACAGTATGTACTAAGTCAACAGTATGTACTACGTCAACAGTATGTACTACATCAACAGTATATACTACGTCAACAGTATGTACTACGTCAACAGTATGTACTTAGTCAACAGTATGTACTACGTCAACAGTATGTACTAAGTCAACAGTATTTACTACGTCAACAGTATATACTAAGTCAACAGTATGTACTACGTCAACAGTATGTACTAAGTCAACAGTTTGTACTACGTCAACAGTATGTACTACGTCAACAGTATGTACTACGTTCACAGTATGTACTACGTCAACAGTATATACTATGTCAACAGTATGTACTACGTCAACAGTATGTACTACGTCAACAGTATGTACTACGTCAACAGTATGTACTACGTCAACAGTATGTACTACGTCAACAGTATGTACTACGTCAACAGTATGTACTAAGTCAACAGTATGTACTAAGTCAACAGTATGTACTACGTCAACAGTATGTACTACGTCAACAGTATGTACTAAGTCAACAGTATTTACTACGTCAACAGTATGTACTACGTCAACAGTATGTACTACGTCAACAGTATATACTAAGTCAACAGTATGTACTACGTCAACAGTATGTACTACGTCAACAGTATGTACTAAGTCAACAGAATGTACTACGTCAACAGTATGTACTAAGTCAACAGTATGTACTAAGTCAACAGTATGTACTAAGTCAACAGTATGTACTACGTCAACAGTATGTACTACGTCAACAGTATGTACTACGTCAACAGTATGTACTACGTCAACAGTATGTACTACGTCAACAGTATGTACTACGTCAACAGTATGTACTAAGTCAACAGTATGTACTAAGTCAACAGTATGTACTACGTCAACAGTATGTACTAAGTCAACAGTATTTACTACGTTAACAGTATGTACTAAGTCAACAGTATGTACTACGTTCACAGTATGTACTACGTCAACAGTATGTACTACGTCAACAGTATATACTAAGTCAACAGTATGTACTACGACAATAGTATGTACTAAGTCAACAGTATGTACTACGTTCACAGTATGTACTACGTCAACATTACATACTAAGTCAACAGTATGTACTACGTCAACAGTATGTACTAAGTCAACAGTATGTACTACGTCAACAGTATGTACTACGTCAACAGTATGTACTACGTAAACAGTATGTACTACGTCAACAGTATATACTAAGTCAACAGTATGTACTACATCAACAGTATATACTACGTCAACAGTATGTACTACGTCAACAGTATGTACTAAGTCAACAGTATGTACTACGTCAACAGTATGTACTAAGTCAACAGTATGTTCTACGTCAACAGTATATACTAAGTCAACAGTATGTACTACGTCAACAGTATGTACTAAGTCAACAGTATGTACTACGTCAACAGTATGTACTAAGTCAACAGTATGTACTAAGTCAACAGTATGTACTACGTCAACAGTATATACTAAGTCAACAGTATGTACTACGTCAACAGTATGTACTAAGTCAACAGTATGTACTACGTCAACAGTATGTACTACGTCAACAGTATGTACTACGTCAACAGTATGTACTAAGTCAACAGTATGTACTACGTCAACAGTATGTACTACATCAACAGTATATACTACGTCAACAGTATGTACTACGTCAACAGTATGTACTTAGTCAACAGTATGTACTACGTCAACAGTATGTACTAAGTCAACAGTATTTACTACGTCAACAGTATATACTAAGTCAACAGTATGTACTACGTCAACAGTATGTACTAAGTCAACAGTATGTACTACGTCAACAGTATGTACTACGTCAACAGTATGTACTACGTTCACAGTATGTACTACGTCAACAGTATATACTATGTCAACAGTATGTACTACGTCAACAGTATGTACTACGTCAACAGTATGTACTACGTCAACAGTATGTACCACGTCAACAGTATGTACTACGTCAACAGTATGTACTACGTCAACAGTATGTACTAAGTCAACAGTATGTACTAAGTCAACAGTACGTACTACGTCAACAGTATGTACTAAGTCAACAGTATTTACTACGTTAACAGTATGTACTAAGTCAACAGTATGTACTACGTCAACAGTATATACTAAGTCAACAGTATGTGCTACGTCAACAGTATGTACTAAGTCAACAGTATGTACTACGTCAACAGTATGTACTACGTCAACAGTATGTACTACGTTCACAGTATGTACTACGTCAACAGTATATACTATGTCAACAGTATGTACTACGTCAACAGTATGTACTAAGTCAACAGTATGTACTACGTCAACAGTATGTACTAAGTCAACAGTATGTACTACGTCAACAGTATGTACTAAGTCAAGAGTATGTACTAAGTCAACAGTATGTACTACGTCAACAGTATATACTAAGTCAACAGTATGTACTACGTCAACAGTATGTACTAAGTCAACAGTATGTACTACGTCAACAGTATGTACTACGTCAACAGTATGTACTACGTCAACAGTATGTACTACGTCAACAGTATGTACTACATCAACAGTATGTACTACGTCAACAGTATGTACTACGTCAACAAACAGTATGTACTATGTCAACAAACAGTACGTACTACGTCAACAGTATGTACTACGTCAACAGTATGTACTACGTCAACAGTATGTACTAAGTCAACAGTATGTACTACGTCAACAGTATGTACTAAGTCAACAGTATATACTAAGTCAACAGTATGTACTACGGCAATAGTATGTACTACGTCAACAAACAGTATGTACTACGTCAACAGTATGTACTACGTTCACAGTATGTACTACGTCAACAGTATATACTAAGTCAACAGTATGTACTACGTCAACAGTATGTACTACGTCAACAGTATGTACTACGTCAACAGTATGTACTACGTCAACAGTATGTACTACGTCAACAGTATGTACTTCGTCAACAATATGTACTACGTCAACAGTATGTACTACGTCAACAGTATGTACTACGTCAACAGTATATACTAAGTCAACAGTATGTACTACGTCAACAGTATGTACTACGTCAACAGTATGTACTACGTCAACAGTATGTACTACGTCAACAGTATGTACTACGGCAACAGTATGAACTACGTCAACAAACAGTATGTACTACGTCAACAGTATATACTAAGTCAACAGTATGTACTACGCCAACAGTATGTACTACGTCAACAGTATGTACTAAGTCAACAGTATGTACTACGTCAACAGTATGTACTACGTCAACAGTATGTACTAAGTCAACAGTATGTACTGAGTCAACAGTATGAACTACGTCAACAGTATGTACTACGTCAACAGTATGTACTACGTCAACAGTATGTACTAAGTCAACAGTATGTACTAAGTCAACAGTATATACTAAGTCAACAGTATGTACTACGACAATAGTATGTACTAAGTCAACAGTATGTACTACGTCAACAAACAGTATGTACTACGTCAACAAACAGTATGTACTACGTCAACAGTATGTACTACGTTCACAGTATGTACTACGTCAACAGTATATACTAAGTCAACAGTATGTACTACGTCAACAGTATGTACTAAGTCAACAGTATGTACTACGTCAACAGTATGTACTACGTCAACAGTATGTACTACGTCAACAGTATGTACTACGTCAACAGTATGTACTACGTCAACAGTATGTACTACGTCAACAGTATGTACTAAATCAACAGTATGTACTACGTCAACAGTATGTACTACGTCAACAATATGTACTACGTCAACAGTATGTACTACGTCAACAGTATGTACTACATCAACAGTATGTACTACGTCAACAGTATGTACTACGTCAACAGTATGTACTACGTCAACAGTATGTACTACGTCAACAGTATGTACTACGTCAACAGTATGTACTACGTCAACAGTATGTACTACGTCAACAGTATGTACTACGTCAACAGTATATACTAAGTCAACAGTATGTACTAAGTCAACAGTATGTACTACGTCAACAGTATATACTAAGTCAACAGTATGTACTACGTCAACAGTATGTACTACGTCAACAGTATGTACTAAGTCAACAGAATGTACTACGTCAACAGTATGTACTAAGTCAACAGTATGTACTAAGTCAACAGTATGTACTAAGTCAACAGTATGTACTACGTCAACAGTATGTACTACGTCAACAGTATGTACTACGTCAACAGTATGTACTACGTCAACAGTATGTACTACGTCAACAGTATGTACTACGTCAACAGTATGTACTACGTCAACAGTATGTACTAAGTCAACAGTATGTACTAAGTCAACAGTATGTACTACGTCAACAGTATGTACTAAGTCAACAGTATTTACTACGTTAACAGTATGTACTAAGTCAACAGTATGTACTACGTTCACAGTATGTACTACGTCAACAGTATGTACTACGTCAACAGTATATACTAAGTCAACAGTATGTACTACGACAATAGTATGTAC
Organism: Lithophane leautieri; assembly: GCA_949152455.1. Classification (NCBI taxonomy): domain Eukaryota; kingdom Metazoa; phylum Arthropoda; class Insecta; order Lepidoptera; family Noctuidae; genus Lithophane; species Lithophane leautieri. The sequence goes on along the minus strand of OX424462.1, from coordinate 8,074,056 downwards.
TAAGTCAACAGTATGTACTACGTTCACAGTATGTACTACGTCAACATTACATACTAAGTCAACAGTATGTACTACGTCAACAGTATGTACTAAGTCAACAGTATGTACTACGTCAACAGTATGTACTACGTCAACAGTATGTACTACGTAAACAGTATGTACTACGTCAACAGTATATACTAAGTCAACAGTATGTACTACATCAACAGTATATACTACGTCAACAGTATGTACTACGTCAACAGTATGTACTAAGTCAACAGTATGTACTACGTCAACAGTATGTACTAAGTCAACAGTATGTTCTACGTCAACAGTATATACTAAGTCAACAGTATGTACTACGTCAACAGTATGTACTAAGTCAACAGTATGTACTACGTCAACAGTATGTACTAAGTCAACAGTATGTACTAAGTCAACAGTATGTACTACGTCAACAGTATATACTAAGTCAACAGTATGTACTACGTCAACAGTATGTACTAAGTCAACAGTATGTACTACGTCAACAGTATGTACTACGTCAACAGTATGTACTACGTCAACAGTATGTACTAAGTCAACAGTATGTACTACGTCAACAGTATGTACTACATCAACAGTATATACTACGTCAACAGTATGTACTACGTCAACAGTATGTACTAAGTCAACAGTATGTACTACGTCAACAGTATGTACTACGTCAACAGTATGTACTACGTTCACAGTATGTACTACGTCAACAGTATATACTATGTCAACAGTATGTACTACGTCAACAGTATGTACTACGTCAACAGTATGTACTACGTCAACAGTATGTACTACGTCAACAGTATGTACTACGTCAACAGTACGTACTACGTCAACAGTATGTACTAAGTCAACAGTATTTACTACGTTAACAGTATGTACTAAGTCAACAGTATGTACTACGTCAACAGTATATACTAAGTCAACAGTATGTGCTACGTCAACAGTATGTACTAAGTCAACAGTATGTACTACGTCAAAAGTATGTACTACGTCAACAGTATGTACTACGTTCACAGTATGTACTACGTCAACAGTATATACTATGTCAACAGTATGTACTACGTCAACAGTATGTACTAAGTCAACAGTATGTACTACGCCAACAGTATGTACTAAGTCAACAGTATGTACTACGTCAACAGTATGTACTAAGTCAAGAGTATGTACTAAGTCAACAGTATGTACTACGTCAACAGTATATACTAAGTCAACAGTATGTACTACGTCAACAGTATGTACTAAGTCAACAGTATGTACTTCGTCAACAGTATGTACTACGTCAACAGTATGTACTACGTCAACAGTATGTACTACGTCAACAGTATGTACTACATCAACAGTATGTACTACGTCAACAGTATGTACTACGTCAACAAACAGTATGTACTATGTCAACAAACAGTACGTACTACGTCAACAGTATGTACTACGTCAACAGTATGTACTACGTCAACAGTATGTACTAAGTCAACAGTATGTACTACGTCAACAGTATGTACTAAGTCAACAGTATATACTAAGTCAACAGTATGTACTACGGCAATAGTATGTACTACGTCAACAAACAGTATGTACTACGTCAACAGTATGTACTACGTTCACAGTATGTACTACGTCAACAGTATATACTAAGTCAACAGTATGTACTACGTCAACAGTATGTACTACGTCAGAAGTATGTACTACGTCAACAGTATGTACTACGTCAACAGTATGTACTACGTCAACAGTATGTACTTCGTCAACAATATGTACTACGTCAACAGTATGTACTACGTCAACAGTATGTACTACGTCAACAGTATATACTAAGTCAACAGTATGTACTACGTCAACAGTATGTACTACGTCAGAAGTATGTACTACGTCAACAGTATGTACTACGTCAACAGTATGTACTACGTCAACAGTATGTACTTCGTCAACAATATGTACTACGTCAACAGTATGTACTACGTCAACAGTATGTACTACGTCAACAGTATATACTAAGTCAACAGTATGTACTGAGTCAACAGTATGAACTACGTCAACAGTATGTACTACGTCAACAGTATGTACTACGTCAACAGTATGTACTAAGTCAACAGTATGTACTAAGTCAACAGTATATACTAAGTCAACAGTATGTACTACGACAATAGTATGTACTAAGTCAACAGTATGTACTACGTCAACAAACAGTATGTACTACGTCAACAAACAGTATGTACTACGTCAACAGTATGTACTACGTTCACAGTATGTACTACGTCAACAGTATATACTAAGTCAACAGTATGTACTACGTCAACAGTATGTACTAAGTCAACAGTATGTACTACGTCAACAGTATGTACTACGTCAACAGTATGTACTACGTCAACAGTATGTACTACGTCAACAGTATGTACTACGTCAACAGTATGTACTACGTCAACAGTATGTACTAAATCAACAGTATGTACTACGTCAACAGTATGTACTACGTCAACAATATGTACTACGTCAACAGTATGTACTACGTCAACAGTATGTACTACATCAACAGTATGTACTACGTCAACAGTATGTACTACGTCAACAAACAGTATGTACTATGTCAACAAACAGTACGTACTACGTCAACAGTATGTACTACGTCAACAGTATGTACTACGTCAACAGTATGTACTACATCAACAGTATATACTACGTCAACAGTATATACTAAGTCAACAGTACTTACTACGTCAACAGTATGTACTACGTCAACAAACAGTATGTACTAAGTCAACAGTATGTACTACGTCAACAGTATGTACTACGTCAACAGTATGTACTACGTCAACAGTATGTACTTCGTCAACAATATGTACTACGTCAACAGTATGTACTACGTCAACAGTATGTACTACGTCAACAGTATATACTAAGTCAACAGTATGTACTACGTCAACAGTATGTACTACGTCAACAGTATGTACTACGTCAACAGTATGTACTACGTCAACAGTATGTACTACGGCAACAGTATGAACTACGTCAACAAACAGTATGTACTACGTCAACAGTATATACTAAGTCAACAGTATGTACTACGTCAACAGTATGTACTACGTCAACAAACAGTATGTACTACGTCAACAGTATGTACTACGTTCACAGTATGTACTACGTCAACAGTATGTACTACGTCAACAGTATGTACTAAATCAACAGTATGTACTACGTCAACAGTATGTACTAAGTCAACAGTATGTACTACGTCAACAGTATGTACTACGTCAACAGTATGTACTACGTCAACAGTATGTACTACGTCAACAGTATGTACTACGTCAACAGTATGTACTACGTCAACAGTATGTACTAAATCAACAGTATGTACTACGTCAACAGTATGTACTACGTCAACAATATGTAAAACGTCAACAGTATGTACTACGTCAACAGTATGTACTACATCAACAGTATGTACTACGTCAACAGTATGTACTACGTCAACAAACAGTATGTACTATGTCAACAAACAGTACGTACTACGTCAACAGTATGTACTACGTCAACAGTATGTACTACGTCAACAGTATGTACTACATCAACAGTATATACTACGTCAACAGTATATACTAAGTCAACAGTACGTACTACGTCAACAGTATGTACTACGTCAACAAACAGTATGTACTACGTCAACAGTATGTACTACGTCAACAGTATGTACTACGTTCACAGTATGTACTACGTCAACAGTATGTACTACGTCAACAGTATATACTAAGTCAACAGTATGTACTACGACAATAGTATGTACTAAGTCAACAGTATGTACTACGTTCACAGTATGTACTACGTCAACATTACATACTAAGTCAACAGTATGTACTACGTCAACAGTATGTACTAAGTCAACAGTATGTACTACGTCAACAGTATGTACTACGTCAACAGTATGTACTACGTAAACAGTATGTACTACGTCAACAGTATATACTAAGTCAACAGTATGTACTACATCAACAGTATATACTACGTCAACAGTATGTACTACGTCAACAGTATGTACTACGTCAACAGTATGTACTAAGTCAACAGTATATACTAAGTCAACAGTATGTACTACGTCAACAGTATGTACTAAGTCAACAGTATGTACTACGTCAACAGTATGTACTACATCAACAGTATATACTACGTCAACAGTATATACTAAGTCAACAGTATGTACTACGTCAACAGTATGTACTACGTCAACAAACAGTATGTACTAAGTCAACAGTATGTACTACGTCAACAGTATGTACTACGTCAACAGTATGTACTAAGTCAACAGTATATACTAAGTCAACAGTATGTACTACGTCAACAGTATGTACTAAGTCAACAGTATGTACTACGTCAACAGTATGTACTACATCAACAGTATATACTACGTCAACAGTATATACTAAGTCAACAGTATGTACTACGTCAACAGTATGTACTGAGTCAACAGTATGAACTACGTCAACAGTATGTACTACGTCAACAGTATGTACTACGTCAACAGTATGTACTAAGTCAACAGTATGTACTAAGTCAACAGTATATACTAAGTCAAGAGTATGTACTACGACAATAGTATGTACTAAGTCAACAGTATGTACTACGTCAACAAACAGTATGTACTACGTCAACAAACAGTATGTACTACGTCAACAGTATGTACTACGTTCACAGTATGTACTACGTCAACAGTATATACTAAGTCAACAGTATGTACTACGTCAACAGTATGTACTAAGTCAACAGTATGTACTACGTCAACAGTATGTACTACGTCAACAGTATGTACTACGTCAACAGTATGTACTACGTCAACAGTATGTACTACGTCAACAGTATGTACTACGTCAACAGTATATACTAAGTCAACAGTATGTACTAAGTCAACAGTATGTACTACGTCAACAGTATATACTAAGTCAACAGTATGTACTACGTCAACAGTATGTACTACGTCAACAGTATGTACTAAGTCAACAGAATGTACTACGTCAACAGTATGTACTAAGTCAACAGTATGTACTAAGTCAACAGTATGTACTAAGTCAACAGTATGTACTACGTCAACAGTATGTACTACGTCAACAGTATGTACTACGTCAACAGTATGTACTACGTCAACAGTATGTACTACGTCAACAGTATGTACTACGTCAACAGTATGTACTACGTCAACAGTATGTACTAAGTCAACAGTATGTACTAAGTCAACAGTATGTACTACGTCAACAGTATGTACTAAGTCAACAGTATTTACTACGTTAACAGTATGTACTAAGTCAACAGTATGTACTACGTTCACAGTATGTACTACGTCAACAGTATGTACTACGTCAACAGTATATACTAAGTCAACAGTATGTACTACGACAATAGTATGTACTAAGTCAACAGTATGTACTACGTTCACAGTATGTACTACGTCAACATTACATACTAAGTCAACAGTATGTACTACGTCAACAGTATGTACTAAGTCAACAGTATGTACTACGTCAACAGTATGTACTACGTCAACAGTATGTACTACGTAAACAGTATGTACTACGTCAACAGTATATACTAAGTCAACAGTATGTACTACATCAACAGTATATACTACGTCAACAGTATGTACTACGTCAACAGTATGTACTAAGTCAACAGTATGTACTACGTCAACAGTATGTACTAAGTCAACAGTATGTTCTACGTCAACAGTATATACTAAGTCAACAGTATGTACTACGTCAACAGTATGTACTAAGTCAACAGTATGTACTACGTCAACAGTATGTACTAAGTCAACAGTATGTACTAAGTCAACAGTATGTACTACGTCAACAGTATATACTAAGTCAACAGTATGTACTACGTCAACAGTATGTACTAAGTCAACAGTATGTACTACGTCAACAGTATGTACTACGTCAACAGTATGTACTACGTCAACAGTATGTACTAAGTCAACAGTATGTACTACGTCAACAGTATGTACTACATCAACAGTATATACTACGTCAACAGTATGTACTACGTCAACAGTATGTACTTAGTCAACAGTATGTACTACGTCAACAGTATGTACTAAGTCAACAGTATTTACTACGTCAACAGTATATACTAAGTCAACAGTATGTACTACGTCAACAGTATGTACTAAGTCAACAGTATGTACTACGTCAACAGTATGTACTACGTCAACAGTATGTACTACGTTCACAGTATGTACTACGTCAACAGTATATACTATGTCAACAGTATGTACTATGTCAACAGTATGTACTACGTCAACAGTATGTACTACGTCAACAGTATGTACTACGTCAACAGTATGTACTACGTCAACAGTATGTACTACGTCAACAGTATGTACTAAGTCAACAGTATGTACTAAGTCAACAGTACGTACTACGTCAACAGTATGTACTAAGTCAACAGTATTTACTACGTTAACAGTATGTACTAAGTCAACAGTATGTACTACGTCAACAGTATATACTAAGTCAACAGTATGTGCTACGTCAACAGTATGTACTAAGTCAACAGTATGTACTACGTCAAAAGTATGTACTACGTCAACAGTATGTACTACGTTCACAGTATGTACTACGTCAACAGTATATACTATGTCAACAGTATGTACTACGTCAACAGTATGTACTAAGTCAACAGTATGTACTACGTCAACAGTATGTACTAAGTCAACAGTATGTACTACGTCAACAGTATGTACTAAGTCAAGAGTATGTACTAAGTCAACAGTATGTACTACGTCAACAGTATATACTAAGTCAACAGTATGTACTACGTCAACAGTATGTACTAAGTCAACAGTATGTACTTCGTCAACAGTATGTACTACGTCAACAGTATGTACTACGTCAACAGTATGTACTACGTCAACAGTATGTACTACATCAACAGTATGTACTACGTCAACAGTATGTACTACGTCAACAAACAGTATGTACTATGTCAACAAACAGTACGTACTACGTCAACAGTATGTACTACGTCAACAGTATGTACTACGTCAACAGTATATACTAAGTCAACAGTATGTACTACGGCAATAGTATGTACTACGTCAACAAACAGTATGTACTACGTTCACAGTATGTACTACGTCAACAGTATATACTAAGTCAACAGTATGTACTACGTCAACAGTATGTACTACGTCAGAAGTATGTACTACGTCAGAAGTATGTACTACGTCAACAGTATGTACTACGTCAACAGTATGTACTACGTCAACAGTATGTACTACGTCAACAGTATATACTAAGTCAACAGTATGTACTACGTCAACAGTATGTACTACGTCAACAGTATGTACTACGTCAACAGTATGTACTACGTCAACAGTATGTACTACGGCAACAGTAAGAACTACGTCAACAAACAGTATGTACTACGTCAACAGTATATACTAAGTCAACAGTATGTACTACGCCAACAGTATGTACTACGTCAACAGTATGTACTAAGTCAACAGTATGTACTACGTCAACAGTATGTACTACGTCAACAGTATGTACTAAGTCAACAGTATGTACTGAGTCAACAGTATGAACTACGTCAACAGTATGTACTACGTCAACAGTATGTACTACGTCAACAGTATGTACTAAGTCAACAGTATGTACTAAGTCAACAGTATATACTAAGTCAACAGTATGTACTACGACAATAGTATGTACTAAGTCAACAGTATGTACTACGTCAACAAACAGTATGTACTACGTCAACAAACAGTATGTACTACGTCAACAGTATGTACTACGTTCACAGTATGTACTACGTCAACAGTATATACTAAGTCAACAGTATGTACTACGTCAACAGTATGTACTAAGTCAACAGTATGTACTACGTCAACAGTATGTACTACGTCAACAGTATGTACTACGTCAACAGTATGTACTACGTCAACAGTATGTACTACGTCAACAGTATGTACTACGTCAACAGTATGTACTAAATCAACAGTATGTACTACGTCAACAGTATGTACTACGTCAACAATATGTACTACGTCAACAGTATGTACTACGTCAACAGTATGTACTACATCAACAGTATGTACTACGTCAACAGTATGTACTACGTCAACAAACAGTATGTACTATGTCAACAAACAGTACGTACTACGTCAACAGTATGTACTACGTCAACAGTATGTACTACGTCAACAGTATGTACTACATCAACAGTATATACTACGTCAACAGTATATACTAAGTCAACAGTACTTACTACGTCAACAGTATGTACTACGTCAACAAACAGTATGTACTAAGTCAACAGTATGTACTACGTCAACAGTATGTACTACGTCAACAGTATGTACTACGTCAACAGTATGTACTTCGTCAACAATATGTACTACGTCAACAGTATGTACTACGTCAACAGTATGTACTACGTCAACAGTATATACTAAGTCAACAGTATGTACTACGTCAACAGTATGTACTACGTCAACAGTATGTACTACGTCAACAGTATGTACTACGTCAACAGTATGTACTACGGCAACAGTATGAACTACGTCAACAAACAGTATGTACTACGTCAACAGTATATACTAAGTCAACAGTATGTACTACGTCAACAGTATGTACTACGTCAACAAACAGTATGTACTACGTCAACAGTATGTACTACGTTCACAGTATGTACTACGTCAACAGTATGTACTACGTCAACAGTATGTACTAAATCAACAGTATGTACTACGTCAACAGTATGTACTAAGTCAACAGTATGTACTACGTCAACAGTATGTACTACGTCAACAGTATGTACTACGTCAACAGTATGTACTACGTCAACAGTATGTACTACGTCAACAGTATGTACTACGTCAACAGTATGTACTAAATCAACAGTATGTACTACGTCAACAGTATGTACTACGTCAACAATATGTACTACGTCAACAGTATGTACTACGTCAACAGTATGTACTACATCAACAGTATGTACTACGTCAACAGTATGTACTACGTCAACAAACAGTATGTACTATGTCAACAAACAGTACGTACTACGTCAACAGTATGTACTACGTCAACAGTATGTACTACGTCAACAGTATGTACTACATCAACAGTATATACTACGTCAACAGTATATACTAAGTCAACAGTACGTACTACGTCAACAGTATGTACTACGTCAACAAACAGTATGTACTACGTCAACAGTATGTACTACGTCAACAGTATGTACTACGTTCACAGTATGTACTACGTCAACAGTATGTACTACGTCAACAGTATATACTAAGTCAACAGTATGTACTACGACAATAGTATGTACTAAGTCAACAGTATGTACTACGTTCACAGTATGTACTACGTCAACATTACATACTAAGTCAACAGTATGTACTACGTCAACAGTATGTACTAAGTCAACAGTATGTACTACGTCAACAGTATGTACTACGTCAACAGTATGTACTACGTAAACAGTATGTACTACGTCAACAGTATATACTAAGTCAACAGTATGTACTACATCAACAGTATATACTACGTCAACAGTATGTACTACGTCAACAGTATGTACTACGTCAACAGTATGTACTAAGTCAACAGTATATACTAAGTCAACAGTATGTACTACGTCAACAGTATGTACTAAGTCAACAGTATGTACTACGTCAACAGTATGTACTACATCAACAGTATATACTACGTCAACAGTATATACTAAGTCAACAGTATGTACTACGTCAACAGTATGTACTACGTCAACAAACAGTATGTACTAAGTCAACAGTATGTACTACGTCAACAGTATGTACTACGTCAACAGTATGTACTAAGTCAACAGTATATACTAAGTCAACAGTATGTACTACGTCAACAGTATGTACTAAGTCAACAGTATGTACTACGTCAACAGTATGTACTACATCAACAGTATATACTACGTCAACAGTATATACTAAGTCAACAGTATGTACTACGTCAACAGTATGTACTACGTCAACAAACAGTATGTACTAAGTCAACAGTATGTACTACGTCAACAGTATGTACTACGTCATCAAACAGTATGTACTACGTCAACAGTATGTACTACGTCAACAGTATGTACTACATCAACAGAATATACTACGTCAACAGTATATACTAAGTCAACAGTATGTACTACGTCAACAGTATGTACTACGTCAACAGTATGTACTAAGTCAACAGTATGTACTAAGTCAACAGTATGTACTACGTCAACAGTATGTACTACGTCAAAGGTATGTAATAAGTCAACAGTATGTACTAAGTCAACAGTATGTACTACGTCAACAGTATGTACTACGTCATCAAACAGTATGTACTACGTCAACAGTATGTACTACGTCAACAGTATGTACTACATCAACAGAATATACTACGTCAACAGTATATACTAAGTCAACAGTATGTACTACGTCAACAGTATGTACTACGTCAACAGTATGTACTAAGTCAACAGTATGTACTAAGTCAACAGTATGTACTACGTCAACAGTATGTACTACGTCAAAGGTATGTAATAAGTCAACAGTATGTACTAAGTCAACAGTATGTACTACGTCAACAGTATGTACTAAGTCAACAGTATGTACTACGTCAACAGTATGTACTAAGTCAACAGTATGTACTACGTCAACAGTATGTACTACGTCAACAAACAGTATGTACTACGTCAACAGTATGTGCTACGTAAACAGTATGTACTACGTCAACAGTATATACTAAGTCAACAGTATGTACTACGCCAACAGTATGTACTACGTCAACAGTATGTACTAAGTCAACAGTATGTACTACGTCAACAGTATGTACTACGTCAACAGTATGTACTAAGTCAACGGTATGTACTGAGTCAACAGTATGAACTACGTCAACAGTATGTACTACGTCAACAGTATGTATTAAGTCAACAGTATATACTAAGTCAACAGTATGTACTACGTCAATAGTATGTACTAAGTCAACAGTATATACTAAGTCAACAGTATGTACTACGTCAACAGTATGTACTACGTCAACAGTATGTACTACGTCAACAGTATGTACTAAGTCAACAGTATGTACTACGTCAACAGTATGTACTACGTCAACAGTATGTACTACGTCAACAGTATGTACTACGTCAACAGTATGTACTACATCAACAGTATGTACTACGTCAACAGTATGTACTACGTCAACAAACAGTATGTACTATGTCAACAAACAGTACGTACTACGTCAACAGTATGTACTACGTCAACAGTATGTACTACGTCAACAGTATGTACTACGTCAACAGTATGTACTAAGTCAACAGTATGTACTACGTCAACAGTATGTACTAAGTCAACAGTATATACTAAGTCAACAGTATGTACTACGGCAATAGTATGTACTACGTCAACAAACAGTATGTACTACGTCAACAGTATGTACTACGTTCACAGTATGTACTACGTCAACAGTATATACTAAGTCAACAGTATGTACTACGTCAACAGTATGTACTACGTCAACAGTATGTACTACGTCAACAGTATGTACTACGTCAACAGTATGTACTACGTCAACAGTATGTACTTCGTCAACAATATGTACTACGTCAACAGTATGTACTACGTCAACAGTATGTACTACGTCAACAGTATATACTAAGTCAACAGTATGTACTACGTCAACAGTATGTACTACGTCAACAGTATGTACTACGTCAACAGTATGTACTACGTCAACAGTATGTACTACGGCAACAGTATGAACTACGTCAACAAACAGTATGTACTACGTCAACAGTATATACTAAGTCAACAGTATGTACTACGCCAACAGTATGTACTACGTCAACAGTATGTACTAAGTCAACAGTATGTACTACGTCAACAGTATGTACTACGTCAACAGTATGTACTAAGTCAACAGTATGTACTGAGTCAACAGTATGAACTACGTCAACAGTATGTACTACGTAAACAGTATGTACTACGTCAACAGTATGTACTAAGTCAACAGTATGTACTAAGTCAACAGTATATACTAAGTCAACAGTATGTACTACGACAATAGTATGTACTAAGTCAACAGTATGTACTACGTCAACAAACAGTATGTACTACGTCAACAAACAGTATGTACTACGTCAACAGTATGTACTACGTTCACAGTATGTACTACGTCAACAGTATATACTTAGTCAACAGTATGTACTACGTCAACAGTATGTACTAAGTCAACAGTATGTACTACGTCAACAGTATGTACTACGTCAACAGTATGTACTACGTCAACAGTATGTACTACGTCAACAGTATGTACTACGTCAACAGTATGTACTACGTCAACAGTATGTACTAAATCAACAGTATGTACTACGTCAACAGTATGTACTACGTCAACAATATGTACTACGTCAACAGTATGTACTACGTCAACAGTATGTACTACATCAACAGTATGTACTACGTCAACAGTATGTACTACGTCAACAAACAGTATGTACTATGTCAACAAACAGTACGTACTACGTCAACAGTATGTACTACGTCAACAGTATGTACTACGTCAACAGTATGTACTACATCAACAGTATATACTACGTCAACAGTATATACTAAGTCAACAGTACGTACTACGTCAACAGTATGTACTACGTCAACAAACAGTATGTACTAAGTCAACAGTATGTACTACGTCAACAGTATGTACTACGTCAACAGTATGTACTACGTCAACAGTATGTACTTCGTCAACAATATGTACTACGTCAACAGTATGTACTACGTCAACAGTATGTACTACGTCAACAGTATATACTAAGTCAACAGTATGTACTACGTCAACAGTATGTACTACGTCAACAGTATGTACTACGTCAACAGTATGTACTACGTCAACAGTATGTACTACGGCAACAGTATGAACTACGTCAACAAACAGTATGTACTACGTCAACAGTATATACTAAGTCAACAGTATGTACTACGCCAACAGTATGTACTACGTCAACAGTATGTACTAAGTCAACAGTATGTACTACGTCAACAGTATGTACTACGTCAACAGTATGTACTAAGTCAACAGTATGTACTGAGTCAACAGTATGAACTACGTCAACAGTATGTACTACGTCAACAGTATGTACTAAGTCAACAGTATGTACTAAGTCAACAGTATATACTAAGTCAACAGTATGTACTACGACAATAGTATGTACTAAGTCAACAGTATGTACTACGTCAACAGTATATACTACGTCAACAGTATGTACTACGTCAACAAACAGTATGTACTACGTCAACAGTATGTACTACGTTCACAGTATGTACTACGTCAACAGTATGTACTACGTCAACAGTATGTACTAAATCAACAGTATGTACTACGTCAACAGTATGTACTAAGTCAACAGTATGTACTACGTCAACAGTATGTACTACGTCAACAGTATGTACTACGTCAACAGTATGTACTACGTCAACAGTATGTACTACGTCAACAGTATGTACTAAATCAACAGTATGTACTACGTCAACAGTATGTACTACGTCAACAATATGTACTACGTCAACAGTATGTACTACGTCAACAGTATGTACTACATCAACAGTATGTACTACGTCAACAGTATGTACTACGTCAACAGTATGTACTACGTCAACAAACAGTATGTACTATGTCAACAAACAGTACGTACTACGTCAACAGTATGTACTACGTCAACAGTATGTACTACGTCAACAGTATGTACTACATCAACAGTATATACTACGTCAACAGTATATACTAAGTCAACAGTACGTACTACGTCAACAGTATGTACTACGTCAACAAACAGTATGTACTAAGTCAACAGTATGTACTACGTCAACAGTATGTACTACGTCAACAAACAGTATGTACTACGTCAACAGTATGTACTACGTCAACAGTATGTACTACGTTCACAGTATGTACTACGTCAACAGTATGTACTACGTCAACAGTATATACTAAGTCAACAGTATGTACTACGACAATAGTATGTACTAAGTCAACAGTATGTACTACGTTCACAGTATGTACTACGTCAACATTACATACTAAGTCAACAGTATGTACTACGTCAACAGTATGTACTAAGTCAACAGTATGTACTACGTCAACAGTATGTACTACGTCAACAGTATGTACTACGTAAACAGTATGTACTACGTCAACAGTATATACTAAGTCAACAGTATGTACTACATCAACAGTATATACTACGTCAACAGTATGTACTACGTCAACAGTATGTACTACGTCAACAGTATGTACTAAGTCAACAGTATATACTAAGTCAACAGTATGTACTACGTCAACAGTATGTACTAAGTCAACAGTATGTACTACGTCAACAGTATGTACTACATCAACAGTATATACTACGTCAACAGTATATACTAAGTCAACAGTATGTACTACGTCAACAGTATGTACTACGTCAACAAACAGTATGTACTAAGTCAACAGTATGTACTACGTCAACAGTATGTACTACGTCATCAAACAGTATGTACTACGTCAACAGTATGTACTACGTCAACAGTATGTACTACATCAACAGAATATACTACGTCAACAGTATATACTAAGTCAACAGTATGTACTACGTCAACAGTATGTACTACGTCAACAGTATGTACTAAGTCAACAGTATGTACTAAGTCAACAGTATGTACTACGTCAACAGTATGTACTACGTCAAAGGTATGTAATAAGTCAACAGTATGTACTAAGTCAACAGTATGTACTACGTCAACAGTATGTACTAAGTCAACAGTATGTACTACGTCAACAGTATGTACTACGTCAACAAACAGTATGTACTACGTCAACAGTATGTACTAAGTCAACAGTATGTACTACGTCAACAGTATGTACTACGTCAACAGTATGTGCTACGTAAACAGTATGTACTACGTCAACAGTATATACTAAGTCAACAGTATGTACTACGCCAACAGTATGTACTACGTCAACAGTATGTACTAAGTCAACAGTATGTACTACGTCAACAGTATGTACTACGTCAACAGTATGTACTAAGTCAACGGTATGTACTGAGTCAACAGTATGAACTACGTCAACAGTATGTACTACGTCAACAGTATGTATTAAGTCAACAGTATATACTAAGTCAACAGTATGTACTACGTCAATAGTATGTACTAAGTCAACAGTATATACTAAGTCAACAGTATGTACTACGTCAACAGTATGTACTACGTCAACAGTATGTACTACGTCAACAGTATGTACTACGTCAACAGTATGTACTACGTCAACAATATGTACTACGTCAACAGTATGTACTACGTCAACAGTATGTACTACGTCAACAGTATGTACTAAGTCAACAGTATGTACTAAGTCAACAGTATATACTAAGTCAACAGTATGTACTACGTCAATAGTATGTACTAAGTCAACAGTATATACTACGTCAACAGTATATACTAAGTCAACAGTATGTACTACGTCAACAGTATGTGCTATGTCAACAGTATGTACTAAGTCAACAGTATGTACTACGTCATCAGTATGAACTACGTCAACAGTATGTACTACGTCAACAGTATGTACTACGTCAACAGTATGTACTACGTCAACAGTATGTACTAAATCAACAGTATGTACTACGTCAACAGTATGTACTACGTCAACAATATGTACTACGTCAACAGTATGTACTACGTCAACAGTATGTACTACATCAACAGTATGTACTACGTCAACAGTATGTACTACGTCAACAAACAGTATGTACTATGTCAACAAACAGTACGTACTACGTCAACAGTATGTACTACGTCAACAGTATGTACTACGTCAACAGTATGTACTACGTCAACAGTATGTACTACGTCAACAGTATGTACTGTAACGCTTGGGAGCGTTATCTTGGTGTGAGGGTGCGTGTGAGGTGGCAAATCCAAAGACGGCGAGGGTTCAAAGGGGGTTTATTATGATAGTTAATTTATAAGAGACGCGTGCACTGTTCGGTAGCTAAGCTAGACTGATGTACCAAAACAAAATGCATTCCTAACATATTTTAATCTGAATTATTGGAACGTTCGAAACACAGGGCTGCCCTCTAGCCAGCCTGTACCATGCGAGGTTGCGCCTCGCATCCGAACTCCTTACATGAGCTACGCCCACCCTTGAATAAAAGGATTGGCGTAGTCTGAAAAACAAGACTTTTATTCACAACGTTCAAACAATCAGGCTCTTCCTACCTACGCCTATCAGAAAAATTACCTAACGCCAGGAAAGAAACACGGGTGAGGTCTTTCTTTTGCAGAAGAAGGCTTAACTCAGGACAAACGATAAACACCCCGACGCGTGCCAATTAAATTGAAAGTTAACATGTGCCATAATGCACCCATAATAGCAAACGTCGTCATGTTTAAACCTCGTCATACCAAAACTGGCGAAAAAGTTATGACGAAGCCTCAAGAAGGAAACACGATGTGATAATTCACATCTACCCGGAAGGGGTTTATAAAAACATGAAAACAACATCAAAAACTTTTAAACCATCAGACGCAAATGAGCCCAAGGGAATGAAAGGTTCAGATATATGCCTTCAACAAATTAAATTAAATCCATGCTCGCACTCCAGAGAGACGAAAATATGAAAACCACACTATAACCCATTAACATATTAAAAACCAAATTGTGGGTCCTTAATCAAAAGTTGTACCATGAGTATTTATCAAATACCCCCCGCAAAGTGCTATGCCTATGAACGGAGTTGGTAACAACACGACAGCAACTCGGACAGAGTGCCATCCCCCCCTTTCTATGAGAGACCCTGGTTGGTTTACCCCTTAAATTCTCTGGAGCACATTCATGCTACAATAGCCTAACGAAGATTTTTGAAGACGAAGGCATTTGTTCATTCTCATTCCCTCCGACTTCATGGCGATGTGGGAAGTGTCACCACACACGCTCCGAAGCGGCGTGCAGGTGACGCCCCATTCGCACCCGGCCGGCGGCCGCGTCCGATGTTGTTTTTCCGTAATATGAAACACATAAATAAAAATCCATTAATCTTACAACATATTCATAATTATTCATCACTCATCTTTGCGATGTTTACATCAATGTGACATTGACATGACAATTAAAATAAGTGACGTTTAAAAAAAAGACAATTAATTATATCCTACTAAGAAAAGGTTTTAATAAAAAAAACATGTACAAAATCCTTGACTTGCCTATTATTTAATTTCGAAAAACCTATATTTAAAAAATGAAAACTTCTTTATAAAATTCCTATTGTATTTGAACCTTCTTTTAAATTTAAACATATTCGGTTCAAAGTTTTTAAATTTTGACTTTTTCTTACGCGAGACCTTTTCCTTTATTGGTGCTTTTGTTAAATTTTTTACAGCATGCTTTTGTCGTACTGTGAAATTAATACAGAAAAATAGAAAAGATAAAAGTAAAAATAGAAAATTTAATTTTATGGTGAACCTATGAAAATAAACTTTGTCATGTGTCACATTAACACTAAAATTATTAACTATAGCTTCGACAGCTTGAAAATTACTGATGTATTCTTCCAGCACAACTATTTTCTTAAGGTCAATTTCTTGGTCTCCGACCACACACGACTCCGTATCATTTCTAACTAAAATATTGTCACCTACATCTAAGACTTTTTCACCGTCGTCTTCATCTAAAACGACTTTCGATTCAAAAACTTCGACTGAAGACAAAGATGACTGCTCAACCTCCTTTATCTCTGTTGTTAACGAGAACTGGTCTATCTCCTTTGGATCGGTGAAATTTTTACCATAAGCATTTTCAACAATTTGATCTATGATGATGTTATTACTATAAGTTTCATCATCGTGATCATCATTTTCCTCTGACAAGGACACAATCTGAAGGTCTGAAATATAGCTGAAAGAAGTAATAAATGGACTGGACTGACCCGATTCATCCAATTTTTCCTCGTGTTCATCCGCGAACACATCAATCGGCTCGTCCTCATCGTGCGCCAGGCTGCGCTCGTCATCATCATCATCTCTGCCCTCACGGCAGCTTTGCTCAATATCAACATCAACATCTAGCGGGTCATCCTGTCTTCCGCTAGAAAATAAATCAGCATGAACATCTAAATTCGCAGCGTTTTCTTGTCCGCCTTCATCAGACAATACATGTGCAATATCCTCTACTTGCACCCTATATAAATGTTTGTGACATTTGCACGGGAACTCTGCCCATAGCGCGTCACACATCGACTCGAAGCTCATACCCTCGTGGTATGTATAGTTATGGAAAGATTTCGTAGGCCCCACAAAATATGCACTAATAATCAGCGCCCAATCGCTCTCTCGCCATTCGTAGTAGATGGCCAAGGTTTTGAATTCGTTTATGAAATGTTCTAGGCATTTGCCGTCTATGCCTGAGAAGGATTCCATCTCGCACTTTTATAAAAATTTAGTCAAACACCACTTAGCTTTTATTCCGGCGTCTTCTTCATTATTCTTGCGCACCTCTGTAACGTTTCATCACCCTCACAAAATTTTTAATTTTACGAACTTTCACTTTTTTTCTATTTTTTACTAATATCACCCAGTATCTTTTATGGGCGCCTCCACCACTGTAACGCTTGGGAGCGTTATCTTGGTGTGAGGGTGCGTGTGAGGTGGCAAATCCAAAGACGGCGAGGGTTCAAAGGGGGTTTATTATGATAGTTAATTTATAAGAGACGCGTGCACTGTTCGGTAGCTAAGCTAGACTGATGTACCAAAACAAAATGCATTCCTAACATATTTTAATCTGAATTATTGGAACGTTCGAAACACAGGGCTGCCCTCTAGCCAGCCTGTACCATGCGAGGTTGCGCCTCGCATCCGAACTCCTTACAGTACTACATCAACAGTATATACTACGTCAACAGTATATACTAAGTCAACAGTACGTACTACGTCAACAGTATGTACTACGTCAACAAACAGTATGTACTAAGTCAACAGTATGTACTACGTCAACAGTATGTACTACGTCAACAAACAGTATGTACTACGTCAACAGTATGTACTACGTCAACAGTATGTACTACGTTCACAGTATGTACTACGTCAACAGTATGTACTACGTCAACAGTATATACTAAGTCAACAGTATGTACTACGACAATAGTATGTACTAAGTCAACAGTATGTACTACGTTCACAGTATGTACTACGTCAACATTACATACTAAGTCAACAGTATGTACTACGTCAACAGTATGTACTAAGTCAACAGTATGTACTACGTCAACAGTATGTACTACGTCAACAGTATGTACTACGTAAACAGTATGTACTACGTCAACAGTATATACTAAGTCAACAGTATGTACTACATCAACAGTATATACTACGTCAACAGTATATACTATGTCAACAGTATGTACTACGTCAACAGTATGTACTAAGTCAACAGTATGTACTACGTCAACAGTATGTACTAAGTCAACAGTATGTACTACGTCAACAGTATGTACTAAGTCAACAGTATGTACTAAGTCAACAGTATGTACTACGTCAACAGTATATACTAAGTCAACAGTATGTACTACGTCAACAGTATGTACTAAGTCAACAGTATGTACTACGTCAACAGTATGTACTACGTCAACAGTATGTACTACGTCAACAGTATGTACTAAGTCAACAGTATGTACTACGTCAACAGTATGTACTACATCAACAGTATATACTACGTCAACAGTATGTACTACGTCAACAGTATGTACTTAGTCAACAGTATGTACTACGTCAACAGTATGTACAAAGTCAACAGTATGTACTACGTCAACAGTATGTACTAAGTCAACAGTATGTACTACGTCAACAGTATGTACTACGTCAACAGTATGTGCTACGTAAACAGTATGTACTACGTCAACAGTATATACTAAGTCAACAGTATGTACTACGCCAACAGTATGTACTACGTCAACAGTATGTACTAAGTCAACAGTATGTACTACGTCAACAGTATGTACTACGTCAACAGTATGTACTAAGTCAACGGTATGTACTGAGTCAACAGTATGAACTACGTCAACAGTATGTACTACGTCAACAGTATGTATTAAGTCAACAGTATATACTAAGTCAACAGTATGTACTACGTCAATAGTATGTACTAAGTCAACAGTATATACTAAGTCAACAGTATGTACTACGTCAACAGTATGTACTACGTCAACAGTATGTACTACGTCAACAGTATGTACTACGTCAACAGTATGTACTACGTCAACAGTATGTACTACGTCAACAATATGTACTACGTCAACAGTATGTACTACGTCAACAGTATGTACTACGTCAACAGTATGTACTAAGTCAACAGTATGTACTAAGTCAACAGTATATACTAAGTCAACAGTATGTACTACGTCAATAGTATGTACTAAGTCAACAGTATATACTACGTCAACAGTATATACTAAGTCAACAGTATGTACTACGTCAACAGTATGTACTACGTCAACAGTATGTACTAAGTCAACAGTATGTACTAAGTCAACAGTATGTACTAAGTCAACAGTATGTACTAAGTCAACAGTATGTACTAAGTCAACAGTATATACTAAGTCAACAGTATGTACTAAGTCAACAGTATATACTAAGTCAACAGTATGTACTAAGTCAACAGTATGTACTACGTCAACAGTATATACTAAGTCAACAGTATGTACTACGTCAACAGTATGTACTACGTCAACAGTATGTACTAAGTCAACAGAATGTACTACGTCAACAGTATGTACTAAGTCAACAGTATGTACTAAGTCAACAGTATGTACTAAGTCAACAGTATGTACTAAGTCAACAGTATGTACTACGTCAACAGTATATACTAAGTCAACAGTATGTACTACGTCAACAGTATGTACTACGTCAACAAACAGTATGTACTACGTCAACAGTATGTACTACGTCAACAGTATATTCTAAGTCAACAGTATGTACTACGTCAACAGTATGTACTACGTCAACAGTATGTACTAAGTCAACAGTATGTACTACGTCAACAGTATGTACTACGGCAACAGTATGTACTACGTCAACAAACAGTATGTACTACGTCAACAGTATGTACTACGTTCACAGTATGTACTACGTCAACAGTATATACTAAGTCAACAGTATGTACTACGTCAACAGTATGTACTACGTCAACAGTATGTACTACGTCAACAGTATGTACTACGTCAACAGTATGTACTACGTCAACAGTATGTACTTCGTCAACAATATGTACTACGTCAACAGTATGTACTACGTCAACAGTATGTACTACGTCAACAGTATATACTAAGTCAACAGTATGTACTACGTCAACAGTATGTACTACGTCAACAGTATGTACTACGTCAACAGTATGTACTACGTCAACAGTATGTACTACGGCAACAGTATGTACTACGTCAACAAACAGTATGTACTACGTCAACAGTATGTACTACGTTCACAGTATGTACTACGTCAACAGTATGTACTACGTCAACAGTATGTACTAAGTCAACAGTATGTACTGAGTCAACAGTATGAACTACGTCAACAGTATGTACTACGTCAACAGTATGTACTAAGTCAACAGTATGTACTAAGTCAACAGTATATACTAAGTCAACAGTATGTACTACGACAATAGTATGTACTAAGTCAACAGTATGTACTACGTCAACAGTATGTACTACGTCAACAAACAGTATGTACTACGTCAACAGTATGTACTACGTTCACAGTATGTACTACGTCAACAGTATATACTAAGTCAACAGTATGTACTACGTCAACAGTATGTACTAAGTCAACAGTATGTACTACGTCAACAGTATGTACTACGTCAACAGTATGTACTACGTCAACAGTATGTACTACGTCAACAGTATGTACTACGTCAACAGTATGTACTAAATCAACAGTATGTACTACGTCAACAGTATGTACTACGTCAACAATATGTACTACGTCAACAGTATGTACTACGTCAACAGTATGTACTACATCAACAGTATGTACTACGTCAACAGTATGTATTACGTCAACAAACAGTATGTACTATGTCAACAAACAGTACGTACTACGTCAACAGTATGTACTACGTCAACAGTATGTACTACGTCAACAGTATGTACTACATCAACAGTATATACTACGTCAACAGTATATACTAAGTCAACAGTACGTACTACGTCAACAGTATGTACTACGTCAACAAACAGTATGTACTAAGTCAACAGTATGTACTACGTCAACAGTATGTACTACGTCAACAAACAGTATGTACTACGTCAACAGTATGTACTACGTCAACAGTATGTACTACGTTCACAGTATGTACTACGTCAACAGTATGTACTACGTCAACAGTATATACTAAGTCAACAGTATGTACTACGACAATAGTATGTACTAAGTCAACAGTATGTACTACGTTCACAGTATGTACTACGTCAACATTACATACTAAGTCAACAGTATGTACTACGTCAACAGTATGTACTAAGTCAACAGTATGTACTACGTCAACAGTATGTACTACGTCAACAGTATGTACTACGTAAACAGTATGTACTACGTCAACAGTATATACTAAGTCAACAGTATGTACTACATCAACAGTATATACTACGTCAACAGTATGTACTACGTCAACAGTATGTACTACGTCAACAAACAGAATGTACTACGTCAACAGTATGTACTACGTCAACAGTATGTACTACGTCAACAAACAGTATGTACTACGTCAACAGTATGTACTACGTCAACAGTATGTACTACGTCAACAGCATGTACTACGTCAACAAACAGAATGTACTACGTCAACAGTATGTACTACGTCAACAAACAGTATGTACTACG
The DNA here is from genome assembly GCA_949152455.1 of Lithophane leautieri. Taxonomy (NCBI): domain Eukaryota; kingdom Metazoa; phylum Arthropoda; class Insecta; order Lepidoptera; family Noctuidae; genus Lithophane; species Lithophane leautieri. The sequence goes on along the minus strand of OX424462.1, from coordinate 8,051,132 downwards.
TCAACAGTATGTACTACGTCAACAGTATATTCTAAGTCAACAGTATGTACTACGTCAACAGTATGTACTACGTCAACAGTATGTACTAAGTCAACAGTATGTACTACGTCAACAGTATGTACTACGTTCACAGTATGTACTACGTCAACAGTATATACTAAGTCAACAGTATGTACTACGTCAACAGTATGTACTAAGTCAACAGTATGTACTACGTCAACAGTATGTACTACGTCAACAGTATGTACTACGTCAACAGTATGTACTACGTCAACAGTATGTACTACGTTCACAGTATGTACTACGTCAACAGTATATACTAAGTCAACAGTATGTACTACATCAACAGTATGTACTAAGTCAACAGTATGTTCTACGTCAACAGTATGTACTACGTCAACAGTATGTACTACGTCAACAGTATGTACTAAGTCAACAGTATGTACTAAGTCAACAGTATATACTAAGTCAACAGTATGTACTACGACAATAGTATGTACTAAGTCAACAGTATGTACTACGTCAACAGTATGTACTACGTCAACAAACAGTATGTACTACGTCAACAGTATGTACTACGTTCACAGTATGTACTACGTCAACAGTATATACTAAGTCAACAGTATGTACTACGTCAACAGTATGTACTAAGTCAACAGTATGTACTACGTCAACAGTATGTACTACGTCAACAGTATGTACTACGTCAACAGTATGTACTACGTTCACAGTATGTACTACGTCAACAGTATATACTAAGTCAACAGTATGTACTACGTCAACAGTATGTACTAAGTCAACAGTATGTACTACGTCAACAGTATGTACTACGTCAACAGTATGTACTACGTCAACAGTATGTACTACGTCATCAATATGTACTACGTCAACAGTATGTACTACGTCAACAATATGTACTACGTCAACAGTATGTACTACGTTCACAGTATGTACTACGTTCACAGTATTTACTACGTCAACAGTATGTACTAAGTCAACAGTATGTACTACGTCAACAGAATATACTAAGTCAACAGTATGTACTACGTCAAAAGTATGTACTACGTCAAAAGTCTGTACTACGTCAACAGTATGTACTACGTCAACAGTAAGTACTACGTCAACAGTAAGTACTACGTCAACAGTATGTACTACGTCAACAGTATGTACTACGTCAACAGTGTTATGTCGAGTGCTGTGATTGATTATGAAGATATACCTATCTTTATCTTTAATATTCCTTTCTTCTTCCCTCTTTTTCTTTGACCTTCAATGTCTTCCTTGCAAGCAATTACTGATGACAAGAAGCCAAATGGTGTTTCCATCTCTAAACTGAATTTATAACCAGTCAGTGTACAACACAAAGGACAGTGTTGGTGATATAACAAGCATATAAGTGGCGCTGACGCCGGCCCACTTATGCGGACACTGCACGCCAATGCGGACCCACTTCGGAGAAGTTCGAAGTCGCTGAACTGTTGTGTGCCGTGTTTATATTGGGTTATAGAAGGCAAAAAAATTACTGTTTTATTGAGGTGGTGATTAAGTACGACATTTACACAATGTAATGAGTTTGTTCGTGGTTGCTTTTAACTTGGTCAACCAATCACAACATATTTATTTTCGTCTAGTATGAGATTTCACAGTAAGTTTAATAATCGGACACTTGATATAAAAAAAAAATTAAAAAAATTATTCAAGTAAAACAATAAGGTAAAAATTATGATTAACATTAATTACAAACGAGGTAACTTTAATTCTAGCTGTAATATAGACCTGCCTGATCTAGGTTTGTGAGAACCTGTGTTTCAGGCCATCAATTTACATCAAACATTTTAAAAGAAGACAATAATTTTGTAAGAAGCTAAATAAAAATAAGACATAATATTTTCAATGACTGAAATAGTAACTGTTTCGGTACATTTTTTTAAAACTAGATTAAGTAAGATATATTATTTTTAAATAAATTAATTTTCAATAAAATAATAGATAAAGTGGAGACTATTATTAATTAGGTAAAGGAAGAGACTTATATTAGAGTAGGTGAATGGAATTTTTATTTTAATATTTCTAGTAGTTTTTCCGTGTCTGCATAATTGAGTTTTGCCAAATATTCCTGTACTAGTAAGTTACACCTATTATAGCTTAAACTATAAATCTTTAGCACTCTGTTAAATTGGTTATACAAGTAGGGTCCCAAAAATAAATAAAATCGACGAGCAAAAGCATGTTTAGTCTGAGTGTTAGCACAAACCAAATATTTTCTTCTCCTGTCTGAAGGTACTGGGTTAAAATAAAGTTCAGTGTGTTGGAATAGAACTACATTCAAAACAAATAACTGACGTACTGTTAGCACCTTACATGCCATATAAAGCTGGTGTGTTGGAAATCTAAATGGACGAAAAGTAGCAACCTTTAAAACTGCTCTTTGGGCGCGTTCTAGGTGCAGTAAAATTGATTTTGCGGCACCACCCCAGGACGTTATGCAGTAGGTAATAATAGATTGACACAGAGCCAAATAAACCTGTCTAATTAATTGAAAGTCGGCAATGTTACGTAAAGTTTTGAAAATGTACATTAGTTTACGCACTCTGTTGCATAATAAATCGATGTGTTTGCGGAAATTCAGGTTTGTGTCAATCGTGACGCCTAGATATTTGATATGGTCGGTTTTAGCTAAAGTGGGACAAGTACACGCAATGTCAGCATAATGAAAATCACAATTGTTATGCGCTTGAATGTTAGGATTAGTAAGCGTTGGATTAGTATTTCTCATTGTAAATAATAGGTACTTGGTTTTATCTGTATTTAATGTTAAGAGATTTTTATAAAGCCAATTTGACACGGTAGTAAAACCATTCTGTGCTACTTCATAGACCTCGGCCTTTGATTTAGCAGCAAACAGTAGAGCAGTGTCATCCGCATACGACATAATTACCCCCTTTTGGAGTGTTAAATTGCACAGGTCATTTATATAAATTAAAAACAAAGTAGGACCCAAAATACTGCCTTGTAGGATTCCGTAACAGCTATTCCTAAGTTCAGAACTCATGCACGGACCTATTTTTACACACTGATGACGGTCGCTAAGGTAATCAGATAATAGTTGGAATTGAATTCCCCGTATTCCCAGCATTTCCAGCTTGTTCAATAGCAAAGTACAAGAAATTGTGTCAAAAGCCTTGGCAAGGTCTAAAAATATCCCTATCGTGTGCATGCCGTTATCCAGGTTTGTGCTTATAAAATTTGTCAGTTGGTGTACAGCTTGGCTTGTTGATCTTTTGGGCCTAAAACCAAATTGATGATCAGAAAGTAATTTATTACTTTCGAGATATTTTACTAATCTACTGTTAATAATATTTTCCAATATCTTTGAGAGGCCTGTTAAAACTGAAATTGGCCTGTAGTTATTTACACAATTTTTGTCTCCGGCTTTAAACACAGGGGTGACTACGGCTTTTTTAAGTAATTTAGGAAATACTCCTTTTGTTAGACATAGCTGAAAAATGTGAGTCAACGGAGGGGCAATGATGTATTTAAATCTTTTGAGTATGCTATTAGGTATGTCGTCGCAACCTACGGCACAAATTTCCTTTAATCCATCTATTATACTTACTACCTCATTAACATCAGTATCTAATAAGACAAAAGAGTTACGAGTTGCATTAGTCTTAGTTTGACTTGATAGGAGTTGATTGAGCTTTTTGACACTAAATGCAGAATAAATAGCGATCAGTGGTGGACCAGTGGTAACAACCGTGACTTGCAAGTTGTAGGTCATAGGTTCGAACCCCAACAGGCGCTTTAATTTATGTAATTTATTTCATCACCACTGCTCTTAAAACGGTGAAGAAACCAGCATGTCCTAGAATAAAACAATCGAAGATTTGTGACATCTGCAGCCTGCACTGGGCCTGCGTGGTGGATTACGACCCACTCCCTCTCACCGAGAGGCGGCCTGTGTCTCAACAGTGGGAACATTATGCTGAATTATTGGCTAATTATGCTATGTTAGAAGAAATCGTGTGGAAATTGAACTTACTGAATCAACAAATTGTATATAATAACTATATTGCAATATGAAGAACAATCAATAATGTATTGTTGCGAGTTTCCCGGAGGGTACTGCGTCGCTTTGTGAAATAAAAGAGAATTAAATATCGAGTAGGTACCATTTTTAGGGTTCCGTAGTCATCAAGGAACCCTTATAGTTTTGCCATGTCCATCTGTCTGTCTGTCTGTCAGTCCGTCTGTCCGCGGCCTAGCTCAAAGACTGTTGGTACTAGAAGGCTGTAATTTGGTATGGATGTACCTACATATAAAACACGCCAACAAAGTGGTAAAAAAAAATCGTAAAAGATATTTTTTTTAGGGTACCTTCCCTACACGTAAAATTGGAATGGTTTTTTTTTTCTCGTCAATCCCATAGTTTGGGGTATCATTGGAAAGGTTGTTTTAAAATAATGTATGTTTGTGAAAACCATTTTTGAATACAGGGATCCGTTTGCGAAATATTAAACTTTAAAATGCTAATTTTTGTTATAGTCAAGAGTCTCCCCCCTTTTTTTTTTTTTTTTTGAGGTTGGGAAATCATCCAATGACTTCTCCCGCTCTGGGCGGAGCGGAAGGGCGTGTCAGACTTTTACTGACTAAAACCCACCCGTGTTCCTTCATTTGCCTGTTGCCAAGGTCCCGGTATCCCTTTCGGACTTTCCCGCAACCCTGGCAGGCATCGGTCCTATTGGACCCTGTCAATTTTGCTGACAGCTCTTTGAGGCGCGCGTGGAACACGACGCGCCATCGACCCGGGCCTGGTCCTTATCGGACGGCGAGCTGCCCGTTGCTCGCCGTCCGCAAGCCCGCGCCTATGGTGGCCGGAAATCCGCCTGGGATTCCCGACGCCCAGGGCGTCTCCAACGGCGGCGGTTAGGGGCGTGAGGGCGCAAACTTTGCCTTTCCCTCACGCGTTCCGCCTCCTCCTTCGCGAGCATTACTGCTTCGCAGAAGGAGGTGACGGCTTCCCATGCCCTCTCGCTCCGTACCATGGCCTGAACCAGGGCCGGACGCGAGAGGTCACTGCCGCCAATCGCCTCCGCGAGGACACGGCGGTGCTCCGCCCAAGCAGGGCACACCTCAACCGTATGCTCCACCGTGTCCTCCGGGCGATCCACACAGTGGTGACACCCGGGCGTTTCCTCCCGCCTAATCCTACACAGGTACCTCCCGAAGCTGCCATGTCCGGTGAGGACCTGTGTCAGGCGGAAGGTGAGGACGCCGTGGCGCCTCTCTAGCCACTCCTCAAAGAGGGGACTTATCGCCGCTATTGTGGCGTGCCCAGCACTGGGTTGCGACAATCGCACTCTCCGTGCCGCCATGAGATCTTGCCGGAGCTCTGTCCGCTGTGCCGCGATTTCTCGCGGCAGCGGAGTTACACCCCGGCGCTTCACCTCCTCGCGCCACTCCCAGATGTGCGCGAGGACCTTCGCCTCCAGATCCCATGGCGGTAATCCGGCAAGGAAGCTCGCCGCCTCACGGGAGACCGTGCGGTATCCCCGGGCCAGCCGAATGGCCATGACCCTTTGGGACGCGTTCAACCGGCGTGCTGGCCGCAGCCTAAGGGAACGCACCCACACCGGTGCCCCGTAAAGGGCCATGGACCGCACGACCCCCGCATAGAGCCTCCGGCAGGAAGCGTTTGGACCCCCTAGATTGGGCAGGAGCCGCCTCAAGACGGCCCCAGCCCGGTCCAGCCTTGGAGCCAAACGTCGGAAATGCTCCACGAAATTCCACCGGCTGTCGAGGACGAGTCCTAGGTACTTCATCGTCGACTCGACGCCGATGTGATCCCCTCCTACCGTAATTTGGGAACCCGACGGTGGCGCGTTCCGAGGGCCATGAAAACACATGACCTCGGACTTGTGCAAGGCCACCTCGAGTCCCAACTGCCGGATTCTATCGACGATTGTCGCAACCCAGCGTGTCGCTAGATCGGCCGCCGCCTGGTGCGACCTCCCCTGCGCCAGGACCAGCGTGTCGTCAGCGTAGCAAACCACGCTGACGTCGCTAGGGAGGTCGGCGCGCAGCACCCAGTCGTATCCGATGTCCCACAGATGCGGCCCCAGGACCGATCCCTGTGGGACACCGCACGACATCTCTCGCCGGTTCCACATTCCCTGGTGACCGGGGTAGATGACGGCCCTGTCCGTCAAATAGGCCTCGACCACACGACAGAGGTAGGTCGGCATCCGGTGGTACCGGAGTGCCTCCCTTATGCAACTCCAGGGCAGGGTGTTGAAGGCGTTGGCGATGTCTAGTGACACCGCCAAGACGACCCCGCCCCGGGCCACAGCATCCCCCGTCGTGAGGGCCCGTACACGCATGATGGCGTCCACCGTAGAGCGCCCTCTGCGGAAACCAAACTGGCTCTCCGCCAAATCCGGCCCCACCCGCACCAGCCGCCCGACGAGGCGGTTTGCAATGACTCTTTCAAAGAGCTTGCCCACCTCGTCGAGCAGCACGATGGGCCGATAAGCGGACGGAGAGTCCGCAGGGCGCCCCGGCTTCTTAATGAGGACCAGTTTCCCCGTCTTCCAACGAAGTTGGAACTGGCCCCTCTCCATGCATGCGCATAGGAGACCTCTTAGTCGAGGCCCGAGAGACTCCATGGCCAGGACCCAGGCCTTCCCAGGAAGGCCGTCGGGTCCTGGGGCGGTATTCTTGGCATTCAGCCTTCGTACCGCCACTCTCATTTCTACCTCGGTCACCTCCGGAGCATCGTCGTCGTCGGCGGTGTGGTCCGCATCGAGCACCGCAGTAGGCGGAGCCATGAGCGGGGAGGTATGTTCCCCTCTCGAAGGGAACAGAGCGCTCACCACGTCCTCCACAAGCTGAGGCCGGAGACTCTGCGTCAGCGGGGGAGCCCATGGGCGGAGTTTCTCCCGCACCATTTTGTATGGGCGTCCCCACGGGTCTCTGTTCAGAGTCTCCAGCGTCTCCTCCCGGGCCAGTGCCCTGGCCCGCAGGATCTCCTCCTGGAGGGCGGTCTTCGCCGCTCTGTACCCCTCGTACAGCTCCGCCTGAATGGCTTCCGTATCCAGAGGGCGGATACGGAGCCTGCAAGAGTCTCCCCCCTGCCAGCTAAATGGTTCGTTTTGGATACGTGAAAATATTCACGGCAGTAGTATATATAACGAAATTAAAAGGAAAACTATCACCGTTACTTTGGCTCCACAAGTTACCGAGTAATAATTGACCAACTTAAATTTGCAGTTGCAAAAACATGAAGAACATGTTTTTGTTGCCAGAACATGTTTTTCAACTACAATGTTAAGTTTGTTGGATAAATTTATTATAACTACGGAACCCTTCATTGTGCGTGGTTCGACATGCACTTGGCCGGTTTTTATTTTAAATATAAAAATACTTTTCGAAGCTTAACCTATTCAACAACTCCTTCAAGATAAACAACTGAAAAAGAACAACGTTTAACGTGGCGCTAGTCCCGTAAAAATGACACGTTCAATGTACGAACACGCTGTAAACCAGCTCTCTATCTAAGAAATAAACAGACACCGTCTTCTAAGAATAGATCACCCTATATGAATACTATTGTGTTCCATAACTACCAAGTTTGCTTACTCGCATGCAAGATACTATGTAAGTATAGGTAGGTATACATAACAGCATCGATGTTGATCCTTTGTCAATTAAATGATGTTGTTATTATATTCTGAGTTTACAAATGAACAGGGAATTATGTTTTTATTTATTTGATATATTTATATTAAAATGATTATAATTATAGAATATCTAGCCTTGTCAGACTTGCCAAGGGGTATCGTATTACCCAGTTACTGGGTTGTGGAGGTCAGATAGGCAGTCGCTCCATGTAAAATACTGGTATTCAGCTGCATCCGGTTGGACTGGAAGCCGACCCCAACATGGTTGGGAAAAGGCTAGGCAGACGATGACGTTTAATTCATTGCAAAAAAAATTGGGAGTTTAATAAATAAATCATAATTTGCCATTTACAAAACAGTCGACAGGTCAGCAGATGAAACGATGCGAGGTAACATTTATATGTTAACAAAGTCAGATAATGTTTGTCATCGAGGTCAGATAGGCAGTCGCTCCATGTAAAATACTGGTATTCAGCTGCATCCGGTTGGACTGGAAGCCGACCCCAACATAGTTGGGAAAAGGCTAGGTAGATGATGATATAGAATATCTAGCACAACTAACTATTAACACCAAGTACGAAATTAAGTGACTGACTAACTAACTATCGAAATAAATACAAAAAGTAAAGGACTCTTATACGTCGAAGCGCTCGTCCGCATCGCTGACATCCGTAAACGTGCCCAGAAGACTGGCAGTATTGCCACGTTGAATGGTGTTGCTAATTCTTTGGCTAAAGAACGAAGCACCCCTCAGTCTCGTGAAGTGTCGACCAGTCGGCGAAACGTTAAGAAGGAGACGCGCACTAATACTATAATATTCATGTACCTATATTGTGATTTGAAATTGACAAAACAAAAAGAAAGTGGTGATGAAACCACAGGTGTGTATTTGTTTAAATTATTTCAAGTTGGAGTTGGAGTGTTTTTTAGTTAATTTTATTCATGTCATACACATATGAATGGGAATATGTAAGTACTAACAATATTCGTATGAGATACTGGTTTGGACGATGTTTAGATTTCCTAACTACCTACATTCTTTCGATGAACATAGGTCATCATCTGCCTAGCCTTTTCCCAACCATGTTAGGGTCGGCTTCCAGTCTAACCGGATGCTACTGCGCGCGCGACTGCCTATCTGACCTCCACAACCCAGTAACTGGATAATACGTTAAAAAAAAAGCTACTTAAGTAAACTTCAAAGCGTTAATGCAAATGTTGATCTTTAAAATAATATTTTTCAACGCCAAACTTTTCTCTGTGTACCGAGAAAACTTCAGCGTTTACGTAGAAGGAATTTATTTTCAAAAGGATTCCATAATAATAATTCATAGCGACTTGTTAGATGGAGCGACGAGCGAATAATCGTAAACAACAATAAAGTGTGTATGTATGTAGGTGAACAACATCGGAAAGTAATAAGGTTACAGCAAGAGATGCTGAGCAACATTACGCAAAGACAAATGTCTCAGAGACAACATTACCATAATCCGAGAGTGGTGCGAAACAAAGGAGGTGACATCACGGGAGCGCGGCCCGACTTCCGGCCGATGCACGCCTGACACAGAGCACATAATAAAATAAATTGATGTGGTCCATCAACGTGTGGAATTTCATTACCTTTGATAAAAAACCTCCCTTTTTATTATTTTCGGCTTTCATGACTCTTCTTATAATAACGCCGTGTATTAGACATTTTTCTTGAGAAAAGTATTCTCCTACGAATGAAGTTTGTTTTATAAAATTCAAGTTTATGTACACAATGCAGTTTTCATTATATAACTGTGCATTCTGTATTCATGAGCTAGTGGACTTATTTATACAAATTCTATTAAGGAGCTATAGTATATAAGGTAGCATATACATTGGAGCATATTATTTGGATTGAATGGACTCTGTTTAAAACAACTGCACGAATTCTTTATGACTTGGGAACCAAGTATAAAGCTTAGTGCACATCATAGAGTAAAGTTTTCAAGCGCATCTGTCCACCTGCCTGTTTGTTGGGGCCAATCTCAAAAATTCGGATTTTTTAATGGTTGTGGCAACGGCTTTAAAGCTTTTATAGACTTTGATTGGTTATATTTAAAGACAGATATCCTATTTACTTTCACTTAATCAAAACAGGTGCCTAAAACGGCAATGTATTAGTAACTCGCATAAACCAGCGTTCTGTTTAGCTTTAAAATTTCTTGGCAATTACGTTATAAAAGTAATTAACAATAATGATGATTCCTTTTAAGTTATTTTTAACATAGAATTTAACGATCCGAACTTCCTTAATTCTGTATAGTTTTGTACTCATATTGGTAAGTAAACGTTATGTTGTAAGACCATTATATTTTATGAACCTGTGGTAATAATTACTTAATTATATAAGAGCTGCCTGACGGCTTTGAATGCTCATTAGATTAAGTCCGCATTCGTGTAAGATATTTAGTTTGGTACCTATTAATTTTTTTAAGCCATCTAAATCAATCTGCCTTGCCTTTTCCCAACTATGCTGGGCTCTTACAGTTTGACCGAATGCAGCTAAATTCTTGTATTTTGCATGGAGCGACTGCCTATCTGACCTCCACAACCCAGTAACTGGGTAATACAACACCCCTTCGTAAGATTGTTTATCAGACTTTCGGGCTTCTGGCGAACCGTAATGCTTGTCAAAGATCCACGAATGACAGCCGAGACCACCGGCTCAACGTGCTTTTCGAGGCACGGAGAAGTCTCGGTATGTATAGATGGTCACCCATCCACGGACCAACACAGGCAAGTGAAGCTTAACCTAATGGATCGACCCGCGCGGCTGTTATTGCTTAGCTATAAGCTCCTCATCCTCATTTAAATAATAGTATATAAATTTTATTTTTATCTACTTCTATAAGTTTAACATTCCTAAGCCAATAATTGCGATTGTTCGCTTTCCCCTCCCTCCACTTCGCTTCTGCTATCCGTTGTCTTCGAGGTAGGCTTAGATAAGTAAGACATTATAGCTATTTTCTACTTTTACTCTTTAATTATGTGACAGCAACAGGCAGCCGAAGCTGACACCAATATTCTTTCAACAAAATCAATATAAATGAAACGTTCACGCATCCTCTTGAATTCTTAAATCTATGAGGAATCACTCAGAATCACAGTATAATAAAGTAACAGTATCACGTCTCGGCAGTGACCTTGAAATAATTACCTACGGCTGCTCGGTAGATAAACTTTCTGGGTTCCTGCGTAACTGCTGCGCACTCGAGACTATTGTGTGCCTACTGATATATACTGAGATTTCGAAGTGCGTCGTTTCACCCGTTTCCTATGAAGACATAATACTGTTACTTATTTATACTGTGCCAGAATGTTCTGAAAAGAAAAGGTCATAAACAACTAGTTAACTTTATGATACTCGACTTAAAATCCCTAATTAATAACCGCAAAGCCAGTAGTAACCTACTAAAATTAATTGTCTATAAAGCTAGGAAGGTCCGGTGTTGCCAACGTATAAATCCAGCTTAATCGTTTTGATACAAACTGATGAAGGCACCGAGAGGCACAGAGTGATCTGGTTTTAAATTCGGTACACAACTTTAACAAGTGCACGTAGTTTATCCTACCCTACATGAGACACTATCTCACAAATACATCAATCTTGTTCAGGAGTCACTGGGGACCGGCTGGTCCATCCATTGCTGCAACGCTACGTGAGCGGACGGTACCTACCGACGGAATTCCAATGCTGATACCGTAATGGACACACACTGCATATATGTGAAGCGTATTCTGAATAGGTAGGTACTGAATTGTTTTACGTTTTTTTTTTTTGTATACAGTACATAAATAAGTGAGGCGGATTGTGGATTTCGTTTTTAAATGATCTGTTTAGTTTTGTTACTTGCGTAGCATTGGAAATACCCGGCTACAGCGCAGCAAAGGAAGGATTATATTCTACTGTAGCTCTAAATAAAAGCAAGGAAATATCCACTTTAGTCTGATTAATTCCTAAATTCCATTTCCACATCAGAAATCACAATAGCATTAAGCGATCGAGAACGCCGCGTCGCTCACCGCATTGACTTCAAACAATGCTCCACATAATTCAAAAAACCAAGATTAAACCTCAAATATGAGCGACATTACCATTCACTGCGGAAAAATCATTTAATTAACTCCGCATAATCTATTCAAAAGCATTCACGTTCAACAAGTAGCTCAGTTCAAAATTCCTCAATACGTTTATGTGGGTAGCGTGAAAAGTAATGAAGTAGAGTTTTTCTTAAGAAAAAAGATTACTTTTTTTGCATCGGGCGTCAAAGAGTGGCGATCCTCTCGAAGATTTTCTTTCCGCCAATGGTCTGTGAATACTGCACCACAATGCCAGGGGTTCAAAAGCGCTTGATGAATTCCCGGTTCTTTGTTTCCGCTCGCTCTGTCTCGACAAGGCATTGCTTTTTAATTTAGACCATTTCGCTTCTCACTTTTTTATTTTAGTAATAAATCTGGATAAGCTGTATCTGTTACGGTTTGCTCCGCTGTTTTTGAGTGGGTATTTGATTAATATTAGCTATCTTTCTCATTTCATAATTCAAATATAATTGTGAGTTTATTTGTGTGTTTGTTCAGCACATAATTATATTCTTATCTTATCAACCAAACACAAGTAGTAACTAGCAAGCTGGAATAGAAACCTGTGAAAACTAAAAAAAACGAGCGGGCCTTTATGTAGTCCGATATGTGTAACATCTGACATGTTGGCTGACAGTACCAACCTCTCGAAAAATGGATTGGTACCATCAGACGACCAACTCTGGACCACGCGCGCTCATTGGTCAAATCAAATAGCGCGAGCGTCCCCGGCTTCCTGTTACACACTTCCGTCCCTTTTCACGAAATCACTCCCACAGATTGAATAAAATGATGATGGTGCAGGAAAGCGAGACGAACGATGTGACACATCAAGAACAATAACTTTTGAAGAGAACATAGCTACAAGTACATCTAGCTAATAACAGAATTACCTATATTCCGACTTATCTTCTAGCCATCTGTCATGCTTATGACTGTTTATAGCCGTTAGCTTTATACTGCTGGCATTAAAGTTTATGTCCTTATTAGCTCGAAGATTAATAAGGGGTTATTAGCTCAAGGCTAAAGTGAGAGGCCAAGAGCGTAGTTAATTATAACACTTCAAAGACGGAATAGACCTGATTTGTAATGACATGTTTAAAATAAATAAAGAAAATAAAGAATCAATTTCGTTGAACACCAATTACTAGTTTTAAACCAATCGTAAACTCAAAGAAAGGTGTGATCGATCCCTGGCCCCGGAACAAAAGCTCTTTTAAGAATAACATGAAGACGTCGGAAAATAAGAAGAAAATCTTGGTAAATTCTCGGAAGGTTAAATGACAAAAACCCATCCGAGCTTACTGCTTCCAGATCAATGAAACGGTCATCAACAAAAACTAATTCCGAAGTTGGTAAACGGATTTTAAACTCAAACATAAACAAAACACAATCGCACGGTATAGCCATCACTACACAGAAGGTAGATTTGAAATGCTTTCGAGAAATAGAAGTGCAAGAGAATAATGTAATTCCCCGGGTGAGAGAAGTGGAATAATAAGTTTTTTTCGAATAAGAGAGCAAATAAAAGCGTTAATGCGGCTGCATCGAGATTTTCCTACTGGGAAAAAATGCTCTTTTATGTTCGGGTGGTAAAGAAGGTTTTAATGAAAATTCTACCCTGTCCCGGATAGACAAAAGTTTCGCGTTACAACAAAGTGAGCCCGCCCTTGTTTCATAATATGTGCAACTTATTAACATGTTTTGTTGGGAACCCACGTCTTTATAATGTGTAATATGATGTATGATAATTTGTGTTCTATGTAAACGAGGTGCTGCATGGAAGTGCGACCTTCAATTGTTTTGGTTTACCAGGAAATATTAACAGGTTTAATATAAAATCGATTTAATACTCTTACTAGCTGCGCCCCGCGGTTTCACCCGCGTAAGTCTCGATCTCGTGGGAATATCGGGATAAAAAGTATCCTATGCCCTATTCCAGAGGGCCAATTCTCGTACTTAAAAAACATTCACATTCAAGTCGCAATCTGTCAAACTTGTCAAAAATGTTGGTAAATTGATGGTTATTTTGACAGATTGCGAATGAGATGCGAATGTGAACGTTCTTAAAAATTACGGGAATTGCCCCTCAGGTCATGGACTACCCACGTGCCAAATTTCATCTAAATCCGTTCAGCCGTTTTACCGTGAAAGCATAACAAAGAAACAAATTCACTTCCGCATTTATAATATTACTAGCTTCCGCCCGCGGCTTCGCCCGTGTGGTATGTCGATAAAAAGTAGCTTCTGTCCTTTCTCAGGCTCTAGACTATCTGTGTAGCAAATTTCATTTAAATCGGTTCAGAAGTTTCGGCGTGAAAGCGCGTCAGACAGACAGAGTTACTTTCGCATTTATAATATTAGTAAGGATAACCTTAATTTTGACGTAATCGTGAAACTGATGATGTCAAACCAGTTATTTTGATGGAAATGTAGCACAAACAAACCTCTGCAGCTTGCATGAATTCCTACTAGTATTTTTTGTAGTAGGTAGGTACCTAGTAGAGTTAATTGTGGTATTTCGTCCAGAGGACTACCATAGATAGGTGCGTATATCTGCAACCCAGTAGCTTGTGCTATGTTTTTATAGTGAGAGATAGGAAATTCATTGATTAGGGATAACTGGCGGCCTCAAAGAGATGTCAGCACAATTAGCGGGGTCCGCTAGGACCGATGCCTGCTAGGGTTGCGAGAAAGTCCGAAGGGATACCGGGACCTTGGCAACAGGCAACTGAAGGAACACGGGTGGGTTTTAGTCAGTAAAAGTCTGACACGCCCTTCCGCTCCGCCCAGAGCGGGAGAAGTCATTGGATGACTTCCCACACTCAAAAAAAAAAAGGTATAACTGGCGAGATGTGGATATACTTCACCACTTCACTTAGTCACCTTTGCCTTACCCTTCTAGGATTATAGGCGTGATTCAATTCAATTAAATTCAATTTATTTATTCAGTAACAATTCAAAAAATAATCCAACATAAAATATAAGTACCTACTTATACACAAATGTTACAAAAAGATTATTATTATTTAAATATGTGATGTTATGTTATGGTTATGTACAGACTCTTCAGTAGTCAGTTTCACACTAACCATCTCCATAGTATTTGAGGCATTAATTGCGACAGATATTTTTCTATTAGGATCAAACTGTGTTACATTGTCTTAAAAATGCTAAAAAAGAATGACGATTGGCAAAATAACGTTTGTTACGTAATAAATAACAATTTCTTCACAAAAATTCGCAGAATAAAATGCACCGGGAATATGATAAAATAATTGGAAACAAATAGAACCAATAAAACTGTATGATAAATAGTTTTAACAATTTTCATGGAAAAGTTGAATAGCACATTGAAGCCAGCAGATTTTCAAAGTATTTTAACAAAGAGAATCCTTCCATCTATAACAATTTCCACGTAAGCAGAGAGAGGTAGTAATGTAATTTTGATGAAAAGTGGTAAGTATTCATGTATAGTGTGTCAGTATTGTTTTCATGCTTTTATTTTGATAAATGTATTTTTTCTTTGTATCCTTCAGGTAACTGTCTTTTGACTTGAGTGTCGTCATGGGTAATTATGATATCCGAAATCATTTACGGCTTTATTAATTACTAGCTTCCGCCAGCGGCTTGGCCCACGTGATATCTTTATAATGCCTATGTTACTCAGTGATAATATAGCATTCTACTGGTGAAAGAATTTTTTAAATCGGTCCAGTAGTTTTTGGGTTTATTAATAACAAACAAAACTCACAAAAATACACATCTTTTCTCTTTGTAATATTACTTTAGGTTAACGTTATTATTCGACTACGGTAAAGCGAAGAGGAACGGTTATGATTTTAGCAGTCTATGTATGTATGTATGTTTGTATTTACGTGTGTTCCACCGTAGCGCCTAAACTACTGAACTGATTTAGATGAACGAGGTATCAATAGATTCGTAATAATGGTCCAGGTGACATGGGCTACATTAATTCTCCTCTCCCTACATTAGACGTAAATTTCTGACCTCGAAAAAAATTAAATTGAGATAATCATGACATGTTTGGTATCAAAAAAAATGAGGATGAAGATGACTTCCATTCGTCATTATGAATTCGCAAGGCGCTTCGCTTTCCAAACCTTTAATACAGTCTTTCCAATCCCAATATTTTTAAACAGAGTGTTTTTTTTGGACCTAGTTGGACCTACACTTACTAGGGAGACATTAAACAGTTACGTAAAAAGTACTTTAAAATATTACGTCTTGGCATACATTTTCTTTTCCTTTTTCCAAGATGGATCCTACTGCAACACAATGTAAGTATTACGTAGTTGAGCTGCGCACTGTAGCAACAACAGTGTATTGGATTTAAAAACCACAACATTACAAAGTATGGGTTTGCTACTACTCTCTTCACATGTATTCTGTTTTATTCTCTTGAAGATATAACAGGGTTTAAGCAAGTTATGTAGGTATGAGGCTTCAAACGTATTCCTATATACGAGTAATTCGTATTCGTGTATATTTTATTTTATTGGACCTATTGTTTGCCTTACCTTCATTATTCTACTGCAGGGTTAATAACCGTCTTCTGCTTTACTGAAATTATTTTTATAAAAGGATATCAAAATATCTTTTACAAGTAATATTTAAAAAAAAATGATTTTAACATTTTCTAACAGACTACCCCTGAGAAGATCTAAGGGGTCGAGGCCGCTATTGAAGTCCAGACTAATAATTACTTTTGTTATTACTAATTACTAAACTAGAAAAACGATGATGCAGATGATGATGGCAAATACGTTCTTTAAACAATAGCCCGTAAGAGATAACCATTAAAACATTATCTATAGAACTTTCACAAAAATATGAGAATACTGCCAGATACATCATCACCACACTCACACACATCCTTGTATCCTTACTAATAAATGCGAAAGTTAGTTTGTTTTGGATGAAATTTTACACATGGGTAGACCATGATCTGGGTTAGGACAAAGGATACTTTTTATCCCACGCTTCCACGCTTCTATATTCCCACGCGATCGAGACTAATGCGGGAGAACCTGCGGGGCGCAGCTAGTTAATAATAATCAGTATTGAACATTAACACTTTATCACTAGTAACAAAGCTTTAAGGTGGATGCCTCAGGGTAGCCCACGAAATTCAAATTTTCTTACGTTTTTTGCAATTTGCAGGTCAGTGTCAGGTTGTATGTTGATCTAAATATTATTTGCGGAAGTAACAAATATGGGTTTACAGAATTATAAACATTAGAATCAGCAATACAACTCTCTAAGTTAATGTAAGTGCATTAAATGACTATTTCATGAAAACATGACGTTTGGCACTTTCATGAACTTAGAGAGTTGTATTCAATGAATCTGCCTAGCATTTTCCCAACTGTGTTGGGGTCGACTTCTAGTCTAACCGGATGCAGCTGAATACCAGTATTTTACATGGAGCGACTGCCTATCTGACCTCCACAACCCAGTAACTGGGTAATACGATACCCCATGGTAAGACTGGTTGTCAGACACTCGGGCTTCTGACGACCCGTAACGACTGTCAAAGATCCACAAAATGACAACCGGGACCAACGGCTTAACGTGCTTTCCGAGGCACGAAGGAGTCTCGGTATGTAAAGATGGTCACCCATCCACCGACCAACCCCGGCAAGCGCAGCTTAACCTGATGGATCGACTCGGTGGGGCTGTTATTACTTAGCTACGAGCTGTATTGCTGATTCTAATGTTTATAATTCTGTAAAGCCATATTTGTTACGGCCGCAAACCATGTTTAGGGCTACCTTAGCGCATCCCCCTTAAGTAATGTTCCTTTAAGCTCCCAATTCAACATCTATGACCAACAGACTAATATAAGGTACATAGTTACCAATGAATTTCCATTCACTTGAAGGCCTATATTATAATAATGTCATTAGCCGTCCGCGTCGAAAGGTCCGTGACATGGAGCCCTCCGTAATAAAGGCCCATCGGCGGGTGTCATCATAGATTGATAACGTGTCTATCAGGACCGTAGTTGACTTCCAAAGTAGCTTGTTGAGGGTATATTAGATGTGATTATATCTATTTTGAGATTTTATTTACAGAGGTACTTTATTAAGTACACTGTCACGCAATGCAAGACATTAGGCACTGAAGAGGCGGCTGTGGAAAATTCTCCAAAGGCAAACCGCATCAAAAAACCGTTGCGTGGTTTAGAAAAACAACGCGATCACACAGATAGACACAAAAAGCCACTTTGTTTTATATTATTTACTAGGTTGGCTATGGCTATGGCTTTGCTCACTTGATATCTTTATAAATTATAGCTTCGCCCCGCGGTTTCACCCGCATATATCTCGATCCCTTGGGAATATCGGGATAAAGAGTATATTATGTCCTAATCCAGGTCGTGGTCTACCCATGTGCCCATTTTCATCCAAATCTGTTCAGCCGTTTTAGCGTAAAAGCGTAACGAACAAACAAATTCACTTTCGCATTTATAATTACATTAGTTAAGGATGTCACTTAATGATAATATACGTAGCATTCTACTGGTGAAAGAATTTTTGAATCATTCCAGTGGTTTTTGCGTTTAATTACAAACAAAAAAAAATAGAAAACTTTTCTCTTTATAATATTAGTGTAAATACATCCAGATCGTGTCGAAAAGCCAAAAGAATCTTCCCTACTTGTTTTAAGTGGGCAAAGATTCAATCTTCATTTCGTTTTTTCCACTTATCAGAAGTAGTTACCTACCTGTTTTCGGGGAAATCAGAAAAAAAAATTACCAGGACAAACACGTCCACAACTAACAACAAGGAAAAATAAATAAATCCTAACTTCTTACCAGCCACACAAACAAAGCATGCTCCAACGTTTAATGAAATCATTGGAAACTTCAGAAAATTCTCGGAACACATCGGCACGTAGAACCTTGTGATGCAGTTCCTTGTGAAATTTTCAGATATTTCCAGATAATGACCATTGACATTGACAAGGGTTGACTGGTGCTCGCCCACCCATGAAAATATCCGACTGCAAGTTTTTCAGATATTTTAATATGAAACGTTAAAACTACGTTTGCGAACTTTTATAGTTTATAACAGGAAATCTCGTAGTGAATATCGGATGATTTATTTATTGTTCACACCATGAAATGTAATGCGGTTGTATTGAAAATATACCCGGAAAACTACTACAATATTTTTTCAACAATCACACAGTTTTTGCGTTAAAATGACTATTTTATTTGAAGCTGAATATTTTAATCACTTCTCACTCTGAAAGCGTATTTTGCGAAGTATTGTGTTTTTTTAAGTTAATAAATCCAACATGATCTGTCGCAAAAAGAAAAGTAGGGATACTAAGATGAAATCCGATATTTTGTATTATTATTTTTCTTCCTCTACGGACAGGAATGCATTTAGCATTGTTCGGAAGAGTGCAAAATGGATTCCTGTTAATCTTACAATTGAACCTTACACCAGATAACCATGGAATAAAAGTAGTTGCTGCGACTGTCAGATAACGGAAGGCTTAAACCTTCAGTCAGTAGCTATACCAATTATCGCTTTTGTGATTACGTTTAATATAGATTATGATGTAAAGTAGGCTGTGCCAGATAGAAAAATGATTTTCTTAATTTTGCTTTAAATTGCACTAACCAAATGAAATCTCACAGGCTTGTGTTGTGTGTAAAATAATCATAAAAAAACACTAGAAAAGTGAAAAATAACTTTAATTTCGGAAGACGGTGTCTTTGCTTTTCAATTGTCGTATTTTGCCACCCACTTCCGAAATTAAATTTATTTTTCACTTTTTTTGTGTTTTTTTTGGAAGTCGGTTGTTTTTTGTTTGTAAAAAGTTTTTATTTTTCACTTTTTAGTTACCAATACCTGCTATGTAAATAACAGTGACGGAGTCAAAATATAATGTCGTCTACATAGTTTAAGTGGGAAAATACGTAATTATTGAAGCTAACTCAAAAACTACACAAGTATAGTTAATAAAATTTATATGGGACCACCTCAGAGGTATACCATTTCGAACAAAAAAATAAATTTGTAAATCGTTTCACAATTGGCGAAAATATCGATGAACATACAGAAAAATACACACAAGATACAGACGAACATAGAACCTCCTCCTTTTTGAAGAAGTCGGTTAAAAACACAGTTTTCAATATAAAGGTTAAATATCGATGAACATACACAAAAATACACACAAGATACAGACGAACATAGAACCTCCTCCTTTTTGAAGAAGTCGGTTAAAAACACAGTTTTCAATAGAAAGGTAGTCTGTTCTGTCACGTGATTTAACACGCAAGTTACACTGGAAGGTTAACACTGTCAACAGCAACCTACGTTCTTTGATAAGGTCATATTATAATATTAATTACATTAAAGTTCTTCTCAGTGAACGTTCTGTATAACTGTTATCATTCAAAATTGTTGTCACAGTTAGTTACAGGAACGTTGGTTTGTTTTTAACAAAGTTAAGAATAGTTATAACTATTTCTCTTTACTCTTAACACAAAGCAAACTCATTTATGAGATTAAATGTAAGTATGTTCCGCTTTCATGTTTGAGAAATATCATCAGTTTTGTTTGTTTACAAAAACAATTTATAAAATGGATTATGCGAGGCGTTTGACCCATTATCACATGTGTTATTTGGTACTTCAATCTGGAACTTTTTAGTAGCAGGCCCGGAGTCTGGGTTTTTGCCCGATTGATGGCAATAGGCCGCTATTACATAGGACTTTAACATAACTGGCGAAATGTGGGTATACTATATTTAGGTACACCTCTGCCCAAGCCTTCGGGGAAACAAGGCGTGATGTTAAAATAATATTTTTATTTGTTCAAGGATTGCCAACGAATGGTAGGTACATGATTATTTTTATTAGTACAAAATTACGAATCTCTCTCTGTCAAATCAGGCCACTGGCAATCGTATTTCTGTAACGAGTTTCAACAAGATTGACATAAGCTTTTTGGTAGCTTACGTCAAATTATTCTTATATTTAGGTATCTTTTATTTTATTAAAAGTCTAAAAACCATTTCCAAGAAACGATTAGGTACTCAACCCCGATTAAACAATCACACGTGTAAGTTCTAACGCTCATGTAACCGCAGTATTCACCTAAAACCAGGCGTGTCAAACACGGTTCAAGATGGTATTCGTGCATATTGGTTGCGTCGGAGCACCCTCGTCAACGTCATGCCTCATTGACCCCAGCTATCAACTGTGAGGCAATTTATTTTATATGAATCTTCGGCCTCTTTTGATGCTGTCAATAAGTGACCTCTTATTGGTAGGTCTATAGCGCATTAACGTGTCATGGGAGTTATTGTAGATTTTTTTTCTAGGTTTTATTTTGATATTATTTCGCGTTTTTTTTTGTAATTGTGTTTTTGATATCGCTACCGCTGCTACAAGAGAGATTGAGTATTCATTAATTTGTTGGTAAAAAGTAGTTTGGTGTGGTGATATGCCTTGAATCTTAGCAAGCAAGTCAAGCAAGGTAGATTGTTTTATATTGACATCAAACAACAACATCATACATCAATCTGAAATATAAGATTTCTTACCTTATCTTATTTTTTTTAATTGTCACACATTAATAATGGTATTGGAACAGTTCCTGAACCAGCCACGTTCAAGTACTTTGATTGCTGTGTCATGGAACTGTCCCCTGATATTATTGAGAACTGTAAGAAATAATGAACGTGTGTGTTAGATGTATAATAATGTATATTATCGAATTACTAGAAATAATTAAATTGAAATATGGTTAATTACATAAGGTTTGGAAACTGACTTAGTCAGTCATACTATTATCACTATTAATGATGGAAAATGAAAAGGCGCTGGTTCTTG
Organism: Lithophane leautieri; assembly: GCA_949152455.1. Taxonomy (NCBI): domain Eukaryota; kingdom Metazoa; phylum Arthropoda; class Insecta; order Lepidoptera; family Noctuidae; genus Lithophane; species Lithophane leautieri. The sequence goes on along the minus strand of OX424462.1, from coordinate 8,029,463 downwards.
GTATATATTTGTATATATGTCAATCAAAAATAATAAAGAAAAAACATAGACAAAAGGAAAAAAGGTAAAATATCATAAAAAGGCTTGCACAATCACATAAAACTAGTTAATTATGATTTTATGTATGAACTTATTATTTACTTCACGTAGTATATTCTCTAAATTATGGTGAAAACCGCATTAAAATCCATTGCGTAGTTTGAAAAAAACAACGCAGTGACACAGACAGACACGAAAAGCGACTTTAATTAATCAATCAATTTGCCTAGCCTTTCTCAACTATGTTGGGGTCGGCTTCCAGTCTAACCGTATGCAGCTGAATACCAGTATTCTACATGGAGCGACTGCCTATTCGACTTCCACAACCCAGTAACTGGGTAATACGATATATAGTTAATGTTGCGCGTATTTTTTTTTTAAATTGAAACTTCTTAACTTCTTTTAAGATTAGCAAATAAAAACCAATTGATTTCAAGTAATATATGTATGTAGGTATTACAATAACAGGTAGAAACATTACACGCTTTTCATTTTTCTCTCAGAATTCAAGGAAATATCTACAGAGAAGTGTAAAGAGTTTTATTTTAAACACTTTGAAGTGGGATGCAAAAGGTGCGAGTGAAAACGGACAGTTTATTTAAAAAGTGGTTTCAAAAAGGATTAAAGAATTTATAAGAAGAAAGTTTAAAGGAAGCTATTAAAGCCAAGTTGGTGACGAATTGATTTATAATTAACTAGCTTTTGCCCACAGCTTTGCCCGCGTGGATATCGAATATCGTCCCACGGGGATATATTACCGGGATATTTAAGAAATGATCGGTTTCCTATACTAACTTTCATCCCCTATATCACCCCCTATAGGATTATTTTTGAAACAAAATGTAGTCTATATCCTGCCCCAGGATGTCATCTACCTCCTTGCCAAATTTCGTCGAAATCCGTTCAGTGGTTTAGGCGTGAAAAGGTAACATATAGTCAGACAGACAGAGTTACTTTCGAATTTATAATATTAGTATCGAAGTCTCCATCTTGTTTGATTACAAGAACAGTGAACTATGTCGTCTATTATCATGTTTAAGATCATTTCATTTCATAACAATAACGGCTAAACGGATTTCGATGAAATTAAGCACAGGAGACCATGACCTGGGTTATGACATTTATGATGCTTTTTATCCAGGCAATATAGTTCCGTCGGATAATTATCGACCTCTCGCGGGTGAAACTGCGGGGATGAATAAGAAATATCCTAAGTTGGAAAGATGAGGTGACGAAAAATTCCTTGTGCAATTATGAAACTCTAAAAAATTGGAGCCGCCTTAAGGCTCGTGCAAACTGCCGTGATATCGAGAGCGCAACAAGGGTCGCGATGCCTGTCGCGCCCGCGATATCTCGCCAGTCTGTACGAGCCTTTGACCTATTTGTAGGTATCTTCCTATGTTATCTCTATATTATCTTTCTACGTTATCAGGCGGTTCCAAATTGTTGTTTTTTATAAAGAGGCACCAGCAAGAACCGCAGTTACAATTAGTTTCAAGAAAAAATATCAAAAAGCAAACATATTTTGAAAGAGTTCTTAGTAATACTACTTAGAAGAAAACCCACAATTTCATTCTTCTCACAAAACACAGCACAAAAAATAAAAGCAAAATATTGTGGTGAAATATTAAAGAAATACTGATAATAAAAAGTTAGTATCTTTTGAAGCAATAAGCACGATTCGGTAGTTAGTCGACTTAAACTAATAACGTCGGCCAAAACAGCTGAGGCACTATAATATACAATACGATATATAGGCGTATTAGTCATGTGATAGTATTACATACTAGGTACATTATAATCTACTAGCTGAAGCCCGCGACTTCGCCCGCGTGGATGTCGGTTATTGTATACTAAAACCTCACTATCCATTCGTGAAAACATCATGAAAATCGGTGCAGTAGTTTTTGAGTTTATCGCGTACAGGACGACAGACAGACGCGGCGGAGGACTTTGTTTTATAATATGTAAGGATGTTAACATTCTATGTCAAAACTGAATATCATCTGAGGGGCAATTCCCGTAATTTTTAGGAACGATCGCATGTCATTCGCGATTTGTCAAAAATACAACCAGTTTACTAATATTTTTGACAAGTTTGACAGATTGCGACTTGAATGTGAACGTTTTTTAATTACGAGAATTGGCTTTCTGATCTGTCATTGATTACTTATTTTTGAAAAAAGATTCACAGACAATACAGAAGAGTCGAATTTTCCCATTATTTCACTGGGTTGAATAGAGAACGATTTATAGCAATTTAACCATTTAACTAATAATCATCACGCTATACTTTTATGGAGCTAAGCAGTAAATCATGACATACATATAAGAACGGCTACTTCAACTGTTATTGACCAAAACTACTAACGAAGTAAACAGGGAAGTTTTTTATATAAGTCTCAATCCCGTGGGAATATCGGAATAAAAAGTATTCTACGTTCTATTCCAGATCATGGTCTACCCATGTGCAAAATCTCATTCAAATCCGTTCAGCCGTTTTAGCGTGAAAGCGTAACAAACAAACTCACTTTCGCATTTATAATATTAGTTAGAATGGCTGTTTTTTTTTGTATATTGTGGTGTCTTACGACTTCCACGCGGACGAAGTCGGGGGCAGAAGCTAGTACAATATATAGGCATAATATACATGTGTGAGTATGCCAACTCTCCAATTCTGTCTCTTCTAGCGTTAGATCCATATTTCCTAAGTGATTGGGTAAGTACTATCGTAAGCCTTTTTCCAACACTATCTGAGGTCGGCTTTCAGTTTATTTTGTTGCCTGAATACCTGTTCTTTTCCTTGAAGACATACATTTTTGTTATGTGGATTCACTCACTTCCCTATGATTGATAAAGATGGCAGTACCAATATTGCGAGACATCGTTTTAATTTAATCTGTTCTTTTTTTGGATTTACTATTGAAATCCTTTGCATTACAACACTACCGGGCATTTCTGCAATGCATTGCTTCAAAATTTCTTATTAAAATTCCTACAAAGCACTTCAATTTTATGAACGAGCACCAAATTTAAATAATACTCGCAATAAAAACGCGACTTTTTACGATAAAATCAAAACACAATGATCCTTTCAGCTGTCATAATTTTATGTATGCAGTCGTTAATATAGTCGAAAATGCAGTTTGTTTAACTTTTATTACGGTGTCACGTAATAAAATGATTGCTATTGCCGTTATTGCCGTTATCGCCGCCCAACGGAAGATTGTTTTACTTGGAACAATGCCATAACGGCATAAGGAAGTACAATGTATAAATACATTTTGCATGCCACTTAACAGTCTGTATAATATATCACAGCTCGAGACAGCCGCGAGTTATGCCCTGTGGCAATAGTTTCAGAAAGAAAAAGGCTGTGACGACTTATTTTTGAATTTAATAGTACATTACTGTCGCGGCCAGCAATGAGGGGATTGATGGACGATCGTGAAAATGTGAGCCGAAGCGAAGTCGAGCGAAGCCATCAATTCCTGATTGCGGCCAAGGCTTGTATAGTACTTTTCTCAAATAATGCGCGGAAATTCAAACTAAGTAAATTTAATAGAAATTCCAGAACAATTATGAACTCACGTATTTGTGCCTCGGCTTCGCCTCGGCCCACATTTACACGATCGTCCAACAATCCCCTTATTGCTGGCTGCGATAGTAATTTACGATAACATAGCGCTTGCTGATGTTGCTAAAGTTTCTTGTTTTGTTTTCACACACATTTGCCTATCCCACTTTATTATTATTATACTAACTGCGCCTCGCGTCTTCACCCACATAAGCCTCGATCCAAACAAACTCACTTTCGCTTTTATAATATTATTTAGGATTATTTATTAAGAACTTCATCTTCCTTGTCATATGTTGTGATAGTTATAAAGTAACTGCAAGGTTTTGTCAGACAGAAGCGGTTCTGGACCAGTAACTGTCCTCTTTAGAGGATCATTTGCTGTCGCAGTCTTCTGGAAATCTTAATATTCCGCCCTGAATTCTAATTTACTAATTACTAACAACAGAGAACCTACCCAATTTTCTCAGAGAGTACCTAAGCTTCCAACTCCACTAATCTAACCAGACCTAATACCATACCTAAATTAATGCTAAAGCTCTAAATTAAACGTATTAATACCAATTTTAATCATGATGCAGATGGCTGCTGAACTCGTCATGTAAAGTCACGTGCATAAATACGAGTATCTTACAGTTACGCTTTACAAAAAAGCGTTTATCTCGTGAAATGAAAATTGAACTTTGAGACCTATTTAAGCTGGTGACTGTACCTACTAGCAGGCGTTTATGTAATAACAATACATAAAAGCAGCGCATTTCCTTCCAACAACACCATAGTTTCTCCAGCAAAATGCACTAGAATCCTTCCCAACCCTTTCTCCGAAACCGTTCAGGCGATCACAGGTTACATTAACCTAATGAATCGGCGATCGAGCCTCCAGCTGACGTCACAACGCTAGAGGTGGGACATTATAAGCCGTGGAAATAATATTAAGACGCCGTGTTGGCGGGACGTGATCTCCACTGCGCACAGTTGCGCCGGATTGTGCAAACGTGTACACTATTAGTATAGGGCGATGAGTGCAGTTAAAGTTCGGAAAATATTCGTCGCAGAAAAACTCTTGTCGCGTCGGTGTCCTTTGAAGGTACGTAAGAGGTAGTAGAAGTCGTTTGAAGACTACTAAAGTCTCCACTGGACATAGTAAAGACAATGCTGAGAAAAGACGTCCCTCTGAACACACTTGGGTGATTTGCTAAGCAATTAGTCGTTCAGTCTGCCAAAACAACATAGTGTGATCACTAATCCGCCGGCAAGACAATTACGAATATTTTCGCTGCAATAAAATAAAAAATGAAAATGAATATTTTCGAATATTTTTTTAAAGCTAAGTAGGTAAGTACTACGGGGTACTTCCAAGTACTGCAAAATTTTGTAAAGCACGTAAAATAATACAAAACAGAATATCCAAAACGGTCCATTTACAGGCAAAAGTTTCCGTAGTTACCTTGCTTTGAGATTTACCTGAAAGCATTATTTCATAACTTTTCATGTTCATGTTTTCAGTGGTGGCCAAGTACTTATGACAACATAAATTCCCTTACTAGCCTAATGCAACCCTCAGTAAACTGTTGCTAAACAACAACAAACCTGCCTACCCCCTCAGAGGTCACAAGGGTGAGGGTAATGAATGTTTTCTATGTAGCAAGCTATGTCTACTGGAACACGACCGACACTACGTCGTTTACAGGCCGATCCATATTACCGGCTCCTGATAATGGCGCGACCGTTTTGCCGTGTCGTGGCTTTGTCGCGTGTCTAAACTTACCCTAACGCGCGTTTTATAGATTTGTTTGTAGTTTTATTTATAACTAGCTGCACCCAGCGGTTTCACCCGCGTAAGTCTCGATCCCGTGGGAATATCGGAATAAAAAGTATCCTATGTCCTATTCCAGGTCATGGTCTACCCCTGTGCTAAATTTCATCCAAATCCGTTTAGCCGTTTTAGCGTAAAAGCGTGACAAACAAATAAATAAACAAACAAACTCACTTTCGCATTTATAATATTAGTTAAGTTTATCGCAAGTTAATCGGGTTGCCTTTTTAACCGACTTCAAAAAGGAGGAGGTTTTCAATTCGTCTGTATGTTTTTTTTTGTATAGATAGATAGATAGATAAAACATTTATTCAGTGCATACTAAAGACACACCAAAAAACAATGCAATGATAACAAATTACATGAATGTGTGTCATGTGTGTGTCTTACGCGATTACTCCACCAGTTATGAATCAATTTGAATTTGAGTTATGGTTCGTTTTTTCAGAGGTGGTCCCATATAAATTTTATTAACTTTGCTTGCGTAGTTTTCGAGTTAGCTTCAATAATACCTACGTATTTTTCCCACTAGGCTTATATGGATGATGTTTTAAGTTCCTCTCACTGTTATTTCCCTAGTGGTTTTCGAATTTGTGTGGGGAACACAAGTAAAAAGTGAAAAAAAACTTTAAAAAAAAAAAAACAACCAACTTCCAACACTCAAAAGTGAAAAATATCTTTAATTATATTGAGTTCGCTTTTATGCTGAGGTTATTTTTTATTTTTTTTATTGTATATGGGTCATTGAATTTAGAGTTACGGAGATTTCGGAAGTCGATGGAAAAAGATCAAAGACACCGACTTCCGAAATTAAAGTTACACCTACACCTTCTTCGTTCCGTCGTGGGTAATCCAATTGAATGTATCAAAGCTATTTTGAGCCTAGGTGATCTTTTGACGTCAACGACAGGCTTGTGATGACCCGTAACGTAATTAAAATATTATAAAAAATAGTAACGAAGTCAAAACATTAAATTGAACATTTTTGAAAATAAAATATATAATAATTGTTGTTAATATTATAGCCCATGTTATTGTGCCTAGCCAGCCTGTTTTAATTTAAACTTATGAGAAAAAAATCTCGCAGTACCAAGTGATCACTAGACAGTATATTTTAATTACAGGAATAATTTAGAGAGTTTCATGAATGACTGTGTAACATTTCCTTACATAGTAAATCAAATAACAATAGCTCAATGGTGCCTATTGGTTCATGGATCTATTCAATAGTGATTCTACAGGGTGTCCCTGGAAGTATGGATCAAATCAAATAGGAGCGTGGGCAAGATCATTTCCAAACTGTGTAACACCGAGATTTTTTTTTCGCTAGTGATACTTTTTCCCATTTTAATCGCTTGAAAATTGAGTAAAATTTTACAAAATTTTCCAGAACACATGTTTTCTAACTGCTTAAAAAACTATCCGGGGCTATCCTGATAGTTTTTTTAATGATGTTTTTCTTTAAGCACAATGCGAGATTATTGAAAAAAAAAACAAAAGTTGTCATAACTTTTGAACGGTTAAAAATTGCACCTACATTCTCAGGGTAAAAAGTTTGAAAATTATCCTGCCCACGCCCCTATTCGATTTGATCCATACTTCCAGGGTCACCCTGTATACTGCCTTTGAGCTTTGCCAGTTGCTATTTCGGTATTTCTACGGAATGAAGTATGTAGGTCGCATGCGTCCAACGATCCGTGTAGGTGTACAAACGTCCATCAATATCGTATGACGTCAAAAGATCACATAGGCTCAAGATATCTTTGATACATTCAACTTAATAAAGCTCAATTTGAGCATCTTCGCAATGAAATTCTGCGAGTTATTACGGTTAGGTCAAGATCTTAACGCACAAGGTAGCTTGGGACTAAGGTTCGGCTGTCACGTACGAAGCTAAGTGCAGCCGTTTGCTTAAAATTCCATTGTACCTTTAGTTAAAAAATCGTTATTACCGAAGGCCAGAGACACTGTTGTACATCCACATTTTATCTGCTTCGCTCCACTTAATAAGCTCGGCGTAGATTAAGATTTAAAAAGTATCTGCTATTAATTATACTAAACACATACATACACATAATCAGCCTATAATGTGCCCACTGCTGGGTCACAGGCCTGGGGGCCTAACACGACCACATAAGCAATTCCTCTAAAAGCAATTAATTTCCTGAATTCCCAGCTGTCATTAGCAATTCCTCCAATTTGACACAAAAGCAATTTGTATTTTGTGGACCATTTTACGATTTACGAATCTCCATAGAAAACTGTTAAACAGATAAATTATTTCGTAATATGAATTGCACGCAGATCATATTATGAATTGTCAGTTTGTGATATTTTACGAAGATTCATAATATTTTCCTTTCTGCCAAAGTAGCCGTTTTAAGCCCCCTGCTCTCTGTGAAAGGGAGTAGACCGTAATCCACCACGCGGGCCCAGTGCGGGTTGTTAGATGTCATATGTCGTCGAATTTTTGGTTCTAGGACATGCCGGTTTCCTCACGAAGTTTTCCTTCACACTTTTGAGACCAATGGTGATGAGATAATTTACTCAAAGTAATGCGCCTATCGGGGTTCGAACCTACTGCGTCTAAGTAGCGGCCTCTACCACAGGACCGTCACTTCTTTCCATATTTTCAGATAGCAGCGATAAGCCATTATGTAACATGAGATATTTTTATAATACAACAGAGATTAAAGTTAAAAGAGTCATTACAGATGTAAAATTAGCCTCACCAAGTACGGTCAATAATTAACCTTTTCTTATAACTGAGGTAAAAGAAAGTAAGGCACTTTGTTTCTCTTGTTTAAGCTAACTGGGCCATACTGCCCGCTCCGGTGTTGAGTACAATTTGGGTAGTCTTAAGAGGAAATAGGGTCGGTCTTTTCTCCATACAAAAAGTCATAATTCGAGGTTCAGCTCTCGTCTATTTCCTCCTCCAATATTGGACCAATTTGAAAGATATTTTATAAATTGATTAAGAAGGATATTTACAGTGCTCCAATGTTTTTTTTAAATTCATAGTTGTCAAATTTGTACAATAGGCCTCTGATGACAGAGGTCTAAACAGGCAATTTTGAGCATTTTCTGAGGGTCCAAGTGCTTCTACAGATAATGTATCATCAAAACAGAAAGCATAGAGGCATAGAACTAGTTGATATTTATTTTACTGTAAAAAATCATTACTCTAAGATCATAAACCAGAGAGAAAACAGGCGAAAGCGTTTGTATGGAGAGGGGACCGACCCTATTTCCTCTTAAGCAGGAACTTTTTGTTAATACCCTATTCATTTCAAAGGGAAACTTTTATTAAGAAATATTGTACGAGGTTGTAATATAACTAGAAGTTACTCAAGAGTTGTCTTGTCAAAAGTTAAGCCTCATATGGATACATATAGCCCCTTTTTTGTCCTTTAGGGCCGTAAAAGGCTAAATAATTATGAAAGGAGAATGAACAACAATTTTTACCAATAGTTTAAGGCCTGGTGATTAGGTAATATATTGTGATAAGGGCAAATTGCTTCCTCGAACGGTAAGTGACAAAAAACGCTACAATAATATTATACTCAAAATGTAGTCAGCAGTAAATACATTCATCGTTTTCAAATTGCTAAGTTCTGAAAGTAAAAGAAAATTTTACAAAAATGGTCCATGTAAGAATGTAACGTTTTATACAAATTACATCGATTTGGGCGCACTGCGGGTACATCACAATGACCTGAACTCACAGACTTCAGCGAACTCACCAACTCATGTGCAAATGAAAAACAGAAGATCAACCATATTGAAAAAAAAAAGTAAAACGGGAACATAGTATATTATTTTCTAATTTAATTTTATATGCTTTTATAAGGTGTATCTATTCATACACTAAATCTCTTAAGAGGCCATTGTACTCGCGATTATGAACAAGTTTCACTAATGGACCAACCCTGAATCGCGGAAACAAAACCAGCTGTTTCCTACATTTATGCTCGCAAATATATATAAAATGTAGGGAACAGCTGATTTTTTTCACGATTTTGACATTTAGACGAATAGGACTATCATAATGTTCAAATGGCAGAGAAAGAATCCTCAGCCATTAAAATATTTAAAAAAAATCTTCTAGATATTTGTTTCGTTACCTAACGAAACGCGTCTTCTTTCAGCAGTGAATGTTTACGGCCAGAAAAACCCAAACAGTAATTAATATTTTACAGACCTTTACAATATTTATGTTACCATTTATAGGTGTTTTGATGTTTCCTAGTTTATAGACAGCTACAAAATCCTAGTCACGGATAAATGGTAACTATGTTGGTATATTACTGTTTTTTATTGTACAGATTTTATTATACTTTCTCTGTTTCCATTATATGTAAGCAATAAATATTGTATATTACATCTGTTTTTTACCTTCACTACACGGTGTATTGTGGGCAAAACCGGGCATTATGACGTCACAGTCATAGGACGGCAGTCAATGGCCTTTTTTATAATTTCTAACATGACGATTTTAACGTTATAACGTGCACGTATTGCCACACATTTTATGGACGCCTTCCGCCGCAGAAATCCTAACTCCGGGCTGCTACTGAGAAATTCCAGACCCAGCCCGACCCGGGAATCGAACTCAGGCCTCATACTCAGTCGTACCGCTTGCTACCACTAGACCAACGAGACAACAGTTATTACATGAAATGTAACCGAATAACAATAATTTATATGGAACATCGACCAATTTCATCACAAAAACACTTCTCCAGTAGTAAGTTAGTAACATGAAACACAGCAACAAAACACAATAATTATTAGCAACAACACTCAAACTATAGCTCTAATCTTTGCTATTTATTTTATATATAGGAGTAACGACGAGAATTACCCTTCGACTAGCCATTCTTCGTTCTCTGCAGAGCCTCTTTTGTTTTCCTGATGGGTTTAGGAACACAATGAAAGTGAAGCGAAACGATATGAGAACAATGTGTAACACTTTAATGAACAACATTTTAATGATTCTGCTATGTAAATATTAGAAAATATTGGAAAGTAAATTACTCATGTTTTTTCTAGTAAACAATGTTTCTTGTGTATTTTTTTTCTCTATAGATACACAAGATTATTAATCCAGCCAAACTAGTATCATTGGTCATATGAAAGTAGAATACGTTTGTTTTGAAACTCTTTCTCATTTCTGAAGAGATTGTGCCAGTTTGTCATAGTTATGCAAGTGAAAAATAATAATTGACTTTGTATTATATAATTATTCACGTAAAACATATAACAATAATTGATAAACATGTAATTATTGACGTCGGGTCAGACGAATCAACGAAACTGGCGAATTAAATAAACTGACGAGTGAGAAAAATTTACCAGTGATACGCGAACTCGTTTGAGCATCCAAAGTATGATTAGAGTATATTATTGCCTGCTGAAGCTGTCTTCTGAAACCATGATTCATAAAAAATTATGAAAAGAATAAAAAATAAAAAAATTGTCTTTCCGTACCTTCTCTATCAATCAATCTGCCTAGCCTTTTCCCAACTATGTTGGGGTCGGCTTCCAGTCTAACCGGATGCAGCTGAATACCAGTATTTTACATGGAGCGACTGCCTATCTGACCTCCACAACCCAGTAACTTGGTATTACGATACCCCTTGGTAAGACTGATTGTCAGACTTTCGGGCTTCTGACGAGCCGTAACGACTGTCAAAGATCCTCGAATGACAGCCGGGACCAACGGCTTAACGTGCTTTCCGAAACCCGGAGGAGTCTCGATATGTAAAGATGGTCACCCATCCACGGACCAACCCCGGCAAGCGTAGCTTAACCGCATGGGTCGATCCATCAGGATCGACCCATGCGGCTGTTATTACTTAGCCACGAGCTCCTCCTGGAGATTTCCGTAACTTCTCTATAATTAAAAAAAAAACCCTTCCCTGAACCTGGACTTCTGCCTTCTTCTGTGTCCGTATGTACGTTCGGAGTGCACGTGAGCTGCATACTTACGGCCTCAGTGCTAGTTTGAATTTCTTCAACGTTTCACCCCCTATTAATAGCTCTTTGTCGAATAATACAGAAAGACTTCAAGGCCTGAATACATTTTGTACGAGTATTAACTGAAGAGTACCTACTGGCAGGTATTTGTTGCGGCATGTGTGAAACTTAATTGGGTTAATAAATTAATATAAAACACGTGAAAACTACATGACTACAATACATGAGTGTGTTAGATTATGAATTGTTTATGATGTCATTAAATCACGAATTTTGATGAAATTTTAATATTGTTTGATTGTATAATGCCATCTGTCATATTTATGAAGCTACCAATGTAGAAGCAGGTACACACAATTTGATTATTGTGTTCACAAAAAGAACAGATAGCTAGTAGTAGAGTAAGAATATGCAACCAACATTTCATATTCGTGAGAGGTCAAGGTCACTTAACCAGTGAAAAACAATCTGAGCATGTTCAAGCGTCTACATTGCACGCTAAATAGGTACATATAGGTACATGAAAATATAACTTTCTTTGTCGAAAGCCTAAAAATCAAAGTATGTCAAAGAATTAAGATTTCGTACGGGCGCAGTAGTTTCAAGACACGCGATCCAGGCGATCAGTGATACATATTTGTTACGGCCGCAAATCATATTTAGATCAACATACAACCTGATACTGACCTGCAAATTGCAAAAAACGTAAGAAAATTTGAATTTCGCGGGCTACCTTAGCGCATAAGAGGCACTGAGGAGGTAACCGTGCGGGTGAATTCAATACTAAAAACCTACGACTTTGACAGCTCCAAGCGCACAGTTGGAAAAATCCGTTCCGTTCGCTAAGTGTTTGCGCGGGAGTATTTTCCACTCTTTTAGAAATTTAATGAAATATGTTCAATAATTTATTGTTATAAATCGAACATAAATAATAGTAAAAACAAAAAAAAAAGTAAAAGTATTGAGTCCTGAAGTAAAATTTTCATCCTTAGGTATCGATATCAAATTAACCGGGAAAGTGCATCAAAGCAATGCTTTTGTTAGTTTCATAAAGTTCAATAGTAAAATAAAACTGTTACTAATTGTAATTAACTTTATGTACAATGGAACGACAATAAAAAAGGGTAATAATTTGACAAATGATTTATCTGAGGGTAAGTGCAAATTAACACAACAATCATTGTACGCGTGACCGCGCCGCCGACGCAACTTATTTCTAACTTACACAAACTTATTTAATTATCGCGATTATGGTAAACGGTGATTAGGTTGATTAATTGTCAAGTTGACCACTTCGTTAGTGTTGTGTGATGTGTGTTGTGTTGTGCCAGATGACCAGTTTACGCGGTTATTTTTCGTTGCTGACGGGGTGAATTGCGGCGGAACCATTGCATGCAGGTACATAGGTGTAATTATTTATACTTAGTTTTGAAATAAGAACTATTGTTACCTACATCTGCAGTGTAATTCGAAAATAGTTCAGATGTGCAAATCGACGGTTGAAAAGTTTGAAGTGTAAGTTAAGATAGTTGAAGTAGTGTGGAGTGTATGGCCTAGGGTCGGGTCGGGTCGCCTGCTGAGGCGACGCGGCGGCGGCGACGGCGTCACCGGCGACGTCGGAGGCGTGCCCCGGCGAGCCAATGGCGCGGCCCCGCCGCCCGCCGCCCCCGGCCGCGGCGCCGATACACCCAGCTCGCCAGTAGGTTTGTGTCCTTTTGGCTGACCGCATGACTCTGGATCTCGCTTCGTCGCTGTACTCGTTGTAACCTGTGTACGTGCAGCACGCGCTTCACCCTCTCCTCACGGCTGACAACGCTAGCTTCCGCCAGAACGCCTCATACTCGGTCACTGAACAGAACTCATCGCCCAAGTTTGTGAACTAACTAGTTGAAAAACTTTTGAAAGTAAAAGTGGGGAAGCAGTGAAGAGCCGGAGTGCAGGCGTGCAGTGCGGCGCCCTAACAAGGTACTGTGTCTGCTGAGTCTCACGCCCCCGGGTCCCGGGCCCCCGAGCGCCTGGGCCCCGCCGTCAACAAGACGCGCAACGTGTCGTGTTGACGGCTGTCACTGACGTTTCCACTGCGATCATGTGGCGCGCAATTTGTACACAAGACATATAACCCCATAATTTACGTTCTAAACATGTACATCTATATAGGTTTGTCTTTACGAATGAAAAATAAACATGTTCACGAATGCAGAATATATGATATCTACGAAATCCATGTCGAACCTGTAAAATAAATTGGCTTAAGGTAAGTATAAATAGGTACCGGGACCTGTTAAAATTCGCAGAAACTAGGTGTATTGGTATCACGTAGCGTGAACATTGTTATGAAATTAACTTTATTGGAAGACCGTTATTCTATTTATTTTAACCGGCGTACTATTTTTTTTTTTGAAAAGACAGACATCATAAAACAAAGCAATAAGAAAGTTTCATTGAATAGTTATTTGTCGGATGAAAGTATAATCCAAAGTCCGTACATATGAAGAAGTAGAAAGAGTATTGTGTTTTATTAAATTGATCTCGTCAGTATTCAGTGGAGCCGAGGGCATGGAAAGCGAAGGTTGCCGTGAAATCAGACTCAACTATACATATTCAATGCGATCTCGGCTACGCGCTACGGCGTACTACAGAAACCCAATCGCATTAAAACGGCGGAAAAAATAAAAAAGGGTAGCTACTTGTAGATACACAAGACTCCCTGAATAAACATAACAATTTCCAGTTGATCACGTCGGGACGCAGCAGACAAATTAAGGAACATTTTTGTGTAGGAGCACAGCCTCCGCCGGCTTCATAAAACTTAACTACACAACGTAACCGCCACTAATTATAAGGGTAGGTTTACATAACGTATTTATGAGCATGAGATTTAACAGCAACGCGCCGGTCTCGGGTGGTCTGTTATCGCCCCATTAAAAAGTTGTCCTCTGCGGGCGCGTAAATAACATAATATGACGCCACGTTCGACCACCCGACCACCCGAGTCGACTGCGGCGCGCCATCACCCGCCGACACCGACAACAACGCTTTGTTCTTGGCATATTCATTATTATTTGTGTACAATATACCACGAAAAGACAAGTATTTTGAATAAGTTTTTTTTTATAAAAAACAAAAATTATGGCGTTATTAGACATACGTTTTTTGGCGTTAAATCTACGACTTAGTAATAAAGTAAGCTAATGAACACTGATACCCACGGTATTCACGTGCTATTTTGACCTTTGCTCGCGAAGATATAAAGACTAATATTCATTAATCAGGCGGCGCCTGCAGTGCAGCATGACCGCTGCAGTTAATAAGGACGCCTAACGCCACAGTTCGTCGCACCACATTTATACCTATACAGTGAACACTCGGCTTTAGATTTAATTGTATATATTTAGTTGGGTAATGAGAAAATACAACCCGAGAAGCTTGAGCTCGCTACATATTAAAGATATAATTTAACCGAGGTAGAATAAAACTTGTAACAAAACTAATAGCACGAACTGATGCGATAAGCTAATATAAGCCGGCAACTTACGCGGCGGGTGAGATTGGCTGCCGTCGCCGGGCCGTCGCCGGGCCGTCGCCGGCACGACGCCGGGACGACGGCGCGCCGACGCCACTTTCAAAGTTTTCATGTTTACACACCGCTCTGACGATGATACTCGCGCTAATTTCTGTATTTACGACAGCTCCCTTGATACTTAATAAGAAAAACTTGCTTATCTCTTTGATAAACTCCAAAGTTTGAATTAGTCTACGGATACTTAAAGAGTATTTTTATTTTATGAACTAGAAATTAATTGGTGCGAGGGTTTTTAGCGAAATTTTTGATTTAGATGACACATTTGCTAGCCACACACATTTCGTTTCCACAGCCCATTACATCCGTGAAGTTGTGCGGGACGACATTAGATACCGCAAGGATAAAATGTGGGGCAATTCACATTGGAATTATGTCTATTTTATTAAACCAACTTTACACCACATTAATGTACGTAGCTTAGTATTTATTTTATTTTAAACACTGTTTATGAGGTTTTTAATTCCTAACTTTTTTTTAACAACCATAATATTCATATCTACCAGGTGCTACGAAAGCGTAGCACCGGCGTAGCAATGAACTCTGCTACGCTACGTAGGCGCGTAGCAGTGCGTAGACGTAAGTAGGCTGTATCACCCGTCGTATGAATTGACAAGATAATTTAACAAGTATGTAGATATTAACAGGTAGGCACGGTTCCGCGCCAAATCTTCTGTAATACAAGCGGGGCGCCGCCGGCGCCGACCCGTCTGCCTCATATACATAACTGAGAAAATAAGTTAATTTCATTGAAATATCGCGGTCGTATAAGTCCTATGTTTGTTCCTATTATTATTGAATTGATTGGTCTTTGGGATAAAAACAAAGAGCAATTGTTCTGATTTACCGCAAACTGAGTTTATTTATTTGGAAAATTTATATGGCTAACTTTCGGATATCGCCCTCTTTATCTATGGGAACATAACAGTTATGAAAACAAAATAACTAACTTCTAACGTTTGAGTTAATATTGAAAAAAACACGAAGTAAGTTGAAAATTATCCCACGGGAGCGTACTACCGGGATAAAAGTATCCTATGTCCTAACCCAGGTCATGGTCTACCCATGTGCCAAATTTCATCCAAATCCGTTCAGCCGTTTCAGCGTGAGAGCGTAACAAATCAACAAACTCACTTTCGCATTTATAATTTATTTACTAGCTGCGTCGCGCGGTTTCACCCGCATAAGTCTAAATCCCGTGGGAATATCGGGATAAAGAATCATATGTCCATATCCAGTTCATGGTCTACCCATGTGCCAAATTTCATTCAAATCCGTTCAGCCGTTTCAGCGTGAAAGCGTAACAAATTAACAAACTCACTTTCGCATTTATAATATTAGTTAGAATTATTAAGATAGGATGAAAGCTCACTTTACCGACATGGAAAAATACAAGTCAAATCCAATGTAAAACAAGATGTACATAGAATTGTAAAAAAAAAAAACTCGGAATGATTTTACTCGGAAAACGATATGGCAAAATCCTAACTATTATTGTAAATGCGAAACTGAGTTTGTTTGTTTGTTACGGTTTCACGCCAAAACGGCTGAACGGATTTAGATGAAATTTGGCGCATGGGTAGACCATAACCTGAAATAGGACATAGGATACTTTTTATTCCCATATTCCCACGGGATCGAGACTTACGCGGGTAAAACCGCGGGGCGCAGCTAGTCCTGTATGAAAAAAAAATATACATAATACTAACACCTTATTTTCCATATCCCTTTGAAATTGAACAATTGTTTAAATAAGGCTGGAATTACAAGCTTCACTTGAACTATTTGATTTGGTTGAATCGTGTAAACATCAAAAATTATCTTGAGATGACTTCATATACATAAGCACTTATCAATCAAAATCAATCAATTTGGTTGAACCGTGTCATATAATATATCCTTTATCGACCTGCCTTTTCCCAACTATGTTGGGGTCGGCTTCAAACATCAAAAATTATCTTGAGATGACTTCATATACATAAGCACTTATCAATCAAAATCAATCAATTTGGTTGAACCGTGTCATATAATATATCCTTTATCGACCTGCCTTTTCCCAACTATGTTGGGGTCGGCTTCAAACATCAAAAAATATCTTGAGATGACTTCATATACATAAGCACTTATCAATCAAAATCAATCAATTTGGTAGAACCGTGTCATATAATATATCCTTTATCGACCTGCCTTTTCCCAACTATGTTGGGGTCCGCTTCCAGTCTAACCGGATGCAGCTAAATACCAGTATTATACATGAAGCTACTGCCTGTCTGACCTCCACAACCAAATTACTAGGTAATAGGATACCCCTTGGTAAGACTGGTTTTCAGACTTACGGGCATCTGACTACTATCAAAGATCTACAAATGACAGCTGAAACCACCGAAGCACGGAGGGATCCCAACATGTAATGGATGATCACCCATCCACGGACCGACCTCGGCACGCGTAGCTTAACCTTCAATCGACCCGTGTGGCTGTTATTATTTAGCCGAGAGCCCCTCTCCAAGGCAAAAACTCCATCAAATCTTATAACTGTTTTGAAAGAAAATCAATTGTTTGTAATGGGATAACTTTGATCTGTCAATTACTCACGGCATGATCTATCCTAAACAAACAAATGTTGGACTAAGTCGAGTGAAAATATAAAGAGAGCTATATTTCACCGGCCCACGCATCGTGATAAGAATTATTGTGTTTTCTTAGCTCGAGTTTTAGACTTTCAGCTGAAATATTATTTCAAAGGTTTGCGTAAAGGCAATTAAAACGTAACGCTGAAGTTTTATCATAAGATTTCAGAATCGGAAAGATATATTTTTAAATTTTTGTATTTCATGTTTTTTTCCAAAAATTGCTGAATCATAGCAGATCTTTTTTTAGAAACAACTGAATGAATAGCGTTTCTTCTTTATTCTTCCTTCCAAACTCATCATCTGCCTAGCCTTTTCCTAACTATGTTGGGGTCAGCTTCCAGTCTAACCGGATGCAGCTGAATACCAGTATTTTAAATGGAGCCACTGCCTATCTAACCTCCGCAATCCAGTAACTGGGTAATACGATACCCCTTGGCAAGACTGGTTGTCAGACTTTCGGGCTTCTGACGAGCCGTAACGACTGACTGACTAATCCACAAATGACAGCCGGGACCAAGAGGCATGGAGGATTCTCGGTATGTAAAGATGGTCACCCATCCATGGGTTAACCCAGGCAAGCGTAGCTTAACCTGATGGATCGACCCGTGCGGCTGTTATTACTTAGCCACGAGCTCCTCCATCATCATTTTTCTATCCTAACTAATATTATAAATTAATTCAAGTATTTACATTAGGTACTAAATTAAATTATTGATTATAACAAATTATACAAATAAACAATTGTTTGGTTATTATTATTTGTTAATTTATACATGCCAACCAAAAAAAAAAAAATTTAAAAAATAATTCAAAAGTGAGTTTGTTGTTTTGTTTGTAACACTTTCACGCTAAAACGGCTGAACGCACACATAGCTAGTTTGTAGGGTAAATGAAATGAAATAAAGTTTTACACCGAAAAAAAGAACTTATACACAATATAATCCTTCAGACCAATCCAAAACACAGAAATACTTAAAAGTTCAGAAGAATTCGAATGTGACACCGAGACAGTGTATAACCGTGCCGTTCTATTTGCTTATACAAATCTGTTCAGCCGTTGTAGCGTGTATGCGTAACAAACAATACCTGAGCCTATGTCCTTTTCCAGATCAAGACCTGAAAAAGCACATAGGCTACTTTTCATCCTGGGTCGCTGATGAAGTCGCGTGCAACAGCTAGTAAAGGTTATTTTCATAAAATTGTCAGTAGTTGGAAGCCAGTCACTTTGCCCTGGCCCACGAGGGAACTGAAGTGAAAAATAAAGTATGATAAAACTTTTGTCCTCTTCCGTTATCACAGCTCGACACAAGATTTTCGAGGCCGTTTTAGAAAGGGAAGGAAAACATTACGGTTATCCGACACTTGGATTCCAACAGTTTACTTCTCGCTTTTAATAATTCGTTTGTTTAATAACAGTTCCCGTTCTGATCCCACATAATTTTCCGGGCAAAGAAAATCGTGAACAATACACTACCAACGTAGCTATTCTTGATAACGCATGAACAATGGAAACATCCAACACACATATTCGCCCAGAGGCACCCGTTCACACTACCATACATTATCACCGACATATTGCGGCTATCTGTTCTATACATAGCCATGGTAACTACATTGCCCCTCAACACCTACGCAGTGAGAAACCATACCGTACTATGAATACAATAACAAAAGGACAGTTAAGACCCGACCCTGAGCTTGTGACGTCATTTAATCGACGAATGGTGCTCTACAGAGCAGTTTATCGCGATGTCAATAAATCTGAACCTAAGCGTGGAACAGACTATGTTCTTACATCCGAGAATTTCTCGTCATGGAGTCCAATTGAGCGAGCTAACGTCCCTAGTAAATTACGTGATATCGCACTCGCAGGTGTGGCCTACTATGTTGGAAATTAAAGATATTGCTCCTTTAGAAAAATCACCGAAAATGGTTTCACATTACTTCACATTAACCAAATTGCTTTTCCAAGAAAAGTCATAAAGTTTTTTTTATCTTAGGTTTCTTGTGTATAATAAAAACAAAGGGCTCATTACCCTTTATTTACCTTACTTTAAAATAAAAATATTTGCTGATACTCTCAAGAGGCACTCTTGCGCAACAGTAAGTATGACGCTTATAACGCGGCAGTAAAAATCCGAAGCTTGAATAAACCCAGTAAGTTTTCACGCGGAAAATTGTATAGGAACGATGCTTCATACATTCCGCCCCCGCATCGTCTCCAGTGCAACCTACGATTTTTTGCAGAACTGTTATCTTGGAAATACGGTTTTAAGTTGACGCGATGATTTAAAACATAGCTTTTGCATACAAAACTGTTTCATTCGCAGAAACTGATTACAACCTCTGATAGTAGGTAGATTCTAGTAATTAGTCATGAAGTTGGAAGTCCTATTAATTGAATATTTTATTCATCAGTAAAGGTAGGTCTCTAAAATAGTAAATCACGGGTCCTTAGTAACATATAAAATCCAACGTGACTCAAATTTAATGCAAAAAAATGAGCTTACGCTAAAACTTCCAGTAACTTCGTTTTGTTAATAGTTATTAAATAAACACTTCGCAAAACTTTTACCTTCAAGGTATTGCAGAATCTTTTTTCGGAGTAGCATTGCAAACTTTTTAAAAGTAGTCCATTACGAAATACCACAATAAGTAACAGCAAAGTTTCGAAAATGGTAAAATGATGAGAGTATTAATTTCCAACTTCTTTTTAACTACCAACTTGCTGGTCAAAGATGGCCACCCGAACATCGCTTGCTATAGTATTGTATAATAAAAGAGGAACGTTTAAATGGCTCAGCCTGTTCCTTACCGTCCCACTGAGCCAGTCCAATCACATAATCAATTTATCAGTGCTGTATAAAAATAGGATACGGCGTGTTCTATTCCAATCGTTCCGCTTTAATAGAATTTTAATTTCAATTTCACACATAGCGAGGCACGCGGATTACGACCTTAGCACCGAGTCGGCCCGAGTCGAGTCGACTGAATTTTTCCGATCGGCTCGGCAAGTGTACCGTAGAAATTTTGATGGGCCGTTATTACACAGTCCGTTTCAAACGTATTGTGTGCGAATGCGCTACAAAAATAGTTATATTTTGTATTGTGTGTGGGTAACGTAGCTGTTTGAGTTGTTGCGTTTTTACCGTTACGCCCACCGCTTTGATGAAGTCCCGGTTTATCTGTTAGAAAATTGAAATACGTAATGCAGAAAATGTATGCAGCAATAAAAGAGTGAAAAATGGACAGGATTTTCAGTTGAAATGATCCGAATTGGATCGTGTTCAAGAGGAAATGGACCAAATAAAATAGCGGTATGTGATTAGGGATGGGCTATGAATAGAAACCATGTAAGCATACTTTCTTTTGCGGAGTTTATATCTTACGAAATATTAATCAAAGTGCTATAGATATCTACACAATTCAGAAAGACAAAAATCTCACTACAAGGCAAAAACAACCCGTACAAACACGTTAACTAATTAAAACAAAAGCAGTGTATCTAGCTACCTTAAAAAAACTTTACGATTCTTCTCATCAACTGTCACTTCTCAAAAATCCCTCAAATCCTTTTAACAATCACACCGTTACGAAACGATAACCAGACGTGACACGTTACGTCTGCAGCAGGATAATGCAGTTGCAGTCACCTGGAAACTGCCTGTTTTATATTTCATAGTCGTGCCTGCAGCGGCTTGCGCATCCAATTAACATCAGTCCTCGGGCCGCGCGTTTGTAATGTTCGTTGAAATATCGAGGGCTTGATGAGAGCCGTCACTGTGCGCCTGTCTTTATGACCTACATGCTTAACGCACTCCGGGAAAATGAGCCAGTTATGTGCCCCAACTTACGGCAAAATGAAAGTTTATTATTTGTGAGTGTAAATTATTAACGTGTCATGAATGTGATTTTATGATCATTCTCTTTTCCATGTGAACTTTTTCAACCAACGATTTACTATAAAGAAAAATCTTTCTTCTTATAAAATAAAGTTTAATCTGATACCTCATTCCTTTTTATTTGTTTGACAACTCCATTCTTCAATATCGTAAGGTTCTGTAGAGTGAGTTTATCAAAAAACATAATGTTCGCAGAACAAATAACGCAGCGTTATTGAAAATAATGTAAATACAATATAAAACAAACCTCGCCATAAAAAAAGAGAAAAATGATGAACAATCTCATTTGGAGCGTAACTATCGTGTGTCGGGAGCATAAACTAAGGGTTTTTTCCTCTTTATTTTTATGGTCGTCACAACCGTACGCTAAACAAAAGTGAATGGTGTGCATGATACAATGTAGGCACGACTAGAACGTAAAAACGGATTCAAAGTTTTTCAAAAAATGACACTATTTTTATTATAACTTCGTTAAGTCACCAGTCACCACACAAATAAGATTGTGAGAACCGTTAGTTTATAATGTATCGGTATTATTTCCGTTAGATTATAAACTTTCGAAAAATTGTGAACTAGGTAAAATTGGATAGGTAAAATTAAAATTGTTACCATCCGCGCGCGAGCCGAACGAGCGAAGCGAGCGGTGCCGCGGCAACGGCAGCGACCGGCGAGCGCTACTTCCAAGTTGCTCGGGGCTTTTTAGTATTAGCGCAAGGTGCGTTACGTTGCAAGCTTTGATACCAGTTCTCAATTTGTCGGTTTCCCATGGATAGACTATAAACTACCTATCGAAAAATAATGCGTTAAATTGTAAATGGTTTGTTGCAGTTCACAATTTTTCAACAGTTTATAATCTAACGTAAATAATACCAATAAGAAAACTAACGACAGTTATATTCCTACCACACGCGTCAAATATGCGTGATACAGCTGTATATCAGGGTAATAAAGCAGACATCTTCAATATTCTTTTGTGCGAGTCGAACGGAATGCTTCGGTGATTTGTAGCTTAGAGTATATATCGCGTTGCATTGCCATCAATCCGTAAGTGAATCTAGGAGCGAGCACGTCGCAGCTGCAACTGATATCACCTGACGATGTCGTTTGTACCCGTCCGACCGGGATTAGGCACGGGCTACACGCGCGCAAAACGACAGTTTGAATTACGCTTACGGATTTACGCTATTGAACGCTGGACTTTAAAATATTCACAACATATCGGCGTTTCATCTGCATTGAATCGTTTCAAAAGTTTGGAATTGTTGTTGACATTTTGTTCAACAAATGCGATTCGATAGTGATAAATTAAATCAGTCTTGTCTTTTCACTTGATTAACCTAGATATCAAAAGGTTTTTCCTTCAATGCGTCGAATCAAGTCTGATGTTCCAATTTCATCGAAGTTTCCCTTTGTCTCTGGCTCTAAAGCGGATTGGAATCGTATGGCTCTCAATCTGACGTGTAGTGCTTTATTGCTTATGGTGTCCCGGATCTAAATCCTCTCCTTTCAAATCGGATTATGATTGATATAGAACTTGAAATATTTGGAAAATATTTGTGACCATTTTATAACTTCTCGATATCCTTTGCGGGTTAAAAGCTTTGGGTAAAAATTAGGTTAAAGTTGAATTTGGTTAACACGCAACCTATTACTATTATTAATTTGGGGCAATTTATAAATACTTTGTGACATCAGTGTCGGCTGTCGGTACTTACGGTAGGTTCTTTTACTTGTGATACTTACTATTTTGAGTTGTAAATTGTCAAGAAAAGTAGAAGGATTAAAGCCATGGAAAATTTAATATGTTCAACGAATTATATTTTGTGATATAAAATATAAATTGATTGACACTCTCATATTCACAAACAAAATATGTCAGTATGTAATAGATACTTTACTAAGATGAACGCAAAGATTTTATTCAATTAAGCAAAAACCCATCACAATGTGTACCACACAGCTAATCTAGCACACACGCCAACGGAGCCAATTTAATAACTCTACGAGAAACTAATAGTAAAGTTAAGGAGCCAACATATCAAAGGGCCAATATATTTTGTTTGCATAAAGCCGCGTGTGCACGGTCGCGCCGGCGGAGTTTCCGCAAGTATCCACCGGGAAACCGCGTTACGAAAACATTTTTCATAAAGCCTCTACACATACTTGATACGTAATTTATGGGGACACCGCCTTATACCTCGCTTCTTGAATGTTGATTAGAAAATGTTCTACGAAGAAGCTGCCGTAAATCGAAGGAGAAGTTGATGCTTTTTACGTGCAGTATAAAATCACTGATGACAGGATTGAAAGCTTTTTGCATACAGTTTGTCATGTTTAGTTTTGGGGTTTTTGCTTGATTCTTTGATAAATTATTTGGCTTAACTATTGGCATTTTTCACGGCGAACGCATGACCAGTTTGTTTTACCATATCCTGATAACTATTCTCAAGTAGCATTTCATGCTTACGAAGCATTTCTTTTGTGTTGTATATATTACTAAAACGAACATTTAATGCTAGCATAAAGCTTTTACCCGACCTGGTATTTATGCGAATAATCGATTAATTAACACTTACTTGTAAAAATTATGAAATTGATACAAAATTATCATTAAGTACATTGTTTTTCTACATTTCATGTAATAATTAAGATTCAAAAAACGAAAGAGATAACCGACTTCTGTCGCTAACTGTACCTAAACTGAATAAATATTCGTCCGTTAAATCGTCATCCTCATACTTAGTATCAATTCAAAGACTTCTACTACTGGACAGTTGGACCTAGACATAGTCTGTTAAATGCCTGGCACTAATGTATGTGCATGTTACGGTACCTACATATACCATAGCTCCAATAGTTCATGTCCGAAGTGACAAGTGGCACCTCGTATCAGACACGAGCAGCGTCATACGTTTAGATTGTATTAGCATCAAACAGATTGCCAGCCTATTGGGAATTGTACTCAATATAGATCGTGTATGTAGGTAGATAGGTTATTTAAAAAAAACACCGTGTGTGCCATCAAACTAAAATCCGCGCTCCCGATTTAGTTTTCATAGGTTTTTCCAACAATTTATAGAATTGGAACAACGTA
The DNA here is from genome assembly GCA_949152455.1 of Lithophane leautieri. Lineage (NCBI taxonomy): Eukaryota > Metazoa > Arthropoda > Insecta > Lepidoptera > Noctuidae > Lithophane > Lithophane leautieri. The sequence continues at coordinate 8,004,843 of OX424462.1, read as the reverse complement.
TATTTTCTGTAAAAATTTACAAAACAAAGTTGTTAAAAAAAGTGTTATTTTACTGGCAATTTTTTTATATTTTTAACAAAAGCTTACCTACTAAAAAGTCCTCAATACCGTATCATCATAATTTGAAATGAACAAATGAATACGAGCGCTATTTATTCCATTTATATAACTCAACGGCAACAAATCATTTAAGACCATAGTGCACCCGCGTGAAAAAGACACTTCTTTACAAAATGCAGCGAAAAAAAGCATCTACCGCGACTGCCACAGTCGCATAAGTTAATTTCCGGAAGCCGGGTAGTATCGCCCGGTTTCCCGGTTGTTTGTTTGTTTATCCGGGCTTGATTACGACCAACCGGGCGTGGATACCGTCGCTCATAAGCCATGTAATCAGCCATCAGTAGATGGTCAACATTGTTGATATGATATCCATTAGCCGTTAAGCATTTTGAAATTGCTTTGGTATTGATTTTTGCGTCTATTGAGTTTTGTGGCCTTGTACACCTGACAAATGTAATTTTTACGTGGGGTTATATAGGTGTGTCAATTGTTTCTTGTAGAATTAAATACTAGATTATACTCGTACATCTTTAAATCATAGTATTGTGGCGGTACCTACATCGCCACATATGAACTACGCATCAAAAAGACCTGACGTCACACAAAACACCTGACGTCACGTAAATCCTGCATCGCGCAATTAAAGTTTACCGTGCAATGGACATATATACAAGAACCCGACATCAATCGTTGGGCAGTGGCCCGCCAGACACAACACCCGCCTGGTCGGAGGATCCTCCCTTTTCTATGGAGGATGAGTGAACTTTACACCCTGTTCCTCATATCCCTAAAGTATTAAGAGCCTGATAGTATCCGGCTCAGACCAAATAAAAAACCAAGACAGAGCGCTGCGAACAATATAGTGAAGCATGCCAAAACTACACCGCCGCTCTGCGCAACACACACTCACATTTACAATCAAACTACACCACTAAGTACACATATTTTTACGAAACTGGTCTCACGTCACTGTTGACAGCGCTCTGTCTTGGTTTTTTATTTGGTCTGAGGTATAGAGAAACTAAAAGTGCGTAAAGCTGCGATTCCATATAAGAGCGGTTCCGTCTTTAACAGCCGTCATGAAAATCTGTCAGTTTTATCAGTATTTGAAAATAAAATTGTTTATTATTCTAGCAAGTAAACCTTAACAACTAGTGATTGGAGCCTACTTCTTAGCAAATATGCCTGTGTTAGGAGACTCCGCTCTTCCATAACTTGAATAAGTATCATTTACTTGTCTTAAACAAATGTAGGTACTTAGGGGTTTATTAATAAACGTTGCTTAAAGTTAAGTAATGATTTGCGACTGTTTAACCATTCATTTTTGACGTTTGAACGTCACTTAACTTTAAGCAACGTTTATAAATAAACCCTTGAATAAAGGGAATAATAATATATATTTTTTAAACAGTATTTGACATTTAGGTGTCAAAAACGCTCTGTATTTGGCCAGCCGTTATTGCATGATCGTTCACCGCTTTCTTAGGAAACCAAGTTTTAGTCTTAATAGGGTTACCTACACGATAACCTAAAGGTGTATCCAAACATTGAGCAGCAAGAGCGTGGCAGCAATACACGGCGTTTGCAAGACGTAGTTCTGCAGCGCTGTAGTTAGTTAAAAACCTTTGTGCGCGGCAGGTAGACAGAAGTTTTCTCGTGCGGCAGATGCGCACGATTGCCGCTTTTGTTTAGATTTAAGTTTAGTTTCATTTATTTTTCATTTATTTATGTATTTATTCCAAACCTCATGTTCACATTTAAACTTAATTAAACTTAAATTCTGCTGTCTGTTACAAAAAATCTAATTATACTTTCCTCATCGAAGATATTAATTTAATCTCTTGAAAATTAATCCTGTTCACGAAAATTCGCAAATCCAGTAAGATATAACTAGAATATTACTATTCTGGAACTAATACAAAGACTTGTCTAAACCCACAAGTTGTCTGAAAAGTTCAAACGCAAGCTCAACGAAAATAACTATCTACTAATAAATTAATGAACGAAATTGGATAAAATTGCAGAGTTTATTAACTTATTTGTTAACATAATTAGAGCTGTCAGATTCAGTAAAATTTTCACACATTTATTATATAAAATTCAATTAAGCATATTATATACATTTTAATTTAAGCATATGAGCGTATTTCATACGTAAACGTAATGAAAGTACGTCGTCGTATTTGATTTACCACCCTATGGTTAAATGAATAGCAAAGACAAATAGACCTTTGTCATTTATTTTTTATCATTTCTTATTACTTGTCATTTACTATTTATTTTTACATTTACTTGGTTTTACTTTTGATAAAAAATCTGGGATTTTTGTCAAAAGTATCAAAATAAATATCGATCTTTTTATTTTATTTTATAATCTGAAAGTCGAACAAGATTCTTTTACACAGTCTGACATGTACTCAATACGTTTAGTTTACCCTACCGTTCAGAGATGGCGCTAGTTGGAAATCTGAGCAAAGTGGACAAAGAAAATTGTTAATTTCCTTAATTCTCTCTTTGAGCTTGATATTCTCTTTTAAATATCTCTCGGAATGAGTAAATAAAGTACACTAATAATGTAAAAGATGTTAATATGTAACGCTAGGTGCTCACAGATGGTATGCAGATTGCAGAGTGTAATAAATAGTCTACCTTTTCGAAATGAAACCTTTATCTATAAAATGCACAAAAGGATACATAGTAATTAATGGTGATCTAAGTTATCTTATATAAAATACTTTCAATCTTTTTACGGGGAAATGTAGCAAATTGGGCATATTTTCCTAAACGATGAAATACGAAGTATTAATTGCACATCAAATAGAGGATAAACTGCACCCTAATTGCGTAATACACGATCAATCACAACCTGAATCAATTTGAAACAGATTGCTAATCCATCGCTTCATAAGTTCGAAAAAAAACTCAGTTCAACAACGTAAATAACGCATTGAATGTTGTTGAACTGTCAACATGAAACAGATTAGTCTTAATTGGCTACGAAAATGTGTTACGAAATTTTTTTAATTATGTAGGGAGTTGCGACATCCCTGTTTATTTAATAGTTATTCTCATGTTAAAGCCTATATAGTGCAAGATATATGGATCGCCCTCTTTATGGACCACAAAAAAGAACTAGGCACCACTGTAACGTAGGAGAACTCCTACGATACAGAATCATTCATCATTATTTTGTCAGAATTTTAGTATTCTTGAAATGAGAGCACATGATGGACGTTTCATAAGCAACCACGATCCTGTCGCGTTCTACAAACATATCACAAAGATACTTTGAAAACCGCATCTAGCTCACCGAGATTAAATTATTAGTAACTATAGAGAATTCTGCGTAAATTAACTTTGGGAGAGTACCCACGTGTGTTTTATTTTATTAATTTATTTACGTTCACCCGTTAGGGTTCTTAGAAAACATTAAAAGCGGTTCGCGGTTTCCAAAATTGTGAATTGATTCTCATACATACTTAATTATTATGCAAATACAACGTGTAACGGAATAAACGCAAGAGCTCATACACCCGAATTAGAATATTAAATTATAAGACTAAAATAATATCTGTAATTTTATTTAATTAAACCACACCTTAAATTAACTATTTTATTTAACCCGCACTACACATAGGATAGCTATGAACGTATTACAAATATGGTTATGCATTTAAATAGGCTTTATTCCTTTGAGATAAGGCTTAAATATCCTTAAATAAAATATCTTATTACCTCGTTATGACACAGTGGTTCTAATTTCAGTTAAATAAAAGATTTTTTCATGAAAAATTAACATATATAAATAATGACGGAAATCGATTCGGAAGCCGATTCTGAGCAAACTACTTTCAGGTCTTGCGCTTATTCTGTTACACGTTGTATATTCCTTGTGTAGAATATCCCATCGGCATGTTTCATGATTTCAGCTGTAAGCGGTTCGCCTTTTGTCTATACATACTTTAATTAATTAATTAATAATAACAAAGAGGATATTAACAAAGAGGTAAAATTTGTGAGTTCGTAACGTTCAGAACTACTGTTCCGATTCCGAAACTTCTTTCACTAATGGGAAGCTACAGTATTGCCGAGTATCCTAATGTATATTTTATATTAAAACAAGAAATTCCACGTGGGCAAAGTTGCGGGCAGAAGCTAGTAAATGATAATTATAAGCTGGAGATGGTATTCTACAAGGTGTAACGGAAATAACTTAAAGGTTCATTTGTACAGATCATTATGAACAACTCTTACCTACTACGGGACCAACCAAATCAAAACCACGAAAAAAAACAGCTGTTCCCTGCATTTTGTCCAGTTTTACGAACACAAATGTATGGAGCAAGTAATTTTTTTGTGAAAGGTTTCAGACACACCTCTGCCTAACCCTCGGGAATTACAGGCGTGATGTTGTTATGGTTTCAGGGTGTTGTTATAGTAACAGTGGTTCATAATGATGAGTAGTTACAGTTTTATTAATTACGTTACCGTATATTTACGAAACAGCAAAAAAGGAAAAACAGGTTTGAATCTTCGTAGTTGTAAACATATTTTTCTTGGAAAATTAGTATGCAGTATTTATATGCACGCATACGTATGCGTGCCCATCTCTAAAGTATAGCGAAGAACCTTATTTCCCCACATTTAAGTACATTTTCAGCTCAGCAGAAACTTCTCTCAGCTATTACCATACGTAACAGGGTTAAAACGTACATACTCGTCTAAGTGAAATAAAAAACGCGGTAAAAATCCCACATGGGAGTAGTTAGAGGCACTCCAAATGTCAACCGCTCTTAGCTAAGTAATCAGGTTTAAAATTCATGGGGTCAGAGTTAGTGACTACCCTAGGGTGTTTTATTGGGAGGAAAGTTATGTTTCACTCACTTAATCGGTTTTTTTCTTGAATATTTTCTCGTATATAGTACGGTTATGGAATGAAGAACTCAGCAATATTGCAACGTTTTTGTCCGACTAATAAACGATTTGTGTACCTCATGATTGTTAGTTTAATTTCATTTTTAAACCATTTTAAATCAATCAATCTGCCCATCCCATTTTCCAACTATGTTCGGGTCAGCTTCCAGTCTAACCAGATGTAGCTGAATATCATTATTCAACATGGTGAAGGACTCAGAAATATTGCGGTTTTATCTCTTCCGACTAATAAAAGATTTGTGTGACTCTCGTGATTGTTAGTTTAATTTCATTTTAAAACTATTTTAAATCAATCAATCTCCCCAGGATATTTTCCAACTATGTCCGGGTCAGCTTCCAGACTAACCAGATGTAGCTGAATATATAAGTATTTATCATGGTGTGAGTGCCTATTTGACCTCGACAACCCAGTTACTGGGTAGCACAATACCCCTTGGTAAAACTGGTTGTCAAACTTTTGGGCTTCCAACTACCCGTAACGAATAAAAAGTATCAAATCGTATAATGTATAAAGGCTTTTCACTGAAAATCTCAGAATCGTCTAAACCAGTTCAAACTTCATTGATCAAAATAAATTCTGGGACCTCGAAAGTAAAAATAAGTTCTTGATACACAGGGATCGAGAAGTTTTACCTTCGGCTATAAATAGAAGCACTCATGAGAAAGATTGATCGAGTAAATGCCGTAAATAACGTTAGCCGCCGGTGGACACTATACCTATAGTCATTTCGATTAGGTATCCAAAAACCCGGCAGTGTAACTCGGCCGTATTTCGGATCAGCGCGCTTTGAAACTAAACCCATTCATTTGGGTCTAGGCTTACTTATTTGAAACCTTGATTGATGAAACTGAAACGTGTATTAAAGGGAATTTAAACATAGTTTTAATAAAACAAAATTGAATACTAACTTCATTCTATCTCTGCGAAACTTGTAAATAAAGTGAATTGTCAGAATTTTACAGACAATATCACATTTTCAGGTTACTAAAACAAGAGAACAAAAAGTCAGGTAGGAAATAATCAAAGCTCTCATTATCGTGATCTCAGAGAAGAATCTTTTTAATAAGAAATTTGTCGTAATTCACCCCCAATGACTTTATTCACCCAATGTCGTCCCAGTAATGTTAATTAGATAATTAAATTTCGACGTTTTCTGATGAAATGTTTAAGAGGAGTTTTTTTTTTATCTTTTATCTTTCGAGTACGTGCTTGTCTTTTGTAATAAGCGTATAGTTAATACTCTGACCAAGAGTGGCTCTTTTTTTTTTTTTTTTGGTATTCTTTGATAATGTAGGCTTACTCTTGGTTAGTTTTAATAACTAACTGAAGTTCACTCAACCTCAGACCAAATAGAAAACCAAAATAGAGCGCAGTGAAGCATGCCAAAACTACACCTCCGGTCTGGGCATACACGCTCACACGCACACATTTACAACAATCAAACTACACCTGATGTGCACACATGTTTACGAAACCGGCCTCACGTCACTAGTGACAGCGCTCTGGCTTGGTTTTTATTTGGTTTGAGCACGCAACTATATCTACTTAAAGTCTAGACTTATGTAGGTATAACCCCGATGGGTTAGGCAAAATTGCACATAAAGTAGGTACCAATACCAACATTTCGCCAGTTAAATTTAAGTTCCATGTAACAGGGGGGTGAGCCTATTGGCAAAAACCGGGCACAAATCTACATTCCCGCCAGCCACAAAAAACAATCTAGATGGAAAACCCAACAAAACTTTGAGGACCACATGCTCAGCAGTGGAATTTCTCAGTAGCAGCCCGGAGTCTGGATTTGTGCCCTGATAGCAATAGGCTCGCCCCCTATTACATGACAAACAAAACTGGCGAAATGTGGCTATAGGTATTACAGGTACACCTCTGCCCAACTCTTCGGGGAATACAAGCGTGATGTTAAATAAAATAAAATAGCTTTATTTTCCTTGCCCAGTTATTTCTTATGTATCTAAACTTATGTATTATTAATAGTTAAAGTAAGTCAATCTGCCTAGCCTTTTCCCAACTGTGTTGGGGTCGGCTTCCAGTCTAACCGGATGCAGCTGAATACCAGTATTTTACATGAAGCGACTGCCTATCTGACCTCCACAACCCAGTAACCGGGTAATACGATACCCCTTGGTAAGACTGGTTGTCAGACTTCCGGGTTTCTGACGACCCGTAACGACTGTGAAAGATCCACAAATGACAGCCGGGACCAACGGCTTAACGTGCTTTCCGAGGCACGGAGGAGTCTCGATATGTAAAGATGGTCACCCATCCACGGACCAACCCCGGCAAGCGTAGCTTAACCTGAGGGATCGACCCGTGCGGCTGTTATTACGTAGCCACGAGCTCCTCCAATAGTTAAAGTAAGTATATTAAAAAATTTAAATCTCTGGCGAACAAGAACTGCTATCAATAGCAGTAAAAGCCTCCTCCAGCCGTTTCCAAGCTGTTCTGTCTCTGGCTAGCGTAATGTTATGTTACGAAAATCTATAATTTTCACCATTATTTGACATTAGGTGTCAAAAAACGCTCTGTATATGGACAGCCGTTACCTATTGTGTGACCGTTCACCAGTTTCCAAGGAAACCAGATCTTAATTAATTCTTCAAGGACTTTCTAATTAACTACAATAGTTTTTGGCCCGCGCGCGGCCCGTCCGCGGTCATACAGATTAAAAGCATAATCAGCCTATAATGTTCCCACTGCAGGGACACAGGCCTCCTCTCTTCGACAGGGAGTGGGCTGTTATCCACCACGCGGGCCCAGTGCGGGATGGTAGATGTAACATGTCTTCGAATTTTTGGTTCTTGGTCATGTCGGTTTCGTCACGATGTTTTCCTTCACGTAGCAGATTATTTATGAGATATATTGAATAGAAATCGGTTATCCTACTTCCTACTATCCTACTAATATTATAAATGTGAAAGTTTGTGTGTTTGTGTGTTTATGTGTTTGTTACTCAATCACGCAAAAACGGCTGAATGGATTTGGATGAAATTTGGCAAACAGTTTATGACCTGGATTAACACATAGGATACTTTTTATCCCAATATTCCCACGGGATCGACACTTACGCGGGTGAAACCGCGGGGCGCAGCTAGTTAGTTAATAAAATATCCTTAGATTTTCACATGAAACACTAGTGTCAATAAATCATAGAAATAAGCAGTTAACCCTAGTGCCATCGTATCCGGCGGCAGTCATTAGGTCGTATCGAAACGCTATATATCACTAATAATCCAGAAAATTGAGGATCGGGATTTAGACTCTTGTCGCCCTACTTAATAACTACAATGTTCTAGTATTTATTTCTGATTGGATTAGTAGGATTATTAGAAGTTAGTAACTTGTTGCCTTCAGTTAATTGCCATTGAAGGACTGATTGGTAGTGACTAAGTGGCTTTAACTTATTTTTTCTTCTGGCTGACTGGTGACTACGAAAATTTATTTGATCCTTTGGTTATGATGATGTGTGCTAATGCGATTTGCGAGAGCGAGTTATCAACGAAATGATTATTCAACGCACCCGCTGCGTGTGCGTAGCGAGCACGCTACGTGTGCGCAACGTGTTCGCCGCGTTTGCGTAACGAGAGTGATTGACGTGAGTGTACACACGGCTACACATCATGCTATACATTTCCAGTTTATGCTGATCTCGCATTGTATAGGATATCCGTACAATGCGAGGTCAGCATACACTGGAAATGTATAACTTGATGTGTAGCCGTGTGTACAAGAGAGCGAGACAATTGAGTGTACAATATTGTGGAAACGCGGAGAACACGTCGCGTGTTAGCTCGCTGGTTAGATAGATTAGTTATCTTTTGTTTCAATAGTAAACTTGTTTTTCTATGAAATAGCATTCATTAAAACGGAGATATCGTTTTCCGAATCCAATGGATATTTTAATATGTTTGGAGCCAATCGTCAAAAAATACATAGTTTACTAAAATTTTTAACCATTTTATGAATTCTACTTTTATTAGGGTATCTAAGGCCACATTAATTAAAAGTAGGTATTTTTATCAGCTAGCTTCAACCAAGATTGCGGTTATAATTTTATTCCTAAAATATTATGTTCGAATCTCTGGTTCTATTAAAATATTAAAAACTACGCTTTCGCTGATTTTCGTGAAATGTCTTTTAAAATATTTTATTTTTTATTTCGCTGGTTGCTGATTATACATATTTTTTTTTAATATTCTTTTTTAACGAAAGTGTGTATTTATCCATATGGATATGCCAACACCATCGTACCTTATAAATTATTTAACTTTTATTAAAAAGTAACTACAACTATAACTTTACTTAACAGAGATTGAATCATTCATAATCAATGACTAGGCATAATAATTTTCACCAGGCCACACAACCTCATTGCCATCTCTGATCTAGGATTATATAGAAACTTATTTATTAAATTAAACAAGTAGTATAAAGCTGTCTGCCAGGAACTAAATTAATTGCGATAGTTTTAATCTAATAGGAAAAATCGGCTGAAAAACTGATCAGATACAGTCGGAAATTAGGCAAATAAATAATAGAAAGTATTTTATCAACAGGAACGATGACAAAAAATGTTACCTGTATGTACAGACGCCAGCACGTCAAGCTACCCGAAACTGTCAAACTTTCCCAATCAACCTTGAACCTAATGCTTAAGCGATAAAGTTTAAAATCTACAAAATAAATTTGACAGATTGTAGTAGCTTGATGTGCTGGCGACTGTACCTGTACTTTTGAGTGGAGTACAGGCGACCCAAGCCACGCACCTCTGATTTATCACTTGCTTTATAAACGGTGAAAAAACCACGAGACGAAACCGGCACGCCAGAGAAATATTTCTCGACGGCAAGCGAAGCCAAGTCAGAGGCCCTTTTTTTTTTTTTTTGAGTTTGGGAAATCATCCAATGACTTCTCCCGCTCTAGGCGGAGCGGAAGGGCATGTCAGACTTTTACTGACTAAAACCCACCTGTGTTCCTTCAGTTGCCTGTTGCCAAGGTCCCGGTATCCCTTTCGGACTTTCCCGCAACCCTGGCAGGGAGTCAGAGGCCCTACGGGCGGCTTTAAAACTCTGATACCAGGTTAGTCACTAACCATACAAAAAGAAGAACAAGTGGAGTATACTGAAAACTACAGGCACTAAAACTCTAGCAGAATCCAAGAAAGCTCTTCAGTAATGGAATTTGCGAACGATTTTCCTGTCTTTCAATCTAAAAGCCAAGAACGGAGCAAACCCTGGTAAAAATAAAAGCGAAATTCATTCCTAAATTCCATCGAACTTCATATCTTTGACGGTAAAACCAGGATAGGAAAAGAGCAATCAGTTCGGCTCTTTGACTATTAGCCCTGTTGCTATTGTTTCCATAAAACTCACATTAGATTAGAACAAACTTTTAGTTTTTATATCCAAAATGTTACGATTCTGTCTCGAGCCAAAAATGCGTAAATCGACTTCATACTCTCAGTAATCGTGCTGAACCGTTACAATATCAGTAACGCCACTCCAATCACTCATCATCTGCCTAGCCTTTTCCCAACTATGTTGGAGTCGGCTTCCAGTCTTGTCCGGATGCAGCTGAATACCAGTATTTTACATGGAGCGACTGCCTATCTATCCCATAGATACCCCATGGTAAGACTGGTTGTCAGACTTTCGGGCTTCTGAGGACCCGTAACGACTGTCAAAGATCCACAAATGGCAGCCGGGACCAACGGCTTAACGTGCTTTCCGAGGCACGGAGGAGTCTCGGTATGTAAAGATGGTCACCCATCCACGGACCAACCCCGGCAAGCGTAGCTTAACCTGATGGATCGACACTTGCGGCTGTTATTACGTAGCCACGAGCTCCTTCACTAATCCACGAAAAAATAACAATAATAAATTTGTATAATCACTGTAATAAACCAGCCAAAATACCTCCATCCACATTAATTGCTTAAGCAAGCCAAACACATCTGAAAATACGTTCCGTATGCCATTTGTAGTTAGTATTTCGGCTAAATTCTCGTCGGGTAGGTACACAAGTTGGCGGTTACTGTTCTGTAATAAACATAGTTTCTGTGCAGGTAACTGCCGGGACACACGGTTGCTGTGCGTGAACAATGATCTGGGTTAGCTATGTGAGATCCACTTTATGCAGTATACGGTCTTATTAAAAAAACAAGGTTTTCCTTTTTTCATAGTTAAACCATAGAACCAATTTTTGTAATAAGAAGGAAACTGTAGCTGTAATACTTTTACATATATTATATCTACAATCCTTTAAAAAAATCTGTCAACTTAGACACTACCTTATTACCAGAAAACCGTGTTTATCAAATGTTTAGCCTAAACACATTTTCAACATGACATTTCTGCATGGAGTTTGACATAAAACTGACACAAGACACGCGTTCAACAAGTGTCAAAAATTTTTGTGGTAAGTGTCACTACTCCTTACTAGTTTAGACGTGATTAAAAACTTTTCTACTAAAATTACGTCAATTTACGTCAGGCGCTAATTCATTTGACAGGACTAAACTAAAATTTATCTTCTGTCCTTTTCTTAATGAAATAGAAAGAAAAAGATGCACTGAACTTAAATTTAGTTTAGTTTGTGAACAACAGAATTGGCACCACTATCTGATTAATTAAGTTAACAAAACGACATGCTTTTTCGTTTATCAATAAATTACAGATAAAAGCTTTTTGCATCCTTAAATATTTAATCATAAGTGACCGTATTAAACATATTATTGAGTAAATTATTTTAACTTTCGGTTAAATTACTTTTCACATTCAATATTCACTTGAATCCATTCATTATTTCGTACCACCTCTATTCGATAACCATTTTTTGTCCATGCTTACATTCTTTTTTTGCACACATAAATCCCAAATCCCTATGCGATAATTTCAAAAATGTTGTAAGAACTGTACGTCCGTATGTCACAAAGGTTATGTCCCAGCTCCTCGTGGAAGTGGAATCTCATAGATATCTCGCTGTAGATTCCATACACCGGTGCCGTTCACAGTTATTCACAACATTCACTTGTTTTCAAAACTCCTCCGATTTATTTAAAACTAGCTGATGCCCGCGACTTCGCCCGCGTGGATGTCGGTTATTATATACTAAAACCTTACTCGAGAACCACTCTATCCATTTTTGAAAACAGCATGAAAATCGGTGGAGCAGTTTTTGAGTTTATCGGGTACAGGACGACAGACAGACGCGGCGGAGGACTTTGTTTTATAATATGTAAGGATAACCGTTTCAGTGTTCCCATGTAACGTTGGTGCTAAGTTTTATAATTAAATCATAATTTTCATTATTTTGGTTGTTATCTTTCATCATGTTTTGAGAGTAGAGAGTAGCTACTTGTAACGTGAAATAAACATAAATATTATTTTAATGGCTGGTGTAATCACGGTTTTAAATAAGTCAACAACTGCGTTTATCATCTCGATTGGCCTAGGCTAGGGATCAATCTAAGCGGAAAAGCACAGCATACATGCTCATTATTGCTCATGTGTTTTTCTGTGTGCATGTGTTTTTGTGTGTTCTAGGGCTATTTCTAAAGTCAAAGTCAAAGTCAAATAATTTATGTCAAATAGGCACATTAAAGGTACTTTTGAACGTCAATGAAAAATAAAGAAATAGAATTGATTCTAGTTGCCCATTCCAAAAGGTAGCTTTCGTATGGAGAAGAATGGGCAAGAAACTCCACCGTTACTCTTTTGTGTGCACCAAATAAAGGATTTATTTGTCTATTTATCGAACATCACACACGTTTCCGCTGAGGAGATTATAGAGGTAAGTATGAGGAATAGGGTGTAAAGTTCACTCATGCTCTATAGAAAAGGGAGGATCCTCCGACCAGACCGGTGTCGTGTCTGGCGGGGAACTGCCCAACGATTGATGTCAGGAAGTTATATATATGCTGATCGCGCGGTAAACTCCGCTCGCGCGATGTAGAATTTCGCGTCACGTCAGTGTGATGCCTAGTTCGCCTGTGGCGATGTAGATGCCGCCACAAGATCTGGCAACGTCGCAGATCCTCTTTTTCTGCCAATATGGCACTTGTCTTCAGAGTATTTTAGCTACAATGCAGATGGAGCGGAATTACGCGCGCAAAATTCCACTGCATAGGTTCGATTTGTCCCCAGTCTAAATCCAGAATGCAGTCCACAAAATAGTTACGCATCCTCTAAACGTAGTATTCCTGTTCTCGGGTTGAGCAAGGCTCTAATAGACCTTCATTTAGGCAAATAAGCCGCTTGCAATGACTCTGTGGCATTGTGTTTAAAACAGGGGAGATCTCAACAGCCACTGCTACACAAAGAGCCACTTCAGCTGGTGAATTGATACAAACAATATTGTTTCGACAATTTAGTCAAGTAGGTAAGTAATTGTGTGTGTATTTTTGACTAGGGAAATAATTCAGTGAAACAATGACGGGTGTCGTAAAAAATAATGGCTGCGGCCCAGCAGTGTACACAGATCGAAGAACAACAGAATAAAAAGCTAATATGGGCCTAAAACGGGCTTCTCCAAAACTTTACATTCGGATTTCAACATTTTTGTTAGTTTTATTCCTATAGAATATTTAGATTTTTGTTAAATTAGTGTCAAAGAACAAAACCTTTTCAACAAATTTGCACAAAAAATGCGTTTACGAAGCCTGCATAACTATATTGTTCGAAAGTTAAAAATTGCGCACCATACAACGGAATGTACGGTAAAATAGGAACTGTCATTTATACGTACATACCTGTTTTACCACATACTCCGTTGTATATCGCTGTGCGTATCCTTTATGGTTTATTTTTTATTTTTCACCGAGGATATCACATATTACGAAAATAATTAAGCTCAAAAATCGAACCTCCTTGAAATCGCTTTTGCTCAATATGTTTGTCTCACTTTAATACTAAACAGAAAATGAGACGAAAGATGTCGTTCTAATTTTCACCACGCGCACGAGGCGCCATTTGCAAATACACGCTATTTTCATATTAGAGAAAAGTTTGATAGTTAGGTATTTTTTATTCATTTAGTTGGTCTATAAGCTGCTATTGTAATATCTGTAAGTTTTTCATTAGACTCTACGTGAGCATTAGACACAGTGAAACACCATAACAATGGCGAAATCACGCCGGCGGCCACCGCTTGATTTATACACACTGCAGCTACACTAATTAACTGGCAAATTAATTATTATTGCAACCAGGAAGCCCTGTAAAGCCTCCTTTCTGTGATACTATTTGTCATAGTTAATCAGTTAACTGCGAGGGATCAGAGATTTGATCGCGAAATCCGTAATTAGATACATAGATTTCAGGCTTCGAGACTCGATTAACACAAATTCTCACATATGGGTGCATTTTTAAACCAAAAGAAGTTATAAAATAAACCCATAATAGGTGTGTATTTATCTACAACGCTACATGTGAACTACGCATTACACTGACGTCACGCAAAATCCTACATCGCGCAAGCTGAGTTTTCCACGCGACGTATACAATGTCCCGACATCAATCATCGGGCAGTTGCCTACCAGACACAACACCTGTCTGGTCGAACGAACCTCCCTTTTCTATGGAGGATGAGTGAACTTTACACCCTTTTCCTCATACCTCTAACCTCTATACATATTTTATTAACAAAACTAAACATACTATGAAACTTCGTCGAACCAAAAATGAACAGCACAGTCGATACGCAACAGTGGCGGTTAACACAACAACAGATCAAGCGTCATACACTCGAACATAATTGTATGACGCCATTATCTCTGAATTTAGATGTAGTGTCGCGTTAAGCACCGATCGTATAGCTTAATTATCTCCCTTCATACAGAAGCTCAGTCAAGCCGTGTGGATTACAAACCGCCGCGCCTGTTTATCGAACGAAGCCTCTAAAGCGATTGGTTTTCACATCATCTGCCTGATTCGCCAACTACGTACTCACATAATAGAGCCGTCACCGTTCACCTGGAAATATTCCAATATATTTTGCGGAGAACGTAAATATTTTCATCCGGACAGCATCGCGGTCAGTGCATCCAATTAATGCAGGCGTTGGACGAAGTCGCGCCGTTTGTAAAAATCGCCTTTACGCAGCGTCGAATGAAAACACATTGGCGGGCCGGTCGCCGGTCGTACGGCGGAGTACAGCCGCCATCCGCCCCGAGCACCGTCCCGCCATAATTATGACATAAAACCTGATAGTGTTCCGCTCACAAAAGATATTATTTGCCATAATCATTATGAATAGAGGTTATGTAGGTACGCGTAAGTGCGTACATGCTGGGCGTAACTAGAACTTATAGTAGGTATATTATGTATTTAGGTTATGAGTGTATAGATAGACTTATTTAGAAGCTTATTCTGCTGTTCTATTTTAGGGATGTAAGTGTATTTATAAATGTTTTTAAAAGTTTAGTTTTAAAAAAAAATTGAATTATCGACAATGTGAATTGTAAATTATTTCTGCTTATTTTCCTGTTGATTTTACTGTCGCGAATAAATTTAACATATTTTCCCATCAACTGTCAGAAACATGAAGATCAGGCGAAACAATATTTGTGAATGGTGCGGGTTCGGCCCGCGGCTGTCCGGCCCGTGTTTGCCTAGGCCGGCCGGCCATATTTGCCGTTGGTGTCGCCAGCGCCGGTCCCCACATAACCACTAATCATATTTTATGGTGCCCGCTTAACTCAAATATTCGATTTGGATTATACGACGCACGGAAAAAATGCGACGCAATTTTCCATGTTTTATGAGAGATTGTAATTTGAGGAGTTGAATTAATTCTATCGATCGCGTCGATATCATCGGAAAGTTAGTAATGCGGTCGTTGTCGTGAACTAATGATCGAGAATCGTTCAACAGTTACCATCGAATGATATGGGGTTAACAGCGTTTTAGGCTTGTGCGTTTATTTGCGTGATTTACCTATTAAGTAATTAAAATTTTATACCGGAATGTATTTATAGAATTACTACAATTTAATCTATAATTATATTAGGTATAACTCGATTTTTCGGTTACCCCTCAATGCCCCGTCGCCTCTTACACGGTCTACACAACTCGTGTTATCTCCACGGTTCTGTCATATTATTGATAATATTTAAAACCTCATATACAGTAATATTTTGACGTTGACAGGCACACAGAAAAATCAGGTGTTATGTTAGATGTGACCTTTCATCTAACATAACAAGGTAAAGAAAAACTGCATTGATAATACTCTCCGCATTATTGAATCAATACAAACAATAGCTTTCCGATGGGTACTGCGGAGTGGTACTGTCCTTTTTAACCCATGAAAATGTGTAATTGTCACGACACTATCCCACAATTTACGTTTGATATGCGAATGTTCCGCGTGACAACACGCGTAGCTTGTCATGCGTCACGTGACTGATAGCTTTAATATAGTCCCGTTGATTATCCAGCGGAGCGGAAACGCCAAACGGTAATCTAGATTTAATACCACGGCTCATCGCGGCTCGGCCTGCCTCGGCATTGTCCTTGTACCTACGCACTACGTGTGAGTACACCCTGCTTGTTAATTGAACTGTCTGAGATTTCTAATTTGTGAGTTCGTTGCGTATTGACAGATGACAACTGTTAGCTCGCTATCGACTGTCTAGATTAGCAAACGGTTAATTTTAATTTTAAAATTCGAATTGACAATGTATTCGAAATTCTATTTCAAATTCAATGGCGCAGCATTCTAAACAGTTACATTCTGTATTCGAAAAAATCTTTTAAAAGCCGATTATTTCAAAACTAGAAGCTATACTGGAGTTCGAATTTTAAAATGCCTTATAAATAAGGTTCAAGCGGGTACCTAATGGAAGTTGAAAGACTAGAATAAAAATAACAGCCAGTATTTGAGTTGTCTTTTAAATTGCTTGCTTAGGCAGAAACTAGGGCTAAACTAGGCATCGGACCATTTATTATAATTAGCGTGGGCGACTAACAAAATACAATTTTCTTTGTTATTTCTACAACTATCCCGAGATATTTTATGAATTAATATCTTGACTCTTACAAATTTCCTTTTTACACCACTTTTTATTTATAACGCTACACATAAATTTTGATTTTTAATAAATGGAAGGTCCGGAAATACCGGTTGTCCATTCAATATTTTTCATATGAATCACAGTTAAAGTAATTTAAAACCATTTTCAAATGCCGACGAAAACATTGTGTCAGTCGTAATAAAGCTGGGAATAGCATTCTAATGAATGATATTGGTCCTCCTGTGGGATTACAAGTTAATCCTCTTGAAACGGAACCAGTGGCCCCGGAGTGCGGTCTGCGGGAGGCACGGGAGGTAATAAAATTCTTACGTCATCGGTGGACCGACGGACTACGGGCTCAAGGTATTACCGCCTCATCTGCTTTGTTTTTTTTAAATGTAATTCACAGATCATTTCCCCCGAATTAGCGAAGTTGAATTTTGATTCCGAAAGGCAGCGATTACTTTAAATTAGGAATTGCTAATTAGTGACTCCAGTGAGACGGTGCCCATTGATAGGTAATTCGTGCCTTCTGTTCTTTCTTCTGTATGTACTGAATTTAAGTTCTCAAGCGTCTTAACTTTTGAGGAATATAAAATATACAATAGCTACGTTCCTAGTCTTGTTTCGCACAATGCATATCCTGTGCGGTAATAAAATCTCAAGGAAGCTAAAATAAAATTATTACAAACCTGAGTCACCGGCTCACAGCGCGGATCGTGACATTTCTCGCTCACCATATTCAGTCGTTAGGCGAGATTTTCTTCTTAAGAACCTTTGAGTAAACTCTTATTTCTACGAAGTATTCCGCCAATGTCAGTTTCCTTTGTTCCTTCGTCTATACAATGACATTACTTCAAACCGTAAAGCAAGCATAATAGTTGACACTAGTAAAAGCTTTCGAGGTCGTGGATATAAAAAGAAAACAATATTAGTGTTGTGGTTCGGGTGGCACATTAATATACATTTGGCTGCGGAGCCGCGGGGCGGGGCGAAGGGGCGGGCCGCAGTTTCATCACAAATTGAACAACAAAATAAAATAGCCTTATTTATTTCAGTTACTCAGCCATTACAGGTGAATTAAGTTTACGTCAACGTAAGCCCGCAGTGACAATAGTTCGCTCTAAATTAATCGAAACAACAACGGCGTACAAAGCCAATTTGAAACCAGATGAAAGCATTACGTTCTTAATAAAAGGGTGGTAGTGAAGATTAATGTTTTCGTTATTTTCTCTCTATCACATCACAATACTCAGTTAATTAGTTTAAATAACAGTGTTTCGCCAGACGCGCAAACAGAGACCCTTAATGAAGGCAACCAATTCTCGGGGTTGAACCGAAACGGTCTTTCATTTCAGGCTTAAAGGCGCAGGGCGTCGCAATACGCTGCGAGTTTGCCAAAAACAAGCCCAATAACGGTCTGGCAAACAGTACAAATGATACGTTAGTGACAAAACGACGTACAGACGACCCTCCCGTGCCGCGCGAGCAGCGGAGACAGACGCTGACGAGCAAGACGGGAAACAAGACAGGTTATTATCTCCCAACGAGCCAAAACACGTCAGAAAACCTCGGATATTTTCCACACGTCGTCGGGTATTCACTGGAGACTGGAAAAGAAAATTAGTTACTGAAGATTTCTTGTTTTTGTCTGAATGCGTTGCGTGATTTTCATTGTTAAGAAATAACAAACGCCACCTTTGAAATTGAAGTGCGCGCACGGAATATCAAGGAGTACGCACACGTCACACGAGAGACTCTTGTTTAGGATCCTGTAACCCGGAGTGTCCCGCTACTTTTAAATTAAATTATTTCCTCTACGTCTTTTGTGGTAAAACTACTTCCACTACTTGGAACGAAAAAAAGTAAAACGTGATAAAGTCAGGTTAGCACCGGGTCTGTGTGGAAGCAGTGGCCGCAGAATGTAATGATATCCTCTGTCGCATATTTCGGAGCAGACCGTTGTTCCGCGCTGCCGCTTTGTATTCTTTTGGTTAATTTTTTGCCGGATTAATTTGTCTGCGTATTCAAATTGCAAATTGTGAGATAAAAGGATGACCTTTTTACATTTGTTTTGCGAAAGATCCGGGATTTTTCCCGAAAAATATCGGTACGAAAATGAAGCTGGAACGAAAATAATGTGGTGTTAATTTTTTTTTATATTGTGTTTTTTGTAAAATATTTAGAATATTTTGTCGGTTACAATATCAGAACATGGCTCGACTCAAGCAACACGTCGAGCTTGATAAAGGGTGACATTTTCTTAAGTTACAGCATTCTCTTACCGATTCAATATCCTTTTTCTATTTTACGTCTGAGTTTTCACGAGACATGAGCAAAAAATACAAACACTTTGTAAATCTTTTTACAAACCGAGTTGCGATATTAATTTACGAAAAAAAAAAGCTTTATACAACGAATTATAGCAGCAGGTTAATGCAGAATGGAAAACGGATTTTTACTTACAAAAGTATCTATGTGTCGTATGTTTGACGACGAAGGTTTTTACGCACATAATCTGAATTCCGCTTGATGTTAAACGCAAGCCTGCGGCAATTTTTGAATATCGATACCGGACCTCTGGTTTCTACGCCATTAGTCTTCCAAATTGCCCATCTTTCAAACCTAAATATGTACTACAACCCGAAGTAAATTATTAGAATGCGTAAAAGGGACGCACACAAAGATTAATTCCGCTACCCATGCACGCACGTTGTATTTAGGTTAATATATTCTAAGACAAAAACAAAAAGTTATAATCTCCGAAACGCAATTGTTGGAATAAATAAAACGTATAAGAAGCGTCATCCTCTTTGACGATTTACTTCAAATTGAGTATATCAAAACAGACGCAATATTCTATTGTAGCGATTGCTAAATTCTTACAAGGAGTATTTTCAATTCGGCGCCGCTCGAGCAAGTGGTGGAGGCGCCGAGCCGCGTTCCCTCCCTATATTTTCCTGTATATTTTTTCCCCTCTCTATGAAGAAGTCATAAATCACGTGGATGTAAATCTGTAGCATCCAGTTGCGGATGAGTGACGCGCCATTATCGCTAGTCGGTGGAGGCCCGCCACAGGCCTAAAACTTGACGCCGAGCTAAACTTTTAACTCCAACAATCCATTTTATCCGTCGTAGCTTACTATGATAACTTGAATAATAGTGAGTTTAATATCATGTTGATTGTTGAGAAGACACCGGTTGAACTTGTGCTGAACTTTGCTTTGGATAACCTTGAAATAATTAAGTAGCCCAATATTTGATTTGATTTTAATATACTGACAAGAATATGGACCTGGTCCGAAATAAATGTTTGTCATATCATTTGAAGAGATTTTAATTACAAATTGATGAGGAATCATTTGATCTAAAAAACGTTTTGGGAATTTTCGGCTCGTGAATTCGTGATTTGATGAGAACCTAGTCTGCATGTTATTAAAACCTACCTATAGTTATCCATACAACAGAATTTTCTCTATCAAATTATTACAGAATCAAGATCCCATGCAAAAAAACTACAAAATCTCCTCTCTCGTTGAACATAAACATTAATCTAATAAAATAATGGAACGTCACACACGGAGATTTTGTTTGTGAAGTACGTTATTGTTCGTAATAAGCCAACACGTCTCCGGACTGCCACATCCATCATAGTCCCGGAGTCATGACTGCGTGTCTACGACCATCCGTCACGCGCTCTGATGATCTTGGGCCAAGATTCCTCTTTGCGAAAGATTGCTCACAAGTTGGGCTATGTTGGGGTGGTTTTTTCGGGGTCGGACTCGTATTGAATCGACGATTCCTGACCACGATTTTTTTTCTTGAGTACTTATAGATCTGTGTTCGTTCTGTTTTAAACTAATTAATAGAAAAAAAAAGAATGGTACTTAATCGATTTTTCTCCATAGGTTAAGTGATAGTATTTATACAGTTAAAAGGAAAACTATAAGAAAGCGAGCATAACTGAAATCTCACAAAAATTTAGACTTGTCTCTGTGATAGACTTCGATTTTACAAAAAAAAAACAGGTCTACTTATGACTAATAGCTTTCGTTCTTTATAGCGTTCAAAATAAAATGTAATTATTGTCATCCCCACAGTAGACACAATCTTTTGTGTGTGGACTATATTCATAAGAATTACGTAATAATCCTAACTCCTCTCTTTTATTATAATATATATTTATATCCATACTAATATTATAAATTCGAAAGTAACTGTATCGTCTGTCTGTATGTTAACTTTTTACGCCTAAACCCCTGAACGGATTTGGCAAGGAGATAGATGGCATCCCGGGGAAGACATGAAGATGCTTTTTATCGATATACCACGCGGACGAAGCCGCGGGCGGAAGCTAGTATATATATATAATATTTTAAATGGGAAAGTGAGTTTGTTTGTTACGCTTTCACGCTAAAACGGCTGAATGGATTTAGATCAAATTTGACACATGAGTACTGGGTAGGTATACCTGGAATAGGACACAATATATCCCGATATTCTCACGGGATCGACATTTACGCGGGTGAAACCGTGGCGCGCAGCTAGTATATACACTTTTCGGTTTCAGGTATTCCAAGCCTCACTTTTCTTCATCGTTTAAAAGTAAATTTTATTTCTTCATTTTCATAGATAAAATTGATTTTATCAAAACTGTTCAGCATTTGCTGTACAATATTATAAATGTCAAAAAACTGAAATGCGTGTTTATTTACGAGTAGTAAATCATAGTGAGTTATTGTTTTAAATACTCACACAATTTTCTTTTACTTTCAGGTAAGCCGAAAATCTATCTAACTTTCTGTTGATACAACCCTGGGTGAGACGAGGTAAGTAAATATGTTAAAAAAGTAATTATCTATTCTGGTATTTTTTGTCCTTTAAATTTTGTACAAAAAACATACGCCGGAAGCACGCCTCCGCCGCGAACAATTGCAGCGAAATATTTTTTTTTTTACACCATAATCTTAATTGTAAGAAAACTGCTGAAAAAGTGCTGTAAGTAAATAGTCATTTTAATCTATTATTTAATAATACGTCATAAGTTTAAACAATTTAATACCGAAGAAACGTAGATAATTCCGTTAATTAGTTACGTCCAACTTGTCGGCAACGTAAATTAAATTAATTAACAGTTTAAAATTTTAAAATTTACAATTGTACTTCTTAACAAGTAGTTACCGTTCAAAAGTTGCCAGAAATTTAACTTAATCAAATCGTTCGTGGTCGACGTTAAACCTATTTTGTGAACAGACTTCACCTCAGTTAAACGGGTTACTTTAAATAGCACTTTAGCTAAGAAATACTAACTTTTATATTTGCATTTATTATTTTCATCTGTTAATATAGGAAATGAGAAAGTCTGTAGTGAAAGACGGTTTATTTAAATGCAAAAAGTAAGTGAATAAAGTGAATTAGTTTTGCTAGAAAGTTCTTAAGGCGGCCATTGCAGACTACCTATGTTTGTATGTAATCTGTGAGAAACTGCTGCACATTCATCTATGATATTCCTTGGTTGGTTCTTAAAGCATCTTTGATGGCATAAGCTTGACTTTCTTGGGATATCCCGACTAGTCCGTACTCAGCGCTTGTCCTCCAAATTTATCATCCGCACAGCCAAAGTGTTTAACTCTCTGCTAGCGTCTGTGTTTCTTCAGGTGGACCACCTTTAACCCGTCAGCCTTTAAAGCAAGAACGAACAGGCATCTTCTAGGCTTGCTCGTTCCATTGTAGACCTCGTCCATCGCTTTCCACCAGGCGAGATCGAAAAGCGAGGTAGGCGAAGTCAAGAGCAGTTCCATCCTAAACGTGTTTAACTAATTATAATAGGTATTTCTAAGCAAAAATTATTTAATGGACAAACACATTTTTCTTTTTCCCTGGGTCTTTTTCTGCTTCGCCTTTCAATGGCTGAAAATGTATTATTTAGCAACTCATTCTTCTTCTAGGTATTCTTTAACAGTTGTATGAAATGGCTAGGCCAATATGCCGTGTTACCTATAGGTATAGGTAACACGGGTGTCAACTGGCTTAACAATTAATTTCTCTGACTGTACCTATACCGAGCCTTTTGCAGGACTCCTACTAACTTCGTCTCCTTTGCCCGTTACTGGCTAAACTTTTTCTTACGGTAATGTTTGACTAAGAAAAAGCTGCATACTGAAAACACTGCCACATTTTCACCTCCCCCAAGGTTCACGACATACTTTCACATAATTAGGTCAATTAAACATTTTTACGTTGATAATTATATGGTAATACTCTTAGCATGGGGTAGTCTTGTAGAAATTATATTAGTTTTATAGGGCAGAGTGTAATATTATTTATCAATTTAGAAGTCACTTCATGATCTAACGTGGGCATAATTTACTTGGCTTTTAATATTCATTTGGAACGCACTATGCCTTGATGGTTACCATAAATAAAGCATCGCTAATAACATTGCGTTAATTTCTATAGCAAGTCTACAAAATAACAATTATAATTAATAGCAACAATAAGTCCTCCGGAACTTACCGAGTGTTATTTTCAGGGTGCGATTTCCGGGTTAGATCGAATAATATCGTATGTTTTGTTTTGTTCAGTAGGTAATAAACAATATACCTACCTATACACTATTTGGAATTACTTCCAAAAAAGTTAATTCTCAGCATTTCAATAACTGATTATGGCAATTTCTTTAAAAACGCCTCGGCGGCCGCTGCGGCGCCGACGGGCGTGGCGATCTCGTGCTCTGTGGTATTGCAGACGTTCATTGGTGGCGTTGACTTCTTAGAATAGGCTTAGTTGCCAAATGTCATAAAAAATACATATATAACAGTATCTACATCTCTGCCCATCCCTTACCACAAGGTCGTTTGAAAACGTCGTAACATGTTATTATTATAAACTACTTACAAATGCAGCTATTTAGCAGGTGACTCCATTGTATGGTGCATTGCATGTCGAGCTATGCCATAGCGTGCATTAGCCAGCCCATGAATTTGCCCCGCACTATACTCGTAGCGTGAGCCACCCTACTTAAGTTTAATATTTCTTGTGAAATTTCTGATTTAAATGTACTATTATGGAGTGCTATATTTTCGTAACCTAGGCACCATAGAAAGCTCTAAAATGAAATGTGAAATTTTATTTTGAGTAAATTAAGTATTGTTATTAATGATAAAAAATGTGTTTAAACAGTTAGTGATTAATTAACTAATAATAAACACGTAGAAACTTTTTAATATTTATACTTGCAAACCTTTGTAGTTTCACATATTTTATTTAGTGTGGTTATTCGGTTGTAAGAAAAGCAGATATAAAAATACGGGATTAGAAAAATGGTTTTTTGTTACAAACCTACCATTTTTCGTATCATTTTTTTAAAAACCTTTTCGTACAAAACCTCCAAAAACTTTTCTTCTAATTATTTTCGTGTGCCGAAAACATCAAGAAAAGCAAAGCACATAATTAAAATCCGCAAAGTAGAACTGAAAAACTAAGCAAAAGTGAAATATCACACACGAGAACTTATGCGCTTAAGTACCAGACTTATGGTACTCACGAAAATTAGTCCTTGCATTCATTAAGGCTAGCTAGGAAATAAAAACAGAGTAATGGCTCCTGAAAATACTGTCGGGATTTAAAAGAGAACGGTTCTGTTTGACTAAGTTAAGGTGCCGTTACACGGGCAATTTAAATTGGGCAGTAATTTTCAATTCACTATAAAGTCACCGCAATACCGAGCAATTTACGAAAAATCAAACATTGTAGCAATCGCTCCTAGAAGTTCCTCCATCGCATGGAGCGACTTCAGTAAGTACCTACTACGCATACGCATTGGCCCCTCTATTAACAAACGTTGCTTAAAGTTAAGTAATGATTAGAGACTATTTTACCATACATTTTTGACGTTTAAACGTCTCTTAACTTAAGGCAACGTTCATGAATAAGCCCCATGATATTCAGCCATTCACATTAGTGACATTTAGCCATCTTACATGACTAAATGCCACCAATGAATGTAGGTAATAGGTATTGCCAAAACAATTTAAGCAATTTTCGGCAATTAAAAAAATATTGCTCCACTAATTTTCCATTGCCTTAGGCAATAATTGCTGAAAAAGTTGCCCGTATATTTGCAACTTTAACACTGTGACCTTTGGAGCTATACTTAGTCACCTATAACTATGTCGTTGTTCTGCAATGGAAGAAGATTGAAAATGCATATTTAATTTTCGTTTAAGGTGTAGGTCATCTCATTACAGCCTTTTCTGTGTTACTTGTACTATTTTAAGGGTTTTATTGCCTACGGTGTTTGGGGAAACGCAATTGTTTTTGTGATTGCTGGGGTAAAGTTTGACTCATAGGAAAATTATCAAGCAATCGTGAATATGGGTCGACTAGTTTTAGACTCGAAAGTAGACTAATCGTTAGAAATTATATCAGACTAGCTGCGCCCGCGGTTTCACCCGCGTAAGTCGCGATCACATGGGAATATGGGGTTAAAAAGTATCGTATTTCCTATTCCAGGTCATGGTTTACCCCTGTGCCAAATTTTATCCAAATCCGTTCAGCCGTTTTAGCGTGAAAGCGTAACGAACAAACCCACTTTCGCATTTATACATAAATGTAATTAGCATAATTAGGATTTTCGATTGAGTAGGTAAAAAGAGGTTGCTGCTCATCTTTGATATTCATATTTTACGATGTTTATCGAGAATTTGCAAATAAAGATCTTACATATAAAATGCAATCCGATCGTCCAGTCCAAAATAATAACACTATTTCCGTGGATATCATAAGAACCAAGTAATACATTATATTAGGTTTAAGCTTTATTTACCTCTAAATTAATAACATTATACCTACTGAAAACTACTAAAATCATTCCATGCATGAGAAAACTGAAAAGTCCACACATTACACACGGCTTGTTCTTATAAGCCAAACGGCTGATGTCAATAGGGTGGAAAATGATAACATTTAAAATAAGTTTCAGCATCTGAATCCGACTATTTATAACATATACAAGCACTAGTTATAACACTGCAGAACTTGGATAACAGAGATGAGCAACCTCAGCACCCTGTTACCATTTTTGTGTCGTAAAATCTTAATTTTGGAAAGACTTAGAAAGAAAGAAAAGTATAAGTATGCGCGAAGTATTAAACAGCGCTTACGTAAGCAAGATCCTCTCGGAATGGACGAAGATTTGCATGTTAACTCAGTTTTCATAAGTAATAGTTTAGTTTAGTTGAAATAACCCCGGTAACTTTGTTTGGAACGAGCCAACTTGACGATTACTCAGAAATATTTAGAATGTAACGAATAGTTGGAAAAGTTATATTAGTTTTAGGGACAGATGATAGGAACTATTGTAGTTTATAGTGGTGTCGCAAACATGTAGATAGTGTAATTACTTCCTTACAAACCAAGTGCACCCCTCTGCGAACTGTAATGTAATAATACCTGTGGTAAACAAAAGTTTGTTTAAAGCTGTTAAATTTAAAAGGGTTAATGATATTTCTTGGCAGCAATAAATAACTTACAAATTGTTAAAGGTGTCCCGGGGGCACAGACTGCGCCCCGCTGACGAATCGCGGAGGAATAAGTTTTTCCACTCAAACTTTATTCGCACCTCAAGTTGCGCCATCTGTCTGCTGCTCCTTGCAACTTATATTCTTACTTCAAATGATTTAGTTTGGGAGTACTCTTTCAGAAAATATTTTCTTTTGTTGCTAGACGTATGAATGTACAATAGCTTCCTCGACGTCGGTACGTTTTCTATACTGACAATAAGTTCACAGGAGCCGTTTTGAGATTTACACAATCACATTTCACTATTACCTGCTGGGGAAATATATTGTTGTATCTTGTACAAGACTCGTGTCACGTCAAATACCGCGGCTGAATCTTGTATATTGAAGATTTTGTTGTTTATCGCGTGTACAACCCACAAAGACACAATGACAAAGAAAATAAACTAACATAACGAAAAACACAGATTTGCATGAGATCCCTGACAAAACATTTCTCTGCTATAAACCTATTTCAGTTACAGTGCACTTGTTGTTTCAGTAAGAGTTCCGTAACAGATCTAAAGCACATAACCTACCTTTCAAAAGCTACTGTCTTATTCTCTCGCAAGTGAAACCAACAAAATGATTCCCCTAAACTTGATACAGACACCAATAAATCTAGCGTCGAGATAAGACTCAATAAAGTTGCCGGTGGCTCGAGCCTGTCATAATTTTAAGAGTGTTCATAAATCCATCAATATTTAAGCTCTCAGACCACAATATTTTTCTTCGTGGCGAACAAGCGGGAGGTGCGTCACACACTGCCACATAAATTCCGATAATCCCTGGCCTGTGCACATCGCGCTGCTACTTTACGGTATTCATGGCTTGTATTCATGTGTTTGCTTTGCGGGCGGACGCCGCCAAGACTTAATAATTCGAGAGTAATATTGATGTACACAACGTTTTACCGACGTACGCAAATGTTGTTCACTAAACGCTTTCTAAATTAAACCTTCCCACGTCAAAAACCAAAATAGAAATGGATTTTTCCTTACAGCAGGTTCTTTCTAAAAATACCTGGTTGTTTATGGTTAAATTAATGGTGAAAGATAATTTGGGAATGGCAACTTTTTTTTTTTTAAACACGGGATTTCTTTGATCTTTTTGTATTGTCAAAGCCTTCCAAAATATTTACGTTTTAGTGTTCTTTTCTATCTTGATTTAAAAAAGAGCAAATAATCCGTACATGTATTATTTGCTCTTTTTTCATCCTCATGTAAAAAACTTACCTACCAGAAAAAAAAAACGAAAAAATTTAAGAAGCAAGTATGAAGACAAAAAGTACCTAATATTTTTAAGGAAACGTGCCGTTTATACGTAATATGAAGCACATAAATATTTTCTATTTCGCCCATGTCCCAGCAACAAATTGCGAATAATCGTCATATGTTATGAAGTGTCGCGAGTGTGTTTGCATTCCGCGGGCGCCGCGCGTCTCCGAACAAATTGTATTAGACGATGCCAATACGTGACCCTAAGAGAAATTCACGCAACAACATGTGTACTGTACATCGGCGCCATTTTGGTTTTTTTCGATATGAAAATTAGGAGCCCTCCTCCGTGTTTGTCAGTTTTAGCACGAATTCTCTCGAAGGGGAATCTCTTTTTTTCGCGTATGTTGGTATATTACTTACGTACTTACATTTGTGCGTGTCTACGTCAAATGATTTTATGATGAGTTTATTATTTCGTGTGTTTATTATTTAAAATCATAATTTTATTAATTATAACAGGCGGCAACACTTATTTATTTTAATTTTAATGAATACCCAATGTGGATTTCATGGTTCATCATCGATGTGTGCACTTCGCCGAATCTGTGCCAAACTCATCAAATTAGCAGAGACAGCAGAAGAAACTTGGAGTATTTAATGCGTAACAAAAACATTGTTGTAATTGTATTATTCCGAGAAAAACAAATATCTTAAGCGAGCTAGTAAAGCTGACTAGGATAGCATAAATATGTTGAGCGTGGCGGCGGTAGATAGCAGAATATTTATCGCTTACGGTGCCCGCCGTTATTGGACTTGTCTTTTCGTCGTTTAAGGCGCACGGTGATGTGTTTATTCAATTTGCTGCCGTGGGAAATATTGTTACCTGCCTGCCACCGTTTACTCCTGTCGACTACACTCGTCTCACTGCCTTGGGATAATGTTGGGGATGTCGTGAGGAATCTATGATGCACCGCTATGAAGCAATTTTATGCAATGAGGCAAGTCCATCCATGTGTTTAAATAAAGCAATATTGTAGTTTCTACATGTCTGTTACAAACTACATAACTGCATATTAGATTTCGGGAAAAAAGCCTTTCCCAATAATTGACCACCTTTTTATAAATTAGCAATTGGTCCTAAAGAAAGCACACGATACATCAATCACTGTGACAATATCGCACACAAAAAACATGAACATTTAATCAAATCAAACATATTCAACTAGTTTACAACACGAGAACCATTTACGTCGTGATGAAATATTGAAAAGTATCGATATATCAGTTGGGTGGTATCAACCAAACATTTTCGTTATGGATTCGGTGCATTTGTAAACAATATTCATCGAGTTTTGAGTGCGGACGGCCGGACGGATGGATGGACGAGCCGCGCCGCGTGTCGCCGTCGGCTGTCTTTAATTTTATATAGACCGTTGTTTGCACACCCGAAATGTTCATTCCCAACGTTACGATTCAATAAATTGGTACCTATTCGATGACAAACATTATCTGACTTTGTTAACATATAAATGTTACCTCGCATCGTTTCATCTGCTGACCTGTCGACTGTTTTGTAAATGGCAAATTATGATTTATTTATTAAACTCCCAATTTTTTTTGCAATGAATTAAACGTCATCATCTGCCTAGCCTTTTCCCAACCATGTTGGGGTCGGCTTCCAGTCCAACCGGATGTAGCTGAATACCAGTATTTTACATGGAGCGACTGCCTATCTGACCTCCACAACCCAGTAACTGGGTAATACGATACCCCTTGGCAAGACTGGTTGTCAGAGTTTCGGGCTTCTGACGACCCGTAACGACTGTCAAAGATCCACAAATGACAGCCGAGACCAACGCTTTAACGTGCTTTCCGAGGCACGGAGGAGTCTCGATATGTAAAGATGGTCACCCATCCACGGACCAACTCCGGCAAGCGTAGCTTAACCTGATGAATCGACCGATGCGGCTGTTATTACTTAGCCACGAGCTCCTCGATGAATTAAACACGAGTGTCCAATTTTTTTTGTTAAAGCGTACCTCCCTAATAGCACAAGTTCTTTTCTTTCCAATAATATCGTTATCTAAGACGATGATAGACTTACAACGGGGAAAACTTGCGTGATAAAACGCCCGATTAGTAAGACGGGATCTAAATATAATCTAAACTTTTACCACTAAAACAAAATTTGTATCGTCAATTCTGGTTTAAACGGGAAACTCCGGAATACAATTCCTCCTCACATAACGGGGCTTTTAACGAGACCTTTTTCGTGAAGTAACTAAAAACATCCCCCACAATGATCTATTATCTTCTCACGAGGACAAGTTAGCGATCTCCTTCCGTCTATTTTCACAAGTAATAACTAAATTTATCGTCAGACTTTCGGTCGTCGTCGTTGAGTCTTCCAATATCAGTGTTAGTTTTGTAGTCGGGTCACGCGCGGCCGGGCGGTGCCGCGGTGGCGGCGTCGCGGGCGGCGGTGGGCGTGCCCGTCGTGACGCACTGGTCGGCGCCGCGTCATTAAAATTAAGCATCATTACTCTTGTAAAGCGAGTCGCGGTGTACCGGAAGGCGGCGGCTTATTGGGAAGTTTGTCGCCTCCTGACGCCTGCTAATCCTCCGCTTTATTGCTG
Source organism: Lithophane leautieri (assembly GCA_949152455.1). Taxonomy (NCBI): domain Eukaryota; kingdom Metazoa; phylum Arthropoda; class Insecta; order Lepidoptera; family Noctuidae; genus Lithophane; species Lithophane leautieri. Next base: position 7,974,403 of record OX424462.1, on the reverse strand, counting down.
TTCTAACAAATGATTCCCCGCTGGTGACGCCCCGAGATGTGTCGCACGTCGCTTTACACCCACATGCTAATATAGAGCCTCCCTTAACAAATTAACTTGGCCTCCGTTTTATTTTATTTTGTACTGAGACTGCGGAATGTAAACATAGATATATGTACAGACCTACCTACCTACCCATACAGAGTCAGATAATAAAAATAATGTATCCGAGAGCAACACATCACGGAACACGTTTCAGTTCAGACTGAACATCAAGAAAAGTCAAAGAAAAATTCCGCCATAAAAAGTATACCCGTAAAAACTTCAGCCGGTTCGGTGTTGGCTTTGAGGTGAATAAAGTGAAGAGAGAAAGTATAAATATTCATTCGGAGAAAGAAGCCACGCACAATAAATATAAACTTTTATTTCAGTTCACCATTAGTAAAGCGGCGGGAGACGCATTGAAAATTCGACTCGCGACTTCTAATTAGAGAGGACACGGCGTCCTTTCTTCCCGAGTTCCTTTATTAATGGAAAAGTTCATTCCAATTGATTTCATATTTAACATCCTTTTCTGTCTAAGCTTCTTAAAATACAATAGAAAGTTGGAAACTGATTATTGTGTACATTTACTTGACTGAATCTTCAAAACTTTAATGATGTTTCTTGGTGGCGAAAAATATAGGTATCGTGGACAGTTCGCGTGCTGAATTACATTTGGAATGCGTCGTGTAGCACATGAATTACGCATGAAAGCGGCCAATGAGCGCAATGTACTGTAATGCTAAAAGTCTCAGCTGAATAACACGATACATTTTAAACTCAAAGGTTCAAAGCGTTGCTTCAAATAAAAGTTTTTGTGCGATGAACGTTTGACAGGTACACAATAGTGGTGTGGTATTGTTCCAATTTCAGAGCGTGTATCGATACATGGGTTTTTTTCTCATAAAAGTATAACGTATTAATTGGAATTTCTCACAAAGGGGCAGGTCGAGACAAAGGCTCCCGCTGCGCTGCGGTGCCGTGCCGCTGTGCCCATCCCGTGCCGCTGACGTGCGGTATCATCGCTAGTGTGTGTGGATGAGTTTCATTTGCCCATACAGTTCCTAGGAAGCTGCGATGAGATTTTTGCATTTAAGTAGTATGTACCTACTTCTAGGAAAATCTGTTACAGTAAACAATAGGAGGCTTAAAAAAGAAACACACGACCTATTAATTTATTGATCAGGAAAAATACTAAATCTTAAAGTTCATCCCATTATGAATCTACGTCTAATAAATCTACGCTTCCCTGGAGTCTCAATTCCTTTAAAGGTTTTTCCAATTTTCTCATATACTCGTAGCTTCGGCTCTGCAGCGCAAGTAACTTAAAAAAAAACGACACAAGCCCCGACTTGCGGAGAGGGCGGACGTCGGGAATTTCCAAAATATTTCCTTGTATAAAGGCAACAATATCGGTTATGAAGGTCAACTGTCTGTATAAAGTAAATTTATTCTGTTCGGTGTATTGGCTCATATAACTGGTGATCTCCGCGGCGACAGCGGTGGAATGATAACGGTCTAATTTTGGAGGCTGCGGCTCTATTCCTTATACGACCTAAATTACATTGCGGCCTCGCAACCGCCCTGAAAGGTTTTATTCATAAATCTACTGAAACGTTTCATAAAGTCTCGGAAAAATGTTCGCTTTTGATGGTTATTTAAAATAAACTTTTTACCTTTCGCGTCCGCTATTAAAGTTCGCTTATAATTCAGTAAAGTTCTCTTTCAAGAATCGAGTCTATCTAACAGTGAAGTTAGTTCACAAATATTCTGTGTAAACGGTAAGCGTTTAAGCTGGTATTTATTCGTAACGAGAGTTAGATACCTACTGATTACAAATTAAATACCCACTAAGCTCATCAAAGATCTAAAACGGTTAACGATAGAATATAATTTTGGTTTCGTTTTAATTAAATTCCTTGGTGAAATTAAAGTTGAAAGTCAATCAACGTGTAAAAGATTAATGAAAGATGGTTTATCGTAGCTATCTGAGTGACGGTGCGGGGGCGCAGGGTGATGAGATCGCCAAACATTGACTGTGCTAATAGGTTGAGCTAACGCCATCCGATTTGCCTAATGAGGAGCGATTCCACTCGCCGCCTAACTCCACACAGGAACATTATGCAAACTTGTGTTTAACTTCTATATCAGCTCCCGACTTGATCACAATACAACAATTGTTTAAAGATATGATAACTAACACGTGCTGAGCGAGTATTATGGAGATTGCTTGCCAAGGGAAGTTTCACGATATTACAGTAGATAACTTTGAAGTGCTGCTGCAGTCATTAGGATTAGTGGAGTGAGATTAAGATTAGTCGCACCTACCTACATATAAGTACCTTAATATGATGTCTTAGGTAGAATGGAGTGTTGCAAAGTGGCATTTTCTAAGAATAGACCAGTCAGTCTCTTTTCGTAAATATTTTAGAGGTGGCTGGTTGTTGTCTAGCTGGATGAGCATGCATTATTCTGAAGCCTCCGTTTCCTTCGAAATAGAATGGAGACAGTTCTAACCATCTATCTAATTGCGTAACTTATTTTCGTAACCGATTACGACTAATTTGTTTCATTTTGACAGTTCAGCAACATTCATTGCGTTATATAAGTTATTGCGGAGACTTTTTTTCGAACTTATTAAGCAATGAATTAGACATTTGTTTCAAACCAATTCCAATTCTGAATGATCGTGTATGACCCAATTAGGGTGCATAATTGGATTCAGGCCATTTTTTTTTTAAAGGGCCCTTGTATTTTGTTCCGTTAAGCTTTGAGTGGTCTAAAATGATTGATGCCTCCTATCCTAACGTCACACTGCTTTTAAATACATGCAACTAAAACCATAACCGACATAAACTAGAAAATGTATAAGCATTTAGTAGGTAGTCCGATCGATCGAGTCACATTGCAACAACCTCGATCATAGATACATACTAGTAATTCCATGTTTAGTGATGTGCCATATAGACGCCAGACAATTGCGCTGAGTTACTATATTTTATCTTTTTTATATCATATTCTCCCTTTATAGCTTGTACTCTTACAGATTAATGTAAAGATATGTTTTCTTTACTGAATGTATCAAGTAACTATCTACTAAAGTAATTGACAACGCACATAACATTAGTTTTTAGCTTACTACACATAAATTGTTACGACAGCACAATATATTTCGAAACTCTTGCTCCTTCAGATTCTAAATAACAGCTTTATTAGACGCAAACAATAACGTTTAAAACTTCCTAGAAATCATACTTCAGCAAAAAACTTTCTTGTTTTATTGTGTACTTAGATTGTATGTTTTCCTTTTTGTAAATAAATGTTCTGCTAAGAGTTAAAGTTTGATACTTTCCGTTAGCTTGAAAGTGAGGGAGCAGGTTACATACGGTTTAAAGAAAAATGATTAAAAAAGAAAATGTTAGTCATCGCTGGCCGTCGTCGTCGTCGCGGCGCCGAGGTCCGTCGGCACATATTGGAAGTAGACTTCTCCTCAATACTTTCCAAGCTAATGAATTCCGAAGGCGCTTCGGTTCGCTAAAAATAATACAAAACTCTGTTCCCACTTAGTTCCAAAGTTCCACCAGGGTAGTTCCAGTCACCGAACATTAATCTAGTTATAATTCCTAAAGCTCGGTTTTTTACTTCACGAACTTCCAAAAAGTGTACCTCTTAACTGTCACTTTTTTTAACTTTTCTTATTTATTGTACGTTTCTTTTTTTAAAGTTACGGTGTTAAGTTACCGTTACATTATTGCTTTGAACACTAACTTTGGTTACGAATTTAGAGCCAGGATTTTGTGGATCATAAAATTAATGTCTTGACACCGGCGCGTAACTTATTGTGGGTAATTTATGTACGCCTAAAGGAAAGTTTATTAATAAATATACATTTTACTGCGACACGCTTTATTTTTTCTGGAAATATGAACTTAACTGGCTTAGATACAGTGCTTCAATAAACACACGGCTAATGAAACAAACTAATAAACTTCTTTTGAACGATTTTACGGAAAATTTCGAGTACTATTTTCCTAAACAAAATTTGCCTAGCAATTTATTTGTAATGCCAGTATTAGAAACCAATCTCCAAGCACTTCTAATGCAGATTCTTCTAAATACAATCTCACATACCAAGACTTACCCAAAATAATGCAATTCCGAATCATGCATCTGACATATTCAATTTATTTCGCTGTTGCAAGCAAGACTACATCAAAAACAAGTCGAGAATTGAACTGCTTATTCTGAAACAAATTACTTTAAACTGGAACATTGTAGTAAGTCAACCAGCACCTCCTTAATTGCGAAACACATTTTCAATCACAATCCGAAAGATTTTGAAGGAAATTGCTAATCCATTGCCTCTTAAGATTGCAAAATTTATTTGCTCGACAACGTGTATAACGTAATGAATGTTGTTGAACTGTCAAAATCAAAGACATTGCCATTTGAAGTGTGTTACGCAATTACCCCACGGGGGTTGTGAGGGCAGGCAGGTCCTTACAAGGTTCTGTAAGTGTAAAGCACAAAGGTCCACATGGCTGGTCCGTCGAAGGGTTCCGTAGTCACGTTTCGCCTTATCGTACCTTCCAAAAACACTCGCTTTACGTCTCTGAATCAATATGACAAGCGTTCACTTGGATCGGATTGCTACCCCTGAATTGAGGGCGTTCGAGTTCGGGGACTTTTTTATTTTGTCATAAATATTAGCTATTATATGGAAGTTAAGGGGCGATTATCAATTCTTGAAGACGGGTCGAGAACGGGACGAGTATTGTAACTGTTCGCAAAGAATGCTTGAGGTTTTGTTGCTTTTATTGTTATTTTTTTTAATATAAGGATTGGTGTGATGAATATACCTATTTAAAAAAAAGGAGTAACTACTAACGAATGACAACAGTCAAGCGAGAAAATCAAAACACCTGATTGACCGAGCCCAGTCTACCAGAGAAAACGCCTATCTTTTCCTCCTAAATCGAATGAACACAAAATTAGCATTTTATCTAAAGTTATTAGTATCCACGTTAAATGGGATTGTTGTCCCCCCTTGTCCCCTGCCCATCACCCCCCGTCCCCTGTCCAGAGTGTTCTCGGGATCGCTGATTGAATCGCACCGATTATGACGTTAATCTGTTCAATGCAAATTGGACAAGCTAGTCATTTACATCCCTTTATCAGAATTCGGCGTTAAAATATTCAAATATTTATTGTTTTGCTAAACAGCTGTACCTCTCGGCTTTGTCGCACAATTGTCGGAAGAGTCGATAAGTTGGAACGTCACTAGACTTGGAATAAGATTTTCAGCCGTTTACCTGTTCGATAAATGAGGGATTAAACTTTATACTGGATTATCTTTTTGGCTTTAAAGGATCAAGATCGAAATGGAAGCTTACATTTTAAAGCATAAATTGCTAAACTGGATACATTAAATAGGTACACTTAGATACATATTACAAATGTTCAAGGCGGCGCCGTTTTTTTGTTCAACCTACGTGACTTGCTAAATAAGGTTCTTTCAAAATACCGCTTTACCCGGTCTAGATTGCATGATTTTGGAAGTCAAATCAAGTTTGCTGGTTTCAAATCTAATGTTGGCTGTTGGCACGCCCTGATTTCCTAGGGGCCCAACCAGCCTAGGGGTCCCACCCACCCAGCTACCCCCCGACCAAGCAGCTTGCCTGACAGACGGAAGAAAGAAAAAAAAAAAAAATTGACCCAGGTAAAGAACACAATATTAAAACAAAGGACAGAATAAAAAAAATATTGTGCGCCTCACGGCTGCGCCAAACAGGCCCAGTTCAGCATGAATACTAGTCAACTAGTGCTTGACGCTGGTTTTCAACTGGACCTTATGTTACGAGGACGTCTTACGGACGGCATACGGACAGGGCCGGATTAATCACGTAGCAGATGTGTAGCACATGCTACAGGCCCCGCGCTCATATCATGTTGGGTACCTATACCACCATGTCCTATGGAATATTATACCTACTAGCAATGGTAAAAAAGAAATCTGACATCTCCGAGGCAGCATGTAATTTAAAAAAAAAAAAAAAGTTATTTATTCTACTACTATTCTATATTCTATTCTACTACGCTGAGAATCAGCAATTTTCGAACGTCAAAATTACATAAGACAGTCCCCCAAAACGCCCACCTTTCACCACTTCCTAGTGCTTTAGCTGGGAAGAAGAAGTGGCGCAACAAACTCCCCAGGAGCACAGCTGTCTGTTCAGTTAGAAACAATTGATTCATTCAATATACGTTGTTTTATGTTCTAATTACTTCTGAAATCTGGGGTTAATCACCGCCATTATAATTACCTATACAAAGAGAAATCCCATTAAATGTAGGTACTCTAAATGAACTAAATCCTATTTAAGAAAGACTAGAAACAGTAACTCTCTTGTAACGAAACTAATTTCAAGACGTTTGTACCATTATTACGGTAACGAAACATAAAATACACGCGTGGCGCACACAAGTGTACTAAAGCTATTCTTAACACTACTTCTGACTACAATTTGTTTATTATAATGGAATGGTTGGATATTTTTTGTACTATAGTCTGTTTTAATTCACTAGCCATTTATAAAAACAACAAGGAAGTTTTTCAATATTGTATTTTGTTTTGTTTGTATTGGCGAAATTGTGTAAGTTCGTCAAACATGCAATAATTTGAATGATTTTGTTTCTGTTGAAAAAAATACGCTTTCTCGGGGTTCTCATACCGAGTAACTAGTTTATTGTTTAGTTTTCATAAACTCTGAAACTGTTTAAGTTTTATCTTAAGAGACCATGCGTAAGAAGACCTAAATACTAGTAAAAGAGTTTTTTTTTTTTTTTTTTCAGGTTTGTTGAATTTATTTTTAATACATTATATCATTTTCTTGTCTTCATGTGCTCTTTCGTCTTCTTTTCACCACATTTTGGGTAAGAGTTAAACCTGAAAAATGTTTACACATTACTTACAATAATAAGAAAATACAGCAAACAATATAAACGTACTATTATAAAACTACCTACCTTTTTTTTTTTTTGATGGTGGGAAATCATCCAATGACTTCTCCCGCTCTGGGCGGAGCGGAAGGGCGTGTCAGACTTTTACAGACTAAAACCCACCCGTGTTCCTTCAGGTGCCTGTTGCCAAGGTCCCGGTATCCCTTTCGGACTTTCCCGCAACCCTGGCAGGCTTCGGTCCTACCGGACCCCGTCAATTGTGCTGACATCTCTTTGAACTACCTACCTGACAGTTGTATCTCCTAACTAAAAAGAAACAATAAGCTGCTAATATATGTCCTAAGTTTTCTCTAAATATAACTATAAATATAACAGTTAACTCGTATGGAACTATTGTATGTGCAATTCCAACAACAATGCCAGGAATATAGAGTTGTCATTGTTTTAGCAGTATTTTGAAACATTGACATAACAAAGAGGCGTGATAGTTGGCCCACTCTTCATGTCCATACGTAATGACATTTAATTTATGATAATTATAAAAAACCATATAACTTATGGTACCGTGTATCTAACCACTGAGGGCTATGCTAAGCCAGCCGTCTATTCCGCAAAATTTCACAGTGAAAACTAAGGTGAAGTGAGCTGTCATTCCACATGTAGAGCTATTCTGTAAAAATCTCACCGTGAAAACTTAGGTGAAGTGAGCTTGAAGTGAGCTGTCAATAGTGACAATCTCTAGTATCGGATAGGAGGACAGTTCACAAGAAGCTCACTTCACCTAAGTTTTCACGGTAAGATTTTTACAGAATACACCGGGTGATGATATTTACTACTGACAGCTCACTTCACCTAAGTTTTCGGTAAGATTTTTACAGATAGGCCGGCTGTTATCTGTTACTCGTACCGGTCCCTATGCTGTTTGTTTCCACCTAGTCTCATAATCACATCGCCAATTTTCAAGTGGTCTGCCTAACATATGTTCGCCTCTTGGCTACAAATCCACCTTCATCTTCGATAATACTTTCAACATCTTTCTTGATCATCATCATCGATGGCAACCTTGTTCCACCTACTGCTGAGTATGGGCCTTATTTTTTTCATGCTTCCCTGGTCTGTGCGAGTCTCCACCAGGTTTCGCCCGCGATCTTCTGAATGTCATTCACTGATACTCGATTTAGAATCCCCTTTTTTTTATTAAGATTTGTGTTCTAATTATTTTCTTTTACTATACTCTATATCTTTTTAATCCTGGTTCAAAGAGTACGTAAACAATAATCCGTCGCTCCGATGTCGCTAGTTGGCCTTGTTCGTTAAGCCACGTCAGTCGAATGACGTCATCCGACACACGGGCACCATCGCACCATAGCACCCCATGCCACACTGTATGTAGGTAGGTACAGTTAACCCTGCTGCATTTAGATGAACCAGGAGAAGCATTTAGCAGTCTATGTATTTAGTCTATGTCAACTGTGCTTTAATTTGTAAAAAGTGTCTAATGTCGTAAGTAGGAAATTTTTAAGCGAGGATAGTTGAATGATTTCATCTTCTTTTACATGCAATCATCCTCAAGCCTACTGTCAGTATCCCCATTGGCCTTACCTGAAAAGATGCACTTAAAAGTTACAACACTTCTAAAGTAGACAAAACAAAAAAAAAAACTCCTCACCTCTCCATTTAAAATATCCCGAAGTTAATAAAAGAAGAATAAATAAGGTGGTGTGTTCACAAATCTGCGCATTCTTTCATTCTATCGGCACATTCAAGGTAACAAATCGGTGCCGTCTGAAGTGGCTACGGGTTAATGAGCGAGTATTTGAAAACGTCTGAAAAGATTAAATGCACACCGTAATTCAAGAGGAGTGATTGCAGCCTTCCCCCACGTATTAGATCGCTGACTTCGATATTTGAATAACTGTAGGTAGATCCTCCCAGATGTCTAATAAGTGCTTAATTATGAGTTATGCCGGTTTCCGAGTCAGTCGATCGTGTGATTGGAGAAAATACTGTCTCGTTTTAAACTTTTGCTATTGTAAGATTAATTTGGCCTTTTTTTAAAGCGTTTTCGTTTCATTTGAGGAAACGCTGTAGTCTTTCTACTTGTTTAGAAATATTTAATTGATTTATTATTGAATTAATTAATTTGACGTTCGAAAAGTGCTGATTCTCAGCCTAGTTTGAATAAATGAGTTTTGATTTTTTAATTAAAAATAATCTTTGACCATTTTTATGTTAAAGATTATTTTTAATTAATTAAAATATTCAAAGATTTCATCATTTCAATAATTTCGCGTTGAATAGTACAGTTTTTATCAACGTCCACGTGGTTTTTTTAATGGTTTTATGATAGAACAGCGAACACTATGGCAACATTGCCTGACCTTCAATATCTATCCATCGACCTCCGCGCAAGCCATTTAGATAGCAAACAGCTTCTCAAATATCAATTCCTTTCTTTTGTGTCTTATACTCTGAAGCAGCAATTTACCTATTGAATTGAAAATTCATATGTAGCTATAAATTCGTAGATACTTAAGTAGTTGGGTATTCAGGCTATCGAACAAACGTTACACATGAACCCAATTACGGGTTCGCGAACTATTCAATAACTCACTAAGTCGATTCATAGCAGGCGGTTTTAAATTATTTAAAGAAATTTCAGAATTTAAAACTTCCTCTTCGTTTCTAGTGGAGTGATTTGCAGCGCAGCGGGGAGAGTTAGGCTAAGTGAGTAAAAGTCTAAAGTCAATGTTTGCTGTCGTGATTTCTGTTCCCTTCGGCCGGTGACGCGCACTTTCCTCTCTCCCGCTTCGCGAAAATGTGCATCACCATTTTTAGTGACGTTAAATAAAGTCCGATTCGATTCGCGACAACTGTCCGGCGATCCGTCACGTCAAAGTGCATAGTGATGCAGTTATTTCAATGTATTGACTGTGAGTTACACGTTTTACTGCTGGCTATTTACTAGGAGTGTTTTTACTCTGGCTTATTGATGTCTCTACAGAGTTGCACAATTTAAAAAAATCATATATTCGGTAGAGCCCTTGAGGCGTATGTCCAGCAGTGGACTGCGATAGCCTGAGTTGACAGCCCTTGATGAATAATTGCTAGATAAAATTGTTCGTAAAAAACTGTTCACTGATCGATTCATACGAAACATTAGTAATGTTTCAAAACTTAAGTTTCTCAACTCAAGCACATGTTTTAATATAAAATAATGTTTTATGCTAAGCCGTTCTCCTGTGTTCAGGTAAACCAGCTTTTATAGAAGTTTTAGTTTTAATAGCCTTTTGTTCCTATCATACTTCAGCTGGGAACAAATAGGTACGGTTGTAAAACTGATAGTTTCTTTGTGCTAGTACGATATTGTTAGCGATTTTAGCCTTCAAGAAATCTTAAATCAGTTTTCTTGACATGAAATCCCGCCTGTCTTCCTTGAAGATATCGGCAGAGGTGTAGGTACCTGTCATACATCTTAATTTTGCCAATCACGCGTACTCATCGCGAGCTCATTGCCACTAACAGAGTTAATTAAATAAAGGTCTTCCAAATTAGCGAAACAGCGTAACCAGATCATAAATAAACCGCCACCGGCAAAGAATACGTTGTTCTAATCGACATAAAAACTAACCGTTTAAATAAAACCAGCCAGTATCCTCCGGACACCATAAAATAAAACAAAAAAACCTACAACCTAATTTAAAAATTAAAAGAACACAAATGAAGCTTACAATGTCGCAACTTCATCTCACTGGGGGCTGTTTCTTTGAAATTTCGTATGCAATTGCATCTCGGAGCAGTAAAGAGTGGCCGAGAACACGGGAATAAAGTGCGCATGTCATTTCCCGGCCCGCCCCGGGGGTGAAATCGCATGAGCAAATGTTGACATCCGGCTCCGCTCGGATCAGAGTCCTCGATGGAGACGCACTATTCAGCCTAATACTTAGGCCTTTCGTTGGAGAAAATGGTACACTTTAAGTCCTTGGTTGGTAGGGGGCTAATTTTAAGGGTAGGTTCGAATAATGGCGAATAATTCGTGTATTTTAAAATAGAAATCTCGTTTCCTTGATAATCATCCAAAAAAGAACAGATGCTCTCTGGCACTAACAGTTCGTTTGTGTTTTAGTTCAAAATAACAAGCTTTTGCGGCTTGTTATTAATCAGAAATAATTTTAATAAAATCTTGCTTGAGTCTGAGATGTAGCTAACAATCAATCTACAATCTACCTAGCCTTTTCACAACTATGTTGGGGTCGGCTTCTAGTCTGACCGGATGCAGCTGAATACCAGTATTTTACATGGAGCGACTGCCTATCTGACCTCCACAACCCAGTAACTGGGTAATACGATACCCCTTGGTAAGACTGGTTGTCAGACTTTCGGGCTTCTGACGACCCGTAACGACTGTCAAAGATCCACATTTGACAGCCGGGACCAACGGCTTAACGTGCTTTCCGAAGCACGGAGGAGTCTCAGTATGTAAAGATGGTCACCCATCCACGGACCAACCCCGGCTAGCGTAGCTTAACCTGATGAATCGACCCGTGCGGCTGTTACTACTTAGCCACGAGCTCCTCGAGAAGTAGCTAGCAAGGAAATTTAATAGCAACAATAGCTAGTAGAAACTTTTACGCACAAGAACCATTTTAACACCGTTCCTATTTACAAGTAAACGGTATGTAATACCTACCCTACATAACAAACTCTATTACATACCTAGGTACTTAAACTAAGCACAATAGCCCCAAGAGATTACTTATTTTCAAGCTATTTGCATGTCAGGTTTAAAACTACAAGCTCTCCCGCCTTCATCTTTTATGATGCCGATGAATAAACTTCAAAGGAGAAATTGATCTTTTATACTATCTTTTTTATTTGCTGGTAGCTTATTGGATGGCTTCTGTAATGTAAATTAATTTGAAGGAGAATATGGAATTAAACATGGTCGTTGCAAGCAGCAGGAGCCGTTTAAAAAACCCCATGGAAAGTTTTCTTATCTGTCATGGCACGGTGAATATGTCTGCACTGTTTTTTTCCTTTTAATTCACCTTTTTCCATCTGTATTATATAAAACCTTCGCTTGTACCGCTCTCGAGACGATTACCACATTTAAATTGGACACTAATTGACGCTTCAAATTAAATAACGTATTAATTTATTCACGATCAAGCGCTTCATAATGGTGACCTGTATTGGGACCCCACTTTATAAGTACCAAGTCTCCATCTGCCTAGCCTTTTCCCAACTATGTTGGGGTCGGCTTCCAGTCTAACTGGATGCAGCTGAATACCAGTATTTTACATGGAGCGAATGCCTATCTGACCTCCACAACCCAGTATCTGGGTAATACGATACCCCTTGGTAAGACTGATTGTCAGACTTTCGGGCTTCTGACGACCCGTAACGACTGTCAAAGATCCGCAAGTACCAAGTACCAAGTCTTATAAGTACCAAGTCGCGGGATAAAAAAAACTGGGAAGTTAGCAACGTGGCTTTGTTGAATCAAGTGTCAGTTCATTCATCCGTCGAGAGGGCTCGTATGCGGAGTGCGGGAGATTTCTGTAACGTATGCCATAGAGCCCGTATGCAGGGAAGCTTTTTAAATATGCGATAGGGCCCCCAACTGGGGTGCTGCAGATTTCTGTAAAGCATGCCATAGGGCCCGTATTCGGGAAACCGTTTTTGCGGTATACGGAGAACCTGTACCGCATATTTGGCAGTTGCTTTGAAGGCTCATTTTCATTGGGTATGAGTCTCCGCACGCTTTTTACCGACCGATGAATTTCATTGGTCACCACGCCCGTTACGGGGATTCCCTGCAAACTGTGTACCGACCGCATTATCGACTTATGATTTTCATTAGTCATCGTCTGCGGAGAGTCCCCGCATGCCATATTTCAGCCGAGTAATTATCGACTTATGCAAATGAGCTAGAAGCATTCTCATAATATTTCTTCGACTTCTTCTTTACGTGTCGATGGTATTCTTCTTCATTGGTTTTATATTGTATGAGCCCATCAGGTTTCTTTTTTTTTCTTCTTCTAAAAGTGTAGGAAAACAACCCAAGGAAAATTTGCCTGAAATCGCCAACAGGAGGCGCTTCCCTTTTCTGTATTCCATCTTATTGTCCCAACATATATTGGGACAATATTATAAGCCAACATTTATTAAGCGTTTACGCAAAATTACGTAACAAAAATGAGCCAAAAATACCTTAATTCATTTTGGTTAAATTTTAAACGTACACTACATAATATTCCGTGAAGGGAATATTTTGATCGCCACAGTTTTATGAGTGCGGTGATCTGAACGATCAATTTGCATCGTAATTAGGAGTTTGCTCTGTTTTAACACAAATTAGCTCCAACCGAATAGCCGGTTATATTCTGAAAGCAAACACGTGCATCGTTTTATAGTCCATTGTAATATTGGATTATGAGTTGAACAAATATATAATTTGGGAGCGACGTTGTTTTATATTTGTCATTATTTTGTATTGATTCCATAGTTTTCACTGTATTTGTCATGTTGGTAACTAAGAAACCATATTTATTGTTCTTTGTTGGTCTTCATAACAGAACCTCAACAGTAACAGTAGAAAAAAAGTTCGTGTTCTGTTCTCAGACCAAATAAAAAACCAAGACAAAGCGCTGTCAACAGTGACGTGACGCCGGTTTCGTTAACATGTGTGCACTTAGTTTGGTGTAGTTTGATTGTAGTATCATTGTAAATAGTTGTATATGTGTGTGTGAGCGTGTATGCACAGAGCGTTGGTGTAGTTTTAGCATGCTTCACTGTATTTTTCGCAACGCTCCGTCTTGGTTTTTTATTTGGCCTGAGAATAGAACAGGAACTTTTTTTTCTACTGTTAATGTTTATTCAGTGAAAGGCTTATCCAAATAGCCTGAAAATCACCAACTACGAACCCCAAAAAGCCTACCCTTCAATCTTCCTCTTTTTACCTTTCCCGTATGCGCATGATCCGTACATTTAGCCCATGACGATTCTTTTTCTTATTTCAAAAAGCTACAACTGTCTTAACTCCGGTAACCTTTATGAATATCGAATTACCTCGGTATAAAAATATAAATATCGTTTTCAGTGCATATCTTGACCTAGTTATCTACGGTTCTTGGGACCTTCCCACAGGAAGTAACAAAGTGGACTATTTATAGCCCAGCCAAGGACCTGGCGTAAATGAATTTTTATATATATATTATGAGTAACTTAGCTACAGTTAGAAAGTAGGCCTAGGTATAAGCAGCCAAGACTGCTTAAAGCAACTACATTTTATACTTTCAACTGCCTCTATGGTCTAGTGGTTAGACCACCTGTCTCAGAACAAGAGGTCCCGGGTGCGATTCCCAATGGAGGCATTACTTTCTGCTCGGCTTGGTTGTAAGTTCGCCTGGCTAGCTACCACCATCTTATCTAACTCTGTCGCCATGACAACAATGTTAACAACATTGTTGTGTTTCGACCGTTAAAAGTAAGATAGCCAGTTCCTCTGTGGTTGAGGATTCCGGGTGAAGCGCGCTTCCACCTTCGGCTTGATCATCACTTACCATCAGGTGAGAGGCAGGCCAAAAGATCCCACGGTGTGGTTAAAAAAAAAACTTCCTATTCGTCTGCTAAACGTATCTAGTTGTGTTGGAAAATTATTTCCTTGTGACAAAAAACACCTAAAAATCAACAACACGCCTTAAAAAAAAAGCATGGGAATTAAGTATTTATCAAATTTCTACCAGTTTAAATTATCCATAATTATGTTCTAATCACAACTGTCATTCTTTGACAGTTGTATAAAGTGGCTATAACACGACAAAACATAGTACGTCAATTTGATAAACATTAAATTTCCGTGGCCGTATTTTAGCCAACAAAGCTGCAAGTATCACACACTAAAAATATAAAACCCAGATACTTCAGTATTCATATTCATGTAGTACACAGCGTTCTCGGAAACACCGCAAAGTAAAGTGCCAGAAGGAATAAATTCCGTATATTCAGTAGGTTAGAGCTAGAGCTACCTATGTACTTAACGCAGCACAAATGTACCAGGGTGCCAGAGTAGCAGGGGAGGTGGACACCGCAACATGCAGCTCCCTACATCCTCATTACGGATTCATGAGTCATGCGGACGTACCAACTGCATACCGCCAATCAAATATTACCTACATGGCGTTTTTTCTTGGCTTTTTGCATAAACTATTATGTGGGAATGTATGCGGAACACTGTGAGGTTTTTACTGCAAAAACTAACATGAACATTGTATTTTGTCGACGGGACATCGTTCCATCCCAATCTTAACTAATTATTATAATTTATATTATATTTTAATTTAATAATAATAATATAATATTAGATACTCGTATAAATGCGCAAGTGAGTTTGTTTATTTGTTTGTTTAGCTTTCACGCTAAAACGGCTAAACGGATTTGGATGAAATTTGGCACATGGGTAGACCATGACCCAGAAAAGGACATAGGCTACTTTTCATCCTGAATCGTAGACGTAGTCGCGGGTAATATTTATTTGTTGAGGAAAAATAAAAGGTTAGGTAATCTCGTAGCATCTTTTTATTCAGACTGGAGATAGACTTTATCTGAAAGTATTTTCTCATATTGTGACCCTTTCCCTACAAGTAAATAACCTGTGACCCTATGTAGATATTACTTTCGTTGTAGTATATATTTTGAAGTATTACCCGTGCAGGTACGGAACCCTTTGCGACTTCAGCTTACTTCAGCGAGCAATGTTTAGTACCGTCAGTGCTCGTACAGTTTCAAGTCGATACAAATGTTTACGTTTATATTGCCGACCACTTTTCTCGTCTCCAATTCCTTCTGCAAGCTTTTTCGGAGTAAAGAAAATACTTCAACACGTACACCTAGGGACAGGGAACACGACAATAAACGAGGGTTTCCAATGCCAGTAAAAAATAAAACATTCATTTCAAACGAAATTCTACTTGAACAAAGGTAATTCAACAAGTAAGTATTACGAGTGTAAACGTGTACTCGAGGCACGCGATTTGCAAATAAAGCTAGGAAGATATCAAACAACTAACGTTTGCCACAACATGCGATAAAAACCTGTGCCGTTTCAAATGGAAATAACAAATGGATGTCTGATATTTTTTTCCGATGCGCTACTAACCAATGTGGCTTAAATCAGCTTAAATAATTCATTAACTCCACAGAGCCAGTAATGAGATTTTATTGCATAAAGTTACCAATATACATACCTCGTCCGGCTCGTGCACGGTACACTCACGGTAATTGTTTTTAAGCAGGACTTCACGTGGATTCTCTCTCGGGAACCGGTAAACGAATATATTCACAATGAAAACACGAAGAATTTCTCAAAATGTCGGAAGTAAAACGTAGGTAAGTTAAGTAAAAACAACTATTTTCACTCCAATTAGAAATTTAATTTAACCCTTATCTGAGGGATCAACAAACACCCATTTGGCCTTTACACGCAAGTTAATAAACCTGCTCCGTACAATATATTCTTTATCCACACACCATAAAAGCGAACAACTGTGAGCTCCTAAACCTTACGGATACATTAGGAGCGGCCATAACCGAAAATTCACTTCCAATGTCTCACATTTGATAACAAAGGAAAAACACCCGACGACCGACAAGATGTTCTAAAAATACTTTCGCAATGTAGCTACCTGTTCACCTGGGCTGGCCATTCCGGCCTCCCCATAAAGAAGAGTAGGTAGACGGGAAGCGCCAGGAAGGGTTTATCGTTCCTGAGGGAACGGCCGCATGCCCGACACTATATCATTGCCGCCTCTATCTCTATGTACACTACGAGTTCTTTGTACTCGGCGAAGCATAAAACTTTCTGAAAACACTGTTAATATGTAACGTACTCTTTGGTGTTGCTATCGAACTTTGTCCGGTTCATTTAACTTAAAGAGAAAACTCGCTTTAGCGAGTGTCTGTCGAGTGCCGTCTGCCACGCCCTTCTGCATGGTAATCCATCCATTCGCAAATCCGATGGCTCGCATATAATCAAAATACCATTACCGTAACTGATGTTGAGAATAATTTAATTAGCCGAATTAAAACCACGCAGTAAATAACTTTGTAATTTGTTAAATAACGGCGTGTTTTTGTGCAATAATGTGATATATTAATCGTTAATGCGTTGCTTGTCAATGGTATTCGTAATGAAACGCCTGTACACAGTGCGGTCGGCGTCGCGACACCGCCCGCAAACAAAATATGAAATAATGTTCATGTTATTTGCATAATGTGCACCATAAACGGTGGCCTATATAAAGAGCCATCATATTATCATGTCGTCATAAAGGCCTGTGCGAGGAGCGGCGGATAAACGCAGTTGACGTGCATAAAGCTTTGTCCGGGTTGACGCTATACCAGAAGAATACCTATTGATATTTATCGCAACATTTCCCTCGGATGAAAGGGTGTGCGAAACAAATAATACACTGACTTTTGTGCTGAAAATGTGACCGTATTTATAGGTGGGATTTTTAATATTTTGATACAAAATAATATATTATAGTTGTCTGATAACTGTCTTGTTTTCCTTTGATCTATCTGCGCTCTACGACCACTTCTAGCCATTTTTCATTTATTTGAGTCAGATTGCGTATTCATTATTCATAGATGCCTTATATCGAAGGAAAAATAAATTTGCTAAACCGATTTATTCTATATTTGAATTTCAAAACGATTTGACACATACCTTAACACGATTTCGTAGATAAATAAATCGTCCTAATTTCGAAATTAGATTGTGACGTTACAGAATAGGTCTATTATGCATGGAGTAAGTAAGTACCAAAGAATGTGTACAAGAAAATCCCCTTCTAAGTCAAACCGTTCAATAAACTACAGAGCAAGATACTGCCGCTCGTGTTACTATGTACCGCAAGGCGAACCGGGAGACTTTACTGTGCCCCTGGGACAGCCGGAACACCTGAACAGTACACATTGATTTTACATGAACGTCCCAGAGCCACGACATCGTTGTTCGCACATACCTGCAGGTACCCACTACAAGTACCTACACGTATGTAGGAGCCAGGAGTAATACAATGATTTGTACTTTGCCTATGTGTAGCTCTAGCTAGGACGCACTATTCCAAAGACCCGAAGGGGTGTAAATCCGACCACAAATGCACATACGACCTTACAGAATGCTGCAGTGATTTGTACCAGGCGACGTCATTCAACTGAGGTACAGATCGTGTCATAGTTCACTTGTTTTTCACCTTTGAATTCACTCGCTTTTTTATTTGCTGGCAGAAAACCAGCGCGCAGTTTAGCTTTCAAAGTCGGAAGGAGATAGATGGAACGACAATTGTTTATTAGTGCTGAGAGCATTTTGTTAAGTTTCTGTTGTATGTTTTTTGAAAAGAACCTAAAATTTTTGAAAGGTACATACCTATAACAAAGAGAGAGATAAAGACAGTTTGAACTACATAACTCAAAACAAACATATCCCACCATATAAGTATCTAATAAGATAAAATTTTCCAAATCGTATTCACCCCAGCAAATTACCGACATAATGCGAGTATGCGGCCCTGCTAAATAATTATAGCATTTTCCAGCTACGTATGAGTTTCAGGCGGTTTCTTCGGAGGGACCGCGGAGGGCACAGGGCGGAGGGCGGAGGCCTGAGAAAACTTTTGGGTCTTTATTTATTGTTATTGCCTCATTAAGGTACTACGTAGTAGGCGATATCCTACAAATTGCAAATAAATAAGCCTCCGCTCCAGACACGTGTGGAATATATAAGCGTACGTACTTATCTAATTACCTACCTAGGTGTTTTGGTTGAGCTGAATTATTGTCATTGGGAAAGGTGGAGTAGTGACTAGTACGACTGGGTTGTGGAATTTGAATCTTTGTTTTGGATTTAATAGTACGAAGTCTCAGACCAAATAAAAAACCAAGACAGAGCGCTGTCGACAGTGACGTGAGGCCGGTTTCGAAAACGTGTGCACTTAGTTTGGTGTAGTTTGATTGTAGTGTCATTGTAAATATGTGTGTGTGAGCGTGTATGCACAGTGCCTTGGTGTAGTTTTAGCATGCTTCACTGTATTGTTCGCAGCGCTCCGTCTTGGTTTTTTATTTGGTCTAAGTACGAAGTATGTTGCTAATAAAAACGTAATGCGTAATGTAGGTAACCTATCTATGTACCAATATCAAAGAGAAAAGGTTTTTGAGCAGTCAATAACCACATAAAATTCCTCCAAGAATCACATAACATAACATAACAACATCACGCTTGTATTTCCCGAAGGGTTGGGCAGAGGTGTACCTATAGTACACCCACATTTCGCACATTTCCTCCAAGAATCATAATTGTTAAAATTATTTTAAAGCCTGCTCGAGCCAATTTATGAAATCTGATAATTCCTGTTAATAAATAATATGGTTGAATTTTAATTAAAAGCCTTATTCAGTGAGGTACTCTTAACTAAGTAAATATTGATACCTCGAAACACGTGAAAGACGCTTTGATTGAGTGAAAGCCGACTCAATAATTTATCAATTTAATTTTGAGATTGAACCACAGATTGTCAAGGGGAGTGAATTAATTTCATTTAGAGAATTTGACCTGGATTCACCTTCTATAAATTAGCGAATAATGATCGTGTATTATCGTAAACCAGCAGTGGAGAGGGATTTAAAGCTCTATTAAAGAGTTGCTCATACATAAACATTTCCTGCGAACAGTTCCAAATAAACAAACAAAACAAAATGGGTCGCATTAAACTGAGCTTACAATAATGCTCTAACGAGCAACGTTTGCAACCACATTTTCGACGGATCCGAATGACTCATGATTAAAATATTATCGATAAATAAACTCAACAGAACGTTTAAAGCTAAAACATCGCTTTGCAGCGCAAATAGCGCGTCAACTCAAAGGTGGAGCGCAGGTATTTTGGACTTATTGAGCGCAAATTTTGAAGACCGCAACCCTTTGAATAGTCAATGTCGCGTACCCTTATCTCGCCACAGAAAGGCGACACCACATTACCGTTATTATGGCACTAGTCGGCGCGGGCGACGGGGCGCGCGACCCGAAACACGCCCTCGCTTACTGTATTAAAGTATCGAATCGTATGCACACTTTGAAGTACGGGCCATTTTCAAAGTGCAATTTATATTGTATTGGAAGTTAGAGCGGCGCGTTTACCCGGCTCCACAATATTTTGTGTCGGGCCAATGTGCCGCGCGGCTGAGCCTTGTTCCATGTCGCTGTGGAAACCGGTTTTACATTTTCTTGTCTATAGAGAAAATTTAATAAGCATAAGTGACGTTCCCGCACTCTAGACTCGTAGTACGGGACGATTAGAAAACTTTTTATGCCTCATAAGATTTCTTTTTTGAGAGACGGTTAAAGTTCTTTATAGTAATAATCGTAACACCTTCGTTATATATAAATCACGCTTTAATGTTTTTAGAGTATGAATTCATGCTCAGATTTTTATAATAAAATGATAAAATGTAAGTAGATTTTCAGCGTCGTATTTTTTGTGAGCTAAATTATTTAAGGGTGGGTTCTTGCATTAGGCTTGGTATTCACTGTACGGTGGGGTTTAGTACCGAGCTCTGAATAATATCGGGCAGTTGCGTGACCCAGGTGTACGATGTACCACGCACTCGCCAGCCGATATCGCAATTCGCAAACCGAGCCAGTCACTTTACTACGCCCGTGGGATGCTCGCTCCTATATCATGAACCACCTCTCTACTCCCCCTATAATTATGATATTGATACGTTATGCATTTCGATTTGCCTTATGGGTTCTTTGAAATTCTGATATCATTATATCAGTCAAGGAGAGAAAAAGTGTTTTTATGTGGTTTTCTTTTTTTAATTTATTTAATTGATATCTTCTCCCCAGTTTATTTTAATTTTCATCAAAGTTGCAGCAAGACTTAAATGATTTGGGATAAGAAACCACACAAATTAACAAACCTCGTTAATTCAACCAAATGTTCAAAATCGCCATACCTAATTTTAAACAGCGCTTACCCAAATCGACGTTAAAAAAGAGCACGTAAGATCAATCGGTACCCAACAAATGTGGCGGTCCCGACCGGATCAGATCAGGCGGTCGGGCCTGTATTTATTTACATGTAATTAGGTCGGTGTCAGTGATCGACGGGGGCGGCGGACGTCCGCGCCGAGGTAAACAATCCATTACAAGGCTGTCAGGCAGCGTGGTCGGCGGCCATGCATATAGCGACCAATATCGCCGGCAAACACGCGAATTTAGACCAGTTCACTGTCGCCGAACGCCAATATTGACCAGTATTGACTTTTGACATAAATACTTAGCGAGTAAACACCTGACTCGGTTGAAGAATCACCTTGTATAATCAACTAACTGCATACGCTTGATGAACGCTGAATTTTGGTTGCGTGGTACTTTGGTCCTGTGTTCAAAACTGTTGAGTGAATCTGTCCCAAAAAGAATTAGGTAAGTGAAGAGTCAAGGGTGATGAGAACGCTTGGCTTTACTTTACAGAAACAACTATCTATACCTGGATGTGTTTAATAAAATCGAGCGAAATCAGCCAAAAGGTTAAAATATTGCAGGTAGTTACAGGTTTAACCTTTAAAGGATTATCATCAAGGTATACCTTTGAAAAAATCGAAATCCTAAGTTTTATAATATTATAAATGCGAAAGTGAGTTTGTTTGTTGTTTTTTTGTTTGTTACGCTTTCACGCCAAAACAGCTGAAAGGATTTGGATGAAACTTGCCAAATGGGTAGACTATGACCTGCGAAGGACATAGGATACCTTTTATCCCGATATTCCCACGGGATCGAGACTTATGCGGGTGAAACCGTGGGGCGCAGCTAGTACCCTATAAAAAAGACGTTAAAGCTACACAAGAATCAATTTAATTAAACGCCCACCATCGCTTCAGTTTATACCATAATAATACCCAATACCATTATAATGGCCGCTGTTGACTATGACGCATGGGATGCACTTACTGTGAAACGGGCCGTATGCCAGCTTGGCAATGTTAACTTAAAAATAAACATTATCTTCACAAACATCTCTGAAACACTTGCATACTACGTATCATGGGTACTTTTTGTCCAAAATAATAACATTGCCCACGTTCCGCGAAGCGCACAAAGCAGACCCTAGTACAGTAATCCATTCAATGTATCACTATGCAACTCGCACTCTTATCTTACCACGTATAGCCACGCCAATCCGTTACCGATATTTAGGCAAAATACAAATTCTTTTACCCGCCATGCGAATCTCAACCCTACGCTACCCGTGTTAGGTCGGGAATCACGGCCGCACTGACAAATTTTACAACGTTCTACAGTGAATAATCCGCCTGATATTGGAAGGCTCGTCGATGCATTCACTGGGATGCACGAAATTTTCTATAAGGATAAAAGCAAACAAGATAGCCATCGAACCAGTGCAGTGTTACGAGCTATAGTAGCTATAGGTACGCGAGTAATGCGCCTAAACCGCACCGATTTGGCTGCGAAGCGACGGACAAATGGAAGTTTAAAAGCAATAAAACATTTTTATTTGCTCATGTCAAGTACTGGCCGATGAAGCCGAAATTTTACAACCATTGAGGTTTTCATCGCAAATATTTGTTAGAAACGTTCCGTTCGATTAAATTATTTTTGTGTTGACTGTGGCGGGCTTTATTTTAGGGTCATAATAACGGCCCAACTTTTTTGGCGTGTAAAAGGAACAACAGTGACAATACGGCGGCGCGGTGTCGGCGAACGTTAAAATGTTTCCGTTTTTGGCGTACTCTCAAGTTACTTAATGTTTCCAAAACAACGCTGTGAACACTGGGATACCTATTTGCGGCGTGAAATTTGGACGTGACTTGCTCTATGCGCTTCTGGTTCACACAAACTACTAATAATAACGTTCTAATCTACTGAATTAAACACTGCTCCTTTGTAATATAAGTGGCACTAATTACAACTGACCGCTAAACGCCAGTTAAACGGTTAACTGGAGTAAGTGAGGATGTTTAAAAAGATTTCCTGTAAGATTCCTGCTTATTCTAATCCATCGTGGCATTATAAGCCCTGACAGGTTAATACTCATTTCTCTGAATACATTGTTAAAACTTTAGTCATTTGCAAGCAAACAGATTGGGGCTCCCTCAGTACAGAAATTGAACAACCGATTATTACAAATAGTGTTAGGCCATCTAATTGAATTTAATGGAGGTTTATCTTGTAATTTTACCAAATCCTAAGCGAACAGAGTAAAGCATCTTTAATAAGTGGATCGATGAGTCACTGAGTATGAAAAGGTGTCTGACACTTCAAGATATACAAATACCGAGACGATTAAAAAAATCACAAAGAAAAAGAATTGAATACATCAAAAGATTTTCGAGCAATATATTTTTACTCATAAAAAGATGTTTTTACGAAATGAATCACCAACCAGACACCTCATAAAACCCACTTTAATATCAAAGAAAAATACGTATCAGACAGGACTTAAGTTATAATAACATTTGAAGACAAATCGGTGACAATAGTCGCGATGGCAACCAGGCGACAAGTCGCGCGACTTGAGCGCAAATTAAAACGATTTGTTACAGCGACGGCGACGCGGACAACCGCCACCTTTTTAAACCTGTGACAATTTAGCGCAAACCTTGTGAAATATCCCCGGCTAAATAAAAACCGAGTTGTGCTAACTCCTACTTTTAGTGCAGAGCGCACACTACATTCTGTTGTTGCAAAATGCATTTTTTTTTGCGACTACTTTGGCGCAGTGCCTGTTTTACGCGGTTTATGGTTTTAAATCTAAAAAGCTGACACCATCGCCAACTTTGTGATAAATGCAGTTAAGATGAAAAAACAAATTAATTAAATATTTATCGATAAACAAACAGTGCCAAAACCGTAATAAGCTTTGTAAACATAAAATACTGAAAATTAGTGCGTTTTCATATAATGAGGGCTTAAATTGCGCTTCCAGGAAAACTTAAATTCTGATTTTAATTGTCATCATAATTTTAATAACAAACCACGTCATTGCACAGCAAAGTACAGTAGGTAAGTCGGGTCAGGCGCCACGTCACCTCGTCAGCGACAATTAACGCGAGCCGCGGCACATAACTCACCCAGCCGACACTCGCTATCGCACCACGCGCACCAACAACGAACATTCTACTTTTAACCACCACCACCACCACCTACGGACGAATGCTACCACCTACCACACACCGACAAACGACCCCAACACTGTCGCATTGGTGTTTGTAATTTAAATTTCGTATTTACATAGTTTATTGCGGTTTAAGAACGCAATTTGTTAATACGCAAGTAGACACGCTTGGATTTATGTCTCGTTGGTATTCAGTATTCTGCATGCAACTTGTGTTGTGCATAACTTTACAACGGCTGCTACGGAACCTATTACGTCGTTGATAGACTCGCGACCATAATTAAATATCGGTTTACGGAATTAAAGCGATCCATTATCTTGGAATAAACAATTTACGTCCTTCGTGACGTGATGGAAGAAAACTTTTTTTTCTATCTAACGATCTGAATATTTTTGGGCCGGCCGCATTAAGCGAAAAGTTTATAATTAACGAGCTCTATTGAACATAAGTAAACAGGACGTTTTGTCGTGTAATCAATCATTGAGCACACAGTATGTGCCTGTCTATTGATCCCGCGTCTAAATGGAACTGATCTGTAACCTTATATGAACTACTTAATATCCCCGTTTGTGTAATTGATACGAAACGTAATTCCCTCCAAGCTATATAAAATAATACAGTCACACAAGTTTTGATATTTAGTTGAGCAACGCTGCCTCTTTATTTACTCTCTTCTCACCTGAATAGTTTCACGAAAGGGAGCAATTAATTCTCTCAGTCTAGTCACGAAAATTTTTCATTTTAATTAAAGCCCCGACCGGAGGATCGTCGGCTAATTAACCCATTAAAACACAGACTCTCCTTTCATTTTGTCTTTTTTCCTTGAGCGTTCACTTTCTTGTGATTTTCGAAATGAAAATGAAAATATGAATGGTTGGCGAGCGGTCTACAGATGGCGCCATGAGCTCATGGCCGACGCAAAGCGACGGGTGACGGGAATGTTTGCGTACACAAGTGCTCTGGACTTCTCTTTGTAAATATTGGCAAATAAATCATATGCCAATAAACATGGGTACCTACATGTTTTGGATCTTAATATCCACGTCATATCATCATAGCTTAAATAGTTTCTTTAATACGTATAAATTGTGATACAAAATTTACTAATATGTGTAAGTATTGTTTTTGTATTTAATATGGGTCAAGGACCTGAAATAAATGAATTTTATTTATTTAATATGATTGGTAACACACATTTTTAAATATTCCGAAAATGTAAGCCTTATAAATTTCACGATCCAGTCTGCCGTACAAGAGCACACCTAGGCCTCTCGCTCAGCATTTTTGGCTTAGCTTTGATTTTGTTTGACGTGGAAGCAAGCAAATAACGGCCATGTTTTGCGAAAAAAGGAAAAAATATCTAAAACTCCAGCACAGCGCTCTTACCCCAAAAAAACGTAGATGGCCACTTTTACGTAGGCTCCATGATCCATCAATATTGTCCCTAAGAAATGAAGCGCGTGTTCGTAAACAATGTTGTGATTCTTCGTGTAAAAGTAAACTAACCTAGACAGCT
The DNA here is from genome assembly GCA_949152455.1 of Lithophane leautieri. Taxonomy (NCBI): domain Eukaryota; kingdom Metazoa; phylum Arthropoda; class Insecta; order Lepidoptera; family Noctuidae; genus Lithophane; species Lithophane leautieri. The sequence continues at coordinate 7,948,704 of OX424462.1, read as the reverse complement.
GTTTAGAAAGTGGGTTTCCACGCAAGTTGTAAATATAAAGTAAAATAAAACATAATTATCACGAGAGCAAGTAATGCAATTCAAATTATTTGAAAGTCTAATTGGATAAATGAAAATTCTTAACGAACAAAATAGGCGTAGATCTCATCAAATAAAAATTCGGCTCGGCGTCCCCAGTTAATTAACCCATTAAATTTTTTCATCACTTTAAATTACTTGTTTGAGTTAAGATCGTGGTGGAAACTTTTCACAATGTTTCTCTTTGTAAACACATCGCGTACACGAGACTATTAAAACCGCGTTGATTTAGTAACAAAATATGATGCGATTATTGTGCTAAATTAGTTGGCGGTTACAGAAACACTAGTTTCAGTGGTGAATGATGAAATTGTACAATTATCATTAAGGGATAGTTTACAATGCAAGCTGAAACTTGTTGCCGTCATAAAAGCGAGCGGCGAAACTGCGAGACAATAGCACATGTCAGGCGACGTAAGGCCGCGTGTACAAAGCGAGTGCCTACAAGTACAGTCAACAAGACAAGCCGGTAAAGCTGCGATCATCTGAATGACGAAGCAATTACGCGCATTCAGCTCGGGGCGCAGTCAGTCGAGGCAAGTGGTGAGATTGGTTTCAATAAAAGCGCAATCCCTCCCCCATGTTTTTCTTTCATCCCTCTACTGTGAATGGTGTTATTCAGTCCTGTAATTATTTCTGTAGTTTGTCAGGTTGGGCAAAAATTAATGATTGTTTTGTATTGTTTCAGGTAATTTCAGCGGTTTGATCTACATTCAATCACAATATGTATTATAATTATTCTGTGAATAGGATTGAATCGAGCAATTAAGGTAGGTAATAATTTTATTCTAATGGATAATGAGTTGATGAATGTTTATTTTCCAAATTAACATTAAATTACATCTCCCGAGAAGTGTAATTGGTATCAAAGCTTGTAATTACGTTAATTACAGAATAACTTAAACCTCTCGCGATCTATTAACAAAGCAGTTCGCATCACTTAACACCGCCGCTAAAAATTCATTGAACTTGTAAATTATCGTAAAACAAGAGGCATAAACCCGTCCGCGGCACGTGCCGTGCTTAGGAAGAAATACTAACGTCCGACAAACGAATCATTAAAGTGCTGAATGTGCCCGCGGCTGCGTTGATTAATCATCGCTCTGTGATTAATTAGTGGTGAAAAAAGCCGATGAAGAGCGCATCGATCCTACAGTCTGTACTCACCCTTATACGAGATTAAAAATAAAAAATGTCTAAAGCGGGGAGATAGTATCTGTTATGAGACTGCCCCTTCACTCTGTATTTACATTAGCATGATAATCTGACGTAGGTGTGTTACAATGGCGTTTTTAAGAAGATAAACTGACTGCATCCGTTTATTTCGCACTAGTTAATTTATTGTGTTCATTTAACGTAGTATTTTTGTGTCGGTGCGTCTGTTTTCTTACATTATTACAAAAGAGAAAAAGTTTACTTTAATATTTAGTTTAAAATCAATGTAGACGAACCTTAATATAATGTTCACATATATTTGCGGTTAGGAAACAAACATTCTAAATATGACAATCCCGAGCATAACTGAAATCTGAAAATAGTGGTAGTTGTCGCTCGTTCCGCAAACTGTTCGTCTGAAAACAGTGGAACAGGGTTGTTAAATAGCGAACATACTCTAAGTGATTGCGTCGCTCATTGGGCCCGTTTGACGAACGACCGCTCCACAATTTACACCCAAATAAGCCGTTACTCATATTACAGGGGGAGATTTAAATGTCGCTTTTTTAAGATGAATATTTTACAGTCTGTGCCAGCACGCCCGTTACTCATTGTCAGCGAATTTAATACGTTAAGTGCACCCATTTATGTGCAAAGTTTTAAATGCAGTCTTTTTGATTGATCGCATGGATTGGATGACTAACGTTTGTTACTACCCACACACTGATGTCATTGCCTCATGTAAAGATTGGTTTGTTATTAATCAGATGACATTTTAATATTGATCCGCAGTTTCATTAACAATAATAATATGTGAACTGATTTAAGTCAATCATTTTCGTAAGTGCTTACCTATAATGAAACGAAATGTCAGTGTGTTTGTCATGTATCGAAAACACTGAATCACTGAACTGTTCAGTCAATTTTCACAGTCGAAAGTTCGTTTTATTTTAAAGCCCAATTAAAACGTTTTATGAAAGGAAAGTTTGAAAATACAAGTCCAATATTTCAGTAAATGCCTTTAGTTGATACATATCTATACATATAAAAATAATTTGATACTTATGTCATTTATATTTGAAATGAAGGCTTTTTAAAGCTTCAAATTAGTCTCTACAAGCCTTTAAAGTGGGTAAGTGTGTTTGTGACATACACAGCTGTCCGTAGACTGAAAATGAACCTGAAATACTCACTGTGAGTGTGTATGTATTCCCACGAGACTGAAATTTGCCCCAAACAAAGCCGCGTACTTTACTTATGTTGGTACAAATTATTTTATTTAGTACATAGAAAACACATTTTAATAAACTAAATAAACCTCCAACTGTCACTAACGAGACACAATAGAATTTTAATTGTTATCCGCCTTCTAAAGGGCAATCGACAGTTGAGCGGATTCAAATATTTAGCAAGCGCGTACTTCAGTCTCATTCAATGTAATTTTCACAGTGATAAACCAGATCTTTAAAACGTATTTAACTGCTTAAGTTAAATAAGTTATAATGACTGATGCGTGTAGGTGTAAGTTAAAGTTGAAGCATTATGGCTTGAGTAATGCGATGCCTAGCGAACGTAATAAATTGATTTATTTATAATAATGTCGGCAACTCGGCGCGATTAAGTAGGAAATATGACGTTGTGTCGACTGTGGATGCTTCTCGGTCGACTCGTAATAATTACAATAATTACAAAACTTCCTCACTACAGACTTAACGGCGATGCTTTAGGGACATTCATTTGTATTAATGCATGCCGCGTAAACAACTCTTAATGGTGTTTCATTTTATGTTTTCTTTGTGAGAGCTTCGGCGGATCTGGCGAACAGTCGCCGAGAAAATGGATACCTCGAAACACGACGGGAAAAATCCTAGTTCAAGTTTACGAGTGTTTCATAATCATTGTGTCGAAACACGTAAAATTTCCTGGAGTTTTATGCAGACGCAGCATCGTTCGGTCGGATGGGTCGTCCGGTCCGCGTTGTAAAAATATTCCTGGGAATCGCGTGGAAACAAAACAAGTGCTACGTAAAGTAACAGATTACAAGGCCACTCCGCGCTTACAGCGGACGCGTTACGGACCTCTTTATTCGCACTCCACTCTACTCGTGCGGACCCACGGGAGGTGGGCTATTTTTCGCCTATATCTATTTCTATTTTCACATTTTTTGATTTTTCGTGCTTTAAAATTGTAGAACGTGGAGGATTACGATAGATGTATTTTTCGAAAAAATATGCGCCTTACAACTGGACTAGGTCGGATTTAGGGACTTGTTCAATGTTTTTGTTTGTTCTTTTCGCTCATTCCGAAAGAGTTGGGTACAATTACCAGAATTACGTTGTAGTATTTTGACTAGAGACAAGTTAAGAAAAGTTAAAAGTAGGAAACTTTAAGTATTTTCAGCGTCTTAATGTACTTACATCATTCAGAATGTGAGCATGATCTCAGAATTTTGCTGAATCTTTCCGTAATAGCACAACTCAACAGAATGCATGCCAAGAAATATGTCGCATTGCTTGTCACGGCCATGTGTCACTTTATTATCTGTGACTAACTCTTTAATGTTCTCTTATTTGGCACTCCTACACAGCTTCCAGAATATAATTCGTTAATTGCCTATATCATTCCAGAAAGACAATTGCCAAGTCGACTGTAACCTACCTCTTATCTTGAGTTAATATCTTATTCTTATCTTAGGCTTTGATTGTAGGCCACACATTATATGGCTTAGAATATCACGTAAAAGATTCTAAAAAGCTTACATATAAAAGGAAACCAAGTTTCTGCTAATTAAAAACAATAGATTCATCACTAGGCAAAGGCCTCTTCTGATACAGAGAAGGCACGAGCATAGATCACCACGCTTACTCAAGACGGGTTGGCGATTTCAGACTTTTATTATATAATACTAGCTGATGCCCGCGGTTTCGCCCACGTGGATGTCGGTTATTATATACTAAAACCTTACTCTAGAACCACTCTATCCATTGGTGAAAACAGCATGAAAATCGGTGCAGTCGTTTTTGAGTTTATCGCGTATAGGACGGCAGACAGAACCGGCGGAAGACTTTGTTTTATAATAATAAGGATATTATAATTATACAAAATTTGAGCGATAATAGTCTCTCAATTGATTATTGTAGTACTAAGGTAAGGGTAAACGCCGTGACGCGCTCACTAGAGTGGGGCGGCACGTGGACAAAGTCGTGTTAAGGGAAATGGATGAGCGACGAATCAGTCTGGTGAGGGCACGAACAGATGCAGACCTCCACTTCTCCTATGCGAAACTGTCGGTTTGCGTGAACATTATTACTATTGTAAATACTGTGATGATTGTTCTGAAAGTGAAATATTAACTGATTTGCTGTATCGTCGTGCTTTATTGTAAACCTGCTTTATGGATTCCGTACCACCGAATGGAGATGATGACGGCACTATCGCTCAGCCATCGCTGACGCCGTCATATATATATATATATAATATATTATATTATTACATATATATTATATTATATATATAAAAATATAGAAACTTGAAGTTCCTCGAAAGCAAAAAAGAAAGCGAAAAGGAAAATTTAAAATTAAGTATTATTATTAATAATTAATTAATTATAATTAATTATTTATTATTAATTATTTATTATTAATTTTTATTATTTAATTTTTTGGAAAAGGAAAGTTTGCTCGCTATAGTTTTCGTTTACCGTTATCAGTAATGTCCAAGATAAACTCAGAAAGTACATATTATGACTTCGAAAAAGTGACTTTGGTACTTATTTGCCCGAATTTTAACCCACAACGTCGTGCATGAGAGGTCCTTCACCACTCGTTTATCACAACATACACACAAACACATGGAGTAGGTATAAAGACAGCAAAAAAATTCAAACCTCCTAAGAATTTAAATAAACAGCAGAACTAAAGAGCTAGCAAGTTTTAAACACCATTTTTGTACAAAAATAATGATACGGTCCCTATAGTTACACATAACATAACCATACCTAATCTCCTCAAGATGATATCAATAATAACTATAATTTATTTCATTAGTTAACTAGGAAACAAGATTACACAACTATTGCAACTGTCAACTTTACTTTTACTCTTGCGCAAATGTAAGTAACTGCTAAAGTGTCATAACTTGTTACAACTCTGGAAAGTTTTACATAAGTTGCATATGAAGAGTTTATTGATTTCAGTTTTAGTATTAACGTCGTATTGGGTCGTAAACTTCTATTGTTGGAAACTAGGTATGATATCGAACACTGGAATATAGGAACTTGAAGTGGTAATAAATCATAGGATCGGATATTATGTAACCAATATGTCAAAAAGTCAAACAAATAATTTTCTGACAGCTGCGCGCGCACATGGCGCATGAGTCATTGACGACTGAACATTTAAATTTAAGTATTGTAAAATATTTTTATTTTTTTATTTTTATTACTTATTTTTATCTCATTGTATGCTGCACTGGTCGACGTCATCACGTCAACGCCGGCTGTCGCTGAAAACCAGCGTTGGGGCTCTGTCTCGTTTAAATTCGCAGCATTATGCTGAGCGATCGCCGTCTTGCGTGGACGTGACGCATATTTTTCCCCAACTTGTTCTTTTTTGTGTTTGTGTTCTTTCTTTGTGTCATGTTTTATTCTTTAGCAACACCACAGTTGGAGTTGGTGGTCAGTGATATGTTGTTAAACGTGGAGGATGATACCTTCTACAGTATATCAATCTATAAATCAAATCAAACATTTGTTAGTGTGATTTTTGGTAATAGTAATTGTCTTATAAAATTTTTAGGGCTTCAATAAAATCTACCCATTCACTATGCCACATTCATTAACCCAATATCCAACTTCCGACTATAATTATACCTACACCAGAATTTATATGAAATAATCTACCAGAATTTTGTATCCACAAATGATCCTGAAGTGGTGAAATCGGTTCTAAATCGCCTGTCTGGTCCTAAGACCTTAGAATGATCAGGGGAGATATATTGTCTGTTAGTAGACGTAGCTACTAGTGAAGCGTTTTAAGCATGAAGACTTGGCTCCTAAAATTCATTGCAAAAAGTAATTTTTTACTTGCCCCGACTAAATTAGCTGTCTAGATGTGCTTTCTGCCCTCTTATTCCTTGACCCGTTTAAATAGGCAATTGCATACACTCCCATATTTTCTTCTGCCAATTGGCAGTGCTAGTGTAATTTAATATTTATTTACTGAAAGATACTCCCACTTTTCTAATATGATAATGATCAGAACATCATACGGTGTTCAGTAGAGATATGAAAATAGTTTCCGAGACAACGATGAAATATTATTTATTTTTCGATGTTATCAGAAAAACAGTTGAGCATTTACAGTATGTTAGTACCTAACATACGTAGGTATGTAGTGACATCGCAGGTTTATCTTACGACGAATCAGTGTTTCTATTTAAGTTAGCTGCTTGTGTAAATAACACCGGAGATCAGGCGACGGCGCCAACCGCGGCCGCGCTCACCCATATAACGGCTTGGAGTTCACACCAGATCCGCCAAATTAACTAGAAAATATAATGTGGTGGAGTATCCACGCTTCTTAGCTACAAAATGTACATAATTAGAAAAGTTTTTACGAGCGATGCCTCGCCAAGTCGTGGCTTGTCACCGCCTGACACGGCCCCCCATGTCCGGACGCGGATTATAATTTTACTGAACAAATTATTTACAAATTATTCTTGTTTACAGTATTTTTCTCCCCTTGTTTTGTTATTTGGTTTGTTTAATAAGGCCCCCATGTTCATTGTGTTCTAACAGCGACTGAGAAGGAATGTTTACGTTATTTTATTTCAAAAGTTTCTGCACATGTTTTGCAGGATTGCTCATTTGTTTTATTCGCAACATTTTTATTATAGTTTTCATGTCTTTTATTTGACTTCTCTGCATAAAAAATGCAATGTGGTTCAAGTTATTCATATTAACTTTATTTTGATCAGATAAAAATAGAAGAAAGAAAGAAAGATAAATACATTTATTCAGTACAGACTGAAAGGCACACAATATACATAATATACAGCACATAACAAAATAAAATATAGAAAAATAAATAAAAAACAAAAACAAAAAAAGGTGTAAACGTGCGATGTAGGAGAGTGTGCCTCACGGCTGCACCGAAAAGGTCCAGTTCAGCAAAAATGCCAGACAACTGTAAGTGCCTGACGCTGGTTTTCAACCGGACCCGCTAAATACAAGCAAGTACAGTGACGTCTTAATTTTTTTACAAAAAAGCATTGTCTTCATCACTAAAAAGAAATAAACTACTTGCGAAGCGACAGACAGCGTGAAATTTGAATCAAACCCCACATTAGTGTTCCTAAAATGCGCGACTATACATCGTCTCCCCGAAAGCACGAAATGTATGTGTCAACGCTCACGAAAGAATCAGAGAGAACTTGCTCGGGGTGGTGTTATAAAAATAATTGCCGTTTTTGGCACGACACCGCGTCAACGGCGGGTTCCTTGCCCTAAATGAGTGTAATTACAAAAGTTTTTATTACTAACTGCGCGCCAAAACCTCCTTCACGATCGTATTATAACGTTGGTGACGTGAAGGCTCACTACACCCGGCTTTGTTTCAAATTACATACAATTTTATACTTTTTTAAATAGGCACGCGGAGACTTTGTTACACAGACACTTCTGTTAAACTTGGCGAGATGAAGAATCCTAAGGAATCATAAGAAAATAATGTGTTCTTGTTCAGTAGACTGAATAAATCAAGATACTTAATCACAGCTTCAACAATAAAAACCAAATTGTTATAATTAGAGAATATGATCTGCAAAATGTAATAGACAGACTCACAACACATGTGCCGTAAATGTTCCCAGCTAATCGAAGACATTAGCTAATTGAAAAATCTACCGATCACGAAGCAGCATTTTTATGACATAGAAAGTACATTTCCACCATCTGTGCAGTATCAAGCATTAACAGTATCTCATACCAAGCTAAAACAACGGTAGAATAAGAAATTACATTTTCATTTACGTAGATACCGATAGATATCGGTGCAGATCGAACGAGGTCAGAGTGCAGTTTCTGCACAATGAGCCGATTAGTTCCTTAACGAAGCCGGGACTGATTCGGGCCGAGGGGAGAACCGTGCAGGAAATAAACGGAAAAGCACGTGAAGTTAGAAAATCCCAAGATACGGAGCTCGCATTCGTTCGGCATGACTTTTCACATTTCGGAATGTAAATGGCCCTGAACTAGGAATTCTAAGTTAAACGTTCGACAGACGAATGAGTTTTCAAAGAGGTATTTACCGCACATATCCTTTGTTTCTTCGGGCGTCTTAGGAAAACAATTCTTAGCTTGCAATTCGAGTCCGAAACGGAGGTAACTGCCTTACTGTGTGATGAGCTTGCGACTTTTATTAGTTTGTGTATTGCTTTTCTAATTCTTAGGTACAATTTTTTTTGCTAGACTCAGCTATACCTCCCTCTATGCATACCTACAGCTCTGCTATGGCTTACGTACATGAGACATGAAAACTCGTCCGATGGTCGTAGTACACTTAGCGAGCTTATTATTTATTAAAAGCGATACAGGGAGTCAGGACGCGTGCATGTCAGACGTGTCTAGCGGCGCCGGCGTGCATATGCGGCGCCGCGATATGCCACGTCCTGCGTGATCTATGCGACACTCACGAGGTCTCCTTCTTGCTTAACACTGTGAACACTCGCACGGCATAAATTTTCAACTTAAACCTACAACTCCACCCTAGAAATGTACGGAATTCGCAGAATGAAGTTTTTACAACTCCACCGACGTTTTCAACGGCTAACTCTTTAAATTATTACGTTCCGGTACACCTATGCTTTACGTCTTAACAGAGATTTATGAATTGCCAACTTTCGATTCCCCTAAAATTGTCTACGAGAGTGTAAATGTGGACAAATGTTCGGATAGATCTGTTTTGTTCTGAATTTTGGAGCTAAATAAGTTGGAATTTGTGCTGCAGTTGAGGTAAAATCGAGCACGATTTTTAATAAAATCTCAGGGGAGCGATTAAAAGTGAAGATAGTCGAGGTGAGGAAGTGTGGCGAGGTGTAAGGTGGGGCTTGCGGGGGGGGGGGGGGGAGGGGAAGTCCCGGGAAGTGCTACGAAAGCGCAATATCGCGTTCGGTGTAGCGTGGCCGTCGTCGTCGCGACATTTGCATCTTTCTAAATGAAACCTTATTACCGATTTTGTGGCGCACTTATTGAACGAGTTATTGTGATGATGGAGTCGCTCCGATAAAGTCCCTATTGCCGTCTGTAAATGGTTCTTTTCGGTATTTAAATACGAGTACCTACAACCTAAAACGGTTGCGGGCAAAAGTTATTTCAGTTAAATGTGGCCCAAGATTTATGATTTTCAATTTACATATTTTTAAAGGTTTTTGTAACATTGTTTTAACTTATTGCTGAACGCTTATGAGGTCGAATATTCGATAATGTTTAGGTACATTTAATGTATAGTATACAACTAGAATGCTGTTAGCAAAAAAAGTTTGTTTTCATTTTCTTCCTCATTCCAGCATTTTGCCAGAGATGTATATAAGTTTCAATCAGTTTCTTAAGGCCCTACCCTACCTCAAATTGCTTAGCATGATCCTCCGTTATACCGAAAATACTGCAGCATTAATTTTGAAACAAATATATGTTAAAGTTGAAGATTGACGCTAGGTCCTATGTCTGGCGAAAGCACGAATAAATAAAAAAAATTCTATAGAAAACAGAATCCAAAGTTACTTCTAAATTGAACTATAAACTGCTGGTATTAAAAAAATACTTCAATTTAGATCATGAAACTTTGCATAATAACTGCACTAACTATAAAGCAGGTCTTATGTTTTTTTTTTTTAAATTACCGTTATTTTCACCTTAAAAAGCAATTACCTAAACTATTCGAGGCTTGAGAGCCGCCAGCACCCCACTTCGTCTGGCTCTCACTCAGGCCGCGAGTATTATGGTGTGAGCGAGATAAAATTTGAGGTATTATGCCTTATTAGATAAAAGTATCTAGTTTTTAAAGTAAATATGGCAGAAATAGGCTTAGTGGTTCAGCAAAATTAAGAACAAATTAAACAGAAGGGCGAACAACCAATTTTAATTAAAGCTGAATAAGTTCCCAGAATTTATTCATAACCATAACCACCAACTGTCTGTTTTCACAACATTGTATATTATAATTATACCAACTCATATAGTTAAATAAACAATCTTTATTTTAAAAGCATTGTATATTTTCACTCAATAAATCCTACCTAATTAGAATGATACATGAAAATGGCCTGTCGCAATTCTTTTTATAAAACTTACCAATTTTCAACCTGCACTTCCCAAAATTTTCTACAAAAACGGCTCGACTTAATAACCGAAAAATACAAATTATCGAACGTTGTCAGGAATAACAAACACGATCCCCGGTGAATGCAATGCAAAAGTTTCCAGACGATAAAATCAATTGACCTACATATATTATGTTTAAAATGTGTATTGCCATCAAGATAGTTAAACAGCACCGTGAGGTACAGAATTCCCCACACGTATTCGATTTCTGATTCCCCACTGAAAGAAAGACGCCTTTACTGCGAGATTCGGTGCCCATTCTCAGCCGCAATATGTATGATAAATAAATTGCTATCCAATATCAAATGGAAGCAATACCGGTGAAATGTACAAAGCGTTTACTCATATTACATGTATGCGTACGAATGACTCCTTTGGATATAGGGCCAAAGGGATCGCTAGGGCGGCCACGCGACCGACGCGACCCCACCAGCCATGGTTGTATTCACTAAATGAGATTTTTAATGCTACGCCTTCACCTGCGTCTAAAAGGTTTTATAACTTATGATCTGTGTCCGAAAGAGGCAAACTTTCACCTCTGCACCCTTCCACGTAAGGTAATACCTAAAATTAAAATATTTCATGTCCTTATTTACGCTATTAAAGACGTGATATGTGAACGAATATGTGAACTCCAAACATAGCCAATATAAAAACGTAGTAGGTATTTGTGTTGGTCGAGATTTATCTAATCTAGATAAGCTAAAGAAGTTACTGGTCCAGTCGCCATCAAGAATTCCCGTCAGGCAACGATATTTGCTGGGTAAACTGGGGGAGTCTATTTAGTAAGTAAGCCTTTTTTATCTAGGCCACGTTTAACTTGCCCAATTTTCGTACCAAATGGGGCCACAAGGAACGTAAGAGGACGTACTGTTTGTTTGAGGCATTAGACCAAAAACGAGGAAAATAACAATTAGCAGTAAGTATTCGAAACGGTTCCATATGCATACAATAATTATAGCATTATATTTTACACTTGTATGTCGAGTAAAAAACCCAATCCAAGGAATTGAAACAAAAAACACTCAGATACAAGGCTTGATGTCATTCTGACTTGAGGACAAATGAGACAAAGGAAATAAGAAATATTAAACGTGACTCGAATGTCAAGACGCTTTCCATACAATAATACGGGTATGTCCCATCACACGTGGCTCATGGCTGTATGTAAACCTTGCAGCTTTTATGGAAATAGCCATATTATAAGAGAAACGAGGCGCCGTTACCGGAGAGATTTGTTTGAAAAACGTTGCAATTACTCTGTTTTTTACTTTACCATTGGAGCCTTGATAATTGATATTAAACGGTCGGCTTTATAATTAAAAAGTGTCTGTAAAATGTGGAATGTGAGGTAATAAAAAATAACAGTTTCATGTAAGAGATACAAACGCGCAATTCATTAAATAGTTTCATAAAGTGTAATTAATATTGCTGTAAATGTAACCGTCTTATGAAATTCAGATCCTGTTTTTAAAAGTTACGGGTTTTATAATATAACAAAACTTTGCAAAAGTTTTGTTATATTATAACTATTTTGAAAGCAATCTTCAAGTCAAAGACGATGAGATCCGTTAATTAATACAACATAAAGACATACGTATCAGCACGAAGTATCACCAGTACTAACATGTAGAACAAGTACCAGAGAGAAGTTTGCAGCAGATAATGCGAGTAATGAAATAATGAGCTAAACTTAAACGAGCTGTTAAATTTATGTTTCGTGCAGCTTAAAAACAGCTCCCCGGAGATTTCCAGCTACGGAACCGAGTTAACGTTTTGCTTTCAGTTTTAGCTGTTTTTTTCCTACAACTTGAATATAGCTTGTGGCCGTCTGTGTTTTTCCGAGTTAAAGTTTATGTACAGCTCTCTCATACCAACATTTTAGACGGAATTAGTACATAACAAGTTTTTAATACAACTTAAAAGAAAAGTTTTTGTAGAAGTCATTACATTAGGGGTCAGTGTTTAACCTTCAAGACTACTTCAGCGAATGGTTTGCTTTACAAAATATAAACTTAAATAAATACAGTCCAACATTTATATCAAGGCAATAACGAGGAACGACAGAAAGTTTCATATTTCTTCTAAATAAAATCCTCAACGAGGAACCGTTTTTAAAATAGTTTCGAAGTAAATCTAATAACAACCACGGACACTTGAAGTAGGATTGTGCTCATGTTGACCTCCCCTTCACGGAAATAAAAGTATAGTGCTCTATCTAGACAGACGTATAATCTAGATATCTGAGGAGGAAGCTGATTAACGTCTGTTGGGGTGTGGAGCAACCGCGCAACCGGCCAGCCGGGGACGGCACAAACAACGGGATTTATTGTTAATGGCCCATAGTCAGACATTTAACGCGATGAATTACTTACACAAACAGACACACTGTATTGCTTACACAAATGGGATTATATACACCAACACGGTTGACGCCGAGTTCATTTACTCGTCGATAATATTATTTGTTATATCGATATCGGTCTTAAACGATTATGACATAAAATCAATTAGCGTGTTTGTAGACGCGCAAATCTTTCCCTCGCACCATATACACCGTAATTCAGAGATAAAGTCGTGACAACAGAGAGATTCCACGTGTTAACAAGACTTAACAACTCGTATCGTTGTAACTTGTTAGACGAAGAGTCAACACACCCTCACTCTTGGCGCATTACTGCATACCTACCACATAAAAATACGATGCAACCGCAACATACCTACATACACTAGAATATCGATAAAGGTGAATATTTTTTAAAGGCATTAAGGTCGAGTTTGTCTGTCCCTCTCGTAGTTTATGGCCCGTAAAATAGTCTGCAGAGAGGAGTCACTTTGTTCCAAACGGCACAGGATGTAGTTTCGGAAGTGAAACTTTGTGAAAATATTGTGTTGGATATTAATTGTTCGCACAGCTCGCGCTTTCATTGTTTTGCACACATTATGTGATACCAGTATTATGAGAACGAGATACCGTAACAGAGAACGGAGCTATTATAAAATCTTTTATTCAAAAGGCTCTCACAATAAAAACCGGTCAATTTGAGCTCACCACGTATAAAAACGCTATTTCTGTAATATTTACATTAACAACTCTCACGATATGATAAGGGTTCCGTTTTATCCTTCCAGGAACGGAACGGCCCTGTAACAGAACGAATAATCTCGTTCGAATGTTAAAAATGTAAAAGTGGCATCTCTTTCCCACTTCAATCCCGTTCTCGAAGATTAGAAAACACGTTTGAGAGAGCTCTCGAACAATTTTCCGTTTACGTAGCGGTAATTGTCTTAGAACAGGCACGAATAGGTATCTGTCGGTGGGTCTGTGCGGCGCGGCGCGGTGCGGTGGCGGGACCGCGGCGCACTGCGGTAGCCGCCGCCGCAGCCTCCGCCGAAACCTCCGATACGCTACGTGCACTGAATCCTAATACCACCTGTACTGATTTTATTTTGCCTCCCTCATTCTTGATTCAACTATCTAATAGTTATCTGTAGACGTCCGATGATTCGCTTCACTCCGAACCGAAAACATTTTAAATTTTTAAACTCCATTCGGCATTGTCATACGTTTACGTGAGCAACGGTTTATCGTCGTTTTTATGTTCTGGTTCTTACATTTTCTTTCGTGTAAATTATGCAGAAATCAATTCGTAAGCTGGGCCCTGGTAAATAATTCAGCGCTGATTGTAACGAGGGTCCAAGTCCGCACTAAATGTTCCCTGGGAGCCGTGCGCTCCACAAACAAGCCTTGTTTTCCTTATCTCGGTATCTTATACCGATCTTCTCTTACGACCAAGTCTCGTGTCTTTGTCTCGATTATCTTAACTATTGATTTTCGATTAATCCAATTTGAGGTTTTGATGAGACACGATTTTATGTGTTAACTAGTTTCAGTTTTACTACCTAAGGCAGAAATATTTTGGAAGCCAAATGTAATCACAGCGCAGGCCACTACCTGCTCTGCATTCTGCCAGCGTCCACTGTCCACCGTACTCCGCTCATTCAATTATTTCATTAAAATAATCTTCTCTAAAGACTACGAGGTCTACACTCTACACTATATTGAATAATATCATCACGAGTGTTAGGCAAGTTATACGATTAAGTTCTACATTTACATAATTGCGGCCAATTAGCTGAGTTGAATCGGTGAGGGATTTCGTTACTAAATATAATGAGTAACATAAATTAAATGAGACATTTCGTCCTCGGCCGCGCTTAAACAGTACAAATAGCCTTAAAATTTAATCGTTTTCTGCAAAGATTTTTCCATGAAAAGTTTTCCACTTCAAACTTTGCCACTTCGCCGAAGCCAAGTCGCGTTTAACAAAGCTTTTTCATACTTACATTTTTATATCAGGAATAGAACGTCACGCTCGGTTTCATCGGCACTCGTCCGCCCGACCGCGAAAAGAACCCATAGACCGGTAATAGGTGTCGCCTTATACTTTATTCCGGTCACGTTTAGAATTTCTTATATTTCATCTTTTTCTACGGCCCCGAAAAATGTCATCGAATACACATTTTCCCGTAATCCTCATAAGTCTCATGGCCTCGACAACGTTCGGGACGCCGCAGCTCCCTGTCACGTGACACTGACCCCCGCACCCCGCGCCGAGCTCGTCCTGCACCCCGCAGCCCCGCGACAACAAGTTCACGCCGTGTCGTGACTCGCATTTGCAATAACACTTTGGCTGAGGTACCGCGACGAGCCAGCCTTCAATTAGGTAATGGTCTACCTTATAAGTTGTCTCAAGACATTGAATAAAACAACGTCTCCGAGCGTGGCGCCCACACTAATTCAGCTAATAACGAATGTAGTAAATGGGCGCTGACATCCTTCAAAATTTCCATCGACTCGACATTGTATGGAGAAAGTTTTAATTGAGAAGACAGGAGTAGATATTTTGCTAACCTAGACAGATCGGGGCGCGTGTTAGGATTTAAGGTCGAATCCTGCTCCTTATCGGGAACAGGTTGGAACATGCACCTTGCGCCGAGCATCGTCGGAAGTTTCCGACAACAGTCCAACTAGTTTGGAAGCTTGGAAACTCCATCAGATACGTGAGCTGGAGCGATTACCTCAAGCCAACTACATAGTAGGGGCGCGGTGACATACATTATCAACATATTTTATAATAACATCGTGTCTTGTCTTACCTAACTAATACATGACTTGCATTATGAGAAAGCCATAATACCTATATTTTCCTCTAGAGAACAGTGAATTACCATTGCCTTATATTTTTTAAAGTCCTGTTAACATTGGGCTTTTTGTTTCAATCACAGCAGCACTTTGTGGGTAATTAATATACGTAGGCCAGTAATTCATCTTTTCCCAATTTATAGACTCTCAATAAAGATTTTCTTATAATGGGAGACGCCAACAGTTCAAGTAACAAGTCATATTTTCCATAATTTAATAGTTACTAGTTTTCCCATAGTTTCGCTCAATACTTCAGCCATTGTCGGATGTGTGATAAAATTTATTTGTTCGATATTATGGACTTTGAAAACTCGTAAACAACTAGTTGTTTGTCTTCACTATTCGCTTTTTTGTCCAAACTTCTATAAAGAATACTCATAAAATAAGTGGGGACGGTCTTAAAAATACATTTGTTTTTCTCATTTTCACAATCATAGACATTGTCTGGGAAAATGAAGGTGGTATACCAATACTAAAAAGAAATCCAATTAGGAATTTGAAAAGTCGTAACTGTATCATAAACTTGTCATATACAAGACAAGAGCGTCCACAAAATGGTTTCGATGAGAAGTTATGACGTAATCGAATATCGATGAAGTGTGGCCTCCTTAGTTAGTGGTAACAATGGCAATATTTCAACACGTAGTGTTGTGGGGCACTAACTAGTGAACACAGCTGCAGTTGCGGTGCAGTGACAATGTTTGGACGCCGCATCCTTGGGCCGGTCGCTGTCGTCCGGGCCGTGCGTCGCATCCGCAATGAGGCCCGCCGGACGACGCCCGCCGCACTAATTTATAGCAACGGTTAATTACCTACAAGAATCTGACTCAGCCCGGTCCGACAACAAAGCCGGCCGCACCGGAGCCGCGTGTTTGTTGTGCGGACACCGCTAATCAATCTGATGCTATTGCTACTGGACGCTGCCGGTTCATAGGATAGTAAAAGTTTAAGCACAGAAATATATGTGCTATAACTAGAACTAATCTCAGATATTACTCCTCTCAAGTTAGGATAATTAAATGCATAGAGTGTGGAATATTTAAAATTCTGATATGAGAGGTGGAGAGTGGGCGGCTATAGACCAGCATACGTTATGTTCTGAATGATTTAATTAACCACGGTATTCAATAGATGTTTCAAAGACAAAATATTCCAAGAATAATTATTTTCCTATTTGTTGGTACATTCGCGTCCCTTTCAGGCGCAACTAATTAATATGCATTATGTATATCGAGCAGAATACTAGGAAAAGTTATGTTATTTACAAGACTTTATATTCATAAAGCACATTTAATTATTATGTTAACGAAACCTTCTTTTGAATAAAATATTAGACATGGTCTGTCAAAGGGGATTAGGCATTCTTCATTCCACGCGGTGTAAAATAATATTTGGTTAATGAAACCAAAGTTCTAGAAATCTCGTAGCAAGGGTCACATCGACTCACCTTCATTTTGTGAGCAGTGCGTATATGAACATAAAAAATGCATTTATTCTGAGGAAAGTAGTAAAATACAAACGAATGTTTTGTTTTTAGTACTAGAGAGAGGTCTCAGGGAGGTGTTTTCGCTGTTAAATTATGCAGAAATCAATTCCTTTTTCCGGACGAGGCCCCCCGCTTTGCCATCTGATAAATAATACATCTGTAATTGTAACCAGGTATCGGACTAGCAGTGTTGCTAGGTATGGTCGGTGCCGTCGGACCCGACATCTTCGAAGATCATATCTCCTCGATCAAATTAAACAAGCTACGTAATTGTTGTCGACTTGTTCGTCTTAATGTTTTCTTGGCATTTCGCCAAGAACTTTCTGGAACTTCCACTTGGCTTTAAGAAACTAGTTGTACGCTTATTAGCGAGTGTAGAATCAGTTGCTTCATGTTAGGACAAGTTCCAGGCTTTACGTAATACTTCTGAAAGGAAGCCTTCAATTTGGGGCCAGATTTAAAGATCTAGAAAAGGTCACCCATTCACCACAGTCGATAGATTTTACTGATCCAAGGGCAGCAGTTTTTAGGGTTCGAAAAGTTCAACCGTTACTGCGACATTAACTTCTAAACAGAACTTACGACTCTGGATTTCAAACTCTTACTCTTAGATTTCCCAAGGGAGCGCCAACTTATAATGAACACCGAAATGTTTTGCAGTTTATTATTGGGAATATTTATTAAAATGTTGCACCATGCTGAATTTATAAGAACTATCAACGTCCAGTGCACTTCCTTTCGATGAAATTGTGTATGTAGCCAAAATTCGAAGCTGCTTGACATAAAACATTCACAGTGTAGCACCTACAGAGTAAAGGGAAATTCTCCTGTACCACGAAACGTGTATCAGCTCTTAACAAGTTGCCAGCTGATACAAATTCGTGGCGTTTGCGCATTACCTTGCAAACGAGCTTTTCAATATATTAGCACGTTAAGCTGGTAATGTCTCGAGCACTTAGTACGGGCCCTCGTTATTGATAGCTTTCCATGATACTATTTCACACAACACTGCATCGATTATATTTTGGTTCGGTCCGCGGCGATGCGTTTCGTGCAGGCCACGTCAAAAATGGAAGCTGTTTAAATTATACTAAAGTGTAGTTTCCATAGATTCTGTTTCGATATGCGAATGAAAACGTGGTCATATATCAGTAACTTAAGCGCAAGTCCTAAAGACAGGGCTTTATTGGATTTTACTATTAAGACTGCCTCCTTGGTCTAGTAGTCACAAGCGCTACTGCTGAGCATCCTGGGTTCGATTCCCGGGTGGGGCAAAGTGTTATTGGGTTTTTGGAGTACGATCGATTTTCATATAAGTGTTTCGTAATCTGCTTGATTTATGCTGACACGTGTCCGGATTTTGAATTTGTCTGCCTGTGATGCCTTATTAGTTGACATATTTGTCGTCGTTGGGTTTTACTGTTTATAACTTTTTTCCATCTGGAATTGCTCAGTAGCCATCTGGAGTCTGGATTTGTGCCCGGTTGATGACAATAGGTTCGCGCCCTATTACATGGTACTTAAACTTAACTGGCGAAATGTGGTGTACTATAATTACACCTATGCCTAACCCGTCAAGGAATACAGGCGTGTTGTTATGATATGGGTTATTATGACTATATTTTCTTATGTGCCCAAATACATTGACGTAGATAGGTAGGGTATTAGGTACATTAAAATTCTTTTATTCGAATCGGGATGAGTTGAATACTGTAGACGCCGCCGCCGCTTGCATTATCTAGCTTATTAAGTGCACGTCTAGTAATCAAAGTTGTGACATTAAATAAATTACTGTCTCACAAAAGCACAATCCCTTTCTAAAATGGTCGCAAAATTATACGTGAAGCAATAACGAATCTGCTACATTTGATTCACTCCCAAAATAATCGTAAAGTTCAGTTTCGGGCAGCACTCGCTGAAACTTTGAGTGACGTCATTAATTAGTCAATTATAGTCGGGCACTTCGCTTTAAGCGATACTCGCCGGCCACAAAATAGACCCTAGACTTTCGATCCGGCGGAGATTTTGCAAGCAATCTAGGTCTTAAAAGAGAACTGATGTCGTGTTGGATAAAGTCGGCTTTTATTTTATTTAAACGTATTCTTTAGTTCAAAGTATCTGATTCCTGGATTAACAAACTCAAAGCTTCATTTTATATTCATATCAAAACTAAATCAAACCATAAACTGTTTGTGTAATCTGTCCAAATATAATTTTATTTACACTTTCCAGTTTTCAATATTAATCATTTCCCACGAATTTATAATCTGTGACAAACGAAAACTTAAAATTCTTGTTCAAAATTTTTTATTTGCACATTTCACCTGCGCAGCTCGTACATCGGCGAAGTATTGATACGAATAACGAAATCCAATCAACTTGCTGTGATTGACAGCTATACTGTCCCGACCGACGAATCTGCCGTATCCGTGTCGTATGACGGTATGTCGCGTTCACATAAAACTGTTAAAAAATAGTTTCTGACGAGACCCGACGTCTTCGTCTAACTGGTATTTTTTACGAGCTCAGTGACTTTATCGATAACTTAAGAGTCTTATAAAGCGATGTTATGGCAAATAAATATGGGTAACAGAATTATTATAAAAATTGTGTATACTTAACTTTAGGTGCCCTCAATAAGAAATGACATCTTTATTTAATAGACTCATCCTCGGTTTTTATGAGTCTAATCAAATCTTAAAAAAAGCAATCTTTTATCGACGAGGCATCACATATTAGACGTAATTATAAATAGGCTTTTAGAAGGTATTTTCAATTCATCAACGAAAACCTTGCTGACAAAAAAAAAGGATACTCATGCAAAGAAACCTCGGTAGCAATCGTACAGGAATATCGATGGAGCGACAATTGTTATTCTGGTTCAAAGCCGACTAGGACCGGTGCATCCATGATCTGTTTTGTACAATCACCATAACAGAGGAACCCGCTTTGTGCATTAGCCGGCCGTCCAATCACCCCCGACCACTTAAGGCTTTATATTCAAGTGTTGAACCTAGTTGATGAGTTTCGGCTCGACAACTCTCACGATCTGAATATAATAATCGAGTCATCAGATTGTCAATGAGGGTAGGTACACTGTTCATAAACTTCATAAATCTATACGTATGCAGATAACTACTTCGAATTTGATAGTCAATATCATTTCAGTAGAGTAGATATGGCACATGAATTAGGAATTTGAAACTGTGATAAAATAGTCAATCATAAACTTCCTATAAAATTTGATAGTAAAAAGCACTGTAAACTAATCCCGTAAGAAAATTATTTATATTTTGTTCTTTTAGTTTTATATTACTAAAAGCAAAATGGCTGTTGTGTGCTCGTGGAGGCTATTGTATTGTATCCATAAACAACACTATAAAACGCGAGTTACAATAGTAGTAGCGAGGGACCCCAGCGAGCACTGACAAATTAAAATAAAATTTACTCGATACGTGAATACGTGAACTACATTCCAGCCGTATCCTGGTTCAGCTTATAACTAAATAATCTCGTCACCGGGAAGATAACGAACTATCAATTAAACTCGCGTATGTGTACCGAATATGAAAGTAATGTCATTTTTTCCATCAGCACTATCCGGGCCGCAGGGGAACACAGCTTTGTTAATTAAAATGCCTCGCCTAACACAACCCTCCACATACCCATGATAACCCAAATTATCATACAGGAAAATAGAAACAAACGAATGATATAGTATTATGAAATCCTAGAACTTTTGTACGTATAAATAACCCCAACCCATAAAGTGGAACATGGCATCATTCCAAAATATAACAAGTGAAATATCCTAATACTGGTACCTACAACGATGGCAACATTATGAGAAAACGAGAACCCTTTTTCCAATAAGTATGATCGAACGACGGAGTTTCTCGTCGGAGCTGGGAATTCTTGGGCAGTTGAAAATAAGTTGGGCAGCCCTGGCCGCGGCGGCAATATCGGCAAGTTGGGCGGCCGCAGCTGGCATGCGCCGCAATGTCTCAATAATCCTCAAGGTACCCTCCTAATCGACTCTTCCTTAGTTCGACGCAAGTGTGACTAACTGATTAATTCTGCGACTCGGTGTACGTGCCCGGTCTGTCTTTGCCCATTATTGTTTGCCCTACTCTTTCGTCCGCTCGTGTCCCATTATTGAACGATATTTGGACTATTATTGGCGGAGTCGTACGGAGCCTTCTATTTATATGTTATCGAGGGGCAGCCATTACATCCTACGGCATATAGTTTGGGATTGTAATTGCTGCTATTTTGTTAGATTGAATCCGATTTCGTTCGCTTAGTTTTAATGGTTTGTTCTTGTTTTGGTATTGCGAGATGTTAGGCGCACTAGCGGTTCGCACTGACTCGCTTGAGCGACGGTTTTGGTTGGCGTATTAATTAACTAGAGCGTTTAATCGTAATTCCTTGCACTCGTATGAATTCTTGTTGCACTAAGATTAATTATCGTTTCCGTCGTTGTTGGTACTTGCAGTCTTGCAAATATACAGGTTATTTATGGCAGTTATGTTGCGTGTATCATGTCGCAGGGATGCTAGTGTTTGTAGATTTAAAATAGAGTCAATTAACTGGTCCACTTTGCCGCGGCCTACGTACCTAGTAATGTTTACCAAATCAACAGTCAACTATGTCACCTTTATTAATAATTTAATGCTCTACTAATTTAGCAAGCAATACATAATTGCGCTGGCAAAGAGCTCAGTCGGTGGACAGCATAATAGTAACATATGATGATATAAATTAAAACATCACTGTTAGTAAATGTAATGGCACCGGTGAAGCACCGGTCACATTAGCGGCCGGAAAGTTGTTCATTAATGTCGGCTTAAAACTATGATCATTTTACAATTAATTTGTTTGACAGTTATTAGTAATTTACTTGGCGCTGAATAGGAACATCTTAAATAGAGCGCAGCGTTAATGGACGTTCGAATTCATAGTCATCCCTCACTATCATGTGTTGACGTTATTGATGAGTAATGATTTACACTTGTGTCTTGTGTTCCTTAGAGTTGGCCAGGTCGTGTAGTACAACGTCATTGACATGACTCACATCTGCCAACACTGAGCCAAGATGACACTCCATGGCACAAAAATACACCCGCACCTGTAATTTTAGAAACGTCAAAAACAATTTCAAATAGCATCCAAAAAGTAGAATCTTGATGTGGATTCCATAGAGCCGGTTAGAAAAAAATAAAAAAAAAGAATAAAGTATAGCTAAAAGCCTAGTGGGTATACAACAAATAAAAATAGTGAAAACTAAAGGACAAATTAAAAAGTTTATAAATAATAGTTAATAGTAGTAATAGCCAGTGGGTTAATAGTACCTATTGTGTGAACATGAAAAGGAGGCGGCTGATTAAAAAAAAAAAAAAAACTTGGAAAATAAGCATGCCACTATGTCGATTAGCCAAAGGCATCTCCATTTTCAAATTAAAATATCGTTGAAAGTGATTCAATCCTACAGTTTCAGTAGAACAGAGCCAGTAAATAAGTGAAGGCTAAAGGCAAATCCGTTCTCGGCAGCCATTATTGAGAGCTACCTCGAGCTATTAAACATCTGTTGTTGTTAACTCTTTGCCTCTGTTAATTGGTATATTCTTGAATCCCTGAGCTTTTTCCGATAAAACGTAGATTGCTTTACTTGTTGGGCCGAAGGAGGAACATTTGTGAGGTGGTAAGAGGGGGGGGCGCTAGATAAAACGAGGGTATATCGCCAATAACTCGGTCTATTGTTTGTTGGCGGCTGACTTAATAAGTTCGCCGAATTTATTATGATTTGTAGGACCCTCGTCTTATTACGAGTCTTTTAACATACCATAGTCATATAGTGTCTTACTGCGAACAATATGGAACCGCCAATTTGTTCTTTTACAGCCGTCTTAAAAAAGGACGCCTTTTCTGTTTTCTAGTCCTCGAAATTACCGCACGAACTAAAAGAATGTTTTATGTGCTTCTTGAATGAAGAGATTCAGCAACTTTATGTTTGTGAGCCTGGAGTAGGTATACGTACGTGAATCTTTTCCAGAACCCGTGTTTATAAAACAGGGCCGATATAACTTGGCAGTTCCGAACTTCGTGCAGATGGCTGCGCAGTAAAATTTTTTAGGAACCAAATGGTGACATGATGTGAGTGTGAGTGAGAGAACATGCGCGAAGGTTTTAAGCGCCTATGTTCAGACCTGCCAAGTTATATCGGCCGTTTGTACCAGCGAGTAAATTCCCTAAAATAATATGACTAAATAAATTACAAATAGCCATGTGTAATCAAGTAGTTGATCAACACACACTAGACTTAGCAACGTTAATTGAAACTATTTTCTTTCTCGACACACAGACCCTTCAGGAGTCGTAGTATTAATAAAAATAAGTAGCTATCAAGACCGTGATTTATCCTTGATTGATTTACAACATAAACTTGTGCCACACTTGACATCCATCATCTAAATTAATGGAAGTCGATCGGACGGATCCGTAGACATTTGAAAAATTGATGTTGTTCATAATTTATTGTGAAATAATAATGTGTAGTAAGTGTTTTACTGATTTAAAATTTATGTCGGTGACGTATTTGCTCAATAGCTCGTTATTCGTAGGTACAGTCACGGACTTCAATTGATGAGCCACTTGGCACTGTTCCTATTTTAGCCGTGTAGGTAATGCAAAGCGGGCTTAGTCGGTTATACTCGTACATTCAGACAAGGAAAGTCATGTCTACATATTAAAGAAGAAGAAAATTATATTTAATATCTTTACCGGTTGGCTAACCTGAGAGCCAGAACTACAAACTTGACAGCAGAGTGACTAGCCAAAGTCAACCAATTGTAGATCTAGCAACCGTAACCTAGCGACGATTGTTTTAGCGTAGCCATAGTAACGTTAGCTTACGGATAAATTTTAATTACTCATTTCGAGCAATTCGAAAATAACGTCTCTGACATCGATATTTCAACTGTCACTGTCTTCGGATAGGTTTTCAGAACTATCTAGTTGATGAGCTCTGATTCAAAGGAGGTCAGTATCAAATTGATTGGATATACATTGTATTTATTTATAATTGAGAACTTATTAGTCAACCTCTTTATATAAGACTATTTCCGATTACTAGTAATTTGTCGTCTTATTTGCGAGCGTGCGATTTGAGTTCGTGTTTAATCGTGTAATCTCGTGAATATATGAAACAGCAAAATTGAAAAGTTTGAAAGTGGCTCATCAATTAAAGTCCGTAACTGTACTTAGCTAATTAAAACAAGGACCGTTTTAAACTATGTACAATTGCAAATGCTAATGCAAATTGCAATTAAAAATTCCCAATTTACGTCTTCAACAAGAAGTCTTACAATATATTCCGACACTTTATTTTCTAAATAACTAGAAAGTCAAATTAATAACGTATTACACAGTATCTTTGCTAATTCCTTGTCCAGGACAGCCGAAATTATATAAAATAGTAAACCTAGATATTAAGCGTAGATAGAAATAGAATGTGAAAATGAAACGGCTTAACGTGCTTTGTTTTTGCCTCGGAAAGTACGTTAATGGTGGAATCCCACGATCGGCAATATTGCAGACGGACACGCACGACAGACGACCACAGACCGCGCACCGAGGCCCTCCCGATGTCTGCGATACCCCGCACGTACACCTTCCCACGGTCCGTCGTCCGGGCTCGTCGTTGTCCGTCCGCAAAATCGCCGATCGTCGGATGTCGGCATAAGCCGTTGGTCCCGGCTGTCATTCGTGGTATCTTTGACAGTCGTTACTGGTCGTCAGAAGCCCGAAAGTCAGACAACCAGTCTTACAAGGGATATCTTATTACCCAGTTACTGGGTAGTGGAGGTCAGATTAGGCAGTCGCCCCATATAAAATACTGGTATTCAGCTGCATCCGGTTAAATTGGAAGCCGACCCCAACATAGTTCGGAAAAGGCTAGGCAGATTTTTTTGACATAGAATGCCCTATATAGGTGACGTGGTCATACTGATCAAACCCTCTATAAACGAATAAAGATTAGAAAGAAAAAAATACGTATTACACATATAATCGTTATTGGATAAGTCCATAATGAAAACAAATTTCCGATAAATTAATCGAGAAATCAAATAAAAGTCGATAATACTTCTTGATTTTATGAGAGATGACAATACATTATTGTGAGTTGCGGGCATAACGTTTAACTATATTATGTGTTTTTATTACACCGCAGTAACCTACGCTATAGCTTAACAGTTAGCTACATGTTACTACATAAAGTTTAGTTCAAATGTCTTTCGATCATTTTTGAAGAAATTATTCTTTTCTCAGTTGTATTTAGTAGATTATAAAGTTTCTAATGAAATCAAGCGGGGTGAAGAACACACAAACGCTAATTACACACGCAATTATTTTTAAATTCGATTATGGTAGGAACCAATCGGGCCATTGGAGAGACTAATTCTCTACGAATAGAAAGAAATACCTGAAAATAAGTGAGCATTTAAAAAAAATACACTGTATATATTTATTTTATTATTTATGTACACACATAGAGATACAACATAATTATAATATGAGTACAAAGGTACTGCTTATTTCTTAAGAAATTTCTTCCAGCAGACCTGCGAAAGGAGAAATGAGAAAGAAATGTAGACAATAGTGTGTGAGAGCAAGAAAAGTATATTGTTTTTTTTATTTTTTGTTAAGGGTTTTTTTTAAATTGAGTTTCTATAAAGAGCCATCTAGTATGGTCTCAAGTTTCAAGTGCCAAAAGTTTTTGTCTTTTAATAGAGCCATCTTTTGAAACTAACTTTTTCGGGCATAACGCTTATTCGTTACGTGATGAGTTCTACTAGTTTATTCCTACCGTCTTTAAAGTCCCAAACATTCCCATTCACGTATCGCAGCAAACAGTCGTCGCAACGCGTCCCGTGTGTTGCCAGTTTTAAATGACTTTCAAGAAAGCCAATAAATAATATTGAGTGCACTTCGTCGGTCGGCGTCATTAACGGGTGTCTGTCGAAACGCCGCGACATGCTCGTAAATCATTACTAATAATACCTCTGCCATAGATTTACTAACTGACGGATGCGCCTGTCCACTGAACTTCAGTTTTGACTCATATTTTTCATTTGTCACTCAAAAGTTTTGAGTGACAACTGGAAAATGTGGAGAATACAGGAGTTTTTGAGTTGGAAGGAATGTTACAGGTGGAATTGATATTGATGACTTATTTCAAGGTATATAAAGACGGATTCTTTTAGGATTGAAAAGAGTGTAGTGTTACTCGGAAAAACTTTTTCGCTCCACCATTCAGTAGGTAGTATGTGCAAGCAAAGTTGATAATAAAACTCAAAAGTAATCTCAGTTATGTAGTTTTCACAATCTTCCATAAAATAAGTAGCATAATCAGCTTATAATAATGTTCCCACTGCTGGGACAAAGGCCTACTCTCTTTGAGAGAGAGTGGGCTGTAACCTACCACACGGGCCCAGTGTGGGTTGGTAGATGTCACATAATATCCTCGATTTTTTGGTTCCAGGACATGCCTGTTTCCGCACGATGTTTTCCTACTACGTTTTGAGAGCAGTGGTGATGAAATTGTTTCCACAAAGTAACGCGCCTAGCTGGGTTCAAACCCACGACCCAAGAACTCGTAAGTCGGGTACTACTGTTGCCCAGTAGTAACGGCCCCGACTTACGAGTTCTTGTTTGCATTGTACTGCAATAAAATTAGTAACTCGTATTATTACAGAAGTTTAAGTATTAATGAGTACTGTACCTAACCATCGATGTATTTAAGAGACTAAAATGCTTAAAAAGCAGCAATACACAAATTGTTTTAAACCATTCGAAATTCGGTTTCGCTGCAAAGCCGGGGAGCGTGACGCTACATACAAATTAACTCAAAAATACTCATTACAAATTACGAATTTGTCATCAGTCACCCTGAACCACGAATCGACCTCGTCACGATTCCGCGGGAGATTCGCACGGCAACCTATTTGTTATAATTACGTTAAATAAACAAAATATTACGAACCATTTAACACTGTCGCTCTAAATTAACGACACGACCCGATCTTAAATACCTACGTAGATCCATGTTATTGCTATGAAACTACAAATTTATATTATATAAGCACCTGGTTTCTGAAATCAACTCGACGTTGGCATTGGAAATGATACAAAAATATAATCTACTCGATGCTGTAATTTTGTAGCGAAAATAAATTGTTTACATCAAAATTATTTCTGTTCCAAATTATTATTTACACATAGCGATTTAATATGTAATAATGGTACGAAGTTTTAATATGGTTTCATAATATCAGTGGCCAATGAATATTTGAAAGTCGTCATGTAACCGTACAATGTAATGTAGGTGCTCATGTAAATAACTAAAATGAAAAACAAAACATGAATCATTTTAATGTGTAATTTGTACCGTTTTGTTACGGTACAAAATAACAGATAAGCTTAATTATTTATTTCGCTTGAAGCTTGTTTAAGTATACGGGACTAGCTTCTGCCCACGGCTTCGCCCGGGTGGATGTCGGATATCATCCCACGGGAATCTACTACCGGGATAAAGATAAAATATCATATGTCCTAACTCAAATCATGGCCTATCCGTATGCCTTTCATCCAAATTCGTTCAGCCAATAGTGGAGTGAAAAGGTACAAATTATAAAAACAGAAATTATAATAACTTTTGATCCAGTGGACCAATTTTAATGAAATAGACTAAATATCTTACGAAACGGACTATGACTATATTTTCAATACCCTATCTCGTAAAAAGAGGTACTATACAAAAATGTATATAAGTATTACTTGTAACAAAATCAACCCCCATTTTTACCTCCTTGGGGATGAGTTTACAAAAACATTGTAAGACGTAATTCCTTATTTCTTATCAAAGTATTTTCATATGTTTTACTCAACGAATGCTGGGTTTCCTTTACCAACATTCATCCCATAGAGGATTAGTAGCCTATTGCCTTCGTCGAAATCCATTCAGTGGTTTACAGACAGCCAGACAGAGTTACTTTTGAATGTATAATAATATAATATTAGTTTATATTACTATATTAGTATCTGCCATACAATGCCAATTAAAGCCAGTTCTTTGCTTAGTCATTTTAAACTTATTAACATAATCAGTGGAAGGCTGAAAATCTGAAAACTAGAATGCAGTGACAAAAAATATGACCAGTATATTATGCGTATATTATTAATTTTTATTATTTCTGTAATTTTACTACGAACAGCATTCTCTCTCTCATGTTAAATCCATTGTTTTACATTTTCATCATAATAATTTAAGTCCTCAACAATACTTATTAACTCTCGGAGCTCGTTAACGCAGCCCAAATAAAAGGCTCACTGTTCGCAATAAATACATGGAAATCTCATGTTCTTACTTGACCAAAATAATAATTTTGTTTGGTATTTGTAGTTTAAAGTAATTAGCAGTTACTTTGTTGTCCTGAGGCTTGTAATTCAGATAATTTTGTAGTGTGACGCAGTTGGACGCGGGCCGTTATTGAATCAAACAACATCGGAGGTACTCGTAGGTAACAGGTAATGCGGGTTTTTTTTTTTCGTGTTGCGAAATCATCAAATGACTTCTCCCGCTCTGGACGGAGCGAGAAGGCGTGTCAGACTTTTAGTGACTAAAACCCACCCGTGTTCCTTCAGTTGCC
Organism: Lithophane leautieri; assembly: GCA_949152455.1. NCBI lineage: Eukaryota > Metazoa > Arthropoda > Insecta > Lepidoptera > Noctuidae > Lithophane > Lithophane leautieri. The sequence continues at coordinate 7,919,692 of OX424462.1, read as the reverse complement.
TGTAATGTTGCCAAGGGGCCCGGTATCCCTTTCGGACTTTCCCGCAACCCTGGATTGACGTGTAAGTTCGGATACCAGCCCGTAGAAAATACGGACCTACACGTCAAAGCGCGTATTTTGCGTACGGGTGGGATATCGCTTATTCAATCCACCCCAGCCCCTTCAAAAAGGCCAGGAACGCTTTGGTGTTACTGACAAGCTCACGTAGGGTACCTTGGGTTTCCTACGTGAGTAACACCAACATCGGAGATAACTCCCACTGCAGCGAAACTCGTGAATCAAAATTATGTACACATAGTAAATCTCGGTTTCATCTAGTTCCACTTGCTAGTGATACGTGAAGTTGAGCATTTGTGTAGAATATTAATTCAATGATAAAACGAAAAACATACATGTATTTTTGTTTTGTTTTATATAATTTACGACTGTTCAATAGCGAAAGATCCGCCACGCGAGCTTTAAAATCGTAAGATACTCCAAAACCTGAAAGTTTAACTTTTCACTAAAACCGTCTTAAATTTCCCAATACTTGAAAGCAAACGACGTCGCAATAACGGAAGCTAACTTATAGTTAAAAGTAGAAAACAGTTGTGTATAGACATAATCAAAGTTCCAGAAGTGTACCGGCCAATAAAGCTAGCCGAAAGCAATCGGTCGCCTCTATTCGGCACAATACTCTGTGCCACTCCATTCCTACTGTTCTCTCCGTTCACCGAGGAACGAGTGCAATTTCCCGCGTTCCGTATCGCGGCCGACGTACAAAAATTGCTTTTCTGAACGTGAAAATATAGAGAAAAAAAGCTGGTGCCATGCAAATTTTTGTAAAGTCATTCGGAGGCGTGCGTTTGTATTTCTCGGGTGAGGGTAAGGAAGGCGAACGATTGTCGCGGGGAATTCCTTTATTTTGTAAGAGGGATATTGCGCGTCGCATGCAGGCGACTCGGTCTAGCAGCTGCCGCCTCCGCCCGAGCGAGCGTTGTTTACCGGCAGCGACCGGCAATACGCCCGCATCGAACTCCGATGCACCGTCGCACCGACAAACCGCTCTTATTAAACACGACTATACGTGATTACACGCTAGAATTGCTCCCTCATAATCGACTCTTGCCTGCCTCAGTTCATTTTGAGCAGTAAATCACGGCGGTGACACAACAAAAGAATTCGGCTGTGTGTTTATCTGGCAAAAGTTGTTTTCCTGAGAAGGCCCAGGTCTCGGGCGGCGGGTCAAGGCTCGATTTGCTCGTAAATACAAATAAATAGGATACCGTCTGAATCTCATTGCCCGATGCTTATCATATTTTATGGTTTCGTAAACTAGCGTACAAATGTTGCAATAAGAACTTATTGTTTCATCTGTTTGCTAGTACTGAATTACTGATATTGCTCGTTACGTATGGGTCAACATATCGGTTTTTAAACGGTATAGTAATGCTATTTGGGCTTATTATCTTGATATGCGAGGAAACTTTAATGTTGAATTAAAAACATGATTAAAATGTCCAACAATTTTTCCGCTGTTTCACAAGATTGGGTAAAAATTCGGGCGTTCAGTATTGCCAACCGAGAATATTATACTACAGTTATAAGTATTATGATGACCGTGTTTTCAACTGAGGATCCCAACTCAATTTAAAATTTCCATCCACTGTGGGAATCCAAATATGTCAATGTCCATTTCAGTGTTACATTTACATTCCCCCTGTGGGGACCGCTAAAATATCGAACTATCTCATCATTTACTTTGGTTTTTCTCCGCTAAGACTCGGGACTTATTAACTTGTACGATAAGTCTCGAGATATCAACAATAGTAGGTACTATCCCGCTATCCTATTTATATTTTTGTTCGAGGTATTTCTGATGGCGTAAGCAATCGGTTATTTATAGGACTTGTTTTGTTCGAAAGTCCTTCACATTTGTTAGAAAATAAAATGAAATACTTGGGTATTTGTACAGTCATCCTAAGTTATATTTATCTGACTAATACTGAACTCAAAATAGAGCTTTCTTTTCGATGACTTTTCAACCTTTTTCACAGATTTTTCCAATTTACCTGGCCCCAATTACTAAAATAAAAATATATTTTTATGAAAGTGTTTTCTATCCGACATATCGATGATGATAATCATATTCTACGACATTGTCTCCATTCCCCCAATCTGAAGATTCCCCCGTTCTACGAAAACGAAATAAGCTGTCTATAAAATTTTGTTTCCAGGTTACGTTGCCGCCTTGTAGCCAGGAGATAATTTGCGAAAGGTAAGTCCTCATAAGCATCTATTTGTATTCACGAGCATGGGAACTATTTCTCGGAGGGAACCGTTACCTCTCGAAGCTTTTGATCCTTTTTAACGGCGAATATCAAATGAGAATCTAACAGAAAAATATTGTAAAACCTACGTTCTCAGGTTCTCACTCTGTTACATAATAAGCAAACAAAGTAAAACGCTGACAATCGATATGAGGTAAATTCAAAGATACATTTCCCAGACATCTTCGAGCTCTGTTCCTAATGCGATTCTAATGCTTTGTTCGCGGAAACAATAAAATTTAAGTGTTATGTTCTCGATTCATTTGAATATACAAAAAGCTTGTTCTCATGTTTGGGCACCGAAATACTTGACGGTGGCATCGGAAATAAAAATACAAAGTACACTGATTTCCATTCGACAAAAAATCTGTTGAAAATGAGCAAGCAACATCTCGGTTCAGTTTACGAGTTTCATCGAGCTCGCTTTCGTCTTCCTATTTCGTGGTGGAATAGCCCTAATAACATGCCACAACTCATTCTGATTTATACCGTCTCGTTATAATTGTGCGCTTCGCTGGCGCGCCGCTATTGCCTGCTGTTGCAATTTCCATGCAACCGATTCGCGAGAATGGATTTATTCTTTCTGGCAATTTGCTCGTAACTCCCTAGCCTGCTATTGCTCGAGATAATTTAATTTTGAAACAGCTAGGCGACTAATGGAGCTTTTGTGCTTAATTCACCTATTCTAGAGTTTATCACTGACTCGGCTCCTTTGTTACGGTCTGTTGAGATACGCAAATGTGCAGATAGTGAGTCATTAAATAGAAGCCGTTCGTGAAAAAAGTGTATTATGTAAATGGAGCAGATTCTGGGTTAATATCAGCACGGGTAATTTCCAGTCATGTTAACGGGCGCTCTGAAATCGTGCGAAGGACGTCTTAAAATAGTGTACCTATTTATTACAACATGAATCAGTGTGTGTTCCAAAGAAACTGTTATGCGGTGTGTACATATAAATAAACCGAATGGCCAGACATTTACAACTCAACACGGACATAGAAAAATATTAATCGCGCAATCGTAACTTAAATATCAAAGTTGGGCAGTTTTGTTCGAGTGAGTAGCATTGATAGCCCTGTCGCCGTTAACTAGACTAACTCTCGGTTGAACACATCAAAACTTCCTCTGTTCCTTGTGATTACGAGCGCTCCTACAATACAATCAATTGTCAACTTTTATTTGACTTATCTTGGAAATAAAAAACAAGCAAACAAACATTGGGTTTCGGATTTCGTGGATCTCGGTACAAAGTTTGAAGGTGAGCCGACGACCGTCCCCCTAATAGAGAAGAAAAATACGTTAATGTACCCTCAGATCCCGAAGACAAATAAACCGAGGCGGACAGGGACGAAATAAAAGCGGGGAGGCTCCGAGATAAATAACAATGATCTTGCGGAGCGAGGCGGAGCGAGGCGAGCGGCGGGCGCGGACCGGCCTGTCACACTACTTACACTTATCCCTTTTTATTAGACTAGCTTACAAATCATTTAATACCCTCTAATAAAAATAAATCACAAGCATAATACCTCCAAGCCATATTACTCCTACCTACGTATTAGCCTAGAAACATTTATCATAGATTACCCCTGATCAAACAAGGTCTACGTTACGAGTAAACAAGAAAATACGTGTAGAAAATAAGTCAAGTATTCGGAACAAATGGCGGGTAGGAAACTTAACCCTACAATGAAATGGATAGATCCAATGCTCTGCTGTACGAAACAATACCCACCGCTTGTCAGTTGCGGAAGTGTCGGATGTTACAGGGTTGACAGTTTGTGTCTTTCATTTTAGTCGCATTTATACAATTAAAATTATATTAAAATTGCTTTTCAGTGTGGATAATTAATGATTCATTATGTTTTTAATTATTTAATTACATGATGTTCAGACTCTAACGTTCCACTATAGTAAATTAGGCAAATACTGAAATGTGAAAGTAAAAGAATTTACACTATTTTAAACTCACTTATAATCTCCATCTGTTTTTGTAGTCTGGAAACACGTAGACAAACAAACACTGATGAGCCGACGATATTGATGCCTACAATATTGTTCTGATAATGAAAATGATGTATTGACTTGAAAACGAACTAAATGTTCACTTTTACTTTCGTGAAATATTAAATAGTAGGTATCTAATAATTTCAATAATTATGATGTGGTACACCAGAATACCCGCGACATTTCAATGATTTATAATTTTAATTTGTTTAGATTTTTAATTCATATTTTTTATGGCACCTCTTTAGGTCATGAGCTATCCGAACATCAAAAAATATTTGGCCGAGATCTTAAGGGGGAGGCGTGAAGATTGATTCGCTGTTACAATCCTTACTTTTCCTTACTAATATTATAAATGCGAAAGTAACTCTGTCTGTCTGTCTGTCTGTCGCGCTTTCACGCCAAAACTACTGAACCGATTTAAATGAAATTTGGTTCACAGATAGTCTAGAGCCTGAGAAAGGACATAGGCTACTTTTTATCGACATACCACGCGGGCGAAGCCGCGGGCGGAAGCTAGTTTATAATAGATGACACATTATAGGCTGATTTTGTACAGATGACAGAGCTCTTCAAAGATAAAAAAATATATAATTGATGTTACCTTATGTCTCGCTTGTTGTAGCCTGTTATAATTCATGATCTATACTTATATAGGCTACAACAAGCGAAACATAAAGCGGTATTAATATTAATGACATCGATGACTTTTATCGTCATTAACAAAACTCGACATTCCGCATAGACGGCAAGCTCTCAAAGATTTATTGTAAGAACAAAACGTTAGAATTCAAATACTCCTGCAACTTTAAGACAATTTAGCATCGTTAAATTTTTAAAGTCACCCAACGAAACTTGAATAATTCTGACCCTTTCCCAACCCTGCGCTCGGCGAAGCGGTTTCCACAAAATCTTTTTGTCTACGTCAAGCTGGCGGCTTGTCATAATCTTCTGCCTCAAAACAATGTCAGTTTTAATTAAAATACTTTAAAATAATAAAACTTAGAATAAAAGAGAACAAAATCGAGGCAATTGTACGCAGCTTTTATCGCCAAACCGGGAAATATACAGTTGCGGAATCCATTCGTTTCGTAACTGACATTTATGAATATGAAAACGTAATCTTTTGTTGTTATTTCAAGTCCTCAAAAGGTTTAAATTAAATGGCAAGTCATTAACATGCTCAGTTAGTTTATTGTGAACACAATAAATAGTCGTTACGTCTGTTTAAATGGACACCAACGCAAATTGGCTCTTAAATAACAAAGCTATTTTTAGTTGAGACGAACACAGTTTCTGTGTTATTTTGAGCGAGAGTACGTCCAAACGTGAGTGGTTACGACGTCCGAATGTCGATTAGGCTCATAAGTCAAACTGTCAATAGGGAGGCGACCATCGACTTGTTTATCAGTAATTACCTTCCTGCCCCCGCATACTCGATAACTCTGTGTAACCGCGTCGAGACTACTGATTTCTGATCGGCCACTGAAATTACTTAGTTATCAAATTAACTTGCCATTCTGTTAACAGTTATTTGTTAATTTATGTTCGTATCTATTGTTAGAATGTCCCTAGGGAACATTAAATGGAACAGGAAACACACGTTAGTTGTGTTAGGGACATTCAAACACGTGGCGTCACCGTTAGGTCATTTGCATTTTACAGTTGGTATGAGTGGACAATAAAAATGTAGAGTCCAGTATCCTACAAAGATCAAATCCAAAATTCATACGAGTTTTTAAAAAACAATTAAGATGAATAACCCTACGATTAAGACCCATACTTAGATAATTAAAGAATAGGTTATTATACTTACAATAGACAAATAATTACTGTGATGGACCTTGCAGTGGTCTCGCGAAGCGTGTGCCGCACTGCAACCCGACCCACTTGGCATTAGTTTTGCGTGAGGACAGAGGAATGCGTGCAGTAGCCTTCACTAATAAAATTATAAATACATCAGCAATAAGTGAAAACAGGGCAAAACTAAGATCCAAACCATTCCCATAAGAAATATTACGTTTTAAACTGAAAAGTTCAGAAAAATAAATAAAATTTTCCGGAAAATTTACTTCGGTGATTTCTGACTTTTGTATGTTTTTCTTTTTTTTTGTCTTAAGTATAAAATAGTTTCATTAGAACTGAAAACTTTGTGAAAGTATGATTTCAGTTTTCTTTCAACGCTGTATTCACAATCAGTGTCTTGAAAAATACTTTCTTTAATCAGCTCAGAGAAGTAACATCCCTAGTAACCAATTACCTAACTAACTTGCGAAGCAGTTCAGTCACTTAAAAGATTAAAAAAGATACAATGGTTAAATTCTTAGAAGAGACAAACCGGGTTACAAGAAAATCTTTTTCTCTACATAAATCACTGTCCACAGAGAAGTACAACTGTTCAGGCATGGTATTTTTTATTAATTTTGATTTTTGACACGTGGATATTATGGTTCACAATTAGGTACAATAACGTTTTAGATAGAAAGAGATGAAATAACGCTATGATGAGAGCAAACCATGCAGTATGCAAATTCAAGATACTTGGCACAGTCTTCTTTTATACCATCAATAATATATTTGCACTAGATTCTGACTGCTAAGTATTCGTTTTATTTTAAAAATAGGGAAACATTGCGTCAACACCTTGAGTGTATTTATAAAATCTAACGCAACAGACTGAGCTGGTGAAAACCAAAACATATTTATATTTTTCAATTTGTACGCGCGTCATTCTGAATTATTAATTGGTATAAAGCTGCGTTATTAGTGCTACAGAGGATTATTTAAAGAGAGTAATATTATGTGAATTCATATGGTTTGAAATTGCAGGATTATATGAATATTTATGAAGCTAGTTTTATTTAAACGGATATTTTTTAAAGCCAATGTCGATGCGGGTTTTTCAGCGATGAATTTAAAGTTACATTTTTAATTTTAAAACACCTATGTTAGACTTACGCTCAGAGTACCAAACAAATAATGGGTGCTGCCACTGTAGGTAACTCCCTGAATGATATTTCGATCGTAAAGGTCTAGGAAAATTCCATTTTCATGTAGGTAGGCCCTGAAAACTTTCTCATCTGAAAGAAGCTGAAACCAAGAAGATTTAATCCAACATCAAAAACTATTACGCTCATAATTTTTTTGTTGAAACTACTAGAGGTCATAATAAGTCAAGTTTTTAAACAAATTATTTATTTCTAACTCTCCACGCAATTATGTCAGCAGCCGAGCGACTCCACAGCAGTATCACGCGAACTAGAAACCGCAATATCACTACTCTACTGATATTACATTCCCGTCGCCCCCCCCACTGCCCGACGCCATGAAGTCCCGTGCACCCCCTCACCCACCCCACTGTGAACCCCATAGGGTAATGAATTCGACCACAGCCAGTCTATTAATATGACCTATAAAAATTTAGGACGCAATTATTGCTTAATCATTCCATGTAGGAATTCTGTGAATACCTCGTCAATTGTTATGTAGTGTGAGCAAATCTCGTGTACTATGTACAAGTAGATTGCCTAATGGTAAGGCCTGGAATCGATATTTGATTGTTTTCCAATGTAAACTTAAGCCTATTACGGTCGGCTGTTAACTAAGAGACATGGTAAACAATTGAATTGATATGTTACAATTAAATATAAATTAAACGCCTCATTTTAATCCGTTGCTAATAGAAGGTGTTTGTTAGACGCCTACACATTGGGCGACGGAATTCCTGGAATAGAATAAGCGTTGCTTACAATTAGGTAATCAGTTTTGTACGTATAATGATGCTCAGCTTTGAATAAATGTTAATTATTGTTTTTTTTTTAATTAGGTATATGCGTCAGCTTATCATATACAATCAGCATAAGCTGAGACGCCGCCGATGACGCAGGTCCATGCAGCGCAGAGCAGAGCAGATTTTGTAATGTATGAACGTACTGACAGATGCGTACGCTGCAGCGCAGGCACGTGAGCCGCAGACATGTGTCTGTCCTGCTCTGCGTCTGATTGTAGAGCCAGCGCAGATTGCGTTACCTGCGTCTCAAAAATAAGTGACGACCAGCTGACAGTACGCACAAAATCTGCTCTACCCTGCGCTGTGTGGTTCTGTGTCACCTGCGTCTCAGCATACGCTGATTCATAATTTTGTTGCGATCAGGGTTGGATTTAGGTATGTTGAAAAAGATAGTACAAAAAAATGAAAAGGATAGTATTTAAAAAAAAATATAGTTCACTTTCAATATTTTTAATTTAACATAAAAAGTAATTTAAAATCAACACCCGTTAAGGCAAAATTTACTTTGGGTTGGATACTCCCGGTCTATCGTTATTTTCAGAACCATCAGTGCTACCACTTTCCATAATTAAAACACTGGAAACGTAATATAAAAAAAAAACAATTGCAAGCGATTGTTAAAACATTGAGCAAACTTTGATTGAATTTCGAATGGAATGGAAGGAACGAGATTAGTGGAAAGAGAGAAGTGTACTGCGGAGGATACACGCACACGCACGGTCGAAATATTCATAATATGACATAAAACTAAGCATTCGGGAGCAAACTTTAAATTATAGTATTTTAGTGTACTATCCTTAGATGTGGATAGTATATAGTACAAAGGGCGAAATTATAGTACAAAATCCAACCCTGGTTGCGATCGTCTATTTTTTTGTACTAGCTAGGACGCGAAAGTGTCTGTGTAGCTGCGTCGCAGCATACGCTCGCGTCCTATGTCTACCTCGCCTGCCCTGCCCTGCAAAATCTGTACCATCCTGTGCTGGCTGCGTCACCTGCGTCTCAGCATACTCTTAGCCTGGCTTACCCTCGTTGTAGTGCCGGCACATATTTCTGCGCGGTCCTCACTTAATGCTGTGTTAAGAACCTACATAAATTTCATGCTGAAATGACACCAATACCATTTCATTAGTATTATTAGTTTTTATCACACCAGCCTTTTAAAAAGCTTATGTATTTTGAACATTTTTCATCTCAGATTTATCCGTATTTTCTTTTTATTTTGATATGTTCGCAAATATTTTATTTGGTTAATATTATATGGAGGCTTTTTGTGACACAATCGCATACAATAGGCGCGGGGCGACCCTAACCCGCTGGCGCCTACAAACAAACCGACCCATTCCACCACTGTACCATGACCTCACTCGCCTCTCCCTTTCTTCTCCAGAATATCCAAACAGCAAAAACATGGTACAATATGACAGGTCTACTCAAATTGGATACGTTGTAATAGCGAAAGCGTGTCTCATAAAGAACATTCTATGTTTTGTACATCTGGCTTGTTTCATTACGCGCTCTGCAACCCTGTGTCTCGATATTTAAATCATACTAAAGTTACGATACAAGCGTTTGTTTCAAATAATAATACATTTTAAGTACAGAGTGTAGGGTTTTCTTGAAAATTAATAACATTCAGGTGCTGTATCTTACAGGCAGAAGGTGATTAAAATCTCTGAGAGCAGAAAGATGTTCTTCATAGCACATACCTACAAAATCTCTCGTTATAATCATGAAGATAAATCGTTATAATCACACTTCTAAATAAATTAGATTAAACACGCGTAACGTCAAACATATTTAAAAATGGAACTAGGTCTTCGCCATGTAGTTGTGCAGTGTATTCAGTAAAAAAAACCGGCCAAGTGCGAGTCGGACTCGCGCACGAAGGGTTCCGTACACTTATCAGTAAAATTTTTTTTCAAGAACACACTTATCGATGCTTTTGCAACTGTAAATTTAAGTTGGTCGATTATTACTCGGTAACTTGTGGAGCCTACGTAGCGGTGAACATTTTCCTTTTATTTTGGTTATATATACTACTGCCGTGAATTTTTTCACATACCCAAAACCAACCATTTAGCTGGCAGGGGGGGGATACTTACGAGTAGGCGCGGGCTTGCGGATGGCGAGCAACGGGCAGCTCGCCGTCCGATAAGGACCAGGCCCGGGTCGATGGCGCGTCGTGTTCCACGCGCGCCTCAAAGAGATGTCAGCACAATTAGCGGGGTCCGCTAGGACCGATGCCTGCCAGGGTTGCGGGAAAGTCCGAAAGGGATACCGGGACCTTGGCAACAGGCAAATGAAGCAACACGGGTGGGTTTTAGTCAGTAAAAGTCTGACACGCCTTTCCGCTCCGCCCAGAGCGGGAGAAGTCATTGGATGATTCCCACACTCAAAAAAAAAAAAAAAAAGGGGGGATACTTGACTCTAACAAAAATTAGCACTTTAAAGCTTAATATTTTGCAAAAGGATCCCTAAATCCAAAAATGGTTTTAACAAAGTCATATTATTCTTAAAAGACCTTTCTAACGATATACCAAATCACGGGATCGACGAGCAAAAAAAAAACTATCTCCACTTTACGTGTAGGAGAGTTACCCTAAAAACAATTATTTTCTACGATTTTTTTTTACCACTTATTCGGCGTGATTTATATGTATACCCATCCCAAATTACAGCTTTCTAGTACTAACATTCTCTAAGCTAAGCCGCGGACAGACAGACTGACGGACATAGCCTTAGTAATAGGGTCCCGTTTTACCATTTGGGTACGGAACCCTAAAAAAGAAAGCCCGTACCAAAACATTTCGTTCTTTCCGCCAAATGAGTGACACTCAATATATTCGTGGCAAACATAGAAGAGCTCAGTAAAACTCTTTACGTCGCTACGATCTTACAAACCATTTGTCAAACGGAACACAACATGTTGTCAAATGAAAACAATTGCAGCTTTTATCGCCGATCTACAGGCACTTGGGCACCAGAATATTGTGTCCGATACATCACAACCGCTTTTATAGCCTTGTATTTTCCGTATTTAGTATAAAGAAGAATGGAGTGAACATGGAATTTGTTTTATTTAAACCTATTGATTTTATTCCCAGATCATGTACTTTTATAGAAATATGTAGTTCTGTACCTATCTATATCGGTTTTCTCTTCATCGACATTTTCCTTATGTCAAATTTCAAAATGGTACCTAATTTTCCCGCAAGCAATATCAAGAGCACAAAAGCCACTCTAGTATGCGAATTGTAAACATGATTATCGCTGTTACATCGCAAATCATTCGTTACGGTTGCAATGTGGCGGGAGTTGATTCTGTATTCTGCCACTAGTGAACTATGCAATAGTCGGAGCGGAATCAGACGGAAACAAATTCAATGCTGGTACGTACGCCGGATTGCTTCATAGTCGTAAACTTTGGCCCGACTTCCCACGTCCGTTGTTCCGGGCGTTCATTTTTAAACAAGTGATTTAGATACTATAAAGTTTCACTGTTTTGCTTTCGAGTGAGTCAAATGCACTTGCCGCTTTTTGACTCGGCGTACACGACACTTCTTAAAATATGTACGTAGTTTCTTTTCAGGATAAAGTTTAGCGTTAGTAGAGAGGTTGGTAAAGCGTCTGTATTAGCAAAGAACAGCTACATGTACGAGTATCAGTGTACGTTGCCAAGAAGATTAATACGATAACGAGTTCGCACAGGTTTCCAAAACAACTCACAAAAATATGACTAGACACAGTAGACACCTTGTTTATGAAAAGAAGTATGTAAGTGACAAAGTTTCAAAACAGTGTTATGTTATGTAAACATGAGTAACATAGTACACTGGGCGTCGCGGTCGGTGGCGAGCGACTAATCTTTTAGCGCGTCACCGGCGCACGCACATAAATTGTGGGTGAATTACGAGCCGCCCCGAACGAAGCCGATGCCACGTAGTACATAGGTACTCACCTACTCCCCGCTGTAAATTTCAGCTTCGATAGGAGAATTGTTCAGAACAAAATAATCGAATTGTATGCGTCATCCAATTGAATATTCCGGTTTATTACTTTTATTACAAACTGAAAATTATTACGTCAGATAGTAGCACGCTGACACTTGCAATTTGCATCAGATGCGCAAGATGATTGCGTTGCAGTTGCGCATGTATTTTCCTTTTTAATAAATATTGTAATTTTGTGGTATTAACGATAAACATGTTGCAAAATCTTCCATTAGGTCCGGTATTAAATCACATGTTACGTTTATTTCTAGTTCCAGGAGCGAAAAGAAATGAATTAATTTCGCAAAAGTGTCGTTTCGTGCGGGCGAGCGAGTGCGCCGTGCAACTGCGACTCGCTCCTAGCCGAAGTTAGTTCTTCATTATTACATTTCTGTTTCCGGTCGTCGGATTTTGATTTATGAGTTTAATTTGGCAAGGTTGGCGACGACAGGCCGAGACATGTCGGAGTGTTTTCAAGGAGCCATCGTGCAATTGTTTAATTAATCTTAAGCTACGGAAGCGCTGCGGGTGCACTACACTTGGCCCAACTTTAAACTCGTTAAAAGTTCCTTTGAAACATTTGGCGTCAGATAAGCCGCAGTCAGACTTCGGTTCCGAGATTGTTAACTTATCTAGTGTTATAATTAAACATCGTCCCATGTTTCATTTCTCGCCACTTTCTTTCGTTTGCTTTCCAAGTGTAATAAGGAGTTATTTCACGCTTAATGTACGGCACCATGTGTTACGTATATTTGCTTTAAACCGCATGACGTTCGTCGTGAATCGTGCATTTATTATCGGTTGAATTATCGGATGTTATAGGATTGTCGCTTATTTCTAACAAAGCTTACCACCTCATTCGTGCTTTTAAAACACTTCCTTTGTACCTACTTCAGACTGCTAAATAATTCAAACAGCAATATGAACACGGATACCACCCAACTTTATTTTGAAAATGTCATGCGTCTTTAATAATCTACAGTGTAAACGTTTAATCTATAAGTGACCATGCCCTTGTAAAACTAAATATATTTACCTAGTAAAAAAGTGTCGTGTTGTAAGCTTACACGATGAGTGAACTGACCCACTTGCTTCACTTCATCGTCACATGCTCTGGATGATAATAGCTTGCACATCCTACGCTCATCCTTAATGCCTACCCTATATCTACAACTAAATAAACAGAACACGGATCTTTAAAAAAAAACAATATTTTTATTCGTGCACGGGTCTTATAAAAATCCTCAACGGTCTTATCTTTTGTGAAAAGCATACAACGGAAACGGTTTCGTTTGAATTTAAGAATGTTAAAGTCCGAACAACCATTTTGCATTTAAATATTCCTCTAAAGGAAAATATAGTGGCATTTGAGTGCATCGGGATCATGAATTACACAAACTGAGGAGACTATAGTGTTTGTATTGTCATTGAAGACACTCAGGGGCACTGTCGCTGTGATCGCCAAAAGCATGTAGGTACATAACAGCAGGCATTCAGCGAACAAGCCTCATTCCACGCGGACAAGATGGCCGACAATGGCCCTTAGCGGATAATTACTCAAATAGATTGCCCATTGGGGCATTGTCTCTGTGTGCCAGCATTATATTAGGAATGTTTCTGGCTGGCATATCAATAACAGGATAATAGAACTATTAGGCTGGGGGGTTTAGCTAAAATATTTTCAGCTAAAGCTTTTTTATTTATGTAACAAAACCCAAAAACTAAAAAGCCTCATCACATTCACTACTCCTTATTTTGATTCGAACTCATAAAATAACACAGGATATAAATGTTAATTCCGAAAACAAAAAGGAATTTCGTAATCCAATTAAATCAACGCCAATCACCCGAATCCCTTTAATTCATAGTCGTGAATACATTCAAGATTAATACCTAATAAATATTCGAATAAAATATAATGTTTTCGCGAGTTCATTTCCACGAGGGTGACGGCCTGGCAGAATTTTTCCCGGTTAGCATCACGGGCATTTAATCAGGGGTTTTGATCAACACGTCCTCGCTTGGTAATATAATTACAGTTAACAGCAGTGCGGCGACGTTATCGCGCGTATAAATTAGAGCGATTTACATTTACGGTCGAGACATAGGCCCACCATTATCGTGAATGATGCGGGGTTAGGTACGGGCTCGAGATCATCGCACCACGATTGGTAAGCTATTGCTGCTATACTGAGCTCTCCTGACTCCGCGCCGCCACTCAGCTCAAACACCACATCAAACGGCTTTTATTCAAAATCTTTTTTTTAATCATCCGCCGCTAACTGAAGTGAGGACGGAATAAATAAATAAATTATGTCAGCAGCATTTGTCTACTCTAAATGTTAACGAGAAACATTAAATACATCGATTACTAAAAACTGATTTGTGCTGCCAACATCGGAATAGATTTAGAAAAGAATTAGTAATGACTTGTTGAAACAATTATATTCAAGGCATCATGAAAACACAAGTGTATCCTCACTTCGTGTGAAATCGAGTTAAAGTCGTTGATTACGCGCTCCCTCAAATTACATTCGTCACACTGCTCATAAATTAAATTCCCACATTCGTGGAAAACCTGTGCAAATTGGTCTTAATTCAGTCGAAATGTATACCTTAATGGTAAGCTTATAAGCAATATCACTTTAATACAGTGCGGCGGGTGAGGGGGCGACCGGGGCGACACACAGCGACACACCGCCACCGTGAGGGTTACTTCCACATAATTCTCCGATATAATATTATTTATTATAGCCTTGGAGACAATCCCCTCTGAAACAACGTAGCACTACGTTTCTTAGTCTTAGTTTAGATTCCAGCAATGATTCTATTAATCGAAGTGGAAAATTGATAAGAACTGTACTGCTTGTTGCTTTTATCATTTACTTAATTTGTTTGAATTATATTATGATAATTCTATAGAACTGCTGATAATTATTCTCTCCATATAAAATACTGGTATTCAGACCAGCTGCATCCGGTTAAACTGGAACCCGCTCCAACGTAGCTGGGAAAATGCTAGGCAGATTTTGGAATTGTGTTTTAAAACAATCGTTTAAAACATTCTTAAAAAAATATATAACACTTTCGGTTACACACATTCCTGAAAAAAATCTTAGACTTTATTTGTAAAGCTGCGGATTAGGCTCACTTTGTATACCTAAATCATACAATGCGAACGTTACTATAAATAGCAAGACTTGGCGGAATTAGGTTAACTAAACCGCTTTTCAAGTTTTTACATTTGTATCTGTATTTTTTATGGTATATATAATAAAGATTATTCTATTCTATTCTCAATCACTACTTATGAGCCTTTAAAAGGCAATTTGCAGGTCCCTGTTAATGTATGTGGTAAGGGCAATTTGATTTACAGCTACGATATAAGACGGGTCATTAGTATAGAGGCGGGAATTGTTCCGCGTCATCACTGCACAATACTGCTCATGATTGTACTACGTACTGTGTAGGTGTTATGGATCTAATAGTATAATTGCTTTATTGTCAAACAGCTAAACAACCATCAGTAAGTACATTGAACATAATCTTTAAGCCTCGTACAACACGCATATGAAATGATTCTAGAGTGAGAACATTTTAAAACTCGACTCTTCTGAAATTCGATTCCATTCGACGCGGACGTCTAACGTTGCACGTGCACTGACTGCTGAAAGAATTCCACTGAATGTGTTCAGTTCCAATATAGAGCTTCAGTCAACTAAACTTTTATATTTACATAGCTAATCCGCCATGGTGTGCCACACATTATTCACGCTTTTTGGGTCTTGGACAAATAACAAGCAGAAACAACTCTTTCAGAATTGATCCTAGAAACAGCCTTGGTATAAAATTCTTGGATCAGACCCAAGGTCTTAAACAAATTAATATATTTAACCGCTAATTTATTACAATATTCTCTTACACAAGCTATATCTGACATTTAGTAAATGCCAAGCAGCAGTAAATCGTGGCCATTTGCAGCGACTGATATCGCCGAAGAGGCAATCACATTTTTTCGCGGCGACGCGACACAGTCATAGCGTCCTCAGCTTACTACATATTAGATTCATTATTGGAGGATATCGATGAAAATCTCCAGCATCCAATCTCGTGGGATCGCTGGCGGCACGCGTATTCTTGTAATTTCTGAGGCATAATTTTATTTATTAGAGTGTGCCCCCGCCGGAGCGGCGAGAGCACCCCATTTGCCGCTTCATTGACTTACAACGGCACTCCATAACACTTCGCACATATTTCTGTAGCGCCTCTCTCGCAGATGTTGGATCCCTCGCACCTCATTATATTGCGGATGACATTTAATAAAACATTATGGGTATCTCACAAACGGTTTTCGATAACCGTGTACACTACATATGACGCGGTTATCTGAAAAGAGAGGCTGTATGGAGACATTCTTTGTAAACCCAGTTAAGCTTGAAATATGTAATAAATATTCTGATACGGGCACTTAAACATCTAGGCATATTTCATAACAAATATGTATGGAACAAATAATGTTGTTTGCATTCACCTACTATTAATTAATCAATGTTAGCCCACAAATGTAGTTTCTGCCTGAAATTAGAATACATATTTGTATTGAAATTAATTATCTTTCTACCTAACTATCATTTATGATGTAATGGTAAATTACCGTTGATACTACAAACATTTCGGTACTTATTCCAGTTTTTTTTTTTAATACAAGTATAATCATGCTTTTGGATAGAACTCTTCAGACCACATAAAAGGCACACCACATCCGCTGAACAATAGTAGCTTGTGCTATCTACTTGTGGTTAATTTCGACGGTTGCCGGAAGCACACACGAACTTGTGGTTGTCAGTAGACAACATGAACCAGATTTTAACGTTAGCCAGCCATATAACATTTAACAAATATAAAACATGTTTGAATACGAACGATCCTAAGAAAATATCTAATGCAAGACAGAACTTACAGACTTCATCATTTAAAATGTATGAAAAACATTACAATCATAATGTATTTAATAAACATCACGACAGAACTGAAACAGAACACATAATAAAACTTTGGTTGATCCTATTCAGTACACCATAATCGAAAACCATTAGGTACCTACGAAGTAATGAGTAGTCAGATGCAGTAGGTAGGTATATCATTTTTCCTCAATTAATCAATATACATACCATACATCCGTGTATACTCTCGGCTCCAGTCATTTGACAAATTGCAGCATCATTCCGATTTGCCACACAATTAGTTTTAGCATGTTACCATTACCGCATTTGCATCCAACAAATATTTTAATGTACCAAATTATGATACTTACAGTTTGGGGATAGGAATTAGTATTGGAAAAAACTCATTGGTTAGATAGGGTAGCAATTAGTTTACCGAAAAAAGGAACGTAAAAATAAATATTTAGGTGCCTACCTAATGAATACACGTGGGTGTACTATAGGTACACCTCTGCCTAACCCTTCGAGGATTACAAGCGTGATGTTGTTTTGAATACTGAAATGTAATACCGACTTTTATGATGTTTATGACATACAAGAGCTTCTGCCCACGGCTTCGTCAGCATGGACTTCAGAGTTGGTTTACCGGGATAAAAGTAACCTATGAGTTAAATATACTGTGTGCTAAATTTCATCCAAATCCGTTCAGCCATTTTTGCGTGATAGAGTAACAAACATCCGAACATACAAGCTTTCACATTTATAATATTAGTAGGATGCTGCAACCTTGCTTGCCAAAAGTAGAGCTTGCAGAACTATTAATTTACTAAGATTAATAAAACCACTAACTCTTAGTTATTCATTAGGCACGAAGCCAATTAACAACAAGAAACTTCATGAACATATAAAATATTTGCAAGTTCTAGTATCCCATTACAAACTGTTTGCATTCGTTACTCCTGCCACTTCAATATAAACCACGTATGAACTAGTTCAAGAATATGCACAATTCCTTGTATCACGGAAACTTTCATCTAACTTTTCATTCCAATGCGGGCCGAATTTCACAAAACAGAACCTTCCACTTTATACCAGAACGTATACAACGAATAAGTACGTTTACATTTCAGAATAGGAGATTTCTACATGAATAAGTTCACCAAGTTTATTCACACTTTTGTCATCTTAATATTGTTCCCTCGTATCGCTTTCAAAACAACACTATCATTAAGTTTAATTCTCATTAACAAGCCAGTGTTGCCAAATGAAATATTCATTGTTATTCATTACAGTTGTTACAGAATAATTTCAGCATTATCTTTCCCGGCAGGTTTCTGAAAGAAATGATTAAATCGCAACAATTTTTAGTCCTTTCTTTTAGTAAGAACGCCGAAAATAAAATGGAGAGAAAGCGCTGGCGTGCATTTAAAATAAAATTTTAAGAGTTTTACTTGTTACGGTTAACACGGAAACGTGTGGAAAATATCATAAAAGGAAATATACTTTTAAATTATTAATTAGGTATCCTGAACCATCCCTACTTGTTTATGTAAGTTGAATTCAGTGAAGAAAACTGAAAAAAAAACTATTGATTGTAGTATAGTATTGCCAAGTTTGTAAAATTTTTATGTAACGCAAGAGAAAAATATACTTATTGAAGTGTATCCCTAGAGAATATCAGCTACTTGTAGTTGTAGCACACTTGTAGTGTTGTTGTGAACATCACATATTTTTAAACAAACGGATTATTGGTGCTTTGTGATCCGCTCTCAACATTCTCAACTAACCCCTTCAGTGCAGTTTAAAAGAAAACTCAGCGTGTATTCATAAAAACTTTACATACGTGTATCCTGAAACGAAGCTGAAAAGGTTAAATATAAACAAGGAAATATTAAATTTGTTTCAAGGATAGAACTTTAAACAAGTTTCGCAAATACTTTAGTTCGTTTTATAGCATTTGTGCGCGCGGCCGGCTGACGGATTTTGATTTATCATTTTAATTTGGCGAGCGGTGACGACGGGCCGAGGTGTGCCCTCGGGATCCCACGGGATTCGCCCCGGCCCTCGGTTTAAATTCAAATCCGTTGTATTAAATAATTATTTTGTGGGTACATAAAATAAAATTAACAAATAAATTCCCATTATAATTACTGTGATAATTTTCTTATGTTTTTGCAATTTTAACCAAATCACTTTGTAATTTATGTAATCGCCTGAAAAACAAGTGATTCACTATGAACCAGTGAAGCGGCAACTTATGTAAATGAAGTGAATGTAAAGTCACACATGGCCGTTAGTGTTTGGCTGGCATGGGGTGGCTCGGCACTCGGCAGTTAGCAGCTCAGCGCGTGGTGACGTCACGCATCCCCTCCCCCTCGACCTTCGCAGATGCCGTTGCCGCCGCCCGCCTTCATTTGTTTTCTGGTGTCACTTCTTATCTCGTCTCGCAATTATTACAATTTGTCCGCTCCTCCCCTTATCTTAGGGAGTTTGCTACTTCAGCATAAAGGCAACCGACTTCAGCAGATTCGCAAGATCATATTGAAGAGAAATCCTCTTTTTTCTAATTTTCGCGGCTGATTTTTTTTTTCAAAACTTTGAGTAATGACAGTGCCGTAAATTGCAGAGGTGGCCACGAAATGCCGCAGACAGGCGAGTTCGTTGTTTGTTGTTTTGCTAACTTCACTTTTTCATCGCTCAGCCGACGGTTCTTGTTTTGATGGGGCCATTTCACTCAACGAAGATTTTTTATAATCCTTCTCTGCCCAGATTCCGTTCGAACTAAATGAACAACTTCTTTCAATCAGCTATAAAGAATGAACCAACTATTTTTCTTTTACCGCTTTTATTAATGAATAGGTGCTTTGTGATAAAATGAAGATGGAGAAATAATAAGTAGGTAGCAGCTGATGATATATTACCGGTAACAAAATCGTTTCATTTTATGTATATTATTTTTTTAAGACCGAGAGTTACTCTAGGTATAATTCTGGTATTGGTCCTGAAGTTTCAGGAGCACGAAAATCTCCGCCGGTATCAGTTCCTCTGCACCACTCTTGCAGTTACCTGTCAAGACAAGTGGAGGCGCTCAAGAATGCGGCTAATTCTGTACAGGTGTACATGAATTAACCACTCTTGTCGGCGCTCGTCAGTGCTGCCGATTGGCTCAACGCTCCAACTCTGTATTTTTATCGCTCCTTCGGCGGAGGGGAGAGTCGCGTGCGCTCGTTGTCGCGACAAAATGTTCAATTTTAGATACAAATAAAAAAGGTCGGACGCGTCGCGCAGAATATTAACGGCTCACAATATGAACGTAGGCATCCGGAATTCGCGTCAAAAGTGCCAAAACGATGTTATTCTTTTCCGCGCGGAGGTAATAAGCGAGGCGGTCCCAGCCGTGCCGCGGATATGAAATCCAGAAATGTTTATGGCACGCGATAATGGGAAGGCTTCGTATCCGATCCGGGTTTACGGATGAAAGGATCCACTCGTAATTAGAATCCTTAAGGCCTTTTGTAATAGCGTAATTGTTTCCCGTTGTCGCCTCGGAGCAAGCCGTTATCTCTATGAATGGAACGACTCGAATACAAAGAAGATACTGCAAGCGTAGCGCGGGACGTTCTACTTTCAGTTGCGAATTTTTATAATGTGTTATATTGGGTACAGTTAGAGTAGAGTTTCGAGTGCGAAGCAAGCCGGTGAAACACGTGACGCGTCACGGCGGGCGCGGAGTGATTGAGAGCCGCCAGTTGCAGCGGGAGCACGCGTGCCCGCGCCGACTTATGCCACGGATCGCACGCCAAACATCGTCACTTCTAATTACAAGCGTAACTCAACAATGTATCACTATGCGATCCACGCCGAAACGAAAAATAGAACAACCCAACGCCCACTCTGGCATCCCACTAATCGAAATGCTAAATTAGACAGATTTCTAACAATACCGATACATACATACATACATATTTATTGCAATAATTGGCTCTCTATTGAATAGCAGTTAAATGGTCAGGCAGTGCGCTAATTGATCCTTTCAAGTAGTTTAATCATGCGGTGAATATATGTAAATATTACATATGTATTCAGAATTGCGATACTATGTTAGTTCTATTGACAGGTAGACAGTACTCAAGTACACTATGGTGTGCGCTGCATAGACGCATGGATTGGCACACCGCAATAACCCCGGAGCCATGTTAACACGCTTAGAGCAAATCTGCCTATGAATTGTCCAACTCTGCAATTCGATTGAGTTATTACTCGACGGACCATCACCGGTAATAGTATTCCTAATTGGCTCAGTTCGGTTATTAGCTCATGTGTTATTCAGGCTGGCCGCTGTCCCGTACGTTCTTCAGGGAGAGATTCGCGAGAATTCCTGCATAATGTCAGAGGTTCTTGGACGGGTCTTTTATTATAGTCCCAGTAGCCGTGTAGCTCGTACCCACTTCGGCTCAATACGTGAGTTCGGTGTGGTCCTTCAATAGACTCCTGTAATAATATTTGCATACAAAGACGATCCCACCAGTGCTTTGCGCTTTGTACGCAAATTTGTTAAATTTTCTACGAACTGCTCCTAGTTTGAACATGGACTCGGCCTTATTGTACCTACCAATGAATTGACGTGTAAAATAGGGGCATTATCAGACAAAACATCGACGAAGTAATTATTATTTCTCTGCGAAAACAAAGTCGGAGTTTAGTCTTAAACAAGATACATGTTCTAATTTAGACAATTGTTAGCGGGGCTTCCACCTACGTAAGAGATTAATTGCAACAACTTTCGCTGACCGAAACATGCAGTACGGTGGAAGTATAGGTGTGTGAGGGAGAAAGCAACACTTCACGGGAGCGGAACAGAACGGATTAAATTGCAAGTACGTTGATGTATTTATAGCTGGGCCGGAGACAAACGAGCGCGCGCGTGATGGACCTGCCTCGTTATGGGAATTAATCGAAGTTGCAGCCAACGGCACACCTGCACCGTCTAACTGAAATATGCGTTGCTGCAACACTGTTAAATCTAGAAATCTTGAATCTGAGCGACAACGTGGAATTTACATCGGCTTACAACGGTTATTCATCAGCCAATGCACCGGCAACAATAGTGTTGTGCAAGATGATCATGTAATGTGTCAGTGAAAGGTCAGACTGGTATTGAGTGTAACTGATATATAATAATTCTGGTGTTTTTAATAACGTCTAACTATTACTTACATGTTATGATACACTAGCACATGTCTATTAAGAAGACTTTCTCTCGTATCAATATGAAGACCTACTCAATAGAGAAGGTACTGAAGGCTTCTATGGGATACTACATCATTACGACTTGCTACCTCACCTTCGACTTATATAGGTTCAATATGGTGATTAACTAAATAAAAACCCTTTGTTATAATACTATGATAGAAAGGATCAAACAGTTAAAACCAGCTGATGCAGTAAATTCTATAGAAGTCACTCGTGCCTTCGAGCAGTTCGAGGACATGAGTCCACTCTCCTTTCGCTACTCGATCAACAAACAAAAGAAAAA
Source organism: Lithophane leautieri (assembly GCA_949152455.1). Classification (NCBI taxonomy): domain Eukaryota; kingdom Metazoa; phylum Arthropoda; class Insecta; order Lepidoptera; family Noctuidae; genus Lithophane; species Lithophane leautieri. Next base: position 7,897,118 of record OX424462.1, on the reverse strand, counting down.
AGAAAATTTCTTTCTCGTTCTTAAAAAAAGCCGCCGTCAATAGCTAACCTATTCAAATTAAATAAGACCTCATTCGACTAACAAAGATTTGTCTTGTCTTTACTCGAAAGTTAGACAATAATTTCCATTTCCGAAGTAAAACCAATTTAAAAAGACGAATACATAAGCAGACATTTGCATTACAATTTGGACCCCTCCCTCAAATTTTTTGTTATATATACCTCAATAGGTCTGTTTAGTAATAGACTAGAGGAAATTCTAAGTATTTTCCCAAGCTAATGATACAAACAATATATTTCAGGTTAACTAGACATTGCAACTTGTCTGTGCACATTGAATTGTTCAGTTTAATCATTATAGTTGGAGCGGCCACCTGCGTCCCACGCAACCTACATGAGCTAAAATAACCACGCAATCGAATTATTGGACATCCACGACTATTCAATACGACTACGCAGGACGCACTCCTATTGCTATTCCGATACGTTGACCAAATACATTTTCAGGGATACTGAATCCATTATGATTACCGAATACTTAAATAGCTTTCATGAATATTTCAACTGCAACAACTCTAATCGTTAAGATGCCTCAATTTTTCAAGGATTAAAAAACGCCTTAACGAACTCCATTTTAACGACGGAACTTCGTGATCAAACAGAATCAAATCGAAAAGTATTTCGTTGGGATTTGTGGTAGTTTTTCATCGCTTCCCCCCGATAAAGCAAAGCGAACAACGAGAAAATTCGAGTCAACTGTTAAGCAACAAAGGCCGCTTTGATTCGCGAACAATGCAGCGAGCAGTCGACGGCTGGTATTGTATCGCGTTCGTTACATACAATATTTATGGCGTCTACAAACAAAACTTGAAGAAGCTAAGTGGTCTAAGTTCGCGCTAATTTAAGAGTTGTGCGCTCTACCAGGCAGTGAACGGGCTCGGCGCGGTGGCGGGCCGCTCGGCGCCTCCACCACGCCACACTTTGTCATAACTTTGTCGGTTACGACACCGAGCCTGCCTCACAGACACATACTGCTTCATTTAACGCAGCTTTTGTTCTTACTCACGGAAGCTAATCAAAATGTACGTGCATATGGGGTCTTTTCCACCGTAATGAAAGTGTCACCACTTCGCAATATTGTTTTCGAGCAATAAGTGTTCTGCTCCCAAGTATGTTTGTTCAGATTAAGTTGTAACAATTTGTCGTAGTTAATTTGTTTCTGCTGAGGAAGGGCGACCCTGCAATCACACACTGTCTTAGTGGTGATTTTCACCTCTAATTTAACGCAGGTGGCTTCCCCATTTATCTTATATACGTAATCTTGATTTTATTTCAGGAAAATCAATTTATTCCTTTAGTGAATGGAAGGTGAAAACTAGTTTTTCTTTTAAACAAACATAAATAAAATAGTCCTACGTTTCATTCGCAAATATCTTTGTTGTAAAAAGCATAGATATCCACATCTCATTCCCCGAACAAGACAGTATTAAAATTAAAATGTTGTAAATAATATTAAACGCAAATAAAATTTGGTAAAAAATTTGGCGTCGGTCGGTTAAAATTCCACGTCTAAATTAACATAATTTAAAATTCAAAACCGTATGAAATACTTCATTGCGGAGAGCAAGCCACTGAAAGGGGCATATTTAATTCTTTCACCAGCACTTTGCGAGGAATGAGTAGCGTAAAAATCCTTCAAGAATATCAAGCACGTTTCGACTTGACTTTAGAAAAAGAAAAATACGGGTAAAAATAATAAATAGCGGTATAATGGCGATCTTCACGCGAAAGATTAGCCACAAAAGCCAGGGGCTTAGCAGTATTTATAAGGAAGAAGTGTTAGCGGCACGCCACAAGGCGGATCTTGAAATGTTTCTCCTGCCTCACGACTTTACAGAAAGTGTTTTTTTTCCTATATCAGATAATGCATGAGGAAAATTCGGTCATTGAATTTTGCCGAATTTCTGCGTTATATCATCAGATTGAGTTTACTCTGAAAGTTTATTGTGCTGTCCATCAAACATTTCAGTACAAAATATAAGACAGACTTGTAAATAGCAAGCAATTCTTGAGAGTATACTCTCAATTTATTTAAAGTTAAACCCACGTAAATCACGGCACAAAATCTTGATAAAGCTACTAGTCTTACTTACAAACTAGCAACAGACACAGTTATTAATCAAGTGGCAACTAGCAAGCTAAACGCACTTGATTGCCGCGTCAGTAGTTAATGCTACTTTACTCCAGTTAGCGCTAGGCTGGCATCGCGAACATTTGGTCCTAGTTACTGGCCGGTCCCAGAGCGGGGCCGGTGCCCACAACTTCGCCATAACTCGTTTACTCTAGACCACCTAATTTGCTTGCCGACTACGAACACCAGTCAGCTTGTCAGTATAATTTATAGCATCTTTACATGGAGTTCAACGCTGTTATTAGAACTTTTGTTACTTGTTTATCTCTAGAAAGTTAGGATAGTCGATGTTTTTATCAACATCATAATTCCAATTTTCTTAGATTTATAGCCTTAGAAAAACTTAGCTGCTTAGTTCATGGGAGTTGTAAGATGAGAACAGAACATTGTTAAAAATATATTAAAACTTAGAAGCTCTATTAAACTTATGATAAATAATCACCTATTAATTTCAAGAATACCGGAGATAACTGTAGCACTATGCAAGCTCAGCAAAGACTACGAGGCGAGAATAAATTAAATAAATGTTTGAATTGTGGCAAATGAGTGCAGTGATTGTTGGAAGCATTAAATCTTGCAGCGAGGTGGTACTAAGGTGGGTAATGAATACAAACTGCGGGCCGCGTGGTTAGCACCGCAGTAAATTAAAGTCGGGGTGTGCAGACCGCGAATTGGAAACCACTGCCGTGAAGCTCGCGAGGAGGCGGTGAGAACTCCCCAGCGGACCGTTCTCAGTATACCTTCGATTACTTGAGAAACTAGAACTTTGGAAAAAATGTTAAAAGTACTCACTTAATGCCTCAGACCAAATAAAAAACCGTAGGCATTTTTTTTAATATTGTGAATTGCAAACAATTTTAGAGAAAGGGTATGTATACATATTATAAATTAAAGACGCTTTTCGTGTTTGTCTATATGTCCGCATTGTTCTTCTAAACCACGCAATAGATTTTGATGACATTTTCATTTATTTCGGAAGGTATATTTATATGTATAATACTTTAATATTACTATAAACTACGAAATCTCGATGGTTTGTCAAGTTGTGAAAACCTTGCGAAGCGGGAGTGGGTCGCTAGATTTCCAATATTCTTAAGTTTTTTTTGTTTTCAGTATTAATCTGCTCAGATACACTTTTATTCTTCGAATAGGAATAATGGCGAATGGAATAGGCATTCCTAAGAATCATAATATATGTGTTACTAGCTGCGCCTCGCGGTTTCATCCGCGTAAGTCTCGATCCCGTGGGAATATCGGGATAAAAAGTATCCTATGTCTTAATCCAGGTTATAAACTGTCTGTTTGCCAAATTTCATCCAAATCCATTCAGCCATTTTTGCGTGATTGAGTAACAAACATTCAAACACACAAACACATAAACACACAAACACACAAACTTTCACATTTATAACATTAGTAGGAAGTAGGATTATCAAACATACACACCGACGTAATTCAATGAAAATTATTGCAGCAATCAAATATTTTATAATATTCTCTTTGCTGTAGTTCCTCATACCAGACACTATAATCACGCTGCCATAAGTTTTATAGGGGCTCGAGACTTCCAAGAAATTGTCGTGAATATTTAGAAACCTAGTACTGTACAAGTACTTGTCCGCAATTTGCAATTACGCGAGTTCGTAGAAATGGGCGAATCGATAGGGGTCATCGGCACCATAGGCATCAGCCATGAGGTTGAACCCTCAGGAGGGTGTTTGCCACACATTACAACCCTCCCCTCGCCCCGCACCACGCATTCCAGGAAAACATTGCAAGCCCTACTATTTTACCTGTGGTTAGTACCCAATTATTTATAGCTCTGACTCATATTCTACAAATCAGCCACTTTTTTTTGCTCTTTTTGTTTTTTTTTGAGGGTAGGAAATTATGAAATGACTTCTCCCGCTCTAGGCGGAGCGGAAGGCCGTTTCAGACTTTTACTGACTAAAATCAGCCCCTGTGATGGAAATTGAATTTCACACAGCTGAACACAAAGATGAAATATATTGTAAGCAGCTCTGTCATTCTTATTGCAGTTTACTGTTCCGCAGCATTTAAATAAATTGCCGCATTAATTTTCGTTGCGCAACCAAAGGACGTTTGAATAAAAATAAATATCGTACATCAATTTGATCTTGTCTCGATACGCCGTCGTATTCCGCCGCTTCCACACGCATTGTTCTCTTGTCTGTTCTCTATTTATCGGAAATCGCATTGATACTTTCCTGAAATGTTTCTATTGAACCTGATTCTTAGAATGGAAACGCGAAAACTTCTTTTCCAATTTTCTCTCAATGGCCATTAGGATGAGAAATGTAAAGTAGATTCCCGGACGAAGTCGAGATATGTGTTCGAGAAGAATGAAATTTCGAACCAAACTGGCATCGCACCGGCGCGCCAACCCAGTCCCAGCCGACGGAACGACATCAGGATGCAGACTTTTTCGAAATTATTTGCATGTATCACGCTACACCATTGATATAGAACGGTTTTCGATAGCGTATATACAAACAGAGTTCAGAATACAACAATATTAAGATTAGATAAAATTATGATCGTATAATATTCGGAAACCCACTTTGATAAAGTCAAAGTCAAAGTCAAATAATTTATTTTAAATAGGCACATAAAAGGCACTTTTGAACGTCAATGAAAAACAAAGAAATAGAATTGATTCTAGTTGTTGATATTGGAGTCCATCCTTGAAAATACAGTCCACTTATCCGGCAGAATACATTCTATCAAGGTTCGGGACATCGTTAAAAGCTGTTCCAATATGACTAAGGATATCCCGTTGTTAAGAAGGCGGCGATACAAGTTGTGTCCACAACAAACAGGCCTCTCAAATCGTGACTTAACGCAGTGTCAACAGGTTACTTGAGTCGAGTTGACAATCTGTAATTTAGCGCCGGCGGACCAACTTGCGAACGGGACCCCTCGCTTATTTGCGAGCCCACAAGTTACTTTAAACTGTTCAGACTAATATATGACGTGCTTTAGAGTTCTAAGCTCAGGACCCGTTACGTCGATTCACCTGGATCCTTGATAACTCGAGATTGTATTTTCAAGCAAGCTGTTAAACTTGTTATTACGCGTGGCAGAATGTGATTAACCCATCCGTGAGGATTGGGAGTTTGAAATACAACTTTAATTTTAGCCCTTAATAATAGGATGACCCAATAACTGAGGGGATATTTCAGGGAATAACACTGTCCACTAATATGAAGGCAATTATAATTTGAATATAGATTGACTTTATACTCGACTGTGGATTAAATCCAATCTTTCAGAACAGTTTGAATCTGCTGGACTCAAACTGGCTGGACGTAGCAGATTCTGAGAAAAAATAACTTTATATTTTTACACCAATTCATTACATTAATCTTTAGTAAATTTACAGTGGATATCTAACCGAGACAATAGCTAGAAGCTATTTTATAAAAGTTGAACAGACTAAAGCAAATTAACTGGGAGATTCTTTGTAGTGATCCATATTTTCATATTAAGACCGCGTGTCCCGCTGGCAAATACAATTTCTTCTTACAATAGGGGTTAAAGAGGGTTGAGAGATGATGGCGGCGGCGGTCTACCATCGTACCAGTCTTGAACCCACCAATCACGATGACTGTGCAAGGCATTTTATTGACTGTTCGACGGAAGAATAGACAAAATGACAGATTCACAATCACAATCTGTTATTTTGTCTGTCCTTCCGTCGACAAAACCCGTTTCTATGGTGATCATGCTACGCGTGCTGGTCTCAATCGGATAGATTATTTGGCTAGAATATTTGCTGATTTTTGCTAGGACAAGGATCAAGATAAAAGAGAGTAAGTACCATAATGTAGAGATGAAGAACTTTCAAGCATTGGTCCCACAAGTTCCTCGAAACATTTCAAAGTCATTAGAAAAGCTTCAGCGGTTGCCGTAAAATTTATCGACCGAGGAAATACAATGTAACGAAGAGCCCTAAAAAGCAATATGTAGATATTAGTACAATTTCATTTCTTTGGTTTTCCACAGTTAATACTTTAACTTTCTTGTCGGCATTGTAATACGGTTAAAATGAACATTGTATGAGTTGTCAGCTCGTATTTTTTGTGTGCATAGTCCAGTGTTATAACTGGTCACGGGTGCAATTTTATGCAGCCATTCCACGTTTCTAATAGAGCGAGCTCATTTTAAAGTAAAAGTATGAAAATTTAAATTTACACGGTAACTCACTGCGCGACTTATAATTTGTTCTGCAAAAAGACGGCTTTTCTTTTGACTGCACCTTTAGGGTTAATATACGATGAATGATGACTGAAGAGTACACCCTTCAGTCATTTTTCAATAGAAAGAACAGTAAGTACTTAGTAGATTGTTTTTACTGTAGTTGTTTGAAATAGTGAATATTCAAAGTCCCTTTTACTGAGTGTTTTAGATTGTCAGCACGTGTAGCATGGCCACGTCTAACTCTACGAAGAATAGACATAGCTATTTCTCACAATACACAGTGACATTTCTTTTCTTTGACATCTCGCTGTAGAAATTGTTCTACAATCTGTCTTTTTACCCGAGTACGGCGAAGAAAAAAGGGGGGTTATGATTTTGACCGGTATGTATGTAGGTATGCATGTATGTATATAGGTATGTATGTATGTCCATCTGTTCCCTCCTATCTTCTAAACCACTCATCACAATTTGACAAATGAGGTATCGTTGGAAGCGTCTTGATCGTCCGACGTGTCGTCACATTTAATTTAAAAAAGGCGCCCTCTAGAGGACAAAAAGTCAGGAACAAAAAAAAAAGTTGTTCAATCGTACCATGTTGGGTATCAAATGAAAGGGCTTAATGAGCACATTTCAAAAATATATATACTATAAACCAAAAAGTACTAAAAAAAAAAAAAAAAACTAAAACCCAACTACGACTAAAAAGGTATAAACAAAACACCTCAGACAGACAAAAAATCCGGAGTCACACGTAATCTGTTCGATTTATTCTCTAACACGTGTGACTCCGGAGGTATCTTGTTTATACCTTTTTAGTCGTAGTTGGGTTGTAGTTTGTATTACTCAATTTTTTTTTGTCTTTCGTTTCTTCTATCTCTATACAGCGGTCACGCTACGCGACCATTCCTGATAACCGAAAAATATTCTAAAACACCTATTTCGGTTAATATTCTTTTGATATTATCAATCAGTTGCCGTATCGAAAACAAATTGCACAATAGATCATAATAGAAAACTATTACTCCTAAAACAATTCCTCCATATCAATCGCTTAGAACGCACAGTTGCACAATTCTAACAAAACAAAAGTCTCTGGAACAGCAAAGGGCAAAAAATACATATCGCATCTTCTCTTTATTCTTTGATCGCCGTCTCGGAGGTCGCGACTCGAGCTAGTGAGTTTTCACCGTTATTTCTTTAGCTGAGAAATCCCCTCGCACAAGTTTAGTTAGGAATTCCGTACACCTATCTTCGTATCGCACCACATATTTTGTGTAGACGGGAGGCAGGGGAAGTTTCCGTTTCCTTGTGAAAATCTTCCCTAACGCATGTTGGTGTAGGTTTATTCCATAAGGGCAGGGCGAGGGCAGCTTTGATAAGCCATTATTAATTTTTGATTCGGAACGCTGGAGAAATATTGATGTTATTGTTCTGAAAACGTTGTGTCATTGATAGTTTGAGGACTATTATGAAATACCTGTAAGTTTTGCGTGTCTATCAACAGATGAATTTCAAAGGGGAAATATCATTTTGTACCTATGTAGTTCTGAGAGAACACAAACCCATATCAAGTTTGACATTCATACACTAGATACACTCAAGTAGGCAGCTGCTTCTCAATGTCAAAGGTGTCCTTCAGTCCTTCCTTGTTTATGTTGCAGGTATACGTATAATCCATTACTAAACACACACCAATGAGTACTGTTCGTAGCTAATAGCTTTCATAATTAAAAGCAATTAAGAGAGCAATAATGTGAACCTTTTTTTAAACGAAGAAACGCTGTTGAGCATTACCGATGTCAGTTGCGTCTACCTAGTGTTTCAGACGTAACCAATGTATAAAAGGTAAACAAATTTTGTAGGGTACCGTATGTGGTGTCGCTTCGTCGCGAATACCTCTCCTGTGTAATATTGGGAAAAACTTGCGGGCGACGGATAGTTGCGGGGGTCAAGTTAATGATATCGCCGCCATTTGCGGACGAGTCCCCGCTCCGAATTGCGCCCGGGCACGTTAATGGGCTCAGCTACAGCACTCTGAATATTTTAAAGGACATTCGCCGAAATTACTACAAAAATAATGTCGCTTTGCTTGTACCGAATTACCCGAGAAACGGTTTAGAGACCGGCAATAAATATGCACGGAATCCTCTTCCTATTGCCTCTTTGGAGATTGCTTTTCAGATTAAACATTTTCAGTCGGAGTTTTTAGCTGAGTTTGATCATAGTCTGCAAATTGTTATCTCAAAGTTTCCAGTATCGTATGTCTAGTATCGATTTGTCATAAAGGGAACGCTCAGAGAAGTCAGGTTCACTTACGACAGTTTCAGTGTAGCGAGCTTTTAAATAATAAATGAGACTCGGTGATAGAAGAGAACGAGAGCGTTGGCGGCACGACTGTCGACTGAATATTGTGCCTGCCGCAGCCGCGCCGCGCCCGCGCCCGCACCCGCACCCGCGTGCAGACAGCGGACTACGTGCGCCGCATAATGCACCGTCCCGTGCAAAATTCACAACTACGTACCCTCCGGCAAAATAAATTTACTACCTCTATCTTATTTGCTCTAATTCGCGAAAACTGCAACTCGAAACTACGGTCTCGCTGTAATGATCGTACGACACCGTTTGCAGAATTAGTGATGAGTAACGAATGTTTCGTTTGGACTATTAATTTGTGTATAAAAGAGACTGCATAAATAGATGTCTGCGGTTCTATAGTGAATGTTATGAAGTTCTTTTGCATTTTGCAAAGTGCAAAAGTTTTGTACGCGCTGGTGTATCGGGGCACGCGATGCATGCGAACGCGAAGGCTTCCCCTAACTTTTTCACTCCGGATTTCTTCATTTAAATAATGTTTCGTGAACTAAACGCATTTTGCAAGTAAGGTGATAATCTGGTTTATATGAAAATAGTGAACTTTACATAATCTACTTAAGGCGGATCCACCTTAAGTAAATGGAGTCTCAAATATCATAATTTCATGAAAAAGTTTAACTTCTAACTTAGAGAGATTTATGAATGATTGTAATGATTAAGTATAATTCTGTAAAGATATATTTGTTAGGGTCGCGAATCATAATACAGTATGTTAACTATCAAAGGGCGTTCGTCCCCGTTAGCTCGCAATAGTACAGCGCACATAGAAGCTAAAAAAAAATTGCAATAAAAAAAAAAATTACCTAGTGAAATAATCACAAACCTTTTAAATTGATACGTAAATAAAAGAAACACTCTGTACACGCACAAGTGTGACAAATTTTCGTGTACAGTGTTTTTTTTCCGTTTCAATTTAATATTTTTTGTGAATATTTTACTATAAAAATATTAAAAATACTTTTTTTTTATAGTAATTTTTTTTTTTTGCCTGTATAGACGCTATACTGTTGCAGGTTAACGGGAAGGCCATTCGTTAAATAACATAGGTAATGTATATTGATTAAGATAAAACCTGACACTGACCTGTAAATTGCAAAAAACGTAAGGAAATTTAATTTTTGCGGGATAACTTTGCGCATCCACCTCAACGACAAGCTACACTAGGGGTGGTAGGTCCTATTTTTTTATATTTCTATTGGTAGGACAAGTTACACCATATTTCAGGTTATTGGTTTGTCCCGCCTGCGATAACAAAATTCTATAAATAATAGGTAATTCTTGTTTATCTTTTTTCAGTTAAGTACGTGTTTTTTTCAATAGATTTTTTAGTTTCAGTTTTTTAGTTTATAAAAAAAAAGAATTTTTAAAATCGGTTCACAAACGGCAGAGTAATCGGTGAAAATACAAAAAAAAAAAAAAAACAATCATCCGAACATAGTACCTCCTCCTTTTTTGAGGCCGGTAATTAGCTTCAAACATGGCCCATTTTTACGCTATCAAAAACTTTTTAAACCAATTTATTATTCCTAATTTAATTTAAACATATAATTTATATATATTTTTGTAATCCCTTTTTTTTGTATTTCCTTTATTTTGATACCCTTTTCGATGGGTTTGGTTATTTTATTTTTTACTATTTAGCTACAAAAACCCACCATTTTGTTTTTTTTTCCATAAGTACACCTTTCCTAACCTAAAACCTAAGTATCCTTACACTTGGTTAAAACGATACCATAAATGTCAAAATCCATCCAGCCGTTTGGACGATACGAGGTAATAAAGAAATTTACAAACAAACATACATACCTACATACAAGATACGCGCGAAAAGGTCGATGGGTAATTTTTATTCTTCCAATTTAATAATACCGAAGAGAATGTAAAGTCGCAAGAAATCAATTATTCAAAGATGCAAGACATAAAGCAATTCCTAGAATAGTAGTGAACTTCTTTCTATTATTGTCCGCACTGAAGTTCTACTATTTATTAAAAAAGTTGGTGCACCGAGCAGGCCACAGGTCGGACGTGGCAAATGCCTGACCCGCCTGTTCCTTTCAAAATTATTCTCGTGGGCGATTTCCGAAACAAAGCGTTTGTATCTTAAAGGAATGGATGGCCTGCAAGCCACCGCCTGGTGCCGAGTTCCCCTTCACCCCTTTTGAAAACATTGCTTCGGTTATTAGATTTAAATAAAGTCAAAACCTTTTGTTGTATGTCCCCTTCCTGGATGCTATGCATAATGTTGACGTCATGGGTAATTTTACGAATTCGGGGATGTTTCGATATCCGAACGCAATGCTGCGGGGTGACATATAAAATCGCTACTGTATGGAAAAAAAAAAAAAAAAAATATGTATGAGGATTCATTGGCAGGTACCATGTGCGATGAAAATTCCGATGCAATTAGTAGGTACTGTCGGCGACAAAAGTCGATAAATATTTCAGTTTATAATTTACCTTTTCACGCCTAAACTATTGAACGGATTTCGATCAAATTTGGCAAGGAGATAGATGGCATCCCTCGGACAGACATAGGCTACTTTTTATCGACATACCACGCGGGCGAAGCCGCGGGCGGAAGCTAGTGAATTATAAATGCGAAAGTGAGTTTGTTTGTTTGTTACGCTTTCACGCTAAACGGCTTAACGGATTTAGATGAAATTTGGCACATGGGTAGACCATGACCTGGAATAGGACATAGGATACATTTATCCCGATATTCCCACGGGATCGAGACTTACGCGGTAGAAACCGCGGGACGCAGCTAGTATAAACATATTTTCTCAAACTAATTAAGTTTTTAAACATAAAACACTCAAAACTTTCAACAATTTAATCAGTTAGTTACTGAACCTACGGGTCGATATCACGCCGAAGGTTCCGTACAATCACTCTTCCTTTTATTCTCTGAGACTTTAAATGTCAGACTCTTTGTTTTACTTTTCCTGTAATCTTTACAAGGCTGTTTGCATAAACAATTTGAAATTATTTTTCCGGCTACCAAATTTTTATTCCCTTTTTATTTACTCTGTTTATTTTGGGAAACGGTGTTATACCCCGTACAGGGTACAGTAAAAAATAATAATTGTTATATTTGAGGAAACTATTTTTATAGGGAGCGACGTGGTTACACTAATGTTATAACATATACAATACGACAAAAAGTCAACTAAAAACGTATAAACAAGAATCACAGACATACAAGACAGTAGTTGGGTTCTAGTTTTATAAATTTTATTTTTATTAATTAAAAATTGGGGTCATAATATAATTATTTATATATTTTGGAAATGTGCTAATTAAGTCCTTTCATTTGAAACCAAACACGGCCCCATTATTTTTATTTTATTTCATTACTTTATATACGTTCTCTAGCGGGCGAAACCCTAAAAAATTAACTAATAAGCACAACCTGTACAGCCTGTAGGTACTTCCGGTTCAATAGAGTAACATACTAGCTACCTACAATATTAATTGCAATACATTTAACTGCCACAATTCTAAATCCGAGCTTATCCGAATTTCCTGTCAAAGAAACTTAAAAATACCTACTGGGCTTATAATCATAATAATAATAAAAAATTCTATTTTCCTGATAAATTACAAAACTATAAAGTTTTTTTACAAAAAAAAAACTGACAAACTTTTCATTAACATCTCTTTTGAAACCTAACTTTACCTTAGATGCTGACTGTACCCAAAACCTTTTTATCTTGGATTTTTTATATTCTTGTGCTTACTCAAATAACTAAGTATTCAATAAACTCCTAACCTTGGCACCTTAACACGAAGAAAGTAACTAAACAATGAATCGGTTCTACACGTACTTACATAATAAGTAATAACTTTAATACACAGCTTCCTTACGGGACTCGCAGTAGGCTTTGTCTGTACCCTGGTCTTATTAACGTGCATAAATATCTGTTCCCTGCCACCTCGCCCCCAATTTAGCGCCAGTACGCGGCGCTCCTAACAAATCAACCTGCTCTAAGTAATTCATTCAAGCATTTATTCTTTTTTTTTGTACCTGGCTACGTCTATAGAACAGGATACCAGGCATATATTAACATTTTTTTTTGGTCTTGGATTCAGGAATTAAATCTTCATTAAAAAAATAGTTGGAATACCTAAGTACCTACTTAATCATATTTCCGAACCAAAATTAAAAAAAGAAAGAAAGAAAAACTAAATTTATAATTTAAAAAACCCCCGAAAAAAACAAAGCATCCAATATTTTTTTTTTTAGCTAATAACACTCGATCAAGTCACCTTTCAAACGAAACCAAAAAAATCAAAATCGGTTCAGCCGTTTGGCAGCTACGATGGACACACAGATACATACGTTAAACTTATAACTCCCCTCTTTTTCCGACGGGGGTTAATAAACATTATGAACACGGTCTACTGTACTTAATATACATACTATACTAGGTGCTTTACCACTGCTTACTTTCTAGGAACTTAGGATGAAAGTAAGTTAAACATTTTAAAGAATAATTTTATTACGAACATTTTAAATAGGAACTTAATATTTTAAGAAGTTAAATTTTTACGACACTTTATTTCAGAGAGTAAAAACTAGCTTCGAATTTATAATCTGCGGGGATAAGTACATGCATATTTTATTTGTTGGAAACAAATAAAATAGGTCGAGAGTAAAACAAAGTTTGAATAGTATTTTACTAGATTTTATTATCTGAAACGGGTAATTTCCCCTGTACAAACACTCGCCTCTGTTCATTCGAGAGCCCCAGCCCGCGCTAAATTTGAATTCATGTTACGAACGGGCTACATAAACCAATTACCGAGCAGAGCCAATGGCGGGTGGCGGCACGCGGGGAATCGATAATTCACAATATGCCCGCTAGAGGGCAACGCCGGCGACGCGCCTTGCGCGCCCACTCCACTCCTCCACGTTGCGCATCCGTACGATAAACCTTGCAATGACGTTCAAATGATGCAAGATTTTTATTTGGTGTTTACTAATGTAATTTTTTTATGTTTTCAGTATAGTAAAGTATCGAAAAGATTTCACAATGTAAGACCTATTTCTTTCATACTGATTTTATAAATAAAAATTTTAGTTTAACATTAATTCATTTATAGGAGATTGAACTTAAAAAAATAAAAATACACTGCCTTTCATTTCAATACATCAACGAGTATAAAATTGTATCATTCTCCAAGGAGGTCAACCTATTCCGTACAAAATCAACAAACCTTGAACGCCGATGCAAAGTCACGTCAGGCCGTCACTCGTAGTCAGCTGCTGCTTAGCTTGCCGTTTCGTGTCGCGCTTCTTGTCCGCTTTCAATGTTTTCCGTTTTATTTTGTTATTTCTGTAATGCAAACCGATTTTTTAACTAATATTTATATTATTACGTTATTGTGAATGAAACTGTGCAATAATACAGTGGTATCGGGCCCCGGACAACGGAAAGGAAGAGGTAAACGCCTTAATATTTTTGTTTGTCGCGAACATAACCTCTCTGACATCACGTACGATGCTCAATTTCAGTCGTTTAGCTTTTTATGTGAATTGTAGAGCTGGATAAGAGTCTTTATAAAAGAATCTGATGTCAGTACAAAGTCTCCGTTCAGTGTAATAGTTCAACTTTATGTTTATGATCCGTATGGATGATTTCGATAAGATTCCAGCAGTTCCTTCACTAGTGAGCTAATGTTGTTTTCCGTAATACCTTTTTGAAGAGATGTTGTGCTGAAATTTTGTAATATGGATATGAATATTGTTTAAATTTTGTATTTTAGGAGGTATATTGATAAATCCGATGAAATGTTGACTCTTTCGTGAATCACCATGACAATGCTTGCGTGATGAAACAATGCCATCGAGATCCCACAGGGGGCGTTGCTTGATGCGGACAAAATAAAATTGCTCGTCTTCTCTTCAGTGTTGTTTGCCTTTGCACATAAATTATAACATCCACCAAATTCGCTTCATGTAGGCATCTACTTTCCTGTGTATTACTTATTGTTTACAAAACATGTTTCCTTTGTTACAAACTGCTTATTGTAAATAACTTGTTAGGCTGTATAAATACGTCCACGTGCTTTGTAAATAATAACAACGATCTAAATCGATCGTTCTGAAATCGATTTTCAACTATAGAATGGTGCTAACATAGTCGGAAGTAAACTGGCATTGCAGTATTTAAAATGTCCAAAATTCTGTTCCAAGACGCTTAGAAATGTCTTTCTGGCCAATTAAAACCATAAACAACGAAACCAAATTACCGACCGTAGGCTACTAAAAAGTAAGGTTATGATAACAATGGATGTCTCAAAGTAATGACGTCTCTGCTGTCTGCTAACCTTTTTCGTTCAACTCACGCGCACGAAACAATTCTGAATAATAACAATGGCAAAATGGCAATGCTCTTATTCAATTCGTTCTCGATCTCAGACCAAATATAATAAAATATAAGTAATATCTAAGTAGGTAGGTACTTTATTTTCAATTTGAGCTTACCGTACGTTATGTCTGACTCTGTTGTAACTAACATAACATCACGCCTGTAATCATCAAAGGGTTGGGCAGACGTGTACTTATAGTAACAACCACATTTCGCCAGTTATGATTAAGTTCCATGTAAAAGAGGGCGAGCCTATAGCCTCTAATTCCTAATAGAAAAACCCAATAACACTGCTTGACCTGGGAATCGAACCTAGAACCCCATTCTCAGCAGTAGCGCTTGCGAGGACCACAGTGGTTTGTCTAGTGCCTAGACAAACAAGGCGAGGCAAGGCGATCGAACGAAGGGGCCGGTGATGTCTGGCTAAAGGTGCCCACAAACAGGCGCGATATCGCGGGCGCGACAAGTGTTGTGCTGCCTGTCGCGCCCGCGATATCACGCCAGCTTGCACGAGGCTTTACAAATGCGTCACTCACGAATTATTTCCGAAAACTAAGAACATTTTTAACCGAATTCTTCAAAAAGGAGGAGGTCTCAATTCGCCTGTATGGTTTTTTTTTAATATTTTTGTTACGCGATTGCTCCGCCAATTATGAGTCGATTTTGATGATTCTTTTTTTGTTTGGTAGGTCATGCTTCCGAGGTGGTCCCATATAAATTTATTAACTTAGCTTGCGTAGTTTTTGAGTTAGCTTCAATATTACGTATTTTTCGCACTTAGTCTATGTAGACGATATCTTATTTGACTCCGTCACTGTTACATAGCAGGTAGTGGTATTCGAATTTGTGTGGGGTAGGTACCACAACTAAAAAGTGAAAAATAAAAACTTTTTACTAGTAGTTTTTTAATAATTATAAAAAACCGGCCAAGAGCGAGACTGACTCGCACGCTAAGGGTTCCGTTCCGTCCGTACCACCAAAATTGACATAATGGAACCTCTTAGTAATATTTCTAAACACTAATACTTATTTAAGAAAACTGTTTTTTGCAGTTTCTAAAAATTATACATTTTGTGTCCTTGTCTATAGCCTGCTTATTTAGCACTAGCTTCCGCCAGCGGCTACGTCCGCGTGATATGTCGACAAAAAGTGGCCTATGTCCTTCTCAGGCTCTAGAGTATCTGTGTACCAAATTTCATTAAAATCGGATCAGTCATTTTGGCGTGAAAGCGCGACAGACAGACAGAGTTAATTTCGCATTTATAATATTAATTAGTAAGCATGTTATTCAGAGATAATTATAGCATTCTACGGGTGAAATAATTTTTTTATCGGTCCTGTAGTTTTTGAGTTTATTTATTGCAAACAAAAATCTTTTTTTCTTTGTAATATGACTCAGCTGCTCGCTAAACTTTTTTCTACTACCTATGTAAACAATTAGTAACAGTATAAATTTACTTTCATAGTTTATCCAATTAAAGTCAATTCATATATCATAATATAAATCATTCATACGACCGCTTCTAAAAGCTTTCTCATAGATCAAATACGTAAATAAACGCCTATGTGTATACCTGTAAAAATATAGTATATAAATCTACCCACACATCTCCCCCTTCACTTTACAGACACGTATGCATAATATGAAAGTTTATACAACACTTATAACAGTTATAACATAAAATCAATTTTTAAAGTTATTGTCTGCCTGTCGGTTTGTTCCGGCTAATCTCCGAATCGGCTGGACCGATTTTATCGGGACTTTCACTGGCAGATAGCTGATGTTCTATGGAGTAACATTTACTTTAGAAATATAATTAGGGATCACGCGGGCGAAGCCGCGGGCAGCAGCTAGTTAAAAATAAATTTAAAATGCTGCCTTACCAGTGGACCCCTGAAAAAATGCTGATGGTGCTCAACTGAGCTTGAGCTTACTAAAGTTTCCAGAACAAATTCCGATAAAAAAATAAGTACATTCATGAAGACAGATAGTTAGTAACCATAAAATATATATTATGTACCTAGCTATAGATTTTTGGCAGTGAGGAAATAAAATTAAATGTAATAATAGAGTCCATAAAATCTTCTAAATATTAAGAGAAAAACAGCTTTTATACAACAATATTACATTTGATTATTTTCGTCACCTTCATCCGCAGTTTTACATTACTGCTTCTTTTTGTTGCGCCCGCCATCTCAGTTTTCTAAATCCCTTGTTGATTACTTTCAATACCTACCATCCCGCCTTCGTATCCGTAAGTGTGACTAAAGACTTCATTCATTTATTGAATAATAGCTGATGCCCGCGACTTCGCCCGCTTGGATGTCGGTTATTATATACTAAAAACTTACTCGAGAACCACTCTATCCATTGGTGAAAACAGCATGAAAATCGGTGCAATTGTTTTTGAGTTTATCACGTAAAGGACGACAGACAGACGCGGCGGAGGACTTAGTTTTAAAATATGTAAGGAAGTTAGGACTGAAATCTGACTTGGACTTGATATGGCTGCTTTACATGACCCTACTCAGTACTTCAGTAGTGAACACGTCGATCATCTCCTGTTCTTTCTTATACTGCTTTTCAGTGTTTCTGTATTTACAAGACT
The DNA here is from genome assembly GCA_949152455.1 of Lithophane leautieri. Taxonomy (NCBI): domain Eukaryota; kingdom Metazoa; phylum Arthropoda; class Insecta; order Lepidoptera; family Noctuidae; genus Lithophane; species Lithophane leautieri. The sequence goes on along the minus strand of OX424462.1, from coordinate 7,879,351 downwards.
ATTCGTTTATTTATCATTTTGGAGCTTAAACCCTGGAATTTACTACGTTTATGACCTTTACTTTCAATAGTTTGTCTTGTATCACATTGGTATTGTATCACGTTGCATAATAAAATACCCTGACGGATTACACATAAACTCTAATTTATGTCCCAAAATAATTAATTCCAAAGCAACTCTAGCAACATAATCAATCTTACATAAATTAACGATACTTTGAAATATTCCGTGCAAATTTTGATCCCAAAAACCCTACAGCTAATGACGACGTAGGTATTCGAAAATGCTGTTAAATACAGATGAGTAGCTGAATAACGTTTGCAAATGTCGACTTTTGTCGAAAATGTCCGTCTCGTCGGCCATATTCCGTTTAATGTCGCAATATTGTGAGCGTCGGCGGGCGGCCGCGGCCGGTCGCATGCATTTACATACATTAATGCGGACGCTGCACATGCATGCACCTCGCTCTATATGTGTGTGCGCTGCGAATTAACTGTAATTGAGCCATTCGGACAGCGGCGGGCCGCGCTCTACTGCCTCTGTAGTTTGGCCGCTCAGCCACCACTTTACGTGTGTCGTTGTATCTATTACAAACAATATCAACATTATCTACTTCTCTGCTAACTTGCCCTTTGTACAGATTTTTTCAATTCCGAACCGCTTGTTAGTATCACGTTTCAATTTGACTTCATGTGTTTTTAGTTATATTATTCTCTACATACCAGTATTGCCGCTTCCTCTACATTATTACAAATTCATAAGAATTCGTTGTTATCGCAATGGAAACCAACCGATCTAGCGCTTAGGATATTCATCTTCACCCCTTTCTGGAGCAACAAACAGGGGCGTCGGAATTTTGTTATTAGCGTTACTGAGGGGGTAGGTGCCTCTACCGTCGCGCACCTGACTGATTGATAGCACTTCTTTCCACCTCGGGTCGAGCTTGTAATCGAGCCATTAATAAACTTTACTGCCTCCAAGTTTATCCTGCGGACTCGTTATTTGCTTAATGGGCTGGCAAACGGCTTGGGCATGAGACACCTGTGCTGGGTCACTCATTGTGAACGTTAATTGACATATTGATGAAGATGTTTCTAAGAGGTAAAGTTTGCGTAACAGATTTAAACCTACCCACAGATCATTAGATACCTTTGTTTGAGAACGAGATTATTTGGCACATCTGTCTTTGTATGACGTATAATAAGACTGATGAATAAAATTATGGCTCGATCCTAAGTCCTGGCTTATTATGGAACCTATGAATTTTCTTGTTTCAGTTACAATAAAGATCCCCGAAATCAAAACTTCAATTTCATTAGTGTTTTACGGAAACAAATAGACGCAGGAATTATTTTATTTGGTTTCCAAATTATCTGACAGTGGGTCGAGCTAATGTCACTCGACGCTTGACAAAGCGACTGTTGGCACGGAGAGGCTTTGCTCGCAGCTATGTAAACAAAGAGGGCAAAAAGGTTGGAGTAAAAAGTAACAAAAGTTTTATTTATTTTCCAGTTTATACTCTAAACTGCAAAATTACAACTTCAATAAGCGCAAACTTTTGTTGGACGATTTGTTCACTCGTCTTTTTTCAGCTGTAATTTTTGGTAATGAAAATGGAACTATTTTGGAATAACTATTGTGGTCAATAATAACTCAAAGAAAGCTATTTGTGAAAATTATTGACCACAACTTGCTCCTTGGAGTTAGTTAGTGATTATTGTCAAGTGTCAACCGCGGATAATAGTGTGGGTGTCAGGACTTTGACAGTCGGTACTCAACGGCAAGAGGCTTAACTTGACAGACTAAACGGTGAACCGACAAGGGAGGCGCGGTGTCGTCGTAAAAAAGGGCAAAGCAATAATTGCGGTAGAGTGCGGCGCGCCATCGGCGCACGAGCTCGGTTCGGCCTCTTCCTTCCGCCCGCCGTGATTGAAAGTTGACATTGAACGGCGCGGGGTGGCACCAGGTACGGCCCTCGCTATTTTTGACCCCGCGACCTATCGCGCCGGCGATCGGCCTCGGCAGAAACTTGCCGTTTTAATCGCGTGAATGTGCCGCACCGTTTGCAAATGCGCACAATACTAACCTTTCGTGTACTGCCACAAATTGGCGTCGCGTTTGTACTCCTCCGGTGCAGTTAAGTAGGGAAAGCTCCAATTTACGGCTTTTAAATTCTCAAAAACGCATACCTTCGTCGTGAAACCAGAAACCAGGTCAAAAACTCTGTAGCACCCATAGATCATTCACATTGGAGTCTCTTTCAGTAGAGATACTTCTGGTATGGGATTAAATGATTGGGATTACGAATATTTTGATCAAATCAATCAGTTTAATTCGGTTCCAAATGATCTGAATGAAGACGCTGTTGACACCGCCGCCGCCGCGACAGAGTACCACTCGAATTGGGTCAACGCCTACCGACAAAAGGTGCGGCGTCAGATAAGCGACAATTCCCGGCGTCCAGCTGCCGTTCGGCCCTCCTAAAACAAAGAACAATGAAATATATCTCATTTATTTACGTTCACCAGGTTTCTTTTTTACTGTACGCAACCAATGTATAGATGATCATTAAGCGTCGTTTACTCGGCGCCCTTTAATGTGTTTGCATGCTCGACAATTTGATACCACGCCTGTTTGCATTGTTGCCATTTTGCCTTCGCGATTAGGGTCGCATTCGAGCTCCATATTTATTAGAGCGTAGGACTCGCGACACGACTTTCATTTTATACGGATACATGTCTAATATAGCTATAATTATGTGCTTTCGTTTTATGAGGATAAGGCGGGATAAGGAGTTAAATTATATAAAAAAAGGCAATGCCAATGAGCGTTACTCCGTTGAGTTTTCCATTTTGTTTGCACGGGATTGGAGCAGATTTTTACAGCTGTTAGACAAGCTGGGGCGCAAACATGGCGTAACTGGATAGTGGTGGTAGCTACGTATAGAAAGCTCTGTGGCGGAAGGACGTGTCACTCACGGCGCGCGGACGTCTGCCTGCTTTCAGTGGAGCGCCAGCGAGCTTCCGACCTGCCCTCCGACACCGACACTATTCAACGTCACATATACTCCACAATTGCAATGCCATATACAATCCAAATGGATAAGCATTGATAAATGTTAGCAAAGCTTCAAAAATACTTGTTTTGCACACAAAACACACTAATTACTGCAAAATCAGTAGAGAATTAACACAGTTAGCAGGCACCTGTTAAATTAAAAGTAAAACAAATAATTATACGGGAGGCAACGCGCGTGTAAAAGCCTGAACCGCGTACAAATTACAATAAATTGTGAAATGAGAACAATGGTACTGTCTCTGAAGGGACTCGGGTCCCAGTAATCATTACGTAAAATGTGACATGGGATAAACAGACAGACGTTCATTCCGAGGACGCCGTTTGAGGTAGAGACCGCAAGTACAAAATCCCATTAGAAATCAAATTATATCAACCCTTCTTCCGCATAGCTATTAGAAAATGTTTACTTGAATTATGATTAATTATTACAGGGTGCTTTGAGCTTTTGTGTTCACATAAATACATATCAAAGTATCAAAAATGATAAGCACTTATCAACTTATTTTAACAAAAATTACTCGTATCATTAAAGTAGGTAGTACCTCCGATTTAAAAAATGAACTATGTCAGAATTAACTATAATTTTGAATAAAAAAATACTCAAAATATATTAGTAAAAGTTAAATCTGGTCTATGCGTGAGCGTGACAGTGAAAGTGGAAATCCGCGAGATATGTTGGAGCAAATACTTGTCCCCCATCAAATAGCATTATTTTATACATACGTATTTTATACATGTACAGAATCAAAATGATATAAATATTGAATAAACTCTATTATACTTAGGTCCACAACAATTTTTGTCGTACAATGCCGATAGATAAAAGGAAATACATTTCCCTTCTAATAGTGCAGTCGGGTTAAAATAAGAGGGTTTACAATGTAGTTGAGTACAAGTTTCAAAAGCTTTGCTTTGTTATTAACTTTGATACTTACATTTTATTAAGATGTCTTCGTTATAAATATTTTTATAGCAGGGTTCTTGACTTTCTGTTTAAATATTTTCAACGTAGCAAAATTTTCAGCAGCGAAACTACCATGTTTTACTACTAATTTGAAAAGAATATCAATTTTTAGAAGCCCCAAGTTTATTATACTATAGTAGATCAATGTTGTTTACGGTTAGTAAATAAAATCCGATGGAATGAAAAACATGTGCTACTTGTAAATAAGTTCACACGTGATTTATATATAAACGAGTAGTACCTACTGTGCTGAGTCATATAGGTCTACCAGCGATAGAGTTAACTGAAAAATAGATACTTATTTAAGAAACAATTCTTTAAAACTAAGTCAAAATTGTATTTTATTCAATCATAACAACATCTGCGAAACAGTTAACAAAAAAAAGAATATAAACGTCACTGACAAAACTCGAGTTTATATATTTGGACTTGGGACTGACAGATTAATACCAGGCTTAAATAGTATCATACTGTAGTTTGAGCTGCACTATCGCTGTGAGCTCGATTGACGGGCAGATTTAATATTGAATTCGTTATGTATGTTTGTTAATGCGTTGACACAGTGTTTGTAAGTGGAAAACGGGTGGCAATATGAGGTAGTTTATCACGTGCGAAGCGGGTCGGCCGACGGAGCTTGCCGTGACGTGCCCGACGCCATAATGCGCTTCATCACGCGACACTACACGCTTTTGGTGAAATTTATTTGTAACTAAAAGTTTGTTTACATCATCTACTTAACGCCCCCTCTCCCTGTCCCCATTCTCATCAGATATACTTTATTGTACCTTTGACTTCGATTTTGGTCCTTTCTTATCAGAATTTACTCTTCAGTTTCAAATGCCTTCGACTGTTACAGTCTCTATGCGATTGAGTAACCAAGCTTTCATAAATACTTATTGTATTTTTACTGTCGTTCTCCGCCCCCGTTGATGTCTTTCACAGTGATTCCGTTCCTCTAGCTCTGTTTACCCCTTCTGCGAATACTTGTTTGCATAAAAAAGTTAATTAAAATATGTATTCAGTATTGACAGTTAAAGCTTTTCGATAGACAGTCAGACAGACATTAGTATTCAACACTAGAACACAAGTATTGTAATTATATTGTTGCACAATACATGTTCCATTGTACCGATGCACATTTGTATAAAACAATAATTGTTAGACGCCGTTATCTATTAGTTATTTATATATGTATTACGTAAACGCTTTCCTCATTACATGATCTTGCTTGTTATACTTACTTGTACAATTTGCATTATTACAAGTGCAGGAAGTTATCTTTAAACAAATGAATTCTATTAATAAATATTACTCAGGTGGTCTTTAGATAAACGTCTCGTGCAATTTTATGAATTCAACGGTGTAAAAGTTTACATATGGCTATCTCGACTATCACTTTCACGTTTAAACAGCATTCAAAGCTAAAGTTTCGCTACTCCATAACAGTAAAGTGACAGCAGATAAGAAATTCATACGAGAATAGTAAAACGTGTTGATATTCAATTCCATCCCCTTTGTATAGACTCTGATAAAGTCCCGAACGTAGTAATACTAACTTATTGCCAATGTAACAATGGTTAGAATAATCTTTGAATAGCTACATTATATCCGTAACAGAGTACGTAATAACACAGTGGTCGTATTGTGACGTGATTGAAATTTCATACGACCGACGACAACGGGGTAGTTACAAAAGTTGTTTAGTATTTTATGAGGTAGCAGTCCTCATTGTTGTTGCTGTAATGTCCGTATGTACCATAAAACTCTCTAATGCTTTAACGATACAATAAATCACTAACTTAGTTCTAACCACGCCGTTACAACTTCGAGATAAGCTATCAAATTAAGATTTGCGTTTTGGCTGTTACTTTTGGAGAGATATTTAAGCATCGAATAGAAAATTGTAATTCAATGCTGATTCATCACAAGTCACAATAGTATGGAACTCGGTATCTTTACGTAATCAGAAAACATAGTACGAAGTCGATAAATTAATTATTTATTAGGTTTAATTGAATCTTTCAACGTTTCAAACAAGCTATAACTTAATTTATTCCGATAACATGAGCAATATCAGTCCTTTTACGTTTTCAAAACTTTTTGTGCGTAGTATATTCGTGCAAATAGTTTTATGTCGACCATTTTGACTTTTATTTTATTTTTCGTTTATTTTCCCTTGCGCGGCCGTAAAACGTACCTGGGCTCGCTCGCGGGGATAACGGAGCGGGCTCACGAAAAATTTATTATTGAGACCTTTTCGCCCGAGCTCCATCGACAGACATTGCGAAGGCGAAAGTTATGAATGACACATGTTTTGAAATATTACCTGCAGTGAACTGCTCCCGAGAAGAAAATTTCATAGGATGAGAAGTTTATTTGTCGTGAAATATGTGGGAGTTTTACGAGAGCGGGCGACTTTTACAATGCTACGGATCAAGCAATTTTCTTACTTTTCGGTCTATATTGCAGAGTAATAAGGCTGAAAGGTACATTCCCGGGAATAAAAGTATGAGGTGCGACAAATTGGATGAGAAAAGTTTGTTATTCAGTCCTTGAGCGCCTATTTGCTTCGTTACCAACAAGGAGTTTTTGAATCAAAGCAAGGAGAAAACATTTTCCTGCAGTTTTATTAAACGAGAAAACTAATCGCTTAATATGTAATCTGGAAGAGAACCAAGTGCTTATTTTAATTATGAATGTTACTCAATGTGGAAATCGGGAATTTCAACTAAGTAGACAACAATAGTGCATAATCTATTTGTAAAACATGTGTTCCAGATTTTCCAAAAGGACATTAGTTAATTACAAAATCCATAAATAGATGATCATTTATCGTGCTATTAGATTTAACTGGAGCCAAATTGGCGCACTTGGAACGCCTCAATGGTCTCATTGTCATCCTGACTTCGACATCTGCCTAGCACATGTGCTCTTTAGGCTTCTATTCGCTTGACCTAACATTCACCCATATACACAAGTGCCATTATATTAAGCGTTCAGTATATTTTCATCATTGAAAAACTCATAATCGAATACTATAATTTCGCAGAATATGTGCAAACCGTTGTCATATATGCATACGTAATGTGTATAGCAATTGTGTCATCGCTCCACTGGCGATTCGTTGTCGGGCGAAATTAGCGCCAACTCGGCCGTCCCGAGCCTCTGTTTTATTCAGGCCCTTGGGAGCTCTGACACAATGAAAAAATTGTTGTATGGTATGCTGACGTTTTATTTTTTTCGCCAATTATGTAAATTCGCCGGCATCGTGCGCCACCTGGCGTGGGCGTGTGCCACTAGCTATCCTCCCGAGGCCTGCCCACCACCGACGCTAGTTTGTTCCTGCTTCGCGAGCTAGAGAAAGTTCTAATTTCACTTTTACTGTGACATAGCCACATAACTCTTAGTTAGCGTACAGCCTCACAAATAGACTGTATTATTTTGATCACGTGTCGAGACAGTTTGTCGTGTTTCAGCCGAGGCGGAGAATAGACATTTATGAAGATAAGGGTCGCTGTGCGTTTATGAAAATAACTTCAATTATTCTGTAATTAGACTAGGCTTTACTCAAACACGTTTATTATAACTATGTACGAAACTGAGTACGTACACCCAATCTCGTATTTTGAATACTGAATAAATATTTTAATATTATTATTATTTATTTATTACTAGCTGCGCCCCGCGGTTTCACCCGCGTAAGTACATATCGATTCCGTGGGAATATCGGGATAAAAAGTCCTATGACCTAATCCAAGTCATGGTCTACCCATGTGCCAAATTTCATCTTAATCTGTTCAGCTATTTTAGGGTGAAAGCGTTACAAACAAAGAAACAAACGCACTTTCGCATTTATAATATTAGTTAGGAAGTTAGGATTACTCATTTTCAGGTTTGCGAGCGTCCATCTACCTGAAATTCAGACTTGATTAATGTATCCGCTGCTTTTATATCAGCTCTGAAGCAAGGCCAAAAAACCTGCTACAAATAAAAATCACATTGCGACAACCTTCCTTTTATGTACTAAAATTGCAATAGCAACTTTATTGGGCCAGTGATTTTATCCGCACGAACATTGTAATAAGTAATTTGGCCAGGTCGGTCGATATTGTGCAAGTAATGCAATCGTGCTGTATCGAAAGTGGTTATCGAGTGGGCGATCGGTATTTTCCCGTCGCCACCGCGGCCTGAGTCACCGGCGTGCGGCGCACGATTCGCGGAACTCGCTGCAACCCTTCGCCGAGGGTGCTTCGCTAATGACTACCGGACAACGACCGCCATCCGAAATGCAACCTGGACGACCGTGCGAATGTACACCCTCGAAACCACAACAGTAAACTCCAATTCGACAGACTCCGCCATCGTTCTGCAATTCAGTGTGTGTTTATATGCAGCTTTTCAATCGGCAACATTATTTTGATAAATATGCATGAAGTGGCGAAACCAGCGGCGTAGGTAACATAAAACGCCATCGTGATAATTTAATGACATTTCCTGGTAGTCGCATAATGAGTCATATCCGTTGAAGGGTTAATTTTAACGCGATATCGCAACGTAAAATCGTCAATTTCCTATCAAGGGATCGTTGGGAAAGCACTCTACCTATTATTTCTTTGCTGCAAAATAAAGTGGGGTAAAGGGAACTGACCGACCGAAAATTGATGAAAAAATTAATGCACTAGCCTTAATGACGCGAGTTAGAAAAACCGGCCAAGTGCATGTCGAACCACGCACAATGAAGGGTTCCGTAGTTGGGATGAATTTTTCCAACAAACTTAACATTGTAGTTGATAAACTTGTTCTCCCATACGAAATGTACGGGAGAACATGTTTTTGCAAATGCAAATTTAAGTTGGTCGATTATTTCTCCGTAACTTGTGGAGCCTACGTAGCGGTGATACGTTTTCCTTTTAATTTCGTTATATATACTACTGCCGTGATTTTTTTTACATTTCCAAACCCAACCATTGAGCTGGCAGGGGGGGACTTGACTCTAACGAAAATTTGCACTTTAAAGCTTAATATTCCGCAAACGGATCCCTGAATCCAAAAATGGTTTTCACAAACTCCCATTATTTTTAAACGATTTTTCCAACGATAACCCAAACCATGGGTTTGACGAGAAAAAAAAAACAATCCCCACTTTAAATGTAGGGGAGGTAACCTAAAAAAATATATAATTAGTATACAATTTTTTTCTACCACTTTGTCGGCGAGGTTTATATGTATATCCATACCAAATTATAGCTTTCTAGTACCAACGGTCTTTGAGCTAAGCCGCGGACAGACGGACAGACGGACGGACAGACAGACGGACATGGCGAAACTGTAAGGGTTCCTTGTTGACTACGGAACCTTAAAAAGCACAACTTTACTAGTGATTCTTTCTAGGAATTCAGACTGATTGTGATTGTGTCAAGCAGTGCAACAATTTCATTATGCCATGACGTTTAAAAAAAAATTGATTTATTACTTTGAAGACTGCGCCTATCTGGTGGTTAAATTATTTTAGTGACTTTTTAAAACATAAATAACTATTCGCCGAGCTCAATTACAAGTAAATAGTAAATATTTGCCTGACTCATTGTATCCTTTCGTGAAGTTTATCAAATTAAGCACTGTTTGTGTACTGTGTACGCGTTTGTCTATCTTGATTGCTCCAGTTCCGATTGTGGCTTGCTTTGTGCTTAAGTTGATCGCGTCAGTCTTTACGTCACTTTATTCGAGCAGAGTGCGCTCGTTTGCTCGTGAATCTGAGACTTGGCTTATCTAGATTCACTCGAAAGCGTACTTATTTACACAAGTAATGTCATTTTCTAGCTACCGTAACACTAGACTGTTCACAGAGCTCTAATAGATATCAAGATTCTGCATTCATCAAGAATCCTACGTTACCCGTCTTACATTTGCATGGACGCTCACGTCCCTTCGTTGCACTATGTTGGCTTTATCTTAAAATTTTGTCGCTGTTTTAAATTGGTATTTTATTTAATATTCAATCCCAAACACCCACGGAGATTTTAACTGCTAATATTTAAAACTGAATCTAGTTTTAGACTACCACATTATGTACCGTTGCATACCGGTCTATTTTTAATAGGTCGAGGGAGTCAGTGATAAATGGCAGTGAAACGGATAACCACGCATTTGAATCAGAACCGGCCAAGTGCGAGTCGGACTCGCACACGAAGGGTTCCGTACCATTATCTATAAAAACAGCCAAAAAAATCACGTTTGTTGTATGGGAGCCCCCTCAAATATTTTTTTTTTTGTATTTTTTGTTATAGCGGCAACAAAAATACATCATCTCAGAAAATTTCAACTGTCTAACTATCAAGGTTCATGAGATACAGCCTGGTGACAGACGGACAGACAGACAGACAGAGGGACGGACAGCGGAGTCTTAGTAATAGGGTCCCGTTTTACCCTTTGGGTACGGAACCCTAATAAAAGCCAATAATACTGTAAATTTGAAAGTGTCTACCACTCCCCCGCCCCTGCAGCCTGCAGGCCTACATACAGCGACACATTGGATAAGTGTAGATAACAATCACCATTCTACATTCACTTCGCCAGCCACCTTGACCCACGCAAGGTGATTCAATGATATTTTAACGCTCACGCTGTAGCCGCCAATGACCACTTCGAAAGTACGTAGACGTTATTCAGACACACTCGAATGGTTAGCTCTTGATAAACTATTGCGTTTTTACGATCATGTCAAGGAGTCCAATTTAATTGTCTTCAAATGATGTCATACTTTTAAATTTTCGGTTTAACGGTTATTATGTGTTATTTTGAATTGGTTATCGCAAATTAAATAATATTGGAAGAAATATCAGGTACCAATTGCATCTGAATTCATAAAAATGCAAAGAAGCCCAAGATAAAGCACAATGTAAACGTTATGAAAGAGAATCCATAATAATTGTTTTACGGTAAATGTGAAAACACACAGGACAAAATCATTAACGCGATCAAATTAAAGCTAATACTAATGCGACACTAAACAGAAGGACTAACGACAGTTACACTCGCGTTCCATTCCACGGAATACAATGATGCAATTTGTGTTTTTAGGAATTAAACGTTTCTTTTCATTTCCTTTGTCTGCCACAAAAGAACTGTTATTAATAATGTGAATTAATTAAAAGCTTTTTGGTGAGCTTTTGCGCTTATAATTTTTAATTTCGCTTTCAATGTGGTAAAGAATGGTTGAATGTGACTATTTTTCTATTACCATACCGGATTTAAACTGGAAAAACATCTCTCCGACAGTATGAGCTCATTTCCTGCAACATAAAACACCGGCATCATAACAAATAGAGCAATAAGACTGTTTTGCTGTGCGCGGTGCGCCACATCGCATGCACAAAACTGGTTGCGTTGTGAAATAATACCATGAGCCCGCCTGCCTGCCACATTTGGACTCGCAATACTGTTGTGTACACAACTATACTTGTACACTAATGATAATGCACTAACATTTGAGAAAATGTTAATTGCCTAAATTCTCCGCTGTTCCTTCCTTTGAATAACTTTCTGTTCGGTTTAGTATGCTTTCATGGAAATGTGTCCAAGTTTGTCTCGGGAACCACTGAGTCGCTGGAGCTGGGACTGTATTATGCATTGACCTGCAGTAGTCATTGTTTGCAATTTGAGATAAAGCTCTGTAAATAATAGAAGCTTGCGGATGTGTATTCTTGTATTGTATTGTAAAATATGCAGACAGTGTACATTATCTTATTTTGGAACATCTCTGCGGATTAGTCTTGGGTTTCGCAAACAAAATATTGTTGTGCTACCATAAAATGTATAGATACCAAGAAGAATTTACTTTAAAATAACTCTTGAATACGAAAAGCTGCAGTCCAAGTAACAAATTATTCAAGAAGACGCGCGGAGTACCGAATAAATGGCTCTATAAAAGGTACCCACTGCGTTTAAACTTATGAAATCGTGATTTTAATGCGGTGCATAAGCAGATGACCCGACTAATGCACCGGCCCTCGGCGTGCGGCGGCATGGCGACCGACTTCGACAGAAGGGCTCTTTCGCAAACTGGTTTGAGCGCCGGTTTCGCCGCCCCCGCCGCATGCCCACATCGCCTGCCAACTCTGCACCTTTCATACACTCCGTCTGTTTAATCCGCACTGTTTTAAAACTCTTACATAACATTTGATTTTACAAAGTTAAACAATTTTTTATGTTCTTTTAATCTCCTTTTATTAACATTTCGTAATTCTTAGTTACGTGTTTCTAATTTACCACCTTTGTTTTCAATAATTGGAACTAGTTAATAAACGGTAAAAACAGTAAATTCATATTCGCTACTGTGACAGACGAGTGCGTTTACATATTTGTTCAGCTTAATTTAGCAGTCACGTGTGTTGACTGTAGCACAATATCGATTTGTTAAAACTTGCACTGTACAGTTATATTTATATCGGTTACGTAACCAGATATGCAGTCACAGTATTACTTCATTTGTGCATGTACAGTGCCCACAGACAACATTTAAGTAGGACTGACATAACGAGTAAAGGTTCAGGCACACACGTCAGTCACGTCAACGTCAAGTCGCCGATCAGTCACGTCAATTTCTGGGACGCGTGTGAATATGATAGTCAGTCAGTCAGTCATAGCAACACCTCGGTTACAAATTGTCTTTGTCCCAATGCCACTATTCGTTTGTAGCAATACAAGCTTTGACTTGTCAGTAACGCGACGTCACGCATCGGCTGAGACGCGCCGGAAGTGACGTGCCTGATGTGTAGCCAACGTCCCACAGCTTCTAGGTAACAATATTTTTTGACGTGGCTGATCGGCGACTTAACGTTGACGTGACTGACGTGTGTGCATGAACCTTTAGGCAGTTTTGCAACCGCGTTAACTTCTCCGCTTTTGATTGCTTGTCAGTAAACTCAAATCACATAATACGGCTCGTTCTACATTTTGTTTTTCATCCTTTGCCGTCAAACTCAACTGTCTCGGTGATGTGTTCATTATTTTCAGCACCATTTGTAATGTGTCCGCCGCATGCTGCATGACTAATTTTGAATTTTCGTCATGTTCTGCTGATTAGATAATATGACAGCTTAAAAGGATAAAGAGTAGTCAGATGGTCGCGCTTTGTTGTGTTGTTAGTGTAAGTACAATGTGATTTGCACGGCTTATGCGCAGCACTTGGCTTTCTGGCAAGAGAAAGTGCAATGCTGCTCCACTTTCCACTTCAGACTAATACACACTATGCTATCAAACAAGTATACAATTGCTATATCTGTCGTTAAGTAAGCCACGAAGCATTCAGGTTTTGAGTTTATCTGACCGCTTTAAAACAGCAGCGCTTTGAAATAGCGTTAGGGATAAATATAAGAGGATAATGAAAAGGAAATGTTCTAATTTTAGATATACAGTTTTAAGAGAAAAATTATAAATAATATTGCTACTACTACTGCTAGTTTACTGAAATGTCATGGTGAATTCATAGGATCTGGGACGCCTCAGGATGAATTTCACCAATAAAACTGGACGCGATCAGCACTTCTAAACCCCGTTAAAGAGCTGTCAGTGTCAAAATTGTTATGGAAAATTGACACTGACAGGTCTTGAACGCGGTTCAATTTCATTGGTGAAATCCGCACTCAGACGACTTCGTGTCACGGTAAATTCCACCAGTGGGTCATTTTGTACAATAATTTTGTTAACTTATAATATTTTTATATTTCTGTCAAAAAACACGTTGACCTAAGTCATAAAATCCATATTTAACTAGATTCTAGTAATTACACTACAAGTAGGTACACCCACCGCTATAATTATTCGATTTGTATATTGGTCCAAACCAATTAATTTTTATTCTGTACATCTGTTGTTCTTGGCTCAAAGGAAGCTCAACCATAGTTCTGCTGTTACGTGTAAATATTTTTCGAAAATTTTACTGTAAGTTCTACGTTTTAAAGAACTAAATTCTTTTGGCAAACATTGTAAAATTTTGCATAGTTGTCCATGAAAAACTGTTTTTTTTTCAACCTCGTTTCAGTTCAGTTCAAACACGTCACAATGCAAACAATGTGTTGCAAATAGTTGCAATGTAATAACTTTTCATTGCACTAAAAAGATTAATATTTAGAAACTTGATATTTTCAGCTCGGCTTATATTGCAAGGTGAAGTTGAATTCCTTGGTTCTGGTCTAATAAGCGTTGTGCAACGCTTGCCAAGGTAGCAATATCGATTGTAACAAGATGATAAAGATTACATATGCAACGCATGCAGTAATTTAGAACCTACGTCGAGTAATTTCATGAAGCATGCATGGCAACGCGTTTCCTGTGAATAATACTAATTTACATTAAGATGAGTATATCCGCAAAAGCCATCCAAGTTGTATGACTACGTATATGCGAGTAACTATGTCATGAGTGTGGCGCCTAGTCTCCGCGTGGGCGACACGACTACTGAAATTGTTGCCTTTATTATTTTCATGCAATTCCTTTATACACTGAAGTTAATAATAACGATATCAGGACTCATAACAATACAATAGGTAATTTGAGATTAACAACTAAATATGTCACAACTAGGACAATAAATAGGAAAAACATGAAATGTTTTTATGATTATCCTGCTATTGATTTGTTTCCCTTAACTTTGTGCGTGCATTGGAATAATTTAATTTATCTTAGTATGTGTCATAATATATTAATTCTGTTATTATTCCCTTGAATGTAGAGTTTGCAGCGAATAAAGATGCTAGCTTCGATATTCCGCGAGGCAGAGACACTAATGTGGGGTGCACTGAATAATTCTATATTTAGACATCATTCGTCGCGTTGAATCAGAAATACCATTTTAGATTTAAATTAGAACATTTCGAATTCGTTAAGCTACGTTTAGCGCATGCACACTACTATTTCCATTACTTAATCGGGTGTTAAAAGCATTCATGTAGCTTTAGTTTAGTTTCAAACCCGCAGCCAAAATTATAGGGCATCAATTTGTTGATCCATATCCTTGAGAGTGTAAAAATGGCACAGGTTACTTTCGTCGCAAACGGAGCACGGGCCAACCCGGCAAGTCGCCGCGGACCGGGGGTCGCGAGGTGTTTCGATTTTAATCTTCCCTGGTGCCTAGCAGCCACGCTACTCCGCTCCAATGGAGCCATTTGCATGCGACTCGTGGGCGAGGTCCGTCCACCCACGGTTACACGGATCGTAAATTTCGTCCTTTTACTTCCAAGGAGGGATTTTTTCCAGAGGAGCAGATGTCCATTTTTCCGTAAAGGGCTAATTTATTGCATGTTGCGGCAAAAGCCATAAAAGAAGAAGTCTTTGAATTAAAAGACAGTGTCCCGAATGTGAACGTTGACCTCTCTTATTGTAGGAAATGTAAAAGGTCGGTTCAGATTTATTTCTGATCTACCTTTTGAATTCCATATTTTTCCACTAATGGTGACGTTCAAGATTTAAATTTTTACTAATGCGAATGGATCGACACTTTTATAGCGTGAGATATATCTTTACTGTAATGTAAAATGGTCTTATTGTGATTGAGAGAATAATGAACGGGGTAACGAACCCAAGATCGATACGATCGGAAAGACCATTCTCGGCACCAGCTCGATTCACTTTCTAGTTAGCGGCCGCCATTGTTTGCTGCCTCTAATAATTTATCTAATGTAAAAGTCATTCCCCGCTCAAAACACTTGCATATATGCTAGAATGCCAGGAGAAAGTTTAACTTATTCTTGGCAATTGCATTAGTTCTTTATAAAATATGTTAACTAATGAGTACTCAATGCATTCCTCGTAACGAAAAACCTGGTCTGAAAATAGTGGATGTTTTGTTCACAGACACGTTTGTTCCGAGAACAGGCTTCTGTCCAATATTACAGCAGTACAGCATGCGTTGCACCAATCATACTGAGTCATACTTTTGGCTATTACGGAGCCGAAGGCCAAGCGACGCGCGATGCAATTCGTCAGCTCGTACATTTTCCATCGCAATAACTCTGCTCCATTAAACGAATCCGATTGTTCCATCCCTGTTAAAGCGATTCGTTGGAATATTCTACTTGATTTATAAAGTTTAGTATCTTATTTTTAAAACGAATTCAACACAAACTGTAGCACAATAAACCCAACTTAGCATATAATAGAGCATTGCTCATGCTGCGTAATCAGTAATGTCCGGACGAATGCATTGCATTGAGACAAATACAAATTACTGAGCTACTTAAATAGAGAATCAGTCACTTGAACATGAACAAAAAATAGCGCCCATAAAACGAAATCATCAAGCGAGACGAACAGCAGACTCACCCGATTACTCAGCGTGTAATTTCGTCCTCGCCTTCAGAATCAGCACTAAGTATGGCTAGCAACTTGAGGAATAAATCTATCAACAAATATTATTTACAGATACATTATCAGGCGATACGCAACATTACACACAATGTCATTATAATATTTCGCAGACAGGATTCATTGGCATAACAATTGGCCATATATCTTCATCAAATAGCTAGAAGTACCTCCTTGAACCCGAAATTCAACCTCCAAACAAATATTTGGTAGTAAACACACGACGTATTTATTCTGAAATCACGTGTAATTTTATAGGTGCTAATTTTTGGCACTTCATGTGAGAGGACTTGTTGCTCATATATCTATAAATTATAGGTGGGCATTATTAAACATTTTATATACTAAAGTCGGCATTCACTTGTTTGAAATAAAATTTCTTTATCCGTGAAAAAAAAAAAAATTTTTTTATACGCGACTAATAAAACAATTTCTAAGAAAACTTCATGGTATAACAATAACCGGTGTCGCGTCGCGCCGGTCTGCACGAGGCTTAAGACAAATTTTCTATAATTTTCTGAGTGATTCAACAAAAGATTGGTGAGTAAGACGCCGATGTCGTCGAGGCAGTATGAAGCACTACAAATTCAATCGCTTGTGAATCAACACTAGTTATACTAGCGTCTTGTTTCGCGAGACAGTCTTACGGCAATATTTGCATTATTTTAACGAACTGTTGTTGGTATTTTGCTTTTAAAGCGCTTGCTAAATATTTAGATACTCCAGACGCGATGCTCAGTTTAGTACAGGGCTTACAATACTGAGGGCTATATTATTTATATCGTTATTCTGTGGCAAGCTAATTTTGATGTCATTTAAAGTTTTATATTCAATATTTTTCCCTGTAGACTATGAGTAGTCCTAAAATAGTAACAATTTCTTAAAATAAATAACGCAATCTTCAGACATTTCGAAAAGAGTAGCTAACGTAACGGATCCAATACCTAAGAAAAAGCATCACATAACCTCAGACCAAATAAAAAACCAAGACGGAGCGCTGCGTACAATACAGTGAAGCATGCTAAAACTACACCAAAGCTCTGTGCATACACGCTCACACACACATTTACAACTATTTACAATGACACTACAATCAAACTACACCAAACTAAGTGCACACATGTTTACGAAACCGGCCTCACGTGACTGTTGACAGCGCTCTGTCTGGTTTTTTATAATCAAAAAAATATTCAATAGCTTCGCGAGATTGATTTTTTAAACCGAATTCTTGCCAAACTTCCAACAAATAAATGTAATGATGCAGAACATAAATGAGTGCTGTGACAAATGTCCAATAATTTACTCAAAAAAAAAAGGTATTTTTATTTGTTTACTTTGTATTTCGTTACAAACTTGTACAATAAATTCAACAAGTTAATTTCGGCAGTTCCAAAAAAAACTGTCGATAATAATTTTCAAGAGATCGTTGAAAAATGAAAGACAGTAGATAAACCTTTTAATATAGTGTGAGATTTATACAGACGTCATTCTAAATTAAATATTGGTGATATTTAAAATCGAATGTGTACCTTCTATGGAGCGAAGCCCTTCAACTCTGCTCGAAGAAATCACCAACAATGTGAACACTCATGGAACCTTCGCTCGAGTAGGGCGCGTATTGTACTTTGCACAAGTACCCCTTACTTTTTCCTTGTATTGAAGGAAGTGTATTGTATATGTTGTCAATGATAATTCCAAGTTATTGGGTTTTTCTCCTTCAGAGTTCAGTGTATTATGATTTGTATTTTTATTCGTTCCATTAGGTATCGGCGCGTTAACATCGTCCGTTACATTTTCAATATAGATGAGTCGGTGTTTTTGTACTAGCTCAAGTATTCATAACTTATTTTTGGCTATATGAACATCTTGTGTTGGTATGTATGTATGTATGAATGTATGTACGTTCATCTGTTCCCTCCTATCGTCTAAACCACTCATCACAATTTGACAAATGAGGTATCGTTGGAAGCGTCTTGATCGTCCGCTGGTTATAGGCTATAAAAGGTATAAACAAGACACCACAGACAGACAAATTAAAAATCCGGAGTCACACTTAATCTGTTCTATTTATGCCCTAACACGTGTCACTCCGGATTTTTAATTTTTCTGTCTGTGGTGTCTTGTTTATACCTTTTTAGTCGTAGTTGGGTTTATGATTATATTACTTTAAAAAAAAAATTGTTATTAACTAAGCATTCCCATCGTATAACTTGCGATCCGTAAGTACTAATTGCGTTATCTTCATTCTCAAAGCTCATTACAATGACCATATCATAAAAATATCTCAATTCAGATTTTTACTCCAGCCATTTTATCCACCGATGATGTCATAGGTGCAATGTCCGCGCCGTGAAGATTGCAGATGCGCGGGCGCAATGCGCTTGAACATGACGTTATCAAGCGCATCAAATGATAATGGTAATTCTGAACTTTTCAAATTTATACGCCTTGAATTCTGACAGGTAACAGCACGCACATCTGGAGTTATTATCTTTATGTTGCAGTTAGTGTCTGAGTTTAAAGAAGATAGGTAGTAATGGCGAGAATTTACTTCCGGTAATTGACCGTCCAAAATCTATAGAATGGAATAGGTAATTCGATGCGTTGGAAATGCAAACAGATTAGTTGGTGTGCAATTAGAGTGCGGAGCTTGTGGCGCGCGCTAAGTGCCGCCGCCCTACGGATTACGCCTTCGTGCTCACCGCGCGGTGTTTACTCACCGGCGAAGTGGACGTTTAGCGATCGCCTCACTAATGCGCTTTGTTCAATTATTGATCGATGAATCATTGATTTGGTGCCGGAGAAAGCTCTCATACTCTGACTAGCTTGCATCGTCACTTTACCAAATTGACTCGCTCTTCTGTGAATATCTGATAAGTAATGTTGAACGATCAGAACGCATTACGCGAATTATGGTTGTATCAATGCACCGATGTGGAACGGAAAAAAACATAAAAGCTTGATGTTTATGACGTTATTTAAGTACCAAAATGATTGTTTTTTTTTATTCAGAATAACCGTAGTTAATGTATGTATGTCTATCAGTTCTTTTGTAATAGACAGGATGTTTACGTCATACATACCTAATGGTTATTTGACAAAAAAAAAACCCTGAGTGATATTGAAGTATTATTTAATTATAAAAATCTAAAAAAATAGTTAAGCTTTCGGGGTAGTCGTCAACGTTACTTGAAGTGGTAAAAAGTCATTAGGACAAAATGTGTTTTAAATAGCAATATCCACTTTCTTTCATGCGTTAGGAGAGTGGTCATGTTATGAAGGACTATTCTTTATTTTATTATTTCATTTTCGTTGGGCGATATTTTTTGTTGCTCGAAGTGCCTATATGAACTTAAAGCAACTTAAAATATATAAATATTGCCCAATCGATCAAACCAAAGATACACTTGTTTTGAACAGAGTAATTTTCTATTTGTAGAAAATTCTTACAAATCTCAATGATTGACGAAGGCATTAAGTATGTATCAGTGTAACAAGATTAGTGATTATAAAAGTCATTGACCGACATGGCATTACATAGACATGTAATTACTCACCATACATGTCGTCATGAATGTAGTATGGTAAAGTCAGTCACCTTGCTGACGGGGGCGAACACGTGGCTACGTGGGCTCGCCAATGAACTTGACACCAGGCCAGGCGCCTGCCGCCTACTGCCAGGCGTTCTGCATGCTAATCCTGCCGTTGGCTTTGCCTATTTCAAGTTATCTTACTTTGTTGCGCTCCTACAGAACACCCAAGGAATTACATTAAAGCTGCAATTATGTAGGATCACGCTATTTTTCATTAGGCATCGGTTTCGTAACCTCGCCTCCACGATACGACCTTGTGTAGCAACATTGTAGCAACGTCATAACAGATAACTAAATAATCGACTATTAAAAACTTTGTAGACAAATAGATGGGCCAACTTGGTATTTTTGTTTTTTTATTGTGGCGATCAAGCTTAACACGACAGTAACGAACTTATCCATGGCATCGCGTCGCGCCGTCGCGTTCAAACAGGCAATGTTCAAGATTTCTTATTCTTAAACTCATTTAGCTTCGCTTTTTATGAACGCTTCAGACAGTAAAACAAACTATAGGCTATATGATCGTGTGAAAAGTGTATCAAGCTAAGCCCATTAGACCTATCAAAATTCAAGGCTACGATAATAAGCTCAAAATTTACACCATATCCCTACGCATCAATTTTCAGCCGCACGCACATTTTATGACGGCTACGGACACGCACTCCATATACTATAAATGTGAAATTATTAAAATTAAGGCTCTTTATGAATGTTGACTTCTGGCGGAATATGAAAATTGGAAAAGTTTCAGAATTATGTGCCGCCAGCCTATATTACTTAAGGTAGATATTATAAAATATAACTGAGATGAACTCTCCTCTCGTGCCAGATGTAAAGGCTTCAGCGTTTTACCATAATTCCGCACTTGGAAGCTAAGTGAGATCATGTTTACAAGACGCCTTGTATTTCAAAAAGGACAACGAAGTGCCGTGTAAATTTTTTGGACTGCATAAGTTTAATTGACCTCGTTGCTATTGTCTACGCTTTTTGCGTTTGATTCACCAGTTTTATGGAATCGTGACCAAATTAGTAGCAAGTTAATAGCATGGCGTGGGTGCGGCGATTCAACGTTTGGGTTCTTCATCCATTTCGTCTTGTTTATCGATTAGTCAAGAATCCGCGCCCATGGGCCAACTTATGTCATTTGGCCGGGAGTCAAGGACGACGCCGCGCGGCTCGCCGGTGCCTCGCCGGCCTTATTTGGCGATTGGTGGGCGCCAGTTTTACGACTTTGCCTTTTTTCCTACGCCCTGTTTCCATGTTGACTACACTTTAGATAATACATGTGCGTATGTGTGCTGCAGACACACATAGGAATCATTGACCTCTGGCAGTTTTTTTCTTCTTTATTTGCCTCAAGGACGAATGTTCAGTCTCTAGTCTTATCACGTCGTCATCTACAAGATTGCTTATTTTGTTAAGTTACGCTAAAATAACTTTATTGAGCTGTACTTTGCAACTTATATTTTCTTGTAAAAATAATTGTCTGTACATAATGTATAATTACGTAATTGAGTGTCAGACCATGTTACTTTTTATTCTGTCCGCGTGTCTATTTATTATTGCGTAAGGAATGCGTGCAATCGGAAGTATTAACGGTTCAGGTCGTTGACGGGCTCTGTTGGCTGGAAAAATGGAACGTGACATTTTAAATTTGGCGCAAAGCTCGCGACATTAATCTGGCGCGTCGCCGCCCTCGCCCATGCCGTGCGTGGCCTAATCCGCCCGCTCCCCGAACGACCCGGGAAGATGGAAAAATCTCGAAAGACTCACATCAAATTACCAGCTTTAAAGCGTAGTGAATTCCCTTGGGCTCGGGACGACACACCTTGCCTTTCAGAAACGCCCCTAAATAACGTCGCGGTGTCCTTCGGGAAGTTTGGAAGGTTCGGGTGCGCACGTGCTTTTGTCATAGTCATACTTTCGTCGAGTTTTACGTACGACGTGCCGCGCACTTCGATTGAGTTTTGAAAGCGCGTTATATAACTTTACTAATAAAATTCTTGTTTTAAAGTTTTTTTTTCTGAAAATACTTACAAAACTTTTCTACTCCCATCTATGCTAATAAACCGACTAACTCGCATATTAAGTAGATATTTTGCAACATGTTCTTCGAAAATATTGTTTTAATAACACTACTAAAACTTCTCAACGATAACTTTGTTAACGTTAATATTTATCTTGTTTGTCTTAAAATTAAGCTTTAAGCTTCATAACAGTTAAAAACATCACCAATACCTAAGTTCTTCCATCTGTGGCGTAACTTAGTTGCCACGAGAGATAACTTTAATAAATGCAAGCAATCAAAGAACTGCTGTATTGTACAACTGCATGAAAGTGTGATCCGAAGAACTTCTTATTCGTCTAAAATACCGTTTATTCATTAACACATTCAAGTGAGCAAATATTATTGTAACAGGAACCAGTTAATGGATGTTATTTCATCTCGAGCACGACCTGCCACGATTTTAGTTAATAAATTAACATGGCTCATTAAAAATTCTGCTCTGATCGTTTTAATAGTCGCAGTGTAGGTACTTTCCAATTAGTTACTTAAAACAACTCTAAAACGGCTTCCTCATTACAAGCATAAATGCTAACCGTAGCAAAAGCCAATTCCTCATGTTCAGTGTGTCGTGTAAAGTTTCTCTATTGTTGTCTGGCGACGCTAGCTCAGCGGTGATCCCCCTATCTCGAGCCATAGGTCACAAGAGATACATACCAACAAGCTCTAAACTATAATTCTCAGCTACAACGAGGGACATAAACTGCTGCTATCTACTGTTCACGTGTTGATTTAAATAATAAACTTTCAAACATTTTCTTGTAAACTCGTAGCATAAATCTCGCATATATGAAATGGCTGAAAAATCTGAAAATTCAATTGCTAGGCACTAGACACGCTTGTGTTGATGTGTAGAGCCATTGTCTCCGACCTGTCGCGCCGCCACGGAACTAGCTCAAGCTTTTGAATTCCGCCCGCTCGCCATTTCAGACGTTCTGGAAAAAGACGTGTTACACGTTGCCGCCGCAAGCGTGAAACTTGCACACTTACGGCCGCTCCACGCTCAACAAGCTTGCTTTAACTCCACGCGCCCCACTGCCTCTTATTAGTGCTATCTCCAGACCTAATTCAGACTTTAACTTATTAAAATCCGTTTTGTTTCCTTTCATCATTATTTTTAAATTTTATGTAAGCATGTGCCACTTCATTCGTGTAAAATGAAATTCAAATATCGTTCTAAAACGCAGCCACCGTTTCATCGCGTTAATTAGTTAATAAATGTGAATGTGAAGCTTTTCCTCTTACGGTACAGTATCTCACCGTCGGCGTCGCGGTCGTAGAGTTCGCTTCGCTAGCTAACTATTACACTCAGCAATAAGATAGCAATCGCATACTGAGGAAAGGTAATGTACCTTGTAAAGATATTTGCACAAAATCCAATCTTGTACATGTCGCCGTTTCCGTAATGAATTCAACAATAATTAGAGTTGCCGCGGGAGAGCGCTCGCTGAGCTTACCGGCGGATGTCACAAATCCTAGCCAAGGGCCGGGGCGTGTAATGCAAATAACAGTGTTTACCTGGCCCCGCCCCCCGCGCCCGCGCCGCCACCGACCGCGCAGCCATCGCTGCGATTCATAATAACAGCTTTTATTTCCGTAACTAGCTACGAACGCTCTCATTTTGTCGGTTAACGCGTATTGTGTCATGGCGAAACGAATGCCGCCCAGTAATGGAGTTTTTAAGCGCAGCTTTTTCGTTCTTTGCTGCAAAAGGGAATTATGCAACTAGAATAGCGACGTGATTGCACAGCAAACACTACAGGGGCCCCGTACAGATTTATTGTTTAACTCTCGACTGGGAATTTGCAATATAAACGTAAAAGTACGTGATACCTATGCTTGGTTTTTGTTATTCACCGGAAGAACAGGCATAAGTTTCCATAAAAATGTAACATTTAACAAACACAAATCATTCAACCAATATATCGTATCATCCAGCAAGAACCGAATTAAAACAGCCAGACGGTCGAAAGAAAATAAAGTACGAGTTCAAAATCACGCACCGCAACACAGTTGACTTAAATGCTTTTCACTGCACATATAATGGTTGTGTCTTCAGTGTGTTTGTGTGTGTGTGTATAAATCAGGCCGAGTGCGTCGCGAACGCTCCAAACTCCAATTTGAGGAGAAGTCTGCAAGAAGCCGTGTGGAGCGGCCATTGCGAGTTCAACATCGGTATAATTTGCCGGGCATATTGGAAAACTTGTAATTGGTTTAGTTTTATATTCAACCACCAATTTGTTCTAAGAATGATATCAGTTTAGCGATTTATCTTATCCGGTTATAGCTCAACTTAAACTTTATCTGTTAGTATTCTGCAATAAAGATAAAAATAAACCGACGACGTGTAAAGTCCAATTCGACTTTATAATGTTAGTGTTCTTTTGTTTCAGATTTTTGCCCGGAGTCATATATCATTGTAAAGGAGCTCTTCAAAGTAAGTCAAACAGTTGAAAATTACCCACCTACCTCAGTTAAAGTTATCGACCGCAATGACAAATCAATCGCATACTTACCTTACTCGTAATAAATCAACACTACTACGCTATCCTTTTGTAATTTTTTGTCTAGCTGAAAATTTGTTTCGTATTTTAATATCGTACTGTTTCTCTGTCATATTTTTCATGATTACTCTCTTGGCAAAATACCAAGATCTTACTCGCTTATCTTTCGTAACTTTTGCTCAGCAAAATGGTTCAAGTTTTCTCAATATTTTCACGGACTTTTTTAAAATGAAACTTTCATTTGGTGATCACTTTTCGTCATTAGTGTACCTTCTTTCTAGTGTATCGGGCTAGCAGGTCAGAAATTTGTATTCAATCTAATATGGATGATGCCTGAGTAAAAAACAAGAAGTTCTATTTAGTCCTTCCGACAGATAACAAAAAAAAATTTAGACACGTATTTCTTTGCTTGGTAAAGCAAAAAAATAATATGATATGATAATATTAACGAAAAATAACTTGAAATAAACAAAGCTCTTGAGCTGTAAAGTCGGGGAGTGGAGGTCGCTCCCTCACAAGTATAAAATTATTCTATGCTTCCTAAATGATGAGAAACCAGCATACCACACCTTTATACATTCTCTATCTGTTGATAGGTACGCTAATAATCGCTTCACAAATCACTTCCAAGAAATTACAAAAAAAAAATGACAGACTAATGTATATTTTTGGCTTGATGCAATCAAAATGTCAGCGGAACTAGGATCAATAAATTAATCTGTCAAGGTAACCAGACAGCAATTCAATAAAAGTATTGCCTTGATCAAGCCTGATTTTGAACACAACGTTTTTGTCAAACGAGGAAACACTGGTTAACCTTGCACGATGTTGCTTAAAAACACCGTCCTTTGTTAAATTGATTGGAATACGACGCGTGTCGTTCCATTTATTTAAGTTGTAAACTAAATAGATCAATGTACAAAGGTAGCACTCAGATATGCATGAAAGAAGACTACTTAGTTGTTTTGTTTATTCGTACCGTCTGAATGACTTATGTGGGCCGTCGTTTACCTAAGGTTTTTGTACGTGCAGCGAAGGCCAGGTCCACTACTCCGGTTCACAATTTCGGAGAAACATGCTCGCCATTGTCTGGGTCTGCCAGGCCGATCCACATTAATAAATGCCAGATTGCCTCTCCGTGAAGCCTACACAACTGTTGCGTAAGAACTGTGCTTACAAAATAACATGTTTCAGACCTTTTTTCTTTAAAATCTTTCAAATTCTGGATGTTTTTTCTATATATGAAAATCTGTTCTTTGAAATTTTTCAAAAAGGTCTCTTAACACCCATCCTCACCTAAATAACTTCAATAAGACCTGTAATATTTCGTTACAAAATAAATAAATATAGGGATTTTATGTGAAACAAACTTATTTCAATATAATGTCATTGCAATATTTTATCTTATGTTTTAATTAAATATTCCGAAGCAACTTTGTAATTTATAATCAAACAGAAACCAAATTAACTGTTTGTTGCTTGACAGCTATAATTTGAAGTCATTGTCTTGCTCAGTATTGTTCAGTACAAATTGACGTTAAATAAAATACAAGTAAAAATCTTTTTAAAAACAAGCTTTTAATGAATTAGAAAGGAAGCCATTATCAGACCCTGAACACCACCTAGTGTCAAAGCACTGGTTAATACATACCCAATCAGTCCAAACACGATGGTGCTACGTTGTTTGATTGAGGAGTTCCTATGGCCAACTTCCGGCTCCATCTGCAGACCTGCTCCTTGGTATCATTTTTTCAAAATGTCTCGGTAGTTATATAAGTATGTCAAGTTTCAGCTCAATCGGATGCCAGGAAGTGCTTGAAAAATGGATGACAATTGGAGTAACCGGAAACATACGAACAGAGGGGCGATTCCCGTAATTTTTAAGAACGTTCACATTCGCATCTCATTCGCAATCTGTCAAAATAACCATCAATTTACCAACATTTTTGACAAGTTTGACAGATCGCGACTTGAATGTGAATGTTTTTTAAGTACGAGAATTGGCCCTCAGATCAAACTAATATAAAGCTTGTAATAAATAAAACTTCAGTTGAATAAATTCAGGTTTTAATTTTGATCAAACATGTAATTTATCAAAGTCTGTAAAAGCATCGTCGTATTTTTTTTTTATTAATAGATGCAGTGCTTTCTGCTCGTTTTAGGAGTCTCTTCGGGTAAAAACAGCATATTTATTATACACACACCAAACTTTTACGAGCCGTAGAGCTAGCGTGGACGTGGCCGGGAACTAAATTCTCTAACATTCCTCTTTAACGACCGAATCCAAAGATTGTTTTGCTGCTACGAACTTTACTTCGATATTTTACTAATAACACAGTACTAGTGGTCGCCCAGTGGTCGAAATTCGACCATATTCATTCCAATTTTAACTTGTATAGTACATACTAATTCCATGCTGCCATGATAGTAAATATTAATTCCATGCTGTCATGTCAAGATTCTAGCTTTGTTTTATAATATGTAAGGATTAGTTCTCCGTATATAAACTTTAACTGTGCCAAATTTCATCTGCGTAATTTTCGTAGGGGTACAAAGTTTTTGCTTCACGTATTAATATATAGATTTCACTAACTCAGAACCTGCCTTATTGACAATGTCTCGAATGTGTACCTTGAATGCCTTCATTATTCCCACACAAGTTTGTACATATCCCTTTAATACCCTCGCTCGAACTTTGCACTTCCAAAGTTGTAAGAACAATTAGTCATAAATAATTGAACATGGTCGATATTCCTTTGTAAGAAGACAAAGAGATGTCATACTCAAAACTTTGTCAATTTACGTTGAAACCGTAAAGCCCCTTACTAGCT
This sequence comes from Lithophane leautieri, assembly GCA_949152455.1. NCBI lineage: Eukaryota > Metazoa > Arthropoda > Insecta > Lepidoptera > Noctuidae > Lithophane > Lithophane leautieri. The sequence goes on along the minus strand of OX424462.1, from coordinate 7,851,953 downwards.
CATGTCCTTACTTGGTAGAAAAGTGGAGGTAACATCAAGAGAACTTTCCACTCGGGGTACAGTCGTACTTACCTTGTCTAGAAAGGGATCAAACTGCGGTGCATTCTCTGCAATGTATTATGCAGTCCCGGAGCGGGTGCCAGTGTAAGCGGCTCGGAATCACTCCCACTCCTCGTCGAAGAACACACAGCTATTCCTTGAGAATTTTCTATTCCAAAAGTTGGTGGAAACCATTTCGTTCGAAATATCTTTTGTGAATTACTTGCGACGGATCTGATGATTGTAACTTATTGCAGTGTTTTCTTTTGGCAACAAACACGACTTCTTAGCGTTCACTTACTTGTGGGATTGTAGTTTTTAGCTTAGGTACCAATTCGAAGGCAAGGGGTGTTTTCTTTGCAAATATGAGTATTTGAATGGGAGCAATTTAAATAATAACCATTTGTAATATCTATCTTTTCGAATCTCATCGTCAGCACTTTCAGTCTTCCATTTCTCACGATCAGGTATATTTATAGAAACGTACTAAAACTAAAAAGAGACTATCAGCAATCTTATTTTAATCGGATCATTTATCAAAAGTCAAGAGAGCGCACAATGGTAACTTTGCAATTGAATGTGTAAGTGAAACGGCTCGATTAGGACGATTGTGTGCCTTTTATAGTTAAAATCTCGCTTCAAACATGTTAAATGTAAAGTAGGGTGTACCTGAGCTGATAAACAGGCCATATTTCCTTACGGGTTTGTTGTCACAGCAATTTTAAATTTATGTGAATGTTGTGCCGATGTACAGAGCAAATGTTCGCCGGCTGGGTAAGCTAATCGCATCTCATTTCCTACGTGTCGCTCGTTGTAGTGGGAAGCACAAATGAGATTGTGGGCTGACGTGTCGTTCCGGAGACCCAGTCGCGTTCGACATCGCACCCGAAACCGCATCGCCACGCTACTCGCTGTTTACAAAACATGCTTCTATCATATAGTTGGGGAGAATCGTAATATGTCATGCAGTCACGTTACTAAGTATTAGTTTTTTGATAAGAGTTTTGTAACCAATAATTGGTAGGTATATCTCGGAAACCGAACGTACATTTTCAACTTTGCTTAGCCCAGTCTTGTTCACAGATTGCCAGGGTTTTTTCTGAAATGTTCTATAAGTTTGGTCCAAAGATTCAGTCTTCCACCTTCTACTAACTCAGCTACCTTCTTCATGTCGTGGTTAAATCTGGTTGAAGAGTGTCTGACGCTGTTTGCCGATTCTCAGGCCCCTCGCAAAGTCTTGTCCACTCCAACGGGCTTCGGTCCTTCGGCAGATATGACAAGCGCACTCACTGCCACTTCAGCTTGCTGACTCTGTAAGCTATCTCGGTGACTCCGGCTGAAAACATTCAATGCAATTGTTAAACACTTCTTCGTTTTGAGCTCAATTCATGACTTTGTAATAAGTACTCTTCAATCAGATCACTCAACCAGGTTTATAGCAAACGAAGGTCAATTTAGTTAAATCGCAATGAACGGCTTTTCGAACGAATAGAGGTCCTTTATCGCGTTTCACGCAACTTTCCTCGGCCGGCTCTCTACTTACACGATTAATTTGAGTCGATAAATCCGCATTAAAAGCGGAGCGAGGGGGCAGCCAACCGCGCCGTTCTGTGTAAGTAGCCCCCATTCCGGCCTTTTTGTTCTCGCTACAGTCACTTGTTCATAAGGAACTCTTTAATCTATTATCGCTTCACCATCATGAGTGTAACATAGCGTGACATGTCATAAGTGAAACGTTTTCCCAGCCGGCTATCGATCGGAAATTGGTAAGGTCTAAATGTCGGTTTCATACGGTCTGGCGGGCGGGCGCACGTCACTGGCCGCCGAGACAGACAGGCAGCGTGCGCGGCGCCTGCGAGCCCATTAGACGTCTGCCCGATGTGGAACGCTCGATAAACTTGTAAAAACGCCTTCTACCCATTTAATTTTATACCCTCGCTTAAGCTTTGCTATTGGCAGATTTCTTCCTTCTTTTTATGGGTCCGTCATTAACTGTATCGTGCGTCTATTATTTCCCGCTTGTTTAATCTGCTCGTTAATCCGGCAGTGTCGTTTCAAATGCAGGCATTCGCAGTAGTAAATTTATAACGGTTTCCTATTTTGTACTTTTACAACACTTTCATAACCAAATACAGAATATATATATATAATGTGTATTCGTTTGAAATAACGATCGTACAGGTTAAACGCTACTGAAATAAATGTGCGCTGAATAAAAAATAAAAAAGTTTGATACCAATAAACTTTAAAGTTCACATTTAGCAGCGAACGCCACACCTCAAACGGGGGAAGTGATATTGGTACAAAATATTTATGACTTTATGTGATAAAGTTTATGTTGCGGTAAGAGTTTTATTTCTCTCGTGAAACGACTATAACTTTTTCGAATAACCTAATATAATATAAGGGAATACTGGCCAATAAAATAAAATATTTTCATCATATGTTCTGTACTCTTGACATTAGGAGTAATAAATATATGTACAGCCATCATGTGCAAAGTATGTACGTATTGCTAAATTGCTCTTCTTTCTAATACCAACACCTTGTATTTGTCAGAATACAAGTGGGTAACTGTATGTGAAATAATTTGCTTGAAAATCGTTCATTTTGGAGCACCATATCATATTCCAAATTTAAAAAGGCAACGGCCACGTTGCATTTTTAAATATTTCATAGGACTTTGGAAATTTTCCGTTTGTTTCTCTAGGTCTCTGCAGGTATGAAAATGATTACCTTCCTTTGTTTAACTCTGCTCTAACTTGACGCGTCGAAAGAAATTTCGATAAAATGTGCATGAATAAAAAATATGTCAGTCCGTTAAAACGTAGTGATGACATGCTATATTATGTGTTATACCCATTTCGTGAAAGTTGGGAAGTGCTAACTGCTAACGTATTTACAACATTACTGGAGCACTGAAGTCGCTTACAAACAAAGTTGATAGCAGATACTTGTACAATTACTGTATTCAATATAAACTTCTACGTGTAATGGATTCTCGAAGGCGACATATTCTACGATTAAACTCTTATAAACTCTTAATTAGAATGTAAAGAGAACTTCAATAATACTTTGCCGGTTGTCGGGGCACGTACGCGAACTTTTATTCAGCGAATTTGGTTACGTAATTCGTTGGAAATATTCAAGTTTTCCCTTCGGCGAGACGTTATCGCGGGCGGCTCTCAACGCGAGCGTGGGCGGCGCCGCTCCCCGCGGGGACTTAATTTGTTGCTCTCCTGGCGCCTCGCATCTCACTTTCAAACGGCGTAACGCGACCTACCACTTCCCCTTCTCCGCCACCGTGTAGACATGATGTTCGCCTGCGCCCCGGTTTTCCTAGATCGAACATCGAATACTTACACCACTCTATCTAACCCACCTTGCGCTATTTCATATTTATTATTCCGATATTGAAACGAAAATATAACATTTGCTTGGCTTGTCAAAATATTTATAGATATCTGTTTGGAGAAGTATTGTGATATTGTTTAACCGCTAATAGCTGAAGTTGCTTAACAGATTTATGATTCACTACATAGGATTTATGATAATGAGGAAGGTAGACTTCTGCCGTTTTTAAATACATGCAGAAAATGAATTACTTTTTGATCAACCAGTAGATTCAGTAGGTGCCTATAAAATTAGAAGATATTTTACTAATAGGAATGAAGCCATAAATACACACTGATGCAGCCCAGATCATAAACCTTCTTATTTGGCTACGTCTAGTAATAAAAGTGACACCTGTGATAATTTAATGAAACAACAAAATAAAACTAGCAAATCTTGTGGATCCCGCAACACATGTAGTTCTTGGCAAAATTCCATTACATACGCGAAATACTCGAGACACGCGTTCATTTTATTCCAAATTCGATATACCATAGATTCGCGTGGCACAAGCAGCGCGACAATCTAATCACAATACCATAAAGGAGTGCACCGTAAAATATTTATGGGTGCGGGAGCAGGCACGCTCCGGTACCCGGCTCCACCACGGGCCATCTACCTCCATCAACCTCGACGATAGTTCTGTATACGATACTACACTCAGTAATTTTGTTGTTCAATGCAAATTTACATTTAGTAGGGTTTAAACACGAATAAAAGCTTTATTTTTACTTATCTTCTGGTCCTTGTGGTTTCCCCAAATTTTTCAAATTCGGCGCAAATTTGTTGTCGACATCAGCCGAGGGATTTAGAATGGGATAATATCTGAATAACATTTGAAGTTTTGTATAAAGAAATTGAGTGTGTGGAGAGCTCAATTAAGCAAGTCCTGGGACCAGTGTGGGCGCAGTGCTCGTTACACACCCGCTCAAATTGGCGCCGACCACTGAACTGTAACGATAATGACGCCGCGTGAGTTGTGCCCCATTCGTCCACTAACGTAAGCTAACTCCTCTCATGGGATGCCCTAAAAGCCACTTCATACGAAGTATGTACTTCCACATTTGGCAGTCTCGCAAAACTTTGTGGTTTTTGTGGCACATAAACAACTAGCACACGTGTGCGTCCGACCGCGTATCGATTGATTTGACTTAAAATGCATAGTTTTGAGCCGCGATGTCGATCAGTTTCCGCCAAATTTTCCGCCAAATTTTCCGCTGCGGGCGCTTGGCAACCGCACTTTGTGGTTGGCCACAGTTACCCATACAAATTGAGAGGTTAGCGTGGTAGACATTGCGTCAACTTATACAACAGCATTTTAAAACTTTCCAGATTAGCCATAACTCCATTCGCGCAACGTATATTGGCAACACTCATAATCATAGTGAGCGCGATCGACCACTGAAAGCTTTTTGAAAGCTCGTAGTGACGCGCGATGAAAGGTTCACGCGGTGATTTCAAGCGAGTCATTGTAGCCCGACAAGCGAAAGTGACAGCTATAATGTTTGCTTTCTAATGTATATCACAAGCATTCTATTTGACTATTCGTTACGTTTCAGGCAACATAACATGTAAATTGTGAGTATACACGTTCAAAAGTAAGTTACGTAGTAGAAACTATTGAAATAATAAACAGGCAACAGTTACAGAAAGTTCATATTCCTTTGCTATCGGATATGTGATAAATTGCTAAATAATGCGCCCTTAGTCGTCGCTCTAACCCCACCCCTAATGTCTTCTTAATGCTGCATGGAGTTGTCACATTGCACATTTTGAGCTGGCGTTTGTTCGTTCCGTTTTGCCGAAGGTATTCACGGTTAGCTTCCTTAAAACTTTTTGGATGTTCTTAGTACTGAAATATGTTCACACATCAAATGCGTACAAACAAATATCTAAAGATGTTCAGAGTGTGAGACGCTTGCGTCATTTGGGGCACTCTATAAGTGCACACAGTTGGTTAAGTATAAAAAGCTCCATTTGAACGCTAGCTTTTTTGCTCGTTTTGTCTGTGTCGGCTCGGCGCGCGCTCCTTTTGTTCCACGAACGTGATCTGGCCGAGATGAATCCCATGGACGGTATAGCTCGGTTCCTCTCTTCAATCGAGTTTGTTTCTGCCTGTCACACTTTTGCTGCTTTCCGTATTACCACAGATGAAACAATTTTCTTGAAAATCTGCATATAAATTTCCTTTTCGGATGCGAGAATTTCCTTGTCCATCTGTTTTCGCGACGTATATGACGTCAAAGCATAACATTTTTTTTTTACCATTCTATTCACCGCTATATGTCATGGTTCGCTTAAGATTTAGTTTGCAATACAACGACGACGCAAGATGACAGACGGATTTTAGTCAAATATCAGATAAATAAATATTACTGAAACAGGGTTTTTCTTCTTGAAGTTTCATGGAGTTTTAAACTAAGCTTCTGTATATATTATTCGTCCAAAAATTTAAACTATCTTTAAAGAACTCTTTGAACACACATTGGCCTCGCATGACAGGGATTGAAAACTTTTTCAGAATTCAGATTTGTTTTTTCTGCATGCCTGATTTCAAGCCACTCTGCCATCCCATAAATTATTTCTGTGAAAAACTTTTAAAGCTATTATAACTCTGTTCCATAGATATAAATCTTGGATTCGATTCATTTCCAATATTATGCTATCCTACGTTTATTTTCAGACTTCTTTCAATTGGGCACTTTACATTGAATTGTTATGTAGGAGTTGTAGGTAAATACTATGTAAACCTGAAGAAATAGCAATCTCTAAACTGTCATTTAAATAAAACTTTGGCGCCCACTCAAAAGACGCCAGTGTACTAAATTTAACTCAACTAATTAAAGATTAAACGTTGTGTGAAGCGTATTCGCATGTCACAACACAGTGGCGCCGGATCTGTTGTAGGCGATACACACTGGAGCAGTTATCTCAGTATCGCCTGACTACGCCCGTTGTGGCCGCCATGTTTATTTTTAGTCTCGCGTGTACATTCACTATTGCGATGAAATTTACAGCGATCGCCGCGGCTCGCTGCTCGCCGGACTCCGATACCGACGCTTCAAATGACAAGCTACCGCTATTTCAAAAATGTCTGCTATTTTACGCGAGAATTCCCGCTCTTTCGATGAGCAATAATTCTTTTGTTCAACGGGTGAAAGGTCCATGAGATTACTTTTATTACGCGGTATTAGAAGGAAACTCTGCCATAGAAGGACGTTAAAAAGGCTTTAACGGTCCAATTATCTATTTTTATTTTCTTGGTATTTACTTATTGGTCCAGAAAAAATAAAATTGTAACCGAAGTCGATCATAAAAATTACGTGCATAGAAAATCTTTCTACTCTCTTAGAGGGTCATTCTGAATGAAAATTGTTGGTGACAAAACGCGTTGTCGTGGCGGCTAATACCCTTGTTCGTCAAAATAGCATTACCTACCCGCACGGTGGCGGTGCGAGGTCCCCCTGTCAGGCTGAGATTTGGCGTAACTTACTGACTGATTAGCAATTGGTGTGAGCTGGCGGGCGCGGGCGCGACAGGTGGTCGGGGTGCGGGGCCTGACCCGCGGCCTCTCGCCTGATTGATGGCCACGTCCCGTTCACGCTCTGACTACCCATCTTACATTTGATTTGCACTTCGCCTTACCCGAAATGTTCTGGGGATATTTTATATAAGAGGTATAGCTGTCAAATAAGTACCTACTGGAGTAATCATTTCCTCAATAATTCCATCAGCTTCGTCTATTTGTCTTCTGTCGCCTTTTGTTCTAAATAATTACAACGACGTTTCATTTGTTATTATATCTATCACTAATTCATTACGGAAATCATCTATATTTATTGAGAAAAACGATAAACATTGAAATACCCATTACAATTAGAACATAACTATATCATAATAACGAAATCGAAATATTATAATTAATATGTGGCCTCTTTTCACGAATAATAACTATAATTATTCTACAATAACATCAATTCTAAATATATTTGACGTGAACGTCGGGAAGTGAATTGAGTGTCACGCAAATGTCAAATGTCGATTGTTATACCTGAGCTGTCCCACGCTCCGAGAGCGCGGTCTAATAACCCGAGGTCAAATCTTGGCTCATGCATATTCACAGGCGACAGCGAAGTCGCCGGTGGCTCATCTGTAACGGTCCTGCGACCGGTTGTCTGAGCTCATTGTTGTGCTCACATGGTCACCGCGGTCGTCCTGCGCCGGCGGGCGCCGAACTGCATGCAAGCAAACACTCGATAAGGAAGCTAAAGAACAATTATGCACAAAATATCTCTATGATCTAGTGCCGCAAACAACATTTAAAACCAGTTTATCCACTCCAACTTTAGTACTAGACGAGACGCCAATTTTAAACGTTGATTTTTAGAGCAGAAATTTGTCATTTACATAAAATATACCACTTACGCGATTAATTACGCCGCCAATAATTGACTCTTGCGTTATTGACAGCTACAAGAGTGAGAACAACATAGTAATGTGAATTACATTGTGCCACTTTTTATTGCTGAGCTGAGTGTCGGGTTATTAAGATTACAAAGGCAGGGTCAGTTGGTAAACACCGTCGCGTCGGTAGAAATTATTTATATTCTAATTAGGTGCCAGCTACAACTGCGCGTAAGGGTGCATGCGTAATTCGAAGTACGTTTTTCTTTGCATGTAATATTATGACATTATATTCATTGAAAACGGATGTGCGTAGGCGACAAAACCCTTGTTATAACTGCGAGCAATTTTTGAATTGCCCACCTGTTATTTTTTTTTATATACGCAGGTGATGGATTACTCCCTCCGCTGTACGTTACTTTTTTTTACCGTGGTGAATTTATTAGACTAGTTTTCGTTTTTTGTTGGCAGTAATCGATGCCTAGTTATGCCACTCTTCAAACGTTCTCCAGTATTTCGTTTGCGTAGCTCAACGGCATTGACTGTTAGTGTGTTGTTATATTAAAAAGTAATTTTCTTTTGTATATAAATTGTCATTTAGCTATAAAATTTAGATTGGTCATGACTAGCTGTTCTCGCCTGTCGGCGTATCGAATTTGTTCAATGTCGATTCTGAACCGGAACAAAACACCGCGTTGCGTCAGATAGAGTAATTCAAATGCGTCTCGATTTTGATTTGTTGTAACTGATTACAATGACCATTACTGACTATGTTCAACACTTCGTTTTCATTAGGTACAGTAAAGTCTACCTTGTTTTGTACGTGTAATTAAATTTTCGACTGGTTTGTAAAACCCAATTTTGGTTGTTAATGTACCAAAGCTGTAGAGAATTAGCGTTTTCAATTCAAACTTTTAATAATAAGGTTCAAAAGATCACGAGCACTTAGCGTGATCTTCTTAGTAAGAAGCAGTAAAATAAGGATGGTGCAGCAATGCATTTAACATTTTGAAGCATCATTAAATAGCGCATTACACGGGCCGGGCGCGTCGAGAGGCAATTAAAAAAGAGCTGCTAAGACGCTCGTAAAAATGAAGTCGTGTTCTCAACTGATTAAAAAGTCAGCTCTAATCTTGTGCACGTAAATTTTTTAATCAAATTCGTTTATCACGAAAGACCTTAGCGCCTTCTTATCTTTGACCCAAAATGGCATCTTAAAGAGATTATTGGCATGCACACAAAAAGTGGCCATAAAAGATCTGCAGCATTGCAGGTATCGAGCAGAAGAGTTACAGCGATTTTATGTTAGTACTACATATAGGATAGGATCGAAGTTTCACAGATAATTCCACCTCGGGATTCACTGCCGAGATCTATCAATTAAGACGCAAACTCCATCGGCTTTCAGGTGAATGTCAATTAATGTCAGAGTCTGAGGAGAGCGTCGTCGTCCGTAGAGAGAGTATACTGAAAACTGATAGATAGTACGAACGTCTAACAACAGTTGCAACAAGTACCAAGTGCGTCAGCCTCGATAAAATTAACATTTTAATATTACTTGTAGGCTGCATGATTATAATCGACACAGTTTTAAGAGCTGTAAACATGATAAAATGATGAATTTATGTAGAAACAACACAGGCAGAAGGCCAAATGTGGAATAAAACTCGGATGTGCGAGATTATCTTACTATTGTTCTCGAGTTATTGAGGTACATGCCAGACTAAATTACTTGCGATAGGAACTACGGCTGTAACTTTAATGTTGTTTTATTATTTATCTGTAGAATCGTCTGTACCCACCTAGTTTTTTTTTTTACCTAAACGTCATCTTTATTTACAGCAAAATGATTAATTCTTCATTTTATTAAGTGTACGATGCTCTAGAAAGTTCAGCATATAGTAACAATAACATACATCGTGAATAGTGATGGATATTGCACATCCAGTCATTTACATAGTGGTACCGACAACTTGATTGATTGATGGCGAGTGACTCTTACTGCTTGTTATCAAACAGTTAATAAATCAACCATGCTTCCCTCTTATTTATAGGGCTATTTATATCCAATAATGTGTTCGCAATATTAATATTCATGAAACAGCAAACTTTAAAGAAATGTTGAAAAGATAACCTACTACGTCCCCAAAAAGCCTGAACTCAAGAGACTTTTGTGGAGGCTGTTTTCATCAAAACTACACGTGTACTGCGTGTACACCTACATAAAAGATTTCAGCTCTATTGATCATCGATTCATTAAAGAAGTCGTTAACTTTTCTATCATAGACAAAGCGAGAAGAGAGAGATTAAATTGAACAGAACTCTTGTGAAATTATCTGCTAGATTAGTTCACCAAAACTTCTCAGGAGGTGACGAAACAGTCCAAGAGTTAGTAATGCACTAAATATTGGACAGTCATCCACCGGCGTGTGAAAGTTTCAACCCGAGCTGAACGAAATCAATCGACTATCGAGGTCCCCATGGCAACAACCGACCTTCTCAGTTAATCCTATAATTTTAAACGGAATTACTTCAAACAACTGAATTAGAAAATAACTTATTTTCATTTAGCATGACAATTTTAAACTGCACTAATAGAAATATATTGCTTGTACCAGACAGGGTATCTATTCTATGTCGATACACCCCACACGTTATACTTACTGCTTACTTGTAAGTTTAGTATAATAGAATGATTGCATCAAAGCTGGTTGATGTTTTGTTTGCAGTAGATTTGAATGTAGAAACTTTTCTGCGATATGCAATGTAATTATTCAAATGGATGTATAAAACTATTTGCTACATGAATGACATGCATAAATGCAAATTAGAATATGTCAAAATTGCATGAACTGGATCTACGTAATATCAAAACACTGTTGCTGCCACACAAACTTTGGGCGGTTGCACCCACCGTGTCGCTTACGTTACGAGTTGATATTGCAGTTGCGAAATAGTCTGCGGTTATAATAATATCACTTTGTACATATTTAGAAACCTGCAGAGGTCGGTGCAGTGTTATTCAATCTGCGACCTATTTGTGGTTAATCGCAGTACGAGCAGTCTCAACCGCTCCACAGTGTAGAGTTATACCAAACCTGTTATTTGCACTTGTATGTCACATCGTTACACTTTACATGCTTGTTAACTTCATAAAAATAACTAATAGGTATAAGATTCTGCGCCCAAGTGCATGTTCTAACTCGTTTAATTTAATTAACAATTTTAATAAGCGATCATTATTTTACTCTGCTCTCCCGTCACGGTTGCCGCTTTAATTTGTACATAGTTTCATAATGTACCCACATTCTGTTATAGCATGATAGCTGAATACGATAATATTTAATTTTCGTATTCACAAGCTTCTTTTTATAAGAGTCGTTAACTCTTAAATGCTAATTGTAAAAACATACGGTTAAAAATAATCCAATTTATAACTTAATAGTTCTTTTTAATTCGCTAAGAACATAGAAAAGAGTATTAAGCGCGAATAAATATTGAATCCCTTCTTCATTTCCGAGCTTCCGGTTGGCGAGGACTCGTACGTCGAGCCTAATAAGTGGGTCAAGTAACCCTTTAGCGTGTAGAGGAGTGAGAGCAATCACACGCGCCGCCCGCCTAATTGAAGTCCAATGTCGCGCGGCCCGCCCACGGTGATTGATACCGCCCAGACCAGGCCGGCTTCTAATTCGATTGTGATATTGTTTAGAGGCGCATCGGCGTCACTCCCACGAGCCAGAATCTAATCTGTACGCACGCGGATGATGTCATCCCGAGACAGTGATCGCTCGATTCATTTCGAGTGGTCGAACGAGATAGGTTCCGGGGGAGATTGATGAGCGTCGGTTAAAGCGTGTTGTATCGCTCGTTGTCACCGTGAAAAAAGAGCTTAAGCAGGCATGGCGGGAAGGTGGTGGTGGGGGCTAATTAGTCGCGCCATAGCCATCAATATCCATTACGGGCGCCGCACGCGATGCTCGGCGGCGACTCGCGCCGCCGCCGCCGCCGCCCTGCCGCCGTCGTCGCCGCCCTTGACGATTGCCGATACTACTTGTGTTGTGTGGCGATCCGCGATAAGGATTTGCACTTCCGTGACTGACCGCGGGGTTCAACCCAAATAGAGCAGACTTGACGGCACGTGACCACCAACACAAATACAACGACGTAATAATATGCACATATTGAAAAGGGAAGCTAAGAATATTAACTATGTATTAGTAGCTTTTGTATTATTCGCATAATACATTATGGTCCATTCATAGATTAGATTTTACAAAAGATCTTTATGTTTACTTGACTTCGACGTAACTAAAAGAATTTAATTGTGACTTTAACACTGGTTTTCGACAGTTTTTTTAAATATTTGGCAATTTTAACAAACTCGTTATCGGCGCTAGTTAATCACTTGTTGCTACAAAGTTTTCAGTTATATTAACGTTTAAAAGAACACCATTATTTTAATAACACATCCACTCCACAGATTAAATCCGTTACAAAACTGAAGTAATCTCACTAAGTTCACAAAAAGAGCACGGCCGGTACTTCTTGGCTGACATAATAACATTCAAATACAAAGGGCACGACTGCTTTTATTAAAATATCAAATATTGTTTGAGCATGCATCGAGCCCATTCCAGTGATCCGATATAATTTGAAACTTCACCTTACCGGCGATACTAGTAAAGGGTTACCCTCTGCCCTAATCTTTGAACTACGACTTGACCGTTAATACGCATTTATAATTTGCTCTTCGATTATTTAGTATGGTGGAATGGTACGCCGAGATACGAATAAATTAGTTTCGTGTTTTGAACAAAGCCGGCCCAAAGTTTTGAGTAACGGTCACAGGATCGTTGTAAGAGTTAAACTTATTCCTCTATCTGTTGGTTTAGAGTGCTTTATTGGGATCCGTCTTGTTGTTTTGTTTGGGTAACTTACAATTAAATGCTGTTTCATTTACTTCTAAGACGAAACTGCCGAATTTATTACTTCTGAAATCTGGAAAATCTCTGCGGAATTACACCATACTGGGTTACGTAGTTTTTAACTTCTCACAAACACAAAATGCACGTCTTGTGAAATAAATGGTAACTGCTCTACATAATAATGTTGTCTGTCTATTATGAATATTATGATACAAAATTATTTTTTACTTCCGATTGCACTGGTCGACTTGCCTTACAGACCGTTGCCCCAAGAAAGGGCTCGAACGATTATTTAATTTAAATAATATATTCGTCTTAAACGAGTTAAGAAAAAAGTAGTTGACCGTATTCCCCTGTGATTGAACTATGACCGGCTCTGTCGGCTAATCGCGTCCCCTAGACAGCGGTCGCGACCCGCAGGTGTAAACTCGCCCTTACTTAGGCTGCAGCTTCGCCTCATTTACATAGCCAGGGTATCTTATGCACTGTGCATGCACTCGCTTCTCACTTTATAATTCAAATGATCCACACGAGCGTCGGCTGAATTCGAGGAAATGTGAGAATTTGTAACGGAATTTTAGCAGCTATTTAAAGTGAGAGTTTATTTTATCTAACGACGGCAATTCATTCCGTGGATGCTTTAGCTATTAACTTTATATTATAATAAACTTTATAATAAAAATCTATATAAGAGCAACGTTAGTTTAAAATTCATTTATGTAGCTTACAACCTTGGGTAACGCGTTGACCATTATCCAAAATATTGTGGACCAAGTCATCAATTTTCATAATGTAAACAAAATCAATAGGAAAACTTTGCCTTACCGTTGGAGTTACAGACAAAAGAATTGTTATGACTGTTAAATGAGAGCCTGGTTCATCGCCGGCACAACACTCACCGTGACTGGATTTTGAAAGGCATCCTTTGTTAAAGTTTCAAGTCCTAAACGCTTTGAAGTGCAGTTTGGACGCCATCGTGTTATGGCGCAAAAACGTTTATTATTTAGTTAGCAATAGCGCACTAAAGGTTAGTGGGTAGATAGGTACGTTACCGTTTCTGAAAACTTCTGTGGTACGTTGAAGTTGCGCACTCAGTGCATGCTAACCACACCGGCCTTGCCCCGATGTAATCAAATTAGATACGTGACGTCATCGCCTCCAGCACCATTATGCTAATTAACACGAGCGGTGATCTAAACATCGACCGACGATGGATGCTCCGTCGAAAATACCTGAACTATTGACAGATGCAAATAAATGTAGCGCGTTATGTAGCGAACACACGCAGTAGAAATACGGGCTGTGGGAAGTATACATCATTTTTCAATTCCACCACAACATTGGGATTCAAAACGCCATAAACCAAACATTACTCTCATTTTATTTTTTTAAATAAGCCCTCCTTTATTTCTTTTAGAGCAGATTGCGAAAATTTACTGACCAGAATTATTAAGTTAATCTTCAATCTCCATTGCGAAGATCTAAACTGTTTAAGTAATAATGGTGCCGGATCAAAGCAATATTTTTGGAACATTATGACGGTGCGGTCGACCTGGCGGGTGCGCGTAGGTTGGATCCAGCCAAGTGGTAACTTCCTCCATTACGTCACTCTTGTGATTCACGCAATTTGTTCCATAAGATGTAAACACAGTTTTAGTTAAAGTATTCAACTACGACCTCGCACTTGTCTGCCGCGTAGCCTCGCTGTTCGCTGCGTGTCCTTGCTAAATCTAAATCTGACACACGAACAACAAAACTCAGTCGCGATTTACGTATAGATGTCTATGATAAATGACGCTACGTTTTAAGTTTGTCTACCCTTATCGCCCGTTCATTCGTCACGCTAATCTCGCAAGCGGGTTTTTGTCCGCTTCTAAGTAAACAACCGCTCGACTATTTAATGGAAATAGTCAAGTTCCACAACCATTACACAAAGCTGATTGCAGAGAAACATGAACACAAATCCAAGCTCGGAACAATATTACGATTACGTCATTCATAAAGTAAGTGCATTTATGTAGGGAGCGAGGGAGCCATCTTTGTGCGACTCCGCTGCGGGCCGCTGCTTGTGATATGAAAAGCAGTTTTCTGTGGAGTAAATAATAAAGCGACAGTGAGAAGGCCTCGTGCATCCAACCCCGTGACAACTAACCGTGTCCCGGGGAAACTTTGTCCCATCCGCTTACATGATTCATTGGGTCTATAAAGCGAATCTTTTCGGTATTTATGTGGTGCAATAGTGATTACTGCAATATGTGTGGCTTCAGTGTTATAACACCATTTTGCAGTTTTAATTGACATGAAATGACATGAATGACATGAATATTTACTTTGTAAAGTATTATATTATTTTAATTATTGTGAATGCGAAGACTATGGTTGATCTTTCTTTTCTTTTTTATTATTCATTTTTCCTTAGTTTTAATTAATCATGGTCTGGCAGTTTGAGTAATTTATGCGGCCTAACCAAATGTCCTTTCTTTGGTATTGTTCGTCAAATCGTTGAGCTCCTTAAAATTGGAATTGAGCTGCACGATTATTGACAAATGCGTGCACTGACTGTACAGGTCCACTCAATCTGTGTGGTTCTTTCCTCAAAAGTTCATTTCAGACACCAATCTACATGGTCTTTACATGATCTGACCAAGATTATGTCTGGACTTTAAAAGAGACTGTGACCTCTGAGTTTGTTTCGGTCTTTCTTCTCAGAGTAGTCAGATAGGAAACGCCGACCTCATCTAGTTTTAAAAATGTGATTGACGTGTAAAAGTGTTTGTACAAACCTACTTACAGAAATAAAATCATTTATCATTTAATTAGTTTATTTTAATTTAATTAGACGCATATATCCGTCTTATAAATTCTTGTTAGTCACAAGCCCGTTTAATGAGCGTGATTTTGCAAGAACTCCTTCCATGGTAGGTAGAAATTCCGCACACAATTCAAGCAACATGATACCATAAGTAAGTATTCCCAGACGGCTAATGAAACTTCGCAAAGCCAACACGAGACCGCGCTTATTTAGAGACGACGATGTCGAGCAGATGACGCCCAAACAAATCTCAATATCTGGCATATGGTATGAATATTTAGAGCAGGAGAACGCATCGAGCGTTTCTCTGCACGGCTATAAGACATCGAAAATAGATTGTGCGAATGGGGTTAGACGCACCTGTTATTTGGCTTTCGGGCGGGTGCGGTGTCGGGAGCGCGGGGTGGCAGATTCATTAATAATGGCCCACAATGAGACGCCATTATTTACGAGTTGCGGCAGCCGAGTTGAACCGCATCGCACACAGCGCCAATGCTTCCAGCTAGTCCCTATCCAGAAACAACCAAGTAACTGAAGCAAGTCTCCGTGGAATTATCATCATTTCAGCCGGAAGACGTCCACGTGCTGGACATAGGCTTCCACCGTGGAATTATATTAAACAGTAAAAACTCCAGCAAAACGTAATACTTATTTATCATGTACATACATTCAGAATAATCGCTCCGCTAAGTTGCCAGTTTTTGCTGTATTTACCTCATTTGATCGATATTCATGAGCTTAAATTTTAACAATTGAACATTTAATATGCTTGATTACATTCGCGTCTAGTCACATATACGGCAAACCTGAGTTCAGTTTTGGCTAGCATGCCCATATTTACAGCCGCAGCAGCAGCTACAAATATATTTTGAGTCATCCGATGTTGTCGTGTCTGACGGCTTTGCGTCGACTATGGTGCGCATGATACCCAGAAGATTCTTTTTTTATTCGTGATTCTTTTTTTGTTAATCACTGCCTTATAAAAACTCAAGCCTTATATAACGTCAGTCCTATTTGAACTGTTAACTGATAAACTAAACTCAGCGATCGTTTTAGACCCGTTTCAACTTTTAATCAATAAACTAAACTCAGAATTGTTTATAACACTTGTGTGAATATGTATAGATTTTTCACGATTGTATGTACCTGTTTCATGTACCTATGCTTTCAAAAAAGTCATTTAGTCAAGTCACTTAAAATATATTTTTTAAATAATCGTCTGTATCAAAGTATTCATCTATGTATCAATCATGATTCACAAATCTCAATTTTGCGTCTATGATAGGTTCTAAGAGACGCGATGATTGGCGTTTTGCAACACAAAGGATCTTTTGTGCTTATATATTTTTAATGTTATGACTCAACGACTTTTTTTGTAAAACAGCAAAACGTTTTATAAAAACATACTACTGGTAATTTTGTTCGCTGTAATGCAAAACAACGTTCTAGACAAGATATTTCTTTTAGCGTAGTGCACTTGCAGACCCGTCGGAACACGAAGAACAAGTACTGTTTCGTATACTCAACAAGGTGTTATAAGATCAAATAAACAAAGAGCTATCGGACTAAATTCGTGCATGAACAGTCAGATAGTCTCACTAGAGGCGGTGAGATGAGGTAAGCGACCTTAAAAGCCACTTAGCACAGTGCGCTCTCCGCGCCGGCGCCGCTCGCTGCGTTTCTTATTACTTAGCGAATAATTCGGGTAATAACTAGCTACTCCGAGACCGCTCTTATACTCCACTCACACTATGTAATGTATGTGCTGTCCTTTCAACATCGACGACTCTCTGTGCTTTGAAGTGCATGCAGGCAACAACAAACTTCACTCGTTTGCGATTCGTCTTGAGATCTTCAATCTAATTAACTTCTTTACCTGCTACCGGCAAATAAACCTTGCATTAAAAATATACATTTTAATTATCAAAAATAAACTGCCCAATTATAAAAAGTAATCATAATTTGCTGCTAATTTTAATTGTCTTCTGGGTATAATGGTTATTTATATCAGACCAGTAAAACTGCTTACGTCATGTCATAGATACGTTTTATCTGGAAAAGGCGGAACGGAAATTATAGAGATATTGAGTAACAGAAAAGCACCTGAGGCATTTTCACGTCTGCGTCGGTCACTATAACAGCATCAAATATCAGCCAATAGAAGTTTTTCATTTCCGTGCCTACGTCACTGATCCGGAACCCATTTCAGTACACGAAAATCATCTAAAGATGGGTAAACGTACATCGAAATACGAAAACGAGGAAATCACAGCTTCTGATACCAAAAGAGCTGTCCATTTTCTGTTACTGCTACACAAAACGATGCATGAACAGCACGATATATAGGGATATATAGGCCACAAAATGGAAGTTGGTGTAATTTTAACACATCGACGTATTTCCTAGAATAGTCACAATTTGTGTGCAGTTGAATTTAGTGAACAGATCAGTGTAGGCAGGCAACAGAGTAGCAATGTTAAGTCGGATGGAGCGAGTTAATTAACGTTTATGCGGAGTCATCAAACAGGCGTGAGCGCGGAGCCTTCGAGACAGGCTCAGGAGCGCGACTTCGCCCCGCCGCTTTTAATTAAACGATGGTACTGCGGCGCTAAGAAGTCATCTACAATCCACTTACCAGCACACCAACCCTTTTCTATATATATACGTTTAATCAAAAATAAGTCAATTGTACAAAGAGAGTTCTGCCTGAAGTATGCACCGACGGATATTTCATTACTAATCTTTTGTGCATTGCACCATTTTGATATTTGTCGAGTTAAATCGGTTGATTGACACATACGAGGACATTAGTAATCCTCGAGGTCTCGTTTGCGACAATATTCTAAGGGTACCTTGTGTATCTACCGCATAAGTAAAGCCAGTAGTTGTTTACAATGTATTTGGTAAATCTGTAGTTAATTAAGAAAAAAATACTCGTGATTATATTCATCGCAATTTATAGATGATTAAGCAACATGTTCAGACATTTTATCTAAATGAGTGGTACCCAAAATCGTTTTTATAAATCTGTGTCCTCTATTTCTTCCAATAAACTTACAGCGCCAAAGTCAATTTACGCTAATGTAATCACTTCCCAATTAGTTCAGTATATAGGCCTCAGAAAAACGCGACTAGACAATATCTAGATAATAATTTCTATCGAAGTGTAATTGTTCATCTGGCTGCAAATGTGTGAGAAAAAAAAACAATCAATATATCACAAGTGATGCGTCCGTGCTCCTAGCGGGGGTTAGCCAATTACTACGTCGCGCTTCAAGGAAGCTAAGCAGTTTCTAAATTCTTCGTATATTTAATTTAGCTTAATTGGTGTGTGGATACACGGCGGCAGGCAGTCGACCGAGAATTGGAGCCTCTTTGTTGGCGAAATCGCGTTTAAAACGGTACCCCCGCGAATTACACATCGTGCGCACACTCTTCTCTTATCACATAAGTGGTATTGTTCTACTCGTATAGACGTTTCATGATTTTCTAACGTTGTTTCAAGGTCAATTTAATCGGAAGCCTGAATTTAGTTTTTGGGACGGTCGTTGGCTCGACGCCGATGTCGAGAAGCCGAAGGACGTCGCTCTAAACAAATTGCACTAGTTTGAAACGGGCGTGGGAGTCGAATTCATGATTCGTAAAAAGGTAACCTACCTTTTACTCATTACATAAAAGCTATTGATGTTGTTGTTTTCCCTGGAATGAGTACACTCGAACCTGCCTATAAATAAGTTTTATTATGGTCTAATTTGTTGCGTGATTCAACGTTACCTATATGAATAGATTATTCTTAGGATGATGTCATGTCAACCGTATGTTTAAATATGATAAATATTGTCTTTATGAAGTCACAAAAGGAAAGGACAATCGTGTTTGTGGGTGCTCAAATGGTGATGATGTGAATGGTACAGGAAACTCGGCGCGTGCGCGGTAAATTGATGTGGAGATGAGCGGTGTGGGCGCACCCCCACTAATTTATTATTGTCCAACAATTGGCCTCTTAGCGTCTAAGTAACATTCAAGACACACACTTTTGAACTAACGGGATTGTATTTGGATCCTAAGTAGCCTCTCTACTTTTTTGCTTAGATACTTCGGCTACCGTTATGGTGTTAACTCATGTTCAATCATCTTAACTTAGCTACATACAGGGAGGGTATCCGCCATGACCAGCTCGCGTCATGCAAGCAATAAACATTGTTCTTGAAATGTTCTCGAGTATCCGAACAAGGAGAAAGGTGCGGTGTACGATTACACGTGCGGCGATTGGTAACCGCGTTGTTGGTATGTGTTCATGTACAATGTACTTATATTTTTATGTGTGTGAGTACTGCGTTCGGCGTGGGACGGGGCAGTGCATTTTTTGCGAACGCGAGATGAACGGCAGGTCGTTGAACTCCGTCGCTCGGTACCGAATTTTGCCAACGGAGCGCATCTTCCAGCCTCTTCGCTAAGCTGCAATTCTATCGAACTACAGTCACATCTGTATATAAAATTGCTCGGGATTTTATGGCAAATTTCATGTTTGTATTTTATATCTTAGAGCAAACATTTACGTGTAGGTACTTACATACTTAGATGTTACAGTAAAAAAAAAAAAAAAATAACCATAAAAAAAATCAAATGCTAATAATGTTAAAAGCACTGTAGCAGTTCGATAAGCACGATGGTAACACTTTGGTCGCGTGTCAGCATTGGACGACGACGGCTTGCCGGCACGCATTGTGAGCAGGCGGGCGGCACGACGAAACAGCTGTCGGTATCATTGCTCACTGATTAGACGGTGAAAAAATTGTTCAAAAACAACTAATTAGCACCGCAGTGCCGTGCTTATTTCCCGTCTTTCATCCGAGAAGAATGTATGACCGACGCGTGCTTACTTACTTTATGAAGCGCAATAAGCTTGCGACTAGATAGAGTATAAAGAAACCAGCCGCCACCAACCAAGATAATGTGCAATAAAAATTCAGAACGGTGCTCTTCCACGAACGCGATATAGGGTTCTGATATAGTTTTAATGCCATTCCTACCAACTAATTGCATGATAAAATGGAACTTTATGATTAATCACTTTAAGCAACTCATTATCTGACTATAAAACGTTAATACTCATGGTAAAACCAAAGAAAATGCTGTCTTCACGATATTATCTAATTGAATTAAACGACTCTTCGATTAATCCAATATTGAAGTATTTGCGGCTCAGACACATTCAAAGTTGCAAAACAAACACACTGGATGGGTCGACATTCAAGCAACTCGGCGAGTTCAGACCGAAGTTAGGCACTTGGCTTTATTCAGAAGAACTTATTTCAAAATACAGCGAATTAAAAGTAGAATTGAAGGTAACAATAAGCTGGCCTTGTGCCGGGCATTGACCACGATTTTACAACAAATTATTTGCAGCTCTGCATTATTAAGATGATAGCCAGCCGAGTAAAAAATGGCTGGATATTTCGAGTCAAACGGCTATAAGAAGCGTATAAACGAGCTTTTAGACGTCACGCTTGGTGGCGTGCGCGCCACAAAAACTAGCACACGTCGCATTCGTGACTGCTGCCGCCTGCGCCCGCTCCGCTGCACGCCCGCGCCCGTCGCCTCGCCCAGCCAACCATCCAGCCAACACCAACTATTGACACATATCGCAATAGCTTGCGATGATCTCTCATCAAATGTTATGCATCCTATTACATTCTAGACAAATAGGATAGTCGACAACTTAGTCCGGAGTAATCTGGACTCCGGAGACAGACTAGTAACAGTCGTCACGATGACCACAGCGTGCTGAGCTGAAAACATGAACAAAAAAGGCCAAACAGTACAAGTGGGATAAGGTTGCAGTATAAGTAGGCCATAGCATGCACATGTTAAAGTTTTGTGAAATATTACTGTATATTACTTAGCTTAAGAAAATATCGGCCCGGGTCTACTTATTATTTGAGATTGTGGCCTTCTGTATCTGATTAGATGGATATATAAATTTAGTTCACATCTGAAATTCTTTGATAAATTATCAATATATGCCATTTGGATATAATATGCATATATGGAACATATTTCATCTGGATATATGTATTTAAAATATATTCCATCCAACTAGGTGGAATATATGCCTTCCACTATAGGCAATATATGCGATTTGAGTATAAAGTTATGACAACAACAGTGGCATGAGATGTATTGAATTCTTGCATTAGAGTGCACGTTAGTTTGCGAGGGCGAGGGGAGGCAAGCGTGTCCTCGGGCAGGTCACGCGCCACGCAAACTCGTTCCGCGGCGCACTTTCGCCGCTCTTCGCCTGCGCCGGAGTCTGTTGCTAGCTCGCTTGCACACGCGGCACCCTTCCCCCTCGAAATACTCGCCATGGACAACTTAAACTTACCGGACATGTTGCAAACTTGCAATCAAGTCCTTTGTTCTCCATTTTGTCGTTTTTCGGCAATCTCGATGACTCTGATTTTCTAAAACGTAATTCTGAACCTCGGATAAATGTTTTTGAAAATCGGATTTGGTTCGGCTTAGCTAGGCTTCGCGAAAGCGGCTTCAACTTCAATATGGCGATGTGTGGATGAAGTTAGTTCACCCTTTGTTTTACCCCGAATTGTGGAAATACACGCTTCTCGGGCATATAACTTAGCAGTTCGATTACATTTGTCAAAGTTAAGCAAAACAAAAATGTTTCCATACATGAACGTCGTTAAAAAGAATGTCTTGTGCTCAAGAAGTGGAAATAATCGGTGCAACACATTGACCGGCTAAAACTCTACACAATCGACGGGGTGGGCGGAAGTGTGGCAGTGGCGAAAAGCTCGCAACTGCATGAGGAGAAAGGAAGCGGCGCGCCGCGCGGTGTGATAAGGCGGCCGGCTGGCGTCGGTTGCGGGGCGCGGGGGGGCGCGGCGGGGCCGGGGCGCGGGGTGCGCGCGCACGGCAGCCCCCGCGCCGCGCCACTCGCCTCCCGTCAGTCGCCCGCCGACTCCGCTTGTGCTTGTGTGACTCGCGCTGCTCCGTGCACCGCACTCGTGCTCCGAACACGACGCGTGCCGCCCCGCTGTGGCCGCGAACCGCGACCTCTACGCTACCGGCGAAACGTTTCTCCTAACTTACGTGCAACTTGCTATGTTTTAACTTACGGACATTTTACACTCCCTTACCCGGCTTGTTTATCCCTCATCATGTAAGTGTTACGCTCATTCTATTAAATGCGGCATGATTCGTCGAAATTCGGAACTCGCGACAAAGTGTATATCGTGAAAGTTTGTGAATAAAAGGCTAGTGTGTTTTTAGCAATCGTGTTTTGTACCCATCTGTCTCGTTAGTGTTTGTCTTTGTTTGTGCTTGGAGTTAAACCGCCGGCGATTTCCGAAATTCGACGGAAAAGTTTCCAACAGTAGGAGCGAGCGGTATGTTACTAGTGCACAATGCTGCTGGTTCGGTCCGCTCGCTCCGCCGCATGAGAGCTTTCGCCTTGGTTCAAACCTGCTAGGTGCAGAGCAGCCTGCGCTACTCGCACGACAAACCCAAGTTAAAGCTTTTCGATCATCGATATTGCCCATAATGTAAAAGTTACGCTAAGTAGTCTCCCCTAATCCCTGATGGAACTTTACAACTTCATCATTCAATTTCTTCTCATAGAGCATTTGGCTATTTCTTTCGTACCGTATGTAACTAATATTACTTCACTCAATATTCTCTGTTGCTTTTCTAAAATACATGTAAGTTGATGTTAAGTTCATCCTGGACTCCCGTATATGTATCACTTGTTATGTTTGTCTTCATATTAAAATTCTTTAATCTTAGGATTAATGGTTACAGTCACACTGTTTTTGAATTTTCCAAGTCAAGTTGATATTTTATCTACACTTATAATTCCTTTTCATACACTTAAAATTTCGTAAATCAGTGAAATGATCACTGAGAAATCCTCAGTTTTCTGAATTAAGAGATAAGCCAAAACTGGCAAGTTCTTTTATCATATCTCGTGCTAGAAATTACGTAGGTTTTATCTTATCACTTAAAACAACACAGCATAGCGTTGATTCGAAGATAAAAGAATAGTTTATAAAAATGTTCCACATCCCGTCAAAAAAGTCTTGTAAAAGTGGTTTTTCCATGACAATATGATAAGTGCATGTGTAGAAATGTTTACTCTTTTAAAACTACAAATTAAACTGGTGATGTCATTCAGAGAGTGATAGTGATGATAATAACAATCAAAATATATCCATTACAGTCATAACTGTTTACAGAAAAGATGATAAAGCATAAAGAAGATAAATATGAGACGAATATGAAACCAAGTAGGCATAAAAGTTATAAATTGAATAACGCGGTCCAAATTATGTTTTAAAAATATCAGCGTCAGGTGGTACACTTTGTGTTTCCAACTGACATTATGCTGAGCTGAGGCCCTTTTGGCATTCTAATGGTGGTTTTCTGTTTTATAGTTTTAAGGTGTATTTTTCTGCTACAATGCCAATAAACGCATTTTTCTTTCTTTCTTTCTTTAAAAATTGAAAAATGAGATGTGAGCATGTTAATTTTAAAAATGGCAGGGCTTTATCCATTTATACGTAGAATGGTTTGTTTGCAACGCTTTTACTACGAGGGTAACAGCTGGCCCTGCTACCTGCTCAACAATAAAAACGTGTGTCAATAGAGGGCTCGCTCTGCATTATTATTATTGCCCCATTTTAGCTCTTAATACAGAGCTTAAAATGAAAATTATCATTTCATATACATATGCATTTGAGCACTAAAATGTGTCGAAATAAA
Organism: Lithophane leautieri; assembly: GCA_949152455.1. Lineage (NCBI taxonomy): Eukaryota > Metazoa > Arthropoda > Insecta > Lepidoptera > Noctuidae > Lithophane > Lithophane leautieri. The sequence goes on along the minus strand of OX424462.1, from coordinate 7,827,602 downwards.
CAAAATCATTCGGAATATGACTAAACAGACTAATAAAGAAGATGACATAGAAAAGGTGCCGTAATCACAGAAAACCATTTGAGTGACGAAGAATCGTAACACAAAATTAAAAACCAATAAATTTGTCCCATAAGTACCTACAAGCCGTTGTCTACATTCTGTACTTTACAAGAAATGAAATCGAATTAAATTTATTACAGACCGATACAAAACTTGTTTCACAACTGCATGGGACTTTTTTGCAAATTGGGCAAACAAGGAAACTCTGACATTTAATTACGATTTCAAGGATACAATGACTAACTCTGGCAAAGAAGGATTGAACAAAAACTAAACCGACCGCGATAAGCTTCCCCTTATCACTATCGTTATCTTATCTGGGTAAAATTAATCGTTGTAACTGAATTACATGACCAAATACATACATTGATAATCGTCCTTTGTTTACAACGAAGTTATGGAAGTAAAACAATGTTTGGTCCAAAATTCAGAAGTTATTTTTTTGGCAAAATCAGATAGCAAAAATTTATACATATATATATTTCCGTCTGTCTCCTTCTTGTAGCTGCAGCGACAATAATATGGTTTTCATTTCAACTGTACTAATTGTTTCATTAATAAATCCTAAATGCCAAATAACATACAGATTGGAGCAACCACATTTGGTACCGATAATTCCTTGAAAATGTTCATCTGTGTTTCTTGGATCTGTAAGAAACACCCTCTCATTGTAACATTGGATCATCTTTAATTTAAGAGTTGGCTGTTGTCAGTGCAGCAATTTCCATTCTTGTCTGCTCTACGCCCAGTCTATGTTGCTTGTTTTTTTCGCTATCTTATTTCGCCCCTTGTTGTGGGTGTTCTTTAAGATAAGGGTCTCCTATTTTCTGTTGTCGTTTCTTTATAGCATTTCTAAACTCCTTGTTTAAATGTGTATTCTGTCTATCTTTATTCTTATACACCACATCATAGCATACGCAAAGTCATATCGGACGCGGGTCCAATATCAAACTAGTAATATGTAATTTTAGCCTTTGTGCTTAAACTCCGCATTCATCATTTTAAAATAAAATCTTCTATATCTTTAAACTGTGTAAGCTGCTCCAAAATTGTAGGCTTCTTAATCTTGATTCAAAATTCCAAAATCAAACGTTTCTGTGCGTAATGCGATTTAATGAATATATTGTGGTGTGATTAGTATTGGTGTATTATGGGGTCGATACGATCTGTGTAGAGTGTGAGAGCGGTGGCAGGTCGGCAGGCCCTCGCTCCACGTTCGATAAGGCGTGCACATTAACGGGCGTGCAGCAGCGATAGCGCCGGAATCGTGTAATTTGCGCCTCGTAAATTTAAGCCGTCGCAAATTTTTCGCCTCTCCTGCTAAATTACCAGTCCGCCGACGTCCCCTGAGACTGCTAAATGTGCCTCGTGCACGTCCCGAATGCGAAAGTAGCGCTAGTTGCGATCTGCTTTGCCTCGCACACGGCAAACAATAGCCTTTGTTTTGGCTACCATGGTTCACCTACGTGTTCAACAAACCATTTGGTTAGAGCTGGATAGAATTTGTATTAAATTGTGATGACAATCTTATTTTCTATGCAAATGAACATGATTTGAGACTGAGTGAGTATATATCTAAATATATTGCAGTTTTGGGTATAATTATTCATATTTTTCCAACAATTTGAACTATGGATTTTGCTTAAAATATCCGAACTAATACAATTAGCAATTTATTTTAAGCCTTAGCAGCGATTAATATAATTTAGCTTATAATGTTCCATCCAATAAGTATTTATTTCAGTCCAGCAATTCAGTTAGCATTTCAGTCATAAAAATTAACTTCAGTAAACATCCTTCTAAGTAATTGATAACACTTTTTTCCTTAACGATGTGAGTCAACAATTCCGCGCGCTGACCAACGAATATGGAACCATGCAAGGAATAACAAACGGTGACATCACTTCGACGTCACCGAACACATGCCAAACCAAGCAAAAACGTACAATTTTCAACCATCATCGCAAGATTTATGACTTAAATTGCATTACAGGACGCAGAAAATTTGTCCTTGAAGGTTATTACAAATCGCAATCGCAGTTTGGATTAATGGCAATGTCGCATGTGAAAAATGAAAACCTGGATCAAATACCGCCTTGTAAACTAAAACTTTGTTGCTTATAATCAATTTTAGTCACACCATATCTCAATTTACAAATACCATATACTCCACTGTCTAGGTAGAAGGAAGTAAAATATTTGGAAAAGCCCAGAACTATGCAATTATCTCATCCAAATTGGTCGCATGTAGAAACCATAGCACTCAGTGAAATGCTTCATATCGATTGTATGTAAATCTAGATACAGATAATGCTAAAGCTGAGAGTGCATTGAGCGAGACTTGACTGATCAAGCATGTCGAAGGTAAACACGGTGGTGGTTTTTGTGATTGCGTCTGCGGCGAACCGCGACATCACAATCCAAGGTCACCTCGCGATCATACCTGCCCTGCTCTACGCCTGTAATACCATTGTCCGACGGCCTTGCTGTCTGGACAACTTTTTATCGTTCAACTGAACGCTCTACTTGATTACTGCCATCTCCGGCAGCGATAAGTCTAGTCAACGATAAGGAAAGAGGACACGACCACCGTTGTTTCAATACACTGAACAAAATAACGCGAATAATTATTTCTTTTGTATCATTGTATAATGTATTCAAATTGTCTAATTTTCCCTCTGTACTGTTCATTTGTCCAATTTTGATTGTACGGATCGGTTTGTCCAGGTCTCTACTGAAATGGACTTCTGGAAATTATCAATTCTAGGAAGGTAGAAATCCTACCTTGAAAATTCAACTTGTGGTTTTGCCACTAACAGTACAAACTGAAGAATATCACTGGTTTTCAGAAGTATTTGTGAGTAAAAATTCTAACTTCCTGCTAATTCTTAGGTCAGGTAAAAGACTAAAATGTTGTATTTTGAAAAGGATGCGAAAATTTCTCCTGCCTTTTCGTTCCTTGACCCCTGGAATATGAGGAATATTAAAGCTAAACATTAGGATTTTAGTACCTCCTTAATCCTAATGTTTAGCTTTAAACTTAAATAGCATAATTATATGCAATGGCATATATTACAGTATGTATATAACAAAAGAACTACGTGCCCAACAGCATTATTCTCGATTCTACTATAGGTTTTAATCTGGAAAAATAATTACACGCTTATTAGAACTTCACACTTTAATGGTACGTACCTGAAAGTATGCGGCAATTACAATATAAATGCGACCAATCTTACTTCATACAATCGCGTCACGTAAAGCACAAAAAAATAAAGTACCTACCAGAATAATTTATCGGTGAAGGTAAAGAATTAAGCGGTACCTTTCAAACAGCTGCACCACGCGTATGGTCGACCTTACCCCGATTTCTGTCAAACCCAATTCAATCGCATTAAAGCCTTCGAGAATTTATATTCAAGCGTTCACTTTTCTGCTTGCAAAATTTCGTTGCGCTCGTTACTTAATGAGTTGTCTATTAAATAAAAATATGAAAAGTGCGGTTGGGTTATGTATACTATCGGAAAATGTATTCCAAAGTATCCACCATTTAAATGAAAAGCAGAAGAATTCCTTGCTCAACGACATTAAATTGATTTATTATAGTTCGAAGTTACATTACTCTTATTGAAATATTTCCGGTTAGGGAACATTATACCTCTGGTAAAAATTTCGTTTAAGGTTTCCAGGCGAGCTGTTCGCATTCTTATTGTCTTGATAGCTCAGTGGTCAGAGCGCCCTCCCTGGCGGTGGGAGACCCAGGTTCGAGTCCCGGTCGAGACCGTGGATGCGGGCAAATGGTCTGGTTCCCATTTGTGCGAAAATGTGAAATTAAATTTAAACACCCCGCCGCGCTTTTCAGATACCTAACTATTAAATCTACATGATACTCTCGATGGTAACTTGATCGAATCGGCGATCTCACAAAGGCCCGCTCGACTGTTTTTCCCCCTCCTGCGCCCGCCCTGTCCCCGACCGCTCTCACGAGATTCTTATTTAGATTCGCTTCCGTCTGATTGCTCTTGGTAATCTTTTCACTGGGTTATTGAATGTCTTCCCCGTGCGTGTCGAGCACCGAAGGAATCTCCCAGAGATCGGCGTCGACGTGAAAAGAATCGGCCGCCGATATCATTTGAAACCACCATTCTCAATTTCTGGTTTAAATCTATAACTAATATTATAAAGCTGAAGAGTTTGTTTGAATGCGCTAATCTCAGGAACTACTGGTTGAAATTGAAAAATTCTTTTTGTGTTGGATAGGCTATTTATCGAGGAAGGTTATAGGCTATATAACATCACGCTACGACCATTAGGAGCTGAGCACAAATGAAAAATGTTGCAAAAACGGGAAAAATTATTCCTTTTTGAGAGCTTCCGTTGCGTGCGCTGCGAAAACGGTTTAAATTACGCAAATATCATGTATGATGGAAATTGTTCCTCTTTAAAAGTTCTAAAAAAAAGTCCGCGACAGCATGTCTATCTTTTAAAATTGACTCACTATAACCTTTTTTATGGTAATCAAATTTGTTCGAAATTAATGCATTATTTGCGAAAGAGTTCAACATTATATTAATTCTTATTCAAATAAATAGTTTTAACATCAAGAATATTTATGTAAGCTGTAAAATTCTTTTAAACTCATTCGAATCGGTCATTTCATTTCGAAGTTATCACGAAATGCAATACGCGAACCGTTGGACGCCGGCGCCGCGCCGCGCTGCCGCGACGTTCCCTACTCTAGAGAGGATAGGATCGGCACACGGGTAGACTATGACTTGGAATAGGTCATAGGATACGTTTTATCCCTATATTCCCACGGGATCGAGACCTAAGCGGGTGAAACCGCGGGGCACAGCTAGTGTAGAAAATAAAAAGACGTCCATTGGCTTTGTGTGCGTTGCCAAGGGGTTGGACTTGATAGGTTGCAATCATGACGACGGAAAACTACAGCTTCAAAGGTTTGCATTTATTTATGCTGTAGTAATGTGGCTGTATTAATATCGATATTTGTATATTTGTAAACACTAAGCAAACATTGCGTTCTCGTGTTTGATTAGAACAGAAACAATGTAGCTACACTAGTAGTTTCGCTTTTCTTTGAATTTCTCGAGTTTCACTTACAATTTATATTCCAAGGACACTTTGCCAATTAAATTTACCAAAAAATATTGATTAATGTAAACTACAACGAACGCAAATGGCCATTACTACCGTGAGCCCCGACGTAACTAGATTTGGTCAACCACAGCACTTCGTAATCATTGTTACCTGTTTCCTTGTTACACAGTACAATCTAATTTCACGCCAGCTAATTTACAGAGTAATTGGTGGCATTTCAACAATTTGCTATAATAAAACCATAATTTACCACTACTTAATCCTGTTACTCGCTAATAGCGTCTAAGCTTAACAAAGATTTTAAATAAACGTGAATCGTTTGGGAAATGTGTCGGATCAAGCGTAGCGCATCCGCACCACGTGAAAACGGTCCCGATGCATCTTCGTTGAAAATAAAATTTGAAGATTTATGCACGGTGAAGAGCGCGACGTTGTGTTGCCGCACACCGAGCTATTTTCAACCAGGTTATGCTTTAAATAGCGCATTACGATAGGATTTGGTTTCACGAGTTTTTCCCTGTTCCCGGCCTCAGACCGATACGTTTCTAGTGGCAGCGCCCACACAAAGAATTTTTCTGTGCGATGATTCCCCTGACACTTATTGGCTTTACCGCCGTGAAAACACTTTTACATCTTTTCATAGTTTTATTCTGATGAGATTGACGTCGAAAATCTGTTCTTCCGGTGTTCAGAGGTTTTGTTGCCAATGAACAGAGAGGCGAATAACGGATGTTTTGTTTATTGCAAATATTGCAATCTTTTTAACAGTTTTCGTTTATGAAATTCATTAACATTTATGAATGTGAAAAAATTAAGCTACCTTGAATAATATCTCCATTCAAATATGTTGCACGTTTTCATTTTAATATTCAAAGACAGAGTTAATAAGATAGATGGGCTTAGGTATACCTACGCGAAAATTAAGAATGATTGTCATTGCGGTACAAGTTCATTTAAGTATTTTAATATTCTGTAACATGAACAATGCCAAATCAAAAATGATTATGACCATATCTACCTACTTGGTTATCATTTACAATTTGCATATAAAAAACATCATTATAATATCATCATCATACCGAAATTGTCTCTTCAACGTTTACAAACAACGTAAGTAGGATGATGATTGGGTAGCAGGTTGGCGGCGACGTTCTACGGTATGAAGGTACCTTTCTGACTAGTGCCTAAATAGCCAGCATCCAAGTTAAAAACTTGATAACTGCTAATTCCTCTTGCGCACACCTCTGATAGTGTTCACAATGCATTATGTTGCTGGAAAATAACATGCGACAGAACGAGACCTGAAAATAATGTTTGCCTAAAATCTGCTGCCAGTGAGGGCGCCGCGCTGCTGCTGCAGCGCGGGGCCATCGCCAGCGCGGGCCTGAGAGCGGCCGCCGCGCCTGCTTGCTAACCCGGTAGCCGCTTGTGCTTGGCTCCGGGGCGAAACGCCCGGAGAGTAACCAGTGTGTTTTGTTGTTCGCAGAGTTGAGCCCCGCACCGCACCGGCTTGCTCGCTGACCGCCGAGCCGCTAATCTAGCTTTTTACGCGCCCCACCGTCGCCTGCCCAGACCCGCACCGGCCGCCGCCATGCTCGCGCACCAAGCACCGCTCGCCCTCTACTAAACTCAACCGTCAACATCGATAAGAACGCGTGTGATAATAATATTTTAATACTCGCCTAAATAAGCTTGCAACGTCGGTGTCTTTAATTCTAACTTAATTGTAAGATTAATCAACTAGTAAGTAGGTACCTAGCGTGGTAGCCGCGCGTGAATCGCCGCGGAACCGCGTACCGTGCGTGTGTGTCGTAGTGTAGTGAGGGTGCGCGATCGCAAGCCAGTGGCCGCAGCAGTCTCTCTCTCCGTGTGACCAGTGCCTGCTGAGAGCGCGCGGGCGCGCTCGCTCCCCGCCGCCTATGCGCCGCACTCGCTCTGCGTAATTGCGTGCGCATCTACCGCCCCTGAATTTTATGGCAGCAATGGCCACCATGGTGAACATGAATAACCTCTTAAACGGCAAGGACTCACGTTGGCTGCAGCTTGAAGTGTGCCGCGAATTTCAAAGGAATAAGTGCTCGCGACCCGACACCGAATGCAAGTTTGCGCATCCCCCGGCTACCGTGGAGGTGCAGAATGGAAGAGTTACCGCCTGCTACGACAGTATCAAGGTAAGTTTTCATTATATTTTTTATCATTCATGAGAAGGAATCGGATAAAGCTTACAGTAAATACTTTCAAAAACTTATGCAGCTGTGATTTTCCGGTCGAACAAGAAACAACCCCTCAAGGCGACATTTCGCCGCCTGTATTCCGCTCGCCGACCTCAATCCCAAGGCTAGCTTGAAGTGACGTCATCCCCGCCGCCGTCGCCGTCGTTCGTCTACTATTGTATGGGAATTGGCATAGCGCTACTAACATAATGAGCAGGACGATGACTCGCAGCCTTAACTTGTTCTCTATACATATTATATTATATACATACTTGGCGTTTTTAAGAGGCGAGCATAACGATAACGACGCATTATGTATTGCAATATCCAATGCTGCGTAATGTTCGCCAGTTTTGCAATATTCCGCGTATTCAATTGAACGGCAGGTTAGAATTAAATTGTGTTCGTTAGCAAAATTTAATGTCAGAGAAAACATTAATATTTTACATCGATTTGCACCAAATAAAACGGTTTATCGGTAAGTATGCTCGGCTATTACGTGCTATAGCGTTATCACAGTAGAATGACGTGATAACGGATAGGTAGGTAGGTATTTCGGGCGAATGAGGGCGATAAAAATTAAAACTGACATGTAAACACGCACCTCCGCCGCTGCATCGCCTCGGGCCGGAGGGCCTTATCACGATTATGTCCACCCGTTCGACTCTCCAAATGACATCGTCCGTTTATTTAACTAAATATACATAGCTCGTTATCACTTTCCGTATTTTCCTCGTGAACAAAAATTGCATTAGCGCTCTGAAAATGTAATTCATTATTTTCAATTCAACAAACCGTTTGCTTAACAAATCAAAACAGATAAATAGAAGGTGTTTTCTCATTTCTTAATACCCCTCTTCCCTTCGTATTTTCCTTTGATGCTTGGTTGAATAACGCGATCAAGAGATAAAACGCACTGAGATCGGGAGCGAGCCAGTGCGCCCGGTAAAGATTTCCACGTCAGCCATCCCGCGTGCGCCATTCAATATGGTCATGTTTCTAAAGTAACGGCTAGCTAGGATACATCGACGGTGCCTCTATACTCTATGCACCACACCAATGCACAATGTGGGCGGTAAAACGATGTGCCTGTTCTTGCTAGCGCCAGTATTTTTATATAGTACATTTTAATGTCACCTAAAATGTCAGACAGTCGGCATGCAGCTGAATTTGATTTAGATTAGGTTGACTTTCCATTTCTGTAACTTGTATATTTTCGGAATCGGTCGTCCCGTCTCATCTGATAGTTGATACTTTGATGCCAATTAATTTCTTGCTTCTCTATCCTGGTTTTGACACCCTTCATTCAAACTTTTCCCCCATAATACGTAAAGCAGTAGGTATTGGCTTTTAACCAAAACTAACAGGCTAATTAGTGATTCCAATTTAATTAACGCGCAACATGAAAGCCTGTTCTAAATCCTAAAAGTAATCCGAATGGTGCTGTCTTAACCACCATATATCACGGCCAGCTATCTAGTATGTACATCAAGTTACATGTGTGAGGCTGCAGTAGGTAATTCGCTTAAAGCCGGCCATGATGTTTAGTCCGAGACTCTAAACAATGAGCCGTCGTACATTGTGCGGGCTTTGTGCACGCTGGTGGTATCGTGGTATCGCACCGTCGCGTCGCCTCCACACTGTCTGCACTCCACAATGTTCTCGCTTCAATGCCATTACCTTATTAATCGGTTACCACGGGGTTTTCTAAGTAGAAAAGAATAAAATTCAAGCTACTGTTCTATCAGAACTAGCCACATACTTTGTTATTAGTATTTTTCTCAAAATTCACATATTCTGAAGTTAGGTGGAGGCAGGCTATCTTTTAAATCATATTTTGACTGACGTTTGGCGTCCTAAGATATCTGTAACTTTTAACGAAACCAATCTTTATAATAATAAAAAACGTTGTAAGGTATATAAATGTGCACGCATTTCAACCCTGAACATTTCTATCCGCGCTTAAAGATAATACCGCACTTGGACCGAGCCGTAGCTCAAGGAAACTTTAAATAATCCCCCGGAGAATGCGAAATAGTGCATCGTACGTCGCTCTGGCGCTAATCTGCACGATAAAAAGCATCTCGACGACGAAGAACGCCGCTTATACTGTTGACCGGCGATGGAGCGTCCAGATATTTAACTGGGGGAACGAAAAAGTAAACAACGGCTTTGTGAGGCGCACTAGTGCTGGCTCTTTGAGCAGCCGGCCCGGCGTCCACTGGACCGCTACTCGCCTAATCGGGTAAAGCGAAAACTTCGTTCTTTCATCACTGAAACCTGAAACGGTGTTGTTATTCGATTTTCCTCTGATATAATAAGGGTGTTGTCTGTTGCGAGAAAGCTAATAAAGCGGTCGAGTGCTAGGTGAGCTCGAACAATTTTGTTTCGAATACCTATAGAAAGCACACATTACCCTTTGGGAGGCATACAAACACTAGTTGTCTGGTTTTATATGATTGTAGAGGAGGAATGCAAATTATATTTGTACCTATGTTTTAATTAACTTCAAAAAGAAAATTTTCAATTCGTTTTGTAATAATATCTTATATGAACTATTAACATTTTTTAGAATGTCACAGGGCAGCATTCTATGTCCTTCACTGTCACTGTACATATTGGTTAAACTGATAATAAATTCTGTCCCAATCAACTCCTAAACTGTAGGATCTGTAAGTATTTCATTAAACAAACCGAATGTTATCCCACAAAAGTTGTCACCGCCTCAGTACGTTCGCAATCGCGGTTTGATCAAACAAACCCGCGGCTCATCCCGAGTCCCGCGCCACCCGCCGCGCCTTTCGCGAAACGTCTCCCGTGATTAAGCCTTCAATTACGCGATATGACGAGGGGGTCATATTTGATTAGGCTACGTGTTGTGTTGATTAAACCAAGCTTATTGCCTTATTCACTTAACCTCACCCACGCCGCTGATATCTACCTGGCGACCGATGCGTCGTATTGTCAAACCGGATTGGCGAACGTCTCATCGCATCATCTCCGACTCTCAATTTGCTGACATTAAAACGACCATGAAACACTGACCGCGAGCCATGACGTAGGCGTTAGCAGAGAGACACACAACTGTGTATTTTTAGTGTTAGGTAGGTAAATATATAACGTGGTTGCATAAATTTACTTAATAGGACTAGCAGTGGTTATGTCATGCATTGATACGTTGTCGTTGTCGTCTTGCGAAATCAACTAGACAATGATTTCATCTTAGTCAACAACTTTGTTATGGACTGTGGTTGACTAAGTCATTTTCTACTAGTTTTTATAATACAATTACATTTCACTCTTAGACTCATAAAATAGCGTGATATCCAAGTTGGCGTGTTGTAACATTGGGATTAGTTTTAATTACAATTTACTTAACGATTACGTTGCATATACCTACCTTAATTACTGACCAAGTTAGCAACAATTTTCAGAGCTACGTAATAATTAAACTCATAAAAAAACTTACAAGTAACTCAACGGATTCACACCATTTGTATCTGCGAAGTCTTTGTTTAAATATCCGTATCAGAAAACCTACGCGCACTGTGAAATACCTGCACGCATGATAATGTACTTTGTAAAGGGCATCAGTGAAAGTGTGCGTGGGTTCAGGTGGTCTCTGTTCGCACAGCTTGATGTATAGTTGCTATACGTAGGAGTGATGGATGCACCAGCCGTCGCCGCCACGCTCAACACTCGAAATAGAAATACACAACCAACTCTTCCACCCATGCGCTAGCTTTCATCGCACAGCTGAATTCTAAGCAATTAAGCAAACTCACTGCTGAAGACGAAATACTTCCACTTTGAAAACTCAAACGAAATCAACGCAACTTTATATCCCGGTGTAAACGAATTTATACTACACGCCGATGATTATCACTCCAGGCCCCCAGTTAAACACAAACAAGATATCATTACACAACGCGCACAGTACGAAATTAGCGACGTAGCTCTCTGATGTCCCTCCCCCAGTTCTTGGAAAGTATAAATCGCTTCCCACAATCGGTACTCAGTAAACGCACGATATTATGAAATTTTCCCGCTGACCTATATTTTTTTATTTTTGGAACTCATTTGAATTGATCTTTCGGCGAATTTACCGATATACAAAGGGAATTAATTGCCTTTTAAACATAAATGCAAGAATCCTTTGATAAACTCCGATCACCTCAACTCGGCCGTTTCGCAAATGAGCAAAACTACTGCTAACAAATCTGGAGCAAAAGCTATTGCTTTGGGTACTCCTCTGGAGGGGTTTTCAAAACTCGCCCGCCAAGTGTTCCGCTGCTGAACATTCGGAGCATTGGGGGCATTTAAAAGCCGCCAGTAATCTCAACTGGCTAGCGTTGTGCGCCACGCTGGACTTGTTTCATATGTCGGATAACTTTATGGACAGCTAAATACCGGACTGTACCAAACAAGCCTTCTACACCAAATATAGCTTTAACGAATTCCCCAATATTATTTCTTTCGAAGCCTTATATTCTATTCAGCTCGTATTTATTATCTGCAATGCCAGTCATGACGAAGATTACCCTGTACAACGTGTAATTAGAAGATAAATCACTCAGAGATGGTATTATAATGTATGTAATTAAAAGCAAAATAAAATAGTCTCATAATTAACCTAGAAGTTTATTTGGTACACTGATTTATAAACAAGGTCACCAATCTTGGACTGGAGATTGTTCGTGAACCTTCACGCATTGTAGATAGGTAAGTAGACGTGGCCGAGACGGCGGGCTCTGTTAGAATAGCAGGCACCGTTACGTGATTCATTATAGATATATGTATGTTGGTCCGCTCCGTCCGTCCTGCCTCTGAAACCGCAATGACGAGATATTAGCTATGGAATGTTTACTGCCAACGTGGTTCACTTAGAATCTGTAATCGGAACAGGATTTATATATTTACAGAAACGATCAAACGGGTTTTTGATAAAGTCATTCATCGCCTGAACGATATTTAGCGCCTGATTGGACATCATCCAGATCTCGATACATTTGAAATGCCATTATCTATTAAATGTTTATTCATTAGACACGACGGCGACTTGAATACTCAGACAGAAAATCTTAATATGTTAACGTAATAAATCCTTAAATAGCACTGGAGATAATGAACACTAATGAAGACATTTCACTAAGAGTATTTATGGAGCTCAATTTAGTACCTCTGAATGTACGACCCATCGGGCAGGGTTGCGTTTTGCGAGCGAACGTTCATTAAGTTTGTGCAGCGGCGGTTAGCGTTGTGGGCGCACTCGTCGCGTGCTATCGTTTGCATTAGTTTTTAAAAATCACTTAATCTGACCTGGATTGAACGCCAGCATGCTTCAAATAATTGCTGCATAAATTGTCGTTCTCGTTTTATTTTAATTGTACCAGGTTTTCGGTAGCTCTCTTCTTCGTGTTGACTAATGTGCTTTTACATGTTTACTTATGCAGTATTTTATAAAGTCTTCCAAATCTTGCCAAGTAGGTCCCCTACGTCATAAGAATCATAAGATAAACTTTTTTATAATTCAAATGTTCTCAGCAAATGGAGCAATCAAAATAGTTCAGCCATGCGGAACATTGTGTTGTGTTAAGACGCGATTGTGTGTGATTCTTTTATAAAGACCGGAATCTAGAGTCGTTACGCAGTTATAAATAACAGATTTTAATAAGATATCCAACTTTCTCGTTGCGTTATAAGTGGGCTGTCACGTTCCGTTCGCTCTCAGATTTCGCCACTCGCCGTTCAAATTGCACTCGGTCTGGCGTTCGTGCGCACCTCATGCACTTAGCCAACAACTCGATATTACAACATTAATTAAAAATAACACTAATAACTTAATTATTTCTCTTGAAATCTATGCACTTTTTCTCTTCAAATATTTCAACGTTTGACCAGTTTTAAACGCTGAAAAACTTTTTCGGCGATGTCCGCTGAATTTGTGCTTTCTAAAAGCGTCACTCTCTAAATTTAATCTTTCCATCGAGCGCGGAGCGCGGATGAAAAATACTGTCGTACTGTGTCTATTAGGTAAAGTATATTTTTAGATGGTATTCTCGGTGCCATAAACTTGTATTCCAGTGTGTTTCAGTAAATATCACTTTATTGCTCTGAAATTGTATCAACATAATAGCAGAAATTAACCCTTAATGTTCATTAGTGGAGGTCTTTTCCGGGCATGATTCTAGTAGAATGAAAATCGAATGGACTATATTCCCACTATAGCATTTCCAGAGTCGTCAATAAAAAATACCACGAATCGTTCGCGAATGAGGAGGGGCGGCGCGCGGCGCATTCCTACATGCCGCGCATTTCCATCCGATATTGCTCCGGCATTATGCCCTGCTCCTCGGCTCCCTCACCCCGTCGCCCTTTAATTAAACGGTGAAGCCCGAGAGACACGTCTCCAACACCAACGTGGAAAATCACGTAAATAGCTCTTAAAGTTATTTTCTTCGGGTCAGCCATCCTATTGATAACTAACTTGAAGTTCTTCCTTAATTTAGCATCCACCGTTTCCTGACAGCTACGCATTTTGCAATGATGGCAATGACCACTAAGTTTCAAAATGTTTTATCTCTGCAAAAGAAAATAGCACGCAAACACAGCTCTGCAGTCATTTTTTGCCAGGGTGTAATGGTAAGCAAAATAGGCTCGCAACATTCGTTGTTTCCATGGCAATGGCTAGGTGAAACAATGCGTGTAATTCGACGACATTAACCTCCTTTCTCGACACATCCGTGTAATAAAATAAGGCGGCTCCGACAGGGCTCGTAATGACGCCAGAGGCCCCGGAGTCGGGTGTAGGGTGTAATGAGCGCGACTTATCTGAGCTCATTTGCATGCCGAGTATCAGCCTCGACCTTGGCACCTCGCTTGCATCACGATTCACGTACACAACGTGCCGAATTCGACGCCGCGCCGGACGCACAGTTACGTCACCCGCCGCCGCCAGTGCGAGACTATTACGCGATAGCGAAAGTCTAGTCAAGCCCTTTACGGCAATATTGAACAACTCCAGTTTACAGTATCGGACAATCAGTACGATCATTTGGTCCCCCAGTCGCCCTATAAGGACACTATTTGCGAAGTTGGTCTAGCGGCTATATGGCTAGATTCTAGCCATATAGTGTAAAGTTACGTGTGCCAATAAATTATGCCTCCGTTCCGAGGTTTCTGTATCGCATGCGACAAGTTACCATCTTAAATCATACACGCCTGACAGTAAACAGTTTTCGGCTGTCGATTTTGATTACTTTTGGTGCCACAGATGCTGAAACTTTGGCATCAATCTTTTTCCGATTCCGATTTTTTTAAGGAAAACATGTTTCTTTCGTTTTAGACAGTTAAATTTTGTATTGGTTAATTTTATCCATCTATCATCTCTCTTTTCAATCGTGCTCTCAATGCTGAGAATGATGACTCCTTATCAAATTGACAACGGTCTTTTTCCATCTGTCAACATCAGTGGCCTGGTAGAGTACGGCGCTGATAGGCATCGTCAAATGCTCGGATATTTGTTTCGACCACCTTTTTGGGATTCGGCCTCTAGATCATAACTACTGATAAATGCAAATGTATGTACTCTTTAATCTTTATAAGCCTCTTGATTGAACAACCAAATTGGACACTAACAACAAAATATGAAAGTATGTCGCATAAGATTGGCTCGCCGTACTAAGTGATTGGTCACGAATCGGCGAAAACATTTGATATATAGCCGCGACCAAAACAATGTATCACATCAGGCATCTCTTTCCTCAATACTTGCTTTTACCCCGATGTTATCGGCTACCATCCGTTTTAATACAACAAAGTCAAGAAAACTTTCAATGAATCGTCTCGATGTCGTGACGAGTTTGTAATTGCTAGTGCCTACTTAATGTTAAATGTAGCTTATGGTGTTTTATACTACTTGTATGGAGTTTTAGACTTTTTCCTACAATCCATCTCTTGATACAGTTGACGATAAATCTGAGCGTCTGGGGGCTTAACACTGTCGGAGCAGATCGTTATCCATACTTAGGTCGCTACTCACCGTTTCGCTGAATAACTTAGATCGACAGGCAATCGCTTCGCAAAAGTGCATTTTCAGCCGGAGGCGAGGCGCGGGCTCGATGTGCCACGCTTTAGCCCCGACGACGCTTTACATGACAATTGCGATGTCCCCGGGGCGAGCGTCGTCGTCGCGACTCTCAGATGCTCCAGTGGCGTCGCTATCTCGACGTTTCACTACCTTGTGCAATATCGAATGTTTTATTAAAAATGAACCCTGTATTTGTACGTGTGTACATGTAAACCCTCGTCGGCGTAGTTTCTATATAAAGAGAAAGTGTGTTCGAGTATAAGTAATATTTTTTTGCTCACGAGTCAGTGAAAGGTGTGAAAGTCGAGTCGGGAGCATGTGAATTACACGTGACGATAAAATGTTACATAATTCGGGTAACTGAGTCGAAGTGCACTTCGCCAGCCCGTTCCCAACGGTCAATAAAAGAGAAGAAGACGGAGTTGTCGGGTTGTTCTTTCACGACTACGTTTGCATAATTGAATACGTTCACTAGTCGCGTCACGTGCGCCTCCATCCAACTTAGCATCCTTAATTGGCCTACGTATTATTTGCCAATTAAAGTGAATTCTCATCGCGGACGTGACACGAAACCTGTATGGATTTCACAGGAAAGAGGATTGTCGGCTTAGGAACTCCCCCTTAATTATTTTAGGTACGCAAATAAGTCCTCCCACAATTTCTAGTTATTGATTATAATGAATGCATTGCCAAATCATGTCCGGGCTGATCGTATATGACCGGTGACGTGCTTCTCGTAAAAAGATTCACTCGCCGCGGCAAAAACAAAGCCTACGCTAATGACACGCCGTCTAAAAATAATGAATTAATGACACATCCAAATGACTCATAAACTGGCTATGTAGAATATGTGTCCGCTTTATACCTAAAAGAATAAAAAACTTTCTACGAAGTGCAGTGACATTATTGGTTGAGAGTCGCGAAACCTGCTTTACAAGTTATGAGATATAGAGGATGTAGAGCGCGCATCTGCAGTTCAAACCGCCATACTTGATTGCAATGTGGTTGCTAAGGATGCAAGATTAGATAATTCCGTTACTACCTTATGTAAGGATTAAGATATCGTGGAAAAATGTAAAGAAAGTTTTATGATTCATATTAAATTGGAACTTTGAAATGGGAAGCAATCGCAAGACGTATATACACAGAATCTAGCACATAACGATTATCCAATCCAAATTGGATAATCGCTACTGGATAGAAACAGTCAATAGTAAGCAAGTCGATCGTTATTTTAACAAGTATACAAATTGAATACACAACCACACAACGCTACAGTAGTAAATTTAAAAACACGCCGATCCAGGAAAGGGAAAACGCATTAAAGGAACGTAAATCACAAGCAGTTCTTTGCGTATGACGCAGATTGTAATGGTAGTTAGTTTACATCTCTTGGCGCACACGTTACACAACTTCACAATTTTTGTACCAGCCACTACGAAGAGTTGATATTCAAGGCCAGCGCGCCGTAGGAATCGAGTTCCTGATCCGTCCGGGATGCCTCTCGCTCGCTCCCGCCTGGCCGCCTGGAATGCGTGCAAAATAAACAAGTACAACCGGTTTCGTTTCGCATCGTGCGCTTTGCCCACTCCAAGCCAGACGCAGTCTTTTCTCTAATCCCATATTTAACAACTTGTGTATTCACAAAGAACTTTATATTATGTAAGTACATCTACAAATCGATGCAATGACCAGCCGTGTGAGATAAGTCGGATTAGCGCCTGTACCAACTTATTACACGTATGCACACAGTTGAATGCGGCGAACTGTCGGTTTTACTATTGAAACGCGCTCTACATTTGCTCTATTTTCATTTTAATTAGTTACGATGGCGGGATTTAGATCTTGATACTCCTCGTTTATGTATTCCAACTCGCCATGTTTTCAGATTGAAACATTAATTTCATAGTATTGAATTTTTCACTGTGTAAAATCTTCGCCATCCCTTCCATTTAACTATAGACCGAACTATTATTAGACCTAAAAATCGATGCATCGCCTTCGCCCTTCAAATTTCGTGCAATGGCAGACCCATTTATTGCGTTTTACTTCTGCGCGCCCTTGTCCCATGTTACTTGGGGACGGCGCAAAATGTTTTCTTTTCCATTCTCCCAAATAATACGCATCAGAACTTCAAAAAATAGAAGTCCTTACGGGAAGTTTTTTCTGAAGCTTCTTTATGGTACAAGAGCTGTGTCATTATTTATGTTGCAAAAAGCACGACGTGGAGGATCGTACAATGTGTTACCGTTCACGGCGACCAGCGACCGATAGACGACAACGCCCATATATCTCCCGGCGGCGCGTGATGTATTGCCGCCGATCACACCTCACTACGAACTAACTAGCCACGACACATTATACCCCCACATTATCTATAATAAATGTCACGTGTTACGCAAACCGGCAGTAAAAACGGTTCAAAAGAAACTAATCGCTTTGGTTGGCTTTTTTAACATAACCACATGAACGCTATATGGTATTTACAATTTTCCTGCAAAATATCTGCTATCGTTCATTGATCGTTCGTTCCAACATCGTGTTTCCGGAAAACATAAACTAGATAAACTGCTGTACGTGAAACGTAGTTTGAAGATTTACTTTGAATCGTTTGATTAAATTGCGTTACACGAGGAAGTCATTGATGAAGCATCCGAAATAATGTGACAGTGTCGTTTTTACGATGGTGTTTACATTCCGTGGCGTTGTCGTGTTACGTCGTGAGATGCCCCACTCAATTAGCGCGAGGCGAGGATGAGTGCCGACTGACAGTCGCGCCCGCTCCACCATTCTTGTTAAGTGGTGAGCATTCATTATTTAGCAACACTTCTACTACAGTTTTCGTTGCCTTTTTTCACCTTTTATGAACTGAAGTTCTGTTTCCGAACTCTGGCCGAATCACGGAAGCTTTCTTGAGTGTTATTGAGATATAAGGATCATGCTTTTAAAATTTTTCGAGCATCCACTTTGAGAGGTGCCTGATCCAGATATAAATACTTAGTCGTAGGCCCGTAGCCAACTTTTTGCATTGAACATTTAGAATTCTACTTAATTACAAATGAAACCAGTTTAATGACATCGCGATCGTTTCGCAATCTTGTTATTAAAATCTGGACCCTGGTCGGATCGTGTGCTATTGATCATTATTGTCTTTTACGGTTCTTGTGGAACAACGTAAAATTAATAGCTCTTTCGATTGTTCTACTTTTTTCTGTTCAGCGGCTTTTGGCGAAAGTCATTATTGCCGATAAATATGTGTGTAGTAATAGGTTCATTGCCCTGACGTCTGATTATTTTCGTTGCGAATGTTTTTTTTTATATTCATCGAATAAACAGTGAATATTAAGTTTAAGTTTAGTTTATTTATTTATTTAATGAAATAATGCATATTTACAATATTAATCCTTATACTAAAGTGGTAGGTATATAATAATGGTTCGACCTGAACTAGGAAAAACCTGTATCTCAGGTGTCATAAGTGCAAAATTACATTAAATAGTGAATAACTTAACAGACTAATGATAAGACAATACGTAATTTAAAATAATAATATTTAACTTAAAACAACCAGTAACTTTTCTGTGTCATCATAAGACCAATTTTGACATTAATAAAGATTAAGACATTAATAAAGTGTTCTTCTCAATAAATCATTCAAATTTTTCGGAGACCAAAAAGTTTTCCGTTTTATAAAACTGATCAATTCCTTTACTTACATACTCCGGAGTAAAATTTCATCGTATACCTACCTCACAAACATCGTAATTAAAAATAATTCCACAGGTCGGAGTAATTTTTCAATTATTCAGCGCCCCAAGTTTGCACACAATTAACTCGATGAGATTTTTTTTAAGTACAAAGCGAGTGTTTCACCGTCGGAATTATCGCGACACAGTAGAGCTGAGTTTTTGTCGGCAGGTTCGTTAGTCGGGAGGTGACGCCGCTACAGTACGTCCTCGTGCTCAAGTACGCTCCTCCAACTCTTTAACTACCTACATGAAGGACACTTCACGGTGCACTCTCCTATTATAAACTGCGCTTTTAATGGTTTGCGCCAATTTTAATTATTTTCGCCATTTTTGGCTCACTTAGTTCGTATCTACCTATCTGTAAAATTGCTTAAATATAGTACACGTGTAAAATAAGTTTTTGTAACAGCGAGGATTATTATTTTCAAGTCTAGACTGTTTTAAATTTCGGATGTACTGTAGTGTTTGTGAACTTACTTGTATCAGTGAAGTCTTTACTTTTGCTTATATTTAAAGTAATCCTATCAAAGAAAATGAGACACTCAGTCGGAATCTCGGGACGAGCGCTCTTCAACACAAGAGAACTGGCAGGACCTAGCTCTGATGTCTAACGAAGAAGTTCAAAGGATTTGTCAGATTTTACCGTAACCATCAACCCTTGAGTTTACATGGAATGAAACGCTACACAGAATGTTACAGCATTCACACACACAAATACACTCATTCCGTTAACGCACTAAACTCATATTCAGGCGATAATCCCGTTAGTTTGCAATAGGCTGACCGCGTCGGATGCAGCACCAACAAAATCTATTATGTGCGCTAGCTCGCTCCAGCTCGGCGTGCGATAATGCAAGCGTTGTAGCGTTTACCGCGACTCGCGACTAAACGTTCGCGTGTGCTCCACGACCGCGGATTACCACACGCACAATATCCATCAAATTGGATAATACACTTAAAATACAATCGCGCTATGAACGCGCTGTAATCTAGTGACGCGGCTGCCGATGAGCATATTAATTTGTCGCGGGAATAGGATTAGCGGGCGCCAAAGGGGAGAACGGCGCGGGGGCCGTGATGCGATCACAGGCTTACTGAGCTGATCCAAAGTACCGACGCTCTTAAAATTACCGCCTCTTGTATTTTGATAGGTAATTGTCTGGTTCCAACAACGTAGTAACAACTCTGTAAACAAGCTGAGCTACATGCACAATTTGCACACGAGCTCAAATATCTGCTCTGATTCTAATGTTAACATTTCAGTTTTAATATTGTTGTTTCATTCAAAAACGGAAATAAAACACAAAAAAGATATCCCTAGGCTAGCGTCGCTATCATCGGCTTGGCTAGTTTAAACGCTTTTTGCGAGTTGGATGGACAAAACTGTGCCAGCTACTTTGGAACGGCAATATTTCTTAGTTTGACAGCGGGATCGCGGTGGTGAGGTGTTGCGCGCCTCCGCCGCGCCGCCCGCCGGCTTCGTCTTGCAACTTTCAAACAGTCGCGCCGGAGTGTTTCGCCTCGCTAAAAGTTTTAAACTGTACACTTTGTGTTCTTTATTGTCTTCGCGGGACTCGTCTATCTGCGTAAAATTTAAACATCTACTTTTCTCAACAAATCGCAGTGTGTAAACTTCATCGCTTTGAAGTTTCCACATAATAAACGTTCAACGGACATTAAGGACTTCACGAATGGTTTCCCGATGGCATGTAGCGAACAAACAAACATCTGGTAGTAGTCTCCTAGCAACAACAGAGAGACCGTTAAGTCTCATATGTGCTGTGGACACGCTACTGGTTTTTCAGAAAGCTCCGCCCTTCGTCTGTCCTCTCTTAACGCTCCTCCCTTCGCCTTGTGCTGCCCTACTTGTTGAACAGACACGTTGAATGCTTATGAATTTACGACTCATATGATTCGCTGCTCACCTTTATGGTAACTAAATAATAGAAAAGGTCTGTAAAGCGTCATTATGTCGCGTTATTTTATAAAGGACATAGGGAGGTATAGTTTTGAGGAGGTCACTTCTATTGAGTGAGCAACTTGAAAAGTGTCGTAGGGAAGTCAACAAGGAGAACCCAGGCGCGGTCGGTCTGTACCCGTGTCAGCTTAAATCGAAATTTCGCCGTGGGCCGCGGCGGATAGCGCCAGTTAACTTGTAACTCACTTTTGATGTATCGTTGTTTTTGTAGAGTTGGAAACCTTATAAACATTGCAACAGGAAACTTTTGGGTCGCCTGTCCACCATTTCAGATATGTTGGCGAGATTAAAAGACTTTTCAAAATTTGCTTAAACCGGTTAGATAGCTGTCGCGCAGAATTCATACATAGGTAGCTACTTCCAAATTGGCCACAGATTCAGATTACATTTGGTCAGTAGGACTTAATGGATGGCGTCAGATTGTACTATAGCGGTGTCATTGTGCAATATTACACCAGCGGGGACCGATAATAAAACAATGCTCGAACCCGACGGTTTTACGAGCTGATCTCGAGCGTAGATAGTGACGGCAGGGAATAAACAGCGCGTAAAGTCATCTGTGTTTAAACTCACTAACGTTTTCTACGTCTATGCCGAAATAGCTGGCGAAAATGTTTTCTACCAGACTAACATGACCTCGTTACATGAATGGCTCGAATAGACGCATCTGCATTAGAATCGGGCATCCTAGGCATTAAAAAGACACGTGCGTATGTAGTAACAAATGTAAATAAGGTCACGTCCACATAAATAGTTACAATGGATTCGTAATAGATGACTAAGAAGCTGGTTTTAATTAACAATAAACTATTATTTGGCCGCTTTTATTGTTTATAAACCCTTTATTAAATATTTAATGTCTCATTAGTAACTTTGTTTGTCACATACGTTTGGTAAGATTTAGGTTCATAGGGTAGTGCGAAATTTGGGCAAATTATAAAGGTATTCTCCGTCGTGTCGGGTATTTATAATCAGCATATGATCATAGCAATAGGCGGGTAAGTGTGCTCACCAGTCGGCTTCTACGGTTTTATGTAAATGGCCGCCGATAAACCGACCTCTACCCGCGCGGCGACGCTCATTTGCATTCATAGGCTCGTAACCCTTCCTCGCTCTTCTACCGCTTATGCAGCCTCATCCGCAGCGCTCCAGCGTAAAACTGCTGCTTTGCCTTTTGCACGATAATTTACGACTCCCCATGTAATACGTCCAGGCGATATGAGTTCGGCGTGTATCTTCCGGCCATGAGGTCGCGGTGTTGCCGTTCGATTTACATATTATATTAAACTCGCCGTCGCCCGAAGTCCCTATTCCTCTTCGCCACCGGCCGTTACGCTCCAACTTTTCTCAATTTTTCCGCCCATAAAGCGCCCGAAACGAAAGTTTCTCCGTCCGCCGCGTGAGGTCGAGTGTAAATACACTTTTTATAATGTACTTAGTCACTCTGTCGCCCCTCAAAAAATACTTCCGTTTATTAAGGACCTTCACTGTAGCTTCAATTTTTTCTAATTAACACCAAATATATTTGCTATTTCAGCCAAAAACCATCACGTCTAAATTGAAACCGACGATGTTAACATAATAAGTCAAACACGAATTAATTAGACATCGTTTACCACAGTGTATCAGTTACATGTTGAAACATAACTTGTTTAATTTCTGATAAAATTTTGCTTGCATTTCCGCCTGAAATGGAATAGCGGCTGCTTTTAAACTCTTTTTTACTGATTTATAAACACAGACTAAACTGAATGTGAAAACTACATTATTTTGTAGGTACCATTGCGAAATGTTATGAGAAATGTTAGCGTGTAAACAGTAGGTACTGACCGAGTCATAGCGAGCTGCAAGCTATAGTAAACAGTCGCTTGCACTAATCGTAGAAGTAGCGTTCCTGTCGCCGTAGGTCGAAACGACCGTTTCATGTCTGACACGCACGTACGTACCTACAGACGTCTGGCGCGCTCGCCTCGCACCTGTGTAAGCAACGAAAGTTACTGACCTTGACTGGAGACCATTCAATAACACGTGCATTGTCTTCCACACTCAGTTTCATCCATTTTCCTTAAAGTCTTGCAATATTTACATACAACAATGCCAGACTCGGCGAAAATGCGCGATTATCATTCGTCTTGTTCTGAAACATACAATAAGGAAAAATCTTAAGTTATTTAGACATAAAAATATTATAATCGTTATACGTTCTGTCGACAAACGATGACAGTTCAAAGTACTCTGATGGAAGCTCGCGTGACACGCAAGCAACCCCCTTCAGCGGCCCCTCTCGTTAAAACTTTCCCAAATATGACGCACGCTTGCAACCCTTTGTGTCATTTTCCTCGGGCCCCCATTACTTGACCACAGTCTTCGAATCAATCTCATTCCACGTTTTATCTGTTAAAGTATGGCAGTTTTTATTTCTCGTCAAATTCTCACCACGAAGTTTCTTTTGTAGCCTGATCCTATGATTTGGTCGTATTAGCGAGTGGATCAAAGAGCCAGCGGGGTGCGCGGGGCGCCGCCAGTTGACTCTCTGGCCCGATAGCGTCAATCTAACGCTCAATTAGCCGAATGCGATTATCCGATTCGGATCCAGAATCGCGGGCGTCTCCGGCGCGCCTCTCCCCAAGACAAGCGCGCCAACTTTATTAATTAAGCCGTGTCTTATCTCTTGTTAGCACTCATTCTATTATTTGTCTTTTCACCGCTCATTTCCATAATTTCATCGGCGAGTAATTACTTACCACTAACGCGGAGCATTTCTCATTGTGTTTGCATATTTTGTCGTCGTTTGCATTGTAAACTTCACCTAAATAAAGTTAAACTCAGATGATGATGGAGACCATTTGCAGTTAGTTACTAATTATTGAGTAGTTCTCGGAGATTGCGGCAACTATCACCTTTCACTGGTACTTTATTAAAAAACGTGATGTTTGCATTCTAACAAGCGCCGACTCGCTCATCTGTATATAGTTGGACCATTGTTTTCCGCTTATGTGAGGAATGGCTTTTGTTGTTAAAATGATGCGTCAGTTGAGGACATTGTGGGAGGGCGCGGGTTGTGGGCGAGCGTCCTCTCTCCCCCGCTGTGTGTTTAATTAGCTTAATTGACATCGCGAGGCGCGGTGTCCAAGCGTTTGTTTGTGATATCGCGTTACCGCACCCGCTGGCGCGCCGTCTGCCCCGTCGAGATGTCGTTGTCGCACCACTGAAAGGATTAAATCACAACTACACATTTGTCTATCAGAACAACCGTCTCCATTGCGTACAGTGCACCACATATCCCCATAAACCCTTTCTGAACAGAAATCATAAATAATAATATATAATCTGTATTTGTAAAAACGCCACGTCGGCGCCGGTATCGTAGGCGCGTGCAAAGCCACCCAAATGCCAAGTCAGCATGGCGTCATACGGCGTCTAAAATACATTCCGATTTTGCTCTTCCTCTTCCCATGCGAAAAGGTAAAACTGCCACGAAATTTTTCCTTAAATTGCCTGGGAATAAATTGTAGTTCGTACGTGAACTGAGCTTTAATGATCCTCTATAGTGTGCAGTTCCACAATTTTGAATAGTTCCTTCTTATCTGACAGTCCAATAAGTATAGGGCGCTTAAAGCTATATTTTTTGGCCGAACGACTCGAGTATTGTGTATGATCGTTCATTGATTTTATTGTAGTACCAGACAATATACAATATATATAGTGTCCCTATAAATTTTGCAGCAGTTTTAGCGATAGGCCGTTTTAATTAATATCTCCAGTCGTTTCCATCATAGCTAGTGCGTGTGATTAATCTCGCCGAACAAAGAAGTCCGTTTCCGCGAGCCCTCTACACTACCTATCGATCATTCACCTCCTCGAATAAAAATAATAATAAATAATAGGGCCGGCGCCATTGTCCAAACGAGGCGTGCGTGTCAGCGATACTTTCAGCTATTTGATGTAATGTTGACTGACTTCATATTATTGTGCTGGGACTCCAATACTCCATAAACCTACGCCATTCACCCATTTCTTTTGTTAATTATCGTGAGACCCAAGGTCGCTATACATTCAATGATCAAGCATTCTCATGTTTTTAGTGTTTATCGTGCTCAGTCTCGTAAGATATTGAAAAAGTGCACGATTTACCCAATATGCACGATCCGGATTTGTAAAGAAATGTCGAACATGTTCCCCAAATGACTAAATATTTTCCTTTTTCCTCAAACGGAAATGTCTATGTGTTTCACCGCCACATAATAAGCTCAATCATTTTAGCTTACTATACAGGACCAGTTTGATGGATGATCATAGAAGGGCCGCCCCACCCTGCGTGCCACACATCAACACCACTATAGAACAGTTCACCTCTTTGACATACATCCAACGGCACTCATTCTACTTTATGATACATCAATGAGACTTAATTCTCGCATAATGAACTCGTACCATGTGATTGTACGTTAATGAATCTGCTGTTTATAGAGCTTTTGAGCCACACTGTCTCCACTCCCTGCCATGGTTCACGGTAGCCGCACTCTGCACATAAATAACTTTATATGAGCGCTCTAAATCTCATTACGGCCACTGTAATAGCTTCTAAGGCTCCGTTGTCGGCTGTGACGGGAATACAAAGCAAGCCTGATTTATTTTCTCAAATTAATCTTTGAAGGAACTTGGGTCAATTTCTTAGTTTTGAAAATGCACCCTGTAAACATACGATTGAAAAGACTAACGGCCCTTGTCTGCACGTAAATAACCGATACGAATTGCAAGCTATTTATGACAGTTTTGACTGTAGGTACCTACACGTCGTGAGGCGTCTGTTTGCAAAATCGAACGCGCAGAGAAGCGTCCACGCTCACTGGTTATACTTGTAGCCCACACCGTGCGCGCCCCGATAGCGTAATACCAAAACAAATGGCCTTCTTTGTCGCCTTTTTATTTTAGATACGTGAGTTATGTTGCAAAGACGTCCGTGCGTTATTCAGATGGCTGAAGGTTGTAGCGAGAATGTCCTCTGTTAAATTTATTTATTACCCGTTTTAACTGAACCAAGTGGCCGGGAAAAAATAAAAGCTTCTAGAACGTTGCACTTCGCCTTTATTTTGCAGCCTCGGTTGGTATAGGCCAGCATCGCTTTAAATCGCCGCTCGATAATTGGTAAGAATCGAGTTCTCTGCAAATACCCTTCAATGGGAACTGCCCTATCAGTTTTAGTGCACTAAGATTTTTCTTTTAAAATTGCCCAGATATATAAAATAATGTATTCCAACTTAGTCACATGATGTTGTTTACAAAGTAAGTCATCCCTTTCTTTGTCAATTACGTAGCGCTCTAGAGCAGGTTTATCTGCTACGACACTTGTCTACGAAATATTGCTACGCGTCGTAGCCGTAGCTGTCTCTCGAAACTCTTTGACAGAACATCTGTCTGGCAATTAGTATTCCTTATTGAAATGCAAATTACATTTGGTTCTCAATAACCAATACACGTTAACCTCTTTATTACATGTGCTACAGACAAAAGCTCTCAATTGCAATATAATTTACAGCTGTGTATTAACGCGTGTTTATCGAGTAAAGTATGCATTCGATTATGCCATTCAAGAATGTTATACTATAAATAAATGTTCTAGCCTAGGGGCGTACTGTAACAAAACATTAAGCTTAAACAAACAAGCCGATATTCGTGTTGCGCGTTTCAATTTCGTCGTTGGATTTGATAAACCTGTGAGCATACACCATGCTCTGTTTTGCGAATATATTCTCTAATCTCTACGCTATCTGCTGCACTACCGAACACAGGCACACGTTATCAGAATACCGAACGTTACATGCAATGTTTGTTTGTTTACTTAATATTAATTAAAACGAATATTATTTAGTAGCGACAAAGACACTAAAACAATTTGACCTTTTGGTACGTATTTGCAGTATAGTTAGGTGCGTATGGACAGTGAATCGATGAATTCAATTTAGACTGGCGTGCAAGGGCATTAGCGGCGCACATCGATCCGTTATCTCTGTTCCCGAACAAAGAGAGATGAAATTTTAATCGGTCGCGTTGTCTGCCATCGCAGAAGTTGTCCGGCACGGCGGCGCCGGGCGAGCTCGTGGCGCTCGTATAGTCGTATTGTAATGAGCGGCTCGCGAGCCGCGGCTCCTCTCCTCGCCGCCTGAATAATAAATACATGTATCGGATCAGCACAGCCAGCCCTCGCAGCTCAGCTCCGCTACCAGCCGCCGTCGAATCGATCACTATCGCCCGCCACTCCGGATTATATTTTATTCACACATTAGTCACCCGCCCGACCTTACCAACAGATAAGCCTATCATAAACACCAAGCTTTTATTGTAAAGTACACAGTGTACACAATTTTTTACCAATCTCCTGATAATACTATATTGACATTGATTATAAACGAGGCCCTTCCGCCTTCCTCTTGGCGAAACGTGACTTGCCTAGTCTTAAGATAATTATAAGGAAGGGATAAATTTGGATAATCAGATTCTTCAAAGCGGTCAGTGGACGAGACGAGTATTCGTGTTACGGCAATTTTGAAGGATTGAAATTCTGTTACCAGCTTAATTCAGGAGGACCGCTAACCAGCAACGCTTTGAATACTAAAAAAGTTGTAGGTATGATGATAAAGTTACGAAGAAATTAAATTTGAAATATTATAATTTGCTGTTCCACTGAAGAATATCTTTACCTGCAATAAAAATACATATTTAATGTAAGAAGTTTAAGATTCTTCGTAAAAAGTAAGAAACGGAAAGTATTTCCCCGGATTTTAATATCAATTCGGAGAGATCTTCTTTAATAAGTTGTAAACTTGTGTTGGAGGGTTCTCGCCGCAAGTTCGATGCTGCAGGCACCGGCGACTACCGGCAATCTCGTTAAAATCTACGAGGAAACTCCGCATTGGCGTTTCACGACCATTTATGAAATCACATGCCTCGCCTAATAGTATGTAAGTAGTTACACTTGTACCATAAGCTGTACGTAACTCCTGCTAATAGCGATAACACCGGAACGATGTTGTCATGTTCTGAACTTCTATTGTTGTGATAAACAGAAGGTTTAGCATTCAGAAACCTTCACGTGTACTGAGATTGCCTAACAGTATGTTTATTCTAACAAAATGGGTACTCCGAAATGTCTTGCACCACTCATTAGACATAATTACAAAAAATGAGTAACAGAAACTTATGCATTTTTAAGGACCATCTCTTTAACTTTCATATTTGCTGAATATATTTTGAGTACATGTTTTGAACAGGAAAAAAGGCAAAAATGAAATAATATATTCAATCGTAAATTTTTATAAAACTTCAATTAACCAGAAGCTTTTAGCATAAAATTTGACCCAATTTTCCGTAACATTTGCTTAAATTCTTTTTCTAATAGCAATCTGAAGGGTGTAAGGTACGAGGTAGCTGTCCACTTTCACCGCAGGCTGTGTCGTTAAGGGTGTAGTGGCGGTCTGTCCTTATCGCGCGCCACTACGCGAGTAATGACGCCTTCGATCGTGGGCTAATGGCCTCCGCGGGCCCACTTAGATACGCAAATGAGCATCGACAAGTACCGCCAAACAGGCATCGCGATTACGCTTACACATTACACCGAATGATGCTGCGTGCCGTACCTATACGTGCGTTTCATGTTGCCTTCTGCACACTAACCATAAACAACAATAACGTTAAATATTTTATTTTACTTTTCAAAGAATTTTCCGAATCGTTCACAATACAGCGACTCTACATCATACTATGGTTTAATGACGTGCTACACGCGAAAGTTGTGATCGTCCTCGGAATAATATTAGAACTACTAAAATAAATAAAACCCTATCATAAATATCCGATACTCGTCTAGTTGATCGTCATGAATGATTCAGGAGGAATGACAATCGGGAAACTGAATACACTCAAATACTGGATACTTTAATATTCTGTTTTTTTATTAAACAAACAGATAGTTTAGTAAGTTTTATATTGATATTGGAACATTGTTAGGCCTATGTCTAACAAAAAGTGAAGTCCAAAAGCCGCTTCATTTGAATGGTTGGAAAATCGAGATTTCCCTAAATAGTGTCGTTTACCCGCACGATATTCTCGGCAGCTCTCGCGTATAAAAACGTTCCCCGTGCAGAGCTCTCGGTTGACACATGTCCTCCACTGGCTTTACACAAACCCCCTGTCTAGTGTCCGCCGAATCCATGACACATTAAATTCTTATCTACCGCCTGTATACAAATACTGTACATACGAACATTTATCCTGTTATAATTGACTGTATTGTTCATGTACAATCAGTATTTTGCACTCAGACTCACTCGAACAGCAAGTAAACACGTTCATTTTAATGAACAGAGTTCTTGACATTTATAGCTAGTAGCTGCAAGGAGCAATGGTTATTGCTTGTGATATTAGTTCGTGAAATGTAACTATTTAATTGTTTAGAGGTATTACTGTTTACTTTCAACAAAACGTCGACGTTTATGTACGTAAAATAAGAATAGCTACCCAAAACGTAACTCGAAAGAGGATATTCGTGTCGTTCACGTCGTTTGTCACGTATAATGTCCTATATAAAATTTTATTTCAGACTAGAACAAGAACAACCCGACGCGCGTCGCTGTCCACTCCTTGCTTCAGAACGTTTTGTATTTTTATTAAATGTCGCTTTCCTTTATTGCCTCTCTAAGTAGACATGAGCTTATCAACGTGTTGCAACGCTGAAGAAAGATTTTAAAGTGTTGTAAAGGCAAGTTTGGCATGCTAAAAATCGGTACATCAGGAGTTAGGTTGCTGTACTTCTTACACAATAAGGTCGAGAGGCTACAAAGGCGAGCACTGTAATAGTGCAATAGATTAGGATTATTCACGTAAGCAAGGAGTCCCGTATCGTGGGGTGAGTTATTAAACCTAAAAAGATGTTTGCGGCGCAAGCAACAATGCAGGGGCGCCGCGACGGCGCCCGCCCAGCTGTAAATGGAGTGCGCATTAATACTCAACTATGTAATAAATGTTATTGTTTGTCATAAAGTTTGTTTTATGAAGGTCGGCCGCCCCGGCCCTTGACGCTGTCGGACCTTTAATAAAGTTTAGCTTTCGCTTATACCTTCACTTACGGATTTAGGCCCGATTATTTGAATTGTCATTTTACTTCTATTTATATCTCAGTAGAAAATCCTGAATTTTCAGTCGATCACCGATCACTTCAGCTATACTCTTTGCTGCTCGATAAGAGCAGACACAAAATAAAATAATCTTATTTTGATATTTCTAGTAGATACCCTGTGCCGTGCGACGTCGCGAGATCGCTGAGTCATTGCAAAAGTTGCGCTTAGCTTTGCAGCAATATTTTCTACTTCGACCTTTCCGTACTCGGGTCGGAGACTTCGAGATATCATTTGCGGTGTAGACAAATTATTGTTTCATACTTTTGAATGTGACTAATGTAGTTTAGTAATGTATCTTATACTTAGGTTTCTTGATGATAGGTTTCCTTTAACTATTCGTTGGAAAGACATTTTTCACAAAGCTAAAAATACTTTAGGAGCATGGGCCTAGACCCTGCTGAGGTTTTCTATTCCAACTGTTTGATTATCAAAAAAGGCAACGTCGATACTTGGAACTTTGCCCTCGTTCGTGATAAATTATGAAGTTTTCGTCGATTACGCGGCAGAGCGATGCGATGTAGAGATAGCGGCGTCGACGTCGGCTGCGGAGCGGCGACACGAACAGCCCTGACTTATTTGTATGTAGCGCGCCTCCGCTGTGGGGGGCGCTTCAAGACGTTCAGCGCAATTTTTCAACGCTTCGCCTTCGTGTTCGGCAAGCCGATGGCACTCGCCGCAGTGCCCCCCGCCACCCTGCGCGCGTGCCACACCTGCCCCAGCGCTGAACTACTGCAACTTTAATCCCCCAATCCGCCAAAGCACGACCGCACACCGGCGCGACGCTATATTTCAATTAATTCGACCATCCATTCCCGACGTGCAACTACGCGCCGCTTTACCTCATAACATAACCCCCGCCAGGACGTCGCTTCCAGTCTAATACGTCAAGGGAGCGACTACTTGAGGTCGCGCTGCACTGTTCGCGACTAGATTCGTGTAGTCAGCTAGTCGCTAGTGGCTGTCGAGTCCATCTTACGATCCCACTGAATCACCGACAAACTTTGTCACGTTTTCAGCGATAAATCTTGATTCACAAGAACAATTTTCGCCTGTAGTGACGATTTAACTTTTAAAGCCCAATTAATTGCAAGTTTTGTTTTGCATATTAATGGGTCGTTCCAGTGGAGCCGCGTCGGCGGCCGGCATTAAGTTTCGTCGGGTGCACATGGAGCGGAATAATCGCCAGTCTCGACTTCATTTGTCGCAGCCGTGTTGTTCGTGTTGCCGGGATATTCACAAACAACAACATTTCATTTTAATTTTAAAGAATATTGTTTGCATTGTCAATAAAAAGACAAAGTGCCACATGTGCACTATCTACATAAAAGCTTTATAAAACGATGCAAGACAAGATAGTAAGTTATTTCTGATTCTTATTCCCAAGTCAGAAGCCGGCGCGCCTCGCCGCACGTGTTGGTCATACCGCTGAATCAACTGAACCCGACTCCACCGCAACTGAATGTACTTAATTTGATTTCGATTGTATTAAACCTCACTTCGGCTCCAATTAATGACCCGAAAGTGCTCTTTATAATAACGACGTTTCATAGACTTTAGTGTCAGCTTTGGAAATCAAGTATTTACTTGAAACGTTATTTCGTTTTTAAATATAGTATTTTTTGTCAATTAGTTTTCGTCAGGGTAGCGTAAGGAACGGGCCATCAGAAAGTTCACATGGGCTTGTACGTTTGGCAAAAACCACAAACAAGTTTACAGTGACGTTACAATGTAGAGACAACAGGCGGCGTAGAGGCACAAAGTAATTAGATAGCTGTTGTATTGTTCGCTTGTTCAGCGCTTTTCCAATGAACGGTCGTCGTTCGGTCTCGTGTTTAATTGCGAGCCACACCGTAACGGACAGCGGCCCGTTTTTGTCCGGCCCGAATGAGATGAACCGCGCATCCTTTAATGAGTCGGTCCCCGCGCGGCCCGAATTCTGTACCCTTCGGATATCTACATTTCATGCACTCGTAAACTTTTCACTTTGAATTTTCACATTTGAATTTTAGTTAGTAACTTATTAATTTATTATACTTACAATAAACTTTGAAGCTAATCTAATATTTCAATGGGAAATCTGAATTATGTCAAGATTATTAATATTTTGAAATATAAATTCAGATATATAATATTAATAATAGATGATTCGGTTCGAATTCCAAAAATAATAAATCGTCTTTTTTTTTCTCAGACGGGATTAATCCTGCTTAGTTAAAAAAAAACATCCGATTTGATAACCTCCTCCTTTTAGAAGTCGGTTAATTATAAATTCGGTTTTTGTCCTAAGGTATATTATCCTATTAGGACGATTTCTTGTTGCAGTCCATTTTCATACTGGTGGAAGAGCGATAAACATTACTGGAATTGTGGATCTCTAAACTAATTGTTTAATAAACACCAAACTGTTGCCTCCTTGTATATTTTGACATTATAAAGTTCGCTAATTTGTTCAGCAACATTACCCTTTGGTCAAATTAAATCGAATCAACTTATTTGTGGATCAACTAAAAGTTGGTGGTCTCCAATCTATGTGCGGGGCGGCGCCGCTCTCGCCCGCATTCGGCACCGCGTAAATAATTCACACGTTCAGGAACGATTTGGCCGACTCGGATACCGCATGTAATTCCACATTTTCACGCCGAAAGGTTTCCAAGCACGCATTAAAGTTTTTGTCCGACCCCCCCACCCCGCCTATTCTCGATTAATTTTCCGAATTCTATTCCCCAACTTATTTATTGAGAGGGCGTGGGCGTTTCGTAAATACTTTACTTAATTGACACCCGAAGCTCCGAACTCTGCGTTAACCCTATAAATTATTCATTTACAGTAGTGTAGATGACAATAACTGTATTATTTCGTCTCTCTCTGGTATAATATAATGATCTTGTTACGCTCAGTGGGGGTATCGGATCTTGTTAACATATGTTAGTGACTAGAATTTCTGAACGCGTAGGTTTAATTAATTACCGCGTGTCATTAATAAGAAGGAAGGCGGTGTGGTGTAATGTTAACTGGGGTGTGCGTAATGTAAGGCGACACCGCGGTAGGTACGTGATCCGCGCCGGAACAAGCGGCGCCGACGCCACACATGCCACAGTGTCACCGCGACGCCGCCCGACGTCACGTCACGCACTCCTCATTTGTCACACATGTCTACCAAAACGGTGACTTTTATGTCAATTAAAGTTGTAGCTACGGATTTGCGAATACCTACAATATTCTGAAGCAATTTGGATCTATTTCCTGGAAGTTGAACACTTCATTAACCACAAACATTATCAATGCAACACTGTATCTGTATTACATAATAGTCTAACTAAATTTTTTAACAAAAAACTCTAACGTGACGTCATCGTCTATAACCTTTTTAACAAAGTGTCATCGATCTGGTGCACTTGGGAGCTTTCCATTAGGTGTCAAACAGTCGACTTCAGTCTGTTCTTGTTTGTCACCGGCGCCCGTCGCGCGCTCGCCTGCCTGCTACCCTCTCTACACAATATAAATGGTGTTACAGTGAAAAATCGTCTCCATCGCGACGTGGAGAGGCATCAGCCGAGCACTTTTCCTAGGTAAACCGTTGGTAGGCCGTAACGTAACAAAGAGGCGTAGTTCCGAAACAATCAAATTAATTTTCTCCGTTGTTGTTTAATTAGCGCGCCGACTCTTGGATGGCGCGGCGGGCGGCCGATGTTTATCATCGGATACAATCGCACCCCGCGGCCCCCGCGCCCCACCCGCGCCTCTCAACCAAACCCATTATTATCAAAGTCAAGACTGTATACCCAAGTAACTTTGGTTCGTCACTCCTGCTGCCATTGTTATTATTAGCGACATTGTTTAGCCTAATTGACTTTGGCGTAAACAAATCGCCTGATCCTACTAATTGTGTAATCTTTTTGTTTCAGGTAATCTTATTAGAGTGCTGTGATATAATTTTATGGAGGAAAATGTCTGTATCCGGTAAAACGTACGTATGTATATATGTATATTAGTGTGATACCGTCATCAGGGTGGTTAAAGCGTGGGGGATACTGTTATCGGGGGGTGAAAAATATGAAACAGAATAGTTTGTATGAAGCCTCACCGAGTTAATCTGAAGCCATATTTAATTAAATTGTGAGGATAGGTGGACGTCGCCACTGTCCATTCCGTAGACTACAGCCTTTCAGTGCGGACGACTTGTGTACCCATGCATACCCAACGTTTCTGCTATATTCGTTTCCTCATTAGGTGAGCATACATTCGGTTCTATATCTTTTATTGTTACTTTTATTTACCGTGTGACGTGTTACTTAACGAAGGCGCGGATGCGATGAACATTTGCTCTACAAACTTTTCTTTAATAATGCGGGCTCTTTTGTAAATCACTTCCTTACATATTAATTAGTCAAGTGTTATATTCAATTCGTCGTTAAAACTTTATCCGGGAAATATTTTTGTCTCGAAATTCAATGGAAAAGCATAAAATTTTGACTAATTGGCCACTCCCAATATAAATTCCGACGTTAACGTGTATGCGGAGTTAATAAGAAAAACCTCGTGTCGGTTTGCGCGTCACTCGGGCTGCAGCGGGACCTAATCTAATTATCCAGCACGCTCTTCAAAAACCTTCAAGGAGCGAGTGCAAGCTGTTTGCTCCATTCTTTCTCTCTCCATTTTCTCGCCCACTGACGCACCACAATGTATATAATTGTTTTTGACGATTCAATTATACGATCCCACCATAACTCGATACGTACCTACTTATAGTGAACGAATTATACTTAATTCGCCCCAACGGTAAGGGATTATTTTCAACGGCTGACCCGCGCCGACCTGACCCCATCCTCTGACCTCGGCGCGATGATCTGCACCCTTCATTCGACTAACCTGTTTTACGAGATTAGCGCGATAAACACTTTACCTAGTGGAATATTAAACGAACTTCCTCTGAAGTATACAAAGTTATTTTGTGAAATTATTACAGCGCCCTCGTAACAAAGTAAAAGGTAGAACCGCGCGAGAACACGTATTACCAAAGTAGCAAGACAGTTTCCTCATTCAGAAATTAACTCGTAAGTATTACGTATCCAACTGTGTATTTTATGTAAAGGGAAGTATCATTAACGCGAGTTTATATCAAGCTACTTTTTAAAACAATATCGTTATAAAAAATTGTTTTCCATTTTATAAAAGTCTATTATTTCTCTAGCTATAATGCTAGACTACACTGTTCTCATAAATTCCTATCCTAAAGCGATCATAAAAACAAACGCCTACCCGAAGCTCCGTAATTGGAAAAAGGATTTAATCAAATTGGAAAATACGGTGCAGCGCCACTTAATATTAGCGCGGAGTCGTGAGCGTATAAAGTAACATACGGCTAGTGTATTTCGTCGACGGACTAAACGGCTGAGCTTCGAGGCTCGTATTTGTAACACGGCGGGTTATTAATAGCCGCGATAGCGAGGTGGCCCGCGGCAGAGCACGATATTTGGGAAATCCGGATTTGCATAGGATAATGGGGAGCGCCGGTGCAGCGCAATGTACGCGACGCCTTGCACTCTACCTGCCACCGACGCCGGTTGACTCGCTGCATACGTAACGACACGTCAGCCCCATGTGGGTTTTAAACTAACTCCTCCAAGAATGACTTTGCGCTATATTGTGCAATCTGATGCAATTTAGTTAAAAAAATAATAAACATTATTAACTGGTACTGGCACACTGTATTACATATTCATAACGTCCAATTTCTTTATCCGAATCATTTTGCAGTTTTGTTTACGTGTAAAGACTGATGTCTAAGGCGATAAGTCCGACATTTACTATTGTTGAGGTCTAATAAATCGCGATAACAGGATTATTTTCGTAATAAACGCAATATTGTGCTAGAAGAAAATATAAAATCAATGCGTTAATTCTCTTAAAATTTGGAAAAAGTGGTCCCATTATGTATTCTGAAATCGCAATGCAGCACGAGCAATCAGGGTGTTTGTCTGAAAACAGCCATTAATGCGGCAAAAAAATAGGAACAAAACTATGATAATTGGCGAGGGGTGTAGCGGCGGGTGTAGGGGGCGGGGGCGTCGGTCGCGTGCCTGATGTATGCGCCGCCGCCGCGACGCCCAGACCCGCCGGCGCCGCGACGCCGCCCCACAATGCAGATATCGTGCATTCGACTCCATTGCATACCGACGCCTGACAACCGTCCTCACGCCTTCACCCTTTATTGCCGTTTACGACCACGCGAAGCTCGCCCGACACGGAGCAGCCCAGCCTGCGCCCACGACACAAGCATCGGAAATCGACCGCCACACGAATCGATCCATGCCGTACAAATTCCAAATCTACGCGTTGCAGGCCCACACTTGATTGATGACCCACGTAATGACCCAGGAAACTATTTCCTTCGTATTTCCTCCACTCAATAAAACATCGAATATGCTTATTTATGTGTCGGTGTCAGTTTATTTGGAGTTTTGTCAATGCGGCCTGTAGTGCCGACTACACTCCAAAGACCGTCATTTGTCAAGATTATGGCTGTTCGGGGATTGAGATATGAAAGCGGTTATTGTTTTGAATATTTTTCTTTTATGTATTATATATATCCAATAATATTATGTAGACTTACGATGCCCGATGAATCGATGATACAGAATTTAATTACTGTAGTGAATTAACGACTACTATACATATTTAATACTTCCAATGTTATAACTTA
Organism: Lithophane leautieri; assembly: GCA_949152455.1. Classification (NCBI taxonomy): domain Eukaryota; kingdom Metazoa; phylum Arthropoda; class Insecta; order Lepidoptera; family Noctuidae; genus Lithophane; species Lithophane leautieri. Next base: position 7,790,516 of record OX424462.1, on the reverse strand, counting down.
ATCAAAACAAACATTAATTCGCGGCTCAAGAGTTAATTTAACGTAGACCCCATTACGAAAGTAACTAAAGTATGTTTTGACCTTTCGGCGGCGGTCATGCGACCTTATAGATGAGTTGGCACAATTAGCACGTACAAAACTCGTCAGTCACGGCTTGGCGCCGAGTGGCAATTACGGTATTTCATCCTCAATAAAAGTGCACTCAGGCGCCGCCAGCGTTGGAGAAAGCTCCCGTCGCCTATAAAGCTAATGTGGACATATAAAGATTTAAATGACGCCTCTGGACGCAGACGCCAGGAAAACCCGGCGATATGGTCACCTCGTACACCCTCATATTCACTGACGTACAAATATCCCAAGACGACGATATCACAATATATATTATTAGGGCGTGCGTTAAAAACACACTTGAGAGAGAAAAAAACAAATCCACTCACACAAATACAAGCGTGTACAAATACACCGAAAAGTTGACATGAATGACCTTCGACGTTTTCAGTAAACAACCTTTTTATACTCTGTATTTTGTGCCCTCCGTTCACAAAAAAACTCTTGAACCCTTTCCAAATAGAAACTTATATTGCAAAAACTTTAACAAATAAACTTCAGGAAATACTTTCATCCGACACTTTCGAGAGCCATCATGACTCTACGTTAGTGTCAGTGAAGGAAAAGGAAAACATTTTCCAATATTTACCTCATTATGTAGAGGTATAGTCAAAATAACGGCAGTCGTATAGCGTGTGAGCAAACATTTTGGCTATTAATCTGGGAATACTGTGCTATATCGGGGTGCTGGAGGCGGCACATTTATTTTATGTGCCGGCAATGTTACATACGCCATAAAAGTCGTTAGGACGGGCGTAACGTCTCGCCGTCGTCTTGCCCGCTTTAATTATACCTAGATAATGCGGCGCCGACTGTGCCCCGCCGCCCCATATCGCACCGCGTCGTGCCGACCCGTGCCGCGCCGCTCGCAACCTTCGCGACATTAACGTAACACGATGCAATAACACAGTGCCACTCTTCCTAATGTACCCGGCCGTACACAATAATTCCCTCTATTACCCACATTCGGAACATAAAAGGGCAATGTAAACGGAACAAAGTTTCGTTTTACATCGTAAATCATTGCGGTTAATAATTTCACTCTGTTTAGAAAATTGATTTATGTCTACATATTTACGGGCTTTTAAGGCTTTAGTAAATGAAATACGCACGGTCTACGCGAACATTGTTTACGAATGAGATACTCGGGAAACACGCGCTTTAGACCAGACACCTGGATCTTAAGACCTTGAAGTTTCAGCTAGAACTGGTTAGCATTTATTTTGTTTAAACAGACCAATTATCCTCATGTTTTTCCTTGTTTGTATTCGGTTTCATATACCTACGTGTTATGAACCTATTATTTGACCTGGTGCGTCATATTTGACTCCTGAAAGCTTAGGAAAACTACCTATTTGCGTCTTGAGACATTGTACAAATATTTTTTCACACCAACAACGGCCAGATTGTTACTTCCTCGCGATGTTATTGTAGTCTCTCTTTGTTCTACGCGCTCGTAGCACTCTCGTAGCACTTGCTACGCTTTTCACGAAAACAGATTGTTGTTGGTCGTTTCATTGCCGGGGACATCAAGCGTAAGGAAAGGTTTTGTTCATTTGGAAAGATCTTTACACTTATTTCTTAATGTTTATAGTTCCAAACAAAAATATTTGTTGAAAAATGTGAGTTTGATGAAATTAGGCTCATTTAAAGTGGTATAAACTGAAAAGAACAAAGCCACATAAATATTTGAAAGTAGCAAGTTATATTTCGTGGTTCTTGGACGGTCTCTAGACGGGTGTGTGTCGAGTCGCGCCACGTTGAAGGAAGGGGTCGGGCACAAGGCACAGATGGAGATTTATCACGCCCGCCGGAGCCGAGACTACAAGTTCGCGCATTAAACGAGTCCGGGACATTAGCCGCCTGCAAGATGCCGCTCGAGATCATAATTAAGTGCCGCCCAATTTATCGGTGCGACCCGAGCCCGAAAACTCCTCTTAAACTTCCCTTATCGTACGTAGTAAAGGCTCTTTATTTTGTAGTTAGTTCTCTCCACGTTCATCACCTTTTATCTCTTCTTCGGTTGTGATTTTGTTTACTGCGATATTTATATAAATAACTACTCCAAACAGAATGTGATTGAAAAAACAGTTCCTATTCTTCACAAAACATCGTGTAATTATCAATCCTATTATTAGTTGTATCTTTATCTCGCTTCAGTGATAAGCTCTTGTGTTTCTAGCTAGGAGTTACCTAGATCACAGAAGCTTATAATAACAACTAATTTGCATTATCCGGGCATCCGAGCCTACATATAATGTAGATAAAAAACAGACTGGTATAGACCAAATACTGAATGAATGGATATAATTTAAACTTTTAAGCTATTTTTCTATTCTTCAATAGCTCTAATCATATTTGCCTTTTCAATCATTCAGTTACAAATAAAAGTTGTATGATTTACATTCTGTACCGGGTGTAGCATTTGTGTTACGACGACTAGTGTAAACAGTGGCCGCATGTGAATTCAATTGTGAAGACAGTAAACGAATCCGAGTCGCTGACGCTAATGTAAACGAGGCATGACATTGGTTGGCATGGCAACCGTCCACTTCGATCACATAATGATCGCATTTTTTTTTTTTAGGTTATTCTTTAATTCTTGCTAGTTTTCTTATACAATAAGTATTCAATTTCCATATAATCTTTTCAATAAGCTATGTTTATTTTCTATTGCTTCTCGCGACTGTAATGTTTCAATTAATTAGAAGCTCTTGAATAATACCTATAGTCTACAGTTTTAATTAGTAATAAAGACGCTATCGAACACTTGTATTCGAATAAATGACAAAACTAATTAAATTAAAAAACCCCCGACAAAAACAAAGCATCTAGTAAACTTTTTTTTTTTTATAACTTAGAACACTCGATCAAGTCACCTTTCAAACAAAACAAAAAAAAAACTAAATCGGTTCAGCCGTTTGGCAGCTACGATGGCGCAGACAGACACACAGATACACACGTTAAACTTATAACACCCCTCTTTTTCCGTTGGGGTTAATTATAACAATCTTAGAATCTGCCGTTCTAGCCGAAATAATTAACGCAGTGTTTTATAATTATTTTGCAAATAATTACCTAAACTTCCTTCAATTACACATGAATTGCGAGATAATTGTTTCAAAATGTATTGAAGTACTTAAATCAATCATTACCAGCACAATTTTTACATTTATTTAATTATTTTTCTTCCATATAAATTATATTTTTAAATATTAGAATAAAGAAATATATAAAAACATTTAAAAATATAAGAAATAGTAGCCCACCGGTATCGGGATCAGGGAACCAGCACAATAATTATTAATCTTATTGCCAAACAATAATCCCACGTACATTTATAAAGCCTGTCCAATTCTTGATTTATAAACAAAACTATATAGAGATTAATATCGAAATGCAATCTGAAACTCGCCAAATAAGCTGCATAGTAGCAAGATAGACACTAACTATCGTATACGCCGACGCCAAGGTTTTGTGAAAAGAAACCGATATCGTTCAACGTTTTCTATTAACTTCAGTACAAAAGCAGAGAAAATACCGTTACGGAAACGTCCTAGAAACCTTTGTTGTGATACAACTATTGTTGTCTGTAACTAATACAGATAACCGATGTTGAAAGTCAAAAATCTTCTTGTGTTTAGCTAGTTCTGTTGTGTCGCTCGTATTTTGTCATTAGTTCTCTGTATCTTTAGAACGTCTAGATGAAGAAGCATCAGATGACCTCATTATCATTGAGAGGTTAAGCTGAGACTAGTCTAAGCTAGTTTAGGCGGTAAGGAAGGTTGCTTAATTTATCCGTGCGGATCGGACTGGTGAAATCCGGAATCCGGGCGAGTGTTCACCCCCTGAATAAGCAAGAAAGTCAAAGAGAGTACCGGTACTTGGAATCACGCGCTCCGTCTGGCTGCTTAGACTAATTACTGCAGCAGCAGGGTTAAACTGGTTAGTCGGTGCGAGGCGGCGCGCCGGGTAGTCCCGTATCGTCGTGTCGCATCAACTTTGCCGCTTAGTTCACTAGATTGCACGTGAAACACGTGCACGCGGTCCGTTTGTTTACCTACGTAGGTACCTTTACTCTCAAAGTCTGAGTCATGCGTTACAAATGCTCACTACATTGCTGTTATACATAACATAATACACCTGAAATGTATGATGTTTTCTTTGTCACGAATATGGAAATAGACATAGAAAATGTAAGTATTAGAAAATAACTTCATTAGACCAGATCAGCGAAAGCGGTAGTCGGTCGTCTTTAGAAATTGGCATATTTATTAATAAAAAGATAGAGTTAACACATCACGTCTCATATTTACTATTTGACTTCTTTCGGCCTAGAGTATTAGAAAAAATACTTTGCTTTATTCGGCAGTTTGAATTCGGTGAGTCAAGTCTTGAGTAACAATTAGAAAAATAATTGTGTTCTTCCAAAAATATTCGTGCATAATTATGTAATCTGGCGTTTTTTATTGGTTTTGACTCAGGCAAACCTAGTCATAGCATATCCAGCGATTCATTCTAGTGGTTCTTTGAAAGTGTTTCTAATGCAAATATTACGACTTTCCGTTGGCTAATAACATCTTAAAAACTTGGCAGTGCTGTGAAACTGAAACACAAAACCTCTCAGCGAGCGCCTAAAGGCATTCCTCACGAAAGCGTTCACTGACCTAATGTTTTTTCACCCCACGCCACGTTAGTAAAACAGGCAATTTACGCGAGCCTATAAGTAACAAGATTCATTAAGGCTGTTACAAAGTGGCGCGGGCGTTCTTAAAGCGAATGGCCCTCGAGCTTGCAGCGTTCATAATGGCCGTACGAGCCGGCCGAGGCGCCGCCGCCGCGCGCAATTTAATGAAACACCTGGAGAGGTCGCGCTTGCTTCCGTTGCATTAATCTTACACCCGTGGTCCCCGCGGCCGGTGCCGACTCCAACACCCGGCCGACACCTACGACACTACCCTTTACTAAACATTTATTTGCTTACATTTGAATGCAGAATTTTGCTTACAAACCTAACTTTTATGACAGTATGGAGCCCTAAGCTTCGACATTACCGTTTAAAAGTGGCCAACTAATATTAAAGCCGGGATAAACAAGGAGTGACCGTGCGGCGGGCACTTGCCGGCGGCAACGGCAAAAGTGGCCGAGATAACTCCGTGCACGAATGCATATTTTAACGTTAAGCTACGGCACCGCCATGCTAACTTGTTGGGAACTTCACCGGACTGAATAATTCTTACTTTAAGGCTTCTACAAAGTTTTTTTTTTTTTTCGTCGAGAGATGACTACTCGACGTATACATATAACCGTACCTAAGAATTAAATAAGCATGAGTGCTAATTACATTAACTCACTACTAACGGCTAGCTCAAAGTTTATTTAAAAGGATAAAAGTCTGAAGAAACTTGTATAAAATTAAAAAGTGATTTGTGTACAATCCGCCCAAAGTAAATCAGTTCTTTAGCTCCTGTGAAAACTTAAATAACCAAAAGTTTACTGCTAAATTAACTTTCGAAGAAAAACTTTTCTGGGTGGTTCAAATTTTTTGCCCGTTATGGGATGAGTAGGGGAGCCTTTTTTATTTGTCACTACAATGGTTGATAGCTATTTGCCTTTAGCACTTAATGATTTAGGGGTATGAGGAACAGGGTGTAAAGTTCACTCATTCACCATAGATGGGAGGATCCTCCGACCAGACGGTTGTTGTGTCTGGCGGGCAACTGCCCAATGATTGATATTGGATTTTTGTATATATGTTCACTGCACGGTAAACTCTAATTGCGCGATGCAGGATTTTTGTGTGACGTCGGGTCTTTAATGCGTTGTTCGAATGTGGCGATGTAGGTACCGCCACAATTATACCAACTAACAGCTCTAACATGTTTGACCTGACAAGAATATCGCCATCAATGGATGGTAATTTCCTTATTGGATATTCAAATGAGTGAAATAGACTTAAATTCTGATCAAAATTAATGTGTGAATATTCGTAGTCAATTAGATATTGGCTAATTCTTTCGTCTGGTAGGCGTGTTCGATGTTACGTCAGCTACACGCGGGCGGCGCCGCCCAGAGGCCACGATAAAAAATACTGCGCTCGGCGCCAAGCGTAAACACGCGCCCCTCTCGCATGACGCCTCATTAGCCACTCCCCTGTGCCTCTATAAATCATTTTAAATTCAAATTCTACTTACTTTCAGAATTGACTTTGCTTACCTAATTCCCTTCCCGACCACAAAATTTTGCAAATTAGATTCCACCTTTCCCTCGCTCTGGCTTGTCGAAAAAATAATTTGCGGCATCCGGCGCCGGATCTTAGTCTGCTCGTGATCGTGTTACCTACCTCTATCACTCGATTCAAGCCTATGGACCTTTTAATAACCTCTTCCCTTCGGGACATCCGACCCTGATTCGAAATCTGGCTTCTGTTACATTATACATACAAATTATTCTACTTATTAAATGAACCAAGAAAACCCACAGCTTTATTCACATTCTTCACACCACCACTGTCCGAAGAGAAAAATATATTTGGTGGCGATTTTTCTTATGTACTCGGATTTGATGTAAAAGAACTACTTATAGAATTACAAGTAAGATAGTTTTGTTGATGTCCTGTAAAAAAGTGCTTAGCTTTGTAGCAAAAAAATCTAAACCAAAAGGAAAAATCTGTTATAGCATCTTTCTGATTTCAATATAATCAATCCACAATAAAATAAAAAGAGTCAACGTAGAATTTTAAAACGGCTTGTGTATGTTAAACCTCCAGCAATATGTGTGGGCCACGTGCCGCGTGCGTTTGCTGCCTACTCGATGCAGGAGTTGGCACGTCTCATCGGCCGGTTCTATTTCCGTCTGTCCCCAAATATTTCTGGCACCCACTTACGTGCGTACAAGTGGACTCCGAGCCGTTTCGCGACGGGAGCGTGTCATTCATCGGCTCGTTACCTCATTGTTTTCCTCGTGTGTCGATTTATCCCGACGCGTGCCCGCTCGCCCAATAGTAAAATAGACGAGTCGAGATCGGCTCGTGCGTACGCCTGACCACGCATCGCCGCGCGTCGACGCCGTGTCACCGATACATCAATCGTGATCGAACGTTCTAATCGATTAACGACCGCACGCCTCGTCTGCCGGGCGCATTCTTCATGTCCTGTTGGCTGATTGCTGTTTTGATTAAGACATTTGCATTGAACTGCACACTAATACGAGCAATGAAACGACTGAATGGTATTTTGCTTCGTTGTATTGATGTGCCTAGCTGACCTTTTGTAAATAATTGTATTACTACTGTTGAAGTGTTGTGAAATGTTGTTTTTTTTTTAATTTAAACCTACCTGTTTAGATTCCAGTCCTCAGAATAGTCAGTTGGCAAACACACATCATAGTCCCAGCCAATGAGGTCATTCATAACTTCCCTAATGAGCGAGGTCGGCAAACTGAGATTCAGATTATCCAGTAATAAACTCTTGATACAGTTTCCGGGCTTGAAAATGGAAGAGGTTGCATTTGGCAGCGGCTGGCGCGATGGAGTAACAAGGTGTGGCGCGTGCCGACTGCCGGCGGACGCCGTTACTTTCGAGGGTTGTTCGTTATACACGTCATAGTTCCCGAGAGCACTCCGCCGCCTTACTGCTCTCACCTTAACGAGACACGAGCGTCTCGCTTCATTGATGTCTTTTTCGCTTTAATCGGGCACCAGTGCCAAGTCACAATGAGGTATATTCATCTCTAAATTCGTGTCGTTTGGGTTCGGTACTCGACACAGTCGGTACATTCCTTTCCCCTAGAACGTTGTTTCTTTATCTCCAGGAAGGAAGGCAGTGATGAAACTGACTCTCGGCTAACTCCTTATTGTATTGCAAGTGCGCATTGTTGTGTTATAAAGGACACGGCGAGGGTAGCGCGCTCGGTTTGCTCCTCGACTATCACACAAAAATGTTATTAGTTTTGGGCGGTTATTGCCTACCCTGCGCTCGTTCGACCCTCCCGTTGCCCTTCCTGAGAAAATAGGCCATATTGGAAGTTTTTGTTTAATTTTCGGGGCTTCATATGTATAAACATGTCTTGCGTTACGTTACGCCTTATATGCTTATTTGTTCTGTTTTTCTCAATATTGGACAGAGAACTAGATTTTTTGGGATAAAAAGCTCGTAGTTGATTTCAAAGCCATTTCATAAACAAGGGTAAAGCGTAAAATAAAAGTTCGGGGATGAACAAAAGGGATGTTAAACGAACAAATGTAGAGGCGTAGTGATCGAAGAGCAATTAATGTGTCGTAATGCGTATGGCGGGCGAATGTAGCGTGGTCATCCGTTTGAGGCGGCCGGCCATTTGTATCCGCGCGGGCATCCGTCACGCTAATCGCCGCGCCGATACACCTGCAGCGGCTTGCTCTCGCCGCCGATACTCGCATAAATAATACCAGCATTATACGTATTGATAGCCCTCCAATTTAAGCACTCCACATCAAACCACATCAGAGTCAATAGAATACATTAATCATTACTCACAATCGACCACGAAAACATTAAACTAAACTCGCCCAATACAAACACAGCTGAATGCTTCCAACAATAAACTTATCTAACGTTTCCAAACTGTGGCAGCTAATAAATAGAAGTTTGATAAACCCAACAGAGTTATCATAGTAATGATGAAACGTGATCACCCATTCAAGTTTCACAAACGGGTTGGTTCGAATCGAAACTCGGCTAAAGTAGACGGCACGGAGTAACAGGAAATAATAACTTTATCCCGAGCTTAAACTGTGAGAGGACCGTCCAACTAACATTATGCCTGCCAGTAACAAGTTAATCTAAATGCAGCCGACTGCTTCCACTAGCTAGTTGTAGCACGCATCGCCGAAGTTTAATAACTGAGAAAATTCGGAACATGTCTGCATCTGATTCAGCTGCAGCCAAAGATTCACACTTCGCGATGTTCGCTGATAGAGATACTGACGTATAGCTAGGCTTCGTCTGCACAAGCAACTGTAGTGATATCATCGGGCATGCTTTAGAAAAGTTACTCGGTAAATCACTTCCAAGCTGTTCCGCGGACATTATCAGCAAGGGAGTCCCCTAGTGGAGTACTGAATATTCAGATGGCGTTTGTTTGTATACGTATTTCTTTGAAACTGCGATAAGAGCTTTTCCGTTTTTTCACCGAATAAAATATGGCGCAGGAGGCTCGGCGTGCGACGATAAAACGTCCGCGAAGATCTTCCCGTCACGTAGTGCGACAGTTAATTACATGGATGTAAATAAATCATCATAGACGGGTGCGGCGGAGGGCTTCGATTTCGAAAGGCAATTATCTCGCGCCTCATTGACGACGAAAATGAGCGGAGCGAGGAGCGCGGCCGCCCCCGACACGCCTCAGAAATATTTGACACCGCCTAAGTCGCGGTTATAAGGAAAAATCGAGTGGAGGATTTCTGGCGGCTACGTGCCCGGCTCACGGCAATTGTGATGCATGGAGGGATTTCCGCACCTTCGGCCGATATTGAGCCGAAACCGTGGTCGCCCGCCGCCCCGCTACACATATTGCTTATCGGAATGATATCGAATGAGGTCCGCCATTTTCGTCTATTCTCAAAGCCCAGAAATGTCGGTTACCTGCGGCGTATAGCTCTCATATCTATTGCATTTTCCACTTACGTGCCATAATAGCGTCGTCGTCGCCCTCGAATGTGAACGTAACCAAACATTACGATACAGATACATATCTATGGGGCGAGGAGCCTTAATACATACCATTATTTATAAGTTAACTGTATATGAATGCGTTGTTAAAGTTATCCGCATACTAACGTAAATATTTATCAATTCCAGGGTCGGTGTAACCGCGAGAAACCACCTTGCAAGTATTTCCATCCACCGCAACATCTGAAGGATCAGTTGTTAATCAACGGGCGGAATCACCTAGCACTCAAAAACGCACTCATGCAGCAGATGGGCCTGACGCCCGGCCAGGTGCTCCCTGGCCAAGTCCCAGCTGTGGTGAGTCACCCAAGCTACGCTCCCTCCTACTACCGAAGCTTCGAGCGATCGGACCTCCACACTAATGTAGGTATTCAGTATGCACGCAACACGCTGCTTTCGGTGTTACTCGCTACTCTGTATTTTTATTATTATTATATTATAAGCGTTCTTATTATTGAAACACGTAGACTTTATAACGTATCGAGTTTAAGTTGTGCCTCGTAAATGTGTCCGTAACTAGTTAGAGAAATACCAAATAGGAACTACTCGTAGGTTGGTTCTGCGCATTGAAAATATTTTCATCCGTAAGTAAATTAACTCGATTCCCTCGTGAAGTTTTCTCGGAAACTTAATCATGTGCACGTTGAAAGTTAATGGTAATTTACTTTCTTGAAGGCAGCACAGCCGTTCCTGCAACTAGTTCCGCGCTTTAATTTAAAGTTTCGCTTCGAGTGCGTGAACTTGCTAAACAAAGACAGAAGTAATCTGTGTATTTATTTAAGAATATAGATAGTCTACTAATTTTCAGGCACAGCTTAAACTTTGCCGCCAAGGCCGATCGCTCCCCACTGCTTGAGCATGTTTGTACGAATCGTTCCTTAAGTGGCATGACTATTCTCCAAACTTACTCACATGTGTATGATCTGGGTATAAGCGGTAATGCAAATTAAATCACCGGACCTCGTCCTCCTCACTGTTCACACTGTCGCTAACTACGCGGCCCGACACCTCGACCTTCTTCTTCGCACCGCCTCAGCGCCCTGCGCTTACCGCATCTATACTCTCAAGCTTTCGGATTTACCTATCGCATCTAGTAGTCAGAGATCATAGTCACGCCGATACGACGCAGCCGTGAGTCGGTGCGAGGATTGAGGTGGAGGCGGTTTGGCGGTGGCGCGGGCGCAGACCTGGCCTCGCACGATGAGTAGCGTGTTTGTGTGGTTTTGTGTCGAGGTGGGCGGCGTGGGCGGCGCGGGCGCGGCAGCCAGCCACCTCGCCGCGCTGGACCCGATCAGTCTGGCGCTGCTCGCCCCGCAGGTAATAGCCGCCGCCGCCGAGCGCGACGACACCACCGGCCCCTAGCATCCTGCGCCTCTTCTCTTCCACACACATGATAGGCACACCTTCAGCACAATAATGCACTCTTAACCAAGGAATGTAAGCCCTAATTCACCCCCTCCCGGTATATCCCCTCCCTTTCTCTTCTGGTGGCCGGTGGGTAGCTAGACTGGATAAACCGTATGCTTATTTAATATTTCTATTCGTCTCTCTATGATTGCATGTGATTGCTTGTTTGGCTAACGATTTTTTGGATATTAACTTTTTATTTTTGAAGTTTGTAGTGCTTTTGTAAATAATGAGTGTCGTGTTCAAAGCAAGCATAAAGTGGGCTTATAAGATGCGTTCAATAAGTTATAAGAGATTGCGTATTTTGATAATAAGAAACTAACATCGTTGCTAACGAATGAGTAAATGTACAAGTATACTGAGTGTTAGTGTTGGTGTGGTGTGCAGGCGACGTCGCCGTACCTGTCGGGCGTGCCGGGCGTGGGCTCCACGTACGCGCAGTACTACGCGCCACAGCTTGTGCCAGCCGTGCTGGGCCATGACCCCTCCGCCGCTGCCGCCTCGCCGCTTGGCGTCATGCAGCAGCCTGTGCTGCAGCAGAAATTGCCGCGCACTGACCGCTTAGAGGTAAGCATGAACTTCGATACACTAATAACCCTTACCGTCTACACTCGAGTAGTGCTTCCCCATATTGCCACTTAATTATGCCGGGGACCGACCCATATTTAATTATTGCAGTTAATATCGTATTTATCTGAGGTTCAATTGTTTTAAATCTGAAACTTTAGGAGTAAACTGTCGAGTGGTTATTAAGTGCATCAGATTAAAAGTATGTCGGTCCCCGCAGCAAAATTTGGGCTGATATGCCGTTTGCCCGTCCCCGTGTGTCTGTTGGCGCGCGGGCGCACTGGCCCGGTGCGCCTGCGTTTGCTTCGCGAGCAGCACTCGCTTTCTCCCTCTGGTGAAGGACCTACACTGTTGGCACAAACTCGGCTATGTTGCGCACGCTTATATCTGCCAAATAGGTGAATTAGACGAGCTATCGTTTACCACCGGCGAATAAGTGTCGATTTGCGCTTACAGTGTAGACGTGCCGAACGCTTCACATTCGTAAATCAAATACATTAGGCAAGAATTAGGCATTATGGAAACTCTTTCCGGACTAAATTAATTTGAAGATGCGACGGATGCGTAAATCGTTAGATTAGAAAAATATTAGGTAGTCTCCCGATTAGAATAACCAATCACAAAGCGGCGTCCGGTCGAGGTCAATGGTACAAGTAAATTGTATAATGTGACAAAACAAAGTATATAATGCCACACAGACCTTTGTTCACGCGCTACCTCTATCCAGTTAAAGTCGCAGTCGTGACTTTGTAAGAGTAAATGAATAACAAATATACGTGACGCATTGCAACGCGCACTTGCATCGCGTGGTATGTATCGGCGGCGCGCAGGCGTGAGAGTAGGCAGAGGGTAGATGAGCGCGACGCGCGAGCGGCGGACATGCTGGTGTGTGGTGGTGCAGGTGTGCCGGGAGTTCCAGCGCGGCGCGTGCAAGCGCGCCGAGTCCGAGTGTCGCTTCGCGCACCCGCCGCCGCCCGTGGCCGCGCACGACGACGGCTGTGTCACGGTGTGCATGGACGCCGTCAAGGGCCGCTGCGTCCGCGACCCCTGCCGCTATTTCCACCCTCCCCTGCACCTGCAGGCGCACCTTAAGGCGCAGGCGCGCGGCGCGGTACGCCACCAGGCTGCACGCTCTCGCCTCGCTCGCTCGCGCTCGCTTCTGTTCTTCCGCTTTGTCTCGCTCGCCGCGACGCCGCTTACGTTCGCAGAGCTTTGTTCTGTTCAGTTCGCGCCGGCTCGCGCCACGCTTCCGTCGCACTCACGCTTCACTTTTATTTTATTTTTATCTATCGCATAATATCACCTTACGCCGAGCTTTAGGTGTATTCTGTGCATCTACTACATCGTTATTGTTTCTGTCCCGTCCTGCGACGCTTCGCTTCACGTAGACGGCCGCCGCAGCCCAGCAGCCGACAGCGAGCGCGACTTCGGAGCCGGGCAAGAAACGGCCGGCGCCCACCGAGCTCGAGCCGCCACCGGTACAACGCCAGCTTTGCACGCTTCTCCTCCGCTCCCACTCCCGCCCGCACGATCCCTCCGCGCGCCTCTCCCTCCCGCAGCGGGCGCGGCGGCGCGGCGCCAGGGCCTACCCCCGCCCCTCGCGCCACGCCGCCGCCCGCCCGCAGTGAGCCCTCCGCCCGGAGCCCTCCGTTCAACCGTCTGTTTCTCGTTTCAGATGGACATGAAAAGCGTCGGATCCTTCTACTACGATAACTTCGTAAGTATCTCGTGTATAACTGTGGCGCTTTTCTCGCGTCCTTCACTATCCGACATGCCACTCATGTCGTACTCTACTTTCCGCAGGCCTTCCCCGGCGTGGTGCCGTACAAGCGACCCGCCGCCGACAAAGCGGGCGTGCCCGTGTACCAGCCGGCGACGACCTACCAGCAGCTGATGCAGCTTCAGCAGCCGTTCGTGCCCGTATCATGTGAGTACCCCGCGCCCGCCACGTCCGCCCCGCCGACCGCGAGCGTGCCGTCCGGAGCGTCCGCGCAGCCGCCGTCCGCGTCCGCGCCCGCTCCCGCTTCGTCCGCGCCACAGCCGCCGCCCGCGCCCGCGCCCGCGCCACCCCCCTCTCCGCCCGCTGGCGACCCGGGCACGCCCGACCCGGCCGCCATGGCCAAGGAGGTGGCGCAGAAGAACTACGTGGCGGCGCTCGCGTTCGCGGCGCAGCACTCGGCCATGGCGCAGGCGGCGGCCGCCTACACGCAGCAGGCGCTGAAGGCGCGCGCCGGCATGCAGCACCACGCCGGCCTCATGCGCGCGCCGCACATGATGATGCCGCGCGGCTGGCCGGCGCCGCCCATGCCCGTGCCCTACTACCAGCAGCCGTTCATGTACGCGGTGCCGCCGCCCACGCCGCCCGCGGCCGCGGCGGCGGCGGCGGCGGCGGCTGCGGCGGCCGTGAACCCCTACAAAAAGATGAAGACGACATAGAGTGCGACACGCGCGGTCGGCGGGGCGCGGGACGCGGGGTCTCCGCGTAGAGACTCGTACGTGTGCGGCCGAGTGTCCCGCCCCGGCCTGTCGGGGCGGCTAGCGCTAGGCGTGTTGTCACATTTGTATTGTATTATTGTAAGGACGAAACGAGCGGCGTCGCCCTCGCGGATGTCTCGGTAGTTTTACGCTATATATATATACTACTGTATCTCTACTCACTTACCGTTATTACCCTATGCGTGTATATTTCTCGTATCTACGATCCCGGTAATAATAACGCTTGAGATGCATGACTGTACGTTTTTTTATTACCTCTTGTCGATCGTCGTTTATCGTGAGTACCTATCGTCGTACTGAGAGTTGAGCGCTTGGTCCGTCGATCCCGCTACGTACACGCTTGTTCTCGAAGGAGCTCCGCACGGGTGCGCTTTGGCCGATGTGTCGCTCCCGTACCTACTAGTGGTTACCGGCTTGCAGCAGCAGGCCCGCACCTAACACAGCCGCCTTCTAATTTTCGCATGGAATAGAATCCACCACCCCTATACGTTTGGCTCATCAGGTATTATTCTCATTATTCTAGTGGCTCCTGTGTGCGCTAAGTGTGCCGGCGTGTTCATCAGTAGTGGCGCGGGAGTGACGGGCGTCACTCCCGCAGTTTTCTTTCGGTCGCACCTCCTTCTATTTATTTTAAACGCTTTCTGTTACATGCCTTCCGAATGACGCTTCGGCTGCGTCCGCATTGCAATATTTTGTCGCTTTTTGTGTCGGGACGGAAAGGCTGTGCGCCCCCCAACGCGCCTTACGTGGTGTACACCGACGAGCGCGGACAGGTAACGTGTGCCGCGTGACGCACCGCGCCTGCGCACCGCACCGCACCGCGGCCATCACCGCATGCCGCTTACGTTAACGCCAGTCTAGGCCAGTCGTAGAGACCAGCCCGCCCGCTCCACGACACATGATTTGTTGATTTGATGCACACGCTGAGATACCACAGTTTAGTAAAAAAACAATACAACTAAGTGGTACAATCATAATCAAATTGTACCACGACCAAATTGACTACTACCCAGTTATACTATTTAATGCCAGAAGGCACATATTCCAGTGACAAGCAGGTTTGATCAGTGTATCAACTGTGCTAAGTGTTCGTTTATTGGTATTTACCGACGAATGTTCTTATATAATATTGTATTTACTATTCTGTGGCGTCTCCACGTTCAGTAAACAGCGAAACAAGTGCCGCGTGATGTGGGCTTAACGTTAACACATTAATTATTTAGATTAGTCGCAAAGA
Organism: Lithophane leautieri; assembly: GCA_949152455.1. NCBI lineage: Eukaryota > Metazoa > Arthropoda > Insecta > Lepidoptera > Noctuidae > Lithophane > Lithophane leautieri. Next base: position 7,774,994 of record OX424462.1, on the reverse strand, counting down.
GCAGTCCTCTTGTTTCACGGCACTGTATCCCGCGCCCCCTGCGCTCCCCCGGCTCGTCCGGCTCACGACCGCTCGCCTCGCTCTAACCAGTACGCTATCGAACGCATATCACCTCCTACACCTCTACGACTACCGCTTATTATATTCTGTTCAGAAACTCGAAGTCGATAAATTGATCATTACCTACTGTTTTGAATGACATTCCTGCTAAGAAATCTGTTGTTGTTGTAATTGTGTGTTATAGTAAAATGTATGGCCTAACTTTATTTAGTAATGATTAAACGAAAATATACATTTTTTCATACAGATATTAATGTTTGATATCCTTGTTACACAAGCCTATACCATCATCTCTGATTGATTTATCAAAAAGTAAAGAAGTAAATCTACCAACTTTGGACTCCGCATAGAACTTCAGAGCTTGCTTCTTCACTCGGCTTCTGTAGACGTACCTATTTAGTTTTAGTTTGTGACGCTTCTCGCGGGCTTAGTAGGCAGACAGACGCTTGTTAACAATGAGCAAAGAACAGACAAACACGATCACTACTAAAGCGGGCCATTCACAACAGCAGGACATTGGTGCGCTTGGTGAATTGAGCTTTAATAATAAACCTGAGTACACGCATCGAAGGAAGCCAATACGGAATACGACTAATTGTTCACATCATACTATGCTCTGACAGTACTTCCTTTCCTGCTGATACAGGTGGCAGGCAGGACTATCTATTCGGTGAACTATTTGATATACCGGCACTGCGGTACAGTCGAGGTACGAGGACGGCCCTGGCGGTGGCCGACTGGTGGCATCGCTTGTCAGCCGACTCATGATCTATCTGTCATCATCACACCATCTAGTCATTGTGCTGTAACTGTATCGATTATATTGTAATGAACAGTTGATGCTACAACTTACTTGTTGATGATTTTTAGTTTTGTATAGTGAGACATACTTGCTTTGAAATGTGGAAGAAGTCACTCTACAGTATTGCCTTGCTTACACCCGGTAAGATACAATCAGCTTACTATAATATCCTCAGTATAAGTTATTTCCTGTTTGGAGCCTATACTGAAACACGCCGCACGTCACTCGCATGAAATTGCAATATTAACTTCAAACGCTCTCTTTTCTAAATATGCTTCTAATATCTAATGAACTCGGCAGTTTCAGTACAGGGTCACTTTAATATTTGAAATTTAACGAAGCCATTTTACGAACTACTAAACAGTTGGCCGTTTTTATAATTAAAACTATAAACTTGCCTAATTTAATTAATAACATGTACATAATAAATGATTATTCAAATGCCGAGTCAACTGTTTAGTTCCCTGTGGAATTCACCTTTTGGCCAATATCAACTATCAACTGCTAATAAGGGGGTTTTTTTACACTCATTTTAAATGCTTTTTGTAAACAATTATTTTTTTATGCGTAGTTGGTAGTTGAAGTGACGATGGTGAAAGATGAAAACTCGAAGTGATTTGAATATAAGTTGTAAATGTAGAGAAGGGTCAATGTACCTGAAGTAGTTGCTAATGTAATCGTTTACACTCACTTCGATTTTTCTTACGACGCTTAAAATGCTTCGCCGTTGCGGCTTCAATTCCTCGCTTACGACTTGTTGAGGCCTCTCTGACGCTTGTTAAAGTGTTCACGTAGATGTAATAATATACTTGGTTTTCTTTTGTTTGTCGTACAGTAACCGCACTCTCTAATGGTCATTATGTTGCAGTTTGTACTACCACTAACATGTCACGTCCAGAACTGTCATGTAAGCTAAAGGTATAAATTTAATTTGTCTATTTACATTATAACCATGCCAACCTACCGATAAGCATGACGTCCTCTGTTCCTCTACTGAGAACATCGGGAGATCTAAATTCATCACTGCCGAGCAGACACATGTCGTAACTCTCCCCACACAGCCTCTTTTAGCTTTATTATAGCAACAGTTGGTATTTATGGGTACACTTTGGACGCTACAAACCTCTAGTACGCCCTCGCCCTGGTAAAAGTTGTCTAGCATCATGCTTTAGCTTTTTGTAAAATATAGTCACGCTTAAATAAGATTGGCTGCGCAATAATGATTATACTTCAAGCGTTCTGCATGCCATTTAGATATTATATATTCATACCTATGTGCATAGTGCAGCGTACTTAACACTACTCTCTGACGGTTATGGGAGCTCGTTCACGAGAATAACTCCAGCAGTGGGCTCTTAATTTACTATTCTGTTTAATGTTGCATACTTATTATCTCGACAGTACTACAATATAAAGGTGACACACATGATATGATATCAGCGCGCACGTAAATTAAAGAATGCTTGGAAGCTCCAATCATATTGTGCAACGAATCTTGTAAAGTTCTTGTAATATTGAAGCAGCAACAAGATTTGATTTCGAGCAATTTTCGCCTTCCGTGTGTCCCGTTTTGTGTTAATTGTATGTAGCGACTGAGAAACTACACACGCATAAACTTTTTCCATATACCAGTATATATTGATCACTTGAGAACAAGCTAACACGAGTAGGGAACTTTAATTCAATACAATGTGCTAGGTTTAATGTTATGGACCATTTGTGATACCTTGCTCTTTGATATTACAAAAACTATTTCAGCGTTATTTTTCAGACGGCTGTGCAATGAGGATAATGATCAGTGTCAGATGTATGAATGTCCAATCAGTGATGAACTAGATTTTAGAATTAACACTATTAACATAACGAATTCATAAACCGTCGGTTACTAGTCGGTCCGTCGACTTAATATACACTCATATTTACACAAATCAAAAATAAGAGTAGTTTGTAATTATTTTTTTATCTTAAATAATTATCGACTGTTTATGAAGTAGATTATAGTTATAAGAAACATACATACAGTTGTTCCACAATGCAAACATGTGACACTTCTGAAATATATAAAAATGTTTTTATACTATAGATTGACATGTGAAAGTCGTTGAGCAAATGTGTTAAATGATACATATTCAAGCCTAGACAAAAGGCAAAATCAGTTTCTCCTGATATTTGCAAATAGAAATAGTTTGCAGAAGTTATGACAACGAAAAAGCCAACGAATGATTTTAGTTCTGTTCACAGTCACAATTAGCAAGAAGTTACAAGCCTAAAACGTAAGCAAGAAATAAATAATGTTGTGTCAAAGAGCACGAGCATTGTGGGACCATCGTCTTGTATGATTATAAAATTGAGTAACGACAATAAATACTAATGAAAACATTGTTATATTTGCAGTTACTGGACACCCTCCCGGTGTGCCAAGATTTTAATCGACAAGGATGTACAAGACCTACCTGCAGATTTGTTCATATTCGTGAAGGTAAGCATACGATCTTAATTTTATATTCACTCTCTTCTACTTCGTAGTAACAAACTATAGTCAGAACACATAATAATTGTTAACGTGTAACTAATTAATTGACAACAATACGTCAAGTTTTCAGATCATGGATAGAAATGTCCCCTTTCCCCTTTCCTTGCATATCTGCATGATCACCACGTTTTGTTATATTTCATCAATAGCGTAGTTTTTCTATCTTGAAAGTAGAAAGAAAGTAGACTGAACGACATATATATTATATACCAATTTAGTTTAGATATTTCAATTTTGGGTACATTATCTTATTACTCCTGTACTATTTTTGAAACATTAGTTCAGTGATGTAGTTTTCACTAGTTTCAGTATTTGCTTTACAATTCATATACTATTTAGAGTTTGTACATGGACCCTATAATATGCACATATTGTCACGTAGTATAGTCTTGACCTGTCCATAAATTAGTTGACTTTACATTTGTGACCTTTAACAGAATGTAGCGGTGTGTTACCTTGCCCCCCATTTATGTGTATATTTTACTTCTCGATCGTGACTGGATTCGTCTTGTTGACGCTCTGTCGTGCGAGTATGCTAACGTCGTGCTGCGTGTGTTGCAGGGTGCGGGCTGCAGGTGGTGGGGTGTCGCGTGGTGGTGTGCCGCGACGCCGCCGCCGGCACGTGCCGCCGCGCTGCCTGCCGCTACTACCACATCCCCGTGCAGCTGCCGCCGGCGCTGCGCCCCCCCTAACCTGCCCCGCCACCCGTCCACCGCCGCACCCTAGCCCCTCCCCCCACCCCACGTGACCCTCCCATCCCCGCGCCGCCCGCGCCCCGCGTTATCCATATCGATCGCGCCTCTGGCACACTCGGGAAAGGCAGGTTCGGCAAGTATCCTACTGTCGCTCCCGCGGCTGAGGTGGTGATATCTTAGTGTATCGGTTAGTGTTAGCGGCCGGGGCGGGCCGCATGCGCACTTGCGCCGCGGCTCGCCCGGACCTGGATTGCGTTAGTCTTCGGGAAAGAGTGTGTACATAAGTAGCGGGATATGATTCTCAGGCACGGTCATGCGATTGTGATATGAATAGATTTCGAGACGCCGGAGCCGTTTGAGTAATTTTATCGAGATCGTACCGAGATCGTCGAATAGTAGTTAGTGAGGTTTCAAATGTTTTATTACTATTGTATATTTTTTTTTTTAAGATACGATATGAGTTCCTGTAAAGATCGGTGCGGTCGCCATCGGGCGTCGCACGAAAACTTTGTTGTATATAAGCAAGCGATGTAATGTTTATGGGTGGTGCGGAGCGCACCGTGGTCGCCGGTCCTTGCGCCGGCGGCTATGCCGGTGTCAAAAGTTGCATCACCCCACTCCTAACGTGAGCATTTTTGTGAGAATTATGTTACTTTTTTACGTATGTTATAAAATTATTTTTTTCTAGATGACAAGTTTTACACTAGATTAGATTAAGTGAGTCAGTAATGAAACACCAATAGAGTAGCCGCTTCTCTCCCTCGGCACTGAAACTTTTGACGCCGGAGCACAATTCGCGTGTGTCGAGCGGCGCGCGCACGTGTGTCCGCGCCGCTCGTGCGACTAGTCGGTACGTCGTTCTTCCCTTACGGAGCATCCCGTTGCACCACATCCCACGTCCCACGACGCCGAGGCGTCGCCCAGTTCACACATTAGCATAGATCGCGACACTCGTAGAGTGATAGGACAGAAATTCATAATACAATGAACGTTATCGGACAATATTAAAACGAAGAAGGCATACTTCCAAGCTATTTACCTAAATTCTAGGATAGAACGTCGGCTTTTATTCCAGATAGATTTTGCTAGATAATCATTCTTTTACCGGTCGATTCCCGTCTATCGATGCACAAAATATTACCCGACGATCGAGTCCGATTACCTCTCGGTGAGTACAGCATAAAGAAATAGCTACCTATATTGTTTTCAACACAAACAGTATTAACGTTTTGATCAAATTTATCTCGTCGTATGTATGTAGAGGTGATATGCGGATAGAGAGAGAGGCGGGTGCGCGCGCGCCGAGTCGCGAGTTCCTAACACATCGCAAGTGTCGCTTGTGTCACGCGCGTCGCACTTGCCGAGCTTGTGGCGCGCGACGCACAAGTCGCGCGTGTCGCATGTTCGAGCGAGTGCGACGCGTCACGCGGCCGGCGCGCGCGTCCCGAAGGCATGGAAGCCTAATGCCTAATATTATTCCTAGTCCATATCCTTTTTGTTGATCAGTCATGCGATTAATGTTAGAAATAAATATTAATAATTTGATTTATTCCTCCCATTTAGTGGATATTTTGATAATGATATATTAATAATGAAATATTTAAGATACATAATACATATTTGATTCTAAATCCTGATAAAGTGACACTACGTTAGTAATTTAGTCGGAGGGATACTTGTGCCGTGATTATATTTTTAGGTATATATTATGAAATAATTCCTAGCGTCGGAATTAAAGAAGTGATTAATGTGTAAGCGTGTTATATTTATTGTCGTAACGTAAGTGGAATGCCATATCGATAAAAGGTGAATATCGGATGCGGAGTCAAACTCATTAGTAACTCGTTGCGTTTGTGTTTATGTTGATTGTTATTATCAGTCCCGTGCTAGTGGCTAAGGTGAACAGTTCACTTTTATCAATACGGCACTATGAGTCTTAAATATATAAGTTGTCATTTATTTTTTGTTGAAATTTATCGTTTCATGAATTATTTGTTGCCTATAATTTTTATAATCAAAATTTTATGATCTGACGCATTTATTGTAAGACAATCGATTACTTTTATAATTAATTAGTGTGATAATAATAATTATGGTATCAAATTGCCGTTATGAAATAAAGAACATCGAAAGTATCCTTCCTGTTTAGAAGGGACTCGTCTGGCCCAAGGTTTCTAGTGGATTTATATTTTTCTTTTTGTTGTATTTTTAATGTTGCGTGTGTCTTACACATAATATATTTCATTTTTGTGATATTTTTAACTATAAAGTACTGTTATTATAAATCCAAATGGAATAATGATGACCTAATTAAATATTCAAGAATTTATTTGTAAATCACAAAAAAAAAATGTAAAACTGTAAATATATTGACAAAAAAATGAACTGCAACACAATAATTGATTATTATATCTCTCATCAAATACACTGTAAGTTGTTTGAGTACCTAAAATAATGGTATCTTATTATGTAGTATGTACCTACAGTCTACTTAAAAGGTAAACCGGTCCAGTGAACAAAGTATTGATAATATTGTGAACATTTTTTTATTCACGAACAATCACAGAAAGTACATGACATTGTAATATTATTTATGAAATTACTATGTGATGTGATCTTCGGATCAATTTTGAGTACAGTATAGATAATAAACAACTGAATATGTGATTTGTGTCTTTCATTTACCCTACATAATTACCCGAAATCCGATAATTAAGTATAAATAACACAGTCGCAAAATATTGCAATTGAGGAATACACAGAAACAATTCAAATTGAACATTATGGCATTGATATAGAAGTTATTATGAAATGCATCGATTTATGAAAAATGGGTTCAATAATTACAACACGCTGTACCTCGTTTACATCTATTATAACAGACTACACTTCCACATCAACGGTAGGTAAGGTACTCTAGTACCTAATGTCAAACTCAAACTCAAAGCATTTATTTCAATTAAACCATTTACAGGCACTTTTGAATTGTCAAAGAGTCGGTCAGTTAGTCAAAAAGTTGAAGCTAGTTGTGTGTTGGTGTTTCTCATACATACCTAAACCACATATTTTTCTCAGAAATTTATAAAGATATCAAGTACAATCAACAGAAACTAATGTGTGTAGTAAAACTCGACAAAGTTCACCGGTTGACCACTTTTCAACCCTTATAACTAAGGGCATAAGGGTGAAAATAGGTAAACCGGGAACTTTTGTCGAGTATACCTACAACCTTGTTGACCTTTGCTGATGGTATACATGGTAGGTATCTAAAATCTTGCCACTTGAAAGAACAAACAACTCTGGAGAGGCTTATAACCAGTGGTGAATGGCTGAAGAGGGCTGAAGTTGATACAGAACTTATCTACCTACACTGAACTGAAAGATACATTATTGAACCACAAAATCAATTATGTATACAATAAATACAAAACATCGCAATATCTTCTGTTTTTATTACCTATCGGGAATCCAATCCAATCTAATAATTTGTATCCGAGTGGAAGGCATCCTTCAAAGCGACCTTGACCCCCTTTGACCCTATACCTACACGTTTCATTACAGCGACCTAAAAAGAATTTGAGGTCGTGCCGCACTTGAACGGAAAGTCAACTGAGGATATTAATGAAAGAAAACTCGCATTTATTATCTGCGCTGTTTTGTGATGTTATTTTTGACTAAGCAATATGTTCAGAAGGCGAATTCCCGTGGGTAATTAAAAACGTTCAAAGTCTACTTGCAATCTCATCACAGCGACAGCCGACAATCAATGGAAATTATAGGATTTTTTTACGGATTGTGATTAATCTTTCATGATCAGCTCAGTGTTAGTGGGTACGGTCAACCGTCTGGTCTGCTTGTCCATGGTAACAGTTTGACTGGGACTGCGTCATTATTTCGTAGCAGTTAGGGCGGTTTTCGTAGATCAAGTGTTACTACTGACGTGCTGTCCTGGGCCTAGTTACCTCATCATCAGCCTATAGCAGTCCACTGCTGGACATAGGCCTCTCAAATTGCACGCCATTCAACTCGGTTCTCGGCAACTCTCATGCAGATGCTACCAGCCACCCTGGGAAGATCGTTACTCCACCTAGCCTGAGGGCGTCCTACCTAACGTTTGCTGATTCTCCTCTCAAGAACAAATTCTTCCCCAATGGTCATCAATTCTATGGCTAATGTAGTTACCTATACTAAGAACTCACGGGTGGCGCAACACAGGCGCGGTCGCAGCCCAAGATTTGGGGGGGGGGGTCACCATTGGTCAGGAGGTCACCATTGGCGAGGAATATTTTAGAGAAATGGTTACCTAATTGATAAGTACTCTAAAAACTTTTTTGTATATGCCCATTGGGGTCACTGTGGCTCAAGTAGGTACCTACAGTTTTTAGTTAGTAAAGCACTTAAATCATTCAGTTTCTCGACAGCTCGCATGATTTTGGGGGGGGCGGTCATGACCCCCAGGACTCCCCCCCCCCCCCCCTCGGACCGCGGCTGGCGCAACATCGTCAGACAATAACCTCCTCCTTTTTTGAAGTCGTTTAAGAAGTGATCCATGGAGGCGGTTACTAGCACGTCTCTTATCATTGAAGAGAATGTCGTCTGAGGCATATTGTCAAAGCTAGTACACACGGCTACACATCAAGCTATACATTTCCAGTATAAGCTGACCTCGCATTATACGGAAATCCTATACAGTGCGAGATCAGCATAAACTGGAAATGTATAGCTTGATGTTTAGCCGTGTGTACCTACTTGCAATACTAAGTATATGAGATTACGATGACGTTGAGTCCTCTATAAAAATGTACTCTGTGGAGTCCTCTTGCTTCCAATCTAACCGAATGCAGCTGAATACCGTAAGGTCATCATAAATATAATCATCATCAGTACCTACTGGCTGTTGAACGCAGTAGCAGTAAGCAGCTCCTGGATACTTTTCGGTAGTTTACAGCATTTTTATGCTTTACCAAAATTACCATGTTTTGGATTTAGGCTTATATAATTTATTTCCATTTTCCCATTTAAATGAATAAAACATAAACCGACGAAAAAAGAACTGAAAAGCGAAAAATAAAAAATAAACCTTATAGTGTAACTAAGCTCCTAAACTAATTTAAGTAACAATTTTGAGGCGGCGCCAAACAAACAAACAAATTAATTACCTACATAATTCTAGCGTGTATTAGGCGCCGCCTCAAAATTTGTTACGTTTTTTATTTTTCGCTTTTATGTTACCATCCACTCCATGGTACTCCAGGGGGTTACTTCAGGTTAAAGACCTGGAGTTGATGATGAGTGGTTGTGTTATCAGAACTATGTATGTGTGCGAAATTTCAACAGAATCGGTTCACAGTTGAAAATTCAGTTGGTGAAAAATCAATCAACCCCATTTTTTCTACCTTTAGGGGTAGATGGGACCAACTTCAAGGTATATATACCCTTCTCAATAAAAAAAGAATTTTTAAAATCGGACGACTCATCAAAAAGCTATGCGCGGTCATTAAAAAAAAAAAATACGGGTCGGCTTGATAACCTCCTCCTTTTTTTTTCGTCGGTTAAAAACGAATAAAGATTTGGTAGCTACCCATTAGTACCTACCCAAAGTACATCATACCGGCCGTTATGTTATAACATAAAACTTGGCAGTTCTGAACATCCCGCGACTGCACAGTAACATTTTTTATGAACCAAATGGTTACATGCATGTGGCGAATGTGAGTGAGAGAACATGCCCTGCCAAGTTATAACGGTCGTATTGTACCTAACCAACAAAGAAGTAATTTCACTCCATTTTTGTTCTTCTCGCAACATTTAAATATTTTTTTCAGGCTAGCAGCCTGCTTAGAAATGTCAAAATCTTCCTTAGTCGATTCATTGATTGTGAATCGAAAAGTATTTGATAATAAACCCAATTACTAAGAGTCTATGGTCAAAATTTGTGATTTCTGTGGTGACGTCAGTTGCACAAAGAGCCTATTAAGCACATTGATTAAGTAATACAGCCAAGGTTTATACATTAATTTACCAACATTTTTAGTAACTTAGTTAACAATCGCCTAAGTTACGATTTTCCACGTAATTTGGACAGTACTATCTGGCCTTCATCAGTTGTCAACTGTCAAACAAGTTGTCATCGTCTTTCTTTTCAGAGTGACAGCCAGTAATCTTTTTGTGTTAACAATTTGTGTATTTTACTTGTTCTGGTATTTAATTACTCTTGCGAAGCAAATAAATATGTTTTATTTAAACATTATACGTATATCTGCGGCATGTGTTTTTTTCTGACTAAAATGTAACTTTGACTTGCCGTAAAATTATATTGAAATAAATTGAACTCGAAACTGGTAAGTTATCGAGCGTTATCATGGTCATTTACATTGGAAAACGAGTTACTTACATTTTTGTTTTATTGTTTTTTTTTTGTGTAGCATCACTTACAAGCTACAATGTTCGCGAGCTTGAAAAGTAAGATAAAGGAAGAAACTGGTAGTGACATAAGTAAAATAACCAGTAGCTGGCGAAGCGGCGCCTTCTTAGGAAGATTATCGCTTAGGGACGACTCAGTGAGTATTTATTACAAATCACCAAAGCAATTAATAAAATATTTCATTATTAAGTTACGTATTGCTCCTTTGCTTGTAATAAATTGCTCAAATCTCACTGCTTGAGACGAAAGTGTTCAGCTGAAATAATTTGTTATGTAGATATGCATTTACAACTACCTACGTATAAACGGAAACACTTGTATAATATCTAAAACAACGTATTCACTTCCAGTCTACAGCCAGCCCTTCTAGTTCAGGTGGACATGGGGATTCTACATCAGACGTAAGTTGCCCTTTATTCTGATCATATTTTTCTTAGTACATTATTCCAACAAAAGGTAAACAACTCCATTCATATTGAAATTATAGTGTGAAATTATAATAATAAAATTTTATTGTAGTTAAAAATAGTGCCAACAATAAAAGGATAAAATAACAATGTAGGTACTCAATTGTTTAAATTTCTATATAGTTTACTATTATCTATTTTGGAAAAACCCCAACACATACATAATTTCTAATTGTTTAATTCTAGTCAATATCTCCACAAATGGAGTCATACCTATCAGAGCGCACTGGCGGGCGGGTAGACCAAGCCGTACTACAACAACAGTACTCTGCACAGTTGGAAGCTAAGATTCGAGAGAGGGACGCCTTTTGGGAACAAAAGATTGAAGACCTGAAGCTTTCACTCGCGTCCGTACAAGGTCAGTTAGCCAACAGTTTTTACACAAGTTGGTAATAGATACTTTGGTTTATAAAAGTGGATGGTATTTATGAGACATATTTGTCTCATAAATACCACTACTCACACTACTCACTACTCTTATCACTACTCTTTATACTCTTTACTATTGTAAAGAGGAATATAAATCTAGATTGTGTTTATGTCAAGTCTTGTGAGGTTGTATGTAGAGACAAATAAATCAATATTGAAGGATCTTATCCACTTAAGTTATATGCTCTCTATGCATTTCTTTACTTTGTTATTTGTATGTTTCATGAACTGTGTCCAAATAAACGTTATTCTTTCTTTCTTTCAATTTAGTGTTGTGTTACTCATGTTTAACAGCAAATATATGAGTTATCTCTGACCCATGACACCCTGATTTTAATGAGGCATCTGTTTTCCGAGTTCTGAATCCATGTAATAAATGGTCAGCATAAAAGGAAAGAAAGTAAAAAAAATATAATTAAACAATATATTTTACATAGAAAAATGTTTAAAAAGATAAATATCTGAATAAATTTTGTTAAATCGGAGTTGGAGGCTTGCCCATCGCGGGTTCCGTGTGACTCATGGACGCCAGCATGACTTTCATGCCTAAATCTGAAGGAGCACAGATGTTCAACAAACTACCACGAGAAATAAAAACCTCTAAAAATTTACAAACATGTAAAACTGTTAAAATCTTTTATTATTGACAAAATTTAAGTCCGGCCCTGGTTAACATTTTTAATTTACCCTCAAAAATTGATTTTTGTTTCGCATGAATCTTTTGCTGCTACCTTCATTGTATTGTTACGTACGATTTGTTGTTGTCTATTACTGGTGCATGCCTTATTAGCTCTGCTCACGAATGTTATCATTATTATATACTAGTTAAAATATTTCTCAAGTGAAATTTGTAGTAAATAAAGATTCTTTGACCACAAATCTAAACATTCAGAATATTTGCAAACACTTGTTTTAATGAATTTACTAATTTCGAAAATAATTGTTTTAACAGCTTTGTTTTAATTTTTTTTTCCTGTTATCCACAAGCTTTAATTGAAATAAATGAAAACCATAAAAGGGGTTTGTACTCATCACTAATATTTACTGCTGCTTTATATGTTCGCATAAAGACTCAACATAATGTACGGAACAGCTGTTTTATTTTCGCTAATTCAGGGTCAGTCTGATAGTAAAAGTTGTTCATAATGATCTCTGCAATTACCACTTTTCAGGTTTAATTGTGAAATTGCAATTCATTTCAGTGGTATGTAGTCTTAAGGGGTAGGAAGTAAGTCACTTTGTCTTAAGGATAATCAATATTATAATGTTTAGTATGGCCGTATTTTTAACCGACTTCTTCAAAAAGGACGAGGTTCTCAATTCGTATGTTTTTTTTTTTTTTGTATGTGTATGTTACGCCTTTACTCCGCCAATTATGAATTGATTTTGATGATTCTTTTTTTTTTGTTTTGTAGTTAGGTCTTGCTTCAGAGGTGGTCCCATATAAATTTTATAAACTTTGCTTTCGTAGTTTTTGAGTTACCTTCAATAATTACGTATTTTTCCCACTTTGTCTATGTAGACGATATCTTATTTGACTCCGTCACTATTACTTACATAGCAGGTAGTGATATTCGAATTTGTGTGGGGTAGGTACCACAACTAAAAATTGAAAACTTTTTGCAAAAAAAACAACCGACTTCCAAAAAAAAAGTGAAAAATAAATCGGTGGCAAAAAACGAAAATTGAAAAGCCGAGACACCGACTTCCGAAAGTTATTTTTCACTTTTTTTGTTTTTTTTTTTTGAAGTTGTTTGTTTTTTTTTTATTTACCTGATATTAATTTACAGGCGAGGAAGCTGCGGCCGCACAAGCAGTAGCGCGCACGGCACAGGCAGAGGCGGCAAAGGCAGCTACAGAGAGAGACACAGCCAAGAGACAAGTGACAGAACTGAAGACTCAGCTAGCAGCTGCTGAGCGCGCTCAGGACAGGCTTGATGCTTTAAATGTGAGTTGATTTGAAGTTTGTTTCTAGGTAAATTAATTTAAAGTCTATTTTACGACAGTGTTAATCTAAAAATATGACTAACCAAATATACTACACCAAAAAACTATTTGCTAATAAATATTATAGTTATTAGCAATTATCTTTTGCCCGTGTGGATATCGGAAAATATCCCACGGGAACGTACCGGGATTACCCTGTGTTAATCCAGGTGATGAACGATCTGTGTGCTAACAACCAAATCCGTTCAGCCGTTTCTGCGCCAATTCGGAACATACTCGTACATTCAGACAAATAAACAAATGAACAAAACTTCTACAAACTATATTTTTGGCATCAGACTCGTTTCCACGCCTTGAAGCAATTACTTTTTAACCGACGAAAAAAAAGGAGGAGGTTCTCAAGTCGAAATGTAATTTTTTTTTTTTTTTTATGTATGACCACCCGTATCTTTTTAGTGAGTCGTCCGATTTGAAAAATTATTTTTTTATTGGGAAGGGTATACCTCTAAGTTGGTCCCATTTAATATTGGAAACTATAATCCACCCCTAAAGGTAAAAAAAATGGGGTTGATTGATTTTTCACCAACTGAATTTTCAACTGTGAACCGATTCTGTTAAAATTTCGCACACATACATAGTTCTGATGACACAACCACTCATCATCAACTCCAGGTCTTTAACCTGGAGTACCCTGGAGTGGATGGTAACTCAAAAGCGAAAAATAAAAAACTTTTTTACAAAAAATTAAACCGACGAAAAAAGAACTGAAAAGCGAAAAATAACTTTAATTTCGGAAGGCGGTGGCAAAAAACGAAAATTGAAAAGCGAAGACACCGACTTCCGAAATTAAAGTTATTTATTTTTCGCTTTTCAGTTCTTTTTTCGTCAGTTTAATTATTTGTAAAAAAGTTTTTTTTTTCAAAAATATTCAATGCACAGTTTTGACTTTGTTACTATTTTATTATAAGTATAGATTTGTTACTTTCTATTCTTATTTCCATTATTTACATATTAATTATATTTTTAAATATTAGAATAAAAACTTATAAAAGCATTTTAAAATATTCTTATCATCTTTACAATTACTATGCTCGCCATAACAAAAAGCGAATATGCATAGATGAATAGATATTTTTTGCGCTAATCACTTCCTCCAACGCTCTCTGACGCATGCCTAAAGTGTAAGTTAAAAGCGCGAGTGAAATGCACAGCTAATGTCAATTATTTGAAAGGTAAATAAGCTGGTAATGTACCTGACACTGGATGCGTTAAAGAGAAACTTCCTGCAGTGTCACTTATGTAAGCATGTTACACACAGGCTTATCTATCGAACGAAGTGTCGCTTCCTGTATCATGTAGTTTTACTTTACTAATATGCAACTGGGATCTATGGCAACATTCATTCTTCATAACCCATTTTCCTGCTTACTTATTTGATCTCTGTTTTTTCTCTCTGTGAAAGTGCTTATTTAAGAATTATTATTAACTAGCTACGCCCCACGGTTACGCCCGCGTAAGTCTCGATCCCGTGGGAATATCGGGATAAAAAGTATCCTATGTGTTAATCCAGTTTATAATCTGTTTGCCAAATTTCATCTAAATCCATTCAGCCGTTTTTGCGTGATTTGAGTAACAAACATCCAAACACACGAACTTTCACATTTTTAATATGATTTATATATATATATTATACTACGAGTACTACTGTACTTATCGTAATCGTACTAATATAATATATATTAGATATTTAATATTTAATAAGTGTGTATTTTTGTAATGATAAAAATAGATAGAGATTTATTTACATATTGGGTAGAGTAACGCAAATTAGTCTCGCACTGGCTATTTATAAAGCTTTTTTTTTTTGACACTTATTTGACTAGAACAAATAAATTGTTAAAACACGGTTAAACTGCAGGTTTGCGTTTTTCTTGTTAAACGTGTATTATGTGTGTAAACCGAGTATGTCACCCGTACTTTTACTTGCGCAAGCCAAAGATTGAGATCCATGGATTCGCCCGACACATTTCTGTTTCGACGTTCACATTTCGTTGACATTTATAAATAAATAGAAGTGTCTTACTCACTTATACTAAAAATCGTAGGTGTCGGTCTATATGGAACGGAATGTGTGAGCTGATGCTTCTCACTGTGGAAACTTTCACGCGACCTAAGTACGGTACATCTAACAATTTAAATCTTTAGAGCAAGCTGCTTGCAACGTGAACAAGTACCTCTTAAACAACAAGTGCTACTCCGAACTCCCAAGTTAACGATTCATTTTATTTAATAGGAGGAGCTAGAACAGTGTCGTCGCGAGTGGGCGCGCGAGCGAGCGGAGCTGAGCGGCGCGCTCAGCACGGCGGAGGCGCGCGCCGCCGACCTGGCCGACCGGCTGGCCGTCGTGTCGGCCGCGCTGCCGCCCGACAACCCGCACCATCATATGGATGATGACGGTAACCACTCAATCTAGTATAGCTGCGGGTATTAAGTTACAACTTTTGTCTCTTTTTGGGGTTGACAGTAATAATCATTCAAAAGGAGATCATTCACCGTCTTAACATTTTTGGGCTAAAGAGGTGAAAGTGCCAGCCAAACAAAAAAAAGCTATATGCCGAAAGAGTACGTTTTTCCTTTCATTTTTTATTACTACAAGCTATTACTTTAATTAGATTACTTTTTATTATTTTAACTATAAAATATACTGAAAACAGTATTATTCAAAATCGTATAACAGCGCAGGGAATTACCCTACAGGTTTGGCCCGATAGTGAAAAGTGAAGAGAATAATATGTTCTAACGAAATATATAATTTTTATGATTTGGCACTTTCATAATTGAGCCCAAAATGAATGATCTTCTTTGAATCACCATCAAAGTTAAAGTAACTTGGATCCGATATTAAATTAGGTAATGATCAGTGTCTTTTGTCACTGACTACAATTTTCAGAGTCTTTTCACATAATTGGCTTGGTATTTGTATAAGATAACAATTAAATATTTTCTGCTTTTCCGTGGTAGGTCTTCTGGTCCAAAAATGCTTTTTGTGGTTGTCCATCAAAATATTATTATATACTCATAGCTTAGCAGGGCCAAATCCTTTATTTATAGGAGACGAAGGAGATCGCACTAAATTGTTACTTAGGGTCAGTTCACACCGCGACGTGAAGCGACGCGTCGTTGCGCGCACTTTTTAACAATCACGTAACTTATTTTCTTCACGAAAAGGTATAATTTCAGTGCGAGGGTTGACACGTGTCAAAGTACGCTGAGATTCGCGGTGCTACGCAGCGCGTGTACCTTATTGTGTAGTAAATAAATTCGATATTGTATCGGATCATACAAAAGTGCGCGTCGCTTCGCGTTTCGGTGTGAACTGACCCTTACAGACATTTCCTTATACCAACACAGACAAACGCGAAGTAACTCCAACTGCTTGTGCGGACTACGACCGTGTATGTCGCGAACGCGCCGTGCTCACTCGACAGTTGCAAGAAGCTAAGATGGCGCTCGCTGACGTTAAGACGTCATGGAGCGGACAGATCGCTTCGCTAGAGACGCAGGTACATAACGAAAACGTGCATTTAGTTACGAGTTTGACACTTTAAACTTGTTAGTTGTAAATTGATGTAGGTAGTGTCTTCATCACTTCTGTATTACGTCGTTGACACATTATTTTTGACACATTTATGTGTATGGTTAAGGTTTTCATAGACCAACTGTATGGCTCATTAGGGCCGTTCAATACCATATTGATTATACCCAAATCGCTTTAGCGTGGCAATACCGGTCATTGCCCTTTCCTTAATATCTCTCCGTAGGAACCCAAACAATAAACTATGTAAGTATGGTTTTACGTTATTGGAACATGTCGAAGATCACTATCGATATTGATTCAGGACGTTAACGGACTTTAATTCAGTTTTTCAAATAAAGAATGCTTGAAAATGTAGGTGGGCCAATGACCGCTATTGCCACGCTAAAGCGATTCTGGTATAGACGTATCATGAAGTAGATGATATTATGTCACGATCGTTTTATATTTCGTTTATCGTTCGGTCCAGACTTATCTGTTCTTTTAGGAATTCTTAAAATTGTATAAATACATGAAATCTAAATTTAAGGGAATGAATTTAGAATTCATATACGACGCTGCTTGATCAAACTAAAAAAAACGAACATTTAAATCGTTATTATAAGCAGTTCTTAGATCAGGCGCTATATTTAGATTTTAATAAATATAGGTTTATTTGATTACCAATGTGGTTTTAATATTATATCGACGGTATCGTGACACATTTGAGTAGATTATCGATAAAATTTCTTTCGAAGCGGACGTTTTTTTGTTCCTCTTGGAATATCTCCGTGTGCATAAGCCATCAATCGCATATAATAACTTGTATATAATCTTGCCTGTATATGTGCATTTGAAAGCCGTGTGCATGAAGCATGACACATTACTTACACACCATCTAATGACTATTGTTATATTTTAATAAACTGTCTGAAGCCACTAATAATAATAATTGCATCTAACAGTTATTTGATGTTTTGTACATATTATTATATAATTACGTAAATATATAATTAGCATATAGTTTGTTTATTAGCGACTTTATTTCAGAATCGGAATCGATTTCTAGCTGCCGGGAATTATTATGTTATATTTTTTTTTATATAACCTGTGACATTTTAAACTTTTAGTTAGGTAAGCAATTCTGTATTTTAGTTTAAATTATATATACTTAGTTGATTTCAAATCTAACCACATCAGAATCTTCGTTTTAAGGTAGGTAGACATTTCAATTCATTTCACTGTTAAACAGCACCAGAAAAAAACAAACATAATGTAATTAAAAAAAATCTAAACAACCCTTGTTTTTCGGTAATTATGATACGGAGTTACAACACATAGGTGGCGCGACTATCGCGGCAGGCGGGAGAAGAAGGCTCAGAGAGGAGACTGGTAGAGATAGAAAAGAAAGAGATGCAAGAAAAGCTACAAAGTGCGGCCGCAGAGCTCGAGAAAACCAAGCAGAATCTGATCAACAGCGAGGCTAAGGTATTCAGTTCGTGTATTATTACTGTTCGTTATATCGCCAGAAGTACTTGGTACAGGTGTCCTATGTCTACTAACTCCGTAGTTGTCTAAATGGTCTTCACATTCTTAGATTCTTGGTTAGTGATATGTGACGTCTACCTAAAATTTCTTGAATGTAGAACTTAAC
Organism: Lithophane leautieri; assembly: GCA_949152455.1. NCBI lineage: Eukaryota > Metazoa > Arthropoda > Insecta > Lepidoptera > Noctuidae > Lithophane > Lithophane leautieri. The sequence goes on along the minus strand of OX424462.1, from coordinate 7,756,409 downwards.
CTTTTAACCGCTTACGTCGGATTTATCCGACAAATATTTTCGTGTCCATTTCGCCAGAGTCGTATATTTACTACATTCGTTTAATCATTTTTTTAAAATTTGTACGTCGTCTTTGTTGTAGGTATTTATTTTTAGATTTTTCGATGCCAGGCGCTGGGGGCACGACAACCGATATGAAGTCGGGCGGTTAAAAGGTTAAACCTCCAACTGTCACTAAGGAGACAATAGAATTTTAATTGCTATCGGCCTTCTAAAGACCAATCAACAGTTAGCGGATAAGTTGTATTTTCAGAATATATTTTTAAAGCCTACTCGACCTATTTGCATGCCCCATTAATTATACTAAAACTAGCTGATGCCCGCGACTTCGCCCGCGTGGATGTCGGTTATTAAAACCTTACTCGAGAACCAATTTATCCATTGGTGAAAACAGCATGAAAATCGGTGCAGTTTTTGAGTTTATCGCGTACAGGACGACAGACAGATGTGACGGAGGACTTTGTTTTATAATATGTAAGGATAACTAACAACAATTAATTTCAAGTCGTTCGTGTTACTTGATTTGAATACATCAATGAATTTCACAAGGTCATAACACTATACATCAAGTCTTAAATTCTATGGAAATCAGCTGGTCATCATTGATTATCTAATTCAGAATTAAACCCCATGGAATCATTTGTAAAGGGTAAAAAACTTACCCTAGTATTTTCATGTATTGTGTCGCATCGTTGTAGTCGTGGTCTAGTTAGCAAGGTAGTGCTAATCTGTCGGGCAGGTGGTGCGTCTCAACGGCGAGGTGCACACGTTGGCGCTGGAGGTCAAGTCTCTTCGCAGCGCCGCGTCGCTCGCGGCCGTGAGTCCCAGCCTTTACACCATATAGTCACTCTAGTCTCGCCTCTATAGTGATTTACCCTTTAGTGGTCTATTTTGGTAAACAAATACGGAGTGCGGTCAATCGCTCTTACTGCTACAGAATAAAGGCGCTAGTGAGGACATGCGGATGAAAATGGCGGCCAAACAAGGGAAGCCTATCATGCACATTGGCACAGTATAATGTGCGAGTGAGAGGGAATGATTAGAACCGCCATTCAAACTTCGTTTTTTAATGGCACTGATTATAAATGGTTAATTCGGAACTGATTTTGATGAAATTCGTACCATATGTGTATCCAATAAAGATCAAGACATTCATGCTTTAACTTAAAATTGTGTGATTGTAGGGAAAACTTGCGATTCAGTACCGTGTTTGTTTACCAATTATGACAAGTAAGGTGAATAAACTATACATACGCCTACACTGCGTGTTATGACGTTTTACTAGTGCTGTACACATGAGCTTGTAGGTTTGCTTAGTGGTAAACGATAGCGGAGGAGAGTAGCAAGCGGGTATTGAGACTATTTGATACATGTGTTTAGCACACAATAGAGATTTGTTCCAGTTAAGTTTTTAACAAAATACATGTTAAAAGCTTTCGAGAGTACAAGTTATAGAATCGACTGGAATAAGAAAGTATGTATTGTGCCTTAGAACAGCTTTTAATTTAGAAATAGGGTCCGTTTCTGTATAATGTTTTTAACTGTACTCCCTCGCATAAGTTAGCTTATTATTTAAAACCATATTTTCTAATTTTCAGAATATTCGTACTTTATTAGAATTCTAGTTGCTTATAATAGTCAGAAACCAGTAAAATCTTAGTAAATTCATGTTTACAGAAATTTAGTATTGCGTCATTACATGTACAGTTAGAATAAAATAAATGTAGTAGTATATTCGATATATTGTTTGCATTTAGATATTTATTCCTTAAGACTTAGTCAAACCTTTGTGTCTCTATTTTTTATATTTTTTCGGGTAAAGCCCTGTGTCCATTGTAACAAACTGTATAAATGTTACAGTGTGTATATGGCTTTATGATAATATACAAGGTCAAATTAAATTACCTAGGCAAACTTCTCACGCGAGATGGGTATATTTTTATCAAAATATTTTTTTGAAGTGAATTCTTCTTTAGGTGCGTTGAGCACTATTTGGGTCAAAAAAAAATCATAGAACTCGCGTCATCGTCACCGTCACCGTCACGCTGTTGAAGAAATGTTTTTAGCGCCATCTACTGACTACCGTTTGAATTACGTTGAGGTTACGCATTGTTGCTTAGTTTTCACTTCTATCGACAGTCCCCAAAGACTGCCCTGCATGTTTTTTTTTTGGTATTATCATTTTTGATATCGATACCCGCGTACGATACCGAATACCAACCACTTCTGAGTTTCACTAGCTATTTTAATTTGACTCTGTGTTATAAAAATTGCACTATTGGCCAGCTTGCTAGCTTTGTTTGTGTAAAAGAAATTATTGAGATTTTTTTGTTTCAAAGACTTGTTTTACTGTTTTGTGCTTCAAGTACTTTCATAGTTTTATAATACATAATTATAGTTGATCCTAGAAATATTCAGTAAGTACGCTTTAAGTTCAAGTGGCTCTAATAACAGTGAAACAAGTCTGTAAATGATATGCAAATGTTGCAGTTTTTACAGTGATAAAATATAATAAGTAAGTCTAAAATGTTCTATAGAAGAATCAGTTTAAAACAACTGTAAATAAAATATATACATAGTCCTCCAGACCGTATTTCGGCCATGACGGCCAATCTCAATTGAGACTAGCCTTCGGCGCGGGAGATATTATAGTGCACAAGTGTGTTAGACATAGCGATGCGCTCTCCCTTCCCTCGTAAGTAAATATCAATGATGTATCACTGCAAATACTGTAACGTGGGCATAGACCTTTAAATTATGTTCCTATATCGAATTATTATATAATTAGATATTAGTTCTTTTTTATTTACAAACATAGTGTTTATTTACAAACTCTTTTAATTGTGACTAAATATGTTAGTTATTTCAAATTTACTTTTTTTTTTGTTATTGGGCAGCTTAGGTCACTCATGAAAAAAGTATTGCACCAATTTAAAGTTGTTAGTATTTATTTATTTTCAAAGAGATATTTATTTCTCTTTGAAAAACTATCGTAATTTGCTGTCCTGTCTAACCCTACAGTGCTCGGAAGGCCTGGAGACCTATGTGGATAAGGAAATTGGTACAAAACTTATTTTGATCAGTGCACAAGCAATATTTGGAACTGTTAATGGTAGCTTTCAGATCTAATTATTCTGTGACTAAGGGGGTGAGTTGTTTGTTTGGCTCACTTTGCTATGCAGCTGTATTGACAATTGTGATTATGGAGTACACCCGGTTTCAGTAATCTTGTTCAAGTCTCTGATTGGTAGATCTGCTGTCAAAACACATGTTTGCTGATGTTATTGGTTGACTAAAATGACAGCAATCAATGATGTAAGACTTGATGACAGATTCATTTGACTTGGCTTCCAGAAACCGGAGTTAAAATTATGAATTTAAATTGAAATTTGTATCCGTTGTGTGATGGATAATGTTTATAAATGTCTCGCTATTATATTGAATCGCAATTGGCCATCTCACAAAGGTTAGCACATCGCTTGCTTCACAATGCGGGTTAGTATCAATATCTTTGTTTTGTTATCGAGAATGTCGCTTTGATATTGATTATGTACCTATGCCACACGTGATTTTTGTCACGATTCACGACCAAAACGTACGAATTGTTAGTCATACACTTTGCACAGGTGACGGTACACTTATTGTTTACCGAAACGGGCGTATCATTTCGAACATAGTACCTATAGTTACTATAAGTGATACATATCCATTCCAAGTAAGTAGTTTAAAAAAGCAATTTATATCATAAAAGTACAAAAATGATTAAATTATATTTACACATTGTTAATTTTGTTTTGATGTGATGCACGGATTTGTATAAATAAATTATTTTTGGTCAAATTTTAATGTTTCTTTTGATTTCTCCCTCATTTTGCATGGGTGTTGCTTGGCTAACAGCTAGTTTGATGTGTGCATGTTACTTAATACTAATCTAATCTTGGATTGGGATCTTCTCAACCTTCGCACTTGATATGAGATGAGTTAAGATAAAATAGTAATATCAATTGAGTGGTTTGATATACATATAATCCTATCTTATCTACTACACACACGTTAAAGCCTACATAGCCACATATAACATTTCGCGTTTAATCCCAAAAAATAACAGTTCTTTCGAAATAAATTAACATTGAATATTTATATCAGTTCCGTTAGCTTGCCAGTGATTACGTATTATATGATGGCTATTACAGTATTATAGTCTATATTGGCATGTGATTGTAGAGACTAACATTGCAACAATGCTCAATGGGTTTGCACGGTTGGGTGGCGTAATTATCGGATGGAGGTAAAAATACAGTAGGGACCTATTGCAACACCACCGGTACTATTGGCGAATGTTTACACTTTTACGCTCAGGTCCTTCCTTAGTGCCTCATTGCCTGTAGAGGCGAGCGCTTGTGTGACCGGCTAATAGAAAGTAAGTGATTACAGTATTGAACCGGTAAAAATAGTTTATAAAACAGTGTTTAGAAATCTCTCAGTGCTTGAAGAACAAACATTATATAAATTTTTGCCTAAATGTGTTGATTCAGTGCAGTTTACTGTGTTTATATAAAGACTGGAACAAAAGCAGTGCGAATATACTTAAATATTTATCGTGCAACACTTTGTTTGGTACGTAGTTTCATAACAAATTCGGCGATGACTCATGAAAACAATCATGTCCTTTATTACACACACAATGAGCCAAACAAATGTTTAAAAAACTAATATTCCAGATATAGAAAGTATAAACAGTGTTTGTCATGCTTAAAAACTGCTCTACTTTCAAAGAACGAGGTAGTAGAGCATATTTAGGAACACAAATATGTTTACAAAATTATCACGTGCTTAGTTATCTTATGGTTAATATGAAATGCCAGATAAAGTCAACAACACGATTTATAACACAATAGGACACCAGCTAATGAGATTGAAAAACTTGTACCTATATTATGTCGCTTTGTTCTTTATTAGGCCGGTTAAACTGTAGTTAATTGTTATCAAGATATTTTGAGTTTTATTATATAAACAATAGTTTCAGCTTTTACCAGATCTAATGGAAATTTCACGGGTTTTAAAAACAAGGGCAATTTAGCCTGGTATTCTCCTGGTATAAATCTAGGTACATATTTCAGGACAAAACGATGGATTTTGAAAACCGTATCGAAAGTTTGACGCAAGAGAACAAGGAGTTGTCTGAGGCACTGGAGAACGAGAGGACTCTGGTGAAGATTTTGAGGGAAAAGGTGGACAAATCAAACCTGCTATGTGACGAGAGCAAGCAAGAAGTTAATCACCTCAACTCGATGGTGACGGAGATGCAACACGACTTCTTGGATATACAGAGGAAGTTTGACAAGTAAGCGTGTTTGATTTACCATATTTAGGGTCTTATCCACACAATATCAAGGTCAATGCCTGCCTGGGTTCAGTCCGTCCGAACCGAACGGGTTTCAGAGTCTACCCAGGAGCGATGACAATTTTGCTTGCATTGGACATTTTGTGGGAATTTGGCCGGGCCGCCAATGTTCCAGAACATGCTCTGACGTACACAAAAACTGAGACCATCATCCAGCAGCCCGACTGAAGACAGAAGATGTCGATATATGGGTGCACAAGCTAAATTAAATTTTAAAACCCCCGACAAAAACAAAGCATCTAATAAACGATTTTTTTTTAGCAAAGAACACTCGCTCAATTCACACAAAACCAAACAAAACCAAAAAACTGAAAATCGGTTCAGCCGTTTGGCAGCTACGATGGCGCAGACAAACACACAGATACACACGTTAAACTTATAACACCCCTTTTATTTAGTCGGGGGTTAAATTTAAAAGAAAAAATATTGCTTACATAAGAATATTTTTATTAGCATTAAAACGTGGTACACTAATGGTCTTAATATTAGGCTTATGACCCACTTGTCTCGCCGTGAACTGGCATAGATAGAAATATATAATCAAAACAAGTCATAGTTATGTAGAATTAGTAATAACAGTACTGTAAAACAGTCGTTATACTTTACCTATCTATAATATTATCGATTTCTTTACTCATTCCCTATATTGATATTTCTAAAAATCGAACTGCAATTGTGACTACCTCGTCTTATAAATTGAATGGTGAATACTATCAATATTATGGTACTGTAACAATACTTAAGTGCCTCTGTGCAACTGTTTGCACAATATTAACTGGAGCAATTTCTTTAATTACCTTGAATGGCAGTGGCACATGTATCGGTATGTATCGTTATAGCAGCTTATAGCATAACCAATATACCCAAGGTCAAGCCACATTTGTAGATCAGGTGGCATTGTCGACAAAGTAACGTGTTCGAGATAAAAAGTGTGCCGATAGCACAATAGGGAATATGCATGCGATTCAAATAAGGGTCAAGTGTTTTTTTTTATAAACTATATTAAGTCAGAAATATGCCTCAATCAATATTTCTGAATAATATTTCTTTTTGAGCGAGAAATTAATATTTAAAAAGTGCCAAAAAACCGTGGGGAATTCAAATACTTGAAAAGCGACGCGAGAGCGGATGTGACGTAACAATCTAGGACAACAATCAAAGGGTCAATGTGTGCTGTATGAGTGTTTGCGATTCAGTCAGTCAGTTGTCAGTTTTATTGTGACTTGACATTTAACTGACACTTGTTTGTTGTCATAGTGCTCTGTGTTTGTTGTCCTAGATTGTGACATGCAGGGCGTTTAAATAGCCCGTGTCGGTTGGATATTTTTAACATTTTTTTAAGTACTTTAAATTGCTTTTTGCCGTCGAATTTTTTTTAACTATGATTTAGCGACGTAAACTAACGAATAAAAAAAAAATACATGCATATTCCCTATTGAACTCACGTTTTTATGTCACAAAGACTCATGATTAGTGAACGAAGTATGTTGCTATTAGCTGGTAAGAGGAAGCTTTGCTAGATTTTTTATTTATTTATAGGAGAACCAACAGCTATAACAATTATATAAGAAACATAGAGTCAATTAGAATTACGCCAAAGCGGTGGTTAATTTACCGGAAGCCAAAACTCAGTGTATTGGACAAATTTGAAATCTACTTACTTTTAGTTATTTAAAAAAAAAACTACAAAAGGGTACAAACTACTTATTTTCAAACTTATACAAACTAAAGAAAGAATTGCTCTATTTCAGAGAAAAACGAGAGAAAGATGAAGCGTTGCTGAGGAACGCACACATGTCCCAGACGATAGAGATGAGTCAATGCAACGTGCGCTATCAGGAGGGCGAGATAGTGGACCTGAAGAGTAAGGTCACGGAGCTGGAGGGACTCATCGCTCAACATAAAGAAGTACATACATGAATATATTATGTAACGTTAGGGAAACTACCAACTTAAACTGTCCGTATATTTAAATCACAACAGATTTTTTTTTACAATTTTATGAAATAGCTATAACACGGCAAATTGACGTAGGGTGTCAATTTACTCATTGCTTTGACTGTACTAGTGTTAACCGCAGTTTCATCCTAGCCGAGTAGGTAAGTTCCCGGATTCAAAGATCCTGTGTCCGTCTCCGGGCCGCCAAGAAATCCCAAACAAACTTTCGGATTAACTGTAAGAAATTACGCCTTTGATCAAACATTTATAAAAATATTATAGTATTTTTCGCGAGGGAAGTGCTATACAGCATGTAACAAAAATCCGAAAGGGACACATAGGTACTATAATAACTTTACCAGAATAAAATAAGAATAAATTTTTTTATTGAAAATTGATCACATTTTTGTATCAAAATTACCCCAATTTCTTTATAAATTAGCAAATTTTCTGCAGAGGTCATATGTTATGACTTGTAGACATCCGCTAGACGATGGCAGGCCGCGTCTCATGTAATAACCCGATAAAACTCCCGATTGTTTTATTTTTTCCTATGTAAAAAAGAACACATAAATATACTCTGAGTATAATTCTTAACAGCATCCTCACGGACCGGACAGGGTTTTTGTTACACTGTATATTAGCACTTCCCCTCGCGACTTATTTAGGGTCAATTTCGTATTACCTCCTACAAAATATCTAAGATTTGACGTTGACTTGTCATTAATTTCAGAATCAAGCCGCGTGTATGTTAATAAAAGAAACCGAGGAGGCGCGCAAGCTGGAAATCGAGCAGCTGAAGAAAAAAATGGAAGAATTAATAGAAAACGAGACTGCACTCAAAAAGACTATACAAGACTTAGAAACTGAAATCTGTGATAAAAATAAGGTTAGTTGTAATATTAAGGGCGAATTTCACCAATTGAACTGAACGCGATCAACACATAAACGTACGTTTAAAGGCTGTCAGTGTCATTATTTTCTATAGAATTTGACACTGACAGCTCTTGAACGCGTTTTAGATGTGCTGAACGCGTTCCGTTTCATTTGTGAAATCCGCCCTTAACCGTAGTAAATGTAAACCCAGCTTGTCCTAGAACCAAAAATTCGAAGACATGTGACATCTACCAACCCGCACTGGGCCTGCGTGGTAGATTACAGCCCACTCGTTCTCGAAAAGTGGAGGCCTGTGTCCCAGCAGTGGGAAAATTATAGGCTGATTATGCTATAATAATGATGTAAGATACTGAAATCAATGTATTATACAGGCTGACTTCGAAAACATGCGACAAAATTTAAGGGGGTGCTCTACCCATCAATATGAACAACTTCTACCATGTGACCAACAAAGAAATCGCAAAAAAAAAATACGTTCTTCCTATACAAAATGGTCCAATCGGGTATCTTTTCGGGTATACCTTTATACAACAAGGTCGATTTTTTTTTGCGAATACATGTTGGTCCTGTAGTAAAAGTTGTTCATATTGATGGGTAGAACATCCCCTTAAATTTTGTCGCATGTTTTCAAAGTCGGCCTGTATATAGACTATATAGATACGCACGCTCTCGCGTCATTAAAAAGTATAAAGATAATGGACATGTCTAATGTGAATACACATTACCCTACTACACTACCCGACAATTTTCCTTGTGTACCTAATTTTTTGTTTTCAAGGAAAGGGATTTTGAATTAAATATTGGATAACGCATGCCTTATAGAACAAGGCGCAGTTTTGAATCTTTTTGTAAAAATAACAAGTTTTGTTAATATCCTTTTTATTAATAGACTAAAATATGACCTTTCTGACTACCGGATAAACCAGATAAACCCCGGTAATAAATTTAATTATGTTTCATGTTTGGCTATTTCTTGTAGATAGCGCCGTTAGTACTTTTTGAAGAAGAACTTGTAACTAATTCGTATTTTATTTTCAGAAAATGAAAACATTAGACAACAGAATATCAGACATGAAGAAAACTTTGCAACGTGAACTACAGAGCAGTAAGTCTGACCTCTCATCTGCCGAGGAACAAGATATTAGCAGAAGGTACAAGATATTAGTAGATGTATTTATTTATTTAGGACTAGCTGCTACATGCGGTTTCGCCCGCGCGAACCCTAATTCTTTTTCTAAAATAAAAGTAGCCTAGGTTACTCCGTATAACATCAACTATCTGCCAGTGAAAGTCCCGTGACAATCACTTCAGCCGTTTCGGAGATGAGCAGGAATAAACAGACAGAAAGACGAAAAAAAAATTTATTAACTATACGTATCGTATATACTTTCATATGCATTTAGTGAAAAGCTGTTATTTTGACAGTACAAACAGACGCTTAAATATTTATTTGTATAGATCATCAAGAAAAGATGTACACAATACATTACACATGTATAATGGATAACATCAGGTGTTAAGTAGGTACACTCCTTCACTTACAGGAGACCACAGCATGCACTATAAAGTAAAGAACTACCGGCCAGTTTCTTCATCAAAAGTAACAGCCAAAGTAACGTCAAAAAGTCAAAAGAAACAGTTAAATCTGTTTCTTTTTGACGTTACTTTGGCTGTTACTTTTGCTGAATAAACTGGCTGTAAGCCAACAAAGTTAGAATATGAAGTACCTGGGCGACCCAGTTCTGCTCGGGTGAAAATAGAGAAAGCTGATTGTCTCAGATATGAGACCTACTCGTAGCTAGATCGATTTATCGCCTATATTGCTACTATCATCGAAATCATTGGAGGCGTTTTCGAGAACGTGATTACAAATATATTCAAATATTGCTCATTAGTACAGGATAAAAGACTAGATCATGCTTAATTGATCATTTTATTACGTCTGTTTTTGTCGGGTATTTCCATTTTTCTGTACAAGATAGAAGTCGAGATTAATGTTTTTAACCATCCAAAATCCATTAGCACTAATTTATCTGCATAAGGCTTCCTGTATAAGACGCCGGACCGCATGTTTGTGTGTATGAATAAATATCGCCCATGCTCCGCACCGAAGCTGCGCTGGCGCCGCGTGGATCTGAGATATTATGATTTTTTTTTCATCTTGCGGTCTTTGGTGCAGTGCCGATGCGGCTCCGGCGTTATGCCTTACCATAAAATATTGGAATTAACATTATACGTGCTCCATAATGAATTCACAGTAACAGATGAACTCGTCTTTAATGTGCCGAGTTAAGTAGAAATGTTCCTTCAAAAATTCTTATTGCAAATTCTACTTCCTTGTTCTATTTATTAAGACGCCTTTTTATTATAGATGAATTATCACGTAAACAAACTATAATTCATCAAGTTCACCTATTTATACTTTACATGACTATAACAACCTTAATTTCTCCATTTCCAGGTATTTGAAACACGTGGTGCTTCGTTTCCTAACTGCGCGTGAGTTGGAAGCAAGGCAACTCACCCGCGCACTTGCCGCTCTCTTACGCCTATCGGCTCACGAAGAAGCATTACTAAGGGCAGCCTTACCGCCCCGCACTGGCCTGGCCGCTTGGTTCCCTTCTCTCAACACCTGATCCGTCTGAGAAAAGACCGTAGGAACGTGTGAACAGATCATAGGTACGTGTGAACAGACCATAGGAACGTGTGAACAGATCATAGGAACGTATTAACCTTTATGGAAATAAGAGGATTGTTCTCTATGACAATGAGCAACTGGCTCACGCAATGTAGCCAAATACAGTATTCATTTTAAATGTAGTATTGTGAATTTGTATATATTTTGTTAAAAGTCCTTTGCAAGCAGCGCTTCTATTTATTTGTATCAATGCCACGTTATTTGCAAATTGTCATAGAATATAAGTGATGTTATACAGATTAAACAAACTTTATTGACACAGTATATAAGTAACAGTATTATGTCTCGGCAGAGACCTTGAAATAATTACCTACCGCCGCTAGGTAGATAAACCTTCCGCGTCCGTGTGTAACTGCTGGACGCTCTATACTGTTGCGTACTGATATACACAGATTTAGAAGCACGTCGTTTCGGCCGTTTTCTATGAAGTTCTAATACTGTTACTTATTTTTACTGTGCATTTGATTAGCCAAAAGCCTGTTTAAACGCAGCTATTATCCGAATAACTTCGAAAGACGTCGATTTAGCAACGTACAGTTAATGCTTAGTACAGGCTACACGATTTGAATTGGAAATTGAATTGTATTTTAGTCAGAATTTGTCGACAACAGCTCTTCATACGGCACATTTTGTCGTACAAATCGAGTAAAATGTCCTTCAAATCATCATGTCTGTAACATACTAAATGTCAAAACTCGCGACAGAGGAAGTCATAAAACGTGCGAGCAGGACGGTGTATGTTTAGTACGGAACTTCTGAAGTTTCGTGTAGTCTCGCTCTAACATTTTATAACCGCAACTGCCATGAATGCTGGCATCTGACGAAGCAGACGCCTTAGACAAAGTGACATTCTATTACCGATAACGATGATGGAAAAGGCAAAATTGTATAGGACTGACATAAGCTATCGAAAAGCTTATGCCAATCCTGTTGGAAGTCGTTGTAGAAATACGAAACGCTTTCGAAGCGATTGTCACTTGTCTAGGCCCTCTGTATCGTGACTGGATTTTATTTGTATAAGGTAGCTCTTAACTATAATGCTAGCAGCCTCGTCAACTATCACACATTGTGTGCTCGAAGCTTTAAGTTCTACGGGTGCGTCTAATTATGTTGTTTAATTTAAGAACGTATCGAGTTATATATATAAAATATGTGCTGGTTCGGAAAGTACTTTTACCAATCCTAGTGACAAGATATGGGTTTTAATGACGTAATAGTGACGCTGAAAAGTAATATGATGATACAGAACATGAACGAGAATAAGCTTTTTTTTTAATAGTGCTGTAATTACATTTAAATTTTGTAATTTTAAAGATGAATTAATCTTTTATTACACAAATATTCATAGACATACAAAAACAGCGAGTGACGCCGTCGGGCATTGGAGATGTAACTTACTTCACTCTAAGGGCCGAGTCACACCGGATTGGCAGCGGCCCCCGGCGTCGCCGCTGGCGGCCTTGCGCGACCTCCAGTCCCCACGCGCCTTACATATTAAGTTTTAAATCCGGCGGGGGTGCGCGCGGCCGCCCGCGGCGCCGCGAGCGGCCGCGCCTCTGCGCTGGCAGCCGCGGGCACCGACAAGATGTGCGTTGCGAGCGACACCGCGGGCGACCTCGCGACCTTTTCAAGCGATACTGGTCTTTTAAGTATGTAGATAAAGTTTAAAATTATTTCACACTGAAAGTGCTCGTCGCGTCGCTGCCGGCCGCTGCCATTCCGGTGTGACTCGGCCCTAAATGGTCGAAAACATTACATGCGTATGCTCGCAGAACTCGATTCCCATATCGCTTCATTCCAAGAACTGTTGAATATAGTAAAGACTGGAGTTGATTGTATTATAATTATAACAATATGCGTATAATGAGAGATAAGAACAAATTGCACATTGTCCTAATATTGAACAATTGTGTGTGTTTTGAGAATCTCCATTGAGGAGTATAACATTTCGTTGTAGGAGCAGAGAAAGAACACGTCTTGTATACATGGTGTCTCGATTTTTTTAAATGAAAATTACTCGTAATCATAAAATCATAGTCTTTAAATAACATAAAGCCGTCAATGGTAACAGCTGGCCTAGCGTCGTCGTACGGAGTTTCAATACAATAAGAGGGCAACATATATACTGGTTGTGTTACCACAGACGTGCACCGTACATCTTAGTACCGCAGTTCTCGATTATTTATTTTGTTATCTATTTTTGGTATTCCTTTAATTTATTGTAGTTGGCGATCAACGAAGTAAAACAAAGTACCTTTAGGTGTTATGACTATATTTTATTTAGATGATTATTGCATTCGAGCAAAAGTTTAAGTCAAGCATTTGGTATCAAATTCTTATTAAGGTAATCACAAAGATTTGATATCCGCAACAAACTCATTATGCTTATGACAACGTATCAAAGCGGGAAATCGCATTGACTGGCGAAGATATAAGTTGCTCGACAGGTTATGCAAATCATAGAATATGATAATTAGGTTATTAATCTACAAAGTATCGGTATTATAGTTTGACCAAAACCGCTGTATCACAACATAGGTATATGAGCAGTGAGGCGGTGCAGGCCGCTCATTTGTCAGCGCAGGCCGCTCATTTGTCAGTGCAGGCCGCTCATTTGTCAGCGCAGGCCGCTGAATTGTCAGTGCAGGCCGCTCATTTGTCAGTGCAGGCCGCTCATTTGTCAACGCTCACGTCCGCCGCCTCGCAGCGCATTCCTAAGACACAGCGGTTTTGGTCAAACTGTATTAGGTGCCCGAATAAGCAAATGTCGTATTACGCGTAACTATAAGTATTGTAATCTTATTGTATTTTTGAACAACATTATTGTAATATACATTGTGAAAATTTAATTAAAGTTGCCTTAATAGTTGCTAGTCATTATTTAAAGAATTGATTGTATTATATTCATGATGTAAATGGTTATTTTTTGTATACGTTTTGTGTTGTCAATTATTTTGCAATAATGACAAAAGTTATACATAATTATGTTGTTGATGCATCAAATGTGACATTGCTTCATCAAGTTGTATTAGAATTATGGTCTGAATAATTTAGAGAAATTTTAAATAAATTGTAAAGGAATATATTCAAGTGATAAAATAATTACTACACACTGCCCCTTTGTATTTTGTACATTTAACTAAGCTTTCAACAGGTTAGTAGAGAAACGGTGAAGATAAAATTATGAAAGTTGCAAAACAAAAAAATTGTTTTTATGTAGTGCTAAAAATACTTTGTTAATTTGTGTCTTCAGCGTTTTCTCTTAAACTACGTTACTGAACTGGAAACAGCAATAATAGTAACCTCTCAGTAATTTTGTGTAACATGTTAGTTATTTCAAGGATGTATCAACTGTAAGGCGTTCTACACGCTTGTTCGGATAAACCGACCCTGCCGGGAGGAAAAATCGAATATACACAATTTTTTCTATGGGATCAACATTGAAATCGCGAAAAAAAAAATTGCTGTTCCATACATTTTGTCGATTTAAGTGAACACAAATGTATGGAACAGCTGATTTTTATTTCGCGTATTCAAGATTGGTCCCATAGAAAAAATTGTTCAAAATGATGAGTACAATAACACCTTTTCGGGTTTAGCGTAAACAAAAACTAATGTTGGTAAAACTAAGGTTGTATCCTTTTTGATACAGATATGGTCAAATTAAGGGTATGGTACAGACCACCAAATTGAATAACTTTCTTCACGGGACCAACATCGTAATTGCGAAAAAAAAAAAACAATAGTCCCATAAATTTGGGTCGAGTAGGTAGATATTGAAGTTTTCTATGGGACGATTGTTTTTTTTTTACTATTACGATGTTGTCCAGTTTGATGGACTGTAACGCGCCCTCAATTTTGACCACACCTTTCTGACACAACTGTATACACGGTGATTTTTAATCCACTGTTAACCGTATAAGGGGTGAAAGTTCTCATGATTATAAGCAACTTTCACTATGGGACCAATTACGAAATAGCAAAATAAATACATCTGTTTCATAAATTTTTATCGGATAAAATTACATTTTTGTATGAAACAGCCGATAATTCAGAGTTCGTCTCATAATAAAAGTTGCTCATAATCATGAGTACTTTCACGCTCTAAAAGGTCAACAGTGAATTAAAAATCGCCGTGTTAGTAATTACTTCGAATCGGCTTTGATGTTCAACAATTACTGCCAAATGCGTGTGCGAACAAGTGTGTACGCCTTAGACACCGCGGCAGCATACATACTAGGTAGATCGCTCGTATCTAACCATTTTTCACTTTTGTACGAATTTATAATATAAGAAAGCATTTTTTTTTAACGAGGACAAAATATGAACACATTTAGCTATGTACGGCAGGTTCATGAAAATGTGAATTTAGTTGCTTTACAAGATACAAAGTATTGCGAAAATTTCACACAAAGGTTTAGTAGTTAATTTACAGGACATGATAGTTAACTGTAAATTAAAAAAATCGTAATAATTAGCGAGCAGCAGCACTGTCAATTGAAGGCACTGTAATCTATGTAGATATGTGTTCGCAGGATCTGTTGATATATTGTACATTGTCTAGTATTAGCTTGTTTAAATATTACCATAGAGAGTTTATTTATTTTGACGTCACAAATAACTTTATTTTCGCTTATTTTCACATTATTTATTTATCAAGATGTCTTATCACGTAATTTAGTAAATAAACATTGTACGATACGTGCCAGAACGATGAATATATTTTTATTTATTTTTTGTTTAATTCTTAATGTATATTTGTTGTTATTGTAAATTTGAATAAAGTTACAGTAAGTCATATATTTTCTTATTGTAAGTACTCATGTTTTCGACTTGTAGTGAAGTGTCCGTACGCCTAGCGGGACCGTCGACTTTATTATTGTGCTCATTTTGGTGTCACCCTCTCTGGCAGGGCCACCAACAGGGATTTTAATTTTGATAACACAAAAATTTTGTCGTTAATTTGTCCAAATTTGTCACCAAATATCAGAATTTGTCGTTCACTGGTTCAAAAGATATAAGGGTTTATAGGTGGCCCTGCTGGAGAGTCTCCCCAGCAGGGCCAAATTTATATCTCAAAAACTAGGGCACCTAGCGAAGATCTGTTTTACTCCTATATTTAGTCGCCAATTTGTCCAAATTTGTCATCAAATATCAGAATTTGTTGTTCACTGGTTCAAAAGATATAAGGGTTTATAGGTGGCCCTGCTGGAGAGAGTCTCCCCAGCAGGGCTAAATTTATATCTCAAAAACTAGGGCACCTAGCGAAGATGTGCTTTCTCCCATATTTAGTCGCCAATTTGTCCAAATTTTTCACCAAGTTACAGATTTTGTCGGTGTGTAATTAAAAAGATATAAAAGAATTAAATTTCCCCATACAGTGGTACAAGCAAATACAAAATACTTTATGTAGTTTCTAGACAGTATCTATGACGTCTTATGGAGGAATGTTTGTTTCGAATTAAATAAATATAAACTTATTCTATAATTTCAACCCACCAAAGGAAAGCTGTATAAATTATATATACCTATAAAGAAATCTACTATAAATATATGTAGGTAATTATTTATCTAAATATATGTAGGTAATGTGTGCACTTACCACCACATACAAGTCGGTGGCAGATAGATCGCTGCGCTCCGTTTCATTTACGGTAAGTAAGAAAGAGATAGACTATGCGCCTTTCGTACAGACAGACGAGCTACTTAGAACGCTGGCCTGCCCGTGTGCCACAGCGCTCGCGCGGAATGAATCTGTCATTCTGTACTATTAAATAAGGGTTTATATCGTCTGTGGCAATTTCACTCTATATTGTTCACTACCCTAACTCCATTTGCATATTATGTATTATTAACATTATTATATTTTTATACTAGCTGCGCCCCGCGGTTTCCCCCGCGTAAGTCTCGATCCCGTGGGAAAATCGGGATAAAAAGTATCCTGTGTTAATCCAGGTTATAAACTATCTATTTGCCAAATTTCATCCAAATCCATTTAGCCGTTTTTGCGTGATTGAGTAACAAACATCCAAACACACGAAACACACAAACACACAAACTTTCACATTTATAATATTATTATAGTAGAATAGTAGGATTGGCTGTTCAGAGGTATTACCAGTGCCTTTATTTACACCGCGCGCTCATCGCTAGTGGCAAAAACCAAAACTAGCCGCCATTTTCCATAAATATGTATTGATGTGTCTCCGGAAAACATACAGCATTGTTTATGAAGAAGCAGTTTAAACTTAGCCTTATTTGCGCGGTCAATAGTACGGATACTTTAGTTCAGCCTAAGAATACTAGGTGGCGTAACTATCGCCGACGTTGTATTTACTCTGTGCCAGCTAGGACGCGGGAACCGCTGTCACTTTCGAATTCATAGCGTTGTATACTTTAGCCGCGTGCGGTCGAAATCCAAAAATATTTGGATAATCGTTTAACCTTTTAAGAAAATTATTCGTTATAGTGTTAGACAATTTATTAGTGCATTAATTATATGGTTATATTTTATAACTTAACATTAATAAACCGGTTTTTTCGTAATGAATCCCGCGCCGAGTGACGAACCCGATGAGGCCACCGCCGGAGCCAATCGGTCGATCGTTTCGAACTCGCCAACTTCCGAGAGGGATCAAGGACATGCAAAGGAGGACTCCTCGAGCGCTAGCAGTTCATCAGACAGCGAAGCCGAACGAGGGGAAACTCCACGTAAGAAACAAAAGTGGGATTCACAGGTAACGGTCGATTCTCGGACCGACGCGTTATACAACCAGGTCAGTTTTCTTACAAACTTTATAATGCACCAACAATACGTACCGAATACTACTGTAAACACAAATGACGCGATCGAGCAAGTGAATATTATCAACAATGATTTTTTGACTAATCCATCAACAGAAACACCTAGACCGTTAGATTTGGGCGCCTGTAAAACTAGTTTTGATGAGAAAAAAGTTCTTAAATCAGCTGATGAAAAACGGTTACGCCAGTTAATAAGTTTGCAGCATTTTAACACCCCCACGTGGCAACATATCCGTTACAAGAAAGCATTGGTAGAAATGCTTGCGTTTCCGAGCTTTTGCAATTTGAAAATTAACGATGAACTGTGTTGTCTGAACAAAGGAAAAGATTTCTTGGCCTCAACAGAGGAAATCATGGCTGCAACTACCAACGCCTTGTTACAATAAAGGGAACTTTTGCAATCCGGTTTACAGGGTATCATTGATTGGGCTCATAATAACCCAGGCGAATTAAAATCCGATAACCTTTTTAGTAAGATTTCTGAAACATTCGGTAATGAGTCGTCGTCCTATAAATTGTCTGAACAAACCTTACAAATAATTTGCGGTAAAAGGGCCGAATGTATTGAAACTAGACGTAAAAGGATTCTTAGCGAAATTCCGGATAAAAGTATTCAAGGTGCGCTTAGTAATATACCCCCTAGTGGAGAGTTTTTATTTGACAAAACAATGCTTATGTCTCTTATTCAGTCCCTCGGAGGGCCGCTTTTTTGGTTATCACCACCACAAGCTCACAAAACTAAGGACCAACTCAAAACAAGATACAAGGAACCAATACCGTCTACCTCCAAATACAGACCCCAGGCGCAAAATATTAAAAATAATAATTTTCGGGATACCTACAAAAAATATCAAACGAAACAAACGTTCAAAAGGGAAAAGCGACGGTTACAAACAAACTAAAAATTATTCATTTCGAAACAAAGACGGAAAAAAGTGACTACTTAACACATTTCAGGGGAGGTTGTTTGACTATGTTCAAAAACCGTTGGCAAGCACTTGGTGCAAACAAATTTATAATTTCTGCAATTTCGGGGTTTCGAATACCCCTTTACAAGAAACCTCCTCTGTTAATGCCAACAAGATGGATCATGAAGCAATATGCAACCAAACTATCCCCTGGAATGTCCCAGATAATCAAAGATCTATTGGATCAAGGTGTTTTACGACTAGTTTCCAAGAGAACTCCCAGTTTTATCTCTCAAGCTTTTTTTGTGGAAGAAAAGCGACGGATCGATGCGCCCAATTTTCGATCTTCGAGAATTAAACAAGTTCGTCAAAACGAAACGTTTTCGTCTGATTTCGCACGCCTCAGTCCCAGATTTTCTACAACCTGGAGACTGGATGATAAAAATAGATATATCCCAGGCATATTTTCACCTACGAGCAGCAAAATCTCACCGGCCTTTCTTAAGAATCAGTTACGACGACCAGTTATACGAGATGACATGTTTACCGTTCGGACTGTGTTCAGCGCCGCACCTATTTTCATCTGTAACATGCTGGATCGCGGAGACCCTGTGTGCGAAGGGATGTCAAGTGCTAGTCTACCTAGATGACTTCCTTCTGGTCAACCAAGACCAATCCAAGTTATGTCTTCAGGCTGCGGAAGCCGTGAGGCACTTGGAACAACTGGGCTGGTGGCAAATCAATCGCCAAAAATCTGTTTTGCTACCAACTCAAGATTTGGAATACCTGGGCATACGATGGCAAACAGCTGTAAATACAATGTCCCTACCAAAAAAAAGAGACAAAGTATAAACTATACACTAGACCGGTCGTTGTTGAAAAGTCACATCAACCTCCGGAAACTGCAAAGTCTGCTGGGTCAATTAAACTTCGCCAACTTTGTTGTTCCCCGAGGGAGGCTACACTGTCGCAAAATGCAAATCTTCCTGCGACACTTCAACAAAACACGACCCCGTCAAAAACAGCTGTTGCTTCAAGTTGTGTATCAAGAGATAATGTGGTGGCGCGGAGCCACAAGTCACACATTGCCTATACACAAAAAGCCTGCTACACATTTCCTTGCGACAGACGCTTCGGATTGGGGTTGGGGTGCCCACCTGGATGGGAATTTAATGTCAGGTGCATGGGCAACCCACCAAAGAAGATGGCACTGCAACAAAAAGGAGTTATATGCAGTAATAGCGGCAATCAAAATGAATGCGAAGACGTTGCAAAAGTCACACGTACTGATCCAATCAGACAATCGAACCCTGATTGCATATATCCGAAAGGAGGGAGGAACCAGATCGTTAGGTTTACTAGCCCTAACGTTCAAACTGTTACATCTTACGGACAAGTTCAACATAACCCTATCAGCCCATTATGTACCGGGGAGATACAATATAGTAGCGGACAGGCTTTCACGAGGAAAACCACCCGCGGAATGGCATCTCCTTCCTCGAGCAACAGCGGAAGTCTTTCGAAAAAGGGGACTTCCAGAAATGGACTTGTTTGCGACACAAGAAACCGCGGTAGTAAAAAACTACGTATCTCTAGACTGCAGAGATCGATCGGCAAACTATATAGATGCCTTCAGCAGACCCATGGAGCCATGGGCTAGCGTGGGTGTTTCCTCCTCCAAGCTTGCTGCCCAGAGTTCTGGCACATCAGAACAATGCAACGGGTATTTACTTGGTAGTTGCTCCAGAGTGGCCTCGAGCTTTCTGGCTTCAAGACCTGAAATCCAGGGCTCTAGACCACCACACGAAATTCTGAACCCGTCGGAGACCCTGATAGATGTTTCAACGTCACAGCCTCCCCCACAGGTACAGAAATTGACCCTGAAAGTTTGGAAAATTGGGGGTGGGGTGCCCAAATAAAAGTCTGGTCAACACAGGAAAAAGAACTACTGAAGAAGAGCTGGCGACGCTCAACTTTGTCAACCTATTTGTCACCACTTAGGCGGTGGTTGAGATGGTGCTCCAACTTTAAAGTAAACCCAAAGTGTCCTAAACCTGCTGACATAGCTAAATTTTTAATGTGTCTCTTTCTAAAAGAGAATTTGTCCTATAGCACTATCCTTGTCCACAAATCGGCAGTCTTAACTTTAGTCTGTGGCCCTCATGTGGAACAACAAACTTTTTCTAATTTTATTATAAAACACACCCTTAAGGCAATAGGAGTAGCAAAACCAAAAGAAGTACGGCCACCGTTCACGTGGGATCCACGTATCGTGCTAAACTGGCTGTCATCAAGTGTACCTAAAGACACATTGTTCGACTTATCACGTAGAACAGCTACAGTTTTATTGCTGGCATCAGGCCGTAGGGTTCACGACTTAACTTTGCTAAAAATCTCAAATGATAGGTTCCTGGATGACGGCGATAATATCTATTTAATACATGCATTCGGATCTAAAACCGATACACATTATTATCGACAGTCCGCTTGGAAACTTTCACAACATAATGATAAAAACATATGCCCTGTCACTTTAGTTAGGCTTTTAATAAATAAAACTAAAACAAAGAGGTCTGAAGTTAACAATTTGAACAATCTTTTTATCACTATATTTAATAACACAAAAGCTGCTTCACGCACCGTAATTGGGAACTGGGTACGCACAGTTCTTAAAGATAGTGGCATTGATGCACCTCCCGGAAGCTGTAGGTCAGCAGTAGCTTCCTTAAATTGGTTAGATAATCAACCAATTGATGATATTTTATCACGGGGTAATTGGAAATCATCCAATACCTTCTTCGATACATTTACTTCTACCTAGATATCAAGAAAAAAGAATATCTTGAATATTTTGTAAACAATCATCATTTAATCAATCATCGGTAATTTGATAAATTCATAGAACATCTGAATCCATTTGAATCTAATACCTTTATTTGTAAGGATCAGATACTTAATTTTATTTTTATTTTTATTAGAATATAAAATACATTATTGTGTTATAACTATAAGAATATAAATGGATAAATAAATGATTAGTACTGTATCCACTTAATTCTCAGAATAAATATTTGATAATCATCATAGCGTTGTTTCACCTATAATTATTTCACCAGCAGATAACAAACACGTCTTCATAAACAATGCTGTATGTTTTCCGGAGGCACATCAGTATAGCGGTTTTACATAAAAATAAAACCGATATGTGCTGAGAGGAAAATGAAGTGAAATAATTATAGGTGAAACAACGCTATGATGATTATCAAATATTTATTCTCATCATTCCATTCATTCTATATACATTTGTTCGATGGTATGGAACCCTTCATGTAGGTACCTACAAGTTCGTCTTGTACTTGGCCAGTTTTTTTCTAATTGGGGTGTATCAGACAGGGTGTGCATTATACGAGTTACATGTTGTATATGCCTCGCGAGGATATAATATGCTCGAATGAGCCTGAATAGGCAACAGGACGAACCATTTAGTAGGTAGGTATCACAGATATAGATAGACCTAGATAATGCAAGAGCAACTACTTCGCGCATAGATCACTAATAAAAAACTAGATACACAATCCCATGCAAAAGTTCTCTAAATACAATAATCAATCACCTCAAAATACATACATAAACAACACACGTCAAACGAACTTTTTAGAAATTCATTTTTATAAAATAAAAATTGATTACAATTGACGATAATATGTTTTCAATGTCAAAATACATACATAAACAACACACGTCAAACGAACTTTTTGGAAATTCATTTTTATAAAATAAAAATTGATTACAATTGACGATAATGTTTTCAATGTTTAAGTACTTACCAATTTTAAATATTTAACTAAGGGTACGTTTTTTTTTTATTCTAACGTAAATTAGAGCTTAACATTTTAAACTGGTAAAGCAGTTGCATGCGACTGTACATCTTGACACCAAATAGACCAAGAGCAAGGTTTAATGTTTTCAAAGAAGTTTATGCCAGTCTAATCTAGTCATTTAAAACATAAAAACATGTATTTACTTGAGAATTTATCTCTCTCGGACATTTCTAAGGACTTTAGACCGATAAAACTAGAAGTATATTATACAAATTAATATAAATACATTTTCTTGGCACAATTTTTCGTGAATTCTTCGATCTAGCTCTTGGACTATACCTTAGTAATTGAACTCATTATATCTCCTAATCTAAGACTCGGCAAAATCTGTAACTTGGTGACAAATTTGGACAAATTGCCGAAAAAATATGGGAGAAAACACATCTTCGCTAGGTGCCCTAGTTTTTGAGATATAAATTTGGCCCTGCTGGGGAGACTCTCCAGCAGGGCCACCTATAAACCCTTATATCTTTTGAACCAGTGAACGACAAATTCTGATATTTGGTGACAAATTTGGACAAATTAACGATAAAATTTTTGTTGTTATCAAAATTAAAATCCCTGTTGGTGGCCCTGCCAGAGGGTGACACCTCATTTTGTGCCTTCTAAGTTTGGTTTTGATTTTGTGCTTCATAGACGTAGGAGTTTTATTGTTAGGGAAAAATGGGTATGAATTAGAGTTAATCGTATTTGGTGTGTGGTTAATGTTAATGGTAAAGGTGCATCCACACCGAAGTTACACACACAGCATCAAAATCGGTGTAGACTGTTAGCCTGTTGAATGTACCCACCCGTATTGTATTGGGTAATATGCCTGTGGGAAGTAAAATAAAACCAGTCTCGACATTTTATTCATTTATTATATTATTTACAACTTACGTAATAATTTTGTTTAGGAGTAAACTGCGAAGTTTTCCTAGTCTACACTACTGTGCAGCGATTTTCGTTTCAAGGCACAAAAATCTAAATACAAGTCCGTATCGCGATTAATTGCCATGGATTTAAGTTATTTGGTATCTGCTTCGCTAATAATAGGACTTTAAAGTGCCCAAAAACAATACTTAGGAACTCATACATTTTAAGATAAATGAATAGAACACCTTATGTGACTAGATGGTGGAATGTCATCTAATATGCTACATACATTAAATGTATTTTCTTAACAGTTTTTTTTTATTTTCTGAAAAAAATTTATTTTTAATTAATGCTAGAATGGATTTGTGTATAATGATTTTGCTTTAAAGGAAAAAGCTAGAAGATAGGATTCGATTTTGAAACTGGAATCATACAACTATTATTATTTAGTTTCCAACTGTGGAAACATGAAACAACAGCTAGTGTCTACGCCCCCCCCCACTCCCTCCTCTACGCCTAAACAATTTGCTTATTATCGACTTGTTCAAGTGTATCAAGTTACAGCCACACGGATCACGTGACGTCACGACACCGACACGCCACGCACACTACACGTCAAACCCGTTTACAACGAGACTCGACTGACAGTTATTTATTATAAAAATAAGCCTATTGGTATTCTCACATTCCTTTCAAGGATACACATGAAAATTTAACTAAATAGTGTCTTCACACTCCCGGCCCACCGTTACCTTAACTACAAATGTTTTGAACAACAATTTACGAATTATACATATATTTTAATGTAAATTTTACCTAAAATTGCTAATAATTAGCTGGATAGAACTAAATACTGCCGGCGTTTTAGTGCAAAAAGTCTGTGATTTGGTCTAGCTATAACTATGCTGCCTGTGTAGGCATTCTCTCATCGGCCCATCAAGGGTGATTAATATTACAGAAAATTTTGACAGTTCGTGTATCACATGTGCCAAGTATTACTGGCTTGAGCGGTACCGAATGTTTGTAGAATTTCACATAACGATTTACTTTGATTGACCGACCCATAGTACAGGCAGGACGGAAGTTTCGTTATCAATTATGTTTTCAGCAATATTGAACGAGGATTAGCACTAGAGATGCATTAGAAAAAGCTATGAAAAAATCGAGCACCGTACTTTTGGGACTGACAAGCCTCTTGTCTTCATTTCTTATATAGGTATCGTGTTAGGTACCCAGTAACTGGGTTGTGGACGACAGATAGCTAGTTGCTTCTTGTAAATACTGGTATTCAGCTGCATCCGGTTAGATTGGAAGCTGATCTTTCAGGTGATGATTTCTTAGACCTTGCCTGTCTACCGTCCTGGCCTGTACTGTGTCTGTTTGCCTAACAGCGGTGCGTGCCTACAGCTTGAGCTTGCCGGTGCAGATGTCCGTGTAGAGCTGCGGCGTGATGGGCACGAAGTCCTGCCCCGAGCGGAAGTACAGCGGATCCTTGATCACGTCCGGGTCGAAGCCTTCCTTCTGGTACTGCAGCTTCTTCAGCTTGAACGTGCCTGGAAATAAACAAAAATCGTTTTAGGGCTTAAGAATTATTATTAGACCTCATCTTAGCGTGTCGATGGCAAGCTAAATAGTTTGCCCAGAATTTGGTTACGAAATAGGCACCCTCAGTAGCGTCCATCAGTTCCAGTAACGTGCAGACAACAGGACACGCTGGACACGATATTAATTAGTGTCCTATTGTTTGTTAGCACCGCATTTACACTCCAGCACGCGTAGCATGACCACCGTAGAAACGGGTTTCCCGAAACCCGTTTCTACGAAGTCATCTATAAATCTCTACCTGAACAGGTTTTTACAAATAGATTTAATACTATCCTTATTACCACAAAACCGTATTTATCAGTTGTTTAGCTTAATTAAACACCTTCTAAACATGACATTTCTAGGAGTTTGACATAAGACGGACATTAAACACGCGTTGAACAAGTGTCTAAGTTTCTGTGGTAAGGCCCATATGGCCTTTGTATTATTTAGCATCGATCTAAATAAAGGTACGTTGTTTACTAAATCCCGCGATCCGTATAATGACCGACCTCTGCTATTTGTTATCTAATCACAATGTAACTAGAACATTATGTGGGGGCAAGATAAGTATCAACTATCGACCTACTATCTAACATGAATATGCACTTGTTTGTTTAAGTAGGTCAACTTTGAATGATAAGAAACCTTGTTTAGGAAATGTAAACAAAAGTGCCACACTTTGCTTTATGTATGGTCAAATTAAATTACTTAGCGAAACTCCTCACAATTGGTAACGGATGTAAACATGATATTAAAAATGAAGTTGAAATTTTCACAGATGATGTAGGTATTTCTGATGCCGCTATAACAACAAATACTAAAAAACAATTGAATGAATGAATGAATGAAATGCACCGACCCCAGCGTGGTTAAACCAGACTCGATAAATCGAATGAACCCCAGGATTTGTACTAGCCCCTGAAGCCTCATGGTTCATGGGGTTTCAGCAGCCATTGCATATCCTGGAGTAGACCGGGGGGCGCGGGTAATGGTAGGGAAGAGTATGCCCTTCGGGATAAGGAAGGATTTGCGAGCCTACCGGATACATACTAAAAAACAGAATTTATTAAATATTCAAGCAGGCTCCCATACAACAAACGTGTTTTTTTTTTTATAGATAATGGTACGGAGCCCTTCTTGTGCGAGTCCGACTCGCACTTGGCCGGTTTTTTTAGGTTATGGTTATGGCGAGTCCCTCATAACTTTAATTTACGTGTGGTACTGACCAGTAATCTCAATATCGTTGATGAGCCTGAGGAACAAGGGGCGCGCGTAGCTGGGCAGCGAGTCGTCGAGGTCCCGCGCCAGGCGCGCCAGCTGCAGCGAGCGCGCCGGGTCCGCGATGCACGCCATGCCGGCGCGACCTTCTGTCATGGGGATCTGGGATGAAGATAAACAGGAATAAACATAACGTATCATAACATCACGCCTTTAATCCCCGAAAGGTTAGGCAGAGTAGAACTCTCAGTTGTCTGTCGGAGAGGTCAGAGGAAAATCAGTCTTTTACTTATAGACTTAAAGCTCACCATCAAAGGGTGATTTCATCACCAGCACCGAAGACAAAATTGTAGGTAGGTATAGCAACTTTGGTGATCCAATTATTCGGAAGCGTCGCCAGCCTCGTAGACCAGTGCGAGACAGCCATTGTTTTGGAAAGCGGTGGTATGCCCAAAAGGTATTCATTTTGGCGACTACGAGTCCCCAGGGAAAGTTATAGATATATGCTTGTCATGTTGGCATCCTAATAGTTAATTGATTCAAGCGTGACATTGCGGAAATATCGCAAAGTCGCGCTTAAATCAATTAACTCATCAACATTATAAAATACAATAGACGTAGATATATTTAGTAACCTAACGCAGGCGCGGTCCAAGGGGAGGGGTCATGACCCCCCAAAACCATTCAAGCTGTCGACGAGACCGAATGATTTACGTGCCTTAGTTAGTAAAAGGTAGGTACCTACATGAGCTAGGAAAAAAAATATTTGAGAGTACCTACTTATCAATTAGGTAACTATTTCCCTAAAAATATTCCTCGGCAACAATGGTGACCCCCCCCAAAATCTTGAGCTGTGACTACGCCTGACCTAACGAGCGTGCAGCACTCGGTGTGGCAACACGTCATGTTCCTTGAAAGGTGAAACACGAGTCGATTTTTTTTACAGGGTTTTTTATGACTCTTGAGGAATAGTTAAGCGGAATAAGTTACTAAAATATCTACGTCTATTGTATTTCGCATCCTACTAAAATATGTCTTTAAAGATTCATCCGTAAGGGGATGGTAATCTTAATCTTCTGCTTTACTGAAGCTGTCTGTCTATCGCCGACCCACATAGGCTGTCTAGTAGCAAGATAGTTATTACCAGAGATCGGAATAGGTAGAGTATATTTACCTAAAGTTCGAAAAAGAACAGAGACAAAGTGGAGACGCCTTACGACAAAATATTTTTTCGGGACTAGATTAGCTCTACCTATTCCGATCACTAGTTATTACACAAGGCCTTGGTATCAAAGGTTTAAAAATCAGAAAGGGCGATCGAAACCAGAAAGGGTGATCGAAACCAGATTAAAATTTCTTCTATAAAGGTATAGTACATTACTGTCGCGGCCTGCAATAAGGGAATTGATGGACGATCGTGAAAATGAGGGCCGAGGCGAAGCCGAGGCACTCATGCGTGAGTCCATCAATTCCTGATTGCGGCCAAGGCTTGTATAGTACTTTTCTCAAACAACGCGCGGAAATTCAAACTGAGTAAATTAAATAGAAATTCCAGAATCAATGACGAACAACTATCATTTTTCATGCGCCAATATGTTCATTTGTTTCTTCTTTGTTCTATTTGCAAGCCAATTCGAAATTTAAATAAAATCTTTGATAAGTTACCTACATGGTTGCCGTGAGTTGAAGTAAAAAGTTCGTTCCACTTTTAAATAACACGACAGATATGTTTTCATAGTAACTTATTTGGCCGCTAAACACGCCAGATATGGATTTTCATAGTAACTGTGCTAGCCGCATCGTCACTTGTTTTTTTGATTTATCTCGATGAAGGTTGTCAAAATAATGCTCGAGTTTCCAAGCATGTTTGAGAAAAATTATATAGTCTTCTTCTTTTCGTGTGGTTTGGTTAGTGACCCTGACTATAGGCCAATTCTCATATTAAAAAACGTAAACATTCAAGTCGCAATCTGTCAAACTTGTCAAAAATGTTGGTAAATTGTTTTTTTTTGACAGATTGCGAAAGAGATGCGAATGTGAACTTTCTTAAAGATAAAGGAATTGCCCCTCAGGTGCCAGAGTTTTTTTTTAAACCCGCCCAATGGCCTCTGACTTGGCTTGGAATGATATAGTAAACACTTACGGAGACTCCATAGACGACACACGCCTTCTGCTGCAGACAGGGCGACATGGCGTTCTCGACCTCGGCGGTGGCGACATTCTCGCCCTTCCACTTGTAGGTGTCGCCCGTGCGGTCGCGGAAGAACAAGTAGCCGAGCTCGTCCGACACCAGGATGTCGCCCGACACGAAGGCCGCGTCGCCCTTGCAGAATACGTCGCGGACTAACTTCTTGTTACTGTCATCCTGGAAATATAGAGATGGAATGTGAGTTTTACTTTGAGATTTCGAAGTTAAAACTTTTGGACGAAGAGTCGTTCCAGATCCAGATGTGAATACATAATTATCTTTTAGAACTAAAGAAAATCTTATAATGTGTTATCACGGCTGAGGTCAACGTTGCAAACTCGCCATGAGTCTTACCATTATTTTTATTTTGAGTCTTTTATAAAATAAAGAATATATACTCGAGTTTGGATTGTGTTGCATTTATATCCTCATACTGGTTCCCAGCTAGTATAGTGGCTAAAAATACGTAAAAACTATCCAGGGTCTTTTGAAATTAATTGGCGAAACGTCACAAATAACGGAGGTACAGCATTAAGGACGGCATCCACAAGATGAGAATAACCTGCACCCTAATTGCGCGAACACACGATCAATCATAATGTGAATCATTTTCATGGAATCCATTGCTTCATTGTACTAAAAATTTGCCTGTTCGAAAACGTACCTAAACTCGCGACAATCTAAGAAGTCCGTTTTGACAGCTATAAAAATGCTTTGTGAAGCGATGAAAAAAGAAATTGGTTTCTTATAAACCATCGAGAATCATCTCAAGACATATCGATTGAACATACTTAGAGAGTTTGTAATCGACGACATATCTACATTGATTAAAACTAATTCTTAAGGCATAACGTTTTATTACATGTACGAGAACGAAACGTCAAAACGGACTTCTTAGATTGTCGCGAGTTTAATGAATATAGTTGAACTGTCAAAATGAAACGGATTGTGATTGATCACGTGTGTTTATTCAATTAGGGTGCTGTTTCCACATAACTTGGTTACTATATTAAGCTTGGTTTAGACCCTCAATAAATCGAACAACCGTTGACTAATAATAATTTTATAGCATACCTTGTCGACATATCCGTAGTACTCCCTGGAGGCGTTACCCTGAGCGATCAGCCCGATGAACATGCCCGGCTCATCTGAAACACATCGTTCCTTGCTATAGCTCATCATACCTACATCATAATATATCAGCTGTGTGCTCATGAATCATGAATTTAGATCGGAAATACCAAATATTAGGAACTTCCGCTCTTAATACAATATGACATTTATTGTGACGTTTATGTGGCTTGAAGATAGGTCAGGGACGATCAGTCTGTCTGTCATGGTATAAAAAATCGTATGAAATAGAAATAGTCCCTGTTTATAAAAATAATTAAGTCGATACTCGCAAGTGATAAAGCAGTTCTAGCTCCCGAACTATGTGTATGCACGTGAGAAAAGTTTATCGTCAGGTTATCGCGCGACGAAGAATTCGTCAATGAGTATTCAATTAGAATTTAATAATGTTATTTAAGAATTAATAATTGTTGAAAAAATGGTGAGATAACAAGTTGAAACCTTCTAAATACACATGAATGTGTTACTAATTACTTTTAATGAATGATTGCGTAAGAATTTAACCTGAACATGGTTTGTTTTACAATTTTATCAGATACTTAAGGAACAGGACTTGCGTCATCATCACTCTCCGTCTCCTATTAGCCGTCATCTCGGTATTCATCATCTTTCACACAGTTCATCCATCGTTTCTTTAGTCTTCTACTCTTATAGCCATCCACATTTATAGTCAAAGCTTTTCTCACGACATTTTCCACATCACATGCCCACACCATGACAACCGCTTTCCACACAACTTTTCAGTCACCGGTGCCACTTTTAGACTTCCTCATAAATACTCATTTCTTATTCGATTTTATATCCGCGAGTGTCCGCCTGTAGTTGGTATACTGACTAGGCTTGCACCGTATGCAGAACCCGGCCGGGCCGCGCAGCAGCGCGCCGCGCTCGTCGGCGCGCACGAGCGCGATGGGGTGCAGGCACGTGGGCACGAGCTTGGGCAGGAAGCCCACCGCGCCCACTGTGTTGTCCACGTTTACTGGAAATATACGTAGGGGATTAATACAGGGCTAAGTTGGGAGGAAAGGTACCTATTACTCTTTAGGAATGCATACTATCCATATTATTACATACATTATAAATTCGAAAGTAACTCTGTCTGTCTGTATATTACCTTTTCACGCCTAAACCACTGAACGGATTTCGACAAAATTTGCCAAGGAGATAGATGGCATCCTGGGAAAGGACATAGGGTACTTTTAATCGACATACAGTGCGGGCGAAGCCGCGGGCGAAAGCTAGTCAACTATAAATATCTGTGTCTAAGGGCACCTGTGTCTAAGGGTCCTGGGGATCATGACAGGATGCTATAAGAGAGTGTTATAAGAGATTTATTTTTTATTCTTAGTTCTTTTGGAATTATCAAAAAGAAAATCTAACTGCCCCCCCCCAAATCTTGGGCTACGACCACGCCTGATACATACATTAAGAAATTTGTCACTTTTTGTATGAAATCCCACCAAAAACATTTCGTGTAAAGTAGATTGCCAAGATGTATATAACGGTTTTACTGTTAAAAAATCAGATCTAATCAAGAGCCAAGCCTCAAACCTTAAATCTTGGTCAAAATGTATGCAACGCAATGAATACAATAGAATACTCTTTATTATGTACATCATAAAAAATACAGATACAAATGTAGAAATGAAATTGAAAAATGATGAAATGAATTTTGTTGAACTGTCAAAATGAAAGCCATTGCTACTGTAAGTGCGTTACGCAATTACTTCGCAGGTGAAGGTGTCGTTAAACTGATACGAGTAAAATGGAGCAAGGGCACGCTCAAATTAGAATATCCATCAGCTAGAGAAAACTTTATAGTTATAGAACATGGAGAGGACTATAAAAATATTGTGTAACTAGCTGTTCCCCGGGACTTCGTCTGCTTTCTAGGATAAAAAGTAGTCTATGTCCTTCTTTCTCCTGGTTGTGGTCTATACATGTGCCAAATTTCATCCAAGTCTGTTCAGCCGCGTTTAAGCGTGAAAGCGTAACAAACAAACGAACTCACTTTTGCATTTATAAATAACTAGCTGAGGCCCGCGACTTCACCCGCGTGGATGTCGGTTATTATTTACTAAAACCTTACTCGAGAACCATTCTATCCATTGGTGAAAACAGCATGAAAATCGGTGTAATCATTTTTGAGTTTATCGCGTACAGGACGACAGACAGACGCGGCGGAGGACTTTGTTTTATAATGTGTAAGGACATTAAATAAGTTAGGATGTTTGCTTGCAAGCTTGCTTTTAAAACTTTATTAAAATAATAGAGTACTTGGAGGATGACAGGAATAATAGGTAATTTAAATGATGTAGTATTGTGGATATCGTCAATGCGTATAACATGATGTAAATCAGTCAACGGTTAGATTCAAAACAAACTATTTATACTTTAATGAGCTAGAAAAATGACCTCGCACTTTTTTCTACTGGGATCAAAGTGTGAAGTCAAGCAAAAGTCATGCAAAGAAATAAAACAATAGAATAGGGAAATATTAAATTAAAATGTTAATCAAGAACAACAATAATTGTTATGCGTATGACTTTAATTATAGTAGGTATGGCTCCGACCAAATAAAAAACGCAGACAGAGCGCTGTCAACAGTGACGTGAGGCCGGTTTCGTAAACATGTACGCACTTAGTGAGGTGTAGTTTGATTGTAACTGGTTGTAATTGTGTGCGTGTGAGCGTGTATGCACTGAGGGTGGTTTTGGCATGCTTCATGGTATTGTTCGCCGCGTGCTGTCTTGGTTTTTATAGATTTATTTAGTTTCAGATAAATAAATGCTCATGGGCAGAATTTAAATATTGAGCAAATAAAATATTAGGTATGTCTGTGAAGACGATTTCTCATAGTCGTGACAAGACCATGTCTGACAAGAAGACAATGCATTATGAATACATAATAACTTGCGAAGCAAGTAGTTCAGTAACTAGGCGCCTATTGTAGATAATTAAAACAAAGTACCTACACTTAGAGTTACTCACCTACGTTTAAAATGATTTACGAAACATTTAGTTATAAATAACCAAGCCAAGTTTGTGTCAGACCACGCACAATGAAGGGTTCCGTAGTTGGGATGAATTTATTCCAAGCAAAAACAACATTGTAGTTGAAAAACATGTTCCCCCATATGGAATTTATCAGAGAACATGTTTTTGCAACTGCAAATTTAAGTTGGTCGATTTTTACTCGTTAATAGAGCTTACTTTGCTGTGATAGTTTTCCTTCTAATTTCGTTACCTAAATATTACTACTGCCGTTTTCACATATCCAGAACCAACCTTTTAGCTGGCAGAGGGACATTAATTGACTAACAAAAATTAGCACTTTAAAGCTGAATATTTCGTAAACAGATCCCTGCATCCAAAAATGGTTTTCGCAAAACCACAATATTTTTTCGAAGGACCTTTTTAACGAGAAAAAAACATCCCCACTGTTACGTGTAAGGAAGGTACCCCAAAAAATTTGTTTTTCTTGATTTTATTTTACCACTTTGTCGACGTGATTAATTTGGTATAGCCATGACAAAATACAGCTTTTTAATACTATCAGTCTCTTTGCTTAGTCGCGGACAGACAGACGGACGGACAAACAGACAGATAGACGGACATGAAACGGGTTAATTTTTAGGTTCAGTAGTCAACAAGGAACCCAAAAAATGTGACCCAAAGACAAATTCCAACCGAAGAATACTGACAAAAAATATAAGCCAATTTATAAAACGAGTCCATTCATTAATCGTGTTAAAGGAAGCATGAAGCAATAAATAACAATATTATCGAAACGGCACACGACCCGGTCGGCCCATACCCACAATTACAAAGTTAAATGTGTCGCCGGCACACTGCGTGTTGTATGTAAATGTGTGTTTCTTGTATGTTTGTATGAATTAAACTTTCACTCACTTATGTTTGCGTTGCCCTCCGTTGCTCCGTATATCTCGTTTATCTGTGGCACTTTGAACCTAAGTTAGGACAATAATTCATTATTTGTCATTATAGTAATGCAATTAGCAGTGTATAAAAGTTATTGTGCTATGAGCAGATGTTAGTGACACCTATCGCATCAGCAGTGAAGCAGAACGCTACCGAGAAAACGTCGAAGTTAAAACCACCATGGCTTTAGAGTGGGTTAATCTAAGATTCTAAGCGTTAGTTGGGCGTAGAGCATTTTTTAATTAAGATTTTTGAATGGCAACCATGTAATGGAAATACAAGTGTTGGACATTTTTCGCTAAATTGGCAGACGCATCTAATGACGAGTACGGCCGCGTCTTATACAACGTGTAACAGAATAAGCGCAAGACCTGAAAGTAGTTTGCTCAGAATCGGCTTCTGAATCGATTTCCATCATTATTTATATACGTTAATTTTTCATGAAAAAATCTTTTATTTAACTGAAATTATAACCACTGCGTCATAACAAGGTAATCAAGAAAATTTAAGCCTTTATTTAAAGCCTATTTAAATGCATAACCAAATTTGAAATACGCTCATAGCTATCCTCGTTTCATGTTTAGTCAGGACGTCTATTTTAGATATTATTTTAGTCTTATGATTTAATATTCTAATTGGGGTGTAGGTATGAGCTCTTGCGTTTATTCCGTTACACGTTGCATAAAAGCGATCATCGCGCGAATACGGAAAACCGGAATGCGCCAAAAAGTTCGAACGATCGTGTATTCGCGCGACGATCGCTTTTAAATAGGACGCAGGGTACCTACACCCCAATTCAAACTTAATGGCGGCTCGGAACATGAGGCAAGTCACTGCGCAGTAACGAATTCATGTGTCAGAGGGGGGAGGGGTGGGGTACTGCGCAGCGAGTAGCGCACTTCCGAGCCGCCATTAAGTTTGAATCGAAGTTGTAAAGATTGCTTGTCGTCGTTGGATGCGTGGGGCCCATAACAGAACAGGACAGGAATAGGTCGATCTGAAATCTATAAAAGAGGCCCTTGCACAGTAGAACTTTGAACAATAAAAGTTGCAACGTATAAGCACTGTTTAGACGATGCAAGTCAGTTGTCTCAAATTTATTGTATGCCGAAGGCAAAAAAATTGCATCATCGTGGGTTTAAATGGGGCTTTATACTGGCTGATATAACAATATACTTTTAAATGAAGTTTGTGTCTTACCTGTCAACAATCTCTTGCCAGATGGCGGATCGCATGCCATTGCCGACCATGATGCGCACGCGGTGCTGTGAGTCTGTGGGCCGCGCCGGCTGGGCCAGCAGGTAGCGACACATCTCGCCGATGTACTGGGCCACCTGCGTAGGTACAGGTTTTTGAATAATCAAATAGCGTATAAGAAAAATAAACCTTTGGCAATTATAATATACTTATTTTTAAAGTGTTTTGTGATATTCAAAGGCTGGACTTGGCTTGGGGACGGAAATATAGCAGGCATTAGAAACAGACAAAGATAATTTGTCTGTTTCTAATGCCTGTCCATATTCCCTTGACAAGCAAGCCAAGCCAAGCCAAGTCCAGTTTACTTGTCATAGTTTGGTATAAAAGTTGTTGATCGATTGTAGGTATTGATTGTCATTTACAAACATCTGCAACGTTCAGATCAGGGGTTAGGTGATTCATTGTAAAATGTTAAAGATAGGTACTCTCTATTCTTTTAAAACGAAACACATAGCTTAGTTGTAGAAATTGTACTTCCCCAAGACGAACTCTTTTTTGACAGATTTCTGTGGGTCGCCCCCCTGCAGCCAAGCCCAAGTACAGCTCGCTGCAGTACCAGTGCCACTCACCGTGCAGTCAAACTTGATGCAGTCAGTCCAGTAGTTGGAGGCGGAGAACTTGGCGCGCAGCACGGACGGGATGCCGTCCACGAGCGCGGCGCCGGTGCCCACCAGGCCGCCCGCCGTGTGGTACAGCGGCAGCGGGTTGTACATGCGGTCCGCGCGCGTCAGGCCCAGCATGTGCACCGTCGCCACCACCACCAGCAGGTACCTGCGGGGGGGGGACATATACCTATTAAGGCAATTACAGACTAGCTCCACTGAAAATTTCATTAAAAACATCTAAACTGTTGCCAAAACTCAAAATATCTCTCACGAGGGTTTCCTTCACCGTTTACTTGCTTTTCAAAATGTTTTTTAACAAATTTTACTAAAACATACGAATCTGACCTTTATTTATCGAGCAAAATTTCAAATAGGAGGTATTATCAGTTGCCGTCGGCATGTTCTTGGAGACAACTGTGCAGACAGCGACTTTTGTTAAAGATGGCCGCCCCGCCCCACAGTATCAAACACAAGGAACATTCAAAAAGCAGCAGTCAAAGTTATGTCTTACTTAGAGTTAGGCAGTACAGCAGCCTTGGGCATGCCGGTGGTGCCAGACGTGTAGATGTACAGCAGGGTGTCCTTGTACCGCGGCTTGTCGGTCACGACCGGGTACTCGGGCGGGTGCTTCTCCATCTCGGCACCCAGATCTAAGACTCCGGGAGAACACTCGCCGTATAATTGGAACAGCTTCAGATCTTCCGGTAGCTGTTCGCGGATCTCAGATATAGCTGGTGGGGAAAAAGTACGAAACTTTAAATAAAATGAGAGGGATAAGTTAGTAGTCACCAGAATTAACGATTCGGGAAATTTGCGGACCGCATTTATAGATTACTAGCTTCCGCCCGCGGCTTCGACCGCGTGGTATGTCGATAAAAAGTAGCCTATGTCCTTTCTCAGGCTGTAGACTCTCTGTGTACCAAATTTCATTTATATCGGTTCAGTAGTTTTGGCGTGAAAGCACGACAGACAGACAGAGTTACTTTCGCATTTATAATATTATATAGTAAGGACTAGTAAGGATTTATCCCGTTTTCTTACTGTGTTATATTATCCTTCCTTTCGTGTATTATGCTTTTAATTAAGTTCATCGATATCCAGGAATTTTTACTAGTGCATAAGTTTTAATAAATAAATACTCCAAGCCTTCATAAATGACTTCATGACTCGCCTAAACTGCGTTAGACTACCTGTTCTTGCATGAAATTAGGATCATTATCTAGCATTACGTTGTTAAAAAACAGACAAAAAATATGGTCGGCTACTCGAAATCCCAACAGAGCCGTACAAAAAAATCTCGAGGGTTCTAGGTAATTCATGCAATACGTCGATTAAACTCGATGTTGGGATCAGAGCTATTCACATTCATTCGACAGGCTTCCGAGTCGAAAAAATACATTTTTAGTTACCTGGTTTGCCTAGTCCCTACCGCAAATAGCCGTCGGAAGAATAGTGGTCGTCTATTTGGTACAAACTGTCAATATTTTCG
This sequence comes from Lithophane leautieri, assembly GCA_949152455.1. Lineage (NCBI taxonomy): Eukaryota > Metazoa > Arthropoda > Insecta > Lepidoptera > Noctuidae > Lithophane > Lithophane leautieri. Next base: position 7,719,568 of record OX424462.1, on the reverse strand, counting down.
GGTTTCGGGCTTGTAAACAGCGTTTAGAGGACTCCTTCGATAACATTGATTGGTGTTCGATTCGGCACGATTACAGTTTTTTAGTTCGTAAAGAATATGACAAAGAAGATTGGACTACAAAAGTACTGACGGACTAATAATTAAATTCTAATTTAATCTGCATTGTTCAACTTAAAGAGCTAATTGGCAGAAAGTACAATAGTCTGCCGATTCGAGCGTGAATTTGTGAGGGTGGCGTTGGTTCCATAACTGCATTGTTATCGGATTTCTGTCACAAAAGACGATGAGGGTCGTAACGACATTTCGTTAAACAGTGATGAGCTTACGGAGGATCTGGTTCATTAAATCTTCTGATCGTGTTATGAGACAAAGAAATTTTGTTAATAATTTTAATAAAACTTACATTAGTGATGCATTATTTATTTGATAACTGACACGGCTATGCTTTTCTTGTGACACTAATTTAAAAAGGTGGGTATTGTCAAAGTTTTAAGACTTACAGCCAGTTTCTTCATTATAAGTAATAGCCAAAGTAACGTCAAGGAGAAACAAATTAACCGTCTCTTTGATTTTTTGACGTTACTTTGGCTGTTACTTTTGATGCAGAAAATGGCCGTCAGTAGGTAATAAATGACCTGTCTCAAATAATACTGTAGGTAAATTAATAATCATGTTACCAATAAATAAGTACCTATATCATGTTATTTGTTATTAAGTATAATATTTAATTTAATTTTCTAGTTATAAATAACGTAATACTTGTTTGTATAACGAGTATCTATTATACATTGTAACAGCGAATTAATTTTCTCGCCTCCCCATAAGACCTAGGCCAAATATTTTTTGATATTCCGGTAGCTCATCATGACTTTAAAGAGGTGCTATAAAGAAAAGGAATTTAAAAAAAAAAAACAACGAACAAACACACATAAGGTACTTCCGCCAATCTAGACTCGTCCCTGTCCCATTGAGTTTAAGGGTCAGTTCAAACCGAGACGCGAAGCGACGCACACTTTTTTATGATCCGATAGAATATCGAATTTATTTACTACACAATAAAAGGTACACGCGCTGCGCATCACCGCGCATCTCAGCGTACTTTGACGCTTGCACTGAAATTATACCTTTTCGTGAAGAAAATAAGTTCGATAATTGTTAATAAGTGCGTGCAGCGTCGCGTCGCTTCACGTCGCGGTCTGAGCTGACCCTTACAAAACATCGTGTCATTCAAAGTATAAGGCATTGTTCAAACCAGAAATGTTACCAAAACGGGGAGAGGGAGCAGCTGTTCATGGTTTTTGTAAAGAGATCAAGATAACTCATAGTTCACCTGATACAATTTACATAAGTAACTACTATGAAACGGACAGTAAATATTGTCTGATACAACGAAAACCGTTTGCAGGTGCAAAATTAACAGGCGGTAATATTATGAGGTATTTTCAGTCTTGTCATCAGTAATAAATCAAACAAAAGGGAGAGACTCTTAGTCATTACGAAATCAACAGCTATGAAAACGGGTTTGGGGGCTTAATTCAAACTAAGACTGATATAAGCTTTTATTACTAACTAGCTGATACCCGCGATTTCGCCCGCGTGGATATCGGTTATTATATACTAAAACTTTACTCGAGAACCACTCTATCCATAGGTGAAAACAGCATGAAAATCGGTGCAGTAGTTTTTGAGTTTACCGCGTACAGGACGTCAGACAAACGCGGCGGAGGACTTTGTTTTATAATATGAAAGTGAAGAGTGTGTAGGATAATACATAGGTACCTAGATCATTACATACATCCACAAAGTGAACCGAAGACCATGTCAAGGTCATGGGAATGCGTTGGATGCAGTAGGCAAAGGACCGGTCGATTTGCCGATGCTTGGGAGAGGCCTATCTCATCTATGTTCAGAGCAGTGGACGTCTTTCCGAGAAATGATGATGGCGATGACAAACATATCCTCTAAATTAATATCTTTGTGTTTGAATGGTTCATTACTCACCGTCAGCAAGATGTTTAGAGAACACCACGGCCTTAGCTTTGGCGACTTGGATGCAGTGCAGCAGCGGCTTGTGGCGCAGGTTGCTGTTGATGAGCGCGGAGACGGCGCCAACCTTGGCCATGCCAAGCCACGTCCACACATACTCCCCACAGTTAGGCATGAACACGCAGACCACGTCGCCACGCTTCAGGTCCAAGTGTTCTTGCATCACGCGAGACACCTTGTTAGAGTTTGCGGCCATCTGTGGGTTGAAATGCATTGTTATGAATTTAACGTTGTTTCTGTTCCAGATGAAAGCCGAAGAGCTGCTACATTGATGATCAAGGTATATCAGGCTAAAAGGTAGGTGCCAGACAAACCTTGGTCTACAATAAAAATTTCTAACAATTATTTAATGCACGTTCAACCATCATTTACAAATGTTTTGTGGCCAGTACTTCTTCGAAAGAGTTTTTCTTTCAACTACATAGTAATGTTATCATTAATCACTACAAGATCGATCACAAAGGACGTATTTTTTGCTTAGAACCAAAACAATGCAGTAAAGTTGTATTAAATTTCATTGTTGCACTGTTTTTTAAACTTTTCTTGCTAAATATGAAGTATCAAAGTTTTCGATAGCGATATGAATGCAACTCCAGAAAGTATAAAAACAGCTGCAAATGAAATTGTTAATAATCATTTGCGGCAAAAGTCGCGGGATAACTTTGTTTTCATTAAATTGAGTTTTTATTTTGAGTAGATAAATTTTATCACGGTAGGTAGATTGGTAGTTGAAAGAAAAGTAGATTACGCACCTTGCTAAAGTGAGTAATTAATGCACTCGTGTTAATTTAGTGCCCTCGCATGCGCTCGGGCACCAACATAACCCTCGTGCATTAATAACTCACTTGGTGCTCGGTGCTACAATCTACTATTCTTAAATCCATACTAATAATTATAAATTCGAAAGTAACTATGTCTATCTGTCTTTCTGTCTGTCTGTATGTTACCTTTACACGCCTAAACCACTGAACGGATTTCGACAAAATTTGGCAAGGAGATAAATGGCATCCTGGGGAAGGACATAGGCTACTTTATATCGACATACCACGCGGGCGAAGCCGCGTGCGGAAGCTAGTACGTTATATAGTTGGCATATTCTCTAGACTTTGTTGTAGTCGTTTCGTGCAAATTATATAGATAAGTGCTAATTCGCCTAAGTAGGTTTTAACTAACACAGAAAAAGGGTCAAGCTGCTCTTCGGCTTATAGCCGATTATGTATTCGGAAATTAGATAATTTGGTTAGGTACTCGAAAATTTAAGTACTCGTAGCATAATAGCACCTACGTTTAGGTATGATAACTTTCCTGATAATATTGAAGGTAAACAAACAGTACCTATTGATTTAAAAAAAAACAATCATGTAACCTATCTGGCTAACAACGGCGTAATGATGACGTCCGTTCAAAGGTGAAGGTCATTACAAGTTCTGCATTATGGTAAATTGCATAATTGAGATTCTAGAATGTGGTTCTTTGACTTTGAATTAAGTAAATATCAAATTATGTAAATATATTTAGTAGCTAGACAGAGGTTAACCGCCTCTTCTCGTCCGTCAGACTAATTTCACGGAGACTGATTCACTTGGAACCATTTACATTTTGTACTGACTAGATTACTTCTGCTAGGGCATCACTTCACATCATACGTAAAAGTGTGTCGGCTTTAAGCCCATGCTCTATCTCAAGACCAGCTTTATAGTACCTTTTACGTTTATCTGTCATGATCAAAACTTTACGACAATGGGTCGGCCGGCACACTTGGTGGTACCTATGTGGCCTTTGCAATAGGTATGATGCCATCCCAGAGATAATGCTGAAATGCCTCATGTGCTTGTGTATGTGATTCATACCCTAAAAACCAGAACCTAGCTGCGCTGCTTGGCCCCCCGGCCACGAAAACGACCTTCTGAGAGATCTATGTGGTGGTAGTATTGTGGTCTGGATGACCGCCTTCACAAAGAGCTATCATTAAAATAATAAAGGTATTGTGCTAACCTCGCCGAAAGTCCAGTCACGGTCACCGACGACATAGAAGCATGGCGCGTCGGGGTTCTTCAAGGCGCGCTGGGTGAACAACTGTGCCACGGTGGCGTCCTGGCGCCCCCATCGCTTCGACCGGACCATACCATTGGCGTAGCGCCATAGGAATCTGGGGGACAAACAATAACATATCAATATCAAAAAGATATTATGCGTTTTTTGCTAACGTGACGGTATTATCGTGTACTTCCACGTCCATAAATGTATGGAAATACATGCACCTTATAACGTTATCGTGGACGAACTTAAAAGCGTCTTATATATGTCCATACATGTTACTCACCTGTGTTATCGCGATGGCGTGGACGTTCATGATAATATCGCCACATTATAAATTACAAAAGCGCATTTTTTTTGGAAAATGGACTACATTTTGTGGAAGTCTTTATTAAAATACCGCAAAATGTAGTTCATTTTCAAACATAACTGAACCATAAAATTCGTTAATGGTTCAAAAGGTAGCCCCAAAAATCACCAACTCTTCTTCCTTCCCAATGTTTGAACTGGGGTAAGGAAGCGGTTGAGCAACTCCACAGAAACATGGTTTAGTTTGATAATAAGTGGATAGTGACTCATCAGTATCATACCTACCTTTAGTCATCACAATAATGCCGGTAGATCAAAGTCCGATTAAAGGCTCGAGCAGACAGGTCCGCGTAGGACGCGACTGGCGTAGAACAATTTCTATGAAAATTTAATGGAAAATTGTTTTAGCAGAATCGTGTCGCGCCTGGCTGTCCCGCCGTAACAATAGTGTAAATCAAGATTCTTATCGTCATTACGTGATGATAAATTTGATTCTTATCACAGTTAATATTTTCCGAGGAGAATAATAAAATTAACCTCCGGTTTTTGAAAACCTGCATGACGACCTACAAAATTTTGTCAGCATATTAAATATGCTGACAAAACTCTTACTAAAGAATAAATTGGTCGAAAAAAAAAAACAACCTATCGAAGATTTGGGGACGTACTAAATTTTATTGTTTATATATAATATAATAAGGACCTATAATGTTAAATTATTTCATGTCTGTAAATTGGGTTTAAAAAAAAACACTTTTACAAGGCAAATGAAATATTCATAATTTAAAACTAGATCAGAGGGCCAATTCTCGTACTTAAAAAACATTCACATTCAAGTCGCAATCTGTCAAACTTGTCAAAAATGTTGGTAAATTGATGGTTATTTTGACAGATTGCGAATGAGATGCGAATGTGAACGTTCTTAAAAATTACGGGAATTGCCCCTGAGGTCGAAACCTGGGATTTCTTTGAGGAGTCAACACACGAATTATTTGTCTTGGGCAAATTTATAAATAGGTAGTAATTTTTTCAGTAGATCTTGAAGTACGATATTAACTTGCTACCTACGCGGCATACCTACGTCAATCTAGTTTTTCGTAGAAAAGTAATATCGTGGTTCAATAACGTTATAATTAGCTTCAAATCAATCGTGCCTACAAATCAGTCCAGGACTTTAATAGCTCCAGTTGTTGGATTCCATACAGTTAATGGTTAATATCGATTGTTTCGGTGTCTTTCATCGTTCTTGTTCCACTCATAGACAGTATTCCCTCATTAAATATTCATCAAGGTAATAAATCTACCGGTATTAAAATATAGCGGCTTGCTTGCACATAACATGTTCAAACATAATTCAATATTTCAGAACAATGTGCAATTTTGGCATCAAACGACAGGTAATAAAATAAACGATAACGAGACGCAGTTTCTACGGGGAAATTATATTGAACGGTATAACGTATCTTAGAATAAACTCGATAGACATTCGATACAATAAGCGTGACATGTTTTGTATTGATTTTTATAAAAATTCCTAAACAACTATACATCAGAGAGTAACCTACAATGGCGTAGGTAATAGTCACGTTTGATCTATAATAATAATAAGCATGGCATACCGTACCGGAACTGTTAATTAAGTGCTGCTTATGTGCTCAGTGACCATAATGTTCGAAGTTTGGCTACGTAAATATTGTGCATGCTAGTGTACAATCCACGGTAGGGCGAGCTAGAATACGCTAATATAGAGGAAGCCATAAACAGCACTGCGGCTGCGGAGCTTGCCCAACAGTCACGCGAACAGCTTGACGTGTTCGTAATCCTATAATTAAATGACTATAACGCGACCTTCGTACCCAACAGCCTTAGAAATATTTTTAAATATAAAACAACGTGACAGATACTTAATACATTTACGACGGAAACTACATCATTAGTTAAGAAGTAAGATTTAACTTTGTGACGTGAGGATTTATAACGATTCATTCTAAATTATAAACATCGCTGTAAATTAAATTATGAAAAACGGAATTAAAAAATACCCACTTATTCTTTGTCAGTGAGCTTAGTAGATACCTAGTTATAATAACACACTAACATAGCTTTAAGTTTTTTGTACTCAATTAAATTGTATTCAATTAAAAGTGTGACACCTTATAACATACTAGCTTCCGCCAGCGGCTTCGTCCGCGTGGTATGTCGATAAAAAGTAGCCTATGTCCTTTCTCAGGCTTTAGACTATCTGTGTACCAAATTTCATTTAAATCGGTTCAGTAGTTTTGGCGTGAATGCGCGACAGACAGACAGACAGACTTTCGCATTTATAATATTAGTAAGGATGACCAGCGGATGATCAAGACGCTTCCAATCCAAAGATACCTCATTTGTCAAATTTTAATGAGGAATTTAGGAGATATGAGGGAACACATGAACATACATACATACCGGTCAAAATCATAACCCACTTTTTTGCTTCACCGTAGTTGGGTAAAAACAGTGAATAAATTATTTTCCAGGTAATAAATAGATGTGATTTAAGAAGTGACCTGGTTATCATAGAAGCGGTCGTATTTTGTTCATCGCGTCAAGTGTCTTTGCTTGTACTTACTTAGGGCGAATTCGACCAAACTTATATCCCTAGTAGGTATAAGTCTAATCCAGCGGATAAAATTTAAATTTTTGACAGATTTTCTATACAAAAACTATCGACGTCAATTTTATTCCCCGAGTAAAAGATATCTGGCTTTGGTTAAATCGGCCCTAAATAGGAAAAAAAAGTAAAGAGGTTAATTAGACATTTTCACGCGCTTTCATTCGTGTAGTGTAAGTGGGTACTATTTTAATTACGTACTAAATAACAGTATACCAGTAGGTAAGTGATTTAGGTTTTAAAAATTTACGACTGAAACGTCGATCGAATCGTGAAGTATGATTTTGTATTGATATTTTATGTAAATATAAGTGTCAACGGATTTGTGAGACGTTCACCTTGTCTCTTCAAAGCGACGACGGGGCATTCGTCTTGGTCGTTAATATTCCATTATTATAGTTATATTTTTCAAACAGTTCACCAACTTATTACGTACGGTCACGCTCTTTTCCTTTAACGCTAGTTATGGAAGGAAGTTCCGAATGCGGTACCTATAAAAAATAATGGTTCAGTGCCTTTGGAATCAAACGATTATATGACTAGCCATTGGAAGTTCTAAAATTCCTTTCTAGTAATTTTTCAGTATGCAGCGGTTTGAGTTTGACTTGAATTCTCCTTCCTTCTATGGGTAAACTGAAGGTTATTCAACTAAAGATGCCTTTACACACGCTTGCCATTGCCTACTCATCGGCAATGTGTGTATTATACAATATCATTGTAGGTAGTGCCAATATTATTTGATGTGTAAATGTTTAAGAGGTAGGTAAGTTGGGTAAAAAATTACACATGTTGAAATAGACATGGTCCGACCGAACCAATCTTAAAGGCTCTTACATACTGGGGCGATTCGTCGCGCGACGCGACGCCGCCACATTGTTCGCCGTGAGAAATTGTTTTGTTAAAATAAAAATTCGCGTCGCACGACGAATCGCCCCAGTATGTAAGAGCCTTTAGTTGAGTTTGTCAGTGATTGTGGGAGACTCTCCATCTCTATAAGTAATAAATTATGTACCTCGATGACTTAAAAAAACTGAAATTCCGCATCGCCATAATAATGCCATGTCAGTTTAATAAAGAAAAAGTTCAATTGAAGGTTCTTACCCTAATTTCGTAACACACTTTCAATCACAATCCGGAAGTTCTGAAGGATATTGCTAATCTATTGCTTCATAGGTTTGTAAAATTCCCCAGCGCAATAACATCAATAACGCAATCAAAGTGGGTGAACTGTCAAAATGAAACCCATTGCAATCAATTGTCATTTAAGTGTGTTACGCAATTACCCCGCTCTGGCTGGAACACTATCTTCATTCATCACACTGACCTCGTCCGACTGTCGGGTATTTAGTGTTATACGGATGGCACAATTAATTATAATCCATACTAATATCATAAATTCGAAAGTAACTCTGTCTATCTGTCTGTCTGTCTGTTTGTTACCTTTCCATGCCTAAACTACTTAACGGATTGCGACAAAATTTGGCAAGGAGATAGATGGCATCTTGGAAAAAGACATAGGCTACTTTTTGTTTAAAAAATAATCCTATAGGGGGTGATATAGGGGATGAAAGTTTGTTTAGGAAACCGAGCATTTCTTTAGATTTATATCCCCTATATATATTTTTAATTCATATTCTTTATGGCACCTTTTAGGTCATGAGCTATCCGCATATCAAAACATATTAGGGGAGGCGTGAAAATAGATTCGATGTTACAATGTACCTATAATAAAATTTCATGGTTTTCATTGTAAAAGGTGACGTAAACAAAAAAATGTTTAAAAACCCGCCTGCAAAAACCTATACTTAACTGAAAAGAGAAAAACAAGCATTAAACTTTGTTTTTTGTAAGGTAGGTATTGCAGGCGGGGGACAAACAAAAGTTACACTATATTTCAGGTTATGGGTACATAAATACAAATATACATATACATACAAACATACATACACTCGAAAAATATTACCCTCCTTCTGAGGCAGTCGGGTAAACATAAATAGACTGATATCAAACATATCTGGAAACTGTAGGTACACAACCAGAGACACAAAACCAACAAAATCACATCATTTCATCATGTTTTATCAAACACAGGAATTTTGTATCTACAAAGACATCGTGATTGAACAAGTAGAGCATGCTATATTACGTTTTCTCTGCTCTTGTATTGAATAACGTTTCTAGAGCAATGACATTTTTCTGAAGCGTTCGAGATAGTGATACAATAAAGAATTTTAAGACAAATAAAATAACGCGTAGACGTAAATGAGTAAACAAATACATTATAGTCTACCCTCAACGCTCTATTGTCTATTGATTGGCAGTAAACGAATCACGCAAAAGGGAGAGTAGGGAAATCTTTAAATAGAAATCCAAGAACAAGTCTACTATAAATTCGGATAAAGAACGAACCTATGTTGAATTGAATAAAGCTCTCACAATCTCGTGATAACAAAGTTAGAAACATTTCCCGCTTCTGAGAACATATCGCCAAAAAGGCAGTATTAGAAGAAAACCTGGTAAATTATGTAACAGGAAAACTACAGCATTGCGTATACAGAGCTTGGCCAATGGAGAATGCCAAATTTTCTTTTAACATTCGCGCACCCGCTTGTACGGATATTCTGTACGGGATTTTAACTGACACGTCCATTTATTTAACACACAGGTTAAAACCTGTGTGTTAAATAAATGTTAAATAAATGCCTTACCTAAGCTACGTTTCGTGTTTGCTGAAACTGTTTCATATTTGCTGAAAAAGAGTTTATCCAAACCGGATTCACGAAAAACCGACTGATTATGTTTTTTAGAGTTGTTAAAGAAATATGATAAAACATTAACAATTTTGCTACCTTTGATCCCATAAAGGTTAGTCGTGTTAACGCTGTGATAACGATAAATAACAAGTAAACAACCAATTAAGACTTTTTTCATATAACGTTAAAATAAATAAGTTCAACAAAATAACAACAGATATTTATTATCTGGTAGCATTGACAGACATACCTTTGTACCTTACTGCGGGTGCGCACATATTTGTGTAAAGACAATAAAACAAAGAGGACAAAGGATGCTGATTATTGCTGGTATCATATGAAGAGTGATCTCAATAACAAGTAATGTTAGTGAATTATTTATTATCTTGGTTATTGTCTAATCTTCACTATGCGTCTTTTAATATGAATGCCAGAGATTTCAAAACACATTTTCACGAAGCTTAGCCACCTAATCCTCTGCAAGGATTGGCACGGATTTCGTGGAATTTTTCATAAAACATTCTACTAAATTCGGAACACAAGTCTTGCCACTAAAATGTCAAAAATTCTACTTCTATCTGGCACTAGCTTCCGCCAGCGGCTTCACCCGCATGATTCTTTATAAATTATAGCGTACATTCTCGGTGATGATACTCGGTGACTATAGGTATAGTATTCTAATGGTGAAAGATTTCTTAAAGTTGGTCCATTAGTTTTGAGTTTATTAATTAAAGAAAGAAAGAATAAAGAAAATACAAATCTTTTCTCTTTATAATATTAGTGTAGATTGTGGAATGTTTCATATATTATAAATTAAAGTCGCTTTTCGTGTTTGTCTGTATGTCCGCGTTGTTCTTCTAAACCACCCAACAGATTTTGATGAAGTTTTCACCATCGTTTAGAGAATTTATTCCGGAAGGTTTATGTGTATAATACGTTAATATTAAAGTAACATATAACTAAGAAATCTCGATGTTTTGTTAAGTCGTAAAAACCGTACGAAGCAGGAGCGGGTCGCTAGTAAGTAAATAAATTGCTTATTTCGCCAAGGACTTCTTCTCTTTCAACTTCATTTCCCCAACCTTTATCTCGCTCGCACCATACTGGCACACACATACTGGCGGCTCCATGTCTCGAATAGTTTAGGTAGGTAATTGCTTTTTACGATAAAAATAAGGGTTATTTAAAACAAAAAAAACATAAGCTCTGCTTTATTTAGTTCAGTTATTATGCAAAGTTTCACGATCAAATTTGAAGTATTTTTGAATACCAGCGGTTTATAGTTAGGTTTAGAGGTTACTTTGGATTTTTTTTCTATCGGGAAATTTTTATGTAATCGTGTTTTCGTCAAACATACGACCTAGCGTCAATCCTCAACTTTAATATAAATTTATTTCAAAATGATTGCTGCAGTATTTTCGGCATAACGGAGGATCATGTTAAGGGGCCGGCGGAGCTTCGATCGCAACTACGAATCGAGTGCTACAAATGTTGCGCTAGTGTGCCTGTCGGAGCGATACACACAGCTACCGTGAACTGTACGACCACGCACACATTTTCATTGACATGACATTTGCTTGACGCGATAGTACTACTAGCTATTGAAAATTTATGATAATTTTGGATGTGTTCCGTAATACCAAAAATGATGAATGAAAACTTAATGTTTTTCCATTTTTTTTCGATAATTTGTAACTTGATAATATAGGCTATGGTTCTGCTGTCCAAACGCCTCCTGCCGGAGGCTCTATGCGGGGGTCGTGCGGTCCATGGCCCTTTACGGGGCACCGGTGTGGGCGCGTTCCCTTAGGCTGCGGCCAGCACGCCGGTTGAACGCGTCCCAAAGGGTCATGGCCATTCGGCTGGCCCGGGGATACCGCACGGTCTCCCGTGAGGCGGCGAGCCTCCTTGCCGGATTACCGCCATGGGATCTGGAGGCGAAGGTCCTCGCGCACATCTGGGAGTGGCGCGAGGAGGTGAAGCGCCGGGGTGTAACTCCGCTGCCGCGAGAAATCGCGGCACAGCGGACAGAGCTCCGGCAAGATCTCATGGCGGCATGGAGAGTGCGATTGTCGCAACCCAGTGCTGGGCACGCCACAATAGCGGCGATAAGTCCCCTCTTTGAGGAGTGGATAGAGAGGCGCCACGGCGTCCTCACCTTCCGCCTGACACAGGTCCTCACCGGACATGGCAGCTTCGGGAGGTACCTGTGTAGGATTAGGCGGGAGGAAACGCCCGGGTGTCACCACTGTGTGGATCGCCCGGAGGACACGGTGGAGCATACGGTTGAGGTGTGCCCTGCTTGGGCGGAGCACCGCCGTGTCCTCGCGGAGGCGATTGGCGGCGGTGACCTCTCGCGTCCGGCCCTGGTTCAGGCCATGGTACGGAGCGAGAGGGCATGGGAAGCCGTCACCTCCTTCTGCGAAGCAGTAATGCTCGCGAAGGAGGAGGCGGAACGCGTGAGGGAAAGGCAAAGTTTGCGCCCTCACGCCCCTAACCGCCGCCGTTGGAGACGCCCTGGGCGTCGGGAATCCCAGGCGGATTTCCGGCCACCATAGGCGCGGGCTTGCGGACGGCGAGCAACGGGCAGCTCGCCGTCCGATAAGGACCAGGCCCGGGTCGATGGCGCGTCGTGTTCCACGCGCGCCTCAAAGAGATGTCAGCAAAAATGACGGGGTCCAATAGGACCGATGCCTGCCAGGGTTGCGGGAAAGTCCGAAAGGGATACCGGGACCTTGGCAACAGGCAAATGAAGGAACACGGGTGGGTTTTAGTCAGTAAAAGTCTGACACGCCCTTCCGCTCCGCCCAGAGCGGGAGAAGTCATTGGATGATTTCCCACCCTCAAAAAAAAAAAAAAAAAAAGGCTATGGTTCTGCTGAAACAATATCACAAGTATTGTTGTTTATAATACAGAAAAAACAACATGAAAACATGTCATTTACGCTGTAAAAATGTGCGAAATTCAATTCGCTACAACTTTATTTTAGTTAGGTTTTTGGAAAAAAAAAAGATGTAGAAACCTAGATAAATACTGTTTCAATCCGAATAACAACCTACTATGGTGGAAATATGCTCAAATTGCAAATGATTTAGGTATTACGTTTGTATGGAGAATTCATCCGTCGCCGCGTTCTTAAGCAATTTGTGGTAGGGTAGGCCCTTTATACTAGGTACCTACTAGTACTAGTATTAATTTATTAATGTTCTAGTAACGTTCTTATCTATTCGTTGACAAGTTATAGCGATTATCCTGTTTGTTTTGAGTATCGAATAACTTGTGAAACGCTCCAACAACCGACAGTTTGTCAGACGAATGTCAACAGTGTTAGTACGGTCACAAGCAACAACATAGAAACGCCCTTAAAATTCAAAATCATGTAGCGACATAAATCGCAAAAATACGGTGCCTGATAAATATGTAAACGTTAAGTTGTGTCCAAATTAACTACACATTTTTATCAAATTTTCGTTAACAATAGATTACCAAAAAATAATATTAACTTTTAGTTACATAATAATGTACCCAAGGAAATTTCAAAAACATGTAGGTATATAGTACAGTTTCGAAATTAAGTAATGTAGGGTTGCTGGTTGTGAAATTAAAGCCCCGTTGAACTGATGATAATTTATTGGCAACTTAACTGTTTTACGTTACACTTTACAATAATTAATATATATCATGTGGCAACCCTAAGTGGAGGGATGAAGGTGACTGCGTGGCTATCGTCCTTCGGACCTCCCCTAGCTGACTGGTTTCCTGAAGACTGCTAGGCTATCGAAGCAGGAACTAGTCGTACTTAGGATCAGAGCTGGCTGCGTGGCTACCGAGCTCAGAACCTCTAGCTAGTGAATGACGATTTGTTCGAAGACAGCTCTGCTTATAAAGGCGCAAAAGTTTACATGTGTGTACAATATCTGCACGTCGCGTCGTTGTCCGTAGTTGTGGTGCAGATAACTCGCGGGACGGCGCTGGCGCAGATTAATGTTGTACACGAAGATTGTAGATGGCGTCCCTTGTCTACAGAAATCGTTGGTAGTTGCTGTCTTCTTGTTTATGAAGCCGCTCATCGTAGTGCTTTGGATTAGTTACACTAGATGGCGCTGTATGTTTGTTACATTCTCCCCCTCTGGTACTCTATAGTCGTCCCGACAGAGTACCAGGATCAGTGTCTGTCTTCCTTGGTCTCCCTCTTTTTCTTATCGGATTTAATGGTTTAGGCACTTGGTCATCTCTTTGTTCAAATTTACATATTGCTGAAGTATGATATTTTCCCATGGATTGGTCTGGTGAACTTGGGTTTGCTACCTCATATGTGGATGCTCCATGTTTCATTATGACAACATAAGGACCATCTCTGCGTGGAGCGAATTTTGCTGTGAACTGTTTTTCATTACTGCTTATTGGATGTGTCTCAACCAATACTAAGTCTCCTATTTTATAGCATGGATCTGGTCTTCTTCTTTGATTTGCACGTTGCCTATTATTATCTTGCATGGTTTCTATGTTTTCTCTTGCAATTAATAAATCTTCAGCTAACTGTTTCAAAGTAGGTGTGATATGTGATATAAATTTTTCTTGTGTTAAAACTGTACTGAAATCATGTGTAAGATCATAAGGAGTTCTTAATTCACGTCCGAAAGTCAAGTAGGACGGTGAATATCCCGTTGTTTGACATACAGCCGAGTTCATTGCAAACCTGATAGCAGGCAGTGTATTTGGCCATTTCTGGTGTTGATTCTTTACCATAATTGCGATCTGAGTTTTCATGTCTCTATTTTTCCTTTCCACAATATTAGGTTCTGGGTGGTATACTGGTGTCAGAATGTGTTGTATTTCTAGACAATATGTAAGTTTTTGCATTATTGCTGATATAAATTGTACTCCATTGTCACTTATAATTTTCCTTGGTAAACCATAGCGCAAAAATATTTCATGTAGAAGAGTGAGTGCACAGGTTTCAGCTGTGGCTTCTGTTATTGCAAAAAGTTCAACCCATCGAGAAGCTGTGTCTTCAACAATAAAGATCCATTTTTCTCCTGTTGTTGCTTTTGGTAAGGGACCGAAGAGATCAATAGATAGTACTTCGAATCTGTGATTATTTGCAGTTGTTTGGTATAAACCCGCTGGTTTTTTATTTGATGGTTTATATTTCTGACATTCTACACAAGTCTTCACATACTTAATTACATCCTTTCTTAATCCTTTCCAGTAGAATTTGTCTGTGATGCGTTGAACTGTACGTTCTACTCCTAAATGGCCCGCTGTTGGGTCATCATGATATGCCTTTAATATATTTGTTCTTTCTTTTATTGGTATTAATAATTTTGCATTATCGTCTTCTTGTTCAGGTGTATACCGATATAACACATTGTTATTAAGTATGTAACCTTTTTTAGACCATTCAATATAATTTTCTGTTTGTTTTTCCTCTTCAAGCGAATTTATTATTATCTTGAGCTCATCATCTTTAAGTTGTTCTTCATGTATTTGCTTTTCACTGTATTTTGGTAATTCAATTTCTACATAACATAAATTACATTCTTCACTCTCATGTGAGCATGGTGGTCTTGATAGAGTGTCTGCTACAACATTAGTACGCCCTGGAGTATATTGTATATTGAAATTATAGGGCTGTAGTTGCAGTGCCCAACGGGCCAGGCGACCGGTTGGTGTTTTTAAATTCATTAACCATTTTAGTGGTTGGTGGTCAGTGATTGTAATGAATTGTGTACCTTCAATGTAACCACGAAATCTTGAAACAGCCCAAACGATTGCTAAGGCTTCTTTTTCAGTTACAGTATAATTGCATTCTGCTGGTGTAAGAAGTCTGCTTGCATATTCAACTGGGTGTTCGTTTTTGCCCTCCCCCTGCACTAAAGCTGCTCCAATTGCATATTGGCTTGCATCCGTTTTGATTGTAAAGTGAGTATCACATTCTGCTTGTTTCAGTACTGGTGCTGTAGTTAACGCTACTTTTAGTTTTTCAAATGCCTCTTGTTGTTCAGTTTTCCACTCCCAAGATGTTTTCTTTTTAGTTAAGTTTGTTAGTGGTCGAGCTATGTCTGCGAAGTTGTTTATAAATCTTCGATACCACGAAGCAGTTTGTAGGAATGTAATCAATTGTTTTATATTTCTTGGTTTTGATAAATTCGCTATAGCTGAAATCTTTCCCGGATCTGTTTTAATTCCTTCTGGAACTATTAGATGCCCTAAATACTTTATCTCGGAACAAATGAATTTGCACTTTTTCCTGTTAGCCTTTAGGTTGAATTCTCTGAGTTTTTCAAATATTTCCTTCAGATTCTCAATGTGTTGTGTGAATGTGACTGATCTGATGATCAGATCATCTAAATAGGAAAGTACACACTTGGGTCTCGTTCCCAACCTTTGAATGAATTTATCTATTAGTCTCTGGAATGTGGCGGGTGCGTTCCGTAACCCAAATGGCATGCGTTTAAAACGGAACGTTCCAAACGGTGAGACAAAGCTAGTTTTGTCTTGGTCATCGGGATGTACCATTATTTGCCAATAACCTGATTGAAGGTCGATTGTGGACATATATGGCATTGCCTTTGCTTGGTGTAATAGA
Source organism: Lithophane leautieri (assembly GCA_949152455.1). Lineage (NCBI taxonomy): Eukaryota > Metazoa > Arthropoda > Insecta > Lepidoptera > Noctuidae > Lithophane > Lithophane leautieri. The sequence goes on along the minus strand of OX424462.1, from coordinate 7,703,181 downwards.
TCGTCAATCCGTGGCAATGGATATCTATCTGGTTTTGTTATTTCATTGAGTCGCCGATAGTCGATACAAACTCTAATATCATTTATATCTTTAGGGACCATGATAACAGGAGCTGCCCAGGGTGAATCGCATTCTTCTATTATATCATTGCTTAGCATTTCATCCAATTTTTGTCTTAATTGTTGTTGTCTGTGTGGTGATAATCTGTATGGCTTTTGAGCTATAGGTTGATGAATACCTGTGTCTATTCTATGCAAGATAAATGGTGTTGGTTTTGTGTTTTTATCAAATATATCGCTATAAGTAGTTAGCAATTGGTTGAAATTTGATTTTTCAACTTCAGACAATAGTTTTCCTTCACTGGAGTGTAATAAAATATCAAAAGAATATAATGACATTTGATTTATTGTAACATACTCAATACGTGGATCTTTTTGAGATGCTTGATCCGCTGGTTCGCGAGGGCGGACAGGACGAGGCGGAGTGTCCATCTTATGAAGTGACCATTTTGCAATTTTCTCAGGCGGTGGACTGTCTTCTATATTCTTCAACGGTGACGGTGTTTGTTGAAGTGGAGAAATCATGTGCAGATCTTTAGCCCACTGCATAAAGCTTGATAGGGATTCCGGTGTTGACTGGCCTGACTTAAATGTTAGACATTTAGCTGCCTTCAAGGGAATCTTCTCATTTTTCAATTGTAGGAAGGCGTGTAATTTATGTGGTTCATCTATGAAGTTCCAAACTCGTTGTGGCAAATTGAGTAATATTCCCGCCGTTTCTAAGAAGTCAATGCCGAGTAAAGTACGATTATCAGTGGCGTCGGGTATCACTGTGAATGTTATAGGTAGGGAACGTCCACCGACTGTGATGTCCACGGTTGTGGTTAATAGTTTTCGGGTTTGAACCGTCCCATCGGCTAGGATTGTGTCAGCCGTTTTCTCGTTGAACGTCGCTCCACTTCTGATGAACAACTTGTATAGTTGCATGCTTGCCACACTCGTTCTTGCAGCTGTGTCTATATAAGCATAACCTTTTTCATTTCTCCAGATGATTTCTATCGTAGGTATCTTAACATGGTTTTGCATTATCTCTGTGGTATCCACTGTGTAAAATGCAACCGGCTTTGGTGGAGTTTCTTTATTCTGACATTTCTTGCAGTTGCTCCTGAATACCCCTGCTTCACCGCATCCATAACACGATACCTTTGTAGTTTCGGTGGCTGTAGCTGTTGTTGCTGGTAGTTTTTTAGCCTCTGCCATGCGTTTTCGACATTCTTCCGTTGTGTGCCCTTTTTTGCAACAAAATGCACAACGTTTTGTTTTTTTATCATAACGTTCTCCTGCCGTAGAAGTACTTGTTTGTGATTCCTTCTCCAAACTTTCTAAATGGCGAACCTTTTCGAGTAGCTCTGTAAAGGACTTAAAATCGGATCTGGCGACCTCCTTTTTGATGCTCAGCTTCAACAAACCGTATATGAAGTCTAGATGCTCCTCTTCTTTGTTACGTTTCGATGGTAGTTGTGAAAGAAGCGCACGTTTTATGCAAACAAACTCGTCGATTGTTTCAGTAGTTTGCTTCTTGCCGAACAATTCTAAGTAGATTTCGTGTGGCTGCTTCTTCGGAGCAAACGCAGACCGTATGGCATCTAACGCGTTATTCCACTTTTTAATGTCCGCTTTCACACCGTGCCACCATGTTGCTGCCGTGCCGCCTAACAATAACGGCAAGCCTTCTAACGCATCTTCATCGGAGATATATTCCACTTTTTTGTACACTGAGATACTGTTTATAAATTCTTCCACCTTATTGTAGTCTCTTTCACCTTCATATTTTCTGGTACAACTTGCAAAACTTTTCCCAGACATGGTACTCTGAGTTGAAGTAATTGTGTTCATTAACGCAGTGAACTGTTCTTGCGTCATAGTGATTGACATTCTCAAAAATATTATGTGGGTAACTTTAATAAGTATGTGGTTACTCCTTACAATTTGCAGGTAGGCCGTGCAAAGTTTGAAGGTAGGCCGTCCAAATATGTGGGTAGGCCGTCCAAATATGTGGGTATCCGTAGATTATTTTCTTTGGGAGCCAATGTATGGTTGGCCGTCGAAATATGTGGGTATCCGTAGATTATTTACGTTGGGCGCCAATGTAGGGTTGCTGGTTGTGAAATTAAAGCCCCGTTGAACTGATGATAATTTATTGGCAACTTAACTGTTTTACGTTACACTTTACAATAATTAATATATATCATGTGGCAACCCTAAGTGGAGGGATGAAGGTGACTGCGTGGCTATCGTCCTTCGGACCTCCCCTAGCTGACTGGTTTCCTGAAGACTGCTAGGCTATCGAAGCAGGAACTAGTCGTACTTAGGATCAGAGCTGGCTGCGTGGCTACCGAGCTCAGAACCTCTAGCTAGTGAATGACGATTTGTTCGAAGACAGCTCTGCTTATAAAGGCGCAAAAGTTTACATGTGTGTACAATATCTGCACGTCGCGTCGTTGTCCGTAGTTGTGGTGCAGATAACTCGCGGGACGGCGCTGGCGCAGATTAATGTTGTACACGAAGATTGTAGATGGCGTCCCTTGTCTACAGAAATCGTTGGTAGTTGCTGTCTTCTTGTTTATGAAGCCGCTCATCGTAGTGCTTTGGATTAGTTACACTAGATGGCGCTGTATGTTTGTTACAGTAAGCAATTAAGTACAAAGCAACAGTTTCAAGCAGCATGAGCTCGGAAATAAGTCGTAATTTGGGTTCAAAAGGAACCTACATTGTGATTTGACGAAATTGACAAAATCAGTGTACATAAATATAGGATCTTATTATATTATTTATTTTTAGATTTATTATCATTATTTTGCGTTATTAGTTTATTACACATTATGTTACAGAAAGTTAGCTAGTAGCCATCAGCGAGTGGCATCGACTCGCCCGTCGACTGGTTTTATTTCCGTATACCGTCCTATAGCTTTTCTGCAACAAGAGAGCAAAGTTGGTATTTGCTGCGAGTGTTGATTTTGAAGCGCGAGTAAGCGAAGGATTCTATAATTGAATCACGAGCGTAGCGAGTGATTCTAGGTTAGAAGCGGTGATTGAAATGGATACTTAAAAATTACATTGAAAGTGTAAACTTTTTACTGATTTTGTTTCGTTTATATTACTGTGAAACCAATGTATACCCAGTTTTGACAGTTTGACGGTTAGATAATTTAGAAAAAATTGTCGTACACATATTTTTTTAATGGTAGAAGATAAGATATTTTATAAAATGTGACAATGTATATATATTATTGCTCGTAACTGTACATAGCGTCCTAGCTAGGTTAACAATGTTGCTGATAACTGATAATAAGTATATCTTTTGCTATACAAACTGCATTACCTAGGTTTTCCGTAATGCAGTGTAACTTAATATATTCATTACGATAATTGCTGAATGAATTGATGACGTAAATGTTTAATGCGCAAACGGGATTAAAGGATATCAGGTAATTGCTTTCGGAAACGATTAGGTATAAAAATCAGGTGCAAGTTAAAATGTCTGTAATGGCTGACGATCTGTGTAAAGATAACACGGTGTACCTACTTAATTGTAGTTAAACTAAACTGATAAGCAGTATTTGCTCACTGATGTTTTTATCTGCACAAAATTAAAACGCAATTCTTTGTGTTGAAATTAAAAAATATCTTAAAATATCGAATCGTGGATCCGGTTTGTTTGAACATGAACTTCAACGTTTATTTGTCATTTGAACAAAAATTGCTTTGTTCCGACAGAAAAGGCAAACTAAAACTCCTTTATTTCAGCGCTCAACAGCTTCAATTTACTTGCTTTAAATTGAAGCTTGTATATTTTACACTGTTACCGTTAAAACTATACATGTGTAGCTCTTTATACCTAGGTACATAAACAGTTTAATTGTTATGAAAAAAAAAGACTCAAGTCATCCATTGTAGCTAAATTAACTAAACACGACATGATGATTTCTCGATTGTCAAAACGAACAATGGATTGGTACTATAGAAACATTTCTGATAAAAGCGTTACGATAAACAGTCAATTAAGAATGCGTACCCAATCCTAACTATCATCCATAAATGCGAAAATGAGTTTAGTTTGTTTGTTACGCTTTCACGCTAAAACGGCTGAACGATTTGGATGACATTTGGCACATGGGTAGACCATGACCTGTGTTAGAACATAGGATACTTTTTATCCCGATATTCCTACGGGATCGAGACTTATGCGGGTGAAACCGCGGGGTGCAGCTAGTTCAGTTAGGTAATGTGTAAACGCGTGTGTAAACGGTTTGTTTCGCCCAATCGCACTGTATAAACGTACTTCGTCTAAAGTTCAGTCGAAAATAGCCGCGCGGACGAGAGTGTAAACAATGTATGAGATGATACGAGCAAGACCGATAGCTGCCTCTGAAAAGGTCGCGCGTTTTCAGGCATCGAAATTATACATAGGTGAATAAAGACTGCATACCAAATATAAACATGGGGATATTTACAGATCCAAGGATATCGATTTTTCGCATTACCCTTGAAAACTTTGTCTTAATTTTTTCAGTCTGAACATATTTCATCAGGTTCATGTTTGAAACATGTAGGTTTGCAGTCAATGAGTACTACAATTTATACGACGACAATATTACGAGGCGTACTACTTAGTACAGCGAATAAAAAAAAACGGCCAAGTGCGAGTCGGACTCGCGCACGAAGGGCATTATCGGGCATTATCACATTATCTAGACAAAAGCGGCAAAAAAAATCACGTTTGTTGTATGGGAGCCTTAAATATTTATTTTATTCTGTTTTTTAGTATTTGTTGTTATAGCGGCAACAGATATACATCATCTGTTTAAGTTTCAACTGTATAACTATCACGGTTAATGAGATACAGCCTGGTGACAGAGGTACGGACGGACGAAAGGACGGACAGTGGAGCCTTAGTAATAGGGTCCCGTTTAACCCTTTGGTACGGAACCCTAAAAACTAGCAATAGATCTATTTTTTTTGTTTATTATTCCAGTTTACTTAACTCGTATGTTTGTATGCGCGTGTTTCTGTGACTAATAAACTTATCAGTCTTTCTTTGTATTCAGCCTGTATTTGAACAAAGGTAAGAAACTCGACTAATCTTTGTTCATGCATATTATGAGACTTCCTAACCTAACACAATACGTCGTATAACGAACGGCCTTTGTTGGTCCTTAGCAATCGTCCGAAACGATAGCCAATTATAAATAGATGTGGCACAAGGCTCACCCAAGCAGGAAGAGATTTACGTTCTGCAAACATGCACTCTGAGAATAACACATAATTAATTGTATGAATATATATTGAATTAACATAATAAGAACGAAATACTTGTGACACTGTGTGACCCTGTCCTTCTAAATAGCTAAGCGTCATCTCGACAGGTCAAGATTATTTTTCTGACGACGCGGACGCCTTTTCAATTTTGCATCTTTGTTTGGTCTTGTCTTGACCATCTTTCACGGTCAAAGTTGGCTTGACTTTCATCCTTCTATAAATATAAATGCATTTCTTCCATCATACATCGTTGCACTTTTTTTGGTAGCGCCTAAATGTCATATGGACTGCAGCCAAGAACTAATATAAATTGCTCATTTTCTTACCTAGAGCAGGACTGTTTGACATTATGACAATGTGTCTTTGCTTTCATAGCTTTTAATGTGAAATCGTGAAAACCTTCCAAAATTATTCGGTTACTTGCACAGACATGAAGATAATGTTTAGGCTGGAACTAATAATGGTTTGGCACGAATGTTGCTAAACTACGTTTTCACTTAAACGGATTGTAAATTACAAGGTGTACTTACGTATCTCAGACCAAATAAAAAACCAAGATGGAGCGCTGCGAACAATACAGTGAAGCATACTAAAACTAAACCAAAGCTCTGTGCATGCACGCTCACACACACACACATTTACAATGACACTACAATCAAACTACACCAAACTAAGTGCACACATGTTTACGAAACCGGCCTCACGTCACTGTTGACAGCGCTCTGTCTTGGTTTTTTATTTGGTCTGAGACGTATCTAATAATAACGGAGATGCAAGGGCGTCCCAGCAAGATCTTGCGTTTCATTATAAATTATCAATTCTTTCCAGCATAATGTAACTGTTCAAATATTTCAAAGTAAAGGAAGGGTTTTTTTTAAATTACTTCTGGTTTTCTGAACATCGCCGTCGTAACTCAGGCTCTATCTATTATTCAGTGCCCTGCGAACGTCCTTCATTCTAAGATTAAAACCGAAATGTTCGCAAGTAACAAATAAGCCCTACAGGCAATGGTGTGACGCAATCGAATCTCGTTTGCAATAGTTCGGCTGGAGGTTGCCAGTTGCCATCATATCGCAGACTGCGCGGCGTGTTGTGCCATCGATCCTCCCAAACAAAAATGTAGGTCACGTCATGTCCAGGGTTGTTAAGCAGATTATAGATTGGAATCACGTTTTATTGACTTTTTTTTTCAGTCAGGACTTCCTTTGCGAATTTTTTGCGAATGAATGATGTTGAAGAAAACTTTTTTGAAAAGGAGATCATTCACCGTCCATAAATTTTTGGGCTAAATGTGAAAGTGTCGAAACAAAAAAAAAAGCTATGTTCCGAAAGATTACGTTTTTCTCTACATTTTTTATTACTACAAGCTATTACTATAATTTGATTACTAATAATTATTTTAACTAAAACACACTGAAAACAGTATTTTTGTAAATCGTCTAACAGCGCAGGCTTTACAGGTTTGGTCCGATAGTGAAAAGTGAAGGGGATAACATGGTCTAACGGAATATATTATCTTTTTTTTTGTTAAGATTAGACTTTCATAATTTAGTCCAAAATGAATGATCTCCTTTGGCCAATGTTTGAAGTGCTGTATCTCGGGTTCTATATTGGACGAGCTGCGCAGTTAGCACCGCACCCTAATTGGACGAGCTGCGCAGTTGACATCGCACCCTAATTGGACGAGCTGCGCAGTTAGCACCGCACCCTAATTGGATGAGTTGCGCAGTTAGCACCGCACCCTAATTGGATGAGTTGCGCAGTTAGCACCGCACCCTAATTGGACGAGCTACGCAGTTAGCATCGCACCCTAATTGGACGAGCTGCGCAGTTAGCACCGCACCCTAATTGGACGAGCTGCGCAGTTAGCACCGCACCCTAATAACATAATACACGATCAATCACAATCTGAATCATTTTAAAACAGATTACTAATCCATTGCTTCATAAATTCGAAAAAAATAAGTCACACGTGTTAGGGCCTAAATCGAACAGATTACACGTTTGACTCCGGAATTTTAATTTGTCTATCTGTGATGTCTTGTTTATACGTCTTTAGTTTTCGTAGTTGGATTTTAGTTTTAAGTAAAACTTTTTTTTTGTTTGGGGTTTTAATATATATTTTTTTGAAATACCCGAAATGGCATCATACAAAAAAAAGTTTTTTAGTTCATGACTTTATGTTCTCTAGAGGGATATTCAATTTAATGTGACGTTACATAGCCTATAACCAGCGGCGGATCAAGACGCTTCCAACGATATCTCATTTGTCAAATTGTGATGAGTCGTTCAGAAGATATGAGGGAACAGATGAACATACATACATAAAATACGGGTAAAGTCATAACCCTCCTGTTTGCTACGCCGTAGTTGGGTAATATCTAGAAATCAAAAGTAGACATGTTTGGGGTGCCTACTTACTTGATACTAGTCATCATCTGTCTAGCCTTTTTCACAACTATGTTGGGGTCGGCTTCCAGTCTAACCGGATGCAGCTGAATAGCAGTATTTTACATGGAGCGACTGCCTATCTGACCTCCACAACCCAGTAACTGGGTAATACGATACCCCTTGGTAAGACTGGTTGTCAGACTTTCGGGCTTCTGACGACCCGTAACGACTGTCAAAGATCCAAAAATGACAGCTGGGACCAACGGCTTAACGTGCTTTCCGAGGCACGGAGGAGTTTCGGTATGTTAAGGTGGTCACCCATCCACGGACCAACCCCGGCAAACGTAGCTTAACCTGATGGATCGACCCGTGCGGCTGTTATTAAGTAGCCACGAGCTCCTCGTCGTAAAGTCGTTATTTACGAAGACAAACGAGCTTGATATGAGCTGATGGATTAACTGATTACAAGTGACCCTACGTAAGGTCACACGAAATGAGAATAATTAATATGCTGACCTATCAAAGTTCATTAAAACCTTCGAGAGAAGTGCATGTTTTGATTAATTTATGAAGAGAATAAATTAATAAATCATAGAAAAGGTCATTTGTATGATTCTATTTTTGCCTTTTTTGTCTGCTATTGCCAGTAATATCAATACTTTAACCAGTAAGATTCTACTAAGATAACAAACACAAATCGTTGTTCGAACGAGACTGAATTAATTAAATCATGGTAAATCAGAATGTAGCCATTTCACTATTTCGCTCTTGTCAACGTGATACGAGTCATTAGGTATACCATACATTCCTATAATATACCTAAATTATGTTGAAAATTTAATTGGGTATAAACGTTGTATACCACATTTTAAACGCAGGAACTATTATTAAAAATGAATTTGGAACAATTTGTAGTCTAGAACAACATTAGTAGAACAAAGTCGTCTTCGCAATGGTTTAAAGTTGATACCGCTTCGAACAAAATCATTTCAGTCAGGTGACTGGAATCACCAGTTTTTATTTTACTATTAATACTATTTCCTCGTCGATTCCGACGGAATGATTAACAACATTTATTTCGATAGAAAATATCATTAGCGACGTCTACGCGACTGCTACGCCGACGATGCGACGCGACGGCGATGTCTAAGTGGCTTGTAGCGAGGATAGCACCCGCGAAGTAATCTCGTAGCACGCGACGTCTACGTGGGTGCTACGCTCGTCTAATGTGAACACTTTACGACAAATTTGTACTTAATGTTCACGAACCTAACACTAATACTCTACTACTAATCAGTGCCTACGTCTATATTAAGTACCTATACAAAGCTAGCTTACACGAACACACATTAATCTATGTCGTGTAGTCGTGTATTACGCCTTAGCAGTGTAGAGCTAAAATGGAAAAGTATTTTTTACAATATTCCATGATTGAACCGCACACCGTGGTTTTCATAAATAATTCAGGTTCTACTTAAAAGCTTGAATAAAGAATGTGTTATTGTGTTGCTCTCAAAGAGTTTGAAATTCAGAAGAAAATAATTATTGCGAAAATAATTCTCTTTTCCCGACTATTTTCAGGATAATTGTAAGATTAAATATGATGTGGTGAAAGAAGAGGTTTTACGCAATTAAGTGCCTATGACGTTTTATAATTGTGCGACCATTGTTTGTCGATTTAAATCAAAAGCAGCATTGTCTACATAAATTCTTGCTTGTAACCGCACGTTCAAAGTCCAAAGACTGTCTGTTATCATTCGAATAGACAAAAGGTGTTTCTCAATTCACACAATTCACACACAATTCATTCTAATTAATTCCACCTAACAACGGATAGAAAAATATAAATCGTTTGAAAATAGATCGATATTGGGGTGTCGCCACTTCAATGCCAAACGTCTCATTATTATGTAAAAGAGGATAATTATTCCAATGAAGTACTTATTTAGAATTTGTCTATAATACTATACAATATTGCCTAGCTTGCATACAAAACTGGGAATGTCTGTTTTTTCTCAGCGCAGACGAAAACGTGACAAACCGATTCACGTATCATTAATCCACAGACAATTCTCGGTAAATAGTTAAATTGTCACTGCTATAAGGGAAAGAAATAGTATCTTGACAGGTTAGATACCTTGATGATAATAATAGCACATAGTAGGTACATATTAGTACTGTGGTTGGAAGCACAAATACATGGAATACCTACCTGATATAGATATATATATGATCTGGACCTGTTAAAATGACTTATTAATTTATTATCTGTTTCGTAATTTTGTATTGATGATGACATTATTTGTTAAATTTTGCATGCCAAAATTCAGAACTTATTAATTTATTATCTATTTCATAATTTTGTATTGACATTATTTGTTAAATTTTGCATGCCAAAACTCAGGCAGAATGTACCCGGCTCACTATATTTTTTATAACAATTTTTTTGTACTATACCTACATTCTACGCGAATAAATTATTTGATTTGATTACCTATCTATCTGCTTCGAATAATGCTCCTTTTCTAGGAGTATCGCAAAACTGTTTACACTTGTTTAGCGATATGTACGTGGCTATAAATATTACGAAATAGCCAATCTTATTATAATCGTGACATGGTTTTTAAGATACGGCTCGGTCCTCGGTACCTACCTAAACTGTGCCTAAAACTAGCACCTCAAGTCTTGTTAAGACTACTTAGCTACAGGCTACGCCACAGTATAATAAAGTTACAGTATTATGTCTCGGCAGTGACCTTGAAATAATTACCTACGGGCGCTGTAGATAAACCTTCTGCGTCCGTACATTCCTGCCGCGCACTCGAGACTTGCGTACTGATATACACTGAGATTTCGAAGCACGTCGTTTCGGCCATTTTCTATGAAGACAATACTGTTACTCATTTTTACTGTGGTTACGTCTTCATTTCGATGACAAACATGAAAGCTGGCTTATAAATAATTCAGAGCCAGCCAGCATTTACCATGGAAGTTTTAACATTCATGTTTATGTTATCCAGCCTAGCTTGTTAGCGAGGCAAAGGCACAGAAAGCTTCAGAAATGCAGTACTCAAGAAACTTGACTCGTATTAAGTTAAAATATGCGAAAACCTAACCTAATTAATGTAGATTCTTTTCAACAAACATTTTTTTTTTGCCAGATTTCTGCAGATACTTTTGTTATACGACAAAAGCACGTGGGTCTGATGCCGCAGGCAACGTTTTAATGATAACCCTTTATAAAACTGAGTATGGAACTTTGAAGTCCCGATTTCGCTCGTAAATAGCCTTTATTGTTATTTATAGGTTTTTATTTACTCAAGCAGCAGTATCACGCCTAATTTTTTAATTGCGGCCATAGGTACTATACTCCATTTGAAATAAGATTAGACATTTAAACAAACCTTTTTTACAGTCCGTTCAACCGATTTTGACTTCTAAACCCGAAACATAAGGATGGCATTAAAAGCAAAAAAGGTTACACAATAACAACTGTCTACTACAGGTGCCATTTGTCATGCCACCAACGCAATAGAAGTCAAAATCGGTTGAACGGACTGTAAAAAAGGTTTATTTAAATGTCTAATCTTATTTCAAATGTAGTATAGTTACGATGAAAATAAAATTGTTATTACCGTATTATCGCTTATCGCATATGATTTTAATTGTTTTACATAACTTGTTCATAATGCTATTGTAAATAGTTGCACACCTGCCCTGCTCGACACATAATAATTAAACAAACACAGTCTACGGCTATATTTGCGCTAGTATGTGAAACATCACGTGATATCAATATCTACACATACTCGCAAAGGAAATAAACATGAATGATAAATATACCAAACATGTTTCCACGTACCCATATAAATAAGTTAGTACCTATCCAATCGATATTATAGTAGGTAGGTTTATGCCTAGTGTTGGCAAGGTTAGACAATAAAGCCTTCAGTTTCAATCATACAAGTGAAAACGGCAAATGTTTTTGAGGTCAAGAAAAGGATAAGCTTAAAGCAAGATTCACAGAACGGACTTTGATTTTACTTTGTAAAGTAAGCGTCTCATACTCAACTATGAAATGTATTCTCGATAAAAAGCTCGAGGTCGAGATAGCGAAGTAAAGTTAAACGGTCTGTGAATCTTGCGCATCGCGAAGTCGGAAAACGCCTCAGCTGGCTAAAGTGTGGATTTGCAGAAATCATGAACATCTTCAGTGTCCAAAATGGGCTAAAAATTATAATCATACCATTTACTGAATAACCTGTGTAGGCTATGGGTGACTGTTAACATACTATGCCTGATTTTTATAATAAAAGAGATGCGTGACAATGCAAATACCTATAGTCCAAAGGAAATATTATATAATTATATCAAACTCAGAGGACCAATATTTCAGATGGGATCGAAACAGTTTATTTTTGTTATCAGCATCGACGACACAGCACTTTGTCGCGTTAACGGTACATAATAGAAAATTCAGAAAAAGTATGTTATTGAAATTATTGACATGTCTGTTAACGACGTGAATTTGATCTTTGGCCTAGGGAAACACTACACATATACTAATAGTAGTGTAGAATGTCACTCATACAATAGTTCTCTAATGCCAATCATAATATAATGAGGAAACAATTCTCAAATTTCTGCACAGCAATATACATAGTAGGTACGATCTATTACATACATATATTATATAGCCAATACATACATTAAGTAGCCAACGCAATGGTATGTTTACATAAAACGCAATTCTAATGAAAATGACCGGATCAATAAGTAACTATGTAAAACTGAGCTAGGTCAGTAAGCCTAGTAACGTAGTATAGATACGTAACGTAGACGTACCTACCAATGTATAAAAGCAATTCATGAACGCGTGCGTTATAGTAATGTAAACTAAAAGCTGCCAGGACTTACAATATGAACAATGATTCATTTCTTAAATATATTTTAGTAACAAAGAGACTGCAGACTGCAGAACGACGATTCCTATACCGGATGTTAAAATAAAAATATTTAACCTCTTCTGCAAATCTCTTACTACGATATTGCTCTAAGTACTTTTTATCGCTTTATCAATATCTAATCTTATCATGCCATAGAATTAATAAATCGTATCAGCAGCGTGTATATAAATCCATGGTACCTACATTTAATAACTAACTCAATAAACATTATACGCTAGTTTAGGACATCACCATAAACGTCTGACAACAGACATAATTAAGTTGTGCTACGCTGAGACCAGCAATGAATAATTTATTCAAAGGACGTCAGCAGTCCTTCGAGGAGCAAAGGACTACCATCCTCTTTGGCGTCAAGTTATCAATAATAATAAGAAGCCATTTCTTCCACTGCGGATATTTAAAATTTTAAAGTAACAATACAAATCCAACACGAGAAAATTGAGAACAGAGAACGTTCAGGTACAAAATGGCCTACCTTCATCTAAGGAGGGAAACTGTTAGAATATCAATATGGATCCCAGTTAAAATTATGAAATACCAATGTGCTGTAACGCCTGTCCCTTCTATTGTTGTTATTATTCTTTGCACAGTGGCGCAGTAGGTTTAGCCGATAATAAATAGGGAAATAATTAACTCAGTGCTCAGTGCAAAACAATTCAATTAGTCGTCTCATGAATTAAAAATACGTTTTTAACGTAGGTAGTTAGTTTTCCTTGAGACCTAAGACTGATTCGTTTTTGACGCAGTGGTTGTTAATGCAGGTGTTTCCATACATGCTTTCGTTTAGAACTGGGGAAGGACAATAATAAATAAAAGGGTACTTACTTGGAGTCCCTCGGAAGAGTCTTGATGAACACGTAAATGTGCCTCCTATATCGGTAGACGCAGGGCGCTATAGCGAGGATGACGAATATCGCCGCCTTAGAGAGTGTACTGAGCACGGCGGCCATCGCGGCGGCCAGTGCCATGAGAGCGACGAGCGCTGCCAGTATAGCGTCCATGCTGGCGTTCGGCCCAGTAGGGCACACAGCGGCTAACTATACACCGGTAACAGATAAACAGTACGTGTGAGTACGATGCGCAAGCACTACGCACCGGGGACGCGCGCGTCCATCGACACCGAACAGTTTCGTATAAATGCGGGAAGGACGCGGAGCGGTGCGTGTGCCGAGCGAGCGGCCGCGTCAATGGCGGAGCGCCGGCTCCGAGCCCCCCTCGCGCCAGCTGCACATGCGCCGACAACAGCTGATCCCCGAACGGTAGGCGCGCTATGTCACCCACGCCGGTTAACTCATCTGAACTTGTGTATAAAATAATACCGATATAGGATATCACAATTATAAAATTTTTCGCGGATGTCGCTGAAGAGCTGACGTTTCACATTATTTGATAAATATTTCATATTCCGAATTCAAACATTTTTTTCTAAACGTCATAGAGAAATAAAAAAAAAATCTCTGAGGCAGCAGGTAACCTTCACAAAAGAGGCTATAGATAAATCCATAGATAGAAAATATTCTAAAATAATATAAATAAAGCCAACTGTTTTGATCGGGCACTAAATATTATCTCAATGCTTTATCATTGTCAATCACGGCGGAGTATCAAGTAAGCTCGGATGGTTACTCACACGCCTGAGTGGTTCCACGTTGCACCGTTAGCCGATGCCTGTACCAGCACGTGACAGGTGCTCCACAGTGTAATGGTTCACAGGACGATGCACACGCTCGGAATTTATTATTATTCATTATATAATGACACCGGTCATGGCCACGTAGACGATCGAATGAGGAAGGAAATTCTTATTAGGTACCTATCGGCAACTGATTAGAAAATTATGAAGTTTTGAATGGTAATACCACTGACCGCTGGAACATTCGGGACAGTTACTATTTCGTTCTTGGAGAAAAACACATCTATCTGCATGGTTTGTTATGAATACCTACCTATACGAAGATGCCTTAACATGTGGCGTTCTGTAATGTCCCATAGTTATATAATGGGCTACTAAGTATATAAACCTATTCCTCAAGTCATTTCATGATACATACATGTAATATAAACTCACGCCTGTTTTCCGTGGGGGTAGGCAGGGTATCTTTTGATAATTCCCACTCATAATCGTATATGGATAGGTACAGTCTTCCAATCCTGAAGGGGTGTTAGCCAGACCGAACATCAGTTGCTCCTGAACATAATTATCATACAGTGGGAAGGTGTGCATCAGGGTAATTCACTCAAAACTAAAACAAGTAGCCCCATTTAGTCAAACTCCAGTCAATCGCAAAAAAATATGATGGCCTGGAAGTCGTGATCGTTAGTAATATTATGATGTTTGAAGAATAAGAAGCAAATCAAACTTCAGCGCTTAGACAATGCCAATGATGTCATTGTTTAAAACGTTTGTACTGCATTTTTGTCTTGCGCTAATCACACAACATCTAAGCTAGAAAGGGTCGTATTTGATAATAACACCGACACCAAAATTACTTTTTGTGGAGAAACGTTTGGGCAACAACGGATAAAAAGTTATTTTGTAAACTTTCTACAAAGTACCTAACTTCCGCGCCATCTCCAAGGGCGAGAGTATCGCGGCGATAGTCACGCCGTGGCATCAAATTCAATAGAAACTGTATGGAGAAATCTCCACACGGTGATACCATCGCGGCGAAAATTTTATGGCACGGCGAGATATCGCCGCGATTCTCTCGCCCGTAGAGATGGCGCCTAGATGTTGCTCTAAAAAAGTAACTTCAGAGTGGATGCACCTTCAACATCGCTAACTGAATTAAACAGGGTTACCTACTAAAACAATATTAATCAAAAACACCGTGTATGAAAATATACATTTAATGTAGTTTTTTCAACGTATCCCATACCATTAAATAATCTTACAACTTAATTTTATGTAACAAAAATGACAAAGAAGAAACACCTAACCTTAAAATAACATTAGAATAACTTGAAATTGTATAATAATAATTATAAAAAGGAAAATTATAAAAAAAAACAACATTAGAATAACTTGAAATTGTATAATAATAAGTAATAAAGGAAAATTACAAAAAAAAATATGTTTTAGTATTATCGAGGCAAGTATTGTACGTAAAAGCTCTAAAACTTTTTATACATAATACAGATAAATTATAAAAATAATAATAATGAGAATTCTTGGTTAATGATTGAACATAATAACAATTTATCGGCACTTAGATTAACTTAACTATAGTTTGGTTTAGTGGATAACAAATTCAATTAGAAATATTCCCACACCAGAAATAAACGTCTTTTGTTTAAGTACAATACTCTTAACAAAGCGTTTTTTTTGAGATACCTAATAGTCCTTTGAACAAACTACCTTTTCTGAAGAAGTGTGAGGTGTAATGTTGGCTAAGTGACTAAAAGTAACTATGATAAATTGCATTAGATAGGTACTTATAAATGTATAATACGTACATTTTAATTACCATGGAGCTCCTTTAAAAATACACCTTATAACCAATACACTGAGTCTAAATCTGTATAAATCTGATGATGATAGAAAAAAAGATAACTCATAATATGATACGCATTATTTTTATTTTTTTAATGGTGTTGAGGCGTAGCGTTCAATAAATTAGATAACATTCGAATAAGTTTGAGACTTCAACTTCTAATTAAAAAAAAACTAAACGCAAATATTTCTACGCCAGCCTACCAGATCAGTCCATCAAAAATGCTAATTTTAATAAATTCATAGATTCCCACCTCTTTTAGATGCACGATATAAGAAACGTCAACGATTCATGGCAGACAAAATCCGTGCGAGTAACACGGTGAATATTAAGAACGGAGTCTCGTGTCGTCACGCTCCCGCGTTTTATGACCGCGGCTGTCACGCCCGTTGGTGTATAGTATAGAACTTAGCAACACCTTACGGATTATTGCTATAACTTCTAATAATGCCAAAGATCTAAAAATTCTCATCAAAAGTTAATTTTTCAAAGAAGCAGGCTTTAGAATATCACTTGGGAATGTAAGGTCTCTAAAATACATTACGATACATAGATACTTATAAAAATAGATACATGTGATGTTTTACCACACTGCAGATGATTTATATTGTACGAGCACAGAAAGAGATCTAGCTACAAAAGTAAGCATACCAAAAATCAACCAATTTGCAGCCATCAAATAGGCTAAAAAGCCTACTGAGATTTCAATACCTAACCCCGGTTCCTTAAAGCCTTATGAATTCCAACTGTTCTCAAATCTCTCTCTCATTCTCTCAAATTTGTCGGTATTTCTCTCATGTCAATTAGATTGCCGGTCGTTATTTCAATCAACCACAGCAGTTGACAAGAGAATTGCCAGCCTTTCCAAAGCCAAGTCACAGGCTTCACATACAGCTACGATTTGAAGTTAGACTTCTTATGATGACATAACCTGGGCACGATTAGGATGAAATGCTAAAATTAACATAATAGTGTGAAGAGTATCATGGCGCGGTGTAGGTAGTACTTACCTAAACGCTTTGAGTGTATGTGAAAAATATTACACATAATATGCATTGTACTGAGTATGAATTATTACCACGAGATGAAATTACTGAGTTATTAAAAGTATAGCGACAAAAAGCTCGCCCTGAGAGTAAGAGAAACTGCAGAAGATTGCTTTACTAAATACTGTAATTAGATTCACAATTCCATTTAGTTTAAAGCGTAAATGCAAGAAAACTACAATGTATACGCATACTAAATATTATTAAAAGGAAAACAACGGCTTATTCTCAGCGCAGAAGATTTTGTGATGACAACGAATTAAAAAAAATATTCTCAGTGCCTTAAAGTGCAAAGTTGTACGAACATCGACATCATTTAGTTCTTGGGGAGTCTTCTGGCATGCCCAACGAGCTAAGGATATCAGACACTTTACTGGAGTGAATGGTTCAGTCGAGTGAAGGTTAATTTTTGTTTCAGTCCAGGTCACACGACAGCGACAAAATTATAAAGGAATGAACGTTCATCTGCTCCTTTAATTTAATTTTTGGAATATTCAGTAGGCGACTGAAAGATGTTGAAATTCAACATCGTTGAATTGGTAATTTTTCACTTTTAATTCATTTTGTATTCAGACTTCACTTTGAGTGAGAGATGCCGCCGAATGTAAGGCATAAATGAACGAAAAGTGAAGCGTCTGATACCGGCTTCAGAATGCTTGAGCCATCACAAGGAAGTATCGTTTGATCAGCGCTGATCCTTAATTTATTCTAAAAATTTACTTGTCTTAGACCTTGTTTACGAACATTATATCATTATAAGATGTTAAAAAATGTATTGAATAACTTTTACTATAGGAATAAAACATCTGTCCCGTATAGATTAGTACAGTGGGTATTAAACTTTACTATGGAACAGCTGTTTTTTTTTTGAGATTTCGAAGTTGGTCCCATAGTAAAACTTATTCAGTTTGATGGTCTAAAGCACCTCATAAAGTTTGTAACTTTAATTTTTGAATACCTTTTTGTAGTTTAGGTTTCAATAGCTAAAACAGGGGCCGTATTATGACGTGTTAATGCCACCATTTTCCCAGTGTGAGTGAGAGACGGAGCTATACAAGGCCGATAGCACCATCCTTTTTTCGAAGTGGAATAATGATGGCATTAATACTTCATAATACGGCCCCAGTTTAGTTTTCAAGACATAACCTGTCATTTGAACTACTCGTTATAACTATAACAACATTGAAACAACAGATTTATTAACAGATCACAGCCTAATTTGTCCACTAATGATTTTCTCATACTCCTCGACCCCTAGGGGCACGTACCGACCTTGTTTTAGATCTAAATAGTAAAGTTTGTCTTTTTTGGCCAGTTTTGGATCGAATCCATCTTTTTGCAGATCAGTCTTCTTCATTTTAAATGTACCTGGGGAAGGTAAATGTTATTGTTTAGCTGTCGTTAATTAACTACGACTTAATGATGACGGTTAAGACATAGTATAATAAAGTAACAGTATTATATCTCGGCAGTGACCTTAAAATAATCACTTACGGTCGCTCGGTACATAAACCTTCAGCATCTGTGTATATTTGTCGCGCACTCGATACTGTTGCGTACTGATATACACTGAGATTTCGAAGCGCGTCGTTTCGGCCGTTTAATATGAAGTATAATAGAATACTGTTACTTATTTATACTGTGGTTAAGATAGTTTTTAAACACATAAATGATTGTTAAAATTCCGTTACTATTTTCTGTTAGGTATAATTAATTAACTATCTTTTCAAACAACATAATTATAGGCAATACAATGTTTGGCTTTCCTTTAATGGTACGGAGGCAGAAAAAAATGACCACTTTTCAAAATTCCATTACCATTCATTGTCTCTAAAATATTTGACGATTTCTGAAACTAAGCTAACTATCCGAAGTAGACACAGTTGTGGTGCATTAAATTATGTAATGCACTGGAATGTCAATGTGTTTAGTTTTATGTGCTGATTCTCAGCCAAGTTTGAATAAATTATATTTGGTTTGATTGTTTAAAGGATTGGCCCAAAATTGCAGAAGTGGAAAGAGAGGCGTTTGTCCTGCAGTCGGACGGTACATGCTCATAATAATAAAGTCCCCGTGATTTTTACAATCACATCCATTTTAAAGGCTTGCATTTTAATTATAACTCACCAGTCATATCTAAACTATCCATGACCCTGAGGAACACAGGTCTCGCATACACCGGCAGGTCAGTCCCAAGGTCTCGCGCCAGTTTATCCAGGTCCAGAGTTCCATCCACGTCCACTATACCGCACATGCCCGCTCTCCCCTCCGTGTTTGGCACCTATAGGTAAACATAACATAAAACATTAGTTGGGGTCAGTTTCCAGTCAAACCGGATACTGAGCAGGGCCTACCTATACCTTCCCCGAAGGACGGTCGTCGGTCGGCCGGCCAACCAATCGTCAGACACTTGAACTACGAGTACTACTTCGCAATAACGGCGCTGTCAAAACCAAGTTGTTACAATGATGGACCGTACACCCACCCCCTGTTTCTATTAACCGTAGACAAATCCGGAATCGGGGGGCTTGAGGGTTGCTAATGTGAATTAACTAAACGAAAACCAAATAACACTTTATGCGACCCAGGAATTGAACCAAAGCTCAGAAATTGCGTTTGCAATAGGGAATATGCATGTTTTTTTTTAGTTTACGTTCTCAAATAAAAGTTAAAAAAAAATTCGACGCCAAGAAAGCTATTCAAAGTACTTAAAAAAAATGTTAAAAATATCCAACCGACCCGGGCTATTTAAACGCCCTCCATTTGGCGCGCTTGGTGTGGTGACGTGACAGTCTATGACAACAAACAAACAAGTGTCAAGTCAATGTCAAACACTCCTACAAAACACATTGACATTTTGATCGTGGTCATAGACTGTTGCGTCACATCCGCTCTGCCCAATAGCGTCGCTTTTCAATTATTTGAATTTCCCACAGATTTTTGGCACGTTAAAAAAAAAAATCTCGGTCAGAAAGAAATATTATCCATATTAAAAATATTGATGGAGGCATAAATCTGAAGTAATATAGTTTATAAAAAAATAATACTTGACCCTTATTTGAATCACATGCATATTCCCTATTATGTAATAGTCCGTCGCGTCCGGCAGTCCTATTATCGGTAAACACTCGTGTTTCACTAACTGTAGTATATACTCGTGTAAATACTACAATGTTGATACACAATGCGTCAATGAAGGCTGTTATGTAATTCTTGGCAGAGAATAGTTTTTCATTCACATAACATACATGTTCTCTGTGGCGTGATTAAATTTTGGACGAGATTATATATTATTTATTTTATCTTGGCTCCGTATTGTTACAGTAACCATTACCTATCACACGGTCAGTAATCATGTGATAAGTTGTGTTTTGTTTTCTGTGAATATTAACAGAATTGCTTTCGATCAAAAGGTGGCAAGGTGGCAGTCCTGCCACACGCCAACTACCTCATGCGCTACCATTGGGGCAGCCAATTAAGGCTCATTTTCATTGGTCGATAGGGCTCGTATGCGGGGAACCGTTTTCAAAGGCCCGCATGTGGGGTGCTAGAGATTTCTGTAAAGCATGCCATAGGGCCCTGCACCGCATATTTGGCAGTTACTTTGAAGGCTCTTTGGTCATTTTCATTGGGTGTGAGTCTCCGCACGTTTTTTACCGATCGATGTATTTTACTGGTCGCTACGCCCGCTACGGGGATTCCCCCCAGATGGTGTACCGTCCCTGTTATCGACTTATGACTTTCATTAAGATGAACCAGATGAACAGTGTGAGATGGGCCGATGGGCTGTCTGTGTCATATGGGCTAGAGTGTGGCGTGAGACAAGGAGGGATTACATCACCAAACCTTTTTAACCTCTATATAAACGATCTAATCGTTGAGCTCAGCAACAAGAAAATCGGATGTCGCATTGATGACGTCAGTGTCAACAACATCAGCTACGCTGATGATATGGTGCTGCTGAGCCCTACGGTTAGGGCGCTTAGACAGCTGCTTACTTGTTGCGAGGGCTACGCTCGAGAGCAAGGCCTATTGTATAATGTTAAAAAAAGCGAGTTCTTGGTCTTTAAGACTGACGGTGCTAAATGTCCTGACTATGTGCCTCCGATTAAACTGAATGGGAATGACTTATTGCGAATGTACCAATTCAAATACTTGGGGCATTATATAACCGATGACCTTAATGACCAAGTGGATATTGAGAGGGAACGTAGGGCGCTGGCAGTCCGATGTAACATGTTGGTTCGTAGGTTTGCACGCTGTAGCAGGGCAGTCAAAATTACGCTTTTTAAAGCTTATTGCCAACACGTGCAGCCTGTGGACCAACTGTACTCAGCGGGCTATCGGCGCCCTACGGGTCCAATATAATAACGGGTTCAGGATGTTGATGGGGCTGCCCCGTTTCTGCAGTGCATCAGATATGTTTGCAAACGTCGATGGCTTCCACGCCTTCGTCAGACGGAAATCTGCGTCTTTGCTCTGCAGAGTGCGGGAAAGCTCCAACTCCATCCTGAAGGCCATAGCGGGGAGGTACGAGTCTCCTTTATTAGGTGAGATTGTTCGAAGATGTATCTCGAACAACAGCCTTGTTTTCAAATAGATAATAAGTTTACTAACATAGGTATAAGTTGTCTCTTTGTTTTACTAACCTATATGGATGTTTCTTATCCGAAATAAAGATTATTTTATTTTTATTTATTAATCATTGCCTGCGGTGTCTCCCCACATGCTGTGTATCGACCGAGTTATCGACTAATGAAAATAAGCCATTATTCATTACCCCGCTTGTGGGGAATCTGTATATCGACTAATGAAAATAAGCCATTATTCATTACCCTGCTTGTGGGGAATCTGTATATCGACTAATGAAAATGAGCCATATGATAATTATGTAATGTGAATGTGTAATATTTATAGTATTGTATGTTTATTACATGATCTATGTGTGTATTTATTGCAAGAGAATTTTTATCTGGACAATAATTTCTTTCATTTCATTTCAAAAGACTGGAATGCTATTGTTTTAAAATATAAACATACTAGCTTCAATTCAATGTGAGGGAGATTTTTCCACAATAAAAATGGCCTATTTTACTTACCGGACCATAAACTATCTCTACGTATATTTAACGACATAACATCACGTCGTTATTTCACGAAGAATTGAGCATAGATGTATACAGGATGGCACGGACATCGACGCGCAACTTGTTACCATGGATTCAGTAAAAGATTTTGGACATGGAGATAAAAAAAATGTGCTCTTTCTTACATTTTGACCGCGTAGGTAGGTATTGCTCTTTAGTAGGCAGCTGTAATTTTTTATAACCCACAAAAAAAATTCCAGAGTCATGTACTGTAACCCCATGGTACAGTATACGACTCTGGAAAAAAAACAAAGGTTTTGCGTTGAATCCCTGCCACCCTGTATGTATTACATTCAAATAGACAGCCTTTTGCCATAAACTTGGCACAAATTCAGACTCCGTACAGATCTTGAGAAATTCAGGCTTCCCGTTAAAAATTAAAGAAAATCATATGAGTCCTTACCAGTACGCCATAAACGACAGCGTCTCTATGGTCAGCCACCCTAGAGATAGCAGCTTCCACCTCAGTAGTGGAGACGTTCTCTCCGCGCCATCTGAACGTGTCACCTGTTCTGTCACGGAAGTACAGGTAGCCGAGCTCGTCTGCTACCAGGATATCACCTAGAAAGAAGGAAGTTGATTATAAAATATCAGGACTTTACAATGTTAAAAAATAACCCGACTTCCAAAAAGAACGCTAAAAAGGGAAAAATTAATGTAATTTCGGAAGTCGGTGTCTTTACTTTTCAATTTTCATTTTTTGCCACCGATTTAGTTGTGGTACCTACCCTACACAAATCCGAAAACCACTACCCTATGTAAAAACATTGCCCAACCTGAGAATCGAACCCAGGAACTCGTGGTCAGTAATAGCGCTTGCGACCAGTAGACCAGGCGGTTGGTCTAGCAGTAATTTTAGGACTTACCCGATATAAAAGCAGCGTCACCGAAGTGGAACACATTCCGGACCACTTTCTTGTCGGAGGCAGCCTTGTCTACGTAGCCGAGGTACTGGCGCGCTGGGTTACTTGCTTGGATCTTGCCGATAAACACGCCTGGCTCGTTGGGGTCCGCTAGCTGTAGTGAAAATAGTGATTATGTTTGGGTAGACATTAGGTATTACCCAACTACTGGATTATGGAGTTCAGATAGGCAGTCGCTCCATGTAAAATACTAGTATTCAGCTGCATCCGGTTAGACTGGAAACCGACCCCAACATAGTTGGGAACAGGCCACGCTTACCTACAAAAGGGGCGATAATTAGATGTGGTCAACGTGTGCACGGGATGTTGTTTTCAAAGTGGTTAGATATGCGTGACCGCGACGGTACTTAAATATTTCGTACCAACATCACACTATGTTTTTACCTGACAGAGTCCCCGTGAGTCTCGAATAGGTTCTCCTGTCTCCTGGTTCACTTTGATGATGGCGATAGGGTAGATCTTCGGGAAGATTCGTGATACGAATCCGATGGCACCCGGCGTACCGTCGACGTTAGCTGTAATAGACATTTTGTTTTGTTATCCAATTGGCATCTACCAGGAGCAAATTAAAATACTTTAAGACGCTTTGTCCAAGGGAATGCAGTTACAGTGCACTTAAGTATTCCATTATTTTGAACTTCTATATTTAAAAGACATACTTTGTGTAAACAGATTTAATGTGGATCTTGAGTTGACTGAATTTAACCTATACAGGATCAAATTCAATTCATATCGATATCTAAACATGATAAAACAAAAAACAAATGAATTTGATGATTTTTTACTGCAACTAACAACTCTACAAGCTATAATTTAATTGATTCAGGCGTGACTTTGCGAAAACCCATTACAAAATACAATAGACGTTAGTAACCTATTCGCCACTATTCCTGTTCTCTGCGTCCGGCGCTCGGCGTGCCAACACGTCGGGATCGGGTTCGCGACAGGACAATCATCATCCTGAGGATGCGTCGTTGAGAGGTGAAACAAGAGTCGATTTCTTACAGGGTTGTTTATGATTCTTGAGGAATAGTTAAGCGAAATAGGTTACTAAATATATCAACGTCTATTGTATTTTTTAACACTACAAGCAGCGTTGACCCAAAAAAAAAAACATCAAATCGTTTTTGTATTTATTTTATAGTGTTCAGATATCGATACCCATCACTAATACAGAGTTTCGCTCGCAAATTTAATTTGACCCTGTATAATGTCAGAGCCAAGACTCTGTATCCTATAGATATCATTATGTTTACATACCTATATTGGCATTTCCTTCTGTCGCTCCATAGAACTCTGTAACAGACTCGATGTTGAACCTTTTGACGAAGTCTTTCCAGATCTGAAATAACAAAAACAGTGATCTAAGAAAATTTTCAAAGAAAATTATACCGACAACAATGGTGGGTGGGGGAAAGAAAGGTTTGAAGTCCTATAGTACACCCACATTTCGCCATCAGCTGGACATACATCCAGACTCGGGGCGGCTACTGCGAAATTTCATATGGAAAAACCCAATATAACTTAAGTGCTTAATCTAAAACTAGGGTTAACATTTGTGAGAGACTAGTGCCCGAAAATGGCATAAAATACCTGTGTTACGGGTCACCAGGCCCCAATACTTAAATATGTACATATTAATTTAAATTAATTAACAAAAGTATGCTTTAATTCTAGGTACAGACACTTTTAGTGCTAAGCACTCGACTCACGAGTGCAACGATAATTCGTTCGCGTACCCACAATATACGATATACGTAGCTATAGGCGGCGCGCCGATGGACTGACTGACTGACCAATTGTCAGAGACACATTGAGACACATTTTATGGCATGTTATGTACGAATTTGTATGCATTCCATGTACAGTCACGGACTTTAATTGATGAGCCACTTGGCACTGTTCGTATTTTAGCCCTGTAATGCAAATTGGGCTTAGTCGGTTATACTCGTACATCCAGATACGGAAAGTCAAGTCTTCATATTAAAGAAGATGAAAATTATATTAAATATCTTTACCGGTTGGCTAACCTGAGAGCCAGAACTACAAAATTGACAGCAGAGTGACTACCCAAAGTCAACCAATAACCGTAACCTAGCAACGATCGTTTTAGCGTAGCCATAGTAACATTAGCGTACGGAGAAATGATATACAGGAAAAGTTTTTATCCACTGCGCAAATTTGGACAAATTAACCTTAAACGAGTTTTATTAAACATATATTTTTTATGCTGATACGCCTTAGTACAAAAAAAATAAAAAATCGTTAACGAAAGATGTTTACTTTAAAAGTGGTTGTATGGCTGCCCGGCGCACAGTGGGCTGGGATTACAAGGTTGGGTCTTAAGAGATCAAATGTATTTTTTTGGTATCTAGGCATAAATTTAAAACGTTTTTATTCTTTGACTTTTTTTAATTTAACGAGTACTTTCGGAGATATAGCCATATCAAATTTGTATGAAGAGTCATGTTATTTTAGTTAAGCAATTTATTCCAATTAAATTGAAATTGAAAATAATGTATACTAAACGGCCTGAAAACCTCAATACCTACTTAGTTCTTTAAAAAAAAAACAATGTTCGACATTTTCCACCACCATAGGTAGGTATGACGTAATTTGTTTTGAGACTTATTTCCGGGAATCAAGGGATAAGAGTGCGCGAGCGCAACAACAAGTTATGACGTGTCGTAATGTGATTGGTGCAACGATAGGGTATCTACGGAATGTTCGGTTGCATTCAAACGTACTTCAGTGTTCTATTACCCACCATAATAGACGCACTACCCCCACACATTCATAACTTACTTATTTGTTATGACGAATACGAAAATTTTGCATTCGTTAATGTGGATACCCTTGACAGTGATTAAATTAAAACAGTGCAGTGGCCAGTAGTGATTGTGATTTTTACTTATTTATTTATTTATTTTATTAGTCCTTAGTGGATTAGGCCTAAAGGGGAGACCAATACATAAAAAAAAAACGCGCCTAGTTCTTAACCTCTATGGTGGTGTGGAATAGAGAACAAAATTTGAAATTGCGACCAAATCGCAGAAAATCGCAACCCGAGAATAGGCGCTAAAATAGGACAAATATACGTACTATGCATAAGTAGAGTCAATTCTTTGAAAAAATTTGAGGATTTCGAGATTTTCACATTTTTTTCTTTTGCTTCATACAAAAATTACTTTGGATATTTATAACTCCGAAAATACTAAGTTATCTGAACGACCCTCATAGAAATAATTACTTATAATCGATAGATAAATCCAACACAATATTTAAAATTTCAGAAAAAGAAACTTTTTTTTTTTAAATGCTAAATCCTTTACCGGCCCGTTTCAGCCCACTGTGCGGCGGCGCGCGGCGAATTGGAACGCGCGAAAGTACCTACCTATCAGCTGTGCGCTCGCTCGATTCGCCGGCGTAGGTATTTACGTTGGTTACAATGTACTGATCGCTAATTTTATCGGGTTCGAACTAGACTTTTTTATGTTTAGGCCGTGACCTGAAGTTATTTGAAGAGTAATTCCAATTTTTCCTTCATACTTTAATAGGCTTAGGACCATCAAAATACAGAAAATAAAGCATTATTATCAATTAAATTTACATTACTTAACTACTTCTGCATTAAGGCGTATTTAAAAAATTGATATCGTGTGCTGGCTCACACCAAAACGACGTGACGCATCGTAGGTACTGGCTCTTGGATCTCGCAAGAAATCAAAAATGCTTCCTTCGATTTCGTTCGCCAGTCGGGGTCTGCCAGACCCTCGTGCATGATTCGGGGTTCTGAACTGTCCGTGATCAAGCAGCCTTTGAGTGTTTTTGAGTGGCCGCTAAAATGGTCCTTTCATTAGGGACCGCGGGGTTAAGGATTCCATGGGCTCGCATTCGAGGTATGCTCGCAAACTTTCACCACTCAATACATACACTCGCACCATCTCGTAAAACTCGCGGTTACTGAAGTCCGACATCGTGACCGGTAGGCACAAGCACGACACACGTGCGGCGCGGCGCTTGCGCGGGAAAGCGATTAGACGCGACGTCACACGACAGCGCGTGCGATGAGCGAACTGTCGGCCACAGCGCCCGGCGCCGCCCGGGAGGGGGTTTCACCCCCGTGCAACATCGCCGCTTGTACGCCGGCCGCCGCGAGCGCCCATTGATATTATTACGAATAGTTTGTGTCCATATTTTGCTGATTTAAGGTAGGATAAAAAATAAAAAAAAGTATTGAATAAATAATGGAAATGTGTTTTATTACTGATATTGAACCACCAAACAAAATTTGCGCACTGGTTAGAAACTTTTCCTGTATTTTACTTATTTCGACAAATTCGAAAATATCGTCTCTGACATCGACATTTCAACTGTCAGTCTTCGGTTAAGTTTTCAGAAATATCGAGTTAATGAGCTCTGATTCAAAGGAGGTCGGTATCAAATAAATTGGATAAACATTGTATTTATTTATCATTGAGAACTTATTAGTCAAGACTATTCCAATTTATAAGACTATTTCCGATTACTAGCAGTTTGTCATCTTGTTTACGAGCATGCGATTTGAGTTCGTGTTTAATCGTGTAATCTCGTGAATATATGAAACAGCAAAATTGAAAAGTTTGAAAGTGGCTCATCAATAAAAGTCCGTGACTGTACTTGGTAGTAAAAGTGCCAATACTTACAAAGAAAACACTGCCCAGCTCGGGAAATGAACCCATGCATGGCCTCATGTTTAGCAGTAGAGCTAGCGACCACTACACCAAAGAGGCATCGACATCTCTATTTACTATGTTGTTCTAAAAGGTTAATTCCAACAATAATCACTTCCTTTACGACGATAACCACAAAAATCGCCAACTCATCGTCAAAGAAAGAAAAAAATATGTGTTATTATTCTTATATCGCTTTTAAAGTACAACGAAATAAACACTACTTACGTACATGCATAATTAAATCGGTTAGTGGTTAATAAACCAATAAAAATGCCCGTCATTTGTGTGTTTATAAACGTAAATAACATTCGTCTTGACATTGGTTAAAGTTAGATTTAGTTATCACAAAAAGTGGATTAACAGCTGGTTTACTCGTAAAAGTAAAAATATTACCGTGAAAACTTAGCTGAAGGAGCTATTATTAGTTAGCGATACTCCGCGCACGTGACGAGTTTCGATATCTAAACAAAAAAAAAGAATTTTATGTAGTTTAGGTATCGGTACCCATCACGTCTGCGGAGTTTCGCTAGCTAATTTAATTTGACCCCGAACATTTCAAATATTATGTTTCTATCTACTGTGGCGTCATCTACATCGCCACATGCTAACTACGCATCGAAGACCTGACGTCACACAAAAATCCTGGCGTCACATAAAACCCTGCATCCTGCAGTTTGAGTTTACCGTGCGATGGACATACACAAGATTCCAACATCAATCGTTGGGCAGTTGCCCGCCAGACACGACACCCCGTCTGGTCGGAGGATCATTCGTTTTCTATAGAGGATGAGTGAATTGGTGACCTGTTTTATAAGTATAGATAGGTTAACTTGCCTGTGGTCTGAGCCCGTTGCCGTAAATAACGCGTACTTTATGTTGAGAATCAGCCGGCGACGGAGGCGTGGCTAGTACGTAGCGGCACATCTCGCCTATGTAGTGGGCAGCCTGTGTGACAAATAAACAAACATAATGTGAATGGTATATTATGGGGTTTATTCATAAACGATGATTAAAGTTAAGTGATGTTCAAACGTCAAAAATGTATGGTTAAACAGTCGCAGTCTTTACTTAACTTTAAGCAACGTTTATGAATAAAGGGGTAAATGAATAACGAGGAAACAAGAATGCGATATGATAAAGACAATCCTTGACCTAGAGAGAAGGAAATAAATAAAACAGGTGTCGTAAATGGAATATCCATGTCACATGTGTTTTTAAGTACAAAAAAACCAAGAATAACCCTTCAAGTGACAGCTGTCAAAATTAGTCTATTGACACTTGCTATACGCGTGTGTATTTTCAGTTTTAATTCAAACTCCATGCATGTCGTAAACGGTGTTTTAGCTAAACAACTGATAAACACGGTTTTGTGGTAATAAGGATAAAGTCTACACGCTGCATCAACAACAAAGAGATATTAGTTAGAAGTGATCACAAAGCGTTAAGAGTCGGGTAAACGACGTTGCCCTTGGCCATACAAATGCGCGTCGCCCCGATCCATTTCATAGTCAATATTTATTTTTAGTAAAGAACATAAGTATACTTGAAAAAAATACAGTATTTGAAGGCGTAATAACATTACCTACAACGAATAGGGTCGTGCAAAATAATAAAAACCGGCCAAGTGCGAATCGGACTCGCGCACGAAGGGTTCCGTAACATTACCTATAAAAACGGCAAAAAAAAAAACGTTTGTTGTATGGGAGCCCCCTTAAATATTTATTTTATTCTGTTTTTTAGTATTTGTTGTTATAGCGGCAACAGAAATACATCATCTGTGAAAATTTCAATTGTCTAACTAACACGGTTCATGAGATACAGCCTGGTGACAGACGAACAGATAGACAGCGGAGTCTTAGTAATAGGGTCCCGTTTTACCCTTTGGGTACGGAACCCTAAAAACGAACATAGGCTTTCAGTCGTATTTATACGACTGACAGCCTATGTTCGTTTTTGGCGGCTCGGGCACGAAAAGATTTGTCGTATTAATCCGACTGGGACGGTTAATAGGTTAAAAGACTGCTTAAATAAATATTGTTAGAATAACTTGGCGAAAACATCGGTGATTGTTTGCGTTTCACGACATCCACACCAGTCCGGATTTTATTTAGGCCATAAACATTCACTGGATCGGCTTCTACCTTAACAGATTTTATTTACTATTCAACATAATATAACAGGTGCCTCTTTTCCCCTAAAGGTTAGGCAGAGGTGTACCTATAGTACACCCACATTTTGCCTGTTATGTTGTTGGATTTCTGAGAAGCAGCCCGGAGTCTGCATTTCTTCCTGGTTGATGGTAATAGTCTCGTCCCCTATTACATGGGACTTACATTTACTATTCAGTGCAGAGTAAACATTAAAATTACGCAACATGCAGTATAATAAATTGCCCATATCAATAATCAAATCAAATCAATACTTATATTTAATTTCACATAAACCTACATGTGTACTTATGAGCCGTCAGAAGCTAGGTGCACAATTCCAATCGGTCGTTTCCTATGGAGAAGAGCAGGCGAGAAACGCCATGGTTACTCTTTAAAAATAAATGGCTTTCACAATGTTTTAAAATTACAGTGTTAATGGGAGGATAGTGTAGGCTTGTCAACAAGTACCAGGTACTTACTTAACAAAATAGAAAATGGTCTACAAATCTACAGTATATTATGCCCTAAATATTCTCACATTTACAAATTATAAAATCCTACTAATATTATAAATGTGAAAGTTTGTGTATTTGTGTATTTGTTACTCAATCACGCAAAAACGGCTGAAGAGATTTGGATGAAATTTGGCAAACATAGTTTATATCCTGGATTAACACATAGGATACTTTATATCCCGATATTCCCACGGGATCGAGACTTACGCGGGTGAAACCGCGGGGCAAAACTAGTAATCTATATAAAAAGATAAATAAAATAACAAAAATAAAAACCTAATGACATTATTGGCCGATTCACTTGACTGGCTCCCTGATGATTTAAAATATTCACAATAAATTGATTGCGCAACGGCAACCATGCGATGATGGTACAAATAATTACACGCTGTAGGTACAATAGTAATGTCTATTATGTAGATAAGCATTCTTATTGACCTTGTATACTTGTATTATTAAATAGAATCGTTTGATAATATTTTCTATAAATAATTATGCCTAAGCCTGGTCAAGTTTCGAGTTTCTGTGCATTTTATGATAAACTTATTTTATTATGATCATCGGCCAGTAGCAGTCTGCTGCTGGAAATATGCATTTGCTTCTCCAATCATACGCCATTTGAGTCAGCTGCCAGCAGGTCGAAGTTGGATGAGAGTAGCTGAAGCTAGATAATTCATATATGACGCATGCTATAATTGCTAAACGCCTATTTTGGAGCTGTGGCGTAACATAAATCGAATGTAACCGAATGTTTGATTTCGATTTAACACTGCGCGAAATGTAACAACAGCGTAAATGGTTGTTTTTTTATGTCTGTGCCATACCAATCATCATAAAATGTACAGAAAAACACTGATCATATACATAGATACATCACATTCTCTGTGTTAGACGAGATTAAATTCACTCTTTTGATAGCAGTTTCGAATAGAGTGAAGAACACCAATTTGCGTGCTTAACTAAGTGTAGCTAAATAATTCGGACGTATAAAAAACACCGCCAAAATTATGTTCGGTAGAGGAACCTACAGTACAGCTATTTTCTTAATGTCCCTCGGCAAACTTAAACTATAAACATAACAAACGTGCTACCAGGATGAAAAGTATCCGATATGTCGTAATCGTAATCCGAGTTCGTGTTCTACCCGTGTGCAAAATTTCATACAAAACCGTTCAGCCGTTCCGTTTGTTGTGTTTGTAGTTTATGTTTGTCGAGGGACATTAAGAAAATGGTTATACTGTACCTGAGTTATTTATATACCAATCCAAAACTTAATTATGTTCACATACCGTGGCCTTATATTTGACGCAGTCAGGGAAGTATTGTGAAGCTGAGAATTTTGATTTAAGTGCCACTGTGCAGCCAAGTATCAGTGATTGGCCGACGCTTATCACTCCCCCCGCAGTGTGGTAAAGAGGTAAGGGACAGTACAAGACGTCGTTTCCTTCCAAACCCATGTAGTGGAGACCAGTTGCCATGAAGACGAATCTGAAAATATGGAGAAAAATCTGTGATACTTTTGTCATATACAACGTTTTTTTAATTAGCTTGGGAAACTCAATACTAACTTACTATAATAGTTTAAACATTTGTCGATATAAGACATTTAAATGGTACGTTTGTATATAAAGAACTGTCCAAGGGGCAAAAATAAGAAGAAAATAAATTCTCCTGCCACTGAAAATGTGTAGGTGCATTTTAACTTCACGTGACAAGGCAGCATCGAGATTCCAATATAACTCAAATGAAAAGAATTAGAGTGGTCTTACCTAGCATTTGAAATAACAGCCGCTTTAGGCAGTCCTGTAGTTCCAGATGTGTAGATATACAAAAGTTTTCCTTGGAAGCCCTCAGCGTCCGCCAGCGTCCAGGGTGCAGGTGGCGTGGTCTCCACCAAATTAGTAAAGTCTGAGATATCATCACCACTGCTTTCTACCTTCTGGCTCAACGGATTCAGAGGACGCTGGGAGAATTTGTACAGCTTCAAAGATGGGCTCAGCTCTTTAGCTACATCCTGTATAGCTGGAATGAGGCATTTAGATGGAATTAGAAATCTATTAATAAATAATATCTAGTCATATTTCCAAGAGAGCATCGAAGATAGAAAAATTTACCTTGAAGAAATAATCAAGCTAGATACTTTACCTTAGTATTTATGCAACAAAATAAGTACAAATAAGTATATACTAGAATAGCATCGTAACATTATCATACAAATCTTACCTAATGGAAATTGACTATTATTTAATGGTTTTTGTTTTTTAAGTTATTTTAAAATTGTAATCTAAAGTATGCTTAATATTAATTAATATGTTTACGTTCCTACTGGCTTTTGTTACTTACTTATACTTAGTACTTTTTTATCAGAAATGTATGTGGGTAGCAGTGAAGTTTGATCCCATACATTTAGCGTTAATATTTTCGTAGTAATATTTAGTTATGGGTTCACGTCAAAATAGTGAAACGTTTATATAGGATTCGGAATCACGATATCTGGGGGCCAAGTCTACTAATTTACAAACGTGTCAATGGTCTCACAATGTTGAGTTTTTAACAGATTTGCCATACAAAATCTGTCAACAACTCATCAGTTCAACCTAAGTTCGAAGTCCAAGGCTCAGGACTATTGCTGCTTTAATGGATAACTAGGTCAACGATGATTCAGAATGTTCTGGTTATCAATCATACTTTGGTCTTGTTAAGGTAAACTGCTCTACAATGTGTGGTTCCGACTTCCTAGTCGCAGCCATCGTTGCGCTACTAACAATATCCTGAGTGAGTTTAATAGAACTGGGAATTAAGTACTCAGATGACGTCTGATAGAAATTAAAAAACCGGTCATACAAGTGCGTGTCGGGTCGGGCCACGCACAATGAAGGGTTCCGTAGTTGGGATGAATTTATCCCAAACATCATCTCTTCATCTTAACATTGTAGTTGAAAAATATATTCTCCCATACGTTCCAACTGTAGAAGAGAGATGTAAATTCTTGAAATCAAATTGTGATATGATAACAAATAAAATGATAAGAAACAGTTTTTATATTAAGACAGATCTTATTTTCTCGGTCAGCTGGCTAGGGAGTCGGGTTCAAGGTTCAAATACATTTATTTGTCAGCAACTAGATAAAATATTAGGTAAGTACTTACTTACATGTATGTATAAGAAATAGTTCTGAACCGCGTTGCTCTGTTAAAATTCGAAATTATAAAACGAAATAATGCGTAGTTTGTATCTCAGAAATGATGGCGGATGACGGATTCAGTACCTATCTATACTTACCTTCTTATTATTTCAACGGTCATTTAAAAACGGTAGGTACGCGGTAAAACTTGGGAAACCAGTTCTTTTATTTTGTATGCCATTTTTAAGCACTATCATGAGACCTATTTAATAGTGCCTACATTTTTTGACGATTTTATACATTTTCAACCAACAATTTGCAACGTGAGACCTTAGTATCGTAAGTAACATTGAGCCAGTCAGTAATCTGTATATAGCGAATTACAATGTAGACGCATACTTCAACTTTATTTGATCGAAACTAGAGAGACTTAGCATGATTATCACCCCACGAAAAGTGTTGTCATTACCTTCGGTACATAGTACAAAAAACCTGTTTAAGTGTCTTACCGGCTTGGTACTCATCGGAGAATATCAACGCGTCACATTTGGCGACATTGATGGAATGTATGAGAGCGTTGCCTCGCTGGTTTGTGTTTATAAGAGGTGTGATTCCGCCAAGGCGGGCTATGCCCATCCATAGCGCTGGTTGTTGGGGGCAGTTGTTTACTAACAACCCAACAATTTTCCCCTTCTTTATACCCTGTGCCTTTAACACAGCTGTCACCCGCAAGCTGTAATCTTCCACCTAAAACAAAAACTTAGTACTTAATTATAAAAAATATTTTTAGTAACATGACTAACAAAACACTTTAGAAGTTTACACCTTCATACTAATCATTACATAAAGTACTCTACAGAAACAAATAGGAAGTAGGTATAAGGTAAGTCTACATCTAGGTAAGTACATTAATCTTATTATTATTATGATTTTTTAAATGTCTTTGACATATCTCGGGACCCTCGGGTCCCGGGCCTTTGGAAGGCGTACGAAGGGCTGAAGCCAACTCGCAGAGGCCCGTTAGACATCCATAATGAAATGGGGCACCAACCGACGATTAACCCTGTTCGCACTATGCAATGCAGCCAAGGACAACCGGTTGGTGTAGGACTATTGCAGAACATGGAAACAAAGATATTGGACTATGGGTTTGGGTGGGTTGGTGGGCTGGTTATTTTGAACTATGGAAAGACTATGGCCCCTGCCTGACCAATGTTTTTAATATAAAATACATAGATAAAATGGCAGGGGGTGACTTGCACACTCAATAATGGGCCCCCCAAAAATGGTCGCTAGCACAGTGTCGTAGTGACAAGGGGGCAACATGTCCTGAGGTGCTTGAGAGGAGTGGAGAGGTATTCCACGGCTATCAGGACAATCCCGGAAGTACGGTCAAGATCCCTACCAGCATCTTACTGAAATACTTCCTTCCTCCGAGCACGTTTGCTCTTGCGAATCTCCACTCAAGCCGGCCAATAAAGGCAAGAATGAGGTGGGAGCTCTGTTCCTCGTCAGTGTTCACTCCAGCCGGCCAATAAAGGCAAGCCAGAGGTGAGGAACAAGACTTCTCCCGGGAGGTAGGGTCCGTGGGGTCACCCTGCGGGTTTTTGTATCTCTCTTGGTCTGGCTCCTCATCCTAGACCTGTTCCGGCAAAGTAAACTCTACTGGTACAGACCTAGAGTTCGGAGCACGCAATCCCCACCATGACGTCAACGTAGAGATACAGCAGTGGGGTTTTTTTTTTTTTTTTATCTTATATAGAGAAAACATTTGGATTTTTGTTGGTAATAAATAAATTCAAAAAACGACAGGACCGATTTAAAAAAATCTTTCACCAGTAGATTGCTATATTATCAATTTATAACTGAGTAACATCATTTATAAAGATATATCACGCGTGTGAAGCCGCTAGCGGAAGGTAGTAGTTAATATACAATGTGGAGATGACAATTAGAGATGGGTTGTAACAGGTTAAACACGCTATCTGTTATCACTGTTACTGTTACAAAAAAATAGCAGATCCAAATATCTGTTATTAAATAACAGCCTGTTATTTTTGTACGGACGATAAATACGTATTTAAATCTCAATTAAATATCTTCTTTATTTCTTTTGGTTTAAAGTCGAAAATCATATCTATCTGTTATTAAATAACAGCCTGTTATTTTTGTACGGATGATAAATCCGTAAGTAACAGCCGCGGTAACAGTCTGTGTGGGGATTGTTATAATGTATTAAGTTAACAGTAACAGCCGCGGTAACAGTCTTGAGGATCTGTTATTTTAAGTAACAGGTATGTTTTATTGTTAGGAACAATTGTTATTTGTTACTTTTTAATATCTGTTACGATAAATACGCCTCACCCCTAATGACAATACACAATAAATTTAAAAACAATACTGGCAATACTAATGCATTAGCAACTATCAAATAAATCCTAACATTGAAATTATTTTTTTCTAAAAATCTTAATAATAGTGATGGGCCGACTATGTATTTAGCCGATGATCACCCTACTAGTTACACCTGACTTAACTATTCGATAACTATATTAGTTAGTAGTTATAGTAGTTCGCAGACTGAAAACGTTATCATTTACAAACAATTTTAATTTATTGTTGTAATTAGTGTCTCCACCTTGTAGAATGGAGATAAATATTGGGACTTCATAATATTTACTTTGAAGTGCCAATATTTATCTAGAAGTCTTTCTTATCTTGTATTGAGTTTGAGGTAAACAAGTAAATACCCTTGTATATACCTAATGTAATAAAAATGAAAGGTAGAAAGTTTTTATGCAATAGTTCCATAAAACTTCACCCTCTGTTAGACCTGCACAGAAATATAGTTTCTAAAAACATTTCTTAGCGCATATTTCGATACCTCTGGGCTCAAAGGGCGTTTAGCACATTATTTTCATTGTGCTATACGCCCTTAGAGCCCAGAAGTATCGATTTAACTCTGTACCTATAGAACATTTATCTTCCTTACAGTATCTTAATTAAAACGTCGCCGTCGTTTAAAGTTAAGACAAACTTAAACTTCAAATAATAAATAATGGGAAAAAGTTAATCTATAAGTACATATTAATAAAATTGAAGTGTCTGATTATAATGACAAAATAACAGCTTTTTACTAAGTATATGCATGTAAAAGTATATACGGTAATTAAAACAAAAAAGTTTTTTTTTTAATTTTGTCTGTCTGTCTGTTTGTTCCGACTTATCTCCGAAACGGCTGAACCGATTTTAACGGGACTTTCAGTGGCAGACAGCTGGTGTTATAAAGAGTAACTTAGGCTTAGGATTTTACTGCTCCAGCCAGCAGTAGTTAGTCATTACTAAACTTTAAGCAACATTTATACTAAAGAAATGTTTCAAGATGATGTTTATCTGTGACATAGTCAGGGAAATAAGCCAGGAAAATATTTTATCTTCCAAATAGGTATTTACTTAATTAACCCCGGACAGAAAAAAAGGGGTGTTATAAGTTTAATGTGTGTTTCTGTGTGTCTGTCTGCGCCATCGTAGCTGCCAAACGGCTGAACCGATTTAGATTTTTTTGATTTTGTTTGAAAGGTGACTTGATCGAGAGTTTCCTAAGGTCTAAAAAATATTAAAAAAAATCGTTTATTAGATGCTTCGCTTTTGTCGGGGGTTTTTTAAATTTTAAATTTAATTTAACTTGTAAGTTATTATTATTTGTACTTAAGTACTTATTAGTATCTATGTCTAGAAACCTTATCTAAAAATGAGCAGTTGGTTTGAGTTGACTCTGAGAAGGTATAAAAGTTTTGTAGCTAATAAATCAGTCGGAGAAACAGTTGCTTCTCAAGGACTTATGAATTCTCTGCTAACATCATATCCGTGCTATCTCAAGTCCGCAATCTCTGATAAGGTGATCTTTGGCTGTAGATGTATTTAAATAATATAAAGCACATTTTCTTAAATTGTACCAGTACTAGTAGACTTTTACAATAAAAACATTAAATTGGATTAAACTGCACTCTAATTAATTTGGTTTAATTTATGCTGAAAGGTTTTAACTAACATTTGAATTTTGATCTATGACTTACATTTAAATATAAAGTAAAATTATTATTTATTTTTACATTAAGCAGACATTAATGTTTCCAAAACAATTAAAATGAATTTTAACAATGGTTAATTACTGCTCCAAACAAATTCAACAGAATGAATTATAGTTTCTTAAAGAACAAACTGTCACCTGAAGGTAACATAACTTTATTTATTACTAGCTGATGTCCGCGACTTCACCCGCGTGGATGTCAGTTATTATACTAAAATCTTACTGAAGAACCACTATCCATTAGTGAAAACAGCATGAAAATCGGTGAAGCAGTTTTTGAGTTTATCGCGTACAGGACAACAGGCAGACGCAGCGGAGGACTTTGTTTTATAATATGTAAGGATGACTGCAGTTCAGTTGGCCATAAAAAGGTTAACATAATTAATAATTTTATAAAACAAAGCCCTCCACCACGTCTGTCTGTCTGTCTGTTCATGATAAACTGAAAAATTACTGCACCTGCAGCTGTTTTCACCAATGGATAGACTGGTTCTCAAGGAAGGTATTTGTATACAGGGTTACTGGTAACTCGACGTATTCCTTGCAGGACGTCATAGTAGGGTTAAAATGCAACAAATTAAGCCACCAAATGTTCTACCGAAATTCAGTAGTTTTTGAATTAGTTAAGAGTTTTAGAGCTAAAAATTACAAAAAATTAAATGTTTTGTTAGTGATATTTGCCAAAGTTTTAGGCATTATTGAACTTTTAATTATTAACAAAGGTCTGCTACGGCGTCAACTATGATAATAACTTAAATTTCAGTACAGTCGCACCGTAAATCATTTTTAAATTGGTTTCAAATGGTTTAATCTGGGATTTTTCATTAAAAAACTAAAACTTAACTAATTCAAAAACTACTGAATTTCGTTAGAACATTTGGTGGCTTAATTTGTTGCATTTTAACCCTACTATGACGTCCTGCAAGGAATACGTCGAGTTACCAGTAACCCTGTATATATAATAATCGACATCCACGTGGGCGAAGCCGTGGGCATCTGCTAGTAATTAATAAAATAAATATCATTTGCAATTGTATTGCGCTTCATTGTGGGAATTAATTCAGAGCCAGATTCTACTTCATCATTTAATTATCCTTAGTCCTTATTAATATTATAAATGCGAAAGTAACTCTGTCTGTCTGTCTGTCTATCTGTCACGCTTTCACGCCAAAACGACTGAACCAATTTAAATGAAATTTGGTACACAGATAGTCTAGAGCCTGAGAAAGGACATAGGCAAATTTTATTCGACATACCACGCGGGCGAAGCCGCGGGCGGAAGCTAGTGTAAAATAAAAGTTATTCTTTTTTCTTACTTTATCATTCTGTAAGTAATGATTGTAATGAATTACAAGAAAAAATACAATAGAAACTGTTGAATATTGAAACCATGACTGGCTTAATACATAGATTCAAATATAAAAGTTATTACATTATGACTGAGAGAGATGACTTTCTCTTTTATAATGCATGAGCAATTTCAAAAGGCATTACTTTACTTTCTTCTCAATTTGACCATAATTTTCTATGTTTTTCAGGTACAATAGGCTTATATAACACAGATGATATACTTTCTACTGTGTTGAAATTATTTCCTGTTTATGTACAACATGTGAATTTGTAATGATGAATAAAAAAATTGTAAGGCCTGTTGACTATTAATGTTTTTTACCCTTTAATTTTGAAGTGTTTGTTTTACAAATTTTTCTACTGAAAATAATGGTAAAAAGTGTTACAAACCTCTCTGAAGGACCAGACTTCATCTTGGAACAAGAAACATGGCTTATCAGGATGCCTGTTCACAACATCGTGGAAAACATCTGGTAATGTCAAGTTTTTGCTGCTGAACTTCCTTGTTATCCATAGGATCTTTACATACGATAATAAGGCTCTAGAATTTTAAAATAAATTACTGTCAGTACTCAATTATAGAATGAACATGTTGACATAAAAACTTTTTAACCAAGTTGTTTCTTGAAAAGTTTACACAAACTACAGAGTCAATTGCATGAAATTTAAAACTTGGTGATTGTTTTCGTATTATTTGTGTAATGATTAAACGCAATCGAATAACAAATGCCATACGATGACGTGCCAGTTTAGAACCCTCACCTGAGATCTCTCGGAGCAGTCCTAAGAGCGATGTAACACCAGTGTGTATGGAATGCAACGACGTAAACACCACAAAGAATTATAATAGCCACAAACATACAAAGGAATCCTTGGGAGAGCCAAACAGCGGCACAGGCAGCCGCAATAGCGGCCAACACGAGCACCATCACGACAGCCTTTCGCAACGAAACGCGTCTAACTACTGAACGGCAAACCACTGTGGCTGTGGCGCGCTGTGCGCCGTGCGCCCGTTTACTAGCTTAAATTCATTCACTCGCACTCTGTGCTCGCACTATTCGAGAACCTCTCAAAGGGCAACCAAAGTAACAAAAGCACTTTATTGTTAACTAAGCAGTTTATATCCACTTGACAATAACTGTAATCGTGCACATACTCGTGTAACCGCACTTTACGGTTGTAAACGAGTTCCTGTACTCAGCCACTGTTAATTATTCCTTCAGAAATTCATTTAGGATTTACAAAAACCATATTATTATATTCGTTGTCAGTCAATGATCGGCTCAAATAAATAATACGAAGGGCACACGGGCACACGTATCTTGTAAAACGTCGCTCGCTCGCTAACACACAAAGTACATTTTGGCTGTGCAGGTAAGATATCACGCAATGTACGGTGAAGAACAAGCCTTATCGTCATTATTTGACGTCTATCAATTTATAATGTCATCTTCAAATCATTTGACAATTGCGTTTTGTTACAGTTGTACATGAATATTGTTTGTCATCATCGTCTTACTTACTGCCCTTCACAGACTAGTTAGTCTTCTGCCCTTGTCCTAATTGGGGTCAGCACAACACGTTTTCTTCTTTCATTCTTCTTTTAGTCACATGCGTTTCTTCCGTCCTCATTACATGCCAGTACCTCACCAAACGAATTCCTTTCAACTTTTCTATCACTAACGCCACTTTTAAACTTCTCCTTTTATACTCATTTCTTTTTAGGGGTTTTTCATCTGTCTTCTTCACGGCTTCGCATTCCAATCCATACAGTACGACAGGCCTGATCACTAACTTGTAGGTTTTTCCCGTTACCTTGAGGAGTATCCGTGGGCCGCAAGTTATTCCTGTGACCTCTCACCATTTTTTCCATTCTGAGTTGATCCGGCGTGTTACGACTCGGTCTACTTCGCCATCCCCTTGGATATGCGATCCAAGGTACCGAAAGTCGGAGCAGATCGGTAAGGGCGTTCCGGTGAGAGATATGGGCACAGGACAGGACTGGACAGACTGCCAAAATCACAAAAAAAATGTTTTATGATTTTGGCGAGAAGTTATTAAGTATTATTATATTATCCAGAGTGGTTTATCCTATTGAATTGAAAGCAATAATTATTATTCTACCTCGTCTTTCAAACGTTTAGCTAACGCACACAAAACGTACATCACACACTTTTTCCAAACATCCTTTTCCAGGGCCACTTCGATCCAACCCTTGCGATACGCGTCCAGATCGTCTCGCCACCTCTTCCTGGGCTGGCCTCGGCGGCGCCGTCCATCCTCAGGCACCTACTGTGTAGAGACTGTTGCCCAGCGGTCGCTATGCATGCAACTGACATGACCCGCCCAATCCCATTTCAGCTTGGCAACCTTTTTGCCTACGTCTAGGATCCCTGTTTTGGAGCGCGATGTGGTTTTTCGTATTCTGTCAGTTCGGTTTACGCCCAGAATGCTACGCTCCATTGCTCTTTGGCAAACCCCAAGGCGGAGCTTTTGCGACTCGGTGAGCGACCAGGTCTGGGCACCGTAGGTTAGGACGGGCAGAATACACATATCGATGAGTTTTCGCTTCAGGAAGATCGGTAGATCGCCCTTCATTAGCGTCTTCATGGACCAGTAGCTTTTCTAGGCATTTTCGATACGGCGATCGATTTCCTTTTCTTGCCTGTTCTCGAAAGAAACTAACTGGCCCAAGTAGATGTACTCATCAACATAATGTATTTCCTGCCCTTCTACCTCGACTCTACGCTTAGTGCTGTTGGTCATGGGTTTGGTTTTAGACCGATTAATCGCGAGTCCAACCTTGAGGCTTGCCGTGCTAGGTATGTAGTGCCGTGGTAGGTATTATCTTTCGAAAATATGGGGTGCTTGCGGGCAGTATATAACATGGTTTTAGCACGTTTTAGTTGACCCTTATTGATCACGTACCTATAGGTACTTAATAAGAGTAGCTAATAAATAAAAAAGAAGCTTGATTTAAAAACATTTTATTGCTTACACCGTTTGTC
This sequence comes from Lithophane leautieri, assembly GCA_949152455.1. Lineage (NCBI taxonomy): Eukaryota > Metazoa > Arthropoda > Insecta > Lepidoptera > Noctuidae > Lithophane > Lithophane leautieri. The sequence goes on along the minus strand of OX424462.1, from coordinate 7,660,943 downwards.
CATAACATTATAAACATTGATACTTAGACTAAGTACAAAAAACATAATTGGATATGTACATAATCTATAATAAAATATTTAGGTACACACGGCTACACATCAAGCTATACATTTCCAGTTTATGGTGATCTTGCAATGTATAGAATTTTCGTCCAATGCGAGGTCAGCTTATACTGGAAATGTATAGCTTGATGTGTAGCCGTGTGTACCTACATTACTAAGATCTACTAGTTTCACGGGTTTATAAAGTAGCTTCTAATACCTATAAATACAGTAACTTAATAAATTAACTTACAGATTATTTAAATAATTTACAATGATTGAAACACTATTTTGTCATTTACAGTTGAGCTGACTTAAGGATTCATTTTTCGGTTCTTTAGCGTTGTGATTATGGACATTATACAATGATAATAAAACTTATTATGCAATGAACATTAAACAATTACGTTATATAGGTATTATGATAATGATTGTTAGTTTAAGACAGGTATAAAAAAAACTGTTAAGTAGTAGACAAAAAAACATAACTACTGATTCACAAGTAAATATACTAACTTGCTAATAATGCTATGAGCTGGACGCCTACCTAGGTATCGCAACAAATGCAGGTAGGAATATAAATAATAACCCATGCTAAACCAGCAAATAAGAATGCAATCTTCGTGTCTATCGATATGATATTGATACAATAAAAGTCGGTACAAAATACAAAATTAACCCGAATATCAAAGTAATCTTCAACGCAAAAAAAAATATAAGTATAAGAAATCAAAATTAAAATTACTTAAGTAATTTAAAATTAATCCTACGTAGTAATTACTTGTCACAAGTACTTGCACTTAACAGTATCACAAAATATTAATTTTTTACACAAACATCCTCATGTAAAAGTTTATAAATTTAAAATCACAGTCTAATTTGTCCAGATGAAATTTTCTCGTACTCTTCATTTCCCAAAGGCACATACTTGCCGGTTTTTGGATCTGAGTAAAATAATTTATCTTTCACTAACGACGGGTCGTAGCCTTCCTTTTGCAAATCCACTTTCCTCATTTTGAATGTTCCTGTGAACAAAATGGAAATATGAATGAATTGTATCTAAATGCTAGATGAGACGGACGCACTTTGATTGGGCCCAGGGTCAGTAGCCAAACCTACCTACTAGGGTACGGTCTCTTAATGCAAACAACAAGAATGTCGGTTAGAAATAAATAGTCTCAAATGGTAGTAGTCAGCCGACTTTGGGAGTTGCGTGTTAGCGTCCAAATGAACCACGAATAACAGCAGTAAGCCGGGCGAGGATTCGATGTAGCGACGCTAAGAGAGGCCTATATTGGACGATGATGAGTACCATTGCTGAGAGAGCACTATGTCGAAAGGCCTAAAAACCTAGCAGGGTCAAGTTAGGCCAAATTATAAAACTAATTCAATCAATCCAATAGTTACTCCAGTCATATTTGCCAAAAATAAGGTGGTAAGCATTCGGAACTCTTGGCAATGGACGTACCTACCAGATAAAATCGTACGATCTACACTAAAACAATAGGCTACTTTTATAACCATAATAATGGCTTTAATCTATTCAATACAAAACGTAGAACTCACCAGTCATGTCGACGCTATTCATGATCCTGATGAATACGGGCCTGGCATACTTGGGCAGGTCTTTGGCAATGTCTTTCGCCAGCTTGTCTAAGTCCAGTGTTCCTTGTGGATCTACGATGCCGCACATGCCCGCTCGACCGTCAGTGTTCGGTATCTGTTGGATAAAATAATCAGATTAAGGAACTTGGCTCTGGACAAAACGAAAGAATTCCGCTAAAGTCCCACCGTCTACAAATGTAACCGGCAAAATATTTTTTTATTATAGTTATTTGACTTAGAGAAGCTTTAACTTGTGACTCAATAAACTACTGCAGTAAGTAGGTATATAAACAATAAAAAATTGTGATGCTAGCACGTTTTCTAGTTCGTAAAGCAGGCTTAGGGCTCAAAGTGGTTCCTCTAGCACTAATGACGTTGCTGCCGGACACTTGTTGGCAAATTGAGTAAATGTCACAATGAAAAGTCCATTTCAGATTGCATTCGACCTCAACTTAAGATGTATAGCACTCCACACCCCACAAAACTAATTTGCAGTAAAACTCCTACCTACTATAAATTTTGATGGCTGGTTAGAGGTGGCGCGAGAAAAGAGGACCAACCTAGAAGGACTTGGGAGAGGCCTTTGCCGAGCAATAACGCCTACAGAAAAACCTTACTCACCTCAACACCATATACGACAGCATCCCTTTGGTCAGCGACCCTGGAGATGGAAGACTCCACCTCAGTAGTGGAGACGTTCTCTCCGCGCCATCTGAAGGTGTCACCTGTTCTGTCCATGAAGTACAGGTAGCCGAGCTCGTCTGCCGTCAAGATGTCACCTGCAACAATATTGATATCTTTATTGGGTCCAAAAAACCCGTTTAAACCACTATTATGAGTTGAAGTTGACTATAGTCAGTCGATATTAATGCTTCAAATGGACCGATGCCATAATGGACGTTTTAACTTCGTAGAAGAAATCATAGTCAACATAACATCTACCGGTAATGATGTTATGGATAAATCTAGTAAACAAAGATTAGCTCCAAGCTCTGTATCCAAAAAATCCTTTTTGTAATTAAGGACCACACAAAGGATTTCTTGGAGACAGAGTTTTTTGGAGATTTTCAATAGACACGACTTTTACGGCTCTTCGGGTCTAAAGGTTCGTTTTAAAACGAACCTTTGTTAAACCGCAGTTAACTGCGGTTTAACAACCACGATTATGGACGACAAACTTGGTGATCAGAATGAGCATAAACTAAGCTGTTGCTACGTGTAGGTGTAGCTGCTAACCCAACAAACAGGTTAAAGGCGAATACTGACCTGAAATAAACGCCGAGTCTCCGAAAGTGAACACATCTCTTACAATCTTTTTCTCAGATGCAGACTTGTCTACATAACCCAGGAACGCTCTTGATGGGTTGTCCGGTTGAATTTTACCTATGAACACTCCCGGCTCGTTGGGTTGCGCCAACTGCAAGTGAAAAACATTATTTTGTTGAACTTTTCTCTCAACTCTACCTACAGGTAATTAAGAATTCAGGGTCAAATTAAATTAGCTAGTGACTCTCCAATCACAGACGTGATTGGTATCAATATCTAAATATAATAAAACAAAAAAAAAACTGCGGTCGTTGACCCCAAAAAATATTGACTGTTGGACCACGATACCCACCCGTCTTTGAAGTTTCGCTAGCGAATTTAGATACAGAGCTTTGGAATATTATTGTTACAGGTTTAAGTATATTAAACACGAGTTACCTGACATAATCCCTTATTGTTTCTAATAGGCTCTCCAGTGTCAGGGTCCACTTTGAGGATGGCGATAGGATACACTGCTGGTATTATTCTGGACACGAAACCGATAGCGCCCTGTTTGTTGTTGATGTTGACTGAAACCAAGACAAATCATTATTTATTTATTTATTTATTTATTTATTTATTTAAAAACTTTGGAAGACTTACAGCTAAATACAATGGTGATAAATAACAGTTTGATAATCAGACAGCCAATTACAGGTCTTCACGTCTAGAGCTTGTCTGGTGTAAAAGTACTGTGGAACAAAATATACTAACACACTGCCAAAAATTGCCAAAAACAAACATAGGTACATTTAAAAAATAAAATTCGCAGATAGATCATCACCTAAATTAGGTAAATACTAATACAATTGTGACAGGTTATTTCCCTTATGAACCAAGATGTTAAAAATTCTATTTAAAAAATAAAAAGTCTAAGGAATTTAAGCTTTAAAGAAATTCTTTGCTAAACACTTTTTTGCCGAGGTCACACCCGTTGTAAAAAGATCAAGGTCAAACTGTTTGCACACCCTATTAAAATACCTACTTACACGCACAACGTACGAATTTTGTCTGTAGTTAGTAGTTGCAAATGGCACCCGTAATGGCGGATTAAACCGTTTGGATTTGCTTGGAACGTTAAAGTTGAAAGTCGACAAAATATCAGTACAATTTATGTCACTTTGAACTGTCTTCAACAAAAATACACAGTCAGAGATCTCACGACGATTAATCAATGGTAAAAGATGATATTTTTTACAAAGACTGAGATAGTTATCGGACTGATACGGCACCCTCTGATGGAAGCATAAAAATTTTATAAATCTTTTTTGAACGCGCTCAATACGGTCAATATACTTGTGATAGCATGGACTCCATATTTCAGATGCGTATTCCAAGTGGCTTCTAACAAAAGTGCAATATAGAATTTTTAACGTTTTAGCTTGCGTGAAGCACCTGGATAACCGCATTATGAAACCAAGGGATTTTGAGGCTTTAGCGACGATGGCATCAACATGCTTATCAAATATAAGTTTGGAATCGTGATGAACTCCCAGATCACGAATAGTCTTACATCTAGGTAATATATGGCCACCAAGAGTATATGTTGTGGCAAGGACTGACCGTCCACGGGAATACGTTACAACTGAGCATTTTTTGGGATTGAGATCAAGCTTACTTTTCTGGCAGTATACTTCAAGACACTGCAAGTCAGTTTGAAGTGCCGTCATGTCCGCGGTCGATGATATGGTAGCATAAATTTTCATATCATCAGCGAAGCACAATAATTTGGAAGAGGTCAGACAAGAATCAATGTCGTTTACATAGATAATAAATAATAATGGACCAAGCAACGAACCTTGGGGGACTCCGCTGGGGATGAAAACCCAGCTGGATATATAATTATTAAGTACCACAGCTTGCGACCTGTTTTCTATGTAGGAGGAAAACCATCTGAGTAAGTCCCCGCGTATACCGATGCCCTCTAACTTCCGCAATAGGAGGACGTGGTCGATTCGGTCGAAACACTTGCTATAGTCTGTGTAGACAACGTCGACTTGTTTACCGTGGTCCATTGCGTCGGTGATGTAGTCATTAAGCAAAATAAGATTGGTGACAGTGGATCTACCTTTAAGAAAGCCGTGTTGGAAGGGACTAAACGATTGTTCCAGAGCAGAATAGACCTGCTTATAAATAATCCTTTCGAAAACCTTGGCAATGATACACAATTTGGATATCGGTCTATAATTAGCAATGTCTGTTTTGGCTCCTTTCTTATGCACAGGCGTTATGAATGCCGATTTCCAAAGTTTGGGGACAACACAAGCATCCAAAGATTTATTAAATAGAATTGAAATAGGAAGTGCAATAGAAGCAGCGCAACGTACGAGAAGCTTGGATGAGATATTATCCGGGCCTGGCGCCTTCGATGTATCTAATTTGCGAAGCAAGTTGGTTATGTCTTCCATATTCACCGTGATACGACTGATATCGGACGATAGGTTTGAGGATTCAGCAAAAGAAGAGGAAGAGGAATTTGAGCTACCTCCATGAATAAGGTTGGGGTCTAAAAATGTGGAGTGAAAATAGGTTGAAAATGCCTCACATATTACTTCCCCGGTACGCAATGTTTCGTTGTTAAAACTGAATGTGCTTGGGATTGCATTTATATTATGACGTTTTTTAACAAAAGTCCAAAATTGTTTCGGGTTATCTTTAATGGATGCTTCGGTAAGTTTCAAATAATTTGCGTAACACTGACTTTCTAATATTTTTACCCTATCACGAAGAAGTTTAAATGTTAGTTCGTCAGCTTTATTGCCGTAAGTTTTTAGTTTTTTAAAGTATTTATATTTCTCTTTTATTACTTTTATCAATGGGGTACTGTACCAGGTCGGATATGATTTATTACGCCAAAGTTTCTGAGGAATGTATTTCGATTGAAGATTATGGATAATGTTATTGAAAAAACCCACGGAACCATCAGCTGACCTTGCTGAAAACTCACTTTCCCAGTCAGTGTTACAAATGTCACGGTTAATGGATTCGTAATCACCCTTATCATATAAAAATTTTGTACGTGACGCACACTCAAGGGGAGGTGTTTCAACAAGATCCACTGTAATTAACAATGCCGGGTGATAATCATCGATTGGCACTAGTTGGCTTAAACTTTCAGTCACGTTGACTGCCTGGTTCGAGAGGACTAAGTCAAGTATTTTACCGTATCTGTTAGTCACGCCATTATATTGACCAAAATCAAGAGTACATAACTCGTCCCCAAGGAGCACTTCATCACTACTTTTAAGATTCGATGGGACGAACGACATATTGTCAGACGGGACCCAACTTATTCCGCTCATATTGAAATCACCTATAATAAGAAATCTATCAGAGCCATTACCAATCACAGATCGATTTAATGTCGAAAGAAAGTTCATCAACTGTGAAGAAAAGGAAAGACCGAGATTTTGTTTACATAAATAGATCCCACAGAGATGTAAGTTGAAGTAGCTACGCGTATTTGAATTTTTCAAGTGTATGCTTATCCAGAGATCTTCAGCTGTAGAATTAAAATTTTGTTGACATGTTACTGATAATTCTCGACGAGCAGCTATTAGAACTCCTCCACCACGTGATTGGCCAGTCAGAGCGTAATCCCGATCCCGACGCCATACGATATACCTTTCGTCAAAAAATTCAGAGTTCAAAATACCATCCAATAACCAAGTCTCAGTGAGAACAATAACATCAAATGAGCTGGCTACCATTCGACGATAGAAAGTATCGGTTTTGGTTCGTAGACCACGAACGTTCTGATAAAATATGTTTAAACCAGGCAAATTGGTATTAACGTTAGTAGCCATCAGACAAAAAATCAACAACAGAATATGAATCAATGAAATAGACCACAAAAAAACATATCATAAAAATATTAACGAAATGAGGGTGGTAGGAAAATAAATATACTCGAAGTAAACAAACGGTGACTATCAATATTGGAGTGCAAGAATTATTCGACACTAAGCGGTAAACAACGGTGTGAGCAGGCAAGCAGCAATGTGTAGTACGTGCAAGCGCAAGCGAGCCAGGCATATTATTTTGTACTAGTACTTTAAAATGAACAGCACGATAAGAAACAAAAAGGATTTTTTTAACCGAACAAAAGAGAGGTGACGGGCTCATTAGTGCGGCAGAGGAGCTAAACAATTTGTAACATCTTAGTAAAACAACATGAAATATAATAAAACGATAAAGCAAATAAGAGTGTATATGGTATAGGTTGTATATTAGGCGATTTTGTTTAAATCTGACTCCTTTCTCACCATGAGAACTTTGGAGTTGGTGTTCTTGAGTACGTGAATTTTTCCGTGTTTAACCCAAACGAACTCATAGTTCTTATCCTTGGCGATGGTTTTGACTTTAGTTAGCAGCTTCTTATATTCTACACTAAGGTGATCATTAACAAACACACGCTGGGAGATGCCTTGAAACCCAATATCAGAGGTGGATAAATTCTTTTCTGCTCGCGCTGCCGCTATAAAATCTTCTTTGACGTATCTGTTCATGAAACTCACTATAATAAGTTTATCGTTGGAGTTGAAAATGGGCACCCTCGAAACGTAGTTGATCATTGTTTTGGGGCAGCTGTAGTTTACTTTACGACCAATGGCTTCAATAATTGTGAATAAATTCTCATCCTTTCTGATAGGAACTCCCTTGATTTCCACATTATTCAATCGAGACCGCTGATCATTTGACGAGAGTTCGAATTTCACCTTTGATAGATCTGTCTGCAAGTCATTTATAGTCAACTGCATCTTCTCAAGTTCAGATACTTTAGTTTCAACTTCAGTAACCCTCACATCAAATTCATCGAGTTTGCCACTGGTACCTTGACACGTCGTCTTCAGCGCAGACAGCTCATCCTTAATTACCTTGATGTCATCACTTAGTGTTGGTAAATTTAGCAACTGACGCTTCATGTCCCGAATTTCACTCAGGATGGTTTCAAGAGACGCTTGATCAGAAGTGGGGACAACTGGAGATGAGATTCTACAAGCTGAGCACTTCCACTGTGCCATTCTAGTAGCACCCAGCTTTCTCCATCCAGCTTCTGAAATGTTCGCACATCCAAAATCTAAATACTTCTTGCAGCTTCCACACTGCGCGCCATCATTGAACTGCACACTACACAATCCGCACGTTTTCATTGTTAAAACACTTAATGTAAATAATGATATATACTTAAGAGAAATGTGAAAAAGGTTGACGATCTATTTCATTGACCGGCGCGTACAGCACGACTGCGTGTCCACAGAAGAGTGATTATTCAGAAACATTTACAACAGAAAGTAGGTATTATTTTTTTTGCAAAATTTTCTTTCGTCTTACCTATGTTTGCATTTCCTTCTGTAGCACCGTAGAATTCGACCACCTTCTTTATGTTGAAACGTTTGACGAAATCGGGCCAAATCTGAAACCAAACACACAATTAAGAAATCTGAATTTATGGTCTGAACTTGATGACCAGCACTGGAAAACTTCCTTCTGTTATGATATTATGATGGCAAGAGATCTTCGCCCAGCTGTAGGAGACTTACTGGTCAGTTTAAAAATAAGAGATTTCGCCAAAAAAGATATCTTACCGCTGGCCTCATTCCGTTGCCGTAGACTGTTCTGACTTTGTGTTGCGTATCTGCAGCAGACGGCGGTGTCGACAGCACGTAGCGACACATTTCACCAATGTAGTGGGCAACCTGGATAATATAATAAAATCAATTATAAGAAACTAGCTTTCGCCCGCGGCTTCGCCCGCGTGGTATGTCGATAAAAAGTAGCCTATGTCCTTTCTCAGGCTCTAGACTATCTGTGCAACAAATTTTATTTAAATCGGTTCAGTAGTTTTAGCGTGAAAGCGCGACAGACAGACAGACAGAGTTTCTTTCGCATTTATAATATTAAAGTAAGGATGAGAACTGGTTAACATTGAGAGGCGAAAGCTCGAGATGCTAAAGCTACAAATCTTGCAGGGGCGTTTTTATGCATGAACGAGCTAGAAGTTTTCAACATTTTAGATGATCTTGATTGGCTGTTTCCAAATCTAATGGGACGAAAGTGTAATTGAACCTCAGCACACAATAAAAAATACCATAAGCCTAAATTGATATCCCTTTGCTTCAAGTTGTTAGAGAAAGAGAGAGAGTTGTTAGAGGTCTTGATTGATGAATTCTTTCGTGGAAAAGACAATTTGGGAATACAGGAATACCTGAAACTTTTTGAAAGGCCTACACTGTCCTTCTGTAACTACTGCCACTGTAATTTGAAAATCTTTTAAAAGCCAATTTTTTTTTAAAGAGTAACCTTGGAATTTCTTGTCGGCTCTTCTCCCTATGAAACGACCAATTGAAACCGTGCACCTAGCTTCTGACGTTTCATAAGTGCCCATATAAGTTTATGTGAAATAAAATATTTTGATTTTGATTTTGACAGAAGTTAAGTAGTAAGCTGTTTAATTACTAATAGGTACGAATGTCATCGCAGCCATCGACCGTGGCAAGTAAGTCAGGCATTATTTCTTTAATTCAATCAAAATACCGGTCAGCCAAGGCTGTTATAAACACATAAATAATATGTATACTCCGTAAAGCTTAAGCTAAAATTAAACATCGTCATATTACACACTTTCACGTCAACAATTCATTTTTAACGACCATTCAGCGCTTGCGCATAAAGTTTTGATTTCTCTGCATCTCAGCCTGCGCTTACATTGTGGGACATTAGTGCAGTGTAATACAGAATACCTACTTTCACCGAGCTTTCGCTTACCGTGGCATTGTACTTGATGCAGTCGGGGAAGTATTTGGATGCTGAGAACTTAGTCCTGAGAGCAACGGTGCATCCGAAGATGAAGGACTGTCCCATCGTGATGCAGCCGCCAGCGGAATGGTAAAGAGGCATGGGACAGTAGATAATGTCGTTTGTGCGCAAACTGCCGAGGTAGTGGACACCTGATGCCATGAACACCATTCTGGAAAAGATTAAAAAATATAATATACTTATGAGGACAGATTTTGACCTAGCTATGGATAGTTCTTAACTGCGTGTTCCAGCAGTATTATTCGTGGTTTAATTAAGTAACTTCGTCCGTAGGTAGGTACTACATAAACTGCTACATGTTGTAAAATAAAGTTGACCTCGTCAGTGTCTACTTATTTGGTTGGTAATCTTAACAAATATAGGTACCGCACGATTCGATTTACATAACCAATTAACGGTTCTCAAGGAACTTATGGTTACAAAGGTAAGAACCGCAAGACTTACCTTGACGACGAAATAACAGCTGCTTTTGGCAATCCAGTAGTTCCAGAGGTGTAGATGTACAGCAGCTTTCCATTGAAACCTTCACCGTCGGACTGTGACCAGGGAGCTGGGTTGGTGCTCTCCACCATTGAAGTGAAGTCATCTTCAGATGTCACTGGCTTCACGGCGTTGGGAGAAGTGTTCAGGGGGCGACGAACAAACTTGAATAGTTTGATGGATGGATTCAGTTCTTTTGAAATGTCCTGGAATGCTGAAATGGAGAAAGGTATTGTTTAGGACGTTTCGAGATTTTTTTAAATTTAATTGATGTAGGTTTAACAATAATATTGAATGACTTTTCCTCTTGTCGTAGGTGAAGACAGCTTTTTAATGTTAATCGATATGATGTCCTAATTTAGAGTCATTTTTGTTCCAGGGGTATTTAATTAATCCTTACTAATATTCTCTGGTCTGTCTGTCTGTCTGTCGCGCTTTCACGCCAAAACTACTGAACCGATTTAAATGAGGTACACAGATAGTCTAGAGCCGGAGAAAGGACATAGGCGGAAGCTAGTTAATAATAATTTGATTAACACCTAACTCAACAGAATTTGAAAAAAAAAAAATGTTTTAAGTAACCAGTTTTACCAGTTGCATCAATATTAATAAAAATTTAAGATATACGTTATTCCTATAGATGTAGAGGCATACATGTTTTAGGATGGACACCACGAATCGATCTAAGTAGTGTATGACGCCCTCGGGCTAAATGCAGCAACGATATTCGCGGAATGGCTGAATAAATGGATGGAATAGACTGAGAATCCAGTTAAGTGGTATCCAATTAGAGAGAATCTGCAGAATCTGCATTGTCCTCACATGATGTGACGAAGACAATATCTGGGTTTTAAAAGAGACTGTGCCCTCTGAGTTTATTTCGGTGTTTCTCCTCAGAGTAGTCAGATAGGAAACACCCGACCTCATCTAATCTATGAAGATATTTTAGACGTGTTTAGGTGTACGTTAAAAAGGAAGGCTATATCTATTATTGGACTGTAGGCTAACAATAAAAGATGAAGACCAACCAGTTTGGAACTCGTCACTGTAGATGACGAAATCACACTTGGCGATGTTGATAGAATGGAGCAACGTGTTGCCAGTCTGGTTGGTGTTGATGAGCGGGCACACGGCGCCAATCCTTGTGGCTCCCAGCCAGATGGAGGGCATCTCAGGACAGTTGCCGATCATCACAGCAACCGTATCTCCACGCTTGATGCCTTTAGATTTAAGGACTGCTGACGTTCGTAAGCTATATTCTTCCACCTGAAAAAGATAGGTAGTTATTGTTTTTGAGACTGTAAGTAAATAGATCATGGATTATCCCCAAGTCTTTGATCTGCAGATGAAATGGCAGTTTCTCCAGACTAAGCAATTTGGTTCAATTACATATACATACATCCACATAGACAAGGAACTTATGAATCATGGTAGACCACCTTTAATTAAATCTGGCGTGGTTGACTCTTTACTAACTGGTAAGATATTACCAAAATATTACCTATGCTATAAACTACCTATACTAAGAGTTGATGGACTCAACCGCCGGAAACCTCAATAAAAAGAAATGGCGTGTGAACCTTCAGGTAAGTAACCTGGTTGCTCCCATTCAGATTAAGATCAAAATGAAAGTGATAATTGCGTTTTTATCCTATTGCTTTCCGGCGGAAGTTATTAAAACGTCAAATGACGGAAATTGATGAAAAAATAAATATAGCAGAGTGATCTCAATCACGCCACGCACGCAGCAGTGTTTTTGGATCAAATTAACTATTCATTTTTATTTATTTCTTATTCGATTAAGTGACTACAGAACATTTTGCATTCCTGAAAGTTCGTTATACCTACCTAGCTGTTGAATCTAAAATTATCCTCTTTTGATCAAGAATCGACTATAATATTTGCATAACAAGAAGATACTAGTATGCAAAATAAAATAAAAATAAACTTGTGACTAAAAACAGCCTTGTTACATATTTGCCTACAAAAAAAAAAACTTTTTTAGTAAATAATAAAATCAAGCAGGATTTTATTGCTAAGTGTTTATCATATTGCTACAACTACGATATTATTTGATCAAAAATGTATGTGTAGATACCTACTCTTTAACTTTCGGAAAGTTGAGTTACTCCCCGTATGGCAACGCTCCCTTTTGGCAACTCTACTTAGACATTGGTTATGTTTATATCACCCATGCAGAGGGAATTATAGAACTGCAACTGCAACTGCATACTTATGCTGGGATATAATTTCCAGATAATTTATAGGTATAAATTATCTCTAAGAAGAATAAGGTTATTCTTATTAGAGTACCTATCAATTATTGAGCCACTATTTGTAGTCAACATAACATTAATCTAGCCATACCCAAAGTGTGCTCCGCGGAGTCTCTGTGGGGGTTCCGCGAAAAGCCATGTCCAACTGTAGACGACATTGCTTTGCGGTATTTTACCTGCTTCAGAATCATCCTAATCTCGTAGGAATAATTTCTATATATAACCGACTTCTCAAAAAAAAAGGAGGTTATCAATTCGACACGTATTTTATTATTAAAACTGTTTTTAGTTTTGCGAGTGTTATTTCCCCACCAAAATCAATTAGTGGAACACAGTGGACGACAAAACTGTAAACAATCAATCCAAGTTGTTCAACTGGCGGTACATATTGGTGCAGCAAAGTGGAATTCCATGATACGCAGTTTTTGATTATTTCAGAGCTCCGTCTAATATTTCCATTTCCAAAAGGGTTCCATGGCCAAACAAGTTTGAGAACCGCTGCATTAATCCATAGCAGGGTGTATTTATTTTTAATTTAGGGTATGACGAGACTGTCATTCGCATTGCGGTTAAAATAGTCCCTAATGTAAAAATAATTTAAAAAAAAACATTACGTTACATCGTTTTTCACGTAACCATTTGTCACATCAACACACTAAACGTTGTTACTACATAACACGCACTGGTAAACTTCCTGCAGAATGTTATGTAGTTTCATAATGGTTGACATCTTTACGAGTCAGCAACGAAAGTCGATTATAACACATGAGTTTTTACCCGACTGTCCCAGAAGGAGGGTAATGTTTTTCGAGAGTATGTAAGTTGTAAGTTTTATGTTATTTACCTGTTGGAACGTCCATGTTTCATCTTCGAATAGGAAGCAGGCCTTGTTAGGGTGTTTGATTACCAGCTGATGGAAGATGTCAGGTATGGACCAATTTTTCTTGGTGAAGTTCTTCGTAAGCCTTAAGATTTTGAAATAGCAATATAGAGCACTGAAAAGGAAAATTGAACAGTTGATATAAAGATGTCTGAAATGTTGTTTAGGTATCTCGTTCCGAGTACGTAACGCCTAATAGAGGTGTAATAAAAATAATGAAATACATGAAATTTTAGTCGATACCAGGAATCGACGTGGCGGGAAGGATTCGTCATCTTGTCTCACAGTTTGGAGGTAGGTACTGTCTTTTCTCCATGTTCATCAAAATGTTTTAACTTTTCAAATGTCACGTGTAGTTCTCTGACTAACTTTAGCCTTAACCTGTTTCAATGCCAAATGCCAACTGCCATAAATCACATACGTATGTACCATACAAACATTTAAATACAGTCGACAACAAAAAACATAATATATGACCAATAAATACTTACGAGAAATCTCTGGGAGTAGTTCTGATGGCGACATAGATCCATCTCCAGTAGAAGGCTATGAGGTACACCACACACAGGATAGCGAGCACCAGGAGGCTAGCCTTCCAGTCTTGGAACACCCATGTGACTGCGCACGCGCCGACCAGCACGCCAACCGCAAACGTCCCCATAGCCACCTTACTCCAAGGTATGTTAGAAGTCGTCTTCACGTTTTTACTTCTCCCTTTTTCCAAATCAGCGTCCCCGTTCTTCAACTGAAAATAAAAATGCGTTTGTACGACGCGACGTGCCTACGCGAACGATAGTAACCGACTCACGGTAGGTTTATCGGATATACAAAATATTCATGACTGTACCATACACCTAAGATAAGATTGTCAGGTTATCTGCGGATTTTTTTTGTGGACTTTGCAATTATTTCCATGCTAATTATAAGTAAGAATAACTGCTGCCCGCGGTTTCAACCGCGTAACACTTATTATTTTTCTAAAATAAAAGTAACCGAAGTTACTCCGTATAACATCAGCTATCTGCTAGTGAAAGTCCCGTCAAAATTCGTCCCGCCGCGCCGTTTCGGAGAGTATAGCCGGAACAAACAGACAAAGAAAAATTTCAAAAACAGTTTTTTTATTATATTTAAATACCATTTATATGACTTTCATATGCATTTAGTAAAAAGCTGTTATTCTGACATTACAAATAGACACAATTTTATTTATTTGAGTGAATGTATGTATAGATGAATTTTTAAGTCATTTTAGGTGTTATATAATTGTGTGAAAGTCAAACATCAATGCTTGATCCTCTTTTATACAGGGTCTAAAAAGACCCATCACATAGCCGTCCACTACGCATTCAGTACATCAAATTAAGTAACATTGTACAAAAATAATTGCTGCGAAATGACTTATTTTTGGTGTGAAAAATCGCTGTTTACGGTTTGCGCACCGTAACGCACGCAAAACATTGTGTTTATGGATACATGCAACGGTTCAGGATTCGTGGGTTATAACATTTAAAACTTGCTTAAAAAACGTCTGAAAATGTTGGAACCTTCAATATAGGGATCCCATCAGACACAACACCCGTCTGGTAGGAGGATCCTTCCTTTTCTATGGTGGATGAGTGAACTTTACACCCTGTTCCTCATAGAGTCTGACCAACGAAACCTGTCCAAGGAAAAAGGCGGCAATTTAAAAAATCAAGAGCTTGACGCGACTCGTAGTACTCTAATTTCTATTAAATCTTGACGGAAATTGTTCTACCAGAATCGCGTCGCACCGTCGCGTCGCGCTTGTCAGCGGGAGCCTTAATTGAACACTGCCATTCGAATCCCGAAAACTTCGTTGAATGTAGTAAATTGTCTCCGTAGGTATCCAATTATCCAATACTGGGTATCCTAACTTAGTTTTTTAAATGAGAAAGTGAGTTTGTTTGTATCGCTTTCACGCTAAAACGACTGAACGGCTTTGGATGAAATGGTAGCACATGGGTAGACCATGACCTAGATTACAACATAGAATACTTTTGGTCTCGATATTACTACGAGATCGAGACTTATACGGGTGAAACCGCGGGGCGCAGCTAGTAGTATTATAAATGTAACTCTGTCTGTCCGTCTGTTACCTTTTGACGCCTTATCGGCTGAACGGATTTCGATGAAATTTGGCACACGCGTATTCCCATTGCCAGGTTTAGGAATAGGAAATACCTATGTAGAATATTTTTTATCCCGGTAGGACGTTCCGTGGTGCGATAATCCGGGAAAACCGCGGGCAATATTTAGCTAGTAATATAAGCCTTTATGCTATATTAAAAAGGTAAACACGTACCTACATACTACAGAGATACTGTCAGCGATAAAAGTCGATTAACACTTCAGTTTATTTAAATATTAATTGTCGAGCTAGATAACTTTTTTTTGTTTAGAGTTTTGCCAGCGAGTTATGGATCCCAGTATCTTTGGAGTTCGACTTACCGACCGGATACGGAACACAGACACAAATCGCTGACGTCACTCAAAAATTAGCCAAGCTCTAGTGGGACTGCCTGGTCGCTTTGACCTTGGGACATTTGCCGCATGTCGAATGCATTGTGGGCTAAGACCACCGGTTCCTGAAAACGTCCAACGGCATCGCGGAAGACTCAGGCGTAGACGTCGGCACGAACTTGACGCTTATGGGAGGGATTGGTCCATATTGGCTCAGGATCGAGTAGAGTGGAACAAGGAAAGGGAGGCTCTGCCTTGCAGTGGGACGAAACGGGATTTTTTATATATTTTTTATTAGATATTTAATTTAAATCGGAACACAAGTAAATTTAAAAGCTATTAAGTATATAAAAAATTTAAATACAAACCATTTAAAATTAGAAGATATGTAAAACTAGCAGTGTTATTCAACTTTTTTTGCTGACTGTATGTACCTATTCATAACCTGTTTGTATGACATGACATGTGTCATTTATTTAATTTATTACGTCTTTTGTTGAGAAGGGACAGTGTTGCACAGAGTTGCACGTGGTTGCACTTTGTATACCTACTCTTAGACAGAATAAAAACGCCCTTTTTAACATAATTCTAAAAGGAGGAAGTTATCAATTCGGATGTTTATAATTAACAGTAAGTACCTACATATTTATTATTTAAAAAAAAAAGTACCTTATTTGTTTTCTATTTTTTGTTGCGCGGACCCCTAATTCTTATTCTAAAATAAAAGTAGCGGTAGTTACCTACTCCTTCTAACATCAGCTATCTGTCAATGAAAGTCCCGCCAAAATCGGCCCAGCCGTTTCAGAGATTAGCCGACAGATAAAAATGTAAAAAGTTGTTTTTTGTTGTGTTTACCGTATATACTTTCTTAAGTATTTAGTAAAAAACTGTTATTTTAACATTACAAACAAACACTTAAATTTTATTTATTTGTAGGTATAGATTAACTATTGGCTGCGGCCGTTCTATTTAAGATAAATAAAATTAAAAAAACTATCGAACCTTCTGATCCGCAGGGATTTTAGGACCTAACAAAACATTGAGATTTCTTTATTCTTACATAATTATAAAACAAAGTCCTCCGCCGCGTCTGTCTGTCTGTTCGCGATAAACTCAAAAACTACTGCACCGATTTTCATGCTGTTTTCACCAATGGATGGAGTGGTTCTCGAGTAAGGTTTTAGTATATCGCACCTCCTCTCAAATAGAGTCACAACCCAAAAAAAATTAAAACCTTTTTTATTGTACCATTCGCTTCAGAAAACTTCAAAATCTTATCTCAGATAGTGTCATACTTATGGTTTAAATATTTATCCCTAGATGGCACTAGTGTCATTATAATGTTAAATGAAAGTTTCTCAAACACTTTTTTCTCAAAAGTTTGATTTTTTTACTTACTACTATTTGAGCGGAGGTGCGATATAATAACCGATATCCACGCGGGCGAAGCCGCGGGCATCAGCTACTTAAGTATAAATGTATTACAAACATATGAACATTCTGTAATAAATACTCAAAAAGATGTCGAAAACCGCATCAATATCCATTGTTTAGAAGATCTAAGCGATCACACAGACAGACTCAAAAAGCGATTTCTATTTATAGATATATGCAAGACTATATATGTATCTCTGATGAAAGTACGATAAAACTAATGAAGTATGCCAGTGCAGTCATAAACATAAATGGCAGAGCGAGGTCCCACATTAGTTACCAAGACAATGTGCTATAATGTGGTGGAGTATGAGAAGCTAATTTTTATTAATTTTATAATAGGTTTACAGCCGTATTAAGATCATTATTTTTGCAGCCATGTCTACACGGCTAGAGAGAGCCGGGGCTCGAGAAATTGTGTTTTGTGAAAATAGGAAGGTAGGTACTTATAGTATAATGCACATGTGTGGTGCTCACATTTTGCCTTAAATCCAATAATATGGGGTGAGTCTATTGACAACTCATGATGTTACTCAGTCGAGTTATTTGATTCGAGTTACTGGACCAATGAGACAAACTCAAAATCAAAGCATTTATTTCAATTACACCATTTACAGGCACTTTTGAATTGTCAAGGAGTCGGTCAGTCAGAAATATGAAGCTAGTTGCCCATTCCAAGGCGTAGTAGGTACCTATGGAGAACAACGGGCAAGAAATTCCACGGACACTCTTTTTAAATAAAAAAATTGGTGACATCATTCATGTTGAAATTATACATGTGAGAACAATGTAGAAAGCACACTTCGATCTAATACCAAAACAAACAGGTTTTTTTGCTGAGACCGTTCTTGTTGTTTTGTTGTTGTAATTATGTATATATTATTTTAATATGTATTTTTATTACTAGTTATTTATATTATAATTATTTATTAGGTATGTTGAAACTGTATGTACTTCCCGTCACTTGTCCTTATGGGTTCATTCGAAAACCAGCGTCAGACAGTATCTGTCTGGCATTAATGTTGAAATGAACCTTTTTGGCGCAGCCGTGAGGCACACACTATTGTTTTAAAAACAATAAAATACTTTATTTTGTTATTTGTATTTTGTGTTTCATGAATTGTGTCCAAATAAACTTTATTGTTTCTTTCTTAAAGCACGTTAAAAGCGTCCGCAATTATAAAATAAAAATAAAAGAAAACAATTCAAAAATTAAAATGAGCCATGGCAGCTAAGAGATGACCAGTCACAACTGACGGCGCCCGTTCACGAACATGACGCATGGATCAGGGAAAATAGCCCTCCATTTTGCTTCACCGTAGTCGGGTAATTAAAATAATCACATGGCATAATGTTATTTCGCACAACAATAATTAAAGAGTTGTGGTTTTTGTTAAGAATTTAACAATAAAATCGTCGACGTAAGAATACTTGTTTAGTACTAAGAACTCCGCCACAAGGTATTTCGTGATCAGTAAAGAATACGACTGACAATGAGATTCAAGTGGTTTTCCTGTTTCACCTCCATGTCTACCAAAATGCAATCTATGTAAATATATTATAAAATCGTAGTGAAGTCTGTACATATTATTATTATATTTTTGATAAAAAGTACCAAATTGAAAAAAAAGTAAGTAATTGTTACTTTTTTACCCGACTACGGCGAAGAAAAAAGGAGGGTTATGATTTTGACCGGTATGTATGTATGTATAAGTATGTTCATCTGTTCCCTCCTATCTTCTAAACCACTAATCATAATTTGACAAATGAGGTATCGTTGAAAGCGTCTTGATCGTCCGCTGGTTATAGGCTATGTTACTTCACATTAAATAAAAAACGGAACCCTCTATTAGAGGAAATAAAGTCAGGAACTTAAAAAGAAAATTGTTTAATCGTACCATGTTGGGTATCAAATGAAAGGTCTTAATGAGCACACTTCAAAAATATATATTTTATAACCCCAAAAGAATTTAAAAAAAAATTAAGTAATAAAAACTATAACCCAACTACGACTAAAAAGGTATAAACAAGACACCACAGACAGACAAATTAAAAATCCGGAGTCACACGTAATCTGTTCGATTTATGCCCTAACACGTGTGACTCCGGATTTTTTATTTGTCTGTCTGTAGTGTCTTGTTTATACCTTTTTAGTCGTAGTTGGGTTATAGCTTTTATTACTTAATTTTTTTTATTACTTATTTTTTTTGTCTTTTACGGAAAGGTCTATCATGAAAGAAAACATTACGACTTATTTTCTTGATACTTATGAGTTTTCCAGATGATTGCTGGAAATAATGTAAGTCTTATGTATAACGGACTATAATACACCCTATCAAACTGTTACTTCCCCCATTCCGAAAAACTGTTTCAGGGTCTAACGCCCCAGTCCCAAGAATTTTGATGAAGGGATTGATATTTGTTGCACTTCACTTCGAAAATCAAGCACCAACTCGCCAAGTCCATCAAAATATGTAGGTAACTAACTACAACTATGGTTTTAATGTCTTGTTAAAATTGTTTAAAATGTGTCATTTCTGTACTTAAGTATTTTGTTTTTTTTTTTTTCGACGTTCTTACTAATGTTTTGCATGCTATGTCTATCGCCAAATATTTTGCACTGGGCAATTGTAGATAGACCAATAAATACGAAAATCTTTTGGCGTGTGAACAAAATTGGAACGAATGCCTCCACCTTGTTTTGTTCAATACAATTCCACAAATGTTTGCACACAAGACCCTCTCTGACAATGTCATTGAAGCGCCTAAGGATCCTTGCAGCACTGTTGATTGGTCCACGATTATATTTAGATGATCTCTTACCTCAAACTTGTGATCGCCGATGTCCGTTTTGTTCATATTGTTGTCAACGGCAATCTCGACATTAGACATTTTTAATTTTATTTATTCACCTATATTTAAAATTAGGTATATTATCCTCCTTATATGATTACAAAGCCCATTTTTCGCAGCAAGCCTTATTTGGTTAGACAAACTGAAACAAAAGAAAACATAATGAGTAAGTTATTTTTTCGATCAAAGGAAAAAAAATGCACTTTTGTAAAGACAAACTGGTAGCTTATAAATAAAAAATAAAATAATCTTTATTTCGGATAAGAAACATCCATATAGGTTAGTAAAACAAAGAGACAACTTATACCTATGTTAGTAAACTTATTATCTATTTGGAAACAAGGCTGTTGTTCGAGATACATCTTCGAACAACATCACCTAATAAAGGAGACTCGTACCTCCCCGCTATGGTCTTCAGGATGGAGTTGGAGCTTTCCCGCACTCTGCAGAGCAAAGACGCAGATTTCCGTCTCACGATGGCGTGGAAGCCATCGACGTGTGCTTTTGCAAACATATCTGATGCACTGCAGAAACGGGGCAGCCCCATCAACACCCTGAACCCGTTATTATATTGGACCCGTAGGGCGCCGATAGCCCGCTGAGTACAGTTGGTCCACAGGCTGTACGTGTAAAACACTTGGCAATAAGCTTTAAAAAGCGTAATTTTGACTGCCCTGCTACAGCGTGCAAACCTACGAGCCAATATGTTACATCGGACTGCCAGCGCCTTACGTTCCCTCTCAATATCCACTTGGTCATTAACGTCATCGGTTATATAATGCCCCAAGTATTTGAATTTGTACACTCGCAATAAGGCATTTCATTCAGTTTAATCGGAGGCACATAGTCAGGACATTTAGCACCATCAGCCTTAAAGACCAAGAACTCGCTTTTTTAACATTATACAATAGGCCTTGCTCTCGAGCGTAGCCCTCGCAACAAGTAAGCAGCTCTCTAAGCGCCCTAACCGTAGCGCTTATGTAGGTAACCGTTTTGTAATTACAATTCAGGGATATAATTAAAATAATTCAAGTTAGAAAGGGATGATTTTCCCCAATTCCGATTCGACACCCGAACTTTTCCGCAACTCCGATTCGACAACCGCGCTTCTCCACAACTTGACTCGACACCCGCGCTTCTCCACTACTGCAGCAAGCGACAACAGTACTACAGTAGTCGACAAGCTATACTGTTGTAATTTACTCAAAATACCATGTGTTAGTTCGTAATTACTAGTGCCACGTACTTATAATACGCAAGTGTCTGTTGTAGGCTGTATAACATTACTTCCATAGTCTCAAGAATGTCTTTAATGTCTGTTAAGTATAAAATATACTTCCTTCCGTTTTCGCAGTCGAGCACGCTTGTTTCATTTCATAAACCAATTTAGAAAACTCCAAATAATAACGTATACGATTTATATTCTACATCACACCGTTAGTGGTCGGCTGTTGGATCCGAGTGGTAGATATATAGAAACGCCTTTACCACTAAGTATAGAGTACGTAATTAACTGAAAAACTGAAAGGGTCATCGCCCCCATCATGCGTGGAAATACAAGACATGAGCTGCATGGATTTCTTTTTTCTATTACATAATCGTTATCATAATACTTATTTTTTAAATGCCGGTGCACTAATAGACTATCAAATCCGTCACATGAATTACGAGAATTGTATCGTAGATTGTGATGCAACAGATATGTAAAAACTTTGATGGTTCTGAGATGTGTCTAGACATACCTAAGTCACGTAAACACGGAAATCGAAGCGCCTGTTTGCAAACGCAGTATATTCTATATATTATTTGTGTTTGCATTCCACAAATGAACTCCTGACATTTAATTTAAAATAGTAGACTGTAATCAATAATAATAATTGTAATAGTTAATGCATATTAAATTAATAATCCAGTCTGCTTGAGTGGAATTACGCAATAAAAAAAATAATGTGTGACCTTGCTTGGCAATTTTTATTTTATGAGCTCAACGGCATTTATTGAGCATCAGCATATTTTTGAATCTTAGTAATTTAATTTTAGAGATTTTTCGTCTTCCTTGTATGATCACGTTTCGTACATCCCGTGTACCTAATTTGGGGCGAGTCCATTTCCATTAACCGGTAAGAAATATAGGCTTTGGACTGAACCTACTAATCCTGGAAACGTAAATAACACTTCGAAGTACTTAATCGAACAAAGAACCCCATGCTCGGCAGTCGCGCTTGTATTGTATAACCACTAAGCCTATAGTCAATTGATATATTATTTTTACCCAAATAAGGCGAAGCAAAAAGGAGGGTTATGATTTTGACCGGTATGTATGTATATATATTTTAAACTGTTCAATGATTCGGCCACTGTCTGTTAAAGAACTGGAATGTTATAGATCCTAACGGGTGGAGACCTGGTGTCCCGAAATACAGGCCCTAAGCCTAGTTTAGGCACCAGTCTCCCACAATATAATACTGCATCCACTTTTATACAGAACTATGTATTTAATTTTTATTGTGGCGAGAATAAACATTATTCTTTTTTTATGTATGTAGGATTTATGTGTGTATGTATGTGTGTATGTATGTAAGTATGTATGTGTGTATGTTCATCTGTTCCCTCATATCTTCTAAACGCAAGTCAAAGTCACAATTTGACAAATGAGGTATCGTTGGAAGCGTTTTGATCGTCCGCTGGTTATAGGCTATGTGACGTCACATTAAATTGAAAATGGCGCCCTGTAGATAAAATAGTCATGAACTAAAATTTTATTTTATTTTATAATACCATTTTGGGTATCAAATAAAAGGGCTGAATAAGCACATTTCAAATATATATATATTATAACCCCAAAAAAATTAAAATAAATAAAAACTAAAACCCTACAAAAAAGTTAATCAACTAAAAAGGTATTACATTATTAGACAGATTATAGATTTTTTATTTGTCTGTCTGTAATGTCTTGTTTATACCTGAAGTTTTTAGTTGATTGACTTTTTTGTCGTGTTGGGTTTTAGATTTGAATACTTTAATATTTATTAAATATCATTGCTATCACAATCATTAATGTGTGCTTGCGCACACTTTATGACGATATTTTCTTATTAAAACTGATAATTAATGTCATTACTTCATTACCATTATTTATACAGGTAATGTGTTATATTATCTACAAGTATTGCAATCGCTGATAAAAAAAAATCACTAACTAATAAATTAAGATTATTAACACGTAACATGCACCGTGTTGTTACCTAACGATCATTATCTGATATTGTAATATTTTATCGTAATTATTATCAGAAGAAATCAAATAGGTACTGAGTTTAAATAAATCGGTTAGTAATTGAGGTAGGTATTATTACTGTATCATTTCATAGAGGAAACATGTATAAACATAACCAGCCTCTAATGTTCCCACTGCTGGCCTGGTGCCGTATTATGAAGTATTACTGCCATCATTTTTCCAGTGTGAGAGAGAGACGGAGCTACACAAGGCCGCTAGCACCATCCCGTTTTCGCAGCGGAATAATGATGGCATTAATACTTCATAATACTACCCCTGCTCTCGGTAAGAGGGAGCGGGCCGTAATCTACGACACTACAGGGGCCCAGTGCGGCTTGGTAAACATATTTATTTAGCTCATAACTATTTACAGATAAAATTAACTAAATAACTAGGTAGGCACACTCAGGGAAATTAATTGTTAAGCAAATTGACACACTACGTCATGCAACTATCAAAGTATGCCAGTTGTGATTTGACTATACGGACAATTTAAGTTAATATCCAATTTGTATATAAGGTTATTTCCCTGACATTACAAAAAGTAAGATCAAATAAAAAATAAAATAAACTCCAAGCGCTCAACCAAGCCTGGCCTATAAAAAAACTGAATGGAAGTATTAAAAAATCCAATAGGTTACTAGACTTTTGAAGTTATTGTCTGGTTGACCGCCATGTTGGTAATCTGCAGTTGGAAATAAAACAAAAGCAAAGGTTGCTTCATACTTTATACAAATCCGGATATGCGAAGAGTATCAGTGCTATAATTGTATGTTATCAGTGTTCCATCACGATTGTGCCATTGTGTTTGAGATAAACTCTGGCACACGTATTATTGTTACCTACTACTCGTGATCATCATGTGTGCCATCATATTTTGTTTCGCTTTCTATCTTTTCATTGGCTATGAAAGGTACAGCCTGATTCAAACGTTATGGCGGCTCGGAACATGAGGCGAGTCGCTGCGCAGTAACGAATTCACGCGTGTCAGCGGAGCTGCAATAATGTTTGACGCGCACACAATTTTTATTTTATTTTTCATTTTATCCTTATCTTTTATCATTCTGCATTCGTAGCGCGTGCTACGCCGTAGCAGCTGAAGTTTGAAGCGATAACCTAGCCTTTACTAAAAAAATATGATATTAGGATATTAGTTTTATTGATCATTATCTACTACATAATCAAGTTCAGATTCTATTGGTATCGAATTAACTTTGATTTTCGCTGCAGTTTTTCGAAGCAAATATTATTTTATTAATTAATATTTTAGGGGTATGAGGAACAGGGTGTAAAGTTCACTCATCCACCATAGAAAAGGGAGAATCCTCCGACCAGACGGTTGTTGTGTCTGGCGGGCAACTGCCCAACGATTGATGTCGGGGTCTTGTATATATGTCCATTGCACATAAATCCTGCATCGCGCAATTAAAGTTAATTATACTGGGCCACCACCGCTCTCAAATTGATAGGTAAAATAAAACTTTAAAAAAAAAATTGACCGACTTCAAAAAAAACAAAACAAAAAAGGACTACTGTACTAAAAACCAAAAGACAAAAGTACTTCTTTAATAATAAGAGAAAAATAAAAAAATAACTTTAATTTCGGAAGTCGGTGTCTTTGCTTTTAATTTTAGTTTTTGGCCACCGACTTCCGAAATTAAAGTTATTTTTTTATTTTTTTATTTTTCTCTTATTATTAAAGAAGTACTTTTGTCTTTTGGTTTTTAGTACAGTAGTCCTTTTTTGTTTTGTTTTTTTTGAAGTCGGTCAATTTTTTTTTTAAAGTTTTATTATTTTTAAATTTTTTGTGTAATTTGATTTTTGTGATCATGGGTAGACCAACTAAAGGAGCCACCCGCATAAAGAAAAACAGAATTAAAGAGACTAATACTGCTGAAAAAGAACGCCTATCTAAGAATCGCAAACGGAGTGCTATGTCCGGTTCCCAAGAATCACCGTTAGCTTGTCATGCTAGGTTATCTCAGATGAGAAATTACATGCATTCTCATTTGTCACAGGAGTCGCCAAATGATAAGATCTGCCGACTCAATCTTATTCAAAAACGATTAAGTGGCGAGTCGTCTGAACAGCGCAAGTATCGTTTAGATGTTATACGAAACCGGCTGGCTAATGAGACTCCCGTGCCTTCTCAAGAATATAAGGGTGAACACTATACATTTGCTTACACTGTATAGTTCCCCTCATCATCATATTATAAGGTGACCATAATCAGATCTGTAATGTCACTTACAACCTATATGGTTGCAAAGTTCTTATCAATATAAATGAATTAAGTCCAAACACAAGGTAATTACTGTGAACCGTTGAGGAGTTCCGTTAATCGTCCTTCGTCTTCATCATCAGACCCTTAACGACAGTCACAACCCATCCAAGTGTAAGGTTCTTATCAATACAAATTAATCAAGCCCAAACACAAGATATCTGCTGTAAACCACTGAGGAGTTCCCTCGACTGTCTTTCGTCTTCATCATCAGACCCCTAACGACAGTCACAACCCATCAAAGTGTAAAGTTTTTATCAATACAAATTAATCAAGCCCAAACACGAGGTATCTGCTGTAAACCATTGAGGAGTTCCCTTGACTGTCTTTCGGCTCCATCATCAGATCGACTCCAGGCCTTCATAAAATTGTAGTGCTGTAAAATACTTAATGAATAAATTAAGGAATGCACTAGTTGCCCTTACGATTTTTGAAAGTTCCCCTCGATTTCTCTAGGATCCCATCATCAGATCCTGACTTGGTGACAATGGGACCACCTCAGAAGTATAAGCTTTTGAACAAAAAAAGAATTTTTTAAATCGGTTCACAAACGGCGGAGTAATCGGTGAACATACATAAAAAAAAAAAAAAAAAAAAAAAAAAAAAAACAATCATCCCGAACATAGTACCTCCTCCTTTTTTGAAGTCGGTAATTACCCCAGTGGTAACGGCCGCGACTTACGAGTTGTGGGTTATAG
Source organism: Lithophane leautieri (assembly GCA_949152455.1). Classification (NCBI taxonomy): domain Eukaryota; kingdom Metazoa; phylum Arthropoda; class Insecta; order Lepidoptera; family Noctuidae; genus Lithophane; species Lithophane leautieri. The sequence continues at coordinate 7,634,512 of OX424462.1, read as the reverse complement.
GTTCGGAACCAGACAGGGCACTTTACTTTGTGTAAATTATTTAATCACCACTGCTGTACAAAACATCGTGAGGAAAGCGGCATGTCACACGCGATGCGTTCACACCAAAACGGATTTCCTCCAGGTAATTCTTTTAGGTACTTATTTGCAAAAAAATACCAGACAAAAATTAAAAATCAAAGCATACTTATTAGGTAATTATGAGACGTGAATCAAGAAATTAATTGTCAATGATAATTTACATATGATTCATCCATAGCTGAACTATGTAAATCAAACTGAAGAGCTAAATTACTGCGATTTCCAAATATTATTGACACTACATATAAGTAGGTTTGTTAATTACCTATTTCTGGTACCATCTTGTTGACTGGCTAATATTATTTTTACCATTTTTAAGCTGAATAAAGTAGTGCCAAGACGAGAGAAGACTATAATTAAAAGCACTCAAGGACCGAGACACAATAGAAGTTTAGAGTTGGTCCGTGGACGGGTGACCATCTTTACATACCGAGACTCTTCCGTGCCTCGGAAAGCACGTTAAGCCGTTGGTCCCGGTCGCGGATGTCATTCGTAGATCTTTGACAGTCGCTACGGTTCGTCAGAAGCCCGAAAGTCTGACAACCAGTATTACCAAGGGGTATCGCATTACCCAGTTACTGGGTTGTGCAGGTCAGATAGGCAGTCGCTCCATGTAAAATACTGGTATTTAGCTGCATCCGGTTAGACTGGAAGCCGAACGTTGGAGTTTCTTGCCCATTCTTCTCCATACGAAAACTACCTTTTGGAAGGGGCAACTAGAATCAATTTTATTTCTTTGTTTTTCATTGACGTTCAAAAGTGCCTTTTATGTGCCTATTTGAAATAAATTATTTGACTTGACCACAACAGAGTTGGGAAAAGGTTAGGCAGATTGATTGCGTATGCCCGTTCTTTCTTCTTTCTCTTTCGCGTGGTTAGCGACTACACTAGAAAGTTTTGATGCCGCCCATGGGCCTCTGACTTGGTTTCACATTCTCGAGAAATATCTCTCAGCCTTTCCGGTTTCTTCACGATGTTTTCCTTCACCGTTTTTGAAGCAAGTGATATTTATATAATACGCACATGAATCCGAAAAGTCAGAGGTTCGTGGCTTAGGTTCGAACTCGAGACCGACGAGTGCCTGTGTGACCGGCCAGTGATTTGACTTGACTATGGGCGTTTAGTGTCCCTCAAAGTGTTAATTAGGAGATTAGAGATTCTGATTCCTGTATTCAAGAGAAGATTTGCTTATGTGTAAAGTTTTACACCTAGGAGTCCGTACCATTATCTATAAAATCAGCAAAAAAATCACGTTTGTTGTATGGGAGCCCCCTTAAATATTTATTTTATTCTGTTTTTTAGTATTTTTTGTTATAACGGCTGTCATTTGTGGATCTTTGACAGTCGTTACGGGTCGTCAGAAGCCCGAAAGTCTGTCAACCAGTCTTACCAAGGGGTATCGTATTACCCGGTTACTGGGTTGTGGAGGTCAGATAGGCAGTCGCTTCATGTAAAATACTGGTATTCAGCTGCATCCGGTTAGACTGGAAGCCGACCCCAACGTAGTTGGGAAAAGGCTAGGCAGATGATGAGTATTTTTTGTTATAGCGGCAACAGAAATACATCATCTGTGAAAATTTCAACTGTCTAACTATCACTGTTCATGAGATTACAGCCTGGTGACAGACGGACGGACAGCGGAGTCTTAGTAATAGGGTCCCGTTTTACCCTTTGGGTACGGAACTCTAAAAATGATAAACAAAATTACTTAAAAAACAAAAAACCCTGCAGAAACGCATAACTTAAAACCTCATTAGCTAAAATCCATCAAGCCGTTTCGGCTACATAGCGTGCCAAAGAAATAGACATACATACATACATTACATACATATTAGTGCTTGTTTTTCATGTGCGTGTCCCAAATAAAATATTTTTCTTTCTTTCTTTCTTTTTTTTCCATACAAACATAAACATACATACATACATACTCTCAAAAAACATTACCCTCCTTCTGGGGCAGTCGGGTAAAAAGGAAACAGCCCTATTTTGCTAAGTGGAATAGTACCTCTGAAGATGTTTTTTCCATCTCCTATTGTACGCGTAGTTACAATTTTATTATTGTCGGATTAGTTCGACCACTTCCATTCATGAGATGATTGTGTAGACCTTGCAGTAGTACTATTACAGATTTGTGACAAGTTGTAAACAGTAGTTGTTAGGTAGGTACTTACACTAGGTTGAAAGGTAGCTCATCTCCTCCCAACAATATTGCATCCGGTTAGACTCGAAGCCAACCCCAACATGGTCGGAACAAGGCTAGGCAGATTAATTATTGCGGTTCCTTTTCACAACTCAGCATTTTTTAGGGTTCCGTAGTCAACAAGGAACCCTTATAGTTTCGCCATGTCCGTCTGTCTGTCTGTCCGTCCGTCCGTCTGTCCGTGGCTTAGCTCAGAGACGGTTGGTACTAGAAAGCTGTAATTTGGTATGGGTATACATATAAATCACGCCGACAAAGTGGTAAAAGAAAATTGTAAAAAATGTTTATTTTTAGGGTACCTCCCTTACACGTAAAGTGGGGATGGTTTTTTTTTCTCGTTAATCCCATGGTGTGGGGTATCGTTGGAAAAGTCGTTTAAAAATAATTTGAGTTTGTGAAAACCATTTTTGGATTCAGGGATCCTTTTGCGAAATATTAAGCTTCAAAGTGCTAATTTTTGTTAGAGTCAAGTGTCCCCCCCCTGCCAGCTAAATGGTTGGTTTGGGTACGTAAAAAAATTCACGACAGTAGTATATATAACGAAATTAAAAGAAAAAATATCACCGCTACGTAGGCTCCACAAGTTACCGAGTAATAATCGACCAACTTAAATTGCAGTTGCAAAAACACGTTCTCCCATACATATTGTATGGGAGAACAAGTTTTTCAACTACAATGTTAAGTTTGTTGGATAAATGCATCCCAACTACGGAACCCTTCATTGTGCGTGGTACGACATGCACTTGGCCGATTTTTACTTATAGTCATAGGTCATACTATAGGAAAACGTTATTTTAAAATTAACATAAAAAAACTGTGAAAGTTGAACTTCTGCTATAAGTAGGTACTTACTCTACCAAGAGAACTGACAAATTAATGTCAAATACACTTGTTTCGTTCTTTGTTTTCAACATAGTTTTTGAAAAAATAAACGAGAATAATGTTTATTTTTTATTTCGAACAAGTACCGTGTTGCCAGCCTGCTATGAAACTATAAAAAAACAAAATGAAATAAAAGAGGTAGGCTTTGACATTATCTCACGATTTTTGTAGAATTCGTGACATAAATATATTCATAAAGTGCATACATTCTTTAATAACAGGATGTTTCATAATTGCAATATTAAACAGTGGTAATAATTTTGATACCAAAGCAATGCGAAAAAGGTAATTTTGGCCGTTATTTTTTTTTTGTAATCAATTACCCAATGGCTCGACCGTTTTTTTTTGTTCTCTTTTATCCTGTGGTTGTTCAGGAAAAAAAAATTGGAAAAAAACAAAGGAAAAGCCGAAAAATCAAAAAAAAAAACCTAATTTTGTATCGACTTACGGTTCACCGGTTCATCTAGTAGGATATATAAAAATAGCTTCAAAAGCAGTAAAGTTTACGTTTCTAGACCACATATTGAGTTGTACGTGTACCGGCTGTTGTCAGATTAAATAACCGATTACCTAGAGTTAGAAGCATCTAATTAGTACCTCACAGACCTTGACGATGACTTATCATAATTTAGGCAATAAAACATGTTGATGTCGTATTGCCAAAATTCCTTCTAGAACTCACGATAAGAGATCCTACGTTTTTATAAGCTTTTTTGCTCAACTACATTTGTTAGATTCTTGCAAGTATTTTTTGGACCCTTCCTCTTGGCTTAAGTAGTTTTAGGATTCCGATCCCAAAGGGTGCCAAACGAAACCTCATTACTAAGATTAAAGAAACGTGTGTTTTTTATTACTAAAATAAATAACGCGGCGGTACGTTTTTTTTTTTTTAGTAAAAGACGCGGTAGTGCCCTGCGTGAGCGAGTCTGACTCGCTTTTATTTACATTTAGTAAAACTAAGTACTACAAAAAAAAACATAAAACTTAAATAAAGTTTAATTATCCTTACATATCATAAAACAAAGTCCTCCGCCGCGTCTCGTCCTGTGTGTCCGTCGTCCTGTACGCGATAAACTCAAAAACTACTGCACCCATTTGCATGCTATTTTCACCAATGGATAGAGTGGTTCTCGAGTAAGGTTTTAGTATATAATAACCGACATCCACGCGGGCGAAGTCGCGGGCATCAGCTAGTTATAAATAAAAGGATTTAGGATCGATTATGTCGGTACTTATCTATGTAAGGATCGTAGCAGGTGGCGTTCTGTAGTTTCTGCCTACCCCCATGGGAAGAAGGCGTGAGTTTATTACGTAAATATAAATAAAACTAGACGAAATTAGATAGTATCAAGATTGACTCAGCATGAAAAAACTCTGGCATCGTTGAGATTGAAAAGAACATTATGATAAACTTTTTATTGTTGAAAAAACAAAGGTGACGAATACCTTTCAAAGATGATCGCACGTTACAGACGCGTACGCATTCAACGGGAACCTCAGTCACAAATGAAAGTGAATGTCAACGACCTTTGATAAACACATAATGGATAGGTTGGCTTGAAGAAAGCGAAACCGAATCAAATTCAATGTAATTTTTTTTAATAATCTTTATTTTTTATTTTCGAGGGTGGGAAATCATCCAATGACTTCTCCCGCTCTGGGCGGAGCGGAAGGGCGTGTCAGACTTTTACTGACTAAAACTCACCCGTATTCCTTTATTTGCCTGTTGCCAAGGTCCCGGTATCCCTTTCGGACTTTCCCGCAACCCTGGCAGGCATCGGTCCTAGCGGACCCCGCTAATTGTGCTGACATCTCTTTGTGCTGACATCTCTTAATCTGATGTATTAAGTAAGTAGGTACAGACGTGATGGATTTCGAATTTTCGATATCTAAACACGAGAAAACAGATTTCAATGTTATTCTAATTCCTAAATGCGAAAGTGAGTTTGTTTGTTTGTTTGTTACTCTTCCACGCTAAAACGGCTGAACGAATTTGGATGAAATTTGGCACAGGGTTAGACCATGACCTGGAATAGGACATAGTATCCCGGTATTCTTACGGGATCGAGGCTTACGCAGGTGAAACCGCGGGGCGCTGCTTGTAATATTATAAATGCGGAAGTGAGTTTGTTCGTTAGTTAGTAACTCTTTCACGCTAAAACGGATTTGGATGAAATTTGGCACAGGGGTAGACCATGACCTGGAATAGGACATAGGATACTTTTTATCCCGGTATTCTTACGGGATCGAGACTTACGCGGGTGAAACCGCGGGGCACAGCTTGTAGAAGCTATATACGGTACGTACAAACTCAAACTCAAACTCAAAGCATTTATTTCAAATAAACCAATTACAGGCACTTTTGAATTGTCAAGGGGTCGGTCAGTCAGAAAGATGAAGCTAGTTGCCCATTCCAAAGCGTAGGTTCCTATGGAGAAGAACGGGCAAGAAACTCCACGGACACTCTTTTGAATCAGAATATTATTACAATATATTGGTTACATCATTCATGTTGAAATTATACATGTGAGAACAATGTCCGTCCGTAAAAAGATAAAAAAGAAACAAAACAATTCAAAAATTAAAATAAATTAAAATAAGCCGTGGCAGCTAAGAGATGACCAGTCCCTACTGATGGCGCCCGTTCACGAACATGACGCATGGATCAGCACCATTCAGCTCAACCATTTTGAAGGGAACTTAATGATCCAACACACACGCCACCACTTACATGTTACTAATGTAAGTAAGTACCGTTAACGATTTCACATGACGATTATACAATCATCGGATAGGTACGTCGTCTTTCTATTCTTCTCAACCTAGACGGATGAGTAACTGTAAATATCCATTGTTTGTTGACATAAGTTTTCCTAAAGAATGTCACACTAACGCAGTGTGTAACGGTTTCAAGGCGTGTACAATTTGTGTAAGGTGTAATGTAATTTATCGTGTGGGTAATGTAACGCGAATTCGGCGTGTGGAACTGTGGGCATACTACGAGCATTACCTACATTTCGCTAGGACTTTATTTAATTTTTTTGAGGTTTGTATTTCTTCAAATGACTTCTCCCGCTCTGGGCGGAGCAGGAGGGCGTGTCACACTTTTACTGACTAAAACCCACCCGTGTTCCTTCAGTTGCCGGTTGCCAAGGGTCCCAGTATCTCTTTCGGACTTTCCCGCAACTCTGGCGGGAATCGGTCCTAGCGGACCCCGCCAATTGTGCTGACATCTCTTTGAGGCGCGCGTGGAACACAACGCGCCGTCGACCCGGGCCTGGTCCTTATCGGAAGGCGAGCTACCCATTGCTCGCCGTCCGCAAGCCCGCGCCTAACGGTGGCCAGGAATGCGCCTGGGATTTCCGACCCTCAGGGCGTCTCCTGCGGCGGCGGTTAGGGGCGTGAGGCCGCAAACCTTGCCTCTCCCTCATGCGCTCCGCTTCCTATTTTGCGAGCATTACTGGGTAAGGCCGCGGATTTTGCCACTTTTTGAATGAAAAATATGTCCCAAATTTTGACTGCTCATAAAAAATAAAATGCTTGGTTAATTGCAATGAAAATATCATATTTCGATTACGTAATTCTTAAACTCTTAGAATATATTCTTAAAGTGAATGTAAGTCATACAGTTTATAAAACACAATGAGTTAAATCCGTCCAGACCCCCAAATTTCGTCAAAAATACGGTGTCTTTTTGCTTCGGCCACACATTTGAAGCTAAAAAACTTTTTTTTCTTCTATTAAAAGTAACATTATTTGTGACTATCTGAAATGCCTCTAACTTAAGCTGCTATATCGTGGTATTCATATCGTTAATTATGCAATTTTCATTGAATTATCACTATTCAAACATTTGTCGCCATATTTTTACTTTTATGTTACTATTTTCTATGTTACCAAACTTTGGCTTCAAGTTATTCAAAACAGATAGTAGTAGTTTTTAGGAATTTTACTGGCAACACTGACGATACAGGCAAGGCTATAAAAAAAAAAAAGGACGCCATTTTGTCGTCTCTGGAGTGTTGTCAAAGTGTACAGGTGTGTTTCGGCAGCGGATTGTTATAGTGAATTTTGGCGATTTCAAAGGTAAATAACAGTTTTTATTACACACCTCTTACATATTACTATGCGCGAGTGACTTAGAAGTGCGTGATTATGTGTCTTTGTTTCTAATTCGGCTTGGTTTTGAAATTATGCCTATTTATAACCTTGAAAATTGCGCTTACACGTTACTTCTATGTAGCTTCTACGTTACTAGTAACGTTGATTGTATGTTACGGTAACGTTGAAGTGTTGTAAAGCTTTGGGCATATCGTAGATTATTATATTTTTCCTTTTACACGGCTAGGTCACCCTTGTTAATTTTTGCTCGAGGTTTTCGCCACGTAGAGTAGCAATACATAATCACTTAAAGGGGATGCGCTAAGGTAGACCGCGAAATTCAATTTTTTTTTACGTTTTTTGCAATTGCAGGTCAGTGTCAGGTTGTATGTTGATCTAAATATTATTAGCGGCCGTAACGAATATGGGTTTACAGAATTATAATCATTACAATAATACAACTCTCTAAGTTCATGAAAGTGCCAAATGTCATGATTTCATGAAATAGTAATTCAATGCACTTACATGAACTTAGAGAGTTGTATTGCTGATTGTAATGTTCATAATTTTGTAAACCCATATTTGTTACGGCCGCTAATAATATCTAGATCAACATACAACCTGATACCGACCTGCAAATTGCAAAAAACGTAAGAAAATTTGAATTTCGCGGGCTACCTTGGCTCATCTACCTTTAACGGTTGAGTAATACATTTGCCACCCTATTTGTAATTTAGGAGCAAGCGTTTCTAATTGCATGTCTACAGAACAACAAAATTACGCGCACCCGTACGTACGTACGCATTCTTCGGCATCCGCACCTCGACTAGTATCTTTCCAGCAAATGAAGTTATTTAAAGTTAACAAGAGAGATACGAAAATATGTCTTGCGAGACGAGTAGTTTGACTGAAATAGTGCCCTTAAACTTTTGGGTCAGTTCACTTTTCTGGGTTGACGACTAATCAATATAAACATTGTCACAGATGCCGTTGACTGCGGCTGAAAAACAAAAAAAGTATAGAGACAAGATAAAAACCGAGAATCCTCAAAAATATGAAGAAATACGAAGGAGAGCTAAAGAAAGATCTGCACGACATTACGAAAAAAAGAAGAGTAGTTATACTGAAGAGCAGAAACAAGAATTACGCCAAAAATGGAAGGAAGATAGGAAAAAAGCCAAATCAGCAAAAATGGCACCACTACATGAACCGTCCATGTCACAAGCTTCAAACTCAAAACAAGACAATCTTTTAGTTTGTCGTAGGATTCAAAGCCGAGTCGAATACCGGCTGAAACAAGAAAACGTACAATTACGATCACAGTTAAACACATTGAATAAAGGTTTCAAAGCTCTCCAAAAAAAAATGATTAGACAACAAAACAGAATAGACAAGATGCAAGAAGATTATGAAAATATATTTATTAAATTAGACATGGAAAAGGAAACAGAAAACAAAAATATACAAGAATTCGAAGAAAAAACACCGAGGAAAAAAATTACCGAGTTCATAAATAATAACTTACCTAACATTGAAACCCCAAAAAAGGAAGAAATTAAGAAAAAATTACTTGAACATGATATACTTACCGAGTCACTAAAATCACAATTCAAAACAGCTAATAATGCTGAAAAAAATGTTTTGAAAAAAATTCTGGATAACAATATTGTCAAAAAATATAAACTTAAAACAAATATAAGGACCTCTCAGGGATTCAAGAGTAATTTCAAAAACTATCGTCAGCACAAGACCAAAACTACTGCATTGCAAAAGAAAATTGAATGTTTTTATAACAGAGATGATGTAAGCCGCGCCACTGCAGGCAAAAAAGAATATAGGACCTTCAAAAAAGTAACACGCCAAAAGAGATATTTGCTAGACAAATTAAGTGTACTTCATAGAAAGTTTATCGTGGAAGAGGGCCAAATAAGTTTCAGTACTTTCAAAAAGTACCGCCCGTTCTACGTACTTTCTCCAAAAATCAAGGATTGCGAGAGTTGCGCGTGCAAAAAACATTCTAATATGCAATTTCTGGTTGATGAACTGAAATCTCTTGATATTCTTCAGACTGATAACCTAAATGAAGTAACTTCAAATTTAGTATGTGATTTTTACTCAAAAGATTGCATGTATAATAATTGCAACACATGTTCAAAAATTCAATTAAAAGTTGATAATGAAAAACTGTTGGCTAAGGCAAGCTGGTTTACTTGGGTTTTAAAAGAACACGAATATGAAAAAGCAGGGGAGAAGAAGACACATAAAAAGATGATCAAAATAAAAAAAGAGGGTTCTTTAAAAGACTTACTTGACATATTTAATGAGGAAATGAAAAACTTTAAAACTCACATTTTTAACTTTTATTTTCAATATAAACAATATAAAGATTGCATTAATAATTTGCAAGATGATGAGGCATGTATCCATATAGACTTCTCTGAAAATTTCACCTGCAAGTACCACAGCGAAATACAGGCAATGCATTTCATAAAAGAACAGATAACACTACATACAGGAGTTATTTACATCAAAGGAGAGAAGAAACCTATTTCTTTCTGTTCGATTTCACCCGACAACCAACACAATCCTGAGGCAATATGGGCCCACCTCGATCCCATTTTAAAACACTTAAAGACTAACTATTCCAAGATCTGTATCATTCACTTTTTCTCTGACGGCCCAACGACCCAGTACAGACAAAAAAAAAACTTTTATCTATTTAGTGAAAAAGTCTACGAATACGGGTATAATTATTGCACTTGGTCTTTTTTTGAGGCTGCCCATGGAAAAGGTGCCGCTGATGGTATCGGGGGGGTCATTAAACGAACCCTAGATAACAAAATCGCTCAGGGAAAAGACATCCCAAATGCTGAAACAGCATTTAACGTACTGAAATCAGAGGACACAAGTATCAAATTATTTTATATTTCATCTCATAACATCAAGCCAATACAAGCAAAACTGAGTCCGTTGCCACAAACAATGAAAATACATCAACTGATAACAATAGAAAAGCTAAAGCTCAAACACAGAGAACTCAGCTGTTTCTGTGGGGCTCCTAGAGGCAGCTGTGAATGTCACTCACCTGTATTTCATAGCTTTGGCCCCATAATCAACACAAACGAATTACAGGCAAATAATCGAAAACAGAGAACTAGGCAAAGGTGTGTCAGTTCATCAACCGAAGAAGACGATGATGATATTATTGAATATGCAGAAAGCGATGCCACGGCCTTTATTTCTGATGATTCTATGAGTCTAGATTTTAACGACGATGAAAGTAATCTGATCACTGAGCTTGACGAAAAAACTGGTGTTCTAAAGCCGAAAATTGATCCAAACAAGAAAGTGATTCTGCTATCCGAAATAATTTTAAAGAAACCTGATGATACAAATAATACTAAACAAGAAAAGAAGAGAAAACCATTCTGTGAAAATGAAGAGTTTGTGCAAAAAACATTTTGCGGATCTACGAAACATAGTATTGGGAAAGATTTTGTGACAACTTTGCCACAAATAAGAAACATTCCGGAAAATACTGCAAGTTATGATTTAAGGGAGAGCAATTTATTTGTAAAAGAAGACTCCATGAATTTGATAATAAGTAAAAATTGTGACAACATTCAAAGTAATATTAGAAAAAAAGATGAGAATAAGGAAAATAAAAACTATATCAAAGAAGAGATCAAGACAACTTTAAAAGAAGAGATTATAAAAAAAGAAGTAAAAGACAACATTGATATTGAGTGTACGAAAGAAGATGAATGCAATAAAATTCTAAATGATTCTGGAAAAGATGAAAAGAAACAAGCTGTTGAAAATAAAGACAGTGACCAAATTGAGACTGGATACGAGAAATATCATGAAAGCATGAGAAGACAAAATAATTCTAGTGAGGAAAATATAAAAGAAGCAGTTAAATGTGAAGAAATGGGCCAAACGGATTTCGAGGAAAAAAACGAAACTGAGAATTTAAGAGAAGATGAAAGTAATAACAACGAGAATTTAGATGAAGAAAGAAGAAGGGCGATTGAGAGTGAAGAAACTAAGCAGAATGACTTTACTTTAAATGATAGTGTCTTGGTTAGATATTACCAAAGAAAAACGTGGAAATATTTTATAGGATTTGTTGAGAAAATAGAATTTAAGGACGGAGAAAATTATTATAAGGTAAAGTTTTTAAAAACCGTTAAGGATTCTTTGAATTCCGTGAAGTTCGTAGTCCAAAGAAAATTAGATATCGATATAGTGACCATTTTATCTATCGTCAAAAAGGTAACTTTGTTTCAACGAGGATCCTTTAAAGAATATTACCTGAGTCACGATTTGGATATGGTTTATTTTATTTGAATAATTTAGTATGGTATGTGTAGGTAGTTATTTTACCTGTTACTTGTTACTAGATTTTTTATTATTTCTGTGATTTAACAATTACCAACTTTCTAATTAAGAAATACTTATGACTTTTTAATTTGATTTTTTTTAAGTTTTTAAGAAATTATAATTATTAATATTAAGTTACTGTTATAATTAAAAGAAAAGGCATGTGATTAAAAACAAATAGAAATGTTCCTAGGTAGGTACCTACTTTATAAAATTGTTCTTGTTTTTGTGATTTTACTAAACAACATTGATCTCATTGTTTGTAGCTTATTTTCTAGATTTAATAAATAATATCTATAATTAATGGCCTTTTATTGCAAGAAGAGTTTTTGATGAATATATCACAATAAATATCTTGTTACTACACTTACTTAAATCACAGTTTTTGTTTTCCTGATAATGTTCCCTTAATTTGGTAAGTGGTCAAATTGTCATGGCTGTGATGATTACAAACTGTATACATACAGTTCTACACCTTTTTCTAATCACGCGCACTTAACATGTTTTTCTGCTATCTTTCATTGAACCTTTCAGTAGTCGAAATGTAATAAGTAAAAAATTTCGGACTGAAGCTTTTGGTCCTAGCACATCGTAGAACTTACTCCTTTTTTTTGAAGTTGGTTAAAAATACCACATTATGCAATTAGCCTTACAAATATTATGAGTTACTTTCGCGTTACTTCTATGTTGTTGGAACATAGAAGTTCTATGTTACAAAGTGGCAAAATCCGCGGCCTTACCCTACTGCTTCGCAGAAGGAGGTGGCGGCTTCCCATGCTCTCTCGCTCCGTACCATGGCCTGGACCAGGGCCGGGCGCGAGAGGTCATCACTGCCAATCATGTCGCTAGGGCTGGCTCTCGCGCTGATCCAACGAGTTCCAGTGATTATTTGTATGCCGTGCTGTCCACACTATTCGCGTTACATTACACGATATATGAAATTACACAAGTCGTACACGCCTTCAGGAGAATGGGCAAGTAAGCTCGTGGTGTAATCACATTACCTACCTTTGGCTTTTCTCATCATATATTTATTATGGAAGAGTCTAAACTTCTAAAGTAGGTAGGTAATTGAGGAAATTGAAAGAAATACAGGTGGCAATCGCTTTTAAAGCGTTTCGTAAAAAAAATCTGCAACATCTTTCAACAGGATTGAGATGCTTTTCGGTACCTAGCTATGTCAGTATACATTTTTGATTTAGGTACCCATCATAGTCATCGCTGATTGTAAAGTATTTTGCTAAAATACGTATAGGTAAGTACATTCTAATATTTATTAGGGTTCCGTATGTCCGAATGAAAAATTGAACCTGTAAAGGATCACTCGTGTACGTCTGTTGCAGCCAATTTATTCCGAATCTTCTGTGACCCAAACTCTGTGTTACGTAAATAAATAAATTTTGAATATGGGGTCACTTTTGGGAAACAAATAACAAAATTTTAAAAAAATTGCACGCTCTACCGTGTGACATATCAAATGAAAGGGCTTACTGTGGGCGTCTCACGAATATTTATTTTAAAATAAATAGTTTTACTTAAGAAAATTTGAAGAAAATTGACCATTCATTCATCGTGTGGTCTGTCACGCACTTGGCCGGTTTTTAGTAAGTACGAGTCCTATATTACTTATTTACCGATAGGCAATCGATACAGAGGGCCTAGAGCCCTAGACAAAGTGACAATAAAATTGATTGTTTGTGCAGGCGACTCGCTACGAGTTTTAAAGCAACTTATAAAATCTCAGATCAGAACCTCCAAAGAAACATAAAAAAAATGGAATTATTTTTATAGTACCTTGAACTTTAAAAAAGTCGCCTATCCAGTGTGTCTAGGTAGACACACTGGATATGCGACTTTGTCAAATGATACTTACATCGCACATCACATCGTTTTGTTATTTAAATTCATGTAAAAATGAGTTCTTATGTAATTCTTGCATGAGACTCGAGACAGTTGTCCATATGAATTAATCTTTATTCGCCACGTTTTGATATTAGTTATCACAACTTCTAAAAATACCTCACTGAATGCACGGATTTACTTCATGATAGCTCAGGGGGCCTAAACCGGCCCGGCCATATTAGCAATTCTTCTAAAAGCAGTTCATTTACTTGATCCCAGCTGTCATTAGCAATTCCTCTAATTTGACAAAAGTAATTCACAATTTGTAGACCATTTTACGAATCTCCATAGAAAACTGTCAAACAGATGAATTATTTCGAAATAGGAATTACACGCAGATCATATTATGAATTGTCAGTTGGTGACATTTTGCGATGATTCATAATATTTTCATAATATGATTCTGCTAAAGGGACCGTTTTAAGCCCCTGATCCGATACCAACCGTTTTCGTGCTAAAAATAAATAAAAAGGCTCATTCCCTAATTCCATCAATAGTCGTGTTTCCTCGACTGTATTATTTTTGTAGAGCTCGCGACGTCTACGCAGGGTCTACGCAGCTTCTACTCTGTAAGCACGTTGCTTCTACGCAGCTGCTACGCTGTATCTATACGCAGCTCTTATAATCAATACAACAGTTCTGCTTAGCAACAGCGTTTTCCATCTAAAACACACAAACCTTCGCTTGTGCATAAACAATATGACTGTATGTGTAGCCGGGTGATTTGATAATTCGTATTTTCTCGAAAACCCTAGGAATTTTGCGAAAACTCGGATACTTAGAAAATTGTGAAAAACTGGGTGAAATAGGTTAGGTTAGAACTGTGACCAACTGCGGCAGCGACCGGCGCGGCGGCGAGCGCTACTTTCCAAGTTGCTCGCAGATTTTTGTCACATTTTCTAATTATCCGGGTTTTCGCAATATTCCAAGGGGCTTCGCGAAAATACGAATGATCAAATAACCCTACGACATATGCAAAGATCATTATCATGTTTTGACGTTATTTTCTATTTAGCACAATATGTAATCCAAACAGTATAATACTCTATATTTAGCTCACTAGTGACTACCTCATTAGAATATACAGATGCTATGCTAGTAATATTGGGTTCCCACCTATGAAATTGGCGTTTTTTTCTCACATATCGAGAACCTAGACACTTCTATGATTTAAAATATTCATCATTTGCTTGGCATTTTATCGAAGAATGACCATCATAGACAACTACCAATAGTAAAAAAAACCTTATTACTTATAGTTTTCTAAACATAAAAAATACCTTAAAAATGACTCTTCATTTTGTTATCATAAATGTCTGTCTTTGTTTTAACTTAGCCAAAACTTATTTTTGTCGCTCCGTTAACTTAGTTTTTAAACATTAGTGCAGAAAAGTTTTAAAACATTAGTGTGCATGGTTGTTATATAAATTAAGAAAATGTTAGTATGAAAAATGCAACTTCTTTAAAATTCTCCATACAAAACGCTGATTTCATAGGTGGGAACCTAGTAGTATCTCCAATTATTTAAGTTATAATTGCAAAGAAACATAAGGATCGTAGCAGAACTAGCAGGTGGCGTTCTGCCTACCCCCATGGAAAGAAGGCTTACATAAAACCAATTTTGAAATGAGGACTATAGATATGTACGCCATCTTTTGCATAATCAACCTATAATCTTTCCACTGCTGCGACACACACAAGCCTCCTCTCTTCGAGAGGGAGTGGGCTATAATCTACCACGCGGGCCCAGTGCGGGTTGGAGATGTCACATGTCTTTGAATATTTGGCTCTAGGACATGCCGGTTTCCTCACGATGTATTCCATCACCGTTTTGAGAGCAGTGGTGATGAAATTAATCAAATAGAAAAAATCGGTAAGATTCAAGATTAGTTTTAACATCATTTAATAATGTTTATATGAAATGAGAAGCTCGTGGCTAAGTAATAACAGCCGCACGGGTCGATCCATCAGGTTAAGCTACGCTTGCCGGGGTTGGTCCGTGGATGGGTGACCATCCATTGCATATCGAGAACCCTCCGTGTCTCGGAAAGCACGTTAAGCCGTTGGTCCCGGCTGTCATTCTTAGATTTTTGACAGTCGTTACTTACGGGTAGTCAGAAGCCCGAAACCCTAACCCTAGTCGTATAACCTTACCAAGCGGTATCGTATTACCCAGTAACTGGGTTGTGGAGGTCAGATAGGCAGTCCATCCATGTGATACTGATATTCAGCTGCATCCGGTTGGACTGGAAGCCGACCCCAACATAGTTGGGAAAAGGCTAGGCTAAACTGCAGATTGATTGATGATGAGTCTTTAAACCACCAAAGTAAACGTCAGTTCTATTGATATCAGTTTGTATGTTCATGGCGGGTTCTGCCAACCATCAGGGCTTAACCTTATAATAGGATTGGGTTTTTTCTTCGAGTTTTATGTCAATATTTGCCGATGCGTAATCTTCACTGACCAATGACCTTAATTTGTCATTTATGTCTTATATTTCACACTGAATAATATTACACATCGCTTGGTAAATAAGAAAAATTAGTCCCACGTTAGTTAAAACGTTAATTTATGTACATAAGTATATACTTTGTTTATATGTAAAATATTTACCTTCTTCCTTCAACAGTTATTCTCTATGTATTTTTCTATGTATTTTAAAATAATGCTCGAATTTCCAAGCATGTTTGAGAAAAGTAAATATTAGACTGTTTTTTCTCAAACATGCTTGGAAATTCGAGCATTATTTTGACAACCTTCTTCGAGATAAATCAAAATTGCTGTACTGGTAAAAAACAAGTGACGATGCGGCCAACAAAGTTACTATGAAAATCCATATCTGGCGTGTTTAGCGGCCAAATAAATTACTATGAAAACTCATATCTGTCGTGTTATTTAAAAATGGAACGAACTTTTTACTTCAACACACGGCAACCAAGGAGGTAACTTATCAAAGATTTTATTTAAATTTCGAATTGGTTTGCAAATAGAACAAAGAAGAAACAAATTAACATATTGGCGCATGAAAAATGATAGTTATTCGTCATTGATTCTGGAATTTCTATTTAATTTACTTAGTTTGAATTTCCGCGCGTTGTTTGAGAAAAGTACTATACAAGCCTTGGCCGCAATCAGGAATTGATGGACTCACGCATGAGTGCCTCGGCTTCGCCTCGGCCCTCATTTTCACGATCGTCCATCAATTCCCTTATTGCAGGCCGCGACAGTAATGTACTATAACTTTCATACTTAATCCATTATACAATGTTAAAACTAATATTAAATCATACCGATAATTTCTATTTGATGAATGTTACAATGCAACTAAAAGGCTTTTAATGATGATAAGCATGACAAGACGGATTATTTGTTTTTTTTTCTCAAAGTTACAGACGCTGTCAATATTATTGTACGGGGAATGTGAAAGTAGAATCATTTTGCGAGCTTACGAGTGAAAGCTTCCAGTCAGCCATATTATTGAATTAATGTTTGCAGTGAGTTCATTTCAATGTACGGACTTTGTATTCATTGATATCAATTTGCTGAGTTTAATGAACCGTAGATTATTGCTAAGTAACCGATATCAGCATTTTTTTTGACAGGAAAAGAGATGGCTACCATCTTAGAATTACAAAATCACTTATATTAAAAAATGTACCCTTCTCTTTGGGCAATAAGGCAAAAACACGTTTAATATTTTTTTAGGTACTGGCTTCTGCCCGTGACGGCATCGACGTCAATGTGTATCTTATAAGATACACAATAGACTAAAGTAACAGCCATATTTTTACATAACTCCCTCGGCCCCGACCCACCGCATCGCATCGCATCGCCCGCGCTATTACTTCGTTTTCGGATAGCGTTAATTCTTACTTTTTTTTGCTTTTTGCTTGGCCCCTAAGGGTCGTAGCGTGATGTTAAATAACCTATAGCCTGCCTCAAAAATTGGACTATGGAAAATAAAATGCAATTTTTTTTTCAAATCCTAGTGGCAGTTCCGGAGTTTTGCGCGTTGAAACAAAAAAGCAAGCAAATAACTCTTCAGCTTGACTATTATTAGTGTAGATTTATCAAAGAAGTAAATAAATAGAAACTACCTAAGTATCAATAACTTCTATAGGTAACGATTCTAAATGATCTAAGATTCCGGATGGTTCAGGAGGCTCAATTCTCGTACATAAAAAACGTTCCTATTCAAGCCGCAATCTGTCAAACTTGTCAAAAATGTAATTAAATTTGTAGAAATAATACCACGGATAGAATATATTAAAACAGTATATTGTAGCCAAAAATAATAAATTGCACTATAACATGTGAACGCGGAAAATGGCAGAGAGGAAGAAGAGTGGCGCACCAAGCGTACGAAAAAGGAATCAACGTAACTTTTTCTTAAAGGAGGCTAGATAGGTAGTGTTTGTGTTTACATAGTTCCAACAAAATTGATTGTATTTTTGACAGATTGCCAATGAGAAGAGAATGCCAACATTCTCAAAAATAACGGAACTTGCTCCCCTTGCTTTTTCGGTGTTACTGACCGTCAGCAGTACACCTTCACTAAGGTTATGGACAGTTGCAAAACCAAGATTAGTCACATTCGTTAACCTCAGCTTAGTTGATATGCGCAGCAGGTCTTAGCTGTTGCTACAAGTCTTTGTGGACAGCCGATGGCAATTTATGTGTCATGGTTAAGGCTTTTGAACTTGACGAATACCTTTCATTTCACTAACTTTTAATTGAGTAGTTACTGATGTAGGTAGATACTAAGTGTCTGATGACACTTTCTCCAGTATTTCACTTTCAATTAACATCGTGTTAATTATTTTCATACGTGTTTCTGTTAATGTAAGTGACTATAAAACTGTTATGGAGGCAAGATAAATTAAAGATTCTCTTCACTAGTATTGAAGACAAAGCCAGGCTGGCTGTGGGTGGGAAAAACCTAACCAACAGATAGAACACACCATCTTCTTCCTATTCCGGTCAGTGACTATGTTGTGGTTAGTGACTAACCAGGTGTCAGAGTTTTAAACCCGCCCATAGGCCTCTGACTTGGCTTCACATGCCGTCGAGAAATACTCTCAGGTATCCCGGTTTCCTCACGATGTTTTCCTTCACGGTTTTTGAAGCAAGTGATAATTATACAATACGCACATGAATTAATCCAAAAAGTCGGAGGTGCGTGCCTAAGTTCAAACTCGAGACCTATGACTTGGCAGCCTGACGGTCACACCACTGGGCTATCATTGCTCACATCATACGAACACACCATAATAATAGTAATAGTCCTCCAGACCAAACGGCCGTGGCGGCCAATCTCAGCGGAAACCAGCCACGGGAGTATTTATACTTAATGCACAAGTCTGCGTAGACACAGGTGCACTCACTCTTGCCTCACTCTCATAGTCCGATGGGACGGCAATCCGACACGACCGGAGAGAAATCAGACGCACGACCAGGTGCTTTACGAGGCACGGCCAGCTTCCAAACTCCGGGCTGCTACTAAGAAATTCCTAATGGAAAAACCCAACAACGCTTTTACCGACTCGGGTATCGAACCCAGGACCAGAAGCTGCTGAGTGAGAGAACGCAACATGTTATGTAAATTATACCTACAATGTAAATCAAAATGGTTTTTGTATTATTTATTATGTAAGGTATTCCTATCTACAGGCCGACCGCTGGTCCGTTCCTGAGTGAGGTAGGTGCGAAAGCTCAGTGATTCGTCACTTGTGACAACTGTCAGGGATAGTATTATGAAGTAATAATGCCAACATTATTCCACTGCGAAAATGGGATGGTGCTAGCGGCCATGTCTAGCTCCGTCACTCTCTCACACTGGAAAAATGGTGGCATTAATACTTCATAATACAGCACCAGTTGTGCTATTCTGTAAAAATCTCATCGTGAAAACTTACGTGAAGTGAGCTTGGAGTGAACTGTCACTTCCTTAGCATCAGTAGGTATCGATAACAATGACAGCTCACTCCACGCTCACTTCACCTAAGTTTTCACAGAGCGACGATTACAGAATAGCAATGCTGGTCCCGCACCACGCAGCGCAGCTAACTAGGAACGGACTCAGTTAAGCGGTCGGCCTATAGGTACCTACCTATTTATCTACATACCTAACACGGCGATGTTATTGACACCACTGTATACATTCTCCGGGTGACTGACATTCGACGCTACTGCATAATATTTATGTTCTAAGTCTCGTGACAATATTTACATAGCATAAAGGCTCTTACATACTGGCGCGATTTGTCGCGCGACGCGACGCCGCCGCATTGTTCGCCGTGAAGTTTTCTCAGAAATTGTTTTGTTAAAATTCGCGTCGCGCGACTTGTCGCGCCGGTATGTAAGAGCCTTAACTCCTTTATTCCACTAAGGGTTGGACAGAGGTGTAAGTATAGTACACCCACATTGCGTCCCATTTAATAAACAGGGGGCGAGCCGATTGCACAAATCCATACTCCGAACTCTTACTGAGAAATTCCAGATGAAAACCCAGTGACACTTTGCCCGACCCGGGAATCGAACCCAGGACCTCATGCAAAGCAGTAACGCTTCCGACCACGCACTAGCCTAGCTAGGATTATACGAAGCGAAATTGCACCCTAATTGCGTAACACACGATCAATCACAATCTGAATCATTTTGAAGGATATTGCTAATGCATTGCTTCATTTATATTCGAAAGATGTGTTTGTCAACAACGTAAATAACGCAATGAATATTGTGGAACTGTCAAAATTAAACAGATTGTGATTGATTGAGGGTGCTGAATTAGTCGACGGGTGAAACGGTTACCTCGTAAGTACATGTTTATTGACTTACTGTATCGATAAGAACTGAGACGCAGAACAATAATTAAAACAAGACAATAAAAAAATAGAAATTGCCTGCCTCTATGATAATTTTAACAAGTTTACAACTTGTCCTCGAAAATGATTCAGATAGTGATTGATCGTGTGTTACGCAATTAGGGTGCTGTTCACTTTCTCAAAATGTGCAAACTTACAAGATTTATGCAAAAATAAACAAAATAATGAGCTGCTTCCTTAATTGCTTTTTCTTCAAGTGTGTTGACTTGAGGATTAGGCACTTTATTTAAACGAACTTAAAGGCTCTTACTTACTGGCGCGACTTGTTGCGCAACGCGATGCCGCCGCATTATTCGCCGTGAAGTTTTCTCAGAAATTGTTTTGCGCGACAAGTCGCGCCAATATGTAAGAGCCTTCAATCTTGTCATAATTCGATGCTCAAATAAATACCAGAAATGTAATCGCAGAGATATTTTAAATGTATTTTTCTTTGGGACCCTACTCGGTAGGCATGGTAAAGATATTAAAAGTTAAGGTTGATAATGCTAATGTATTGATTTAGGATTTTTCGTATGTGCTCAGGGCATCAAAAACACTTACTTTATCCTTGTTTATTTACCAAAGCATTTATGATTTTTGTAAACGTGACTGCATATCCCAGACGGTCAACAAAGTCAGCATTTCCCTATCTTTAATTTTTTATGAACCGAAGGTTTCGATACTACCATAGATGCATTTTTTCGTAATGATTTACGAAAAAATGCATCTATGGTAGATATTTCGTCACGGTAGGCAAAGGGGTTATCGTGTTCAGCCAACAGACTCCGTGAGGTTTTGTAACGTTGTGTAGTAACACCAAAAATTATAGCATTTATGCAAATATCGCGTTTCGTTGTTAAAATGTTAGCTAAGTTTCGAGAAGCATTTATTTGAATTTGTCCTTGAATGACATTTAATAGCTATTTCTATTTAGTTCCAGACTTCGTACAAATATTGCAAATCTTATGTAGTCTTTCAAATTAATTAGCTTTTTACACCAAACCACAGACCAAACTTTAATCATTTATGATATCCAATAATTAGTAGGTAGCAGATAACAATACCTACATACAAAAAAAAAAAAATGCAAGTTGGTATAGGGATTATTAAATTTTCATGACGCAAGTCTTGCTCTATCTATACTTATACTATTGCGCATGCGCACATCTGTCTTAAGGCTCTTATATACTGGGGCGATTCGTCGCGCGACGCGACGCGCCGCCGCGCGCCGCATTGTACGCCGCGAGAAATTGTTTTGTAAAATTCGCGTCGCGCAACGAATCGCCCCAGTATGTAAGAGCCTTTATAGTGTTTTTGCTTATTTACAATGTTTTTATCCTACGAGTATGTTAGTATCTAATTAAAAACAACAATTGATCGACTGCTTATTAAATCTCCATAATTTTTCTTCGAAAAATGTTTGTATTAAGATAGATGTTATATGATTGTTGTAACGCTGACTTTCTTGAAATATCAATGGGATTTAGGTACGATCTTTGTCTGAATTGTGTCATAAACTGATAAATTACGGATTCACGGCAATATCTACGTTTCTGTTCCACCTTCCACCCATCCGTGAATCTTAACGTGATTTTCTCTGAAAACGTCTGAACAGTGTTCTTGAACGTTCATACGTAGACGTACCTCTATGTACGTACAATTATCATAACGAGAGCCTGCGCAAGCGCACGAATATACCTATAGTGTTATCAAGGTATAATCATAAGATTCTACTAAAAGATAATCGTCAGACTTCAGAGTAGGTACCTACCTAATTTGATTTATCCTAGATTTATCTTTTTCGATGGTGCTAGGTAGGTATGGAAAATGTTTTTGTAGAGCATCATACTTCAATTTGTAAAATGTACATAAGTAATAAACAAAATTGATAGGTACACGTGTATAAATATTATGGCACTAGTAGACGAGAACTGCATTGAGCAGCAGAATAGGTACCTACTTTTCACCCAGCGCTTGCTTTATTCGTTGAAAACTGACATTACTGACACCCATCTTTCATGGTCCTTCAGGGTACCTAAATATTCGCAAATTCTTCTAATATGGGAGCTAGAACCCAGTACCCTAGTAAGTACCTACGAATTGATGATACAGAAAATAACGCGGTCAATTTGTGACTGGAGACGAGAACTATTTCTCAATTCGGTAGCGCGTCCGTTGACCATGACACGTGTCGCTCGTCTGTTAGGGTCCTAAAAGTCCTAATGTTATCATTATCTTTTCGGTAGCAGATTTAATTTGTCTTTTCTTATCAATAATGTAATTCATTATATTGTTATAAGTACACTTGCTCGCGTGTAGAAAGTGATTAAAGCGATTAGTTAAGCGGATGGAGATTACCTCAGAACACAACATGTATACTTTGTTGAAGAACAACAATAAAATACACAATTTCAACAGCTGCAGTTAAATGCGAAATTTATTTCTGGTGAGCAAAAAATTTCACAAAGACAAACCAATTATTATTCATGGCTCTACAAACTCGGAGATTTTGTATTACCTTACCTTATTACCTTATATAACGTATCGTTTCATACTTCGTAATGTTTGAGTGCAATAATTATTATTGAATTCTTAATAGATGAACAGCAATAGATATTGTTAAATCTTCAGAAAAACACTAGAGATAGATACCAGGCAATCGATAGGTATCAAGAATGTCTGACTTTTTTTAATGGTTTGTTCAAATCAGCTTATGGTTGGCCATTCTTGTGCTTTGCATATATTATATTGATAACTTTTCACTCCTAAAATGTAAAAAAAAAATGTAGGTACTGTGCCTGTAAATGGTTTATGAAATACTTACTTACTTAAGTAAATGCAAAGAGTTTATAAACAGGTCCATATATAATGATTAATTAACAGGCAACAAAAGGCTTACGAACAATAAGAAGTCGGTCTCATGAGGATTTTTTATTTAATCACTTATGCACTTGACGTTTTACACTTCCTGCTGTGCCAAGAACAATCATAAAAAAATGGGGCTTGTAGCTAAGTAATTACGGCCACACGGATCGATCGATGCTACGCCAGTCAAGGCTCTATGGATGGGTAACCATCCACCATCCACCTCCGTGACGTTTACCCCAGCTGCCATTCGTAGATCTTTGACAGTCGATACGGTCAGCTTAAAGTCTAACAACCAGTCTTGACGAAGGGTATCGTGCCATGCTACTCAGTAACGAAGGAGTTGTGGAGATGAGATAGGCAGTCACTCTATGTAAAATACTGGTAGGAAGGTATTCAACTGCATCCGGTTAGACTGGAAGCCGTGCTTCTGGGTACCCGTAACAAATGACAGCCCCGGGAGTGCTTTTTGAGGCACGGAGGCACCTCGATGTATAATGGCCGCGGATTGGTCCGCGGAGTACCGACTCCCACGAGCCCCTTTATTACTCTCAATGTTGGCAGCAAAAAAGAAAAGCGTTAATAAGTCTGTTTTAACACAAAAACCGTTTCAATCCGAAGTAATTGGAACACAATCGTACGATTCCCACAACTCACAACACGTCCTTTGTTTCATAAACATTGGCATTGCTGGACGATTATGGCAAACGTAATGGGGGTCTCACCTACTCATGAGTACTACTACACCATTCAATCATTGTGCCAGGCACATCCTAGCCTTGAGGGCTTCATGTCGTTTAAACAACGGTATAGTCGTAACTCGTAATTATTTGCCCAATGACGCGTCGGACCCTTTTGTTTTAATAAATTAATTTCCCATTATAAAATTAATTTTGCATTTTTGATTTAACTACAGAAGTTTCTTTAGCTGTGATGTCGCTAGTCACTACATCTTTTTTTAACAACCAGTGTTTATTTTTTACTTTTCTGAGGTAATATTTTGTCTGCTCTTTGTCTACTTAGTAGTCGAGCCATCAAGGACACCAACCATAAAATTGCGAAATATTTGGTTATTAGCTTGTATTCAAAATGTTCAAAAGTCACAAAATAAAATCCTTACTAATATTATAAATGCGAAAGTAACTCTGTCTGTCTGTCGCGCTTTCACGTTAAAACTACTGGACCGATTTAAATGAAATTTGGTACACAGATAGTCTAGAGCCTGAGAAAGGACATAGGCTACTTTTTATCGACATACCACGCGGGCGAAGCTGCGGGCGGAAGCTAGTATTCAATAAAAATAAACGTTATCTTTTTAATAAATAAATATTATTTTCACAAGTGCCACTAACAATGCATGCACGTACCTACATGCGCGCGATGTTTCATCATAACATTCATACTTAGTATAACTGGCATTTTCCGCATCCTGGGGTAGTATTATGAAGTATTACTGCCATCATTATTCCACTGCGAAAACGGGATGGTGCTAGCGGCCTTGTCTAGCTCCGTCTCTCTCTCACACTGGAAAAATGGTGGCATTAATACTTCATAATACGGCACCTGGACTTGGACATAGCCCAGAACAGCTTGCATCAAACTCATATCTAAAAATGTCAAATTTGTCATGCCTCGAATATTCTAATTATATTAGAATAAATTCCATTCGATTATTCTTCACGACGACGTATACGCGGCTACACATGAAGCTATACACTTCCAGTTTAAGCTGACTTCGCAATGTACGGAAATCCTATACAATGCGAGATCAGCATAAACTGGAAATCTATAGCTATATGTGTAGCCATGACGAATATTCTAATCCCATTAGAATGATAGTCGTGTGAAAATATTATAAGAAATCTAAGGAAATGACAGAGCAGAGCACTACATAAAGGTTAGATGAATGAATCCTTAACTCTGAGTCTAACCGTCAATCCTAGTACAGTATACCCAAGTAGGATTTTATTTTCAAACACCCTTTTTTTTTTTTTTTTTGAGGGTGTGAAGTCATCCAATGACTTCTCTCGCTCTGGGCGGAGCGGAAAAGCGTGTCAGACTTTTACTGACTAAAATCCACCCGTGTTCCTTCATTTGCCTGTTGCCAAGGTCCCGGTATCCCTTTCGGACTTTCCCGCAACCCTGGCAGGCATCGGTCCGAGCCCTGTTGTGGGAACATGGGAACCAACGGCAAGTCCAAATAAAGATAATCAAGACTAAATTACGGTAGCCAGCGACAAAAACATTAAATAAAATTAGCAAAAACATTACCAACAGAAATAAACAAAAATGAAATAATTATTTCTACTTCTTGCAGGTGTACTACGATTATCATGAAATTTAATGACCGAACGTCTAGGTATTTATGTAGGTACCTATTTATACATAACGTCATTATGTTTTTGCAGGTTTTACACAATTTACTAAGGCGGTCTACAGTATTACAGTACGCGCCAAACTTTATTATGAGCTCACGGAAGTTGTACGCGGATGGCCTAGGCTAAAAGTACCTATATGAATAGCTAATTATTATTGTGATATACAAATCAATGCTGGTAGGCATAAGTTCCTAATGTTATTTAAAGTTATGTTATGTAATTAGCTATTAAATACTTTTGATAGCGATGTGATATGATACTCTTTTTTATATACTTATTTGTACATATTATTTTTATAATTTTAAGACTGTGAGCTCAAATTAAGTTAATAAATATTAACTTGGAAATTTAACGTCAAAGTGTATACAAAAAAAACCTTGTTAGTAGCTTCAATATTTCTAGCTTGGTTCGAAAAGAAAATACTAGGATTGAAACTGCTTTCAAAAGTTACGAAATAATTTTGATGTAGCATGAAGTACCTAGTTCTCAAACTATTCTGTCACGCCTAACTCGAAGATTAAGAATGTGAAATCATAGATTTCTATCAATTTTTAAATTAGTAATAAAGTGCTGAAATTACTGCACATAATGTTACGATATTAGTTTTATTGGGAAGATATAGATAAGAGTCGTTGGAAATACATTTATCAAGATGAAAGATTCACTGCGCTTGCGCAGTCAAACATCAGAATTTAGAATATTACCCAACATTCATAAATTAATAATTGAAATACTTTTATGACTTGTCTAGTAAGTTCTTAGAAGACCAATTTTTGTACCTATTTCATTTATTTAATCAATTTTACGTAGGTAGGTTCCTACCTACTCATACATAATTAATTCATTATAATCATTAGGATATAGATAGGATTAATAGATTATTATATAATGTAGTTATGTGTATTTATTTTTGCATATATTTATATATATAAAGGTTTATTAAACAGGGTTACTGGTAACTCGACGTATTCCTTGCAGGATGTCATAGTAGGGTTAAAATGCAACAAATTAAGCCACCAAATGTTCTACCGAAATTCAGTTTTTTTTTTTTGCACTATACTACATTTTTTATGAAGTAATAGCAAAAATTACAAAAAATTTAATGTTTTGTTAGTGATATTTGCCAAAGTTTTAGGCATTATTGAACTTTTAATTATTAACAAAGGTCTGCTACGGCGTCAACTATGATAATAACTTAAATTTCAGTACAGTCGCACCGTAAATCATTTTTAAATTGGTTTCAAATGGTTTAATCTGGGATTTTTCATTAAAAAACTAAAACTCTTAACTAATTCAAAAACTACTGAATTTCGGTAGAACATTTGGTGGCTTAATTTGTTGCATTTTAACCCTACTATGACGTCCTGCAAGGAATACGTCGAGTTACCAGTAACCCTGTATATATATACTAGATCATGCCCGCAACTTCGCCCGGGTGGATGTCGATTATTATATACTAAATCCTTACTCGAGAACCACTCTATCCATTGCTGAAAACAGTATGAAAATTGGTGCAGTACCTACTTTTTGAGTTTATCGCGTACAGCGTAAGACTTTGTTTTATAATATGTAAGGATATATAGTTTTAATAGGTTTACGTATTTAAATAATATTTATTCGACAATTTTCGCTATTGCACCTACCACTGTTTGTCTTTACATCACCTAAAGGTTGACTGGTAGAAAATGCCTTCGGCATTAAGTCCGCCTCTGTACATTTGTGTTCTTAAAGTATTGAATAAATAAATAAATTATCTACATACCAAATCACTCTAGCTGTGGGTTTAAAAAATTACAACACATAAAAATACTGTGTCTTACAAAACTAGTTTTTGGTTTCTGAACCTAACAACCAGTTTGCAACCGATCGAGTCATGAATACAAATCACAGAGTACTTCTTATATCCTTATCCTGACTTAGTATAAAACAAAGTCCTCCGCCGCGTCTGTCTGTCGTCCTGTTCGCGTTAAACTCAGAAACGACTGCACCGATTTCCTTGCTGTTTTCACCAACGGATAGAGTCGTTTTCGAGAAAGTTTTAGTTTGTAATAACCGATATCCACGCGGGCGAAGCCGCGGGCATCAGCTAGTAATGGATAAAAATATTAAATTCGGTGACCTATTGTAACGTGATTTTATAATATTCGGGGGTTCGGAAAAAACACGAAATATCACAAGGGGGAGGCAGGGTTAAGTGACTTTAACACGTGTAATTAATTATTTCGTTGAACGTGTGATTTCTAAACCGGAAAGCAGCGCGTGACGTTGAATCGCCGTTGCCAGGCAACGATTACATCTGTATTTAAAGATAATAGTGGATTGTATCATAAGGGAGCAAAATAATATTTCTACGGCGAGGGCGCTTTTTTGAATCCAGAGCGAAGTGAGGAATTTTAATTCTATTTAGTAGAATCCTGAACGTAGCGAGGGATTCAAAGTACGTCGCACGAGCCAAAAATATATTTTGCGCCCGAGAGATACACTCTACTTTTCATCACCCACTATGAGAAAATAAAAGGCGCCTCATATTTTAACCACGCTTGCTCAAGACGGGTTGGCTATTACAGGTTTATAATTATTAACTACAAGTTCAGGTTTCCCCATCATGTTTTCCCTCACCGATGTTAGTAATGTCCAAAATAATCTCACAAAAAAAACCCACCGACTTCCAAAAAAAAAAACACTAAAAAGTGAAAAATTACTTTAATTTTGGAAGTCGTCATTATTCCGATAAATTATGTATCTTTTTGTGTAGTAAATAACACAAAATCTTGCATCGCGCAATGGGAGTTTACCGCGCGATCAACATTATACAAGATTCCAACATCAATCGTTGGGCAGTTGCCTTGATCCTCTCTTTTCAATAGAGGATGAGTGAACTTTCCACCCTGTTCCTCAATCTCTAAATTCTGAATCCAGTTAGACTGGAAGCCGACCCCAACATATTTGGGAAAAAGCTAGGCAGATTGATTTTATTTTACGTCGGTCCTAACACTTCCCAGTACCCACACGGCGCTACTATGGGCCGTCGCGCGTCGTACCAGTCAGTCTTTATTCGAACAATATTGGCGCTGAACACTAAGATGTTCCAAATTTAAAAAGTGCGCGGAAAAGATAATTGCTGCGCACTTATTCTTTGCCGCGCACTTATAAAGAGGATTAAAAACTCATTACTGCCCGCTAAAAGTTTCTTATAGAAAACACTACCTTTGGGTGCACTTTAAGGCGAACCAAGTCGTCTTTTTCGAATAGATGGGATGAAAAATATTTTACTTAAGTATTGACATTGTACCAAAAAATACACGTGATTACTGGTAGGGTTAGGGTTGACTAGGTACCACCAACCCCTCCCGGGTTAAAAAGTTGCTTAAAAACATCATGTGATTGATAGACGAACCCTTAGCGTCATTAAATGTAAAAAAAGTCAAAATCAAAGTCATGTGGACTCTGATCGTTTTTAGGGTTCCGTAGTCAACAAGGAACTCTTAGTTTTGCCATGTCCGTCTGTCTGTCTGTCTGTCCGTCTGTCTGTCTGTCCGTGGCTTAGCTCAGAGACGACTCTTAGTGCTAGAAAGCTTTTGGTATGGGTATAAATATAAATTACGCCGACAAAGTGGTAAATAATATCGTAAAAAATATTTTTTTTAGGGTACGTCCCTTACACGTACCTAAAGTGGTGAGTTTTTTTTTCTCGTCCATCCCATGTTGTGGGGTATCTTTGGAAAGATCGTTTAAAAGTTTGTGAAAACCATTTTTGGATCCAGGGATCCGTTTGCGAAATATTAAGGTTTAAAGTGCTAACTTTTGTTAGAGTCAAGTGTGTCCCCCCCTGCCAGCTAATTGGTTGGAGACACGTGGAGATTTGACAGGTTTGTTCACGTGATAAGCACACCCAATTGAAATCCAAAAGCTGACAAAAACTCTTGGACGTCATCATCATTAAAATATGACGTAGATCATTCTTTAGACCTACAACAATAAACATTAATCTGAATCAGAAAACATGTTCGTATCTACTCGTTTAATACCTAGCCTTTAAAGAAAATTAAGTATCTAGTAAAATTATAAGTACCTAATTATAACAGCGCAGGTTAGTACATAAGCTACGCACGCTGTTAACTTATATATTTTCTTTTAAATTAAAAATATTCTTACTTACAAAATATACATAATTAAGTATGTAAAATAAAACCAGCCAGTTGGCAAGATTACAAAAATTATGATGCATTAATGCTTAATTGATATCAAAACTCAGTATAATATAGTGGGAAAAATATATTATTTTACCGGGTAAGATAAAAACTATCTGAACAAAATGGCCGTCATGACATTTCCCGAGAATCATCATAGAATTATCTTAGAGCTGTGCACCTGTGTTCTAAATATACATTACGAGGTTTTGTACCCATCAAGTAAATAAAAACAAAAAACAATGATGTTTTTCATTACGAGGTTTTCACTGCACGGTGACGATATATTCAAGGCTAACTATACTCAAACCAATACTAGGTTATTCACAGCATTAAATAATGCATGCAGTAAAACAATAGGTACTTATCTTCTTTCCAGATCTTTGTCACAACTTTCTTTAAAGTTTATCCCACGTGCATTGATTCTTTCAGTTTAAAAGAAAATAATGATGTCTGAAAATTTCTTTCTCCTCATAAAACTTACATGCAATTACCTGAGGTGAAAGATATTGTTATCATTATCTAGTAAATAAGGTATAGTCAACATCGCAATTCCTTCAACAATTTCAGTGAATTGAAATAGCACTAGAAATGATACTGTCTAACAGCCAGTTTCTTCATCAAAAGTAACAGTCAACTGTTCTTCCGCGCTGTTGGATTTACAACCCTCGCCTCAGCGCCGAGGATGAAAATACAACAGTGCAAAAGAACAGTTGACTGTTACTTTGGCTGTTACTATTGATGGAGAAACTGGCCGTAAGTGTCACTTATACAAATAAGTAGATCTTGTCGTTTTATGATTTATAAGTGACATTCAACCTTAGGGTTTGAGTGTATTAATCAGTACCAGCATTGCTATTCTGTAACCATCTCACCGTGAAAATTTTGGTGAGGTGAGCTTGAAGTGATCTGTCACTGCCTTAGCATCAGTAGGTATCGAAGACAATGACAGCTCACTCCACGCTCACTTCACCTAAGTTTTCACTTTGAGATGGTTACAGAATAGCAATGCTGGTCGACCGAGCTCTGCTCGGGTGAAAATAGATGAACTTATCATCCAGGATTATCAACTTTGTATCACATTCCCGAGGCTGTTAAAATACAGAAAACGAATTTTCCCAGATATTAGACCTAGCTAGATCGATCTATCGCCCCGTAAACCCATATTGCAAATTTCATCGAAATTGTTGCAGCTTTTTTCGAGATCGTGATTACAAATATATAAGTAGGTACATATATATAATATAATTATGTATACACAATAATCGCTAATTTAACGGTATAGGATAAGTATTAAATTTATAAATTTTATTTCGTAATCAACAGGTTTTAACAAATGGGATTGCCCTTTGGGTTCTCAGGAGTCTTAGGGGATGAGTTTCAGAAATACGATGATACATCTAATTACATGGTACTTACCTTTACATATAAACAGAAGTCTATACCAAAAAGTTCTAACTTTAAAAATTACGAAATACTATACAAACTTTCAACCCCTATTTAACCGTTAGGGGATGAATTTTCAAAAGTCCTTCATAATAAAAGGAACTCTTGTGCAAAATTTCATGCTTCTAAACCCAACAGTTTAGGCTGGTACGTTGTCTGTCAGTGAATCAATGAATTTACGATTTCTATTAAGTAGATGCGGTTCATTGTCCGCGAAGCACGCAGAATAGTTAAACAGTTTAATGACCGTGACCCATAATGTAGGACTGGAAAAGAATTAAACTGCTTAAGTTATTAAAAATCGAATCAAACTCTCAAACTCAAAGCATTTATTTCAAATAAACCAATTACAGGCACTTTTGAATTGTCAAGGGGTCGGTCAGTCAGAAAGATGAAGCTAGTTGCCCATTCCAAAGCGTAGGTTCCTATGGAGAAGAACGGGCAAGAAACTCCACGTGCACTCTTTTGAATCAGAATATTGTTACAATATATTGGTTACATCATTCATGTTGAAATTATACATGTGAGTACAATGTCCGTCCGTAAAAAGATAAAAAAAGAAACAAAACAATTAAAATAGATTAGAATAAGCCGTGGCAGCTAAGAGATGACCAGTCCCTACTGATGGCGCCCGTTCACGAACATGACGCATGGATCAGCACCATTTAGCTCAACCATTTTGAAGGGAACTTAATGATCCAACACAACGAATGAAATAATATTCCATTTTGCGTAGGCTCTACTTTTTTTTCTCATGTTTTGTTTTTACATGCAGCCGTATAATGTCCTAGCTATAAATATCTCAGCAACGGCTTATCCTCCGTCAGAAGTATCCATGGAATAACCCGGCAATTACAGGTTATGTAGGTGCATTATACGTAGGTAGATAGTTTTTTTTTTTTTTAAAGTTCATATTGCGGCTTCAACCCAGCGAGTGGAAGATTCTGTGAAGAGAGGCCTCCATGATCCTAAACGTTGCTTAAAGTTAAGTAATGATTAGCGACTGTTTAATCATACATTTTTAACGTTTGAACGTCACTTAACTTTAATCATCGTTAATGAATAAGCCCCTTATTGTCCGGAAATCATATACACTGCGAGATCTACTTATAGGTAGGTACTGGATATGTATAGCTTGCTATACAACGTGTAACAGAATAAGCGCAAGACCTGAAAGTAGTTTGCTCAGAATCGGCTTCTGAATCGATTTCCGTCATTATTTATATATGTTATTTTTTTATGAAAAAATCTTTTATTTAACTGATATTAGAACCATTGCGTCATAACAAGGTAATAAAATATTTAATTTAAGGAATTTTAAGCCTTAATATAAAGCCTATTTAAATACATAACCAAATTTGTAATACGCTCATAGCTATCCTCGTTTCATGTTTAGTCAGGACGTCTATTTTATAAAAAATAACTAGGTGTGGTTTAATTAAATTAAATTACAGATATTATTTTACTCTTATAATTTAATATTCTAATTGGGGTGTATGAGCTCTTGCGTTTATTCCGTTACACGTTGTATATCCGTGTGTAAATGATGCAATAAGCATTAATTAATTAGATATACATATAGATAATTATGTATTTTTTTTATAATAGCAACTTTTAAACTTTTAATGGCAGTTGAATTAATGATCTTGCAGTTTTTGTATCAAATAACAATAAATAAAATATTAGATAATTAGACAGAATTTATTAATTATTAAAATATTATTCAACGTTGCTATGTAAGAAAAAGAAAACAACATTTCACAAGAAATATTTGCTTATTGTAGGTATTATATGATAAAAAATATTTTTTTAAGTATTACATAAGTAATCCATAGATTTGATATAAAATGTATTTGTAATCTTTAGATACTGACTGGGGGTAAAAAGTGGTCAAAATTTTTTTTTGCAAATAGACAGGTTAGATAATTATTCAATTATCTGTTGATAATATACCTACTTACGTAATTAATACGATATGTTATCAAAAACGTGATAAAATTGTTTTGCGTTCGGTTGCGTATTAAATAAGTATGGCTTAATAAAAACATTTTTGTCTCTGCTTGATACTTACTTACCATTAAGGTAGGTATTGACAGACACAGATAGGATTTTTTTTTTTTTTAGATATTTGAGTATTTCTAATAGTAGGTTTAAAAAAATAATTGAATGTCTTCAATAGTTACCTAACCGAGTCCAAATTAGGTAGGTAATTATACGGTTCTGAAATTAAATATTTATTAAATTATAAATATTTTTATTATTAAATTATTTCCAACCAAATGAATTATTTTCCTTTTTTTTCTTGTTACTTATTCGTATTTTAAATGTTGATGTGACAATAACTAACTTGAATTTCTAACAACTGAAAAAGTCGACATAAACTCTAAAGAACGTATTTTAATAAGCCGCATGGGTCGATCCGTCAGGTTAAGCTACGCTTGCCGGGGTTGGACCGTGGATGGATGACCATCTTTACATAACGAAACTCCTCAATACGCATGAAAGCACGTCGATAGGCCGCTGGTCCCGGCTGTCATTCGTGGAACTTTTACAGTCGTTACGTGTCCTCAGAAGCCCGAAAGTCTGACAACCAGTCTTACCAAGGGGTATCGTATTGCCCAGTTACTGGGTTGTGGAGGTTCGATAAGCAGTCGCTCCATGTAAAACACTGGTATTCAGCTGCATCCTGTTAGGCTGGAAGCTAACCCCAATATAGTTGAGAAAAAGCTAGACAGATTGATGTTAAAACAATTTTAAAGCTCCAATGGCCAGCGCTAAGCACCTATGCATTATTTTATGTGACCACAGTATTTAGGTACGGGTACTGAAAATTACTGTAAGTAATTTAATGAAATTGAATTAATTACCTACCTACCTAGTTACAGCTACAAACGTTTTGATTGGTTATAGTTACCTACACTTAAATGTTACCGTGCATTAGATACCCATACTTACCTACTTATTCTATGGTTCCTATGAATTAATTTCATATTAAATATACAACTATCATTACATTGATCATAGTATCCAAAAATAAAAAATAAATTAGTTTGATTTTAATTTTAATGTACCTAGGCATGTCGGTTTAGGTAGGTATATTTTTATTTAACCTTGACCTACAAGACGACCCACTGACCACATAACGGCCAATTTTGGAATCATATAAAAAATACTTAACTTTGATTCATAAAACTAAATATTTTAAATAATTTCACTTACCATTCCAATCCAACAAAAAAATCTCAGCACTGATCCGGAATGATATACAGAATATTTCACACAAATCTTACGCAAATTATTAATTACGAAAACTTTTTTCATTTACTACTTTTACTGTTCCGAGGGTGCGATAGTTCCAGAGCTCGACAACGCAACGCAGGCGAACGCGGTGCCGGCTAGCTACTTTGTGAACGTGGGCAGACGCGGACTAAGCGACCGCGGCTATCACGCAAACGGAAACGTAACTCCGCGGCTGCTCCGAGTATTCCAACAGTGCGGTACCGTGATTGTGTCAAAATACTAAAGCTGGGATTCCACTGAAAGCACAGCGGGCTCCGTACGGACTGCTGAGCCCCTCCGTGAAGGTATCCCGCGAAATACAAAAGTTACCTTTTTTTTTTCACGAAATCACTCCTGTACTGCAGGAAAGCGCGAGGAAAGATGTTAGACATCAAAAACAAAATCAAGCAGTGCATTACTGGCGACGAGAAAGTCACACAGACCATAATTATGTGTACGCATTTATAATAAAATTCCAAAAGAAATGAAATTGTTATTTAATATTAATTCTTTTAAAAACAGACTCTATAAATGGCTGAATGAACATAATTTTTATGACATTAAGGATTTTTTTGACATTAAATTATAATTCACAAATAATGATATACTGGATCGTCGATAATGTTTATAATTTTGACATTTTAATTTTATAATTATTGATTTTATTGATTTCCTTTTTTTTAATTTAAGTTATGTTATGTAATATTATAGAACTGTTGCGAATAATGTTTACTTTTATAATGTTTTCTTTTATTATGACTTTTTGATTTTGTTCGTGGAGATTAATTTCTGACATGAAATAATATTATGTTATGATGATTGTATTGTGGAGAATGTTTTATAGCTTTGACATTTTATTTTTAATTACTATTTGATTCTGAGTTTTTTGCATGCAATTGATACACGATGTTGTATAGCTAAACATGTGGACGATATTATATTACCAAACTGTAACACCTTTATACCATGTTTAAGGCAAATAAAGACTTATCTTATCTTATCTTATCATAATTATTGTGAACAAAATATGATTTATGTTTGATGGCGGTGGCATATTTATGTACTGAGATGATTTGCTTAGGTGTTTGTGGTTTTTGTTGAAGCCATGTTATTTCATACTAATATTATAATTTCGAAAGTAACTCTGTCTGTCTGTCTGTATGTTACCTTTTCACGCCTAAACCACTGAACAGATATGGAAAAAAATTGGCAAGGAGATAGATGGCATCCTGGGAAAGGACATAGGGTGGTTTTTATCGACATAGGACGCGGGCGAAGCCGCGTGCGGAAGCTAGTTAGATAAAAGAATATCTTTGAAACCTTTAAAGGCTTAACTTGGAGATAGCAAGAGCCAGATGTTATAGGTTTTAGCCAACCTAGGCTGTCCAATTTTGAGGTCCAAGTTGGACCTCAAAACCTACACCGGGAGATATTTCGTATAGGTATGCTTTCTACTTAGGTATTTACATTTTACTAACCGACTTCCAAAAAGGTGGAGATTCTATGTTAGTCTGTGTGTATTTTTTTTCCACCCATATAGTTAAAACTTTACGTAATAGTGCAAGTAAACCAATATAGCTTGAGCGTCACAAAATGAAATCATGTGATAAATGAAAAATTGCAAGATTTTATTCTGCATGCGAGTGATTTTGACTGTATTCGACCAACAGTCGATGGAAAAAAAATGGTTTATTGTCCAGGTAATACAATCAGCAGGTTTACAGGTTATACAATATTACCTATAAGCAAGATTTTACTAGGTTACAATATTTAGTAGGTTCGCAGGTTACAATATTACCTATACCTAGGTTACACAAATTGTTTACCAGTGAGCCCCAAACTAGACAGTTAGTCTGTATCTTGGGGCAAAAATAAGACATGATTATTTAAACTAGACTACCTCGTTGGTTTAGTGGTCGCAAACGCTACTGCTGAGCATGAGGTTCGATTCCCGGGTCGGGCAAAGTGTTATTGGGTTTTTCCATCTGGAATTTCTCAGTAGCAGCCCAGAGTCTGGATTTGTGCCCGGTTGATGGCAATAGGCTCGGCTCCTGTTACAAGGGACTTAAATTATTTCGACTGTGGGTTAATTTTAACTACTGAGAATAATTCAAATACTTATGTATCAATACAGTAGAATTATTCTTATAACTTAGTTAGAATTACTTTTTTTAAACTATGCACTATAAAATAACATATTTCGCTACTTACCTACCTATGTTCATATGTATCAACATAGACCTGCAATACATGACTGACATTCACCTTGTAAGTGGGTACCAACTAATTTTACACAAAAAAGAATAAATTATTACTTACGTGGCCATGTAATTTACGTTTTTACACAACAAACAGTAACGTCTATTAAATAACATTAATGCTTTATTTCTTTGCATTGCCTTACGGAGTTACTAGAGCAGATAGAAAAACAAACATTGTAATTTTGAAACAATGTAATTGTGCAGACTGTTCCAATATGTGTGCAATTCGTCGTTACACAGATATGCACAACGACCTATGAAATCTGCAGGTTTTTAGAGCAAAGTATTTTCATTTTTACTTAAATGTAAACTCACGACTTCTTTCCATGAGGGTAGGCAGAAACTCAGAACGCCACCTGCTACGATCCTTACATACTCCTTTTGCGTCCTTTACGTTCATAGATTCATCTGGGTCATACACGCACGCTGGTTGCGAGCTCTACGCCCTGACCTTATTTTCATTTCTGCTGGATTTTATCTTTGCAGTATTACTACCTACCAAAAAGGAGAGTTAGGTACTCAATTCTAACTTTTTCTATCTGGCTCTACTTACTCATCCTAGTCACTAGAAAGCTCCTGCTCTACATTTTCTAATGCTCACATTCTTGATAAGTTAAAAACTTAATTTCCTTGAAACTTTACTCAAACGTTACTCAAAATAGGGGTACGATAACGTTACGTAATAGCGTTATGTATA
Organism: Lithophane leautieri; assembly: GCA_949152455.1. Classification (NCBI taxonomy): domain Eukaryota; kingdom Metazoa; phylum Arthropoda; class Insecta; order Lepidoptera; family Noctuidae; genus Lithophane; species Lithophane leautieri. Next base: position 7,596,983 of record OX424462.1, on the reverse strand, counting down.
GATCCAGTAACCATTTACGAACTAATTGCTTGGCAATATAACGAAAGTCTATCGGAACAAAATCTTCAACTCTAAATTTAGTTATGATCCGGGGGGAACGGTAGAAATTATCGTTACTGGAACTATACGTAACGGTATTTTAACGTTGATTAGCAACTAGAATCAATTATATTTCTTTGTTTTTCATTGACGTTCAAAAGTGCATTTTATGTGCCTATTTGAAATAAATTATTTGACTTTGACTTTGATTCAATTCCCTGGCCATTAGTAGGTACCTACTAGAGTAAACTACGATAATATGGCGCGCCCCTCCAAATTACTGTTTCAATGTGTGTAGTCACATCCGTTTAATCACATCAAATTAGTGGATTTGTTTTGTTTTACGGCCGTCTCATTACGCACACATGCGTCGTGAGTCTTGGTGGCGCTTTGTAAATACTTTCACAAACACTTTCAAACTTTTTGAATTTTGGAGGGGCGCGCCATGTTATCGTAGTTTTACTCTACCTACCTTTAAATAATAAGTAACTCGCTACGAGCCACAGAGCAATACACTAGCTACGAGCTATGGTCTATGACAGCTACGAATCTACGACCATATGCCACTTTCTTTTTAACCGACGAAAGAAAAGGAGGAGGTTCTCAAGTCGACAGGCATATAATATATATATTTTATTTTTTTATGTATGACCATGCATAACTTTTTACCGAGTGGTCCGATTTGATCGATTTTTTTTAAATTTGGTATAGTATACCTCGAAGTTGGTCCCATATAAAATTGAATACTAAAATCCACCCCTAAGGGTAGAAAAACTGGAGTTGATTGATTTGTCACCTACTGAATTTTCAACTGTGAACCGATTCTGCTGAAATTTTGCTCACAAATTAGATTTAAGCCACAACAATAAATGGTAACTCAAAAGCGAAAAATAAAATCTTTTTTACAAAAAATTAAACCGACGAAAAAAGATAACTGAAAAGAGCAAAATTTGTTACTTAAATTAGTTTAGGAGCTTAGTTACACTAAAAGGTTATTTTATTTTATTTTTCGCTTTTTAAGTTATCGTTTTTCGTCGGTTTAATTTCTTGTACCATTGCAAATTGATCCTATCTAGCCTGCCCCTTTGCTGCCCGGCAGCGAAGCCCCATCGCGAGGTTCGGAGCGTATAGTCGCTTAGTTTATAAGTATATGGGATCCACAGGATAGCCTGGACAGAACAATCTCCTAGGGTGATCTGCAAGATGGCATTAAAACAAAAACCTTTTACTGTAGGCCGCAGTGGTAGTAACACTTTGACCTTGGGCTATCTTAGCGTATTACCTACTTAGGTGTATATACCTAAGTAGGTAATACGCTAAGAGTTCCAATAGAATTTATAGAATCTAACTTATACTTGTTTTGTTACTACTAAAGTGTTGTCTACCGTACCCTATTGCCATCAACCGGGCACAAATCCAGACTCCGAGCCGCTACTGAACAATTCCAGATGGAAAAACCCAATAACACTTTGCCCGACCCGGGAATCGAACCCAGGACCTCATGCCAAGCAGTAGCGCTTGCTACCAGTAGACCAACGAGGCAGTCTCGCAGTAATATTATACGTTGATTATACGTCTTTAGACAATCCTATCCTACTAATATTATAAATGTGAAAGTTTGTGTGTTTGGATGTTTGTTACTCAATCACGCAAAAACGGCTGAATGGATTTGGATGAAATTTGGCAAACAGATAGTTTATGACCTGGATTAACAAATAGGATACTTTTTATCCCAACATTCCCAAGGGATCGAGACTTACGCGGGTGAAACCGCGGGGCGCAGCTAGTAATCTTTATATATGTATATTATAAAACAAAGTCCTCCGCCGCGTCTGTCTGTCTCCCTGTTCGCGATAAACTCAAAAACTCAATTCAATAGATAGAGTGGTTCTCGAGTAAGGTTTTAGTATATAATAACCGAAATCCACGCGGGCGAAGCCGCGGGCATCAGCTAGTAAAAAATAAAACAAAGTACATAAAAAATCCTTCACCTAGACCTCAGAGCATAATTTATTTATTCATACTTCATACAATAACAATGGTGATAGGTAATACCTACACAACATAAAAAGCGCACTTTAATCAGCGCACAGGCACAGCTTTAGATAGATAGGTACTGTTTATAAATCAATTACGTTGTTTACAAGACCTATACGATTGACCCCAATCTTTAATTGCCCTTTCTTCCGAAACCAGTATTTTTTATTGTGCAAGAACTGTATTTTAATCTGATAGTATCATGGACTGGACATATCTGGCCTAAATCTAAACTACCCTTCTTAAAACCAAGTGGTCAAGGGCTGAGGGTGCACGAATTAATTTATTTTTAGTTTGATAATTAACCTACATAGTAATGTAGTGCAAGGTAGATCTTTTGTAAAAATCTTACTACTTAGAATGTGTAAGTAATGATGGATACTGCCAGTCTCGGTTCAGATTCGTCGCCATTGAACTCGTGAGGCAATGCCCTTCGTCTACCTTGAATCGTGATCATGTTGCAATTCTAGAATCATTTTGAGGCTTTTCCGATCGGATTTGGATTCGTTAAAAATGTGGACAAGTACATATAATGCTAAGCGAAATTATCATATTATTGTATTGTTATATAATGAATGTAACTGAAAAATAAATAATTCATAAATGAATATTTTGTTCCGATCTCATTTGACCTAATATCGTAAAGTAAAAATTATGGGTAAATCTAAAGAAATGCTTCTACAATAATATTCTAAAAGTGAAAACACACGATATTCTGTCGAGCACTCGTCGACTCTCATTATTTATGACTTCACACTTCAGAATCATTACAAAAGCGATTTCTACATGTATTATTTATTTCACGTAACCTTTTAACCGCCCGACTTCATATCGGTTGTTGTGCCCCCAGCGCCTGGCATCGAAAAATAAATACCTACAACAAACATGATGTGCAATGCGTAATTAAATTAAAAAAAATATTAAAGGAGTGTCGTATATATACGACGTAAGCGGTTAAAAGTTTCTACATTTTAGCTGTATAGGGTCATCTGCAGCTGACATGTTGTACAAAAACATTTTTCATAATATAATATGTTGATTTGACTGAACCGAATTATTTATAAGGAGGTATCTATAATATAGATACCTATTAAATATTTAAATCGGTATATTATACCGATTTAAAAAAAGCATTGCAAAGAAAGAACATTTTAGGTCCACGATTTCTTCAGACAAGCAATGTTCCCACAAACCACTATTATAAGACTGGTAGATGTTCCATAATATTTCATACAGTTATACGGTACCATATAATATAATATCCAGTCTGTTTACCCCAAAGTATTGACATTTATTTAGTCATCAGCAAATAGATTTTCCAATTTCTTAATTTCACTCACAAATAAAATCGCGTAGCAGCTACTAGAAGGCCTACGAGTGGCTGCGAGGTTTGTAGCTCGTATAACACCCTTGTGAATACTAAAACTAATGTAGGCCAGTGAGTGTGCTTTTTCCAGAATTAGGTACCTTCGACTAACCTACTGCCTTAAACGAATGACCCCATTAAGTTAGAAACGGAACCAGTCATAAAATCTCCTTTCCACACGTAATCCCGAATTCAAGCGGCCCTGAATTTCACGAGGTTTATTTCACGGACCTTTACCTCCAGATACGATAAGGTGGAAGCGAGCTCACCCGGAATCCTCAACCACAGAGGAACTGGATATCTTACGTCTAATTGCAGAAACAGAAAAATGCTGTTAAAATTGTTGTTATGGTGACCGACTCAGATACGATGGTGGTAGCTAGCCAGGCGGACTAAGAACACCAACCACCAACCAAGATAGCGGGTATAAAAAGACGCCGAAAGTCACTAGTTATTTCCGTCATTGTGATATTTTTTTTTATTCTGGACCATACCTGGGAACTTTCTGGTTACAGAGATATTGAAGGTCGAAGGTCCAACTTTTTCAGACGTTTTTTAAAGAAAGCAAGTTTTAAATGTATTTTTGTGTAATCTTACTTAATTTGATGTGAAGAATGCGTAGTTGGCGGCTATGTGAATGTGTCATTTTATTAAACCCTGTATTTGCAGAGAATAATCGTTAGATCCGCATATAAAAGGTAGGTACCTACGCTTACCTACCTATCCTATCCTATACTATTCTAATCCCTGACAGCCAACACAATCAATACTGTTATTCTTATCTTATAATTAAATCCCTTATTAATTTTTTTATCCAAAGTTTTATCGTGGACACCACGCGTAGCGTAAGTAGGTAGGTACCTACAATAAAGGTTTGAATGTTTTTAGTAGAGGTCATTACCAAAACTCCAACCACTCCAAGTTCAACTGATTGTCATTTACGGTTAATTAAACAGTACAAACGCACATTCATAAGATTTGATGGGTAGCATAAGAAATATTTATATAAGTAATCAATTGGGTGCCGTACGTCGTCATTCTCGGGTCTGATGGGACCGGTTACCGTGCCAGCGTAGATTCGTGTATTCGGTTAAACGACCTTTTCTTTCACCTACGTAGTACGTAGTAATGTTATCACTTATCATTAATCACTACAAAACCGATCACAAAGGACGTATCTTTTGCTTGGAACCAAAATAGTGCAGAAATGGTAGGGAAATATCATGGTTGCACAGTTTTTCATGAATGCACTGTTTTTTATTTTTTATTTAGATATAAATTTACCACAGAGGTTTAATGTCTCCCATTAAGTTTAATATAAAATGTATTTATAAGATCAAAAAGATACTGGCTGAAAATAAAAATCAGCTGAATAAAACCGATTTAGTGAAAAAACAAAACAAATGGCACGCATTTTGTACCATTGTAAAACTTTAATACTTTATATTTATCTTTATACTTAAAGGTATATTTTATCACGGTAAGTAGATTGGTAGTTGAAAGAAAAGTAGATTACGCACCTTGCTAAAGTGAGTAATTAATGATTACGCACCTTGCTAAAGTGAGTAATTAATGCACCAGTGTTAATTTACCAAAATAACACTCGTGCATTAATAACTCACTTTGCGCTCGATGCAACAATCTACTATTTATAATCAATGCAAGTAGGTATCTGTCTATTTGAAGAAATCGCCCACTTATCTAATAGCCCATTCCAACTTAATTTCGTTTTGGCAGTTTTTGGAGTCAGTAATTTCAACCGAGCTCAACATGAGTTGTTTAAATATGAATACCAGCCTAGGTATTATTATCCCACTGCAGGGCAAAGGCCTCTTTTCATACAGAGAAAGCATGAGCACTGATCACCACGCTTGCTCAAAACGGGTTTACGGTTTCAGGCATAAACAGGGTCAAATTAAATTAGGAAAATTGCGCAGACGTGATGGGTATCGATAACTAAACATAACAAAAAAAAAAAGATATGACATGTTATTCTTTTTTTGGGGTCGAGTAATTGATGGTCGAATTGAGAAAATCAGTGTTTTTTTTTGTTTATCGTGTTTAGTTCTCGATGACCATATGGTCAGAGCAGTTAAAAAAAAAAAAAATTGTTAGGACAGTAGATTTGTTGACCATCTTCTATTTTGTACTTGTTGAAAGGCCTACATAGTCCTCCCATGCCTACTAACACTAATTTGAAAATATTGTAAAAGCCAATTATTTTTAAAAGAGTAACCATGGAGTTTCTTGCTGGCTCTTCTCCATAGGAAACGACCAATTGGAACGGTGCACCTAGCTGCTGACGTTTCATAAGTGCCCATGTAGGTTTATGTGAAATAGAAGATTTTGACCACGCAAAACGTATTACTTGTAATTGAAGGTTGCACCTTGAGATATTTTGAACTTATTTATAGCTAAAACACATGCTATATACGTATTTTATTTAATAAAGATCTTTTATAATTGCGAATTCTTATAAAATGAATTACATACTTATGAATATTATCCTTAGTATACAGGAGGCACAGCCAAGCAGTACAAGAAACAACAGTACATTTTGTTAAATCACTTACACTCTGTTTTGCATTGTTGATAACATGCCATAATTGAGATTATAAAAAAACATTAGAATAGCTTTGTATTAAAATTATAATAATTGTACACTTAAGAGCACCTAGTTGTTGAAGTGCGACGCTTCCATAGATTGGAACACGTCCAACTTCACATTCATTCTGTGAACAAAAACAAAATATTTTGTAGGAAAAATTATAATTATGTATAAAACGATCAACGACTGTTTCGGACAAAACGCAATATGAATCAGAGTTAAAAACATAAATTAAGGGGCAAATTGGTTTCAAGTCGGTTAAAAAGATAAAGAATCAAGAATCACTTACTTTTCAAAGGCAGTATTCATGTCGTTGACTTTGGTGGGATGGCAGACGATGGCGAGCTTGCCTTGTTGTGTGTCGAACAGTGACGGGAGCCACTTCGTCGCCGCCGCGTGCGCATCCTCTGGCGTTACTGCTGATATCGCGCAGACTAGGTCGCTAAGATAAAAAATTGGTCGGTTTAAGATTTGACATAATTCATCTCTGAAAAATAATAACAGCTGTTTATGTATGAGACGGAAAGATCTAGCTTTCGATTCTACCTTCTCTAAGACTCGAACCTTGCGCCACAAATTGCGTTTCACGTTTTTACTTTCCATCTGCCTACCCAGCTTGTATTGTTATATGCAGGGCAAAAGCCGGCTCCTTTTCCCACACACTTCTGTTCTTTGCTAATACGGACCAGTCTTTTTGGTATGTATAGTCCTCCAGACCTAATTTCGGCCATGGCGACCAATCTCAGCGGAAACTAGTCTGGCACGGGAGATATAGTGCAGGCGTGTGCGCTAACCAAGGTTCACTCAGTCTTCCCTCACTCTCATAGTCCGACGGGACGGCACTCGACATGACTGGAGATAAACCAGTCGCATGACCAAAGGCTTAATGTGCTTTCCGAGGCACATCGCCAGCTTCCAAACTGCTGGCTGTTACTGAGAATTTCCTAATGGAAACACCCAATCACACTTTGCCCGACCCGGGAATCGAATCCAGGACCCCACGCTCAGATGTCGCGCTTGGGATCACGAGAACAACGAGTTTTGGTATGTATTATCGTATCAAATGTATGTTATAATAATTTGGATAGATCTGTCGCTCAACATTGTGTGGTAGTAAGATGTCATGATGTAAACGATGTGGGCATCGTTGTTTCAGTTCAAGAAAGAGATAGAGCGATACAAGACTAGTAACGCTATCCTTTTTTTGCACTAGAACAGTTCATTTATTTGTGGTGAAGTTAACTTACTTGTTGTACGTAGCAGCGACTCTGTACAGATAGTTCATGAGGGATCGCCTGACGACGTCTGCGGGACACTTCTCATTCTCCACCACTTCAAACAGCACCGTACTCTTTGCAGACGCGAATAGATCCTCGTCGAACTTGGTGTCGGCCAGGTATTCCTCCTGTAGGACATAAGAGAAGTTATAGTTGTGAAATTAACACCTAGTTTAAAAAAATAGAATCGACATAAAAATTTAGTAAAAAGCGATCGTCAGACATATTTTTTGTTCGATGAACCTGTAGCCTGTCGTGCTCGCGCCGACAGAGGGCGCTTTCCGGTTTTCCGAATAAAAAGTGACGCATGCACGCGACCGAACGCGTATTCGCTCACTTTTAAATAGGAGCATATAACCAGGAGCTATTGTCGCGCAAGTAAGCGGTCATCCCGCTCTTGTGTCTATCCCGCACTCGCGCGACTCTCGCGTTCGGTTAGGGCATTGGGTCAGAGTGCTAAATAAGCGACCATGTGCCTTTTAATTTCAACTTAGTCCTCTTATCAAAAACCGAGAAAAGAACTACGCGACGTCGCGGGCAGAAGCTAGTATTCATATAAACGAGCGCGATGATCTAGTAAATAAGGTAAATTATTATAATTACCAAAATACTCTTCGCTTTGGTGTACGCGGCGACCGCGTTGGTCGCTCTGTAGAGAGAGAATATCAGTCTGCCCTCGTTCGGCGACATGCGTATCGCGTAGCCGTAGGACAGGCCGCAACCACGTATGAGACGCCACATCGGGCCCTGGGAATAAATAAGTATGTAAGTAATACTTTACTTTGAAAATGTTTGTTTTTATGTTATGGTCTAACTCGAAGGTCGCTAATACTGCAAAATAACTTTGTAAAAAAAACTGTTCGTAGGGAATCTACTATCGATAAAATTTATTCACACGCCGTCACAGTGGAATCCCACTTCAGTGTTTTAAATCATAATTATAGCTATTCTATAAAATGCTGAAAAGCATTGTAGGTATCGAATAATTGCGTATCAATATGGATGATTTCATTATGTAAAAGTAACAGTGTGAATCGAATTCCTTTGCAGACCACATCATAAATACTTTATGGCTCGCCATGCGTTCGACAAAAAAGTTAGTCTCACAAGGTAGACCCAGATTATACCTCCAATTGCGTGAAGTAGTTAAGCGCGACCATAAGCGGCGCAACATCTTCAATAGCATGCCCGAGCGGGCCGCGGCTCATCTGTGCCACGCAGCACGACTCCCAGCCGCCAACTCCTAGCACGAAGCCGCCGCCCCAGCCGGACAGGAGCTCGGCGTCCCAGTATAGACGAGGTCTGGGCGGGAATAAATGTTATATAGTATTAAGATACGACGAAAAACTTGACGAATCAAGCAAGCCAAGCGTAAAAGAAAACCTAAATAATTTGTTGATGAAAAGAAATTAAACCAGGGTGTATACAGTAATAAGTATAAAGTAGTAAAAGTATCAGATATATACAGACCATATGTGCCAGGCAAAATGCAGCTTGTGGCCTAATGACGGCTCGGAAGTAAGCTACTCGCTGCGCCATTTATTTCAAGTATCACGGGGGCGAGGGTTCACCCCTCCCCCCCCCCTGACACATGAAAATATTACTGCGCAACGACTCGCCTCATATTCCGATCCGCCATTAAATTTGAATCGAACTTTACCAAGCAATTACTTTATAAATTCAATTGCGATCAGTAATCGATTTTACAGAACTTATTAGAGCACACGAAAATAGCCACTATTTATTTTTGTCTGTTATTTTTTTATAAACTTACGCAATAGGCGTAATCTCATTCTCCGCACCAAATCTCTTCCAGGGTTCCGGACTAAGCTTATATCTTTCAAAGTCAGTCGCGAGATGGAGCCACATGTTCTGTGTGATACTCTTGAATGTCTTCCTAGCCTCAGAGAGTGCTGCTTCAGCGGAGTCCCCTCCAGCATTCAGTTGTTCTATGAGCTCTTTGAGGAACTTCTGCTGACGAAGAACTGTGCACCAGTGTAGGTTGCTGTTTTTGCTGTAAATTGAGTCGCGGAGGGCATCGTACATCATCTTGTCGCCTGACCTTCTTACCTACAGTGATTTGGCTTTGGTTTAATACGGTTTTGATAAAGGATTTCAACAGTAGATTGATAAATAATATTCATGATAGAATGTAACAAATAATGTGTGTTTAATAATGATAAATAATTACGCCTAAGGTAAGGCATCTGTTTCTGAAAAAAATAAAATCGTATTAATAAGGCAAAAATACCATTTGACAAATAAAATCAGTTGGGATGATATATTTTTATGTAATATTCTAACAATTTCTATCATTTATAATATCAGCCTATAACGTTCCCACAGCTGGGACACAGACCTCTCTTGAGAGGATAGTAGGTAGATGACACATATCTTCAAGTTTTTGGTTCTAAGACATGACGGTTTCCTCACGATGTTTTCCTTCACCGTTTTGAGAGCAGACACGATGAAATTATTTACACAAAGTAAAGCGCCTGTCTGGGTTCGAACCCACGACAACAACAACAACCACAACTCTGGGTTACAACTCGTAAGTTGGGGTCGTTACCACTGGGCCATAACTGCTCTCCTTTGCCTACAAGGATTGTGTATCGACCTTTATACAAACAAATTAATGCTGGTGTTAATAAATATTTACCTGAGCCACGTCGTTGATGAGTCTCTGAGCGAACACGAGCAGCCTTTCTTTTGTGATCTCAGCGGCGTAGAGGATCTCGTACAAATGGTTTACCACCTCATCATAATCTTGAGGTTCGCACTAGAAAATGAAATGCCAATGTTCTAAGGAAAATATTATTGTGAACGTAAATGGTAATATTTTATATTGACTCGACAAGAAAAGCAATTACGTAATATTTATTCATCAAAATATTATTGAAATTAATAGTCAATCGAAGTGAGATAACTAAGTCACTGAGTTATCATTGTTTTGGAACAAAATAAACAGTTAATTAGATCCGGGTTACTTCAGAATACCTTTGTACAATAGTTCGTATGAAACCTAGTATTTTTGTTTTTTATCGTCACATAAATTTTGTAACACGATCGATTTTCACGATAAAACTAATGTACATACGGACGCACTGACGTACACAAACAAAATTATAGAAATACAACAGGAAAATTGACAATGCGATCGTAAGGTTCAAAATATCCCCGCTAACCACCAAACCAAAAAGATTGTTCGAAATATGCGACCTTCGCGTTCAAATGTCACTCATTTGTTCAGAAACCCGGAAGGCGCTTTATCTCGACGCGACCACGCGTTTAGGTACGTCGAACAAAATAAAGACGAGCCACTTACCCTCGTCTCAATATGCACAAAGTTTCCAAAATGTCCGATAGAGAAGTTCCCAGAGCGATCAAAGCCGATATCATTGTTGAACATGACAGTCAGCTGTTCCGTGGCGGAGATGACGTCTTCGTGAGGCACCAGCGTGTCACCGCGGTGCACCGCGCACTCTGCCAGGCCGTTCATGTGTAGGGGGAGCCACTTGCGAGTCGACTCGTCTACTGAGCTTGTGTCGAATATTAGGTTTATCTGTATGGGAAAATAGGCATTATGTAAAATATCTAGGTACTAATATTGCACATTTAGAAAAAGTTCGTCTTCGTAGAGTGTTCCCTCTGTCATTAGTCTGTGTGACGCTCTCTTTCTAAAGCAGAATTTGTCATATTTACGTCCACCTATTATATTTTAAAAGAAAACTCTAAGATGTATTTAGTACTGTGACTAAACCTAGTTCACAGAACTGTACAGAAGGCACACTCCGCATTTTAGGTATGAAGCTACTAGTACGCGGAGGACTCGTCTTGTCGGGACAATTCGGTGAGCGTAACGTAGTCAGAAGATTATAAGAGTTACGCGATAGAAAGAGAGGCAACTTCTAGGCGAATATAACTGTGGGTAATCAGCGCTGTGCGACCGAATGGCACTTTATTGTGTCGTAGCAAGAGTCGCTTTTTATTTAAATGATTTTGCGGAGTGAACCATCTGTATTAATCTGTGCCTAAATGTAGAAACTCCTAGAACTGCTAACAGTAGCACGTAGCACACACAAATACTTTTACCAAGACATAATAATACCCTCGATTCTTATTGCTGTATTCAATTGGCACTCCGGCGCAGTTGATGAACGATTTTCCACTCAGTAGACACTCGTTTTCAATCACATACAGAGTAGCTGTCAATTTTAATCCATAAGACTACTGTTGCGGTTTATCTATACGACTGTGAACAGTTCTGAATGGCTTTAAAAATTCTACCTGTATAACCAGTGACATAGCAATATCTCATCCTATTTAATAAAAATACTCACATAAACGAAGTTGGTCTTCAAGCTGTGCACTCTGGCGTATACAGGCAGTTCTTTGAGATCGAAGTGTGGGCAGGGCTCGCCGTCTGAACTCCAGGAGTTGATGTTGTGGCATTTGAACTTGCATGGCGGCACTGGTACTGAGGCTAACGTACCCGCAGGGGGAGGACGCTAAGAAAAACATAGATTATGTTAATTATTTAGCTTCATATTTTTACCATATTATTTTTAGGGCCAATTCAGATACGACATTTTCAGCATTTGGTTTCCTCGGAAAGCGGTTCCATCATATTATAACGGCCGCCATGAATCTTTCATTTCCATCAGTATTTGACATTAAGTCAAACCTAAAGATTTAAATAGCTAGATTTGCACTCATCATACTTAGTCACAAGAAAAAGTATCCATACTGAAAAGAGTCCATGCCAATCCAAAAGACTAACTCAACCTAGTTCAGTGTATTGGATTGGCAGGGCAGAGTGAGCTCACAGATGATTATAATAATTATGTAGGTGACTACATACGCTGTGAAGCGTCATTGTGTGTCAGAGGAGTCAAAACGAATCAGAAATGCGACTATGTTTTGACGCAGTAGAGCGAATCTAATGATTTAAATCTTTGCAACTGCCATCATTGTCATGACAGCCGTTATTGCGGCCGTTAGTGGCGCCCACCGCACTTCTAGGATACCGTAACTTAAGGTCCCTTAATCGTATCTGAAAGGAGATTCTAATAAAAAGGTAACAATAATCTGCAAAGTTAAAACCAACAAGTTCAGTCAGATACAGGGATATCTTAGCTTGAAAATCAAAATGTTGATTTGTTCTATGGATAGATGTAAGTACTTACATCAACTTTTTTATGTTCATTAACAAATACAATGCATGTTCATTAACAAATACAACGTATGTTCATTAACAAATACAATGTATGTTCATTAACGAATACAACGTATGTTCATTAACAAATACAATGTATGTTCATTAACAAATACTACGCATGTTCATAAAACACAATAGGTTCTAATGTCACGTTATAATAAGTTCTATAAAATTGAGCATCTCTTACAAATTAAAATTTTCAATTTGTAAGAGATACATATAATTTTATAATTAAAAAAGTGGGTAACCAATTAATACGAGCGCCCATACACAAAACATTTTAGGATTAATATATATAAAGTTATGGCAAAACAATAATAATTGTAAATGACTACCTCACTATTAATCCTTACTAATATCATAAATACGAAAGTAACTCTGTCTGTCTGTCGCGCTTTCACGCCAAAACTAATGAACCGATTTAAATGAAATTTAGTACACAGATAGTCTAGAGCCTGAGAAAGGACATAGGCTACTTTTAATCGAGATATCACGCGGGCGAAGCCGCCGGTGGAAGCTAGTTAAAATATAATTATTTATATACAAGATCCTTAAACCCACATTATGTTTGAGTCATATTTAATTGTATGATTACTTGGTTGTATTTATGCAACAATGCTTTGCTTGGTGCACATTATGATTCAACAGATCGCGTGATACAACTGTGGTAGCCATATTTGATGACCAGCCTTGTTAAATTTTCTAAAAATATGGTCTAAATAGACAACTTGCAGTAAACAAAGTGATCAATGCTTGTTCCTTTTTGTATGAGTAGAAGACTATTTTGTTTTGTAGATATTAAAAATTAAACCGACGAAAAAAGAACTGAAAAGCGAAAAATAAATAACTTTAATTTCGGAAGTCGGTGTCTTCGCTTTTCAATTTTCGTTTTTTGCCACCGCCTTTCGAAATTAAAGTTATTTATTTTTCGCTTTTCAGTTCTTTAATCGACGGTTAAATTTTTTGTAAAAAAGTTTTTTATTTTTCGCTTTTGAGTTACCATCCACTCCAGGGTACTCCAGGGGGTTACTCCAGGTTAAAGATCTGGAGTTGATGATGAGTGGTTGTGTCATCAGAACTATGTATGCGTGCGAAATTTCAACAGAATCGGTTCACAGTTGAAAATTCAGTTGGTGAAAAATCAATCAACCCCATTTTTTCTACCTTTAGGGGTGGATTATAGTTTCCAATTTTAAATGGGACCAACTTCGAGGAACCCTTCCCAATAAAAAAAGAATTTTTCAAATCGGACGAATCACTAAAAAGTTATGCGTGGTCATACATAAAAAAAAAAAAAAAAATACGGGTCTACTTGAGAACCTCCTCCTTTTTTTTTCGGTTGAAAAGCCGTTTTTTTTGTGCTGTTTTTTAAACCAGCACCCATAGCCTGACCACTTTTATCGACGGAAGAATAGATAAAATGACAGATTATCATTTTGTATATTTTTTCGTAGATACCACGCATAAAACGTCGTGTACATAGGACCTTAAAAGCCTAAAATCTAAACAACTATGGACCTTCTTTAGGCGAGTTTGTTCCTAGTCTGATAACTAGTCAGTGGGGTTACCTCATTGTAATCCATGGCTTCCTGCAACTGCTTTGCCTTCTGGGCCAGTCCGGCTTCACCGAGTTGCGTTCTTTGTTCTTCTAACCGTTTCTTTTCTTCTTCTGCCATTCTGGTTAATAAAAAATATCATTTTTTACAATAACTTTAAAGTTAACACGAGTTTTAGTCTACGTACTTGTAAAATACCTTCCTTCTTGATCTACTTAAAAAGTCTATTCCTAATCTTTAGTATAGTTTTAGACTTTCCGTAATACATCGTATTATTTTTGATAAACCTTCCTTACTTATTATTAAACAAAGTCCTCCGCCGCCTCTGTCTGTCGTCCTGAACGCGATAAACTCAAAAACTACTGCACCGATTTTCATGCTGTTTTCAGCAATGGATAGAGTGGTTCTCGAGTAAGGATTTAGTAGATAATAACCGAGATCCACGCGGGCGAAGTCGTGGGCATCAGCTAGTTATCAATATAATCTATACTTATATTATAAAGAGGAAAGAGTTGATTGTTTATTGACAGAGAAGTCAACTAAAAAATGTAAACAAAACATCACAGACAAATTAAAAATCCGGAGTCACACGTGTTAGGGGATAAATCGAACAAATTACGTGTGTTTTAGTTAACTTCTTTGTCGTAGTTGGGTTTTCATTTTATAGCTTTTATTTCTATTCAATTTTTATGTGAATATGCTAAAGTTCGTGACGTTTAATCCTCTAGAAGGCGCCATATTACAACCAGCGGACGATCAAGACGCTTACAACGATACCTAATTTATCAAATTATGATGAGAAGTGAGGGAACACATGAACATACATACCGGTCAAAATCATAACCCTCCATTTGCTTCGCCGTAGTTGGGTAAAAATTAGCTAACACCTTGTCAAACGCAACTACTGTGATTAGTTGACTGAATTACCAACATCCAATCAGATCACTTGAGTTTTGGCCGTTTTAATTTTGGCCCGTCGTTCGGTTTTCTTTCCAGAAACCGGCATCCTAATTGCGTAATTCACGATCAACCAGAATTGGAATCGGTTTGAAACAAATGTCTAATCCATTACTTCATAAGTTCGAAAAATAAAATCTGCTCAACAACGTAAATAACGCAATGAATGTTGTTGATTAGATAGACTGCCTTCAAGAATAGATACATACTTGCTTTGCAACTCAATGCTAGGGGATCCCACAACGGTGACGTAGTCCTCAGTGAAGTACTTCTTTAGCAGACCAAGCCAGTAGTCGGGAGACTCCTCCAGCAACGCCAGCAGGTCGGTTTGAGGGTTCATGCGGGAGAGGAACTGGAACCAAACGGGATTTATAACCAGCATTATATAGCTGTCCTAGTGTGCCATCGGAGAATCAGATGCTCTAGAATTTAAGAGACATCACTTAGTCAAGCCTTTTCATAAAGGCAGTAACCGCCCAATACAGGGTCATATAAAATTAGTTAGTGAAACTCCGCAGCATGATGGGTATTGATATCAGATCAAAAACATTTTTTTTTAATTGTGTGTAAACTTTTCAGACCGGTTGGGTACACTGAGGGCCTAGACAAGTGACAATCGCTTCGAAAGCGTTTCGTATTTCTACAACGACTTTCAACAGGATTGACATAAGGTTTTCGATAGCTTATGTCAGTCCTATACATTTTTGCCCTTTCCATCATCGTTATCGCTGATAGAATGTCACATTTTCTAGGGCCTCTGAGGGCCTAGACAAGTGACAATCGCTTCGAAAGCATTTCGTTTTCTACAACGACTTTCAACAGGATTGACATAAGGTTTTCGATAGCTTATGTCAGTCCTATACATTTTTGCCCTTTCCATCATCGTTATCGCTGATAGAATGTCACATTTTCTAGGGCCTCTGAGGGCCTAGACAAGTGACAATCGCTTCGAAAGCATTTCGTTTTCTACAACGACTTTCAACAGGATTGACATAAGGTTTTCGATAGCTTATGTCAGTCCTATACATTTTTGCCCTTTCCATCATCGTTATCGCTGATAGAATGTCACATTTTCTAGGGCCTCTGAGGGCCTAGACAAGTGACAATCGCTTCGAAAGCATTTCGTTTTCTACAACGACTTTCAACAGGATTGACATAAGGTTTTCGATAGCTTATGTCAGTCCTATACATTTTTGCCCTTTCCATCATCGTTATCGCTGATAGAATGTCACATTTTCTAGGGCCTCTGAGGGCCTAGACAAGTGACAATCGCTTCGAAAGCATTTCGTTTTCTACAACGACTTTCAACAGGATTGACATAAGGTTTTCGATAGCTTATGTCAGTCCTATACATTTTTGCCCTTTCCATCATCGTTATCGCTGATATAATGTCACATTGTCTAGGGCCTCTGAGGGCCTAGACAAGTGACAATCGCTTCGAAAGCGTTTCGTTTTTTACAACGACTTTCAACAGGACTGACATAAGGTTTTCGATAGCTTATGTCAGTCCTATACATTTTTGCTCTTTCCATCATCGTTATCGCTGATATAATGTCACATTGTCTAGGGCCTCTGAGGGCCTAGACAAGTGACAATCGCTTCGAAAGCGTTTCGTTTTCTACAACGACTTTCAACAGGACTGACATAAGGTTTCCGATAGCTTATGTCAGTCCTATACATTTTTGCCCTTTCCATCATCGTTATCGCTGATAGAATGTTACCTTGTCTCTGTTTAGATATTGATATCCATCACGTCTGTAAAGATCCGCAATGGTTTAGGAGTTCCTATGGCCAACTTCCGGCTCTATCATGAGACCAGCTCCATGGTATCATTTTTTCAAAATGTTTCGGTAGTTATATATGTATAGCAAGTTTCAGCTCAATCGGATGCCAAGAAATGTCGAAGTCGACAAGTATATATACATTTTTTTGTGTGTTTGAATGGGTCCCTAGATGGTTAAGATTCACAATTGGACCCCGTAAGTGGCACTGTTCGGGCAGGACAATGGCAGTCATGTTTACTATTTAAGAACAAAGTTTTGAATGTTAAGGCTATTTATTATTTCCCGAAGCAATACATTTTTGAAGCCCTAAAACTAAACTTTTAAGCATTAATTCTTTTAAACAAAGTATAAGCCTAACATACAACATTCTTTTATATCATCTGTTGCATTCACGTGTTTGTTATAACAAGTTTTCATCAGACCGTAACTCTGAACCAATCATAAATAGTTATTGTTTGACAAATCAGTACAAGTTTGATGTGCATTATTAAAACTCAAGATTGAATAAATGAGAAAGAAAATACACTATTTTCTTTCTCATTTATTTTCTAATACAAGAACAAATAGTATGAAGTTTAATGTACTGTCACATGAATGTATTGAACATGCCAATCAATTTACATTTCATTCTATTGTATGCATTGTAAGTTTTAACGACTTTGTCATGTGTCAAATAGTTCAATGTATAAAGTTTTGCACAACAGAAACCCATAAAAAGGGTCTTTAATTCCACAATTGTAGAAAAACATATAATTAACCGAGTCCCACAGATTTCAATCAAGAAAGTTAAGAGAAATTATTTTTCGGGAAATCCCCCAAAACCCATATAACTCCCAAGATACTTTGCATTCTCTTCTTATTTAATTTCAAAAGTTTACCTTTGAAAACATAACAAAGAGACAGATCAGATTATTTACATATGTACCCTATTTTTCCGAGACAAGGAGGAGTCTAAATTTACCTAAAAGTAAGACTCAATATAGAAGTTAATGTTCATATTATTATCCTCTTGTAAGAAAGCCACAAAAATGGTAAGGGCATTTACTTAATTGATTATCAAATTGACACACTACGCCAATTTGCCGCGTTATAGCCATTTCAAACAATTGTCAAAGTATGGCAATTGTTATTTGAATTTACGAACCATTAAAGTTTGTAGTCAATTTGGTAAACAATCAATTTAACTTTACTTACATGATGTTCATTCTGCGAGTACAGCGCATCGCCGATACAGCGGAACGCAACAGCATGATGTGGGTCCGACTCAAGGCTAGCAATGGCTTCCCTGAGCTGTTTCCGCAATAGCCTGCGCAAGCGTTCCATGTCCACCACCTCGTCACCCAGGCATACTGTCCGTAGGCATTTTATCGCCTCGTCGCGAGCCAACTCTAGCTTGTCCATTGGAACGTTGTCGAGTTCTATTTTGATGAGAGATGCCATGTTTTCTGTTAGGTTGTAGGAAATCTGTTAAGGGAATGTACAGTGTAATTTAAACTTGTAATTTGTATTAGCTACTTGCACAAAAGGGTAAGGGGTGAGTGAAGCGAAAGTCAGAATATCCCAGGGACGTTAATAAACGATAACCCTGCAACTGCTGCTTTGGGGTTCTTAATCTAAGGGTAAAAAAAAAAACAAGTCTGATTTGATAGAAGATACGCTGTAACTTGACTCTGTACCAATACATAATCAATAAATTGGCGAATTTTATAGGTAATTTTGTTTTCAGTTTTTTTCACAAACTAGTATCTTGCAAAAAGTTCACAGACATTTGCAGTATCTTTTCTAAGCATGTGATCGAAAATTGTTTATATTAAAATTTATATTCCGAAATACCTATCTAGTTGTTTATCTCGGTTCTATTAATTAATAAACAATCTTACATCTCCAGCCAAGGCATCTTCTCTCTCGACCAGAGATCGTTGAAGCGGCGCGGCAGCGGTGTCGCACAGGTATCGTAGAAGAATCGCACACGCCGTCAGATCCTTCATCGCTGTCTGTTCTGTTAGTAGTGGACCGCGCCATCCGAATATAACCTTTATGGGAACACAGCATGTATTGGTTTTGTAAAAAAAAAAAAAATATGATGACTGCATGTTATTTGCGAACTATTTGTAATGGCAATCAAAACACATACAATACACCGCAATCACCTGTATGTGGCAAATAAATGGATTTGTATTTACAATGATAGAAATGATTTCAGGGTCAAAGTTAAACTGCGGATATTCAGTGTACATCTAGAGTTCTAGACAAACTTGTAGACTTCACAATACTGAGTGAGGGAGAAGTTTTTGGTATTCAGAGAAGAATTTCAGTCACATGATTAAAACAAGTTTATTTTAAACAATTTATAGGCCAACCGCTTAACTGAGTTCGTTCCTGAGGTAGCTGCGCGGTGGGGGAGGGATGACAGTTGTCACAAGTGACGAATCACTGAACTCAATCACGACACCACCCGTCCCGCACCACGCAACTAATTCAGGAACGGTCTCAGTTAAGAGGAAATAGGGTCGGTCTTTTTTCCGGAGGTTCGTTTTTCGTCTATTTCCTCCTCCAATATTGGACCAATTTGAAAGATATTTTATAAATTAAATACGAAGGATATTTACTGTGCCCTATGTTTTTCTATTTTCATTAATAGTTGTCAAATTTGTACAAAACAGCCTCTGATGCCTCTGGTGACAGCGGTCTAAACAGGCAATTTTGAGCATTTTCTAGTGCTTCTACAGATAATGTATCATCAAAACTGAAAATATAGGGGCATAGAATTAGTTGATATTTATTTTACTTTAAAAAAATCATTGCCATAAGGTCATACACCAGAGAGAAAACAGCCGAGAGCGTTTGTATGGGGAGGGGACCGACCCTATTTCCTCTTAAGCAGTCGGCCAGTATTGATATTTTGCTGTAAATTTGAGATTATACTAAAAACTAGAAATCCTATCCATTTGGAATATAAAATCTCTGTTAATGAGTACATACCTGACCACAGTCTTCAGTGTCTGCGGGCCACTGCACCTTCAGCTCGCCGTAATTTGGTGGAGGGGGGATGGTCTGCCAAGGTTTCACCCACTCTTCTGGTGCATCACTGTTCTTCTGTGTACAAATAATAGATACAATTTATATATTTCGTACTAATTTCTTCCCCAAAGGGAAGAAGGCCTGTGTTTATGCACGTACTATCGAGGTCTAAAAATGTTTATCAGTTTTCAAATAAGATTCTTTACCACACTGTGTGCAGTCAAGTTCAAAATGACACATTACCATAATGACATTTAACAAAGAAAATAGGTTTGAATTTTGAATCATCGACCTTGTGACATAGATGTGTGCATGCAATTATAAACCTTAAGGTGGTAAACATTCTCAGACCGCGACCGTATGTATGTATGTAATTACTTCGAAATGAACATAAAACGAGTTGATTCGATTTAGAAATATGAACATATCCATTTAGACTAATTATCTGACTGAAAGGAGAATGTCGCAAAATATAGTTTTCTGATTCAAGTGTAATCATGCCTGCCTCTATTATGTGTAAACATAACATCACGCCTGTATTTCCTGAAGGGTTAGGCAGAGGTGCAGCTATAGTACATCCACATTTCGCCAGTTATGTTTTTAAGTCCCATTTAATAGTGTTGAGCCTATTGCCATCAACCGGGCTACGAGCTGCTACTGAGAAATTCCAGATGGAAAAACCCAATAACACTTTTCCTGACCCGGGAATCGAACCCAGAACCTTATGCTCAGCAATAGCGCTTGCGTCCACTAGACGAAAGAAGCAGTCATGTGTTAGTGTGTATTATGTGTAGGTTTACAGTAAACCCAATTTTTGCCAATTAGGTTAGTTGAAGTCCCATGCGAGTCTAGTTCCGAGCCTTTCACCAGTAACCGGAATAACAAATGAAAAAAAAATGGCCGGCTCAGAGTTCGAATCCAGAGGCCTTAGTGTGAGTTTCTTTTAACCATCTCGACTTTACGCATCGACTGCGTTCGGCGCTCCGATTGGCCCTTTACCAGTGAAGATTACTGAAGGGCCAATCGGAGCGCCGAACGCGCTCGATGCGTTAAGTCGAGATGGTTAGAAGAAACTCACACTAGGGCTTCTTGACCCCCCCCCCCACGCTCATGAATCGCGTTTTCGACTACTAGATTAACGCGGCAGTCACTAACCGACATAATGATCAGAAAAAGCCATAGACGATGTCATAAGCATGTAATAATGTAATGCAGTTTGCGTGTCTTAGGTATTAGACTCAAATAATACCTGTGACCCCTAGCTCAGGTCGTTTCAACGAGTCTTAAAAGCCACAGTTCTACGAATGTGTGAGGAATTTTGAAAAAAAAAAAACTTAATTTTTTCTAATTGCAGATCAGTGTCAGGCTGTTTGTTGATTAAAATATGATTCGCGACCGTAACAAATATGGCTTTACAGAATTAGAATCACTACATGTTATAAAACAAAGTCCTCCGCCGCGTTTCGCTTTCTTTGCGCGATAAACTCAAAAACTACTGCACCGATTTTCATGCTGTTTTCACCAATGGATAGAGCGGATCTCGAGAAGTTTTAGTATATAATAACAGACATCCACCCGGGCGAAGCCGCGGGCATCAGCTAATAGAATATAATAACATTTATTTTCTTAAAAACATGATATAAAAAAATGGTAAAATACAACAAAAAAAATACATAATTAACATTTGTTTTCAAAGAAGTCTTTGACACTATAAAAACTATGACTACTCAACCATTGATGCATTTTCGTATAGATTTTAAAGTTGTTACCAGGGTCAAATGGTAAACTTATAGACAGACAGATTGTTTATTAACAGCAAATGGATATGATTGATTTGCCTGAGTACATACAGTAAACTAGCTCTAGTAAATGGCTGTTATTTAGATTCTTATCACTATGCAGGCATTGTAGTTGGCTCTACCATTAGTGAAATGTTAACAAGTTTTCATGAAAATAAATGTTTTTACTGTATCTACTAGTTTTTAATCAAATATTTTTGTACTACATAAATTATTTTAAGCTTTTGTAACTTAATAGTAGCAGAGGCATATCCAAAAGTGGATTGTAAAAATGTGTTAGGTGCCTTCGCATCTAGAATTGGTCAATGTCACGTTAACGCATCGTTAGCTCTCTTATACCCAGGCGCGAGGGGGGGGTCCTGGGGGTCATGACCCCAGAACTAGATAAAAAACCCAATAACACTTTGCCCGACCCGGGAATCGAACCCGGGACCTCATGCTCAGCAGTAGCGCTTGCAACCACTAGTCCAACGAGTCAAAAACATCATTTTACTGTCACAAAAGTCGTGAGCAAAGATGCATTCCGAATAAATATAAGGAAAATATTTATTATTCCACTCTGTAAGAGCATTACCTCTGACACATCTGTTGAGCAAATGATGTAGTTTCTTACCTTAGCGATGATGTCATCTTCGACAGTAGCTAGGGCTGCGAACACATCTTCTGCTTCTATCTGACCTGTCAGTATGATTGTGAGGTTTTCTGCTCGGTAGAATTTCTTGTGGAAGTCTCTAACCTGTGAGAAGCAACTAGTTAGTTTGCCTTTTAATATTTTAAATACCAATAAATGGAGGAGTCAAAGAGATTAATAACTCTTATGCATTCCCTATTTCCTCATTATTATTTCCAATGCATTTATGATGCAACTAGAAACAATTTTTCTGAAGTGGACCGGATGTCTGTTACAATCTTTTAGGGATTCTTATGAGAATAATTTCAAGGTGTTATAAAGAATTATTTGAGTAATAATTTATAATAATTAACATACTTTAATATTATCAGTAGATTCTCTAAGGTTTTTCATAATGCCACCAGTTTCAGCTGAATAACCACTTTCTGGATACATAGCACGCAATAATTGTAGCTCACATCTGTAACAAATTAAATTTAGAAATAGTGGTGCTGACATTATTCGTTTCAAAAGTGGAGGAAAAAAGCTTTGCATTCTGCTAAAATAATATTGTTTTTTTTTTTACTTTTGTTACCCTTATTAATCAGATTTAGATTGAGATGTTACTCTGTATTTTTTACTAATTACTGTGAGAATCAATCATCTTAAAATAGAAGCTATTTATACAGTTAATGCAAAATTTTATGCCTTACCTACTGTATGAAGTATTCTCTCTCCCCTGCATTTCACAATACACTACACCAGCATCCTCTCCCTCGCCGTCAACATGGTGGACCTCTGTGATGAACCCTTCATCAGTGAGAGTAGGCCGCAATATGTGGTCCAGATATATTGGCAGCAGAGTCAACATGCCAGCATCTCCCGCAGTGTATACGGTGTAACAAGTGTGGTCCGTATCCGTCCATGCATTTGTGCCATGGGCCATACACCGGTTGGCCAATAAATCCAAGATCCCTTTGTATGGGTACCTCTCTGACCCAAGGAAGATGAGATGCTCCAATGTGTGGGGCAGACCATCATCGTCATGAGCTTCAGTTGCTAAAGGAAAATAAAAAGACATGTGTCGTTTTGTAATGCAATTCTTATCAGTTACCATTTCACTGTTATCATTGTTTGTAAATTGGATTAGATTTGCCTATTTACTCAGTGAATTATTGCTATCCAGCTGTGTATTGCATTTAAAAAAGGTAAGTCCACATCGCGGTTGTGGGTACTTTTATCTATGAAGCAGCAAGTAGGTAGCTCAGACCAAATCAAAAACCAAGACAGAGCGCTGTCAAGTGACGTGAGGCCAGTTTCGTAAACATGTGTGCACTTAGTGTGGAGTAGTTTGATTGTAGTGACATTGTAAGTATTTGTAAATGTGTGTGCGAGTGTGTATGCACAGAGCTTTGGTGTAGTTTTAGCATGCTTCACTGTATTGGTCGCAGCGCTCCGTCTTGGTTTTTTATTTGGTCTGAGGTAGGTAGTATCAAAACTTTTGTCAAGTTAGGATCTTTTGAGGTTTATAAATGTACCAGAGCTCACTTTTTAATGAAAACTTACCCAGACAAAAGAAACCGTTGACCAGTGGTCCCTCAACTCCGGCTATGATTACAGTGATACCGGTCTTCTCCGACACATATTTGTTCACAGGGATCACATCAGACGCTTTTGTCGACGAAACCAATTTGAAGTGAGACATTCTGAATTTAATCCACACTTGGTTTATGTACTAAATACTTTTTAGAATATACTAGAGAGTTATGAAAATTATTCGCCGGCGCCCTCCTGATCTACAATCAATCCGAGCAAGTGATGATTCGGTGAATGAATTGATGAATTCTAACCAGTTTTCCAGTAACCACACAGTAGCTAGTTCACACTTCACAGCGCAGGCTATGTGTCAAAACATAAAAAGTACTCTGTGGTCAAAACTGTCAGAGTCAGCTTGTCGGTTAAGATTAGAATATGAATGTCAGTGTCACCTCTTTACTAGTGACGTCCACGTACAACAGTTACAAGTCTCCGTTCCAGTTATATTTTATACGAAACAATTTATTTGAATATTAATAAAAATTATAATGTTGGATGTATTCAAATAAATTGTTTCGTCAAATCATTTAGGACCTTTTGAACGCAGTCTCGTTACTTTTTAAATTGTAATACAATCGTTTTTTTTTTATTGCTCTTAGATATTTACTATGTGATTATAATCGTCAATCGTTTATAGTTGATAAACTGTAGTTGGACCATAATATAAGAAAATTTAAACAGTGTGAGTTAAAACAACGGTTCGATTCCGATCGCCAATCAAAAGTAAAAAGGTTTATAATAAAATTCCATAAATTCAACAATGGAATAAAATCAAGTTACGTTATTATTACCTTTTACCACATCACTAGGCAAAATGCTCTCATTCATTTCATTCATTCAAAATTACTCATCGATCACCACAGATAAAATAAAAATATAAATTCTTTCTGACGATGCTGCCATCTATGAATCGACAAGATCCGAAGTTCTCGTTTTTATGAAATTATTGTGATGAGCTCTCTCGGCACGACAACTCTAATAGTCGATACGACTTCTTAGAATATTTTTAGACTTTCAAAGCTATGTAGGTCTATGCAAAAAATATAACTTAAATTTAGTCAGCTAATTAGTGAACATCAGTATATGTATATCATCTCACAACCGCTGCAACATCTTCATCATATAATTCAAACCCATTCATATAATAATATCAGTGGTCAACATTTTAACAGAAATACTGGTTGTTCAACGTCAACAAACTATGAAAGGTCTCCTGTTTTCAACAAAATAACAAGTGAACCAGTCTCATACTGTTTAAGTTGTCCTAAGTGGTCCAACTGCAAAAAACTATGTACGATTGACGATTAAAATATCTATGAGCAATTAAAAAACAAACGATACTTTGACGTTCAAAAGTGCTGGTCTAACTGAAATAAATGATTTCACTTTGACTTCGAAATAATATTGGATGTATTAAAATATATTGTATCGTAAAAAAATTGAATTGGAACGGTGAATAATACTTGTAACTGTTAATGGGGACGTCACTAGTGAAGCGGTGACATTCCTATTCGAATCTGACAGACAGGCTGACTCTGACAGACAGTTTTGTTTTGACGTATCCTCAGCAGTATCCTGCGCTGTGAACTACTGTGCTGTGTGGTTACCACAGAGTACATTTTTATCTGGTTAGAATTCACCGAATTAAAAAAATGCACTTTTTGCACCAAGTCATCACTTGCTCGGATCGATTGTAGATCAGGCGGGCGCCGGCGAATAATTTTCATAACTCTCCAGTGTATTCTAAACAATATTTAGTACATAAACCAAGTGTGGCATAAATTCAGAATGTCTCACTTCAAATTGGTATCGTCGACAAAAGCGTCCGATGTGATCCCTGTGAACAAATATGTGTCGGAGAAGACCGGTATCACCGTAATTATAGCCGGAGTTGAGGGACCTCTGGTTAACGGTTTCTTTTGTCTGGGTAAGTTTTTATTAAAAAGTAAGCTCTGGAGCTGGTACATTTATATACTTCAAAAGATCCTAACTTGAAAAAGTTTTGCTACGTTGCTACCTACTTACTGCTTCATAAACAAACAACAACTTCATAAACAAACAAACAAAATTACACACAACTGCGACGTAGAGTTACCTTTTTTAAATGCAATACACAGTTGGATAACAATAATTCACTGAGTAAGTAAGAAAATGTAATCCAATTTACAAACAATGATAACAGTGAAATGGTAACTGATAAGAACTGTATTATAAAACTTCACATGTCTTTTTATTTTCCTTTAGCAACTGAAGCTCATGACGATGATGGTCTGCCCCACACATTGGAGCATCTCATCTTCCTTGGGTCAGAGAGGTACCCATACAAAGGGATCTTGGATTTATTGGCCAACCGTTGTATGGCCCATGGCACAAATGCATGGACGGATACGGACCACACTTGTTACACTGTATACACTGCGGGAGATGCTGGCATGTTGACTCTGCTGCCGATATATCTGGACCACATACTGCAGCCTACACTCACTGATCAAGGGTTCTTCACAGAGGTCCACCATGTTGATGGCGAGGGAGAGGATGCTGGTGTAGTGTATTGTGAAATGCAGGGAGGAGAGAATACTGCATACAGTAGGTAACGTATAAAATGATGATTGATTCTCACAGTAATTAGTAAAAAAAGTATAGAGTAACATCTCACTCCAAATCTGAATAATAAAGCTAACAAAAGTAAAAAACAATATTATTTTAGCAGAATGCAAAACTTTTTTCCTTCGCTTTTGAAACTAATAATGTCAGCACCACTATTTCTTAATTTAATTTGTTACAGATGTGAGCTACAATTATTGCGTGCTATGTATCCAGAAAGTGGTTATTCAGCTCAAACTGGTGGCATTATGAAGAACCTTAGAGAATCTACTGATAATATTAAAGTATAGTTAATTAGTATTACAAACTTAATTGTTTTTGCATAAAAGAGAAAATTATTACAAAAATAATCATATATAACTATATATAACTTAAAATTATTCTCATAAGAATCCCTAAAAGATTCTAACAGAATAACAATTCTAGAGACAATAACAGTCCCAGCAAACATCTGGTCCACTTCAGAAAAAATGTTTCTAGTTGCATCATAAATATGTAAGATAATTGAAAAATATAAGCAATCACTGTCCATTCTAAGGTTGCCTGGAAGAGATCCGGAAAGCGATAAGGCTGTCCATTGTATGTTTTGTAGTGTTAAATTTATTTATTTTTGCTATGTATTTTCTGGTGTACAATAAAGTATATATAAAAATAAATATAAATAAATAAATATAAGATGAAACCTCCCACTTATTGGTATTCATATAAAAGCCAAACTAAGTAGCTGTTTTTCACAGGTCAGAGACTTCCACAAGAAATTCTACCGAGCAGAAAACCTCACAATCATACTGACAGGGCAGATAGAAGCAGAAGATGTGTTCGCAGCCCTAGCTACTGTCGAAGATGACATCATCGCTAAGGTAAGAAACTACATCATTTGCTCAACAGATGTGTCAGAGGTAATGTTCTTACGGAGTGGAATAAAAAATAGTTTCCTTATAGTTATTTGGAATGCATCTTTGCTCGTGATCTTTGTAACTATAAAATTATGTTATTGCCTGGTTGGTCTACTGGTCGCAAGTGCTACTATTGAGGCATGATGCCCCGGGTTTGATTCCTGGGTCGGGCTAAATGTTATTGGGTTTTTTATCTAGAATTTCTCAGTAGCAGCCCCGTGTCTGGATTCGTGCCCGATTGAATTCAATAGGCTCGCCCCTTATTACTTTGGACTTGAACATAAGTGGCCAAATATGGGTGTACTATAGGTACACCTCTGCCTAACCCTTCAGGGAATTCAGGCATAATATGTTATGTGTGTTAAAATTATATTATTGTTGTAAAATGTTTTTCATATGCCAGATATCTTCGATTTTGGGTACCTTATACTTGGACACCTTTTGCAACTATAACATAATGGTATAAGATAGCTAACGATGCGTTAACGTGACATTGACCAATTCTATACTCCATTTGAAATAAGATTAGACATTTAAATAAACCTTCTTAGCAGTCCGTTCAACCGATTTTGACTTTTTGACGCTGAAAAACACATTGATGTAAGGCTAGGCAAAGCAAAGCTCTGGCCTAACTGAAGCAAGCGAGCGAGTGGAAAATGGGACGCGAGTCGATTGTTTTATTTTAATGACAAGAAACTCAAGCGACTATTTGCGCCAGTTTGAACATCTCCATACAAGTTAGTTGACACAATCGGCGCGAGCGAATTTCGACCCGCATCCTGTTCGCTCCCTTCAGTGTGATCCGAGCTTTACTTTGCCTTTTGCATTCCTCTTCTAGTTGCACGCCTCTGGTACATGCATTCCTTAAACTGCACAGGAAGAGCTAAATCAAATCCATATTCGATTTATACAATCGTTTAAATTGAATGCATGCAATGCTGCATCCAAATTGCCAACTACTCAAGTCCTCGCACCTTTATTGGTAGAACAGTGGCTCTTTAGACTTATTGAAACGACCTAGGCTAGGTCACAGGTATTATTTGAGTCTAATCACAGATGCATACAGATGATTCACTCAGCTAAATAATTTAAATAAAAAGCGACTCTTGCTACGGCACAATAAAGTGCAATACAGGTCGCATAGCGCTAATAACCTACAATTAAATTCAACTACAAGTTGCCTCTCTTTCCATCGTGTAATTCTTAGGGCCTTACCACAAAAGCTTAGACACTTGTTCAACGCGTGTTTAATGTCAGTTTTATGTCAAAGTCCATACAGAAATGTCATGTTTAAAAGGAGTTTAGGCTAAACAACTGATAAACACGGTTTTGTGGTAATAAGGTTATACGTTACGCTCACTAAATTGGCCCGACAAGACGAGCCCGCCGCGTACTTGTAGCTTCATACCTAAAATGCGGAGTGAACCATCTGTATTCATCTGTGGTCTAATACCTAAGACACGCAAACTGTATTAGATGATTCAATGCTTATGTCATCGTCTATGTCTAATAAGTTAATAAGATTTTTTTTCTGATAATTGTGTTGGTTACTGACTGCCGCCTTGGTCTAGTTGTCGC
This sequence comes from Lithophane leautieri, assembly GCA_949152455.1. Taxonomy (NCBI): domain Eukaryota; kingdom Metazoa; phylum Arthropoda; class Insecta; order Lepidoptera; family Noctuidae; genus Lithophane; species Lithophane leautieri. The sequence continues at coordinate 7,568,037 of OX424462.1, read as the reverse complement.
AAAAGCGGTTAATGAACGTGGGGTCCTGGATTCGAACTCTGAGTCGTCCATTAGTACGATATATATTGTCATACAGAGTAATCTATTATTTGTACACAGAAAAACAGTGATGCACCAGAAGAGTGGGTGAAACCTTGGCAGACCATCCCTCCTCCACCAAATTACGGTGAGCTGAAGGTGCAGTGGCCCGCAGACACTGAAGACTGTGGTCAGGTATGTATTCATTAACAGAGATTTTATATTCCAAATGGATAGGATTTTTAGTTTTTAGTGTAATCTCAAATTTGACAGCAAAATATCAGTATAGTTGCGCGGTTCTGGACGGGTGGTGTCGTGATGCGAGAGCTCAGTGACTCGTACTGTCACCTCTCCCGCACCGCGCAGCTACCTCAGGAACGGACTGTTTTTAATCATGTGACTGAAATTCTTCTCTGGATACCAAAAACTTCTCCCTCAATATTGTGAAGTCTACAAGTTTGTCTAGATGTAGACTGAATATCCGCAGTTTAACTTTGACCCTGAAATAATTTCTATCATTGTAAATACAAATCCATTTATTTTCCACATACAGGTGATTGCGGTGTATTGTATGTATTTTGATTGCCATTAAAAATAGTTTGCAAATAACATGCAGTCATCATATTATTTTTTTTTTACAAAACCAATACATGCTGTGTTCCCATAAAGGTTATATTCGGATGGCGCGGTCCACTACTAACAGAACAGACAGCGATGAAGGATCTGACGGCGTGTGCGATTCTTCTACGATACCTGTGCGACACCGCTGCCGCGCCGCTTCAACGATCTCTGGTCGAGAGAGAAGATGCCTTGGCTGGAGATGTAAGATTGTTTATTAATTAATAGAACTGAGAAAACCAACTCAATAGGTATGTCGGAATATATATTAATATAAACAATTTTCGATCAGATACTTAGAAAAGTTACTGCAAATGTCTGTGAACATTTTTTGCAAGATACTAGTTTGTAAAAAATCTGAAAACAAAATTACCTATAAAATTCGCCAATTTATTGATTATGTATTGGTACAGAGTCCAGTTACAGCGTATCTTCAATCAAATCAGACTTGTTTTTTTTTACCCTTAGATTAAGAACCCCAAAGCAGCAGTTGCAGGGTTATCGTTTATTAACGTCACACTGGGATATTCTGACCTTCGCTTCACTCACCCCTTACCCTTTTGTGCAAGTAGCTAATACAAATTACACATTTAATTTACACTGTACATTCCCTTAACAGATTTCCTACAACCTAACAGAAAACATGGCATCTCTCATCAAAATAGAACTCGAGAATGTTCCAATGGACAAGCTAGAGTTGGCTCGCGACGAGGCGATAAAATGCCTACGGACAGTATGTCTGGGTGACGAGGTGGTGGACATGGAACGCCTGCGCAGGCTGTTGCGCAAACAGCTCAGGGAAGCCATTGCTAGCCTTGAGTCGGACCCACATCATGCTGTAGCGTTCCGCTGTATCGGCGATGCGCTGTACTCGCAGAATGAACATCATGTAAGTAAAGTTAAATTGATTGTTTACCAAATTGACTACAAACTTAAATGGTTCGTGAATTCAAATCACAATTGCCATACTTTGAAATGGCTATAACGCGGCAAATTGGCGTAGTTTTTATTGTTTTAAGTCTTACATATACAGTCTCTCTCTTTTTATGCACGTGTTTCTGTGACAAATAAACCAAATTTTCTTTCTGATGGAAAAGACAAAAATGTATAGGAATGACATAAGCTATCGAAAAGCTCATGTCAAATCCGTTTTGTTTACACTGGCGTCACAGTAGCAAACAAAATTTAATGAAATAAAAAAAAAATTAGGATTTTTTAAATATTTTTGCTGTCGATAAAATTAAGCATAGATTCCCTCATTTCGATATGTGCACATTATAAAGAATCATACTGTATAATGCTGATACTAAATTCCGTTTGGTTCCAGTTCCTCTCCCGCATGAACCCTCAAACCGACCTGCTGGCGTTGCTGGAGGAGCCTCCCGACTACTGGCTTGGTCTGCTAAAGAAGTACTTCACTGAGGACTACGTCACCGTCATGGGATCCCCTAGCATTGAGCTGCAAAGCAAGTATGTATCTATTCTTGAAGACTGTCACCCGCTATCTAATTGCGTAACTTATTTTCATAACCGGTTAAGCCTAATTTGTTTCATTTTGACAGTTCAACAACATTCATTGCGTTGTTTACGTTGTTGAGCAGTTTTTTTTCGAACTTATGAAGTAATGGATTAGACATTTGTTTGAAACCGATTCCAATTCTGATTGATCGTGGTTTACGCAATTAAGGAGCCGGTTTCTGAAAAAAAAAACCGAACGACGAGCCAAAATTGAACTCAAGTGATCTGATTGGCTGTTGGTAATCCAGTCAACCAATTACAGTAGTTGCGTTTGACAAGGTGTTAGCTAATTTGTGTGTTTATTTTCGTTCCAGAAACCGCCTGTGTGTCTAACTAACCTAATGGTATACACAGCTACACATCAAGCTATGCATTTCCAGTTTATGCTGATTTCGGATTATATAGGATTTCTGTACAATGCGAGGACAGCTTATACTGGTAATGTATAACTGTATGTGTAGCCGTGTGTACCTTCTGCAATTTAAATTCTTTAATTTTATCCTGCTGGAAAGTGATATAAGTTCTTGGGAAAGCCCTATAAGGTATTGACAAAGGTTTATCAAAAAGAATACTGTGTATAATAGACATTTTAAGTAGATCAAGAAGGAAGGTATTTTACGTAGAATTAAAATCGTTTCTGTATTTTTTTTTTAACCAGAATGGCAGAAGAAGAAAAGATACGGTTAGAAGAACAAAGAACGCAACTCGGTGAAGCCGGACTGGCCCAGAAGGCAAAGCAGTTGCAGGAAGCCATGGATTACAATGAGGTAACCCCACTGACTAGTTATCAGACTAGGAACAAACTCGCCTAAAGAAGGTCCATAGTTGTTTAGATTTTAGGCTTTTAAGGGCCTATGTACACGCCGTTTTATGCGTGCTATCTACGAAGAAATAGATAAAATGACAGATAAACAATCGAGAGATTTGCCCTATCGCGTCAAAAGATAGCCGCATTTCTGATCCGTTTTGACTCCTCTGACACACAATGACGCTTTGACTACACTTGATTGTCATGGAATCGCTCACACATGGTTATAATTATTATAATCATGTCTGAGCTCACTGCCCTGCCAATCCAATACACTGCAACTAAGTTGAATTACAGTCTTTTGGATTGGCAATCACTCTTCTCAGTATGGACTCTTTTTCTTGTGACTAAATATGATGAGGGCAAATCTAGCGATTTAAATCTTAGGGTTTGACTTAATCGGGCTTGCGGACGGCGAGCAACGGGTAGCTCGCCGTCCGATAAGGACCAGGCCCGGGTCGATGGCGCGTCGTGTTCCACGCGCGCCTCAAAGAGATGTCAGCACAATTGACGGGGTCCGGTAGGACCGATGCCTGCCAGGGTTGCGGGAAAGTCCGAAAGGGATACCGGGACCTTGGCAACAGGCAACTGAAGGAACACGGGTAGGTTTTAGTCAGTAAAAGTCTTGACACGCCCTTCCGCTCCGCCCAGAGCGGGTGAAGTCATTGGATGATTTCCCACCCTCAAAAAAAAATAAAAATGGGTTTGACTTAATGTCAAATACTGATGGAAATGAAAGATATTAAAACGGCCGCCATGAAAGGCCGTTTTAATATGACGGAACTGCTTTCCGAGGAAATCAAATGCTGAAAATATTGTAGCTGAATTGGCCCTAAAAATAATATGGTAACAATATGAAGCTAAATAATTAACATAATCCATGTTTTTCTTAGCGTCCTCCCCCTGCGGGTACGTTAGCCTCAGTACCAGTGCCGCCATGCAAGTTCAAATGCCACAACATCAACTCCTGGAGTTCAGACGGCGAGCCCTGTCCACACTTCGATCTCAAAGAACTGCCTGTATACGCCAGAGTGCACAGCTTGAAGACCAACTTCGTTTATGTGAGTATTTTTATTAAATAGAAAGAGATATTCGACAAGACGAGTCCGCCGCTACTAGTAGCTTCATACCTAAAATGCGGAGTGTGCCTTCTATACTATTCTGTGAACTGGGTTTAGTCACAGTACTAAAGATAGATACCTATATATTTTACATAATGCCTATTTTCCCATACAGATAAACCTAATATTCGACACAAGCTCAGTAGACGAGTCGACTCGCAAGTGGCTCCCCCTACACATGAACGGCCTGGCAGAGTGCGCGGTGCACCGCGGTGACACGCTGGTGCCTCACGAAGACGTCATCTCCGCCACGGAACAGCTGACTGTCATGTTCAACAATGATATCGGCTTTGATCGCTCTGGGAACTTCTCTATCGGACATTTTGGAAACTTTGTGCATATTGAGACGAGGGTAAGTGGCTCGTCTTTATTTTGTTCGACGTACCTACACGCGTGGTCACGTCGAGATAAAGCGCCTTCCGGGTTTCTGAACAAATGATTGACATTTGAATGCGACGGTCGCGTATTTGCGCGAACTATCTTTTTGGTTAGGACGCGGGGTAACCGCGACATTTTGAACCTTACGGTCGCATTGCCAATTTTCTTGTTGTGTTTCTATAATTTTGTTTGTATACGTCAGTCCGTCCGTACATTAGTATAAAACTAATAGATATAAAACTAGTAGTTAAAATCGAATGTGGTACACAATTTATGTGACGAGAGAAAACAAAAATATTTTGTTTTATTCGAACTATTGAACTATTATACAAAGGTATTCTGAAGTAACCCGGATCTAATTAACTGTTTATTTGGTTCCAAAACAATGATAACTCACTGACTTAGTTATCTCACTTCGATTGACTATTCATTTCAATAATATTTTGATGAAAAAAAATTACGTAATTGCTTTTCTTTTCGAGTCAGTATAAAATGTTACCATTTACGTTCACAATAATATTTTCCTTAGAACATTGCCATTTGATTTTCTAGTGCGAACCTCAAGATTATGATGAGGTGGTAAACCATTTGTACGAGATCGTCTACGCCGCTGAGATCACAAAAGAAAGGCTGCTCGTGTTCGCTCAGAGACTCATCAACGACGTGGCTCAGGTAAATGTTCATAACACCGACATTCGTTTGTATAGTCGATACACAATCCTTGTCGTCACAGGATAGAAATTTGTACAGTATTACATAAAAATATACCATCCTAAATGATTTTATTTGTCAAATGGTATTTTTGCCCTATTAATACGATTTTATTTTTTTCAGTAACAGATGCCCTACCTTAGGCATAATTATTTATCATTATTAACCACAATTATTTGTTACATTCTACCATGAATATTATTTATCAATCTACTGTTAAAATCCTTTATCAAAACCGTATTAAACCAAACCCAAATCACTGTAGGTAAGAAGGTCAGGCGACAAGATGATGTACGATGCCCTCCGCGACTCAATTTACAGCAAAAACAGCAACCTACACTGGTGCACAGTTCTTCGTCAGCAGAAGTTCCTCAAAGAGCTCATAGAACAACTGAATGCTGGAGGGGACTCCGCTGAAGCAGCACTCTCTGAGGCTAGGAAGTCATTCAAGAGTATCACACAGAACGTGTGGCTCCATCTCGCGACTGACTTTGAAAGATATAAGCTTAGTCCGGAACCCTGGAAGAGATTTGGTGCGGAGAATGAGATTACGCCTATTGCGTAAGTTTATAAAAAAATTACAGACAAAAATAAATAGTGGCTATTTTCGTGTGCTCTAATAAGTTCTGTAAAATCGATTACTGATCGCAATTGAATTTATAAAGTAATTGCTTGGTAAAGTTCGATTCAAATTTAATGGCGGATCGGAATATGAGGCGAGTCGCTGCGCAGTAACAATTGCATGTGTCGGGGGGGGGAGGGGTGAACCCTCCCCCCTCTCGCCCCCTGACACTTGAAATGGAGCAGCGAGTAGCTTACTTCCGAGCCGTCATTAGGCCTCAAGCTGCATTTTGCCTGGCATGTATGGTCTGTATATATCTGATAATTTTGATACAGACTTTATGCGCACACCCTGGTTTAATTTCTTGTCATCAACAAATTATTTCGGTTTTCTTTTACGCTTGCTTGATTCGTCAAATATTTCGTCGTATCTTAATACTATATAACATTTATTCCCGCCCAGACCTCGTCTATACTGGGACGCCGAGCTCCTGTCCGGCTGGGGCGGCGGCTTCGTGCTAGGAGTTGGCGGCTGGGAGTCGTGCTGCGTGGCACAGATGAGCCGCGGCCCGCTCGGGCATGCTATTGAAGATGTTGCGCCGCTTATGGTCGCGCTTAACTACTTCACGCAATTAGAGGTATAATCTGGGTCTGCCTTGTGAGACTAGCTTTTTTGTCGAACGCATGGCGAGCCACAAAGTATTTATGATGTGGTCTGCAATAAAAGTCGATTTACACTGTTACTTTTACATAATAAAATCATCTAAATTGATACGCAATTATTCGATACCTACAATGCTTTTCAGCATTTCATGGAATAGCTATAATTATTATAATTATGATTTAAAACACTGAAGTGGGATTCCACTATGACGGCGTGTGATTAAATTTTATCGATAGTAGATTCCCTACGAATAGTTTTTTTTTACAAAGTTATTTTGCAGTATTAGCGACTTTCGAGTTAGACCGTAACATAAAAACAGACATTTTCAAAGTAAAGTAATTACTTACATACTTGTTTATCCACAGGGTCCAATGTGGCGTCTCATACGTGGTTGCGGCCTGTCCTACGGCTACGCGATACGCATGTCGCCGAACGAGGGCAGACTGATATTCTCTCTCTACAGAGCGACCAACGCGGTCGCCGCGTACACCAAAGCGAAGAGTATTTTGGTAACTATAATTATTATTTAACTTATTTAAAACGCAGTTTTATGTTCTAAATTATAATTAGCCCCTGTCCTTGTGACCTTAGTTGTAAGTTGTAACATATTTATCTGCTTTTATACTCTTTTGCGAATACATTGTTTTAGGCCGCGTCCTAATCCAAAGCGGTTGTTGCGCGAGTACTCGACCGTTGCGCTCGTTTATATGAACTCTTCTGCCCGCGACTTTGTCTGCGTTTATTGGGAGAAAAAGTATCCTTTGCCCTAGCCCAGGTCATGGTCTAACCATGTGCCAAATTTCATCCGAATCTCAAATCAAATATAAAAGAGTGGGATGATCGCGCACTCGCGCATGTGTTAATTATTGTGTAATTTTTTTTCAAAAACTAGGTGTTATTTCCACAACTATAACTTCTCTTATGTCCTACAGGAGGAATACCTGGCCGACACCAAGTTCGACGAGGATCTATTCGCGTCTGCAAAGAGTACGGTGCTATTTGAAGTGGTGGAGAATGAGAAGTGTCCCGCAGACGTCGTCAGGCGATCCCTCATGAACTATCTGTACAGAGTCGCTGCTACGTACAACAAGTAAGTTAACTTCACCACAAATAAATGAACTGTTCCAGTGCGAAAAAAGGATAGCGTTACTAGTCTTGTATCGCTCTATCTCTTTCTTGAACTGAAACAATGTTGCCAACATCATTTACATCGTGACACCTTAATACTACCCAATGTTAACGACAGATCTATCCAAATTATGATAACATGCATTTGATACGACAATTCGTAGCAAAACTCGTTGGTCTCGTGGTCGCAAGCCCGTCATCTGAGCCTGGATTCGATTCCCGGGTCGGGCAAAGTGTGATTGGGTGTTTCCATTAGGAAATTCTCAGTAACAGCCCGCAGTTTGGAAGCTGGCGATGTGCCTCGGAAAGCATATTAAGCCTTTGGTCATGCGACTGATTTATCTCCAGTCATGTCGGATTGCCGTCCCATCGGACTATGAGAGTGAGGGAAGACTGAGTGAACCTTGGTTAGCGCACTCGCCTGTACTATATCTCCCGTGCCAGACTAGTTTCCGCTGAGAGTGGTCGCCATGGCCGAAATTAGGTCTGGAGGACTGTACATACCAAAAAGACTGGTCCGTATCAGCAAAGAACAGAAGTGTGTGGAAAAAGGAGCCGGCTTTTGCCCTGCTTAGAACAATACAAGCTGGGTAGACAGATGGAAAGTAGAAACATGAAAGGCAATTTGTGGCGCAAGGTTCGAGTCTTAGAGAAGGTAGAATCGAAAGCTAGATCTTTCCGTCTCATACATAAACAGCTGTTATTGTTTTTCAGAGATTAATATTGTCAAATCTTAATCCGACCAATTTTGTTGTCCTAGCGACCTAGTCTGCGCGATATCAGCAGTAACGCCAGAGGATGCGCACGCGGCGGCGACGAAGTGGCTCCCGTCACTGTTCGACACACAACAAGGCAAGCTCGCCATCGTCTGCCATCCCACCAAAGTCAACGACATGAATACTGCCTTTGAAAAGTAAGTGAATCTTGATTCTTTATCTTTTTAACCGACTTGAAACCAATTTGCACCGTAATTTATGTTTTTAACTCTGATTCATATTGCGTTTTGTCCGAAACAGTCGTCGATCGTTTTATACATAATTATAATTTTTCCTACAATAGTTATTTGTTATGCAATGCTGCAAAGTTGTTTTTTGGCGCGAGTACTTGTATTGAAACCTGAGCGATGCGAAGGTTTCAAAGGTACGAGACGCAGAATCATTTTGCTGCCGAGCGAAACACGCAACTTTTCACCTCACTACAGCGAGGAAAATGGTGTCTCCATACATTGAACAAATCTTGTAGGTACATTTTTATGCACTTTTTGCGCAATTTTCCGGAAGAAAGCTCATTTCGACATTATGTACCGCTTGCACTAACTCTGCCAATGCTAAACAAACCAAAATGATGGAAAGCAAATTGAATATACAGAAGACAATTGTATAAAGCTTTTTGAAGTGAAACCTTTTTTTTCGTTCTGGCCAGTGCGATTATTCTAAAAATGAGGTTGGCGCATTTACTTGAAATAAGTATTCATGCATTATCAGTGGGCTCGGCGGTATAGAAAATTAATAAATAGAAAGGTTTGAATTTTAAAAACTCTTTCCACGCTAGCGGATAAAATGCACTTTTGCACTCAGATTCCGAATGATAAACAGACTCTCTCCGAGCTTGTGAGGTGAAAAATATTTTGTTTTTGTTCACAGAATGAATGTGAAGTTGGACGTGTTCCAATCTATGGAAGCGTCGCACTTCAACAACTAGGTGCTGTTAAGTGTACAATTATTACAATTTTAATACAAAGCTATTGTAATGTTTTTTTAAAATCTCATGACATGTTATCAACAGTGCAAAACAGAGTGTAATTGTTTTAACAAAATGTACTGTTGTTTCTTGTACTGCTTGGCTGTGCCTCCTGTATACTAAGGATAATATTCATAAGTATGTAATTCGTTTTATAAGAGTTCGTAATAATAAAAGATTTTTATTAAATAAAATACGATGGCATGTGTTTTATCTATAAATAAATCCAAAATATCTCAAGGTGCAACCTTCAATAACAAGTAATGAGTTATGCGTGGTATATACAGGGTGGCCGGAGAAGTGACGACTAAAGGTAAAATTTAATATTGCTTTTATTACGGGGCACCCCCTGTATGTTCCGCGATTATTTGTAGTTTACGAGATAGATTTTTTTTCATAAGTTTCACCCGACATCGGTTTTGTTTTTTTTTTTCTCTTTCTATTGGACGTTTGTGGATGGTTTTATCGTGTGTCGAACTTTTGTGGCTTCAAGCTTGAGCAGTAGTTTTAAACTCTACTCAATTTCAGTTATGTTAAAGGCCAAGGCTCGCCCGTATACCACACACAATGTTAAGGTGGTACCTACACGAAATTATGGTGAATTTTCATTTTAAAAAAAATTGCTAGCTATTCAGGAGTTAACTCAGAGCTGTTACGTTCGGGATTCAATATAGAGCCCATGACATAAGACCAAGGTTCATAATTATACTCATCTACGGCGAGCATACTGCTATATCCCCTGGCTGAGTCCTGGGTATATAAAAATGTACTCTTTGGCGGAATGAATGTACTCTTTGGCCCTGAGTGACGATGCACCGCGCAGGCGAAATGAACGGCGGATAAAACAAATGTTCGGATTGTTCGAACTTGTCCGGAGTGCGAGCGGGCGCGCGCATTTCACTCTCATCGATTCGCTCATTTTGATTTTTACTGGCGGAGTGGCGGATAGTTTTGACGTTTCTCATTATACATGCCGCGATAACTTTGTATGAACGTGATACGTAAGAGATCGAAAAATCAAATTCATAATCCTCATTCATTACTGTGTTATCCATACACTATAACAATGAGTATCATTCGAAAGCACCAAGTTTCACTTTATATTGGAAAATTGCACTCAAAAACACGAATGAATCGTTGGTTAATATTCTGACAGGTCGATAATACAATGCCATGTCTTTGGGTTCGTTGCTATGGCAACGGTAGTGCCATAGCAACAAACAACGGCGGTGAGCCGTCACCACAGGCCGTCACTCAGGACGCCACAGCAGGACGCCCACTAACACAGAATCACAGCACAGAATACATTTTTGTATCCCACTAGACACACGCGGACGCATAAACTTTCAAAATCCGCTCCGCAATCCGCGTCACTCGGGACTCATTTTTAGTAAATAGTCTACTTTTAGCGCCTACATATAGGGCCATTGTTTGTTGTAAACTTTTGTACCTTGCTGTCTTGATAAAACAACATGACGACGTTTCGGACGTTTAGTTCCGATTTTGGCCACCATGCGCCATAATTACCCCGAAGCAATGTTTGTAGAGTATAAAAGCTTTTGTGTAGATCTTTGGTAGATGGTCAGGGATAGTTTTCAACTGCAACGAACGTTTCCCATTCATTGCATTTCAGGGATTAATTATAGGTTGGATTAATTAGATGTTGCCAGCGACTTCTGTGATCCACGATGAAAAGAAGCCTATGTCCGTCTCCAAGTCATGGTTTACCCGTAATGCCAAACTTCATCAAAATCCGTTCAGCCGTTTTAGCGTGAAAGCGTAACAAACAAACAAACTCACTTTCGCATTTATAATAATAATATTAACTTGGGATGGGATTGGCTTTTAATAAATAAAAACATTACCTTTATTGTGATAATAATTTTAATCACCATTTATGAATCTTAAAGCTATGTATGTCTATACAAAAAATATAACTTAAATTTAGTCAGATAATTAGTGAACATCAGTATAAATCATCTCACAACCGCTGCAACATCTCCATCATATAATTCAAACCCATCCATATAATAATATCATTGCTCAACATTTTAACAGAAATACTGGTTATTCAACGTCAACAAACTACAGTGAACGTGAAAACCGTCACCTAAACACGGTTCCTACATTAGAAGATCAAATAGACCAGATAAAGAGCTTTCTAGTAAATTGAGCTGTCTACTACATCCAGCGATTAATCACAATACAAGTTTTCTATAATATTTTCAACACTTATGAAACATTAATTTTAACAGCTTTTGTCTAATCGTGACCTCCAGAATGTATCGTCTAAATTCCGTGTTCTCTATCTACAACTTGGATATTTTAGTCTTCAATATTTCGTGAATGTAATACTGGTTAATTTTGTTAGTGAATTTGAAAATGCGTGATACAAAAATAAAGTGGCCTGCTTGAAATACATGTTATTGTTTATAAATGTAGTGTGTAGGCCATTCTATCCGCATAGTCCCACCACCCACGACTGGTGAGGTATATATTAATATGCAATATAAATTACTTGTCTAAACATAATAAAATTACATTGTACATGCAAAGATATATTTACAGTTTTTATAACTTTCTATGCTAATCGTAATGAAAATAAGGATTTATCAAGTAACATTAAATTTAAGGTATATTATGCATATTTGATATGCATAATATGTAAATAATGCATGTTCAAGCACCAACATGTGTATAATATGGGAAATATATGAAGCATAATTTTTCATTTTAGTTTCGTTTTTACGAATCAACATGATTTTTATCACTGGCTCAGTGGACACTAATTAATCCATTAAAGATACGTATTAATAAATGTACGTGCTTTGAAGAGAGATTTGGTAAATGTTAAAATTACACATTAATTAGTCTAACATTATATTAATTCGCTATGGACACCTACCTGACGATTAAAATTCCCTAATAAATGAATGACTAATTTACGTTAATCATATTCTACGTAATAAAAGAGGCGGCCCCATTTACACTACCTATCATGTGTAGTTCGCGATATATCGTACACACACCGACACATGCCGCGCTGATGTTGCGTGACCCGCACCTCGTACAACGTTGTTTCGTTTTTCAAAGTCAACTCAATGGGTGAACGAAAAATAACGGGCCTTTAAAATATGGGCTATTTATAACCCAGGTACTTATTAGCAGAGGGACGTAACCAACGAGAACTATTTGATATATAATACTAACTACACAGTTTACAATGCATAGCCAGAATGTTTTCTAAGACACAAAGCCGTTGAACTTTGAAAATAAAGGCCTTTCTTTCTATTTTAACGAACTTATCAGATTTTGCTGTCGAAAAGTATCACTTGTTTTTGCTTATGTTAACAAAGTTCCTATAATTACAGAAACAATTTAATACGGTACCGTTTATTTGATAAACTCCTAACGCCTCGTGGCAGAGGTCGTGCAGCGGTCACACGCACGTACATATTGTGAGGTTTCAAGATTATAATCTAAGACCTCGAAAATGTTCCTAACCACATCGACACGCCCGCTCGACGTTTGCTAAAGCTAACTTTCCATATAACAAACCCTAATTAAATGGCCGAAACCAGAACTAACCTCGAACCATTGACCGGCAAATGGCTGCTCTTTGTTTAGTGAAACAATTTAATAAAACAAGAACATGTTATCTAGCTGCGTATATCTTCTCCAGTCTCGCCACCTCATACTGGGTTCAGATTACTTCAGACCCAGTTGTTTTCTTTTTCCTTATGGACACGACGTGAAGCCTCTAGGTGTAGTGTTGTGGCTAGTTACATCATGTTGGTATCGATGGGCGGTGCGTGGTTGCGGAGAGCGTCTCGTATGTACCCGCCTATGCTGCCTTCGGCCACCAGGTGGAAGAAGAACAGGTGCTCGAAGCTCTTCAGCGAGATGGAGCGCAGTGCGGGCAGACGCAGCAAAAGTGCGGCGAAACGACCTTCTTCAGAGCCGCGCGACCGTCGGCAGTACTCGTCCAGGCAAGAGAACATCTGTAAAACCACACAGATTTAAACTTACAACCATAATCTTGGCACACATAAATATCAAACTTTTCGCATAAACAGTAAAACTTTTTTTCATTTTGTCTGACCTTCTTCCGCGGGTCTTGATAGTAGTACTAAGCTCAAAATAGCGTAATTTCTATATTTTTTCATCGATACAGACATGATCGTTCTTAGATGCTGTTCAGTTCTATAAATTTAGGATCCAAATCAGATTGTAATAAAATAAGTTCTACTAATACCTACACGTGTTTGCAACAAAGAATCATTTAGAATTCAATGTTCATCGCTTTCAAATGCAAAAGAGGTCAAATGTGATATGACAAATGCGAATTCATTGTAATATAATTACATAGGACGTTGAGCGTCTCGAAAATGACGCTGCAGCGAGCATTTAAATTGTATTCAAAATATTCAAATGTATATTCTGCGGTCAGGTGCTATTTCAAACACAATGTATGCAAATTACCTTTTCTCGTAAAACTTCGACTTCTTGTCTGTTTTTCAGTCCTTTAACATCTGAAAAAATAAACGAGTGATTTTAACATGCTTATTTATTGTATTAGCACACCTGAGTAAATATGTGTGAATTTTAAGTGCTTCGATTAAACGAGAAAGTAACGTTTATTATAGAACAATTGGTCATCACTAGAATGACAACAGGATTAGTTTAGTCACTGTAACTGTCACATATGACATTTTCGGCGCGCATATGTATTAGGGCGCAGCTATTTCCAATACATTAGCGGTCTAGACATTTATGACGACATGTCCACGGTTGACGGAATCGTAACGATAATCACACTGTGTCATCAAATTATAGCAGCGATGATTTCGTCGTGTGGCGATCGATTCTTTGAGTTTCTATTTTGAAGGCACGGAGAGACTCGCCGCGATTCTCTCGACTATGGAGGTGGCGCCGGATTTTTGGAATCCTACGTTTATACCCGAAGCCTGCCCCAGAAGGAGGGAAATGCTTTTCAAAAATTGTATTCATGTGATATTTTCTGTTTAATAGTCATATCATGAAGTTATTACATACCAGGGTTGAGCAGTACGATAGCCTTGAGCGCCACGTACTCAGCGTGGTCCACACGCAGAGTGCGCATCTTCAGAGATAGTTCTGAGAGCACGCGATCGAAAATCTGGCCCACGCCTGCTTGAAGCGCCGAGTTACGGTGTAGGGTCATGCCTAGAATATGTGAAAAATTACTTTTAGTGAAAGAAAAGGCAGATTCGGGTTAAATGTATGAAAGTGCCGTATAAAAATGGGTTAAGAGCCAAAATTGTTTTGGTGCGAGAGATGTAGCTATACGAGACGAATATATCTTTATCGTAACCGAAAAACGATGGCATAAAAACTTTATAATATAGCGTCTAAATAAAGGTTATGAAGGGTTCCGTAAAACAAATCAATGCTGAGATAAAAACACTAAAGTTAACACACATTTAACTAATCTAAACCTGTTATAAGTGCGGCGTACTTTATAGAATAAATAACCAGAAATCATTTAGCACTACCTGCGTCCTATTAATGTATACAATTAAATAAAATTGGAGTGTCCGTTTGTAATGTCAAAATAACAGCTGTTTACTTAATGCATTATGAAAGTATATACGGTACTTATAAATCAAAAAAATAAACAATAAAAAAAAATGTGTCTTTGTTCCTGTTAATCTCCGAAACGGCTGGACCGATTTTGACGGCACTTTCACTGGCAGATAGCTGATGTTATAAGGAGTAACTTAGGTTAGTCTACTTTTATTTAAAAAAGGGATTACGCGGGCAGCCGCTATTAATTTATATAATATCGAACATTCTATTTACAGATTAGGTAGGTACTAAGTAATCAATAATAAAAGTAATCAATAATAAAAGTAGTCAAGTAGTATATTTTAATACACAATCCAGGATATGGCGATTGTTATTATGACCTTATAGGAAAAACACGAAATTCAAGATTTTACCAAAAAACTGGCATGTCAGCATGTACCAGTGATATTTTAATATTAATATTGAGTTACGTAATAAATGTAATAATCAGAGATCGGAATAGGTAGAGTATATTTACCTAAAGTTCGAAAAAGAACAGAGACAAAGTGGAGACGCCTTACGACAAAATATTTTTTCGGGACTAATGTCCCGGGTTTCAGAACATTACTTAAGTACAACTAAAATTAATAAAGTAAAACAACTATCGAATTAATTTCCTGTTTCTGTTTAAAAAAAAAAGTATGCACGATTTCTATTGTTTAAAAAAAATTAAGGTAATCTCCTAATAATCTAATATTCGTTTGAACGATGTAAGTAAGCGCAGAAGCTAATGTTATTTACATAACAGTTTTAATAATAATTTATGTGATGTCCCGAAATCCCGACATTAGTCCCGAAAAAATATTTTAGTCGTAAGGAAGTCTCCACTTTTTTTGTCTCTGTTCTTTGAACTTTAGGTAGATTTGCTCTACCTATTCCGATCACTGGTAATAATACATTCAATTTGATTATGCATAGAATCGTGTTCTACAAAAGTCACTAACCTTTACAAAATGGAAAATAAATAAAAACTAAACTGCTGCCTAAATTATAAATGACGTGACTGAAGGGCGCAAGATAAGTTCCGTTGTTACTAATACAACACAAATAATAAATTGGCCAGTTGCTTGCTTAAATATAGAAAAAAAATCGTTTAAGAAAAGTATAGTACATTTTAAGGCTCACTTTATTCAACAATTATTAAATAACATACATCACGCCTGTATTTCTCGAAGGGTCGGGCAGAGACGTACCTATAGTACACCCACATTTTGCCTGTTATGTGTAAGTCCCATGTAATAGGGGGCGAGCCTATTGCCATCAACCGAGCACAAATACAGACTCCGGGCTGCTACTAAGTAATTCCAGATGGAAAAACCAAATAACACTTTGCCCGACCCGGGAGTCGAACCCAGGATCTCATGCTCAGCAGTAGCGCTTACGACCACTGGACCAACGAGGTAGTGACGAGGTTCCTTGTCGACTACGGAACCCTAAAAATTAAACGCAGTTGGTTGGTAAGCGCATCACTTGTGTACGTCTGAACGGACTTGGATATTTTTTTAAATAAAATGTTTGTAATAGTCCGAATGAAGTTCTTATAAAACAAGTATGGGAAACGCTTCACGAAAAATTTGCAAATTCGGGAAAAAATTGGCGTCCTCTTTATAAGGGATGTTTGTATGAATTATTGATGGACCGGTCACCGTCTGTCGGGTCAAATAGTCTAAACTCTAATAATTTATAGAGAAAAGATTTGATTTTTTCTATATTTGTTTATTTGTTATGCTTTCACGCTTAAACAGCTGAACAGATTTGGATGTAATTTGCACTTGGGTAGACCATGACCTGGGTTATATTATAACATAATTATGATACTTTTTATCCCGATATTCCCACGGGATCGATACTTATGCGGGTGAAATCGCGGGACGCAGCTAGTCATCAATAAAATAAAATCTGTCACCAGTGCATATGTTTTGCACACACTTTGTTTGCAAAATGTTTTTCCCCACTTGGCAAGGAAATGTCATTGCAAATTTTTATTCACGTTATATATACTTTAGCCAGTAGACTGTTTGGCAGTTTACCGACTTGCTTTGAATATTTAGACTATGCAAGTCGGTTGCAGACGTTATTTTGTAACAAAACGTAATTTTGTATCGAGTAGTGAATACCATTGCATTGTTTTTATAATAGTTATCGTGGAGTTTCTTGCCGGCTCTTCTCCATCCACCAAAGAGTACCGTGCAGCTAGCATCTGACGTTATAGAAGTCACCATTTTGAATTGGAATGGTTTAGGGTGCATTGAAATAGCCTCCGGGTGCACTTTACGTCAAGCGGTATCTGGGCACCACTGTTAGCAACGCTGCAATCTTGCTGACTAACTTATAAGTACATATTTTTAACATGGCATGGCTTTATACAGGGTCAAATGAAAATAGTTAGCGAATCTCCGCAGACGTAATGGGTCGTTATCTGAACATGATAAAATAAAAATTAATTTGTTGACGTTTTCTTTGGGTAGTGATCGACTGCAGGTAGTGACGTCACTTGAAATCAATCAATCAATCTGCCTAGCCTTTCCCAACTATGTTGGGGTCGGCGTATGTGGGGGTGACCTACACAACCCAGTAACTGGGTAATACGATACCCCTTGGTAAGACTGGTTGTCAAACTTTTATAGTTGGGAAAAGGCTAGGCAGATGATGTCGATACCATCTTGTCTGCGGAGTTTCTTTAGCTATGGTGTTTTGTATACGCACCGGGCATGAGGCACATGAGTTGTGGCGGTGATGTTGTCCTGTTCCCGGTGCCGTCGACTCCGTCACGCTCCTCAGTCAAATACTGGAATATTTAGAATAAGAACTCTTTAGAATAAGTTTGCAAATTCAGTTGTTTTTTTTTTTTTTCATTTAATTCAGTAGTCAAGAATTTTATTCAGGTTCGTTTTAAGTAACTATATTGTTTTTATTACGACTGGTGATCTTTAAGTTTTAGTAAAGTACTGTAAAAGTAAAAGTGGTACTGGTATTCAGCTGCATCCGGTTAGACTGGAAGCCGACCCCAACATAGATGGGAAAGGCTAGTTAAGGACTATTTTTTGTTAAATTACACAGACTGAATTAATATTGGTAAAACTGTCAAGTCTCAATCTAATATAATATAATCAAAGATGTTCTTCAATTAATCACCTCATGGCCTCACTCTACCGTTCTGGAGACTACAGCTGGCAAATGTCTTCACCGTTGTTACACACTATTTTAGGTCCCCAATATTCCACTCCGGACACCCCATCAGCTGCCTCTTACTTTTAGATTGGCGATCTATGGGATCTCGCGCAATAGACGGCCACGACCTAGTCCAGTGGCCGCAGCAACCAGGTAAACTATAGAAACCTACGAGTCGCGCACTAGTGTGTGATTCGTATCATGTTCGTAGCCGAGTAATGCGCGAGATCCCTAAAACTAAGAGGCAGCTGATGGAGGCCTGTGTAGGTAGGTATCGTTCCACTACTGGGCAGAGACCTCACTTTCCTCCTTCCACTCAAACCACTAGGCCTCAACACATTCTCCTTCGTAACAAAACCAATACGAACCTCCATAGACCGCCATGCAATAGCGAACAGTAACAATTCGTTCCACGACCCTTTGATGAGCAGCGTCTGATCTTCCAACTCCAACTGACTGAAGTGTGGAATGTCGCGGGCCCACACCACCAGAGCTGCTATCTGTTTGTTGCCTAGAATGATAGAAATGGGATAGCATAAGCATAGCATAATCAGCCTATAATGTTCCTACTGCTGGGACACAGGCCAGAGGAGCGGGCTGTAATCACACGCGGGCCCAGTGCGGGTTGGTAGATGTCACGTGTCTTTGTAATTTTGGTTCTGGGACATGCCGGTTTCCTCACGATGTTTTCCTTCACCGTTTCTAGAGCAGTGGTGGTGAAATAAGTTACAT
This sequence comes from Lithophane leautieri, assembly GCA_949152455.1. Lineage (NCBI taxonomy): Eukaryota > Metazoa > Arthropoda > Insecta > Lepidoptera > Noctuidae > Lithophane > Lithophane leautieri. The sequence continues at coordinate 7,549,262 of OX424462.1, read as the reverse complement.
AAAGTAAAAACCGGCCAAGTGCATGTCGAACTACGCACAATGAAGGGTTCCGTAGTTGGGATGAATTTAACCAACAAACTTAACATTGTAGTTGAAAAACTTGTTCTCCTATACAAAATGTATGGGAGAACATGTTTTTGCAACTGCAAATTAAAGTTGGTCGATTATTACTCGGTAACTGGTGGAGCCTTCGTAGCGGTGATAGTTTTCCTTTTAATTTAGTTATATATACTACTGCCGTGAATTTTTTCACATTTCCAAACCCAACCATTTAGCTGGCAGGGGGGGGGGACACACTTGACTCTAACAAAAATTTGCACTTTAAAGCTTAATATTCCGCAAACGGTCCCTGAATCCAAAAATGGTTTTCACAAACTCCCACTATTTTTAAACGACCTTTCCAGCGATACCCCACACCACCGGATTGACGATAAAAAAAAAATATCCACACATTAAAAGCACCCAGGTACCCAAAAAAAAATTACCAGGAGGTACACAAAAAAAATTTTTTTTTACCACTTTGTCGCCTTGTTTTCTACGGAACCCTAAAAAGTAAGAAATAGGATATTGTCACATAATTGTAGGTCTAGTCGGGTTAGATATAAAAGCTCCGGTCCCCCATTTTTTTTTTTTTGAGTATGTGAAATCTTCCTATGACTTCTCCCGCTCTGGGCGGAGCGGAAGGGCGTGTCAGACTTTTACTGACTAAAACCCACCCGTGTTCCTTCATTTGCCTGTTGCCAAGGTCCCGGTATCCCTTTCGGACTTTCCCGCAACCCTGGCAGGCATCGGTCCTAGCGGACCCCGCTAATTGAGCTGACATCTCTTTGAGGCGCGCGTGGAACACGACGCGCCATCGACCCGGGCCTGGTCCTTATCGGACGGCGAGCTGCCCGTTGCTCGCCGTCCGCAAGCCCGCGCCTATAGTGGCCGGGAATCCGCCTGGGATTCCCGACGCCCAGGGCGTCTCCAACGGCGGCGGTTAGGGGCGTGAGGGCGCAAACTTTGCCTTTCCTTCACGCGTTCCGCCTCCTCCTTCGCGAGCATTACTGCTTCGCAGAAGGAGGTGACGGCTTCCCATTTCCTCTCGCTCCGTACCATGGCCTGGACCAGGGCAGGACGCGAGAGTCTCCGACATACTTCGCGGGCGAAGCCGCGGGCGGAAGCTAGTATGACATAAATCATTGTTACCCGGATGAAGGGTAATCAATATAATATGAATACCCAGAAAAAGGGGCGGCAAACATGAGATTTTTTCGAGACTAACAGACAGCTGTATTGTTCCTAAAAAGAGAGAACCACTAAAGCCTCGTATTCATGGTAAACATTTGTTTAGCAACAGTTGATCAACGTTGTTGGTGAACGGCGAGAATGCTGCTGGAAACTTTGTTTAAATCAATATGGGTTGTCCACACACACCAGTCTGCGTTAAAATGTTGCCCGCTATTAATTGCATAGTTTATCGTTGCTCCACACTACCGCCATGTTTATAAACAGTTGTAAACACGTCCACATACGTCAGCATTTGTTGATAAACTGATATTTTCGCTCGCTGGGCGTCAACTCTGCAACATGGCGTGATCAACTCCGCAACACAAGTGTTGACCGCAACTCGGCAACATGTTTATGCAACCATGTTGCTAAACAAATGTTTACCATGAATACGAGGCTTAAAGCATTCCTTTCATCTGTTGATAGGGCTTAAAACCAGGTTCACAATTCAATTCCAAACTAGGATTAGGTATAGCCTGTAACCGCGGATGAAGCTCGAAGCTTACCTTAAGCCCTATTGGCAACAATAAAACTGTTCCATATATGACAAGGCTTGCGTGCCGTTTCAGAAGATCTATTGGGAATGATTAAAAAAAGCGCGTCATATAGTTTAAAAAAAACCGGTAATACAGAAGAAATGTAATAATTCGTGTTTAGAACATACAAATTAATACTATTGTTTATTGTTAATATGTTTAATACAACAATACACACAAATTAGACATTAATCTATTATAATATAACTAAGCTGAATAGTTTGTTTGTTTTTTTTTGTTTGAACGTCCTAATATTTGAGACTGACGACTTTTAAAAATTCATTCTGCATTTGATAGTCCAATTTTTGAGGAAGGTTATACCTAGGCTATTTAACAGCACGCTACAACCCTTAGGAGCCGAGCAAAAACAAAAAAACTCAGAAAGAACGCTAAACGAAAACGAAGTAACGCGAACGAAGTCGCGGGCAGAAGGTAGTGTTATTATAATCTTTATTGTTTGTGAAAATTCTAGCAGCTTAAGCATCAGAAAAATACAATCTAATTATTGCAAACTCAAAAGACCCCACCTCATTCGCAGATCAATACGCAAGTAACGTATACAAGTAGATTTTATCGCATCCCTGTTGACGTTGATTGATGGCTAATATCACTGAATAACTACCACAATTCTATCAGACGTGTCTACTTACAAATAAGGAAACTCGTCCTTGTAGATATAATGTAATCTGAACAGCAAACAAAACTGTTTTGTGCGCAAATAATAAAGAGAAAAGTTATTTTAAGAACGGCTCTGTTATCAATTTACTATATACATTGTGACCCCACGAGACAAACATCTTGATTGCACTAAATAAGCACGTACTGTTCGCCATTAATTTTGTATGAATACAAACTTAGGATGGCAATAAATTAAAAGAGATTTACGGCTTAATCGAATCTGTACCCACGCAAATTATAGGTAGGACAAATAACGAGGAAAAGGGATTCCAGGAAATATATGTTAAGGCGGAGAAAAAATTTACCTACAGAAACACAACAGAATTAAACTTCTATATCGTGTGAACTTTATTAATTTCACTCGCGATTCATTGTCATCAGCGTAATGTTTGAGAAGTTATCGTTAAATAAAAACCATTGTCTTATTTAATTTTGAGATAGGACATAACTTGTTGGAATGAAAAGTAATAGTATAGAAAGTGCCCTAATATGACACTGGTCCGCATTTAAAACATATATAACTTTATCAACACATACACAGGCAGTAGATACTTACCCGACTACCCCAGAAGGAGGGGTTCTTTGGCACGCTCTGTAGCCTAAACGGCTTGATTGATTTTAACATATGAGGTGTGGTTAGAATCGTCTTATTTGTGGGAGTGACATAGGCTATATAATATTTATATATTGCTTCTGCTAATACAAAAAAAAGAGAGGAGAAAGTTTTTATGGGTAAAGTATTTTTAGGTTTTTCCATCTGGAATTTCTCTGTAGCAGCCCGGAGTCTAGATTTGTACCCGTTTGATGGCAATAGGCTCGGCTCCTGTTACATGGGACTTTAACATAACTGGCGAAATGTGGGTGCTACTCTGCCTGACCCTTCGGGAAATACAGGCGTGATGTTATGTTATTTTTAATACCAAGTAATTATTTAATGTCTCCAGGGTAAATAAAAATGGGAGCAATAAAGCTATGATACCTACACTTCGAAAAGGATAAAAGAAATGCCTTTATGCCGTTGTATTGATTTACCTCGCGTTGAGGAAAATATTCCTTGCTTACTTGTTTTTTATAGGAGTTTATTATGGGCTCCGTATTTTCCTTTACACACAGGGTGGCAATTCAAAGAAATATAAATACGGATCACATTCATTCGAGAATTTCCAATTTTTTTCAAGGTTTATTGAATGACTCGAAAATCGGGCTCTCATGAAAAGGTCCAAGCGTATGACTACTTAGCTTACAAATTTAGTAAGTATCACGATATGGTCCTCATATGGCACGACCAAGATTATGTCTGGACTTCAAAAGAGACTGCGACCTCTGAGCTTGTTTCGGCCTTTCTTCTCAGTGTAGTCAGACCTCATGTAGCTTTTTTTTTTTAAATGTCACTTATAAATATGATTCTGATATCCTATTTACAGAATAAACAATTTCATTTAATTTCAAATAAGTCCAAGAACATCATCGCAAGGGCAAACATATACTTATAGGTAAGATTTTCTTCAAAGAGTTTAAAGAAGTTGACTATAGTTTACCATCGCCCCCAACATCGCCTACCCGTTTCGGAATACAATAAATAAAGAAATGTGACTCTAGAACTACACAAAACACTTATCCATGAGCAAGTTAACGTTAATCTTCCAAGAAACTTGAATAACAAACAATTTTTTTTTAGTATTATGTTCGTACTCAATTTTTTGTGAACTCAACTTGACAAGGATAAACAGCTGCAAATAATTACGAATTAATGTATGGTGTTGAGGACAGCCATTTTAATCGCATTAATCAGTGTAAAACACAAGATTACTTAAGGTCCCAATGATATTGTAAAAAGAGGTAGACTCAGACCAAATAAAAAACCAAGACAGAGCGCTGCGAACAATACAGTGAAGCATGCCAAAATAACACCTCCGCTCTGTGCATACACGCTCACCCGCACACATTTACAGCCATTTACAATCAAACTATACCTCACTAAGTGCACACATGTTTACGAATAATTCCGGAATTGTTAAACCATCCGAACTGAATGTGCCTTCAAAATCTCCAATCTTTATTACTGCTTTAGGTGAAAATGATCTTTACGCAAACGCAATAACTTGTAAAGTCATATAACCAAGTACATTCGTAAAATTGAAATGAATGAATGGAAATTTTCAAATTTATGCTTGATCTAAGTTGTGTCGTACTGTACCTATGTTTAACTTGATGGATTTATTGGAAAACTATACTTAAATAGATACCAATTAACGCAACGACCTACATTAAAGTACAGACCTAAGCCGAGGTTTCCCACGTAGGTAACAAAACTAAAAGAATGCTGGTAAGTTCAAAAATGTTTTATTTTAATAAATCAAGCAACAACATATACATTTTGTAGACACAAATTGTGACGCCATTTCAAACCAGTTCGGAATTATGTATGCCATTGTAATAATGTATTTATGTACATAAATACATATCAACATACCTGAGTTTTTATATTGCGTGGAATTTTTATTTCTGCGTTTTAATCTCTATTCGCATCATACGTCAATGATTTCGGGTAGAAGCGGGCAGTAAGTAGGTTTATATTCTATTTAACTTTTGTTTTTTGTAGGCTAGAGGAGTAATGCCATCTTGGCTGACAGTACCAACCTCTCGAAAAATCGGTTGGTACCATCCGATGGCCAACTCTAGCGCGCTGATTGGTCAAATTAAATACCGCGCGCTTCCCCGGCTACCTGTTACACACTTCCGTCCCTTTTGACGAAATCACTTCCATAGATTGCAGGAAAGCTGGAGGAAAGATGTTACACATCAAAAAAACATAATGTTAATGACAATCGTCAGGTGTAAGCATCAATATAAAACAAACTGCATCATCATGCCAAATCGTAAATAGTGCTAAATAGCGAATCGTCCGATGTGTGACCGCGTCACCGCGGTTTGAATAATGAATAATCGCACTAATCACTAATCAAACTTCAAGAACATTCGGCATTGTTTATCAATATATATTTACTGTTTTCCTTCCGACATACCTTTTGTTTAGGGCTTCATACAAATACGTAGTTTAGAGCCGGACAATAATTGAGAATCAAGTAGAGTTTTCCTTTTAAAGCTTTGGGATCCAAGGTCATTTATTCACAATCAAAATCAGTGAGGTTCAACACACCCCAATTGTATTATCATTCATCAACGGTAAAAAAAAACTTTAGAAGCATGAGGAACAAGGTGTAAAGTTTACTCATACTCTATCTATTGAAAAGGGAAGATCCTCCGACCAGACATGTCATGTCTGGCGGGCAACTGCCCAACGATTGATCTCGGAATCTGTATCTAAAATGTTGATCGCGCGGTAAACTCTAATTGCGCGATGCAGGATTTTGTGTGACGTCAGGTCTTTGATGCGTAATTCGCATGTGGCGATGTAGATGCCGCCACAAAATTATGATTGCTATATTCCGAGAAAATCTAACGTGTTCAAATTTCCACGGTTCTACATGAACTATCTCAAGCTCTATCAATGCAGACCCGAATTTAGGGCTGAATTAAGGGCTTGAGCATTTAGGGTAATTTAGGCCCGGAGACCTGAACGCTAACTCCGATATCTTAAGTGAAAATACCCTTATGCCCATGTTCATTAAGACTAGGCGACACCTCAATTAATGTCTAATGAAACCGCGCCGTTGTATTTTCAACGCTCGGGTCAGTTCCGAAAGTTGAAAATCCGACAGCGCGTTCTTATTTATGTGGCCTAGAGTTAGTAACAATTTGCATAAGATTTTTTAAATAATACTGAAAGTATTTCTATCCTCACCTATCTGACAAAGGCTGGAGACAGGGGCGCGAAACTTAGGCGGAACGTTGCTGTCAGGTCCGACGCGGAGGAACTGGAACTCTTCGCTAGGATCCGCCACCAGCGACTCCATCTCCAGCAACCGCTCGATTGATAACTCCTGCAGGGGGAAGAAAGGAAGAAAATTCATAAAGAGTTCAAGTCCTTAGAGTGACCATAAGTTGATGATAGCTAAAGGAATTATCTTTCCAGGAGAATCTGTACATATTATAATCTAGCTGTTGCCCGCGAATTCGTCTCCGATCCAAGATGAAAAGTAGCCTATGTCCTTCTCCAGGTCATGGTCTACCCATGTGCCAAATTACATCGAAATCCGTTCAGCCGTTTTACTGTGAAAGCGTAACAAACAAATAAACTCACTTTCGCATTTATTATATTAGTTAGGATGAAAGTCGCTTTTCGTGGCTATCTTTTTTTTATTTTGAGAATTTATTCCGGAAGGTAATGTATAATATTTTTCATTATTATTAAACTTCCATACATATAATAAAGAAATCTAGGTGTTTTGAAGTCATAAAACCGTGCGAAGCAGGGGCGGGTTGCTAATAATAAGTAATAAGTCTGAATTTATATTATTAAATTTTGGAATTAATGGTTTGCCTAAATAAATGTGTTAACTGGACCGTAGGACTGGACTGACGGATTAATTTCAGCTTATTTCAAGGTTTAATTTCAATTAACGTTCAATCAATATGTACCTATAGGTCCATCCGTTTATTTTGTGGCTATCTTCAGCTATTTATACAAGGTATTACAATAGAATCCTGAAAGTAGATTGTTTATATTCGTTTAAGCAGTATAAGCTCGATTGTCGTATACAAATAATTCATTGTAATTCCAAGGACTCATATAATAAAATATAACTACTTAATTAGAATAATGAGAATAGTCCTAATTATTATTATATTCTACTTATTAAGATACTGTGTATCTAATTATTATTGTAGCAATTTAAAACAGGATACTATTTTCCACAGATTTAACCATTATTATTGTGTAATTATAAAAATCCTGTTTTATTGCCTAAGAAACTGGAGTTTGCAATTTTAAACAATAAAACAGACCACTGAAAACCATTACTTGAAATATTAAAAGCTATACAAGGCTTTACGGTCATTGGATTCTCCGCAATTAAATCTATGGAGTCTGTCATATTATCTCGCGTAAAAGCATTCATTAAACATATACCAGAGCTTAATCCTTCTAATATAATCTACAAACAGTTCAGCAATCACGTTCATAACAACCTCACGAGTGAAACGCAACGAATCGATATCGGTAAACACAAATAAGTACTCGCAACTCGCAAATGCTCGCAATAAACAAAGAAATCAGTCGTGGCGCATCACTAGTCACGTTGTTTGCACACCGGCCATCTTTAATGAATACCCCGTATTTTACTGCTTTATGCAAGGTAAGTAGCTACTACCAGCTTCTGACATACGCTAATTGGTGCCCCGATGGGCAGGAGAAAATTTTATAGGTATCTGTTGTAAAGACTGACCAGTGAAGTTACTATTGTTGTTTGTCTTGTAGGTTTACGGTACAATATAACTGTACGATACAACAGAAAAACTTTTTACAAAAAAAAAATAACGGACTTCCAAAAAAAAACACAAAAAAAGTGAAAAAATTACTTTGATTTCGGAAGTCGGTGTCTTCGCTTTTCAATTTTCGTTTTTTGCCACCGACTTCCGAAACTAAAGCTATTTTTCCCTTTTTTAGTGTTTTTTTTTTGAAGTCTTTTGTTTTTTTTTGTCAAAAGTTTTTATTTTTCACTTTTTAATTGTGGTACCTACCCCACACAAATACGATGCCTGCTTTGTAAATAACAGTGACGGAGTCAAATAAGATGTCGTCAACATAGACAAAGTGGGAAAAATACTTAATTATTGAAGGTAACTCAAAAACTACGCAAGCAAAGTTAATAAAATTTATATGGGACCACCACCTCTGAAGCATAACCTACCAAACAAAAAAAGAATCATCAAAATTTATTCATAATTGGCGGAGTTATCGCGTAACATACACACACAAAAAAAAATACATAAGTACATACGAATTGAGAACCTCCTCCTTTTTGAAGAAGTCGGTTAAAAACTAACTTGTATTGACAATATTTTTTTCAAATTGTGGAAAAATTCATTTACCCGATCTTCATGGGTGATCACAAGGTGCGTTTATGTTTACATACGTATTTCATTTTCATCTTCAAACACTAATAAAACTGCGAAGTTCATCTTACGTTAAAGAAATTATTTACAACCGATTTTTATGTCCTCACAACATGGTAACATTTACGATCATATTTATCCCCAATTGGAAAAATAACGAGTTTGAATTATTATTAGTATTCGAGTGAAGTTAGGCATAAAGCCTTGTTCCATACTTTGTCCCATTAAAATCGGTTTGGTTCAAAAGTTATAATGACATTTATGTGCAGGAGTAAACGTTCAGCGTAGTAACTTTTCATTAAACTCAAGAACGGAGTCGAGTGCAAAATTGTTTATATGTCTCGGTATCGTTGGTTCACATTCAAATATCATTTCTGTTTTATATTCACTCTAATTATGTTAGTTGAAGGAAAGGGCACGTGAAGTATCCGAGGGGTTAGATTAAGGACACTGCTTCTTGTAAACATCAGACTGGCGAGCAATAAGCGAATTTAGTTTTTAGTTTTGCATATAACGCTAGATGAAGTAGACATTGCACTTTACTATGGGCATGTGAGGAGCGATTCCATCTTAAAACTTAGATGCCCTAGTAAAGCCGAACAACCACGGAGCCGAACCCACTCATCGGATTCCGTTGCATTTATCTTTGAGACACAAATAAATCCACATTATCAGACTATCATATCAGCTACAACATTATTGTCATGATAAATATGTAGGTACATGTAAAGTTTATTATTAATCGAGTGCTTAACGCCTTTGTTAACTAGATTGGAGAGTATTGATGAATCATCATGCATCATATTATTGCTCTTTGACGACACCCACAATAAAGCAGGGACGACCAACCTTTTTTTATAACTAAACTTATACTACAAAGTACAAAGGGATACCACATGACACGATTACTGACCTGGACCTGCACTGAGCTGCTTGGATGTGCATCTTCCGTACCTCTGGCGGCCCTTTGCCTCTCCTCCTGGACCGCCTCCCTCTTCATCCCACACGCGAGACATTTCTGGTACCTGCAGTATTGGCACCTGTTCCTTTGCCGTTTGTCTATGATACAGTTGCGTTCTTCACGACACGCATACGTCAGGTCTTTTCTTACTGTCCGTTTGAAGAAGCCTTTGCAGCCTTCACAACTGGAACAAGAAAGTTAGATGTTTAATGTGGTCTAAAATTGGCAGTAAAGTCGATAAGTTTCATAATCATTAACCAGGCCATTAGTAATCGTAATCTGCTCGTATTTGCATCTCTCAAAAAGATAACTTGGACGTTGGAAAGCCAAGGTCTTTAGAAGTAAAGACTGAAAAGCTAACCCAGCTACGGAAGCCTTAATTACCCGATAAGAGCCTCTATTATTTATTTAAACAACGTTATAGTAATCGATTTCTTTCCAATAAAAGCTATATAGTTCCATTCGTAATTTGAATGAGCATACATAAGGTATACAAAACGTCAAAATTACCATAAAACGGGAAAAACAATGGTAACTATCTGCAGACAGCTAAAAGTAAATACTTCTAAAAGAAAGAAAAGTAATTTGTTATGTGACTGACTAAACTGACTTTGATATGATAATGAAAAACTATACGTAGTTACCTATGTAGATGAGAATGATAAGAATAATTAGAATTTGCTAATGATGATATATCACCTGCTAAGCGTAAACAGACGATTAAATAATTCGGGAGTGTCGAACCAGTCTTCTCATAAATAAACTAAGAACTAATTACCATTCGCAGAGATACGACTAACAGACAGTGGACATAACTTCTAATTGACTATGTGAAGAACTTTAGACTCACTAGGACTGACCATTGCATGTATAAAGCATTGATCGATATCATTTCTTGTAGCAATGGTATAAATAGATTGAGCCGTAGACAGCTTGGAAAATCAGCCTTTGAATTAATAAAGAGCTTGGAAACGGTATATTTGGTATAATCGTTTGTCGATATGGATGCTACTGAATTAAGAATGAGGTAAGTAATAATATGTATAAACACCTAATGATAACATCGAGGAAGAAGTTAATTAGGAGAAATTACTATAACTGTCAAAGCATTTACTGAATCTACAGATCAACCAAATAGTTAAAGTCAATTGATAAAACAAACAGCAACTTTTGCCTCCGACGTAGACATCGCATCAGCAGCTCCTGATATCAGCAAAACCGTTGCTTTTGGACTTGGTACACTTATGAAAATAGGCCACTTTAAACCCTTATTTTATCAAGATTAAAACTCATTCAATTTAACGTTTTCTCGAGCAGCGCTCTGAATAAGAATGCTCCCAAGTATATTCGCTTCTTTATCACAGCGACGGGGAGCATGCATCACGAATCAATTTAGCACATTGTGGTCTATTTGAAATTCACTTCATTCAATTGGTGTTACTCGCATAACATAAATAAATGAACTTTAGCTATTGTCATTAATTTTAACAGGAGGATATTGCGTAATAAGAAATAGTAGTAGTTGAAAAATACTTTATTTTCTGCGTGGGTATAATTCCGACAGATCCTTCGGGAATAACGGATGACATCGGCGGGCACTCGATGGTATTATCCCACATAATTTCGTTATTCTTGGGTGTTGAGCTGTTTTGATGAAAATGAGAAACATAAGGCCAATGCGTTACCTATGTTATTTGTTGTAACTTGCCCCCTGATATTGTGAGACAGGACAAATCCAAATGAATAACTCTAATTTACAATCGCTATATTAATAAAAACTAGCTGTGCCCCGCGGTTTCACCCGCGTAGGTCTCGATTCCGTGGGATTATAGGAATAATACGTATCCTATATCCTATTCCAGGTTATGGTCTAACCGTGTGCCCAACCTATAGCCTCTCTAGGGTAGGAAAAGTCGCGGCGGCGCGGTTCGGTACGGTTCGCGTATTCCATTTCGTGATTACTTCGAAATTAAATGTCCGATTCGAATGAATTAAAAGGTATTTTACTGCTACTTATATACCCTTGATGTTAAAACTATTTATTTGAATAAAAAATTATATTATGTTGATAAAACTGCTTCGCAAATAACGCATTAATTTCGAACAAATTTGATTACCATAAAAAAAGGTTATAGTGAGTCAATCTTAAAATATAGAATATGCTGTCGCGGACTTTTTTTTAGAACTTTTAAAGAGGAACAATTCCATCATACATGATATTTTCGTAACTTAAACCATTTACGCAGCGCACGCAACGGAAGCTCTGAAAAAGGAATAATTTTTCCCGTTTTTGCAACATTTTTCTTTTATGCTCCGCTCCTATTGGTCGTAGCGTGATATTATATAGCCTATAACCTTCGTCGATAAATGGACTACCCAACACAAAAAGAATTTTTCAATTCCAACTAGTAGTTCCTGAGATTAGCGTGTTCAAACAAACAAACAAACAAAATTTATAATATTAGTATAGATTATATTGGAAACGATCTGTTTGAGGAATATACAGATAATCAAATTATACGAAGGATGTATCAGCACACAAGAGACATAAAAGTCAGCTTAAGAACCAATAAAAATGAAGAAGTAAGAAATAACTATGAAAATCCAGTAATACTTTAGGAACTTCTTATTGTTGCCTGCTTACATCACTTTTGAAAGGGAAAACCATCAACAAAATACGATTTGAATATGACATCACCAGTTATCATAATGTAAGAACTGCATCCGCATACGTGCTTTGAACAGAAATCAAGTTAAGAAGAGATAACTTACCTATCCTCTATCTAGATATAGTAAAAATATGGTAATTCTAAACATTTATGGCAAATAATAAATCCTACTACAATGCCAGTACTACTAAGTTCCTACAAATCTTTGTGCAGCTTGCATATAGATTACTCATATGTTTTCTATGTAAAACTGCGCATTACTCGGTGGGTTGTGCAATGAAATAAAAAGCCCGAGTAAAATCAATAAGAGTCGGGTCAAAAGGAACACGCGGTGTGACGCATGTAATTCTCTCAGCCCGACGTTAATGACATGATTGCGTTTTGTGAGCCTTCGACATCTGTTTTGCAACTTCGTCCATTCGTGACGAATTACTACTTTCTCTTTACTTTACCACCTAAGGTGATATTGATTTTAGGAATATAAATAAAACACGCGTATATTATTCCTGGAATTTAGAAATTCTTGATGCTAACGTGAAATCGAACCGTTACCTATATGAAATTTTTCGCGCGTTCGTCACTATATTTATGGGTCAGACACAATCCTGTGAAGAGAATTTGCAAACCATATGTGTTTATGTTTTACCTAGGTACTATGATACGATGGATCCATGGTCGCGGGCGTGGCCAAGTGGCCATTGTCCGATTTCTTCAAAGTTTATAAACATAGCTTTAAATCTTGCATGTTAGAGCTTTAAATCAACTCGTGTGCAAGCACGCACGCCAATAAATTAGGCAGGTAGGTGTACACACGGCTACACATCAAGCTATACATTTCCAGTTTATGCTGACCTCGCATTGTACGGAAATTCTATACAATGCGAGATCAGCATAAACTGGAAATGTATAGCTTGATGTGTAGCCGTGTGTACTACTCTTTAGAATTCGCTAAGAACACCCTTTATAGCTTAGTTATTGTTTTAAACCGATGAAACCTTCGTGATTTATTGGCGATTAATATGTCACTGTTATTAATTATTATGCTATAATTTAGTTTTATGGACTAATTAATGCCGTATAATTATTAATATTTTATATTTCGTTGTTTGTAGGTGTAACTTGTGTTTCAAGTAACAATATATTAGCGATAGGTAGGTACGTAATAAACAAAATGGCGCACGATTAAATCGAACTTGAAAGTTTTGAAGGTTATTCAATTCGATTTAGAATCGTGTTTATGTATTAAAAGTGGACTACGAATCGATAATTATTTTTATCACTGCTGTTAACATTGTTGTTTGTAAGATACGAAAATAAAACAAGCGAAATACTTTCACAAATTGAAGGGTTTTGTAGCAATTAAGTAAATGTCAACAGGCAAGGGCTTGTGCGTGCATTGTGATTAAACTTAGCTGGAGCGATAGATAACAAAATGTGTGTTGGCATTTAACGAGTTGGCTTTTGATGAATACCACCTTAAAAATGAATAAAAAAAAAAAAACTTAATAACTTGGAACTTAAAGACTGTTTTGATGCTCTAGCAGAGCTAGAGACCTGTTGCTGCTTCATATTCAAGGTATTTGGCCATTTAAAGAACTCTGGAGACTAATCTAAAGTAAGTTATAATATTCTATTATAACTTTAGATTATGTTAATGCTCTAGCTAGAGTCATCTCGCTGCTTCATATAAGTACATACATGGCGCCTATTTGCTAGTCAAGAGAGGTAACTAAGCTGAGCTTAATCTATACAAGGTATATGTTGATCTAGAGAGCTCTGAGGTTAATCTACGGTAACTTCAATAGACTATTTTGTTGCTTTAACTAGAGTTATCTCGCTCCTTCGTATACAAAGTAGACTGCTTTAAAAAGAAAGCCACACTATAAGTAATATTAGTATCATCTTGCCCTTATCCCAATTTATGTCGGATATCTTGCCCTTATCTCAATTTATGTATGGGTCGGCTTCTCTACCTCTACCATAGTCGTCATTTCAGTAGTCACCCTCTATAAAGCCATATCATCTTTCACGCAGTCCAGCCATCATTTCTCTTACGGCGCATTGTGTTCCACGCGCGCCTCAAAGATTTGTCAACACAATTGACGGGGTCCGCTAGGGCCGATGCCTGCCAGGGTTGCGGGAATGTCCGAAAGGGATACCGGGGCCTTTGGTAATAGGCAACTGAAGGGACACGGGTGAGTTTTAGTCAGTAAAAGTCTGACACGCCCTCCCGCTCCGCCCAGAGCGGGAAAATTCATTTGAAGACTTCCCACTCTCAAAAAAAAGCCATCATTTCTCTGGTCTCCCCTACTCTTATAGCCATCTACATTTATACTCAAAACTTCCCTTATTCCTCCACATCACAAGCCCAGACCATGACACAAGTATATCTTGGTCAGACTTTTGAGAATACCAGTTTCTCAGTCTTTTGTTTCAGTATTAAGATCAGCGGGGAATCCGGAAAAACCTTCGTACGCTTCACTAAATGAAATCCCATCAAATTGAGAATAGTTTCACGTTTCATTGCGTTTTACGTTTACATAATTTACATAGCGTCGGTCGATACTTCGCAACGGACTGAGAAAACCCTTGCACTTCGCAGAACACAACTACACTAGACAGCTTAGAATAACCGGCATTATCATGTAAGAATTAATTCGATCGTACATACTATGGCTTCCTTTTGCCTTGGAGAACATAATTTATGTTTCTTATGTAAATGAGAATCCATGGTGTATTCATTAAGTGAGGTAAGTACTTCACTTACGTAATGTTTCTTATGAAGTTTTTATTCCAAGGAACTACATAGTTCGTTTTCTTGATATTAGGGTAGGCCAACAAGACTGTTTCTCTCTTCAGCTTACGAATTCAAGGAAGAGACGAAGGTATCATGCCTGAATCTTGCGGATTTAGAAGATAGAAAGTAGCATTGTCCTGTGCCCTTATACCAATATGCTTTACGTATTTCGGCTGTGGCAATAATCAAGTAATATTTCTTCACAAGCGTAACAGCTAAAAATACAGTAGTTGATGACATTTACAGCCTGGTATGCGTTAAACCTTACGGAGGTATTCCCAAGGTAGAATTCCGTCTGATAGTCCGCCATTTATTTCTAACATTGACATATTACACTTAGCTATTTCATTGTTGAAAAGAAATCTTTAAGTATAAGGTTTTAGTATTCACTCTAGACGAAGAGATTGAATTTGATATTTAATTTCGACTTTTTAAACCTTATTGCTATAAAAGATTATAGCTGCGGCCAGCGGTTGCACCCGCATAAGTCTCGATCCCGTGGGAATATCGGGATAAACAGTATCCTGTACCCTATTCTAGGTCATGGTCTACCCTTGTGCCAAATTTCATTCAAATCCGTTTAACCGTTTTAGCGTGAAAGCGTAACAAACAAACTCACTTTCGCATTTATCCATACTACTAATATTATAAATTCGAAAGTAACTCTGTCTGTCTATGTGTTACCTTTTCACGCCTAAACCACTGAACGGATTTCGATAAAATTTGGCAAGGAGATAGATGGCTTCCCGGGGATGGACATAGGCTATTTTTTATCGACATACCACGCGAGCGAAGCCGCGGGCGAAAGCTAGTAATATTAGATTAATATTATAGTTAGGAAAGCTTTGGTAATCTTTATTGGGTTTTGTCAGATTTCACTTTGTTTATTAGACTATAAGTAGATTCTTTAAATATACTTTTACAGGTCCATTTTTTGTAGATTGGTTTGTAACGAGACTAGTATTCGTCCTCTGTTGCCTCAGTCAGTCACTAAGCTTAATAACTGACTAAGCTCCTGTCATAGCCTAATCTAAGGATTACTCCAAACCTCCCACGCCCACAATATAACATTATTCGTCAAGACGGTAAGCAACTCATATACAAAATCATAACAAATCATATGAAACAGTAACATTATTATGTAGTACCCCTAACAATGTATGTATATCACAAAAAGCTTTGGTACAAAAATAGCGGTAGATACACACGTTCTGTCTATGTATGCCTCAAAACACGTGCCAACGAACGAATTTACACTCTATACATCTCATCATAGCAGTATAATTATTTATACGACGAGAAAATAAACAAATGTGAGAATTTTCGATATCAGGAATTTGTTGAGATTAATTTGTTGATAACGCCCTCCCTTCACTTAGGGGTTAAGGATTGTTTTCGATAGAAGGGCGGATCAACCAGGCAATTTAGATAGAAATGTAATGTACGCAAACATCCACCTCCTACTAATAAAATAAGAATGTGAAGTGTTGAAATTTGGGTACCTACTCGTGAATTTGTATTTTTGTAACTCCATGACGCTTTAATGGGTGAACGGATTTTGATGAAATCTGGCACAAAGGTAGACTGGGTCAACATATAGGATACTTTTAATCGGCCGAAATGGCGATGCTTAAGGGGAGGCCTATGTCCAGCAGTGCAGACTAGCATGATGATGATGTTGAAACTTTTAATATTCGTACATGTAGCAATTTCCCTAGGTTGAAAGTAAAAATGCGGGCGCTGCTAGTGTACGAGTAATATGAGTCTGTGATCCCTATATTGCCATAATATATTAGTTAGTGGTGGAGGCAAGCACCCCAAGACTGATCGCTACCCGTCCTATGAGCGATGTTCTACGTTCAGCGTTTGTGAAGATTGATCTGCTTATGGATCCAGAAGCCATTTAAAATGTTGTTATGTTGTAATCCACGTAGACATTCTTCATATTCTGAAGCGACACACACAATAAACGCAAATTATTTCTACATATATTGACTCAATATGTGATGTAAAAGCCATGAAAGACTACCTGCCCTCCAATACGTGATTTTCAAATCAGCATAAAAAATTATCAAGGTGAAAAAAATGTCTTCTGAATGGCATTACGAGCGGCTACCGATCGATAGAATTGTAAATCGTTTCAATAATGTATAGCTGAGCGAGTATTTTATACAGTCTGTAAAGTAAGCCCCGATAGTGTTTGAAACGCGTAAATATAAACGAATCGAATAAACGAATACTCCCACGCCCGCCAACTTCAATTAAAATGTTAGGGAATAATAAGAAGGTGTAAAATCTTTAATTTTGCGCATGCCATAACATAATATTCATTTTACACGCAACCAATAAATGTTGAATCTAAGCTACGGGTTGGTATACACACGAACAGCGTTCTTTTGAACACAGACGCAACACGAGCGTGGCTGTCTAGACGGCGGCATCTCCAGCTAGTTGCATTATATAAACATAACAAATAAACGGTACAACCATATTAATTATAGCCAATAATACCATGGAATCTCTGCAATTATTCGCACTAACTTTAATTAAATTACGTTTTTATGGCGACCACAATGAGTAGATTTTTCATTGCAATCAGTCGTAGTGTAGGATACTATTTTCAGCAGTAAATAATATAAATCTCTGGCCGTTTAATAGTTTTAATATTGACAAAACTGATCTTTGGAAGCTTTATCAGCTTTGGTTGAATTGATTGTGAAAATATTAGTGGATTGATAATATTTTTTTGCGAGATGCTCCTCATTAACGAAATACCTCCTAATATTGAATTGCCTACTAAAACGACAACACGTCTCATAAATACGTCTTCTTTAATAACTACATAACATTCGCCATATACCATACAAGCCTTATACAGACGCGTGATATAAAAATCAAGTTTTTTCAGCTGTAATAAAAATTCACAATCGCCAGCCATTTTGCATTTTTAATTAAAATAATAAAGATCCATGGCCCATCACGGACCATAACTGAACGCGAGACGGATTGATTGACATTTAATTCTATTCGAATGGTTCTTAGAGTCTAGATTTCCCAAGAGTACCTAATCTAATAACCCACAGAATTGAATAGAAAAAAAAATATATAATGACCTACCTTTTTACTTTTCCCGAGCGACTAGCGATCCAGCAGATAAACTCCTTGTTTTGGTTCGTATTTATAACTCCGTCGCATTTAAAAAACAATAATGAAAGGTGAGCGTGTATTTTGCCAAAATATATTCAGGGCTATTTTATATTTACACATGGTTTTCGTCTATTATTGTGAAACATCTCACCTCGCTACTATGTTCGTCAGAAACACAAAACAGATGACGAAAATAATGAATGAACTATTTCGCACTAATGTATGTAACAATTTACGAGGGCCAAATATATATTCATTGGACTATATAAATTCGATTTAATAGGAAGACTCTTGTTTTAAAGATAGGACGACCTTGAATATTGATATGGATCCCTTGCCCTTCTAAGTTTTAAACGCGTCTTGGTCTGACCAATTTTTCTTGCATATGGCAGTGGTAAAAAAATTGAGCAAAAACTTCACAGTCAAACTCTTGTTTACCGAACATCTGGCCCGAGGGAGGAGGGTTAAGTTAGAATATCGAGATCGAAGTTAACACCTTCCAAGTAACTTAATTTATATCGATAATAACATCACGTATGGCACACAAACTTTGAGGATATTTACGCGAGGCAACAGCGTCTCTACTTAATAATATAACTTCGTTATGAAAATGTTACGAAAGTTATTTTGAAGACATTAAATTATGATTTAAGTACCTGTATACTCCATAATGTTTTCCCGACGCTCTGTCTCCACATATAGAACAAAGGTGCTTGGAACCACTTAGGGGGTGATTTGGGGGGTAGTTTTTGAAGGCGGGGGGCGGGGTGGAGTCGTCTCGCAGGCCGTCTAGCATCGCCGTGTCTGGCTTCATCTCCGGCGGTGACATCGGCGACATAAAACCGCCCTCCAAGTTCAGCCCTGCAATAAAAAAGTCTAATCAACATTTGAACAGCTTCAATAATGAAAACCTTAATTACAGATGCCAAGCGGAGGCGTAATTATATATTTTCCTTTTTGAGCTGCCCTAACAGCAGTTATTTATTTACTTGTGTACAGAGTAACATATTGGTCACTTTTAATTTTAAACCAGTCACAGTCAGATTCTAGTGTTTGTAAAAATAAAATGTGAATCTTATCAGTCCTAAATCTTAAAAAATACATTAGGTATAATCTTTGAGCATAACGTGTTAGGAAATAAGGACATGATAACTTTTACCGACTAAACATATAGTCGAGATGCTTAGAAACATTATCGAAAACATAATGCAGTATCGGAAAACAAAAAAGTATGGTTGGCAGTTGTTCCAAAAACCAACAAAACCGGTTCATTAGTCCGAGGGCTTCTGCACCAGACAAAAAAGAAAATAAACATACAGTCACCACCCTCATTCTGCTGCGCAGTAGAAAATCTTTTGATTTCCTAAAGAGCTTTGCTTTGAATTTCTTTAAAAAATATTTTTCGTATTGTATCAGCCAAGTGTGCACATTTTACTGAATGATTCTGGCGCGCGATGATTGAAAATGTTCAGGTGTTTTCAACTGATAAAAGCATTGAAAGTTTGGTTTAAAAGCATACATGACGCAATTCTCGTCTGCAAACGTGTTCATAGAACGTAAATCTTGTATTCTCGTTTGGTCCAAGTAAAGCCAACAAGCTAAATGCCATAATACCAATATCTGATCTATTAACTGAACATGCTTCGTTGGTCGTGCGCCTTATAAACGGGTTGCCATTGTCTTAAAACATCCAAATCGATATCACATAAGAAATCTCTGCACATGTTTTGATGTAACTTGCTTCTTATTTGATACTGCCCTATCTATATTATATCTGGAAGGTTTAATTTGTCGTTTGGATAGCTGGAATAAGTACTTTTAGTTTTCTGATTTATCTGGACATGTTCATAAACTACTATCAAATAAAAATTTAGCAATAACTGTTTCACCAGCTGTGTCTGAATATAAAGGATTCTCGTTTCATGCAAAATGTAAGAATTTACGATGATTAAATTTAAAAAAAAATATTTTAGCAGACTTTACATACTAAGAAAAACTTGATTCTCTATGAAAGAGTAGGAACATACCTAGATGATTATTTCCTACTGTCATGTATTTTGTTCGGTGTTGATGCATCAACAATAAGCATATTATAAAGTGCTTCATCATGCCAAGTAGATAATAGAGATATACACTTTAATTAATTTGTGCTGGATAATTTGATAGTTGTGCGCCGGATTCATTACATTGCAGATAGATAATGAAAAACTGGCTTGTTTTTTCTTGGATTTTGTTGGTTATTAAATAGAATATTTATTTATTTTTTAATTGTAAAACATGAGTGTACACATCAATAATAATGTGCGAGGTCTTAAATAACAGGTAGATCTGCATGTTTTGCCATTATGGCGTACAAAGCAACATAATTTTTGGTTTAGAATAAACCATAAAAAAACAAAATTTGAGTTTACACAACAATTTATGAGATATACTTAATCCTAATGCTCATTTGTTTTTACAATAGGGTAAAATTGTGAAAATGTCGTAATTATAGGAATCTATTTAATTAATTGCGGTCATTTAAAAATTCCGATATAGTATAATAGCATTTGGCTACGAGATATTTTTTTAAATGGATTTTAAACAGAGCAGTAGGCATTTGCCTAATAGGTTTTGGGATTTTATTATAAATGATTGGTGCCAAACAAAAGATACTTTTACGCATCAACGCCGTG
Organism: Lithophane leautieri; assembly: GCA_949152455.1. Lineage (NCBI taxonomy): Eukaryota > Metazoa > Arthropoda > Insecta > Lepidoptera > Noctuidae > Lithophane > Lithophane leautieri. Next base: position 7,528,509 of record OX424462.1, on the reverse strand, counting down.
GTTGATCGCGGCACGCATAATTTAATGTTATCTCGTCGATTACGAATAGAAACGTCTGATAATTTTTTTAAACGTGTAGGATTGTTTTGTATAAAATTTGCCATTTCATAAATAAATAAGGAAGGCAGACTTAAAATGTTATATTTAATAAAATACTGTTTGCAACTATCAGTTATTTTCAATACAAACATAGCCCTAATACACCTTTTTTGTGACTTAAAAACGATTTCCTTATTAGTAGAGTTTCCCCAAAATATAACTCCAAACCTCAATAAGGAGCCGACCATACCATGGTAGGCTGTTATTAGCGCATTCGTACTTATAATAGGTTTTAATTTATAGAGGGCATAGGCAGAAGAACATACCTTTTTATTTAAATCTTATTAATAACAATCAGTCCCCACCTCACTTATCATAGTTTTATATTTAAATGTGACATTATTCGTAGGAAATTAATTTGTAATTACAACATTTTATTTGTACTTACTACGTTGCATAACTACATTATGCACTGTAGAAAATAAATATGTTTGAACATACTACAGAGTACAAACCGAAAAGCTTTATAGTTTTCATGCTTAGGTAGTAATTGAAAAACCCATTCCAAGTCAACATAAAAGAATAGGGCTAAGAAAATCACGAATTTGAGGCCATAAAACAGTTTACTGCAAATACTAAATAATGTCTATCTTCCTTTTTGTTCATCTTTATGTTTCAGAGTAAGTATAACATGCAAAATGAATGCAGATTGTTAAAAACAAGCGCTATCTTTATGAGAGAGCCGGTTGCATCGGTCGGTTGACTGGTAATACGTCCGTTTCTCGAGTAGGTACGTTATAACGTCTGTCCATCGGTTGAGCCACTGTTTAGGGCTTACGTCACCATCACAAACAAGAGATCACCTGATACGTCATTTCCTATCTCTTAAATTCCTATTGGCAAGGGCAGACTAAGTTTGGGAATAATTCTTTTTTTTCTGAGCATGATCTTGAGTCTTTTGGTTGAATCTTGACTAACAAGTGAGAAACAGGCGTAATCTTAGTAAGCTATAAATAAATCTTTGTTCTTTTTATCGGTCAATTATCACTTTATAATCTTCTTTCCAAAATCAAACATTTATTTTTACTAAGTACCTCAAAAGATTGTCAACAATCTTAAAAAAAATATGTGTTTTTCGCATTGGCATGATATTGATCTTCTGTCTAACGAAATCATGAGCAAACCACTTATGTAAATGGACATCTAACATTAGAAATTATAATACCATACGACCCCTACCAGGAAAAAAATATCCTTGGCAAACTTAAAATAAACATTTTACAGATGCAAATAATAAAATATGGAAAGATGTGAACATGATTGACATGGAACTTATAATTTTCAATCTTGAGTACTTAGGAAGGTTTTGGGTGAAGTGTAGTATAAGAGCAGTGGAAGCATTGATATATATGTTACTTTAACTCAATGAGTGGAAGATTAAAGAAACGAAGGATGCATTGTAAAAAAGAATTTACAAAAAAAAACAATCCTCTTCCAAAAAAAAATACTATAAAAGAAAAGTTTTTATGTTTCAATTTTTAGTTGTGGTACCTTCCCCACATGAATTCTAATACTTCTACCTGCTATGTAAATAACAGTGACTGTGTCAAATAAGATGTCATCTACATAAACTAAGTGAGAAAAATACGTAATTATTGAAGCTAACTCAAAAACTACGCAAGCAAAGTTAATAAAACTTATATGGGACCACACGGGCAGCACCAGCTTTCAAATAAAAAAGAATCATCAAAATCGGTTCACCCAGTCGAAAGTTCTGAGGCAACAAACATTAATTTTTTTTTTTTTAAATACAGACTAATTGACAACCTCCTCCTTTTTTTGAAGTCGGTTAAAAATGAAAGATGAGTATGGCTAGAAAGGGACTCAATACCGAGAGGACTTAATAACAAGACATACTCCCCAATCACAAACAAATTGGCAGGAGGATAATTTTGTGTAGTTCCCATATTGATTGTATTCAAAATTGTACAGCAAACAATCCAAAATATGGCGTTTGACATTTAAATCACAATAGATGTAACTTTAACAATGTAAAGGAACATTCAAGGTCCATAACAAAGCGTTCTGTGAACAGCTTCTGAGTGGAAACGTATCGTACGCCTACGTTGGCGGAAGACATTGTGTACCTACATATGTCGAGCAAACACTTTCAATTTCTACGTGTGAATAGAGCGCTTAGAACATATGAAAACAAGAAATAAGAGACGAAGGACTCGATGTATTTACCGAACTAATAGTTTTGGTTTAACGTTTTTGATAGAATAGCCTATTCCTAATGTGGAGAAGTCAAATATTTCTGCTAACTCTATCGGAATATCGGCCCGCCCGCATGGGTATTGATATTGTTAAAAAATTGCCTTAGATTTTTTAAATCAAGCTTCGTTTAATTTATATACGAGTTTCGCCATCTGTAAATGAAATAGGCTGTGGGTGGGGTCTGTTCACAAATAATTCTATAGTTAATTTCTAAAATTATTCATAAATAAATAGTCTTTGAACAGGAACTTTTGAACAGTTCAAGCCCTTTGAGGAAAACGTATAATGCCCTTTCAACGTGAAAATGTAATAAGTTTCTGACACTTATTTCCAACTAGCTGCTGTCCGCGGCTCTGCCCGCGTGGACCCTAATATTTTTTGTAAAATAAAAGTAGTCTAAGTTACTCCTTATAACACCAGCTATCTTCCAGTGAAAGTCCCGTCAAAATCTGTCCCGCCGTTTCGGAGATTGGTCGGAACAGACAGATTTAAAAAAAAAAAATTTTTTTGTAATAAATGACCACCTTTGTTTTGACATTCCAAACAGACATTCCAAACAGACACTTCAATTTTATTTATTTGTATAGAAGATCTTATTAAATTATTAGTATAGATTACGCCGCTTTTCATTTTGTAAGAAGGGACTTTTCAAAAGTTTTACAAAATTGTTTGTTAAGCAGTAAGTTCTAGGTAGAATTCTAGACCATCTGGAATTCTGGACTAAGTCATTCCAAGTAGTGACAACAGACGAATACAATTAGTTAAAACTATTAAATCCTGAGAAACCAGGTCTAGCAATAAAAGCCACCAAGTAAATAAAATTAGGTAAATTCTTTCACTCTGCCATAAAAGTTAATTTCTTGGTAAAGTGATTACGTATCAGGTATAACAACCAGACTGAAACCAACGTAGCTATCACAGTGCAAAATCTTATTAAAGTCTATAAACAAGTTTCATGTCATATAATACAAAAACTGTTATTATATAGTTCATATAAAACTCGACGAAAACTCAAATTAGATTTATAATTGAGTTGTACGAGTATTTCAAAGAGCTATAATTGTAGCGCGTAATAACAATTTTCACTCTCGCGAAACAAGATCTATCGTATAATTTCATGTTAATCTTCGTAATTAACGAAAATCAGTGAAAAAGAAAGATTATAATCACACGCGCCTACTAAGCGGCGAAACGCGGTGTAATATGTGAGAAAAACAAACATGCAGATTTGTGATCATGAGCGTATAGTTTGATTACTTTGCTGTCGTAAGGTAACTTTAACAGAGAGGATAATCTATTCAAATAAAATGAAACCTATTAGAAACAATCAATTTTACATGCTAATAATGCTGAACAAAGTTAGGCAGGTAAGTTATTCCTTGTAACATCAGCTATCTGCTTGGGAAAATCCCGTCAAAATCGGTCTAGCCGTTTCGGAGATTAGCCGAAATAAATAGAGACAGAGATTTTTTTATATTACCGTATATACTTTTATATGCATTTAGTAAAAAGCTGTTATTTTGATATTACAAACAGACACATCCATTTTATTTATTTGTATAGACATACGAGTGTAAACAAACACTTTCATAGTCTTGATACTTTACGTTAATTATCATCAAAGGTGCGTGCCAAACGACCAACTTTTATATTATGGACTGTGAAGTGTGAACAGAAAGACTAACAAAATAATACATTTGTAAAGTATGAATTCGCACTATGTACAATACTAATTAAAACTAAATTACAATAGAACGGAAGTGTGTTACAGTCCTATCATGACATTGAATTGAACACAGGTATTTTTTAATGCAACCCGTTTATTATAATCTAACAAAATTTTGCCACTGAACTGATGGAAGGCCTTCGTCAAGTCTAAGTTTTGAAGAAGAACATCCCATATTTTGCCTTTTGTGGGACAGTAATCTTATTGTAGGTGCATCGTCTTCACATATAATTATATAATTCATGTATATAAAATATTGTAAAACATTTTTGAAAAGAGTAACGGTGTAGTTTCTTGCCCATTCTTCTCCATACGAAAGCTACCTCTTGGAATGGGCAACTAGAATCAATTCTATTTCTTTGTTTTTCATTGACGTTCAAAAGTGCCTTTTATAAATATAATATAATATAATATTGCTATTTGAAATAAATTATTTGACTTTGACTTTGACATACCTTTTAGGTTAATAAGTTAGGAATGTAATTCATTATCATTCCATTCTGTATTCTGTACTGTAGTACGTAAGTACTTATTTAATTGCTTAGCAGATGTAATAATCGTTTCGATTCGCTAACGTTCTTAACCTTTGTATGATGAATTATAATGTCATCAATATAAATAAACGAATAAGTATCATGAATCGTTTTAAGAACATTGGCAGTTTTAGACTTGCTTTGTGGTAATGAATAACTCGTTTATATGACGCTGGTATCAAGCCGATAGGTATAAAGTAGTTTCTTATTCACGTCCCAGTACCTACATAAGAAACTATAGCCATTGATAGATATGAAACATAGGCTTCTACACCACAAACCTTGAAAACAAGCTGTTTAGTTGTTTTTACTCTTAATTTACATATTTAGCACACATTTTATAATTACTAGTGCAAAGAACAAAATAACTTCAAAATAAGACAGTTTATTTTTAGACTGACCTACTACCCTTTTTGCTTTAATAATTGCCATAAAAATAACGTGTCCATGTAGCCGATTAATTTAAAACAGATTTTTGCATATAAGTATAATGTTCACACTAAATACAAGTTTGCTACGGAAAATCGTTCTGCTCCGGGAACAATTTTCCGTTAATAACTATGTAATTTGATATTTACATTGAATATCGAGTGAGCAGTCGACAGTCGGTATGTTAGACGGTGCAGCCATCGGTTGAAGCATATTTCCGGGCGACGTAGGCGTCAATGGCTGCTGCTGTTGGCCCGGCGGCAAGGGCCTGGCCCAGTTGATAAGTGCTGTTACCGACATAGTCGGTTTGTCTTTCTTCGCCACGGACATGGCCACGCACAAGCATCCTCACATCACTATCAACCCACTGCACTTTAGAGACGTTCAGAATTAAACTGCACGGATACACAAGTTACGACGGGCAACTTAGCGCGCGATGCGATGGTCACGATCAATTTACGCTGCGAAAGATCAAACCCGTGAATTATGGTAATGACGCTAGGCTTCTAAATAGTACGTGCGAATGTGACTGAGCATGCGACGCCGGAGATACGGACAAAAGCGTCAGAGCCGCGACCGGGGACAAAGCAGACGTCGTAGTGACATTGTGATAGCGACTGTTATTGCACCCGACGCGACGATATCGCAATGCAACTCGTCAACAATGCGCCACGAGCTTCGGCGCTGCTGCTTAGCTAGTGACTAATGCGCACTAAAATTCAACAAGCTCGAATTTGACAAAAAATGTACCCGTCAACTTCCGCGCGGTTACCGGCGTGAAGGTCTCACCCGACATGCTCAAGGTCCGCATACAATCATACATGAATAAATCTGATTTTATGTTGAAAACGAGTTGTTATAATCAAACTTTTTGTCATTAAAGTTGCAAATGATTCCGAATTGAACTAGATAATCTAAAATTTTATAGTTATATGTTAGAATGGAATCATCTAAATAATTGTAGTTGTTAGCAGTCGGCCTTCGTGATCGTGGCTGCGGCGCGTTTCTGTAATTAAGTTTTACGTCACTCATAGACCGAACTCCCTGCGATAGCCTCTACCATATAAAAATCGCTATGTCACTTAGTATAACCCAGCGCGATTAAATGGTACTTATTCATTTGATCAATTGTTTGTACAATCAAATATATCTTTAAAGTTTTTTTCAGGGACGTGGTCACGCGGCGTCCCTTGAAAGCGTTCAATACCAATATATTATCAAATTGTGATTTCAAAGGATCCTTACTGATAACCGAGCCCACATTGATTCGGGTCTAAAGTTTTGGGCATCAAAGACGATAATTCAAAACATAGCCAAATGTTTGTTTGTATGTATGGCATATGCGGCCTTGGGGCTGTGCGTATAGGGACGTCCGTTGCACGTGTTGAGGGCGTTGTCATAGATAGACGACAAAAAGTTTTCCGGTCCTAAACCAAACAATGTGTCGCTTTAATATTACACTAGTTATTTTTATAGTGTTCTTAGTTTTTCATATTAATGAAAGCATTCAGTCATACAGAGCATTGTAGTAATGCTAAGCCTACTGTGGTTATTTATCACAATGAAAGGGATTTGGGATTCCTTATTTGTATAGCTGAAAGCATGGGACGAGACCACGGAATAGAGGCAAATACAATAAAGGTCATGAAAACAGTATTAATATTTTTGTATAATGTATATCTGGATAGATAGATCATCAACAACAATAAGAAAACATAAAAAAAACTACTAAGTACCAAAAACGTAACGTGCGCTATACGTATTGCGATAAATAAAGCTAGAGTAACCATCGTAAGGGTTTGGCTCAGATATAACTAAGATAATAACGAGATATTAGATTACATCTGGACCACATACTGCGACGTTCAGTAAACGAATAATCGTGATCGATATAGATGAACAAATAAACCCTATCTATTATTCGTTACAAAGAAAGTAAACGCAACACAGGCTGTCAGAATTTTTTGCGGTGAATATTTTATTATAAAATATAAATATAATACAACATTGATATATTATAATAAATCCTTTGAAAACCGAAAGGCAGAATTGAAAGCGCGCAAAGAATATCTATCTTATTTGCGGCGTACAGCGTAGGCGTTTGATAAAATTCACTTTCAATTCAAAAGAAACCAGCCAGCCGTGAATTCATCCATATCCATTTACGCTCGGTTTAGGGTGTAGGGAAGCACCTACATCATAGATCTACTACATTACCCGAACCTGTCAATCAAGCCGTATCCTTGACGACCCCAGGGCTATGTAATTGATAGCCTCTTGTGAGAAAAGAGGATTCTTTCGTAAATTAATCTACGTAAGTGAGCTTATACTTAGAGCGTGTTGAACAAGGCAACAAATCAATACAGAAACCAGACGAAGGAAAACACGCCATCGACAATGCGACAAAGGCTTTAGTAAAACGCCACACCGTCGCCTTCAGGCACGAAATGAATGAATTGAGCCATTATGATACTGTCGGGATTGATGGGCCACACAAAGGGAATCGTTCCGACAATGACTAAGCGGACACCAACACTACCGGTAATAAACTTCGCAAAGGAAATATTACATATTGTACCGACATTATTATTTATAGACTTTGCGATAAAAATGTCATAATTATGGAAGAGTGCAAAGAGAATTAAGATTTCAATGCAGTCGTGAAAACATTCTGCACAATTTACAGATTAGAAAGATGCAACAACGCGATAAGTTAGAATTACGCAGCGCTCAGTGAGCGTAGAGCAGTTTGTCGCGCTATCAAGGAATGTTTCCACTTTCCTACACTTTCTTTGGTCTGCATGACGTGCGTGCATACGTGCATGTGGAGTATGTGGAGGTAGAAGTCCGCCTGCCTGCCCCCTCCGGCGGCGCTATCGATCTGCACCGACCTTGACTTGACGCGCGCTCGACAGCCACATTTAACATTGACAATAGCTTTACTGTGACAATACCAACGCACGCGCAACACCTTATCAAACTCTGTGACTTAACATATTTTCCTTTTCATTTGTGTTTTGCAACTTTACTCCTTAAAATTTTAATTAACTAGATAGGTAAGTAATATTCCCGAGTAAAAATAGCAATTTTGATCAACGTTGATAATAGCTATATAATGGTCTAAATTGGTCATTAAAAGAAATAGGCGCATGCCTAATGGTCATTAACGAATCCTAGCAGCTTTTACGAGACAAATAATGCAAAGGCAATAGCGTCCTAGATTTGACCCGTAGAGTAGCAGACGTGAGACGCGCACCGTGCGAGTGTACGGTGAGTCAAAGGCGCGGGGGAGGCGCGTGCATTCGCCGCGAGATATGGGTAAACGGAACGCAGAGAGAAGCGCGCCGCGGGGGCCTGCGACCTTGGCGATTCGCTGACGACTACAGGTGTTTTTTGTTCGTGCACCAGATCGTTGAGCGATGCCTCTGCTGGCTAGTCTGCACTGGGCGAGCCGGTAGACGCGCGGCGCGGGGAGACCAACCGGAACTCCAACTACAAAACAATGCTCATTTTCAACACAGAGATGCGTTCATTGTGAGACTACGTGGTAATTATATTTATTATTGCTAACCTGTACGGGTATATACTAATAGACACGTGATTTGATTACGAATATATTTTTATCGTAGATAAACAGCTATCAAAGATGCAGTTGGTACAATAGCGTTAAGTGATTAGTTATCGCGTTAACATATATTAAGTTGGGCTTTCCATTCATCTTTTCAATTTCTACAATGTTGTATTTTTTGGGTTAGAAACGTTTTCGGGAATACCGACATGAAGTTCGCATGGATTACTTCAAAAAAAAAAAAAAGTTGAAAATTTTGCTTTTACAAACAAGCTCCTTGTATAGAATGCAAAACATAATTATTTATGATTTATTTCCACATTTACTTCAAGCAAAAACAACTGATATAATCCCTTAGTCTTCTGTAATATCACTTATGCGAACTGTGCTGTGCTTGACCAGGGACCACACGGTAAACAGTGATGATGTGGTGCAAACATAGTAATTCATCATTGTTGGAATTTGTTACGACCTATTGTTTGTACTTTGATCGCGCTTAAATTTTATTCACGTAACAACATGGCATTATAATAACAAAATTCTACTAACAACAAAAAACCCTATTTATCAAATTCCATATATCGTTAAATCATTGAATTTTTCATTTCTGAAGAAAAAAGTAAGACTCGCAAGGTAGAAACCTAGAAACGACCAATATTTTGTATCATCCATATAAAATGATATCCATATCATATGTTTGTATTAAAAATAATGAGAAGTAGAGCGTTTCATCAATTACCCAAGCGTTACATAATGACGCCAAGCGTTTGTGTCGACACAAGACCTTGGCCGTGACCAAGCCAGAGAGTAACACTTCCCGCGGCGTGACGTGACGCCACTCGCGCCTGCGATTAGGTACACGCAACAACAATAAACTAAACACTCCTTAACAAGCTGTAATAAATTCGAAAATATTTTAGTACGCGACTACAAAGGCTATTAACAAATCAACTCAATTCGTTTGTTTTGTCATTCTGATAAACAATGAAGATCGAATAACTCAAAATGTCAAGTAGCGAAAAGACGCGGGTCCCGAGTCGTGCGTATTTGTAAACAATCTAATAAAATTACTTTTCATTAAAACGTTTGAGTAATCTTAAAGAGGGGAAGTATCTGATGCAGAAGTAATTAACTAAGAAAGAAGAGATGGCCAAAATAAAAACTGTTGTGCGATGAATCTGTAGCAGATACAAGCAAATGTGTCTTGATCTATTTCAGAAAACAGAGCTAAAGTCTTCAGCGGATAACAAATAATTGCTAGTTTTGTCGGTCATGCGTTATATATTAATGTATTCCCATAAACACAATTAATCAAGGAAGGTGGAGAAAATAAAAGCAAAATATGGAAACAAGATAGAACTGCGTTAACAAAACTTAATGCAACATATTAGTATTCTATATGTGAAATACCACGAGGGCGGCGATGAATTCAAATAGAGTGGAAGACCTTGACAGTGATACAACTTGTCTTGTATTTGTCTTGGATAACAGCTATAAAAGTAATAATAGTGCTTCTTTAGTTGATAATAGTGCACATTACGATATACCCATTAATCTCTTGTGTGAAATATATTTAATTGGACTTAATTTAAAGATGTAGATATGGTACTTTTTCGGATTTTTTAGGGTGCTGTGCTTTACTAACCACTGAAGCCTAATTTGATTTAAATGCTGTTCAAACTTACTGACTGAAACTTACTGTAAGTTATTGTGGATACTTCACAAAACTGCGTAGTTAAAATTATATAGGAGATTGAAATAAAACAAGAATCGAAAGAATTCCAGCAAATGAGAAAGCTAATATAGAAACTACGATTCAGGGCTAGCAGTAAAAGGGGTAATCAATTCATTATAACCATGGATAATATGGGTTTATAATTTATGATGACATACATCAAACGTTCTGCTTCAGTTACTGGCACGTAGTAATTTTACAATTGCCTTGTCTGTTTGCCTTCGTTACTTCCTAGAATTAGTTGTACAATATTTATAGATCGTTAAAGTTATCAGGAACTTAGGACCTATTTATAGTATTCCTATTATTTACTAGTCCCAGAAATTATAGAAGTAAGTATATCATATATTTGGATGATTTTATTATTGTTTGATCGCAGAGTCCTGGATGGAAAACTAATATGTTCCATACCCTTATTAACAGAAACTATGGATTAATCTTATGAAATTGTAATGATAAGTATTTCACTGGTTTATTCAAGAGCCAAGTTGCGGTTCATAAGAAACAAAGCTGGTAGTAGACAATTTTGCACGCATCAGAAATTTATGGCCAGATGATTCAAGATGAAAGATCGAAGTCGAATTAACTCTTTACGAGCAGTAAGCCAGTGCTTTATAATCTAGGGAGGATAACGACGGAAATATCTCAAATATTTTATAAATACGATACACATTAAAAGCCTTATAGAGAATTAATTAACCATTGTTATGTTGGAAGGCAAAAAGATGTCTGTTAATCCTAGTGCGATCACGAAACTGACGAAGTTCCGATCTCATCAGTCTGCTTTGGCACGCTTTCGGTACTCGGTTACATCATCCTGACGTCAAACTATCAAACGAGGAAAGTTCTGTCTTATCTCGGTATGAAAATGGAGAACAGGCGAATGGAAATGCAGCGGCTAGAGCAATAGAGCACCGAGATAAATTTATTCAAAACACTAGAGTCAATACACTTGCAACCTTGCAGTGCTCTTTACGACTCGTGTCAGATAAAGACATAAGGGCATTAAAACATTACAAGTTTATATTGCGTATGTTAACGTTGTTGATTTAACTTCAATCATAATTGAAGAACTATTTATTTACTTCAAATAAGAATTGAGTACCTAACTAGTCTATTACTTTTCGAAAAGGTTTGGAAATTGAACATTTTGATGAGTGCAGAAACATTTCGAAAATATGATGAGAATTTGCTCCTGACTCATAAATTATCTAGCTATTATAAAATTTGTGTGACCAGAAGTGAACAGAATTTTAGATTGGACATATCTTAATAAGAATAGATAGGAAATTAGTAATAAAACTAAACGTAATTTTAAGAATTGGTTAATTGCTAAATAGGTTATATTGAAAGTTGAATAACTAGTTATCTTCACTCAAAATTTGCAAAGATATGTGCAAATAATATCGCATACATAATCATAGAAACACCAGCATACGATGGTAGGAATTACGGCTGTATAGTTGCATAGAATCCAAGAGCGCTCTTATTTCTAAAGTTTAAAATCGTGAGACAACCCTAAATCGTCAACACGAGTGACACATCACAAACATGGGTGGCAAATGCGCGCGGAGTCCGTCATGACGTCTATCATCAAAGATTAATATTGAAATTACGGTAGTTAATTAATGTTAAATGCCGGTTACGGATCGTGCATCGATTTTCGTGTGTGTCGCGAGCGGCGCCGGTCTCGCGGCCGATGCGGGCGGCGTCGCTGCTCTGACTGGCGCGCCGCGTCCCCGCTCGTACCCCGCATCGCCACCGTTTGTTTTGCTGTATTTTCGTTGTTAATCATTCTCCTTGACCTTGTGCGACGTCGAGTGGTCCACTGCACACGACTGCGCACCCCTCGCCCTGCCACCCGCCCGCGCTGCCTGTCGCGCCGCATCGCACGTGCTTTAGTCCTTCGAATCGCACCATGCAATGTGACCAGCCAGACTATACGACCTTTCCTTTCCTTAAATCTGTCTTGTTCACTAGTCTATTAACCTATTGGACTATAGACTATCTTGAGTACATTATTACTTAGATCATATAAATGAATATGTTTTGCATCCTATCGAGTGCATTTTAATGAACTTAGCTTATCAATTTACCAGTACAATTGAGTCTGGATTTTGGGGTCCGGATTCTGCAACGAAATCTCCCTAATTTGTTCAAGTTTTCCAACCAATTAAAACTTTTTATTCTCAAGTAGCATTTTGTTGTTTGGATTTTTTTACTCTACATAACTATTATGTGAATCTTGGCTCTTAAAAACAATCGGTAGTGATGAAGGACCAAATATTATAGTATATAGTCATATCAAAACTATCATAATCTTCTCAAGCTTATGCTGTAAATAATTATAGTTTCAGTATTACCAGCTATGCAGTTTTCTTCATTGTGGGTAACACCGTTTCTTCCTTTAAATAATTTATTATCCTTCTCTCCAAGTCTCTTCATTATTTTAATAAAAACAATTTACTCATGGGTTGGTCCTAATTCCGATCCCTTTAAAACATTGTTCCCAATACATTTAATGAATATAATGTATTGCCTCTTCATAAGCCTTTCATTTTGAAAAGAAAATTAGGTCGTAAATAATTTTCCAGCAAAATTCGGATTTCATTTCCACAACATATAATTTTACTACAAGTGAGCATCATTGATTGTGTGATTTAGGAGATTATTCTTTTGTGATTGATTTATACCCTCTTTGATAATATATCAAGGTATTTCTGATGACCAACATTTGGGTGCACATGCTTCTTTTCAGACAATTTCGTTCGCAGATTATTATGTCAGTCATATTTTAGTTTCAATTAACTTTTATTTTGAATTTGACCTGTTTTATGGGTACTGTACTATCAACTTCCGCACATGAAATACTTATATTAGGTACAGGCTTCATAAAATGATGCACACAAGCTGAGTTCTACTCTACCAAAGTACAACAAAAAATTGTTTTACTTATTTCTGTGGTATTTGACTATTATTCACTTATTCACTGTATATGTATAAGCACTGTATTTCATATCGTCAGTTCGTAATTAGCGTCTTTGCTGTTCAATGTGGAGTTTTAGCTCATTTTCTTATCATACACATCCTTTTGGTGTTTCCTTTTATTTTATGTGACGAAATAGGTCTTCTTTAACAAGCTGATATGAACCAAATATCTTTATTAGGCGGTTGGAGATTTAACGGAGGCCAGATTTTATAAAAATAACTTTTTTTATTATGCAGGCTTCTTTAAGGTTGCCTTTGCTTTTTTTTCGTATGTTTGGTCAAGATCAATCAATGAAGTTTAATTCGTGTGTCGTCCGATATATTGCGGCTGTTTACGAAAGTAATTTAGTAGCCATAAATCCGACGTGTACCTAGGATCAATAAATAATTATTGGGCCGGCGGGGTAGCAACCCCGCGAGACCCCAAAATATCTAAAGTACTTACTTAATTTTCTTTACTATCCAAAATCTTTTTGTTTTTCTTTAAAAACTAGCCGTTAGTTAACATTAAAAGTTTGATATGTGAGTGGTGGTGGGGTGAAATGGATTATTAAATGGATTTTAATTAACATTTATGGAAATTGGTGTACTTATTAAATGTTTAGGCGAGCTGACGAAAATAAATTGTTATCGAGTTTGTTATCTTGGAAACAAAACAAATGTATCAGTGCCAATGTGACCTCGACAGATAATATTTATTATAACTGACTGCAAAATCAGGTAAATGGTCAGCAATAAATATTTTTGTTAGAAAGTTGATTGTTTCTCCTTTTTAGAGGAACAACTAAAATTCTGGAAACTCATCTCGTACATATCGCGGCATGATTGTTATGATGAGAATAGTTAATGTTCTTCTGGTAAAAATATTATCCAGTTAGCAAAGTGATGGCCAGTCTGACTACCCAGGTTGCATCGTGGGTAATAAGAATACAATCCCGGGATTTTGGGGTTTTTAATACGTGATCCCGGGGTCTCTGGTTTATCCCGGGATTCGACAATGAAGTTTAAAATAGACTGAAAACTAAAGACAAACTTGTTTTTTTTAAATCGTTTATAGTGCCCTTAATTAAATCTAGATAATCTTATAGTCAAGGCATAATGAAATGCAAACAAAACCTATTCGTGACAATCCCGGGATTAGATTAGTTCGACCCCGGGTTTTTCGGGACCAGAAAACGACTGGGATCCCGGGACTGTTTTCTGTAATCGCCACTCAGCGAGACAATTTTCGTGTTAGGTTTAAAGGCGCAGACTGAAAGACTTAGATTTGTGTGATAACGAAGGTATAACATCACGCTTATATTCCTCAAAGGGGTACGGAATGTGCATGTGTGTGTCAGTAATAATAAATTACTGTTAGTGTGTTGTTTATTAAGCCATTTAGCATAAAAACCGGATATCGAATGTAGGGACTTGGAGACCCACATCGCAGGATTAAAGTGGAAGTGGGCATTCCAGGTTCATAGCCTTTGCCAAGCAGATTGATGACCAAAGGCGATAACGGAATGGCTACCAGATCGGAGTGAAGCAGTAGATAGTGGATATGGATAGCACTGGATCTTTTACGGTGTCGTACACATAGTAAGTAGGAACTGATGATTCTATACTATCACTACATATTATAAAACAAAGTCCTCCGCCACGTCTGTTTGTCTGTCTGTTTGCAATAAACTTAAAAACTACTGCACCCAATATCATGCTGTTTTCACCAATGGATAGAGTGGTTATCGATGAAGGTTTTAGTATATAATAACCGACACCCACGCAGGCGAATCCGCGGGCATCAGCTATTTATGATAAACACATCATCTTCGTC
Organism: Lithophane leautieri; assembly: GCA_949152455.1. NCBI lineage: Eukaryota > Metazoa > Arthropoda > Insecta > Lepidoptera > Noctuidae > Lithophane > Lithophane leautieri. The sequence continues at coordinate 7,513,398 of OX424462.1, read as the reverse complement.
TTGTAAAACACATGTGATATGGAATAAAAAATTGAACTGAATTGATGAACTGATGATTAGGCTACAATACCTAGGCGAATTCATCAAAAAGCTAAGGACATGCTCCTGGTATAATTATCAGCAGTTCATCAACGCAATTCAATTCTTTATTGCATACCACAAATGTGTTTAGTTTTAGACAGCTAAAACAGCACAGAATGACCGTGATACTGGACCGGATAGAAGGAAAACGCGCTCAGGACAGAGCGGGAAGCAGCGTGTATCCAGCACCCCATATTTAGGAAGACCGCATAGTTTGGAGAAATGGAGACGCATCGTATGGTCGTGATCCTCAACAGTGAGGGAATGAAGAAGAAGAGAGGAAAGATAAGAGGAAGGCCAACAATCGGCAGTTGAGATAGTAGGAGTAAACAATTAAAAGTCAGAGCTTTAACTCCAAGCATTTTTTTTAAATTGAATTTTTAATTTCGTTAATATTACTTAACACTCTTATCTACTCACCAATAGATTAGGAAGGGGGTCACGACAACAATCAAACTATAACAAAGATCACCTTCTGTACTAATTGTTTGGTTTTTTTTTTGTAGTTCTAGGTAAGTAATAAAGGTTTTTTTACTACTTCACACCGAAATATACCTTCGTGAATTTGTTTACGAGAAAGTCCCACCTGCTTGACCTACCATTACCTTACCAAAAAAGAGATGGAGAATTTGGTGGACATATTTATTTTTTAATACGTCGTATGAAGAAACTTCCGACTTTTTCAGTCGGATTAAAAAAGAGAGCATCGATTTCCACGGTATGTTTATGTTCTACAGAATATTATTTTAAAATTATTTCGATCAAAATACTTTACATTCATGCTTGCAACGCCATCTAGCAACAACAGAAGGAACTACTCTGTAAGCGCCATCTAGGGCATTGAAAGGACACTAATCTTCAAAATAATGTCTACAGAGAGCACACAATTTTTATTCAGAAATAATATTTCTTGCTACCGAGTCAAGTTTGGTAAGGTAGGTTCGGTGAGTCTGTATTCTGGATTATTTTGTAAACACAGAACAAAGAAAAGTGTTACTGACCCAAAAGTTTTTATAAATTTTCTCATATTGGTTTTTTTAAGTTAATTTTATACATAAACTAACAACTTCGTCTCATGGGGATAAGCAGAAACTATAGAACGCCATCTGCTATGCTCCTTACATACTCCTTTCATTTTATTTACTTTCATACATCTGGTCAGACAAACACACACAGGTTGCAGGCAATATGCACCTGACCTTTCTGAAGAACATTACCAATTAGATCACTATATTATTATGCTGTCATAGGGTGTACCCTACCGGCATTTCCACTCATATCTGGCTTGTACTTACCTTACCTTGAACAAAATAAGGTTTCATGGCCTATATACCGTTTAAAAATAAAATAAGGTTTCATGGCCTATGTACCGCTCAACTGTTGATTTGCCTTTAGAAGTCAACAACAATTTAAAAAAAATTGTGTCTTGTTAATGACAGTTCAGCTCATATTATAATCAGTTTAATATTAACTTGGTCATTCTTGAAATAGTAATGGTAAGGTAACAATAGTAGTGGGTTATGCCCACAAAAATACATTATATTATTTAATATATTTGAAACAAAAGAATCAAACTGTGCTTTTGTTTTTGTTGTGAATTGCTATTATGTGTTCAATTACACTGCTAAATGAATGTTTAGGCATTCTGCATGTTATGTTATGGTTAGTAAATGGATGGTTTGAGAGATGCAGATGGACATTCATTTCTTTATAAAAGATGTTTTGAATTAATTAGTGAAACTCCACAGACAATATGATGGGTATCAGCATCTAAAAGCAATACAGATAGTGTAGAAAAAGCTATATATAAAAGTAGGAGTAGCATTTTCTAAACATGATAGAAGAAAACGTGATGCCTTTGAAAGTTTGTTAGATATTGTAATTAATCTTACATTTTATTGGATTTAAAAATAATATGTTCTCAGAATCTGGCTGATATATATTATATTCAACATATTGAAATATTTTAAAGCATTTTTTGAAGCTATATTCTAAATTATTGTTAATACAAAAGGTATTTTACATTGAACTGAAAATAAATAGTTCTTAGCTTTTTTATTTAATATTGTTATATGCTAACTATTTGTGTATGGGTCACTTTCATCAAGGCATAGTATGGGCAAAGGGTCATCTTAGGATTTATATAAGAAATCTAGTAGAAACAATATCAGCTGTAAAGTATTCCATGTCTAGCAACATACCCATCTTATATCTTTCGGAACACACCTTATACAGTTTAAATCTGAACCATGAGTCGTCTGTAGTGTTGCTTGCGTAAATACTAAATACCTACCTAATTATACTGTGCCTCAATCATACAATAATACCTATACTTATCTGAAGTATACAATCATGACTTGAGCCAAATATAAACTAAACACAGTACATGAAACAAACAATACACTCACTGGTAGACTGCAATACGAATAAACTAGTAATTCCTATTGGAACAGTTGTTTATCATGTAAAACAAGGACCTCAGCATCGTAGATACGACTTGGGTACTATGGTAGTGTATGATTTGGCATAACCAATGTTTTTACAGCATATTATACTGAAAATTTCTTACCTGAATCTCTCGAGGGCTCCATCATCTGGTTTAATGTATCTATCGTTTACGATAAACCACTTTCATAGAATAGTTCAGTGGCTAACGATGAACCTGTCAGTAACAAGGTCGTTGAACTAAATATACCTATAAGAAGATGAAATATACACCCCCTTGCTGTACACAAATGTCTTTGAAGATATTATGAGACACACTAGTAATAAAACTTTGCTATAATCAAGAAAGGCGATAAAAGTGGCTAATATTTAAAAGAATTCACCAATAACCCAATTTCAATTAATTCTCACTCTTAGTGACATATAACAACGCGTCACGTCACAGTCGAATTTCGTTCAGAAATTTTGATGATACTGACGATAGATGATAGTGAAAGAACAAAAACTTCAGAACGAAATTTAGTTTTTTTTTCTGTTGCAAGAAAGTTATTAAAACTTACAAAAATAAAACTGCAGCAATCTCGATTAGAATATTATATGATCTTTTTATGAAATGTTTAAGTAATTTTTATAGAAGTAAATAGAAGAAACCTTTCAATTAATGGTTTTGCTTTCATAATTTCAGTAACTTTTTCTTACGACAAGAAAGTTGACATTGTATGTTACAAAAAAAAACAAACTGTTTTTTTGCTTCAAAATTATTTTTAAGAACATTTAACGGAACGCGCCCTTTTTTATTTTTCAATGTCAAGTTAATGTCATCTAATAAGGTCAGTTCTCATTGTCACTATGAAAATTTACTTACAATTTGCGTTCTATTGGTTTAAAAAGTAGGTTGCGTACCTATAAACCAATCAAATTAACGAAATGCTGATTGACCTTGTACCTGTGTAAGTTTGAAATTGGAAAAAGTTTTATATAAATACTTCGCTGACAAAATTACAAGTTTACTTTGTTGAGTTTCCCGGCGACATTTGTTTAGTGTAGTTTTTGCATTGTAATAAAAAAAAAATCAGTTCGACAATATTGATAAGTGCTTCATAGATACGTAATCTACGTTTTCGATAGCCTACAGAAAATACTAAAGTTTTTGCAACTGAATAACCTACGTGAACATGGAAAATAAAAAGGATTTTCAATATCCCCACACTTTCATATTGTGTGGAGCGTCTGGAGATCTTGCAAGAAAAAAGATTTATCCAACTATATGGTATTTATACAGAGACAATCTTTTACCTCGTCATACCAAGTTTGTTGGTTATGCTCGTACGAAACAAACGTTGTCAGAAGTTAAAGAGAAATGCAAAAAATATTTAAAAGTGCGTCCGGGAGACGAAGAGAAATTGAAGGAATTTTGGGAAGCGAACGAGTATTTTGCTGGTTCCTATGACAAAAGGATTGACTATGAAATGCTCAACCAGCTGATTACCAAGTCTGAAAAGGGCCCAATTGCTAACAGAATATTTTACCTAGCAGTACCACCAACTGTGTTTGAAGATGTAACAGTAAATATACGAAATGCATGTGTATCCATTAAAGGCTTCACAAGAGTTATCATTGAAAAACCCTTTGGTAGGGATGATGCAAGTTCAGACAAGTTGAGCAGTCACCTGGCTGGCCTGTTCAAAGAAGAGCAGATTTACCGAATTGACCACTACCTTGGTAAAGAGATGGTTCAAAACCTCATGACTATCAGATTTGCTAATCAAATATTCGGGCCTTCATGGAATAGGGAAAATATTGCATCTGTACTAATCTCATTTAAGGAACCATTTGGTACCGAAGGTCGAGGGGGTTATTTTGACGATTTTGGTATTATTCGTGACGTAATGCAGAATCACCTCCTTCAAATTTTGTCACTTGTTGCTATGGAGAAACCTGTTACTTTGAATCCAAATGATATAAGAGATGAAAAAGTAAAGGTTCTGCGCCACATTAAACCTATTGAGCTGAATGATATTCTGGTTGGACAGTATGTAGGTAATCCTGAGGGCAAAGGTGAAGGAAAAGTGGGATATCTTGAGGATCCAACTGTACCAAAAGATTCTGTAACACCAACATATGCTCTTGCTGCGCTTCGGATTAATAATGCCAGATGGCAAGGTGTGCCTTTTATTCTTCGCTGTGGAAAAGCTCTAAATGAGAGAAAAGCAGAAGTGAGAATTCAATACAAAGATGTACCTGGTGACATCTTCAATGGACATGCAAAGAGAAATGAACTGGTGATACGTGTTCAGCCTGGTGAGGCTTTATATTTGAAATTAATGAGCAAGTCACCTGGAATGAAATTCGACCTGGTGGAAACTGAATTGGATTTGACATACAGTATGCGCTACAGGGAAGCAGATGTCCCTGATGCATATGAGAGACTCATTTTGGATGTGTTTACTGGTACACAAATGCATTTTGTACGTAGTGATGAATTAAAGGAAGCTTGGCGTATTTTCACGCCTGTTCTCAAAGAACTGGAAGCAAAACATATTAAACCTGTCTCATATGTGTATGGATCACGAGGCCCTCCAGCAGCAGATAGTAAACTTGCTTCGTATGACTTTAAGTACACTGGCTCATATAAATGGCAGAAGCCCACACTATCTTAAGTTTAATAAAAGCCTGGTATTTAGAGCTGATGGTGGCGGTTTGCTTTCATGGTTTTTGATCATTATTATTTAGTATAATAACATTGCAACAACTAGATCAAGTTATACAGTTTTTTAAGTTACATTCCGATTTAATCACAATTAGTTACTATTGTCGTTTATTTATATTTTGCATTCCTTTACTGTACCTCTTACAGATTTATATTGTTATCTTTGGAAAGTATTTTTTAAGCCATTATTATTTATTAATTATACTAGTTTTTGCATGATAGTATAATAAATTAAGGGGACCATTTTAACTTTATGACAATGGTTGTGTGAGTGCCTTATCCTCTTCAGAAAACTGCCTGATAATGACTTGTGACAAATAAATGTAATCTATGATAATCACGTGAACATCATGTATGAATTACCTCTGATCAAATTATTTTAAGATAGCCAGGGGTCAGGCTATCACTCATGTTTAAAATGGTGATAAAAAGCAAATGCAGTTAAAAGATGGTTACGATGATAATTTATTTATGTATATAATGATATTGACTAGTTATTATTAACTGACAAATATTTTTTATACTAATATAAATAAAATTTAATTTCAACTGTAATGTTTGACTTTGGTAAGGAGAATATGTATACTTCCTAAATATATTAAGGTAGCTAAGATATTATTTTGTGATTTTTATACAACTCTAAATACACCATATCAATAAGTTTGCTATTTTATATTTAACAAAGTTTTTTTATGAGGTTTGTCATGGGATTTCACATGTTCTCAGTATAATTAGTGTGTTTAAAAAAAAAAATGTGTTGGAAGTGTGTGCATTTGTATGACTTCAAGATGATATTTTGTTAGGAATTGAAGCATTTAAGACAACATTTATTTTCATACTTTTTTAAAACTATATTTTACAATATCTAGGTAGTTGTTTTGCCAAGAATATTGCAATTGTAAGAGCTTGTTATCCAACTTTATCAAATACTTATTTGGATTTCAATAACTTTATCACAAGTATTGCATTTTTAAGTGTCTACTCATCATGAATATAACAAATGTATTGTTATTGATCTGTGTCTATTGGTGTTATTCATAATTTTATTTTGATTGAAAAGGACTGTGCCAATGTAATGCATAATAAAACAAGACCTTTTGTAAAGGTGATCCATTGACTTGATTTTAATTATGGATCTGTATGCTTACTTAACTATACCTACTTGGGAGGCTTATTTAAAGCAATATAAATGTTCTTTCATTCATCATTTTTATGTAAAAGGCTTTTAATGCTGAAATAAACAGTATGGTGCTGCAAAATCTTATGTTTTTCCTTTTATTACCTACCTACTTAGGATCACTATCTATGTAAAGCTCATTTCAGACTACACTATAATATAATAGCATAATAGTTCATATCGATCGCCATACATTTATTTAATATTTATAGTATAGCAAAGTGTGAACTTGTTCTAAATAAATGTATGGCGACCGATATTGTTTTTTTGTGCTATGAACTATATGCTATTATATTATATTATATAAATGAGCTTTAGTATATCTCAAAATTACTGATAGTGCTTATCGACTGGATAAAATCAGTAAAAATAGCTGATTGTCCTAATCTTAATTGTCATGCTCATTCTGGCTTTAACACGGTTGTTATTGCATGAGTCATGCCTAATTCCGATAAGGAATGATAGCTCGGAGATTGCAAAAAATTGGTTTGTCATTGTAGTAGCGTGATGATGATATTTTACAGAATTACGCCATCTATTATTTCAGAACTGAACAGCAATTAAATATTCTCCTAACTTACCAGCTAAGATATTATTATAACTTGTTTGCTGTTTAGTTCTAGCCGTAGCTACCAGGTGGCACTACTAACTACTAGAGTCTCCCATACTCTGTCTAAAGTGGGTGATAGACGTGCGTACTCAAAGGTACGCGGTCTTTAAGTTCGCAACCTTACCTACTCGGCTCGCCATTGCGTCGTCGGTGAAACCCGTGAAACTTGTTCAAAATTTCATTGTCAAATTGGCTCGCGGCTCGCGGCGATGACAGACGGGCGAGTAAGCTCGCCGAGCCATATGTACACACGGCTACACATCAACCTATCATTTCCAGTTTATGCTGATCTCGCATTGTATAGGATTTCAGTATAATGCGAGGTCAGCTTATACTGGAAATGTATAGCTTGATGTGTAGCCGTGCGTACGCGTACTTGCTCCTTACTCGCACGTCTATCACTCCTTTTACGATTACTAGTGTTACCATCCACAGGGTGGAAAGATCCAATGGAAGAAAAGTACCATATCTGTCGAGATTTCATGAAATCATGACATTTGAGACTTTCATGAACTAGAGTTGTATTGCTGATTCTAATGTTTATAATTCTGTAAATCCATATTTGTTACGTGCGCAAATCATATTTAGATCAACATACAATCTGATACTGACCTGCAAATTGCAAAAAACTTAAGAAAATTTGAATTTCGCGGGCTACCTTAGTCTCGGTATGTAAAGATGGTCACCCATCCACAGACCAACCCCGGCAAGCGTAGCTTAACCTGATGGATCGACCCGTGCAGCTGTTATTACTTAGCCACAACCTAGACTACGTCAGTAGTAGTTTGTAAGTGTAATTTTCCCCACGGATATTACTAATTGCTTTCGAGAAAATCTCTATGTATCTTATCGATTAGACCAACAACCAATCATTGCCAACAACAGATAATACTGGTGTCTGGTACAACAACAGGATACTATCAAAGTAATATGTAAGTAATCATTTAGTCGCGGATTTATTTTATGTTTATGAAATAAACACTTAAACACCCATATTTGAGACTAGCTCTTGGCGATATGTATGTAATGTAGCGCCATATTTTTCTACTATTCTATCGGAATATTTAAGTTGCACTGTGAAACTTCCGTTTGTGCTTGACATTTCAAAAGTTAGGTATAAAATAAAAACCAGACGGCGATGTAGATTTTATAGCATAAAACAGAGACAGATTATCGAAACAGTAAGAAGTGTGATAGGGACAGCACTGGAGTTACATAGTTTAATGTTTTTGTTGTGAGTATGTAGTGTGCGCTGTCATGTCAGCTGAGTGATTATTGAGTTGAGCAATGGTGGTGTTTTTACATTTTCGAGAGCTAAAATTATAAACAGCCTATCTAACTCGTGCAATTTCGCTTGATGTGTTCATTCATTATTTAACGTGATGAATAGGAATACGTGTTAATGGATTCTGTTTGAATGCTTAGCAATGCTCTAAGGAGTACTTGCTTGCGAGATTTCTGGACTGCGTAAGTGCTAAAAATCTTTGTTGTTAAAAAAAATTTTCAAACGCAAAAACTGAACTGATTTACTTGCATAGATGGTCCAGTCTGTTACTCCATTATTGTGTTTCTATATTGCAACAAACGTTGTAATTATTTTAACACTGAATGTTATGTAAAGTTTACAAATGTACCGATTGTGCAGATAGTCCGCGCTATGACGTTGTTGTTTATTTTAAGCTTGTCTATTACATTTATAATACGCGTGGTCCTTAGTTAAAGTTTAGAAAAATAATATTTCGTAAAAAATATTGGTCATATTCATTATAAAGGATGTACATTTCTGAAGTACTCTTATAGATTACAGAAGGTGATTTACTTACTGTTAATAATTTGCAAATTTCTTAATTTTTTGTAATTTTATCATATTGGTCTAATATAGTAAGTATTTATATACCTAATTCTCTTATTGCTTATGATATTGTCACAGTTTAAAAACAAAAACAAAAACATTTAGTAAGTACTTACCAAGACAATCTTATAAGAGGATATTTGAATACATGGCAATGTATGAAAATATCTGGTTAATTTAAATGCTTCTAAATTCCTTCATAAATATAATGAAGCTGTGTTTGCCAACACCGACAACATACCTACATAAAAAATAAAATAAATCAGCCTGTGCCCCACTGCAAAAGATAAAGGGTCCTATTATGACAACAACAGATCAAAACCATGACAAGTTTTCAAGGCATTCATTAATTGTTTCAAATAGTAATCTATCAAAATAATTATTGAACACACTGATTTTTGGTTCTCTAGATTACCTATGAGCGTAGTATTATATTATCTGTGCTATGAGTTATGATTATGGTATATTTATAAATGGTATTGAGTATTTAATTAGGTACTCTCTCCAAAAATCTCAGGTTTATTATAATGATGTATTGACATTATCTATTTTTCTAAGGTTTTATCTCCATCTAATATCATATTCTATTTGTCGAGCTGGTTTTCACGTGATTTATCTATTAATTGATTAATTGATTGATATTCCTAATATAGCCTTAAAATTGTGATTCATTAGGCATTAAACTTCAATTCATCATTTTAATTTGTAGTGTCCATGGATACACAAGGCAGATGCAAGCGATAGTTACCTAAGGTGTGATATATTTTAGCTGTGAAGGTACATAATTAACAGCCACCATGCTGTATGTTTTCCATGTGGATGCTGGTCAAATGACCACATACGACATGAGCCTCACATTGCAGAAGTAAGTATGAAATATATATTTTTTACTAAGAAATTACTGGTAAGTAAGTACGGTCAGCAATGAAAGTTCATTAACACTGTCACCTTTGCATTATCATAAAAACTCACATAAAATGTTTGATAGATACACTGTTATTTCAGTAAATACATAAGTATTCATTAAGAATTGAATTGTTTGTTTTGCATCAGTCTGTTACAATTTTTTATTATTAAAAAAAAAACTTTTTTCTTATACGACTTTTTTTGCTAACTGTACTATGTTTGTTATTTAATATATTATGTTTATAGGGAACATACATATTTTCACAATAATCTCCACATAATTATTCGAAAAATTATGATATTCCACAAGCTCCAACATAAATAATTTGAATTAGTTATCATTGAGTTTTTGCTTTTCTACTCCTTTGTGCTTAGCAATTTTACAAGTCATGCACTTATAATTTATCTTACTCATAGCAACATAACTCGTCATAATTTTTAATAAGCGAGAACTACTATACTATTAGATACATCAGCTGCAGACAATGGACAGTGCGCCGCTACCGGTGCCGCGCTGTGCTACCTCGCCCGCATGCGGTAAACCGCATCACAACATGCGTTTTATCAAATTAAGGCGCTCTTTCCGCATTCTGCAAGTAGTATCGTCGCAGAAGTGCATCTTTAAACACGAAAATTAATTAAAAATTTACATCAAAAACACGAAAATTAATTAAAAAATTACATGCAGCAGATAGGCACACTGTTTCGGGAGTTAAATCTCCAAATATTGATCATTTCCATCCTTACGAGGCTGTCTAATAAAACTATTATTTTTAGTGTGTCGTCACTCAAACTAGCAATAGAGAGGAAAACTAAAGTGTCAGCAAACTCCTTGGTGCTCCTTGTAAGCGGGGGCGAAGTTCTACAGTCTGATCACATGGTGTCCTCATACAGTGCTGGGACAGACACTAATCCTATATACATGTTCAGCAAACCATCTGTCAAGGAGAGCCATTTGAAACAGTCCAGTAAGTCTTATAATTGGTTAACTACTATGCAATTAAAAATTCCTTACTATGTACAGTCACGGACTTTAATTGATTAGCCACTTTCAAACTTTTCAATTTTGCTGTTTCGTACATTCACGAGATTGCACGATTAAACACGAACTCAAATCGCATGCTCGTAAACAAGATGACAAATTATTAGTAATCGGAAATAGTCTTATCCATAGAGGTAGACTAATAAGTTCTCAATGATAAATAAATACAATGTTTATCCAATCTATTTGATACTGACCTCCTTTGAATCAGAGCTCATTAACTCGATAATTTTGAAAACCTATCCGAAGACTGTGACAATTGAAATGTCGATGTCAGAGACGTTATTTTCAAATTTGTCGAAATTACTTATTACAATTTCTCCGTACGCTAACGTTACTATGGCTACGCTAAAACAATCGTCGCTAGGTTACGGTTGCTAGACCTTCAATTGGTTGACTTTGGGTAGTCACTCTGCTGTCAAGTTTGTAGTTCTGGCTCTCAGGTTAGCCAACCGGTAAAGATATTAAATATAATTTTCTTCTTATAAAATACAAAGACATGACTTTCCGTTTCTGGATGTACGAAAGAAAAAGAAAGAAAATACGTTTATTTGCGGTACGAGTATAACTGACTAAGCCCGATTTGCATTACACGGCTAAAATACGAACAGTGCCAAGTGGCTCATCAATTAAAGTCCGTGACTGTACGTACGTACTAAGCTTAAAATTTTATTTCTTAAAAATATGTGTGTTTTTTTAATATAAATGAACATCATACATTTTGAATTAAATACTAAACTACTGATAAGTATCAGATTCATTATTTATTTATTTTAATCTTATCTGCATAACATCCTTTTCTAAGTTATTTTCAAATTCGTATACTCGATACTCGTACTCGTATGTTATGCTATTTGTATTATTCAATGAATGTGTCATTTTTTTAGTGTGCGATTTAAGCCCTATAGTGGAGTTAAGCACTGGGGAGTTTTCAAGCGAGTTCCGAAGTGCTTTCGATGGTAAATCGGTGGCGGAGTTAAAGGCTGCGGTGGAGAAGTGTTGTGCCCTGCAGCCGAATGTATACACTGTGATATCTTGCGCGACGCTCGCGCAGCAGTTCAGTGATCTCGCGCTTGAGGTGTCCAGCAGTTGTGACCAGCTAGTGCATGAACAGCATCTGCAGCACCAAGTAAGTGACCATCCAAATGTATTACATGCCTAATAAATAAGATTATTTTTCAGACTGTTTAAACCACACTAAGACTTACAGCAGATGAAGTAGGTACAGTCAACCGCACATCAGTGGTTTTAACATTAACAGCGCCTTTATGTTGTAGCAGTATTTCCCTGGGGCACCTGTTACCACTGATGTGCTGCGGAGTGTTTTTTTTATCGGTAAAACATATCTTGGCCTTGAATATATTCGTCGTAGCTATACGCTTCTAATTTACAAATTACTAAAAATAACAAAGAAAGAAATCATCTTTCTATCATACAAATACGAATCATGATAAAAATGGAGACCTTGAAATTGTATTTAAATTAAGCCGAAAAGTGTTACAACAGATCTCTATAAAGTGGGTGATAGACGTGCGTACTTAAAGTACGCGGTCTTGAAGTTCGTGACCTTACGCCGAGTTCCGACGATTGGCGATTTTGCGGACGGTCACTGACAGGCCCGGACGACGGACCGTGGGCAGGTGTACGTGCGGGGTATCGCAAACATCGGAAGCGGCTCGGCTAGTGCGCGGCGATCTGTGGTCGTACGCGTAATTGCTCGCACGTCTATCACCCCTTTAAAAGTTGGAAGCGATACAATCCATATAAACTAGTTTCCGTAATTAGCACGCGCGAAGCGACTGATGCCGGGGACTTTAACCGTATCATCGTAGCGAATCCAACTAAATGGATATTACGCTAAGTAATTTTAAATTCTCGTGCGTCGTGCCATAATAGAGTTCTTATCTGAATTCTATTATCTAAACAGTATTTTTTGGCCATCAGATTGAAGTATCTGCTTTGCATTCATACGCCTAGTAGATAAACCAGGCTATGTACATACATGTACACACTTGCTGAGTATTTTTTACAACGTGCCGCTACAATGGCGACATTAATTTAACACACGTATACGATTTCGCGTATTCGTTTTATGAAAATATTAGAACGTAAGCCAGCAGGTAGGTGGCTTCATGAATGAATCTTTTACACAGAGTGATCTCAATTTTCGTAATGTTTTTATTATTTAGTTTGTTCGAAATTTTAATTTTTTCAATTTACGAATTATTTTATTTTATAATAATTTTTATCTTTACTGGCCACTAGCCCTACCCGTGTGTTAAATTAATGTCGCCATTGTAGCGGCACGTTGTGTGTATTGCATCATGTTGGAACCAGGTATGTTGGGAATGCAGATTTTGTCCTATACGCGGATGCGGGTATTTGAAGGCTCACATCCGCGGATGCGGATGTTAAGATTTGCAAATGTCACTTTGCGCCGGTGGTGGCATTGTAAATTCACTTTTAAATAATCTATCAGCTGCAGAAATCTCGCTTAACACACAATGTTCACCGTATATTCACTATTTCACAATAACACAAGAAAAACTGAAATGTTCAATAAGCGCAACTAAACAAGTTACGACTAATTTACGAGAAACAATTTTGTTGTTTGTATTGTTTATCAGAATTAGAATATAAGTACCTAATACCTTTAAAAATTTGATTACATACCTACCTACTGTAAATATTCGTATGCCGCTTTTAGCGGCGGATGTGTTCGGAACATAACCTTATTATTCATCTTTGTACATACCATATCCTACGAATATATGTCTTTGTCTTTGTCACCGAGCGAAATCTATGCTCCTATTGGTCAATGAGCACGTGCGTCCGGCACGCAGGCCCCGCCTATTTTCTTTCTTTTCGCGACCTGTGCTACATCCGCATGAACAGCCGCATTAATTATCGCGGATGCGGATGCAGAGGTCCAAATCGATGCATAAACTCCGCGGTTGCGGATATCCGCAACATCCCTGGTTGAAACAATGGCTACAAGTCAAATAAGGAATAATAATGCTTTATTTAACTTACAATACGGAAGTGGTCTCGCAATCGGGCAATATTATGATGTAACCAATATATTGTAATAATATTCTGATTCAAAAGAGTGTCCGTGGAGTTTCTTCCCCGTTCTTCTCCATAGGAACCTACGCTTTGGAATGGGCAACTAGCTTCATCTTTCTGACTGACCGACCCCTTGACAATTCAAAAGTGCCTGTAATTGGTTTATTTGAAATAAATGCTTTGAGTTTGAGTTTGCCAAGGAATCCCGAGTCAAAAACCTAAAAGTAACAAAATGATTTCCAAAGCTTAGATAATACCTACTTAAGTAGCGCATATAAGTGTGTCAATAGGTATTCGTTTGAATGTCTTAATTTGCTTTAAATTAATTAACTAGTTCAAGCAATCGGTGCGTGCGACCTCGACCTCATTACTATCATTCACTTGATGATTCCGTTTTTGAAACAGGGCTGGGCGGCGGTGGTCGCGAACTTGGAAGACATTTTCAACGAATTCTGTGAGAGATCACGAAATTTTAAAGAGTCATTTAGAAAACATCGACTAAAAAAGGAAGAGTATCATGAAAAGTTATCTGGGTGAGTAACAATTCGACAATCCTTCTAATATTATCCTTACTATCCTTACTTCCTTACTAATATTATAAATGCGAAAGTAACTCTGTCTGTCTATCTGGCTTTCACGCCAAAAGTACTGAACCGATTTAAATGAAATTTGGTACACTGATAGTCTAGAGTCTGAGAAAGGACATAGGCTACTTTTTATCGACATACCACGTGGGCGAAGCCGCGGGTGGAAGCTAGTTTATTGTGTTATGTATCATAGATAAGTAATTAGATATGTAATTTAGGGGCTTTTTCAGTGATAGTGTAGGCTATCTACCAGATGAATTCACAAATGGATCGGATTGTCTATGTGTATGAAATTATGCACCAGATATTTTAACGTGACCTTAAAACCCAATAAAATGAATATACCTAGCCAGTCAACGTGGTTGAATAAAATTCAGAACAGCTAAACAAATGTGTAAATATGCCGTGTATTTTAAAACTTTCATAAAATATTTAAAACCTGATAAAACACCACATGCTACCATAACTATAATATTATTACAGTAAGTAAGCAGTTAATGGCAATCGAAGTGCACCCCACGTTCGTGTCTAAAAACTATTAATGTAGGTAACCCGTTCAAGTTCACAGCAAGTTTAATATTGATTTATTTACTAACACGCCAATTACAAATATTTCGCCTTCAAATGAAATAGGTACCTAAATAAAACAAATTGCCTGCCAATTACTGCCAAACTACTAATTTATTCCTTTTTAGGGTTCCGTACCCAAATGGTAAAACGGGACTCTATTACTAAGACTCCGCTGTCTGTCTGTCCGTCTGTCACCAGGCTGTATCTCATGAACCGTGATAGTTGATAGTTGAAATTTTCACAGATGATGTATCTGTTGCCGCTATAACAACAAATACTAAAAACAGAATAAAATTGATATTTAAGGGGGCTCCCATACAATAAACGTGATTTGTTTTGGCTCGTTTTTATAGTTAATGGTACGGAACCCTTCGTGCACGAGTCCAACTCGCATTTGGCCGGTTTTAGTATTTACCTTGATCAAATAGCGAATTTTCCGGTATTAGCATAATGAGATAGATTGGAAAAATCTCTTGAAGTCGTTCATACGTCACAACATCACTACATATTATAAAACAAAGTCCTCCGCCGCGTCTGTCTGTCTGTTCGCGATAAACTCTAAAGCTACTGCACCGATTTTCATGCTGTGTTCTGCAATGGATAGAGTGGTTCTCGAGGAAGGTTTTCGTATATAATTACAGACATCCACGCGGGCGAAGCCTCGGGCATCAGCTAGTTGTTTATAAAAGAATTCGTCTCGTTTGAAGTGAATAAACATGTTACTACAAACTACACATGAATTCCTCGTGGATACTAAAGCCGTATATGGCCTAGGTGCGTAATAATTACTCATTGTGTATGTTTCATGCCCTAGTGTGTTTAGTTGGCCTACCGGCCAGGCGTTCGTGCTGTGCTGTAATTTTATGAATAAATTGTAGGGTACTGTCGTGCGCGCCATGCCTGTAATAGGACAGTGCAGCGCTTTGGTATTGATTCTAGACGCCTTGTCTAGTCCGGTGCAACCGCGCACGTACCCCATACGAATGTACCACTTTGTCTTTATGAGTTCAACACACCACTTTCCCTTTGCGATGCACATTCAAACCCCAAATGTACGAGTAATTTGATAAGATACATTTGGGTCTGTAAATGTCAAAGTGTTTTCGGGTCAAATTCGGACCTCGGCGGGCACCGGCGCATTCCCATTGACCCTGACCGGCGCGCCCCACTTCTGTTTAGCCTATTCTTGCAAATAATTCTGTCTAGACCAAACTTTGAAGATAAGCACGATCCTTGTTATCTGCGCGTGATAAGTGTTTAACGTACAAACAACAATGATTCTGAATACTTTTGCTAATCTCTCTACACATGTATCTAAATATTTCGTAACGCAAACTAGTTTAGCATTTGAAAAGGAATGATGTTTAGTTTGTGAAACAAAGGGAACAAGCAGATACATCCTTGTAACACATGCCTACATAGGTAGTCTGTAATGTTCTGTAAAGGGGATTTTCCGTGTGAGCTCCGTGGGAGTTTCCGTTTCAGATAAATAATTAATTTATGTCTTAGAACAACTCCAATCTTATAAAGAATAAAACACTATCAGTCGAAGGTCTATCAATAAATAAGTGCTTGAATGTTTTATTTTCCAGGCTAAACGAAGTTTTAGAATCTCTAGGCAAGATCCCAATACTGTCCGCAATCCAATTAAATGCAGAGGCTCATCGATTCTCGGCCTTTGATGTATTCGAAGACACAGACTTTGAGGGTCCTCACTACAGGATCACTCATCCTTTGGACAACAGTTCAGAAAACAAGGCATGTCAAGATTTTGGCGTCGAGGCGTTCAAATTGTCCGACGAAGATGGTAAGTGGTTGTCTGTTTAATTTACCGAGTTATTATGAAAAAAAAAGCGTGTTAATATTTGTGTAACGAGTTCATGTTTATAATGCAAACCGGCTTGTTGAGAAGGAAAAAATATTTTTCGTCCATATTGACGAAAAACGTGTTACAAAATTATTCGTCGTTTCTGTTCCATTCATTCGAGGCAAGCGTGTCTTTCCTGTAGGTGATATCAGGGAACCGATTGAACAGTTGACAGTAGGCTAGTCGATGAATTAATGAATTAATTTAGCTTCCAATGTCAATGAGTCGTTGTTACGACGACCTAGCTATATTTAGCTAATGACTTTTTAACGCAAACAGGTTTGAGCGGAAACGATTATGGACAGCGATGACGTCACCCATCATGTGATTTGAAGGGTCTTTTTTACTATAATTTATAAAGAGATTATTGTGTCTATGCCTATAGGCTTATAGGTAGGGCACTGACTGATAACATATTCCAATTATAACACATCTGAGACAGTGCTTTAGCTTATCTTTGTTGTGAGTTGTGTAATTAATTGCTCCGCGTGCGCATCCACGAGTGTGGCACTGCCTAAAACTGTGATATTCGATGTTATGAATATCATTAATCAATATGCAAAATATGTGTCAGGCCGTATGAAATTCAAAGGTCATTGGTACCTAAAACAACAATAAAATATGTTGTTCATTTTGTGTGGCGATAATTTCACCTAGAATAATAACAATGTATATAAATGTACATTAATAAAATACAATTCTTTATATAAAAATGTTGGTAAAACACGAAGCACCTAAGTATACATATAATGTCTAAACTTCGAAAAAATAAATAACGTAGGCGGTCCTAATTTCCCAGTAGAGTTACAAAGAAAAGATTTTGATACATTGTTTTGTTTACATTGTGTCAGTTATCGTTTTATTTATCTCTATTTATTTACTCTCAATCGAGCTACAATAAATTATAGTCATTTAGCGTTCATAATAACATGTGCCAAGGCCAACCACGTGAACCGCGTTATGTTTTACCTGATACAATTTTGTTGAAAGCAGGAAAACTATGATAATAATATTGAAAAAAGGGGTAGATAACATTAGGGCCCGTACCGTAACCCGTTATGAGCATCGTGGCCCTAATAATCGAAGCCTTCACATAAATATAAAGTAGGGAAAGGGTTAATAAACGGTATAGCTGGGCGAATTTGCTGATTACGAGTCTTTTCTGTTTATCTAGGTAAGTATATAATAATCAATTACCGTGGGTTAGTGACGCAAAAACTCGAAAATGGCTCGACCGATTGTGATGAAACTTTGATAGGTATGTTATTATGTGCGCGCCGGAGAAGGATCCCACTAGCAAAAAAAAATGATGAAAAAGG
Source organism: Lithophane leautieri (assembly GCA_949152455.1). Taxonomy (NCBI): domain Eukaryota; kingdom Metazoa; phylum Arthropoda; class Insecta; order Lepidoptera; family Noctuidae; genus Lithophane; species Lithophane leautieri. Next base: position 7,495,166 of record OX424462.1, on the reverse strand, counting down.
AATTGTATGTAACACATTACGAGGGCGGCACTGAAAATTTCGGGAATCAAGGAAGTGACACAACATTACTATTTAAAAATGTATTTATTGCTTTTCGAAGTATTCACCGCGAAATTTGACACATTTTTCCATACGATGGAACCAATCATTGAAGCAACCATTCCATTCGTAAGTTGGGGTCTCCAAAATGGCCGTTTTGTAGGCGTCCACAGCTTCTTCAGGTGATGAAAATCTCTGTCCACGCAATTTATTCTTTATTTTAGGGAAAGTATAGAAATCATTAGGGCTTAGGTCGGGGCTGTACGGCGGATGGTCTAATAATTCTATGTTTTCTTGCTCTAAAAACTCTTTTGTTCTGTGCGCGGTATGAGAACTCGCATTGTCGTGATGGAGGATGATGCGGCGGTTGCAGTTCTCTTTACGGAGTTCAGAAACGACCTGTGGCAAACAAATGCTAGCATACCATTCTGCATTAACCGTTCTTTGTCCCTCAAGAGGAATAGTCGTAACATGGCCGGTTTTGGAGACAAACGTGGCCACCATTTTTTTTTGCAACACTCCTTGAACGAACAATTTTTGTTGGCTTTAACTCATTTTCGAACACCCAAACTCGTGACTGGTTTTTTGTTTCGGGTTCGTACGCGTATATCCAGGATTCGTCACCTGATACGATGTTGTATACAGAATTTGAGGATTCTGCGTGGAATCTTTCGAGAGTTCTGACGCACCAAGTAACGCGAGCCGTTTTTTGCTCTTCACAGAGCGAATGCGGTATCCATCGGGAAAACAACTTTTTTACACCTAATTGTTCATGCAAGATTATTTGTATTTGACTCATACCAATGTCTAAAGTTGCCTGAATTTCGCGGTATGTGACTGCAGTTTTTGGACGACCTTGACGGGGATCATCACTGAGCTTGACACGTCCACGTTGAAATTCAGCAAACCAGCGATAAATTGTGGTTTTGGATGGGGCTTCCTCACCAAATGCAGAAATCATCCGGTCAACACACTGTTTTTTTGTTAAACCGCTTCGAAAGTCATAATAAATCATCGCTCTTGAATTTTCTCGGGTCAATTCTATTTTCTCAACGACTAAACAAGTTTGACAAAACCTTGTGACAAAATCGAGAATCTTTTTTAAATAAATAAATGGTATTCGATTTTTAAAACCAAGGAGTTTTCAATTAAAAATATTTTAATATGACAGGAACAGTGGAAATATTCCATTCCCGATACTTTTAGTGCAGCCCTCGTAATTTGGTTTCATTTTCCCACTGAAAAATAAAGTCAAAGTCAAATAATTTATTTCAAATAGGCACATAAAAGGCACTTTTGAACGTCAATGAAAAACAAAGAAATAGAATTGATTCTAGATATATAAGAAATAGAATAGATAATATAAGTTAGGATGGACCTTCGGCTTCTGATCAAGGACTTGATAACCCTCATCTTTGGTCAATATGTCTGCCATTAAAGCCATTCATATAGGTAAATATTTAATTATGTACTTACATGTGTGTTTATATTTACACAAGAGATTTTAACCTAAAATAATTCAACAGGCTCTTATAAATCGTGGGCTATTTCCCATACATAATCATATGCCTGAATATTCCATAGAACCGCATATAAATCTTTACAGTGTTCGACCAAAAACTTTCGTCAGGCAACGAAGGAGCGTCGTCTTCAGAGCCCTTACCCCTCGTTGAAGAATCTGATGAAGGAGTCACCTTTAAGGCACAGTCCTATGAGAGCAAGGACGAACCTTCCCTGCTGCACTGGATCCTTGCGCAGGGGAACAAAGCGTCGCTGCAGGATATTCTCGACTATTGCCAGAAGGGATTAGCGTTAGTAAGTATACTTTGGATTAAGATTCTACTTTGCGAGCATATTGCAGTGACTCAGATACAGAGAAATATAGTACATATTGCAATCGCTAGAGCGTTTAAAATAGAAGGAAGAAAATTGGCGTAATACGGTCCAACGCTTTCATTCCAAACTTGTTGGAATTTTACAAATGCAATTTCCATTCTTAATGTCCATATACCTAAGTAAGTATAAAATTTTATCAAAACGCATATAAAATCTTTATCAAAGTATGTTTTCAGGTTACACATTTCCTTGTGTACGTACTCCTAAAGCCATTAAAATTGTAAAAAGCTATACAGTAGTAGGTAGTTAGGTATGGATCCGATGGATGTTAAGAAAGAATGATACGTCTATTGTGCGGAGACGCATTATAATGCGTCTCCGTATCACAGATGTAATTGATCCTTTCCCGATATTTTTGTAAAGCGCGAATACGAATTATGAATTTTGGTGCCGAAATCTACATATCATTTTACAAATACTAAATACTTAATAGTACATTACTGTCGCGGCCTGCAATAAGGGAATTGATGGACGATCGTGAAAATGAGGGCCGAGGCGAAGTCGAAGCACTCATGCGTGAGTCCATCAATTCCTGATTGCGGCCAAGGCTTGTATAGTACTTTTCTCAAACAACGCGCGGAAATTCAAACTGAGTAAATTAAATAGAACTTCCAGAATCAATGACGAATAACTATCATTTTTCATGCGCCAATATGTTAATTTGTTTCTTCTTTGTTCTATTTGCAAACCAATTCGAAATTTTAATAAATTCTTTGATAAGTTACCTCCTTGGTTGCCGTGTGTTGAAGTAAAAAGTTCGTTCCATTTTTAAATAACACGACAGATATGATTTTGATAGTAATTTATTTGGCCGCTAAACACGCCAGATATGGATTTTCATAGTAACTTTGCTGGCCGCATCGTCACTTGTTTTTTACCAGTCCAGCAATTTTAATTTATCTCGAAGAAGGTTGTCAAAATAATGCTCGAATTTCCAAGCATGTTTGAGAAAAAATAACCAATATCTAATTACAGCTAGACGCAGATCCCCTGAAGGAGCGTGAGGCGGAACTTTACCATATTCTGGAGTACGCCAACATGCATGGCCTGAAGCATATCAAGGGTATTGAAGAAAGGCTGTATGGCCTTGACCAGCTCTTGAATGATGTGAAGAAGTTGGAGCGAGACCAACGTGATCAAGCTGCGTCGCTTATACAGGTGAGGCGAACCACATAGAAACTATTCCGGAAGAATGTTATAGTTAATTGACGTAGTTTTATTTTTAGGGTTCCGTACCCAAAGGGTAAAACGGGACCCTATTACTAAGACTCCGCTGTCTGTCTGTCCGTCTGTCTCCAGGCTGTGTCTCATGAACCGTGAGAGTAAGACAGTTGAAATTTTCACACAAAATTAGTTATACGAGTATATGCAACTGTTATATAATAAGGGGTATTAAAACACGAATGTGGGTTTTAATACCTAATTATTTACAGTTGCATATAAGACTTTATCTACACCCATGTTATGAATCTTCTATAAAAAGTTCTTTGTAATACTAATATCGAACAAAAATGGCGGGATACAACGCACGTGAATTCGAATTTTTAGAATTCGAATAAACTACATGTTTTTTTTTTAAATGACTGGTCTTAGTTAAACGCGCCTGCATGACAGCGTTCTTTTTTTGAAATGAGTTGCATATTGAATTTTATTACAACATTATAACACCCGTTTGAATGATATAATGGTTACTATGACACTGGTTGTTTTAATGTTGGCAATAAGCTAACTGTTTCAGAAACTTTTATAGAGGATTTATAGCATGGGTATATATAAAAATATTTAAGGGGGCTCCCATTCAACAAACGTGTTTTTTTTTGTCGTTTTTATAGATAATGGTACGGAACCCTTCGTGAGCGAGTCCGACTCGCACTTGGCCGGTTTTTTTTAACTTTATTATTACACTATCAAGTTTTTTAAATCGATTAACTATCTTTCATTGTATGGGTTGAGTTATGTGCTTGTTTCGGCTTCTACAAGTTTCGGGCTCGATAACACTCGCGTTTCGTATATTTTCGTTTCGGAAACACCCAGTTGGAAATCCCGAAACAAATGCATGACTGATAATTATTATTCTCTTTGGTAAAATCCCTCTCCAATGACTACATAATGATATCACATCATATTTTTTAAACATTTTTATTCGATAGTTTACATGGCCAAATAATAGTTTTAAAAAAATCGAAGGAAAAAAGCAATTTGTAGTACTTAAAAAAAAAGTTTAAAATAGCCAACCGACCCGGGCTATTTAAACGCCCTCTATTTGTCGCTTGGTGTTGTGACTTCACAGTCTATGACAACAAACAAACATGGGTCAAATCAAATTCAAACACTCCTACAAAACAGATTGACATTCTTATTGTTGTCATAGATTGTTATGTCACATTCGCTCTGACCAATAGCGTCGCTTTTCAAGTATTTAAATTTCCCACCGTTTCTTTGGCACTTTAAAAAAAATAACTTCTCGCTCAAAAATAAATTTTATTCAAAAATATTGATAGAGGCATAATTCTGAAGTAATATAGTTTATAACAAAAATACTTGACCCTTATTTGAATCACATGCATATTCCTGCATAATCAGGCCCGAGAAATTAAATAGAACCTAACTGTACAACATACCCTACCATACACATTGAGAACCCATAACATACCCTACCATACATATTGAGTTTGCTTATCCTCATCAATTTTGAGGATACCTACTGAGGTACTGGCTGCCCAGGAGTAGCTGCAACTAGTTTACCAACTTGGTCATAAAATAAACGTAGGCTTGATAAAGGAAACGCGACAACGTGCAGTTATGATGTAGAAAAATAAAACCAATGGAGACGTACATTTCAAATTCATTTTTACTTATTCATGGGTATTAGATGTGTTTATATTGTTGAATTAATAGTTGTAAAAGGTACAAATCTAAATTCGATATTACCTATTTTGATTGGTATTCACTCTATTCAAAAAACTTATTAAGTATTAGCAGCTTTTATATCTTATGAAATCCTAATCTAATCTTATGAGGTATTAAGCTTCCCAAATGGCTGAGCATTAATTACCATTTTGCCATAATATTACGCTAGTACGTCTCTCAAAACTTCATTTCATTTATCAAACTCAAAATTATGCATTTCACGATGATGAATCTAAGTAACTTTTACGACACCGGAATAAGGCTCAAAATAGCCATGATAAAATTTCTCAATTTGTTGTATTACTTGCGTTGGTCACCGCATGTAGCGTTTTATGACTTTATGAGACCGAACAATTGAAATGATCTACAAGTCGTCGCACTCTAAACTCACAAGACAAAGCACATATTTTTTCTACTAAAACAAATAACTGTGTTCCGTAGTGCCGCGAGCGTCTAAACACAGCGTGCGACCCGTCCGTCCTGCCCACACTAGTCCAGTCCCACTGGTGCCAGTTGAAGAAGCTGCTGAAGGGACACCAGATGCTCATCGACATTAGACGGCGTATCGCCAAGTCGAAGGACGAACTCTCACACATATTGAAGGCGAGATTAGAGTAAGTAGACTTTGTTATATTCAAAGGAAACAGACATTATATTCTAAGATTTTTATTACTAATATTAAAGCTCACAGGATTCTTATGCTCGTGGTAGAACGTGTGTTACATTTGCATGCTTATCTGGCAACGTAACCTGTCCTTTTGTCCGAACAACGACCGAAATATTTTAAGAGTTTTCTGAAGCATTCGAGGGTTTTCATGAGGAAAAGCCATGGCACTTTCCAAGAACAATAAGAATTTGACAGACTGGGGTTTATACGCATCTCTAAAAATGTGTCGATTATTTTTTTAACAAACATCTCTCAGTTCAAGTCGTTATATTTTAAGCTGCCTCCAGTCGCCACAAAAATTGGCAACTTATCTGATGCCAGCACATATTAAAAGTGCGTGTCTACTGTCACCACATGTTGTTTCCTCCACAAAAGTTTCAATCAATCTGTTTTGTGTCCCACAAACACTAGCTAATCACCCTTTTTAAATTTGCAGGGCGGTCCTAATGATTGAGAACTCGATGTCAGTGCAGGATGCGCACGCGATGCTGTCGTTCCAATGCTTCAACCGACTGTCGCGGTACTTCGGCATCGTGGCACAGCTTCACCGAGCTCCTCAAGTGTTTGTCAGAGCTGTGCATGAGGTGTCCCGGAGACGCACCTTCTCACAGGCACATCTTAAGGTATGATGGATTTTTATTAATAAAAGGGGTGGATAGGTGGCGTATAGTCACCGGTGGTTCTATCCTCAAAATCATTTAAATTAAAAGCGACTTATTGTGTAGTAGAGCACAATAAGGTGCAATTCAGGTCACACAGCGCTAATTACCTATAGTTATATTCACCTAGAAGTTGCTTCTCTATGGCGTAATTCTTATAATGGTCTGGCTACGTTACGCGCACTGAATTGGCCCGAAAAGACGAGCCTTTTTTTTTTTTTTTGAGTTTGGGAAATCATCCAATGATTTCTCCCGCTCTGGGCGGAGCGGAAGGGCGTGTCAGACTTTTACTGACTAAAACCCACCCGTGTTCCTTCATTTGCCTGTTGCCAAGGTCCCGGTATCCCTTTCGGACTTTCCCGCAACCCTGGCAGGCGAAAAGACGAGCCTGCCGCGCACTTGTAGCTTCATACCTAAAATGCAGAGTGCGCCTTCTGTACTATTCTGTGGTCACTGATACGATCCAGAAGCTATAATTTATCCAAACTAAAATTCCTATTCATTCATTCAAATTATAGTGGGCAACAGACCTTGCTGAAAAATTGCTCAAAATACACAACGAAGAAATCAGCAGGCGGCAAGAATTCAACACAGTTTTCGAAGGTCACTTCCTACGAAGTTTGTTCCCCGGCATGACGGAGCTACCGCCAACGTTTGCCACACAAGGCCCGCCAACGTTTGACGCCAACCTGCCCAAACTCACAGAGGCAGATGTGGCGTACATAGCCAATGCGTTTCCAGACCTTAGTGAAGATATACCTAGTTACGATATGGATACTACGGTGCAGTTTTTCCAACAGAGGTATGATATTTGTGTGAAAAGTGTGTAAACTTGAAATCCTAATCTCAGATAATTTACATTCCATCGCCAATTATTCAACTATCTACTTTAGCTTATTGCATTCTAAGTTGATTTTAGAGTGACCATTTATAATAAAAAGGTCCTAATTTTTTTTGGTTGCAATAAAATTTCCAACTCGTGGCTGGTGACATAGATTCTTAATTCAAATATAGTGTTTTTGGCCAATGTTAAAATTAAATATATTTTGTATGAATTTCAGAATACGGGCTTCGGAACTTGAAAGCAAAGATATGGATATTCAAGTGGATATGGACAAGTAAGTATTTTGCAGTTCTTTGATGTGGAGTATTTTTTCATAATTAATGTGTTTTTGTTACTAATATTTTGGTGTTTCTCGCTCCACAGAGATTTCGACTCAGTAACGGAAGCCAGCGACTTCGAAAAGCTAGGCGGTCAGAGTGCGACACAAAAACAGAAAATCGACATCTCCACTCTATGCATTCCCGAAACGATGGCCGTATCGACGGTAACCGAGGTGCGAAAACTACCGGTTATATTGGAAACCGCGGAGAGCCCGAAATCAAACGAGTTCGAAAACTCGGATTATTACATCGAGGAGTCGCTACCGTCGAGCTTGGAATGGGGCCGGGACGAACGACAGGTGTACATCGCCCCGCGACACAACACGCCACTCGCGTAAGAACTCCGCGCTATACGTATAGTCGAACAAAGAAATTAGTATACACGCGGCTCACTTGCAACTTCTTTTATTTTAAACAATGTTTCGAGTGTGCTGAGTAGGCAAGTCTCTTACATGGCTTTTTTAAGCTTTAACGAGCGTTCGCATCACAAATCACTAAATGCATTTAGCGAATGCTAAACGAATTTAAAACATCGCTCTATTGCTGTAAATCAATTGAAGTTGACAGAGACAGAATGATGATTTAAATATTTTGTTTAGCGCTAAATGTATTTTATTTAGTGATTTATGGTGCACGCAGGTCTTGTAACGTTGTGACTTCACAACAGTACAGCACAGGTTACAAAGCAGGACATAAAGTTACAGCTTAAAAATTATGACACAATAATAATGAATATTGGCAGTGTAGTGAACAGATAAATATTTTTTGCCTGTATACCTAATCTTGTTCGACTGTACTCCACTCTCGGAGCTCTTATCTGAGTGATAGCCGTTTTGTTATTCTTTTATTTGCTCCTGTCTTCACCGGCCCCGTATGAGCTGTTTCATATTATTCTTATTTTGCGTATTTTTTCATTTTGTTTTTCTACATATTTGTGTGTAAAGTAGGATTGTGACGACCAGTAGTGTTCGTAGAAACGATATTTTCTCAATATTCTGAAGGTCTTTTTAATTTTCAGGACAATATGGATACACACAGAATAAATATGGAGAAGCTGCAAGAGTTTTTAATAAAAGTTTTTGCGGTATGTAAAGTAAATATTGTATTTATAGTAGAAGAGCTGACAAAGTTGAAAGATGAAGTAAATGAACAGAAGAAATTCATGACCAGTAAGTATATAGAGATATTAGAAGCGTGGGAGCAGAGCAATGTGGAGTGTGCATTACGGTTCCGTGAGGAAACGCAGAGGCTCACTGTAGACCACGAACTAGAACTAAGTGATATGAAAGCAGCTCTCAACGAAAAAGACGAAGTTATAGCTACCCTCAAAACAGACACAGAAAACATTAAAAACTTACACCAGAAAGAAATAGAAAGATTAGAAAAAGAACACCAAGAGACTAAAGATTTACTGGAGAACACAAGAAAAGAAATACAGGGATTTGAGAAGAAGTTAGAAGATATTGAAGTGCAGAAACAGAAGGAGATCAAAGACTTGCAAGAGAAGATGCATCTGGAATATAAGGCTGAGATTGAGTCTTTACGGTCGAGGTAAGATTTGTTTTATTGTAATTTATTATTAGGCGATTATCACACTGCCACGCATCACGCTGCATGTTGCGTGTCAACGCACCAACGATGAACGCGCGTGGATGCATTGTCTGTGTGTTGGACTGTGCATGTTTTCTATACAAACGGAGATACTTACAAGCAACGTTAGAACACGCATTCATGCGCTACGCTGCGTGGTGCGTGGCAGTGTGTTAATCGCCTTATGTTCATATTAGAATTGCATCGAAAATTTCTCTCACATTTCTTTCATACAACGCTTTCGGAGCCAGTCTATGATGTAGAAATTATAATTTTGTCTAATCCAGCGTCAGGCACTAGTTGGCTGGCATTCATGCTGAACTGGGCCTGTTTGGCGCAGCCGTGAGGCGCACAATATTATTTTTATGTTCTTTGTTTTTTGTGTAAATATTGTGTGCCTTACCTGGGTCAAATAAAATTATTTTCTTTCTTTTATTGAAATTTTCACAGTTATAATGAAGTTACAAATTTATTGTACGGAGGTACGGAATCTTTCGTCTCACAACCGGCTAAGTGCGAGTCCGATTCGCACTTTGCCGGTGTTTTCTAACACTCACTTTCCCGCAGGTTCCGCCTAGTAGCTCTAACTAACATGGACCGATCGCCTTCGGAATCGAGTCTCGAGAAAATTGAGCGTACCGACGTAATCGAGATATCGAGTCACAACGCGATCGTCATGCAGACTAAAGAAAATGCTGAAGTTGAGAAGGAAGAGGCTATCAGAGAGGCAGTTGCAAAGGCTGAGGTGGAATGGAAATTCAAGATGGAAGCCGAAATCGCGGCTATTAATACGAAATATGACTCTGAGAAACAGGTATGTGAGAAGCATTTTATAACCGCCTCTGTGGTCTAGTGGTTAGACCTGTCTCAGACCCAGAGGTCCCGGGTTCGATTCGCAGTGGAGGAAAAATTTTCTGCTTGGTTTGGTTGGTGGCAGGGCTTGTTCCAAGTCCGCCTGGCTAGCTACCACCATCTTATCTAATCTAAGTCTGTCGCCATAACAACAATGTTAACAGCATTGTTGTGTTTCGGCAGATAGAGGTAAGATAGCCAGTTTCTCTGTGTTCCACCTTCGTCCTCATTATCACTTACCATCAGGTGGGCTGCAGGCCAATAGCTACCCCATTGTGGATTTTATAAAAGCATGTCGCTTGAATATTTTCTATAGTGTGTTACGATAACGCTTGGTTTTAAGGTCTTAAAGGGGTCGTTTTGCACACTAGTGACTATTTTGGAAATGCCCAACGAGTGCTTTGACTGTTCGTACTGGAAAAAAAACACTTTGATATCAGCGAAGATTCCACTTTAGTCCATTCGCGTTGAGAAACTAGTGAGTCTTGGTTGTCAACCGGACTAGTCCCGCCCCTCGGCCAATAAGGTAGCAACAAATTAGAAAGCTAAGTTCAGTGACCAATGGACGACTGTGAAAACACTTTTACCTAGCAGTTGCACTGATGACTCACTATTTTCTGAACAGGAATGGACTTATAATGTCCGTTTTAACCACTAACTGTCAGTCAGACATTGGGAATCGGGCATACAATAATGTGTTGTATTGCTGTCTTTTATATTCATAATGCTTATTATTTTTTGAATATTAATGTGCTTTTGACAATATCAATAAAACTTAGATTTTTTGTAATAGCGCCTTTTTTCCGCACTCTGCACGTAGATTAGCCTCCACCTATTATTTTCTCACACCCACATTTCGCTTATAGCTTTCATCGTCGATGTCGACAAACGACGTGACTCGTCGGCTTTTATCGGAGAAAGAGAGACAGATAGACGCGCTGCGAGAGCGAGAGGCAGCATTAGTGAGGGAGTGCGGCAAGTACCGCGATACTATACAGCAGCTGACTGATCCTGAGACTAACGACTTCGATGCGCTGCTTAAAACACAGGTATTTATGCTTCAGGGCGAAAAAGGAGCGCAGTGTTAAGGACTTTCTGATATCATTGCATAATACACCTTATTGTAAGTGTCATAAAGTGAAAAGTTGTTTGTATCAGATATTAGAGGTCTTATCGGGCGTCCTTGAGAGTTTGCGCAGGCTTGTTTACACTTTAATAATCCGATTATAAGGGTTATTTTTCAATGCGACAAAAATCCTTTACTCTGCGATCCTGTTTAGTCTGCGCTAAGCCGTAGTAATTATATCTTGCTTACATGTGCCGCTCATAAATGATTACATTTCATTTGCAAGTAGTAACTATCGATAGTTCTTTCGATGTCCTATATATAGGTCACTAAAGTGCGTTACAGTCAGTATTATGTAGAAGTAAATCCATTAGAATCCCCTCTAAGCGTCATTGTAAATTTTGTTTACAAAAATAATTTGTATCATTGTCACTGTACGATTTATTGTAAAATTCTAGTTGGCTTCCCTTGAAAACGAAAACGCAGTTTTGAAGCAACAAGTTAAGGATTTGAAGAAGGACTTGGAGAAGAGAATAGAAGAAGAGAAAAGCAGAGAAGACGATAGCGATGGACGGTAAGCATTACCAATTTTTTCAACAACATTGAGGGCCATATCACACTGGCGATTCACGAGCGTGTTTCCAGCGAGGCGATTGTTTAACGAGCACGCCACGTGTGCGCAACGAGTTCGCCGTTTGCGGAATGAGAGCGATTGACCTGAGTGCACAAGAGAGAGCGAGACAAGCGAGTGTATAATGTTGTGAAAACGCGGCGAACATGTCGCGTAGTCGCGGCTAGCTCGTTTCGCACCTGCGGAGAGCACGTTCACAAATCGCTTCGCATGTAACATGCTGGCAAATCGTCAGTGTGATAACTCTAACGTCTCTTGTTAACAAGTCGGAACAACGCGAGCCTGTGCCAGCATCCAGCGTATTCCCGCGACTTTCACCACCTATTTCACCTCGCTCTATCCAAATGCTTTTTTAAAATCATCAAATGACTTCTCCCGCTCTGGGCGGAGCTAGGGTGTGTCAGACTTTTACAGACTAAAATCCACCAGTGTTTTACTTCACTTGCTTGTTGCCAATGGTCCCGGTATCCCTTTCGGACTTTCCCGCAAATGCAAATGCTTCAGGCCGACTTGGCAGAGCTCCAAGATCCAAATGAGGAGAAATCTATCTTTAAAAAATTTGCTTTCAGTCTTGAAGTTCCTCATTAAACTTACAGATCGTCCCCCAAGAAGGAAGACAGTAAGAAGTGTCGCGGTCGTTGTCACACGCCGTTCGGTCTGTCGGCCGGCACTCTGTCGCTGTCGTCGTGTCTGCCCGGGCACACCGTGCTCGTCATGTGGGACCCGGCGCACCTCAACTATACTGTGCTACAGGTAACTTATATAGCCACATCACAGTTATGTAGGTACATCAACCATACGACAGTACTAACACTTGTACCTTTACAAAATTAAAACAGTGTCAAAGTTTAAATGTTACTATTTTGACAACAATCAATCAATCAATCAACTTTATGTTCTCTCACAAAATACATTATTTTACAATGTAGCATACATAGTAAGAGAATTTCTGATAGGACAGTTTGATTGGCACAGTTGCCGAGTAAATAGATGCGGTAAGTATCAAGGATTCACGATGAAATGGATGTCCCAAAGTAAACTCAAATACGATACAGGAAAATAGAGAATGTGGGGCGACTTTAAAAAAAATATTAAACCTTCTGCTATTTTCCTCTGTTTTAACGGAAATTAGAAGGTTCTTTTTGCTTTTGCTGGATATCATCACAAATCTTTATAAATGTTATTTCCAGGAAGCGTCAATTATGTATTTCGTGCACTCGGACTGTCTGCCGGCGCTCGAACTGAGCATACAAGCTAAGAATGAAAGTGAGAGACGGCTGTACGCAGTCGCTACGGTCGAGTCGAAGGAGTACTGTTATGCTAAGAAGGTAGGTTAATTTGACCTTGAACATATTATAATAACGGTTCTACGGGTTTTGTCGACGGAAGAATAAACAAAATGACAGATTTTGGTTGTTTATCTGTCATTTTGTCTATTCTTCCTACAAAACCCGTTTCTATTGTTGTCATGCTAAGCGTGCAGAACTAAATAATTATGTCCTAACGTACACGCATACTTATACGTTCCTTTTGATATTATCTTTATAACCCTAGAGTTATAGGATATCGAAAGGAACAACTTGTATATGATGAATGGCTTTTTAGGGTTACGGAACCCTAAAAAGCCATTAATTTTATTCAACAAGGAACCCTTATAGTTTCGTCATGTCCGTCTGTTAATTTTAATATAAACAGGCATCATTTATATTTGTAATTCGAATGGTCTTCCTAAAATGTGAAACAGCTATTAGGGCTGTAGGGCTTGGTTTCTTTATTGATTTACCTCATAACAAACAAGTTCCCCACAAATATCATACAGAGCGGCAACCGCTACGGCATGCCGCGCGGCTCGCGCTTCTACCGCGTGCGCGTGCGCATGCCGCGCGCCGCGCCCGCGCCGCACCCGCCCTGCTGCGAGCTCAGGCACCGGACCGGTGAGTGCACATGTACACCTACCACTAACTATGACCAATAGACGGATAAAAAAAAAAAAGTTATTTTATTTTGGATTGTTAACTTTTTGTGGACTTCTGAACTGTAGTTTTTTTTCCAAGAATCGTCTCAAAACCGTATGTTTTTTCAACGCCTTGTTTATGTTTCTGTTCATTTGTATTGTCTTTCAAAGTAACAGTTTACATTTGGGCTGTGATCCGAATCACGGTATTGGTAGGAATATATTTTCTTTATAGTACATAAAGTATTTTGTACCATTACATGCTCAGCATTTTCGTTTATCTACATGAAAATCTGAAATCTCTAATCCAAGCCGGTGTGACACCATAAAAGATTTTTAAGTATGTAAACTTCAAATATAAAAGTATATTTGCAACCATAATAAGCTAGTCTTTCTGTATGTAACAACCGATTTTAATAACAAATAAAATTTTACAGTGAGGTGTCATGAAAGCCGGAAAAAATTGGAGGGTAATATTTTCATAACTGCCTTGACGTGCACATTCACAGAGCTCTAAAAATACTTCCAATCTAGCACATTGTATTGGAAAATTCTTCGACACAAGATATTTGATACAATACTTTTATGGTGTCTCACTGGATTTAAGCTAGCACCATCAATATGTAGTTTTCGCTTCTGCCCCTGCGCTTATCCACGCTCTTTAGTTTACAAAGTTAGTTTAAATACAATAGAAATACATACCTTTAAAAGCAGTGCTTTTGAAACATTTCATATACACTGTCTTGCTTCAATATTGCGATAGTTTTTGACGACAGCAAAATGAGATCACTATCTAGCACTACAAGTGTTTGAAAACTTTAATCCATAACCGTATTCCATTTAGTCAACATTTTTATATATTTATTTCAATGCGTTGTTTGTCCTTGTGGTCCGTATTATGGCATTTCTGTTTCGATGTGTGAGAGAGACGGAGCTATACAGTTCAAATAGTGCCATCCCTCTTTCGCATCGGCACAGTGATGGTTTAACTCTTCATGGTACGGTTCTTGTTGTCTAACGTTGCACGCGCGTTGCGTTGCAGATGCAATGAAGGGCGGTGTGCTGCCGGTGTTCGGTGACGCCCGCCCGCTCAAGAAATGGTTGACCTACATGCATGCTCCAGGTCTTTGCTTATTTCTCTTCATCTCTCACGTTTTCATTAGCTTGCTGAGCCACACATCATGCTTATTTGTTTTGCTTCATCGCCATCTGGTTCACATAATTTAGTGTTAAGATGGTGGAGATCAACCATAAATGGCAGGTTGAGTATCAATGGGGTCGTCACAGTTATGAATTGTAATAAAGATTTCAAATCAATAATATACAAAATAAAAATAATAAGACTAATTTTTTGTATAAATCTTCTAGTGCGGCGACTTATGCTACTATAATAATATACTATTTAATATAGCAAAACATTGCCGTGTTGCAGTATGTTGCATACCTCTGTATTTTAACAGCCCCCAAATTAACAAACAATATTTTATATGAATTTATTAAGTATGTAACCCGGTTCCGGCAATCGCTGTACTAGAAAAAAAAGCAGCTTTAAAAATAAACGTGAATCTTTCTAAACAGACCCACAGAAGTCAGTTGACACCAGTCAGTCGACGAGTTCAGCGACAGAGGAAAGCGCTCGAGCGGCTGAAGTGGTGACGGGAACGCTCATCAACCTGGAGTCGCCAGTGTCTTGTAGTGATCCTGTCTCCGCTGCATCTACACATACGCAATCGGAGGATCAGCTGGATTCTATTGAGGCCAGTGAGCAGTGGCAGAATGCTAGGATGCATCTCTCTACTATTAGTGCTGTGTAAGTAACTTAGTTCGTTCATAATTACATAATATCAGGCCTGTATTCTCCAAGATATTATATATAATCAGAGGTTTATGAATACACTCACTGTTCGTCAGATAAGTTTATAAGGCACATGGTATAAGGGGCACAAATCTGGAATCCGAGCTGCTAATGAGAAATTCCTACTGGAAAATTCCAATGTCACTTCGTTCAACCTCATAATAATCCAGCAGAATTCATAGTTCCATAATATTTTAACTTTCAAGACTTCGTTAGATACAAGCGAATTGGTGTTTGATAAAAGCTGAACCATGTGTTCAAACGCTAGAGAGTCACACTCGGCCTCATAAGTTAATATGCAATAATTTCATTGTTACAGTACGGACATGGAATGCAGCGTAGGTCGTTGCGTGGGCGCAGAACCCTTAGAACTGACAGTGAGCGCGGTGGCCGTCGTGTCCCGGGGAGACGTCGGCACCTCGGAACTGGCGGAGGAGGCCGAGCCCTGACACACCGACCGACCCGCACCGACCACCACCTAGTATCCCGCACCGCTTAGTAAACTAATGGAGTGACAATGATGTCCTGAGTTTGTATGCTCACATACTGATTAAGCCGCACTCGGCTACCTCAGAAGCCGATTCCGATATACTTGGGATATGGCAAAGAAGATGGCTGGTGTCATAGTGCACATACAACGCTTAAATCGCCTTGGGATAACAGCTTGAATAACGAACCTCGCCGTGGGATAGGATGGTAATCACATGCTGGTTACAACTGTTTCCTCACACGCAACTCTCTGACTTGTCGTCAGAGTTTGACAGCAGGGGAAAGAGTAATAGCACTCCATTTATTTACTACTCCGTGCGCTGCAGCGTGGTTGTCGAGTCTGCTGGAATGGAAGTTTACATGTACGACTTCATTCGACGCGGTTGTGAGGAACTCGCCGTCTGAAGATCATGCGTTATGATATTGCGGCTAGTCTGTGTCTTCCACGGTACTGCTTCCATCTTCCCGGTCGCATCTGTCGCGTTACATAACTCGCGCCCTGCGTGTTCTCTGTATTTACCCTCTCTCCTATATTCTATGTCTATTTAGAATATAACGTAGATATTACCGTCTCCGATTCCCTCTATTGAAGTTCGTATCTCAATTAGGCAGTGATTTCTTCTCAATAGTACAAATTTGTTTAGTCGTGTTGAAGCTTTACGTGATCTTTTGTTGCAAATGTATTCGTATTTTTTATATTTCTTATCTCTACGTTGTGTTGTGTTATATTTTAGTTCCTTTAATACCCCCTTATTTCAGATAGAATCATTTATTTTTCTTATTGAATACCAAACTATGTTAGCTATTTTATTGTAGTATAGTGTTATTGGTGATTATCAAGTTATATTCTAGCACAAAAATTAATATATGTGGTATTGCTGTGTACTTGATTTCAGACTCGGCGCTTTGTTCACAAGTCGACGAAGTGCATTATATGTCTAATAGCTAGATACGTGTCTAATATGGTTAGAGTCACATTCTCCTTAAGATTCTCCTACCTTTATAAGTACTATCTTGATAACTAAGTCATAGTGATTATTTAGTAGGACAGTCGATCCTCTTAGGAATTATTCTTCTTACAATTTGTCGATAGGCTTCAGCGATGTTAATGCTTTAAACACTCGATCTCGCCCGTATTGAGCTCTGAATCCTTACCGAATCCACATTGTAGCTTAAATACTTATGATATTTATAGTGTCGTTAGAGTGAAGTTATCACTCGAGCTGACAGTGATTTGTTTGTCCTACACTCCGGTAGGAGGAAGAGAGAAGAATAATATAAATTATGAATAGTGAGGCACAGACACTTGCGTCCGAATATTGTTTTAGCCTTCCTAACACTAAACTAGATTCGTTCGAAGCGCAAATTACGGTGTTATTGTAAAATAAGATGACATGCTTCACGTTAAATTTGTTTGTGGCCTTATTATAAGTGGCGCCCGACGTGGGGCTACCGGTGTCTCTGGTCTTACTTCCACGCATCACGCGATGGAAATATGGTGAGAGGCACTTAGCGGCGGAATGCCGACTGCTGTGATAGTGCGTGCTGTGCTCTCCTCGACCCCTCGCCGAACGGTTCTACATGTGCAAATCACAAAATTTTGAGTTATTAATGAGTTAGGGGCCTATTATTAAGTGTAAAATTAATGCAAAAATTAGCTATACGTATGTTAGTACATGTAAAACCGTTCGAACATATTCGGCTCCATTAGCAATATTCAGAATTTAAAATATTTATGACCACGTCACATTATTTCTTTTCAAATAGTAGTTAGTGTAAACGGTCATATCAATGAAATAATTTTGCGTTATATAGATTCTCAATATTTGCTGTAATAACTTGTGTTGAGACTGTAGGAGACAGTGATGTGGCGGACTAGTTTACGACTCTTGCAATATACGGGGTGCACATTGTGCGGGGTGGCGTGCCGGTTGCGTTGTTTGTCCGTTATATATTTATAGTGCAATACCGGCCCGGATATTGCAATACACTGCAATATTAACGCAACCATTTGTAAATACTTGTTTGAGATATCGTTATAGGTACCCATAATTGTGTCGAATTTAATTAAGTTTATGATATTTCGGTATCAGCCAAAATTCGAGATGGAAAGTGAAGGTTTATCGTTTTATGAATTAATATGAGAAATGCTTGTGGTCGTCGTGTTGGATCAGTGGTATGTCGCATAGTTTTATTTGTGCTGGACACGAATAAGCTCTTTTGTAATGAATTAGGCTTGGGTTGCGGACGTGTGTCGTCAAAATTATGGTGTCGTGTAACGTGTCAGTATGAAGGTTTTCGGAATGTTCTGCAAATGCATAATAAAATCGTGCGATCGCTTAATGGACTATTTTGTAGTGACCAATTTTATTGTTAGAAATTAAAAATGTAAAATTGACAATTTTAATGTAATTTTTATATACAATAAATAGACCATTTTATACAAACTGCTTTTTATTTTCTCACATTTTAAATGAAGGAGATAAGTTTCCTTAAAACCATTGTAGGAACATAATGCTTATAATAAATCTATCTTTGTATCTTAGAGACAAAATTAACAACTTAGGATAGCTTACAGTTACAATATTTACAATTTACAAAACTATGTACAGGAACTTTATTATAAGAGGCCACTGAAAGCGTTCACAGCTTGTTGGTGTTGCACATCGAAGTACTGCTTACATTCAGACATATCGTTGGAGGTGAACGCGCAGTCCGAGTAGTTCCACGTCTGCATATTATCTAGGTTAGTTTGCGTACAATCCTGCCCGTACCTGTAAAACCTCTGGTCCTGCATGTCCATTACAGGTGAGGTTCTGCTCTCAGCGGGATAGTATTGTTGCGCCTCTTCAGGGTAATACGCTTGAGGAATGTATGTTTGTTGCTCGCAGTAAGGTTCAGTTTGCTGGTAACCACCGAACAGTTCCGGGGAGGGGGTCTCACTGGACTCTGAGCCGCCCGCAGCTCGTTGCCAGTCCAACCAGTATGCTTCTTCAGGCCTGGAGTTTTCGCTATTGAGGTCTGCGAACGTGGGTGGTGATTCTAAGGTGTGTTCTTCTAACGGGAAGTCTAGTCTGATGGGTTGGTCGAGCTGGAAGATTTCCTCAGGATGGAAGATGTCGTCGGCTGGTAATGCGGTAGGGTCGTAGTGCTGTTGTGGCAGGAGGGAGGGTCCAGGGGGTGCGGGGGGTGCATATGCTTGGTACTGCGGCTCCTGGGGGGTCCACGCCGCTGTGGCGTAGCTTTCTGCAGTCTGCTCGGGACGCCACCGACATGAGCACTCGAATGGCCCACACGTACATGTTAGTTGAACTGTCAAGACAAAAAAGAGAAATAAATGACCAGAGTTCTTTCAGAATTTGCATTATTGGAAGTCCAGAATAAGATAAAGTTGATGCTTAAAATACTTTAAAAAGTGAATAGCCTGTTGTAATATGATGTTGTCGGGATAGTTCAGTAGTTTTTGTTGAATAGAAGAGTGTTCGTTAAAATTTCTGATTGTAGTAAAAAAATAAAAACCGGCCAAGTGCGAGTCGGGCTCGCGCACGAAGGGTTCCGAATCATTATCTATAAAAACGGCAAAAAAATCACGTTTGTTGTATGGGAGCTTCCTTAAATATTTATTTTATTCTGTTTTTTAGTATTTGTTATTATACCGGCAACAGAAATACATCATCTGTGAAAATTTCAACTGTTTAACTATCACGGTTCATGAGATACAGCCTGGTGGCAAACGGACAGGCAGACAGACAGACGGACGGACAGCGGATTCTTAGTAATAGGTCCCGTTTTACCATTTGGGTACGGAAACCTAAAAAAGAATAGGTCTCTCCTTAAAACAAAAATCAACTCACCTCTTTGGTTATCAGGTATAAGTGGCGGGGGTTGTGGATGTGGATTGCACACTTTCTGCGTCATTTGCTTATCAGGTTTCACCGTTAGTATCTTGTCTGCTATGGCTGCTTCTCTGGCCAGCAGTAGTGCTAATCCTCGCACTCTTCTGCCAGCTCCAAGGGACCTTCGTACTTCGCTGGCACCCTTAGCCTCAGGTTTTGGATGGTCATGAGCGCCTTTTGCTTGAAAGAAAATGGCGTGTTCCGTGTGTCGCCAGAAGTGAGTGACAGGATAGCCGCAGTGTCCTCGACATGGAAGGACTTCTAAACGACCACCGCTGCAGAGTCGGTTTGGACATGGTTTGCCTGTTGGAGAAAAAATATCCATTAGGGAAAGTTCTATTTAATCAGTTGAAAACAAATATTTATCATCACATGAACAAGGATCGTGTTTGCCAGCCTCGCCTGTTATTGCTAAATGGGTAATATTGCGTTACCAAATCGATTGTTTTCGATTATGGCATTTACGAAGTTCAACATTAGCCTTTATGTAAATAGACAAGGCCTTATAGCTCAAGAGAGAGAAGAAAAGTAAAGTGTCTACAGCATGTATCAGAAAGGTGTGGTACTTTCTCATTGGGACCGACATCGTAATCGCGAAAACATTATGAACTTATATATGGGATGGCCTTATTTTTTCTCGATTAGGTACTATGTTGACCACACCTTTCTATGCACACGCTGTATAGTTTAGTGATTAGTTAAAATATACCTCCAAGTCCATTACCTTGCTGCTTCTTCCTCGCTTTATCACAAATCGCGGGCCTCAGATGCACTCTGGAACCATCAGGTAATCTGCATCTTTGGGAGCAGACCAGTACTCCTAGACAGCTTTTCTTGAGTATATGCACGTTGTGGTTGTTAGTGTTTCTCATGGCCCATCCTGAAGCATGGCGTCTAGCTTCTTCACACCCAGGGGGGTATACGCGACGTACGTGTCCGTCACACCACTCGCCGAATGTGTCGAATGCGGCCACGCGCGGGACTACCGCGTCGTTAATGTCCCAGTCTGGTGTTTGGCCCTCCGACATGTCGCGGTTGCTGGTGCTGGTGGAGAAAAGGAAGGTTGTAGAACATTTTGGTAGCAGAAGACAGAATTACAGAGCACAACATTACCAAAAAAGAAAACTGTTCTAAACGACATAGGGTAAAACTTCAAATTATGGCTAGATTACTTAATTAATCAAATATGTTATTATTGTTATCTCCCCTTAACACACCTCTACCTGTTTATCATAGAGATGCAAACACCTACAGTCATTCGTACCTACCTACCTAAATACTTATTTATAATCTTTTGTTCAAGTTCCTCACAGAATAAAAGCAAACATCTAAATCGCGGAGAAAGCTCGGTTCCCCCTCGCAAGCCCTCGTTGAGCCAATTGCTTCAGAATGACATCGTCTGAAGGGGCGGCCGCGCCTTAATTGGGCAAATAACTTTGTGTAGATATCCACTTACGAGGGAGTAAGTAAATAAAGACGAGTCTTTGAACATATTTTTTAGATTGTCTACAAAATGGGAGATGAATGGGGTTTAAAGCGTCGTCCCCGAAGTAGGTAGAGGTTATGTCCCTATACCATACCTTAGATTTCATAAGCTAGAGGCGTGTTCCAAAAATAAAATAAAAAATGCAAAAAGAAAATAGGATCAGAAAGAGATTAACTTCTAGATGCGATTAATTTGTTATAAGTTTTGTGGCGACGGTTCTTGTGGGAGGTAGACCATAACTAAATCTAGAAAAACTTTCTATTATACCTAAGTATCTATCTATCAATTAGGTGTAAATAAAATAGAGTTCGTAGGTACCTTTCGGAAACCCTTAATTTAACCAGCTTAACAGCAGGCTGACCCGATAGATTTGACAACTTATGACTCACGATACAGGCTCAGTATTTTCGCCTATTCAAAATAAACAAGCGGCATAATGCGTCAACAAAGCAACGTCACAGTTTCAATGAGTTTCAATTAGATTCAATTGGCTCCCTCCAGCACCTTCCCCAACCCTGCCCAGTTTGTCTTCGAATTTATTTTATGTTTCTACTGTTTATTTATGGTAAATTTTGTTGCATGACTCATCTAACAATCCTAATAATTAATAATAATAATTCATTTTGAAAAGCTACAATCAGCGACAGTTGTCGGTTGAAACTTCAGTTAACTTTAAATAATTGATGACCTATGCTCGGTTCCTATAAACAAAAACGAATCGTTTTGCTTACCTATGGTAGCATTTTTTATAGCCGAACTGGGCAAATAAATAGATTCGTAAGTTAACTTTACCTGTGATAGCTACATCCATAGGGGAGTGTCTACTATGCAAAGCTATGAGGTATTTGCTTCATTATTGGTAAAGATACAAGTCTTAAATTTAACCGATAACGTTCCATAAAGTATAGGAATCGGCCATTAGTCAATAATTGACCTAAACATTTAATTAAAATCGGAATAAAAGTAAAAATTAGAGAGTATTTGCTCTTAGCTATCATGTGAAATGCTGAAATACAATGTATCGAATCATTTTGTGTCAATAAGATATGTCAAAGTAGCAGTGTTTTGTCGCTGACCGTATCCATGTTAGGTTAGGATTCATTCTTGCTAAAGCAAATTTTGGACAACTTCCTTTTGGCCTGGGTTGAAAGTTTGAAGGGCATATTATGAAGTATAGTTGGGACCTGCTTGTTCTATTCCGACGATAATAGTAAGGTAGAGATGGTCTAGATTTTAGACCATATATACCATATAAATCTAGACTCTAGATTATTACATTTTACAAGCTACGGATGTCGCTCTTTTAAGTAATTATATTTCGTCTCTACAAGTTAGGACTTTCTTTGAATGGTTTATTTAATTTATTTTCAAATTTAATTATTTATTTTACCTAATGATTAGTAGTGATTCAACTACCACGTCGTTTCTTGTGAGTCGTGATCGTTTGTAGGTATAGTTATTCATTTGAATAAGTCAAAACTACACATTGAATATTTTTGAGAAAAAGTAATTGTTGATTAATAATTATCTAGTGATGGTACTTACTCGTGGTCCTACGATGGTAAAAGTCGTTTCGCTTTGTGTAAGTATCATAAATTAATTAGTGGTTTGATCTAGACACATTTCTAGTAAATACAACATTTCTATCTTTAACTTCAGCAACATAGGTATAATATCAATAGGTAAGTTCCTCATTATTTTGATTTGAAGACCTTTTACAAAAGAGGCTGATGAGTAGGTGAGCAGCCGTTGCTTTACAAAAGATGAGCTAATACGGGAATTCACGCGGACTCGAGAAACTATGAGGAAAATACCTATCTACTTCATCTCCTTAGATAGATACATAGGTATAGGTGTACTCGTAAAAGAAATCATGTGATTGACCCTTGAAAAGGCAAAAAGTGATGCAACACTGTCTCACATTAAAAATATGACCAGTATGGAAAATAGGCCTGTCGAGACGAGTGGTTGCCGCGACCTTTTTGACAGACGGCACCGCGACTATCACTTTGGGGTCTCGTCAGTGAGGCGTCTGTGTGAGTGTGCCGTTGCGCACATTAACTACGTAGTTTCTGTACTGTCCATTTATACTGTGACTGTCTGTAGTTTAATATGGCTTAGATACAGGCACTTATTTGAATTTTTCCTCTAGGTATAGTTTTTTGGACGCCTTCACATCCTTGACTACTTTGCTCTACTTCTCATGTTTTACGATTTATTATTGTACATAAGTATGTTGTATAGATAGCTACTAAATTTTGCCTTCTCTTAATTTTGACTAACTTTATTTGTTACTGTATCGACCTGCAGCAACAAAAAAAAAAAAAAATCTGTTCTATGTTATGGTGTATTTCTCGAAATTATAGGCAGGTAGTAGATAAGGTACCTATTTCTACTTTTCCCAAAGGTAAACATTATTTTCTGAAAACCATGAGCATTACAATATTTATAGGTAAGTACTAATACTGAAAATGCGTAGCTTTAGTGGTTGATTGTTTATTTCTCTAGAAGCAGGCACTGTTGGCTATCGATATAAAAATAATTACGCCTATGGCAAATATACTTTTTAAGATGGTACCTACATAACTACTCTAGTACAGATAAGTAGGAGGTCTTAGACTGTGGTAGCCAAACTCGCATGGCAATAAAACAATTGAATAAAAGTGTAAGAACTGGATTTTTACCCGACTACGGCCAAGAAAAAAAAGGGTTATGATTTTGACCGGTATGTATGTATGCATGTATGTATGTATGTAAGTATGTTCATCTGTTCCCTCCTATCTTCTAAACCACTCATCACAATTTGACAAATGAAGTGTCGTTGGAAGCGTCTTGATTGTCTGCTGGTTATAGGCTATGTGACGTCACATTAAAAATGGCGCCCTCTAGAGGATATAAAGCCAGGAACTCAAAAAAAAAATTGTTTAATCCTACCATGTTGGGTATCAAATGAAAGGACTTAATGAGCACATTTCAAAAATATGTATATTATAACACCAAAAGAATTGAAAAAAATTAAAGTAATAAAAACTAATACTTTACTACTACTTTTAATTTGTCTGTCTGTGGTGTCTTATTTATACCTTTTTAGTTGTAGTTGGGTTTTAGTTTTTATTACTTTAATTTTTTTATCTAATGAAATAGTTTATTAGGTATAATAAGTTATACCTACCTATAAATCTACATGATTTATTACAGAATTCCACTATCCTAACGGGTTGTAAGCCCTAATCACAAAAGCGCTATATGTCTAATTAGTAAACAGCTCGAAGTATGTTCTGTCTTGATGAAAATATAAAAATGATTGTTATATCTATTGATAAGTTGAATAGAAATAAATCAATACTTACAGGATAACCATCTCCGAAAAGATGCAAACGCTTCACAATCACAATGCAGGAATTCTATCCAGTCCTATACAACAATCACAGTCCATCAAGCCACTGCACACGTCAACGATTTGTCGCGAATATCGATAATATTTGTACAACGCATCTACACACGATGGAAGCTTATAGCCCACTAAGTTGAACAACAAAAATAAACATAGGGATGATGTGCCCCACCACACCGCGAGGTGGGGACCGAAACCAACCAATCAGAAACCCCCAGTTCCATGACACCGCCTCCCGACCAATCGGAACATAAGCTTGAACACCAATGACGGTTTTCCGAAATGTTACGTTTCTATTTTTCAGGTAAAAATGAGAATTTTCAGTGCGCTGCCATTTTTAGAATGTCGTTATCAGTTTTAATGTTAGTAACGTATTTTTTTCAATGTTAAGTACTAATGATAGGTGGTTATTGTGCTTGTTTTGTAATTAGAGTACTATTACGTCGAGATTTTTCGGGTCTGAAAATATCGGATTACGTTGTAAGCTATGGATGCATACCTACCTACGTATTGCGTAACGTTACCCAGCTGTGCAGCGGACTTTTCATTAAAATTCGAAATTTTGTAATATAATTTTTCGAATTTTTATGAAAAATCTGATTAAGTTCAATAAATTCACCTAATACTATTAATTGTTTCCAAAGCCCATCGTTGTTCTCTTGAATAAAATCACAAAATAATGAATTTTAATTTTTCATGATTTATGTTTTTGCAAAAGCTCACCGAGTAACGTTGTAAAGTGCGGATTCGAATTCTAGTCTAAACGCCAGGAAATGGTTTGTTGCTCTTAGGCGATAGGGTCGTGGGCACGCCAAAATAGCGGCGATAAGTCCCCTCTTTGAGGAGGGGCTAGAGAGGCGCCACGGCGTCCTCACCTTCCGCCTGACACAGGTCCTCACCGGACATGGCAGCTTCGGGAGGTACCTGTGTAGAATTAGGCGGGAGGAAACGCCCGGGTGTCACCACTGTGTGGATCGCCCGGAGGACACGGTGGAGCATACGGTTGAGGTGTGCCCTGCTTGGGCGGAGCACCGCCGTGTCCTCGCGGAGGCGATTGGCGGCAGTGACCTCTCGCGTCCGGCCCTGGTTCAGGCCATGGTACGGAGCGAGAGGGCATGGGAAGCCGTCACCTCCTTCTGCGAAGCAGTAATGCTCGCGAAGGAGGAGGCGGAACGCGTGAGGGAAAGGCAAAGTTTGCGCCCTCACGCCCCTAACCGCCGCCGTTGGAGACGCCCTGGGCGTCGGGAATCCCAGGCGGATTCCCGGCCACCATAGGCGCGGGCTTGCGGACGGCGAGCAACGGGCAGCTCGCCGTCCGATAAGGACCAGGCTCGGGTCGATGGCGCGTCGTGTTCCACGCGCGCCTCAAAGAGATGTCAGCAAAATTGACGGGGTCCAATAGGACCGATGCCTGCCAGGGTTGCGGGAAAGTCCGAAAGGGATACCGGGACCTTGGCAACAGGCAAATGAAGGAACACGGGTGGGTTTTAGTTAGTAAAAGTCTGACACGCCCTTCCGCTCCGCCCAGAGCGGGAGAAGTCATTGGATGATTTCCCACAATCAAAAAAAAAAAAAAAAAAAGGCGATAGGTTCGTAATCAACACTTACCCTCATTTTAACCGTGTTATTGCGACATGTATAGTTTTGTAGAGTCACTAAAAGCAGCAAACAGTCGGTTTTCATGATTACATCCTTTTCGTAAGTTTTCTTCTCTTGTAGTACCTTACCTGAAAGCAAGATTTGGTAAATACACAATGGTAATTATTTGTTAATACATATGGTTATCTTATTTATATCTAATAACAACGACAAGGATATTTTCTCTGGACCCGATTTAAGGCTCTTACATACTGGGGCGATTCGCCTCGCGTTGCGACGCCGCCGCGCCGCATTGTTCGCCGTGAGAAATTGTTTTGTTAAAATTCGCGTCGCGCGTCGAATCGCCCCAGTATGTAAGAGACTGTAGAATGAAAAATTTAACATATTCTATATGTAGGTAGAGGAAGCTTTTACGAGGTTTATTGCTATCATCATAAAATATATCTTTTACCTAATAGTACACCGCTGAACATGAATCATATACCTAGGTAGCTAAGCTTCTGTTCATGATCCATCCATTATCGCATTTATAGAATATAATATATCCTTACATATTATAAAACAAAGTCCTCCGCCGCATCTGTCTATCGTCCTGTACGCGATAAATTCAAAAACTACTGACCGATTTTCATACTCTTTTCACCAATGGATAGAGTGGTTCTCGAGTAAGGTTTTAGTGTATAATAACCGACATGCACGCGGGCGAAGTCGCGGGCATCAGTTAGTAACATATAAATATAGAATCCTTTGGATGGATGAATGGATTCTTTGTAGGTGTGAAAAACTACCATCATGGTAGTATGCATGATGGTAGTTTTTGATGTAGAAAATATATATAGGTAGTTTAGGGGCAAAATATAAAATAGCCTCAACGTATTTTCCCTCGTGCAGCTGCAGTAACAAATAATTACAGAACGCGATATATAAGGCAAGTGTTCAAGATGTGGAGCGTCATTCGATGCGCGCCAGCGGCAGCGGTCGG
The DNA here is from genome assembly GCA_949152455.1 of Lithophane leautieri. Classification (NCBI taxonomy): domain Eukaryota; kingdom Metazoa; phylum Arthropoda; class Insecta; order Lepidoptera; family Noctuidae; genus Lithophane; species Lithophane leautieri. Next base: position 7,468,037 of record OX424462.1, on the reverse strand, counting down.
TCGTGTTGCCCTGTGTGTGTTTCGTGCGTTACAGATATTCCGGAATCAAGTGTTCCCGAGTGCGTCATAGTCATTGCGACTATCATCGATCTATTAGCTGTGTGTCTTTTTCAAGACACAGTTAAAGTTAATAAAATATTTCTCTTAACAGAGTTTATTGTCAAAACGTTCGTCGCGTATTTTTGATCCCTTCTGGATTAAAAACCACAGTTTCGTGGTCCTCGGCTGATACCTTACGGTGTTAACGAAACCGAGGGGGTGTTGACCCAGACGCACCCGCCGATCCCCTTCAGGGTGAGGCAGAAAGTTGGACGGGTCCCAGTGTTCGGCCTTGGGGGATCTCCTAGTCGGCATTGGTGACAGTTTTGCTTTCACAGCTACACACCTGGAGTGGTTGGGTGTATCTACCCCTTCACACCAGACCCTGTTAGGACCCCGTTGCACAAATAAGATAGGCAACGGGCAAAAGCAAGCTTAGGGCTCACCTTAAGTACACAACCTCCCTGTCTATACCCGACAGGGAGGGTTTTTACACATCCCCGGGCTATCCTCCCGGGGAGGTAGGAGTAGGAATCATTCCCTCCCATTTATAGATATGTCGAGTCCGATAAAAATGGACCCTCTCACGAGGAAACTATTTTCCCTCGTAATGAGGCTATTGGCTAAACCAACAGACAACCAATTAGCTCTCATGCGAAAGGAGGTCGACCTCCTTTTGCCGCTTCTAGAGCCAAGTCCCGCTGAATTAGCGGAGTTCACAGATGCATTAGGCATCTCCCAGTCGCTCCCTAACATAGAGCTTGAGGTCCCTTTTGTCCGCTCCCCTAGCCCGGCCTTCAGCCCTGCCTTCAGCCCCGCGGTAGAGTCTATGGACGTCACCGAGCCCGCACCCTCTTCATCAAAGAGGATTGCCACACCGATTTATAATAACATTGCCTCTGACGGTGAGAATGCCTCTCCTCCTTCCTCTCCTTCCCAATCGGATGACGACGGGTTCACCCCAGTCACCGGAAAAGGGAATAAGAGGAAGAAGAAGAGACAATCGTCCAGTCAAGCAAATAAAGTCGTCGCCGTTGACGTCATTTCCCCCACCCCGACCCCCGTAGCGCAAGTGACCGGTACAGTGCCCAGTAGCACTACCGTTGTCGACACCGCGATTTCCCCCTCCACCTCGACCGCCGCGATAGTAGCACAAGTTGCTCCGGGGCCTCGCTTAAATAAAAAATCGCCCCCTCCCCCCGTGTTCATTCAGGACAAGGGGAAGTGGACTGATGTATCCAAATGGTGTGTCGATCATAAGATCGCATTCACCAATGCCCGTTCCACCCTACAGGGTATTAAAGTCACGATTCCGACCGCGAATGACTATCGCGAACTGACCAAACTCCTGAGAGCCAGAGGTGTGTCATTTCACACCTTCTCGCTCCCAGAGGACCGACAGATTAGGGTCGTTATTAAACGCATCCCGAAGGAAATCTCCCCCGATGACGTAAAAGCCGACCTTCAGTCGCAAAACGTTCCCGTGGACGAAGTCCACCGTATGCACCGCTCGCGTGGCGGTGAAGCATTCGACATGATACTTGTCGTCTGCTCTCCCGTAGAGGGGCATCACCCCATTTTCAATTTAAAATCTCTCTGTAATCTTACAGGCTTTCTCATCGAGAAACCCCGTAAGAACGGAAATATAGGGCAGTGTCATCGCTGCCAACTATACGGTCATTCGCAGAGGCATTGTCACGCGAAACCCAGGTGCGTAAAGTGCCTGGGCGAGCACGGCACAGCCGACTGCAACCGTCCCAAAGATCGTAACCTTTGCCTCAGTCCTCCCAGTTGCGTGTTATGCGGACAAGAGGGTCATCCAGCGAATTACCGCGGATGTTCAAAAGCCCCCAAATCCAGTTCTCCCAAGCTTACTAAGCGTGCTGACAATCGTCAGCAAAGGGAATTCCCTTCCGCTCCCTCCTCACAACTTCCACAGAGACTTAGCCCTCAGAGGCCTAGTCCCTGGAACATGTTAAATCATCAACATGCATTCCCAGCTTTAGCCACCGCAAGGCTCCCTCCCCCTCACATTCCTCTATACTCGCTCATGGATCCCCGTATCCGTGCCCACCCCCACCCTTCTTTACCCGCGTTCTATACGCCTCAAACGCAACTTGCGCCTACCTCCCCCCGCCTAGCTGCCCCCGCGCCCTCAGCGCCTCCCGCAAAACGCGCACCCGCTACCGTAGCGCCGTCGCCGCGTCCCACCCCCACCCCCGCTCCCGTGGCCAATACCCCACTAGATCCGTTCAATGAGATTACATCTACGTACATGATGTTTCTCTCTCCCCGCGCTATTCGTATGGCCGCCGAAATCAAGGCAGCCAGAGATAGTTGTAACATCGCTCAGATCTCGGTGATCTATAATGCTTATCCCGAGATTAAGCAAGCCCTAGAGTCCCTCGCTAAGTCAAATCATAATGTCTAACGCCATTATAGAAAGATTTAAGCCCCGATCCCTCAGACTAGGTATATTCAATGCGAATGGCATCAAAGGTCAAAAAGAAGAGATCGCTCTCTTTCTTCGCGACCATCAAATAGACATCCTCCTCATACAGGAAACTTTTTTAAAACCATATCTCCGGAATCCCTCCATAGCGAACTATCGGTTGATTCGTAATGACAGAACGCGCTGTCACAGAGGCGGCACCCTCATTTATTATAAAAAGGAGCTGTACTGCATCCCCATAGAGCCCCCCTCGTCCCTCTCTCTTATAGAAGTATCCATATGCCGCTTAGGCATGACCGGTCATCAACCGATCACTATAATATCGGCCTATCACCCTCCAGGCATCGGGGAAGACTGTCAAGTCCTCTCAAATGACCTCTCAATCCTTCTCGGCTTAAGTAGCTCCGTTATAATAGCGGGCGACTTTAATGCCAAACATCCCGCTTGGAATAGCTTAGTCACCACCACCAGAGGGCGACACTTGCTCGATCTCTCAGCCTCACTGAACTTCGATATCATCGCTCCGATGACTCCCACTCATTTCCCTCATAATATTAGTCAAACTCCCGATGTACTAGACATGGCGCTCCTTAAGAACGTCAATTTAAGATTAACATCAATAGAAACGGTAGACGAGCTTACCTCCGACCACCGTCCGATAGTCATGAGTCTGGCCCCCCGCATAGGTCTCTCGGATCCCTCCCAAAATCCCAATAATACCAAAAAGGTCACGGACTGGAAGAAAGTAAGCGCAAAGCTGAAATCCAACACGTCCCCCCAATTGGACTCTATCCCCGATAAATTCGACTCTATCGCTGACACCACGGCCGCGATCGACTCTCTTACAGATCACGTACAGTCTGTTTTGAACGAATGTTCAAAGGAGACTCCAGTGACGGAAGACCGTCGCTGGAGGCTCCCGCAGGATGTACGTGATCTGATAACGGAGAAGAACGCGTCCACCCGTGCCTACAGTAACTTTCCCTGTTCCGCAAACAAGGCCCATATGCGCTATTTACAGAGATCTGTAAAGAAACGCGTAGCGGAGCTACGTAATGCGGGATGGGATAAGATGCTGAGCGAACTAGAGCCAGAGCAACAGCCCTTCTGGCAGTTGACTAGGAACTTGAACTCCGATCAGGTCGCGAGTATGCCCCCCCTAGTGCGCCCCGATAAGTCAGTCGCCTTCGACGACATAGAAAAGGCAGAGTGTCTAGCTGATAGTCTAGAGGTTCAATGCTCTCCCAGTACCCTACCAGTAGATCAAGCTCATCTCGATGAGGTGGACGCTGAAGTCGAACGTAGAGCTACTCTTCCGCCCGTAGAGGACCCTGATGATCCCCTGCTCCCCGTCGCTCCGGACGAGGTGCACGAGATCATCAAGGGTCTTAAGATTCGCAAAGCCCCCGGTTCAGACGGTATCACCAATAGGGTGGTGCAATTGTTCCCAGCCCATCTGATAATGCTACTGACCACCATCTTCAATGGTGCTCTGAGCAATAATATATTCCCTAAAGCGTGGAAAGAAGCCACAGTCATAGGTATCCCGAAACCCGGCAAGCCAAAGTCGGCACCGTCGAGTTATCGTCCCATTAGTTTGCTCAAGGTCATAGGCAAAATCTATGAGAGACTTATTTATAAGCGACTCAGAGACTACGCCGAGACCAAAGGCCTCATCCCCAATGAACAGTTCGGTTTTCGAACTCAGCACTCTAGCGTGCATCAGGTCCACCGGATCGTAGAGCACGTAAGTGCTGGTTTCCAGCACGGCTCTATGACCGGTGCTATCTTCTTTGATATAGCGAAAGCCTTCGACAAGGTTTGGCACAACGGATTGTTATACAAGTTATACCAACTCGGTGTGCCTGATCGTCTCGTACTCATAGTACGTGATTTTCTGTCGGATCGCACCTTTCGTTATCGCATCGAAGGAGCCTTATCCTCCCCCCGACCCATACGTGCGGGTGTCCCACAGGGCTCAGTGCTCTCCCCGCTCATATTTACTCTTTTCACTAGTGATATCCCAAAGAATAGAAAGGCGCAGTTGGCTCTGTTCGCAGACGATACGGCCATCTATTACAAGGGACGAAGTCGTGACAACATACGAGCCACACTCCAGAGAGCGGTCAACAATCTTGGCGCCTGGTTTCAAAAGTGGCGTATCGAAGTCAATCCCGACAAAAGTCAAGCGGTTTTCTTTATAAAACCGCAACTTCGTAGCTTTCTCTGTCCCCCTCCAGTAACTATGTTCGGCAAGCCGATCCCTTGGGAGAAGCAAGCCAAATATCTAGGTGTAATACTGGATCAAAAACTCACGTTTCGAGAGCACATAAAGCAGGTTCGTTCGCGAGCCGCTTTCGCTCTAGGTAGACTCCATTCCATATTAAATGCGCGTAGCAAATTGTCACTAAAGTGCAAATTGCGTACCTACACCGCGTGCATTCGTCCCATCATGACCTATGCGGGTTCCGTCTTTGCTCAAGCAAAACCCCACTACATTCATAGGATGCAGACACTCCAGAATAGATTCCTTAGAAAGGTCACGGGAGCACCCTTTTATGTTCGTAACGAGATCCTACATCTCGACCTAAAGATCCCCACCATCCGCCAGTTTCTCAAACGCCTCTCAAAGCGTTATTTCGACACAGCTGTCACACATCGCAACCCTCTGGTTGTCGAGGCCTCCTGCTATGTCCCATCCAATATTAGTTCGATTCGCCGTCCGCGGCATACTCTCTCAGAGCCAGACGACCCCATAACTCTCCTCCAGGAGAGCCGTAGGGAGACCAGTACAGTGCACAAACACAGACGCCTCCCGTCATTCCGACCTCGCCGTCGAGGCAAAACACGTTCGCGTCCGCCCCGATTAAATTCACCAACCCCCCGTCCCTTGTCCGATGAAGTAGTGCCAGCCCGCGCCGCAGCTGAGCACGTAGCTTTAAATTCCCCGTATAATAATAATAATAATAATGATGATATTTTGATCCAGCCTGTCCCATCTTGCTGTCCCTCCGCCAGTGATGTTGCCCTAAGCCGAGGTTCGTACCCCACAGGGGGTGCCCTTAGCGAGCACACACTTAATATTAATTTAGAATAGTTTATGCCCCTGGCTGGAGGCCCTGAGTGTAGAAGCTTAAGGCAGCCACAGGAATGTCCGGTTAAGAAGTCATGATTTCAGAAATCAACTTCAAGATGCCCTAGTTAAAAAAAAAAAAAAAAAAAATGTGGAGCGTTCCTACAATAAAATGAGGCACGGCGCTTCATGCGGGCGCACGTTACAACGACGCGTGCGCATGGGAAAGCTGCTTTCTAGCTATTATTATTATGTTATGTTGCAAAAAAGTTTATGTTATTTATGTGTAGAAGAGTAGCCATACTGTTTAGAAGTAAAGCAGGTGGGTACAGTCGGGGAAAAGCTTTGTAGGTAAAGCAAATTGACATCGTTCATAAATTTTCCCTGTTATAGCCATTTCAGACAACCGTTAAAGAATTATGGTTGTGATTTGAATAAACGGACAATTTAAGTTGGTAGTCGAGAAAATTCGCATCTGTGACTTTATACTTAGAAATTTCCTAAGAATTCTGGTCGATGTACCAATAAAGTTTCATTGTTTTGCCTTCATTTTTTTATAAAACCGTTGGTCAAAAAAATTGCGGCTGCATTTTGTAAGAAATAAATGAATGGGTAATTCCTAGAGAGGTTATCTAAATATTTCTATTAGCAAAATCTTTTGTTTCTACCAACTAACTGTCCGGCGACAAAGTGACATAATCTTTTAATCTGGTTTCTGGAGCTTGGATTGATTTAATCTTCATGTTTTTTTAAATACCGTTAATGGTTGGTGCTTGCACCGAAGTTGATGACTAAAAACCCTGTAAGCTTTACAAAATAAAAACAAAGGATGACGAATTAGATGCGTTCGAAATACCTTAGACACTACTTTAAATTGAAACTCGCTGAAAACCTATTTAGAGTAGAATATAATTATCTTTCTCCAATTATCATAGGTATGTATGATAGTAGTAGTATGGTAGTATGTATGTTTACTTAAGTAGGTGTTACCTAGACGATGTTAAAATGAGCTAACATCACTTAAATTTGCAAAAACTTTAAAAACTTCTCTGTCCATGGATGTTTTTTTGTTTTTTTTAATAACATGTTATTTATTTAATTTCTCATCACAAATGTTGATATGTAAAGGAGGTGCTTAATCTAAAAAAATTGGGTTAGGTACATTTGTGAGAGACTGGTGCCCGAGAAAGGCATAAAATACCTGTGTTACGGGTCACCAGGCCCCCCAATACTTATACATGTACATGTTAATTTATAATAATGAATGTTGTAAGTGATGAAGTTAACTTAAATTGTGGGTACAGTTATAATATAAAGAACAAATAAAATTAAAATTAAAATATTTAATTAAAATGTTTCATAACGATTGATTCAAATTCACGCATGGTTTTGGCTCTCCCACTAACAAACCTTCTTATAGCGCTAGGCCGGAACTGTACCCAATTTTGCGAATTGTCCACTTCCTTAGGGCTGGGGACGCAAATTGTTCGCAGACTCGACTAACTCATGGGCGTCAATTGGTACCGACGCGATAGCTAAAGGGGACTGCCTGCGCCAATCATAAAACGATACTCGTGTTGATTATTTAAACTTGTTTTAGAACCAAACATGGAGGATCAACCACGGGATCAGCACAGGCTGATCCCGTGGTTGATCCTCCATGTTTGGTTACTGTACTGTATTTAAATTTTCTGACGGTTTTTACAGAAAAACAGTCAGAAAATTTAAATACAGTACCGTAATTCTACGGAGGCTTACAAAATAAAAAAGGCAAATACAAGTGCCGACCATGGTGCCGACCAACAGAGATTAAAACAAATATAGGCAGCAGAAACAAACTAAACATTTGTTTTTATCAATTTAATCTGCTTAGCCTAAATCCACCAATGAAGCGGTCCCATCATTGACGAAAACCCTTTACTTACACCATCCCGATCTCACAATAAACTAGTTAAAACATGTCCCAGTTTCCAATCCTAAGTCTGCAAAATCACCCTGAAGTTTTACCGGTCTAAATCCTTACATAGATTCCGAAACATTTTAGAGGTAAAGCAATCTCGCAATCCCCCAGGATTTAGATTAAACGGATTTAATCCATCAAGCGGACGGCTGTGAATACAAAGGACAGATTAAAATGAAAACGATTGATCAGATTAACTCAAATTGTCTGTCGTTTATTGCCACCGTTAGACTTAATACCGTAAATAATAAGCAAAGGTTCGTAGAAATCATAAAAAAGTTTGGTGAAATTTAATAAACTAACTCTGTTTTACAAAATAAGATTCATAATTTTTGTCTCGCTCTCGAGTTTTTGATATTTATGGATCAATGCGCAAGCAAAAGGTTGATATTCAGAGATTCTCTGAATACCTAGGAGGTACGTGAATTAATTAAAAATTTACAATGACTTCCTGCGTTATTTACCTTATACACTACGTTTTTTTTACACACCACAGATTCATGATACATACTTGCTTAAATGGGTCCTCACAGCAAGTTGGGAATGGATTTCACAGAACAATAGATATTGCTAGACACAGTTAGGTATCGGTAGTGATGCCTACCATAACTTATTATGTAGGTATGTAAGCAAGTCTGACGCACAGCTTGCTTAAGAATAAACTTATGTATCACTTCAGTAGAGGTTTGCTGTAAAACCGTGCAGTGAACAACTAATGAACTACACTGGCCGTCAAAACTTAGTACCACACTTAGAAACTACAACACTAAAATTGCAATAACTTTTAAATTACACAAGCTACATTTTCGAAATAAAAAGGATTACAAAAAGAATTTATTTTTTTATAAAAAAAACTTTATAGCCGATAACCGTCTTTCTAGGCATGGCAAAAAAAAATCTTATAAACAAAAACACATTGTTGCAACTTTTGACTCTTTTTGTTTCTGATTTTGTTTCACATTTATTTTTTGATCGATGAATTTTGATTCAAAAGCCAAGGTGTCAAAAATAAAAAACGTAAAACTGTAGTTATAAATGTTATTTGAGTTTTTTTGCCTGTAAGTTAAAAATGGCTATTTTTTTGTTTAAGTTAAAAACGTTACTTATGTATAATAAACTATAATTTCCAAGAAAGCTGATGAAATTTGCTATAAAACGTTTTTCATTTCAAAACTCTGGCTTCTACAGTTTAGAAGAACTTGAAATTTTAAAAGTGTGGTACTAAGTTTTGAAGGCCAGTGTAGTTGTTAAACCTGGGAACTCTTGACTTGCGACCGCCGCCGGCAATTTGTCTTGTACTGGACTATTTAGCGACTTAACTTTGTGGGGGATGCTTATCTTTGGCAAGTTTCAGTGACAATTCTATCCTCGATACCACTTACCTCTCTCCAAGGTTAATAATTCAATTTCGCACAGTCTTAAACTGTGCGGATGTGATTGTTTTGTTTTTGTACATAGGTTAGGAGTACCACAACTTTAACAAGTAGGTAAGGCGGATCACCTACCTATGTACTTCGTGGATGAACTAGAAAAAGCTATCGGTAAGTCCTGGATGAGACTTGCAAAGACTAGGGAAACATGGCACAAAAGTGAGGAGGGCTATACTAAACTGTGGGTGGAACAAGGCTCCAATACCTATTGGTGAAGAAGTAGGCAAAGCCAGAAATTCAAATCATAATCAAATCTCCCGAAAACTTGGTGTTCATTTTAGTTCTTACGGGACACCCTAAAGTCGTCCAAGACTGTTTAAAACCTCATCGAGCCGCACAATTTCGTTATACTGTCTGTAGGTAGGTATGTGTGTATTTTTCAAACAAAAGTAATTTGTACACTACATGTGCAGTATATTTATCAGTGGAGGCTGGTATCGGAGCCGGGGGAGTCAGGGAGTGTACAAACACGGAATTAGCGACACAGCGCACTGTCAACAGCGATCAAAGCGACATGGCGACATGTGCTGCTACGATACATTTTCACACGCGTTTTCATTCGATTTAAAGTTTTCCTCGTATACGAACGAGGGAGTTTCCGTGTTTTATGTGTTTGTTTGCATATAAATCTTTAGTGTTTTTTGGATTTTGATAATCGTCTGTTACCTACGTATAATAAAATAGTTACGAAGAATATTTGTCCGTTTGTCCGGCTGGATGTACGTTCCGGATTGGCACAAGGCTGAACGGATTTAGATGAAATTTGGCACACAGATACCTAGTTTATAACCTGGCTATGGTAATTTTAATACCGGTAGTACGTTCCCGTGGGATATTTTCCATCATCCTAAATCCCAATCTTTAGTATTTTTTGGAGTTTGATGTCGTCGTACGAATAAGTTTGTTGTATACGAATCTTCATAATAGATGTTAGAAAAGTAAACCGCTGTGTCAAAATCTCGAGTATAGTTAAAAAGTATATTTATAATTATTCATGCTATCACTAAATACACTTCAAAACTCACTAATATGCTCTCCCAGGTTCAGGAATCGAATCCATCCTATTACATCCCTATCATGAATAGATACCTAGTCCAGTCAGATAAACCGTACCAAATCAACTACACGTAGCGATCTGTTCGTGACGTCACAGATAACCCTTTGCGGCCATTGATAACGGATCTCCATATCTGCATTGTGCCCCACACTCCCCATCCCATAAGCCTTTCCATACAAACGGTGTTCAAACAAAGGATCAAATTAAACAAAATCCGCAGACAATCGCGCATACTCACGAACACAGACGAATACTGACGAATATACATGAAAGAGAGTTAATCAAATAACTATTTGGAAGTTAGTACAAATAGCACGCCCCCGCGACTCAACTGTCATACAACAAATACATGGTGATTGACCTCTGTGGCGATTGTGTGGAGTGGAACTAATGCGTTGGTGAAAATGCGCAATGCTGTTGACTTTGCAAAAGCTTCACCTTGGCCGGCTGCGTTTCTACTGATTGAGTCTTGTGTGCAAGTTATTCAATATGGATTTCAATTGGATTAATATTTTGAGTATCATCCTTTCGGCATATGTATTATTGAATAGTTACAGGATATCTTGTTTTGATATTGATCACTTAGTTAAACTTTTGATGACTCTATCTTATTTCGTTCATTGCCTGTTTTTCATCAAGTAGCTATTTATGTACCCACGAATTGTTAATCTAAGTAGTTAATTTTACTATTAAAAATAATAAAATGTCAAGATACCTTAACAAAAACATTTTCCTAACTCATTAATTTAGCACTAAATATAAATTATCGATTTTATTAACGTAGGCATTAACATGTATTGTGAACGATAAAGACACAAGGTGAAAACTCATAGTTGTGAAAGGCAGTAGGTGTGCGTTGGTTAATTTATTGTCGCCCGTTATCTGTAGGATGCGGGCTGCGCGCGCGCCGGTGGCAGTCATGGCGACGCCCCGCCTCGCTGACGATAGCTGCTGCTTTTTAACATGCAGCACGCGACTATGACAACTGTTTCTGTATTTTATGGTTAATGTTACTAAACTGGACGATTATATCGTTTGTTTTGTTTAAAAATATGGAAACAATGCCGCCAATGCATGAGGATCAAAATCGATTTGGCTTTTTTAAGTGTGTAGAAGCTGAATTAATCAAATTGTATACCTTCAGATAGAGAAAAAATCATAGTTCAAGATGCTTTTTATAAATAATCCTGGTTCTGGAGGAATAATTGCCGTGATAAAATATCCATAAAGACACCTAAATTTAAAAAAAAAGCTTAATTGATATGTGGCGGTACCTACATCGCCACATTCAAACTACGCAACAAAGACCTGACGTCACACAAAAATCCTGACGTCACAAAAATCCTGCATCGCGCAATTAGAGTTTACCGTGCAGTGAACATATATACAAAAATCCAATATCAATCATTGGGCAGTTGCCCGCCAGACACAACACCCGTCTGGTAGGAGGATCCTCCCTTTTCTATGGTGGATGAGTGAACTTTACACCCTGTTCCTCATACCCCTAAAGATACCTTATGGAAAACTATACTTTTTTCGTTCAACATGATATCTCAGTTATATTTTAAGACAACAAGATGATTTTTTTTTCTTATCAACATTGCAGCAGTGATAGATAGGTACCTACTTTGAATTATAAATAATAGATTCAAATTATTTGAGCGTACAATTCGCAAAAATGTATTAATATTTCCTGTATTGTATTCACCCCGACCAATTTGTAGAATCATTTGAATTTTCAAATACAGTTGATTTAGCATAAACATGGGCTCGTCGCGACATTTCCGCATAATTATGCGAGCGTTTCTATGGGAAAGATTGATATATGGTGGTATTATACTAATTGCAGTACATCGTAGACATTGTTGGTATTGTGCGATTATACCATAAAATTTATATTTATTGTAGGGCTTGAATTTTGGGCTCACTTGAATAGTTTTCTGTGGAGACAGTGATTGTTAGAAATCAAAAGAAGGCGTAAAAAATTAAACCATTTCCGACAGTTTTTGAATATAAATTAATTTAATAAGCTCCAATTCTATGCATCACTATCTAGCTAACTTAATAAATAAATTACAGTGTAGGCCACCCCTCGGAAATTAAATTTTTGACGAGTAGCAATATTACGAAGTAATTATGGTCTCACCGGTCGGCCCATTTCACGCTAACCCCAAAAACAATGGGTTTTCAATGGGGAGGTAATGGGGGAATAATCTAATAAACGAATAAAGACGTTGCGTGATTTCTAGATATCATAACGTGGGAACCTTGATTGGTGAGTTTAATTAATTGATGTTCATTTGTGGGAAACCGTGGGAAAGGCGTTTATAGGATTGATTTTGGTGCGGATGATTCATGTTTTGGATGGATGATGTTATAAATTAATGAGTACTGGTCGAGGAGGATTATATATTCTAACGGCTACCATTAGGGTGACCATCAGTCGTCAGGAGTCGATGAGGTTACGTCGTCGTGAAAAAAGGGAAAAGGGATTCTTTGAGATCTGTAAACAGTGAGTTGAAATCTCGCATGGACCTGTTTATCCCAACAAAACTGATAGTACAAAACCAAAATAAATAAAAATTCTACACCTAGGAGAAACTTTCTAAAGCTCTAATAATGATAATTCACAGGAAAACACAACCCTGAAATACTTTAAATGATAATCTGATATTCCTTTAAACTCCGGAAATCCGATATTTCACATAGCATTGAACGTTTAGAGCTAAATGTAGTCGGCGGACCATTAAATTTTATTTCAACCCGCGAACTGCGTAGGGTGGCCACAGTGTAAGGGCTCGTACACATAAATAATAGCAAAAAACATATTGCGTTTGTTGCTCCACTCATTATGCGCAATTAGCGACGATTGTGACAGCGGACACCATGTGAACGGATTTCATTCGCATTGTCAGTTGGATGGTCTCAAAAAGATTTTCAGCGCGTGCCGGGTTAAATAGACATTATTAATCAAATATATAGCCTATGTCACAGGCTTATTTTTTTTTTCTTCTGATTTAGCTGTCGATAATACTAATTCAAAATTAAGTTGAATTTAGAAAATAGGATACAATACAACCTCCCACTATTTACAAAATTTCAACATTTTTTTTATATCGGATTTTTGTCGTTTTCTGTAAACGATAATTCAATAATTTCAATCGGAGCAACAAGGAAACTCAATCCAAAAGTAATTTGTAAATTCAAAGGTTAACACACAGTTTTAATGTATTTATTTAACCTAATACTTACTGCCCCTCTGTTAGTCGAACGCATTAGTAAAATTAGAGCGGTGGGAAAGGGTTGCGCGCGCGCCGCCGCGGCCGCGAATACTTTATGTTTATTGTTATTAGAACAATATTTGTACACTCGAGATGTACGGTTATTGCCGCCGTATCATATTCAACGCATCTGCAAATTACCTTCCTATATTTATTGACAGATTCAACAATACCATTCCATATTGAATCAGTTTTGTCGTTACGGTAAAAAGTGAGAATTAAAAATAATGTGAAAGCGGGGAAGTGCTATAGAAAATATATTTCCGGATTAGTAAAATTAAAGGTATATTCTTCATATTCAATGATCAATCAGGCTCCCCTGTGGTCAGTCGGATGCGAAAACAAGTCGAGACTATTGTAATCCCATCGGTGGCCATTTAGCTGGTGGTATCAATAGATAGTCCGACGAGTGTGGGCACGCGTCCAGCCATCATTCTTTTGTTGCAAACGTTTGATGTATTTACCCGATTATTTGTTTACAATATACATAATAGTGGAATTTAATGTGATTTTAACGAACGTTACTTATTATTTAGCATGTATAACAAAACTGTCAAAACCATAAATTCTGAATTCAAAAGACGTGTTTAAAAATTGCGTACACAAAATCGTTTATTACTGTGGACTGTGAACACTCCACATAAAAAAATCCTGTTTAATTAAAAGCTTACCTACATAGTCATGTTGTTTGCAGTTGGTTAAATTCAAAACCATTTATACTCATGCTAAGCCTTTACCCACAAAAAGCCATTGATTTCTATTGACAGATCATCAATAAGATGACGCTGCTCAGGGGTCGCGAATCGACGCGATTAGCCGTGGTGATAAAGTGCACGCCTGACACTACGATTACTGGTACCAACGCTGAGCATCGTAAACACTCATTAGATTGTATTTTGAGGAATTTGTGCTTTTTATGAGTAAAGGGTGACGATTTTAAAACGCGATATTTTAAGCATTTTTTATCGAAACCGAATGAAGCTGTGAGTTTTGGACAGAATGAGTCCTCCATATGTTCTAATAGACCTCCTATAAATCATTCTTTATCTTTTTGCAGTTTATTTATACCTTGTAATAGTTCTCCCTTTCTTCTTGTAAAATCTTAATATTTCGTAGGCTGCTACGAAAGTGCTACGAACTGCTACGAAATAAACTTATTCATTATATCGAAGATAGAGAACAGCTGTTGCGGTCTGCACAATTTTTTCCTCAGTATTAAGTACCGATTCACACGTTTTCTATCTCACGGGATTTTAATAGGTACTTTGAAATCGATCACATTATGTATTAAGTCAATCAAGACACCTCGAAATGTCTATAATTTCGGTCTGTAACTACGTTCTTTCTAATATTCGAGAATACTTTACCTTTTGTTATCATACCTGTTCTTACCCTACCTTTACGACTTCACGTTATCTTGGGCACGCGTCGCGCTTTAGGTGTACCTGGCGCGTGCGATGCGCGTGGGCACGTGGGCGCGTCGGTGCGTGCTAGCACGTGGACGCGCCCGCGCGCATCACCGTGGTAATGGTCAGCAGAGTGCTGGGTCTTGTTTCCGAGAAGGTCCATTTCACACTGTCATGCAACAATTGAGTGAACATTAGAGGCTTTTGACAAACCTCTATGAGTTAGTGTTAGAATTAAAAAAGGGCCTGCTTTGGAAGGACATAATTATACTTATCTGAAACGAAGAGCTAAAAAGACACAGAAGAAGAATAAGGTTTGTGCATTATTGTCCTCAATTGTTTTTTTTTTTTAGTGTTACATCACAAGAGATGTGTTCGTTCTAGGATTTTATTCATAAGCATCTCCTGAATGTATACATCAGTACGCCTACTTGACTTTTGTATGACATTTGCAAAATGTCATTCAAGTGTTAAACTCCCACAAAGGAGTGAATGGGGACGAACAAAAAGAAATCAGTGTCGGATGCGCCCGCGCATAATATTGGACATCAAATGGATGCGTTTACGTAAATATAGACTACCTTTTATTATCTGCGAAGTTTGATTGCGGTCGAGAAGCGTGTCTCTCACCCCCCGAACTATTCACCAAGGATGATTGATCTACGGCAGATTGACAGATTTTTTATAATACCAGTCGAGGGTAGTTGGGTACAGACGAGCGAATATTAAAGGCAATTGTTGTTTAATTTTTACAGTGGTAGGGTCGTTCCGAGTGTTGTAATAATGTTTTGATAATAGCAGTATCCGTTCAGCTCATATTTCTTATTCAGAGTGCGTGGGACCGCGCCCGGTGATTGCGCTTACACTGTCTGTTTGAATTTAAAACGTTTAGGGAGAACCGTTAGGAACACCTTGTTGTTTTAATTTAATGACAAATATTATCATATGTAAACTAAACCGTTTATAAGTTCACGGTGTCAATATTAAATGGTTTTCGTTGTAAAAAAACCTTCAATAAGACGAAATATGATTGAAAGTACAATTTGACTAGCTTGAATGTCAACTAGTAATTCGTAGTTGTATTTTGTTTGTATGTAATTTGCATATAATGTAAAATAAAACAAAGTCCTCCGCCGCGTCAGTCTGTCGTCCTGTTCGCGATAAACTCAAAAAATTCTGCACCGATTTTCATGCTGTGCACCAATGGATAGAGTGGTTCTCGAGTAAGGTTTTAATATATAATAACCGAGACCCACGCGGCCGAAACCGCGGGCATCAGCTAGTGAATAAATAAATTAAATGATGCTTAAAATTTTGCAACAAATCTTCGATAATACTCGTAGTTTACGATGGTCGCATATTGTGTCATATGAAATAATAGGGCAGTACATTTTATTTAGCTTTTTCAAAGTGTTAAGTTACATTAGATATTATTTTAATCTGTCACAAATCGACAGCTCGCCATTGAAGGCTGACCCTTGTCGGGTGCGTATTTGGCTTAGCAGAGTTTTTTATTAGTATTTTTTACCCGCGTTCGGACAATAGAAGTGGAGCCATTCGATACTTTAGCACAATGTGCCCACCGATCCTCATTGATCGCCAATTACTGGACATTAAGTACCTTAAACGCTTTTCATGTCCGCTATTTGTAGCAACAAATCAAATATGAAAGGAAACGGCGTACAATGGACCGTTCAAGATCTGCATTCAATATTTTTGGCTGATATTATTCGTTCGATAAGCCTGTTTTTTTTCGGACATTATGGCAAAGGAATTGAGAGCTTATTATTATTGTGGCCGCGATAGGATTTTGCGATAAAGACGAGGTCAAAAGTTGGGAATCCTAACTCTATTATAAATCCGAAAGTGAGTTTGTGTGTTTGTTTGTTTTTTTACGCTAAAACGGCTTAACGGATTTGGATGAAATTTGGCACATGGGTAGACCATGACCTGGGTTAGGACATAGGAGACTTTTTATCCCGATATTCCCACGGGATCCAGACTCATGCGGGTGAAACCGCGGGGCGCAGCTAGTAAAGAATGAAAATATTTATTTGAAAAATGAAGTGAAGTTGTTTTATATTAATAATATTAAAAGAATAAACAGGTCGTAAGTAAATAAAAGCACATATCAATACTCTACGGGCATCCTGTACAGTCGGGGATATACTGCGCGCGCGCAACAAGGTGTGCTTTTCGGGGCGCACGCGCCACCGCGTCCATTGTCACGCCCGACACGCACATCACGCAGTTCCAATGGAGCGCGCACAAGAACGCACATTATTGTACATTTATTGCGCATCTTCAAAGCTTTGTTAGCTTTGTTGCATCTTTTATTTGCTTTTTATCAATAAAAATGTCGGCCGACAACGATGTATGTTTTCACGCTATAATTCAGCCACTGTGATTCCTTTATTAGGGGAATTGTTGAGAATTTTTCAGATTAGCGGAGCAAATAATGTTCTCAGATTTCATTTAATTGTTTGTTATCGTATAAGGTTATATAGTAGGTAGCCTACAGACATATTTTCTTAACAGAAATGTATAAAATAGCTTAGATAATTTAAAATGAAACAACCTCAGCTAAAATGAGGTTCTTTGCAAAGTATCACACTTACACAAATCTGGCAGAAATCTCCCCAGTCGGAAACGCACCTTCCCCAACAGTACCAACATAGACGTTTGGACTTCCGGCTATGAATCCCACGGTGAATCACAGATCACTCGAGACGGTTCGTTTAAGGTCTTGGTGGTGGTCATCTGAGAGCGGAGCCGCGCCGTCTGGTGGGTCAGACATGCGGGCCTCTCACTGGGTCACGACCGCGGTACCAACTAGTGAGTGTAGTGCCCATTTGACACGTAATTCGGTTATAATTGAGACTAATCGAATAGAAGATTGGGGAAGGTCACTTATGTTGATGACGTGTTGGACATCTGCTGAGGCTAATTGGGTAATCGTAAGTTAGACTCGTCATGTAGAATTTGAAGTAGATTTGTTTTTCTGATACCCGCAAGCCAATTGCGTAACACACTTTCAGTCACAATCGGAAGGATTTTGAAGGAAATCCTAATACATTGTTTCATAGGTTTGAAAAATTCGTCTGCTCAACAATTTAAGTAACGCAATGAATATTGTTGAACTGTCAATATGAAAGGCATTGCCATTGTAAGTGTATTAGGCAACTACCCTATTGGAAACCAGCAATGTAAAACTTATGATGTTATGATTGCATAATGCCGAGCAAAATGACAATGACAAATCCTACTGCAGTAATTATCAACTTAAATAGTATATTAAACATGATTAAGCGTATTTATTTACGCGTTCTATTGTCGAACAACCACAGCCGGTGTCAATTTTCAGTGCAGCCACACGACCGCCTCCAAATATTGTGATAATCCGTCCATCCTCCATTGTCACTCGATGACTTGATAAAAAAATATAAAAAGTTCATCCGCAAAGCATCCCCTGGGACCACTCCATGGCGTACTTCTTCCCTCATTCCCATAATCTATTCCAATTAACTGACAGCACCATATTGTGATATTAACACAATGAATTCTCCCCTCTATAAAATGCAATCGTTATGATGAGCAATATTCATCTTTCTTGTTGAGTGGACTATGGTTCATATTTCTATAGGATGTGATTTGATTGCTTTTTACGTTTTAGTACACTTAAATAGATCTTATTGTTGGTATGTGTATTACAATTTTGATTATTTTACTTACATGTAACCGTGACAAAAGGTTTTAAATGGCTTCGCAAGGTTTTTACGAGTTGACAAAACATCGAGATTTCTTAGTTATATGTAACTTTAATATTAACGTATACCTACACAAAAACCTACCGGAATAAATTATCTAAACGATTGGAAAATAAATCAGTCAAAATCAAAATATGTTGCGCGGTTTAGAAGAATAACGCGGACAATACAGACAAACACGAAAAGCGACATTAATTTTATAATATTATATAGGTATAGATTTGTTATCTTAATTCTCATTTTTTTTCTCGTTGTGGCGAAATTATTAGTTTTCTAATCTACTTTACTTTTGAAGTATTAGACATTATGTTTAAGTCAGCACCTGACTATTTCAATGGTAATTTATCATGTATTCATGTATGACGTCAGACGCGGGTCAGGTGCTGGTGTTGCTACCAACACCACCTATCGTAATCAGGGCATTACACTTACAGTTCATTGTCATGTGGGTTTCCTTAAGATATGCCTTAACTGTATAAACTTTAAAATAAAGCACCTTATATGGATTTTGTTTGAAACTTATATTTATACTTATTAGCTTAGCGTCGGATGTCAGATTGCGACGGCCGACGGCAACCATGGAAACGGACAATGAAAATCTGTCTTAGCTTTTAATACAATTTTGAGATATCTTCCTTACAATTTATCTGATAAAAGCAATTTAATCAGTGGGTATGATTTTTAGTAAAAGTGTATGATTTTTAGTTGCCTTGCTAGCCAAAATTGCCAAAAGAGAAACTTCGAAAATGACTCCGGTCTCTGACTGTACATTTGTTTTACACCTACATTACATCAAACAAACCCCGACAAATTACCGATATATCTTACATCACAATCATCCAAGCTAACTTTCCGGCGGCTAATCCTAACAGATAACCGGTCAACCCTCCCTCCCGTCAGATACTAGATGGATGCTATTAACCCTGATATAATCAACATTGTCTTTGCCCTTTCCCACAATCAGTCGATTAGGGTGGCTCCATGCGTTACCGAGTTAGTGCTGATACTCTGATAGACCTGATAGTAATGAGTTGTTTTGGCGAGGGTTATATTTCTACCTATTATTGTGATTGGTGATAATGTGAAAGACAGTTCAGGTTATTAAGATCATGTTCCCAATATCTGTTGCTAGATACATGAAGGTAGGTTTAGGTTGAAGAGGAGATTGTGAACGTGTTGCCATGGTTTAGTGTCTAAGAAGGTGGGAGGAATTTTATTTATTTAGTATTCATATTTGCCAAAAAAGGCAAATGATTGAGCCTACAGGATTGTCGAGTGTCCGTCGGTTAGGAATTCCTTTGAAAATTACCGTATCTGCGGTTTTTAAGTAACTTTTTACCACCCAGAAGCTATATACGAAAAACTAAAGTAATGAAATGACCACACTCGTCTATTTAAATGTAGGTGGCAGCTGTAGAATTTGAACAAAAAGAAGCACGTGCTAACACACTTAAGGTAAATCGTCAAAAACCCTCGTTTCTCATACAAACCGCAACGGGCGGTTGATAAAATCGATACGCCAATTTATATCGAGAAATATAACTTTATATCGATAGAAAATTACTATTTTGTAATGAGTGACGTTCTCAGGAGCCACAGGAGGTTCGGGGGCGACCGTATCTTCGTGTGAGATCTGCCGATTTTACGAGCCAGTCCACAATGCTTGTAACGACCGCGCTGTAAAGTTACGATTATTGTTTACGGCTTTTTGGCTTCGAATGAGGTAGCTACTTAGTAATTGTTATAGTATTATTGACTTGTTGGTTGTACTGTAAAGAAACAGTAACAATTATAAAAGGTTTCACGGCGATACAGTTACATGGGTTTGTCAAATGTTTTGTGGTTGTCCATAATAACTTTGTGTTGTTTTGTTTATTGTTTCTTGCAGTTTAAAATAATGCACATTTATACCGTGAAGCATATAAAAGCCTTATCAACAGCCCGTGATGTATAAGGAATTCAATATTATGTGAGAATAAAAGCTCTACCATTTTATAATGAAGAATCAGTGAAGCAGTTGTCGAATCTTCTTTACAAACATAGATTTATTCTTGAATTATCTAGTTGGGTATTTGGTTTATAAAGACATTCTATTTTAGTTCATGATGCAAGCGATACCCAATCAAATTCCGCAAGCACGTACCTACAGCATCATTCTGGCCCTGCGCTCGCGCATCGCAGCGCTATGAAAGGAGCGCTTCATGCAGGTGGCCGATATACGATACGCCATTGTATGCCAGCTCGTCGAAGCCTCCTCCGTTTGTCTCCGTCAAAAGAATTCCTGGCAGACAACTCACCCCGCTACTAATTACTCGAGGACAAAGAGTAGAGAGCTTTTACGCGAGAGTTTTGTACCTAAACTCGCGACAATCTAAGAAGTCCGTTTTGACGTTTCGTTCTCGTACATGTAATATAACGTTATGCCTTGAGAATCAGTTTTAATATATCTGTACAACAACAACACAACTTACAACAACAACAACTTATCTGTAGCGATGAAAAATTGTTTCTTATAAACTGATTGACGAAACATGTCTCGACAATCAGTTTATAAGAAACAATTTTTCATCGCTACACAAAGCATTTTTTTAGCTGTCAAAACGGACTTCTTAGATTGTCGCGCGTTTATAGCTTGCTAAAGAAAACCAATAGGAAGCAGCATTTTGTTTGTGTGCGATGAATTAATTGAATTTTGTTTTTGATGAGATTCATGTCAAATAAAAATATGAAAAAGTTAGTTGCCAAAGCACTTTTGCTTTGGCAACTAGTTTTTTTGTGGGTGCGTTGTCAAACATTATAATGACTGGTACCGTAAACAGCACGGCTCAAACCATTATTTTCCGATGAAGGCTTTCTTGAATTGTGGATTGCTATGAGACCAGTTAAAACAATGAGTCACATCTTAGATTAACATTATTTGTAAGACCGGGCGCCTTTTGAAGATTTACCCAGAAGAAAAAAAAGGTACTCATGCCTATAAAGGATTTCAATGAAATGATCCATCTGATTTTAACTTAATCTTGCTACTGCTTCTGACTCATCTTGCGCACAAAGTGCGCGAGCGATTCAAACGAAATGAAAAGCGTTTTGTGCGGTATTCCATCCATATTGAGAGTGCGCATGTGCGCCACTGACAAAAGCTTTGCGAGCACAGGAGGCTTTGCGTACCTTCTTCTATTTAATATTGATGTCTGCTGCGATTTGGCTTGAACAAATAAACAATAAGTACCTATTTATACATTGTTTTTCCTTATCTTGTTTAATTCATCCAGAAACCTTATAAGTAAAAACTATGAAGTTTGTTTGTTGATGATTATTTATGCGTCTTATTAAGTGCCTGTATAAACACTCACGGATGTGGGTGCTAATGGCTATTACAAAATCATTACTTATCAAAAGATGTTATATTTATTACCAATGCAAATTCTAATATATTGACCATTAGGCTCGTTTTCTATATATAAGTTAGTTGAGGTCCACATGACAGCCAGCACGTGTCTGAGCCCGTATCGTTTGCACCCGATGTTCGAATCTAACGTTCACAGGTAATTGCGTCGCGTTTGACCAAACGTTTGCTTGCATTTCCATTTTGTCATTAGCAATCGGCTATTAATTCTTGGATTATGACTGGTAGTGGACATAGGGGCTTGCAATTTTCACATCGGCAGCTGCCTCTTAGTATATGTATCTGTGCAAAAACTTTTCTACGAGGAAAGGCACCTGCGTGATTCAACATTATCTGTGTCTAATCATAGCTGCGCAGTGCACAGACGTCGCCAGCCAGTGACACGTGTACCGATGTGCCTACCGATTTATCACGTTGACCAGAGCTTTAATGAAACTAGATTATAAAAATGACCAACAGACGCTTTTGCGATACTGATAGATAACGTTAATGAAGTCTCTTTTTAAACTTGTGTGTTAGAGTATTTATTGTTAGAAGTGTAAGTGTGTAATAGACACCGATATATTTAGTAACCTATTCCTAAAGACGACACGTGTTTTCACCTCTCAACGAAGCATCCTCAGGATGACGATTGATTTCTCGCTACTCGCGAAACAAAGTCGTAAATCGTAGTCGTCGTAAGTCACGCCTGAATTAACTATTGTAAGTAAACGATTGTTTTTACCTGTTTGTGCAATGTATACCGTGTTACTGTACTTCCATTATATCTCTTTTCACTGTAAACGCACACACACCCCTGAGAAGAACACTACCTAATTTCGCATTCCTTATATGTAGGTATGTAGATAGGTTTCGAATAAATTTAATCGAATAAACTTTATATCCACTGTTTATCATATTATGAACAGCAACTTATATGAATTGCATAAGTGGTGATATTGTAAATAAACAGTGTTTTAAAAAAGAACAAAACGCCCTCGTTACTATAATAGGATGCGGTATAAACACTCGGAGAAACAAGTAGTTTTTATAACCGCTCCTTACACGGATAGGGTAATTATCACGTTCGCAGCCATTATGTAATGTCCATTCTATAAAATCGCGACAACTCGTTTAGCCCGTCTTGTTCAAGCTTAGCTAGGGCTGCTAAATTACTTACGAGTACTTGTCTTCCTTCATTTTAGATTGATTTTTGGGGGCCAACCACCACCGCTTACAGCAGTATTATTATAATATTATTTCAGTGTAGGAAAGAGATGAAACTCTATAGGACCCATAGCTCCATCTCTTTCCCCAGCGAAGTAAGATTAAAATAATACTGCTGTAAGCGGTGGTGACAGGCCCCCTTTGATCACATTATAACTTCAAATATAGTAAAATAAGAATCATTTCAGAGTAATAGTTTTTTTAATTTCCCAGTGTAAGGCATAGGAAATTACAAAAAAAAAACATTGTTAATAACTAAAAGGTAGAGAAGTAGTAGTAATGATCATTTTCATTATAATAAATAATGTTAGCGTCAAGGTCCATGTAATTTTTTACGAGCTGCTTGTATAAAAATATTTTGATAAAAATTTACATTATTACATTTACAATTCCAATGCTGACTGCGAGTTGTAGCATTGACAATCAAATCAATGTTTTGCAAACTTACTTTATAAGCCAGCCCTGGTCCACCACGTGGTGATAGGACAGCACCTGTTAGCTAAATATATCTAAGCTGTTGCAATCAGCTCGAGCATCTGCCTGCATAGATTATTACGCAATAACTCTATGCCTTTAAGTGTGCACACCAGTCCAGATGTACACAAGGGAGCTATGAACTTGTGACCATTTTATGGACTACTTATAAGATGATATTGACCGGATAAATAAATAAATTGATACGAATACAACGTTTATATATATTGCCATAACATATAATTTAATGAGCAATTTATATGGTGGAATAATTGGTTATCGCAGGGTTTATTCTTTATTGAAAGTGTATTGTTTTATTTTATTTGATTAGAACTTTGCTCGGCATATTTTGGAAGAAAAAAGTTTTTTGAAAAGTTTACGATTGCTAAGTGAAAATGGAAGGGTTTATGGGATTTTTTATAAAAGCCTTTAACTCTTTTATAAGTAATTCACAAGCGAGAAGGATATCATAGTCAGACATATTTAGATCATATTTGACCATCACTTTGAAGATGACAGATGAGGTGGGATGATGAATGACGAATGAACTACTTTACGTAAATGTTAAAAATAATTCGCTAGAAATCTTTAATGAAAATTATCTATAATTAGGCTTCGTGTTAACAGCGTGCGAGTAAAATAAATGTATCTTACCGCGTGAACAGCATTCATTTACGTGAACACTTGTAATATACTAATTAAGTCCGGGCCAGTTGTGCAAGGTAATCACAAAAACTACGGTGGTCCGAAGATCGTGAGGCAAAAATGCAGCAGACCTGTTATTTAAATAGAAATAATGCGATTCTAAGTGTTAGCTAATGACTTAACAGAAACTTTTTCTTAGTTATTGTAAACGTTCTATGCGTGGGTTCACCTTTCGATGTAAGTAAATGGATTACTTATATATAGAGAGTAAAGTCAATTTTACGATATTAAAAAACGTCCATTAAACTGATATGAAACATGTAAAGAAAGCTATAAATTGCATTAATTTTATGACAGCAATTTTAATCAGATAATTTTTAATTACAACTTTATTAGAATACATTAGCTGTATCCAGTAAATAGATTAAAATGGGGTAATATTTTTGCGATTCTGATACAAATATAGATACTTTTTTTGTAGAATATCAACAAAGTAACGTGAGCTTTTAAGTTTCAAGATAATTTTAATATTTTCATTTAAAGTTAACAGTATTATTTAAAAACCATTACATTATGATACGTAACGCGATATATTTAAATGGTTTTATATGAGAATTTATTTGAATTCGCATTGAGTTTTTCCCAGCGGCGCGTGCGCTTAATTGTGAGCCCGCATCCACTGATTGACGTAGGACTTTGGCGACTACAATACCGTTACACTTTCCACTGACACCCTAACTTAATGCAATACTTGTTAAAGAGTATTAACCCGCCAATTGTTGAGTCATTTATCATCAGCAGCTTCGATAGGAAAAGTGTTTTTGAGAAAAAAGTATTGGCATAATGTGTTTTCTGTTATTTTTTAGGTTTCAACTTTCTACGCAACTGAAAAACGTAGGTAGGTACATTACCTATAACTGTCTTCTGTCATTGTTTTCATTCCCAAAAATGTCCTTGCAATGTAATAACCTTGCACTTATTAGATACATACTTACCTACACAAGATTAGTAAGTAGTATTAACTTTAAAACATGATATTGCTGAAATGTTGCCTTTCAGTATGAAATCATAGTTGTAAAAATACAATTTCCATGTTGATATATGTTAATTCAGCACTAATGTTATTAATTCCACCAAGTATAGCTTTACTTAAACTTACAAAGCATTTAAGTTAAGATATCAACTAGTTCCGATTAAAAATAAAACCGGCCAAGTGGGAGTCGGACTCGCGCACGAAGGGTTCCGTACCATTATCTATAAAAACGGTTTCTGTTGTAACTATGGGAGCCTTGAATATTTGTTTTATTCTGTTTTTTAGTATTTGTTGTTATAGCGGCAACAGAAATACATCATCTGTGAAAATTTCAACTGCCTATCTATCACGGTTCATGAGAAACAGCCTGGTGACAGACAGACAGACAGCGGAGTCTTAGTAATAGTGTCCCGTTTTACCCTTTGGGTACGGAACCCTAAAAAGCAACTCTAGTGTAAACTGGTTTAGTGATAACTATAATCTAATTTGGTGATCTTGATGACATGACATGATACATAGAGCTCAGTTGGCTTGTGACAGGAAGGTGGGTAGTCACACTGCCCAGGTGGTCAGGCGAGCCACCCGGCACACGACGCATCTTGCACCCTACGTGGATGTATCATCCTTTGGTATCCCGGGCTGATCTTTGAACCGAAGTCTATTAGTTTATGGGCAGACAAAAACAGCATACAAAAAAGTTTTAGATAGAAAGTTGTATCATCATCATTAACAAGTCACAGTCAGGAAAGTTGTTTATCAAATTGATACACTACGCCAATTTTCCATTTCATACAACTGTCAAAGCAAGACAGTTGTGATTTGAATTTACGGACAATTTAAGTTGGCTGTCAATTTGATAAACAACTCATTTCCCAGACTTTACCTAGCTGTAGATAATATTATTTTTAACAATTTTAAATGCCTTGTAAAAATCGTATTATTAAAAATATGGCAGTAGTTACACATAGGCAATTTTGTAGTAGGTTTGCCCCACGTTGGCCCATTATATCAATCTGCCTAGCCTTTTCCCAACTATGTTGTGGTCGGCTTCCAGTCTAACCGGCTGCAGCTGAATACCAGTATTTCACATTCAGCGACTGTCTATCTGACCTCCACAACCCAATTAACCGGGTAATACGATACCCATTGGTAAGACTGGTTCTCAGACTTTCGGGCTTCTGACGACCCATAAAGACTATCAAAGACCCACAAATGACCGGAGGAGTCTCGATATGTAAAGATGGTTACCCATCCACGGACCAAACCCGGTAAGCGTAGCTTGACCTGATGGATCTACCAGTGTGTCTGTTATTATTTAGCCCAATATGAAATTATTTGCATGCATTTATCGAATTCTGCCACACGTTGGTCTTATTCTTGGCCAGTTTAAATGAAGCGCAAACTCAACACAACAAACTAACTTAAAGGCTTCAGTTAAACAAATATTTACGAGACAATAGTTGTTAGTACTGAACATTTAAATAGGCCCTTAAAAATCCAATTATGTTCTTAGAAACTAGTAGAAAATACTCTGTGGTCGAAACTAAATAGCTTCAGGCATTAACTAAATATTCAAAGTTCGTGTTACGTACCGAGGGCAATTTCTTTATAAATACCATAGAGACATAATGGTCAGTTTGTGGTCAGGAGCCATAAACATTTTGCACCTTTCACGCTCTTAAATCATTCCTTTGTCTATTTTTATGGGATATAAAATTTCACTTTTCATTGTCTATGACTATTTGCTGTAAGTACCTACTGCCTATGTATGCATATGTGTTGATTCAGAATAGGGAAGGATTCAAAATAAAAAGGTCAGAAAAGATCATCATTTTTTTAGTAAAATAATATGAGATTTTAAACCATTTTACTCTATACGGATAGAACATAAAATGGTATAGAGGTTTTAATTTGAAATGATTTATTTATTATCCTTTCTGGATAACCCACATTTTCTTGAACATTATTTCCAACAATGTAATCTTGTGTAACATACCAGAAACACATTTTTAATTGTTATCAAAACACTAGCAAGGAAAGGTAGTTAGCCACTAGTCACAGCAGTGCTTACGGTATCTGGAAAAGGCTTTTCCTAATTACTTGGGGTGTGTTTTGTTTGGTGCTATCGGCGTGTAACGAGCCGCAAATGGGTGCGATCGCGCGATCATGCGGGCTGCCCGCCCTTCGCAGCCGCCCGCCCCCGCCACCCGCCCCCGCGCCCCCGCGCGCCTCAAAGGCCTTTGTACGTGTGCTGCATTAAGACACGGTGATGAGCGGAGCGTGTAACTTATATTGATTTGTTAAAAGGCTTGTCACTTTCCAAGGTTCGAGCGATGGTCAAACTCGCATGCTAGCGGTTGCAGAAAATCTTCTGTTACGCTTCATTATCATCATCATGTCAGCCGAAAGACATCCACTACTGGACATAGGCCTCCCCCAAGTACCGCTGTTATGCTTGCAACTATTTATTTATTCTAGTCACTAGTAAGGATTTTTTTAAATTTTTGTAAGGTGAGAAGTGTACCTAATCATTTACTTTAAATAATACTTTTAAATAAGCTCTTCTTTTTATTTTATTAGATATTCTGATGCCGGTAGTACACCTTCGCCGCGAAACCATAGCAGCGAGACCGCAGTATTCCGCTAATCGAATCGGATGCGAGTAGAAGAACATGACGCTAGTAGGTTCAATTGAACTATTGCGGTTTCGCTGCTATGGTTTCGCGGCAGAGGTGTGCTACTCGCCTGAACGCAAAATATGAATCGCACCACGGTTAGTCTGTGGCATTACCTACATAATATGACATAGCCTTTACTTGAAGATAAGTATTTTCCAATTTCTTTAGGTGGATGAAAATAATTATTGTACAAGCGACAAAAAAAGTTGTCATCGTGAGTCTGATAAAAATCGACAAAATCGCTTCCGCACATCACCGTACCCTCAATATAAACAGATAAGCACGGCAGTGGTAGCAGCGGAATCTCGCGTCTATCCTTGTTAATGAGTTTATCTCACATGTGGTGTAATTAGCCCATTGAATGTGGCACAAGGATTACTACGAGGTGCGCGGTCAAAGCTTGTCTCTTTAAGCAAGTCTTTTTGTCTCTTTTTTTAAATATTTTCACTTTCATAACGTCATTTTTCAAAGAACATCCATCACGTGGAAATCTCTTTCGTGTTCCTACTGAAAACTAGTTTTATAAGCGATAAATGATATTTATTTCTGTAAATTATTTAGAAAAAAAACAAACACTATAACACGTAACAAAAGATGAGGTCGGTGTTTCCTATCCGACTACTCCAAGCAGAAAAATGGAAATATTTTAGAGGTCAAAGTCTCTTTTAAAGTCCGGACATAATCTTGGTCAGTACATAAGAGGACCATGTAGTTTGTAGTTTAGTGTCTGAAATGGTATGGAAAATTAGGCAAAAAATTTTTTTATTTTTATAAAATATATAATTATGAAATTATGCATATTATTATTATTCATGTATTTCGACTGTAAAAGACATTATCTTTGTTTTTCTAGTGTTGACAGGAAGTGAAAAGTTCTAATTACAAATATGTTTTCATTAATGACTACTGTCTACATACTTTGTTTTAATTACGTATGATACACATTTAACTTGTAATCTTTGTCTTTCCTATATAACGTGCTTCGATTTCCAGCCCTGCCATTGGTCGGTAGTTGGCGGAAAATCGATCGCGCTCTATGTAGGTTGACTGCTACACAATAGACAGATAGGTAGGAAGGTATATGCACTATGTAATGTACGAAGTCCCTCTTATCGTTTCGTCATTGGTTTTTAACATAAAGTTTTATTGACAAATTCCTATGTATTTTCCCTCCTTATTTACATAAGCGAGTTCAGATTTAACAGTGAAGTTTTTTAAGAATACTTTTTGTAGTGCGAATAGCAGGTTTTTTAGAATCGTATTTTCTTTCAATTTCCTTGTAGATCACTCTCCTTTTGGTTTCGAACTTAAATTACGCCTAAAACAATAAACAGACCAAATAAAAAACCAAGACAGAGCGCTGTCAACAGTGACGTGAGGTCGGTTTCGTAAACATGTGTGCACTTAGTTTGGTGTAGTTTGATTGTAGTGTCATTGTAAATAGTTGTAAATGCGTGTGTGTGAGCGTGTATGCACAGAGCGGTGGTGTAGTTTTAAAATGCTTCACTGTATTGTTCGCAGCGCTCCGTTTTGGTTTTTTATTTGGTCTGACCTAATAAGATATCTTCTATCTAATAATATATTATTAGAAATATATTCATACGAGTATATTATTATCCTAATGCAAGGTAAAAGCCTCTTCTCATACAGAGAAGGCACGAACACAGATCACCACGCTTGCACAAACCGTGTTGGCGATTTCATAACAAATCCAGTTCCAGTTTCCTCACGATGGTTTTTCTTTCATAATTTCTAATAATGCTTTAAAAATATCATGAGCTTAATTTGCTAAAAAGTAGCCCCTTAACAAAACCAACATGCCTCGATATTATGACGATTTATACGATACTTCCATCCTCATACATGGAACAATTATGTAAATGACTCGCTGCAATATGGTCTGTGAATTGCCTCGCTATCTGACCATCCTATCGACACGCGAGTTTTACTAATTGTACGAGTATGCTGCCGTTATTGCTCTATGCTTTTATAATAGCTCATTGTTTAATATTGTTTTTAATTGAGAACAATATTGGACTGATAAGTAAGACATCAAGTACTATTAAGATGTCTTTAGATAGTGTTTTTTGGCATGCAAAAGAAAACGTAAAAATTCAGCAAACATTTTTTTTTAAATTTTGTTTCCATGTCTTGTTGTTAGTATAATCAGCCTATAATGTTCCCACTGCTGGGACATAGGCCTCCTCTCTTCGAGACGGAGTGGGCTATAATCCACCACGCGGGCCCAGCGCGGGTTCGTAGATGTCAAATATCTACGAATTTTTGGTTCTAGGACATGCCGGTTTCCTCACGATGTTTTCCTTCATCGTTTTGACTGCTCTCAAAACGATGAAGGAAATTATCGTGAGGTGATGAAAATATTTACTCAAAGTAAAGCGCCTGCCTGGGTTCGAACTCACGATCAACTCTTAAGTCAGGGCTGTTACCACAGCTTTCTGCCGTGTAATAGGGTCTTGTAATTGTAACTAAAAATTACTTATAAGTCCGCAATAATATTGTGCTTTGTCAAGGTAAAATGTAAATATTTCAAAAAAGACTACCCAGCTACATACAATCCTCATGAAATCATATTCAAAACAATCTGCCATTCGTGCCAACAACATTGACCAGCGAACAAGCTTTGTTTGCACTCACCGGAGAATTGCGGATGACCACAACGAGGCCTTGACAGTTCAAGAAGCCTCTCCTCCTATCCCCAAGGGTCCTTGCTCCTGATTTACAGTCACCGAAAACCGCAGGGATTCAATGTGCCTTTGTTGCAAACACACTTTTATTGAATAATAAAATATTTCCACAAAATGAAACAACTTTATAGGTCATAATTCCCTTTTAACGACCGCTGTTATGAAAAGTTTTGCTGTTTTAGAAATAATCTTTTGTATACTACTAGTTTATTCCCTCGAACTTTCTAGTGATGTCTTTTTTTTTTTTTAATTTGTATTCTTTATGGCACCTCTTTAGGTTATGAGCTATCCGAATATCAAAATATATTTGGCTTAGGTCTAGAGGAAGGCGTGAAATTTTTTTTGCTGTTACAATTTGTATAATACATAGATTAATATTGGGTTAGTTTATTCTTTCGTTGAAAGTTTACTACCGAACAAGCGAGCTTTAGTAGTTTTGATATCTGCATTGCTATTCTGTAACCATCTCACCGTGAACACTGAGGTGAAGTGAGCGTGGAGTGAGCTGTCATTGTCATCGATACCTACTGATGCTAAGGCAGTGACAGTTCACATGAAGCTCACTTCACCTACATTTTCACGGTGAGATAGTTACAGAATAACAATGCAGGTCTGAATTATAGTTCAGGTAATTCTACCTAATAGGCCGCTATACAATTAAAAACTACTAACGATTAAACAATGACATCAGGAACATTAAATTAGTGGCGTGACGATAAAAACATAAAGGTAAAACACATTCGTGCTGAAGATACCATCGTTTGGTAAAACGCGAACACGGAGATAATGACTCGATGAATAATAATGAGATCTGTAAGTGTGAATCACCAAATATATTTAAATTGTTATCAATTAAAAGCAATATAATAGCGATTTGAGTCGCGTACCCTGGCCATATGGCGTACCGCACGGGCTAACGTGGGCCCATGAAGTTAGCGGTTCACTACCACGGAACACGCTTTCATAGTAATGTCGTTTGTGGTTCTACTTACTTGCAAATTTTGTTTGTGGAGTATCTTTTGTAGGAAAGTTATAGCGTCACAAGCCCAGTAATGG
This sequence comes from Lithophane leautieri, assembly GCA_949152455.1. Taxonomy (NCBI): domain Eukaryota; kingdom Metazoa; phylum Arthropoda; class Insecta; order Lepidoptera; family Noctuidae; genus Lithophane; species Lithophane leautieri. The sequence continues at coordinate 7,436,369 of OX424462.1, read as the reverse complement.
CTTTGATATAGCTTAATAAATGCGAAAGTGAGTTTGTTCGTTTGTGACGGTTTCACTCTAAAACGGCTGAACGGATTTAGATTAATTAATTTTGGCACATGAGTAAACCATGACCTGGATTAGGAGATAGGATACTTTTTATCCCGATATTCCCACGGGATCGAAACTTACACGGGTGAAACCACGGGGCGTAGCTAGTAGGTAATAAGACTGCTTCATTGGTGTAATATTGTCGCAAGCGCTACTGCTGAGCATGAGTTCCTGGGTTCGATTCCCGGGTCGGGCAAAGTGTTATTGAGTTTTTTCATCTGGAATTTCCAGTAGCAGCCCGCGAAGTCTGGATTTGTGCCCGGTTGGTGGTAATAGGCTCGCCCCTTATTACATAGGACTTAAACATAACAGGCGAAAAGTGGGTGTACTAATAGGTACACCTCTACCTAACCCTTCGGAGAATTCAGGCGTGATGTTATGATATAGGTAATAGAGTACCTATACCTAGGTATTGTGAACGAACCAAAATAGTAGGTATAGTGTTAATGGACCCAAAAAAATCAACCCACAAGTAAAAGACAGATTAGGGTTGCAACTGAAGAAAATAAGGGATGGCTCCTGCAAGTTATCGATTACTGTCACCTCATCCGCTCATTCACTGGCCTCAAACTTGATGTAAATTTGTCGGGCTCAATTGAAGTTAAAAGGAATGCTCGGAGGGTGAGGATCGCTACTACCGCCAGCTGACGCGAGGTGTGAGGGAATGCAGCCCTCCGTCGACACTCGACGACGGATGCACAATTGATGGTCAAATAAAAAAATGCATGTTGATGTTGATGGCATGGACGTGGGAGGGCCACTTATAATAACCATTTTAGGACAGATAGAAATTATGTGAAGATAGAACACGTAATATAAAATGGAATAATTTAATTGAAAATTCAATGCTATCATATAAATTGTGTTAACTTTAACACCATATTGCAATGTTTATTTTTCGTTATAAAACCTACCAGGCTAAGATATTTTTGCGGGAAAGTCCGTAAGGGATACCGGGACCTTGGCAACAGGCAAATGAAGGAACACGGGTGGGTTTTAGTCAGTAAAAGTCCGACACACCCTTCCGCTCCGCCCAGAGCGGGAGAAGTAATTGGATGATTTACCATCTTCAAAAAAAAAGAAAAAAAAAGTTAGTATTTCTCCCATAATCTATCTTCATTCAAGATAAAATTAAATGAAGTTATTAAAATATTAATTGAGTTTTTAACTAACAATCTCATAAAAATTATGGAAATAAATAAAACCACCCTGTGCCACACATCTGGAGTGAATAAATAAAATATTCTAACACACATTTCCCTATATTAGTAGTTTAGTAAAACAAATGTGTTGCCAGCAGTAAGTAGTGGCGGTGAAGGAGGGTGAACCTCATGAATGTAAAGCAAACAGATAATATGAACGGCTTAGCCTCCCCTCTGATAGCGACGATTGTTCACAATTGATGTTATTACATGTCTCTAAGTGTTTGATGTTCTTGTGTTGCCTGTGGTTTATGAAAAAAAAAAACAGAAAGTTAAAGGTGACATACCGTTAATGTAGGGCGTCGAAATAATTATAGGCATCAGTTTTTTCAATATCATTTCCTCCAAATCGTTGAAACAATACTCGATAGTTCGTTTCAATAATAACCTAAAACACAAACAAAGTTGTTTTTGATGACCTAAATGTGCCAAAGTTCTTAAAATATTTAAAAGCAAAAAGTGTGTTGCTTTTAAAATACTACGCCATACATAACCCAATAAATAAAACGTCAATCGTTAACATTTAGTAACTAATTGGATTGTACCTACCTAGACAAAACCCCTTTATTACCGTAACCTCAGTTAAATTGCCACCAGAACATTATATTATGTCAATACTACCTGGGATGCACGGGTGCACGTGGCAGCGACAGCTGGGCTGATATAATCTTGTTGGGGACATCGCAATACGCCGATAAATGCATTAGCATTGTGGGTGGTTGAACTTGTCACTGCCTGCTATTGCAATTGCTATTTTGCTAAATGTAAATAAACAAAAACAAATAGTCATGCTAACAAAATAACATGACGATCATTCTGAATGAAACTAATTCTGTTGTTCTAATTTTGAAAATAACTTTTTATTTTTTTGAGGTCGAATCAGTCTGGCCATAACGTAGAGACTGGAGCGATGACTTTTTTGAATTTAGATTTTGGATTTGACTTGATTGAGAATATCAGGAGTATTTAAATAAAACTTCGTCTTAACTTCTTAAAAAATAAAACTCGTTTCTTTTGTGGCGCCAAAATAAAAACAATCAGAATATCGGTTTGATATGAATTTAAAAAAAAATTGTTAATGTTTGTTTGTCATTTAAGATCAGTTGAGCTATTTTATTAAATCTATTTATTTGGTGTTTGACGTGAAATTCTTCAGGTGCGTAATCATTAGATATATCCATTATTTACTAACACAGCGCGAGTTTATCACGAAGCTTTGAATTTATAGTAATTGAAACTAGTTCTTATACTTGTTGTAAAAAGGCAGCTTATATCTATTAGTATACACTGTGCAGTGTATTGAACTAGGATGTAATAGAAAAGTCTAGATTTAGTTACTAGTAGCATGGGAACGCAGCTGCGGTGACACCTGCTTGCGAGTTCTAATGCCGCACACGCAGAATCTCAATCGCATTAGAATTTAAAAGTCGTAAATAAAAAATATCGACGTTTTCTATTAACAAGTGACAACATTACGCATATTTCGTTTATTTCATAAAGTCACTTATAAATTACATTTTTGAATATTCTAATATAAAATATTATGCATTATTATTACATTATTTACTTTTTAATGTTGGTCGAGCAGGAGCGTGTACGGGTAAAAATAAAAATGTGTAAGGATACAAATAAATTAAGTGTTTTTTAAATTAAAATCAGTGTTTTTGCAAGCAATACTAGCAAACACATATCGTCTTATAATGTCATAAGTTATTCGTTGGATCCTACGTAATATTTTACTTCAGAAAACTTTTAACTTCAAACATATTCAAATTATCACAATGCACGCTGGGAAATGAAAATATCTCAAAAATAAATCACCCAGAAACAAAAACAAACAGATAAATAAAGGTCAAAACATCATTGTTAACTTTTTGCGCATAGATTGAAATATAAAAGCGGTTTTAATTGCTGGGGATTATGAGAACTTTCATATTAATTACCCCCTAAATGAGCATAAATTTTCATCGCTAAAGAAAAAAGGGTTGAATGTACTTGAGGGCTATTGTTTTTCGTCTATAAATCTAATGTATTGTAATTATACAGTTTAATGTGTGACAGTCTTTTTGTCGTATGTAAATGAGTGTAGAGTGGAGTGGGGTGGGAACGGAACAGCCCCGACAATATTGGAGCGCGGCGGGATGCCACTTCACTGCCGAGGTTAGGGACTACGCTGTTATTATGTATGGATTTAAACACTCGAAATTTTTGATTAGAAAATCGTGGTCTTCTGATGGAGTTTCAGATAGATTATGAATTTGCGCACAGTACCTAAGTATTTTTGTGTCGGTAAACTAACACACTATTATCGTATCAAATAATATCATGTTTGAATTTATCGGCTTCGCCCGCGTGGATGTCGGAAATTATCCCTCGGAAACGTAAGCTACTACCGTAACGCGCACGCCATTGCCAGTAAGCTCTCAGTCGGCATGATTTTTCCGACATCTTCAACAATTATCGTCATATTTCAGCCAATTTACACAAAACCATAAATAATTATACACATAAACCTTCTTCATGAATCTCCATCCGTCCAGAAGTGAAAACCGTATCAAAATTTGTTCGGCAGTTTTTGAGTATATCGCGTTTTTGTATATCGTGTAACTTTATTTTTGGTCTATTTTCTATATTTATACGTGTCGCTGAGCTGGTAACAATATAAAAAGTTGTATGTAATTGATTATCATTCATCATTAACCTTCTTTCCTACCAACCTGCATCAATAGATTGTAATGCCGGGGCTACATTGTCGCGTTATCACGAACTTACTTCGCGCGCTCTCTGTTGCTCAATGAGACTTCGAGCGGTGTGCGAGAGAGAGCGCGCGAAGTAAAGTTCGTGATAACGCGACAATGTAGGGGGGGCATAACTGGTAATGTAATCACGTTTAACTGGCAATGTAATCACGTTTGTTAATTATCTAAGTACCCTGCATACTTTCAGTGATTCTCAAAGACATCACTTTAAAGTATTTCAGAAAAAAAACCCACTAAATGTTATAGTCTTGATTAGGAAATAATTTAATTACAATAGGATATTACCACCATTATTGAGTAACGAAATCATACTCCGATCACTTACAGGCCAAATAATTAACAATGAATTAAATAAGCCCCTAGTTTTATATGTAGCTCTTGAGCCATAAATACTGTAGAGACGTATTTCTATAACTTGTAAGCAATTGTAAGCATTGTGAGCATTGTTTCGAGCACAAAGCGTAAGTAGCCACTCTAGTATGAGAAACTGTTGCTTTACCGCGAGATCGCGTGTGGGAATGTGGGTAGTTTAGTATTGCTACTGGTTACTTATTAGATCTTACTGACTGCTTGGGGTTAAAGCCATACATTTTTGACATCATTTATGAATAAACCCGCTTATGTTTAATTTTGAGATCTTCTTTGCATTTGCCACTTTTGTAGGTAATTAAAAGATAGAAATGCGATTCCACTTACTTTTCATCATTTAGATAGTATTTGGTAGGTCAAAACTTTCAAAACTTGAGTTTTCTTCCGAAACTTAAGTAGTTTTCAGATTTTTGAATATAATATTAATATGGAATATTTCACAATCGCAACTTAAGATCTGTCGACATGAAAAATTAAAAGTAATTTATTCAAACTAGGCTGAGAATCAGCACTTTTCGAACGTCAACATTGCATAAGAGAGTCCCCCAAAACGACCACCCTTCACCACTTCCTAGTGCTTTAGCTGGGAAGAAGAAGTGGCGCAACAAACTCCCCATCAGCACAGCTGTCTGTTCAGTTATTTCTATAATTCTAAAAAAAGTATGCAAAATCATTTACATTAAGCAACATAAAATATAAATCTAATTATTAGCCATAATGGCAGCTAGCACACGCCAATATACCACCCAAAAGAATAATAATAATAAAAAAACGAGAACTTTATGTACTCAAGCAGAAATAAAATAAATGTAAACATAAATTAACTAAATAAAAGCCTCCAGGCACAAAGGGCGAGCCCGCTTACATATAGCTATTTAACGCTGTAGCTGGAAGCTGTAAAGCAAACGGTACCTACTTATTAATTTTCTCTTCCAACGGTCATTTCTTTTTTAATGCTGATATGATCTTCGACCATTATACCGAACCCAGCTTCCGATCATCATGAGATCCTAATATACAAATCGGCATTCAATAACAAAGTATTAAAATAGCATTTGAGCAGTCAATTAGGCGGCAACATATCGTGGATGGAGATACCGCGATGGTGGTCCATTGTGGGCAGGCGCCCCGTGGCTGCCACGTCGGCCACTCGTGCCCATACAATGCAACGACAGTGTTTCCTATTTTATAACTGTTGCTTTTACTGCCGCTCCGATGACTGCACTTAGAGGTCGTGTTTTGTGGGAAGTTGGCATTATAAAAACATATTTTATTGTACTTGACGCTATAGACGAAGTACCAAAATCTGATATAAAAAAAAAAATTACGTATTGTTTTGCCTTTAAAGTTAATTTCATAAATGTCAGTGTGATTTCAATACACCACTATTCTGCCAATAATTTATTTGCCCATTAATTTAACCCTAAAGCTGCAAAGATTCTGTCGATAAAAAATATCGTTAAACACTTGAGTGTAAACTGTAAATCATAATAAGAAACGGCACCTTATCAACGTTATATCAAACGGTAAGATCTTATATATAAAATAATGGCAAACAACCGGCGACCTCCCGACTGCTCCCAACTGTGGATCTAGTGGCTTGTTACTTCACACCGTTGTCAAAGAGTTGGGTCGCTCGGCTAGTGATCGAGCTGATAGATAAGTGCGTTCTCACCTCCCCGTGGTCGCAGGCGCAGTCTCCGCGTCGCGAAAGGGTTCGCCGAATAATTGCAACAATCAATTTGAAGGAGCTATCGAGCAATTTGTATGGTATTTGTGCGGGCTGTCACCCGCTGATGCTATCAAACGCCTCGGGGAGCCAATGGGAAATGTTTTTAGTAGTAACTTTCTCACACCTCAAGTACCTAATTAAAATGGCTAGGAGCCTAGGGCGCCCTTGAGTAGTTTCCGAATATGTTGTAACGCGATTAATTTTATTCATACACCACTTATGGTTACGGGAACCGAGGTTTTGTGGTATTCACAGACGATGGTCAAGCAAATGTTATCTGACAAAAAGCGTTTTCTAATTAATTATTTCAATTTTCCATGGAAGCGTAGAAACCATGCATGATTAGGTAAAACAAAATAAAAGCTGTCAGTCAACCTAATTGATACTGATCTACTATCTAATCCATCAGGTGCGCCATAGAAAGTGTCCCACAACTAAGTTGCCACTTACCAAGAATTCCGTCGCCGACTATAACTCACCTCGGAATCCATAATAAGACATAAACATCAGCTCGTTGCAATATGTCACCGTGTAACAAAGCGCTGCGGTAACGGTCCGCATCATTTGTCTGCCCTAACCCTGTTATTTATGATCTCCTGCCGAAGAAGGAGGACAAAAACGAGACTGCTGTTAAATATTTGCCCTGAGACAAGAGGGGGCGATAATTCGAGGCTATTATGACGTCATTTCACGCCCTTTGTGAGGTCGTCACGGCATGTCATCTGCTCCTCGAGACGCCTGCCTCGACTATCTCTCGATTAAATCTATTGTGTCATTTTTTCAGTGAGCGCAAGTCGGATGCGCCACCGACGATGATTTCGGCCCGTTCGCTTGTTCGCTCGACTTCGCTATAAAAACACTCGAGGAGCTGCCCTATTGTCTCGTGGCCCTTTTACGAGCTCCGTTTTGTGACGCTGTTATTGTTTGCGGTTGATAAACATCTCGCCACTAGGTAGGTAGGGATCATCGTCACTTTTACCGGTGGTTTACATTATTAGAGCTCCTCCGGGTTTGTTTGTCAATTATTGTTGTACTCAATGGTTGTTTGGGACGTCATTTTTTAGGATGGACTTAATGAATACGGAGTTGTTGGCATTCACGAGGGATTTGCCGTTGAATGTGGAATCTGCTTTCAAACAAGATCCGACGTTGGCGGCTGCAATTGATAAACTTTGCAGTGGTGAGAGGAAACTAATGGGTGCTGCTGGAGTTGTACTGCTTCCGGAACGAAAGTTAGAGTTTAGTGAGGTCCAGCAGCTTTTAAAAGGGTCCGTAAATGAAAAAGGTAAATCAAAACCAATATTCATCTGCATATACCTACCTAGTCATGTCAATTTGCCTCAGTAGTAAAAACGAATAACTTTCAGCTGCCCTCAAGCCTTCATACGTCCTATTGAAGGAAACCAATGACGTAAGGAAGTCTCTTATAAAAAAAGTTGAAGATATTCTTACCGACATCAATAAATGCGCTGAAAACGGAGACACGCCCAAACTTGTAATCAGAAATCAAAAACTTTGGAGCAATTGCATTTATGATTTAGATAGGTAAAATTAACATTCGGTACCTATTGTAATAATATAATTTACTAGTTTCCGCCCGTGACATCGCCCGCGTGAAATTATCGGCGCCTGCGCTATTACTTACATTTTTGCTTATAGCGTTCTTTCAGACTTTCTTGTTGCTTGGCTCCTAGCGGTCGTAGCGTGATGTTAAGTAGCCTACCTATAGCCTTCCTCAAGAAATAGGCTATCAAATGCAAAAAGGTTTTTTTGTCAAATCTGATTGGTAGTTCCAGAAATTAGATATAGAGATAGCGTGTTCAAACAAACAAACAAATTTTTTCATCGTATATGTATTAAGTAAGTATAGATTGAAAATTATGATAAATTTTTAACATTATTTCAGAGTAACTTTAAAATCGTTTAATGAAGCGAAGAAGACAACGCTTTGTTATTCCAGTAGCGAAGACAAAACAAGATTTAATATTATTGTTTTTGTGTTAACAAAAGTGCATGAATTGCTTTCTAAGAATTTAACTGTCACCAGGCGGTAAGTATCAGAAGCAATATAAAATTATGGTAAGCACGGGCATAACTTAAAACTGTGTATAAAAAATCGGCCAAGTGCAAATGAGACTCGCACACGAAGGGTTCCGTACCATCGTACAATATTTAGCAAAAACGCCGTAAAAAAACACGTTTCTTGGCCCTCATTAATTTTTAACTTTATTTAATTTTTATTTAGTATTTGTTGTTATAGAGCCACTAGAAATAAACAATTTGTGAAAATATCTACCTATTACGGTTTATAGATACAGCCCGCTGACGGTTAGACAGACGAATGGACAGCGGAGGTTAGTAATAGGGTTCCGTTTGGCACCCGTCGGGTACGGAACGGGTATACTTATTACTGTTTTTCGGGATGGAAAATGTAGCTCTCTCAAAAAAAAAATAAGTTTTCATTCTGAAGTTCCGTACCTACCAAAATTCAAATACCCTTTTAATTTAGTACTTTATTAAGGAAACTATCATACAGTCAGCCAGGGTAATTGAAAACAGTATCTGCAATCCCAATCTCAGTTGGGTTTGACATGCATATTACATTCAAAGACGTTAATCAATACCTGGCACTCATCATCTGTTTAGCCTTTTCCCAACTACGTTGGGGTCGGCTTCCAGTCTAACCGGATGCAGCTGAATACCAGTATTTTACATGAAGCGACTGCCTATCGTACCTCCACAACCCAGTAACCGGGTAATACGATACCCCTTGGTAAGACTGGTTGTCAGACTTTCGGGCTTCTGACGACCCGTAACGACTGTCAAAGATCCACAAATGACAGCCGGGACCAACGGCTTAACGTGCTTTCCGAGGCACGGAGGAGTCTCGATATGTAAAGATGGTCACCCATCCACGGACCAACCCCGGCAAGCGTAGCTTAACCTGAGGGATCGACCCGTGCGGCTGTTATTACGTAGCCACGAGCTCCTCCAATCAATCCTTGGCACAATAATTTGAAAACATTGTGAAAGCCATTTACTTTTAAAAGAGTAACCGTGGAGTTTCTTGCCGGCTCTTCTCCGTATAAAACGACCAGTTGAAACCGTGCTTCTGACGTTTCATAAGTGCCCACGTAGGTTTATGTGAAATAAAATATTTAGATTTTGACCTACTCCATTTTTTTATATACCCAGAGAGCTGTTCTATCAGAATGTGATGCGGCTTCGTAACCAGGCCAACTTGGACGTGGCTGTAAGGGATGTATGCTGCTTGCTGGAGACTCCTCCCTGGAGCCTGGGTATCGTGGCTACGGCTAAGGGTCTGATCGCCGGTCCTCTGACCATGCACCATCGGGATGGAAGTGTGGTTGATTGTACGACTTCTGGTGGTAAGCTATCCTATCTTTATTCTAATTGGTCAATAGCATGCATTGCTCCTTGGTCCAATTTCTAATTAAAATGCGTATCATATTTCTTGGAAGACCAAGAAAATAAGTTAAATTAAAATACTTAAATCCTTTATCACCATGATTATCTTTGTGTGAAAATGAAAAGTTCATTACGATATCTAGTGCGAAAAAAAAAACGAACATCAAAGGACCCGAAAGTCAATTTTGCGAATATTTCGAAAAAAATTGGTGTAAAAGAAAATGACGTGAAAATGACTACGAATGCTTTACAAGATTTCCATTATACTGATTTTCGGAACCTTTGACAGCTAATAATTATTTTTCGCATATGTTGTCGTTAAGGACTTTGCACACAATATTTCTAATAACTAAATAAAGATAATCTCGGTGAGAATTCTTCACTAGGATTTTTGTGTTGATTAGCTGATGGTGTGTTAGGTTGTAAGTGTGGTGGTTTTCGGTAGACTCATGGTGGGTTTCTCCAATAATATTGATGAATGCCTATTTTAATTCATGAGAGCCATACAAAGTGAAAATTTATTTTAAAAAATGTAGGTAGGGGCAATCTCCTACCTACATTTTTAAAAATAATTTTTCAGTTTTTAAGTTTTAAACTTACAAAGTGAAAATTTATTTTTACGCATTTTCGGATGTTATGTCAATCCTGTTGAATGTCGTTGTAGAACTAGGAACGCTTTGAAAACGATTGCCACTTGTAGGCCCTATGGTTTCTCAATTGTAATTTTATTTCATGTTTCTGCTACATTGAAGGAGTCTTAATCCCGCAAGATATTATTGGCATCAAAGAGTTCAAGTCTACTGCTAAGTACATTCTAGTCGTTGAAAAGGATGCCATCTTTCAAAAGCTGCTGGATGAAGGTGCACTGCTGAGATTAGGACCTGTCATTATTATAACGGTACTGTACTATTTATTCTTGTGTTATGAACTTATCAAAATTGTACCAATGAAACAAAAATCCGAAAAAATGCTTTACTTGTGTCATTTTGTTGTTCATCAAAATTCATCACAAAGATGTTTTTCAAAAGAGTTTATGTAAATGTTTAAGATACCTACTTGGTTGTATGTTAACGGGACGAAATTAGAAAAGTTACAATAAACGGGTCATTGTATACCTTAACAAATACCTATAGACTTTCCTGATAAGTATTCCGATAAAATACATAACAACTTATAACTAATTAATTAATAAAAATAACAAAATTATAATATACTATTTATTAGAAGTATTTCGCGAAAATTTACCTTCTAATCAGGGGGCCTAAAACGGCCACTTTGGCAGAATCATATTAGGATAATATTATGAATCATCGTAAAATGTCACAAACTGACAATTCATAATATTATCTGCGTATAGTTCATAATAGGCAATTCATCTGATTGACAGTTTTGTATGGAGATTCGTAAAATGGTCCACAAATTATGAATTGCTCTATTAAAGATTAATTTTAAATTAGATTTATTAATTTAAACTACGGTAATTTTATTAATTACGTCATTTTCATGTAGCAATATATTTACACCAAATATGAATTGAATTGAGTACATTGATTCAGCTATTATGTATCACCTTTGTGTGTCAAATTAGAGGAAATGGTAATGATCTGCTGGGAAATGAAATTTTAGGAAATGAATTGCTTTTAGAGGAATTGCTATTGTAGCCGTTTTAGGCCCCCAGACTATTGCTTACCAGCAAGAAAAGCCTGCCTACTGAACAACTCCAACTATTACACGTTCTATTTTAATAACAGACTATTCTACCTAAGCTAATATATTCAACATCCACTGTTCATAACATACCCATCCTTGTATCTGCCTAACAAGCAAACGAGATATAATTGCCGACGGCAAGTCCGATGATTTGCTGTAATCACACGATAATACTCTCGTTGCCATCGAACGGGATTTATAATAACGACAGCTGTTACTGCGTAAGCAGTATTTTTGCATATTGATGTTTAACGATAAACTGTGATAATTCTAATGTATTTTTTCCGATCGTTAGACGTTGGTTATCTTGAGCATAAGGTTAATTTGCATCTCTTGTTATAGAGACATATCAATGACCTACAACTTGTTACCTAGACATTACCAAAGCTAGCCATTACCATAGCCATTAATTACTAAGCTTACTAATTTGATTAAACAGTCACTCCACTCCTAATGATATCCGATAAGTATCTTCACCACAGAAGTTATTTATTTAATACTTCAAGCACACAGATGTTCAGAGGCGGAATTAGTAATTTAGTACACACGCGAAAGCGCGCGGAAACGACACATTAGTAGGTACTAATACTGAAAAAAAAAATCTAAAGATGTTTTTGTATGAGTGTTTTCTTTAAGGGATCTCGCACACTAGACACCCACGGCCACGACCAGTGGTCGCAGCGGCCAGGTAAACTATAGAAACCGATACGAATCGCGCATTTGATCGGAAGTCGCAACGGCCAACTAGCCGCAGACCAGGCCACAAACCACGACTGGTCGGAGTTGTGTCCTTCTAGTGCACGAGATCCTTAATAACTCTCGGCGGTCTCCATTATGATCCAATCGAAATGTTTAAGGTCAATAAAGTCCTGAAGTTAATAAAAGAAATATAATCATGTTAAAAAAAAATTGTTTACATTTTGCAATCGGTGTACCGAAAAGATTATATTAAAATGATGTGTGATGTGTTTCTAGGGTAAAGGCTATCCTGACGTCTGCACCCGTCAACTGTTATGTCGTTTGTGCTCGGAATTGAGGCTACGTGCGCTGGCGCTGGTGGATGCTGATCCTCATGGCTACGAAATATTCCTTACTTACAAATACGGATCATTGGTAACAACTATATTATAATAAACTTAGCTTAGCGTAGCTAACGGTGCAGGAATCCGATTAATATCATTAAAGGCTCCCGCAGAAAGGCGCGACGCGACTCTGGTGGAAAAAAAAAACATTGAAAATTTCACGGAACTAGTTCTACCGGTGGTGTCGCGTTGCGCGGTGTCGTCGCGCCTGTCTGCGGGAGTCTTAAATGATCTAGACATGGATCAATGAATTAACTAGCATGCCGTTCTGAAAGGTCGACCCGACCTACTTTCGAAAAACAAAGAATATAATAGTGTGTAACGTTACGCTGAAAGTATGATCCACTTTTGGACATAAACTCCTCCAAAACCCAACATTAAGTCATAAGTCATGTATTTATTTGTTTAACAAAATACTTAAGAGTGTATTATCCTATCTTAACTAAAACTATTAGAGTGCTTTTCCACTAAAGCGGAGACGAGCGGACCCGAGCGGATACGTGCAGGCATCGTCCAATCACAGACGAGACGAGAGACGCTGTGAGGATTTCAACCATTGTGATTGGTCGACTCTTGTAGGTCTCCGCTCAGCTTCTCTCGTCTCCGTTTAGTGGAAACGCATCCCTAACAAACTAAAATGTGGCGTCGAAAGAATCCTCCGTATCCGTTTCAACTGGTAATGTACCTACCTACCCAAGATGTTTGTTTGAAGCCCTACCCTACCTCAAATTGCTGAGCATGATCCTCCGTTATGCCGAAAATACTGCAGCATTAATTTTGAAATAAATATATGTTAAATTTGAGGATTGATGCTAGGTCCTATGTTTGGCGAAAACACGATTACATAAAATTTTCTCGATAGAAAAAAAAACCACATTTACCTTTAAACCGAACTATAAACCGCTATGGTATTAAAAAAAATACTTCAAATTAGATTATGAAACTTAGCATAATAACTGAACTAACTCTAAAGCAGGCCTTATGTTTTTGTATTTTAATTACCAATATTTTCACCGTAAAAAGCACTATTCGAGGCTTGAGAGCCGCCAGCACCCCACTCCATCTCGCTCTCACTCAGGCCGCGAGTAGTATGGTGCGAGCGAGATAAAATCTGAGGTAGGGTACGGCCTTACCATAGATACAATAATACAGAAAGATACCTACTTACTAAAGCGTGCGCTAAGTAAGTTATTAAATGTCTAAGTGGTTAACATTTTCAAGTGGTTTTCATTTTCTTTTTTTTTCTCTTTCCTAATTTTAGGCCCAGTCCCACCTCTCATCATCCCTAGCTTGCAGTTCCCTGGTAATGCTAGGAGCCCGTCATACTGATGTCATGACCCTAGCTCCAAATGAGGCACGGCTGCCTCTTACTGAGCTAGATAAACGGAAGCTGACGAATCTTGCAAAAAGACCCTATTTGGATACTCCAGTTGGTAAGTTTTTTGTTATACACCTACCTACAGTTGGTAGATATAAATGGGAGTTTTTAATATGTTAAGTTATGGGTTCTTCGCTATATTCTAGACTTCTAGAGTACCTAGTCAAGTGTATTTATAACAGCTCAACCACGATGTTTGTACAGTTTGTATTGTTATCTTCACGTCGATCTATGGGGTATCTAGTAAAGTAATAAGTACCTGCATTTATTTGTTCAAAAAGTTTCTCTCTACTATTTTAATTCCAAGTCTCAAAATCATTGTAGACATTTACATATAAAGCGTATGCCACGCGTGTTGTAACGAAGCTAAATTCGTTTAGATTTCCTCCGCGTATTTTCATTCCGATTTCGTTTCGCTTAGTACGCGGTGTGAACCGAAATATGACGCGAAAGAAAGCTAAAAAAATCTTAGCAACGTTTCGCTTCGTTCCAAGTGTGGCCTCAATAATTCAGAACAAACTTTTTCAGGTACTCGCATAAAAGAAGAATTGACATTAATGTTATCTAGCGGAACAAAGGCTGAAATCGAAGCTTTAGCACCTACCGCAGCCGCGCTTTGTGATGCATACCTGCCCGCAAAAATTATTCAGAACGATTACTTAGGATAATAAATAGATTTATTGTTCCATTCATATTTTATTTGATCATTAAATTATTCCATAACGACCAAATCAACGTCATTTTAACCTAATGTCTTCGTCTTGAATAAATTCTTCATTTAAATTTTATATGCAAAAACCGGGATATACAGCGTGTTACACTGTTACAAAAAAAAATAACACGAAACGGAAAAATAGACACGATACACCCACTTCATCACATAAAGTGCTACGACGGGTCTACGAGTGCTACGACAATTAGCACCACCTATCAACACGCTACGCCGCTACGTCGTTGAGTAGTACGCAACTGATTATGTAGATGACGCTATTAAAGATGCTGCGGTAATGAATTGATCGACCTTTTCTGAGTTTCTAACGATTCAACCACTGATTAATTTAAGTAACTTTATGTTTGACATTATTTCAAATTCACAAACGTTACCTAGCTGAGCTTATTTATTTTCTTAAAGCGGCTACAATCTACAATTTGAAAAGGTAATGCCATCTATTATGCACGGTATGATTCCTAAGTTACATGCAATGTTCAAGTCAAACCAAAGCGGACGCAACAGCCGGTTCACGTAATGTCAAGTCGTACAGGCAGATGGCGTTTGGGTACTTACCAAGTAGCGCCATCTGTGTACAAATAATACAACTGCATTTTGAAAACACGGAACCAACCTTCTTAGTTCTCATTGAAACCTATTAATTAGATACTTGTCCGTGATTTATTATCAAACCAATGACACAACGAAATTCATTCTCAAAGTGTCAAAGTCATTGATATTCGACAGTTTGGTAGAATGCTCGCAAAAAATGTGATACTAAAAAGTTATACCTAGAAGAAGCTCAGACGAAGTAGCGATCATAATTATCTCGATAACATGCAATGCCAAATCTAAATTACTGCGTTCATAGCCATGGAAAATAATGGCGACCTACTCAACGACAAAAAGTTTGTTAATAAGACCAGATCCCATAATAATACAGCAGCCATGAAAGTGAAGAGCGAATCGGCGAAACGAAAGTCTTTTAACGTGAATGAGGCCGTGAGATCTTTAGACTTGGCGTTGGGTAGACTGAAGAAGAGCAAGCTAGTGAACGGCGAGTACACGACGAGCAGACAGATGGGCCCTGAGGGGCAGGAAACCACGCACAGGTTCATGGACATGTGCACGAGCTCCAGCTACCAGCCGGGTGCGGAGAACGCATCGCTAATGTCGATGAATTTCTCGCACTACGAGCTGATCCGGAACGTGTCACGCTCCAACTGCTTCTCGGACGGCGCGTACAGTGGCAACACGTGCAGCGCGCAGTCGCACCTCAGCGCCGCCGACCTCAACGTCAAGGACGAGCACCTCGAGAGGTACTTCCGCAGCATCGAGATGTGGTCGCGCACCTTCCGAGACAGCGCGCCCAACAATCTACATTTCGAACTACCAGACCAGGCACAGTGACATTTTACTATCATTACTGCCACAAATAAAACTGCCATATGAACGATTATGTAAATTTCAAAATTTTATTTATTCAAAGAAACTTTACAATAATAACAGAATAATCTCAGAATTTTTACAAATTAAACGTACCAATCTATACAACACTGTAACTCTTAAACGAGACGATAAGATTTATAACACTGATTAACAATAACGTAGATTTTTAGATGATTTTCTAGGGCCATCGAACGTCGCGCTACTGAATATAACATCTCATATGTTCGAACACTTCAACTTGACTTGATCTAGTCATCTGTAAGATCTCATTCTCTGGGATGTTAACTTGTGAACACGTCTATCAGGTGTTGTATTCACTATCGTTCGTCTTCAATCTAACCGCTAAGGGAGCAATCCGCGGCACTCTAAAGATACAAGGCGGACACTACGCTGCATCCCAACTGCACTCCACCCACACCCTCTGCATCCTACATTATTTACTTTGTTATATTGCTTAGCTAAATTGACAAATGTTTCCACTGATTTTAACATTCCCTTAGGTCTTTTAGTTTTTGTATCGCTTAGTAAGTTAATCTGTAGTGGCCCAAATCATAATTAAATACGTACCTAATAATAATATTAATTGTGTAGGTTGAGTGCAGTGTAGCGTATAATGCAGGGATCCTAAGAACACAGCATTACTGATTCACATTTATACCACATCCATTGAATCTGGTTAAACTAGGACGAAAATCTAAATTTATATAGAGACTTTATCGAAGGATTTTAGATAAACAAAATTAACAATTACGTAGCTGATCAGAGTTGGAAAAGTGAAATAATTGACATAGTCATCACATAGTTCCTACTTTCCTGCATCAAGAATAAGACAAGGTATGGAAGCTTTCGCTGTATTGGAAGACTAGGACTAGAGACTTTGAAAGGAGTCAAGTCAGGAGTGAAGCGGCGTGCAAACGATTAGATCCATTATTGTGCTAAAATTTAGTAACAACCCGGTAAGTATGTCGTTTCTTTATATAAATACTATAATATGAATTTAATTGGTGTTATCCGCTGAATATTCCATAATTTAACTTATGAGAAATGGAAAGTATTCTTAATTAGCGCGAGGGCCGGCTGCGCCTCGTGCAGGCCGCAGCTCACCCCGCCATGTATACCTAGAGAACATTCGCTAATGAAATCAATACGTACAACATGATGTAAAATTTAAAGCACCCGGTTTCCGAACTCTCTCGTATTTTATCTAACTATAAAATCTCATATGTGTGTGATGTACACGTAGCCCGTATTATATTGTCTATGTTTTGTTTCATAATTGGAGAACAAAGCAATATTGTTTATTTTTATAATGGAAGAATTTTTCAAAATATCTAAATTAACATTAACCTTAAGATAATTATTTTTAATAATTACAACGAATTCGATTTCACTAGGCCCTACGCAATGTCAGATGGAGACATTATAATTATTATTTTAATATAATTAATCCATTATCGTTACAATTATGCAATAGAAGAATCACAGCATCCTTAAGACCATAACGGCAATTGAAATTAATCTCATCGACGTATCGTAGGTATTTAATTAGTACAATGATTGTAAAATTTAGACCAAATTGGCAGTCTTCACAAACATGGAATGTACGATATGCGTCTATGCAGGTATCCGATAACACTTAACAATATCGGCAAACGTTTATCTCTATACAACAACAATGAATTATCTATTTATGTCACAGTTACGGGAATCAACAACAATGTGTCGCAGTGTCTGCCTCAGTTTCGTCGACAGCCGGCTCCGCACTGCGACATCCTACCTTCCATCTGCCCTCTATGCACATACATAGACATCACAACTTCAAACATCTTGATTTAAAAACTTAGAGACTGCATTACGGAAATATCTATCAGAAAGGCAAATTTTCTAGCTCAATTTAGACTATTTTGTACAAGCTTAATACTCAAATGTATTGTTTTTGAGTCCTACAGTGAAGTGATGTCCACTGACTACGAAGTATCGGGACTGTGGCTCAGGGCTGCCAGCTGAAGGGATTGTGACTGCGGACCCTCTCCGCCGGACGCTCTTATCGACTAGGAAGATTAGGAAATGATGATGTGATGGAGCCAAAGCAGCTAAGGTTAGGGGATGATCAAGGTCACTTCATTTCTAAACATTATAAGTCACTATAAAACGCGTTTCATTCTATCAAATTACATATGATTAGAATTATTCTATGTACATTGTCGCATGAGGTATTTTCAACAGCGCTATAATTTTTTACAAAACATAACATTTTAAACATCTGTAACAGAAACATTAATTTCAAAAGGCCTAGTAAATTTTCCCTAAATGATAAGCTCTCATTTCGTAGTTAAAGTGTTTAACAACAATGATCGAAGTAAAGTATCTTTACAAAACTAATATGTTTCGACGACAAGTGAAATTAATTGAGTTTGTGTTTCTGTCAGTCAGCTCTCAATACATAAAATTGAACAATTTGTCATAACTGTGTAATAATAACATTATGTACAGTACAAGTGGACACTTCTATAGGAATAGATAAAATAGAAAAGCTTGATAGTAAAGGCGCGGTAGAAAATAGTAAAGCCTAGTAGAACAAGCTCGGGGTTATAGTCGTTACGAGACGGTCTGTGACAGTGTCCTGTGCCTCATACGAGGTAGGTACATCGTCAAGTTACAAAATGTATTTGATATCTAACGAGACTTCTTTCGTGTCAACAATTTATTCCCTATCTAGGCTCTTAGGAGCTAGCAAAAGACACAGTACGATAGTTTAGCCGAATGGTGCTGAAGCTGAATCATGGATTCGATGAGGAAATATTGAATTCGAAGAATTTATCTTACTTCCGTAGCCCGTCGTCTGTTTTCTATCTATTATAAAATCAACCTAATTATGACACTAAGACTAGTGTTTTTTAGTAATTCAATTTTATTCATCATAACAAATTTCATAAGTACCTAATACTAATCACAAGAGGTCGCACTCACACGTCACGAGTCACGAGTCGTCGCCGTCTCGAGGCGTCGCGTCGTCGCCGAGCCGTGGGGAACACATTTGATTAAAGCACTATGTCTCATGTACATATTTACATATAACGTAACAATAGATGAGGTCTATCTGTCGGGGGGCGGCAGCTTGGTGTCCTCGGGGTCGAGGGAGAGGCACTCGCGGAGATAGTCCTCCATGGACCGGTACACGTGCTCGATCACGCCCTTCAGGTCGTGACCCTCGTCCGCGTACGCCTGGAAACAATCATTTTGGTATATGAATATTGAATTCATGAAAAGATCCAAGTTAGGATCAATGTCGTCAATGCAAGATTTCCCTTTAGCAAATCGTGATAGAACGTAACACTACAAAATAACCTTATACTTGATGTCTTGCCAAATTGAATTTTGTGAAATTTTGAATGAAATTTTGTGTCAAGTATATGGTTATTCTTAAGGAAAATTGTTATGACTAACGAAGGTCTGGAATTGGGAAAGTAGGCTTTGCGTATCAAAGTAATGAAGCCTCGGTCCAAATCGGCCATCACATCGGCATTTAGACAAAGACCTCGGTATATTGTAAGCATCAAATGTTCTCCTCTGTACCCTGTGCCCTGCTAGATACAAACATCTTTTCAGGATATTTTGTGACGGTTGCCAAAACAAGAATAGAATAGAATAGAATACTCTTTATTATGTACACCATAAAAAATACAGAAACAAATATAGAAATTTAACATAGGGTGACACAATGGGCGGTCTTATCGCTAAAAGCGATCTTTTACAGACAACCTTTGGATGGATTAAAGCGCGAAGGAGAGATAATACTGCAGGTAGTCAGTGGTGTACCATTTACATATAGAATAAATACACATATACATAAAGCATATACTTATCTATATAAATATATATATATACATATAAAAAATACAATAATAAACATGAAACAGGAGGAAAGAGCTAACAAGACTCCAGTTATCCTGTGTTCTATTGTCATTCCGACCTGCCCTGTAAATTAATTTAATCTCTTGCACGCGTAGCATGACCACCGCAGAAATTCCGTATTTATAGTGTCCCAGTGGTAGAACCGGTTTTTTTTGACGGAAGAATAGACAAAATGACAGATTGTGATTGTTTATCTGCCATTATGCCTATTTTTCCGTCGACAAAACCCGTTTCCATCCCCTTTTTAGGGTGGTCATGCTACGTGTGCAGGTCTCTAGAAGATTATTTTACGTATGTACCCACCCGATCGTTCCAAGGTCCTTTTGGTCTTCCAAATGGAGGGACGAGTTCCCTACCGAAAGTAGAAAAGGGCCAGTGTTCTGTAGTGTGACAATGGAGTCTAGCGAGATAGTGTAAGGCTGTACCTGATACCGGAACAGCACGCCGGCGTCGGTGAGCGCGCGCGCCAGCTGCAGCGCGTGCGGGTAGGGCGCCGACATGTCGGCCAGCCCGTGCACCAGGTACAGCGCGTGCGCCGGCACGTGGTGCGCGCGCTGCGACGCGTCGGCTTCTACATATCCCTTGTAGTTCACTGACGGCTGGCCTAGGATGCGCTCCGTGAAGGCGGCGTCTGGGGATGTGAATGGATGAACTGAATATTTGGTAACTTGTGCTAAAACATATGGCACGATAAACAGAAATCTGCTAGCTGGGACCCTAGATAAGCTTTTTTCGCTGATCTTCTAAATTTTCATTGATTTCGTTAGTTTAAATGAAATCCACTGAAGCTGTCAATGGGCCAGATAAACGTGACAAGATTCTTAAAAATAAAGCGGTTTCATCATTGCAAAAATTTCAACACAGTATTGAGATTAAATCTCAAATTGCTTTATTTTTGAGAAGTGCAAGTGTTACCACTCATGTGCGGTTGACTATACCTACGCAAAATTGCAAGCCCACTAATATTAGCACTGCGAAGATAACAAGAAGTTTAAATATAGTTTCTGAACATTAATTATGTCAATATCAATTTAGAATTCTAATTAGTATTTGAAAACGGAGGTTGTAGTTTGTTAGGTCCACATTCCGTGCTCTTAATGAATGTTACAATATGGACCAGCAAACTTCAGCCAAGTTCACTAAACTTCTATTGTCTGCCTTGAAGACAACAACCTCACATATACATAATAATATATAGGGTGACTGGTCATTACTGACCGATATTTACACACCATTATGAGCAACTTTTACTATGGGAAAAAACCATGCGATCATAAATGTAGGGAACAGCTGATTTTTTTTCGCGTGTCTCTGAGTTAAGCCGCTGACAGACAGACGGATATGATGAAACTATAAGGGTTCCTTGTTGACTACGGAATCCTAAAAAGCCGGAAAGAGGGTATGTCCAGTAATGGACGTGTTTCGGCAGACTGACGATGGCCAGGGTAGTCAGGTACTTACTGTAGTAGAGCCAGTCAGTGATGGGCGAGACGGCGATGCCGCACTTGAGCGTGGACTGCTGCGAGCCGAGCAGCATCGCCGTGACGTAGCCGCCGTAGCCCCAGCCCCACACCGCCACGCGCGTCACGTCCAGGAATTTGAACGTGTCTAATAAATATCTGGAAAAGGAAAAACGTCCACGTCGAGATTCACGTACACCACCTATCGTCTTATAACCTAATACCAGATCCAAGCATAGCATAATAAGCCTATAAGGTTCCCAATGCTGTGACACAGGCCTACTCTCGGTGAGAAGGAGTGAGCCGTAACCCACCACGTGGGCCCAGTGCGGGTTGCTGGATGTCACATTACAATCAATCTTCATCATCACAATCTTCAAATTGTTTGGTTCTAGGAAATGCTGGTATGTTTTCCTTCACAATGTTTTGAGAGCCGTGGTGATGAGATAATTTACACAAAGTAAGGAGTTCAAACCCTGGCCTGTCTGGGTTTGAACGACCTACAACTGGTAAGTCGCGGCCCTTATCACTGGGCCACCACTGCTCTCCATCTTCACCGAGCATGCTAGGATGTTTAGCTACGTACCTAATAACAGCCAACTGGTCGGCGACCTCGACGCCCCCGAGCCGGCCGCGCAGCAGGGCGCGGGGCAGGCCGCGCGCGCCCGCCACGTCCAGCTTCACGTACACCACGTCGTTGCGCGACGACATGTACGAGCCCCAGTCCACCAGGAACTCCTCCGTAACCTGCTGACTACCCGGCCTGCCGTCTCTGTAATGATATAAAAAGTTGATTTCTGTAGATTTTCAAGTCATATTTACATAAAAACTACTATTAGTGCAGTTTCTGATAAGGCTGCTTATAAAGGTAGGATGAAATGCTTAAAAAAATAGCATGTTACCGGAATTAAAAATCCAACAAGATTTATGATTGTTAGAACATTCGCTCTCCTCCCGAATTATCCTAACTTATATTATTTATGCGAAAATGAGTTTGTTTGTTTGTTACGCTTTCACGCTAAAACGGCTGATCGGATTTGGAATTTGGCACATGAGTAGACCATGACCTGGAATAGGACATAGGATACTTATTTGTCCCAGGAGTACGTTCCCGTGGGATCATTTCCGACCTCTACGCGGGCGAAGCCGCGGGCAAAAGCTAATTAACTATAAAGGAAGTACCACGAATTCATGTAACTCTAAAACAAGCCTCATAACTTGCAAATGCACTGCACTTTAAAAACGAAGCAAAATTAACTTAAAAGTCATGCTACAACTTGATTAATAAGCAAGACGTAAAGCAGACCAAGTTGCGAGTACATTTGGCAAGAACATCTGTTAATTACCAAGGCCTAATAAGAGAACAACAACTTCGTGGCAAAAATGTATTTTATTTGGCGAGTATGCAGCGCCTAGAGATGAAACTTGTAATAACATTGCAAATTAATTATTTTTATTGTTTTCGCTTAGCATTTTTTCTGACTTTTTCTCTTTTTGCTCTGCTCCTAAGGGTCGTAGCGTGATGTTGAATAGAATGTAAGCTTTCTTAATAATTAGGCTATCAAATATAAAAAAAAAAACAAATCCGACTAGTAATTCCAAAGATTAGCGCGTTCAAACAAACAACCAAAGAAACTCATGCCTATAAATAGATATACCAAACAACTTTAGAGTGAAGTTAATTAATAATTGTGAATAGTAAAGGACTTACACATGAACAAGCACAGGGAAGGCCGCGTCCCTGAGCTCCTCGCGCCAGGAGGGCGGCAGCAGCAGCTGCACGCGCGCCTTGGAGCCGCTGCCGAGCGCCACCTCGAACGAGCGCCGCGTGGGCAGCGCCAGCTCGCGCAGTCGTACTGATCTGGAAAACACATTACAGAAATTGACAATATTGTGAACTTCAGACGATGGTGTGAAGGTTTGAAAGACACAACTAAAAAATCCTTGAAAACTCAGTCACAACAGTCTAAAGACATAGGTAAACGTCTATTAATAATTTTGATCGATCCTACAATGAGTAGAAATCGAGAGACATTTCTGCTCATTGTAGGATCGACCAAAATAAAATGAAGTATCATACTCGTATCATCTGACCGCGAATCGGCAAGAGTAGCGTGTGACGCCCGCCCCCAATTGGATGGACCGACAACCTCAAGAAAGCGGCGGGGACAGACTGGATGCAGAAGGCGGAGGATAGGGTGTTGTGGCACAGCTTGGGAGAGGCCTATGTCCAGCAGTGGACTGCGGTACGTTGAGTTGATTGATTGATTAATCATTATTATCTGCCTAGTCTTTTCCCAACTATGTTAGGGTCGGCTTCCAGTCTAACCGGGTGCAGCTGAATACCAGTATTTTACATGGAGCGACTGCCTATCTGATCTCCACAACCCAGTTTTACTGGATTGTGTTCAGTTCTAAAATAATTCGAAGCATCAGGATAAAAAATGCCAGATTTGTTTTATATGAGATAGACAGTTTTTGACGGATTTGAAATAAACACTTTGCATTTATTGTCAAAGTACCTACTTAGTATGATAATTTGCAAAATTGTAGTGACTTGTCCACAAAAGCCCTAATCAAGAGTTGAAGATGAGGTCTTGAGAACCTAGCAAGAATATATACATATATGACATTGCTTACCTATAAGGCCTCGTATCATACAAAATTCTCTCTAGCTTATGCGTCCTGGCATCGTGCAGGCCGGCGAGCGGCGGGCCGGGCCCCGCGCACTCCAGCACGTAGTGCGTGATGCCGAGCCGCGCGCGCGCCGGCGAGAAGGTCGCGCGCCAGTACGAGCAGTTGGCGTAGTGCAGGCGCGCCGGCCACACGGCCAGCTCGCACGTCAGGCAGCGCGGCTCCTCGCGCTCGGCGCGCGCCTTCACCGAGTTACTGCCGCCCCCGTACGAAGGGTCTCTCACTACATACACCTGCCTCTGACCAGGCCTGTCTGCACTGCCTGTTGCGAACAAAACCCACAATCAAACACATGCCAGGAGATCCACAGTAACAAAACCATGCCCTGATCCAAAACACCAATGAGAGCTCATGAGAGTTAATAACCAGTAAAGAGGACGCTGGGTTAGTAAACTGAACCTAATTGAATAAGAACACTCAACTGCACTCAATCTAAATACTTAATTTGATTTGCTTCCTTCGCCAAATCTGGATGCAGTCTAAGTATTGGGAACGTTTCTTTGTCTAAACCTTTAAATCAGAAAATAATATTTGAGATCATGTTAAGCTGGGTCCACCACGACAATCACACGCCAACTGTGATCCGCGCATCGGCTTTGCCATAGTTAGCATTTTTGTGCACACAAAGCAGATGCTCAGAATACAGTTGTGTACGCGTTTCAGCTAATCAGCTTTAGAATAATACTCTTTTCCATATGTTTTAAAATTACCTAAATAATAAACTAAATGGTTCTCCTGGTCCCATGCCAGGATCTTGGCGACCTCGACCTTCCCGTGTGAGAGGACGGCCATACGTTGGCGCAGTACGTCTACGTGTTTGATGTGCGTGTAGTACTGCCCTCCGCCCTCTTGCACTGCAGCTAGCAGGAGGAACGCACTGCCGTCCTCTGAGTACACCGGCTGTTGGTGAACTTCTAACCAAGGCTCCTCTGTCGCTTTTTCTGAGTGTGTCTGTAAAAAGAACAAATTATTTAAACAGGGTGAATTTATATAATGTTGTCCATCAACATGTGGCTAGCTTTTTCCCAATTACACTACAACACGCACATACATGTATATATTTGTCTATTTTTTAATAGAATTTATTAAAAATAAAAATGTACAATTAACTAAAAATTTAAACTATTCTAGTTGGTCCGGAGGAAGGTGATGGCATTCGTGATACAGGGTAATCTTAGTACGAGTACCAAAAGCACTCCTTTGACACATAAATTGTTTAAGACTTAAATTAATTACTTAACTTAGTTTAATTGTTAAAGTTGTTTAAGACCTTTGTTACTAACATTATATGGACATTTTCTTAGTCTGAAATAAATGAATTTATTTATTATTATTATAAATGCACTTTACTTAAGATCGATTTACTGTAACCATTTTTCAAAAAATTTAGATTTTTACATTTTATTGAATTATGTTGGGGTCTGCTTTCAGTCTAACCGGATTCAGTTGAGTACCAGTATTGGAGCGACTGCCTATCTGACCTCCACAATGTCTTGTTCCTCACAATGATTTATTAAAATAAATATTTAAACAAATTAAACCCGTAGAAACGGGTTTTGTCGACGGAAGCACAGAGTACATTTTTATATAGGACGGAAGAATAGACAAAATGACGGATTGTGATTATTTATCTGTCATTTTGTCTATTCTTTCGTCGACAAAACCCGTTTCTACGGTGGTCATGCTACGTGTGCTGGGGTTGACGTACCTCAGTGCAAGTCCAGTTAGGAGTATAACAACTGCTATAAACTGTAAGGTTTTGCGCTCGATTCATCCACACTACACCTACATGAGAATTGTCTTTGCCCACCCACTGGGCTGATATGAGATAATATTCCCTGAAACAGAAATACCTACATTAAAACTTGCCATAATTTCAAAACATGTCTAAGGCCGCGTCCTAACCAAAGCGATTGTCGGGCGAACACGCGATCGGCGCGTTCATTTTGTTCGGCGTACCCGAATGCGTGGTCACGCCGACAGAGGGCGCTATTTTCCCAACGAATCAGTGTCATATGAACGCGACGATCGCGTATTCGCGCAAGTGATCGCTTTGGTTAGGACGCGGGGAAGATACTTTTGGTAATAAAATACGTACATTCCATCTAACGTACTCGGAGGCCTCACTTCCCATCTCGGCGGTGAGGTCGCGTTTTGAACACTTACTATCCATAACTTTACCTTTGGTATCGCACTGCCAGGCTGGAAAGTTAAGAGATTCACGATAATAAATTAATAGTACTTATTAAGCGATTTTTTGAAAAAATTGCAAGTCCAGAGGTGCTATTGCATAACACACATAAATTGACAACTAATCGCAATGGGTTTCGTTTTGACAGTTCACCCACGTTTATTGCGTTATTTACGTTGTTGGGCTGAACAATTTTTGAAATCTATGAAGTAATGGATTAGCAATATCCTTCAAAACTCTCTGATTGTAATTGAAACGTGTTACGCAATTAGCGTGCTGCAGTTATTGATATTGGAGTCGAACGCTTTTAAAACAACCGATACCGCTTTTTACGGCGGAAAAAGTATAAAATAAGAGTTGGATTTAAAAGTTTGCTCTGGACGACTAACTGTAGACTGCATTTATTTACCGACTAATCTAAGGCCCTTTGTACACACGGCTACATATCAAGCTATAAATTTCCAGTATAAGCTGACCTCTCATTGTACGAAAATCCTATACAATGCGAGATCAGCTTATACTGGAAAATTATGGCTTCATAAGTAGCCGTGTGTACTATCGCGGTCTAAAAATGTTTATCAGTTTTCAAATTAGATTCTTTACCACACTGTGGGCAGTTAAATACACACACGTTTAACGGTTTATTCACCGCGTGTAGGCACGGTCGTCAGTGTTCTATGGAACACGGATGGATCAAGCTTCCGTAGCTTGTTGACCGATACGTTTTTTCTACGGCGCGTTTTATACGCCGTATCGTAAAGAAACCGTGCCGTGTACAAAGGGCCTTAAGTACTTGTAGCTAGTAAAGCTGTGTAAACATGAGACTGACCCAGGCTTAAACAGATGGCATGAATGTGAATTAACAAGAAAGTGAGACTATAAAGTTTCTTATTTTAAATTTGGTCGGAACCTTAAAAAGTATGAAAATAATATAAATCATGCATTGGGTGGTATTTGTGCTATGTGAATGTATGTGAATGATCAAATGATCCATACCGTGGGATATCTGACAGTGACTTGGTCGGGGAAGACAATGTGCGCTGAGGCGTTGTTGGTGGGCAGCTGCAGGAAGCCGGCGCGCGCTGCGCCTGCGCCGCCGAAGCTGTCGGCGATGCGCGGCAGGCGCAGCTCCGACACCGCGCGGTCGTCGTACTGCACGTACAGCACCAGCGTACCGTCCGCCGAGCCCCACATCGCTGACGGCGTTTTCGTCACCTCCTCTGTTAGAAAATGATAAAAAACAAGATTTAAAAGAAGTTGCATGGAGTTTCTTAACCTTCGCCTCCATAGAAACCTATTAAGTTTTGGAATGGGCAACTCAAAAGTGCCTGTAAATGGTTTTATTGAAATAAATTAAATTTGAATGTATCGTATTTTTAATAAAACTGATTTCTTCTGCAATAAATCTGTGTTCTTCTGCATTAGAACCGGAACTGGAAATTAAATAGCTTGATGAAACTATACTTTATACGTTTCTCAAATAACATGTTCGCGCGTGTTCGAGTTACTTCTCGCAAATTGACTGAACGTGGTAATTGAGTTTCCATTCTGTACTCACCTTGATAGAGAAAGTCGGACACGCCATTGTAGACGCTGCCGGGCCTGGCGTCGGTAGTGAGCGGCAACAGGGGCGCCCTGCGCGCGGGCGGCCCGGGGCGCGCCAGCACCTCGTTGTCGGCGGCCAGCAGCAGGGACCCGTCGTCCCCCAGCCAGGCCGCGTGCTGCCACTCCCAGCTGCGCTGGCCCTCGCCAAACAACGGGATGTGGTGGCTGTAGGGATAAATATAATGGTAAAGATGGCGAAGTTTCTAAATGAAATGAAGCGTTCATTTACAAGGAGTTATTCAGTTCATACTGCAAGAAAGAAGCAAAATTAAAAGTTGTTGTCTAATTTACTTTACGACTTCGAACTAAAACAACGTTAGTTCAGTTTAGTTTGCAATCCAATGTTTGACGTTCCCATTAAAAAAAAACATTAAATCTCGACTAAGTAACATTCCTTGATGTCAGTAACATCATTATTACTTATACCAGTCTTATTAAGACTGCGACTTTCAAAGTTAGTTTGCTAGAACTTTGAAATTATAATAAGTTATTCAATGCTAACAGCCCTATGATTTTATTTAATAGGAAGGTACCTAATAAAGTAGGAGAATTCTGATTGCCACCGCATTTAATCCGTTTGGAATGCTGGCTCTTTCCTACGATAGGTACTTACGATTTACGTTGGAATTCACGAGCATTCGAGGATTAATTTGTCGGCAGCCGATGAAATTATTAGCACGTTTTTTAAATTCTATATTTGGTACACTTTATAATATTTAAAGATGAGAATAGTGTATCAACTTAACGACAAGGTCGTATTAACATCATGACATCGACACCCATAAAATCTATGAAGTTTCTCCAATTAATTTGACCTCGTCTAACTCAATTTATTTTTTGTATGTTTATTAAATATAGTTATAGAAAGATTTATAGATAAGTAAGTACATTGAATGTATTTATCTACTAAATTCGAATGAAGTCTCTAAGCCCTTTCCACATTTAAAAATAATGTAAGTAAAATCATACATGTTCCAACGTTTACAGTTAAGGTTCCCCACGAAATCGAATCTACAAAGTAAACGATCTAAGAACAGGGGCGAATGTCGTTATGATATGAATTCAGTTCCACGAGAGGAGACGACGCAACAGGTGTGTTTGGCAAAAAATAATCTGAACATATTATAAGCTCTATTTCGTAACAAGTTTAAAGTTTTAACTCAAAGTGTATCCTAAATTCTCGACGGTGCAGTAAGTTGCGAGACGGTCATTCGAAGCAGTAATGTGTTACCTCCCCGAACCAAATGCTGAATTCCCCTCCACATTAAAATTCCACTCACAAATTTTGAAATAAATTTGAAATCGCATTCACGTTCCTATCGTCAAATCGATTTCTTCACCCGCGAGACGACCGGGGAAAGAAAATTTACAAAAGAGATATGATTTAAAAGAAAAAAACCAACTGGGGTGAAACGAATCTCTTTAATATCGGCTTTTTTAAAGCTAGTCGCCTGCGGATACGCTTTTAAAACTTTTTTTTGAGGAAATGTCCCATGAAATATGAGTTTTAAATTGTTTTCAACACTCACTTTCGTCATAAATACCAACTCGAATATTGCAGGCTCGGCTACGTACCTACCAACCCAATACAAAATCAGAATTAGAATTTTTCGACTTAGTTAGAGAAGATACCAGATCAATAAGTATTTAGTTGTTTTTACACGTTTACGTTTGTCTATGCCAATAACGTTTACCATCATATTGTTTAGCTCTGCATCGGCAAAAGAGAGAAAAATGTTGAACTACCCGAGGGATACAGAATATAATTTATTGTAGTGGATGCATTGGCAGCTACAGTCGCATTCAATTTATCTCGAGCTTATTTCTTAAAGCCAATATAGTAATTTCCTTTCCTCTCATCGCTTGTAAATAAATTCATCTATATTCAATAACCGCAAACGCAAAAAATACTGCTGATACCAATTGGAATTCTAGTGGAAACAAATTGAGATTTTGCAGATATTTTATATTCTTCAGAGGAAGACGAGGCATGCCGTGCGCTATGCGCGCGTCTCCCACATTTGTTATACTTTACACAGTACCAACGCTATTTATGCAATAACCCGGTTCTACGAATAATTTTCAACCAAAAACTCAATGTGCACGTCATAATGAAGGACTGAACGTCCTCTGATATGCCAAACAAACGCCACTCTTAGGGGAAGGTGCGGTGACTGAAAACCAATTTCGGACGTGAATTTAATTTTCAGTCGGAAATTTAATTATGGAAACTTCGGGGAGCCTTTAACTGAAACCTTTACGACGTTCAAGCATCAAATATCAAAAGCTACTCACTCATTTGTGACGTCATAAACGGTGTAGTGCGCAGTAAACGTCCGTCGGTAAACCTGCGAAATAATAAAAGTTGAATAATTATGTCCGAGCGAGGTGCCGCCTTGGTAATGACTGAATTGTTTATTTTGGCTAAGAAGAAACACAAGTTGAAAGGTGCAGTGCTACGTACCTCCTTGATATTGTGTTGAAAGAGCACGAAGCGCAAGTTCGGGGAGCACTGGTATCCGCGCACATTTAGCTGCCTCTGTGATCAAATTGTAAAGTTTTGTAACTAACAAAAGTCCAAGTCAACTCTGTGAAAAACCTCTTAGGGTTAGCGTAAAATATACTTTGCGGACGAGGGGTGAGTTGCGGTCACACGACCATAGTGCGGTCCGAGCGAAGCTTTCAGGAGCGAGTGTTGATGATATAATAGAGCGTGCGGGACGCGCACTGACTCGATAAGTACCCAACAGGGTAAGGGTCGCGGGAACACAGTCTAGTGAAAAGCTAAACTGACAAATTCCGCGTTTAACTTCAGTAATGTTCATAAATGTCTTCATTCCTTCATAATGCGAAATATCCTCTTTAAAGTCGGCGGCATACTCAAATTTTCATTCCCCGAAGCCCGCTACCCGCAGCATAATAACGCCATTATGGAGAATCGGGGATGTCGCCATAAATTCTACAGTAAAGAGCATCGAAGTAATACCGTCCGCACTTACAGAGCTTGGGTACTAACATGAGAGCAGAGGTATGAAAAAGATAAAGACTTCCATTTCTTTTATCTTTGTTTTTTTGTTGAAAAATGTTACATTACAAATGCTGTTAGTTCGAAGTTAGGTAAACGCACTTTTAGCATATTGCAATCCATTCCTCGAAGGTAATTTTATCTGCAGTTGGAAGAATTTGACATGGATTGGACCATGAGCTGAACGTCTAGACTAGATATAATAAGTTACATATTTGTATAAAGCCTGACTCACTAGTGTGTGATTGGTGACGAGAACAGAGAGCGTGTTGTTGAAGGTGTCGAGCGCCAGCAGGCCGCCGTCGTCGGCTTGGTACACGAGCTGGTGCGAGCTCACCCACGTGGTCGGCAGCCGCTCGCCCGTCAGGTCTCCATGCAGAAACTCGTCCAGGCGCATGCGACGACCCGACCAGTACAGTAACTCGTCCACATACCTGGCCAAATGTATAAGAGCTTTTGATTATCCGCCATTTAACTCCCAACTTTCAGCTTTTTAAACGATGACAATGGCAGAATTAACTTTCTTTCCAACAAAACTTCTCTTATCAAAGTTTGCATCGCCAACTTTCGCATACTTAAGTCATTTAAAGAAGAGTTTAATTAAGAGTGTAATTAAATTTTCAAGATCTAAGATAAAGTAGAGCAAATAATAGAAAATGGTAACTTACCCTAATAGATAAATAGCTGTGACAATACCGGCTATGACAAAACTGATGACCATCAATGAAAATATGATGCTCCGCCAGTTGTGGCCATCTCCTTGATATAGGTCCTGAAAAAAGATTTGTTCGTTACTTCGTTTAAAGAATGCGGCGGTGCAGGTGTGGCTAAGTAATACGATATTCGTCAACAATCTTGAGCGTCGCTAAAAATAGGCAAAGAAACTGGGATTTGATTTATGACGCCGGAAGGTGTCGAAGGTTCAATGACGCGACATTACGACAATTTCGTCGACGAAGGCTGTTTAACTTCGATTGCTCTTCGCCGGAACATTGAATACTGTTTTTATGAATTTTGCATTTCAAAGTTACTTGATTTATTTCCTTGAAAAGCACATTTAGAAGTATGATATAAAAATTGGAAACTCCACGTTAAGGCTCGTGCAAACTGGTGCGATATCGCGGGAGCGACAGGCTGCATCCTTGTCACACTCGCGACATCGGGGCAGTTTGCACGAGGTTTTACAGTGAAGATTTATTAAAGTTACTTAGGTAGTTATAGCAACAACGATGTAATGTTTTCTTACATTACGTTGTTAAGTTGAATTTTCAGCAGGTGTGGACACCTGCTATAAACCTACTTCCTCTCAGTCCACCTTATCTGTGTATTTGCTGACTGATTACCAGACAACAGATAATAATATTTCCTTCGACTAGTATTCGGTAGGTACTTCATATTTTCTTACCTCCTCCTTGGCAGACTTGGGGTCGGCGACTTGCAGGGTCTCGTCGGGCGGGAGGCGCCAGGAGCCACCGCCGCCGCCGCCGCCCGAGCGGTCCGTGTGGCCGGTGGCGTGCATGCGCCGGCGCCGACGCGCGCGCACCCGCCACCGCGCCGCGCTACGCTGCCGCGCCCGCCGCGCTGCCGCCGCCTGCCGCTCCGCTGCGCCGCGTGCGCGGAATCCGCCCCATCACTGCAGACATGTTTTGAGGTAATTCACGATAAGCAAAAGAGAGTTACTAAAGTTTTAGTACTTAATTCTGCATTATACGCCATAACCAAGTGAAAAAATATGTTTTATAAATCTACTTCAAAACAAAGATGCAAACTTCATTGTAGCCTCCATTTGAAATAAGATTAGATATTTAAATAAACCTTTTTTACAGTTCATGCAACAGATTTTGACTTCTATTGATTTGGTGGTACGACAAATGGCAGTTGCAGTAGACAGTTGGTATTGTGTAACGTTTTTGCTTTTAATCCCATCCTTATGCTTACGGTATAGAAGTTAAACGGACTATAAAAAGGTTTGTTTAAATGTCTAATCTTATTTCAAATGGAGTTCAGGTATGTTTAAAAAAATATATTGAAAGTCTGGCTTTGTAAAGATAAGATAAGATAACATAAGATTTATTTATTTGTATAAACATGGTATACACACACAAGAGCATGCAATATGTTAATCAGTTACATTATAGTCCAATCATGTTTAGCCTTGTAATATATTGGCGTACAAATATTTTAGTCACATTACTAAATATTATTATAATCAATAGACTTCAGTATAGTAAAATTAATGTTAGACAAGTTTTTCAACTAAAAATTCAGACACACTATAATAAGCTTTTTGCGATAAAAACACTATCAACTGACGTTTGAACGCATTGATACTTAGCTCCTTCCAACGCTTAGGTAGCTTGTTAAATATAGTTGGAGCCATGCAGATGACACTTTTGCGCATGAGTGCAGTTTTCGCAGGATATACGCGAATTATGCTCACATCCCGTCTATTATGTGGGACCGCGTCCTGTAAACGTGGAAATAATTTGGGATTCGCTTTAACAAACATTACTGTTTCGAGGATGTACAGACAAGGCAAAGTTAATATCTTGTATCTTATAAAATACGGTTTATAGTATCATCAGTCTTTAATCTAAACATTGACCTAATGCATCTCTTTTGGGCCTTGAATGCGATGTTGAAATCGGTAGAATTTCCCCAAAAGATTATGCCGTATCTTAAGTGAGACGCAGCTAAGCTAGTAAACTTTTACGTATAACGAAAATGCGCTCTAATTTCCTGAAATTTTGTAACCATCGATTGTTTTCTGAGCGATCTTGAAATAGGTGGCGTAATGTCGCATGATATATTCCTTTCATAGTAAAGTAGATTTATACCGATAGCTTAGCTACGATAATGCATATAAAATAGATCTCATTTCAGACCAAATGCGTTAAAATACA
Source organism: Lithophane leautieri (assembly GCA_949152455.1). NCBI lineage: Eukaryota > Metazoa > Arthropoda > Insecta > Lepidoptera > Noctuidae > Lithophane > Lithophane leautieri. The sequence goes on along the minus strand of OX424462.1, from coordinate 7,402,667 downwards.
GAAGCTTAAAATGGATCCTATTATCTTCAATACAATTGTAACCGAGCAAAATCCAACCGAATGTTGTGGCTTTCGCTCGGCAAGTCGAAATAAAAGTGGCATTTACTAGCGTAACTGCTCTTGTTTAAGCTGAATTTTCAATTTTATGCGGAGAAAAGGAACAAAACAGGACCGCAATGCGTGCAGCCCAGTCGCTTCATAGGACCGCTACAGTGGCGAGCCGGCTACCCGACCACAACGGACGTGCATCCGCTTGAAAAATTGCTACGAGACCAACCCCCACATTGTACTGCACTCTACGCCTCTTGATTATTTTTAGTTATTTTCCAACTATTAAAATATAAAATATACAAATGCAAACTCTAGTTATTTTGGATGCTTTTTGTGAATTGTTGAAATACGATAAGTTAAGCTGAAAAAGGTAGTACCTACTGGTGATACATTTTTAACAGAAAGTGAGTAGGGTTATTAGTTTGGAAAGAAAAGCGAAGTTCTCAAGTGTGGGGTGGGGTAATAGATAATTTGTTAATTGTTTTCGCTGATGTGGCCTGTCAATACGTAGTGGTGTGGGGTGCTGGCCCTCCGCCAACTCTCGCGCACACTCTCTATTTTATAAATTCGCTCCACGCCAACTTTACGACTTCGTTTAACTATTATTTCAACTGCTCTCTCGATGCGATTTTTTAGATAGATGCCGTTTTTATTACCCGAATATTCAGATCAGTCGATCATTACAGCGAAGCGAATGCGCTAACCAATCGAAAATAAAGGTTTGTAAGAATTACTGTTTCGTAAATTGCTAGTGATGCCTTATGACTTGGGCAGCATGCCCATAGGCCGCCTGGCGTCGTGCGGCCTCGTCCACATTTGGCAAGAGTACTGTTGATATTTCTTCCTTTTTGAGATGAACTAGAGCATAGACGCTGATCGTAGCTCACGGCTGAGCACTCCATATTCTTGAAGGACCATCGATTCCAAGTCATCGAGGCCATAACATTTTCTACCTCAACCGAAACCGTAAACTGTAGTGAAACTACTTCAGTCAAGTGTCTTCTGGTAAGACGAGAAGTAAGCAAACTTTCGAAGCGTAAAGTTGTTGCAGCGGCTCAGATTAATGACGTGCAATAGACTAAAGCTTGGAAGTGAGGCGAGGGAACCTCTATTTTGAGCATTAAACATGTTTCTTATAATTAGCTTTGCAGACGTTTAACTAGAGCCGTTATAGCCTTAGAAGGCTCTAAAATGGACTCGGTTGCATTGCAGATGGTCAGGGATGGAAGTAAAATTATGTTTGTATACAATTTACGGACAAAATACAGAGTGTGGGGACTAAATGACGTCACAGCATCGTTTTCCTTGCACTTATAACAACGTTCGACACTCAGCGCTAGGTCATTTTCTTAGCGTAATGATCTTGATGATAATCCCGTGAGACGTTCATAAGGAAGTTGCAGTTAATTATAGTACATTAACGCTAGAAATAACGCAGAAAAATCTTCAAAGCTTTTAAGCTAACAATGCAGCAAAGGAAATAAAATATGTAGATAACACTTTGTATAGTGCAGCGGTTTGCAGTGGGATTGCGACAAGTTCCACCTGGAATGCTGGAACGGATTTATAGCATTAATTAAGTAAGTGAGGATTTATTACGATTCCGCTCTGGAGTACCTACTCCGAGCTCTCCGAAGCCATTCGACAACTTTGTTGCCACAGTGAGCAGTTCCCGGCGACCTCTCGTTCGAAACGATTCCGCTTAAGACCTCACGGTCACACACAGTTATGTGCCTTTATTGTTAAACTTTGTGCTGTTTCGTGATCACATAAATTTGGGGCGTTTGGTTGCTACAGATGTTAGAAAGTACGGAGTGCAACTTTGATTGTTTCATTTGATGGATTGGTTGTAAGCGTGGTCGCTGAGTGGGAGGTGGGAGCTCAATACCTACAGGTATTGAAAAGATTTTTGTTTTTTTCGTGAAATTCTCAATCATGCGAATGGGGCAATGGGCGAACGCTCGCTCCCTTTCAGTAACCGTCAGCCGTCAAACGTGTGTAAACAGCTGTAGACTGCCGCATTCGCTCCGGGCAGTAAATGCGAGATAATCCCGATTTCACAGACAACTGCAACTTGCCGCTGTCACTCTAATTGTATTATTGTCCTTTTAAATCTAGATCAGTTATAGTGTGTCAAGGCCGGTCGCATCCTGGCGCCTCGCCAGGATCTAATTCAATTTGTACACCCTAGGGCCGCAGTTACTTCGCTTCATATTTTTTATGATGCCATAAAAGCTATTAAAACCTTGTTCCGTTAATGTGTTTCGTTTTAACGCCATGATTTTATTGTGAAAAAATGGACAAACTAGCTCATATAACAGCTTTTAATGTCTTTTGTTTCGGCTTAATAATACCTGATTTCACAAGAGTTACTTCAGTGTACCTAATGTCGCTATAATAATTATTACGTGTGATTACTTTGTATGAATACTCATGATATTTATAGAGAAGCTTTATTTGGCTTCGTAAAACGTTATATTTCTGCCGTTAACATTTACATCTCCTCTAATAGATTCGTTTCAAGTTCCCAAATTCAATGGTCCTTGCAACCATTCTGTGGTGTAGTTCACCCAACCGGATATACTGATGGCTTTTGCCGGCTGAAAAACATCAAGGGGATATGTAATACGATAGACAATTATGTAGACAGATTAACCTACTGTGAATGAACTAAGTATTGGATTATAATACTACTAGCTTCGCGTGGTATGTTGATAAAAAGTAGCCTATGTCCTTTCTCAGGCTTTAGACTATCTGTGAACCAAATTTCATTTAAATCAGTTCAGTAGTTTTGCCGTAAAGCGCGACAGACAGACAGACAGAGTTACTTTCGCATTTATAATATTAAAGTAAGGAGTAAGGATAAGGATATGTGGAGGCTTGTTATTAGCCTTCTTTAAAATAAAATAAATAAATATTAAAATTAAAATAAATAAATTATTGGTGTTACGTAAAATCTTACTGTAAGTAATAAGTAAGTATTTCGACTTTCTTAAAGTTACTTCAAAACTAACCGAGCCGCTTAGTAGGAAAACAACACGTAAACAGTATCAGGAAGTCAGAAGCAGAAAAAAAATACAGCGAACAAAATATCCTTCCCTAAGTTTCCATAACTTGGGTGTTTCTCCGTGAGAGAAAACAACGACATCTCTTTATCAAAAACCCGTTGAAAGTAGGGGGTAAAGCAGCACGGTGTGAAATCAGGACATGGCTTGAGTATGAATGATATAGAGCTTACATAAACTTAAAGTGTATCTAAGATATAGAGCCATTAAGCATTAGGGAACACGATACGAACGTAAATTGCAACAATCCTTACTAATATTATAAATGCGAAAGTAACTCTGTCTGTCTGTCTGTCTGTCGCGCTTTCACGCCACAACTACTGAACCGATTTAAATGAAATTTGGTACACAGATAGTCTAGAGCCTGAGAAAGGACATGGGCTACTTTTTATCGACATACCACGCGGGCGAAGCCGCGGACGGAAGCTAGTATAAAATAATTTCTTTAGAACTATCTATTTACGCTAGGGTGCATTTACCTTACTTACGGGCCAAAGTAGCAAGCTTTCAACATATATGTATGCCTCCCGCGCATCAATTAGTTTGTGAGCAAATTGATATACATATTATAAAGTGTAGCTTGCGTATTATTCATGATGGTGCTCTATAGCTAGCTGGTCTCATTTATACTCTGAGGTGCAGGGTGTCAAGTTGGAGTCGCCAATCAAATCGCACCGCGATGTAATCTTTTTATCGTGGCAAGAGGTTCTCCGACTAAGTTCTCACTTATATTTAAAGACTTTTTCTAAATTTATTTATTAAAACTTTATGCACAAGTAAAAAAAAAACTGTACAAAGGCGGACTTAATGCCTGAGGCATTTTCTACCAGTCAACCTTAGGGTGATGCAGAGACAGACATGCCAGGTGCAGCATAATTGATTTATAATTCGAAAAAGAATAAATACCACTTAATACATAAATATATACATACATATAAACAAAATAAACTTAGACAGGAGAAATAACAATAGGTAGAGGAGAAAACGAATCCAGTAAATTAGCGCTGGGATAATTCTGCCAACTTCTTACGAATATGTTGTCGTGCCTTCACTTAAATGATAACCAGTGATCGGAGTAGGTAGATTGAACTGGGGCCATTGATCCGAAACGTATATATTAATATGGACATTCCTCCGGAATTGGTGGATTATTAAAAAAAAACCGGAACTTATGTAGGAATTGTATTCTGCCAGAGTGGAAGGAGTCATTTGAAGATTTGCCATCCTCAAAAAAAAAAAGGTAGGAATTGTAATAATGTGCAAATAAATAAAATAGCAAATAAATAATGAATTAATTTAGTTTTGATACCTTCCTTTAAATTTTGAATTGAGTAGTAATAATATCACTACCAACATTAACAATATTTAATTGAATCCGGAAATACCGGAATTACTTTCCGAAAAAATGGCTTATCCATGTTATTCTTTCTGTGTGCATTTATGATACAAGTACCAAAAATCAATCTACCTACTCCGATCACTGATGATAACCGACTAGTTGCCCGCCTGTACGTCGATTCTGTAAAATTCAAACAACAACTCGCATCTCACATCGCTATTCACTCTCACTTCGCATAAGGTTCAAAATGTGTTTGGGTTCTAGTGCGAAGTGAGCGTCGAAGTGACGGGGGAATTACCTTACTGTAGCGCTAGTGTATCAACCGAGTTTTTAGAATGCCAATCAAGAAACTCACAGCGGATTCAGATTCGAAATTTAGAATGAGGTCTTACAGAATCACACTCTTGATGTCCAGGGGGGGGCGCATTCCAAAGAAAGACCGCCTAGACGAAGAAAGAAGAGTGGATGAAACCAGAGCGGTGAGAGGGACATTATAGAAGACGTTTGTTTTATAAGTATGATTTGCTGCCGTAACAAATATGGATTTACAGAATTATAATCATTCGAATCAACAATACAACTCCTTAAGTTCATATAATTGCCAAATGTCATGATTTCATGAAATAGTCATTCAATGCCAAAAAACGTAAGACAATTTGAATTTCGCGGGCTACCTTAGTGTACGGATTCGAATATAGAGTCCATCTACTCGTATCTCTATATTTTTTTAAAACTGTATGTTTGTTTTTTGAGCCTCGAATTCTTTAATACTGGGTCTACGGTGTATTAAAAGTAATTTTGGATTGTCGTGTGTCCACGGACAATCTTACCCCTTTATTCATAAACGTCGCTTAAAGTTAAGAGACTTTTAAACGTAAAAAAATTATGGTTAAACAGTCGCTAATCATTACTTAACTTTAAGCAACGTTTATGAATAAATCCCTTAGTTTCCGTACACTTAAATTAAAATATTGTAGCTACCTACTTAATATAATTATTTATTTGATGAATATGAAAACCACCCCCACGATATCACTGAAATCTAAACTAAAACACGCATGAAAGCTTGAATTATAACCATTAACAAAAATTGTTAATGAATGTGGAAACTTTAAACGCGATAGCTATTAATGCAAATGACTGAATTCATTAGCAGGATGTTTATGACCACAATTTAAAGTGGTTCCGACCTGCAAGGCTGCAACTAGATTTATTATTTTGCCTACTTTTGACATTTTATTTGCACCAATTAGAGCGTCAATCCAGCTCAGTACATTACGACACAACTTAGATGTAGCATCGGCAAAATTCGTAAAATCGATCACCATCCGAACTGAGTGCGCTTCCAAAATCTCCAATCTTTATTACTACGCAAACGCAATAACTTATAAAGGCATGTAACCAAATACATTCGTAAAATTGACTCGAATGAATGCAAATTTTCTTTATGCTAAGTACATCTAAGTTGTGTCGTAGGTACTTTATGATTACTGAATTGGCATCGGGGTTGCGGAAAATCATTCTGAGAGTTCTAGGCGAAAATAATCTGTGGCCCTAGTGAAAAGGGGTATAAGTCCGATTTTGTAGAAAATGAGTTAAGTATACAGAAGTGATCAGAAAAAAATGCTCTATCGTTTGGTATAAACGGATCTAAGCTATCTCTAAAAATAAAGAAGTTACCTTGTGTAAAAGATTCCAACTGACACCAAAAAAAACGACAAAAGTCGGTTTCAAGTAATTTTGTATTCTTTTAAACGGAAAAATAATAATATATTTTGTGTTTTTTTAATCTAAATTAACATAAATTACCCACGTTTTAATTTGGATGGTGTTTATCAACACAAATACACCTGGTTCTTAAAAATGGTTTAGATATAGAAGACATAAATCCGTTATCACCAAAATAAAGGGAAATAGTTAAAGTAACTCTGTTGAGATTAGTATTTCCATGATCATTCCAAATGCGTATCCGTTTTCACTTGTGTGAATTAATATTTAACATATGGGAGAAGGGGTGTAACTTATTTTATACCCTCAAGGAATTCATTTTGTGGTTAGTAAAAGTCACTATCTTAAAAACTAATAACTTTACATAAAAAATAACTCAATAATAATAAAGAGCATAAATTGCAAGACCAAATATTTTGAATAAAAATAAACTAAACCGGAAAACCACAAAAACCCACCAGAGACCAAAAAAAAAACCATCAACAAAATGCAATAGAATCCTTTTATAACTGCCGAATCGGAGGTGACATGACAGATGTCACCTACCAAACATTAAACAGAAAAAAATAGGAAATGAAGAAAGATACATGTTGACGAGATCGGCCGCACGTCGAGCACGTCCACCACCTCCGGACTCTTCGCTCAGCTCCGCCTCGCCGCCGCCGATACCCAGCCCAATTGTGAGCGCTGTGACGACACCGGCCGCGGTAGTTGCGTCGAGCTCGAGCGACGAGTATTTCTCCCCGCCCACGACGCCACCACCTGCTCGTCGACGGGGAGGACACCGGCCGCCGGACGGTTTAGGACCTCGAGGCCCACCGGCCTCTGATAGGGTCCCAGCTCCCGGCGGAAGTGTGCAGCGCATGAGATGGACACGATCCATTAATGAGAACGTCATGCGCTCATACTATGGGGCTACAGAGGGAGGAAGCCACCTGACCGCGTACCGTGTTCGGATGCTCTCTCTGTTTCAGGTGCTTGAGCCAGCTGTCAACGTGTCGGCACAACGACTGTCGGATCAGGTGCGGGTCATCCAGCGTAACCATATGTTGGATGATACCGTACTTGATCGCCTGCGAAATGAAATGCAGAGTAGCCATGTCATCGCTCCCCCGTCGCAGACTGTTATAGTACCACCACCGGTCACTATCATTACAAATCAAGCCGACGACGCGATTGATGACAGGGCTACAAACGTAAGTACCCAGTGCAATGATGAATTGAGGAGTGCTTTGGAGGGTGCGATTCGGGAATATCGGCTAATGCCGCCCGAACTTAGGCCACGCTTACCTCGTTTGCCCATGCATAACAAAAATAGGGCGCTGGTGGCGGCTCTGGATTCGCAGTTGTCAAGCTATTTTGACGACTGCGAAGACCTCACCGATACTCACTCGATTCTGTACTGTGCGGCTGTAGCAGCATGTCGTGTAGCTCACGTCAAATTTGATAATGAATCTAGAGCTACACGACCGAAATCAGCCGTACCAGCTTGGCAGTGCAGAATTGAACATCGTATTGGTGGTGCCAGAGCACTCATCGGCAAACTAATCTGCTTTAGGGAGGGCAATTCTCGTCCTAGAGTGATGCGCTTTGTGAGGCGGGCGTTCTCAGGTACTGATATCAGCCCTGAGGATTATATAACCCGTGTCGCAGAGCGCATAGACTTCCTGAAGCAGAAAGTGTATGCCTGGGCAAACCGTATTCGAAGGTATAAGCGGCGAGTAGACCGATACATTCAGAACCGCACCTTCCAGAGGGATGAAAGGTGGGTATATAGGACTTGGGAGCAACCGGACCAAGGTGTGGCTGACACGCGCCTGCCGGAAGATGATGCCATGTGCTCTTTCTGGCGCAGTATCTGGTCGGTGCCTGTCAGTCATACTGAAGGCGACTGGACTCGGGAAGTCGAGCGAGCCTGCGATCCAATACCAGAAATGGGGGCTATTACCATCTGCCCCCAAGATGTAGCTCGAGCAGTCCGCCCGTTGCCTAACTGGAAGTCTCCAGGGCCGGACGGGCTGCACAACTTCTGGATAAAATGGTTTATAAGGTCGCACGCTTGCTTGGCGGCTCAGTACCAGACTGCATTGGACTCTGGTTTGCTACCCCAATTCTTAACTACAGGAATTACCCACCTGCTCCACAAATCTGGTAGCACCGCGGAACCCAAAAATTATAGGCCGATCACATGTTTACCGACGGTCTATAAAGTTCTTACATCCATTTTGAGAGCTAAAATTAACAAACATGTCGACACAAACTCCATCATGTCTGCCTCACAAAATGGATGTAGGAACGGGTCCCGCGGTACTAAGGAGCTACTCCTCATTGATATGGCCATTAGCCAACAGGTTCGTCGTTCCCGAAAGGATTTGTCGACATGTTGGATAGATTATAAGAAGGCCTATGACTCGGTGCCACATACATGGCTCATGAGGGTGCTGGAGTTGTATAAAGTAGATGCATCTCTGCGCACCTTCCTGATGTCGTGTATGGGGCAATGGAGGACAGTCCTTCGCTATCCAGGATGTCGAAATATCCAGAGGAATAGTGAGCCGATAAGGATCGAGCGAGGCATATTTCAGGGCGATAGTCTGAGTCCACTTTGGTTCTGCTTGGCCCTGAATCCGCTAAGCACACTGCTGGAGGACTCAGGTCTAGGCTATCGGTTGAGGAGAGGTGGACAGGTTATATCTCACCTCCTCTACATGGATGACCTAAAACTCTTTGCCCCCAACAATTCACAACTGATGGAGCTACTGAAAGTAACTGAAACTTTCAGTAGAGCCATCAGGATGGAATTTGGTGTGGACAAATGTGCGGTCATGCATGTAAAGCGAGGGGAGATTGTGGAATCCGTGGGAACCCAACTCTCGGATTCCATATACCTAAGAGTCCTCTCCGCATCCGAAACCTATAAGTATTTGGGTATGACGGAAGCGTTAGGCATCAATGTTACTGACATGAAGCAATCGTTGAAGGAGCGCTTCTTTGGCCGCCTGAAGAAAGTATTTAATAGTCTTCTATCGGGCGGGAACAAGGTGCGCGCCTTCAACGGCTGGGTCATGCCGGTTTTGATGTACTCTTTCGGCATACTCAAATGGACTCAGACTGAACTTGACGCCCTGGATAGGAGGGTCCGTACGCTGCTGACTGCATACCGAATGCATCACCCACGGTCATCGGTAATGAGACTGTATATCCCGCGAAAGTGTGGTGGTCGAGGCTTTTTAAACGCTAAGACCCTCCACAATCGCGAGATACGCAGTCTCAGGGAATATTTCCTAGAAGCCGACGTGGGAATGCATCGAGATGTGGTCGCAGTGGACAAGGGCCTCACCCCGCTCTCCTTGGCGAAAGAGAACTGGCGCAAGCCTGTAGTGCTTGACACTAACGATCGCAAGGAGGTATGGCAGAGTAAGGAGCTTCACGGACGCTTTTTCCGGGCCCTGCATGGACCCGATGTAGATTTACTAGCGTCCGTAGCCTGGCTACGTTTCGGTGACCTCTTTGGGGAAACCGAAGGTTTTGTCTGTGCAATTATGGACGAAGTTATCATGACGAACAATTACCGGAGGTTTATTGTGAAGGACGGCACGGTTGACATCTGTCGGGCATGCCACCGACCGGGAGAATCAATCCGTCACATTATCTCCGGGTGTTCTCATCTAGCTAACGGAGAGTACTTACATAGACACAACCTTGTAGCCAGGATTATCCATCAGCAACTTGCTCTGAAATACAGCCTTGTGGATTCGGAAGTGCCGTACTACAGGTACGTGCCCGACCCAGTCCTCGATAATGGAAATATCACATTGTACTGGGACCGATCCATCATCACTGACAGGACTATTGTTGCCAATAAGCCTGATATAGTGGTGGTGGATCGAACAGAGCGGCGCACAATGATCATTGACATAACGGTCCCGCATGACGGGAACCTCGTGAAGGCAGAGAAAGATAAACAAATCAAGTATCTTGACTTAGCTCACGAGGTTGTCGACATGTGGGATGTGGACTCTGCGATCATTGTGCCGATAGTCGTATCAGCCAATGGCTTAATTGCCAAGAGCCTCGATCAACACCTAAGGAGGCTCTCGTTGGGCAGCTGGGTTAAGGGCTTGATTCAGAAAGCGGTACTCCTGGACACGGCTCGCATTGTTAGGAGGTTCCTTTCTCTGGAGCCCTGACCGCCGGTAGCTTGGACCCTGTTCCCGATACCGGTGGGCTACTATTTCTTATATTTTTAAATGTTTTTATATATTTCTTTATTTTAATATTTAAAAATATAATTTATATGAAAGAAAAATGAAATAAAAAAAAAAAAAGAGCATAAATTGTATCCTATAAAAAAATATCACATGTATTTCATTTGGTAGTGATTTAAATGTCACACGAGGTCAAACACGCAATTTGAAGCGCGCGGAGTGTTTTTTGCGTCTCCTATAAAGTTGCATTTTTGGACTTAGATCCCTTTTCACTAGGGCCACAGTATGTGACTTACAAAGAATGTGCGTATTTTTATTAATTTAAGCGATGGGTTACAGGTTACAGTTAAAATACTTTCATAGGCAAAGTAAAGTCCATGGATTTTCATATTGTTTGTGTTCATGTAGCCAATCACTATCGTTTTTCAAGAGAACGTTGTAACAAACTAAAAGTTTACCAAAAATCTCACCAACAAAATCGGTCAGCTTTTTCCGAAAAAACAAAATCCCTCAATATCACATCGTTGTGATAAGACCGCATTTTTGTTTTCTTTTAGCGAAATATTCAGCAAACGAGTTGAAGAAGAAACTTCTTCACCTTTTCATTTCTTTAATTCAATTTGCGATTTTTATGCGGCGGTTAAATGGCTAAATGATCGCCACTACGATATCAGTGCAAGATCTCGACGCTCCTCCAGCTAATAATTTAATTTCGCTTGGCGAGCAGCCCATCCTCACACCTGTACCAAGCTTGAAATTTTTCGTTATTCATAGTCCATCGAGCTGTGGGAAGAATCGACTTATGAATAAAAGAAATATGACGATCGAGATCATCGAAAACTCGAAGTGACATTGACCTAGTATGACTAAAATACTGCAATGTCAAATATGAAATGTTCCCTCTGTCTGTTATTTCGGAATGAGTGGAAAACACTTTTAATTTTCTCATTCAGTTCGGTCAGTTTTATATTGTAGGTAAATAAAGATGTTTGGGATGTTCACTCTTTCAATACTAACATTATTTAAGCAGTCTGATGAATTTATCTGGCTCGTTGCCTGTACTAATAATGTATACTCTGCTGGATTTATTTGGCGTTTGTTTATTTTGGTTTAAAGGCGTGTTGTTAAGAACCGCATTCTTAATTAACTGTCGATTGACATCATTAAATATTTGACCTATTTCGCGATATAACGCACTGTTATATTGATTGAAGGTGACGTTTAATATCCTAGCGCGTACAATACGGTTCTCAGCTGGTCCACTGTCTGCTCTATAAATCTCGACTCTCTGGGGAGTCAGTCAGCGCGGTCGACTTGTTCGGAGGAGACGTCGGATGAACAGCCTCGCTTACAAACTTGTGCACCGCAACACGTTACTCACTAACTAAGTGATTGATTGCCGCTCTATCGCCCGGATAGTTTACTACTACATGTTGGTTTACACGCACCTCTGGTTACAGTTTAAAATTGATGAGGCGCTCGGTTATATACGCCAGTATCCACGATCAGAGACATGATAAATCAATATAATTCAGCCCGAATTACACAGCTTTATATTCAGTGAGATCGGTGCCAATGTGATTCATGTACTTATCCGTGAATTCTCGCCGAGTCGAAAATTTGCATAGAAGTCATAAAATATCTCGATTCTCGTTTCGTTTTTCCGATGGTAAAATATATAGTTGATATCCGCAAGAATAAGTCAAAAAATACCAGGTAATATTCTCGAATATTGATCATAATAGGGTTTCTTTAAAAATGTAATATCGCCAAGGTGAGGCGTAGGCGACATTCATTTTCCGTGGGAGTTTCTCGTCTGTAAAGGGGCTTGCCAGGATTTTCCTACTATGAATACGACTGAGCTCTATTTATACTTTATAACAAGACTACACAAAGTCTTTTAAAGTAAAACGGGACTGGACTTGATTGAAATCTTTAAAACTTCGTCTTCCACGTTTTCAGGATTATTTTCTTTGTAGAACGACATCCCTTTTGTATTTGTACATACAGATCTTTCTCTTTTAAATAACTTTTGGAGTCCTCATTTCATGAAGCCAATTGATAATTTACTCGGAGTCCATTTGAGGTTATAAACTCTCTTAACTCTCCTAACTCTGTTGTTAAATGTGAGCAGGTTGAGCTGTATTCTAAAGGTTCCACAAAAGCCTTTATTGACCTCAACACGGGTGTGTGGTAGCCTCAAAATGGAGTAGGTGAGGGGGAAGCACAAAGGTCCTGAGGGGTCAAAAGGCGATTAGAGTTTTCCACCTAACCGCTACGACCGACTGGTTAAAATAAAAAAAGATGTTGATGTGTGCACCGGCTGTAGAGTAAAGTAAAGTAAGTCAAGGATTTAAATTGTTAATTATTTAACAGAGTCCCGAGTCGTGAAAGCCGTTTATCAATTATTGTTCTGCACACATATCTTATACCAAAAATAAGCGATCCGAACGAAAATATTCCTTTATTGGTTTACGGATTACCGGAATGCGATTGAATACCTACCGCTGTTTAATTTTCAATTCATGTTTATCCGATATCTGAGTAATTTGCATGCAGCCAGTGATTTAAATAATGATCCACGGTAGGCCCAGCCTATCTCTCCGTTAAGTTATGGTAATCTGCTTCTTGAATATTATTATCTAGGTACCTCTCTCTAAATCATGTCGGTGCTTCCCTTGGCTTTCATTTTACGCTTTGTGTGTGTCCTTATTTACGAGAATACCTTTGTACCTATATTGTTGAAATTCACGTAACAAGCTTTGGTACGTGGCAGCCGCACCGAGTTAATCCGATGCGCCTGAATTTCTCGTGTTTTATTTTGACGTTTTTATGAAAATTTCGCGACATACGTGTTATTAAACTTCCACTGAAAAGTTTTTTGGTTCGTTCGCACACCTCGGGTGGAAGTTAAATCGAATAACATGTTGTTATATCGGATTTTCCGCCTTTTTCATATTGTGCTCGCAAATATTTGTCCAGGTAAGCTTTTAATTAACATTGGCAGTGTTATAAGTATTGATTCGTATAGTGAATGCCAGTCGAATGCACTCGTGTGTGAATGCAAGGCGCATACAATCACGTCGGCGTGGCATTCACGCCGCGTGCCACGTCACGTGCCCTCACTGTCACACTTATTGTGAATAAGATGGATTAGTCGGCGCTGTTGTCTGGGCACAGACTCATAGTCAACTACCAGTACCTACTTATTTACATATGAATGACGCTAATCTACCCATGACGAAGTTTGCCTCAAACGTCGAGACTGATCGTAATTTAAAATAATACCTACATCTATTTTCGTATCTCTTTATATAAAAAAACAACGTTGACCGCCATGATACGGTGCCTAGTGTAAGGGAAATGTAATATTTAGAAAAGAACATAAAAACAAACAATCGAGCAAAAAGGCCTATAAAAATTTAATAATACCTTGTGTTTGTATCTCGGAGAGTAATAAAAATACACTTTATTTTTTGTGGTTCAAGGGTTTCCTATGTCGTTTGTGGGCGGTTGGCACACTGTCGGTTTTATCTGTGCAAATGTGCACGTTCTGAGAAATTGTTTATATGTCAATTAAAAGTTGTTAGAGTTCCTTTCTCGTTTTCCGCTTAACGTAATGCGCTTATAAAATGAAAATGTAAGATAATCCACTATTAAACCAGCTACCTTTACTGGAGTGAAATAGTTCTACACCAAAGAGTTCTGCATTGAATATTTATAATGGCCCCGAAGTTGATTTAGAGGGGCTAATTTGAGAACGAGATTGTTCATAAAATAGTTCACAGGTTCCCACTTTCGTTTGTGTATTTATTTAATACGAGCAGATGTTAGAATTTAACGAGTGTTGATAATTCCTACGTAAATACACTTTCAAACAGTGAAAACAGTTTCGTATAAGTGTTTTTTGAATGAGAACTACCGCCATTTAAGTAGATTTCAGAGATATTGTTTTGTGGGATGTTGTAGTAAATATTCTGAAGGGAGACAGGTACAAGAGTTGCTCAGTCGTGGTTCATTACCTTGAGCCGTGCGGTGCAGCTCGGTAGCTCACTCAGTAACAAGATCGTTAGCCAGTCTCAATCCCCCAGCGTCTCCATCTCAAACTTATCTCGGATCACTATTGTAATAACATTTCAAATGACATGAAACTGAACGTTCAAATCGAGATTGTCGAATTGCGATCCGATAACATAATCCTGATGTAGGAGAAGCAATCGATTCCACATCTCGATTCCAGATCATTAGTTTGAACTCCCAAGCTTCGTTAATGGACCCCAGTGCTCCACCGGGTGAATAATGCTTTAAATAAATCCACCGCGAGTTGAGGGCATTCAATTTTCAGTGTTGTGTCCCATGAAAACATTTTGACGCCATATTCCATTTTAACTTTGCGAACGTCCCATCCTGGGGGACTGGCTGACTCAACTTTGAATGTGTTGTTATATATTAACCCTAAGAGATCACCCTTTATTTTGGGATAAATAAGTTTTCAGTTTTTATGAATCGTAAAGAAAATGTGTTAGATTAATTGGAAGGATGGAGATGCGGTAGCGTAAATCAATAAACGAATATGGATCGATAAATATCGGAACTTATAATATCTGATATTTACTGACTTATTATATCCAAGGATAATCATAAACGGGATCCTCTGTTCACGAACGCTACAAAGCGTTGGAAATGTGGAGAAGTGTAAAAATGTATGAAATGAAATAAAAAGGAAATGTTACGTAAAAAGTTGTTTCATTTCAATTTGCTCAGTTACGGCTATGAAAAAAATCGTCTAACTTGTGAAAAAAATAGAAATATGTTCTTGTGTAAATAGGGGAGCATTCATTCAACCATCCATATTTACCACCATAGATGTATGAATTTCATTAGAAACGTTACACTACGACTTGGGGTCGATTTTGATTTTAGTATGTTGGGTCATGGATATTTTGCTATTATAACTTTCATCTATCTGTGTAATAGTCATGGCTATTCTACATCAGTGGTCGAGCCGGGCCCGCTTTCACCATAACGTCTTAGATTATGCGTTATAATACCATTTTATTATTCCACTCTAACTCTCATAAATCATAATATATGTTCAATATCGACAATAATAAAAAAAAAACTTAAAAAAAACTACCGTTAGCTTTTTCAGTCGCTATTCGCACATACATATTCCAGTCAGAACCTAGCTGGTTCGGAGCAACAACTCATTAGCCTGGGTCACTTAGCAGCGGGCATTCGAGCCGGCCTGGCGGTCGGATCCAGTGCCTAACATCGGGTAACCTAGACCGGCTCGTTAGCAACTTGGACGGCACGACATGTTGCAGAAATATGATTTTATGCTGTTAAATTATTGGAAAGTTACAGTTAAAGAAGATAACAGAGTTTAAACCGGTTGTTTTTTCAAGTCAATGATAATATCTAAGGGTTGATATATTGATAAACGAAACAGAACTTTGTTTTAAATTAAGTATTTGCCAGTTAAGTTAATCAATAGTTATCAGAAGGCGCCAGATGGAGAGAGATGGTGTAACGGGACTGTTATTTTTATTCAAATCGCTACTGAAATCCATGAATGGCAGTAAAAAAATAATAGTTTCCTGCTCATGTAAAATGTATTTCTAATTCCTAGTCTAAATGACACTGTAAAAGTCTTTTAGTTATCTCAATTGCTTTGATATGCTCGTTGGATATGCAGTATCCACATCCACATCGACAATTTAAAACAAATTCAGTTTGCAGTGCGTTGAGCGGTTCCCTCCGCTGCCACAATTTGGTAATACGAGTAGGAAGCTGTCAAACAAGGGAAATATCTAAACGTGGGGGAGACGGCACGAATATTATGAGATGTTGCGAAGAAAATCTTTGAAGAAATATCGTCAAAGATCCATTGATACTTGCAAATATAATGTTCAATTGTTGCGCGGCAGCAACATGTGGCGTTTGCAGGACACATTTCTGCCGCGCTCTAGTGTGGACTAAACCGAAGAATGTTTGCGCGGCATTACTGCGCGGCATATCCGAGACACGCCGCGCACTTCAGTTGGCATGAAAGCGGTTGCGTGTGTCGTAGCTCTGCTTATAATTCGTCCGAACACAATTACTGACGAATATTTTCTAGAAATGTTTGTGCGTGGAGAAGAGTTCGCGCGCGGCAGGCGTCCAAACACAGAGCGGCACGCCACGCACTCCAGCTGCGCATGTAATCGCTCAATGTTTGGACACACCTTTAGGATTAAGAAGCAGTGTCTCAAATTTTCTACATGACTGTGATTTAGAATTCCATGTTACGGCAGGATCTATTTTAAATATAAGTAGTTTCAGGTATCAATTTACTAATCAACAAGTAGTATGACGAATACGGACTAAGCTAATAAAAATACTTCAAACAGTTGCAAAAAGGGATACATTTTTTTCAATGACGGACGTAATTTGGCGAATTGGGATTAACTCGTTGTTATATTTTGGGTTTTTAATAAAAGACTGTTATGGCCTTTCGGGGCCACAACTGCACTGAACTGGGACTTTCCTGATCTGCAGCTTCTGCATAAATCCAAAATGATCTATAAACAATGTCAATTTAAAGCTTGCAATTTTATACACCATTTTTGACAGTGATAATTCTCTTCTTTTTAATACTTTTCAAATTTTCAATGCTCATTCCACGCATTTCTTACAAAGTTAAAGTCGAGAGAAAAGACCAGCAAAGGAATGCTGACACTCAACAAGAGCGGGTTTCATAAATACAACAAAACCGACAAAGTGCGAGTCGGACTCGCGCACGAAGGTTTCCGTACCATTATCTATAAAAACGGCAAAAAAAACACGTTTGTTGTATGGGAGTCTCCTTAAATATTTATTTTATTCTGTTTTTTAGATATTAAATATTTATTTTATTTGTTGTTATAGCGGTAACAGAAATACATCATCTGTGAAATTTCAATTGTCTGACTATCACGGTTCATGAGAGACGAACAGACGCCGTACAGCTTGGTGCCAGACGGACAGAAGGACGGACAGCGGAGTCTTAGTAATAGGGTCCCGTTTTACCCTTTGGGTACGGAACCCTAAAAATAGATAGGTAGGATGACAAGAAAGAAGTGTCTGAACTCATCCAATATACCGTCTATTAAGTTCTGTGTTATGCCTTCAGGCAGCTAAATCAGTAGGCAATCAGGAATTACAATGCAACACCCGATGTCCTAAGTCAATCAGTGTTTGCCTATATCAAATAGACATAGCTTCAGCCTAATTGCTTAGCGCGATGTCTGAGCAACGCCTGAAATTACAGGCTTCTATATTACGTTATTTATGACCAGAATTTGAGGTTTTACTTTTTATCATAACTTTAATATTATAAATGCAAAAGTAAGTTTGTTCATTTTTTTGTTTGTTACGCTTTCACGATAAAACGGCTGAATGGATTTAGATGAAATTTGGCAACATGGGTAGACCATTTCATCCTGGATCGCAGATGACATCGCCGGCAAAAGCTAGGTTTTGTTTTCCATTTGCTAATATACGTATAGACAACCCTTATCATAATAATTGTTTATGATAATAACCCCTTCATAAGATAATAACCGTTTACTAATGTTTTTGTGCTTCGGCTGTGAATTCAAGCCAAAATATAATAAAGTCTAAGCTATAAAGTTCTAAGAGCAGTGTCCTGGTTCCACACCCTGGCAGGCGCTTTACAATGAGTAAATTATTTCATCACCACTGCTCCCAAAACGGTGAAGCAAAACATTGTGAGCCATCTCCTAGAACCAAAAAATTCGAAGACATGTGACATCTAGGTACCAACCCGCACTGGGCTCACTTGGTGGATTACGGCCCACTCCCTGTCACAGAGAGAAGGCCTGTGTGACCTGTGTCCCAGCTATGAGAACATTATAGGCTAATTATACTTATGAATGAGTTCTACCCTGCTACCGTTGTTTACTAGACTAGATAAGAAATAACTTAAGTCCCCAAAATGCTGTTAGTGCAAAATTTGACTTCAAACACTTCAAAGTAACTAAAATCTTCTTTATTTAACACTAAAATATTGATATTTCTACAGATATTTCTTACTACAATTTTCAGAATGAAATAAATTCTTGTACAGTGCAATATTTCATCAATTTGTATGAAAGCGTTTCACCGCTACAGCGGAAGATTCTGAAGATAATTAAAGTGCAATTGCAGTGGCACAGTGCTCGTTCGACTGTTAAGAGGAAATTGAAAAGTGTTGTAAAATATTGAGCTGTTTTGAGTTGCTACCTTACAAGACTGACTTGTTACTGACGTTAGATAAAGTTTTCTGGGCTATGATTACTATTAGTTATAGGATACCTAAGTATAAAAGCTTACCTTTGAGGAGATGGATAGTAGTAGATCTGTGTTTTTCATAGTTAGATATCAATTTAAATCATTGTACAATAAATATAATATTTCCAGGAGAAGGCTGATTTTACAGTTAAAATACTGTGTTTCTGTAAGTTCTAATGCACAACATAAAAAATCAGTCTCGTAATTACTTATACTCCATTTACTAAATAAGCCTTTTTACAGTCCGTTTAACCGACTTTGACTTCTATTGCGTTGGTGGCATGACAAATGGCAGCTGCACACTGCTGTAAACAGTTGGTACTACGTAACATTTTTTGCTTTTAATGCCATCCTTATGCCTACGCCATTAAAAGTCAAAATCGGTTGAACGGACTGTAAAAAGGTTTGTTTAAATTTCTAATCTTATTGCAAATGGAGTTTAGGTCCAACAAAGACATATAGACAGTAATGTAGCATAAGCATAGCATAATCAGCCTATAATGAATGTTCCCACTGCTGGGACACAAACCTCCTTTCTTCGAGAGGAGGGGCCCAGTGCGGCTTCCTAGATTTCACATGGCTTCGAATTTTGGATTCTCCAGTATATATCCAAGTAATTATTTAAGTGCAACAAAGACACACCCCGTTAGTGCAGACGTCAACAAGTGAGTTAGTATCCATGTTATCTGTAAAACGAACCGATCGCAAGAATGCTACCGTTTATTTGATTTCCCACAGGAGTCTGAAGTTGCCGACATCATATTATATACCACGTATCTATCACTAAGAAGTTACAGCTCTAATGACATCATAAATTATTCTGTAAACCATTTTCAACTGATTAAGTTCACTGCACTATCAATAGTTATGGAGGACATTTTGAACTTGATGCTAACAAAGTGACTTCTCTAGGGATCAACAAAATGATTTTGGGGCAAATTGTAGTGCCCTCGAGGGGTGAGGTGTGGCTATTGAACATTTTCAGTAATTTCAGTTAGACTTTGAAACTAGTTTTTATTTTTGAATACTTTCAACTTTCAGGCTTCGAAGGTCCATAGCATTTTATATTACAAATTACTTTAAAGCTATGTTAGTAGAACAATTAGGCGTGCACACACAATAATAATAAAAGCTCGTGGCTAAGTAATAACAGCCGCACGGGTCGATACATCAGGTTAAGCTACGCTTGCCGGGGTTGGTCCGTGGATGGGTGACCATCTTTACATATCGAGATTCCTCCGTGCCTGGAAAGCACGTTAAGCCGTTGGTCCCGGCTGTCATTAAAATTTGTGGATCTTTGACAGTCGTTACGGGTCGTCAGAAGCCCGAAAGTCTGACAACCAGTCTTGCCAAGGGGTATCGTATTACCCAGTTACTGGGTTGTGGAGGTCAGATAGGCAGTCGCTCCATGTAAAATACTGGTATTCAGCTGCATCCGGTTAGACTGGAAGCCGACCCAAACATAGTTGGGAAAAGGCTAGGCAGATGATGACACAATAATAATAAAAACATTACAAAAACATCTGACATGTAGCTTGATAAACCTATCTATTGTAGGCTTCCTTCCATCCCTTCCAGGCTCTCTGCAAATACCTTCAGAATGCTGTTGCCGCTTCCTCGTATATCGATGTCACTTTCTAGCGCATGATCGCGAAATAATCATCGGTGTGTAAAGGGAAAGAAACAAAAGAAAGAATAACGCCTAAACAGAACGCCCAGCATTGCTATTCTGTAACCATCTCATCGTGAAAACTAAGGTGAAGTGAGCTGTCATATCTACTGATGCTAAGGCAGTGACAGCTCACTTCACCTAAGTTTTCACGTTCTCATAAAGGTACTTACAAAATATCAAATCGAAATACATGTATCGCAGCACTGACTGTCGTCAATTCCAGATATTTCGGCATTTCCTATAAAAAAGGGGTATCAAAATGTACCTCTGAAGAACGTCGTCAACACTTTCAATGAAGAAAAATGTCTCCGCGTCAGATCTTGAAATATCCCCGGGGAAAACCAATAATAACACCGGAGGACTCACTGAAATTCTATAACGTTTTATGTACCTACCTATAACGAACAATTTTATAACACATTTTGCGTAGTAGGTACCTACCTGCTATAATGTTCGTATAAATAGCGACTGGAGAGTGAGACGTAAAAAACGAAATTATGATGTTGTGTTTTATATATATGTGTATGTACTTTTATGTATTTTTTTGTAGCTGTAAAATTAATGTTTTTGTTTATTTGAGAGTAAGGTAATGTTCGTACAAAAAAGTAAGCTCAATAACGCCAAAATCGTCATGTAATTTTAGTACACAATTTCAATTACTTATCGTAAAACTTTCAATGCGCGTTCTAAATAATCTATAAGTAAAATATCGCACGGTGCATGACTATTAATATATACAACGCACTTACCAAATAAATCTAGATCTACTAACTTTCATGATCGTAGACTATCAAATTAACATTACTACGGACCATCACCTGTCTAATGTTAGTACTACAGATTACTAGCCACATCTGTATCTCATTTATTAATAGATATAGTATACTATTTATATTTGTGTGCCGAGGATCAACAACTTGTTGCAAACATCGCTGCGTCACAAAACATGTTGCGCCATGGTTGTTCTATTGGATTTACCATTTTACTAACCTTTACAATTTGATGTTTTAAAAGTTGAGTTTTAGTCGAGTTTTTAACATGATAGTGGTTTATTGCAGTACATAACCTGTGTAGGTACAATAAAGCATATTCTATCATTATTGTATTTTTTCTTTCTGACATTCTCGCATTCTTCTGACATTTTCTGATATTCTCGTCTCACAAAAGTACCCAATGTAAAATAGTTAGTTGATCAGGCGTGACTTTGCGAAAATCCATTATAAAATACAATAGACGTAGATTTATTTAGTAACCTATTCCGCTTAACTATTCTTCAAGAGTCACAAAAAACCCTGTAAGAAATCGACACGTGTTTCACCTCTCAACGAGGCATCCTCAGGATGATGATTGACCAATTGCAAACCAGAACACGACGTGTTGCACGCAGAGAATTTGTCTCTGCGTCTTACAGGGTTTTTATGACTCTTGAAGAATAGTTAAGCGGAATAGGTTACTAAATATATCTACGTCTATTGTATTTTACCCAATGTAAGCTTACACACATGTAGCGTCGTGGGGCCCTGGTGTCTTATAGGTACACACGGCTACACATCAAGCTATACATTTCCAGTTTATGCTGAACTCGCATTGTGTATGATTTCCGTACAATGCGAGTTCAGCTTATACTGGAAATGTATAGCTTGATGTGTAGCCGTGTGTACCACAGGCGTTCCTAGCAATGCATATTTCAAGCACCAGACTCTCACAAATGTAAGCTTATCCTTTTAAGCAATTCCACTGTACATTTGTGAAGAAAAAAATTACATTTATAAAACTAAAACCCAACTACGCCAAAAAAGTCAACTAAAAAGATGTAAACAAGACATCACAGACAGACAAATAAAAAATCCAGAGTCACACGTTGTAGGTCATAAATCGAACAGATTACTTGTGACTCTGGATTTTTTATTTATTTGTCTAACATACATACAAACATACATACATACATATCGGTCAATATCATAACCCTCTTTTTTGCTTCGCCGTACACGGGTAAAATTAAAAATAAACTTCTATACCCTAAATTGTCATTTATTTCGTTATCATGATTACACATACTTTCTTCTATCTCTTGCAGTAAACACAATTTCACATGATAGTGGGTAAAATATCGACGTGGGTATGCGGGTATGGTCTCTGTTCGAGAAATCCAAGTTTTTCTAATCCTTTCATTTTCCAGTAGATTTGTTGCTTGTCAGTGATAAAGTGAAATTGATATTTTAAAAAACTGTAATCAAACGGTTCGATGACAATCTTAAACGATATATAAAACTTCCACGTATCATTATTTCACCAGGATTTCACAATTTTCCATACATTACTCTATTTTCCATAAATAAACATATCCATAAAAAGATTTGAAGGTGTGGTAGACTAAAAGAGTGCTACAATATACGGCTATTCCCATAAAAGTACGTTCACGGCTTATCTACCAGGCGTGTGGCGACCGTCAAGCCAGGAAAATGGATTACTGGCAAAATGGATTACCTACCACCCTTTATTTACTCTAATCTCTGCACTTGCGGTATTCTAATTCAATTCTTTCACCCGATGGTTTAAACATGTTCATTGTCGATTGAATATGTCGATTTGAGTTAAAAAATGTTGTCGTGTTTCTATAAAACTTTCAGAACGAGCAACTACAAAAAGGCGTACAAGTATATCGTGTAATGTTTTTGGAATAACACTGAAACGTGGTTGTTCGAAGATTAGTCCCAATAAAAGATCTATAGGTGTTCTCGATATCGTATTGGAAAACGAGATTGTGACCGTGTAGCGGGTGTGCTTAATGGCCTGGTTGGGACACGAATCTGGGGCTCTCGGGACCGAGGCGGGAACAAACAGCCTCCTGCGGGTCCGATCCCAATTTATTAGTAGCGCCGAGCCCCGGAACGTTCGAGCCCATAAAAAATTTACAAGATTCGTCCGTCGGTTACTGGATGCAATTTATTCGGATTCGTACATGAACTAGTTTCGTGATATCTTCTCGGCTAATGTGTAACATCTCTTTTATGAACGTGATTTTCTTGAGTTGTTTTCTTTTGGGATGCGTACCTACGTCAGAAATGTGGAACGAAAATAAGTACTTATATCCGCATGTAAAATATTATGTGCTAACGCGTCAAGATGTCACTTGGGTTGTAAACTTTAATTTTAAGTTATTTTACAATTTCCGTTCATTTCAAGATGTAATTATTTTGTATAATTAGATAATCAATGTTTGAGGTGTTTATGGCAAAATAAATAGATAAAGAAACGCCTCGTAATCATCTTGCTGGTACCTACGCTCATGTCAAATTCCTGTTTATAACTACTTTCAAACCCACTTGGGTTTAATAATATATTCAGTACATGAGTCCAGAGTATCCCGAACAGGCAGCACCTGTCACCTGCGACACAAACTATTGGTGTGACGCGAATCCCTTTAAAAGCGGCACGCGTTTCGTACCGTGACACATATGCCACAATGAGCGACACTTTATAAAACAGAACGATGTTTTTATTTTATACCTATATGGTTGCTTTTTATATTCGCTTTGAATTGCCTTAGCGACATTTATTTTCTTACACAAGGTTTTCCTAATCTTTGCCACCGACAGTGTTGTGAATAATTCCCAAAGACTCTTTAGGAATTTTATTAACAAATTCGTAATATTACGAATTCCAGTTAAACTGAAACAGCAATGTTTCCTAATTACCAAAAGCAGCGGCTAATTTCCGGAATTTATGCATACCTACGTGCATAAATTGTGAGCTCATAAACTAATACTGGCCAAAACGTTATGACGGCTACAAAACCAGCATGCAGGTAGGTACTCTAATTCCACAATCCACAGTTCAGGTTACTTTTCATTCTGAATAAAATAATGTATTATTCTACGTCCACAATGGTTGCAAATTTTGTCCGCCTAACTTTGTGTTCAGTAAAATGTTATTTTATTGCTTTCACGACGGTGCCATCAACTTGAATGTGGTTCAATGGTTCCATATGCGTAGGTATATTTCGTATCCAATTATTTTATTTTGTTAGTTTTGTAGAATATTTTGTTAGGCTGGTGTTGGCCATTTACCAAGCATTTACCCGACAAAGAAAAACTTATGGATTTGTAAAGTTTTATGTATTTTGAAAATAATTGGTAAGAAATGTATTACATAGATTGATAGACCTGCGTAGTGTATGACCAGCACCCTCATTTGCGTAACAAACTTTCAATCACAATCCAAAGGATTTTAAATCTATTGCTCCATGTGGGTGAAAAAATTGCACCGGTGCAATTTTTTCAATAAACGTTGGATACGTCCTCTCGTATCCAACGTTTATCTAAGCATTCGTAGCAGACACTACGTTGTAAGCAAAGTTAACCTAAAATTTACAATTTCAGACCACAGAAAACTGTTCAACAGTAAAAAGTTACAAAACTGTAGTATCCACACAATTGAAAAAATTGCCTAAATACAAAATATAGTTGCGTTCCAATGACCCTTCAATAACCCGCGACCTAAAGCACATTTAAATATAGTTCGCAATAGAAATCGTGCCATTTTCGTCCATAGCCACTAGTCCATGAAATAAAGCTTCTGTATTTAAATGAAACGAAACGGTCCAACAGTTTTTAGCTTTTTTATAGTCGGCCATTATTTATTGCGGCATAGGCAGCGGAACGGCTTGAAATTAAAATGAGTTCTTTCGTACATTGCCAGGTAGGTTGGGGCTCTAGGTGGCTTCCTAGTTGGTTACTGCAGTACCTAGGTACGGTAGGTAAAAGAGATAAGTGAGCAGGCAATTAACTGCAGTAATCGCTATTTATGCCACAAATTGTATTTTTTGAGAGCTTTAGTGGACTTTAGAGAGTCATCTGTATTTGGAAGGCTTTTCTGAGTGCCATGTCAGTGACAGGACCTTGTATAATCCATAGGTATACAGAGTTAAATTAAATTAGCTAGCGAAACTCTGCAGACGTGATGGACATCGATATCGAAACACAATAAAATTTAATAAAAATATTTGGTTTTTTCTTTTGTTGGTAGTATTGTTATTTGAAGTATGAGTTGAGAAAATATTTTTTTTATTTTGTTTAGACGTATTTAGATGAGAAATAAGAAGTTTACACAGAAAAAAACTGTTTTTTGACACTGATATTTCAACTGACTACTCTAACTGCGGTCGATGACTCCACAAAAAATATCATCTTTTTTTTTGTTATTACATGTTTTGATTTCGGTACCCATCACGACTGTGGAGTTTCGCTAGATAATTAAATTAGAACCTGATATACACTGTTATACACTCTATTTGCCTGCACACTTATCTATTTCCCCATGTGTATACGTTTATAAAAAAGATTATAAAAATCAAAGGACAAATTCCTTTGATTTTTATAATGTTTTGATTGATATTAAAAATAACTCACGTTCACCAGGCGCCTGTGATTTTTATGTCATGCTCTGTTTACATACGCTACGGTCCTCGCACACCTGGAACAAAGCAATAATGTGTTATAAATACTGGCGTAAAACTATGTGCAAACATTAACTATCGACATTAAACGTTCAATGGCTTGACAAAGCTATTTCAAAGTAAACATTAATTATAGGAACATACGGATCAATATTGTGTACCTATCGATAATGTTAATTATTGCTGTTATACGTGCTAACAATTCGCGTAACTGCTTGACATTCATGACATAATAATAAAATTATTCATGTTAACATAAAACGCGTGTACGCGAAGTTTAATTAGTGTTACTTTTCTAGAATTTGATGAAACCACAACGTATAGACACGAGTACTTACTACTACACTTAGCGAAATTCAAAAGTAGTTTTCTCGAATAACGATTGCAACTTGGAGAATGATTTGATTTAAATATAATAAAACTTTAAAACAAAAAATTGACCGACTTCAAAAAAAACAAAACAAAAAAGGACTACTGTACTAAAACCAAACGACAAAAGTACTTCTTTAATAATAAGAGAAAAATAAAAAAATAACTTTAATTTCGGAAGTCGGTGTCTTTGCTTTTAATTTTAGTTTTTGGCCACCGACTTCCGAAATTAAAGTTATTTTTTTATTTTTCTCTTATTATTAAAGAAGTACTTTTGTCGTTTGGTTTTAGTACAGTAGTCCTTTTTTGTTTTGTTTTTTTGAAGTCGGTCAATTTTTTGTTTTAAAGTTTTATTATTTTTCAATTTTTTGTGTACTTTGATTTTTGTAATCGCCATGGGTAGACCAACTAAAGGAGCCGCCCGCATGAAGAAAAACAGAATTAAAGAGACTAATACTGCTGAAAAAGAACGCCTATCTAAGAATCGCAAACGGAGTGCTGTGTCCGGTTCCCAAGAATCACCGTTAGCTCTTCATGCTAGGTTATCTCAGATGAGAAATTACATGCATTCTCATTTGTCGCAGGAGTCGCCAAATGATAAGATCTGCCGACTCAATCTTATTCAAAAACGATTAAGTGGCGAGTCGTCTGAACAGCGCAAATATCGTTTAGATGTTATACGAAACCGGCTGGCTAATGAGACTCCCGTGCCTTCTCAAGAATATAAGGGTGAACACTATACATTTGCTTACACTGTATAGTTCCCCTCATCATCATATTATAAGGTGACCATAATCAGATCTGTAATGTCACTTACAACCTATATGGTTGCAAAGTTCTTATCAATATAAATGAATTAAGTCCAAACACAAGGTAATTACTGTGAACCGTTGAGGAGTTCCGTTAATCGTCCTTCGTCTTCATCATCAGACCCTTAACGACAGTCACAACCCATCCAAGTGTAAGGTTCTTATCAATACAAATTAATCAAGCCCAAACACAAGATATCTGCTGTAAACCACTGAGGAGTTCCCTCGACTATCTTTCGTCTTCATCATCAGACCCCTAACGACAGTCACAACCCATCAAAGTGTAAAGTTTTTATCAATACAAATTAATCAAGCCCAAACACGAGGTATCTGCTGTAAACCATTGAGGAGTTCCCTTGACTGTCTTTCGGTGCCATCATCAGATCGACTCCAGACCTTCATAAAATTGTAGTGCTGTAAAATACTTAATGAATAAATTAAGGAATGCACTAGTTGCCCTTACGATTTTTGAAAGTTCCCCTCGATTTCTCTAGGATCCCATCATCAGATCCTGACTTGGTGACAATGGGACCACCTCAGAAGTATAAGCTTTTGAACAAAAAAAGAATTTTTGAAATCGGTTCACAAACGGCGGAGTAATCGGTGAACATACATAAAAAAAAAAAAAAAAAAAAACAATCATCCGAACATAGTACCTCCTCCTTTTTTGAAGTCGGTAAAAATGAGCGTCTGTGGAGTTTCTTGCCCGTTCTTCTCAATAGGAACCTACTACGCTTTGGAATGGGCAACAAGCTTCATTTTTCTGACTGACCGACCCCTTGACAGTTCAAAAGTGCCTGTGATTTGTTCATTTGAAATAAATGCTTTGAGTTTGAGTTTGAGATAAGACCTATTTCATAATAGTACGGGTTCAAAATAAATATAGTTCCATAAACAAAAAAATTACAATAAATACAGTAAGTACTTAATAAGTAACAAATTACTTATAAGCATATTTATTTATAATTATTATACTTTATTGTACACCTCAAAACTACATAACAAAACAAAAAAAAACACTACAACATATACGGTGGGCGCTATCTTTTGCATATGCTTACTTGGGACTGTACACAGATTCAACTAAGAAACTACGGTGTAACCAAATCTTCAGTTCACCAATAAGTTATTTTTTGTCTGTACATCCTCAGTTTTTACGTGGTATGTCCGACCCCTTGTTATCAAAACTTTTTTATAAAAACAGGCCAAGTGCATGTCGAACCACGCACAATGAAGGGTTTCGTAGTTGGGATGAATTTATCCAACAAACTTAACATTGTAGTTGAAAAACTTGTTCTCCCATACAAAATGTATGGGAGAACATGTTTTTGCAACTGCAAATTAAAGTTGGTCGATTATTACTCGGTAACTGGTGGAGCCTTTGTAGCGGTGATAGTTTTTCTTTTAATTTCGTTATATATACTACTGCCGTGAATTTTTTCACATTTCCAAACCCAACCATTTAGCTGGCAGGGGGGGACAAACTTGACTCTAACAAAAATTTGCAGTTTAAAGCTTAATATTCCGCAAACGGATCCCTGAATCTAAAAATGTTTTTCACAAACTCGTATTATTTTTAAACGTCCTTTCCAACGATACCCCACACCATGGGATTGACGAGAAAAAAAAAACAATCCCCACTTTAAATGTAGGGGAGGTATCCTAAAAAAATTTTTTTTCGGTTTTTTTTAGCTACTTTGTCGGCGTAGTTTATATGTATATCCATACCAAATTACAGCTTCCTAATACCAACGGTCTTTGAGCTAAGCCGCGGACAGACGGACATGGTGAAACTATAAGGGTTCCTTGTTGACTACAGAACCCTAAAAATGAGTAGTGTAGTGATTCGACAGTTTCGCTGTGCAGGGTGTAAACTTCGCGGTAACATTATGTGCAGGGTGCGGTGCTGTGCGAGATCCCACTTAGCTAATGATGACTCACACTTTGTGGCTGCTAACTGTACGACTGACCACAGACGGAGGCGAGAACTGCAGAAGTTCTATGGTTGCACTTCTCAGGAAGTCGAAGTTCAAAGAACTCAGCAACTACGAGTATGTTGTTAAACTACGGAATTTTGAGATTTGCCAAATTAAAATATTTTTATTTCTTTCAATTTGGTGCAGCTGCAAGGAAAACTTCGCAAATTGGTACCTGTCTAAAAAAAAACGAATATCTAACGTAACGTTGTCCGATACTACAGTTAACCGCGTTTATACTATAGGCTACAATAAGGCATAGTTCTTGTTTAAAATATCTACTGATGTTGCAACTTAATGTTTGGTTACATAGCCTACCTAAGTAGGTGCAAATGACCATTTTCAATTTATACAGGGTTAAATTTTTTGTCATTTAAATCCGCTTAAGAGGTCATAGTACTGATCATTATGAACAACTTTCACTATGGGACCAACCCTGAAATCAGCTGTTCCCTACACTTTGAGCAGCTATGCGAGCATAAATGTAGGGAACAGCTGATTATTTTTTCGCGATGTCAGGTTTGGTCACATAGTGAAAATTGTTCATAATGATGAGTACAATGACCCCTTAAGCGGATTAAAGCGACGAAAATTTTACCGTGTATAGTATGGAGATTCGCTTTATACACAGACAAATTACAAATAAATTAATCATAATCACGTCAAGTTAATGTATCTTGTAATGTGAGTAGCTGTCCAAGCGGTCTTTAGGGCCCAACCCACATTGTAAATGTTGTACGAAAAATACCCATTAGCGAACTAAATGCCGGCCACTTTGTTTGAGCTATCATTAACTGTTAACAACAGCTATTTATAAACCTGTCTGTTTAAATTATATTTAGTTTGTAGCTGTAAATAGCTACCGAGCTATTTATAGCTACAGCGTTAGGTACACCGGTACCTAACGCTTCCAGACGCTTCCTTGTATCAGTGTAATGCTGTTATCATTAATTTATGACAAGTCAGGCATTAACACGCCGTTACTAAGTGAACTTTGTAATGAGGAAATGGTACCGACTATTTTTACGAACCTTTTCTATGGAAAGAAACAATAAATAATCGTAAGAAGAAAAGTGTTACGATTACCAAAAAACCCAGTTTGACAAAGCCCTTTGTCTCTTTCCGTGTACATATTTAGCCTAATGTTCCCACTGCTGGGACACAGGCCTCCTCTCTGTGAGAGGGAGTGGGCCATAATCCACCACGTGGGCCCAGTGCGGGTTGGCGGATGTCACATGTCTTCGAATTGTTGGTTGCCATGCCAGTTTCCTCACGATGTTTTCCTTCACCGTTTTGAGAGAACTTGTGATGAAATAATTTACACAAAGTAAACTCATGATTGGGTTCGAATTCGAACTTACGATTCGTAACTCGCGACCTCTTTCCGTATACGAAACTATAAAAGAGTTATATAAATGCAATCGTAAATAATGTATTGCAATCACCACGAATTATCTTTCATCGCGAATTCGCGACTCGAAAGTAATTGCATGTCGCGAATTTATTGTGATTCTGATACAAATGAAACGGTTAAAAATGTGCATTTTAGGTTTACTAACATATTGATTGTGATTTATTGGAAGACTAAACGTCGATTGAATACAAAATTTCATTGATTTTTAATGTCTGTTGTTTCATTTTTTTTTTATCTCCCTATCAATCTATCAATCTGTCTAGCCTTTTCCCTAGTAAGTTAGGGTCGGCTTCCAGTCTAACCGGATGAAGCTGAATACCAGTATTTCAGCGACTGGCTATCTGACCTCCACCAGCCAGTTACTGAGTAACATGATTCTCCTTGGTTTGACTGACTGTCAGACTTTTGGGCTTCCCGAATACCTAGACCTTTTTTATCTCTCATTAAAAAATATTCGGAAACTTTCAGCGAATTATGCGAGCTGACGTCTTCAGTAAAATGCCAAACTGTTAGTACATACCTACGGCCGTAAGTATTTGTGAAATTATTCTTTACAACTACGCAACTATTCTCAAAAGTGTTAAAGCACTGTTAGTAATAAACAGTGATCGGAGTAGGTAGATTGAACTGGGGCCATTGATCCGAAACGTATATATTAATATGGACATTTCTCCGGAATTGGTGGGTTATTAAAAAAAACCGGAACTTATGTAGGAATTGTATTCTGCCAGAGTGGAAGGCGTCATTTGATGATTTGCCATCCTCAAAAAAATCGGAAATCGAAAATCGGAATTCGATTGTTTTTATTATTCAACAGATAAATAATGAATTAATTTAGTTTTGATACCTCCCTTTAAATTTTGAATTGAGTAGTAATAATATCACTACCAACATTAACAATATTTAATTGAATCCGGAAATACCGGAATTACTTTCTGGAAAAATGGCTTATCCATGTTATTATATCATTTGCTATTATGTCATTTGCTTTAAATAGGTTTTTATCTGTAGTATCTTATTTATCGTATATAGATTCCTTTCTATCTTGTGAATGTGAGAACGTCGTAGGCTTAGTGAACTGTAGACTTTTATTTTTAATTTTAATTTAATTTTAATATTTTTTTTTATCTGAAACTTTTTGAATGGCCTACACTGTCCTCCCATAACTATTAACACTGTAATTCGAAATATTTGTAAAAGCCAATTATCTTTTAAAAGAGTAACCATGGAGTTTCTTGCCGGCTCTTCTCCATAGGAAACGACCAATTGGAACCGTGCACCTAGCTTCTGACGTTTCATAAGTGCCCATGTAGGCTTATGTGAAATAAAATATTTTGATTGATTGATTGATTGATATTCTTTCTGTGTGCATTTATGATACAAGTACCAAAAATCAATCTACCTACTCCGATCACTGGTAATAAACGTCCTTTAAACTTTTTGTAATGTATTTCAATTAGCGCTCTTTAAAAATGTTTCGTGTTAAGGCGTCTTATAAACAAAATGAAATGTGAATCATTTGGTTAAAATATCAGCTTTCTTAGAAATTATACAAAAGTAACGTTTTTAACTTAAACCAAAAAAATAGCAATTTTTAACAGTTTTGACTGTGTATCATGATGTTTTTGCAAATCGGGAATATGGAATTGAAACGACATTTATAACATAAATAATACACGCGTACGGTGGTGAAAAAACCTACAACCTACAAGATACATGCGAGATCTATAATTATGACAAAGGTTAATGCTGTGTGTGTTGTTTGTAAGCTTTATATAAATAAATAAATACGCTATACTTAACTACTTCAGAATAAGGACAAATCTGAGCAGAAAAAACAAGACAAGATTCCGTCACAGTTTTACAGCTTAGATGTCTCTAGCCTTAAGTAACGTGTATTAAATAAATCAGAGCTGGGGGGCCTTTTTTTTTTTTTTTTCGAGGTTGGGAAATCATCCAATGACTTCTCCCGCTCTGGGCGGAGCGGAAGGGCGTGTCAGACTTTTACTGACTAAAACCCACCCGTGTTCCTTCATTTGCCTGTTGCCAAGGTCCCGGTATCCCTTTCGGACTTTCCCGCAACCCTGGCAGGCATCGGTCCTAGCGGACCCCGCCAATTGTACTGACATCTCTTTGAGGCGCGCGTGTAACACGACGCGCCATCGACCCGGGCCTGGTCCTTATCGGACGGCGAGCTGCCCGTTGCTCGCCGTCCGCAAGCCCGCGCCTATGGTGGCCGGGAATCCGCCTGGGATTCCCGACGCCTAGGGCGTCTCCAACGGCGGCGGTTAGGCGCGTGAGGGCGCAAACTTTGCCTTTCCCTCACGCGTTCCGCCTAGAGCTGGGGGGCCTACCACCACTAAACACATAACCCTTAACTGAACAAACAGCCTCTGACAGTACCCGCTCGCAAGCGCTTACTTTGCAATAAAACTAACGCACCGCTTACATCAGTATTACTTTAATCTTACTTCAGTTTAAGAAAGAGATGAAGCTCTACAGGACGTATAGCTCCAACTCTTTCCCCCACTGAAATAAGATTAAAATAATACTACTAACTAAATACTGTTCGTTTATGTAGGTATTATGACTATGACTTAGCAACGAGCTAATTGATTATGCAGATTGCATTACTACTATCTCATCATATTCCGGTTATAACATTCAACTGCAATTGATTTACTGATTAGTACGAAAATTTGATAATTTGGATGTGTTAGTCCAAAACTTGTTAAGCTGATAATCAAGTGCTAATGTTTAGTTAAAGTAGGTACCTACACAGCTATGACACATTTTCGAGAAAAATGCCTACTTATTTTTGCAAAAGAGCCAGCCATTCTTAGAACAGATTCCATTTTTTTAAACCACGACTCATCTTATAGAAAAACTTTCATTAATCAACAAAAG
This sequence comes from Lithophane leautieri, assembly GCA_949152455.1. Classification (NCBI taxonomy): domain Eukaryota; kingdom Metazoa; phylum Arthropoda; class Insecta; order Lepidoptera; family Noctuidae; genus Lithophane; species Lithophane leautieri. Next base: position 7,369,358 of record OX424462.1, on the reverse strand, counting down.
TTTCATCCAGAAAACAAGCTGTTAGCTTGTAATTATTTATTTAATTAATCAGGCGTCTGCAAGTACCATAAGGAGGGAGCGGGTATTGGCGAGACCCGAAGCGGGCAATAAGTTACCCGCCCGATGTTCCAATGAAGTGATTACTTAAAATCGGCGGCTATTAGGGTTCGCTCCACCGCACGCGACGCGCGGCTGTCTAGCTTAGCGCTAATCGACTTGCCTCAGGTGCAGGTTGAGCTTCTGTTCTTTTTGTTAAAGATTGTATCTAGGTAGGTAGTTAATTTGTTTTCAGGCCACCATAAATATACCTAATTGTCAATCTAGACCTAGGTAATTTGTCAAATACATGATTTTTGATAGACTGGAATTACGTGGTGAATGATTTTTGTATTTACATTGTAACAGCGAATCAATTTTCACGCCTCCCGTAGACCTAGGTCAAGTATTTTTGATATTCGGATAGCGCATGACCGAAAGAGGTGCGTTATACTTAGAATATGAATAAAAAAAATAAAAATTGCCCCCGAAACGCGGGTTAGCTACATTGCAAACAGGTTAGCTAGTTTTTTACAAATATTTTGGACATATAAAAAGATATTTTTTTAATTAAATAATGAAGGTATAAGTTTACGACATAATAATTAAGACAAAAACTGTGGGTTAATGATGTGTATTTGTTCAGTTGGTTAGCCTTTGTATAAATAAATAAGAGTAATAATTAATAAAAGTAAGTACTCATATTTCGTTATCTGAAACAAAATCAACTCCAGAGTTGTAACCCACATACACCACGTATTAAAAAAGAAATCTGTATAAACCTGCTTCTACACTTAATACGTTTTCTATCTCCCTTCACAGTGTAGTCGCACCCTAACCGTCTCTTCCTTCCGATTGCCATTGAATAAGCCATAATTTCTGCGTAAATGTCTGAATCTGAAATTAATCGGTTTCCGTGAACATTGGAGCATTCCTTCCTTGTCTAAACTTGGAAGGAGGCTGAACGTGGTCAGATGTTATCATTAGTTATTTGTTGTGTTGTGTGAAGGCTTTCCTAGTGTAGTAATTGTTCTTAGGTAGATAAAATATCAAACATTTTTTTTTTAGCTTTGGTTCATTTTCTTTCTTAATAGTGTACAGCTAGGTAGTTATAAGTCAAGCACTGATTAACAAAATTCACTTTTAAATAATAAAACTACGTTTTGTAATATGTATCGCTTCATAACCAAAATAATCAATATTAGTTGTTCCAGGTTAAATGTGCTGGTCTTAGCATTTGTAATTCATTATGAATTCAGTAACAACATTATAACTATCTACCTTCGTGGTTGAAACCTTTCGCATATTTCTTGCACTAAGATGATACTATCTTTCAAAATATGCGCCTGCGTACCTATGCATATTTATTGATTTATGTAATTATATCAGTTTAGCAAAACAAGTTTGGTCTAGATAAAGTACGTCAACGCTAGAAAAACCTGACTTTTTACTATTTTTTATTTCATCGAGTAAATGTAAACGTATAATTGCTATTCAGCCTTGTTCAAGATACGATAATATTCTATCTGCTACTAAGGTATTAAGTATATAAAAATGCGAAAACTTCACTCCTGCTTAAGTTATGCATGAAAATTTTTACACAATGCAAAAGAGGAAACCTTAGGAAGCTAAAAAGTTAAAATAACGAGTTGCTCAAGACTGGGTAAAAAAAGTTGCCTTACATTTTCTAGAAAAAGGTTTTGTTATAATATCGTCAAGAATAATGGCTGTTTTCTAAGAAAAAATAAATAGCGCGCCATTTGTCAGCAAAAAAAAAACAAATTAAAAAAAACTGTAATGGCATCCAATTGATTTTCGATCTCAAACGGCCAGAGTGGATAACATTTTTTAAATAGGTTTGAATGAAAATAAAATTATTACGAAATAATTTTATTTCTCGTATCCATTTGGAAATGGGGTAGTGGGAAAATAATTTGTGAATAAATATTGTAATAAATAATACTAATAAAATAATATTAACCCGTATTGCCGCTTAACTTTTCAAATCTTGTAGATAATAAAAAATGTAACATTATCAAGTTGAATGTAGATAAGTAAGTATAAGTATTAAAGATGTAATTCAGTTCGATATTGTAGCAAGTATTGGCAATTTAGAATACATCTTGGGATCAGACGACAGACGCGCTCCCCGGAGGCTGTGTTATCAGCGCCACTATGATTCAGAGGAAGCGACATTTACATAAAACTTTCTGTACCTGTGTGTTCCTTATGGCACTGTATCTAGGTACTTATACCTTCTAGTTTGGAAGATATAAATTACTGTGTTAGACTTTGACAATGGAGGAAGTAAGCCTTTTATTATAATAATTAGGGATTCTTTGATTAGTAAAAAGTAAGGTAGGAATGTACCTATTTAGTTCAAGATTTTTTTTTTCATGGACAACTTAAGTTAAAAATAAGTTTTTCAGGATAAAAACAAATCATACTTCCCCAATAATTCAATGTTTCGTTTGAAAATTGATGACGTAACACCCCAGTTCAATTTTACAAGTAATAACTTTCCCGTTAGAGGCGATTTCGAAGCCCGCATTTTCCTTTAAGAGACGTATTGTACCTACTTGTATTGAAAATGTATGTTGGTGGTCTAATAAACGATACTTCATTGTTACTACTTTCTTAGTGGAAAGTCTAGGACAGTTTGCAATACATCTTTAAAACAATGCAGTTACTACTACCAGAGTCGTCAGCGAGAGTCGCGGGTGCCTTGTCTTCAAAACAATGGAAAGCGTTCCGCGACCGATTTTCTCGAGCTCACGGAGATTACAGAAAAGAGCTTTATCTGTGTTGTCATATGCACTCATATGCTGCGGAATGCGAATGGAAAGGATAAAAGCTTACCGCCCATTGAGACTCCGTGCCAAGAGGGCGGACATTGCATTTGCATACAGTAAAAAGAGTTTGCAAGGGTCAAACAGTATCAAAAGATAAGCTCAAAGCAGACATTTTTCACGGAAAACGTCTCCAAATATTGTGTTATTTGCGCACTCACTGTAAATTCATCTGTACAAACGTATTGATCGTCTTTTGAACTGTAAAAGAGGAGTTTAAGAGGTCGAAATGAATTCCGTGTCGCCGTGGCTGCAGCGGCTTGTAATTTAATTAGGCGTCAATTTGAACGGGCGCCGTTGCGGGGACGTGCGCCGAATGCCGCGTTGTTCGAGAAATTTCATTACACCCAATTGTTGTATGCAGTGTCAGAACCTCGGAGAAGACCGCTCAAGTGCTAATAATACTGCCACCAGTTACAGCGATCGCTGAATATTTTAAAATTCTTCTAGTATTCGTCGTAGGTGAGCCGTAGTTTTTTAAAACAATTCAAGGTTTAAGTTCTTCCCGTTGGGAGAGTCAGGACTTAGGAACTATCGGTAACAATGGATAGGAATTCTCGCAACGCCTGCAAATTTTAACAAAGTCTGCAACAAACTCTTACAAAACATAGTTTAGATATAAAGTTCATGATATCTAAGCAAATGCAACAGTCGACACGAACTGGGTGGTCTAATTTTCCTCATAAAGAAAAACCATTTTCTTTTTCCCTCCCCGTTCCAAAAATATCTAAGTAATTCATTCAAAAGCGTGCCACCAGAGGCTAAAAAGCGGGCTCTTAATCGAATTTGTATTCTTGAAAGTTGTAGCAGATAAGGGAATGCTTAAAAGGACAAATTGAAAACGCCAGCGACTAAGTGATTGATTAAAACGGCACTTTGTATAGTCCACTATCAGTGAGCGAGGAGCGCGACTGATAAGCTTCATAAATCAGAGAGATAAGACCGGTCGAGGCGAGTGCCGTCGATAAGTTTGTGGTACTTACTGGAAAAACTTACCTATTGTTAGTTTTGACTTTGGAAGAGTTTTCGACTGCAATAAAGTTTTGTTGCGGAATTGTGTCTTGATAGTGGTACAGTATCAAAACTTATCCATCTAGCTGACTTTTTCCCGGAGCACAGATAATATAATGTAGCGTCCGGGAATATACGTTGGCCGGTTGTTCAATCTTCACCTTGTTGTTGACGGCGCGATTAGGCGGCGTATACGCTGCGCTAGTGTCGCGACATACTATGATATTTTATTTCGACAGCAGTGCATTCTGATGTACCGTGTACTTACATGGCGCGTGGCGATTTGGACTCGTTCCTGACCGATTGGCTCAAAAAGACAAAACAAAAAGAACATTGGAAGACTATGAGGGAGACCTTTGCCCAGCAGTGGGACAATATAGGTTGTCTCATTTGAATTAAATTTCCAGTAGTATGAATAAGTAGGTAATTAGTATTCACTTTAATTACAAAGGTATTTAACACCACATTCATTTTGGTGTATCGTTTGAAACCGACCCATCAGATTAAAAGATTGCGGATTCGCGATACTGTGGCTATAGTGGTAACTAATGCTAAAAGAGCTATTAATACACGCTACGCCATGACGTTGAGGTTATAAATAGGAAAGTTGTATACTACAGAGAGCTATTTATGTCTGCTAATTACTGAAGTATTTTGATTCACCTATACTCCATTTGAAATAAGATTTAAATAAACCTTTTTACAGTCCGTTCAACCGATTTTGACTTCTATACCGTAGGCATAAGGATGCCATTAAAAGCAAAACAGGTTACACAATACCAGCTGTCTACTGCAGCTGACATTTGTCATGCCAACAACGCTATAGAAGTCAAAATCTGTTGAATGGATTGTAAAAAAGGTTTATTTAAATCTTATTTCAAATGGATTATAGATTTTTCGAGTTAATATGACGGGAAACTATATTAAATCAAGCAATCTGTGAAATGAAAGATCAAAGTGAAAAATGCCAATATCTGTATAGGCTGTATAATCATTATTAAAATTAAACAGTCGGGCTTCAAGCATGTCTGAATAGGCATGCTAGCCCTTATAAAATAAAAAAATAAAAAAAAAGCCTTTTATTTCATGCATAGAAAAAAAGAAAGAAAAAGATTATTCTTACAAAGTTTTTATACGTACGATGATACAATTTATGGATTTAATAGCGATGTTAAATTTGGCATTGTTACCATTACATAGTAATTAATAATTAATTTGTAGTTACCATCATCTTTTCAATTATTTATCATTTTTGTAGCAATGGTTGTAGTAATAACAATAGTTAAAAAATTTAAAGATAAAAACATTGGATAACCTATTGATAATAGCATTATAATTAATTAACTTGCCTAAATTAAACTATAAATAAAGCATGCATGATGCTTGCCTTTAATTAATACTAAAAGGTTGTAAATAATAAAAAATTTGATTTAACGAGATTCAAAATTGTTACTCAATAAAATGGAAAAATGTCAAAGAAAAATGGCCCTAATCATCCTCGTTGCTTGCCAGATTGTATTTATTGGCAGTCTACTTAACCTATTTTAAAAAGAATATAATAACACAACAAGAAGGATAAAATAGATATCTCGTTAGTGCGCACTTTGTCTCCTGCAAGCGGTCATTAGCGAGCGCTTTATTTAGCGATCAAACAGCAGGTAATTGCGAACGATAGCCTCATTAGGGACCTAATAAACACCGGATTAGATACTAACGAACATAGGTACTAGGCTACTAAGTATAAATTTTGTCACATCAGTCTGTCGAGGATCACTTGAAGATGGGACCCAATAGACCGCTTGCTACAAAGTCAGATAACCCTCAGAGCACGGAGACCTCTCGCCGCTGCCCAAGGCGGCATTTTCATCACTTTCCATTCAAACTAAACGTGTCTCCTTTTACTCGCACTACGATACAAAAACTTTAAGAGGACACCTTTAAGAGGAAATAGGGTCGGTCTTTTCTCCATACAAAAAGTCATAATTCGATGTTCGGCTCACGTCTATTTCCTCCTTCAATATTTAACCAATTTGAAAGATATTTTACAAATTGAATAAGAAGGATATTTACTGTGCCCCTATGTTTTACTTATTTCACTAATAGTTTTCAAATTTGTACAATAGGCCTCTGATGACAGGGGTCTAAACAGGCAATTTTGAGCATTTTCTGAGGGTTCTAGTGCTGCTACAGATAAGGTATCATCAAAACGGAAAACATAAGGGCATAGAAATAGTTGATATTTATTTCTCTGTAAAAAATCATTGCTCTAAGGTCATAAACCAGAGAGAAAACAGGCGAGAGCGTTTGTATGGAGAGGGGACCGACCCTATTTCTTTTTAAGGCATCTGTCCCACCACCGACGAGGAAGCGACTACCTATCAACGATTTTCTCGCTCAAGAAACGTACAAAAGACTGTAGGTTCCGTGTAAACCTATATTCATAGTTAATCCCTGACTGTTCACACTGCCGCCGCCGGCGTGTACTCGTCCGTCACAGCAACAAGAGCGACCTGTCAAAGAGAGTACTGAACGGCGCTCGCTTGGCGGGAACAGTCGCTGAGAGACTCACGCTTGGTATGCATACCGGTGAGTAATCGCTGGTTATGGTGGGACAGGTGCCTAAAGGCGGTCATTTCAAAGTTGTGCTCTCAACGCACTTTCGGCGCGACGAATTTGATTAGAACTCCCGTCTTCAAATGCTGCCGGTGCGGTGATTCCGTGCTCTGTGGGTATAACCACTGTAAAAATACCAGACAAACCTATGAAGTCGTCTGACGACTTGCCAGTAACATAATCCCTAAGTCAATATCGTGACATGGAGGGACGTAGAATCATGTGAAATGGTACGTCCTTATAACTCTCATCATCATCAGCCTAGTCTTTTCCCAACTATGTTGGGGTCGGCTTCCAGTCTAATCGGATGCAGCTGAATACCAGTATTTTACATGGAGCGACTGCCTATCGTACCTCCACAACCTAGTAACTGGGTAATACGATACCCCTTGGCAAGACTGACAGTCAGCGTACCTCCTTATAACTCTATGAAACAAAATAAGAAAACTTAGAAACCTTACGGCCATGCATAAAAAAAGACTTCGGGAAAATATTCGCGTTTTTGGATAGGTAGGTATTCGACTAAAGTCTGGCCAAGTATTTCGACCAAAATCGCAAAAAAAATCACGAGTTCATGCTTTTAAGATAAAAGTAATACCGTGAAGCCTTCAGTGTGTTTCAAGCATACCTACTTAATTCCAAGACCTCGTCATGATTACATACAAAGTTAGGCCAAATTGTAGACGAAAATTGCATACTCTCCGAGTGCAACTTTCGTGAAAAGTTGGACTATGTATATGGCTTCCGTATATACACAAAAGGCCAGGACGGACTCACTTCGGCATCCATTGCTGGAATACTAACAACTTTAAATGACCTCTTGCGTAAGAGAGGAGCAATGTAGCTTGTAAACTGTAGCTACGTAACTGGGATTAATATTTGTAGACCGTATCGTAGAAATGTTAGCCGCGTAGCGAAGTAATTAATTAAAACTGAAGAATTAAATTTGATTTGATGATGGATTTGAATGTTATGCTCCTTTCGAGTGGTCAGTCACCGAAAGCTGTAAGTGAAATAAAGTTATAAAAAGTGAAAATAACCGTTGAAAATGCCTTCTAATGAACGAGGCCCAACTTGAACGGTAAGAAAATGTCATCCCTCCAAAAAGTTTATTCGGCAAGGCTGAAACAGCCATTTAGCCAAAAGTCCTTATATAATAGTCCTCTTCAATTTTAATCCTTCTTACCTCTCTGTTATTCCTCCAGCGAATTAGTCATTTAAAATTCACAAATTTTATTCGGAATGCAATAATTTTAACCACATCCGCGCCATTTACATAATCTGTTGAATTAAATTTCACGGATAATATTATTTCAATTAATATTTCACGATAAACTGACTTGTGGTTATTGGCTATCGTTAAACATGATAAATGGAGATTCAGATCATTTTACCTTTAGACTGGTAATGAATTAGGATAGTTTGAATGGTTCTGTAGATAGTTGGAGAGCTTTATGTAGTTCGCTGATTTGATTTAATTTGATTGAGTTCTCGATGAAGAAAATGATTCGTATTATATTAAAGTCATTGTTAAGAAGGCCTCAACATTATAAAGACAGTGACGTCATTTTAAAGCAAACATCTTTACCGCACCATGGCGCGAAAGATATCAGTGCTGTGTGCACATTTCAAAAACCATTTAGTATCAAATTTCTTGAGATGTCAACTTAACAAAATGCGGATAGCACATTTCCTCGGTTACGTAATGCCGAGAAAAGAGAGGAAGGGAAACATTGCATCAACGAGAATTTGAAATATTGCCAACTACATGCGTCGCCGGCCGAATTGATTTTGCAGCCTTTTGTGATCTCTGAAAGATGTTCCACTGTTATACAATTTATTTCTAGCACTGCTGTCGAACGATCAATCTATCTTGTATGTGTTTCGGAATCATTTCAAATCCATTGGACCGTTTCTGTATGCGAATGTGAGCCTGAAGCATAATTCACGGTACATTTGGCTGTTTCTCGTGCACGTATTGCCTCATACCTGCACAATGCAGCGCCCGTTTAGAACGCTTCAGAGTTTCTCAAAGCGTTTTATACAAAAGCTTACAGCCTCTGAAACACGGAACAGTTAGCATGAATGATTCTATCCGGACACGTGACGCGGCATGCAGTAAATCATTTTTATTGTTAACAGAGTTAGCACGGTCCATTTGAAACGGTCACATTTCGCAGCTGTGTTTGTGCCTACAACAAAATGATATCATAAATGGAATATGTTTTTGCGTTGACATAAAATCTGATATGATATATGAAGATCAGAATCGCATAAAGAGTGGTATAATGTTGGTAATGTGAATATGAAATGAGAAGATGTAAGCGTGAAGAGGCGTTAAGAGCTGATGCCTGAAGCGTTACCGCGGAGACGGCGCGGCGCGTGGTGGAGGTGCCAATGTGATTTAGAATAAAAATAAAAAAAACTTAAGCTGTTAAGGCGTGTTTGAAAGCAGTGATATTAGCTAATACCTGTTGCGCGTCTGAGAGGCTTTCATTACACAAATGCATGCGGCGCGGGTGTGGGAGCGCCTTTATTCAGATACATTTTCTTTAGTATCTCGTTTTTGTCCTCGGAGCGCAGTTAAGTACGAACTTGAAGTGAATTTTACTTTAAAAACTTTAAGTAGATACATTCAGCTTCGTGTTATCTCGTTGACTTTACTTTGTTAGTGTAGTTTTTCATTACACGCTTTGTCTACTGTTTTAGTTATGTAAAGTGTAGTACAATATACAAGGATAGATGGCCGTACCGCCCTTTGGGAGTTGCCTGAGTTTTAAATAGCTGCAGTAGGGACTAGCTAATAGCTATATAGTAGAATATATATATGTATTAGAATGCCTAGGTAGCTATTATTGGCCTAAAAAACTTAAAAAATAAAAATAATTAGACAAGTTGTTACATTTGCGATACTTCTTTGTGTTTGTATTTGATTTAATCGGTAAACATCCTAACTTAATAACTTACGTGTTAATTGGATATGCGCGTGCTCAGGCCGGTTGTTTACCGGTAGATTATATCCTGGCTATTACTAAGACTGCACAAATATCAATAAATATATTCTTAATTTATGTTTTTATCCCGTCATGTTAAAAAGTGGAAGAAAACACGATCGTCATTAAATCTAACTAAGGTGGAGAGAATTTATCCAACATTATGTATTTTTAATGCGGCAACTTTATTCATGAAAGGGAAACAAAGTTTATGGATTCATTTGCATTCATTGTTTGAATTATATTTTCATGGAAAGTTTTTGAACGCTTTTTTCATCATGAATGAGTTATTAGTTTTTTTTGTTATGTGGCGATCATTTTAGAAAATTAATGTTTTAAAAAAATACCTACAGTAAATCTATGTACATATTGTAAGGAAAATAAGAACATTATGAAGATGGCGAAAGATTTAATTACTCGCAGAGCGAATACAGTTTGCACTAGAACACGGCTAAGCTAACACAAGCAGACATGACATTATGTTATTGTTTAGTTTAAAACCTCCAACACTAGGTACATAGATTTACTGTAGGTATTTGTTTCAAATGTTAACTTTCAAAAATGATCATATTACAGCAAAAAACCGAATATTCTAAAGTCGTTTATCGTGTCTGTCTGTGTGATCGCTTAGATCTTCTAAACAACTCAAAGGATTTGAATGCAGTTTTTACCATCATTTAGAGAATTTATTCAGAAAAGGTTATTTATAATACATTAATGTTTAAGTTAGATAAAGCACAGAACTCTCGATGTTTTTACATATCGCTAATTACACTCGTGCGAAGCAGGGGAGAGTTGCTAGTTAATTACAAAAGTACTTCAATACTGTGTGTTTAAAAAAATACAATAAGCTATTATTAAGCTCCATATATTAAATTTTCTTCATTACAATCTGGCAGGCAGTTAATGGATCGTTTAAATAAAACAGTAGCGCATACGCATGTTAATTGGCGTGTAATATTGAATTAAATCCGCCATTTGGCTACAGGAAACAATCAATGCTCTTGGCCGCAGTTAAGGTTGTCACGCGTTCAGATAATCTTGAATGTAAAGGACTTTATAGATGCTTTTATTTGCTTCATTTGTAAGTTAGGTACATGCCTACTAGGAAATAGCACTTTTAAAAGCACATCTCAATGGTTTGTAGCGTTGGTTGTTCAGATGAATTGGTCAGGGGTCATCGGTTTATGCGTGTATTCCCGTTCGTCCCACTGCCGTCGTCCCACTGGTGGGACGAACGGGAATGATTTAGTCATTTTATTTTTAATTCCCGTTGGTCCCACTGAATAATTTGAGTGTGGTTGCTGTTCAATTATACACTTATTTATCCTAACTAATACTATATATGCGAAAGTGAGTTTGTTTGTTTGGTAGGTACACTTTCACGCTAAAACGGCTGAAATGATTTAAATGCAATTTGGCACATGGGTAGACCATGACCTAAAGACATAGGATAGATACTTTTTATTTCTGTAGTACGTTGCATGCATACAAGGTGGTATTCTGAGCAAAGAACTTTGTGCACAATTTATGAGCATGAGCAGTACCTAACCTAACAAAAAGTACTAGGCTTGCATGAATTCAGGATAGTATTTCAATCATAAGTTTTATCTAAGTTATAGAATTTGAACGACAGATAGTTTATTTAACACGTAGGATACTTTTTATCCCGGTAGCTCGGTACATGCAAACAAGATGGTATTCTGTTCACGACACCTTGTCAACAATTTCTAAGCAGTACCCTAACAAGAAGAACTAGGCTTGCATGAATTCAATTATTAGTATTATGCCTCTAGTAGGTAGGTAGGTAGGGTAGGTACCCTGCCTATCCACCCTACCCTGCCTATCTACCCTACCGAAAACGGGATAAAAAGTATTCTATGTCCGGCTCCTGGTTCTAAGCTACCTCCCCACTAATTTTCAGCCAAATCGGTTCAGTAGTTTCGGAGCCTATTCAATGCGAACAAACAAACGAATCAAATCTTAACTCTTTATAATATTAGTATAGATAAAACGAATGATTGAAATACTATCCTGAATTCATGCAAACCTAGTACTTTTTGTTAGGTTAGGTACTGCTCATGCTCATAAATTGTGCACAAAGTTCTTTGCTCAGAATACCGCCTTGTATGCATGCAACGTACTACAGAAATAAAAAGTATCTATCCTATGTCTTAACCCCTAGGCCATGGTCTGTCTACCCATGTGCCAAATTGCATTTAAATCATTTCAGCCGTTTTAGCGTGAAACTGTACCTAACAAATACACAAACAAACTCAATTTTGCATTTATAGTATTAGTTAGGATAAATAAGTGAATAATTGAACAACAACCAGACTCAAATTATTCAGTGGGACCAATGGGAATTAAAAATAAAATGACTAAATCATTCCCGTTCGTCCCACTAACAAAGTCAGTGGGACGAGCGGGAATAAATTTAATATAATTTATTAAATTCCCGTTCGTCCCACCAGTGGGACGACGGCAGTGGGACGAACGGGAATACACGGGTTTATGGGTTTTTTTTTCAGATAGAGCAAAATTCGGCCCGTTTTCCTTTGTTATGCAGAACACGATTTCTGGGCATCTAAAGTAAATATAGATGTTAGCTGCTCACGATATTTTCCCATACCTTTTCACGTTCAAAAACTGTCGAAATGGCATCCGGCAACAAAGAAAAATGTCCAGCAAAATTCATAGCTGTCCAGTTTTTTTTAATTTTCGCAGTGGCAACCCTGTTGCAGTAGAGAGTGCATTCGGCAGGGCGGGCGGTGGCCACCTCGGGAGTTATGCTAATAACGGATTTAAATATATATGTTAAGGCTTGAATTCCATATGAGGTAAATATTATGACGCGAATATTTTACCATTTGTGGAATTACCTGAATGCTAAATAAAAAATGTATTTTGGCATGTTTTTGTTTGATGCATAGGCGCATAATTTCCCTTCATTCTAGTTAGTATATATTTACAAGTATTATAAAGCCTTCTACGTTATTTTTACTTTCATATCCTCCTTTCGGATCCTTTGTTTTGAGAAATGCTCTCTAAGTAGCTACTGAATTATGCTGTTCAGTCGTATATATGTATAGTACGCAAATGCAAATATTTATAAATTAACCACGAAAAGACGGAGTTTTTTTTATTTTGTAGTGACATACTATGTTCTTACAAATATAAGTAAATATAGGTACTTATACACAATTTTATTCAGATTTTCTTATATGTAACATATTTATTTACATATACATATTTAAATACAATTAGTTAAGTACAATTTTTTTAAATAATATGTACAAGTATACGATGGAAAAAAAATGCGGAAGAGCTAAATGGGATTTAAAAAAAAATATCTGGCAGCTGGCAGCGTTGCTAAGTTGGATGATGGCAATGCTGATTCTTTGGACTAAAAATAGGCCAGCCCTTTGGTCATGTGAAGAGTCAACCAACCGCTTGGCAATGTCCCGAAATACTCGATGAGCACCCGGGCCCAATGGTCCTAGTTACAACCCATAATGAAGCTCTCCCCTCACCCACTCTCATCCATTTACTATCAGCCAGCGTTCAAAACTGTCGTTTCACCTAGCCTTATACTCCATTTAAAATAAGATTAGACATTTAAATAAACCTTTCTTACAGTCCGTTCAACCGATTTTGACTCCTATTGCGTTGGTGGCATGACAAATGGCAGCTGCAGCAGACAGTTGGTATTGTGTAACCTTTTTTGCTTTTAATGCCATCCTGTAAAAATGTTTGTTTTAATGCCTAATCTTATTTCAAATGGAGTATAGTTCCTATGCATTAACAGGTATGTCTGTCTACCCATAATTAGCATAAAAAAATTAGGAAAACAATAACTTGAAAATATAATTCCCCACGTTACATAGTATCAGACATTAGCAGATAGTTTTATCGATGTAGTGATGTCGGTGGTGGTTGGTTTAGGGGAGTTTCATTACGCTATTTAACACGGCCTCGTAAACTTTATCTGTTGGCCGAAGCGTCGAAGCAAAGGCTCGTAAAACAGGCTAACTGCTCGGAAGCATACAATGGTGGCGATCAATCGGATGTGTTGTGTTTTTGCATGAAGGTGCCAGCATATTGTGATTTGCAGGAAAATTGTTTCACGAACCCGTTAATTTATCTGTCAGAAAGTTTCATATAAATTCAGATTCGCTTTTTTATTCATTTGGTCGATAGTGACCATCCGGATACTGGAAACAGACCTTTAGTTGAAATCAGCAGCAATAGTCCAACAAATACCTTATTGTCAATTGTCAAACAAGAGGTCGCGAGTCCTATCACGAACTGTTGCACTATTGAAAAAATCCTAGCAGAAAAGAAATTGTCTATTTGTCAGCTTGGGAAGAATAGCACACATACACAAGTGCAAGGTGCAACCCACACAGTTATCGTTTGTTATCGAATTTTCAATAAAAAATGAAGTAACGACACCTTATGAGGTATAATAGTTATGTAATAAGTAAGTATGGACTTCAAGCATATTGTGAGTAAACTTGACTGAATATATAGGTGCTGCTCGCATAAACTGTTACTGGGTTATGACGTACAGCATCGAGATTAACGAAGCCTATTAAATATTGAATAACACGTTACTACAATGCTACCTAGATCCATTTGTTTGCGCATTCGAGATTTGCGAGTGTTGCCCGTGTTAAAATTCAAGTTGCACGCTTCGCACGTTACGGGAATAGAATTTCGAATTTGTGCACGAAACAGGTTTTTATTACTACTCCACCTATTAAGTAATTGTATGGTTGCACCCTTAACTGCAACATAATTGCATGTATTAAAATTAAATTAATAGCGGTTTGCACTAATGAGAGTGTGCGCTAAAAGAGCTTCGCTGCAGTTTGGTCGCACTGTGAAATATAATCTTAATTATAAATGAATTAAATGTTCGAACATATGTAAACAGTTACAAGCGAGGATATTGATTTTGTCCCATTAGGCGAAATATTGCGTAGTTATCAAGGAAAAACATATTTTACGTGTTTCTACCTGCCATGTTGTTTTAAACTTGCAAGGCCTGCCCGGACTGCATCGATCTTTAAGTGCGTTACGAGAGGTAAGACTGTTTCGTTTGTTTGTTGGACAAAGGATCGAGGAGGAGGTCTCTGGAAGTACTAATCCGATTAAAAATATTGATTTGCTGATAGAAAACTACAATATTGGGTGCGCCCGCCATAGGATATGTTTTATGCTATAGTTGACACGCAAACGAAGTACCTAGTAGGTTTTAACAAATACGACCTTTTATAATAAATAATAGAATAAATATTTTTATTTCATCAAGGTAAACGAACTTCTTAATAACAATTTGAATCTTCATTTAGAGGTTGTACGCTGTCACATAGAATTATGGAGTTCTAAACTAAGGCAAGCTTGTATTATAGGAGTTAGTAAGCTGTTGACTTAGACACAACCTTGAACTTATGTAGCTGTGAAACATAACAAAGATACAGCCTAAAAATAAATAAAAAAATAAAGAAAGATAAAAAATAAAATACAGACGAATTCATAACATCCTCCTTTTTTTGAAGTCGGTTAAAAATAACATAACATAAACCTATTGTAAAATTATACAAAATGATATCAATACATATCTACCACGTTCATATACAAACAATATTAAATACGTATTATACCTACTTACTTTTTAACTGTTAAAAGTCATACTGTCTGATCATAAGTCAAACTTAATAACAAATATTTCAACTTATGCGTTACTTCACGTTTGGTTAAAATATATATTGTTAGCTCAGACCAAATAAAAAACCAAGACAGAGCGCTGTCAACAGTGACGTGAGGCCGGTTTCATAAATATGTGTGCACTTAGTTTGGTGTAGTTTGATTGTAAATAGTCGTAAATGTCTGTGTGTGAGCGTGTATGCACAGAGCGTCGGTGTAGTTTTAGCATGCTTCACTGTTTTGTTCGCAGCGCTCCGTTTTGGTTTTTTATATGATTTGAGCTTGGCAGTATTTTATTGACCTCATTGTATAATCTTGAGCTCGCGAACGCGACTCATAATGTGTCCACTTGCGCATGCGCAAGTCTAAACTTATGCAAGTATATCATAACGTGTATAGCTACCATAACATTCGGGAAATACGAGTGAAAAAAAAGAAAGACGGACTGCCACAAATAGATTGAAATGCTAATTCTTATTTTCCCTAGTCATTTCCCGGGCTTATAAAGATACGAACTCACGGCAAGAACCCGGGATAATGGGACGTTAAAGCACAATATCACTACGTCAATTAGTACTCTCCGTGCACCGAACGTAATTAAATGCTCCTCTTTCCTTAATTTTTCTGTCTCATTATAATTAACGGTTTTCACTTCAGGCGACTACATACCGCACTCACCCGAGCCATGTTATGGAAACGTCCACGCTTCCCCGATAATCTCCCCTTTAACCCCACAAACATTGAATTACACCTGGAATACACCAAAAGCTAAACCGAAAAGGTCTAGTCACAAGGACATAAGGTACAAAATGGAATAGCATAGGTGCTCATTAAGTAGCAAATGTATTTGTGTAGGTGCGCATTTGAGCCGGCTGAATGCTCTGAAGGCAGGTTCATTAGTGCTCACAGGACCATGCATTCGTTTTGTTAGTAGGAAGCAAATGAAATAAAAACCGTACCGCACGTGGATCCGCGGCCCGGAAAAATTCCAAGGGATATGAATCGGAAAATCCTACCCGGGCTCCTTTTTTTAGCTCGTTTTGGAGTGAGGACGGGAGATACGGTTAAATGACATACCTCGGCACTTTTATTGTGTATTATTCTACGTTCTCCTTTGATTTGATGTTAATCAATTCGAGATTGTGCTATTACGGCTGGGATCCTTTGAAATATAAAATATTAATTTGGGTTTAGGGTCGAAGATGAAACGGAAGAGGTTTTCGTACGTAATTAAGATGTTTTGCTCGCCTGTTTCCAACTCTTGCCTTATTCTATCTACTACTAGCTGCAACCCGGGGTTACGCCCGCGTGGACACTAATTCTAAAATAAAGTATCCTTAATTACTCCTTATAACATCAGCCATCTGCAAGTGAAAGTTCCGTCAAAATCGGTCTAGCTGTTTCGGAGATTAGCCTTAAAAAAGGCAGACATTAAAAAAGAAATATGCGTATTTATTGTATAAGTACCGTATATCCTACTAATATTATAAATCCTACTAATCCTACTAATATTATAAATGTGAGAGTTTGTGAGTTTGTGTGTTTGTGTGTTTGGATGTTTGTTACTCAATCACGCGAAAACGGCTGAATGGATTTGGATGAAATTTGGCAAACATATAGTTTATAACCTGGATTAACACATAGGATACTTTTTATCCCGATATTCCCACGGAATCGAGACTTACGCGGGTGAAACCGCGGGGCGCAGCTAGTACTTGCATAATACATTTCCTTATATGATAGCAGTTACCTATACGATTGGTTTTCAAGATGATGTTTTTAACTCAAACTATTTTCCACTTGCACTTAAACATCGTATCATCAAGTTACGTCTCTTGCGAAGTAGGCAGAAGCGCTAAATTAAGATGTCGCGGGAAACGATAATCGCATAAAAGTAGATAAATGTTGATAGTTTGTGCTCGTCCATATGGCATTATACAGTATGTTAACTAATGAAGGGCGTTCCCGCTAAACCTTCACAAAAAATGTTAAATTGATACGTAAAAGAAACACTCTGTACGCGTGCATTTGTCACACTTGTCTTTCCACGTTGAAAGTAATCGTATCAATTTAATATGTTTTGTGAATATTTTACAATAATTAAAAAATAAAACTATACTTTTTTTTAATGGAAATATTTTGTTTAAGTACGGACGAAATACTATTGCGGTTTAATGGGAACGTCCTTCTCTGGATAACGTACTGTATACTTTTCAAGTTCGGAGTTTTTTTTTGAAAAAACATTGCCGTTCACATGATTGGTACTGAAGCGGCAATCTAAAAGTACTATGAATGATGTACTTAGGTAAGCTTTTAATTAACCACTATCTGATAAAACTCATCAATCTCCATTCAAATTCAATGTAAAACTATAATCAATGAAAGTTCCGATCTGATAGCAATGTATTTTAACAGGGACGTATAGCCGCAGCAATGTTGACGAAGTTTAATTGACCAGCTGCGAGTTTCAAGCCGCGCCAGCTTCGCTCAGCCAACCCAGATCATGTGTTCTGTTGTGGCATAAAACAAGAAACAATGCAGCCTCATCAGCTATCTACACGAACAAGTTTCTACGAAGAACTAACGTTCAGTCTAACACACCAAATGAAACTTAGTCCGCCACTGCAAATATGTCTCCGGAAAACTCTCGAAACTTTGTAACATCATTTTCTTTCGACAAAATTATCGATCCGCTGAGACATGATTGAGTAACAAAGAGAAATAATATTCTATTACAGAATGAAATATAGAATGTACTTAGATCCCGCGGGAGCTACCTATTGTATCGGGATTAATATCTTTCTTCAGAATTGATGCAAGTTTCGCCGTGTAAAGCTCATTGCGATCAGTTGTGAGCGTACTTGCGAAACCAAAGAGCGACCATGTGAATCCGCACTAGTTAGGAAGTTCACTAACTCCACCCATAATACGTTAATTTGCTAAATGCCAGTTATCAAGACTCCCAACTTTAGATTAAGTCATTATGTAGAGCACATCCAATTACATCTGAATTGAAATCCGCGAGGTATATGAGAGATAGCGCCTAGTAAGAACATTTGTCTCGCGTTTCCGTCCATTTTCCATTCGAGACTCGTTTGCTAGGTTTTTTACCTCACGTTAGCAATATAAAAAGCAGTAGCTAGACGCGAACTTACGTTCTAATATCCATTTAAAAGACGCGGTCTTATCTCACGAATCTCGATACTGGTTGAATTTATTTGAGAAGAACAAAAAGAAAATGTGTGTGTAAGTCGAGGCGGGTGGGCAAACATTGAATAGTATATTGACTAGGGGCATGTCTGAGGCGACGTACATACGTAATATATGTGCACACAGACAATGGTATATACAAAAGTGCTATTCTTGCACAGATAAAAGAACTTCAGCTGCCTATAAAGTATTGGCAAGGCTCTCTGAAAGCAAATAGTTGTTGAACTTTTTGCAATCTCGCGCAAAGATTGTTGCAACCTCTGTCTGGCGGAGTATTACAGTTGCAAACATTGTTGACGAAGTAATGCCACTGAGGAGTTACTGAGTAGTTGTATACATGGCATAACGAGGTACATTTAAGTAAAATTCTGGAAATCAAAAACATATTTTAAAGTTATAAATGGTGACAAGTTTCGTTGATGAGAACAGCAGACACAACAGTCGTCCACATAATAGTTTTTACAACTTTAAAATAGTAACAAAATATTTATACTGACTGAATAATACTTACAACATTTACATTCGAAGTTCTACTTGACCTCTATTAAGAAAGATAAATTCGATAAAATCATTCAGACGTGATCATGATTGACGGGTACTAATTCATCTACAGATATTCATTTATCGTGAGTTCGTAAACAAAATACATAATATACAAAGGAGATAAGTTATACATATAAGTATCAAAATTCCAGTGGGAACCGACTTTCTGTTTAAATACAAACTGTTAAGTAGAATTAAAGTTCATGAATGGAACGAAGGATCTTTTGTTTTTTTTTTCAGTTCGCGGACTAATGTTTCCCGCATACAGGCGCGACGCGACTCTGGTGTAACAATTTCTATGAAAACTTCACGGAAACTGTTCTACCGGTGTCGCGTCGCGCTTGTCTGCGGAGCTTCTACTATTAAGTAGGTATGCGAAGCAGCTTGCTTTATTAATTAATACTTAAATGATACTTAAGTTACGTTTAAGTACATTTTAGTCCTTTTTTAATTTAAATCTTCAAAGATATGTGGCTATGTATAAAAGAAATGCTCCTGAAATTATAATTTCAGTCAGTGAGTCGAAAGAGATGAAGGTCCTGTCACTAAGCACTACTATGATATCAGTCTTGAATAACTGTACCCCGATGCAATTCTTGAAGACTCATGATATCATCCCAATTCTAACTAATATTACAAATGCGAAAGTAAGTTTGTTTATTTGTTACGCTTTCACGCTAAAACGGGTCAACGGATTTGGATGAAATTTGACACATGGATAGATCATGACCTGGAAAAGGACATAGGCTACTTTTCATCCTGGTCTACAAATAAAGTCGCGGGCAACGGCTAGTAGTAAATATAACACGAAAATTAAGATGGACAATGTTTACAATGTAACATTCTTCAGTAATAATATGGGCGAATATATAAACAACAATGTAATTTACAGCCGGGCGCGGTATCGCGGAAGGCTCGTACTTAGCGAATCGTGGAGGCGAGTCATTACTTTTCGATAAAAAGTATCGCACTATAGCAATGTTGCAGTGCCCCATAAACTTTACGGACGACTCCGTTGACAGAACAGAGCCGACACAATGTCTGAGATGTTAGTCGTGTCTCAGTCTCGTACTCCGACGAGTAGGTATATAGTATTAAGTTCCGGAATCACACCGTGAAAACTTAGGTGAAGTGAGCTTGGAGTGAACTGTCACTGCCTTAGCATCAGAAGATATCGATGACAATGACAGCGCTCACGCTCACTTCACCTAACTCTTCACGGTGAGATGGCTACAGAATAGCAATGCTGTTCACTTCCTAATTGCATTTATTTTTCACCGATTATGGAACCGCATCAGTGCCAATAGTGGGAGAATTCCTGTTGAAACTGGATCTTTCTATATACCGTTTCCGGTGCTAATAAAGAACAATATGGTGCTTTAATTAAATAAAACGATGTAATCAAACGGTTGATTAAAAGTAGTTAAAACTTTTCACATTGTTTTTAGGTTCTACAAAACGAACACATAATTCTCCCACCCGTGCCGTACATTCGTATATTCTCGGCTTTACAAGTGGCAAAACTTTTCTTTTCACGTTTCTTCATCATTCCGACGTCAAAGTTGTTAATTGGAAATGTTCACAATCAATTCCCGGTTTTGTATTGATTTTACACACGCCAAATAATTTGCTGGAATCGCTCTATCGACGAGGCGTGCGAACAATATACCTCTGTTTCGTGAACATTTTAGAATGGCAGTTATCAATTTTGGATTATTGAAGCGGCATTCCATTCATTTTCGATACGTGCACACTGATACGTGTAGGGGCTTGTTGCGAATTTGGTACTGAACAGTAATTACTGTAATTAGTGACAATAAGGACCGTTTTAAGCACGCATTGTATCACAACTGCGTTCATTACTAACACAATGGTAAAGAAAAGGGTTACCCTTTACTGTGCTTAACTTAAACGCTGATAAGTAGTTTAAGATTAAGTAGAACCTTCAGGAATAAATTGATTTTCCTAGTCAATATCAGTCAAAACATTAAAAAATGTGTTAACCGATATTTAAACCACGTAAATAGTAAGACAGCATCACAAATTGAATGCTGTATAACATTTTTTCATTGTTTCATACATAGCAATAGGCTCGCCCCCTATTAGATACATGCGAATGGAGCTTAACCATAACTGGTGAAATGTGGGTGGACTAAAGGTTCACCTCTGCTTACCCTTCGGGGATTACAGGCGTGATGTTATGTTGTTGTCGTTTCATAAAAAGTCCCCAACAAAAAAACCTTCCCATCACTAGCTAACTTCCCAACAGAAAAGCTATACCCTTTATATCAATAGCATATTTGACGTTGCAATGTCAAAGAGTAGAGCAAAGTGCACAGACTGTCAAGATGATTGATAGCTGGCGTGATGGATATGTGGCGCTGCCTCAGTGTGGCGCTGACACTACACCTGTCAGAACGGATATGATACATTGTATGCACGTAATATTGTGCCGAGGAGCTTCAAGACATGTGTGGCAGTTACTTGATTAGTTTCTATGATTAGTCTATGTCGGTGATTTATTTTTGTAAGGTGTACCTGTGTACAGTCACGGAATTTAATTGATGAACCACTTGGTACTGTTCGTATTTTAGCCGTGTAATGAAAATCGGGCTTAGTCGGTTATACTCGTACATCCAGACACGGAAAGTCATGTCTTCGTAATATAGAAGAAGAAAATTATATATAATATCTTTACCGGTTGGCTATCCTGAGAGCCAGAACTACAAACTTGACAGCAAAGTGACTACCCACAGTCAACCAATTGCAGGTCTAGCAACCGTATCCTAGCGACAATAATGTTTTAGCGTAGCCATAGTAACATTAGCGTAGCCATAGTAACGTTAGCGTAGTAGACGGAGAAATTTTAGTCATTTTGACAAATTCGAAAATAACGTCTCTGACATCGACATTTCAACTGTCACTGTCATCGGATAGGTTTTCAGAATTATCGAGATAATTAGATCTGATTCAAAGGAGGTCAGTATCAAATAGATTGGATAAACTTTCTATTTATTTATCATTGAGAACTTAATAGTCAACCTCTATGGATAAGACTATTTGCGATTACTTAGTAATATGTCATCTTGTTTACGAGCATGCGATTTGAGTTCGTGTTTAATCTTGTAATCTCTTGAATGTATGAAACTGCAAAATTGAAAAGTTTGAAAGTGGCTAATCAATTAAAGTCCGTGACTATACAATGAGGTTAAACATTAAAGAAGGGTCCCTATCAAATATTTTGTGAGTTCATTCAGTAGGTTATCAGGGCTACTTTGACATACAAAAAAGTATTGATACCCCGCACTAGACCCCTTGGTGAATTACGGCCCGCTTCTTCTCAAAGAGTGGGGGACTGTGTCCCAGCAGTGGAAACATTAGATGCCTACCTATAGTATTCTCACTGCTGGGCCACATTCCTCCTCTATGTGAGAGGGGGAGATAGATAATGCTTATGTAATTTTCCTTTTCGTATATATAGTGAGCATAATAATTATATATACCAATTAAATACTCGTTAAAGTTTGGGCCGAGCATGCTTTTCACGTTTATTATTAAACTAGCTGATGCCCGCGACTTCGCCCGCATGATTGTCGGTTATTATATACTAAAACCTTACGCGAGAACCACTCTATCCATTGGTGAAAACAGCATGAAAATCGGTTCAGTAGATCTTGAGTTTATCGCGTGCAGGACGACAGACAGATACGGAGGAGGACTTTGTTTTATAATATGTAAGGATAAGTACTATTTTAATTGAAATGCCCTAAAAAAATGCAATAATAAATACATGTTTTTGGAACAACCTACACCTTATCTAATCCCTTCAAACATTTACACTCTGTTTGTCTTTAAACAGAACTTGCTTGTTAGTTCACTTCAAATTAATCCATGTTACTTGTAACTTCACTTGATTGATCTTGACCTTTAAATGTTAGATTAGTCTTTGATTAAGATTGCTCAAACACAAATCTGAGAATAGAGCCTCCTTTCTGCGGGTGTCTTCAGGGATGAGTAGAGGATTATAATCGATAGAGCAAACTGAAACTCTATCTCTATCAACAGTTTGTTACAGAGATATGTTCTTATACAAGCCTCTTGGTTCACGATAGATTACATTATTATTAATAATAGTACTTACAAAAAGATCTTTCCAAAAACCCCGTTAATTTTTTTCTACCTGCAAAATCGTATCAAAGTTCTGTATGTTTGAGCTTCACGCCAAATAAACATACGTATTTCAAAGAAATTCCGCAACGAAATTCCATGAACACAACCATGTATCCATGAAGTGGTTTTCGTATAATACGAGTGAAACCGCGGGCAAAAGCTACTTCAGTAGTAACAGAAACTTTGTAAAATACACACGTACGTAAAACAAAACTGACATCAGCTATTATAAAAATGTTCACTTAAGCTAAGATGAAAGTCGTAACATGTCATGGTGACACCACTTTAACGACGATAGACGACTTCTAGTGTGGCCGCAGTACTAAGTTTTATTAAAGTCATAAAAACGCATCTTGGGAGGTAACCCGGTGATTATGATGGAGAATAATAACGTTTTATAACTTCAGGAAATTAGAAATTTGTAATGTTGTGACTTGAAGCAATAAAAAATGACGGTCTGCGGTCAGTAGCGTGTTTTAAAAGCGACGTCATAAAAATGAAAACACACATTATAAAAATGTATTTAAATTGTTTATTATCATTTTCTTTATGTTTTCCAAAGTTTGACATTTTTGTAGTAGGTAAGTACTCGTAGGTATGTCGTTATGCCTATTTCGTCAACAGATTGTATGATTCGTCATTATACAAGCGACGTCGCTCGTCGTCCGTTTGCAGACGCTCGCTGTCTTGTAAAATGCCGAAGGCAACTTGATGATGCTTCTGCACGCCTAGCATGACCACCGTAGAAACGGGTTACTAACGCCTAACAACAGTTAAAAAGGACTCAACTGCAAATTTAGGCGTTATAACTGAGAAAGAAAGATCCAACACCGATACATATGTCACTTTTAAAGAGATATCCAACACCAATACATACGTCACTTTTTACAGTACTAGTTTACTTCCAAGCTGTATCCACAGTCTAGGAAAGTCTTCGCCAGTAGAGCCTTGGACTTACGTGTATCAGGGAAGCTCACACTATCTAAACTTCTATCTATCTCGTGTCATCAGGTGGCCACTGACCAGTCTGCCTACTCGTCTTCAAGAGCAGGCACCGCAAATTCCCTTACTCGGGTTTTACAGTATGTGTGTAAAATGGGATACAGAAGGAAAACTTTTTGTCTGTTCCAGCATGAAGGTATTTTAGAAAACAAATAAAACGGACATTTCAATCTGCTCTAACGAGCGGCCAGGACTGGAACTTAATTTTGTGTCTACAAACGCTACCCACACGAACGTATCCACCTAAAACTACCCTTTAATATACGTAGAACTAAGACAAACAACAAGATTGGGGGATTCAATTAAATTTAAAGGTAAACACCGGGCACTAAAACTGCCACAAAATCGTCCTTTGCTTCCTAATATGTAAATGCAACAGAATATTAAAGTGGGTATTCAGAATAACGGGCACAGTCCGCACGTGAAAATGATTTATAGCATTTAATGTAGTAATGGAAATGCTAATTTCGCACGTTTCAGCGCAATAACTCGCGGAGGTTTTTCACAGCAACTAAATTAACACCCTTTGTGAAGCTGGTTCGCGTGTTCACTCTGATTCGGTGTCCGGAAATGGCGTTTGTGAAGAACCCAGGGTCACCCCGCGGCCGCGGGACCTTGCTTACTATTTAAGTATCAACCCTATATTTTTCTCTATTTAGACGCACCGAGGCTGTAATTTGTATTCTTTTATTTAGGTCCTTTTGTTCATTCTTGTGTTCGGCCTTTAGGGAAATTATGTAGTAGCAACATTAATTACAATGCCACTCACAAAGGAAAGCTGGTGTGTCTGTGAACTATATTTACCTACTTTTAACAAAGTATATGAATCTAGGTGCGTGAAAGCTCGGGAATACTTTTAAATATTCGGCAGAGATAATGGAATGAAATTGAATTGGATTCAACTATCGAAGTTTCAGTCATCGAATGAATTCCGGTATTCAGACACGCGATGTAATTTAAATTTATAAGACATCCGGTGTAGGCTTTATTTTCTAAGCAAAAAATCTTCTAATTCAGCTTTTAACCTACATAACTGTACGAACTTACAACCATTGATTAGGTACAACAGGTTCGGAATTTAGGTAAAACATGGCGTATCAGAGTTTAAAATCTTTCGGAACTAGTAGTTTAACGTTGTGAGCGCTTCCTGAAGCGTGTGGTTTGAATATGCTGGTCGGATATATGCTGGTAATACGGCCTGTGTAATGTAATGTAAACTGGGATAAACGACGCCATATTTTATGTAACTTATGCATTTTGTTTATAACAACGTTGTTTCTTTTGCAGTTTGTGTGCAGGTATTTATGTCATATTTTTCGTTTATGATAATGCTTCTGTTTTAGTTTTCAGTGAACTGTTGCAGTTCCTCTAGTATTGTTTGTTGAGTAGGTACTGCTTTCTGGTATATGTTTTATTTGCATAATCCTCTGGGGGTTTGTTTACGATGCGATGCGTCAGTTTTATCCATTATTTTAGAACATTACTCATTTTAGCAATTTGAAAATGGCTTACTAGATTCTCTGCTATTTGAAACAACTTATTTGCCACACGTTTTGCTCCTGCTGATCTGTCTGTGCCTATACTGTGGACATATTCTACTTACCTCTCCGACATGGATACATACTTATCAAACTATCATCCGATACTTGCATTCAAGTATGCGGCAACCATAGGACACCTATTCTGCACACAATCAACTAGAATCCATTGTTTTCTTAAATTTCAGTAAATTGTATCGTTAATTACAACTGCCTCGTTGCTCTAATGGTCGCAAGCGCTACTGCGGAGCATGGGGTCCTCCGTCCTGGGTTCGATTCACAGGTCGGGCAAGGTTTTGTGGTGGTATCTACATCGCCACATGCGAACTACGCATCAAAAATCTGACGTCACACAAAAATCCTGACGTCACATAAATCCTGCATCGCGCCATTAAAGTTTACATACAGACATATATACAAGAACCCGACATCAATCGTCTTTTCTATGGAGGATGAGTCGACTTTACACCCTGTTCCTCATACCCCTAAAGTTTTAAGTAGTTCTTGAGTTTTTCTATCTGGAATTTCTCAGTAGCAGCCCGGAATCTGGATTTGTGCCTGGATTTTTACATAACTGTCGAAATGGTGGGTGTTACTATAAGTACGTTACACCACTGGCCAAACCGTTGGGAAAACAAGGCGTGGTGTTATGTCTATCGTTATTTCATAACCATACATAACGAAATTCAGTCGTAAAAAGTTGGATATGTTATACTAAATAGTAAATAAAAGGACATGACCAGTTCCAGCCTTCGAGTTCGGGAACTTGTGCCTGATTACAGTTTATACACTAAGATTTAAAAATAATGATCTAATTTGGGTTTGGGTACTAACTACTCTAGGCTACCTAATCGCATGTAGTGTAGCAATACTGTAATGCCTAATTGTTTGGTCATTACATGGTACCTAAAATAATTTTACGACCTGGTTAACATAGCGTGAGATTTATTTTATGAAATAGTACGGGTCGTCACATTAAGTCATTATTTTGTAAACAGTAACAAAATTTCGCTTCGTTAGTCTAGCGGTCACAAGCGTCACTGCTGAGCATAAAGTCCTGGGTTCGATTCCCGGGTCGGGAAAAGTGTTATTGGGTTTTATCATCTGGAAATTCTCAGTAGCACCCCGTAGCCTGGATTTGTGCCTGGTTGATGGCAGTATAGGCTCGCCCCCTATTACATGGGACTTAAACATAACTGGCGAAATATGGGTTTGGTCTACCTAACCCGTCGGGGAATACATGCGTGATATTATGTTATAGGTATGTTAACAAAATCTCGACGTAAAGTAACTTTTCAATCTCTTATGAAGTTTCTCTTATAATATAAGAAACTGGCTTACAGTGAAGGAAAGCAATGTCCTGAAACATGTCTGTAACGTCGGAAATGACCGACACTCAAATAAGCAAGCATAAAAAAACCACAAAGTATCTAAAAATGAATAACCTAATTTCGGAAATCGGTGTCTTTGTTTTAATTTTTTGCCACCGACTTTCGAAACTAAAATCACGGAGAAATCTGTGTACTTACACAATATAAAAAAAACTCACCTAATGCATAACTTTTTTTGAAATCGATAAAAAATGCCTCCCTCTGCAACTACAGTGTAGGAAATTTAAAGGCTGGTTCACAAAAGCGCTGGTTTAATTATTTCACTAAACGAACCCCTACTTAGTATTTATTTATGCCTCCGTCTAGCCGTTTTTCTTACGCTCATTAGCAAGTAGCTCATTAGCACCATGGCTAGTTCAGTTCAGTTCCGGCCGTCAGCGTCATGATAAACAGTTTTTTAAACACATAGATTTGTTTACAAAACTGGCGTTCAACCTTAGAACAGCAAAAACTGAAACAAGAATATTCATAAATTTTACATTCTGTGATTACTTAAAATCACGCACTGGCTTATTAGTATTACTTGTAAATTAGGTATATTATGATATATCGTATACTTTTATAATGTTTGTAAATATGTGAGCATCAATTTTTTTGTCATTGCTTCATTTTTAATTATTTTTACCTATTGTGGTACAGTAGGTAATCTTATTCTAGGTGCATCGTCTTCATATATATATATAATTGATGTATACAAATATTGTAAAACATTTTTAAAAGAGTAACGGTGGAGTTTCTTGCCCATACGAAAACTACCTTTTTGAAGAGGCGAATAAAATCAGTTCTATTTCTTTGTTTTTGACTTTTAAAAGTGCCTTTTAAAGTCAAATAATAATAAAAAAAAGTCAAAATCAAATAATTTATTTCAATTAGGCACACTTAATTGAAACAAATTATTTGACTTTAACTTAAACGGCATTTATGCGATTTCAACACACAGGATCCCGTAGGATATATTGTTTGCCTTGCTTTTATACAGGGTCACACTAAATTGGATAGCGAAACTCTGCAGACGTGATGGTATTGATATCTCGAAACGATAAAATAAAATAAATAGGTACCTACACAATCTGTGAACATTACAACTGTCTATCTATTACGGTTCATGAGATACAGCCCGCTGACAGACAGACGGACGGAAAGACAGCGAAGGCTTAATTATAGGGTTCCGTTTGGCACCCTTCGGGTACAGAATCCTAAGAATTATATGATGTTTTTTTTGGAGGTCAACCCAGTTGAGATTATCTGTTTTCTATTGTTTAAACGTGTTAAGTCGAAACCCATCGAATCTGTGAAGGTTGCACAAAAAAAAAACAGTTTTTTTCAAACAGAAATTTCAAGTGATTATATTAATGCGGTCGATAACCCCACAAAAAATCCATGAAATTAATTTCATTTTGTTTTATCATGTTTAGATATCGATATCCATCACGTCAGCGGAGTTTTGCTAGCTACTTTAATTTGACCCTGTTTAATGTATAAAAAACTAGCTTTTGCCCGCTGCTGCGCCCGCGTGGAGGTCGGAAATTATCCCGCGGGAACATACTACCGGGATAAAAAGTATCCTATGTCCTATTCCAGGTCATGGTATAGACCATTTAGATGACATTTCATCCAAATCCGTACAGCCGTTTTATCGTAGCAGTGTAACAAACGAACAAACAAACTTTCGCATAAAATATACGAGTATTAAAAGTTAGTATCAAAACTCTGTTTTCACTACTGGTAGAACGACTTCTTTGTTTTTCAATTGCAGTAATAATACTCAAGTCCATTAAACCCATAAAAAAGTCTAAATTATAAATTAAAATTCTCAAGCTTGTATCTGTGGCTCATTACCATTATTAACGGCTTATTTGTCCAAAAGCTCGCGTGTCGGGGTTGCCCTTTAAAGTTTATTCACAAAGGCAACACTGATAGGACTCGGAAATGAATTAGAATTGCAAAACAACTGAATGTGCGAGTTGCCCTTCTATAGTTAGCGCTATGTTTAGCATGGCACGCTAAAAAAGAGGTACTTTAAAAATACTCGCATCTATCTGGCTTACGAAGTTAAAGTTTTACGAGAACAGGATACCCAGATAAGGCTTTGTTTTTTGTTCAGAACTTTTTCTTTTAAAGAATAATAGATAGTGTATTTTATCTGTAGGTATGAGACACGTGAATCGTTATTAGCAAGGACATCAGTTCAAGTTATAAAAGAAAACATTTGTATTTGCTAAAAAAAAACAAATATGATAAAAAAAATCCATAAAACATTTCCAATTCTTCGATTCCAATCGCGAGACCCAAAAACTCAATCTACAAACTAATTTTAAAGTAAAATCTAAACAATTTTCATTATCGGCAGATTGTTTGTTACAGAGTGTCAGGGCAGGGCCGGGTCTCGTAATCGTGGCAACGATCGATCAGCTGGGACGTGCGATGATGAATAGCGAGCCGACGCCGCCGTAGAAATCTTGATAACCCTCGTCCATAGAGTAAGTAGGAAATGAAGTGACAATGTTCGGGTGAATGGTTTGATTTGTGATGTGATCGTTTTAATTTGCCTGTTATATTGTTGTCGAGAATTTAATTACCATAAATACAAAAACAAAGACAATTTTTATTACAACGTTGCCTGACCAAGATTATATCTGGACTCTAAAAGAGACTGTGATCTCTGAGTTTTTTTCAATCTTTCTTCTCAAAGTAGTCAGTTAGGAAACTCAAACTCATCTAGTTTTAATACATAAGTTATTTTTGATATGTGAAAGTGTTTTTTTGAAATAAATATAATTTATCATTTAAGAACTACATTAAACTATTCATGTATCTAACCAAATATCATTAATAAAATGAATGAATTAGTTACGACAGGGACCAGCCAGCAAATACTGTATTTAACGTACTATATTTAACCAAATATTTACCTGTCTGTTTCACCAGAAATTGCCGCATTATTGCCATTTCTAATAAACGACAAAAACGACTGAGATTCACGCATAGATAATTCAGCAGTGGAAGAGTTAATAACACTCCATTTGCTAAGTAATCTACGTCTTCACCCGATAACGTTATTCTATTACCTGAACCCCTTCGAGCCACAGGTCAAGCCGTGGGTGAAGGTTAGATATACAGATATAGCTCGAAGGATAGATGTAGCTCGCCAGTGCTTAGCTTATCAGACTGATCAGCTGGATAGCCTTCATGCTGAATTTATTTGTGTCTATAACGGGCGTAACTGTAAATTTGCAGTGTAATGGCTTGCTATTTTCGTGCTTGCTTTCATGTATGAGCTATTTTCGGGTTTGGCTTCATTTAAGTAACGTAATGTATTATAAAACAAGCCATATACCCGATCGGAAGTCTCGACGGAAAAATTACAATCTGCCATAAAAACTTTGGTCACTATAAATAATGTCATTAGGGGATGAATTTTAAAAAATCCTTCTTTGGTGATCATTATCGTTTTATATGGAACTCTAGAGGGTTCAAGCAGTGCGTTGTCTATTAGTGAATTTAAGATTTTTATTATGTAGAATGTGCTATAAATGGCATTGCCGTTTCTCAAAGTGCCGATACCTTTAACTACAAATAGATTCCTTACAAACGAGAAAGCAAACATGTTTGTTAAAGATAATCGCTTGAGTTAACTGTTTGCACAACTTCTCAGAGAACACGCAAACCATAACTCTCTCCGCTAGTTTATACGGTTAAGATTAGGTACACTTATCGCGTCACCTAACTACACAGGAGATGAAGAGTTTCCGGCTACGTTGTGTGCTCCGGATATTGTCCCGATAGCGTGAACACGGCGGCTCAGTTGCGTGCACGCAGCGTCAACCTCGCATGTCCAACACCAGCCTTATCGAACAGTAATTAACCGTACTAAAACTAAATCTTTTATCACTCAATAATCTGTTAGCTACCTCCGTCTTGCGTGCCGGCTTTCATTACCCACGTCAGATTTTTTACACTCGGAAAATCGTAACCAAGAATAAACCTTCACGAGTTTACGTATTCTAGAACACATTACTAGCATATAAAAGTAAGCTTTCATTAAATGGAAGTTTGCTCAGCGCCAATTTATGACAGAAGTCTAATAAAAACTTTGTCAACACGACATCGCATGCCCACTTCCTTGTTTTGAATAATAAAATGTGTTATAAAGGGACGGGAACCACGCGTGCGGCCTCGGCATCAGATTAACGTGCGAATTTCGGCGATCACGACTTACTTCCCTCACGAACTGGCGACTAATTTCCCGATGAAGTTAAGATGGTATTGTGCGAGCTATCTCATTTCCTAAATGCATTGTGTTATGTAAATACCGCGCGTGACTTATTGTGGCGCCAGTGAAGGCCCGGGCCCTTCCACCGTGGTCCGTCGTACTGTTTCCTCCGTTCCTTTCCAGACCGTTTTTATGTTTCCTTATGTACTATATTATGGATCGTTTCTCCTATAGATAAAATATAAGTACACATTGTCATGTATGTGTGTAACTGTGCAGATACAGCGAGATGAAATGGTTCGCCAAGATATAATTTTGGTAGCTCATGAAAAAAACAGAAATCATCTTTTCCCTTAAAGTTAGGAATATTTCAATTCAACCTCCGTTAGTTTTCCAAGTTCGTTTGAAATAATCGTAGCTCGGTCAGCAGAAACACTCAATCAGACTGGTGGTTACTTGGTTTGACATGTTTGATTAAGTTTCTGTGCAAGTTCCTCCGTTTCTCTGATGCATTGCACTGGTATTTCTTGTCTAAAATAGTTACATTAATCTTGAAAAAAGTTTTCAGTGTTAGTTGTGAAGACTGCTTTTTCGTAACGATAACTTCAATGACACCATAGCCTTCCAGAAGTCGTCGCCTACAGAGCCATAGTCTTATTTTTGACTTAGATTTATTTGAATTTGATTAATGTTTATTTAAGCAAAAATCCGTGCAAAAGAATATAATCGACAAATAGGTTTGCAGTTTATTTAATTTATATGAAGTATCAAAGTTTAATATAATAACCTCCCGAGTCGGAATCAGCGTTGCTGCAAACATCGCTGATTGACTAATCCATTCTCTATTTCAAGTTAGTTTCAGTAATGTTACTTTGGAAAATTACTATTAAATATTTTACTGTTTAATTTTTGGGATCACAAGGCAATTTCATACTGCTTTTTTTTAACCGTATGAACAGCATGTGATCCCAACTTTTACCGGACAATATCGTGCTGATCATCGCCGTGTGAACGAGGCCTTACTTGTTTATATTTATTTATTTATATATACTTTAGTGTACACCAGAAAATAAATAACGAAAAAATTTACACAACAAAACATACAACGGGCGGCATTAACTCGTTCTGATCTTTATGAGAACAGAGAACCATCACCAATAGAAACTACACACGGCTACACATCAAGCTATACATTTCCAGTTTATGCTGATCTCGCATTGTAAAGGATTTCCGTATAATGCGAGAACAGCTTATACATGGTACATACATACTTAGGTTACACTACAGCCTCAGTTAACCAACTATCTGTAATTTAATAGTTCCTGTAACAAACAGTGTATATTGCAGTTTAATAATCCAAGCTAACTTCTCTCAATACAACGAGGTGTGCTTCAAACAGGATTCGGTTCCCCAAAATTGCGAAGCCTTACGTAACTGGATTTTAGCCTGCAGACTAACGAGATCGCTACTCAACTCCTGCGATACGCCATCGGTTTGCTATCGAAATTCGTTTCAGGGATTTTATTTATTCAAACAGTACGTATCGTTTGGTACTCGACAAAAAAAGGGAGAATAATTGATTTGTTGTCACAGAAACACGTGTACCTACACACATTCGTTATTATATTTTTAGGTTATAAACATCGCACGGTTTAGGCATGTGGATAAACACGTCATTGATAAAAATCCATCCAGCCGTTGTGATGCTTCGAGGGTGTAACCTAGTGTAAAGAATACAACATATATACTCGTACCTACATACCCCGCTTGAAAAACATAAACTAGTCTTTGCTGTCGTCGCGCACTAAAAAGATTCCGTGATACTTAGTCTTGTCTAGATTTATATCCAAACATGCCCAGTGCTTAAGTATCTGTACAAATATTTGCTTAAAATGTAAAGTAAAACACATTCATGTAACATTTAATATAAATAAAGTATCTACTTTAGGTTTATCACCAGAATGAAGATAAGAAGTCAGCGTTATATGATGCACACGATATAGACAAGAATCCATTACTGAATTGAATGTCCAGCTGACGATTGTCGGCAATATTTTTATTGTTTTTTCACATCCCTGTTATTTTCCCTTGTGTGATAATTTATCGATATTGTTCGGAATTGAGTTATGATTTATATTGCGCCGGTATGTGGCCGTGGTGAGTACCTAAACACATTTCTGTTATGTCCAAGTAACGAGGAATAGTTTGCAGAGACCTGACATTTTGTCGATAAATTGTTCTCCTGTAGTTTTGCTATGCACCTCGGTACGTGACTCCGATTTGAACAAGATATTTCAGGGATCAGAAATAGATAAAAAATCGAAATCTGCAGAGTAGAGATTTATCGCTAACGTAGAGTCCGCATCAGCAACCGCCGCCGCCGCTATAAACTTGCCTGCCTAGAAATAACTTTGCCAACTTTTTCCGCCGCGACGTTGTATTGGTCTGCTATAATTTAAACAACTTACCTACACAGTAAAACAAATGAATTTCGGGTGGCGCAACCGCCGCTCACGTTTATTAACATTAGAGTCGTAAGTTCGGAAGTTCGACACGGCCGCCGGAGACATTCCTGCTAAAAAGTGGCCGCTTTTGAAACTCTACTGGTTTACGATTTAGCCACAGTATGCCAGATTTTTACGAGTAAACTTTTCTGATATAATACCCAAAAGCCGGGACCGTTCGGGGAGAAGTGATTAAACATGAAATTTGCATTTGCACAAACAGCCGCTCGTAAATGATAGAGATAGGTATTAAGTACTTTGAAAACAATAACAAAGTTTTCAACTCAAATAAAATGTAAGTGTGTACCTCCGTCACGCGCTTTAATGCGGTTTTGAAATCGAATAAGTTTCGTTCTGCGGGTCGTGGCGTATGGCGGTATGTTGAAGGAACGCCCCAATAGTGAGAAAGCGTCCCACATCATAATGACGTGGATACAATAGTGGATCTGTTTCGCCGTCCCAGGGTCCCGGGGGACACGATAACTAAAGAGAGTTATGTTCCTTGTAAACCGCACTCCGGTATTGTATGAGTAATTGGGCGTAGTGCTCACACATGACACATGTCGGTCTAAACATTGCAAATTGCTTCCTTATGAATTATTCATGGCTGTACATGTGTACATAGTTTTAATTGCAAACCGAGTGTAATTTACAGTGAAATAACTTTGAAAACAGGGGTCGTGCACGTTTGGGCACCTCTTCAGGCGTCTTAAAATGGAGGTAGAAATTCTTAGCTGCAATATGATGAGGTCTCACCGGAATAGACCTTAAATGAATAGTCGGCTGATTGCTCGATTGCAGTAAAAGATGTCGACAAAAACCTTTGCCCCATTAAAACATAGCCACGTTGGTTTTCTAAGGGATCGCTGAGGAAATGCGGAGAAAGTCATTACGATCTGCGCTAAGGATTTAAAAGAGGTTGGTGTCGATGTTTATCATGTGTTACGTCAATCAATCTGCCTAGCCTTTTCCCAACTATGTTGGGGTCGGCTTCCAGTCTAACCGGATGCAGCTGAATACCAGTATTTTACATGGAGCGACTGCCTATCTGACCTCCACAACCCAGCAACTGAGTAATACGATACCCCTTGGTAAGAGTGGTTGTCAGACTTTCGGGCTTCTAACGACCCGTAACGACTGTCAAAGAACCACTGACAACCGGGACCAACGGCTTAACGTGCTTTCCGAGGCACGGAATCGGCGGCGGATCGTGTGTTACGTATTTAATTAAAATAGCGTTTATTTTAGTCTATACCTAACCTACGATTTCTAGTAAAAAATAGTGTAGGTTTTTGTTTTTTTTTGTATCTTAGGTGCGTTTACAAATAAGTATGTACATACATAATTCACACTGACAATCGCTTTCAAAGCGTTTCGTATTTCTACAACAACTATTAACACGATTGACATACGTTTTTCGGTAGCTTAAGTCCATTGAGGTTCGATGTAAACTAGAGAAGCTTAAACGCATGGACTGCGGATGTCAAATGTGACAATCGCGGTGTTTGCTTAGTCAGGTAGGGGTTTCTTGTCCCAGACAACAAAATGTTGCGCAAAAATGTTGTCTACGGTGTCTGCTTTAGTTTACATTGAACCTCAATGCCATTATGTCAGACCAATAGATTTCTGACTTTTCCATCATCGTTATCGCTGTTAGATTACTTAGAATGCCACTTTGTCTTAGCCCTCTAGTACAAAAATGCATATTTACATACCTAATATCTCGTAAAAGTAGGAAATTCTTTTGATAGACGGTAAAACTATATAGTTAAGAGCAATAGAAGCTTAAAAACCATCTTCATAATTTGACCATCAGTTCCTAACTAAACCGTGAAAGCTAGGAAGAGTTGCCAGAAACGTGTACCTACTTACAGAGTGGTCTTTGATCTTTAAGAGATATGGTGGGTTACGTACGTAGGTACTTAAAGACATCGCGTAACATACAGCCAATATATTCTGTAAAAATCTCACCGTGAAAGCATAGGTTAAGGGACCTTGAGGTGAGCTGTCAATACTGTCAATGCCTGGTACAGAAACTACGTATTAGACGTTAGAAACGGCACACACACACAGACGCGCTCATTGCTGGGACTCTAAGCGATTCTCGCGGTGCTGTCAGTTGCGGGTACCGTGTCGAGACGAGTGGTACCCGAGATCTTTTTAAAAATGGAGCGTAGGTAATTATTTAAACAAATAGGCCTAGTTTCTATACTGTTCATATTTATATTGTGGTGGAATGACAGCTCACTTCACCTGTATAAATTATCACGGTAAGGTCGGCAGGAGTTATTTAATCCACTGACTGAAAACAATAATGAATTTGAACTTTCGCAGAATCAGGTTGAAAACATTATTCTTTCAGCAAAAAAAAAGAGCTAAGGAAAAAATAGGTATCTTTGAAAGCACAATTCGCTTTTGAGTCGCGTTTAGGTGAGAATTTAATTAATTTCAACGTTTCGAGCGCTATTCGTCCTGCGGAGTGGAGCCCATAAAACCTAATGGACTTTCTCTGTCTAGCGAAAGGTAATTTTCCGTGAGAGTGAGACGAGACCACTCCTCTCACGACCGTCCTGCAAATTGCAATCTTGCTTGGATTTGCACAAATTATTGTAGTGTGATTGCGAAGCCACAGTGGTTACACGTGGTTTGAATGAACAGGTATATAATTAAGGTGGAGCATTTGAGAATTAGATTGGGGCTAACATGAGTAGTTTTGTAATTTTATTATTAATCTATCAAAACTGCAGATTATATTTTCATTAAATACTCTTCTAACAGTATTAATAATTCATTATCAGATCGCCTTAACTGGGAAACATCATTCAATTACCTGTACAAAATTCATTTACATTCTGTCGATAACGGGTCTAATTTGCAGGTCAAAAGAAAATTAAATCAGCGCGTCAGTATTCTGAAGGTAGAGTCTAATGCAATGGCGATGTTGCGTCGATAAAGAAGGGGAGGGAAGGACGCCCCAGGCTGCGTCAAAATTTTGTCGATTACGTAATTTCTATTCAAAGTATATCCCAAGACCCGAGTGGCTCGAGCAGGGTTGCCAAAACACAGCTCTGGGAGGACTCAGACGCTATCTACTCAGGGCGATCCCGTAGGAAACATCTTCAGAAATTCAAATGTCAGCGGGCCATCCGACGGGACGAGACGAACATTATACTAAACATCGCGGCGGTGACCCTAGCTCGCATTTTATTGCCCCTGCGCTGCTCAACACAGACGCAGTAGCTTGCAGGGCGATGAACCTTTTACTTTTTGAGTGTCACTTAGGAAAATTCTCGTTGCGTCGCCACAAATGACTACGGTCGACCGCTGTGTCAACATTTCTAACAAAGTTATGGTTTTCGTACGTACTTAGGTTGGGTACATACCTACGTATCTTGCTGTCGTCATTGTAAAGGCCGAGGTTACTATGTATTGTCCTCAACGACGCAATTCTCAATGAAAGTGTCACCGAAAAAAGAGTTCATAAATATTGAAGGTAAATCTTTTCCTGAGGGTTCCGTTTATCTGAGTTTCGTGACGCGTTGCGTGTGGCTTGCGTGTTACTGAACAGTTTGCACTCTCGGTATAGATTTCATTTTGTGTTCATATGTATCTTACGTTGATAGGTAGGTAAGTCTGTAACTTGTTTAATAGATTTAAAAAGTTTTGAATGGAGGGCGAAGTTTGGAGGGAAAATGTTTGTGTGAGTAGCACGCGAGGTGAGCCAAATGTAATATTATTGTACGTTATACGTATATTTCGCGAGTATGAAGTTATTAATGTTCGGCCAAGTAAATATGAACATGAACATCAACAGAATGTTATTTGTGGTTTAAATACTGCGCAATATTTAGGTAGGTACTTATAAATATTATGACACAAGGCCGGATTATAAATGGGCTATTTGGGAGAGTTACTGATCAATTTTGATGTACAATGCAGATAATATATTGAGACGCTCTTCTGTCGTTCTGTTCTTCTTCAGTCGTTACGGGTCGTCAGAAGCCCGAAAGTCTGACAACCAGTCTTACCAAGGGGTATCGTATTCCCCAGTTACTGGGTTGTGGAGGTCAGATAGGCAGTCGCTCCATGTAAAATACTGGTATTCAGCTGCATCCGGTTAGACTGGAAGCCGACCCCAACAGTTGGGAAAAGGCTAGGCAGATTGATATTGAGACGCTCTTCTCCCATTGAAGAATTTATCTGAGAAGAACAAATTTTGCAATTGCAGATATGTTACTAGTTTTATACAACCATTCCACAATCTTCCGTTGCCGGTAAAATGAAAACCATTAAAAAGGAGACCATTAAGTTAGATCTCATTACGAGAAGTCGTTAAAACCGACATAACGTGACCACCGCAAATTAACGGTGACGTTCTCGTTTAGGACATCATGGCACAACACATACATACACATGCGAATGACGTTACACACACGCTAGGAACGTGTGTTTATTTACATTTACATTTTTTACATTACCTACTTGACTTTTCCTTCACAAAATCGACTCAACTAACATTTTGCCAAGTATTTCAGTTTCTTCAGCTACATAATATCTATTAAAAGGTTGTACCAATCTAAAAAGGTTGCATGTGTTAAAATTGCGTGCGTAATCTTAGACGGGCAACCTCATAACCGTCAGCTGCACTGGTAATCGAACTTGCTCCTTCAATATACGAGGTAACGACAGCTTTTTGCACAACGTACGCGTTCCTCGCTTATTATTTATGATTTCTACACTTTTTTCAGGAAAACACAAAGCCGCCTTAGCTTAGAGGCGTATTAGCTTTGCTAAATGAAATAGAAAAAAAAATGAGAGTAGGATTTAAAATACGTATAAACTCACGCTTTCTTCCCATGGGGGTAGGCAGAAAGTACAGAACAGCATCTGTTACGATCCTTACATACTCCTTTTGCCTCGTTTACGTTCATCATCTGGTCATACACGCACGCCGGTTGCGAGTACTGCACACCTGACCTTTCTGAAGAACATCACCAATATAGTCGCCAGGAGGGGACGCCCCAGCAGGCGTAGTATGGCGCTTTCTATTTCTAAGAATAGACATAGCTTTTTCTATACAAAGGGACATTTCGTTTCTTCATTTTTGACATCGCACCGTAGAAATCCTTTTACAATCTGTAATTTTGTCTTTCATTTATATCGATCTTCGTCTAGTTCTTTTAATATGTAGACTATTTCGGAAGAAAGTTTTCTATCCTTACTGTCAAAATCACACTGACAACTGAAATTTGTCTAAGGAAGTGAAGACAATTTGAAACAAAACAAAGAATTCTGAGTCGAATTATGTAAAAGAGTGAATTTCGTTGAAAGTGCAGTTGACTCTTTTTACTTAGCTCCCGTCGTACTGTCTACACGGTACGTCATTTTTGTCTATTCTTCCGTCGACAAAACGGTGCTCATGCTACGCCTGCAGGAGGACATTATATTGGTTTGGTTTCCCGAAAAACTATTGGTTTGGTTTCCCGAAAAACTTCAATTTATTTGAAGATTTCTTGCAAAGTATGTTGCAATACCTACCTAAGATACTTAAATCTTCAAATGAGTTTTGTACACCCCATACGCGTTCCTTCCATAATATTTATGATTTGTACACTTTTTCAGGGTAACACAATATTGTGGAGGCTCCTTAGCTTAGCAAAAAGAGATGAATACATTTTTGTAAGTTGAAAGAATTTAGCTTTTCCGGAGCAGCTCAATATTTTTTAACAGATCTTGATTAAAATCAAATATTAGGTAGTATTATTAGAAATCTCATCAAATGTACGCAATTCATAAAATAATATCCTTGTGCTACGTAGTGGGGTACTGGGTTCAGTCTCTACAGTGCATCGTACGGGAATCGAATTAACAACCTCTCTCTCGCCTGCCTGCGCCATAACCCGTTTGTCTTTGGTTTCCCATTCCAAGAGCTTACAACATAAACTGTTGGTTACGATGTTATCTTAAAAATAACTTATATCTGTATTAATAGTCGGTCATAAAACTTAATTTATCGAGAAAGACATTATATCGCGGAAGTCTATTTACAAAAATAAATAATGGTTTAGGGGGAAGAGTTCTCGAGTTGCCTTTGGATCGCATTAGCTGTTGCTAAATCCAATCGAATAGGCTGATAAATGTGATATTATGCCACTCTGTATCATTTATTATTATAGATGAGGTAAGTATTACAAGCTAGAAGAAATCCTATCTTCGTTGTTCATTTGTTTGAGTTTATGAGATGACAATTTGTTTAGGCGCATTGAGCGATTTTTGGTACGAGGTAAACTTATGGATTCGTTAGTGCTTTACTTTAGAATATAGATGGCGCTAGTACTAGTTTTAAGTTTTCACTTTTGTTTTTTTTTGCGACATTATATTTATTTATTTATTTATATATACTTTATTGTACACCAGAAAATACATAGCGAAAATAAATATATTTAACACTACAAAACATACAATGGGCATTAATTATTATCTATGATTTTATATGTTACAACAACCTATATTTAATTATTAACCTACACCGTGGTTACAACATTTTATTTATGTGCTAACAAAATGTGTTTGTGGTTTAATCTGTCACGAGTTCATAACGTCAGCCTTTGTAGATTAAAACCGATTTATTTTGTAAATAATTTAAAAATAATCTACTCACACCACACAAATAATGTTCACCACAGACCACCTGCAGTATTGCCTCTCTTTCTCACTTTAAACAATTCAAAAGTTGTCTGTAAAAGACGATTTTAGCTTTTAGCTATAACTGTGCGTTTGCACTGGCGAAACATTCACGACAAAACATTTTGAAAAATCGATTTCATCTGTCAATGTTCCAAACAATTTTTGACAGGAACTAGAGACTTCAAAATGTTTTGTTGTGTTTCACTAGTGTAAACGCACAGTAAGACCGTCCAGATTGTGTTACCCTATGTAAAATATCTATATTTTTATCAGACATTTAGAAGGTGAACATAAAAAGAGTATTCGACTCTATTTTATTCTAATTTTAATTTTCCAAAAACATACCATAAAATAAAATCACAAGACAAAATCTATAATGCATAAAGTAAAAAATATGTAGATACAACACCAAAATAAAAGTGCGCCTGTGTCCGAAGTATTCTTATTTACGAGCTCGAACGTAACACGATTCCCCGAGCTGCCGCCTAAAACTACCCTCAGGAAACAAAGAGAGAATACACTGCATTTTTACATATTCCACAACACTACGGAACAATGCTACCTACATCCTACATGTGTTTTTAAAATGGATACTGTGCTAGTGTGTAATCCTCAAAAAGCTGCACTTTCGTTTATCCACTTTTTGCCATTTCTCGTCCACCTAATATAGGAAGCGAATCTTTTGCTAATCGTAATATTTTATTTCACTTAATAGTTAAGTGCCCATGTAGGTTGTAAGTAGGTGAAACGTCAGAAGCTAGGTGCACGGTTCCAATTAGTCTTTTCCTACCGAGAAGAGCCGGCAAGAAACTCCACGGTTAATCTTATAAAAATAATTTTCTTTTACAATATTTTCGAATTACAGTGTTAATAGCTATGGGCGGACAGTGTAGGCCTTTCAACAAATATCAGGTATTTAACAAAATAGAAAATGTTCAACAAATTAATGTACAGTCCACTAAGCCTACAACGTTCTCACATTCACAAAATAGAAAAGAGTCTATATAAAAGACAAATAAGATAATAATAAAAAAAACCTATTTAAACCAAATGACATGATTGCTATTACAACTGTAACAAATTTGAATAATTATCATGTCCACAAAAGCCACTAATAAAGAGTTGAAATTAAATTGTAAGAAATAATGTCAAGGCGTTATCTGAATCCCGAATTCGTACCTATAAATATTTCAGATTTGCACATTTTCTCTTGCCTCCGAGTCTGCTCAAGAAAGGCATGACATCCCTAGTAAGTAGTTAAAAATGCTTCTAAGTTACCTACATTTTTGACAAGTTTTTGAAATTAATATTGTCGCTGAAATGAGATTGGGACCGCCTAGATTGTTAACATTTTTAAATACGGGAATTGGCTTTCTGTACTGGTACAATGGAGACGCAATTAATGTAGGTATTGCACCTAGTTGTTTGGCTAAGCACGTGTCTGTACGGGCGTATCTACACAACCTCTATGGCATGTTCATACAAAAACATTATTCTAGTTCACTTCTAAATCAATAAATACCATAGCAACATCACAGCGAAAATATATCTAGGTACAACAAAGAGATACCAGAAAACGGGCCTCATCAATAGAAAGAGACGGAAATGAACCGACCCATTATGGTCCGGGCCCGGAATAAAGGGCCTGGATTAGAAGAGGTCAACCCATCTTGCAACTCTTTCTTTTTATTACAATCTTCCACTTGATTTTTCAAAGCGGTTCTATTATACGCATAGGCTTTGACGTTGCAAGGGGAAGGGCTTCTATCTACATACCTGGTTATAAAAATAA
This sequence comes from Lithophane leautieri, assembly GCA_949152455.1. Classification (NCBI taxonomy): domain Eukaryota; kingdom Metazoa; phylum Arthropoda; class Insecta; order Lepidoptera; family Noctuidae; genus Lithophane; species Lithophane leautieri. The sequence continues at coordinate 7,327,094 of OX424462.1, read as the reverse complement.
TTGTTACTGAACCACAAGATGATCACAGGATTCTGTAAGTACCTGTAACAAATGTAAAAAAGAAAATCAGTTAACCAGTTAAAATGCTAGAATGGTTTTGATACAAATGGATGAATTTGGTATTTGAAAATTTAGGATCCCTGAAATATAAAATGATATTTATATTAATAAACTAGCAACCCGGCCCTGCTTCACACGGTTTAACAACTTTATAAAACATCAAGATATCTTTATTAAACGTAAGTTTAAACGTTTTGTACTCATAAACCTTCGTGGAGTTCGTGGCTAAGTAATAACAGCCGCACGGGTCGATTCATCAGGTTAAGCTACGCTTGCCGGGGTTGGTCCGTGGATGGGTGACCATTTTTACACATCGAGACTCTTCCGTGCCTCGGAAAGCACGTTAAGCCATTGGTCCCGGCTGTCATTTGTGGATCTTTGACAGTCGTTACGGGTCGTTAGAAGCCCGAAAGTCTGACATCCAGTCTTACCAAGGGGTATCGTATTACCCAGTTACTGGGTTGTGGAGGTCAGATAAGCAGTCGCTCCATGTAAAATACTGGTATTCAGCTGCATCCGGTTGGACTAGAAGTCGACCCCAACATGGTTGGGAAAAGGCTAGGCAGATGATGTAATCATAAACCTTCTAGAATAAATTCTCTTCAACCGCATCAAAATCCTTTGCGTATATTGGTATCCAGACGTAAACGAAGTAAAAGGAGTATGTAAGGATCGTAGCAGGTGGCATTTGGTAGTTTCAGCCTACTCCCATGGAAACAAGCCGTGATTTTATATATTATAGATGACACACGCATCCTGGGCCTCAGCTGAAACGTGGCAAAATTAAGTGAAAAATTTGAAGGTTTTTCGAAAAATTGAACTCATGTGTCCTTTGACAGCCATTGCTCAATAAATCATAGCATCGGTGTGAGCCTTGACATCCCATTTCAAAAATTCACCCCGTGCAAACACCTCTTTAAAACATGCATCCCTGCTGCATCCCAGTTCCCATTAATTAAGACTACATTATGAGTGCTAATGGATGCTGATATCTGCCATCGCCTGGGACTCGAAACTCGTAATTAATACCACAATGCACTTTGTGCTGCTAATTATATCAGCCGGTAGCGATCGCAGCGGAAATTATTGAAATTGAAAACTAGTTGAATAATATTGCATATTTTGCATTGTAATCGATTTTGGATAAAAATTAACCGTTACCACATTTTAAAAGTTGAATGATACCATATCAAGTCAAAACCATGGGTCTAATAACCTTGTTTTTTATTGTAATTAATGTTCGGTAGAACACTTTATATACATGAAGAGGAACAATGAATTTTTTTTTTACATATTTCCGCATTACTGAAGGTACTTTGATAGCGTAACAAAACGGTTTTCTTCCCTAGTGATGCATCTTTAACTTTTATTATCACTAAGTAAGTCGTAGGTGCCGTTCGGGGACTGAAAATGATATTAATAAACTGTTCCACCGAACCACAATTATAAAAAAATTGTTTCAGTGCGGTGAGTGGAAGTGCTCAGGTGCGGTTCGGTCAAGTGCTGTTGAAATCAGTGCTCTGAGTGGAATACCTCGCGTATCATTTCTTATCAACAAAATAAATGATCAAATGAAAATAACTAAACCGTTGAAATCAGAACGAAAATGTGAACGGGAATAAATAAAATCTTCCAAAATAGGAACAGCACAAGGCAATACGACGTTATGGGTCAGCACTCACAAAACCTCTTTATTTGACTGAAAGAGGCAACTTCGTGAAACTCTCATAGGTTTTCCTTTCAAAGGTATCATTTCAAGAGTTTCCAACTTACAAGTAACTTTAGCAGTTTATCAATCTTTAAAGCGTCGGAACTGAAGTACACAATGAATGCAACGGAGCATGGCTGATTAAGAGTTCTCTAAACTGTTTTGTAAACATCTCATTAGGTTGTTTTATGAGAAAGTTTTGATGTAGGTTGAAATATGGATTGACTGTACACAAAGTGGAGTTTTCAATCATATTCCAAGAATAATCCATCATGTTACTTGATATGGAAAAAGTGGACTAATTCTTAATTTTATCCTTTTGGAGCTTAATTTCGTTGGACTATTTAATTTCAATCACCTGAATGAGGGATATTTCATGTATTTTCTTTACTGGGAAACTGTCCATCACCTGTATCCATACTTCCATTCTAATATTATAAATTCGAAAGTAACTCTGTCTGTCTGTGTGTCTGTCTGTATGTATGTATGTTACCTTTTCCCGCCTAAACCACTGAACGGAATTCGACATTTGGCAAGGAGATAGATGGCACCCCGGGGAAGGACATAGGCAAGTTTTTATAGAGATACCGCGCGGGCGAAGCCGCGGGCGGAAGCTAGTAATATATATTAGGTTTCCATATAAAATCAAATAATTGCGTTTGCAGTGTAACACCGTGTAACTAAGTGGTGCTTAACAGGTTAAATTAATTACGTAGACACTATCAGTGTGATGTGCTTACGAGTATTAATTAGTGTCAATCACGATCATGCAAACACTCGTGTTCTTAATACCTATAGTAACTAATGATGCAATTTATATTTTACTAGCGACCCGCTTCTCCCTCGCACGGTTTTAACGACTTGACAAAACATCGAGAGATTTCTTTCTTTTAAGTAAGTTTAATAGTAAGGTTATTAAACACATACACCTTCAGGAATAAATTCACTAAATGATGTTGAAAACCGCATGAACCGCAAAACGCACCAAAAACCGTTGCGTAGTTTAAAAGGTCACACATACAGAAACGACAAAAGCTGCGACTAAATGAACCCATATGAAGGTAAAATCTTGTGAAGGTGACGATTGCACCTCCAACAAATAAATCTTCTTTACGTATTCAGGGAATTATTGAATCAGTCACGGAACTGTTTTATATGTAAAGAGAAATGCTTTATAAATATAGATTACCTACGTTTCATACATCACTAAACATGGCACCCTGAAAATGTTCGCGCAAATCAGCATTTCTATTGTGTGGCATGTTAACTGCGGTCGTCCATACATAAATATGTGCCTCTACCTTTACTCGTAAGGGGCCATCCGTAAATTACGTCACACGAATTTCGTGATTTTTGGAGCCCCGTCCTTTTCTTAGGTGGTCATATTTGTGTGATCTGGTGCATTTTTTAACCGACTTCTAAAAGGAGGAGGTTATCAATTCGGATGTTTATATATATTTTACCCGACTACGGCGAAGAAAAAAGGAGGGTTATGATTTTGACCCGTATGTATGTATGTATGTTCATCTGTTCCCTCCTATCTTCTAAACCCCTCATCACAATTTGACAAATGAGGTATTGTTGGAAGCATTTTGATTGTCCGCTGGTTATAGGTCATGTGACGTCACATTAAATAAAGAATGGCGCCCTCTAGAGGACATAAAGTGAGGAACTAAAAAAAAAAAATGTTTAATCGTATCATGTTGGGTATCGAATGAAAGGGCTTAATGCGCACATTTCAAAAATATATACATATATTATAACCACAAAAGAATTAAAAAACAAATTAAAGTAATAAAAACTAAAACCCAACTACGACTAAAAGGTATAAACCAGACATCACAGACAGACAAATTAAAAATAAGGAGTCACACGTGTTAGGGCATAAATCAAACAGATTACGTGTGACTCCGGATTTTTCATTACAGATTTTTTTTTTTGTGTATTCCTGTCATAATTTCGTCATGAATACACGGATTTTCAAAATTCTTTTGTGTCTGAAAAGGTATACTTCCGAAATGGTCCCGTTGTCATCAGGTCACGAACTGATGATGGGATCCTGGAGAAATCGACGGAACTCTTCAAATATTATAGGCACACCTATAGCGATTTGGGTATTTTTTATAGTAACTCATGCAGTTGCTCTTGGAAAGCACCATTTGGTGAAGTGGAACTGATTATGAAGACCACAGATGGCCACCGGAACTACTCAATAATAAGTATTTCACGGGTTGCGATTCAATTACTTTAATGTGGTTGCCAAGCAATTTATGATCGTCACAAAGTCACAATGTATATGGTGAAGTGGAGCTGATGGTGAAGTACCAAGAAACCATCCATCGGGAAAAGCAACATTTTGTAATAGGTGATGAGTCCTTGACATTTGGCTATTGTAACTTATATAGGTGACGAGTCCTTGACATTTGGCTATTGTAACTTATATAGGTGATGAGTGCTTGACATTTGGCTATTGTAACTTATATAGGTGATGAGTCCTTGACATTTGGCTATTGTAACTTATATAGGTGATGAGTCCTTGACATTTGGCTATTGTAACTTATATAAATTATAAACTGACCCACTAAAAAGCGAGAACTAAAAACGTTTTTACAAAAATAAACAACCGACTTCCAATAAATCACTACAAAATAAAAATTACTTTAATTTCGGAAGTCGCTGGCAAACAACGAAAATTCAAAATTAAAGACACCGACTTCCAAAATTAAAGTATTTTTCAGTTTGTAGTGATTTTTTAAAGTTTTTTATTTGTAAAAAAGTTTTTTTCTTGTCAGTGAGCGCTGGCATGTAGAGGAATCCTCCTCGATACTCTCACCTGACATCCGCTAGTCTGCGCAGGCCCCGATTACTCTGGCTTTATGTTTGACCGGCTAATAAATATATATTTTTTTTCAGAAAACGTTATCATCTTTTAAAAAGGCATTCCCATCCCAGAAGCAAGAAACGATTCAGGGGTAACTGGTTAGATTGATAACAACATCCTTCTGGATGTGGACATACTTACTTAAATTGACAACAGCTACACCATACTGCAAAGGGCTGATTTCCCTAAGGGTCTGAGGGTTCTGTGTAGTTGCTGGAAATTCAAAAAACTTCCCATATCATGCCCGATGGAGTGGATCGTACTAGAGAGCTGCAATAAATGCAATTTAATAAAGGAATACAAAGTTAGATTTGGTAACCTATTTGACTTACTTATTTATTGTCATCATTATTTGATTCTATTGCAAGCAGGGTAAATACTACTTGAAAAATGGGGTAACCAATCAATATACAGGGGTTAGTAGACCAACAAAAGATAATTAACACTTCCGTTTTTTTAATCTTAATTATAATCGGAACAGTTGCTATTCTGTAAAAATCTCACCGTGACAACTTAGGTGAAGTGAGTTTGGAGTGAACTGTCACTGCCTTAGCGTCAGTAGTTATCGCTGACAATGACAGCTCACTCCACGCTCATTTCACTTAAGTTTGCACAGTGAGATGGTTATCAGAATAGCAATGCTAAAGTAAAATTAAAAGAATTAGGTAGGTACTGTTAAATTAGGTATAAATCAAATCAAAATTTATTTATTCGGACAACAAAAGATCCATAAATATTAGTATAAAAAAGTAAAAAAAAAATATATAAATAAATAAGTCCATTAATTAAATCGAAAAATAATGTGCCACTTATATGATGTGTTCGAGTTTTACCGCTGACCAGATAACATACACCAAAGATGAAAAGTATCTGATAAAGAAAAAAGTCGAGAGAAAACCTGACTTCGTAGAAATCGCGAGCACACATTGAGCAAGCGTGTTGATCAATGCATAAGCTTTTTCAGTATATGAAGAGGCCCTTGCGCTACAGTGGGACCTTTCCAGGCCAATATTATCATAAACCGATACGATGCCAGACTAAACATTCTCTCCAATGCATTGATGTATCTTTTATAAAAGAATTTTCCGGTTCTTCCATATTGCTCATTCCACATGAGTGAGCAATGTTGACACTATTAATATTATGCTCGGTTTTTGATGCCTTGATATGCTCTCTAGCTCTAAATAGCTATTGATTTGGATAGCGATTTACTTCGATAACCGAGTGTTAAGAAATGTGTCAAGATCATCATCATCTGCCTAGCGTTTTCCCAACTATTTTGGAATCGACTTTCAGTCTAACCGGATGCCGAACCAGTATTTTACATAGAGCGACTGCCTCTCTGTCCTCCACAACCCAGTTAGTGGATAATACTATACCCCTACCTACGGTTGTCAGATTTCGCGCTTCTGACTATCCGTAACGACTTTCAAAGAACTAATAGATACGAATGACCACCGGGACCAACGGCTTAACGTGCTTTTCGATCGATCCGCAGTGCTGTTATCATTTAGCCATCACTAGGCGAGAAATTAACTTGGATTAAGAATATCTATAATAGAGCAATAATGACTTAATGAGTCATTATTTGAGCCTTATCACACTGACGATTTGCCAACCTGTTTCCAGCGAAGCGATTTGTGAACGTGCTCTTCGCGGGTGCGAAGCAAGCTAACCGCGATCACGCGACGTGTTCGCCGCGTTTTCACAACATTATACACTCGCGTAACCCGCTCTCTCTTGTGCACTCAAATCAATAAAATCAAAATCAAGGCTGAGAATCAGCACTTTTCGAACGTCAAAATTACATAAGGCAGTCCCCCAAAAGGCCCACCCTTCACCACTTCCTAGTGCTCAGCTCAATCACTCTCGTTCCGCAAACGCCACGAACTCGATGCGCACACGTGGCGTGCTGGCTACGTACACTCAGCGACAATCGCCTCGCTGGAAACACGCTCGCAAATCGCCAGTGTAATATGGCCCTTAGTTCAAACGTGTCTATTAATATATTTATAATATTTGCGTCCGATTGAGTCAACAGCCAGAAATATTTCTTGACTGACATTTGTTTAGTAACTCGAGATAATCGCTATGTGTCGATTACTGAGTCTATTTATATGGTGCTAAAACTTCCTTGTCATGGTCTTTTTGCTCAGGGAGTAGGTAAATACCTCCTACTGGATTAGCAACGATGACTAAAACGTGACGCATTTTCCGACAACAAAGAACTAACTTCCAAGCCAATCACAATAATTCTGAAATGTGGGAAATATGCACTCGCAAATAAAGTCACATACGAGTTAAAATAATATTTACAAGACAGGGCGTTGATCTTAAACGCAACTCCAGTCGACGAATTTGACCTTCAAAAGTGCCTTTTATGTGCCGAATTTATTTCACGTCAAAATGATACACGGAATGACTTACATTTTTGAGAGCCAATGACATCATCATGCATCTTCATTGGCAGCCTTGCTCCTACCCACTGCTGAGCCTCCTCCCTTTTGTGTCACGCTTCCCTGCACCCTAACGAACTATCATCACAATCTAAATGATTTTGAAGGAATCCATTTATGTTCGAAAAAGTCTGCTCTACAACGTAAATAAATGTATGTAAGTGTAATGTTGTTGAACTGTCAAAATGAAAGCCATTGCTACTGTAAGTGGGTTACGCAATTAACCCGCCATGGTTTGTGGAAGTCTCATCTACGTTTAATCCTCGGTATTTTGTTGGTTATATCAACCCACCTGGCTGAAATATTCAGTTAGGGATTTCCTCCACCTGCCAACACCACGTTTAGCCTAGCATCCTGCCCATCTCAAGTACTCGTAGTCCGAAAATTTAATAACTGAAGCGTTTCGCCACATCGCGACACAGGCGTGAAGCTAAATACCGGTTCATACCGCTTTATACCGGTAATAAAGGATTAAAAAGCGGTAAGTGTGCGGCCAGTATCACGTTGGGCCCGGCGCGGCGGCGGCAGGTGGCAGCCCTCATTTACCTTGCGCCGCGCTGATGAATATTTACTCATGTTAACTAGGTGTGCGACGGTCATTAGTTGCAGAGAGTAAGCTTCTAATCGGTGGGTGGATGTATCGAGAGGATGAATAGAGTGATCTTGACATATAGGGAAGATAAATGAGTCGAAATCTTGCTGAAATTAATATAACCAAGAAGAGTTATTGGGTTTTTCCATCAGGACTTTCTCAGTAGCAGCCCAGAGTCTGAATATGTGCCCGATTGATGGCAACAGGCTCGCCACTTATTACATTGGACTTAAACTTAACTGATGAAATGTGGGTGTACTAAAACTTTTTTAGGAAAAACAGGAATGACGTTATTAAAAAAAAAATGAGATCCTTTTCACATCACTAAGATATCTATGAAGATAAAAGCTTAAAATATATTGGGTTTAACAGAATCCGTGTGTGCTGATTTACGTATTCAACTCATACAATAGTTTACATAATATTTCACACGAAATTACCCGAATAATCTCGCAGTTTCAATCTGAGATTAAAGATAATATGAATATGAATATGAGAGCTATCCAAATAAATCCTTAAAGATCACGGAACTAAATGAACATTAATACAATAGTTTTATGCATATTTAATGTAACACATGCTTGCACTCTGCTGTTAATTCGAACACAACGTTATTCGGGGATTAAACTGTTATTAAAATTCTGAATTTTAACTGATATTATAAAAACTTTTTACAAAAAGAAAACAAGCGACTTTTAATTTTCGTTTTTTGCAACCGACTTCCGAAAGTAAAGTTATTTTTCACTTTTTAGTGTTTTTTTTTTGAAGACGGTTGTTTTTTTTTTTTGTAAAATGTTTTTTTAGGTATGGTACCTCCCCACACAAATTCGAATATCACTACCGGCTATGTAAATAACAGTGTCGGAGTCACATAGAACATCGTCTACTATACTAAGTGGAACATTTATATGGGACCACATCGGGAGTATACCCTTTCGAACTAAATTTTTTTTTTTAAATCGTTTCACTATTGGCAAAATATCTTTGAAAATATACAAAAAAAAACATTAAGACGAACATAGAACCTCCTCCTTTTTGGAAATCGGTTAAAAAGTGGAATTTCATGGTTAATAATACCTGCAGTAGAGAACGTAAGCAAAAGCAGCGAGTATAAAATATTATATAAGGCAGCTAATTTGAACGACCTTTAAGTGCACGCTTTAATATGCAACAAAGTGTAATTTGATCGCGATAAAAAGCAAGGCTAAACTTAATTAGAGTAACAAGGCTCCTGGAAATTACGGGGGTGGTCCCCTCTATGCAATATTTATGACCTTATGCTGCCTCCAAGGCTGCGTGCCGTAAGGAGCTGTTTATCTTCCAGCTCCTAAAGCTATTAAGATGCAATCTCATTGTTCCGAGCAGTCTATTAACCGGTGCACGCAAGTAGGTCTAGTTCTAAAATTATCAAGATTTCGGCTCCTTTGTGTACAGGTAGTTTGATACAGGAAAAGATTGCTTGATATACGGCTGCATGCTTCGAGTAAATTTCCGATTATCCATTACTTTTGAATATAGTTTACACGAAGACTTTAACTTTTGTTTTTGGAGCAGCTTTCAGCTTTACGCCCAAACTATGCGCAGCATATGAACTAACACTGAGAATCTGCTCCGTCTGGTTTTTATGCTGTTTTTGTTATTTTGCCTAGGATCAGCGCACCCGAGAGCAACGACAGACGAGTTTTATGAAAGCAAATAACAAATGCAAGACGTGACAAGTCAACTTTTTATACCGTGTAAAACAACAATAGGGAATATATTACAATTTGTATTAAACGTGTCTGGGTTTAGTCTCAAATTCTCGGCGAGAAATGTGCGCTTTTAGCTGAAAACTGGAATGTTTCCATTACTTTGTTTGTTCGCTGGGAAGCTTCGCACACAGAAGATGTTCGCCCGTCAACTGAAGTGAGTGCAATGAGAATCTTTTCTTATTTCTTCACTGTCTAAATCAATATCGTCCCCTTCCTTTGTCTGATCAAGCAAATATTTTTTCTGCAAAACTTTATATGTTTTTATTGGAAGTTCTGTGTTTTGTCTTTGGTATTTTTCTAAGGAATCGTAAAGATTTGAAAATACGTTTATAAAATTTTAAAATCAAACTGATGTTGAGTAAGCTGACTCAAACAACAAACGTGTATTCGTTTGATGCTCTCTGAGACTGATCTTTGAGAAAGCACACAAACTTTGTCAGTCATTTACCTACTTATGTACAAATCACTTCAGGTATTAACTCTGCGCATTAAGAATGCGGTCACACTTCATCAAGAGTAACTACCATTCACCAACATCAAACTTATTTAAATTTTCACGTACCCAAAGTTTAAACAAGTTTATTTTCCCAGTCATTGGCGAGAGGCGAGTTTGTCCAAAACAGATGGAAATTAGAAGGTTTGTTTCATACAGATTAATGAAGATAAAATTGCAGGAGTAAAGCCTGTAAGTGGGTTGGATAAACAGCTTTGGGCTCCTGCGTGCCCTGGATTATACCCTCCACCTACTTGAGGGCCCTCCGCTAACCTACGCAATCACTGTGATTAGAGTTGGTAATGACTTTTCATATCCGGAAAACTTAGGTTTATTTTGTCAGATTACTAAAAGTTGTTATTAATATGATTAAAAGCCGTTTTTATATTTTGATTTTTGACAGCGGAGGCTTAGTATTAGGGTCCCGTTTTACCCTTTGGGTACAGAACCCTAAAAAATGAGCGAGCCTTATAGCAGTCGCATAATATGATATTGTGTAACATCTCACCTGACGGCAACTCTAGAACCCCGCGCGCTTATTGGTCAAATCATATAGCGCGCTCTTCCCCGGCTTCCTGTTACACACTTCCGTCCCTTTTCACAAAATCACCACGGGGGGCACGTGCCTGCTTTCGGTCTAAAGGTCGTCTTTTAGACCGAAAAGAGCCTCGTGGCTAAGTAAAAACAGCCGCACGGGTCGATCGTTCACGTTAAGCTACGCTTGCCGCGGTCGGTCCGTGGATGAGTGACCATCTTTACATACCAAGACCCCTCCGTGCTTCGTAAACCACGTCAAGCCGTTGGTCCCGGCTATCATTCTTGGATTTTTGACAGTCGTTATGGGTCGTCAGAAGCCCAAAAGTCTGACAATCAGTCTTAGCAAGGGGTATCATTTTACCCAGTAACTGGGTTGTGGAGGTCAGATAGGCAGTCGCTCCATGTAAAATACTAGTATTCAGCTGCATCCGGTTAGACTGGAAGCCGACTCCAACATAGTTGGGAAAAGGATTGACGACTTTAAAAAAACATGTAAACGTATAACCTCCCCCCTTTTTAAAAGTCGGTTAAAAAGCGTGTAATAATAAATAATCGTCTTAGAAGTACGTATCCGAGTCGGAAGTCAATTGACACGTTTCGGTTGACTTTGATAGTGGTCATAAACGCCTTTGGCAAGTCGGCCATTTTTATATTTATTACTATTTTTAAGTACTATCTAATAAACTACAACTATCCTTGGAGATTAAGGGACTCACAGCAAATAAAATGTTTACTATACATTTATTGTAGTATCATAAAATTGTAGATGTTTGATTTGCTCTCGTAACTGGAAAGTACTCGTAAAGTGTATTCTTCTTCACATACTCAACCCATTTGGTAAAGAAAAAGGGCTACCAAGATTTCGATTTTGATAAAATTGGTTTAGTGGTCGGTCACGCTACTGCTGAGCATGACGTTCTGGGTTCGATTCCCGGGTCGGCAAAAGTGTTATTGGGCTTTACATCTGAAATTTCTCAATAGCAGACCAGAGTCTGGATATGTGCCCGGTTGATAGCAATAGGCTCGCCCCATATTACATGGGACTTAAACAAAACTGGCGAAATGTGGGTGTAGGTAGATACTATAGGTATACCTCTGCCTAGCCATTCGGGAAATACAGGCGTGATGTTATGTTATATACCTATGTTATTCCGAAGCTTTAATTAATACTGTAGGTACCTAATTCCTGTGTCTCTTATGAATATCGAGACGTTCATACCTCACCTAGAAGGTTGACTTTAAAAACATGCGACAAAATTCATGGGGGTGTCTACCCATCAATATGAACAACTTTTACAACAGGACCAAGCTGAAATCGCAAAAAAAAATCGACCTTCTTATACAAAATGGTCCAATCGGGTATCTTTTCGGGTATACCTTTATGCAAGAAGGTCGATTTCTTTTTTGCGAATACAAGTTAGTCCTGTTGTAAAAGTTGTTCATATTGATGGGTAGAATACCCCCTTATTTTTTGTCGCATGTTTTTAAAGTTAGCCTGTATAATTAATGTAAAAATCGTTATTTTCACATGAACTTTGTTTACAAAATAAGTCGAGTATTGAAAAGTACACTGTATGGTTACCACAACGCCTTTTATTTATGTTTTTATACAGTAAAATAGCTAATGGCTGTATTTTTATAGTTTCATGTAGATTTTATTTAGATCGGTGTTAACTGATACGGTTATATGAACAGGTTTTTCGCAGCAAACTTGTGCTAATTACCTTGGTGCAAAATAACTTTTCTGAAATATTTTCTCTATTCAGATCCCTAAAATTTTTTCATAACACTTCGCTGTTATTTTTATATGCTGGAGATCTTTATTTTTGCAAAAAGCAAAGTTTGAACAATATTCTCATAGTTAATAGTTTTACTCTGAAGGTGCGGTTTTTTATATAAATCCAATATATGTTAGCTTGTTTAAATCTGGGTTAGTTAGGGTGTTGTAATATTCTAGGTACCTATATAGCCAAGTTAAACTAAACTGCTTCTCTCGTCTAAATCAAAATGAGAGAACGGAATGCTTACCGACGCTTGTAAATTATATTCAGTATAAATTATAATATACCCCACGCCATTATTCTCCACACGGCAGCTACCTACCATTTTCTCATTCAACCATATCCTGAGACCGCAACTTGAGTAACAGATTTAGTAGCATTTCATAGTTTCTCTCTACGTGCCTAAGTTCAGAATTTATGGGGCTAAACTTAGTAAAGGATATGAGCCACGAGCCACGTAGCCTTCCTACATTATACGTACAGGCGTTAATACTCGTTCCCGACTTAATATTACCCGCCAACTTTAATTACAGGAAGGAGAATTAATGTATTGTAGAATTAAAATTAGCAAGCTCCTCGACGTGGGAACGGTTTCATTATGCCGCTGCGATGGAGGTATTTGTGTACTTGTGATACTTGACTGTGTTATAAGTAAACCAGGAGCAGGTAAGTAAGTTATTTCTTCTCGAATAATACTCTTTTAAAATATTCATACTACCATATCAAGCTCAGTTGACAAAGCGAATCTGTTGCCACGAGGGCACTAAGAATGTGCATATATCTAGGTACATTTTACGAAGATTTTGGTTCTAGATCCGAACAAATCGGATTTGCGTTCAATTTTCGTAGACTTTCGGTAGCTCTCCGAATTCAGCCGAGCAAAACCCGACCCGAATACGGCGCAAGAAATTTTCTGAATTCCCAAATCGCCTTCGTAACTTAGAATTTGAAGGATTTAAATCTTCGCTGACTTGTCGAGATTGACCCGAATCACAATCGGTATTTTTTCGACAATTGCTTACTTTTGAAATGCTATCGTGAACATGACCGTTTTTAAGGCAATCCCTCTTTATTTAACATTCAATTTATAAAATACGAAGTATATTCGGGAAATCATTTTCCGATATAATATATCGTTTTCCGAAAGCACTACAAAATGTGGCAGTTTACAGATAAAATATTTTACTGCTTGAGAAAAGAGGAGAGCGTTCAAATATTACAGCTATTGAGAGGCAGGAAGGAAGGAGTCGCGCAGGTGGATATCACCTGTCGTGCCGGGAGGCGCCAGTTCCGCAGCGCGCGAGCTCACACGAGCTCACTCGAGCCGCCGACCCTCCCCGCCAACATTTGTTACCTTTACGGCCAACATTTATTACCGTGCCCGGGCGCTCGGCGCTCGTCTCAGTAAATATACTTAATTAAAATTACCGCACGCGACCCTTGAGAATTCGCACGTGAACATGAAGACGCGTTATGAGATAAAACTTTAGTAAAGGTCGACCGGTGCTCACATCTTGTGAGCGTGTGGTGCGTTGAATGAGTACCTAATAAAAACTACAAGAAAAATATAAACTCTTATATGCACATACAAGAGTTTCAGTATATAACTGAGCAGCAGTGCAGCTGCGATCCCGGGCGAGTTCGGTGAATTTCACGAAACCTAAATATATGTTTGCATTTTAAGTTATTGCTTTAAAAGCTTTTGGTCTCGTTTGCGGCGTTTTGCAGGACCAGACTATACGTATCTTTTTTTATATCTTTTCATATTCTGGTATTAACACTGGTAACCGGGGGTCTTTAACGTTTAGAAAGAGTATGCTCGTGTCTAGGGGAGTCGTTTTAAACTTAAATTTTGCTGGAACACTCGAGTGCTTGAAAACTTTAACATGCACTCGCCAGCTCCAAATAGTTAAGGTACATTTTTTAACTAATATGTAATACTTTATGTGCTTCGTCATGTATGAGGTGCAGGTTACCACGTCTCGCTTTTATGAAGTTGTATTTAACTACAGAATGTGAGATTCAAAACTGTACGTGCCGCATCAATAACTCAAGTAGGTATTAAATAGTTAACGGTCTTATCATGATGTTAATAACAATGAAATAAACGTCAGTTATGATTATCTAAACCATCTCTCTTGATACACCAAGTGTCCTCAGTCCCTCGTCCAACCATAGTTCTCGATACGAACGTAACTAGAACTTCGCAAGTTAAGGCTCGTATTCCTATAATATTCACATGGCAAGACTACTGATACACGTTAGCCAAGTCAATAAAAACAGCGAAACTTTGTTACAAACAGCTTCGTTGTCGTACAAATGTCTGTTCAGTATTGGAGGCACAAATTCTTCGTTTATTTTGTGTTACCACACGTCAGGTCCACGCGGAGATCGTATAAGAACACAAAAAAAAAATGTGTTGGTACAATTTCCTGTGCTTCGTTTAAATTGTGTCATACTTTATTGCGATTGTGTGCTATTTCCTTTTCGCTTTGGATACTTGCGCGAGTTCAAAGGAGAGTAATGGCTTTTACGTGCTGGAGGCTGCATGCATCCCGGTAATTGAAACTTCAAAACAATTTAGGATTAATGGGATCTATTATAATGGGTCTAATAGACATTTAGGTTCTGTTTTGTAATAAATAGCTTTTACTTTTCTTTTTAGAATCCAGATAAGTATTTTCTATGATGAATTGGTTTCGTATTTGCATGGTAATTTGATTAAATAACGTAAAAATAACAAAAGGGACCACCATCACCACCACTAGGCATCACTTGTACGTATTTTTCTGTCCTTTTCTTCTTGTCTGTTTAAATAGATACCTATGTGTGTACATAAATGGTAAAATAAATAAATAAATAAACTATTATCGACTTGCTGAATACTTCGTTGAAATTTTTGTACAATTTCATGCCATTTAGTAAGATCGACTAATGTTTAAATATCGTCTGTGTTGATTCTGGGAAATGCAGAGATCGTCCAGCTGTGTTATTGGCACAGCTGTCCATTGTAGGCAAAACTTACGGTTCAGCCGAGTGGATGTTGTGTGCAGTGTCCCTACGAAATGAAACCTGAATTTTTGAACCATAAAAATATTTTAGCTTGCAAAATAGTTACTAGGAAAAATGTTCGACTAGAATTTTAGAAACAAAGAGTTACGAAAACCAAATGAAGACACTAGAAAAAAAATTAAGCTGTGAACAATACGAAAAAAATGAAGCAGAAATGTACTAGAACGGGTGCATATTTTATATTTCAACTACTATTCTGAAAAGTTTGCAAACGATTTGCTGAAAACTCAACAAAATTTTTCAATGCTCTGCCTTACGATTTTTCAAGACCGGTTAAGGTAATCCCATTCTTAATCAAGACACATAAAAAAGCCGCCACCGCAGTTTCGTTCGGATCGATTTTAGGATCACCCGCGGCATTTATCCAGGGAAGATCATTATGGATTGTGCCTTTGGTATTGAAAACTGAAACCAGAACGTGTTTTATCCTTACATATTATAAAACAAAGTCCTCCGCCGCGTCTGTCTGTCGTCCTGTATGCGATAAACTCAAAAACTACTGCACCGATTTTCATGCTGTTTTAACCAAAGGATAGAGTGGTTTTCGAGTAAGGTTTTAGTATATAATAACCGACATCCACGCGGGCGAAGTTGCGGGCATCAGCTAGTGAATAATAAATATTGTCAAGTGTATAGTTTAATCGGCTCCTGCTTATACATTAAAAAAACACAGGTTTAATGACCACATAAGTTATGCATTTGTTACACGTTACTTATATAAAACGTCGGCAACAATCCACATTCAATCGTATAATCCGACATGACAGGTCATTCTCAGCAATATTTCAAAAGACCTTTATGATTCATATGATACATTAAAAAGGCTTAAATACAAAACGGGGATTACGATGAAAGATCACCGTTCAGTGGTGATTAATGAAACGTAATTAATTACCGACGGTTCGCATGTGTTGGGAGGTAGATATATGAACCGGGGATTAACAGACCACAGTACCCTTGTTTTATTTTACGTATGACAGTTTGTAAAGGCTGTATGGCTCTGTAATATTTAATGTGTAAATGAAATATTAGGTTCATTTAACAAGCCGCACGGGTCGATCCATCAGGTTAAGCTTACTGGCCGGGATTGTTCCGTGGATGGGTGACCATCTTTACATACCGAGACTCCTCCGTGACTCGGAAAGCACGTTGAGCCGTTGGTCCTGGCTGTCCATTCGTGGATCTTTGACAGTCGTTACAGGTCGTCAGAGGCCGAAAGTCTGACAACCAGTCTCACCTAGGGGTATCGTATTACCTAGTTACTGGGTTGTGGAGGTCAGATAGGCAGTCGCTCCATATGGTACTGGTATTCAGCTGCAATGGTAGACAGATTGATTAAAGTTCGGTCAAAAAGATTCGCCTAATTTCGTTTTTTGTTTGACTGTCTTGCAGACGGACTGCCTCGTGGCTCTAGTGATCGCAGGTATACTGCTAAGCATGAGGTCCTGGGCTGAATTCCCAGGTAGGGAAGTGTTATGGCTTTACCATCTGGAATTTCTTAGTAGTAGCCCGGATTCGGGATTTGTGCCCGGTTGATGGCAATAGGCTCGCCCCCTATTAAATGATACTTAAACATAACTGGCAAAATGCAGGTATACTATAGGTAGGTACACCTCTGTCCATCCGTTTGGGGAAAACTGGCGTGATGTTATGTTAACTATAGTTTTGTATAATTTAGAAGCACTTTTTCAATTTTGTAAATGTGAGTACCATGGGGCCGTTTCATATGATATCACGTTGTATGTTGACTTGAAAGAGCCTGGCAGATGAGAGTATGTCATACTCACTTAAATGTCTCGCTGATGGCGGCGCGTGTGTTGGATCATTCGGTTCCCTACAAAATGGTTGAGCTGGATGGTGCTGATCCACGTGTCATGTTCGTGAACGGGCGCCGTCAGTTGAGACTGGTTATCTCTTATCTGCCAGGGCTTATTTTTAATCTTTTTATTTTTAATCTCATATTTTGAATTATTTTTCGTTTGACATTGTTCTCACATATAGAAGTACGAAGAATACTGTACCCAGGATTTTGTAATATCTATATACATTTTTAAAAGAGTGTCCTTGGAGTTTCTTGCCCGTTCTTCTCCATAGAGATCTACGAATTTGAATGGGCAACTAGCTTCAACTTTTTAACTAACTGACCGACCCTTTGACAATTCAAAAGTGCCTGTAAATGGTTTAATTGAAATAAATGCTTTGAGTTTGAGTTATGTTTGACTGTCTGAATTTTTAAACCTAGTTAAGGTGAATTTAACATTTGTGTGCCTTATTAGGACTATTTTAATTTTTTTTTGTGAGTATAACAGACATTGACTTACACTAGCTGCGCCCCGCGGTTTCACCTGCGTAGGTGTCGATCCCGTGGGAATATCGAGATAAAAAGTATCCCATGTCCTATTCCAGGTCATGGTCTACCCCTGTGTCAAATTTCATCCAAACCCGTTAAGCCGTTTTAGCGTGAAAGCGTAACAAACAGACAAACAAACTTACTTTCGCATTTATAATATTATACTAGCTTCCACCCGCGGCTTCGCCCGCGTGGTATGTCAATTTTTAATGTACATTTGGGTAAAACTTGGGGAAATACTTGCCAAATTTTGTCGAAATCCGTTCAGTGGTTTAGGCGTGAAAAGGTAACATATAGGCAGACAGAGTTACTTTCGAATTTATGATATGAGTATGGATATATATATATATATATATTTATATATATAAAGTTAGGATTGCTAATTCCTTAAAAGGCAGATAGAGGAAATAATGATTTTGAAAGTAGCATATTTCCACGCACAACGTTCCGAATGGGAGCATAGAGGGCGGACAATGGAGTCCACATACATACATAAGTACTCGTAGTAGCCTATACTAGTAGAGATTTTCAGTACTGTAATATTAAAATGTATGTTCAAAAATATCTGTATTTTTAATAAAGTGTTAGATATTTTTGCGGTAGACTGTGTGAAACCAACTTCCAGGAATTGCAACGATGTATTCAAATTCATGCATTTTTTCAGGATTTATCGTCGATTCGGTCTCGCATTCTTTTTTGTGGAACTGAATTTGAATTGTTTTGGCACCAGAGCCATATGAAAGCGCCCATTGTTTCGGCTTTGATTTTAGGGACCGAATGTAACGAAATAATACGATGTAAAAAGCAGTTGTAGAATAAAATATAGTTGTTTTTTTTCTTGTCAATAATAGGTACATTACATCATCTATGTAAATTCTGTTATTAGGAAGGTACAAAGATTCATAAGGAGATAATTATGTCATACAAGTGTTTATAAGCACACTGCGCACTTGATAATTATAGCATCGGTGAAGAGGAAATGAAAATAAAGTATTTGACTTCCTTTACAGATAAATAAATAGTTACAACCTACAATACAAAGTTATTATGAGAAAATTCAATGCAAACGTTATTTAACAAGTTCTTGAAACTAGTGCCGTGCCTATATTTAAAGAGTTTAAAAACGGAAATCACTGGGCGTTCCTTATAAAATAACTCTAGGAAATAAAGTAATCAGTTTTTAGAAACAGTTGAAAATCGCTATTTCGCGTGTCTCCCTAATACAGGGGTTCATTCAATTAGCCTTCACTACAACATGGAATTCCCTGCTTAATTAATAAACGTATGTACCTACGTAGGGTTATTTACGTTAATTAGGAACGTTAACCGGTAATGGGTTACACTGTTATTTACAACTAAATCAACTTTGAGTTAATAACGGTACGCGTCGTCGTGTGTAAGTACAACACTAGTATAGTCAACATTATAAATAATTATAACATCCCACCTGTATTCTCCGGACCAGTAGGCAGAGATGTTAATTTAACCCTCCCTTTCGTTATTTCGATATAAATGTATAATAAACTCCGTTATTTCACGATAAATATAAAGCAATGTAATCTATTTACCATTTACATTTTTTTTTAAACTGGCCATGTTCTAGTCAGACTCGCGCACGAAAAGTTCCGTAATTCGTTAAAATCACGTTTGTTGTATGGGAGCCCCCTTAAATATTTATTTTATTCTACTTTTTAGTATTTTCTGTTATAGCGGCAACAGAAATACATCATCTGTGAAAATTTCAACTGTCTAACTATCACGGCTCATGAGATACAGCCTGGTGACAGACGGACATACAGGCAGGTAGACAGACGGACGGACAGCGGAGTCTTAGTAATAGGGTCCCGTTTTACCCTTTGGGTACGGAACCCTAAAAAATAACTCTCGATTCCCAGGTCGGGCAAACTGTTATTGGGTTTTTCCATCAGATATTTCCTAGTAGCAGCCCGGAGTCCGGCAATAACCTTGCTCCCTATACAGGGTGAAATTGAATTCATGGGCATCTTCATACGGGGTCATTGTACTCATCATTATGAACAACTTTCACTATGGGAACAACGCTGAAATCGCGAAAAAAAAATCAACTGTTCCCTACATTTATTGCTCGCATAGCTCATCAAAATGTAGGGAACAGCAGATTTTGTTTTCGCGATTTCAGAGTTGGTCCCATAGTGAAAGTTGTTCATAATGATTAGTATAATGACCCTTTAAAAGGATGCCCATGAATTCAATTTCACCCTGTATAAGTATGGGACTTAAAACATTACTGGCGAAAGGTTGACGTTCTACAGGGTCACCTCTGCCTAACCCTTCAAGGATTACATGCGTGATGTTATATTATGTTCATAAGTTATTTCTGAGACCCATATAATAAATAAGGGGCGATCCTATTGGCATTAAAACCGGGCACAAATCCATACTTCTGCTTCTGGAAAGTAATTATTAATGGCAGAATATTGATTTCAACCGCAGCATTTCATTATTATTTTGATGTAATTCATCACGAATTCTCATCGTTATTTAATTCTATATACATCCTAACTCATATTATAAATGCGTAAGTGAGTTTGTTTGTTTTTTTGTTTGTTACACTTTCACGCTAAAACGGCTGAACGGATTTGGATGAAATTTGGCACATGGGTAGACCATGACCTGGAATAGGACATAGGATACTTTTTATCCAGATATTCCCACGAGATCGAGACTTACGCGGGTGAAATGACGGGGCGCAGCTAGTTTATTATAAATTAAAACCGGTTCTCGTGTCTGTCTGTATGACCGCGATGTTCTTCTAAACCGCAAAACGGATTTTGATGCGGTTTTCACCATCAATTAGAGAATTTATTGTGGAAGGTTTACGTGTATAATACATTAATATTAAAATTACAAATAAAAAAGAAATCGCAATGTTTAGTCAAGTTGTAAAAACCGTGCGAAGCAGGGGTGGGCCGCTAGTTACATTAAAAAATACTCAATATTTTATATGCACTTTTCGTTCATTCAAATAATGACTATTGAAGCTATCCGTACCTACCCACGAAGGTTGGGATGTATCGATAGATCTGCGGTTTCACAACACGCCTCCGTGGTCGGTTAATGGCCATTGACGAGTTTAAATTGCACGCGAAAATTATAGCTGGACGTTGGACGAACCTACGTACGTGGATTTCACGATTTTGCTGGCAATTTTGATGATTATTGCGAAGGGAATTTTATCAAAATGGTGGATATTATTGTCATTAAGAACAGCTATTGCTCAGGACAAAAAAATGCGTTACAAAAAATTTTGCCACTTTTAGCAGAATGCGCTATGTTCATTTTTATTATAATATTAATATGTATGTGTGGGATACTACAGGCTGATTATTTTTATACAGTATGTTTCCGTTAACATGCAATAATAAAGCGTCCAATTATATGCAAATAAAAAAAACATAAAAAAGATTAAAAAAATTATATGAGTAGTCAAATATTCACAAAACTATTAAATTGATACGTAAAAGAAACACTATGTACACGCACACTTGTATTTCCACGTAGAAAGACAAGTGTGACAAGTGTGCGTGTACAGTGTTTCTTTTCCGTATCAATGTAAATTTTTTAAATTTTTTTTAGGCAAATGTTTTTGTTTTGCGTATTTTATTGACGCTATACAGGCGGCGCTATGCAGGTTAACGGGAATGCCCTTCGTTAGATAACAAAATATATATTAGGTACACCTACTCTTTCTCCTTTGGTAGTGACCATCTTAAAGTAACCGTCCTATTGCTTAAATAAACCTATCGATTTGAAAATTCGTTGGTATGAAAATAGCATTCAATTTAACTTAATTATTTATAAGCCGTTTATAAATAACGGGACTATCGTTTAGTTAATTATTAATTCTTTGTTCTGTTTTCACGCCTGCTGAAACGCGAAAATTCACAGGTATTTGGGGAAAAACCTTCATTTGGACGTTTTATTTTAATTTTTCAAGTGAAACTGCGGGTATAGTAATTACTATAATAGTAGATTGTATCATAAGGGAGCAGAATAATATTTTTACGGTGAGGGCGCTTTTTTGAATCCAGAGCGAAGTGAGGGATTCTAGAATATTCTTTAGTAGAATCCTGAACGTAGCGAGGGATTCAAAGTACGTCGTCCGAGCCAAAAATATATTTTGCGCCCGAGAGATACACTCTACTTTTCATCACGCACTATGAGAAAATAACAGGCGTCTCATATTTTAACCACCCTTGCTCAAGACGGGTTGGCTATTACAGGCTTATAATTATTAACTACAATGTCTACAATGCCTACAATGTCCTCCCATAACTATTAACACTGTAATTCGAAAATATTGTAAAAGCCAATTATCTTTTAAAAGAGTAACCATGGAGTTTCTTGCCGGCTCTTCTCCATAGGAAACGACCAATTGGAACCGTGCACCTAGCTTCTGACGTTTCATAAGTGCCCATGTAGGCTTATGTGAAATAAAATATTTTGATTTTGATTTTGATTTTGATTTTACAAGTTCGGGTTTCCCCATCATGTTTTCCCTCACCGATGTCAGTAATGTCCAAAATAACCTCACATAAAAAACAATCAACTTCCAAAAAAAACACAAAAAAGTGAAAATTTACTTTAATTTCGGAAGTCGTAATTATTCCGATAAATTATGTATCTTTTTGTGTAGTAAATAACAGAAAATCTTGCATCGCGCAATGGGAGTTTACCGCGCGATCAACATTATACAAGATTCCAACATCAATCGTTGGGCAGTTGCCCGCCAGACAAGATACCCGTTTGGTCGGAGTATCCTCCCTTTTCAATAGAGGATGAGTGAACTTTCCACCCCGTTCCTCAATCTCTAAATGCTGAATCCAGTTAGACTGGAAGCCGACCCCAACATAGTTGGGAAAAGGCTAGGCAGATTGATTTTATTTTACGTCGGTCCTAATACTTCTCAGTACCCACACGGCGCTACTATGGACCGTCGTACCAGCCAGTCTTTATTCAAACAATATTTGCGTACGATTTTTTTGGCGCTGAACACTAAGATGTTCCAAATTCAAAGAGTGAAAGTGATTAAAAACTCATTACTGCCCACTAAAAGTTTCTTATAGAAAACACCACCTTTGGGTGCACTTAAAGGCGAACCAAGTCGTCCTTTTCGAATAGATGGGATGAAAAGGTTATTTACGCTCGTAAGTGTACGACGATTTGTCTAGCAAAAATAATGATCTTTTTCATCGAATCTAAAGCAAGGTTGACATTTACAAAATCAGCAAGTCGCCATTTTTTTCATAAACAACTCTGACAGTTCTGACGATGATACTCGTTTCTTTTGAAAACAAAAACAAATAACACATTTCCTTGGAATCAGTTGCGAAAATATCGCGTCATTCATCGTCGTCATTACTTTTTGCATGTCAGCAAGATTTCCCAGTTTTTCATCGACTTCAAAAAAGAAGGTTCTCGATTCGAGTGTGCATTTATTTAATTTTTTTATCCTTGTTATGCGATTACTCCGCCAGTTATGAATTGATTTTGATGATTAACTTTGCTTGGGTAGTTTTTGCTATATGGATGATATTTTAAGTTCCCTTTAGTTTTATTTAGATAGCAGGTAGTTGTATTCGAATTTGTGTGGGGTAGATACCATAATTAAAAACGAAAATTCAAAACCAAAGACACCGACTTCCGAAATTAATGTTATTTTTCACATTTATGTGTTTTTTTTTAGAATGTTTTATGTATAATCAACATATTATAGCTAGCATTTTCAGGTTTTTAACTATGACGTTCCGAGTGAAGCGAATCAAAGAATATCTCAATTTACCCCATCCCTTTCGCACCCCGGATTTCAAGAAGCAGTCGATTTTTTTTTTCAATTTCATTTGATTCATTGGCGAAAAAAGAACTTTATAGACAAATTATTTTCTAAAAACCATATTTTCTATCTATTTGGATGTTATAACGCATCAATTTAATAAAAATAAACTCTTAATCCCCTAATACGTCATTCACCTACGTCACAGTGGGTTCCCATACATACACCTACTTATATTTCTATGACGTAAACTCGACGCCACGTGCTACGATCCGTACATACAGCCCGTTTCTTCCACATTCATGCATCTTTTCATATATGCGGCTCAGGGTCTCCAAATTGTAAAATGTGTGTCACGCCGGCATTCTCGAAAAGGGTTGGCATAGAACGACGTGTGGTTAGTATAGCTACATTTTTCCAATGACGGTATTCTGTCCATTGCATTAGGGTATGAGCCGAATGTATGATATCGGCCACATGTGCGTCCACCGACAATATCCTATCGGAAGTCCACTGCCAAAGACAATAGAAGCGAAACTAGGCGTATCATACGCATGGAAAACGTAGAACAATGGCGCGATTTGGAACGTGTTCGAAGTGACGCTTCGATTCTTTAAGCTCTGGCCACACTGAGAAGAAACCCACGTGAGACGTATTCATAATTAGGAAGTCACGCGACTATTCGCGTCAGTTTGAACACCTTCACATAAGTAAGACGGTTACCTATCATAAGTTCGAAAAATATTTGACCGAATTTCATTTCACTGAATCCTAAAAGACCGAATTTTTTTTTTCCTTCATCGAAGTCATGCTTCGACGTTTCATTTGGTTGAAAAACTTTTAACAGAAGTTACATTTAGGCGAAATAACATTTAACACATGCACTCGCTACGCAAAAAAAGCTCCCGCCATATCTTCTGTCAAAGATGGGTGCAAGAGATTTGAAAAAAAAAATTGTCGATCACCACCCCAGCAATGCAGTTAGGCCCTATCCGTATATATTTGTGACCAAATAATATTCCGTAAAATGTTGTTTGGGTGTGGTGAAAATATGGCAAATTAATTATTTGGCAAATGAAAAAAGTTCAAAAGAGGCTTCGGCCAATATTTTGTAAATCGGCGAAATATAGCTCGGTAAAATAATAGGTACCTACACATGATACTCCGATAATCTAAAAATATGTCAAATAATGCGTAGAGCAAATAAGATGTCGGTCAATAGCATTCGGTAAAATGAAATTCGGACAAAAAAATTCGGAAACTTGATCGGTTCCCCAAGTTAGACTCCATACAATCGGCGTGAGCAAATTTCGCTCCGCATCTGGCGCCGTTTGCACCCCAGTTTGACCAAAGCTTTACGAAGGTAGCCATACTACCGCGGCCTTATATATTTTATGTACCAAATACCTAATTAAATTAAAGACATCAATCTACCAATGAGGCTGTTAAAAGATAATTTTAGATAACAGAAAAATGTAAATATAGAAATAAATATACCGTCGCCCGGTCTGTTCGTCGTGTTTGTACAAACTTTTAATTGGGTAAACAATTTACTGTTAACGAAGCAAGGCAAGGGTCTCGCTAAAAATGGCGCAAATAGATTCTTATTGAGCTCAGTTTATTGGAAATGTTGTCAATGTTTCTAAAGTATTGAGGGTTATGAAGTTAGAAATGGAAGGTCATTATGAAGACTTTCTCATGCTCTGTGATATATTTATAGTCCTCGAGACCGTATTACGGCCACGGAGCGGCAGATATTATAGTGCAGAAGTATGTGCGCAGACGCAGGTGCACTCTCTTTTCCCTCACTCTCATAGTCCGATGGGACGGCAATCCGATATGACCGGAGAGAGATCAGACGCAGGACCAACGGCTTAACGTGCTTTCCAAGGCACGGGGGTATTACACTGCCAACTTTCTAACTCCGGGCTGTTACTAAGAAACTCCTAATGGAAAAACCCCATAACACTTTGCCCGACCCGGGAATCGAACTCAGGACCCCACGCTCAGCATAGATATATAGGTAAGTGACCGAATACGATCACACCTCTCTTCCTCGTTCTTACTTTTAAAACACCGATATAGTTGGTTCCATAGGTATCGGACACTTTAAAGTTTTGTCCCGGCATTGACATGGCCACTTTGGGTCAGCACCCAGGATTTTATGCTGTATGATCTAGTCGACCGAAGGGATAAACTCGAAATGTCTCAAATACCAGCTCTGTTGACGTTTAATCATCCTAAGAATATATAATGAACACCTCTCTCTCTCTCTCTCTTTGATTTGATTTGATCTATTTGTGTCATAAAAGATGAAATGCTCAACGCACAAATAAACGTATGTTTGTTGTTTGCATGTTAAGCAAACACAAACAAAATGTAAATATCCTCAAAACATTAATAAAATCTGAAGTACAAACATCCTAAATATTAAAAGGCAGAGTTAAATTAAGCACTAAACCGAATCAGTGTTTACGGTGTATAGCTATTTACTCAAATCGTTAGGAATGTGTAAATATTTCGTACGGGTCACGCCATTTTGATGTGCGTGACCGTATGCCATGTCCTCTGTTAATTTTATACGACGTATATGAGTCTCTAGTACTATAAACTAGTAATATAAAGATGGTTGTGTAATATTACAATAACTATATATATAGACCGTATTTCGGCCACGGCAGCCAATCTCAACGGAGACTAGCCTCCAGCGCGGGAGATATTATAGTGCACAAGTATGTGCGCAGACACAGGTGCACTCTCTCTTCCCTCTCTCTCATAGTCCGATGGGACGGTAATCCGACGCGACCGAAGAGAGATAAGGCGCAGGACCACCGTCTTAACGTGCTTTCCAAGGCACGGGGGCATTACACCGCCAACTTCCAAACTCCGGGCTGCCGTTGGTCTCGTGGTCGGAAGCGAAACTGCTGAGCGTGGGGCCTGGCTTCGACTCCCGGGTCGTGCATAGTTATTATTCGGTTATTCCTTAGGAATTTCTTAGTAGAGACTATACCATGCTTCAGAAGGCGTATTTTGATTCAAGGGATCATTTCAGGGGCTGAAAAACTCTGAGATCAGTCTGTTGATCAACAAGTAAAGTTGCGACTGTCGTGGATAGGCAACCATTCTTAAGACATATCAGAACTCTGCCATACTTCAGAAGGTGCATTACGTGTCATCAGGAGAATAAAACTAAGTAGGATTTGAAACCCGAAATAATCATACAAAAACGCCTCATTATATAGCACGTTTTCTTTTAGATAAATGAATCTAATTGGGACCGTTACAAAGTTACAATTGCCCCCCACCTGTAGGGAAAAGTACTTGGAAGGTAGGTATTTGACATTCAAAACATCTTTCGGCAATTTCATCGTTCAGCGTGATAGGTGGCAGCTCGATCGTGTTCAGAATATCTCCTACATAAATAACCAATGCATAAAATCTCTCTCTGACCTGATTTTTCATTTGCTAACTATACTTTTATTGAAATCATACGGCTTCAACCGCAACGACAACGATTGCGGCGCACACTTGTATATCCACCTTCCTATAGATATTTAGTTGAGTAATGGATATTGCTTGCATTCTACACGATAGGACTAACGTTTTGAAACGACCTCTTAACTTGATTGGATTCAGGGTTAGTATTCCATAGCAGTGCAAAATATAAGGAGGGGGACCTGTTTTATGGCTGCTTGAAAATATGCTACCTCATCTGAAAGAATCTTGTGTCAACTTATGATAATGTAAAAACAGCTTCAGCATCGACTACAGGGTCGGTGTATATATTTGATTGCTACGCCGTAGCTCGTTCGTAGCCTTTGTAACTCGTAGCCTTCGTAGCGCGTAGCATTGGATTTGTGACGGCACGCGTGACGTAACAGCCGCACCCCCGCCCGGGCGTGCGTCACTCCCCTTCTCCTCTCGACACGCAAATCATTGGCCAAAATCAACAGCGATTTAATGCCGCCATTAACTACCGGAAGCTGGATAAATGTACGGTGCATGTGTTCGCTCAACCGACTTACAATGCAAGCGATTTATATCAGGCGACACGATTTACTGTGTAATATTAATTAGGCCCGACTTTCACGGCATGAGTTTAACAATAAACTACTTAATATTTTGTGTTTGCACGGCGTTTTAGGGTACGAGGGCGGGTCTACGGCTGAAAAGGAAAGACAAATGTCTCCAAGTCGCCGTAACGCGAACATTTACATAAATATAACAACCCGCCTTAAGGACTTTGATGGAACGGGGTTGAACTACAGTTTTGGAGTGCGAGTGAGCCATTTACTTTGGGCTCGAGCATCAAATATGTCGTTAAAGTGAAATGTTGATGGAATAAGGGTAATCTATGATTTTGTTTGGATATTTTGATTAAAAATGTGAATACAAATACGTAAAGCATTTATCCACATTGCTTCCATTTATGAATCTTTGTTGTCTCTGACAACAAATTTTCAGGGAGCCAACCTATAGTATATGCAGTTGTTATGCTAAATGAGGAATTTGCATTCAAGGAAACGGCGTTTTGAAGTGGCTTTTAGCCTCTGAATATGGTTTAAATGTATTTAAACAACGGGAAAGAACTATCGGTTAGCTGCATATGGGCTTCGGTACTTCGGTAGACCGTTAGCGTTTGTTGGTTAACGCAACACTCCATGCAATATTCCGAGAATAGAGAACACCAGTTACCCTTATCCTAACAAAACATTGCCAGTTATGTTCATACGGCCTTTTAAGAAAGAACTAGACTACAGTTTATTAATTAACAGACGAATGTTCTGTTTGATTTTTTCATTCATATAGATTTTTGTCCAAAATTTTGCGAACTGAACGAACTTCCTATAATCTGATTGAATTAGAATTTTTGACACCCGTGTAATTTAGAAGATAAAAATACACTATACACAATGACACATTACACTGGGAACTGGCCGTATTCCACCACATCGATGCGGGCCTGTGTCCTCAATTTTTTGGCTCTAGGATATATCGGTTTCCTCACGATATTATCCTTCACCGTTTTGAGAGCAGTAGTGATGAAATAATTAACACAAAGTAAAGCGCCTGTCGGGGTTCGAACCTAAGACCTACAACGCGTAAGTCGCTGCCGTTACCACTGGGCCACCACTGCTCTCACACTTATTAAAGTAAAAGGTTATAATATTTAATTGCTTTCACACACACGCCCTATTACTTTATTTAGGCTTGGCCTTCTTTCTGACTTTTTTCTTTTTGCTCGGTTCTAAGGGTCGTAGCGAAATGTTAAATAACCTATAGCCTTCCTCAACAATTGGGCTATCAAATGAAAAATATTTTTATCAACCCTGACAGGTATTTCCAGATATTAGCGCGTTCAAACAAAATGGCAAATTCTTCAGCTTTATCATTAGCATAAATAGATACATAAATAGATAATTATTACAAACCACACTCGGCTTTGGTTACTGAACTTTTCGACGAAAGTAAATACATAATGTTGTCGCGTCACCGCACAGAGTCACGGTGTGGCAAAGCCAGTTGTTTAGACCCCGCAGGAAATTATCACAGATTGTTTGAACGTCAGCAGCGAGCGACCCAGTTCAGGTGCGTTTAAACCGGACGTATACATGAATATTTGATTGGTAGGTGGTGTAACACGGATCTTTAACACGGGGGATGAAAACAGGATTTGGAAGCCTAGTGGTTCGTTTTAGAGTCGTTTATGTCTAAAGATTTATCATAATTATTATTGGGAGCTTTCTTCGAACCAGCTGGTCTATTCTATACCTCACCGTGAAAACATAGGTGAAGTAAGCTTTAAATCCCTAGCGTCAGGTGCAGTGACAGTTCACTTTAATCTCACTTCACATAAGTTTTCACGGTGAGATTTTTACAGAATACCATTACTGTTGAGTATAGGCCTACTCCGTTGTGTGCCATGGTTTCCTGGTCTTTCCGAATCTCACCCAGCCGTGTCTCAATCAATCTATTCTATAAAAATCTCACCGTAAAAACTTAGGTGAAGTGAACTGCCATTCCATCTGCTGATCAATTCTGTAAAAATCAGGTGAAGTGAGCTCTCAATAGAATAGTTAGTGTACCTAATAATTGAAAGACAGCTAACTTCACCTAAGTTTTTACGGTGAGATCTAAACAGAATAAGCAGTGTGGAATAACAGCTCACTTCACATTAGTTTTCAGTGACATTTTTACAAAACATAATATAGACGGGTCTGTCTTTCAAATCAAAGCAAGAAAATTCTTAATCCGTCTTCTTTCTATAAATCTGTAATCAAAAAACCGCCTCGCCGCGCCCTCGCTTGAGTGTTTGAAATAATTTCATATGTATGTAACATTCGAATTACAAATATATTTAGACGTCACTGTTATTACGTAACTTAGGAATGTATTAATTACTGCGGCAGATGTCTTTATGTTAAACATTTACATTATATTCGTTATATTAATTAAATTTGCATTAAAGTAAGGATCAGAGTTACTCGTAAGCCGGTGTGATATTTCATGTTTCCAATTAAATTATTGCTTCTGGAGTGTAATTATTAAAGTTATTTATTTATGTATTCATTTTCATAATGAAATGTCTTTTTTTTTCTTCACACTACATCCACTCGTGAACAAACTGATCTAGTGACAAGATTATTTTGTACTTTACTATTAGTCAGAGAGCTGCGTTGCTGTCTGTACCCTATACACGTATCAATTCTGAAAGCTTTCAACTCGATTACAGAGGTGGCACCTCCAATTGAATTGTCACGTGGAATAAGTGCATTATACAGGGTGTGATTTGTTAAGTTATACAGGCTGACTTGGAATTCATTGGCTATCTTTCAGGGGTTGGGAGTACTCCTGAACATGAACAAGTTTTATTATGGCACTAACTGAGAGATAACGACAAAAGTTTGTTTCATATCTAAAGTCACAAAACCAACTATTGTCCGCAAATTCAAATCACAACTGTCATTCTTTAACAGTTGCATGAAATGGCTATAACACGAGAGATTGACGTAGTGTGTCAATCTCATAGTAAGTGATAAAGTGACCGACCACTCACGAGCCGATTTGGTCGCAGTAACTAAGCTAAGACACCCCGACCAAATGGGTTAGGTTAGGTTAGAACTGTGAAAAACTGCGTGCGAGCCGAGCGAGCGAAACGAGCGGTGCTGCAGCAGCGGCCGGCGAGCGCTATATCAAGTTGCTCGCAGTTTCTTGGCTATTTAGTATTTTTAGGACACCAAAATTGGAATTATTTGAGGTACACAAAAAGAGACGCGTTCATTATGTTAGAGTGTTTATTAATATTTTTTTAAAAGCAAAATGAGAATTAACCGAGGTTTTACTTCTCAGAAAATTACCAACGAGTCTAAAGTCAGCCTTTACAGTTTAATAGCTGCAGGCTAAACGTGAAATTAAAGGTCCGTCTCGCAGCGCTTTGCAGCGATGTTTGCCCAACGGTTGCGCACATAATGCATACGGGTCGAGTATGCATGCACTTAGTTAAGCACAGTTTAGAGACCAATGTTTGAGATTTTATTTTATAATAATATGTCAACGATATTAATCATAAACTCAACATTATTCCATTATTCTCAATTACCATTATTCCATTGCTTTCGGTAGTCTAGTTGTCTAGTAACTGAAAACACCGCTGTCAAGCCTAGAATCTTGGGATAAAAAAATCCAAATGTTACAAGCTGTTATTGACTTTTCTGACCGGATATTTATTCTTCTAGCAAACCAGAACTTCAAATTTTTCAGATAAATGGACATATATGGATCATAACTTACAGAAAGTTGGTACGGTAAGGTAATTCACATCTGAGTACCTACTCCAAACAGAAGTATTAACAGTCATATTCCTTTTATTCCTAATAATACTAGTGCAAGTATCGTATTCTATTGTATTGTAAACAGAGCCTCCCATCTCGATAGAACTCATCGCGCTCTCACCGCCATTCCGTCAGTTCACGCGATTATGTTGCGTTCCGGTTGTAACGTTTTCAGATATTTGAAACCCCTATTGAACATAGATTATCTTCTAAGAGGGATCAATAAATGAGCAGTAGAAGAAGAGATACGTACATCGTTTTGAGTAAAATGAGAACGACAACTTTGGTCGATTGGGAAGACTGAATTTCAGGATCAATGGAAAAATGAATCTATCACTGGAATCAGGCTGTGATTTATGAATTTTGTGCTTAAAGCTTATCATAGGTAGGTCACCCTTTAATCATAAAAACAGATAAATTTTGAATAAAAAAAAACAGGCTCTAGATACGATGAATAAACTTTCTGATTAATTTAAAAACTAGACCTAAAGGTTTGCTGGCTACCTAATACATAAAATAACCTCCTTTAATATAATATTAAATGTTCTTTATTTCACTAATATTTCTATCGGTGAAGGTCACAAGCCGTATCTTGGTATACCACTGTATCTTATATCAAGCTTATCCCAACAAGGAAAAAGCACGAACAATATATTTGATCGCAATCATGAGATGAAATAAAACGATATTTGGCAACTCTCCGGCCGGGAGATACACAGCTTCCATTTTATATCTACAGATACTTAATATTCACAAGTATATAACATATACTTGGGTTGTAGCAGTCTTTTGTGTATCGACATTTTCACTGAGTTATTTTTCTACAAGAGCAAAGATTAGTTTTTTGTTTGTTATCAATAAACTCAACAACTAC
Organism: Lithophane leautieri; assembly: GCA_949152455.1. Taxonomy (NCBI): domain Eukaryota; kingdom Metazoa; phylum Arthropoda; class Insecta; order Lepidoptera; family Noctuidae; genus Lithophane; species Lithophane leautieri. The sequence goes on along the minus strand of OX424462.1, from coordinate 7,294,895 downwards.
AGGACCGATTTAAAAAATCACCAGGATATAATTTATAAAGATAACACGCGGGCGAAGGCGCTGGCGAAAGCTATGTTAAATATTCTGCTTTGTACCTACTTATGTTTTGGAAATTACTTGTTAGCAAATTGAAACCCTACGTCAGTTTGCCGTGTTTTAGTCATGTCATACAACTGTCACAGAATTACATTTTGTGATTTTTTATACGGACAATTGAAGTTGGTACCTACCTATAGTCAATTTGCTTTGAGCGTTTGGCGACACAATTTGTGATCTTATGATTTGATAATGTATAGGTTGACTACGACACTATGACTCGTAGTGAGTGCAGAAGAGAAGCTATAATCACATTATTTGTACATATTATAAACTAGCCGTTGCCCGTGACTTCGTTTGCGATCCAGAATGAAAAGTAGCCTAAGTTGTTCCCCAGTTCATGGTTTACCCATGTGCCCAATCCGTTCAGCCGTTTTGGCGTGAAAGAGTAACAAACAAACTCACATTCGCATTTATAATATTTATTTATTTATTTATCTATTTATTTATTTATGGCCTATCTACAATTGTTACAATGTTCAACCAATTTGAAAACACAAGTCAACATACAAGCCAAGCTAAGCCAAGCCAAGCTAAGCTATATTAGTTAGGATTAAAGTCGTTTTCCGTGTGTCTGTGCGATCGCGTAGTTCTTCTAAACTACGAAGTGGTTTTTACCATCATTTAGAGGTTTTATTTTGGAAGGTTTATGTGCATAACACATTAATATTAAACTCACATGCAATAAAGAAAACTCGATGTTTTGTCAAGTCATAAAAGCCGTGCGAGACAGGGCGGTTTGCTAGTAGGTACTTAATCTCTAAAGACTCCTACAAACAGGCGCGACAAGGGTAGCGCTGCCTGCGGCACCCGCAATATGGCGCCAGTTTGCACGAGCCTTAAATCCAAATTCAAGCTTGGTAATCTTCGAGTTTCAAGTTTCACTTCCGCGTACATCAAATATCTAAATAATGACCAGACCGATAGTTATTTCAGGACTAGGTCCTAGCCTGTAAGTACTAATGAAGAAGGAAATTTAATCAAGAAACCTACTCTATAGGTATTTGAAACCTACTCTATAGGTTCGGTGGTATAGTTATTCGATAGGTCTCCCCTACTCCCCGCACCACTTGCTACAACGACCCTTTATTCAACTTAACTAAACGACATTAATGATTTGCCTTTATCAATTCCGAAGCAATGCAAAGGTCACAGGTCACAGCCATTAAAATTAAACAGTTAAACGCGAGATAAAACCGGGTACGTAACGAATGCTCGCCCTTTTGTCAGGCTCAGACAACGTCCTCCGCTTTTATTGGGGTAACAACCCAAAGGAGAGCTGTAACAAGTGAACACTGACACTGCGACACTCCGGACACTAAAGGCTCGTTTACACGAGCAGAGTTTCTCGCCCGTCGAGGCAAGAATGCGAGCATGCAAATCCATGCGACTCTTGTAAGCGAGACTCATTTGTTTACAAAAATACTCGCCTGCGATTATGTCATACAAGACTCGTCAGGCGATTTTCTCGAATTGAGATTCGAAAAATCAAATATGAGATATTTATTTAGGCAAGGCAACTTACGTCTTCCGACATGCGAGTATCGTACGTATGCAGGTACTGTTTACACGAGTCAGCTTTTCAAAATTCGCCTATTCCAGGCGAAAAATTTTCTTCGTGTAAATGATCCTGAACTTGCTGACACTTACAACAATACTCTCTGGAGTTGCGTAGAGTACAACAATGCGTTAGCGAACACTGTTCATTGTTCAATGGAATACACATCGGGGAATATTTCGGCTTTTTACACATCGATACTGGGTGTCATTTGACATATTGACGTCGTTTACCTTCCTGTAATTGCCTTTTTTGGTACGTTACGGTTTTTGTTTTGGAGCGCTATTTATGTTTATTTATTTGTAATGAAATTCAAACTCATACTCAAAGCATTTATTTCAATTAATCCATTTGCAGGCACCTTTGAATTATCAAAGGAGTTGGTCATTCAGACAGATGAAGCCATTACAAAGCGTAGTAGGAATGAACACTCAAAAACAAACAAACTCACTTTCACACTTATAATATTAGCAATTATTAGTTTAGATTTTGACCACGGTACATCCTACATAATCCTCGTAAAGCTCATGTCCCACACGAGAGGCTAAGAAAGAGAGGAGGACATAGATATTAGTTTTCATAATTGCGTTTCTATAAAGTATTAAAAAACACAAATCGCCGACGTCACCCAAAAAACAGCCAAACTTAACGTCTGCCGCATGTCGAAGAGTCATGGGCCGAATCAACCACCATATGGGTCCCAGAAAACATCTGTCGACATCGAGGCAGACCCAGTAGAAGATGGCTAGACGATCTTGACGCCTACAGACAGGATTAGTCCACATTAGCTCAGGAAAAAGAGGAGTGGAAAGGAGAAAGGGAGGCCTTTGCCCAGCAGTCAACAAAGGCCAACAAAAAAAAAAAAAAAAAATAGCATTCGTGATTGTCAGATTGACAGTAGCACCACGTTGATACCATAAAACTCCATAGTCGTTAAGACGACATAAGGAAGCAATGACAATATTAAAAGTCGAGGCCACATGGCGCATATACTATAATAACTTCTCGTTGACTTCCAAGTTGGTCTAGTAGTTGCAAGCTACCGCTACTGCTGAGCATACAGTCCTGGGTTCAATTCGCAGGTCGGGCATATAATTTTTGGGTTTTCCCATCAGGAATTTCTTAGTACCAGCCAGTCCAAATTTGTGCCCGGTTGATGGCAATAGGCTCGCCCCATATTTCATGGGACTTAAACATAACTGGCGAAATATGGGTGTACTTTAGGTGCACCTCTGCCTAACCCCTCGGAAAATACTGGCGTCATCTCATTTTAGCGTTTAAGGCTCAAAAGAGATGCATTCGTGCTTTGTTCAATTTGAAGTCAACCGACAGCTGTATGCCATTATTAAAAAAACACAAATTATTAACTCTACCATCTCTGTATGTTTTTGAAATTGCGGCATTTGTTAGGGTAAACCAATCCCTATTTCCACGACTTGCTGACACCTTCCCCCGTAACAGACGTGAGAAAAATCGACTGTGTTTGCATGCGTCAAAGGCGGCATTAATGGGAAAAAGCGTTTTCTGTATGGCTCCAAAAATCTATAATAAAATACCAGTCACATAAAGAAATTCCGATAATTAAAAAAAAAAAAAAAGATGCGAATCTTATTACAGACAAATGTTATTATAATATAAATGACTTTTTGAATGACACTACTATTGTGCCTTTAGTGACTTAGTATTATTTTGTAATTCAGTTTTAAGTATTTATATGTTTTTTTTTTTTTTGTAAATCTTATAAATTTGTACGCCTTATGGGTGAAACATGTACGTACGTAAAATATTATTATTGTGACATCCTGCATGCTTAATTGACATGTATACGCATGTTTAGACAAATAAAATTATCTTTATCTTTATCTTTATGTTGATTATAATGACTTGTATGTCAGTATCACTGTTAATCCCGATTAACAGCTATTGTTAGAGCCGATAGCACAATTAACTTAACAGATACAGTAACTAGAGCTTAACGAGTAATTATAATCCGTTTGTTATTCGATTTGTTGTTTTAGTCCCTGAAGCAACATATCGAATTGGAGCTTAAATTAGGCCGAACTGCGATGTTCTGGCTACGAGAACGAGCGAAGGTGCGATAAGTTTAATGAATGGGAGTGATTTGTGAAAATTGGAGCTTATTGCTGGCCACAATCGATGGCTAAAATTACTACAAAGCATTTATTTATTTTTATACTACTAGCTGATGCCCGCGACTTCGGCCGCGTGGATGTCGGTTATTATATAGATACTAGAACCTTACTCGAGAACCACTCTATCCATTGGTGAAAACAGCATGAATATCGGTGCAGTAGTTTTTGAGTTGATCGCGTACAGGACGATAGACAGACGCGGCGGAGGACTTTGTTTTATAATATGTAAGGATTGTACATCACAAAATTACATCCTAAATAGTCCTAATCTTAACTATCCTAACTATTTTTAATTATAACTAACCTAACCTAACCTAACCAGTCTTAATTCCTAACCTATTTTTATTTATTATTTTAATCCTTACTAATATTATAAATGCGAAAGTAACTCTGTCTGTCTGTCTGTCGCGCTTTCACGCCAAAACTACTGAACCGATTTAAATGTGGTACACAGATAGTCTAGAGCCTGAGAAAGGACATAGGCTACTTTTTATCGATATACCACGCGGGCGAAGCCGCGAGCGGAAGCTAGTAATTATTATAAATACGAAAGTGAGTTTGTTTGTTTGTTTAATAAGATTTCACGCTAAAACGGCTGAACGGATTTGGATGAAATTTGGCACAGAGGTAGGACCTTGACCTGGAAAAGGACATAGGCTACTTTTTATCGACATCACACGCGGGCGAAGCCGCGGGCGGAAGCTAGTAACAAATAAATCCCACAGTACAAAAAATACAATGGGCGGCCTTATCGCTTTCCGCCATCTCTTCCCGGCAATCTTAGAATGGACAGTGATTTGACTGGTCATAAAAAGGGGCTGTCTTTGGCAAAAAAAGCATCTTCTATATCTAGGCAATTGGCAAACAGTATGTCTTGTACATCCTCATGGAAAACCTAATATCAGCATTAACCGTAATTAACCTATTTAGGATAACATGAGTCTTCTATGAAATAATTTCTGTCCTATACAAACTCAAAAAAAAAAATCTTCTTCATTCACTGTCGTGTTTATACGCGAATAGTAAAAGTACCAATAAATTATTACCTTATTATCATAAAACCGTCTTTATCAGTTGTTTAATCTAAACACCTTTTAAACATGACATTTCTGTATGAAGTTTGACATAAAACTGACATTAATAAACACGCGTTGAACAAGTGTCTAAGTTTTTGTGATAAGACCCCTATTGTTTAGATATAACGTAAAGATTGATCAGTATAATTATTTATTATCTTAAAGATCAAAACGAGGTGTTAATGGATTTATTTACACGATCGAAGACTATCTAATAATATTCAAAGTGCATATTTTAGGCATGCGATACATTTCTATAATTAGATTGTATCTAATTTAATCAGACGCGTCTGTTGATGTCATTTATGAAACGCTTTTGAACAGTGCCAAAATGAAATGCGCGTCGCATGACATCCGCAATTTGTTGCTGAAATGAGCTAAGGTTTGTTATTCAAGGTTTCCTGTATAAATAACACGCCTTTTCTTGTAATTTTGCGGATTTACATATTTTTTCGATTAATTGGTAGAACTGTGGTTACTAATACAGGCCTAAACGTATGATTTATTTTTTTCCTTGATCTAAAAAAACATTCATTGAGGTACCTACTGAAAAAAAATAGCAGGTATTTATCTGAAAATTACCAAATACTCTACGATAAACAAAACGGCTTGGGTCACCGAAAATCTTTTATAGATGGGTTACTAATTTTACCAACATTAGCTATACCATTTATTTTTCCCAAATGTGGTTGTCTGCAAAACTTTTTTTTGAAAATTGAGTCTTACTGCATTGGTCCTTATTGCGGACGAGATAACTGAAGGAACGTCAAAAGTTCAACTCAGATATAAAAGCACTGCGCATATACGTAGATAGTTAATAGGTACTTCGTATCGGATACATCAATACAATCGAACGGCTGTCTTTGAAAACACACTCTTTGTTCTAAGTAAAGTAGTCTGACTGTCTGACCATTGTGATGAGGAATCCTACCGACTGTTACAACTTTTGTACTTACTAACCTTACATTCTTCTTTTACAGAACCACGATTGTAATTAAGACTATCTTTTCTTATCTAGCTAGAATGGAATAGAAATCTCTAGCTTTTGTGAGCTTAAAAGTGCTTTTAACATTTTAAGTACATTACATTTATACTAGACTGCACCTAATAACTACTGAATTTCAAATAAATTATCCCGTGGATTTCTAATTGATTAAAATAACATCCTATCCTCTATTTCTTCTCCGTTGGTATTGTTTTTATCTCACGAAGCTACGCGCGCTTTACTCGTGGTAACCAAGTCTACGAACACGCTCTGAATGTGTGCATAAAAACGAGTAGCATCAGCATATAACACACACACACACATACTTCCGACTTCGCCATTGTCTCGGTCGGTACCGAGAGCTCCTGCGCTTACACACACATTCTCAGCGTGTTTGTACGCTTGGAAACCACAAGTAAAAAGTGCGTCGCTAAAAATATTGTATGTTTCCAACCGGCTTCAATAATAAGAAGGTTCTATACCAAAATCAACTAAATTGACACATAGTCTACAGCCTGCAGGTATCATTTACTTTGATGCTGACCGTACGCGAGGTATTTCAGGTGCCATAACAGGCATTACTGCTCATTTCCCGCCTATGATTGAAATCTAGGGGTGTGCCAGGCCTCTAACTTACAATCAAAACATTACGTGTTGTTTAACACCGCAATTGAAACCAGTGATTGATTACAATTCGTATAATAAGTATAGCGTTTGCTTCACGAAACACTATTACTTAACAAATAAAGGCGTTGCACGCGATCTAACGTATAAGAAAATTTTATCTTTATAATCTACACAGCTCATAAATTACTAGGGATGTAGATGATGGAGATTACAATCGTAGCTTAACTTTTGTAATGAAACGGGACGGCAAAGTAAAAGTTCGCGCTGTGTCTGTCTAGTTGTCAGGGAGTTCACATACGCGCGTTTCAAAATGCACAGTTAATTATTTTTTCCCGTGGCCCTGGCGGAAAACACTCATTTTTGTTTTTTGTTTCCACTGATGTTTTTTGAACTGAGAAAGAATAATGATTATTTTGTAATGTCACATTACAAATGTTGCTTTTCACGGTTTCGTGCCCGAACAGTGCCCAACGGAGCCCATCCGTCTGTCGTAAGCGGGCTGTATGCCCTATGTTGGTGATTAAGCAATAGAGCTAGATTACTTGAAAATTAACATAAAAAACTATCATTAATGTACACAAACCCTAGCTACAGTGACATATAGCTGTGTCTGTGTGTTCACACAGATGACTTAAGAGAGCAGCATTGCTATTCTGTAACCATCTCACTGTGAAAACTTAGGTGAAGTGAACTGTCACTGCCTTAGCATCACCAGTCTATTCTGTAAAAATCTCACTGTGAAAACTTAGATGAAGTGAGCTTAAAATGAGCTGTCACCCCACCTGATGATAGGGATTGACAGCTCATTTCACCTAAGTTTTTACGGTGAGATGTTCACAGAATAGACTATGCAAGCAATGCAGCTCTACGTAAACTTGAGATACATGACAAGAAGACGTGAGCGGTTATTATGTTTATTGTACGTGTGCACAGAAAAATGCCCATCATTCTTTGAAATGGTTCAATTTAAATCTATGTGAATATTTTAAATTGTGTTGTGGCCAGTGTCAGTCCAACCGGATACCCAGCAAAAACTTAACTATAACACATAAAAAAAAACTAGCATACCACCATTATTTTATATCATATATTTTCGAAATGGGAAGTAACGGAATCCCCTCAGACATTTTCCGTATCAGATCGTTCCATATCAGAACTTTTTCATATTCTATTGAATTCTTTAAATCTCACAATGTAGTCAACACACACACCAGCCATTGCAACAGATCCCATAGAAAAACTTAAACATAACTGGCGAAACCCACATTTCGCCGGTTATGATTGCCTTCCTCTGCTCACCCCTTCAGAGAACGCAAGCGTTATGTTATCTGGTCGTGTCGTGTATGTCATCGAGAGACGGAGCCAATACTAAACATATATCACTTTGAGCAAACTGACAATGTTTACTCAAACACTGACAAATTACGCGACTACTTTATAGCTAGCTGTTTTATTTGTTTTCAGTGCAGCGTTTAGTTACTCATAGCAATCATACGCATAGTTACTCATACTTAGTACTACTTACGTACGTACTTACGCATAGTTAGGTAATCATACTTAGTACATAGTTGTACATAGTTGTACATAGTTGTACATAGTTGTACATAGTTGTACATAGTTGTACATAGTTGTACATAGTTGTACATAGTTGTACATAGTTGTACATAGTTGTACATAGTTGTACATAGTTGTACATAGTTGTACATAGTTGTACATAGTTGTACATAGTTGTACATAGTTGTACATAGTTGTACATAGTTGTACATAGTTGTACATAGTTGTACATAGTTGTACATAGTTGTACATAGTTGTACATAGTTGTACATAGTTGTACATAGTTGTACATAGTTGTACATAGTTGTACATAGTTGTACATAGTTGTACATAGTTGTACATAGTTGTACATAGTTGTACATAGTTGTACATAGTTGTACATAGTTGTACATAGTTGTACATAGTTGTACATAGTTGTACATAGTTGTACATAGTTGTACATAGTTGTACATAGTTGTACATAGTTGTACATTTCGTGATGCTTAGTGTGATAAAACAGTTTCTTCTTTCTTTTTCGTGTGACTATTGACTAACCTGCTGTCAGAGTTTTTATGCCGCCCATGGGCCTCTGACTTGACTTCACATGCCGTAGAGAAATAACTCTCAGGGATGCCAGTTTTTCCCAGGCGGATTCCCGGCCACCATAGGCGCGGGCTTGCGGACGGCGAGCAACGGGCAGCTCGCCGTCCGATAAGGACCAGGCCCGGGTCGATGGCGCGTCGTGTTCCACGCGCGCCTCAAAGAGATGTCAGCAAAATTGACGGGGTCCAATAGGACCGATGCCTGCCAGGGTTGCGGGAAAGTCCGAAAGGGATACCGGGACCTTGGCAACAGGCAAATGAAGGAACACGGGTGGGTTTTAGTCAGTAAAAGTCTGACACGCCCTTCCGCTCCGCCCAGAGCGGGAGAAGTCATTGGATGATTTCCCACCCTCAAAAAAAAAAAAAAAAAGGGATGCCAGTTTCCTCACAATGTTTTCTTGCACCGTTTTTGAAGCAAGTGATAATTATACAATACGCACATGAATCCGAAAAGTCAAAGGTGCGTGGCTTGTGTTCGAACTCAAAAACTATACCAATGTTACAGAATCTATTTTTAGCACCATCAACAGGTCAATTAAAATTAAAATGCTTCCAAAATAGTTGACGTGTAGCATAAACAAATGACTGATGGTAGAAATAGGAATACGGTTTCCTTTGTATCATTTTATGGTTAATTAAGCTTTTTGGGCCAGTGTGGTTGCCCTCTCGAAATTATTGGGAAATGGATCCAGTGAGCTGAGAACACGTGGTTTGTGGGTAGTGTAGCGGGTGGGTTACATAGTTCTTTGATAGAGCAATGATGTCGAAGTAGTGAATGAGTGACCGATCTGTGCCGTTGTTTCAACGTTAACATTTCTGTTATCACTCCTAAGTTACAGTGTATATCCAAATATTATCATACAACATTACCTGGATATGAGGCACTTAAAATCAGCACATCAGTCATCAACTGCACCAAAATAGCGGTGCCCAGTCAACGTTATTTATTTAGTTAGTCTTGGTTCTAAGTAAGAAACTTCTAAGTACTTAATCCTAGTTGAAAAAGTCGGAAGGTTTTTGCCTCGAAGACCGATGATACCATAAGTTTCATTAATTTGAAAGGCAAGCCAACACAAGTGATCAAGCAATTAGAATGATGAACGTAGAACAGCACCAGCACCAAGCTCAAAGCATTTACCACAAACCAGTACCTAACAGAAACAGTAATGAGTATATTAATAATCCAGATTTCCATATTCGATTCAATCGAACGCATTTCCAGATGCAACTCGATTCTGCAAGCCGCAGTAAATTCAAAGAATAACTTCATTATTTACAATTACAGAATGAAGATTTTTTGTTGCGTTTTTAGGTACCTACATGAAAATTGTTAATACCCAGCTTTTAATTTAATTAAACGGTGTATTTTCCAGGAATTCATAATTTATAAAACGATCTCGATTTTCAGGGAAAATGCTTTTCATTTTAATACATTTATGTTACACCGTTCCCAACAGTCATAATAGTAAAATGCAAAATCAGAAACATTTTCATCATATACTAACAAAGTTGCAAACCTTCGGCACATAAGTGCACAGGTGATAAATTCATGGCAAATGATTTAGTTGGTAGTAAATGTGTGTTGAATACCCGAAGTGGACGAGACCATTAAATATGTGGTTAGTAACAACCAGTAATAACGCTTCGACCATCCGAATCCATTAAGAGATGGATGTTAAGGGGAATGCTCTCTTGGTATTGCTTCTTCTATATCTTACACATATTATAAACAATCTACCGCCCGCATGGTATGTCAATAAAAGGTTGCATTATGTCCTTCTCCAGGTCAATGTCTACCCCTGTGCCAAATTTCATCCAAATCTGTTCAGCTGTTTTAGCGTGAAAGTGTAACAAACAATCAAATAAAATCACTTTCGCATATAATTAAGATTATTATTATTTTAGGATCAATAAACCTGTAACTAATAAGTACCAAGTTCCACCTATATTATATTTTTTTTCAGAAGTATGAATATTTATAATATACAGGGTTATTGGTTATATGTCGGCAATCCAATAAGGGGATGTAGGAGAGGTCATTTACAATCAAATTACCCCTTTTGACTCCTATGCAAATATCAAAATTTTCGAGTCCCTTGACATTTTACATTTTTATTTCTTACTAGCTGATGCCCGCGGCTTCGCGCGCGTCGATGTCGGTTATTATATACTAAAACCTTCCTCGAGAACCACTCTATCCATTGGTGAAAACAGCATGAAAATCGGTGCGGCAGTTTTTGACTTTGTTTTGTAATACGTAAGGATATTTGAAAATATAAAATGTCAAATTACTCGAAAATAATTGACAATAGCATAGGGGTCATCAGGGTAATTTGGTTGCAAATGACCTCAACTACATCCCCGTAACGGATTGCCGACGTATAACCAATAACCGTGTATATTACTATTTCATGAAAAGAGCCTTAAGAGCTGGGTATTAGGAGCGAAGTATAAGGATTAGTCCGGATGCAGGTCGCAGCTGGGAGTTCGATGGCTGATAGCCTCTCGGCTTTCCCCGGACAACCTCCCAGACGGTATTGGGGACATAAACCCGATATTTGGACTTTAACGATTACGGCGTTTAGAAGCAAGGTTGGTTATGTGTAAAATAATGACGCAAATGCACTCTAAATTCGGGGTGGTGTTAAAATTTGTAGAAAATATTTGAGATTACATTAGATGAAAGAAACTTTGAAAATAATATTTTTCCCACAGTATATAACGGAAGGCCTAAAACGGCCACATAAGCAATTCCTCTAAAAGCATTTCATTTCCTGAATTTCCAGCTGTCATTAGCAATTCCTCTAATTTGACACAAAAGCAATTCATATTATGTGGACCATTTGACGAATCTCCATAGAAAACTGTCAAACAGATGAATTATTTCGTAATATGAATCGCACGCAGATCACATAATGAATTGTCAGTTTGTGACATTTTACGATGATTCATAATATTTTCCTATTATGATTCTGCCATAGACATTGTTTTAAGCCAGGTCATATATTATAATAAACCTTTTTTTAGGAGGTTATGTATCCTAGCTAATATTATAAATGCGAAAGTGAGTTTACTTGTTTGTTTGTTACGCTTTCACGCTAAAACGACTGAACGAATTTAGATGATATTTGGCACATGGGTAGACCATGATCTGGAATAGGACATAGAATACTTTGTATCCCAGTAGTACGTTCCTGTGGGATAATTTCCGACCTCCACGCGGGCGAAGCCGCGGGAAAAAGCTAGTAGACTATAAATGAAACAGAGACGAGTAGGAAAGACGGTAAATTAACAGAAATATTAGAGACTAGCTTCCGCCCGCGGCTTCGCCCGCGTGGTATTTCGATAAAAAGTAGCCTATGTTCTTCCCCAGGGTGTCATCTATCTCTTTGCAATTTTTTTTCGATATCTGTTCAGTGGTTTAGGCGTGAAAAGGTAACATACAGACAGACAGAGTTACTTTCGAATTTATAATATTAGTATGGATAGTGAGAAAATGAGGAGCTCGTGGCTAAGTAATAACAGCCGTACGGGTCGATCCATCAGGTTAAGCTACGTTAGCCATGGTTAGTCCGTGGATGGGTGACTATCTTTACGTACCAAGACTCCTTCGAGCCTCGGAAAGCACGTTAAGCCGTTGGTCCCGACTGTCATTTGTAGATCTTTGACAGTCGTTACGGGTCGTCAGAAGCCCGAAAGCTGTCAACCAGTCTTTACCCAGGCGTATAACCCAGTAACTGGGTTGTGGAGGTGGATAGGCAGTCGCTCCATGTAAAATACTGGTATTAAGCTGCGTCCGGTTAGACTGGAAGCCAAACCCAACATAGTTGGGAAAAGACTAGGGAGTTTTTTTTTTTTTGATAGTTAGATTATTTTAGACCTAGCCTTAGACTGCAATACTTAGTAGCTGCTTTACAAAGATATTTATGTTTGTACTAAGTAGTTAATGCCATTAGGCCCCACAAGTATGAAAACTGCATTAACCTATCAGTAAAACTTCCATACCACTTAGCAGAGTATCTACTTCACGAGAATCTTATAAAGAGTGGTATGCACATTAAGTAATTGAAGTATTCACACAGCGTTGAACAACATAGCACACAGCGCTTTAATGCGGTTACAGCAGCTAATAGCGCTTTAACATGCTTGCTACCTGCAGTGATGCGGTGGACAATATTTCCTACAGAAAACAAAAAGAAATTAAGATTACAAAAAAAAACCGTCGTTTTTTTTTGTTATCTTTATTTTTTGGTCAAGAGTACGAGTTGCATCAATGAAAGCTTTCAATCGCTTTCGACTCTGTTTCATGTAGGTATGTGAGGAATTTAGTTTCAGTGACAATAATTAAACCTTTGAATAAACAGGGTGTAAAAAGACCCATCACATAGCCGTCAACTACGCATTCTATACCTCAAATAAAGTTGAACGTAGAACCTCCTTCTTTTAAGAAGTCGGTTAATTAAGTTACGTTGAATAAAAATAATTGCTGGGAAACGACTTTTATTTTTGGTGTGAAATATCGCTGTTTACGGCAGTGCGCAACGTAACGCACGCAAAACATTGTGTTTATGGGTGCATCTAACGGTTTAGGATTTGTGGGGGTATTTAAAATTAAGTTATAATATATAAAACTTTACTCTCTTTAAAAAGTTGGAACTTCGACTTTCAATATCTCCGTAATCAGAAGTTTCTCAGAACAAAAAAATGTTCACAATGACGGGAACAACAAGTGACTCTCGGCTTCGTTAAGCGTCTTTTCACGCACAGATATTGCCACAGTGTGTATTTGACGGAGAATTTCATACAAACGTGTTTCCTATTACGAATTTATTAGATTGATAGTGAAATAGGGAGACTGAAACAGGCCCCCAAGATCATCCCAGACGATATTATATTAATTATAATGTGTTCTACAAACGTGCTAAATAAATGTCATCTGGAGCAAGCCAAAAACTAATTTCTACTACGATAAGGAGATTGAACGATACAAACAGTAATAATTACAACAGCTAACACTATGTTTAGATTAATACTAGCAACCTCTAGTAAGGCCACGGCTAGTGTCGCAGAGTGTTGGATCACCGCCAATATTGTAATAGTTTATAGTATGAACTATCTGATCCAATTCTATTATAGGTAACGAGGAAATTAATTCTGTTTTTAAATTTTAAAGACAAAACATTTTATTGAAATAAACTTTTAAGGGTGAGGACACTTGTGTGAAGGGCTCTTTATGCCATGCTTATTTTTAGTGCACTGTTAGCCTCCAAATGGTGTACCTACTAGAAGAGTTATTGTGTGTTAGGGCTCTATAAAATGTCTGTGGTTGAGTCCAACATCTACACTTCTACAGTGCCAATTAATGCTCATAATATTAATTTTTTATCGAGCATGAAGTACCAAAAATAGTTAAAAGTACTCTCTCTACAATACTCTTTAGATACACATATCCTAACTAATATTATAAATGCGAAAGTGAGTTTATTTATTTGTTTGTTACGCTTTCTCGCTAAAACGGCTGAACGGATTTCGATATTTCACTCATGGGACCTTCTAGCTATTCTAAAAGAGTGTTTCTTAAGTATGTAAATATGAATATTGTTGCCAATAAGCGTTGTTTACAGTAAACAAAGTTGTGACCTAGTTTTTGTTTTAATTTATGGGTTATAGTTATACAGATGAAGATCCTGAGGCGCATAATATATAATGTTCAGTTCCGGTGTTATGATAAATTGCTTCGACTCTCATTCATCAAAATCTTTGCCTCGCGTAATCATTGAACGAAGGCTATAAAACCGGTGGAGTTTCCGTAGATTGCCAGGAAGCAACGTTTGCTAAAATACGTCTAAAATTGGTTGGAGTATTCGAAAGTCGTACGATATCGCAAAAGTTGAAGTGAAAACCGAATTTAAAAAATGAAAATTCGATCGCCGAAAATGAGAAGAATATAATCGCCCCCAAAACCTGTAGAATCACAGTTTAAACAAAGACTTCTTCTTGTGGAAATGAAAAAGTAAACGGTTTAAGCAAAAAAAAACTTACCTTTATATCATAATCGGTGAACACTGAAGCGCTTCGAGGATAAAAAAAAACTCACTATCTTCCAACTTCAATACAAGTACAGTTCACGAGAAAATTCTGCACAGAAGTTAAAGTTCACTACACTACACGGTCTATTCGTTCATGAATGTACTAACGAATGTAACTTAGGCACTTTAAATATGACTGACGGAAAACTAAGCACTAACACTACTGACCATCTCACCTACACCAATGTTCGCGGAACTGTCGCACCTGGAACAAAATTGTATGATAAGTTCATGAGGTTGATTTTGAGAAGTTTGTGAAAGTGAGTGTCGTGTCTGTTGCAAAGTGGTTAAAGTGGCTATGGTTGACCAATTCTATTCAAAATTCATAAAGGTGAAATTAATGTGTCTATTTTGGGCCCTAAATCTAAGATTACTTTTCAAACGTACGTTTATTCGCAGAAACATTAATATATTTATTTTTAGACAATAAAAATGATAGGGCAGATTTGAGTCACGCAACCGTTGCCATTCGAACAACCTAATCATGTAACTTCTACTGAAATCCAGATCAATTTTGTTTGACATTTCTAACGTTCTGAGAATAGTATGAGGTTTCGATTAACATAAAAATGATGCGATTACGCAGCAAGTCATGATATTATGGAGAAGTGATCAATACAAAACACCTATCGATATACAATTGGGGTGTATATGTCATTGTTTACCGCTAAAGCCTGCCGGCTCTGCGGACGTGACTAAGCCAGTTTTCAACTGGAACATATCTCGCCTCTGCAATCACATCGCTCGACGCTCCCTCGGACCGTATTATCATTCGTACAAAAGCCTTCTCTACGTAATAGCCGACGATCAACATCTAGAGGAATTTTTGCAAAAATTTCGCCATCAATCTTCCCCGTGCAAAAAGCCGGCAGGACTAGACACTTGATTTATCTATTTGAATATTAGTTCCCCATCGTCGGGGGGCTCTGCGATAATCCGCATTCCAGTCGCGAACTATTTTCATAATGCGTTATGTATTGTTTTTATTATTGGCGGCCATTAGTAAAAATTCAGGTCACAACAGCGACAAACGTATGTGAAGTGAGTTTGTGATAAATTGGATTCGGAAAATGATGGGGGATTTTTCGTGAAAAAAGCGTGCGCAGTGACTAACGAGATAAAATGTATGTTAACTACGTAGGTGGAGAGGTAACAGATCGGTGTTTAAATTAGCGCTGTGATCGAGTATCGTCGAGGCCCGAGTGGAGCCGAGTGGTGCCGACGAGTCTAGTCGTGATGCAGTGCCGTTCGTAATAGGGACGAATGGGAAAATGATACAGCAACATTACTTTGATGATATAGATGGATTATGTTCACTGTAAAAGTTGAATCGGTAAGAACTAGATAGGTAGGTACATAAGTATCTATTGAATGAACTACCAATATTGATTACTTACTCTATAAAGATCGGCTTCGACCAAAAGATAATTTTCTAAATATTTTAAGAAGAGTTTATTCAACATAACTGTGCAAATCAATACATTTTGACGCAGCAAATTTATTGAAAATACTTATTCTAGGAGCCCGAAAAACTTAAACCAGTAACCGCTATAATTTCAGTCATTTCCGGCCATCTATTCAGCGGAGCGCCCGCTCTTACATCACTGCTTCATAGTTCCTTTAATTTAACACAGATTTTAATTAAATTCTGCAGGAATTCAATACCTATGCCTAAAGGCGAAAGAGAAATGAAGAAATAAAGGAATCGACTCCGTTACACACTGTGCTAAATGGTTTTGGAATTCCTTTGGAACGATCAATGAATGTATTTTAATTAAACCATATATTTTACCGACCGGTCTTACCATATATGTCAAAAAAGACGGATACAGTACTTAAGAAGGTACTGAAACAGATGGCGCATTCTGTCATTACGACAAGAAAACCATCCATTTGGTGCAGTCAGTATTCAAACATATGATTATATCTAATTGGTTAAAGAAGGCAAAGTTAAACATAGGTAGCACAGTAGTATTATATATCTATGGAATAAATCTTATCCTAACATACGACAATATTATAAATGCGAAAGTGAGTTTGTTTGTTACGCTTTCAAGCTAAAACGGCTGAACGGATTTGGATGAAATTTGGCACATAGGTAGACCAAGATTATAGGCCATACTTTTCATTCTGGATCGCAGAATTCGCAGACAAAGGCCAATTCTAAATCAGCTGCCTTCAAAGGGCATCAAAGAGTTCTCAGTGATCTTACAGAAAGTAAGTACAACTATGTTCGGGTCGGCTTCCAATCTAACCGGCTGCATGCAGCCGATTACCAGTATTTTACATGGAGCAACTGCCTATCTGACCTCCACAACCCAGTAACTGGGTAACACGACACCCCTTGTTAAGGCAGACTTTCTGGCATCTGACAACCCGTAACGACTGTCAAAGATCCAAGAACGACAGCCGGGACCGGTATGTAAAGACGTTAAGTAAGACTAATGATATTTTACACAAAGAGCAAGGCCATACCAAATCAGAATATTTCATATATTCCAAAACCAAGCGATAAAACGTATAAGGTTTCATGAAACCTGAACGTGTCGACCATAAGTAGCTAATACTATTAACATTGCTCATTGACACTTATTTCTGACTCTTGAACATTTTAACTATTTAATAGTTTTATATCAAAACTAGCTGTTGCCCGCGACTTCGTCTGCAATCCAGGTTCAAAAGTAGCCTATGTCCTTTTCCAGGTCATGGTCTATCCATGTGCCAAATTTCATCCAAATCCGTTCAGCCGTTTTAGCGTGAAAGCGTAACAAACAAACAAATTCACTTTCGCATTTATAATATTATAGTTAGGATACCAATAGGTTTCCACACAATTTAATTATTTGGAATTGCGGCGTGCTTAACACGGAAACAATAATGTATTTATTTATTTACACTGTTTATTTGGTATTTGTGCGAGCACACGCGATTAGCAATGTTTTTGTGACCAGTGTGATTATTTTAGTCCAAATTCCGATCATTTCTGTACGGATTTAATTATATGACACCCACTTCAGGAAGCATGTGAAAACCATTCATTGTTGTGTCTGGCAAGACGCACAGACATCGTCACAATGTCGTTTACTGAACATTATTCCTCTAAAGAATCCATATGCGATTCATCGATATAAACTATGAGGTCGCATTTTCTGCTTCGTGTTCGTTATCCACGATAGAGCGATATTTTACAGATTTATCGCCCAATTAGAAGCAAAAATGCATAAACCGTGCTATGAAATAAAATACAAAGTAGAGAATCTAATCAGTGTTTTGATTGTTGATTGAAGTCGTCAAGCACCACACTATGGTAACACACCAATGTCAAAGGGCACGCGGTGAGCGCGATGAGATGAATCTCACCGTGACATTGTCTCAGCATCGGTCATACCGAGCAAGGTGAGTAAACTGGGCACAGTGGGCATATAATTGATTGGGGTCGAGGCGACACAAGTGGTCCGAGAGGCAGTTTCCTAACTAGCTTTGTAGTAGCAAGCCCCGGGAGCAATTAGGCTGAAGGGGGAAATTGCATCTCTTGGGGATAGCTCACAAATTGCCCCAAACGTCAGCAACTCTCCAACTGAAATGACAATTTGCCTTTGACTATTAGTTTTCCGGAATTCGCAAGTGGGCATTTCTGAGTGTTAGGGGCTTACAAGTTACGGCCGAAGTCGGGAACTTATATGTTTACATATGTACGGCCAACTAGTAAGTTCGGAGAGAACTCAGCGGGGCTCTGATATGCATTTGCAGAATATATTATGCCAACAGTGCTACAAATTAGTTTCGTAATTGTTTGCTGTACAATAAACACATTTTATGTTGCTATGAATATTTATAAAGCTCTATGCACAAAGCGTATGAAATCATATTGATGTTGAAATAAACCTAATTACAAGTGAATGATTTTAACTAAGTCTTCTTTTAACTTTTGCTGCGCTCCCTGCAGGTTTAAAAGCAACCAAAACAAACAGCAGTTCATTTCGAACGAGTTAATTGAGTTCCCGTTACGAGCACACGACCACCCCCTTTAATCAAGAGAACAACATAAAATAAAGTAAATTCGTAAGCGATTTTATGAAATCCTGAATCCCTCTTGCATCTTGTTTATTTTTTATTACCTACTAGCTCCCGCTACTTCGCCTGCGTGAATGTCGGTTATTATATACTAAAACCTTACTCGAGAACCACTCTATTCATTGGTGAAAACAGCATGAAAATCGGTGCAGTAGTTTTTGTGTTTATCGCGTACAGGACGCGGACAAACGCAGCGGAGGACTTTGTTTTATAATATGTAAGGATATGTATTCTAGAAATATATTTATTTATTTAACCCTTTATAAACAGACAAGAAGAAAGGAACATAAAAATAAGTAATAAGGTGATGCGTATTTCTCATCTAAATCTTTTCTCTCTCTTCTACCTGCGATAGGAAAGTAAATAAAAAATAAATAAATATATTACGTGTTAATTTTGATAACAAAATATATGTTTTTGTACACCCATCACACTGTTGTCCTTTTAACACAAAGGTTGACATAGGACGCCTATGTACAACTACGTACTGTACATGAAGTATAAAAATATAAATCTTCTATATAATATTTGTATTTGTTCAATGTGAAGAGGTAGCACTCAACCAAAGTGGTCAGAAAGGCTGTAGGTACCCGCAACATGTCACATTGTCACACCGCGTGCCAAATGTTCACTGCTGTGACAGAGTTGACACTCGATCTTCAGTGAAATCTTCAAATATCGTAGATATGTATGTTTATTGGATATTTGATGTAGTTTATAGTTAGTTTTAGTCCCATGTAATTGGGGGCGAGCCTATGGCTGTCAACCGGCGAAATGTGGATGCTTTACACCACTGCCCAACCCTTCGGAAAATTTATGGCGTGAGGTTATGTTATGTGTTATGTTATACTTAGTTTACAATTATTTATATTTCCTTTCTACTTATTATTATCAATTTGTAAATAAATTTTACTGATCGTAGCTGGCAAAGCAATCACAAAAAAAATTAAAAGAAAACATGAAAATCGTAAAGACGATTGTCGAAATGTCGAGTCTGTTATCTCCATGTTTGTCATCAAGCACGTTATCATAATTTGGGGCGTGAAGACCGAGCGGCTCACGCCGAAAAATATTCATGAAAGAAAATCAACCGAAATGAAAATGAACGTTCGGAGAAAATATTAAAATCGCCCTGAGGTGGCCATTTTAGAGATTTATTCTTCCGTTATTAGAATCATTTTGCAAAAATGTGTGAAATATCCAGATAAAATTTTTAAAGATGCGGATGTGACTAATGAGATCTTTCAGTTTCTGTGGAAAACATTTTCGTATTGAAAGTAGTTACAACTAAAAGAGCTAACTGTTCTAATTAGTTAGGATCTAAGCTAGGCTACGTGTTGGTCTCCGGCAAGTACATTTATCAAACGAACAAACGATGACAGTGCTCATCTTCTCGAGAACGTACATTTTCAGTCCACTACAGACATTTAAATGTTCAGACATTATATCTCTGATATTTCTAAAATATTTTGTTACTGAAAGATGTGTGCCGCGGTCGACATTTGGCATCAGGCCAGTGCTTTTGCTGTTTTCTCCCTCATGACATCTTCTATAAGATAAAACGAAGCGAAGTCTTTGCGTCTCGAAAACCATTATAAAATTAATGACATCCATAATAATTCCCGTTTTTTCCTACAAAACACAAAGAAAATTAAAATTTTCACCACGTTTTCTTATTTTCTTAGCTTCGCATTATATTTCGGCTGCCATTAGAGAGCTTACGCATGCCTGTTTCTATCTCGTTACAGCCTTAAGGAAGACGCAGAAAATATTTAGTATTTTTTACTTACCCAAAAAATATTTTTTTGTATCGTCATACCTGATTTTCAAAATCTAACCGAATTTTGAATATAATTTAAGGCAATATGCGCGCGCCCGAGAAGGTTCTTTCGCGGATTAGGATACGGCAAATAATAAAGCAAAAACTACGAAGTGATGAATGAAAAAATGCACGAGTGTAATGTGTAACGTATGCAGCGTGCGGTGTGGTGTCGCGGCGCGTACCTTGTCGCGAGTTCGCGAGCGCAGCGATGCAGCGGTGCAGCGAGAGAGCGCAGGGCGACGCGAGCCGCCGCCTGCCTCCGAGCGACTGCCGCCCGGGCCGCCGCGCGCGCCCCGCCCGCGCCACGCGCGCGCCACGCACCGCCTGCACCGGCACACACGGCCGCGCCACCGCACGCCGCGCGCTGAGCTACCTACCCTCGTCCGAGCCCGCAGCGGGCTCACGCACCACGCGATTATCGATGTGTTCTGTGAGATGTGTCGCGCGGAGCAGGGACCGCGGGGCGCGGCACGCACCGCCGGCGGGGCCTGGCAGGGGGAGGGGGGGGCGATCCTGCGCGCTGCGTCACGCATCTGTCTCGACGCTTTCTTGCGTGCTCCCGCATCCCGCCATCTGCAGAGACGTGCTGGCCGGGCTCGCTCTGAGCGGCTCGGGCGCGCACCGCCCTCTCATTGCGACGGTGTTAATGCCCTCCGCGAAACTCTTCGCATTACATCCTTAAAGCTCAATAGAGCCGAATTATCAGATATTTGCCGTTCAACGCCGGCAAGGTCATATTTTTACTTATATACGAAAATCTGCCCGCGGTTCTTGGTAAATGTTCACGATCTGTTGTCCATGTTGCGAGGGCAGTTTTTCGTTGTTTCCCGCTACTGTTATTATTTTAATTAGTGCTCAGCTATGAGTTTCGAAGACAGAAGCTACGTTTCATAATTTTGATGCAATTTTCCGCTACTCTCTTGCTTGTTTTTGAAACCACGTGTTATTAAGCCATCACATAGGTTTAAGTGCACAAGTTCTGTTTGAACTTGCTCAAGGCACATTATTTCTGCTGGAATGAAACTACCTACCACATTAGAAAATAATAATCAAACAAATACCTAATAATCCACTGAAGAGAACTCGATAAAGCGAATTCTGTTACCCTATTGATTGTGTTGAGTAAAGTGACGTGGAATCAAAAGGCTCTTGAAGCGAACGTTTGTAACCAGTAGAACAGCAAACATCAATCACTGCGGAATCAATTGGTACGAATCGCCGATATATTTGTTATTCAGGCGATGTTTCCCTCGAGGCGGAGATACACTAAGGTGGATTATAAAATAATTGCATACGTAGGTGGTGGAACACTTCTAATATTTCATAGGAAGACTGAATCAATACGTGATGTCTTGTTGGGTTACGAAAATTATAATAATTTAAAAAAAATAACTACGAATGCTACCCAAGCTCGTATTTACCACTACAAGAATAAAAAGAATGACACGAAGATTATTAACTTTTATAAATTGAAAGAAATACACACTGGTGTGTCTCCCTATAAGATACCTAGCCAAAATCATGAACCAGACTAACATAGACAAGCTGGGGTCTTAAAACAGTCACTTTAGCTGAATCATAATAGGAAAATATTATGAATCATCGTAAAGTGTCATAAACTGACCATTCATAATATGATCTGCGTGCGATTCATATTACGAAATAATTCAAATGTTTGACAGTTTTCTATGGAAATTCGTAAAATGGTCCACACATTAAGAATTGCTTTTGTGTCAAATTAGAGGAATTGCTAATGACTGCTGGAAATTCAGGAAATGAACTGCTTTTAGAGGAATTGCTAATGTGGCCGTTTTAGGCCCTCTGGACAGTAGACACATAACATAATTGACACATTATAAGCCATTATGATGGCTCAACACGCTTGCCAAACCTCAACAAATCATTACAAATTCAAACGTGTGGATAGATAGAAGGAGTCTGTTTTTGACACCCAAATCAAAGAAGTTTGCGGCAAGCGCTTGGGATCCATCTACACGTTTGTGTGTTGCTAGTATCGCTTGCGCACTGGTGATTGGAAAAAAAACATACATTGTACGGTTTCTATGAATTTTTATCATCTACCATCTTCTTTGCCGAATTTTTCATTTACTTATAATTTTCCTATTTTAATTTTGCTTCTTTTTATAATAAAAATAGGTTAAATCAAACGTTACAGCCGACAAAAGCTTGACGTCGGTCATGCTTGCCTCCTCCAAACACACTAGCACACTCACAAGCGTGTGGATATCGCCAAATTTATCCAAGCGTTTGTATAGATTTGTAGTTTGTGGCAAGTGGCAAACGTGTGGATACACCATTAAACGTCCATTACTAAACCAAGAACTAATTAACATTTATAATGAACGGTCACTAGACACTAAAGCCATAACCACTAGCTTAACAAACAGATCAAATCATATTGATGACCCCACTTACCCTGTAGCCACTTTTCTCCGTGACAAAACATACAGGAAAGAAAGAAGGAAAAGAGAATTCCTTTAACGGGAAACATTATTGAAATTAATGTTGCACTTCGGTGTTCAGCGGCTGATCTGATGAAAAATGTCTGTAGATAAAATTGCACATACGAGGCTGAGATCGTAACGTATGGAAGCTCCCTCTATCGTGAGATAATTGAGCTATATTCCCGAAGAATTCCAGTTAGTGAGATTACTATGTAACTCACCTGACAAAATGAACATTCCACTTTGTGTTAAGATTGTTTCACACGCGTTTGTTAGCTGGAATCTGGAATCGGTTTTGATGAGAATCTGTTATTTTGAGATGGTAGTGTAATTTTTAACGAAGAGGAGCTCGTGGCTTCGATAAAGTTGAGTAGATTATTACGGATGAAACCAAAGATACGAATCAAAACAAACTATAATAACTTGCCCATATTCGTACGCCCAGCTACTCATGTCGTAACAAAAACCCAAGTTTGTGAAGGGTAAAATCCGCGCTGATGAAACAAAAACACGGAATTTATTCTTCCGGATACTAATGTAGGGAATGTATTGTATGGGGATGGAATCCACAGCCGTAATAACATGTCCTCAGCCGTAGGTTCTCCTGGCTTCAAACAATTCATTTTCTTGAAACAAAAACATGGGAAAACTCGTCACGCTTCAAAGGTTTTTTTTTTTACTTTGACCAAATTTTTCTAAACTTAGAGATATGTTATTAAATCCGTTTCTTTTCTCTTATTCCAGCGTGTCTTTTTTGGGACGCATACTCTCCATCTCATACCACAATAGCCTTTAACAAGCCCTAGAATTTACCCTGTCTGGAAAACAAACCGACATCATCAGCCAATATTTCTCTGCCTTTATCTGTCTGCCAGAGGAGCTCGTGGCTAAGTAATAACAGCCGCACGGGTCGATCCATCAGGTTAAGCTACGCTTGCCGGGGTTGGTCCGTAGATGGGTGACCATCTTTACATACCGAGACTCCTCCGTGCCTCGGAAAGCATGTTAAGCCGTTGGTCCCGGCTGTCATTTGTGGATCTTTGACAGTCGTTACGGGTCGTCAGAAGCCCGTAAGTCTGACAACCAGTCTTGTCAACGGGTATCGTATTACCCAGATAATGGGTTGTAGAGGTCAGATAGGCAGTTGCTCCATGTAGAATACTGATATTCAGCTGCATCCGGTTAGACTGGAAGCCGAATCCAACATAGTTGGGAAAAGGCTTGGCAGATGATGATCTGTCTACCAACAGAACTTATGGTACATGGTGAAGCCTCTGGAAGTCGTTAAGCCTCTTCTTCATCCGCATTCAATCTTGATATGCAAATATGTTGAACAATAGCTCAATCAGCCACATACTCTGCCATTATGTATTAGGTTCGAGACCTCTGCAAATTGTTTGAGTACAGACCGTATTACCATTACCGGATTTAGTATGTTGTTCAAGATTATGTGGGTGAACGTGTAGATACAATTTTGAATTTATTTTTCAGAGCACCTTTATGTAAGTATGTACTAGCTGCTCCCGCGGTTTCACCCGCGTAAGTCTCAATCCTGTGGGAATATCGCGATAAAAAGTATCCTATGTCCTACAATCTACCCATGTGTCAAATTTCATCTAAATCTGTTCAGCCGTTTTAGCGTGAAAGCTTGGACTTGACAAAATATCGAGATTTTTAGTTATATATAATTTTAATAGTAACGTATTATTCACATAAACCTTCCGGAACAAATGCCCTAAACGATGGTGAAAACCTCATCAAAATCTGTTGCGTGGTTTAGAAGAACAACGCGGACATACAGACAAACACGAAAATCGATTTTATTTATAATATGTATAGAATTTAGAACAGTTAGGGTATGATTTTACTAGTGGCCAACATTTTTTGAGGGCTACAACCTGGGGCACCATGGTAAAGTCGCCAGCTACGTATCCAAACAATTCGTATTGAAATGTATGACAATTAACTCACTTGTCTACGGTCTGGCGACGTCGCCGATTTGGAAGAGCAGCCACGGCCGACCGGCCCCCAACGTAGAGATTGGATACTCTAGCTACGTGGCGACGTGTAGCCAATTCGCCAGCAAGTAAAAGTTACACCTCCCTAACTCAATGGCCAACTGATCGCCAGGACGGATGCCCGCGAGTTGCTGGTTACTTATTTGGCTACGATAGGAGCAAGAGGTAGCCATGGCTACGTAGCCAGAGACGTTGCCGAGGCGTCCCAGTATGTTAGCGCCCATTACCACGGCACGGAATGAGTACCCACTCTTAATACTTTAATAATAAGGCTGTTACATACTGGGGCGATTCGGCGCGCGACGCGAATTTTAACAAAACAATTTCTCACGGCGAACATTGCGGCGGCGTCGCGTCGCGCGACGTATCGCCCCAGTATGTAAGAGCCATAAAGTACTAAGTAAGAAGATCCTGCACCTACTTATATGTAGATACTTTATTTCACAATTTACTTTGAACGAAAGAACATTTAATACTGTCAGGCCACCAACAAAATGAGATAAGTAAGATGTGACATCAAACAAGTTGACTATCATTGTAGTTTCAAACTACACTACACTGGCCCGTCCCACAAAGTTGTCAGAGATAGGTTAACAGTTAGAGTTACGTAGACATGAGTTCCGGGAGATAATTTTAAAGGAGTAAAACACAAGTGTAACGCGAAACTTTATGTATATTTTCTCATTTTCTGACAAGGAGCAAAGGATTAGACAGACAATTTCACGGTATGAACGACAACCTACTCTACTACGCTGCTTTTTTAGGTTTCTTTTTCTTCTTTGGTTGTTTGTCAACAACAGGCAAAGGTGGGCCTTTGTATCGCAGAGTTAGCTGCAGCACTCTCTCAGCCTCTCGCACGCCACTCAGTCGAGCACCAGACACGGTGGCGTAGTGGCCGGGCACCGTGGCCTCGCCAGCGAACAACAATATAGGAGGGACAGGCTCACTAGGTCCAGGCAACGGGCATGCCAATGACCGTTGTCGTTCCCCGTCACATCCGTATTTATCATAAGAATAAGCCCCGAGGAAGAAAGGGTCAGAAATCCAATGTGATCGTAAAATTGTCATCGGATACGGTATACTGGGGTTCCCCGTCGATATACGCAGTACTTCGGTCAAACCTTCAGCTATGTCCCTGTCGCAAAGTCCTTCCATCATGAGCGCTTCTTGGCCTACCACGCAAGCACACATGACATGCTTACTATTCGGCACTACTTCTATTGAAGTTATTCCTCGAGTCCAATCAGGACGATCACAAAGCTCGTTACAACAGTACCTGAAGTTCAAGTCTCCTTTATGCCAAAACCAAAACGGGCGACAATATTCCAGATAAATTTTATTACAATACCCAAATCCAAGGCAGCGCATGGCGTCTATTTTTGATGCTGGGAGTGTAGGACAGAACATGCTGATGGCATTAGTATATAACACTCCGAGGGATACCGTTATGATGACGTAGTCACAAGGAAATTCCTCACCATCCGAAGTACATACTACTGCTCGATAACCTTCTTTCTGTGATGTTCCCCAGTAGACACAGTTTACCGGCTTACAATAACGAATAGCACCTTCCGGTATTTGACGCAGCAACGGAGCCAGTATACCAGTTAGCCCCAAAGGCACGCGTACTTCGCCGCCGGGCATGTTCATGTAGCAGCCGACATGATCGGCGCACAGCATCGCCGTGTCGTCCCCGCAGCGCGCACTCAACATGTGACAGAGCCCGAACATTATTCTAGCTGCGTCATGTTGTTGATCTTCGGGATACTCGTGCAGTTCTTGTTGAATTCGCAGACTCATAAAATTAATTAGGGAACCTGCTTGTTTATTACCACCGAGGCAGTATATTTGCGCAGCTTCCTGTTCTATCTGACGAAATTTATGGTATGCAACTAATGTGGGGGGAAACGCCAATTTCCCCGTTACTATTCGGTTGAAAAGACCACGAGTATGTTCACAGCCGGGCACACCGGGTCGGGGAGGATCTTCGGTGGCGGACATCATATAAATAGGATGTGTGAAGCTGTTATCTGGCTTCCAATGTGATCCTAATTCAGCAACGATGTCTCCAAGCCAGCACGAGTGTATCCGACCACCGGGTCTGGAAAGAGCCGGCATTTTTATTGTGGGTCTAACATACTATAGTATCAACTACATTTTACTTTTATATACGAACCTCTCATAAGCTTCAAGCACCACTATGTTGTTTATGCCGCGCTGCGAGAGCCGGGCTGCGGCTGACAGGCCCGCCATGCCTGCGCCTATGATGACGACGCGGGGCTCCGGGTAACATTTTTCGACGTCGCAAGGGTCTATCGCGCATAAAGCTCGGTCCTCTAAATCTGGCCCACAGTCACTAATAGCGAAGGGGCTTTTGATCGTCGGCGACCTGGGGCATTTGATCGAATCCGACGAAGACTTCGACTTCCTAAAATTTACATTGAAAAAACTAGATATATTTATGTGACTCGGTACTCTGCAGAACTGGGTATCGTATTACCCTGTTACTGGGTTGTGGAGGTCAGATAGGCAGTCGCTCCATGTAAAATACTGGTATTCAGCTGCGTCCGGTTAGACTGGAAGCCGACCCCAACATAGTTGGGAAAAGGCTAGGTAGATTGCTTGGTACTCTGCGGAACTGGGTGTTGTGGCGCAATTTAAGAGAGGTATACAGGGCGTCCCACGGATATGCCACATGGAGGGAAAGTACCTTGAATATTGTATATGGAAAATTTTACTGAAAGAAGACATTATTTGAATTTAAAAAACAATTTAAACTGCATTCATAGATATTTAAATAATTACATGGTTGAACCGGGAATTGAACCCGTTACATAAGAAAAATAATTACCCTGTAGCTTTATCATATCGATCGAAAGGCTTCATCATAAGGATTATTTTTTTGCTAAATAACATAGTGTCACAAATAAAAGGAAGACCATGAATTTTCTTTCAGTAAAATGTTCCATCTACAATATTCAAGGTACTTTCCCTCCATGTGGCATATCCGTGGGACGCCCTGTATATCCAACAGACAGTTACGATAATAAGTACCTAGTAGTTTTTGACTCGGTACCTACTTAGCAGGTGAGAAAAAAAGTGCGTTCGTCGCGTGTAGTCTTATAAGAATCTATATAATTGTGTAACTGTGCGATTGTATATACTGTGGTCTATGTTTTGTGTCGTCTGCACTTCACCTTATCCGTTGACCATCAGCATAATCTTCACGATTTTTTCTGTCAGTCTCTGTTGGATCGTGTGCTTTTAAATGATAATTCTGGGGAAAAGAGCAGAAGTGCATGCCTACCCGATGTTGACCTATTTATTATGTGGAGTTCACATACCTTCGAATCGAAGTCTTCAGCCATAGCTTTCTTACTGGAGATAAATTACTGAAAATTTTCATATGTAGGCAAGCGAAATTTAACGTTACATTACTAAAAATAATAGGGTATGGAATTTATTGAATTGAGCACTGACTGAAGTGACGGAGAAACTTGTGACATATCCATTTTGTCATAGAGATTGGTTTAGTTTCCTTTTATCATTGTCAAAATAGTTTCAGGTAGCATTTAAGTTTATGCTCCCTGCTGTCGGGCCATGTCAGGCAGAATAGAGCCCCATTTACACGATGCAAGTTATAAAAATACTTGCATTGCATAATACTTGCATCGTCTAAATATTGTTGCTCCAACTTACTTTAAAGGTAGGCAGAATAGTAGGTACCTAAACACGTACCTAAGCATGTATTAAACGAAACGAAAATAGGTTTTCAGTCAAATTAAAGTATTAGCCTTATTATTTTTTAGCCTAGAGAACATTCTCTGACTACACGACCATTTTATAGTCTGGTCTAGCTTTGTGCTTGACGAGTTTAGTCTTCCCGCGCTCGAGACTTCAATGGTACAGTTACCAACAATAATAAAACCTTTGTTCAAAACTTGACCGCAGAATATACATCTACGAAACATATACCAGTAATGTGTAAAGTAACGCGTTCTTTGTAGAAGACCAACCGAAACGGTTAATGTTTTATTTGGCAGGGTAAAGGGAGCGTTCTGGCGCCGCGCCGTTGTGATTTTTCTACTTTGTTTTTGCGGGGCACTAATTGCTAGACTTCTCCCAAGTTTGCTAACTGTACACTGAGTAATTGTTTTCACCATTTGTATAAAGTATATTTTCTTTACGACTCGGTTTCTCTTAGAGATTCGCAGAATAAAGGAACGTTCTCCACCTGCAGTAAAGAGAAATTTCCTTTAAATAAATATTAATGTTTTGCTTTGTTGTTTGAACGGTATTGTTTCATTTTAAAATAAAAAAATAAAAGAGCAGTTGTTATTAAGCGTATCTTTATAAATATCACTAAACTAATGCTTACATCGAATTTTAGCTTGACTTATAATCTAAAATTCATTTCTTCGACGGTAACGAGATCACATCATGACAAGGTGGAGCACGAGATACGAGCACAAGTACTGTCATTAATTGAACACAACACTGTGTGACGTCACGGGCACGTTCATTCGCTTTCGAAACACTTAGTCCAGAACTTATCCAACATGTGGTAGAAATGTCGACTGACGCCGAGCAGCGAGTGCTTCTCGTCCGCGTAGCTCTGGAAATAAAATCATACAATAAAGTTGTGGACAGTAAAATAAAAAATTACAAGGTTTTCCCAGCGGCATTGTCTGTAGACTTTGAATATTGGCGAACCTTCTTTATTGTGTTAATACTTAGTATCTTAATATGTATTCCAGGCCAAGATTTAAATTGATCATAAAAAGTGACATATACGAAGTTATTGAACCGAAAAGTCTCCCCATTTTACAATACAGTGTGATCTATTCACAGCTTGTTAGACTACTGAGGAGGCTAAAAGAAGCATGTTAGTGACTAGCACACCACCAACGACTACCAAATTTACTGATTTCAATCCGCAAGTGTCTATGTGGTATGTGGGCTTTAATTCCTTTGAAGTGTAGGTAGAAAAAACCCTCACAAAAAATTGTTTGAATGAAATAACGCTGTTTTTCTAACCATCTGCTGAAAGTCAATATCACTATGCTGCAGCTGCTTAGCCAACATCATGCTGTGCTGATAGTGCACGTTGTCGTCATCAGTGCCGTGCACCAGCAGGTACCGGCGCCCGCGCAGCTTCTGCGCCTGTCGGATGAGGTCAGAGCGGTCGTAGCCCAGTGGGTTTGATTGCGGCGTGTCCATGTAGCGCTCTGTGTACATCGTATCTGCAAAAGAATGGAAAATATGGTATTTGACAACTGACTTATTAGATCATTTTTGTTGCACGATGTATGAATAAAAAACCGGCCAAGTGCGATTCAAACTCGCGCACGCAGGGTTCCGTACCATTGTCTATAAAAACGGCAAAAAAAGTCACGTTTGTTGTATGGGAGCCCCCTTATATATTTGTTTTATTTTAATTTAATTATTTGTTTTTAAAGCGAATATATAACTAAAAATTCTGTGAATATTTCAAGCGTCTACCTGTTGCCGTTATCAATATAAAGCAAAAACAAGCAAAAAAAAAATCACGTTTGTTGTATGGGAGCCCCCTTAAATATTTATTTTATTCTGGTTTTTAGTATTTGTTGTTATAGCAGCAACAGATCTACATCATCTGTGAAAAATTTCAACTGTCTAACTATCACGGTTTATGAGATACAGTCTGGTGATAGACGGACAGACAGACAGACAGCGGAGCCTTAGTAATAGGGTCCCGTTTTACCCTTTGGGTACGAAACCCTAAAAAGCAACTGTATGCCCCTGCTCTTTTCATGGTTTACTAAGGTAGCTCAGAGGACGAAATACCATCTAAAGGATCAGAGCCACTCATACTTATGAAAGTGAAATCTCTCTTCTCTGAAATCCATCAGTTCGCCTCTTTGGTTAACCTCTTAATGCATTCTAGTCAATTCTCGTATTCGAATGTCTCTACCTCGACTCTAGTACTGTAGACTCTGAACTCCAATAGGTGATATTTAATCTGAAGGACCTTAAATGGCAGCGGTAATTGTCCAACAGGTTCTGCTGATATTCTGTAAAAATCTAACCGTAATTTTTTTATGAAGTGAGCTGTCATTACACCTCGTGGTAGGGATAGACACTATTTATTGACAGCTCATTACAAGGTCACTTTACCTATGTTTTCACTGTGAGGTTTTAACAGATCAGCTGGCCACTGATTACTGTTAGGGTCGGTTCAGATCGCGACGTGAAGCGACGCGACGCTGCACGCACTTTTTAACAATTATCGAACTTATTTTCTTCACGAAAAGGTATAATTTCAGTGCGAGGGTTGACGCGAGTCAAAGTACGCTGAGATGCGTGGGGCTGCGCAGCGTGTGTATCTTATTGTGTAGTAAATAAATTCGATAATTTATCGGAACATAAAAAGTGCGCGTCGCGTCGCGTCTCGCTGTGAACTGACCCTTACACTATGGTTACCATTGTTTACTGGTTCTTTCCAGCTCTTCTAAGTAGTCTGCCATGACGCCTCCAGGTTTAACACAACTGAGGGCCTAGACAAGTGACAATCGCTTCCAAAACCTTTCGTATTTCTACAACGACTTTCAACAGGATTGACATAAGCTTTTCGATAGCTTATGTCAGTCCTATACATTTTTGCCGTTTCCATCATCGTTATCGCTGATAGAATGTCACTTTGTTTAGGGCCTCAGGTGCAATAGAAGATAATCTTACCATAATACAGCCAAGAAGTGACTGGCGCGACGGCAGCTGCACAGCTGAGCGTCTTCAGATCATCTTGAATCAGCATCATGGTGGACACAAACCCGCCGTAGCTCCAGCCCCACACACCGATGCGGTTTGGGTCGATGAACGAGTATACGCTTGTTAGACTCCTGAGGGAATAAAGGTTTTCAACTTAGTATGACACCATGAAGAAGGATATAAACGAAGTTTCTTAAAAGTAGAAGAGCTATAGCATCGTTTATGATGAAGAACCGTTTCGACGACATCTTGTTTATACCCAGAGTCCGCGCCACCACTGAAGTCATGCGGAACATAAGTGGAACTATGTACCTACAATTTTTGTCATAGACACTAGCGTCGCATCTATCGGACAGGAAAGATAGAGCGGCCTCTACTTCTTAAAAAATAAGTTTAGCAGTTAATTAGCTATCTAATTAACTGCTAAACTTAATTTTTAAGAAGTCTATGAATATATATATGCCTATACCTATGTATAGGCATATATATATTCATAGACTATATATTTTTAGTGTATACTAATGCCCACATGTCACACATGTCATGGCCATGTCATGCTAGAACAGGGTTTGTTTACATTTTCATCAAATACTTTTGGAACAGACCATATTATATAAGTATCTTTTGTACTATGAAGTCGCAGCATGATAAGCAATTGGGTAATCAGATAGTTATAGACAAAGGTAGATATAGACCTAGTTTAAATTTCAGGTCCAGAACCGATCATGCTACCCCTGTTTCTTAACCTTGGATTAAAATTCAAGGGGCCGTATTATCCTACTTAATATTATAAATGTGAAAGTTTGTGTGTTTGGATGTTTGTTACTCAATCACACAAAAACGGCTGAATGGATTTGGATGAAATTTAGCAAACAGATAGTTTATAATCTGGATTAACACATAGGATACTTTTTATACCGATATTCCCAGGGGATCGAGACTTACGCGGGTGAAACCGCGGGGCGAAGCTAGTGAAGTATAAATACCATTATTATTCCAGACCGAAAAAGGGATGGTGCTAGCGGTCATGTATAGCTCCATCTCTCTCTTGCACTGGAATCATGGTGGCATTAAAAAGTCATAATACGGCACAAGGCCTCTGAAAGTTATAGCCTAAACTGTGTTTGTTCAAAAGTGCGAAAGAAACAATGAAATTCCAATTTTACTGCACATACTCGAGATTGAGTTAAATTGGCACTGTCACACGTCGTTTGTTATTCACGGCAGTTATGCAAATTGATTTAACGCCATAGTCAACAGCGTAGTTTTAACAGTAATCTAATAGTTGTTTGGGGAGCGCCTAACACGTTTGTTCGAAAAAGTATGAAAAAAACTTTTTACAAAAAAAAAACAACCGACTTCCAAAAAAAAACACTAAAAAAGTGAAAAATAACTTTATATAGTATAAAGATTTTATTTTTCACTTTTTAGTTGTGGTACCTACCCCACACAACTTCGAATACCACTACCTGCTATGTAAATAACAGTGACGGAGTCAAATAAGATCTCGTCTACATAGACTAAGTGAGAAAAATACATAATTATTGAAGCTAACTCAAAAACTACTCAAGCAAAATTAATAAAATTTATATGGGCCACATCGGCCACCCTTTCGAATAAAAAAAGAAATTTGTAAATCGGTTCACAACAGGCGAAAATATTGATGAACATACAAAAAAAAAAAAAACCTACAGACGAACATAGAACCTCCTTATTTTGAAGAAGTCGGTTAAAAATACGGATAGTGGATAACTGATATTTCTACTTAGTAAGCTTCATCTAAAAAGGATAAAATTAGTAATATTCTTGTTTACTATGATTTGTTTTGTATGTTCCTCTGTATGTAACAGTTGGCTATAGCATACCTAATCAGCTATGTATGTTCTGTATTATTCTATGCATTAGAAATTAGCACTAAAACAAGAGTGCTATTGTAACAAAAATTCAAATGACTAATGCAAGAAACGATGCCATTGTCTTGCCTGTCATCTTGTAAACTGAATTTAGCAAACCAATTGGCCGATACAATGTGTTGTTATTAGTTCCACAGAGGACCTTTCGTCTCTTTATACGATAAGAAAGTATCTAAATAAAAAACCGGTCATGTGCGAGTCGATACCACCGTACAATATTTAGCAAAAAACGCAGAAAAACACACGATTCTTGTATGGACCTCCTTCAATTTTTATTATTTGTTGATAAAGCGGCAATAGAAATAGTACACAATCTGTGAATATTTTAAAATGTCTACATAATTACAGTTCATGAGCCCGCTGATAGACGGACCTACAGCAGAGGCTTAGTAAACCCTTCGGGTACGGATCCCTAAAAAGAGCTCGAATATTTAACAACATAATAAAGGTGTCAAAAGGATAAATTGTCTGAAACTAAGGTTTCCTACTTTATTTCAAAGACGCACTGCGACGTAAACGTAAGTGTTAAGAAGAGGTCAGTTAATTGGCTTTTAGGTCATTAACTTGAACGGCTGCGAATTACACACTTAAAAGTAAGTAAGGATTCGCGGGGAATTGTATGTAATTCAACTGTATGGCTTTGGAAAATCATTGCAATCGTTTTATTATTTACTCTGCTACGGTTATGCATGCCAAACAATTGCTTTTTATTTAATGACTTCAATTTATATGCATGCAGGCCTTTATGCCACTTTTACGACACCTTTTTATTATAAAAAAAATAAAACGTAAACATCATGAAATGTTTAATAGGAACACCACCAACTCGTATAGAGAGTTGAATTCGAGGTCAAGAGGAGGCTCTTTAGGAAATAAAAAGTATTATTTCAAGTTGCGAATTGTGATTGCACATAAACCTTGCATTTTTGGAATTATATATCATAGCCGCTGAGACGGGTAGCAGGAGCATCGTCTGACCAACAGCCAGATGACGGAACTACCTACAAAAGATCCCGGAGAAGACCTGCATTGCTATTCTGTATCCATCTTACCGTGAATACTTAGGTGAAGTGAGCTTGGGGTGAGCTGTCATTGTCATCGATACCTAACGCTAAGGCAGTGACAGTTCACACCACGCTCACTTCACCTTAATTTTCACGGTGAGATTTTTACAGAATAGCACAACTAAATGAGATTCGCACAGACCAGGGAAGCATGGCACAAAAGGAAAGGAAGCCTATACTCAGCACTTGGTGGAACAAGGCTGACAATAATGATATCAAACCACCCTTCAATATCATACAAATTCAAACAAAAAGGTACGAGTATCTTCATTTCTTACCTGATGGTAGCCAAGGTATCGGTTACCTCGACAGTTCCAAGCGCGTTGTTGATGGCGTGCATGGCTTCAACGCCCATGACACCAGAGCCGCGCACATCGATGGACGCCACGATGTAACTCCTGTTCGTTGCTAAGTACGTATTGTAGTATTCTGTAATGACAAAAATTTTATTATTTTAGGCCTGTTTGCCCTTATTTTTTTTTTTATCCACTACTCTGTAGCTCTTGTCTGATCGTAAGTGATTTTCCGGTAGGTTAAACTTTAATTGGAGTGATAAGTAAATACCTAATACAAACTTTACGAAAACCTTTGGATTTGCAACGGCTTACTTCCGACAAAAGTATTTTTATTTTGACATTTTAATTGAGTGTTTGTTCTATGTAAGTCAATAAATAGCTGAAGCATTTTAAAAAGCCTGTTACATCTATAAACTAACATGTTCAGTGCAATTTTATTTATTTTATCTGCACAAACGACGCACGAAGACAGATGAGGTGTTCTGCCGCACGGAAACTTTTGGAATAACTTCACAAGTTGCGGGCTCGGCATCATCTCGAACTGCATGTCTTCTCATTTATACCAATGTTTAACTTTTAGACATCGAGCAACCGAGTTTTTATGTAACATAACACTTTCACGCCTGTATGCCCAAAGGCGTTAGGCAGAGGTGTAATACACTTCCTTACATATTATAAAACAAAGTCCTCCGCCGCGTCTGTCTGTCTGTCTGTTCGCGATAAACTCAAAAACGACTGCACCGATTTTCATGCTGTTCTCACCAATGGATAGAGTGGTTCTCGAGGAAGGTTTTTAGTATATAATTAGCTGATGCCCACGACTTCGCCCGCGTGGATGTCGGTTATTATATACTAAAACCTTACTCGAGAACCACTCTATCCATTCATTGGTGAAAACAGCATGAAAATCGGTGCAGTAGTTTTTGAGTTTATATCGTACAGGACGACAGGCAGACGCGGCGGAGGAATTTGTTTTATAATATATATGGATAACCGACATCCACGCGGGCTGCTATCTGCTAGTTGTACATATTTTATATTTTAAAGAGAGGTATTTGAAGTTAAAATAGGATGTTGCTTTGGATGTGGTATACGATGTATGTGCTATACGATGGCTGGTCGAAATTTTATTATTTCACATAAAAGCTGAAGTCTATACCTATTTGTTAGGGTTTATGATGAAACATATTTAACCCATTTGAACTTCCGATCTCAATGTCCACCTTTCATTATTTTCTTTGTCGTGCCCTGGATAAAAACCTTACAAAAACTTACCTAAATCAAAATTATCCTTAACCCTGCTGGTCCCCGGACCTGCGTAGACCCTGACTATCATGGGGTATTTCTCCCCTGACTTCATTTTAGGCGGCAGCAGCAGTTTGACTTGTCCCAGAGGATTATCTCCTACTGACACCACGTTGAAGAGTATCATAGGCAACTTATATTGCCTCAGTTTTTCTTTCAGTCTTACATTATCTTTGATCAGTTTGAAGCTGTCGGCCTGCAAAAAGAAAATAAACTCAATAGGCTAGGTAGCCGATTACTTCGTTAAGATTCCTTTATCTAAATTAGTGATTTAAAAGCAACTTTTTGTTTCGCAGAAAGTTGCAATGCGATTTTGATAAGGGAGTATTGGCAATCTGTTTCGGTTTCGAGAATAAGTAGGGAATTGTTGTACGTACTTCCAGGCCACGACGCTGCTGTTTTATAAATAAAATAACCAATAGTTAAACCAAAACTCACCACACTATTATATAAGAAAATCTTCGGTGGATTGTAAGCAGAACTGCACGTCACAATAGCATAGCTGGCACTGGGCGAAAAGGAAGCCGACACGTGGTGACACGAAGGCTCTCTGCAAGTCACACATCGCACCACTCCCCCAGAAGTAGCCCACATCTGCCTCATCCACGGCACATTGCCGGGAGATACCACGTAGTATATCGTATCGGTATCTTGATTCCATCCTAATATCGACGTCACTGACGAGTTCCCAGGACTCAAATCCTCAGTAGTCAAAGATAAGAAGTTAAATCGACCCGCATGCGGGAACCTTTGGTCACCGTTGTACAAGTTTTGTATCTCCAACATCTTGTTTCCCGATCTGTCGAAGAGTGGCTTCCTCACATCGATCCATCCGTTTGATTCTGAGTGCTCCTTTACGATACTGCACTTATCTTTTTCTAAGTCGCAGTTGACTAGTACGCTGACGTTTTGGCGTCTGTTGAGCCATAATACTACGAGGTTTTGTTCGGATGCCCAGTCGACCCTTCCCAGATAGTGGTCCAGTCCGACTATGTCAACAGGTGCTGGAATGTTCCACGGTTCTCCATGAAGGTCGTCGAGTTTGAAGACGCGTAACCCTACGATTGGATTTGTTCGACCTGCCTGACAATAAAATTGGTATTGTTAGAGTTTCCATCTTAGAAAATATAGTTCTGAGTGTGCTGATAAATAAATTATTTTCAAGATTTATAATCTTCATTAAATAATACTTAGAATTGAAGTTTGTTGGTGAGCTAAAACAATCTCATTAGAAACTGTGCTAGTTTACCTTTGGGTACTTGAAGTGTACCATTTTAGGATACTGGTTGTTTAAGTCGAAGGGCTGCCCGTAGAAGGGGTACGTAGCAGTCGCGACATTGCTATCATTGAACGAAGCCACTGCTAAGTAGCTGCCCCTGGGCGAGAACCACATGGCTTCAGCAGCGTTGAACATTTCCTCTGAAAATAAGGTTTAAAAATTAGTTACTTGTTCATCATCATTTAAATTTTAAAGTGGATGTACTGCTGACCAAAGCATTTCAGCATTTCAGTTTCTGTCACCTTCAGTTCAGTAATGCTCAAGTAGAGTTTGACAAGTCCTCAACTTTCGACTCTCAATCCAGAAACTGGGTATAAATGAAATGGCGATAAAACAGCCG
Organism: Lithophane leautieri; assembly: GCA_949152455.1. NCBI lineage: Eukaryota > Metazoa > Arthropoda > Insecta > Lepidoptera > Noctuidae > Lithophane > Lithophane leautieri. The sequence continues at coordinate 7,256,853 of OX424462.1, read as the reverse complement.
TCGCGCAAAGTTTACAAAAAATTTGATCCGAGAGTTCTAAGATGGCGGGACTGAATTTATTCCAGGCATTATTCCAAATGTAACTCTGTATACCTAACCATAATCTGTTGGATGATTGTGTAGGCTAAAATATAAGCATTATTTTCACAAATACGCTCATTCATCGTACCTCCTCAAAAAAAAAACCAACAGCTCACCTTCATAAAGCCAGTCAGTGACACCATGGTATATTTCCCCTGGCTTGCCATCCTTAGTGAGGGCCACAGCATTGTCAGTGTCCACATCATGGACATAATACACGTTGTTCTCTCTGACGTAAGCCAGGGAACGTCCACTGCCCCATATCACCACGTCCAGGGAGTTCCGGCCCAGTCTTATGATGGATCTGGATCATAAAAGGAAAGAAGTTTCGTGAAAACACTGAATTAATACCGTCCTCATTAAAAAACAAGATTTTTCTATAGGCCTTTGTTTGAATTTTGAAGTTTACCTTTCTCGCTTTGTAATGAGGCGGTAATTGTTAACAATACTTAGTGATATTGCAATAACTCGACACAGTTCCAATAAACTTAAGAATAATCTGGATTGCATAGGCAAGCTGAAAAACAATGGGTGCAGTACGGCAATCAAAACTGGTGAATTGTTCATAGTTCAGTCTGAAACCAGCTCTTAGTACCCATTCGATTCACAAAGTTCTATATAAAAATTTATTATTTTTATCTGTTTAATATTTTATTTGAACAATATCCATAATAATATTATTATATGTATGGAATATTCTATTTAATTCGACATATTCCAGTTGCTCCCTATAAGGAAGAATCTGTGTTTATTTAATAACAGGTAGGTACGTCCGTACGTCGTAATTAATCATAATGATCATGTACTTTCAGGTACCTACCTACCTAGCCCCTACCTAGGTATGTAATAAAATACAGAAAGAAACAATAACGTCTGAAAGAAAGAAAGAAAGACAGTTTTTCATACAAAAACTATCAAACGTCAATTTAATTCCACGTATGAATATCGTATATATCTCTCTGCTTAGGTATACTGTTCCCACTGCTGGGACACAAGCCTCCTCTCGGTGAGAGGGAGTGGGCAGTAAGCCACAACTCAAGCCCAGTGCGGGTTAGTACCTAGATGTCAATGTCTTCGAATTTTTGGTTTTAAGACATGCCGGTTTCTCCACGACGTTTTCCTTCACCGTTTTGAAAGCAGTGGTGTTGAAATAATTTATACAAAGTAAAGCGCCTGTCAAGGTTCGATACGACGTAGAACTCGTAAGTCGAGGCAGTTACCAATGGCCACCACTGCTCAAAAAAACATATGTGACTTTACAGTCAGCCAGCCCTTAGTAAAACCTAAAAGCGATAGTTAATAAAATAGAACCAATGCTGCAATGGCACAGCACTAACGAATAGATAAAACCTCAGGAACCGAACAATATAATGAGCAAAATTATGTTTTTTTTCTTTCTTATATTTTGTTCTGCTATCAGTCTGTCAACTAAAAACAGATGTGAAGTAAGTAGGGCTTTGCAGAGTAATTTCTTCATCAAGAATTCTCTTAATTTGCATTAGACTTGCAAGTTATTACCTAGTCTAGTTTGATAGGTCTATTATTATAAGCCTTCACTCTTAAGTCTTCGTTTGTGGTCAGACTTGGTTATTGCAACTGCTAGTGGGTTTGGATGCTTCTCAAGTCTTGTCTTACAGCGTGCAGCAATAGACTTTATCCCCTGTTGCACAGTGTTCATTTTTAGAATGTCGTGTAACTCTGTGTTTCAGATGAACAAAATTAGAATATCCAACAACAATTTACTGGTAATTAGAAGCATAATCTTATAAATAGTAATGTTGTTACTCATCCAATCTATATTATGTAGGACACATAATAAAGCTACGAGGACGGAGGACACCGTAAGCGGATGTTGCATTTCTATACATACATAAATCTATTGAAATTTGTAAAACAATAGATACTCAATGACATGTTCATGAGAATATGAAACATATTAATTAATAGAATTAATGTTATACAATGTTGTAGGAGACACGATTGTTTGACGCACACAATATGATTTAGACAAAGTATGTTAATAAACGGTCGTGTTAACTGTTATAATAGATATTATAACCATTGTGATATACTAAATTCTGTTTCCAGAAATAACAAAGGAAGGATGGTTACGTTACTTACTAGCAGCCTACTTACGATTTTCCGATAACGGTTAGGTCATAATATGTGACAGTTAGCAATTTAACTACATAGTGGTGCCGATTCTGTTGTTCACAAACTAAACCAAATTTAAGTTCAGTGCATCTTTTTCTTTCTATTTCATTAAGAAAAGGACAGAAGATAAATTTTAGTTTAGTGCTGTCAAATTAATCAGCTCTTGTCACTACTACTTACAAGTTTAGACGTGATTAAAAACTTGCCTACTAAAGTTACGTCAATTTACGTACGTCAAGCGCAATTAACTAATTTGACAGCACTAAACTAAAATTTATGTTCTGTCCTTTTCTTAATGAAATAGATAAAAAAAGATGCACTGAACTTAAATTTAGTTTAGTTTAGTTCGTCATGGATTCTAGAATATTTATTTATTTTTTCTGTTTGAATTTCCGAGCATTATTTGAGACACGCCTTGGCCGCTGTCAGGAATTGATGGAATCACGTATGTGTGCCTCGGCTTCGCCTCGGCCCACATTTCCACGACCATCCATCGATCCCCTTATTGCTGGCCGCGAAAGTCATGTACTATTGATTACTTACTTGGTCTCAAGGTCGTATATCCAGTACTCGGCGGTGCTCGAGTGCCTGTATTTCTGAAATAGAAAGTTGTATTTTAAAGTCACGTACACATTATAGGTTAGTTACCTGTGTTATGCTTATGACCTAACTAGTCTGACACGGTCAGCCACGAAGGCTGATAAACACTTTTGTTTATTATTAACATCATATTTTTGATCGCATAAAAAAATGGTCTAGGCGTCGCAAGAGCCACTGAGCATGAGATCCTGGGTCGATTCCCCAGGTCGGTCAAAGTGTTATTGTGTTTTTCCATCTGGAATTTCTCAGTAGCAGCTCGGAGTCTGGATCCGTACCCGGTTGATGGAAATAGGCTCGCCACCTATTACATGGGACTTAAACATAACTGGCGAAATGTGGGTGTACTATAGGCACACCTCTGCCTAACCCTTTCGGGAATACCAACCTGATGTTATGTTATGTTATAAAATATTCGGTAGGTAGATTAGGTACCTATATTTATAGATGTAACTTAAATAACAAAAACTCGTGAAGAGTTTGTTTTATTTACCTATGTTAGTTATTTACCAATCTGAAAAACAATGTATCGACTATCGAATAATGTTGTGTCAATTAGATGATAATTAATATGAAAAGTAACAGTGTCAAACGACTCTCGTTGCGGACCGTACTACGTTCGATCGACTACAGAAACTTGCGAGTGTTAATTAGATATTGAATGCGTTTTGTGGTAACGGTTGGCCGAATATAGAATAATAACTAGACTTCCTTAAGTAGGTATTTGCATATTATTACTTTTATAACGAATGATTACCAATTTAGATTTGTGTTTTAATTTTGTGGTTTACCTTAACTGGGTATCTTATCCTTATAGTTCTCCGCCGCGTCTGTCTGTCGTCCTGTACGCGATAAACTCAAAAACGACTGCACCGATTTTCATGCTGTATTCACCAATGGATAGAGTGGTTCTCGAGTAAGGGTTTAGTATATAATAACCGACATCCACGCGGGCGAAAACGCGGGCATCAGCTAGTATAATGTAGGTACATAACATAACATCCCGCCAAGGTTTCCCCGAAGGGTTAGGCAGAGGTGTAACTGTAGTACGCAATACATAACTGTAGTACGTATACGTAAGATAAAAATATAAAATCACATGTTTTTTTTTCTATATTTATGAGTGCCTTCACTAAACCTAATCATTAAATATGGTTCCGGGTTTTATTTTAAATACGCAGAAGCAGAAAACGTAATTTATAATGTTCCGTTTATGCCAATTCAAAATAAATCAATCGGACTAAATGCTAATATATTTATTATTGTTAACACGTGGACTCTATTAGATCAAATACGCAGTTCTTATGTTAATATTCGTAAATAACAAGTAAAGTAAAACTGGTGTTATTTAATCAACCACAATTTACAAATTAAATAGGTACTCGTACATTTGAAATGTCATTGGCGTTGAAACGTAACTCTCAATATCATAAAAAATGTATCAATTACACATAAACGATTTTATAATAAACTAGTTCTGCTAACTTGTTTTTATAAACTCTCCTTTGTAAAAATACTCTATTTCCGTTTCCAGATACCACTCTAACGGAGCGTTCAATTTCATGAAAAATGGTATAGTAATATATACGTAAGCATGTACCAAACAGACCGACATAAGTTCTAACTTTCGCGTTTCGAAGAAGGATGCATCGCGAGATCGCGAGGTCGTGAACCAAGCGTGTCTAAACAACAAACAAAAACGTGTATATGAATGTATACTTATATGTATGCTTCGTAATGCTGAATCTAAGAATTAGGCACGCCTTGACCTGAACTATTAGATAACGTGTGTCGCAAGTTTTAAGAGAAGGGAGCTATCGCCGGTAAACGTCGCGTCGTTGCATGTAAGCAACAATGTAATACCTATATTATTACTAGTAGTAAGTATGTACTGGTCGCGGATGTAACATGATTTTGATAACAGAACGACGTGAATTTTAATTAAAATTTGACGTATGTTATTATGACGTCAAACTGTTAGTCATAAAACTGAAAAGTATGTAAGTATACGTGTTTCTGACATTTTAACATATCAACATAAAATATGTAGATAGATACACATGCTGCCAAGATTGCAACAAACATTTTTATTCTTCTTGAAAGGTAGTTTCTTGGCAGTTTGGAAAATACGCTTTCCACCATTTGAACGTTCATGACTATTAAACTTACCCTTTTTTTTTTTTTTTTTGATGGTGGGAAATCATCCAATGACTTCTCCCGCTCTGGGCGTGTCAGACTTTTACTGACTAAAACCCACCCGTGTTCCTTCATTTGCCCGTTGCCAAGGTCCCGGTATCCCTTTCGGACTTTCCCGCAACCCTGGCAGGCATCGGTCCTACCGGACCCCGTCAATTGTGCTGACATCTCTTTGAGGCGCGCGTGGAACACGACGCGCCATCTACCCGGGCCTGGTCCTTATCGGACGGCGAGCTGCCCGTTGCTCGCCGTCCGCAAGCCCGCGCCTATGGTGGCCAGGAATCCGCCTGGGATTCCCGACGCCCAGGGCGTCTCCAACGGCGGCGGTTAGGGGCGTGAGGGCGCAAACTTTGCCTTTCCCTCACGCGTTCCGCCTCCTCCTTCGCGAGCATTACTGCTTCGCAGAAGGAGGTGACGGCTTCCCATGCCCTCTCGCTCCGTACCATGGCCTGGACCAGGGCCGGACGCGAGAGGTCATTGCCGCCAATCGCCTCCGCGAGGACACGGCGGTGCTCCGCCCAAGCAGGGCATACCTCCACCGTATGCTCCACCGTGTCCTCCGGGCGACCCGCACAGTGGTGACACCCGGGCGTTTCCTCCCGCCTAATCCTACACAGGAACCTCCCGAAGCTGCCATGTCCAGTGAGGACCTGTGTCAGGCGGAAGGTGAGGACGCCGTGGCGCCTCTCTAGCCACTCCTCAAAGAGGGGACTTATCGCCGCTATTGTGGCGTGCCCAATTAAACTTACCCTATCATTGCTAATCGTAAAATGGACAGATTCTACATGACAGATTAAGGAAACAAAAAAAATTATCTGTCTATCTGATTCTGCATCGCATCCAAGCATTACATTAGGTATCGATTTAAAACTATTATTTATGTAGAGAACAATTTTTCTATTTGCATAGATGGCCAACGAAGCTAAAACATCTATTAAGTATGTACCTACCTATTAGCCATAAATGCTTCATTTGTCTGTCTCAATAGCGTCTTGTAACAGTCAGTATTATTTTAAGGCCAAATATTCTCTTTAGACGCGAAGATCAATTATTAAAGAATAGAATAGAATAGTTCTTTATTTGCACAGAAAGTAGGTACAAGTTTTAGATGTAAAGTAAGTAAATGGTCAGCAAAGCAAGTCGATTAACATTTCCGTTTTTAAATCAGAACTTTCTCATTACAAAAATCCATTACTTATAAAAAGAATCGGTACCTACATCATGTGCTGAAAAGTAATGTAGGTATTGACAATGTGTGTGGCCATTGAGATGTAAAACGACGGTGTTATTAAACTTTCGCTGCTGATCGTACCGACGATCAGCGGGCAATTCCCATATTTAAGAACGTTCACATTCGCATCTCAACCGCAATCTGTCAAAAAACCAGCAATTAACCAACATCTTTGACAAGTCTGGCAGATTGCGACTTGAAAGTGAACATTTTTTATGTAAGAGAACAGCTGATAGTACGCTGTTACGTTTCACACTACACCTACGTAATGAAGACGCACCTACTTGGCTTTATATTACGCCAGTGACGAGTATTATCATAGTTTTCAATCATAGCACAGAATTTCATAATTTTAATCTTAGCTTACGCTGTTGCTAATTGCTCGAAAAGAAAATTGTAAACTAAAATGAATGAAAATCTTTCAGCGTGAAAATTAAAAATTCATTTAAGCATGCTTGATTTACCTACACTGAAAATTTCCCATGAAAGTGATTTCGTAAATATCTGCATTCAGTCAGAACTTCTAAATAACAACTTATTACGCATAGTTACTGAATAATAGTAAGCATTCCGAATCGAAACGGCCAATTTCGGCCATAATAAACATGGAAAGAGGTTTGAAGGAATCTATTTAATTATTACTGTGACAATAACGTATAAAATGTTCTCAGAATGTTCTAACACAGTGATCAGAATATAATAGAATACACTTTATTATGTATACACGGCTACACATCAAGCTATACATTTCCAGTATAAGCCTCAGACCAACCAAATTGGTTGATCTGAGGTATAAGCTGACCTCGCATTGTACGGAAATCATATACAATGGGAGATCAGCATAAACTGGAACTGTATAGCTAGATGTGTAGCCGTGTGTACACCATAAAAAATACAGATATAAATGTAACAATTTAACATAGGGTGACACCAATGGGCGGTTTTATCGCTAAAAGCGAACTTTTTCAGACAACCTTTGGATGGATTAAAGCGAGAAGGACCACCTTGTGAGGATTCCCTAATCATAATGCAAAAACGATAGGTAAATGTACCAGGGCAACATAATAGTAAAAGAATTCCCTTGTACGGAATCCCAGGTGGCAGCGATGGTGTGCCGCAAATATACAAGATGAAGCAACCCCCGTTTAGGAAGGCAGTATCACCAACGAACCTCTTTTGTCGGTAAACGCATTGTTAAAAGAGTTCACGTAATAATCTTGCTTAATGGATTGGTCGAGATGACGGACCGATTGCGATTACTTTCCTACTGTCTCATGTTGTATTTTATTTTTATTTGACAATCTGTTTGGTTTGCGTCTTTCGATATCAACTAGGTAGGTATTTCATGTTTTAGTTCAGATTTCAGGAAATAAACTGAGGTAGGTACCTTTGTCCTTCCAATATATGGTTTCTCTAAATACATTACCATGCAATATAAGTACCTACCTACTATTATAATTAAGTAAGTAGGTAACTATCTGGGCTTTTTTAAATTACTTTATGATAAAACTAACTCTAGCGATAAAGCAGCCACGCGTTACCTATGGTTTTATTTTTTTTCCCTTCAAGGACGTTCTAATTAACTACAATAGTTTTTGGTCCGCGCGTGGCCCGGCCGCGGTCATACAGGTTGTAAACTGGCAACCAGCACCCTAATCGCGTAACACACGATAAATAATCACAATAGATTTCGTTTTACCAGTTCAACAACATTCATTGCGTTATTTACGTTGTTGAGCAGACAAATTTTAGAACATAATGAAGCAATGGATTAGCAATTTCAAAATGACTCAGAATCTCAGATGATTGATCGTGTGTTACGCAAGTAGGGTGCAGAATATTTCTGAGTTAAATCGAAAACAAGGAAAATGTTAGTACATAAGTACTTTACATATTCTATATATATATATATATAGAATTGCTGTTCGTTAGTCTCGCTAAAACTCGAGAACGGCTGGACCGATTTGGATAATTCTTTTTTTGTTATGTTCGTTATTCTCAGGGGAAGGTTTGTACGGTAAGTGTAGGTAGGGTAGGTAGGTAGGTATGTATGTATGTAGGTACGGTAGGTAGGGTAGGCAGGTTAGGTAGGGTAGGTAGGGTAGGTAGGGTAGGTAGGGTAGGTAGGGTAGGTAGGGTAGGTAGGGTAGGTAGGGTAGGTAGGGTAGGTAGGGTAGGTAGGGTAGGTAGGGTAGGTAGGGTAGGTAGGGTAGGTAGGGTAGGTAGGGTAGGTAGGGTAGGTAGGGTAGGTAGGGTAGGTAGGGTAGGTAGGGTAGGTAGGGTAGGTAGGGTAGGTAGGGTAGGTAGGGTAGGTAGGGTAGGTAGGGTAGGTAGGGTAGGTAGGGTAGGTAGGGTAGGTAGGGTAGGTAGGGTAGGTAGGGTAGGTAGGGTAGGTAGGGTAGGTAGGGTAGGTAGGGTAGGTAGGGTAGGTAGGGTAGGTAGGGTAGGTAGGGTAGGTAGGGTAGGTAGGGTAGGTAGGGTAGGTAGGGTAGGTAGGGTAGGTAGGGTAGGTAGGGTAGGTAGGGTAGGTAGGGTAGGTAGGGTAGGTAGGGTAGGTAGGGTAGGTAGGGTAGGTAGGGTAGGTAGGGTAGGTAGGGTAGGTAGGGTAGGTAGGGTAGGTAGGGTAGGTAGGGTAGGTAGGGTAGGTAGGGTAGGTAGGGTAGGTAGGGTAGGTAGGGTAGGTAGGGTAGGTAGGGTAGGTAGGGTAGGTAGGGTAGGTAGGGTAGGTAGGGTAGGTAGGGTAGGTAGGGTAGGTAGGGTAGGTAGGGTAGGTAGGGTAGGTAGGGTAGGTAGGGTAGGTAGGGTAGGTAGGGTAGGTAGGGTAGGTAGGGTAGGTAGGGTAGGTAGGGTAGGTAGGGTAGGTAGGGTAGGTAGGGTAGGTAGGGTAGGCAGGGTAGGGAGGGTAGGTAGGGTACTTAGTGCTACCCGTACGAAGCCGGGGCGGGCAGCTAGTACGTAATAATAATATGTATATTAATTAAGTAACTATGTTTGTTATTAATTAATGGCTTTTAGTTTTACCCGAAGCAAAAGGAATACTTATACTGTAAGGAGCGTATACGCAGGTGGCGTTCTATAGTTCCTGCCTACCCCCATCGGAAGAAGATGTAATTTTATGTATCTAGTTTTAACCCATTGAAACGTTAACAAATAGACAAGAAACTCACTTTCTGTTTCTTCGTCATCAGCAGCAAATATTTCATGTCCTGTGAAAACGAGGACATTGTGAAGTTGCTAATCGTAGCCTGTAAACAGAAAAAAAACAATAATATTTAAAACAAAACAATAGTTAGAACAGCTTCAGTGACCATCAAAATCAAAAAAAAAATCAAAATATTTTATTCCACATAAGCCTACATGGGCACTTATGAAACGTCAGAAGCTAGTTGCACGGTTCCAATTGGTCGTTTCCTATGGAGAAGAGCCGGCAAGAAACTGCATGGTTACTCTTTTAAAAGATAATTGGCTTTTACAATAATTTCGAATTACAGTGTCCTCCTCAGTGTTATCCTTCGAATTATTTTATTTTTAGAATTATAATCATAAAAATCATCAGTACAACTCTCCAAGTTCATATAATTTTATTGAATGGACTGGTATTTCATGAAATTATGACATTTTAGAATTATTCTAACATAAGTACTTGTAGGTATTGCTGATTCTAATGAGTATAATTCTGTTAAGGTCTTACATACTGGCGCGACTTGTGCGCGATGTGAATTTTAACAAAACAATTTTGAGGAAACTTCACGGCGAACAATGCGTCGCGGCGTCGCATCACGCGACAAGTCGCGCCAGTATGTAAGAGCCTTAATGTCATATTTGTGACGGTGGCGAATCATATTTTAGTCAAGATACAACCTGACAGTGACCTGGAAATTGCAAAAAACGTAAGAATAATTGAATATCGCGGGTTACCTAGCGCATCCGCCATTAAGGTGATTCCTCCAATGCATCCGGCGAAATTCCTACAGCTTGTTTGCAAAAAAAAAAAAACACGGGCTTTCATAAAGTAGAGTAGGTATGGCTTGACATTTTATGTTGTTATAATAGCTCAACAATAAAAAACACTTCAACAGTCGATGAAACACAATTCAATACAGTCACAAAGATGACGCGAACACTTACAGCGCTCAGCATAAAATAAACTTGTAAAACAAACAACAAATATAAAAAGCGGCCAAGTACGAGTCGGACGCGCACCCGCCTGGTTCCGTACCACAGTACAACATTTAACTTTCTTACTTTACAGATTTCTATACTCTGTGAAAATTTCAAGTGTCTATCTATTACGGTTCAAAAGATAGACACCCCTGTGACAGACGGACGTACGGACAGCAGAGTCTTAGTAATAGGGTCCTATTAGCACACTTTGTGTACGAAACCCTACAGAATATCAAAGGAAATAATCGTTTAGTATAAAAAACTTGAGTTCCTCAGTTCCTCTTACCAGGTCCTGTTCATCTAGAACTGCAGAGTAAGTCTCTTGAGGCACATCGAATTTCCAGACACCGAGACCCGGTTCTTTGTAAATGTATTCTGCATCTGAAATAAGTAATTATGACACGTTATTTAATGAGGTAAGTAAGGTTAGATAGTCTCGACTAATCGTTGATGTTTTGGTCACAAACACATGCGTTGCAATGCCATCCACGAAGACGCGCCCCACTCTTCTTCCTAAACGCGATTACTGTACAGTAAAGGCTCTTACATATTGGCGCGACTTGTCGCGCGACGCGACTTTTAACAAAACAATTTCTGAGAAACTTCACGGCAGAACAATACCGGCGGCGTCGCGTCGCGCGACTTGTCGCGCCAATATGTATGTAAGAGTGTGGCGCGTTTTCGGGGATGGCACTATCTATACTTCTGAGCATGAGGTACTGGGTCGTATTCCCGGGTCACGCAAAATGTTATTGGGTTTTCGGTTAGGAATTTGTCAATAGCAGCCGGGAGTCTGGATTTGTGCCCAGTTGATAAGCTCGCCCCCTATAACATGGTATGCAGGTGAAATGTGGGTGTACAACTTCCTGCTTATAAAGGTAGACCTCTGCCTAACCTTTCGGGGTATACAAGTGTGATTATACGTTGTTTAATTACGAAATAATAGGTAAGTAGGGTGAGATAGTCTCATTAATGAAGCTCATTGAGATGCCATTAATAAAGCGTTCTCATGATGTTGCTGTTTGGGGGCTAGTAAAACAAAGGATGGAAGAATGTCTTAGAAACTTAATCATAACATCGCACCTATAATTCCAGGACCGGGCAGAGATGGGGAGTAACCTACACCCACATTGCGACAGCTATGATTTATAAATAACAAATAAATAAAAATCTTTATTGCAGACCACTTGGTCTATAAAAAACACAAAACAATTACTACAAACACACACAACAAAACACATTATACAAGTACAAGTAAAATCGGTAAACTTCGTGTTTCGTCACTCGCCGGATTTCTATTCTATCCGTTGCCCTATGCACTTGGTGCAGACCGGACGCTCTCAATCGACTTGGAAGTATACAAGAGTTGTTAATACTCTTTTAACTTAATGAACATAATAGGGAATATGCATGTAATTCAAATAAGAAGGGTCTAGTAATTTTTTTTTTTACAAACTATATTACTTCAGAATTATGCCTCAATCAATATTTTTGAACAATATTTCTTCTTGAGCGAGAAATTTAATTTTAAAACGTGCCAAAAAACTGTGGGAAATTCCAATACTTGAAAAGCGACGCGAGAGCGGATGTGACGTAACAATCTAGGACAACAATCAAAATGTCAATGTGTGCTATATGAGTGTTTGCAATTCAGTCACTCAGTTGTCAGTTTTATTGTCAATTAACACTTGTTTGTTTGTTGTCATAGTGCTCTGTGTTTGTTATCCTAGACTGTGACATCACCACGCCAAGTGCGCCAAATGGAGGGCGTTTAAATAGCCCATGTCGGTTGGATATTTTAAACATTTTTTTTAAGTACTTTAAATTGCTTTTTTGCCATCGAATATTTTTATACTACTATTTGGCGATGTAAACAACCGAATAAAAAAATTAATAAAATACATGCATATTCCCTATTTATTTAAAAAATGGGAGGAAATAGTTTAAGGAATATAGTTTTACAGCTCTATACAGTTCACACGGAAATCAAAACAAAACAACAATAAAGTTTTAGTTCTGAATTCAAATTATTATAAGTACTTACACGATAAATCTTATAATTGATGGAAATGGAAATTAGCATTCGTTTGTATTAGGAAATTGCGATGATTCCCGAGAGACATTAAGAAAAACTTTTAACAAAAAAAAAAAAACCAAGGGACTTCCAAAAAAAAATTTTTTCACTTTTTAAGTGTTTTTTTTTTTGAAGTCGGCGGTTTTTTTTTTTCTTTAAAAGTTTTTATTTTTCAATTTTTAGTTGTGGTGTCTACCCCACACAAATTCAAATACCACTATCTGCTATGTAAATAACAGTGATTGTATCAAATAAGATGTCGTCTAAATAGACTATGTGAGAAAAATACATAACTATTGAAGCTAACTCAAAAATTACTCAAGCACAGTTAATCAAATTTATATGGAACAACACGGGAAGCACCAGCTTTCAAATAAAAAGAATCATCAAAATCGGTTCACACAGTCGAAAGTACAGAGGTAACAAATATTAAAAAAAAAAAAAAAAATACAGACGAATTGCTAACCTCCTCCTTTTTTTGAAGTCGGTTTAAAAATATTATTGAAGTGTAAAAGTAATTGTATAAACCCACATTTATATCAATGCCTAACGGCCAAAAGGGAATAAGCGACATTTTTTGCGGAATCGATTTATAAAATAGAAATAATGATAAAGGCCAATAATTTTTCATAAAAAAATAAAAAAAAACCTGTTGCGGCGGCATACCTGTGATCCATTGTATAGTGAGTTGTTCTGGAAAGAAGCTGATGGTTAGTGGTACAACTTCCTCGAGCGTAAACGTCCTCAAGCCACCAGTTAAGTACGGCGATGACTCCGTGTGGCTGCTCAGTAGCGCCAGGACCAGACTGATGATTGTTTTCAGTGACTGTTAACAAACAAAAATAATTTCAGTAAATATGATTATAGGTATGTAAAGTCAGGGAAATATTTAAGCAAATTGACTACCTTAGACCAACTCAAATTTTCCGTATATTCAAATCAAAACTGTAATTCTTTGACAGTTGTATGAAATGACTATAACACGGCAAATTGACGTAGGATGTATATTGGTTTAACAATTAATTTCCCTTTGACTGTGCGTACCTAATAGATAATATACATTTAAATAAAAAGAAAAAGATATAAATTAATTTCATAGTTTTACATCCATTCCTCATCAAAGAAAGAAAGAAAAATATTTTATTTGGCACAGGAAATACAATAATTAAAAACCCGCCAAGTGCGACTCGGACTTGCGCACGAAGGGTTCCGTACCATTATCTATAAAAACGGCAAAAAAATCACGTTTGTTGTATGGGAGCCTTAAATATTCATTTTATTCTGTTTTTTAGTATTTTTTGTTATAGCGGCAACAGAAAACAGAAATACATCATCAGTGAAATTTTCAACTGTCTAACTATCACGGGTCATGAGATACAACCTGCTGACAGACGGACAGACAGACAGACGGACGGACAGCGGAGTCTTAGTAATAGGGTACCGTTTTACCCTTTGGGTACGGAACCCTAAAAAGAACATTAAAACGGCCTCTATCAAAATAGTGAAAACAAAAAAAGAAGACCTGTGCCAAGCCAAAAAGGCTCATAGCCCAGCATGATGCTATGATATTTGAAAATATAAACAAATACCACAGCGCTATCACCAGTACCGGCTTCAAAATTCCAAAACTGAAAATTGAATTCCATAGACCTACTTAACCCTAAAGTACACAATGCAGAAAAGGCTAGTTTCTGCTCATGCATACAAACAAAACAACTGTTACAGCTTACTGTTAAATTGGATGGGACAAGTACAGTCACGAGCACCTATATCACTCACTCACTTAGCAACAAGTGAGTGAGTGATATTGGTGCTCGTGCACTTAGCAACTTTTAAAAATGATTTTCTCCTACTGTATTGAATGTTATTTTATGTTATAACGAACATAGTATTTTGGAACCGATATTATTATGAAATAGGTATCATCTCAAAGTTTCAATCCACGAAAAAATGGTTATTGAATTTTGCTAAGTGTATACATATTTTTGCTCGTGACTGTACCTATATTTAAATGTCTTTGGATGGAACATTTAACATCCTCACTTGCATAAAAACAAAAGAATAACAATCATTTCAATAGCTAGGTATGTAACATGTTTACTGGTATAAGCGACATTGCATAGGAAATCGATTTAATCTGATTTACCTTATAAATATCGAAACAATGAATTTATATATTCAGTAGAATTCACAAGCAATATTATACGTCAATAACCAATGAATATTTCAATTTCAAATACCTGCATTACTTTAATGTAGTATTTGAAATTGGAATATTTCTAAGGGGTTTCACACGGCGTTTTTCTATGCGCCTTCCCGTGCGTTTGCACTGGCGAAACATTTAATACAAAACATGTTGAAATCTCTAGTTCCTGTCAAAAATTGTATGGAACATTGACAAAAAGTTGAGATTTCAACATGTTTTGTCTTGAATGTTTCGCCAGTGCAAACGCACGGTTCGATATACGTTTACGCTCTGCTAACGCAAATAATGCCACCGTCTTTTATCTTAAGCACTCTGAATCGTTCATGGCAAATGGATCTGGCAGGCCATCATTACTCAATCTGTTTGAGCGTCCGAAATTACTTCGACGTCCTAGCTTATAGCAAGTGTAGGTACCTAAGTGCAATCAGCCTTTGGAGAATGTAACCTAGCTAGTCAGTTCCATTAGAGATGTTTTGTTATTCATTTGATGATCAGTGTTTTTTTAGCAAAATAAGAACATGTTGTTAACTGGTTATAATTAAAAATCGGACTCTCGTGAATATGATTTATTTAACACTTTAAGCACACAAATGTACTGAGGCGGACTTTAAATTATGATTTTGTAATTAAATCAAGCCTAAATTTTGTTTATATTTAAACTCGCGACAATCTAAAAGTCCATTTTGACAGCTATAAAAATCCTTTGTGAAGCGATGAAAAAAAAAAACTGTTTCTTATAAACTGATTCTCGAGACATATCGATTGAACGTACTTAGAGAGTTTGTAATCGACGACTTATCTACATTGATTGAAACTGATTCTCAAGGCATAACGTTTTATTACAACGAAACGAAACGTCAAAACGGACTTCTTAGATTGTTGCGAGTTTACTGGGTATTTTTTCTAGCCAGTAGGTAGGTATAGTAAGTTCTTAACTACAGCATTATAGAAACAACGCTGAAAGGAACCATGAGCTCAACTTTAAATAAAATAAAAGTAGCATTAAAACTTATTTAAAAAGGCGTAGGTAACCCATTACAAGATATTTTTTTTAAAATACTTATTCCTTTTTTTTTCTTCTAAGTACTGTCACTTTACCTACCACATAACAATCATAGGTAGGTATACAGTTGCTAGAAGTTATCTTAAAAATCATGATCGAATAAACTGCTCTAAGTGGCCATCACCTTTTTTTTTTCAGTTTGACTTTTTATTTTCCAATCGCTTCCTTTCAGCTTTTGTCTCTAGGATCAACACACATTTTTGCAAGCCGTTGAAGTTATTTTCGGAGCAATTTTTTTTTTAAATTCTTCCTTTATTTTGTTTGGTGCGTGCATTATTTTGCTTCCACAAGGTTACGGCGATGAAATTGTACGCAAAGAACTTCCTTTAGTTAGGGCATACATTAAGATTTATTTGACTGGAACATTATTGAAATGACCAATAATGACCAAACGTGAGCAAGCAGATACATCCTGTCATTTAAAAAACATTGAACTCTTGTTCATGGAACTTAATTTAAAGAAGAAATAAAATTATTTGACTTTGATTTTTTTAACCGATTTGGTTTTTTACTTACTGGAACTGACCCTCCCTTGTCAACACGGATTACCAGAGTTAAGTTTAAATAAGGCTAAATTAAGGTTATTTTTTTTTAATCAAATTACCAAATCTTGTGAAAAACACCCATTTTTTATTTTTTTTTACTGAACTCAAGTAAATTATTTAAGTATGTAGATACATAAAGTATATAGATACTTACTATTAAATCAATGACTGTTTTAATGACAAAAATACTGCTTAATAAATAACGAAATTATTATGTACGTAACGACTAAATAAATGATTATTATGAATAATACTAGTACTTAAAAATAATCTTCAAGTTTGGACTATGAGACTCAATTATATTACCTACCTAATGCATGATAAATATTATAATGGACATTGCACCTACAATGAATGACAATTTTATAATAATGTTAATGTTTAAATACATTTTGAATTACGTAAGAATATATATCACCATATAGGTACGTATGTTACAGCAAACCTTTATGTAATAATTTTAAGAACTGACTTTCCACCTGTGACAAACAACACAGGTAGGTACGAATTTGAATTTAGTATTAAGACAGTGATCAATTATACCTCAATCAAAATCCCTTCAAAAACTTTAAATGTGGTGGATTGCCATGTTTCAGCTAGGAGAGTGCAAGAAAACCTGACAAGTAACAAATACACATTACATTTTATTTTCGACTAGCTTTCTACTGCGACTTCGCCGTCGTGGAGGTCAGAGATTATCCCTCGGGAACATAGGTACTATCGAGATATAAAGTATATCCTATGTCCTAACCCAAGTCACCATAGTTACACTGTCACGTGCGAAAACGGGGGGGGGGGGGGGGGCAACTACACGCGATGCCTCCCCCCGGGCTTCGACGAAACACCTCCCGACTTTTATTTTTATATAGGGCTTCCACGGCTTGATACACCCCCCCCCCCTCCCCTGTACCTCAGAGCGAATCATTCGCCCCTAGTGTAGACCTAAACCTAGATCCACGCTTGAACGCTGTTCAGTTATTTTATTCGTTTGTGTCAAATTGAAAAGTAATCTTTATTGTTTCGTTGAAAAACCAATATCACGATCGTCATAACGGCATTAAAATTGAATACGTCATTGTTATGTTCGTGACGATTTCCAATGGTGAACTACAAGGATTATTTGCCGGTGATAATCAGGCCTGGCCTAAATGCATCAGTTGTAAAGAAAATTACTAAATATCAATTACTTATCTATTATAAACTTGTCTAAGAAATTATTTGAAAGCCGCTCGGTAACCTCTACGCTTGCCGCGGTCAGTCCGTGGATGGATGACCGTCTTAACATACCGAGACCTCTCCATACCTCGGAAAGCACGAGCGGTCAAGGACTTTCTAATTTAAATACAGTAATTTTTGACCCGCGCTTGCCGCCTAGTCGCTTAGAGGTTAAAAAAGCCATTGGTCCCGGCTGTCATTCTTGGATCTTTGACAGTCAGAAACCCGAAAATCTGACAACCAGTCTTACCAAGGGTATAGGTTGTCGAGGTCAGATAAGCAGCCGGTTACACTGGAAACGGAACCCAACATAGTTGGGAAAAGGCTAGGCAGATTGATTGACTTATCTATGATATAACCAGCACCCTAATTGAGTAATACAGGATCAATCACAATCTGAATCGATTTGAAACAAATTACTAATCCATTGCTTCATAAGTTCGACAAAAAATCTGCTCAACTACGTAAATAGCGTCATGAATGTTGTTGAACTGTCAAATGAAACGGATTAGTTTTAATAGGTTACGAAAATAAGTTGATAGCAGGTAAATATAATTGGTACCTACTACCAATTTGGTATCTATAGTGTGCTTATGGTGAGCTTATTATGTAGGTACAATCAGAGAAATTAATTGCTAAGCAAATTGACATCCTTCGTAAATTTTCCGTGTTATAGCCATATACCTAACTGTCAAGTTGTTATTTAAATATGCCGACAATTTAAGTCATACTCATAAATTAATTTCATTGAAATTACAAAAAAAACTCAGACAAGGCGGTGGCAATGACTCAGTCACTTAGCAATTAGAATAGAAGGATACTACCGGAACCGTTTCGCACTCGTGAATAGGTATATCTGTCATGCAATGTGTTGGTAAACAAGACTTGCAAACAGACCACGATGATACACAAGCGACTAGCAGCAACAAGAGACTGCGGTCAAATTTTTCATATATAACCTAAGTATATTTTGTTCAATGCTTCGAAGCCCCCTAGCGTCAGGTTGCAGAGTGTCGCAAGGACAGGTTACGGGAATCGCACGATCTCGCACTTGTCGCACGACTGACACGGTGTTTGCGCACACCGGACGGAAGTCGGATGCGCTTCGCCTTCGTATGATAAGTGACAAGCCAAGACAAGTGCACTTAGAGACTCAATATTCACTCGATGAACAACACGACCATCTCTTTCGAACACCTACTTAAATAAAATGATCGCTTTCTGTACGTCATCCCTCGTAACAGCTGGACGCAGTCAAAAACGACAGCTCTAGGTATAAGTTCAGTGGCAGCAACGAGACGCAGACTTTTGGGCTTCTGACGATCAGTAACGACTGTCAAAGATCCACGAATGACAGCCGGGACCAACGGCTTAAATTGCTTTCCGAGACACAGAAGAGTCTCGGTATGTAAAGATGGGATCCACGGACCCACCCCAGCAAGTGTAGCTTAACCTGACGGACCGACCTGTGCAGCTGTTATGACTTCAAGATAACAATCGTGCGCATCTAAACAACGCTTGTCGTATATCAAATGAATGAGGGTAATAGGACAACTTTGCCTTAGTCTTTTATAAACAATAGCAACAACAAGGACTTCTCTGCATAGAATATCTACCTGTCTATTTTATAGAATGCCTATTTTATTCAAAGATATTTTCTTTGACTATACATTTTCTTTAGCGACGGCTCTAATCACAAATGGCATTGTTTACGACAACGTCCTAGTTATATGAATATTTTACTTAGGTATGCGTGTGCGCAAATACATAGGTAAAACTCCAATGGTTGATGGAACTAATTTGAAAAATAGTGTACTTTTGTGAAGGTTTTCCACGCTCTCAAGACTTATTAAAATATACTCTTCAATGTCAACGTTTTTATTTTATTATTTATATATACATACATAAAAAAAAATTAACACTATAAGCTATTTACAGATCTACCAAAAATATAATACATTCGAGTTTGCTAAATAAAAATAACAAAATACAGATTATATACATAAAGAAAGGGCTCATAGGGCGTCAAAAAACTCTTCCGCATCGCTGTCAGTGGGAAAAGTGCCCAAAAGGCTGGCAGCATTGCCACGTTGGATGGCAATGCTGATTCTTTGACCTAGAAATTGGCCAGCCCTCTGGTCACGTGAAGAGTCGACCAAACGCTTGGCGATGTCCCGAAATACTCGATGAGCACTTGGACCCCATGGCCCTAGTGTTTCAACCCCAAACGGCTCAAAAATATAGCTACCAATAAGGTTGTTATATTTGCGCCGTTTGAGATTTTCTGCACCTGCAGCAGCCGCCCCAGCACAGCCCGCCGTGCTAGGAAGATGGGATGGCGCGAGGGTGTCGACACAGGTTGCATCCCACACCAAAGGCCTACCCAACTTCCAAGGCATTATGGTCATTCCGTCTGGTCTCTTCCCATCGTCGCGTGCCAAGCCATTGGGTTCTAAAACAGCTGGCACCCCGGCGGTGACAAGAGCCCGACGGATGATGTCATTAATGCTTGCGTGCCGTGCCAACCGACCAGCGCTCTTACTGCAGGAAAGGCCATGGTGTCCGAGGCGGTCGACTGCTTCACCGCACTGACAGCGATGTGGGGCCCCACAAGGAGCGCCCAAACGCAGACTTGTAGCGAGCCGGAAAGTGGTGTCACCCAGCATAGTGCCTATGTTGGGTGACGGCAGCGCCTGAAGCCAGAGGCCCGACTCCCATTCTCCCACAGCCAGTAGGCGGGCACGCTCAGCAGTATTGGTGGACGTATTAATGAGGTTATTCCGTACCAACCTGCAGAGCGGCTCATCCCACTGTCTCTGGGAGAACGGGTTCTCGGGCTGCTCCGTATGTCAACGTTTGTTCTGTTATCTTAAAAATATGGTGCACAAAAGCCGCATTGTCAGTGACATTGTTTTAATTAAAAATATTCAGATTTTATTTTTAGCTACATAATGTCCACATGTATTGTTATTTAAATTACTTGGTCGCGATTGTACCTATTTCACAAAAATTTTAGTAATAAAAACTAAAACCCAACTACGATTAAAAAGTTATAAACAAGACACCACAGACAGACACATTAAAAATCCGGAGTCACACGTATTAGGGTATAAATCGAACAGATTACGCGTGACTCCGGATTTTTAATGTGTCTGTCTGTGGTGTCTTATTTATACTTTTTTAATCGTAGTTGGGTTTTAGTTTTTATTACTAAATTTTTTTATTAATTCTTTTGTGGTTATAATATATATGTATATATTTTTGGCATGTGCTCATTAAGCCCTTTCATTTGATACCCAACATGGTAAGATTAAACAATTTTTTTTAAATATGTTCCTGTCTTTATTTCCTCTAGAGGGCGCCATTTTTAATTTAATGTAACTTCACATAGCCTATAACCAGCGGACGATCAAGACGCTTCCAACGATACCTCATTTATCAAATTGTGATGAGTGGTTTAGAAGATAGGAGGGAACAGATGAACATACTTACATACATACATACATACCGGTCAAAATCATAACCCTCCCTTTTTCTTCGCCGTAGTCGGGTAAAAGTTAATGTTCGTTCATGTATTTCAAAAGGCAATTGATTGTTTTAGCTGGTTATTTATTTATTTACTTATTCATAATACTTTTAAAATATTTAAAATTGAACATTTTATAACGACATGCAGCAATAAACCTGTCACACTCTTGAGAGCACCAAAGCCTGACAATAAAATTACGAATTTTATGGGCATTTCGAGTCCATGGGCTGATTTGGACCGAAAAACTAAGCTTTATATAATTTGCCCACAGAGGAAATCAAGTATTTTTACTTGTAAAACCACTATCCAAGCAAAAATATTTTTTTCATTATCGCACAAACTAACAAAAAAATTCCTTCCAAAATCATTGACCGTGATAGTATCAATAAAATAGACTCACCATTTCACACGCGTACACGCAAGTACCGCAGGATGCGAGGTCGAGACCTCCTCAATGAATGCTAATGGTCCAATCAGTGTTCATCACTCACACACCGCATAGTTCGTTGTATGCGCACGAGTTGACGCGGAGGCGCGCAGTAACCGACTGCAGAGACCGCGAAGCTGACTAGCTGACCAGCCTCCCTATCTCCTCCAGTCACCACGCTCACCCTAAAATGCGAAGGACTGGTTCATGCATTTATTTATTTCTTACAATTTTTTTTTAAATAATTTTTATTCATAACCATAGATACAAGTCCTTCAGTCGGATACATTAATGGGTTTTAAGATAGATGTAATATTACAATAGAGATTTATATATAATAATGTTAATAAGGCACAATACGATAGTGTGGCTATCAACTATTCATAAAATTAATATTCAGTATATCAGATTAATTGTTTATAACCAAATATGTTTACGTTATTAATTTTTCACCAATACTCGAATTAAACAAAAATAAAACATACTTATTTAGCTTCCTAACTAACAAACACCCAAGTAAGTATAACAACAAGAAATAAAAACCTCATCTTTTTAAATTAAATAATAGGTATGATCCAATCAAATTATACGAATTACTATTATTATTACAGTCTTTACGCATACGCATTCAATAAAAATTAAAGTAATAAAAACTAACACCCAACTACGACTAAAAAGGTAAAAACAAGACACCACAGACACAAATTAAAAATCCGGTGTCACACGTAATCTGTTTGATTTATGCCCTAACACGTGTGACTCCGGATTTTAAATTTGTCTGTCTGTGGTGTCTTGTTTATACCTTTTTAGTCGTAGTTGGATTCTAGCTTTTATTACTTTATTTTTTTTAAATTCTTTTGGCGTTATAATATATAATTATATATTTTTGAAATGTGCTCATTAAGCCCTTTCTTTTAATACCCAAAATGGTACGATTAAACAATATTTTTTTTAAGTTCCTGACTTTGTCCTCTAGAGGGCGCCATTTTTAGCCTATAACCAGCAGACGATCAAGACGCTTCCAACGATACCTCATTTATCAAATTGTGATGAGTGGTTTAGAGGATAGGAGGGAACAGATGAACATACTTACATACATACATACCGGTCAAAATCATAACCCTCCTTTTTTCTTCGCCGTAGTCAGGTAAAAATGAATAACGAATTAGTTAATCCTTCCTTAGTAACAACTATTACCATATATTCGTACTTTTAAAAGAAAACCTATCGTTTCGCATACCTACATATTTAATTTGGTATTAGCTTTTAATTTCACGAAACATCAAAAATAAAAGATTGTACTGTAACTTTAATTAACAATGATTCTATCTGAATCATCATTTACACAATCTTTTGCATCTTAATAAAATTGAGTCCAATAAAGCATCTAGAAACATCAATTTAAAGTAAGCCACAGCTAAGCACTGGCAAATCTTGGTATCGTTGGCGGTGACGCAAGCGTGCAATGACCGGAGATCTCGTCACATGCAGTTATGTGAGCTCTTATACAAGATCCTTTCCAATATCAGAAGTAAAAACAAAACAAGAAGAGCGACCCAAATAACGAGAGTGACGCTTCGATGTGTACCAACAAAGGTGATGAAAGGTAGTGCAACTTTGCACAATTTTAGATTAGGTAAGGACTCGTTGGTCCAGTGGTCAATTCCCAGGTCTCGGGCAAAGTGTTACTGGGCTTTTCCTTCACGAATTTCTCAGTAGCAGCCCGGAGTTTGGATTGGTTTGGTTTGGATTCGTGCCGTTGATGGCAATAGACTCGCCCCCTATTACATGGGACTTAAACATAACTGGTTAAATGTAGGTTTACTATAGGTACACGTCTGCCTAATCCTTTGAGGATTAATCTGAGATTAATCGGGGATCCTGAATCCCCCAAACTAGAAACATGGTTTTATAGTCGTCATAAAAAAGAGGACTAGGTAATATAGGTATAATTATCTAGCTTTGCCTCACAATTGACTTGTAATGACGCAACAGGTAGAGTAGGTAGGATGCGCGCTTGTTTAGACGTAGGTTACTCGTGACTTGAAGATTCCCAAGTTAACCAGCACCCCGATTACGTAGTACAGTTTCAATCACAATCCGAAGGATATTGAAGGAAATTGCTAAACAACATAAATGTTGCAATCGTTAAATTGTCAAATTGAAAGCCATTGCCATTGTAGGTACTTACCGTTAGGCTATCAGGAAACACAGATTGAGGAGTTCCATTCCTTAGCGGTACAATATAAAAAATATACTTCCCATCTCAAATGTAGCTATACTTCTTATATTTTCTTGTATTGCAACTTTAATTTTCGCCGAAACATTACCATAACGACCTTCACGTTATTATAACCAAAATGTCTCCATTTCTTTGTAAATCCGGTTTCGTCTTCATCTTCGAAGAGGTATTTTGTGGAAATAAAAGTTCATTGGATTCCTGAGTTAAGCAGATTTGGTATTTTTATTTTTGTTTCAGGGTGTCATGTCCAGGGGCTCGACAGATTCGATAACTGTGGTTTTGTGATCAGTATTTTTACGATTATGATCACCAGATCCAGTTTACAATACCTAATAGTGTTAGGTTAATTATTTCCTAGTATGGTCGGGTAAGTAACTTACGTCACATGGCCCTTCTGACTGTAAGTATTTTTTTATGAATTATTGAGGACCAAGTTCCTATTGGTAAACCGAGACATTGGAGCACTAGGTTCACCAAAATGCCTAATTACCAGCCTTGCAAAGAGATTTGGGATCATAATAAAACAACCTACTTACGATATATTATTAAAAAAGGAGAATGCGATTGCTCATCTCCTTGACATTCAACCTTTTACGAAATTAACTGTATAAAAGCTGTTACTGCCGTTAGTCTATTTTGATAGTTTAGATAAACAATAAATTCTCTTAGTAAAATAAAATGAAAACATTACAATCCTTTTTGGGCAGTCGTGTTATTAGGAAGAACTCGTGACTAAGTAATAACTGCCGCACGGGTCGATCCACCAGGTTAAGCTACGCTTGCCGGGATTGGTCCGTAGATGGATGACTATTTTTAGATACCAAGACTCCTCCGTGACTCGGAAAGCACGTCAAGCCGTTGATCTCAGCTGTTATTAGTGGATCTTTGGCAGAGGTCAGATATGCAGTCGCTCTATGTAAAATACTGGTATTCAGCTGCATCCGGTTAGACTGAAAGCCGACCCCAACATAGTTGAGAAAGGCTAGGCAGATTGATACTTATTATAATTTGTTTGAATACTAAATGTATTCAATTATTACATAAATATTATAAATTATTTTAATATTTTAATAATATTTCTTTTTTACAATACCTATAGCAATAAAAATGCACGTGTGTGGAACTGTAAGTACCTAACAGCTTGAAATAAAATAAAAATGTTTTATTTAATCTTAATTATGGACGCATTCAATATTATAAGCGGCTAACATGCGTAACTTACGTAAAATATTTGTTATAATATACAATAATAGCTAAACTTAGAAAAAAGCAAAAGGAGTAATGTAAGGATCATAGCAGATGTCGTTAATCTGTAGTTTCTGCCTACCCCCATGGGAAGAAAGCTTGAGTTATATATGTACATGTATTTAAACGTACTTCTGCGCCTGATTCGGGTCATACTTTAGAAAAACCATCGGAAATAAGTGAGTAGTTATATAGCTACGTAAGTTTGGAGACAGCCTGGGTGCACGTACTTACAGAGTACACCTGGATGCACTCAGCTCTACGCACTTTCACTGACGTTCCTGACTGACCTTTTAGCAAGCAAGCCCCTCAGAATATGTGAAACTCTCGTAAAACTTATTTTGAAATAGCTATTAATTTATTGAAATTAAACTGAGAATCACCACTTTTTGAACGTCAAAATTACATACGACAGTCCCCCAAAACGCCCACCCTTCAACACTTCCTAGATCTTTACCTGGGATGAAGAAGTAGCGCAACAAACTCCCCAGCAGCACAACGGGTTTAGTCGACGGAAGCGTAGACAAAATGACAGATAAACAATTACAATCTGTCATTTTATCTATTCTTCCGTCGACAAAACCCGTTTCTACGGTGCTCATGCTACGCGTGCAGTTAGAAAACTTGATTCTATATGTAAAATAGTAAATAAGCCTTCTCCGTTTTAACTATTCATACTTATATTTAAGTAGGTATTTCCTGATTTCTTAAGGCATTCTCAAATCAAAATCAAATCAAATCATTTATTCGCATAGAATGTAGGTATAGTACAAAAAAGTTGTTATAAAAAATATAGGGAGCCGGGTGCATTTTGCCTGAGTTTTGGCATGCAAAATTTAAAAAATAATGTCAATACAAAATTATGAAATAGATAATAAATTAATAAGTCATTTTAACAGGTCCAGATCATGCATAAAATTGTTACGGATAATAATGTCAAACTGTTGAGATGTCAAACATGGGGTCATTAAAAAAATCGCTAATGGAATAATAACATTTCTGTATCAAAAAAGCCTTGAGTTTATTTTTTAATTGTTGAAGGGTGTCACTTTTTATGCTGTCCGGTAGTTTATTAAATATTATTGGACCCATGCAGAAAATACTTTTTCTAAGTAGTGCTGTTTTATAGCCACCGGCAGTTAAGAGGTTTTTGTATTGACTTCTCACGGGACCTTTCTTGGTGTCCGAGACCATAACAAACAAATTTTTATTTCTTTTTACAAAATCGACAAGCTATGTATCAGGTCGTTGACTCATTTTGCCCTCGGTCTCCCTACGCTGCTTCAGCTCCTTGACTTTCATCTCAGCCTCCATTCTGACAGGTATCTATCTGGCTAGTGCTACTCCATCTGCTGTCTTCTTATTCCATCCATTTACCCATGTTTAAATTAGCCTCGATATCAAAATTTCACCGTCATTATCTATTTGAGACTTGAGTAAACTGACTCGTTCAAACTTGAGCATCGATACTGGCCAGAATCAGCAATGCCTTAATTAAGAGGAGAGTAAGATTGTAATTTATAAATTAAAACATCACTCACAGATATTATGAACATAGTTATTTGTTATCATTAAAATGTTAATTTGACCGAGATTCTAGATAATGTACTAGATACGAAGTACCTATACAAAAACAATCCTACTATACCAAATGGGAGTTTGTATGTTTGTTACTCAATCAAAACGGCTGAACAGATTTGGCTGAAATTTGGACAACGACCAGGGGGTCAAGTCTACTAATTTACAAAAGTGTCAATTGTTTCGCAATTATGAGTTTTTGACAGATTTTGTATGGCAAATCTGTCAAAAACTCATCATTGTAAGACCATTGCCACTTTTGTAAATTAGTAGACTTGACCCCCTGGCTTAGGACACGGGAATACTTTTTTTTCGGCGAAGCCGCGAACAAATGCTACTATATTATAATTCGCTTTCTTATTTGTATAATCGAGAGCAATCAGCGGTTCACGGATGTTGCTACATTAGTATTTCTATATTTATAGCTTTGGAAACTCCTTGCTATTTTAGCCACGAAACCCACCCAATAAAAATCGGAGGTCGCAACGATTAACTTCGTAGTACTAGTGGTACAAACTGTACATAGGCAGCCATACCTATAACAAAACTAATTAGGTGGTAATTTTTTAGAAACGTTAGGTCGATCAAAGAATAAATGCTAACAAATTAAAATGTGCTCGTTTCTCTTGTACAATTAAGTACACACGGCTACACATCAAGCTATACATTTCCCGTTAATGCTGATCTCGCATTGCATAGGATTTCCGTACAATACGAGGTCAGCTTATGCTGGAAATGTATAGCTTGATGTGTAGCCATGTGTACATACATGCACCGTTTGCACTGTGTTTTCGTTTGGAACTACACAAAACATTAGCTAGAAGTTAATGGTTGTTAAATATTTACTACAAATTGTTACTAGTAACATGGGTACCTACGTATTGAATGTTTCGTGCCTAGAAGTACAATTCACTATAGCAAGTAATTTTGGTTGCACAATACATATTGGTGTTCGTTAACCTCTCTGCTAACTAAGTTAATTATGCTTGTAATAGTGAGTTCACGTTTACAATGCAGGATGCGAGGTTCCTAACTGCGGACTCACGACCCCTCGTTTTTACCTATATCCGACAACGCCATAGTCTATTGCCCGTTGTACCGTATGCACCATTAGCTTGCACCATCAATGGTGCAGAGGACACTAATTAGTTTCGTTTGCACCATTAATGGTGCAAATGAAACTGCATTGATAGTATGGTCTCATCTGCACCATTGAGAATGGTACAAACGAAACCGCATTGATAGTATGGTCTCATCTGCACCATTCAGATGACACTATACTTACTATCAATCAGACCTAGGAAGCACCGAGGATAAAAACTTTGTAGTGCCGGTTGCTTACATACTTTTGGGAAATAAAAAAAAAGGTAACATATATTCTAATGTTGGAAATGATTAAGTCGCAAATTCCAGAATGGAACCCTTCTAAATTTATATCGGACTACGAACAATCGTTTATCGGTGCCGTAAAAAGTGTGTTTCCTTTATCAAAGCATCATGGATGTTATTACCATTTCCAAAACTAATTATGGAGGAAAGCAAAACGTCTTAATTTAACGAAGTCTAACAAAATTAAAAACGTAATAAATATATATTGCATGTACAAACGCAATTAATTAATGGCGACATTAGTGTGTCGTTATTTTTAGAAAAGTTAAGGTAGGTAGTGTTCTTGTTAAAGTTGCCATTTTAAATTTTAGGCAACAATGAAATATCAGTGGTGTCATTATTTTTATATTATTACATGAAGTAGTTGTGGAATTTATTTGTAAAACATATTATTGTTGTTGCTTTTTGGTTGTTTACATATTTATATTAAAAAGTGGTTCCGCACACAAATAAAATGTGACCAATTATTTGTTTTTATTTTACCTATGACTAGGATAGTATGGTGAAATAGTTTTATTAATATTCATGGTGCAAACGAAACTAATTAGTCTCCTCTGCACCATTGATGGTGCAGGTCAATGGTGCATACGGTACAACGGGGTCTATTGGCGTTCTGCTTTTGGGATAACAATCAAACAAACAACCCGGCCTAACGCAGACTCATGTCCAACAAGGGGCAAACGCGGATCCACCGTTGTGGGCACGGTGGGCATGCCCACAACTCTAATTGCGGTCGATAAGCTGATTTACACAGGACACACCAAAGGAGAGTGGGCAAAAGTGATCCATGGTCTTATCAATATGATTTTTATATTTAACTAGCTGATGCCCGCATGGTTGTCCATTGGTGAAAACAGCATGAAAATCGGTGCAGTAGTTTTTGAGTTTATCGCGAACAGACCGACAGACAGACGCGGCGGAGGGCTTTGTTTTATAATATGTAAGGATGTGTCGATCGTGAGCGACTCCTAATCCAACGTAACCACAACCTTTTTAGAGGGTTGGATCCGCTCCTGCAGTGGGCTGGATATTGAAGTCTTCCGTTTTTCGCCATCCAAAGCCAGCTAAGTAAGTATAAGCAACCGCCTTTTAGGTAAGATCGTCGTCGGTCCGTCTAGTTACGCTACACCTTCTCATAAAACAAGCTTACCGTTTCGCTGTCGCCACCAGACTAGAAACATATTTTGTTATTTGTATTTGGTGTTTCACGAACTGTGTCCAAATAAACGTTATTCTTTCTTTTCTTTCTTTAGACTAGTCTCCACTAAAGAACTCAACTGGTCCAACGACCATACATAGATCACCAGTCCGTGTTGGGCAATAGTTACATATGACATAACGCGTCGACTGTTATTTTTTTATTCGTAGATAAATATTATTAACAAATTAGCAGTGATCATCCATTTTGGTAGAAGGTAAGACGTTAACGATTGTGAGATACAGACAGAACAAATCGTACTCGTAGTTTTTCCATCTCGGGAAATGGTTTCATCACGAGAAGATCTGCTTGATCAAAAAGTACCCACCTTTCAGAATGGTGTCCCTCTAATGCCGAGATCCGACGGTTGGCGATTTTGCGGACGGACACCGACGAGCCCGGACGACGGACCGTGGGAAGGTGTATGTGCGGGGTATCGCAGACATCGGGAGGACCTCGGTGCGCGGTCTGTGGTCGTCTGCTGTGCGTGTCCGTCAGCAATATTGCCGATCGTGGAATTCCACCAAAAGATGCTGCGACCAATAGTGATTAAGTGAAAGGAGACGAGAAGGGCCATCTCCGTTACGCAATAGAACACAATAGTGCAGCATGACCGGCGCAGACGCAACCGCTATGAAAACGTACTTAACCGATAATTATTTGGCGTGTTTCTATAATTATCTTGTCATTATTTTGGAGTGTCGCTTACGGTGTCTGCTTTTAATAAATGCCATCTATTTCAATAGAGACGTTGTGCCATCGATATGTGATACTTCCTCAAAAAATTTATTCTTACAAGCAATGACGATTAGCTAACCACGCAAACGAATAGACTCAATACCCATCTATCAGAATGGTCTCTTTGACTCTTCTTTTACAGGTTACATTTACGGCTAGAACCATAGGTACCTACTACTTACTACAACGTAACTAATGTTGTAGGTAGGTACCATATCAGCAATAATTTACCAAATTATGATTGCTACCAAATTAAATGTTTACAAACTGGCAGTAATCGTGAATCTGACATTTAAAAAAGTATTATTATTAATTTTAAAAGCTATATTTATTAATATTTATGATTTACGACATCATAGCACGCTTCCAATGTTACCTATTTTCAATCTTGTCTTGTAGGTATTCCAGTTCAGAACTAAATCGATTGAAATAAATCTAGTAGGTAGATTACGAGTGACATTTTTGGGTCGAGATATGATGAATGGCTTCAATGTCGCGTTTAAAAAACATAAAACAATGCGGATCTACTGGCCCAGTTTTATGGTAAAAAATCTAGATTGTGACGACGTACACAGCGGCAGACTGGACTGGTTTGGTTTTAATTGCAGTGCCCATACATGCTTTATAATACTTACTTAGGAACAATGCAAATGAATCGTGAAGTTTTAATGCTGCTTTGGTTTACTGGACGATACTGCAAAACTTTTGAAAATGGAGTGCTAGGATTCAAATACTCGCTGAAGTAGCTAGCTAGTAGTCTTCACGGCCCAATACGACCACTGCTGGACTCATGAAAAGTCAGGTATATCAGCAACTTCTTTGGCGTGTAGGTAATTTCAGAGTTGCAGTTCAACTATTTTACTATCAGCACATATTTATCTAGATACTTTGCATATGATGCTATAATTTCGCACTGAAGCCGCAATAAAAAGATAATTAATCGTAATGTTATGCGGGATAGTGTGGGTTATAGCGTTTATGACTGACCTCAGTCTATAAGTGAGTAGTCCTCAATAAACCTCATGTGTCAAGGTACAAGTAATGTAACTGTAAAGTATGATCATCGGTAGTCGGCAGGCGGTAGTAGATATTGTCTAGTCCAGTAAGATACCTACTTACACTACACACACGTTGTTGCTACTGTGGCGGTATCTACATCGCTACATGCGAACTACGCAACACACTGACGTCACGCAAAATCCTACATCTCGCAAAGAGAGTTTACCGCGCGATCAGTATATACTTATAACTTCCAGACATCGATCGTCGAGCAGTTGCCCACGAGACACAACACCCGTCTGGTCGGAGGATCCTCCCTTTTCTGTCTTAACTTTTACTATCTTCGGGCTAATCGTCTCAAAGCAGCAATGATAGCCTAGTGGTGTGATCGTCGGATTGCCAAGTAATAGGTTTGAACCCAAGCAACGCACCTCTGAGTTTTCGGAGGCCTGTGTCCCAGCAGTGGGAGCATTATAGGCTGATTACGATGATGATGACGGAAAGCTATTTGCAAAATGGATGAAGCCGATTAGTCATCGAACAGACACCAATCACCATACTACACCAGGCTGCTTTTGCGTAGTGCTAATTATGATTGAAGCTTACAACGCCACATATCACGTCGATTTGTCTATCAATATCCACACGGTAATTTAACTATAAATTATTTTAGATAACTTACCATACGATTGACCGTTAAGGAACTTCTTAAAAAGTTATACCACTTTGCAGTGAACGGAAGCATCATAAAATATAAATAATAAATCGTGTTGGCCACTGTGTTATAAAGACGGCATAAATTACCATAATCGTGAAGATGACTCGGAAGTGGCAGTCGGACACAATAGATGTTTATATGTTGTGATTCAATTTGTTGTTCCGATGATCTGCTGACCTAATACCAGTGGTTTATGAGAGTTATGAGAAGGAATTGTGTAAGAGATTGAATACGGAAGTAGAACAAAAAATTGTATATTAGTTCAGCGTTCTGGAGGGTACCAGCGGGCAATTCTCAAATTTTTAAGAACGTTCTCATTGGCATCTCATTCGCAATCTGTCAAAAATACCATCAACTTACCAACATTTTTGACAAGTTTGACAGATAGCGACTTGAATGTGAACGTTTTTTAAGTAAGACAATTGGCCCTCTGGTTAGGATAGGCCAATATTTGACAGGGGCATGCTCTTGGCCTGCATCTCACCTGATGGTAAGTGATGATCAGGCCAAAGGTAAAAGCGATTTTCACCCGTAACCCTCAATCACAGAGGAACTATGCTCTAAAACAGTTGCCTTTGCACACTTCACGTACGGCCCCTGTTTTGTTTCTGTTTATTTCAAAGCACGACTTTGTGAGTATGAGACCGTAAAGGTCAAATTGGGATGTCAATTCTATATGAACCTAGAAACGAAAGTATATATGCTTAAGCTACATGCTTAGAGAAAGTTGTACTAAGAAACTGGTAATACAAGGAAGCTAATCAAAAGTCGTTTGGTAATAGGTAACTGAAATGCCTCAGTTCAATAAATAAAGAAAGTAGTCGTTTAAAATAAAAATCTGAACTTTACAAAATAATTTATTGGACACATCTTTAAAATTCAGGACACAGAATTGTACAGAAGGCGCACTCTGAAGCTACAAGTACGCGGCGAGCTCGCCTTGTCGGACCAATTCAGTGAGCGTAACGTAGTTAGAAGATATATAAGAGTTAGGCAATAGAAAGAGAGGCAACTACTAGGTGAATATAACTGTAGGCAATCAGCGCTGTGAGACCTGAGTTGCACTTTATTGTGACGTAGCAAGAGCCGCTTTTTATTTAAATGATTTTGCGAAGTGAACCATCTGTACTAATCTGTGCTTAGGTATCTGATACGTATTTAAACAGCATAAATAGATAAAACATCTCTACTAACAGCAGCTGTTATTGAAATGTTATTTAAACATTGTTATAAATAGCGGCTCTTGTTATGTTATTAAGAATACATCTTTGTTGACTTACAGGAATACGTCTCCTCAATTGGAAATGTAGAAAATCCAACTGTTTACGTTGTACTATATCTTATTTTTTCTTTGATTATGATATGATACATATTCAAAGCGTACAATCAGACTATTATTTAATACGTATACAATAGGTACATTATTATGTAAGTAGGCACTAGAAGCCCCAGTCTTCCAGCTTGAGACAACGCGTCCAGTAATTATCCATCGCGTTGTATCTGTGTAGGTTCACTCCAGTCAAACTGTGAGCCTCATCGGGGTATGACTGCAAACAAAACAGATCGTTTCAAACGACATCCTTTAAACAACTGCTACAGATGATGCATTTTACGAACGCGCCTCAGTCATGCCAATTTATATCTTATTACTTTGACATAAAAGTAACATAACGCGCGGTTGTGATGTGCAGTTGCTGACAGCCAAGCCACTTGTCAAGCTCATAAGAATAAATGATCAACATTCTGCTAATAAGAACAAAGTTTTTGTTAGCAAGGTGGGCCTAGCCTGCACTGCGATTTGACGGGGTCCGGCAGGACCGATGCCTGCCAGGGTTGTGGGAAAGTCCGAAAGGGATACTGGGACCTTGGCAACAGGCAAATGAAGGAACACGGGTAGGTTTTAGTCAGTAAAAGTCTGACACGCCCTTCCGCTCCGCCCAGAGCGGGAGAAGTAATTGGATGATTTCCCACCCTCAAAAAAAAAAAAAAAAGCCTGCACTGCGATTAAAAATCGCGCGAAATTATTACCGCAATTCTGTAACACACGGTATCTTATGTAACTACACGCACTGGCGATTTAAAACTAGCGCTCGTTGCAATGCCGTACTATGAATATAAACCGCGCGAATAATAATAGCGCGAATAAAATTCGCAGTGCGGGCTAGGAGGACCCTTGTATGTGCGCAGCCACCTAAAGGCCTACTTTTAGGTGGCTGCGCTCATACCAGGGTTAAAGAACGTATATTATGTGTGGGTCTTAGCTTTCTATGACAACTTTTTCTAGAAGCCAGCTAGTTTAGTTAGTAGTCACCGTGGTCTTTCTCACTCGCTTTTCTAGCCTGGTACAGTACGACACAACTTAGATGTAGCATTTGCATTCATCCATTTCCATTTTACAAATCGCACCAACGCTCAAATAGTGTCACAACTCAAAAATATGTAAATCTTTTTTATTGTACCATTCGTTTCAGAAAACTTCAAAATCTTATCTCAGATAGTGTCATACTTATGGTTTAAATATTTATCCCTAGATGGCACTAGCGTCCTTATAATTTTAAATGAAAGTTTCTTTGGAAAGTTAAATTTCAAACACCTTTTTCTCGAAAGTTTGATTTTTTGACTTACGACACTATTTTAGCGGAGGTGCGAAATGTATTTGGATACATGACTTTACAAGTTATTGCATTTGCGTAAAGATCATTTTCATCTAATGCAGTAATAAAGTTTGGAGATTTTGAAGGCACACTCAGTTCGGATGGTGATCGGTTTTACGAATTTTGCCGATGCTACATCTAATTTGTGTCGTACTTTAAGATGGTCAAACGAATTTTCTTAGCCATCGAGTAAACATCTGTGGCTCTATCTGTTGCTATACAAGTTTTTTACATTACGAACATGGAAAGTTATAATTTTGGACAGAGCTGTAGGTACCAGTGGACCATTGGTACTCACCATCTGTTCAAACGGAATATCAGCCTGCTGCAGCGCTGTCATCAGCTTAGCCGCGTTCTGGAAGTGCACGTTGTCGTCAGCATTGCCGTGCATGAGGTAGAAGTCATGGCCGCGGAGCTTCTCAGCTAGGAGGGTGACGTCACCGTCTTGGTAACCCTTCAAATTGTCCTCAGGGGTAGGGAGACCCATGTAGCGCTCTGTGTACATTGTGTCTGGGGGAAGAGAGATTGGCAGAATGTATGGACCTATCTAATTTTATTTGCATTTGTTGAATAAAATCTCTAGGAAAAAAATATATTTGGGGAAAAAATTAACGTTGCAATTCTAGGCGAAGATGGCAAGATGAACTAAAAGACTTCACGAAACGTTCTGCCACAGCAGCAATGGAAAAGTATGAGCTACGGTAGTTGTAATATGTAATTACTAGCCTCTGCCCGCGACGTCGTAGGCGTGGAAGTCGTAAAATACACAAAAGAATCAATCAATCTGCCTAGCCTTTTCCCAACTATGTTGGGGTCGGCTGCCAGTCTAAACGGATGCAGCTAAATACCAGTATTTTACATGAAGCGACTGCCTATCTGACCTCCACAACCCAGTAACTGGGTAATACGATACCCCTTGGTAACACTGGTAATCACTGGTTGTCAGACTTTCGGGCTTCTGACGACCCGTAACGACTGTCAAAGATCCACGAATGACAGCCGGGACCAACGGCTTAACGTGCTTTCCGTGGCACGGAGGATTCTCGATATGTAAAGATGGTCACCCATCCACGGACCAACCCCGGCAAGCGTAGCTTAACCTAATGGATCGACCCGTGCGGCTGTTATTACTTAGCCACGAGCTTGAAGCACGAAGCACGAAGTCGTAAGATACACGATATACTAAAATAACAGCCACATTTTTTTTAAAACTTCGTCAGTCCGCGACCCACCCCGTCGCAGCGCATCCGGGCCCGAGCTGTTACTTAGTTTTCGCCTAATTGTACTTTTAATAGATCTTATTCATCTCAGTTTGCCAAATTGAATTTAAAGAAGCACTGTTATGTAAAATGATCAAGTTTTGCACTCCTATAACAATTTCGAACATGTATGCAAATATCTGTCGAAAGTGTCACTTGAATATTACACGAATTTATTATGAAAGTATATTTTTATAAATTAAGTAAGTATTATTTTGATTTTAAAAACAAAAACTAATTTAAAAAATTAAAAACCCGTCTGCAAAAACACATAACTGAAAAGAGAAAACAAGCATTATTTTGGTTCAAAATTCTATAAATTATATTGCTTGTTTTTTTTTTTCAAATTATTTTTTTTATTTTCAGCTTTTTAGTTTTTTATTATATCTGATTCCAAATTACATTTAAACCCTTCATTATGATAACCCACTCGATAGGTTCGGGAGTAAGATATCGCCAATAATCCGCCTATTTTTTAAATAAATTATACTTATAATTTTAATATACCCAGTGACACTTGCGCATTATAGCGGAATCTAACGACATTATCCTTCATTAAAATCGGTTCAGCCGTTTAGTAGTTACGATACCAGAGACGGACATACACACCATACATAGGTACATACATACAGGTCAAACACATAACCCCCCTTTTGTGGCTTCGCCATAGTTGGGAAACAGTTAATTTCCTAATTAATGTTTTTTTCCCAAAAATAAGACAATGGTGGACACCAATTGTCATATTTTTGGACAACAACGGTCATAAAATATTCCTACGAAACACGACGTAAAGTGCTGTCCAAGCCAGGTACCAACATTCCCCAATCCTAAAAAAATATTATCAACTCTAAAACGTACTGTAATAAAGCCAAGAGGTGACAGGTGCTCCAGACACACCACACTGGAACATCTTCTCGTCATCCTTCAGCAATGTCAACAGGGTGGCGTAGCCGCCGTAACTGTGGCCCCAAATACCGACTCTGGTACGGTCCATGAACGGATACCGATCTAGCACCTGTCTGTGAACAATTGAGATAATGAAGACCGTGCAGATCAAGCAAAGCAAGCGCAGTTAGGTACTTACTGGTTTTTGTATAATAGATCAAAACTAATATTTAAATAAATGATCTAACCTAATCGACCGAGCGCTGGACGCAGAGTGCGCCACTCTGCGTCCAGCGCTCGGTGTGGCAACACATCGTGTTCTGGTTTGCGATTGGTCAATCGTCATCCTGAGGCTGCCTCGTTGAGAGGTGAAACACATGTCGATTTCTTACAGGGTTTTCTATGACTCTTGAAGAATAGTAAAGCGGAATAGGTTACTAAATATATCTACGTCTATTGTATTTCATCAAGTGAATGAAACCAGCATGCTTTTTGTCGACGGAAGAATAGACAAAATGACATTGCGATTGTTTAGCTGTCATTTTCTCTTTTCCGTCGACAAAACTCGTTTCTACGGTGGTCATGTTACGCGTGCAGTATCTATATTCTTCTGGGATCAACTGTGATCAGTTTTGGGGTACAGCCTAAAGCGTATGTGGTGCAAAATGAGGTAAAATAGTTATTTGGCATATCGTATTCTAGACACTAGGGTCACAATTAACAGTACTGTTGCGTAATGAGGAGTATTAAAACACGAGTAGTCATAGATAATATCACATCATCATAATCATCAATGTCATTATTTCTATGATCATAGATATGATAGTGTAAGTACCTTGATGATATTAACTTCTTGGATTTGCCCTGTATCATATAGGTAAAAAAATTAGTTTTTATCATTATTTTGTTAGAGAAAAACTGTTATAAATTATAATATAATTCTATTTTGAATTTCGGTATTGTGTTTATGAAGTATGTCAATTTATACTCATGTTATGTCAATTCGAATTTCTACATCTATATCTGTAATTTTTGTGGTATACATAATAAAGAGTATTCTATTTTACATTATGAGAGGAAATAAACATTCTTATAACAATAAGTCTAACGAAAATTTAAATACTAATAGCAATTTTTCACAAAAGCACCACTGAGATTGCAGTCGGCCTCGTGTTTATAATAAAACTTTTATGACTTGGTTTGAATTCATAGGTTTACTGAACTCTGTAGCATCAATCGTTATGCAACAAAGTTCGATGTGCAGAAGTGTTGCACAATATTTATGCAACACTTGAACAATGCCTGTCATAAGAATTTTAAGTTTTTTGGTTTTCATGTAAAGATGCAGTCGAGAACCCATTGTTTCGCATAATACATGGTAAAGGTGACTAAGAGTGCCTTTCCACCAGAGATGTGCTATGGATGTGTTTGACATACACCAATAATATTCACTGGTCCCATATTGGTCCACATAGCCAATGAATATGATTGGTGGATATCAAAGTGTGGTGGGTGAACCCAGCCCAGCACCCTAATAATACACCGTAACACACACTTTCAATCACAATCTGAATGATTTTCGAGCAGTTGCTAAACTGTCAAAATGAAAGCCATTGCTACTGTTAGCGTGTTACGCAATTACCCTCCAGAGGGCGAAAACGGCCACATTAGCAATTCCTCTAAAAGCAATTCATTTCACGCACAATGGTCCACCTTAAGGACTAAGTGCGGAAACCAAACATATAACATAGTAGCAATTCATTTTCTGAATTTCCAGCTGTCATTAGCAATTCCTCTAATGTTACACAAAAGCAATTCATAATGTGTGGACCATTTTACGAATCTCCATAGAAAACTGTCAAACAGATGAATTATTTCGTAATATGAATCACACGCAGATCATAATATGAACTGTCAGTTTGTGACATTTTAGGATGCTTCATAATATTTTCCTACTATATTCTGCCAAACTGGCTGTTTTAAGCCTCCAGAAGACGTAACATACTGGCGAAATGTGGGTATACTAAACAACGTAGTCAGAGAAAACAAGTGCTCAGCTATATCACAGTATAATAACTTCATAGAAAACGGCCGAAACGACGCGCTTCGAAATCTTAGTGTTTATCAGTAGGTGCGCAACAGTATTGCGAACGGGGCAGCTACGCACGGACGCAGAAGATTTACCTACCGAGCGGCCATAGGTAATTATTAAAGGGTCACTGGCGAGTAATAATACTGTTACTTTTTTATACTGTGGCTATATCATCTCGTGTATCTGTATCTGCAGTAAGAAAGGAAACTCTTTTTCCTGTATTATCAAACAAAGCGATGTAATCAAGCCTGAGAAAATATCTTTCTTTTACTAATAGTGCGCGAATGTATTACATAAAACCGCTATAGAGGAAGGAATTATAAATTACATAAATAAAAACATTACGGTCTACTAATTTATTCATTTAGGTCAATGGAGGATATTCATTCGGTAATCGAACCGGTTTCTTTGATACCAATATTATCATTTATTACATAAGATTTCGAGAGATCCTGACATAATCGATTTATTTTAATCACTACGGTGTTTCTAGCTGGTTTTGTCTACAGGAAATGAGGAACTGGTGAAACTTGCATCTCAATTTTTCTGATACAAGCCCGATGGAATTTCCCATCGGCAAAAATGACGAACTGACATACAAACTACACTTCATTTGAAATAAGATTAGACATTCAAACAAACCTTTTTACAGTCCTTTCAACCGATTTTGACTTCTATACTGTACAAAATATCAACTGTCTAATGCAGCTACCATTTGTCATGCCACCAGCGCAATAGAAGTCAAAATCGGTTGAACGGACTGTAAAAAAGGTTTATTTAAATGTCTAATCTTATTTCAAATGGAGTATAAGTGGGGTATTTATTAACCACTTTAGGGAATAAATGTTCAAAAATTCTTCCATAGTTCTCACTTTCGCTACATAAAGAACTCTTGAGCAAAATTACATATATGGCGCCTCTTTTAAACTCGCCTTGGAAGCTCTTGGCCTTCATCTCACCTGATGGTAAGTGACGATGAGGCCGAAGGTGGAAACAAGCTTCACCCGGTCTCCTCAACCACAAAGGCACTGGCTATCTTACCTCTAACTGCCGAAACACAACAATGCTGTTACCATTGTTGCTATGGCGACAGACTTAGATATGATGGTGGTAGCTAGCCAGGCGGACTTGGAACAAGACCTAACACCAACCAAAGCGAGCAGAAAACGTTGCCCTTGCTGGGAATCGAACCCGGAAAATCTGGGTCAGAGACAGATGGTCTCACCACAGAAACGGTTATCTTCTTCTTTTCGTGTGGTTAGTGACTAATCTGGTGTCAGAGTTTCAAAGCCGCCCATGGGCCTCTGACTTGGCTTCACGTGCCGTCATGTCGCCTATCTCTCTGGTATCCCGGTTTCCTCACGATGT
Source organism: Lithophane leautieri (assembly GCA_949152455.1). Taxonomy (NCBI): domain Eukaryota; kingdom Metazoa; phylum Arthropoda; class Insecta; order Lepidoptera; family Noctuidae; genus Lithophane; species Lithophane leautieri. The sequence continues at coordinate 7,217,006 of OX424462.1, read as the reverse complement.
TTTCCTTCACCGTTTTTAAAGCAAGTGATAATTAGACAATATGCACATGAACCCAAAAAGACAGAGGTACGTGGCTTGGGTTCGAACTCGAGACCTTTGACTTGGCAGTACGTCGGTCACACCACTAGGCTATCACTACTTATAGATTTATAAATATTGGAAATCACTACTTATAGATTTGTAAATATTGTAAATATTCGTATGCCGCTTTTAGCGGCGGATGTGTTCGCAACATAACCTTATTATTCATCTTTGTACAGTCACGAGCACTAATATGAATACACGTAGCAACTGATAAAGTAATTTTCTCCTACTGTATTGATTGTAACTTTATGATAATACGAACATAGTATTTTGGAACCTCTATTATTATGAAATGGGTATTATCTCAAAGTTACAATCGTAATTCCACGCGAAAATCGTTATTGAATTTTGCTGAGTGAATACATATTTTTGCTCGTGACTGTACATACCATATCCTACGAATAAATGTCTTTGTCTTTGTCTTCGTCTTTGACGACGGTAATGATGATGCTATTTACCTGAGTATAACGAAGTGGTCTTCCACCTCCACAGTTCCCAGCGCGTTGTTGAGCGAGTAGAGGATCTCTTGGCCCTTGAGGCCGGAGCCGCGGCCGTCGGCTAACATGTAGATAATGTTGCGGTGCGTCGTCAGGTAAGCGTGGTAGCCTGTTAGTTAGAAGTTTATTAGATCGTGTATATAGAGGTATAGATCTTCTTAAAACTATTGGTATAATTTCTCCTTCGATATATTGCGCTTGGGGAGCAAAAGCATCAAATTCATGTTAAGTCTCATCCCACCACATACGGGCGCGACGCGACTGGTGGAACAATTTCTATGAAAATTTCACGGAAATTGTTCTACCGTTGTCGCGTCGTGCCTATCTGCGGGAGCCTTTAAGCTATGCCAGTTTTACAAGTCTAGTTTTTTTATTTTCAACATGAAGCTCTGAAAGCAATACTTTTGGAGATTGTCTTTTGATAGAGCCGAAGAACTAGTCGAAAGATAACAGTTTGTTTGTTCTTTATTCTGCATTCCTCTTTAGGGGTATGAGGAACAGGGTGTAAAGTTCACTCATCCACCATAGAAAAGGGAGGATCCTCCGACCAGACGGGTGTTGTGTCTGGCGGGTAACTGCCCATGATTGATATTGGATTTTTTGTATATATGTTCACTGCACGGTAAACTCGAATTGCGCGATGCAGGATTTTTGTGACGTCAGGATTTTTGTGTGACGTCAGGTCTTTGATGCGTAGTTCGAATGTGGTGATGTAGGTAGCGCCACACCTCGACCAAGTTTTCGCACTTCTACAAAAAAAACTATGATTGTTTAGAATTTTAAACTTGTTCATAATGGAGGATAGCCGCTTAGTCTAAGTTGCTTGCTCATCTTATCTTAAGTTGCTATATAAAAAACTGACTGCCACCCTGGTCTAATGGTCGCTAGCGCTACTGCTGAGCATGAGGTCCTGGGTTGGATTCCCGGCTCGGGCAAAGTATTATTTGTTCTTTCCATCTGGAATTTCTCAGTGGCAGCCTGAAGTCTGGATTCGTACCCGGTTGATGGCAATAGGCTCGCTCCCTATTACACGGGACTTAAACATAACTGGCGAAAGGTGGGTGTATTATAGGTACACCTCTGCCCAACCCTTCGGGGAATTCAGGCGTGACGTAATTTTTATGTTTATAAAAAAACCACTCACCAACTGTAAAAGTATTCATAACTGTATGGGTGTTAGGGCCAGAATACACGTAGAACACTACAGGATACTTCGTGGTGGCATCTTCCACGTTCAAGCCAGGAGGTAAGAGTAGCCTCACAGGGGCAGGGAAGCCGTTCTGCAGGGGAACTGTCGTGATGATGCTGCTCCAGCGAGCCTTGCCGACCAGGCGCTGGCGGACGATCGCGTTGTCTTCCCAGATCATGAGGGGCTCGGCTGTCTGGATAATAAAGGATACACGGTTTGAAGAAAGAGACAAGCGTAGTCTGCTCAAGGGCAATAGAACGAGATGGTTGAAAGAGTACTGCAGTTTTTTCTTTTAGAGTAAGTGAAGTGTTTGTCTCTACATCATCCACAGGTTGACTGGTAGAAAGTGGCTGAGGCCTCTTGTTAACGACCGTTTTTGTCAATGGGCGCACATCCGTCATCGTCTTCGTTGTCAACAGACTTCTATGAAATGACGTGGTTCCACTGCATCGGACCAACAGCCGTCGAGCAACGGGTATGTGCCTGTCGCATTAACAAACACCCACACTAACCTATTGAACACAGCGCGTCGGCCCGTCGTCGTCTAAGGCTTTAAATGATAATAATAAATGCGCCGGCGCCGTTAATCCTCTAAGTCACTACAACTCACATTGATATTGTGACCGAAACTAGCTGGTAGTAGACAAAAATACAATAAGCATCGAATAAGTAAAAAAAAAAAAATTTAAATTGACCTTGAGTCAAAGCATGGTCAAAGCTAAGGAAATAGAGAACTCAAACGACTGTGGTGGAGTTTCCTGCCCATTCTTCTCCATACGATACTACCTTTTGAAAGGGGCTACTAGAATCAAATATATTTTACTGTACATTTTGACGTTCAAAAGTGCCTTTGAAATAAATGATTTGAACTTTGACAAAGTGGTCATATTGGACCGTTGTTACGCTGACTTTGGTCTCGGACATCGGTTCCGCGATGAAATATATTCAAAATATTATCATAATTTTGACGCACCGTACGCACATTCTTACGTACTACGTGAACCGGAACCGTCACGACCATCAACATAATATTACATTTACTCGTAATTTTTATTGGTACGCTAGACTGACGACGTTCGTCCTACGTCAGCGTTAAATTTTGTAATCTTAAAGCATATTTTTTTTTTTATAATCATTCAACGATAAAAAAATTATCTACATAGTGGGAACAAACAGTGCCGTAAGTGCCGTTACTGTCCGTTTTCAATAAACGTACCTAACCCGTTACAATTCCTGCCTGTGTTCGTTTCACCTCCCATGTCACTATAGTCTATTCAAATCCTTGTTTCCAATTGACGTTATTTCCACTTCAACGAATATCAACTTTATACAAGTGCAAATTAAGTTGACTTCAGAATAACTAGTAATATTGAAAAATTCATTAAAAATGTTTGAAATTGTATTGCGAATTAAACTATAAGTGTGTGTTTTAGAGCGGTTTTGAAAAACACATTCATTTACATGTTTGGAATTACTAAATCGCGAACGCAGTATAGTTGTAAAAAGAACGTGTTTGACACGTTTTGCCGATGGAATCTTAGTGAACTATACGAAGTAGTCCAAGTACTCACCCTAGGGTTAATGATGAAGGTAGCCGAGGGTTCCTCTGGCGAGGAGCAGGTGATGGTCATGTACGAGCCGGCAGTGCTGAGCGTGGCCGTGGCCCAGCTGCAGCGGCCGCCGTCGGGCAGCAGCAGGCCGCAGCTGACGCAGGCGGCGCCGGCGCCCGCGCGGTGCACCTGCGTCTCCCACGGCGCCGCGTCTGCCGTGCGCGTGTAGTAGCTGCGGCGAGGTTAGGAATTGATTATTTTTTTACATTGCATAATATCAATTACAGTTTAACCAGAAAAGGTATGCGCTTCGGTAATCTTTGTATTTCCGAAAAACCACGAAAGTCGTGCCACAGAGTAACCCCCGAAAGCGCAGCTTCTAAGTTTTGTACTACCGCGCTTTATTCATCTATCGTATGAATCAAGTTTTCCCTCTGTTGGATTACCTACTCTGGTCGCAGATCGTCATCTGTTTTGAAACTGTATCGAGTTGTTAATCCATATTTTTATAAACATGATTATACAAAAAAATTCAGTAATAAAAACTAAAACCCAACTACGACTAAAAAGGTATAAACAAAACACCACAGACAGGCAAATTAAAAATCCGGAGTCACACGTGTTATAAACATAAATCAAACAGATTACGTGTGACTCCGGATTTTTAATTTGTCTGTCAATTCACTGGTACTTCCTAAGTTTATCTTGGACATAATAAATTACTGAATATATTTTACTCCAAAATTTTCGAAGCTATTTTCGATGTTTATTGTTAAGTTGCCTGCCTAAGAGATATTAAAAAATACCTCTATTGTCGTGCCAAAACGGAACAATTATATTTACTATACTCACTAAGCCAGGTTAGTTTCATCCATGCCGATAAAGCTATTGACGGTAAAAGCTCCAGGAGTGACGGAACTGGACACGATTTCCCCACCGACGCGAAAGCTGACGTAAAGGTGTTGCCAGATACTGCCGTCAGCCTGTTCCAGAGACCAGCGCAGAGACACGAAGAAGTCTCCGTTGCTACTAAAGCGTGGCATCGCGATGGGCACCCAGCCGTTGGGCTGTTGACGAGGCTCTTCCTAACAACCAGATTAAAAAATATATATACCAGGTACCGTATACCGCGAATTTTTCAATATATTTATTGCATTCCACAATGTGAACTGAGGTTTACAAAGACATGATCATTGTAACAACAAAGTCGAAGAGAGGAGCGCGGCTTTAATGTGACAACTGAGATGTTATAATTATTAATTTTACGTAACATGTAATTTAAAAGGAGATCATTCATTTTGGGATAAATAATTTGGGCCAAACAAAAAAAAATGATATAATCCGTTAGAACATGTTGAATATTCTCTTCACTTTTCACTATTGGACCAAACCTGTAGGGCAATTTCCTGCGTTGTTATACGATTTTGAAAAATGCTGTTTTCAGTATTTTTAGTTAAAATAATTAATAATAATAATCTAATTAAAGTAATAGCTTGTGGTAATAAAAAATGAAGAGAAAAACGTAATTTTTCGGAATATAGCTCTTTTTTTGTTTGGCCTTTGTTTTACTTTTACATTTGGCCCACAATTGTATGGACGGTGAATGATCTCCTTTGTCATGTAAACCGTACATTTTTCGAAAAAAATGCCTATGTCAATGGGGACTCATAAGCAAATAGTCACTTCGTCGATTTAGGGTCAACGTTGACAACCGTAGTGGCGAAGCAAACCTTATCGACAACCATTAAAACTCAACTTTAGCCACTTTCGCATACGGTTGAAATTGGTATGACTAAATAATAGTAATGTGCCTCACGCCCGGTTTCTGGATCGAAAATCAACTTATAGCTGCTAACAAGCGCGCGTGAACCGCAGTGATTGGTCGACTGAATTATCAACAGCCAATCGGATCATTTGACTTCCGTTTAATTTTGACACGTCGATAACTTTTGTTCCAGAAACCGGGTGTTACAGATACATGGTGTAAGCATTTACCTCACAAGCCGAAGTGACAATGTTGCAGATTCTGAGCACAGTAGAGTTCTGTCTTCTATTCAACCAATGTACTGCGATGTCAGTGTCTGTGATCCATATCACGCCTCCCAAGATGTGGTCTGCAGTAACAGCTTCCGGATGTGGCATTGTTATGAAAGTCGGCGTATTAGTCGATACCAGAGAGGCGAGGTTCACCACGCGAAGTATAGCCGTTGGATTCTCGCGGCCGACCTGAAATATTGGTGTTTATTAGTTTATGTTCAAAGGATCAATGTTCTGCTTTTCAAATCGTTAATTAAGGGAAAAAAGTTATAAAAACCCAGTGCGACTAATGCGCCTGTCCTGGTCTGCTTTTCCAGGCACAGTCGGCATTTTAGGTAGGAAGCTACAAGTACGCGGCGAGATCGACGTGTCGGGCCAATTCAGAGGGCGTAACGTAGTCAGAAGATATAAGAGTTACGCGATAGAAAGAGAGGCAACTTCTAGGTGAATATAACTGTAGGTAATTAGCGCTATGCGACCTAAATTGCACTGTATTGTGTCGAAGCCAGAGTCGCTATTTATTTAAATGATTTTGCGGAGTGAATCTTCTGTACTTGTACTATTATGTATTCTATATCTCAAGTAAATAATTTCCAAAAAATATCGTCATACCTTGGGATACTTCAGGTCAACGAGCTCAGGGTAGGGATCATCCTTGTCGGTCTTGTCATCATAGTAGTAATACGAATAGCTCTCAACGTTAGTGTCGTCGTAGGTCGCAAAGGCGAGGTATGACCCTCCCGTGGAGAACCACGTCGCTTGGCCGGTGTACATGACATCCTCTGAAATGGAAGTTTGTTGCTGTAGTTATGCTAAGTAAATATTTACTTTCTATTTATATTTATATTCATATGCAACCTGTTCCTATTAATATCCCATAAATCTAGGGTAAAATCAGACCCTGTCAAAGAATCAATTGACTGGTTTTTATTTTTCATTCAAAATAACTTTCTGCAGCTATGTTGCGCTTTTGTTGTTAAATATTTTGTTAAATAATTTTATTGTTAAATAAATACACATAGGTTGAGGTGAGAGGCTAAGTAATAACAGCGGCACGGGTCGATCCATCAGGTTAAGCTACGCTTGCCGGGGTTGGTCCGTAGATGGATGACCATCTTTGCATACTGAGACTCTTCCATGTCTCGGAAAGCACGTGAAGCTGTTGTTGGTCCCGGCTGTCATTCGTGGATCTTTGACAGTCGTTACGGGTCGTCAGAATCCGAAAGTCTGACAATCAGCAACCAGTCTTCCCAAGGGGAAGCCGACCCCAACATAGTTGAGAAAGGCTAGGCAGATTTTTAGATAAGTAATAAATTATGAATTCATTGATGTTATTAACTAAATTTACCTACATTGTCCATGGATGGGCCATCCTAAAGTTTTTTCCTGTTATGATCTATTAGTAGAATTATGGGAAAAGACTAGACAGATTAATTGAAATACTCACTGGTTCACAATTTAATTCACCTTGCCATTGCGGATGGGACTAGTCATCAATGATAATGATGATGAATCTTAACCAAGAATGTAAAGTCATAATTTCTGTTCACCATACCTTCGTAGACCCAGTCAGCGTGTCCATTATATATGACGCCTTCGATGCCGTTATCGGTGATCTGTATAGGTGCGGCGGTGCTTGATGGGAGATAGAACAGGTTGTTTGTCAACACGTACGCCAAAGCGTGTGTGTCGCCGCTGCTGAAGATGCAAAGCTGCAGGCGCTCTCCGTTCGCAACTGGAGTGATGACTCTGAAAGAACAAATGAGAGAAATTTAGTTTCGTGTTTCTGTTTACGTTTCATTTATTTAAAGTCATCATCTGCCTAGCCTTTTCCCAACCCTGTTGGGGTCGGCTTCCAGTCTAACCGGATGCAGCTGAATACCAGTATTTTACATGGAGCGACTGCCAATCTGACCTCCACAACCCAGTAACTGGGTAATACGATACCCCTTGGCAAGACTGGTTGTCAGATTTTCGGGCTTCTGACGACCCGTAACGACTGTCAAAGATCCACAAATGACAGCCGGAACCAACGGCTTAACGTGCTTTCCGAGGCACGGAGGAGTCTCGGTATGTATGTCGTTTCATTTATTTAAATAGGCAGATATTCCATCCTTATATGATAAATGTGAAATAGTTTGTTTGTTTGCTTGTTACTCTTTCACGCTAAAACGGCTGAACAGATTTAGATGAAAATTTTGTACATGGATAGACCATGACCTGCATTCACAGATCAATCACAGTCTGTTTCATTTTGCCGTTCAACAACATTCATTGCGTTATTTACGTTGTTAAGCAGACTTTTTCGAACATTATGAAGCAATATCCTTCTAAATTATTTAGATTATGATCGATCGTGTGTTACGCAATTAGGGTGCTGGACAAGGCCATAGGCTACTTTCAACCTGGATCACAGACGAAGTCGAGTGGCGTTCAAATGACGCCTGAGGCCCTAGTGCGAGTTTCTTTTAACCATTTCGACTTTACGCATCGACCGCGTTTGGCGCTCCGATTGGCTCTTCACCGGTGAAGGCCAGAGAAGGACCAATCGGAGTGCCGAACGCGGTCGATGCGTAACATCGAGATAATAAAAAGAAACTCGCACTACGGCCTCTGGACAAGAAATCTACAGTAGTAACCGTATCCTTTGCCTAATTTTAAACAAATTCATTTCTCTCTAACACCTTCGTTAATACAAAATATAATGAATTTAGTACTTACCGTGTCGCAATATTAAAGAGGGAATATTTAGCAGTAGTCGAATATCTGTAAACCTGAAAGATATAGGCAGGTATTATTATTTACAGGTAGGTACTTATAATTATGGTATTTGAAAGGATTAACGATTTCAATAGCTATCATCAGTCTGTAGATACTCAGAATATATTTAATCATTATATATTATCATTATAATTTTATATTCTGACTGTAAAGATAAGGTACCTAATCTAATTTATAGTTATTGGGTCGCGTGTATTGAGTAACTTACCGACTGCACTTCACTCGAAGCCAGAATGAAATTTCCATCTGGCGAAAGTATGGGGTTGTTGGTGTTCAGCAACTCCTGGAAAGTAAGGTCACGGTCATCAGCTCGGAAATGTATTAACAACTAGCTTCCGCCCGCGTGGTATGTCGATTTAAAGTAGCCTATGTCCTTTCTCAGGCTCTAGACTATCTGTGTACCAAATTTCATTTAAATCCGTTCAGTAGTTTTGGCCTGAAAGCGTGACAGACAGACAGAGTTACTTTCGCATTTATAATATTAGTAAGGAAGTAAGGATTAGTAAGGATAAGGATTATACCAATTTCTTACACATAACATGACATCTCGCCTATTTGCCCTGAAGGGTTAGGTTAGGTTAGGCAACGGACATTAGTACCTTCATCCACATAACTGATAATACTTCTTCTCATAATTAACTCGCACAAAGAACAAGATTGACTATGTAACGCACTAATACATAAGGTTTCTAGTGTTAACGAGTCCTGCTCAAAGCGCCCCAAAAGCGACCTTTTGGAGGACGGTTACGGTAGCGTAGTATTCGCGAGTGTTGGGAGAAATACCTAATATTCAGGCGAGTTACCAACTGCTCCTACAAGGGTTTATTCAGATAGTACCTAAGTAAGATAATCAGGGCAATAACCAGGTAAGATCAGTTAATAGGATAATCAGGGGGGGGCTCATATCTAGAGACTTAGGTAAGTAGGGACCTAAAGTCTATTCAAATCCTTGTTTCTAATTGATTTTATTTACACTTAAAAAAAAACTATTTTACGTTAGTGTTAATTAAGTTGATTTTAGAACGATTAGCATTATTGAAAAAGACTTTCTAATTAACTAGGTACAATGTCTTTTGGACCGCGCGCGGCCCGTCTGTTAGACACATATTTGTTTACATATTTTAAACTAAGTCGCGAAGGCAGAATATTTGCCATCAGTGTGACACAGCATCACAGCTCAGGGCTTGCTTCGCAAACAGCCCAGTTTGACCTGCTATAGTACCTTTATTATTAACCAAGAATAAATATGTAGGTGCGGTGTTCTACTTATACATTTTCTAAACCAGATCAAATGCATTCTTGATAAGGGCCGACTAGAAGTAGGTATTTTGTATGTAATACCTAGGTAAGTAATATCTGCAAAAAAATCAAGAACTGGGTGTTTTGGCGCAACTTAGAAAGCCTATGTCTAGCAGTGTACAACTATAGGGCAAGATAATTAATTGATTGATTTGTGGATATGTCTGTAGGTAACTATAATACACACCATAATCTCTCCAGACACGAGGACGCTTTCTCGAAGTGTGCTAACATCGAACACATAGATACCAGGCTCGCCAGCGCGGGTGAATGTGAACTGATGGTCTGGAAGGGAAATATTAATCTATACTTACTAATAACAAAACTGAAGAGTTTGTTTTTTGTTTGAACGCGCTAATCTCTCTCTGGTTTGGACTACCAGTCGGATTTGAAAAATCTTTCTACATTTGATAGCCCATCACTTTTATTAGTAATCATTTCATATAATTTACTCGGAAATTGTTGTCAAACGTGTTAAAACAATTGAAAGAAAGAAAATACGTTAATTTGCAGCAAACATAACGCAAAATGAATTGGCATGATGAATTGTAGTCGACTACACAGTCAGCAGGCCAGGCACACTGCACAGGCTTTAAAGGTACGCCAGGTAGGTGGTAATTCTGCTAGTGCTATTTCCGCTTTCACCGGTTTACGGTGAAAGAAAACATCGTGAGAAAACCGGCATGCCAGAGAGTGTTATCTCGACGGCATGTGAGGCCAAGTCAGAGGCCCTTAGGCGGCTTAAAAACTCTGACACCAGGTTAGTCACTGACCACACGAAAAGAAGAAGAGATTTCTGCTTTTGAGAAACTCCGCTGTCTAGTTGTTGCGATAGGCTAGCCATGTAATTATGTTTTTAATTAGAGGTGGGTACTTTAGCTTTTCAAATAGGGGTTTAAAAGCTAACTTGGTTTGTCTTATAGATTTTCTCGTTTACAGCAGACACCACCTACATTCACGCTCACGCCTTTTTCCATGGGGCTAGGCAGAAACTACATAACGCTGTTGCTCTATTTTTCGTTGGTTTACCTACTAACAGTGTGTAAGTATTTTTTTTCATCTGTGGATGATCTGAATCTGATCAAATGATGATAGCACATGGCTGGCTAGCACATACTTATAAGCATATTTACCTTCATTAGCCTCCGTACAGAAAAAAGATAGGTAGATAGGTACCTACCTATCTTTTCATATGCTATGAGAAATCAAGCGTAAGACACCCACCTTGCATTAACGTACACACGGTTACACATCAAGCTATACATTTCCAGTTTATGCTGATCTCGCATTGAATAGTATTTCCGTACAATGCGAGGTCAGCTTATACTGGAAATGTATAGCTTGATGTGTAGCCGTGTGTACAACGTTCAATTCTATGGTATTATTCCCGCATAATCAGCCTACAATGTTCCCACTGCTGGGACACAGGCCTTCTCTCTGCGAGAGGGAGTGGGCCATAATCCACCACGCAGGCTCAGTGCGGTTTGGTGGATGTCACATGTCTTCAAATGTTTGGTTCTGGGACATTCCGGTTTCCTCACGATGTTTTCCTTCACCGTTTTGAGAGCAGTGGTGATGAAATTAAAGTAAACACAAAGTTAAGTGCCTGGCTGAGTTCGAACTCACGACCTACAACTCGTAAGTCAGGGCCGATACCACTGGGCCGCCACTGCTATTATTACTGATAGTTGTCTAATTTGAAATCTACCTACCTACTTACACTTAGTAACGTAATAACTTACCTGAAATCCATCTGCCGGTAAATCCTCTCTGGCCAAACTGTCCACTCACAAACTCTTCAAGAGTGAAGTTCTGCTGTGCTGTGGCAGACACCACCAGCACGGCAAGCATGCACCACCACGAAGCCTGCGCCTTTTTGAATTAGGACGAAATAAATGATAGGTTGCAATTTCTTTTAAAAAATATTTTTTTTTTTTTTTTTTTTTATTTGTTTCGGGCCCTTTATCTCCAATCACGAATTGAAAATGCACTGAACTGGCCTAGAGAGCCGTATCAACCAAGGACCAGAATTATCTTTTTGAGTGCCTGTTTCAACACATCAAACATTACCTATTTTATGTATTGCATGTTTCTCTAATTTTTGTTTATATACATCTACTTTTTTTTTTACTGAAGTTAAAAATATGAAGTATGTAAGTAATAGTAATAAGAGACTACACTTACCATGCTGGATACTCCTTACTCCTAAATTTTGTGGTTGGCGTTTGTAATCGCCAACACAACTGTCTCAAAATTATCATACGAAATTACAATTCTTATCCCTTTGATAAAGATATCGACTGATAATGGCAGATTATTAACCAAATTTTTAAGATATAATTTTTAATAGGTCGATTAGATGTCTTAAAATATTTGTATAGATAGATAGCCGCGTCATGCGCGATCCTAACCAATTGATCTATAACTGCGTCACTGCGTTGTTCTCATAAGCACTTAATTTACGAGTTAACTAAACTCTTACCCTTCTAGAAATTAGATTTGTTGTAGTCAGATACTACCACTGAGAGCGCTTGCGCAATTTAGCTTATTGAAACCGGCCAAAGGCCTGTCGGACCACGCGCATAGATATTTTAATTTCATGGGAGTGCTAACCTAATTATTTATGCCATACCATCATATTGTATATCGGTGCAAAGAATACACCTTCTTTCTAATTTTCATCGACATAGTGCATAGTCTCCGAGTGAAATGACTGTGTGACATCCGGACGGACGAACAGAAATGACAAACTAACAGACGGATTTGACGAAATTATGAGGGTACCGTTTTTGCCATTTGGCTACGGAATCCTAAAAATTAGAAATGTGTCTTTTCCACTTTATTACTCAAACAGTAGAACTACTTGCATACTCACGCAGTCCCCTATAAAACTGCTCTTTTGGATATTAGTATCATCAATGAGAATCGAATGAATTAGGTAGGACTGTATGTCGAGAAGAGTGGAACAAGATCCTAAGAAATGGCCCAGGGAAAGCTAAAAAAAAAAGAACATTTCAGATAGGAAAGTATTTATTCAACATCAAATGAACCGAATATACTTCAGACAAAAACATAGAAACATTACGACGATAACCTGACTAACTCGCAAAATACTTTGCGCTACTTGTCTATCTATCGAGACGACAATGCTAGCAACATTCCCAAATCAAAATGTCCATTTCCACCATTAAGGTACCATCATCAGCTGATCCTCTGCTATTACAAATTCTTTATTCGCGTTCGTTAATTCCGCAGTCGAAATCATGATATTTTTCGTCTAGTTGCGTCATAATACATGAATCTTCAATATCTTCATTCCCCAGAATACAGTATAATTTTTTGTACTCTGAATGTTTGTTTTGTTGGTTCCGTTGATTGTAGAGCCGTTGTCAATATACAGATAATTTCGCAACTGTATCATCAAACGCGCCATGCGCATACGTCTGGCCGAAAGGCGCATATCGACGCAAAGTCAAATGGAATCGACGTCAATCGTAGTGCATCTGTTTCCCACAGCGGACGTCCCCTGCTCGTTTTGATCAAGTGACTGCATTACGCCGACGACGAATTAAATCATAGGCTTTCCTCCGAGCGTGCCTTTCTATAACATTTTGTATAAAATCAATTCATAATGTCCATGTCTCAGAAATCCTGCCAAGATTATCTTGAATTTGTCGCCCTTAAACCTAAATAGCAATATAACTAACATGTAACAAAATTATTCCTCAAATAAACAAAATTAAAATTGCTGTCACTGAAGACAGTACTGCCTGAAAAGGAATGTCGACTGAGCGACAAATATTATTATGAGTATGAGTTAATGAAGTGTGTGTTCGTGTTAATGATCGTGAGTGCATGTAAATGAGTGTCGTGTGGTAGTGTAAGGATGAGGTGTGTGAGTGTGTAAGATATAATGATGCGGGTGTGTATGAGACGGACCATGCTAGTGACGGCGGTGCGTTCGGCGCAGCTCCTGCAGCCGCCGCTCGTGCTCGGCCATGTGCTGGCGCCGCTGTTCCTCCTTTATTGCTATCTGGATAACAGAAAATAACTAATAAATAAATATACAAATTCGTTTGCCGTCTCAGCCATGGCCGAACAAAAAAATAATCATGTATTCCCAAAATGGCCCCAGTTATGATTACTGCATCTGTTCCCTATAACCTATTTTGACTAACACATTGGTGGCTGTTTTTGTTATGTAAAACACGGTTAATCCTATGAACGCATGTGGCGACTTTTATAGCGTCATTCATATCACATGCGTGCGAGGATGATACAATTAGCTGTGGCGGTCAGTAAGTTTAGACAAAGATTTCAAGAAGAACTTATACTACTGATGATCAAACTGATGAAATTAAAATAAACCGCAACAAAGCTTGAAAATGTTTATAAAAAATGTTTTTACTTTAATTTACCGTTTCAGCTGAGAGCGGCAACCAGTATATGCATGGAGTTGTCTTAGTCTTTCTGAACAAATCATCCAACAGCTTAGCAGGGGCTTCTTCCTCTTTCTTCTTGAATTTTCTTGCTGTAATCAGAGATACAACCATTTAAAATTAAAAATGTTGAATAAACAGGAAATACAGATTATACCAGTAGCCCACATTGTTGTGTACATTGATTAGCAAAAAAAACATCTTAATATACAAAATGTGGTGCTTATTCATAGTAACTTAATGAATCAGTAAACTCTATCAAAATAAGCTATTCAAAGTAATTTCAATTACATTAGCTGTGGTTAAAACCTACCATTACATTGTAAGATTACGACAGTCAATCTGTCAACCTAACATACTATGACGAAATCGAGCCGTGGCTAAGTGTGATTATAAAATGTTTACTGGCTAGAGTTAAATCTGAATTCAGAACATTATTTAAAATTGTGTCTGTAACAGACTTATTTTAGGAGAAATCTATTACTGGATGGAGCCCATAAAACAAGGCAACTGTCAGTCTTCCAAAGCTGACAGTTAAATGGGTGGAGTAGTGTGGGGCAGGTACTTTAGTTCAATCTTAGATTTGATACCAGCCACCAACTGCATCAGACTGCTTGAAAAGTGAGCTTCTTATTGACGTCGAAAAAATCCCCCATTTGACTCTATAAAAAGAAAAACCTACGCGCGACCAAGACGAATCTATAGACACCTTATACATTAAAATCCATCCAGCAGGATGGATAGGATACTTGGAGGGTATAAAAGTCTGCTTCCTTAGCTGTCGCGCTATCAGGGATTTAAAAAAAATAAAACATTTAAATTAGTATGATAATTTTATACCTGGTTCAGGACTTTTCTCTGGGGTTCGATGCCTTCTCTTATCCATGGGCCGATCATCACGTCTAAGCTTATTATTATCTTTGTTGTCCTTGTCTTTATCATTCTTGCCGAGATCCCATTCCCGGGTCACCGCCTTCCGCTCCCATGGTTTCTCCTAATAAAACAATTACATAAAAACTGAATATACCAATAACCAATTTCAGCTATCAATCTATAGTAGACTTTGAAAAGTCTGAATAATAAGAGTCTGTCCAAGAAAGAAAGCGGCAATTTTAAAAATAAAAAACTGGCTTTACACGCAGTTGACGCAGTCTATACTATTTATTATTCAAGACATATTATGCGATACTTACATCCAGTATTTCATATTTATATAATAATTCGACATGTAATATTTTACTTGGAAGTGAAGTAAAATATTCAACAGATAATAATTCGTGGTCAGCTTTCGTTGGACAGACTCTAGAACTGAAACTTCATAAATGATTTCTGCTCAATTTCAAGCTCAAGTTACTGTTTTAATAACTAATTATATAATTATTCTTCAAATACAAGGATAATGCAGAGACAAAACTTGATAAGGGTATAGATAAAGTGTTTCAATAATATACATGAAAGAAAGAAAGAAGAAAGAAAATACGTTCGCTCAGCATTATGCTGCGACCCTATGCAGGACAGAGAGGACAGAGCCCCAGCGCTGGTTTTCAGCAACAGCCGGCGCTGACGTAATGACGTCGACCGGTGCGGCACGGGTAAACCATTATTAGGACGAATACCTAATAGAATATACAAGTGACGAATATACTATACATAAAAAAGATAAAAATAAATAAAAGAAATTGGCAAACACACATGACACATGAGTTGAGAGATGAGTCGAAGCTGATAAAATCTTACCAATTCCCCGCGTTCCCTCTTCATATCTTGCTCCCGAAGCCAGTCCTCTACTGTTCCAGGAATAGTCGAAACCGGTGTGGTGTCCGTCTCTTCATTTAACTTTGCCTTATCAAAGGCATCTTGAGTTGAAAAGTCAACTTGAAGCGTCTTTGGGTTTGAGACAGGCCATGTGACACCATGCAAAGCATGCCTTGTCTCTACTGCTTGGCTGAAAAATAAGTAATATTATTAACACTTGATTTTATATAAATATACAAGATGACATATTTTAATATACACTAGCTGCGCCCCGCGGTTTCACCCGCGTTAGTCTCGATCCCATGGGAATATCACGATAAAAAGTAACCTATGTCCTATTCCAGTTCATGGTCTACCCATGTGCCATATTTCATCTAGATCCGTTCAGCTGTTTTAGCGTGAAACCTTAACAATCAAACTAACTTTCGCATTTATAATATTACTAATAATTTATAATATTACTAATAATTTATAATATTACTAATAATTTATAATATTACTAATAATATATAATATTAATATGCCCGCGGCTTCGCTCGCCAAATTATATAATAAAACCTTCTTCGAGAACCACTCTATCCATTGGCAAAACAGCATGAAAATCGGTGCAGTCGTTTTTGAGTTTATTGCGAACAGAACGACACGACAGACGACTTTGTTTTATAATATGTAAGGATATAGTTAGGATAATTATTATTGTGTGAGGAAATATCAAAGCAAGTTTAGTCAGTAAGTGTAGTTATTTGAATAAAAGTACTCACTCCTCTTTCTCATATTGAACAAAGCATTTAGACTTAATCCTATCTATCCAAAACCCATTCTCTGTAATTCTTCCAGTTCTTTGTAATAAATTCTTTAACTGTGGCAGTGTGAATGGTCGCACCAAGTTTGTGATATACAATATACATGACTGTTTATGTCTGGGTGGGCTTGGTGGTCTAGTTATTATACTATCATTATCCTTAATTATTGATATTTTTCTATTGGAAGCTAAATCTCTTGGTTTTGGAGTATGAGGATCTTTGTTATTTTCTTCAAGTTCCTTTTTCAATTCCACATTTTCTGTATTATCAATAATAATTTTTGGAAGCACAGGCCTTTCAATTCTTTCCTGATTTTCTGATCTTCTGTGTTTCTTCTCTTCTATAACTTCATCAAACTCAACAGGTTTTACATCAGGTATAATGTCCTTCAAAATGTCAGTTGAAATTGTTATTGACTTCTGGGTAGTGATCTTAGAGCTCCTAGAGCCCCACCGTCTCTTCCTGCCCACAACAACTGGAGCAGATTGACCATTAGCAACTGGTTCTTCTGTTATAGTTTTCACAGAATCTGAGCATTGTAACTCTTTAGTCTTGTTTGGTTCTTGATCAGATTTCTCTTTTTCTGTCTCCACAGGTTGGCTTCCAGACTCAGTTGACATTTTCCGTTCATTTGTTTCTATTACTACTTTTTCAGAACTCTCTACAACATCAGTTTTATTAGTAGCCTTTTCGCCTTCAGATTCATCTTTGTCAGTTTCCTTACAAATTTTTTCTTCAGTAGTTTTACTTACCTCTTGTTCTTCTGATGCAGGTTTTCCTTCTTGGGGCATGGTTGGTTCCTCTTTTAGTTCCTCCTTTAATTCTTCCTTAGATTCCACTTTTGATTGGCCTGCTTCATTGTCCGATTCACATTTGCTGTCCTCTGCATGAAGCTCTAGAACTTCTGACTTTTCAACAGATTGACTTCTCTTCTGTTTTGGACTTTCCTTCTCCTCTGTGTGCTCAGGACTTTTGTTTTCAGTAATATTTGATGGTTGTACTTCTTGGTTGTCAGAGTTAGATTCAGTATTTGCTTCTACTGGTGGTGATGCAACTCTTGTTTCATCTTTAGGTGAAACAACAGTTGTATCAGCATCAGAAGCTTTGTCTGTGTCCTGTGACTCAGTTTTCTTAGAATCTTTACTTTCAAGTGCTTCTTGATGGGTATCTTCACTGGATTGGATCAAGTTTTCACTTTCAGTCACCTTTAAGTCCTCATTAGTTGTCGACACGGGAGTCTCAGTTTCTTCAATTGTTTCACTTTGTGTTACTTCATCACTAGATTTGTCTGGATCTTGTTGAGACCCCGATTCATGATCAGGTTCTTCTCCCTGACTGTCAATGTTTTTATCAGTTTCATCTTTTGAATCCCCCCGAGGTGCTCGTTTGGAACGATGTTTGGTTTTCTTCTTTTCGTCGGCTCCTTCAACACTAGGCGTATCGCTGGAACTAGTCGCACGCGAATGCTTTCTTTTACTACGGGGAGATCTATCGACTCTTTCCGGAGTGGATGGCGGTCGTGTCAAGCATATTTTTAGTTTCTTTATATCTCCGGGTGTCTCTGTAGTTTTAACGCGCCACACCTGATCCTGCGCTTCTTCGGGGCTGTCCTCTTTGGCAGGCGTTGTTGGTGGGATTTTTTCAACTTCAACGACGCTTTCCACTTCTCGCACAGGACTTGCTTCATCGGCAGATTCATTCTCAGTAGACGAAGACTGCTTTCTGCGTCTACTAGTTCTAGTACGTTTTACCTTTTCAACCTTCTTTTCTGGCGAAGCCTTCCCTTTTTTACTTGCGGTACGCTCACTTTTGCGACGCATTGCAACCTAAAATACGCACAGAACCAAAAAATTTAATATGATCACTACTTTACTAGTTACATAAAAACACAATTTCAAACTGTAAATACCAGTAACTAAATATTTGTTGGCTAAAAATTAACTTCCAAATAATTTTATCAGCGTGCTCTGCCTACAACAGAAGCGAATAATGATGGCCGCCGCGCGCCATTTTATTCGGTGTTGCTATATTAAAAAAAAACAAATGTTATTCTAATGTTGTACCGTTGATAATTCAAGTCCATGGAATTAGTATGTACTATAATAGTACACAAGGAGAAATGTAGGAACACGAGTTTATATGCAAAACGTATTTTAAAACCATTTGGTTTTAAACCAAACTTAGCGGTTTAATGAAAAATGTTTTTTTTTAAATAGAATGCACTGAGGCTTCACACGAAATGATTATTTTGGACCACATCTACTACCTGATGTTTTTTTAGTAATAATCTCGATCTGTCTATACAATTTCATATGCATATTTACAAGAAAATACATTCTAAAAATATGCAGTAGCTGAGTAAAAACCTAATCAGACAATTTTTTTATTTATACTTAGCCAAACCAATTTTTTTAAAATGTATATTTTAATAAATACGCATATCAAGTTTGTTTTCAGTCTGTCTATACGTCTAATCTTAAAAAAGTCGGGAAACGAAAGTTGATCCTGAAAATACCCGCGAAATTTAAAAAATCAAGACTGTTTTTTTTAATTTTGCGAGTGTTTTCAATATCAACTTTCGTTTGCCAAACTCTATACTTAAATTTATTTAAACTTTTCGCACTCAAAAAAGAGGTACAAAGGCGGACTTAATGCCTTAGGCATTCTCTACCAGTCAACCAAGGATGGTGAAGAGATTAGATGGCAGGTGCTCTGACTGTGACGAACAAAGAGAAAAAAAATAATAATAATAATATAATATTATATCATAATGCATAGATAAGACAGGTTTTACAGAATAAGAAGCTATAAACTTATGATACATTTACCTACATACTGATTCACTATATATATACCTATAATATATATATATATATATATACATTAATAATATACAAATTCTAGGGAGAGAGGTGTAGATATGACTCTACTCTATTTGTTCAGAAAAAAACTCTGCAATTTCCGCTTAAATGCATACCGACTGGTGGCCGTCCTGATATCAAGAGGAAGCGCATTCCAAAGAAGAATGGACTGAATATGAAAAGAAGAATGAACGAAGTCAGAAGTATGAGAAGGACAGAGTAGGAGAAGATTGTTAGAAGAACGCAGATTCCTAGTGTGTGAAGAACATAGATATTGGAATTGAGACACAAGATAAGAAGGAGGAGAGGGAGAATTGAGAACGGAGAAAAGCGTGGTCAAAGCACGCAAACTTCGTCTTTGGCGAATGGACATCCATTTGAGCTCAGACCTATAGCTCGACACATGATCATATTTCCTCAGGTTGAATATGAACCGGATACAGTTGTTGAGTAGTCTGTCAAGCTTATCCAGCAAAACTGCATTCAAGTCAAAGTAGCACACATCACCATAGTTGATAATGGGGAAAATTAAAGTCTGCACAAGCATAGTCTTCGTCTTAGCGGGCAAAAAGTTCCTCAGACGATACAGGGATCGAAGAGTACCGCTGACCCTTTGACTAACACTAGAGACCTGGCGTTGCCAGCAAAGTGTCGAGTCCAGATGCAAACCGAGACCCTTCACAGTAGAGGTAATGGGGATGACGGTGCCATTGAAAATTAGAGGAGGAAGAGAGGTAAGCGTCACCCTACTCATCATGCGTGAGCTCCCGATTACAATGGCCTGACACTTTGAGGGGTTTACTGACACCCCAAAACTATCAGACCACCTTCTGATGGCATCTAAATCTCGGTTTAAATCCGCTACAGCGTCTGATAAACCTTCAACCCGCTCAGCTGTATATAATTGAAGATCATCGGCATAAAGATGATACGAACACCGAAGACAGTGAGTTATGAAATTAATGAAGATGGAAAATAACAATGGAGAAAGAATACCGCCTTGTGGAACACCAGCATCCAGGTCACGCCAACTCGAAGAGCTCTCATCAACGCGAACCGACTGCTGACGTCCCCGAAGATAAGAAGAGAACCATTCCAGAGCCTCAGACGAAACCATAAGATGAGAGAGAATAGAAAGGAGAATATCGTGGCTGACGGCGTTAAAGGCATTGGAGAAATCAATTAATACTAAAACGGTAACCTTGGTATTCTCCATCGCTTCTCTAACGTCACCAGTCACTTTAAGTAGAGCGGAGGCTGTACTGTGCCCAGGCCGGAATCCAGACTGAAATGAGCTAACAAGGTTGTTCTGGTGAACAAACCCCGCAAACTGCTTGTGTACACAGGCCTCAAGCACTTTAGACAGGAACGGGAGAATGGAAATGGGTCGGAAGTGACTGGGTAAAGAGGGATTTGAAATTTTAGGGAGTGGACGTACATACGCCATACGCCACAAGGATGGGAATTGTCCGGAGTCAAGAGAAAAGTTGATAATGTGGGTAATCACAGGGAGAAGGATGTCAAGAACCCAAAACGACAATACTACGACTGATGCCATCACAGCCCACAGCCTTGGATTTTATGGACAGGATGATCTTTTTAATTTCGTCCGAGGTGACCGGCGAGAGGTGAAATGGTTCTATAATTGGGGTGGCTAGGCCTGTAATGTAATCGACCGTCTGGGACAACATTTGGGAATCCAAATGGCAAGAGGTTGTGAAGTGACGGTTGATATCATCAAGGCCAATTGTTTTAGGAAAATCCACATGACGTGGTCTGCCGATACCAAGAGTACCAAGGAACTTCCAGATATCAGCAGGTGAAGAAGAGGATATGTTCTCGTGAATATGGCGGCGTTTAGCGTTGCGTATCATCTGATTACACCGATTTCTAGCAGCTTTGTAAAAGTTCCGATTTTCATCACAGCGATTCTTTTTAAATTTACGGAAGGCCCGATCTCTGCGCCTCATCGCCATTCGAACCCCTGTCGTCATCCAAGGAGCAGGTGGACGCCGTAGTTTAATTATCTTGACAGGAGCGTGCTTGTCGTAGAGATCAAGGACCGCACGATCAAAAATACGCAATTTTTCGTCTCCTGTTGTCGCCGCTGCCAGTTGTTCCCAAAAAAATTTAAATAAAGTTAAATGACTCACATAAATTAATAAAAATGGTGAAAGATTTCAATTATTCTTTCTAACTTAATTTTTAATGTAATGCGTAATCAATGTACGGCCCACGTGGTCGTGGTTTTAAATATATTTAAAACGGTTTTTAAACCACGGATTTTAGTTTAAAATGGTTTATTTACAACTACATGCACGAGCACGTTATCGTCTAAAAGGGGTGATAGTCGTGCGAGCAAGCACGCATACTTATGGCTCAGCGAGCTTACTCTCCCGTCTGTCATCGCCGCGAGCCGCGAGCCGCGAACCGCGAGCCAATTTGACAATGAAATTTTGAGCAAGCTTCACATGTGTTACCGACGGCGAGCCGAATAAGGTCGCAAACTTAAATACCGCGTACTTTAAGTACGCACGTCTGTCACCCACTCTACAGCCCACGGGCTGACGGGAATCCGATGGTGCCACTAACTGTGTTTGCACTCGCGAAACATTTACTACAAAACATGTTGAAGTCTCTAGTTCCTGTCAAAAATTGTATGGAACATTGACAGGAACTAGAGATTTCAACATGTTTTGTCGTGAATGTTTCACCAGTGCAAACGCACGGTAATATAATTATTGCTATCGGATCGGACAATGTGAAAGGCACGTACAGTTCGATTCAAACTTAATGGCGGCTCGGAAGTTAGCTTTTCGCTGCGCAGTACCACCCCTCACACCCGCTGGCACACAAAATTGTTACTGCGCAGTGACTCGCCTCATATTCCGAGCCGCCATTAAGTTTGAATCGAACTGATACATTTTACTTGCCCCGATATCGTATCGGACAATGTGAAAACACTTTTACACGTTCTGTTTACTGCTTGTGCTGATGGCGCCATCTGTGCACCTCGTTTCGCTTTTGCATACTTAATTACTTTATAAATTCCATCATTCCATGTCTGCCGGTGTTTTTTTGGTTTACCCCCATTATAAAAATGTACTATGTTTTTCGGTTTTCCTGTCATGCATAATCTACCTCGTTGCAATTTTGATGCAGTTTTGTTGATACTAGAAATAACAGTTCCCAAACATCTTAGAATCTGATCATAAAACTAAAAAGGTTACTACAAACGTATTAACGCTTTTTTATATTATTTTCGGTATCTCATTATTTATTATAATATTCAGCAAAAAAAACATAATCTGTGACTGCTACTATGAAATGAACTATGAAAGTATGAAGTAGTATGAAGGAACACAGACTACTTAGAGAACTAACGTTATGAAGGAAGGAAGATTGAGCAAGGTTGACCTACTGAAGTCTATTTTGCACTGCTTATTCTATCAAAAAAGTACTCTGTGAATTCAACGCAACGCTATTCTGTCTGTGCCTGTGGTCTGTGCATTCTACTGTCAAAAAAGTAATATGAAATCTTCTCGGGGTCGCTAAGTTCTTGTGAAATGTGTGATTATTCTAGCAACCGAAGATGTTAGGGTATGATATTTTACAACATAATGTCCTTAGAAACCTATTTTTATTCAATGCTAATGTTGGCATTCATTAATAGAATATTCATGTAGCACCTTTTGTTTCAGATACTATGGGCCTTTTATGTCATTCTTATGTATCGGCACACTATTTACGCATATCTAGAGGTGAGGCAGTGCTTGTAGAATGATAACAATTAATCTTTAATACAGTTTTAAGTGATACAAAATGGGTAACCAAAGCAGTTGCTGTTGTTACCGGAGTCCGTCGCCGATCAGAAAGGACATCGTCAAACTAGAGGACTACCTTCCGGAAGGAGAAGTAAGCTCTAATAATATACAGCATATCAGCGAGAGAGAGCCCGATGATGGCGACATCGATCCTTCACAAGATCCCATCGCTGGAACCATTTTTATGGAGCGCTCTAAAGCTTCCATAGAAAATGGAATGACCAGGAAGCGCAGTCAACACCAAATCGCTGATAATAAGCTCAAAAAAAGCAGTTCCTGTTCAACTATTTATTTAGATGATAGCACAGTATCTCAGCCTAATCTGAAGAACACAGTCAAGTGTGTAGCCCTTGCTATTTACTATCATATTAAAAACAGAACATCAGAACGCAGGTTAGACATATTTGATGAGAAGCTCCATCCCCTTAGTAAAGAAGGAGTGAGTGATGATTATGATAAGTATAATCCTGAGCACAAACAGATATACAAGTTTGTGAGAACATTGTTTAATGCTGCTCAATTAACAGCAGAATGTGCTATTATCACTTTGGTGTACTTGGAGCGCCTCTTAATATGTGCTGAACTGGATATTGCTCCATCTAACTGGAAAAGAATAGTTTTGGGAGCTATCTTACTGGCAAGCAAAGTGTGGGACGACCAAGCTGTTTGGAATGTTGATTACTGCCAGATCTTAAAAGATATCACTGTGGAAGACATGAATGAGCTTGAGAGGCAATTTTTAGAAATGTTACAATTTAATATCAATGTACCATCTAGTGTGTATGCTAAATACTATTTTGATCTTCGTACCCTTGCTGAAGCCAATGATTTGGCATTCCCCAGTGAACCTTTAAGTAAAGAGAGAGCACAAAAATTAGAGGCAATGTCTAGATTTATGGAAGATAAAATAGCCGCTGAAGTGGTAAAGAATGGTATTAAAAAATGGTCAAGCTTAGACAATGTCAATTCAGGTGCTGGCGTTAGGCGGAGTGTAGCCATATTGTCGTAAATTGATTAGTCATGAGCCAAAATTGAGATCCAAAATGAATCACAAATCTACAGAAAATATTTGTGTATTTTATAAGAATGTATTGTATTTAGAATTTTTGCACCCGATTGAATGTTAATTTTACTATTTGGCAATAATTTACAATATTTAAGTATTCATATTTAACATCAGCTGCCAACTATTGCCTTGAGAATAAAGATCTAATAATGTATCTTCAATAAATTGTGATAAATTATAGGTTTTATTTGACATTTTAGATTTTATCAAATGACAAATGAAAGTTTCCACTTATTTTGATGATACATCATTAGGCTTCAGGTAGTGAAATCAATAGTGTGTGGTATTCATACCATTGTAATTAATTAACTTATGTAAGTCTTAAAGATTACATTGAACAATATGAAAATATTTAATTTTGTATGTGCACAAATGCTTTTTATTGGCAGTGCAATATTATTTGTATGTTCATAAATTTACTAATTACTTAGTCACTAAAATGAAAGACTTGTTGATGGTCCAAACATTTTTGTTTATGAATTATTATAAATGCTAATTTGCTACACAAAATATGTTACAGTCTGTATTAATGATTGGCTTCCACTATATTTTATCCTTTTATATAGTTAGTTTTAACTCATAAAGCACTAATATTAGGTTGCTTTCAAAACTATGCTACTTAGTGTATACTTAGATTTACTAGTATGTGCAACTGCATTTTGACTGAACTAAGGATCTTGTGATTGTGGTATGAATGTGTTAGTCAACCGCTGTTCTTTTTGTATAATTTTACATTGTCATACTACTGCATTTAAAATTCTGAGCTAGTTATAAATTATGCCAAATTGTTATTTTGTATATCAAATTATATTAGTATTGATCTTGATAGACAGACTTATTATTACAGCAATAAAATTATAATGGATAATAAATTTTCGTAATACAATATTGAAATATAATGAATATTTGTTTTTTTTTTTAATTTTCTTGAATTCAATGTTTCATAATTATTTAGATTGTGAATTATTGTGATTGAATTATACAATCCATATGTATCTTAAATATAATTAAGCAGAAATAAACATTTTATATGAGACTTTTAAAGGGCTTTTAATTCATATTATAAAATATAATCTAAACCATTTAGGTAGTAACAAAAACTATGTACAATCTAAAATATTATTTAATAGCTATTATTCCAAGGGTTTAAGGTCTTTCAAATAATCACTATAGTTCTCAAACATGTCTACAACTTCACTCTTCTTGTTGATCTGGTCATCATACTCGGGCCCAACAGACCACAGTGTCTCCAAATCATATGCTTTTCTTGCTTTCTCTGTGAAGACATGTAATGCTATGTTACCTGAAAATGAATCAATAAATAACAAGTAAATTATGATTTGAAATGAATACAATTAAATCAAAGCAGATTTTAAATCCAGTCATTGGGATTTAAAACCTGTTTTGATTGCAGTCAAATTTAGCTAATTTAAAAAAGTTAAAGGTACAAAATGTTTATTTTTTATTTTTTTGGGATTGTAATATACATATTTTTGAAATGTGCTACTTAAGCCCTTTCATTTGATATCCAACATGATATGATTTTTTTTAGTTCATGACTTTATGTCCTCTGGAGGGTGCCATTTTTAATTTAATGTGACGTCACATAGCCTATAACCAGTGGACGATCAAGACACTTCCAATGATATCTCATTTGTCAAATTGTGATGAGTCATTTAGAAGATATGAGGGAACAGATGAACATACATACCGGTAAAAATCGTAACCCTCCTTTTTGTTTCGCCGTAGTCGGGTAATAAGATGTTAAGAAGTGAAGAGAGAGAGAGGGGGCGGGGGTGAGTGGGGTGGGAGTATGTGTTTAAGTTAGATAACAAAATAGAAAATAATAAATAGATTTTTGTTACCTAAATCTAATGCCATCCATTCATCAGAGTCTTTGCCTTCAATTCTCGGAATAGGGTCTGATTTATAACATTTCTTCTTGTACACCTTTCGGACAAATTCTGATATACCCAAGATATGTCTCTTGTTCCTACCACTGACAACACATATGTAATCTACATAGCGGATATCTTGAGGAACAGTAGCGACGAAAATATCTTTGGAATTTTCTCTTTGTAACAATTCTACTAGATCTTGTATTTCAAAAACACCAGACTGGCCTCCTGAAATGTTCATAATATAAGTAATTGAAGTCGTCTATTTTTCAATATATTTAATTTGACATATAGGCAGACTACTTACTTTCTAAATTAATGCCATCATATTCATCACTAAGCAAAGGATATTTGTGTTCAATGGGTATTTCTTCTGCAGTGTTTTCTATAATCGTAGGATTTACATCTGTAATCACTTGGTACTTGCTGGCTAAAGCTGGAGAGGTTCTGTTTGTCTTGGATGTATACCTAGGATTCCTTAAACAAACTCCACAGTGTATTTGCCTATTGATATCAACACTATCAGCACACCGCACTAATGAACTCCTTGGGCGGTGACTTAGCGTTCTTAAGAAAATTTTCCTCAACATCTTGTCTTTGCACTGCCAATTATAATCTATTTATGGAAAATTAAACGACGTCGATATTTATTATAGTAGTATTTATTCCGAACTAACAAAATAAACTTAACCTTAAAAAACTTATTTTCAAGTTGTCAATCTGTCAATGTCATGAATGACATTATACAGCTTGTTTTATTTTTTTGCTTGCATAAAATTCAACTTTTTTTTTCTGCTTCTTAGAAAACCGATGCGTTTTTTTAATTCTAGGTCTTTTCTAATTTACTACATTAATTAGCCGGCCAGATAATGCTTTTTTAACTGGGAAAGCTTTACTTAGCGATGCATCATGATTAGTCTGATTCAGTAGAGAGGGTGTATCGGTCAATGCCAGCCGTGGCAAGCAAGACCTACTTTATGTCCATTACAGCCTTACAGGTTCCCCAAATACAGCTACTGTTTGCTACTAAAGCGAATGTATATAATTGCACACCTGATTAGAAACTATGTCATCCAAGTTATCTAATTGACTCAACCATACTATCTTATCTTTATCAATGGGCGTGGGGAATACGAATACAACACATTATTGCTTTTTGTACAATTGTTTCAACGAAAACAGTTCTAATTTCTTTGGTCCGGATATCGAATGAAAAGTGCAGTTTTGGGGATAATTACGTCGTGATGTGTTAAGTGAAATAAAACCAATAATTAAACTTAAACAAAGCAGTTATGATGTTACAAAGATAATCCGAAATGGTGACTTGTGAATTGGATACAGAAGTGTCGGGAGAGGTTCTCGGCTGGAAGATCCCAGCATGGCAAGCACTCCTGCTGCATCGAGTGCTGCCCTCCTGCGGGGGTCTTATAGTCTACATCGTTCTGATATGCTATGATTTTACACTTATTTGTGAACATTTCATTAACGGCAATGAAGGGTACGTACCTAACTGTTTCTAACCTCGTTTTGGTACTTGGTACATTAATAGCGAGTGCTTTCAAGTATTCAGAGTAGGTAAGTGTAAGCAGGTACCTTTTTTCGTATTCTACCAGAATGAAAGAGGACTTAAGTTGTTTAGTTTGGTACCTACCACTCTACTTTTTAACCGATTTCAAAAAAAGGAGGAGGTTATCAGTTCGGCAGACCTTTTTTTTTTTTTTTAGTGTTTGTTACCTCAGAACTTTCGACTGGGTGAACCGATTTTCATGATACTTTTTTATTTGAAAGCTGGTGCTTCCTGTTTGGTCCCATATAAATTTTATTAACTTTGCTTGAGTAGTTTTTGAGTTAGCTTCAATAATTACATATTTTTCTCACTTAGTCTATATAGATGACATCTTATTTTAAACATTCACTGTTATTTACATAGCAGGTAGTGGTATTAGAATTTTTGTGGGGTAAGTAGCACAACTAAAAAGTGAAAAATAAAAACGTTTAACAAAAAAAAAAATAACTGACTTCTAAAAAACACTTAAAAAGTGTTTTTTTTGTTAAAAGTTTTTTTTTGTACCTAATGGCCTCGCTAGTTAGTTGCGCGGGACCCGCCTATTGAATTTTTTATACTTAGGTAGCTGCAACTAGGTAGTTACCGGTGTGATTCATTTGCACTATAGACGGTGGAATCCGCAACAGTCTACAATACGTCCGATATAACTTGGCAGTTCCGAACTTCATGCAGAACGCTGCCAAGTAAATTTTTTTAGGAACCAATGCTGACATTAGGCAAATTTGAGTGAGAGAACGATACGCGGAAGTTATGCGCCTATGTTCAGGCCTGCCAAAGTTATAACGGCCGTTTAAATTGTACAATGCAAATGAATCATTCATTCATTGCAAATTGGGACGATGCAGTTGCAATGAAAAAGCTATTGTAGGTTGGTGAAAACCATGAAAACAAAAAACTTTACAAACGACTACAGCTTTGTGACCCCTGTGATTTTATTTGAGCATACTAATCACGCATAATGCCGAAATGCCTAGCCAGGTACTTCTTATGTCACCATGGCACAAAAATGTATATATTTACTAGCTGCGCCCCGCGGTTTCACCCGCGTAAGTCTCGATCCCGTGGGAATATCGGGATAAAAAGTATCCTATGTGTTAATCCCGGTCATAAACTATCTGTTTGCCAAATTTGATCCAAATCCATTCAGCCGTCTTTGCGTGATTGAGTAACAAACATCCAAACACACAAACACATAAACACACAAACTTTCACATTTATAATATTAGTAGGAAGTAGGATAGTAGGATTAGTAGGATTTGTAAGTTCATTCCCACTTTTCAGGTAGAAAGGCGTAAATATTATACCTACGTACACACATATAGGTACATTTAACATGCAAATTGCACTAAGAATTGTTAAGATGGGTTTCTCTCATTTGAATAATTCGTTTTCTCTTGTTTACAGAATAGGAGTATTTTGCACAATCCTCATCGCATTACCATCATTGATATCGTTAGTATTCACGCTGGCGTCGCCTCCACCAGGATTTCAGACTGACTTATCAGCATTTTCTGTGACCATAGAAAAGCATGACATACGATGGTTGGTCATGCAGTTTGTAAACGCTGTCTTCTTTCCTATTGCTGCGATTGGCAGGTTTGTATGTTCTTCTAATATTTATAAGTAGTTTTGATGATTTTGCTTTGATATCCTAAGTTCTTTTTAACAGCTCTAGTGCTGCACCGCTATTACGAATAAAACAAAGATAAGAGAAACCTATCCATCAATCCGTAATCCATCACATGCTTATCTTCTTTATTATAAATTAAAGTCGCTTTTCGTGTTTGTCTGTATGTCCGCGTGTTTCTTTTGAACCATGCAACAGATTTTGATGAGGTTTTTACCATCGTATACTATAGAGAATTTACTCCGGAAGGTTTATGTGTATAGGTACGTTGATATTAAAGTTCAAGTCTTAAAAAACCGTGCGAAACATGAGCATATAACACGTGTAAGACATTATATTCTCTAAGATCACATGCAATGTAGGTATACTTACTGTGTGTGGAGTGGTGTATGATTTAGGGTCGGTTACGCATAGATAAACAGTTAGGTACAGTAACGTGTCATAACGTTGTCAGAGCCCACGACTCGTTGATACGATTAGGAAGTAACAGATTTTTTGACCAAAATAGATGGAAATGAACTGTTAAACCGTGTTCACACGGGTCCCTGTGGAGTCCGGAACAGAAGTCAACGATCCGATATTAAATTACATTCGTCCGGACATTATTTACTTATTCTAGGTCGTTAACTCGTGATGACTGATGAATCGACACACTGACAAATTTAATAATATGATAAAATATCACGCCTGCATTCCTCAATGGGTTAGGTAGAGGTGTTTAATTAGATACACCGGTAGATAATAGGCCTATTGCCATATTATCCAAGTCCAAATTCGGACTCCGGGCTGATATTGAAGGTTCCTAAACCCTAATTGAAATCGAACCCAACCCCTTCAACATACTGACAAACATAACAAAAAAAAACTGGTTCAACAGATACTGCTACCTAATATTCTGGTGGGTGGAGGCTGTTTGTGCATCACGCAGTGAAGACAAGGAACGGACGCAGGAGGCCATACAGACAGCACGTGCACCTTCGCCTATTGAACTGTACCTGTTTCTACAGTCCTTTATTCATGCAGCCCCACATGCCATCGTCAATATCCTTGACTTGATGGCGCGGTACTCTGGCATGACTTTTGACAAAGGTAATGAATATGCAGTCAGTAGATATTATACAAAATAAATTATGCTTTATTGAAGAAATCCCATGTATGATTATTTTCCTTTGTCCGATGCCATAGTTTAACAACGACTTTAGCTTTTACTCACCTTTGTCCCTCGAAGTTAGTAATATATTTGAATATGCTTGTAACCCATTGTTTTCATCAGTTTCAGTTCAAGCTGTGAGCATTATCGCATCGTCTCTCCGAATGGCTAGCACAGCCACATTGTACAGAAGATTTGAAAGAGAAAAGCTTAATGGACGAAAATATCCGTGGGGCAAACAGACTGACCCACTATTGACAAATGACGACGATAATGCTGACGATGTTGATGATATGGATGCTGATAAAATGAAGGATAAAGACGAAGAACCGATTTATGAAACAGTCACAAAGAAAGACTCGTTCACTTCAGATTATATGGACGGCACCAAATATTATCGTGATACGAACAGTGATTTAATCAAGTTTTCTCCAAGAAATACAGCTGAGTTATCTTCCGCATTCTTCGATAACGAAATGTTGACTGATTCAGATAGCAGCTCGGATTATTTGCCTCCTAAAAGAGAAAATAAAAAAGTATTAGCAGACGAATTAAGTAGTGATGAGGAGTATGTTAGACCAATAACTATAATAGATAAAGTGGCACCATTGAGACGGAGCACAGGCTATACAATTGAAAAAGTGGATATAATTCCACCACCTGTGATGCTAGCACCGAGACCACTATCGCTAGCCGTATGGGCAGAGAAGATGGTTGAAAATGTGGAGTCTATTCCTGCTTGGCTGTCAGCACCACCGAGAAGAAAGTATTGCGACGAAGTCGTCCAAGATGAGCCCGACATTCCACGTCGTGTGCCCAGATCCTTCATGCGAGGTCTAGAACCCCAAGACGCTACAGCAGCGTTAGTACACTTTCTGGGCTGGTACGCATTCTTCGTATGTCGCCTGCTCTCCATTGCATGTTTTATAAACTTTTTTCCGTTCGTCGCAATTATTGTGCTGTTTTCACACTACCAAGCGATGCTGTTGTTCCTTATAGTGCCTCAAGCGAGCACTCTGAAGAGAGGATTCTACGTGTTCCTTGCATTCATATACTTATTTTGTCTGATGGAGTTTAAGATACGTTTCCGGCACGTGCGTGTGTGGCATGTGTTTTGGATTATAGTGTGTACTATAGAGACTGTTGTGTTTACTGGCCTGTGGGCCGGTATAGACAATAATATGCATGAGTGGTGGAAATGGTTCATAGTGAAGGTGATTGGGACTAGCTTGTGTTTGAGCTACATGTGTTTCCTTGTTTATTTCGTATTGTTACAGCCACGAGAAACGATTGTTTATATAAAAGATAATAAAAATAATGGTAAAAAATAGCACTCGCATTGAGTACAATTACTGGTAATAATCTACCTAAATATAAGTGTATCTGTAAGTACCCCACTTCTGATGCCCCTGTAATGTTTCAATGCAATGCAACAGACAGGATATTATGAGCCGTATTGAAGCGCCAGCCGGTCACATCCGTGTTCATTTCATTTACATAAACAAATATTTTTGAGAAATGATTGCAATCATCATTGCCTTTTGTTTTGATAACTTTAATTTCATTGTTAAACCCCTATTATACACATTTCTTGATTCTTTACTGGAAATTGGAATGAAATCAATATAGGTAGGTACTTATTAAACAATGTTGTTTCCTGTTTCTATTTTCGTCTTCACTTATTATTCAGCCTCAAAGTTCAATTAGTAGGTTCTCTGGGGTACCTGGGTACGAATATCTAACAAAATAAGAGGTCTTCTGTCTCAACGTTTATCTGTAACGATTGAGATATTCGAGTTCAACAATCATGTTCACGTTGCTTCACGTCTTTCTTTATAGACTTTAAATTATTTTGGGTTGGAATTTTGGATGCACTTTGCAAAATGTGGAATACCGTTTCAACTAAGTGCTGATAAAAGTTGAAATATTTTTATAAGAATCGTATAACGATGGATGAGTGATAAATAAAGTGTTATCTGTAACAACAGTACGGCATCCAGATTCTGGGATAATCGTAATGCACTAACCAGACCACTTGCCAGAGAGATTGGTAATCACAGTTTGATATAATTAGTAGCCAGGTGGAAGTTACCTAATATCCCAGCCGCCTCCCACGAATTGCGGTAGTGGAACAAAGGTGATCTATTCGTAGACAAGAGTAGACGTTAGTGTAACTCGAGCACTCTCACGATAGTTCGGCTTGCATGGTAATCCACACTCATCCGTAAAAATAATACTTGTGGATTGCGGAAGTGCAAGCAATAGGTACTGAGCAGGCTATGCTTCAAGTCATGTGAGAGATCATCTGAGTGTCTAATAGTGTTATGGAGACATCCAATATTTTATCCGCCAATACCTACTATGTATACTATACCTACGTAGTGCTTATCCAACTGAAATCTTGTAAGCCAAGAGGACCTGTAGGTACACCTGGAACTTTGCCTATCCTATACAATAACGTGTGCATGAATATCTGAAATCTGCGAATCGTGTATTTATTGTACTCTGAATGAAATCTTACCCAACACCATCTGGCTGCTTCATGATAACAATAAACCGTGGCCGAAAAATGTTCGCGCTCCAGAATTGAAAAATAGAAACTACTGTTTTCCACGAATTTCCAGCGAAGCTTGTCGATGACAAACATACGTTAGGTTTTAACCTATTCTTCTTCGGCTGAGCTGATATTCCGTAGAGGTGGCGCAACCAATACCAATAAACAATGCTCTGTCTCACTTCAAAGAGCGATGCTATGCTTCAAGTTGTGATTGAAGTATCCCTTCTGGTGAACAACTGGCGATTTTTTAACACCCAAGACGTTAGTTATTTATGTTTATCAAAACAGATTCATTTACTGATTTACGTTTTGTTATTTAACTTCTTGTGTGTTGACACGCTTTAATGACCTCTTTTAAATCTTTATTTGGCTTTCAATCACTTTGCAATTCGATTTAAGATATAAATCTTTGGAAAGAAAAATGTATAAACTTCACCGAGCCGCGGAATGCGTTCAACAAGTAATGTTTGTGGAAGAAAAAAAATATAAATGCCGTTCTATTTTGCCGACCTCCTGACTTCCCGACATGTTACAATTTTATTACAATACAGAGTGTTCTGTGAGAGCAATAAGTTGTGATTTGGGTATTTTTTTGCACTCATCATGGTTGGATCGTAGTATGTTCGTGTTAATGTGGTGTAGAGACGGTCGGCTTGGGTCAGCAGCCCTGCCACATGATGCGCAGTGTATCTTTAATCATAACGCTTATGATATTCGTACAGTGCGCCATTGATAACGGATGCGATGACATATGAACTTTTTTTGGAGAGGTCAGAGATATGATGATAATATGCAATTCTCGCAAAAAAATTGTGGATTGTTACAGGAAAACAACTTTATAATGCGTATATTTTTTTAGAGCACTTAGGGAACTAGGTCTAAACATATAACTTTTACGATGACGAGTGGAAGTGGTAGGTTATCATAATGAAGAAATTATCGCTGCAAGGATTATATTGGAATATTTATTGGACTTTTTACGAGTATAAGTATTGTGACCGTCTTCGTTGAAATAAAATAAATGGGAATGTAGAGTCGTTCGCCACATAAATATAAAGTTATGTTCAAGGAAATTAATAAAAATAAAATATTATGCGATCTCTTGGAGCTTTATCCTTATTGATTTTGTTTATTCTCGGACGCAGAAACCGTTATAAACCGACTTAAAAACAAGGAGGAGGTTCTATGTTCGTCTGTATGTATTTTATTTTAATGTATTCAGCGATATCTTCGCCAATTATGAACTGATTTCGAGGGATCTTTTTTTGTTTGAAAGAGAATTTTCCGAGGTGGTCCCATATAAATTTTATTAACTTGCTTGGGTTGTTTTTGAGTTTGCTTAAATAATAAGTATTTAATCAACTTGGTGTATGTTGATGATGGTTTTAAACTTACCAGTTACCACAACTAAAAAGCGTAGTTATTTTTCACTTGGTACTTGTGTTTTTTGAAAGACGGTGTTTAATTTTTTGTAAAAAAGTCTTTTTGAAATAAAAAGTCAACATCCGACAATGTCGAATTTTGATTATTGAAAAAAAGTAGAGAAAAGTTTGAAGATCGTAATAATAAGTACCTAGTTATGGTTTACAACAAAAAAAAATGTAAGAATATTCATTCCTACAATTTTTTTTTTATTAATGGTCCACTCGACTTCTGTCTCTGGTCATTTGGGAATCGACCGTACTAGCCTACCTACAGCAGTCATTTCGCTGTTAAATATTTTGATAGATAGCATTTTATAAGCGCCTATTGTTTACCACATTACACACGCTAGTGTAAACAGTC
Organism: Lithophane leautieri; assembly: GCA_949152455.1. NCBI lineage: Eukaryota > Metazoa > Arthropoda > Insecta > Lepidoptera > Noctuidae > Lithophane > Lithophane leautieri. Next base: position 7,182,237 of record OX424462.1, on the reverse strand, counting down.
AGTATCGTAACAGATTACAAACGGTGGCAATACCGGGTGTCAGCATCGTCACGTGTAGTGTAGCACTAACAGAGGTTTAAAGATTATCAGTGGCGCTGGCGCACATATTAAACGAAAGATAGCTAGACGACCGCCTTGTTAAAAACTGAAGAAACAACAAAACTATAATTACCACTGTATTATATTTTTAATTAATTATTTAGATACGTATTGGTGGAGGCTGGACTTTGCACCGGTGATGTTCAGAAGTTCCTGATCTAGGTTCACTTCGGGACTCCACATTTTTATAAGCACCTTTTAGCAGCTTCGACGGAGCATCGGCAGATGACGATTTCTGATGAAAAACACTTCGCTGAACTGAGTAGCACTTGCTGCTGATATTACATAAGTGCAATTGTCTTCACTCCTGAATGCAATTCCCAAACGTTGCTTTTATTTTATTCCATAATTTTAAGGTTTGCAGTAACTTTTCCACATTCGCTTCTGAGCCTGCATTAATTTCCCGTTTGTATGCAGTTAGACGCAGCAATAAACACAGTTACATTGCTCCATTATAAATTACACATCATCAACATACAACATACATAGTCCATTATAATCCAAGTCTGTACATCTGAGAGGCCGCTTACGGGGAATGCAGCCGAGCGGTGTTGAAAAAGGGCCGCTTTGCGATCGCACGCGCAGACATCGACATTGCGATTATTTTTCGCTAATTTACCATACGCTTACATGTCGATGGGGAGCGGAGATGAGATTACCAGGAACGGTAATTACAAGCCAGGAAGATTGAACATTATGTATAGAAAAGAAACTTTTTTATACTTTCACTAGAGTCTGACAGAAAATGGTATTTTTTTTCAGCCTGAATCGTTTTGTGTAGTTTTTAGGAGTTATCTACTTGTTATTTAAAAAGAAATATCAAATAATTAAAATACATGAAATTTCTACATAATCTTAATTCCAAAATTGTGCATTTCTTTTTTTTTTAAGGAGTATGTTTATGTAATCTCCTTCCAACGAAACCATAAAAATAAGAAATAATCATTGTTATCCTCATCATCTCATCATCTCCGCATCTCAGCATCTCCTCGTACAGTAAACATTATTTAATTTTGCTACTGACACTATCATCATCTTCCTGCCCTTGTCCCGTGTTACTCAGGGTCGGCGCAACACGTTTTCTTCTTCCACTCTCCCCTGTCAACCGTCAGGTTATCATTTACTCCCTTCTCTTTCATATCATTCCTCACACAATCCATCCATCTTTTCTTTGGCCTTCCTCTCCCGCTCCATCCATCAACACTTATATTCATCACTTTTTTAGTCACATGTGTTTCCTCCCTCCTCATTACATGCCCATACCAGGTCAAACGGTTACCTTTCAACTTTTCTGTCACTGGCGCCACTTTTAAACTTCCCCTTATATACTCATTTCTTACTTTATCCATTTTCGTCACTCCACACATCCATCTTAACATTCTCATTTCCGCTACATGCATTCTTTTTTCATCCGTCTTCTTCACGGCCCAGCATTCCGATCCATACAGTACGACAGGCCTTATAACGGACTTATAGATTTTCCCCTTTAACTTGAGGGGCATCCGTGGGTCGCAAGTTGTTCCTGTAACCTGTCGCCATTTCATCCATCCCGAGTTGATCCGGCGCATTACGTCTCGGTCTATTCCGCCATCCCCTTGGACAAGCGACCCGAGGTACCGAAAGTCGGAGCAGATCGGTAAGGGCGTTCCGGCAAGAAATATGGGCATAGGACTGGAGAGACCACCAAAATCACAGAACATGTATTCTGTTTTGGTCCGACTTAGTCTCAGGCCAACAGTCTCCAGTCTTTCCCACCACACCTCCAATCTGCTCTGGACCTCTAAGCCGCTCTCGGCAACCAACACAATGTCATCGGCAAACAGCATACACCAAGGAGCCTCCTCCTGAATATCCGACATAAGAGCGTCCATTATCAACAGGAAGAGGTAAGGGCTGACTGCCGACCCCTGGTGCAAGCCGACAGCCACATTGAAGCTGCCAGTAGTGCCCACTGTAGACCGGACTTGGGTACTGCATCGACTGTACATCGCTCGAAACAACTGCACATACTTCCCTGGCACACATTTCTCCTACTACGGACACTAATGGATACACAATTAATGAACATTTTGTAACAATTTTTTTTCGAAAGGCCAATATTTGATTTTATAAAGATTTTATTCTAAAATTTGGGCGTATTCACTACTGTAACTCACCGGGATTAAGTCTGCAAAGAGGGAACGAATTTATTTTGCTCAGGGTACCGCCTTAAATCACTCGAAACTTTTATAGAAAACTAGCTGATGCGCGCGGCTTCGCCAGCTTGGATATTAAAACCTTCCTCGAGAACCACTTTATCTATCCATTGGTGAAAACAGCATGAAAACCGGTTCAGTAGTTTTTGAGTTTATCGTGAACAGACAAACGCGTCGGAGGACTTTGTTTTATAATATGTAGTTAAGTATATAATTTTCTCAAATATCTACATAATTATCATTAATAATCAAACAAACATTTACAGTGTGCTTTTAGTTATAATTGTGTAGCTATCGATTTTCTCTGAATAAATGAATTGAAAGTAGGTATTGATTTGCCTTCAAAAATTTTTATCGAAACGAAAATTGCCGAAAATTGCTGAAAATCGAAAACGTAAACGTAAGTCGGCAGCACTCAGCTTTCACCCGATTTTTTAAAGGCTAATCAAAACAATAATTAATTAATTAATATACTTACTTAATACAAGTGATTGGATGATGGCTGTAGCCCTTCAGTCAGCCAGTCACAGCAGTAAACAGAGTTTGGCAATCCGTCAGCAAATGATCATTGGCCGCTGGTGCCGTATTAATGCCACAATTTTTCCAGTGTGAGAGAGAGACGGAGCTAGTTAAGACCGCTAGCACCATCCCGTTTTCACAGTGGAATAATGATGGCATTAATACTTCATTTCAGTTATCCCGCAAGCAACACCTGTGCTGTTTAGATTCCGAGATCAGAAGTTAGCGCTAGGGATAGATTAAACCTAGGCACCTACCAAGTTTATGCATTAAATTGTACTACCTACGCGGGTAATTTGCTGAAAGCTTTAAACGTTTCAATTTGCATACAATCAAAATGAGATTAAAATTAATACTTAATCAGAAAATGCAATTCAAAATTCAATTTTGACAGGATGCCATACTTTGGTTTGATTAAATGGCCTTCGGTTTGCATATCGTGAAGTACATCAGAATTTACTAATAGACTATGTAATATTATTTTAAATGTGGCCAACTTTAGTTTTTGTTGAAGATATACATTATACACGGTCATTTTTAGGGTTCCGTACCTATAGGGTAAAAGGGGACCCTATTACTAAGGCTCCGCTGGCTGTCCGTTTGTCACCAGGCTGTATCTCATGAACCGTGATAGTTAGAATGTTGAAATTTTCACAGATGATGTATTTCTGTTGTCGCTATAAAAACAAATACAAAAAAATGGAATAAAATAAATATTTAAGGGGGCTCCCATACAACAAACGTGATTTTTTTGTCGTTTTTATAGATAATGGTACGGAACCCTTCGTGCGCGAGTCCGACTCGCACTTGGCCGGTTTTTGTTTTTTTTTTGCGACGCTTCGCAATATATAACATCTCGCCTGTACTCCCCGAAAGGTTAGGTACTAGTTTCCGCCCGCGGCTTCGCCTGCGTGGTATGTCGATAAAAGTAGCCTATGTCCTTTCTCAAGCTCTAGACTATCTGTGTACCAAATTTCATTAAAATCGGTTCTGTAGTTTTGTAGGCATGAAAGCGCGACAGACAGACAGAGTTACTTTCGCATTTATAATATTAGTAAGGATGAATTAATATTAATATATTAATAATATTAATCATTAATAAATATTAATAAATTCATTATAATAATATATAGTAAGGATAAATATACCCCGGAGATCTGTCCCAAAGATTGCTGTGGGCAGCAGTTCACTTATACTTAGCTGTACTATATCATATTCAATCTACGCTATCTATTTAGGATAATCAGACAAAACCAATTCCACAAACGGCACTACATTTCAAGTGTCGCTTAAAATAATGAAAGCCGATGAATAGTTGCCAAACAATTTATTGTAAACTGGACACTTGCTTATTCCTGTTTTGAGATTCATGACTTCTTAGTACATTATTAGCTGTTTGTCTAACCAAATAAGCACTAAACTTACCTGGCAGGACCTAACGTATTTTCTTCCAAAGACAGCGGGGTCCTGTATTTTTACCCGACTACGGCGAAGAAAAAAGGAGGGTTATGATTTTGACCGGTATGTATGTATGTAAGTATGTTCATCTGTTCCCTCCTATCTTCTAAACCACTTATCACAATTTGACAAATGAGGTATCGTTGGAAGCGTCTTGATCGTCCGCTGGTTATAGGCTATGTGACGACACATTTAATTTAAAAAGACAAATAAAAAATCCGGAGTCACACGTAGTCAGTTCGATTTATGGCCCTAACACGTGTGACTCCGGATTTTTAATTTCTCTTTCTGTGGTGTCTTGTTTATACCTTTTTAGTCGTAGTTGGGTTTTAGTTTTTATTACTTTAATTTTTTTTATCATGTGATATTGGTGGATATACCAATAATTATTATTTTTTCTAATGCAGATTTTTTCTATTCGACAGGTGGTACCCGTGGTACGGTTGAATTTGTGGTACCTGCAATTCGTACATTACTTACGTTACGTAAGTTACGTAACGGTACGTTACGTACGTTGTATCTTACTTATTCTTTTATTACTCAGTCTTTATATCATATTTCTACAGTTTAGAACATACTTAGACATAATAACTTCTCACATTAACAAACTTAGAACCTAAATAACTCAAACAGGATATAAATAGCAACCTCGCGTTAGAAATGAGATACATCTTAGAGATTGTAACAGTTAATCGATAAATGAATGGCGTCGGATAGTTAATATACGCTACATTGTCGAGGAGATAGTATAAAGCTTCTTATGGCTAACGTCGGAGGCTGGGCCAAGGCCCTCGGCCGCTGTAACCCGACACCTCATGTATTCAATCTTCTCTACTAATTTGCGATTCGTACATCAGGGTTGGCACTTAGAGATAAAACTTTATTGGTCAGCAATTGGGCATCAAAAATTTAAAATTGCCTTGGATTTAGTACTGTACTTACCTACCTGATGATTTTGAATCCACTATGAATAATCGAAACCAAATATGATTAAAATAAACAACAGGAGCATAGTATTAAAATAGCGGACATTGAATTAATTCATTCCGTTCTAATACCAACAACTAATATCACTGGTATTTGTTTCAACTCTTTCAGAAGCTGTAACTTTGAGTTTGAAAAATATAAATCTCAGTGATAACACCACATCGGTAGAGGTGTATACCTACCTACCTATAGTAGGTACCTACACCTCAGCCACATTTCGCCAGTTATATTACTTATTGCCATCAACAGAGGCGCACAAATCCAGACTCCGGGCTACTATTGAGAAATTCCAGATGGAAAAATCCAATAACACTCTGCCCGACTCGGGAATCGAACCCTGGACCTCATGCTCAGCGTAGCGATGTTAGTTATATATTATCATATTGGGAACCGTTTTTTTTTCTAATCTCATTCGGATTGATTTTTACTTTAAATTATCATCCTCCATATCGAATGGGCAACTGAAATGGGAGGAACGTCCCATTTCCTTCTACTCATGACTTGTAATGCAGTAATGATCATATAGCAGCTATTGAATATTGTTTTGAGTTTGATTTGTTCAATGTCCATTCCCCGGGGTAGGTAACCTAAACAATAAACAGCTAGGTATCAGTAGTAAAACCAAAGAAAACATGTCACATCACAGTTCAATAACACGAAACGACAGAATCTAATTACTTGTATGTAGCTAATGCAGCCAACAAACTGATAACTGTCACTCAGAGGCATTGAGTACTGCTATACTGCGTAGTGGAAACAATTGAATCTAGATGTGCAGTAATAGAGGTGTCAATAAGATTTTATAGGCAAGTGAACGAGTTCGTTAGCGGAGGCAGCGATATCGCGTGCAGATAGCCCTGGCAGGGCAACCGGCCTGGGCCGAGACTCGACTAAAGAGGCGGAACCACACAACGGCTGGCGTTGTGCCGGAGGGACGATAAATCGAATCCGCGACGACAGCGCCGTGTCCGTAGAGATCGAAGCACACGATTACTGAACTTACGATTATATTCACTAAAGAATCTCTCGGCCCCGTCCCCTACCCTATGGTAACTTGTTGCAACATTTCGCCTCCAGGCAAACGATGCCAACTTCCCGACGGTGCCGCCATAAATTCAACTAGATATAAATAAAGAGTAATACTCGTATGTTAGGCCTTATCAATGCAGTTTCTATTGTGGTCGCGCATGGTCTGGTGGTTCGTAAGTTATACAGGAATAGTTGTAATTACACACTTAGTACTCATAGCGATTGGACAGCCTCGTATGTTAGAGCTAGACGATAGTTTACCATTTTCCGAATTGAGCTAAATAACTTGAATTTTAATATTCAACATAGATTTCTTAATAGCAAAATATGTTGTGCTAAGTACTTATTTGGACTAACGGAGGTCTCATAAAACTTACGAAAAATACTATGTAAAAGCTTCACAAGTATGTCAATGTCAAGCAATGAATGGAGTCGACAGACAGGAAAATATGACCATTTTAACAATAATGATGGACAGCAGCTCCCGCTTATTGTGACAAGACTTAGGTACACTTATGGCCCCTTATTGCTATGGAGAATTTGAATACAGAGCAAATCTCTATTTGGACAAATTCTACGTCTTATGTACATGAGATTGTTAAGCAGCAAGATGCGAGATTCCATCCCATCAACTGACTTTAGAGAGAGTCCATGGGAAGAGCTCTCAGACACAAATAAGCAGCTACTGTACTCAAAGCAGAACAAAAGCAAACAATCAAAACCCAGCTTCCTTCCACATTGACAAAGAGCCACATGTTTACGTGCCTAAGTTCAAAAATGTTTATTGATTACAGCATACGGACGAAGCTTGGCAGTCGGTGATAAGGCCCCGAGTCGTGTCCTCGATGTTGCATCGCATCCATTTCTCCGCGACACGCATCTACCAGTGATAACGTAATGACTTTCGAGATTGACTCATGTTCATATTGTGTTGTGTGGAGTAAATAAACTCGTAGGTATTGTTAGGCGAGGCGAGAATGCATGCGGCAGCGGATTTAAAATCTTTTATCTTGGTCCTTCTGAACTTTTCCTGGATTAGTTGTTTGTTTTCGTGGCTCTCGGTAAGATGCTATCTAATTGCGTAACTTATTTTCGTTACCGATTACGACTAATTTGTTTCATTTTGACAGTTCAACGATATTCATTGCGTTATTTACGATGACGAGCAGATTTTTTTTCGAACTTATGAAGCCATGGTTTAGACATTTGTTTCAAACCGATTACGATTCTAATTGATCGCGTAGGATTACGCAATTAGGGTGCTGTTCATAAAATACATTTCACAAACACCCGACATCACATTATTATTTTAACATGCTGGTTGCACACCAGCATATCTAGAAGAGATAGTTTACCAGCTCCTAAGTCTTTAAAACTGATTTTATATATCATAGTCAGATCTGCGAAATAAATATTGCGGTATGACAGCTTTTGTATGGAAATATTTCAGAATATGTAACTGTCATATTTATTCTTCAGATAAAAGTACTACTATTGAGAGATCAACCCATACCTATTAGATTATCTTATGCTGTTTGTAATTTACGTTAAGATTTGTCAATTTCATTTGGCACCATTTTTTTTCATTGGCTGTAATCTCTATGTAATATCAAGGTTATGATGAAATTGAGCCCTTGGGCCTCTTCGAATGAGTTCAATTAAACAGTGAGACTGCCATTTTGCTTTCGGAATCCAATTACAAGAGAAAACCATTTCTAAGGTAAGATCGATTGATAAAATTTCGAACTAGTTTCTTCAGAATACAGGTAGCGTCGTAGGTACCTGGTATGAATGAATTTGACAAAAATTGAGAGTATTCCAGAAGGGTAAACAACTCTGGTTATTACATAGCCATTTAGTCACAGACACATCGACCTAAAAAAACTACATAGAATATATTAAGCTATTCATAAGTTAGCCAAACTTATGCTTACCTTTTTATTTTTTTTTGAGGAACTTATGCTTACCTAAGCTTTACATTCAAAATTCCTAAGTAGAGTAGAAAACTGTGCACCGGCCCAAGTTCTGAGCAGTAACCTAACAAAAAGTACTATAAATTCCAGATAGTATTTCATTGGTACTTCTTTTTGTATATATTTACATAATTATATAGCCAATATCCATTTGGAATAACGTAGGTCCCTAACAAATAGTGAAAGATTTTTTTAAATAGGAGCTTTGGTTCCGGAAGTTACCCTCTACGTATACACAAACACAAAATTCGCTCTCTCTCTTTATAATACATATTAGTATACTTACTTGCAAAACTACAACATAAGCAGCACAACGCTAAAAAAGGCTTGTATTAAAACTAAGTATCTTTATAGAATTAGTATTCTTCATTATACTTCTTTTTTTTTTATAAATAATCTCCTACTCACTATTAGGCCTGTATTTACCTCAAAGGCTAATTTCTATTTTGCCTTTGAATATTGTAATTCCCTTCAGAATATCAAACTAGGCTTAACATCGCAGAGAACCAGAAGTTACCAATTGATAAGTTTAAAGGTAAAATGTTTGATTGGCTCTTAGACATGTGTTTTTATTCCGTCAATGAATTTTTAAATCATACTTTTTGATATTGTTATTTAAAATCTTAATAATGACATTAGTACTTTGACATTATTATGAATTTTTGGACATTTTAATTTTAATTTTGACGTTATGATTTATATTTTGGCATTATGGTTTATTCTTTGACATTACTATTTATATTTTCGATATTATTGTTTATATTTTTGATTTAGCTATTGATATTTTGACATTACATAAATAAATTCATAAACTTAATACAACATTTCATAATTTTATATATTATTCTTATAATGTACCTAATTCGATGATTTGCATGTACCTACTTAATATTATTATAGGCATATTTTTTTAATATTTCTACACCAGCAATGGTAGTATGTGTGAAACAGTGTTTAATGTAAAATCTCAATGTATTTGTTTCCCTCCTCACCGTAAATTTTTATTAAAGTCTAATTAACGTGACGTTTTCACCAGTAACTTTCCGCCAGCCACGTCGCATTTCCGCTTCCATATCGCTGACGCTGCGCATGCAACCATGGCCTTAGCCATCTAGCGTAAGTTCTATGAACTGCGAGCAAGGCGATACTGAATTTATGTCACAAGTTATCACGGAGTGAATTTTGTAATGGCACGCGTTTTCCGGAGCCATCTTCAAGACAGTCTGCTATCACACACTTACATACTTCGGGATAGATTATTGATACAAGTATTCAATTAGTTGTAGGTCACATACTGAGGTCAATATGTGTAAATAAATGGTCTCAAGACTAAATCGCTTGATAATAAGTCTAACACGTAATTATTTATTGACCCAGCGTCTATAGTGTAATAATGTCATACAGACCCAAACATTTGGGTCAGATTGCTATAGTACACAAAACTAATTATTGTAAGTACAGTGGCACGTTTCGTTCTGGTACCGTTTAATTGAATTCATAATTATAATCAATGATGTTTTTGTTTAAATTAATTCATCATTTGCAAAATATATGGATCCACGAACATTACCTCTGTGTTTTAATCTGCTAGACTAAAGTGACATTTCGTGTCGACATAAAAATAACCCAGTAAATAATCTAGTTACCGAGTGACTCTCAGCAAGGACCACTGAATCATTCTCTGCAGGAAGACCTTCACTGTTGTCGTTTTGTCTCTATAATTTAATTATTAATTTACTAAGCTATTGAAAAAAAGGGTTAATTGCAGCTGCCAATACTCGTACTTTGGTTTAGCAAATAAAAATTCTATGTTTACATTACTTTTCTTCTTAATTGGAGAATTAATTACCGAACCTACGAATAATTAATTCACTTCAAAAGCCTGAGGATCAGTATGGGGCTCACATCCCGATAGTACTTAACCCTATCAATTCTCTTCTTGAACCCTCACCTGCAGTGCGTCTTCCTCATTACTTTTTTCATGACGCACTTGCAAAGTTACCTATATTACTTACATCGTATGTGTCAGACCGTCGTGTGTGGTCACACAATGATTAGCCGCTCGCCACGATAAAATATCATAATGTTAACCAAAAATGGCAACGAATTTATTTTTGTCATCATTTGCGTCATAGTGCCAAAACAGATAAATAAGTGTTCGGCTAAATATATTTTACTTACCTAATTATAAGTGTGATTTCCGGATCTCTACTTGTACTTAAGTGTGAAAACAGGGTCGCTTGTGTTTTAGAATAGAATAGAATACTCTTTATTATGTACGCCATATAAAATACAGATATAAATGTGAAATGTGTGTGTGTATGTGTATGTGTGTGTGGTGTTATTTTTTTTTTATAACCTAGATATAAACTATCTATCACTATATTATTGTCACTATAAATAATACCTACTTACTTAAAATAATAAAATCGTAGCGGAGTCAAATCGTACTTTACCTAACTAATTATGAAAATAATATACTTTGTATCTCTGTTACCTGGAACGATTTAAATCACATAGCAACAGACATATCTTTGAGGAACCTTATAGGCATACTTTAAAAACAATGGTAGACATATTAGGGTGTTAAGGATTTGTATGGAAAAATATGAAGTCGCAAGCAAAAGCTAGTGAGGAATAAAATTGACCATCCTTTTACAAAAGCTCTCATTATTATTGCCTTTACTTTAGCAATACGATTCTAGTGGTACTACGAAGCGCACATCCTCACTAACGATTTAGATAGCAGGAGGCTGAGCGCAAATGGCCGCGATCCATGTATAATCTTAATCATGTAATAACAATATTTGTTCGTTTCTTTGGTTTTGCGAGCTGGTTCTGAGGAGTCTGTGTTTATTCGTTTTGCTGTTCCTGTGTGTATTAGACTACATAGATATTAGAATACTGTACCCAGGATTTTGTAATATCTATATCCATATTTAAGAGTGTCCTTGGAATTTCCTGCCCGTTCTTCTCCATAGAGATCTACATTTTGGAATGGGCAACTAGCTTCCTAACTCCTCCTAACTAACTTTCTAACTAGCTTCCTAACTTCCTTACTTTCTGACTAACGGACCGACGCTTTGAAAATTAAAAGTGTCTGTAAATGGTTTAATTGAAATTAATACTTTGAGTTTGAGTTTGAGAACATACGAGAGATGGAAACTAGACGGATTTTTTTAAATGAACCTTGTATGTAAAGTCTAAGCTAGATTCTATGAAAGCAATCCGAATATTGATTTCTACTACTGCACATCATCTGTTTAGTTAGCCTTTTCCCAACTATTTTGGAGGCGGCTTCGGTCCATCAATACGATATTACTTCGTAAGTTCGTTGTATGGGAGCCCCCTTAAATATTTATTTTATTCTATTTGTTGTTATAAGTAGCGACACAGAAATACATCATCTGTGAAAATTACCACTGTCTAACTATCACGGTTCATGAGATACAACCTGGTGACAGACAGACAGACAGATAGCGGAGACTTATTAATAGGGTCCCGTTTTATCCTTTGGGTACGGAACCCTTAAAATGAAGAAAAAAAAACTTACTTACACGGCAAAAAAAATCAACCCCGGTGAGTCTGTGTAACATGTCATGGTAACAGTTTTGCGCGTCAATGTTCCTTGTTGTCTGTTTACAATGGTCCTTCTGTTTCATAAAGTTATGTCTTTGATGGCCAGCCTAGGGCAACAAAACAAAACTGCAAGGATGTCATCCCCTTTTCAGGAGTTCAGGGAGCTTAACAGCCTTTTTGGCAGAATCACAATTCGAAAATATTATGAATCATCGTAAAATGTCACAAACTGACAATTCATAAAATGATCTGCCATTCGTATTACGAAATAATTCATCTGTTTGACATTTTTCTATGGAGGTTCCTAAAATGGTCCACACATTGTGAATTGCTTTTGCGTCAAATTAGAGGATTTGCTAATGACAGATGGAAAATCAGGAAATGAACTGCTTTTAAAGGAATTGCTAATGTGGCCGTTTTAGGCCCCGCGGTCAACAACCCTGCTCTGTCTTTGTGTAGGTGTAAGTTAGTTAGGTATTGGTTTATAGTGAACTACACAAATATAGCTGAACAAAAACATATTGTCCTAGTGAACCACATAAATATTTTTAGTTCTTTAGCACTGTAAAGAAAAATATTTACTGAGAACCGGTTCAGTGGTAAATATTTGAAAATAACTAACACACGATATCCAAGTGTTAAATAAACTTTTAAAATCTATGAGAAGTGGGATTTTGGTGGAAACTGCTCCAAAGAGATCTAAAGTATATTTATTATCGATTATCTTGCCTTTCGGTAAATTCAGGTTGGATTAGAAGTGGTAATCACTGCCCCCGACCCACGTATGTTATCTATTGCCGAATTCTATGCGTGACCTACATGTAACAATGAGGTGCTGTCTGCAACTGTAACAGACTGTTTTGATTATCCGTAATCTGTTCCATATCCAAAGTGTATCTTGTTTTGTTTTAAAAATAAAATGGGGTTATTTGTCTAAGTTTATTTTTCACTAGCTGATGCCCGCGACTTCGCCCGCGTGAATGTCGGTTATTATATACTAAAACCTTACTCGAGAACCACTCTATCCATTGGTGAAAACAGCATGAAAATCGGTGCAGGAGTTTTTGAGTTTATCGCGTACAGGACGACAGACAGAGGCGGCGGAGGACTTTGTTTTATAATATGTAAGGATAACTGATCTGTTTTTGTTATATTTTGCGGGTAATATGTTTCTTTTAGTTCATTTACTTTGTTCTCCAAATAAATATCGTAAGTTCATTACCTACTACTGGGCTTGCTAGTCCAATAATCAATTATTTTATAGCGGTCATAATAATTCAATTCGAAATTTATGTTGATACGTACTTATTTCTAGTGATGTAGTTTATTTAATAAACAAGACAAATACTTACCTTATCAAATTGTGGCTCTAGGCAACAATAAGTTATCTGCCTACTACAGTTCAACCAAAATTAATTACTAAAAACTTGTCATGATTGAAATGAAATGAAATGAAATTGTTTATTCTGTAAATAGGATATTGGAATCACTTTTACACGTCATATTATAAAATATTAAAAATAAGCTAGATGAGGTCGGCGTTTCCTAACTGACTACTCTGAGAAGAAAGGCCGAAACAAACTCAGACTCACTCAATTTTTCTCACAAACCACTCACTGCACTTATGTGCGTATTATTTCACTTTTGATAGTGTTTTCTGTTCCTACCCAAATTATAATAATGTCCTTGTGTTATTATATCCTAATCTTATCTCCCACAAAACAGTGTCCCTGGGTTAATTATGGTTTCGCTAACATATTAGGTTAATGAATGATATTAAAACTTTTGCCGAACATTAGCTTCGGGGCAATTACCGAAGCTCTTATCTAAAGTACCTAGTAACTGGTAAGTGTTAATAGTTAATAGCACATTTGTCCGACATTCCTTTTTCTTATTTACTTCACACTAATAGGTTCCTTAATGTCGGGTTCCGAGGTCCTTTGTAACCTGCTGTTTTATAACAATCCTAGCTGCGCCCCGCGGTTTCACCCACATAAGTCTCAATCCTGTGGGAATATCGGGATAAAAAGTATCGTATGTCCTTCTCCGGGTCATGTGCCAAATTTCGTGCAAATCTGTTCACCCGTTTTAGCGTGACAGCGTAACAAACAAACTCATTTTCGCATTTATAATATTACTAAGTATCTGCTGCCCGCGAAAACTCACTTTTGCTTTTATAATGTTAGTTAGGATCAGGGGGAAATATTACGAATAGAATAATGAAAGGTCAATCAGGATTTCGTGGAAAATTTGTAGGTTACTTGGAATAAAATTCTATGACTTTTCTATAATATTTTCTTCTTATTAAACTTAGACGTGTAGCTTATTAAACTTAGACTGGTATTCAAGATAACAAAGAGTAGACAACAAAGACTTGGGTATTTAAATTACAAAAAATGCCAATCGCTTCGAAAGCGTTTCGTATTTCTATAAAGACTTTAAACAGGATTGACATAAGCTTTTCTATAGCTATTTCTATATATATATTCTATATAGCCATTTCAGCCAGCTATTTCTATATAGCCATTTCTATACATTTCTGCCTTTTTCATCATCGTTATCGCTGTTAGACTGTTACTACTTTGTCTAGGGCCTCAGGAAAGTAGTAGATTACAGGAGCGCATAGCTACATCACTTACAAATTATCCGAGAGAGAGCCTACCGGCATTCGAGAGACCCGAAGGCTAAGGAGTCTATTAGAACGAAATAAATAAAGGGTCGCCGAACAATAGTAACAGACCGTGTCTTTCGAGTGAAGAGTGGAGATATGGAAGCATTTACAGGCGTGCGTGCGTGACGGAGGCGACCTACATCGCGAGCCAAACGGCCGGCTGCCACTTGAGTATTCACAACGCGGATAGTTCGGAATCTAATTACCATTATTTACCTACTTGATGCTGCACCGGGATACCTCCTCGGACTTGTCACAAAATCTTTATTACTCTGGCCGAGCTACCGATACTTGCGTTGCTATAATTGCCATGAATGAAAAGGCCACTGCGGAAATCGAATTTCAAAGAATATCATTATGATATTTAGGGACTATAAAATCTTGATAACAAAGTGCAGAAATAAATAGCCTGTTAATGTGCAGCAGAAATAAATACCCTGATGTTTTGCAGCAAAAATAAATAGTAGCTTGATGTTTTTGCTTATAGAATTTTTGAAAATCTTTCTCCCAATTCATTTTTTAGAACCAGACTTAAGGCCGTAACCTACCTCAGATTTTACCTCCCTCGCACCATACTACTCGCGGCCTCAGTGAGAGCGAGACGGAGTGGGATGCTGGCGGCTCTCAAGCCTCGAATTGTTTAGGTAATTGCTTTTTACGGTGAAAATAATGGTTATTTAAAATTAAAAAAAACATAAGACCTGCTATAAAGTTAGTTCAGTTGTTATTATGCAATGTTTCATGATCTAATTTGAAGTATTTTTTTAATACTAGCAGTTTTGTCTATAATTTGATTTAGGGGTTACTTTGGATTTTTTTCTAGAAAGAAAATTTTTATGTACTTAATAGTGTTTTCACCAAACATAGGATTTATTTCAAAATTAATGCTGCAGTATTTTCGGCATAACGGAGCATCATGCTAAGCAATTTGAGGTAGGGTAGGGCCTTAATACTAGCCTTTACCTTGCTTACAAAGTCACTAGGTTGCACCAAAACCGGTTAAAAAAGAATTTAATACTTAATATCTACAATGGGAAACATAAATTGTTTCTATTTTCATGTATTTTCAAGTACGAATATGAATAAGTAAAGTCAGTACCTAAGTGTACAGTGTGTCCGGACATGGACTAGCGATATTCTAAACACTTAAATATAAACTATTATAAAGTACAATTTTAATGATGTTTTTTTTTAATCAATGATTTCCTGTTTAGGGTTCCAACAATTGCCTTGCAATAAGCACAAATCTTGCGCATTCCATATGTTCAAACAACAATAACTCTTAAAGTATTAAACATACAGGTGCGAATTTTATGTTGTGTAGTAGCTTAGCTCAAAAACTGTCGATCTAGTAAAAAAATAAAAAGTTGTCGGGGATGTCTTTGTAGTAATTAAGAATTATTGGTTGATTTGCATATTTTTTGACTTTCACATTTTTTTTCAAAAGTTATAGAATTCTGAACACATAACTTTGTAATGGATACAGTAGACAATATTATTGCCTTTCGAATAAGCCTATTTTTATCTCAGTATGACTAAAACGTTAAGAGATATGATTTTTTTTGTACTCGCATAAAGAATATTTCAACAAAAAAACAAAATGGCTGCCATATAGCGGGGAAGTGCATTGGCCCCAAGCTTAGAGTGTAATTGTACTTATTATTTTATACTAGCTGATGCCCGCGACTTCGCCCGCGTGGATGTCGGTTATTATTCTTATTATATACTAAAATCTTACTCGAGAACCACTCATATTGGTGAAAACAGCATGAAAATCGGTGGAGTAGTTTTTGAGTTTATCGCGTACAGGATTTAAGTATTTAGTATACGGAAAGAGGGAGACCAGAAAAAAGGATGGATTCATAAGGATATAAAAATGGCTAGAAAGGAAGCTGATACTTAAACTCTTCTTCTAGTCGAATAAAATACTTTTTACCAATTGCTTCCATTTAAATGAATATTAACTTTATGTAAGTGTAAATTAAGTTGATTTCAGAATGTCGTACCATTGAAAAGTCATAAAAATGTTTGAATATAAGTTGTTTTTCCAAAAACACATATTTGTTTACAATCAATCTGCCTAGCCTTTTCCCAACTTAGGGTCGGCTTCCAGTCTAACCGGATGCAACTGAATACCAGTATTTTACATGGAGCGACTGCCTATCTGACCTCCACAACCCAGTAAACACATATTTGTTTACATGTTTGGAAATTAAATCGCCGAACACAGTACGAGAAGCTGCAGAAGAAATATGTGAACATTTAAAAACATTTCATTACAAATTTTGCAAAATATAGCCAAGGAGTAATAATCAAGCCATGACATTCGAGTCCGGTGCAGTTAGTTACTTCGCTTTACATTCCTCCCTAATCGCAAAACTACCGCCTGTTCAACTTAGTAATAACTGACATCAAATACAAACAAAGGAAATGGGATAACAAAAGGAAATTGCAAAAGGTAACGGTTTTACTAAATAGTAAAATAAGCCTTTATATGTATTAGTCGAAGTGAATAGTCTACAGGCGAAATTACTTGAAATGAAAATGAATCAACTGGATTTAATGAAAATCAATTTATTTGGGGTCGGTGCAACATGTATTTTTTTTCTTTTCTTCCTTATTCAGCAAGCAGCAATTTTTTTTATTTTTATTAAAACTTTTCGCACGCAATAAGGTACAAAAAAAATTGCCTAGCCTTTTACCAACTACGGTCGGGTCGACTTCCAGTCTAACCGGATACAGCTGAATACCATTATTTTACATGGAGCGACTGCCTACCTAACTTCTTTCCCTTCCCTCCCTTAGTCGGACTTTTGGGCTTCAGACGACCCGTGACGACTGTCAAAGATCCACGAATGAGAGCCGGGACCAACGGCGGCGTATCGTGCTTTCCGAGGCACAAAGGAGTCTCTTAGGCATTCCCTACCGGTCTACCAAGAGTGGTGAAGAGATAAGATGGCAGGATTTTTGTATGGTGCCCTATATCATCTTTCACGCAGTTCATCCATCGTTTTTATGACCTCCCTCTGCTCTTATAGCCATCTACATTCTTACTCAAAACTTCCCTCACGACATTTTCCTCATTCCTCCGCATCACGTGCCCATACAACTGATATCTACTTAACTACCTATTGACCTAAAATGAAGGAAAAGTGCCGAATAAACAAATAAGAAAACCGATCGTAAGAACATTCCCAAAATGAAGAAAAAGTGAAACAATTTACAAATATAGGCTAATCGATAAAAGAATGTCGATTTTTCACACCTTACGTCAAATACTGATGTCAGATTTTCATGACGGCCATTATATTATATTAAGGCGGAACCATTTTCCTAGGAAACCGTAATAAAAAGGACATTGCATTAAATGGTCATCATTTGTTTCTCTTAATCAGTACTAATTATTCTACGACATTCTGTTTCTTTACACGAAATAACGTTCTCCCGGCAGCTTTGTCTGATTGAACTGTTTGCAAGGATAGCAGCTGGTTGAGTTCGCGACGTGTCTGAATTTGAACTTCTGGTCAGGTAAAAAGGTTTACCGTGAAGACATAAAACATCTGATATAATCTTATGAGCGTGGTTTCATGTTAACACATTAAACGGCACTACTTCAATCCAGTCACGCAAAATTTAGAGGCGATAGAGATGGGAAAACGATCTCAATCTACCTCACCTGCACCTTGCTGCTAATGCTAATGTTACTTAAGATTAAGGAGAAGTAAACTGCAACTAAGTAGCAAGAGGGGTCAAATCAATCCTACAACCTTAGGTAAAACCGGGGAAGTCAATTGTTACGTAAATTGAATAACAACTGAATTTTACATACGGTTAATCAAATCTCAACTGTCATTCTTTGACAGTTGTATAAAATGGCTTAACCACGGCAAGGTGTCAATCTGTTTAAAAAATAATTTTGATGAGTGTACTTGATAAGTATTATAGGTAATATCAGCTGAAGAGACTATTGATTGAATTTAAAGAGACAGTCGTTGACGTCCCCATTATGGTCAAGAGCATGACCAACTCTGCCTACTCCGTCAACCTATTGGTAGCGGGATAAACCAAAATATTTTTTTGTAAATTGCTTCATATTTTTCATTAAATTACCAGCGTTGTGTCACCGCGCTTCTGTTTCTTTTCTATGCAGTCCGACAGTGACCGCGCTTTAGCTGTTGTCAGCCTCTTAAACCGATGGTTTATTTTATTTATTTATGGGGAAAACAAACAATGACACATTACATTTTGTATTAGGAATAAACAAAAAAGGTTTAGTGTGTGAACTCCGGGCTAACCTATCAATGCCAAGTACCACATGAGGCTATTGAATATGATAAAAACAATGACAAAAACACAAATGACAAAGGATCATTACAATTCGTTCTAATGAAAATTATGAAGAACATACAAAACTGCATGGAAATCAGTTCGTCCGTTCTGGAGATACGATGATAGACACACAAAGGCTATCATATAACAATCCACGAGTCCATAATATTGTCCAGATGAAAACACAAGCTGAATGCATGTGTTGTTATAATTACTTATAATGTTTAGAATATCGAGCACCTGCAGGAATGATAAAATGCTGACATAACATACATTGTCATCCTTTTTCATTATCCTTCGAATGAATTCTACAATGTAGACAGGTTTTATCTTCACACTCCATTCCGAAGTGGGAAAATGAACAGTAAACCTTTCGCAACTGTCCAACTGTCCTGTTCGCAGCACGTGTAACCCCGTGTAACCCTTAGTTTCGCTGTTTATTATTCGCAAGTTAATGACGCACTTCCAAAAATTGTTTAATTTACTGCCCAGAGCCTTCCCATTCCTTATAAAATTGTATAGAAAAGCGAGCCGTACATACCAACACATTTAAACAAAGGCACTATGTACTCGAATTCTAATAGCCCCGCATCTGAACGATCAACACGTAGAAAGTATAATTTAAACACAATAAAAGGCTAAGTCGCATTGTTACACTTGTAATGTGCTTTCCTGTTACGTACTGGCATAAACACTGAAGTGTAAATCAGTTTGAATAATCGCCGAAAGCTGGCGTTGTTAAAACGTATGTACTTGAACTATGTAGTTGGTATTTTACTAGGCAGTGCATCGCATACTTAACAGATGCACCGTAATATTTTAATTTGTGACACGAAGCGACAGACGTCGTTACGGCCTGTGGGAAACTAGCTAAAGTCAGTGTCACGATGATTGGCAAGCCATGTAAATTGGTTTGTAATACTGAACGAGTATAATTAAAGTAGCACATTAATTCATCACTTACAATTTCTATGAAATGTAGTCGTATGAATCTCGCCTAGGTTTAATTAATTATTGAATGTTTAATTATAGATTAGGGTCAGCTATCTAATTGCGTAACTTACTTTCGTAACCGATTACGACTAATTTGTTTCATTTTGACAGTTCAACAATATTCAGCGCGTTATTTACGTTGTTGAGCAGATTTTTTTTCGAATTTATGTAGCAACGGATTAGACATTTGTTTCAAACCGATTCCAATTCTAATTGATTGTGTATTACGCAATTAGGGTGCAGATTGAGTTACTAATTTTTGTTAGCACATTATAGGTGGGTAATTATAATAAAATTTTCTCTTTTCGTATGAACGAATTCTAAAACAGAGTGGTCCTTCTGAGAGAGCTATATCTAATATTTGCTTAAAAAACCCTTGTCCTTCAGTGGGACAATAACAGCCTGTATATACCTACTTACTGACCTAATTATTATGATATTTACGAAAGAAAATCGCTTGGGTATTAGAAAATTTATAAAGTTTTAGTAATGTTGTTACTATATCCTAATTAAGTATAAAAGTAGATTATTAAGAACAATACCTACCTACGGTCCAGTAAATCACTGTTGAGGTGTGGATGTCAGGACGATGGGTTGTGCTCGCTCATGTGAGAAAAATAACGGAGAAGTATAAATAAGTAGCTCTACATAATTTAATTTCGAATTTATCATAAAATAAAAATATGTATGTAGCAAAAACAACACGCTTTGTAGTGACTATGTTCAGCAGTGAAAGTGTTTGCGGCCTGAAAAATTTATCTAATTTTATTTTTCTTTACATACCTAGAGATGATATGCGAAATAAGGCGAAACTATTTATACACAATTTATTGATAAAGCACGTTCCAATTCATCATTATCTCACATTATACAATCAATATCACTTATTATGTAAATGAAAATCCATTTCATTTTTAATAGCCTCATTGACCGTAATTTCTGTGTGAATACCATTTGTTCAGGAACTCAGAACACAACAATAATAGCTGTGTCTGACACAGATACTCGACATAACTCGTCATTATGATGATAAATACTAAATATCGATTCGTTCGCAGTCATTGGCAGTCCTAGCAGCTAGCTAATAGGTGCTTGCGGTCGACCTGCCGCGGTGGCCACTACTCAACCGATTTATGATCAAAATGTATTGTACGCGGCATTTACAGTAAGTAATTCTAACAAATGACAGCTGGCCATTGCATAATTGATTAAATAGCTCTACAGGGAGGCTTCGTATTCAAACGATGTTATATTCGTAATTCTTGTGGCTATAAAAGTCTGCAGTCAGAGATTGATTGTAACTTCCCTGCCTCATACTTACTCGTATCTCCGGACGCGTCTTCGGTGAGGCACTTATTAGAATTGCAATATTTTTATGAGTCAAATAACTTATGTGCTGTGTGGTATTCAAATGATAATTTCAGTTAGTAATGTGTCGTTAAAATATGCGAATGCTATCGTAAATCATTAGAATCTGGAGGCAGTCTTTTAAATTCATCTCACGACTCTAATTAGCTTATTCAGCTATCCCGGTCTGGATGTAGGGATGCATGCAAACTGCATAATGTAAACATTTAGCAGGAGCCCAACACTACGCGGAATAGAGTCGGCCGCCAAGTTTATACAAGTAAACCAGCCGTTGAAATGAAACAGATATGCGAGAATAACGCACCTCCATCTCATTAGGACAAAATACTACGCACTAAACTGCAAATATACCTATTACTTGATTCAATTTAAAATCTACGGGCATGTCTGCGGGTTGCTCTTGAGTTCTGGGTTTAATCGAAATTGACTCAAATATCTACACTACACAGTATACAGGTCAGTTCTGAAGACAGCTTAAACATCTGAATCTAGAAGAATGTTGGTCAGATTGGAAGATAGATAGATCTGTGCCTCAGAAAGGTGGCCCGTGAAAGAACTTCTCAAAATTAGGGCTAAAAGTAATTGGGAAGTAGGTAATTACATAAAATGGGACAGCTAAGTAATTGCTTCGTTCTCGAAGAAATTTTAATTAGCAGGGGCGGGTCGTTAGTTCGTAATAATTCACAAAATAAATTGTATGAGTCGCATGTAAAGTTTTTTTGAATAAAAATTCTCATTACGACGGAAATGGACGATGTCAGTCAAAGCGTATTTTCATGAAAATGCTGGAAGGATTTGCGTTGCTACGTGACGACGACGACGCATCGCACTTTGATGTGTGGGTGTGACGGCCCCATCGATACCCACCGATATTTATATCGATGGTCGAGCCTTAGGGCGAGTAGTGTCATCATTAAGGTCGATTCACACATATCGGTGAAGCCACAGTTCCGACACAGTACCGGCACAGTACCTGCACAGTGCAAAATATTCTTTCATACGTTTATTTATTGAATACTTTAAGCACACAAATGTGGCGGACTTAATGCCATAGGCATTTTCTACCAGTCAACCTTTGGGTGATGCAGAGACGTTTGTCTCTGCATACCACCACCACTACCACTATTGCACCTACCACTGTTTAGTGGTAGGTGCAATAGTGGTAGTGGTAGGTTCTCTATGAACACATCCCCACTTGTCAGTGTCAGTGTCTCAGTATCAGTGCGTACACGGCACGGCATGAGAAAGTATGAAATAATATTTTGCACTGTGCCGGTACTGTGTCGGAACTGACACTGACAGCTCTTAAACTCGGTTTAGATGTGCTGATCGAGTTCAGTTTCAGTGGTGAAAATCGCCGTTAAAAGTTTAATAATAACCGCCGACGTCTTGTCTTTAAGGCTCCCGCAGACAGGCGCAACGCGTCTCTGGTGGAATAATTCTATGAAAACTTCACGGAAATTGTTCTACCGGTGTCGCGTCGCGCTTGTCTGCGGGACCCTTTAAACAAAAGTCAATACATAACGAAAAATTGAGTTTCAGAGTAAGTACTTACCAGTCGGCGGTCTTGAATTTTTTATTGAAGTCGGTAGAACCGTTTAAAATCTTTTTATTCGAGTAATTTAGTATAATAATAGTAATTCAGACATTTTCAAAATTTCTCGGTAGTTAGTTAGTTATTAATATGCCAAGTTTCAGCTCAATTGGATGCCAGGAAGTGCTTGAAAAATGGATGACAATTGGAATAACCGGAAACATACGAACAGAGCAAGCTAATAATAAAGATTGAAATAAAAACGTAATAAATTTTATATTTCGAACCACTCACATTTCTCACACCAATTTATAAGGTTGCCCGGGTGATCAATTACTGATCAGTTTGATTGGGATTATACAGCGTGATGAAGGTACCTACAGGTTTTATTTGATTTAGAATTTGCATCGATAAATAATTAATCCTAACTTCAGTACAGTCCAATAGATATGAAATTGATCAAACGTGAACATGCGAAATCGGAAAAAAGTTACACATGAAAGCACAAACTAGAAAATTAGGTTCGTTTGATCGGATATCAAAACCTGAGTATTTCTTATATACAGCACTGTTACCTAGGTACCCAACATAGGTGAGACATCAAGCGAAAAATTAAATTTCTCCATAAAAGAAAAAAGTTACTGAAAATATTTTCATTACATTGAACAACCTTTCCTTCGAAGATCAGCGAAACTAGCTTATCTAAATAAGTAATAAAAACATGCTGACATGGTGCTCATTGGTAAGCGCATAGCTTGAGGCTGGACGGCTGGACTGATTTGGCCAATAATGTTCGTAAAAGTACGAATAAGTTTCAATACGGAAAGAAATATTGGGGAAGTTTCCCGAAAAAAAATATGTTTTTTTTTGTAAGAAATATTGGGCAACGTGTGTCGGGTCATCTAGTTATAATAAGGACTATGTAAGTACTTATTACTAAAACTATCTACTAATATAATTATAGAAAAGAGTTGATCTTGAATCAGTACCAGACGAGAGAGACTAAAAATGTTTTTAAAAACATCAGATTGAGTTCCTGAATCCGCTTTGAAACGTAAATATTATCGAACCTAGCCCTGATAATCCTTCTGCGCCTCACATAATGTGTTAATAAATCAACGCAATGCTGAGATCGACAAGTATTTTAACACTGACCGCGTATTTGACGTCCAAACCACTCAATCTTTCGAGCTTTGCGTCAGAGCTGACATCACACATTTTTTCGTAGGCTTCCAGCTCTAAAATGAGAATTGTGAGCAATTCTTTACTTTTATCCCATTCTTGTTATGATTTCAACTGGTATTTCCCTGTATTTCCGTACTGTTTCGTCAATGATAAATGTGACCTTTGTGTCACTTGTGTCAGATATGAGATAACACGTAGCTTGCTCATGGCGTTAAAATGTAGGTAAGTATATAGCAAATAGCTATAAAATGACTTTTCAACTTTAATACGCTAAGAGCTTGGATAATTTGTATGCGATGTAGATGCGAGCCGACGTTTATTGCAATTTTGCAGCGGTGTCAT
The DNA here is from genome assembly GCA_949152455.1 of Lithophane leautieri. Classification (NCBI taxonomy): domain Eukaryota; kingdom Metazoa; phylum Arthropoda; class Insecta; order Lepidoptera; family Noctuidae; genus Lithophane; species Lithophane leautieri. Next base: position 7,157,976 of record OX424462.1, on the reverse strand, counting down.
TAGCTGTGTGCAGCGCGCCGCGTGCGACACTCAACTTACTCAAGCGGTTATAGCCAGCCTTACTTTCATTATTAACAATTAACATCTAAATCCTCTAATTCAGTTGTATATAGGGTAACACTCCGGCAAATTATGCGAGTATGGCAAATAAAATTATAACTTTATTTACATAAGTAGTTAGTAGAATATATGGATTCAATCGTGACTCGAAATGTATGAGATAAGTAAATTAAAGTGATTTCTGTTTAGTACTCTTTATTTCAATGATTTTATGTCAGCAGTACTTAATTTGTCTAGGACTTGGTAATTAAAAACTCATCAGGCCTAATTCTTGATGTTCGTTATCTAAAGTTTTAATTAGGGGTGAGTTATGACGGGTTAACTATATCGTTATCTCTCAAAGAATTTTGTGTTTACTTATCTGTTTGACGGCTGCGGGGCGAGTGGGCGGCGGGACGCGGCCGCGTGTCGCGGAGCCCGGAGGCGGGAGCGACCGCGGAGGATCCCACTCCACGTCAAGTTGGAAGCGTAGCGCGACGCCTCACGCACCGACACGCGACGCGCGTTACCGCAGCGCGGGAAACTACGCACACGCATTTTCAGAACATTCTGAAAACTTACGCACTCAGTGAAAACACCGGATTCCTCAATTCTCCTTGGATTTGACAATGTTTAGTGATTGTGACGTTTTTATCAATAGACGAACAAATTAAAGCGTTTGATAAGGATGTGTGTTGGGGACACTATAGTGTTATAATAAGTGAAAGTAATTTGCACGATCAGAATAAGATGCTAGTTTAATCATGAGGGAATTAAAAGCTGGCAACATGAAAAAGAGAAACCACAGTCAGTCGTCGGAAAAGCCGAAAGGAAAACGAAGGGTAAGTTTGCACAGCCGACCACCGCTGGAACTTTGTTGATAATTGATATTAGTAGATAAATGTAATATTAACAATATACCCACTACCAATTTAAAGCATTATTAAAGAAAGAAAGAATTAGGCATTTGGCAACAAATCGTGAAACACAAAATACAAAGAAAGGAGTCCTAACTTAATAACCTTAAGCACTTACCTAAGGTTAGGTATTGGTCACGCCAACTTTGGTACCCCTCAATTAAATCTTTATTTAACCTTCGAATTAATCTGAAATAGATAACGAAAACAAACAAACTTTTTGCCGCGCAATAAAATGTTTAAATCTTCCTGTTTTATAGTGTCGCCATTTGTCCGTATTTACAATGAAAGCTTCGCATTGACTTTATAACCCTGGTAATGTTAATGGAGGAAATAAGTAGCTGTATGTACAATTCCAAACACGAAGGCTCTTGGCATCAGGGCAATAATAAAATGTAAAGGCTATTTCATGATACTTAATTAAAGTTAAGTGCGCATCTAATGCAGGCAGCGAATTTATTTATAAAATAGCGTAAAATAGCGGAGGAATATAAATAGATTACTTATAATCTATACCTACTTAGTCCACACTAATAATTTAAATGCGAAAGCAAGTCTGTCCATCTGTTACCTATTCCACCGATCGTTGTTTGACAGATCGAGAGGTAGATAGCAGGGGTAACAAGAAAACTCGAATAAAAAATCGAAAATTACACATAGATACAAAGAGATCTAAGTAAGTACTCTTAATATCTATGTCGTCTAGTTGGAAAATAAGATAAAAGTGAAGCTGAAAATACCTTCAACTCGTCTCCTACTTAAATAACTTCCAAGTGAATAATTTTTACCAAGAGCTCTAAAAAGAAAAATGTGATACTTACAAATATTCACCTATTAATTCGATTTTTAGCTGATGTTTTTCTTTTAGGTAGATAGAGCCAAGAACGTGGAAATTGTTAGACTTCTAAATAGGAAGAACGGAAGATTTCGACAAGGATATCATTCACTAAAATACTCGGAAAACTATTCACGGAAAATCTCAATTCTTGACTAGATCATACCTATTGCGACTGTCGCTATGCAAAGTATCGAAAGTCTAAACTACATACTTACAACTTTACAAGAGAGCATTTGAAAACTTATTAAGTTTTTACTTTAGATTATAAATGTAAGGTTTTTACCGTGAACTTTTCCAACTAAGTACTGGCATTTTGAAAAATAAGTATTCCTAGATAGGAAACGCCGACCTCATCTAGCTTATTTTTAATATTTTATAATATGACGTGTAAAAGTGATTCCAATATCCAATTTACAGAATAAACAATTTCATTTCATTTCATTTCAATAGTTTAATTTGGTTTTTAGGGAGCTTCAGAAGAAGAAGCTCCCTAAAAACCAAATTAAACTACTATTGGATATTGGAATCACTTTTACACGTCATATTATAAAATATTAAAAATAAGCTAGATGAGGTCGGCGTTTCCTATCTGACTACTCTGAGAAGAAAGGCCGAAACAAACTCAGAGGTCGCAGTCTCTTTTAAAGTCCAGACATAATCTTGGTCAGACCATATGAGGACCATGTAGATTAGCGTCTGAAATGGTCTTTTGAGGAAAGAACCACAACGATTTGAGTGGACCTGTCCAGTCAGTGTAAGCATTTGTCAGTAATACTAATTGTAAGTACATAAGTCACTTCAAATTTCCTTTCGTTGTTTCAACTATTCCCATTTGATTTTCACAGCTTCAGGGAACCTTAAAAAGGAGATAAGTTTTTGATTTCTTTGTTATATTGGTTTCACACCCCAACCATCTATCTATATACGAAAAGAGTTTGTGACTTTACTGTTGTTCTATGTAAAAACTCGTAGCGAAATAAAATCCATCCATCCATACTAATATTCTGTCTATCTGTCTTTAATTTTGAATTTAGCACACGGATAGACTTTAGATTTATTTAGGATTCTTTTTACGTTTCCATAGGACAATTTCCGACATTCGCGTGCATCCGCGTGCGAAGCCGCGACTTAAAGCTACATGAAAGCTTTCTACATTTCATTATACTGTAAAATAACCTCACTAGCCAAACCTTGTTAACACACATGTTAAATATACATCGATGTCTGTTTTACATAATTTATTAATGCGACAACATATTTTAAAAACATACAGAACATGTATCTTCACTTACATGAGCTCGTGTTGTATCAGACATACCGCATAACTGTGTATTGTAAGTTTTATAAAATATGGCCGTGTATAGGTATAACATAACATCACGCCTCTTTTCTCCGATGGGGGGTGCAGAGATGAATGATATCGTATACTTTAACAATGTTTGTAAAAATGTGAGCATCATGTATCTATCACTTATTTAGTTAATTAATTTGTCATTGCTCCATTTTTAATTGACGAACTGACGACTACCGAGATGACGACCGACGCGCCGACTCCAAATAACTTGGGATAAGGGCAGGAGAATGAACAGGATGATGTTTTTAAAAGTAGGAATTTCTTGGTAGCGACTCGTAGTAACCAATAACGCTGCGCGACCTGGGAATCGAACAAATGAAGTTATGTTCTGCAGTCGTTGAACACCAGACCAGCGAACGAGGCCGAACAGAAACCGTCTATTGTAACTTGTGTAAAATATAGATAATGGACGTGTTAAATGTCGTAAATACATTAATAAAAGATATACTTCGATTCTCGGTAACGCAAACTCTGTAAAATGCATCGAAAGCTTAAATGAAGTCCACAATAATTGTAGTTTATCACGTAATTATTATGTTGAAGCAGACACAAAACACAATTTCCAAGGGATTTATATTTTGCGTGGGTTTCCAACTTGATGAAATGAAATAATGAAGTAATGTAAGGAAACATTCGTTATGTTTCGCCACAGCATAAATACGTAACAGTATTATGTCTTCATAGAAATCGGCCGAAACGACGCGCTTCGCAATCTCAGTGTATAAAGGACATACTGACGCGAATTGTCGCGCTCGCGCCAGTATGCCATATCAGTACAGTACCTACGCAATAGTCTCGAATGCGCAGCAGTTACGCCCGGACGCAGAAGGTTTATCTACCGACCGGTCATAGGTAATTATTTAAAGATCACTAACGAGACTTAATACTGTTACTTTATTATACTGTGCTTTCGCAGTTCAGATTATGAACAAGCTTTCAATAGTAATAACATAATGTATATTGTTTTTCATTCCACGAATTTTCTTTTATATTGAAATATTGAACTTCAATCATATATAGGCAATCATATTGTTCCTGCGAGGTAGGTATACCCGTAGCTCTATAGGTGGGTATTAATTAGTAGGAATAATTATAAATTTAAGTATTCGAGGCAGACCCAAAACAAGTTAGAAAGCTGTAGTGCTAAAGGACATGAAAGAGTGTCAGGTATCCGAAGAAGATGTCGAGGATAGAGCGAAGTGGAAGAGAAAGACCATCAGAAGGGTGGCCCCACCACCATGTGGGATACATAGCCAGGAAGAGAGAGAGAATTATAAATGTAATATAAGTAAAAGAACTTTTTGTATTATTGTGATTTCTATTGCATCTGTGTATCATTTGTTGGAGATCGCAAATAAATAGATAAATATTGAAAACAATATTGGAAGGAAAAAGGAAGCTATATTTGTAGTTAGCCATTATATCTGTAGCGAGTTGCTATACGATATAATTTAATCACCTGAACTTGTGTTCAATCAATAACTTGAAATAATGTACTGATTGTTACATTACATTCGCTTTCTCCTGCTAAGTGGGTTTGGATACACAGTTTAATAATACTATTCGTTATTCACGATGAATAAGCTGTTGTTTATAATGTTTATGTTTATTGTTGCTCCTATTCATTGTAGGTAAGGTCCTAATTAGCTTTATATCATACCATCTGCGCCCCGCGGTTTCACCCGCGTAAGTCTCGATCCCGTGGGAATATCGGGATAAAAAGTATGCTATTATTTCCTATTTCAGGTCATGGTCTGTCCATGTGCCAAATTTCATCCAAATCTGTCCAGCCGTTTTAGCGTGACAGCGTAAAAAACAAAATCACTTTCGCATTTATAATATTAGTTAGGATACCTAAAGCAATACTAAATAAATTGGTATTAAAAAAAAACTTACTTTGGGAGTCTTCATTACGATAACGAACCCGTTGAGAAACTTTTGAGGGTGTTATAGTTAGAGGAAAGGCTCTAGTTTTTCAGGAACATCGTTGTATATCCAACCATTTTCAAATTACGTAGTTTTTTTATTTTAAATACTGCTTAGTATAGGCAATGACAGAGAAACCATTTACCTACCAATTTTCCCATAGTCATATGGTCTAATTAAAATTTAAATATTCTACGAAATATATTAAGAACGAACAGTCTCTCATCCCAAACAAACAAATTACCCAATTATTTTAAATAAGTAAAGTAACACCAGAATCCCACATTTTAATGAGTATACACTGCACACAAGTATAACGATAAGGCTACCATTCAAAATATTCTAACATTAATAACAATCGCCATTCAAGTTTAGTTGAAATTACTAACAATATGAGCGACCTACGACCTTTATTTTTGATATCGGCTAAACTTAACGAATTCAACTCAGCTAGAGTAGTTTGCAATCGTCACATGACGTAACTCAATTGAGTTCAAAGAACGCCGACAAAACATGAATTACATCTCACTTATAATATACCTAAGAACTATTTCCGCTAATTTCCTGCTCTCCACAACTTTATTGAAGACAATTTTCATTTGGCTACAAATTCATGTTTTAAGTGGCCTGCAAGCGGGTTGAGCTCTGAGGTAGTCTAATAACTATTTACATAAAAACGAAATTTTAAGGTGACTGAGGACTTGGTAATGTTTGTTAATGCTGTATAATGTGCCAGTACGTGTCACTCAAGTTCTTCTTAAATTCCAAGAAGCGCAACCAGTGAGCCAAGAGAGATATTTAATATTATAATCGTGCTCAGTGCTCACTCAGAGGCAATGAGCTGTGCTACCCTGTAGCCTCAGACCAAATAAAAAACCAAGACGGAGCGCTGCGAACAATACAGTGAAGCATGCTAAAACTAGACCAACGCTCTGTGCATACACGCTCGCACACACTCATTAACAATGACACTACAATCAAACTACACCAAACTAAGTGCACACATGTTTACGAAACCGGCCTCATGTCACTGTTGGCAGCGCTCTGTCTTGGTTTTTTATTTGGTCGGAGCTTGTAGCCTGTGTCGACTCAGTTACACTTCGTAATGGAACCCTTAATGTAAGCATTAAATAAAACAAAAAAGCTTCCGATCATGTCTTTTGATCCGTGGAGTTTCTTGTAGGGTCTTCTGATTTCCTCACAATTCCTCCTAATGTGGTTGAGGATAACATATTTGCAACCGTGCACCTAAGCACTTGAGGTTTCTTGAGTGCTTGTAATGCGGTCCATTTGAAGTAAACAATATTGAGTTTCTAGTTTATTTCTCAACTAGTAAACAAGATGTTTGCACTAAAGCTTCTGAGACTCAGTTTGTCTAAGCCAAAGAAAATTATAGCCATCTTAACGTAGATAATCCTTCCGACATTTCCCTAGTGAAGGTGTTTGTTTTGCCCGCAACAGGTGGTGCGAGATTTTCAACGACTTGTTGAATATCGCTCTGGAGGAACGTTTGCAAAGAGAGTAAGGTATGGAGCACAAGTGCTACCGTGTGACGCTTGAGGTGAGCGATTGATTTGCGGGGCCCGGCCCCTGTCAAGCACGCGATAATGCGTCAGGCGGCAGGCCCCTCGTGCCACTATGTCCGGTGACCACGCGGCACTTCGCTGCCCCTCGATTTATTTTTAAAGCAAGTTCCTGTTGTAATATCCAACCAAAATAATCGGCACCGTGTAATTTTTAAGGAAAGAAAATCGAACCGTGTAATCGTTAACTGCAAAGCTTATCTTACGATCAATTAATAACACGGACAAGGTGGTCCGACTCGTTGATCATAAACAATCGTACGACAGATCGGCATTTCTAAATTAATGGCTTTCGTAAAATACTCGCCCGATATTTATTTGCGTTGGGCTTCGAGAAGAACTGTCCGGGTGAGATGGGCGGGCGGCGGCGGCGCGCACGCAGATAGCGGGGCTGCGGGGTCACGTTCCCCAGATAAAACAAGAGATAACGCCGACGTCTTCTGTACGCGATTGTCTTTGCGCCGTGTATCGACACGTATTAGTATTCTTCGTTATTGAGTACGCGGGCTTACTCACGCCGTAACGGTATTGATAAACGGCTTAACTATGCGCTAATAACATAGATCGAGGAACATATGACCGACAGTATAAACACGAGACTTACTTCAGTGCGTAGTTTTAAGAGAACTGTTGTTATAATATCAGTTATAAACAAAGCACGTCTCAAGTATCGTGAAATTGCAAATTAAAACAAATGTTTCACGATATTTTAATTATACGGCTTGGCGTTACGTGTATTTTATAATGGGTCCTGTAAGCGTCGTTAGTTTATGGGATGAATAAATTTTACTGTCTACTACAATCTGAGGAAGAGTTATCCAAACAAATACTAGTATGTAAGATGCTATAAAAAGAACGTTACAATGTGTAAAGAAACGCAAACTTTGTAAAGAACATTTTCGTAGCGTAGGATGTGAAGCTTTTAAGCTTTGCGATTTCTTAGCTTTCATGTATCATCTCATTTGTAGTTTTCTTGTATTATGAATCAATACAATATCACGTCCGCCTTTGAAAACAAAAACCGGCCAAGTGCGAGTCAGACTCGCACACGAAGAGTTCCGTAACAAACGCCGAAAAAAACCCTTTTCTTGTATGGAGCTTTTAATTATGAACTTTATTATTTATTTAGTGAATTATACAAACTGTGAAAATTTCAACTGTCTACCTATTAGGTACGGTTCATGAGATACAGCCCGCTGACAGACAGACGGACGGACGGACAGCGGAGGCTTAGAAATAGGGTTCCATTTGGCACCCTTCGGATACAGAACCCTAAAAATCAGCTAGAATTAAAAAAGTTAGCTCATTAAATTTCTGGATTTCCTGTCTTATAAAACATTAATCACGTTTCTGTTTTTTAGGGTTCCGTACCCAAAGGATAAACGGGACCCTATTACTAAGGCTCCGCTGTCTGTCTGTCTGTTTATAAATACTCACGTTCAGTTCTCCCAGAATATCTTCCGTAGTCGTAAAAAGCGTGTAATCAGCTGCGTCGCCGTAGCGATAATACGGTTCTTTCCCTGCAAGGAAATAAGTTGCATAATCCGTTAATTTATCAAATAAAACATTTATTTATAAGAAGCGTTTGTCGAAGTGTCTATAGCTGGTATATTCCCGTTTTTCAAAGAGAATGTATTGAATTATTTTGACCCTGGGGTCAATGTTATTTATTGGAGGTAGACAATACGACCTTTGAACTGAGAGAACAATATTTCTGAGATTAATGATTAGTGCATCTTGTTAACGTAATCTTTGTATAAACTGAGATTAACTTTACCGGTGGTTTCGCTTGTGTTAATGCTAATTAATTACCTATGTCACAGATTACTGAATAGTTACTACGTAACAGATACTTCACTCAGTAGAAAATTTCCAATACCTATTACGATAATTGCCTACTCCCTCGCGTCAACAACCACTGTATGCTAAAATGCGCCTAAATGCTCAAGCGTACAGCAGTGATTGCTTCGCACCGCGCGATTCCACAGTAATCGCAGGGCTGCCTCTTCGATAAAATAAAATTAACATAACTTTTTATCTATGTTATTGAGAACTGTGAATATGTTCTGACTTTTATGTGGCAGTTAAAAATTTTATCATTTATAAAATATTTAACCAATTTAAAAAAAAGGAGGCGATCTGACATATAGGCCAAACCTCTTGAGTACTAATGTTCTGTGGGCCAAACTGAGAAGTTTGACTTGTATGGTTTGTAGGTATGTATGTTTGTGCGCGATAATCTCGCGTTTGGCTAAACCGATATCGATGCGGTTTTCAGAAAAGGATTTGTTACATTTAGGAGAACGTTTTAAAATAAGTATAATACTTCTTAGTTTGATGATGATCTTTGGAGATGTTCAATAGAAATGAAAAAAAAAAGCCTTAAAAAAAGAGAACCGACTTCAAATAAAGCACTAAGCGGTAAGAAATAATTTGTTTTTTTTTTATGTTAGTGCTAACAGCTGGTAATTACGAATCGAAAAAGCGGAACGGCGTGCGTGCGCTTCGCTTGCGAAAACCGCACTGAATTTGATCCGCCGGCGGACCGAGACCGCTCGGCTGGGCGGTAGGCACTTATAGCGCGCAAGTACATGGAGTGACGGAGGCCTGCCTATGTGGCATGTCTATTCTCTATATAGTTTTATAGATATAAGACTGTTTGTTCGCGTACCATCCGCCTAGACCTGTAGCTAGATACATAAATAATATCTTTATAGACCACAATATTTTAGTACCTACCCTGCTCCTCTCCACCACAAGTGAAAGACAACAGCTGTGAGTAATTTTTGGCAACTTGGGCATATTAAACGTAGAAAACGATTTCCTATCTACATCTAGGTACATACATACATATTTACCTAAAATTAAACCTATGTATTAGAATTACCCCCTATTATATACACCTCTGCCTAATCCGGATTACAGGCGTGATGTTATGTCAGGTTATTAGAATCACTAACATTACAAAATTTGGGTAAGTAAATGATAATTTTGGATAACATCATTAAGTTCAGGAGTTGTCAAAAAAGCTTCAAATCTGCCTGTAGCCGAATTAATTGTTTCGTTAACTTACGTATAATGCACAGACACGGCATGCGTTTAGATTTATAATAGGCATAGTCCACAGCCATGTAGGGTGTTGAATCGTAATAAATCATGTCGGTAGATTGGATTGATGACGTAAATGATGCCTCTCTAATAAATCTTCGCGAGGTGTCGTCGTTGGTGCGCTGTCATTAAAATTCTACCGCTGACATACATTTTTGTTCGATAATCATTTTCATTTGGTTTCTTCGTGTTGTTATTCCACACGTTGAGGTGTTTTGTAATTAGTTTATTACTGTACTTACTTACTTAACTTATTGTTGACTCTTCTAGGTAGTAACTGGGTTGACCTATTTGTCCTGCAAATAAATCCAACTTCGCACTTTGCCAGCCTTATTTATTAGATGAGTAGTTTATTTATTGTTGGAAAATGCTTCTGCGTGAATTTTCAAAAACCTACTTTCTATAGAGAAAAAATCTCTTTTCAATTGTCCCCGATATTATCGTTATCTTTTTCTAGGAACTCGTGAACTGTTTACGCTCGTGAGAGCGAACCTTTAAAATTCTACCTTTTTTTTTTACATTGATTTTGGAAAAACAAAAGGAGTTGATATGATATTAGTCATTTATCATCATCCTATCCTTAGGTGTATCTACCAATTTATTTGGAGTCAGCGCAGCATAGCTTTCTGTCTTTTTAAAATCGATTTTCAATAAAATCTTCATGTTCTTGACCCACTGATCTAAATAAAGGAATCCAATATGGTTGTTTACTGTGAAACAGGAAAATGTAAGGAGTCCCCATCCGCGATGGTTACTTATATTTATTGCTAGATTTGCTACCATAGACACTTTTATTCCCATGAATGCGGAAGTTGATTCGAGACTGCTCCAAGAACTTTAACTCTACTTATGTTTTCTACGAGAATAAGGAGCACCTTTCTATTTCACTGAAATGAAAAAAACTTTTTACAAAAAAAAAAACAACCTACTTCCAAACAAAACACAAAAAAAGTGAAAAATAACTTTAATTTTGGAAGTCGGTGTCTTTGCTTTTCAATTTTCGTTTTTTGCCACCGTTTTCGTTTTTTGGAAGTCGGTTGTTTTTTTTTTTTTGTAAAAAGGTTTTTTTTTTCACTTTTTAGTTGTAGTACTTACCCCACTCAAATTCGAATACCACTACCTGCTATGTAAATAATAGTGACGGAGTCAAATAAGATATCATCTACATAGACTAAGTGGGAAAAAAAAAAACCTAATTATTGAAGCTAACTCAAAAACTACCCAAGCAAAGTTAATAAAATTAATATGGGACCACACGGAAAGAACCAGCTTTCAAATAAAAAAGAATCATTAAAATCGGTTCACCCAGTCGAAAGATCAGACCGACAGATCTTTAATTGATAAAAATACAGACGAATTGATAACCTCCTCCTTTTTTTGAAGTCGGCTAAAAAAGAATAAACAGATATAAGTTTTAGTAAAAGATAGTAGCTATATGCCACGAGATTGATATTTATAATAACAAATACAAATCTCTTTAATGAGGCCTTTGGAGAAATAGGTCGAAGATATTCTACCTGTCTCCATAAAAACGTATTGGAGGTGTAGGTTGTAATGGTTTAATTGTTTTGCACATCTTGAAAAATTCAGAGATATCAGTTAAATAACCCACTAAAACCCTAGCTAACAGAAAATAAACAATATCGGGCACATCTAATTGAAAATAACAAACACACTCACATATTTCGGGTAACGAAAAACATATTATTGTTACAAGGATTTAGTAGCTAAACAATCCGTGTTCACATTTCGTAAGCTCTCTGTAATCAGACACTATCAATCAGCATGACAATATACTAGAATTTACCGCCGAGATTGATGACATCATTATAATCGGAGATATTCATCCTAAAGCCGATTAATTCTGCCAAGAAGTTAGTTCAAAATATTTATCTGTCCTTAGTAATAAACGTGATCAGTGGCAACACTGGCAACAAACTCTATCACCTTAGGTATGTGGTAAAGTTTTCTGAATGAAAACGAACATGAAGTCCAAACGAACCAAATCACTGGACCATTATTTGTGTCTCCAAGTTTGAAACTAGATAAGCCTAGAGTTTCAACATGATAAGCCAAGCGGAAGTTGTCCATCACAATAATTAATGTTCAACACCTACTAAAAACTGAATTTAAACAAAAGCTTGTGACAACAATGACAAGAAAATTCAAAGCGGGAAGTAGGTACCCACCTAAAGTAGTTAGCGAAAAGTTCTCTACAGCGTACCTACAGCGCTTGGCATTTATAAGGTAAAAAACTTTTCTAAAGAATAATAAAAAGCCTTTTAAGCCGGTAAATCCAAAACGTCCATTACTGTATGTAAATACTCGGCACCCATTGCACGCAGACCATTACCAAGTGAAGGAAATGGTAAGAAAACTCGCATTCTCATATTTGTATGGAGTCTCAGGGCTAAACAAACGTATATGGACAGGGCTGTTCCCCCAAAGGTAACTGGATACCCCACTAATCTACTTAATGTCCAACATGTATAGAAAAATGGTGCCAAATAAGCTCATAGCCACCTGATATAATTTGTACCAGTCAACACACACCATTTTTAGCGATCATTAAAACAGTTCGATAATTTATTAGCTACAACTAGGCACTTTAAAGCACTGCTTTACGACTTAACTGGATTTCGAAGGAAATTAACTATCACTGATAAATGATAACAAATAATTCCATAGTGCTTTGGAGTTACGATTGATAACGTAATTAATTAAAGAAATTACATAGCTCTAAACTCCTAGTCGAGCAATACGGACAAAGTACTGTAGACTCCGAGAGAGTCTACGGCACCGGATCGAGTAAAACACTTGATAGTTTAACTAATTATATTAATTCATGAAAATCAAGGATACATTTCATATTATATCACCCGTCATCCAGCCTCAGGCCGTCTTTGAATATCTTCCTATTCTATTTTCAACTAAATTGTTGGAACGTTCAAAACTCACGGCTGCCCTCTAGCCAGCCTGTACCACACGAGGTTGCGCATCGCATACCACCTCCTTACAGTACCTACTAAAGTAGGGACAATTAAGATTGACAAACTAAGCCACTGGAAAATCTAACAAAACTAATAAAAGCCTTTGGAACGATGATAACCAGAAAGATTAAAAAGTCAGACCATAATGAATAAAGACCTAATAAATAAAGGAGGTTAGTTGGTCTTCTGAGATTTTCTCTATCCACAGTATTGTTCGGTTAGTCCCGCTATGGTATGGTCCCGGTATGGCACCCTCTTAAAATACCTATCAAAAAGTCCCGCTATGGTACCCTTCAGTTTTTGGTACTGTTGTAAAGAAAAGTTATACAATGCGTTAAGAAAAAAATAGTATTAATAAAAAATATATTTTCTTAACTATTATAGTTAAGCAAGATAATATTTATTAATACTATTTTTTAAACAAATCACGCTCGGTAATTGTCGTTTCACTTCAGGTAGTTACCTGACCAACCGGTTTTTTCGTAAAACAATAGAGACGAGCCCTTCCTCGAATTCGTATCTAGCTCTTCCCTTTTGTTTTTATGAAAATAGAGAGAGACAGTATTATTCCGGGTTTAGTTTGCTATTTGCAGCTGTACTTTTGCGATATGAGTAATTAGGATAGCTTGTTAGTTTATCTATTGCAATGTCTGGGTCAAGTAGTTCACGTGGTGTAAATTTAATAATTATTGACAGTCGACGCGGTGGAAAAACTTTATTACGTGCCGGACATAAATATATTAAACGCAGAGAAAATAAAAATTCAAGTACTTGGCATTGTGTAAATAGGAGAAATAGTATTAAATGTAGTGGATATATAACTATTGAGAATACCAATAATACAATAATTAAAGATTATAAACACAGTGATCAGTGCGTGCCACATTTTGAAGACAATGAAGTTCAAATGGCTATAAGTGAGTGCAAAAAAGAAGTAAATTCAAATTACGGATCAGTACAGAAAATTTTCGAAAAACACATGGGTAACTTAAAAGACAAAGGGTTACACCTTACAGGAAATGTTCCTGACTATAAAAAATTAAAAACAGTATTATACAGACACCGAAATAAGTCGTTGAACGTACCAAAAACACAATTTAAGAATGTGGAAGAAATTATAATACCAGAAGAATTTAATAAGTATGTATTGGCTGATTATTGTAATGAAGACTGTAATCGAATAATTATATTTTCCTCGACAGAAGTAAAGGAACATATAAAATGTGTAACGCATTACTTTGGTGATGGCACTTTCGACGGCTGCCCAAACCCATTCGAACAAGTTTATGTCATTCATGGAGACATGGGAAGCACTGAGTTATCCACGAATGTAGCACCATTATTTTATATTCTGTTAAAAAACAAAGAAGGGAAAACTTATGAAAAAGTTTTCGAATTGATTAAACAAACTTTGCCTGAATGGAGTCCATCGAAATTTACCTTCGATTATGAAATAGGAGTAATAAATGCAGCAGCGAAGATTTTTCCTGATATCAAAATAAATGGATGTAACGTACATTTTCAAAAGAACGTTATCAAAAAAGCGAAATCTTTAAATCTCATGGAACACGAAGAGTCCTCGAACCATGTTAAGCAATGCATAGGCTTGGCGTTTTTGCCAAAACAAGATATTGAAGACGGCTGGCTGCATATAATGGAAAATAGGTATAATATCTTGGTTACTTTCCAAAATGATGTTTGAGTACTTAACTCTAATTATATGGCAAAAAAGTAAAGAACAACAATATCAGTAAGGACCTGTTAATTTCATTGCTTTACAAGTACGAACGTTTAATAAGTATTTTTTTCAGTTTCGACGATGAAGCTATGACCAAATTCAATGACTATTTTGTCACTCAGTGGCTTGAATATCCAGACCTCATTTGGTGTTGCCATAATGAACGCCATAGAACAACTAACTTGGCGGAATCATGGAATGGCAGATTCAACAAAATTATTGGAAAAAATCCCAGTTTATTATTGTTTCTGCAAACAATTGGCAACGACACATGTCACTTTGATATAAAACAAGCCAAGTAAGTTGTATTTTTTAGACAATATTTTTAAGCAGATATAATATTTTTAAAAGCAGATATATATTTTTTTACATAATACGAGTACATAGAAGAATTTGAAAATGGATTTGATTTTATTTATTTTGGTAGATATTATTGGTTGTCGCCTTCTATTACAGACGGTTACTGAAAAAAATATAGCTTAACTTAAATAACTGATGATTTTTGTTATAGCTTTCGACTAAAAAGATCACCTATAAATTCAAGAAAAAGAACAAGTATAGAAATCGACCGCCAGATTCAAAAGCTAACAAAAAGTTACGAAAATAAAGCTATCTCCATTGGTGATTTTCTGATTAACATATCAAAGTCAATATTTCGATCAGAACATTTAAAAAAATAGTTTATTTTAATTTTGTTTTTAGCCTATTAAAATGTTTAATACTTTTTCTCGATGTTGATTATTTTTTGTAGTTTATGTTTACAATTTGCGCCTTTTTCTCCATGTTGATTATTTGTAATTAATATATTTGTCTAGTTGGTTGTTGATTATTTTTGTAGTTTATATAAATTTACAATTACTGCCTTTTCTCAATGTTGATTATTTGTAACTAATATTTATGTCTGGATGTTGTTTTTATTTGTAGTTTATAATATTTACAGTAATACTTTTCTGAGATGTGGATTTTTTATATTTTTTTTATTGTTGATTATTGGTAATTAATATTGTTGATTATTTTAAAAATTACATTGCAATTAATATTTCGTTTTACTGTTTGATATTTTTTTATAAATATTTTGAATTAATAAAAGACTGATTTAATATCGCAAACAGACGTTTTATTGATACACTCCTAAAAGTATTTATTTATAGATACACTTTTCTTTTCAGTTGTACCTTCTATTGTCTAACGTAGATCTAAAAGATGGGTACCATAGCGGGACTTTTTGATAGGTATTTTAAGAGGGTGCCATACCGGGACCATACCATAGCGGGACTAACCCGTATTGTTTTACTAATGACTAGCAGTTTTAGGCTCATACATTAGTAGTCGAGACTGACCAGTTGGTCACTGGGGATGTTCTTAGAGGTAGAAACTACAGCCTCGACATTATCTCTAAGTTAGTTTTTAGTACAAACAAAATGTAGATAAGTATAATATCTAGCTCACTATACATTATACACCCCTTTGCAAAAAAAAAACGGGCGGTTTTGAGTTTGTTACATTATTGGTAATCATTTAGTTGTAAAGAGGTTTTAATAGCCAAACTATGTTACTGGCACTTAATAAAGAGTCTGGGTATGAAAAAGAGTTAATTCTAAATTCGAAACTTTTGTTTAAAACTATAAAAATCCTTTTTTCTGTTTGTGACTTTTACTAACTTTTTGCGGGTTTGCGGTTAAAAGGTTATCTTGGCAACTAAAACTAACTTCTCGTTATTTTTAGTAGAATAATTTATGTTTGTCGTATAATCCAGCCTTATTGTGACTTAAAACAGATATCTTTGTTTCGATTGTAATGGCAGAAAAAGCAATAAGAGCTAGTAAAATTGTAGCGCTGCTGGAAGAGGAGTGTAGTCAAAAAACGATATTCTTATTGATAATAAGAAATGACTAGTCATTTATGGCAATGAAATAGTAAAAATATTAATATTATCCATAGAAAAGCCAATGACTGTTAAGATGCCCGATTTTTTGCAAAGGGGTGTATTTTATCTTATGTGAACCTATGTTTCTTTAATTGACTCCAAAAATGTAAATCAATCAATAACACCATCTCTACGACTTATCAGTCCGCAAAACGAAGCAAGCTTACCGGCAACCAGAAAGCGGATTCAGACAAAAAATGGCGACAAAAACTAAACCAGGAAGAACATAAATCTTTTTACACATATCATGGAACTGGTTTCTGTTTATTTATATGCTGGCCACGATCACTTGGACTGTAAAATTATAATTATTTATAAGGATAATTGTCACATAAAAGAATCCTATATTTATGTTTAAGTGTGCCCATCAATTTGCGAATATGTTCCTTGTTATGCAAGACGAATAAAAGCTACGTTAAGTGGCGCCAGCATTTTAAGAACCATATTATTTCTAACTATATGACTCAGAACTGCTGATACCCAATTCTGTAACTTTTCGACCGTTATTAGTTTCTCGAAGTTCTCATATCTTAGCAAATATATAGCCATGTGACCCCTACATGAAACCCATTTTAGAGGACCAGCATCCGTATTGCATAACAATCCGAAAGGCTTTTTTTTTTAGGAAATCCATAGCTTTATATAGTTGAAAAATTCGTCTGTTCGGTTTATTGAGTTATTTACTTACGTTGAAGTAAATATCGAAATATTTACCTAAATATTTTTGAGTTGTCAAAAGAGAGGCATTACAATTGTTAGTGTGCTACGCTATTAGGCTGCTGACCAAAAATTTTGCAGACTTTTGACAATATGTAAAGGTTCCCCGAAACGATCAATGGCATTTGTCAATTTTTACGTGATTGATATACAAATTGATTGTCTACCAAATGTAATTGAAGCGATTGACAATATTACTACAATAGAAATAAGTAAATCGTAATTGATTTTTTCGGGGACCCGTCAGTTGTTAAACCTGCGGTTTTTTCCCAAATAAATAATCTTTTACCCTGATTTTAGGTAGGACCTGATTTTTACCCGTCCTAGTAACAAATATCTAAAGAGACCCGAATACATCCCAAGGGCATATTCATAAGAGTTGCCCGTATCTGGGGGATTATATAAATGAGATGATAAACAACATGCACTACTACTCGTGTATCGGATTGGTATGTAATCGAACTTCACAGAACGATTCATTGTTCCAGTCTGTTTGTAAAGAAGCCTATTTGAACAGGAAGATATCTTATTCAATAGGTAATCGATAGTTTATTTATAACGATTTCTGTCCTTTATATGGTGTTTATCAAGAAAATTGTCAAGTACAGTCACAATTTTCTTATGCAGCCAGGGAAAATTGTACTTATTATAAACGTATAAATCTGACATCCAAGTACCTAGTACTGCAGTATACTTAAATTCTTCGTTCTCTAATAATAAATTCTCAAAAGTGAAAGGAAAATATTCACTAGATAAGTGCCTTTTATCGTCAATAAAATTTTATCAGAAAATATATATAAAGAGAAAAGTTAGGCATATTGTATAATAATAAGTCTTTAACTGCATAAACATTATGGAAATAAAATAATAATGAAGTAAGCACAACATAAAATTATATTAAATTAAAGTCTTCATTAAGTACCTTGTATAAAAGTATAAGCTCCATGTGGAAATATTTTAACAAACGCAGTAAAATAAACAAACTGAGGAAACGAATCATCTTCGTAAGTCGTCAAATGTAAGCTCTACTCAAGAATCCTCCGAGTTCTAATTACTACTTAAACCGTTTTTAAAAGCTACTAAATTGGTGGCTTTTAAAAAACGATGTCATATTCTTTTGCTATTTCATTTTCTTATTTATTTACTTAACCATTTATGCACACACATATAAATACAGACAAGAAGAAAGGAACAGAAAAATACGTACAAAGGCAATGTTTAAGCTTTCTTTTAGATTTACAGTAAATTTATTCTAATACCGGCGCCAGACACAGCAACACACATTTGAACACTTATTTGAACACATGTGAGGCACGGGTGTTTGGGTATTTGATCAAAGTTTGATGTCACATTTATTACCGTACCTCACCAGTGTTCAAATATGTGACTGCCGGCTTCAGGCGAATCGACAATTTCAGAAGTCGATTCGCCTATAAATAAATGAACTTCGTGCGAATCGCCTCAAGAAAACATAAAAAATTATATATATGTTTTTTTTAAATTAATATTATATTCATCACCAATAAGCCAGTTTTTCCTTGGTCGATGCTGAAAAATGTATGGATCTTCTGCTAGCTTTATGTGTGTTTACTAATTAATTATTAATTAATCCATCAATGTCTACGGGTTAAGGGCTAGCTTCCTTTATACGTCAGCAAAAACACAGTTCTTATTCCGACAAATGGTTTAAGTGATTGTAATTAAATTGTGTGCATAGTGTTATGTACTTTTTTTTCTAAAATTGAACAATTCAACTAAATGTAGAGAGGGACAACACATTTTAGTTTATTTGTAATTTTCAAAATACTTATAGGTAGAGTCCATGGATAGAGATACCGATGTTATTCATTCGTTCGGATTATGTTTATTTAATTCGGTGTTGATTAAAATTGTTCTTTGAATTATGTACTTATGATGAAGATGTTTTTATCTATACCTACATCTATATGTACAGTCACGGACTTTAATTGATGAGCCAATGGCACTGTTCGTATTTTAGCCGTGTAATGCAAATCAGACTTAGTCGGTTATACTCGTAAATCCACCGAAAGTCATGTCTTCGTAATAAAGAAGAAGAAAATTATATTTAATATCTTTACCGGTTAGCTAACCTTTTTTTTTTTTTTTACTGACTAAAACCCACCCGTGTTCCTTCATTTGCCTGTTGCCAAGGTCCCGGTATCCCTTTCGGACTTTCCCGCAACCCTGGCAGGCATCGGTATAAGGACGGCGAGCTGCCCGTTGCTCGCCGTCCGCAAGCCCGCGCCTATGGTGGCCGGAAATCCGCCTGGGATTCCCGACGCCCAGGGCGTCTCCAACGGCGGCGGTTAGGGGCGTGAGGGCGCAAACTTTGCCTTTCCCTCACGCGTTCCGCCTCCTCCTTCGCGAGCATTACTGCTTCGCAGAAGGAGGTGACGGCTTCCCATGCCCTCTCGCTCCGTACCATGGCCTGAACCAGGGTTGGACGCGAGAGGTCACTGCCGCCAATCGCCTCCACGAGGACACGGCGGTGCTCCGCCCAAGCAGGGCACACCTCAACCGTATGCTCCACCGTGTCCTCCGGGCGATCCACACAGTGGTGACACCCGGGCGTTTCCTCCCGCCTAATCCTACACAGGTACCTCCCGAAGCTGGCATGTCCGGTGAGGACCTGTGTCAGGCGGAAGGTGAGGACGCCGTGGCGCCTCTCTAGCCACTCCTCAAAGAGGGGACTTATCGCCGCTATTGTGGCGTGCCCAGCACTGGGTTGCGACAATCGCACTCTCCATGCCGCCATGAGATCTTGCCGGAGCTCTGTCCGCTGTGCCGCGATTTCTCGCGGCAGCGGAGTTACACCCCGGCGCTTCACCTCCTCGCGCCACTCCCAGATGTGTGCGAGGACCTTCGCCTCCAGATCCCATGGCGGTAATCCGGCAAGGAGGCTAGCCGCCTCACGGGAGACCGTGCGGTATCCCCGGGCCAGCCGAATGGCCATGACCCTTTGGGACGCGTTCAACCGGCGTGCTGGCCGCAGCCTAAGGGAACGCGCCCACACCGGTGCCCCGTAAAGGGCCATGGACCGCACGACCCCCGCATAGAGCCTCCGGCAGGAGGCGTTTGGACCCCCTAGATTGGGCAGGAGCCCAATCGCGCAAAGGAGGCTTTGAATTATGTACTTATGATGAAGATGTTTTTATCTATACCTACATCTATATGTACAGTCACGGACTTTAATTGATGAGCCAATGGCACTGTTCGTATTTTAGCCGTGTAATGCAAATCAGACTTAATCGGTTATACTCGTAAATCCACCGAAAGTCATGTTTTCGTAATAAAGAAGAAGAAAATTATATTTAATATCTTTACCGGTTAGCTAACCTGAGAGCTAGAACTAAAAATTTGACAGCAGAGTGGCTACCCAAAGTCAACCAATTGCAAGTCTAGCAACCGTAACCTAGTGATGATTGTTTTAACGTAGCCATAGTAACGGTAGCGTACAGATAAACTTTAATTAGTCATTTTGACAAATTCAAAAATCACATCGACATTTCTACTGTCACTGTCTTCAGATAGGTTTTCAGAATTATCGAGTTAATGAGCTCTGATTCAAAGGATTGGATAAATATTGTATTTATTTATCATTGAGAACTTATTAGTCAACTTCTATGGATAAGACTATTTCCGATTACTAGCAATTTGTCATCTTGTTTACGAGCATGCGATTTGAGTTCGTTTTTAATCGTGTAATCTCGTGAATGTATGAAACTGCAAAATTGAAAAGTTTGAAAGTGGCTCATCATTTAAAGTCCGTGACTGTACATACATACAAATAAATAAAATTGAAGTGTCTGTATGTAATGCCAAAATAACAGCTTTTTACTAACTGCTTAAGAAAATATATATTATCCGGTACTTATAACAGTTATAACTGAAAACAATTTTTGTTTTTGTCTTTCTTTTGTGTGTCTGTTTATTCGTGCTAATCTCCGAAACGGCTAGACCGATTTAGACGGGACTTTCACTGGCTGATGTTATAAGGTGTAACTTAGGCTTTTATTTAAGAAAATGACATAGGGTCATAGCGTTTGAAGCCGCGGGCAGCAGCTAGTACTACATAAACTTCAATGATATTGGTAAAGGACAAAGTACAAAATATTCAGTGATTATGCCGATTCTAATTTGCGATTTTATAATCGAACTCCAAATCAATAGCCACACTATCGATTTAGGTCGAAAATCTACCGAAAGATAGTTGTAAAAGGTAAAATAAATAAACAAAAGAAAAATAAAAAAATCAACGCGTCTTACGGTAGTCGCCAAAGATGTGTAACATCTGACATCTTGGCTGATGTACCAACCTCTCGGAAAATGGGTTGGGACATCTGAGGGCGAACTCTAGCCCCGCGGGCGCTCATTGGTCAAATCAAATAGCGCGCGTTTCCCCGGCTTCCTGTTACACACTTCCGTCTCTTTTCTTGAAATCACTCCCACAGATTGCAGGAAATCGAGAGGAAAGATGTTACAAAAAAAAAATTGGAGACCCACAGACCAGAGCTAGTTTTCTCAAACAATTATTAAACAATTTATATAGGTACATTTATTGCTCCATTGAATTCTATACATATCTTACCCAATACAAAGGCTTGACAGCTGAATGACTGCAGTAATTAATTTCCTAATTAAGCTAACTTCGCGATTCAAAATCACTTAAATGATGTACTTTGATGAAATTCTTGATGTGTACGCTAAATGATTTTATTATTTCCAAGAATCTGTGCGATTGGTTAAATTTTAAGGTACCTATAACTTGTAGACAAGTGAGCTATTGAGAACAGAGTTTAATAAACTTTACAGCTACGCAAAGTTTTCAACCTAATGCGTATGAACTTACATAAGTATTTCTGCCATTCGTAGATCTTTGACAGTCGTTACAGGCAGTTAGAAGCCAGAAAGTCTGACAATCCAGTCGTAGGTATCGAAATTGGAACGGGCGCACGTAAACATCATAAAAATCCAATTTAACATCTCTCATTTTATTCTCACGTAAACCGATTCTAAGAAGTAATTAGAATTGTTCTTGAAAATTCTCAGTAGTGTTTACGTGCTTAGGTACTGAAAAAGTTCCAATAAAAGAAGATACGACTTGACATAATTAAACTGCTGTCAAGTCGTACTTAGAGTGCGCGCCCCGCAAGAGCCCCGCGGAAAATTGTAGAACTTCATTTTTTTATACAGACACTAGCGCCACTTCATATGGACTTTACTGGTGGCTCGGACTTTGTTCAATATTGGAACTTTCATTCATGTTTGTGCTAAGGTATTATAAGCACAAACCTAAGAGAGGGACGGATTAAGGGTTATCTTTGTAAGCTGAACAGTCTCACTGCGAGCAAATATAAAACTAAAACTTCTAAAAGTTTCCAGCAAGTTTTTAACAAAAATCTCTCACTAGACATGGAAATGGCCTATAATTTTCCACAGAGCGGATTTTTGCTGTTGTATCGTGCAAAAATAGCAAATATCGACGTTGGCGTTAAGTGCTAGACGACAGTCGAATAAACAGAGCGGCGTGCTCAAGGGCGAGCGCGTTTTTGTATCGAGATCGAGTGCAGCATCCCACGCGCCCGCGCTGGTAATTCGTCCATGCCTGGCCGCCCCGCGCGCGCCCCTGCCCATGTGCTTATTATGCCTAGCAAAATTGCCATTGAATCACATATAGGAAACTGCTACGCTACTTATAGGAGAACATCCACAGTACAAAATACATACCCATATCTTAACCAAAAAAGCAGCTGCGCTTTTCAACCCATGTGTTAAATTAAACGTTTTAATACTTCTAATAGGTACGAAGAGCTTCATATAAAAAAAAAAAATACTATCCTTGCTTTTTTTCCACAGACTCGATTGAAGCACAAAGGATTAGGATAAGAAACAACTTCTAAATGGTTATCTGAGTAATTGAATAACATTTTCCGTTCACGTAAAATATTACAACGTTTGAGTAATCAATCAGTGGGATTTTACTTCAGATTGAAACACGCTTTCTTACGTGAATGGTTTCATAAAAAATTCGACTTAAAACAAACGTTATTACCAATTTAGATCTTCATTATAAGTAAGTAGGAACTTTTCAAAATAGCAACTTGATCTTGATTGTAATTACTTGGTCCGAGCAAGCTAATATTGTTTTATAAACATTATATTATTAACTCATTAGTAATCGATCAGAAGTTAAAATAGAACTGTTGGGAACCGAATCAAATGCACTTGAGCAACCCCTGAGGTTACACACACAAACCAGAGGTCGACCGAAGTTTCACTTTACTCTGTAATTATTAATAGTTGCGAATGTTGTGACTGTGCCCTCGTAATTTGAAGGATTAAGGAACGTGTTGAATGATTCAATTGCCGAAGTCCAAAGAAACTAACTTCAAGGTGAGGTTATACAAATCCCAGACAGTTTAAACGCTATTGGCACCCAACGAATAGCGTTCAAACCTCTGAAACTTCAACGTGCCGAAATGCTCTACAACAAACCGAAATTATACTAAGTGTTCAGTTTATGTTCAGATTATATGTTCTGCGTCCAATCATTATAGACAGTCGACCATTGTAAGAGCTAAACAGGTGCTCCTATAAACTCAAACTGCAACAGAGCATTGCGTAAACGAGCTATGCAACATTAGAGCCGGTGCAACGTCTAATTAAAGGATCATTGTTCGGAGAATGTGTGTCGGGCCGGTCTTGCAACTGGGACGTAGTTCCGAACGCACCGTGGCCAACAATTCACGTGCCAGTGCCCCAAATGCACATTTCCGCATTAAGACCCTGTGATACTGGCTGTGAGTCTGTGACAGGTGACAACGACCGACGCGACTAATCGCAGTATCAAATTGTTATCACAATCTCTGCATGACGTTATTTTGTAGTTGTACCGAACCCGCCCACAACACGCTTGAGGTGATTTTTCATATCAACGCGCTGTGGGAATTCTCTCCTAAAAGCAATGCAATTGTGGATTGCATTCCTGTGCATCCTCTCGCCTCATCGCTTTCACTCGAATAGCGAGAAAGCAGAACCCTTATAAGTACTATACGCGTTGGCACTCGTGCATTTTCTCTTCATATGAGCAGTCATTGCTATTGAATTACCTTTTCGCTGATTTACGATGGCTCATTACTGCCTACATTGCAGGGATTACACATTATATGCACTACCATTATGGCAATGGTTCTCGAAGTACTGATAGATCTGTCCGTCTATTTTAGACACGCTTGACCTAGCTTTGATTAGGTATAGGTACCTACCGCTTACATTACGGTGGAATAAACAAATCTGAACAAAATTGAGAACACTACTGAAGAATTAATTACTTTGTTTTATTGTAACAGTAACGTGTTCACCCAAAGTAAAGGTAAACAAACCGTAGGACTTTATAATTATTTTGTACGTCAAACTCTCAAATCATATCTGAATTACATCGTATTTGCATGATACTTCGTAGATAGATTAACAAAGTGAGCTTCGGTAGATCAAAGACTCATCGACCTTCGCGGAAGATTTATTAAAAATAAACACAGGATTGAGGGTTTTACGGGCTGATGGTGTCATAAAAAGAGTGTTCTTTTTGACACCAATCTGGTGTTTATTATTTGGGACAAATGTGACCCGCCGGCCGTAACCCAACACCGCGCCGTCTGTCGACCGACACCACTCCTCTTGTTTGATCTACTGAGAGCTTTTTAAACTTTTTATGTCATAGTTTAGTGCGCTTTAGGCGCCTTTATTGCTGAGTAAACATTTCAGGATTATACGTCGCAGCCGCAGCACGGGCTTAATGAACTTTCCCATTTCGAAATTTTCAGTCGCCGAGCGTCCGTTGTGTAAACTCACAGATATCGAAAACGTTGGAGATCCCTCAGGCTACTCCATCTAAAATAACACAAACGTATGGTGCTCATTTATTCCTCGAACAGCCTCATAGTTTACAAAGATTATTTTGACAAGGCAATATTTTTATTACGTAACGCCCCTAAGCACTCTAAATAAAAATTATCCTTGGAATTTTTCTAACGTATTCGAATCTGTTGAAAGTTATAATAACACAAATAAATAGAATAAAAAGCTTTGTTTTCGTTTATATCTGGTAATGCGTTCATTGATATGTTGTTGATGCTTTAGGAAGAGCCTTGTTTTGATAAAAAGCACCATCCAATCGGTGGAGAGGCCGGCTTGCGAAAATAGACAGACCGTTTGTAGACATTGGAAATGGTTATGCAGTATGTGTATTCACCACAGAACAGCATTTTCTGTTCTGTGGTATTCACCTACGCGAACTCTTAAACACTATGATTTAATTTTCAACATGCAAAATTCTTTTAAGTAGGCTGCTATAGTTGCACACAAGTTCAAACACTGTTTTATATTTAGTAAAGTCTGTTGATGCAATATGGTTTACGTAATTCTAATAATGATAACGTAGTTTATATACCTAGATAACGTAGATATAGAATTGTATCAATGCCATTATTAGATCATGCATAATTAGCTACTAATTGATTGCATTAATGATAACTCCAACAATTATTGTTTATGAATAAGTTAGTATGGGCAGCATGTTTACAAATTACACAGCAAAGCATTAATTATATAACGTCATAATAAACATCGGTCTTTAACCGAAATGGTTCACTTTTGTGGAGTGTCGGCCGGCGTTAAGCGGTCGGATTTTTAAATAAACATTTTTAATGATCGCGTGCGCCTGCGCTGCCAGGTGTACGCAGACGGTGCGCGTCTCCTCCCCTAATCGTAATACTTCTTTTGTTCCAAAAACAGTAACCCATTTATTAGAAAAACGCAGATTTTCCTTTAGTAACGCTTTACTCCCACATTCTGTTACTTAAAAGGAAAAAGTAGCTCCGGAACTAAATAAAAACACCAATTAATTTCCTCTAATAAATGTCGGTATGCTATGTGATATAAACATAGAAATCCTAATTGTTTTATTTCCTATGAATAAATTTATTTTGAGAAGAGGATCCTTCCTCCCACGACAGCTGGGAAATAACAACAGAAACTATTTCCAGAATGATCGGACATCCTTTTTTTTTACGTCACTGGATTCAGGAACAGTTGCTGCTTTATTTTAAACTAGTGATTCGCCCCCGCTTCGCACGTTTCTTACGACTTGACGAAACATCGAGTCTTCTTTATTATAAGTAAGTTTAGTTGTAACGTGACACACATAAACCTTCCGGAATAAATTATCTAAATAATTGTGAAAATCGCATCAACATCCGTTGCAAAGTTTAGAAGCACAACGCGGTCACACAAAAACACGAAAAACGACTTTAATTTATAATATGTATAGTATTTATGTATATAGTGTATATCATATTATGTATATATATTAATATTATTATGTTTATATATATGAAGAAATACGTACGTATATATTCCTTCATACAGCATGATTCTCTATTATCAATGGCTTTGCAAACTATATATACCAAATGCTAAACAGCGCTACGTGCTCTACTTAGAAATTCTCCTTTTGCTTCTACTAAACGTCTGTTGATCAAGTACCTAAGACACACCATTTCAAGATATTTTTATGATGATGATGATAAGCGGTGTGTAACGATCCATAGCTTTTAATACCAATTCCGGAAGATTGAGGAATGTAAAGAAAATGGCGCGGTAGAACCCTTCCTGCCAAGTATTGGCAAAATGGAAAAGTCCTGTTTGGTAAAATATCCTTACATAATTATTATAAAACAAAGTCCTCCGCCGCGTCTGTCTGTCGCCTGTACGCGATAAAATCAAAACCTACTGCACCGATTTTCATGTTGTTTTCACCAATGGATAGAGTGGTTCTCGAGTTTAGTATAGTATAATAATCGACATCCACGCGGGCGAAGTCGCGGGCATCAGCTAGTATAGAATAAAATAAAATTAACTACAAAAAGTACCTAAGTACCAACATATTGTAGTACTGTCTACTTATGTATAAAAATCATATAGGTAGGTACGTACCCAGGATTAATTCACGAGGATACGATACGTCAGAATGTAAAATTAGGTTTGAATGAAGTGCCCTATTCTGGTACCGACTAATTCTGAGAACGTAAACGTGGTTACAAAAAGATTGCGTGTTTTTCTGACGATTAGCCAATTTGTTTGAATGACCAGCTTCTCTCGGGGTTTTATTGGGATGACCGGATGGACGGAAATCGACCCATGTGTCTCTGAATCCATTTGTATGTTATTGAGGTTGTTAATTTGTAAGCAAAGGCAGATAAATTAACTCATTACAAATTACAAAGAATTCAGAATAGATCATTTTCATTGTTAAAACCCAAGATTCTTTCGCTTTTGTACTTTTGTTGCGTAACAAAAGTGTCCTGACAGTATAAATGGTACTCTTTTTCAATCCAAGTAGCTCTCATTAGCCAAGTGTGCAGAGTATAACGTGCGATAAGGAACTTCGTTCTGATATACAATTACATCTATTGTTTTATCTATAGAGATTATTTGAACGTTTCCTAAATCAAACAATGCCGGCCATTTACCTACCATTTCTCATAGACAATTTTTTTTTTTAAATAAATCACTTCCAGAGAGAAACAATAGTTCAAATTTGAAATTCGAACGCGTCTAGCGCCTACATACACACTGTAACGTAGGTGTGGGTGACGTAAGAAGTTAACAATAGTGTTGGTAATTTGTTGTATTGTTTTGCCATCAGCGAGACGAGTCGAGCGTGGCTCTAAGCTACGACTTGTCCAGCGGTTATTTATACCGTAATCTATCAACGAAACTGTCACGTGGGTGCTTGGTCCACTAACAAACCGAACGTTTAACGTGTATCATGGGAACGACAGAAGTCCAAGTCCAACTAATGATTGTTAGGCTTTCGATTCTGTGAGTGTTCGACGAAAGGGTGGGAGTATAGAATCGTGAAGTCGAACTTTGGGGGTTGATCGTAAATCGACTTCGGAAAGTTGAGTTCGCTTTTGATCTAAGATTTCGAACTCAATGCTGCAATATCGAAGACAGTTATTATATACCACTAATTATATGACTTTAGATTATTGAATGTGTTCAAGAGCGACACGATCTTGATTGTTGCAGCTAGATTACTGCCCTATTGCTGTTCTGTTGATATTGCACGGTAATGAATATTATTGTTAAGGGCAAACGTAAAGCTGACTGCGCCGGCGCGTGGTGTCGTGATTATCGTTATCTCAACAATTCAATAAAGTACATTTTATCGTTTTGACATTTCTGAATTTCTCATTCGCGTTTACATTGAAAACCAACACGATCGCGAGATAATGATAGCCGTGAGCCATCGATATATAACTGATGTAAAATATTATCTATATTTTTGCGGTAAACGACCACAAGAGTTAAGTGAATGAGGTAGGAGTGGTCGTATAATGATCCTAAGATGCAAAGTATTGATAGTCAGCAGAACCTATAATGCATTATTGAAATTGAAAAGATGTAGCCGCGAAATAAAGTAAACTTTTTAGTATTGTGTTCTTCACTTTTATAAATATTATAAATTAAAGTCGCTTTTCTTGTTTGTCTTTATGTCCGCGCTTTTAAACCGCGCAACAGATTTTGATGAGGTTTTCAACTTCATTTAGAGAATTTATTCCGGAAAATTTATGTGTATGATACGTTTATATTAAAGTGACATAACTAAGAAATTTTGATGGTTTTCACGTCGTAAAAACCGTGCGAAGCAAGAGTAGGTCGCTAGTATTTTATAAAATAAACCTCTTTTTTTCTGTAAATGAAGAATAGGAAGAAAATCATTATAACAATGCTATCAAGCTTCACATTCCTACGTTTATCGTAGTCAATAATAACGCCTTCTACGGCAACAAATTAAACAAGATGAATGTCTGAAACACCTCGTGAATCTGCATGTCAAAACATTCTAAAGACGGAAATAATGGAAGCTTGAATATTCTCACGAACACGGGAATCCTTGGAGCCAATAAATTTTCAACTTCGGGATTTGAAGCCACAAGTATTTGGGTCAGAAATGTTCAACGGCTACTGTGATTTTATTGTTGTGATCAGACAATTAATTACATACACGCACAACAAATTATTTTGGTAAAGAACCTTTACAGGGTGATCCGATGTGATGGGTCATATATCTAAACGGGGCTTATAGCTTATTAAGTACATCATCGCTATCTCTACATTATTATTAAACAAAGTCCTCGTGCCGCGCCGTGCCGCGTCTGTCTGTCTGAACGCGATAAACTCAAAAACTACCGAACGGATTTTCTCACGGTTTTCACCAATGGACGGAGTGATTCATGAAGAAGTTCTAGGTGCAGGTATTCGGGTATTCATTAGGATTTGGTGTACGATGTTTTATGAAACGGCTAAATCCGTAGTAAACCGTAGGATAAAGGTAAGATAGATTAGTAGAGAAATAGGATTATTTACTAGTACTTATTACAACACCTTTGATCATGCCAACAAGATCAAAATTTTAAATCAAAATAATTTGCTTTGATACTTATACCATTTTTTACCCGTATACGGCGAAGAAAAAAGGAGGGTTATGATTTTGACCGTTATGTATGTATGTAAGTATGTTTATCTGCTCCCTCATATCTTCTAAACCCATAATCACAATTTGACAAATGAGGTATCGTTGGAAGCGTCTTGATCGTCTGCTGGTTATAGGCTATGTGACGTCACATTAAATTAAAAATGGCGCCCTGTAGAGGACAAAAAGCAAGGAACTAAAAAAAAAATTGTTTAATCGTACCATGTTGGGTATCAAATGAAAGGGCTTAATGAGCTCATTTCAAAAATATATATATTATAACCCCAAAAGAATTTAAAAAAAATTAAAGTATTAGAACTAAAACCCAACTACGACTAAAAAGGTATAAACAAGACACCACAGACAGACAAATTAAAAATCCGGAGTCACACGTGTTAGGGCAAACAGATTACGTGTGACTCCGGATTTTTAATTTGTCTGTCTGTGTTAGTTTTTGTTACTTTTTAAGTAAAACCTTTTTTAGCGGCGTTGAGCGATTTTGGTCGGGGATAAACTTATGGATTCGCGTCACCGACATGCTCGCGCCGTAGTGCTGTACTATAGAATATAGATGGCGCTAATACCAATTTTAAGTTTTTTTTTACAATGACCTAGGTAGTCTATTTTATACATTAGTTAAACCCTTTAGGATTTCGTTTGTCAATTCGTAAATCAAAGAACTTAATTAGCATTATAATCTAATGTTAGAAACTTGATTTCATTAAGCATTGTTTGCTTAATATCCTCATTAAATTAAATTTAAACCCACTTCGCTTGTCACGAACCTAGTTTGTCTAGTACGATTGCCTAAATAATGTCATGTCACAAGTTCAAATGTCCGCACTTCGAAGTAGGAATTTATTACACAAGAACAGAATATTCCATGTTCATACAACCTAGGGTTCAGAGCTTGTAAAATTTCCCCCAAGATGTACTTGTACTCAATCAATAAATTTATTATCTGGTCGCAATGGCTGTAGGTACTTACCCACCTGCATTGCGATTCCGTAACCATCTAACCGTGAAAACTTAGGTGAAGTGAGCGTGGAGTGAGCTGTCATTGTCATCGATACCTACTGATGCTAAGACAGTGACAGTTCACTCCAAGCTCACTTCACCTAAGTTTTCACGGTGTGGTTTTTACAGAATAGCACGACTGGATTGTCCGAACTATACGAGATAAACATCAGTTTAGAGTTTCGCTTGACCGTCCATTGCGCTATGTCTACATGCGTTTGTCTACACAGCTATTGAAACTACGTGATGGAACGTTAAAAGATTATGAAACTTAGTTCACACTTCCGTAGTAAGACGACTAGTTACAAAATACTATAAAACAGCTCGTTAGATTAACGAATGTCCAATGATTGTGCAACGAACGCAACGACGTGGATATTGTTATAACTAAGCACATTACAAATTGATGATCGTAAATCCGTATTAACGCAATGCTGGTGTTACTATGACAGATGACTGTGTCGGTTTAAATAATTAGTCTTGTGTATGTATTAGTCAACGAGTTTGAAAGAATCGTAGTGCACTCCTGAATAATATCACTGTGTTGGTCTCAATCGCTTCTGCTGAGCATGAGGTCGAGCAAAGTGATATTGAGTTTTGAACCCCCGACGGAAAAAGAGGGGTGTTATAAGTTTAACGTGTGTATCTGTGTGTCTGTCTGCGCCAGCGTAGCTGCCAAACGGCTGAACCGATTTTGATTTTATTTGAAAGGTGGCTTGATCGAGAGCGTATTTAGCTATAAAAAATAAAAATCGTTAGATGCTTTGTTTTTGTCGGAGGTTTTTTTATTTTTTTATTTAAGGGTACCTACTTGTTCCATTAGGAATTTCTCAATAGGCAGCCAGGAGTCTGGAAATGTGGGTGTTATTCTATAATTCAATATTCTTTAATCCTCGAAGAGTTAGACAGAAATGCACATTTATGTAACCTTTCGAGTATGATATGTGTGATGTTATGTTATAAACAGATAATTCGCACCTCCACTCAAATAGTGTCGTAAGTCAAAAAATCAAACTTTCGAGAAAAAGGTGTTTGAAATTTAACTTTCCAAAGAAACTCATTTAAAATTATAAGGATGCTAGTGCCATTTAGGGATAAATATTTGAACCATAAGTATGACACTATCTGAGATAAGATTTTGAAGTTTTCTGAAACGAATGGTACAATAAAAAAGGATTTACAATTTTTTGAGTTGTGACACTATTTGAGCGGAGGTGCGATTATGTATTATGACAATACCCATATACATATAAAAATAGTTCCATTCTGTGCTGCATAAATTAGCATTATTAGCTTTATAAAAAAAAAACATTCTTTCTTTATATTTAATCTTGTTATATTCGCATGGCAGCATCCATGAATATGCAATGCAAGTGTACCTTATCGGATCTACGCATTGTTTTATCTCTTACAAGACTTTTATAAACGCACAACAAATCTAGGCAGATAGTAGAATGATTTCCAATCTGAGATAAGTATGGTAATATCTTACTTAAGCATATTCTCTGAGGCCGTAGCTACAATGTATGTAGCGTAGGTCCACGGCATTTGTCTACGGATCTCGAAAACCTCACCGTCTGTGCTCTGTAGGTGAAGAGAAGGTTATTTATGTAAATGTAAAATTAAAACAACAAACACATAGGTAAAAAGATGTCCCGATAACTTTTACAATTATTTTATCTTACAAATAGATAGGTATTTATACTGTTTATAAAACTGTAGGTAACTATTGGTATATAAGAAATTAAAATAGGTAGACAGAGTAACAAATAATGGAAAAAGAGGTTTTAATAGGGGATGAAAGTTTGTATGAACATCTGTAATTTTTTTAAAGTTAAACTAATGATATTTTGTATTTAAGCTTTCGGTAAATAAATATTAATAACGTGTTTCAGGAATTTCGGAAATCCCACCCCAAAGGGGGTAAAATAGGGAAACAAAGTATGTATCGTATCGGACAGTCCGAAATCTACGCGAAGTCTCTGGCTAAAGCTAGTGTATGCTTATACTTATTAATCATCCTACAATATTCCACAACAATAAACTGACAGCTCAACTCGAACGCGGTTTAGATTATGATGATCGAGTTCAGTTTAGTTGGTGAAATTCGCCCTTAGTTGATTTCTGATAACCAAAACCTTCCTACTTATATGTACCAATCCTAGAATATTACCCAAACATTCACGTGTATGTACTTACCGGAGAAAATTGCATGGCAATGATTCGTTTGATACAAGTAAGCTAGCTAGCAGCGAAATGAACGAGCGATCCGAGAATTCGCTGAATAATTTGGAGACAACAAACATAATTTGATTTCCAATTCACGTTGTTTGTGTACCTACACGTGTCACACTCAATGATCGTTAAATTGACACGTGTTCTTCTTTGATAAGCCCTACTATTATGCCGGAGACGATAAGGTAGAGAATAAAGGTTAATTTAAAGGTATAAAGAAAATTATCAGGTGCCGTATTATGAAGTATTAATGTCATAATTTTTCCAGTGTGAGAGAGAGACGGAGCTAGACAAGGCCGATAGCACCATCCCGTTTTCGTAGTGGAATAATGATGGCATTAATACTTCATAATACTACCCCTGGTCGCTCAAAGCAAAGGGGCCTCTGCGAGTTGGCTTCGGCCCCTTGTACACACGGCTACATATCAAGCTATACATTTCCAGTTTATGCTGATCTCGCATTATATAGGATTTCCGTACAATGCGAGGTCAGCTTATACTGGAAATGTATAGCTTAATGTGTAGCCGTGCCTTCCAAAGGTCCGATATATCAAAGAAATTTAAATAATAAAAATGGTACCTATCTATTTAAAAAAAATAACAGGATTAGTAGATAGTTGTCGGTAATCTATGCCTAAGTAAAAGAGGATTTATGAATTATTTTACAAAAAAAAGCTAGGTACATAAATATTCTCTATCAAATTTATTTACCCAGACTCTTATTAAAAAATTGGAATAATGTATGGTTTTTTAAGCTTCTAGACCCTTCTGTATGTGACAGTAATTGAATTAAGTATTCTTTTTTTCTTTTGAATGGTGTCTTTTGGTGGTGTCGTAATGGAGCTATCTACCTACCTTTACGGAATAAAATAAGGGTCTGTTAATATTCGCATGGAAAAACTGTCAAAAATTCTGAATTTCGTCCATGGTTAAAGATATCTGGCGTTGGCTAAATCAGCCATAACTTCATATCTAGCTTATCTGATGGAAAGTTAATCAAAACAAATGACAGCCATCGTCATTATAATCAGGCTGAGTTAGGCCCCATTTACACGGTGCAAGTTTATTGCCCGTGGCATACCAAGCAACAATTTACTGGCACCATCAAAACACCACGTACAAATGTTGCACGATACGGGCAAGTTAGTTACTGTTCAAAACTGGTAGATATACTTAGGTGTAAACAGCACGTACAATAAATTCGCATTCAATTCTGCCATGAAAATTTTCTATCATGCAAATATGAGTGCGGTGGGTATTAATCGTAGCAGGTAAAGAAATAAGTTAAAAAAAAAATCTTTAGACAACGTCCAATAAAATGAAATTATTGAACTCTGTGTGCATGCGAAAACTTGCATGGCACTAATCGCCTTACAATAAATCGCATGCAATTATTGAATGGCAATAATTGAACGAGCTTTATGGCATGCAATTATTGCTCTTGAACGTTCCAGAAACTCGCATCTTGTAAATGGGGCTTAATGCGTGCATCACTTATTAATAATTTAAAGCCTATCCTGCTACAGTGACTACTTAGAATCCCCTAGAGATTTATTTTCAATGCGATAGAGCAGAGAATGTCAAATGACTGATTCGTAAAGTACCTGCCATTGAAGGAGTGCATGATTACGCCGCGGGACAGACAAACAGCCTAGCCTAGAGGTAATTGCGCAGTGTGATCGTTAAGTTCGTTCCTATTAACGATAACAAATAGGCATAAAATGTAAAATATCGATAATTCACTTAGGTACACGATATTATTGATTTATCGTAACCCGAGGGCAAGGCGGAGTGCAGCCACTCTCCACGATAACGTAGCCAAAATAACTCTGCGTCGAGCATCTCAAACGTTCCACAGATAACATAACGCAGCCCGATCGTCTTATGTTTTTATTATATACTTATAACCGGTAATACGCCCAATTTAAAGTGCAAAACGCCCGATCTTAGCACTTGTATAGAGCAGCTTCGGCTTCTACCAGCGATTTCAAGACATTGCAAGATCGTGTCTCGATTAACATGGCCAGGGTGTGAATGCATCCCGATGGTAATTAGCAGCCTTATGTATTCTACACCGTTGTCAATTAACGTGAAAACGCATTCTGATTTACGTTAATTGTTTAATTATGAGCTGATTGACATGAGGGACGTATTGCGAGAGATCCAAGAATCCATGTTTGTATCTAACTGTTGTTGTTAGAATTCCATTGTTATTGTGCGTTGTTTGTTACTCTGTTATGTAATTTACGTAACAAGATTGTGATGGATCGGTAGGTATGTACCTACATCTTATGATATTCAGTTGAACTGTTCAACAAGTGGTTTTGTTCGGCGCCAGACCGTCAGAATCTGGTCTTTCTATCGGATCCAATTAATATGAAAATGCCTTTTGATTGATTCCAATCAATAGTGCATGGAGGGTGCATTTAAACATGATTTATTTAGTAAAGCACTCGTAATCAAATGTTCTGGGCGAGGCTGCTTGGTTTGCGTGATATCAATTGGATGTTGCCACACATATTTATTTGCACAAAGCTGATACAGAAAGAAGAAAGTCTAACACTTAGTTACGTACCTACTTAATTGTACTTACTTATTTAAGAATATAGGCAGAATTCTGAACAGGATACTTAAGGGGCCCAGGAGTATCTATTGGCATCCCAAGAACTATACAAATCTCCAGTTATAGTCATCAACTTTGACATGCGTGTAATATCCAGGATACATCTAATTTATATTAACGTCATAAGGAATTATCTAATCCTGCCGAAGGTCACCCCATCTTAGTGTTTACACAATAAAAGAACAGTTCGTTTAATATTGTATTAATACTGTTTTAATAAAATAATGTAATTGTTTCAGCGGTTCCGGGATTACGCGGAAAAGCTGGCGAGGGTCGCTCGGGAGGAGGCGAGGCCCGAACAAATACAGGAACCACCTCCAAGTAAATAAACGTTTTATTTACCTATATTCTACCATGCTACCACTAATGTCCCTGCATCGCACGGTTTTTACTACTTAACAAAACATCGACATTGTTTACTTATAATATAAGTTAAATATTATTCACATAAACTTTTCGGAATAAATTCTCTAAATAATGGTGAAAACCACATCAAAATCCGTTGCGAAGTTTAGAGAAATAAAAGCTTGTAACAAGCGATTCACGCAGACAGACACGAAAAGCGACTTTAATATAATCGGTACCTACCTAATGAACCTATTTAAGTGAGTACCAATTAAGCCATTTCTGGTTTCATAGTACAAAAAAAAAACATGAACCTGCATTAAGACTGTATGCATAAAATAAATAAATAATTTAAGTATAGATTTAAAAAACGCTCTCCACAGTAATAGGTTTTTGGCCTCTACAGTGTTTTTTCTAACACTCCTTTACAAAACACCTGTACGCTAAGCCATAGACATAACATATTTGTTTCATTTAATTCTGCCTCCGGGCTAATGGACCCGTCATTTATTTAATTTACAGTTTATTTATTTAAATATTTATATCACTCAAGTTGATCAGAAAACTTAGGACCACTATTTAACACTGTGCTGTGATTAATCAATCGCTTGGCAAGCTAGTGATTATGGTAATCACTCCGTCCTACCATTCGCCTCAAATGGAAAGGCCGATGTTCCGTAGTTACCATTTATTGGCACAGTTGTGATTGAGATGTCCCATTTTATTTTACTTAGTTTATTTACTGTTATTTATTATAACAAAGTTTAATGTCAGTAGAAAAGACGTAGATGATACACAAGACACAACAACTCTAAAATAATAGGGGGCGAACTTATTCAAAAAGCTTTATAGATATATAAGCTTGTACTTAATATAATAATTTTTCATCAATGTAAGAATAAGATCGTGATACTGACCATTGAAATGTAAAACTCTCGATAATCACAATTTACATACTGTACAGGGTTGATGGATTTGGTATTGGGTCAGTGACAATTGGGCCCGAGTCAACTAAACCCGAATAATAATACTACGATATATACGATATATATATATATATAGATACTACGTCGTCAAAATGCCTACAAAAGTTAGTGTGCCTCGTAAAATATTGAAGATTTTTTAATTCATTGATAGATTGTATTTATTTATTTTTATGAATAAATGTATTAAATGCATAGTATTATTTTTAATGAAATTTAATGCTATGAACTTGTTCTTCAATCTTTATTGCAGAACAAACAGTCACAAAAAAAGGCTTAACTGTTTAAAAAAAACCCTAGCTGTGTTTAAAACAATCTTTACTGTTTTTATTTATTTAAACACTTATTCATAAGCAGAAATCAGAATCGCAAATTCATTTCATTTCTTAGCAAAGGAACGCTTGACATTTTTAATCCAGACAATTTAAAAAACTAATGAACTTAGGATAGGTACTTATACAGATATCGTAATTGTAATAGGCATGGCATGATTAGGCATAAATGTTTTCCTGCTTTGTATGTGAATAAAAAACCAAACCATCTTCGGAAACCAAAATTTAATTCGTAACGACTTATTTTACAATATCGATTTTCTGCATGGCCGTACACATCACCGCAATTGGGAATAAAATATCTGGTATTATTATTCGGGTCGAGTTGACTCGGGCCCAATTGTCACTGACCCATTGGTTATGCGTCGGTAATCCAATAAGGGGATGTAGGAGAGGCAATTTACAACCAAATTACCTCTTTTGACTCCTACAAATGTCGACAATTTTCGAGTCATTTGACATTTTTTATTTCATTCATTTTAAAATATAAAAATGTCAAGTTACTCGAAAATGTTTGACATTGGTATAGGGGGTAATTTGGTTGCAAATGGCGTTTCCTACATCCCCTTAACGGATTGCCGACGTATATAACCAATAATACTCGTACTGTATAATTAAATAGTCTTAATTACGCGGTTCCACGCTCTACAAATAAGAGAAAACATTTAATTTAACTTTACAATTAAAGCGGTTCGGATTTAAATTGCAAGTATCGTGGGACAGCGTTGGATGTGAATTTCTACTAGCCGTGATCAGTTCCAAGTTCCAACTGATGGACATTGGACATTGAATACAAGTTACATTGATTACAAAATCAGGGATCAATGTTTGAATGGGCGTAGTTAGTACCAACATTAATTACCTTTGGCGGTAATTTGGTTAAGAGGGAGGGGAGCTCGTGGATATGTAGTACCAGCCGCACGGGTCGATCCATCAGGTTAAACTACGCTTGCCAGGGTTGATCCGTGGATGGGTGGCCATCTTAACATACCAAGACTCGTCCGTGACTCTGAAAGCACGTTAGGCCGCCAACGGCTTAACGTGCTTTTCAGCCAGGACCAATACTGGCTGTCATTCGTGGATCTTTGACAGTCGTTACGGATCGTGAGAAACACGAAAGTCCGACAACCAGTCTTACAAAGGGGTATCGTATTACCCAGTCACCGGGTTGTGGAGGTCAGTTAAACAGTCGCTTCATGTAAAATACTGGTATTTAGCTGCATCTGGTTAGACAGGAAGCCCAACATAGTTGGGATAAGGCTAGGCAGATTGATTTGGCAGTATTTTTGTTATTGGTTACAATAAATATCACCTATTCAATATGTTCCGTTTACATATTAACAACAGTGCAGACAATGCCCAATCAATTATTAATGATATTAGCATATATTCTACCTACAACAAGGATTAGGTGTGTTAATGAATTATTTATCCTTCTGTTCGGTTCTGGGTTTTTCCATCAGGAAATTCTCAGTAGCAGCCCTGAGTCTGGATTTGTGCCCGGTTGATGGCATGAAGTACTTACCTACCTAGTGACAATGCCCAATAAATAATATTGTATATTATAATTTAGGTATTATTATATTATAAAAATAATATTACCTACATTTAAAATAGGTGCTAACTTCTTTAGTAACCAGAAAACCCGCAAAATTTCGCAGATTTATATACTCGGGTATATATTTTTTTAATATATTTTTAATTCATAGTCTTTAGGTAATTAGCAAAGCGAATATTAAAAAAAAATATGGCCTAGGTCTTAAGGGGGAGGCGTGAAAATGATTCGCATTGTAATAAATGTATAACAGATAGGTATTGATGATAGTTTATCATCTAACAACTAATTCACCCGTCTGTAAAATTTTGTAACATTTTTTCCAATTACCTACATGATTGCGGCGATAAGACCGCCCATTGTGTCACCCTTTCTAAAATCTCTACATTTAAGTATATTTGTATTTTTTATGGTGTACATAATAAAGAGTAGGTATTCAATTCTATTATAATCTATGACTGATGAACCTTCCACTAAATATAGGTAAATAGAAAATCTTAAGCAAGCAGGATACCAACAAATATTCCATGTTTCCAGCAAGATACTTCCCTGGAACATGCAGCCTACTGTCGTGCGGTAAAGAAGCAGCATGCATGCCGTACAACAGCACCATGCATTACTGCAGGTGCACTTCCAACGGGCTGCCAGTCACCGAAGACTTCAGATGCCCCAGAAGCATAGGTGATCTTACGTCTATTAATAACTCCCACAATACTTGATTGATCATAATTTGTTACACTGAGTTTATTGAACTTTTGTTGTGTTGTTTTGATGCCGTTGTTTTGTAATTGTACTTCTATGATAGCTGTTTTTATTGCTTGTAGCTATTGATTGTTTGTTTAGTAAGTTTAACTATCTTTAATTTTCTTTTAATTAATTTCATCAAGATTATTTTTTGTCTTAACCTGCGTCTAAAAGTCTTGTTAATTAAATACATTCAGTTAAAGTCTGATGTCATTTCCTCCACTTCCGTTACTCTACACCAAGTACTTACCTAAAAATTTTTTAACTTCTGGCATACAACACATCGACAAAACTTGAAATATCTGAACGACTTCCGGCCAGACGTTTTGCCGTCAGCAAACTGGGTGGAACATAGCAATACCACGCAATGCCTTCACCACAGTTTGCATATCCATCTTACATTTGTGTCGGTGAAGGTCTAACAGTAAAATGTATTCATTAATTCCAGTTCCCGTGACTTTGAAGCCCATATACAACGTGATCCCGCCAAGAACCTCGAACGCCTCAGACAGCCGATACGCGCCGTCACCGCCCACCGCACAAGTAAGACCATTCGTCTTAATTAAAACCCCTTTTATCGCCTTATCATTCTGTCCTACTACACACATTTCCAGTTTGATTAAAAAATATTAGGTGAGAGATAAATGTTTGTGAAAAGTCCACTAAAACCGTTTGACGCACTACCTACATTTACTTCATTGCTTCGGTTCTAAATAATTCATCTCGTTTCTGCCTACGTGACATAGCGAGTTCTATATTTATTTATTTTATTTGAGGGCAACCAACAAAGCATACACCCAAAATACATGTATAAGAACTCATGTTGAATTTAACATTTTATAGTGAAGCCTTAATTAAAGGCTGCCACGGCATGCATTAAACATTGCAGAAAGAAAATATCCAAAATTCGACCTAAAAAGCTGAAGTGTTTTGGCCTGCAAAGTAATTTAGTAGAGGACAATGAACACAATGAAAATAACAAGTGATGAACTTTATCAATGAAAGTAGATATTGATTTTGACCAGACATGCTAAAATACATGGGATGGAAAATGAAATCAGTGTTTTTCCATAGTTAGATATGATAAATATTCATGATAGGGTCAGACGTGATAACGTAGATGTCACCCAAATTGTGGGAGTACTTTGTTTACGTAGGAACTTTTATATTGTTTCTTTATGCCTTGAATCAGAGGTTTTATTGATTTTGCCTCATAACCCTTACCCTGTCAACAGCGATTCCGGATACCTACCTATTTCGTTTTATGTAATCTTTATCTACCTACATAAATATCGCCCACACACCATAGAATCGGATATACTTATCCGGTGCCGTTGCGTTTTTTTTTTTACATTCTTACATACCTAGGCATATAACTAGAGCCAAACTAAAATCTAACGTACTTACTATGTTTTTTTCTAGGTATCATTGAGTGGAGAGATCTTCGCTGAATCCACGACTGGGAACGGCTCGATAACAGAGAACGGCATGGCTGCCAGTGTGGGTACCATAATAGCCGTCACCGTTTCTGGGGCCGTAGCGTTAATACTAATCGTCTCGATTATCCTGCTGTACCTCAAAAAACGTATGTGTCGTGTAGACGGGAAAACACAGCCTGTAAGTATATTTTGTTCGACAATATGAGATAATTTAGAATTCTAATCCATAGAAATTAGAGATCCCCTTAGCAAGAACTCCATAAACTATGCATGGTTTAAAAATTAAAGAAATAACAATATAATTTAACAAGGATAATTATGTCGCTTTCCGATTGCTTAATTACTCCAAGTGTCCTGTTGCACACAATCACTCCAATTAGATGCAAATAAGATTGATCAGCTTGGATTTTTATAGCGTGTGCGACCGGGAGAACCTCTGCTTGCTGAAAGGTATATAACGAACCCGCAGTACGGAGTGTACGGGGCAGGCAACGTGCCGGTGCCAGGAACCCCGGGGGCTATGGATGCTGATGACACCAAAAAGTCACAGGTCCAACTCCTGGACAGAAACGCACTCACATTCCTTGAAGAGGTCGGGGAAGGATGTTTTGGCAAAGTCCATAAAGGTAAATACAACACCGCTTTACAAAAATCAGTCCAATTTCAACAAAAAAACCTGGTTGAACAGGACTTAGCCAATTTTTTGTTACAGGACTTCTTAGAACCACCGCTGAGGAACAAGTAGTAGCTATCAAAGTACTAAAAGAAAGTGCAGGTCGCAATGCGGAAGAAGACTTCGTGAGGGAAGTCTCCATAATGTCTGCGTTTAGACATCCCAATATTCTTGCATTAGTTGGAGTCGTATACAGAGGTGAATAAGTATTTATTATAGAACGTTGTCAACATTTTTATGATTTTCTTTTTCGTACATTTCAGTCATGGATACAAATTAACTTGCAGATGATATCAACGCAAGTCCCTGGATGGTGTTTGAATACATGGAGTGGGGCGATCTAGCGGGTGTCCTGCGAGGGTCTCGTGGTGGCGGCAGACCGGGGCCTCTGCTGGATGAGCCTGCTTTATTACATGTAGCTCTGCAAATAGCCCGAGGCATGCAGTACCTGGCTTCAAGAAGATTTGTTCATCGAGATCTCGCAGCGAGGAATTGTCTCGTCGGGGCCAATCTTACAGTGAAAATTGCGGACTTCGGCATGTCACGAGATGTTTACACGTGTGACTATTACAAAATGGGTGGCGAACGGCCCATGCCAGTACGGTGGATGTCACCAGAGAGTATCGTGTACGCTCGCTTCACACACGAATCAGACGTGTGGTCGTACGGTGTCGTACTGTGGGAGATCTACAGCAGAGGCAAACAGCCATTCTATGGTCAGAATAACGATGGCGCTACGAAGTTGATCTTACGGGGTATAGTTCTGGTGCCTCCCGAAGATTGTCCACGCTTCGCTGGCGATTTAATGCGTGCATGTTGGAAGGCCGATCCTCGGGATAGAATAGGTTTTGATGAAATATGTAGAAAATTAGAAGACGCGGCTGCGGGAGGTGGTCAAGTCATGCAAATGCGTCTGCCACGACCTCCGCCACCGCCACAAGACTCGACAGGGTATTTGATTCCGAAGGAGCAGTTGCCAGTTGATTACTTGAAACTGTCATTACCGACACCCGAAGACCATGCTGAGATGGAGGCTGCTTTTGACTCGAGTGAGGACGAGGATGAGGACGAGGAGTACACCTGACAGCCGGCGCTGGTGCCGGCCTCGCAGTACGTGCCGCGCTCCTCGCCCTCGGCTACCGCCACCACGAAGGCTCTCACCTGCACATTCCGTTCACAGAGTAGCGTCTTCTCCCAATTTCAGTGTTAACTTCGATGTTCAGACGATCGATTACGACTTCCACCAGGAAGCCAGGAATGTAAAGTAATTTCGAAAATGTAGAGTCAATATACTCAATTACCTACCTAAGTGTGATATTTTTCATAATAATAAATAAAAATATTCTATACGAGAACATTACTTGTTGTAGCTGTGTAAATCTCTATGATATTTAAAAGCGTGTTGTGTATTTAATTAAAGGATATCTTAGTACATAATTTTATTAAATAATCTGTGTGCCATATGCCAAAAATAAAAGTACCTAAAATGTAAAACGATAGAACAATTTACACCATAATATTTTTTATAGAATAAATACTTAAGAATATATAAAAAAATATGTAAGACGTGTTCCAAACTGTAAGTAAGTACCGAGATATGTGTAGCAAAACAAACAAACCTACATGTATGTAGGTCTAAATGATTTTCAATTGTTTGTAAAATGTAGGTAAGTATTGACTGAACTTTGTATCTGTTGATAAGATGTATGTTTACAATAAATTGTATACAATTATACAACTAGGTATATAGTACATGTAGTTAGACATCTATCCTAGTCCTAGGCTATGTTTTTAGAGTTGTGAGCTTCCAATGAAGCCCCATTTTGGTTTGTGTTCAGAGCAACAGTCAACTTAGTTCAAAGTCAAAACTCACTCTTAATTTTTTTGCTCCATTTTTGGGATACATTTTTCTTGATAATTTTTTTCCCATGCATGTCTGGCTCTGGTATAATTAATATCCTTATAAGGAAAGAAAGAAAATACTTACATTTATTTGACACAGACTAAAAGGCACGCAATATAATCTAAATACTTACAGCAGATAAAAATACAAATAAAAAGTGTAAAGTGCGATGTAAGAAATTAGCAGGAAAGTGTCACTAACGGCTGCGCCAAAAAGGCCTAATTCAGCAAAAATGCCCTGATACATAGAAAGGCCATATTTTTGGAAAAAGAGCTGCAGAAGTAGGTAGGTACTTACACAATTTACTGTTATGGCCCCTACTAGAAATAGATTTCATTTCATAAACACGAATTCCCTTTTGCCATAGGTAAGCGCCCTTTCCAAATTAAAAATTATTTTAGAAAACAAGTTTAAGAGTCCACTACCTATGTAAGTATCTACTAGAATTTGTCCCTAAAATACCTAC
Organism: Lithophane leautieri; assembly: GCA_949152455.1. Lineage (NCBI taxonomy): Eukaryota > Metazoa > Arthropoda > Insecta > Lepidoptera > Noctuidae > Lithophane > Lithophane leautieri. The sequence continues at coordinate 7,113,965 of OX424462.1, read as the reverse complement.
AATGTGTAAAATGTACATATTTAAATGCATTTCTGTATACCTACCTATTAATGAAAGTTAAATAGACACCTAATAAGAAAAATAAACGTGCACATACATGATTATTAATAGGTATTCAAAAGAATTAGGAACCTATGAATAATACAATCTCGATGTACCTTATATGTATAATTCAGTGATTTTAGGTAGGTAGGAATACCTACCGTGTTCATGTATTGAAAACGAGTGAAAAATAATGAAAATAAAGTGTACAAAGACCGTGATTTTCTTAATTGTAACCACAATAGGCCTATGGAACAGCGAAATCGTAACAAAAATTATTGATATGCCGCCATTTCTTTCGCTTTCCGAGGCACGGAAAGTACGTACAATAAACTCATACTTATAAAATTGTAGGTAAACATGTTCATTATTTCCAAGATTATTAGTTAGTAGGTAAGTATATTAATTTAGAGTTCTAGACACAATATTGTAGTGTGTCAAGCCAATTTCGATCGGAGAAGAACAGGGCGAAGCACACCCGTGTGCCACCCGTGTGTCGCTAGTCCCACCGAGCGCCGACGAGGAAGCGACTAGCTAACAAAACATACAACAGATCATAACAGATGGTAAGTTACGGGACCTATAATCTTTTGCTACTGAAAAATTCCAAATGGAAAAACCTAATAACACTTTGCCCGAACCGGGAATCAAACCGCCGACGGTTGGTAAGTACATAATATAAAGGCAAAAACATGAAAACGAAAAATTATGAAGCTAGCTCAAAATTTCATAGTTGGATTGCCGACGAACTTACTCTGCGGTTTTAAAGTCCGCGTACTTAGCATGACACACGGGCGAGTAAGCTCGTCGAGCCATGAGTACGCGTACTTGCTCGCACGCCTATCACCCCTTTACTACTGAACATGTAGGTAACTATTTTTTTTCTTCTTCATATTTTCAAAAAGTGAAAAATTCCGTAAAAACACGTCGAGTCTCGGCCTTCCACGCGCACAGCCGCCGCCGGCTCTAAAAAAAATCACGGGGTAGGGGCAAAGAAGTACCAAGTGGAGTCGCATAAATGTCAAATTCGATTTTAGTTGTGTGAATATTTTTTTGGCAGAATAGCGTTAAGATTCTCATAGCCAAAAGTAAGGAATTTTAGTGATAGTTTAGTTTGGTGTACAAGAAAATCGGCACAATAACGTTGGTGCAAAGTCGGAACAAAAAAAAAAAGTTATGCAATACTGCGTCTATATACTTTAAATGAAAAATAAAGAAAGCAGTATATACAACTCAGATGAGATTGCGACTAGATTTTGAATGCCAGATTGATTACTAAGGTCTCCCTATTTCTCACACATGGAGGTAGTAGAGCTAGAGTCGGCGCTACCACTGAAGTCCGGCGGAAAATTGTGGAACTAGATTTTTTTTATACTATCTCAGCGTCAAACGGACTTCAGTGGTGGCGCGGACGCTTGTTACATAACCGTGCGTTTGCACTAGCGAAACTTTTACGACAAAACATGTTGAAATCTCTATTTTCTGTCAATGTTCCATACAATTTTTGACAGGAACTAGAGATTTAAACATGTTTTGTTGTAATGTTTCGCCAGTGCAAACGCACGGTAATAGTAATTTGTGGTGCGGACTCTACCTGCACAGCTAGTATTTACTACTTCCATGGGATGTCCCACATGCATGACCGGTCAGAATTGAACTTGGTACTTACTAATACCATGGGATTTGACAACTCAACTGACAATGTGACAGAAACGTCAAGTATTGTCAGTTAATCAGCTGTCTCTCACTACCAGGCTGCGTTCCGAATTACGTTAATCGATTTGAGCGTGCTATCACCCGTTCCGAATTATGATGAGCGCGTTAACGATGTCCCGTGAATCGTCATATATGACGACCGTCATGACATGCACCATCTTGCAATAACGCCGACCGTGCCTTAGATATCACCGTTAGTTCTCTAAGTAGTCTGTGGATATCACCGTGAGCGCTGAAAAAAAAGACACCGTTGTGCTGTGTTGTTTTGAGTCGCACTCGCATCATATCTTTAAAACGTGGCATTTTCGAAATTGTGCTTCTGGCTACCGTAGCTTAAATCTCTAGTTCCTGTCAAAAATTGTATGAAACATAGACAGATAACCGTGCGTTTGCACTGGCGAAACATTTAAGACAAAACATGTGAAATCTCTACTTCCTGTCAAAAATTGTATGGAACATTGACAGAAAATAGAGATTTCAACATGTTTTGTCTTGAATGTTTCGCCAGTGCAAACGCACGGTGATAGAGATTTCAACATGTTTTTTTGTTGTAAATGTTTTCCTAGTGCAGACGCTCAGTAACATATTTCTTTGTGTTTAGACTACAAATTTCTTCGTCTTCGTCTTTACAGTTACAAAAGCAAGTTTTGAAGTTAAGCGAGCTCTATGAGCCTGAGCGCGTTCACGAGCGTTTCGAATTGTTGACAGCCCTCAGCTGTTATAATCGTGCAACTAATACTAAATCGGAACGCAAATGTTTGATTGATGTGATGTGAGCGGAGCGGTAGGAGTTAGGAGCGAGCTACTAATCGACTATGTTATGTTCTATTCTATAGTATGGGGTTCTAATTCGGAAAGCGGCCCCAATCACAGACTACATTTTTATGCATCAATCTCAGTCTAAAATCAGTGTATTGTAATTTGTTTTTGTTTGTTGTTATTTTGTAATAGTTTTGCTAAACTTCGAATTTATTCTAAAAGTTCCAGAGCGCGTTGCTTCATTGATAAGCATTTTAGCAACGTATTTCGTGTATCAACTACAAAAGTATGTCGTCTAATGACAACCCGGATTTATTAAAAACAAGTTGGCTTCCTTACCAAAAGAATTTGATTTATCTGGTTAAAAAATATCCTATTACTTACCAACCATTGCTTACTAGAAAGCCAACAAAATTGAACAAGGCTCACTGGGATACAGCCTGGATAGAGATTGGAACGCAATTATGCCAGACAAGTAAGTGCACGTTATTTTACATTTTTTACTACAATAAAGTTATCAAAATAACTCATCAATTTTATACTTAATCCACTACTACTACCTATTTCACATCACACTTTTTCGCAATATCTTTATTTACTTTCATAAACAACGCTCGAGATTTACTTGTTTATTACTTACAGGTCAAACATGTAGACAAGTATGGACCAAGATAAAATTCAAATATGCAAAGATAATTAACTTAATAAACACTGGAAAAATAACAAAGGAGGCTGCACTGTCCCATCCGGAAACCAGCAAATATTTTGATGGGCTGCTTAGTTTTATGGACCCATTTATGTGCAAAATAACCGATGAGAACATACCTTTCCGCATACACAGGTCAATAAATGACTTATTCTGTTTAAATACCAAACAATCTCAATATATTCCAAATAAAGAAAGCTATACTCAATATGTTACACATGCACAAGTTAAAGCCTTGTTAAGAGAACGACTATCAAAAGAAGAGTTTAGTTCGGCTAACATGGATTCGCTATATCTACAAAGTGTAGTTGACACTGCTGTAAAACGTAAACTAAAGGAGTTACAAAAAAATGATGATATCTTGAATCCAAGTGGTGACACTATCAATACTATAAATATTCCTATGAAGCCAAGTAAAAATTTACGAAATGTGCATAAAAGAAAACCGAGTTTTACTTTGATTCCAAGTAAAAATATTCTAAATAATGATGAAGAAAACACAAGTAAAACTGTTAATTTGGGATTAGAAACTGAACTTATTATTGAAGATGACATAAAGAGCGAATCTGAAGATTATAACATCAAAATGGATGATGCTGATGATATTAAAGAAAACAACTTTACACTCGACAAGAATATAAATAATACAACTAACGAAAATAATGATTTAGAATATATTTTGCCAAGCACACAAATTATTACGCCTGCTGTTCATAACACCATGAAAAATTCTTTAAGTAGTTCAAATAATAATGAGATAGCTAAGGAACATAAAACGGACAATATTGCGATGATGGATAATAATGAGCCTCATGTAACTGATGATTACATCAGAAACTTTTGCAATGAATTGGGCATAGTAATGAGCTTGGAATTGTCAATCAGTAAACAAAAGACATTAAAATCACGAATAAATGAGTTACTAAAAGAGATATTATTAAAAGAGGGGGGGTCATAAAGGTGGATTCACAAGTCTAAGCGTGGTGTTATCACACTACAGACTCAGCCTCTTCTTACCAAGTGAAGTAGCAAGCAGAGCAGGAAATGATTAAAGGAATAAATATTCCCAATTATTATTTTCAAGAAGCCAGAAGAAAAGCAAGCTCAGACCAATCTCATTGCTGCTCAGGCACAGAAAGACATTACGACCGTAATTAGGTGGTTGCGGGATGGCGTCAGGGACAGGATGGAGTCAAAACAGTCCGATTTTTTTTGTACATAGTTCCTACTTAGTTTATACTAACTAGCTTCCGCCCGCGGCTTCGCCCGCGTGGTATGTCGATAAAAAGTAGCCTATGTCCTTTCTCAGGCTCTAGACTATCTGTGTACCAAATTTTATTTAAATCGGATCAGTAGTTTTGGCGTGAAAGCGCGACAGAAAGACGAGAGTTACTTTCGCATTTATAATATTAATAATATAATATAATATTAATAATTAATATTAGTAAGGATTATTAATATTTTATTTACATTTTTTATTTTTTGTTTTACTAACTTAATATACCTATTTTTTTATATAAATCCATTCTAATATACTAATTCATACTTAATTATATATCTTTAAATATATAATCCTGTATGTGTGTTTGTCACCTAACTCCTAAACGACTGGACCGATTTGGATGAAATTTTATGTGTATATTTGAGTGGGTCCTTGGATGGTTTGAAAATACAATTGAACCCGGTAGGTGGCGCTGTTCGGGCAGGACAACGTCTGCCGGGTCCGCTAGTAATATAAATTCGAAAGTAACTATTTGTCTGTCTGTAACCTTTTCACGCCTAAATCATTGAACAGATTTAAATAAAATTTGGCAAGGTAGATGGCATCCTGGGGAAGGATACAGGCTACTTTTTGTTTAAAAAATAACCCTAATGTGATGTAGGGAATTAAAGTTTGTATATGAAACCCAGAGGGATGGGATATATTTGTTTATAAGTAGTCATAGTCTGTATCTGAGAATAAATCTTTATTTTATTAAAATCGGTCCACTGGGTCAAAAGTTATTACAATTTATTATCTGTACGAATTGGGATGAAAGTCGTGCGGATAAGGCGGCCATGATTTGGGATATGACATAGAATAACTTTACCCCAGCAGTATGTTCCTGTTGGATGATATCCGACTTACACGCGGGCGAAGCCGCGGGCAAAAGCTAATCCACTATAAACCTGAAAAAGAAGTTTCTTTGTCACAGTCAGGTAGTGAGAGGCCACCCGACTGCGGTGAAGAAACTTTTTTTTAAAGATTTGTGGCTATGTAACATCCCTCGCCGTCGACAGCAGAAGGGACACATTCGAGTCTAGCAACTTTTCATAGAGCTCATATGCCATGCCGCTATACATGTTGCGAGTTGACCCCACTGGTATCAGGCTCCTAAAAATATGCTCTGGATCCGCCACTGATACCAATAAATAGACACTAGCGCCGCGTTAAAAAGACTTCACCTTTTGACACGGCGCTAGTGTCTATGTCATATTGACAAATATTGATTGTCATATTGTTGTTTCTTTTTTTTTTTTTTACTTGTAGTTTCATTGTGTAGTGTGCCCTGTCTGTGCTAAATAAATGTTTATTCTTTCTTTATATTGTCATTGCATCAAATTGCAATTAAAAAATGTAATTGCACAATTTTCCGCCGGACTTCAGTGGTGGCGCGAACTATTTCCAGTAATAAAGACAAACGCGAAGGCAAAAAGTTTGACTTTCTTTCGAAACTACCTCAGACCAACAAAATAAGAAAGACGGAGCATTACGTACATCAAAAGTGAAGCCACCTTTTTATCTATGTGTGTGTAAAAAGGGTTGTCATTTGTTAAAGTTTTTCCCTATAATTTGGGGAATAATATTTTGGGTAGGATAATATTGTACGAGTAAGATATTGTTGAGTATGGTATTGTACCTCAATTGTTAGGAAGGATTCCGAAACAAAACCATTTTTTTTTTACATTGCAAAATAAAATAACAATTAACTACAAAGTGCATTTACATACAGTCCTATCGTCAATGGCTACATGAGGCAAGTCTGGTAACTCCTACAAAAAAAATACACGAGTAATGGCAGCTTTTGATAAAAACAAACGTACAGCCAGAACTTTGCGAAACTGAGTTTTCAGCAATCACGTAGGACCATGGAAATAACATTTAAAAAATAAAATTTGGTACAGTAGTATTTAAATTTGCTAGATTAAGCTGAGAAACTAACTAAAATAAAATAAAAAATACTGTCTCGTGTTTAATTACTGTTTTGTTAAAATCTCATTTTTGTTTTTCAAATTTTATATCCGCTTTTGATCACACGGCGAAGTCCACGATTAGTTGAATAAAGGTCATTATTATCAAAATGATAGGAACAAACCACGCTGGTTTTCGATGGCAGCCATTCTGGTTCATTCCGACTATTTCTTATAGCTACTATCCATTTACTTTTATTTTCAATATTACTTGGAAATCTAAAATATTAAAAACATAAAAAAAACAGACATATAATTACTCGAACTAAAAAATATCGAACGGGAAAATTTCAAATCATATTATGGCAACCCTCGCACTTTAAATGTCACTGTTTTCGTTCGTTCATTCGTTCAGGTTTTTGTTCCAAGTAACCTAAAATTCATAGTTAACTAAATTAAGAAACGATGTTATTTGAAGTACTTCCATGTGAAAAGTGATTCCGTGAGACTTTTTATGTGATTTGCTATTGTTTTTACAAGTTTTCACTACACAAGAAGGCATAATTCTATTTTTTTTATTGAAGTTTACTAGACGACGACTCGTGACGTACTAGGAGCGATGAGCATAGTTTTTGTGTAGGTGTGTGCGTGAGCCTGTGTGTTTACTTGCAGGAGCATAGTTTTGTGGCTACACGTTTGATATAGGTAATGCTCCGTCTTTCTTTTTTTGTTGGTCTGAGGAAACTACATTGTGGGGATGGGAATCGAATGACATCCGTGAAGGAGCCTGGAACCTTACAAATGCCCTTTTTACACCTAACACGGTTACCTACAACATCAAATTCAGTGTTTTATTTGCAAATCATTATTTTAGGTCACTACAGAGCAATATTTCATAGAGTCTGGCCAACGAAAGATGATCCTGAAAACCCGCGTTTAAAAAATACAAGACTATCCCTGTACAGAGTGCGATAACACGTGTTGATACTTGAAATTAAATTAAATTTCAATTATCAACACGAATTAACGCAAAAACCTGTGTTATTTTTTAAATTTCGCGCGTGTTTACCGGATCAACTTTCGTTAGCCAGACTCTACTTCCTCGTAAAAAACAAAACAGGTACATTATTTGACAGCTACTTGCGACGTTGCCAACTTTTAGAATGCAAGCACGCTCTTATAATTCTACTGGCAACACCACGACTTGGGGATGCACGAAGTGCCAAAATTTTTCGATATATAAAAAAATATCAATATCGATTTCGGTATATTGAAAAAAATCGTTATGTGGGTGTATTTTTTTTAAATATAATAAAAGTATTCGTGATTTTCAATTGTATTTGTTTTTTATTCAATTACCAAACTTGGAAAAATGTCTAAAGTCGCTGAATTCTGGTGGTATTAGTCAGTGGCGACAACAGTGTTGCTATTGGTGATAATATCGCATTTGCGATACTTGATATTTTATATAAATATCACCCAAAAATATCGATATATTGAACAAAAAATATCGATATATCGATATTTTTCTACAAGCTACCACGAAAAAAAGCAAAATTGCCAATGCCAATAATGTCGTCGCTGCTGTTTGGTTGCTGTCGCCTGTCATTTTCGTTCGTGTTTCGCTTCTTCGTTCGCGTTGCGGTTTTCGGCGTTTTGTAAATGAATGAAAAATGATTGATTTTTTTCAAAATGTAAACATTTGTGTTATTAAAAATAAATAGATGTGATTGCTATAAAATATTCTGTGTTAGAATAATCTCCACGATGCCTCCAGTCAATTCTAAGGTGAAAAAGAACGGCGCAGAATATGAGGTAAATATAACAAGTCTATCATGTATTGTAAGGATCATTAGCGAAAATAAGCATCAGTTTATATAGTTCTCAATCCATTAATTTAAATACGCTACTATAATGTTCCCGATCCATTTAAAGCAAAGGTTTTTGTGTTACTAATTGGAAAATTTCCTTTACTTACTTTCTATTTACTTTAGAAATTTCTAATTGCATGCATGATATACATCAGTATTCCATAACAGAAACATAATAGGTTCCAGTAGTCTACCATTACATTTTCAATCAAAGGCTTATTTATGTAAAGGCATATCAATAACTGCTTTAATATTATATTTTTACCTTGTCTCTGTCTGCAATATTGTAAATATTGTGAGAACGATAATCAGCTCACATTAACCAATCAACGTCAATCTTAAAAGCAATATTATAAACTTTTCTATTTAAAATAACAAGGGTCATAATTTAGAAAAATAATATTGTTTACCTAGTTATCAGCATAATATTTATTTAAAATTAGTTAATTACAATATTAGAGTAAATAGTAAACAGATTAACATCAGTTAACAAACTCATTAGTTCTTGTCTACTCTAGGAACATATTATGAAGCCTGCGTTTGATAACTGTAAACAAATTATATTTTCAAAATACATTTAAAAAAAACTGTATCCCCAATTTAGTTAGTATGATGTTAATAAGATTAAACAGATTATAAAAATGAGTTAAGCAGTTGCATAGTTCCAGATTTTTCTGCAAATGAAAGAAATTATTCAAACAAACCCAGTGTTACGGTTGTAAACTAGTTACAAATCTCTACAATTAACAAATCCAAGAACATGGACATCTGCGTTACTCGAAACCAAATCATCATCTGAAGGATAATAATTATGATCACATTACTGTCCCCTTTGTTACAGAATATCATTGCCAAAAAATGTACAGCACTGGATTTTGAACAGTACATCCAGGATAACAAGACTCTCCTGCTGAATGATCCACTTAGGGACATCCTGCTGTACCCAACTGATGATGTCTCTGTAAGTTATTTCTGTAATCATTGACACATTTGCCTTGGTATGCATTACACTTAGCTTTCCTATTCAGTTAATTGCTAGAAGGACACTGAACAAGACACCATAGAAGTTTTATTATTATTACACCTATGGGTGTTTAGTGTCCCTCAAAGTGTTAACTAATGCCCGCCCAGCTTTATATAAAAGATCTCCATTTATTTAATAAAACTTAATATTTTGAACTAAAGAATAAAAATCTGAAAATTACTGTAGTTACGTATTTCACAAGCTCCATTGCATAGGAAATACTCTTTGTATGCATTAGAAAAGGTCTATTTAGGCTTGGACAAGCCTTTACTTTTAAATATAGAACCACTTAACATAAAAAAAATGAAGATGGAAATGTCTGCAAGTATGAGCTAAAATTATATACCAGTCATATGTTAGTGCAGTTACAGTGCCCATATAGGGTTTATGTGTTAACATTTTAATGCATGCTCACTACTACTAACTAGTATCTAATCTAGGTATTTAAAACATGAAAACAATTTAAAATTAAAACTCCAGACAGTTGCAGACTTCAGCAATTCTAGTACTTATTGAGGTTTTATTAAGAACAGGAAAACCTAAATGGGAATCCCCATTCTTAATGTAGTTATGTTATATTGAACACAGAGCAGAAGGGATTTTTACTGTCTTAGGTCCAGTGACCCTGGTCAGTAAAAGCCCCTGTCATGCAAGCATTCACTTTGCAGGGAATCTTATAAAAAGACAACCATTGATGAAATGATTGTTTATTTTTAATATTGAAAGCTGAGGTCTAGTTTTTCTCCCTGTTAAACTTTAACCTGGCTTAACATAACTTGAAATGTTAAATGTATCTTCTGGCAGAGTGTTGTATTGCCCCGTCGCTGGAGGACGGTCACGACGGCGGTGCCCGACGTTAGGACTGCGGCCTCCTGCCCCCTGCTCACGAGGCAGGCGCTGCTCAGCTATGCCTCAAGTTGGAACCTCATACATTACAAGTTCAGTAACTACGCCGGCACCTATCTCAATTTACCAAGGTAAGTAATTTAATAAATGATGATCTTGGTTTAAAAAGTTGTTGTGAGGAAATGTTTATAGTAAAATTATTGTCTGTTGCATTTATTATGTGATGCACATCCGCCATCCTTCTCTTATCCCATAAATGTAGTTATGAAATGGATATTTATAGTGACAAAGTTGCTAAACTTGTGCATTTAGAATTTAGAGAGTTAAGTTTAAAACTCAGGATTAGAAAGCATATTGAATTTATCTGTTCGTATTCGTCGACATAAAATATAAACAACACCAAATATAAACAAAATGATAATAATATTCATGACATAAAAGCTACATTTGAATACCTATCATTGTTGAAAATGCATTGATTATCGGCTTCCCATCTAAAAACGAATGAAAGGCGGTTGCATGCAAAGTGCTAAAATTGTAACAAACAGTGGGGTGCTCATTAGTAGTTATAATTAACATACTTTACATAGCAATGAACATTGTATGGGCAACAAAAAGTTATGTGCTGTATTCCCAAGGCCAGGGCATTATGCTCTCATATCTGATGCATGAGTCACATCCTACTGATTGCACAACATAGGATGAAAGGATTTAATACCAAATATAGTAAATTAATAAGTCACCTAATATGATAATGATGAGTCGCAGCAGACGCTTTCACTGATTATATTTAAATATTATAATTATCTTCCAATTAATTTCTTTAGGCTAGTTTTTTATTTTCGTAACATAAATTAACGCACTTAACCACATAAGCTAATCTTAAAGGTCGTGCCCCGTACCGAAACATAAGAAGGAGGTATTATTAAACTTATGAAAGCTCTTTTGTGTGTTCGCATTTTATTCCATAATTCCAATCCATATTCAAATTAATATTTGCCGACAAGTTCATAATCGTATCAAAATTCGTGTTAAAACTGATAACATGATTTCCTGAATCGGTTCTTCAGAGAAACACTTTTTACAATGTGTATGAGTAAAATCAAACACACTACTTAGTCATTGATAGTATTGATACTGTTATCAATTCCATGACTACTATCTTTTCTTACACAGGCCAATAGAGAACAAATTTCCGGAAGAGGTTTATGATATTGACGCCGAAACTGAGAGTGATAATGAAACACAAGCAGCCAAGTTGGACCTTGGTACCAAAGAGGGGCACTTGCTCAAAGGACCCGAAATCGGCTCAGATAGGATATTCAGTAACCTTGCTTCAAAGTCGTTTAAGAAACGTTATTGCTCAATGCTACGGGAGGCCGACGGTACTTACATACTCGAAGTGTACAAGGATGATAAGAAAACGGATACGAAGCTCACTATCGTTATGGACTTTTGTTCTGACGTTGTCAGGGTAAGGCTTTATCAACTAATTATTACATACCATAGAAATGGGCTTGTAATTCAAAAATAATTTATTCATTTACTAGTTGTATTTACACGCCTGATTCAGGACTGTGATCCGATTCCTGACTCAATATCGAGATTATGGTCTCCTTCAAATTGAATAAAATCAATGAAAAAAATAAAAAATTGAGAAAACCTATTATCTAATCATTAAACTTTTTCATTCATTTACCTGTTCGTAAAACCACACGTGGGTAGGTATATTTTGTGGTTATTATTATCGTTATTATTGTGCGTGGTTACAGAATCCAAAAAGGGGGAGGTTTTCATTCGAATTGCGGATGTCCGGTGGAAAAGGCTATACGTTTGCAGCTGAAAACGAGGAAGACGTGAACGATTGGATCAATGCTTTTAAAGCAACCCTGAAAAAGAACCAGGATAGCCAGGAAACTCACCAAAGTGATGAAGCATTGGATAAAGGTAGGATAAACGGGACAGTATTAGGCTTTTTAGTGTAAACCATAAAACAAATAAAAAAAACCTTTTATGGCTCTCTATTATTCTCGCGCTTTTCATTTTGAAACGAAAGAAGAATCGGTGACTTACTTTTTGATCATGTCTTGTTAAAAATATAAACACCACCATCGCCAGATGCCTACAGTAGGAGTAGTTACACTGTCGACTTAAAATCAGCTTTAGGCCAAAGTAACCTCTACACATACAATAAAGAAACGTGTATTGTCTAGATGCCGACGTGTCCCTAACAGCGGAGCCTCCACCCCCTATTTACGGCACCCTGAAGGGCCTGGAGCACAGCATGAACCCTCTCCTGATACGGTACTCCCGCGAGACAGACATGTCTATAGCGGCTGCGCGCAACGAGTGCCGATACAACATCTTCAACATGCCGTATAAGCGCGCACCCTCACCTGAACCTCAGCTCGAACCATTCAAGTACGTAAACTTGAATTTAGAATCTCGGATAATCGTCATCTTTTGGATCAAAACTCATGACAAAGTTCGAATTCCTTTGGTACCTTTGAAACCTTTTTATTACAAATTGCCATTCAAAAATCAATTTTGACTATATAACACTAAAGTGGATAGTTGAGCAAGTAGCAATGAATGTAAATTATCTGAGATTCTGAAATTGAAGTATAGCTATAATGTTTTTCTTTTGTTTTGTGCCAGTGAGGTAGTGAAAGCGAGTTTTCCTACGCAGGTCATAACAGTTTGTTGTGGCTTTTTTTCGACTTCACTCGGTCGCGTCGTAACAATAAAACTATTTCAGCAAGACTGACATTCCTCAAGCTATAAATGGTTTTTATTTTCTAGTTTTTTAGCCAGCGTAACTGTCACGAACATTCTTGTTTGCACGGTCTAGGTTGAACGGTATTTTTTATTGTTTCAGAGAACATTTTGGCCAAAGAATTTTGCTCAAATGCGAAAGCTTAAAGTTTAGGTTACAAGCGCCTATAGACGGCGACAAAGAACTTTTGTGTCAAGTAGAGCCTTATTACACGTACCTAGCGTTGTATGACGCGAGGAGTGGGAAGAAACTCTCGGAGAACTTCCACTTTGACCTGAACCATGATGCTGTCAGAAATCTAGTCAAGGATACAGAGTGCACAAAGTCATTAGTTGAAAATTTTAGTTACGATGTTAAGTTAGACGTTAATCAGATACCGGAAGAGTGGTTTCGATCGAAGAGACAGGTATTTAAATTAATTTACATATGAAAATAAGTGAAACTGAGGTGTATTTATGATAATATATAGTCATTTAAAAGCTCTAACTTTTTTATGTTATTGATTCTCAGGTAATGCTGTCAGTAAACAATCCTCACTCAGACTTGTTTCTGGTAGTAAAAATCGACAAAATCTTACAAGGTCATGTGAGTCAAGTAATGGAGCCGTACCTCAAGGCTACTAAAGACCCGAGACTTGGGCTCAAAGTCCATAAAAATGTTCAGGCTTATTCAAACCGCGTCGGAGCTTACAGGATGCCCTTTGCTTGGGCGGCGAAACCTTTGTACAAGTAAGTCACAATTGCGTTTTACCCTCTCATCCTACTGAATTTACTTCATCCTTCAAAAGTATTCTATGTTTTAAGCCTAGAAGTACTTTATATATGTGCCCGATGTGCCTAATTTAATCGAAAACTGCTAAGCCGTTACTGCATGATTGTCTTACAAACATGCAAACATTTTTGCAAACTTTCACATCAATATAATATTAGTAAAACATTCAACAACATCATTCTTGTTACAGAATGTACAGCAATGACTTGGATTTGACACCTGAATTCCCTTCAATATATCGACAGGAACCCAACAAAATGTCGGATGATGATCTGCTAAAAATATTATCAGACTACCGCAAGTCTGAGAAAATGGCTAAACTAACTGTGATACCTGGCTGGCTCAGTATTAATATACATCAAAGTAACGAACAAGTACCAAGTAAGAATATTTCTTGAATTTTTTGGAGCTTTATCCATTTTCTACTGTACAAATATACTGGATTTTTAAAGCAATCCTCAGGTGAATAGAGCATCGACCCAATATCTTGAAGAATTTATGATTTTGCCATTGATACTTTTACTAATACATCTCATGATATTCCAGATTGTATGTCAAACTCCTACGCTGCATTAAAACCTTTTCCACTTCCGCCTACGTCGCCTCTCACATTAGAACTGGCAACACTAAACGTGGAACCTGAGCAGCCATATGCAGCATTTATACACCATTTGTACGTCCGCCCGTTGGCTTTGAATTTCGAATCTCAGAAAATGTTCGCCAGAGCCAGAAATATTGCCTGTTCTATTGAGTTGAGGGATAGTGATACTGGAGAACCTAAGTCACTACAGGTAAGAACAAAATTTCTTCAGAACTACTCTACAATTGGCAAAAGTTAAAAGGATCGCAAATTACATACTAGGTCAGCTCAGACCGCGACGCTGCGCGCACTTTTTAATAATTATCGAACTTATTTTCTTCACGAAAAGGTATAATTTCAGTGCGAGGGTTGACACGTATCAAAGTATGCTGAGATGCGTGGGGCTGCGGAGCGCGTGTACCTTATTGTATAGTAAATAAATTCGATATTGTATCGGTTCATAAAAAAGTCCGCGTCGCTTCGCGTCTTGGTGTGCACTGACCCTTAGCTCTAGCTAACCTTGATATAAATTTTTCCCCCCACATTTTAAGGAAAATATTAGAATGGTGAATCAAAATCTGATTAAAATGTATTTCCTGTTTGAATCATGTTATTTTGATTCATGTATTTATTTTATGGTTTTCACGTAATAAAGTTTTGCAGTGAGTAACAATAAATGATAACAAAAGCACTCTAAGCATAGTGCATAGCATGCCGACATCACACACAATATACATATTACCTACTTTGAAATTCATTATTTCGCATGATCCTAACTTAATATTATAAATGCGACAGTGAGTTTGTTTATTTGTTACGCTTTCACGCTAAAACGGCTGAACGGATTGGGATGAAATTTAGCACAGGGGTAGACCATGACCTGAAAAAGGGCATAAGTTATGTTTCATCCTGGATCGCAGATGAAATCGCGGGTCAAAAGCTAGTATAATAATAATATCACGCTATAACTGCCCACTGCAATGCCTCATACAAAAACTAAATTAATTTGGTAGAAGTAACCATGGAGTTTCTTGCTGGTTCTTCTATATAGGAAACGACCAATTTAGAACAGTGTACCTAACTTCTGGCGTATCATACCCATGCAGGTTTTAATAAAAATAAAATATTTTGAATTTCTAGGCGGTGTACGGCAGATTTGGCATGACATCACAATACCGCTGTTCAGTGCTACATCACAATGCGAACCCTACATGGAGTGACGAAGCTAAAATCCGACTGCCAGCCACAATAACTTCCCAGCATCATCTATTGTTCACTTTCCATCACATCTCGTGTGACCTCGCGAAGAAAAACGATGCGAACGTAGAAACGTGTATTGGGTAAATATTTCAAAGTTTTTTTTTTTTTTCAATCTCTGATTACTTTTGACTTTAAATTCCATAAGTATTTAGTGTATGATGTCTTGACCAACACGCACTGGGTTCGCGTGGTAGCTTTTAGGTCACCCCTTTTACTCAGAGGAATCCTGAGTCCCAACAGTGGGAACACAAAAGGCTGAATATAGTGTCTTTAACAAACTGACGCAGTGTAAGACGGCAACTAGTCGCATATCATTTAAAGTAAAGGCGCGTGATCACATTCGTAAGAAGTTGGCTGAATCATCCCAGCATTAATTAGATGGATTCGTTTTCTCCGCTACCTGTCGTTATTTCTCCTGACTAAGTTTATTTTGTTTATAATTTATGTATGTATCTATGTATGTATTAATTAGTTTTCATTATTTCTCAAGTTATATGTATTGTCTTTTGTTGCACCTACCATGTCTGTCTGCATCACCCTAAGGTTGACTGGTAGAAAATGCCTCAGGCATTAAGTCCGCCGTTGTACAGTAGTTTTTTTTACTTGTGCATAAAGTTTTAAAAAATAAATAAATAATACTGGATATAGTTCAGTGCCCTGTTTATCAAAACTTAAAAGCCTTGTATTACCAAGTGTCATTATTTTGTTCACAAGTACTTATATTTTTACACTTTTATTCGTGATTTTGTTTAGCAAAAAATTCTTCGTAAGTTACAACTTGTAGAAAATCATAGCAAACCCTGAGAGTGTCCGTTGACTCTCTATTGCGTCTTACAAGTTTACAAGTGTCGTGCTTAGTACCGCAATAAATGTTAAAATTCGATTTTCTTTTTTTAAATGGGATCAAAAGAGAGAGATGTCCTGATGCCCGTGTCCCAGCAGTGGGAACATTAAGGCTGATTATGAATATGGATATGAGCTATGAATTAAACGAAAATTTACATTCTAGGTAACTTGTGAACGTGTAGATTTGTAACTTTTGATAAACAGGGCCTTGTATCTCCTACAACATGCATTTTTTCACCTTTCGCATCCCGATTTTTTTCAATTCAAACCCCATTTGCTCATCACTAAATCTCTAGTATTCTAGATTCTTAAGAGGATTATCAACTTCAATTTAATTGCCAATTATAATAACGATATCCGCCCCTATTGTTCCCAGCAAACAATACATCATGGGACTGACCCATATTTAGAACCATTCATTGACTATTTAATATTATTATAATAATGAACAATCCATTTCCGCTTTCCTTTCAGATATGCATGGATACCGTTGTTGAAAAACGATAAGTTAGTCGACGAAGTTGTAAACTTACCTATAGCAACACACTTGCCTTCCGGATACTTGGCTATTCAGCCACTGGGACTTGGTAAAGGGGTATGTCATATTTATATCGTTCATCCTAACTAATATTATAAATGCGAAAGTGAGTTTGTTTGTTTTTTTGTTACGCGCTTTCACGCTAAAACAGCTGAACGGATTTGGATGAAATTTGGCACATGGGTAGACATGGAGAAGGACATAGGATACCTTTTATCCCGATATTCCCACGGGATCGAGACTTATGCAGGTGAAACTGCGGGGCGTAGCTAGTAATTAATATTCCTCTTCGTCATTCGTATCGGCAGGAGTTGTACTAGAAATAATCGTGCCCTGGTTAAAAGATTTGCTAACCAGTAAGTTTAGTAGCAAGGGAACGCAACTTACTGGCTATTGGCGTTTTAAGTAACGTCGAGGTTTACAAGATTACTTATTTTTACCGGAAGTAATAAAAGCATCATAACAGTAATGTGAATCATAACAAACTATTGAGCGTACACAATAGTGGGAACTGCATTCCAGTCATAATGTTGTTTTAACTTTGTTTTTAAAAACATTTATATTTTTATAAGCTTTATATTAGCTTGCTCTGTTCGTATGTGTTTCCGGTTACTCCAATTGTCATCCATTTTTCAAGCACTTCCTGGCATCCGATTGAGCTGAAAATTGGCATACTTATACAGGGTTATTTGTAAAACACCAACAACCTCTTAAGGGGTCATTGTACTCATCATTATGGACAAATTTTATTATCGGAACAAACACGAAATCGCGAAAAAAGAAACAGGTGTTCCCTATATTTTGACGAGTTATGCGAACATACATGTAGGGAATGACTGATTTTTTTTTCGCGATTTTTGGTTTGTTCCCATATTAAAAGTTGTTCATAATTATGAGTACAATGACCCCTTAAGAGGTTTTTGGTGTTTTACAAATAACCCTGAATAACGACCGAGACATTTTGAAAAAATGATACCATGGAACTGGTCTCATGATGGATCCGGAAGTTGGCCATAGGAACTCCTCAATCAAACAAGATAGCACTTTCGTGTTTGGACTCATTAGCTATGTATTAACAAGTGCTTTGACACTAGGTTCAGAGTCTGATGATGGAGCCGGAAGGTGGCCCTGGGAAAACCCTTTTTAGTTCATTAAAAGCTTGTTTTTAAAAAGGTTTTTACTTATATTTTTATACAGAATACGGGCCCAGAAGTTGTATGGGTAGAAGGCGAGAAGCAACTCTTCCGCTGTCAACTAGTCCTGGATTCAACCGTAGCTACCAGGGACATACACTTGCACAATTTATTCAACCAAGCTGAACGATTGATCAAGTCCAGTTCGCCCCCCACCTCGCCGTCCCCCCCGCCGTGGAATGACGTATGCAACGCACTCAAAGCTGCGCACGCGGTCAAATTGAGCTCGCTGGTCGCTTTCTTGCCGACTATTATGAATCAACTATTTGAATTGATGGTAAATATTTTTATGTTATGAACGCGTGTATTCCTCAAAGGGGCACGCTGTGTTGCCAGTTATGTTTAAAATAAGAACTTGTAAATAAAATGTTATAACGTTATCTTACGTCCAAAAAAGAAAGGAGGCCTATACTCAGGAGTGAGTGGAAGAAGGCTGTGTATTAATGAATCTCATGTGCCCTTTCTAATTTCAGACGGTTGAAAAAAGCTATACTCAAGATATGGGTTACCAGATTGTAAAATTGATAGTTCATTTTGTTCACATGATACACGACTACGGTCGGAAAGACTTATTGGATAGCTATGTAAAGGTAAGCTTATATTGTAACATATCATTAAGTTGACCGGGTTAGTGCTGCGAACTCTTTAATTGTATGAATAGATATTACAGTACTTAGTTACTTATTACTCAACTGGCTTTGTCATTATTTAGTTATTTTCCCGATAATCGCGACAATCTAAGAAGACCGATTTGACGTTTCATACTCGTACGTGTAATAAAACGATATGCCTTGAGAACCAGTTTTAAGTAATGTAGATAAACCGTCGATTACAAACTCTAAGAGCCGATTTGACCAAAGCCAGATAACTTTTATTCAGGGAATAAAATTGACGTCTGACAGTTTTTGTATAGAAAATCTGTCAAAAATTTATATTTACTCGCTGGATTAGACTTATTTATACTAGGGATGAAAGTTTGGTCGAATTCGCCCTAAGTATGATAAATCGATATATCTCGAGAATAGGTTTATAAAGCAATTTTTTTTCCATCTCTACACACAGTATTTTTATAGCTATCAAATCGGATTTCTTAGATTGTCGCGAGTTTAGTCATTATTACGGCCTCGCTCCATATTATAGCCAATCCATTAGCTATTTCCGCTATTGTCTAATTTTATCAGAAGTTAAAAACATTTTTGTTATTTTTTGTCGACAGTATGTATTCAACTGCGTTGAATTCAAACTGCACACAATGTTGACGGCCCCACTTCACATGTTTGTGGACCCCAACCAACCAGACTTTCTACTGGGCAACAAATTCATGCAATATTCCGGATTTTTCTTCGACATTATTACTAAAAGTATGGCGCAGTACCTTATCAATACAGGAAGAATTAAAGTAAGTACCTACCTCATATTAAAATAGTACAAGGAAAACCACACCGTGTATCCTACTAATATTATAAATGTGAAAGTTTGTGTGTTTGTGTGTTTATGTGTTTGTGTGTTTGGATGTTTGTTACTCAATCACGCAAAAATGGCTGAATGGATTTGGATGAAATTTGGCAAACAGACAGTTTATAACCTGGATTAACACATAGGATACTTTTTATCCCGATATTCCCACGGGATCGAGATTAACGCGGGTGAAACTGCGGGGCGCAGCTAGTTTATAATAAACATGAAAATTAATTGAAAAATGTTACGATATTTGTGGTTATTGACGTTAGCTAGCAATTATTTAATCAATTTGTTACCTGTTTTAGATGTCACGTAATGAAAGATTTCATGCTGATCTCTTAGAAAATATTGACAAATTGGTATCGACTGTGGAGCCGTCATACATATTACAGCAGCCTATGCAAACTCATATTTTTAACAAGAATCTTGCCACGTTTCTAAAGGTAAGTAATTGGGAATAAGCACATAATACAAAACTTTATTATTATTTAAATATACATTATAGAGGAGTAAAGTTTTATTTTTTATTCATTACTTATTTTACAATTTATTATTTTATGTTGCGTTATTTTGGTGGAACGGAACGCAAACTCAAAACGCGTCGCCTTAGACAATGCAAGAAGTATCGTAAAAAACTACATCTCTTTGCAAAAAACAACGGGTGGTTTTGATTTTTCTACATTATTGGTAATCATTTAGTTGTAAAGAGGTTTCAATAGCCAAACTATGTTACCGGCACTTAATAAAGTGTCTGGATATGAAAAAAAAATATTCCAAATTCGAAACTTTTGTTTAGAACAATAAGAATCCTTTTTTTCAGTTTGTGTCTTTTACTAACTTTTTCAAAGTTTAGTCTTTGCTAAGCGCTTGAAATCTAACTATGATAGTTGTGATTTCTGCTTGAATAAAGCACAAAAGAATCATTTAATTTATATGATTTGAGGCTAAAAATCCTTAAAAAACAAATGTAAACATAATAGTAACATGGGAAAGGACGCATGACCGCGCATGGTCATGGTCATGCGCAATGTAGTGGAAAATTGTTTGAGTTTGATTATTTTTTAGCAACAAGCAGTAATTGAATTTAACTTTTAATACTTTACTTGAGTTTATATTACTGTCTATAATTGACTTCTTCAAAAAGGAGGTCCCCAATTCGTCTGTCCTTTTTTTTTTGTTTTTATGTTACTCGATTCGACTCCGCCAATTATGAATCGATTTTAATGATTCTTTTTTTGTTTGGTAGGTCATGCTTCAGAGGTCCCATGTAAATTTTATTTAATTTGCTTGCGTAGTTTTTTAGTTAACTTAAATATTACGTATTTTCCCACTAAGTAGGCGATGTTTTAAGTGACTCCGTCACTGCTATTTACATAGCAGGTAGTGGTAATCGAATTTGTGTGGGGTAGGTACCACAAATAAAAAGTGAAAAAAAAAAAACCTTTTATGAATGCTGAGAGAATGCTGTGAGAACATCTCATATGTTTTCATTATAAATAACTTGTTCACGTTTTATTCTAACTATAATAATTCTGTAATATTTAATTATTTTATTTTACAGTCTTGCCTATCTTTCATGGATAGAGGTTTCGTGTTCCGACAAATAAAAAAATATTTAGACAAGTTTAAAGTGTGCGATCCGAAAGCATTATTTGACTTCAAATTCACGTTTCTGCAAACAATTTGTTCACATGAACACTTTGTGCCATTCAATCTGCCATTGCACGCGAATAAATTGTCAAGAGATGGTGATGAGGGTAAGAATTTGATGTCATAGACGTACTGTAAAAGCACAGTGTAACTATATCTGCTATACAAAATACATAAGTTTAGTTTTATAGACTTAAATATTAGATTATGTGAAATATGTATTCATATTGAGTGTTAGTCCCGAGACATCAAAGAAAACTCGGGACGCAACGTTCATAAGACTTGCACTAGGGGACAAATGACCCGCGACCCGTGTTCACTTCGCACGACATGTTCCCGACAACACTACTCGTCTTGCGACTTCTCGCAGCCTCGCTTTCGAAATGAAATGATCTTATCTTCTGTAAATAGGTTTATTCACACGGCAACACATCAAGCTATATATTTCCAGTATAAGCTGACCTCGTTTTGTACGGAAATCGTATACAATGCGAGATCAGCATAAACTGGAAATGTATAGCTTGATGTGTAGCCGTGTGTACAAACAATTTTACACGTCAATAATATTATAAAAACTGGATGAGTTCGGCGTTTCATATCTGACTATTTTGAGAAGAAATGTCGAAACAAACTCAGAGGTCACAGTCTAGTCCAGACATAATCTTGGTCAGATCATGTGACGACCATGTAGACTAGTGTCTGAAATGGTCTTTTGAGGAAAGAACCACACAGATTGAGTGGACCTGTCCACTCAGTGCACGCATTTGTCAGTGATCGTGCAGTTCAACTCAGAATTGAAGGAGCTTAACGATTAGACGAACGATACCAAAGAAAGGACATTTGGGTAGGCAGTAGTTCAGTCACAGGATCAAAGTAAGTTGCACTTGCTTGAACGACGGTAAATAACACTAACTCTTTTGGCTACATGATAGGATCGACTTCTGAAATTGTCTGACTGAATTAAATGAGATATGAGTCGCGGAACATTTTTGTCCTCTTTATAAAAAATACATAGTTAAACTGTGCTAACACAATGGATTTAACGCTATCCGTTAGACCGCGTCCTATTTAAAAGCGATCGTCGCGCGAATATGCAATCTCCGCGTTCATAATGATATCGTCAGTGGAAAGGCGAAAATGCTAAAGCGCCAAAATGGTACTTTTGGGAAATGGACTTTAAAGTTTTAACTTTCCACCATTACCATGGTACCATTTAGCGCTTTAGCATTTTCGCCTTTCCACTGACGATATGTCACTTTTTGTTCGGTGAACCTGAACGCGTGGTCATACAGAGGGCGCTTTCCGGTTTTCTAAACAAAAAGTGACATAATGAACGCTTCGATCGCTTTTAAATAGTACGCGGAGTTAGTGCTTACCTGAATAACTCTTACTTTTACACAGATCCTGGCAGGCTGAGACTCACTGAAGATTTTATAATGAGACACTTTCTTGCTGGAACCCTACTAAAACAAGTACTCCCTTGTTTTCCACATATGTACATTGCTAGCATACATAAAGCATGACTCATGCCTGAATACATTTATTTTCAATTACCTTGCATTTTTTTTTCAAACGCGTGTATTTCTTCAGGTGGAACAGTCATTACGGGAGGCGCCATTAAAACGTAGGTCTGCGTTGAGTGTGTTACGGGCTTTATTGACTAAACACGAACATGATGACCGCTATAGAAGTAGGCAGTGCCGAGCTAGGCTTGCCTACTTGTATTCGCCTTGGCTTACTATCGTACTCGGTAAGTATTTTTTTATACTGTCTGAAAAGTTCCAAAAAATGTATACATCAACACGAATGGAAAAATGTTTTTGAATTCACTTGATCATTGTCTCATTGACTGTCACAATCTATCTGTCGAATCACAATCTTACTTCACCTTTAGCACAAGTCTTTATTGATTTTTGATTGGCAGGCTGTTTCGACCAATAAGCAGGTCTATCTAGTCGAATATAATTCAAAAATTATTTTAACTTGCATGATCTTTGCAACAGAAAACGCCCACCGACTAATAACAAAAACCCTGGCTAGTCCGGTCGAGAATGGTCACGATAAAGTTGACGGAGATGCGACTGTTAACCCAGTACTCAACAGTACACAGAATGCAGCAGCGTCAGCCAATAGCACTCCTCGGAGGAATCGACTTACTCTGCACTTCGATCATACGCCTGTAAGGAATTCCGCGCATTTCAAGGAACCGCCTACTATTCCGGGCAATCATATGTATGGTAAAGGTGAGTCATTATTGTGAAATTCAAGATTAAAGCCTTAAGGTGGATGCGCCCGCGAAATTCAAATTTTCTTACGTTTTTTGCAATTTGCAGGTCGGTGTTAGATTGTATGTTGATCTAAATATGATTTGCGCACGTAACAAATATGGATTTACAGAATCATAAACATTAGAATCAGCAATACAACTCTCTAAGTTCATGAAAGTCTCAAATGTCATGATTTCATGAAATCTCGACATTTGAGACTTTCATGAACTGCGCAAATCATATTTAGATCAACATACAACCTGATACTGACGTGCAAATTGCAAAAACGTAAGAAAATTTGAATTTCGCGGGCTACCTTATCGCATCCCCCTTAATTATTTATTTCGCAGTATTTTGTTGTTTGTAGAGAGAGTGCACATCTAAGGCAAAAAAAAACACGCTTCTTTAATGCCAGTTACAAATAATATCTTAGGGCCACTTCTCAAGGCAAAAAATCTAAGGCCTTGGGATCCTTCTACCCGACTTCAAAGGAGCAGGTTTGATAATTTGTCACATGTACCGGGGCTTATTTTGTATCTCAAAACATATAAAGACAATGACTGATAGTCAGTGTGGTTAATTTCTACATTATTTCTTTAGATCACGCCAGCAATATGTCGCAAAGCTCTTTAGAATCAGTATCAACAATGTCTGGTGGAGACTCGCTGCCTAGAAACGTTGGAAGACTCGACTTGAGCGAAATTGGTGACCAGGTTAATAGGTAACTCCTCACAAACATCATCATATAATATTGAACCTTATTTATATGTAACTAACAGTTATTTTTGTAAGTGTTAGAACATATGTATCCTCATGGAATATTTAACCTTGTTTATATGCAGTTAACGGTCATTTTTGTGTGTATAGGTTTGGTGTGATGTCTGCAGAAGAGGTGCGGGATGTGCTTTTGTGTTTCCTGTTTGTGTTGAAGTATTTGGATGATGAAAGACTGGTGGATTGGTGGAAGACACAATCGCAAGCACAGCAGCAATCATTCTTTAATGTTTTGGAGTAAGTTTTCATTCACATGCTTTACTAAGCTAACATTATCATTGAATTTCAATGATTAGAGCTAAAGTAAGCATTTTGTGTATTGTTCAGTTTATTCACCGACTTTTATATCAAATTTAGAAGTAGTACTTGGTCGACCGAACTCTGCTAGGGTGTTATTTATTCGATTTTTCCCATATAAGACCTAGCTAGATCGATTTTTCGCCCCCTATGCAATTTTTATGGAACTCGTTACAGCCGTTTTCGAGAACGTGATTATAAATATTGCTTATTTAATAGTATAAGATAAGAACAATTACAAATTGATGCACCTAAATCTGCCTATCCTTCGCCATTAATTTATAATCCATTTCAGAATATGCGCCGAACAATTCCAATACGTAGGACGAAAGAAGATTCTTTCAGAAATGAAAGCGACTACACCAGACTGCAACGGTAAACCGAAACCCTTAAAAGCAAGGACCCTTCCGGCTAGGATGAGTCCGCCTGACTTCTCGAAGGAACCTCCTATTGTTGTAGAGAAAAACAACACTGTTAATAGGGAGAACCTTGTTAATCCTTCGGTTACTACTGGTAAGTTGTACATAAATGCATTTAATATTGAAAATATAAGGGGCTTGTGGCTAAATAGTTGTAGTCTCAAAACTCAAACTCAGAGCATTTATTTCAAATAAACCAATTACAGGCACTTTTGAGTTGTCAAGAGGTCCGTCAGTCAGAAAGATGAAGCCAGTTGCCCATTCCAAAGCATAGGTTTCTATGGAGAAGAACGGGCAAGAAACTCCACACTCTTTTTAAATCAAAATATTGTTACAATATATTGGTTACATCATTCATGTTGAAATTATACATGTGACTACAATGTAGAAAAACGTGCACGTTAAAAGCGTCCGTAATTAAATGATAAAAAAAAAACAAAACAATTCAAAAATTAAAATAAGCCGTGGCAATTAAGAGATGACCAGTCTCTACTGATGGCGTCCGTTCACGAACATGACGCATGGATAGTAATCTTTACACACCGAGATTCCTCCGTGCCTCGGAAAGCACGTTAAGCCGTTGATCCCGGCTGTCATACGTGGATCTTTGACAGTTCATACGGGTCGTCAGAAGCCCGACAGTCTGACAACCAGTCTTACCAAGGGTTATCGTATTACCCAATGACTGGGTTTTGGAGGTCAGATAGGCAGTCGCTCCAAGTAAATTTTTTGTATTCAGCTACATCAGGTTAGACTGGAAGTCGACCCTAACATAGTTGGGAAAGGGATAGGCAGATTATGGTTTACTGTTCGTGTCTTTGAGCAACTAATGGGAAAGTCGAGATTATACAGTTTTTTTTTTTTTGTCTTAGTGTTTTGCTTCTGAGCCTATCGTAAACAGAGAATAATGCTGACTATCGAATTACCATTTAGCAAGCGCGACGGTTTCTGTTGGTCACCATCGTGCTGGTCTCTGATCAAAAACTTTGCAATTTCGTACAGTTGCCGAAGCTCAGCGAGCATTTGACGGCTGGCAAAATGTTTGAAGAAGACGAATGCCAAAAAAGTGATGCTAGGAATATCTAGATTATAAGCAGTATCGTCCTCATCCATCTAAATAGATTTTTCTGTGGTTGTAGAATTAGAAGCGATTGCCGAACACACAGTGCTCTCAGCAAGTTGTTTGGCTACAGAAGTGGGCCTCACCATAATAGACCGCTCGTGTCTCTTCATGAAGAACCTTGGAGCAGCTGATGGCGTCGCGGCGAAGCCCTATCTCAAGCTACTACAGTATCCACAGAGCGAGACTTTGTATAAACATCTGTTTTCTGCCTTGAGAGCGTATATCAATCAGTTCTCGGAGACTTTGTTTGAAGGTCAGTATTTTATTATGAACATGCGATTTTCTTTTTTTGTGTTAAGAGAAAAGGACCGATACATTACAGAATAATGTGGTGTATAAAATGAAATAATATTTCATATTATTAAAACGAAAATGCCCCTCCGAATGAAGGTTTTCGCAGACAGGCGCGACGCGACACCGGTGGAACAATTTCCGTTAAGTTTTCATAGAAATTGTTCCACAGAGTCGTGTCGCTCCTGTCTGCAGGAGCCTAGAGTTCAAAATTGCGCTTATAGTCTTTTGGGCCCCTAAAAGACCACAAGCTTTTACTGTATATAAATGCAAAACTTGCCGTATGATACCCATTGTACGGCAGGTTTTGCAAGTTTAATTCCTTTTACTATAGTTTCTAAAAAAAATCGAAGTTATTAAGAGATTCTAAATCTGAGCTCATACATTACTTTACTAATGCGCTTTACTACTACCCTATCTGCGGAAAGCGTTTCGATCATAGCCTCCCAATGTCCATTGCCGCAGGGCCCAGCGCGGTGTGCGCGGGCGTGGTGCGCGCCGTGCTGCGCCTGTGCGGCGCGCGCGCGGCGTGGCGCCGGCGCGAGGCGGCCGCCGCGCTGTACCTGCTCATGCGAGCCAACTTTCAACACGGGACTGGGGGAGACCTCACTAGAGTGCATCTTCAGGTATGGACTGATACATATATTACTTGTTCATAGTCTTAGCTGATGAGGAAATCGATAAGAATTTAGTGCTCGTAATGGTGACCATAAAAATGATGCGAAGATAAGGTTAGCTGGATCCTTATTAAAAGAACTTATGGTCTGATGACGCTTAAGGCTCTCAAACTTCGCTTATTAATTAACTAGCTGCGCCCCGCCGTTTCACCCGCGTAAGTCTCAATCCCGTGGGAATATCGGGACAGAAAGTATCCTATGTCCTATTTCCAGGTCATGGTCTACCTCTGTGCCAAATTTCATCCAAATCCATTCAGACGTTTTAGCGTGAAAGCGTAACAAACAAACTCACTTTTGCATTTATAATATTAATTAGGATTAGAATAATCAGCCATCAATCTAGCCATCTCACAACTAATCGGCGACCAACTTTATGAATATTAGAATTGTCCCTTGCTCATTATTAATCATTTATTTAAACTACGCAGGTCATCATGGCTGTATCAAAGTTGCTCGATAACTCAACAGCGCTCAACTGCAAACGTTTTCAAGAATCTCTGTCTGTCATCAACTGTTTTGCGACTGGTGATAAAGCTATGAAAGGAACTGGTAAGAAAAAACATTATTTATACCATAAAAAATAAATTGTTTTTGATGCATGATTGCGTTCGTAATCGACGATTGAATGATCTTGTTCATTCAATCGTCGAATGTGAGAAATTGCTTTTGGCAATAAGACCCGCCTCTAGTAATGTTTAAATTGACGGTATTTTTTTATACAATTTACTGAGTTATCATTTGTTGATTTATTCGTTACTCCGTTTGCTGTTCCTCAATCATCAGCTCTTTGAAGACCCACGTTTCATCACACTCTAAATTCTGTTTTTTTAATATCGTGGACTAATTTGACAGGTGCAAATGTCATAATCCAAATTGAAAAATACAAACAACAATCACTTGAAATGTCAAATTAGTCTACGAGATTAAAAAACAGGCTTTACAAGAAAAAATCATAACTATTTACGTCTTTGTTTTGTATGAATCAGGTTTGTCTAGCGAAGTGGCGGAACTGATGCGTCGTGTGCGCACTGTTGTTGGAGCGAGGGCGCGCCTCGCTGGGGTGGGAGGCGTTGGTGCATCAGGTAATGAAATATACATAACGGTGGGTTTCACATACATCGGTGTTACAAACTATGTAGCTATGTGGCAGTACACAATAGCTATAGTAAAATACAATAAAGCAGTAACAATTTACATAAAAAATAAAAAATTGGTCGCAACCAATCAGTCAACTTGCATTTGCTCCTGCAACTATTTGAACTGCACGCAATGTTGTCAAATGACGAATCAACTGGACATCACATATTGTTCTAATGAGTTTTAAATAGTGTCAATAACACTAACATTGCAATTTAAACTTTAGCTATAAAAAAAATTGCTTTCATATTAAAAGTAAAAAAAAATGCTACATCATAGTATGTCTCCCAGATCCAATTATGGATATAAATTAGCATATGACCACAGCATGAGTCTTGGATACTCTGCATGTACTTAATTTTCAAATGTAATTTATGATGTAGGTGCAGGCAGCGTCCATTTGGCCGAATTGCAGCACGCGTTAGCTGCGTCGTGTCGCGCCACGCCGCGGTTACGGCACGCCTGGCTCTCTAACCTAGCGGAACACAATGCAAGACAAGGAGACCATGATGAGGTATACACTTTGTTTACTATAGATTCTACAAAATGTGTCCAAAGTTTCACGCATTTTCATACACTGAGAATGCTTTCAAATGCTTTTTGTTAGAATCAGAAATTTATTTGCTATGAATGTAGGTACAGGTCATAGTCATCTGCCTAGCCTTTTCCCAACTATGTTGGGGTCGGCTGCCAGTCTAACCTGATGCAGCTGAATACCAGTATTTTACATGGAGCGACTGCCTATCTGACCTCCACAACCTAGTAACTGGGTAATACGATACTGGGTAGTACGAATGTGGGTACAGGTATAAGATGTAAATTAATGAGATCGGCTACAATCTACCTAACCTGACCCAATTATAATATCTTTAAGTTCCCGTGTTCTTTTTGCATCTGTGACCCGCTTCATCATGGTAAAGTGTCTTTCGAACGTGAATTACCACTTTATGATTGTAACAGGCTATGTGCTGCCAATTACACATCGCAGCACTCATAGCGGAGTACTTAAAACTCCGAGGCACTCAACAATGGGGCGCGGACGAATTCGCCGAGATATCCCGCAATATACCCCGAGACGAGACCGGCCTCAAAATCGACGAGGGTAAGTCAAACACCAATAACACAATACCAATAATATATTTTATGTTCTGCATCATGCGTTATAAAGTCCAATTTTAAATACCACAGCCTAATCCGTCGATTGTTGAGGTGGAATTTCACCAATGAAATTGAACGCGATCAGCACATCTAATCTGCGTTCAAAAGCTGTCAGAGTCAATATTCCACAATAATAATGACAGCTCTTGAACGCGTTAAATATTAGAAATCATTTATAGGAAATCCACCCTGTAAGCACTAAATAAAGTTTCCATGTTAAACTAAGTATTAGGAACTATTGTGCAGTCTTTGTTATAGTTGTGTGACACTATGTATTTGGTTAGCTCTTTGAATGTCTCGAGAGGACAGAAAGCGTTGCATCCTGGTACTTCCATGAGGCGAGGTTCCGCCGAGTCGTCATCCCAGTAGTATATCTGAAATATATTATTAATTAATTTGTATTATAATATATATATTTAAAATGTGCTAAATTAACACAAAATAGGGCACATTTCAAAAAAAAATTGTTCGTGATTTCATGTCCTCTAGAGGGCGCCATATTCAATTTACAACGACAACAAATTCCAACGACACCTCATTTGTCAAATTATGATGAGTATTTTAGAAGTTATGAGGGAAAAGATGAACATACATACATACCGGTCAAAATCATAACTCCCCTTTTTGCTTCGTCGTAGACGGGTAAAAATAAAAAGACAGAAACGTCGAATTCAAAACCTTATATAAAAGTCAATTAAAAAGAATGAGGAAAACACTTAACCATTTCTAATTGGTCAAATAAACGGTATAAATAAAATAAAAATGGCTTTTCGGGGAAGACCTTCAATTTGTTAAACAAGCGTTTCTAAGTAGCGTCGCGGTTACGATGTCAAAGTTCACGGTCGACTTTCTTACTAAATGTTTCACAAAAACCATTAATTATTGTAATTACTAAGAGAGAGAATGTCTGCTTAGTATTCTCTAGGTCGCATTCATTATTATTCAGACTCAGGAAATGTCCACAAAACTGCGGGCTCCTCAATAAACAGCGACAACCCACGTTTCACAGAAATGTGTAATGTCGCTCTTTGCCTTCGCCGGGCTGTGCACTCATTTTCAGCTTGATCGGTACCGTTGTTCATATGTTCATGAATATCTAACGTTCTCTCAAATGTTTGCTGACGAATTTGATCAAACCAAGCAATGGAATTATAGCGGCTCTATCTTTTCTGAAGTGTAGACAGCCGCGGTGGCGTTAGTAAAAAATAAAAACCGTACCACTGATCAAGACATACTTTGAATGGACTGTAGCGATGCGAGTCTTTCCAGTTACTGTAAGCCCTGGTACCAGATAGCTGCGGTGGTTTTACACAAACTCAATAACACTGCGACAGATAAAGGTGAACCTGTCTGTATCACAAAACAAAGCCGCAAAAGTTTACCTTAAGACCAAACCGCTGTCCTTCCGCTAAAATCTTCTGTTCCTTATTCGACTGCGGTGAGGGCCGTCGTTCATGTAACTCGAAAAGCAGGGCCGCTCCAGGGTCGGGCAGGCGTGGCGGCGGGGCCACACAGGCCCCTAGCAAGGCCGCGACGGACACTGGGGTGCCTGTGCGCACCACTAAGCGAAGCTGGGAGTCGCCTGCGCTGTTGCTGCTTGCTTCTTTAATTATTTGTTGGAGTAGTGCTCCTAGGTTAGAAAAAATACGTTTATTAATTCAGTTCAATGTTATGGAAGGCAGTTTAAACTTGCCATTGAAATTGGTATTCTCCTAATCCGTTGTAGTTCAGATGGATGTACTTGTACAGGACTCGACAAAGATGTGGCACACGGAGTTTAAAAAAGTTCAGCTTTGTAGAGAATCATCTCTGTTACTCATAATGTAAAGACTCGATGTGCCTTGTCAACCGCCGCGTTCTGCATATTTTTAACCGACAAAAGGAGGCTTCAAATGGAGGAGGTTCTCAATTCGTCTGTATGTTTTTTTTTTGTATGTTTGTTACGCTATTACTCCGCCAATTATAAATCGATTTTGATGATTCTGATAGGCCATGGTTGCGAGGTGGTCCCATATAAATTTTATTAACTTTGCTTAAGTAGTTTTTGAGTTAGCTTCAATAATTACGTATTTTTCCCACTTAGTCTATGTAGAGTCTTATATTGCTCCGTCACTGTTATTTACATAGCAGGTAGTGGTATTCGAATTTGTGTGGGGCAGGTACCACAACTAAAAAGTGAAAAATAAAAACGTTTTACAAAAAAAAAAACAACCCACTTCCAAAAAACTAAAAAGTGAAAAATAACTTTAATTTCAGAAGTCGGTGGTATAAAAACGAAAATTGAAAAGCAAAGACACCGACTTCCGAAATTAAAGTAATTTTTCACTTTTTTGTGGTTTTTTTTTAAAGTGGCTTGTTTTTTTTTTATAAAAAGTTTTTTTGTCTTAAATCTCCCAATAATCACTTTTTGCTTGCTATCGTTATTTCCAAACAAGAAGTTTAACTTCTACGCACTTCAACATCAAATAAACAGGTTTTAGTGCTAATGTCAAGGTCAAAAGATTGTTTAATAAGCCTTTTTCTAATCGTCAAACGTCGTGTCTGAACACTTAAAAATGAATGAATAATAAATAATGTTCTATTTCTATTTGATGTTATCTAAAAACCGATCTAGGAAATAAAAAACCGGCCAAGTGTATGTGGAACCACGCACAATGAAGGGTTCCGTAGTTAGAATGAATTTATCCAACAAACATGTATTTGCAACTGCAAATTTTAGTTGGTCGATTATTACTCGGTAACTTGTGGAGCCTACGTCGCGCTGTAAGTTTTCCTTTTAAAATCGTTATATATACTACTGCCGTGAATTTTTTCACATATCCAAAACCAACCATTTAGCTGGCAGGGGGGGGGGGGGGACACTAGACTCTAACAAATATTTCGCAAACGGATCCCTGAATCCAAAAATGGTTTTCACAAACTCACATTCTTTATAAACGACCTTTCCAACGATACCCCACAACATGGGATTGACGAGAAAAAGAAAAATCATTCCCACTTCACGTGTAGGGGAGGTACCCTAAAATAAAATATTTTTTACGTATTTTTTATCACTTTGTTGGCGTGATTTATATGTATATCCATACCAAATTACAGCCTTCTAGTACCAACAGTCTCTGAGCTAAGCCTAAGGGTTCCTTGTTGACTACGGAATCCTAAAAACGCTTTCTTGGGTTATTATTAATAGTAAAAATCTTACCGCCACTGAGTTTCCTTAGCAAATTATTATGGAACATCATTGAGTACTCCAGCCTGGCAACATCCATCAGTTTTCTCTTCACATGTTTTGCCCATTTCGGATTCGCTACTTTAATATCGTCCTACAATGTAGGAAAAGCATTAAGTAAATCTGTTAGTCGAAAACATTTACAACACAAACTTTATAATCCGTATTCCCAAATTAGGCTGATAATAAGTACTTTTTCATTCCCCAAAACGCCACCACGGCTAGTCAATCTTTGAACTGGGAAGAAGAATTGGTACTTCAAACTCCCCAGTAACACGTCTCTGTCTGTTTATCTTAGGGTGGTGCTACTTTACTGCGGTTAATCAACGTTGATGGATGACATTATTACATTATATTTTAAGACATTTAAACTGTGATGCAAGTGCTGACTTTTATAAAGAACACGTGAATCAAGTGTCTTCCCTTTAACTTATAGTGAATAAGAAAGAAGTTATTGGACGATTTCTTAATTTTATAGTTACTTACTCGTAGCGGGTTAAGTTATATTTAAATCACTTATTAGCTAATAGGTTAGATTGTAATGTGAATGTGAAAAAAAAAAACATAAAGTAGGCATAATTTGAGACTATCAATATCGACTTGTAAACTTCAATCGGCCGCAATATGTTTGCACCTTTATATTTATTTAAATATTAATAAAACTCAAATACGACGTACCTGTATCAGGAATAAATTATTTAGATAATAAGCTTCTTGCGGCGTGCTGAAGTTCGTGTTGGTCATTTGCGCGATTTTGTGGAAAAAATCGCGGTATGGCAACAACAGGCCTTCGTCTGTGAATGCTTTAAGTATCCTCTCCTTCTCTTGTTTGTAGCGAGGACAGTTCTCTTCGTAGAGTAGCTGTCAAAAGAAAATATACTTATAAATAACTCAGTAAGCTGGGCATTTCATAAAGTCAAAAAGTCGTATCTCATTACCTACATCCTTCTAGTAAAGATCTAAGAGTGTAGGTAATGATTCTTATCCAGATTAACCCTTATTAATTTATTACTACATATACACGCTATTATAGCATCGCAAAGCACTCACAAAGTCTTGACGTCGCGGCGGATATTTGTAAGGCACGGGTTGCCAGGGCAGCGTGTCGTTCCACTCCTGCGCCGGTGAAGGCGGCCACAGTCCCGCCGCGATCAACAGAGCCGTCATCTTACTCAGTTCTGTGTCCGACGATATCACGATACTGCTTTCTATTAAAAAGAAATCAAGTTGAGTAATAAACTAGAAATAAAAATTATAAAACGGAATAGTAATATCAGTGTCAAAAGAATTACCACTCTGGTAGTAAGGTCCCAAAAACTCGTTATATCTTTTCCTAAGTAATGCGCCCATTTCAAATGTCAACATCTTGCCCTCCTGTAATAATAAGAAATGCCAACATACAAATATCTTTATTAATAAAGTCCGGTCCACTGACGAATGCTTTTCTATTAGAGCCGTGTGACGTGGGACAAGCAATAAATCATTATTAGTGGCTGACGGCAATCTGCGTGTCTGCCGACACTTGTTCCCGTTTAGCAGCGACCTTCGGCTATCGGGACTCCCTCCCGCATTCGGACCAGGAAGCGAACACTTCGTTATAACATCATTCGTCTTCACTTGTCCTTCTGGTCCGACCCTTAACTGTGGTTCCGGGGATTCATTGTCACGGCCCCGACAAAGTATTACATGTCGCTTAATAGGATTTGTTCCCGTTTTTACAATCAAATGAAAGTATGCACTATATATTAGTATTTTATGACTAGTAATAACGATTGCATAATGCTCTGTATTGTGCATGGATGAGATTTGTGGTTTGGTATTCAAAATCAAATTGTAGCGTATATTTGTTGCTTTACTAATCTTTGAATGGCTAATATACCTGAGTGGCTGGCCTACAAGGACACATCAACAAGTGCTCTTTTGTAACATTGCCAGTATTGTGAGTACTGGATAGAGGAGCGGCGTCGCATATGAGTAATCTATATACAGCATCACTATTGATCAGCGACAGCCGCGGTTATGGTTTGTGTACGTCAGAAGCCATTCGTTGCGGCCGCCGGACACCTAATTAATCGAGGAACTACGCCAAAAAAGTCCATTGTTAAAAATTACCTCGTTTGCGGTTCCCATGAGATTGAAAAATGATAAAATATTGTACCAAATGCAATAATACATAGATCTCTCATCCTATATCAATTTTTTTTGTAGTCTCGTAGTTAGTGTATTTAACTTAACAAGGTCAGTAGGAAAACTTAATGGGCACTTACATTAGTCATAGCGCCGGCTCCGTAGGGCGAAAACACGTGGTCAGGTGGCGGGGCACCAAGCATAGCTAGCTCTCCCTCGCTAGGGGTACGCTCCCCGTGCGACATTAGCTGCAAACATAATGAAAACCATGAATTTCTTTTCACATAGAACCTTCCTACAATTTTTCGCAAAATAAGTGACTCAATGAAAATAGTTGAAATCAATGAACCCTTTTGGTTACTCAATGCATCAGTTACTTAACAAACAAAACCATCCCAAAATCGTCTGCAAAATTACTAAACAAGAGGCTATCATCCAACTGTAAAGAGTAAGTTAGGATTTTTTTAAAGTAATGAATAACAACTTGTGATACATTAGCGAGGCATGTTTTTTAAGCTAAAATTAAGTCCTAGAGTGCGCTTCAATTAATTCGGCTCTAATTCGTGTAACTTTCAGAGCAAAAGATCCCGTTTGTGTAAGTGCCGCCCCCTATTACTAGGAAATTAAATAATAACTGTCGAAATATAGGTATACTATATACGTCTTTTTTTTTTAGGGTGGGAAATCATCGAATGGCTTCTCCCACTCTGGACGGAGCGGAAGGGCGTGTCAGACTTTTACTGACTAAACCCACCCGTGTTCCTTCAGTTGCCTGTTGCCAAGGGCCTCGGTATCCCTTTCGGACTTTCTCGCAACAATAGTATGTTGTAACAATATATACGTCTGATTTCCCCTTTCGGGGATACAGACGTGATGTTATGTTTAGTATTATTACTATCCGAACATCTCACAAGCTCATAACTGCCTCTTATATCTCATTAAATGTCAATTTATTCTGAGAACCTTTTCTCTATGCGTTCCTGCATAACTTTAAACAAGGACAGGTTTTAGTTTTAATGCATACTTACTTACACTTAGTATTCATATGTTATTTTAATGTTCTTACCACGTGTACTTGTCGAAGTACAGTCACGTCAACGGTCGAGTCCTTCATCAGAATCACTGCTACGAGGGCTGAGAAAAACAATAAAAAATACATTGTTCTTGCTCTATGTTTTTGTGTCTTTTCATGTCTCTTTTTTTGGTAAATACCAAATAACATTCCTCATCTAGTCGCAACTTTTATTATTTATCTCTTAGTAAATAAACTATTAAACACTGCGTCAAGTCAGGTAAAAACGGTCAAAAAAGGCAAAGATCTGATTTTTTTAACCAACATTCGCTAAATGGCTTGACAGCCACCTTGCTTGCCATGTCTTATTGGGTTTCCCATAAAGATAGACCCAGTACATGCCTTGCCTATGTATTAAATATTCCTAGATCCAGATATTGTGTGCCGCCCAGATAGTATACATACCGGCGATGAGCGAGATGCCCACCAACACGCCGAGGCAGCAGCAAGTGTGTTCTATGCGCATGCCTTGCGCCGGCGCCGCTTCCGCCGCGTTGGTCGGCTCCTCCTCGCGACCGCCCTCTTTCCTGCGCAAACGTACCACACACTTGACCACGCAAAATACTAAGAAACTGTGTTCTGTTTTTCTTTTTCATACATATTTGATCGATTTATTCAAACGAATTTTGTATGACTTTTATATATGATATCAAACTCTATTTATTTGAATTATTCAGAAACAAATGTCGTATTATAACTTTCCATACACGATGGGAGAATTACGCTTATGCTAATTGTTTCACGTGTTCCTACAGAAACTGGAATTGACAAAAACATCCGCTTTATTGAATGATGTCGCAAAATGTCACTCACATTTTCCTCCGCCGGGTCGGCAGCTCTACATTGTAATCCGATCTTTATCGGGCTTTAGTCACTCGGGGTAACGCATATTTATTTGTTTAGTGTTGACACATGAACCACCAGAACTGTCAGTAGCATGCACTTGGTATTCGTTAGTTAGAACAGTAGCGGTACGAGGCAGGAAGCGCACGACGCGCGAGGCGGGGTTCCACTGAGATCCGTACGGGACGCTCTGCCAGATTCACGGTCGCCGCGACCTGTGCCCGCTCAGATGATTGACTTTGTCCAATCGATTGTACCACGGTGCCTATTTACACATGCTTGCCCGTATCGTCCGATGTTGATATTTAGACGGCCGGGCGCCCTTGTTAACCTCAGCTTCAATGGAAAAATCTGATTTGGTCACACAATGTGGCCCCATGTATACCTACATACATGAGAATTCATTCTTTGAATGGACCATACATGGTGGAATTTCATACGTATTAGAGATGGATAACGTTAATTTCCTGTAGGAAATGCATTGTGAATATGCAATAGAAACAAAGAAAGTACGTACGAATAGCACAGTAACATGTGAGTATTATTTGCACGAGGGTGCTTTGATTCGCCTGATAGTGTGAATTAAAAGATTGCGCGCGCGCTGCCGTGCGAACGTACAACGCCTTCCGCCTGCCCTATCCTGGTGGGGGGCTGGGTACTAAAAGACTATTTTTCTATAACGACCTCGCATTATTTGCTAGCTGCTTGTTGCTAGGAATTGATATTGACAATATTTCTTCGATGTTGCCATTGTTTGTAAGCACAACTCAGAAACCATAGTCTCTATTAAAATATGAGAAAGAAGAGTATTATCACAATCAAATGTATTACGTACTTATCTGCGACTCAATAGAAATAAACGTCTTATAATAGTAACAAAAACTCGAGGAGCTCGTGGCTACGTAATAACAGCCGCACGGGTCGATCCGTTAGGTTAAGCTACGCTTGCCGGGGTTGGTCCGTGGATGGGTGATCATCTTTACATATCGAGACTCCTCCGTGCCTCGGAAAGCACGTTAAGCCGTTGGTCCCGGCTGTCATTTGTGGATCTTTGACAGTCGTTACGGGTCGTCAGAAGCCCGAAAGTCTGACAACCAGTCTTACCAAAGGGTATCGTATTACCCGGTTACTGGGTTGTGGAGGTCAGATAGGCAGTCGCTTCATGTAAAATACTGGTATTCAGCTGCATCCGGTTAGACTGGAAGCCGACCCCAACGTAGTTGGGAAAAGGCTAGGCAGATGATGAATAGTAACAAAAACAATGAAAAGACACTAAGATTCGGTCGGACAGGTTCTTATGTATCTACAAACTTACAAACACGTTTTGACAACTCACTCCAAAACATACAAGACTATTAATTTGTTTACAACTTACTTAGAAACAGTATCAGGTACTTACTTGATACATATTACACTTGTCAGATGCACCATCTTGCCACCACAGACTTCCCAGTACTTCTAATTAAAATACCAAATTATCTTTGTGTATATTACTCTTATATTCTTACACATCTCGCTTAGTGATAAGACATTAATAAGATGTTGGAGGAAACATTGTTCTTATAATTCTATGGCAGTCATACTGCGAGTGATCATATCTAATCATATTGTAACTATACCGTGCAAACCGTGCTGTAGGTAGTTTTATGTTTTCAGTGAATAGACTCACTTATTTGCATTATATCTGTGTATCATGTCATGTGTAGATACAAATTATGTATCGGATTACTTCCATTATTGTATGCATTTTAGTCTGTGCTGAATAAATGTATTTTCTTTCCTTCTTTTCTTTCTTTCTTTTCTTTCTTTCTTTTCTTTCTTTCTTTTCTTTCTTTCTTTTCTTTCTTTCTTTTCTTTCTTTCTTTTCTTTCTTTCTTTCATTGATCTCCAAAGGTACATAGTAACAAAACAGTATATTGTCTTAATGCTATTCTAGTATCTATTGTTCCAAAATTTTCTTGCTTTCACCTCTGAATTCATGAAAATAATTAATTCTACTCTACAGCATTATCTATGCACCCCAAATAGCAACAAAGATTTCTGTCCGTCAGATATCTAGTGGTCCTATACTCTGTATCGGTTACCAGTTCGGCAAATGTATACGTATTTCTAAAGAGGCGTGTTGAAATCAAATTCAAGCAGGAGTCCTTGTATGTTCTCAATAAAGTGATTCCTCAATCCTCAAGCCAAGTTGAGTGTTTGCTGTCATGTTCATTTACAATATGTCTTGTAACAAATCCATCGGGAAATTCTTCCAGTTCGTAAATAGTATTTTCTAACTACTTCCGCTGTGAGCACGATAGACTATTCTTTAGAGACCATGATTGGAACCTATATTCAGCCTAGATTTTCAGGGTCAAATGTTTGATTCACCATGAAAATGCACCCGCATATTGTGAACTGTGACGTAACCGCTATTTGAGAAATCACCACAGGGGATTCTGGCTTCCTGTCCCCTATAAGTCAGTTGCCCTTGGCTTTGCTATAGGAATTTCCTCAAATAAAAGTCCTTGAAATATAGCTGATTTGCTGAGGTCATTGAAGTAACAATATTTTATAGGTGGGACGTGAGATCAATTTTTGAAGCGTGGTACTTTGTTATATGGTTTTATGTGAGGTATACTATACCAAATACGTCCGTTCTATACTTTATTTAAGGATTCTAGGACAGTTATCAAAGCTTTCCTTTTTAGTCAGGGTTGACTTTATTTCATTATAAATATCTTTAGAATCGGAACCACCAACTTTTTTTTTTGTAACGGTTTTGAAAATATATAAATTACCATGTATTTCAATTGAATTTCCATAATGTGAACAATTTAATATGGGACATATTCTGATAAATATTTTTATTATTCTGAGCCAAATTAGCGTATCCGGGGCGTGTCGCTAGGACGTATAAACAACTTGTTTAAATGCACAACATTTCTTATTTTCAAGGTCATTCGCTTTTATTCCAGTATGTTTTATTTTATTTTACAAGTTTATTTATTTATTTTATTAGACATTACTGTCCCACTGCTGGGCAAAGACCTCCCTACTCTCCGTCCACCTCTCTGTGTCCAGAGCTGCCAAGGACCAATCTTTATTGAAGGAGTCCAGGTCATCCCGCCAACTCCGTCTGGGCCTGCCGCGATGTCGTTTGACATTAAGTGGGACCCACTGGGTCATAAGTTGGACGTTGATTGAAATCAAACAAATCAAAATAAAAATCACAGCCACTTTATTCGTGTCAACTATATCTATTTAATAATTTAGTATGTACTATAATTGCGTTAGGTTTTTGCATTGTTGATCCATTTCTTCTTTTGACCAAACCACGTCTTGTACAAGACTGCAAAACTTTTCATATGGGCAGACCAGTTGGGCTCCACAGCCACTTATCGGTAGAATCTCCCCTGGACCACCGGCATCTCGGGCGTACACCGTCTGAACAAAAACAAAAATATTTATTTTATTTAGTCTCATCAACAGAACACAAAGCACGTTTTTAGAGCAGAGCTTAGTATACCTGGGTGAATGCCCGAGCAGTATAGGTATTAGCAGTTTATTCAATGTCGCCAAATATTTGAAAAAAATGTCACGATTCAACTGTTTACAAGAAATTCAGTAAGTCGAAAAAAAATCCTCTTGTCAACAGTCAAAGACCTAACGCACAGACAGTAAAAAATGCAATTTAGATTTTATAATCCCGCGGTAAATAAATACTTAGCAAAAGAAATGATGATATTGCAATGACTTTCCCGACTTCCAAATGTGCTTGCCATTTTTGATGAAGTCAGGGAAAGGATTCGTTAAGCAAATTGACTACCAACTTAAATTGTCCACATACTTATTCAAATCACAACTTACATTCTATGAAAAATGAAAATGAAATGGCTATAATACGGCAAATTGCCGTAGGGGGGTGTCAATTTAACTAACAATTAATTTCCCTGACTGTACCTGTCAACGATAACTTGATCATTGTTGTCTTACGTGACTAGTATCTACTAAATCTTTAAAATAATGTTAGCACAATATAATGACAGATAAACATTGTCTTAAATATAAGGCGACGCATACAATTGGCATGTTAAGGCAAGAATAGGTGTAGATTTGTTGAACATTTTCTATTTTGTTAAATACCTCGTACTTGTTGAAAGGCCTACACGGTCCTCCCATGCCTATTAACACTGTAATTTTAAAATATTGTAAAAGCCAATTATTTTTAATAGAGTAACCGTGGAGTTTCTTGCTGGCTCTTATCCATAGGAAGCGACCAATTGGAACCGTGCTTCGAGCTTCTGACGTTTCATAAGTGCTCATGTAGGTTTATGTGAAATAAAATATTTTGATTTTGAATACACATGCCAGTAACTTGCACAGAAGTATGCAAGTAGGTTGACTTCTTATTGATGATAATGGTGGGTATCGTGACTGGTTCGAATCTTGAGCTCTCGATGAAAGAGTAGGGATGGGGAGTATTTTTACCATAAGATTACAATGCGAACCGATCCCACTCAAGATTCGTGCCCGTCACTGTAACAAGGGTATGTCACAATGGCATGCAAGCTACTTGCATAATTGGGTGCTAGTTACAGGCATGTGAATTCCTGGCTCAGGATCACAATACATAGGAAGTTCTTGAAATCAATCTATTGGCAAAAATATCGTGAGGAAAGTTTTGAGTATGAATGTGGATGGCTATAAGAGAAGAGGGAGGCTAAGGAAAGACCAAATAAAAGATGAATGGACTATGTGAAAGATAAGTATAGTTGGAATGGGGGTGACTACTGAGATGACGGCTAATAGAGAAGTATGGAAAACGAAGATATGCTGCGCCGACCAAATAAATTGATATAAGTACAATATAACAACACGTCCCGGGTGTTGATGGGGCTTCCGCGTTTTTGTAGCCCTGACACAGACGTTGATCGTTTCGGCCATCATGCGCAAGAGATGCGCATCTTTGCTACGCCGTGTTCGCGCCAGCCCCAAGCGTTGGCTGATAGGTGGGACTCTCCGATCTTGGGACGGTGGATTCGACTGCATGCAGTCAATTAGACATTCCCCAGGATCAGGAGGTTATTAACACTAGTTTTATAAGTTTACCTAGTTACTAACAAATATGGAAGTGATTCTAAAATAAATGCTGATTTATTTAAGTGTAGGAGAATGATGATGATCAAAATGCTAGACAGTAGCAATTAAACTAATGCGGTCGTCCATTTTTCAGGCAACATATTTTCCATGTATTGTTTTCTTTGTTTTACATAAAGGAACTGCTAAAAACAATATCTGTCATGGCAAATCATTATTATGTTGGTGTAACAAATCAAAAAATGTCAAGTCGCTTCAGTAATTATGTAAATTATCAAACGTTATTCTCTTATGTTTCATACAAAAGCTATACAAAAGAGATAAACTAATTTCAGGGTCATTCTTTACAAATTGAAATATTTCCTACTATTATAGATGGTGACGGTTTTGTATAATATAGGATTATTATTGTTCTTAAGGCTGTATGTAGATACAGACGTCAACTGTAGAGTTCAGGAAACTGGTAACTATTAAAATAACAAAGAAACTTTATTTCGATTTGTTTGTCTTTGAGATTATAGCGGTTGACGTAAAAATATGCTTCATTTTCCTGCAAAAGACCTTGCATGATGACATAGATACAAACACAAAGGTACAAATTATGTTGACGATGTCTTCCTCATTAACAAAACC
Organism: Lithophane leautieri; assembly: GCA_949152455.1. NCBI lineage: Eukaryota > Metazoa > Arthropoda > Insecta > Lepidoptera > Noctuidae > Lithophane > Lithophane leautieri. Next base: position 7,071,629 of record OX424462.1, on the reverse strand, counting down.
CACTGAAAGATTTGGAAGATAAAAACTTTTACTTTTCAATTTTCGTTTTTTGCCACCATCTTCCGAAATTAAAGTAATTTTTCACTTTTTTAGTGTTTTTTTTAGAAGTCGGTTGTTTTTTTTATTTGTAAAAAGTTTTTTTTTTTTTTTCACTTTCTAGTTGTGGTACCTACCCCACACAAATTCGAATAAGTACCACTACCTGCTATGTAATTAACAGTGATAGAGTCAAATAAGATATCGTCTACATAGACCAAGTGGAAAGAATACGTAATTATTGAAGCTAACTCAAAAACTACTCAAGCAAAATTAATAAATTTTATATGGGACCACCTCTGAAGCATGACCTACCAAACAAAAAAGAATCATCAAAATCGATTCATAGTTGGCGCAGTAATAAAACATACACACGGATTGAGAACCTCCTCCTTTTTGAAGAAGTCGGTTAAAAATCCTTTTCGTGGACAAATCCTCCAAAGATTCGCAAAGATCTTACCAGAAAGTACAGAGGGATTATGTTGGACTCCTGCTTCTTGCTTCCTGCTTCTTGCTAATCCGGAGTAAAATTATTCCAAACTTAAACCTCGAAAAGCATAAAGTTAAACTGAAGTCACTACCGAGGTAAGTTTACCCCGCGTTAATTAAAAACAACACCCCCTTTGCTGTCGCTTAGTTGGGTAAAACCCCCCTTTTTACCCAATTGCGCGACAGCAAAGACTTAAGTCTACTACTGGGTAATACTACTACGAACTAAACACCGGGGTTCCTTTTAACGAGAGCGGTCTTGCGAGATTACTCGCAGATCTTCCGGCCCTAGGCTATCATACCTGGGGCCGTATTATGAAGGATGAATGCTATCATTTTTCCAGTGTCAGACAGAGACGGAGCTATTCATAACATATAGCGCCATCCCTTTTTCGAAATGGAATCATGAATGTATTAAAACTTCACCCCCTGGTGTACAAAACAAGTACCAATTATTTCGTAGTCCTTAGCTTTACTCACCGTGATTCCATACTCGTTAGTCACTGTATTCTTCCTCAGTTCTACGGAGAATGTAGCCCCATAGTTAGGCTGGTGGGCTTCATACACCCTTGCCGCGGCCATCAAGGCAGCAACATTGTTTTCATGGGCCGAGTACAGGTATAACTTCGGCTCTAAAGGAACGCTTGTGTTGTGTATGGCAGAATGAGTTATGTTTAGTATCGATTGCATTAATACACCTGAAATTAAAATGTATATTGACAAAATGAAAAAAAAAAAAACATCAACAAAAAAAAAAAGAATAAGCAGGTACTACAATTGAATTAACAGAAGTAATCATTCAACTTTTGGTGTTGAAACCAACAAATGTTAATTGTTTTTGGGACACAGTTCTTTATTTTGGATTTGAATTAGTTAATTAACCTTAAAATGGGGTTACCTGCTGCCAATTTAATTAATTCTGCATTATACAGTTCTATGGCGTACTCAATTTTGGTAACGTCTTTTATTTTCGGCATTACTTTTTGCGCCCATTCTGGAGCGTCTACGCCGACATTTTTCTGAAAAATAAATTTACTAATATTAAAGCTGATCTGCATTTTAATTTCTAAGTACAATTTCTTTTTTTTTGTATAACCTACCAATGTTTGGAATAAATTGTCTAAATAAAAGACATCTTCAGTTTTCGTGATATTAGTCCTGGTTTTTTCACTCAATAAATTGAAGAGGCTTTGATAAGGTTCTATCCATTTTCTAACTTCAGGCCGTTCATACATTTTGTCTCTCAACCAGATGTATCTTGGGCAGTTATACCAGTAGAGAAGCTGGAAAATATAAAATTAGGGAAAAACTCCCTAAATTGGACAAAAAAAAAACACTCCTTTTCCTAAGAAAGTATAAATGCAGTTTCATCTGATAACTTAAAAAGTATTCTTTAGTTTGGACGCTAATTTGGCGGTAGATAGTTTTGATTATATTGTTATATCTGCTACTATACATATGTGTATACAGGCTGTAAGGGTAAACACCGTTATCGTTGAAACCAGTGGTTTTGTTTCATTTATAGAACGTAAAATCCATGAAAAATTACAACTTTTTTTTTAAAAGAAAGTCTACATTTTGCCACAAGTGTATTTCACCCTATGCGCTAGGGCAACTAGGCAACGAACTTGCGTCTCAATAGGGGCAGTGGCCGCGGGGAAACGCCACGTGAGAAGACAGGTCGCGAGCGTCACCCCTTCCTCACCCCAGTCAGCCGCTGTTTCACTAGCGTCCGCACGTAATGAAACGCCGCGTCACGGCGTCGTAGCGCCGCTCATTTCTCGTGCGTAAATAATAATTGTAGTTACGTGATTATGTCTTACACGAATGAACAGTGCACCGAAATGGTACGGCTTTACGCTATCGCGGGTGATAGCCTGAAAGCTCGTAGGATGTACGCAGAATTGTTCCCTGAACAACGTGTACTACATCGTGAAACGATGTTGGTGGCTACACTAAGGATGCGTACCTACTTACGGCCAGTTCACTGTGCCGGCCCACGCTCAGGGTCGTGGCAACCAGCAGCTGCCAGTTGAAATTCAAGAACGAAACGAAAATCAAATTTACATGTAGACTCGTCACCCAACACCTACCTAATTAGGTATTTTTGCCTGTCTTAAGCCAGTAAAAGTATGAAGGAAAAGTTGCATCACAGGATAGGTGTATTGTGTATTTATTCATGTGTTGTGTAGGTAGGTACATATTGATTCAAACTTAATGGCGGCTCGGAAGTTAGCTTTTAGCTGCGCAGTACCGTACCCCTCCCCCCGCTGTCACATGAAATTGTTACTGCGCAGCGACTCACCTCATGTTCCGGCCGCCATTAAGTTTGAATCGAACTTTAGGATGGGCATCGACCGTTACATACAGTTATACCTACGTCACTCGAGCATATCCATGAATTTGTGGACAGTGTCGGATAAAAACCTTTTAAAGAAAATTAAGTTTTTTTTGTTTTGTTACTCGGTCATTTATTTTTATATTTTAATTAACTACCCATAGTTTGAGTGACAACGGTGTTTTTACCCTTACATCCTGTATATATATATATATGTATATATATATAATACTGGGTGAAATTTAATTCATGGGCATCCACTTAAGGGATCATGGTACTTATTTTAAAAAAACAGCTGTTCCCTACATTTTGACGAATTACGCGAACATTTTAGGGAACAGCTGATTTTTTTTCGCGATTTCGTTGTTGGTCCCATAGTGAAAGTTGTTCATAATGATCAGAACAATGACCCCTTAGAGGATGCCCAAGTATTTAATTTCACTCTGTATATACAGGTGTACCAGAAAGGTTTGGTCAAATTTAAAGCTGCGTTACAGGAAATCAAACTGAAGAACTTTCTCCATCTGACCGACATCGTAATCGCGAAGAAGTTATCAACTGTCCTATATAAAACTTCAATACCTCATCATCTGCCTAGCCTTTGCCCAACTATGTTGGGGTCGGCTTCCAGTCTTAACGGATGCAGCTGAATACCAGTATTTTACATGGAGCGATGCCTATCTGACCTCCACAACCCAGTAACTGGGTAATACGATACCCCTTGATAAGACTGTTTGTCAGACTTTCGGGCTTCTGACGACCCGTCACGACTGTCAAAGTTCCACAAATGACAGCCGGGACCAACGGCTTAACGTGCTTTCCGAGGCACGGAGGAGTCTCTGTATGTAAAGATGGTCAACCATCCACGGACCAACCCCGGCAAGCGTAGCTTAACTTGATGACCCGTGCGGCTTTTATTACTTAGCCACGAGTTCCTCGAGTTACAAAACTTCAATACCTACTCGACGAAAATGTATGGGAAAGCTGATTATTTATTCGGGATTACGATGTTGGTCCCATGGAAAAAGTTGTTCAGTGTAATGGATTGTACCACACCCTTAAATTTGACCACACCTTTCTCTAACGTTTGTTACGCGATTGCTCCGCCAATTATGAATCAATTTTGATGATTCTTTTTTTGTTTGGTGGGTCATGCTTCAGAGGTGGTCCCATATAAATTGTATTAACTTTGCTTGCGGAGCTTTTGAGTTAGCTTCAATATTACATATTTTTCCCACTTAGTATATGTGGACGATGTTTTAAGTGACTCCGTCACTGTTATTTACATAGCAGGTAGTGGTATTCGAATTTGTGTGGGGTAGGTACCACAAGTAAAAAGTGAAAAATATATTAATAATAATTAACTATTTGACTTTTTAACACAGTGTAGTGAGATACACTGTGTTAAACCAAACGAGTTACTTTATCCAAACGAGTTATAATATTATGGAAATTCATTAATTTATCAACCAGTTTTTAGATAATTTAGATATCTTTAGCTGAATGCCTGATGGGTATTATAGAACGAATTTCTTAAATACTTTAGTTTTTAAACTTAGTCTGAGGCAATCATACAGTTTTTACTTTACAGTTTTAAATTTTATAGATATAAAAAAAACAACCGACTTACAAAAAAAGTGAAAAATAACTTTAATTTCGGTAGTCGGTGTCTTTGCTTTTCAATTTTCGTTTTTTGCCACCGACTTCCGAAATATAAGTTATTTTTCACTATTTTTTTTTTTTTTTTGTAAAAAGTTTTTGTTTTTCACTTTTTAGTTGTGGTACCTACCCCACACAAATTCTAATACCACTACCTGCCATGTAAAACAGTGACTGTGTCAAATAAGATGTCTACATAGACTAAGTGAGAAAAATACGTAATTATTGAAGCTATCTCAAAAACTACGCAAGCAAAGTTAGTAAAATTTATATGGGACCACAAGGGAAGCACCAGCTTTCACATAAAAAAAAAGAATCATCAAAATCGGTTCACCCAGTCGAAAGTTCTGAGGTAAGACAAATTGATAACCTCCTCCTTTTTTTAAGTTCGGTTAAAAATTATGTTATTTTTTTGTTTTCAAGACCATAAAATTAAATTATTCGCAATAAAAAGTTGTTTTAAAATAGTCACAAAGGACAAAGAGCATTTTTTAAGTCTAACACAGTTTTGAGTACTTAGTTCCTTTTTCTATTCAATTGATACTTACATCATCTTCATCGTACGGCGGTGTATTATATGGAATGGGTTGCCAGTCCAGATTAGGGTTCCACTTTTGGGCTTGCTGGGGTGGGTACAGGGCTGATAAGGCAGTCAATGCTGTCATCTGGGTCCTGGCGTAATCAGTAGTTCGTATGGTAATTTCATCAGGTAAATATAACTTGTTGATGAAACCATCGTAGAGCTCCCGTAGATACTTACCTACGAAATAGCTTCGTTGTTTGCCTTTCTGTTGACAGATGACGAATATGAGAAAAATAGAATCTACTTTTATTTACGCAAGCTCTACACGTGGTAATTGTATGCGTATTTTTATAATAAGTGATAAGGTGGTAAAGTAATCATGAAATCTAGATATCAACATAGGCAATATTTGTGTTAATTCTGTGCTGGTACAAACTATATTATAACATCGCTCGATTTGACTCCTCTAGGCCTACAGCTAATTCCCTGGTCGTCACCTAGCGGTCGACACGAGTACGACACGCTTCGCCTCTTTGTGTCAGAATTTGAACCCTCTGAAAAGCTGTCAGAGGGTTCAAATTCTGACACAATGTTTGCATAGGTATATTTTAATTAACTATTGACACAAAAAGAGCAAAGCTTTTCTTAATGACCCCGACTTTGTCCTTCATCAAAGACAAAATAAATAAGGTTTAGGCTCCTATGACCTTGCTATAAAAGTATACATATTTACATAAATACCTAGTCTTATTTTACATTACCTACTTTAAATGATACAAACTTGATGACCACAATATTATAATATGTATGTTAGTCAAATAATAAGTAGTTTTAATACTTAACCGTTATTCTATGCATGAACAGTTTTAGACGTAGTATACATACTCACAATTCTATAAATATTTGCTAAATCCAAGACCGTAGCTAAATACATTATAGATTTCCAGGTTTGATACCATGCTGATGCCTAAACTGGCTGCTATGTTGATTAATTTTCAGTACATTATCAGCATTATCATTGCCATTTTCACAGTTTTATTTCGATCTACATGGAGGTATTATTAAATTGGCTTGCATATTATAGAGTCTATAATAAAGACAGTCGGTGATTATCAGTGATCGGAGTAGGTAGATTGATTTTTGGTACTTGTATCATAAATGCACACAGAAAGAATAACATGGATAAGCCATTTTTCCGGAAAGTAATTCCGGTATTTCCGGATTCAATTAAATATTGTTAATGTTGGTAGTGATATTATTACTACTCAATTCAAAATTTAAAGGAAGGTATCAAAACTAAATTAATTCATTATTTATCTGTTGAATAATAAAAACAATCGAATTCCGATTTTCGATTTCCGATTTTTTTGAGGATGGCAAATTATCAAATGACTCCTTCCACTCTGGCAGAATACAATTCCTACATAAGTTCCGGTTTTTTTTTAATAATCCACCAATTCCGGAGGAATGTTCATATTAATATATACGTTTCGGATCAATGGCCCCAGTTCAATCTACCTACTCCGATCACTGGTGATTATAGAGTCTATAATAAAGACAGTCGGTGAGTCGTAATTTAAATATGTTTCGATCACAGTCTGTGAATAGTTTACTAAATCAATTTGGAATTTATATGTTATTTCGTGGTGAAAGGCTTGTCACATTAGTATGCGATATTGTAATATTTGAATGTTATTATTTATGATCCCGAAAACAGGCTTCGGAGAGGGCTGCACTTCGGTATCCAATACTAATAGTGGCGCTTGCCAGGAATTAGATTACCAATGCCCTTTTTCTATTTTATGAAATATGTACATGTACAATGATTGAAAGCCCCATTTATGATAAACATGTATAGCATTGAACTTACATTAGTCAGGGCTTTTTTCCCGTAGGGGAAGAAAATTTCGTCCGTAAGTTTTTGTTCTGATGGATACAAAGCCAACTCCTCTTGGTCAGGGGTACGGTCGCCATGACGGAATATCTGTTAACAATGTATTGATGTCAGTAGAAGTTATTGATTTGCTAAATATGTTTAAATTATTGTTATCTTATCAAATAATCGTTTTCTATTAACTTATATCAGGTTTCTTTACGTGCAGTAAGGATGACACAAAAAATTTTGGAACTATTATTTATTGATTTCCTTAATTGATTGATTACAAACTACAATGCTAATTTTCAGCACTGTGCCATTGTAACCGGTTACCGGCACTCGTTTGATAGCATGATTGACCACTGTTCGTCATGAAATGAATGACCTGCGATTCATGTAGGAAGCTGGCACGCTTGTTGGTCGTGACCGGTTGAATAACAAGTCATCAGACGTACCACAAATGCGAGGATCAGCTTTGTGTTCGCCAAGCCATTATCTGCAGAGTCGATCCGGCGGGGCTCCGCCACGCGGCCCGGGGGCTCCTGCCCACACACAGCCGCCACCAGTACAACTACCATCACTAACACCAGCCCCATTTTTAAATGCGAATTTCCCGCCGAACCGACAGAGCGGTCTCTTATCGGCGGTACGTACGCGCGTTCGCGAACTGTTTTCGACTGCAATACGCAGAGCCTCTGCTCCATTTATATAGAGATACATAGAATAGTATTTCAAGAGGGCCGGCGGACAGCACCGCTTCAATAGCTGTGCAAATCTCTAACAACGTAATCTGTCGTTAGACATCTATTAATACCGAAAATTGCACCTTTGTGAGGCAGTCGTGCGAGGTCCTTGCGTATCATAATTTTGTAACAAATTAAAATGTACGTGCCTAATTATGGCTATTGTAAAAACATGATCATGGAAGACAGCTGTTGTCATTAAATGCATAGGGTGTTTCAGGGTCATGGTTTTCATTCATAAAAGTTTTCATATAATTTTCAGTGTTAGTATATGCATTTATGTACAGTCACGAGCAAAAATATGTATACACTCAGCAAAATTCAATAGCGATTTTCTCGTCGAATAACGATTACAACTTTGAGATGAGACCTATATCATAATAACCGGGGTTCCAAAATACTATGTTTGTAATAACATAAAAATTACAATCAATACAGTAGGAGAAAATCACTTTCAAAAGTTGCTAAGTGTATACATATTAGTGTTCGTGACTGTACAACGTTCGCGTAGCTGCGTTATCTAGATAATACATGTGGCAGTAGATCCATAAAACAATAGATAGTAAATATACGTATTTTTTACAGACAATGTTTCAGTTAGACGAATTCGAAGTAAATATGAACATATTTTTGACAGCAAAATTACATTAAAAAAAAAAAAACAATTTCTCTATAACTGTATTAGGTATTTTTGTTCCAATGAGACTGCTCATCTAATGCTATGGCTATACCACGTTTTATTTCGTATAAGAAAGGGAAAAGTCGAAGGAAAATACAATTTTTCCCCGCACTCGTCACTCTCCGCGATGAGACACAAAAGTTCCACAATCGATGTGAATCATAATGGAATCACGGGACAGAGAAAGGGTTTAATGTTGATTATAGCAAATTTTCCTCAAAAGAAACATTTTTTAATAAACTTAACTGCATTCATAGTTTTTTTTTACAGTCGCTAGCTAGAAATATAAACCAAGAAAAAAAAAATACAACCTATATTCTTTGCTATCAATCTATAAGGTCAAAATTATTATAAATAATCAATTATCTCGAATAAACATGGAAGGATGGCTCCTTTAACATAACACAATGTTTATACAACGTGTTTTTTTTTTAAATCCCGTGTCTCTAGGGTGTAATGAGACCATGTCAAAGAATCAACTGGCATATAAATTATTTTACAATCTGTTAAAAAAAAAAAAAAAATCTAACATTAAACTCTCGATGTGTGTATCTAAGTTTCGTTAATGGGTACTAGTAAATCATTTTCATTCACACCAATCATTCATATTTAAACCTAAGAAAATGCGACGTGTCATATTTTTTTAATGAACACAAACACTTAGTCGGTATTGTTTTTTTCAGAGAGACAGAAGGACATGGCGACAATATAAGGGTTCCTTGTTGACTACGGAACCCTAAAAACAAGTAATACATAAGGGCTACAAAACAATAGACATGATGACATTATTAACTGTAGTTTTACGTAAATAGATTCTCGTTAGCGTAATTAATTATCCTCAATGATTATTTTATGTTACCTTGATATCCATTCAATTGAAGATCTCATGGTCTTCCTTTAACTTGAGACACATTTAATTATTGTGCCACAATTAACGTTTACAAAACTTTCCCTCCGCTGACGGCCTTTTTTTTTCTGTAAATGATCCTAGCACTTCTTGCTTAAAATATTATAGTAACCACAGAGATAAAACTACTTTACTTCTTCATTTTCTACTGCGTACAAAATAAAATCCTTACTATCCTTACTATAATATTATAAATGCGAAAGTAACTCTGTCGGTCTGTCTGTCTATCCGTCTGTGGCGCTTTCACGCCAAAACTACTGAACCGATTTTAAATGAAATTTGGTACACAGATAGTCTAGAGGCTGAGAAAGGACATAGCCTACTTTTTATCGACATACCACGCGGGCGAAGCCGCGGGCGAAAGCTAGTAACACATAATCTAAATATTTCAAGTTCGATCTGATCGTTTCAAAAAACAAGCATAAAGCGAAGTGAACATTACAAAATTATTGTTTTGATTTGTAATGTCTCATTTCAATTTAGACCATAGCGAATTCAATCTTGATACAACATTCATGTTACCTATTTAGTTTCGCTTGAATATGATTTCCTTTTGCTGTATTAACCTCAATTGTGTTAAAAAGAAAGAGTGATATTATCACAGAATTTTGTCAATTACATAAATTTTATAACCTAGATGAGTCAAAACGAAAAAGGAAAACATCGTGAGGAAACCGGCATGTCCTAGAATAAAAAAATCGAAGACATGTGATATCTACCAACCCGCACTAGGCCCACGTGGTGGATTACAGCCCACTCTCTCACAGTTCCCAGCTGTGGGAACATTTATAGGCTGATTATGGATTACAGAGATGAGTCAGAAGATCACTAGGACATATTCTAGAAAAATGTTAACTTAAAATATTTCAGAAATAAAATCATTTCCTATAAAACTAGCAATATTATTTCAATCCCCTCTAAATAATAAACATGTAATCATACATGCTTTTCTAATTACAGGTATGACCGACGTTCATTACAACGAGCAAGCTTTCCTCGACCAACTGATGATCTGTACAGAAGCCGTAGACAAAGCCGAAAGATATGAACTCCTTGGCCCACTGTACCGGCTAATTATACCCATTTATGAGCGACGAAAGGACTATCAAGCCCTTCTTGCCTGTTACCAGCACCTCACCAAAGCTTATGCCAAAGTCATCGAAGTCACCAACTCAGGGAAGCGATTACTTGGTAGATTCTACCGCGTTGCCTTCTTCGGCAAAGCACATTTCGGTGAAGACGAAGAGGGCATCGAGTTCATCTACAAAGAGCCCAAACTGACATCACTAAGTGAAATCTCAGAGAAATTACAAAACTTTTATGAGCAAAAGTATGGTGCTGACAACGTGAAAATGATTATGGACTCGGCTCCAGTTAGTATAATTACGATTATTTTTTTATTCTTAGACTCTTACATAATCCAGTAGCCAAACCTATCAAAGACGTAAAATAATAATTCAGTTAGTAAGGTGATGCGAAATACGTCATTAGGAAAGAATTTGAGGTTTAATTTATAATAATTGCGCTTATTCTGTTGCTTGCGAACTTAATTTGTATATTTTTCTGTGTAATTGAAACAGGGTAATAAATATTTTTATTTTATCTGTAGCATGTGCAAGCAATAAACCTATTTTGTACCTACAAATTAGGCTAGTAAATGATAAAGGCAAGGACATTTATAACACCTTTTATAACGGTAATTGCCGTTATCATCAACTAACTGTTGTCAGTTTTAGAGGTTACGAAGAACTCTATATTCTTCGAGCACTCGAGATTATCATAATATCATGTATCAGACATAAGGATTTCGAAGTGACTTAGGGTACGTCAATATAAGGTTAGGACGTTTGGTCCAAATCACACTGCTGTTATAAAAATATTTTACAAACAATAAAACATCTTCATAAAGAATCGTGCCCCCAAATACAACGATGAGCTTAACCTAGGAGCATCCAAGTACATACTTGTTTTTCCTATTGAACTGATTTTTCCTTTAAATATCTGAGTTGAGCGATTCTTACTCATACCTCATCGCCATAAAACAAGTCACGGCAGATTTATTCTATCTAAACATTCACCATGGCACCAATGTGTCAAATAACAATGTAACAGATTCTGAATGTAACGGACTAACCATAAACTCCTAGCGCAATTAATTGGAACGTCGCAAAAAATATTGACAGCTCAACCGTGTCAACGGTCTAATTTAAATAAATAAGAATAATAATTAGTAATTTCTTTTTTTTTTTAAACGCCTTGTCGCTTCATTAATTTATTGGGGTTTCTGTTCTTTGCATCTAGGTGAATCGTGAGGAGCTGGATAGTAAACTGGCCTACATACAAGTGACGTGGGTTCGCGCGGCGCCTGAAGGAGTGGTGGTATCGGGCGGCGGGGAAGGATCGTTCGAACGAGCGCAGAATGTTCGGCGCTTTGTGTTCGAGACGCCCTTTACGAGGGATGGAGCGGCCAGAGGGCCTGTGCATCACCAACGAATAAGGCTCACGCACCTTACTAGTAAGTTAACACTAACTTAGTCTATTATACAAATATTAGTATTCATTAGAAGAAAGTTAGATGACAAACTGGTGAGCACAAAAATGACATAACGGTCAAGTTTGATAACGGCCTTGACGAGGCCCCGCCCCTTTTGGGAGCACTTGCTTTTAAAGTCAACGTTTTTATTTGTAAATATAGGTGTTATAACTATAGTAGGTAGAGAGATCTCTTTATTTTGCCGTTAACGGCGTACAAATATAAAATACGAAAATTTACAGAATTTTGTTAAAATTAAATGACAAGCAAAATGGAATCTAAATTATAACTTAAAAACAAAGTTAGCAATAGGTATTGCAACCAAAATTTATTCGAATATATAAATTGTTAGAAACATACTTTGTGTATTAGGTAAATAAAGTAAATACATTTTATATATTGTTGTGACAAACATAAACCCCTCTATTTTACTATGACACCCATATAAAATTAAGACTGCTTCGTAATCTATACAATAATAAATTGTTAATAACATACTTTGTGTATTAGGTTAATAAAAATGTTATATTTTAAATATTGTTGTGACAAACATAAACCCCTTTATTTTACTATGACACCCATATAAAACTGTGACTGCTTCGTAATCTATACAATATTTCCTATTCATTCTTATGACGTTATTCTTGCATCCGAGGCGTTTGGTTTTTTTTATATTAGTATGTGTTTTGCACTAAAACCTTACCTGTATTAACTACGATATAAGTATCAATGCAGCTGGTCACTTATATCCAATGATTAATGCGGATATCGGTTGTCATGGTATGGTCATGTGATGCGGAGGAATGAGGAAAATGTAGTGAGGAAAGTTTTGAGTATGAATCAAATTACCTCCATATTACAAGCAGTTCTATTTTTAACCGACTTCTTTAAAAAAAAGGAGGTTATCAATTCGACACGTATGTACCTACCTGTAATATTATTGGAACTGCAATATATTCACATATGATAATCTGTTAGGGCTTCCAAACAAATTTACTTTGATAGATCTATGTATGTTTTTAAGTATTTTTGTCCACGCATTTCTCCGAAACTATTGATAGGATTGTCACCTTTTTTTTTTATTGGCTTACGTTTATTTCAACTAAGGGGAACAGTGCAAGTTTCGTCAAAATCGGTTCAGTATAGTGAAACGGCCTGGCTTATTGATACGAGCTACGGGTGTAGTGCCAAAGATAAACATCTCAAAACCTTGGTCAATCACAGGAAAAAAGTGGAAAAAAAAAACATTTTTACAAAAAAAAAAAAAAAACAAATGACTTCCAAATATAAAATTGTCAATGAACCAACTATGGGTTTTGCCAATCTTTGACTAGCTATAGTGACTAAACTATTGGATATAAGGTTAACTTTTTGTATACAGACTAAGAACGTAGACAGAACGTCGTCGAAGTCTGTTGTTCTGATATACGAAGTTAATTTCTGACTTTACAATTGCAGCGGATTCATGGTTCCCGTACGTCAAACGTCGCGTGCCCGTCATCGATACGCAAGTTGAGGAAAAGAGCCCGATAGAGGTCGCTGTATCCGAAATGGAGGGACAAGTCACCGAGTTACAGGAGATTGTCAATGCGAAAGCACCTGATATTAAGAAGTTACAACTCAGGTATGATAGCTGTTCCAGTTATATCTCTTTTAGAAGCTAATGTCTATGCTAATGAGAGAGTATATTGCTAAGTTTCACCTCCAGCAGCGCTAGCAGCACAAACAGTATACGAAAATTGATTTTTCATAGCATGTCCACTAAATACATTTAAATTAATAATTAATACTTGATTTGAGTAAACCTAAACATTTTCAAAATCAAAATATCTTATTTGCACATAAACCTACATGGCACTTATGAAACGTCAGAAGCTAGGTGCACGGTTCCAATTGGTCGTTTCCTATGGAGAAGAGCCGGCAAGAAACTCCACGGTTACTCTTTTAATAATAATTGGCTTTTACAAGATTTTCAAATCACAGTGTTAAAAGGTAAGGGAGGACAGTGGCCCTTCAAAAAGTACCAGTACAACATCAGTATTGCATTAGTGCAGGGGTAGTATTATGAAGTATTAACGCCATCATTATTCCACTGCGAAAACGGGATGGTGCTAGCGGCCTTGTCTAGTTCCGTCTCTCTCTCACACTGGAACAATGATGGCATTAATACTTCATAATACGGCACCAGGTGTTAGGATGTTCAAATAAAGCTTACCAATAATTTTTTACTGCTTGTGCTGATGGCGCCATGACAAGAAATAATATGCTAAATGTTCTTATAGCAAATTCACAACTCATTATTCACAAACCAATATTAGCCGCTATTAGGATATTATCAATAACACTAGCTGCGCCCCGCGGTTTCACCCGCGTAAGTCTCGATCCCGTGGGAATATCGGGATAAAAAGTATCCTATGTGTTAATCCAGGTTATAAACTGTCTGTTTGCCAAATTTCATCCAAATCCATTCAGCCAATTTTGCGTGATTGAGTAACAAACATCCAAACACACAAACACATAAACACACAAACACACAAACTTTCACATTTATAATATTAGTAGGAAGTAGGATTACGATAACCAGAATAAAAATAGAAAAGGCACATTATTCTCTTCTCTAAAAATGAACAGCAATAAATTATGCAAGTCATTTTTATCAGTATTGACACTATTACATTACATTATGATTATCTAATCATAATGATCATAAATAATCATTCTATCTATCTAGATATAATATGGTTTATTGTACAGTCACTAATTTGCCATTATATATTAATGGATAAATTGCCGAGCTATTCATAGTAATATATTTATGCTCCTGACTTTATACCAACCTACCTGCCTATTACCTATTCATTATGAAACATTGTCTTCGTAACAGATTACAAGGCAGTGTCTGCGTGCAAGTGAACGCGGGCCCGCTGGCGTACGCCAACGCCTTCCTAGACCCCACACTAGCGCCCATGTACCCCGACGACATGGTCGACAAACTGAAGGCGATATTCAAGTAAGTCTTGGGGCCAACTACCACCATTTATAAGAGAATTATTTTAATATGACTTCAGTGTGAGAAAGAGATGGAGCTATATAGGACGTCTAGCTCCGTCTCTTTCCCACACTCAAGTAAGATTAAAATAATACTGCTATAAGAGGTGGTGGTAGATGTAATAATAGTAATACGCATATTATAGAGAAATTATAGGTGTAATAGATGTTTTCCGCAACTGTTTATGATCATAAACTCTAGTCCCCGTTGTGCTCAGGGTTGTAGTTTCGACAAACCCTTGTTTAGTACACCTCTATACACTGTAAGGAAAAATAATTAACTTCCTATCATGTTTCTCACAACAGCGGAACGTTGTCTGTGCACTGAACTGTTATTTATATCGATTTTGGGCCAACAGCCAACCGGACAAATCCACATTCAGAATATAATTGTCCATTCATATCTTTACATAGTCCGGCTATATTGGCCGCACCTCAACGCTCATTGATAAGCCACGTATGAATGGAGCGACGCCATTTGCAACATAGGTATTTAGGTACTTATTGATCTTTATTTTTGGGTGCATTGTCTGATTTTGTGAATTAGAGAAATAATGAATGAATTAAATGCAGTGTAGTCGGCAAAATGGTCACCCCAACCACCCATCGGTGCCATATTTGGTAACTCAGGGGTAATATAGCCTCCACCCTGGTGGGTTAAAACGAACCCTGCAAAAATGTCAGCTTTGGCGGTTATAAGGAGCCATATACAGCAGTAGACTTGGGCTTAACAAAAGGAAAATCTTACTAATAACAAAGACCAAATGAAATGTAACGACGATAATCATTATTTACTCAGTGTGTCAGTAAAAATTTACTCGAGGAGCTCGTGGCTAAGTAATAACAGCTACACGGGTCGATCTATTAGGTTAAGCTACACTTGCCGGGTTTGGTCCGTGCATGGGTGACCATCTTTACATACCGAGACTCCTCTGTGTCTCGGAAAGCACGTTAAGCCGTTGGTCCCGGCTGTCATTCATGGATCTTTTACAGTCGTTACGGGTCATCAAAAGCCCGAAACTCTGACAATCAAAGGGTATCGTTACCCAGTTATTGAGTTGTTGAAGTAAAATACTGGTATTCAGCTGCATCCAGTTAGACTGGAAGCCGACCCCAACGTAGTTGGGAATAGGCTAGGCAAATTGATTTTTTGTATGAATACAAATTTACGAACAGCTGATCGATTCTGTAAAAAACTTACTGTGAAAAGTCAGGGGAAGTGAGCCTAGAGTTAGTTGTCAACAGTGTCAATCCCTAGCGTCATGAGGAATGACAGCTCACTGCACCTACGTTTTCACAGTGAGATTTTTACAGAATAGAACGGATTTAATAACGAAATCACATTGAACTCACTTTGTTGTGTGCCTTTTAGTCCGTAGCACAGTGGAACGAATGTATGGGAGCGGTTGGACGTAGACATGTCCGAAAAATAAGAGTAAAATTATGACAAACTAATGATGCCATCTTATTCGATTACTTAATGCCTTCATAAATTGTGGTGATGAATTTCTTCATAACTCCCATATTTCGGGAGTAATTTGAGAAAATGTGAAATTTTACTATGAAAATGAGTGTATTGAGCTCTCTCCCTCCTGATTCCGGGCTTGTTTCAAGTAGCGGTCTCTAATATCGTAATGCTATTACTAAGAGCTATATTTAATACTAAGACACATAGTGCGCCAAATGTGCACTTTCTGGGATAAAAGGAAATGAAAATTTAAAAAAAAAAACGTTTTTTCCCCATTTGTATTTACTTTAAACCGCAGACAGACTTATTAAGAGGTCTATAAATATATTATATATATACAGAAATATATATTAACAAAAATATTCACAAGAACTGATGAGAGTATGACTTTTAAGTAAGTTGATAATAAATTACCTAGTTTCATTAAAAGTACAATAAATAATTAAGATGTAAGCTCTAATTTACTAAGTTACACATTTTAAAACAATAACATCATTTAATTATCTTCGTCATCATCATCATCATCAATTAATTCAAATTCAGAATCGATGTCCGCTAAATCATTTATGTTAACAAATTCGATATCACTTTTCTCAGAATCCGTAAGCTCATAAAATTCCTTAAAAGAAGATTTTTTTACAAACTTATTTCCTTTTGGACGGATACTTGTAACAAGTGGATCAGAAGACAGTAAAAGATTGTGCATAATATCTTCATTGCATGAGATACTGCTATGCTTTCGAGAATGCCCCTCTCTATATTTTCTAAAATCTTTATTTCTAGCCTCAGATGCCTCTTCGGATAGAAAACCAATGGGCACAATTGACATGTTCTGAACTATGTCTGGCCCATGCATTAAAATTTTATGAAGTGAAGAAGGCATATAATACCATGGGTATAACTCCACGTAAAGCTTAGCAGTATCAAAGCAGAACTCTCGGAATTTAGTTACGTTGATCTTCTCTCCTGATGAAATACACTGCAAGATCACACAGATTTTTCTTAAAAGCATAGCATCTATTCCGGTCAGTTCAGCAGATTTAGTGTAGTTTTCAAAAAATCTCCTTGCCGAGTTGCCATTGTTGGTGGATCCACTGCCTTGTTTCACAACATCGAGAAGTAAGCCCGTTTCTCTTCTTACAGCCTCTTGAACTCTTTTCTTCCTGTCATCAACTTGCCTTTTTGCTATATCACCCCTTACTTGCCATGATTTTATGTCTAATTTGTAGGAAATGTGTAATAAGCATTCCATTGAGCGAATCCAAGCGTGAAGGGTGCTTAAGCTATATTTATACATGTCCTCGTTTGCGTGTTTATCTTTGATTAACTCTAAATTATTCATTTCTTTAGGACAAGCCTTGCATATGTCACACACTGAAGCTGCTGTATTGGATATAATGGAATGAATTTTACCATCAATCATTGTCAACAGCAGTTGGTGTTTGACACTAATTCCATCAGTGATGGTGGATGGAGTTAAGGCTTCAATCTCTGCTTCGATTTCAGCCATCTCTCTCTGCACATTTTCTTTGGTTTCCTTTATAAACTTAAACAATATTGGCCGGCAAAATGAAGTGGAAGATGGTCGCTCGTTTTCCCAAATTGTTACACCTTTTGAGACGAGCCGCAGTGGTACAAGACTAATCATAAAATTACTAGCAAGATCGATTTGCTCATCTTCACTCGTCCTTTGATGATAAATGCTTTGGCTAGATGATCCGTCAAAACCCCATTTGCTGGTCAATACGAGCTGTTGATTGGGATCAACAGGGGTTTCTAACGACCTAATAAGTCTTCTTGAGGTTAAATCCATCAAGGCTTGTAATTTGATTTTTGCAGAGCTCTCTGTAACTGTGAGATCTTCTTTGGCCGGATAGCACTTAATTTTTTCTTTAACCAACATGTAGTAACTCGGGTATTGAAGAGCTCCTTCTTGAGTGTTGAAATCCCGAAGAGTGTTATAGCGCCATTTCGATAAGTTCATCGATACATAAAGAGCCAATGCCTTCAAAGGGGATATTTCCCGTACCTGAATTGATTTACCTTCAATGAAGGCTTTGATTTTTGAGGCCTCTTCTGGATTCTCCGTCAAGTATTTCATAACATAAGCTGTATCGCTTTGTCCTGCCTTTTGAAGCGCCCTTTCGGCCGAAAACATAATTTCAGCGCTGCTACTGCTGCATGAAAGACTATCTTCAGTGGTGCGTCTTCTTTTTTGCCGGTTACTAAGGTCCTCAAAAGATTTACGAGGACTAGGATGTGTACAAGTTGAAGCATCAGATTTAGCAGGAGAAATTATGGGCTCGATGACGTCACTTATATTTTCTGTAGAAGGTTCCATATTTTCATTCTGTAATTCCGGCCATTGAATTGCAGCCTGTAGCCAAATCTCATGTTTCTTCCGAAACTTATCTGTGCTTCTTCCAGACTGTGTCCATTTTGCATAAATGCGGTAGCAAAATCGACGACACCAGTCTTTTAAACTTGTTTCAGCACTTTCACATAACTGAACACAACTGTTATCTTTTAAAACACTGAACAAATAGTTAAAGTCGCGTAAATCTTTATGTGCGCGTGCGCATAAAGCAACGTGAATATCAAGATTTGTATTAAAATTTGGAAAATACATTGCGAGATTAGCTTGGATACAACGAGGTGTAAATCAACACTGATTTTAAAGTTACTAATAGTGACCTATTTATATAAAATCCAGGTATCCCAGGTATCCTTTGTTAAATATTGCAAGGTAATTAGTTATTGTGATAATTAGTAAATGATGCATGCTAAATTAGTGTATTAAGAGCCATTTAGTAATTAAATAATAGCAATGTTCTTATCAGTAATCATTAGTGCATCAGTTTTATATGTAAACCTTAAGTCCCTAATTATATATCCTAATTAGCTTATATCTTCTCTAATTGGCTGCTCAGAAATGTTATTGTAATAAGGTAAACCTTTAGAAAAACGGTTTTAATCAACAAAATAAACAAAAAATTAAAAAATTGTGTTATAAAATAAACATCACTCTTTATCCCAGAAAGTGCACATTTGGCGCACTATGTGTCTTAGTATTAAATATAGCTCTTAGTATTAGCATTATGATATTAGAGACCGCTACTTGAAACAAGCCCGGAATCAGGAGGGAGAGAGCTCGATACACTCATTTTCATAGTAAAATTTCACATTTTCTCAAATTACTCCCGAAATATGGGAGTTATGAAGAAATTCATCACCACAAGTTATGAAGGCATTAAGTAATCGAATAAGATGGCATCATTAGTTTGGCATAATTTTACTCTTTTTTTTCGGACATGTCTACGTCCAACCGCTCCCATACATTCGTTCCACTGTGCGTAGGTGTAATATAAAAGTATTTTCTCTCTTAACATTTAACTCTAAATATTGCTTTATCTTTTTTCCAGAGAGTTCCTAACGGTATGCCACTCAGCCCTGCAACTAAACGCCAAGTTGATATGCTCCGACCAAGTCTCCTACCACGAAGCTTTGGAAACAAACTACTACAAACTAAGCCATTCTCTATCTGGGATGTTAGGGCAGGCATTACACGACATATTAGTTAATGGTAATCTTAGTACTACTGTCCCTGGAGTTGAGTTAGAGTCGAGTAATGCTTGAAAGGGGAAATAAGATTATGTCCTAGCTGGATAGTGCTTCGCGTTCTTTGGCTAAACTGAAGAGTCAGCGGAGCGTTTACAAGGCGGAACTCACACACGCCGCTCTCTTGACCCTGTCTTCCTTCCTCGTGGAAGCATAATATACTCTATGTATTTGGAAACAAGGGCTATTACACGACACGCTCCCGCTTCGCAGTCGCTTTGGTTGCGTACATTTGACCGAATTTTAACAAGTATCGGCTTAGCGTAAATTTGTAACCGATGATCGTCAAGTATTTTTTCATTGCAACGAGACGTTCGAAGAGATGCTGCATATAGTTTCGAAAGCAGCCGCAAACATTGCGACGCTCTGTCCTGCTAGGATAAAGGGTTTATTGTCTTAAAAATTTCAACAAATATAACACTATAACTTTGTAGCTGCAGAACTATAATCTTGCATACGATCACCATGTATAGAAATGCGGATAGGAGTAATCTATAGTTATGCCGAGCTATTTGTGCTAAGAACCAAGAGAAATGCCGTTTCTTACCGACAGATATTAGACAGATCTGGAATAAGACTTACATAACTTTTTGACAGCTTTACCAATGAGGTCTGAACTCCCAAAATGTCACGATACTAACCTCCGTGGTCGGGTTTTAGTCCTAAAATGTATAATATACATTAGTAAAAGTTAAACAAGGAGCAATACTTTGATGTGTAAGAACCATCATTAATCCAGTGAGAGAGAGATGGAGCTATTCCGAACGAATAGCTACATTCTTGTCTCGCAACGGATTAATTATGTTTTTAACACTTGATAATACCGCCTCAGGATTCTCTCAAAAGAAAACAAATGCCAATTCAAATCTCAATAATTGTCTTTAAGACTGCTCTTCATATTTGAGCACAGTAGTCCAGAATAGATTTTGCACTAACTAAAGTAAGTTCTCAAAATATTAGAACTAAGAGTTGAATACTATTTAAATATTGTACCCGATAAAGATAATTTTACGGACGTTTTTACTTAGCGGTTGAGTTGGTGATAAGCATATTATGGATCTTTTGAACTACAGCAACGCTCACATCGTTCTTAATTCTTATTTGGACCCTAGGCCAAATTTTTACGCTAAGATTAGGTTTGGCCGGTAACAAATCGACTACGATCTCGACGACGACGAATCGAGTTCATTATAATCGACCAATCAAAAACCTTTTCTTAGTTCTGAAACGTCAAATCTTATTATCATGTTAACCGCGTAGTAAATTCCCTAATTAAAGGAGATTAGTTCCAATTAACCTTTGATAAGACAAGTATCATACATACATCGTTATTGAATTATTCTATTTACTAAGATAGATAGATAGAATGACAGATCTGAGAAGATCTTTGATAAGAATGGTCACCTTTGCGTAAGATGCACCAAACTACGATCAAAATAATAATATCATATTCAATCGCAGAATAATTGCCCAAAAAATTACTCAATCGAAACAATAATTAGCTATAATTGGAATATGTGATCAATTTTTTTGTTAACCATGTGGAGTTTTTATTTGTAGAATTAATATTAATTGGTTACATTGCCAACAAAATAACAAGGCTTAAAAAATACTAGAAAAGGTGATTATTTGTATTCGCCATCGCAACATATTTGACAATGACATAAACCTATATCTGCCCCGATTCTGTTGGACAGCACTCAACTAGACAAAATAAAAGATAGAAGAAAAATTTGTGCTATTAATTTATTGCATATTACTTCAAAACAGGTAGAGACAATATCTCAGAATACGTCACCTTTAAAAATGCTGAAGATTGACTTACTAATTAAAATGATTAATTTATACGTGAGCTTATAGTATAATATTTACAAAATTTAAAAGCTTATTTTACAGTTCGAAATGTACTTCTATCTCATTGTTTGTTTGTCTCTTTTTGTAAATGGCAAAAATCTTTTATCTATGTTTATCTGGTTACTAACAAAATCGGTGCAATCATATCGAGTTTTAAATACCTTACGCTAGACAAAGTAAACATAAACAATAAGTAAAATAAGGGAGGAAATATACTCGTCATTAACATAATTCACTTAGAATAATAACGCATAGAAACCTAGTACGAGAGCAAAAAGTGAGGCAACTAAAACTGAGCCATAACGGCTAACTTCTCTCGGCGAGCCGTCAGTACTCAAGGTCACGTTCCGTCGAACACAGCTCGCGAGTAAATAATTCAAAATGACAGTTTGTAGCATGAAGGGATGTCATAGCACTTCAGGAAAACAAAAAAAATGAGATCAAATTACATTTCACAAGTAAGTACTTTTATAATTTTTACGTAAATCGATCATCAAACAAAAATTCTAATGACCTAACTTATCACAATACTGTGTTGTTATTTGTGAGGAAAATACCCTACCCTAATTGCTTTCAATTTTGTCATGCCGATAATATTATTATAACACATCACACATCAAACATGCTAAACGCATTGAACGATATCCTATTCTTCATGCGATGAATGGTTCATTTATTTCCATTTATTTTTTAATAAATTGAATTCTACCTTCCGTAAAAATATTATGTCTTATTACATGCAAAATCATCTTCATCTTATCCAATTCCTGATAATATAAAATACTTATCTTGATTTGATCCAGCAACATAGTAGTGCGTTTTCCCATTTTTTTTTGTGAGTAACGGCCTGGTAATGTTGTCACTGAAAGCTGTATTTGTGTGCGTTTGAGGAACGTAGACACATTCGGCTCACGCACACAAAGAAAATAAAGTGGACACACGATATCGCTCGTGTTTTGTTCTAGACGCGGCTTCTATGCGTTATTATTCTAAGATAATTCATTATGTTTAGTCAATTACAAACTCCATGCTACAATTAGCCAATCTTTTCAAATAATATTGATCTGATAAAAAAGTGCCATGACTGATATTTCTCTCTTACCTAACGTAGGAACCTATATCTGGACTAAATTATAGTCTCATTTTTATGTGCACAAATATCGATTTAAGGTAGCTATAGTATACGCCAACGCTCGTGGCAGCCGCGGTCACAGAACATGGGAGCGAGATGACTTGAGAAATCCTGTGCTAGATATTATCCGTCCTACTCGCACGTTTTATGTCCGCAACTACCACGAGTCTTGACGTTTAGTATAGGTTTTTACCCTCAGTAGAACGACCTAAGAGTATCAAGTCATTAGTGAACTACTGTTTGCTATTTTTGCCATGCTTAACATTAAACTAGCTTTTAAGGATTATTATCCCGATTTGATGACCCACATCTAATGAACAATTTCTTTGAATATTTTTCACTTTCTCATAAGGCAAGTTATCTTAATTAACTACGAGTTGTAAGTTGTAAAACACTGAACAAATTACATGTGTAATTTTATATTCTTCATTATTGTATTGACTAGCTCATGATACCACCCTATTTGTTATTTCTTTTTTATGATCGGGACCTGAACTTTGTTTTGGTACTTTTCAGGGGCTCGCTAAGTCATACTTGTTTGCGCACAGTACACCTTTATACGCACAAGTGCTTTCCTTAGCACCAGCGTTCCCATTAATCACGTGAAGCAGGTGTGAAGTTTCATTCTATGCGGCAAAAATTGAACATCGCTTAACTTAAAAATAATATACTATCTAATAGCACTGGCATGCAATCGAACTATTGCATTACGTAAGATATTAGTTTGGTTACGTGTAACTTGCTTGTAAAGAACTTTGATGTTGTATCTTGGGAATGCAGTTTAAAGTTTACTGCAAGCGAACATGCGCAAAAAACACGTGTAACGTAGCCGAGGTCCTTTAAAGAAGATTACTTTTTTGTAAAATATTAAGTATTTCCTTATTTTTTAAATCACAAACTCAAACCTGTCGTTAGATTTAGGTGAACATTTTTTATTATTTTTTGTATCAGAAGTTTAGTATCAGTTGAAGTACTGTTTTATTGATTTGTGTAAACAAAGTTTATTACGCAAGTTGTACGTATGTTTAATTTATTTTGTTGTTTGTCGTATTAAGGCTTCATTTTATAGTTATTTATGTAGATGGCGCTGATAATAGCCTGTTCGTTATAATATACTACCACGGATACCTACATACTTGGCTCAGACTAATATAATTATATTTATATCTAACTATCAGAGCATAGATTTTCATGACTGTATAATTCTAATATTAAACTACTCAAATACTTTACAATTCTAAAATATCATGGAAGATAATATAGACAAAGTGCTGCAACCCAAAAACATCGATTTGCACGCACAGTAGCTTGCCTGTACCACCCAAATAAATAAAAGCACTTAGCTTCGTAATAAAATTCATAAGAAAAAAAGGGTAACTGTAATTGATCTGTGTCATGCATGACTCAAGACAGATATAACTACCGTGGTAATGATTTAATTCTTAAAACTATACTACAATTTATTCTTACTGTATATGCCTGACAAGAAAAATATTAAATGTGAAAATCCATCCTAGGTATGCGATCTAGCCCAACAAGTCTTATTAAGATTTTTCAAGAAGTAAAAAAAATCATATTGGTAGCCTGGATTTGAAACTGGCCTAAAAGACAGGGTCAACTGTCAGCATGATTATGTAATTATGTTTTAATATTTTTCATAACAGGCTGCATTCTACTATTAAGTCCATAAGCGTTCTTAATAAATACTCCATTCCATTGCTTATTTATTTAAATTGTAAAGCTTTATAAGTTGGGAGAAGGGTACATATTCATCATACTTATTTATTTATTTATATGTGAATAGTGAAATTAATCTCATACTCAATACCTTGCTTTATTCGTCATGTGAAATAATTTATTTTATTATAATTCTAATATCCAACTTATTGGAACAGCCATAAAATTAAAAATCTATTTATAAACTTTCAAGAGTACTTAAATATCATGGTATCACACATTTCTAAATTAAAATGTAGAAGAAAATTATCATGTAGTCAAAATTTACGTCTTATATTATAAAATGGTCAATATTTTAAATTAGATATAATTATTATACTTAATGTGGAAATGTTTATTATTGGATTATTTAAACTTTTAACTCCAATTTTGTGTGATTATATTCTTAAATGTCTATTTCCTAATTTATTCTTAAAGTAATCGTCGACAATAGTTACAAAGTACTAATTTATATTCGATTTGATCTTTATAACTGGCTGTGTTGTTGTGGGTAGATAAAGTTATTTCAATTGCCCATAGTATAAAATATACTGTGTACTTTAGTACGTTTTTAACACAAGTGGTTAAAACTAGCACGAAATTTAAAGCAAGACTTATTCTGAATCTTACTGAAGTGTAATCTAAATTTCATGTTTTAATACATTTTATAAAAATACTTGAACATCTTTTGTTTAACCTTACCTTTCCTAGTCGATAATTTATTTTTCGATTTCCGAGCTTACTACTAAGCAAAAGGCAAAACAGTTGTCGTAGTGGGTTTAATCCCTCCGTGTACCAAGCGTTATAGTATGAATACAATGACTGAAATACGGGCAGGCAGACTGTTACTGGTTTCTTTTTAAAGCAGGTAAAATCAATTTAGCCCACGTAACGTAAGTACGAACGCCTTTTTATGGCGACGTTTTTTTACCGTACTCTGAATTTTCAACTTTCGGTCTAGCGTTGAAAATTCAACAATACATTTTAGCGCGTTGTAAAAAGACGCAGTTGGATTTTCTTCTCTCGGCACTAAGCCACAGAGTACATTCTATTATTGCGCTAAGCTGAGCGTTGAAAATCCAGAGTATGGTAAAAAACGTCGCCATAAAAAGGCGTTCGTACTTACGTTACGTGGGCTTATGGGCGCAATTTAAAGATAAGGGAACGCATGCATTCTCTTCGTGGGTAGTCTGCGAGACCCCTACTGCCGTGTAGGGTTACCATTTTGAAACTAGTAAAAGGCGAATAATTGAAAAAATTCCGGACATTTCACTTTTAACCTTTATGTCCGCGGACGGGCCGCGCGCGGACCAAGAACTATTGTAGTTAATTAGATAGTCCTTGAAGAATTAAATTTTTCAGTTCCTATTTTTTTTTTTTCTTTTTGAATTCCTCTCAAGTCGAAAAGTCCGGACAGGGGCGGAAGCCATAACGCCGGACATATCTGGTAGTAATGGCAATTAATGCGATTTTTCATTAATTTCATTAGCAAGTGAATTATTGAGTCTTAGCATGATAATTGCTATTGCTATGCTAATAGCTAATATGATGATAATTGATAATAATGAAGTATGAAAATTTTATTAAAAGTGCGAATTAAAATGGTGAACGCTCATTTTAATTCGCACTTTTAATGAAAATGAAAATGTACGAAGCGATAATTCACTTAGCACTTGACGAAATTTCGCAACTAAATTTCATTAGCTAAATGCTAAATGATTTTTCACAAGCTAACAATGAATGCGAATGCTAATTAATCCATCACTGATATCTGGACGGATAGTAACCCTAGGACGCTAACACATAGCTAATCAATGGAGGGCGGCGGAGGCGCGGCGTCGCTGCACTGCTATATTGATTTCGATAATTATGTGGAATTTCACAACTTCCGATCATCTCCACCACTATAAGAGAGTAGCCCCTGGAACCTCAGACTACTTACAGATATCCTGGAACTGTGGAATGTACTACATATATTATCATGTATTTATGGTCAGCAAATAAAACAGTTTTAGCTACAAATCTCTATGGGTACCTAACTCAGTCTGATAAATTGACTTGCGTGCTTGGGAATCACAGAACATTAGTACTCAAGAGTTGGGAATACTTTAGGCTTGTAAATGCCACTTTCTATGCGGAACATCCTAATGAAACTAATCACATTGAATTATTTTGACCTTGACTTACTACACACACACAGTCGGTCAGTCGGTAATCTATGTATAATTTTTTGCCTCGGAGATATATTAAAACAAAAACACGACTTCTCTATGGTCAAAATGTCTTTAAATCGGTTAATGAACATAGTTATTCCGTCACCTGGCCAACCCATTTTAAACTTTATATCTAAGGAATAAAAGCTATCTCATATGTGGTTCGTATTACTCAAATAGAATGACAGAAATGTCATGCCAAAATCTATGGCAATTTAGCTGTTCTCTAGCAGTTTACTTTTATGTTGTACTATAAATTTAATGTAGGTATACACAAAAAGAGTTAAAATCTGAGTGCACTTTGGGTGCCAATTAAAAAGTTTTTATTGCGTTATCATTGAAAACACAGCAAGGACATGGAAGACGAATTAGAAGACAGAGTTTTATACCAAACATATATTTCGTTTACGAAAATCTTGTCACGTTTCACTAGTAGTGTTCCGCTTGATACTCCCGTGAGCTATTTATGGAAAATGGTGCGCCTTTATTTACTACGATCCGAAGTGTTAGTGTTCACGCTAGGCATAATATTATTTTTTATGTACTTGCAAACTATCGAGCTATGGAGTCGCACGATGCTGAGCAGATTGTCGCAAGCCCTGAGTCCTATAAGTGCAGTGCAACGAATGAAGATCATGGAGGGCTCTGAAGCCGATAAGCAAAGCTGGGAACAAAAGGGTATACTCAGTGCTGCTTATGCAATCAAAGGTAGACGAGCTCATATGGAAGACCGATTTATCATCAACGAAAACATAAACAATACTGGGATCTCACTATTTGCTATATTTGATGGACACGGAGGCGATTTTGCCGCCAACTACGCAAAAGACCACCTCATTCAAAACCTATACAATAAAATTGTGGAATTACATGCATTTAAGGAAGGCAAACTAGTTAGCACACCAGTGATTGAAATTACTGAGGAACCAAAACAAGAGAACATTGTTTCTGTTGATCGAAAATCTAGCTTTAAAAAGTCTGTGAGTACCGCTGATGATACATCAAAGAAAGAAATAACGGATCCTGAGCTTTTAGCACAGCTGTCAAAGGCAAGGCCTATCACTAGGGAGGTCAGACCAACTGCTAAGCCAGTCAAGAATGTGCCTAAACCACTGTCCAGCTATTTGGACAAGGGAAAGATTAACTATGGAAAGTTGCTGAGTGATGAGGTACTGGATGCAGACCGGCTACTAGTAGAAGCTGCAAAGCGGTCCTTAAACGTTGCGGGTACTACAGCTCTGCTTGCAGTGATGGAAGGCAACTATCTGATAGTGGCTAATGTGGGTGATTCCCGAGGAGTGATGTGTGATTCACGTGGCAATGCAATTCCTGTGTCATTTGATCATAAGCCACAACAGGTAATTATTTTGATAGTTTATAACAACACTCAAGTTACCAATAATTTGCGGCAGGGAGGGAGAGACAGCATACCACTCATTCCACCTGCACCAGAAGAGCAGCCGGGCGTCGAAGGGTGCTTAACGATCTCCGGCCACCATAAGGAGGGGATGGTGAAATTGGGGGCTGTGTCATCGTCTGAACAGTCAGGTCTAAGTGCAGCACTTTATGTGTGCCTTTATAGGAGGACGTGGGATCGAACGCACTTTGTGATGGGGCCCCCCAGGCATGGCGGGCTGATACCAGTCAGGGTAAAAGTACCTCACAGGCCCCTGACTCTTGGTAGAAGTGGGAACAGTGAAGTTTTAGTCGGTAGGAGTCCAGCATAACCCTCTGTTCTCCGAAGACGGAGGGTATCCATGAGGATTTCCCCATGGAAAAAAAAGTTACCAATAATTCAAATATTTAGTTATGTATTGAAAAGATAATGTTTTTAGAACTTAAGCATTCTAGCTTTTGGTTTTATGCTTCTTTCTGTTCATGCCATTAACCAACTGAATATTTGCAAGGGACCATTTTGATCAATCACATTTCGATTTTCCATAAAACTTATACAATCCTTCATATTTTTAGGTCCGAGAACAGAAAAGGATTGAGGCTGCTGGTGGCTACATAGCATTTAATGGCGTATGGCGAGTGGCAGGTATATTGGCAACCTCACGTGCCATGGGCGACTACCCTTTGAAAGATAAGAGATTTGTTATTGCTGATCCTGACATCTTGACTTTTAACCTGGACGATCACAAGCCTATGTTCTTAGTTTTAGCTTCTGATGGGTTGTGGGATACTTTTTCAAATGAGGAAGCTGTGAAATTCATCAAAGAACGTCTAGATGAACCTGACTACGGAGCTAAAAGTTTAACATTACAAGCATATTACAGAGGTTCTGTGGATAATATCACAGTTTTAGTTATCAATTTTCTAACTAATAAAATTTTTGCTGCAGTTCCACAGTAAAATTTTGGGGAATTGTATACATTAGCGTGTTAAATTCTAAAATCTTACATTTTATGAAAGGTTTACTTGAATTTTTACCCTAGAATTATTGTAAGGGTTTTTACTAACTCAAGTTCGAGAATTCATGCATGAAAATTTTGTTCATAATTTTCAATGTATTTTCCTATGTGTAACAACTTATAAGTAACAATTAATGTAACACTAACTGTTGTAGCATAATACATTTTATAGTAACTTAAAAATTATATTCTTTTAAACAAGCTATTTTGAAACAAGAACCTAAATA
Source organism: Lithophane leautieri (assembly GCA_949152455.1). Classification (NCBI taxonomy): domain Eukaryota; kingdom Metazoa; phylum Arthropoda; class Insecta; order Lepidoptera; family Noctuidae; genus Lithophane; species Lithophane leautieri. Next base: position 7,042,156 of record OX424462.1, on the reverse strand, counting down.
AGTATAGTATAAATAACACAGTAGTAAGTTTTTAAACATTTTTATTTTCAAAACAATGATTATTGAAACACGGTAAGTACTATAACAAACAAATAAGTAGTTGAGACATGTTGTGTCGTAAAGTGTCTGCATAATAGTATGTCGAGATTGCATTTTAAACTACATAATTATATTTATTTTCGTAATACATAATACAATCTGATTGTTGTAGCATAGTCATTGTCATCAAGTTCTGTATACTGTACAGTCAAAGAATGAAAATGTTAAGCACTGTAAGGTGGTTGGTTGATTTTAACTTGCACCTCATTATTTCTCCGACCACATATTGTCAACATTTTTAATTAAAATAACAGTTCAGAAAGGAAAGGAATGTGTTTAAAAATTGCTTAACGTTAAGGCTCCTCGACTACTTAGATTACATGTAAAATTGAATCTATCACTTCGTATTTTGATGTTGTTGTTAAGATAACGAAAATTTTTGTATATAGTTACGTCCAGTAGATGATATTTCTTAGACGAGAGTCGTTTATATTTTTGATTGTAAAAGTGTATAGGGTCATATTTTTGAAAATCTAAAGTTTTGAATTTATGGATGGTTGTGATGTGGATACAGTTTTAAAACTGGGTGGTCTTTAAGAGTAATGTTTTGTTGTTTACCCGTCATAATATTGTCCTGTTGACAAACCATTTAAAAAATGTTTATTATAGTCAGTAATATTTATCGGTCACGAAATACCGACATACTTATCAATCATCTGTATATGCTATGGAGTGTTGTTTTAATGACTTTTTTTTTTTTTGTTATTGCTATAATAATGTTTAGTTTTGGTCATAGAGACGGTATAATCACTTAACCGAAAGCGGCCGTTCAAACGGCGCTGTCCTGGGGTAGTATTATGACGTACTAATGCCATCATTATTCCACTGCGAAAACGGGATTGTGCTAGCGGCCTTGTGTAGCTCCGTCTTTCTCTCACACTGGAAAAATGGTGGCATTAATACTTCATAATACGGCACCTGTACGATATTTTACGATACCAGCGAGTTGGGATCACACGTCAACATTTCACTGTTCATACTGATAAAAAAAAAAAACCAGTAGGTACTTATGAAACTGGCATGTGATATCAAAAATATACAGTGAAATATCGTGCTGATCAACGCCGCGCCGTGTGGATGGGGGACTAGTTATTCCAAAAGCGATATGTTTATTGCCAATTATTCTACAATAAGCCTTTAAAAAGTACCTATGAGATTCACGTGTTCCTTATCCCTATCTATGTTATATATTTAATTCTTACTGCATTTGGTTTGGTTTGAGTATTAGTTTAGTTAAATGTTAGGCTTGGGTTCATATTTGCCTGTGGTGCTAGTCATAGTTTCTTAGTTTTATATTTTGTTTCTCATTCATAACAATGTTACTTGCATAATAGACATTACAAGCGCTGTTCATAGTTAAACATTCATGGTCAACAGACTTAAGTACCTATTCAAAATATTTTTGTAATTCTATCTATACAGAAAATGATGATAAGGTTCGATTTAAGTACAAAGAAATTGTTTACAAAGTATACCTATCGGCCTATGGCGTATTACTATCTTTTAAACTACACGTTATTGGGGCCAAATGAATCTACTGTCTACTTGACATAATGAATGCCTACTATGCTATCGATCACATATTGAAAAACACTACATTTTAATAGGTAAGGTGCCAAAATTACTTGGATTTTATTATATATGGTCTGGTTTTCATAACTATTTGCATAATAATGTGATTGTTTACAAAAGCACTTTAGCAGATAAAAAGGTATTAACTCGTGTTGTGTTACCCAATATTTTGTAGAGATTTTAACATTATATATAGTTAATATTTTTGACTTGTACATAATCAGTGTTTTAGTATATGTAAATCAACCAAAGCCTCAAAGGTTTATATGTTGTCCACTTGTCTATATTATATGCTTGCCTCAGATCTACCTACCAAAGTATAACAATATTGTACGTAATACTTAAATAAATGGTATCGTAAAATTCTGTTATTTCATTGAATGGCTGCTACACACATGGTTCGAGGTAAGGCAAATGGCTTTTTCCCACAGATATTACAAATATTTGATTTCGCCGCCTAGCTACCGGATTCATGTCGACTTGAACAAATGTGTAGCACGGAGTCACGGAGCATCCCTATCCACGTTTATTTAAATAAATAAACAAAGTTGATCTCCGCTACTTGGGCAGAGGGTGGCAGTGGTCTGCCGACCTCGACTTGTTCTGCATATCAAAACGTAAAAGCGCGAAGTAGCAGCTCCGACATCTCAGTGGCTGAGCGATTTATGGCCTAGAGAAAGTTGATTTATGTCAGTAATTATATCATGTCAATATTATATAGAAAAAACCGGCCAAGTGCATTCCAGACCACATGCAGAATGAAGTTTTCTGTAGTTGGAATAAAATGTACTCTCTGGTTGGGAACACAGAGTACATTTTTATAGTTGGGATGAACTTATCCCAAGAACAAACGTAACATTGTAGTTGAAAAACAGTTCTCCCATACATTCTAACTGCAAATGTAAGTTTGTTTGTTATTTAGTGGTTTACTATGTTATTTTAAGACCATTGACTTCTTACAGGCTTTCAAGTAATGGAAAATCACAATTATAGCATAAGCGCATAGTGGCGGGGTATAACCGTATAGCGGAGCGGTATGAGACTATGAGTCCACTCACTCACCAACTTCATGCAAATTATCTCGAACGCTCGTCTGCGCCTTCCTCAGGTCGATTACCCGATATACATACCTAGTCGACTTCAGGGTACCAACTGACTCGACAGACGACAAGGTGTTCAAACCACAGCGTAATTGTGTCCAGTCTCTTGCAGGCGATGGGCTACAGATATTTCAGTCACTGGCCTCGTGTACGTATAAAGGAGACAGTTCAGTCAGGATACAGACTGGTTTCATGTAGGTGAGTTTATGTTCCTTGTTACGCATGCATCAGTCAGCGGCACAATCCGCCGAGCTCCGGACATGACGCTAATTTGTGAGTCAGTTTAGTCTCTGGCCTCTTGTACAAATTTGTTAGCGATGAATCCAGTTTAGTTAGTAGGTATATAAGAAAAATAACTAAGTGTTTTTTAAACTTTTATTTATATAAAATATTTGGGTAGGCTGCTCCAATCAGCCTGTAATTTTGTAACAAAACATTACCCTAAAACACAACACAAAATGTTATTTCAACTCATTTTTTGTTGTTACAAAAAACTTAAAAACGCAATTATTAAATAGGTACATTATCATGATATTTTAAAGTCTAGACCTTACTTAATTACTGCTAATGGCATATAATAGTCTCCGTAATACAACTAAAACCGACTACTCAGCATAAATAGCTATTATGCAATTAATGTAAAAATTATTTAGACAATACATGCACATGAACCTATTCTCGTATTACAAGTTATTAATTCAAGTGTTATAATTATGTAATTGTTTTTGTTTATTTATTTCGAGTCTATCTAAATTATGACTAGATGATACCTGAACTCTAATCGAGTTTCCTATAAGATGCACTGATTATCACAATTTTTCACAGGAATGTCAATCAGCGTACATAACTTTAATAGCCTTTATTTACATAAATTGCACAATAAAATAGTAAAGGCACTGCAAAATATAATGTAGTGGCTTACACTATCCAGTCATAGGCACTATTACTAATACATGAAACAAGATATTCTTCGAGTCTAAAACATAGGTAACTTAAAACAACAATGTAACGTTAGCAGTTACTTACTGGTACATGTGTACGAGTATCGTCTTCTATTTTAGTATAATATATTATTAAAGTCTATCTACATAAGGGTGAAAGCTTCAGAGTAGCCCGCGAAATTCAAATTTTCTTAAGTTTTTTTGCAATTTGCAGGTCAGTATCATATATCTGTGGTATCATGTTATATGTTGATTAAAATATGATTCGCAACCGTAACAAATATGGATTTACATAGAATCAGCAAAACATCTCCTAAGTTTATATAAGTGTATTGAATGTCTATTTTATGCAATCATGAAATTTAATCAACGTACAACCTGACACTAACCTGCAAATTGCAAAAAACCTAAGAAAATTTCAATTTCGCGGGCTACCTTATTGCATCCCCCTTAAGATGTTTGTGTGATAAATTGCATTATTATTCTGTACTACACTTTCACAGAATTTCAAATTCGTCATCCGAGTCGTCGAATTGTCTGTCCACGTCTTCAAATTCTGTAAAAAGAAAAACGATAAAATCTAAATAATTTAACAGTTCCGTGTGGTTTTCTTCTGATTCAAAAATTTCGTAGTAGTATTTTAAGTAATTAGTCGTAATTCGTTCGTAGTAGTAATGTTCAAACTGCGACAAAGTGTCTGCCATGTTTGGAGATGGCAACTATTGGCAACCATCGTTTGGCCTTGGTTTTTATTTACCAATAAATGGTCTACGTTCAGCTCCTTAATTTGAGAATTGAGACTAACAAAAATGAAGTAATTATTGGTCTCTGACCACGCGGATGACAATAACAATGGAGCTGGTATAAGCTTGGGTTTTTTGTCGTGACTCCGTGAGAGGTTGGAATTCGTTCCTATTCTGAAGATTTGTGTATCTTACTTCTTTTTATAACAGAATACGGAAGGAATCCGCGCCTTTTCGAGGCAAACAAAGGGGCGTGATTTACATAAATATATGAACAGTCTAGCTGCTAACCGCGGCTTCGCCCGTGTGGACCCTAATTCTTTTTCTAAAGTAAAAACCTAACTTACTCGTAGCCTAACTTACTCCTATCTACATCAGCTATCTGCTAGTGAAACTCCCGTCAAAATCGGTCAAGCCGTTTCGGAGATTAGCCGGAACAAACAGACGGACAGACCAAAAGGTAAAAAAACTTTTTTTATTGATAAGTAGGGTAGCAAAAATACTTTCATATGCATTTAATAAAAAGCTGTTATTTTGACATTACAAACACACTTCAATTTTATTTATTTGTTTATAGATAGATCAAATTACCTGCAAATAATGTTGTATTCTGTAGATCAATATCAGATGTCATCGGGCCCCAGTGCGAGGGTCTCTTCTCACATATTTCGAATAACGGTTGAGTCTCACACATCAACTTAGTTCCTATAGTGGCACACAATTCTTCGAAATCAGTTTTGGTTCGACACAAAAAACACTGAAACAAAATAATTATGTTAATTTTTTCTTAAAATCTTAGACAAAATATTTTTACATGAAAATTATTTATTCTTTTAAGTGCTCGTAAAAATATTAGCCAGTCGGCAAATGTCACCAAAGGTGGAGATAAAAAAAAAAAAAAAAGAAAATGATTTGAATGAGTTAATCAGAATATGACCTTCATCAGAGCCGTAATCGTTTGTTTTATTCAATTCATGCTTGTTTTCATAGCGATAACTAAAAAATTAAAAAAAAAAGAGCGCGCTGTTCGATTATCAACGCATTCATTTGTCGCCTAGGGCAAATGAAAGCGGACATTAGTACTTACCACAGCAACTGACGGATCCATTGCTAGCATAGGTATCCGGGAAGCAAATTTACAGTGATATGAGCAGTCCATTTCTTTCTGTTCATCAGTCAATTTAGTCTGTAAAAATATGATTTATCAGTATCAATCTCCATTAATTCGGGGTCTGATCTGCAAGTCTCAGTCAGAAATCTTTAATATTAGCCCTCATCTTAAAAAAATATCCTTGTTAGCTATAACATCTTTCACACAATGCATACATCTTTGTGTATTGACCTTATATATTATGTAGCCTTCAAAAGACACGATTGTAACATTCTACGATGATACAACGTGCGACTTTTATTAATCAACGTAAGGTTCAAATTGTAATGATTCACGTGTATCAAATGCGGCAACAATTTTACTGCATATAGAATGTTTTTCTTTATAAGAACTTATATTTCAAAATCATATATATCCAATACTATTGCTTTGTTCGCAACTTCTTTGACGTGGATTTTCAACACCTTATTATTTCAACCGAAAAACGTCCACTGCTGGACATAGGCCTCCCACAAGCACCGCCACTTCGACACCTTATTTCGAGATTAATTGTTTTAAAGCATGCCTATGTCCTTTCTCAGGGATCAGGCCATTTAGATCTCTATACAGCATTTTATCATTGGTGGTATAGATCGATTCAAACTTAATGGCGGCTCGGAAGTTAGTTTTTAGCTGCGCAGTACCCTACCCCTCACCCCCGCTGTCACATGGAATTGTTACTGCGCAGCGACTCGCCTCATGTTCTGAGCCGCCATTAAGTTTGAATCGAACTGTTGTTGTTTGGTTTTATCACAACTGGTGGTTGGTTGGATGACAGATCAAGGTAACAACCAGCCATACAGTGACACTATCGTATTAATAATATTAGTATGCCTATGGAGTATGGTTTTACCTCAACAAGTCCAGATCTCTGTGTGGTGTGAGGATCTAAATATATAACTTCGTCTTCTACACATCCGACCAGGTACAGCGCTTGGTTTGGCTTGCCGCCTATCACGCCGATTGATTGAGGACTTTGAAAACATATCTGGAAAACACAATCAAAATAATTACGCATTTTATTTTTAACATTACATCCATCACACATGTACTTCAAAGAGGCGTTTCCAACTACATCCACATTTCGCCCATAGGTAAGTAAATGACATGTACTTAATACCCCGAATCCAAGACATGAAAAGATCTGTACTTTATTTGTTTATTTGAATAAAAGAATTTTGATGCACACAGTTAAAATAAATTATTATCTTGTCTATTTTTTTCCGGACCATTGCGGTTTCGCTGTCTCCCAATCTCCAAGTTTCTAAGCAAGACTGAACCGGCTTTTAACAGCATTTGTGATAGATAACATTATAATTTGTAAACATCGAGACCAAATAATTCGTCTTCATAAAAAGTGAACCAACCAAAAAATATTAAAGTGATTAAGTATAATTACCTTCAGTCCATCTATATAAACAGGATTAATTTCGCTAAGGCCGAGCCTGAGCGGTACTATCAGCAGCAGAGGCATCCAGTCGGTGATCAGGCAGTCAGGCGTCGACGATGAGTCGCCTCTGTCGTTGTTCACCACGCATTGTTGTACTGGAAACACAGGTTTTACGACTTGACAAAACCACGAGATCTAGCTTTATTATATGTAAATTTAATATTAATGAATATACATAAACCTTCCGGAATAAATTCTTCAAATTATAGGAAAATCTTATCAAAATACATATGGCGTAGTTTAGATGAACAAGGCGGTCACACAGACAAACACGAAAAGTGACTTCAATTTGTAATAATTATATATAGATAACAAGAAAACTATAAATGTTAGATGTCAGGCCGTCAGGTTGTGAAATGATTTTATATGTTACTAGCTGCTGCCTGTGGCTTCGCTATCGTGGACCCTAATTCTTTTTCTAAAATAAAAATAGCCTTAGTTACTCCATCAGCTATCTCTATCTCTATAGCCAGTGAAAGTTCCGTCAAAATCGGTCCAGCCGTTTCGGAGAATAGCCACAACAAACAGACATAAAGACAAAAATTTTAAAAAATGTTTTTTTGTTATAAGTACCGACATATACACTTGGGAGCAAATAAATCGAGCCACTTCCTTTTTCACGTTTAATGAACAATATTTTTGGTAATATGGAACGTATCAATTCGAACTATATATCGCCTAAAAGTTTATAGAATAACCTCTACAATGAGGGTAAATTATTGAATAATAACCTTATTGAATGATAAATTATTGGCTCTGAAAGAAAAATGGTAATGTTGATAGAAAATTTAGTAGGCTTAGAACGGTCCAGAAAAACAATTAAAAACGAAACAATAACACGTCAATATGGGTATAATTTACAAAAACCCCCAATATGACCTTTTTTTAATGGAGTACAATCAAAATGTCATAAGCAAATTAAATGCGATAATTTTATTCTACCCTTTGAACTTTAATTAAAAATGTAAATTTGACAACTTACTACCCTCATTGTAAAGGCTATTAAATAACCTTTTAGGCGATATATCTTTCGAAACGATGCGTTCCATAATACTAAAAATAATAACCATAATGCGTGAAAAAAAGGAAGTGGCTCGATTTATTTGCTCTCAAGTGTACATTGAATAAAAAGCTGTTATTTTGACATTACAAACAGACACTGCAATTTTATTGATTTGTATAGATCATTATATTTTTAATCACAATTCCAACACATTTAAAAAAATCTCCCACTTCTTTTATTGTTTATGATTTACTTTTATGTTGGCTTACTTACAAATATCTTCTCTGACAACTGTGTTATCTAATGCAACATGGATCACCAGGGAACTCCACTTGTCATAAACTGTTAGCTTTCTGAAATAAACAGCATAAATTATGAATAAAACAAAACTTAATATTATATAAGTAATAAGAACTAAACTGTAAGAAAGATAATAACTTAACATTTATTTCTCAATAGAAAACCTTTAGTTATAATATGAATAAAGTTATTATAATAAAATTATGTTATGTGAACTTGAACAAGTGAACGAACATTAATTGTAAAGAAAAGGTTTTAAAAGAGCGTCCTATTCAAACACTATCGTCGAGTCCATATCTTTGTTCGGAAGATAAATATATTAAATATTTTCTGAATGCAACATGCAGACATTCTTAAAGACTGGCTGAATTCCAAGTTATACTTATATGGAGAGGCAACTTGCTGAGTCACAAAGAAAGATTATTATAAAGATTGTGAACACTACAAAGTGTATTTGCACAATTGTTTTCTCAAGGCAAGCTATAACAGTTTGTAGACAGTTCATTTTTTCTGACTTCTCTGCCAAGATGGTAATATTTTATTGAAGTAAAATTATTCAATTTCTAGGGAAATCTTGGCCTGTTAGATAACATATTTTTTATCTGTTTCTTTCATGCTTATGAAATTAACAACTATCCAAACAAGTAAGTGATATGTAAAGTCTTCAGTTGGCAATGGATGATACAGATTGTGTTTAATTAAATGACCTATCTGTGGGTGACTCATTGGTATAGGGAATTACCCTAGATACTGGTACTTACTTCAACACTTGTGCAACAGTATTGGGCCCAAACCATTGACCAACTTCTTTACCTTCTGAAGCTCCCATCAATGCCACCTGATGGATGGAGTAGGGAGCCTGCTTTCTCTCCTCAAACCTTTGAATTATCTTCAGATATGTTGGATCTCTGAAAATGATATAATGTTATCACTCAAGGTCTGTTATCTATATTTTTCTATAGAGATTATTTGAGAACATCAAAATCTATACTTAATTTGAAAGTAACTCTGTCTGTCTGTCTGTATGTTACCTTTCATGCCTAAATCACTGAACAGATTTCAACAAAATCTGGCAAGGAGATAGATGGCATCCTGGGGAAGGAGAAATGCTACTTTTTATCAACATACCACATGGGAGAAGCCGCGGGCAGAAGCTAGTAAAAAATAAAATGACTAGTTCTTTCTTTTAAATTGTGAAGTAAACTAGAAACCACTTTATTTTCTCAACAGATTAGAGTTGCTCTAATTCTATTTCTGATAAGCAGTCACACAATGTATACATGGGTCATTATAATAATGTTATAACTCAATCAACAAAGCATTATGTTCAAATTAATTGATAAATGCTTTGTGTAATAGCCAATTATGCTTTATTATATGATTGCAATAAATAATAATGAGAAATTTTAGTACTTTATAATCATTGCAAAACGGGAAAACAATGATTTTATAAGATTGCAAGCATTGAGCAATATACGGAAGAGTCTAGGTTGGCTACCAGACCTTATTATACATTCCCTTGACATGTTTAAACCAGTTTAACTTTACCTAGTTTCAGGTGTCCAAACCCAGTCAGCTGACAGGTGGATTCGAACCAGTGCGACGCCAAGGACCATTTGTCCACATCGCAGCATACAGCCCCATCCTTTATCGGAAGTTAGCCCTTCGTCCCCTATAGGAATAAAGCCCTTTCTATATGTACACCAAATAATTGATGTGATGTCTCTTCTTATCCGGTCCAAATCTGAAAATAAAACTTCGTCGTTAGATAGTACATTTTCATGAACGGCAAAGCTGATTATTTCGACCGAGCGATATCTTTAAAACATTAGGTACCAGTACCTCGTCGCTCATTAACATCTGACCTTTAAAATAAACGTGTAAACAATAAATGATATTTCACGTACCCTGAACAGCGCTGTATTTCTTTCCTAAGATCCATACGCTCTCCTTTGTCTGAGGTATATCATCAGGCTCGACGTTATTACCGTCAGACGATAGGTAACATATATCAAACACGGCATCCATGTTCGAACATAATTTGATGTCAAACACTAAGAAAACCAATAAGAAATTATGAGAAATAGAAAACGCTACGAGAAAAAATAAACACGAGTACGCCTTCCGACAAATAAACACAAGATGAATGAATGAAAAGTGAAATTTATTCATTCTCCTACAAATGTCAAAGTCAAGAATAGAATCATGATTGCAAAAAATCTCATCAATTTACTTTACTCTTTTACTTGAGTTTCGTTTGATGATGATTCAGATAAATAAATCAAGAAGTTTTTTTATTTTATTATTGTGGTCCACATCCGATTTATTTGGATAAAAAACAGGTCAAGTGTCTGACCACGCACAGTGCCGGTTCCGTAGTTGGGATAAATATTTACGCATGCTCAAGTATTGTTTTTATTGACCGCTAAAGTTGCGGACACCAGCCAGTTAACTAATATAATACAATGGTCACCGAAAAATAAGATTGTAATGATTGTATACGAATTTTCGTAAAAAAGATATATATTATATTCTGTGGTTGTAACCAAAAATTACTCAATAAATCAATATCTTGGAAAAATCATAACCTTTTAAATATATGTATAGGATCCAACAATAACCCATACCACCTTTTATAACCTGTATGACCGCGGACGGGCCGCGCGCGGACCAAAAGCTATTGTAGTTAATTAGAAAGTCCTTGAAGAACTAAGTATTTCACAACTTTGTAGGCGTGATTACTATGTATATCCATGCAATATAAAAGCTTATTAGTACCTGCCAAGGGTCTCGGATAGCCAGATAGACGAATTTGGCGAAATTAAAAGAGTTCCTTGTTTTACTATGGAACCCACGGAACCCAAAAAATAGTAGAAAAGGAAATCAAAATATTTCAAAAGTTGCTAGTGCAAAAAAAGAATTTTTGTCTTGCAATGTTGGTCGGCACGTCAGCTGTCAGACACTCAACAACAGTCTATGGTCAAATAGAATATTCATACATTCATTCATTCAATTCAATGTCAATGTCAATCACGGGAAAATAACCACAAGAAAAATTCGAAGTTTGAAGTGAAGGCTGTTTGAACAAAATAAATTAAATACTTAGAAGTTTTTCTAATAAATCTATTAAAAATGGAATTAACCCCTTTAGATTTCGTTGCGCAAGCTTGCATGGATTTAACTGAGGCTATAAATGCAGTTCAAAGTGAATCAGAACGCGATACACATATTACAAACCATATCAAAAAAGTTTGGTCTACAGTTACTCCAATAGAAGACTTTAAAAAAAGTAAGTTCCCGGCTTCAGTCAAACTACCTAATGCACTAATGACTCCTGTGATTTGTAAAACAGTACGAAAATCTTTGTATAACCGTAATTTCTATTTACCTCTAATTATCAGGGCACATCAACATTTACCTACTTATGAATCCTATTTACATTAATTTACCATGCTTCTTGAATAATAAAAAAACTCACCTAAGAGAAAGATAATAATGCCAAGCCTGGTCTCATTCCATAATTTAACTGTTACATTGTTTATTTATTTTCAAATGTTTCAGACTTAGAATGGGTAAATGTGTCTGAACCGATATCGTTGACGCAGCACTGTGCTGACAAGATAGTGATATTAGACTTCTGGACATACTGCTGTATCAATTGTTACCATGTGCTGCCTGATCTGGCTCATATTGAAAAACTGCATGCAGTCGATAGTGGTCTAGTTGTGGTAAGTTCAGTAACTACTATATTGAAGAAAGAGAATTTCAATGAGTTTCTTAAAACTATTGAAATTTATCCAAATGAGTCTCTTAAATGCCCGAACTCTTTTTTTCGGTGTTAGAAAACCAAATGTCTTTCATAGATTTTATTATAAGAGAAAGTTTACATTAACTGATGTATTGAATTGATGAATAATAAATTACTGGGATGCCATTTTCACACCAGAAAATAGAATCTATTATCCATAATAATACTGATACAATACATTATGTACACATGAGATGATAGAATATGATTTACTGAGTGCTATAAAATCCTTACTAATATTATAAATGTTAAAGTAATTCTCTCTGTCTGTTTGCTGTCGCGCGTTCACGCCAAAACAACTGAACCTATTTAAATAAAGTTTGGTACACAGATAGTCTAGAGCCTGAGAAAGGACATACCTAGGCTACTTTTTATCGACATACCACGCGGGCGAAGCCGCGGGCGGAAGCTAGTTTATAATAAAAAGTGAATAACATCTTTCTCTTTACATTTCAGATAGGTGTGCACTGTGCTAAATTCTCAAACGAGAAGGAATCTACCAATGTACTGTCAGCAGTTCTTAGATATGACATACACCATCCTGTAGTGAATGACGCCGACAGCTGTATGTGGGATGCACTGGGAATAAAATGCTGGCCCACACTACTTATATTGGGTATGGTATTATTATTATGATCTTGAACTAAAGGAATTGTAAAAGGTGGAAAGAGTGGAGACAAGCCCTTGCCCAACAGTGGGACAGTAACAGCTAGTAATAACACTTAGAGAAATGCTAACATGGTTTATTAATTTTCATTTGATAAATTGTTAACCTATAGTGTTATGGGTCGTCACAAGTCTGAAAGTCTGACAACAAGCCTTACCTTACGGTTGTGGAGGTCAGATAGGCAGTTGCTCTATGTAAAATATTAGTATTCAGCTGCATCTGGATTGACTGGAAGCCCATCCCAAGATAGTTGGGTAAATGCGAGGCAGATTGATTGAATTGTTAACCTATTCCAAGAGAAAGCAGTGTACTCTTTTATGAACTAATAACATTATCAGTAAAAATCTGCAGTATTGTTGAGGCTCTTATGTTTAGCAGTGGATGGTTCAAGCTCTTTTTTTGTAGAGAAAAAATTAAATTAATATGTGATTCTGATTTACATACTTTAATGTTGATGATTGCCTTTTATATGGCACAACAAAGCACTTACCACTTCAGATTAAATAGTTATTGATTGTTTACTCAGTAACTGTTCATTTGTTGCTGATATGCATGATGAATATTGATATCTCACTGCAGTTTTAATATGGCACAAAAAAGCACTTACCACTTCAGATTAAATAGTTATATCTCACTGTAGTTTTATTTTCATAAGAAAAATCTGTATTTTCTCAGTAAATGTTGTAACTTTTTATGCTATAAATGCAAAATAAACCGATTTTGTTAAAATTAACAATCCCATTATTCCAATATTTTGTCAATCCTTACTAATATTATAAATGTGAAAGTAACTCGTGTCTGTCGCGCTTTCACGCCAAAACTACTGAATCGATTTAAATGAAATTTGGTACACAGATAGTCTAGAGCCTGAGCAAGGACTTAGGCTACTTTTTATCCCGATATTCCCACGGGATCGAGACATACTCGGGTGAAACCGCGGGGCGCAGCTAGTTTGTTATAAATTATCAAATTAACAATTGAAATTATATAGATTAGTCGTAAATAACAAATACTTTCCATTCTTTGTCAGGACCAGGTAATAAGCCCCTGTTTGTTTTAACCGGCGAAGGTCATAAGGATGAGCTGGTATGGTATGTGGGCAATGCAATGCGTCATTTCGGGAACCGCATATCTGCTTCCCCCATATCTATAGAACCGGCCAAACACTTGAAATGTAAAGGGGAGGAAGTCCTTTATTTTCCGAGCAAGGTTTGTATTTCAGTCATTTAAAGTATCAATAACAACATAACACACAGCAACACACGCGTGAAAGTATAGTAAAGTTTAATTTGCTTAAGTGTGTGTTATGTAATTGTTTGAGTGGTCTTGTATTTTTAAAACAAGATTTTCTTCACATAATCGACATTTTTATTGTTGTGCTATTTATTGTAGAACTTTCACAGCCGAAGTTGAAATAAAAACCCTCCAATCCATACGTAATGTTTGCTTTGCTGAAAGTATTAGCCACTCTGAGCACGAAACATACAGCGCTTTTTCAGTTGTTAGCGCATTGGAGAGACCTGCTAACTTTGCGCAACTAGACAACACTGCATACATCTTGACACATACTCGTATCACTCCAACTTTTTAATTGATATGCACAAACTTAGTCTGCAATAACTTTAGGCTTCCCAAATAGTTCAGCGCAGTTCATACAAAACTCCAGTTGGCGGTTATTTATATGGATCATTTATTTTTAGAAAAAGTTGAGCTTTGTAAAGTGTCGTCTGTCTCTTATTTATGTGTGTCTGTCTGTCTCTAATTTATGTGTGTCTGTGTCTTTCCAAGTCCCACTTTCGGCACAAATCACTAAATGCGTTTAGCGCTAAACATTCCAAACATAATTCTTTCTCTGTCATATCCAAACATTTATCAGACACAAACCTTTTTTAAATTCGTAATACTTATTTTAGTAATTTGCGATGAATGCGGGCCTAAAACACTAAGCAGCGCTGACCCGAAATAAATTGGGATTAGGGCAAAAGAATGCTGATATATGCTTTAATAACGGTTGCATACAGTAATTTAAAAATCTCTGTTCCTCTAGCTGTCACTGAACCCGTTTTACCGCGGGCGTACGGATGAGCCGTTCCTAGCCATCTCGGACACGGGTCATCATCGTGTGCTGCTTACTGACTGTTCAGGAATTGTTCTAAGGATCGTCGGCGGGCTGGAACCTGGGTTTAAGGATGGCAGTAAGTATGCTTCGTTAACTATGGTTTATTGAACACTAGCTGATGCCCGCGACTTCGCCCGCATTGATTTCAGTTATATACTAAAACCTTATTCGAGAACCACTCTATCCATTGGTGAAAACAGCATGAAAATCGGTGCAGTAACTTTTGAGTTTATCGCGAACAGGACGACAGACAGACGCGGCGGAGGACTTTGTTTTATAATATGTAAGGATGCTTGTATTTTATTTTAGGGTGCAGTTGTTGGTATACCAGGCACAGGCCAACAAAATAAAAAAAGTTGTTGCTTCTCTTCCTAATAGTCTAAAATCATGGCAAAGAAAAATAAATAATACAAATAGCGAAGAAAACTGTATGTTTGTACATACATACATAGAAAACGATACAAGGCGTATGATACGCCCCGAAAGTAGGGTGATACCGCGTTGGTAACGGGAGTTTTGTTTATGTTCGAGGTTTTATTTCTCCTATGTTCATGGTCATGCTATCCAATCCTATCATAGTGTCACAATGGCATGTTTAATTTATTTTCTCAAACATGCTTGGAAATTCGAGCATTATTTTGACAACCTTCTTCGAGATAAATCGAAATTGCTGTACTGGTAAAAAAAAATTGACGATGCGGCCAGCAAAGTTACTATGGAAATCCATATCTGGCGTGTTCAGCAGCCAAATAAATTTCTATGAAAACTCATATCTGTCGTGTTATTTAAAAATGGAACGAACTTTTAACTTCGACACATAGCAACCAAAGAGGTAGCCTATCAAAGATTTTATTTAAATTTCGATTTGGCTTGCAAATAGAACTGTATAAAGTAAGGAAGAAACAAATGAACGAAGTGGCGCATGAAAAATTTTAAGTTGTTCGTCATGGATTCTAGAATTTTTATTTATTTTCTGTTTGAATTTCCGCGCATTATTTGAGAAAAGTACTATACAAGCCTTGGCCGCAATCAGGAATTGATGGACTCACGTATGTGTGCCTCGGCTTCGCCTCGGCCCTCATTTTCACCATCGTCCATCAATCCCCTTATTGCTGGCCGCGACAGTAATGTACTATTACAAACTCTCTCTACCCAGAACTGAACGAGGCGCAGTTTAACGCCCCCCAAGGCCTGTGCTGGTTATCAAGCAATGTGTTGGCAGTATGTGACACTAATAACCATGCAGTGCGCGCCATACATCTTGATGAGGGAACTGTGGAAGTTCTGGCGGGGACTGGAGAACAGGCCGCGCATGGAGATCAAGGTATGGTGGTATTTTGTGATCCTAAGTTTAGTCCTGTGGTCTTAAAGTTATTGTACTTGACAAAACAAACCAATGTAGGGCTTGATTCCTAAGTCAGGTAGTGCTGCTAAGTTTTTCCATCAGGAATTTCTCCAGAGCACCTCCAGAATTCGATTTCGCTAGTGGCAATATTCTCGCAAAAATATCTCCCATAAATAACTGCTCGTTTGCTTACTTTTCCCAGTTTTCAAAACAAAATGGCGTATACCTAATAATTGCATAATAAAGAATACCCTTTTTATCTCCCCTCTCAGGAGGAAAATGCCTCGGCGTGCAGCCACTCGCATCTCCATGGGACGTGCTCCTCTACTCCACTCCCGACATGGACATGTCCGTGCGCCCGCTCCTGCCGCCGCCGCCGCCGCCGCCGGGCTGCCAGCCTGGGCCTGATAAGGAGAAGGATGACCTTAAAGATGATAAAGGTAAATTAAATATTCTCACTAACAGTTTTAAGTCTCCGTTTAATGTCATGTTGTTATGATGCTACACACATGTTCGAGTCGGTTTAATTCCACCGCTCGGCTTAGCTCGAATTGTTCCGAGCCGATCCGAACATGATTCCGAACAGATTTAACCGATTAGCCCGAGACGAATGAAAGCCGAATATGTGTAGTAATTGTTTCTGGTCGGATTTTTGTTTAATAAATACTGTTGAGTCTCATGCTTGCCCTGTCAATTTAACGTGGGAAGTAGCGACAGAATGACTTAAGAGGAAATAGGGTCAGTCATTTCTCCATACAAAAAGTCATCTTTCGAGGTTCGCCTCTCGTCTATTTCCTCCTCCAATATTGGACTAATTTGAAAGATATTTTATAAATTGAATAAGAAGGATATTGAGCTCCTATGTTTTTTTTCATTAATTATTGAGCAATTTTGAGCATTTTCTGAAAGTTCTAGTGCTTCTACAGATATTGTATCATCAAAACGGAAACCATAGGGGCATAGAACTAGTTGATATTTATGTTACTGTAATAAATCATTGCTTTAAGGTCATAAACCAGAGAGAAAACAGGCGAGAGCGTTTTTATGGAAAGGGGAAAGATCCTATTTCCTCTTAAGCTGGATCCGCAGTGATAGTCCGTGAAATTTAAATTTTCTTGACACTGACTTGCCAATAATTTCAAAAAAAACGTAAGAAAAATTTAATTTCGCTGACTACCACTGCGGATCCACCTTAAAGTTAAGTTTGTTTTGATAATTCGGGTTGTGCGAATGCAAAGGTCGATTATGATGACAGTTGAGGAAAATAACACCTTTTACAGGCTGCGTTTTTTTTTTTTTTTAAATTTCGTGCCATTTACTTTTAAAGATATATATTGACATGAATTCATGAATATATAAGTAATTGTGACGTCTAGTATTTTTTTTCTTATTAATATTGTAGAAAAAGACAAGAAGGATGCAAAACGCCGGGTGCTGCTTATAGCTTGCGCTGGATCACATCAGATATGGGCTCTGTACCTCGACACTACTATTTGGTGGAAATACAAGAGCTTTACTGAAGGTACGGAAAATTTTGTTTTAATTTTTAATTTTTACATTTTTTAAATTTTATAATTTTTGTGTAAAATTACGATTCAATGTAAAAATTGTTACTGAAATAAATGAAATGAAAAATTTTAATATTAAAAAGCAAGAACCTTGCATATAGAATAGACTAGAATAATTTTACTATGTACTTTTACTTTTACTACTACTGCCCTTGTCCCAATTTGTTTGTGGTCGGCGCAACATGTCTTTTTATTCCGTACTTCTCTATTAGCCGTCATCTCGGTAGTCACCCCCTTTCTAGCCATATCATCTTTCACACAGTCCATTCATCGTTTCTTTGGTCTTCCCCTATTCTTATTTATAACCATCGACTTTCCTCACGAAATTTTCCTTACGTGCCCTTGACAACCGATTTTGGCACAACTTTTCAGTTGTTTTCGGAACTTATTATGTATTTAAGATATAAGTATTGATTTTTTTGTACATCGTATGTTATGCAAGCCATGACACGGTTAACTTGCAGTTTGACACTTGAATTTAGAACTTGCATTTTGCTTGCATCCACTGAAGGACTGAAGTCATTATTTTTACACTTTTGTTTCCTAGGAACATGCGTGTGTATCGCGGGGTCGGGGGCAGAAGCAGCTCGTAACAGTGCGTATCCAAACTCAGCTGCGTTTGCGCAGCCCTCGGGACTCACGCTTAGAATGGGTAAGAATTACATCTTAACAGGGGGCCAAGTCTACTAATTTATAAACGTGTCAGTGGTCTCACAATGATGAGTTTTTGACAGATTTTGTATGGCAAATCTGTCAAAAACTCATCATTGTGAGACCATTGACACGTTTGTAAATTAGTAGACTCGGCCCCCAGGTTTAAAATATAACTAAATGTACTTTTTTAACAATCGTGAATACCTGGGCACATTCTTATTGACAAAATTCGATATACATTGTATGACAAAAATATTTCAGATATTATTTGTTCAGCGGAGTCGCAATATCTTATCGTAATGCGGATATGGCATTAATTTTGATTGAGTTCTTTTGCTATTATAATTAATTGAAATGTCAGAAATGATTAACAGGATTACCGTAATAAACAAAATACCGGTGCCGAAAAAGTAATGTGTCATATGAATTATTATTTTAATTACAGGAACAAGCCCCGAGGTCTTCATAGCTGACTCCGAGAGTTCTTCTATCCGGAGATTGGCCCTAACTACAGGACAGGTTTCAACTCTCTGTGGCGGTGACCGTAACCCTTTGGTATGCATAACTACTAGTTATCATATTACTATGATCTTTATTACATATTAGTTTAATAGTATTCCTGCTACAGCTTCATTATAATTGCTAATAATCATAATTATGAATATTTTACAATTTATGCCCATGTTAAAGTAGAATTTAATTAAATATGTGCAGTGTGCAGTTTGCCATCTGATTATTTTGCAATTATATTGCGTGTCTGTTAGGGATTAAATGGCGATATATGTATAATTAATTAATTGGCAAGTCTGTGTGGCCGCGCCTGCATTTTAGTGAAAACAGACGGACATGACAAAACTATAAGGGTTCCTTGTTGACTACGGAACCCTAAAAAAACACCATTTGTCGTTTCGGAAGACTTGTCTTCCGAAAATTCAATATAATCACTTACTTAATGACCCATCAATAATATGATTCAAGATGATTATAGAGGCGGCGTCCAGAGATCGTCGCGCTATGTCACGATCGGTTTTTAATAGTACGCGGGGTAATGATTGCAATTTTTAAATTCGTTATTTTAATTTTCTGTGCAGAACTTATTCGCGTTTGGAGACATAGACGACGTTGGTGTCGACGCGAAACTACAACACCCTCTAGGCGTTGCGTACTGCGAATCTTCCAAGACTCTCTACATAGCAGATACTTACAACCACAAGATAAAGAAAGTCGAAGTCGGACCACAAAAAGTCACCACATTAAACCCTACAATGATCGAGACCACCGATCCAGCATTATTGAACGAACCATCAGGCCTATCAATCACTGCCGATGGAAAATACTTATACATCGCAGATACAAATAATCATTGCATAAAAATCTTAAACCTAACCAAAAACGTGTGCCAAGACTTCAAAGTGCGATTACTAGAACCTAAGTTTACAGAACCAGAGAATTTGATTCTTTACAAAAATGATCTATTTGTAAATCGAAAATGTGGCAATCTCATAATCTATTTTAATGTAAGTTTGGATGCGGAAACGAAGAATGTTAAGTTCACTCCCGGAGCACCTCAGAACTGGCTGGTTTGTATAAGGGACGAGAATAACAAGGATGTGACTCAAGAAGATTTTGAATTCATCAGCTCTTCTCGCAAAGGTACCAAGCTGCCGGGCCGAGTAGAAATGAAACTTAAACAGCGAACAGATAAGTTCCTTTATCGCTTGTACCTCAGTTTCCACACGGCATTGTGCGACACATCCGTATGTTTCTCACATTCTTTCACCATTAGATCTACTATTTTAGTTAGGGACTCTGTCAAAATGGTCGAATCGTACAAGATAACTTGTAAAGTTAATCCTGTTAACAGACCAGACTCTAAACAAAATAAGGATGATCAGAAATCTTAAAAATATTATCTTGACTTTTTAATTTACTGATGTAAGCACAATAAAAGCTTTAGCAACACTGAAACAAAATAAGTTTATAACATAATTTTAAGTTAACCTGATTATTTATAAGTTTGATTGTTACTAATAACAGAAGTTGTTATTTTTTTATTTGATTTTTTATTACTTACCTTTTTAGTTTTGTTATGGACATAAAAATATTTTTTCTGAATGTGCTTGTCTTAATTTTTCTCAAGTTTTCTATGATCCTCGTATTTTTTAACAGTTTTATTTTAATTATTAAATTAATAGCTTGGGGTTTTTAGCCCCCGACGAAAAAGAGGGGTGCTTAACGTGTGTATCTGTGTATCTGTCTGTTCCCACGTAGCTGCCAAACGGCTGAACCGATTTTGATTTTTACAATGTTAAAAATTGTTTTTCCTTTTATGGTTTTTACATTTTGGTAAGTTTAATAAACAGTTGTATCATTTTCCTCAGACTACGTAAATAATAGATACAATATTAACTTCATCCTAACTTATCTAATATTATAAATGCGAAAGTGAGTTTGTTTGTTACGCTTTCACGCTAAAACGGCTGATCGAATTTGGATGAAATTTGGCACATGGGTAGACCTTGTAGACCAAGACCCTGAGAAGGACATAGGCTACTTTTCATCCTGGATCGCAGACAAAATTGCGGGCAACAGCTAGTATATAATATAATAATATAGTACTAAAGCTTTAAAAAAAAAAAATTAAGGTGAAAACGCGAGGTTAGCCCTCGAAATTGAAATTGTCTTACTTTTTTTGCAATTTGCAGGTCAGTATCGGGTTTTATGTTGATCAAAATATGACTCGCGACCGTAACAAATACGTATATATCGTATTATAATCATTAAAATCGTCAATACTAAGATACAACTGGCCTCTAATGCCTAATCAACTAGTAAGGTTCCCGGATACAAGTGTAACCTACTATAGGAAAGTGGCATTGACATTTGCTATCCATCACGAGGAAATATCGATTCAAAATATTCAATTTCGATTTGATACAGAATTCATGACTGTATTGACCTTATATTAGAGCAATTTATTTTGTCGCAGGCTCGCAACACTAATAAAAGGAGGTTTATATTTAAAGTATAACACGTAGGTATAATGTTAAAATGTGTTTAAAATTTGAAATAAGATTAGACATTTAAATAAGCCTTTTTTACAGTCCGTTCAACCGATTTTGACTTCTATGGCGTTGGTGGCATGACAAATAGCAGCTGCAGTAGACAGTTGGTATTGTGTAACCTTTTTCGCTTTTAATGCCATCCTTATGCCTACGGTATAGAAGTCAAATTCAGTCGAACGGACTGAAAAAGGTTTGTTTAAATGTCTAATCTTATTTCAAATGGAGTATAGATATGTAGTATACGAACTTATAATGAAGCCCCGGGTGTAGTAAACCTGCATTTGTGTCGGTATATTGGTCTTTCGATCCACAGGACCTTATTTATGTAGGTTATACAAATTAGTATGTCTGGATGGACTGTGTGAAAGCTGATATGGCTAGAAAGGGAGAGACTACCGAGAGGACGACTAATAGAGAAGTAGGGAAGAAAAAGACATGGTGCGCCGCCCCAAATAGATTGGGATGAGGGCCGGTGAATGATGAATGATAATAATACCAACTAGTTTTCTTTGAGATTCAAACATAACCCTCCTTTTGGACTGCGCCGGAGTCGAGGTAAATTAAGATTTTTTTAAATTATGTCTATTATACCTACTCTGTAATTTTCCACTAGAAATGACAAAATCAAAAATCAAAAGTAATTTATTCAAACTAGGCTGAGAATCAGCACTTTTCCAACGTCAAAATTACATAAGACAGTCCCCCAAAATGCCCACCCTTCACCACTTCCTAGTGCTTTTATTTGTCATATTGCTAGCCCCATAGAGATGAATGTTCTATGCGTGTTACTAACACCTGTGACTTATCGTTGCTATAAAAGGTTATTTTGTTTATTTAAAATAATTCCTGCAAGGTTTTGGGACGATATTCGTTGGGCATCGCTGTGTTTGTTAGAATCTGCAGGTTCGTTAAGACGTAATTATTCAACTTGCTACTATTATTATTCTATCCACTTAGATATTGGTGAAGGACTCATCAATGGCTCCGCTTAATATTTATTACCAAAACGTACGTGGTCTTCGTACAAAAACTAACAATCTATTCCGAAATGTATGCCTTAAATCCTACGATGTTATAGTATTTACAGAAACTTGGTTAGTAGATGGTATTTTCAGCAGTGAATTATTTGATTCGCGGTATGTCGTTTGGAGACGCGACCGCGACTACAGCCGCACCTCGCAAACTCGAGGAGGAGGTGTGTTGATTGCCGTGCAGAATGATTTGACCGTTGTCGAGAAATGTAACTGGCGTAGCTCCGCTGAAGATATCTGGGTAACTATAACCATAAAGAGATCTAGACCCCAAGTTACATACAACATACATATCTGTGCCCTTTACCTTTGTAATGAACACACGGGCAATTCTTATGTTGTTCAGCTCCAGAATTTTACAAATAATTTAAATAACTTAATGATGACTAACCCATTAGATAAATTTATTATCTTAGGTGACTTTAACTTTGGTAATGAAGTAGAATGGTGTCATACAAATGACAGCGCTGAATTACTACCACAAAACTATTCAAACCGCTGTCTTATTGACTTCTTCGATACTATAAATATCTGTAACTTATCCCAATTTAATAATGTACGGAACGTGAATGACAGACTATTAGACCTCGCATTTTCTAATGGGTCCCTGAACATACACGAATGTCTTGACCCACTAGCAGTACCTATCGACATGCATCACAAACCCTTTACTATTCAAGCTGATTTTGTTCAAATACACTCGTTATCAGAAAAAACGAACACTAAATATCAGTTCCATAAAGGAGACTATGCTGCTATCATGTCCGCGCTTGATGACGTTAACTGGGACGAGTTGCTAAGTGCTGAGCCACTAGACAATGCTGTTAGTCATTTTTATAATAAACTCTATAAAATCAGAGATCAGTACATTCCAAAAAAGTCTGTTAAAAATTCATCACATCCTCCCTGGTATACATCAGCATTAATTAAAATCCTAAAAGAAAAATATAAATATCACCGGAAATTTAAAACTTATGGAAATATATCAGATTACCAAACCTTTTCTTTATTGCGTCATAGAGCTGCTGAAGTAGAGAAGTCTTGTTACCGTACGTATA
Source organism: Lithophane leautieri (assembly GCA_949152455.1). Lineage (NCBI taxonomy): Eukaryota > Metazoa > Arthropoda > Insecta > Lepidoptera > Noctuidae > Lithophane > Lithophane leautieri. The sequence continues at coordinate 7,018,483 of OX424462.1, read as the reverse complement.
TGGATAAAGTTGAGTCATCAATTATCGTGAACCCAAAATTTTTTTGGTCCTATATTAAAAGCAAGAGGAGTAATAATAATTTCCCTAATATTCTGAAATATCAAGATACAACCGCAGACACTGGAGAAGAAATCAGTAACCTGTTCGCTACATACTTTCAGTCAACATTTCAAGACCCAGACACAGACGACCTGGATCAAGCTACAACACCATCCACTGCAAACATCAGCTCCATAGAAGTATGCCACGAAAAAGTACTAAAACTACTTCAAATGCTCGATCTCTCTAAATCAGGTGGCCCGGACTTAATACCCCCTATATTCATAGTCAAATGTGCAAAAAGTCTAGCCAAACCTATTTGTATTATATTCAAGCGGTCTTTAACAGAAGGCATTGTTCCTAAAATCTGGAAATCTGCATTCGTAACGCCGGTTTTTAAAAAAGGTGATAAGTCCCTTGTGGATAACTATCGTCCTATTTCAAAGCTATGCCTGTTCTCCAAAGTACTGGAACGTGTTGTTTACTCGGCAGTTTATTCAGCCTTAAAATGTGACTTTGGTGATGAGCAGCATGGTTTTCTTCGTAAGCGATCTACTACTACTAACCTTATTCTTTCTAATGAATTTATCTCTGAAGGTATGGACCAACGTGCACAAGTTGATGTAATTTATACGGATTACAGTAAATGTTTTGACCGAATTGACCACAGGGTACTTTTACGTAAACTTTTCTCAGCTGGAATTCACGGCGACCTATATCGATGGTTTTCCTCCTACATTGAAAACAGATCACAAGCAGTAGTATTACAGGGTTTCACCTCCAGTTGGAATCTGATACCATCTGGAGTTCCTCAGGGATCCATTTTAGGACCTCTTCTATTTAATCTATTTATAGCGGATATTAAGAAATGTTTTATTAACTCGTACATTCTGTTATACGCCGATGACATGAAAATACTTAAAACAGTACGTTGTTTATCTGACACATCACTACTCCAGGAGGATCTCAATAGATTTGTAGATTACTGTAGACTAAATAAACTGCAACTAAATGTATCTAAATGCTTCCATATCACTTATACACGGCAAAAGAAGACAATTCGTTCAGGGTATGTATTGGATAACCAGACTATCACTAAGGTGAACAATATTAGGGACTTGGGTGTTATCCAGGACAGTAAGCTCATATTCGATATGCATATTGATGAAATTGTAAAGAAAGCGTCCAAGTCCTTAGGTTTCATAATAAGATCTTCCACTTGTTTCAGCTCTCTAAAACCACTTAAAGTATTATACTGTTCATACGTACGTAGCCACCTTGAATACGCATCACAAGTGTGGAACCCAAAATACGACATGTATAAGTCAAGAATAGAAAGCATCCAGAAAAAGTTTCTAAGATATTTAGATTTCAAGACAAAGCAATGCTCAGCAGATTACACCCATCGTTGCAAAAGATACCATTTTCTACCTTTGGAAAACAGACGCTATGCTAATGATATTACTTTTCTGTTAAATATTGCCAATAGTTATATCGATTGTTCCCAACTTCTCTCCAAAATATCACTCCGAACCCATCACGTAGGCGCCAGGCAGCGGCCACTTCTTCACATTCCATTCGCATCAACAAACTACCGACGGAATGCCTTTTTCTTACGTAGCGCAGCAAGCTTCAATAATCTGCCCTCTCATTTAGATGTTGATCTTTTTAGAACCAGCCCTAGTACATTAAGACGTATCATAAATAAAGAATACTTTGTTAAAGACCGCAATGAGTAGCATTTTTCATTTAGAACATGTAACATGTGTGTATGTTTCCTTTTCTTTTTACTGTTTTTAGTACTTACTTACAATTTAACTGTCACATTATTAGATACTAGTTTCGATCCTTAAATTCCAAGATCCTTTTATGTTTTGTTTCAAAGAAGAATTTATTTTGTTTTGTTTAAAGAAGAATTTGTTAAGTTCTCTGAATGATCTTGTTTCTGTTTTTAATTTTTATCTTAAAAATCCTAGTGTTTCTTTTCTTTTTTAAATTTTAGGTACATAGTTTTTAATTTGTGGAAGCTTGTAAATGGCAATTGTAAGCGCTATTGTACATAACCTACTTTAAAGATATTAGTCTGTAAGCTTTCCGAAGAATAAATAAATAAATAAATAAATAAATTTAGCTAGGAAGAAGAATTGGCGCAACAAACTCCCCAGCAGCACAACTGTCTGTTCAGTTAGAACATTAGACATAAGTCACACCCCGATTCAAACTTAATGGCGGCTCGGAACATGAGGCGAGTCTCTGCGCAGTAATGAATTGGTCAGCGGGAGGGAGGGGTGGGGTACTGCGCAGCGAGTATCGTACTTCCGAGCCGCCATTAACTTTGAATCGAACTGTACTAATAAAGTGTGTTGTTCAATTTCAGTGACTAACATTCAATTCTTATTCACGAGAAAATGAGGCATTTCAAAATGTGATGCAGGCATGCTGTTTTAGGAAATGTGTTTTTTTTTTTTTGCAAATAGTATGGAATCGCTTTGTCACGTCTTTCGAAGGTCGATACGGAAAGGAACGAAGCGTAGGCCAATATGATGATGCGCGAACGCATCGAATCACGAGACCCCAGATATTAATATGCGATGTATTCCATTGAGACTCATCTCATTTACATTAGTAAGTGCCACAAATTAGAACAGTGGCCTTACTATCTAAACACAGTGATTAGGCTATGAAGTTATGTACCCGATAGGTATTATAGTAGAATGTTACTCATTGCGGGTACATCGCACTCGAATACCGACCTTAGTTGCATGGTTAAGCTAATTAAAATTTAGATGACTTGCACTGTATTTTGTTGGGAGATTAGATTAATTTATGTATGAGTGCGGAATTAATTTATGTATGTTATGGAGTCATCTTGAGACGGATAATTGATTTTTTAATGGGGATCGAGTATAACAAGGCCCAGTTTAAATGTTATGATAGTAATTGCCTACCAGTTGCAATATTGGTGAACCATTGAACATGCCTTCGGCGACTATTGTTCCCGATGACGAATAGCCGACCCTTTCGTAGCTGGGTTTTGCAAAATGTAACGACGGAATTATGTCATGAAGACAGGCCCCTCCTTCTAAGCGCTACATTACTTGGACTGTGAAATCCATTCGTCAAGAAATTAGCGTTATTCTATCATGGTTAATTAGGTATTAGAGACCCATTTTCAATCGTAGACTTCAGACTACCGACTTGCGAGATCATCAGTAGACGAGATCGCATACACGATACAGTAGGTACAGTTCGATTCAATCTTAATGGCGGCTCGGAAGTTAGCTTTTCGCTGCGCAGTACCCCACCCCTCACATCCGCTGACACACGAAATTGTTACTGCGCAGCGACTCGCCTCATGTTCCGAGCCTACCTATCGTATTCAAATCAAACTATAAATCTAGTAACTTATGAACTATAATGTAGGTATGAGGACTATCTCATACATTATGTATAATTCGTAGCTTCCTAGATTTTATATTGATCGTCGTCTTGATTAGAGCTTGGTTGACCACTTTTATTTTATGTTCAACAATTTTTTTTTATCGAACTACCTACCAATTTAATTAGGTACCAGATTGGTCCGCCGCTCGTCACATTTACGAGGGCAATACTAAATACCTACCCTCTTGACCTCCTGAAGCCACCGAACGTCGTGCAACCGTTTAACGTTTAAACGCAGGCAACTAACAAAATAATAATGCACTCAAATTCAGTTGACTGCTGAGTGCCGAGTCCAAAGGGGCTAAGGTCGTCTGCGTCATTACAGCATCAGGTCGCGTCCCATAACAATTGCGGCGTGGATACATAATTAGACCCTTCGAGATTCGAGATCTTGAGCTTTTAAGATGCAACTTTGTAGGCTTCAAATACAAATGATGCTCTCGTTCCTTTTGTCACTATAGAGGTACAAAAAACTCTAAATGAAAAGGGATTTTTTATAGGTAGGTACCTGTAGGTAGAAGGTTTGGTAGCACGAAGTGCCTTTTGAAGCTTTTATACCCAAAATGGCTTAGGTAGGTATTTACCTACTCGGAACCGATTTTTGTTAAGCTGATGAATCACAATCTGTTTCATTTTGACAGTTCAACAACATTCATTGCATTATTAAGTTGTTGAGCAGACAAAATCGAACATATGAAGCAATGGATTCGCAATATCCTTCAACAAAATGATTCAGATTATGATTGATCGTGTGTTACGCGATTAGGGTGCCGCGTTTCTTCTTAGGCTTTACAGTATTAATGAGGTAACTTCTAATTTGATGATAGGACGAATAGCTAACAATTTTTATTTTTTAGTATAACCTAGGTTGATAAACGTTTTATATGTATGTCACAATTTATTACACCGTTTGTATTCGGAATTAATTAATATTAAACCAGTTTGCTGAATTTACATAATTGGTAATCATCTTAGTTTTGAGTTAGAAATTTTCGTTGCTTTTTTGTTGAGTTCGATGTACTTTATGGAGACAACAGACTGTTGTTTATAGATTTGTCCTTTATTAAACTACTTCGTATTAATTAACTTTTAGTTTTTTACTTTTTTCGATAATCTGGTTGTTTGTGGTAGGTACGTAAACTAAAATAGGTTGGACCTGAAAAAATTAAGAAAATGTAATTTCTCTCAGTCTCGCACAGTGATGAAATAAGTTTATCGTAGGGACCTACGTCCCATACCTAAGTAGGTATACAAAGGTACATACCTACTACGTATCACAAGCGTCTAATGTTCTGATTTAGTTTAGAGATATTCTTTCTATAATATTGACAGGCCTTTCAAATGCCAGCTGACCTTGACCGTTACTGCTAATAATTAAGTAGACTGAAAAGTTATGAAATATTGTTGCTATTGCTATCGTGTTTTAGATAGATAAGTATGTACCTAGTGCAACTTGAGCTCAGCAATAAAAACCTGCCAAGTGCGAGTCGGACTCGCACTCAGAAGAAACGCCATAACAGGTTCCATACCACCGTACAATAAAAAAACGCCGCAAAAACACGTTTCTTGTATGGGGACTTTAATTTTTTACTTTATTTTATGTTTATTATTTGTTATTATAGCGGCAATAAAATTACACAATCTGTGAAAATTTCTACTGATGTCCACCTATTACGGTTCATGAGATACAGCCCCCTGACAGACAGCCGGGACGGACAGAAGAGGCTTAGTAATAGGGTTCCGTTTGGCACTCTTCGCGGGTACGGATCCCTAAAAATACAAGATTTAGGCTCTTGATTAAGTAATTAAAACCCGCTAACACCACCAATCACTAAATACTTACATTTAGCGCTAAACTTATCTATTTAAAATATCATTCGGTCTCTGTCACTTTCAAGCCATTGGCGGAAACAAGGCTGATTTTGCTAATTTACGTGATTTTATAGGCGTGATTACAGGCGTTAAAATACTGTGTTTGTGTTAATGCACAACATGAAAGATCATTTCAGTTATGCTCTGATGAATGAACGACTTTTTTATTTTTACCGGTGTAGGTAAGTATAAGACATTCACAGAAAACAAAGCAACCATAATGAAAAACCAAAATTATGAACAAAAAATCTTTGACAACATAAAAAGAACGAACGAAAACGATAACATCTCAAAAGTTTAGTGTGGTTCAATTGCATGTAAAAAAGTCAAAGTTTTTATTTGTTAAACATAGGTATTTTAAATAAATGAGATCTCTACCTATGTTTTGACGACGGCGCGGCGTACAAATATAAAATACTTAATTTAATAGATTTTTTGTTAAAATTAAAGTCACGCAATATCAAAGACCCTTTGATATTTATATAACTTAAATTTTTAGCTACCTATCGTAATTAGGGTTGCCACCTGTTGTTAATCTAAATACGGGAGAAAAAAAAAGATTTGTAATTGATAAAATAGAGGCTTTGTTGCTATCACGTGATTCAAGCAATAGTTCGGAGTTTTTTTGTCGAATGTTCCCGATCAGTATAATAATTGGGCTAGGCTCCCGCCGCGCCGCGGCCGTATTTTCGAGATGGGACTTCAACTTTATAGTGAAATGCTATGCCCTTAGGCTCTGTTTACCCTTCAGGATAACAATAGGCGCACCTAAGCTTTTATGAGTAGACAGGTTATGTTATACAGGGTGGCGATTTAGTGACCCGGGTGTGAGACTACCTGTCATACTAAACAACTTTTGCTATGAAACACATACATATATACATACACGTGTAAGGTACACATACATGTGTATAAGGTAGGTAAAAAAAAAAGAAATTCGTACGTGTATCGAATCTGTCTACTCATGTATAGGATTTTTTTTCACGAATCTAATGTAGTTTCATGTTGAAAGTTATTTAGTATGACAGGTAGGATCACGCCCTTGACTGATGCTGGTGTCTAAATCGCCATCCTGTATTTTAAATAAGTCATTGATAAAAATTATGAATTGAATTGATTCTTTTTCCGCTAATTCAGCACATTATTGTGCACCAATAAATATTTAATTAAGCGAACTTAATTTCTTAGATCATGGTGCCTTCTATGTCCTTACAGATGGCCATAAACAATACGTTATGAACTCATCATTAATTTAAATACATACTTCATGGTCTCATTGTACATATAATTGTTAGTTTGGTCAATAAACATGTATTTTGTTATTTTAATGTGAATTCGGCATGATGGTCGTGAAGGCTCTTAATAAGGTGAAATAAATGTAACGTTAAGTTAAATCAATAACTTAGATTATTTAAACCTATTAATAAAGCTGTATTCCCCGATGAACAGGCGAAGGTACGTGCCTAAAGTACCTACAGACGTATGTCGGTAGGTACTTTAGGCCCTGCAGACCTAAGTATCTGCATATATCTATGCCTCATACCCATATTTGGCCACTGTTGTTGTTGTATTATGGGGCGCGCCTTTTAACATTTATTGGACACAAATTCAGATTCCGCTCCGTTACTGAGAAATTTCTACTTGAAACCCAATAACACTCTGCAGAACCTGGCGAAATCCCAGGTAATTATTTCCAGGTCACTGCTGAGATATATTACTGTTACGTTATTATACTGTATATTATATTACTGTTACGTCATTATACTGTGTGTGTGTACTTTTAAAACAATCTTTAAATAAATGTCTAAGTATTTAATATTCCACCATCGTAAACACGACTGTTTAACTAGTCTCGTTGCATTTTCGCGACGTAAAACATTACATTTCCCACGTGGTGCTATTTTTTACATTTGAACACAATGGATGTGCGTTTGGCAATTGTTTCGAATGAATGAGTACCTATGCATTTGAAGATGTTGATCGCTTTAATTAGTTAAGTTGGTCTTTAAGTACTTACTTAACATGTAGGTAACTTAAACCAAACATACAACGTTTACGTAAAACTTTTGTCTTTCAATCATTGTGGCTTGTAACTAATTAACTTTTACGATAGCTAATGACACAAAATCTAAAATTAGTTTTAATCAATATACGTACTTACCTAAGTGTTTATCAATGACACGATTGACTGAATAATTTGTTCGATTGCCTCGTTCAAAAAACAGATCGATTTATGATAATCAGTTATGTTGTTTACGGGATTAAGCCTATACCTAATTCAATTTTTTTTTATTAAAAATTTAATTAGCTATATTGTATCTGAATGAAAACTGGTTTACCAATTCCATCCTAAGTTCTACCTTCAACTAAAACACAGCTCTAGATCTATTCCTCACCAATGCCAACTGCTGGAGTTATGCCAATCTGATGGTGTTGCGTCCACAACAACCAATCCTTCGTTATGCATTTTGTAATACTACCCGATAACCTCTTTCAGGACTTTTAACCTCAAAAGCATCACATGATTGACTCCGACCGCTTATGCTAGCTTATGATAGCTTCTCCAAGACGGATTGCCCAATGTTCGAGAAACCTTCAAGTTTGTATCCTTTTTAGACTGCAGTACGCGCTGCACGGCCTATTAACACACAATCGAATCAAAATTCAACATGGTTGCATATATTCTAAGATTTGAAGAACAATTGAACACGCTCCTTAAGAATTTTATGTGTATAACGACTGAAATAAATTTTTCCATCGCTGACGTCACCAATTGTTTGACCTAGGTGGACATTGCAGTAGGTATATTACAGCTTACAACATTTTGTACAATCGCCCGTTGTTTTAAAGTAAATTTTTAGTGAGAAGGGAAGCGATGAGATCAGTTTAACTGCTTCGAAAAACGTATTGTTTTAATATTAAAAGAATAGGTTCCGTGAAGATATCTTCACGGACATACCACGTTGATGATGTTCGCTTAGTTCCAATGATGGGAAGTCTGGATCTATCGAGTAGTGTGCTAAGGACACTCTGAGAATAGTTATAGGTACACCAGAAATCCTTATTGAGCGTCTCCATAACGGAAAAAATCCGCAATGACCCGAAATACATGTCTTTCCAAATGTTCACATCAGATTGTGGGTGGCCACTGCTTGTCACATGCACAGAAGACCTACAGGCCACCCACATTTAATAGACTTAAGGAATGAGGTATCATAATGTACCCATGATGGGGTTAAAGATGGCTTATGGGAGTCAATCTTTAACTCCCATCATGGGTCATCATGGGTCATCATGGAATTTATTTCGACCGCAAGACGGCCACCAAATTCGCATGTAGCAATGAAAGGTTAAAGATCAAAGATCTCGAAACCACGTTTTGTGAAAAAGCATCGATGCCAGTAGAACACAGTTCTTAGGATACAGTACGTCATTAAAGACGGTATGAGAAAATTCCAATTTGCGCTACAAAGTCAGTTGTGATTGGTACGCACTGCGCAACCGCGAGCATTCGAATCGTAGCGTAGGGGGAAAATGATCACTGCTTATGATTGTTAATTGGAATTACTTTTTGCTATTTCTGTTCGAAACGCGCACTAATAAAGACATCATAGTGACATTCTGAGTCAGGGCATATTTCTACACAGCTATTATCTTCGTTGAATAAGAAATCCTATAAGTAACTTCTTAGTTGATGCAACTGCTTATTTTGACACTCGTTGTTAAGGCAGTAGGTATATTTACTTGGCGCATCCTTGGAATCATTGATTCCTAAGTATATAATATTTCTTTGATGTCGATTGTTTCAGTAAAATGTTTGAATCATGTAAGTACTTAACTTATTCTACTTGAATCTGAGGAGCAGAATAAAATTTCGATTTTACTTGACTATGTCTGAGTGAACCCGGTTTATTTTTTTCGAAAAAACGCGTGTCATTGTTTTAGATCTTTGATGCCGCTGCTTTCCATACGCTAATCACTTTTCGCATCCAATCGTTATCGATTAATCTAATTAGCATTACAGACATGCGGTCTTTATTACCCTCACATAATATTAAAGGTGACATAACAAAGAATCCGTACGAATGCGATACCTCGCGTGACATATTTAGGCTGCGTTTTCACCAGAGATGTGCGAGGATGCGTAGCGAGGGATGTGTTTGTACAGAACCAATGGAATCGCTTCATTTACCTCGCCTCGGTCAGCACAGCTCTGGTGAAAACGGCTCAGCGGAGCTAGATTTTTGCGCATACAAAACAAGCGAGGGATGTGTGCGAGGGATGTGTGCGAGGGATGTGTGCGAGGGATGTGTTGCGAGGAATGTGTGTTGAGAAGGATGTGTTGCGAGATTTGCGCATACTGTACCAGCCAGTCCATAGACGGACCGCACACCCGTCGACACATTTCACAGCTTCGCAACGCATCCTCGCACCACACATTAATGCGCATTTTCACAGCTCCGCTACACATCCTCGTAGGCACATTTTCATCGCACAGCTTTGGTGGAAACCCCCACACATTTTCACAGCAGAGCTAGACATCCTCGCACGACACATTTCCATTGCACATCTCTGGTGGAAACGCAGTCTTACTCCGTTGTCGTTACGTCACCATTTATCAATTAATTTTATAATGTCAAGATGAATAATGTACATTAAAAATATGTATGAGTATTGTTGTACATCCTTACTGAGAAGTAACTAAGTGAGCCGGAGATCCGTGTAAATAAGTGACGCTTGTTGTGATAGTTCACATGACCACGCTCACCAAATGTTTGGATCGCAACATGGCATTCACTCTGTCCTTTGATTATGATAAATGCATATTTCTTTGATGTGTTTTTATGTTGCATATTTGTTTTGTCGTTACTTATTATTGTTTAATTATGATCAGAATGTTGCGTGTGCGTCTTGACTTTTTTAGTAGAAAAGCATTTGACCCAGGTGGGTCGAGAAAATGAGGCAGTAGCATCGTTATGCCTGCCAATGTATATATACATTTATTGGGATCACCAATTCGTTTGCCACGCGAGGTGCGTCAAATGGAATGCTAACGGTGGAAATTTCTTTACCACCACCATAAGTGTTTGTTTGATGGTAAAGGATATTTACGGGCACATACAGCGACTATTAATATTTATTGTTCCTAGTGCTTATATTTCCCTTTTGCAAGAGTTCCGTGGTTCCGTGACCAAGTGCACCATGACTGCAATTTGCAGAAAAAGTTTATGATAGATAAAATTCAATATCATCACCGAACCGGATTCAGAGTAGACGAGTCATAATATAATTGGTTTGAATACTTTGAATGTGTCATCGTTTCAATGACCTGCCATAATAATATAATTGCCCGGGGCAAAGGCAGCGATGTCTTCTAGTAAATCACACTAAAATTAAAATTTGATGACTTCAATATATCGCTCTAAATTATTGCAAAAAGCTCGTATCTACATTATACCTTTTACAACACTACATGGAGACGACAATACCATGGAATTGTAATTATTTGTCTGTTGAATAAATAGATAAAAAATACGACAATAAATTAAAACACTGACAATACTACTGCATATGAGTATTTTGAAACCATAAAGTAAATCCTAACATCGAAATTGATAAAGTATTTTATAAGTTAGTGATGGGCCGACTATGGGTTTCGTCAATCTTTGTCTAGTTATAGTGACTAAACTGATGAATATATTTGGTTGAATTTTTGTGTACAGACTGAGTATCAGTACATAAACGAAGTTAAATTGAATGAATGTGTCCACATTGAATAAACCATCTAAACGGTATTTGTTAAATTAATTAGTCAGATACTAATGACCAAACATTCCCGTCACACATGATTAGGTAGGTAAGCCTAGGGTATAATTACTCAGTGTACAATACTCCCATTGACATTCTGAGGGTCGAACCAAAAAAAGTAATAGCTGCATACGAGTGAAACCTCGTTATTAAGTAAGTACTACTTACTATGTAGTTAGCGAACAATAAAGAATGTTTGTCGCATGCAAGAAGTCAATACACAGGTTAAATTACTATTGTTTGCATGTAACAGTCGATTAAATAGTCAAATAGCTATGTAACTATAAAGCTTACGTTTTCAAACTATAATCAGCCTTTAATGTTCCCACTGCTGGATCACAGGCCTCCTCGCGGTAAGACGAAGTGGGCCGTAATCCCCCCGCGGGCCCAGTGCGGGTTGGTAGATGTCACATGTCTTCGAATTGTTGATTCTAGGACATGTCAGTTTTCTCACGATGTTTTCCTTCACTGTTTTGCGAGCAGTGGTGATGAAATAATTAACTCAAAGTAAAGCGCCTGTCTGTGTTCGAATTTACGACCTACAAACCGTAAGTCGCCGCAGTCTGCTCTTTTTCAAAGAAGCTTAGTAATTCAACTTGATTGTGAGTTGTGAGTAATTTTCAAGGCTACAGTCATAATTCAGATTAAAACGATTCTCTTAGTTCCTTTCAAAGTTGACAGGAGTGGCGTCACAGTAGCAAACACTATATAGGATTCGTTGTAACCGGCAAAATTTCCACAAGAAACGGACTTTAGGTACGGGATTTCCATTAACACAACAAAGGGATGCTTTTACCAATACTCTGACACTTATTCCCACCGGGAGAAGGGGGATGATTTCCGATTCTGTGCAGCCAGCAGAGCAAATATATGCCACTGAGAGCTACGTTTATAATCGGAGCAAATACAAAAAAAAACATCACGCTTTATTTAAAGAACCTACGTGTTCCGAAAATAGTGACAAAAATGTAGCGGTGCAGAGTGCATATGGTTGAACTTCCATGAACTTACAATCTCTTCCTAGTAGGCAAAAGGTGGTGAGTCCGCTTTTTTGACGAGAACAACGAACTCTTTCGTGATTATGATAATCAAGTTAGATATTGAAATTCACACATGTAAGTAATAATAAAACCGCTATGAAACCGTCACTGAACTTGAATACGCAAGTTTTCCTTGAGATATAGAAGTGGTAAAGTTATTTTTATAATAATAACTATGTGCTGTGTGTTCATGCGTTGTCAAAATATTCTAGTCGTGTTGTGATGGTATCTTTGTCAAAAATGATGTTTTTTTTTACCGTAACCTTTAACATGAAGTAAGTAGGTAGGCACCTTATTTACTTTTTATTTACAGCATTATTATGCAGTGGCGGACTGGTGGCCCGGTGGTAATGGCCGCGACTTACGGGTTGTATGTCATAGGTTCGAACCCTGAGAGACGTTTTACTTTGTGTACGTTTTATTTCATCACCACTGCTCTTAAACCGGTGAAGGAAAACATCGAAGAAATGTGACATCTAGCAACCCGCATTGGGTCCGCGTGGTGGATTACGGTCCTCTCGCTCTCACAGAGAGGAGGCCTGTGTCCCAGATTATTATTCACCTTTACATTAAGTGAATCAGATAAAGTCATTATAAGTAAGTAGCTGATGCCCGCGGCTTCGCCCGCGTGGATGTCGGTTCTTATATACTAACCCCTTCTCGAGAACCACTTTATCCATTGGTAAAAACAGCATGAAAATCGGTGCAGTAGTATTTGAGTTTATCGCGAACAGACAGACAGACAGACGCGGCGGAGGACTTTGTTTTATAATATGCAGTGATTTGTAACCATAACTGAAAACGATTTATTTCGTAGCAAGTTGCTACGAGACTCAAGTTGCAACGAAAATTGGCTCTGAAGGTTTAGTGGTTCCCTTTATTTCATTTTAAATTATTTTATTAAATAAGGATAAATAAGTATTTGAATGAAATTAAGTTTTGGTACAGGCTTCCGCAGCCAGCCGCGGCGCAATGCGATTTCTATAAAGTTTTCATAGGAATTGTTCTCTGAATCTTTATGATTGCAGTGGTTTTTTTTCTTTATGGTCCATCCATCAGGTTAAGCTACGCTTGCCGGGGTTGGCCCGTGGATGGGTGACCATCTTTACATATCAAGACTCCTCCGTGCTTCGGAAAGCACGTTAAGCCGTTGGTCCCGGCTGTCATTCGAGGATCTTTGACAGACGTTACGGGTCGTCAGAAGCCCGAAAGTCTGACAACCAGTCTTACCAAGGGGTATCGTAATACCCAGTTACTGGGTTGTGGAAGTCAGATAGGCAGTCGCTCCATGTAAAATACTGGTATTCAGCTGCATCCGGTTAGACTTGAAGTCGACCCCAAAATAGTTGGGAAAAGGCTAGGCAGATTGATTGGTTTTAATTTAAAACCAGTTCTAGTTTTGGCTCAGAGCCTGTTAATATCCTTATAGGATGTTATGTATTCATTAGTTTTTATTCAAATTCCGTATTTAAATGTCCCATTCATACATTCTTACTAGTGCAAAACTATAAACTAAAAGTCATAATTCGAGGTTCGGCTCTCGTCTATTTCCTCCTCCAATATTGGACCAATTTAAAAGATATTTTTTAAATTGAATAAGAAGGATATTTACTGTGCCCCTATGTTTTTCTTTTTTCATTAATAGTTGTCAAATTTGTACAATAGGCCTCTGATGACAGCGGTCTAAACAGGCAATTTTGATGAGCATTTTCTGAGGGTTCTAGTGCTTCTACAGATAATGTATCATAAAAACGGAAAACATAGGGGCACAGTAAATATACTTCTTATTCAATTAATAAAATATCTTCCAAATTGGTCCAATATTGGAGGAGGAAATGGACGAGAGGCGAACCTCGAATTATGACTTTTTGTATGGAGAAAAAGACCGACCCTTTTCCTCTTAATGACTTACAGATCGTTATTATCGCGTAACTATGCGAATACCGTATAAGGTTAGGTAGGCATAACCCTTTCAGGCTTTCTTTTAAGAGGCTGACAACAGCTACAGCGCGGTCACTGTTGACTTCATAGAAAAGAAAGCTTAATGACACAACACTGGTAATTTATTGCAAAATATGAACCAATTATAGCTGATGCCCGCGGCTTCGCCCGTGTGGAGGTCTCTAAAACCTTCCTCTAAAACCACTGTATTGGTGAAAACAGCATGAAAACCAGTGCAGTAGTTTTTGAGTTTATCGCGAACAGACAGTCAGACGCGGTGGAGGACTTTGTTTTATAATATGTAGTGATTATCTATTTACAATAAGGCTATTAACACACGGAACCGCGCACCGGCCGCGGACTTACCGGATCGCGCGGTCGGCCGGTGTCCGTGTATCAACGGATTTATTAGAGGCCAATGCGACATGAGATCCGCGTCACTGCCTACCGCGGCGGTGCGCGGTGCTCGCCTTAATCTATTGATTGGACTAAAATATTAAAACACTAATTACGTTAATATGTTGCTTGTAGAATAATCTGACAAAAATCAGACTGATTTCATGTATAACTAGAGGGTTGTTAATCAATAAAATACATTTTTAGAGGTATCTTCGTGATATATTACCATCGTATCAAATTAGTTGTATGTTTTCTGTTTTCAAAACACACTATCTAACTAGCATATATACCTGAACAATCTATATCTATATCTTCTATATACTTATTATAAATTAAAGTCGCTTTTCGTGTTTGTCTGTATGTCCGCGTTGTTCTTCTAAACCACGCAACAGATTTTGATGAGGTTTTCACCATCGTTGAGAGAATTTATTCCGGAAGGTTTATGTGTATAATACGTTAATATTAAAGTTACCTACATGTAACTAAGTAATCTCGAAGTATGTGGGTGGGATCGTGTTTTTAAAAGTAATGCGATACAATACGTAACCGGTCAATACTTAACTAAGAACTTAATCATAAAGATTGATGAGCATACATCACTCTTTAAAAAGTGGCCTAATTTGAAAAGTAAATTAAGAACAAACGTACTGTGATCTCCTAATTATAATGATGATTTAATTATAAAGAGTACAAGTTACAGTTCAGATCATATTTTGATTGATGAAGGCGCCGAAAATTATGTGCTCTAGAAACTTGCTTCCTAAGAAACTTATTTAGTGCAACTAATCAATTGTGTCTGTAATTAGAAGCTTTCATATTGTTACTACATACTTAGATACTTGAAAAATTTCAACGAATAGTTGAAATATGATCGACTTCCAAAAAAAAACACTTAAAAAGTGAAAAATAACTTTAATTTCGGAAGTCGGTTTGTCAATTTTCATTTTTTGCCACCGACTTCCTAAATTAAAGTAATTTTTCAGTTTTTTTGTTTTTTTTGGAAGTCGGTTGTATTTTTTTTGGAAAAAGTTTTTTATTTCCCTATTCGTTGAAATTTTACAAGTATCTAAGTAAAATATATTTAAAAAAAAATTGAAGTCGGTTAAAAATAGTTAAAACAAAGCAAAAGAAGTATCTATAAAGAAGGTTTGTCTGTATGTTAAAATGAAATATCGTTTTCCATGCCCAGACCTAGGATTTTATTCATGTCTGTTGTTTTTCATGAACGTGTATATTTGTTATTAATTTAGAAGAGTTTCATCCAACGGTGGACTTAATTTATAATTAAACTAGGCGTTAGTTTCCATGTCTGGTCTAAACAAATTTCAGGGCATCGCATTTACACAGTTTTAAACTTGTAAGTAATCATATGATAAGAAGGTCACTAGGGTGTAACCATAGAGATATAATATTATATAGAGTGCGCGTATTGCACAAATCACTTAGTGCGCATCGTAGACAAGTGAGCTATAGATTAGTGTTGGGTAGGACATACAAGAGGCACTTCAAATGTCCCATACAAAATGATTGAATGGTCCAACACCTCAAAATAACATTTTGTACCGCTTCACTATGACATACTAATGAATGAATCTCGAACTGACAAGTGAGAGAGTGTGGTGAGGAACGTCGTGTTGTTCAAACCCGTGTCTACTGTTCATAGTTTGTTGCGCGCACTCTATACTATAATTATATCTCTATGGCTGTAACCGACTTGAATTATTATGAACTTTATACTTGTAACGCTTCTCGATTAAAATGCTTTACAGCTAATCAAAACATTGTCCATGAAATTAGTGCCTTTATAACGCCTACAAAATTATCTATAACATCATAAATACTAAAACCACCACATCATCACTATAAACTGCCTGTGTAGTAAGCTTTAATAAAACATTGTGAGGAAACCTAGAACCAAAAACATTGAAGACATGGTGATATCTACCAACCCGCACTGATGGGCCCGGGTAGAAGATTAGGGCCCGCTCCCTCTCACAGAGAGGAGGCCTGTGTCCCAGTGGGAACATTATAAGCTAACTATATGAACCGCCGCTTTAGCGTAGGATATGCGTAATTTAACATTTTTTTTATTTTTATTCTTACTTTATTATTTGTATTTTGTGATAATGAACTGTGTCCAAATAAACGTTATTCTTTCTTTCTTTCTTTCTAATACGTCATCAGTTATTTAATTGGCCGTAAAATTAAGTGCTGATGCTATATATGACCCTGTACTTATTTATTTACTCTTTATGTATAATAATTTTTATCGCATCATTTCCTTTTCTTAGATAATACCTACTTAGGAAGTTGTTGATTTTAGACCTGTATTGTCCAAAATTACTTAAATTGGGCCATCAAAAATCGATGGACTCAACAAAACGGTTGATTATTATTCCGATATTTGACTTGTCTCGAAGCTCATATTTAATCATTGTTTTGTCACGCAATAGCTGATATTTATGGAGCTTAAATTAGCTTCTAGCCGATGACAAAAACATATCACGCCATGATCCAGTCATCGCAATAAAAATATAGAATACTGGCTTCCGCCAGTGGCTTCGCCCGCGTGATATCTTTATAAATTATAGCCTATGTTACTCAGTGATAATATAGCATTCTACTGGTGAAATAATTTTTTAAATCGGTCCAGTAGTTTTTGAGTTTTTCATTACAAACTAAAATACAAAGCTTTTCTGTTTATAACATTAGTGTAGATGCATTTAAATTCAATACAATAACATCACAAAACAAAGTAAATATTACTAACAACTCTATTAATTTGTCATGTCCAATTAACACGTTTGACCGAACAGATGCAACTGAAGATCAAGCCTTCTTTATTGAAAATCTTTCAGCGAGGGTCTGTGAAGCAGATAAAGAAGAAGATAGATAAGTGAGGTGTGAGGTCATCTCTGCCTGGCAGTCATGTGGACGTACGTGTCGGTCCCCCGCCGGCGCACGCGCATCCCCGCTACGGCGACTATAAAAGACCAAGCCCAAACCTGCCGCGCGCTATTACAACAGTGACTCTGTGATTTTTCCCGCCGTGTATTTATTTAAATCAACAATAAAGGTAAGTGAACTTGGTTAAGGGATAGAGGGATGATTTGGGACACTATTCAAGGATAGATTTAAGGTTCAGGTTACAGAAAAAATCATAAACAAAGAAAAAAACAAGTTTTGTTTTAATTTAAAATTCAACTTACAAGTCGGCTTGTAAGTAGGTATTTATTTCTTCACGCTACAATCAACTCAATGCATCTTATTTTGATAATGCGTTCTTGCATAAGCGCGAGCTTAAAGTTAATTTAAAGTCGCACCCCGCGGTTATCGTTGACGAGCTAAAGTTGCGTCAATTCATTCATGCGATGATTGCTCTCGTCAAATCTGACACGTAAATTGCTTAGTCCGTCAGTGGCATTGTCCTTAGAATACGCAGTGTCTGTTGCGGATTACAGGCGATGTACAGCGTATGTATGTCAAGCCGCAGTTGCAACACCGAACACTGATGCTGAGAATATGTCTGAGAGCCCTTTTCTATGATATTTCATCACGTGCTAGACTTTCAACTGATGAGGCTTGTTGGTATACCTGACTGTAGTAGGTACACTCGAGGACACAATACGATGCTCAGCGAAAGAATTCACTTAACCACAACTTAGTGACAACTTAGCTTATCGGTTAAAACAACCTTAATATGTTTAAGCACACAATAATTTATTAATGATAAGCATCAAAATAGTGTTTCAAAATATAACATTGTGAAGGCTAGCAAGACTGAAAGATGTGGACTTTCAAATATTTATTACATGTGACACGAAAATATGTGGAGTTAAGTAAGATTCGGCTGTGTCAAGTTATCGGAACCAGTTTTTGATATGAGTATTAACGTTACTGATAAACGATCGACACTTGCGTTGTCGAACGCGTCGATGTAAATTATTATGGACATGTGATAAAGTTACAAAAGAAACATTAATTTGTATAAAGGCAAACGTATTATAAAAAAAAAAAAAACCCTGCAACCGGGCATTTGACAAGGAAAAAAATCTTAAAAGTCAAATTCCTTCAATATAGCTAACTTACATTTTTCCTTTTTATTAAAACAACATACTTATTCTTTTCAACATCATAAATCAAAGTATCGTTTTTATGTGAATATTTAGAAGTAGCTGTATCAACTATCAAAACATCGACGCATTCGTATTTATAAAAAAAAAACAAAAATGCATCTCGTCTGACATATTCGACGAGAATTTAGATCAAAATGTTTTTAATATGTAAATATTGAACGTTTATAATATCTCATATTGAATAACAAAAAGCTATTTATATGAATCTGGGTTTGTTGAATGGCAGAAAGAATTTAAAAGTTTAAATTTAAACCTACGCACGATACTTCAGAATACCTACGCTTATGTGACATAAGTTTGAAATATTACGTTTTGAAATTACGGTTTTTTAAGTGTTGGTTTTGATAAAGTGACTTTTGTAGTTATTCATAATTAGACGTCAAACCGCATACGAATTATAAAGCAATTGAACAGAATATTAGATAAATACAACACAATGGGAAAAAAGATACAAACCAACAAACGGAATATAATTATTTGATTATTTCCATGTTAACCTTATGACATAATGAGAAACAGTTAAAGAACAATGCTGTAGCCTGCTTATCCCGAGGTTATCTCTCAAACTTATTTCCTTTCCGAACTTAAACGTCAAAGAACTTGGCTTAAGTTAGGTTTAAGTAATACTTAACCGCAACTTAACTAAGAACACTTTGAAAATAAGTTGTGGAGACTTCGTGACCTGTTTTTTGTAGTTATTAAAATAATACTGGTATATTGAAGAGACGGATGAAGAGCAAATCGGTTTCGTTTTTGTAGTTATTAGAGGTAATCAAGTGAATTATTTTATTACTCGGATTTTAGCCTCGTGATGAGAAAATTTATGGATTTAGTCAACCTTATTTGAAGACAAGAATAAATTAATTAAAAGATGTTAGGTACTAAGCCCTTAAATTCTATAACTGTAAATCTAGTGTGCTTATTTTGCTGTTCTCAGTTATTAATAATTATAGATATTATTAAACATAAACGCCCCATGGTATATTGGGTTTGATAGGTCATCGTCCAAGAAGGATATTTTTCTTAACTTAAAGTTATTAAAATCCAAACTCTTACTAAACTTCATGTAAAAATGATTCTATTGCTTTGTGCGTTTTACATCAATAAAGACAATTTATTACAGATTTAGACCATCAATTTATGTCACTTGCGTCGTCGACATCCAAATTGCTCCAATTAATAAAAAGTTTTTGTTCTCAAGATGAAATAAATAAGACGGACGTGTTTTTAACATTACGACAAGTTAATAAGTTATAACTTAGAGCCAAGTAATGATATGATGACATTAGGGCTTGTTTTTTGCTAGAATTACATATTTGGAGGTAAAACTGCTTGGAATCGTGTTTAAGATTCTGATGAGGATCACTCATCATTGTGGCTAGGTAATGTATAGGTGTAATTAGTCAATACAAAAACTTTGGGTGTCATTAGATTACAGTTTTTACATTTAGGTATTCACTGGCTGTTGCCCGCGGCATCCTCCGCGTGGATACTTTTTCTAATATAAAAGTAGCCTAAGTTCCTCCTGAGAACAGTTATCTGGCAGTGAAATTTTCGTCAAAGTCGGTCTAGCCGCTTTGGAGATTAGCCGGAACAAACATACAGACAAAAATTTCATAAAAAAATCTTTTTTTTTTGTTTTATGTGCCGTAGATACTTTTATTTGGGTATCGTATTACCCAGTTACTGGGTTGTGGAGGTCGGATAGGCAGTCACTCCATGTAAAATACTGGTATTCAGCTGCATCCGGTTAGACTGGAGGCCGACCCCAACATAGTTGGAAAAGGCAGGCAGATTGATATACTTTTATATGTATTTAATACAAAAGTATAAAAAAAAACTAAAAAACCAACCGTAAAACACATTATAATAGTGCGCTGGTTTTTTTTGCGTTTCAGTAATCTTTTAATAAGTAACTTGGGAATGATAAGGCATCGCCCTATGTCCTTCCGACCAAGCCGATACTGTTATAGGAGCAGTTTCTAAAAATACTTATATCACAAGACAGGCTCATTTTTTTAAAATAAGAACAATATGGTTTGAGTGCATACGGAGTACACATAACATCACGCCTGTATTTCCAGAAGGGTTCGGCAGAGAGGTGTACCTAGTACACCCTGTCGCCAGTTATGTTTGAGTCCCATCTAATAGGCGGCGAGTCTATACTCTTGTCAACGGAAGTTGAGTTATGATAGTAAAATGTGAAAGTCTGTTTGTATACAAAACAATATCACGGACATTGTGTTTGTGTTGTTCATTGAATACATCGCATGAACCGTAACGTTTTCGCGGCTACATTATTTGAATTAATTCCTCAATATGGACGTTTACTACGTGCGTTCATACCAATTTAGTTTCAACATGACCATCTCATTTGGTCATGGACTTGACATTTGACTACAACATCGTTTATTCGTTACCAAATATAAACAAAGTTCGGAACCGCCGAGTGCAAGCTTTTAATTAACACACTCATTATTAACATTTATATCCTCCTCGGTTTTCGCAACAACTTAATGGCTCACAACATATTCAGAAGCCATTAAAATGTTAGCCAAAGTATAATTTAAAATAATTACGTACATTTCCAGTAGGCTTGAAGGACGGCATAAAACATTAAGGTTTTAAGACAATCAATAGTCTTAATGTGCAATCGAGTAAAAAGGTTATCCCACGAATAACAATAGCTCGGATTCTGTGTCCCACAATTAAACTCCGTACTTCGCAGCCTTTCGATCACGTGAGACGAAGGACGTCTTGAGTAACTCACTCCGAATTAGTTCGACAAACCGATAGTATCGCAACGAATCGGACAACTACGCCTCGTAATCTCGAATCGGATGCCCGTAAATAGACCATTTCGAAAGGCATGTGGATTGTGGACCCTTGGTAACTAACAATTGACGACGACGCGTTAGGACAAATGCCAGCGCGTTGCGCAACGGTTCAAGGCTACTACCGCGATGTTTTATACGCGAATCGACAATCTGCCTTATGAATATTCACGATTGTCATTACTTTTAAGCTTAACAGCCGCGAGCAGGAACCGCGCAGAGCTTTGTTAGCCAAGATATCGTCTGATTGCGGGAATGGCAATGGATGTCATCGTTTCCTTATTTGCTGTTATAATATTAATAACGTAATGAATTTATGTTTGTTTATGATAAAATTTTGTTTAAGTAAACGCGTTGATGTCTTTTAAACCGCGCTCATTTCTTGTGTGTTCACAAGTCACCGCGAGCCTACTAATGAAGATTTATTTCGCAAGTAACGATAATCAATCACCTTATCTATTGCAAAGGCTTTCCTCATCGGTAAAAGCCTCCAGTTTGTCACCAAAGACATTCACACAAATGACTATGGTCTATGGATATTACCTTCGTGTATAAATATTTTGAAACTTTAAAATTATGTTGGGTATAGATAAGATGTACAAATACGAGTTTTATGTGAGGCCGATTCGTCTGTAGGTCTAATTTTATAGCGTGTTTCGTAAATTTATTAGTTACTTTTCAATAAAAGCCGTTAAAAATGTTGAAAAAAAAAATATATACCTTTTTTATTGTGTCTAGTTGAGAAACGAATCGAAATAAAGTTGTATGAATATAATTCAACATCCGTTTGACACATCGTGGGGTCAGATGTTAAATGGTGAAGCAGAGTTTGTGCAAGTACGTGCAGTTTATTGGCGAGTTCATGTTTATGTTATGTTAGGTGTCAGTAGTGACAAGGTTGCCGTCTAGCTGTTAATGTAATGTTATTACGGTTACAAGGTCGAAATTATTCGCGTAGTAAAGTTCAGTGTAACAAACAAGTGAAGCAATGTCCGGTTCTGCACGGTATTATTTAAAAAGTTTTGTTTATGAAAATATAATAAAGCAAGATCTTGTGAGACCCAACCATAGCTCGGTATGTATATATATTCATTCAACTCCAAATTGTTGTTGGCATAGGTATATAGGTATGTACTTAAACTTTTCACTTTAAGCAAATCGATGTCATTAAGGCCGTGTCCTGTCCGGTGTTACAGGGTGTAATGTAACATGTTACAAAGCGAGCATTCGTGGAGTCAGTACGTGGAATGAGCACGAACACGCGAGCATCGAGCGCATGTTACACGGAGTTTAGAACACGGCGTAACGTAATATGCTCGCTGCGAATGGTACATCACGCCCCGTAACGCCGGTCAGTACACGGCTTAAGATTTCTTTGGTTAATTTAGTATGTGGCTAAGTCAAAGAAAACATGGATGGATTGTGTGAGGAATTATTTGAAAGAGAAGGGAGTGGATGATAGCGTGACGGTTGACAGGGGGAGTGAAAGAAGAAAACGTGCTGCGCCGACGACAAGTAACATGGGACAAGGGTAGGAAGGTGATGATGTAGCTAAATCGTTTCCCTATAAGTATTTTGTTACCTGTATTGAATTCCCAAATCAAATGAGGTGTTACAAAACTCTAATCTTTTTCCATAGAGTATGAATAATGCTAGTTTTATCAAAAAATCAGGTTAAGGTTCATATCTCACTGGTGATTTGCGAGCGTGTTTCCAGCAAGGCGATTGTTTACGCGCTCGCTGCATGCGTAGCGAGCCCGCCACGTGTGCGCAACGAGCCCGCCGCGGTTTCGTAACGATAGCGATTGACGTGAGTGTAGAAAAGAGAGCGAGACTTTTTTTTTTCTTTCTTCAGTCATGCGAGAGTACAATATTATGAAAACACTGAGAGCCCATCACGTAGCCGCGGCTCTTCACTACGCAGTGCGAAGTTCGCACCCACGCAGAGCACGTTCACAAATCAATTCGCTGGAAACACGCTGGCAAATCATCAGTGTGATAATGTTTTAACAGCACCAATTAACAGTTTTCAATTCATAACTGGTTCTACCAGTCAAACTGCTAAAATTAGCGCCAAATATGGCAACACCACGAGATTCACGCCAAAATATCGTGACATTGAACTTGGAACAATTTTCAAGTTTACATAGAACTGGGAAGTTAGCAAATGTTCGTTACAATATATGTAACCTTTTACCAGTCATTACACGGTATTCAGCGAACCATTCAGTCGTTGAAATCTAACGAATCGTTTTTACGCAACCATTATAAGTTCGAAGTGATATTTAAGACTAGCTTCTGCTCGCGATTTATTGTGTGTGGACTTCAGAATTAGGTCCAGAGAGAAATGGAAATTGATAACAGTCGTGAAGCCATGTCATTTACCGAAATCAAAGTATCAAAGTATGTGTTCATCCAGGTTATAAACTATCCGTGTGCCAGTTTTCATTCAAATCCATTCAGCCGTTTCTGCGTGATTGAATAACAAACTTTCACATTTATAATATTAATAATGCTTCATAATAAATCTATCGGTAGCAATAAATGTTTTGTAAATATATGATAGGTAAGAATTCTTGTACCTTGCATAATGTAGGTTCTCGAAATTCCTTAAGTAATTAATGCATTACCGTTTAGTAAAGCTAATTTGAATATAATTAAATTATGTATTCGTCGGTTAAACGTTTTGGATATAGAATTTAATCATAATATTGACAATTCAAAGAGGTTCCCCTGATTTACCTAAATCTTCTTCTTTTTCGTGTGGTTCAGTGACTAACCTAGCGTCAGAGTTTTTATGCTGCCCAGGAGTCTCTGACTTGGCTTCACATGCCATCGAGAAATATCTCCCAGACCTGCCGGTTTCCCTACGATGTTTTCCTTCACCCTTTACCTTAATGAATCACTGTTCATTTAGGTTAGGTATAGGTCGAAAATGACAGTGTACACGTCGTATTCGGCACTGGAACCTATACATATTATTTGACTCGGTTTCACATGGATCGTAACAATTATTTTGAGAAGGATAACAAGACAAAAATAAGTTGTCTCTTTCATACTTACATCATTTTGATTTCATAAGCAAAAAAATAAGTCCTATACGACTTTTCTCAGGATGCATCCTACGTTTGACAAGGCATAGGTGTAAACAAGATAATTTATGCTGCCCATTCTCCCACTCTATTCATGTTTTTACTACACCCACGGGAAATTATTAGTGGCCTGATCAAAAGCACACTAACATAGGCACAAGGATACATAACTTACATCCTAGGCAAAATAATTTACCACGCTAATTTAAAAACAATTGACAACCCGTATTGTGTAGAGGCGGTGGGCCTTATGTGTTCACATTCAGGGTCTTGGATTAATTCCTAAGCCAGGAACTAAAGCCAGTCCGTCTATTTCTCATAGATTTTGGTCTCCAATCCATCTTCTAGGCCAGTTAATCACCACTTACTTTTATTTTTATTTTTATATAGCTACGTTTGCATGTAGGGACATACACTCACCAATTTTACCTCTTTTCTTCGGAATCTTCGGAACTACTGATCCAATTCTAAAAATTATTTCACTAATGGGAAGTTACAGTATTCCCGTGTGTCATAGGATATATTTAATGTTAAAACAAGAAACTGAATGTGGAGGAAGTCGTGGTTAGGGGCTAGTAAGCCAAAACCATTGCAAACCACTTCCAAACTACGCAAATTCAGTCTGTAAAATATGCGTTTAGGTTAGGTTGCTTCCGGACTGCAATAATGACGTTAATGTATGTTTTACTTGTGATGTAGCAAGGTTGCCTGTAATAAGTTAATGAGTTAATTTAGCATTAAAAGATGCTGGACAGCTTATAAGAAAGACCCTTTAATCAAACCAAAAATATACAAATTCGGTAGATACTAATAAATAATCATAATTTCATCGATAAGTGCATGTCATCAAATTGCTCAAAAATCAAAACGCAGCGTAACTATAAGTTTATATCGTCGCTATTTGTTAACCAAAGTAAGAAAACCACATTAGTTAAAGTTTAACAAAAAGATTTGTTCTAAAGTTTCTAAGTAAAGGGCACTTATTTGTTACTTAGTACTGCAATCTTTAAACCTAGATATTTCATTTGGAACGCGGATCCAGCCGGTGTCAACATCTTAGCATTAGTACCTACATTAGTATTGCTGGCAATTGTACTAACCACCTAATGGAGACGAACACGATACTGATTTCAATTACTTGCACTTGCAAATCGTTATGTAGTAGGTAAGTACTCTTTGCTAGCAATGCGCAATGTATTGTGCAAGATTGTAATGTAATATTACTAATGTTCAAAAATGCATTCTTTACGAATGCTTTAAACTCGTGGCTAAGTAATAACAGCCGCACCGAGTCGATTCATCAGGTTAAGCTATGCTAGCCGGGGCTGGTCGGTGGATGGGTGACCATCTTTACATACCGAGACTCCTCCGTGCCTCAGAAAGCACGTTAAGCCGTTGGTCCCGGCTGTCATTCGTGGATCTTTGACAGCCGTTACGGGTCGTCAGAAACCCGAAAGTCTGACAACCAGTCTTGCCAAGGGGTATCGTATTAACCAGTTACTGGGTTGTGGAGGTCAGATAGGCAGTCGCTCCATGTAAAATACTGATATTCAGCTGCATCCGGTTAGACTGGAAGCTGACCCCAACATAGTTGGGAAAAGGCAGGCAGATTGATTTGACGAAGGCTTTGAACTCACCTTTTTTTATTTAGAAAAACAATCAATAATTTTTGTCACAATTTGTTTTTGTATTTTCATATTTATTGATCAGCCTTAGCTTAAGCCTTGTTCGGTCTATTAGGTCATAGGCATGGAATTAGTATGTACTATCTTAACATAGATTAGGGGTGACAGGCGACAATCCGACAATTTTACGAGTTTTCTGCTTAATTAAACAGAACCTGTCGTATAAATGTGTCATATTTTGTTTTTTCAAATATGTCGCATTGTCAGTAATATTAAATAGGGCACAGGAAGAGCGGTACAAAAAAGTTAGCTTTAGTTTTTATGTATCTAGGCATAGAGCCTACCCAGATAAAAACTAGAACTAGAACGATTTCAGTTTTATAAACAAAAGCGAGTTATTCTGGTTCCCATTGTAATAAAATCAGTAACTGGTATGATAACAAGACAGGATAAGAAATATTACATAGCACCTGTGCCATAGACATGAGCATGAAGGCGGCGACTCTTTGTTTAATGTACCCATTTACATTTTGAGGTTTAGTCTCACTGAAAGCGAATCGTCTAAGTTTATAGGTAATAACCAGTGCTCGGAATAGGTAGAGCTAATCTACCTAAAGTTCAAAGAACAGAGACAAAAAAAGTGGAGACTTCCTTACGACTAAAATATTTTTTCGGGACTAATGTCGGGATTTCGGGACATCACATAAATTATTATTAAAACTGTTATGTAAATAACATTAGCTTCTGCGCTTACTTACATCGTTCAAACGAATATTAGATTATTAGGAGATTACCTTAATTTTTTTTAAACAATAGAAATCGTGCATATTTTTTTTTTAAAACAGAAACAGGAAATTTATTCTATAGTTGTTTTACTTTATTAATTTTAGTTGTACTTAAGTAATGTTCCGAAACCCGGGACATTAGTCCCGAAAAAATATTTTGTCGTAAAGCGTCTCCACTTTGTCTCTGTTCTTTTTCGAACTTTAGGTAAATTAGCTCTACCTATTCCGATCACTAGTAATAACTATGATCGACAAGGTGTGTTTGATACCGGAAAATAAAACCTTCGATAACAGTCTTTGATTTTCAAGTAGTGAGAGCTTTTAACTAAACAAAGTTCTAAATTATTTATAATTTTGAGGATTCATTCACGATTTAAGCTTAGTTAAAGGGACTGCCTGCTTTCTGTTCAAGTGCAAAATAGCTATAGTTCTTCACCTGAAGGAGTAGGAACCAATATCCTACGTTGTAGTTAGACTTAGCTTTAGGAACAAAGGTTTTGGGATTTATGGGGAATTCTATTGGAATATTGTACGTGACTATTGAGCTTTATTTATCACAAAAATCTATAGACGAATCCTCGTCCGAATCTTTGAGTAATCTTTTACCAACTGCCAAAATAGGAAAGTAATAGAAGAAAAGAATAACCTGTCCGTCCTAGATTATTTGGATTCCGACATGGGTACTCGTATTATGTAAAACGCTTGCTGTGTCACCAAATTGTATAGAGACCCAGACGTTACGTAGAGAGTAATAAAAATTTCACTTGACAGATGACGAATTCAATGCAATACGCATTAACGACAGGACGACACGCCACGACACGAATACGTACGACTGATAATTACGTACACACACGGGGCTTTCGCTGTGTCGCATCACTGCCTTTAATCAAAGCAATTACTTGAAATCTAGCCTGTATCACTTATTTCGAACCATGTTCCAAATCTACAATGTTAACATTCCAGTGTGATTTCACATTGTAAATACTAATTTTAGAACACATAAATTAACGACAAACTTTAATGGCAATATTTGCACGATAATATTACCGACTGTCATATAGAACTGATCTTACCTAAACCTTTGGTTTATTTGTGAGTTCTCGTGTTACTACAAAATTTATGGCCAAACAAAATGTATGCAATATTCCAGTTCAAATGCAGTACAAAGTCGTGGCACATGTCTCTGTCTTACGTTATTGTATATTGCTGTCATTAACCAAATTAAGGCGACGTGAATAACTACAAAACAATAACGCGACTGGTGAGTGGAGGACATCAGTGTTTGGCAAGGCGCTAGACGCGGCAAGATGCACGAAGCCGCACGATCGTGACCGAAACTGACGGACGACCGGCCTCGGGACGTTGCGAAACATCTCGTAGAAACATTGTGGCTGCAAGTCTCGCACTAAATTCGCGATTGGGACACAGATTCGCGAGGAATACCATTCAACTGTTGTTGAACAAGTATTGTTCAAGTATCGTACTCGAACACCTTCGGCGCTTTGTGAGCTCCCCATTCATCCTATTATTGTGTGTAATAGTGGCATTACACACGAGTTGTGCCTATTAATGTATGTTGCCCAACTGAGGTCAGTGATATTTATCTAATATCACTTAGACGTTTATTTAACTCTAATGATACACTATTATATACTGTTGTTAAACAGCTTTATTTCGTGCTACGAAATAAGGATTAAAGTGCCTTTTTATCTTTGTAAGAGTAGATTTTGCATTGCAAGAACAGAGCATAAGACTTATATGACTCTACCACGCGACTTAACTATATAGCTACACTATGTCATTAAAAGTACACATTGGTACATAGGTACCCAGCAAAAAGCCACTATGTGAGCTAGGAATCTCCTAATAAGTTTTCCTTATAGTGCATAAAATACGTGTAATGGACGAATACCAGCTTAATTAAATTTTAAATAGCTTCATATAATTCGAAAAGCTTTTAAAACTTTTAACATAATTGCGAAACGGAGTTAAAATGCATGTGATCCATAATTTCCATATTAGGTTAGGGAAGTTCATTAAGTGAAACCCTGAGTGCGCCTGCACATGACGATCCTTACCTTTAGCGATCGTGATGACGCGTCCTACACTTTATTGATGAGATGACGATCGCAATTACTGCTTACGGTAATGGAGGCAATGGTGTCAAGGTTACATAACGTATAGGTACCTATAACACCATACTCGGCTTCTACGAGTGTAGGTACTGATCTGCCCGCCAACAGACGATTCCGGGTAAACAGCACGATCTATTCTTAATAACTGTATTTGCATAGACTTTACCTCAACGATTATCCATGACGTGTCTTTTAATAACGCTTAGCGAGAAATAGCAAATATTTACCAATTAAAGTTTATTTAAGGATCGAGGATTTGAAACAAAAAAAGGCAAAGAAGAGGCGTGTCCGTTCACATGGTTCGAAATGCTTATGATGCCGAAGTTTCTTTCCGTTGTATACTTAAGCAAGCAATACGCCCCCGAATGTCATCGAGACATGTTCAACTTCAGACAGACTCGTCGGTCGACATACTTGACTTACGTAACAAGAACAACGCATGGTTGACCAATGTGACAAGACAACCTAAATAAACCGCCTGTCCAAACGCCGGCGATTAACGAGAAGCGAGTAGAACCGGCAACAGCGAGTGCACGATGGCGACGAGCGATTACTCGCTGGTACGCGTAAGTACCAAACGTGAGTCTCGTAGCGATTGTTCTGCCCGCCAAGCGAGTGTCGCTGAGCGAGTGCTCTCTTTGACAGCTTTTGTTGCTACAACAAACGAGTATCCCCCGACGACGCGACGACGGTGTGACCAGTTTGCGTTCAACTTAATAATATGTAAGTCATTCACTTACACGGGACCTACAACATCTTTTTTATCGGTTTTTTTAATGATAAAATCGTTGACAGCTAGTCGCTTCCTGGTGTCGGCGCTCTAAAACAATCGTATGTAGGTTACGGTGGCACTAGCAGGTGACATCATACCGCTAATGTTTGCAAGTTCCGATCGTAGGTTAAGCACGTATTGACTCGGCACACTAACCGACGGCTAACAAGGATAAGTAACATACATAGTTACCATGATAATGTATACGCCCGGCGGCGGCGCAGATAGACTTACCATGATTTGTCCGGAGATATCCAGCTTTTTATCCCTCCATCCAGACTTTATCTGGCCTTGTAATTTATTCGAATTGTTGGACTAACTTGAAAGGCGCAGACGCAGGTTACTGAACGCTTAATAATGTTAATATGTCGTTGTTGCATCGCAAAGGTTACATTGCTCAATGTGACACGCAACGCGGTCCATTGCCCCGGTCACTCACTGTCACAGACCTGAATTGAAGCCTGCTTTTGGGAGACAAGATCTTATGTAATTCTGTGTTTTTCTTTTGGCATAAACTACTGGCAATGCGTACAACAGAAAATATAACTAAGATCGAATTTTGTTCCTAAACAACAAATAGCAAAATCATGCTATAAGTATTTCATATTATAAAAAATAGTGCCAAGTAGTCGAACGATAAACTAAACAAACGTAAAACAAAAGCATATAATGCAATATTTCCATTATTATGACGAAATGATCTAGCATGACAAATATTTGAGTGCTATAATATCAAATGACGACATACCTAATTAATGTTTAGATTAAAAATATGTAGTTAAGACATCGCACAGATTTGAAGGTCATGGAATTAGTTTAATCAATCCTTTAAGCTTTAGCGGATCTTTGGCATGTCAAGTTCAAAAGCAGAAAGTCAAGCCAGTCATGAAATTATCTTGCTTAGACCAACATTCCTCTGATATGCATTAGCAGGCCTTGCACTAAAATTGCAAACATGTCACGGCTTTTGTCAAATCGAATACAAAATTCAAAATTTTTTATCTTAATTTGTCAAAGAGGTGCTACGACCGAGACTCCTCCGTACCTCGGAAAGCACGTTAAGCCGTTGGTCCCGGCTGTCATTCGTGGATCTTTGACTGTCGATATGGGTCGTCAGAAGCCCGAAAGTCTGACAACCAGTCTTACCAAGGGGTATTGTAATACCCAGTTACTGGGTTGTGGAGATCAGATAGGCAGTCGCTCCATGTAAAATACTGATATTCAGCTGCATCCGGTTAAACTGGAAGCCGACCCACACATAGTTGGGAAACGGCTGGGCAGATTGATTTTTTGTCAGAGGTGCTACGCCGTAGCGGCTTATAGGCTCTTGAAATGCATCTACCAGCATTATATCAGCCAGTCCTTGCACTAAAATTGCAAACATTGCACGGTTTTCGTCAAACCTTTTAAAAACTTTCATCTTCATTTATTGTCAAAGAGGTGCTACGCCGTAGCGGCGTAGACCCTTCATGTTTGAAATAATAATAACCAATAATAATGATTGAAATGTTTTCAATACCTGAATTCTTTGACTATAGAAAGAAAACGCAGTAACTACGCTTATAACACGTATACTAAATACTTAACAAAAAGACAATATAAAAACGGTCACAGGTATGAATATTTCAATGGAGGGCGTATGTGCTAATTCCCGCGAATAATATTGGCGCGGTGTTCGGCCGCAGTTATTTATGCAATAAATTCTTTGGATACAAGCAATGTGAACCGGTGTGTATATCACACATGCCTCCAGCATTTCTGTACGATTTCATTGCGTATGATTAAGAACTTGACGCCGTTTTCGTCACAATCAGATTTATGCCCCGTAAAACTTAATTAACTGTGAATAGACCATTGTTCGGTGGTCTGATGCCTTTTTATGATATATTTACGAAACTTTATATACGAACAAGTCCTATGAATGAAAGATTGCATTATTTTTACACGTTGGTTTATGAAGTTTCTACAATTTTGTTTAAAAAGATTCGTTTTATTCTGTATAGCGAGGTTACACAGGCGGATGTTACTGCGTGGGAAACTTGACACTGAGTGTAAAATTACTTATTATATTAATTTATTGCACTGTTTAGTCACGTGTTTCTTTTAAAAATACATCTTAAATACTAAAGAAAGTTCAAAAATAAATCGTAAATAGTTTGCATACCTGCATAATCCTGGCCACTAACGAATTCTACGAGATTAATTTTTAATTAAAAAAAGAATGTTGTGCAATGGCGCGTATTTAAAAAAAGGTGATGAATTTTCGTAAATCGATAGTAACATAATTATAGTAATTATAATATATATATATATACATATTTCTAGATTTTAAAGATATTAGATTAGAAATTATTTAGGTTAATTATGTTAATTTACTTTCACATTTTTCTTTTGTGATGTCCTGATGGTTGTTGTTTATGTAGTCCCAAATCATGAATGTCTCAAAAATGACTGCATCTTTGGTTTTTTAAGTGTATTTTCGCATTATATTTTTTTCCATAATTGTCTTACACCGTATGTCTCTTGTTACAGATGCAGGCGTGGTTGTTGGTGGCATGCGTGGCTGCGCTTGCGACGCTCGCAGTAGCACAGAAACCTGGACGTTTCCTCTCACTACCTAACCCTCAGAAATGCGCTAGCAGTAAGTGTAAATACACCTTAATTATAGATATTAGTGAGCAGAATTAGATTCAAGAAACAGTAAAATTTTATTAGTACTTAGTGCCAGTAAAAGCAACATTATACACTAAAACGTGTCTGTAGATATAGGGGTTTATTTATAAACGTTGCATAAAGTTAAGTAATGATTAGCGACTGATTAACCATACATTTTTGACGCTTGAACGTGACTTAACTTTAAGCAACGTTTATAAATAAACCCCTTTGTACACAACCGGAACGCATAATTTACTCTGGTATAACAAGAACTTTTACCAAAATATATCTGATAATTAAACTAGGTGAAAATTCGACCATCAATAACAGAAAAGATTTCAGAAAATCTGAATCTGCAAAAACGGCAATAAAAACTGGTACAAAACTGGTAAAAACTGGAGTAAAACTGGTGTAAAACTGGTTGACTGGTAGAAAATGCCTATGGCATTAAGTCCGCCTCTGTACATTTATGTGCTTAAAGTATTAAATAAATAAAAACGCATGATAGAATAAAAACTAATTTGTTGTCAATTCACGAAGTAATTCTTACATAACCAGTGTACTTAGATATGTAATAGTGCTTTTTTAAGTAATAGTAAGTAGTTAATGTTTATGTTTATTTAATTTAAAAACTACTCACCAACCTACATGGTAACAATATATAAACGACTATAATTACTCATCAAGAATGAATTAGAATCGATGTAAATATAGATGTGTGTCAGTGTTGCTTCAAGGCAGCTGAGCGATTCATTTTTTTTATGTAACGAATCGATGCTGCATCGAATCGGGACTCGCTTTTCTGTTGCGAAAAAACACTTTTATTTTTGGTTATTTATTGCTATGCATGCATATTAATTACAAATTATTTATTATAATTAAAACATTATAGCAATATTCATCTCAAACGACATGCTGTAAGTCCGACGACACAGACAAAAAACCGGCCAAGTGCGAGTCGGACTCGCGCACGAAGGGTTCCTTACCATTATCTATAATAAAACCGGCCAAGTGCATGTCGAACCACGCACAATGAAGGGTTCCGTAGTTAGGATAAATGTATCCAACAAACTTAACAATGTAGTTGCAAAACATGTTCTCCCATACATTCTGTATGGGAGAACATGTTGTGTAAAGTTTTTGCAACTGCAAATTTAAGTTGGTCTATTATTACTCGATAACTTGTGGAGCCTACGTCGCGGTGATAGTTTTCCTTTCAATTTCGTTATATATACTACTGCCGTGAATTTTTTCACATATCTAAAACCAACCATTTAGCTGGCAGGGGGGGGGACACTTGACTCTAACAAAAATTAGCATTTTAATGCTTAATATTTTGCAAACGGATCCCTGAATCCAAAAATGGTTTTCACAAACTCACATTATTATTAAGCGACCTTTCCAACGATATCCCACACCATGGGATTGACGAGAGAAAAACAACCATTCCATATTTAGGTGTACCCTAAAAAAAAAATTTTTTTACAATTTTTTTACCACTTTGTCGGCTTGATTTATATGTATATCCATACCAAATTACAGCCTTCTAGTACCAACAGTCTCTGAGCTAAGCCGCAGACA
Source organism: Lithophane leautieri (assembly GCA_949152455.1). NCBI lineage: Eukaryota > Metazoa > Arthropoda > Insecta > Lepidoptera > Noctuidae > Lithophane > Lithophane leautieri. The sequence goes on along the minus strand of OX424462.1, from coordinate 6,984,325 downwards.
GACGGACGGACAGACAGACAGACGGACATGGCGAAACTATAAGGGTTCCTTGTTGACTACGGAACCCTAAAAACGGCAAAAAACACGTTTGTTGTATGGGAGCCCCCTTAAATATTTATTTTATTCTGTTTTTCAGTATTTGTTGTTATAGCAGCAACAGAAATACATCATCTGTGAAAATTTCAACTGTCTAACTATCACGGTTCATGAGATGCAGCGTGGTGACAGACGGACGGACAGCCGAGTCTTAGTAACAGGGTCCCGTTTTACCCTTTGGGAACGGAACACTAAAAAAGATGTTTCTTTAAAAAAAAAACTGTTATGCCTAACGGATACCTACGTACAATAGTATTATGCGCATTAAATTAAATATCTATATTTATACATATTATAAATTAAAGTCGCCCTCTCGTGTCTGTCTGTTCTTGTTCTATCGAAACTCCACAATGGATTTTGATGCCGTTTTCACCATCATTTAGAAAATTTATTCCATAATAAAGGATTTTAGATGTTTTGTCAAGTCGTAAAAAACTTGCGAAGCTGGTGCGGGGCGCTAGATTAGAATAATTTAAACTAGTTATTTTATTTATTTCAAACACTTTCGTTCGAAATGATGCTACTGCTTAAAGATAAGACAAGTTTTACCCTCAGACCAAATAAAAAACCGAGATGGAGCGCTGCGAACAATACAGTGAAACATGCTAAAACTACACCACCGCTCTGTGCATACACGCTCATACACTCACATTTACAACTATTTACAATGACACTACAATCAAACTACACCAAAATAAGTGCACACATGTTTACGAAACCGGCCTCACGTCACTGTTGACAGCGCTGTCTTGGTTTTTTATTTGGTCTGAGGTTGTCTAAACTCTTCGACTTTTCTTCGGCAATGCACATGGATAAAAGGCTCGTCAATCACCTCACTTTATCCTTTTTTTTTTCATTGTATTATACATAATTATAAGAATTCTAGTTTCTACTATTATGAATTAAAAAAAACAAAAGATGTCTGATTTATAATTAAATGGCTTCAAAGCTTCTCCGCCATACAATAGACAAAGATAAAGTAATAAAATTACAATAGTATTGCTATTGTAAACTTTGATGAATGACGTCGACGTCTAATACTAAATCACATTTATTTGACGCATAAATGACAAAATAAACCAGATTAGTTATAATTTATTTAATTGACCTCATAAAACATTCGCTAGATGTACCAGGAACTGACAGAAAGAAGCCTTGAACTTATTTAGTTTAGAGCAACATTAGACGAACGTTATGAGAAAACTGGCTTCTAATGATATTCATTTATGATAAATCATAATATACATAACAATGCCGGTAATCCCGGCAGAGCTAGGCAGAGGTGTACCTAAGTACACCTACATTTCGCCAGTTATGTTTAAGTCCGATGTAGGTAATAGGGGGCGAGATTATTGCCATCAACTGGGCACAAATCAAGACTCCGGGCTGCTAATGAGAAATTCCAGATGGAAAAACCCAATAACACTTCGCACTACCTGGGAATCGAAACCAGGACCTCATGCTCAGCAGTAGCGCTAGACCAACGAGGCAGGCTAGATCTAAATCATACTGTTAAGGTTGTAAGACATTATGTGAACTAGATATGCCTAGTAGTAATATAAAAAAATCTTCTAAAAACTTGTTAGCAGAAGGTAATCAGGTGATTCGATAAAAATCCTTTGTCGCTTCGCTTAATTTTTATAATAATAATTATGGATACATAATGTTAATTTTATTATACACGTTAAGCTGGCTAACATTGTAAAAAGACCTATAAATAAGTTCGTAGAATAGGTATTTTCCATGAATCCGGATTTCTACTTCGTCATTTCTAAATATGTAACTTTCGTCGATCGATTCTAATTTCGTATTTAGTTTAATCCTTTATCTCATGAATAAGTTAAAAGCGCTAGAAAAGTATAGGTACTTAAAGTTAATTTAAAACAATAATAATTTAAGTACAAGTAGTACACAAGTAAACACGCTGCAAAAAATAAACATTGCACGATTTGTACGGTTTACACGTATTCTATCAAACTATGAAGAATCAGCACGTAATTATTACGTAGGAAAGTAAAAGCTTCCGCGGGTTATTGACCTCGCAAGGTCGCGGACTCGTTAGAGGACGGGGCCCACCCCTCCCGTTCTGTTCCCTCTCCCCCGGTGTCCGTCCGCACTCAAGTACGTTCTCGTAATTGGGAAAAGCACTTTTCCGTTTCCTCGTCAAGAGATCTTTTTCTTTTTAAAGTTGTTTAATGTACGCGGATATAAATATTTTCAGCCTGCTAGCTCAGTTTTTATTGCGTACAACTGTACTTAATGGGCTTTTGAAGTGTTTAAAGAATATGCGATTAATGTTTACGATGGCAAATTGCCAATGCGAAACCTATCACAGTGATATAACTAATGCAGATCAAAAATCAACATCGTGGTCTAATTTTTGCATAATGCCAAATAGAATTATTTCTAGACAGAACTTCAATTAAAATTTTCGATCAATACATCTAGCTCTGATGTCTACAATTAGTATGTGGTGATTTCCTAATTAATTTCAAACTGTTCTAAGAAAATATGAAATCTACATTTTTTTTTTTCTTTTTTGTCCCAATTTTTTTTTTCCAATTTTGTCCCGGTTTTCCAATTTCCTATATGTGTACCTTTTCCGGTCAATCGGTCAGGAACGATTCCAAATCTTCACGCCAGCATTTATCAGGCACCCAGGAAATCAAGAAAATTAAAATTTTGAATTTATTATACCGATGAGTCAGACGGTGTGTTTCAACTCTCATAGCAACCACCCATATTCAAATGATACAAAAAAACAAGAGCAGGTATACGTTTTAAAACATATACGCTACGAAGCACTCACTGTTTTAATAGGTTCGTGAGGTCAACTGAATATTTATTTAAAAATAAACTCGTTACAGTAACGTATTTCATAATATTACTGGCTTAGGAAAAAAAGATGTATGTAACCTTTGTATTTCAAATAGGTTTTTTAATTATCATACGGTTGTGACATTTTTGGAGTATTTATTTTAAACTTGAACTTTATTACTCGTGTTCAATAAATAACACGTTTGTGTAAATAGGCTTCAAATATTCAGCAGTTTAGGAATGTGATTTTTGTTTACACAAATACTAGCATATATACTACCAATGCTAACACTCAAGGGCAAAATCCTACCAAATAAGTTTAGTGATATTTCTTTCCGTAAATTGGTTCAGAATCTTTAAGAATCTCTCATCTAGGTTCACAAGTTATCTTATAAAGAGGCTTTTGGCTATTTCGTATGTGAGTATTAAATTTTTTTACCCGACTGCCCCAATAGTAGTGTAATGTTTTTCGACAGCGTACATATGTATGTTTGTACGTATGTATGTCTTTTTCCTTGGCACGCTCTGTAGCCTAAACTGCTTGATGGATTTTAACATACGAGGTGTCGCTATGTTCGTGATTGTGGGAGAGACATAGGATGTAAAAAAAAAATATCTTCTTCAAAAAAAAAGGGAAGAGAAGGTTTTATTTAAATAAATAACAAGAATTTTGGTATCAAATAAAAGGTAGTATTGAGTTAATTCCAAATATATATAATAATAAAACTAAAAAGCTTGAAGTAAAACAAATTATTTAAAAAACAAAAAATCCGACTGTAAAAACCTATATCCGAAAAGAGAAAAAGAAGCATTGAACTTTGTTTTTTGTAAGGTATTGCAGGCGGGGACAAAAGTTACACCATATTTCAGGTTATTGGTTTGTCTAAAAATTAAATTCGTGTGACGTATTATTAATTATTATCCAACAATTTGTGCAACAGATACCGGGTATTCGTTCATAAGTATGTCGTAACTCTGTAAGTATAACTTGGCCCTTTTAGTAACCGACGATATCATTAAATATTACAGTCCCTGAACACTACCCAATATTCTTGGAATCAGAGGTCAGTTTCAAAGCCAAAGCCATCTAAATCCCTATTAATACTATGAATTGATTTAAAACACAATTTAATTTTTCTCATATGTAACGGCACTTCCGTAATCTCAAAGTGTCGGAAAAAACATTCTTGGTTCTTTAAACTTGTTTAAGTAAACCTAATATAATGTCTTAGCGCTTTTACTTTTTTAATAAACTCAACGGCAATGCGGTCTAATGCATATTTACCACAAACAATCGTAAAGTGAAACTAGGAAATACGGTGATGCCGCTTGGATGTGCTTATTTGTATTAAAGAATAATCTAGACATTGTATACATTATTAGTATTTATGACTGTTATTTCGTGGAAGTCAACGACTCAAGCTGGAATTTTGCATAATCTATACTAATATTATAAAGCTGAAGAGTTTGTTTGTTTGTTTGAACGCGCTAATCTCAGCAACTACTGGTTGGAGTTGAATAATTCTCTTTGTGTTGGATAGTCCATTTATCGAGGAAAGTTATAGGCTATATAACATCACGCTACGACCAATTGGAGCGGAACATAAATGAAAAATGTTGCAAAAATGGGAAAAAATATTCCTTTTTGAGAGTTTCCGTTGCGTGCGCTGCGTAAACGGTTTAAGTTATTTATTTATTTATTTATTTAAACTTTTCGCACTCAAAAAAGAGGTACAAAGGCGGACTTAATGCCTTAGGCATTCTCTACCAGTCAACCAAGGGTGGTGAAGAGATTAGATGGCAGGTGCTCTGACTGTAACGAACAAAGAGAAGAAAAAAAAAAATAATTAATAATATAATATTATATCATAATGCATAGATAAGACAGGTTTTACAGAATAAGAAGCTATAAACGTATGATACATTTACCTACATACTGATTCACTATATATATACCTATAATATATATATATATATACATTAATAATATACAAATTCTAGGGAGAGAGGTGTAGATATGACTCTACTCTATTTGTTCAGAAAAAAACTCTGCAATTTCCGCTTAAATGCATACCGACTGGTGGCCGTCCTGATATCAAGAGGAAGCGCATTCCAAAGAAGAATGGACTGAATGTGAAAAGAAGAATGAACGAAGTCAGAAGTATGAGAAGGACAGAGTAGGAGAAGATTGTTAGAAGAACGCAGGTTCCTAGTGTGTGAAGAACATAGATATTGGAAGTGAGACACAAGATAAGAAGGAGGAGAGGGAGAATTGAGAACGGAGTTACGGAAGTTACGCAAATATCATGTATGATGGAATTGTTCCTCTTTAAAAGTTCTAAAAAAAAGTCCGCGACAGCATATATCTATCTTTTAAGGTTGACTCACTATATATAACCTTTTTTTATGGTAATTAAATTTGTTCGAAATTAATGCATTATTTGCGAAGGAGTTTTATCAACATAATATTAATTCTTATTCAAATAAATAGTTTTAACATCAAGGGTATTTATGTAGCAGTAAAATACTTTTTAATTCATTCGAATCGGACAATTAATTTCGAAGTTATTACGAAATGCAATACGCGAACCGTTCGACGCCGGCGGCGGCGGCGGCGGCGCGCCGCTACGTTCCCTACTCTAGAGAGGATAGGATGGGCACACGGGTAGACCATGACCTGGAATAGGTCATGGGATACGTTTTATCCCTATATTCCCACGGGATGGAGACCAACGCGGGTGAAACCGCGGGGCACAGCTAGCTAATTATAAAATTCGTTCTTTTTAACCTCCGACGGAAAAAGAGGGGTGTTATAAATCTAACGTGTTTATCTGTGTATCTGTGTGTCTGTCTGTGCCATCGTAGCTGCCAAACGGCTGAACCGATTTAGATTTTTTTTTTGTTTGAAAGTTGACTTGTTCGAATGTGTTCTTAGCTATGATTCAAGAAAATTGGTTCAGCCGTTTGAAGATTATCAGCTCTTTTCTAGTTGATGAATGGAAGTGATCATCTTCCACAGGTCTAATCGATTGGAAATTTAGAATTCTGTTACTTCAATGATATGAACGAACATAGTAACCTTAAACTGATGCTGCAGCATCACCTGGAATTTGCAGGATACCCAACTCCCTGACCAACTTACAGCAGAGGTATCGTGTTTGGACTCATTGGAAAGGTCTCAAAAAATTGGTTGGTGATCAGGGTCTGATGATGGGTCTATGTAAAATAACTTTAATTTCGGAAATCGATGGCAAAAAACGAAAATTGAAAAGCAAAGCCACAGATTTCCGTTTTTTTTTTTTATGGAAGTCGATTGTTTTTTTTAATAAAAAGTTTTATATTGTTAAAAGAAAAATTGTATTGTTCCTAATGCAGACCTGGCAATAAAATAGAACACATTCAAGTATATGGAGTAACATACGATACGACGCCCCTAACAAAATTCTGCACACGTAAGAGCAGTTTTGTATTTCCGTGATTTAATTACTTACTGGTTTTATTTTTCCATTTTAAGGGTTCCGTACCCAAAGGGTAAAACGGGACCCTACTACTAAGGCTCCGCTGTCTCTGTCTGTCCGTCTGTCACCAGGATGTATTTCATGAACCGTGATAGTTAGAAAGTTGTCACAGATGATGTATTTTTGTTGCCGCTATAACAACAATAACTAAAAAACAGAATAAAATAAATATTTAAGGGGGCTCCCATACAACAAACGTGATTTTTTTGCCGTTTTTATAGATAATGGGTCGGAACTCTTCGTGCGCGAGTCCGACTCGCACTTGGCCGGTTTTTTTTATTAGTATCGATTAGGTAGGTACATAAATCGTGAAAAGGTCTGTCACAGATATTTTTATTGTTATTATAATTCTTAACATCAAAGGTCATTTTGTTTGGATGAACCGGTTAGAATCACAGAAACATCATAGGTTTGATTTCATTCGTAATAATAGCAACAGAAAACACATGCTAATGAAGTATTTGTCGAAGGACCAGTCTCAAGAGTAATATAACATTTCACAACCAACAGTTTATAAATGATTCCCATTTGAAAATCTTGTATCGCAATTAAATACTTTGACCATTCTATAGGCCCTCTTCGCCCATAATAAAGTAATACACAGCGTGTGGGTTTAATTTATAAACACTAAGTAGTCACGCATTATCTACGGTAAGCACATAAGTATATGTAATAGTAAACATGTATTCCAAGTGGTATATTATTTATCTTCGACCATTACAATAGTACCTTGACGACGCATGACATCTTTGCTATATAACTTCTGTACTTTTAATGGGGCATCGTTAAGTTGGAATTAATTATTTTATTATAAGCTTACAAACGTGGAGGTTTGAGCTCACGGTCGTCCACAGCGGATCTTTATTCTTCTTAATTTTTTGTGCTCACGTTTTTAATGCGTCTTGTGTAAACACGTCGGACCATTATCCCGTTTACAAGAGTTGCAATATTTGGACACTACTTGAATTTGTTAATGCTCACTGACCATCTCAGTACAGAATGATGATCTGCTTTGGGTGTGGCAGTTATTCGAGCAAAATTTATATTTAAAACTCTGTTTCTCTGTTCTGCTTCTGACACAACAAGTGAAAGCCCAAACAGTACCTACCGATAAGAATTTACGAGTACAATACTTAATCACCGTCACAAAAAGAAATTAAAGAGCCCTTTGTGGCCACCAATTACTGGTTATGCACGCAAGCAGAGATGCGATGTGACGCATTATACACATGGGTGAAAACGTATCGAGCGGGCTCAGGCAGAGGGGTAAACCACCTCAACATATTCCAACACTTATTTTAAATGTCATGGGGGTCAAAATCGGTTGGCAGACGGTTGCTATGATGTCGTACCCTTTTTCACTCCGAGCCGTTTGGTGCAGTAGCTCTTCTGCAGCAATGCAGCTGGCAGATGTATGCGCCGGCTCATTGTGTGTGTCTCATTTGAGGTACAAGGCCAAATCATAATGGCTTTATAATGTAAAAACGTTCGTATGATCCTTGAGGTACGCATTGATGCTTTATTTACAAACTCTGTCTGTTTCTAGGGTCATCAGCTACATGATGCTGTATAGACGTCCTAACTAGTTTTCTTTATTCGTTCAACGGTCACTCTATAGATGAGGCAGTGTCGTTAAGTTGTCGTAAATTTCTGACTGTTACAATCTCATATTGTTGCTTACGTCCATAAAGCTCTATATTTTAACCTGTACCTCCTAAGTAGTAATAGTGTTGTTCCCAAAAATTCCGGTTCGCAACGGTTCAATTATTTCTTGTTTTGTTAGTCGCCATCGTCTTTATAGTGTATTCGGTTTATTTAAGGTTTAGTTACCTAAATATAGGTAATTCTTACGTCATAAATCCGTAAGTCCACAAATGTGGATAGAACACTGTACTAAAAGTAATGGATGTCATAAGTTCATGGGTTCAAAATGTGACAGGTCATCGAGCGCGGGACACGGGTAATATCGGATAAAACGACTTGATAATCAGACAAACAGTAATATTTCACTTACTTAGTGCAATTATTGGTTATTAAAACTTTCAAATTGTGCTATATCCCTGGCATATAAAGATAAATTATGACTTACAATGTGCTTAACATGTACGAAATGGTGAAATCCAACTGTTGGTTTGAGAACGGGCTGTGCAAATACTCAAGTAGATGAAGTAATCTAAACCTGTATATGTATTAACCCTGGTCATATACATTTTAAATAACCATTTTTGGACCAGTTCCTCTTTTGTAGAAACCCGAAAAACCTACATTTCAAGAGTTTTTAACCCAAAATAGTTCTTTTTTCAAACTTAGCACCAAGATTAGGTCTCGAATCGCACCTATTATAAGATCTGTTTCAGAATTCTGGTGTAGGAATAGTCATAGCTGTTCCAATGACATTTTATCCAATGCAGTAGCTCACTAGTAGCTCACTATAAATCGAAGTCATCATTAAATTGGGCTTTTAACATTCATAATGTTCTCATAATTTATGATATGAATAAACGATAAATTATATGATTTTATGCTTCATATAAATTATGGTCTTAGTTGGAATATTTGAAATGAATTCGAAGTGTTGCAAGAACTTCCTGTTTTTTTGGATGTCCATCTTAAAGCTAAGTTAGTATAAACAAAACTAGGTTTTGCAACACAGCCTTCATCTCCGTTCCTTTCGATATTACAATCCAATTCTATAATAATAATTCGTATTTTACGTTAACACATGGATTCATGGAATTAACGCCAACTATCATTTATGTAGCAACATTTTACGGTTCATTCTGATGAGTAACGATTGAGATTATTATTGCGGATCAGCTTTTATAACACTTGTAAATGTTTATTGGAGTAGTTCAAAATCCCAATTACCCATAGAAGAGGCTGTGAATGAGTTCTGTATATTTATGTTTCTACATCATAATCCATTTTCAGATGGGTAGGTACTGAATAGAATAACTCAAAACATTGGCTAAAAGTTAAATTTCTGTCCCATTAACTAATCTTTTCGTCAAATCGGCATCCCAGTACAGAGCTTACTGAAAACCATAATGTATGTGTAACGTTGGCTATAAACTTAGTCAGACTATTCGTGCGTCTGATGTCAGCGGCTCCGTGCCGGATTTCAGAGGACAATCGCACATCCGTCAGTCTGTCACTGAGCAAGGTCTAAGCACAATCATTGTGTATGCTCGTCGGCGTGTCGTGCGAACTTAACACATTCACATTGTAATCAAAATCACTAATAACGATGCAATTCACTATAATTACCTTCTAAACAGGACTCGTGCACAAAAAATCGGACCTTCACGATTAAGCTTAGGTAACACCTTAATTATCTTAACTTAAGATTACAGAAGTAATTACAGATTAATGTCGTCGTGAGCTTTTCAGCTATACCGAAATATAAACGTTGGATAGTAAAATACACAGCCAATGGTCCTTCAAGAGTAACACGTGTTCATTTGTTTACCGACAATGTTGCCAGGCACCGGTCTTTCGAAGTTGCAAACTTGTTTTTACACTGTTAGTATCTATCCTAACAACATCCCAAAAAATCAGTACAGTGCAATTTTTTGCGACCTACGATGTTTTTAATGACTGAACTAGTTACTTGTCATTGTTGTTGTTTTGTGACAAAAGTCCTTAACAAACGATCCTGGTAAAAAGTGTAGCGTTAAAAGTTAGATACAAAACGCTAACTTTATTACATATTTTCGCATCAATTAACTAATAAATGCAGATAATTAGGATTGTCGGCTTGACAATAGGCGTGAACTGGTCGGTTGGTTAAATATAAAAATCGCATCCGGTAGCGATCCTTGGCCCAGTTGGCGCGGAGCGTGACCGACGCATCTGTGACTCTGTAAGCCGCGCGGCGCCGCCCGCAGCCGCAAACCCCACCGCGCCAGGCAGTTGCAACATCGTCTGCCAAAATCATTCTGCACATACCTAATATAGACTTAGAATAAACATATTACACTTCATGCAACAATTCTGCTCAGTATTTGAATCAATGATGAAAGAATTGACGCCATACGATCCAGTTTGTAGAAGTACAAATAAGAGTTATATAGCTGATTAGGTATGTAGGTCGCGGATGCTTTTAAATACATTTCATAGATAGCTATGTACAGTCGAACAAGCTATTTGGTATACAGGCAGATAACTTGCAACTACTTTAAACAACTTTGCGAGTGTTTTCAGTAGTCAAAATTTCTTTTAGGTCACTCTCCTCAGTCAGCTCAAAAAGTTAAATTACACACACAATCAAAACGAAATTTAGCAGTGTAGCGGAAAATGAATATATTTTATATACCAAATAGCTTGTTCGACTGTACAAACAATTTGTATACAAACGTGCCGTACTATGTATTTATACTAGTTTCATCCTTTGTGCATTTAAGCAATTGAACTTGTGGACTACCTCACAGCCAGTGATTTGCACAGCATCAAGGCCTAATTAACCCTTTTCTATCCATTTCGTAAACCAATGATTACCTAATGAAATTTTTATAACAATAACTATCAATAATAATAGCCATTCAAAGTGGATATTTCAGAATGCATTGCCTTAATGATTTCCAAGAGCTAGAATAAAATAAATAAAACAAGAACATCGTGATTGAGTAGTAAATCGATCCATATTTTATATGTTAACACCATTTAGATTAAGGCTGATCTAATTTTGGAAATATAATGTTATTCTCGTTTTTGTTGACATTATCCATATGCAGCGTGAAGTATGTCGTTTGCGTTTCTATGTTAGGAGGAAAGGTCACGATGCGTGGCCTGTTATGTTATATAATGGCGTCTTGTATTGCGATACTGACATAGCGCTTGATAATAACACAATTGCTCGTCACCTCAATGCCACGACCGTGATACACCAGTTTGATGTGTAGGTACATGACCTGTCACGCCGAGGGTCTTCGATTGTCACCTATTAACGTCGCACTAAATAGAAGCAATACAGTGTTAATTAATATTTATACGATTGACTGTCACGAGTCAGCCTTGAGTCGGATGTATATGCAACCGATATGCATCATAAAACCGTCATTCAAAATTCTTTTTTCTTTTGTTTCTAGGACCAAAAGAGTTCTTCTACCGAGGTCACAACTATTTCTACAGTGGACATGTTCCCGCCCTGGCCAACAGAAAAGTGGACTGGCTAGACGGCCGCAACATCTGTCGCGAGTACTGCATGGACCTTGTCTCCATGGAGACGCAAGAAGAGAACAATCTAATCTTCAAGCTGATCCAGCAAAGTGAGTACTTGAAGTGTTGTGAAATTCTAATAGCATCTTCGAAGTACTATGTGAAGGCGACACGTAATTGGAAGCCTTCACATTTCACTAACATCGTTAGATAATTTTTATAAATATTGTAATGGACATTGACGCTCTTAGCACATCTGCAGTATGACCCTGCGGCGTCTTTAGTGCTGTGACCTCATGAAATAATACTGAGACACGTTTTTGTCTTATTGCAGATGATGTGCCTTATATCTGGACATCGGGTCGCCTCTGTGACTTCAAGGGTTGTGAAAACCGCAAAGACCTCGAGCCCAAGAATGTGTTCGGTTGGTTCTGGTCCGCGAACCGCGAAAAGCTGTCCCCTACCAACCAGGTTCGTAACAAATTACTTTTCTCTCAATTTTTTTGTATTATCAGGAGATGGGCGTTGAGTGTTTTCATAGATCGGTACAATGACCTATGGTAAGATGAAACTAGGTCATCTCACTTGGCAAGCGGATTAAAAATCGCGGCCTACGCACTTGTAAAGATTCTGCTGTTTCTTTTCACGTAACGCATGGTCGTGGACTAAAAAAAGTTGGCCTGTCCTATTCTTTCCAAAGAAAATTACGAAAAGTACGTATTTGTTTACATTGTTGTAAGAACTCGTAAAGTTCCTTTGTTTTGGTCGGAACTAATGCGTTACATATGTCCGTCAATGAAAAGGGGAAATTCCCCATTACCGTCACGTACTTATTTACTGAATCATAAACTTTCGAAGACACACCTGTGCGTACAATTCGTGCCTTGTTGTGTGAAAGTTGAGTTATTACGCATTTTCGAACACTGAAGTATTTCTATTACGTTATAACACTTAAATGCATAGTGTTTAAGTTCAGCACTTGCTTGCGTTGGGTTTTATGTTAGTGTTAACCTAAATAACTCATTCGCAATACTATCAAGGATTAACAACTTCTGGGCGGAAATTCTTCGTAATAAATTCATAATTTATTTTCAAAATGTTCCGACAAATCTACTAATAAGTAAGAAGACACTGCTGCAATTTTATGACATGCATTTACAACGAAAATATAATCAAATGACCTTCCTTTCCAGATCCCCAACGGCTGGGGCTACAACCCTTGGTCTCAGACCGGCCACAAGAAGCTGCGTCAGCCCGATAACGCTGAGTTTGACATCAACGCCACCGCAGAGTCCTGCCTCAGCGTCCTTAACAACGTGTACAACGATGGCATCGCGTGGCACGACGTCGCCTGCTACCACGAGAAGCCCGTCGTCTGCGAGGACTCAGACGAACTCCTCAACTACATCGCCAGCACCAACCCCGGCCTCCGTCTGTGATCCTCCTAATTTTAGATACTACCAAACATTACAGTGATCATACTCAAATTTTACATCAGGATGTCGGGTTAAACGATGTCCCGATGTCACTAGCAATAAAAATGCTAGTATTCTTTCAAACGAATTTAAGATTTACGTAGATATAGTTCGGTTCTAACAAGCTACACTCCATAGAGGTTGCACATCGTACTACATCGTATTTATTAAGCACCAGCACATTTAAGGACTTGCCATAACTCCTACATTCGGGATCTCCCCACACTGCCCGCATTCTGTCGTACAAACTCTGTACAGTATCGTAATTTAAGACTTAAGTAAGTTTATTTTACCTAAGGGAATTTCTATTTGTACATAAAAATAAAAAATAAAAAAATTCAAGAGTGGTTTTATTTTTCTGAAAAGATAAAAAATAGATCGTACAACAGAGAAACCTCTGAAATATTCTCCAATAGATAGTGTTCACTAAAAAGTCAGTAGCCACATTATCTCTGATATTGACCGCAAAGCCAGGGGTCTACTCCCAAGCGATAGATCCGAAGTATCGGCCGAATAATTGGACATTTCCTACTACGAACTTCATTCTATTTCGTTCGGTCGGTTCGGATTCGACCGAACTTCATTTTGATGTTTGTTATATCGTACAGTATCATGCTAAACAAATAAAGAGCAACCTGTGCAACAATGTTGCAGCAAAGTGGTTGTGCTAGAGACGTTTCGTCTTTTAAATATAATGTGGTGTTGCTAACAACATATTGATAAGCTGCCGGTCTAGCCATGTGCGTATAATTAGGCAGGTACGTGAAGGTAGTAGGTACCTTTATTTAAGAAAACAATGATAGAATCGTTTTCGAAACAAAAAAGAAAGATTTAAGCCAGATTTACACAGCGTGATTCAGTTGCCAGTGGCATACCGTTAGTTGAAAGAACAATAAAAGTTTCACCGTCTAAACATTGTTTAGACTAGACGAAGTCATTCACAGTTGCTTAAATTTTATTGTAGCCCACTGGCAAGAAACTTGCATCCCGTAAATGGGGTTCCACAAGATGGTCTAAGAGATTGTCACTATTATTCATCCATCATTCAAAGTATATTGCTGTAGCAAAAGTATAAATATGCAAACAGATAGTACAAATAACATCAATCAATGTCAATACATGAGGTATACCTGCAACTTATGTCAGTATTACAGCAACCTTTACTGAGAATATTCCCGACAGGCGTACCAATATTCAGCTGTAAAGCGGAAGCCTGAATAATTTTCAGGAGCTCTGACATATTTCGCTTCCTCTAGGAATATCTAGAGAAACCGCAGGCTTTAAGAGTCTATAATACCTCAAATTGAATGATGCATGATCTTCCGTTATATCGAAAATAGTGCAGCATTAATCTTGAAATAAATTATAGTAAAGTGTTAAGTACTTACTATGTTTGACGAAAACACGATTCCATAAAACTTTCTCTGTAGATAAAAATTCCAAAGTTACCTCCAAACAGAAAAATAAACCGCTAGTAAGTATTTAAAAAAATTAGATCATGAAACTTTGCTTATATATTAACTGAACTAACTATAAAGCAGATACTACTTATGTTTTTTTTAATTTTATGTTACCATTATTTTCGCCGTAAAAATAAACTACCTAAACTATTGGCGCCTTGGAGCCTTCTCCCTGCCGCTCAATCTCGCTCTCACTCAGTCCTTGAGAAGTATCGTATTCGTGCTAAGGTAATATAGACTCTTAAAGCAAAACCTATGCAGGCAAAGTTTATGGCTGCATTTTCATGACCAAGCTTTTGACAATGACTGCTGAACGAGATTCCAGTCTGACTATCTAAGTTACAAATGAATATTTAGCTTTTTCACTCACTTCCATTTATCCCAATTGAGAATGATTGAAAATTGCACACATGAATTAGCCATCAGACCTTGTCGCTATGATCGGTATGTTTAGTTCTGATGATATTTATTTTATTTATTTCTAAAACACTTCACCTATTACATTTTGGTTTTAGCCTCACAACGAAAACCTCTCAGGGTTTATCTGTGGGTGGCGAGCCGTTCAAATAAATTTTACAGCAATGTTACTTACATACTACAGTATACAATACTTTTTGGAATAATGATATTAATTGTGGGTACATTAATACATACATACATTAGGAGAAATTTTGTGTAAGGAAACGCTTGGATTTGTACTTATAACTTTTCGAATTCTCCTTGTATAACGTTTGTAAGTCTTCTGGCAGTTTATTAAGGAAAAATGGTATTAAATATTCTGCAACCCTCATCCCGTACACATTATTGAATTTTGGTAGGATATATTTATTTTTAAGAGATATCGTTCTCAGAAAATCGGGTCTGTAACAGTATAGTACCTATTATGCATAATCAGCCTGTAATGTACCCACTGCTGGGACACAGGCCTCCTCTCAGTGAGCAGGGTGTCAGGGAGTGGGCCGTAAATCCACCACGCGGACCCAGTGCGGGTTGGTAGATGTGACATGTCTTCGAATTTTTGGTTCTTTCTAGGACATGCAGGTTTCCTCACGATGTTTTCCTTCATCGTTTTGAGAGCAGTGGTGATGTACACTTACACTAAGTAAAGCGCCTGTCAGGGTTCGAAACTACAACCTACAACTCGTAAGTCGCTGCCGTTCCTACTGGCTCTCCTATTATGGTATCTATAAATGATGAAACTTGAACGTTATATACTAAGTTTTACTTTAAAAGAACTATCTACTTACTTACTTATATGTAATTGTACTTAATATCGATTTTATTTTAAAGAATTATATAATAGTAGTTTTCAAAGTATATGTCCTCGTGGAAAAGATTTTTCAGATGGATAGAAGTCTATCTACAGTAGTTGCTTTAAACGAGGTGTTGACCTACTTTTTCCCGTGGATTGATAATATCGAAGATTATAGATGTTATGTACATTTTACAGGATACTTATGCAAGGTACTAGGAGGTGCTCTACAACGACAATCAAGCCCCGTCCACTGGTAATATTGACCGTTCCCCATGAACGCCCAAGCGTTTAACTCTCCCATCGAGACATAATAGATTTTTTATTGATAACGACTTCTAAAAGCAAATAGACAGTTGGCCGCTTATCGATTTGTAAGGGTTAATACAGTTCATGAGCATTGCCATTAAGGTAACCTTAGGTACTATTTGACTTCTACAAAAACATATACGACACAGACACACAAAGAGAACAATCTTTAGGAAAGGAAATTTTTCGGAAGCCGATTGTTTTTTTTTTTTTTTGTAAAAAGTTTTTTTTTTCATTTTTTTGTTGTGGTAAGTACTACCCCACACAAATTCGAATACCACTACCTATAAATAACAGTGACGGAGTCACTTAAAACATCGTCTACATAGACTAAGTGGGAAAAATACGTACGTTATTGAAGCTAACTCAAAAACTACGCTAGCAAATTTAATAAAATTTATACGGGACCACCTCTGAAGCATGACCTACGAAACAAAACAACAATCATCAAAATCGATTCATAACTGGCGGAGACATCACGTAACAGACAAAAAAAACGTACAGACGAATTGAGAACTAGAATAGACTGATATCGAAGCATGCATTATGTAAGTAGGTACTTTATAGCGACATATATATCAACGTAAGTAGTAACATATGCGAGGGGCATATATGTTACCGCCTCATAATTACAGGCATCGTTTTAAAAGAACAAGTTCGATCCTATGTTGCATGCCAGTCCATGGCGAAACATGTAAGATCACAACTTAACCATGTTTTAAAGCAAATAAATATATTCTATTCTATTCTATTTAATATTTTACAGCAAGTGAATCAAGTAGAGAAAATCTTACCTACGAGTTATAATAAAATTATTAAGCGCACTTGCATGTTCGAGTTCAGCTGTCTGAACAGATGGTGTGTGCTGACCTGAGCAGTTCCTTCATCCAACAGCTATCTGCATCACAAAATCTCTGCATCCAACAAGCTTTACAAGTAATCCTCATGCAAAGAAGTTTGGTTTCCTGCAAAGAAAGGACTTGTCGAAATTCTACCCCCCAAGAGGTTAATAACGGGTTAAAACGTTAAAGTTTCATGCGAACGAAAACTTGCGAAAACCAGCAAGTTGTGGGACACAGGAGGGAAAGAGTTTATATAGTTTACATCTGCAATTTTGCGTATTATCCAGTTACTGGGTTGTGGAAGTCAGATAAGCAATCGCTCCATGTAAAATACTGGTATTCAGCTGGGTCCGGTTAGACTGGAAGCCGACCCGAACATAGTTGGGAAAAGGCTAGGCAGATGATGATCTACAATTTTGTGGTTTTAATTTTTTTTTGTTTTTGTTTTGCTAATTAATCCCTTTCATTTGATACCCAACATGGTAACATTAAAGTTAGTAGACTAGTTAGTTTGTTAGGCTTTACGTCCTCTAAAGGGCGCCATAAAGCCTATGAACAGCGGACGATCAAGACGCTACCAAAGATACCTCATTTGTCAAATTCTACCAATTTTTCCAATTTTTCTATTTCTGATGAGTAGTTTAGAAGTTATGAGGGAACACATGAACATACATACCGGTCAAAATCATAACCCTCCTTTTTGCTTCGCCGTAGTCGGGTAAAAATATATCATGTGTCTACTATAGGTATATATTCGTTGAGGCAGAGGTACCTACCATGAGGTACAATACCTCGAAATATGTCACAGTGGGAAACAATATTAACCACCCTGTAGCAGCCCGTAGGCGCCCGTAGCACCCTTGTAACTCGTAGCGTCGTAGGCTTATTAGCGGAGGCATTTTTAACAAGATAATGTACTACAACCACCGCCAAAAATTGCCATCCATTACATTGGGTATGATATGCTACTAGATGAACCGACGACCTTAAAAAGGTGGCTGGGATAGACTGGATGCGGAAGGCGGAGGACAGCGTGTTGTGGCGCTGCCTGGGAGATTCCTACGTCCAGCTGTGATAGGCTGAGTTGATTGATTGACATTGAGTATGTAAACTACAGTATTTATATACGATTCTAGTATTTGTTAAACCAAGTCGAGCTCATTTACAGGCATTACAACTCCGGCTGTAGCTTGCAAACCAAATAAATAACAAAACATTGCATACATTTTGCAGAATACTCCATTCAACTTCCCATAGGATATGATGTGCAGATTGTTCGTATTCACGCGGCGTTTCACTTCCGTACATGTGGTGATATAAGAAACTTGTAGAAAAAGTTCCACACATGTTTACGAAACCGGCCTCACGTCACTGTTGACAGCGCTCTGTCTTGGTTTTTTATTTAGTCTGAGGTATACCCATACCAAATTACAGCTTTCTAGCACTAAGATTCTCTGAGCTAAGCGCGGACAGACATACGGACAGACAGACAGACAGACGGACATGGCGAAACTATAAGGGTTCCTTGTTGACTACAAAACCCTAAAAAGATGAAATGAGAATGAAAAGAAGTGCAAGAGAATGAAACTAGACGCGTTGAGTTACCAGCTGCTTCTGGTGCTACGGATGACGACAGAGGATTTCGCCAACATAAGTAAGTAGGATTCCTTTAGATTTGCGACAATTTCTTTCTGTAAGTAGGTACTGTCAAGCTAGCAAGCAAGCACCAGAAGCGGATTTTGGATTTGTACCTATACGAACCGGCAAAAAAAAAACCTACTAAAAAATATATCTATAAATGTCGGAGCACTGATGATGTATCTACATATTTTGGACCTAAAATATACCTAGGTACTCAAGTTTGCAATATTAATGACCCGGGGCTTTTACGGAGTTTAAACTGATACATGATCCAGCAATCGCAGGTGATGTATATAATGCCGACTAATGCCCCATTACGGTATTACCATGAAGAACGTCGGTGGATGTATCGATGGACGGTAAAGTGACCACTGAAAGTACATTGGCTCAGCTTTTATACTAGTGCTGACATCTCACGAGCGTAGTTAGAACTTCTCAGTCCACACCAACGCTATGCTGCTTCTAACAACATAGATGGCGCTGCATGCTCGTAAATAAACATTTATAAATAAACAGATGTTTATACCTACCTACTCTCGTGCATGCCAACGTAGATCATTGTTTAGATAAGTGATTGCTAATTTGAATCCCCGAAGTAATCAAACGTAGAATTTATTAAGAAAGAACTAAAAATATGACTGTTCATTATATTAATTCATGGAAATGTCGTGAAACTATGCATTTTCCATTTAGTTTCAGTGCTAAGCATAATGCTGTTTGTACATGTACGTATGTATAACCTCAGGTAGCGTAAACAAGTGGATGCTTGACATTGTTTTCTTTGATGCTAATGATATTATCTACAGTACCTGTAGGTAGATGCAGTAGGTGCCTAATAACTTCATTGTATGCTGCTTTTTTTTATTCTCACTTTTCCCCTTCAAGTAGTTATTAAGATTCCTAAAATTCGTACCTGTCGGAGGAGGGGGGGGGGGGGGGCGGGAGTGGCGTAGAATTTTAAGGAACAATTTTTAAATGCTCCATTTGTACTTCTATACGAAATTACGCATGAAACCGAAAGAAATAATAGGCGAATTATTATTTAGGTTTCGTAGCCCTTCGTAGCACGGGTCTACGCTTAGCTCTACGAAAAATATTTGCTACGTCACTTTTTTTTTAAATGATATAATGTACTTTTTAAAACAATGGATTTTGAGTTCAGTATATTTCATTACCTAGTCGTGGGGATTGGCAACTTTTCCCGTCCCTTTTACAATTTAATAAATAACATTAAAGTGGTTTAGCTTTAAATTATATACGATTGGTCGGTTACGTATCTCTGCAGTCATTGTAAAGTATAATGGGCGTGAAGACTATTTATTTACGTTTTCAGCGACTTTGTCGCTGAACTGTTTGTCAGTACAGCGCTGCGGCGTGAATAATGCTAATGAAACAATACAGATTGTGAATATTATGTAATATAGTTACTAGTTAGCTGTCTCTGTAAAAACGGCCGGAAAAATATATTTCAGTTTTATCTTCGCATGAAACAGCAGACTTTTTTTTTACTTCTTGCAGGTACCTAGCTGCTTTGTACCAACTCGCACTGGTGGATTACGGCCCACTCCCTCGCGGAGAGAGAAGGCCTGTGTCCCAGCAGTGGGATATAGAGGCTGATTATACTACTTGTTGCAGCCAACAGCGTTTGTGCTCCGATCCGCCTTCGGCGAAACATATTGTGCTAAAGTAAAGCCTTGTAGTGCTTATTTTTTGAGTGGCTGTGTTGCGATTTTGTATTGTTATCATAGATTTCTCGGGATTCGGATCTGGTTGCAGTGCTATGAACGCTCTTACGGATTGGGTTGTATCACCTGTCACACCTCCGGTGCCGGCGCCGACGAGAAAGCAACTACCTATCAACGATTTTCTCGGACAAGAAATGTATAAAAGATTCTAGGTCCCGTATAAATAAAAGTGATACATGTATTTATAGTTGATCTTGATAGCTTCACACTGCCGGCCGGAGAGTACTCGTTTGTCGCAGTGACAAAAGCTATCAAGAGAATACTATGTACTCGCTCAGCAACACTCACTCTTGGCAGGCAGAACACTCGCAGAGAGGCCCACGCTTGGTACATACGCGTACCAGCGAGTAATCGCTCGTCACCATCGCGCAGTCACTGCTTGTTGCTCGACATCACGTTTTTAGCGCAACTCGCTTCACGTTAACCGCCGGCGGTGGGACAGGTCCCTTATAGTTGCCACTTGAATTATTTCGCCGGTACTGGAGATTAAAAAAAAACATTTTATTTTTATAGTTAGACTATGTGTAGGGTACCTACTCCACGTGATCCCTGGCAAAAAAAGCAGGTCACTTCTTTTTGAAGGTATCGTTAAAGGCAACTATTGACTATAGGGACCCGACCAAACTATGTTCTTTCTGGATGTTTAGTTGTGGGTGCGGGGCGGCTGGGCATATTTGCAGTAATTATCTTATGTTATCTTCTTCGTCGTGATAATGGTATGACACTGAATTAGATTTCGTTGGCCCAAAACTTTGCCACTTCCACGGCATCGGCGGCGGCAGCGCAGGGGTCTCATGGCTGCATTTTTTGGGGCACAGAAGGCAGGATCATAGTTTGCACGGTTTGCACCACAGCTCCACATCCATACCCTGCTGCCGTACCCTCGAGGTAGCCCCACTTTACGAGTTTATAAGTAAATCTTCCCACTTGGGTTCGGAGGCGGTTCGGTTCTTCTAAGTGAGCCACGGAAGGTTGTAGCTTGCGGGAAGGCTCGCTTAATGGTGGGCACTGAACGAGTGGAATCCGTCTTAATGTTATCATTAGTAACATTGAGAAGGATCTAGAAAATTACCAGTCATTTAAAAGTAATCGCTCTACAAAAGGAAACGAATACCCTTCGGTCCAAGAAAATTAAATAACAATTTCCTATCGCAATGTCCATTACTTTTATCAGCGAACTGTGAGTATCAGATGTTATAGAATTATATAAATAAACGTTATAGACAACTCTCGATTGAGCGATTATTTGCGTCGTAATTATTTGTAGGCGTGACACGTGTAGCAGCTTAGCTTTCTTTGTTCAAGTATAGTGATGCCGAGATCTATAAACGTTACTCAGCACGTGCTTTGAAATAGACATGTTCTCGTCAACATCTTGCACATTTAGTTTGATAGTTGTGCGAAAGTGACAGGCTTAGCCAAAGTACGGGCTAAGGATCTAAGCACATAACCGCGTCGCCTAGATCGGCGTCGCGTGTCATGGTATATGCTGGCACTTCACTTGGCGTATTTGTCAAAATATTCGCGTTACATGCGTGATACAAAATATGCCTTTTACATTTTGAAATACCTAAATTTAAATTTGTATTAATGAAATAACACGAATATTTGCGCAAATACGCAAAGTGAAGTGCCAGCAATAGAGAGTGAACCATGACAACGCTCATTAGCGCGTTGCGTTGCGGCGCGGCGCCGCAGCAAACGCGGTTATGTGCATAGGCACTAAGTAACGTTTAAAGATATCGGTAGCAGTACCTACCTTGAACCTAGCCACTAAACATTACGCCACTGATTTACGAGTGTTGATGGCAGACGTGTTAAGCTGATTTAATTTTTCAATTCCAAATTATACTCAGATATAAGTAAGTTGTTTTTATTCAATTGTTTTATGAATGCCGAATACCTATACTCAACCTAATTTTTGGGTTCTGTACCCAGAGGGTAAAACGGGGCCCTATTACTAAGGCTCCGCTGTCTGTCTGTCTATCCGTCTGTCACCAGGCTGTTTCTCATGAACCGTGATAGTTAGACAGTTGAATTTTTTACAGATGATGTATTTCTGTTGCCGCTATAACAAAAAATACAAAAAAACAGAATAAAATAAATATTTAAGGGTGGCTCCCATACAACAAACGTGATTTTTTTTCTCGTTTTTGCTTTATTTTGATAACGGCAACAGGTAGACGCTTGAAATATTCACAGAATATTTAGTTATATGTTCACTTTAAAAATAAATAATTAAATTAAAATAAAACAAATATTTAAGGGGGGCTCCCATACAACAAACGTGATTTTTTTTCCTTTTTATAGATAATGGTACGGAACCCTTCGTGCGCGAGTCCGACTCGCACTTGGCCGGTTTTTTCAACCCGTCGCTCTCTTAACCCTCGCGCTTTAGTTTACGACGAAATTAAGTGCTGCTTGAATATTCGGTCTTTTTTAAATTATTGCATTGTATTTCAAAAAAAGATTCTAATTAATAATCAATAGCTGACAAATTAAATCTATCTGTAAAACCTTTGGAATCGAACTCGCTCAATGGCGCGCCGTGCCCTTAGATACCTACTGCCACTGAACCAACGGGGGATCAAGCGTGGGAAAGGTTTTAACGAACATGAACCATGGACATTGGGCGTGTCCGGACTTATTTTGTCGAGGGTAAAATATGTATAACTTTTAGATATCGAACATTGTTTTTCCCCGACTGCGCGACTGTTATTTGTCTTTGTGTGGAACTCATTCTAACGGCTGGATGGGTTTTGATTCGTCTATCGACTCGACCATGGTTATAGGCTAGATTCGTTTGTAGATTTTAAAGACGTAAATTGTATGTAATTTCTTGGAAAAACCGACGATTCCAAAAACTTATTACACTAAAAGATTGAAAATAGTTTTTTGTTGCAGTCGTGTTTATTCTTTGATAATTTCGTAAGTCGGTGGCAAAAACCAAAAATACAAAACCAAAGACACCGACTTTTGTTTAAATAAATTTTTTTTTTTTATTTTTTTTTATTTTAGTAGTTTTAAGTTGCTATTTCAATAGTTACGTAAATCCAAGCTTAAACTGGTGTTTTAAAAGGAAATGAAAAACATGGCTTCACGTTTGCCTTGAAGGGATAGGCAGGGGTGTTTGAGTACAGCCACATTTTGTTATTATTTATTTAATTAGTTATTTATTTATTTAACAACACAACATATCATTGCAGGATATCCCAAGGCGACAAAATGATTCTTAACATACAAAAAAAAAAAAAAAAACAGTAGTAGCTTTAGGGTTACTCTTGCGAATTCGTTCAATTAACAGGAAAAAAAGGCATTGTCAACCCTCTCAGCGTCTTCAAATTCAAGCTCAAAGTATTTATTTCAATTAAACCATTTACAGGCACTTTTGAATAGTCAAAGGAGTCGGTCATTCAGAAAGATGAAGCTAGTTGCCCATTCCAAAGTGTAGTAGGTTCCAATGGGATTCATTGGGTTATGTCTATGTCCCTCTCGCATGGCAAAGGGGCGAGCCTATGCTAATCCAGGCAATGAAAGATGATATTATTAGAGTTATTTCTATTCCTGAGAATTATCGATCGTTACTGGTTAAAACTTTTTTTTATTTCCACCAGTATTGTAGTAGCAAAAATACCTTATAAGTAGTTAATTATTATAGAGAAGTATTTGTGAGTTTGTATGTAGGGGGTAATCTTCGAAACTACTGATCCGATTCTGAAAATTCTTTCAGTAATGCGACGCTACAGTATTGCTGAGTGGCACAGGATAACAAAATTTTACGCGGACGAAGTCGCGTGCAGGTGTAAGTGCTATATGTAACTAGTTTTGAAGGTGTTATTAGCATCCGACAATTTACCAAAGCTATCATTAGTAACTATGACGTTCCGTTAACGTATATAGGAACCGCCATAATAAATTCAGTTTTAAATCAGTAGTGTACAGGTAGAGGTCGCGAATTGACCTCATTATGGTCTCGCGGTGGCCTCGCACCCACGGGACGAAAGGGCGAGGCCTTCCCTTATCCGGCACCACACGACACGAATCTCTAACAACACTTAAGAGTACTTAATCACTACTTATTAGTAAATAAGGTACCTACACGTAATCTATAGGAATTATATTATCAATTAGCAACCATATACTCCTTGCTTGAATTCTATGGTGACTAAATTCTATGGCCTGTTTCAACACTTCCGTATCAGTTCCGGTTACCCTATCTGTCGGATAATTTCATATGAATTTGTTTAGTTTTTGGCAGATATCTGGTAGATAGTAGTGGATATGGATAAACTCCTACATGCTTTAAAATTTGCACGTAAAATTGATTGGTGATAATTGGCTATTAATTAATAAATAAAACACTGTTAAGAGGTTTATAATAATGCGTGTAGATTAAGCTGAGTATAGAATTGAAATAAGATAAAATGGTCAGATGTCTAATTATTTAATCTTCTTTCTGGTGTTGCTCTATAATCTCATACCTACCTAAGTATCTATCTGCCTTATTCGGAACCGACCCGTATGTAATCGTACTTTTCTTATTGAAAATCGGTAGTGAACTAGTGACACCACTATCAACAACAGATTAGTAGGTACATATAATATGCCTATTTACTTAATGACAAGTAAGAAAAGAGTTTGTAAGACTCTTCATTTATCCAAAAACGAGGAAAACCCAATGCTTGCCAATGAAACCATTTTGAACATTCATCTTGTTCTTAAAGGTTACAAGTACTTACAACACACGTATAGCTGCTACCCGATAACTGTATATGTAGGTATGTAAACACAAATGCATACGTGTCAACAACCACTCCTGCCATTGTCTTTGTTGAAATTAGTGTATGAATTCTATCATAATTAAATCATTCAACACGCTCAACATCACCTGTTAAACAGTTTATGTTCGAGACTACCATCCACCATGAAAGTTATCGTGAGCCGTTATGGGACCGACACACCTTCAGGCGAAAACGGAATCTTGTCGACAACACGCCAACTCCGCCTAAGGTACCTACCCTTTGTTTTTGTGTCAATTAGAATATTATAAGCAGACATAATGTAATGAGAATCGTCGACCGCTATGGTCGGTGTTCAGTGGTTATAGCTATACGATGAAACATAGGTCGGTCGGTGCGGCGGTGCGGCGGTGTGGCTAGTCGGGCGCGAGGGTCACGCAGAGGTGACAGCGAGTTGCGTGCGTGCGAGATATGGGGAGGCGTCAGGCAGCTCTGCTGATGTCAGTGGAAGCGACGAGCGGCGGCGCTCCCGACGACGGCGCGGCGGCGGGCGCACGGTGCAGCGGCGCGGGGCGCGGGGGGCGTGCTGCCGGCGCCGCGGCTGCTGCCGGCCGCCAGTCCGCCGCGCGCCTCCGACACGAGTGCTTCGAGCGCGACAACACACGCCTCCGCCTCACGCAGGTACGTACGTCGCACGTGACTTTCATAACTTCTTTCGCTTCCTCCGAGCGCCGCGCCGGAGGCCGCTGTAGGACCCGCTCCTGGCTATTTTGAATGTTACCTGTCGCCGGATGACTAGAAATAGCCGGTGGTCGGCCACACCGGCATCGGCCACAACTTGGCGGCCTCGAAGCGGCGCCAGGGGCGCGATGACCCGTCGTGTTTGCCAAACGAGAATCCCTAAATACTTGCCGGTCATCGCTTCTGCGGCTTTTATCAGTGTTACATATTTATTATTTGCCGGCGGTGCGGTGAGGTCAGCGAGCGCGCGCGGCGTTGTGCGCCTTATCGCGTGGGCCGTAGGGTCGTAGAGCGTGGCCGCCGCTGCCGGCGACGCGGACGCGCCTGGCCTCGGTTTCTGCTCTGTCTTTGCCCTGCTCTTGCGCCGTTCTTAATACCTATTGATACCTTCGTACTCATAAGTCGAAGCACAAACAATAACCAACTTTACCGCAAACTGCGTTGATTCTAACTACCGGGAACTAACTTCTGTTTGTTTGTTATTGTTTACCATCGACTACACTCAACAGTTGTTGAGATACTTTTTAAGTAGATAGGTAGGTAGATACTTTTCAATTAGACGCTTTACTACTGGTTTGGCTTCATTACTTATAACGACTTACAATTTACAACTATTTATCTATAGCCGTAATGACCGCTCAGATGTTAATTGTTTGTACACAACGCTAACTGATAAATTAGATACCTACGCGTAGGTACCGGTGCTACTGCTGACCTGTCGTGCAAACTCACGTTCACAACAACCGAGCACTGCCTAGATCCAACTGTTTGCTTCGATGAGAAACCACAAGTATTGAAACAAACGGAAACTAGAGGTGGATCTACTGACAATGACGTCATGTGGTAACGCGATGATGTCGAGTACCTAGCTTATATAAAACGTACCTATATAACTGAATCAATGTTGTTGAATTAAGTTCAGGTCTTATATGGGTCACTCATTACAAGTGGTAGGTAGTTACTTTAGTATTAGGATTCTATAGGTATTTCTGTAAGATTTCAGTCTTTGTTATTGTTTACGCAGCGCGCGGGCGAGCACACGTGTCACTCAAATCGTAAGCGGCCAGAAATTAAGTGCTAGTTGTATTCTTTAATCGCTAAATCAGGCGCGGCATATGAAATATTCGTGAAATGTGCGCGGGTTGCCCACTGACGAGGGATCCGGTACTCGCCGGTGTTGTCTTCAGCAGCAGTACACTGTGCGTGTAACACTTAAAACGGCATGCAGACTTCGCCCTTAAAGTTGGCAACGTATGGCCCAGTATTCCGTGGCGATGTGTCACCACTTATTACGCCCTAGACGCATCGCTCAAAATGTTCTCGACCTCGCACTATCCGGCTTCATGCGATGTTCGCCTTTAAAGCTTTTGCTTGTAGGGGCTATAATGTTGTGCGCGTGTTCAGGCGTGAACAACGTTTTGTAGCTGCTGTAAGGTCGAGATCCCCGACGCACAAGAGAGTGAAAGTTGGGAGGGTGGGTGAGAGCCGGGGTGGCTCCCTGCAGGAGTAGTCGACCCGGGACTTCCAACTAGGATTTGCTAAATCTGCTTCTTTTACGCCGGGACTGACGAAAAAGCAACTTACCGTTTTTAAAT
This sequence comes from Lithophane leautieri, assembly GCA_949152455.1. Classification (NCBI taxonomy): domain Eukaryota; kingdom Metazoa; phylum Arthropoda; class Insecta; order Lepidoptera; family Noctuidae; genus Lithophane; species Lithophane leautieri. Next base: position 6,956,938 of record OX424462.1, on the reverse strand, counting down.
TGGACTTTAATTGCCGTAATTAGAGATAGGACTTCCGAAGAGTAGGCTACCGATGGATGTTTAGATGTCACGCAGATTCAAACTTCCAAACACTACGTAGGTAACTAATACGTAACAAGTAGGTAAATACCTGCCTAGGTAGGTACCTACTGAAAAAGTGCTGAGAAGTAAATATACATACCCATTGAATCAGGTGTCATTGTCGCCACTTCATTCCCGGTAGTTAAGTCATCGCCGCTTTTAACAGCAAAGCCCTCAAGTTCAAGAAACAAATTAGTGTTCATATAACTGTACCTACATATCCAGATAGTTGGTATACATGCCTACTTTGTTTAATGTTTCATATCAGTGCACACAAGCTCTCGTTGGTATGGGCATACCTACTCGGTACTAACGCCCCTGACTCGCCGAACGGTAAACGAAGAACACGTGGCATATAAGTTATACATACATAACTACTACATAACACTTATAACCTACCTGGCTTAATATTCGTATGTAGTCAGTTTGGGACCCAGTTTTATAACGTCAGATCCTGTTTTATGAAAAATGTCTACAGGATATTTTTATTTACGTTAGTTTCAATGACTGAAATTACTGATCTGAATTACCATACTGCACCCTATTCACTTAATACACGTTCAATCAGAATCTGAATCGGTTTGAAACAAATTTCTAATCCATTGCGTTCGAAAAAAAATCTCAACAACGTAAATAACGCAATGAATGCTCTTGAGCTGTCAAAATGAAACGGATTAGTCTTAATCGGTTTTGAAAATTAGATAACACGTCCAATATTAGTTGTTAAAATTGACAAAAAAAAGCCGCACTATATAAGAGGATATAGATAATTTTTAGCACAGACCATATCAACGTGTTTAGTCATTTTTTACACCAAACAGCAGAACAATGTAATAGATACTGGATTACCCTTAGTAACACCCGGAATCACAATCTCTGTCATTTTGACAATACGACATCCATTGATTCATTTTTTTTTTAAATGCGTCTGTTTGACCACAAAATTAACGCAATGGATGTTGTTAAAAATGTCAAAATTAATAGTATTTCCATCGCTAGTGTGTTATGCAATTAGGACACGGTTGAGATGGATGGCAGGGTCACGTGTGTTTCTGAATTGCAGTGACTTGGATCATTCGATCTGTGAAGTGAAGCTGCGCACGTCTTGGGTGTTCCATGCATGACTGACCCTGAAATTGAGTCTGTCGACAACCGAATCTCTCAACTTCATAACGCATTTACTTTACGGGTCTATGATTGTCCATCCAGGTCAAAGGTCTCTTCACATTCAAAGAAAGTTTGATTAATCACCACGCTTGCTTAGGGAGGGTCGAGGATTCCCAATTTGACAGTCCTCAAATCATTTAAGTAAATAGAAATAGGTAACAATGTTTACTCTATGTACTGGCCTTTTATAGACCCAGTCCCACCCACTGCAGGGCAAAAGCAAAAGCTCTTCTCGTATATAGACGGAACATTAATCACCACCGATGCTAACTGCGCGTGGGCGATTTACACGCAACAGTTTCCATTATAGTAATGGAATTGGAAGCGAGACGCTCATTCTTTTTCTTAAATTAAAAATAAGTTCAAAAATAACGTAAGTTACTCCTTATAACATCAGCTATCTGCCAGTGAAAGTCCCGTTTAAATCGGTCCAGCCGTTTCGGAGATTAGCCGCAACAAACAGACAGGGAGAGAGACAATTTTTTTTTAATATGTACCGTAACTACTTTCATTGTCGTTTAATAAAAAGCTGTTATTTTGACACTACAAACAGACACTTAAATTTTATTTATTTGTAGAGACCACACAAATTTAGTATCGTGTAGGAAATATCGTAAAACTGTGGAAATAAGGATAATATTCTACTGAAACGCGTGCATTGTTAACTATATGATAATTAAAACATCATCAAACGCCACGAGACTCGTGTTTGTGATTTGTGCCAATTGTTGGACGTTTATCTCTTATGAGTTTGAAATGTAATCTGTACACAGCTCTAAAAGCGGCCGTCATCGCTTTCAAAGGAGTGCACATAGTATGTGTTTGAGTCAGTTAATCACCATTAGAATCAAAGCATCCCCTCTCCTTATTTTTTTACTATTTATTACTCGATTTATTTATTTTATGTCCGTAGGTGTGTCCGTGGCATAACAGTGGGCCCTATCAGAATACCAGCGCTGCGGTATTTGTTTATTTCTCAAATATCGTAGCATTATGCTGAGATAGGAGCCTTTTTGGCCTCGCACGGGTTTTGTGACACATTGTTTTATTTTATTTTATTAATTTTGTTAGTTTTAATGTTTGTTTTTATTGTTATATTTCCTGTGCGTGTCCCAAATAAAATATTTTTCTTTCTTTCTTTCCTTACATCAGCTCATAGATTGCTGTAGGTAGAGTGCGTTTTATCAATAGTTATATAGTTCCTATGCCGTAATGTTGGCTCCACTGTTGTAGGACCAATGCGAATACGCTACGCCGCTAAGGCGCTACCTAAGGGCCGAGTCACACCGGAATGGCAGTGGCCGGCCGCGACGCGGCGAGCACTTTCAGTGTGAAATAATTTTAAACTTTATGTACATACTTAAAAGACCAGTATCGCTTGGTTCTGCCTGTGGCTGCCAGCGGCGACGCGAGGTCGCTCGTGGGACCGCGGGCGGCCGCGCGCACCCCCGCCGCATTTCATGCGCCAATATGTTCATTTGTTTCTTCTTCGCGGCGTCGCCGCTGCCGGCCGCTGCCATTCCAGTGTGACTCGGCCCTAATCAATTTAAATTTAACAGTGGAACCAACATTACGGCAAAGGCACTATTTGATGAAACGCACTCTAATCATTGCTGTGTTTATTATTATCTGTCAAATACCACAATGTCTCAAGACAAAAGTTTTTGACCTGTGCGTGTTGCCAGTGATAGCACTGAAACGTGGTCTCTCACAATGGGTAAGGCTGAAAGTCACCCAAAGGGTAATGGAGAGGGCTATGCTTGGAGTTTCCCTATGTGATCGAATCAGAAATGAATAGATCCGTAGTAAAACCAAGGTAGCTCGAAGAATTGCCAAACTTATGTAAATGACAGTGGGCAGGGCACATTCCTCGCAGAACAGGGGGCCTAAAACGGCCACATTAGCAATTCCTCTAAAAGCAATTAATTTCCTGAATTTCCAGCTGTCATTAGCAATTCCTCTAATTTGACACAAAAGCAATTCATAATGTGTGGACCATTTTACGAATCTCCATAGAATACTGTCAAACAGATGAATTATTTCGTAATATGAAACGCACGCAGATCATATTATGAATTGTCAGTTTGTGACATTTTGCGATGATTCATAGTATTTTCCTATTATGATTCTGCCAAAGTGGCTGTTTTACCTTTCGGTCCCATCGGCCACCTGAGTGCTTCCCAGGTGGCCGTTGGGACCGAAAGGTTCTGGAGTGGCGACCGCGTACTGGAAGACGTAGCGTTGCCGCGTTGGAAGGCCCCCCACAAGGTGGACCGTTGACCTGGTGAAGGCAGCAGGGATCCACTGGATGCGAGAAGCACAGAACCGGTTGAAGTGGCGGTGCTTGGGGGAAGCCTATGTCCAACAGTGGACGTCTTTTCATTGAAACTATGATGTTACCCTAACTCCTAATAAGTTCCGGTTAATTTATCTGTCAGATTATTAAATGATCTGACTCTAACAGACTGATCTGAAATTTTCATACAAATTATACCAATTAAATGTGAATAGTCTATTAAATCGTAGCAGGCCTTTCATATTTTTCGTAGCATTCGTAGCCCATGTCTACGAGAACACAAAAAAGCGTAGAGAGAAAATAACTTAAAAAAACTGGCCAAGTGCATATCGGGCCACGCACAATTTAAAGGTTCCGTAGTTGGGATGAATTTATCTCAATAACAAACTTAACATTGTAGTTGAAAAACATATTCTCTCATACATTCCAATTGCAAATATAAGTTTGTACGCACAATAATGAGAGATTTACCATGTTATTCTAAGACCATAGACTTGTTATAAGTTTTCCTGTAATCCATAAGTATGGAACCATTCCAAGTATTTTTTTGATCAATGTATTTAAATATCTTTGAAAGTATTTATTTTAAAATGATGAAAAAGTAATATTCGACATCCTTACACGGTACAGATCGCAATTTTTTTTAATTTTTCCTTTTGGCACAGAGAAGTGACCCCCATATTCAAAAAAAAAATATTTACTTTACACGTCCGTGTTTGGGTAACAGAAATTCATAAGTGTACTCCATAGTTCAACTAAATTGGTCCAGTAAATTCGGAGCAAATTGGCTGTGACTGACGGACGGACAGACAGCCAGCCAGATAGACCGACACACGAGTGATCTTATAAAAGTTTTGTTTTTTTTTAACCCTAAAGAGTAGTAAAATTATTTCATTAATTTTGAATAGTTATCATGACTTTGATTTACTTAATTAAGTTAGGTATCACGGGTGTGGAACTACAGCCGCCAATCCGTTTTAAGGCTCTGACAGGCGCGGACAGACAGTGCGACGCGATTCTGGTAGAACAACTTTCATGAAGTTTTCATAGAAATTGTAGGTACTGCTAGAGTTGCATCGCGCCTTTCTGCGGGAGCCTTTATATTTCCCGAGTTGGAGCTCGATACGTGTTAAACTTTCCGAGATACGTAGTTTGGTTAATATGTAGTCTTGTTCCACTTTGGGGTACTGAAAATGGCCTTCTAATTTGCTATTTGGTTGACGACTAAGGAGTTGACTGAGTTCGACTGTTTTATTTATATAAAAAAGTTAAGGAATATTAATATATAAATAAGTGTTACGCCTTGTTACGGAAAGAGAATACACCGGAGTTCAATTATTGTTTTTTTTTGTCTCTTCTTGTGTGTGACGAGGACATTAATAAATTGTGACGTGTTAGATGTCTACCAGCCTCGTTGGTTTAGACTGACCATGAAGTTCTGGGTTCGATTTCCGGCTCGGGCAAAGTGCTTATTGGGTTTCTCCATCTGCAATTTCAGTAGCAGCCCGGAACCTGGATTTGTGCCCAGTTTATGGCAATAGGCTCGCCCCCTTTTACATGGCACTCAAAAACATAATAGGCGAAATGTGGGTGTACTATAGGTACATCTCTGCCCAATCCTTCGGGGAATAATGGCGTAATTTTATGTTAGGTGTCTTGCTTGGAATGCGACCTTTGACACATTCAATTACTTTAAAAAAAATATACTTAAAGGTATCCGAGTTTAATTCATGTTTTAGTTTTTCTTCGTTATATATTACAGCATCCGTCCCCCCCTCATTTGACCTGCCAGGCACTTTTATCAGTATTCCATATGAAAATTAACTTTAGCGTCCACGTTAACGTGTTAATAAGAGATAAAAATTTAAAAAGATGTCATGCCATAATTTTATTTATACGTAAGCAAGCCACGCATACGTAACATAGCGCGTCCAGTGCGCCATAATGGTATTATTATACAACACAGTCGCTAGATATCATAGGGTGACCTAATTTACAAAGTAACGTGATTAGCGTCCTCCCGACTTACCTCCTAATGAATCGGCAAGGCAAAGCCGCTAGGGCGACGTGTAGAATTGAGGACCCAAGGACTTTCTGGTACTTAAACGAAGTTTTCAGTAAAGCGAAATTGATTTAAAAAAAAAAAATATAAATACTTAAGTTTGTTTTGGGGAATGGGCCTGCTCTTGACCTCGATCACTCCTCATGGAAAGCGATGGATGAGGTCTATGATGGATCGAGCGCATCTAGAAGATGGCCGGTTCAATCTTGCTTTGAACACAAACGATATTAGCCATGTTGTATGTACAAAGAAAGTTAATTGTTAAGCAAATTGACACCTTGTCAGTTTGTCGTTTTATATAGCCATGTATATAGCCATTACATACAACCGTCAAAGAATGACAGTTCTGATATGATAATGTGGACAATTTAAGTTGGTAGGTAATTTACTTAAATAGGTAGTTTGGTAATCAAAGCATTACTTACATCTTGTTTCGTATTGAGCCCGACTCCGGTGATGAAAAGAGGTCAACCGATATTCTATATAAATCTTACCGTGAAAACTTAGGTGAAGTGAGCTGTCACTCCACCTGATGACACTATGGAAAGTTAATTGATTCAGGCGTGACTTTGCGGAAATCCATTATAAAATACTATTAACTATTCTTTAAGACCCTTTACGAAATCGACACGTGTTTCACCTCTCATCGAGGCATCCTCAGGATGACGATTGACCAGTCGGAAACCAGAACACGACGTGTTGCCATACCGAGTGCTGGACGCAGAAAAACGCGAGCTGCGCGCTGGTCTGCGACTGGCGACAGAGCGACTGCCTATCTGACCTCCACAACCCAGTAACTGGGAAATACGATACTCCTTGGTAAGACTGATCGTCAGACTTTCGGGCTTCTGACGACCCGTTACGATTGTCAAAGAGCCACGAATGACAGCCAGGACTAACGTCTTAACGTGCTTTCCGAGACATGGACAGTCTCGCGGTATGTAAAGATGGTCGTCCATCCACCAAACCCGCGGCAAGCTTAGCTTAACCTGGTGTATCGAGCCGTGCGGCTGTTATTACATAGCCACGAGCTCCAAAACCAACCGAACACAGTGGTGTTTTTTTTTTTCCATGAAATTGCATAATCCACAATGGAGTATGTACAAACAGAACCCTAAAAGAGGTCGCTGTTGTTTGCATGCCTCCGATATGAAAAAAGTGTTGCTATATCCTATACCTACGTAATAAAGGTATTTTCCAACCCTTCGGTCAATGTTACAGACCCATCGATCGAACCTAGCAAATGTCATCATAATATTCAATTTTTCTGTCCGTAGGTATATTGGCAGCTAACTATGATTAGTTCCAAAAGTATCTGACGAAAATGTAAGCAAATGGTTTTAAAACGTCCCCGTGGATCTAAATTTGTAGGGCCACTTACAAATTGAGTGCTTTTATTTGATTATTATTAAAGCCAAAATTAAATACAAATTAATGTGTTACTAACTCCAAGTGAGTGATTGCGTAAAAAATTTAACTGAACAGGGTTTGTTTATACTTCCATCAGATCCTTTTAGAATACACTATACCTACACTAAGATAGATATATGTATATGTTATTATTTCATGGTGGTATATTATTTAAGTAGACCATTAGCTCCTGAATGTAGGTAAGCAAATATGAACAACTATAATACTAAAATATACATTAAATATTAAAATTACTATAGACAATATATACATAACACAACTAACTATTTACATTAGGTACTAAATTAAATGACTGAATAAAACTAAATAGATGTTATACTAGATACGTTAAGTAACTTCAGAGTCGTAGTAAATAATGAACTCGTCTTGGACGATAATAATCAAAGAATTCCAACGGTTAATAATCCTGACGTCAAACAATGCCAACTGAAATATCGTGTTGCCGCTAAACAGTTCTTCGAAAGATTAATTTCTTAGCTGTTTCAGCAATTGCGTGCAAACTGAAAGAATTTAGTAACGCGACAATAGTTACGTTCCACCGAAATTCCATTTACGCAAATAGACCACATAATTAAATATTAGAGCATGTAATCACGTGGTTCTTTATGTTTTCTAAACGTTTGATTACTGCTAGTATTAAAATATTTTCTTTTAAAAAGCCATTCGCAAGACATTTGCAAAAAGAAATAAAAAAAATAAAGGACTTCCAAAAAAAAAAGAAAAATAACTTTAATTTCGGAACTCGGTGTCTTTGCTTTTCAATTTTCAGGTAAATAACAGTGACGCAATCACTTAAAACATCGTCTAGATATATTAAGTGGGAAAAATACGTAATATTGAAGCTAACTCACAAACTATGCAAGCAACGTTAATAAAACTTATATGGGACCACCTCTGTGACCTACCAAACAAAAAGAGAATCATCAAAATCGATTCATAATTGGCGGAGTAATCGCGTAACATACACAACAAAAAACATACAGACTGAAACGAACAGACGAATTGAGAACCTCCTCCTTTTTGAAGAAGTCGGTTAGAAACGATTTTCCTATAAAAATATTTTCCTTTCTGAATCTATATGGTCTGTCTGTATAGCGTTTGCCGTTGTTGTCTACATCTTATATATCTTCTATTGGAATCACAACTACGATTACAAAAAAGAACCCAAAAATAGGCTAAAAATCGATAAACGCGTTTACAAAAAAATACGCACCATGAACGCACTGCTGATTAACATTCCAACACTCCACCAACCAAGTTGTACCATCGCATGTAAAGTCGAAATCTGCAGCTTTCGCACCTGCATTAGATGGTTGAATAATTCGCTAAGCTGTAATGCTGTGGTGAGATCGCCGGAGCGAGTCTGTGCCCACCTCGGCTGCGGCAAGCGGGCGTCGGCGGCATGGCGGCAGCTGCATTGCAGCTGGCGTGTGCTTTTGCTCGTTTTACTGCACAGAATCCTGCTCACACTGGATTGTACCTACAGTCCTACACGTACATGTAGCATGGCTGGTGTGTGCACTTTCTACATACATACTTTACAAGTATGTGCGTGGCGTAGCATGCTTTTGATCTCTGATGTTGAGCAGAGTTGAAATTTAGTGGCCAAGCGTTTGAGATCAGGTTTAACATAAAATATGGATAAATACTGATGTTCAGACTCATCTCGTTACTGAAAACCGAACTTGAAGCTGCGCTGAAAAAAGTTTTGTGGTTTTATAGGTATTCGAAAATCAATATAAGCCTTACTGAAATGAAGGCTGGCTAAATGTTATTACTTATACAAGAACGGACAATTTTAATTCTGAACCACTTTGTGCAATTAATATTATATTTCACAACTTTTTCAACATTATCAATACTTTTCTTTTCCTTCATGATAGAAAATTATTTTTGGTAGTTTCACCACACTTACCTACTCTCACTTTTTCACGAAAAATTCATGAAGCATTCACACTCCAGACTGTAGTTGATTTACATTATATTATTACACTCTTTCAGGGGTCGCGCACACTAAGATCAGCTGGAATGATAACTTAACACTACATTACATAATTATGTTATCACAAAAATTATCCAATTTGTTTTGAAACGATAACGAACCAAAACATTACGCGTTTTTATAACTGTAGGCAACTCATTAGGTTGGCCTTACTTACCTGTCATGCTTTTATCATACAATTTAATTTCACCAGATTTTTCGGCTCCAGTAATTCTATTTGGAGATTTTCCATATAGAATTGTAATGGTCGTGGCTGCATGCTTATTACGTAATAGGAATTTGGGTCGGCCTCCGAGGGATTGGGGCGTCGACTATAGGCTTTATAGGGCTTTGACAACGTCAGTCATATAGACAACAAATTGAGGATGTATTTGGGTACAAATAAGACCGTCAGACTTCCAGTCAGTCAGAGATTAGACTGCAGAGTGTATATGAGAGTGATTGGTCTTAGGTATAAGAAATCAAGGGAAGTCTTTTTATCGGTGACTTCTTTAAAGATAAAGATATATACGATGTCTATATAGGTAGGTCAGTATCACTACACAGTCTGGTATCAGTTAAGTGCGTTCTATTATCCGCAAGTGGTCATGACTTTACCAAGACCAGATGTTGTCCACATTTCAACATCCGTTGATGATTTATAACGTACTTCTGCAGACCTGTCGTATATTAATGGAGCAATGGGCGTTGAATCATGCCGACGTGAGACTCGTGGGCCAATTCATATGAGTGCTGCTGTGGTTAACATAATTGACATCGACCTGCGAAGTTATGATTTTCAATAGTCGGTGCTACGCGCTACGGAACGAAGCATGCTGAAACAATTGGCTTTATATAAACGTCTGCTCATCCTGTTAAGATGGCGTGCGTGATATAAACTTAGGTTTCTACTGTTTTTCCCATAAGCAAATTGTTCTTCTAACATTGCTAGTCTCTTGTGTCTTGAGTTTGTGACAAGTAAGATCTCATTGCAATGTCAGTCGTCGAATATTTATTTTCTTTTTACTGTATCGCTTGTTTATTCTTTATGTATCACTACTTTTGTTCCCCCACAACGCATCGGCGGCGGAAATACCAGCTCAGTAAGCTGTGAGCTGTGGTTAGCGATGAGTAAGTACGTAAGTACTTATGTAGGGTTCGTATAAACATCTCTAGGTTCAGATAGCGTAGGAGCAGAGGTCGGGCGACCTCCCGTCGCCGGTCTCCGCAGGCTTAGGGCGCGGCAGGGGGCTGCTTTGCAGATTTTCCACATACTATACGTATGTCTATCATAGAACGTCGCCGACGTCCTTGGCACTTCACAGCCTAGTCTGTAGCCTCTATAGACCGCTATATAACAGGCAAACACACAGCGAATACTACCAAATTGTCTGTTTTCCACTGGCAAGATGTTAACGGGATTCAATTTGACGTCCCTAAATCGAAATTTGATTTCCGTCAATCTCTTTGCATACCGTTACAATCATGAATTTTAGATGTTTTTTTGTTTACATGAATGTGTTTTAGATGCTCACGTTTTGGACATAAACCTAGAGTTTAGATAATAGAATAACAAATAAGCCAACATTCGCTCCCAGTTTTAATTGCTACCCACCTGTACTTAGTGATCAAAACGAAGTTCAAGCGATCAGTGACTTGGTGCTATTCTGTAAATCAATTGACGCAAATCTCACTCGAGTGACCGCACACAACTCGAAAGTAAACTCACTTGCAGTCACTGATTAACACTTCGACAGCGTTCGAGTTTCAAAGTGATGTACGGAACGGATGGCACGTGTTTTGACCCTGTTCAGAATAAAATTAGTGTAGTTAAATGTAAGTAGTGGACCTTCTAAAAACTGGTCTGCAGTAACCGCAGTCGCCAGCACTTAGTCGAGATAACGTTATCAGCGATAGCCTTGCAGAGGATTCTGTGAAGTCACATAGCCTAACGTATACATAGTACCTACGTGCTAGGCAACGGGACTGTGGAGTGCTAGATTAGGAAGCCGTCCTATTATATAATACCGTGTGACTGCTGTTTACAGAAATTTAAGAGAGTGTTTGTGGGTGTAGCTTCGAAATCTTTTGAATCGGCGATCTGATTCCCGATTGAGTTTCTTTAGAATAATCTTGCTTACTAAGAGCCTGTTTTGCAGTGTTCGGTTAATTGCGTAACACACTATTAATCACAATCTGAATGATTTTGAAAGATATAGCTAATCCATTACTTCACCTGTTCGAAAAATTTGTCTGATCAACAACGTAAACAACGCAATGAATGTTGTTGAACTGCCAAAATGAAAGCCATTACAGTAGGTAAGTGTGTTACGCAATTACCCCGCATATTTCTTTTTTTTTCACTGCCAAAAGGTTTGGTGTTTCTTTAATAATATATCCTTATAAGTCCACTATACCGGCCCGACTATGTTCTGCCGTTGTACTAAATGAGCCAGTCCCGATTTATATAAGGTACCCAACTCGTCAGTGCGCCTCGATGTACGGGTGTTGTCGATACCAAAACTACCTGTTTACCTACTTTGTTCTAATAAACGAACAACGTTGCAATAAATTGGTTCGTTATCTCAATGAGTAGGTATGTGCGGTCAAATAAATTATGTTTCCGTAAGCCATATAAAGTTAATGTTACCTACTTGGAGAGGAAGAAATTGCGCGCGATTTCGGAAATAAATCCCACCAAAAAATAATCAGCTTTTTTGTGGGTGTACTTTGGTACAGCTCTGCCCAAACCTTACAGGGATACAGTCGTGATGTTATGTTATGTTGTCTATCTTTAATAACTTGAGCTCGAATTAGTTTTGCTTCTAACGTTATAAAGGCAGGATTTAGCAGGATGCTTTCATTCTCCACGCTCCCCTCTGGAACGGCGCCGGCGGCGATGTCACTGAAACGAAAAGAGGTCGTGAGTTTGCGTTCGCCGCCAGCCATAGCGCATCCAGCCAACAATGAGGAGCGCAGTATGTGCCAGTGCTATATCGAACACAGAACACACACTACATAGGTACGTACGCCGCAGTCGCCGCAGATAGGCGCGTGCTGCATGTAGGCGGCACGTAATGTATGCGTGCGCGCTGCTGGCCGTGTCGTGTTGTCGCTCCACGGACGTCGCACTCGCCACTGACCTCATGCGCAGACGACTATACCACCTAAATATGACCTAAGCGTGGGGTACCGATTGTTTCTATTGTTAATTTTAATTAAATGGTTTCAGTTTAATTGCTGGTTCTGAATCGAAGTTGTGGTAAAAGAGTCTTGATTACGTATTTTCTGGTTAGAATGCCTCGAAAATCAATGAAGTTTAAGAAGATCGGATAAAAAATCAATAATAAAAAGAATTTTCTCATGTCAAATTACGTCACCAATTTTTTACCTACCAGTTACCTAGCGCTGAATAAATTGTGTTTTACAATACCTAGAGAGACATAGGTGACATTTTGAAAACAAGTGTATTGCGCACATTGATATCAATGTGCCAGTTGTTCGTGACTCGGTAGTGGGCAACGGCTGTCGCCATCGTTAACAATCGTGCCGTCACCTAATTGAGTCCGCTCTATACCTTAATTAGTACTCGGCTGTGATCGCGACGTTATTGCATCTCAACGAAATAGACCTAACTAGCTAGTTCTTATGTCGGCGTGCGAGGCCACGCACCACCTGACACAAGCAGCTGGCAGCCGGCTGCCTGCGCTTGCACACAACAAAACTCGTTTCGAAGCAGACGCCACAATATGGCCGGCCACCAACGGCCCCCGTGTCGTATTACGATTACCAACAGATTTTAATTCTAACCTAAGCTTCTGCCACAAACACAATTGATGTAGGTATTTCGCAAATGGAGCGTTCTACATTTACGCAGACGTTTGCAGGCGAACGCAAAACAATATTAAAGATATTCTTCAGTGCTACGGCCGACTGCCGAGTGTTTCTGGGAAGTGGGCGCGCGACTTTGTTGGATGGCTTTGTTGTCGCTGTGTATTGTCGAGCGGTTGTCCTTATGCCGTGTCCGTGATCGTATTTTTCCGTCTTGTGCGCAGACAGCGTGCGGTGTGGCTGTTTACACGAGCAGCCAGTATATAGGTGTATAGCTGGTACGTTTAGCTAGGTAGGCGCGTAGGCAGGCGGTCGTGCGGCCCGCGGCGGCGTCGTCGCTCGACCCTGATAATTTGCTGCGCTTATGTTACTTCAACGGCTTCTTGCGACACGTTGTGGCCGCTTTCCTAGGTTTCTACTCCCTACACCATGCACTCGAATGTAGGTGAGGCATGTGCGACTTTAGCGCAATGTCTTCTCAACAAATATCAGTCGTTGATTTCATAGGTAATTCACATTAGGCACGCTTAAACGGTGCAAATTGCTGATGCAGACATTAATGTTATTTTATAATTATTTAGATAACGCCACCATATGCTGTCCATACGCATATAGTTGACATATTTAAGTTTTACTCCCAGCAACTCGGCGTCGCTGTATTATGGTTATGTCGTTTGTCATTGAGCAAAACTCGTCACATTGAAGTCATCGTTTATGGAGTAATTCGAATGGACAATCAAATCCCAAAAAAGATGTAAATCTTCTCCTTATTTAGTTAGACACGTGATTTTAGACATTATTTGTACATAATAATCACATAAGATGATGGCTATTGTTGGTAGAGCGCTTTGTAGAGCAATTTGTTTACTTCCATCTTTGGGATCATTTTTTCTTCAGTTTATTTGAGTTCGGGGTTAGGAATGTAAATCGAGACCTGTATCAGTGGTCGGGTGCAGCGGAAATCGTTTGCGTCACCAGGTGTCTTGTGCAACACGTGGACCGCGAGAATGTCGGCAAGCCACCGACAAGATGCGCATAACATTCGCTCCAGCTTTCAATGCATGAAACAAGCATAACATGCGACTAGTCGACGTTGAAAGTAAATAGCCGCACTCGATACCTACATAATTGCACATTAGCTGCCTACATACGCTGCAATGTGCAAAATGCTTTTTTATCGGGTGTGTGCTATTGGAAACAGTACCTATTGACTCATAATGAGTAAATCGCTAAGTAACACAAACAAGTCGCCGTGACTGTGTTCATGCACGAGTCGCTCGGCGTCGATCTGTGCGCGTCGTCCGTGACACCTAAACGAGCGAGCAGCACCTCTGCTATCTGGTGGTTTGATAAGGCGCATTTATCAGCGGGCCTCGGCGCGGGAGGAGCGACATGAGAGCGGCTGCGGCTGTTGGGTGGCGAATGGACAGGCAGGGCAGCCGCGGCACATGTTGCGGAACGTGCAGCCGGGTGCAGGGGCGCGGGGGGCGCGGGCGGCGGGCGGGAGACCAGGGACGGCGTCGGCACACCGCCGTGCCGCACGCACACAGCCACGCGCCGACACGACGCCCGCGCCCGAGGAGCGTCACTACGCCTTATCGCAGCCATCTTTAAACGAGCACAGTGCACGCCACCCGCCACTCGGTACGAATTCCATTCGAGAACACTGTTGCTACGATGGCTGTCGACCACCGACCGCACCGATCCTTTCATTACAAGCGACGCGAGCGCCGTGCATCGTTTAGCAGCCTGCTTCAAGGTCGTGTTAATTACCAGTCGGACCGGTGACAGTCATGCTCGTTAGCGAGACTCATCGCATTAATATCTATCTTCGCATAAAAACGGCATTTATCGTTTTCAATTATTGGCCGCCTGCATTGTAGTTCTCTTGAGCTTTGCCGATGACTTAGGTTACGGACACCACAGTAGTTATCTGGATTGCATCACGTTTTAATAACACGCGCCGCCGCTGTAAACAGCCGCTCCACATTCACCTACAATCTACATTGTCGCACCCTAAAAAGCTTACCCTATTTAAGAGCGTCTACGGTTTATACGTTTCCACACTAGGGTGTTCTTGCGGCGACCATCTGTATTGATCTCGGGAGGGTGGTGTGGGTCGACATCCCGTCGCCCAGTCTCTGTAGAGGCCGCGGCTCTGGCAAAGCCTCGGTAAAATCCAGGCTGAGGCTGTCGGGTGGGTGATAAAGGAAAACTGCCTACGTAGCCGGCCCCTGGCGGGTGTGCGCTCGGCGTGGCGTGTTGTCGCGCAACTATATATAGCTCGTGTTGGGCCGCAGCGCCCGCCGCCGCCACCGCGCTGCTCCGTCGACGACGTCCGACGAAAGGTCAATTGGCGCGCAAATTATTTGCGTTGCAAAATCCGCAACGTCGCCGCGTCGCTGCACCATCCCGACAGCGACAGCGACACTATAAACTAACATAATTTAAGCCCATCTCCTGCTTTGCTGTACGTATTATGGTCTCGGCTCGGTATAATAATGGGTGGCTGATCACTGATTCAACATTGGCCTAACACTGCGTACTCTAAGGCAAGAACGCGGCACGCATTCTTATCGGACCTCATAATAGGTATTGTATGCCGAGGTAGTTAAGTAGGTAGGTACTCCATGTACATGCATACGTACTGTCGGTATATACACGTGCCGATTGATTGCTAGCTGTCGACGTTCGCGTCGTCCTCAACAGAATTACAGATTTAACTTCGTAATTATAGCATAGTTGACTGTAGGCGGGCTTGCAGGAAGTTAGGAACGTACTTCTTTATGAAATTGTATCGATCACTCATTAAAACGGGACTAATTAATAAAGCGTGAAATTGTCTTAATGAGCTAACATCTCAATGACAACTTTAGAGTATTGTCACTTCATTCAATACAGTTGTTTTTATAATGTTGAACATGCTACAAAAACATTCGACGGTTCTACTTTACCGTATCTACCTCTACGCCCGAGTTACAGCAATAGAAAACCCAAAAACAGGTACCTATCGAGTTTCGACCCAGGGGTGGCAAGCAGGGCTCATAGGGACTGCGGCTATGCATTCTTTCTATAGCAAGTAGGACAAAAAACGGGTTTGAATTCAAGAAGTGGTCAATCTGAGGCCGTTTCGAGGTGAGCGCTCCACCATCAAGGCACTGCTTAGTCACGCTCGGAATGCTTACGACTGCTCGCTCCTACAAGACGTTGCAAACAAATGACGACACAGACACACAACACAGCTATAGACGACAACGCGCCACACATATGCAAAAGTACATACAGTACGTCGTATAGTCGTATCAGTCATGTACTTGTGGTTAAGCGAACTAATTCAGAGCTCAGACGCCGCTGAAAACGGTTCTTTGCTATCATCTATCGGAGTAGTGTAGCATAACATAACATCGTGCTTGTACTCTCCGAAGGGGCAGACAGAGATGTAGTATAGTACACCCGTACTATGCAACACCTCGACCTCTGCCTACGCCACTTCAACCATAACATGGGACTACATTTCGCAGCAGGTATATCGTAGCTGTCGCTACGCGTCGCTACGACTGTAAAGTATGCGTCGCTGAAAACGACTACTCGTGTGATATTTTTCATAATTCGTCGCGCTTATATCGCGTGGAAAGGTAGGCAGTTATTGTAGTGTGGCACATCTTCTGTTCGCCTGGATTTCAGTGTATTTCAGATAGCTCTACATGAAGAGTTTTGTTAGCTACGTCTGTAGAATAGTGTAGTCACTGAAAATATTACTATTTGTGCTCTATCTTTCTATTAATTTGGTAGTCGTAGTCTCTACATTGTATCGATCGACGAGATATTTATTGAAAGTACTTACCAAAGCACTACTTGACCTCACAAAAAACCTAAGCAATTAAGTTAATTGAACTGCTGCAAAGTTCTTGTACTGTGTACCGTTGTTAAAGCATTTAAGCAGTAATTAGTAGTACTTAAAACAGTATTGTAAAGTTTCGACAATCACTTCCCTTTTCAACAAAAAAAACGTTTACTGTTCGATACCTGTGTGATACCGGTATTGGTTAATCTTAAACTCTAGTATATCCGCCCATTATACCAAACCAACGAGTAATTTTCACAGCTCAGCACAAAAGGGTAATTAGTTATTACTTTGAATATTTGTAGGATAGTTGACGATCGACGTTTTAATATTGAAACCGGGTAAATTTGTATACGTAAGTAAGTATAATATACAAGTTTTGCACTTCAATTAAAATACAAATACGGAACGAATAACTCTAATGCTGCACTTTGAATGTGTGGTAGGCGACGAAGCCAGCCATGACTTACGTCAATTGCTTTGTTAGGATAATAACCTTAATAACGCCACTGGTACAAAGCTCAAGTTTCTTTGAGTCATCATTTATTTAGCAAAACAGTTTTTGCAATCCTATCAAACAGAGATGGTACGATGCCATCGTTCGATGAAACTTTTTATACATATTTAGGCCGACTTGATGTTTGTTTATGTCGCAGTATTAAGAAATGTTTTGGCATCATGGCAGACTGGATTGTTCACTATCTTTCTTCTTATGCTCCTACGAGTACCTACCATCCAGTAACAAAACAAAAGCAGTGCTAACTTGACGTCAAACATCTTTCCTCAATGCGGAATGATGTTGAATGACTGTTTCGCCACGAAATTCCAATGACTTAATCTGTGGAAGGTGATAGATAAAAAAATACGGTAGTTGAACTATCAATGAAAGCAAAAGCGTCCTCGATAACACCAAATGACTTGTCTCGGGAATCGAACTCGAATGAAAGGGAAAGGAATGAGGTGGTATTAACATAACGTTTATTACATTACATGTTTATAGGGACTGGCCCATATTCACGTGGTTTATTATTCATATCGATGACTTCGAAGTTTATCAAGTTTGGGCCGTCTGCAACAAGTTTCTTTTTTAGACTGTTGCCACTTGGAATATTTGTTGATTCTTAATCATATTACCCTTGAATTTAATATTGTGTGACAGAATGTGGATGCTTTTCTGACTGAAGTGATAAGTAAGTAGGTACATTTTGAACGGCCCCTAGTTCGTGCAGAACGTTAATTAGCTGCTTTGATTGTGGCCATAGCCACCTATGTGAGTTCGCGTCGAAGCAGTCTCAATCAGTGAATGTGATGCGATCGTATGAACCGTTGGCGTTGCAAACACTGTATTCAGCATGGTACTTAATGGACGGGTGCTATTTTTATGTTCATTGTGACAAATAATAAACAGTCGGTCGGGCGTCACCCGGTCGGCAGCGGCGGCGTGCGTGCGAACATTGCGTGCGTGCCTACATCGCATAGGTAGGTACAGTCGACGCCCGTGGTAAAGTCGACATCCCTGCATCCCTGCGCCGGCTGTGCCGCTCTATAAATACACAGCAGGTGTGGTGAGCGGCGGGGCGAGCGGCGCGCGGGGCGGGGGCATCCGCCTCTGCAGCGCTCCAAACCGCTCGCAGCGGCCATCGGACCTTAGCGACGGCATATCGATTGCGAGGGCTCCCCCTGCGGCGCGTCGCCTCCATTGTGCTCGGCCTGGGATGCCTTCTCCGGCCGTTTCCTGCCTCGGCCGTCAGTTGTCTGCGACTCTGCCCCGCGCGCCCCACCCTGCCGACCAGCACACGTCACCTGTCTAACACATGAGTGCTCAGTACCTACTACCTACTCAGGCACCCACCGTTCTTGATAACACGACCTCGCACTAATTACGATGATTATGTTAATCATCATAAAGTTCAACAAAGTGCCGTTGACCACGGATTCGCTATATCTACGTGTTAGTCAGCGCCATTGGCAGCCTGTTTATTAGTTATTAATAAATCACAACACATTGTAATCCTGTTTGACCAAGATTGTTTGTTTAACGCATAATTATGGACTCGAAGAGAATATCCATATAAATGTCCAATTTAGACGCTGCTGGCTTCAGCACTGTAACATTCGGTAAACGTATGATTAATTCCAGTGCTAATAGGTGCTTCAGTAAAGTATTTAGTTAATTTCATTAATAGCTTTGGTTACAATCGGCAATTAGCAGCGTTTTTGTCTCGTTTAATTAATTATTTTGAAGGAACGTAGCGGGAACTCTTCGTAAACCGTGGGTTCCGCACCGCTAATATTATTGTTTTTTAAGAGAAATGTTAACGACCGATGGACTTGATGCATGGATTATTATCTACATATACCTATTTGTAGGAAGTGGCAAAGTTGTTGGCCAACAAAAAATGAACTGCCGAGCCATCGACACGATGGCGAAGTACATAGGAACTTATATTTATTAGTTTTAAAATGTGTCAGTAAACAGCAGTAAATTACAAGAATAATTACAAATAATCTTTTGAACTAAAGTTAGTTAAAAAGTAAGTATTCCACCGAATGGATACCATCCATTTAAGCGAATCGGATCAACCTCTACATGTGCATAATTGCATTTTAATTAGGTGATAGATTAGTTAAATCAGGTGTGACAAACACAACGACAAACGAACCGCGAAAACGTGCCAAATTAACCTACCTACGTCACACAAATCGCATCGGAATCATATCATGCATATATATCGGTACTCGCGCTTTGCCCGCGACTTCGTCCGCGTGGATTTCGTATTTTCCTCTTAAAACTTCAATAACCCCTCCACCACCTTTAAAAGATAGTTTTTACTCCTTATACTTTTTACTCCTTAAACTTTATTACCCTTTTACATCTGGTTAGGAGCTGATTAAAAAAAAAAACCCTGAATCATGTACTTAAATTTTTTTTGTTTTTAAGTATAGGTAAACAATCCCCGTTTAGCCCTAGTATAGAAAAACAAAAAATGACAAACTTTATCATTTACTTAGATAAGTATTCGTGCCAAGTTTCAAGTCTATTAACTCAAGGAATAAGATTTTTCATACAAACGAAATCCCCCCTTTTCACCCCCTTAAAGGTCGAATTTCCAAAAACCCTTTCTTGGTGGATGCCTACGTCCTAATAACGATCTGTGTGCCAAACAGTCCAATCCATTAAGTGTTTTGAGCTGTGATATAGACTACCCTTTTTCACCCTGTTAGGGGTAGAATTTCGGAAAATCCTTTCTTATCGGATGCCTACGTCATACAAAGAACACACCCTCCAAGTTTCAGGTCTCTACGATCAGCAGCTTAGGCTGTGCGTTGATCCGTCAGTCAGTCATTCGGGACAAATATAAATGTATAGATATAGATTACGGAGAAGCAAAACAATGTGTTTTGTTTATTTAAACTAAAAGTTAACTCGACCAAATAAGGTTCTTCTCGTGAGGAACCCTAAACACAAACAATAAATCAACCCGCGATCATGGCTCATTTCTCATACAAATACGCCATATTATAAATACATCATTGAACTGATACTCATAGGCACGGATGGCCTGTTATAAATTTTGACAAAAACTCAGCTAAAATCTCAACTCTATACTTCAGTCTGTAAGACTAGAATTGCTTAAAGACTCTCTGTCAAATGCTACAGCTGTTGTTGGTATGCCGCCGTACGTACAGCATCGTAGATACATTTGACAAAATCTGTTCATTCTATTTCCGACTTTATGACCCGGTAATAAAGTTGATAATGGCATTTTTGAGCGGAGTAGCATTTGTATCCGTCCACGACAGACCACGGTAAGTCAAAAGAAGGGTTATGGTCTGTTTGTATGGTGTTTTTAGTGTCTGATAAAGTCCCTGACTTATATCCCTAATACGCAGACGAAGCAGGTTTTCGGCAGCATTTATATCAACCAACTTCCTCTTCTTTTGTACACACATGACGATTTCGGAAATTACGAAAGCTTTCTCAGCTCTAACCTTTTTCTTTTCATTTTTCCATACTCGGCAACCTCTCTATAACTATTTTCCACTAAACTTAACTCTACGTACCTAACTTTGTAATACACTTTTCGAAATTCCGAATCCATTAATTTTGTTTTATAGGTACCTACTTAGACTTACATTTAAAACAATATAATAGGGCCTATTTACATAAATTGAACGCGCGAAAACAATTAAGTATTCAAAGTTTAATTTCAATCGTAAAAAGTTTAATTTCTATAAATAAAAGACATCAACGCTTCCGATTTGTACAAATCTGTTTTTCCACAATTCGTTTTGACAACAACAACAAGTTGTTTACAATTTCTGTTAAGTTATTCTAGCAGGAACTTTACTAACACTACTTCGTAGAATCATAGCTCACTCGTAGTATTTCTCAACCCCATTCTACCTGAGTTGGCATTTGCAAATCTACTTACCTGAGCTTCATCATTAGTCTTCCCTTTTCAAACGCTGTCCTTATTACGCCATTACAATGTAGATACTCGGTACTCAGTATAATGATGATGTCGCATACACCACAACCTATATGAAAAAATGTTGCCGACAACATCCAAGAGTACAAACTCTCATTAGACCGTTGCCGAGTGGAGGTCGTCCGCCGCGCCGGCTCCCCTTGCCGTCGAGGATGAAAAACATAGGAGCATGACACCGGGTGGCCCTCCGCGCCCGGCCCGCGCCCACGCGCCCTCCGGCCCGGCCTCCGCTACGCCGCGCTTGTCGGCTGCTGGCTCGCCGGCCGCGGCGCCTCATTCAGCCGGCGACGCTCTCGCGCACCGCACATGTACCGCTGCAGCGCGCCGCGACACCCCTCGCACCCCCCGCACCACACGCCGCGCGCCCTCCCGGAACGTTTAACCGACAACGAACATTGTTCTGTTGCAGCGGAGTATGCTACAGCAGATGTCCTCGCCGCCGAGCGCACAAGTCGGCGAGGTCGCGACTATCGTGCGCCACCTTGAAGGCCGCGTCTGTGGCGACGTGTCTTCGGAGGCTTCCTCAGACGCCGCCGAAGATTTTGAATTACCACAGTGCAAGATAAGGAGGAATTATAATTGCACCAAGTGCACGTTCTATACGCAGAACCCGCGCGCTTATCTCGTCCATACGCGTGACGCTCACTTCGTTAGACTCAAGATTTACGATTGTCCACACTGTGTTTACGCCTCGAGACATCATCAGAAACTTATAAGACACGTCAAAATGGTTCACGGAGGATCAAAGCCGACTTCTGCGGCTAGTAAAGTAGATGCAGAGCTATCACCTACCCCCAACGATAACATGGAGCCAGCAGAGCGCATTGAAGACATGCTTGAGGAAGTCGAGGACTGCGAAGATATGATGATGGAAGTAGATGATGACTCCATGGACCAACCTGAAGATATCGACGGCGACTGCGATAGAAGTGTTGAGTACGCATCGCCCTCTTATCGGAGGGCACATCTGTCAAAAGCTAAGGGCAAATTCTTCTCATGCGATAAGTGCAACTATGTCACGCACATAAGAGCTAGATTCACAAAGCACGTCAAATATCATTCGATGCCTATGATCAAGTGTACAATGTGCGATTTTCGAACTCCATACAAGTGGAATTTAGACCGTCACATGAAGAACCACGGTGGAAGTGGGAGTTTCAATTGTTCGATGTGCAACTTCACGGCGGACATCAAGCAGAGTCTGACGGTGCACGAAATGAATCATCACACACCGCCAGCGGGCCAATCGCTGTCGAGTCGCCGCCGCAACCGGGTGGGCGCCAGCGACACGGTTATCGCGGAGTTCGACGCAGCGAGCACGTTGCTCCCCAAGGAGGAAGAAGGGAGCGGCGACTCGCGGTCCTCACACTCGGTCTCGGTGAGTCGCCGTATATGTGTTGTGTGCGTGGCGAGGGGCCGCGCCCCGGCCGCTGCCGCCGCCTGCCTGTACCACCGATGACGTCACTCCGTTGTCACTGTTATCACGAGCGCCACCGCACATGGATTGCACTCCACATTATATCGCTTCTCGCAACCTTTTGCATCATGTTTACATTTATGCATGTCTCTTTCACGCTTCTATTTGTGTTGCACGCTCGGTCACATACCACTTATTCCCAATACCATACTCGCTCGTTATTCAAACTTACTTAACATGCAAAAAAATTCGTATGTAGACCACCTAAACATTAGATAAATAATTTGTTTACAAATAATGCTCACGCCGAATCTGTAAACATTCTTTTACTACGATATTATCGTAGGTAGTATTATGTAATTAGCTGTCCTAAGAGCATTACGCTCTGACTTTATTACTTTTTGGAATTCCCTAATTCTGATAACGAGATGAGGCATTTAAAAAAAACAACAAGCTGCCATCTGATCGTAGTCATACCCAGTGTCCCTATTTATTGTATTATTGCTGGGCATCGAACCCCGCTACATGCGCTTAGTACCACTGAACCCACGAGTCAATCTCAATATTACTTGGCTTGATAAAATCAAATGTCACAGATTTACCGCCGACGACGTTTAGATAAAAATAATTCAACGTCCTATTTAAATGATCAGACATGTTTTACAGCAAATTCTGAAATTCGCGATCCGATGTATCTACTACTACGATGCCGATGTATCTATCTCGAGTAAAGTAAAATATTCATGAAAATGAATCGAGTTTTAAAAGTAGCGTAGTTCTTAGAAGCTCCGATGTACCTTCAAAGTGACTACATTGTAGGTCTAAGTAGATGAGTTATTTGTCCATCACCCACGAATGTCATCCGTAGTAGGTAATCCATTTCTTTTACGATTTGCGTGGGAAGATGACAGATCATTAATAATTTTAATATTCATATTCATAATCCAGAGATTTTATATTATCTCTTAAAGTCGCTTGTATCATGTGTGTTCCCATTTCTTCGAAAAGTGCGTAAACAAAAGTCGAGGCGGCTACAAAGGGTAGCAAAGATGCCTACTGCTTGAAATTACGCACTTAAATAACTTTGCGTACGGTACTAAGTCCGTTATAATGATGGTACAGACAGTCAAATACCTAGGTATACTCTTCATTGGTTACTTAGCATGAAAATGGTCAATTTCGTTTAGTTAGGCTTGCACCTTACTGCGTAACACACTTGAATTGAAAATCCCTTACATTTTGAAGATACAAAAAACTGTATTGCTATAAGAAGCAATGAATTTTGTTTGTCTTAGGTACTATTTTTGTTGTGGTAAAATCGCTTTTATTGTGAACATGAAAAGACGCAATATTGGAAGTGTCTCTAGATCCTCAACTTAATTCGGTCCTTAATAAGCAAGCAAAGCTCTTCAACCGCTTAACTTATTTCTATGGCTAAGTCGCCTTTTACGGGAAGCGAATTAGCTCATTCTATTTTACTTAGGTACCCTTTTGGGAATTAGATTATCTAAATGACAGTTCAGGAGGTACTCACACACCTGCACTGTCCATCCACCAACGATGGACCTGCTTACTTATATGTAAATGTTAAGTACTAAAATATCTTACAAACTAAATATTTTTTAAATTCTATTCGCATTTGATATTTCGCCTTCAAAATGCATTTACTTTATGTGCTTGTGTGTTTTTTCACTATTTTTGTAAGTTATACTTGGGTCAAATCTACTAGTAGGTAACGTTTTCCACAGTTTTGTCTATTTGTGTGTGTGTTTGTTTGTGTGTTTGTTTTAGCAAAATTGAGACAAGGACAGGAAAAAATTGCTCCCATCCCTCTTGTCTTTGCAAAAGCTTGTGTAGGTTTTAAAAAAGATTCCATTAGTTACCAGTTTTCGAGCAATGGATCATAGCCTACACTCCAATACATATATAAATACTCATACCTATTCAAATAATTAGTTACGTGTGTTTTGGAAAACTTGTGGACAATCAAGACCTACCTTTTAATAAAAGCATGCTTTGCGTGTAGTTTTATCAATTGACGAAACAAACAGCGCAGTAGTTGAGAGTTCGCTTCTGCGCAGACACGGGGTTCGACTCCCGCACGCCTTTTCTTGTACTTTGCCTTCAGATATTTTTTGTAACCAACTAGCTCGTTTATGCATGTGATATTTGATGTAAAGCACACGAAAATACTATCGAAAATCTAATGGGAAAACATGTTTTTAATAATCACTTCACATGGTATTTTTTTTTCTAGAACGTCATAATAATCAATAAAAGTTTATTTTTCTTTAATTTCAGGACATGGGTCTCCAATACGCAGAGAGAGAACTAGTCAGTTGCAAAAGTGATTCTAATGACGGTACAGCGTCTGACGCAATCACCAGAAAAGAGACTTCGCAAGATGGATACAACCAGCTTTCACCAACCCACAGCGCAGACGAGAAGCAACAAAAACAAAGCAGAAAGATTCCTCGACCAATACCACAACTCATACCGTTAAATTCTTCAACACCCAACCAAAAACAAACCTGCTCTGGGGAACCTCCGCAGAAAAAGTTCAAGGAATCTTTACCCATCGACATTGAAGATGTGTCTGCTGAGAATACTCTTCTACCAGCAAATCCATCAATAAAAGAGACTGCAGGTCGAAAGAAAAATGAATCATTTTTCGACAGATTAAAAGAAAGACTGCTTACAGAAACAGGCGAAGAAGGCTCACTAATATGCAAGATCTGTGGATTTGAAAGTAAATGCTTGTCAGAACATTCTGTCCACGAGAAAAATTGTTCTCCACAAACGAACAGGATCAATGCAAACACGTCGCTTAAAAGTTTAAGTTCCACTCGATGCCAGAATTGCAGACACAGGTGTAAATCTAGCGCTGACTTGTACATCCACATGCAAACATGCGGCAAGAGCGAAAAACTCGATGACGAAAACACTATGAAAAATGAAAACAGTAGTGATGAAGTCATTCCAATCCATGAAAAAGAGACTGAACCACACCCAATGGAAAACGTCGTATTCGTATGGAACAACATTAATCATGACCCTAACAAGTTTGATATACCTTTAGACATAAACATAAATGATGATTCCACTCTACCAGAAATACACCGAAGTTTTGACGCTGAGATTGTTGATGAAAATGAAAGCATGAATTTGTCGCCCAGTCAAGCTATTGGAAGGAAGGTATTTAAATGTCCACATTGTCCATTTTTCTCCACGACAGCGTCCAGATTTCATGTTCATATCGTGGGCCACTTAAACAAGAAACCATTTGAGTGTTCCCTCTGCAAATATAAATCTAATTGGAGATGGGATATAACCAAACACATTAAACTGAAATCTGCGAGGGATCCTGAACATAACGAAGCAAAAGTACTTATGACCGACGAAACAGGTAGAAGAAACTATAGCAAGTACAACAAATTCTTAGCGATGCCTGTTTTAAATGAAAATGGTGAAAATGAGTTTCATTACCTGGATCCTAATACTGCAGTCGACAGCACGATGGAAATGGATGAATCATTTAATGATATATCAGACGTTATGAATGTACAATTTGAAATACAACCGCTTAACTTACAGACTCAACACAGTGAAGATAGTTACAACTATATTGATAACAGAGGTCTCAATGATATGAAGAAACCCAAGAAAACCTTATGGAAATGTAAAAGATGTAATTACAAGTAAGTCCAAAAACATACTATTTTAAACAGTATCATACACATTTTTCTTAAATTGATACTAAATATCAACTCTAATATTAAAGAAGAAGAGTTCAGTCTGGATTTCTATCCGGTTGATGGCTATAGGATCGCCCCCAAGGAGGATAACTGGCCACATTTAGCCAGTTATCCTCCTTGGGGTATACCATATACATAGGTTATACAGGGTTATACAGGGTTACATAGGGTATACCATAGGTTCACCTCTGCCTAACCTGCGGGAAAACAAGGCGTAATGTGTAAAGAAGAAAACTTACATAGAATTTTATTATATTTTCAGAGATCCCTCAAGAGAAGCTCTTTTAGAGCATGTACGTGAACACTCCAGATCGGATGGCATCCATGACGAACTAAATAAACCGCCTATCAAGAAACCTGAAAATAATACGCCCGACCCAGCAGACCTGGCGTATCGTTGTGGCCACTGTAATCAATTATCTAATTGGAAACATGTCATACAGGTGCGTAACGATATTGGCTTTAAATTCGTTGGTAATCGTTTCTCCTTTTTTTACCCGATATCGCGACAAAGTTATGGTTATGTTTTCTTTAGGCGCACTTTGCGCCCTTTCTGAATAGCGGACCAAACTGAACTGTCAGCCTCGGTTCGGCGACGGTGAATCGGGTATACTCGGCGCTGAATCATTTATACTCGGCTCCAGTAGTTTTCGTGTGCTAATGCGCACACACCCTATTTTACACGACTGCCCAAAAAGGAGTGTAATGTTTTCAGAGTTCATTTAACTTACTTATTCTATAATAACTACAATTTACTTTTTCAGCGCCATTGCCGATTAAAACACGATGGAGTGATCAAAGTGATAACTACTGTTAAACCAAAACCTGACCCACCAATGAACATCAATGAGATCAACATTGACACTTGCAACAAGTGCCCGTACAGAACGAGTGACAAGAAACTACTCATTGCTCATTTACAACAGCATCAGCCCTCGCCGAACTCTATTTTCAAGTGCTACTTCTGCCCATTCTTCGTAAAGGATGAGCAAGAATTAATCCAACATCTACTCCTGCATGGTATCACTGACCCAGAAGATTACATCGCAAAAGCAATGGGAACTAAATCTCCAGGACCAGAACCGCAAGCACCTGTTACTACGACATTAAACTCCACCAAGCGTCACAAATGCATAGAATGTCCATACGAAACAAATAGTAAATCACAATTCATGTACCACGAACAGTTTCATCGACTTCCGGCTGATACACCTTATAAGTGTCCAGAATGCAACTACAGCGTATCTAAGAGACACCTGCTGCATCAGCATCTCCGAGTACACGGAATCAAAAGAATTGAAACTGAAGCCGAATTAGAAGCAGCACAAAACAAGCTAGCTAAAATGGACTTCCATATTAATCTTGATGAAATACCATATGTCTGGGTTTCTGCCAAGAATGAGTTTCATAAAATGTACAAGTGCCGATATTGTTCATACGTTAATGCTGTAAAAAGCAAAATACCAAATCATGAAAAAATTCATTGCATCGTATTCGAAAACAATGATACAACTATCTACAAGTGTTTGGAATGCAAATTCACATGTGATAACGCCGGCAGGCTAGCAGAGCATTCCAAAACTCACGGGGAAATATATGGTCGCATTTATTGTCCCGTTGAATATGATGTACCTGATGATGATCAAATCACTAAATTAAGAAAGGTTATAGAAATTGAAAAGTCAGCAAATCCAGAAAGTTTCTCTAGAGATGAAGGCACTACGCATGAATTAAGAGAAATAAAATTATTATATTTTTGTCAAAAGTGCCCAGCAAGATTTCTTGAAGACCGTGAACTAGAAGCTCATGAAAAATATCATGATGTAACATTGCCCAATAAATGTAAAAGTTGTGACTTTTCAGTCACCGAAGAAAATGAATTAGGGGCACATGATACCGTGCACACAGATGAATATCACACAAAAACGAAGATGCTTAAATTTGTTCACCACTCGCATCCTTTGCACAAACAACCAGTGCTAGAGTTTTTACTCTGTTCAAATACTTCAGAGATTACGTGGAGAGCCACTGGACCAAGTAAACCTGAACATATCGAAAGTCCTATGAAAAAAGATACAAAACACGTGCCAAAACAATATTATTGCAAACAATGTCCAGCAAAGTTCTTCAAAAGTTCCGCGCTTACCTATCACTTGGGACTACATGGAGGTGAGGGCGAATTTAAATGCAAGAAGTGTAATTACGCTGTGAAGAACGTTGGTAATCTAGGCAAACATGAATTACTTCACGAAAATGAGAACAAGACTACAACTTGTGATTATGAATCTGGTGAAGATATGGATTATAAAAATATTCCTTTGTCGGGCACAGATTTGTTCCAGAGAAAGACTGAGGCTCAAAAAAGAGTATTAACTGATAAAGATAAGTTAGTTAAGCCGAACGACCATTTTCCGCCTGTCTTACAAGCCGATCCTCAATTCGGTTATTTAATGCATGGTAATCCTGAATTTATATATCCCACCTACCTGAAAAATGGACGTCAAAAAGAAAAGCGATACAAATGCCACAAGTGCCCCTCAGCTTTTGAGAAAAGAGAACAATATAAAATTCATTTGTCATTGCACGGCTCCAAGCAAAGATATAAATGTGAGTTATGTGATTATTCAGTGAAATATTACGCTAATTACGTTCAACATATGCGAAAACATCAAATGAACGATGAAGCTCAAGCTGAAAGAAAGAAAGACAATAATGATTTTACAGAATCTGAACATCAAGAAGACGTTAAACAAGACGATAGCAGTGATAACATTAAACTTGCAATAAAAACTATGCCAAAAGGAGCTGCTAAGAGCGACTTTCAACAGTTCTCAATTAGCGACCAGCAAACACTCAGACTGCTGCAGAGGAGACGGTCAATGAATAATTCTGGAAAGGACCACAGCACTACTGAAATTTCGCCGATTAAAGAGCGCAAAATGCACATGTGCCTGTTATGTCCCTACACTAACCAACGTCAAGACTCTTTAAGCAATCATTACAGAAGGCATGGTGACACCGACGTTCTGAACGGAGGAAGTCATAAATGTTCCCATTGCGACCTAGTGGTTGTTCAGTCGCATTTCCTTCGGGAACATCTGAAGACACACTTCAACTACCACAAAACTCTTATTCCCGAATGTTTTGTGGCTAACGAAGCTGTTAGTTTTACCATAACGAAATTGGATGAAGATAGTGAATCAGTTGATCTCAAATTAGACATGCAGAACAAGAGTTTTGCATGTAATGACGAAAAGATATTTGTGAAAATTAAAACTGGAGAGTTATTGGTGGAATAAAATATTCGAATGGTATGATAAGTGATTATAATAATTAAGGTTAATAAGATTAGAAATTGTTAATAACAAGATGTTTGTAACAAGTAAGTATAGTTTTAGCCTAAGCCAAATGAAAAATGTTGATGTTCACCAAAGCATAGCTTGCCATATTAGATTATATCAATCCTGGCCATTTTGGATATTATCATGGAAATAACAAAAAGGTAAAATTTAAAAAAAATGCAATTGTACTGCTATAATTGTAGAGAGGCGTTTTTACAGGCCTAAATGGGACCTTCGGCGTTGCCGGTAAATGGAAGAAAGCGTGCTCAGAAATTAGAATTCATAAACTTTTCCTTCCATCTCAGCTGGGCCGCCACTGTTACCGTGTTGGTCGCTAGAATAACGCCCAGAATATTATAACAAATTGTACTTAATATCAGGTCATTAAAGAAAATATGAAAAGAATTTTTGTTTTAAGTTACCAACAGAAAGGATATTTTATACAGTAAAACCCATTCCCTGCGAAAGAAACCTGACGGCGTATTATTATTTCTTTATCATGAGAAGCGTACGCCAATCGGCGTTATTTAAAAAATATCGTAGTTTTAATGGCCGCAGTAACTGGGTAATCTTAATCTTTATTCAGCACATAAACCTAGCAAGATACAGTCAGCAACAAAATGTTACTATAACAAAATACACTGCTTTTGTAGATGCGTAATAGTCAAGAGTTTGTGTCATTTGTTTGTTAATATGTTCAGTTTCTTCATATTATTATTGTGATAGATTATTGTTTTATGTAGAAATCTAAAGTGCTCTATAAACTCTTTCGTTGCTGACTGTACCTGTTGCTAAAAGATGGAACATTCAATTTCAAAAAGATTTTAAATTGACGCCAATATGTTATTTTACTGACATTACTTTGTAATTACTGACAATATTATTACACTATTCTGGTGTTTAGTAAGTGGAGACACAATATTTTTATTATGCATCTATTGCTGACACTAACACTACTGAAATACTGAATAATAATTTATACCATATTCTAATGATAATAAGTGTAATCATAGTTTATATTAGTGCCAGTTTTATAAACTTTAGGTTTGTCCTAAAGGACACATTCCTGTTGTGCAAAATGTTTTATAAATATATGATGATTGAATAATTAAAAAAGCATTTTAATTCGTTTCTTCATAGATTGAAACCATGACTTAACATTATTATTGTCTTGACAAGGTCTAAATACTAGTCAACATGCAACTGCATATTCATTGAAAGAGGAACATTCAGAAAAAATAAAATTGAATAAAATGCTAAACTCACTTAAGCAGATTCATTTATTTAAGTTTAAACTAAGATCACCTTATCTACTAAACATGATTTCATAGTCAATGACAGTAGTAAGGTGTTATTAAAATAGCAAAAACAGAAACCATAATTCATAATAAAATGTAATATTATAGTGATACAATACAGTATCATATTGTGTGGGGTACACTAGTCACCTTGGGATGGTCGAAAGCAGTCTTAACAGAATTTCCAGCGATTACCGCATTCATTACAAAGTACAAAGGTAGTCATAGGTTCATCAGAACTTCTGGTCTGCAATTGGTTGTAGGTGCAGTTCTTCTTTTTGCATTTGCCACACTTGAGCATCTCAGTTTTTGTTCCTTGTACTGTAGCCAGCTGAGCATCATCAATAGCCTCCTTAATAAATTTCTCTCGGATTTTCTTCATCTCATCACTCGCCATTTCCTCTGGGGTCATCTTGGCAAGGCGAGAAGCTGCAATACAACCATTGAGAAAGTTTGTACGCAGTGTTGGATTTTTAGGATCTTTTAAATTGGCTACTCTTGACCTTACCCTGTTCTTATATCTCATATCAGTATTCTTGAACTCTGCATAAATGCATTCCTCTAATTCTTCAGCGAGCTCCTCAGGGCTGCCACAAGCACTTGGGTTCTCACCATCAACTTTGAGGGCTTGTGTGAGAAGTTCCCTACATTTAAGTCTCACTGCATCGGTAGTGTTTGTCTGCGGTGGGAATGAAGCTGTTTGCAGCTTCTTGTCTTTTTCCTTATCATCTTTTTTATCATTGACCTTACCTTCTTTTTTGGATTTTGAGGAGCTGCCGTTATCTTTACCGGGCGTTCCTGGTGTTGACAAGAACTTTTTCCAGTTTTTTATCAAAGTTTTACATAAAGATATTACCTCTTCATCCTTGCTTGATTTACGAAGATTATTCACTGTCATACCTATTCTTGTTTTAGTCAACACATCCAAGTTGATAGCCATGGTCTGTAGGGATTTCAACAAGTCTAAAGCTTCTTCTTGACCCTAAAACAAATAAACAAAATAGAAATAACCCCGCCAAAAATTTCTAATTAGATCAGTAAGTAAGCATAGCGTCCGGTACTATACAATTAAACAATATTTTTCTAAAACGAATGATTGAAAGTCGTAGTAAATCATAGACAAAGTATTTCATTACAAATTGTGTTTTAGCAGATTTGTTACGGTTCTTTCTAGATAAATTCTAGGCGGAAAATGTCTTTAGCTCCATTATTTTTGTTCCAAAATATTAGACCCACCGTGCCATCCGCCGAAATCATCTTCGTCAGTTTCTTTTGTATTTTCATAATATCTTCTTCCACGCTCATTGTAAATGAGTTTGATTGAAGACTACAGGTTCCCGCCTATATTCCGAAAACAA
Organism: Lithophane leautieri; assembly: GCA_949152455.1. Taxonomy (NCBI): domain Eukaryota; kingdom Metazoa; phylum Arthropoda; class Insecta; order Lepidoptera; family Noctuidae; genus Lithophane; species Lithophane leautieri. The sequence goes on along the minus strand of OX424462.1, from coordinate 6,924,583 downwards.
AATATAGGAAAAATATTGATAAATCGACCACCACACCGAAAATATAACTAGAGCATAGACAAATCAGGACGAGTATTGAAGTGAAGTTTGAACTTTTGAAGTCAACCGTGCGGTATTGCCATATAACAATAAATAACAACTGCCACGACGTTCCAGGTTACTAGAGCTGAAAAAAGAGGATACAGTTTTTATGAAGAATCTTATTCCTTTGATCTAAAAAACTTGAAACTAGGCCCGAATACAATTAATGTACATAATTAATAATAATTATTAATGTTCGAAAACTACCTTATAAGGGGGTGGTAGAGGTGTTGGAATAGGAAAAACGAAATACACGCGAACTAAGTCGCGGGCGGGTGAAGTGGTAGTTTCATAATATTCGGTGAAAATTAATAAGCTAGCAATACTTGACAGTGTATTCAGAAAATCGGTTAATGATTATGATGATCTACAATCATTTAGGTACATGTTATCTCGAAAAAGCTCTTTGTTCAATGCTTAAAATACTGCATCAACAAACTGCTACGGAACACACTTTGCTTTTTTTGATACTAGCAAGTATTTGAAATTTATTTACCAACCTTTTTTTATTTGATTTCATTTTTTTTAATATAGTATCGTGTTTCATTTTTTTTTACCAAGCAGCGTGTCCACTCATTTCATAACGATTTTGCTTTTTCTAACTATAGCATAGACAACTTTTTTCACTCGAGCCGTATTTTTCGGCGGGATTATTCAGAGATAAACTATCGGTTGTATTTTCTTAAAGACAGTGATTGTCTCAAATACTTTTTCTCATTGGACAAAAACAATGAAATTCCATATCGTCTGCTCTTGTTTTAGTGGTACTTAAACCAAATCGAATTCGGTTTATTGCTAGGTCGGTTTTTAAAATGCCATCACTATTGCCCGTTGGCCCGTTCGTTCCCTGGGCCCTGACTGCCCCATCAAATAAATTCAACTTGACTAGAAGTAGGTACTTACTATAACCCAGGCTCGCCGCTAGCCGCTTCAACACCAAAACAGACGGGTGTCATTGACACCCCACCCCAACCCAGTTTTCTAACTTCGCAACTAACAAAAACGTCATATAAGTCTTGACTTATACGACATAAAGTTGGATAGCAGTCTTATAATGATAGTGAGATGACTACTAGGTCCTTTAGACGTCTTTAATTTAACTTATTAGTCGTGCGACGAATATGTCATAATAAGCTGGTCTTAGCAACGTTGGTAAGATTAAACTAAACGACGTTGTATTACAGTCTTAGCTAAAACGTTTGTACGACAACGCAATAGTCATACTAACGTTAGAGTCCATTAAACGTTTTGAAGTGACCAAATTAGGTCTTTGAAAACCTTTATATGACATTTATATAACGTAGCAGTTGTATATACGTTTTCATAGTGACGTTTATATAACGATCACTATCTGTTTTACAGCGGTCAATTGGAGACTCTTAAATGACTTGGTTGTTTATTTAATACTCAAATATAACCTATATATTACATGATGTCCGTGCATGTTGGATCTGGTGCTAATGCACCATGTCGATAAAATCGGGACACAGATATTTTGTGCACTGCTAAATAATAATAAATAATTAGGGGTCCCACTCATACATGTAATCGAGGGATGAAAAACATAAATTTCAAAGCACACGAGTTGGATCCCATTGGCTGTTCATGGATCCCATAACTACAAAGATTCTGTTGTTTCTAAGTGAGTTTGCTATTTGAGTCGATAGTTTTTGAGAGATGAGATATTTTCCGGTACAAAAGCAGAAATAAAAGTTTATTTTTAAGTATATGATAAGATAAGATTTTTCGAGAAATACCTATTATGAAATAGATATTCTTATTTTTGCGGTCGGTAAAATCAATACTGTGCATGCGTAAATATTCATCCCGAGTCGACCACGTATCCCTTCCCTGTGCGTCGTCGGACAATTTTTTTTTTATCGCTGCGTTTATCCCGCGATAGGTAGTAGAATTAAATCTTGGTCTTTCTTTACTTACGAAAATCTCTAAGTACCCACTTACTAGCAACGAGCTCGCCCCCTATTAGGTACACATGGGATTTAAACATAACAGCGCATGCTGCCTCGTTTTTGTTTAAATTTCTTTATAAACAGTTGATAAACAATATGCAGTCAACATGGGTCAACAGGCTGCTGATCTCATGAAGTGCGGCAGAGAGACTAGCCAGCGATTCTTATTGCCGAAGGTTTTATACCCTCGCAGTGAGGCAAGGGAATTTACCTATTAGTCCTATTACCAATTCTGACATCTGATGAAGTGATGACCAAGGCTGACACATTTGTTGTTGTTGTTGCTATAAATTATGCGCTCGCATTTACCCCAAGCACAAAAGTCTTTGTTTTTACTCTCATTTTCCTGAACAGTTCAGATTGCCGTAGGTACAGGAAATTGCATTTAGGTACCTAACAATTGACCAACCATGAAGGGAGTACTTGATGCCTTACTCATTCATGTTCTCAGGGAAAAACGTTAGTCAGAGGATTATGATGACATTAACACAAACAGCTATGAAATTACAAGAACGCGGGTAACTATCAAGACAAAGCTGTAGGTATTTAGAAGAAATCATAATAAATGAGTCTTCCTGTTTCAGAAATAGGTTCTTCCGAAATATAAATTACTTGAAGTTAACATTGGCATATGGAAGGAAAGGAATCGGGAAATTGTAGCCGTCGAGCGTAGCGTCGACTGTAGCGGCGAGCGTACCGTCGAACGTAGAGTATAGCGTAGCGTCGTGCGTGGCGTCGAAAGTAGCGTCGAGCGTAGCGGTGAGCGTAGCAGCGAGCGTAGCGGAGTGCGTAGCGATGCCCGTAGCGCGTAGCAAGAGCTTCCTTCTCTACGAGGATATTCCTTTAGAATTTCGCTAGGCTCGCTACCCCTTAAAAAATATAGGGGTCTGGTTTTTGACAGAGATATTGTTAATTTGATAATAACGTTAAAAGATAAAATACCTATTATTTTACTTGAACTTTACACCATTGGCGTTGATTTGGAGTTGACATTGGCTAATAGGGAAGAAATCGGGAAAGCGTAGCACAGCGTAGAGCGTCGAGCGTAGCAGTTACAGCCTACGCCTACGATGCTTAGATATACTTCACGTAGCATGATGTTACTATAGCTATATTGAAGGTAGGTAGGTACTGTGTGTTTGTTAATCGTTTTCTTGTGAATACTTAATTTTGATCCTTGAAAGAAAGAAAGAAAGAAATTTTATTTGCTCACAGAATTAAAATAATACATACATGCAAGATCTTAAATAAGGGTGGCTCACGACATGTCTGCCATTTCTCATGGCGTGCAAATATCTTCTTGATTACGAGTATCAAAATTAAGGATTCACAAGAAAACGATTGGGTACCTACCATCTCAATGACGGGCTAAAATGAGCTACCTATTGTTGTATTAAAAGAGTTATCACCGATACGTGAAAAGAATGCCTTGACAACTTCAAAAATGTTGAAATAAAATGTCACAAAATAACCCGACGCAAGTGGTAGGTACGCACTATGCATTTATCAGCTTCTTCATGGGAGGAATTGGTTTTGCGATTCTGAATGAAACAGCTGTTTTTATTTCGCTATTTCAGAATCATGGAACATCGATTAATAAAGAAAAATCGTGGATACCAAAGCCGATAAAGGTCTCAAACAAGGATTTTCCTTTAGCTGTATAGACCACAAGAACTAGAAGTTGACAAAGAACATTGTTTTCTTGACGACTTATTACCATGTCAGCTGTAATGTCAATTTCGTCATTGACGAAACCCATATGCAATACTGGACACAGACTGGGCTGCTATGATAATTTAAAACGATAGTACCCATCTAAGATGTACATTTCCTTTTACCCGACTATGGTGAAGAAAAAAGGAGGGTTATTATTTTGACCGGTATGTATGTATGTATGTATGTTCATCTATTCCCTCCTATCTTCTAAACCACTCATCACAATTTGACAAATGAGGTATCGTTGGAAGCGTCTTGAAAATGGCGCCATTTCCAAGACTTTAGTCAGGAACTAAAAAAAAAATTGTTTAATCGTACCGTGTTGGGTATCAAATGAAAGGGCTTAATGAGCACATTTCAAACATATACCCAAAAGAATTTTTTCAAAAAAGTAATAAAAACTAAAACCCAACTACGACTAAAAAGGTATAAACAAGACACCACAGACAAACAAATTAGAAATCTGAAGTCACACGTAATCTGTTCGATTTATGCCCTAACACGTGTGACTACGGATTTTTCTCTCTCTCACTTAGACAGGATTTTATGATAAAATGGTTTATAATTTCAATTAAACAGATATTTTAATCAGGATGTCGGTTAAACTCATTTAAATAACACATAACATCACGCCTGTAATCCCCGAAGGGTTAGGCAGAGGTATACCTATAGTACACCCACGTTTTGCCAGTTATTGTGATAGGGGGCGAGCCTATTAATGCCAGCAACCGGGCACAAATCCAACCTCTGGGCTGCTATGAAGAAATTCCTGATATGAAAACCCAATAACACTTTGCCCGACCTGGGAATCGACACGCAGGACCTCATGTTTAACAGACGCGACCACTAAACCAACTAGGCAGTCGATTTAAATATTTTGGAAAAAAAGTTGCTCTTTATCATAAGGAGGCAATATTTAAAAAAAAAACTTTGTTCAAATTATAATGACTAATGTATAGATGAATAGAGTTTTAGAAAAAACATACATAAGGTTTTGAGTGAACAGGTATTTTCATCAGGTGAAGATAGATATTTAAAGCATTTAAATAATTTGCAAAAAAAATTTAGCTGTAAAATGTCCTTACATAAGGAGGAAAATATTACATAGACAGGTATCTCACGATGCGGGTTTTATCGCCAGCTATGGTAGGTATATTTTTAAATTTATTGACCTTTTCGAATTTGAGGAAAATAGCTAATCAAGCAAACTTGTGTTACGACTTTTTTCTCGATACACAAACATTCCTATTACATTTTTTCTAGATTTACTTACTTAGTAGCACTTTAAGATAGTACTTAAGATATAGACAGTAGGAACAAAAAAAAAAAAATTGCGTAAATTAAATAGGACACACCTTTATGCAGGGCTTGCCTTCATAATCTTAGTTGAATGTTTTGCCAAAGAATAAAGGAAAACAGAAGGGTTTTTAAGATTTCTTGCCTAATATTATTAAATGTATTTCTTACCCTACATAGGTAGATAATGTTTTAGAAAATGTTAAATCTTACCTAATAAATCTACCTCTTCATAATGTGACATTTTGGAATAGGGCTACTAAGATAGTGTCGCAGCGTAAACAAGAATGTTTTTGTAGAAATATTTATCTACATTTACTAACTTACATGCCTGCATTTCTGTTCCTAATAAGTATATCAATAAGCATTTATAGTACAGGTACCAATTTTTTTTAAGGCAAATGCTACGTCTTTTTATTTTGTTGAGGGTACCCAAAAAACCTTTGGTACTACCCACAGTACCTAAATTTAACCCACATTGAGGAATATAACCTACGATTATGCTACGTCAGAGAACAGAGACACCTTCTGTCGCATAATCTTTGGCCTTCTGCCCTTCCATGTCGACGCTGGTTGCGTTACCTATATAACTTGCAAATGACCAACATTGCTGTTTGTAACCGTTCACACACTAGCTGAAGCACGCGGCGCTCGTTCTTTTGAACTAAATCAAAGGTAATTAATAACAATTTATTTTCACAAGGAACAATAACAATTAATTGTGCTATTACTTCTTCAATAATATTCCGTCTTGAAGTGACTTTATTTTAAGCTTCTGAGGACTCTGAGGTCAATAATTTTAAAGTGAAGGTAATCATTTGTTTACTAATATACTTGCGATACAAATAAATATTTATGTGGTTTTTGACGTCTTATATTAGATAAAATTCATGTTAGTGTTGAAATGTTATTTCGGAATGCCTATTAAAATCTTAAATATTTTATAAAAACCATCGTTAGTACATATTTATGCTTATTACTTAGTTACTAATTAAAATCGGCAAAAAGTATTAGTAGTTTATTAGTATAGTTCAATTAAATAATGAAACTACCCTCAATATGTAGGTAACATATAATAAATACTTATTGTTTTAATTCGATATCTAATTGATTAGGTAGGTACTGAAGTTATTTTCGTAATTTTATTTTGCGTTCATTTTAATCGCCAAATTAATTATAGGTAATGGTTGTGTGCCAGACACCTTTTTCGCGGTAATAAATCTAAGTATATAAAACTTCAAAATATTCAATGAAAAATGATACAACAAAAATGGATCCTTGTAAAAAACTGTTTATCTAACTTGTGCGCATCTTTCGATTATATTTGGTGTTTCTATGTAGTACCAAACTACCAAGTACCAAGTACCAAGCAATATTTGTGGTTAATGCTTTGGTGTGCAAGAGTGGTGACTGTTTGTTTGATATCATAGTTGGTTAGTTCTTTATATATGTCGTAATAACATGATATTTCAGAATTGTTATTACAAAATGTAAATTCCCTGGCCGATGTCCTTACTAAGTCATAGTTTAACCTAGGCCTTCCTGCTTAGTTGCTAGATGCCGCAACTGGGGTCAGCTCTAATTGGATGATGTTGTACTTGCGTTTGTCGCAAAAGGTTAACTATCTCTGCCTTTCAAAAGTCAGACAGGTTGGTTTAGATTGATTTGCGAAATTGTAAACATTTTGATAAAACCGCTAGTTTGAGGTGTTGAGGGTTGATAAGATCGCTTAGATTTATTTGCGAAATTGTACCTTAATATTTTGTTAAACACGTGAAAATTTGAGGTTTTTAGACCATTGAACCTTCAAACCAGACCTAACTATATATAATGAGATCCTTCGTTTATAATACTAATCTAAATATAAAATCTCAAAATATTTTTCAAGTTCAAACTTTTACAATACCTAAGTATTTTTTTTTTTTTTAAGTTACATAAGTTTATCTACTTTCATCAGGACCAAACTTCTTTTCTCATCCGTTACTAAGCCTAAAGGACCAAACACCCGAAACTATTGTAAAGTTTTGGTCCTTTGGGACAAGTTCCAGTTCTTTCCGCCTCCAAAGTTTCGTTACTCTCACTTCCATGTTTAAATTAAGTTGCAACAATATTTACATACTTTTGTAAGTTTACAAAAGCGTAGTAAAAACGGTACCGGTTGTTTTTGCTTTTATTTATTTTAGGATATGTGCAAGCGTGTGTCGACGGAGTTTGTCGATTGTTAAGTTACGTCACCATATTTGTGGAGAACCTGTCCTCGAGAGTCGTAGCTTTGCAAGAGCTTGAGATCTGAAGAACCGAAAGGACCATGACCCGCTTTCGTTTACTTTGCATTTATTTCGATTTAGCATCGTATGAGATTCTACGATGTTTTGTATTAGGTATCTAAAATCATACCCATCAATCATTATTCTCATGGCCTGAGCTTTAATTATTCACTCGTCAAATTTTATACAAAATTATACTTTGTCAATGAAAAACTTGTTTAGATTAAGCAAAAGAATGCGTCATTAGTAGGTAGTCATCCACCTTGATTGTTAATAGGTTTGGACCACTTGGGGTATTTCCATAGATATAAGGGTCTTGCCAATAGTATTTTTTGTCATTATATTTCAAGTTCATAATATCGAGAGACATTCGTTGCTTACTGCTCGATATCTACTCTTCCAAGAATTAAGGTAAAATAATTATTTAGATGACTCGCTTACATTAAACACGCTCCGTTGGAAAAGCGACAAAATAATCAGTCAATAATTCAGGTAGGTATGTATAATTTCGATACCACATTTACTCTTATTTTTCAGAATCATTCAACATGCTGGCTTCATACGTGGTCCTTGCAGTATCCTTGGTGGCGGCTGCCAATGCCTACTCTACTGGCGCCCCCGAGAGTGTGTGCCAAGACATGGTACCAAAGCACCCAGTGCCGAAGCAGTCCTCTCCTCCTCCTTACATCATCACCACCAGCACCAAGGTACGTTGTGACGCCATACCTATATGTCCGCATTAGGGTTCTTCGATGTCCAAATTCGTGTTCCGAGCAGGGGCGATATATCTTCGCCGCACAGTGAAAACCTCTTATTTGCAATTAAATACTAAAACGCTACTTTAAAGAAAAAAAACTAAAAAGATTCACACTAAAAGGTTTCACAGATATCGATTTTAATTTTATGTTGCCCTCTTGTTGAACGATAAGGATAGTTATGAAACATGGTTACGTTACAAATTATGTAAACGTATTAAATATTATGTCGGGTAAAAAGTAAATATTTAATACATCGCCTGCAATTCTGCACGTGAGTTTGTTTTCCGTGTGCAAAAGTGTTCAATAGGTATTTATTTCTTTGCATATCTATAAAACGCATTCATATGAAGGTAGCTATACTTATAGCTTTGCGGGTTGATAGGCCAGAAACATCCCAACTGACCTTTCTGTGGAAATACAAACTTATCGATTCAGGTTCCTGATTAGACCGTAGGTTTTCGGGGTTGTATTGTAGGTGCCTCACCTTAGTGCATTTCGTAGATTTTCTGAAGTAAAACCTTTCTTCTAAAATTGAAAGCTTTAGCTGCTAAAATGAAGCGTAGCATTTCGTAGTTAGGTTTATCGTTCTGCTTTAGTAAGGATAGGATAAGTATCTTACAGAATATGTTTATAGCAGTCTTACCGACATCGACAGTTAAAACTGTGAGTTAAAATACGGGCCACAGAGTATATTTTTATATAGATACCGATTTTGACTTCTATACCGTAGGCATAAGGATGGCCTTAAAAGCAAAAAAGGTTACACAATACCAACTGTCTACTGCAGCTGCCATTTGTCATGCCACCAACGCAATAGAAGTCAAAATCGGTTGAACGGACTGTAAAAAAGGCTTATTTATATGTCTAATCTTATTTCAAATGGAGTATATAGGTAGCTAAACAATAATTATCATCCATTCCTACAGGACGTGAAAGCCGGAACTCCCATGGAAGTGGTGATTAACGGCAAGGGTCCCGCCAACACCATCCGTGGTCTGCTGCTCCAAGCCCGTCAGGGTGACAAGATCGTCGGCAAGTTCACCCTGAAGCCCAACGACAACTTCGGACAGCTTCTGAACTGCGGTGAACCTGGAGTGAGTACCTTTACCACACCTTTATTACCCCAACCAAGACGTTATTTTGATTGATATTTTTTGCGGTATAGTCCAAAATGATTTTTGTTTATGTTTAAAAATTTAATTCTCTCCTACACTGTCGATATTTATCAATGATCAGCCTATAATTTTCTCACTGCTGATGCTGGGACACAGGCCTCCTCTTTTTCAGAGGGTGTGGACTGTATTCTACCTACGGGGGCCAGGGCGGGTTCTTAGATATCACATGTCTTCGAATTTTTGGTTCTCATGCCGGTTTTCTCACGATGTTTTCCTTCACCGTTTTGAAAGTAGTGGTGTTGAAATTATTAAGACAAAGTAAAGCGGTTCGAACCAACGACCGACTCGTAAGTTGGGTCCGCCACTGGGCCACCACTGCTCTACATATTTTAGTACAAAAAACATAAAAATAACCAGTTTATTTGAGTTTAGCTGTCAGGGATCCTATAACTCTTTTGTTGAACGTGAAAGGACGTTTGAAGATCCGCAAAGACGTTTTTTATAACTTCATTGTTTTTTTTATAGCTTTTTCCGTCCCTCTTACGCCTTGATCACACGTACCAAGTAGATGGGCGAGACAGTGCTCTCGGCCGAGTACTTGTTACGTGTAAACACATACCGGGTGCTCGGCCGAGTTAAAGGGCGAGACAGTCACTCGGACCCTGTTCTATATACTATGTAGACCGAGTGCCCACACACGCGCTTCCCCGCAGTGCCCCGCACTAAAGTGGGTGATAGACGTGCGTACTTAAAGTACGTGGCGATAACAGACGGGCGAGTAAGCTCGCCGAGCCATAAGTACGCGTACTTGCTCGCACGTCTATCACTCCTTTTACTCACTTGCCCACTCGGCAGGTATAAACTTGCACTCGGTGCGTACTCGCCACTCAGCACTTTCACGTCGCTCACAACATGCTATCGCTACCGTTTCTCGCGATTTGTGTGAACCGACGGACTGACTCGGTGCCAAATTATAAACAACTAGCTGCCCGCCCCAGCTTCGCACGGGTAGCACTAAGTACTTATCTAAGGCGCACCTACCCTACCTACCTACCTACCTACCCTACCTACCTACCCTACCTACCCTACCTACCCTACCTACCCTACCTACCCTACCTACCCTACCTACCCTACCTACCCTACCTACCCTACCTACCCTACCTACCCTACCTACCCTACCTACCCTACCTACCCTACCTACCCTACCTACCCTACCTACCCTACCTACCCTACCTACCCTACCTACCCTACCTACCCTACCTACCCTACCTACCCTACCTACCCTACCTACCCTACCTACCCTACCTACCCTACCTACCCTACCTACCCTACCTACCCTACCTACCCTACCTACCCTACCTACCCTACCTACCCTACCTACCCTACCTACCCTACCTACCCTACCTACCCTACCTACCCTACCTACCCTACCTACCCTACCTACCCTACCTACCCTACCTACCCTACCTACCCTACCTACCCTACCTACCCTACCTACCCTACCTACCCTACCTACCCTACCTACCCTACCTACCCTACCTACCCTACCTACCCTACCTACCCTACCTACCCTACCTACCCTACCTACCCTACCTACCCTACCTACCCTACCTACCCTACCTACCCTACCTACCCTACCTACCCTACCTACCCTACCTACCCTACCTACCCTACCTACCCTACCTACCCTACCCTTTTTTACACCTTGGGTTTCATTATTGGACTTTTAGTAAGGATCCCTAATTTTTTTGAAAATGTAATATAGCGTGTCACCCGGGGATAGTGTAGCTTCCCAACAGTGAAAGAATTTTTCAAATCGGTTCAGTAGTTTCGGAGCCTATTCAATGCAAACAAACAATCAAATCTTTCCTCTTTACAATATTAGTATAGATAAACTCCCCCCCTCCCGCACGCGCACCCCCGCCTTGGTGACGCCCACTTCGCAACGGGCCGTGCAGCAGAAATCGTAATATTTTAATTTCGCCATAACTTCAAAACCAAACGTCCAATTTTAATCATTCAAAGACCTAATATTATCTACATAAACTGTACTTAGTGATGAAATAATTTATTTTGATAAGGATCAATAGCATGAATAAAATAAACGCGTTTAAATGTAGTCCAAAAAAAAATTCTAGATTTTTAAATAAAAAAACGGTTGTTGTGCCTCACTCGACATAGATAGGTATAGTGAGTCGCGGACTTTTTTGTAGATATTTATAAGATCTACAATTAATTAGAACATTTTATGGTTCTGTCTTTTATAGTTTAGGCAGCGTACGTAAAATAAGTAACTTTTCTGGTTGATTTTTTACACCTTGTGTCCGAAAAACCCAAATATCTTACGGAACCCTATTTTTTTCCAAAATAAAATATAGCCTTTGTTACTCGTGGATAATGTAGCTTCCGAATGGTGAAAGAATTTTTAAAATCGGTCCAGTAGTTTTTGAGCCTATTCATTACAACCAAACAAACAAAGTTTTCCTCTTTATAATATTAGTGTAGACTACTTGTGCACCTGACTCTCTCGGCCTAGTATCATTTTGCTGTCTCGCCCATCTACTAGGTACACACGGCTACACATCAAGCTATACATTTCCAGTATAAGCTGACCTCGCATTGTACGGAAATCCTATACAATGCGAGATCAGCATAAATGTGTACGTAGTTGATGTAGTGTTGCCAGGTCCGATTTGTTTTAAATCGGGGCAGAAGGTAAAACAAATCGGGATTAAGGGTTGTAGATTAGGACAATAAAAAAACAAGGTTTTTTTAGGTTTCCGTACCTCAAAAGCAAAAAACGGAACCCTTATAAGATCACTCGTGTATCTGTCTGTCTGTCCATCTATCACAGCCAATTTGCTCCGAATCCAACGGACCAATTAAGTTGTTTGGTACTCATATGTATTTCTGTGACCCAAACACAGACGTGTAACGAAAAAAAATGAATTTTGAATATGGGGGTCACTTTTGGGGGCAATTTAGAAAATTAAAAAAAAGTTTTGAAAACTGTACCGTGTGACATATCAAATGAAAGGAAAACCATAAAGGTCTTAAAAAACATAGTTAATCTATTGTGCGTACAAACTTCCATTTGTAGTTGGATCTTATGGCAGAACATGTTTTTCAATTAAAAAAATAGGTTTTTCTTGGGATAAATTTATCCCAACTACGGAACCCTTCATTGTGCGTAGTCCGACACGCACATTGCCGGTTTTTATTAAAAATTAGGGTTTAAATTTAATGTATTTCCCAACTTATATTACTAGTAAATCTGAATTAAAAATATATGAAGCTATGAGTTAGATATTTGTTTCAAACCAATTCAGGTTGTGATTGATCATGTATTACGCAATTTGGGTGCTGGACATGTTTGTATTGATTTATCCGGACATTTAGTGTCCCGATCAGGTGCAAATCGGGACGTGTCCCCAGACCCCCGAAAATCGGGACGTCCCGCGCAAATCGGGACACCTGGCTACGCTATGTGATCAAGGCATTAGGATTTTACAAATTGTCTGTTGATTTTATCTGCATCTTTAATAACCCATTTATTTAATACTTAAATTACCTACTAGGTATTTATGTGCTTCGCAAATTATGTGTTATTTGTATGACGCGTCCTTCTGAAGCTTCCCGTTGCCATACGGTTCGGTTCACATTTAATTTTTATTAGAATATGTAAGCTTTATTGTGCTACGGTGTTGTTTTGTAGCCGATTTAATGACCCTTCATGAATTTTAATAGCCTCACTAGCATAAGTAGTACCAGGAAACTTAAGTCTTTTCTTATGAAGAATCATGATTGTTTTATATTTTTATACTAGTTGCGCCCCGCGGTTTCACCTGCGTAAGTCTCGATCCCGTGGGAATATCGGGATAAAAAGTATCCTATGTGTTAATCCAGGTTATAAACTATCTGTTTGTCAAATTTCATCCAAATCCATTCAGCCGTTTTTGCGTGATTGAGTAACAAACATCCAAACACACAAACACACAAACTTTCACATTAATAATATTAGTAGGATATACCTAATACAGCGACTGTTTCTGCCACGTTAGTCTAGTTGTCGCAAGCGCTACTGATGAGTATGAGCTCCTGATGGGTTCGATTCCCAGGTCGGTTCAGTGACATTGGGTTTTTTATTAGGAACTAGGTTTTCCCCGCGGCTTCACCAGCGTGGATGTCGAAAAATATCCCACGGGAACGTACTAGCGGTATTAAAAGTCTCAATGATAAAAACTTAAACATAACTGGCGAAATGTGGGTCACTATAGGTACACTTCTGCCTTACCCTTCGGGAAAAAACAGCGTGTTGTTGTATTACCGTGCGTTTGCACTAGCGAAACTTTTACGACAAAACATGTTGAAATCTCTATTTTCTGTCAATGTTCCATAAAATTTTTGACAGCAACTAGAGATTTAAACATGTTTTGTTGTAATGTTTCGCCAGTGCAAACGCACGGTTACAACAACTGTTCTGGTTACATTCCATAAATATAATTATAATATCTGTGTCTCATAAAGCTCATTACAGAAGGAGGAAATAAAAGTTCGAATTAATAATACAGTGTGATTACGTTAGGTACGTTTATTTAAATTGGTCCTTTCTACAGTTTTTATTCGGTATAAGTAACGACGATTGCCACAAAAAAGTTACAACCATTCGCGCAAAAAAAAAAAAACATTGGATGTTTTTTTCGGGCGTTACAAATTGTCACGTTGCCTGTACCTACTAGGTATACCTAAGTATATATGTAAATGGGTGATTCAACTAATCGTGGTTCGCAAATCGTGAGGACAAACTTCCTTAAAAAGTTGTTGTTTGCATTGCTACGGAGTTTTTTCTCATTCTAAAAAAGGCCTTCACGTTTTTTAACCGCTGCCAAATGAAAGAATTGTAACTTATACTTACTAACGGTTATTTGTTATTTTAAATACTTAGTACATTGACGCTTTAATCTTAGGTAGGTAAGTAATTAGGTGCTTAGGCAACATTAACAATATCATTTTGCGGAAAGTCTTCTGACTAACATGAGTGATCTCAAGCAGTAATCTCTTTCTTAATGGTAATGAAAGCCTATGCGAAAATACGCGAAATTCCAATTTTCTTACGTTTTCTTGCAAAATGCAGTTCAGTATCAGGTTTTATCTTGATCAAAGTATGGTTTGCGACCGTTTGTAACAAGTATGTATTTACAGAACTATAATAATTAAAATCATCAATACAAATGGACACCCACGAACACTTTAATTGACCTGAGGACCTGAGGAGGTCAAGACCTGACCTATACGATACTAGAGCGTAGACAGCCTTTAACGTTCTCACTGCTGGGACACAGGCCTTCTCTCTGTGTGAGGGGGTGGGCCGTATTTCACCACGCGAGCCCAATGCGGGTTGGTAGATGTTACGCACATTTCATGTCTTCGAATTTTCTGTTCAAAGGACATGCCGGTTTCCTCACGATGTTTTCCTTCGCCATTTTGAGAATGCCTGTCTGGGTTACGAGGTTACGACCTACAACTCGTGTGTCGCGGCGGTTTCCACTGGCGTGGACTGACTGCTCCCTTATACAACGTGTAACGTTAAATGCACAAAGCCTGAAAATAGTTTGATCAGAATAACGAGCAGAATCAATTAAAACGCTTTTTAATACAGGTCACATTTTTCAAAAAATCTTCATTAAAAAACGTTGCCGTGTCTATTTATTAATAAGTCAAGCTATCACATGCACAAACCCGCCAAAATAGGTAAACGAACACAAATTGTTGTCGACCTATTTAAATTTTCTCATACGCGGGATAATAATAGCTTTTATTTAAAACCAAATACGAATCTTCCAAAACTAAAACAGCACATAAAACCTTTACAATTTTTTTTCTCTTTGAAATAGGTCAATTGAATTAAAATTCAGTTGGGGTGTCTGAGGTTTTGCGCATCGTTGTATTAATTGCTCTGCCCAAAGTTTAGGCAAACCCCTTCCCAGAATGTAGCTATACATACATATAGCAGCTGATTCCATTTTTTTTTTAAAGTCGTCTTTATTTACTTACCCATCTATTGACTACTATGATCCTACCTAAATATTGACTTTGAATTTATGTAAAACATAGTAGGCCTACATTTTTAAATGGCCTTTTCTTGAATTTTTATCTCCACTATGCATTGTATTATGCTTAATCGGCTAACGAAGTCGGGGTCCTACGCTTTAATATATACATATAAACAGCTACCTACCTAATATGATAGAATTCTCAAAGTTGTGTTGCATCACTCAAGGCTATATGTGACCGCTGTAAGAGGTCGCGTAGATTCGGTTGGTGCGAGGTAAAATCTATTAAGATGATATAAAATCGAAAATAAACCGCTTACAAGTGCCGATTTTTCATAATACTTTAAACGATTTAGGTACAATTACGTAATTGCATTCAATTATATAGACGATTCTGAATCCTATCTGCTGATTGGCTATGCAATTACAAATTTCCATTTAAACAAACTGCACGTTCACTAATGAGCTTTTGCGATAAAAAAAAATTGCGAATAAAATTGTCAAATCAAACAAATTGTTAACATCCGAGGACATAAGAACCCTTCACTCGGGTTTAAAATACAATTATCGTCATTGCCAAACAACAGCATAGCGCAGTTAGCAACAAAGTGCTTTGTCGGCATTTCCATGTACAAGAACATAGATTAGCGCCTATAGCAATGAGGCTTATTGAATGGAAGGCTGCGTGTCCATTAATTACATGTGGATTGTGTTAGGTCTCTACCATATTCGTTGCATATCACAATGCAGTCAACAAAACAGATATACAAGCAAAAAATCACTTTTTTAACCGACTTCTTCAAAAAGGATTTCGCAATTCGTCTGTAAGTCTTTGTTACGCGATTAGGTACTCCGCCAAATATGAATCGATTTTGATGATTCTTTTTTTGTTTGGTAGATCATGCTTCAGAGGTGGTCCCATATAAATTTTATTTACTTTGCTTGCGTAGTTTTAGAGTTAGCTTCAATATTACGTATTTTTCCCTCTTAATATTTATGTAGACGATGTTCTATGTGTCCGTCACTGTTATTTACATAGCAGGTAGTGGTATTCGAATTTGTGTGGGGTAGGTACCACAACTAAAAAGTGAAAAATAAAAACTTTTTACAAAAACATTAAACGTCAAAAATGATAAATATTGTGTGCGTTATTATGACTCGTTCATCAATAGCTTACTTGTTGAACGATGTCAAATACTACTCAAACACTGGGTTTATTTATAAACGTTGCTTAAAGTTAAGTAATGATTTGCGACGTTTTAACCATTAATTTTTGACGTTTAAACGTATCTTATAATTTTAAGCAACGTTTATAAATAAAGGGGAATATCTCGCACAACGCTGTTTACAAAGTACCCTATAGATGCAACCGATCTCCATCGATTTGACTGTACATTTTGTACAACACATGGATACAACATATCGCACACCTAGATCTAAACGGAGACAACTCAAAAATCGTTAATTTGAGTTATGTTTGTATTCGAATGCTCAGTGATCATACGCAGGATTGAATTTTAGCCCCAGTTTATATACAGTGACATTTTACAAGCTATTTATTATCTAGAATCAAATTACATTATGTAACTTCCCTAACAAAAAAGGCAGATATACGTTTTTATGGTCACCTGAAAAATAACCTTTTTTGAGTTGTCTCAGTTTAGATCTAGGTGTGCGATATGGCAGCTAGATACAGTAAAACGTTCGTGTCGTATTGTACAGAACCATTACACAGTTCGATGAAGGCCTTGACCGGATAGACTATACAGTTTACAGGGTGTTTGACCTTTATGTATAAACTGCCGCAAAAGTGCATTTATTCCTAATGAGGCATTAGATTAGATAGATACTCGTTCAGACCAAATCGAGACTAAACTCAACAATACAACATCATGACTGTAATTCCCTAAGGTGTGGGCAGAGGTATATTATCTACCTAAGTAGTAAACACGATATTTTGCCAGTTATGTTTTTGTCTCATGTAAAAGGGGTTGAGTTTAGCACTACACATCCTGACTCCGGACTGAGAAATTCCTGATGGAATAGCCAACCCTCTAACACGTTGCCCGACTCGGGAATCGAACTCCGAAAATGATTTAATTTAAAAACTACCTAGATACTTGTTAGTAGATTATGATCAAAAAGGAAGCAATTAGGTACGAAATTACGAATGTCATTCAACTAGGAACTAATAGTGAAGGTAAACGTACACACGGCTACACATCAAGCTATACATTTCCAGTTTATGCTGATCTCGCGTTGTATAGGATATCCGTACAATGCGAGGTCAGCTTATACTGGAAATGTATAGCTTGATGAGTAGCCGTGTGTACAAGGTGTTGGGCGGGTCACACTTCTCTCAATAATTATTGCAATCTGTCTAGAGACTCCGGCCGATTATGTTCCAGATAACTATAATAATGCTTGTGTTGTTGCGAGCCGGTAATTATTTGATTAAATTATACTATAATAAGGAATAACAAACAATAATTTTACGTGATTACATACCTAGTACTGAAAAAGCGTTAATTTTAATATTCTCCATAGCATCGTGGATAATTACATACCTACATTGAATTATTCACAATCGGTGCTTGTAAATATACCTACATATTTTCTATAGGTACCATAATTAAGATGTGAATATTTTTCATTCAGGTTATAGGTAGATATTAATTTAACTGTTTATTTTCTTTTATTTATAGAACGCCATCACACACAAGAAACACGACGAGAAATTCGACAGCCAGACTCTCGCCTACACATGGACGCCCCCAGCTGGCTTCAACGGCGAAATTAAGTTCAGGTACAGACCGTTATTTCATGAGTTATTACAAAGTAGGTACATCCCATACAGTAATTGGGCTTTCGTAGCTGCCACCAATCTGCTACCTACACAGTGGTAGACTCGATTCCTTTGGGAAACGAACCCATCACCATTATAATCGAGACCATTCAACAGTGCTGCCAGTACCTACGTATTTTGAAGAGAACGAAGCTTTCTGAAACAAAAGAAACCGATATTATTGGGCGTCGTTTTTTTATTTTTATTTATTTATCTTGGTTATTATTATAAGTTAGGGGTGCTACACACATGTCCGGGTCGGGTCATCCGATTCGGCAGTATTAATTTGTTGAACAACAAAGGCGAATCGAACCAATTTACTACACATATTCGGTTTTCATGCGATCGGCAAATTTCGTTCGGGGTCTACCCTCGCTGATCGGGTCGGATCGGCATGATAAGAGCTGAGCCGAGCGGCTGTTTCCCGAGTAGACATTCTATGTTGCCGGCTGTGCCGAATCATGCCAACCCGAACATTTGTGTAGCACGCCTTAAGCTATTGTTCTTAATGCACCTCAAAATACTTATAGGTATCTTTAAGTATTTAAAATAGTCGGTACCTAGACATTCAAGTGTCAAGGGACAAATGGGACGTCCATGGGTCAGGGGTTCATAACCTTTTGAAAGTCATAGCAGACGTCAGACGTACAACAATACATGAACATGCACAAAGCGATTATTAACAAGTTTAATTTTAGTAATGGCACGTGTAGGTGTTTTAAGTGAATCATTTGGAGTTTCGCAGTTCGCTCCTTTGTTCATAAATGAAAACGATCGATTCGATTTACCTTGATAGGTCAAATAATGTTGATGGGTCACAATTACTATAATTTGTAATAATTGAAATAAAGAAACAGAAAATAATGAGGTATTAAGTATTTTTCGATTAAAAATATGTTTTCATAAAAAATAAGCAATCGTCAAGAGTTCAAACATTTTGAAGCAACAGACACTGCAATGAAAATTAAAAATAAGGTCCGAAATGTCCTCTGTTTCTGAAACTGTAGACATTCGTCTTTAGTTTTTTTTTGTGAACTACTTTACATGTTATTATTTTTATTTTCAGAGCTACCATCGCCCTGAACGGTGCCGTCTTCTGGGTGGGCGTTGAATCAGCCCCCGTCAAAGTTGTCAGCTAATTTAATTAAGAACAAAGAGTATTATTATTTCATAATTTATGTCTTTCTTACATTCCTGATATATTTGTTTCTTCTTTCGACTGTGGATGTAATAGATATTTCAGAATATAATTTAATTTTATAAAATATGTTTTTTATTATTTATCGATGAAGGATAACCAAATAAAAGCAGGAGTAATATATTTTAACTAATACTTTATTTCAATCATAGCACCTAGAATTTTTGTCTTCGAGATCCATTTACAAAATTCAAGTCTCAATAAATACGAATAGAGTAAGGTAGGAAGTAATAGCTTGTATCTACAGTACAGCACGAATTACTTCATAAAAGATTCTTATTATCACCGGTAATTCGTGTAAAGAAAATTTAATTTTCTATATTTACTTACTAATTAAATGTATAAGCTTTTTTATTGCAATTTATTATGTCACGGCCAGGGTTTCCAATCCCCTGGGAAGACGAGGCAATACACTTTAGGTATATTTTATCAACTATATGTGAGCACTTTTCCTACACGTAGGTAGGCAGAGAACATTTTAGTCTCTCGCTAAAACCAGTTTTAGACCAAAACCGGTAGAACTCAACAAAATAAATATAACATCTTAAAAATCGATACTAAATAATATAAAGATAGGCTAAGAAGATAGGCAGTTAATTTAAGTCTGTTTTTACAAGTTATAACTAATATTTTTTTAAATCTACTGTGCTCGTACTGTAGATACCTGCATGAAGCTTTCAAAGACTTATAAATTTAATCCATATAGCTAGTAGGGACTCGCTATTAGAAAGTGGTCTTACAAGATATGCATAGATATTCGATTATCAATAATGTGCGAATAAGGGCTCTACACACATGTTCGGGTCGGCGTGTTTTGGCACAGGCCGGGCGGCAAAATCGAATGTCGGCTGTACCGAATCGTGCCGACCCGAACCAGTCTGCTGTACGCCTTACGGAGTAGAAGGGGGACGGACTTTTGTAATACATGAGTTATCACAGTTTTATTTAGAGCCTTTTATGAAAGTGACCTCAGTCCTTGACAGACAATAAGCACAATTTAGAAACTCATTTCTCCCCTTCGCCTCTCAACTATTCACGCCCACCTTGGGACTTTAATTTTAAAGTCTTTGAGCTAGCTTGTGTTAGGAGTAAAGCTCGAATTCTATTCACATTGAAGCAATTCCGATACAAACCGCTACACACTTTGATAAACAACTATTGTTACATTCACTCTCACAACATCTCAAGTCTCAGTTATGTTTTACGCATTTCTTTGAAATTACAATTCAAAGGAAAATCTATTAAGTAATACATTTACAATTTAAAAAGCACATATTGGTAAAAATAATTACATAAGAATAAAAGCCTGTACAAGTTAAATTCATAAGATGTGAGCACAAACAGTTTGCAAATGTGCCTTTTTTATAACTAAGTTGCTATTCATCTGCAGTAATTCGAAATGAGATCAAACTGCATATAAGTAAATAAGTATAAATAACATTCATGACATGGACGCGAAAGTACATGGTTTCGATGTATACAGACGTCATGCATGAAACTGAGACTTGCAAATACATAAATATGCAAATACATAAATACAACTACATCGGTACATATACTAGCAACTATGGAAGATGATATCTGATGAGTACCTATGAATATTGAATGAGTGTTATGTAAATATATAGAAAACAGTAATTGACAACTACACTATACATGTAATTCCATTATTACAGCCACCAAATTAAGATATTATTATAAGATTGTTATATTAAGTAAACTATATGTTGGAAGATTTAAATTGCAGACAATTCATGTATTTAAATGTTTATGTGACATCTCATTACTCTATAGAGATAGGCAATGCCACAACTCTATATTATTAAACATCTATGGTGTATATCCTGTCGTGATACAAACATTATTACATATTTAACTGGCAAGACAAGGTCATATAAAATTTGTGTGTGTTATGTGTACAAGGCAATATTGGTGAGTGTTAACAACATAATACACACACATACAGACATTTTGATGCACACCACAACCACTGACTCAATCAGCAATCTCCATTTCTGTCCCACCATAAACATTATCAGATTAGGTCACTTATGTATTTATTATCTTCAGATAATTTTTCTGAATTACCTGCCCGTTCAATACATTACAACAGCATTCATATTTGCACAGATGCATATTTAAATGAAAGAAAATTTACCATCTCATGACAACTTGAAACAATAATAAATACTTATGAAATAAATACACCTACTGCACAGATACATACAAAAACTAAATTGTCATTGGTCTAAAATAAATGCACTTCAATTTAAAAGTCTTATACCTAAATATAAAACATCACAGTTAATACTGAATAAGTAGTAAATAAATACATAGAATTAAATCGTTATTTCGATAGGCTATCATTGGTTCTGTATGAAATAGTTTTGCCTTTTGAGCTGTCTGTACAGTGAGATATACTTCCCAGCAGCCGAGGTTCTTGGAACAACATATTGTTTGCAGAAAAGCTTGGGATCTCGAGCCTTCTCGGAGAGCTCCCCACAGTCAAGTGCTCGCAGGAATGCAAGTACAAATGTGAAGCAGTTGTGTCTTTCTTCATTGTACCTCTCAGCCTCCCACAGTGGGCTTTGACTCACCTGAAACCAGAAACACAATGTTGCATGTTTAGGAATGATGACATGTTTATTTACTGTCAACAAGCATAATATTGACATACCTTGAGCAGAACGCTATCCCATATCTCATTCCACATCTCATCAAACTGCTCTAATAGCAGACACTGGTCCCAATCTGAGCTGGAGTCGCTGCCACTCCATTTCTTGGTCATGGGGTCCACACCACGGATCCCTTCCTCGCTGAACTCCACAACACAACCCTGAGAGTTAGTCACCCCTATGTGCAAATCTTTGGAATTATAGTAGTCGCTGTAAAGAATGACAAATCACGTAAGCATAAACGATTTGATAAGGTCGTGAATCATTTTAAGGGCAATAACTTCAGCGCCCAATGAGAGTACTTACTTGAGGAAATCGCCATGGGTAGGCTTCATGACAATAGCGCGAGGATGCTGAGATGCCTTGACGAAGGGGTAAGGAACTCTAAAACAAAATTAAGGCGCTTAGCAACAACCTTCATTAGTCTTGATAGTAGAAAAACCGTTACATAAACGTATGGTTACCTGAAGGGCAGTAAATTGTAGTCATATCTATCCAGTTTTTGATCGCAAACCGGGCATTTTTCAGGTATTATGGTGCAAAATACTTTGTGATCACAATGGTGGAAACAAAGAATACCCGGATCCATTTTAGCACACAGATTAAAGTGGAATTTTCAATGAAACTGTCACTTCTAATAACTTCAACACAATCGTTAATCAATACAGTTGTTTTGAGCAAACTAAAGCCGTAAATTAAATCAGAATAACTTATTGACCAAGCAAAAGCATAATGAGAACCTCATAAGAACTTTGCCATTGTCCATGTCCACCTTTCACAACTCTACTCTCTCTCGCTCAAATCATTCGACAAAGTAAGGTAAGGTTACGTTCACAACTGTGACTTTTTTAGTTTATTAAGCCCAATTAATAAAACGTAACATTCTTAATAGTATTTTCCACCGTTATTTCATTTTATTATAAATCATTATCATTTAGAGTTGTCATTCTCTTTGTACTAATTTATCAAAAACTTTGAATAAGTTCGATTATTTGGCTTCGTAAAACAACATCATTAAGTTAGAATTTTTGTAATTGTACAATGTTCTGAACGACCGTCTACGACTTCACCTGTGATTGGGCAAAACAACAGCTGTGAACAGATGATTGATCTGCGCATTTCTATTGGTCAATAGACTGATAGCTGTCAATTTGCAGTTTATTGGGATTGGTCAACAAATAATGGGCGCTCGGCGGTAAGATTTAAAATTTAACAGCAGTAAAACTTGTAAGTTTCAAGCAATTTCAAGATAAAATAAATAAATATGCGAATCCTGTTCTTGAGCCATACGTTCAATTCACATAATATTTATTATGATTGTTAGATACTTTTAATACGTTAAGTTATAAAGTTATAATAGAATATTTAAAGAAGTGGGGAAGGTAGGATAAGTACCTACAGATTTTTATTAACTATTTTTTTTTTACTCTTTAGAAATCTTAAATACTTCTCCATTTAGACTTTTATAAACTGCTATAAGTTCATATGGTCCTTTATCACTGTGAATTTCATAATATTACGGCCTATTTCATTTCAATAGATGTTTGGACCATGGTGTCGAAATTTTGTCAATAATCGTATGTCATGAAGCGTTGTATTGTATGTTTACCAGTTTCCATGGCAACGATCGCTGGCGGTAAACCACACCTCGCACATCAGACCCAGTTCTGGCGACAGTGTGCGCTGTAAAGCGTGCGATCCTTTGTTAGGATATACTTCTCAATAATGTACTATTAAAGTTAAATAGACAGTTTAGATAATGTGTGTGTGATTAGGAAACCAATGTGCTGTTAGATAATTTTATAAAATAAGTTTAAAAATACTATGTTCAAATTAAATATTAACTATAAGGTACTTATCTAAAGTTGTAATCGTGTCATTGAACTTAATTTTTTTTGTTGGATGCCGTTGACTTTGGAAAGCAGCATGAAAGTTGTTATGAATTTTTAAAATCAGTCATTTTTATGATTCATGATGTATTTGGAGAAGGCGAAAGGTCTATTGCAAACAGTTTGGTGGTTGCTAGCAGCAGCGCGTGTGGTGACCGCGGGTATCTCTTGCCTCAGCAGCCCCTGTCTTCATGGTATATGTATAGATGACGTCAATACGTAAGTACCTATAATCTGGTTATTTATGAAACAAACAATAGATATGGGGCAAACTACATATGTCGGTATTTACAGCATTTCGGTTAAGTATATATATATAATTGAACCTGACCATGCCATATTTCCTCGAAATAAAAAACTAATTGCAGTTGTGATATAAAATTTGTAGGTACATAGTATTTTACCTTTAGCACTACTTACATCTTGTTTAAAAATCAATTAGCTTTAAAATAATAATAATGAATCACAATTTTGAATAAAAACACATCAATCGAATACATACTACCTATTTCACTGGGTACCTTTTTTAATTGACCTTAATTTGGAAGTAGCGTCACAGTTTTCCGAATTTGATTACTTAATCAATTGAACGTTCATTAATTTAGAACAATTTGAGCCAACACGAAATATCGGGCTGCGTTCATAGTAAATTGAACGTACAGTTATCCAGATGTAGGTAGGTATACTTGTCTACATATCTACGTACGATTATATTTTTCCAGCACATACGCATGTTACTGTGTGGACGGATACACTGGCGTGCAGTGTCAGACCAACTGGGATGAATGCTGGTCCAGTCCATGCCAAAATGGAGGGACCTGCATCGACGGTATTGCCTCCTACAACTGCTCATGCGCTGATGGATTCATAGGTTCGTTAACAATTTTTGCTTTTATAGGTACAGTGTTCTGGTTTTGTTACCACTTACGTGCGGCCTACGTAAGTGGTAACAAAACCAGAATAAGCAGACCTCGCGGTTCTATTGAACTTACGCTAAACTCTAGGTCAAAATGTTACCACAGTCGTGCGGTCGAACTAAACTAATCTTACGATGAATGGCAATAGTCACGCATACTCAATCAATCTGCCTAGCCTATTCCCAACTACGTTGGGGTCGGCTTCCAGTCTAGCCGAATGCAGCTGAATACCAGTATTTTACATGGAGTGACTGCCTATCTGACCTCCACAAGTCCACAACCCAGTAACAGGGTAAAACCCCGTGGTAAGACCTGGTTGTCAGACTTTCGGCCTTGTGACGACCCGTAACGACAGACAAAGATCCACGAATGACAGCGAGGACCAACTAAACCCCTTAAGATGGTCACCCATCCACGGACCAATCCCGGCAAGCATTGCTTAACCTGATTAATCGACCCTCGCAGCTGTTATTACTTAGCCATGACTTCCTCCACCATTAGTCACGCATCCTAGTATCTATCTACGTAGTACTAAATTAACTTAATAAAATGAGGCAACACAAGCCTACGAATGAAGGGATGAAGAAACCGTTGTCTATCCGTTTTAATAACAGTGTGTGGTTCCGATGGCCGACTATACAGTCATATAATTGCGGGATTTACATCGTTAAATCTGACGTCAGCCTTGTGTTGTGGTCAATTAAAACCATTTCTGGTTATATCTGAACGTCTCGCACGAATTGGCTCGGCTCGGACCGACCACAAGCCTGCCAGCCCCCGTTCGGCTTCCAAGGTTCGACAATGTCAGCAGCCTTGCGGTCGGTCACTCTTGTCACTGCATGAGTCGCGTTTGTTAGCTTGTTAATTGCAATATTTTTTAACTGCACTAGCCTTGGAAACTATACCTACTTTATCACTATCGCTAAAACACTAAGTAGACATTTCTAGAAAGGCTAAATTCGTAGATTTGTTGACCTTTTTCTATTTTGTTAAGTAGGTACCTGGTACTTGTTGAACGTTATAAAATATACTCTATACACTGTCCTCCCATACCTATTAACACTGTTATTTGAAAATATTGTAAAAGCCAATTATTTTTAAAAGCGTAACCGTGGAGTTTCTTTCCGGCTCTTCTCCATAGGAAACGACCAATTAACTGGAACCGTGCACCTAGCTTCTGACGTTTCAAGCGCCCATGTAGGTTTTGTGAAATAAAATATTTTTCTCAAATATGCTTGGAAATTCGAGCATTATTCAAAATAAATCGCAATTGCTGTACTGGTCAAAAACAAGTGTGCAAAGTTACTATGAAAATCCCTTGAAAATCCATATCTGGCGTGTTTAGTGGCCAAATAAATTACCTACTATGAAAACTTATATCTGTCGTGTTATTTAAAAATGGAACGAACTTTTTACTTCAGCACATGGCAACCAAGGAGGTAAATTATAAAAGATTTTGTTTAAATTTCGATTGTCTTGCATATATAGAACTGTTTAAAATAAAGAAGAAACAAATGAAGATATTGGCGCCTGAAAAATTGTAGTTGTTCATCATTGATTCTGGAATTTTTATTTAATTTACTCATAGAAAAGTACTATATACAAGCTTTGGCCGCAATCAGGAATTGATGGACTCACTTTTCGCGATCGTCCATCAATCCCCTTATTGCTGGCCGCGACAGTAATGTACTATTGATTTTGAGTTTTGGTCTCCTACCGAATTTAGTTTGAAGCTGCAATAATAGGTAGTCTTTCGTGCACGAAAACAATATTTCAATGAAATTTTTATTTTGAAAATAATTATTTAATATTATCCTAGATTCTATTCAGTTCTATTAGTTTTATTCTGTCTGATCAATAGTACCTACAGCATTAGATTATAAAATTTTATAATCTAAGAATAGCATTGTCCAAGTGTAGGTCGTGCTTTCGAAAGTTTCATTTAGTGGCTTATCGTTCGTAGGTAGGTACGTGTGAGCTACTTGTTTATGAAGATTATAATCTAAATTGACGTAAAAGTATTGATTGACCAACTTCCTAACACATACACTATATAGGTACCGAAACCTAAATGTAGAATTATACTTAGATATGTAAGTAGTCATATTTACCCAATGTCCAACTTTAATTAAATAGATGTAGGGTAGGTAACCGTTACACGGATAAGTCGGCTCAACATTAGTCCACGTCAAGTTAAATATGTATGATCATAACCTGAAAAGAATAACAATGCACCATAATAGGTATCACGGTAATGACGTGATAAACCAAAGTTTTAATGCAATACTTGATTACTACACTGAAAAACTATCCAAACAAGATCTAATATTCTAAGGTAGTACAATAATTTGTACAAGAAACCTGCATAGAGGTAAAGGTCTGTCTGTCAAGAAAAATCTTTCTGACTGGACCTTGCCTTATCTACTTACCTTACTTGCTTCCATTGAAGCGTGGATCTACTTTGGTGAAAATACTTAGATATGATACTTAGACGTCACAGTGAATCCAAAATTATGAAGTTAATTTCCGTATACAAACTGAACCCCTAAAAGTTTTCTACAAAAAGTTGTCCTTTCGATTTGAACTTAATTAAATTATGCTTAAAGGCGATAACTGCGAGACGAACTACAACGAATGCGAATCCAACCCTTGCCTCAACAACGGCACATGCATAGACATGAACAACGGATATCTCTGCTCCTGCGTGCCAGGATTCTCTGGCGAACATTGTGAGATGGACGTAGCCGTCTGTAACTCCACAGAAGAAGTTCGATGCTACAACGGAGGTCAATGCATCGAGGGACCTGGCTTTAAATTTTATTGCAAATGCTTACCTGGTAAGTAATGCTTTCAATTCGACGTTGATGGCATAACATTGTGCCTGTCAGACACGCGATTGTTGAATAAAGATGCTATACATTTTGTTTCCGACTAATTCTCATTCATCTTCGTATACGCTGGTATTAGGTACTTTATAGCCGAGATTTCATTCATGTAAACTTATTTTCGATTTCAATTATAATCGCAAATATACTCCAAAGTGGGTAAACTTTCTGGCAATTTTGATGATCCCTGTTTTTCCTTAGGCTGGGCGGGACCAAAATGTGAAGATCAGATTGATGAATGTGAATCTAACCCATGTCAGAACGGCGGCGTTTGCATCGATGTCCACGCAGATTACATGTGCGCTTGCGCTTTTGGTAAAACATCTTGCTTTTTGACTTTCAATCCTAAATAACAATTCAAATTATCATTAAAATTATCAACTTATTACCAGACCTGCCTTTAAACTAATTCTGCTATTTTCAGGATTTACGGGGAAAAGTTGCGAAATCCAAATAGAGTTTTGCGAAGATAACTCTTGTAGCAACAACGCATTGTGCGTCGTCGAGGATGGCACTAGAGTCTGTTATTGCGTTCCCGATTATCATGGGGAGAGATGCGAGCTGCAATACGATGAGTGTTTGCTTGGACCCAGGTATTTTTTTTTACCGATATAATATGGCTATAAACTCAGTCCATAAAAAATGCTGTAATTACTTATACTTACTTTCATTTATAGGTGCATGAACGGTGGCACATGTATCGACGGCGTAGACAATTTCACATGCTCATGTCCACCCAGGCTTACTGGGTCGTTGTGCGAATGTCTAATACTTGAAGACGAGAGTTATGATTGTGAATATGTTAGTCCGACGCCTCTAACTAGTTCCACTCAATCAGTTCTAACAACTTTGATGGAAGAAACTACGTCAGCGAAGCCTTCTTTCACAGATATGACTCCCACGTACAGTCCAACAAATAACACAACTCTAGTTTTAACAACTGAAAAAGATACCATTTCTACAGATGTAGTCGGGAGCAGTACTGAAAAGGAATCTGTTATTACCGTAGTAGCAGAAGTCACTACTGGAAAAGATACTGATATCACTAGTATATTTGAAGAAACAACAATAACTAGCGAATCAACAACAACTAAAGCAGGAATTTCGGAACCACCAGACCATGAAGAGACAAGACCAACTATGAAATCAGAAAATGCTAAAACAGAACCTACTACCGATTGTCAAGGAACATGTAATGACACTATAACTATACCACAAACATCTACTGTGATTGATTTCTCTACTAGCTCTACAGAAAGTACTAAATACGATATACCTACTATGATACCGACGAAAGAAATGACAGAAGAAACTACTTTGACTACAGCATCTTCCACCACAATAAGTACTACAGAAGAAGTTGCTGCAGAAATAACGTCAACACCTAAAGTAGATGTCAGTACAGACAAAATGTTCACAGATATTCCTACCGATCACCCAGTAACTGATATTCCAACAGGCTATTCGTCAACTACTGAAGCCATGGAAGTCACTAGTGCTGTTGATACAGAAACTGTTACAACAACGCAGTCGGAATGCACTGATTCTATTTGCAATGGTCATGGAAGCTGCATTAATACTCCTCATGGAATTCGGGTAAGTTAAAGAACAGACAAGACAATGTGATGACGTACTCATATACCTACTTAGTAATGTGCGTTTTATATGATTTTAGTGCCATTGCAATTTTAATTACGGCGGAAGATTCTGCGACGAACCAATATCAATCACATCCGCAGCTTTTGGTGGGAATTCATTCATAGCTCATAAACTGAAAAACGCTACATCGATAAATATAGCATTCAATGCTAAAACTCTGATCACCGATGGACAAATATTGCATGCGGATATAGCTAAAGGAGTTTACATGCAACTGTACATGAATTCAGGATTATTGAAATTCAAATTTTCATGTGGTTATCAAACAATGCTATTGAGCGAGCTTAAGACTTTTGTCAATAAGGGCTATCCGATGAAAATTGAAACAAGGTAAGTGCTTACATTTGTCGAAATCGTATGTAAGTATATTAAACTAACATTCATATATATTTGCATTAACAAAACTCTAACCATTCCTAAATTATAGCTATAAGAACATTACCATTCTAATCAAATGTGTTTACCTTGATGACATGTTTGTTTTTGTAACTGATGTTACCAACATTTTACAGATTGGACTTATACCCGGAAGTTCAACACTGCAACGCGACTCTTCGTTTAAATGATACAGTGGCAATGAGTGGTGGTCAAGTAGCCAACATTACCACCCTCGATCATAACTCGACATTGTATCTGGGAAACTCTAGAGACGTTAAAGATTACGAGAGCAAGCCCTTCATTGGATGCATTAGAGATTTGATTGTAAGGTTTTTATTACGTAATCCGTTAGTATACAGTCCGATTTTTTTACCATTCTATTGAATTCTCAAAACCTTTTTATGGAAGAATTACCATTGCTCTTCCCAACAAAAAGGAACCTTTTAAAATTTAATGCATCTTAAATTCTTTTAACCTTTTAGCTTGCGTGAAAGGGTTCTTTTGATGACATACTTCGATTCCGGGGAATAACTTATATTGCTTGCCTGGCTATTTTTGTGGTAACATTTAATTGGAATCAGGAGTATCTACTTTAGGTTAGGTAAATGATGTTTCGCGTAAAAATGAATCACATTTAATTTACTTAGAACAGTTCATTCAAAACCTTTTTTATTTTAAGAAACGAGTGACTATCTCTTTCTTAACGAGTTGGCGATGCCCTTACTAACTGCTCTATTTTATTATTCTAGGTAAACGATGAAAAACGCGATGTATTCGGTGATGCTCTCGATGCCGGTGAAGTGACGGAGTGCCTGTCATTATCATGTCTTTCTGGTCCTTGTCTGAATGGGGGAACCTGCAGTGACCACCATGATGGGGGATACACCTGCTCCTGTGCTAATGGGTAAGATATTAGCAGAATATAACACCTAAAAGTTGGCAGTTGAAAGATATTGTGATAGCAGTGGAAACTTCCAATAGCAATCAAAAGCTTGCTTCGACTAATAAACACATTGAAATGGCATAAAAGAGTCTTCACAAAAGTATTAGCAACATATTTTATACTATTGATCTCATAACGTGAAGGTTCTTGTTTTCAGTTGGCTCGGAGCACATTGCAACGAATCGGTCTGCGATAACAACCCGTGCCAGTCTGGCGGCAGCTGCGTCCGTCATCCAGGCAGTGGATTCCTTTGCCTCTGTCCTTACGGGAAACACGGCATTTTGTGCGAATACAGTGAGTCTAAAACCGTCATCATGTTACAATTTATAATCTCAAGGCATTTTTCTTTTGAGTTTTGTACTTGCTGCATCTTTAAGGTCTTTACTCTCTGCAACCGCTAACAGTGTGGTAGGTGCTACTATGTACTAGGTGCTATTAAGCTTATAAGTTGTGCCAGCACCTGCGGTTCAGTTATTGTCATATTGTCGAAGCAAGCAATTGTATTTGTTTTTTATTTATTTAATTAGAAGTCTATAGATAAGTATTGAGTAAATTGGAACTGTGTATACTCCCCGTCACATGTCTCTAAGGGTTCATTAGAAAACCAGCGTCAGACAGCGTTTGTCTGGCATTAATGCTGAAATGAACCTTTTTGGCGCAGCCGTGAGGCACACATGATTTTTAAAACATTATTTTCATTATTTTTTATTTTTTTGTATTGTGTTTCACGAACTGTGTCCAAATAAATGTTATTCTTTCTTTCAAGCAAGTACAACAGTGACGTATTGTCTGAGTCTGAATAAAAAGTTCAGTTAACTACTATAATAAGGGAGGGAGCAATGCATGTCGATGATGGGACACCTTTTTTTATTTATATGTGGATATCATTCCACTTCCATGAGTCGGGGCCCGGGAGATAGGTACTCTTACATTCGCTGCAACTCGCACCCGCCCGAGACTGCATGATTGGACACCCTGGTCAATGTTACACTGTCCAAATAGTGGATAAGAAATGATTAAGTTATGATATTTATTCAACAATATGATATTGCTAACAACGATTCGTTTTTTGACTACAACAACATTGCTTATTTGAATATGCCACTCGTTAAAGGTTAGAAATATGGCAAAGGTTAGATCGATTGGTGTTTTGTAATTTGTAATAGCACTCAAGTAAATTATATTTTAGCTTCGATCGTTAATGGAGTTGTAAATTACATTCACCAATTTTATTATGATGTACTATTAGAACATAAAACAAAGTCACTAAGAAACGATAAAGAGATAGGTAATCCATTTTATAATGCTTAGCTCTCATAATCATAAATAACATCAGGGTAGTAAATATCGTTATCAATTTATGATTCTTTAAGCTGAACAAAAAATCTGTGAGCTGTTTTTATGATACAGCTATATCGATGTTTTGATTCTATGCTATTGTGTCCCAGATATGATTTAAAAAGAACCCACAAAAAATACCTCAATAAGAAGAGAATTGCACTGAACGTGATGTGGCGTGTTCGTTCTAAATATTGTCCCGCTGTTATCTGCTAAATGTTACCCTCAAAACGTTCTACAAACTTAGAAGCTTCCTCCAGCGCCGTTTATCGATAATGCTTGACTAGGTTCAAACACAACCGGAGACATGAGCGGCGCCTAAAACGGCCACATTAGCAATTCCTCTATAAGTAATTAATTTCCTGAATTCCCAGCTGTCATGAGCAGTTCCTCTAATTTGACACAAAAGCAATTCATAATTTGTGGACCATTTTACGAATGTCCATAGAAAACTGTCGATCAATACAGCGATGACGTCACGTACCGATCTCTTTCGGTATGAAATGGATTCATTACACTTTTCGTTTGTTTCCTTCACAGATGTAGAGATAACCCGTCCATCGTTAGCCCCAATCAGCACCGGAGTATCCTCCTACATAATGTACGCGCTATCCCCTGCCGCTATGAACTCAGATCGCTTCGACCTGCGCCTGCGCTTCCAGACGACAGACATGGACCAGATAGCATTGCTAGCATTTGTCGGACAAAGTGGGAGACACGACTCGAGGAGTCAACACTTAGCATTGACGTTTGTCAAAGGATATATCATGCTAACTTGGAATATGGGTAGCGGTAAGTTTATAGCCAAATATTATGACAAGTATGTTTGTGAAAAATATACACATACCTATATAGATAACATATATAGGTACGAGTACATTGCATAAGCCTACTTATGTAATGTAAATCCTACTATCCTACTAGTCCTACTAATATTATAAATGTGAAAGTTTGTGTGGTT
Source organism: Lithophane leautieri (assembly GCA_949152455.1). Lineage (NCBI taxonomy): Eukaryota > Metazoa > Arthropoda > Insecta > Lepidoptera > Noctuidae > Lithophane > Lithophane leautieri. The sequence goes on along the minus strand of OX424462.1, from coordinate 6,891,639 downwards.
GTGTATTTGTGCGTTTGTGTGTTTGGATGTTTGTTACTCAATCACGCAAAAACGGCTGAATGGATTTGGATGAAATTTGGCTAACAGATAGTTTATAACCTGGATTAACACATAGGATACTTTTTATCCCGATATTCCCACGGGATCGAGACTTACGCGGGTGAAACCGCGGGGGCAGCTAGTAATAATATAAGTTTATTCAGGTAAAAAGGTAAAACACTAAATACGTTGTTTAAATCTATGAAAAACGCGATTGTGTTATGTGCCTGAACTAGGTCATCCTGTGTTTCAGGTGACAGTGTCTTGGTTGCAAGCGCGGCTAACACAATATTGGGGTACCAATATTATGTTTTTGGCAATCAGTCTGGATTTGGGCCCGGTATATTGCAATAGGTTTACCCCGTACCTATTATATTACACGTAAAATATATAACCGGCCAAATGTGGCCGTACAATTATAGAACTCTGCCCCCCGTTCGGGAATAGAGGCGTGATATTATATTATATTGAGTCAGTGGCTAAATACCAAGTCTTGGCAACTAACCAAAGTAATCAACGGAATGCGATATCTCAAGAATGCATGTTTTTATTGATGTTGCATTCGCAACCAACGTCGACACGTGAGTCATTCTAGGTTTTGCTGGAATCGAACTATCTAAAACTCTTATTCACACTAGGTTGGTTGGTACTCAATTAATAAAACACTCTACACTGTAAGTCTGTGACTGTATTATTGACGTCTTATAAAAATATTGAATCTGCGATGCATTATTTTATTGTTTACTGCAAATGGAAAAACAAAAACGTCGCGTCGTTAGCGTAAAGTCGAAAAACCATAAATGATAAAAAATTAAAATAACTTCCTTCCTTCCTTCGTTTTACGAAAATATTGACTTGTCACCGCCAGGCAGTCTACCCCATGGCAGCTGCAGCGCTATTTCTGAGTGTTTCTGATTCCAGAAATTGTTCGTTATGGTTAAACAGAACAATACAGTCTGGGTCGTAGCACTCGTAGCTAGGGTTATAGTTGGCAAGATTTGAATTTTGCCTCCCCCAATACTTATTTTCTAGGAAGAGGTTTAATTTAACAATATGCAGGAAAGGAAACAATACAACAACAGTTAATTTATGCATTATAACATTTTCTGGCTTTTTTTGGGGCCAGTTTGTCAATAATATGGTCTCATCCAACAGTTTTGCAAAGTCATATTCAAACGTTAGTAGGCGAGATTCTCAAACGTTCTTGACCAATCGGCGATCATTAGTATTTTTTTATTAATTATTATATTTTTTTTTATTTTTTATTTTTATTAATTTTAATTTGCTGAAAGATCTTTCACAGCTTGCAGACAGACGCGGTTACAGACTCAGATTTCGGGGTGGTCACCATGGGTACCTACTGGCAGGATTACGATAATAGTTATTATTGTGTGATAAGAGCGAGCGAAGCAAGCTCGACAATTTCAGCACTCCGCCTCGGATAGATTGGGTGTTTTTTTGGTCTAGTCTTATGGAAATAGTGGTTACTTTGCCCACTTATGCGAAAAACCTAAGCATGTGTTTAAGATGATGTAAGACCGAGCGAAGCGAGCTTGAAAATTGCGCCCCTTTTCTTTTGATCGTTCTAACAGAAATAGGAGTTATTTTTTCGAGATATGCACAAAAACTTAAGAATTGGGAGAATGAATAATGCAAAAGCGAGCGGAGCGAGCTCATAAATTATATCATTACACCATCACGGATAAGCTTGGTTTTCGTTTGGCCTTCATACAGAAATGGGGGCAGGCTGTGGGTTTTCAAAGTGCGTCCCCTAAAGGTTGCGCTTCTGACAGCCGGGCCAGCCCCTAGCTACGGCTCTGAATACAGTGCTGCAGCAGTAGACTCGGTATTGGTTATCAAAATGACAAATTACAAAGGCGCCCCGTTTATGCCCCGACCCTTACTAGAGCCAGTCAGTGCCGCTGAGCCCGTAACTTTAAATTCGCCGTAATTGATCTTGATCCGATACAGTCTGTCCCTTGCAGCCATCCCCCCACCAGCGACGCCCTAAGCTGAGGTCCGTACCCCAGGGGATGCTCGTGGTCACTTAGTTTATAAATTTTATGCCCTGACTGGAGGCCATAATTTATTAATGCATCCACGGGATAGCCCGGTTATGCAGCCGACCATCGCCTAGGTTGCCATTCACAAAAGAAAACCTAGTGATTTTGCATTTCTTATGAAGGTCCTCGCCGTGTATTCACGTCTCGTGCCCTAAGTCCTCGCCGCGGCGGCCATGCAGTGCGCGTGTGGAGACGCGGCCGCTCAGCAGGACTCAGCGTCGATGGACGTCATAATGTCTCCGGAAACGCGCCCGCGCATAGCAGTAAGATGACGCTGCTACCTTATATTTTTATTGGTAAGCATTTTCGACTAATTTGTCTTTTATATTAAGTCTGCAGAACTAGACGTCGGTGTTGAATTTAAGCACATCCATGGGACATCACAATCATCTTTCTGGGATCAAGGATGATTAAGAAAAACTTTAGTTAAAATATTAAAAATATGTTCATCCGGTGCACGCTGGGCATTCACTCGGCACCGAACTTGCTGCTCATCTGAAAAGATACGTGGTGGAAAGTGGTTCTCACCACAACTGTGGTGGTGAAAACCACTCGTCTCCTGACAAGAATTTCTATTATATGAAACGAAGCGTTGATTATCGTCGAATGTTTATCCATTTGAGACAGAACAATTAGTTATTTTCTTAGTTATAAACTTACAATCTATTTGTCACCCTCAGGCGGACACCCATCTACAGACTTCGCCGATCTCCCCCACGACTTGCCACTACACAGTGGTTGGCGTGGATGTGTCTGGGAAGTGGGTGGTCAAGCTGTCGGGGCCGGGGCCCGGGCTGCGGGAGGCCGCGGAGTGGGCCAGTGTGGGGTCGCTCAGTGTACTGCCAAGTCCTGCAACGCGCCAAGAGGCGTCTGTATACACTCACCTGCTACTTATGGGTACCTATATAGTTTAATTGGCGCCAGTTCGTCTAAATATCAATAGAAGTGTTCCTAAAGAGTTTTGTTCCGTCATCCTGTCCTCTCCCTGTCCACATTTATATACGGTTCGTTTACTTTGTAAGCTTTCGGTAGAGAGTCGTTGTAAACATAGTACATTTTGCACGCACCTTTGCGAGAATAGGATTTTTCTCATTTCCATTGGTAACCAATGCAATGAGAAAAACCCTATTCTCGTTTGAAGACCAGACAATATTTTCTAATAGTGTGTTGTTTTGTCAAGATGTATCTGCAATGAAGGCTGGTTCGGTGCCACATGCTCTAGTAATCGCAACCCCTGCGATCGCGCGTTCTCCAAATGTCAGGGCCAGTGCGTCATCACGACCGATGGGAATACGCAGTGCGACTGTCCATATGGGACAACTGGGATTTATTGCGATGAAGGTAAATACCAAAAAGCTAAAAGTTTTGTAAAGATGAGATTCGATAAAAGAGATTTTTGTGCGACCACTCCAGAAATATTTTGGGGGCTCTCTTTTATTACCTACTTCTGACAATAACTTTAAAAAAAAGGGTTGATTCACGGTCGAATTTGACAAAATATTTTGGACTTTGGATTGCTTTTTCTGAAATTCAGCCTTTACATGCATTCTCTAACAAGTAACAATTAGCTTACAAGGATAAATACAAGCTTATCTCCCAAACTAAGTATGATAAACAGGTACTTTTATTTTATTTACCTTGTATTCTATTAACTGAGGAATACCTACCTGAGAAAACCTGGACACGACCAAAAGTAGGTACCTATCATATAATTATACTGCTACGTATGCCCAACAAACGACTTCAAAAGTTTGAAAAATGAAAATCTTCTTTCTGACCCAATAATAAAAGATTATCCTTCCTCATTTCAGAGTTACTCCCTACGGACGTCCTCTTTACCGGCACGAGGTCATACTTGAAGCTTCATCCCAGCACTATATCCAGTGTGAGCCTATCTCTCGAGTCTGAGGTCAAGCCGGCCAAAGAACGAGGATTAGTGATGTTTATGGAGACGCCACATTTCTACACTGCCCTGTCTCTGCAAGGAGGCCTGCTGGAGTATCGATGGACTGGTATGCACCTGGTTTGCCTTTTTATTTTTACCAACGATGTGGCTTTTTGCACTCTGCTGAATTTAATAATCATAAATAATTTAATATTAGTGGGTAGTTTTAACTTACTTTGAACTCAGCAAAAATGAATAGGTAATGATGTTGATCTACAGTTCGATTCAAACTTGATGGCGGCTCGGAACATGAGGCGAGTCGCTGCGCAGTAACAATTTAACGTGTTAGCGGGGGTGAGGGGTGGGGTACTGCGCAGCGAGAAGAAAACTTCCGAGCCGCCACTAAGTTTGAATCGAACTGACTACCAAGTCATATTCTAGATTTTCTGACGAAATTGACATGAGCAAAAGAATAGAATAGAATACTCTTTATTATGTACACCATAAAAAATACAGATACAAATGATTGGACAAATGATTGGACAAATGGATTGGACCAATGATTGGACAAATGGACAATGGACCCAGGACTGTTCAATCCCCATGCTTATTTAATATTTGGAAAGCCGATATGTATTGTGTGTGTGGACGTGTGGTTGGTGAGAAAGGTTCGATATTTCATGGGGTTTATTGAAAAAGCAGTTGTTTTTAAGCGTAAGTGATGATGAGTCACCTTGATCTGTATGTATGTTTTCAGATCGCCTATCCGGTGTGACGTCGCTGGTCCGCAGCGGCGTGGTGGTCTCAATGTCACAGTGGCACAGTGTGAAGGCTGGTCGCTATGGCAGTAGGCTGTATGTATGGGTTGACGGAGCTCTCAGCACGGAAGCCATGTTGGCACATGCATACCCTCACACTGCCGGCAATGCTTCTATACTTCTTGGTAAGACTCTTTTGAGAGTGACTAACAGGACATGGGCATTGATTGATAAAGAGAATCTTCATAATATTGCTCTCTCTGGTGTCTTGGTTAAGATCGAAGATCTCGTTTAGCATGGCAAATTCACAATTTTTTTATTCAATTGCAGGCGGTGCCAAAGATTTGTCAACACTGCCATTTGATGCTATGTCAGGTGCTCCAGCGCCTTACACCGGCTGTATCAAAAACCTCCACGTCAACAATATACTGCTGCCTTTGGAGCACCAGAACATACAAGGTAAATTGGCCTTCTAGATCTCAACATGAACCATGTCCACATGAGTTACTCTGTTAACTGAGTGTTATGTTGGCAGGTTTTTTTTTCTGGAGGATTTTTCTAAGTAGAATAGTATATCTTTTTTTTTATAATGCTTGGCTGTACCAAAAGGATACCAAAATGGATGTTACCAAATATAAAAAGTTCTACAAATTTCTCTTAGGTAAGTAGATACCTACTTATTTCAGCACGCAAAAAATGCAAAAATACCTTAAAATAAAATTATATCTTCTCACCTAAACAAAAACACTTCAGTTACTTACAGTAATAACTGAAGTGTTAATGTTTAGGTCTATACTGAGATCCTATTTATTGCGTAAAACATTTTCGGTAAATTATTAATCTGTTTCATTTGACAGTTCAACAACATTCATTGCGTTATTTACGTTGTTGAGCAGATTTTTTTCGAACTTATAAAGCATTGGATCAGCAATCTCTTTCAAAATAATTCAGATTGTGATTGATCGTGTATTACTCATTAGGTTCCTGGTGATTAAATACAATATAATACTTAATACTAGTGCGATCATTTTGTATACAAGACCTGAGTAAGCATATGCAGGAGGCCAATGCAATGAGTTGGCAAATGCAAAGAGGTATGAGTCTCTGACAAATAACCCCTAATTTAGCCGTGCCCACACCCTCTTTAGCTCAGCCAGGTAGCTGTATTGATAATATGAATCATTTGATTAACACGGCACACGTATTTTCTACCAGCTATCTTATGTCTGATGATGTATGGTTGCAGAAGGCCGCAACCTAGCCGACTGCGACGGCACAGCTTGTGGTACCGAAGTATGCGGCGGCGGCGTGTGCGTCATGGAGCGCGGTCGCGCGCGATGTGCGTGCGGCGCCGCGGCCTCCTACGGGGGCGCCGCGGCCTCCTTCGGGGGCGCCTCCGGGCCGCGCTGCAGGAGGCAGCTGCCGTGTGCGGCCGGCTGCGCGCCGCCCGGGGGCGTCTGCAGGGCGGACCGGTGTGTGTGCGCGGCGGGATATGCTGGCACCTTCTGTGATACTAGTTAGTGTTGAAATCTCTTTCTTTCTTTTTATATTCTTAGTTTGAAAAAATATGTAGTAATGGTAGGATATTCAATAAGCGCCCGTTCACACGGTGCCAGCGCTATACCTACAAACCGATATCACACGTCAACATCCCACAGTTCAAACGGTTAAAAACAAATATAATATGAAACTTCCGGAGACTGATTACGATATTAAAACGGATTATGATAATTATATTTATATAATTCAGTTCACGAAGGACCAACAGATGAGCTGCATGATGTGGCAGAAATAGCAATGTAGGAAAAGAAAGCTGTTGAAAAAAATTTGGCTCCATGCTGATTATTATGAAAAGAAAGGTGTTATTTTATAAAAACCCTTATAATTCTTAATTTTCGTCACTAATTTCCAGGAATCGACATAAGAATTCCCCAATTCGATGGCACATCATTAGTATCCTTGGGGCGCCAACCAGCTGCGAGTCATACGAACCATCAACGCATCGCACCTTCCCTGGTTCGACCGAGTTACATGGCACTCAACTTTACAACGGCTGAACCTAATGGACTACTGCTGTGGGTTGCTATGGTAAGTTACCACCTTATTATTTCTAGGTATTAAATCATACTGTAAAAAAAAATTATTTAATAGGCTCAACTTCCATCATTAATTGTTTAGCCCAAGACCTCCGAGAATGATTTTCAGCTTTCAGGTAACTGATATTTTTTCACAGATTTACTAAAAAGCCTTCTGCAAAGTCTAGCACTGTTCGTTTCACTGTACGAGTATACTACGGTAATTGCATCTACAATATTGGAGTGCTCGAGTGTCTTGATCTTCTTTGTGATCTTTGCTATGCTTAATTCATGGCGTGGAGGACGCTCCAGTTTCTATTTCACAAAGGAGTTCCTCAGGGAAATATGCTCGGACCACTTCTCTTTCTACATGTTTTTTTCTATCGTTAGCACGAGGTTTCTTTAGGTAGTAGACAGAATAGTATAATTTCTAATTAAAGCATTTCGTTTTCAGGGCATAGATTACATTGGCTTAGGACTTGAGAACGGATATCTCAGACTGGTCTGGTCTTTCCATCATAGCAACACAAAAACTGCCAGTACAAACTATGGAACCTTAGCAGGACCTGCCAGAACCCTGACTAGATTGATGCCACATGCAGGTTTTCTTACTGATGCTGAATGGCATATTTTAGTACTGCAGATGGACACGACCAATATTACGTTGTCTGTCGATGGAACATTAGTGTATACAGAGGAACCAGGATTAAAGAATGAAGTCGACTATGATGATGTCGATGTTTATATTGGTAAGGGCAATCCCAAATATTAATTATTTATTTATTAGGAGTATCAGGTTTAGATATTATTTTATTACTTATTGAACATCTACGTTACAGGTGGTATATCCGACAAAGAAGATGTAATAGCGAAGAATATATTCCCCCAAAATTTCAAGGGTTGCATTGATCATATTTCTACAACGGAGAAGTCTTACCTTACTAACTATACTGAAGTGTACAGTGAAAATGTCAAATCGTGCCAACTGTTCCCACCAACCTAACTATTTGTGTAATGTTTGACAACACTATACTCCATTTCAAATAAGATTAGACATTTAAATAAACCTTTTTTACAGTCCGTTCAACCGATATTGACTTTGCGTTAGTGGCATGACAAATGGCAGCTGCAGTAAACAGTTGGTATTTTGTAACTATTTTTGCTATTAATGCAATCCTTATGCCTACGGTATAGAAGTCAAAATCGGTTAAACAGACTGTAAAAAAGCTTGTTTAAATGTCTAATCTTATTTAAAATTGAGAATAGGTAAGTGTGAAAAAAAAATACTCATAGTACAAAACCTCTAGTCTTCTCATAGGACCAAAGTTGTGTCTTAATTTATTGCGGTGTTATTAAATAGGTATTAGATATTTTCTAATAAAAACATTTTCCTTCTGGGGCAGTCGGGTAAAGACTTCGTAGTGCAATTTGACCATTAAGATATTCTTCGTTTCTTCGTCATATTATTATAGTATTTATTAATATGTAGTATGTGTCGCATATAATTGTAAATTAAGTTTTATGGTATGTTTTGTATTGTATGTAGAAAACAAATTAAACATTCAATGTACACAAAATATAGTTTTATTGATATATTCATGTTTAATAAATTGTATACATAACATCATCAAATATTATATTAAAACATATACATTTTTCGTTATACGTTACATACTCAAACACAAATACAATATGAGATGTTATCCCCGTTATTCTCATTAATTTAAAAACGTTTAGTTCTCAACACAATGCAGTAATTTCAATTGGCATACATGTTCAGCATCTAAACATGCTCCTTACACGAAGCTCATGAACATCAGATTTATTTACATTTCATTATTAAAGCATGTACATTTATAAAAGTCGTAGAATTCATTAGACCTATTTACAAGTGGAATAAAGTTGGAATGCTTGACCGTAGTACACAAGTTAGCTTGTAATCGGTGTATTGTACAACAGTGTAAAACTTACTTAGGAACATCGATTCCTTCACTTGATAAACGATACTATTCTGATATAATTTCTAAAAAATAAATATTTATAGTAAGCGATAAAGAATAAATAATTGTTAATTGCACATCGTCGTTATTATAAAATTTTCGAAAATAAAATAATTTATAACAGTGTAAGCTGCGCTTACGTTTCAAATTATGCCGTACGGAAATAGGCACGAAGTGAATTTCTTCTCTACTACAGAAATAACAAATTTAAAGAAAAGTTCATTGAAATCCAAAAAGTAACACGTACCCTAGGAATGTTTCGGACAATAATATAAGATAATATAGAAAGAATAGAATAAGCTAATCACAGTAGAAGTAAATATTACATATTTACGATATATTTTATGCTTATTGGTGCGTAATTGTATCTCAACCATAAATAATAATAAATAAATACACCAACATACATGGCCGTCGCCGGCGCGATACTATAGGACGGCGACGAGCGGGCCAAGTAAACTCGAATACAATACGAAGCCTACGTAACAATGATAATATTCAATGTTATTTATTATGTACGACATTACCTCCACGAAACAACATTAATTCTGAATAATGATACTAAGAAACATCAAGTTCAAACCCCGTACAATGCTTTATTTAATCTAATTCTGAATATAAATGATAATTATTTCTCTAATCTACAAGAAATTCGTTTATTAAAATTATATTTATAGGTGAACATCAGTTAACAATTTCCTAATAATGTTATTAAAGTAACAGACACCAGTATGGGAATTTCATTTAAAATATCATATTTGAAACATAATTTTCTAAAATTGAATTCCTGTTCTTACTTTTATACCGGGTGGTAACAATCTCATTAATTCGTAATCTCTAAATTTAAAAACAAATTAATCTATATTATATAATGTCATCAATAAAAGGTCATGTTCTGAGAATAAAAACAACAATATGAAGTTATCGATAATACAATATAATTAGGTACATCGATACTATCAAATAAGCATTCGGAGCATATAAAATCGGATTGTTTCTGTGTTCCACGTCTGCTGTGTCATGGTTCTGTTCCATTCACACATCAAACAAAACAGAGGCAATATCCACATCACCATCATTAAAATAAAACTCTATGTTGTCACAACTAAAAACAAACCTACTTATTATGTGAATGGCGCAGACACAGTTAGTCATCAAAGGGAAAGCATTTTGATTCATTCTATAAACAAAGCATTTACTTGTAAAATCAGTCTCATTCGCATAAGGAAGTGATCACAGCATACACACTGGAACTCGTTGCAGAGCGAGGGGCCACGTCCCTCTTAACAAAACTTTAATAATAAATATAGAGCACCTCGTTTGCTATTTTCTTATAATTAAATCTGATAAAGTTATGCAACAGATCGTTCGATAATTCAATTTTATAAAAATATCAAATGTATGGAAAAAGTACAAAGAGGAAATATTAAATATCGGAAGTACGTGTTGTATCACCGGTAAAACAAATATTACGATTCGATATTCAAATAAAGTATAACAAGCATATCGGTATTTCGTAAATAAAATAATAAGTTACAAGCATAGACTAGATTTATGAAAATTTGTGAAAGTTTAGATACAACAAATAGGAGACACGATAGAACGCGAGGCTCTCTCGCTCGACTGTAAAAAATATACACTCTGAATGGCAACCTCACATCGATGCAAAAAATGCAAAGCCGGTAATATTTTTGTAATCTAAATTAAAACATCGATCTCGTTCATCGGACGCGACGAGAGGGCGGGGCGTCCGCGACCGCGTCCCGTCCGGCGCCGGGACTCGTCGTACAAAAGGAGCGGACCGGTCCCGGTCCGGTGCCGGTCCGGCTACAGGCAGGCGAGCGCGCGCGGCGCCGCCACGACCAGCTCGCGTCACGGCCGCGGCTCCACCAGGCGCTGCAGCAGCACGGCCACGCACACGGCCAGCAGCAGGAAGGCGGCGGCGATCATGATGGCCACGTGGCCGGGCTGCAGCGAGCGCGCGGGCCGCGCGCGGCGCGCTCGTGGCGCGGGCGCGGCGCCGGCCACGGCCAGGCGCGCGCAGCACGACCACGCGCCCGCCAGCCCGCCGCGCACGCAGCACACGCGCACCAGGTACTCCGCGCCCGCCTCTAGCTCCTCCAGCTGGAATTGAGTCTCGCGCCCCGAGTACACCTGCCGAACGACACATGATTTTCTTTATCTGTTGCATGAGAGTAGAGTTCTATCTTGAACAGCGAATGAAGATAAAAACAGTGAGTAGGTTAGTATCGACTCATCTGCATAGCACTCGTACAAACGTCAAACGTACCAATAGCCTTGCCTAGGCCACGTACAGTACTACGATTTAAGTTATGCGTTATCTATATATCTATACATATTATAATAAATAGAAGTCGCTTTTCGTGTTTGTCTGTATGTCCGCATTGTTCTTCTAAACAATGCAACAGATTTTAATGAGGTTTTCACCTGGGTTTAGAGAATTTATTCCGGAAGGTTTATGTGTTATGAAATCTCGATGTTTTGTCAAGTTGTAATTACCGTGGAAAGCAGAAGCGGGTGGCTAGTGCGTATATACAGGGTTCCACTGGAAGTATGAATCAAATCGAATAGGGGCGTGGGGATAGTAATTTCCAAACTTTTTAACCCTGAGAACGTTGATCCAATTTTTTACGGTTCAAAAGTTATGACCAACTTTCTATCACGGCTCTCAATTTTTTTTTTTTTCCAATACCTTGTAGAGTAGTCGCCCTTTCCTGAGGGATACTTTTACGCAACTAGAAAACATGTGTTCAATAAGAAAAAACATTTACTGCTAAAAGCTTTGATCTGCCAAAAATTTAACTTAATTTTCGAGCGATTTTCATGGGAAAAGTTTCACTAGCGAAAAAAAATCTCAGGGTTACAAAGTTTGGAAATGACCTTGCCCACGCCCCTTTTCGATATGATCCATACTTCCAGGGACACCACGTATATATTTTTTTAATTATTGAGACTCGCCTCTCTGTAGACGTTGTCCCTGGCGCGCGCGCACTGCAGCACGTACTCGGCGTCGTCCAGCGCGTCCCACGACACGAGCGCCTGGCGCGGCGCGGCCTGCAGCAGGGCGGGGGCCCGGGGCGCGGGCGGCGGGGCCGCCAGCGTGCCCGCCTGCAGCGCCGGGGACCACGCGCCGCGCCCGCCGCGCTCGTCGCTCGCTCGTATCCGGAACGCGTACGTGGTCGCCTCGCGCAGCTTCTTCACCTTGCACGAGCGCGCCGAGCCGCGGTACACCGGTCGGAAGTCACGAGCGTCGAGCGAGCGCATCTCCACGCAGTACTGCGCGCCCTCTGCGCCGGCGGCCGGCCACTCCAGGCGCAGCTGGTTGTGCTGCGCCTGCACGCAGCGCAGCGCGGGCGGCGCGGGCGGCGGCGGGCGCGTGGCGGCGCGCGCCTCGTCCGACCAGTCGCCCAGCCCCAGCTCGTTGAGTGCGGCCACGCGCACGCGATACACGGTGTCGGGCGCGAGGCCCTGCACGAGCCGCTCGGGCGCGGGCCCGTCCGTGTCGAAGGCCGCGTCACCCACCTCCACGCGGTAGCGCAGCACGTCGGCGCCGTGCGCGGCCGGCGCGCGCCATTGCAGGCGCAGGCTGTCGGCCGTGGCCTCGTGGCGCAGGCCGGCGGGCGGCCCGGGCGGCGCGCGCGGCGTGAGCAGGTCGCGCACGCCCGACCACGCGCCGCGCCCGGCAGCGTTCGACGCGCACACCCTGAAGAAATACGGCGAGAACGGCACGAGGCGGCCGACGAGACAGCTCGTCTCGGCGCCGCGGTACACCTCCGAGAAGGCGTCGTCGACGTTGGTGGCGCTCATCTCGAGGCGGTAGTCGAGGATAGGCGCGCCGTTGTCCCTCGGCGGCGCCCACTCGAGGCGCGCGGCGCGGGCGCCCTCCAGCTGCGCGCTGGGCGTGTCCGGCGCGTCCGGCGCCGCCGCCGCCGTGGAGAACGTGAGAGCTGGTGAAGAAGGGCTAGCGCCCACCCTATTGTGCGCCGTGACCCACGTGCGGTACTGGCGGCCGGGCAGCAGCTCGCGCACCACGCACTCGCAGTCGGCGCCCTGGTAGGCGAGGCGGGCCGCCGCGTCGGCGTCGGCGGCCTCTACGATCTCCACGCGGTACTCGGTGAGCGCGGCGCCGCCTGTGCAGGCGGGCGCGCGCCAGCGCAGCGCGGCCAGCGAGCTGCGCGGCTCGGCGGCGGGCTCGGGCGCGGGCGGCGCGGCCGGCACGGCGGGCTCGGTGGTGACGGTCTCGCTGGCGGACCACTCGCTGAGCCCGGCCTCGTTGCTGCAGCACACGCGCGCCCGGTAAGGCGTGCCGGGCAGTAGCCGGTCGCAGTGTGCTTCGCGCTCGGGTCCGCGGTAAGCCGGTCGGTATCCATCTCCGGCGTCGAGCTCGAGGGTGTAACAGTCGACGGCTGCGCCGCCGTCGTCCGCGGATGGTTCCCAGCGGAGGCGGAAAGCACGTGAGTGAATACGACCGCGAGGTGTCGGTCGTCCAGGTGGGCCAGGGCGCTCGGGCTGGGTTCGGTACGTGACTTCTACGGACCAGGGTCCTTGTCCGTCGACAGTCTCACTTCGGAGACGGAAACGGTAGTCGGTAGCACGGTACAGCCCGGCGCACACGTAGGTGCGTTCGGAGCCCGAGTACACGGGCAGGAACCCGTGGCCTCGAGCCGCGTCGTCCATCTGCAGCGTGAACTCCTCGTCGGCGCGGCGCTCCCAGCCCAGCACCAGCGAGTCGCTGCTGGCCGACGTGAGCGCGGGCGGCGCGGGCGCGGGCGGCGGGGAGCCCGTGGTCCACGCCACCGTCTCCTCGCTCCACTCGCCGCGCCCGCAGTCGTTGACGGCGGCGATACGGAACCGGTAGCGAGTCTGCGGGCGGAGGTTGTTGACGGTGTGCTGGCGAGTGCGTGGGCGAGTGATCTCTACGAAGCCGGCGCCGTCGTCCATCTCCAGCACGTAGTTGAGCAGGCGCGCGCCGTTGTCGGTGGCAGCGTTCCAGCGCAGCAGTAGCGACGTGCGCGCGCGCTGGTTGATGCGCGGCGCGGGCATCTGGTCGGGGCGCGCGGGCGGCGCGCGGAACGTGGCCGACGCGCTCGTCGCGTCCAGCTTGCCGGCACGGATTTGGAGGCATACCGAGTATTCGCAGCCCGGCTTCAGATCCCTCACCCTGCCAATAACAAGAAAAAAGGATCAGATACGGTGATTCAATTGACATGTCAGTCAAACAAAACAAAAACACTGGTTGAAAACTCACCGGCAAGTCAGGCTTTGTCCGCTATAAATAGCTTTGTACCGGCCACCGCGGTCGGCTAGGAGCAGGTCGTATGTTAACTCGCCATTCGGAACTATGACGTCTTCCGGCACCGGCAGATTCCAAATCACTAGAGCGCTGGTCGACGATACGTCAGTAATCTGATCAAATATAAATTATTACAACATTACTTACTGAATTAATTAAAATAAAACCAACCTAATTACCTATTAAGCACCTTTAGCATGGAACATCATTCCATTCTGTATCTGGCAAAGGGCGTTGTTAGCTGCGCTACAATTCATACTTTTGCAGCTAACATTGTTTTACTTCTTGTACCTTAGTCTTGTGTTATTGTTCCGAAATACTCTTTTTATTCGTTTTATTATTTATTCATTATTGTACAACTTTGCAGTAAAAATAAAATACTTGTGAGTGCACAATTCTCCTTTATTTACTGACAAGCAACGTAAGCCTAGACCACTGGGTCTAGAAGCATGAAATTTTGAACGAGTTCCCCAAGAGAAAGTGAGTATTAAGGGAGGACGGCTTGTTTAATAAAGTATCATAATTTACCTGTGGTGTGCGTCTAGCAGCAAACATGTCGAGTATAGCTTGTGCGTCGGTTTCATCTTCGGGCTCGCCATCGCCCTGCACAGAGGCTGCCGCCGAGCCATCGCCTTGCACCGAGGTTTCGGCGGAGGAGGCCTCGCCTTCCTCCGACCAGGCACCGGAAGAGGTGGTGCCGCCGCTACCAGCACAATTGGCAGTGCTGGCTCCACTGCTGGGCCCACTGCTTGGCAGACTACTTCCACTGCTTGCTCCACTACCTCCACTGCTCACACCACTACTGCTGCCAGCGCGACCATTCAGTTCCTTGCGTGGCGATAGTGACGGCGTACTGGTACCCGAGTTGGCATCTGCATTGAAAGTGACTACAGATATAATTAATAATAGCTAACAATATGGTGAATCCCTGATCTAGCCTAGCAAATGTTCTGTAGTTCTGTACTAATCTTTCACAAGGTACTGCAGCTTCAAATGTTTTACATAGTAATCCATTTGAACTCACCAATGCCATTATTCCTGTTAGTCTGTTTTCGTTCTAATTTTTGTTTTAGTTTAGAGTACTGTCGTTGAGTCCTCTCATCCTTCTGGTAGACCGCCGGTGGAGGCGGGGAATGCTGCATGTGGTGAGGAACGTGGTGGAAATGCGGTGGGTACCCAGTACTGTAGTAGTGTTGTGGACCCCCTGTACCATTAGTAGGCGCCTGAAACAACAAAAAGAGTATTGATTAGAATATTGCATTCATTTAATAATAATAATTTGTATATTTTTATTTGGATTTGTTTGGGACAAAACACAGTTATACACCACAGCATTTACAAAAAAAGTAATTAAAGTACAGTCGACAAAAAGTATAACCCACACTATTGTCCACGAACTGAAATCGGAGTAAGAAAACGAACGCATGTTACTTAAAGGAAAAAAAAGAAGTATATATTCAGGGAAAAAAAAACCGGCCAAGTACGAGACTCGCGCACGAAGGGTTCCGTACCATTATCTATAAAAACGGAAAAAAAATCACGTTTGTTGTATGGGAGCCCCCTTAAATATTTAATTAATTCAATTTTTTTGTATTTGTTTTTATAGCGGCTATAGCGGCAACAGAAATACATCATCTGTGAAAATTTCAACTGTCTAAATATCGTTCATGAGATACAGCCTGGTGACACACGGACAGACGGACAGCAGAGTTGAGCAGAGCCTTAATAATAGGGTCTCGTTTTAACTTTTGGAACAGAAAACTAAAAAAAAAAAAAAAAATCAGCGATTCGTAGGAAGCGGATGACAAGAGCATCCGTCTTATAGTATTAGTCTATTTTTGCTTGATTATGAATAAATAATAATTAATTTAGCACCAGTTTCTTTAAGTATCAGACTGCAATACCATAATATTATCCTTTCATTATCCTTTGCGCCTTTCAATAGATAAATGAAAAGAAACAAAAGTTAAACATTTATTCTATCATACTCATACAAAATTAATGCATTAAACTATGATTTTTTTCAAGCCCGCCCAACCATTTTATGACACACTGTTAGCAAGTAATATTAATTTATTACAAGTATTTTACTATTTTTTAACATTATTATTTACATATTTATTATTTATTTAGTCCGGTTCGGTTGGTCCGTGCATGGGTAACCATCTTTACATACCAAAACCACTCCATGCCTCGGAAAGCACATTAAGCCGTTGGTCCCGGCTGTCATTTGTAGTTCTGTGACAGTTGTTACGGGTCGTCAGAAGCCCGAAAGTCTGACATCCAGTCTTACCTAGGGGTATAGTGTTACCAAGTAACTGGGTTGTGGAGGTCAGATAGGCTGTCGCTCCATGTAAAATACTGGTATTCAGCTGCATCTAGTTAGACTGGAAGCTGACCCCAACATAGTTGGGAAACAGGCTAGGCAGATGATGAGAAACAATTTTTAATAAAATCAACACACTAGAAATACCTATTTGGAGTCAAAATAAATAACCATATTGAACACCAATCAAACATTAACATATTGATGGAAACTTTTCAATTCAATTCTAGAAATAAAATAAAAAATAGGTAAAATTAAGTTCAGTTAAACCAACCTGAAACTTTCCTTCTTGTTGAGAACTGTTTTCTTTATTTTGATCAGAGACACTCATTTTTATTAGATTTTGTTAAAAATTAATATTGTGATTTCAATCGGTTTAATAAACGTCACTGCCACGTACTACCAACAGCCAACTGTTTTCGTGATAACACTTCACTACACAATCATACGCGAGTATAACTTCGCCACGATTAGATTAACGTCGCATAACCCGCTACTTTATTTAATCACCTACTCACGGAAAATAGTCGGCTTACTCGACACGCCTGTGCACAATTTCAGCGGAATGTCCATACCTTTAAACGCGTTTAAACAATTTCTATGTATCAGCGGAAATGTTTACACAGAAGGTTTACAGAGTTTGCGTCAAAGAAACTATAAAATTTTCTCGTGCTGTTGCATACGGCAGAGTCCTTCATTTACACTTCCATCCATTCGACAACTGTTGTTTAATCCAGGAATTAGGACTTAGATTCATTAATTGTTGATAAATAAATAAAACTATTCTTTCACCAATTTTCACCCTGAGAAAGGCAAGTCAATGAACCATAGCAATGAACATAACTTTGACATAAAACGTCAAACTTTGACACTGACAGTTGCGTTCCGTTTACAAGTTTGTGTTTTCAAAGAAACCAAACGACAACATGGAAATGAGGCAGGAATATTTTTTCTTATTGATACTTTTTTTATACTAAATAAGAAAGCTTTTAGTCAAGAATTAAACCGGGCAATCATACTTTGTTTATTTCGACTATTCCAGGTATTCTTCTATTTTAATTTTCATTTTATGAATACTTTACTTAATTAATTAAATCAAACGCTCTTTTCCAAATCAATAAAAAATATACCATTCCTAGTTTATTAATATCAAGCTGCTTGTGTGAAAAATATGATTAGCGTATAGCGACCTTGATGGGGCAATGAACTGAATAAGGTATGCTGGGGACAGTACGAGTCCGCGTTTAATGACTACCTACTTCATACATGCTAAGTTTTTACCGCGTTCGTTACTAACTTAAGATTTTTATTTCTATAAACTTAAGAGTCTAGTATAAGAAAGGTTCTCCCAGAACTGGCAAATATCTGCATATATAAATAAGAGACTTTTTCTTTCTTAAAATATCAAAATCTGTACATTTTCGCTTCCAAAAGCTCCTTTGTTAGAAATCACCCAGTCTGCAACTCTGCTACACCTATGTCTCCGGAATGCAAAGCCAGTGAGAAAATTATCTAATGAACACACGAGTGGGCACTTACATAACTTGGTGACAGATTTTTTTTGGCGATTGCCTGTTGGAGGTAAATCTATCAAATGACTAACAACAAGTTTAATAAATAACAAGAACCTACAACTGCATGATTGAATTAGGTACAAGACTGCGGCTGCTCTAGATATTGTCCTGTATATTCACGACGGGAAGGTAGTAAGTCCTATCTAAACTGCAGACCTGTAGTGAATAGGATTCTTTCGATTATCCCGATGTAAAAGCCCACATCGCCATCATTTAAAGCGTACAGTTTATATATATTCTTTAAGTCACTGTTTTTATTACGCGGTGGAATGCCAAAGTGTGCCGCCATGGATCCTGGTTACACATATGGCGCACATGAGTCAGGATTCCTTAGGAGTTGGTATGCCCCTAACAAAACAAGGATCTAATAAATGAAGGAAATGTTATTAGCCCTATCCGGGATAACACTAATTAGATTTCTTAGCCGTCTGCTATTCCGCTTTATCTGCCACGATCTTAGGACACATGTTATGGGTTATGGGTTATGGGTATGGGTAGCTATGAAAGTAATACCACAGAATATAGATGATGAAGGATGATTTTATTATCTATAGCATTAGTAAAGATACATCCCATGCGAAGGCGTAGCATAGCGCTTTCTATTTCTACGAAGAATAGAGATAGCTTTTTCTATACAAAGTGACATTTCGTTTCTTCATTTTTTACATCGCACCGTAGAAATCCTTCTACAATCTGGTTCTAACGATCTAACATCTAGAATATTTCGGAAGTTTTCTATCCCAAACTGTCAAAATCACACTAACAACTGACATTTGTAGTGAAGACAATTTGATTTTGGAATCGCCAATTCGCCAATACAAAACTTTCTATTCGACGACCGCAAAGTCTTGCACGCATTGCCTTTGTACATAATTTTCTGTTCCTTTCTTCTTGTCTCCATATACATGTGTGTGCATATATGGTTAAATAAATAAATAAAATAAATAAGTCTGTACGGTTATCTACAAAATCATGATTTTATAAGGGAGCGTTTCGAACGCAAAACTTAGAAGAACAAAGCTATCTTCTCCTATTTTTAACGGCCGACGGAAAACCTCTAAGACGACCCACTGACCAAGATATAGATAGAACATACTCGGGAATTTTTTAAATTTTTAATTTAATTTATTTTTCTCAAACTGTCTACTTTGAGACATTTTTTTGTAGTTGACGTGACTTAATCAGCAAAATTTGAGAATCAAACAGAAAAAAAATCCTATGACAAAACAAAGAATTCTGAGTCGAATTATGTAAAAGAGTGAATTTCGTAAAAAGTGCAGTTGACTCTTTCTACTTTGCTGCTGTCGCACTGTCTACACGGAACGTCATTTTTGTCTTCTCTTCCGTCGACAAAACGGTGCTCGTGCTACGCCTGCGGCTATGGTGAGTGGTGACTGTTTCTATTTCTGACGGCTATACCTAGGTTCCGAGCGTGTGCTCTGAAGTGGCATAGGTAACCTTAGCTGTGAAGGTACGTACACAGGGCGTACTCGTTAGAATACCATTATAGTTATCATAGAAATATTATGATAGTAATGGTATTGTATGTTGGAGGGTGGCTTACTCCTGAGGTGGTAGATATCTCTTGCTACTTACGTAATGGTGTGGCGGTTGGTGGTGAGGCGGTGGTTGGTGGTGCTGTGGCTGATGGTGCGGCTGCTGATGATGCACAGCGTGGTGCGCCTGCGCCTGCGCGTGTGCCAGGTAGTGCCGCATGTTCTCGTCTAACACTGGCGGCATCATAGGGGGCATCATTGTGCCTGATGGCACTACGGGCATGCCACCTGGAAAATTAAAATGGCAGACTTTAATAATAGTTTTAGAGCTTTGACACATGGAAAAAACACTTGCTTGGAAGAAGCGCGTCTATCGCATCGCTGCAACACAGGTTTTGGACTATTAACGAAAACCAGGGCTGCCAGAGTGTATAAAAATTGGATAGGTAAAACATCTGTATATTTTAGTCATCATACGTAGTTATCGTGTTTGTATAGCAGATTGCCTTATACTTATATTATTTTTTAAGTTTTGAGGGAACTTAAGAATACCAAATATCATGGTTAACTTTATTAGACCTTCAACAATACGTTCTCTCATTGGTACTGTATGTGTGTTACGCAATTACCCCACTCTGAAGTGGAAACCGCATATCCTCAAGCGTAGTGTGGGCCTCTCCCCAGCTTGATGGACCGACGACCTTAAAACATGGCTGGGGCTGGGACAGACTGGATGCGGAAAGCGGAGGACGGAGTGTTGTGGTTGTGGCTGGGAGAGGCCTATGTCCAGCAGTGGACTGCGATAGGCTGATTGATTGAATACAGTATATCTTTAAATTATTCCCATTGATGGAACGTCTGTTTTAAGGTTACAAAATTATGTGTTAACCTGTTTTTATGTTAAAGAGATTTTTTTATTTTATTTTAAAGAGAGTTGCCAACCGCGTCCCCGACAGAGGTGACCTTGGTTGGCGACCGGCAGAGCTGTTTGGTAGTAAACTATCATCTACATAGTTGTAAACCACCAATCTCATCATCTCCGTCGGGATGCGGTTGGCGACCGTGTAGAGCCGATCGGTCAATTTATTAGCAGCCCTTTAACATTAAATTATCTTTAAAAAGTATTTCGGGATTTAGTAGTTTCACAGAAAAAACAAAATACAGACTAGATAAGATAAAATAATCAACTCATTCGTGATCCGTAACAGTCCAAAAACCTAACTTTTAACTTATTGCAAGTATACACGTATTTTTGTTTAATGTTTACAATGTTTACATTTGCTTGATAAGATAAATAATAATCAAAAATTTAATGGCTATGTATGAATTCTGATAATATAAACACAGCAGATAATGTTTGCATGTTGTTTCCAGCTCGCGTGCTGGATTCGGAGCCGGTGCCGCGTCACGGGTGGCTTGGTTTCGCTTTATTTTGACATCGACGCCGCCGTTCCGCCCCGTAACTTTGCGGTTATGAATGAATGTGTTTTGGGTGTTCGTAGAAACGTTCTTTGTGGGATCATCCGCTTCGGTACGATCCGCCCGCAGCGGAAACGTGCCGCATAGTTGAGGCCGGTTCGCGGAGCCGCCATGCAACGCGACTGCAGTCTTGAGCAATGCCGTGCACTAGGAATCCCACGAGAGCCTTGAAGCTCTTTGTCTCGACTAGCGGTAGAAGGGTTTTTTCCCAGTTTTAATTCGCTACGGTTACTTAACTCTCTGACACAACCACTAATTGAATGTGGTTTGCCGAGCTGCTATTTTTAGCCAACCCTAATTACTGTTATAGAAAACAAAATTACGGCAGTCATGAAATTACCATAGTTTCCATATCTGGAAAAGTAATGAATTCATGGAAAGAATTTGTCTGTTGAACCAATTTTTTTAATAATTACCTTCCTCTTCTAAGTCAATTATATCTAGAACTTGGAAGAGAAAACGAAGAAGTGAGGTAGAAAGCTGAATATAGCTGAATAAGTGTGAGTAGTCCCTAAGAACAACCCTTCCCATCATTATCATTCTTCTGCCCTTATCCTAATTTACATGGGGTCAGCACAGCATGTCGCCCTACTTCTCTATTAGTCGTCATCTCAGTAATTAGAATCGCCCCCTTTCTGCAGTAACATCTTTCACACGGTTAAATCCATCGTTTCTTTGGACTCTCATAGCCATCCACATTCATACTCAAAACGTTCCTCACAATATTTATCTCATTCAAGAACAACCCTATACAATATTTTGAAATCTTGTTTTTCCATTCCTTTACGAAACCTCCAAGAGGTCTCTAGCACTATTTCACTTTCCATAATAGAAGCCAAATGAGAAGGTAAGTAACACAAAGGTAGTTAAATACAAATTACCTACCTATGTAGCGATAGTTAAAGAATTTCAGTGAAGTTTCGTGGAAACTATTAGATAGCTACAATAATTACCTACCGTTACTTAAAGCAAATAAATTACCCAACCGGTATTTATCTACATGACAAAGTAGAAAATAAAATTCGCATTCCATGAGAAAAAGTATTTAGTGTATTTAGTGAACTGCAATAAAACATTATTGGTAACTATAAAAACAGTCGCGGTTGACTATCAATTGTATGAAAAATTCGCTTTACATTTCTGAAAAATATAGAATTTATCATCACTTGTTAATTTCCTACGCAAAATTAACGTTAATTAGGCGTTACGTTGCTAAGGGGGGTGACCGACGTCTTGCATTTAGATACAATTAAAAGGATGGAATTGCCAAAGTCAAGGCCATATCTACTAAAAGCGTAAAAGCTATACGACTGCCAAATAACGAATACGAGTATAAAATCGATTTTATTTTCTAATCAAATAAAAACCTCCACCCACACGGCTCATAGGTAGGTATAAATGTATAATGAACTGGGAATGAAAGTTGTACGAAAATCCGTCATTTTTTAAGTAAAATCAATGAAAATGGTACTTAGTTGGCTTTTTGGTTGAAAATAGTTTCAGGATTTTCGGGGATTCTAACCTTTCAGTAAAAAAATACGAGCTTCAGGATTTTCGAAAATCATACCGCAAAATCCTACTAATATTATAAATGTGAAAGTTTGTGTGTTTGGATGTTTTTTACTCAGTCACGCAAAAACGGCTGAATGGATTTGCATGAAATTTGGCAAACAGATAGTTTATAACACATAGGATACTGTTTACCCCGATATTCCCACGGGATTGAGACATACGCGGGTGAAACCGCAGGGCGCAGCTAGTGGTTAAATACGTGATGAAAGGAGATTGGGCGTTTCTGCCCTGGAGCCCAATAGCGTTAAGATATATTGGTATACATATATCTTAAATATTCTTCTTGATGAGATCTTTCCATCGGTATGGAAAGATCTCATCAAGAAGAATATTTCTTATTCTGAAGACTTCTCTCGATCGTTAGTACGAAAGGAGCTACAGCGCTTTAAATGTGAGTGATTAAATATTATTGTAATTCTGGTATTTAGTCAATTAAATAACTTTTAATGATTCAGTGCCCTGCAAACATCATCTTTCAAGCCTATAAGCGAACATTTTACAACATTGGTCTCCAATAGATGGCGTTTTAGGAACAATGTTTTTAAGAGTTGGTCGACCAGACGGATCCTTAAGCCTGACGCGTACACCAATAGAGTTGAGATATATGCCAATGGAAAGATCTCTTCAAGGCTAATATTTTGTGATAGGACGCTTCTCTCGATTGTTAGTACGAAAGGAGCTACAGAGCTCTAAATGTGAGTAATTAAGCACTTGTGACATTCAGGTATTTAGACAATTAATTAACTTTTATTAACTTTGAGCCTTGCAAAGATGATCTTGCATTGCAAACCTATAAACGAACATTTTAAAACATTGGCTTCCTAGATGCGTTTTGGGAACAATATTTTTAAGAGTCGATCGGCCGTACAGATCGTTAAGCCTTCATTAAGCCTGCCGCATGCCCCAATAGAGTTAAGATATATGCCAATAGAAAGATCTCTTTATGGGAAATATTTCGTGATATGACGTTTCTCTCGATTGTGAGTACGAAAGGAGCTACAGAGCTCTAAATGTGAGTAATTAAGCATTATTGAAATTCATCACCTATCATCATTAACTCTGAACTGACTAATAATAGGCAAATGTCATGTTTCTAGCAAAGGTTGTCCCTAAAAAGCTCTTTTCAGTGGTATATATATTATGGCTATTGGACGCCAAGAATTCCTTAACTTCGTTGCGCAATTTATTACCTATTTAGGTCATTAACTCCGAATTGATTAACAATTGGCAAAAGTTGTGTAAGTAGCAAAGGTTCTTCTTAATGCTTTTTTCATTGGTCATTTCATTTCATTCATTTCATTTCATTCATTCGTCTTCTGGCTATTGGTTGCCAAGAATACCTTAACTTTGGTGTTTAAGAAGTCACACCTATTTAGGTCACTAACTCCGAACTGACTAGCAATTGGCAAATGTCGTGTTAGTAGCAAAGTTTCTCTTTGGAAAGCTCTTTCTATTGGTGTATATCTTATGGCTATTGGGCCAAGAAAATTCCTTAACTTCACAGCCCAAGCTTTTACCTATTTAGGTCATTAGCTGACCCATAATTGACAAAAGTTGTGTTAGTAACAAAGGTTGTTAATGCTTTTTTCATTGGTATATATCTTATGGCTATTGGACTCCAAGAAATCATTAACTTCGGTGCCGAAGTTGTCACACTTATTTAGGTCATTAACTCCGAACTGACTAACAATTTGCAAAAGTCGTGTAAGAAGGAAAGGTTCCCCTTGAAAAGCTCTTTCTATTGGTACATATCCTATGGCTATTGAGCTTCAGGGCAAATCCCATGTGTTGTTGCCCATTCTCCTTTAGTACCTTAACCCATAACTAGGCACTAGGGATTAGAAAACATTGTTTATTGGAAGAAGTGAACTCACCATATTCAGGGAGCACGGTACACATATGCGCGTGCTGCGGGTGCTGCTGGGGGTGCGGACACATCTCCTGCGGCACATAGTATTGCTCGGGAGGGTAGTACTCTCCATAGTAGCCGTCACCGGGGCCGCCGCCGCCCCCGCCCCCCTCCGCGACGCCCACGCCCACCATAGTGGATTCTAGCACAGCATGACACGCTGGCGACCGCGTCGCATCCGAATCACTCGACAACGATCTGGGAACAAGATATAAACACTGTTAGATTACGTGTTTTACGGGATTCCATTATCTTCACCTCATCATTCATAATTTCAGCCGAAAGACGTCTACTGCTGGACATAGGCCTCCTCCAAGCACGGCCACTTCGACCAGTACCTGCTGTGTGCTTCCCACACCCAGAATCCGGAGTCACACGTATTATCTGTTTGATTTATGCCCGTGTGACTCCGGACTTTTAATTTGTCTGTCTGTGATGTCTTGATTATACCTTTTTAGTTGACTTTTTTGCCGTAGTCGGGTTTTAATTTTATAATTTTTATTTTTATTTCATTATTTTGAGGTTATAATAATAATTCGTCAATGGAAAGGCGAAAATGCTAAAGCGCCAAAATGGTACTTTTGGGAAATGAACTTTAAAGTTTTCCACTCCACCTTTCCACTGACGAATTATATACTTTGTTTGTACCTTTTTAGTTGACTTTTTTAACGTAGTTGGGTTTTAGTTTTATAACTTTTCCAAGATCTTTTTGAGGATCAAAGATAGAATGCGTACGCATTATGTACCTAATTAAATTACACATGTTATGTCTGTCATAGTTTTTGTACTCCATGGTATAATTAAAGTTCCGTAGTCGAACAAACCGTTAATATAATTTGTCCGTTCACCCGATGTCATCCTCGTCACGCTTTTTTAACTTAATGGGTGAGCAGTGCTATAAACGGTACTCAAATAAGGTGCATCGATATTGTTTAGACTTTAATAGCCGGTCAATTAGACAGCCAATCAGGAAGGCAGTATAAATCTACATCTATCCATAACTTTAGGTTCTAAATGTCTTATAAATTCTAAATGGTTTATTGAAGTCACATTACATTCGTTGACGCATTTTTTTGTTTTGCCCAAAATTGCAACCACAAAGTTACCATTAGGTACCTCCTAACATACATTTCTAAAGTTTCCTCCGTAATTACCATATTTGACCATTTACTCGTACCGTCACTCGAAGAATTCGTCATTCTATGACCAGAATCCAGCGTTCTAAACCTAAACCCTATAATTCAAACGTTCCATTTCGTAACGACCGTGCAGATTTGTGTGATACCACTATAAAATCCAAAATAAAGAATTCAGTCCTCTAACTATACTCAATCATTTCCATTCCCAGCAACCAGGATTGTGTGAAAAGATAGCCCAGGAGTTACATCACATTTCTAAAGTTGATTTTGTCTAGTGGATGCATTAGTGTTGCCAGTTGCACAAGGCACATCGTAACGATATCGACACATTCGTGTGAGCACGTCGTGACCGTATTTGCCTTTTAAATGGGGTGCTGTCATGGCACCTCACGAGTTCTGCGTGGATGAGCTCGCAATCTGTGTCAGTGATTGTGGCTTGAGCGGAGCTCCTTGAAACAAGCTCGTGCCTATTCGCTACAAAAAAAGTTGTTTTAAAACTACGTGGCTAAAATATTGTGAGTCTTCAAGTCTCTAAGTTCTAACCTTTCAATTTATTCTTGAGGTCATCTTCGCAATTTACAACAGTTTTTTCTACTATACTAGTTTATTTTGCTCGTCAGTAATTACATTACCTTTGTTGTTCTTATTAAAACGATCTGCTGACAGAACTCTGAAATTAGCTAATCAAAGCAAAAAGGCATTTACGCTTTTTGCTTCGTCCAAAAAATACGTTATTAAACTGATATTCATTTTACACAAATTACTGTTTATATTTTGGCATTTAGAATACTTACTTTAACATTTTTCCTCGTGCAACATGATCGGAGCAGAAAATATAGTGGCCTACCTGATAGCTTTGGAGTTTGGACACATTACACACAACTTTGATACACTAACATAAATAATAACTATACTTAAATCAAACAACACTAAAGAACTGTTTACTCGTATTTATTTACGTCTGTCGTCACTAACTCATTAACACTAATCCCATGACAATCGCGCGCAAATACACATTCACAGTGAACGTGTATTCCCACACACATAATAATTTCAAGTAATTTGATCCTTTTAATATTTGTTTGAGTAATTGTTAAGGTTTTTGTGTGAATGCATGAATGAGTCGTCGACTGCGGCCGGCGAGGCGCGTACGTTGCTCGTTGACTCACCGAATCAACAATACGTGTAGTCATTCATGTGCTCGGAAGGGCACATTGTGGTTGCCTGCTAGAGCTTAGTGAGCAAGTTAAAAACAGTTACAATATAAATTCAATAATAGCTGAAGCGATATTGCTTATTGCTCACTATGACAATGTGTCATTGCCATCAAGTTTATTAATACTTATTAACAATACAGTTATTAATAACTCGGTATCCCAACGGAAAACGTCACAAGAATATTGATGTCATTCATTCAGTTAAATTAATGTCAGGAGGATGGGCAGCAGCATTCTGAAATCCGCTCATTACGATTACGTGCAGCACTCAATCACTTGTTTACTGAGCATGGTGGAATATGACAATATCCCCAACCAACAGTCACTGTAGTCGGTTATTAGGTGACTAAGTAGCTGTTTATTTGTTATAACCTTGTCGCTTCAAACAATTGTCTTTCGCAGAGACACAAAGTCGCCCAGCAATTTTTTTTTGTCTACGGAATGTCATAGCTATCTTCTTTCTATGGAATTAACGGATCTCCCGCAGACAGGCGCGACGGCGGCGACGCGATTCTAATAGAACTATTTCTATGAAAACTTCATGGAAATTGTTCTACCCATGGTTCTACCAGAATCGCGTCGCACTAGCACTCGCGTCGCGCCTGTCTACGAGAGCCTTTATAAGCTAATTTCATACGGAAAATTACTGAGATATTTGTACATCGCCAGACACAGTCACATATTTGAACACTTGTGAGGTGCGGTAATAAATGTTAGATAAAACTTTGATCAAATACCCAAAGACCCGTGCCTCACATGTGTTCAAATAAGTGTTCAAATGTGTGTTGCTGTGTCTGGCGCCGGTATTATTCTATAATTCCTAATTACCTTTATGTATCTATCGGTTGTGGATAATCAACATTTTGATGCATAATGCATATCAGCATAATGATTGGATTTTGTACCGTTAATCAAAGCCTTTATAAATTCTAAAGAAAATATTTCTTCAACAAGTAACTGTTGCAGAAATATTGTATATGTATTTATTAAGTTTAAGATTTTTTTTTTTATATTTTGTTTTATTTTTAATGTAAGTATTCCATATTTATTGATCGATGATACCTAATTAATTTATTAAAACTTTACCTACTTCACAAAATAAAATGCAAGTAAAAATCAAATCAAATTAAAAATTCAATTGCAAAAAGTTCGTTTCATCCTTTTATCCCTTGAAAGCAGAGGTAGAAAGACAGTCTTCACAAAGTAGAAAATTAAAAGAGAAATGATAACTTCATTCCAGTTTTAATCCTATTAAACATTCAATAAGAACCAATTAATTTATCTTTTATAAGGAAAGTGAAAGTCTTCAGCACCAGTAAACTTTTTAGCTACTACACTACAATATTGCCTTTTTCCGGAATTACTTATTCACAGCTGTCGGAGAAAAGATTAAAGGGCTTCCCTGTGGCTTAGAGCAGCAGATATAAATGATTAAATGATAAGAAACATCTTATTTCTTATCGCTGTACCGACATGACATGCGAATCAACCGCTATTCATGTCTGTTTGATAACAGTGTAATAAATAGAAACCTTTGCATTTCCGCTGGACAATTACACGCTACATAACTCTTTAATGGTACCTACTGGAGTAAATGCTGTTCGATATTTATGACTGCCTAGTACTAAGACATCTGAGGTTGATTGATGGCTGATTGCTTACCATTACAATAACCGTATATTTTTTTATTGTAAGCAATTTTTATCGAGGTGTACGTCCCTAACAGGAAATGTCAAATAAAGTTCACCATTTTGTTATTCCGTTTATTTGTTCCGTTTCAATGCCGAAACTGTGTTTTTGTTTGTAAAGATTAAGCAGATTAGAATGATAAGCCGTATCTACTTAGCTTTGATAAGGGACGACAGGATTGCCGAGACGTGTGTCAGATATATCTTCGATGACAATGGGCAACAAGAGAAGCGACTGCAGCTATTTTGAGAACAATGCCTTGTCGAATATTGTGGTTTTTTTTTCGTACATGTATTAGTAGTACCTACAGTTCGATTCAAACTTAATGGCGGCTCGGAAGTTAGCTTTTCGCTGCGCAGTAACCCACCCCTCACACCAGCTGACACACGAAATTGTTACTGCGCAGCGACTCGCCTCATGTTCCGAGCAGCCATCAAATTTGAATCGAACTGTACCTATGTTTACCAAGTCGGGGGGCTGGTGGCTACGGGTCGATCGATTAGGTGAAACTACTCTTGCTGCGGTCGGTCCGTGGATGGGTGACCATATACATACCGAGACTCACGTCTCGGGAAGCACGCGTTGGTGTGGGCTTTCATTCGTGGATCTTTGACTGTCGTTCGTTATAAGTCTACTAGTAATACTGGGTAGGTTACACGATAAACCCTTGGTAAGACGTGTGGTCTTACCAAGGGTTTATCGTATTACCCAGTATCAACGGGTTGTGTAGGTCAGATAGGCAGTCGCTCTATGTAAAACACTGGTACGGCACAGCTACATAATCCGGTTAGACTGGAAGCCGACCCCAACATAGGTAGGTATGTTGAATAAACCCTAGGTACCCAACTTGAAAATGACGTCTGAAAAACAAACGTCAATTGAAATTCTATGTTAACCATAATTGGTTAATTAACTTTTACACAGGAAAACTGTGCCCAAACGTGACCGAAATAGTAAGTAATTAATTGAAATGTGCTTATTATTATAGAACAATCCGAAATTTCACTGAATCAACGTGTGCGTTGATATGTTCAGACTCAGAGTGCACTGTGCAATGCAAATGTGCACGGGGCATATTAGGTACCATCATGTTTGCAAGTTTGCCTGACGCCAAGTCGAGCAAACACAAACATTACTTTTAAAAGAAGCCACAATGAGACGCTGAGCAGACGATAGAAAATTTTTGTCCGCGGACAATTTGGAAAAAATCTAACGCGCACGTAGGACAAAATGGCCGGGATTTCCATACGATTACAAATTGTCCATCTTATCTACTCAGCGCCATAGGTCAGAAGGGTCGTTTGGTTCACACTCCACCGTTATTCTAGTAGGTACTTATACAATATCTGCTTTCAGTCTCCGCCAATCTAAATCTGATTAGTCGATGTCTTCTAGACCACCAACACCCGTTTTTATGCGTGTCCATTAAATTGCTGATGGCTCACTATCAGATATTCACTCCAGTGCGAAAATGGATACCCGTAACTTGATTTCTGTATCTTTTGCTGAGTACAGACCAAATAGGTAAGTCCCCGAGCTATATGACACTTCGATATGATAACAAAAATGCAATGATGAAATATTGGTCACGGTGTGATGGTTAGGTACTGTTACTACCTACTTGGTATACCTAATAACGCCGTAGTTAGTACCTCATTTATACAGGAAAGCAAAAAAAAACCCATGCTGTATAGGTATATCATAGTGATTTATGAAAGACACTTTTATGGGTCCTTACATGTTTCTTTTGAATCGTGCACCTAGTGTTTGTGCTTTCAATCTGATACTTACACATTTTCAATAGAACTACGCGATAGCGAAATGAACGCGCTTCTGGATCTTTCAACGGTTGGCTGCGCTGAAAGTTTAAAACGGACATGAGTATCTAAAAAACTTTCCCAATAAGGTCGTAGTCTTTATTATTATATTTCATTCTTCTTTATATTAAATTCCGCTTCGCTATTCGCCTTTGAATCGCCCACACAAAGCAAGCATTTAAATATTTTATTAAACCAATATGCCCAGGAAGCGCGGCCGTTAATTGATCGTTTGCGTTATCGAGACAACCTTGACTCGAACCGCGACCGAACCGCACAGGCATTCTTGACTAATTCGATATGATTACAATTCGCAGCCGAATTGTGTAGCCATAGCTAGGCTGCCTGAGCTAACCTTGAAGGTTGCACATATGAATATTATTACTATAATGTTCTGAGACGCAGGGCAGGGATGCCAGCTGCATGTGCGGATGGAAAAATAACTGACTCATAAACCAACTCGCCTATAAAAAAATACACCTTTATGTTTTAAAATAAATCTCCAAAATACATTCTCTTGACCTGTTGGAATTTGGAATATTGCGCGAATATATATCAAACTTCTAGTGGGAGTTCTAGACACTTGCATGGTCTGATCTTAGATCAATAAAGTGCAATTCTGTGTTGCAACTTCTTTTTCTGAGAAAAAAAAGGAAAATTCTGATTTCCATCTTCTTTTTCGGGAGAAAAGTGCAATTCTGTTATCCAACTTCTTTTTCAGTGCAAAACCCTTCACATAACATTATATAGTTCCTTTAAAGTTAGAAACCGCAGCAGACGACTCAGTAGGTACATCATTCGTAAATAAATACAAAGCCGCGGTCGCAGCAGACTTCCCGTCCCCCTGAATCCTCAAGTCGTTCATCTATTGCTCTCGATCTTGTTCAATTGAATAAATGCAGGGAGGTGATGGTGGCGTGGCATTCGCTATTAACGCCGGATCCTACGTGCGTTGTTATGTAAATAGGGTCGTGGCTACAGATGAGCCGCTTGCCTCGGTGGAGATGCCCGCCCAGGGTCACGGCCGACCATACGCTCGATGCCCCCAGCCCTCGCATATTATGCCACGTCATAACTTGCTATAATTACGTATTAGTAGCAGCTTAGCACCTATTTATAGCGCGAACGCTGGGCGTATGATAATGATGTCTTACAATAACAATCAATGAGTCAAGCGTAGTTAGAAAGCAAATATGTATTTAGCGTGTGCCGTCAATAGTCAGCATTACAGACGTCAGGTTCTATCGATTTCATGTTAGCTCATAGCCAATTTGGCGAATACATTTTTATGATTTTCATATCGGTGTGTTGGTAATTGAAACGAAGCGTAATCTCGCCGCTGACGCACGTGCACTCACGTTGACTATCGATCCGACAACAATTATAATTTACGATAAAAACCAGCTCCGCCAAAGAAACAACACAACAACAATCAGATTTTCCTCTTAGCATACCGATGTGAGTAGGTACATACATTATAAATTTAAAATGTATCTCTCCCTTCTCGGTATCTTGTGGTGGCAACTAAATGATTAATCATTTAGTTTAAATACCTACTGGTTGATTAAATTTGCGGTTTTCCTAGTAAAATCCTTATTATTAATTATTATGAATTCATACGTGAGAGAGAGCTCGTGGCTAAGTAATAACAGACACACGGGTCGATCCAGCTATGCTTGCCGGGGTTGTTCCGTGGATGGGTGACCATCTTTACATACCGAGACTCCTCCGTGCCTCAGAAAGCACGTTAAGCCGTTGGTCCCGGCTGTCATTTGTGGATCTTTGGCAGTCGTAACAGGTTGTCAGAAACCCGAAAGTCTGACAACCAGTCTTACCAAGGAGTATCGTATTAACCAGTTATTGGGTTGTAGAGGTCAGAAAGGCAGTCGCTCCATGTAAAATACTGGTATTCAGCTGCATCCAGTTAGACTGGAAGCCGACCCTAAGATAGTTGGGAAAAGGTCAGGCAGATTGATTGATGAATTCATACATCATCTATAGGCACGATGTACCAACTTACATCCATTCTTTGGTCTTTGAAAGACTTTGAATTGGAAGCCTGCCTACCTACATTTTTCAATACCGCTATGAGGTTTTCTGCAATTTCGATTGTATAATAAATTTAATTAAGGCTATTGACTATCAAATGAAGCCTCAATTAATTTTATAAACTAGGTAAGCAAAGTTGGTACAATGGCACCGCTAAAATTGTCCTGTCTGCGCCGTTATTGGTAAAACGGAACTCCTGTAAACTTATTGATATTCAGTGCATGTGCGATTCGCACGTATGACTCACAAAGGAATTGTATTCATTTTGTGTCAAATTCCACTAGCAGACTGACTGAAATTACACTAGCAGAATATAATTATTACATTTCACATCAAATTGAAGAGAAAAAAGGATTGGTTGCACTTCAATCTACGAACATGTAAATAAAGATCAAGAATCTATTAAGAAGTAGGTTGTGAATTACTCAAGCTGAAAAGAAGTTTATTTTTTCGGCATCTTTCACTCGAGGGAAAGACTTTTGATTCACACAAAATGAATCAAAAGTGAAATTAATGAATTCATAAGTGAATCTATCCAACGACATTGGATTTCGGCATCTTTGACTCGCGCACCGAATGATCGAAAAATGAAATGAAATTAGCAGATGAGCAATCGTTCATCTGCATTTCTTTGTAATTTTGTCGGTTCGTATGACCGTGGAATGAAACAGATATGAACATTCACTCGAGTAAAGCGTCAGATATCAGCTTTAGTAGGTAACTCGCTACACTAAGTAAGTCGGTATGCTAGAGCCACGTAGAGCTAAATATCTAACTCGATGCTGGCACGTATTGACTATTAGGTACTACTAGGTACCATTCCTAGGTCAGTGTACGCATGACTATGACATATCCACGTTCTTTTGTCTTGCAGATAGTTGTGTATGTGTCACAGTCGCTATTGTAGGCAGGTTGTATGTTTAGTTTAAAACCGTTGCAAAATTCTGTTCAAGGAAAGGTATAGGCAAGAAGTAGCGCAGTAACCGGGACATATTATTATGGAATTGAGACCTTTGCCCAGCAGTGGGAACTAACTAACCTTTGTTCGCGGCTTCGCCCACGTGAATGTCGGAAAAAAAAACCTGCTCAATGGGAAAACACATAACAGTGTGCCAACATTCATCATAGTGATCGGTCAAACGCTGTCAAAGTCTATTCATCTCAAACAGATAAAATAAGGCCCAATAGCTTCTAATCTCAAGATATTCCCAAGTTTTCCTCATAATCTAAGAAGTTATTATTAAAACCCCATCAGCGAAGGTTGCAGGCGGTGACCGTTAAACATTTCCAGCCGGGAATCCCAAATATCGTGCATTACAAAAGGAAGATTCAAGTGCGTCGCGAACTGCGAACGGCGCGGCGGCGCGGGCGGAGACGTTCCGAGAATTAATTTACATAGCAAATGTGGACTGAGGCCGGTAGCGAGAACTGGCTGTTATGATTGATCCGCACGCTGGCCGGATCAAATACAATGTACAATGTGAACATCCGTAAGTTTAGGTTAAGAAAAATCCAAGCATATTGTAAATGAGAAACGGGAACGGCGGAGTTTTAAAGACGTCATACAAGCGAAGATAGCGAGACGGATTAGGCAGTTCATGACTACAAACAGCCGTGAGGAGTAGAAAGAGTGCATAAATCAAATATCTTTATTTCATACCTAAATCTAAATATATATAACTCAAAGGTGACTGACTGACTGACATAGTGATCTATCAACGCACAGCCCAAACTACTGGACGGATCGGGCTGAAATTTGCAGAAGCATGCAGGTAGATGTTATGACGTAGGCATCCGCTAAGAAAGGATTTTGAATAATTCTACCCCCTAGGGGATAAAATAGGGGATGAAAGTTTGTATGAAACTTTGTCAATTTTAAACCGATCTGAAAGGACATAGGCTACTTTTTATCGACATACCACGCGGCCGAAGCCGCGGGCGAAAGCTAGTTAGTCCATAAGTTGTTAGTGGTAAGTAACAGAACTACCACCACCACTTTCCTAGTTTTCCACTTTCCCAGCAGACCAGCAGTGGAACGGTATTTGCTGATATTACTCATAGCATAGGATATGGAATAAGTCCTGCGAACTATCTTGATATAGTCAGGTAGGGGTGCATACTCTACCTAACTATAACAAGATATGCGCAAGAGTTATATACGTATATATATGTATATACTTTCCAAGGATATTCCCTGGTAATTAATCGGATCTATGTGGTTAACAATGTTTAAGAATGTTAACAAAATCATAAGAATAGAAAGCTACATAGTCGCATGGGGAACAAATGTGCGCTGTCAATCGTCAACTCCTTTTAACGTGCAATTTCTCCAAGTATCACCGACTTCGAAGAATCGCTTGTACACACGGCTACACATCAAGCTATACATTTCCAGTATACGCTGACCTCGCATTGTACGGAAACTCTATACAATGCGAGATCAGCATAAATTGGAAATGTATAGCTTGATGTGTAGCCGTGTGTACACAAAGCTTCTACATGACATTGTAATATTATTACTTTTCATTTGTCATTACCTACTTGTTTTCAACAGACAGGAACGGTCACATCAGCCGGCCTGTCAGTTAGCGCCGGATAGGAGGCGTATTATTATACCCAGAACCAGAACAAAAAGGTTCTTGCCTTACCGTACGGGTAATTTTTCGCATAACCGAGTGCCTACGCGTCACCTCCCACACACAGGTCTAGCGTCTAGCCGTCAAAATGCTTTTAGAGCTATTATTATCCATACATCATCAACATGGACACAATAACAGACCTCGGACTAAAAAGACTATAATCAACTTGGGTACCTAGACCTACCTGGATACGTATATCATAATTATGTTTTGTAAAAATAAATTACAGAGTTACCTGTTGCCATCTATAAGACAAACAAATCGACCATACCCGGATCGCAAAAATATATCTCGTGAAATGAATCAATAAGGTTTCAATGATATAATACGCCCACTGTGATGGAGATTATTCTCTTTGTACCACAACTCACAAACAAACTATTAGGTACCCTTTGTGCCAGTCCACCCGCTACATTATCAATAACATATGTATTTGAAAGTTAGTCATCACTCGGGCCGATGCATCGATGGTCGGCAGACCACTACTTACAACTTGTGACTAAGCTTCTAAGATCATTATTGTCAAGTGTGTCTAATTAACTTCTTCTGTGAACATCATTTGAAAATATAAGTGGAACTCTACCCACTTTGAAAGCACTTTTTTACCCCTTTAGGAATGCGGGCGTACCGGCCGGGCCTTTGCTATTTAGAAGGCGAGAAAGGGGTTGATCGGAGGCTGCGGCGGTCGGGGGGCGCCCGCCCACCGCAGGCGCCCACGCAGTGACGCACTCCCTCCAGCCTCAGTAGGCTTTTCATGAAAAATAAACCACCAGTTACACCTACGAGTTTGGTGATATTATTAATATCTATGTAAATTGAGTGTCAAAATAATGACGGCATGTTTTCAGTGACTTACCGTATATTATGTTTATTATGGGCTACGAATAATAAGGGACATGTTCAAAGATACTTCTCCGGCTTATAAAATTATACACGACGATAATTAACACTTAATTCTCTATCTTATCTGTGAAAGTTAAGCTTTGTTGTGCATTCTTCTTATCCGTAAACTTCTTAGGATATTACTAAAAGCTATTTGTGATAAAAACAATTCAAGGAAAACATCTAAGTATTTCTGTGAAATTATGAACAGCGGAATTACGCATTGCTGCAATTTTAACTGGGTAATGGGTATACTACTGGGTGACTAGAAGGCAAATTCCAGCGATCAGAGCGATCAGCTAAGTAAATAATAACAAAATATGTTATATACACACGGCTACACATCAAGCTATACATTTCCAGTATAAGCTAACCTCGCATTGTACGGAAATCCTATATCAATGCGAGATCAGCATAAACTGGAAATTTATAGCTTGATGTGTAGCCGTGTGTACCAACCACTATCCACTTAAAAGCAAAATCAATAACAGAGCAGTAGCACTGTAGCTTAAAACGAACTTACATGTACAACATACAACTGCATTACAGAATAGTAGTGCCGACAAACGGCCGGGCGTAAAACTATATACCGGAAATAGAGTACACTTGAACTGTGGATGGCCCATTCCTGGATCGAGGCCAATGGTAGGCGACGCCGGGTAAATTCATTGTATCTACTACGCCACGTTTCGACGTATCTAGAAAAAGAATCAACCAGTCAGATAATGGTGGTTTTAGAATTCGGAATTGCTAAGTTAAAACAAGGAGCGTAAATGGAGAATATGGTCTAGCTGCTTCAGAAAATCGAGACAAGACAAGTATGATCATTATACATTCATTATTAAGACTCATTGATTGTAAAATCCTAATGCAGAAATTACAGAGAGATAGTAAATGGAAGATATTTAGCCTTTGTGACAATCTTGTTTACCAAGACCACACAACGATAAAAGAGTTTTTTAAACAGAACAACACCCTACTCACTTGTTATTTTTACACTCTACTCACTTGTTTTACCGTTTGTTCCTTTAGTATACAGTTAAAGCAGTAATGCAACAAAGTGAACAAAAAGCAACAGGAAAACCATTTAAAAAAACAGTCGGTTCAAAAAAGATAATAATGTTCATAGATCCTGTACTTTGTCTTGCAATAATTAAATTCAAAGAATTAAATAAGTACAACAAGACTGGTCGCACGACGGCCTCAAATGACAGCTTTTACCGTGCGTTTGCACTGGCGAAACATTCAAGACAAAACATGTTGAAATCTCTATTTTCTGTCAATTTTCCATACAATTTTTGACAGGAAGTAGAGATTTTAACATGTTTTGTCTTAAATGTTTCGCCAGTGCAAACGCACGGTTAATATAATACACAGACTACTTAGAGATACTAAGTAATATAATATGACCACTGTTTTAGGCCACCGCATCCAAATTGTATAAATAGAAACGCATTTATCTTTTTCTGGATGTGGAATTTAATTTGAATATATATACACTCAACTGATACTTAATAACTAACTAATCATTAGAACACTTTTTTAGAACACATTTAAGCCTCAGAAAAGTAAATTAAAAAAAAACATATATAAAGGGAGGCCAGCATTAAAAAGCATTAAAAAGAGTCTCCTCTGTCACTTTGTTAGGAACAGAAACGTTCTACGAATTCTGTGAATATTTAAATTTGCACAACAAAATGGACATAATGACGTACATACAGAAAGTAGGTGGCTTTGGTACCTAAAAAGGAAGGTAGACGTCGATGACTCATGGGCTTGTAATTTAGAAGGCCTAAGTCAGGGGCCCTGGTGACACGGTGGCAAGCTCTTTTGTTTCGAGTATAACGCTTTTAGGATGCCGCCAGCATTTTAACTACAAAGTATAATCTGGAGTTTGGCAGATTACGCAAGATAGCTTTAAACATGTTTGAGTCAAAGAATATGCCACTAAAAGTCAAGAAACCGAGTTAAAAATAACTTTGTCTTCATGAATATCTAATGCCATAAGAGTATCTAACTATTGAATAAGTAGGTATATAATTTTTGTTTTTTGTGTTCGTGGTCAACATCGATAAAATAAAATGATATTTTCGAAATAGTCATTTAGAAACTGTAATCATCATTAAAGTTAAAGTTCAACATCATTCAGAAGCGTAACGTCCTGAATTTATTACAAGAGTTATGAAATAAGTGACAATTGTTTTGATAATATTGTCACATTAAGGTTAAGAGATTGACGCAAACCGAAGCTAGATTACTACCACAATTATCGCTCAGGCGGCTACATGAGTGGGCGATGCAACGCAAGACGATGTAATTCCCATAGTAAATTGCCAAATGTCAACAACTTTACACAATTTTCAAGTAGTTTATAGTGTTTGCCGTTTAATGACCCAACCAATTAAACGGATCTTTATAAAGGTGACGCAGTTAATTCAGAATCATTATCGAAGTAAGTAAGCAAATCTACAGAGCAAGAGCATAAAATTATGAATGAATTCACATTACGATATCATTCATACGTGTTTCTAATGTGTAATTTCTATTGTGTAATTAAGTGTATTCTGATACGTTAAACTGTAAAGATCCTAATAATAGTAAATGATAACAGTTTCATAGTGTGTACAGCAGCAGTCAATGAGCGATTTGTGGTTCTCTATCTGTCTATCTACAAATCAATGAAACGAGAGTCTATTCATGCATAATAGAGACTGTTGATAACTCTTGACTTTGGAAAAGACATCTATTTAGAGGCAACGATGGACCTAAGTACTGGAAAATGGTTATTTTTAGAACCGCTTAAGTTCCTAATGAACATTTTGTTTTTGCATTCGATGTTTTTGAATAACTTTTTACAACTGCCAGATTATGCCAATCAATTCGAATGCAAAACGAAAATCAATATATATCCAAGCGCATCTACCACATAATTTCGGTTGTTTTTTGTTTGCTCTGTTTCGGATGATAAACTCATCACAATAATTTAATTTTGGACGCTAGATATGGACAAAGCTTGTCTATCGCCGTGTTGGGAGGGGTCGTACGTCGACCTCCGAATCATTCGTGCACTAGAAGCCACGATTCGATCGTCGAGCAGCGACGCCCGGCATCATGTCTCGCTCCGCAGCTGAACTGAATAACAATCAAGCAAATGCTGTTCACACTAACATTGTGTACTCATACAGACGCACCATATATACATATACGCGTAACGGTCGTTTGCACAGAATCATTCCACATTTATAAATGCTAGAAAAAATCGATGACACATATTGCCGTCGTGGGATATATTATCGCCACTTTTTAGAGCCTATGTTATCATTAATTATAACATAAATACTATAACTGACTGCTACGCAATATGAGAAAAGTATAAACAAGAAAATACATGACATCAATTGGGAATTCCATATTTCATAATTAATCCATTTCAAGCCCGATACAGACAAACGTTTAATTGGGAGTAAGCAAGATAATAATTATGCTCATATCTCATATTATTTCCACACAAGAATGGATGAAGGGTCAAGCTCTTATAATAAGTTACCTAATTGTCGATTGGACAAACGCGTACGCCATCTAAGTATCTATTGGCAATCTCACACATGTCGTAAATAACGAGCATAATTTTAATTTACCGCCGTGATAACGTAAATGGAGCACGAACTATGCCGCATACATTATTTACAATGTGCAGTATGGTATGCGCACACGCAATCACATACGAGCCAATGTGAAAAAATGTCATTAGCATCGAACGTACCTAGTTTTATGTATTACTGGCTCTTGCCCGCGATTCTGCTCGCTTGGAAGTTGTGATTTTAACTTTGATATTATTATTAAACAAATACTACAGAATCGTTATAGATAGCAAACCGTTTGGTAGCCCAAGTGCCCAATGGGCTAATAGTGGAACATAGCAAAGATATAGATAAAGAAGGAAGAGAGATCGCTACACCTCTCAAGTAGATTATAAATTGCAGTTAAAGAATAATAAAAAAAGAAGGGGAATACCCGTGTCATGAAGCCTCTCTGAAGAGGGATATATCTAACGGAAAGTGCATTCATTGCTATAGATTACAAAGGACACAGATATTTTTTATTTGGGCCTTATTTCAGCATCAGAAAATGACTGATTTCGAAAATAACGTACAGAAACACAAAATAAACATGTGCAGAGATAATAAAACCGCCACAGAAGTTTTGAAATAGGATTTCTATTCTATAACAAGCGCTATAAAAGTAGCGACACAATAATAGAATTAGCACCCCAATCATGTTCATTCAGAATCCAAAAAATTTGGATTTCGTTTATTTGTTGTTTTCCTGGTGGGTTTTCAGAATAAAACCGATTACTTTTGGGGAAATAACATTGTGGTTGATGAAGTCATTCACCATTTCGGAGAAGTTTTCGAGACAGTTAATTCAGAGTATGCCTCAGGTTCTTGTCAGATTTCGTCCATTTAATTTCTTATTTTAGCTTGTAGATTTGCACATTTTTGCTGTTTTGAATGGGCGATTATGAAATTAAACAAATGAAGTGCACCTACACCTAAGCACTAAAGACATGACCATTTTCAGATAATTTATTATTAAGTATCTGAAAATGGTCATCTTGAATCTTGACATATGTATATACTTATTCGATTTTCTCTATCACTTTTATCAAAGTCTTGAGAGTAAAATATTAAAAGGCCTAAATAATGCTTTGTTGCTGTATCTATATTTAAAGAAGTCAAGAATTTTCTTCTAATCATTACAACCGGATACACCGACAGCTTTAAACTCAATCGACATGGAAACACAAATCATTGGTTAATAAAGTAAACATTTTATTTTTCAGCACAATAAACACATTGAGATAATGTGCACTCATTGTGGAATGTGGAAACACGATTAGTGAACAAGTTCCATATCGCTAGGAAATAATTACATTCAATGATTACGGGGGCCCCATTCATTAACCGACAGTTTTGGCGATTGACATCGAAATACAATTGAATTTGTTTAGGATTTTCAAATTGATTTTCGACACCGAAATTGGACACGTCGTTTATCGGATTTGGATATCCGGTGCGGGCGCTAAGCTGTCGGAGCCAATGGCGCGGGTAACATATTATTATGCAAGATAAATTGAATCCAAAACAAATGAATGATTCCGTGGAATCAAAACAACGGCCGTGTTGTGTCCACTGTTGGAAATGGGCCATAGAAGGCAGCCGTTGGGGAAACAAAATTGAGTTGACTTCTGACGAATACAAACAAAAAGGAACGCAAAGCTACAGAGAATAATCGAAAACCACCCTGAACAAACGTAACTGGCTGTTCAATCCATTTGCGTCTTACGCAGTTTTTAAAGAACAAAGCCATGGAGCTGGCCGGTTCGCCCGTGGTAGATGAAGCTCACGCTTATCTTCCGCAGGATACGGCGCCTTTTCCGTCGCCAGATAGCGACGCCCACCCATCCCCCTGGCGATCCGACCCACCTCGCCATATTGTATACGACAAAAATACTCACTATACAGATCATATATTATATACACTCTGGCTTTGGAATTTCCATCCCGATTATTTTCTCGAGCCTCGATTTTCTGCGTAAGTGGCTTGTTGAAGAGTAAACGAGCGTGATACATATACCAAGATTGGTAAAGGAGTTTTGTTTGATTCCACTTTTAGTTTCAAGTCCATAATGATGATGGACAAAATGTCATTAAATTTTTTCTTTTTTTGTATCTCCGAAGTTATATTTCGTTATGTTCAATAATAAAACCTTAAAATAATAATTGAAACAAAATAATATCTAGCGATAACTAGAGTAGGTATATAGCTACAAGTATATTATATGTGATCTATTTACTTATACAAGTATCTAAAGCAGTGGATCGCGAGTCGCGATGCTTTAACTGAATTGTTAAACGGATTTTCCTGGAACCTTTCGTTTGAATATAGTTCACACGTTCTATTATAGTCTAGTAGTTGTTGGATGGTTTAACAGCCTTTGTGTGTGAAATAGCCGAACTGAAAAGTTTATTTGGAATTGGGGATGCCTATTTGCGGACGAAAATAGAATAAGGTTCGAAACGGCAAAGGAGAAAAAAAGGTGGTGGTAAATTAAATACACGGACTTAACTTTCGATATGAATAAAACAGAGATTACAAACAGGACATGCTCAATGATTTTCTCAAGAAAATGTAAATTGCAGCAATTAGTAACGCAATCAAGGGAAAATTCCGTGACATATCTTTTACCATTTGTGGTTTAAAAGGCAATTTAATGGATACCCGTGTTCACGCAATCAAAACATAGCAACAAATGACGTAGGCATAATTCCACGGTATAAATCTGTGGTTACAATATGTACGTACGGAGGTAACGTAGGTCGCGTGTGCTCATTGCGGCCGTGCCGGTCAATTAGCTTAGCAGCCCTTAATGGAGCCCATTCACGCGAGCGAAATGAATGGAGTCGCCTTCGTGAGGAATTATTAATAGTCGCAGTGAAGAAGTAAGCCACCATTGATGGACTGGTATCGACCCAGTGCGTGGGTAGCGGAAAACGACGGTTACTCCATTACAAGTGTGATAAACATGTATGGTTGCTAAAGCTAATAACGTTACAAAGTGACCGTAAACTGATCCGTGATGATGGGTCCAGTGAGTGGAGATTTTCTTTGTTGTTGGTAGAGCCCGAAGGTTATTATTATGACTGTCCAGTGATCTTGGTACCTACCTATGAGGAAGGAAATCAACAAAAGAAAATGAATTCAGTGCTTGGTCTGTGTATCTAACTTTTATCATTAAACTGCAAGACAAAAGGCTTCCAACTTTTTTTTTGCCATTTTTACAATCCTCATAAGCGTCAAAGCCCAGCGTCATTCCAGTATTATTTAAATAGCAAGTTGAACTCTTTTCTGTCTGTTGTGACCTCATACCGCTGAAAGACAAAGAGGTATCCTGCGACTTGGAGAAGAATATGGGCTACTTTTTATTCTGCATAAGAAGAAATACAAAGTGCTGGCAGGCGAAGTGTCGGGCAACAGCTAGTGTGGCGACATGAGGACAACAGTTGTTTAGCTACAGCATAGCATCATGAATGAACATTGTAATCAGAACTGGATATCGGTTACGTTAGCATGATAACCTGTAACCTATGAGCACCATAGTAAACAATTAATCTTTATTCATTTTGAAACTGATAGTGAAACACATAAAATACTATACATAATAACTCGTGAAGATGTAACTCATGCATTGTGTCCGTCAGTCCATGCAACTAACGTGTGACTCGAGAAACTAAGAGTTTTCTTTTGAATATACAGGTAAACTTTAAGAACCAAGTGTCCGTGGATCGCCAAATCCAAAATTATAAGAAATAACAAAAAATCAAGAAGAGAAGTATTCTCCGGGACCATTTTGATGAAAACTAGGAACACGGATTCATTAGATTAAAATAAAATTCAACCTATATACTTACTTCGTATTTTTTAAAGAACAAACATGTTATGTACGTTTTGGTAATATAAGAAGTCCTTGAAGCACAAACCCTGCTATGTTCGGACCATAATACGAAAGTACTCTTGCTTTAGCACAAAGTGTACAAACCCTGATAGATTCTATACATAATATTCGTCCCCACTTTAGCTCTCGACCGGCCACCGCCGATCCGTTATGCTGTGGACTGACAGCCTAACGTACGGTGGTACTCGATTATAGTTTAATTTGGTTCTATTTCCGGGCCGTGTGTAAAAGCTCCGGCCGACACACGCGCTGCGGTTACTCCGAAGTGGAGCCGCACCGCATAGATAAAGTGCGGTCGACGTGCATTCAACC
The DNA here is from genome assembly GCA_949152455.1 of Lithophane leautieri. Taxonomy (NCBI): domain Eukaryota; kingdom Metazoa; phylum Arthropoda; class Insecta; order Lepidoptera; family Noctuidae; genus Lithophane; species Lithophane leautieri. The sequence continues at coordinate 6,847,889 of OX424462.1, read as the reverse complement.
TATGTCACTCCCTCCTCACATATCCATAAATAAACAGACTGAAACTTGAACTTTATATATAGCCTTCCCATGCAATGTTGCCAACTGAAAATCAATAAAGGTTCCCAAACCATCGAGATTAACACTTGCGCAAATCAAGACCTTTTGGTGTTCCACTCACAATGGGTGCGCAAGTCGTGATGTGATAGCGGCGCTGAGAATGCGCAATAAGCAAAAACACATAAGCATGTTAATTTATCGTAATTGTAGGTACGTCGTCTAAATAGAGACGAGGGCAGGTGCAGCTCCCACGCGAAAGTAGTTGCGGATTACACGGCGCGCCCCCCACCCTCCGCTGCGCCGGCGCCGCAACTTCACTCACCACTGGTAACGCGCTAGCATAAATTAAGCCCATACACTGTCCCCACTAGAATAATTGCCTTCGTGCAAAACAATTCGTTACGTTTTTCATAAATAAATAAACTGTAATTTCAGAAACGAACATAAAAATGCATGGTTTGTCATCTTGAGAATGTGCGTGTATAGGTTGCTCTACTAAGTAATCACCACGTACGCTCTTGTTATCCAGTGGTCAATGGTGCGGTAATCGAGGAGGTGTAATTACGGCACACACTAGTGAGGGTCGAGCCTGCAGCGGGAGCACGCCCGACGGCAATGACCTTCCACAAGCCCACTATTGTACTCCTGTGGGCACACGTGAGCCAGAAAGCGGAGCTTGGAATTCCCATAGCCCATGTTGTTAGCAAATTAAAAACAAGCAGTAATTGAATGTTTCGCGCATTTTAACTTTATTACTAACGTCAATCGCGGAAACTTTTATGACCATTTGTGTACAACAAAACGTGATGATAAAATTTCTTGGTAACAAGAGTTGAGAAGCAGCGATTGCGACATTTGCGACTCGTGGAGTCGTGGCTAATGCATGCCGCGCCATCGCCGAGCCGGCCGTGTAGCCAAAGCTGATTTAAATTTCACACATAGTTAGATATCCAACTCGCCCTCTGTTTTATTCATCCGGTCAAAGAACATGATGTCACCACCGGACCAGCGCATCAAACGATGAGAGAAAATCATGCACGCATTGTTGTTTCTCGGTATCCCAAAAGTTTCATCCGTTGACTTTGAACAAGTTAAATGGGATGTAGATTTTGGCACACATTTTGTTACCTCCTCTATTTTCTTTAACTCTCTATTGTATAGTTAACTATCCACAATAATATACGGAAAACATACGTATGTATTCAATGCGATTAGTGATAATTACGATTAATTTTAGTGCGCGAGAACTGCTGCTGGACTGAATGTCAATAAACCAGTAGCGGACGGATCGCACAAGTACCCATCCAATTTGGTTCAGAATTTTATAATAACAATTAATAAAAACGTCTGCCGAAAACGTAGGTACTTTATCGTACGTAAAACAGGAAGTATTTAGCCAACCATTACTTATTTACATTCAATAGTCCAGTCGGGACAATTTTGGTTTAGTTCGTTTGTAGTTTATTGCTTGCAGACAGTGCTTAATCATTTAAATTGACAATTTCGAACGTGATACGGTAAAATTTTTCATAGCATATGTGTTAATCCATCAATGATTTATATTTAATAGCGTCGCGACACGTAATTGCGATAGGATTTGTATATTTGGAGTTAACAACACAGAAAGCGAAAAGTCAGATATTTCTTCTGATATATTCAGTGGTTAACCCGTGTGCTATCTCGATGAAGGTTCGGGTTATGTAACATCAAGTGTTATTATATTTAGCACGAACATCGTTAGCCACGGGCATCTTGCGAGACCGCTCCATAGCCTGACATAATGTGTGAATTTCTCTTATTGTTCTACAGCGTTCAACAATGCCTTATCGATGAGACTATTTAAAAGCTTTTTAGAGTATCAGCATCAGCAGTGTTACGAAATGTGTTATTACCTGTTATTTTTTAGATTGTTGTTATCTCTTAGATTTGTATAAAACTCTCCAATCCCTAACGTTGATGACGTATAGGGTTCCGTGTTGCTTTTTTAATCGCGTATTCGTGTCAACACACGTAAGTTAATACAGGTATCATCAAATTTTAATCTATTGGTTCGTCCATGTTTCTCTCGTCATTAATCTTGGTATATTTACACCATAGACAGACAATTTAAAAATCCGGAGTCAACGTGTTAGGACATAAATCAAACAGATTACGTTGTGACTCCGGATTTTTAATTTGTCCGTCTGTGGTGTCTTATTTATACCTTTTTAGTCGTAGATAGGTTTTAGTTTTTATTACTTTTTTTTTTTTAATTCTTTTGGGTTTATAATATATATATATTTGAAATGTGCTCATTAAGTCCTTTCATTTCATACCCAACATGGTACGATTTAACTTTTTTTTTACTGACTATTTCCTCTAGAGGGCGCCATTTTTACGACGTGACGTAGCCTAGACATAGCCTATAAAGAGCGGACGATCAAGACGATTCCAATGATACCTTATGTTTTATCAAATCGTGATGAGTGGTTTAGAAGATTGGAGTGATCAGGTGAACATACATACATCCATACATACCGGTCAAAATCATAACCCTCCTTTTTTCTTCGCCGTAGTCGGGTAAAAATGATTCAATAAAAGGTGAACATTTCGATAGGTCACAATATTTTCCACAATCATGTGGAGCGAGCGAGTTAACAACCCATGCAGGCCTATTGCGACAGTATTATCTACTCGAGATAAACCCGCTTATTGCTAAATGTGTTATTTACATAAAAAATCAATAAAAGTAAATGAACTAATTACAAATACTTTTAATGTATAATAACTTACGATGTAAAGATATTATTTTATCTTAATGGATTGGTTTGACTGAAGTCATCGTAGCCTAGTTGGTTGTATGCAGTTGTTATCATTTACCTGGTGAGATAGTAGGTGGATGGGTGACCAGGCAACTATCGTCATCTTCCTGCCCTTGTCCCATGTTACTTGGGATCAGCGCAACACGTTTTCTCTGGCCATTCTCCCTTGTCATCCGTCACGCTATCATACACTCCCTTCTCTTTCAAATCATTCCTCAAATAGTCTATCTATATTTTCTTTGGCCTCCCTCTCCATCCATCAATATTTATATTCATCACTCTTTTAGAAACATGATGGTCGAGCAATTATCAGTATTTAAAGTCTGCCTAGAAACATTACTCATCATCATCTGCCTAGCCTTTTCCCAACCATGTTGGGGTCGGCTTCCAGTCCAACCGGATGCAGCTGAATACCAGTATTTTACATGGAGCGACTGCCTATCTGACCTCCACAACCCAGTAACTGGGTAATACGATACCCCTTGGCAAGACTGATTGTCAGACTTTCGGGCTTCTGACGACCCGTAACGACTGTCAAAGATCCACAAATGACAGCCGGGACCAACACTTTAACGTGCTTTCCGAGGCACGGAGGAGTCTCGATATGTAAAGATGGTCACCCATCCACGGACCAACCCCGGCAAGCGTAGCTTAACCTGATGAATCGACCCATGCGGCTGTTATTACTTAGCCACGAGCCCCTCAAAACATACTAGAAACATTACTGATATTCATTATTATGTTAATAACATCGTAGAGCTTTGCATAAAGCAGCCCAACTAGCAAAAATCTGTACTTAAAACTATCTTTAAGACTACTTTTATATTCACTTATAAGATACTTGTATCATGCTACAAAGCTGGATGATTTGGGCGCAGTTATAGGAGCGTTTATTTCTATAACTATCTTATAATCAACTTTTAAAATGTTACTAAGCCCTATAATATATACTTGACGAAGCGCAATAGCTTCTATAATGATATGAGACTACACAATTACAAGCACAAACGCTCTTGTTAGTATCTGACATAAGTATCTTACTAAAGCAATCTTGTTTATAATGCACTAGTAATGTGCTTAGTTACTAGTTATAAGTATATTTTAATAGAAATCTTTGTTGTTGCTTCCGACGGTGGTTCCGCTTATTTTGTGGTAAAAACTTAATAAAAACGAACTTAATAATATTATTTTGTAGAACATTAATATTATTTTGTTGTATTGTAGAACATTAATTAGGTACTCATATATATGTAAATATAGTGTATGAACTCGTGGGGAAGTCATTTTTACTGTAAATGTGTACCGTAATTTAGCTAATTTCACAATCCCCTCCGAAAAATAGCTCAATAGTATATTGTTGTAAATAAAATATTTCATTAATTCTAATGAATATTCGCCATGTTTTGAAATTGCTCTTCATTAAGTACTTTGTAGACCCAATATAGGTAAATTAGTACTAACGTAGCAATCATTCCAGATAACTCGCCACCATTTAAAAATAAATTAGGGTTCCCTTTAAATATGCCTGTTAATGCTAAATTTTCATTTTTTAGGATTTAATTCATAGGATGGTTGTATTTCTTGATGTCGACTGTTTTTTGACCAAATATTCATTGATTTTACTGAAAAATATGAGATGGTCTTGGACTAATACACATTTTGTCTTATCCAAAAGCTGCAATGGGTGTGGATTTCCAGTTTCTTTAAACAATATGTATAGACCGACTCATTTCATTTGGAGTCAAGAAAACATCGTTTTTTGGTGCCCGACTTGCTCCCAGTACAGCATTTATGACCATCAATTTTGTATCCACATTATCTTTGAACACACATAATAAAATTCCATTTACTTTTTGAATAATTTTATTTTATAAATAATATAATTATAAGAACATACTATTAAGTTGCATGGTTAAAAAGAAAGATGATTTTTATGTTAGCAAGATTTCAAACATTATGCGTCCAAGCAATCAAATTAACAAGGAATCCCGTGCCACCTGTTCGGAAAATATTTTGAAGGTACGATTACGATTGCTATAAAACTATATCAGTAGTTACTATAGTTCAGTACGCAGTACAGGTGCTAGAGGTGCGGGGGGAGGCTTGCATGTCCGAACCAGTAGCAGTAGCGCCTGAGTTGTGAAGAAGAGCGCGTGTGCTTATTATGCAAAGTTTGTTACCTCCATATTTATGTAATTTCACTATATTTCCTCTGCACTTTTCTGGAATCCTTAAACCAGAGCATGTCCTGTTGCGTCTCGCTTCCTACTGAACCCCTAACCTTGTACATTGTACGCCAGACCAGCACGTAAGTGGAAACAAAATAGTATAACCTGAGGCCCTAGTGTAAGTTTCTTTTAACTATCTCGACTTTACGCATCGACCGCGTTTGGCGCTCGGATTGGCCCTTCACTGACCTTCACTGGTGAAGGGCCAATCCGAGTGCCGAACGCGTTCGATGAGTAAAGTCGAGATGGTTAAAAGAAACTCGCACTAGGGCCCCTGGTCTCGCGTTGTATTGAAACTCTCTAATAAGCGAGGCCAGCTCAAAGTCTAAAGTGTTTCCACCGACTTTTTTTTTCATAGTCATTAGTTTCATCGTCTTCTTCTAAATCGTATTCTTCTTCCCAATATTCATCTTTTTCACTTTCTGAGAGGTGCGCTAGGGGTGATTACTTCAGGTGAAGTTCGCACTTGACGTGCTTGATTTACTTCCTGATACTGTTGATATTGTTCCTGAAGAACCTAGCTTCATTAATTATTTATACCTATTTTTCACTTTTCACCTGAAACCACCACTCCTTTTCAATCGTTTCCAATCGCTTAAATTCGTGTTCAACTTATTATCTCAAGACGAAGGGGAACAACTGAATCTCGACAAAATGGCTGATCTTTACTAATAAAGTTATTGATCTAGTAGCTTATAAGCTTTTTTGATCAAATAGCTCTCTTACTAAGTACTATTAGATTTAAAAGAGTCTCGAGCAAAACTATAACGGCGCAAACTTATAGTGATCTCAGCTAAGTATGTTATAATATCTTGTTTTCTCACAAAATGCTACTAGGGGCTCAAAATATTATTCTGTATTATTTAGTTTTACTGTAAACAATTATAGGAGATATTATTCCAAAAAGTGTCCTAAAAAAAATCTTGTAGCTAACTATAAGACTGAGTTATAAAAGCAAATGCTCTTGAGAATAATCTACGCTTTTGAAATGCAATTACTGGTAAAAGTGTCCTATAAATGTTTTAGAGGTCAGTCTTGTAGCGAACTATAAAAACTCTTTCTTATAGGATTACTTTGCTTGTTGGGAGGGAACTATAGGCGCAGTCTTAATGACAGCGTCCTACAAAGAAATAGACGCATTTATGTCGGTTGACCCGCTCTGTAATGGACCACTTCATTATTCGTTTATTTCTATTGACATGACGCATTCCTAGTAGCTTGTCTTCTGAATTTGTGATCTCTTTGAATAATTTCGGCACTCTACAATTCAAACCTAAAATCTTCTAAATCCGCAAAATATAACACAGGGCAGTGCAATCATGAATTCACAGTAGGAAAGATATTCTATACACCGTGTTTTTTTAAATTTCCCATAAGTCTAGGGTATTAATGACACCATGTCAAAGACTCAACAAGCATAGAAATTATTTTTCAATTTGTTTCTTTTTTTAAGATATCGTTTACAAATTTTACGAAAATTACAAATTAACTGATGCATTTTTGTAATAAAAATGCATCAGTTAATTTGTAATTTTATTCGTTTCGTTTTATTATTTTATCCATCAACAGTTTTCTCATTTTACTAGATTTAGTTTAGTGAAACGACATATCACTGACATATTATTAGCATTTTGTCATATCACTAAACATTTTTAGTAAGAAGATGTAATAAACAATAATATTCTACACCTACCGTGATTTCGAGGTATCCCTAGGAATTTCCTGGTTTCCTCATTTCCCTGCGACATATATCTATATTTACCGGGCCATAAATAACAATAAGATTTTTCACATTTGGTGTCTCCTTTAACTCATAACACGATTTTATCGAACGTAACCACAGGTGAACGTCAAAACAGCGCGACCACTGCTAATAACATGAATTTATTATCTGATTCATAACATTTGGTAACTAATCTTTAAAAATAATAAGTACCACAAAGTTTTTTAAAAGGCAAAGCAATTGTTTGTGATAATTAAGTTCACTACTTTTAAGGTTTTTAAAACGCCAACTTTCTTTACTGATGTTTAAACGGAAAGCGTAGCCAATTTTTTCGATATCCGTAGGTTGCCACTAACTAAGCGCGTAATTACTACACCCACCATAAAAAGTCGTGACGTAAACACTTCACAGGATGACGTAAAATACGTAAAATTGCATAAGTGGCTTGTAAAATAGCCATGTTTGGCTAGTATCGCTTATCTCTCATCGAAATAAGCGATTTCGCATGCAGGTAGCTATATCGTGGTCGTTTACGTTACTTAATACATTTTAAATGCGTTGCTTCCAAAAAGCTCTTTGTGAAGGACCTGTTTTATTTTCTAGCAAACATCGTTTTGTAGGTTAATTTATGGCTTATTTACCTAAATAGTTGCACTGCATTGAATCAAGCAAGGGGTTGAATGTGGTAATTAGCATATCGTGTGTTTGACTAGTGAGCGAGAGGTGCGTGTTACGTGGGTGGGTGTAAGTCGTGTGTGTCACCTGTCGCACGGATGTTGTTACGCCATGACCCCGGAAGTCTCGGAGCACCATGCGAATCAGTGGGTCGAAACAACGCTCCTCATTCTATACGCTCTACACTGAACTTTAAATTAACCTAATTTACAGTATTCGTAAACAACATTCATTTTTATAGAAAGTTTGAGCAAGAGGTGAATTCAGAAATGGCTATTGATAACATGACAAAAGTTAAACAATAATGCACCTCAAACTAGAAGAGACACCACACAAACCAAAGTAAGTAAGAAATCTTGCAACGCAACCAGTGGTAGAATGAAGAGATCGATCACGTTCACGTTCCGAGGCTGAGAGTCGGGAGCGTTGCATTGTTACATCACGCGCACTTTCTAACTGCCGACGACGTGCCATAGGATTTATATAGCCATAGACTTTAATTAAAGTGCCCCTCTGACGGGAGTTGAGAACTGCGAATGAATTACATGATAACACTCCACTGAGGGGAGGACAATAGAATTGTGCAACATCGTACACTTTCGATTTCGTTTAAATAATGATAGGTATTCTTTCGTTCGAACTATTTATCATCTTGCAAAATGCAATGCTAGTGCTAGGATCGTTATTACCGTTTCGATGTATTACAAAACTGCTTCAGAACAAAGGGGGTCGGTGTAGTCAGCTCGAATCCTAAATACCTAACGCATCGGAGCACAATCGAGGATGACGCGCTGCTATTGGAATGCTGATGTAGAATGCATGCGCAGCACACACACTACGTTAGATAACTGGACCGCGGTGCGGCGCCGACCAGAGAGAGGGACTGCATCCGCATACAATACGACATAATCCTAAACAGAAAATTTCGCATTGCAATCTGATAAGTTGAGTGGAAAGATGAGACTGGTGGAAAAGCGTGAAGGTAAAACGAAGCTCGGAAGCGTCGCGAGTGTGTAAGATATAGAAAGCACTTTAGAAAGGAATCGAAGGTACGCCGTGACCCGCAGACGAGGTGAGCGGCCTGCCTGCGCCCGCGCCGCGCCGGTGCGGTGTGGTGCGCGGCGCAGTTACGACACCACGCGGAACTGACGGCCTTCGCTGTCAACTTTTTAATTACTCACTTTTTAGCATATTTCCATCTCAGTTGGGTGAATGCAAACTTTCCGCCGTTATGTACGTACCCACCGCCAGTTTTTCATAAGAAATTGAGAAAACATAACATTTGAACAAAGCATCTATACGAGAGATAAAGTCTTTTAGTCCGGGGTCAAACGATGTTAATTAGTTGCATACCTTTAGGCATATTAGGCTGAGGCAAAATAAATTAATACAAAGACATTAAAATAAGCGAATACAAGTAGGTAATCAATGTGATTTGCAAGATGTCTACTGCTATTAGTGCATTACGAATGAAAAGAAAACTTGAAATGAGCAATGGGTAATTGCAACAGACAGTTATTGAGATGAAACGTTCGTAGAATTTCATTAGATTATGGGCCTCATACGTTCCAGAGGCGATCTCCAATCGGCGTGGCCCCTCAATTGTCGAGAACGCACGTCTGCTCGGCGCTCGGCAGTCCGTGGCCGGGAGCATCAATAGCCTAGTCTATAATATACATATATACGTAACGTGGATAGTTTAGGCGATGAACTCAGCCAACAGGGCGATATTTAGTTAAGCGTTGCGAGAGCGAGGCCGTGCCGCCAGCTGACGCTCAGCTGTTACGCTCATCAGCGCCAGCCCGTGTTTTGACAGTCACACTAAATCCTAGCACTGCTGCCATCGCAATCATTCTGGTTTACATAATTATCTCTAGACAGATTTAGTTTGTCTGTAGCCATTCATTATAGTAATCATTATAGAAGTGCTAATTTGGTAATACCTTTCGAATGCAGTCGTGATCATACCGAACAAGCTAGAAAGCATGACCTGTCAATAATCACGTGGGGTGGCAACTGGCTACAATCAGTGGATGGATAAATGATCGTTCGTTCACTCTCCAAACAAGGCTAATAAAAGTTACAATGAAGTCTGGCGCCGACAGTCGACAACAAGCCGCGGACTCATCAAAGTTTCATTTAAATACTTTCTGAATAATTGTAAATTAATTATTCTGAGGTCCTATCGTCTTATGGGATTTGTTATAACTTAAATAGCAGCTGTTAATACAAAACTTTTAAAAGTATAAAAAACGTTAATTTAAAAAAAACACAGTCGGTCTTTCTTGTTACTAGGCTGTAATGGAATTTGCAGTGATATACAGACCACAAACAAATCGACATCAACTCACGCATTCATTCACATTTCACATACCCAAGGCACAGCCCAAGAGCTGAATTCTTAACAATGCATGCGCCTGGGCAGTCGACCACAATGTGTATGTTATGAGCACAGGCACTAGCCAGCCGCTAGGAAGGGAATCTTGTACCTTATCTTTGTGTCTTGTATGTATTTTAACTTAGACATAACAAAGATCCTTCTGTCTATCGTCGCCACATGAGATAATGTAATTTGGGACACAACGAACTTTTAGTTTCGGTGAGTGAACTTCGTATAATAGATGACATGACACTTACTCAGCTTATACTGGAAATGTATAGCTTGATGTGTAGCCGTGTGTACCATTTTAAAAAATAATATTTAGAAGATCAAATAGTATAAGTATAAAGTTATAAACATAAACAAGTGCATCTGGTTAATAGATAGAATAATTATTCACTGAACTTGTACTCTGATCAATGTAATTGGCGAAATAGTTTGCAAATAACAAACTTCTCGAGATCTAATGCATATTTATCCTTTTTTTTTATTACCGAGTACCGACTTAATTATGGTGTACATTAAAACAGCTGGGACACATGTCATTTTACTACGCATCACAAAATAGCAAAATTCACTGGATAATGATGATGTGCCTGCTCGACTATTTGATCAGACAAGCTTCTGCTACATGATGCTAAAGAACGAATTTGTACTTAAATAAAGAATAAAAGAAATACTCATTTTTGCTAGTCGCGGGCTCGCGGCGTTTCTTCAAGTTGTTTTGTAGGCAGGTTATTATAGATTTTACCTATTACAGTGTAAGCTTAGACAATAAGAGATATCAATCAAACGCGGGTTTCGAGTATAATTGCGAACGTGTGTAATTTGTAATATAGAGAGCTCGATAAGCACGCAATGTTGATTGTATCGTGTCGCACATATAGAAGTAATGTCCGATGGTTGTTTGTAGCATTGTGAGCGACACAGGAAAACATGAGCGGTGCATGATGCGCCTCGCCGGTAACAATGAGAATTTTTTTTAAACACCGCGAGACATTTCAATTGTAGTGTACCTACTTACATTAGCATATACGAGATGGCTCCCAATACCCGCCCATCTTGTCCTTTGTACGTACCTGCAAAATTTATAACAATACATGAAAAATCAGCCCATTAGATTTAAGTTTGACATACCTATCATATCATGTCAATACAATAATTTAATTACCGAGGGTCTTGAAGACGACCTTGATATTGAGAGGGAGCGCAGGGCTTTAGCGGTCAGAGGTAATATGCTAGCTCGCAGATTCTTTCGCTGCTCTAATGAAGTAAAGTTAACGCTGTTTAGGGCGTATTGTCAAAGCTTTTATACGGGGAATCTGTGGGTCAGTCACACCAAAAGATCGCTGGATGTCCTGCGCGGCCAATATAATTTTGAAGACTGTAGCAGATAGGATCTCTTCTCTTCTGTGGAGATCCTTTATTAAGAGAGTAATTTAAATTAAATTAAATAGAATTTTGATGTTATTTTATGTGAATTTTAATGTTCATTTTTATTTTGTTTTAATTTTTATTTGTATCCTATTTTATCATATTTTTATTTTTATTTTGTTTTTTTTAATCGGAATGTATGGATCTAGTTATCTGAATTAAATGAATTTTATTTATTTATTTATTTTAATACCCACAGACGGCATACAGAAATAGGTAGGTAACTAATTAATAAACACATTGTTTTTGGTTTGATTATTGTTTTTTTACATACAAGCTTATTAGGAATCTAACCATAAAAGTACTTAATTCTAGTTACTCAATAAACAAACACTATACTGTGTGATAAATAAACAATTTTCGAACTCACTTCGCTCGCTCTTACATCCTACGCTCTCAAACTATTCTGAATAGGTCGACAAAGTAATTCCTATTTCTATATTAATGTTCAAACGAAAATGTTACTTATCCAGAGAATTTTCATAGTCGCTTCGCTCGCTCTTGCATCTACTTTTCCGTATAAGTCGACAAAGTATCTCCTATTTATGTATAAATGGTCAAAAGAAAACCTAGCCTTTTCAAAGTAGTGTGCTAAAATTTCGAACTCGCTTCCCTCGCTCTTATATTCTACGTCCTTCTAGTTCTCAAAGTTTTCTGCATAGGGCCGGCCTTTATTTAGTTTACAGCCCCGGACCCTGGATAGGCTGAGTCCGCTGAATTGGAGTAAATAAACACAATTACTTTTGTGAAAGCGATGAAGCTGACCGTAAACATTTAAAAAATCTGGAATAGCCAGCCACAGCATCATTTGGCACAAGTTTAAGATTGTTTTCGAGTGCAGAAGACGGCTTCTAAGAATACGTACAGATAAGAATAAAAAGTAAATTGAACGCAATCAGAGCTCAATTTTAGTTCATAAAAATATTAAATAATAATTTAATAACTGTTAGTTTAGTTACGATGATTTATGTACGAATCGATTAGTATAATATGGTGTAGTAAAAATGATAACAATAAGCAGTAAAGTTCAATTCACGACAGTCGTTCCTCTTAATCAGTGTTGGCATAACAATAATTCAGAGAATGGCTATCAGACGTACACAACACACACAGTTGTCTTCTGTATAAATTACGTCAGGGACACAAATCTCGAGCATTATTCACTCAGCAGTTACGTCATATATACAAATGAATAGAAAACACAGATAAATTACCAAGACTTTTTCCCGCGTCGCTCACACAAATTTTCAGAAAATGTACCTACCGTCGAAAGACAAGGTTGCAAAATATTGCTACAATTACAAGCATAACGCAATGCAATGTATTATTGCTGCAGTCACATTACAAGTTTCGCTATCCTGTCATGGTTTTGGTTAAAAAAAAAACAACTGAAATTAACCCAACTGATGTAAAAAAAAACGAAATGGCTACACGCGTCGCGTCTACACATCACGCCGCCGTAATTCATACATAATACGCATAATACACGTGGGATATTTTGTGGATGTGCGAAAAACGTTTTAATTGATATTATACATACTTGTACAAAAATGGCGCCAGCCGAGCTTGTTTTATAAGACCTGAGACTTAACATCCGCCTAGACATAGGTTTAGCTATTATTGTTGAATTTTAATCGCATTTATCACCTTTACGTTCCGCCAGAAACTTGTTTTTCGTATGTCATCGGTTACTTCATCCATGGCTATTTTTTAAATACAAGATCCATTTCCTAAAAGTACATTCACATTTATCATCATTAAATCAAAATAATTGTATCACGAACAAAAAATTATTAATAAGCTATGGCATTAGCATAACACAAAAATAAACTGAAAAGGTAACATTTCATTAGAAGCAGAGCCTGCAGTTACGGTTCTACATTTTCAGAATCAAATTGACGCGACGTCAATTTGATTCGGAAAATGTAGAACCATTAAAACATCGAATATATCAAACGATTTTCATGCAGAAAAGAACGATCAAGTCTTACCTCCGATTTCAGCTTCATTACATAAAACCTTGGGTTAATTTATTTATAATAACGATAAGATTATCAAAAACGTGCTTTGACGTAAACAGTAGTGCCTATCGATGCTATTTACGTCAGGTCTGGAGGCAGGCTGGCCGGGCTCCAGCTGACGTGGGAGGTGCCCCGCCGAGCGCCTCCGACGCCCACGAGCCCCTATCGATCGCACCCCCGACCCTCGTCGCATCCCCGATGCACCACTTGTTACATATTTTGCTAATCATACTACGATAAAAACCAGAACTTTCTATTGAAATATTCAGTTTTTCGCTACGAATAGTGATTTTTCAGTTGCATGTGTCATTACGGAGATTGATTCTACAAATATTAGTTATGTATAGATATCATGAGTGACAAAAAGCACAAGAATATACTAAAAGTTACTTACCTGAGAAAATTCCTATTTTTTTTCACAAACAATCTAGTCATCTAGGTACTACCTGTTTTTTATATTTCTATGGTACTACACAATTCGTAGACTGTAATCGCTTCGCGATTTGTAGGCGAAATGAGTTTAGGCTACAAAGTTACGAATATATGCGATACATTTTTATTACAACCTGGCAACCACACAGACTTCAAAATTAAAGTATTTTCGGAGTAGAGGTAGGATAGAAAGTGAACGCGGCTTGGCATTTGGCCAACCGTTTAAAAATAGCTGATTGTTTACTTTGATAAAGAAAGTAGTTTCAATATAGGTCCGTGTGATAACGGTCATGTAATAATTCATGCAGATTGTCGTCTTTCAGACAACCTGAAGGAAATATTGCAACGCAAAAACGTTTGCAAATTGCGTAATATGAATTGTTTACAAGAGCGAGGCCACGGGGAAAACACCGGCATCGTGCAAGTGACGCTGCTAAGCTAACAAACTTGTATGTCAGTCCAAACCAGAACACCAATGTTATTTTTAATAAGGAACACCATAATATCATAAACAAATTCCAACATATCGTACTCCGCCTAACCATTGTCGTCGTCTCCAACCTCCAACCATAAATAAAAAGTGTTATTTATAAAATTGTATTAGACATATTAATTTTGCAAATTTTAAAAATATACAGTCTAACACTAAAATTATGTACAAAGGGAAAAAATAAAATATAAAGGCATAGGAAGAAGCATAACTTTAAAGTTCATTTCCCAAAAGTACCATTTTGGCGCTTTAGCATTTTCGCCTTTCCACTGACGATATAAATAAGAAGTTGAAAATAATATACTGACAAACAACAATTAATTATTAATTTGATAGTGATACCAAGTATTTCATTATTAATGTCAAACGATACAGTCATTAATTATTATTATCTAAATAACCTTTTAAACTATTGGCTGTCTTTGGCTGACTTAGCAATTTAATACGTAAAAAAATATATAAAATAAATAAAAAAATTGTTCTTTAGAAATATTTGAAAGAAACAGAGAAACCAAACTATAAAGCTGACATAGGATAAAATAACCTGCGTTTTGTTTATGTAAATAAAAATATGGAAAATTGGAATAGGTTTATGTTAACTGTATCCATTTGAGTCCGCAAACTCAATAACAAAACGTGTACCCGCCATTCTATCGCACACGAAAGTGCAATACCCATAACCATCATTGTTGTTGCCACAAAGGTGAACAGGATTTGGTGGCGTTTTAGATAATTGCCTTACTATCAAAACGTGCTGAGTGGCTTTCATGCAGTGCACGCGGGGAAAGTGTCATGTGGTTGATGCGCCTCGTGACGCGGGGAGATCGCATCGCACATCTGTTTGGCTCAATTTACATTGCCACGGAACGGAATGGACGCGATTTTTTTTTTAACAAAGCACAATGATCTTTATTGCAATATAGTGTAACGTACAAACTGAAAACCAGCAAATAATAGGTGGCGCGTTTTCTGGAGAATTCTCGCGCATTCTCGGGAATTCGAAGCTCGTATCTAGTTTGTTCAATACCCATTATTTTCTTAATGTCCCTCGGCAAACTTCGTGTTTCATTAGTCATCGAATTTCTATCACGCTCTCGAATTTCGATCGACTTCCAAGTCGATTGAGAGCGTCCGGTCTGCACCAAGTGCAAAGGGCAACTGATAGAAATCCGACGACTCGAAGTTTGCCGAGGGATATTAAGAAAATAGTTGTACTGTACGCTCAGACCAACAAAAAAAGAAAGACGGATCACTACCTATATCAAACGTGTAACCACAAAACTATGCTCCTGCAAGTAAACACACAGGCTCACGCACACACCTACACAAAAACTATGCTCATCGCTCGTAGTACGTCACGAGTCGTCGTCTAGTAAACTTCAATAAAAAAAATAGAATGATGTCTTCTTGAGTAGTGAAAACTTGTAAAAACAATAGCAAATCACATAAAAAGTCTCACGGAATCACTTTTCACATGGAAGTACTTCAAATAACATCGTTTCTTAATTTAGTTAACTATGAATTTTAGGTTACTTGGAATAAAAACCTGAACGAATGAACGAACGAAAACAGTGACATTTAAAGTGCGAGGGTTGCCATAATATGATTTGAAATTTTCCCGTTCGATATTTTTTAGTTCGAGTAATTATATGCCTGTTTTTTTTATGTATTTAATATTTTAGATTTCCAAGTAATATTGAAAATAATAGTAAATAGATAGTAGCTATAAGAAATAGTCGGAATGATCCAGAATGGCTGCCATCGAAAACCAGCGTGGTTTATTCCAATCATTTTGATAATAATGACCTTTATTCAACTAATCGTGGACTTCGCCGTGTGATCAAAAGCGGATATAAAATTTGAAAAACAAAAATGAGATTTTATCAAGACAGTAATTAAACACGAGACTGTATTTTTTTTTTTTATTTAGTTAGTTTCTCAGCTTAGTCTAGCAAATTTAAATACTACTGTACCAAATTTTATTTTTTAGATGTTATTTTCATCGTCCTACGTAATTGCTGAAAACTCAGTTTCACAAAGTTCTGGCTGTACGTTTGTTCAAGTATGTCCTAATTCTTCATTTATCTTCCTAAGGTTTTAATCAAAAGCTGCCATTACTCGTGTATTTTTTTTTGTAGGAGTTACCAGACTTGCCTCATGTAGCCATTGACGATAGGGCTGTATGTAAATGCACTTTGTACTTAATTGTTATTTTATTTTGCGATGTAAAAAAAATGGTTTTGTTTCGGAATCCTTCCTAACAATTGAGGTACAATACCATACTCAACAATATCTTACTCGTACAATATTATCCTACCCCAAATATTATTCCCCAAATTATAGGGAAAAACTTTAACAAATGACAACCCTTTTTACATACACATAGATAAAAAGGTGGCTTCACTTTTGATGTACGTAATGCTCCGTCTTTCTTATTTTGTTGGTCTGAGATATTAGCATAAATAATAATTAGGAAAAGAATGTCGCTTGGAGCGCGAGTAGGGTACCTGAGGTTCAGTCTGATTATACTGTGATTCTAATTGATTGTTAATAAAAATGTTCTATTACTATTATTGTTGAAAATTATTTGCATACCCATCCCAATATATGGCGCTCTAATTATTCTTATAACTCAATTCCTTCTAGAGACATTTTCTTGCTGGGGTAACGCACACGTTCCCTTCTCATATCTTTTAAATACTTACATGAATAAGAATAAGTATTAAAAAAAAAAGAAAATCTACTAGCCAAGAATGAATTTCACATTTACTTACCTATCAGTTGCAATCTCAGACCAACCAAAATAGAAAGACGGATCACTACGTACATCAAACGTGTAGCCACAAAACTATGCTCCTGCAAGTAAACACACAGGCTCACGCACACACCTACACAAAAACTATGCTCATCGCTCCTAGTACGTCACGAGTCGTCGTCAAGTAAACTTCAATAAAAAAAATTGAATTATGCCTTCTTGTGTAGTGAAAACTTGTAAAAACAATAGCAAATCACATAAAAACTCTCACGGAATCACTTTTCACATGTAAGTACTTCAAATAACATCGTTTCTTAATTTACTAAACTATGAATTTTAGGTTACTTGGAACAAAATCCTGAAGGAATGAACGAACGAAAACAGTGACATTTAAAGTGCGGGGGTTGCCATAATATGATTTGAAATTTCCCCGTTCGATATTTTTTAGTTCGAGTAATTATATGCCTGTTTTTTTATGTATTTAATATTTTAGATTTCCAAGTAATATTGAAAATAAAAGTAAATGGATAGTAGCTATAAGAAATAGTCGGAATGATCCAGAATGGCTTCCATCGAAAACCAGCGTGGTTTGTTCCGATCATTTTGATATTAATGACCTTTATTCAACTAATCGTGGACTTCGCCGTGTGATCAAAACCGGATATCCTAAAAAGGTACATAAAATTTAAAAAACAAAAATGAGATTTTATCAAAACAGTAATTAAACACGAGACTGTATTTTTTATTTTATTTTAGTTAGTTTCTCAGCTTAAGACTAGCTAATTTAAATACTACTGTCCCAAATTTTATTTTTTCCCAAATTACGGACGCTTTTTACGTGCTTTCTATAGTCAGTGATTTTGTTATCGTGGTCTTCTTGAATTTAATAAAGTTGATTGTAAATATAATTAAGTACCTATTTTATTTCAAAACAATTTACTTAATGACACATACCCACGACGATGTTATGATTTACGCTTCAACAACCTTATAACTTAATTTTTCTATAATTTTAAACCAATTTTTTTTTACATTCAATTGATAATTAATGGATAGTTCTAAGTGAAAGAGCGGAGCTCCTAACACAAGCAATTCTTGATTATAAGGTAATCTCCAAATCATGTATGTAAATGCACTTTGTACTTAATTGTTATTTTATTTTGCGATGTAAAAAAAAATGGTTTTGTTTCGGAATCCTTCCTAACGATTGAGGTACAATACCATACTCAACAATATCTTACTCGTACAATATTATCCTACCCAAAATATTATTCCCCAAATTATAGGGAAAAACTTTAACAAATGACAACCCTTTTTACACAAACATAGATAAAAAGGTGGCGTCATTTTTGATGTTCGTAATGCTCTGTCTTTCTATTTTGGTTGGTCTGAGACTGTACGTTACAAGTTAATTTTGATATGTACAATATCGTTACAAAAACTCGCTTCCATTCCAGTGAATTATTTCGCACCAGTTGACGATTGCATCGGTAAGCATGCACGATATCGATACCTAACACAAGTAGGTACTTTTGCAAATATAATTTCACAATTCATTGAGTAATGCCCGTCTTCTCCTAAATTCCCAGATTTCCCAGTTTCGGAGCCGAGTGTTGCAATCAAATATCGCGCTTTTATTTCGTCATTAATTTAGTAAGACAGCGCTGCGGACAGTAGGTACATAGAAGCATGCCAAAACTACACCTCCGCTCTGTGCATAATAGCTCACACGCAGACATTTACATTTTTTTATTTTTATGGTTTATTAATTAAGGAACAAAACAAAATATAAACAGAAACATCACAAAAACCTCAATAGGTTTGTCCGGATGTATTTACAATTCCAATTCAAACTACACCTCAAGTGCACACGTCATGTTTACGAAACCGGCCTCACGTCACTGCTGACAGCACTCTGTCTTGGATTTTTATTTCGTCTGAGGTAAAAACGGGCATGTAAGGCAAAGATTATGCTGATTTTGTTCCTTAAGTGTTTATACTCGTAGATAGAATTTTTATTCATTGAAATAATGTTTGATTTACTTACTAGGTACCTATAATATACGAAAATTTACCAGAAATTGGCACACGAGAAAGCTGCGAATTTATCCGCGTAAAATCCATATTCGATAAAAATATTGTTTCCTAAAGCAGATTATGGTAGGTTAACGCGCGTTAAACCGGAATTGTCGTACAAGTCATTTGTGGATTTTAAAATAGCCAGGCGACTCAGCAAGGCACTTTTTTTTTAGGTAATTACAAAATCTGGTTTGGGCTACAGGTGCGTGCGATCTATGACAAAATAAAATTAATAACCAATATAACAAACAAACCTGTATCAATAAAGTAAAATAATTGAAACATTTGATTTGTAAAATAAAAACGTAAGGACAGCAAAACAATCTTCATCCTTGGACGAGAATATAATAATATTAACGTGATCCACACAGCATTCAGTTTTCATATCTGCCTCTACAATTTTCTAGTTATTGCAATAACTAGAAAATTGTAGAGGCAGATATGCAGGTTTATATAGCAATCAATAAACTGTGCTTGCTGGACATTAGCGGTCGGCTTGCTGGCTTTTTAACACAGATTTTTTTTTTAAGGAAATACGGTTAACACTTATACATATACAGGGTAATGTCAACAATTTTCGAGTTATTTTATATTTTAGAATGTATTCAGAAATAAAAATATAAAATGTCAAATTACTCAAAAAAGGTTGACGTTTGCTTAAGAGTCATAATGGGGTCATTTGGTTGTAAATGACCTCTTTGCCGACATATTACCAATAACCCTGTATATTCATTCTTCAACGAGTTTTAAACAAATTAGTTGGAAGATTCAAGGGCTAAACAACAAGTTCTTCCTTGTATCATTTACAATCGACAAGTATCTTGCAGTAATAACAATACCGCACAAGAACCCGTCTGACATGTCGCCTCTGAGCGCACGAGGAAAACCCTCAACGTCCTGTTTGTATGCACGAATGCGTTTTTTCGCCAGGTTCAGGTAGCCCGTGAAATCCAAATTTTGTCTGTGTTGTATCATAATATGATTCGCGTACTTATGTATTTACACAATTATAATCATTAAAATCATCAATACAGCTTTCAGAGTCCAAATTACCGTACTGAATGACTATTTCATGAAATCATGACATTTGAAGACTTAGAGAGTTGTAGATATTATATATTTGTTACGGCTGCAAATCATATTTTGATCAACATACAACCTGACACTAATTTGCAAATTGCAAATAACATAACATTATATTAGAAAATTTGCATTTCGCAGACTCAAGATTAGAGTGTCGACAATAAATCCTAGATGAAGTCATCATTGTAAGTTTGCAATAAAGAAGCCGCACCAACATTTTATCTCCTCACATGCTTAGAATTTTAAACCACTTCATGCTCTGTTCCAAGTTCCAATAGCGCTTGTGTACCTCAAGAATTTTAACTGATACATTGTCTGAAGAGGTTTTCTTGAAATATGTATTTTCAGTTCTTTTGCTACTAATTTTATGACTTGGTGTACCACTACAACCTAGATTTCGTTAGTTTACTACAATTTTAAGAATTCTATATTTATCAGGTGTATTGTTTGTTTGTATTAGGTTAAACCTGTGGGTTAAACGGATACGATGGTAAGTAAAATTTTACCAGCATGAAAGCATTAACTTATTGTATTGTTTCATTGCAGGGCAAAAGCCGGTAGCCTCTCTCTTTCCCCTTCCTCTCTTTCCAATTCTCTTTATGTAGCTGCTGTATGGCTGTTGGTGACGTGTTTGTCCAGTGGAGTAAACCAACTGCGTAACACACTTACATTAGCAATGGTTTTCATTTTGACAGTCCAACAGCATTAATTGTGTTATTTACGTAGTTGAACAGACAAATTTTTCGAAGCAATGGTTTTATGGATTAGCAACAAATTTCAAAATCATTCAGATTGTGATCGAAAGTGTGTTACGCTATTAGGGTGCCGCACCCAAATTGCGTAACACACGATCATTCATAATCTGTTTCATTTTGACAGTTCAACTGCATTCATTGCGTTATTTGCGATGCTGAGCAGACAACTTTTTCGAAGTTATGCATTAATGAATTAGCAATATCCTTCAAAATGATTCAGATTGTGATTGATCGTGTGTTACGCAATTAGGGTGCTGGTCATCCCATCATCACCGTCTAGGCCTAGTAGGGCCTAGATGGATGTACTCCCGATATCGTAAGACTTAACTTATTAACAAAATGCAATTCGAGCTTCCCGTACTATGTGTACATACATATGTAGATGTAACTCCAGTATGTCCCTACAATCCTTAGGTATTTCTGTCTCTGCATATTTCGTACAGCTAATTTCTATTATTAGGTACTCGAGCCGATTCATGGGACCATCAATTTATCTCCATTTCATTGTTTTTTGTTTTCACCAGAAGATCAAAAGCGATTCACGCAATTCAATTAATATGTGATGTTTTTCTCGCCTCTGAGCAACAAGGACGGAAAACAGTGTCGGTTTTATCAGCGTCACTACAAATAAATGTGAATCATCTTATGATAAGTTCATACATATTATCATTATGATAAATATGACAGGGCCCAAATAAACACATGTAATGTTGTTTGTGCATTCCGAATGAGATTCTCTTTCAAAAATGGTTAAAGCTCGAGATCTTATTCCCAATATTTAATTATAAAATAACGCAGACCTTCATTCATAAACATTACGAGTCGATAATGTTACAATCAAACATAACAATTTTTCAAATAAATACTTGACAGCAAAATAGTCATATAAAATCGATTATTATGCACTAAAAGCGGTAATAAACAGGAATGTTTCAATAAGAGCAGTACTGAGGTTTTGCTGACCGTACACACGCGGTCAATGTTCGCAGTGGCCAGCATCGCGCCCGCCCGGGCCCCACGCACCCACTATTGCGAAAATAATGCAGCAAAATACTACGTCACGCACTGTTTTGGGTATATCTTTATAGTCTATTATGTCCGCATGCGTGTTACTGAGGCCAAACGTGGAAACGCTTTTGTTTTAGATAGTTATTGCGGCCTTCATTGTAAGTTATACGACGATACACATTGTCAGCATAACGTAATAGATATAATTATATCTCGTTACTGAGAAAGCATCTGTTATGTTTATGGTAGATAATAATATGAGATAATTAATTTACAAATACAGATCGAACGATATACGTGAGTGAGATGAAGAGATTAATGAACTCTAGTGAACGAGACAATGCAAATCGTAAAGATCGATGACATCCTAATGTTTTGCGTTGTTTAAATTGAGTCTTGACGCATATGTACCCAGAGCATCCTGGTCTGGGATACCATAATGAGGAAAATTACTAGAATACTACTAGAATGGTACAGCTTCTCATTTGATTTTTTGAATATTTTTCGAATAATCGTGTCGCAAACGAGTTGTGGTGTGGAGCGCGAGGCGCGGCGCGCGGTTTGCGGGGTGAGCGGGACGCGGCGCGTTCAACGAACGTCCGCGGGCCGGCACGGGCCCAAGGTCGCCGCGTTCACTCGCCCGCCACACCACACTGCCACCATCAACCGGCTGCCAACTAAGGGTTTTATTTTACCCAAGATTTTGCATTCTTTTTAGCCTACAACCTTGTATGATTGCCCTGCGCTACTTGTCTTTAATCCTGAACGTGCATGCCAGCCCACATTCCTCCGCAATTTCTTATTATTTTTATCATTTATTTATAAACAATTCGTGCAAAAGCCAAGTAAACAATTCGTGCTAAATAACAATCAAAACATTTCAAAGATTTACTGTAAACGATCCACGCGTGCTGCCAAATCTGCGCAGACGTCGAAGTAGGTTTGAGCTAGTTTTCTTTATTTGTACTAGATCCAAGTATAATTTAATGAGCATAGTTACCTACCTGTTACACGTGTAAACTACTTTATTTATAGGTTTCTAGCTGACCTATCGAAAATATCGATTGTCATCTAAGTCTGTCAGTTGGTCTTTTGAGCCGGATGTTTGTGCAACGTGCAACTCATGCACAGTTTCGAAATACTAAAAGTGAAGGCTGGTGACGTAATCTTTTATTAGTAAGTTACCGACGAAGCATTCACGTAAAAGTACATGAATCTCAAATCTCAAATGGTAATTAAAAATTCTGTATGATAATGGCAAATAGCGTTATCCAACGATGTTACGTAATGTTTTAGTTGATCCGTCTTATTTGGCCGGTTTTCATTAGCATTTGTATCACTACCTACAGTACATTTACTACGACTCGAGCGGTATAAGAGATCTCACATAGATAGCAAGCAGCAGCGGTTTGAGCAGCGAAAGTTTCTTGCGATTGGAAAATCGTACATAATCATGTGATTATTTACGACGCTAACTTTCAAGTATTTCTTTGAAATGCGAACGTTAAAAAGTATAATTTTTATAGCACTCAGTGGTTGGTCTATGTCACTCCACTCATACTTGTTTAACAAACAAGTTAAGTATTTCAGTAGGTATGGTAACATTGGTAACCACTAACCAGTGTTGTCATTATCTGAGGATAAGATTATAAGATAAACTTATCAGTTGTTTATCATCAAACACATGCTCTAGCTAGAAGCTAATGGAGGTAAATGACCAATACCACACAATAAATACGAGCATAATAGTCCGGAGACTAGTTTGAAAATAATGTAGTACCTATATCTACCTACTCTACATTTAAAATTACATTCAGTAATTATAGTAACAAAGAACCAAAAGATAGCCATGAGTAGGTACGAACGATCAGTGATCATTTGATCTAAGAAGAAGTGTTGATATTTTTGGAGTAGTAAACTCAAGCTGGCCTTCAGCAAAGGCAGAAGTTGCGGTTGTTAGAAATTGAGGAATGTTATCAGGTGTTATGAAGTATTAATGCCACCATTTTTCCAGTGTGAGAGAGAGACGGAGCTAGACAAGGCCGCTAGCACCGTCCCGTTTTCGCAGTGGAATAATGATGGCATGAATACTTCATAATACTACCCCAGATCTACGCCGCTGTATACGTAGATAGATACCAGTCAGTAAAATTATTGGCGAGTCTTCCAAACCACAAATGAATACAAGCTATAAAAAAAATTCTTAGTTTCAGTTCTTTTTGTGATATTTTGCGGCACTTGCTACTGATTAGCTCATGGTTAGTCACCAGGACACGAATTAATTTTAAGAAATTTGTTAACCACTTAAGGAAAGCGGTATGATTGCCCATTCAATAAAACATACCTACCTGTCAGTACATATTTACTAGTGACTTAAGTAAAATAAAAATTATATTAAGTTTACATAATACAAGTGGTACCTCCTGAGACCGACGGACCTTTTTTTCTTGATTACATTATCATGCTATGGTTGAAAAAGCGTGTCTAATGCCAAAGAGCCAAGTTACTTGTGTGTTATTAAAATAGCAAAGCATTTCGCCACACAAACTGTATTAAATAAAAGAGAAATTATAATAAAAAAATATTACAAATGTAAGATTATTTTATACTATTTGCAACACTTAAATTACATGAATAGAATGACAGCTGTCAGGTGAGATTTGGCGGAAAATGTTCCATTGATTCTTGATGGCGTCCACCATTCAACACTTTAATACAAAGTAACTTAAAGTTATTATAATGGTAAATTACGACCACGTTGAGCAGGTTTATGCGTTTCCTAATGGGGATCAACATTTTCATTATTTTTGCGTTAGGACACACCCTTTTCGACATATATGCAAAAGAAACAAATAAAGATACAGTACTATTTTGCAACTGAAGTCGAGGTGTTGGTTTGAATTTTAGTTCATGACATATACGACATTATACGACAAAATTTTAGGTTAAATCGTCAAATTCAGAATCGCATTTCACTAAACTAATATCCCAGTGCCATTTTAGTGCTGTCAAACTAAATTATGGTTTCGGCGATTGACAAGAATAAACTAAACTTTAGTGATTTTTAGTTACGTAGTAACTATTCAGTAATCTGTGGTCTAGTTTAGAGAATCTTGTGACAAGAGAATCGGCACCAATGTTTGAATAATAAATTAAAAACCAACGTGTTTCAGTCAGTCAACTAGACGCAATCTCAGTGTTCACAATGGCTTCACTAATTGCTGCTCTATTGTCACATCTGTTTCTTTTACCTCGCTGTGTTTTACTCATAAAACTCATTAGTTACTAATTATTGATATCCGTTCAACTGTCGATTTGCCTTTAGAAGTCGATAACAATAAAAATTCTATTGAGTCTCGTTAGCGAAAGTTAAACTCTTATTTAAAAAACAAATGCTCGTTTGTTACATGAAGTTTTGTAGTTACTGTAACATAAAATATGTCACATAAAATTTATTCGCGTTTCGAGAACCCATTGGCAGACCGCGCCCTGGCCCGGTATGCTATTGCGAGATTAGCTGCACACGTGTCTACGACAAATTGGTACTTACTAACACCTAAATTGTGACTGTATAGTTAGTGGTACAGCTGCGTCACTCCAAATCTTAAAGAGCTGTAAACTACCTACTGGCGTTAGTTTACTTAAAAAAAAAAAAAAAAAAAAACTATTTTAGTTTAATATTCCTCTCTGTACGTGTAGGCCTTGATGTGTTCACATTAGTACTAAGTAGTACTTAATAGTATTGTTTAAGAGGGTGAGAGCCTGGAGATCTGTCATACAGGTCCCGAACCCACTACAGACTCCAGCTCTCACTAAGGTTACAAATATGATTTGACATAATATGACATGATGAAAAGGTACATACAGACTTAGGGTCTGTATGTACCTTTTTGAGAGAAATAAATCATTATTTTATTTATCATTATTTTATAGTTAACCTTTGACCAAAATTTCATTTTGAGAAGTGGAAAAGATTTTGGACATAAAACTAAATAAAAATTTAAAACTCAGAGAAACAAAATTGTGTAACCAAGCGTTCAATAAAATAAAACAAGATGAGACATCCTACTCTTGGCATCTCTAATTCAAGACGAGGATATTAAACTCACAGTCGTCATCATTTCAGTTTCTAGTCGTGCAAGCCTACCACCTGCGATAATTTTCTTCTTCTGCCAAGCAAAGTGACTGCGGCGTTGGAGAAATTCCTCGAGTATTCGGTTCAACGGCCGCGCTACGCCGTGAGCGCTTTGCGCCTGTGTGACTGAGTGAGCGGCGCGGACGCACACACAGGCCCACACCCGTGCCTCTGCAAACATGACAGAACCGTTACCCGCTATCCTCTACCTATACATCATCTAGCAATGGTCTAACCAGTCTTCAGCATACGTCACAAACGTCACTGAAGATTCACCCAAAACTAAATTGTTGGTGGATCAAAGGACCAAAGAAGATAATAAGTACAGTGGTTAGTGACTTGAAGCAACAACTGAATGAAATAAAAGTATACCAAAATGAGTAGATGATCCACAATAGCTTCGGCGGTAAAGTGCAATGTAACCCACATAAGAGTGCCGCGACGTCGGCATGCAACACCGCGGCTGCGCCAGAGAGAGGGGAGGCTAGCCGCGGAATGCGATTATATCTCTTCAAGATTTCATCACTAACACTGACGATCGTATCTTCATTCACCTTACAAAATTTAGCGCAACGCTATTAACAGCGGTGTTGATGAAATGCATTATGAAAGTGCAGATTAAAATTTTACTTTTTAAAGAACTAAAACTCAAACGTTAGTCAAGGCTATCTGGTACAAAGGAAAGACTGCATCTCGCATCGCTAGATGACTTCCTAACCGATTTACTGGTCATTGAAAGTAATTCAATTTAGAATGAGTGTTTATTGCGGCTAATAGTGTTGTCCGGTAAAACGCAAGGCGACTGGCTATCATATTCGTTACTAAACCCAAGAGGTTTTATCAGATGAAAAAGTCTTGTACTTTCATTTTACAATAGCTTTTTCCACCAGAGATAAACCTAACTTGATCTAGGATCCGTGCAATTACAAGACTACCGTCCTAGATTGCCAAGTTTAGGCTGATACCTACTGTTATTCATACTTCCTTATTCTATATTTAAATCACAATGATGAAAACAGTTCGCAAAAGGAGTTGTATTATCCTGATGACGAGACATTTCGTAATGATGGCATACCTGTGTTATCTACAGTTATCTATTAGGATAAATTATCTATCTAATCTCGGTGCAGTATGCACATAGACATAACCGGTTGATTAACTGTTGTGTCGACAGAGTTAATTATATCACAAAACACAAACAGTATAAAACAACAGCCTTAATTAAAAGCTAGACAATGTAACAGGAGTAAATTCTGTTTGTACTTACCTACTTACCAATTTTTTTTTCGACAAAGAAAATGTAATTTCATATCCATAAGGACGACTGATGAAACTACCACTTTAATGTGATTTTTCTAGACTGGCAACTCGTGTGACATTTTAAATCAGAAAATTAAAAGTTGTCTATAATGTCAAGGACCCGCGTGGTTAACTACCTAGACGTGGCACTGGTTTGTAAATCGATTCGAAAAGGTTAAAAAAGTCGATGTAACACTCTTGTCTGCGAAAGTTCGAATTACTTGTAACATTTTTGTAATGATTCGAATTTTCCTTAGTTACACACAATTATTTCGAGATAATCTTAATAAATTTCGGTAAAAAGTTTACCAATAATAAAAAGGTCAGGCAAGTGTCTATCGCTGCTGTATGTAAACAATAAGACACGATACCAATTCTGAGAATTTACACAAAGGAACGTGTTTTAGCTATCTGAAACGAGATTAAAGGTCACCATGATTGTGTGAATTTGACCCAAGAACCGGACACTGCGCGATAATGAATTTGGTGGCTTACGTTTTGTTGCAAGCAGTTTGATCGACTTTACTAAACTGTAATTTAATTAACATATATCAATTTAATCAGCTAGCTATGTTTGATCTATATAAAGTGTTCGGATTAGGAACATTAATAGCATGTAGGCAAAGAATAGACCAAAAAGCAGCTAGGCATCACAAAATTTGGTAGTCGCACGGACTAGTAAAATCCGTGGGTATACACATGGTATTATGAGTTATGATTATGACACACTATTGAAAGGACTCCGAATCGTCGTACAGAAATAAGCAGGTATTTCAAAATTGAAACCTAACCTTTTTGCATAAAAAATATAAAGATATAAGTAGTGATGTTATTCCTTGTGTTTGCAATTTTGTATACCTTCGTCCGGCATGAGACAAATGAGTCATTCTTTATGGTAAGTTAGAATCAGCCAGACAGCAGGATTAAAAGGAATAAAAGGTAGCCATTGCAACAGGTATACAAGTATACAACACGTCATGGATTAAAAATGTCAGGCCTCTCGTTTATATTACTTTATAGATACACCTAAAAGTTTGTTGTAGATTGTGGGTCACACAGCGGAAGCGACGACGGACGTGTTTCGAAATATAGCACGCACTATCGAACTCATTATACTCATTATGTGAGATCACGAGTAATGTCACTGAGATAATAATTTATCAAGGGTTTACAGGGCCCTTGCGCGGACCAAGGGACTGTTGCTGTTGCCAAACGTTGTGGGACTTGCTTATCAATTTGTAATAAGTAGGTACAGAGTTCAGATTACTGAGTAACAAGCAAATTATATTACGCAGCAAATGATACAACTATAATAATTAAAATACAAAGTAGGTATATTCTTACATATTATATAACAAAGTCCTCCGCCGCGTCTGTCTATCGTCCTGTTCGCGATAAAGTCAAAAACTACTGCACTGATTTTCATGCTGTTTTCACCAATGGATAGAGTGATTCTCGAGTAAGGGGGTTAGTATATAATAACCGACATCCACGCGGGCGAAGCCACGGGCATCAGCTATTTTTTTAAATAAAACTGTGCGTTTGTAACTTAAAATGTATTACCATAGAGTACCTAGATAAAATACTACTATTTTTGTCAAATTCGCAATATCTGGCAACCCTTTTCGATTTTGCTAGGGGAAAAACTAAGGAAATGAGGTTATGCTTCTTATCTGTGTTCGTATCGTATTGAGGAGTCAATAAAACATTCTCAGTCTGTTTATTTTAGCAATATTGAATTCATCATCTTAATGGGTTAATTTTCTAGTAAGTACAACATTCCAAATTACCTACGTACCTATGCTATTATAAAATAGCAAAACAAAACTCTCACTAGGTTTTATCCCTTGTCTGCTGCATAAGAGTAGGTACTTAGTTTAAAATAACACAGACATAATAATATTGTATGACGAGGAGTATAGTATTGATATGAAATGGGTCGAAGTATCAACAGACACTCCAATAGAGGTAAAAACAAAGCAGGCACTGAGTGAAGGTGCCTGAGTGAAGAATATGGCTTTAAGACTTTCGGAGTATGTGTTCTTTGCTTACATATTTCCTTTACTTATAGAAATCGTTTTTGTAACACGCAATAAGTGTCATCTCGTTTGAAACGCACACGCTCATAATTCTTGTACATTTAACGAAGCTGATTTAAACATATTTACGTGTGGGCATAAAGAGACTTGCGCCGTAATGTCAATCAGCGACGCAATTTATAGCACCGTCCCCAGCGTAAAATTTCATGTATAAAGCGTAGAACTTTTGTTAGTAGACATAGTTGCAAATGTGCAATGGTCAGTGCAGTGGAGGCAGCAAGCTTCGAGTCACACTGACATTGCGTATAATCCGGCATTCCATATGGAATGCGGTCGCTCGACCGCTCGACCGGCCGCGCACCTCCCCGCGCCGCTCACCTCCATGACTTCTTACCCACTCGCTTCCGTCTACCATATGGTGTAGTGGGATAGGACGGAATCTAACAAGAATCTAATAAGTTTCAAACCTTTAAAAAGGCAAAAACACACTAATTACATGCTGTAGATTGGCTCAGGTAGGCATGTTATTGTGAAGTTCAAAGCGTGACATCCTCAGACAAAATTAAGTGCGTCGATACAACAGGTTTTGTAACGTGACTAGGAAGTATACATGCTCTAAAATAATTATGCAGATAGTGACGTGGCTTATAAAAAAGAAGCGATTATTTTCGTGGTCGACCACTTAAGACATGGTAAATTGTACACAATCCCTGATGTTCCGGAACATATCGACGAGACGGTCGCCACTCGCCACGTAGTAGCGGCGAATCAAACAAACGTCCCGTCAATTGAACAATATTCGCAGAATCAGAAATTTCACTCACCTTCGCGAAAAGCCGTCGATCGTTAAAAATATCCACTCGACTCGATCGCACAGATAATACGGTTATCGTCCGTACAACACAAATATTCACCACACCAAAACGACAACATAAATAAACGCGGGAGGAGCCGCCGACACCGGCACGGATCGCTCGCAGCCGACGTACTCTTCGCACTGATCGAAATGCAACTCGGAAAAATGCACAGGGCGGGGTTGTCGAATGTCATAAACGGTCGGTTACAGAGGTCGGACACTCGCCGTTCGGGCTCGGGAACATGAAATACACCGGCGCATAACGCAACGCCGCTCAGCGGACTGACAGAGCCGCGGTGGAGGGAGAGGCGCGACGCGAAGAGCGAGGCGGCGCGCGCCGTCCGCGACGTGGCCGCCCGCACCGCGACAACCGCCCGCCCCGGCCGCCCGGCGCGTCGCTCAGCGCTTAGCAACGCCAGCGCGGCGACGCCGCTGTGCCGCAGCCGAGACACCCGTCGGCGACCTCATGTAGAACATACCTCCTTGAACGATACATCTTGTGTCACCCGCTTGTCTCACTTAGGTGGTGTTATGAAGAAATTCACTACTAAAGTTTGGAAACAATACAGCACCTAGCTGATTTAGGAGATTACGAGACTGATTTAAGGGATGAATATTAGAGAAGACGCTCGACAGCTGTTATGTATGACGCTTCCGGCTTTGAAAATGTCTCAATTAGAGGTTAACTTTCAACTACCCACCAAAAAATTTTTAGTCTTACTACTGGAAAATTGGCAAATATGAATTTGTTCTGATTATTCAATGTGCCTAGAATGGCTGGGCATGCTTATCTTATATGGTAACAACAACCAGTAATGGAAAGCCACCAGTGTGTGTTAGAAAATAAACTTCACAGATGCCTCATAAACATCAAAATTTATACTCTCATTGTGACAGGCTGTAATTTCATGGAACATCTACTATGATGACTCCAACACTATCACTCAGTGTTTTTGAGTCTATGTAAAACCCCATCAAAGTTGAACACTACAAAAACACTGCCTCAGGAGTTAGGACTACTGGATGCGTGTGTATCGATCTCATAGATCCTGAAGGCAAATGGGACCAAATAAACCATTCCATACCAAATGTTAGAACAGAGACATTCGCGTCGCAGGCTATGTAAACAGTTCCTGTTCTATCCTACAATTACTGCACTTTCTTTCCCATTGTTAGCATGATGAAATCAGTTTTACTATCTCTAGCGATCGAGTGAGATTGGCGAGGTGCAGGCGGGCCGCGGGGCGGGGGCAGCCACGCTTATTAGTCGCGCACTTGATGCCGTCCCGGTACTTTCACCCATGCAGGTACTTAGCTGTCACTCATGCACATGCAATCAGAGCTTTTTTTCATGTATGTGACCATCATCAAACTGGTTTTATGGAGCTAGTAATAATAAAACTACTAATCAGAATTTCATCGTTCATTTTTAATACTTCTCATCTTTAGAGATCACAGAACGGACTGCTTAGCTTTATATCAACAATATGAGTCACTTATACCTATATAATTACAATTATTATTTACTCACAAAGGCTGCCGCTGCTGTACTTTACACTCGGCACATGATTTTGTAAGTGATTGCCATGGTTTGGGCATTGAACAGACCCGAGAGTCATTAAACATTTTTTCTGGATGATTTTCTGGAGATTTTCTGGACGAGTCTGAATATGATTTTGTTTTCACTAACTGTGCACTTGCACTGGCGAAACATTCACATCAAAACATGTAAAAAATCTCGTTTTTACTGTCAATGTTTCATACAATTTCTGACAGGAACTAGAGATTTCAACATGGTTTGTTGTGAATATTTCGCCAGTACAAACGTACAGTAAGGATTAAGCAGATAACATCAATGTGCCCAAATGTGTGGATATAAATATAACCTGCTAAAAAGAAGAAAATATCCTTTGAATTTTATAATAATTATAACATTACTAGTTTCACACTTGTGTGCTTAAAACACTTGAAGAAAATATTCAGATCTTCGCCTTTTTACTTTTGCTTCTTTGCTAATCCGGCATTTTTCGGACTTATATCAACACTAGCTTCCGCCCGCGTGGTATGTCGATAAAAAAGTAGCCTATGTCTTTTCTCAGGCTCTAGACTATCTGTGTACCAAATTTCATTTAAATCGGTTCAGTAGTTTTGGCGTGAAAGCGCGACAGACACACAGACCGACAGAGTTACTTTCGCATTTATAATATCAGTAAGGATTAGTAAGGATGATTGTATGTTTTGTGTATATTTTGACTCGTTTTTCAGTAGACGCATCATGAAATCTCAATTACAAATTCATGAATGTAAAAAACCTACCATCTTCATCAAATTTTGACGAGAATTTAACTTAAAAAACCATTTAAACATAATGTTTTTCTTATCTTTAACATAATATTATTTGCAGCTTATAGCCAGGGGTGCCACGCAGGGTCCATTCGACAGAGGTTATCGTGGCTATTGGCCGCAGTCACTAGGGTTGCCACCTTACTATCAGGTCCATCGAAATTTGCCATAGAATTAAGGCGGTTCATGATAACCGTAACTGCTTTGTTAACCATGTTTATAATAGTTTCGTTGTCCATTTCCACAGGTTTGTTTTGCTCTGTGGAAGCCCCTGCTGTTGGTAGTCCAGATTTATCTTCTAAACGTTTCCTGTAGCCGGTGACCATTTCATCGCGCAGAATTGTTCGAAGGATAGATTGGATCTGAAACGAAAACTTGGTAAGGCTAATTTTTTTTCGAACTACATTCACGTTCACATTGAATGAACAGGATAAACATCGATATCTAAAGATAAAACAAAAAGTTGTAAGCACGTCTGTGGAGTTTCGCGAATTATTTTAATTTGACCTTGTAGATTTTGGTTATTTGTATTTTACCTTGAAATTGGGTGTGACAAGACATCTTGCGACGGAAATAGCAGAAGCCGTGAGTGGTCCCGTGATGCCTATGGTCGTCAGCAGCTCGGAAATGTTCGGCGTCAGTCGGAACGGCACCGGACGGTTGCAATCCAATTCACCTGTAGATGCACAAGCTATATGAGACACCCATTCAGATAATAACACGAGACTTATCACACATCAGGCGAGTTCAAAAACAGGACATAAAAAAGTAAAAATTCTCTTACCCCAACTTTTTCATAACTGAAACTCAACTGAAACTTTATTAACCAAAAAGCCAACATTTAGTGTGCCATAAACAACACCAAAGTCCCTATAAAAATAAAAAGGTCTCATACCTGTGGTGTCATCAACATCAAATTTATAGTAGGCAACGTTGAGGAGTCCTGAGTCCTGGTGCACATACATCATGTCAGGGTTGAGTCTGGTCAGATGGAGGACGTATTCTGCAAAGCTGGCTAGGGATAGCTGAAGAGTCAGCATTTTTCGGAATGTCCAGTAGTCTGTGGGCGCGGAGAATGTGGCCGCGGCCCATTCGCGTAGCATGCCCTTTGGCACCATTGTTGCTTGCACCTATGTTGTGAAATGTTTCATTATTGAGTGCAGGTGCGCCGTGTCTAATTGCTTTATACAGACTAGATTATGCTCAGACATGTTGTTATTGGTAGTTGTGTTTTCTAAGCAACATGTTGCCAATTGCTTACTTATCTGGTTACTATGACCTACTAAAATCCATCCACACCCTTTTGGTCGTTTATCACAATCAATCTGCCTAGCCTTTTCCCAACTACACGTTGGTCGTTGGTTGGTGGTATTGGTCGTTTATCACAATGTCATACAAAATCATCTGTACACTTACTTCACGAAGAATGTCCCGTAAAACTTGATGTGAAGCTTGGGAGCCTCGTGCTTGGACGGCCGCGAGTCGTTCATAGTAACGTGCGACAGGAGCATCGTATTCAACCCCCCTACAAAAAAGTTGAAATTTAAATTCAAGAGCGCGCGTTATGTAGTTGTAATAAGGTATAAATTGGAATGTAGAGGCGCGTTCGTGAAATGCAATATCGGTATTTGCTCACACTTTTGACCATAAGCTTCATAGTAAAGAGCCTACCTGTTAGCGCATTCTGTTCGGTATATGTCAAGCAGTGATATCGAACTGGGGTTATCTTCTACAAGTCGCATTTGTGGCGATACCGAAACGACCCGCGGTACAGTGAAGTGCAAAAATCTTCTCGAAGTCTCCTTTTGTTTTCCTAAGTAATGATTCAACATTCTCAGTAGTTGTAAGACTCGTTCTTCTCTCCTGGCGTCACCCAGTCCCGAGTCATTAACGACTAGGTACGGGTATATCTTGCCGTTGTGACCGCGAATGTACAGTCTGCGCGCGGAAGTGTTGTGTTTCTGTACAATCTCAACGCGCGGCATAAACCTTGCGATCCGAACGTGGTAATGCGTATGTTTTGGTAGCAAAAACTCGCCAGGTAGTTCCACTTCCGCTGTCTTCAAGCTAAAGTTGGACAAGAACCTACACTTCTCTTCGATGAGGAAAGATCTGCAAGAGTAAATAAGAATTATAAGTAATTTAGATTGGTTCAGTATCGGCCGGTTTGTTAGTACATGACATGATCGCCAGGATTGTTATCATGAAACCGAAAGCTACTGAAGTGAAGAAAGCACTAAGCCAAAACCCTTTCTAAAACTACGCGATGAGGTAAGATCGAGCGTGACAGTGTTGCTAAGGACTAGATAACACGGACGACACAATCATGATAAACTCCTCTGTATTGTATTTACCTCAGTGGGGAGTGCTCAATGCCTGACTGAACTACTTACTTGGGCAGAACCTTTGTCTTTGCCTCGAGTATCTTGACCCATTTTCTTAGTTTTTGTATAAGATTTTGTAATTTCATAGCGTTAGGCTGCGAAAAGTCGAAGTCTGCGGTGAACTGACTCTTCATCTTCTGGAAGACCGGGTCCTGCACGGTTGCCTGCGCGCGGCGGGCGAGACTCTCTGATGCAGCTGAAGAGAATGCACCACTTACAGAACTTGTTGAAATACTTTCTGTAGACATACAAAATGGAGTATCTGTATAAAGTGACGCTCGCTGGAGGCACAACATCAGTTATGTATTCAGAAAAACCCAAAATAAAATGAGATTAGTACAAACTACTTGTGAACTGTGAAGGATCAATAAATGCGAGCTTCGTTACCTGTTATGTCATGTCAAAGTTATAATCGCACAGCAATACACACTGTACTGTATGTTATTATATCTCTGAAATAAATTGTATGTTATTGTGTTTTTATGAGTGAATAATAACTGATGAAGAATGCTGATATATCGTGATCCCATTCATTATACGGATCAAGATCATTTACTTTGCCGATTGAATAATATTAAGACTTTGTTTATTTAGCTTGTCACTTTTTTCAATACACCATCTTGAAAACTAGTGGGTTTATGATTGTCTGTCATATTTATTTTTATTATAATGTTTCTGCCCAAACAGCTTAATCAGACTGTATCTTTGTGTCTACGGTGTACCTAATCCTTTTAACCATAGACAGAGAAAGTTCAAAACAAAAGTA
Source organism: Lithophane leautieri (assembly GCA_949152455.1). Taxonomy (NCBI): domain Eukaryota; kingdom Metazoa; phylum Arthropoda; class Insecta; order Lepidoptera; family Noctuidae; genus Lithophane; species Lithophane leautieri. The sequence continues at coordinate 6,812,164 of OX424462.1, read as the reverse complement.
TAACGCCTATCTGTGTCCACATAAAAGGGTGTGTACTCACTTATACCAATGCCGATGCCGAAGGTGGAGACGACCTTCTTGATGAAGTTGAGCGTGTGCGGCGTGACGGTGGCGTCGGCGACAGCGGCGCGGTGGTGGAAGGCCACGACGTGGCACTTGGCCAGCCCCGCGCGCAGCTGACGCAGCACCTCCTCGTACCAGTTCTCGCGGAACCATACCATCTGGCATGAGAGATTATTTTCAGCGATTGAGTTGGTTAAATCGAGACATAGGACCCCTGAGAAAAATATCAAAGCGTTCTCGCCGCATTTTCATTTGCATCAAAGCAATCGAAGTGACGAAAACCATCCGTCTGTTTTCAAAGTTAGAATTCTGTAAGACCAAGAAATCTTTCAAAATTCTTTCTTCAGCCCGGTCAAGTGTAACCGCACCTCCTGTATCATCTCACTTTGAAGCATACTCAATTCAAGTCTCTTGTCAGTATTTTTTTCCTATTACCTATTTCAGTAAAAAGTTGCTAGTTCTGAAGATTTCTCAACCCAATTACTGCTCCCGAAACTTGTTTTTTTTTTAACATTATAAAGGGGGATTTAGGAATTTAAGTTATTATGAATCCAACATGATTTCTAAAATAACTATGATTTCCCCAATGAAACTAATAAAAGCCAAAAAGTTTCTTGTTCCAAAGTGTAACTGACCTGATCGACAATGCCCTCGAGCGAGGAGAGCACGGTGGGATGTATCTCCCGCTGCATCTGCATGATCTTGGAGCAGCGCCACATGGGCAGAGTGGCCTTGATGGGCCCCGCCTCGCCCGTGGAGCCACTGTTCGATGATGATGCACTTTCACTCACCTTGGTGCCAGCCTGTTTTATGAACAATAGTTATTCAGATGAATGGCCGTGAAATACAGTCACAGATGAAATGGTTAGCGAATAAAAAAAATATAGGAGAAATAAATAACACTTAGAAGCTAAGACGTTTCATTCGTCCAAAGCTTTAGAATCTGCTATCTAATTGCGTAACATATTTTGGGTAACTGATTAAGACTATAATCTGTTTCATTTGACAGTTCAACAATATTCATTGCGTTATTTACGTTGTTGAGCAGAACTTTTTTTGAACTTATGAAGCAATGGAGCAGTCAATATCTGAATCGTTTTGAAAGAGATTAGGAATCTCTTTTCAAACGATTCAGATATTGATCGTGTATATACATAATTATGCTGCTGTGCTGGAGTCTCATTTTTATCCAGGTGTTATTTCTCTTTCTTTGTCCTTGTAAAGTACACACGCATGCTGGAATTCAAAAATATAAGCAACTAGTTTCCGCCAGAGGCTTCGTCTGCGTGATTTCTTTATAAATTATAGCCTATGTTACTCAGTGTTATAATAATACAGCATTCTACTTGTGAATGAATTTTTAAAATCGGTCGACTTGTTTTTAGTGTTTATTCAGTACAAACAAAAATACAAATCAAACTCAAATCTTTTCTCTTAGTGTAGTGTAGTGTAGACAGCATTATAAAACATAATTCCAGAGTAAATATGTACTCTAATACTGAATAATGTTTGATGGATAGTTGATGTCCTCACATTACCTTTGAACTTTCCTGTTCTATGTTCGTTTCTTATTATTTAAAGAAAAATAACAAAAAAAAAAATGGCCAATCATCACCGAATGAAATAGTAGTATAATAAGTAAACTTACGGCCGAGGTGGTGGGCTGATGTGGTAGGTGCGCGGCGATGTTTTCAGCAGTCTTGTGTCGTTCACGTTGTTCGATCTTCAGAGTCAAGTACAGCGTACGGATGGGGAAATATACTGCTTGCGGGTACAGACGACCGACCTGTGGGAATGTTACTCTACAATAGTAAAGATATATTTTACAGATAGCTTTAATGTATGAATTCAACACTTTTTCAATATTATTCAGTTAAGTCTATAGTCGAGCGTCATCATCATCATCATTTCAGCTGAAAGACGTCCACTGCTGGACTTAGGCCTCCTCCAAGCACCGCCACTTCGACCGGTTCTGTGCTTCTCGCATCCAGCGTATTCCCGCGGCCTTCACCAGGGCATCGGTCCACCTTGTGGGGGGCTACAAGTAGTCGAGCATCCTTCAGTAATATTATTGTTATTTAAACCTTATTTCAATGTTCATAAAAGTCACCATGATGCGGGCTTCTAATTTGCAACGTCTATAACGCTACCCCTCGTCGGTACAGAAGCGTAAGTCAATATACTTATGTTTCATGATTTGAGGCACGTAACTCCAAAATTTTTGCTCCAAACCTGGTATTTGACGGTACTTCAATTACTTACAAATAATAATATATCCTAGTACGGAAAACGCTAATCATTGTGAACTAAGGGTATATCAAACGATTGATCAAGTTGTTATAAATGAGTAACTCACATGGCTCAAAAGATTGAGTATAACATTCCCGTCGTACTGAACGAGGCAAGCGAGTAGTTGTGGTATCCATGGCAACCACTGGACAGGTGGAACTCCCACTGAGTATTTGTCAAGGGCTTCTGCCAGGCTGTTCTTTTCATCGTCGAAACTTAGCATCCAAAGTACCTGAAATAATTAAATAAAGCCTAGTCACTTATGTCACGAATAAAGTAGTTAAAATAATACACATTTTGCTCTAAAATTTTGTAATACTTAAAATCATGGTGAATTGTTGAAACTCTCTTACCTTTGCACAGTATTTCCTCGATTTAGATTCATTCTGATGACGACAAGCATGCAAGAAGCAGGTCATAGCGGACACTCCCACTTGGATCTGTCTCGGATCCCTTATGAATATTTGCTCCAAGTAGTCACCCCAAAGGGCCCACGCTTTCACTAGCGTATCGTGTAGTTGGACTGCCGCCGCGAAAGCTTTGTTCGCGTCCTCTGATCGGCCAAGCTGTGCTAGGAGCAAGCCTTTGAAGGCATAAAACTCAGCCGTCATCTCTTTAGTGAAATACTTGAAGTTCGTAGACTCTATCATGTCTATGCCGTCCTGCAACTCATCCTTGCCCTCAGTCCACGACATTTGAATGTGACACTTGACTTGCTGTCTAATCTTTTGGAAGCAGTCCACGATTGGAACACTAGGTATTGTGTATATACGGTGTAAGGAGTCCAGACACACACCTGACAAATTGTGCTTCCTTGCAATCTTTGCGAAGTGAATAATCGCCTGAAAAAGATGAGTAGTGACGTAATTTCTACCACAACACAGAAGTTGAGAGTTCTAATAAAATTGTCTACAGTGCTCTACTCTGATACAATAAAGGCTTCCTCATCACTATGGCGGATATAAGAGATGATGAGGCTAAAGCCCCACTTGACCGCACGGGATAAGACAACAACCAGATGTCGCCACCAGCGCAGACAGTGGTGGCGGGGCGGTACGATCAAGTGAGGCCAAAAAAACTCAAGAAAATACTTACATCGGAACTCTGTATCGTGGCAGAGACCTGTGTACAAACAACACCATACTCCATTTACCAATTCTTCTACCAACCATGGTGATTACGGCAATTCCTCAAGAATGGTTCGCAGCGTCACATAGTTCATGAAGTCAATCATAAATGTTTAAGCCTGTAAACGAACACTGCTGAACATGGGTCTCTAGATATCCCCCCTCCCCCCAACACGTAGCGGTTGTGTCAAAAGGATTGCCGTAATCACCACGCCCAGCTTACGGACTGGTGATAGCAGTATGCTGTTATTAGCGTACAGAAGGAAGCTGCCTATCAAATTAGCCTTTTACAAGCCTACGGGCCAGTATCTCGAACGAAAACGATCGCAAAATTAATGTGACAAATTGTCAAGGGCGCGTAAACTGCTGCGACTGGCTGTTGATAAATCATTCAACCAATAACGACAGTTTGACAATTTGTCACATTGCGATAATTTTCTTTCAAGAAACCGGCCATACGAGGCTTGAACCCTAGTTAGAGACCCATTAGTGTTCAGCAGTGGATGTTCGCGGGCTTTTATGTATTTTTTTGTTACCTGGGCGCTAGCGTGTACGCCCAGCATGCTGTGGTTGGAGGCGTGGTCGGTCTGCGAGTCGTAGTGCGACGCGATGAACTGGTAGTGGTGCTGGCGCCACGTGAAGATGGCGCCCCAGTGTGACAGCGGGTCGGCCACTACGGGCAGGCGGTTGCGCCACGTCTTCACTATGGCCTTCATGTCGTGCAGAGACGTCGGTCGGCTGTGCAGCAACCCCTGTGTATTAGGAGAGAAGTAGCCTCTCGTTTTTGACGAAAGAAGAACAAGTTATATTTGAATTTAGAATCTCAGATAATTATTAAGTTTTGAACTCAATGACATACGTAACAAAGTTCAAAATCCATTTCAACAAATTTTTTTTAGGACTTTTTCATTATAAATGTCCAATCAAAATTCAACATAGACTACATAACGTCAAAGTATATCGTTCAGTAAGCAAGCGATGGAAGTACATAATCTAAGATTCTGAATTTAAGTATAGGAAGAAGATAGCCTATTTGGGCGATAGTTTGCCCTAATAACAAGTTAGCATAGAAAGAAAACGTCAGAAATGTTTTTTCTTATACAACATAAACATGCTTTAACTTTATCACGTATTTATTATCGATACAATGTTACTTTCGGTTCACAGATGTTATACTCACGGCATGAATCTGTGAAGGCTCGCTCGATTCCATATGCTGCGTGGCAGCGTGTAACAGCGATAGATACGCATGTGAAACGATGCGTCGCAGCAACGTTATGTTAATAGAACCTTACTTATCGGCTCCTGTACACAATGGCCGATAGTGGCGCATTTCTGACGTCTATACTTATTTGGTTGATGTTTTGTACTTTTAGTAAAATAATAAAAGGGCTATTTTGCTTCGGTTTGGGTTTGATATAATTTAAGCTGATTGTGTGGCAATGGTTTCTAAAGATGGCATTTGAAAAGCATGCAGTGAGTAACGCTTATCTTTTTAAAACAGTGCGTGAATGTGCTATGGTGCTGCAAAGGTAAATATTTTTTGTGCGTTTGTTACTAATAATCTCAGTGTTCTCTTGATTAAGTTATCTTATAAAAGTTCCGTTTTTCGTTTCAGGTTTGAACCTTAATGTATGAAGTCATACATGTGTCAGAATACTGGTTTCTATCGGAGTAAGTTCTAAAACGGGAACAGTATGTGCGTCAAACGTCTGCGTACTTTACAAGATCTCTGTGTGTGCCAATATCAAACGTGTTTTTTTTTTTTTAGATAAAACTATACTGTGTGTAACAAAAACCCTGTCCGATCCATGAGGGTGTTGTTAAGAATCATATTGAGAGTCTATTTATGCGGATTTTTTTTGGAAAAAAAGAAAAAAAAATTCACTGCATTTTTTTTTTCGGGAATTTTACCAGGTTATTACATGGGGCGCGGGCGGCCGTCGTCTAGCGGGTGTTTATAAGTAATAAAATATGACCTCTGCACAAAAAAAAACCCTAATTTATAATGAAATTGGAGTAATTTTGGTACAAAAAATGTGAATTTCAAATTGCAATAACTTTTTTATCATCTATATTTCTTATTTTTTTCTGGTAATTTTATAGCAGTACCTATTTGCCCCTTTCGGATCGGACAGGGTGTTTGTTACATGCTGTATACATTATTTACATGGTAAAATCGCTGACCAACAGTCGCAGGGCGAAATATATGATTTGAATAGTAGTGTCGTAAAACGGCTTGCTCACAATAATTGTTTGTTTTATTCCCAGTAAACATCGTTAGTGTGTGGGAGTGCGTGCCCCGCCCAGTGCGTACAGGCCCCTCACCTGGTGTATCTGCGCGGCCTCGCTGAGCTCCATGAGCTGCTGCGCGGCGCGGAGCAGCGGCAGGTGCGCGTGGCTCACGAGGCGCGGCAGGCGGCGCCACTCGCGCAGCGCCTGCGCCGCCGCCGCCTCTGCGTGGCGCTCCACGCCCGGCAGCGACGCCTCGCCGCCCGCGCAGATGCACAGGTAGCCGCGGTACAGGTTCACTAGCCACGCTGGGAGTAAGGATGGATGTTTGTAACTAGTTTTTATGGTGAGGGAATTAAACAAAAGCAGCAATAGCAATAACTAATATTCGTATCAGCTAATCGTGAAAGTTTACGTAATGTATGAACATCCTGTTTTTGACAAAAAAAATACTTTAACTGAGTTTCTCGTCTCGAACAGGCAATTATCAAACAAAGAACAACATTTTCTCGCCTTTTATTTACAAAATCCGTACAAACATAAAAACATATTTCAAGTTGTCAAATCTTAGTTAAAAAAAAAAACGCCCGGTAAGTCTCGTCATACATATTATAAATTAAAGGCGTTTTTCGTGTTTGTTTGTATATCTACGTTGTTCTTCTAAACCACGCAACAAATTTTGATGAGGTTTACACCATCGTTAAGAGAATTTATTCCGGAATATTAAAGTTACGTATAACTAAGAAATCTCGATGTTTTGTCAAGTCGTCAAAACCGTGCGAAGCAGGAGCGGGTTCCTAGTCCATACTAATATTATAAATTCGAAAGTAACTGTATGTTACCTTTTCACGCCTAAAACACTGAACGGATTTCGATAAAATTTTGCAAGGAGATAGATGACATCCCGGGGAAGAACATAGGCTAAGTCCTGAGTAACGGCGCACCGCGCAGGCGGAATCAACGGCGGATAAAACAAATGTTCGAGATGTTCGAACTTGTCCGGAGTGCTAGCGGGCGCGCACATTTCACGCTCACTGATTCGCTCATCCATACGCGTATTTTGATTTTTATTGGCGGAGTGGCGGATAATTTGACGTTTTTCATTATACATGCCGCGATAACTTTGTATGAACGTATACGTAAGAGATAGAAAAATCAAATTCATAATCCTCATTAATTACTATGTTATCATCCATACACTATAACAATGAGTATCATTCGAAAGCACCAAGTTTCACTTTATATTGGAAAAATACACTCAAAAATACGAATGAATCGTTGATTAATATTCTGACAGGACGTTATTTCAATGTCCTGTCTTTGGGTTCGTTGCTATGGCAACGGTAGTACCCACAGAACAGAAAAAAAACAGTAGAAGTCGCATATCGCTTCATTAGTATCGGAACCAGCGTACCCAAACTCACACATCTACACGTTAATTGTATTTCGTAACACTAAGAAATTTTTGGTGTGATTGGTAGTTTGACATTGAAGGAAAGTAGGAAATAATGTCAGTCGTCGCTTATTTGAAAATAAACCACAGTTGTATGACGATAGAGTTGTTTATTGTCTATTCTTTTTACGTATTTATTGCTTTTTCCGTTTAAAGCGCACACGGAACAGTTTATTGAGCAAGTTACGCTACTCGCCGCTAGATGTCACTATAATAAATGCATTCAATTTAAAGCTGTATTTCGTTATAAATTAGATTTATATTTGAGTAACGAGCTCATTACTATTCGTCCTCTTCTAGGGATGTACCACTGCCGTTGACTTATTTATCGACATTTCGTTTAATTTCCAAACAAAATAGTCAACAGCTTGAGTCGATAAATATTATTATGTTTGAAATCAAGTGTTAATATTTTATTTTAATACATACTTACTATTTATAGAAAGTATAATTAAGAATTGTTATGTTAAACTACTGATCCGATTGAAAATTATTCTATTAGACGGTTTTTATCGATTTCTCATAAAATTGATTTTTACATATAAGAAGACGTCGCAACGACGATGTACTAATACGATTTTTTTTTTTAATTTAGACCTATGACCCCCTTTTGATGTTCAAAAACTATCAAAGCTTAAGTGAGATTTAATTAATACAAATTAAAATGAAACAATGGTTTAATTAATTACATAAGTAAAATTCAAAAGTCATTTATTCAAACTAGACTGAGAATCAGCACTTTTCGAACGTCAAAATTGCATAAGACAGTCCCCCAAAACGCACTTTTGGCACTGCAGTGTCGGCTAGGTATTTTTTTTCCGCTTTTAATCAAAAAATCTAGTTCTACGAAGTGATCTGAGCAAATTGTACTAGTTTTTGCAGGAAACCAACTTTGCCTTCCAGTCGCTTCAATCCATTTTTCTTTTCTGTCTGGATCCTTAGGAAATCTGGAGTCACAAAATAATACGGAACCCACTTTTTTATAGGTTTGAGACTTTGTGGACGAATAGATTAGGTACCTATATCCATGTTTTATAGTTTCACATTCAGGGTTAAATTTTTCCCGGTATATCATAGAATACAGAAAACATTGTAAGTTTAAGGTGAATGCGTCAGGATAGCCTGCAAAATTCAAAGTTTCTTACGTTTTTTGCAATTTGCAAGTCAGTATCAGGTTGTATATGTTGATCTATGATTTACAGCCGAATCAAATATTTATTTTTAGACTTATAATAAAAAAAAAACCAATATCATAATTACCTCTAAGTTCATAAAATCCTATTGAATGACTATTTCATGAAATCATGAAATTTTTGGATTATACTAACATAAAGAGTTGTGTTGAATTTCGCGGGCTACTTTAGCGCATTCCCCTTAAAATATCGATAACTCATTATCGATAACGGTAATCTCTAATTGAGTAGCTAAGTGTGACATGTGCCTAGTTGGAATCTTCGAGAACAATATGTTTGAGTTTAAAAGAAAGTAGACCTTAACTTGAACAACATAAAGCCAACTTTTACTTGTCTTGTTTTAATAAAATATTATTTTTATATTTTAATCGAAATAAAATCAATTAAGACTTACTGATGGTATGATATACCTCCATTTGATAAATTTTTGGTTCTGCTATCGTGTTTACATTCTAAAACAGCACAATAGGGCAAACAAATATTTTTGTATTTTTTTTCCAAGTTCTTTTCACCGTGACGCTTGTAACGAGACTGATGTGCGTGATGTGTGCGCGGAAGCAAACATTTGCGAAACTCCGCAAAACTCGGGGTACGCGGGCCCCGCCTACTTGCGACTTCTACTGTTTTTTTCTGTTCTGTGGTAGTACCATATCAACAAACAACGGCAGTGCGCCGTCACTCAGGACGCCCACTAGACACACGCGCACGCATCAACTTTCAAAATCCGCTCCGCAATCCGCCTGCGCGGTGCGCCGTCACTCAGGCCTCAGCCATAGGCTACTTTTTATCGACATACCACGCGGGCGAAGCCGCGAGCGGAAGCTAGTATTACATAATTGGAGCTTTTGTTTATTTTATTGAATGACATGAGTGCACCGACTCTACGAGTCTCGAAGACTCAACTGCGAGTCTCGCCTCTCCACTGCCGAGAATCTCTCCTAGTGTAAATTAAGCTTTTTAATAGCAGTATACAAGCAAAAAAGATGAATAAGTTCTAAGTTTTTTTTTAAATGTCAGTGAAATCTTTTGAACCTAAAAATATACCACATTCAAATCACGTACCCAGTTCTTTAGGACAGTTATATTCAACCTCAGCAAGCGCCTCCTTCATAGTAGTCCAGTTAGGGTTCCTCCACGAACTCTCTAATATCAGGAAGGGATCTCTCCCACTCCTCGTCAAACCCAGTTCTAGTAGAGAATCCCACTGATTTAGTTCCTTGGCGCACTTGAGCCAATGTTGGGTCCAAAGTGTGCACTCTTTGTGCATGTTGTAGGAAGATGGGTTGGCGGTGTACTCCTGTTTAAGTTTGGCCATAGCGACGTCGTACGCAGCCTAGAGTGAAAAGAAAAGATCTTCAAGTATTGTTGCTAATTGCACCTATGGTCACAAACCTCGTCTAGCAAGATTACTTCTTTTAAAACATAGATACCAGCGTGCTACAGACATGTTCGGGTCGGCATTAATCGGCACAGTAATTACTTCGGTTCGGCAGTGTTGTTCAACGAATACTGCCGAATCGAACCGACCAAAGAGTTGCACGCCTAACAATAGAATTTAATGTCTACCAGACAACAGCCAGTAAATATAGATTTACTGAAGCTTTCGCATCAAGAAGGCATGGCATCCATTAACCTTTTTACTAATTCTTCACATTGCATTTATGCCGCAAAACTTTAACAGGCCATTCAAAATGTTGGTATGTAATAATCTACTGCTAAAACGTAACTCCATTTTGAGTTGCGATGAGCATAAGAATGCTGTCCCAGTGACGACGCGACAGTCTATTCAACTGAAATATGTTGAAGAATTCCTTCAGTTGATGTGTCGTATCCATTCGTATGTCAGGGTTAGGGGCAACTCGTCCTACTTCGAAACTGGGACCAGGGACCAATTCCACCTTTTCTATACGTACTTGCGCCTGTTCGAAGAAGCCTTGCTGTTCGTACGCGATCGCGACGTTGGTCTCGCGGTATCGCGCGTGTTTCTGCCACAAGCCGGACCACATGTCCTCTTCTTGTAGCAGCTCGAACATGTCGCTCAACGAGTCTAGTACCTCCTGCGAATGGTTACTAATGATGAGTGTCTAATAAAGGAAATTGAACTTTATCACTTCTTTGTTAAAACCCATTTTACATGGAAAGTTTTGATTTTACATGAGTCAACTTTTTTTTTTCATAATCGTATCATGGTGGCGAAAATCTCTCCGTATAAATGAGCCTTTACACAGGTGACGCGTACAGATTTACATCAAAATATTTTCATTTTGACTAAATGTCGATGTCACGCCAAGTCACATTGGTCGTGGTCAAGAGAAACCGAAGAAGAAATGATTTCAATATAAATCTGTGCGCCAATAGAATGTTATAGAATGTTACTAACATTCGCGAAAGCCAACGAAACTACAATTACACATTTAAAGCATTTCACTAACTACAGTTTAGTTTTAAAATATTTATTTGTTACCTGTATTGCCATAAGTAAGTTTATTCATTTCCTTTGGATTATGACAAGACTAATTTTATTGGCTCTTCCAAAATTGACATTCCGGTTTTGTACTGTTTAATTTTCTTCATTGTCCAGATCATTCAATGCGTTTGACCCGATATTTTTGACGCTTACCGAACGTCAACAATATGATAGATACTTGAATACACAATCTTAGATAATTTACATGTATTACCACTTAATCAACCGATTTTTGATAGACCGTTTGTAATAAAATTGTCAAATAAATTTCGGTTGCAATGGAATTTGAACTTTGTCATGTATGGTATTGAGTATGTGTACCCAAAACTTGATAATTATCTGAGATTCTGAATTCAAATATAATACCCGATTTCTGAATTGAGAATTTGAAGCTGCGATCTTGTCAAACTAGCATTACATAAGATGATTACGTCAATGTAGCCCGTGAAACTCAAAATTACTTACTTATTTGCAAAGAAATTTTCAATTTTGCGGTTTTTCATCTTAAGTAATGCTAAAGTAGAGTTTCACAAGTTTTCAAAGCAGAAACCGGGTGTTAGTGAACTAAAGTAAACAGTACTTACTGTTGGTGTTGTAGTTTCGATGTCATAGTCGTATATTTCGAGCGGCTCTCGTTGCGCCCGTCCACTGGCCTGGTCGATAGCCATTTGTTCCAGATTGAGGGTCATACGGTGCCACAGATTGTGAGTTTTGCCCAGGTATTTCATCATAGGCCTGGCAACAATGGATAGCTGCTTTATAGGTTTGTTAAACACGTACGTCTCGTCTTTACGTACGCTACAAATATTGGCTGTGCCTTCAATGAAGCCCTAATAAAAATCATAACATTACCTATCAAGTAATGATCTCAATCATTCATGCCATAAGAAAAATACATACAAGGTGGATTTATCAGACCGGGCAGTAAGGCTAACCTAACCGATGTAGATACAGGAAAAACATTTTTTGAAGACTGTCATTAACTTTTTGAGTAATTGCAAACTGCATTCACAGATTTTGGAAAAATGGTATAGTCAGCTAGAAAAACGTAATTTCCCGCGTTTAATTTTCATGACGTCAACTGATGCAGTTTCGTATAAGGATTAAAAGAGAGATAGAGAGCTTAGGGAGTATTTTAATGTTAATACGAAATGACATCGATTCATAACATGAAAATAAGTTTCTTATAGAGACAGGTCCAAAATCCAATCTGCCTAGCCTATTCCCAACCATATTGGGATCGGCTTCCAGTCTAACCGGATGCAGCTGAATACTACTATTTTACATGGAGCGACTGTCTATCTGACCTCCACAACCCAGTAACTTGGTAATACGATACCCCTTGGTAAGACAGGTTGTCAGACTTTCGGGCTTCTGACAACCCATAACGACTGTCAAAGATCCACGAATGACAGCCGGTACCAACGGCTTAACGAGGCACGGAGGAGTCTCGGTATGTAAAGATGGTCACCCATCCAATGACCCGTGCGGCTTATATTACTTAGCCACGAGCTCCCATATAGAGACAGGTACTTACGGCTTTATACTGACGGGCGGGTTGCACCTTGCGAGAGCTTCTATGAACGTGTTGAGAGCGCTGAGCGGCTGGTCGCGCTGTACCACGTGCACGCCCGATATTATGAACGGGACTATCTCATTCATTACAGTCTGAAAATAATGAAATATTGCTTCCAATACAGGGTCTAATTGAATTAGTTGACTAACTACCGCGATGAGTATTGACTTGAGTATTAGGGACCTTTTTTTTATTATTTCAAATCATAACAAAAAATAAAAAGTAGGTAGTATGATTTTCAAACTTATCATTTCAAGAAATAGCTCAACGGCGGCGGGACACACAAACTATGAGAAATAGCATCGTACGTTAAATGCATCCGTTATGCGTACGCGTACGTGAAGAAGCACGTAGCAGGAAAATATCTTTCCAATGTATCTCCGAATTCATAATATCCTTCCGTTAGTTGCCAAACTGTTTTAAATGAAAACCTTTTTACTTTTTTTTAACTCTTTTTACTGTAACATCTGTTTTTTTTTAATTCCTGATCACGACATTACAAAATTCCACTTACCCCCAATTGCCTTTCATCCAGCGTATTCCACAGCCTAGGGAACAGTCTGAGCCAGGTGTGATGCGCGAGCGCGTCGTCCATGTGACACAGTTGCGCCGCTGCGACTACGAGCTGTTCTGTGCGCACGCGGCGCGCTAGCTCCAGGAATTCTGATTGTTTGGCTACTATCTGGTTTAGGGTGCGTAGTCTGTGAAATAATCAAGATAAAGCTTTAATCCTGTTCTGAATTGCCTTCAGAATTTTAAACTAGAGATAAAGCCGTTTGTCCAGCGCACCTTGAACGGGACATCAACGAGACCGAGATGACGACGCCAAAGTAGCGACTGTACATTTACTATGGCTGCCATTTATTTCTCGTTGACGGCCCGTTCACGCTGCGATGGACAAACCTTTAGGTTTGTGACCCATGCAAATACCCAAAACATTTTGTGGTTACAAAATTTTTTTTGGAGGACACTGGGCTCCCAAGATTTTAGAGGAGTGTGGGTGAATATGAACATAGTGTTTATAATTTTTGGAATCCAGAATTCGGTAGTTCGGTAAGTCAACACGAGGGTAGCAAATGATAATCAGCCGAAATGAAGTTTAGACTATTAATTGCTTCTTACCTATTCGTCACAGTCTTAGTACAATCCTCTTTCTGATTGGAACTGGAATCGAGATCCATATCAAGCACATCTTCCTTATCAGGTTCCAGTGAGTCGCTGAACCCATCTGAAGATTCTTCCTTCACACTGCTGAAGATCACGAACGATTTGCGATCTTCACTGTCGGCTGAGTTTATCACTGACGAAATGCTGGGCAGCAGGTATTTTGGGTTGGATAGACGGATTTGGGTACCTAGCGAAGTTAAAAAGTTTGTTTTTAAATATTGATGCGAAAAGGTCGACTAAGGTAAAGGTTATAGTAATGACTTTAAAAAACAAATAAAGACACTTGTAACTCCGAGACTATAAAGCCTAAAGGAGTTGGCACTCTTTTTAGGGTTCCGTACCCAAAGGGTAAAACGTGACCCTATTACTAAGGCTATGCCTGTCTGTCTGTTCGTCTGTCCGCGGCTTAGTTCGGAGACTGTTGGTACTACAAAGCTGTAATTTGATATGGGTATACATATAAAAAACGCCGACAAAGTGGTAAAAAAAAAATCGTGTACCTCCCCTACACGTAAAGTTTGGATGGTTTTTTTTTTCTCGTCGATCCCATGGTGTGGGGTGTCGTTGGAAAAGTCGTTTAAAAATAATGTGAGTTTGTGAAAACTATTTTTGGATACAGGAATCCGTTTGCGAAATATTAACTTGAAAATGGCATTAACAGATAGACAAAATAGTTTTAGTAAATTAAAAGGTAGGAAATAGACTAAAGATTCATACTGGAATGTTAAACTGAGCAGTACCTATATTATGAAAATCACAACTTTAATAATATTAACCAAAATTAAATAATATTAATATACTAACTTGGCACACAAGTTACAAGCAGCAATTCAAGGCACTGTTTAATCCAGAAGTGTTGTCCGATATGTTCCCAGTTCTGCGAGCATATGATATAGAGCAGTCGGTCGAAAATACGCCGGCGCACGCTCTGGTCGTATACTTCGAAGAACTTCGCGCGAATATTGGGTTGTGGACAGCGAAGACCAGCGAGAAATGCTGGTTCTAGCTTCATTGATAGTTCTGTCATTTTTAGGTGGTCGTCTCTGTTGGGGGAAGAAGTAGTTATTGATAGATTAATTAACTTAAGAAGTCGGTTTATAATTCTGTTAGTGTTGCAGGTAAATCCTAAACGGCTAAGTGCTTTGAATGATTTGCTGATTCTAATGATTACAATTCTGTAAATCCATATTTGTTACGGCCGCAAATCATATTTAGATCAACATACAACCTGAAACTGACCTGCAAATTGCATAAAACGTAAGAAAATTTGAATTTCGCGGGCCACCTTATCTCATCCCCCTTTGCAACAGCACTAGACTAGACTTAACATCCTCACAAAAATCCACAATTTCTCTCAATAATTATAAAGCAGGACTGTTTTAAAATTATTGAGAGAAATTGTGGACCACATACCTGTACACATAATTAATTAGCTCCAAGAACAGAGCATTAAGCTCCAAGTCATCAGGGAATCGTTTCTCCACATACTGCATCAGCTTGACCAGCAGTATCGACTTCTCCCTCAGCGAGGGCGCAGCCCCGGTCGGGGCGGAGGTCCCGGCCGCACCAGGTACTGTACCGCGCCATTTTACCCATTCTTCTACCATGCGGATTATGGCTTTCATCACCTGTAATGGGAGAAGGTATACGATAAGAACAAAGACTTTTTTATGCCTCATTTCAACATTCGGTATTTAAAAATGGACCTTGAGCTGTAGGCAACACGGTATACTATAAAAATTCATCTACCATGCGTATTGCTCTCATCCTTTGACGGGAGAATGTATATAAAAACGATGTATTTACTGCTCGTATCGAGGATTGCAAAATGAACTTTAAGCTGTCAAGGATATATTTTAAAATGTTAAAATAGCAGTGATAAAGTGTTACCTTTGCGTCGGTAGTTTTCTCGATGAGTCCAACTAAAACGGTGCCGATGAATGTCTTCCTTGTATCCACTGTCATCACCGACACGCGAGCTTTTAGTAGATCTAATGCCAGTATCTGAAAAATAGTGTTTGTTTTAATTCGTGTGTTATGATCAGTGATCGGAGTAGGTAGATTGAACTGGGGCCATTGATCCGAAACGTATATATTAATATGGACATTCCTCCGGAATTGGTGGATTATTAAACAAAAACCGGAACTTATGTAGGAATTGTATTCTGCTAGAGTGGAAGGAGTCATTTGATGAGTTGCCATCCTCAAAAAAAAAAAGGTAGGAATTGTAATAAAATGAGCAAATAAATAAAATAGCAAATAAATAATGAATTAATTTAGTTTTGATACCTTCCTTTAAATTTTGAATTGAGTAGTAATAATATCACTACCAACATTAACAATATTTAATTGAATCCGGAAATACCGAAATTACTTTCCGGAAAAATGGCTTATCCATGTTATTCTTTCTGTGTGCATTTATGATACAAGTACCAAAAATCAATCTACCTACTCCGATCACTGGTTATGATAACCGCATTTTTTTATTTATAATGTGAGTTTGGGAATTTGTGGTATGTTCTTACGCTTGCCATACAAACTACGGTTATTGAGCGTCATTATGAAAATCAATTGTGGATTCGAAATTATAATAATTTTGATAATCGTCAACCCTAACTATTATGACGTAGAATCTACACATGTTTAGGAGTAAGTATGAGGAACAGGGTGTAAAGTTCACTCATCCACCATAGAAAAGGGAGGATCCTCCGACCAGACGGTTGTTGTCTGGCGGGCAACTGGCTAACGATTAATGTCGGGTTCTTGTATACATATCCATTGCACGGTAAACTTTAATTGCGCGATGCAGGATTTATGTGACGTCAGGTCTTTGATGCGAAGTTCGCATGTGGCGATGTAGATACCGCTACACATGTATAACAAAAATACTTACTAGCAAATCAGCCAATGCATGATCCGGACTGGGCGCGACATGGTCTCTAGCCATTCGTTGCAACACCCTCATGAGCGGCTGCAGCAGCCTGTCTATATACGAAGGGCTCGAAGCACAACACGCTTTAAGCATCATGAGCGGCCCCAGCAGCGCGGCCGCCCCGCTGGGGGCCCCGCCGGGGGCCCCGCCGGGGGCCGCGCCGCCCGCGCCCGGGGCGCTGGCCGCCTGCCCGCCCGCGGACTTCTCGTATGTAGCGAGGCCTTCGAATGCGTATTTGCTTACGCATGCGTATAGGGTTTCTAGTTCTTCGTACTGTGGAGTAAATGGGTATAATTTGCGTTATTAGGAAAAAAAATTGTAACTTAAAGTTACTCCTGGTTTCAGAAAGCCTGATAATTGGTTATCTGTTGAATCTCACATTAGTTCGTGTTATTGATTGGCGGGAATAACAACAGCCAATCCAATCACTTGACAACAGATTAAATAGAATAGAATAATGTATTTAAAAAACTGGTAAATACTAGAAAAAATCTTGGGTTTAGATTTGTCGTAAGTAATTTTTTTAATGTTTTATTAAAATATTTAGAAATTTTGTCTTTATAAGTAAACAAATGAATGCAGGTAAAAATACATAAGTTACACGTTACATACCTTCGACGCTTGCGCAGCCCCAGTGGGTTCAGTCGGGAATATCGCAGTAAGTTTAGCGAGAAGGTTATGCGTCAGTCGCACTATCTTAGGATTGGTGGACGACACACAGGCCGCCAGTCCTCGTTGGAGCGGCTTCAATGCCACCAGGATCTGTTCCCGTCGTAGTACTCCTAATAGGAATACTAGCAGCTCTAAGGCAGTGCATGCGTTTGCGCAACCACCGGCATTGGCATCCGCTGTTGAGAATACCTGTAAAAAAATTTTACTCAGAATATATTTGTGAGGGCACAAACTAGTAAAGAAATGATGATTTCGTGTAGTTAATTGGTACACAAAAAGAAAGTAGTAGGCGATTATTACTGAAAGGAGATCAAAATGTTAGCTGTGGAACCACTAGTATGCGTAATATTCCAAACAGGCGAATTTTTGTTTCTTGCTTGTGTGTGACAAGCGTACGACTATGACCAAGCGATTCTAACCTACTTGACTCGCAAAGAAATCACCTATCGACTAATGAGAAACTTTCCTCTTGTAAAAGAGCCTTAGGCTCAATTTACATTGCCGCGGAACGGAATGGAAGCGAATTTTTTTGTATAAAGCATAATGAACTTTATGTCAATAGTTTAACGCACATACTACATACGAACAAAATCCAAATACCAAACAGGTCGCGAGAATTCTCGCGCTTTCTCAGTTATTCCCGAAGTTTTAAGCTCGTATCTAGTTTTTACGTTACATAATTGAACATAAAGTTCATTATGCTATGTACAATTTCGTTGCAAAAAGTCGCTTCCATTCCATTCCGCGGCGGTGTAAATTGTGCCTTAGTTCATCATTTGAGTCCAACATTGACAGTTTTGATACCTCTCATGAATTTGACTACACTTTCAGTTGTTTACTATCTACGTTTTTCAACTTACTTTATCCAGCCACGGCAGCTTAGGTTCACACATATGCGGCCACACATCAGGCTTCAACGCAGTCTTGAGCAGTAGAACACATCGACGAGACAGTTGTTCGCCCGGCGACGAGCCCGCGGACCCGCCGCCCGCTACCGAGCCTTCGTTCACCTGCACATGTGGGGACAGAGGCTGTGATAACAGTATTTAGGTGAGGGGGTTTTGGTAGTTGACTTACGATGTTATTTTTGTGCATACTGTGACTTCCTTGGCAGAGTGAAAATGTGGAGTAAAGGGAGCCTTCCTAGTCTACCCTGCAGTGAGATGATATAGGCTAAATAATACTACTAAGGTTTTGTAATTTCTGTGTTTTTATTTCTTTTGGTGGCTTGTGTTTGAAAAGAATCTATAAATAAATATATTTATTTCCAGATTACAATTTACATTATTTTACCACTTGGTATACAATAAATAATTTTTTTCATATAAAAATTGTAGGTTAATAATACAGATTTATAAACCCCTGACACCTAAGCTAAGGGTTTTGTTGTCGAAACGTTTTATTTTCAGGTGAGCGGGAGAAGTCATTGGATGATTTCACACCCTCAAAAAAAAAAAAAAAAGGTGCGCGGTTTTTCCAAGGGATAAAGCGAATCACGGATTTGGATTGAAATTCGTTCATATATTCAGAAAAAAACTAAAAATGCGATCAAACGGTCTATAATCAGCTCAGCCTTTTTCTCGATTTTCATCTTTCTAAATGTAGCTAATAATATTATTGTTGCTTGTGACGTCATTATTTAATATAATAAAGATATTTACTTGACAAGCGAGCCTGAGCAGTAAATTAACAACAACATCGACGTGTTGTCTGTCCAGCGGCTTGGCAGCGTCTGGTTCCATACGAGACACACTCGCCTGCGGACTCGCCCAGCCAGTGTTGAGAGCTTTACGTCCTTCAGAACTACTCTCGTCTGAAGATACGCGTTTCATTGCGCCGCTTGGTGATGTTGCAACCTGTGTATAATGTTATTTAGTCACAATATTTATCGTAGAAAACAATGAAGAAAATAGTTGACATCTCGTAATGAACGGATATCTGGATCATCATCATACTCTTGTCTAGGAACTCTTGTTACCTTAGTTGGACCGATTTATAAACAAAAAAAGAAGGCGAATAGGGTAAGCAGCGGGCCTAGACAAGTGACAATCGCTAGAAAGCGTTTCGTATTTCTACGACTTTCAACAGAATTGACATAAGCTTTTCGATAGCTTATGCTTCTTATGAGACTTAGGGCGAATTTCACCAATGAAACTGAACGCGATCAGCACATAAACTATGTTTTAGGCTGAGTCCTGAGTGACGGCGCACCGCGCAGGCGGATTGCGGAGCGGATTTTGAAAGTTGATGTGTGCGCGTGTGTCTAGTGGGCGTCCTGAGTGACGGCGCACTGCCGTTGTTTGTTGATATGGTACTACCGTTGCCATAGCAACGAACCCAAAGACATGACATTGTAATAACGTCCTGTCAGAATATTAATCAACGATTCATTCGTATTTTTGAGTGTATTTTTCCAATATAAAGTGAAACTTGGTGCTTTCGAATGTAACTCATTGTTATAGTGTATGGATAACATAGTAATTAATGAGGATTATGAGTTTGATTTTTCGATCTCTCACGTATACGTCCATACAAAGTTATCGCGGCATGTATAATGAGAAACGTCACAACTATCCGCCACTCCGCCAGTAAAAATCAAAATACGCGTATAGATGAGCGAATCGATGAGCGTGAAATGCCCGCGCCCGCTCGCTCTCCGGACAAGTTCGAACATCTCGACCATTTGTTTTATCCACCGTTCATTCCGCCTGCGCGGTGCGCCGTCACTCAGGACTCAGCCTTAGGGCTGTCAACTGTCAGTGTCATTATTTTGTATGGAATATTGACACTGATAGCTCTTCAACGCGTTTCAGATGTACTGATCACGTTCAGTTTCGTAAGTGAAATAACTGACTAAATATCTAATGAAGCTTTGGAATTCCTGGGTCAATTAAGTTACAATAAGACACAATTGATGTGCTAATAGCTATAAAATCTCACCACATTATCCTCTCCCGAGTGGTCACGTATCCTCTGCAGTTCCCATTTGAGTGCTACCTCGGCCAGGTCGACGGCGAGGCGCCGGTGCTCCAGGGAGGCCGTCGCTGAGAAACCGAGGCGCTGCATCGCGGCTACCATGTGACCTACTAGCGCGTGACGCACTGGGAAGTACACCTAGAGCGGGCAGAAGTAGGTTGTACAATATAGTTGGTGGCCTTTTTAGAGGTTTTTTGGGTAAATTCAACGTTTGCAAGCAAGGATTTTTGATTGCATACGTACTTTTATTAGAATTATATATTTTTCAAACATGTTTTAATTTTTAATCAAACTTATATTGAAATACTCAAGTCTTCGAAACTTTTTGAACGTTATAATTACATAAGACACGCTTCCTTCATTACTCTCTAATGCCTTACAAGTGTATAAGCGTTACATTAACGTTCAAAATAGCTTTATTATGCGGGTAATAGGGATTCAAGTAATTTGATCAAACAGTTTAATCAAATAGAAATACGAAAATTCATATTTTTTCCTGCCATATGACAACTCATTTTGATCAAATTATCCAACACACATTCATGCCAAATTGATAAAACTGTTTGAACCAGCTGGTTTGATCAAATTATTTGAACGTCCATGGCCCGCATTAGCCTGTAGTGTCGGAGCCCAATTTCGCTTAAAAAATAAGTTTTATGCTGTTATATCTGTATAACCATAGAGTAACACCAACCAACCAACATACCTTATAATGCCTAACAACAAGCTGTAGAATATGGAACAGCTGTTGGACTGAGTGTCCATCCTCTACTATGATCTTCTTGGTCCAGTGTGTGAGCATAGTGTTGCCATCCTCCATACGTTGCGGCATGGCCGGCGTTAGGATCTCGAGCGCCTGACGAACCACCGAGCGCGCTTCTACTGCATGCGCTTTTAGAAGACTGTGGAATACTGTAAAAAAAAAACATAGTAATTTAATTGTTAGTTAATAACAGTAGAAATTTTTTATAAGTAGCAATTTTTCTCTATAGAGTGGAAATTGTGTAAATAAGTGGGATGTGTGGGTGTTTGAAGCAGTCACTTACCTTGCAACACAATTCGTTTGTGGATAGCGAACTTTGCTATGATATGACTCAAAAGTAGATGTCCGTGATACCTGTAGAGAAAAGGCAACGGTATAGACAATAGTAACTAATGTATTTTAGAACCAAATATAAATTATTAGCTGCGCCGCGCGCAATCTCAATCCCGTGGGAATATTGGGATAAAAAGTATCCTCTGTCCTATTCCAGGTCCTGGTCTACCCATGTGCCAAATTTCATCTAAATCCGTTCAGCCGTTTTAGTGTGAAAGCGTAAGAAACAAACTCACTTTCGCATTTATAATATTAGTTAGGATGTTGAGAATAACATAATTATTCGATAATATTTTCGAGTAGATGAGTATGTGCGCGTCCTACGCTTGGTGAACGAACTGTGAACATTGAGCTAACGTCATTCCTTTAGGAGGAATCAACCCAACATTCTACAGTTAATTAAATCACCACCTTTTATTACAATAACAAGATTTTTAAATCTTACCTAGTCGCAGGATCCACGTAATTCTTGCCCAGCAGACAGGGCCAGGCGAAGGTCATGAGTCTCCGAAGTTTATTGCCTTGCTTCTTATTGTTCGCATCGTGTATATGCGCAGACGCTTGTTCCAATAGTAGGCACGCGAACTGCAGGAGAGAGATGCGAACCGCGTCCGAACACGCGAACGGATTCTCAGGATCGATCACCTGAGATAGAAACTGGTATTAATTAACGCGACTATTTTATATGATTATGGTAGGAATTAGGATTTACTATAGTATGTTTGTAGGAGTGGAAATAAAATGAAAATTCATTACGTTAAGTAAGTTTTAAATGTGAGACTTTTGTTAGTTAAATGTATAAATAATTTGTGGAACTCAATAATGTTAGTCTGTGGAAAATCTAAGAAAAGAAACGTTTTTAAAACGCCATATGTTATGAAAAAAACTATCCCAGACAGAATGAAAGTTTATTTAATCCATTTTAAATAGTTCGCAGCACTGCATTAAAATAATAGTGAAAAGCCTATTTCATCGCAGTTTGGCAGTTTTATAAAATGTGTACAATGTTTGGTCCAAATAAATGATTTTTTTATTTTTTTATCCATACTTCTCAAAATATATTTTTTATTTTATTATTTGAAAGCCTAGAATATTGCGTGTAAAAGCCTCCGTTGTTCCATGCAAACTTATCTTATTTGCTCAATAAGACATATTTGAACAAACCCGTCAAAAACTAATACATTAAAATAAAAACTTACGTTATTAATAAACACGGAGACGACATTGTCTGGATTATCCTGATAGGGCGCCGGCGGCCCGCCCACGATCTTCTGTCCTTTATCGAAGCTGACAGCGAAGCACGGGATCAGGATCATCTGCAGTACTTTGGCTTTAAGATCCTGTGACATGGCGTCACTGGAGAAATGCTCCACGAAGCGGAAGAATGCCGCCCGCTTCCAGTCGATGTCGTATGTCTGTGCCACTGTGTTCTCGAGGAAATCTCGGAGGAACTGTGAAAGGGAAAAATAGTCGTATTAATTATGGGAAAAGGTATACAATCGTATAAGTCAGCTCGTCCTTAAAGCTGAGGGTGGCTACAAGATAGAAAGCAAATAGTGGGATAAAAATGTGAAAATGCTTTATATTTAGACTGACGAAAAAATTGATCTTCATTTTTTATTACTGGGTGATACATTATATGTTTACGTTCTTTGTGATGAAGTGCTTATTAGCAAAACGAAAGTATTATTGTTGAAAAGCAATGCCAGCAGTTCATGAGCGAGTTAACGTCAATGAGGTATTTCAGTAAAGGCGAAAGACCATTATAATTTACAACCAAACTCTAAAAAACATGTGCAATGTAAGAACAAGAATATTTGTTTACCTGGAAGTCAGGTATGAACCGGTCACACAAAGCTCGCAGCAGCTGGAACAACAAGTCTATGCTGGACTTATGTTGCACGAAGTAATGCAGTAATATCTTCACTATCAGCTTGGGCTCCTTCCAGTGTGTGCAGTCCACTATCTCTACTTTCTTGTGGATTTCCTGTAACAAAAAAAAAAAACATTTGAACTTAAATAAAATGAAGTAAAAACAAACGAAAGCCGGATTATACACATCTTTTTAGTCTTCGCTTTTTAAACATCTTGTATGTTACGAAAATTACTACTAAGATTTGCCAAATTGGTCAATAGTAATTTCTAGGCTACTAACTACTCAAAATAACGAAATAAGAAAGGATAATGGAACAATATACTCACATGATACGTGTCACTGCACCAAATACGCTTCAACAATTCGATCAAATCCGGCTGTCCTGACAACCATTTTTCATCAAACTTGATCAGCAAAGAAATAACCCTTATTGCTTGGAACTGCATCTCAGCCCTATCAGCTGTTGGCAGGTTGGCCGCAGTACCACCAGTATTGGCAGCCAATAATTGCATAAGGCGCGGTTTCTTGGTCGTTTGTAAAGCCTCTCGGTACGGAGGACCAGCTTTCGGGTGTTTGATTAAAAAGACGAGGAATCGGCTCCATTGTTGGTCTTTTATGTTGTTGTCGCTTAGGATTAGGTCTAATGTCTCTTTTGGATACCTGAAAATTAAATAGTGATAAATATTTTTGGCTTGTGGCGGTATCTACATCGCCACATGCGAACTACGCATCAAAGACCTGACGTCAAACAAAAATCCTGACGTCACATAAATCCTGCATCGCGCAATTAAAGTTTACTGTGCAATGGACACATATACAAGAACCCGACAACAATCGTCGGGCAGTTGCCCGCCAGACACAACAACCGTCTGGTCGGAGGATCCTCCCTTTTTCTATGGTGGCTGAGTGAACTTTACACCTTGTTCTTCATACTCCTAAAGGCTCAATAGTGTTAAATAGGGATGGACTGTGAGAGCGATGATATGAATGAAAAAAGAGAATGAATGAGGAGGCCACCTTATGACGGGGAAAATGGAAGAGAAAACTTTTTGGGCCCTTACCTCATTAAGAACTTGACAAGTGGTTCTCTAAACGGCGATCCAGCTTCAATCATGAGTGACTTCTCAGTGTGGAATATTAGTCGACACAACACATCGATGAAGCGAGGGGAAGCGGCCGGAATTTGGTGGAATATACCGATCAGGATTATTATCTTCTGTTCGTTTTCCATGTTCTTTGATACGCTCTGGAGGAAGTTTCCACCTGTGAGAAAAACAAACATTAAAACTACGCAGAAATAAATACCAAGCAATGTTAAATATCCCGATCAGTAATGAATAATAACAGAACTTGCAAATTGTTCAATGTTAGTAAACCCACTATTGAGCACAGAATTAAGCGTTTTGCCAAATTAGGCAGAGAATCAGCAGGTTTTCAAAGTGAAAATTTACAAAAGACAGACCCCAAAACACCCACCCGTCACCAGTAGACAGCAGCAGTACTGAGCCGATAATATTATCAAGAATCAAAATAATACAAACCTCTGTTAGTCTGTATAGAATAATCGAGTAACTTCTTCAGGAGTTGCAGCAACTGTTCGCATAGTTTCTCACTGAACGTTGAAGGGAACAGCTGAGTCAAGTACGACAGCCGCTTGGCCCCGTTCACGCTCAAGTGTCTATGGTCACCGAGGGTTAGCAATAGAGGTCGCATGACTGGGTGAACCATTTCCATGTCGATTTGGAAGCCCGACAGGAATTTCTGCATGCACTCGAAGCCGACCTACGAAGTTTTGTGATTGTTAGAAAGGTCTGATGTTTTTAACAAAACTATTGATCAATTCGTAAACTAAGGATTTTTAAACATAATAACCCGCCACTTATTTCTTACAAGCTGCGCCCCGCGGTTTCACCCGCGTAAGTCTCAATCCCGTGGGAATATCGGGATAAATATTATCATATATCCTATTCCAGGTCATGGTCTACCCATATGGCAAATTTCATCTAAATCCGTTCCGCCGTTTTAGCGTAAAAGTGTAACAAACAAACAAAAAACTCACTTTCGCATTTATAATATTAGTTAGGAAGTTAGGATTGACCGTCACGGCAGAACGAATCATTCATAAATCTGACGCAGAAACTTATTTTCCTTCAAATTAACCTGGACGATTCACTAGTAAAAAAAAACATGTGGGGCAGTCTTTGGGACCCGCCGATAGAAGTGAAAACTAAGTAACATTCATTCATTTCTTCAAACGTTCGGTGACGATGACGCGAGTTCCATGATTTTTGTTCACCCAAAAAGTGCTCAACGCGCCTAAAGAAGTTTTCACTTCAAAACTCCAGGTGTTCAGTAGGTTAAATAAAAGAAGAGCGAAGTCAAAAAAACATCAGACGATCAAGGTAAGAAAAGGCAACTTTAAAAATAAAAAAGAACCGGTTCTGGGCCAGCTCTTGATTGCGATCTCGCCTGATGCATAGCGATGGAATGTAACTGTTTAGGAATTCGGAAGGGCAAATGTGATTTTATCGGTATTCTAAGGTTCGATAAAAAATAATGGTATACATACTTGTTGCAATTCCTGATCATTTTTCTCAAGAGACTTGTACAGCACTTGGAATATTTTCTCGCGGCAATGCTTCTCCTGGATGTAATGGCAGGAGGCGAGTGCTTTCAACGCTGAGGCTCGTAACGGGACTAGATTCACGCCCTTGTAACATGGCAGTTTGCCTAACATCGTGTCTTCAGCCTCACAGAGGGATAGTAGCTCCCGGAAGAATACTTTGTGTTCATTTATGTTTAGATCTAAAAAAATTCAAAAGACATTATTTGATAAATAAAGAAGTATCATTTACATTATTTTCTAGAAGAAACTGAGCATAAACATTACGGCCCGATTCTCGACTGAGACATTCCAAACTGAAAACCCTCTCTTGATTTAAAATTAATCGAGAGCGCATTTTTAGAGACGAAATACGAAACCAAAAAAAAATCACTCAATAAGTGTCACTCACCTATTGTAAACAGCCTGGGTTTCAACGTAGTACAGAATGTGGTTCCATCCATAAGACCCATCTGTGCATTGGCTGGTTGGTGTCGAAGTAAATGTTTCTTGGGCGGAATAATATCCGCTAACACTTCTCTGTGGGGATCCATTACTTCTGTTACAGTCTTCTTTTGTAGCTCTGCTATTAGCTCTAGAGATTTCATGGCCTGGTGCATATAAAAATTAAGCTATAATTGGACAACGCAGAAAGAATAATTTCATCAACATTCATAAAATAACGATTCCTTACCTGCTGTCGTACAAGAAGATGGGGACTCGTCACTTGCAGAACAAGTTCTTGAAGCACATCATGTAACGCTCTAGCCTTAGCAGCGGCGACATCACCTTCCGCCTCCACCGAATGTCCACTAGGACCCACCACGCAAACTCTAACCAACCTCTCCAAGTTCACAGTAGCCATATCTATTGCTCCCGAAGAAACTTCGCCCGTCAAATCCATCATCACGAAGAGTACTGCCTTCAAAAAGGTGAACACGTGTTTGTAAACCCATTCCAGCGCCATTTTCTCCACCATAAACTTGACTGCGATGCAGCCACCTAGCTTGGCGTACCAAGCTCGTTCGTAACACAATGCTGACATTCGCTCAGCCAGGTATTCCATCAAAGGCAGGCGGCAAGCGCGTTCTCGACTACCCAGTACCGTTGCAGCTGTCTCTATCATAAGGACCAACGCGAGATGGCCAGGTTTGCATAACTCTTTCTCTTCATGACCCATTATAACAGCGATTGCGTCGACAAGGACCAAAGCGTCAAGGCCTTCTTTAGGCGAAGAGCTTTCGACAAACGGTCCCGCTTGTTGCGCGATCGCTACCATAGTGTAGTGTCTCACTAACGACACCATCGTTGGCAGCACGTGGTGACGTAACTCCTTGATAGCAGCGGCTACAAACATTCCAGTAAGCGCGGTGCGATGGGTGTTTCTCACGATACTATTAGTGCACTTGTAATAAGGTCCATTTTGAATCTGAATCTTGCCGTCGATAAAACTAGGGTGGTTGAACAGCTTCTGTAATGTCGCCCTATCATCGTCCAAATTGAGGGACGAAGCCAAGTAACACCTCAGTACCTCCCAACATTGTCGTCTGTAGAACGGATCTGTCATGCTGGACTTTAGCGCAGAAAAGGCTGTCTCTATTACTTTATCTACCTCGAAATCAATAGGTTTCGCTTGTTCTTGGAAGTATGCTTGTACCGCGGGCGGTGGCGCGTCTGTTTCACGGTACTCCAACCTTTGTGGTTCAATCATCATCTTACGGTTGCCACCGCCGAATTTTCCGAGGACTCTGAACGCGATTCTTGCAACTTCATTATTCTGTAATGTTCTCCAAAGCGCTTGCATGAGGTCGGCCCTGACAGGCTGAATGTGTTCGTACAAAAAGTCGGGCTGCAAGTTATCTACACAGAGTTCGAGAGTCCTCAAACCTTGTGATATTAAAGTATGGGACCCGTTTAGTGCGGACACCAAAGGATCCATGAGCATTGGTAAATAAGGCAATAGACTACTTAATCTAACGGGTACAGTCAAGCATAACTCGACGAATAGATCTTTCATGTGTTGTTTGTGAAGGCCGCTTTGTAGGCGATTTAATCCTTCAAGTAAGTTTGGCAGTAGTGGTAAGAATTCTTGGTATAAAAGGTCGTGACTGCCGCCGCCAATAGAGCGGAAAAGGGCCCTTAAAAGTAGGAAGTAATTGTAGGGTTCTTTAGCAGTCATGGCATAATCCATGGCTTTGTTAACAATGCTGTGTAAATGTGGTCTCAGCATTTGTTCATTTTCAGTAGGGAAAAGACTTACGGAACCAAACACTAATTTGAAAAGTCTTAGGTAAAGGTTTGACCTCTCCACATTCGTTCCCATTTCCTCCATCCTTTGGAGAAGGTACTCAACTAGGACTGTCGCGAATATCGGTGACGTAGCAGGATTGGATAAAAATGTGTTGGCAATTATTTGCAACGTCGTGTTTTTGTTGATTCTTTCTACCATATGAGAAATTGTCGCGGTAAATATCTCTTGGAAGGTTTGTGGGTTCATCATTGAAAACTGTAAGGACAAATATGACAATGTAAATGTGTAACCCTCTTATTAAAAAAATATAGATTAAACAAATTTTTCATGGCCATGATTTGTTAGTTTTTTTTTTATATGCTTACCACTCCACTAAAATGCTCCAACACCTCTTTCTCTTCCTTAGACCGTACATGTGGTTGCGCGGGCGGCTGCGCAGGCGCTCGCGGCGCCGCTAACGTGTATATGTCAAGCGACTGTAGTCCCCATCGCACTAGACGTATAAATACTAACGTTTCGCGCGCACTAAACTGCTTTTGACCAGTTATGGTGGTAGTTGATGTTCCTTCCGTGTTTGTTGTTGTTTGCTGTGATAGAAAGTATTTTTTGTTGATAATTGTTGTTTTAGTGTGTTTACTATACAGTCAACAAAAGAAAGTATACATGCTGCCCATTTTCAACTACTTTTAGTCCATGTTGTGAGTAGTCAAGTCTTAATCTCTCTTGCCTTATGTTTAAAAATGAGCAGCAGAATTTTTGCCTGCCTGGCTAACTTTTTTGTTTGACTGTATTATGCAGATAAATGATCAAAACAACAATCACAATTTTACTCTTAACATTCCCTCAATATAATCCAAACTAAAAATAATATATATGACCCTCAACTAACCTTACACGAAGCACATCCCCATGTGATAGTCTTAACTCCACAGACCAGAGTCTTTACCAACGTCCTATAATCTCCTACATTTAGATTGTTCATCTGTGAAGACGGGAACCCTATCTTAGACTTCTCTTCACTCTTGGACAGACTGTCCAGGAAGTCTGGGGCCATTTTCTCTTCCTCCACTTTGACTTCGACTGTGGAAGTCGCTGGGCCTGGGGTGGTGGGAGTACCAGGCGTGGTACCGTTTGTGCCATTGGGTGTTGGTGTAGTTTGTTTACTAGAACAAGTTAAATACATACTGATGAAGAAAATACGAGGCGATTGGAAATAAGTGAATTATACAAAGTTTTTGAGGTACATGTGGTTTCCGAGGTATTTTCAACAAGAGCTTATTTTTTTATAGCGCTGGCTGTTTACTAGTTAAAGAAGAACTTTGCCCTGACCTCTAAACAACCGGCCGGAGCGCGCGCATATCCAATTAACACCTAAGTTATTAAGTAAGGATGTTTACCGGTTGGATAATATTGGCAAATGAAAAGCTATTGAGAGTTCATTATATGAGTTCCTCAGAAACCGGGTGTGAACAATCTACGTTTGTCAACAGCTAATTATGGCGTTCGTTTTTACACTGATTTAAATAAAAAACTAATTATATTTTCAACAAAAACACATCTGCACACTAACCACTTATTCATCAACGCGGGTAGTTGCAACTTAGATATGGTCTTGAACTTCAACACGAACACTTCTAATATGCGCATAAGCAACTGCCGTCCCTGCGGCTGTGTGCCAGCCGCGGCTGCACCTTCACTCTCAGACCGCTGACGAATGCAATCAACGAGGTTCAGTAGTAACTTGCAGGACATTGTCTGGATGCTGTATGGGAAATTGAACATATACATATAATATGTGATAGTTACTGAAAGTTAAAATAGGTAAGTAGTTTTTAAGAAGGTTTTCACTACAATCCCATCATTTGTTCAGGGCACACTTTGGTGAAACCCTAGATCTGACAGAAAATGTTTGAACATACCAAAATTTTAAGGTTTTTATTTACGTGGCATCAAAGCAACAGTAATATAAGATTTCACAAAATATTTATGTATCAATCAATAGAAGATATTTAAAATGTATTGTCATCAGAACTGAGCAAGTATTCAATGTTCCAACTTGATAGATCAAGACCAAGGTATGTAAAATTTCACCTAAAAATTTACAAGTAACGCTAAATAAATGCCCGTTTATACCTTGTAGGAAGAGATTCATCATGCACATTCTTGGAGAACAAATGAGCAGCAATAGCAAGGTCTGTGAGTGGTAGCAGTTGTCTGACATGGTGAACTAAGTCGGCTAGCGTGGAATACGCGAGGGGCCGTAGCGACTCGTGGACTGTCCACCCGCCTCCAAGGAGTACATCCTCGTCGAATAGACGCTCCATGTATGGAACAAATTCTAAAAAGGAAAAAAAAATGTGTTACATGCCAATTTCAGCTGCATTATGCTTTTGGACAGGTTCAAAAAAATAAGTACGAGTAAGACTAGAAAAAAAAATTGAGGGAAACCACTGAAGTTGTTTAATTTCAAAACGTTTGTTTTTATCCTGAAATAAAGATTCCATACAAGTAATTTCGCCGTAAATATGAATGGAGTAAAAAATTTTACGATATTGAAAGTTATTATTTAGCATCTTACTCAGTCTCAAATCCGTAGCAAGGATATGTCGTGTCGCTATAACCAGCTCCTTTCTCAGATGCGCTACTTCCGGTGGACATAACGTCAACAGTCCTATAATGCCTTTCACCATCAAATTGGCATGATTGGCAATCGTGTCCTGGTATATTCTGATGATGTAAGCCAAGAAGGCTAAAGTCTTTATTTGGGCACCCATGAAGTCTACAAAAACCTCCTTGTTGAATGAAGCTGATTGTCTGTAAGTAAATATGTATACTTAAAATAAAAGAATTCTGCGAAGTCCAAGATGAAAAAAAAAATTATCTTGCCTTGCATAACCTAGCATTTTACTATTCCAAAATTTATAATGTTTCTTTTAGACTAATGATTCCAAAATATTTAAACAGTAGACTAGTAACAGATCCACAACAAAAGTCTGTTGCTGGTCTGCTGGCAAATTATGAAACAAATAAATGATCAAAAGAGTAGAGTAACAGAAGTGGTTATCTACACTGATAATATAAAGAGGTAAAGTAGTAAGTTGTAGGTGATCTCTGGATGTACTGATGCGATTTAAAAAAATCGTTGACTTGCAGAAAGCTACACTATAGGCAAGTGCCATGAGGCATGTTTTATAGTATAGTTGACTACCACGAGGTCGAATTCGCAGGCAGAAGCTATGGAATAATTACTGAACCACTAGTTTTTGGCTCCTATTTCAACATACCTGTGGGTAGCAGCAGGTTGCAAAGTAATGGTCTCCATGATCAGAGGGATGAAATTGCTGACCTCCTGATGGACATTTTGTTTGTACAATTGGTACATGAGGACCACTATGATAGGTAACTCTTGAATCACCTTCAAGGAGAGCACTGATCTTGGGATCAGGTTGTACTGTAAGTGAAATAAAGAGATTACATAAATAATACAAATAAATATTACAGAAGTAGGTATCTCTAAGTAGGCTAGTGGGAATTGAAAGTGCAATTTCTCAAATAAATGTCACCTTTATTTTGTTTGATATTGTAAATGCTTAAATTGCTACATGCTTACTTTAAATCTGTGGCATAGATTGAAGTTTCAAATAACTCTTTTAATCTTTCAATAAATAGTACAGAAGTAGGTATCTCTAAGTAGTCTAATGGTAATTGAAAGTGCAATTTTACAAATAAATATGTTTGATATTGTAACATATGCTTAAATTGCTACATGCTTACTTTAAATCTGTGACATAGATTGAAGTTTCAAATAAGTCTATTAATTTTTCAATAAATCTATATCAATTAACTATTTTTTACACAACTACCCAAAAAGGAGTGTAAGGTTTTCAGGGTTCATATTTATCTGTTTAGTCAGCGAGTAAATGCCTTTATCCTTTATGCTTCGTAGATACAGATTAACTAATACAACTTGTTTTTTACCTATACTTTGTTTTGTTGTGTTTTTTATTTGTGTCAAATCAATCAATATTTACTTCTAACGCCGGTAGCACACCTCCTTTGTGAAACCATAGCAGCGAAACTGCAATAATTCAATTGTACTTACTCGCGTCATGTTCCACTACGAGAATCCGATTCGAGCCGAGGTATCCGATTCGAGATTTCACACTAGAGGTGTGCTACTGGCGTAAAGCTCACCCTTTAAGTTTCTCTAGTTAAGTGGGTTTTTAAGTTTCTTATTAGTACTTACAGTAACAACACTGCCATCAAGTAGTTTCTTCTCAGTGTGTATTGGTGTAGTGGTGTAAGTTTCTTGTAGTAGCTGGTCAATGTTCACTTCTGACAAATCCTTCACCCTTATAGTGGGTTTGGGTTCAAATATTTTTGGCAAATGATTTGGCAAGTCAGAGTATATTCCTTTTACCCACTGCAGGAACTTGTGAATCTATTTAGATTAAGAAACAAGAGATTTAATAAAATTACATGTGTCTTTATGGATTTGTAACAGGAATGCTTTAAAAACATTTAAATAAAAGTAGTACTTACATCTACATCAGTAGTGTATGGAGGTCTGTATTGTTTGTGCAGTTCCATAAAAATTTTCAGGCACACCAATACATTCTCTTCATTTTCTATTTCCATTAGTTTCAGCATCAGTACAAGGATACTCTTAACATATGTTCTTAAAGTCTCGCTGATTGGCAGACGGTGAATCATCTCAAGTATCAGTTTCCGCACTTGCTGAATATTGTATTCCGCTATGAAGTGTGGTTCCCCTTCTTGTAGTATTTTGAGGAATATTTTTAGGGAGTGTTCTAGGAATTGGGGATATTGAGGGGAACTGAGTATTACCTGGTAATAAAAGATTAGAACAATAATGTTACATTTGTTGTGTTTGGCTGGTAGATTATTGTTATTTTAGCATTTTTATCTTAACAAAATGGCAATTCATTTAATTAAGTAAGTATATAAAGGTAGACATTCATTTTTTGTTTATTATGGCATTCATTGTGCTACCATATATTATAACATCCTGCGTTTTCTATCAGGCAACCTTAATGGGCTACTTTGTTATCAATACCAGTTCCCGTAAAAGTAAAGTCATACAAAGATATAAACTTACCTCAAAGTTTTCGCTGAGTTCCTGGGCAGCTTTAAGCTTGATCTCATCCTTAGCGCCAGGGTCCGCCAACATGGTTACATAGCTCCTGTAGGTATTCATCTGGGTGTGCGGGTCCCCAGGACCGCCTGCAGCCATCGAAGCCATCATTGTGCACGGCAAATAGTCTCACAAT
Organism: Lithophane leautieri; assembly: GCA_949152455.1. Taxonomy (NCBI): domain Eukaryota; kingdom Metazoa; phylum Arthropoda; class Insecta; order Lepidoptera; family Noctuidae; genus Lithophane; species Lithophane leautieri. Next base: position 6,778,901 of record OX424462.1, on the reverse strand, counting down.
TAAGTATTTTCACCAGCAAGTGAATTATCCAACATGTTGTTATGACAAAAAAATATACAAAGAAAATGGTCCTTCACACATTTACATCTTTTAATTATTAAATAACAGGGGTTAGATCATTATTCTTTACATTAGTCACAAATAATCTCTATAATAAAAATATTAACCCAAACAACCGGACAAAACAAGCAATGCACGCAACAAGAAAGCTCTCAACACATTTATTTTGTAAAGATTTTTAATCTGTGATGAATAAATAATGATTGATTTGGCGCATAGACTATAGAAAGAATGAACGAAAAAACGTTATAAAAAAAACAAAATAAAGCTTTGTTGACACGATCGAAATCTGATTAGAGATAGCAAAAAGTTTCCATTGGTTCCCTGGTTCTGTAGGATGTTTGAATCAACCACAGTTTTTATGAAAGTGCACAGGGGCAGTTATAAAAAACAGGGCTCTTGACTTCTTGCGCTTTGTAATGCCTAAAATTCTTTAGGCACTCAAACGCCCGAGTGTGGCGTTGTTTTGCGCTGGTGAGTCGCTGGCGATTTCAAAACCTCTGATTTTGACATTGCTAGCGACAAATGTGCTGTCAAAATCTATGTGTGTCGTGTGATTTTTACTAGAGGGCTAAAGTTAAAGTTTCTGCGTGTGTATCTAGCATAATATTTAAAGAGGGTGTTTTGTAAGTGGGTGGTAGAATTTGATTTGATTCTCTATGGTTACATAGGGATGGTATGGTATAAAACTCTATTGTTTATTCCGTGTCATCGGCATCGATGGATGCTTTTACAAGTTACATTACATTTTTGTAATGGGATAAAAATGGGTTGAAAATGAAATAAAAACAACGTACAGGTTGTGCAAAAGTGAAATTATCAACTCAATACAACTTAAAATGTGATCATGGCTACTTCTACAACAGTGTTAGTCATAACATTTTGGCTTCGGTGCACAATAGTGTATGGTTACGAGTTCATATCACATTATCCGAATCAGCCTAATGAGACATACCATTTTTATCATCTCGCCGTGGACAGAGTTAGCGGCCAAGTATACGCTGGTTCGTTGAACTGGGTTCACCAGTTAAGCCCTGACTTGAAACCAATCCATGTTATAGGCACGGGTCCGATACTAGACAATCCAATGTGTCATGCAAGTGGCTGCCCTTCAGCTGACATACAGACTACGCGGACTGATAACGTGAACAAAATATTAGTGATAGATCAAGAATCTGGAAGAGTGATCGCTTGCGGTTCAGTGGCGCAGGGTTCGTGTTCCAAGTACAAGCTTGGAGACCTGTCTGCGAAGCCTGAGTTCGTTCCTGTTAGTGTGGCAGCGAATGACGCTGATGCGTCGACCTACGCTTTCATCGGGCCTGAAAGGTATAATTCATGGGACCGATCTAATGTGCTGTATGTGGGTACTACATTCACAAACAATGGAGAGTACAGACATGATGTTCCTGCGATCTCTAGCCGCGACCTGATGACTCTCGACACTGCACAATTAACTTTTAACAAACAAAGTTCAATACAAATAGATGTTAAATACAGAGATAACTTCCTAGTGCAGTATGTGTATGGCTTTAATGCTAGTGACTATGCATATTTTTTGATAATCCAGAAGCATTCCCACCTCGCTGGTAATGAGGAACTGGGGTATGTGTCCCGCCTTGCTCGCACATGTGTTAATGATGACAACTATAACAGCTACACTGAAGTGACGCTGGAGTGCCATGTTCGAGAAGAAACTGTTAGTGGTAAGAGTGAAGTGGTCAATTATAATTTAGTTCAAGATGCTAAGATTGCGAAGGCTGGTGCAAACCTAGCTGCCCAGCTGGGTATTGAGACAGGAGATCCTGTTCTTATAGCTATTTTTAGTCCATCAAAAAGTATTTCAAATGAACCTATGGCTAAGTCAGCTATTTGTGTATTTTCTTTGCAAGAAATAGAAATTAAGTTTAATGAAAATGTTCACATGTGTTTTAATGGCAGCACTAAAGCACGCAACATGGGCTACATATCAGGCATGATATCCGATGGAAAATGTCCCAGTGTTGGTTCAACAGGAAATATTCTTAACTTTTGTGAGGTAGGTCTTAAAATTAGTGGACTATATCCTATAAAAACAATGTCTGTTATTAACTGGAATGATACTTTGATTACTTCTGTCACTATGTCTGTAACTGGTTTACATACTGTAGCATTTCTAGGCACTAACAATGGAATTCTGAAGAAAGTCTTGATTGATGCTGATAAAGCATTAGAGTATTCTAGTGAAGCAATTTTACCTGGTCAGCGAATTCTACCAGATACAACATTATCACCATATCAAAAAACACTGTATGTTTTGGCAAGAAATTCAATAGTGCAGATACCAACTGAAAGATGTGCAGAACATGGAAATTGTTCCTCTTGTCTGGAATCAAATGATCCCCACTGTGGATGGTGTTCTTTGGAAAAACGCTGCACAGTTCAAAATATGTGTCAAAAAGGAACACAAAGTGCACCAAGATGGTTATCTCAATACATTGGCCAGCAGTGCATTGACTTTGAACAGATTCAACCGGACAGAATATCGATGAATGAAGTTACAACAGTGCAACTTATAATTAGAACTTTACCAGAACTGCCTTTTGAAGCAAAATACAAGTGTGTGTTTGGAAATGCCCCTGCCATAGATGCTGCTGTAACATCAAATGGCCTAGCTTGCCCTACACCAGATGTCAAGCATAGACCTAAAATACCGCAAAGTCAAGATCATGTGTATGTTTCACTTTCTGTTCACTCATCAGAAACAAATAAAGATTTTGTTTCCAGAAACTTTGCTTTCTATGACTGTTCTAAACATACAACATGTCATTCTTGTATATTGAGCGAATGGGCTTGTAATTGGTGCATATATGACAACAGGTGCACCCATGATACCTCTGTTTGTCAAAGAACCATAATAAGTGCTGAAAATAATCCAACTAAACTGCTAAATCATGGTATTGGGCATTGTCCTAGAATAAGACAATACAAGAAACCAATTTTACTACCAAATAATGTGCCTAAAGAATTGGAACTTGAAGTTGAAAATCTACCTCATTTACAACCAGGGCACACTGGATTTCAGTGTATAGTGAGTATTGAGCTAGCCAACATGATACTCCCTGCTAGGGTTGAATCTAATCACTATATTGTGTGTGACAAAACAACCTATTCATATGAAGAAGATGTGGGAGAATACAATGTGAGTGTTAAGATTGTCTGGAATCATAAACATTACATAGACACAATCAACATCACATTGTACAAATGTGAAATTCTTGGATCACATAGAGAACATGCTGATTGTTCTCTGTGTATAACTCGAAACTCTATCTACAAATGCACCTGGTGTGGCAACTCTTGTTCATATAGTGAAACATGCTTAGAAAATCCAGTAACTGAGTGTCCAAAACCTAGAATTGATATGATCAAACCTCTAAGTGGACCAATAGAAGGAGGCACCATAGTAACAATTGAAGGCAGTAACCTTGGTTTAAGAGTTGAAGAAGTGTCTGGTAAAGTTCGAATTGGAGATGTTCTCTGTGAAATAGTAGACTTTGAAGTTTCAGTAAGCATTACATGTCGCACAGGACCCTCCAATGGCTCTGCTGTAGCACCTGTTATTGTGGAAAATGATTCTGGCCATACAGAATCATCTGTTTTGTTCAGTTATAAAAACATAAATCTTCAAGGCCTCTACCCAACACTAGGACCAGTTGCAGGTGGCACCCAGTTAGCTATAGGGGGGCATCATTTAAACATTGGTTCATCTATATCTGCTTTCCTGGATGAACTGCCATGTTCTGTCAATACTACACAGACCTCAAACAGCAGATTAATATGCATTACTCCAAAGGCAAATGCACCCAGAGTGATCCACACATTGACAGTGGGAATAGATAATGCTAATCGAACTTTATATGGAGATTTGTTTAATTATACAGCAGACCCAACTATTATGGAAATAAAACCATTGAAAAGTTTTGTATCTGGAGGCAGAATGATAACAGTTCATGGAACAAACTTGCACACAATTCAGAAACCTCTTATGAAATTGTATTTTGCCAATGAAGTGCTACCTGTGAACCATTCAGCTTGTACTGTGCTCAATGAACATCAGATGGAATGTCCCAGTCCTGCAGTAAATAAAAAATATTTCGACATTTTGCAAGCAACAAAAACTCAGACTAGTACTCCACAAATAGCAATGAAAGTCGGTTTTGTTTTGGACAATGTAGAAACAATGCATGAAAAACACTTTAATCCCCCACGAACTCATATGGTGTTTGTTGAAGATCCTCATGTGTATCAGTTCCCTAATAAGGGCATAAAATCTTACAAAGGAGATCCATTGGTAATAGAGGGTGAAAATTTAATAAGGGCAAGTGATGAAACAGATGTTATCGTTACAATTGGAACAGAACCTTGTAATGTTACGAGCCTAACAATGCAACAACTTTTATGCACGCCTCCTGAAGTACAACCAGCTAATACTGATGAAAATGGTTTACAGATAGCAGAAATTAATTTGCCTTTGGTGGTTGTTAAGGTTGGGAAAAACTTGCGATTCCCTATTGGCTATCTTCATTACGAATTACTGAGAAACTACAATTTTCCGCCGGAAGTTATCGCAGGAATCGCTGGAGGCACTTTCTTTCTAGTGCTTATATTCATGATTGTATTAGTGATGTACAGACGGCGTAGTACAAAAGCGGAAAGAGAATATAAAAGAATACAAATTCAGATGGATACTTTAGAGAGCAATGTTAGATTAGAATGTAAACTGGCTTTTGCTGAGTTGCAAACTGATATGTCTGATTTGGCAGCCGATTTGGAACATTCAGGTATACCGACGCTGGATCACGTAAACTATGTCATGAAGGTATTCTTCCCAGGAGTATCAGACCACCCTATATTGAATGTCCAACGTCAATTATTTATAAACGCTCCGAGAACCAATTACGATGCAGCTATGATTCAATTTGAGCAGCTTTTGAATAATAAATGTTTCCTTTTGTCATTTATAGACACATTAGAGTCACAAAAATCATTTAACATTCGAGACAAAGTAAATGTGGCTTCTTTGTTGATGATAATACTCATGGGGAAAATGGAATACGCAACAGATATTTTAAAATCTCTTTTGTTACGGCTTATTGATAAATCTATTTGCAATAAACATCCTCAACTAATGCTTAGAAGAACTGAAAGTGTTGTTGAAAAAATGTTAACTAATTGGATGGCGTTGTGTATGTATTATTATCTCAAAGATTATGCAGGTTCTTCACTGTTTTTGCTCTTCAAAGCAATAAAACATCAAATCGAAAAAGGAGTTGTTGATGCAATAACTCACGAAGCTCGATATTCTTTATCGGAAGAGAAGCTTTTAAAAGAACAGATTGACCACCAGACCATAACACTGCATATAGTCCAAGATGATTTTGATGAAAAACTTCAATGTAAAGTTTTAGATTGTGATAGTATTTCACAAGTAAAAGCTAAGATATTAGATGCACTTTTTAAAAATACCCCGTTCTCTATGAGACCATCCGTCCATGAAGTTGATTTAGAATGGCGACACGGAAGGGGAGGACATGTTACGCTTCAAGATGAAGATGTTACCACGAAGACGATAAATGGCTGGCGTAAATTGAATACGTTAGCTCATTACGGTGTCAAAGAATCCGCCGTCATGTCCTTGATATCCCGCCAGAACGACAGTTTTAACACTCCGTATAAAATACCCTGCAAGAATTGCACAGGAATATACTGTTCAAATTCCCACATAAGAGTATATAACAGTGACATCACAGACCAAAATGTACATTACTATCACTTGGTGAAACCTATAGAGTACCAGCATATTATCAACAAGTCGTCAGAACATAGTCACAAAGCTATTCCAGAGATATTCCTCACAAGGCTCTTGTCTACGAAAGGCACAGTCCACAAGTTCGTTGATGACTTCTTCAGCACTATACTTACTGTCAACGATGTTTTGCCACCAGCAGTCAAGTGGCTGTTTGATCTCTTTGATGACGCAGCACGGACACATGGTATCATGAATCCTGAAGTAGTCCATGCTTGGAAGTCCAATAGTTTACCTCTTAGATTTTGGGTGAATCTCATAAAAAATCCAGATTTTATATTTGATATAAATAAAACGGCGACTGTTGACTCTTCGTTATCAGTTATCGCTCAAACTTTTATGGATGCTTGTTCATTAACAGAACATCGATTATGTAAAGATTCTCCTTCTAATAAATTACTTTTTGCTAAAGACTTGCCTACGTATAGGGAAATGGTTATAAGATTTTATCAATCTGTATCTCAATTACCTCAAGTAACAGACCAAGAGCTAAGTACTTCTATGCAGCAACTCTCGGTGGAACAGTTGAATGAGTTCGACACTCTGTCTGCCTTAAAAGAGTTGTATATCTATGTCAGTAAATATAGAGAGCAAATTATATTAGGACTAGAAAACAAAATGCACTTAGCTCATAAATTAGATAATATAGCATGCACTATGGAAGGAGATCCTACATCTATATGCTGACTATATGACACCAGTCACGATTTGATTGCATTTACGTAATTTATTTATATACTTAATACCTACTTTGTAAAAAGAAGCTTTAATTTATTCTGAAAATACTCAGATCTAATAAAACTGATATTGTAAAAAGACTGTAAAATATCAGTTTCATAACTCTAGTTAGAAAGTAAAACTATTTTTTTCAATGAATCATGATGAAATACTTAATAGCTATGGACTTATTTTTGTCGAAGTACCTATTTAATAAGTATTATATCTTTTGTAAGTATTAAGTGAAATTATTGTAATTATATTGGCATTTTTTACTCAGCATTACGTTATGGGACTATTTGAACAAATTTTATTTTTATTTTCTCTTATAGAAATTGAAGAGCCAGTAAATCTATGTCAAAAAAAAAATAATTAATGTATATTATTAATTCCTTACCGACGACACCTTTGTTTGCAGTACGCCTCGCTGGTTCAAAATGTACCCAGCTCTGGCGCTAATGATTTGTATCTCAGATTATAAAGTATGAAGAGTAGTAATATTAACTATCGCCATCGCTCTATCTGGTAGCTAACATGTTGTGTTTGCCCGGAGAAGTTTTATAGGCGTTCATGCCAATTTAGGATCAAAATATAGGTAATTAAAATTTATGTTAACTATATATTCACAGGCAAGTATACCACTGAACCTTTATAAAAAAACTATTTTTCTCAAAATTTATTAAATCAGTGTCCAAAAACAGTAGGTTAGAGCGGATTCGTATTTGGAGAACACACTGAATTAAAATGGCATATAAACGGGCGAAATCAAGGGAACATTCCATTAGTTTTAATAATAATTGTATACATTAAAGTAACTTGTAATTTGAAACCACTGGATTAGATATCTTATCGGTTTTCCAAATAATATGGTTGAATGAACGCCTACAAGCTTTCGAGACCAAAAAAACATGTTGGTAACACCAAATACAGCGATAAGAATGGTTTATATTAATTACCTAATTTTTACTCTAACAATTGAGATAAAAAACGTTTCCGTCGAATCTCGGGTTTTTTTTTATGGAACCTGAATCGTCTCTTTTATTGTAGAAGTTCGAATGGTCCCATATAAGTAAATTTGGAATATTTGTAATGCATTTAATCTCCCAGTGGCCATGCTATTTTTATAATTTTAATGTAAAGCAAATTGCTCTCTTTTAGGAACGACAAATATGATTTTATGAGAATGATAATATAAATCTGGCACTGAAATTATTTTCTAATGTAAATGTTCTTATTTGTATTTATATCTAAATTACTTAACTATTGATGTTTACGTTAAGATGTATGTGTAAAGAGAAATAAGAATTAATTAAGGAAAATGTTGTGATATTTGTATTTGGAATATTGATAGTATTAATTTATCATGTTAAATACTCTAATTTATTCAGCAACTGATTGATATTTTTTTTACTTTGGAAAAATTAAAAAAAATCAAGGCTCATTGTCTTGCCACAGTTAACATGACAGTTACAGAAAGTAACATAAATAGCCCTTCTATTTGTGTTACTTTCTGTAAAGCAAAAAAACTCCATTCTCATTGTTTTTTCATTATTTCGTGATCTCATTATGTTTTTGCTCAACTGTTTTATATATTGTCAATTTGTATAAAGAAACCCCAGTTTGCTCTTTTCTTATGAATCTCGAATGTATTGTAAAAAAAATTGGCAGAAAATGTCGTAATAATATTCCATTTACAAAATATGTTTAAAAATAGAATTAGTTAGATATAATAACTTGCTAGAATTTAAGACAGCATAAATTCACCCGTCTTTGAAATTTTATATTATTGACTTAGAAATATACTTATTTATCAATCCTTTTGTAATGAATAATTTCAATATGAATGGGATAAAACAAAATAACGGAGTATTATTCATGTTAACGTTTATTACATGTATATAAATAAAACACAGAGCTTTAGGCAATTCAGACATACACCAAGTCATAAATTAGGTACATAGTTCTTATTGATTAAAGAATATGTACTGTCAGCGAAATAAAATTACATTAATTTATTAATTACATTGGTGTGATCCTATTTTTTTAAACTTTTGTACTGTTTAATCTCGACATATTCATAGTTAGCTAAATTGACAATAATTACTTATATAGTAATTCTATTATTTGAATCTATCACATTGAAAGCTATTACTATGCTTTTAGTCATTTATATTGCATTAAATTGTCGTATCACTTCATAATGCAAAATACGCTTCGTGATTTAAAAAAGGAAAGAAGTGTTATTTAGAAACAATAATATTATGAACGGAGGACTAACCTCCTGATTAAAGAGCTGAAAATGCAGTTAGCGAAAATGATCACTTACAAAAATATATTGACATTTAACAAGTAGGTATACTTGCACCTTCCATATCACGTTATGCCTACTAAATCTCTACTCGCTTTGGATATTAAATACATCGAATACAGACGGATTATCCTACAATTTCTCACAATCGTTTTCCAACTGTCGTTACTAAACACTCATTATAACACGTTTAGATCAGTGGAATTACTTAGAAGTTAAATCTAAAGTTTATAAATGCTCGTTTTTACTCCAATTCACCAATTATTTTTATGAAACTTAAACGCGGGGATTTTTCTTCGCGTAAAGCTGATGAAACTGCAGAAATAATAATGACATAACCACATGCTAAAATTAGCACCCGTTTGCCCGTAGCAATTTAATTTAATTACAGAGTATCTATATCGTCCCCGTAGAGCGAAAAGTCATTTAAGTCGAAAAATCGTGTTTTGAGATAATGAGAGTTAAAGTTTTTGAAAATAAAAATCGTTATAACGTTGGCTTACCTTTACAAACCTTTATGTTTTTAGCTTTAATTTGAAGGAAATAAAATAAAATTTTAATTATAAGAGCTAAAACACGTGAAAAGCATTTCGTAAAACAAAAGCAGGGGCAGCTACAAAAATGATGGTTAGACAGATATTTAGAAAAGAAAATGTTGATTTTAGTGACATTGATAAGTCATTTTGGCCATTTTTCGACTTAGTGACTTTTCGCTCTACGGGGACGATATGATCTCTCTGGCGGAATAGCGAAAAGTATCTAACTGTCTGGGGCAAATCAATTCGTTTTTCTTCATACAAGGAATTTAGGTGAGATAATCACCATTGGAGAATATTCTGTGCAAGAACTTTAACAAACATAATAATATTATAGATTATTATCAGCATTTTCAGTAAGTTTCTTTCAATGTTTTAAAGTTTCACTAGGCCTTAGAATCGGACTTCGAAAGCTTAACACCACTAACGCATAGCTTTACAAACACTATAACATCGAAATACCAGGCAGTCATATGGCTAAACATCAAAGGTGCTCGCAGCACACACTTGCGCGTACGCAACAATCCAATTGGTCGTAAGTATAATATATAAAGAGATTGTTCTCATCTCATGTTTTTGCTACACCGTGCTATCAAACTTGCTTCTTCGTGTTAGCATGCAGTACATAGATTCTTATAATAGAAATGGGTTTCTAATTTACTGTACATAATATAAAAAGCCTCGTCTAACCTGACCTTTTGTCAGGATTTTGACCCCTTCGACTTATGAACATTACTTTGGACGGAAGTTAAGTTAGCCCTGAATAAAGCTCACAAAACATCGCTTAGCGACCAATTCCATAACTTTAAAAATTGTTATCATAGGAACAGTACAAACTTCATTACAATTTACAATGTATAAGTTTAAAAACCCATTTCCAGTCATAGACTTGCAAAAAAACAACTGAACAATATCTCTTTCACAATATAAATTCATATTAACAAATGCCATAATATTGCAGTATTGTGGTGTTAGTTATAAAGCTAAATATTTTATTTTCTACCAGCTACTAATCTTATTGCAATTAGATATTATAATAACAGGAATCATAGGTATCTTCTGAAATTGACAGTTCACTGCATTATGTATAATTTTGTGCTGAATTCCATCTACTAATAGGAACATTAAAGGAATTCAATGCACGGGAATGATATCAATGAAATGTATTTTAATACTTTGTTTAATCTATCAGTAATTATTAACTTGACATTCAACTATTAATTGTGCAAATCTGTATTTGTACTATTTATACAACATTATTTTTAGTGGATGCGAAACACGAATATAGTTTGTTCAGAATAAGTAGGTAACTGAATCGATTCAAATATTTTTTACACCATGTTATATTTTGTCCCAAAAATATTTAAAAAAGGTTACAAGTTGGACACCGAGCGACACTAAGTACCTATCCGCAATCATACGCGCACAACACGTCACGGCAGGTCATAGCGACAGTAAGCGTGGGCGCACAGCGGGGCGGGGGTAAAACAACCCCTTGAGTGGCCCGGATGCTACAGATGCGCGTTTGTTACGCTCGGTACATAACGGGATCGCGAGCGTGTGGCCACCGTGGGCCTTACAGTTGTGTTTCGGTTGATCGTGTACCTATAGTAAGTAAAAAGTATTGTGTAACCATGTCTTCCTCATACATAAACGTCCAGTACACAGAAATGGTACGTACACTAGCGGTTAGTGGTGATAACGTATCCCTGGCAGTGCGGCGGCGGTACAAGGAGCAATTCGGCATCAGAGTATCGTGGAACACAATGCTTTCCGCCACACAAAGATCTAGTGGCTACAGTACCTTTCGGCCTCCGGCCTCCGACAGCCTGTTATGGTTAAGTTATGGGATATTTAAGACTTTTCATCCACTTTGAACTTTAAGTGGTTGGCATAAGGTGCAACAAATCGCATTGACTACATTTACGAATAAAGTACATAATAATACTAGACACGTGTTTCGGGTTTCGCATAAACTAAAACTAATGTTGTATATTAAATATCAACAAAATATTTAACAAACAGAATTATTATGAAATTACTATTCAATAAATATCTAAACTTCTGTACTCGTAAGTTTATAAATGATTCTCACTCGTAGTGTCAAATAACAACGTTACATAAAATAATACATAACATACCAGATTTAACCGGGACTAGAACCCAGGGTCGTTAAACAGTAGTGGCTGTTTGCACGACCGTCATAACCACACAAGTGCACATCAATTAAAATGCAATGGTACATACTCGTAAATAGTCGGCTATAATATAAATATTACTATGTCAAAAAATAACGAAATGCCCGTGTCCTCTGCGTGCATTCTAATAAAATTAGCGAAATTAGGCGTGGCGTAGATCGTACAACGCAACGGTTCAAAAATGTGGCAGGCAGTATTATTAAGGGGCCGTGCACGAAATCGACTGATTCTGATCAATTTTGTTCATTGTTTGCGAAAAAGGGAAAAAGAATTTAAACAAAATATTTGTGATTTGAAAAGGCGAGTTCTTTGTTTTGCATGTGACTGTAAGAGATTTTTCTAATAAATTAAGTATTCTTGGAAAATCACTAATATTCCCAACAAGTTTTCCGAAAAATTACACGAGACTGACGTTTGATCAAATGATCATCTTTTTGCAAGAACTACTTTTGATTTTGAACATTAAAAATATTGAACATTAAATATATTAAGGTCTCTCAGGCTGGATCACTTTATAATGTCTAAAAAGCCTATTTTTTTAAAGAAACCCAGTCAGTAATGTATTTTTTCGTATTGTTTAACATTTCAAGTAATTTAAAAATCACATATTAGTCTTCATCTATTCTTGAAATAAAATCAAATGTTATTCTATTATAATATAATATCTTCATTAATAAAACAAAGGCGAAAAAAAATATTTTTCTATAGAGCGCAAAACTGATGAAACGACCGACACCAAAACTGTACTTTTATAGTCACACAGATTTATGTTTCAATTATTTCAAGCTTTCTCATAAGTAATTAGGTAAGAAATTGACAAAAGAGGGATTTTTTCGGGCACGGAGCCTTAAAACACTGAATAGTACAGAAGGCGCACTCTGCAATTTAGGTATGAAGCTCGCGGGCTCGTCTTGTCGGGCCAATTCAGTGAGCGTAACGTAGTCGTAGTAAGATATAAGAGTTACGCGATAGAAAGAGAGGCAACTTTTAGGCATGTAGGCAATTATCGCTGTGCGACCTGAATCGCACTTTTATTATGTCGTAGCACGAGACGCTTCTTTTTTAAATGATTTTGCGGAGTGAATCTTCTGTACTATTCTGTGCCTTAATGCAAAAATGTTGTGTGCAGGTTACAACAGACCGCATTTTAATTCTTCAAGGACTTTCTAATTAACTACAATAGTTTTTGGTCCGCGCGCGGCCCGTCCGCGGTCATACAGGCCGCATGTTGACACTTATTTCGATTATAAAAATACTGATAAAAAGTTTAAACGACACTATCTTGTATTAAAATATTCTCAACTACTACATCAATTTACGCCACACCTGATCGAGTCAACTAGTCACAACATAAAACAACATTAATACACATACATTTTGACCAAGAGCCTGGAAAACATTTATAACGAGTTGACAACAAATATTTATAAAAAGCATGTGCTGTTTATAATAAATTGCATCTTAGGTCCTGCCTAATATCTTACTTAGGGCATAACAGGAACGACGCGTTCCCATACTAGGCTTTGGTAAATACGGTCTTGCCTTCTATATCAATATAGCAACTATTTATTACAACGTATAAAAACGTGGTGGAGAATCGTTACCTCCAAAAGATGTAGGTACTTACAAAACAATTTAAGTACTTTATAAAAAACTTTACTGCTGATGTAATGGACTGCAGCATTTTATAATAGTTTTTCTAATAATAAATATTAGACAATATAAGTATACCAAAGTGCTCTACGAGCTAGTTAATGTAATAATTTCTAGTATGCTTTCATGGGTGATTTTTCAAATGGATCACGATAGACTATGGTGGCTGATTTGATGAGATCGGGCTCCTCCTCAGAGGGAAAGCACTCTGCGGAGGCGTCGACGTCTTTGTGCGAGCACTTGTTGTGCGCCATGAGCAGGCCTCCAGCTAACCCGACCAGCGCGCGGTCCAGCCAGTTCACCGGGTTAGCGTACACCAAGCCTCCTTCGTAGAAACCTAAATGACCGCCGTGTGCCAATTCGAGATACATCGCCTTATCGTGCGAGCCTGTAATGATAAAAAATAATATTTTCTAAACACTGCGGTAAATTCAATATGACGTTCAAATTATAGGAGATAACCTCAGTCTGATGCATAAACATTTTTTTTTTCAAGTTGCCTTTATCACCTTATCTGCCACGCCAGTTGATCATGCAAATATTACACAAGGGTTTTTTAAATTATTACCTAACTATCGTGGTTTCGCTGAAACCACTCTTGGTTTATTTTAGTTTATAGCTACTGGTTGAGAATTCAAAGCAAGTAACAATAAGACTTACGAACATCTTCTAATCTACATCATTTAAACGCTAACTAAAAATTACCTAAAACGATAGTTCTGATGAAACTAACCTTGAAAATCCGAATTTAGTAAACTTAAGACATGTATAAATAAATATAATGGAGATTTTCAATCAAGTTCGACTGGTTTTGTTCACATGCAGGTACAATGATAATGACCTCATTTATGGTGCGCAATGTTTTGAATAACATTCGTTTACATTTAAATTATGCAGAAAACATTCGGAAAAAGCCCACAATTTAGGAGGTTTAAAATGGTAAGTAAATTACGATAGCCTATATAATGGACGTGTCACATTTCACACGCAGACGACAGGTAAATAACGTCAATGAATTATCGAAATACCGGTGACGCGTACATTACAAAATATTGCCACGATGTTTGTGTTGAACATTCCTCTTAAATAAATAACTATAAAACGATACACCTAATGGATAGATTGTTCAATTAAAATAATGGCCGATAATGTTTCCTTTACGGTATACAGAAGTCTGAAAACTCCTAGCAACAGGTCTGACCTTGAAATACCTGTATACCAACTTGTTGGCTATATAAAGTCATGACGAAAAAAAAAAGACATTTAGACACACAATTTGTAGACAAAACCAAACACAGTTCACTGAATTATTGAATTGGAAAGGATTCGATATTATACCGAGAATTGCGGGTTATTTTAGCGTGAATGTTGATGGCTATAGAAGTAGGGGAATCTCAAAGAATCGATGGACGGATTATGTGAAAGATGATTTAAAAAAATATAATTATGTGGTCAAAGCTGATATAAAAGAAAAGGCATGCTACGTCCCGACACCGCAAATAATTTGGGATAAGGGCAGATGAAGCCAAAGGTGACTTGAGAAAAATCCAAGTGTGAAAAGCACTACTTACTGACAAATTCTCTGACGATGGGTAATAATGGTTCGGGTACTATGGGGTCGTCGCGAGCGTTAATGAATATCATCGGGGTTTTTATATTCTTGAGGTAGAATGCCGACGAACTCCATTTGTAGAGGTCTGCCACTGATTCGAAGCCGTACACCCTCCTGAAAAAACATAATAAAATTGTATTTAGACTCGCGGTTGGTTACACGAATATCATTTTTGCCATTAGCGCATGTTTACTCATATGAACGTCTGTTGATTTTCCAAATATTGTTCGCAATGAGCTGAGTTATCACACATTTTGTAGGATAGATTGAGGTGGAGTACTGCTACATTCCATCGGATTTTCTAAAGCCTGTCTAGATATGCTGGGGTCCCCTAACGTGTGGTCAGTAGAAGTCTGTCATATCCCTACGCCTTTGAATAGAAACCGAACTCATCAGCATTTTCACAAAATAAAATAAATATTGCGGTGCCTGGCAACGTTAACTTTGACTATTTCTACTGGTTGGAGATCCACTAAGCGGTTATCGGCAATGATCCGTCTTACGAGTAGGTCACTCATAAAAGTGCGTTGACACGGCTTAAGTTTAAAACCACAACAAATATTGCAGATGGCGTGATCGGTCAAAGATCACAAGCACGATAAAATGGCGTAGGAGCACCAAAATTAGCTACCTATTTACCCCAATTGACTGTTACAATATGTACAAAGAACAAACACACGTTTACCGATGTATGGAAGTTATACAAAAGGTTATTTGTTAAATATGCATCAAAAGATTGTTAGGTACCTACCATTTATGTGAGTACTCGTACTCTACCGAAATGACTGACCCACAATGGCAGGTGATTGAAGTCTGCGGGAGAGGGAGGAAATTTTGCCCAGCAGTGGGACATTACAGCTAGTTATTATATTAGACTAGCTGATGCCCGCGACTTCGCCCGCGTGGATGTCGGTTATTATATACTAAATCGAGAACTCCTCCCGAACCTAATCGAGAACCACTCTATCCATTGGTGAAAACAGGATGAAAATCGGTGCAGTAGTTTTTGAGTGTATCGCGTACAGGACGACAGACAGACGCGGCGGAGGACTTTGTTTTATAATATGTAAGGATAGAGTAAGTAAATCCCTGGTTTCAGAAAAATCTGAAGGCAAACTTTAATCCATACTTAATTAATAATATAAATTCGAAAATAACTGTCTGTTACCTTTTCACCCCAAAAACACTGAACGGATTTCGACAAAATTTGGCAAGGAGATAGATGGCATCCTGGGGAAGGACATAGGCTACTTTTTATCGACATACCACGCGGGTCGAAGCTAGTTGTAGCGGCAACGTCATTACACAACCTGTGAAAATTTCAACTGTCTAACTCTTACGGTTCATGAGATACAGCCCGCTGACAGACGGACGGACAGACAGTGGAGGCTTAGAAATAGGACTCCCTTCGAGCACGGAACCCTAAAAACCGAGCCGTAGCCAATGGATGATGTTAAAATCTTTGATAAAAATCCTTTACGGTAGCTATTCAAATTCATAACAGCTCTACGGCGAAGAAGAAAGGAGGGTTATGATTTTGACCGGTATGTATGTATGTATGTATGTAAGTATGTTCATCTGTTCCCTCCTATCTTCTAAACCACTCATCACAAGTTGACAAATGAGGTATCGTTGGAAGCGTCTTGATCGTCCGCTGGTTACAGGCTATGTGACGTCACATTAAATTAAAAATAATCGTACCATGTTGGGTATCCAATGAAAGGGCTTAATAATGTAAAATGATTGTATATATATATATATATATTATAACCCGAAAAAAATTAAAGTAAGTAATAAAAACTAAAACCCAACTACGACTAAAAAGGTATAAGTAAACAAGACACCACAGACCGACAAATAAAAAATCCGGAGTCACACGTGTTAGGGCATATATCGAACAGATTACAGTTTTAGTTTTTATTACTTTAATTTTTTTACTCGACAGAAACTACGCAGCTAAGTATTCATTACGTAAAAGTAACACTTAAAGCATTCAGCATTGTGTAGGTATGAAGAGAAATGTCTAATACATTTTTGAGTGCAAGTATCATACTGCTAATGTGGGCCAGACTCACTTTCACTGTTATCAAATAAATGCTTCTTCATGGATGCTTCACACCAGAAATAGAAATTACTGTTGTTGCTTTTATTATGCATTTAGGCTAAGTGTGATATTATCTTTAAGTATTTTAGCCCTGCACACTTGAACCTATAGAGTTAAGGCCAGTTTTTGAACGTCGTAAGAGGCCCGTTTTGTTCACCGATTCTTCCATTGCAGTAATTTTATATTGGTTTATTCCGATTTAACAATAATCCGTTTGTTATACTAGCTGTAGGCGAAAGTTTGAGGTTATTTGGACATAATGATAAGTTGTGAACTGGATGCGGAAGAGATTCGTTAATTGAGAATGAGGATATCGCACAGATTTCCACAACGAGTAAAACCTGTAACTTGCCCAAGAATTTCTCCTGAAATTAAGTCTATAATAATAAAGAAATTTACATACAAGATACGCGCGAAAAACATAACCCTTCCTTGGCAGTCGGGTAAAAAGGATTAATTTATTTTATCAGCCTTACCTGGAATAGGCGTCGTCCAGATCGGGAAGTGTTCCCGCCGACACGATCATCTTCTCATCTAAAGTATATTTGTTCTTCATTTCAGGGTTCAGCAGCATTCTTTTGTGTCGCGTTATGATGTTGCGGTAGTTATCCGTCATTATGTACAGATAGAACCGACGGAAGTTCTGCCATTGCAGGAGGTACACCATAGTGCTAGAAGTAATAGGAATAAGGTTTATTATTGCTTGTTCAGAGATTTAATTTGCGGGTACAGCTGAGTGAAGCGCGGATGGTGGGCAAATTAATTGAACTTTCATTATATTTGGGAACTATTGTTTGAGAGCTCATTATGGTATCGGTCTCAACTCTCACACCAGTGAGAATTCTCAATGGGCTGCCCAGTAGCCTGAAAACGTACGAATAAATCTAAATCTGACGATATTTTAACTCTCCATTTATTTAGTTATCGAGGTGATGTGGGTCAGGTTAGGCGGATATTATTAATCATCTGCCTAGCCTTTTCCCAACCATGTTGGGGTCGGCTTCCAGTCTAACCGGATGCAGCTGAATACCAGTATTTTAAATGGAGCGACTGCCTATCTGACCTCCACAACCCAGTAACTGGTTAATACGATACCCCTTGGCAAGACTGGTTGTCAGACTTTCGGGCTTCTGACGACTGGTAACGACTGTCAAAGATCCACAAATGACAGCCGGGACCAACGGTTTAACGTGCTTTAAGAGGCACGGAGAAGTCTCGATATGTAAAGAGGTCACCCATCCACGGACCAACCCCGGCAAGCGTAGCAGATATTAGTAAATTACTGATATTCAGCATGAAAGTAAGTAGATAAATAAAACGTTAAACTGTTCCGACCCCAATTTGCTCTGCAGAGAGGTGTGTCAGTTATAATAAAGTGCTGATTTAAACTCATGCTTCTATGCTACACAATATTTAGGTCAAGACAAACAATTATTATGATAACGTCACCATTCGTGAACTGTTACTCTGCGAAACGAAAAAAAAAAAAGAAACATTGTCGAATAATTAAGTAACTACAACTTTTACGGTAGTAATTTCGCAACCAAGGTCCGTCTTTACTAGAAAAATCTTACGAAGGTTAGATATTGCAATAACCAGCCTAATATGTGGATTGAAAACCAACACTTCATTTCTACATTTTAGATAACAATATTGCAAAATTTCTAGTTTATAACTAGTCTCTCCAAATTTTTCCATGAGCGAAACCGCCATAATAGCTCATAGAAGGGCCTATGACTTCTACGATTCGTTACGTCAAAAAATAAACCAATCATAATATCATAATTATCCGAAATTATAAACCTCAAATGATCATTTTATATTCGAGTAATGTGGTTAATTAGTTGGTGTGCAGTCGACAAAGAGATTTAATGTGGCATTCGACAATGAAGATAACCTCGACCTCTCGCGGGACAAATTATATTAAAACTTGATTAAACAATTATTGAAGATTTAATTCAGTACTTACTCTATAGCGTTGTATCCCTGGCATATTGAAATCCCGCCAATTATATTGGCAGGTCTCTTCCTATCCTCTCCCAGGTACTTGGCAATTAGGTTGCCTCCAAGACTGAATCCGACTAGAATTAGTTTCGTGTTGGGGTACCTTTCCATAAGGTTCTCCACCATATAGTTGTAGTCATCCGTGTGTCCTGGAAACAAAGCCTTTATTACTAAAAGAAGACAAGTGTTCATTAGTTTTGTTATCAGTATTTGACTGACTGCATGGATGTCCTAGTTTACAAATAGTGGCGTGGATTAAGGTAATTAGAGCTAACGATCACTGTTTTGTTTTTTGGTGTTAATGAATGAGCGTCATTAATTTTTAATAATACGCATTGAGCTTCAAAACTATTTTCAGGAAAAGATGAAATCGTAAGTTCAATAAAAGCCTTTTATTCTTATTTATTTAAAACTAGCTGAGGCCCGCGTCTTCGCCCGCGTGAATGTCGGTTAATATACTAAAACCTGACGACACTTTTAGAGACTGAGAGTTTTAGAGCTAAAAATTACATAAAATTAAATGTTTTGTTAGTGATATTTGCCAAAGTTTTAGGCATTATTGAACTTTTAATTATTAACAAAGGTCTGCTACGGCGTCAACTATGATAATAACTTAAATTTCAGTACAGTCGCGCCGTAAATCATTTTTAAATTGGTTTCAAATGGTTTAAACTGGGATTTTCATTAAAAAACTAAAACTCTTAACTAATTCAAAAACTACTGAATTTCGGTAGAACATTTGGTGGCTTAATTTGTTGCATTTTAACCCTACTATGACGTCCTGCAAGGAATACGTCGAGTTACTAGTAACCCTGTATAGGTACCTTGTACATTAAATAGTAAAAATTTACAGCTATGGATTCTTATGTATACAGGGTGGTAGGGACATGGACGCGCAACCTATTAAGCTCATTTCAGACTAAGCTATAATATAATAGCATATAGATCATTGCACAACAATATCGCTAGCCATACATTTATTTAGATAGAACACGTTCACACTTTAAGCTAATTTCAGACTACGCTATAATATATAGCGTATAGCATAATATAGTTAGTAGCGTGTAGCACAAAAATATTGCTCGACATACATTTCCAATAATATAAATAGTATAGCAAAGACGAACGTGTTCTAAATAAATGTATAGCGAGCGATATTGTTGTGCTATGAACAATATGTTATTATATTATAGCGTAGTCTGAAATGAGCTTTACCATGGATTCAGTATAGCTTGTTCACTCTGAAATTGCGGGCCCCATTACCGCATTTTACGTACGCCGCGCCGTGTACGCATTGACAGGGTCGGTATTGCACTTTTCTAGGAAACAGCTGTTTTTTTAAAATAACTGACTATAATAATTTGGTGGCTGATGTAAATGACATGCACATAAAAGAAAGCAAAAGCAACCTTCGTAAATTATCCTATCCTACTAATATTATAAATGTGAAAGTTTGTGTGTTTGTGTGTTTGGATCATCATCTGCCTAGCCTTTTCCCAATTATGTTGGGGTCGGCTTCCAGTCTAACCGGATGCAGCTGAATACCAGTATTTTACATGGAGCGACTGCCTATCTGACCTCCACAACCCAGTAAATAAGTAATAGTTTGTTACTCAATCACGCAAAAACGGCTGAATGGATTTGGATGAAATTTGGCAAACAGATAGTTTATGACCTGGATTAACACATAGGATACTTTTTATCTCGATATTCCCACGGGATCGAGACTTACGCGGGCGAAACCGCGGGGCGCAGCTAGTATAATAATAAAATTATTAATTAACTGAAAAACAAAATTGTGTACCAGAATCCCCATTCGAACATTCGCGATTAACACAAACCATTAGCTTCTTTAACATTCACCGTATCGTACTAAAACAAATGAACTTGACCATTTTGAAGGCCATCACCAATATGGCCAATGTATTTATTTCAAGTCAGATAATTATGCTGTAGGTACCGAACCTTATTTCGTATGCAAATCGAGTTACATTGCAAGCAATGGAATATAATCGCTACGAGATTTTGAACTTGAAGACAGATTTTATACCAAAGTTTATGAAATATGGTTGAGGATTCAGGACTATTTAAAAATTGCCTATCAGTAGTTTTAAATACATAGGCAATTCTTATCAAACAACATTGTGATTCAATAAGGATAATTCTGAGGCATATCAAAATAATTTTACCTACTGTACTTATATAATTTTATTCTTCATTATCAAACCATTGAAGCATGCCTTTCGTTAATAAGTAGGATGAAGATAAGCAAAGTACTGACTACGTCATTATTAGTATTTTTCAGTATAAAACTAAAACCCAACTACGACTAAAAAGGTATAAACAAGACACCACAGACTGACAAATTAAAAATCCGGAGTCACACGGGCATAAATCGAACAGATTACGTAGTTGGGTTTTAGTTTTTATTACTTTTTTTCTTTTAATTCTTTTGTGTTTCAAATATATATATATATATATATATATATATTTGAAATGTGCTAATTAAGCCCTTTCATTTGATACCCAACATGGTACGAATAAACTTTTTTTTTTAAATCCTAACTTTATGTCCTCTAGAGTGCGCCATTTTTAATTAATTTAAATTTAATGTGACGTCACATAGCCTATAACCAGCGGACGATCAAGACGCTTCCAACGATACTTCATTTGTCAAATTATGATGAGAAGTTTAGAAGATATGAAGGAACACATGAACATACATAAATACCGCTCAAAATCATAACCTAAAAAGTATCTATCGAGCGGTGAAATTGCAAGACATTGGAAAATAATGTTGTTCAAAATAAAGTGTTTTTAAAACTGTACTTAGGTACTGTTTTTTAGGAAGGTAAGTAGGTACCTACTACCTACACGACCAGTATGAATAATGTAAGTACTTTCAAATACATAATGCCACCTTGAAAATGATGTTTTATTGATCGAAGCTGAATTAAATGCTCCTTGCAGTGTTTCTCACGGTTCAATATAAAATGTCTGCGAAAATTGTGGGAAATGGCAAGTGTTTTATTTTTATATTATTACCTACAGGTAGGACGTAAGGCATAGTCTAATGAAGCATCTAGAACCCATGATTTATCGACGGTAGTTTCTCAGAAAGTAACAATTTTCCTTTGACGCTAATGCCTTTTTCCGTTCATATAACACGGAATGTTTTATGTGAAAGTCATTGACGTAGTATGCCGTTTTCCCTTAAAATGGAAGTACTTATGGTTACGTTGCATTACGTACGCTAAGTATTAAGAAGTAGGTGACAAATCATATACATTATTTTATTATATTGGAAATAAAGGGGTTTCCCTCTCAACTGTATGGTAGCAACAAAGTAAAAGACAGAGTAAATTAATTCATATTAATTCTACTTATGATATAATATCTTAGTAACTCACTAAATGTGCCAAACAACTTATTTGTATCTATGTAAGTGCAACGTAATATAATAGTGGACGGCAATGACCTCGGCGTGAAAGTCGCTACATTACATAGGTAGGTACCTAAGTAGATGTAGAATGCAGATAGTATTGTAGATATTAAGCTGTAGACCAACACTGAATGTACATAATGGCAGCGGTGAAACTAATAATCAACATTTTTACAATATATGGGGAGGGTCAGGCAAAGCTAATTACAGATGACGCCACCCTCGCTGGTAACTATCAGCAGTCTGTCTGATAAATGTTTTCAAAGTCTTACTAGTATAAGCGCTCTCGCCATGAAAATTGGCCAGTCTAAAGTGAGAATTGTAAAAAGGCTATGGACTATATAGCCTTTTTACCTTTGGCGTAAGGCTTTAACTCACAGTTTTCTCACAGCAGGAAAACGGTATACGCCTTTATTATTACAATGTCGTGCACACCGGCATTATGTTGAATAATTAAATGATAATTACTTTAAAAATTCTCGTGAAACAAATGTTAGGTGTTTGACAGATACCTAAGCAACACCAGGGACGGTAAGACACCTAGCGGAACATAAGCACCAGCACGCTTATCATGACCGCTATAAACGCTATAATAAACGGGTTTTGTCTACTGAAGAATAGACAAAGTGACAGATAAACAATCACAATCTGTTATGTTGTCTATTCTTCCGCGCGCGCAGTTGTAACCTAACGTCCGCGTCACTTGATAACGTTAGGTTACAAAATACAGCTTTTCCCGATGCAGAGACGTTAATCGTTGAGAAGTTCTCTTAGTACTTCACATCAGCTCCACTTCACCGTATACATTGTGACTTTGTGACGATCTAAGTTGTGTGTGATGTAACGAACCCCCTCCTTTTTTGAAGTCGGTAAAAAGTAAAACCCTCGAGTCTTTTGACCAAGTTTCTCGATTTCTTCTAAATAAATAAATCAACATTTATTTCAGAATCACTTCCATATTTGTTAGTAACAATGTAAACTTATGAAACTAGTTCTGTTTACGAACCAACAAGCATGTAGGTAGGTTCTCAGCGATTAAATTTTTCCATTCAACAATATATATTACGATAGCTGTATGGCGGATTGTCCATTACCTCGGTACATGGAACACGTGTAAGGACTTTATACATACTTAGATCCGTATATAATGGATCAATACAAACAATGTACAATCGTTAATTAACAAAGTAATTAGAACGGTTCTCCTCAAGCATATCCATGCGTTTGTGCATCGCCGTCAACGCCTTTACTTACCATATATTTAAATTATCCTAGCTCTTTATATGATTTAAACCTTTTTTTAACCACCTCTTACTTATTATTTCGTGTTTGTTTGTGTGATCGCGTTGTTCTTCTAATCTACGCAACGGCTATTGTTGCGCTTTTCACCATCATTTTGGGAATTTATTCCGGAAGGTTATATGTAAAAACATTATTACCTATTAAACTAAATCAATAAAAAAAATCTCGATGTTTTGTCAAGTCGTAAAAACCGTGCGAAGCAGGCGTGTGTCGGATAACCATCGATAATCATAGAAATATAGCAAGTTTTACATAAAAGTTTCAAGGGCCATAAATCAGATTCAATTTCGCAGAAAGTATGCATTTGTATTGCAATCAAACGTGAGTGAGTGTTTATTACGCTGCGTTTACTTTGAGTATTTCTTTGTTTATGTTTACTGAATATCTATTATGTTATACATCGTGCTATAGATTGCATCAATGCAAGGACCGTAGCCCGATTAAGCGTATTATAAATATAAACAAATGGAAAATTAAGATAGAAGAAAGAGAAGTAGTAGTGACCTGTAGCGTGTGCTTTCTTTAGCCTGAATAATTCGTAGTCATAGAGATATAATTATAGTATAGAGTGCGCGCAACAAACTATGAACAGTAGACACGGGTTTGAACAAAACGACGTTCCTCACCACACCCACTTGTCAGTTCGAGATTCATTCATTTGTATGTCACAGTGAAGCGGTACAAAATGTTATTTTGAGGTGTTGGACCATTCAATCATTTTGTATGGGACATTTGAAGTGCCTCTTGTATGTCCTACCCAACACTAATCTATAGCTCACTTGTCTACGATGCGCACTAAGCGATTTGTGCAATACGCGCACTCTATGTAATATTGTATCTCTATGTTCGTAGTGTAAATACGTTCCGTTTTATTTACTTTAGACCCCTTCTGTCACTGGTCAGTATCAGGTTGTACGTTGAATTATTATCATTAGAATCATCAATACAACTCTCTAAGGTCGGGTTACACTATTTAATGACTATTCAGGAATCATATTGGGAGTAAAATCTAATGATCGAGAATTTACCTCTTTGGGTTCTCCTTTGAGTCTCGTATCGGCAAGAACTATTTGAGAATAGCTCATTCCCTCGTAAATAAATGTATTAGCTAGTCAGCAAAGTACTGAGTATTACCCGGGATTCCTTACCTACTCATGGAGGCTCATGTGTTGTGTGTGCACACTCAATGCCCTTCCCTGTATGACCGCGCGCGGTACACCCGCGTACCAAAAACCATTGTAGTTAATTAGAATGTCCTTGAAGAATTAAAGTGATGAACAAGACCAATTTACTTCTCCCGACCTTGGTTCGACTACCGCTTTTAGATAATAATATAAAAAATATCTTACCGTACGAAAATATCCGATTGCCAGAAACTGGGACACTATTGAGAGCCCCTATATGGTTGAGCACGGCACACCGGTAGCCGTGGCATTGTGAGTAGTGCACGTAGGTTCTGATGTACACGCTCTCCGATGTGTTGCCGATGCCGGGACAGATCGCGACCGTCACGTCATCTGAGGGGGGAAACATAATGTTAGTGTTAGGGAAAATAGTACGTAGTGTGAGACGTCCTCCAGTTAGATGGACTGACGACGTTAAAAATGTGTCTGGAACCGACTAGATGCGGAAGGTGGAGGATAGGGTGCTGCTTGGGAGAAGCCTATGTGCAGCAGTGGACAACGAAAGGCTGAGTCAATGGAGAAAAAAAAAACCATGAAAGGACTTTATCTCTCGCTTAATAATTATTGGGCCATACGCTGCAATTGCTCGCTTGCCAACACTATTGTTTTAAAAACAATACAATACTTTTTTTTTTTTGTTATTTGTATTTTGTGTTTCATGAACTGTGTCCAAATAAACTTTATTCTTTCTTTCTTTCTTTCTTTCAACAGATTGAACAGTTGTTGATCAACAAATCTGCTGATTATAAACGCCTTAATTTATGATGCGGCGGGCTTTCTGATAGTTTTAGAACAACTAATAACAAACATATGATATATTTTTGGGGAAAACAGTTGGTTGTCTCTCCAATTATGATAGAGACGTCCATCTGAGGGTAATTGTGTAAAATCACACATATCATGGAAATTTATCGCAATGGCTTTCATTTTGACATCCATTACTTCATAAGTTTAAAAAATTCGTCTGCTGTTACGCGATTACCGCGCTGGTTACCAAATTGGGAGATAGAGTCAATCAATTGAGAGATCAAGCAAATAGGTTGTCGATCGAGGCCAACTAGCTATAAGGGCCTCCAAAAGGTTGATCCCTTCTTACATATTATGACATAAAGGTTTGTAAATAAACAAAGTAGGTAAGTTACATAACCCGTGAATCATTTAAATGTTCTTTGAATTACTTCCTCACAACTGACTTGAATTCTAAGCTGTGTCAAGGCCTATCAGCAATCTGGGCCGTTGATTTACTTATAGTCAGCATCCAAACAAATAGTTAATTATTGTAAATTAAATAGTTTAATTTAAATGAAACTTCTTTGCTCTAGTATTTATTAAATACTACGTAATAAATTGTGTTTGCGGGGCCCACATGCCCAGAGATCGCACAAAATAGAGAGGTTTGGAAGGAAAAAGAGGAGGGCTTTGCCCAGCACTGGGAAACAATATTGGCAAAAAAAAAGTGATAGATTACTCTATCAGTATACCTACTCTAGCTACAGCTAGCGGCTTCGCCCGTGTGATATGTTTCTTTATAAATCATTGCCAATGTTAATCAGTGATAATATTATAGCAGGTGAAAGAATTTTAAGTAAAATCGATCCAGTAGTGTTTGAGTTCATTCATTACAAATAAACACAAATACAAATAATTACAAATCTTTTCTCTTTATAATATTAATGTAGAAGTGTAGATTATGATAAATTCCTTTAATTTATTTGAAACATTCATAGACCTATGTTATGTTGATTGGAGATCAGTGCCACGTTTCCACTGGTTGTTAAATATTGAAACAGCCGACTGGATGTGCAAAACTAATGAACGTCAACTATCCCCCCCGGCTAGGCCATAAACACCGGTTTCCGCCACTCGGCTCTTATAACTTCCGTAGGATGACGACCAACTGATTCATGCTGATTTTCCTTTACGACTGCATAGAAACAACATTCGCAAACAATTACACATTATTATCGACTGCATAGATATCAGCAGCATATGTCATTACGTATCGGACGACATACGATATCGATTTAGGATTTTTTGAGATTCGTTTTGCGCGCTGGTACATACTATGACGTGTTTCAATTTATCATCATAATCAAAAATTATTATTTAATCTATTATTTTCTTTACTCTTTTTAATTACTTAATATGTTGTCTTTCTATCTTGAAATTGGACGATATCTTTTCACAATTCGGACTTTATGGAAATTAACTTTGCCCGCAGCTTCGCCCGCGTGGAGTTCAGAAATTATCCCACGGGAACATACTACCGGGATAAACAAAGTATCCTTTGTCCTAAACCCTGGTCATGGTCTATCCGTGAGTCAAATTTCATGCAAATCTTTTCAGTCGTTAAGGTGTGAAACGGTAATAGACAGACAGACAGAGATTTTCGCATATAAATTATTAAAATTATTATAGTATGTATATATGGCTAATAAGTAAATAGCATCTACATATAAATGTAGCTCATAGTTAGTTATGTGGAAATTGTAAGTACACGAGTATTCGCGTTAAGGCTCTTACATACTGGCGCGACTAGTGGCGCGACGCGACGCGCGCCGCCCGCGCCGGTATTGTTCTGCCAGGAAGTTTCCCAGAAATTTTGTTAAAAGTCGCATTTATTGCAATCTTCCACGAGTTGCACATTTTCCTAGCGTGACTAGAAAAGTGGTTCCAGTTACCTACTAATTATACATTTTATATGACTGTTAAAGGTTTATGATTTCTGTGGATGAATGGCATCGTACCGCTGGTTCCCTTACACAAAATTATTTTACTTGGAACCATTTTCTACGGTAATATAATTTAAATGGGACAAGAAAGGCTCGGTTGTTCTGAGTGCCGGATTATTAGCTGAAAACTTCTCCCAGACTGCTAGTTCACTGTAAAACTTCCTGATATGATAAGAAGCTGATAGTGCTGATAATTCTATGTACAATTTGAAATTATGACTGGGTCGCTTTCATATTTCATGACAGGTTTATCAACATTACATATTAGCGTATAGGTACAAGTTTCACGCGAATTTATTCGCTATTATCTCAGGGGACTGAAAACCGATACGACAATGCTACTGATATAGAAATTAGGTATGTAGGTATAACACAATGACGTGATATCGTATGATGCAACATCATATCTGCGCGTGCTCCCAAACCATTTTACTGCTGTTTCTAGTGGTTGCAAGCATGACTACTAAGCGTAGAGTCCTTGATTAGATCTTCAAGTTTTTTCGATGGAAAATTTTCGGTTCCAACCCGGAGACTTTACCCAGTACATGACAATAAGGTTTCCCCTATCCCATAGGATTTAAATAATACTAGCAAGATGTAGATTCACATTCTCCATACTACATCCCTTTCATTTTGGGAAATACTGCCGTGGTGTTAAGTGTGTTATAAAACTAAACCAGGCCACTAAAATCAAAAAAGTTTGTTATAAACCGGTTTGACCAGCCGAACAATACCTTCGTCGTGTTGCAAGAGATGAACCAATCGAGTGTAAAGACAGTCGCGAGTTAACTATGTGACCTTGCACCGTGTTGATCTACTATATGGCTTTATAATATGTATCGTTGTGAATGACGTTGACGGGCATCAGATCCAGATCAGCTGGTACAGCAATGTTAATAAATTCCCAGAAATTCCCAGTGGAAAGGTGCACCTATTTTCGAATACCTACCTAGCTACGCACAGTTAGATTCAGTTATCAACACTTAACATTCGTTTCTATATCTATAAAACTAACTGGGGAATCCAACAGGAAAGGGGGTAAAACGTGACGTGGTTTGGCCGTGCCCTATTCTATGTTGATGAATCTCAATATTGTTAATCTTCATGAATCATAAATCATAATGCAGTATTTAAGTGCATTGCAGCAAAGGTGACGTAATTTCAGGACTGGCATGACCAGTAATTGCATAAAATTGGTTTTTGGATGGAAATGGGTACCTTCGCTTGAGGCACATTAATTATTCTACAAGGTGTTTATTCCTTACGTATGGAGTTTTTGTTGTAAGGGGATTTCCAAGTCTTGAAAAACTGAAACATCCATACCTTCGTGCTCGTTTCCAACCGGTTCATACAGGTCATAGGTGAGGGTGGACTTATCAGGCAGTACCAGCGACACCCGGCCGCCTATAGGCCAGGGGCAACGGACACGCCCGATTAGACTGTGCAGTATCGTCTGAACATGACCGCTGAAGCCCCATAGCCGAGTCGGTATGTATCTGAAACGCAAGGGCTTGGTAAATAACCTGTTGAACTGAGTATTAACGATTTCCACAGAAATATTTTAGGGTGTTTAGTTATGAACTTATCAAGACGGGCGATCGATTTTAGAGCCGGTACAGTGTACAAAAATTCGTGGCGTATTTTCGTCGTCGCCTTTCGGTGTAAATGTCCATCGTGGGCCTTACGTTTTTAGGTTTCCGTAGTCAACAAGGAACCCTTATAGTTTCGCCATGTCCGTCTGTCCGTCTGTACGCGGCCTAGCTCAGAGACTCTTCGTGCTAGAAAGCTGTAATTTGGTATGTGTATACGAGTACATACATATAAATTACGCCGACAAAGTGGTAAAATAAAATCGTTTTTTTTTCTCGTCAATCCCACGCTGTGGGTTATCGTTAGAAAGGTCGTTTAAAAATACTGCGAGTTTGTCAAAACCATTTTTGGATTCAGGGATCCGTTTGCGGAATATTAAGCTTTAAAGTGCAAGTTTTTATTAGAGTCATGTTTTTCAACTACAATGTTAAGTTTTTTGGATAAATTCTTCCTAAATACGGAAGCCTTCATTGTTCTTGGTTCGACATGCACTTGGCCGGTTTTTATAAAGTAAGGTTCGAATACCGGTCGTCATCAGTATTTCACGAAAAGTGACTGTATTTTGGGTATTCCGATTACCTGAGGATCAACAACTTTTTTTTAAGCAACGACAATATTATTAATATACTTAGGTAGGTAAGTAATTGGTGGCGCGAGAAGACTGCGGATTTTTGGTAAGTATCATAACAATTTTCATCCATGACTCAACCGTACCTAGGTTTACTCTTGCTATGAGTCTAGCATGAATCATTATTTGACGCGCTCTCCAAGGCTAGGAGTTTTTATTCCATTAGCGGCAACTTGCCTTGGAACGGAATGGAAGCGAATTTTTGTCACGAAATTGTGTAAGGCATAATGAACTTTATATCAATTGATATAAACTAGATTCGAGCTACCGTCCCGGCTGCAGGAACTCCCGAGAATGTGCAAGAATTCTCCGGAAGACGCGCGACCTGTTTTTTTTGTTCGTTTTGTATATACTCACACAATTGACATAAATATGAAGTTCATTATGCTTTGTCCCGCTTCCATTCCTTTCCGCGGCAATGTAAATTGAGCCTTATGCTACTCTAACGTGGATCGATTGACCTGCAATTAGTTCCACGATTCCATAGTCTAGATTCTAGCAATTATTTTATCACCCTATCTTTATATTTATGTTTTTTTTTCTTCAATTTGTAGTAAGCAGTAGGACTGTAGGATATATGATTAAAAATTTGTCATAGTCATAGTTAACTCTCAACACTTATGTTTGTAGACAAGCAGCGTTCCTTGGATTAAGACTAAGCGAGTCATAAGTGAGTCATAGTTCAATGCCATTAGTATCAGTCATGTATTTGGTGTTATTTATAATAAAATATTGCATGTAATTGATTCATATCGTGATAAAATGTAAGATTAATAATTAATATAAACAATGACGTCATGCAAGAACATTTTTTTGAAGGTCTATTATAGTCTAGACTTGTGTCTAGTTGTAAATAAACCGTTATAAACCAAAATCGGATTTTGGGTTAAAACGGTTTAAAATGGGTATGTACACACAGCGACACATCAAGCTATACATTTCCAGTTTATGCTGATCTCGCATTGTATAGGATTTCCGTACAATGCGAGGTTAGCTTATACTGGAAATGTTTAGCTTGATGTGTAGCTGTGTGTACATACCCATTTTTAAGTTATAATAATATTACATGCACTCAAGGTCAAAACATACCTAATCAACCTAATCAAATATTATATGGTATTCAATGTATATTATTATATTCAATGCTACAAAATAAATAATAATTAGGTGCCTAAATTACTTACCTACGAAATAATTAGTAAGCATTTACTTTACATGTAAGTAACAAATTGCTACATTACCTATTGTATATATTTTTTAAAGTAACCAGACGATAATGTGATGCATGTGGATCAATAATTGACCAAAACAATGCTTTTACGTTTTCAATGAAGCAATACTCATAATCAAGGCTGAGCTAGTGAATGAGTCAAGATTGTTTTTAAATACCCGTTGACATCAGGGTTAATTTGTTAATAGATGCCTGTGGCATTTTTAACAAAAGCTAAAAATATACATACTTATTTTGATGATGTTTTAATTTGTATTTTCATGATTATTAAACTCATGTTTAATTTTAGTTGTGAGTCAGTGTATGGAGGATTTATCTCAAACTAGCTTCCGCCCACGTGGTATGTCGATAAAAAGTCCTAAAAAGCCTATGTCCTTCCCCGGGATGCCATCTATCTCCTTGCCACATTTTATCGAAATCCGTTCAGTGGTTTAGGCGTGAAAAGGTAACAGACAGACAGAGTTACTTTCGAATTTATAACATTAGTATGGACAGTATAGAAGTATGGATTTGTTGAATTCTCTTTAGGAGTGTTTATTTATACATACAACCAATGCATGTTATAGGTAAAAGGTATAGCTGATGCTTTGCCTCAAGACATTCCAATGATACATGTGACTTGATTGTCTTAAATTGTTTTGATTGCTCAATATTTCAAACTTGGAATCAATACCTAATTGTAGCAATTATTTCCTCAAATACAGCAATTTACTGTCTCAATCTATGTCAACAAATCTACACTAATATTATAAAAATGTGACAGTTGTAAGTTTAGAAATAGGAGGTAATTCTCTTTCTGGAAGTGACTGATCCAATCTGAAGGCAGAAGGAGTAAGTATGTAAGGATCATAGCAGCTGGTGTTCTGCAGTGTATGTACTGATCCAATTTCGAAAATTCTTTCTCTGACAGAAACCTATTGCTACTGTTGCCGAGTGTCATAGGTTTTGTTTTTTGGTATAGTAGTCTACCACACGAGCAGCCGCGGGCAGAAGCTAGTGTTATAATATTGAATATATATTATAACAAATGAATATTAGTGTGACACTCTTATTATTTGTACATGGCCTTGTTCTTAGCATTAAATATGTATTCAAATATAGGTATTTAATGTATGTATGAGGTGTAAGTTAACATTGTAGAAACTATTCATACATAATATTATATCCATACAATAAAAATCTACCATTAATGTAGCCAGGTTTTTCATGAATATTTAATAAATTTGTTAAGTTAATGAACTGTTGACAAGTTTGTAAACAAACATTCAATGAAATGAGCATTTTTTTTTTTCTTTTCTTTTTAATTAATTGAGTAGGTAGTGATGTGTGGGAGTATTTACTGACCAATTAACTTGACTGAACATAGAGGTAGTCCTGACATCATAGCTATTAAGGATCTATGGCAGTGAGACAAGTTATGCAGTCATATGTGACTCACTGTACAAAAAAAAACTTTACTTGTATTGATAGAACTGTAGCTAAATCTGTAGATGTTGTTAGAATCTAATTATGGCATATTGAGAAATAATGGCTGTTTTTTTTAAATTATGAATTTGTTTGGAGTACCTATATTATCACTTTCTTTCTTTATGTCACTAAAGAATGTTTACACACTGACTTTTGGCCAGTAGTTATGTGGATTGTGGATATCATTTACATCAGTTAAATAAAAAATACATTTTTCCCCATTATACTGTTGCCAGGCTTACATAATGAAGTAAATAAACTTTATATTGAGAGTAATAAGGTCACCAGATGAATAGCAATGGTTTAGAAAAAGATAAACAAACAGACAAACAGTAGTTCAAACAAAAACATAGATAGATACAAATCAGAACAATACACCATTCATTTGGGCTAAACCTATTGTTATTTCTGGAAGGTGCGTATCCGGCATCAAATAATTTATCAAGCTTACAGTAACACCAGCAATAACTAAAAGCAATAAAAATGGATAACATATCACTATTTTTAATAGGTAGTGATAATAAGTGTGAACTAAGTAAACAAAATCTATATAATTACCAAGATATTTAGCGAGATATAAAAAACCGTGACACAAAATTTACGACTCCAGTGGTAAATAATGACATCATCACGCTAGACTCATGCACGAGCACGGGGATGTAAATAAACGAAACTATAAATGAAAACAATTAAAACAATAAAAAGTATACTTACGGCTCATTTAGGAATGGTGATATAAATAAGATGTTCTCAATAAAACTCCTATCTCTCCCATAGATCACAGGTTTTTGGGGCTGACTGTTAACGTTCAATATTCTAAAAAGTACACACAGAATGACCGCAATAACTGCTAGGAGGACTGTCGACATTTTGATGAAATTCTTTCAGAATCAGATCGTGGCGTTCGATGTTAGGAAGGGAATTTTACATAATAACGACAAACCGTATTCCTCGATAAGCGAGGAAATAACAAACATCCACACGCCGCACACAACACACCAGACTAAAAAAAAATCACTAACTGATAGCTATCTATCAACAATTATATTCAACATTCAACATCACACAGTCCCACGAGTTAAAAGTCGCCAGCAGTTGGCTCATAATTGTAACTGTCATTTTCTGATTGGCTTACTAGCTGTAACGCTTGGCTTGCCATTGGTTCAAATAAACGTCATTGTGCCATGATTTAATCAACGACTAAATAGAAAATATTGAATGAAAATAGAGCTGCAAAGCAAAATGAAAGCGAATGTAAATAGCAATAGAGTCTAGAGACTCTAGAGTCTGAAACAGAGATTCTCAACATGAATGACCAAATGATTTACTCTAGAGTGCGTTTCATCAAAATTATAGTTCCTTCGAGGTGATGTTGGCTCCTCTGTTAAATTTAAAAACCGGCCAAGTGCATGTCGAACCACGCACAATGAAGGGTTCCGTAGTTGGGATGAATTTATCCAAAAAAAACTTAACATTGTAGTTGAAAAACTGGTTCTCCAATAGAGAATGTATGGGAGAACATGTTTTTGCAACTGCAAATTAAAGTTGGTCGATTATTACTCGGTAACTGGTGGAGCCTTCGTAGCGATGATAGTTTTCCTTTTAATTTTGTTATATATACTACTGCCGTGAATTTTTTCACATTTCCAAACCCAACCATTTAGCTGGCAGGGGGGGGGGACACTTGACTCTTACAAAAATTTGCACTTTAAAGCTTAATATTCCGCAAACGGATCCCTGAATCCAAAAATGGTTTTAACAAACTCCCATTATTTTTAAACGACCTTTCCAACGATACCCCACAACATGGGATTGACGAGAAAAAAAAAAAACAAACAATCCCCACTTTAAATGTAGGGGAGGTACCCTAAATAAAAATATTTTTACAATTTTTTTTTACTACCTTGTCGGCGTCGTTTATATCCATACCAAATTACAGCTTTCTAGTACCAACGGTCTTTGAGCTAAGCCGCGGACAGACGGACGGACAGACGGACGGACAGACGGACAGACAGACGGACATGGCGAAACTATAAGGGTTCCTTGTTGACTACGGAACCCTAAAAACAGACGTAGACGTAGCAATGAAGTTTATGCTATCCGTTGTTATGCAAAATAATATTATGACATAAAGAGTTCTGCCATAAATGGTACTTAGTACCTACTTACTTTATTTGATAACTCATCTTTTCTATGTAATTTCTTTTCTAAATAATTTATATGTAAACATATCATCAGTTCCTAAGCATGTACACCCACATTTCGATAGTTATGTTTGAGTCCCATGTAATAGGGCGAACCTTTTGCCATCAATCGGGCACAAATCCAGACTCTGGGCAAATAAAAAATTGAGAAATTACAGATAGAAAAACCCAATAACACTTGCCCCGACTCGGGAATTGAACCCAGGACCTCATGCTCAGCAGTAGCACTTGCCACCACTAGACTAACGAGGCAGTCAGTTTATAATGTAGGTAGGTGGTACTCGTAATTACAACTTTAGGCGTAATATCCTCACAGGATAAGGTAAGGTTAGACATTAGTAACCAAACAGGCGTGTGGGCGTATCCATGGCTCTGCCCAGGGGTAGTATTATGAAGTATGAATGCCATCATTATTCCACTGCGAAAATGGGATGGTGCTAGCGGCCTTGTCTAGCTACGTCGCTCTTTCGCACTGGAAAAATGGTGGCATTAATACTTCATAACACGGCATCAGTATTATTATGTATATTGCTCCGTACTCTGCCAGTGCCACGTCGTATGTTATGAAAGAGGGAAATATCATTTACTCAATGAGTCGCCGTTACCGTTACAGCGGAGGCGTCGATTGTTTCCTTGCACTAAATCAGGGGATGCAAGAATATCTAATCCGCCTAAGAGGCCTACCACCGTAGAACACTCGACCTTCATGTATGAGGTGGTTGGCTGGTAGGATTTGAAGTATACAGGTTCAAACTAAATTTGGTAACGAAACTCCGTAGACGTGATGGGTATCGTTATCTAAGGGCTCTGACTCATTATAGTGCGTTGCGTCGTCGCAGCGTCAACGCTGCGTCGTTTTCCATATATTTTGAATGACATGCGACGACGAACAGATAAAAAGTAGTCTGTGACGGAGTGTTCCACTGCTAGAGGGGCGTGCGTCGTCGCAATGCAGGTGTGGCATACAATGCGTTGTTCCGTTGCGACGACGCAACGCAAAGCACTAATGAGGCAGAGCCCTAATATTGTCCGAAATTGCGGGCGCGACAGGCAGCGCTACCCTTGTCGCACCTATTTGTGGGAGCCTTCATTAGATATATCGATACCCTAACGTCTGCGGAGATCGCTAGCTTATTAATTTCATTTGACCCTATGTAACTGCCATAACACTTTACCAGTTTACTGTACCCAACTTATTATAGTGCACGAGGTTAATTTATGAGGTCCAAGAAATGAAATATTATTATCTTAGAAGAACATAATTTTATTAGAGAAAAATGTTCATGAGCATAAAATAACTAATTACCAATAAATAACAATAATGCGACAATTCCACGACAAAAAGGAAGTTCGCAAAAATCATGAAAAGAAAACAAGGAGCCATAAAAAGTCGTTGGTAGTTTTTAAACATAATGCAAATATACCAATGTAACTTTTCATATTCAAACACTGGATTAAATTATTGCGTACCGAGATTATGAAAATCTTAAACTGTACTTAACACTATAAAGAATTACAATTCTTTCATACATTTCTAAAAGTCCCAATAGTGTTCTTCTAACTTCCAATACTCTTTAAAACCTAGACTGTATCTAGCTTTTGTGACATGTATACATAGATTTCTTTAACATTTACCGATAATATGATTTAAGCTAAAATATACAGATATACATTTGTGATTCAAACATAGTGAGCAACACTTGTATTAATTATTATCTATTATAATATCTATGAATATTTAATTGTAAATTATAGCATCTGTAAGTCGTCATGTAAGGCATTGCTATGTGAATAAACTAGGCATTATTGGAGCAGCGTCGTCAACTATCTAAATATAAATGTTATTTGTTGATAATCAGTTATTTACGTTATAATAAAAACCATGTTATAATAAAGCCGCCGACACATTGCTGGTCGTGTTGTGTTGTGACGTGGGATATACCAATCGAACGAATCTGATCAGGAAAATCACAATGAGTTTTGATTGGTTAATACTGCGCCAGGCGTCACGACACAACACATCACAGTAATATGAATCCGGTTTAACCATTGTACACTACACCCAATACGCAATAAAAGGTCCATAGTAGGTACATTAGTGGGACAATAGAACAAGAGATCAGAAGGAGATTATATGGACAATTTGGATTTTGTTTGAATACATATTACAAGGAAGTCTTAAATTAGCAAAAAGCTATTTCTCAATTTGTAAAAGATTCTTATAAAAATATTATAGACAACTATAAATATATTGCATAACTTAGTGTCATATTAGTGTACACGCCATAATGAAAAACTTAAATATAACAAGTAATGTTCTATAAATACCTACGATAAGAGTCCATCCGATGTTCACCCACCAGCCTTCACGTATCAATAAATATCTGTACATACTCTTAATTATAAATGTTATAAATAGATGGGATATCAGATGGTGCACAAGTATTTTAATTACTATGCCAATACTAAGCCTTTACTGACAAACTACATACAAAATAAAGTCACGAAATGGTAAAATAACACTAAAATTAATATAACAGTAGCGTAAAATTAAATTGTGATGATATCCTAATACTAAAATATAATGGCAAAAATGAAATCCTCAGCTCAGCGATTACTCTCTCGTGTACTGTACTCTTAACAACAACGTTACTATATTATTTTGTATCAAATAAATGTTAACAAATGCTACCAAGTTATCTGCTATATTTCGATAAGCTTTAAAATATGAATTAATAAGATCTAAATAAAGTACGAGCTATAGAATGAATTTGATTGTGCTGTGTACAAGTTATCATGGATACTTAAAATATGAATTATTATGTTCAACGTATGATGTGTAAATATATTTGCTGTTTGAAGAATAACTAAGTTTTTAACTAGAAAATCACTAACACGCATCACCCCTGCTCTATGTCAAATTAAATATTTTACAACTTTAGGACAGGAAATGGATAATTCTGCCTTATAGACAGGAATGGTTTTGAAGTAAGAATCTGAAACTAATTTTGTTACTTACAATGTTCATAAGCTAACGAATTGCGTATCACATCAATAAGTTGACTAACTTAAGTTCAGCAATGATGAATGATTGGGTAAATCTGACCTTAGCGCGACTTCGATCTAACTTAAAGCTTCACATTAAATTCTGGAAAAGCAACCGTTCGTATCTTTGTTTGTGAAGTACAAAATATTGTCAATATTCGTACACAGATTACAAACTAAATATTTTTGTTTATTGATACATTCAAACAGATAGCACCACCATTCCTAACAACCAATTACTTTGTTCACACACACCTCAATCCTGGATTTACTCAAGTTCAATCTTAGCTACGCTGAACTAAAGGTATAAATATGATTAGGGCTGTAGCTAAATTCGATCTATATAAAAGTTCCTTGTAAGGTTTAATGCTAGCGAGATAGCAATGGCCGCGCGTAATGGGCCGTAGTGAGACCATAGAGGTAGGGTCAGCGTATGAGGCAGGTGAGACACAGCTCCGCAGATCCGATGCAGTCGTCGTGGCAGAAGGCACCGCATTTCTTACATAATATCATGGCGCGCAGGTTGCATACGCATGCGTCGTCTGCGCCCACACTACGGCATCGCGCAACGCTCTGGAATTTAATACGTACTGATTAATATGGGCTTTATCTTCATAGTTCCATCTGTGTAGGAAATAAGTAGAATGGATATATTATGATACATTGAAATGAAGATATCAGAATGTCTGTCTGAGATAATATTGCCGTAAAGCGAGAACACATTAACGACCCAGTGACTACAAAACCAATCCATGGATAGGTTTTTGCTACTGTAAAGTTGCTGTCAATTTGCAAAATTGGAAGTATCCTAAGGCCTATTTGGACAAGCGAGTTTTTTAAGCGCAGTATATGATAACAATCAATACTAACCACATTAGTATTCTGGTTTGACGGTGGGGCACTAGAGGCTCGTGGCGCCACGTTTGGAGTCCTTTGTACTAGGATGTACTGGCCCACGTTATTAGACCGATTCTCGTTCATCTGAAAACGACATAATTTGTTTTGTTTATTAATGATATATTTAATTATTTATTGGTAGGATTAATGATGTGCATTTATTTGGTCGAATACATCTCTTGAACGTGCGTCTGACGAACGCAGGTTTCACGTCACGCTATGTTGAGCTAATTATAATATGGCCCCCGGCGAGTGCAGCCGGCGATACGCTTAGCTGACATCATGAAATGCACAAGTGGCTTTTAGACAATTGGTTTATATAATGTATATTCATTTTATACAAAGAAAATATTTCTAAACCTGCTATTTTAATAGCTTCCTTTAAGATCTCTTAAGGGTTCATATTTATCGCCCTTACAAATTACAAAAAGTATGGGAAAAAACCAGTGGGATTACTCCCGTATTATTAAGAAGGTCCTTATCGCAGTCTCAATCTGTCATAAATACCTTTACATTTTTCACATGTTTTTGACATTGATTCTCTCTCTCTCTCTCTGATATGAGATAGTAGATTTAGAACGTTTTTAGTTACGAGAATAGGCCTTTTGAAAACATACTTCATTATGAGGCATCACAGAGACCGGTAGTTGCCTGACGAGTACTGGCGGCGGAGGGGGCGGCGGACGCACCGAACGCGCGGGCCGTGTCAGCAGTGCGGGCGGCGGTCGGAGCTGACCGCGCAACGCATCGCGATTCGGACTGTTCTGGATCGCCGCCTGACATATCTGGTAGCTGCGTTCTAGGTTCACCGTGCCAGGCGGCACTTTGTTTGAACTTCGACTCCTGAAATTACAGGCATATTCAATAAGATTTACCATCCTTACATATTATAAAACAAAGTCCTCTGCAGCGTTTGTCTGTCGTCCTGTACGCGATAAACTCAAAAACTAGTGCACCGATTTTCATGCGGTTTTCACCAATGGATAGAGTGGTTCTCGAGTAAGGTTTTATTATATAATAACCGACATCCACGCGGGCGAAGTTGCGGGTATCAGCTAGTATACAATAAAATTCAATCTCATAATGGCGATACAATTGTAAGCCTGTTAAAGGTGGCTTAAAAACAGTGTAAAATATTTCATTTCAGACACTACAAGCATTATTACATACCTATTAGATTCCTTTCCCAATTTCGATTTTTTACTTCGAGCCCACATACCCTGTGCAATAGTGGTAGTATTCAAAGGTGCGTTCGTGACAGCAGTGTTAGATATCAAGCTAGTTGCTGCTTCTATTTCTTGCTTCACAGATGAGTCCTTTATCGACTGACAACTTTCAGACGAGTTAGAAGATTCCATATTAAAATTAGCATCCCTATCTTCTTTGTACATACAATTTTCATCATTCATATTTATATCTTCCATGCTCGTTTTGGAGTCTTCACTAATATATTTGGCGCTTTCTGTATTTAGATTTGAAAATGGGTGCAAGGTCATAACATTCTCATTGTTTGGCCAGTCATTATCGGTTTTCCATGAGACTGCAGATGCTTTGGGTTTAGCTGCATCCTTCATATTATCATCAGGGTAAGAAACAATCTGGAAGAAGATAGACATTACAATATACAGGTTTTCCAAGCAATTATTGCAGTTATATAAATGATACTTAATAAACTTACAGATGTATTAGTGACTTCCATCATTGGTATTGATGAATTTTGTGTCAAAGGCATTGTAACAACAGCAGTAACATCTGGAACAGTTTACGAAAACAAATAAATTACATTGGTAGTAAGTTTAAATCTAGTTATGATAAAAAAAATACTTATGTCATTAATGTCAGAAGAGTTTACAGCTACCCTCAGATTGTATTATGTTTACAAATTAATATACTCACTTGTTTCACTCATATATGATGATAACTCCATCAAGTTAGGATGAGGTGAATATTTGACATCTTCACTCTCTGTGAAAGTAAGAAGAAATTGCATTACAGGTTATGTATTAACATAAAAATAAATAGATTTTCAATATACTTGTTTGTTTTGGTTAGTGAAAAAATTAGTTTCAGAACAATGCTAACAAAAAATATTATTGTAACCATTTTGCTGTGTAGTTTTTACATAAAACATTAAAGACAAAGTAATATAAATTATACACTTACGAGAAGTAAGTATTGAGAGGCTTGTTTCCAATATAAAAGACTCTGCATCTTTAAAGTGCTCATCATAATAATTCTGTGCCATGTTCTGTGGCAGGCTTTCCTTTTCGCATTTCTCAGGACTGTTGATAACATCACTCTTTAAATGGGGCTGGACAGGCTGTATTACTTGGCAATCAACCTCCTGGGTAAAGCTCTGACATACATCCTGCTCCACAACAGTCTCTTTGCTATGCTGTGGTGATTCTACATCAGTGTCAGACTTAGCACACTCCTGGTATTGCTCTGATACATATTCTTCTTGTGTTTCCTGTGTTATTACATCTGGGGCAGTATCTTTATCAACTTCAGGACTTTCCTCCAGCTCTGTCACAGTGTTATCATAAGGAATGGACTCAGTCGCACCTGTAGACTCACTAGTAGTGATGTTATTTACATTCAAATCTATCTTCAAACTGGACACTGAGGATTCACTTCTCGCATCATATTCATAGACAGATGCAGTAGCTTTACTGTCTTCACTGTTTGTGTCAACATGATCCTGACCAGAATACAGCAGTTCATCATTTGGACAAACTTGCTCACTAACATAAGTTGTCTCAACATCTGAATAATTATTAGCAGTATCTGCATTATGTACCAAGTAACTTGTATTATGTATTTCGTAATCATCTTCAAACTTTATTCGCTTTGCCGAAGTATATTCTTCATTTTCATTACTTGATCTTTTAGATGATTCAAGTAAATTACTATCAGAGTCTGTTGCTTTATCTTCTTCTTCATCTTTTGAAGTCTCTTCTATAGTAACAACACTGAGATCTAGTTCATGCTTCACATCATTGCGTTCAGATTCCCCATCAGGCAGTAGAAGTGGATCAACAGGTGTTGTGGATAATGATTCATCCATCCTCTGAGTTGAAGATGAATCAGAGAAACTAAAGTCCACTGGATATTCTTCATAGTTGGGATGACTGTGACTTTTTGTATGTTTCAGAGGCAATAAGTCTGGCACTGGAGCAGACTGCTTACTGCTCACAGTGATTGGTTCTTCTATTACATCATCAGCTCTGGCTGAAGCTCTTGTCACTGCACCTACTGATCGCATTCTTTTACTAGTACTAGAAGATTTACTTTTTTTAATTTTTGGAACAGTACTACTGCTTGTTATTGAAGCTGTTGGTCTTAACTTTATTGTAGTTTTAAGAGAAGGTCTATCTGAATTTAAACTGATTGAAGATTTCTCTTTTCTTGACTTCTCTCCCCAAATAGGTTCAAAATGTTTCAATTTCCATGGATCTATTTTGCTTTTTTCTTTTTCAGCATCAGTCTTCATTTTTTGTTGGTTTTCTGGGGTTAATTCCCCACCAGAGAGGCTGTCTTGCCATTGTAAGCAGGCACGAGCAAAAAATTCATTATTCAGACTAGAA
This sequence comes from Lithophane leautieri, assembly GCA_949152455.1. NCBI lineage: Eukaryota > Metazoa > Arthropoda > Insecta > Lepidoptera > Noctuidae > Lithophane > Lithophane leautieri. The sequence continues at coordinate 6,736,555 of OX424462.1, read as the reverse complement.
GAATTTAAGCGACCTGAAGGACTTAACCTATCCACACTTGGAAGTAGCTGCCCAAGCTTATATTGGTATAAAGGTGGAAGAAGTGAAAATGTATGTTTATTTAGTAATGCCCTAATGTTTGTATTTACTAGTATTGAATCTGGTGTCTCTAAGTCAATGCATCCTTCTCTTGTTTGTTGTAACTGTGCTGCTGTTGATAATTTTTTACCACTGCGTTTTCGAGGTTTCAAACAGAACCCTGGAATGCTTGCCAATACCTCTCGCATGGTAGACGGTCTGTTAGTGTTAGTACTAGTTTCTGTGTAGGATGTAGCTGCTGTCCATTCTCTGTTCTCAGGAGGAGGTGGTGGTGGTAAGGGTTTAACTATTATCCTAGGCAGAGGCCGTGAATGATTAGAATTCTTCTTTCTTCTCTTTGACTGCTTTCTTGACGAGTGCTTGCTTGACTTTTCACCATCTTCGGGAATGCGTATGATCGAGTACTGGTCATTTTTACATGGCGTGTATTTACTGTCCGTCGAATTATCTGAATATTCCATATCGTTGTCCATTTTATCCGCAGGTGATACGTCTAGTTCCATTGTTATGTTACGGCGTGTGTATATAGAAAATAATGAAATGAGAATGATAAACTGTTGCCGATAGCGATCACTATTTCAACCCATCGTGCGTTTCTTCGCGATCCAAAAGTGCCTTTATTGTATGATTCAATACAAAAAAAATATCATCACTTATTTGAAAGTGCAATGTTCAATAGCATGACAATATTCATACAATACAACTCTTTTTTTCTCAAGATTATTTGGCTGAAGAGCAAAACGCAAAATGTCACAACAACGCAGAAAATGGATTCCAACACAGATAAAATATAAATTCACAGAGCATGTAACTAAAAAATTGAGATATATCAGCGAAAACGCGAACCGCATTTAAAAAATTATGTTAAAAACCGTAATTTATGTTATGGAAGAAAATAGTTTTAAATTTACATGATCATCGATAAATCAACTCATAAACAATATAATTTATTTCAATCAACTGAACACAACATCATTTTTTTCATGGATGTCTTTCGATTCCGCTGCTTATGCTCGCCCGAGATAAGCGTTGTTCCATTGTCTGCGACAGAAGTGGTGGTTGGCAGTGGACAGAAAATTTCATTAAAATATCTGACACAAAAAATTACTGCAATTTCTAAAAAACTACATGTTGTTCTTCCTTTAGTTAGACGATGGATTGGAAATTGATAAAGCATGGATCGTTGCATCCTACTCCTGAGACTCCTTGTATTAAAAACCAAAGAGTAATATGTTATAGTCTGATGTGCGATCCCTCTGGTCATCTGATGCAGGTATGGAAGATGGTTTCATTATCTTTTTCACTACTCGTTAGAGATTGTCGCACACCAATGAGGATTGTGCGAGGCACTCTTTTTACAAAGTGTGCTAGCACACTGTGTTACCACGAATGAGGCGAGGCTGCGGTGGCTTGTGAGCACGATCATGCTGTGAGTGTGTGTGTGTCATGGAGTCGCGTGACTCGCAGACTCGCCGCGTGAGTCACGTGTGTGCTGTGCTGTGTGGTGTGTAGTGAGTAGTGAGACGACAACGCGACACGCACGACACGGCACACATACGCAGTAGAGTTGGCTTACACGTGGTGAGTTCTGTAGTGTGTATTGGTTCTAGCAGCAGTGAACGAAGACATCAAAGATCAAACTACTAAAAAGAGTTAGTGACTCGATCAACTGACTCATTTCGTTCAAAACTCACAAGTAAAAATGTTCTGTGTGTAGCTAATCTGTGCTAGTGTGGTGTGTGCTAGCACATCTAAATAAAAAGAATGAGTGACCCTTTTCATCCAAGTGAGTAGCTACAACTGTGCTAGCACGTGTGCTGTGCTGAGTCACCCGACACTACTACTCGCAAAAACTTCTCCAAAAGGTGTTATATTCGCTTACGCTAAAGACCATGGATTGCAAGATGTCCCAGAAGAGAAAAACGCGCAGCCACTTTGAACTTAATTATTATTGAATCGCTACACAAATGCACCTAAATTATTAAACCAAATGAGGATATATCAGTGCTTTTCGATGCCACGCGCTAAGTGGCTATGGTTAGTTGTAGTTGAATATAAAAACCGTCTATTGCAAAAAGACATTGGGTCGAAATGAAGGAAGCTACTCCAAAAAATAAAAACCTTTCCTTTTGGTGATGCCGTTTGCTTCCGCGGACGCCATCTTGTTTTATTCAATTCAGGATGAATGGCGTAGTACTCGTGAATTGTAAAAATTGAAGTGGTTATTGTGTGATTAATTATTGTGAGAGACTTATTACAATTAGAAGTCTCAAATAATTAAAAAGCGTTCATAACAACAGTTTAAACTTTAATCATGGGTCGAGGAAGGTAAATATAAAATGAATTACACAGCACATTGTTAGATAAAAAAAATGGTATTTTTTCATTCGGATATTTTCCATCCTTAGAGATCGTAGTCGTGATAGACGTCGCAGTCGCACCCGCAGCAGGAGTAGGAGTCGCAGTCGTAGTCCTCGCTATGGTCTCGGTTCAGGCGGTGGCGGTGGTGGAGGCGGCGCCTACGGCGGCGGGCGTAGGAGTAACCCTGGTGCAAACCTGCGGAAACCCAAATGGGATCTAAGCAGGCTGAAACCGTTCAAAAAAGACTTTTACGTGCCCCATAGCGATGTAGAAAGCAGACCAGAATCCGAAGTGGAAGCTTGGAGGAGTGACAATGAGATTACTCTCAAGGGGCGCAACATACCTAAACCTACAATGACATTTGAAGAAGCTGGTTTCCCAGATTATGTTATGGATGAGATTGACAAAATGGGATTTTCTAAACCAACTCCAATCCAGGGTCAGGGTTGGCCTATTGCTCTGAGTGGATGTGATATGGTTGGTATTGCTTCTACTGGTTCAGGAAAGACTCTTTCTTATATTTTGCCTGCTATTGTGCACATTAACAATCAGCCAAAATCTAGTCGAGGTGATGGTCCAATAGCTCTTGTACTGGCACCTACTAGAGAATTGGCACAACAAATCCAAGAAGTTTGTGACAAATTTGCAAATACATCCAAAATTCACAATACTTGCTTGTTTGGTGGAGCTCCAAAAGGACCGCAAGCAAGAGATTTAGATGCTGGTGTTGAAATTGTAATTGCTACTCCTGGACGACTTTTAGATTTTCTTGAAAGTGGAAGAACTAATTTAAAAAGAACTACATATTTAGTACTTGATGAGGCTGACAGGATGTTGGATATGGGATTTGAGCCACAAATTAGAAAGATCATTGAACAAATCAGGCCGGATCGTCAAACTCTTATGTGGTCTGCTACTTGGCCTAGAGAAGTCCAAAGTTTGGCTGCAGAATTCTTAAAAGATTATCTTCAAATTAATGTTGGTTCATTACAATTAGCTGCTAATCACAACATCTTGCAAATTATTGATGTCTGTATGGAATATGAAAAAGAAACTAAATTGAGCACACTCCTGAAAGAAATCATGGCAGAAAAAGAAAACAAAACCATAATTTTTATTGAAACTAAACGTCGAGTTGATGATATAACCAGAAAAATGAAGCGAGATGGGTATGTATTATTCTATTACTTAAATATGGTGTGCTATCATGTCATATTATATTCTTATTGTACATAGTATAATCTGATTTTATTAATATGCTTAATCAGGGGGGACTGAAAACTTAAACTTGTTTACTTATTCAGTGTCTGTTATTCTTTTAGCTGGCCTGCAGTGTGTATTCATGGAGATAAATCACAAAATGAACGTGATTGGGTCTTACAAGGTAACGTTGACACAAAATATTCTTTGTTGATGTCTTATGATGATTTAATATTTAATTTATTATTTTGACAGTAATTTATATACTAGCTCCACAATAATAGCAATAGCAAAACTGATTAAATATCGAACTGGTGCTGTATATAATAATACACATAAATAAAAAATAGCACGAGTGGTTATCGAGAAGCGGTGTCGGACATAAGACGCGAGCGCGTTGGGTGTAGCGCAGCCAGTAAACAATTTCTGAACCCGTGTCTGCATGTGCAGGCTGTGGAGAGCTGCGGCCGTGCGGCGGGGCGGCAGCGCGCGGCTCGTCGCCGCCATGCCGCACGCGGCGGCGACGGCGCGCCCGCACCGCGCCCGCCTCTCGTTGTCGGGGCTAAGCCCTATGCACTCTGACCCGCTCCCGCGGCATGTCTGAGCCGCTTCTCGCGTGGCGCGGCGGCTGGCACCTCGCGGCGCATGTCTCACGCAGCCCCGCGGGTGTCGCCGCCGGCGCGAGCGCGCCCGACCACGGTGGTCGGCACTCGGTTCTCGCCCTCGTGCTGATGGGCGACCTCTCACCTCTCGCTCTCAATTTTTATTTTTTGTGCGATGTATGACAGACGGAGTCGATATTATTAGTAAGTTTACTAATACAATAGTGAATGGAATAAAATTATATTTGCGTCTCTCATTAAACCTCCTAAGGTTGCCCTCAATATTTTCATTTAGTTACATATGTCATGTCATTTTCCTATTCTCCATCTTTACTTATTCTGTGATTTTTATATTATTTTCTTTCTATTTTTTTCTTATGTAATTACATTACCTATGCATACATATTTGTTTCCCATGATAATTTAATTTATTCATGATCAAACATAACACAATCATTACTATATTGCATAAACATTATTGGTGGCCTAGAAGGGGTGAAATGTGAGATGAATGGCAATTGAATTGAGCAAGATGAACGTCATAAAGTTTAGATTGACATACTGGAAATATTGATTTGGTGGTTTATAAAGCTTTGCCGACATTATTGTGGGAGCGACAATACCTGCGATGGAATATATTTCTTAATTGAATTATTAATCATTCTTCTGAAATACTTGTGCAACTCGTCTTCTGATGCTTTATAATGGTTTTCGTCAGTCTCATAAAGCGCATTCGAATTTATAAAAAAAAAAACGGCTGTGGTTTGGACATGGGTAAGAATTTAGTGAAAAATATGTGCAATGCAATGTCATAGAACAATTAATTAAAATTTAAATGAATTACTAGTTACCTAGTATGTACGAAACAGCCAAAAGTGTAACACTTTCCTAAAAACTTTTTAAAGTGACAATGTTGCTAGTGTCTACAAGCAACATTTAATGTTGAATAAAACAATGATTGATAATATGTGTTGAAGGTGCTTATACATATAATTTCTTACAGATTTTCGTAGTGGGAAAGCTCCCATTCTAGTAGCTACGGATGTTGCTGCTAGAGGTTTAGGTATGTTTTTCGTAACACAACTGTTCAAAATATTTGCTTATACTCAGCTTTACGTTCATACTCTGAAATTCTAAACTCCTCTTTTCAGATGTTGATGATGTAAAATTCGTCATCAATTTCGATTACCCAAGCAATTCAGAAGATTATGTGCATCGTATTGGAAGAACTGGACGAACAAATAAAACTGGAACGGCATATACATTCTTTACACCATCTAACGCAGCCAAGGCCGCCGACCTTGTTGCTGTACTGAAAGAAGCCAAACAAGTAGTTAATCCTAAACTACAAGAACTAGCTGAACGAGGTGGTGGCGGTGGAAGACGTAAGTACAAGTTGAAATTTAATTTAGTAAACTTACGACCTGTTTGACAAATGAATACCAATAAATTGTAAAGCTAGATATAAAATTGTTGAGTCATAAATAATATCTATTAAGTAAACATGATGGTTATTAAAGTTGTACGTTTTGCTCACCAGGTCACCGAGGCCGTGGCGGCAGATATCGCCGCGGGCGCCGCTCTCGCTCTCGCTCCCGCTCGCGCCGCCGCCGCTCCCGCACGCGCTCTCGCTCCCGCGACCGCCGCCGTAGACGCCACAGCTCCTCCAGATCGTCGCGAAGCCGCTCGTCGAGGTCATCCAGAAGTCATTCGCGCTCCCGTTCCCGTTCGCGTAGCCGATCTCGCTCAGGCAAGTGCAGCCCCCTGAAGAATACTACGGATTCGGGCCAACAACAGGCGCCCCAAGCTCTTCTTCCCACGCCGAAAACCCTTCTGCCGACTCCCATCGGCCCCCAACTCCCTTCTCACGTAGGCAAAGGGCCCTCCACCCCTCCCATAGAAAAAAAAGCGACTCTCCCTGATAGAAATATCATTCAAAATAATCCACCAAATAATGGTAATGCAAATTATTTACAGCAACCTAATCAAATACCGCCTCTGATGGCTCTCAATCCCCAAATGAATATGTGCGCTCCTCCTCCCCCAATGAACGGGCAGGGCTTCGCTCTGCCTCCCTACTTCCCCGCCGACCAGTACGGCATGATGATGCCGAACTTCTCCGCGGCGATGCTCCCCCCGGGCGGCTGGGCAGCTCCGCCGCCTCCCCCGCCACCTCCTCCGCCCTCCGAGTCCCCGGCTAATGGGAGTCACGAGCAAAGGGGCCCTGGGCAAAGTGGCCTCGAGTCAGATTCCAGAAAACGCGGGGCTCGCTCTGGCGGGCTCGGTGGCTCAAGCGGCTATGCACCCGCTGCGGGCGGGCTCGGCTCCAGCGGCGGCGGGCTCGGGGCCAGCGGCGGGCTCGGCTCGTCGAGCGCCGGGCTCGGCTCCAGCGCCGCGGGCGGCGGGCTGGGCTCCGGCGGCGGGCTCGGCTCGTCCGGTGGGCTCGGTTCGTCCGGCGGACTAGGCTCCGATGGCCCGGCCGGCAACCGCTCGCGTGGCCGCGACCGACGACGCCGCGGCGGCAGAGGACGTGATCACGACGACTTAGACTCGGCCGGCTCGGGCTCAGGAGGTCTCGGCTCGGCAGGGCTCGGTGGAGGCCCCGACGGCGGCGGGCTGGGTCAACCGCCCGGCGGCTACAGTTCTGGCGGTCTCGGTGTACCTCACGGGAGCCTCTTGCCGCGCATGCTTCCTCCGGCAGGCGGCGGCGACGGTGTTGCACCTCAGGGCGCAAATTTTACTGCGTTCGGGTCGTATGGATCTAAGAGTATTAAACAGAATAGTAATATGCAAGGAAATGAGAGTAGCGAGGGTTACAACGACCCTGGTTGTAGAATGGAATTTTATGGCCCACAAAACATGGGACCTGGCCGGCCATACGGTCTCGGTATGGATCAGATGGGTTCCAATGGTGCGCTGGCGAATGGCTCCGTGGGGTACAATAACGACCGCCAGAGGAATCGCCGGCGATGATTACGACTGAGGTTTGTTATATTCAAACCAATGCCAACTCACCTATTTTAACCACTCCATTACTCCACTATACATTACACAGAGACAAGCTGCCTCGGTGGCCTGTCAATTGAAGATTTTTTTATTTTAATTTTATGAATGACTGCATAATATACACCTGCATATTGGTTGTTATATTATTGTACTCTGTGCTCTATAAAACTTTGTCAGAAGAAAATAATACTAGTAACTCATTTTAATAATGTATGTCTTTTTTTTTTCAGAAAACGGATACAATGGGGACTCTCGTCGACGCAAGAGACGTTAAACGCCGGTGGAACATGAGGAGTAAGCAACTTAGTTACATAAGATTTGACACAGACTATTTGATTTCCATTCCATGTTGTATTTATTGAATGTGTGACCATTAGTGCAGTGCCACACAACACGATTTAAGTATTCTACTAATTCTCACTGTAGATTGCTCCTTTTAATTAATTATTATAATGCATTGTAAATAAACATTCATTTAACTGATGTTTTAGATTTAATTATTATATCCCATCTGATATTTAGCTGCATAAAAAGTGCCAGTATATTCTTTAACACAGACTAATTTTCGATGTGTAATATGTACTACAATACAAACTTTTAAACAGTCACCTAACATCTTTGTAAATGTCGAATATATAGTCACAATTTTATCTTAGATAAGATATAGCATCAAATGTTAAAATTTCTTCAAAATTTAAAATCTACAATTATCTACAACTATGAAAAGAAACCTAATACACGTATAATTGTTTACTGATTAATAGCCCATTTTATACCGATGAGTGTGAAGTAAATAAAATCAAATGGCTCAGTACCGACATTTTCAGTGACAGTATTTTTATTTACTGGTTTCAAGAGATGTCAGCTCTGTGCCATTTATTTAAGCAACAATACATAATAAGCTCCCTTGGGTTTGGTTTTATATTTGTGTTTGAAGTGCTGTTGTGATCAATCAATCTTAGCAGAATATTAGATTACGTTAAGTATGTAGTGTCGTATTATAAAGCAATTACTTTAGATATCTATTCCCAAGAATCTTTGACTAGTGAATTGTATCTTGTAATACATTGTATGTGAACGAAATTAAAGTTTTACACTAATTGAGTGACTTTTTTTATCCACACTGCCTATGCCCCACGACGTAGATCGTTCAGGACGGGCCCGTATCTTCGTAGACGGTTTCAGAAAGTAGACCCTCTAGTCATATCCACTTATGTCTGTAAGTGACATGGACCTGGGAACGCCCGTAATTTCGGCTGAAACTACGAATTTGGTGCAGGAGTAGACTCCCTGATGAATCTGAAAACTAAAAGAGGAGTGTGCTAGCAACAGCAGCTCTGGAGCATGAAGATCTATGTGCAACTAGGCGTAATTCTTTCGGTTTTTTTTTTTTGGAATTACCTGGACCTTCCTAAATGTATATTGTAGACTAACAAGTACCAGTATTTATATTGCTCTGGTGCCGTATTATGAACTATTAATGCTACCATTTTTCCAGTGTGAGAGAGACAGAGCTAGACAAGGCCGATAGCATCATCCCGTTTTCGCAGTGGAATAATGATGGCATTAATACTTCATGCTACCCCTGTGCTAACAAGAGGAATGTTTAGTAGATAAATAAATAGACGAAATGTTGAAGTGAATTTGATTGAAATTGAAGCATCACCTTAACATCGACACGCGTATTCCGCAAAGGGTTTTCGGTAGAGGTATATTCCACAATGCAAAAGGGGCAGTGACACAAATCCAGATAATTGTCTTACTGACAAATTCTTCATGGGGAAACCCTCTGCTCGACCTGGGGTGGTATTATGAAGTATTAATGCCATCATTATTCCGCTGCGAAAACGGGATGGTGCTAGCGGCCTTGTCTAGCTCTGTCTCTCTCTCACACTGGAAAAATGATGGCATTAATACTTCATAATACGGCATCTGGGAACCGAACTAAAACCTCTAACCTCTTATCTTAAAGAACGGTTCAAGTTCCTTCATGACACACATAATAGATATCTGAGGTCATCGGAAAACTTGAAACTAGAAATGCCGATGCATTCGACCAGTTTTTATGACAAGTCCTTTACAGTTCAAGCAGTACGGTTATGGAATGCCTTGCCCGTGTCGATAAGGCGTGCTCAATCTTTGTCCACTTTTAAAATTCTGGTAAAAAAACACTTCCTCTCTCCTTAAACATCGTTATTAAATATAGCTCTTTCCTCCTGTTTCGTGTTTATTATTGTACTAGCTATTGCCCGCGGCTTCGCCCGCGTGGATGTCGGAAAAATCCCACGGGAACTTACTACCGCCCGGGATTGAAAGCACCCTATGTGTTAATCCAGTTATATAATTGCGTAACTTATTTTCGTAACCGATTAAGACTGATCTTTCATTTTGACAGTTCAACAACATTCATAGCGTTATTTACGTTGTGGAGCAGATTTTTTTTTTCAATCTTGTGAAGCAATTTATTAGAAATTTGTTTCAAACTGATTCAGATTGTGGACCGTGTATTACGCAATTAGGGTGCAGGTTATAAACTATCTGTGTGCCTTTCATCCATATCCGTTGGGTCGTTTTTGCGCCAATCCGGAACAAACATCCAAATAAACAGACAAACGGACAAAAATACTTAAAAATATATTTTCGGCATCAGACTCATTCCCACACCTCGTACTAATTACTTATTTTCAAAGTATTTAATGTACAGTTTTGACTTAGTTACTATTTTATTATGTATCCCATTTTCCGCAACACGGGCAATATTTCCGTTTTTTTTATTGATGAAAAACATATCTGCGGGCTGCTACAACATAATGATAATGATTATGTAGTCGGTGGTTTAAATATTATTATATGATTACATAATGAAGGTATTATTCAAGTTGAGTCAGTTGTTAGCTTACAAAACCTTGAAACACGTACTTTACATTTTTTTGTTTTAAGTATTAGTACCTACCGTACCGAGTTTTGAGTTAATCCGACAGCGCGTAAAAAATTTTACTTACTTACTTTGCCACCCCGTTATTCGTCTATGTGAAGGACTGCTTAAAAAACTAAAAGTGACAATCTTTATTATTTACTGTGGCAAGTATTGCCAAGTTTCAAGTTTAATAACTAAAGGAATAAGGGCGACTATCCAAAAACCCTTTCTTAGTGGATTCCTACGTCCTAATAACTATCTGTGTGCCAAATTTCAGCCCAATCCGTTTAGTGGTTTGAGCTGTGACGTAGACTACCCATTTTCACTCCGTTAGGGGTAGATTTGAAAAACCCAGATACACATTATTCTTCATTTTTCGTTTTAAGTATAAATACTGAGTTTCGAGTTAATCGGACAGCACGTTAAAATTCTTCTATACAAACTTTGACACCCCCCATCTTCGTTTAGGGGGTAGTTTATAAAAACTAAAAATGACAAACTTTATAATTTACTTAGATAAGTATTCGTGCCAAGTTTCAAGTCTATTAACTCAAGGCATAAGATTTTTAATATTAACGAAATCCCCCGGTTTCACCCTCTTAGCGGTGGAATTTCGAAAAATCGTTCCTTAGTGGAACCGTACTCTTCATGAAGAACACACCTTCCAAATTTCATGTCTCTAGGACCAGCGGTTTAGGCTGTGCGTTGATATCTCAGTCACCCTTGCCCTGTATATAGATTCATCATTAAAATAAAATAAACTTTGTATTTGCAATGTCAACTCTAATGACTCGAATTTGTATATAGGTATGTTTTGTTTCAAGTTCTAATTCATATTACTGAATTATTACTGAGGCATAGTATGTAAGACTATTATGTGTGTTCGATGTACTGAAAATAAATCTTATAGTATTCGAAGTAAGAAGGCCGGGGAAATATGACTTGATTGAATACCTGTCGGTCTTCCTGGTTTTCCTTAAGGGTCTTTTCTATCTATAAAGGTTCATCATTAACCAAGTCGGACAGATTTATATGAAACGAACTTTTGACAGCGGCTTCGCCCGTGTAGATGTCTAAAATTAACCCATGGGAACCTACTACCGGGATAAAAAGTATCCTATGTGTTAATCCAGGTTATAAACTATCTGTTTGCCAAATTTCATCCAAATCCGTTCAGCCGTTTTTGCGTGATTGAGGAACAAACATCCAAACACACAAACTTTCACATTTATAATATTAGTAGGATTGTTTATATATATATATATATATATATATATATATATATTTATATAGATAAGTATATGCTTTATGTATATGTGTATTTATTGTATACTCAGACCAACAAAAAAAGAAAGACGGATCATTACCTATATCAAACGTGTAGCCACCTCAGACCAACAAAATAAGAAAGACGGAGCATTACGTACATCAAAAGTGAAGCCACCTTTTTATCGATGTGTGTGTAAAAAGGGTTGTCATTTGTTAAAGTTTTTCCCTATAATTTGGGGAATAATATTTTGGGTAGGATAATATTGTACGAGTAAGATATTGTTGAGTATGGTATTGTACCTCCATTGTTAGGAAGGATTCCGAAACAAAACCATTTTTTTTTACATCGCAAAATAAAATAATAATTAAGTACAATGTGCATTTACATACAGCCCTATCGTCAATGGCTACATGAGGCAAGTCTGGTAAGTCCTATAAAAAAAATTACACGAGTAATGGCAGCTTTGATTAAAACCTTAGGAAGATAAATGAAGAATTAGGACATACTTGAACAAACAATACTAGAACTTTGTGAAACTGAGTTTTCAGCAATTACGTAGGACGATGGAAATAATATCTAAAAATAAAATTTGGGACAGTAGTATTTAAATTAGCTAGACTAAGCTGAGAAACTAACTAAAATAAAAAATAAAAATACAGTCTCGTGTTTAATTACTGTTTTGATAAATTCTCATTTTTGTTTAACAAATTTTATATACCTTTTTAGTATATCCGCTTTTGATCACACGGCGAAGTCCACGATTAGTTGAATAAAGGTCATTATTATAAAAATGATCGGAACAAACCACGCTGGTTTTCGATGGCAGCCATTCTGGATCATTCCGACTATTTCTTATAGCTACTATCCATTTACTTTTAATTTCAATATTACTTGGAAATCTAAAATATTAAATACATAAAAAAAAACAGTCATATAATTACTCGAACTAAAAAATATCGAACGGGAAAATTTCAAATCATATTATGGCAACCCTCGCACTTTAAATGTCACTGTTTTCGTTCGTTCATTCGTTCAGGTTTTTGTTCCAAATAACCTAAAAATTCATAGTTAACTAAATTAAGAAACGATGTTATTTGAAGAACTTCCATGTGAAAAGTGATTCCGTGAGACTTTTTATGTGATTTGCTATTGTTTTTACAAGTTTTCACTACACAAGAAGGCATAATTCTATTTTTTTTATTGAAGTTTACTAGACGACGACTCGTGACGTACTAGGAGTGATGAGCATAGTTTTTGTGTAGGTGTGTGCGTAAGCCTGTGTGTTTACTTGCAGGAGCATAGTTTTGTGGCTACACGTTTGATATAGGTAATGATCCGTCTTTCTTTTTTTGTTGGTCTGAGGTAGCCACAAAACTATGCTCCTGCAAGTAAACACATAGGCTCACGCACACACCTACACAAAAACTATGCTCATCACTCCTAGTACGTCACGAGACGTCGTCTAGTAAACTTCAATAAAAAAAATAGAATTATGCCTTCTTGTGTAGTGAAAACTTGTAAAAACAATAGCAAATCACATAAAAAGTCTCACGGAATCACTTTTCACATGGAAGTACTTCAAATAACATCGTTTCTTAATTTAGTTAACTATGAATTTTAGGTTACTTGGAACAAAAACCTGAACGAATGAACGAACGAAAACAGTGACATTTAAAGTGCGAGGGTTGCCATAATATGATTTGAAATTTTCCCGTTCGATATTTTTTATTTCGAGTAATTATATGCCTGTTTTTTTATGTATTTAATATTTTAGATTTCCAAGTAATATTGAAAATAAAAGTAAATGGATAGTAGCTATAAGAAATAGTCGGAATGATCCAGAATGGCTGCCATCGAAAACCAGCGTGGTTTGTTCCGATCATTTTGATAATAATGACCTTTATTCAACTAATCGTGGACTTCGCCGTGTGATCAAAAGCGGATATAAAATTTGAAAAACAAAAATGAGATTTTATCAAAACAGTAATTAAACACGAGACTGTATTTTTTATTTTATTTTAGTTAGTTTCTCAGCTTAGTCTAGCAAATTTAAATACTACTGTACCAAATTTTATTTTTTAGATGTTATTTCCATCGTCCTACGTAATTGCTGAAAACTCAGTTTCACAAAGTTCTGGCTGTACGTTTGTTCAAGTATGTCCTAATTCTTCATTTATCTTCCTAAGGTTTTAATCAAAAGCTGCCATTACTCGTGTATTTTTTTTTGTAGGAGTTACCAGACTTGCCTCATGTAGCCATTGACGATAGGGCTGTATGTAAATGCACTTTGTACTTAATTGTTATTTTATTTTATTTTGCGATGTAAAAAAAAATGGTTTTGTTTCGGAATCCTTCCTAACAATTGAGGTACAATACCATACTCAACAATATCTTACTCGTACAATATTATCCTACCCAAAATATTATTCCCCAAATTATAGGGAAAAACTTTAACAAATGACAACCCTTTTTACATACACATAGATAAAAAGGTGGCTTCACTTTTGATGTACGTAATGCTCCGTCTTTCTTTTTTTGTTGGTCTGAGATTGTATATGTAAATGGTAAACCACTGACTACCTGCAGTATTATCTCTCCTTCGCGCTTTAATCCATCCAAAGGTTGTCTGTAAAAGATAACTTTTAGCGATAAGACCGCCCATTGTGTCACCCTATGTTAAATTTTCTACATTTGTATCTGTATTTTTATGGTGTACATAATAAAGAGTATTCTATTCTATTCTATTCTAAAACGCTCAGCAGTCGCGCTCATATAATAAGAAGTAGGTACTCTGTGGTCGCGTTTCGACCGACAACTAGACGAGTCAGTCAAACTGAAGCGTTGTCAGATTTTGTTGCTATGGTAACTAAAGTAAACAATTTTACGCGAGAGTAAAAAATTATGTATGTCAAATTATTTTTGTTGTGAAATAGAACTTGTTAATATTATTCATTCCGATCATTTCATTTTTGAATGATACAAAAAGCTAGGTGGTATCAGTTCAAGTGTTAAAAAAATTTGGTGTCCTATAAAATGAGTTTTTGTGTGGATCTTGTATCTGAAGACTCTTTTTATGAAAATATTACTTTGGGAGTGACAAAACTATTGGGTATGTATGGTAGGTTCTCTGATGGTAAGCCAAAGAGTAGAATAAGTAAATAGGGGTGGTAAGATTGCATAAGACTGCACATCTAGAGATGGTAGGTACTGTTGAAGCTTCCACAGACTGAACCAAAGATTTAAATCGTGTTTTATAACTTACTTCCTGGTATTATAAGGTGTCTCGAAGTCTGGAGTAAGTAAGTAACATCATATTATTAGCAACAATGTTTTTCTAATATTTTATTTACAAAACACAATATTGCTACAATAATTTCATAATAATATGAATAAATAATCCTTAATATGAATTAGCTCTATGTTTTGGTAAGAAATTAAATCCATTAGGTACTGGACCTAATAACATTTCACTTATTTTTATCCAATCAGAACAATTGCCCGATGCCATCAATGTTTCTAAGTCATCCCTACCAAAATATGAAGGTGGTCTCTCATTAATTCTTTGAGGAGGTTGTTCTAGCAACCCAACAGGTACATATCTGTACAAGAAGGATAGCCATTCAAGTAAAAATCTGCGTGTGTTCTCCACACCTTGCGTGTCAGAACCCCAGTGCTCCAAACCATAGTTAGTGTATTTCTTAATTATTTCAAATCTTTCGTTACTTCTTATGTCCCAAATTCGCTGCTCTTTAATCTCAGTAAATATCCAGGGTTTGATGAGTGCACCCCTGCCAATCATCACTCCCTGCACTGTGGGAGCTATTGCTCTTTTCTCTGCATAGTCTTCATAGCTTAATATATCACCATTCCCATAGACTAGACAGGGTGCTGCTGCTTTTGCACAAGTTTCAATATATTCCCAATCAGAAGACCTAGTGTACCTTGCCTCTCTTGACCTGCCATGCACTGTAATGAGTGATGCACCCCATTCAGACATTTTTGGTACAATTGTATGAGTAATTTTTTTGTCTTGATAAATACCTGTCCTCATTTTTATTGTAAAAGGTATGCTTAGTATTTTGGAAGCACATCTCACTGATGACTCCAGTGTATTTAATCTGTGCATCATACCACTGCCTCCACCCTTTTTGTATATCAAATCAATAGGACAACCTAGATTTAAATCAATGAAATCAAGCTCAGTGTTCTCTTGTAGCAATTGTGCTACTTTAGTAATAGTATAAATATTACTTCCACATATTTGTGCTCCAAATAAGTCTTCTGATTCATGTCTTTTAACTAAAGCCCATTCTTGTTTCATTCCTTTGAGTAAAGATTCACACAAGGCCATTTCTCCACATGTTATGTCTGCCCCATACTGTTTACAGATCCTCCTGAAGGGTAGATTTCCAACTGTAGTCAAAGGGCTAAGATACAGTTTATCCCTCCAGTCTATAGTTTTCCTTTCTCGTGGTAATAATTTAATCAGGTCCTCGTCAGTGATGGCACCACTATTGGTAACTTTTGCGTCATCAGTGTCATTGGTCTCTTTTTGTTTTTCATCATTATCTTTTGATTCTTCAGTACTTTCAGTAGGCTCCTTATCAACTGGTTTCTTCCTTTTGTCCATAAATTTTATAAGTTTTTCAGAAAAACTAAAATCATACTTTTTTTTCTGAAGTGATATTTGAAGGATTGGTTGAAGTGTGTTTTTAATATCATCGTTCCATTGCTTCCATTTATCTGAGTCGACTTTATTGTAGCCCTCATCAGTTATATGACTAGATCCAAAGCGACAAGCAATACCCCTAGGGCATTTCCCACGGGTATCAAACAAGTGGCACCTTTCACCTAAATCCTTGGGTTTTGATTTCTTATAATCAAGTGGGTTGTGAATATATATACAGTTGGTATATAGACATGGATTTACGTGCTCAGGTGCTTCTGTATTGATAATAGAAGGGCATGGTTTACTTTCCTTGTTATCTTGATACGTTTTTGGTCGAGCTTTATTTTGACCTCTTTTCTTTTTGGATTTCTTTTCGTCATAGTCACTAGTTTTAGCTTTTTTATTGTCTACAGAATTTTCTACTTCATTGTTATCGTCTAACTTACGTTTATTAAGAGAATCAATGCCGTCTTCAGCACTGCTGCTTTTAACCGGTCGCTGAATCACAAATTCTTCTTTGATGGCACATACGCCAGCCATTGTCTTAGTCATTTATAAAACAGAAATATACTATACAAAAGATTATTTCAATAGAACTTAGAACTGTATTTATTAAAGTAAATATTATTTGTGAACTGTGAAATAGGTTATATTTTTTTAAGCACGAGTTGAAGCCTTGAAGGACGGATTCACGGAACGGCAAGAAAATCAATGTCAAAGTGACATTGACGTTTCTTCCGTCTTTTTACCTTCGTATCTGTCAAATTTCTGGCCAGGCATAGGTATTCAGAACCATAAATCCTTTTCCAAAAAAAACTTCTTGCTTGAGAGCGCAATAATTTGTCTTTATTAATGTTAACGAGCCCGCGACTTAATGTGCGTGTATTTGGTATTTCATAATTTTTTTATACATAAACCAGCATGAAAACCCCATTTCCTTCTTCAGGCTCTCAGGCTACCTATCTGTCTGTGCTATCCAGGGTTGGATTTAGCTACGTTGAAAAAGATAGCACAAAAAATGAAAAGGATAGTATTTATAAAAAATATAGTATACTTTCATAATTTTTAATTTAAACATATAATAGTCATTAAAATCAACACCCGTTTAGGCAAAATTTACTTTGGGGTGGATACTCCCGGTCTATCGTCATTTTCAGAACCATCACTGCCACTTTCCATAATTAAAACACTGAAAACGTATGATTTTACACAAGAATTCGAAAGCGATTGTTAAAAAATTTAGCAAACTTTGATTGAATTTTAAATGGAATGGAAGGAACGAGATTAGTGGAAAGAGAGAAGTGTACTGCGGAGGATAATCGGGGAATCCCCATCAACACAGAAAAGATCGCAAGATCAAAATTCGGTCGGATACACGCACGGTCGAAATATTCATAATATGACGTAAAACTAAGCGGTCGAGAGCAAACTTTAAATTATAGTATTTTAGCGTACTTGTTGTACCATGAAGGTTTTAATGCACTATGTTTTAGGAGTAGTCTCCTTTTAGTTTAGTTGTTGCCTAGCAACTGTTATGTTCTGTTAAAATACAAAAAAACATATATGTTAAACCTTTGAGTTTATTTTTCAAATATGGAACAAGCTGTTATAAAAAGTGTTGAGAGATTGGCAGGCCAAGCGAATTATTGTACGTGGGCTTTTGCTATGGAAATGTTTCTGACCGATCTCGATCTGTGGGAGTGTGTGAATGAAAAGTTCGTGGCAGACTCGGTAGAGGCTAAAAGGAAGGATGCCAAAGCTAGGAGTAAAATCTGCCTCATGTGCAAGGAAAATATTTATCCCATGATCATGCATCTCAAGACAGCGAGAGATACTTGGCAAGCGTTGCAAAAATCATATGCTGACGGCGGATTACTGCGACGGCTTTATCTGTTGCGGAAGTTATTCAATGTCAAATTGACAATGTTTTCATCGATGGAGGAATATCTCAATGACATCCAGGCAACCAGCCAGTCCTTACTTAGCATAAAGGCAGGTCTAGATGATGAATTTGTTGGGATTATTATGTTGGCCGGTTTAACCGACGTGTACAATCCTCTGGTGATGACTTTGGAGCATTCAGGCATGAAGATTACGACAGAGTCTGTGCAGGCAGCGCTGCTCAAAGAAAGCTTGAGGAAAAGCAGCACAACGAACACAACTGAAGATGACACAGCAACGGCACTGATGTCAAAGTCCAAAAAGGGTGTTATATGCCATTTATGTAAACAGAAAGGGCATTATAAGTGGCAGTGCCAACGTCGTAAGACGGGAGACAAGTCTGAAGACAACAAATACACATCTTTCAGTAAGAAGAAAGACAATAAGGAAACCTCGGGACTAATGGCCGCTCTAACTATGACGGTTGGTGAGGGCCATTGGGTCGTAGATTCTGGAGCTACATCACACATGACGTCTGATATGCACATTCTTGAAGATAGACAATACATTAGTTCTAAGCTAGTGACGACCGCGAACAATGATAAAATTAAGTCTAGTGAACAAGGGGATGTGTATGTCATGGGGCGCTCTGTGAGGTTTGAGGATGTACTTAGGCTTCCAGGTTTGACGACAAACTTGCTGTCGGTAAGTAAAATGTGTACTAAGGGTTGCACTGTTGTTTTCGATGAGACTTCTTGTAAGGTTTACCAAAAGGATTACAAGATAAAAGTAATCGGAAAGCCAGTATTGACAGCACCACTGAAACAGGGTTTATATGTTTTAGATAAAGAAGCAGCGATGGTTCTGACGTGTCCTCCAGAAGATTCTTCTCGCGCCTGTTTTGATTTGTGGCACAGAAGACTAGGTCACCTGAGTGGAGCTCTGATGGTGAAGCTGAAAAGTTTGACAGATGGTCTGACTTTTAAAGAGGTGAGCACGGAACCATGTGAAGGGTGCTGTAAAGGGAAGGAGTGCGTCAAAATGTTTCCTAAAGGGAAAAGCAAGAGAGCAAAAGACTTTCTTGAACTCGTGCATTCAGATTTAGCGGGTCCTATGGAAGTAGAATCCTGGGGTGGTAATAGGTACTACCTGATTTTTGTGGATGACTTCAGCCGAAAAACATTTGGCTATTTGTTGAAATCCAAGACCGAAGTTTTCGCAAAATTTATGGAATTCAAGGCACTAGTTGAAAATCAGACGGGAAAGAGGATAAAGAAATTTCGTAGCGATAATGGCACTGAGTATACCAACGGAGAATTTCAAGGTTTCCTAAAGAAACATGGGATCCAACACCAAAGATCAGTACCTTATACTCCTCAACAGAATGGAGTGGCGGAGCGAACAATACGCACAATAACTGAGAAGGCTAGATGTATGGTGCATGAGGCTGGTTTGGACAAGAGATTCTGGGGAGAAGCTGTTGGTTGTGCCGTTTACTTGAAGAACCGATCTCCAACAATGGCCCTCAAGGATAAAGTTCCAGAGGAGGTTTTTACAGGAGAGAGAGTTGATCTATCGCATCTGAAAATATTTGGATGTAGAGCTCAGGTTCTGGTAAAGGATCATAGTCGCAAGAAGTTTGATCCAAAGACGGTTCAAATGATAATGACTGGGTATTCGAACAATTCGAAGGCGTACCGATTTATCAATTTGGAGGATGATCCAACGAGGATTATCATCGCTCGAGATGGTACATTTATGGAAAATGTTCCCGTGACTATAAAAGAGAAAGAGAGAGAAGACAGAGCTGTTCCTGTTTCTAAGAAGGATGCTATGGTCATAGATATACAGTATGACATTCCTGGAGTTAGTTGTTCCACTACTCAACCAGAGGTTCCAGAGGTTGCTGGTCCCGATGCAGTGGGGGTTCCGGTGGTTAGTTCGGATCTGAATGAAGAAGAATCTGGAAGTGCATCTAGTACAGCGAGGGCTAGTTCACCAACGAGATCGGATTCAGGAGAGAATTTTTACGACTCTGTCGACATAGAGAATCCTATGGCAGAAGATTTGCAAAGATCGAGACGTTACCCTGCTCGAAATAGGGTTCCGAAGCGGGAGAACAACATGATATACAATTTCTATGTGTCGGATGATCCCGACCCTATTTCAGTTAAGAGATTTATATGGAACAGCCGCAATCTTTTGTTCAAGAGGGGAGTGAAGGCAAGGTTTGCAAATTAAAGAAAGCCATTTATGGCCTCAAACAAGCTGCCAGGTGTTGGAACCAAAAGATTCATGAGCATATATTAAAGATGGGGTTTTCTCGGTCTAAATATGACCAGTGTGTATACACAAAGAATCATGAAGAAATTTTCACTGTTATAGCTTTGTACGTGGACGATTTTTATATATTCACAAATAAAACTGTAGAAGCCAGGATGGTGGTACATCAGATTGAAAGATCGTTCAAAATAAAGGATTTGGGTGAGGCAAGAGAATGTCTTGGAGTCCGGATCGAGAGGAAGAGTTTAAGTGAAATCCACTTATCTCAAAAGAAATACATTTCAAAACTCTTGGAGAAATATGGAATGTTGGAGTGCAAACCAGTTGGTACACCGGTTGAAGTGAATCTTCGCTTGAAATGTGGTAGAAAGAATGACAACACGCAGTATCAAGAAATTATCGGTTCACTTATGTATCTGGCATGTTGTACAAGACCTGATATATCATATGCAGTTACGATGCTAAGTCAATTCAATAACTGCAATGATTCTACTCACATGGCGGCACTAAAACGAGTCCTTAGGTATCTAAAAGGAACAGCGGAGCTATCGTTGTGTTACAAAAAATGTAATAAGCCTTTGGTAGCCTATGCAGACGCAGATTGGGGAAATGGGCCTGATGGGAAATCTTTCTCTGGTTATACCCTAGTTTTCAGTGGTGCTGCGGTGTCTTGGCAGTCTTTAAAACAGCGTTGTGTAGCGTTAAGTACTGCTGAAGCTGAGTACATCGCAATCTGTGAGGTCGCTAAGGAAGTGATATCAGTTAATGGCTTATATTCTGAACTGACGGGCAGGCATAACATTGCTGTTACTATTTTTAGTGATAGTCAAAGTGCTAGTAAGCTAGTTTATACTCCTGCTATTGGAAAACGTTCTAAACATATAAATATAAGATATCATTTCGTTAGGGAATTAGCAGAACAAAGGGTAATTTATGTTGAATATTGTGAGACTGCCCTTATGCCTGCTGATATGATGACAAAGGGAGTTGGTAAGCAGAAACATGTGTTCTGCAGACAGCATAGTGGATTAAGTGGGGGTGTTGTACCATGAAGGTTTTAATGCACTATGTTTTAGGAGTAGTCTCCTTTTAGTTTAGTTGTTGCCTAGCAACTGTTATGTTCTGTTCTGTCATCCTGTGTGTTCAGATGAAGTTAATTTTATATTTATAAAATGTAAAGAACTTTATTAAACCACTGTGTTACAATGATCTTCTATTTTCATTGAAAGGAAACTCAGCCAACAGTACTATCCTTAGATCTGGATAGTATTTAGTACAAAGTCCAACTGGTGCTATCTGTTAAACATAACGAACGGTTCAGTTGTTTAGGCGTGAAAAGATAGACAGACAGACAAATAGAGTTACTTTCGCATTTAAAATAATATGTATGGATTTTCACACCATTTTATTTGAATTTAGCTTCAGATTAATGTGGATGGTTGATTTAATACATACTTGGGATGAACATGCGCAGTATGAGACACTGCTTTTTAAACCAGTCCTTGAATAAGTCGGTAGATGCTCTTAATTTTGCATTTTCATAATGCAGAAGCGGATCCAAGAATTTGCAATGTCAGCGTAGAACGTCGACCTCCCTGTGACCGCGTCGCCATCTCTACATGGGAACAGAGACATTCCGCCTTGCTTCCCGAGGATCTCCGCAATTTCTATGCTTCGACCGATGGATTTCAATTAACTTGGCATTATAAGTATTCAGGTTAGTAGATATAGTCCGATTCAAACTTAATGGCGGCTCGAAAGTCGAAACATGAGGCGAGTCCCTGCGCAGTAACAATTTAATGTGACAGAATTATAAACATTAGAATCAGCAATACAACACCCTACGTTCTTATAACTGCCAATAATTGTCATGATATTTTGATGAAATAGTAATTCAATGCTTGTAATTAGCAATTGTCAGCTGTTTACTAATTCGTTACCATTTAGGTGTATCAGTCTGCAAGCTTTCTTAAAATTGTAAAAAAAAAATGCACTTACATGAACTTAGAGAGTTGTATTGCTGATTCTAATGTTTATCATTCTGTAAATCCATATTTGTTACGGCAGCAAATCATATTTAGATCAACATACAACCTGATACAGACCTGCAAATTGTAAAAAACGTAAGAAAATTTGAATTTCGCGGGCTACCTTAGCGCATCCCTCACAGAATCACAAAAGCGTTAGGTACTGTCTCAGAATAACAAAAAAAGGGTCTGCGGACAGCAAAATATGATTTTCGATAATGTTTCTGCTGCTTTTTCTTCCGGGCTTAGTTATAGGGTAGTTAATAAAAAGTCTTCTTGGTCTTAGGTAAACTACAACGGTTAATTAATGATGATCAGTAAAATATAATTATTATACTTACAGCCGATGAAGTTTTACCAGTTGGCTCAATTCGAGTGAATTCTTTGAATGAGTTGTGCCTTACACCGGCTTTGAAGGACTTGTTAGATTTTTCACTAACGCGAACACTTAGTGGACCTCGACCATTGCTTAATACCAAGAGTAAAGTATTTGAGATGGATTCGTGCAGGAATATTGGGAAGGTATTTCTTTTATCTATAATGCCGGGGCTACATTGTCGCGTTATCGCGAACTTTACTTCGCGCGTTCTCTGTTGCTCAGTGAGACGTCGAGCGGTGTGCGAGAGAGCGCGCGAAATAAAGTTCGCGATAACACGACAATGTATCCCCGGTATTAATGGACGTTGTTGCATGAAATTAATCAGTTTGACGGACTACCATATAAGTTGTTCAACCACCGGAAGTTGGCATTATAATTATGTATTTTTTCATGGAGGTTTTTATTACCGACGACGCGTGCGAAGTCGCGGGGTTGAGATTTTTCCGTATATAATTGGTGCCCAACGTTAACTTATAATATACTAGCTGATGCCCCGCGGCTTCACCCGCGTGGATGTCGGTTATTATATACTAAAACCCTCCTCGAGAACCACTCTGTACATTGGTGAAAACAGCATGAAAATCGGTGCAGTAGTTTTTGAGTTTATCGCGAACAGACAGACAGACAGACGCGGCGGAGGATTTTGTTTTCTAATATGTAGTGATTTTGTAACAGATATGCCTGGTGTACACCGGAGGGATGTGGTCAGTGTGGCTGGCAACACGAGAAGGTGCCTGGGGCTGGCTAGCGGATTCTTTTACGCACTATTTTAGAATGGCTCTCGTGCATTTGGGTCTTCCGGGATGGCAAGCAACCTTTGCTAATCTACCGCTGATACCTTGGGCTGAAGTAAGATATTTGCTTATGGAAAGTTTTATAGAACCCCTTACAAAAGAAAACTTTTTACTCATTTGTATTTTTACAGCAATTGTTCCTGTTACTTGCGCCACATTTATTGGAGAAATCAGAAAAAGAAACCAATGTAATATCGGTCGTAAGCGAAACTGGACTGAATCATATTGATCCTAATATATTCAAGACATCGGTTCGCCATCACAAAAATTCTACGCGACAAACTAACCAGTAAAACATTGTAGATAAATTCAATGAGTAGAAACGGAAGAACTAATAAAATATTCAAATGTCCATGCGCAAAGTTTTTATTGAAATATTAAACTTTAATAATTAAAGCATTGAAATAAAATGAAGCAATGTAGTTACATAATGTATATTGAATAATTCTTGACATAATAAAATTTACAGCTAAATAACAAAACAAAATGGACGGAATGTGAGATTCTTATTGAAGTACAAGCTAGTTTCACAATATAAATGTAGCTTAAATAAGTGTTACAATACTATGTAAGCAAATATTGAAGCTGCCATGTTTCGGCACCATAATATTATTATGTTATAATACTTCTGTACCAGCTGTCTTGTTTCTACTTCACAGAAATATACATACACTTGAGATTAAAAAAAAATATCTTAAAACTATTAATACAATATATCAGTTGTTATAATAATTAACGTAAATTGATTTTCGTGTTTCTTAATATTAGAAACTAGTACATAGACAATAATTTTACTAGAACTCTGCCTGCGAAAAATAACATAACAGAATTGGTAGAAGTTCCTTTATTGAATACAATAATACTTGAGTTTGAAATGTGATGCGTTTTCGTGTGATGCAAACATTTACAGCGTTGCCAGTTTATCAAATAATATGTGACAATAAAAATTCATGCTTCTTTTTATCAGCAGTGTGATACAATATAATAGAAATGCATCTATCTTACACTAACTAAAAGCAAGAAATGTTAACTACTACAAACGTCCATCAATTCGTACAAAATATACTCAATACTTATAATTTAGGCCATACAGCTGCACAATTACTTTAAACTTATACTATGACCTTAATACGATTCTCGATACCTCAGGTGGGAATATTATTGAATCATTTCTTTATTACATAAAATGTAAGATACTTCTTTGCATTCATAAGTCTTTAGTTCCTCGACTGATGAGCGTTATATGTACTCTAGATTTGAAAAACGAAAATGTTGGTATGACAATTCGAACACAGAATCTGATTACCCTATATTAGTATCTGATGAAATTATTATCTGTACACCAATGGTAACAAAATGGCGTATTTATATTAAAAATTGGAATGCCTCGTTTAAATAAATAGCAACCTTGTTTTTCAGCAAAGTTCATAATGTGGCACATTGTTTCAACATATTCCATTTAAATACATCCGCACTTACAGTTAGGCTAAATTCATTTACATAACATTTTAACATCAAATTATTAATATTTATGCTTTTAAATACAACCATGTGATGTTTGTTTACTCTTATAATTAAAAATGTTCAAAGATTTATGAAATCATTGTAGCGTTGCCATTTCAAATGCATATTTAGGGAAAGTGATGTAAATGTGATTTGATTGCAGTTTCATTGATTGCTTTGCACGTGATGACGTCACTACTGCTAATACATTTTATTATTGTCTCATCAACTCCCGATTTTAACCATTATTTTTTATTAGGTCCACGTTTTATGACTCAAATATCAGAGTGTGATATCAGAGTGTGACTATTTTAGCTGAAAAGCTTAGATATGTTAAAATATTTTCATGCTAAATTCAAAGTCAGTGCGGGAAGACGCGTGTACGCACTAGCGGCGCGCGGCGCCAGCGTATCTGAAGCCGCAAGCGCAAAGTGGAATGCGGACTTCAGCCGACGTATTCTGTAAAAATCTCACCGTGAAAACTTTGGTGAAGTGAGCTGTCAATAGTGTCAATCCCTAGCGTCAGGAGGAATGACAGCTCACTTCACATAAGTTTTCACGTTGAGATTTTTTTACAGAACTGACCCGGCAATACTAACGTTAGCAATGCTAGTAAATCCAACTAACAGGGACCCACTGATGGTCGGTCGACAGCGAATGCAAGGCGTCCATGATTTTAGAATAAGTCGTGTCGGCATTATTGTTAGTGATAACGAGATCTATGTACTTTTCGTGTTGTCTCTGAATGCGGGCGCTGTCTTCCAGAGTTTGTTTCATGTCTTCTTCCTGCGGGATATTATTTTTAATGAGTATTTATTGGATACTTCAGCCTTACACAACATAACACAATTAAAACAACATTGCTATTAAACTGTCAATATAAAAACATTCCACTATTACCGTAAAAAAACACAATAAAACATTCAAACTTACCTCGTAAAGCGACGCAAGAGACTCAAGGGTGCGCGCGCGTCTCGAACTGTAGCGGATGGAGCTCTGCCTGTCGAACTACGAAACGCATGCGCAACAACCGTCAATGCATATAAACATATTCGTATAACAAAAAAGGGAAATAACATGCTCTAATAAAGTAATAGGGATTTAATTAAAATAACTTTTAAATAAAATAATAAGACCCCTTTACGTGCTGGGCTTTCTAAGTTAAAAATAAATTGATCAAAATAATGATCATATAATTTGGACATATAAACTCTATTTGAAAAGAATCATCAAAATGATACTATAGACATTCATAAAGTCAAAGCAATAAACACACTCGGTTGGAAACATGGTACATCGAGTTTTACGAAAAGTTCGGCTTTGTGGAGCGTTGCCTCTGTCACTCATAAGTAATTGTGAGTCTCTTTCTAGAACTCGATGTGTCATAATAAATTAACGCTAGGGTATAGTCGTAGCAAATCACGAGCGCGCGGCATGTGACTTTTATGTGATTGACATAAGGGTTAAATTGCAATGACTGATGCTCCCTAGTGAAATGCAATTAACTATTCAATGGTTCGTTTCTCACCGTTAAGTTCCGATTGGAGGCATAAGTGAGGTTCCTCAGTTGTTCGATGCCTGGTGCTCCTATCATGACGACGAACGGAAGAAATTCGCCGCTGTTGTGAAGCAGCTTCAGAGATTGAGGTGCGCAGTCCAGAATACACATTTTACCTGGAAAATGGTAAAACGAACTTTAACTATCTATAATCTTAAATAATCTTCAATAAGAGGCGTAGGTATGGTCCTAGATAGGTCGTCAATATTTGAGTGGGGAATGGATCTATTGCGCTACAGTTTACTACAAAAGAAGTCGAATGCATACAGGCTGACTTTGAAAACATGCGACAAAATTTAAGGGGGTGTTCTATCCATCAATATGAACAACTTTTACTACTGGTCCAACTTGAATTCCCAAAAAATAATCGACTTTGTTGTATAAAGGTATACCCGAAAAGATACACGACTGAACCATTTTGTATAAGAAGTTCGATTTTTTTTTGCGAGTTCTTAGTTGGTCCCATAGTAAAAGTTGTTCATATTGATGGGTAGAGCACCCCCTTACATTTTGTCGCATATTTTCGAAGTCAGCCTGTATAAAAACGTTTAAAATGAGAATCCGCTATACTCATCAGTCTGGCACTATACACCTTTGATAAAACCACCACAAACCAACATGCATGTGCCTATTTATAATATCTGCCTATTTATAATTCAATAAGATTCACCTTCCTTCATAACAGCCCTAATAGAGTCAAGGTGCGTGCCGTACAGATGTCCGTTATGATCGCCGTACTCCAGGAAGCGGCCTGCGTGCGCATCGCGTTCCATCTCCTCGCGGGACACGAACCAGTATGACTGGCCGTTCTCTTCCATTGGTCGAGGGGGACGGGACGTATCTGTGGCGGGTAGACAAGAGTAAGTATTGGGGCGTTTTACAAATCTGGCCGATTGAGTGGTGTCTACAACAGTTAAGGCAAACACAGGGTTTTATTTATTTATTTAAGGAAAAACAAACAGTAGCACAATAAGAAACAGTCATAATATCTTAAATATTACAATTTAAACAATTATGCTACCCACTACGTTCTCCACAGATTACTATTTAAAGTATTTAAAAACTAGCTAGTAACACAGGTACATTACCAATACAACAAATATTATTCCAGAACTCATACGAGTAACTGGATGTATAAATTTATGAAAGAAAAAAAAACAAAAGAAAAAGTAAATTTGTGTGCGTACAATATTAATCATTAAGTCATTATACATTACTTTGCTGATCCTTTAGGGTTGCTCGGATTTGCTTCTTAAATGCATTCTTACTAAGAAAAAGAATGTCGATTGAACTAAACTCATTGTTATATGTCTCAACCAAACGATGTAGTGGTGAACGCGAGCCAGCGTTGGATTTACAGAGGCGAGTAGCAAATAGTCGTCGAGTACGTACCTCACGTACATGAACTGTTCGAGGAATCAGGTAACACAGACTCCTAACTAAGTCCGGACAATCAAAATGATTACGGCAGACATTGAACAGAGTCATAACTTCCAGAAATTTCCGTCTTGATTTTAAGGTCAGAAGATCATACTTTTTAAGAAGTTCGTGGTATGACATTTTATTCCGATAACATCTAAAATTCATTGCACGAAGGTATTTACGTTGTACCAGTTCTAATTGTTCACTATATTTTACGTAAAAAGGGTTCCAAATAGGTACTGCAAACTCTAACTGTGGCCTAATTATTGATTTGTATAAGTGCAAAAAGGTGGAAGATCGACGAAAATCCCTAGAACATCTCATGACAAAACCAAACATTTGGTAGGCTTTGTTAACAATTTTTTCTATATGAGCATCCAGATGGAGCTTCGAATCTAGAAGAACACCAAGATCGCGGAGAAAACCTACTTTACTAATAGGCGTATTGGCAAGACGATAGTCAAACTCAGTAATATTTTTCTTTTTGGTAAATGTTATAACATGACATTTTGGAAGACTGAGGTAAAGCTTATTGGAAGAGCAGTAGCTAGAGAAACGGTCTAAATCCTGCTGGAAGTTAAAACAATCGACTTCATCAGAAATAATTTTAAAGACCTTTAAATCGTCCGCGTAGAGAAGAAATTCTGAATTTTGGAAACAGTCTTTTAAGTCATTAATGTATAAAATAAATAATAAAGGGCCTAAAATGGAACCTTGTGGTACACCGGAAGTGACCCGAAAAGAGCCAGATTCAAAGCCATTAACAACCACCTTTTGTGTTCTGTTAGTTATGTAAGATATAAACCACCGTAAAAGGTCTCCTCTGATTCCATTGTAAGCAATTTTATTAAGTAGTAGTGTGTGGTCCAGTTTATCGAAAGCTTTCTGAAAATCTGTGTACACCGCATCAATTTGCTGTCTATTATCGAGACTATCATACAGTTGGGACGTGAAAATGAGGAGATTGCTAACGCAAGATCTATCCTTAACAAAGCCATGCTGTTCTTTTATTAAAACACTACGAATAGCAGGATATAATTTATTATGTACCAGTCTCTTAAATAGCTTGGAAAATGCAGATAGTATAGAGATAGGTCGATAGGTCGCTACGTCATGCTTGGAACCACTCTTATGAACTGGTACAATATTTGCATGTTTCCAAACTTCAGGGAAAATACCACATGACAAACATTTATTAAATAATATAAGTAAAGGATAGCATAATGTATCACGTCTTTTTCAGAAAAACCGAAGGAATCTGATCAGGACCAGGACCCTTGGTTGAATCAAGTGATTTTAATTCTTTATGTATTTCATCAAGGGATAGTTGCAGTTTGCATAGGAAGACATCGTGGTCAGCATTTCTAGGTGGTGGGTCCCAAGAGTTATAGTCAAATGTTGAGGGCTCATATGCAGACTGGAAAAATGTAGCAAACAAGTTGCAAGTAGTAACAGGATCATCAGATGAAATTTGATTGAAATGAACCGTGGATGGGATTTTATTTGTAGCTTTACGGCTAGCAACGTACGTCCAAAATGTCTTAGTATTGGTAGCAACACTGTCTTCAACTGCATTAATATGTATATTTACTATAGCAAATGTCAGCAATTTTTTTAAAGTTTTTCCTGTTAATCGAGAACACCTCATAGTCACATAAATTCCCATACTTCTTCCACCTAACCCAGGCTTGAGTTTTCTTTTTGTAGGTATGTATGAGAGATTTTGCTAGAATTTAAACTGGTTGCGGTCACTTGCGGTGTGTGTGTGTACGAATATTTGAGGATGGAAGTAATTTGGTAGATAACTATGCCAAAGAGTAAGTCGGGCAATGCAGCAATAAGGTTTGAAACCTTTTTAGGTATTACAACACGACTCTTATAAATGTAGGGTAAACAAACACAAGATTCTTTGTATGTGTTCTAATTGAGTTACTTTTGGGTTTTAATCCTTTCTGTTTTCAAGAGTTTCACCAAAGACACGTCTCCGAGACTAGACTATTACGGATGCAAAGAAACTAAGCAATTCAAGGTATTAATAAGGTAGACTTACGAGGCACGACAGCTCCAAATCTATCAGGATGTTCCGCAATCATGCGGTTCTTGATAGTCCGTCTGCCCACACCCCGAGTTCCCACCAATGCGAGCACACGGCGCAAGAAAGGCGGCGTACGTGCAACTTCTTCGTACAACGCTAGTTCCGCGCCCTCTAGCTTCACGCTTGAACGAGACTCGTATACGAACTTCTTTTTCTTCTTTGATATCTGCGTTTTAAAACAAACAAAAGAAGGTGAGCTTGAGAGGAGTAGTGGAAGTACCAGCAGGGCTAAAAAATACGTGTTATCTTGCGTCTTCATAATATGGTCATTCATCACGAGCGATTAGTCAAGTAATCATTTAGGGCCTATGCTATTAAATTATTATTTTTAATTGGGTATGGCATGTCAGGTCAACCTATGAGGTTGTCGGCTACTTAACCGGGCTATTCTGTGGATGCCTTAGTAAATGAAGGTCTCCACCGCATAAAAATTATACTCGTAAACTAGGCACGCTAAGGGCACCCCCTGTGCCTGTGGGGTACGGCCTTCGGCAGGGCAAAGCTGGGGGAAGGCAGCAAGGAACAGGTTGGATCGGATCGTAATTATTTAAGGACGAAGCTACAGGCTTAACGGCCGGGCCGAGGTCAAATTATGCCATGCTAATCAGCTTCTGAATGAAATGTGACGAAGATCTGCAAATATTTAAGACCCCTTCATATCGGGTGCAATGACCTACGAACCGTTATTAAATGCAAATATACCCAAAACCTAAGAGACCCTGAAAATAAAGTGAAATCGTTAACCCCAGGCTTTACTAATCGATTGCTACGGATGACCGATTCGAGAACTGTTAAGTTTAGATAATAAGGTAAAAAAGCGTAGGTAGTTAAAATATTTGAACAAGACTAGGGAGATTTTCTTGATTCTTTTTGCAGTACTTTTTTATTTTGCGGTATTTGTTAATGGTTGGTTGGATACAAATGAAAATGGCTGAGGATCGAGCGTAGTGGCATATAAAAGATATGGCCAAGTCCAGCAACAGCTAGTCGGTCATTGCTGGAGTTGACAATTTCTTTGCCTAGGGTATAGGCAAAGAAATGGCCCTAGGCTGATGATGAGGTTAGCGGTCGATACTCGGTTTAGGGCTATTTCTAGCAGAAGAGGACGTAAATATTGGATGTGATTTAGTGAATAACAAAGAAACAACATTATTAGTCATCTGAACATTTAGAGGTAGTCAAAACACGTCGTGGGCAGAAATTGGGCGATGACTCGTTCCTAATAAGAATCTTAGGGTCATTAGTTTTATGTCTAGACAACTATGTAATTAGAGAACCCTGAACAATATTCGGTGACTCATAATTACAGTATTTCATCAAATTGCCGGAACAATAACTGTTTTGTTAACATGACACGTCTAGGCGTCATAACAATGAAACCAAAATTGCTGACACAAAATGTTCGTGAGAATCCCTTGATTCATAAATTGACAATGAAAGGCAATATTATAAACAATGTGCATTGTGAATGTTTAGTCACACTAATGTGCTTATGTTGGACAATTCCGGGTACATTGACTGTGGTCCATAGTTCACGAAAGATGATTAATTCATAAGTAATTGGATGCTTCCGAAATCTATCCAACAGCTGAAACAATTACTTTAAGTGGGTATCTACATCCTTAGCACTGACCCTGTAACTTTTTTCTAGTTGTACTATTAGAATCATTATAATATAACTACATAAATCAAGTGGCTATTATCTATTATAGTAAGCGTAGCGTGGGCTTCTCCTTCTCCCATCATAGGTGGACCAACCTTATAAAGAGAAACTGAGACAGACAGGATATAGAAGACAGAAAACTGGGTGGTGGGGCGCTATTTGGGAGATACCCTGTGATAAGCGATGTTGATAATTATTTCAAAAATATGTTTTTTTTACTAGCTTTCGACGGCGGCTATATCTGCGTGGTAATTATTCCACGGGAACGTACTACTGCGATAAAAAGTATTCTATGTTCTAAACCAGGTTATGGTCACGGTAACTTGGGTAACAGACAGACAAGACTACTTTTGCATTGATATTTACATATAAAGCACTTGCTGCGCCCCGCGGTTTCACCCGCGTGAGTCTCGATCCCGGGGGAATTTTGGGATAAAATATAGATATAAATATTGGGATATCCTATATGGGTAGCCATGTGCCAAATTTCATCTAAATTAGTTCAGCCATTTTAGTGTGAAAGCGTAACAAACAAACTCACTTTCGCATTTATAATATTAGTTAGGATTTATAGTATGGAAATATGGATTCAATGATCCATTTGTAAACAGAATAAATCTTACCCTTGCACCACAGATACTGATTTTATGCACGAAGTCAGCTTCAGGAGCAACGTACGCCTTACGCCTCTCCTCTAACTCTGGCGAGGGTATCAACCCCACTGTGTCCGAGTTCTCTACATGACTTGCTTGCCACCAGTTAGGGTCCTTTCGGTCTGATACCTGGAGAGTAATAGTAAATGTATGTACTTAAGAGAACAGTTAATTTAAGTTAGGTAGGGATTTAAAACTTATTGTATAGCAAACATAATATCAGTCAACATGCTTATTTATCTGGTGGACTTGGTCAATAGAATATCAATTAAAAATATCTGGATGTCTTGTGGAGGTGCTTAGAAGATTACATTGCCTCAGGACCTTGGCTATTTGCCAGATGGTCTAGCGAAAAGAGGGTTATAACATTACCAGGATATTTGTACATACATAATTTCACGCCATCTTCCCATGGAGGTTGGCAGAAACTTAATATTTATTTATCTATGTAGTAAATATTGGGGGAAATTCGGGCACAAATGTTATGACTGTTATGAAAACAAAACTTACTTGTAAAATATCTCCTCTTTTGAACTCTAATCCAATCTCCTTGCATGGCAGAAGAGTGTCCTCCTTGGGGTCATAGTCAAACAGGGCTCTCATGTAGCACTGAAAATGATTTTATTGTCATTCATTCTGTCATGTTGTAAACATAATAGATACTACACAAATATCTTTATTTGTTAATTTTTTTTTAATGACTGTACTTTGTACTAAAAACTCTCACATTTGATGTGAGAGTATCATTTTACAGTACAATATCAATGTTAAGTACATGTTATTTTTACTGCCATCCTCAAAAATCATTAACGGAGCATAATCAGCTTATGATGTTCCCACTGCTGGGACACAGGCCTCCACTTTTTTAGAGGGATTGTGCTGTAATCTACCTCGCATGGCCAGTGCGGGTTGGTTGGAATTTGAACTTATTATGGCTAAATCAATTAATAGAATACTATTTTATACTCACACTAAGCTTATTTGATAACTGAGCAGTCTTCTCTTTAAGATTAGGCCCAACTTTGAGAGTGATCCTGTCATTGGGCTTCACTACGGCTTCCTTGAGCTGATCTTCAGAGTCTATGTGGACACCATCTACTTCTAATAAAACGTCTCCTACAGACACTAATGCTTGTTTTGCGGCAGCACTGCCCGCTAATATCCTAGCTACTATGAGCTGTCCATGCTCATCTGTTGTTACCTGTTAGAATGAAATGTAGTTGAAAAAATTGTACTTATTAGTTATAGAATGTGGTAGAGAACTCCTAACATTTGGTTATCCCATTGAGCCAGGATCAAATTCTTACCAAAAAGGTATAATAATATTGAGACTAGCTGCGCCTCACTGTTCCACCTGCATAATTCTTGATCCCATGGGGATATTGGGATATAAAGTATCTTATGTCCTAACCCAGGTTACTTAGTTACCCATGTGCCAAACTTCATCCAAATCTGTTCAGCCGTTTTAGCGTGAAAGTGTAATAATCCAATATACAAAAATCAAATCTTTTGTCTTTATAATATGAGTTTAAATACAATATCATTATATAGAGAGAAAGATTCCACACAAATCCTAATCCTATCCTAACTAATATTATAAATGCGAAATTGAGTTTGTTTGTTACGCTTTCAGGCTAAAACAGCTGAATGGATTTGGATGAAATTTGGCACAGGGGTAAACCCTGACCTGGAATAGGACATAGGATACTGTTTATCACAATATTACCGCGGGATCGAGACTTACGCGGGTGAAACTGCGGGGTGCACTCAGTGTTGGATATTTGTGTTTGAATGTTCATTACAAGGTCAGAATAATAATTAACTAGGTATGTAGTTTTGAAAATCAGATAAAATCAAGTAATTAACTTATTTAATGTGCCTTTGTCTAGTGCAGTATGAAAACCAGTTAACTGCAAGTTGTAATTGAAATGTTTCCATATCCATATTCAGTTAAATTAACTTTCAACACATAAGTACAGGTTATTGGCAGAGAACAAAACTTGTTATGCTTGAATAAGGTTTTAACACTACCATAGACAGCATATATTTATATTCATACTTACAGTTAATCCTAAAGGCTGTCCAGGCACCTTCCTGAGCCCAACAACTTTGACAGTCTCTACAGGCATGTCACCGTTCTCTTCTGTGGTTCCGTCAGTGCTTTCTGCAGTGTCTTTACTTCCTTCTAACTCAGGTAATGGTGGCTTATCTTCAATACCAGAACCTCGGTCTACCCAAATTGCACCTATTTGGTCATGAGCATCTATTAAAGCCTGAAATAAAATGGTTAATTTAGTTTGTTGTAGATGAAATTGGGCAGATTGTTAGTGTCTAATTAAAACAAAACACAATCTAATATTTGCTGTTGTTAAGCAGTTGTTTGATTTTTTATTTACTTGGTATCCATGTTAACTGTCCTAATATTCAATAACAAGTGCAGTATATCTGCTGAAGAACTCATTTAACTGCGTGTACTACTAACAAACCATGCAGTAAATATTTGAGTTACTTTGTAAACAAGTCGCTGAAGGCTGGCTAATATTGGAAGGGGCGTACCTACCTTAAAGTGTGCCCTGGACACAATAATAGCGAGTTCGGCTTGTTCAATAGTCCGTATATTGTTGCCACGATACTCGCTTAGTGAGCGTATTATGTTTACGTTACCCAGCGAGACTGGTTTTACGATCAAGTCCTCTTCCGAATCAATAGACTGTAATAACAACACTCACCGGTAATTAAAACAGAACCCAGGAACGGCTGTTGGCACTCCAAAATACGAGCAACGAGCATTTATAGGCGTGGCACTTGTTGTCGATATATTGTTGAATGAAAACTACAATATTAGCGTGCTAAAATCACGTTGCATTTCCAATAAGAACTAAATAAACTATTTACGAGCTAATACTGGAGAGAGTAGCAGAAAATAGCTACATTTATGTACTAGACTGTTTTTGTTGTATTTAAAAGAACACACCCAGACGAAACGAACACTGGCACGATTTCGCTAATTCTGTTTTCCAACTGCGAGGTTTTGACAGTTCTTAGTTGGAACTGCATGCAATTTTGAACCTTATTCCATTGACATAGTGTTGATAGTTATGTCATAATTTATCGATTCTCGGTAGCTGTTTCACTGGAACACTGTGTCTGTCAGTTTAAAGAGAATGGAACCGTTCTTAGTTTCGAAGCGAAAAAATATAGCATTAGAAAAGGATAGCATAAAGAAAATGCCTCTACTGACTATAAACGAGTTTTAAGTTTTCGTTTTTTTGTTCGTGTATTTTTATTATGAAGACACGTTCTGAAAATACGTGAGTATTAAAAATGCCTATTTAGTTATTTCTGCATAGATCTATGTTGCAAAGTTGCAATACGATAAGTAGGTACTCAAAGAAAGAGGCAGTGGAGGAAGTGAATTGCATAAGCGGAACCCGTAAATCATAGATACGGTGAAACCGGAAAAGGCTCTATTTGGGATATTTACACATTATAGGGCGGAATTAAAAAAATTCAACATAGTGTCAGCCAGCTCAGAACAAATTATATAAGGGGTCATATTATGTTTATGCTATTAGATTGGACATTCATGTTTATGTCATCCATCATGTAGGTATATTTTATGTATTCCAACAATATTTACCTCGCACTTTCTTCCGAAATCAGGACTCTCAACTATACTTCTCAAAAATATGACTTCATGATTAGCTAAATCTTCTTCCGGTTTCTGCTCCTCCTTTTCTGAAAAATAAATAAATTTGTTTTAGGAAATACATAATATGAGGTCGAAAGCATTTTTTTTAACGAATTAGTTAGTAAGGGAAGTTCTTAGGTACCTATTTCTCGTTAGTCGTCAATGTCGTCACCGTTTTATGTGTTTTATGGGTTCGCCGCGAACCGTTATCGTTATTTGTTCTTATTCTACGTCAGGTTAGGTATTTACCTATGTATCAGCCACTCCAGCCAGTACAGTCACGAGCAAAAATATGTATACACTTAGCAAAATTCAATAACCATTTCTTCGAGGAATAACGATTGCAACTTTGAGATGATACCTATTTTATAATAATATGGGTACCAAAATACCATATTCGATATAAAATAAAATTACAATCAATACAGTAGGAGAAAATCACTTTTAAAAGTTGCTCAGTGTATACATATTGGTGCTCGTGACTGTACACCTCTGCCTAACCCTTAGAGAAAACAAGGCGTGATGTTATGTAAGTTTGTATCAGATGGATAGAGTATTCAATTTAGTTTCGCTTTTTGGGTCATCTATTTGTGATTTATACCTACCATATTTAGCGAGTCAACAAAACTCAGTCAATCTAATCAGGTTAAGCTACGCTTGCCGGGGTTAGTCCGTGGATGGGTGACCATCTTTACATACCGAGGGCGAGACTTCTCCGTGTCTCGGAAAGCACGTTAGGCCGTTGGTCCCGGCTGTCATTCGTGGATCTTTGAGAGTCGTTACGGGTCGTCAGAAGCCCGAAAGTCTGACAACCAGTCTTACCAAGGGTAAGAAGGTAGTAAAAGGTAATACGATACGTATTACCCAGTTACTGGGTTGTGGAGGTCAGATAGGCAGTCGCTCCATGTAAAATACTGGTACCTATTCAGCTGCATCCGGTTAGACTGGAAGCCAACATAGTTGGGAAAAAGGCTAGGCAGATTGACTTACAATACGTACCTAGACTTGATTTTACGGCAATACCTATAGGTATTTTAGTGGCAAAGTTCAAATCCCTGCTCTGCTTTATCCGACTCCGCGGCATTTCATAACGGTAACGATAACGGTGTATCATTGGTGTAGATTGGTAGGTATGCTTCCCATGTCTTTGTGACTCATCGATTTTTTTATACGAACTTATTGACTTAGGGACATAAAAGGTCACGACTCACGCAAACATGTATTTTATCAATAACACGTGGATAGGGGGGATTTGTATTCCACCCCTAAATGAAAATAATAGATATGTCACAGAAAGGGCATTTGATAATGTCCAGAATACCCGGCCGGGCACCTAATTGTATTTATGCCAAAAAGTATCCTGTCCAAACCCAGGTTATGGTGTACCTACCTGAGTGCCAAACTTCATCGAAATCCGTCCAGCTGTTATACGTAAGTAGGGTTGCCACCTTTTTATATCAAATTAAGTATTTAGGCCTCTAATATAATATGATATTATATTATACATTAGCGTTGGCAACCTTAGTTATAAGGCGTGAAAAGGTAACATTCGAACAGTCAGAGTTATACTTTCATATTAGTATAAAAGTAATAAATTGTATCAAATTATATTATTAGTGGGTACACACGGCTACACATCAAGCTATACATTTCCAGTATAAGCTGACCTCGAATTGTACGGAAATTCTATACAATGTGAGATCAGCATAAACTGGAAATGTATAGCTTGATGTGTAGCCGTGTGTACCTAAGTATAAATTATATGAGTTATTAGTATTATTATGAGTATGTAATAGTATGTATATGTGTACTAGAAATCGCAGTGGGTGTTTAGATTTACATTGCTAATTTGCGACAGTGTTCCGTCCGCTGGCCAGTGGCCGGACAGCACGCAATGTTGCTGGTAAAAAAACATGGGCTCTACTCGTATCCATACTAATATTATAAAAAAAAAATAAAGTAATAAAATCTAAAACCCAACTACGACTAAAAAGGTATAAACAAGACACCACAGACAGACAAATTAAAAATCCGGAGTCACACGTGTTACACATAAATCGAACAGATTACGTGTGACTCCGGATTTTTTATTACCAGCGGACGATCAAGACGCTTCCAACCACGGAATTGATAAATAAGGTTGGAATGGTAATGTGGGCGTGGCAAGCGCGCCACAATTATGATTCGATAATCATAACTCGACCGATTCATTAATTCACCGCGTTTCG
This sequence comes from Lithophane leautieri, assembly GCA_949152455.1. Classification (NCBI taxonomy): domain Eukaryota; kingdom Metazoa; phylum Arthropoda; class Insecta; order Lepidoptera; family Noctuidae; genus Lithophane; species Lithophane leautieri. The sequence goes on along the minus strand of OX424462.1, from coordinate 6,698,275 downwards.
TGCGCTTCGGACTACTGCGGAGAACAGAGCTCTGCTTTAAAATGCCGTGTTGTGCAATTATAACTTGTAAAACAAAAAGTCAGACCGCAAGTATAGAGCGAGGGGGTATATCTTTCCATCGGTAAGTCGAAAATAACATTTAATTATAATTTTATTAGTAAAAAACATAAAAATATTCTGATCACTATGAAATTCCAAACATTAACGACATTATTGCAACAAGTAAAAAAAAAATATACATTGCACGATGTGTACTCGCGTAATCAACGCAATTACTAAGTCCGCTTACACCGTAGTCGAGTAATAATTCGAAAGTAACTCTGTCTGTCTGTCTGTATGTTACCTTTGCACGCCTAAACCACAGAACGAATTTCGAAAAAATTTGGCAACGATCAGATGGCATCCCGGGGAAGGATATATGCTACTTTTTATCGCCATACCACGCGGGTGAAGCCGTGGGCGGAATTCATATGGCGTGAACAAAATGTAGCTAGAAGTATCTACTTCTGTTGAAAACTAGAAAATCGGGACCGCTGACATAAACTATGTGTATGAAAAAGAAAAATTGAGTGAAATTATGTAAGTATGTAAATGATGCATAAATTATTAGTAGGTAGACAAGACCATATTTTTAATTAATAGGTTATCATACAATTAATCTCGGTATCAAATGCCTGTATACTAACACCAATAGTACCGGTAGGTAGGTAATAAAACTGCCTTATGTTCAGAGATTTAACTTTGGCAGAGGACCCTCGATAAAGGATGTTGAGAGGACGAGGTTATAATCGGTTAGTTTGTAGTCGATACTCTGTACTTTCTAACGAGGGGGGACTTTGATTTGAAGGTCGTAGTTACTGCCTACATACAGCAGCGGCGTACGGTCTGTTATTATCTATGCTCTCGAAGAGGTAAGTCCGAAGCTTCGTTCTTGGGACCTGTGGACCCTTAATCATGTGTACATTGCAAGATTGTGTCGATTCTTTTGTAGGTGGTCCTACAAAATAATCAAAGTGATCTAGATACTTAGTTAAATATATAACAAAAAATAATTAAAAAGGATAGCGTCAAGACAGAGTTCAAATAGACATCTCAGACTAAAAAGTCGGTACTGAACTACAATACGGCGGTTATAACTTGCCAGGTCTGAACATAGGCGCATATAGCTTCCGCGCATGGTCGCTCGCTCAAACTAGGGTCATATCAACATTTGGTGCCAAAAAAAAAGAACTTCCGAATTGATAACCTCTTCCTTTTAGAAGTCGGTTAAAAATGTTACTGCGCACTTGCGCAGCGAGCGCGAACGCTACGACGAAAAGTGATAGATAGTGTCGAGTCTGATTTTGGGTCTCCAAAATCACTAATGCACTGGGCAGTGCATCAGAGATTTTTATTTTCATAGTTCGATTAATTAAGTCGCTTATTACTATTTTCGTTTCAGTTACACTGACTGCATGCATAAGTATGTAGAATGGTCAGAAAACAGTAAGTATTGAGCAAGTACGTAAGTAATATTTGTTTAAACATGGTGTATATGATACATTGCATGCAAGATAATAACAGATAAGTACAGAAAAGTAAGTTTTTGGTAAATACTTGTCCTTTATTGGCCTTATCTCTCTCTCTCTCTCTCACACAATGGACCGATAACAAGCATTCATCATCGGCATCATGAATATAATGTTCCCACTGCTGGGACACAGGCCTCCGCTCTTGGAGAAGGAGTGGGCTATAATCTACCACGCGGGCCCATTGCGGGTTGGTAGTGTCACATTTTCGAATTTTTGGTTCTAGGACAAGTCGGTTAATGCACGATGTTTTCCTTCACCTTTGAGAGTGGTGATGAAGTTATTTAAACAAAGTAAAGCGCCTGTCTGGGTTCGAACTCAGGACCTCTCAACAACAACTCGTAAGTCGAGGCCGCGCCGTTACCACTGGGCCTTCACTGCTCATTTTCTGCTCTAACAAGCATTAGGTAATAGTAAAGAAAATACTTTTATTAGTTACCAGTCGTAATTAATCAACTTTACCTTAGCTTAGGTACAGTCGAACAAGCTATTTGGTATACAGGCAAAATATATACATTTTCCGCTACACTGCCAAAATTCGTTTTGATTGTATGTGTAATTTAACTTTTTGACCTTATGGCTTAGGAGAGTAACGTAAAAGGATTGATGACTACTGAAAACACTCACAAAATTGTTTTAAAAGTAGTTGCAAGCTATCTGCCTGTATACCAAATAGCTTGTTACACTGTACGACAGACGATGCGATGTGACAGCGAAGTTTAGCGCAGTGGCCTATTTTTCTGCGCCAAGAGATTAAAGTTCGTTGGAAGTATTATTTGTCTGACCTAGCTTAGCCTAGCTTAAACAGTAGACACATTAGTAGAAGGTATCCAGCCTGGGGGTTGGGCCAGGTTATACTTGTGACTTTTGTGAATTGAATTAACGTTGCAGATTCGATTTTGAGTATTACGTTACAATACTGACGAGGATTAGCCTATAATGTAACGTAGCCTATAATGTGCGCATTGATATTACAAATGGTATCAAATACTATAGATAATGCGCACTGTAATGCTCGGTTCTCCTCCCTCACTGATGTAATGCTCGAATAGTATCATTACAGGTTCCGCATTGTAATGTTTGGTTCGAATCACTCACTCGTTCGACTCTGTACCGTTACATTACAGGCGACTACCCCCAGCACCTTAAAATTTACGGTACAGGATAATTTTCAGTGTTGTTTATTTGAACAACACCGTGTTTAAAATGATAGAAAATTATGGAACAGTTATTTTCTGATAAAATTCTATGCGTGAGTTATGATCTTTTGATTTATACATACTAAATACTATGTAATTATATTTACTTAGGTATACAGGATGGATAGGGTAGGAAAACTACATCCATGTCCTACTTATGGTGTTGATGATGTTACACAACTTATGTTGTGTGTGACTCACAACATAAATTAATGTTTTGATATTGATCAGTTGGTGTTAAAACTATTTATTTGAATTCTTTAATTACCATTTTTCTATTTTATACATTATTATACACATTTAACATTACAATACTAATAATATGTACAAACAAGTATATAAAAAAGGGGAGGGAAAATAACCAGCATCAAAAAATTCGTTCGCATCGCTGTCAGCAGGAAAAGTGCCCAGTTGGTTGATGTTTGTTTTCGTAGGACATAAAATAAAATGACTGTCTTCCGAGTCCTAATTACAAATGACTTGAATTGTATAAATCTTAAGGTATCTACTTTTATTTTATGCACCTAGGGTTAAAGTGATTCATGCTGTTCATAACATTCATACCTACATAATGTAGAAGTTTCTTAAGAAAGTTGGGTTTTTCTCTTTACAGTTTTCCGGAAATTGGAATGATGAAACAAAGCCGCGAATTAATGATACCATTCAATGGAGCAATGAAAACTGATGGCTTGTGGTATTAACATTGTGGGTAATAATATGCAAGCAGTTTATTACTCAGTACATTTATTAACGTTATTAACTCTGTTGAAAACAAATTAATCGAATACTCAGATAGTATGGGTAGATGCCAGCTTTATAGAGTTAATACTGACATTTATTGTGTTCAATTGTTGATCGTAGTTCATGAAAACGTAACGTTCATTGTGTGCCTGATTTTAGTTCGTTCGGCACTATTATTCGATAGTAAACTGATCATGTTAAGAATTCCACTTAGATTACGGGTTAGCAGCTTCAGGAAAATACTACATTATATGCTACGCCCGTTCGGCAGAATATTATCGTAATTTTCTCCGCTCCGCACAGTTTTACGATGTTATTTGCGATTTAAACTCTCAAGAATTTCAAACTGCTGCAATTGTTTGCCATATTTTACACTCGAAGAACTCTTTGAGGTTATGCCGTGAATTAAAATTTTCTCCAATCAAGACGCCTACAGACTGAAACTTACCTTCGTCGGGAGGTTTATTTCCGAATGCGAAATCCTTAAATCCTCGCCAGTTAACAGTGTACCTTCCGCTGCGTCGCACTATCATTATTATTTAGGTAAACACTGCACGAAGCGTGCACTCCCGAGCGGATAACACGTTGCTCACTAGTGGAGGACGGAGTTACCGGGCACCGGCAGAAATTCGCAACAGACGTGTGGGATCGATGCGTGGCGGCGACGCGTCACGACCGAGCCGCGGCGTCAGCTGAGCGCACGTCACACCGGCGCCGCCCGCTTGCCCCGCCGCGCTTGCGCAAACCCGCCCGCCCTGCACACGCCGCCCGCCCGCTGGCAGTTGGCATGTCGTCTACGACGCTACGACTCGTTTTTAAACACGATTAAGCAATCGCCACTTCCTTCAATGATCGCTCACTGAACAAAGATACGGAATGATAGTTAATGATGACTGATGCTGGACGGATTTAGTCTCTGAGGCCGACGTTCTTTCGCAAATAATACGTTGGCGCCGAGTGTTGCGGCGGAATGTTTACACGCTTTCCGAGTGGTAAACTACAGTTTACTAGCACGCGATGTCTACCGACAGTAGCATTCACTGCACAGATTTAGACTTTTATTGCGAGACTAAAATAAAGATTACGGAAGTTGGCTTCACACTTTACTGAAGTCGCAGGAAACGTTGCGAATAGTATCCTCGCTCATAAAAATTACTCTTAGGTATTTATTGAGAATGAAAGTTCTTCGCACTATTATATACCTGCTATGTATATAAAGTTGTATTATTTAAAGCTTTGAAAATGTAGCCATAAAAATAGGAACATAAAAATATTACGACCGAACTATAAAAATTGCGTGCCACTCACATTCGATACTTCACGTACATTTAAACGTTAATGTTACATCCTTCCTATTTATAGAACACGCGGGTTATGAGAGGAGGCGCGTATCATAAAGAAGTGTCGGTATATAAGAGTAACTTTGTGAGTAATTAGAATCGTAGGTTCAAGAATCAAAGCTTATCTGTGGACAATGATGATGAAAGCTTTCCCCGATATGCATATGATTTCACGCGCGTAAGAAAATACATAACATATTATTGTGTAGTTGTAACTACATACTGTTTCATCAGTAAATTAAATAAAATATTTCAGTTATATACCTATATCTTGAAAAGGTTAAAACCTGTGATGTCCTATTAACCCCGTTTCTTATTTATATTTGGGTGCGAAAAAAAACAGGCTGTGCGTCATTTTAGCAACTTTTTGTTAAATTCGCGTCATTGTTTATTATTCTTTATCATTCAATTTATTTTTATGACGAATGTTAACATTATTGAGTTTTCTTTTGGCAGAGTCTCGAAGTAATTCAGCATTAATTTTACCTAAGCTGGAGCAGTTTTCAGACGTGGTATTAAACTGAGCATCACGATTGAACTCTCACTAAAGTGAGCCTGTAACTTGCTAAAGTGCTATAGAAATAGAACAAAAGGATATTTAAATGAAACTCCATTTTCCTTTAGACAATTTGGCAAGCTATTGCAATGTACTTTTCGCCCCACAGTAAATATTATTTCGTTCCCTAGTCATTTCAAGTGTGACGTGTAGGGACACACCGTATGTAAAAGCTTACTCGGCGAATATATTACTAGTGACGCACGGCTGCGCCCGCGATACAATGATATTCAGTCGCAAATAAACTGCAATCGTAATTGGTCGTTTCTATTAAACCTGCACCCTAAACACAAATCAGTGGAACACATTTAAATCAGACATTCCCCGAAATAGTAATATTTATATTGGTGACATCCAAAGACGTATACGAAAATTGATAACAAATGTAACTAACCTACCTATCTATTTTTATTGTTTCCAATTGAAGATAAGGAGAGCACCCACAGCACGGGCCCACACCATTCCAGCGTAGGTACTGTAAAACGTGACAAAAATGTGTATCACTTTATGCCAAAGTCGAAGTCGAAGTGAGCTTGAATGAGCTGATAATAGTGTCAATCCCAAGCATGGTGGAATGATAGCTCACTTCACCTAAGTTAACATGGTGAGACATTTAAAGAAAAGGTTGAAGGCGATTTCTTCAAAAAAATTACTGCGATTGCCAATACTTTTACCAACTCTTCCAAGCACTGTGAGGAGTAAGACTTTCATTTCTTCAGAAAACACGTAGGTACACCGATCGCCAATCTGTCTGAGAACTCTGCCAAGCGTGGTGATTTGTAGGTAATTCCCGCTGATTGTTTATCTCGCAAGTCATTAGTTGTTTAAGCATTAGATTAGAACTGCCTGATATAATGGCAGCTACTTATCTTTCTCTCGTTTTTCTTCGAGGTTTACTGTACCTACTTAAAGCGGTATCGCTGAAGAGTACGTTGGCACCGGCTGGAACTTCGTGCAACAGTTACCTACTTGTTGGTTTTCTACGTTTTCAAGATCCATCGTGTGTCAATAATGGGACCTCGTTATCTCTTCTGCTGGTAGAAGTACAGCAATTTGTTTAGGCAGTTACTGGCACGGAAGCAACCAGCAACTTTTCTAAATGAAACCAGAGGGCCTAGATAAGTGACGATCGCTTCGAAAGCGTTTCGTATTTCTACAACGACTTTCAACAGGATTGACATAAGCTTTTCGATAGCTTATGTCAGTTCTATACATTTTTGCCTTTTCCATCATCGTTATCGCTGATAAGAATGTCACTTTGTCTAGAGCCTCAACGACATTGACATAAGCTTTTCGATAGCTTATGTCAGTTCTATTGAAAGTCGTTGTAGAAGTACGAAACGCTTTCGAAGCGATTGTCACTTGTCTAGGCCCTCAGTTATTTAACGAATTACCTGGAGGCCAAGTCTACTAATTTACAAACGTGTCAATGGTCTCACAATGAGTTTCTGACAGATTTATTGACATAAATCTGATACAGGCAGGATTCCTACAGTGCAATTAACTTAATTATGCCTAATCATTATTTAGCAGTATCTACTCAATTAATAGTTTTAAAAAAACTATGTTTTTGGTCATTACTCATAATAGGCCCGCAACAACAGCAGATTGTTTTTGTTTTTTCTAAAATACAGATAACCTTTATCTGAACTATTTTTAGAAGATATTCGATGATGGATGAGTAATTAGACAGTCATGTGATTAGAGTATAAGTTTATATGAGAATAATAATTTTAATTTACATTTTTGTCTAGCTTTGATAGTTATTTGGACACATTCGCACTGTTTTGTCCGCCATGTCTCTTTTGCCAGCTTATTGCGTGATCTTCCCGTAACTAATTTTGACCTTCAACTTTAGGTTAGGAAGGCAAGATTCCATTAATAAAATCAGAGATTTGCCAGGTCATTACAGACAGGTCTAAAGTCTCTAGTGTGTAAGGAAAGTAAGCATGTGCGTAGCCACGCTTCATGGATAGCACGGTATAGGTATAAACATTTGATAAATAGCGCCAGTCCCGGATTTAACATGTACAGTGAAATAGAAAATTATATTCGATAAATGCAGGAAATATAGAGACAACACTTTCTAGAATAATAAACGATGTTGGTAAAGCAATTTGATCCTAAAGAGAACATTGAGAAGAAGTTTCAGTTACACAGTCTTTGTTCTTTTTCTGAGAAGTACATACATATAGGTACTAAGGACTCCATCTGCCCTTAGTACATGTGTGTGTCGTCAAATCCGGCGCTGGACCGCATTAGATAATTAATGAGTGTTACAATATCGCGGCGGCGCGGGCGCGTGCTCGGCGCTGATAGCGCGGGTCACAGGTTACTCTTATAAGTGAGGGCAGCATCTCTGCCAGAACAGTCAGTACGTTGGGCTATGCGGCGACGCAGTTTCCTACATTCTCTCAAAATTAAGTGATTTAATCGATTTATAGGCTTGAACAAAATGCCGTGGGCAAGCATTAACAGGTAATTAAAATTAACTTTGTGATTGTCAAGTTATTAAGTGTCGTTTTGTTTGTGTACGTGCTCGTCCATAATTCTACCCATCAATTTGTTTGTTAACAATAAATCAACCCAGAATCGTTATCTGGTTCTCAATCCCAAAATAGACCATCGTGATAAATTAACGTTCAAATTACACATGTTTTCAGAATTTACGCGAAACCATCAAATACGAGTTCAATGGAAACTCCTGTGACCAGCAGCATCAACGCTGGTCCAGCTTTGACAGCCTCAGCTGATTCCGGTGGTCGCTTTGAACTAAGCGACCACGGATACGGCAAGAGTGCTGTCAAACTCCTCCATGTTCAACGAGATGCAGAATACCACTCCATCCGAGAGTTTGAAGTGTTCACTGAATTAAAATTACACTCTGAAAGCGCCTACGTGATCGGAGACAATAAAGACGTGGTGGCAACGGACTCTCAGAAGAATACGGTGTATCTGCTGGCGAAGAAGCATGGAGTGAAGACTCCCGAAGAGTTCGGTGCAGTAGTAGTGGGTCACTTCTTGTATATGTACAAACAAGTAGTAGAAGCCAAATGTAGAGTCGTTGAGTACCCTTGGGAGCGACTCCAGGCGGGCGTGCCTCATAATCACGCATTCGTATTCTCGCCGACTGCGACGAGATGGTGCCAAGTGAGCCAAGCTCGACACGGTTAGTTGTGCTTACAAGTACTAGTTTGTGTGATTGTTTTAGTTATAATTACAGGCATATTATTAATGGTTTTTCCTTTGTCAAACAGAGGCAGTGACTGTGAAATCCGGTTTAAGTGGCCTCCGTGTACTTAAAACAACGCAGTCAGCATTTGTAGATTTCGTTCAAGACGAGTACACTACGCTTTCAGATGCTGCCGAAAGAATATTCAGGTACTTAATTTTTATCTGTCCTCTGATTTTGATATCTTCTATTATTGCGTGTTGGAGAAAGTTTCAGAGGTAAGATTATCTTGTTCTTCTTGTTTAATAAACCTGTTAGGTCAGAGGTCTCGCATTTTTCTTTATGTCATCATTCAATGACTTCGTACTGTATCTTATCGACGACTGAAATATATTGCAATTGCTTTCTAAATCCAATCAGTGCTAATATTTTCTTTCGTCTACAGTACTGTGGTGGAAGCAGAATGGATATACGACAATATGCGGACAGCAGACTTCGACAACGCTTGGCTAACTGTCAAGGACGCACTCTTGGACAAATTCGCCGGCCCGGCAGATATTGGTGTGTACTCGCCTTCAGTGCAGCACACCTTGTATCAAGCACAGAAAACTGTGTTGGAGAAAGTTCCAGAGGTAAGATTATCGTGTTCTTCTTGTTTAATGCCAGTACAGGCAGTACGGCTGACCATCTTTACATATCGAGACTCCTCCGTGCCTCGGAAAGCACGTTAAGCCGTTGGTCCCGGCTGTCATTTGTGGATCTTTGACAGTCGTTACGGGTCATCAGAAGCCCGACAGTCTGACAACCAGTCTTACCAAGGGGTATCGTATTACCCAGTTACTGGGTTGTGGAGGTCAGATAGGCAGTCGCTCCATGTAAAATACTGGTATTCAGCTGCATCCGGTTAGACTGGAAGCCAACCCCAATATAGTTGGGAAAAGGATAGACACATGACGACAGGCTTTACGAGAACAGCTGCTGCTATGATAAGCATAAGAGCCAGTCGACAATATTGGTAGGGAGGCTCACTTGCCCAGAGAGTATCCGAACGTTGCCCAGTATCGTATCAAGTAGAGGCTCTTCGAATGCTCCTCCATCTACCTATTTATATTAGTTGAACAATTTCCCATGTAACTTTATACCGCCAGTAACTCTTTTAAAGACCCTGCTGTGCAGTTCACCTTGAGCATCTGACCCCGAGTGTAATTTCTGATTAATATTGCTAAATATTTGCACACGCCTTCCATATACTGAAACTATATGTATATGCTAAATATTGTTATCAATAAATATGATAACATTTGCCTTTAGGTAGCTAGTGTATTTATCAATGCTGAGAAGTTGATAGCGAATCTTACGCTAGTATGAAATTCGTTTTAATTCACCCTATTAATTAGTTATGAATATTCGTGCCTTGAGAAAATCCTTTTACAACTTACTTATATCATCAAATAGCTTTTGCCCGCGGTTCCACCCGCGTAGAGGTCCGATATTATCACACGGGAACATACTACCGCGATAAAAAGTATCCTATGTTCTAATCCAGGTCATGATCTACCCATGTGTCAAATTTCATCCAAATCTGTTCAGCCGTTTTAGCGTGAAAGCGTAACAAACAAACTCACTTTCGCATTTATAATATTAAGGATAGTTAGGATTAAAGTTAGGATTATCATAATAGCTGTATTTACTACAATTTTATGATTCTATTAATTGTTGACATGTTTCTTTTGGTTGCGTGTATCACTTCAGAATTATTTTTGGTTGATTTGTTTAACATTACAAAACAATTTTGATAAGTAATTAGCGGTGACGCTGTGGGTCACCGCTAATTACTTACCAAAATTGTTTTTGGGAGTACTTTTTCAGAGTTATTATCATCAAATAGGTGCAAACATTTATTATCTTTGTGTTGTTTTAAAAACATTAATTTTCAAAGAAGCCTCCGTTCTCTCTTTTAACGATTCACTCGTGAAATGTCTTTTGAGTAGTACAGAAATAAATATTGCAAATTTCTATGTTTAGCTCTGGTCAATAGCCCGCAGTGTTGCCGCGCTCATGATTTCTCTTGGGAACTTGTTCCCAGGATACAATGACGTAGCCACAGTAATAACACAATAGTTATTTGTACAAAAGCCAATAGCCACATAACAAAAACGTTGTTTCGTTTTTATGGGATTTCAATTGTGGGAATTCATTAAAAAAATTAATAGGATGAGCTTTCTTAACTTTTAAGTTACCTATGCTAATCTGCTATTTGGCTTTTAGAAGTTTTTTAACTGGTTGCTAACTTGTATATTTATATTTTAATTATTTTGTATCAGTTCATTCAACCGTTTAGTCGTGTGATACTTATATGGGTATGATTTTTTTACTAATAGACATGGCACGTGCCAAGATTATTATTATTATTTGCGTCCAATACTTAACGATATATTCACATGATCATATGACCACTTTTATCGTAAGTTCAACATCGTTTTAAATCTCGACCCAAATTTATGGGCCATGCCCAAATTAAAACAGTTCCTACGCGGAAACGAATACTATTTACCGACATATTCTGGTAACAATACAATATGACTGATATCGAAGGTGACGTCACAATCGGACTGTACTTGTTTTCGAGCCACAGTCACGTGAGGCAAAGGTCACAAGTTATCGAGTTCAATTTTAACCTAAGCGGGCTATTCGATTTATTTTATTAATAATAACTAGCTGTGCCCCGTGGTTTCACCCGCGTAGGTCTCGATCCCGTGGGAATATAGGGATAAAACGTATCCTATGTCCTATTCCAGGTCATGGTCTACCCGTGTGCCCATCCTATCCTCTCTAGAGTAGGGAACGTCACGGCGGCGGCGCGGCGCCGGCGTCGAACGGTTCGCGTATTGCATTTCGTGATAACTTCGAAATTAAATGTCCGATTCGAATGAATTAAAAAGTATTTTACTGCTACATAAATACTCTTGATGTTAAATTATTTGAGTAAGAATTAATATTATGTTGATAAAACTCCTTCGCAAATAATGCATTAATTTCGAACAAATTTGACTACCATAAAAAAAGGTTATAGTGAGTCAATCTTAAAAGATAGACATATGCTGTCGTGGACTTTTTTAAGAACTTTTAAAGTGAAACAATTCCGTCATACATTATATTAACTTAAACCGTAACCTAAACCGTTTACGCAGCGCACGCAACGGAAGCTCTCAAACAGGAATAATTTTTCCCGTTTTTGCAACATTTTTCATTAATGCTCCGTTCCTATTGGTCGTAGCGTGATATTATATAGCCTATAACCTTCCTCGATAAATGGACTATCCAACGCAAAGAATTTTTCAATTCCAACCAGTAGTTCCTGAGATTAGCGCGTTCAAACCAACAAACAAACTTTTCAGCTTTATAATATTAGTATAGATATTTTTGGTAAAAAAAATATATGGCCTTTACTACTTTGAATTTATTTTTCTTTGAACAGCCTTTTTTGCTATGGAAAATGTAAATATTAAGCAGTTAAAGGATTATTAAATCGCTTATTATTAAATATTAGAAAACGCTTTTATAAGTGACGTGATCAACAGTAAGTAACAAGAATTGTTGTATAGTAGGTAATGTTCTTAGGAAACAATAGTATTATCTGTAATATGTAAAAAAAAATCTGTCCGATCTGAAAGGGGCACATAGGTACTGCAATAAAATAAACAAAAATTAATAAGAAATATTATTATTATTGAAAATAAAAAAGTAAGTAATCGTTATTTAAAATTCACATTTTTGTAACAAAATTACCCCAAATCTATTAAAAATTATCAAATATTCAACAGGGGTCATAACTTCATAAGTTATGACTTGTAGACACCCGCTAAATGACGGCCGCCCGCGCCGCTGTACTATCTTGGTAAATTTACCAATTGAAAAAAGAACGTAGCGAATTTTTTTTTCTTTTTTCCTGATTATTTCCACATAAATAGACTCTCAGTACGATACGTAACAACACCCTCACGATCGGACAGACTTTTCTACCATGTTGTATATCGATCCACACCACACATTCTACAGGTTTTCAATTATACTCCGTGGTGATATCGATTTAACCAGTACTAGTCTACGTGTCATGTCTGATACACAAATGTATGATAATAGGTCAATAATGTCAAAAACTGTGATCTCATAAAATTGCAATAACAAATCTATGATCATACGACGTACGTATTACAGTTTCAAATATGTCATGTATCCGCCCAGATTTGATCTTGCGACATTGTGACGTACAGTCAATGACTATGGTTTAATTCTCTTTGCGTACAGTATAAGATAGGGTTCTGTCCACATCTTTTTAGTCCTTATCTTTCCAGAGGGCCTAGACAAGTGACAATCGCTTCGAAAGCATTTCGTATTTCTACAACGACTTTCAACAGGATTGACATAAGCTTTTCGATAGCTTATGTCAGTCTCATACATTTTTGCCTTTTCCATCATCGTTATCGCTGATAGAATGTCACTTTGCCGCCTAGGGCCTCAGAGGGTAATAATATTTTCGAACGTAAATAATATATTTTTGAGACTGTTTTTAATTATAGTTTTCTTTGTTCACAGATCAATTGGATCAAAATGACGATGCCGAACAAGCACTACCTCAATATTGATATGTCTAAATTCCCCGCGAACGTGACGAAGGGTGACCCTCGCCACGTCATCTACCAGCCCATCGACAAGCCAGCCGGCCTCATATACGCGCAGCTACGCCGTAGACCCAAAAGTCACTTGTGACACCGCGCCGCTACGCCACGTAGCGCTACGCTTCTTTAGTTTTATGTTCGTTCCACCATTATCTTAGTTGTAAACAAGGGGATGTTCCTGTTAATCACCCCTAACTCATCTTTATAACTCTCTCAGAATTATAAAAAATATCGCCATTGTAAGTTCATTATTTTATAAAAAAACGTTAATTAATTGTATCTAAATTTAAAGTAGGTACTCGTTATATAATCTAGTCAAGTTCTTATTTTAATAATTTGAATAACTGTACTAAATATATGTTGGCTACAGTTTCAATGCGGTTTCTAACCATATAGATAAGATTGTTACAAATAATCTAATAAGTATGACTAAGTTAAATAAACATTCAAAGTATTAAACTTGTGTTTGAATTTATCGTATTTTAGAATCACTGAAAGATAATAATTTTTCACGAACATTTATTAAATACAAAATACATGTTGCTTACTTTCACTGCGTTGAAGTTTACAATGTTTTTACTTCTCGTAAAGAGTCATTAATGGTTTTTATAATAATTTTATGACGAGGACTGACCAACGACATATTATTACGTATATATTGATTTCAGGTACATAATGCTATACATAAGTTACTCTTAAAAATAATAAAAGCCTTTTTACAGACGTTTGGTTCCGATGATTTTGTCTGCCAAAGCGTAAAGCTCCTCGACCGTCTGTAAAGAAAATAGAAAAGTTATGTAATCAATTCTTAGTCATACCTAGACTTGTTATGCGAATAAAGACAAATTACAAGTATTTTATTAGCTGTCAACTAATCTTATGGTGAATCCACACAGCCCGGTGGCATGCGCCGCCGACCGGCTTTGCGTGCGGCAATCGCAACAAAGCCGGCGGCCATTTTGCCAGCGAGGCCGCAGGCCGCACCGTGCGGCAGCAGTGGAACAGTTCGCACAGAACTAGAATATCGATTCAAGCTGCTCTTGCCGCTCATGCCTGCGGCTTTTTTGGCGGCTTTGCTTGTGGTCAAGCCCCCGGAGCCGCCGGGCTGTGAGGATGCACCAGTAGAGTTCAGAAGTATATGTGGTTGTATAATCAAGTTTAGTTAGTTAGTTGTGTAAATAAAACTGCTAGAATGCGAGAAACTGATTGAATTGAAGAGATCGTAGTTCGTGAGTACGAAATTAGAAGGAGCCTTTGTCCTTGGCCTTCATATATCCAATTACCTGATACATATTTCCATATGTAGGTAGGTATTTATGTGTTTCTGTACACATATATAAATATGGCTATCCTTGGTTTTTTTTTTAAATCGGACTTCTGAATGAAAATTGAAATGAAAAGCAAATTAAGTACTTTCTTTTACGGGTAAATGTTTGTCGTTGAGCAGAGAATGTACCTACCTACCAATGATGTCATATCTTATTAGAGTATCACGCAATATGTCGTGATGCAGAAACTCTGAAAACGTAAACAATTTCTAGTTACACACCAATCATACGGAAGTGAGTCGAGAAGGTTTTTTTTTACTTTTTGAAGATTTTGGAAACATTCTACATTTTTTCTTCTTGTTTTTCTTTATAATATTGTCCCTAAAATAAATATTGATTTTGTTCTAACAAATATCTTTTGATTATCTTAGGCTGCAGTAGTTCAAAACAACTATTTTTTACGAATAGCGTAAGGGTTGAAATGGCTGCATGGTGGGATTCACTATCATTTGAATTTATAAACAAAATATGACATACTGTCACTCTTCTGAGGACACATTGTTATGTAAATATAATGTCCTAGTGTACATAAACATTGTACATTGTATAAATAGTCTTAGTATTAACAACCCACAATGCGGTTTGTTTTGAAATTACGTAACAGATAAAGAATTAATAAGTTAATGCTAAAGTCATTAACTAATCGTGGAACTGGTTCGGTATTGAAACTCTGTATAGAATAATATCTCTAAGGCGTGTTTATCTACAATAATAATAAGTATATTTATGTTTACGTCTTGTTCATATCATTGACACACATTTCGTTACAGCTTGTAAATTAAAAATTACGGAAGAAACCAACGTTTTTGTGAGTTCATTCACTCGTGTGTCAGTACATATTCAGAATTTAGTAAGAAAACTGCTAATTTTAGTGTGCGATAACATCTTTACATGCTATGAAACTAACTTTTAACGCACTTCTCTGAATATGTTCACAACGACTGCATCCTAAATTCAGCCAATTACTCACTGAAACAAAATGTTACTGGAACAGTTTTATTACCATGAAAACATTTTATTGTATGGTAGGTACCGAAGCTAGTCGTGGAAAGTTCAGCGAACTCTTTAGCCCTCACATAACAGTAACATAACTAATGCATTGTAATAGCGAATCTATTTTATATAGGTACTTATATAAATATTTTTTGATATTCGAAAGCTCATGACCTAAAGAGGTGTCATAAAGAATATGAATTAAAAATGTACAAAAAAACAAAATATTAGTCCTCGAACAACTAAATATGTAGCGAAAAACTAATAATCCTACTAAATTTGAACCAAAAATACCAAAGGTAACGAACGACTTGACTTTCTGAATGACCTAGCCATAAAATATTAAAAGCATGCAATAGCATGCACATTACAATAGCATGAAAATAAATCAGACAATGGCTGAAAAAACTTCAAAGCTAGGCCACACAATACGCATCGAAATTAAATTATGGTATGTTCAAGTCTCTAGTCTGTAAAGTCAAATCCTTTAATTTATGGTTTCAGTCTGTTATGATTCTAGTTAAATGTCGATAATATTCTATGAGTAACAAACGTTTGGATAGCACGAGTGACTAGCGAGGTTGGGTCATTAGTTATCAATCGTGTTTAAACGTGATTCATGTCCAGTTTCTAACTGGTTAAAGCCGAATTTATTAAAGGTCCGGACAGACGGCTCATTAAATGCGTGAGTGTAATAGTAAACATATCGGCAGTTAAGACATGTCAGCCGCGGTCTTAATGTTTTTAAAGATTAGAGAGAGATATTATGTCTTGTTTAGTCTAAATTCAGTGGTGTGCTATAAAAAAGTTTCAATACATCATTTAGGCGTATTTACATTTACTCCGGAAAAGTTAATGGGGAAAGTTTAAAGTTCAATGCATCAGGATCACGCGATTTTGTATTTAAAGTTAACTGAGTATTTCGAGTAATCGTTTGAACTCGCGAAAGAAAACGGGAAAATGGGCTATTTCAGAAAGTTTGTAACACCGTTATATGGGTTTAAAAATTTATGAGATTTTTTGTGAAGAACATTCAAGTTCAACTTGAATTATAGCAACCACATACCTCTCAAGTCTATTTGGAGAACTTGCACTAAATTCATGGATTTAAAAGAAATACTTGGTGCAGTAGCAAGAATCTTGATTTTGGACATCTACGTATTAGGTTATGTGAATCCTTAACCACGAAAACAACATTTAAAAAAAAAGTAGATTATGTGAATCCTTTAGGAATTTGTATAATTGTTTTCGTGGTTTTAGAAAATTCAAAAGCCATACAACCTACAAATTTGTTGGAAATAATATAGGTAATTCGAGACATTTTGAGATTATATCATAATGAAAGTTAGGAAATGTACAAAATTATGAAAAAGTACCTACTTATTAAAACGTAGAAAAATCCACAGTTTTGAATAGTTTCAGAATATTACCATATTGCTAAGTTAAAATGATTCAGGGAAATAATTTTATGCTTCTAAGGTTGTGAATAAATATTGAAGTCAATTTCAATAAAGGGACTTTGTCCTACTTTAAGGTATTGTATAAAAATAAACTATCTGAAGGAAGCTAGACTCGCGACGGCATAGCTACGAATCTGATAAGGAATAACGCGAATTTCTACAATAATGTGTGCTCAACACGCGACTGGAAAGTTGTGTGAGTTTACGTAGCTAAGCATATATTGTTTCATAGTATTTCGACAATTATTATAACAAGTCTATAATATATTTACGTGATATTACTTAGATAAGGCCAGTCGGCAGTTCGGTACGTCTTCCCTCTAGTTGCAAGGAAAAAAACGTATGAGCTGATTGAGTTATGATTACACGTGTGTCTGTGTGCAGATGTACCGGCTACTGACTATTACACGAGCGCTAAACGAGTCCATAGGTCGATTATATCAGTGGGTCAAACTAATCTGGAGTAAATCCGCTTCTAACCGGTATACTACGAGACTCCTGCACCAGACTATATAAACAAAACAATTATGTAAATCTTTACGATAGCAACCGTAAGACCCGGTGACACAGTGATATCTGCATGCATCCAGATGATCTTAGTTACCAAAACCTACAATGCATTTGTGGTTCTTACCGTGAGGTTCTTCAGCTGTTTGATCTCGTTGGTCTCGTACTTGAGTTGCGTGAACTGCTCATCGGTGAAGCGAACACCTTTCTCTATGTCCAAATGCTTTTGTTCTTCCAAATCTGCGCGACATTTCGCTAGCAGCTGTTCGGGTGTGAGCTGTGCGCCTTCCTCCTCAACCTCTTCTTCTGCCATCTGTTCTTCGGCCATGGACTATAAAATAAAAATAATACTTTAAGATAAATGAAGTTCTAATTATACGTTTCAAGATTAAACTAAACTGTCGTTACCATGTCCAATTTCTGTGAAGCTTTCAATTTCCTATAGTAAGCTGCAGCACGTTTCTTCGACGCAATGTTAACTTCACGGTTGACCATTCGCCAGAACACGAACACTGGGTGATGGAACAGCTCAGGTGGGCATTCCTTCAGTGGCGTCTTCCCAACTAGGATTAGTCGTTTGAGTCTTTCCATCTCATCCATCTGTTGATAAAACATGACTTACTGTTTATGAAACTATAAAATGCACACGTTTAAAAACATTACGTAAGTAGGTCTGAACGGTAATAAAAGCTATATTGATTTGGGAAGTACTTTAGGGGAAATTTTTGCTCGTCGCAGGTACTCCATGAAATCGTAAAGTTCATAAAGCAAACTTTGATTGATGGCTGGTAAATTAGTTTCACGTTGACTGGCGTTTAATAAGCGAAACACGAAAGGTATGTATGGAGTGATGGATGCTTGATTGGCAGTAGGTAATTAATTACTTTTGTTCCTGAAAAGAGTGTTTTAAAAACCTAGATTGTTTTGCGGACGCCTGTTCTTGTTTGGTATTTTATTCGTACATCTGCTGGCAAAACTCACTTTTGCAACAACGACAACTCTAGTAACGCTAGATTAAATTGGCTTTTAGAAATCTGAGGGTTATTGTGTGATAATATGGTTATACAGAACGTTGCATAGTCAATAATCTTTTACTAAAACGGTCACTTTAGATACAAATCGATCTCGACTTAAATCTCGATTCATGACTGAGAAAATCAGCATTTTTCTAGATGTTTGGTTACTGTTCAAAAAAGTAGAAAGTCGTGATCTACTCACAACACGCGTGTTGATCCTCCTGTTGAGGGTCTCCTCGTTGACGGCGCGGATCCTCTCTTCCAGCTCTGTCATGAAGGTCTTGTCCGTGAGCCGTACCAGGTTGCAGCCCATGTGCTTCTCCAGCCGGGCACGGACATGCGGATGCGAGAAGCTGAATAAGATAGCAATAGATCAGGATTTTGATAACGAATTTCAGGAGATTTTTTACACCGATTTTGCAAAATGTTTTGCTGTTAAATCTCCTGTCCAATTATATGGTAGTTTTGTTTTGACACTCAATTTGCAAGAGACAACTTGATTGTTAGCATATTTAAAGGTTTCCAGGAACACAGGAAATTCGAAAATCACCAATTTGGTCACTAATAGCTTCGTAGAATTACTTACACAACCTGTGTGTAACAACAAAACATGATAAACATTGCTAATAAACCAAACGATGCGTTAACAACACACACCGCTATTTTGGCGCCAATTCACCATCAAATAACCTCACTTTTACAAATCACTTGAACGTAAAATAAAACGAAATACCAATAAAACGAGGTGCCATCCATATGTGAAAACCATAAAAAATAAATAAAAAACCAGAACCTGAATAAATGTATTTTCTTTCTTTTCTTTCAATCACTTGATATAAACAAAGCGTATGTGACCATAAACAGTTAAGGTTTTTTTATGGACTAAACTAATTTTCACGTACCAGAGCCGCGAGGATTCTTTGGAACCACTTTCAGCACTCGTTTTGGCGGTGGCTCAGGCAGAATGGGTCTACACACCGGAGGCGACCAGACGTCTCGACGTTGCCGTAAACTTTTAGTAGTTTTGACGCTACATGCTCAGTGTCATAGTTGAGACCTTTATCGTGGTGTACGATGGGCCTGGCACGGTATGGCACGGCCCCCACCGACACCACATGTTGGTACAAAATTCGTGTAAAGAAGTATTCACACCTATGTTTGAGCCAGTGTTAGGCGTGAAACCAAAATGTTTTTTTTGCTGTAATCTATTTTCACATTTTTGGAACAGATGAAAAAAAACAGCAAGTAGAAATAACCCTTCCTATACAATACAATCCTTGCTTTTCTGTGGATCTAGTAATTTCACGGGTTGTATCAAGCATTCATAAATCACAGGGGGTCAGGGATGACAAATATTGGTTAGTTTATGTATTAGTATTGACGGCATCGTTAACGATTAAAGAGTACATAAGTGTTATCCCTCCAAATTGCTGTCAATGTAATGGATGAAATAAAGATCAACGGTGCAAGGTTATCGATTTTTGTGGTTGTACGATGAATATAAGAGAAGAGACAATACATAGGTAATTAAAAACATAAACATTGCAGATAGCGTACGATAAAAATACGACACACAAATAATTGAAAAATAAGTAAGCAGGTACCTATTTGAATAAAATAATATCGAATGCTTATTTTTGTATGTTTTACTTACAAAGACACGGACAGTTGTTTTGTGAGCGTTACTTGGTCTCCAAAGAAAAAAAAAAGTAGTTCGTTCTAAAAGGTTCTTAAGGTCACGTGACTGTGGTAAGTTTACTCGACGCCATACATGGCACCGGAATGGCAATTTTGACTTACTGTTTATTGAATGCATAAAGTTGCATATTTACGTCAATTTGTACCCAGATAGTAATATCGTAAGAGATATACGATGTTAGCACATATTTGCTATGAAGGCTATCTGTATGAGTCAGTTGGTGGAGTAAATCACTTTATTTTGCAACCTTATACTGGGGAGGGTGCGAAGCAAAACACATAAAAGCGCCATTAAGTAAATAAAGCAAATAATTGCTTAAATAGACTTGTTAATACACAGAAAAGACAGTTGAAACGAATACTGAGTTTATTACTGCGCCGGTCGCCAAATTTTTGCGTCTTCGAAAAGAAAAGCGCTGTCCTGGTTCGCATTCGGGAAGTAATTATATTAATGTCCAAAAAATATTATTAAGAGGAAATAGGGTCGGTCTTTTCTCCATACAAAAAGTCATCATTCGAGGTTCGGCGCTCGTCTATTTCCTCCTCCAATATTGGACCAATTTCAAAGATATTTTTTAAATTGAATTAGAAGGATATTTACTGTGCCCCTATGTTTTTCTTTTTTCATTAATAGTTGTCAAATTTGTACAATAGGCCTCTGATGACAGCGGTCTAAACGTGTAATTTTGAGCATTCTCTGAGGGTTCTAGTGCTTCTACAGATAATGTATCATCAAAATGGAAAACTTAGGGGCATGGAACTAGTTGATATTTATTTTACTGTAAAAAAGTCATTGCTTTAAGGTCATAAACCAGAGAGAAAACAGGCAAGAGCGTTTGTATGGGGAGGGGACCGACCCTATGAATGGTGGAAGCGCTGTTGCCCGCGACTTCATCTGGGATCCAGGATGAAAAGTAGCCTAGCTATTTCCTTCTCCAGTAGGTTTTGATGTGCCAAAGCCGTACAGCCGTTTTAGCTGCACAAGCAAAATCACTTTCGCATTTATAATATTCGTTAGGAAAGGATTCACAGACTTGATCCGCAAAGTAACTGACTATTCATAAAACTCCTTATCATCACAAGATAGCGACTTATCGAGGAAAATGATTTATCTCTTGTAAGGGGAAATAACCCGGATCATACGTATTATGATGTAAGGTGATGCTCATGCTGACCTCGGTTTACACATTTTGCTGATAGTTAGATAAGATTATTGTGTTTTGAAATTGTACTCTTCCGTCAAAGAAAATAAGAGTAAAGCTCTTAAACACAATGATCTAGGTTACAACCTTTCGGAATTCGGCATTAGGATGCCCTCAGGTTAGGTGGGTCGACGATCTTATCAAGGCGACTGGTAGCAGAGTTACGAAGTATAGACTTACTAGCTGCGCCTCGCGGTTTCACCCGCATAAGTGTCGATCCCGTGGGAACATCATAAAAAGTAAAGGGCAACTGATAGCAATCCGATGACTGACGAAACACGAAGTTTGCCGAGGGACATTAAGAAAATAGTTGTACTGTAATATAAAATGAGTCGTCCAATGCTTTTCTATGTTCTATGGTGTAGTGTCTATGCTATAGAGTATATAGCCTGCCAACTGTAGCGTATATAGTATAGATGCAACAGTTGCTAGGCTACGGTCCACCCTAGTTTCCGAGTGTTTCCGGCGAGTCGGTGGATGGTGACACGTAGACACGGCTCCGGGGCAGACATGGTAAACATGTGGTTACCTTTATGAGGGGTGTTTTTACCTATTGTGAGCCAGAATGTCATTTAAGAGAGTAATAAAAATAATTGTGGTTTATTTTTAACCTCCGTATGAGTTTGGCCGCTATGTGTGTGTGTTTGTCCGTCTGCGTGTCTGTCTGTGGCACCGTAGCTCTTTAACGGTTTTTTTATTTGAAAGCAGTTTTTATCAATCAATCCGCTCTTTTGTGTTCGCTGCAGTAGTTTGAAACACCCATATAAGCTATATAACTATGCAAGATTATGGAATTCTTGGTCTGATGCTGCAGCCAGAATATCCAGCACACCGGTACACACTCGGGGGTTTTTAAATTTTAAATTTACTTGTTTATAAAAAGATATGGTATTTTTAAGCTATTGGGAAACTAAATTACTGGATAAACTTTTACAAGTGTTTCTAGTTTTTGACTAGGTACATACTTAAAAACTAGAAACACTTGGAAAGGTCCTTTCATTCGATTTAGAGATTTTAACAGATTATGAGTTGCCTGAGTCTACCTATTACGACTCACAACAGTAGTCTTCTCTCTATCCTGTAACAAATATTTAATTAATCAATCAATCTATCAATCTACCTAGCCTTTTCCCAATGTTGGGGTCGGCTTCCAGTCTAACTGGATGCAGCTGACTACCATTATTTTACATGGGGTGACTGCCTATCCGACTTCCACAACCTAGTAACTGGGCAGACTTTCGGGCTTCTGATGCTCTGTAACGACTGTCAAAGATCTACAAATGACAGCCGGGATTAACGGCTTTACGTGCTTTCCGAGTCACGGAGGAGTCTCGGTATGTAAAGATGGTCACCCATCTACGGACCAACCCCGACTCATAATGTGACGTCACATCGCCTATAACCAGCGGACGATCAAGACGCTTCCAACGATACCTCATTTGTGAAATTATGACGAGTGGTTTAGAAGATAGGAGGGAACAGATGAACATACATACATACATTACATACCGGTCAAATCATAACCCTCCTTTTTTCTTCGCCGTAGTCGGGTAAATATGGATAGATGAAAACTCATGAATAATAAAATCTAGGTTTCGTGACTACGATTTTGGTCTGACTTGGTAATTAGTTTATTAGGTTTATATTAAGGTATTCCAAACGCTACGACTTAATAATTAGGTTTTGTACGACGCATTCTGGCAACATAATTATACCAAATTATCATTAATCGCGAGACATGTTGTTATAACATTAACTGTAAAAAACTAAAACTATCTTGCTATATGGAAGAGCGGAGTCTCCTACTACAGGCATTTTTTGCTTAAAAGGAGGCTCCAGGCTTGTTGTATTTTTGGCTAATAAAGTAACCAAACTTTTTTTTTTTACTGTTACATTTCACAAAAACCGGCCAAGTGCGAGTCGGACTCGCGCACGAAGGGTTCCTTACCATTATCTATAAAAACGGCAAAAAAAGTCATGTTTGTTGTATGGGAGCCCCAAAAATATATTTTTTTTCTGTTTTTTATTTAGTATTTGTTGTTGTAGCGGCAACAGAAATAAGTACATCTTCTGTAAAAATTTCAACTGTCTAACTACCACGGTTCATGAGATACAGCCTGATGCCTGGTTTTTTATTCAAGTGCTAAAAAAAGTGCTACGAACTCTTTTGTTAGAATAATTTGTCAGAGAATAAGTGTAGAGCTAGGAAATTATTATAACCCATAGAATTCCAATAAATTCTCCTCTCCGCTCCGCATCTGAGGCCTTCAGCGAAGATTTGTGATTCATTTAAAATATTAGTAAGATTAGCGGAATGTCTTGAATACTAAATAGCTTTGATAGAAAGTGTCGTAGTGATCATAGTTATGATATTAGAGTAGGCATTGAATTTATTATTTGAAAAGATTTAGAGTTATCCAGACCCATAAAATAAATGGAAGACAATAAATACAAATATTGTGTTCTGTCTACCAGACGATGTAACTTTTACTTACGTAATAAAAATTTGTGGATAAGCTTTAAAGATTATGATTGTCTTGCGACTTGTCTACATCCTTACATATTATAAAACAAAGTCCTCCGCCGGTTATTATATACTAAAACCTTACTCGAGAACCACTCTATCCATTTGTGAAAACAGCATAAAAATCGGTGCAGTAGTTTTTGAGTTTATCGTGTACAGGACGACAGACAGACGCGGCGGAGGACTTTGTTTTATAATATGTAAGGATAACGACTCGAGGAGCTCGTGGCTAAGTAATGACAGCCGCATGGGTCGATTCATCAAGTTAAGCTACGCTTGCCGGGGTTGGTCCGTGGATGGGTGACCATCTTTACATATCGAGACTCCTCCGTGCCTCGGAAAGCACGTTAAGCCGTTGGTCCCGGCTGTCATTTGTGGATCTTTGACAGTCGTTACGGGTCGTCAGAAGCCCGAAAGTCTGACAACCAGTCTTGCCAAGGGGTATCGTATTACCCAGTTACTGGGTTGTGGAGGTCAGATAGGCAGTCACTCCATGTAAAATGCTGGTATTCAGCTGGATCCGGTTGGACTGGAAGCCGACCCCAACATGGTTGGGAAAAGGCTAGGCAGATGATGAACGACACCCACGCGGGCAAAGTCGCGGGCATCAGCTAGTAATATATTATTCCCATTGCTCTAGATAAACCACATCTATAATTCTGCTAAATCTTAAGAAGTCTATATCTTAATGGTTGATGAATGCAGTATCTGTAATTCATCAAGTAAAACCATTTTCAATGTTTAAAATATGAGCCATGCTGTCTCATGTCTGTCTATTAATACTATCAGTGACGTACTCGTATACGTGGCTAACCATTACATCTATGAGCATATACAACTAACACCCAGTCAGACGCAGTCTGAATTTCAGCACGATTAAGTAAACACAGCGCATCTCCGTAATAAACCAACCATAACAGAGAATAGTTTATAGTTAAGTATCTGTGCCATAACGTAATGCCGTCCATCACGTCAATGTTTACGGAGCCCAAATTACTCGTGACGACACATTTACTCGTCACTTCGGTTTTCAGTTTCAGTGTAAACGCCAAAAATTCCGACCAGAGTGTATGAATGTGCGTTTAACATGTATGTGATTAATGCACGACTCTGACTCATACATTTGTGACTCAGAATTACCGACAGATTTTCCCTTAAATCTGTTTGTTTAAAAATATATATAAGCGAAGCTTTTTAGGAAATTCTCTTTGTACTTCGATTATATCAGGTTATTACAAGATCTGATAACTTATAGATAATATTTAATATTTAGCTACGTCTACAGTCTATAATAATTCGTACTTTCAACCCAAGAACAATATAATTTTTTTATCGTTATTCAAGTTACGCCGCGTTTTACGTTGCTAGACGGAACGTTCGTCGCCAACTGACAGTAGTAATAGTGCCCTTAAGTTCTGCTTTTATGGCTTGGTATATACTAACAAATAAACACTAAAACAATATGATTATGAACCATGGAAGCGCTTACAATAAAAGTTTATTGTACCCTCTAACTGTAGGGGAGTGACTCGATGCTACTTAGATATGGCGTAGAAGCTTCCATAGATTAAGTGCTCAATTATTTCTCTGGAAATCAATAAACTGACTCATATTGTGTGTCTATTGCGCATTTTTCAAGTGTTCTTCACACAATGTGAGGATACGTACAGCTACATTTTAATTTATAAACATAACTGTGCGCAGACTGGGCCAAGTTAATTTTCTCCCAGTAAAGTAAGGAAAAATAAATAAAAACTTGTTTTGATACAGAAAAACAAATCTGATTATGATAGAAAATGCTGGTTGGTTTCTAGTGTGTCACTGTATAAAAGTTAGCATTTAAATAAATGAAGGTTTTAATTACTCTCCTGAAAGGCGAGATTTTACCATCATCGAATGAATTGTTTGATGCAAGTTGTACAAGAAACGTGGCAGTAAAGCCGTAAGCGTGATATTTTTAAAGCTACTAAACGTCACGGACATTCAACGGTTTTAGAATTTATATACTTACTTCACGGTTCTACTCTTCATGAGGATAATATTTTATGTTTTATGCATAAAAATTAATGATGTTATTCCAAGTGTGAATGGGCGAGATTCCAAGGTGTCGTCATTAATGTTATTTACGTTATTGTGATCGGCGGAGATGTGTAATATCCTGTTAGCAAATATAAAGATTATGGTCGTTGGGTTACAGTATAAACTCAGGGACCTGGGAAAAAGGGTTCTCTGGGTTTATCCGCAACGCGACGTTGTACATTATTGAGTTGAGTGTGAATGTTTAGAGAGAGCTGACTACTCTACCACCTGTTTCTTTTGTGTAGGTATTCAATATATTACGAGGTCCTCTACAAAAACTAGGTAGGTACCTATATAGAGCAACCGTCCACATAAATGTTCATTTTCATGAAGGTGTAGGATTATGAGGAACAGGGTATAAAGTTCACTCATCCACCATAGAAAAGGGAGAATCCTCCGACCAGGCGGTTGTTGTGTCTGGTGGGCAACTGTCCAATGATTGATTTCGGGTTCTTGTGTATATGTCCACTGCACGGTAAACTTTAATTGCGCGATGTTTTGTGTGACGTCAGGTATTTGATGCGTAGTTCGCATGTGGCGATGTAGATACCGCCACAAAGGCATTCCACGAAGCTATCGCCAAAATCGCAAAATTAATGATAATGGATTGAAACAGAAATCCTTTTAGACTGTAATTTAACTTCTCTGTTCGTAGAAAAACCGGATTTTTAGGAAGTAGTTCATTGATTGACGATTCCAGATGTGTGTCTGCAAAATAATTGCATGAAATTAATACAACCCAGGTGGATGTGTTCCGAATCACTCACCTAGGAGTGATTTATACCTTTGGAGATTCATCCGCCACGTATTCTGTGAACCACTTGTCAGCAAAGGCCATAAATTAAACAGAATCTTGGCTCGCTGTAGGGTAATTCTTCAACTGTTCGCTACACGCTTTTTCATTACCCAGAGTCTTCGTGCTACATTTTCTTATAGTTTGTCCTTCTGAAGGGTCCTTGTCATAGATACAGGAGGTACCAGTGCTTGACACTTTCAAAATAGGTTTTCGCACGAAGTTTTTCTTTACTATTCGTTATTACGGTCTCCAGGAATGACTGTCTTCTTAGTTAAGTTAGGTTTGGTTAGGTTGTTGCGGAAAATTCTTACGTTCCCGCGGCCCCCGGCGTAGGTGTGAGTTGGAACACAGGGGTGGTTTTTAGTCAGTAAGAGTCTGACAGACACCTCCGCCCACCCCAGGGCGGAGGACATACATGAGGATTTTCCACCGTGGAAAAAAAAAAAAGGTTTTGTTAGATTGTTGCGAAAGATTCTTACGTTCCCGCGGCCCCCGGCATAGGTGTGAGAGAGACACCGGGGTGGTTTTTAGTCAGTAAGAGTATGTCAGACCTCTCCGCCTGCCCCAGGGCGGAGGACATTCATGAGGATTTTCCATCCCGATAACAAAAAAAAAAAAAAGGTTTGGTTAGGTTAGGAGTACAAACAGCGGCATTAATTAAGATCCCTTTACACATTTAAATAGGTACCTTAGAAAATAGGGTAAAAATTACTTCTCAGGTTTTACCTGCGCTTACGTGGTTCGGGTTATCAACCATCCGGTTAACTACGACTTAAATTAAATTTATCATAATAATTATTACGCGTTTTTTGTAGATAATTATTATTATCAACACGGTTTTTTTCCTCAATCTTCTGTTTATAAATTAGTATGTGTGTAGTGACCTCTGATTATAATGTTTGATTATACGTTTTTGAATTTTATTAATTGGTCACGGGTTGGATACCGCGATATTGAGATCCGTAGTACTATCATGGTTATTTCTGGATATAAACCAATGCCTAGTTTGATAATAATGGATAAAAATTTAAACTCATTAGCAATTAAAAGGCCGTAGACCTGAGATAATTATATGTCACCGCTACGGATTTTCCAAAACATCTGTTGAGAGTCTTTGAGTCTTACTCTTATTTTTTTTTCAACAAATTTCAGAATTTTTTAAATTCATGTGTTACCTATTATTAGTAGATTGGCAATTAGCATATGTAATGAGAAAAAGTTATAGCGGCTGATTGAAAAAAAAAAAACGTTTTGTATTTTTGGGTTTTCCTTGTGTGTATGAGATTCTCTAATATTGGGACATTTATCTTTATTTTTGGTATAAATAACATTGAACTGGTCACCCGACGCCTCTCATGAAAAACACGGAACGGATTTGTACGATGTAAACAAGGAAAACAAAGATTTGTATGAATATTTGATAAGCTATCAGTTATTACGCACAGTTAATTTTATAATAATTATGGATTTTGATGACGACTTGGGGCTGATGATTGTTGTCTTATTTCTGACAGATGACGCCCCTGACAAAGACGATTTTGCTAACGTAAACATCATTATTTTCAATGACAATCGGGACACGAAAGTCTAGATAGTAGAGCTGACAAATAAATAAAATAGGAAACAACTGTGCAATCACGCATCTACGGAATAATAACAAACTAGCTGCGCCCCGCGGTTTCACCCGCGTAAGTCTCGATCCCGTGGGAATATCGAGATAAAAAGTATCCTGTGTTAGGTCCAGGCTATAAACTATCTGTTTGCCAAATTTCATCCAAATCCATTTTTGCGTGATTGAGTAACAAACATCCAAACACACAAACACCCAAACTTTCACATTTATAATATTAGTAGGATAGTAGGATGAATTTGAAATGATTAAGGTAGTCCCGCTCACAGAGAGAAGGCGTTTGTCCCAGTAGTGGGGACGATTGGTTGAATATACTAAAGGAAGCAAATTTCCGACACCGTAGGTATTAAAAAAAGATAATTTAATCAATTTACGGAAAGATTTCAGAATGTCAAGATATTATTGTTAAATACATACATCCATGCCCATTGTTTTCTTTTACAATCTGAACTCGATAAAATATTTGACCGCACTTTAATCAGATATATCAGAATACCTAATTATGTGACATTAATTTCAAATTAGTGCGAAAGAAAAGTTCAAAGTTGTTCAAATGATAACCGAATTATCAGCTATCAATCTATAAATATCAAAAAATGCATACCGATAACTGTCCAGGAATTCAATAAAATGTTTACGTTAAACCAATATACAAGAGTGCAAATGACGCAAAATAATTTGCGATACGCATTTATTATCATCCGAGTACTTTGAACCATAACAGTAGCGTGTCTCGCCGCCCCATCCTTCCAGATAACACGCAAAAACTTGCTACAATGATTTATTAACCCTTTGTAAAATTGGTCACAGTAACCTATGCCAAAACATCCTACACCCACAATCTCTAAAAAATACGAAAAATAAATCCAAAATTCCAAATTACAATCCAGAAAAACTGTCCGAAAACAAAATTTACTACACCCAATACTTGCTTTCAAATTTTCAATAGATTTGGTAGTAAAGTAAATAATCCTTACATATTATAAAACAAAGTCCTCCGCCGCGTTTGTCTGTCGTCCTGTACGCGATAAATTCAGAAACTACTGCACCGATTTTCATGCTGTTTTCACCAATGGATAGAATGGTCCTCGAGTAAGGTTTTAGTATATAATAACCGACATTCACGCGGGTAAAGCCGCGGGCATCAGCTAGTTATAATAAGTAAATAATAGAAGTAAGCAGTTGTAGTATAGATATATTGAATCTATGGCTTTCTATATTCAAAATAATACTAATAATTATTTCGAATAGTAAAATTTTAATAACATTTCGGAAAATGGGAGAAAATTGTGTGCAGGCTGGTTTGTTTTGGCACAACCAGGTCCAATTACCGGATAACATACTTAAAATTCATCTTTGGTTATCATTAGCTGTGAGAAGTGTAAATATTTTACGAACGTGATTTATTAATATCGTCGTTGGTATGACGCCCTTACAACTAAAATACAACTAAAATAGCACTGAGGATTCATTGATATAAAATTATACGATTGTGTTTTTGCTTCAAAAGTTATTGGGTGTGGGAGTAATTTGATTTATTCGACGACTGCTCTGCATGCGATGTTTATATCCGGTTCGATGATAATTACAACATTTATTGACATCCTCAACAGCTGATAGTTATCAACGATACCTACCTACTTTTGTAATGCTAATGAAAAATAAACAAACGAGTTTTTTATAAAAATAAGTGAAGTGCTTATTTTAAAGTAGTAACAGCGATGATCTGAACCTGAGGGTAGATGTTCTTCTTGTCGGGACATCGAGGAAGGTGGTATAGTCTTCAGGATCTGCAGCAGATCGTCTCCTACCACGGCCAGCGAGTAGCTCTATGGTCGTCCAAAACGAGCCTTCGGAAGCACTCGACGGTGTTCGCTGCATCTTGGAGTGGTAATGATCACAGTTGCATGTTGCCCGACCCGCGACTTGAGGTGCAATGACTGCCGCCGATATCATAGTTTTCCGACCACCCCTTCCCCCATAGATTCGACACCCCCGACGTGTTCCACACGCGAACATTAATCTCCCACCTCGACACCTTTCATGGCTAATTCCCCACGTATTCACTGATGTCTATAGACACTTATGACACCTTTTAATAGTTCTTTTGCTAAGTTAATAGTTAATTTGCTAGTCAATGCAAAGTTGTGAATTTGTTTTACATTTTTTTTTAAAGCTGAAAAGGTGCGAAGTTTACAAGGTTTTCTTACTTAACAAAATATAAGTAGGATATATTAATTGAAATTTTATTTTTAGATTATATTAAGTTATATTATAATAGTTTTATTTCCCGTCAAAAATCGTGTTTATCTAGTGGACACTCGGCTTAACTGCGGCACATTCGTAGAGCCGATTCATCCGGAGGTGACCCGGATAGCACCAACGTCGCCGGTCGCGACCGGGTCAGCCGGATGCCTCAGCGGCGGCCTTCGCAGACTCACGACAATAATGTGTTTTTTAGGTTAACATACAATTTTCTATGGATACCGTTGGAATTTTGAAATAAAATGCATAAATTCAACTGCAAGAAGTCAGGAACTTTTGATGAGTCAGATACTTTCATAAACAACGGGTGTGGTGTCATGTGAACTTCTAATACCTCGTATATTTCAAAACACGCTTGATTTATGAAAGCAATCGTCGTGTGATAGGTGGCAGGTAATGTAGTTTTGTCGTCAGTTGTGGCACATTTGAAATAAAGATGTTACGATACTGTAACTGTAGGAGGTCACGTGAACTTCTGGCACGTGGCTTATTATTATTAAACATTTATATCATTTATATCTCTATGTTTACAATAGAGTTGTAAAAACATGATTAGGCAGAAGGCTGACGTCAAACAATTTGGAGGTCTAATGAACTAGTTAAATGATTGATAAGACGTGTCATGTCTTAAAAAAACTTTTAAGATTATAGTTCGTGGTTTCTTATCTGTTGCTAGGAATTGTAGTTATAAATATGAAACTTTATTATTACAAAAATAACCATATGTTCACGTTCAATCGGTTGACTGAAGTTTTATAAAATTCAGCTACAAAGCTACAATTGATGATAGTATTTTTCCAATGCACCAAAATGAGGAAAACCAGATTTGATTTGAAAGAAACGTCAGGTCCAAATCAGATATTTAACCAAGTAATTAACATAAACTCATTCATCGCATTGTTAGTAATATCTTGACTAATTATGTAATATTTAGTGAAGCATTTAGAAACGATTTAGTTTTCATTAGGTAATGCATAGAAAAGAGGTTAAGTGACCAGAGAGGTCGCGTTCTTGATGGACGTCAAAGTAAAAGAGAACCAGATCACTGCCAATGTGTTTAAATGAAATAAATAAATTGGATTCACTCTTCGACTACGGAAAAGCTTTTCGACATTGATATATGTTATTTACGAGTAGGTATAGTAAATCTAAATCAGCTCTACTCACGCATATTGAATAATAACAGCTTGCCACCATCGCGGAAGGTTTGGCAGTTGGAATCTTTTCATTTGTTTTCGACCCATTTCACCTTCGCAGATTTCATCTTCACCTTCAACCTAGAATCATAATATTATGTAGTTTACCAAACTGCGAGTGTATTTTGAGGTGTTAAAAGGTGCTTATAGATTTGCTCGATGTTTGACGATCGACACGTGTGTGATCAAACAAAATCGAGTAACGGGCGAACCCCGTTACTTGTCCGTGTAGTATCCGTAAAAGACAGATCGCTATTAATGGTAGACAGTATAATTTTATATGTATTGTGTCACATTCCATAAGATTCCTAGTCTCTGACAGATAATTGAGAGGTTAAAACCATAAGGTTTCTATTCCCAGTATGCCAAAGCTGGTGATAGTTAGGTAATTGGCAACAGACGATCGGCATCGTAACATAACATAACATCACGCCTGTAATCCCCGAAGGGATAGGCAGAGATGTACCTGTAGTACACCCACATTTCGCCAGTTATACATATTTAAGTCCCATATTATGTAATAGGGGGCGAGCTTATTGCCATCAATTGGGCATGTATCCAAACTCCGGGCAGCTACAGAGCTATTCAGGAATTCCTGATCGAAAAACTCAACACTTTGTCCAATCTGGGAATCGAACCCAGGACCTCGTGCTCAGCAGTAGTAGTAGTATTTAAAGTAAATCTGCAAGACGCTGACAGGTCTTATTGATCGTCAAAACATAGCAGTACATATATCGAGCGACAATATCAATCGTCAAAAATTGAGCAAATCCTAAAAAGGGAGGTATTCATTTGGTAGGAATAACTGCAATCGCACTGGAACAATAATCTCTTAAACGTCATTGTATCACCTGTGACTGCAAGTGCTATGATTTTGCAAAACTTTCTATATTTACAAAACTTTCGTACACAAAACACTGAATTAGTTAGGTACGGATTCTGTCTAGAGATTTAAGTGCGACAGGGACGGATGTATCGTGACTTTTCTTCTTTCTCATAAGGTTACTTTTTAGAAGGCTTAACATGTCTGATTTAATTAAGTTACTTAGCCATTCAGTCTAAACTTATTAGCCAACTGGAATAAGCCCTTTACTGAAATCAAAGGTTACAATGACGTTCTCTCGGAATGTGGCCGAATATATAAATGGGTAAGTTTGGGTTTCAAATGAAATCTCTATAGGGCAATGAGGGAAAACGGCAGATATTTAAGTTAAATTCGAGAGCACATTCGCAAGAAGCTGGCAGTATCATCACAACGGTAATGTTTTCCCATCGTTTGTCTTATTTGTTTTAGTATATTCGTGTAGTTATGTGTATTTATTTGTTCTTATACTTATATATATTTAGGTATTTAGGTTTATATTTATATGTATATATTTTTATTTTTTTTAATTCTTTTAATAGGTTAACGTATTTAAATAATATATATTCCACAATTTTTCGCTATTGCACCTACCAGTTTGTCTCTGCATCACCCAAAGGTTGACTGGTAGAAAATGCCTATGGCATTAAGTCCGCCTCTGTACATTTATGTGTTTAAAGTATTAAATAAATAAATATTTTAAAGTTTATACGAAAAAGAAATAATGGAAAACAATATTACACCGAAAAACCTAATGGGGCGGGCGTTTTTAAGAATAAGTAGAATATAACACATGACATCTAAATTCTTTACATTTGGTATTTCAATTGGTAAAATTAGGAGCAAGTCAGAGAAGAAGAAAGATAGGGATAATTTATGCTGAACCGTCTCGGACGTGCAAGAAAGAAACCAAGATTCGGACGGGACGAGGATGCTGTACGGTGTAAAATGAACTGCTTCATGTTATAAAATGTTCGTGAAGTTTTAGATCGGTTCGCTCCTCGTACCTATAGTGGCATAGGTCGCGCCCGACACGGTCTAGCATGCATCCTTTAGACTGCCCGTCCATGGAGCGGAGATGAGTGGAGCGGAGCGGAGCTGTGCCATTATTAACCAATAAAATCTAAACTCTGGAGCGGAGTTTAGATTCGAGAGTTAATATTGGTACAGCTCCGCTCTGCTGCTTGTTTCTCCGCTCCGGTGGACAGGCAGCCTTAGTCTTGGAAGCGGGGTGTAAGTACGTTTAAATAGTTCTACTAGGAGATGCTATATTTTTAAAGAAAAATAGTAACGCTTGGTTCAGCGCCGATAGTTGAAAATCCAACATCGCGTTAATATTTAGGTATTCATTTAGGTGTCGCTTAGTTGTTAGTGAATACTGGTATAAGTGGTGAATTTTAAGTACTTACATTAATTTTGACTCTCTTATCCTTATCATCGTCTTCATTGTCTGTAGCGTTTGCAGCCGGGGAGGGGTTTGGTACGTCAGGCATTTTTACAATTTTGGGAAAAATTTCTTTGAAACACAACCACTTGAGAATTTAAACAGTTGAATAAAAAAAAATCACGTAATAATTTTAACTAAATACCAACCAACATGTTATTCTTACAATAATTTCGCCAAAACTCTGGTCTTTTAATTTTGGTAGGCCACGACAAAAGTGACAGTTTTACATCATGTACATATACTATTGTTTTTTTTTTTAATCTTTCCGGCCTATGAGATGTCATAATATGTAAAGAGGTTTTTACCGTTCTTACCAATTTTTTTTTTGTATTGTATGTTTACAAGGTTTCAGTTCAGGATCCGTGCTCCTATAGCTCTTAGGCCACTTAACCTATGGACCCGCCTCGTATGTACCCTCTGTCAAGGTAATGGATTTGAAAATCTAAGACGTTTATAAAAACTGTTGTGGGAAAAATATGTAATAATGAAATTACGTATTTTTCCCACTTAGTATATGTAGACAATGTTTTAAGTGACTCCGTCACTGTTATTTACAGAGCAGGTAGTGGTATTCGAATTTCTGTGGGGTAGGTACCACAACTAAAAAGCGAAAAATAAAAACTTATCCAGAAAAAAAAAACAGTCAAGGCAGGAAGTCGGTGGCAAAAAAGCATAGACACTGACTTCTGTAATTAAAGTTATTTTTCACGTTTTAATGTTTTTTTTTGGAAGACAGTTGTTTTTTTTTTGGAAAATGTTTTTATTACTTCTTCTTTTCGTGTGACTAACCTGATGACAGAGTTTTAAAGCCGCCCATGGTCCTCTGACTTGGTTATTCCGACTAAAATTGTATAATACTAAGTAAAAAATTTATAAAGTACATACTAATTCCATGGTTAATATAAATAAATGCCATCTAGAACCTATCAGTTTTATCCAGTGAATTAATAATGTAACTTTATTATTAATCAGTCTCAAAGGCGGTGTGGATAATGATAAATATGAAGGTTTAATCTAAGTCCTTGTGAACACACTTTTTCAACACATTTTTTCTAAACCATTTTAGATGCCATCGAGCCATCGAGCATCCAGAGTGCTCATGGGGATTCTTGACCTTTCTCCCTCTTCCCCATTGTATTGTATCCATATCTATTGGAACTCGTAAAGGGTATCGTAACCAATAACTGGATTGTCAATACTGGTATTCAGCTTCATCCGGTTAGACTGAATGAAAGCCGACCCAAACATAATTGGGAAAAGGTTAGGTAAATGAAGAATCTTATACGACTGCACTTTGTTAGGTTTATCAAGACTCTTCTTTCCGGAAACTATCGATAAATGAAGGTATGTAAAATATCGATACTTCTTGTTTTTGAATAAGTTGGCAGCACTGTTGGCAGTGTGGTTGGCAGCAATGTCGACCTCAGGCCCCAACAAAAGTCGATTTTAGCTTTTGTTCGTAGAAATAAGTGCGTTAAAAGTCCAGAGCTTAGATTATAAAATGTCCAGAGATTATAATATTATGGTCTAAGTCCTAACCCAAAGCGACATTTATATGACATAGTTTTTTTTTTGTAAAAACAGACTTTCAAAATATGAAGGTAAATAAAATAAAACAACTGTAGTACGTCTTACATTTATTGAATGTTAGGATCTATCAAGATTATTTAGTTTGACGTCCTTATTCTTTTGTTTGTTAATTGCAGCTTTCCACAAGTGGCGCATTTCGGGATCAGCAGGACCCCAGTCGTTGCTTGGACGGCTATTGTCTCGAATGCGCTACGAAATAAATGAATACAGGAATATTGTCATTTTCTTTTCATTTTTATTGTTGGGAAAAGGCTAGGCAGATGTTGAATTTAACTATCATGTTAAATGGAACCAAACAAACTGTGTTATAGAAATAATTTGAGATAAATCATGTAGTTCTCTGTAAGTAAAAACCTATACAAGTACAGTAGGCTAGGTCGGGCGTAAATATAATATGACTGAGCTGAAAGAGCCCGCTAATCTACGGTTTCTTATAAGAGCGGTGGCTGCCACATTAAAATAATTGCGCTGGGATTTGACTTTACGGTGTCAAAAATCACTCTCTAGAGGGAAACTCACCAACCAACTTACTTTCATAAATAACGTTTCAGTGACGTCATTCGACGGTGAACTGCGGACGCTATGTTGCGGCCGCCGCAGTCTTAAGCTACGGTTTCCTAGAAAAGCGGTGCCCGCCATATAGTGTCCGTAATTTGTGGGCAAATGACGTCACTGAAACTATATTTAAGAAAGTGTTTTCCTAGAGAGCGTTCTTGACCCCGTACAGCAAAACCCCGCTACCCAAAGATTTAAATCGCTAGAGCTGCCCCAACCGTACTTAATCACCTGTAAAAGTGTCCATACTAAGAAGATTCAGCTCACACATTATTAATTAAGTCACTGTGTCGTTGTGTGTCAGAGACGTCAAAACGAAACAGAAACGCGACTATCTATTGACGCGGTAGGGTGAATCTCACAATTTAAATCCTTGTCGCTGTCATCATTTTCATACAGCCGTCACCCAGGAAACCGTATTTTAGGTAACATACAATCGTGAACTTGTCATATTAGTGACAGACATGACGCTCTAAAAAACGGAACTTTTCTAAAACCCGTTGTGCAATATTTTCAGTTGGTACTGTAATATGTATTTTTATATTTTTTGCATTCCATCAGGGCCGATTGTCAAAAATATGAACTTCAAAACAAACTAGTCACAATGTGACTCGCACGAATATCCGAATAACTTGGAAATACTTATAAAATTAATTAGTTCGAGTAAATATTTTGCACCTGCATAATCAGTGATTCGGATTTTATGGTAGCATAGTTTTTATTTTGAATATGTTTATTTTCTCGCCTATGTTTATTAGTGGCATGTTTATACAGATAATAAAATGTGAACTAAAACATACCTGTATGAGTGTTCCTTTTGAACAGATTAGCAATCGAAGAGCGTGTATTGGTATACAAATGACTGATGCGAGAGTGACGCACCAGCCAGCTAGCCCTGTCGCCTCTCTTAGATAGTAAATTGTTATGACCTGAAACAGAAAAATACAGTTTTTAAGAGCCTATTGACCTACTGAGGAATTATACTCATTGCCACTCAGACCAAATAAAAAACCAAGACATAGCGCTGCGAACAATATAGTGTAGCGTACTAAAACTACACTTTCGCTCTATGCATACACGCTCACACGCACACATGTACAACCCATTTACAATCAAACAACACCTCACTAAGTGCACACAATGTTAACGAAACCGACCTCACGTCAATGTTGGCAGTGCTATGTCTTGGTTTCTTATTACGTCTGAGCATTGCCCTACGAGAATTATGGCCACAGATACTTTTTTTTTCTGCTTCTTGCATTCTTTTGAAAAGCAAATAAGTTGTTCTATAATGTTCCCTCATGATATTAACTCATCATTCCCTTGCCCTGATCCCAATTTATTTAGGGTCTCGACTTCCATATTCCTATATTGGTCTTCATCTCAGTAGTTAGTCTCCCTTTCTACCCATATCATCATTGTATTTTCTTTCTTTCTTGTACATCTATTATTTCAGTGGTGTTCCTCTACTTAGAGCTATGCACACACGTATACTTTCCTCCCGGAATTTTATTAGCTACTAAGTTATCTGTGGTCTTCCTCCAACCTGAGAGCTATCCACACACTGATCCAAAACTTATTTATTTATTTATTTAAACTTTTCGCACTCAAAAAAGAGGTACAAAGGCGGACTTAATGCCTTAGGCATTCTCTACCAGTCAACCAAGGGTGGTGAAGAGATTAGATGGCAGTTGCTCTGACTGTGACGAACAAAGAGAAAAAAATAATAATTAATAATATAATATTATATCATAATGCATAGATAAGACAGGTCTTACAGAATAAGAAGCTATAAACTTATGATACATTTACCTACATACTGATTCACTATATATATACCTATAATATATATATATATATACATTAATAATATACAAATTCTAGGGAGAGAGGTGTAGATATGACTCTACTCTATTTGTTCAGAAAAAAACTGCAATTTCCGCTTAAATGCATACCGACTGGTGGCCGTCCTGATATCAAGAGGAAGCGCATTCCAAAGAAGAATGGACTGAATATGAAAAGAAGAATGAACGAAGTCAGAAGTATGAGAAGGACAGAGTAGGAGAAGATTGTTAGAAGAACGCAGATTCCTAGTGTGTGAAGAACATAGATATTGGAAGTGAGACACAACTTTTCTCTCGACATTTTATTAGCTAGGTAATTGTATTGTATATTGTGTGTACACTGTGCATTAGTTATTCGACCGCTGCGTTGTGTTAGTAGAACTTTTGGATAGCGGGAGTCGTGAATGTATTTTTGGTATATCGTGCTTCCATCTGTAAAGTTGTATGCGCCAGTAGCAGCCAGTAGTAGTATTATCAAAAAAGATAGTTAACTGGCCAGTGGATCCCTAGCAAGGAGTGCCCACCCGCTCACCAGAAACAATAGACAGTCGATAAGTAAGTTGAACGATAACTAAAACGGAAAATGCCGGCTGCCAGCCACGTGAAATTGGAACAAGTGGATCTGTCCAATAGACAAGTAACAGTACCTTTACTATACAGAAAATAATATAATCAGGTCATAAAATATCAATGAGTCGACTATTTCCCATCGTAATCTCTTAGTTCACCAAGTAGTATGGAAATAGCTGAGACTAAATAAATGGAGACACTGTGTAATTACTGGAGTGCCATAAACAAGGTTTATTATTCATTTTACTGCTTTATAAACTACTTCGCCCCGCAGATCCTCCTATGTGTTACGCGAATATTTTGTGTGTCTCAACTTCTTGAAATTGTCTCAAGGTTTTTCTTCTATTGCTAGAAATAAACTAAGAATTTGTGCGTCGTCTACCTTGTCAAAAAGTTTGCTAAGTACATGTGAAAAATGTTTCAGTTTTTTTTTCAATTAAATACGAAAAACAACACGACTTGATATCGTCTGTTAATGAACTCACAATTGAGCTCAAGCATTATAGATGAATATTATTCTGTTTACTAAACTATCAAAGGCCTATTTACGACTCGACTCATTTCCTGTTACTAACCAATTGGTCTATCTACTTTGTCATCATTATAAAGTTCTCCTGAGTGACTAACATTAGGGCTACTAAATCAAAAGTTAGCCTTATCACGTGTACAATAAAGTCGTACCAAAAGTATAGTAGGAATGATATATCTCCACAAGATCAGCCAAATTCTTCCCAAAGGTCTTCCAGTCATGAACAGGATATCAGCTGATAGTCTCTTTGGCCCGTAAGTGTAGACTGCGGCTATGACCTCGAGGGCGCACACGAGCGGAATACAGGCGATGGCCACGTGCGCGTCCAGTAAGTCAATCACG
Source organism: Lithophane leautieri (assembly GCA_949152455.1). Taxonomy (NCBI): domain Eukaryota; kingdom Metazoa; phylum Arthropoda; class Insecta; order Lepidoptera; family Noctuidae; genus Lithophane; species Lithophane leautieri. The sequence continues at coordinate 6,658,587 of OX424462.1, read as the reverse complement.
TGCAGGCCTCCCTGTTGAGGATATAAATTTATTTAAAAAACAGGGACTGAGAGAAGCACGTGGGAAGTAACGCAAGGCGGTCATAGGGTTGGTTACAGAAAAAGTAAGTCTTTAATATCAATGCATGATCAGCTTAAAATGTTCCCACTGCTGGGGCACAGGCAGGGTTGCCAGATGGCCGGGATATCCGGGATTGTCCCGGAGTTACGCAGCTTGTCCCGTGTCCAGTAATTCCCGGATTTCGAATACCACCTGACACTATTTTTTTGTGTTATGTTTTAATAATGGATTTTTAGTTTGTTGTGAATAAGTAAAAGCTATGTGCGGTGCGCAATTTTTGTTCTACGTTTTGTGTTTTATTATTTTAAAAATACCTACAGCTCGTTGTATGAGTAACGTAGGTAGGTAAGTTAGTTTTTACCAAAGATACAATAGTACCTATGTTTGTAAAATATTACAAGTAAAGCGATTTACAAAACTATCTATTTTCGTATATTTTCCTACTGACCGAATTCGTGACCTCAAATTGTCCCACAAATGAAATGGCAGTATCTGGCAACCCTAGATACAGGCCTCCTCTCTGTGAGAGGGAGTGGGCCGTAATCCACCACGGCGTGCCCAGTGCGGTTTGGTAGATGTCACATGTCTTCGAAGTTTTTTGTTCTCGGACATGTCGGTTTCTTCACGATATTTTCCTTCACCGTTTTCAGAGCAGTGGTGTGGTGATGCAATAATTTACACAAAGCACTGTCGGGGTTCGAATATATCAGAGTTTTAATATCAATCAACAGAATTAAGTGTTTAATTAGGCAAAGATTATAAAAATATTTACGGAGATATGTTTTAAGTATGATTATAATGAAACTTTAGTTCGCCTGGAAACTGTTTTCAAAATGTGATGGCGCCCACCAAACAAAATAATTCATTCGCAGTCGCAGCTATCGTAGTCTCGTAGGATAATTAAAACCCACATATCGTGAAACCTAATCGTAAAACACTACTCAAATTAATAAGACCATATTACTAACAATCCGTTGTTATCATAGGTACCTTCTAAATGAGTTCGCCGTCATGCATGTGAAAGTTTCAAGCGGCGGAGTCACGCGAACACGTCATTCAGTTGCAACTTGTGAAATCTACCAATAGTGAGCAAACTATTTGCTAGATAACAATTTTGTTTGAATTTTTCAGTATATATACGGTGGGCCGTGTGATATAGAGACATTTGAATACAAACCTCTGTATTGCAAATGATTGAAATTGCAAAAAGTGCCAGGCATGTAAAGAATGTGATGAGTCTTTTTCGTGCACGAAACACTGGGAATTCGTCAACTACGCCTGCTATGATTGCTTCTATTGTGACGAACTGTGAACAGTACAAGATAAATACACATAAACATCACGCCTGCATTCCTCGAAGGGTTAGGCAGAGGTGTACCTATAGTATACCCACATTTCGCCAGTTATGTTTAAGTCCTATGTATTATAGGGGGCGAGCCTATTGCCGTCAACCGGGCACAAATCCAGACTCCGGGTGCTACCGAGAAATTCCAGATGGGAAAACCCAACAACACTTTGCCCGACCCGGGAATCGAACCCAGGACCTCATGCTCAGCAGTAGCGCTTGCAACTACTAGACCAACGACCAACGGGGTAGTCAAATACCTACCAGTATAACTAAAGTAATTTCTTTAAAAGTTTTCCGATTATCAAATAGATCAATCAGCAGCATCTTTCAAAACGGTTTTCATCATAGATATTTCGCTGAGATTAGGCTTCAGTAAAAAGCTCATGATAAAACTTTTCTTATTTAGTGGTGAAGTCACCAATAAATGGATTTGTTTATTAATGGTTAGACTAATCTATTATTAAATACAAGCATGTAGTTAAGTTACCATTGAATCAACTCCTAGGAAAAATAACATAACAAAGAAAGTAACAGCCCAAAAATTTGGTGCTGGCATCATAGTGACTGCGGCAGGGTAGGTGACGAAGGCAAGTCCAGGCCCTGCAGTAGCTACTTCACCCACTGGCACCCCAGACCGCTCCGCTGCGAAACCCAGTACGGAGAACACCACGAAACCAGCCCAAATACTTGTTCCACTGTTCACTAGAGGTATTATTATTGAAGACCTGGAACATTTGAATACTCTTATAGTCTGTACTGTTTTCATTATTGCATGTTAACTGATTAATGGGATAAAGACAAACCTCAGATTTCTGTAGTGGAATTTATTGAAACTAGCCATACTAATTAAACCACCCCATCCAGGTCCCAACGAATAAAATATCTGCGTAGCTGCGTCTGCCCATACCTGTGAAGAGCGTTTATAAAATTAGAGTACCTACCCAGAATAAAATCAGCAAAATAATGTAGTTGAGATATGTACGAACCTGGCCTCATTGCTACTTATAGGTACTTACTTTTGGCTTCTTCAATTGCCCCCAATCCGGGAGGATATAGAACAGTATGCCCTTCCAAGCGCCAGGCAACGTGATACCACGAATAAATAACACGATGAGCACCACGTAAGGAAACAAAACCGTGAAATATACGATCTGTGAACAAAAATACACAACAGTTCAAAGAACTGAAGGTTTGAGGAAAAAGCATTACATTTATTTTGTGATTGACAAAACGGCAACGTGCCAAGAAAGACCAATCGGTAAATACTGGAAAGCTCACCTTTCCGACGCTCTTGACACCGTTACAAATGCAGAGGTAGACAATGATCCAACAGATGACGTTACACCAGAAGACTGGCCAGACAATGCCTCCAATCTGACTGATACTGGGAGACATTCGTAACAGACGAATGCTGGAAATATAAAAGTGAGAATAATCAAACGTTCATCAAGTACTGAATAAGATTCATGATTATATTGAATACACTTACTGAAAAAACTCATCCTCCGGCGTAGTGATAGACTCATTCGAGGTAAAGAAACTAGAGTTACCGCTTATCTGGAAATAATTCCTCCATGCGTAAGATACAGTCATATAAACAATTTGCTTAATCCATAAAGCTAATATTACCCAACCTCGGTGCACTTGTCCGTATTCCAGGAATTGCCACAATTTTGCCAAGGCAAGGGTGAGCTCATTGAGTGATAAATGTACAGCACTGGATATGACATGATGGCTGAGAAGTACGTTACAGCTATTATGTTTGCTATTATGGCCGCATAACCTGCTCCTGTCGAGGAAGAAATAAACATGGACATTGGAATCATAATCTTTCCTACGATGACACAGAGAAATTGCTCCACTCGATTAAATGAATCTTGTATTAAAAAAATATCTACACAGTCACCATCATTCACCGACACATTCACCACCATTCACCTACACATTCACTCACATTCGCCTACACACTTACCACAATTCACATACATATTCACCTGCATTCACCTGCATTCACCTACCATTCCATTCACCACACACCTTTTGACTGTTTTGTTGTGTTATTTTAGTTTTTCTTTTTTATTTCTTTATACTTTTCTTATTTATTTATACATGTTGCCTGCCTGTTTATTTCTAAGGTGCCACTAAGTGGGGCCTGGTGACCTGTAAGAAAGGTTTTTATAAAACCTACTTCAGGCATCAAAGTGATTTTTTATAGTTGAAAACTGTTAGTGCAAAGCCATGGTGTGAGAAAATAAATAAACTTATTATTATAATTATACTCAATGCCAAAGGAAATTTTACCTTTAAACAACGGATTAATGTTGAAAACGGAAATGCATCCGGCGCTAGCGAACTGTCCTAGAGTGGTTTCTAAGTAAACAAGCGGTATGCCACATATTACTAAAGTGAGGAAGTATGGGATGAGGAACGCTCCTGAAACAAAACCAAATAATCCAAATAATATAAAGACGTCATGTTCTCTTCTCAATTAAACCGGAATTTTTAAATATGGAAAACTATAAATGTACTCTAATTTCGAACCAATTTGAATACGAGTCTAGAAAGCTTACGTTTATACTACTTATACTTTTCCAGCTCTCGTCTGACAGACTTTGGAAAACGTTAGGGTTAAGATGGTAACTACAAAAAAAGGAATCGAATTAAAAGAAGTACAGGACAACAGTGACTCACCTCCCCCATTACGGTAACATAAGTAAGGGAATCTCCAAAGATTGCCAATGCCGACAGCGTATCCAAGACATGACAGCAAATATTCCGTCTGACTGGCCCAACGCTCGTGAGGAGTTCCAGCCATTAACACAAACAATAGACCGTTAGGTCCTTTAACAGATCCCGCACTGGGACTCCCGACTGACTCCACAAATTGAGGATATGAATACTTGCTATAAAACACTTATATCCGATTGGCATGGGTAAAAATAAGGTTTTGATTCGTGACTGACCAAGCCACATAATTTGTTCTCAATAAATGTATAAGCAATTTAAGCTGTTGACAATAGGATAATGGATTCTATAAATAGTGCAGTTCAACGGGTCCGAAACAAATTTTATTGAACTCAGTCCTAAGGCCTTGGGTATATGAACTGACTATGACTGTTAAAGGCGAGACTAGGTGATTAGGCGGTCCTAAGTATAAAATGCCTTACTTCCTTGACATGAAAAATACGGATACGTAAGGCCAAAGGTTTTGGCTACAAAAAATCTTTAAGAAATTTTAACGTGTTTATTTAATAATTGTAAAGCTTTATTTTACAAAATATGTATATTCATATTCTCATCTGTTGTGGCTTGGGTGCATAGTCCCTACCACCATTCTAAATGAACATTCCAAATGTCCATGAATTGTGCTACTTTATAGTATCAATTCCGAAGCCAAAGTGGCATGTAAAGGTATCCGGTATTACGTGACGCGAACTCGATTCTGCACCCTCCGTTTTTCCTTTGACAACTTTTGCTGTTTTTTCTACCTGACTGTACTGGAGTACCTGTGGGATCAATTTTTTTTTATATTTCCCTGTGTCTAAAAATATTAGTTCTTGTTAAAAAAAAACGACGTTTAAGACAATGCATGCACAAGTAAGTCTCGTATAAATGCATATTCATATGAACTTCTGTGACATAAATATATTTTCAGTTTAAATTCGCACCTTAGTTATGAGAAACCACGTTGTATACGATTATGTACAAGCTTTCCTCTAGCTGAATTATACCAGAACCACGGAGTATATACAGAGTATATACCTAATACTCCGTGCCAAACCAGGCCAGAGAACAGTGGTAACGGCCACGACTTACCAGTTGTAGGCGCTCTTTGTGTAAATTATTTCACCACCAGTGCTCTCAAACGGGTGAAGGAAAACATCGTGAGGAAACTGGCATGTCCTAGAACCAAAAATTCGAAGACATGTGACATCTACCATTCCGCACTGGGCCCGCGTGGTGGATTACGGCCCACTCCCTCTCACAGAGAGGAGGCCTGTGTCCGAGCAGTGAGAACATTACAGACTGATTATGCTAAACAGGTTCTCTGTTACTTTCGTTTCCTACGTCATCGAGGATATTTCATATTATTGTGACTCTTATTATACTTTCATACATTATTGGTTTGTTTACGAATTTCATTTTCTTTTCTGACCACAAAGTTTTTTATAGAAAATATTGACCTAGTGACGTATTACTATCATATTTCATTTTGATGAGTACTTTTATATTGATATAGGCATTTACGATACCTATATTTATGACTTTTTAGAATAGAGTTCTATGATCTTGTTGGAAATTTATTCATGTCTATAAATCGTTTGATGATAAATGATGCGAAAAATAAGCCTGCACTCTTTAGGTATTACGAGAATTGTAAACACAATTTTTTTAATGTTGTATCAGGTGTCCTGACAAAGAACGAACAACCTACTGGGTTTCTGTAGGTCTGTAACACGCAAAGGTTTGCTCACACTTCAACAATAACAATTGAACTTCAGTATAACTCTACAAGTCATCAGGCTGGCTGGTATGTTAAATATGTACTTACAGCAAGGTCTCCATCTCCCCAATGGATCGCATCATTGGTGCCGAGGGTTTCATCCCAGTGGAAGTGTTGGCCGTGTTGGCTCCAATCTGGGCACTTCAGAGCGCACCTGATCGTTGCTACGGTCAATCTCATCTCTCCCGGTGCTTGCATCGCCACCGAACTCACCTTCTGTTTGACTGCTTTTTGTGGTGCGTGTGTCTGTCAGAAAAGGGAGAATGTTTCCATCTTGATCTGCGTAAATCAAACTGATTTCAATCGAACCTTGTATTATTTTTGAATTGCTCTAATGAAGACGCCTCGACCGTAGTCAGGCAGGGAAGTAATCGTAACGCAGTTATTCGTTTGACATATCTAATCGCATTGTCGTTAATTTATAGTTTAGAAAATGCAGTGATAGCCTAATGGTGTTCGAACAAAAGACACGGACCTCTGACTTTTCGAATTCATGTGCGTATTGTATAATTATTAATTTCTTCAAAAATGGTGAAGGAAAACATCGTGAGGGAACTGGCATGCCTGAGAGATATTTCTCGACGGTATGTGAAGGCAAGTCAGAGGCGGCATAAAACTCTGACACACCCAGGTGTGTCAGAGTTTTATGCCATCAGTGTCAGAGTCACTAACCCCACGAAAAAGAAAGAAAGAGTGTAGAGACTAGTCGACTCCTACATCGGTTTTCTTGGAAAATAAAAGTCCTCTCTCATCGTGTCTTTAGAAAATGTCTGTGCACATCACGAGTTCACAAATAGCAAGTTTTGTCATAAAGGTGTCATACAAAATGGTTGAGTTAAATCCAAAACTAACAACTGTATAAATCACTCTGAGGGTAATAATTGTTCTGAAGGTGTCCCTCAAGGCGGCCAGGTCGGGACAGAAGAGCTTGAGGGTGGGCTCCTGGAAGTTCATCATTTTGTTCCACTGCACCCTGTTGCTCTCAAATATGGTGAAGTTGTGAATCTCTCGGGGATTCCTCATTACCATGTTAGCGAAGATGTCTGACTCATGCGACGTTGCCTCGTCATTAATAGCTAAAATTGTTGTTAAATTCGATTACAATCTCGAGGTGGTCGAAAGTTTCTATCCCAATTTATAAGAATTGTGGTACACACGGCTATACATCAAGCTATACATTTCCAGTTTATGCTGATCTCGCATTGTATAGGATTTCCGTACAATGCGAGGTCAGCTTATACTAAAAATATATAGCTTGATGTGTAGCCGTGTGCATATACAATTTAAACAAATTACGTTCAAATCAGTTTCCTCTGACTCTGAAGGACGGCCAGTTTTTTCCTAGTCCAGAGGCACTAACTGCAGAAACTGCTAACTAATATGAACTGCATGGGGGAATTCCTCAAGCAATCTTTAAATTAAAAGTAATAGATACAAGGGAAACTTACTCGGAGTAATTTTACTTGCAACGGCCCCAGCAGGCAATGGAGGCCACTCCTCATCCTCAGGTGGTGGCAACATTTCAATGAGGGACTCATTTCTTCGAAACATTAGGAATTTCCTCCTCACTACGTCTAGCAATGGTAACTCCAGCTCTACGTGGAAACTTGTGAGTACTCCCTGGTGAGACGGTGAAAATAATACCGTATAAGAATCAAAACCTGCCAAAGCCTGCCAGCTTATTCTTCTTGGGTGGTGGATGCCTACCTGATGTTGTTCTTCATGAGAATCAAAGTTCATGCCAATGGACCCTCGGCAGTCACACTAACAGCACTAACAACTATTAAGTCAGAGGCTTTCCCTAAATGTAGGTTATAAAACTATTTTTTATGGAACTAAGTTACCTTTTCGGCCTTTGGTGGTTGGGGAGCGGACATAATTCGAAAAACAGTGAAATTAAAGTATGCAGACCGTAAATCATCTGGATGTATTTCCACAGGTTGTGCTGGTTCTAGTGCTGGTCTATCAGTTTCGAGGATTTCGCGGCAATCAAGCCATCTTAAACGTGTTAGTTTCATCAAAGTAGCACGAGCATATCCAGCACAGACCTAGTTAAAAAATATAAAATATATTCAGTATTCCAGTTAGCGCCATCTGGTTTAATCATCACGTACTATTTAGTAACCGTGTACTGTACCGAACATGGGTTTCCCGATAGCTGCAGCCCATTAAGATTTGGCAGTCGTGCCACAGCTTCGAGTACTGGATCCAAATGATAGATGTCATTGTCTGACAAATCTAACACCGTTAAATGGAAAGGTAGCAATCCTATTGCATCGATTGTTTCTGGAAACTAGGATAAGTTTAAGCACTTTTTCCGAAATATTAATTCAATGACTTAATAATAGTACGATATTACCGGATGTTAAAAAATTCTTGGACAAACCCAAATATAGCAGTTCAATGGGTAAAGATTCAGCAAATCCTGATACATCTCTGAAACGATTTGTTTGAAGCTCAAGGCTCTTGACAGATCGTGGAATATATTCTGTATTCAGATCAGCTAAAAAGTTTCCGCATAAATTGAGAGATATTAATTTCTTGTACTCAGCTAATCCTTCATCTAATTCTGACATCTGGAAAAAAGTAATGAAGGAACCCTACGTATATTTTTGGCGTCAATTAAGTAAAGGAATGAAAGGAAAATTAGGACTCATGGATGACCAATTAGGACTCATGGATGACCAATTTAACGCCAAACCATGTTAATGACTTTCTAAGCATAGGTACAGACGCCAGCACATCAACATACCCGAAACTGTCAAACTTTCCCAATCAAACTTGAACCTAATGCTTTAGCGTTAAAGTTTAAAATCTACTAAAGAAATTTGACAGTTTTTAGTAGCTTGATGTGCTGGCGACTGTACATTATTGATGATTATTTAATTTTACATAAGTATTGAAAAACAAACATCTAAAACCATGAGCATTATCACACTTTATCGCGTTAAATTGCTTTTAATTTGAAAATTCATTACTTTCAAGTTGTTAAAAAGTGATTTACTACGATGCGATGCTGGCAATAAATTAAATTATTTTATCTCAGCTTTACTACTCTGCATTCGACCGATCACATCAGATAAAACAGCATCTTGTGAATGATTCAGTGTTTTGAATAATGTTTACCAAAGCTATGAGTACCTGAAGGTAAGTGTAGATTTTTCACCTTCCCACCTCAGACCAACAAAAAAAGAAAGACGGAGCATTATCTATATCAAACGTGTAGCCACAAAACTATGCTCCTGCAGTAAACACACAGGCTCACGCACACACCTACACAAAAACTATGCTCATCGCTCCTAGTACGTCACGAGTCGTCGTCTAGTAAACTCTCAGACCAACAAAATAAGAAAGACGGAGCATTACGTACATCAAAAGTGAAGCCACCTTTTTATCTATGTGTATGTAAAAAGGGTTGTCATTTGTTAAAGATTTTCCCTATAATTTGGGGAATAATATTTTGGGTAGGATAATATTGTACGAGTAAGATATTGTTGAGTATGGTATTGTACCTCAATTGTTAGGAAGGATTCCGAAACAAAACCATTTTTTATTTACATCGCAAAATAAAATAACAATTAAGTACAAAGTGCATTTACATACAGGCCTATCGTCAATGGCTACATGAGGCAAGTCTGGTAAGTCCTACAAAAACAATTACACGAGTAATGGCAGCTTTTGATTAAAACCTTAGGAAAATAAATGAAGAATTAGGACATATTTGAACAAACGTACAGCCAGAACTTTGTGAAACTGAGTTTTCAGCAATTACGTAGGACGATGGAAATAACATCTAAAAAATAAAATTTGGTACAGTAGTATTTAAATTTGCTAGACTAAGCTGAGAAACTAACTAAATAAAAATAAAAAATACAGTCTCGTGTTTAATTACTGTTTTGATAAAATCTCATTTTTGTTTTTCAAATTTTATATCCGCTTTTGATCACACGGCGAAGTCCACGATTAGTTGAATAAAGGTCATTATTATCAAAATGATCGGAACAAACCACGCTGGTTTTCGATGGCAGCCATTCTGGATCATTCCGACTATTTCTTATAGCTACTATCCATTTACTTTTATTTTCAATATTAATTGGAAAGCTAAAATATTAAATACATAAAAAAAAGGCATACAATTACTCGAACTAAAAAATATCGAACGGGATAATTTCAAATCATATTATGGCAACCCTCGCACTTTAAATGTCACTGTTTTCGTTCGTTCATTCGTTCAGGTTTTTGTTCCAAGTAACCTAAAATTCATAGTTAACTAAATTAAGAAACGATGTTATTTGAAGTACTTCCATGTGAAAAGTGATTCCGTGAGACTTTTTATGTGATTTGCTATTGTTTTTACAAGTTTTCACTACACAAGAAGGCATAATTCTATTTTTTTTATTGAAGTTTACTAGACGACGACTCGTGACGTACTAGGAGCGATGAGCATAGTTTTTGTGTAGGTGTGTGCGTGAGCCTGTGTGTTTACTTGCAGGAGCATAGTTTTGTGGCTACACGTTTGATATAGGTAGTGATCCGTCTTTCTTTTTTTGTTGGTCTGAGAGTAAACTTCAATAAAAAAAATAGAATTATGCCTTCTTGTGTAGTGAAAACTTGTAAAAACAATAGCAAATCACATAAAAAGTCTCACGGAATCACTTTTCACATGGAAGTACTTCAAATAACATCGTTTCTTAATTTAGTTAACTATGAATTTTAGGTTACTTGGAACAAAAACCTGAACGAATGAACGAACGAAAACAGTGACATTTAAAGTGCGAGGGTTGCCATAATATGATTTGAAATTTTCCCGTTCGATATTTTTTAGTTCGAGTAATTATATGTCTGTTTTTTTATGTATTTAATATTTTAGATTTCCAAGTAATATTGAAAATAAAAGTAAATGGATAGTAGCTATAAGAAATAGTCGGAATGAACCAGAATGGCTGCCATCGAAAACCAGCGTGGTTTGTTCCTATCATTTTGATAATAATGACCTTTATTCAACTAATCGTGGACTTCGCCGTGTGATCAAAAGCGGATATAAAATTTGAAAAACAAAAATGAGATTTTACCAAAACAGTAATTAAACACGAGACAGTATTTTTTATTTTATTTTAGTTAGTTTCTCAGCTTAATCTGGCAAATTTAAATACTACTGTACCAAATTTTATTTTTTAGATGTTATTTCCATCGTCCTACGTGATTGCTGAAAACTCAGTTTCGCAAAGTTCTGGCTGTACGTTTGTTTTTATCAAAAGCTGCCATTACTCGTGTATTTTTTTTGTAGGAGTTCCAGACTTGCCTCATGTAGCCATTGACGATAGGACTGTATGTAAATGCACTTTGTAGTTAATTGTTATTTTATTTTGCAATGTAAAAAAAAAAATGGTTTTGTTTCGGAATCCTTCCTAACAATTGAGGTACAATACCATACTCAACAATATCTTACTCGTACAATATTATCCTACCCAAAATATTATTCCCCAAATTATAGGGAAAAACTTTAACAAATGACAACCCTTTTTCACACACATAGATAAAAAGGTGGCTTCACTTTTGATGTACGTAATGCTCCGTCTTTCTTATTTTGTTGGTCTGAGCTTCCCACATAACTACTAATGCGACCTGAGATTTTTAGGGTTCCGTAGTCAACAAGGCACTTGTAAATTTTAAATCATTGGTGGATTGTGACTTCGCTCTTTTCCTAGCTAATAGGAAAATTATCAAATCGTCCCTTTATTGGTAAAACCGATTATCTACACTTTTTTTCAAAAATGAGTTATTTACACCAAGCTACTCAACTTTTTGAGCTCTATCTACAGATAAAACCGATTTTTCGATACGATACATAGTTTTCGAGATAGATACGCAAAAAACAATTATAATACAAGCTTTTAGGTAACATCTGCATTCAATAACAGCTAAAGTCTTATACCTGTACGATTTTTTTGAAGCCTTGCAATCAAAAACACATTCCGTTTCATATCTTATTTTAGTTGCAATTTGCTTACACTCTGAACATACTGTAGCATTGTACTAATTCAAATTAAAATACTTTAAATGGTTCTGGTTTTACTGAATTATTGGAAAGTACTTAGAATCTTACACATTAAAAAGAAAGTAAGTAGTTCTACTTGCTTTTAACAGAACATAATCCTTCGCACTTGTGCAGATTTTAATTCAATTAAAAGAGATTAAGCAGCTTTATTTGTTTTTCCACAACATCAGAGATCGTATCGTTTAGATTTAAATACAAGTACAAGCAACTATGCTTAAATAGTTGTTTTTCACCGAAGCGTATGGTGATATTTCTACATAAATATTCCTAAATCCTAAGCCTGTTGATTGTTTTAAATGTAAATTTGAGTGCAATGATAAAGTTACAGATGAAGAGCGCCAAATAATATGCAGAAAATATTGGAGTCTAGACTATGCCTCAAAAAAGTCATTTATTTTGGCTCACGTAAGGGTTAAGTCAGTAAAGAGACTTCTTGTAAGTAGGAAAAGAACGACACGACGCTCTTATGCTAAGCAATGCTTTTTTACAATAGAAGGGAACGAAATATATGTTTGCCAAAAGTTTTTCTGCCAAACATTATGCATTGCTCCGTGTGTCGTAGCTGATGCTATAAAGAACCGTTCTAACTTAGGATTTTTGCCAAGCAAGAAGACCCTCGCGGACGTCATGAGCCATCGAATAAAACTGCACCTGAAAAAATTGAATACATAAAAAAACATATTGCGTCTTTCCCTACTATGGAAAGCCATTACATACGGAAGAAATCAAAACGCAAGTATTTAGACAGAAACCTTACATTATGCAAATTGTATTCTTTGTACGTCAAAAAATGCGGAGACGAAAATATGGAACCTGTGTCGGAGATGACATATCGTAGAATTTTTTCTACAGAATTTAATTTGAGATTTTTCATGCCGAAAAAAGACCAATGTCTTTTGTGCACTAGGTTCAATCGCGCTAATCCAGATGAACAAAATAAAATACAAGGAGAATATCAGACACACATTGATAGGAAGCAAACTTGTAATCAGGAAAAAGATAAAGATAAAAAGAGAGCTGAAGAAGAAACAAATTTTCTGTCTGCTACTTTCGATTTGCAAGCAATTCTACAATTGCCATGCACTGATGTTGGTCTCCTTTACTATACAAGAAAATTAACTTTATACAATTTAACGCTGTACGAAAGTGCGCCTCCTAACGAAGCTTATTGTTTTGTATGGTCTGAGACAAATGGTAAAAAGGGAAGTTCAGAAATCGGAACTATTTTGTGTCACTATTTAATGAAATCTGTACCAGACGAAGTGACGGAAGTCAGTTTGTTCTCTGACACATGTGGAGGACAAAATAGGAATCAATTCGTGGCTGCTATCCTATTGTGGGTAATTCAAAACAGCAACCATTTACAAATCATAGAACATAAGTTCTTAGAGTCAGGTCACAGTTACATGGAAGCTGACTCAATGCACAGTGCGATTGAGTCTGCCAAGAAAAATGTTGATCTTTTTTGTATGACTGACTGGATTAACATTTTCAAACGTGCTAGATCAAAAAAAAAATACAAGAAAGACACAAAGACTATAACAAAAAAAAATTATCAGGTCAAGGAATTTAAATACAATGAGTTTAAAGACTTGAAAAAATTGGCTAATACAATAATTTTGAATAGAACCAAAAACACAGATGGACAGCAAGTGAAATGGTTAAAAATAAAACGGATGAAGTACATAAAAGGAGACAAAAAAATATACTATAACTATGACATGTCAAATTCATTTATGGCAATGGATGTAACTGTTTTCAGCATCTTCAGCACATGGACACCACAGCTATGCAACAAGAAACAGAGCAAAGTGATTGGCAGCAGAACAGGTATTTGAACTACCAACTACCTCGGAACTCCAGTTCCCACCACTAGAACAATTGTATGATGGACCTCTTCCAATAACGGAAGCTAAGAAAAAAGATCTCATTAATCTATGTGAGAAGGGGGTTATACCAGAAGAGTACCATGGTACTCTCTTCTGTACCATCCATGGATGGTACAGAAGTTTGCTTGTAGATAAGGATCGCGTTGAACGCGTCCCTGATGTGGCCGCCTCTGAAGAGTCACAATCTGAGTCATCTGTGGACTCATCAGCTGATGAATGAAAGAAACATTATTTTAGTTTTTCTAAGTATACTAAACAATTTGTGAAAACATGAATTAATTTCATGGTTTCACAAATTGTTTTGTATAAGTACTTAGATAGAAAATCTAAATTAATTCATTTTTTCGCAAATTGTTTTGTATACTTAGATAAAAATAAAAAGTTACTAATAAAGTTGATTATTTCCTAATATATCATTCTTATTATTTTCCTACTTTATTCAGTTTTTACTTTCATGTAAGTAATGATTTTTTGGTATTTTTGTAATTATAAAAATAGACCAGGCTTGCTGTAGTTCGTTGTATGAACATTTTGCAGATAGTCTACCACAATTCTTAATTTTACTCAAGCAAAAACAATTATCATTTTTTTTAAATTTCAATATGTAGAATGTTTCAGTGTTATTTTTACAGTTGTTTTTGGCACCTTATTACTTTCTTCGAAAGGTTACGGTGAAGCTATAAGATAAGCTCCAAGTGATTTAATTAATGATATATATGCTTATGTCGTTATTCAGGAAAAACCAACTAAATGACCTCCCTGAAGATAGTGTTTGGCATTTTTTCAAGCATTATCAATGAAGTACTTCTATTTTTATGATTTACAAACATACTTTATAATTTTTTCATTATTATTACATGATTGCAGGTAAGATAATATGTAATTTAGTTACATAATTATTCTGTCAAACTTTTAAATCATTATTGCCACAAGTTTAGTTTTCGGTAGATAATCGGTTTTACCAATAAAGGGACGAAATCTTCCTGTAAAATGATTTCAGGCGACAGTTTTAGAAGTGCCGTGGAGCATGTGGACGGCTCCATACATTTTTTGATCAAAGCTTTGTGGATTGATAAACAATTGACAAACAATACCAGCCACGATGACTTTGGTCAGCATCTACGAGTATTGTAATACGGCGCCAGACACAGCAATACACATTTGAACACTTATTTGAACACTTGTTTGAACACTTGTGAGGCTCGTGTATTTGAGTATTTGTTGAAAGTTTGATCAATATTTATTACGGTACCTCACAAGTGTTCAAACAAGTGTTCAAATATGAGACGGTCTGGCGCCGCTTTACAACACAATGGATTTGGGGTTCTCTGCCTTTTCGCCGAAAATTCTTTGCCAGATTTTCACTTGGCAACTAACGTCTCGCAGAATTTTATTTCGCCGAATAATCGTTTGCCAGCTTATCATATAATTTTGTTTTATTTTCCAACCTCACAGTTACCAACTGTACGTTTGGTCTGCTTTTCATAATGGCACTTTTTAAAATGCCAACTTTCAAGTACTTAGCAGAATGTTTTGGTTTGCGTAATATTCATTTAGTTGTTTTTTGTTTTCCATTTCTAGTAGGGTTTCTTTTAATAATTATGTAGGTAATATTATGTGGGTAAGCGCAACTTATTTTTATGACAATGTAGGTAAGTACGAATAAATTGACTCATTGACGATTGATCATCGTGATAACCTGGTAAATTTATTTATAAGGATGCCATTTTCATTTGGTACAAATTATAATAGGTCTTTACCTATGAAATTGCCGTTTTGTATGAAAAAATTTAAACGAATTTTTTTCATGAATTTTTTATTTGTATTAATCGAAGTAATCACCCATGCAATCAATGCATCTTTACCATCGCAGTGGCAGTTTATTGATGCCCTTCTTAAAGAAATCAGCTGGACGGGAGGCAACAAATTCTTCAAAGGCATTTTGTACTGCCTCTCGGGTATTGAATTTTTTTCCCGCCAAGAAGTTATCCAAATTCTGGAAAAAGTAGTAGTCTGTAGGCGCAAGGTCTGGTGAGTAGGGCGGATGACGGAGAGCTTCCAACCCCAGTTCTTGCAACTTGGAGACCGTCTGCTGTGCAGTATGAGGTCGCGCGTTGTCGTGCAGGAGCAGCGGAGACGAGCGATTGACCAATGCTGGTTGGAGATGCGCCAGCTTCTCCATCATTGTGTTCAGTTCTTCACAGTACACATCTGCAGTAATGCTCACCCCGTTTGGTAAGAAGCTGTGATGAATCACACCGGCGCTAGACCACCAAACAGTGACCATCAGTTTTCTAGGGGTAAGTTTTCGTTTAGGGCATTGTTTAGGTGCTGAACCAGGATCCAACCAACTTGCTGAGCGCTTGCGGTTATCAAACAGAATCCATTTTTCATCGCAGGTAACAATGCGGTTCAAAATTCCTTCATTTGTGTGTCTGTTGAGCAGTGCAAGGCACGTCTCGACGCGTACTTCGCGCTGGCGATCATTGAGTTCGTGGGGCACCCATTTGTCAAGCTTTTTTACCTTGCCAATTTGACGCAAATGGACCAATATTGTTTTGACGCTAACGTCGAAAGCTGCTGCTAATTCAGCCGTAGATTGTGTATCATCAGCTTCCACAATCGCCTTTAATTCGTCATTGTCGACCAAAGTCTTCGGACGACCGCGAGGTTCATTTTTCAGGTCGAAATTTCCAGAACGGAAGCGAGCAAACCAATAACAGGTGGTGCGTTGGTTTGTAGTGTTAGCTCCGTAAACGTCGTTGATGTTGCGTGCCGCTTGTGCCGCGTTGCTGCCACGACGGTACTCATATTCCATAATTACTCGAATTTTTAACGTATCCATGATGACGAAAAAGGTTGAAATGCGATGAAAATGTAACACTAATCAATAAAGAAATGACTACTTTTGGAAAAAAAATCCATGTTTTTAAAATAAAATTAATTTGAAATTAGAATTCTTAGCCAAACAAAAATTATTTTGATTTGAAATGGCCAGTACTGCAGAACGGCAATTTCATAGGTAAAGACCTAATATATAGGTAGTTATTGTAATTTTTTTTTTTGACTTTTTCTTTAATGTCATCTAACCTAACTTAACTGTTTCCTTTAAAAAAGCGAATCGCTTGTGGCACTTCGCTGGCCGCTGCCGCGGCACGCTCGCTTCGCTCGCTCGGTTCGTGCGTTGTTTGTCATACTCTAACATAACCTAACCTATCGTAACTGTAAATAAGGTTGCTCTAATTATTACTCTGCATTGCTGCCAATTTAAAGGTTTAATGTTATTTTTGAGATTCTTTAATAAAAAATGTATGTACAAATTAGTTTATTTTTTATCATTATATCAATGTATGAAAAGAGAACTGTTACACTGACAAAACGACATTCGTCTAATAGTTGTGTAGCCTAGTGAAATGTTTGACAAATGATAAATGTCCCAAACGTTTTGTGTCATTATAATAATCAGCTTAACAATAATTCTACCAAATTAAACGTTGTCATACAAAAATTTGCTTATCGTTAGTTGTCAAAGTGAAACATCGGCAAAACGTTGGTTGGCAAGTGATAATCTGCCAAAAAAATTTCGGCGAAAAGGCAGGATACCTGGATTTGGATATAGGCAGTGCCTTACAATCCTGAAAAAAATTAGAGACTAGTACACCAGTGCTATTAACCTCTGAATCATTCACTCGTAACACGTTCACCATTTTCATAGCATCTCTCAAGATCTTCCGATCACCTGATTTTATGGTACTTTTAATCAACTTAACTAAGTCGTCTGTGATACAGTTATCATTGTGAAAACATATTTTTTTTTCTTCATTTGCGAATTTCTCATTGTCCCACAATGCCGTTGGCAACAGGAACTCCCAATGCTGCTCAAGAGTCAGCCCAGATTCCTCGTCAAGGAAACCGTGTACAATGCTCTTGCTTATTTTATTTTCTACTGCTTGAGAAAAGGTGACCCTTGGTATGTCTTCTCTTCTACAAAGGGCCTTGTGACAGCGTACTCCGTCAGCGAGAAGGGTCCAATCTATGCCAGTTTCTAAACGGTTTTCAAAACCTTGTCGGAAAAAGATAAAAGTTGATTAAAATACCATTTTATGGTAATCAGGTGTCTAAGTACCTGTAAACCTTATAAAGGTCCTATTTTAATGTGTGAACTATGTACATAAGAAATGAAGATGACTCCTCAAAAACCAAACAAGAATAGTGTGCTATTAGATGGTTTAGAGGCGATACCTTCTGTAATCGGTACGTAGTTGTCAGTTCAGTAGGCAGGTTGTAGTAAAGTATATCTATGGAGAATAATCTTTAGTTGCAGTAACGCCCTTTATAGGATTGTCCAGTGTCCAAGGTAAGTATACCTACATACATATTTGACTGACTGACTGACTAGATGTCTATGACCAGTCAGTCAGTCATTCAGTCAATTATTGTCAATTGTGTTGTGTTGTTATTGTCAATTTAGATAGGTACTCTCCAATAGGTATACAATGTTCAAAATTATTAATCAACCTAAACTCTTTTCATATTTTTGCAAAGTTATGAGAGCATTGAATATACCTACCCTCTATAACGTCGTTAGGAATATATATGAGACTAGAATTACTGATTGCTTGTCGTACAACTGCAGGCGTTGCTTTTTTAGGTGCCTCCTTCGGCTTTGGAGCCATAATGCCTATTATATAATTTAAATTGAATTAAACCAAAAACAACACAAATTTTCATCTAATTCTAAAATGTGTTGAACGTATTAGTCCTTAATTCTTAATCTTCCAAAAAGATTTGCCTGCAGTAGGACAACTCTAAACAAGCCGTTCTAATTAGATTTATAAAATGCGAAATAATGTAGTAAACAAAAAGATTATTAATTTGACGTAGGGCAGTTGACATCACAGATAAATAATACAATAAATGTTGAAATCAGAGGTTGTAATGTACTTTAGACAAGAGCTACAAAAAGGTTTTCCTAAGATTTTATGTCGATAAAACAGTAGGTATTGCTGAACCTCCTATCCTGCACGCTAGGTGTCGCTTACTAGAACCACTACGAACTATAATTTTGTTTCAAACCATGTGGTTTGTCACACACAATCTGTGGCACGGTTTCGCGACAGACAGCTGCCAAAGAGCACTTCGAATAAAAATAATTTTGTTAGTTTACGGAATGATAACAATAATAACGTTTTTTTTATTATGTACCTGTCTTTGAGGTGTTGTATGATAGTAAGCTCTAGATTATTGTAAAGTTCCGAGTGAAACAGTCGCGTGTGATAATGTAAATAATTGTTCCTAGTGCCATAATTCTTGAATGGTTTGATTTATGAAGTGACATTGACATGTGATGTGATTGCGCGGGAATTTCGAGTTCTGTGGCGACCGCAGATTCCTACGCGGTGGATATTTGCGTCAGTGTTTTCTTAAAGATATGTTGAGTGAAAGTGAACTGTGCAATGCGGTTGTGTAGCTTTGGTGACGTTGTTCTTGCCAATATATGTGCATGCCCTTGCGAGGTTGGCAAGATCCCATATATGCGGACTATTCTATTTGTTTACTTCCGCCACTAGTGAAGAAACTACGAATATATTCCTTTTAAGTAAAATTTAAGGTAAGTTAATAAATTGTTATAATTATGTAATATGTATCAGTGTACATACAATATGCACATTCATAAAAAAAAAACAAAATATGATTTATCTAATCAGATATGTTAAAAAAATCCAGAGAAGCTGTACCTATTAGGTATTTACGATTCCACACGTAATACTCATAGGAATTTAACAAGTGGAGTTGTGACCATGGTTAAAAAATAATTAATTTTTTACAGGTTGTCAATATCCGATCGCCACGAAATACTTAGAAATTAGGTACCGTCAGCAACCAAAGTTGTTTCAACACTATTTATTACTTTTACATGGTCATGTAAATTGATATAAAATTATTCGTTAGTCAACTTTTGAGCATATATTTTAATGTTATAGTAAGGAGTTTGTGTGTGTACTTTTTGTGTAGCATTCAAAACTCCAAATTTTGATTCTTGAAACTTCTCGTTAGTACCTAAGGAGTTCTTAGTCTTAAGTATTTTTCTCAAACAACCTTGGAAATTCGAGCATTATTTTGACAACCTTCTTCGAGATAAATCAAAATTGCTGTACTGGTAAAAAACAAGTGACGATGCGGCCAGCAAAGTTACTATGAAAATCCATATCTGGCGTGTTTAGCGGCCAAATAAATTACTATGAAAACTCATATCTGTCGTGTTATTTAAAAATGGAACGAACTTTTTACTTCAACTCACGGCAACCAAGGAGGTAACTTATCAAAGATTTTATTTAAATTTCGAATTGGTTTGCAAATAGAACAAAGAAGAAACAAATTAACATATTGGCGCATGAAAAATGATAGTTATTCGTCATTGATTCTGGAATTTCTATTTAATTTACTCAGTTTGAATTTCCGCGCGTTGTTAGAGAAAAGTACTATACAAGCCTTGGCCGCAATCAGGAATTGATGGACTCACGCATGAGTGCCTCGGCTTCGCCTCGGCCCTCATTTTCACGATCGTCCATCAATTCCCTTATTGCAGGCCGCGACAGTAATGTACTATTAGTCTTCTTAGCAATCCGTTTTGGAACAACATGTGTTGTTTCTACAACAGAATACTTTCCAACTGCCAATTGCTTAGAACTGGTTGAGTCTCTTCGAAAGACAATCCATATGTGTGCCCTTTTTTTTTTTTTTTTTTTTTTTTTTTTTGAGGGTGGGAAATCATCCAATGACTTCTCCCGCTCTGGGCGGAGCGGAAGGGCGTGTCAGACTTTTACTGACTAAAACCCACCCGTGTTCCTTCATTTGCCTGTTGCCAAGGTCCCGGTATCCCTTTCGGACTTTCCCGCAACCCTGGCAGGCATCGGTCCTACCGGACCCCGTCAATTTTGCTGACATCTCTTTGAGGCGCGCGTGGAACACGACGCGCCATCGACCCGGGCCTGGTCCTTATCGGACGGCGAGCTGCCCGTTGCTCGCCGTCCGCAAGCCCGCGCCTATGGTGGCCGGAAATCCGCCTGGGATTCCCGACGCCCAGGGCGTCTCCAACGGCGGCGGTTAGGGGCGTGAGGGCGCAAACTTTGCCTTTCCCTCACGCGTTCCGCCTCCTCCTTCGCGAGCATTACTGCTTCGCAGAAGGAGGTGACGGCTTCCCATGCCCTCTCGCTCCGTACCATGGCCTGAACCAGGGCCGGACGCGAGAGGTCACTGCCGCCAATCGCCTCCGCGAGGACACGGCGGTGCTCCGCCCAAGCAGGGCACACCTCAACCGTATGCTCCACCGTGTCCTCCGGGCGATCCACACAGTGGTGACACCCGGGCGTTTCCTCCCGCCTAATCCTACACAGGTACCTCACGAAGCTGCCATGTCCGGTGAGGACCTGTGTCAGGCGGAAGGTGAGGACGCCGTGGCGCCTCTCTATCCACTCCTCAAAGAGGGGACTTATCGCCGCTATTGTGGCGTGCCCAGCACTGGGTTGCGACAATCGCACTCTCCATGCCGCCATGAGATCTTGCCGGAGCTCTGTCCGCTGTGCCGCGATTTCTCGCGGCAGCGGAGTTACACCCCGGCGCTTCACCTCCTCGCGCCACTCCCAGATGTGCGCGAGGACCTTCGCCTCCAGATCCCATGGCGGTAATCCGGCAAGGAGGCTCGCCGCCTCACGGGAGACCGTGCGGTATCCCCGGGCCAGCCGAATGGCCATGACCCTTTGGGACGCGTTCAACCGGCGTGCTGGCCGCAGCCTAAGGGAACGCGCCCACACCGGTGCCCCGTAAAGGGCCATGGACCGCACGACCCCCGCATAGAGCCTCCGGCAGGAGGCGTTTGGACCCCCTAGATTGGGCAGGAGCCGCCTCAAGGCGGCCCCAGCCCGGTCCAGCCTTGGAGCCAAACGTCGGAAATGCTCCACGAAGTTCCACCGGCTGTCGAGGACGAGTCCCAGGTACTTCATCGTCGACTCGACGCCGATGTGAACCCCTCCTACCGTAATTTGGGAACCCGACGGTGGCGCGTTCCGAGGGCCATGAAAACACATGACCTCGGACTTGTGCAGGGCCACCTCGAGTCCCAACTGCCGGATTCTATCGACGATTGTCGCAACCCAGCGTGTCGCTAGATCGGCCGCCGCCTGGTGCGACCTCCCCTGCGCCAGGACCAGCGTGTCGTCAGCGTAGCAAACCACGCTGACGTCGCTAGGGAGGTCGGCGCGCAGCACCCAGTCGTATCCGATGTCCCACAGATGCGGCCCCAGGACCGATCCCTGTGGGACACCGCACGACATCTCTCGCCGGTTCCACATTCCCTGGTGACCGGGGTAGATGACGGCCCTGTCCGTCAAATAGGCCTCGACCACACGACAGAGGTAGGTCGGCATCCGGTGGTACCGGAGTGCCTCCCTTATGCAACTCCAGGGCAGGGTGTTGAAGGCGTTGGCGATGTCTAGTGACACCGCCAAGACGACCCCGCCCCGGGCCACAGCATCCCCCGTCGTGAGGGCCCGTACACGCACCATATGTGTGCCCTGAGATGACAGTCAGTGTCCTTAGCCGATTTTTACGATTCCGAACCCTATTACTAAGCGTCCGCTATCCGTCCGTCCATCTGTCTGTCAGCGGGCTGTATCTCATGAATCGTAATAAGTAGACATTTGAATTTTCACAGATTGTGAATTTCTATTGCCGCTATAATAATAATTAAATAAAGTAAATAATTAAAGGGAAAAAACGCTGTTTTTGGTGTTTTTATGCTTGGTCTTAATAGCTACTACGTCCGTAGCGTAACCTTCGCGTGCGAGTCCGACTCGCACTTGACCGTTTTTTACTGGTTACCACAATAAGTCGCACACACTTCCGTCACTTTTTCTAGCTGTAGATCACAGTCTTTCACATAAGCTATCGATCTAATGAAATAGCTGATTCAAAATTGAATAAACCCAGGCAATTATTGTCCATTCATGGATTTTTGAACAGAAACCTGTCCATTCGGTAGTTTGTACTTAGGTAGGTACTCGAAAAAGTAAAAGCGGGGAATTTTATTTGGAAAATAAAAAAATCGTACAATTTGTTACAAAAGAAGAATTGACTATGCCTATTTGCAAAGGGACATCTCTGTAATCTAAGTTTAGAGGTCTGTCGTATACCTACCTAAGATTTTCTCTAGCCGTGTGCAAAATTTGGAATACCTACCTTCCAAATTCAAGGCAAATTCCAAAGGTTAACTTTGGAATTTGCCCAATGCTCATGGTTATCGACGTTAATCATCAATCGCGAGGTAGGTATTTCTAATTGTACTTTTGAAATTAATTTCAAGTCAAGTTTTTACTACGAACTGATTTGAATCTGTTGATCAAGGCGATGCGATGTCACATAGCTTTCCATAATCGCGCACTTACGCAGGAACGCCATTCATTCAATCTCACATGTTCTGTTAATGCCTTACAAAGGTATGTCAGTATAGTAGGTATGCCAATATAATATTTTTAAGAACCTGTTTCTTGAACTCATTTAAAATAAAAGTCAAATGAACCTTGAGTCGTCTAGTCTTGAAACGTGGCATGTGGCAAATGCGTGCATTTAAGGCGGTACCCTCAGCAAAATAAATTCGTTCCCTCTTTGTAGACTGAATCCCGGTGAGTTACAATAGTGAATACGCCCAAATTTTAGGATAAATCTTTATAAAATCAAATAATTATTAGACTATTGAAAAAAAAATGGTTACAAAATGTTCATTATTATATTTTCTATCCATTAGTGTCAGTAGCAAAATTAAATAATGTTCAATTTACGAGGAGATGCATGATAAGTGATAACAAAGATTATTTCTCATTTTTATGGTTTCGTTGGAAGGAAAGAAACATTTAAATACACCATTTAAAAAAAAATGAAGTGTACGATTTTGGAATTAAGATTTATGTAGAAATTTTATGTATTTTTATTATTTGATATTTCTTTTTAAATAACAAGTAGATAGCTTCTAAAAACTACAAAAAAAGCGGCTAGAGTGGCGTTTTACTCAGGGTACTACTGCCTTTAAACATCGTGTTAATTTCGAGACATCGTTGATATTCAATGAAACAGTTGTCTATGCTATGGCTACATTGTAGCGATAAAGCGAACTACACTTCGCTCTGTTTCACAGAGAAACGTCGAACGGTGTGCGAGAGTGAGCGCGCGAAGTGCGACAATGTAGCCGTAGCATTAAGCTGACTTTTCACTATGAGATATAATATATCCCGAGATAGCAAAAACATTTATAGTTTGAGATGTAATATACATATATCTCATAGTGGAGACTAAATGTAGATTGTAATCCTGCACTTATCCCAATGTATAATACTAGCTGTGCCCCGCGGTTTCACCCGCGTAGGTCTCGATCCCGTGGGAATAACGGGATAAAACTTATCCTATGTCCTATTCCAGGTCATGGTCTACCCGTTTGCCCATCCTCTCCTCTCTAGAGTAGGGAACGTCGCGGAGGCGCGGCGCCGCCGCCGGCGTCGAACGGTTCGCGTATTGCATTTTTCAATTCCAACCAGTAGTTCCTGAGATTAGCGCGTTCAAACAAACAAACAAACTCTTCAGCTTTATAATATTATTATAGATAGTATAGATAATATGTCAGCGTAAGGCTCACTCAATTTCTTCCATACTCTCTGGCAGCCCACGTGCCACTAAATCCCTTTTCTTGACACATGGTCCAGTCCACTAGCACTACCAATACCAGCCTGTAATTGTCTAAAAGGCAGGGCAAAGTCTTCTTGTATGAAAGCTGCCGATGACCATTTATCACCACGCTTGTTTAGTGGTTATGATTTTTAAATTATATGTTCATGTTTGTGTTTATATGTTCAGGTTGAACATAAGAACAAAAACAATGACCAGTCCACATAATTTGTCGGAAAATTAATTTTGTCTAAAAAACTAACCCAATCATTCTACCTCATGATTAACGATTATTCATGTTAGATTTATTATTTCTTAAGCATATCAAATATGCAAGAGCGTAGAAAAAACAAATTACAAATGACGTAAACGCAACTGCGTCAATCGACTCGGCTTAATCACTTCAATGTTCTTGTCAGACAATTTAAAACGGTGACGTTCTGCAAATTAATGGCGATATACATGTAAATATGGATGATTATAAACGGTACAAAGAGACTGCGCCGATCCCAAATAAATTGGGGCAGTAGGGTGATGAACGCACGTGACGATGGATGAATGCGACTGCTGAGTACGATGACGAGGTCCTGGGGTTTTTCATGAGCAGCCCGGAGTCTAGGTACCCGGTTAATGGCAATAGGTCTTATTATATGGGCCATAAAACGTAACTAGCGAAATAATGTGGGTGTTACTATTATCCCCTGCGGAACCCCATTGGAAATTTATAGGCAGGCTTTTTTGTATAGCATATATGGTCCTACTGCTAGGCAAATGCCTCCCCAAATTCTTCCAGGAACTATTTTACCACGTTACCTTGATTTGATGATTTTATATTATTTCAGCAGGTCGCACAATCAAAATGCAGCCTTCGTTCACAATGCAGGAGGGTGGTTTCGGGGTAGGCGACTACGCAGTGTTCGGTGTCCTGTGCGCAGTGTCATGCGCGGGAGGACTGTGGTACAGCGCAGTCGGCTCGAAGGTCAAAAAGGTAGTGGATGTGAAAGACTACCTTCTTGGTGGAAGAACGTTGTCCACCTTCCCTGTTGCTATGTCACTAATTGCCAGGTGAGATATTTAGCTGTGGAATTGATTAACTTTTATAAATACTGCAAGAGTGAGTAGCTGCGTCTTCAGGGTGCTCGTTTTATTGTAAACCTTTTCCTTTGCTTCCCAACATGCGACAACGATGTCTGAATACTCGACTGCTTGAAACGGGTTCGTCCCTGAGGGCCCGATCCCGCAGGTACACGTTCCGGAGGGCCACGATTTCGATAAAATTGATCTTTTTTTTTCTATTGTTTTCAATACGTCCTAATAGAGTTACTTGCTCTTTATAGATAGCTAGAAAATTACATGTAGTGTTAGACCTGTTGTGCTATTCTTTAAAAATCTCACCGTGAAAACTTAGGTGAAGTGAGCTTGGAGTGAACTGTCACTGCCTTATTATCAGTAGGTATCGATGACAATGACAGCTCACTCTACGCTCACTTCACCTAAGTTTTCACGGTGAGATGGTTACAGAATAGCATTGCTGAATTTTTTTTTTTTAAACGTGCATTATATATTTACGATATCGATGACATACTTTTTTCATTTCTATGAATTTTTCATGGCCTACTTTGGGTATGTAAGACATACGTAAAATAAACATAGTCTTATAAAGGTTAAAAAGACACCGTTTGAAAATAAACAAAATCTAATTTTACCAATAAAAATAAAAAAAAACTGTTTTTTTTTCCTACTAATTATGGTCAAGGACACGAGAACATCACAAAACGTTGACTAAACTATGATTGGAAAATATACCATACCGTAATAAAACTGCTCAAGTGTTCAGCCCTTCAAAAACATGTGTAATACGTCTAGGAAATTGCCTTGTTTTTAAAACTTTTTAAAATACTCCATGCGTAAGCCTGACCAAATGTTTCATTTCAGTTACGTCTCCGGGGTGACGATTTTAGGGACACCGGCGGAAATATACAACTACGGTACACAGTACTGGCTTGTGGTGATAGGAGTTACCTTGAGTTGTATTGCAGTAGTCACGATATACCTTCCCGTCTTCTGCACCCTTAGGCTATCTTCATCTTATGAGGTAAGTTGTATTTATGCTGGTTGAGTTTTGTTAATGTTAAAATGTCTGTATTTTGGACCACTTGTCGTCAGTCTATGTTCTGTTCTTACTCCTGCCTGCATTTTGTTCCCTCATTCAATCATTATCACACTATAAAAAATGATAGACTATATTACAAAATGTGGTCATCTGTCTATATTTTATGTATTCCTTGTCATTAGTTTAACTTTTGTAGGCCTTGTACAATTAATTATGTATTTTTCTCCTTGCCGTCTACTTTCCAGTATTTATTATTAGAAACACTTTATAATCCTCTTTATGATTGATTATAGCGGGTCAATAAATCTGAAATAGCTGTTCCTAGTGGAGGTATTCCGTGAAGCACACCCAAACGAAGCACACCCAGACGAAGCACACCTAAAGTATTCCACTTAGCACACCCGTAGGTGGGCTTCAAATAAAAATTTAAAATAATTAATTTCCTATTCCACGAAGCACACCTACGAATATTACTCGCATAGTGCAGGGACTAAGAAATAAAAATGTCGATAGAATAAAATATTTATTATTTAAAAGACTAGAAGGTGTGCTTCGTGGAATAGGAAATTAATTATTTTTAATTTTTATTTGAAGCCCCCTACGGGTGTTCTAAGTGGAATACTTTAGGTGTGCTTCGTCTGGGTGTGCTTCGTTTGGGTGTGTTTCACGAAATACCTCCCTAGTGTAGAAATAGGTTTCATTTAGTTGCGTATCTTCAGCTCTTTAATGCATTTGCATTTCATGCAATATTATCAAAGTAACACAACGATCAAATGATTCTTAGTTGAAGAAGCACACTTAAATGTACAACTAATTACAACAACAACTACAACTTCAACAAAACAACTAAAGGTGGTGCTTTTGCATTCAATTTGTAATTTTCAAAGAGAAGAATTGACAATAAACAATATGGCAAAGTTACAACTACAAGCTTACAACCGAATGGACAGCTATATGACTGTGTGGTGGGTACCTACTTAATGATAATTTCAAAACCATAGACATATCATTGGAATCATTAACTTTTATGCCTAAGATTGTATACCAATGAACTATTAATAACGTCGAACAATCATCTCTTTCTGAGCTCGAATAATTTATCTTATGTCCATGTAGATCTTACTGCTGGTGATCTATCACGAAATAACAACCGTTTTGCACTGGACTTTGCCCTCGCGCAGCAAAAAACGCACGGGTTTAATGTGACTGAGCCAAATTAGTAGAGATCGTTTTATATCTGTAGGATTTGAACTAAGTATGTACCAGTACCAGGTAATTTAATATGATTGCTGCGCTTGCGATTGATATTTGATTTTTGTAAGAAGAAGTCTGTACTTACACAAAGCTAAATTGCATTGATAGAATTAAGGACTTTGATTTAAGGGGGATGCGCCAGGGTAGCCCGCAAAATTCAAATTTTCTTAGGTTTTTTGCAATTTGCAGGTCGGTGTTAGATTGTATGTTGATCTAAATATGATTTGCGCACGTAACAAATATGGATTTACAGAATTATAAACATTAGAATCAGCAATACAACTCTCTAAGTTCAGACTTTCATGAACTTAGAGAGTTGTATTGCTGATTCTAATGTTTATAATTCTGTAAATCCATATTTGTTACGTGCGCAAATCATATTTAGATCAACATACAATCTAACACCGACCTGCAAATTGCAAAAAAACGTAAGAACATTTGAATTTCGCGGGCTACTCTGGCGCATCCCCCTTAAAAGATAGATACGAGTAAGTTATTCATTATTCAGGTACTTATGTAGGTTCATTTAAGTACTTTAAAAAGGACTGACGCTTGAATTTTTTTCGCCTCGTCTTCTTAAGTGTAGTCTGATAGGAAATGTTGACGCCATCTAGCTTTTTAGGAAACAAGGAACCCTTATAGTTTCGCCATGTCCGTCTGTCTGTTCGTCTGTCCGCGGCATAGCTCAGAGACTCGTTAGTACTGGAAATCTGTAATTTGGCATGGGTATATATATTAATCACGCCGACAAAGTGGTAAAGTAAAATCATTGAATAGTACCTCCCCTACACTTAAAGCGGGGATGTTATTTTTTACTCGTCTATCCCACGATGTGGGGCCACAGTCGGAAAGGCCGTTCAAAAATATTGTGTTTTAAGTCATTTTTGGATTCAGGGATCCGTTTGCGAAATATAAGGCTTTAAAGTGCTCATTTTTGTTAGAGTCAAATGTACCAGCTAAATGGTTAGTTTTGGATATGTGAACAAATTCACGGCAGTAGTATATATTAAAAGAAAAACTATCACAGCTAAGTAGGCTCAGACAAGTTAACGATTAATAACGAACCAACTTAAATTTGCAGTTGCATAAACATGTTCTCCCATACATTTCGTATGAGAGAACATGTTTTTCAAATAGAATGTTAAGTTTGTTCTTGGGATGAATTCATGTCAACTACGGAGCCCTTCATTGTGCGTGGTCCAACATGCACTTGG
Organism: Lithophane leautieri; assembly: GCA_949152455.1. Taxonomy (NCBI): domain Eukaryota; kingdom Metazoa; phylum Arthropoda; class Insecta; order Lepidoptera; family Noctuidae; genus Lithophane; species Lithophane leautieri. The sequence goes on along the minus strand of OX424462.1, from coordinate 6,629,434 downwards.
CCGGTTCATTTATTATTATGACCTGTAAAAGTGATTCCGATATCCTATTTACAGAATAAAAACTGTAATTAAATTAAATTTCAATTAAATTTCATTTCTTTTCAATTTCATTTCACATTATGAAGTGTTCCGTGACTCATAAAATTGCTAGAAATAGTTTTTTCATATTTTACCGTATTGAATACTGGGATTCATAATATTATAAGTTTGTCATCTCAAAAGTTATAATAATTTTAATGAAATATTATAACATTGCATAACTCCATGTTATATGATTCTTTCGCCACTTCTGAAATGCTATTGTTTGTTTCAGTACCTAGAGTTACGGTTCAACAAGAATGTTCGCGCTTGCGCATCTGTCTTGTTCTTACTCGACGAGGTAAGTTCATTTCTTTAATTATTAATTATACTCTAGTCACTGTTACTCTAGTACAGTGTCTTTGAATTTATTATGCTTGGCCCCACATAATTTAAAATTGTACATTGATTTTGTGTTAAATCACCATGGACAAAGTACATGACGGCTGGGAGAGATGTAAGTATGTATGCCCTGGCCGGAGGCCTTTATACAGTATGTAACTAAAATCCTGTCCGATCCGAAAGGGGCACATAGGCACTGCAAAACAATACCAGTTTTTTTTAAAATTATAAACATAAGAATCAGAAACAGGGCAGGGATTTATGAACGTAAACGAGGCAAAGGAGTATGTAGGGATCGTAGTAGGTTCGTTCTGTAGTTGCTGCCTACCTCCATGGGAAGAAGGCGTGAGTTTATGTATGTATGTAAAGATCGCTTTAAGCTATAATTTTATTTTATTTTATTTATTAGGGACAAAAACCAGTTACATGTTAAGGCGATACAATAATATTCTAAGGATAAATAGTTAAACAAATAACCCACACTCTTGTCCACGGATTGATCAAATAAGTGAGAATAGTAATACCGCCCATTGTGTCACCCTATGTTAAATTTTTACATTTATATCTGTATTTTATATGGTGTACATAATGAAGAGTATTCTATTCTATTCTATGTATGTAAGAGGAGCTTCTATGGCCCCAAATAATGGGGTAAAGGTAGGACAGAAAGTCCGAAAGGGATACCAGGACCCTTGGCAACAGGCAAATGAAGGAACACGGGTGGGTTTTAGTCAGTAAAAGTCTGACACGCCCTCCCGCTCCGCCCAGAGCGGGAGAAGTCATTTGAAGATTTCCCACCCTCAAAAAAAGAAATCCTTATTAATAAAGTTTTCAATTACTTATGCCTATTTTATGTTGCAATGTAGTTATAATGAAGGTGTTTATCGTTTTGGTTAATGAAACAAAGTTGAGTAAATTTTGAAAGATGAATTGGTGTTGTCTTCGAATACAGTTTGCAATTTCCACTTATGGAATATTTTATTAAGTAGGTACTCACAAACAAAGCAAAGGCCTTGCCTTCTTTACATATGCACATAACTAACGTATAGGAAACAGGAATATATTATAATGTCATGAAAGACTGTTACCACGTGCCCTTAGGTTTTTATCTAAGTACAGTTCATATGCGGATATCGAGGGGCATTGAATGATAATAAATATACGGACATGACATAACGGCTTCAGGGGTACTTAGATAAATAGATAAGTAACTCTTTGCAAAGTATCAGAGATACTATATATATCAAAGTTAAGATAACGATTTAGATGACTAAAGAGAATTTTAAAGAGATTCGCCTGTCGATCAGCCGGTCATACTTACCGAAAACAATACTTGCCTGACTATTTTTAGTATTATCAGTATTATCTCTCCTTCGCGCTTTAATCCATCCAAAGGTTGTCTGTAAAAGATCGCTTTTAGCGATAAGACCGCCCATTGTGTCACCCTATGTTAAATTTTCTACATTTGTATCTGTATTTTTTATGGTGTACATAATAAAGAGTATTCTATTCTATTCTATCCGTCTGAGATGTAGGTAAGGAATTACTGTTTTTGTTAGTAGGTAAGTCGTATCCGTCCACTATTTGTATTTTCTATGTATTTCTATGAAATACCTTCCGTAGCTAGCGACATGTCGGTTTCATAAAAATACATAGAAATCAGTAGTGTCGCGACGACATGTCGCCTGCTGTTGCTGCCTGCAGTTGGCTACGGACTTTTAATCGCTGTCCGTCTATATCTGTCTATTCATAGAGAAGTGTTGCAAGACATAAATATGCCTTAAAAGGAGTAGAAAACCTTAGAGACACTACTTAACTATGAAAGTATAATTTCCTTCGTCAATACACTTCAACTGATGATGTCATAATCTGCCTTGACGTCACTTCTAGGAATCGCGGAAAAAGTATCAATTAGGTACAAGATCATAAATTGTTTTAAATTCAATTCACTCTGCAATGTTGACTAAGAGTAGGGGAAGACCAAAGAAACGATGGATGGACTGTGTGAAAGATAACATGGCTAGAAACGGGTACCTAGACTTCCGAGATAACGACTTTATAGAAGTTAAATCTGCTTAGCCTTTTCCCAACTACGTTGGGGTCGCCTTTCAGCCTAACTGGATAAAGCTGAATACCAGTATTTTACATGGAGCGACTGGTTATCTGACCTCCACAAACCAGTAACTGGGTAATACGATAACCCTTGGTTAGACTGGTTGTCAGACGTTCGGGCTTCTGACGACCCGTAACGACTGTCAAAGATCCACGAATGACAGCTGGGACCAATGGCTTAACGTGCTTTCCAAGGCACGGAGGAGTCTCGTCCACCAAATTCGCGGACCAACCCCGGCAAGCTTAACCCGATGGATCGACCCGTGCGGCTGTTATTACTTAGCCACGAGCTCCTCAACGACTATACAACTACATATAAAGAAGACTCGACGCCTATAGAGAAGTATGGACGAAAAAGTAATGTTGCGCCGTCCCCAAATAAATAAGGATACGAGTATATGAGCAGGAGAATGACAAGGATGATGCTCTGCAATGTTGATACATTGACTCAGGTATCATTGTGGTTGCTGTAAAAATGTTGGATTTAAAATACCACCTTTATTAGTAAATTAAATTAAACAATTGTTGTTGTTTCCAATTTGTTTTGACATGTTCTGCTACTCGTTCTACTAAGAGCGAGGCCCCATTAGTGCGTTGCGCTGCGTTGCGTCGTCGCAGCGTCGTCGCTGCGTCGTTTTCCATATATTTTTTATGACATGCCCCATTAGACCGTTGCGTCGTCGCGCGCGACGTTTCAACGGATCGACGGACAAGAGACGAAGCGGGGGGAGGGTGATGCGCTGCGCTGTCGGAGCTCCGCTGCGACGACGGACAGTGATCCACTGTTCCGATCCATTGTGGAGACTGACTGGGTGCGAGCGTCCGCCTCTTGCGTTGCGACGTCGTGCGTCGTAGCAAGGCAGGTGTGGCATACAATGCGTCGATCCGTTGCGACGACGCAACGCAACGCACTAATGGGGCATCGCTCTAACGTTTAATATTAGTCATTATTAGCAGGTACTTTATTGCTTCAATTTGCAGTTACCAATCCTAACTAATATTATAAATGCGCAAGTGACTCTGTTTGTTTGTTACGCTTTCACGCTAAAACGGCTGAACGGATTTCGATGTTATTTCGCACATTGGTAGAGCATGACCAAGGGAAGGATATAGGCTATTTTTCATCCTAGATCGTAGACTAAGTCACGGACAGCAGCTAGTACAAATACCTCTATAAAGGCAATACGTCGTCTTTATCAGAAGAGGTCTTATTGTCTCTTATGCGTGGGTTTGCGGGCTAGGAGATGTAATTAGAATGGGAATTAATAATAATGTAAACGACGTTCCACCGAGTACGTGAGGCGCGAGCGCAGACTAATCAACTCACTGCCCTGCCAGGGTAGTCACCATTATCACCAATACTACAGTCGCCATTAATCCTTGCCGGTTTCGATCCATCTCCGCGATCTTCCACTATTTTGGCGGGGGGCCGCCTCCTCAGTACTCGGGGTTACGTCAAGTTGACAGCTGTCACAATCGTTTGAAAATCAACTACGTAAGTTTAGCGTCGTAAAACCTTTAGACGCGCCTACAACATAATAATTATTACCTAATTAACCTACCCAAGCATCGACCCACGTGACTGTTTGTTTACAAACTAAGATATTTATGCTTTTCACACGTTTGAATAAATAGTGAATGTGAGGAACTTGTTAAAGTACACTGAACTTGCACTTTGTTCTCATGTAGTCAATCATCTTATCAGTTGAATAATTTCTCTTGTGGTCACAATGACGTAAGTTGAGAAGCTTACCTAACTTATATGAACAACTGTTATTTCGGATTGTTAAAGCCCGTTTGATACCATCATCATCTGCCTAGCCTTTTCCCTATTATGTTGGGGTCGGCTTCCAGTCTAACCGGATGCAGCTGATTATCAGTATTTTACATGGAGTGACTGCCTATATGACCGCCAGAACCCATTATCTAGGTAATACGATACCCCTTGGCAAGACTAGTTGTAATACTTTCGGGCTTCTGACGACCCGGAACTACTGTCAAAGATCCACAAATTATCTCGGTATATAAAGATGGTCACCCATCCATGGACCAACCCCGGCAAGCGTAGCTTAACCTGATGGATCGACCCGTGCGGCTGTTATTACTTAGCCACCGCCTCCGCTTCCCGCTTGATACCATTGATCATATTGTAGTTTTGCAATTTGTAATTTTTGCAAACTACAGCAGCAGATCTATTCTGACGTCCGATTGTTTTTCTGAAAGAATTTTCTGCCCTTTTTTTTTCTAAGACTAGATCTAGATCTCGCAAAAACAAAAACAAGTTATAGCTTACCTTACAGTTAAAATAAAAATATAGGTACTTAATAATGCCAGAGACCACAGATTTACTAACGCCAGTTACGAGTATGTAGTTGCTTTAAAATCAGCAATTCTTATTAGTGTAAGAAAGGTCGTTCGCTTGGCTGTCACATCGGACTTTGATCACGCGGTGTCGGGTCGTATGAACAAAATCAACATCAATTGTCCGTGCCACATTGGCGGAACTGTGCTGCGTGGCCATGTATAACCTACATGGCCCATAGAGCTGGCCACCGTGGCCAGCTGTATGGGCTATGTAGGTTATACATAAGGTAGGTTATACGGCAACAAGAGCAAGGTAATGGTTTTGTTGTTCGATAAACAATATCAATCTATGTCATGACTAACTCGGCGAGAATTACGTTATGTAACCTAAATGGAATGCTTCCACATGCTGCAGGAAAAAGTTTGATATTTTTCTCAATTATACTCCATTTGAAATAAGATTAGACATTTAAACAAACCTTTTTGCTGTCCGTTCAACCGATTTTGACTTCTATACCGTAGGCATAAGGATGGCATTAAAAGCAAAAAAGGTTACACAATACTAATTGTTTACTGCAGCTGCCATCAACGCAATAGAGGTCAAAATCGGTTGAACGGACTGTAAAAAAGGTTTATTTAAATGTCTAATCTTATTTTAAATGGAGTGTAGGTAATTAAAATACACAATGACCAATTGACCATGTTTTCACTAGGTAGGAACATATGAAAATCCGGAAATAACTGAACAAGAATACCAGAACGATGTAGATTATTTAGCCGAAATTGAATAATTCTTCACCCTGAAAGAAAAGTCTGATTTTTGTGTCAATTGAATCAAATACACAAAGTGATGATTTCTGTGTATTGTAAAGTAATTTTAAGGCTCTGTGAGTGTGACGGATTTCATTGAACTTCGATACTGATTTTGAATTGATTATTTGATTAGACAGTTGACGAAATGTCCTTGTGCTTCTTATTTTTATTTTGTAGAGTCAATGATGTGGATGTAGGTACATAATATTTGCTTTCCTTCCAACTTTTTATGAGTATATTGTACGAATGTTGCTACACATTTTAATAACTACGTTTGGGGATTGTTTATTGCTTTTAATATAATAGTGATATCAGTTGGTAGATGAATATCTACGTGCGCATATAATCGATTAAAAGCATCGCCCGTCTTGTTATTCGATTCGGCACACTTGCACTGTATTGCCATTGATGTAACAACTTTCCTACGCGTATTATACGAATAGAAAGTGGGCGACGCACAGACGACGATAAATTTTATTCACCTACATGAATGATAGGTCACCTATTAAATCTATATCGATTTCAATACAATTTCAGTCGGACAAGGTTATTTTATGGTTGTGGATGGACTTTGATCGGGGCAATTTGAACTGAATAGTACATATACACATAATTAATGTAGGTATTCAAAGATTACAATGGTCAATTGACCACTTGGGGAAATATGTGCAGATGTGCACGTGTAATGACTATGTTTATGTTTGAAAATATAGGCGAAGTGACCGCTGAACTGTTTCACTCTATCAATTTCACGAAGACTATCACGTCTTCATCGAATTCAGCATAAATTTGCCACACTTAGCATGTACACACGGCTACACATCAAGCTATACATTTCCAGTTTTTACTGATCTCGCATTGTATAGAATTTCCGTACAATTCAAGGTCAGCTTATACTGGCAATGCATAGCTTGATGTGTAGCCGTGTGTACGACGTACGTACATACATTGTTTAGGAAAAAACAACCAAGGGGTACCTAGTGAGTTTTCTGGTTCACTTTAATACGCTCCATTGCATTGTCAACTAATTCTCTATCTTACTGTCTACAACATAAGTTTCAAAATTAAAATCAAATTGTGACTAGAGATGGATTGGAACAGGTTAATAAGAGTGAGAAGGAAACATATTTCGAATGAAAAAATAGGTGTTTCTCTTTTCAGCAAGGGTCATTCTTTAATGAAGAAGAGAAATTTATAACCTTGCTATATTCCTTCCTTTGTGTGAGTGTGTATGTAAGTAACAGTCGTGGTTAGTAATGACAATTAATGCGATTTTGCATTAATTTCATTAGCATGTGAATTCTTGAGTCTTATCATGATAATTGCTATTGCTATGCTAATAGCTATTTGACGATAATTTATAATAATGAAGTTTGTGAATTTTGTTAATAAGCGAATTAAAAAGTGCGTTCTAATAAATTTCACTCGCGAACGAGGTCACGGTCACGTGTAACCGATAGATTTAGTATTCGCGACTTCCCGTGGGTGCGACGGAGAGCGCACGCTACCGCTGCGTGCGTCGACGCTCTGACATATGATAGTATAAAAAAGTACGAAACGATAAATTCACTTAGCACTTCACAGAATTTCGCAACTACATTTCATTTGCTAAATGCTAAATGAGAATTCGCATGCTAACAATGAATGCGAATGCTAATTAATCCATCACTAGTCGTGGTTACAGTCTGTGTGGGGATTCAGTAACAACCGCAGTAATAGTCTTGAGGGTCTGTTATTTTAAGTAACAGGTATGTTATATTGTTAGGAACAATTGTTATTTGTTATTTATGGCACATTCATAATATGACTTTACTTTTGCGCCACCTTGTAGAATTTTAAAAAGGTGAGAGTTGTCGTTGGACAGTGTTTGGAAAGAAGTTCTTTTCGCTGTATATTACCTATGTATTGAATAATAGGCAAAATGAAATAAATTAACATAAACAACGTTTACATAAACACATAATTAGCCTATAATGTTCCCACTGCTGGGACACCGGCCTCCTATTTGTGAGAGGGAGTGGGCCATAATATATACCCACGCGTGCCCACTGCTGGTTAGTGGATGTCACACGTCTTCGTATTTTTTATGAAAGGACGTGCCGATTTCCTCACGTTATTTATCTTCACCGTTTTTCTAGCAGTGGTTATGAAATTAAATATACAAAGTGAAGTGAGTTCTGACCTGGGTTTGAACTCACGACCTACAACTCGTAAATCGTGGCCGATACTACTGGGCCACCACCGCCCGGTCTGCATTAGCGGTAAACAACGTTTGAGAGTAACTAAATGAAGAATAAAGCCGGCCAAGTGCCAGTCGGACTCGCGCACGAAGGGTTCCGTACCGTTATCTATAAAAACGGCAAAAAATCACGTTTGTTGTATGGGAGCCCCCTTAAATATTTATTTTATCCGGTTTTTTAGTATTTGTTGTTATAGCGGCAACAGGAATACATCATCTGTGAAAATGTCAACTGCATAACTATCATGTTACATAAGATACAGCCTGGTGATAGACGGACAGATAGACGGACAGCGAAGTCTTAGTAATAGGGTCCCGTTTTACCCTTTGGGTACGGAACCCTAAAAAGTGTCGTGACGGTCAAAATGTTACACTTTTTTCGGTCTATCTGTGGGCAGAGTATAACGCGCGATGAGAAAATTCATTCCAAAAATAATCGACACGGATGCAGTCATAACAGTGCTCGGAATAGGTAGAGCTAATCTACCTAAAGTTCAAAGAACAGAGACAAAAAAAGTGGAGACTTCCTTACGACTAAAATATTTTTTCGGGACTAATGTCGGGATTACGGGACATCACATAAATTATTATTAAAACTGTTATGTAAATAACATTAGCTTCTGCGCTTACTTACATCGTTCAAACGAATATTAGATTATTAGGAGATTACCTTAATTTTTTTTAAACAATAGAAATCGTGCATACTTTTTTTTTTAAACAGAAACAGGAAATTAATTCGATAGTTGTTTTACTTTATTAATTTTAGTTGTACTTAAGTAATGTTCTGAAACCCGGGACATTAGTCCCGAAAAAATATTTTGTCGTAAGGCGTCTCCATTTTGTCTCTGTTCTTTTTCGAACTTTAGGTAAATTAGCTCTACCTATTCCGATCACTGGCTCATAAGTTCATAACATACGAATGTTACGTTGGTGTATTTCTTCTTGGTAATTGCTCTACCCATTAGGAGTTTGGGACCCAGTGCGATGATCATCGTACCTAAATAAAAAATAGGTAGGTAATTAAAAAAAGTTCGACCTTTTATTTAACCTCTGTTACGACACAACTTAGATGTAGCATCGGTAAAATTCGTAAAACCGATCACCATCCAAACTGAGTGCGCCTTCAAAATCTCTTCAATATTTATTACTGTTTTAGGTGAAAATGATCTTTACGCAAACGCAATAACTTGTATAACCAAATACATTCGTAAAATTGAAATGAATGAATGCAAATTTTCAAAATGCTACATCTAATTTGTGTCGTATTGTACTGGCGGGAATAATTACGAGTAGGTACATAATGGTCAACCTTTGTACCTTTGATTTACTGGCTTAATAAGAGACCAACAAATAGACTCGTACCTACATACAAACAAATTGATGAACTAAACAATAGCTAATTACAGCAGAATGCGGAAATACAGCACTGTGTTCAAGCAATGGAATAATTAATTATTAATTGGGGTAGCCGTTTTTGCGTGATTGAGTAACAAACATCCAAACAGTCAAACATACAAACCTTCACGGAAGATCTTATCATTCACTTCACTATTTATTTAAGTCTCCACTCTAATCTTTTCAAAGCTCACCCGTAACTTTCCCTTTCAGTGTGCAGTCCACAAAATGTTTTTACATAAAAAAAAATTAGTAATAAAAACTAAAACCCAACTACGACTAAAAAGGTATAAACAAGACACCACAGACAGACAAATTAAAAATCCGGAGTCACACGTATTAGGGCATAGATCGAACAGATTACGTGTGACTCCGGATTTTTAATTTGTCTGTCTGTGGTGTCTTGTTTATACCTTTTTAGTCGTAGTTGGGTTTTAGTTTTTATTACGTAATTTTTTTTTAAATTCCTTTCGTTTTACAATATATATATTTTTGAAATGTGCTCATTAAGCCCTTTCATTTGATACCCAACATGATACGATTAAACAATTTTTTACGACTTTATGTCCTCTAGAGGGCGCCATTTTAATTTAATGTGACGTCACATAGCCTATAACCAGCGGACGCTTCCAACGATACCTCATTTGTCAAATTGTGTCTAGTGGTTTAGAAAATATGAGAGAACAGATGAACATACTTACATACATACCGGTCAAAATCATAACCCTCCTTTTTCTTCGCCGTAGTCGGGTAAAAACATGTTCAGAATGTGCAGTTTTACAGACTACCTAGTTGGGCCTATAAGGTCCAGGTGAATGTGCAGTTTTACAGACTACCTAGTTGAGCCTATAAGGTCCAGGTGAATGTGCAGTTTTACAGACTACCTAGTTGGGCCTATAAGGTCCAGGTGAATGTGCAATTTTACAGACTACCTAGTTGGGCCTATAAGGTCCAGGTGAATGTGCAGTTTTACAGACTACCTAGTTGAGCCTATTGGAGTAAAAAAGCACGTACTGTGAGCCGGTCACGTTTAATTTGCTCCGCAAACTTTAATTCTAAAACTTAGTCAAAAGTTGTTATTAAGTGCTTAAACTCCTAGTGCTAACAATATAGTGTACTCCCTATACAGTGTTGAAATTATTTCCTAATTCATACTCGGGTTACCGAGATATAAACAAAAACATTTCAAAACAATAAAATAACCGTACATCATCTCGCGGGTTGCTCGCGGCGTCCTACCTCCTACGCATGCGCGCGCGGCTAAGTCCCGCCCCCAAGTGTTTCGTGTTCTTCGCGCGACGACGACGACCGATAACGCGCTACCCTAGCGCCCGTGAGTGACCAAACAAAGAACCTCAGCTTGTTTACATTTCGTGGTCGACGCACCCCGCGAAATTTAAAACAAAATGCCTAATTCGTGCAATGGCTGTGCAAATGAAATTCTATCATCAAAATACATGGAATGCTCTGTATGTAAAAAATATTACGACCTTGTCTGCTTAAACATACCAGAATTGAATTACGAGAAATATACGGCTGAATATAAAAACATCTGGAACTGCCCAACCTGCGTGTGTTCCCAACCCAAAGTGGATAACTCACGCACTACAGTGGGCATTGCTAACAACGGGTTCAATAGCACGCACTCTGCTAGTGACAACATGAAAAAGACTCGCGGCAGCCGGGCTAAAGCGCCGCCGCCACAACAATCAACGACTGATCCTGACGCTTCACTCCTTTTATCCGAAATAAGGCTACTAAGGCAACAAGTTTGTGACCTCAAGCAACAGAACACTGATATCGGTGTGAAACTAACTAACGTTTCTGAAGCGCTCCACCAAAAGCTAGACGACTTCGAGAGAAAAATTAGTGCCCGAGATAATGAAATCCTCTTGCTCAAAGACTCCATTGCTCATCTCCAGCATAAACTAAATATCTCGGAACAGGAAAATATGAAATCCGAGCTTGAAATTATAGGAATCCCGGAAGAATACAACGAGAACCTTGTTCACATCTCAATGGTAACTGCTCAGAAAATCGGCGTACAGCTGACAGAAAACGACATAGATGAGGTTTACCGTACAGGCAATCGCCGCACTAACCTTGTAGGAAAACCTAGGTCTATTGTCCTGCGTCTTACTCGCCGAGCTAAACGATCCGCTATGTTAAAAGCTGCCAAAGAGAGACGACCCCTCACCTCTGACGACATCATCCAAGGAACCTCCTCAAGAGTTTATATAAACGAGCGTCTGTCACAAAACAACAGAATGTTATTTCGTGAAGCCCGTATGCGAGCGCAGTTATACAGGTTTCAATTCTGCTGGGTACGCAATGGAATCATTTATGTGCGGAAAGCAGAAAAACAGCCATCCATCCCCATTCGGACTCCGCTTGACCTGGATGACAAAGTCGGTCGCCCCCAAGTCGTGGACTCAGTCTGCCAGAATGATAACGAGGGACCTTCCCAATCCACGGTTGCATTTGTGGTTTAGTATAATTCTTCTATGTTATACAATTTTCCATTTATTATTTAATTTACCTATAATATTTAACTTTTACTTAGTACTGAAAACTTTACATAACATGCTTAACTCTGTTAAAATGAGCAAGCATAATATGTTACTTTCCTACATATTAGACCCAATAGTAAATCTTTTATTACATGCTCAAACTGCAGTTAGGTCACCAATCTCCAATGTCTGCAAACTACTCGACCCTAACACAATGACATGTTTTATACATTCAATTTATTTAATATTATTTTTCCTCATCTGCTTTATTTTGTTTAAATATGATAGAATCACATCTCTCAATAACTATCCAAAAACTTATTGCGTTTTTAAAATAAAGTACACCTTAATGACAAAGAAAGTTATAATTCTGTCAAGTATGTTCAACTCTACCTACCAAGTTTCTGACACTAAATTAGCTTATTGCCATATTCAATTATTATTTTTCATGCACTCTACAAAATGACGAACTTTTTATCCGCTGAACTAGACAACAGTATTGACTTGGAGTGTCAGGAACTTGATAGAGCTGAAAACTGTCAGAACGTACTGACTGCGAACTATAACTTAAAGATATTGACTTTTAATATCCGCAGCATACAGCGTAACTTTAATACCTTTTGTATTGCGTTAAGACGGCTTAATATCATGTATGACGTTATTGTTCTTACGGAATGCTGGTTATCAGATGGCTCCTTAATTGGACAGATTGCAGGTTACACCTCATACTACACAGTAAATAATCTTAACCAGAGCGGAGGAGTTGTAACTTATATTAGGGACTGTTGGAATGCGACAGTTTCAGAACCCCCACTTCAAGATGCTGAATCTCTTTTAGTAGTACTGCCTAACAACATTTCTGTAATTGCCATTTATCGATCCCCATCACGCAAACCGGATAGATTTATTTCCTCTCTGGATGAAGTACTTACCTCAATAAGTAAATATGAAACAATTATTGTGACCGGAGATATTAACATAAATCTTTTATCGACGACGGATTTTTCAAAGTCGGATTATTTATGTTTAATGTCTGAACACGGACTAAAACAGGTCATTTCAAAACCAACTCGTCTAAACTCATGCTTAGATCACATTTTCCTTAAATCAAGATATCTAACCGCTATAGGTTTAGTTTGTGATATTGATATCACCGATCATCGTATGGCAATGATGGGGTACAACATGCTCATGCCTATCGGTTCAAAATATCAACAACGCAGTATAAATAAAATCAATTTCCCTGCACTGATAGAGGAACTTAAAGAAGTAGACTGGTCTAGAGTGGAGTCGGAAATAGACGTAAACAACGCAACCAATGAATTCCACAACATTTTAACAAATTTAGTTCAGAAACACTCGGTAGGAAAGACATTTAGCCGCTCTAAATACATCAGAAAACCCTGGATTACTCCTGGACTTATTAGATGTATGAATCACAGGGACAAACTTCATCGTGAATCAAACAAACACCCTAATGACCAAGCAAAAAAACTAATTTACAACCGTTACAGGAACTTCTTTACAAATATTGTACACAGGCTTAAACGAGAACACGACAGTAAAAAATTAGAAGATAACAAAAACAATATTAAAGGTTTATGGAAAGCTATCAGAAATATTAGTGAACAGACGAACAATAGAAGTAACCCTAATGAACTACTTAAAAGTGAATCATCGGCACAAATTTCAATAAACAACTGCAATGACTATTTCTCCTCTGTTGGGAAAAACCTAGCCAGTAAAATTCTTACAGACATAAATGAAACCCAGCAATCAGTTGTTAACAAACTACAGCTTGGAGACCCCCTAAACTCAAATTTCTTTATGCATCCTACAGATGTTTTTGAGATAGATAAAATAATTACAAATCTGAGAAACGACAGTGCTCCAGGCCCGGATAATTTTACACCAACCCTTATCAAAGAAATTAAAACCGAAATCATAGTTCCATTTACCCACATTATAAATCTTAGTTTAGAATCGGGCACATTTCCTAACATATGAAAAGAAGCACAGGTCACTCCTGTTCATAAGAGTGGTTCAAAGCTAAACCCAACTAACTACAGACCCATTTCACTGTTACCTATATTCTCCAAAATTCTCGAAAAAATAGTTAACAAACGTCTCACTTCATACCTAGATTCCAACAATTTACTATCCAACAATCAGTTTGGCTTCAGAATGGGAAAATCCACAGAAGATGCAGTAAGCCTTTTAGCCAAACTTGTAACGTCTCACTTAGATGTCAATGAAAAATGTATAGGAATATTCTTAGACCTTGCAAAAGCTTTCGACACCGTTGCCATTCCCATACTCCTAAAAAAGCTTGAAATGATTGGTATTAGAGGACTGCCACTTAAATGGTTTGAGTCCTACCTTACTAACAGAAGGCAATGTGTGAAAATTGGGGATACCACCAGTTGTCACAGTAGAGTAGAATTTGGAGTGCCTCAAGGTAGTGTCCTGGGACCGTCACTATTTATCATCTATATTAATGATATTCATCGCGCTGTTATCCAAAATGCAGAAGTCATCTGCTACGCAGATGACACTGCTATTATTTTTCATAATAAATCTTGGGAAGCAGTTCGCGAAGAAGCCCAAAACGGCTTAAATTGTATTAAAAACTGGCTCGATCTTAACCTTCTGTCACTTAATATTAAAAAAACTAACTACATCTGTTTCCATAAAACACTTTCATCAGCACCAAAACTTTCTTTACATCTTAAAATCCACCCTTCAACTTGCAGCACAGTCCCTTGCACCTGTGAGGAAATTAAAAAAGTTGAATCCCTAAAATACCTAGGAGTTCTGCTAGATCAGCGTCTTTCATTCAGACCCCATATAGACTTAGTAGCAAAGCGAATCAGAAAACTGACTCACGTAATGAAACTGTTACGTAACTCGGCCAACAAAAAGATCTTACACCTGGTGTATGGGGCATTATGTGAGTCAGTTCTCTGCTACTGCATTACGGTATGGGGTGGAGTCGGCATTACTTCAATGATACAATTGGAAAGAGCCCAAAGATCAGTGCTAAAAGTTATGTATAGAAAACACTTTCGTTATCCTACAGATCACCTATATAAAGAAGCATCAGTTCTTAATGTTCGTCAGTTATACATCCTTAAATTAGTACTCAAGCAACACAAATTAACAACCCAATCCACGGAATATCACTATCTACTCAAACAACGAATCTTCAAATGTCCACTTACTGTAGTAAAAACCGCTTTTGCACAACGTATGCAAGAATTTATGCTCAGTTACGTTTATAACAAAATTGCAAAAATCAATGACATCAAGAATTGTAGAACCAACGAAGTTAAGAAAATGATGAAACAATGGCTGCTAACTCAATCCTACTCAGAATCCGAAGCCTTCATTCGAGTAACTTCATAACATATTTATATCATACACTCTCTCTCTCTCACACCCTCACTCACAACTTCACTCTCACTCTCCCCTACACTCACACTTAAACTACCTTTAGTACCCTTACTTAAATTCATAAATATTCATTCTTTCCAACACACTCTTCTTATACATCACAGCACTTTTTCTCTATTTCAAATACAGCTGATTTTAACGATTTTATTTTATTTAAGAAGTCTCTTGTTTTTATTTTTGATTTGATTTTGATTTCGTTTTAAATTATTATTATTATTTCTAAATATTATGTAATATATTAATTTACAATTCAATATCGACCTGGAAGCGAACTGTCTAAAACTCTCAAGGACTCCACGAGACAGGCACGACCTAGTGTGGAGTCCACAAGTTAATGTTAAAATTATGTTTCCTTTGTAAAAACATTATTAGTAGTAATTTACTTGTATTAGTTTTAAGGAAATGTAAGAATATCTTTTTTGATAATAAACGATTATTCTTCTTCTATAAGGTCCAGGTGAATGTGCAATTTTACAGACTACCTAGTTGGGCCTATAAGGTCCAGGTGAATGTGCAGTTTTACAGACTACCTAGTTGGGCCTATAAGGTCCAGGTGTTTTACCAATTTTTTCTATTGTTACATAGTTCATGTTCTTTGTTTCAGGTACTTTTCCTGCCAATGATCGTATTTGTTCCTGCATTAGCGTTTAATCAATGTGAGTGAAATATAATTCTAATTATTTTCGAGCTTATTCTATTTTGATTTATTGTAGAGTTCAAGTTTTACATTTATTTTTTTCTTCTTTATTTTTGTATGGAGTTTCATTGCATTTAATTTTTTTTTTCAGTGACTGGGTTCAGTGTATTTGCAGTAGCTGGTACTATGGTTACAATATGTGGCCTGTATACAGTATTGGTGAGTAGAATTAAGTTTGTTTTGTATTGCTTTGCAGTTACTGGGGGCTTAAAACAGTAACTTTGGCAGAATCATAATAGGAAAATAATTATTATGAATCATCGTAAAATGTTACAAACTGGAAATTCATAATATGATCTGCGTGCGATTCATATTAAGAAATAATTCATCTGTTTGACAGTTTTCTATGGAGATTCGTAAAATGGTCCACACAATATAAATTGCTTTTGTATTGCTTTTAGAGGAATTACTGATGTGGCTGTTTTAGGCCCGCTATTCGTTTTTTTTTAGTCATCTTGGCACTTTAGTTAGGTATTAACATCACACCTGTATTCTCCGAAGGGTTAGGCAGAAGTGTACCTACAGTATACACTACACCCTTCATAGTTAGATATTAATGTGATAGTAATTAATTACATAGGTAATCGTATGACAAGAATGAAAGAAGAATATTTTTTGACTACAGATTGTTAAAAATAAAATACAAATAGAAAAACAAGTGAAATGTGTGATGTGCGTTGGTGCATATGTGTGTGTGGACACACGAAATTCAGGAACGCGTATATTCGCGAGCTTTAGCAGTGGTACTGTTTACCATCACCTGTAAAATAAAAACTTTTTACAAAAAAAAAAAAAAACATGACTTCGAAAAAAGACACAAAAAAGTTAAAAGTAAATTTAATTTTGGAAGTCTTTCTCTGTCTTCTTCAAATTCGAACACCACTACCTGTTATGTAAATAACAGTGACGGGATTAACTTAAAACATCGTTAATGTATACAAAGTGGGGAAAAATACGTAATATGGAAGCTAACTGAAAAACTACACAAGCAATGTTAATAAAATTTATATCGGACCACCTCTGATGCATGACCTACCAAACAAAAGAAGAATCATGAAAATCAATTCATGAATTGAATTGAATAAACACACAAAAAGAAAACATACATACGAATTGAGAACCTCCTCCATTTTGAAGTCCTTTATACATACAAGAAAATGAGAGTATGTTACGCTGTTATTCTAATATATTCTGATATGCTAACTTTAAAGGATTTTAAGAAATTACTCAGAATAAGTCATCTGATCATCTTGTATGGCTAATTAACAATTGCTATGCATCGTGTTTGAAACACGTGACAATGATGTTATGTTAGTGTGTGACCAACAGTAAAACAAAGACGTTTATTACTTACTAGCTGAAGCCCGCGACTTCGCCCGCGTGGATGTCGGTTATTACATACTAAAACCTTACTCGAGAACCACTCTATCCATTGGTGAAAACAGCATGAAAATAGGTGCAGTAGTTTTTGAGTTTATCGCGTACAGGACGACAGACAGACGGGGCGGAGGACTTTGTTTTATAATATGTATGGATAAGGATAACTGAGTGGTTACCAAGGGGAGAAAATGATTTGATTAGCACTGAGGACTTCTACGTGTATACGAATTGTTTATAAAATACTAGCGACCCGCTCCTGCTTCGTACGGTTTTTACGTCTTGACAAAACATCCAGATTTCTTAGCTACATGTAATTTCAATATTAACGTATTATACACTCAAACCTTCCGGAACAATTTCTATAAACGATGGTGAAAACCTCATCAAAATCTGTTGCGTGGCTTAGAAGAACAACGCGGACATACAGACAAACACGAAAAGCGACTTTAATTTATAATAAGTATCGAAGATACTAGATATATTTTAATTAATAATGTTCCTGATTATTTTAATCGTGTGAAAGTCTAAAGCTTAGTTCATAATTTATTGAAAACTTCAATTTCCTACTTAATTTTTTAACCTGAAGTAAAGGTGCTAATTTGATATGTGCCAACCTTTACAAATTTTATCATTTTGGGTTAAAATTTATTTATCACTAGCTACGCCCCGCGGTTTCACCCACGTAAGTCTCGATCCCGTGGGAATATCGGGATAAAAAGTATCCTATGTGTTAATCCAGGTCATAAACTATCTGTTTGCCAAATTTCATCCAAATCCATTCAGCCGTTTTTGCGTGATTGAGTAACAAACATCCAAACACACAAACACATAAACACACAAACACATAAACACACAAACACACAAACTTTCGCATTTATAATATTAGTAGGATTATTTACATTCACATTATGTAACTTATTATACTAAATTAACTAAAAAACTAAAACTAAAAGGACTAACTAACTATATTTTTCACTTTTTATTGTGTTATTTATCCTTAAACTGTTAGTTATGATATGAATAACGAATTAATTATAATAATTATCTTTTCCTATCCAGGGTGGACTAAAAGCCGTAGTGTGGACGGATTCGGTTCAGACGGGCATAATGTTCATAGGAGTGATCCTTGTCGCGGCCGCCGGGACGATAGCCGTCGGCGGAGTGCAGGAGGTCTTAGACATAGTCAATGAAACTGGGAGATTTGAACTGTCCAAGTAAGTGATGATAACTCTAAATATATGATGTGCTCAAGCAATAAATCCCGGTTATCCAATTGCCAATATTGCATGAATTATTCCTAAACAACCAAATGTTTTTTTTTTTTTTAACTCGTTCTTCAAAAATATTATGTGAAGTTATACCAAATCCTAAATCCTTTACACCTTATTTATAATCGTTGCTTTTAAAGTTAGTAGGTCTAATTAATTATAGTTGTGTAAATTGGCTGAAATATGAGGGTGATTGTTGAAGATCAATCAATCTGCCTAGCCTTTTCCCAACTATGTTGGGGTCGGGAGTCGGCTTCCAGTCTAACTGGATGCAGCTGAATAGCAGTATTTTATTTTATTTGATTGTTGAAGATGTCGGAAAAAATATACCGACTGGGAGATCTACTGGCGCGCGTTACGGTAAGTAATACGTTTCCGTGGGATAACTTCTGACCTTCACGTGGGCGAAGCCGCGAGCAAAAGCTAATACCTGAATTTATATTTCCGTAATAACTCATTCATAACGTAATAAACAGAAGTAAAAGATAAGATACAATTCACTTTAGATACTGAAGTTCTTTTATCTCTAAGCATCGATTTTCCATTTGTCAGAAACGTTGTCAAAACGTCAAAATTATCCAAACATTAAAAATTATCTGTCGATTAAAAAACGTGTAAGTACATTAACCTAACATAACGTCACGCCATGTTTCCCGGGAGGGTTAGGTAGAGGCGTACCTATAGTACACGTCCAGTACACCCACAGTATACCCACATTTCGCCAGGTAATAGGGGGCGAGCCTATTGCCCACAACCGGGTACAAATCCAGAAAGTCCGAAAGTTGCGGGAAAGTCCGAAAGGGATACAGACCCTTGGCAACAGGCAACTGAAGGAACACGGGTGGGTTTTAGTCAGTAAAAGTCTACACGCCCTCCCGCTCCGCCCAGAGCGGGAGAAGTCATTTGACCATTTCCCACAGTCAAAAAAAAAAAAAAAGGTCTGCCTCTGACGTGACGTGACGTGTAGATTAGTATACATTAAAACACAGTACAGCAATATTTGGTTTCTATTGATTTTCAGAGTATCTACAATCAGCGTTTACATTTGAGTGCATTTAGAAAACTAACTCAGTTTCTTATGCAACTATGTAATCTTAATCTTTAACCTGACAACTAACACACGTGGCTTTAAATAGTATCAATGAACTTATTGTGATAACCTTTGTTTGAGGTAAGTCGAGCAAAAACAAACAAACAGTCACAGCCTGTCGCCCCCTATTATATGGGACCGAAACATAACTAACAAAATGAGGTTTTACTATAAGTGCACCCGTGCTAAACCAACACCGATTTCCGAAATTAAAGTTATTTTTACCTGACTACGGCGAAGAAAAAAAGCAGGGTTTTGATTTTGACCGGTATGTATGTATGTATGTATGTAAGTATGTTCATCTGTTCCCTTCTATCTTCTAAACCACTCATCACAATTTGACAAATGAGGTATGGTTAGAAGCGTATTGATCGTCCGCTGGTTATAGGCTATGCGGTATCACATTAAATTAAAAATGGTGCCCTCTAGAGGACATAAAGTCAGGAACTTAAAAGACAAATTAAAAATCCGGAGTCACACGTAATCTGTGCGATTTATAACATATTTATAACACGTATTACGTGCGTATTTATATTATAACACGTGTGACTCCGGATTTTTAATTTGTCTGTCTGTGGTGTCTTGTATATACCTTTTTAGTCGTAGTTGGGTTATAGTTTTTATTACTTATTTTTTTTTCACTTTGTAGTGTTTTTTCAATTGTTTAGTGCGGGTTGTCGATTTCCGATCAATGCAAGTTCAGATGTTCTCCCGGTGTTTTCTTCACCGTCACCCTACGGGAAAATTGCCAATAAATTATGGTAACATAGGGGAGTTATTGCTCTCCTACATTTGCTTAAAGAACTTCACACCATTTTTCCCTGTGTCGGACTCGTTACTCAAGGAAATGATTAATTGTTGTTTACCTTGATGGCAACTGTTGCAATCTGTAATGTTTTTATTTTATTGGCACGTCATTGCAACGTTACAATAGAATATTACTAACAATGTAACTAATACTTTTGTATAAACTGCAAGCTAATGCAAGGGAACAAACAGCGTAAACTACTTTCATCGAGTACGTAACCAGACACGTAATTGTACATTTTAATTTATACAAAGAAAGACAGACTGTTAGATGACGTGTATCAACATCGTGCAGAAATTACCACATTTGTATGGCTAGACATAATATCTAATTGCGTCACAAATCAAATGTAAAAGTCATTTATTCAAATTAGGCTGAAAATAAGCACTTTTCGAAAGTCGAAATTACATAAGACAGTCCCCTAAAACGCCCGCCCTTCACCACTTCCTAGTGCTTTAGCTGGGAAGAACAAGTGGCGCAACAAACCTCCCAGCAGCCCAGCTGTCTGTTCAGTTAGAAAACTTGACTCTACACAATAGTATGCAAAATAATTTATATTTCGCAACACAAAACATTAAATTAAATTATTTGCCATAATATGTCAGCTAGCACAGAATGTCTAAAGCGGCGTCTCTTTGCTTACGATTGTCGGAACTCAGGTCTTACAATCTACCTGGCTATACATCCATACCTATGTTGTGGTTCAACTCTGGGAAATTAATTGTTCATCAAAGTGACACGCTACGTCAATTTTCAGTGTTGTAGCCATTTCATGCAACTGTCAGGAATGCCAGTTGTGATTCAAATGACTAAACTAACTATGTGATAAACAAGAAATTTTCCTGGCTTTAGTACACTGTGATTCGGTAGATTTTGTGATGATCAATCACTGTAAAAAGAACAGAGTTGATACACAGTTTTAAACAAACCCTATCACTCTAGTATGACACTTATTAGTCAAATTAAGTGATAGGCACTTTTGACGCAACTAATCATCCCATATTTGAGTTGGTTTACTGGATATGAAGAAGAGTCATTAATTACGTAACTTTCGCCGTGATGACGACAATGTGATGTATTTATTGGACTTCTGCCCAAAGTAAGGGAAAATACTGAAACCGTTTAGGATAGCGAGAACAGTAGCTATTAATGGAAATGGAATATGTTTCAAATGTATAAGTCTGAAAATAAAGTCGATCTTTACGCATAATGTTATTGTCGTCACAAAGCGATACTATGCTGGCCTACAAGGTATAATAAGCATATACAATTATACATTATTTAATCAGCCTATATCGTTCTCACTGCTATGACACAGGCCTCCTCTCTTCGAGAGGTAATGGAAAGTAATCCACCAAGCGGGCCCAATGCGGATTAGACGTCAGAAGTGTCTTCGATATTTGCTTCACGCTGGTTTCCTCACGATGTTTTCCTTTAGTAGTTAGTTGATTCAGGCGTGACTTTACGGAAATCCATTATAAAATACAATAGACGTAGACATATTTTGTAACCTACTTAACTATTCTTCAAGAGTCATAAAAAATCTTGTAAGAAATCGACACATGTTTCACCTCTCAACGATGTTTTCGTTTGTCATTTTGAGAGCAATTTATATGGAGTGACAAAAATTAAACTAAGCAAAGTTGCAATTTAAAATAACGAACCAATAAAATGCTTTATAAGGCATTTTTCACCAACACCACCAGACAGCAGACCAGACACAACAGAACCCCTGGTTAAAATAATTCGATGAGGGGTTCTTCAAATTATGGAATTATTGATATGCTTAATTTTATTTTTGTTGTCAGTTGGAGTTTTTCTCCGTACGAGCGTCAGACTGGCTGGGGCGCTGTTTTCGGCGGCTTCCTGTATTGGACATGCTTCAATTCGGTCAACCAGACCATGGTGCAGAGATACCTCTCTCTGCCCACCAAGAGAAAAGCTATTACGTGAGTATTTTTTTTATTATAAGTTGTATTTCTATTGAGGTATGAGGGATAGGGTGTAAAGTTCCTCATTCTCCATAGAAAAGGGAGGATCCTCCGACCAGACGGGTGTATGTCTAGTGGGCTAATGCCTGACAGTTATTGTCGGATTTCTGTATTTAATACGTGAAAAGTGCAGGCCTCACGGAAAGAAGTTAAGTTCGTTTAGCTTCGCTCATTGTAGCTAACGCGTCTTTTTATAATTCCGTTCGTAGTTCGCGGTGTGAACAAGTGTATGCAAACAAGTATAAACCGAAGTATGTGAACTTAGCTTTATTCCCAGTGTGGCCTGCGCTTCATGCGTGTTTCGAATGTGGCGTTATAGATGCCGCAACATACCTAATGGAAAGCATTGGCACCTTTCCAGGGCATGAAACAACTTATGAATGGCAACAAATTTTGATATGAGACCAACTTTGAAATACTGATAAGCACCTATTTTAAACATTTTGATGGCATTGGATTCTTGTACCTATTCAACTTAAAAACCAATTAAAACACCAAGACAGAGCGCAGTCAACAGTGACGTGAGGCCGGTTTCGTAAACATGTGTGCACTTAGTGAGGTGTAGTTTGGATGTAAATGTGTGCATGTGAGCG
Organism: Lithophane leautieri; assembly: GCA_949152455.1. Taxonomy (NCBI): domain Eukaryota; kingdom Metazoa; phylum Arthropoda; class Insecta; order Lepidoptera; family Noctuidae; genus Lithophane; species Lithophane leautieri. Next base: position 6,606,361 of record OX424462.1, on the reverse strand, counting down.
TGTATGCATAGAGCAGAGGTGTAGTTTTGGCATCCATCACAGTATTGTTCGCCGCGCTCTATCTTGTTTTTTATAGCTATGAAAAAGAAGATTTTTTAAATATTTTGCTATGGTCGCGTAGTAAAAGTAGTTTACATTCATAACTACTTTTACTCTCTGGAAGGATGATTTCACGATATTACATAAGTAACAGTTTTTTTTTTGTAAATCAAATGCATATAATGCTTCTTCTTTAGTGCAGTTTGTCATACTGAGAATGTGTTGCTATAGTTCCAAATGTGTTAGAATAGGGAATATGCATGTATTTTTTTTATTTTATTATTCGATAGTTTACATCGCCAAATAATAATTTAAAAAAATTCGACGGCAAAAAAGCAATTAAAAGTTCTTAAAAAAATTTTAAAAATGTCCAACCGACCCGGGCTATTTAAACACCCTCCATTTGGCGCGCTTGGTGATGTCACAATCTAGGAAAACAAACACAGAGCACTATGACGACAAACAAACAAGTGTAAATTGAATGTCAAGTGCAACTGTCAATTCAACACTCATATAGCCATATATAGCACACATTGACATTTTGATTATTGCCCTAGATTGTTACGTCACATCCGCTGTTTCAGAGTTCTCACTCCGAATTTTACACAGTTTTTTGGCACTTTAAAAAAAAAAATCTCGCCCAAAAAGAAATATTATTCAAAAATATTGATTGAGGCATAATTCTGAAGTAATATAGTTTATAAAAAAAATACTTGACCCTTATTTGAATCACATGCGTATTCCCTATTGTTAAGTGTTGTTTTTATCTACCGTTTTAACACAACATGTAATTCATTGTGTTAGGTAAGTCTCTTGTCCTCTAGACAGCGCCAATTTTTGTAGAATTTAGAATAGAGCAGTAAATTGTGATTATGATGAGATCACGTAAATTATTTGATAAGGGCAGCTATATCTGCAATTAAGGGTAAGACAATCTTTTATGCAAATATTGCACATTAGGCTGGTCTAAATAGTGACGCCATAAAAAAAGTAGTTTTGAAAAACTTAAACTTCTTTTAACCTAAACTTCTTTAAACTCCTCCTTTTCGATCAACATTTTTACCCAACTACGGCGAAGAAAAAAGGAGGGTTATGATTTTGACCGGTATGTATGTATGTACGTATGTATGTAAGTATGTTCATCTGTTCCCTCGTATCTTCTAAACCACTCATCACAATTTGACAAATGAGGTATCGTTGGAAGCGTCTTGATCATCCGCTGGTTATAGGCTATGTGACGTCACATTAAATAAAAATGGCGCTCTCTAGAGGACATAAAGTCAGGAACTAAAAAAAAAAAATTGTTTAATCGTACCATGTTGGGTATCAAATGAAAGGGCTTAATGAGCACATTTCAAAAATATGTATATTATAATATACCCCAAAAGAATTAAAAAAAAATTAAAGTAATAAAAACTAAAACCCAACTACAAGTCACACGTAATCTGTTCGATCTATGCCCTAATACGTGTGACTCCGGATTTTTAATTTGTCTGTCTGTGATGTCTTGTTTATACCTTTTTAGTCGTAGTTGGGTTTTAGATTTTATTACTTAAATTTTTTTGTATCTAGAATTAATGATAGGAGGATGATAATTTTATGTCTGAAAGAATATACCATAATAATGAAAATTGCAAAAAAAAGAATTTGAAAAAGCCGTGTAAAATAAAGATTTTTTTTTTTCAAAGCTCATAATAATCTTGAACAAAAAAATATAACTCGAAAACTATCAGGAGTCGCGGATCATAACATGGGGTATTTTTGGATACTCCTGGGCAACAGGGATCAATTTTTTTTTATATGACGTCATTGTTTGGACCAACCTTTATGTAGTCTAGCCAGATGCTAGTATATTACTACTTTGAGTAATCGTCTTATAGCGAGATTGACTGTCGGCTTAGCCTAATAATTATGTTAATATGTAGTCTCACTCATGTCAACTTATTTGATTAGTTGTTATTGTTATTATTAGTCTACCAGTATGGTATGAAATTTAACCGGAAGTTTACGGTTACGGTTAGTCTGTTGACGTTAAGCGGTAGTTTACGTTTAAGATTGTCGGAATGAAAATTCCTTTGTTATAACGAAAAATTCCGATTTAACTTACTTTAACTTTCTTAACATTAATCGTAGTGTGTACTTCAGTAGAAGTTAATACCAAGTAATACACTTATATATGTACAGTCACGAGCACCAATATGTATACACTTAGCAACTTTTAAACGTGTTTTTCTCCTACTATATTGATTGTTATTTTATGTTTTAAGGTATATAGTATTTTGGAACCTATATTATTATGAAAAAGGTATCATCTCAAAGTTGCAATCGTTATTCAACGAGAAAACCGTTATTGAATTTTGCTGAGTGTATACATATTTTTGCTCGTGACTGTACTATGTGGTACACACGGCTACACATCAAACTACACATTTCCAGTATAAGCTGACCTCTCATTGTACGGAAATTTGTACCCGTGTGTATTTAATACATTATCGCAGTTCGCTTCCTACCTCACATATTATCAAAAAATTCCACGGTTTAGTCAATTTGATATTTTTTGTTTGTTGAATGTCAAGACGGGGTCTGACGACAGACGTCTATTTACGGCAGCAATGACGATGCTCGTGATGTTGTAAAAATTTGTGTAAAATACTTTGACTAACATAATTAACATTGCTCCACTGCCATGACCTACAGAATGACGTGATAAACAACTAGTTTGTGATGCAAATTTCACTTTAGAATAGAATGTATATATTTTATTTCAGACCGAAGGCCATAGGGTTAGTAACAATTTTACTTAACTTCTAGTGTTAGCAGGTTACACACACAAACTTACTACTAAACTGCTACTGCACGCTGCTACCTGCTACCTGCTTTACTTTGGGTCTCGCTATGAAGATTCGAATAACGTCGTATCGACGAACGCTATTCCGAAAAAAATTGCGGATGGTACGCCAGTTCGAACACACATTGAATCGAAAAACGCCGTATCGAATGCCACTATCGCGAACACGCTGATCCGAAAATCTCTTTTAATGGTACACGGTACACTAGTATCGAAATCCACTATTTAATAAACAAAAAATCAACAAATCTAAATAGTAGGTGGTACTCACCACCAAAAAAAAAAAAAAACCCGCCTGGTAAAACCTAAAACCGAAAAGAGAAAAACAAGCATTGAACTTTGTTTTGTGTAAGGTATTTTCTCATTGCCCTTGTTTCCCAAACCCAATCCAAAGACGAGGCCTGCTGAGTCTCATCGGGGTCGTGAGTTCGATTCCTAGACAAATAAACGCAACAGTGGATTTCGATACTAGTGTACCATTCAAAGAGTTTTTCGGATCAGCGTGTTCACGATAACGGCATTTGATACAGCGTTTTTCGATTCAATGTGTTTTCGAACTGGCGTACCACTCGCAAATTTTTTCGAAATAGCGTGATTCGAAACCACGTTATTCGAATCTTCATAGGAGACCCTGTTACTCTATATAGAATATTTTTTCTTTAGAAGTTAGGATGAACTGTCAATCTTAGGCAAGGTATCTTTTGGGTATGCTCATTCCATCTTTGACCTGATCTATCGTTTTCCACTAGGCGAGAATTGCGTCTAGAGCGAAAGAAAAAAAAATGAAAGTCCCTAGTTATAGCTTTAGAAACATAAAATAAAACAATAGATTATTTGAAAAAAACTATACCAATAATATTCATCAACAGTCGATTGTTTACGCGCAAACGTATGCTTTGCGCGTAAAGAACCTTTGTGGTGAAAAACGACGTCAGCAAAATGTTTTTTTTTAACCCGTTGCTGTGATCGCGAGTCTGAATCAAATTGACTATAGTTCTATTTATTCACGGGTGCTGATGGCAGATGATTCTAAATAGACACTTGATAACCAGATAGGAACAGATACGATGATGAACCGTTATTCTTGACATTGTCTTTCTGTATGTCTGAGCTCAGATAGGTCACGTTTAAAGGTACGAGCCCCCGGTGTCTGACAAATATGGATAATTTTTTAGCATTTTACTGTTCATTCATTAAACTAATAATATCCCGGTCTGGGCGGGGCGGGAGGGCGCGTCAGACTCTTACTGACTAAAACCCGTGTTCCTTCAGTTGTCTGTGTGTTATCAGGGGCTACGGTAACCTTTTCGGACATTCCCGCGACCCTGGCAGGCATCGGCCCTAGCGGATCCCGTCAGTTGTACTGACATAAAGAAAGAAAGAAAGAAAGAAAATACGTTTATTTGCGGCAAACATGAAGCTAAGAAACACACATCTCTTTGAGGCGCGCGTGGAACACAACACGCAGTCGACCCGGGCCTGGTCCATATCGGACGGCAAGCTAAAACTTACAATATCTGATGGCTTCGCTTAGTCCAGATATCAATTGAATTTAGAAACTGAACTTTAGTCATATAAAAAAAATATCCGTCTTTTGTAACACACACCCAATTTTACAGCGCCATATTCATATTCTGCCTCGGCGCAATCCTGGCGATCTCCCTCTGCGTGTGGTGCGGTCTGGCAGCGTGGGCCACGTGGGTGCAGGGAGGCTGTGACCCAGGCGGCGTGCCCCTGGTGGATGACAGGCTTCTACCAGCCTTCGTGACCTACGTGTCAAGGGCGAAGCACCTACCTGGCCTGTCCGGCGTGTTCCTAGCTGGAGTGTTCGGAGCGGGACTTAGGTAAGTTCTGTGTCTGCGAAAAACTAAGATATCGGACAACATGTTTTGCCTAACATTAAACACCAAGAACCAATAATATCTGTACCTATTGCACAAGGAAAAAACAGAAAAACGAACACCTTGAAAAAAACTGTTGTGTCGTGTAATACAAAAGTGCAACTACACGGTCAACAAGTGTCGAACTGCTGTTAAAAAAAAACAACTAAATATTTCAAAGCTGAGAGTCTATCATGGACTGAATTCATCATGGTAACAGTTTGCGCGATGATGTCCCTTACATTCTACACGGGCTGATTTTGAAAACATGTGACAAAATTTATGGGGGTGTTCTATCCATCTATATGAACAACTTTTACGATAGGACAAACTTGAATTCGCAAAAAAAAATCGACCTTGTCGGATAAAGGTATACCCGAAAAGATACCCGATTGAACCATTTTGTATAAGATGGTCCATGTTTTTTATGCGAATTCTTAGTTGGTTCCTTAGTAAAAGTTGTTCATATTGATGGGTAGAGGACCCCCTTAAATTTTGTCGCATGTTTTCGAAGTCAAACTGTATAGGGTAACAAAATCTGGTCACCGAAGTAATGGAAAAAAATATCGGAAAAGTTCAGTTGGCCGTGTACCTATTTGCGTTCGAAGATGTTTACCAATTAACTTGTCTTGGCCATTACAGTTTTATCGTTCTTAATTGGCCAATAAATCAAAAAGATAAAGAGTTTATATCGCGAACCTAAAAAAACTACACTAAAGTTGTATGTATTTTAAATGTAAACATGTTGTCCTTCTGGTGAAGGCCGCAAGAATCCTCTGAATGCGAGAAGCTCATAACCGGTTGAAGTGGCGGACTGGCGGTGCTTGGGGGAGGCTTTTGTCCAGCAGTGGACGTCTTTCTGTTGAGATGATGATGATGATGCTTCTGATTAGTACTGAAGTCTGCTGTAAAATCTTGTGAAGCATTTGACGAGGACAACAGATAAAGTGGAAAAGTTTTTCAGAAACCAGGGCCTTATGTATATCACAAACTTTACAAGTACACATTACTACAAAATCGTTAAATTGTAGAAAAAATTGCGTAAGAACACGGAAATTACAAATGTGTATGAGTTAGAATTTATATTCTTTTGCATTTTTAAAAACGTAATACAAAGTTTGAGGGCTATGTATAAATTGTATACTTGTCACTACAATTTACATATTTGTAAGGTTTTCCGTTACAGTTGTGTGATTTAGAGTTTTGTGGTTCACAGACATGTAAAATTTAGAAATTTGTAAAATTGTAAATCGTGAATTGTAATTGTAAAGTTTTGTGGTATCGGGCCCAGGAGTCAACGGCTTGAAATGTATTTTTTCTTTGTTTAGTTCACTTTCAGCAGTGTTAAACGCGTGCGCTCTGGTGGTGATTGAAGACATTATCCACGGCTGGTTGAAACTGAAATTGAAACCTTTCACTGAAGGCATGCTGGCCAGAGGAATCACCGCGCTCCTCGCCGTCATCTCTGTGGTGATGGTGTTAGTTATTCAGAAACTTGGAGGCGTATTAGGTAAGTTAACTGATGACCGGGCTTACATTTATTTTCTCTTCTCTTTTTCATCACCCATATAATCTGGTGAATTATTACAATTGTATGAGACGTACACTGAGTACTACTCTCTCTCTGTCTTTTAATGAGTAAGGTTCTTACCTCTCTAATCTATTGATTTCAATTCATGATTGTTTTGAATATCGTGTACATTTTCAGGGCTAATTTTAGTAAGTGAAAAAATACTTAGATTTTTGTCATTAAGTAATCCTAAATCCGTTTTAAATTTAATTGCGTTTGAAATTCGTCGTTATTGTTAATATCATGATTTCATGAATCATCACCAAATGTATCATCATCAGGTGTAGCAACAGCTTTGTCAGCGATCGCAGCCAGCGCAACATGCGGGGTGTTCACACTTGGCATGATGTGCTGGTGGGTGGGGCCCCGCGGGGCGCTGGCAGGGGCCGTGGCCGGGGCCCTGCTGGCCGGCACAGTGTCGCTGGGGACCCAGGCGGCCGCAGCCCAAGGGTTGAGGTCCCCGCCTCTTAATATCACTTACGAATGTGCCCGGAACGCCTCGTATGTGGACCCAGTGCTTAATTCTCTTGTAAGTATATTATATTGTGTATACGAAAGTGGTCTTTTTGAGGACTTAGATCAGAGTCACCTTACATTTTGCCACAAATTGAATTTTCTCATGTTTTAGATAATGTGTCTAACATTTACTACCATTCATTCTTCTGTGTTACGAGTATATGCGACTAAATTGTATGTTGCCTTTTGGTCTCCGACTCTGAGTCCGAAAGCACCTGAATTAATGCCAATGGGCCTACAGCATAGCGAAATTGGAGTCAAAATTGCCAAGTAGCTCAAGGAAAAACGCCCAATGAATGAAGCGAAGTTTGAAACACGTTTCGACCCTAATCAAAAGTGGGTGATAGACGTGCGTACTTAAAGTACGCGGTCTTTAAGTACGCGACCTTACTCGGTTCGCCGTCGGTGACATACGTCATCATCTGCCTAGCCTTTTCCCAACTACGTTGGGGTCGGCTTCCAGTCTAACCGGATGCAGCTGAATACCAGTATTTTACATGAAGCGACTGCCTATCTGACCTCCACAACCCAGTAACTGGGTAATACGATACTGGTAAGACTGGTTGTCAGACTTTCGGGCTTCTGACGACCCGTAACGACATACGTGAAGCTTGCTCAAAATATCATTGTCAAATTGGCTCGCGGCGATGACAGACGGGCGAGTAACATCGCCGAGTCATAAGTACGCGTACTTGCTCGCACGTCTATCACCCCTTCAAGACAGTCGTAACGGTGAATGATAAAAAGGCTTTCTACACATCTTTTAAAAAGATGTCACCTATTATGTCTTCAGATAATGTCATGCGTGCGTGACTGTGAAGTTGATTTTGAATTCAGTGCGATACGAATATATTATTCAATTTGTGTTAGTTGTCAAATAAATACAACAACAAGGTCCCTCACGATTTGTATGCACCGAGGTCTTTTATAATCACTTCTAGAAAATATGTATAAGAACTTTTGTTATTGTACTTTATATTTTTTTTTTACTATTTTATATTACTTTTGTTATCTATGAAGTAAACATTTCACTTGGCATACAAATATTCGAAATTTCATTTCATTTATTTCAGTAACAATTTTTACATTGTATCGAAATTTTGCACTATTTTGCACTTAGCTCGTGGCTAAGTAATAACAGCCGCATGGGTCGATTCATCAGGTTAAGCTACGCTTGCCGGGGTTGGTCCGAGGATGGGTGAACATCTTTACATATCGAGACTCCTCCGTGCCTCAGAAAGCACGTTAAACCGTTGGTCCCGGCTGTCATTTGTGGATCTTTGACAGTCGTTACGGGTCGTCAGAAGCCCGAAAGTCTGACAACCAGTCTTGCCAAGGGGTATCGTATTACCCAGTTACTGGGTTGTGGAGGTCAGATAGACAGTCGCTCCATGTAAAATACCGGTATTCAGCTGCATCCGGTTGGACTGGAAGCCGACCCCAACATAGTTGGGAAAAGACTAGGCAGATGATGGAAGATGATGATCGAAATTTTGCAATAAATTATAAAATTTAAAATTAAAAGAAATGGTTAACTATGCTTATTATATTTTTGTAAACCAGTTTCTCAAATGAATAAAGACTTTTCTATTCCGCGTTGTATTCTCAAAAACTTGATTTTAAATCTATGCGTTTTTAGAGTAAATTATTTCTACTATTTCATTATTTTCGTGTATCAATTGCATAATATTATGGGGTCAAATTAAATGGTGAAAATTCACAAACGTGACGGATAACTGGCTTATTCTTTTTTTTATCATGTATAAGTCCAGCACGCGTAGCTTAGCGCTTTCTATTTCTACGAAGAATAGACATAGCTTTTTCTATACAAAGTGACATTTCGTTTCTTCATATTTGACATCGCACCGTAGAAATCCTTCTACAATGTCATTTTGTCTTTCATTTATATCGGTCTTTGTCTAGGTCTTTTAATATGTAGACTCTTTCGGAAGAAAGTTTTCTATCCTTACTGTTAAAATCACACTGACAACTGAAATTTGTCTAAGGAGGTGAAGACAATTTGAAACAAAACAAAGAACTCTGAGTCGAATTATGTAAAAGAGTGAATTTAGTTAAAAGTGCGTTCGAGTCTTTTTACTTAGCTGCCGTCGTACTGTCTACACGGAACGTCATATTTGTCTACTCTTCCGTCGACAAAACGTTGCTCAAGCTACGCCTGCAGAGTGAAATTTAATTCATGGGCATCCTCTTAATGGGCATTGTACTCATCAGTATGAACCTATGGGACCAAAAACAGCTGTTACTTACATTTTGACGAGTTAAGCGAACATAAATCTAGGGAACAGCTGTTTTTGTTGTTCGCGGTGTGAGAGGATGCCCATGAATTCAGTTTCACCCTGTAGATATCGATACGTACCCGTCACCTCTGCGAAGTTTCGCTAATTAATTTAATTTGACCCCGTATAACAGTATCCACGTACTTATTACACAAAAATGGCCAACAGGATCCAGAAACAGTGTTCCCTCTATTCCGGATATCGTACCACTGGATAGCGCCCTTGGGTCTGTTCGCTACGCTGTCAGTGGGCATGGTGGTGGGCTGGCTGTTCGACAAGAAGGATACTCTAAAGTTGGACGCGGAGCTGTTCACCCCATGCGTGTGGCGCTTCTTGCCAAAAGAGGCCATAGAACGGAAGGGAGATATCAGGAGAGCGCTGGCAGAGCAGGACATTTCGCCGGCACATGCCGCGCCTCTAATACTTGCTACGATTGATAAGGTAACTAATTTTTTTCTTAAATATGTAGGTATGTATGTTTTTTCTGTACAATTTGGGTGTACTCACCACTGCCGAACCCCTCGGGAAAAACAGGATTCTGTTAGTCATTCGACTAAACTAAAGATATTTTCATCCTTTGCTGACAGATGAAACAAGAAAGAAGCAAATTATGTAAAAAAAAAAACGCGGGCACAAACCAATAACCGGATATATGGTGTGATTTTTGTTTGTCGCCTGCAATACCTTACAAAAAACATAGTTCAATAGATAGATATTATTGCTATTATTGCTTTATTAGATATTATTGCTTTCAAGTTATGTTCTTTAGCAGGCGGGTTTTTATATTTTTAACCGACTTCATAAACAGGAGGAGGTTATCAATTCGTCTGTAATTTTTTTTTTTGTATCGCCTGTGTACCACAACTAAAAAGCTTGAAATGAAGCAAATTATTTAAAAAAACAACCGACTTCCAAAAAAAAAACCAAATAAAGTGAAAAATAACTTTAATTTCGGAAGTCAGTGGCAAAAAACGAAAATTGAAAAGCAAAAACACTTCCGAAATTAAAGCTATTTTTCACTTTAATATTAACGTATTTATACACATAAACCTTCCGGAATAAATTCCCTGAACGATGATGAAAACCTCATGAAAATTATGTGGTTATATATGTGGTTTAGAAGAACAACGTGGACACACATACAAACAAGAAATGCGACTATTATGTATGTCACTTCCACATTTAAGACGAATCTATATAGCGACACCTCATAAATATGTTAAAAATCCATCAAGCCGTTTAGGCTACAAATCGGGCCAAAGAAATAGTCATACGTACATACATTCAAAATCTCGAAAAACATTACCCTCCTGCAGGGACGGTCGGGTAAAAACTACAAAAAATACGTGTTATTAATATGAAATCTAACTTTTACCAGTTTAGAAGCTTTAAACTATTTTTCCTCTTTCCCTAACTGTTAAGATAACAATACCATTAGTTTGGTCGGTGGTTAAATATAAAAAATAATGAATTCAACTTTTGACGTCATCTGTGATGTCGACGTTTATATAATCTACCTATGACGGGTGGATATTCTTAAATCCATATCATTATCATGATGCCTTAATTGCCTAGTCGTGTAGAATTACATTTGTTATCTTTGAATCCATAAAAAATGCTAATATTATCTGTCATCACTGTATTATTGTTATTAATGACACGATGGATTAATTTTTGTTGTATCCCATTTCATTATATCCGTTGATATTTTATTTTATTATTTGTCCTTATCGTTGTTTGAACAGCTACAGCTGCTAAGAAAATGTTAGTGTTGCAATTGCGATGCTTAAATGAAGGTGGTGGCCGTTTTAGAGGTTTTCTATAGTAACTTTATGAAAAATATTGATTTTGGTATTACCTACCTATTTATTTCTCAGATTTTATAACTGTTACTCCTCTAAAACTTCTCACTTATATTTAAATAGCTTTTTTCCGCGGCTTCGACCGCGTCGATGACGGAAATTAGCCACAGGAACATACCTACTACTGGCATGTTCTATCCTCGGCAAATTTCAGAGAAATCCGATTAGTCGTTGAGGTGTGGAAAGGTAACTGTCGCATTTATCTATAATATGAGTGTGAAAGTAAGGATGGATTAGAACGGATTAGCATCTAGCAATTACATTAACAGATACTATAAACGCCTGCAAGAATTCTTATATTACAAAACTCTAAACTGACAGTTGCTATTGTATACACACCACTCTGCCGAGCATACAGAATCTATTCAGAAAACGTTTTGTCACTGTTAAGTGAAATAAAAACTTCCATGACTGAATCAGATGAAGAAAATATTTCTAAGTAGACTGGGCTTAATTTGAACTGAAGTAGCCTGTTCAGGTTTCAGTAGGAACCATGACTTTTCGCCTCCATTCGTCATGTTTAACAAGCATTTTATTTATATTTTTCAATTATTTTTTTCAGATCGAAATAAATGGCGAGCCCAGTAGGTGAGGCAAGCAGATCTACAACTTTTTGTATTTTTTATCCATCGTGACGAAGATATTTCTCTAGTCACAAAGTGATTTTTGTATTAAAATTAACAAATAATAAGTAATTTTTTACTAATATAATTGTATTTTGGAAAAGAAAGTCGTTTAGCGGTGACTTACTTGTATGAAATATACTTTATTATCGATATGTGCCTTTTATGGTACGTACTTATATTTTAATATACTTATATAAAATCATGGTCAAGACATTTTGCATGAACTTAGATTTTTGGAAATGTCAATAAAAAAATATCAAGCCTTATTGAAGTCATTCCGTTTTTAAAAGTTTTAAAACGTAGTGTTGATGTATTAAATAAGTATGTGACATTCACGAAAGAGTATTCACGAGAATGGGACCAAAAGACCAGCCATTTAATAGTGTACAAATATGTATATTGTGTGGTAAATATGTACGCAGCTTGCAAGCAATTAAATATGTTACGGAATACTTACATTGGCTATTTACAATTTTACCCTACGCAATGTGAGACAATAACAAGTAGGTACTTTAAACAGTACATTTTATACATTATTGTATTTAAAATGTATAGTTCAGAAACTGTATATTTTGTAAATAAACAATGTTTTGTTAACTATATATGGTGCCAAGTTAACTGTTTGTTAAAATATACAAAAAAAATAGGAAATTAATATAAGTATTTATTAAACAAAATAGTGATAAATGCGTTACTAACATTAGATTCTAATTTATTTAATTTTTTTTTACGTTATGAGTAGATCCTTGTTGGCTGTTACTTTTTATTACGATAATAAATTGTACAATTTTAGTGTATTAAACATGTGCTTAGTAAGATACATTTTATTAAATAATTATTTAGATTGTAAAGTACTTAAATAATTAAAATGTGACAGTATTTTAGCGTACTTAAGTGCACACTTAAACGTAAAACATAAAGTTTTTGAAAAAAATACTTAATCTTTAATCCCAGTCTTGAAAAGTAATGTAATATTATTGCCTCCATGATATCAGGGACTCTACAGACAAGCAAATCTGCTGTTTATATTATAAACGTGTTTTTCTACTGTGGTGAAGGTTTTTTATAAGTATTATCATAAACTATACTCGAATTATAGATGCAACAATCCAATGTGTGAAGATCTTAATCTTATTTTATAATTACATGCTACTTTTTTATTATTATAAGACGATTTAACAATCTCTGCCCATTTTTTTAGCAAATAATATTGATCTTATTTAGTTTTTATCAAAGACGATTTTTCGTTAAGAATAACTTACCACCGTTTTTAAAATTCTCGTGTTACAAAGTGGGCACGAAGTCAACAAATATTGATTTTGTATACCTATCTATACTTAGTAAAACAGGACAATTAAAAAAATACTGTTGACCACGGCCAGAAAAAGAAAAACCCAGAAAAAAAAAGCGATTCTATTCAAAATGGAATAAGGAAATATTTCTATGAACGAAATCGCTGTCTGTTTGTATGTACCTCACGTTTCCATTCTGTAACTATTTTACTTTTTGTCCGTTTTTACGTAAGAAGAGTGTTTGTATGTATTATGTGATTTTACATAATAACAGTATTAGGTTTATCATAATTATCATCTGTATTGCTGATAATGTCAACTAATTGTGAGTAGTACTGACAATGCACAACTTTTGTTTAGCTACTTTGGCCGCACAATTAACATTTACAAAACAATAATTTAAAGCACATAATATATTTGTATTGCTTTTAAATCTGGTAAAAAAAACGACTTTTCACACTTCCAGATGCAAAGAGCATCGCTATAATTTTCATTCAATTAGAAAAACGTTTGAAAATATATTCATAGAATCGCTTTCCCAAAATATTGAGTGACTTTAAACTAGGGAATAATATAAAACAAGCAGTCCTGGCTGTATTCAATGTATTTATAATAATTATAAGTTCGTATTGCACACATTCTTTTAAAATAGTTTCATTTTCTAATGTTAATAGATCATGTACCTGAAATGAATTCAGATAATCTTATTTAAAATATATTTTATTAGTTTTATTTATACATTTTACTTAAGAACATTGTAATATTTATATACCTACCTATAAACAATATTAATATTGTTACAAAATAAAAGTAATTATAACAACAAGTTTGGCTATTACTTATTTCAAATTCAAATGCAGCCATTTTAAATGCGAATTATTTCTAAAACGTGCGTACAATTCCGTCTCGGGAAGTTTGGAAAGTTATAAAATTTCGAGAGGAATGGAGACGAGGAGAATAACGAAAATAGTCAGGTGTTGGCAAATGTGGTCGGATGGTGATTTACATTCGACGCGCGCTCCCCGCTATTAAAAGAGGAAGACGAACTGTGGCTGACTTGAGGGGTGTTGTGGTGGGAACGCACCCTGAGATATGGCACATGATCTTTGTTTAAAGGGATTTAGATATAAGGGATGGAAATCAAAGGTGACAGATTCTGAAACACTCAAATGTTTTGCACATTTGGTATGAACACATTAATACACGACTGAAGGCAGGGACTGGTGATTCGAACGATTCAAGAAATCTTGATCCAATGCAATCAATTAATAGAGCTTGTGAGAGTTGGTGTATCTACCACAAAATACTCTTTACAGGGCAGTAACTTAAAGATACCAACTTGAAGTCATTTAAGTCCGAATTAGGACGCAACCGGTTGGAAAATCAGCATCGATACCAACGCACAACCGTTTGCCGTCAACGACGCGAACAAACTTATTCGACTCAGCAATAAAATGGCAAATTTCTGACAAAAAGCCTCGTAAAACTGATTGCGGCGTCGAAAAGCCTCCAACGGAGGCTCGATCGTAAACTGAATTGGCCTAGGAACTGTTTAATTGCGAACAGTAGCTTGCAATTAAATATACGTAAAACGAGTTCGGGATGTATTGTTGTTTGTTTTGTTTAGAGGAAATATTGTCTTAACAGGGAAGAGTAGAAGATACCCTATCTTTTACTATGATATAAAACTGGATTGAGTTTGAAGGCAGAAAGGAAAACTACCTGACGAATCTGTATAAATAAACATAAATATCAATTGCCGTGAGTTAGTCTCGCAATAACTGGAAAATGGGTCGACAGATTGTGATAAAACTTTGGTAAGTTGATGTGTGCGCGCAGGCGAAGGTTCCAAATAAAAAATAATAAAAATCATTTTCTTGAACAGATTTCATGGCACTTTTGTTTAATATTATTTCATCAGAAAATACGGAAAATAAGCTAGTAATCCTTTAGTTTTTCACGTATTATCCTTTCAAAACTTAACGTAAAATAAAATCAATCTGCCTAGCTTTTTCCTAACTATGAGCGACTGCCTATCTGACTTCCACAACCCAGTAACTGGGTAATACTATAACCCTTGGTAAGATTGGTTGTCAGACTTTCGGGCTTCTGACGACCCGTGACGACTGTCAAAGATCCACGAAGGACAGCCGGGATCAACAACGGCTTAACGTGCTTTCCGAGGCACGGCGGAGTCTCGGTATGTAAAGATGGTCATCCCTCCACGGACCAACCCCGGCAAGCGTAGCTTAACCTGATGGATCGACCCGTGCGGCTGTTATTACTTAGCCACGATCTTCTCACTTCACGTAAAATAAAGATTAAAAAAAAAACAAAAAAACGGTCACTCACGGTGCAATATTTTTTTCGGGGCGTTAGTTATTGATAAAGTTCTGACAAAATTGAAATTAACTATGTTTGTTTAAGTGCTGTTTTCAATCTTCCTAATAAATACCGACGACCGCTCGTCATTCCTGTCTTATGCTAGCAATGGAAAGTCATATCGGTTTGTCTGCTTATGTGCAATGTAACAATTCTCGTGACTTGTCCCTACTTCAACATACCACGTAGAGTTTGCTGCCTCCGTATTAACAAAACCTTCATCTAAACAGTACTAGCAGATAATGAAGCTACCCACAGTTACCAAGTTTATTATCATCGTAAAAAGCACACGGCCCATCGTGGTAGACGCCAATTAATTAATGAGCCAACTTGAAAATATATTACCCCCTTGGCACTTGAAAGGTGTTCCGTATAACGGCTTTACCCGCTTCATACTTAAGACTTCTGAACGTAAAATGAAATTTTATTGTTTTTGTGTTATGTTGACGCACGTTTCATTTGTTGTTAGAGTAATATAAAGTGTGTTTTTATTATTGTTAGTTAACTGTTTGATAGCTTTATTCTTTAATTTATTGCAGAAAATCTCAATAAAGAGCAATAGTACGACGAGTTCGAGTCCCGCTCGTCTGTTGTTTTTAGATCTATTCGCACAAAACAGAAAAGGAGAAAAAAAAAATTGAAACTTTTGCAGCTCATACAAATAAATTCTCATTAAACGTCTAAAGCAACAAAGCACTTCCAAAAGTGACTTAACAGCCTCATTTATTACAGCGATTTAGTGGCTTTGTGTGCAGAATCACGGAATGTCTCCGTTATCTTCAAGTCGTATCGGAATCCTCCCTCCGAAGACGGTCATTGGTCAGATAGTCGCACATTTACGCCCCACACTTAGACATTATACGGATACCCGAGTCATTTACACAAAGAAAAAGTTAGAGACGCTTTGGGATATGAGCATGAGCAGGATAGAAAAAGTCTGCCAGATTAAGTTTACCAGTTACTTTAACACAATCATTTATGTTGAACGGTAGTGCGGTAAGTTAGGACAAAGGGTCAACAGCAGCTTCTAATTAAGTATGCAAGGTGTGAAACAATACTAAAAGAACATAAATAATTAGTTTATTTATTATAAATAAACTAATTAGTTTGCAGCATGTGTATTTTAGTCGAGCATGTGCTCAAAAAGAGCGGTTTCCAAGTCAAATTGTGTGGAAAGTGCCACCTTTTCACACTAGTGCTTATTACTTTTCCGTTTTTTTTTTTAATTTTCTCCGTCATCCTCCCGACGCAAAGGGTTTTTATTTGACAAAAGATTTACAAATTACTTAAGTACAGATTTTCATTCTTATAAAAGGTACAATTAAACTTCGTTATCAATTACTCTAGATTTAGATTTTATGCGGAAAGAGGAAATAAAAAATTAAAAATCGCATGATACACGTGCGTAAGATGATTTCCGACTCGTGTCGACCTATTTCCCCATAGTAGCATAAATAACTATTATTCTTAAGAATAGATCCTACCTAATATAAAAATAGCCTAAGGTGATAGATTTATAGCCTGTGCATTAAACAGTTACGATCGTGTCCTAAAGGGTCTTAAACTGTTACGATCGTGTTTTAAAGGGTCTTCTTGTTCTTGTGATAGACTTGTACCTATAGCCTGTTCCAAAAGTATTTGAAGTAGGTGTAAACAACACCGTCATTGCTATTCTGTATATCTCACCGTGAAAACTTAGGTGAAGTGAGCGTGGAGTGAGCTGTCATTGTCATCGATACCTACTGATGCTAAGGCGGTGACGGTTCACTCCAAGCTCACTTCACCTAAGTTTTCACGGTGAGATTTTTACAGAATACTGTTCAGGTTAACTTCTTACGCAAGCACTCACTAAAAGGAATTAGTAACACATTCATCTGTATTTAGAAGATTTCTTGAATACTCACCACTTTATTAACCGACATCAAAAAAAGGAGGAGATTATCAATTCGCCTGTATTTTTTTTAATTTTTAATGTTTGTTACCTCAGAACTTTCGACTGGGTGAACCGACTTTGATGATTCTTTTTTTATTTGAAAGCTGGTGCTTCCCGTGTGGTCCCATATAAATTTTATTAACTTTACTTCGGTAGTTTTTCAGTAAGCTTCAATAATTACGTATTTTTCTCACTTAGTCTATGTAGACGACATCTTATTTGACACAGTCACTGTTATTTACATAGCAGGTAGTGGTATTAGAATTTGTGTGGGGCAGGTACTACAACAAAAAAGAAAAAGAAACTTTTTCCAAAAAATAACAATCGACTCCCAAAAAAACACTACAAAAGTGAAAAATAAATTTAATTTCGGAAGTCGGTGGCAAAAAAGGAAAATTAAAAAGCAAAGACACCGACTTCCGAAATTAAATTTATTTTTCACTTTTTTAGTTTTTTTTGTGGAAGTCGGTTGTTTTTTTTGTTTGTAAAAAGTTTTTTCACCAATCATTGTTTGAATAACATTATTAAATTGTAATTGAAAAATCATCAAATGACAACAACACAAATCATCTGTATGGTGATGGTGAGAACTAAGTATTCCAATAATCAAAATTTATAGGTAAGTGGCACTACAATTTGGCATTAAATATTAAAGTTTTTCGCGTTTTTTGCTAAATGTGGTACGGCGGTATGGAACCCTTCGTGTGCGAGTCCGACTCGCACTTGGCTGTTTTTTTATTTTCCGATACCATACGAACTTCAATTATCCGATACTTAATAAAAACAGAAAGAGCTCGTGCTGTAAACTATGTATAATGTTTGTGAAGAAGTAAATTGCGATAGGCATTTCTAGAATGATTGGCTTTTTAACCGACTTCAAAAAGGAGGCGGGTCTCTTTTCTTTTTTTTGTGTTTCTTTTTTTTTGTGTTTTTTACGCGATACTCCGCCAATTATGAATTGATTTTGATGTTTCTTTTTTTGTTTCGTGTTAGGTCATGCGTCAGAGGTGGTCCCGTAGTAACTTTGCTTGCGTAGTATTTGAGTTACTCGTAGTTTCAATATTTCGTATGTTTTAAGTGACTCCGTCTCTGTTCTTTACATAGCAGGTAGTGGTATTCGAATTTGTGTGGGGTAGGTACCACAACTAAAAGTGGGAAATAAAAACATTATACAAAAAAAAAAAAACAACCGACTTCCAAAAAAAACAATAAAAAGTGAAAAATTTCTTTAATTTCAGAAGTCGGTGGCAAAAAACGAAAACTGAAAACCAAAGACTTCCGAAATTAAAGTTATTTCTCACTATTTAGTGTTTTTTCTTTGTAAAAAAGTTTTTTTTAAATAAGTAATTCTTGGCAAACATAGCACACCGCCTATAACTTAATGCAAACTGTAATACATTTAGTAATTAACATAGAAAAAAAACATCATACTTGTCCAAGCACAAGAATACCGCTAAGCTTATCGGTATCGCAGATCCCAGGAAAACTTCTCGATTTTCTACAAAAAAATAACACGCTCAACTATTCAACCTTATCAAATGAATACGGTTAAACCAAGTAGATACGCGACATTACCTTACAAGCGAGCTTAATCGTGTGGTAATGTGAGCCGGGAGGACAAGTGCGACATTGTTTTAATTGAGTTTTCTTCCCTTTGCACCTTTGTGGCGACGAGTGGTGTCGCCCTCGAGGGTAGGCAGAGATGAGGTGCTGCGGAGCGAATGAACTGGAGGTGGCTCCACTGAGAACTGGACGCTTGATACTATAAAGGAGTTTTTTTAAAGCCGGCTAAAACAAAAATCTCACTTTAATTGTTTGAGTTTTTACTTATTTATATTTTAGAACTAGCTGATGCGCGCGACTTCGCCCGCGTGGATGTCGGTTATTATATACTAACCTCTTACTCGAGAACCACTCTATCCATTAGTGCAAACAGCATGAAAATCGGTGCAGTCGTTTTTGAGTTTATCGCGTACAGGACGACAGACAGACGCGGTGGAGGACTTTGTTTTATAATATGTAAGGATGTAGTTTATCATAGTAAAGAAATGCACAGTAGAAGTTAACCGTCATAGTTTCGAATTGCGGTTTCGATAAGCATAGTTTGTTTGGTCCAATTTGCAGTTTGCCTTACTATTAATGAATACAGAAACGATAGGTCATGAGTGTTTCCAAACAAGTCTCGCAGCACGGAATCGTTGTGTAACGAACAGTTTGTTTAGCAAAATTGTGATATCACTTTAATGGTGCAACATTTTTCCGCTGAGCGGCATTCGTCGTCGCTCAGAACGTTGTCGTCTCATTTAATCGCCGCATTACATGCAAAGTGCATCTCTTACATGTAAAACAGTTCCGGCGGGTATTTAAATTTTCGCCTTTCCACGTAATTCGTTGAGTGCAGACAAAGGCTTTCAGAGGAAACACTGTTAATGTGTTACCCAATGCATTTTACCTGACACAAGCGGCTATACATCTGCGAGCGTGTACGCCATGTTTTTGAAGAAGTGGCGCGGAAATTGATAAATTAGATAAAGTTACTCAAGCGAGGGAAAATTAGCATTGTTTTGCCACTCTAGTTACGTGTGCTCGAGGGTAAAGTTAAATCACAACACGGTAATCCTCAAGTGTCAGTTGGTTCACAAAGGTATCAAAGTACCTACAGTTAGAGTGAACGTACGAGCAGTTTAACCGCAATTAAAAGCTTTCAAGAAAAACGGGGAAAACAGTGCGAAATAGACATTCGAAAATAGCGGCGAAGAGTCAACAAACGAATTTCCGACGTGTCAAAGTAAATCTCTATCCGACAATACGAATGGCAATAAAATCCGCCGTCGGGGGTTCAACTGGCGATTGGTAAGCTGCCCGCCCCCTACCACGAGTTGGTTTCGATAAAATGTTAATAAATTGTGATTTTTTGGGACGCGATAAAAGACGATGTGCATTTTTGTTTCGATTTTTAATATCTTATTAAGTACTTTTATTAAATAACTGGCTGATTATATACTAAAACCTACGCGGTGGAGGACTTGGTTTTATAATATGTAGTGATATGCAAAACTTTGATTATTAGGACTCTTTTAACAAATGAATACCATTGGTGAGAGAGCTAAGGTTGCATTTACGTTGTTTGTTAGACCTGCGTAGGCGCCTACGCGACGAATACGATGCCTCTACGCCGCTACGAATCCAACGCTGCACAAACGCCAAGTGCAAAGACACTATAATAAAAAACCCTGAAATGACGGGATGCTTTTAATTTTGGAAAAGTAAGGACTTATTACTTCGGTTGTTCTATTAGTAGGTAAGTAATCAATGATACTAATGACATTTCTAATGACACACATTCAATGTATTGTTAAAAGATAAAGTTGTTCATAATACGCAATTTTGACCATACCCTTCTGATACACACGTGTATCAGAAAGATATGGTCAAAATTGAACTGAACAACTTTCTCCAACTTTCTCCAACATCGTAATCGTAAAACAATCAGTCGTCCCATACAAAACATCAATACCTACTCGACCCAAATATATGGGACGAATGATAATTTTTTCGCTATTACCTGCATACCCTTAGTTTTGACTACACCTTTGTCATAAATATGCTGTTTATTATGTCCAACGAAGAATTCAGCGTATTTTCAAAGAGGTTCTAACATGGTAGGGGTGGTGTCCTAAGCTGTGTTAAAAAGGTCTACTTTTCGCAGTTTTCCAGAGGATCGAGTAAAACGGTGTAATTTGTGAGATAAGCGGCGGTTTAGCTGGACGCTGGACGCCGATAGCGATCAGCCAATAAGAGGGTCTCGATCGAGTGTGGTCTGAGCTTTAGTTTTTTACAGATAAGGATTATGGATTGAATACATTAGTGGTATCTGCGGTTTGTTTGCTGACTGCTGCTCTTTTGTCGATTGTATTATAGATCTGCTGCGTGTGATCATACGCAGACTTTTTTTGCTAGTTGATAAGACGAATGGATTATGTTTTGACTAAGATCGAATAATTTACTCTCCACTTTAATTTCATTTAGCTAGATGTTAGTTACCTATAATAAACCTTGATGTCTTTCATCGTGTGAAGGCAAAAGAGCGCACAGGTAAAAAACTTCAGACCAAGTGCTGCAATAATGGCATTAAAGTGAAATGTTTGCTATAATTTGCAGGCAAAGGCGTCTCGCAGTCACTATGTGAAGAGACTTTCCGGCGGACGCCTCGCGGCCATTAATTGAACTCCGTCGCCGCCACTTAATTTTCAATAGACCGGAGCACCGGGCGCTCCACCAGGTGCACGCTTTGTGCCTCCACTGTTTGCTAAAGTCCTCGTATTTATTTTAGATTCCATTGTACCACGCTCCGACGCTTTGTCGGGAAATAGCCCTCTCGTGTACCACAGCTTTGTTAATTTTATTAATACGTGAAACATTTATAAAACGCTACCGCACGAGCGATTTAATGAGTTTTATTGTTAAACAGAGAGTAATGTGCTCGAAACGAAGCGCGCTCGGCTTAGATGTTGTCTAAATTCATACAAAGTGGGGGAGCGAGGATTTTAATGTTTTAATTCGAGCAGCTCAGTTTACAATTTATGAAGTAGCAGCGAGCTCAGACAGCAAACACCTGCCGCATTAGATTTATTATATTACATGGTTGAACAATTCATTTTTCCCAAGTCTGCAGGTGGGCAACCCTCATACGTGGAAAAACACAAAGATGCAAATAATCCGTTTCATCCCACAATCTTGTGGAGTTCAAAAGACAAACATGTTGGAGATATTTACGTTGATCCCGTAGAGCCGGACCGCGGCTAAATAACTGGGCATTCTGGCAACAAAAGAATTTAATAACACCGTGAGGCTAGGGCGGTCTCGCGGGCGGGCGGCGCGGGGCGAGGGCGTCCCGCCCTCGGCCGGTAAGCTTATTATCGCGCTGGGCCGGCGCCACCGCCAAGAACATATTTGCTTTGTTGAATGTCAACGACGACGGTAGCCGAACCGCCGCCCGCACCGCCGCACCGCGCCTCCGCCGCCGCGCGCCCCGTACACACAGTTGCGCGCTCGCTTAAACATTTAAGAGCACCCAATGTTTAGCGACGGCGCAAATTAAAATAGGCTTTATACCAAATCTAATTTGCCAAGTAGGGAACTCGCTTCGTTTGACGAGTACCTGAGCCAAGGTAGATGTTTGTATTGGGAATTGAATTAATTCGGCTGTAGAATTACCTACTAAATATAATTGGTATTAGGTGCGTATTTTGTCCTCTTTTCTCATCAAGAGTGTAAATATAATTACGAGAAATCAAAAGCTTTTAAGAACCATTACGCAATTTGGAACAATTTTGCTAACTGAGTTATTTGATTTATTGTAAGAAAATGAATTTCAAAAGTTTATGCCCGTGCAAGATTCAAATACAAAAGGATTTTTAATTTAAGAGTTACAAATCTCATTCTACTCTTTACATTACTCAATTTTTTTCGGATTTCAGTCAGATAAGCTCTGAAAAATGGTAAGACGTAAAATCAAGGAACACCCATAAAAATTTGATGTAGGTAATAATTTAATTTTCACATCACAATAACTTACAGCCTCCACCATAATATTTTGGGTTTGCGATGAATAAATAATTAACCACACGTACTCAAACAAGGGTCACGATTAGCCATATACGTTACCGAAAACTTTCAAAATCAACATGGAGAGGACCATTGAAGTTCGCAAGTAGTATTAAATGAAACTATATTAAAGATTCAGCGAGGGTTCGTTAAGTTACACCTCACCGCAAGAGGAGGTCCGCGAAGCCTTTGCTGGCAGATCTGAATAAGTCAGCAGGACGTACAGGTCTAGTTGCCTGGAAGAGGTACAAACTATGTACTTCAGACTTGTCGATTTAATTTGTTGATTTAGAATTTAAGGTAATTGTCTATTTCATAGCGTCCGGATGTAGCAGTGATAAACAGAAACTTCTATAAAATAAAAAATAAGGCTGAATGAAACTATCACCTTAAACCAGAAATCTAAACAGAATTTAACCAAGCCACACAGGACATAACAATCAACTATATAAAGTGTGTGTTGGGTTATTAGTTTATTACATACTGCCAGTAAGCAACTAAGTATGTATATACTACTTAAATTCCTGGTGTTATCAATAAACATACTGTAATCTTCAAAACCTCTGTGACCAGAGGAGCATATCCCGTAATTTTTTTTGCATTTGCATCTCATTCGCAATCTGTCAAAAATACAATTTACCAACATTATGAGAAATCTGACAGATTGCGACTTGGATGTGAACGTTTTTTACCCGACTGAAGCGAATAAAAAATGAGGGTTATGATTTTGACCGGTATGTATGTATGTATGTATGTTCGCCTTTTCCCTCCTATCTTCTAAACCACTAATCACAATTTGACAAATGAGGTATCGTTGGAAGCGTCTTGATCGTCCGCTGGTTATATGACGACACATTAAATTAAAAACGGCGCCCTCTAGAGGACATAAAGTAAGGAACTAAAAAAAAAATGTTTAATCGTACCATGTTGGGTATCAAATGAAAGGGCTTAATGAGCACATTTCAAAAATATATATTATAACCACAAAAGAATTTAAACGTGTTAGGGCATAAGTCGAACAGATTACGTGTGACTCCGGATTTTTTATTTGTCTGTCTGTGGTGTCTTGTTTATACCTTTTTAGTCGTAGTTGGGTTTTAGTTTTTATTACTTAAATTTTTTTATGTGCGGGAATTGGCTTGCAGGACGCTTGGATCAAAAGTTTTAAGAGGCAAGGCTACATGAGGACGTAGGTTCATGAAAAGCCTGTAACCTTTCACACCTCTCATTATATTTGAGCTTTTTACTCAATTTTCATACAGAAAAAAACGAACTGTTTAAATTCGTTTTCTTTATTACCTCATTCTCAAGGTTTGGTATCTTATCTAGAACATCTTACACGTTACATCTTCAGCTGCGACTGCTCGTAGGCGGCATACCGCTGCATCTCTTATGCTAAAGGAACGCGCTGTTTTGATGGATAACAATTTTATTCGGAAACATTTTAGTGTCAGCCAGTCGTAAAGAGGAAACGTAACATCAGTTTGTGGCTACAGACTATCATAGAATTTATGTCTTGCTATCAAACCTAAGGTTAGGTCTTCAACTTTATGGCTGAATTTGACTTGTTTTCTTAATGCATTTAACTGAATGTTATTTCTTTTTGGGGTTAATCATGATAAAATTAAATGGGTCCATTTATCATTTAGAACAAACTTTCACTTGTGTATTTTTTGGAATTCATGTAAGTAGTTTCTTCTGATGAAAGTTATAACGAAAAAGCACAGTTTAATCCTAACTAAAGTAATATTTAAAATGCGAAAGTGAGTTTGTTTGTTACGCTTTCACGCTAAAATGCACATGAGTAGACTATGATCTAGGTTAGGACATAGGATACTTTTTATCCCGATATTCCCACGGGATAGAGACTCTTGCGGGTAAAACCGCGGGGCGCGGCTAGAAAACAATAAAAACATAATTTTGAAACTAAATATAATATTTTCTTAAACATTTCTGTACTTTTAAACAAAATAAATCAGCGTAAAGTATCCGTCACAACTTGAGGTAAACTAGCCATGTTCTCAATTCTCATGGTACATCGTGATGTCGGGCGGCGGCTAATCGGGTTATCTGACCGCAGACCGCGGCCGCTCAAAGGACTTTGCAAAAAGCCATCCCTTTGACTACGTCTTCAAATATTTGCGCCGAACGCCACAACCGCGCATTATTTTCAGTATAAACATTCATAATCCCACGAAACTTCAGGTCAAAGCTTATTTTATTTTCTGTGGGACACGGGAGTATTTGCTTTCTGTCAATCGTACTTTTTGGTTGATGTTGATAAATTTTAAATTAGGTACCTGCGGCTTGTAGGTTTTGAGCAAGTTTATTGTTTGCTGAATGCTGAAGTTTGGTACCTATTTGTTATTATATTATAATGTCGGGTTTTATCTTCTGTTTGAAAATCAGCCTTTTGGTCTTCACGGCGTGCAGCAATAGGCACTGTCAAGAAGGACCAGGTCACAGTATACACAAATACTTCTAAAACAGTATTCTCTTATTTTATTAATTATGGGAAAAAGCTTTTCTATTTCTGAGACAATGTTCTTAATCTAAACATAAACGTTGAGTAAGAACATTTAATTAAACGTGCATCCCGTCAGCAGCGAAGCCGATGTTCTAATCGAAACACCACTGATTAAACTTATACGTTTGCAGTCGCGAACAGATGTTTGCGCGGCGGGATTTAATATTGATAGTGGAGGATGTCGGTCCCGCGGCGCTCGCTGCAGCAAAGCGACTGTGTCAACGTGTTTACGATACCTGACATCTTGCAACTGGTGGCTGTTCGCAAACATATTTACTAACGTTCGTACGCAAGCAATAATATCCGGTACCCCAGAGAAATAATGCCACAAATACACAGTCTATAGTAAAATCCACCGCGTACCCTTCACTCAAACGTACGTCTCAACATGCCAACTTTCATAAATATCAAAGCAGGCTTCCCGAAAACAATTTCTTGGGAATTCAGCGGTGTTCACACGTCGCTCCGCAGCTGGTGGCTAACACAATTTTATTCGAGCATAAAAAACGAGCTCATCATGCAAACGCCAAAGTCGTGGGACGTGGCTCGCTCCCGCGGTAAAACAATTTATCTGCATCGACGGAATTACGGCGGTGCGTTGTGAATAAAATATGTCGCCGGCTGTCAGTCGAACGAAGACGTTGTCTGTGATGGCCGACAGGGGTGCCCGACACGAGGCGCGACCTGCCAGCCGCCAGTGACTGCCACAGCAATACACTTGCCATCAGTATGAGCATTTCTCAACCTGTATCGAACAATGCTTGCATTTAATACCAAATACAGTGCTGAATGTATGATATTTTGTACCTTTTAAATTTAAAACTGTGCATCGACATTGTTTACAAATATATATATATATAATAAAATGTATATTGAGCCGTGTGTGGACGATGGATTGTACTAGTTTTTACAGCAAACTAAGTAAAAGGGTGGAGACATCAAATGTATTAAGTTAACATAACTTTGCAAGCCCATAGACATCTCGGGAAAGCGTTTTCTCAGTGGTAACATAACTTTTTATGGAAATCATGAAAATTGCATGCTGCAATGTTCGTAACAAACGTTTTTACATGTTTCCATAATTGCTATGATATTCCTTCTGTTATTTTGGAATAGACATTTGACGCCTGGTTAGGCAATAGTTGATAGGTACAATACTGCACTTTATTACACACAGGTTGATACTACTTGAAATGCATCTATGAATTTCAACAAATCGTCTGTGAAAATAAATATTAAATTTTTGAATGGCATTTTGCAAAGACGAGTACATTTTTGCGGTAGCCCTGTTTCCAAATTTGACGGGCGAAGAGCGACGTGCGACAGGATCCAAGAATTAGGTCCCGCGTACGGCGGCGGCGGCGCCGGCGTCTTATTTTTCGTAATTTGCTCCGATGACGAGTGGCCCGACATGACGTGACATCCCGCAGGTAACCCGGTACCAGGCCCGATGGGATAGGATCAAATTATTAGCTCATGAGGGTTAGAGGTACGTGAATATGTATTTGCAGGACGACACGTGATGTAACACTTAGTTTGATATATGTGTGTTTTTTGTAATGTTGTCGCTACTTACCTACCTACACTGCTGTCATTGGAAACTAAAATGAAATAATATATAATTAAGTAATTACTAATTAGGTATGCAAATTGATTTGCTACAATTATAAACAACAAGAGCATCAAGCCTCGTACAGACTGGCGCGACGCGACATCGGTAATTGCTATACCATGAAGTTTCCATAAAAATTGTTTTGTTAGAGTCGCGTCGCTTTGTCGCGTCGCGCCAGTCTGCACGAGGCTCCAAGTTTTAGAAACTCCAAAAGATGTACTCTTTTGGAATTTCTAAAACTTATTAATGGCCTACTGAAGCCATTCTGAAAATTGTTGAAAATAGCTCAAAGAAAACCCAAATATTCTTTGACTTGCCAAAATTGTAAGCCGCTAAAAACCCTCGATTTACATCAAAATATGCGCCAGCAGACACAAACCTGAATCGTTTGCCATCCTTATTAAATATACTCGAATAAAACCGTAATAATTTCCCCTCGGTTCAAGTTAAATCATAAAAATTCCACGTTAAATGTATGACAAGTGTATTTTCTGTTCGATTGCTCCGCCACTGGAATGTCAATCGGTCTGCTTAGCATTCCGAGGTGCGGGCGGTGCGCGTGGCGGGTGCGGGGCGGCTGCGGGGCGGCCGCGGGGCGGCGACGGCTAGAATAAACTTGTAGAATGGCTCCTCGTTAACGTATTAGAGAGTTTAACAAGGGATTGTGCATAGTGCGAAGGGCTGCGATTATTAGCTTAAGGATGTTGTATCGATAATTTGCAGGAGCGAAGATTGATGTGAGACGACTTTATTTTCTTGAAGGGTTTTTGATAGTTTGTATGGTGCGTTGAGAAATTGTATGTAATAAATTCGTAAGACCACAATAAGTCGCCATTTTTTATTTAAAGTGTTTCATGATTTTTCTCATTTTATGGCTATTTCTTCAATATTTTCCAAGTAACGCAAGTTCTGAAAAAATTGTTTTGTGAAACAAACATATTTCACGTGTTTAACTTATTCAGTGAACCTTAACACAAATTTTTCCGTAACAGGCGGTTTAGCTCATAAAAAAACCTTGGAAAATTCGGTAGCTCGGAAAACTACAGCGAATAAATTCAAACATTTTAGCGCCAAAATATCTAAAGCACCTACTAACCCCACTTCATCAGCCCCTCTATAGACGATCAAGACAAAACTCGACGTCTGAACTGTTTGAATATTGATAAAATAAATATTGGCCCACGTGACCGGAGCGGCGGGACACCGGCGCTATTTGCTGACTAACTCGTTCCAATTACGACTCATTGCTTTCTAGCTTTGTTTAAATTTTCCATTGAATTATTATGCTCGTGAAAACGTGGTATTCTGACGGATGAATCGGCTTTGAGAGTTTCAAACGAAGTTTTTTTTTTTAAAGAGAGGCCTCTATTTTACTTACTCTCTTTTAGTACCTTCAGTCGAATAAATGACAGTATTATTTTCAATCGGTAAAAATACGAAATTCCATACAAACATTCACATATAACATAAAAACACGCCTGTAATCCCCGAAGGGCTAGGCAGGGGTAGGGTCAGCCTCTGCCTACAAACTTTCATTCGCTATTTAACTCCTTTAGGCGATGAATTTTCAAAGTTCTTCTTCAGTGCTCATGTTATCCATATAAGGAGCTCTTGACCGAGCGGCTTAGGCTGTGCGCTGTCTGTCAGAGAATGAATGAATGAATTTAGAATTTATATTAAGTAGATGGTCGAATACAATACAGTACCTAGTAGTAAAGTTCACATACAAAAACAGTCCATCTCCAAGGGGTAAATTAAAGTCGATCTTTCCGAAAATGAAAAGAATACAGTGAGGTACTGTATAATGACTATTTTATCTGCGGCTGTTCAGTAGGTAGGTAGGTATGTTGTGTTGATTATAATCTTTTAATACAAAAGGCGGATTAGCGAATTGTAAGTTACTTTACCTATCAAACATTAAGAAAATCTACAAACTAATCTATAAGTGAAAACCTGCTTTTAAGTTTAGACAACAGAGGTTTCAAGACACATGCACACATAGCTTTCCTCAAACAAAAGCGCCTCTGGTTGCACACAGATCTGGGTCCACCCTTTATTCAGCCCCAGTACCCAAAACTAAATCCTTACCTCCGTACGTTTTCGTAGCATATAATGTTTTACAATAGTCCAACACCTTCCTGTAAAACGGGTCTTACTAGAGAATCACGCAGATATTTGAAGTGAGACGGTGTGTTTGTTCAGCCGAGAAATCCCTTCCTGTGGCCAGCAAAGCAAACGGATATTTCAGTTTGAACATTACTTATTGGTGACGCTGGAGCGGCACTGATCCGTGAATGGACCATCGTGTGCGGAGGAGAAAACCTTTCCCGTTTCATTTGTCTTTGTAGGTGTGGAATCCGCTCATCTGGTTTGGTTGTTTTTTCCATACAACGTGTTCCGTTTTATGTCCCATAACTCTAAGATTTTAAGCTATAGGTAAGTAAAAATAATACAAAAAGTCCTAGACCAAGTATTCCAAACATATATCATAAACATATAATGAACTTTAAAGTTAAAACTTTAAAGTTCATTTCCCAAAAGTACCATTTTGGCGCTTTAGCATTTTCGCCTTTCCACTGACGATATAGTTCCGAAGATAGACTCTCGATGTAAGTTTCATTGATAAGTAAGAGTAAATTATTTTCATTCAAACCAATCATTCATATTTAAAGCTAAGATAATGTGACTTAGTCTTTTTTTTATGGGCAAATATAGTCTGAATTAAATGCTTTTTTTATATTTCACGTCAGGGTATTTTACATAAATAATCGTAACTTTGTCGCATTATTTTGTATGAAAAAGTTAAACAAAAATTAATTTATATGCCAGGAACATGTTGTATAGGCGCAGAAAATCGTGAATTGATGTTCGGTAAAGGGTATTATAGGAAATGACACGAAAGACCCGTTTTTTCAAGAAAATTAGATACTTAGTAGAAAAATCACTTTCTCCCGTTTCTTACACACTATTTGTGTTGTTATTGTTAATGTGTAACCACATATTATAACATGTGTAAAACGACGATTAACGAAGCCGAAAGTCACTTGTTATTCCCATCATTGTGCTAATTATTTTTTGGTTCTGGACGATACCGGGGAACCTTCCCGTTCCAGAGATATTGAAGGTCAAAGTTCAACTTTAACAGATGTTTTTGAAAGAAAGCAAGCTTTAAATGTTATAACTTAATTTTAAATACCCCCACGAACCCTGAACTTTTGCATGCACGGTATAAACACAATTTTTTGCGTACGTTACGTTGCGCGCTACCGTAAACAGCTAATTGTCACGCCAAAAATAAAAATTGTTTCCTAGCAATTATTTTTGTGCAATGTTACTTAATTTGATGTACAGAATGCGTAGTTGACGGCTATGTGATGGGTCTTTCTACACCCTATGTATAACACAGCTACTTTCTAACAATAATGTATTATTTGCAGTGTTGATAATGCGTTTTTAAGTGTGCCTTTGAACATTACTTATTGGTGACTGATCCGTGAATCGTGCGCGGACTTGGAAAGATTTTGTCTTTCGAGAAAACTCTTCGCGTGTAGTTTGTCTGTTTATGTGTACAGATCCGCTCATGTCAGTAGCTTAACTGTGACAAAGCGCTGAGAATCGTGAATTAGATTTTGGGTAAGTAAGTAAATAGGTATGGGTTTTTTAGGGATCTGATAAAAAAAAAGCTAAAGCCAAGCTGTTTTCCAAAAAAAAACTCTGTTGAGAAATCTCTCTCTTCGATACATCTACCATTATAATGTTTTTAGCTTAGCAATGTGTATACGTGCATTTAATTATACCGATTCTTACATAAATGTATTTTTTGATTAAACTGACCACTTTGGAGAAAGCCTTTCACCTTTCATTTGTAATTTTTTATGTGCAAGCCTGGTTATGTGGATTGGATGATTATTTTGAAGCATAAGATTGGAAAATTGAGACACGAAACTCATGCAATTTTGCAAGAAAATAAGAAAACTGTCCGTAAACTAAGAAATTATTTTCTTCCAAATATGTTAGGCTGTTAAGTTTTCAAGTTATGAGGTCTTTAGTTGAATTTTTTCCGCAGTTTCATGGATTTGTTGAGGATAATTATTTGGGGTGCTGCAAATGCATGATTTTCATTGAAGACGTGCTGCACTGTGATTACGAAAAGTCATTCATTTATTTTATTTAATAATAACAAAACAATTCGGTCCGGAAAATGCTTTTGCGAACCGCTGAAAACTGAAAAAGCTATGTTACAACAAACAGCAGCATTGATTTACTTCGTTATTACTATGACAATATAATGATATGATATTATAATGGCCTGGAATCTTAGTTTTTTTCTGTATTTCCATAGCGTGTGCGCTCACGATACCAAATAAATGGTGGTGGTAGGTGTCCAGCGCAAAATTATCTAGGTAAAAAAACATGTTTATTACCTACATATTAAGACCTAAGCTGAGCTTGTAGCAGAGATTCTCATAATTATGACAGTGTTAGGTTAAGGTTGCAGAATAAGGTTATTAACATAATTATTAAGAAATATTGTTACTCAATGAGTTTTTATTACTACCAAACTTCTAGTTATTAGAAATCTAACCGTTTTTCACATTAGCAGATAACATCAAATAGGAGGAAATGTTGATTGCAAGTTAGTGTTTAATATCCCATGATTGAGAGAAGTTTTACACACTTGTGACGTCACGAACCGTACTTTATAAAATAAAATAAAGCAGAGCATGACAAAGTTGTTTTTAATTAAGTAAATAAAAAGAATAGCAATGTTTAAGTTGTTAATGTAAATGACACTTAATTCACTGACATGATAAAGGTTAACAACTTCACTTATGTATGTATATTTTTTAATTATTGTTCGGAGTTACAGAACTGTTTAATAACTTAGCCTAGTGATGTGACTGCCAATTCCAGGTCTCGAGTTCGAAACCCAAGCCATGCAATCTCAGACTTTTCGGATTCATGTGCGTGTTGTATAATTTATCACTCGCTTCATAAACGGTGAAGGAAAACATCGTGAGAAAACCGGCATGCCTTCGAGAGATATTTCTCGACGGCATGTGAAGCCAAGAGGCCCATGGGCGGCATAAAAACCTCTGACACCAGGTTAGCCATTAACCACACGAAAAAGAAGAAGAAGACTAGGTACTGACACTGTTTTTAAGTATACCTGCAAATAACAACATTATCATTTCAACCGAAAGACGTCCATTGCTGGACATAGGCGTACCCCAAGCACCGCGACTTTGACCGGTTCTGTGCTTCTCGCATCCAGCGGATTCCTGCGGCCTTCACCAGGTCATCGTTCCACCTTGGGGGACCTTTCAACGCTACGTCTTCCGGAACGCGGTCGACACTCCAGAACCTTTCGGCCCCATCAGCCATCTGTTCTGCGAGCGATGTGCCCTGGCCACTGCCACTTAAGTTTGACAATACTTCGGGCAAATAACATGACTAGCGCTAAAACTTCTACAGCTGAAAACAAGACGAATGGAAGAGACTGCCGTTCTTTGAAGCAAGATTAACTTGAGAGAATATTATTCAATTCATCAGGTTTGGCAAAGGGTTTGGTGGTCACAATCTTTGATGTAGTTTGTTTTTAGAAGGGGTTAGAGGACGCTCCTCTGTTTCTTTTGTCGAAAATATTACCTATTTATTACTTTCTTCGTCACATTTTGGGAACCCTTTCACTTAGCTTTTAGCTTTGATACATATCTCCTTTGATTTCGTTATTTCTTCATAACTGTTTATTATTTAGGTGAGTCATTTCTGAATTTCAAACCCCTAATAAGGTTTAGACAGACAGACATTCAGGCATGAACGCCGATTTAAATTTGAATTGAGTCAAGATCATTATCAAATCTGTCTGTTCAGAATCGAGATTAACGACTAGACTACGGGGCTCAGATTTAGCAAAACTATGTTTCAAATCTAAACTTTGAACATGATATTAAAGCCATTAAGCTCACTATAACACGCCCCGGATAAAGCAGACTCATTCGATTATAACGAGCGGTTTAGTTCCAATGCGGGACAATAGTTTGGGCTATCATCGACAGTTTTGTATGAGGTTTCGCTAATCGCTCATGCAGCGGCCAATTTCGGCGTGAATGATCCGCCGGCGGGCGCTTTTGTGCCTTGTCCTCGATTCTAATTGAAACTATTTTGGACGCAGGACAATGTGGCATTGTCCGCGTGTCCGGCGGTGTTTGCCGCCTTTATTAATTCAGGTGGGCGTGGCGGCGAGTGGGCGGGCCCGAGGCGGGGCGTGTAGGTGGGCCCGCCCAGCGGCGCGCCGGTTTCGTCGCCGCGCGCGCTCCGTTTGCCGCTCAGTCGGTCTGTCGACGCGACGTCTGACGCTCATCTCATTGCGCGGACGGCGACGGAATAACTTTTGAACATCGCTTACGATATCAGATGCTCCGCTAACTTGTAAAGTATCTCTTGCTGTTCTCTCGTCGTTGGTGACGTAAGAGGGCGGTAGGACTCTGTCTGCGGTGTGCTACTTGTGTGCAGGTGGGCGTGAGTCCCCGGTGGACTTGACACGTGGTGGTGACAGTCGCTGCACAGCCCCACACGCACGCCAAGTAAGTTCACGCATGAAAACTTATTTTACGTCCAGTTTTGAAACTTTCAAAATATTTCAGGACATTCCAAATTTTCTAGAGACTTTGCCACTATAAAACCAAAAGTTTGTTAAAACTTTCTTAGAAACGATATTGAAAAAACATCAGAGTATATTCATTAAAAAACACCAAATAAGCTTTTTTCTGGACCATTTCGTTACCGATTATGTGTTATATTCTTCGATTTATAACCAACGTTGGTTTTTGTAACGAAATTTTAAATACTTAAGTATTTGTCCAAAGCAAAACTTTACAAACTTATCTGAAATGGCTTTCGATCATGACAAAAATAGTAAAAGCATAAAAATCATTGGGCAGGTAAGATGATGATGTTGACGTATCAAATCGAGTCCTAGATTACAAAACAGAGTTTTGCGATAGTTCAGACTTGTTATAACTTTCATAAAGTACTTATTAGATCTAGTTAATAATCATTTTTTCATGTAAAATGATTCGTTTATAAATAATCTAACCTGGTAATTGATATAAGTGTTGGTTTTGTATTCATTTTGTGTTATCTAATACTTGATCCAGCGATTTCACATATTAATAACTTTTTGGTAAAGACTTTTTAAGACACAGAATAAATATAACATGTGATATATATATATTATAATCCACTATTTATTTATAAATTAATGAATAACCAACTTAGTAAAATTATGTAAAAATATTAAACGATTTGTTGAAAAATTAACCATGGCTTATGGTATAGTTTTATAGTTTGGTGCTACACTATAGGTAGTGTTGATGAAAAATGTTTGTCTATAGGCACAATTAAAACTGTAGATAGAATAAAATATATAATGGCAAATAAGCCGCATTGAATTATATCCAAATAAGTACTTAATAACTTACAAATTTTCTAGAATACTAATTTTTTTTGTAAAATATTAAATGGCTAACTTCCTTTCACTTTAAAATTGATAAATCGACCTAAATATTTCTTTCAAATATAAATATTATAATAAAAAAATATAAAAATTCAATCACCTCTACAGAACCCCAAAATAAGAAAAACACATGTCACGAAAATAATCTTTTAAAACCAATAGAAATGGGAACAAATCAGTCGTCACTGACTCACTAGTCACTAACGTTGCGAGATGCCAGTTTTTCCTGTCGCCGTATAAAAATGTCCGCCCGCCCAAACCGTGTTTCCCCGCTCCCGCGCCCTTCCACACCGCGCCCGCCATCTAAAGGTGGGGCTGTACGGGCAACTTAAATTGCGCAATTCTTGGCAATAAGAAATATGTATGTAATTCAAAACTCTTTCATTAATGAAATATACATTGAATCAAGAAACAAATCGTTTTTTTTTTGATGCATTACTTATTTTACAATTCCTGATTTAAAGTTATGTTTTTTTTGGTGAAACGGAACGTAAACCTGTAAATGTAAATAAATAACTTATCTTAGCAAATTCTCAATGAGGTAACTTAGTGCGATTTCTGCTTGAATGAGGCACAAAAATGAGATGTAAACAAAGTAGTTCAATATCGGACGTTTGACCTGTAGTAGAAAATTGTTGGAGTGTAATAATTTTTTTGAATACCTAACCCGATGCAGTAGTTATATTTAACTTTTTAGGCTTTTCCTGGGTTTATATTACTGTGCAAAAACTGACTGAAACTACTGTGTTACTATGTGAAAACATCGTGAGGAAACCATGCCTGAGATATATTTCTCGACGGCATGTCACCTCGACGGCATGTCGCATGATGCCAAGTCAGAGGCCCACGGGTGGCATAAAAAGTCTGACACTAGGTTAGCCACTAACGACACAAAAAAGAAAAGAAAATTATTATGCTTTATTGATTAAGAAAAAAAATTGTACTTACGGGGAGTCATAGAAATCATCTGCATATTTATCTAAACTACACATAATTATGTATCCATTTGCTGGGGAAACATGACAATTGCTTTCATAACGTTTTTTAAAAATGTGTACCATAACTGGCGATATGGGTACACAGTGCAATTTATGCGATGATTTCCTTTTGGGCCATTGTTGATACTACTACACCATATTGATATGAAGCAAATTCTACATAATAATAAAAATCGACCCACAGCACAAGCCGCTGGGTCAAGAAGCATGAAATTTTGCGTAAGACTTCCTTTTATAACGAAAATGAGCACTAAGAAAGGATTTTAGAAAATTCAGCGCCAAAAGGGATTAAATAGGGAATAAAAGTGGAAATTCGTCATTTTTTCCGCTAGGAAACTCCATAATTATTGCGAGCAATAAATAATTGCTGGAAAGTTGCCCGTGTACGCGGAGCTTTACTCCCGCTCCCGCTCAAATCATCGCTGACAATGTCGATTCCGTTTTATTGGGCCGACGATCTTTTTATGGCAATTGGCATGGATCGTTTTTCCATTTCAATTGGGGTGCTTTGTCGTCCTTGCGGTTTCTTTATATTTTTCTCTTTTTTTTCGAAAGAATGTGAATATCTATGTGCTGTTTTATTTTGCTAGTGTTTGGTCTTTTAGTCGTGGGTGAATTAAATAAGATGTTCCTATTTCTTAAAGAACTTTTATAATAATTTATTTCATACTAGCTTCCGCCCGCGGCTTCGCCCGCGTGGTATGTCGATAAAGAGTAGCCTATGTCCTTTCTCAGGCTCTAAACTTTTTGTGTACTAAATTTAATTTAAATCGGTTCAGTAGATTTGGCGTGAATTCGCATTTATAATATTAGTAAGGATTTAAATTAATGCCTAAGTACTATATATAACACAAATACAGTGCAATATTTACACTAGGTACTATATTATATAGGTAACTAACTAAAGTGGATTACATAAAGTAGAATAGAATAGAATACTCTTTATTATGTACACCATAAAAAATATAGATAAAAATGTAGAAATTTAACATAGGGTGACACAATGGGCGGTCTTATCGCTAAAAGCGATCTTAGCGATCGTAGATTTATTCGATAATTTGCTATTCTGACACCTAAATATACCATTATATAACCAATCATACCTACAAATTTATTTATTCTTCTACTTACATCTACGGTTACAGGATAACCTAATGCGATACACGCGCTTATCTATACTAACATCTATAACGAATTAAGTTAGTATAAGCAATGCATTATTATACAACACACACATACTCCTTAACTTTATATCTTTGTCTACCGTTGAACAGAATTTATTCAAAATTAAAATGTATAATTAATTAAAATGTAAACTATTCTAGCTGGTCCGGAGGAAGGTGATGGCATTCGTGATACAGGGTAATCCTAGTACGAGTGCCAAAGCACTCCTTTGACACCTGAGTGCACATTGCTTACGATAAAATCAGTTTAAGGAGATTTACTGTACCCATTTTTCTAGAAATAAAGATTTTTTATATTTTTTTTTTAAATATTATTTGTGAATTCACTCAGAGAACAACAGAATAATAGGCGAAGATCGTATAAAGAAGATCTTCGAGTAAAAATTATGTTTTGCAGTACCCTGACCGGGTGTATGTATGTAAATATGTATGTAAAAAAACCAACAGTTAATCTATTTAAAATTTGAGATGCGCATGAGAGCAAAAAAATATATAAGCTAACGCATAAAAACCAACCAAAGCATTTCCGAATTCCAGTACCGTGCAATAAAATGCGTGTGTTACAAAAAAAATGGTGGTTAGTGTGAACTAGTTTGAACCATATCACGAAATCTGATACATATAGGTACATTGTTACATTGATCTTTACCAATAAAACTATCATAATGATGTATTAAACTCTAGTTAAACTAACCCCCAAAAACCTGCCAAATCATTTTTGAAAATCCAGTAATGTGCAACGAAAATGCATTGTGCTACTACTACAAATAAATTAAATTATGAGATCAAAGACAACTGGTTTGAACCAAATCAGATACATATTGATCTGTATCAATAACTTTACTATCACGATAATGTGTTAAACTCTCGTTAAACTAACCCGCAAAAAACAGCTAAACTTATTGCCGAAAGTCCAGTGACGTGCAATAAAAATACATATACTGCTACAAATAAATTAAGATAACGGGCGGTTACCGATATCGCGCTATAATGACGTGACCGCCGACGCGATAACGAGCCGGTCCCGGCACGGATTAGGGAGACACCGCCATATTGAGCGCTGTGCGCTTACCGTGCGTTGGCAATGCGTTTGCGTTGCGTTTAGCCTGGCTTAGTGAATGGGATAGTAGTGACTATGTGTTTGTAATTAATGTAATGTATAGATAACGGTTTGTTGTTGGTGCGTTTTTAAAAGTGTATTCCAGTTTTAGGCATGGCTCTTTAACATCGGAATCAGGTTTTGTTTTTTAGTTGATAACTTTTATTAAAATTATTGAAAAAAAATCGTATCATTGTCTGCGTGTTTTCATCTAATAAAATCCTAATCCTAAACTAGTCACCTCATCATTAAAAATGTGTTGGTAGATCTATCCCTTTCTCAATTAATTTAAAACATAGTAATATATATTTACTAATTATGAGGAGGAAGTGACATCAGTATGACATCTAAACGTAGCAATAACTTTAGTAAATTAGAGCTTAAAATGAAGCAGTTATGATATACTCGCCTGTGCCACGGAGTATAAACTGGAGTGCCAATCAACCCGCCTAAAACTCTACTATCGAACATGAGACGCCCCTTGACATGTTCGCTACATAGAACGATGAAGGGGAAAGTTGTCATAGCATAGCTGATCTCAGTTTTTTTTACTAAACTGTGAGGTTTAAATCGTAGCCTTTTATTATAAATTCATTTTATCAATTATAAAATGGCTGCTCAAATGTCGACAAAGCTATCATAAATGCTTAAGAGTAGGAAAATTCGCCTTACTACCTATAAACGCTTGATTATTCGTCGATGATGGACAACTAGTCGGAAATAGTCAAAAACGATGTCTAAGAGAGAAACGTGCGTTAGCTGTCTATAGGGATTTTTACTCTGTGGCGTGTAATGAGGTCGGGAACGTTATGAGATAAATATTTATGTGTTTACATGCAGTTAGCGCTGGATCGCTAGCGTTGATGGCTTCATAAATGATATTTCAGTCGCTGGATTAACGCCGCGTATTAATCAGACTTGTTGATTTTATTTTATTTGCGCATAGAAAAGGCATGTGTTAAACTATAAAATCACTGATAATATTTGATTAACGGGCATTGCCTTAAAAACGTTATCACTGAATTTGAAAATTAAAAATTATGTAAATAATACAGTCAACAATAAAGCTGAATAACATTGCATCTCCATTTCAATTACAATCAGAGATAAAGAAACTATGTTTCTAAAGGTCGGTACAGAAAGACAACGGTATCAAATCTTCACAGAGTATTCATAACTAGAGAACGGATACCAGGGTATCAGTGCGCAGTATAGTATCCGAATAACAAGCGAACGCGAAAGGATTCAGGGGTCGCATTAAAAACAGATGAGGTTTAAAAAGCAACCCGCAAATGATGCTAAATGATCGTCTTGAATAAGCGGGCGGAACGCGCGGGTGGAGAACGCTCGACTGTATTCTTGCTCTGTCGCTTATTGATAATATCTATTGCAAAGCCCTTGATGTTAGATGTGGTAGGTACTGATTCAGATGCAATTGTGTTTCGAGAATTAAGTGAGACTTAACATAGAGAACATTCAGTGAAAATAATCACATTATGAGCTCGTTCAAGTCTTTTGCTGGTCTTGTTCTTGACTACGATAACATGCGATAATCGTAGAAGATCATTAATCACCACGCATGATTGTCGTGTTGGTGACAGCAGTTTATTAATCTGATCAAAAAGAGGGCCGTTGCTGTTCATTTTCGCGAATAAATATATTTGGCAAGGAGAAAGAGGGTTGGCTATTTTATTTTCAATGCCGGAAAAGACACTGGCCTGAAAATCATTTCATATCAAACTTTCTCAAAACAATTTTAACTTCAAGTCTATTTTAAAATCACATTAATAGAACATACAACGTTTTCTAGTTAACATACAAACGCAGCGTCCAACCGCCCGTCTGCATCGTCAGCACGGCCGATTGGTTTAGTTAGCAGTGAGCGTCGCGCCTCATTTGCTTGCCGCGCCGCGCCCGCGCCGCCCGCCGCCGCTCGACTTTGTTACCACTCTTTTCATCCCGACACCGTTCTAACTATCCGCTGAAGTGATAAATCGGTGTCATAAAACTTTATGAATGTTTTATGCACTTGATTTTATGTTTTATCGCCGTTTGTATCTCATTTGCGAGGTAAGGATCAAATGGATGGTATGGTACAGTTCCAAATTTTATGGTGCGACGTGCGGCTATGGAGATCTTTTCGTTCTAAGATGAAATAACTGTGGTGTAATTATGGGTATTTTCATAATCTGCTGCATGGGTCAAAATTTTACGTTCATCATCTGCCTAGCCTTTTTCCAATCATGTTGGGGTCGGCTTCCAGTCTAACTGGCTGTATGCGAATGTAGCTGAATACCAGTATTTTACATCGAGCGACTGCCTATCTGACCTCCACAACCCAGTTACTGGGGTAATACGATACCCCTTGGCAAGTCTGGGCCAAAATTTTACGTTATTAAGGATAAAAGATTTAATAAGCCGACTTTAAAAAAATCACTACAATGTGAAAAATAACTTTAATTTCAGGCTTTGATTGTGAATTTATGATTTTTACCACCGACTTCCGAAATTAAAGTTATTTTTCACTTTCTCAAGTAGTGGTTTTTTAGAAGTCGGTTGTTTTTTTTTTGTAAAAAGTTCTTATTTTTCAGTTTTTAGTTGTGGTACCTACCCCACAAAAAATCGAATACCACTACCTGCTATGTAAATAACAGGGGCAGGAAGTTAATAAAATATCATCCACTTATGGGAAGTGGGAAAAATACGTAGGTATTATTGAAACTAACTCGAAAACTACCCAAGCAAAGTTAATAAAATTTATATGGGACCTTTAAGTAGATCTAAAACTTTTAATCTTTTATTTAATTTTAAGTAATAGTTTTTTTAAGTAATAGGTTTTAGTACATAATCCATAAAGCGACACACAAAATATCAAGTTTAAATTATTAAACTAAAGCGCATTTCCAAACAAAACCGACACCTACATAGAAACTTAGTAACAGAAAGTTTAATTATAACGCGGAATTAAATATCTAAACCTTTGAAAGAGGAGAAATGAAGAAAAAGTAGAGAAAAGGCATCGGTTGAGCGCCCAACAGGTTGACGACGGACTTTTAATGATCCCTTAATGATTGAGCCGCGGGCTACACGATGCGTGCCACCCTGATAATGTACACATAGCCTTATACTATAGCCTTTGTATAGTATTGTGGGTCCGTAAAGCCCCGGCTTTATAAACTCCTATTAAATCAGAGTTAGATAGTCAGGCTAGTTGCAGTCTGTTATTGTGATTGATTTCGAATGATTGATTGTTTTACCAAATGGTGATTGGGTTTTTAGATCATGAAAATTAATGTGTAAATAATATAGGGAAATGCTAAATTTTTTCACAGCTGTTTTACCTTTGTTTTTTAAACTACACATGCGATAAAATATGAAATGAATTTTCACATTAATTTCTAGGAAATATTAAATAGATGCAAAAACAATTATGTAATGCAAACATAATTTCAATCGTTTTGTATCTACTTTGGACACTAAAATAACTCTAGTACCTATTGCTTAGATAAATATTATCAGTCGAGACTATTTTCGAATTTATAATATTAGTATATTATACTATTAGCTACTTTTTGCAACAAATAGATTGCATATTGCACATCCATATTATGTGCAATATGCAACCTATTTGCTGCAAAATGTAGCTAGGTTTTATCATATTATTATAATAAATATTTTGATTTTGATTTAGCCGGTACGAAATCTGATATATTGAGAATCTGGTATTCTGAGACGGAGTCAAGCATAACACTGTGATACAATTATAAAAAACTACAAATAATTTTCTTTGTGAGGCGTTTTTTTTTATAGACAACTAGCTGCGCCTCTCGTTTTCTCCCGCGTGTCTCGATCCCGTAGGAATATCGGGATAAAAAGTATCCTATGTCCTATTCCAGGTCAAGGTCTACCCCTGTGCCGAATTTCATTCAAATCCGTTCAGCCGTTTTAGCATGAAAGCGTAACAAACAAACAAACTCACTCGCATTTATTATATTACTAGCTTCCGCTCGCGGCTTCGCCCGCGTGGTATGTCGATAAAAAGTAGCCTATGTCCTTCCCCGGGATGCCATCTATCTCCTTGCCAACTTTTATCGACATCCGTTCAGTAGTTTAGGCGTGAAAAGGTAACATACAGACAGACAGACAGAGTTACTTTCGAATAATATTAGTATGGATTAGTGTAATACTTTCAAGTACAAGAATTAAAACAAGAGTACCTTTAATAAACGAGAAATAACCATGGTTTGTTAATAAATTTCTGACGGAGCCACCAGCTATACAAGTTTATATATTTTTCCAAAGTTCCCTCGCATAGAACTCCACTTTACGCTACTTTATACTCGTTAACTTCGTTCATTAACGCAAACTGTTGATCGAAGTCAGTCGATTAAAACTAATAAAATGAACTACACTGAACGGATCGCAAACAACATAGACAAGCCACCCGCCCCAGCTTCGGACAGTTTCTTTTTTGTATTTTAGTTACATATACAACAACATATATACATATAATACTGTACTATACATAAACCTTCCGGAATAAATTCTCTAAATGAAGGTGACAAACACATAAAAATCCATTGCGTTGTTTAGAAGAACAACGCGGTCACACAGACAGACACGAAAATGTCATTAAATTTATATTATATAATACAAATTAAAGTACATATAAATTTAATTTAATTTAATATAAACTAAATTATATATATATAATACAAAGTGGTATACTATACCTAACTATACAAATTAGATGCTTAGGTTTTTTATTATTATCCTTTGTATCTATATCGGCAGGCATCAACGAGTAAACAGTTAAGACAACTTTTAACAACAGAGATTATTAAAACTTTTAAATAATATGTCACATTCTATTTGAATTTTTCATACCGGGTCAAATTAAATTAGCTAGTAAAACCCCGCAGATGTTGTGATAAAATAAAAAATAAAAAGATTTTATGTTTTGTGAGGGGCAACGACCTATTGTATTGTTGTTACTTGAAGTATGAGTTGAGAAAATCTGTTTTATTTCGTTTTATCTTATTTAGATATCCAAACCCATCACGTCTGTGAAGTGTAGGTACAAAAAAAAACTGATTTAAACTGATATTTCAAGTGACTACACCAATAATTATCTCTTGCTTTAAAAACGGTGAAGGGAAACATCGTGAGGAAACCGACATGCCAGAGAGATATCTCGAGTGCATGTGAAGCTAAGTCAGAGGCCCTTGGACGGCTTTAAAACTCTGGTACCAGGTTAGTCACTAATCACACGAAAAGAAGGAGAAGTGACTACACTAACTGCGGTCGATGACTCCACTAAAACATCATCAAATTAATTTCTTTTTCGTTTTTATCATGTTTAAATGTCGGGAAGAAATAAGATGAAGATGAATTTTATTTTAAGGATTTAAAATGGCATCTTATTTTCTCTGATCCAAATTAATCTAAGTTAATATAAGTTAAAATTAACTGTTACTTATTAATTTGTTTTTTTTTAAATGTATATGTCCCTTACATTTTTGTAACTTACACTTCTTAGGTACTTTGAGTTTATCTATATATGTAATCAGATTTTATTTTTATAAGTTCAAACATTTTATTTTTGTAAATACACGTTACTCTCTTTTTTAAATATAACGTTTGTAAAAGTATCGATTTTTCAGAACATCGATTTTATTTGGTCAAAAAACGGGTTAAAATGTTCACAACACTACCGTTGCCGTAGCAACGAACCCAAAGGCATAACATTGTAATAACGTCCTGTCAGAATATTAATCAACGATTAATTCGTGTTTTTGATTGCATTTTTCCAATATACATAAAGTGAAACTTGGTGCTTTCGAATGATACTCATTGTTATAGTGTATGGGTAACATAGTAATTAATTAGGATTATGAATTTGATTTTTCGATCTCTTATGTAGACGTGCATACAAAGTTATCGCGGCATGTCTAATGAGAAACGTCAAAACGGGCTTCTTAGATTGTCGCAAGTTTAATTGAAATAAATTATTTGATTTTGACATCTTCATAAATCGCAGAACGTTTGTATTCGTTTTCGGATTATTGAATGCGAAAAGACAGTATCGTTTGTTTAGTAGAACTTCAGTAATAGACTGAAAAGCATCCTCAAACCAATAATGACATCCAAAAACGTCATAAAAGAAAAAAACTACTGATTTCATAATCTCTAACGGGTAAAAATAGAGCAAAACATCAGTATTCAAGCAGCTTGCCGTGTTATTAAGGCGTATGCAAGCACTGGAGGCCGCTGGTGACACGAAAGCGGTCCGTAAGCCCCATTAATGATTTCTTAATGATTGAGTCCGTGGCCTGGTCGCCTGGGAACCGATTCGAACGAACTCGAATTTCGTCCGTATTAGAATTTGTGTTGGTAGTTTGGTACCTACAGCCAAATGTTGGGTCATGTCAAAGGTGAAAAGAAGTTAAAGAGCTAAAAGATATTTGGGTAAACTGTGGGCAAATAGACAAATGTTCCATTAATAAGATAACTAACTGATAACAACTTGTCGCGTACTTTATGCTCTAGAAGCTAGAAGTGAACTTTAAAATAGTTTATATTTAAGTATTTAGAATATCGCTAGTCCATGTGGACAAACTGTATATGGTCC
The DNA here is from genome assembly GCA_949152455.1 of Lithophane leautieri. Classification (NCBI taxonomy): domain Eukaryota; kingdom Metazoa; phylum Arthropoda; class Insecta; order Lepidoptera; family Noctuidae; genus Lithophane; species Lithophane leautieri. The sequence goes on along the minus strand of OX424462.1, from coordinate 6,561,939 downwards.
TCACAAACACATTAAACATTTTGCTCGAATTTAGGTACCTGCGAACTAGGAAGTGTTCATTCGGCTATTATTGAGAAAATTCTAATCGATTGTTAAAATAACTGAAGTGGACTATGACGTAATTTCAATAGTTGCTACATACAGTTTTATTTAAAAAAATCTCGTTGTTTTGCGTTTTAGATGACCTAAAGTAAACAAAGTTTCAATGCCGTATGTAAATTAGGAATATTATACAGATAAAGCATACATGCATTCAAATTTTGGTTCAGCAGAACCAATATTATGAAAAACTTTGTATTTTTTGTAGTTCTGTATAATTATACCAACCGCGATTCTTATATCCTGTTGAGTGCGGATGTACTATCGAATTACTTGGTGGGCGAGTACGTGCGGCGTGGCTGTGCCGGCGGCGGCGGCCCATTAAAAATAATCGATGCTTGCGAAAATATCGAGGGCTTTCCACTAATGACATCGCGCGGGAAAACAAAGCGAACCGGGTCGACACAGCCGAGCGACTGCCGCGCCATCTAACTCCCGTCTCGATTCAAATACGGTCTAAGGACGTGTGACGACTTGACGAGTCATGGGAGTTCTGAAGCCTGAGACGTCGACTGATTTACCGTTATAAGTGTGCGTGGGTCTTAAGATCTTAACACCCTATTGAAGACGTAAACAGCGAAAATACACGCCGTTTTTATTTGCCTTGCTAAACAGACGGTTTATAAATAAACTCTAATAAAGCAATATGAAGACAGAAGACGTTCTGTGAATTGACAAGTGAAATAAACAATTGAATTTAACCATTTAATGGCACCCAAAAAATAAAGCCCGGTTTTACGAGTAGGTAGGTAGAGAACGTCGGTAACCGAAGTTTATTTCCCGAATTTGGTGTTTAATAGGTTAATTCACGTGGAAGATGTTTGTGGAGCACCACGGCGGCGTCGGCAGCGGTGGCGGGGCCCGCGCCACCTTGTTTTTCTTACAAATGAAATTATTGCGCGAATAAAATATTTTACTGTCTGTCAATTTGGCTGGTTCACTTCGTCGAAATGTTCCGCCAGATATTAAGCAGAGGTTAAAATTTTATTTGCACGGAGTTATTGCTCGAATACCGGCGAGTCTCGGCGTGATGTTGCTGGATTCTCCTCGGTACATCGGGCTCGTTCGTGGGCCATTATTGCTTGGTGTAAGACAATGCCTACAAATAAAATAAAATACTCACTTTTATTTATTGCTTCGTAGAATATCGGGGGGACTGTTGTTCGCTAGAAATTTCTTATAATAGATAGATGGTCACGGTAAGAAATTAATGACATTGTACCAGTGACGGCTACAAACGTTTTAAAAATAAAATCAATGTTGATGGCGGGTTTGTCCAACAAGAATTGTATTTTTGATGGCGAACATAAATACGGTTCTTACAAACACATTTAACATTTTTCTCTATTATATTATATTTCTTTATTAGCTTATGTACCTTTTCGAAACAGTCAAGAACCAACTAGAAACAAAGAGTTTTAATTGTTGGTAGTTTTGGTACTATGACGCTCAATATCCAATGCTGTTTCAAAACTAAACGTTAATGTCATTAATAAATATTTAAATTCAGAAAACTACAAACCACCAAACTTTTGCTTGCTTTCACAAAAATAATTACTTAACGACCTCTTTCTTCATAAACTGCACGTAACGTTGGCCACTGAATCTTGAGAAAAATATTATGTAAAGAAGCTAATAATTAATATTGAAAAATAAAATCTTTTTCTTTGTATATGGTAACATTTTGTTTTCTGACTTACTTGCCCAGTCCCAAATGTGCCTATAGGATAAAAACTTCTTGGCTTATTACAATTTAGATTTTTTAATTTTCTGCCGTTTTTTTTTTACTTCTGTATTAATAAATAATATAGCAAGGCAAGTCATGGAGTTTTCATATCGTACATAGTTAGATAGATAACCAACCCCAGCCTACCAAACATTAAAAAAAAAACACGAAAATTCCATCATAGAAATTCATATCAAAATATCCTCGCATATGTAGCGAACGCGCGGATTGAATGAATCTGTGAAACGAATAGAGTTCGGTGCAACAAAGCTGTTGTAATTGGTGCATTGTAGGAGGCCGCGGGCTACCATCGTTAGCCTTTCTTTCCTTCACCCGGTTTTGTCCGGGCCGCGCTTGCTAATTAACTATGAAATTAATTGACGCGGCAAAGTTTCCGAGTGAAACTTGAATTAATTGGCACGTCCGACTTCAGCCTAATTAGGAGCCCCAGGCTTTTCAGTATCGCGCTCGTTGATGCCGTGAAAAACACACAAAAGTGTTGTGTATAGTTTGATGTGCGCAAGTTTCTCGCTCGAATCAAAATATGCTCTCTGCAATGTTAATTGCGTGTGGTGAATGTGTGCGCAATTTTTGAAGGTGGAGCATTGCTTTGGCTTTTTGGTGGTGCTATGTAGTTGATTTGTAGTTAAGTTACATGCACGTACCTAAGTATTGAGGTCTTTTCAAAATGTACTTTTAGAGGTAGTTAATTGGATTGTATGTGTCATTGTAAGTAACAAGCTGCGCCCTGTGGTTTCATCCACGTCAGTCTCGATTCCGCGGGAACATCGAGATAAAAAGTACCTATCCTATGTCCTATACCAGGTCATGGTCTAACTCTGTGCCAAATTTCATCCTAATCCGTTCACCCGTTTTAGCGTGAAAGCGTAACAACGTAAAACCAAAAGTTACTAAGATCGTCAGGTTAGGCTCCACCACGCCCTGGGCGGCGTCGGGAATCCCAGGCGGATTCCCGGCCACCGTAGGCGCGGGCTTGCAGACGGCGAACATTGAGTAGCTCGCCGTCCGATAAGGACCAAGTCCGGGTTGACGGCGCGTCGTGTTCCACGCGCGCCTCAAAGAGATGTCAGCACATTTGGTGGGGTCTGCTAGGACCGATGCCTGCCAGGGCTGCGGGAAAGTCTGAAAGGGATACCGGGGCCTTTGGCAACAGGCAACTGAAGGAACACGGGTGGGTTTTAATCAGTAAAAGTCTGACACGCACTCTCCGCCCAGAGCGGAGAAGTCATTTGAAGATTACCCAACATCAAAAAAAAAAAGGCTCCACAACTTGTTTGCATTATTGTTGATATCTTAATCAGTCTCACGATGAAAGGCATGCAAGTCATGCAACTGTTGAGCGCGGGCCCCACTTCAAACTTTAGGACAGACTAGCTCCTAAGTTTGAAGGAGGACCTACCTACTTATTATGTAAGGGGGAAAGAGGGATTATATTTAACTGGCTTCCGCCCGCGGCTTCGTCCGCGTGGTATGTTGATAAAAAGTAGCCTATGTCCTTCCCCAGGATGCCATCTATCTCCTTGCCAAATATTGTCGAAATCCGTTCAGTGGTTTAGGCGTGAAAAGGTAACATACAAACAAACAGACACACAGACAGTTACTTTCGAATTTAGTATGGATTAGCTGTATATCAAGAACAGTTAATTGAGAGGAAATATTTTACCACTAGATGCTGCCCGTGGCTTCGCCGGCGAGGACCTTAATTATTTTTCTTTAATAAAAGTAGCCTAAGTTACTCATTATAACATCAGCTATCTACCAGTGAAAGTCCCGTTAATCAGTTTAGCCGTTTTGGAGATTAGCCGGAACAAACAGAGACAAGACAAACATTTTCTTTTTTTCGTGTCTTTACCATTCCTTTATACTTTTATATGCATTTAGTAAAAAGCCGTTATTTTGACATTACGAACAGACACTTTAATTTTATTTACAATCATGATGATGCAGATTTTTTGATTGACTGGGAATGAGATGAGCAAAATAATGCCCAAAACCGATTTTCGTAGTAAACAAAAAAAATTACGACTATAAAAATTTTGATACAATTCACCGTACATTTTCATTCTATTACAACATTAATAACACATAACACTACACTATAATTCATGAACAGCTCAACACAATAAAGCATGTTTCGGTTCCCTTAAATCAAATAACAAAAGCTGTTATTTAGTTCGCTTATTTAGAATTCCCACTGTTGTCTATCATTATTTATTTGTAAGTGCACAATATAAACACAGTTCGCGGGCTAGGGCCGACTCCGGAGGAAAGCTTGTCCCGGGGCTAAGGAACCTCCATAATTAACATACATTATGAATTATCGAAAATGGCCGAGTCGATAGCCCTAATTACATGGTGGCGCGGCAACGTAGCAAAGTGTAATGAATAGCTTTGTATTTATTAATACGTGTTGCCGACTTGTATTAGATATCTTTGTTGGGATGAATCATATTTTATGAGCCCTATTACGCGTTAATTGGGTTAGTAAGGGTGTGTTTTGTTTTTTTTCTTGTTCTAATATCAAAATTTAAATTACGAACTAAGGTAATTTAAAGTTGGAGCGTTTGGGAATTGATTTGATTTTTTGGGTCTGGTCATTCGGTCTATGAGTACATTAATTTGGTTTTAATTTTGTGTGAGTTTTGCGGTTATTTATTTTAAATGTAACAGGTTTCGTTAATTGAAAACTAAAAGCAACAAAGATATTTTGTTTTTAGTTCTATACGTCCCGAATGTTCAATAAACAGTTAATTTGGGTAATAAATGTTTCAAAAAGTATCCATTCCAAGCAGGTTATATTAAACCTCAATTCGCAATTCAGTTGAAGTGTGTGGTTCGAAATGTTTAAAAAAAGAAGACTCGAGACCCAATGGATGTTTCGCGACGATTCGATCTTGTTATATTTACAGGTATTTTTCAAAGATGTTATCAATACGAATTTATATTTCCGCTTCGCTTTACCGGTGCGAGGGAAAATAAGCCTGTTGGCGCGAGGATCCTTTAGGCTGGTCGCACAAACTGAATGGTTGAACCTTTGTGGAACATGTTTGGCTGAGGTGAACCTATGTGTGTATAATGTGATCTATGGGCTGTTGAGAACCTACGAAAAATCTAAACTGATGTTTGTGACATTGCAAAATTTCAATTAATTTACAACGCAGACAATACCAAAAGAAGTCGCTTGCAAAATATCTCAACGAGGACACCCTTCAGCATCCTTTAACGAACGTTAAATTAAAGAAATAAAATATACATATTTTCCACCAATCTAAGTAACGGTCATTACCACAAGTGGTCGCAATTCTCCCGGAGTGACCGCTAATGACCGAGCGATTGCGGAATGGCCTCGTTACCACCGCCATTGTCGGTGTAAAGAGTTGTTCATTCGTTCTTCATTCGTCTTACGTGACCGTGACGTCACCGTCTCTAAACGATTTACGTTCGAAGTTCGAACGTCTACAGAGAGTGTGTAATCGAAATTTTAAGGCACTTCCTGTACGATTGTTTGTTTTATGAGTTCTGATTGGATATAAGGAAGTTATTACAATACACTGCTTCGTTGTATTTTAGTTTTATTTAATTCGTCACATCCTCACCGCCACACTTGAAGTCAATTATGGGAATTTGTGAATTTTGGTATAGTTTAAAGATTGATTTCCTTCATGGGATGAATAAAGTTCCGTTTCCTTTAAAATGTTTCCTAGATACTAACTAAAAACGACGACCCACACCATGGGTCCATATTTATATTGCGCCATGTGATCGACGAGAAAAAAAATATGATCCCCACTTTACGTGCAAAGGAGGTGTACAATGATTTTTTTCAGGTTTTATTTTACCACTTTTTCGGTGTGATTAATATGCGGTTAGTCCTTTTATGATCTAGTCCCGCTATGCTTGACTCGAAAAATACTTACTAAAAAGTTTCGCTATGCACGCAATTTTTCGATTATAAATAAACTAGCTGATGCCCGCGACTTTACCCGCGTGGTTGTCGGTTATTATATACTAAAACCTTACTCGAGAACCACTCTATCCATTGGTGAAAACAGCATGAAAATCGGTGCAGGAGTTTTTGCGTTTATCGCTAACAGACAGACAGGCAGATGCGGCGGAGGACTTTGTTTTATAATTATTGTAAGGATGATGGCAGGTACAGTTAGAAAGAAAAGTGATTGAATGTATACCCATGCCATATTACACCTTTCTAGTACTAAGAGTCTTTGACCTAAGCCGCGGACAGACAAACAGATGGACATGGCGAAACTATAAGGGTTCCTTGTTGACTACGGAGCCTAAAAAGAGAGTTACACACATAGAGTTGTTGCTCATTTTCATTAATTCTTCTGCCATTATGAATATGGTGTCAGAATTACATAGAGTTACTATTCTATGTACTGTTCGAGTCTAATTATTCTGTCCATATGGTGGCAAAATCAGGTAGTACCCACATGTCGAAAAACAGTACTAGGTATGCTAATGAAAAACTACACTACAGTGCAAAAACACAAAACCATAAAATACATACTTATGTTGCTACAATTACCAGCAAATATCAGACTTAATTCCACAAAAACGAATTAAAAATTAATATGAAAACATTAGCACTTAGTTCACGTCCGCTCAGCTATTCTTTAACAACCACTGAATTAATTAATAATTAATGATATTCATGATGTTTGCACGTACGTTCGTAGTGGCGTAAACTGCGCTAATTTATGCAGTGGGTGATCGAGCCGAGAACTTGATTACTTTTCTTTCTAACTTGCTCGCTTTGTTTCATATTCAGTTATGGGTTATTGTTAATGAGGAAATAAAATTAAATTAGGTAGTTGATGTTATGTATATTTTAAGCTAGAACTTTAAACTATTGCTGCCATACTATTTCTCCGCTACCCTTGGTTGTCTGGTACAGAATGCCTAACTCCACGTACTAACCAAAAGCTACCGTCGCGCGAGGAAACGGCATAAATTTTGACGTACAAACGCGACTTGATTGATCGTGCGACTATTTCATATTCATTTCTACGAGCGCGACGATTGCGTACTCTCGCGACGATTGTTTTTGGTTAGGACGCGGCCCAAGGCATTGAGTCCGCCTTTGTACCTTTATTGTGTGCAAAGTTTAAAAAAATAATAAACATTATTGAGAGTATCCGGCTACCGAAAGTCAGGAAAAGCCACACATATTTTTATTTTGGTGAATCGCAGCTTGATTAAGGTCATACAACTAACTTTAAGTAGAAAATATTTATCTATTTTGATTATTGGGTAATTGATATAAGGCAATAGCAGTGATAGCCCAGTGGTGTGACCGTCGGACTGCCAAGTCATAGGTCTCGAGTTCGAACCCAAGTCATGCACCTCTGAATTTTCAGATTCATGTGCGTATTGTATAATTATCACTTGCTTCAAAAACGGTGAAGGACAACATCGTGAGGAAACCAGCATGCCTGAAAGATATTTCTTGACGGCATGTGAAGCCAAGTCAGAGGTCCATGGGCGGCATTAAAATTCTGACACCAGGTTAGTCACGAACCAAACGGAAAAAAATATTGGTTAATTTCTGCTGCGTTAAAAAACTCGGCTTGAACATAACAAGTTCGATATTTACTGAATTCCTTAAATTAATGCAAATATTTGGGACTCCTTTTGAAAATCTTAACTCATGCAGTGGGTGATCGAGCCTGCAACACTCGCTTTTTTATAGTTCGCTTTGATTCAGCCATGACTTATTGTTGACGCGTTATTATTATAGTTCTTGTTTGTGTGTTTTAAGCTCGAGTAGCGAAGTTTTGATGTAATTAAAAGGAGTATCCGGATATCGGAGCTGGGAAAAGGATACTCATCTTTTTCTTTTGGTATGCAACTTAAGAGGGAATAGGGTCGGTCTTTTCTCCATACAAAAAGTCATAATGAGAGGTTCGGCTCTCGTCTATTTCGTCCTCCAATATTAGACCAATTTGATAGATATTTTATCAATTCAATAAGAAGGATATTTACTGTGCCACTATGTTTTTCTTTTTCATGAATAGTTGTCAAATTTGTACAATAGGCGTCTGACGACAGCGGTCTAAACAGGCAATTTTGAGCATTTTCTGAGCGTTCTAGTGCTGCTACAGATTATGTATCATCAAAACGGAAAACATAGGGGCATAGAACTAGTTGATATATATTAAAAATCATTGCTCAAAGATCATAAACCAGAGACAAAACAGGCGAGAGCGTTTGTATGGGGAGGGGACTGACCCTATTTTCTCTTAAGGAGATGTTTATATATCCTGCTCTACGTAGGAAATACCTTAGTTCTCCAGTACTAGTTGTTGGATTTAGAAAAGCTTAATGAGACGATCAGCTGAACGAGTGAATGAATGAATGAGTTGCGTAGTCTTATGGACACGTAGCTTGAAAATAAAGTTTAATGAACGAGTATTTTGGACTTCATTTAACTTGTCATCGTGTTTAGACTTCATTAGTTTAGTGGCTCAACAATAAGCACCTTTCAAGTAAATATTGATGCGGAAACTTAAACCCACAAGTTTAGCTCGCACTTGACTGATTTCTATTATTTATTTATTCATTGAGCGCTAAATGAAGTATAATTGTACTCAGCCGCACCGGCTCGCGACCCATTTGAATTTCTCTACGTGTTTTAACATTTCATAAGTCTTGGACATTTCTCCGCATAAGTGCTCACTAAATAACGCTTAAAACACGTTGACAACACGGCTATTTGTTAGCCGTAACAACAATAACACAACAATCGTATAACAATAAGCCATTAGACAAGTTGTGGAAATTTTCCGGTTATTTCCGATTCACACCGATTGTTACGGCCGAGTCGGCCATTCGGAGGGCCATAACTTGGCCTGAGAGCCGCTTCGAGTGGGGTCTATGGCCAACGACCACGGAATCGTATATTTATGGTATATTTGTGGTATATTTACGGCCTATATAATGTGAGAGATTTATTGGGTGCGGCGTAATTAGCGCGCGTTTAGATTTATAATCTGAATTTGTACCCAGTGTGAGCCAGTTGTGGCCACTTTTTAATGGCACGCTTAGCGCTAATGAGCCATTCTGACTGGCTGTAGCTTTTAATGATACGCGTACCGTCTACTATGAGAGCACGAATACAATTCCGCTGTGTTCCTTTTGGTATGAATTCTTGAGGATAATAAGAGGGATGCATTTCGATCCTTTGTCTTGGTATTGCTAAGTAAAATCGATGTTTATCTGTCATAAATTAGTATAAATAAGTCGGAGGGGCGAGTGCGCCGGCGCCGCGAGCGCGCGTAAATCACGCACAACCGCTTATTAAGTTGTTAGGGGCGTCCGTGGCTGCGCCCACGCGTGCCCGCTCGTCCCGCTCGTGTCCACGCCCTTATGTTTGCGCTAGCTCACAACCTTGTATCTCCGGTTTGTTCCCATAAACTTGTTTATTCCTTGTAGATACTTGTGAACATACAAAAAGGTAAATTATTTATAAACCATGTATGTATGGGTGGACATAGTGCTCTCTTCATGTTGCAACTTTGTTGTCACCGTTGAGAAGAAAGGAATTCTTTTTTTAGACACATTCATGGGGTTATAGAGACATGTAATACGAATTTAAGTGCAAATTAAAACAATGTCATTAAGTCCTGAATCTGCATACCTGTACGTCGATTCTGTAAAATTCAAACAACAACTCGCATCTCACATCGCTATTCACTTACACTTCGCATAAGGTTCAAAATGTGTTCGGGTTCGAGAGCGAAGTGAGCGTCGAAGTGACGGGGGAATTACCTTACTGAATGCCACGTCTTACGTCATCTCATAATTTATCTGTCAAAATATCACGGTCAATTTAGTTCAACTCGCTGACACGCTCGCAAGGGTAGCGCTAGTGTATCAACCGAGTTTTTAGAATGCCAATCAAGAAACTCACAGCGGATTCAGATTTGAAGTTTAGTATGAGGTCTTACAGAATCACACCCCTGGATAAGTTTGTAAACTCACATTCTTACGCTAGAAGCCTAAGTACATCTCATGCTAAGTACGATCTTTCATACAGTCATAATAAACGTTTTATAGCTGTTATATACTATAATACCGTAAATGTGCAGAAATTAGAGGGGCCATCACGTGAGCACTAACTTTATCATAGATTGCACTAAAGAACGGTCTTCAGTTAATTACTACACTTAGTAGACAAATTATTAATACCTTAAACCATAAAAAAAGTCACTGACTACTAAATCAAATGAACATAATAATGTATATCTTTGTGCACATGGTCATTTATTTCATACTTTTCAGCTTTAAATCGATTTAAAAAAATGAGAAAGTTCTATGTTCGTCTGTGTTTTCTTATGTATGTTCCTCGATATTTTACTTTTTAAAGTTTCATAACTTAAACAAAAAGTCGTAACCTGCTGCAATCCTTGGATACTTAAACGTACAAAATTCTTGACATACTTGAATACACAGAAGCACTGGAGACTAAATAAAGCAAGCTTAACTCGAAAATAAAGCACACTTAGGTATTTCAAACAAAATAAATATTCCAACTACCATCAATAAAAAAACAGACAATACTTAATGTCACATCTTTAAAATTAAAACGCCCATTGTCAAGTCCTCACGTTAAGAGACAACCCTTGCCATTTAGTTAGCTTTAACAGCCACACTATTGTGCAAGACACTGCAAGCAATATCTGTGAAAGTACAGCCTTTGAAACTACAGACAACAATGAACCATTTCGAATTAGCTATCGAGTTATCTGCCAAAGGTTTTCACGACTCCGGAGGAGTAAAGGTCTGCCCAGACGGACCACAAAACAACCACACCACAGCCAGAAATATGCCTAGGCTGTGGTCTTGCGTATAGTCTTGATTTAAGTGCCTGAAGTGGCGCTGTCGCAATTACTACAAGTTTTATCTCAGGTTAGCAACAGTCGTTGGCCACATCTCCAAACTGTCGTACGTGACACATTTTCATACAATCTTGTGCTCGGTCACATTTCTGTGGCTGTGGTGTGGTTGTGGCACGTCTGCATATACCCTAAGTTTACGCCCACAGTATGGGCAAAAAAGACTGTGACGAATCCAGATATTAATAGCTCTCTTGTTGTTCAATTCTTGGAATGGAGATTGAAGATTGTGTGTAAATTAATTATTGTGTTTATGTGGGTAATACAAAACGATGCAAAAGTTTACTGGGGAAGTTCGTTCAACTGTTTATGCTGGATTTTTTTAAACAATCCATACATTTATTGTTATGATACAGTACTGATAAAATAGGAACTTGATGGGATTAGATCGATTTCACATTTTGCTTTTTGAAACGAAACTTCATATGGGCGATTCGATATTTGGACGAGAATTGAGTGTTTCAAGGACGCGTCACGTTTACGCACATTTTGTTACATGAGAGAGAAGAAAGATATAACTCTCTCTGTCTGTGACACTAAATCTTTCTTATTGTTTATTTTTAAGTAGTTTCATTTCTATCACGTGTATTTAGATAGATAACGCATTGCAGGCTGGCTGGCTGGCTGGCAAACCGGCTAAGGCTGACGTTGCATTAGAAAAAGTAAGAAAATACTTTTATGCATTGAGTGGCAATCAACAGAACATCAGTGGTGAGTGACATTGATGTCTTGGCAGTACGCACAATTTTTGCAGTGCAAGGGTTGCCACTGATGTGTGGTTGACTGTACAAAGCGAACAAATCTAAAATAGAAAATAAAAATATGTTTGAGCTCAAAATATAGTATTAGAATATAAAACTCACCAAAATCCTGTATATAGATTTTATCTAAACTTAACTAACTAATATTATAAACGCTTTTATAATACTCACTTCACAACTCACTTAACTCACTTCCGCTGAAGTGAGTTTGTTTGTTACACTTTTACGCTAAAACGGCTGAACAGATTTGGATGAAATTTCGCACATGAGTATATCATGACTTGGGTTAGGACATAGGATACTTTTTATCCCGATATTCCCACGGGATCGAGACTTATGCGGGTGAAACCGCAGGGCCCAACTAGTTTACATAAGTATTAGACCTATTCAAAGAAATCAACATTAATCAATACTAATCGTACATTTTTATGAGAAGTTAAATATAGCGATTAAAACTTTAATCGACAAAGCTCACGAACTTGAAAAATAAATAACTTAGTAATGAAACATAACTTGATTATTCGATAGAAAACTATTGTCATTAATTGGACTTCCTAATTAAGTCGTTAATTCATCTTTTTTAATTGACTTACTAAATCACGAAAACTTATAAAAAATTACTAAGTTTTATTGAAGTTAGTAAAAAACTTTTTGAAATGTCTTCTCTTGTGCCTGACTTTACATAGTACGGTCAACAAAATAGATTAGTATGCAGGCAGCTAACTTCAACTATTTTAGTTTGAATCCAAGTACCTAAGGAAATCTTTGGTACCAATGTAGATCGTCTGAGTGTCTTATGAAGTTATGATCATCATCATTTCAGCCAAAAGACGTTCACTGCATAGGCATATTAAGTTATGATAAACAAAAAAATAACAATGAATTTCACCGATGCTGATCAAGATGTTTATTCCAAGCCTGTTTAAGTACCTTTTTTGTAGACTCTACAATATATAAGTACAAGCAAGTCACGTAGAATTGGCATGTTATAACAACTTAATGATGTTCGGTGATTTACTGACTCAAATAACCTTCATTACGGAATCTTTTCGGTATCGTCGGTACAAATCGCGCAATAAATTACTGTGCACCCACTTAGTACAGTCGCACGGAAAACTAGCCAATATATTTATTGAAAAACGTCTTATTGCAACTTAAACAAATTACAACCTTGATTACATATTGTAATTACAGTTAATATTAGAATGATAAAAAATATTCAAAGATAATTTAACTGCAATGGAAATTAAACTGTTTGTAATCGAATTAAGGTTGTTAATCCAAGTTTTTATTTGAAGTTAAAAGGGTCTTGTAAGAGTCACAGTAATGATGCAACTGGATGGTAATGATCGAAAGTCAATCAAACTGTAGAATGTTGATAAAATCTCTATTAGATGTTCCATCGTGCACGGAGATGTTATTTTAACATAATTGAACATATCAAGAAAATAAATATGGTTAGATAATTATATTTGATTTGTAATTACAACTTAACATTTCTGAAATACCTACTTCGATCATACAAGACGAGTTTCGCCTTTAATTAATAACTTAGACATAGAACAACATGTTTATTTTTACCCGACTACGGCGAAGAAAAAAGGAGGGTTATGATTTTGACCGGTATGTATGTATGTATGTTTGTATGTATGTAAGTATGTTCATCTGTGCCCTCATATCTTCTAAACCACTCATCACAATTTGACAAATGAGGTATCTTTGGAAGCGCCTTGATCGTCCGGTAGTTATAGGCTATGTGACGTCACATTAAAAATGGCGCCCTCTAGAGGACATAAAGTAAGGAACTAAAAAAAAAAAATTGTTTAATCGTACCATGTTGGGTATCAAACGAAAGGGCTTAAAGAGCACATTTCAAAAATATATATTATAACCCAAAAAGAATTCAAAAAAAAATAAATGAAAAAAAAACTAAAACCCAACTACGACTAAAAAGGTATAAACAAGACACCACAGACAGACAAATTAAAAATCCGGAGTCACACGTAATCTGTTCGATTTATGCCCGAACACGTATGACTCCGGATTTTTAATTTTTTTTCTGTCTGTGGTGTCTTGTTTATACCTTTTTAGTCGTAGTTGGGTTTTAGTTTTTATTACTTTAATTTTTTTATTATTAATTAATATCAATTAGCAAAGCTTATTTCAACCATTCGTAACAACTATTAAAAATAGTCATAAAACATACAAACAACTTCCTGCCCCAATTCCATATTTTACCACGACTGTGAGTAGTAAACACGTTGAAACATAATTTACTGACTCTTAGATCATATATTTCAGTAATCAGTATTTCACTGATAACGTTTGTTCGTCGAACGTGGTTTAGGGCGTGCACACACTGGGCGCGAGGCGGCCGCGAGTTTGAGCGATACGCCTGATAATACCGACTCGTTATAGACGCGTGAGAAGCGCCCCAGCATCATTTCTCAGGACGAGATGAAAAAAATATACATGTTTGTTATAGCTCAACATGATTTCGGTCGTAGCCTTTAGATAAAACTTTTTTATTTTTGCGTTGGCTTTTTGTCTAAAGTAAGTAGGTAAATATTTTTTTTAAGCCCTAATACCTAAACATAAATAAGGCTACAATTAAATTTAATTACACTTGCAAAATAAACATTTAAATTAATGACACTTACAACACAAACCCTTTTCTTTACATGCATTTGTACTCAAACAGCCATCGTTTAAAAGACGTGTCTTGATGGCGTCACATAACAATAATTAGCGTCATTACTTGATTACACCGCCGCGTCATTACCCACACATACGAGCCCCGTGACGTCATTACCCGGTTTTTTCGCAATTTGTCGGGAAACATTAATTAAAACACTCCCTCGGCATTTGAGACAGTGAAGTCCCGCGTAATACCCGGCGCACAGCGGGCGCAGATTACTCATATCATTATTTAATTCATTAACTTTTTACAAGAAACGGTACGGAAATTCTATTTAGGTATAATACTTTCAGTGCTTGAAAGAGAGAGCAACAATGAATAATTGGAGGAACAAAAAAAAAAAACAATTAATGGGCTTTCTCAATGCCAAGGTTTGTTTGTAATGTAGCTAAACTAACATAAAGGAAAGGCGTCGCGTCGCCGCAAAACAAAACGTTGGCTGTGTAAAAATAATTCTGCGTTTGTGAATTTTAATAAGGCAAAAAGTTTGTTTGTTGTAATATTTGTTTCTTAGCTCATTTCGGCGCTCACGTAGGTGCGGGGCGGGGCAGCGCGCGATGTGCCGCCTGCTTTGCACGTCGTCATTTCCTCGAAAGTAATTCAAATGGAATCGTGTGCGCCGTTATTAAATATTTCATAACTTACCTCGCCCCCCGCCCGACTGTGTCTCACGAACCCCCCCTCCCTCCCGGCGACCGCATATTAAAGTCATAAAAAAGGGTTGTTTGATCTATCCCCTAAAACAATTTACATATCTCGGCTCAGGCCGCCGCTAAATTATTTAATTAAGAGAGGCATAAGTTTTTATTATTTTAATATGTCGGGTATAAAATTGTGTTAATGGAACAATGCCGCCATTGTGGACTGAATTTTAACCCTCGAAAGCGGGGAGATTACGAGCATCGACGTAAATATACGAAATACTGAAAGTGTTCTAATTTAGTTTCTCAAATAAATTAATGGTTTGTGTAATTAAATGGCTTGATGGTAATCTTTGTTGATCTCTTGAGTAGTCTCTTTTAATGGTTCAATTTAAAATCTAAAAAGTAAAACGGTTAAATCGAAAACTCCAACTCCTAAACTCTTTTTAAAACCAGAAAGTAAAGTAAAACAAAAATACCCCAGAAACCGTACAGCAAAAGAAACAAAACAAACTCGTACTTATTTATAAATAAAGCAGCAACAAACAACAGTAAACGCTTACGTATTACGAGCGTAGTTTCCTAGGACATTGCTAAACGAAGGCATGCGAAATTAGTGTCGCATTACTTGACCGGTGAGCAATAAACATTAGGCAGAATAAAATGGGATAAAAAGAGGCGGTATGCGCGCACGCGACGCCGGTATGTTAAGCAGCGGTAATGAAAACTGCGTCGGATACACGATTACTCGCCTCCTCTGATCTTGCTAGGAATTCTACACCCTGTGTATTGTGGGATGTTCGCTTGAGGCAGGTGCGTCGATTGGTTTTATCGTGGGATTTTTGTTGAAAGGATAGGTAGTAATTGTTTAAGTTTAAAATTAAATATGAACACGTAATTATAAGATGCACACAGAACGATATTCTTACCATAAAAAACAATAGAATACTTTTCTTGTAAAAGTAATTAAACCAAAACCAATGCCCACGAAATGTCTTAAGCATTATAATATAAACGCCAACGAATGTCATTTTCCAATAACCCAAAGCCACACAATTACAATAAAATATTAACGAAGATTTTTTGTGCGTTTGTCTGGACGCATGTTCCGGCTTGCTGCAAAAACGGCTGAACGGATTTAGATGAATTTTGGCACATAGATGGATTAACAAGGGTACCACGCGGGTGAAACCGCGGTCAAAAGCTAGTTTCATTAATCATAGCCGTTCCACCGTTACCAATTACCACATCGAGTTATATCATTTACACACATTCAATTTAATCTTTGACAACGTTACACGTCACTAGCATGACGCGTCACAGGCGTCACGGAGCATTACCGCACTTTGACGCAGCGTATGTTGTGTACGGTCGTAGCGACCACTAGGCACCTGTCCCACCGCCGGCAATTAACGAGAAGCGAGTAGAGCTAGCAACTACAAACGAGTTGGCGAGCAACGAGTAGCGAGTGCGCGACGGCGACGTACGATTATTTGCTGGTATGCGTATGTACCAAGCATGAGTCTCTCAGCGAGTGTTCTGCCTGCCTCGCCAGCCTCGCTGAGCGAGTACTCTCTTTGGTAGCACTTGTCGCTGCGAACGAGCTCGCCGGCGCGGTGTGAACCCTGAACAGTCAGCGAACAACTATGAATATATGTATTTCTTTTACTCACACGGGACCTACAATCTTTTGTACGTATCTTGAACGAGAAAATCGATGATAGCTAGTCGCGTTGTGGTACAGATGCCTTATACAGGGTGAGTTGACCACCCCAGGTTAATGAGAGCATTTTTATGTGCTCTCGCAATGAGGAATGCAAATTCGCTGGCGGTTACCGTCGCGTTACTTGCCATTGTTTTAACACCGCCGCTTTACCACCCTTGGACTTTTATACCTTTTAATACGTTAACCCCCGAATTACGAGACTTTAGTGCTAATCCTTTGTTTTTGTTTAGCGGACGATGTGTTGTAATATAAATATTTGGGGTGTTATGCGGGGTTGGTGTTTTTCAGTATTGTTTGTTATTTTTGGTTATTGTCCCAGTGGGACCAACCTAAACGAACAATGATAAGGTTATTTGTTTATTGCATGTGACAGGCTTATTTTATAACTGTGTGTATTTTATAACTTATATGAAAATAGAAAACTGCTTTCAAAGCTTTTAAATACAAAGAAAGAACGAAAACACGTTTACTCATTAATTAAATTTCGCAACCATATAAGAAAGGTGGTCGAGTTATAGTGATTTTGCAAGGGTTAGTTGCGTTCTAATAGTATAATTGACTCGTGCTAGGTATAAAAAAATGAAAAAAAAAAGTAGAAAAAATTGTTCACACTTCAAATTATTACTCTATGAAAGCGACAACATAAACTAACGCGTAGTGTTGTCCATTCACGATCCGGATTTAAAACTACGGTAAGTAATGAAAATTGAAATATTTTTTGCGCAGTAAATTCTGTGATTGAAATGTGATAAAAAAGAAATGGAACACAAAGGTGACGAGGTTTGCGCTTTCACGCAAATTATTTTATTGTAATCAATCAGCGTATACTGGTGGCCGGGCGACACGTGTGGAGCCGGCGCCCGCGACACAAGCCGACCAAATTGCGAAGCTGCCGACTCCCACCATGTTTTCATTCCAATTTTTCTCAACAACGAATATTGTAAATGGGAACGTGCAATTTATTTCATTCAACGCGAGTGATTGCTTATGATGTGATTGTTAACTGCATTTTCCTCTCAATATTTTTCAATTCATATTTATATTTTTTACTCGCTTGAGTGTAGCCGGAAACGCTTCAATTTTTATTTTTCACATGTTTGCGCTACGTTTAAAATGATTGTTAAGCCTCTTAACGTCGATATTTACCGTGATTTGCGTTCTTAGCAACGATATTTAATTGTGTAACATAAGGTTTCAAACAGTTACGTTTAAATATCACTCGTGCAGGTCAGGAATCTTTTAATTTCATACTTTATCGGAAAACACTTAAACACAAAGATAAAATCATATCATCGCATCTGCCTTGCCTTTACCCTACTATGTTGGGGTCGGCTTCTAGTCTAACAGGATGCAGCTGAATACCAGTATTTTATATGGAGCGACTACCTATCTAACCTCCACAACCCAGTTACTGGATAATGCGATACACCTTGGTAAGACTGGTTGTCAGACTTTCGGGCTTCTGACGAACCGTAACGGGCTTAACGTGCTTTCCGAGGCACAGAGGGGCCTCGGTATGTAAAGATGGTCACCCATCCACGGGCCAATAGCGGAAAGCGTAGCTTAACCTGATCGATCAACCTGGCTGTTAATAATAAACTGCGAGAGCCTAAATATAAAATCATACTAATGGGAAAGTATACTATAAGTTCCACTATCTTTTTCCTTGTTTTTAACAAAACTTGCTAATGACCTTATTAACTTTTTAACTCAATCCTCTCTAAAACAACCTCAATGCCTCATAAAACAACTTAACCACCGGTTTCCCCAACATTCTTCAACACAGATATACAAAGTTTTTCGTTCGCCCACTAGTTGGGAACTGCCTGGAGGCTGGTTCAATTACGGGGCGCTGCGCAGCCAATAATTGGCAGCAGGGCCCGCGACAAAGCGCCCACAATGGGCCCTGATTAATTTCCGAACTGCACCCGAATTCTAACTAGCAAACACGCGACGAACGCTCCGTGAAACCTGCACGGGAAAATTACTTCGGTACGGATGGTGACTAGACCAGCCCCTTATTGTCTAGGCAGTGTATCAAAGGTTTTGTGTGCACGGATTGTTATTGGCGCCGGCTGTCTTTTAATTTTTTGGAGTCGGGTTGTAGATACGAGATGGAGTTTATCTATAGTGTATCGGTATTTATGGTCAACGGTATTGAAAGTAGACTTTTCAGGGTACACTTCAGTCTTAAGAGATCGAATGAAAAGATCAAAATAAAGTCAGCCGAAATGAGTATCTGATAAATCGTTGATTTCAAATTAATTATTATTAAGTTCCTATTAAAAATATGCTTCTATTATATACAATGCTTTACAACAAAAAGCAAACTTTTTAACCATTTTACCATCTAATACATCATATCACCGGGCACCAACTTAATCTAGATTCTAAGGCACAAAGATAACAGACAAAGGCCCAGTTTCGCTCTGCTGTGTTAATTGAATCTCCAACTATCAGATGATGGCAGCGAGAGTGAGCTCACTACGAGGGGGAGGGGAGCTGCAGGGGAAGGGGGCTTGGAGGAAATTAAACGTCATATGGTCACTTTCTTCCCCGGAACAATGCGCTGTTAATAACGATTCTTGTCTTATTGTCTTTTAAAGTTTTGTTGGAGGTTTGACGTGAATAGATTTGATGGATTATCAGCCTTATTTTAAGTTTATTGTTAGGCGGTAGAGGCACTACTGGCTTGCATAGATTATTATATTAAACTGGCTGCGCGCGGTTACACGTACGCTAGGAGTTCTCTACGAGTTTGCTATGTGTGATCAAATATCAGCTACGCGTTTGCTACGAATATGCTACGTGAAGACTCGTTAACTATTCGTCAGCTACACACATACTACGCAATGCTACGAGTTTGCTACGAATGCGCTACGCGTGGACTCGTCTACTGCGCGTCTGCTACATGCGTACTACGCGACGCTACGAATTTGCTACACGTATGCTACGAATGTGCTATGCGTGGACTCGTTTACTACGCGCGTACTACGCGGCGCTACGATTTGTTACGAGCCAGCTACGTGCTGGAAATGTGTCAGCTGTGCTACCTTCAGCTGTGAATGTTTCTAAACACTGAAAATATTCTGAAGCTAGTAAATTACGAGCTTAAATTCATTATGTATGAACATGCCATGATAATCTAGGTTATATGCAAATGAGCTGGTATAGGTGATAATAATGAAGGCTAAACGAGAAAAATTATTGAAGTAATTTATAGAATGTCTCCAATTAATTAATTACTGCACAACATCAACCAACCCAGAATAATTATACTCCTTACAAAAAGCTATACTACCACAACTTGTACCTAACTAATCAACGTGCCACAACGCACGCTGCGAATCTCTGCACCAGGAAATTAACCGACGACACACTGAGGACGGGCTGTCTATGGCTGCTCAATTACCTTGCTAACTCTATGAGTCTATGCCCAGCCTTGCTTACTCTATGCCCAGAACTACTTGATTTACGCGCAGCTTCTATAATAACTGCCTTTAGGGGTTTTGATTACTTTGCTTTTGTAAATTATGGTGGTTGTAAATGTAATGGTTGTTTATATTCGTGTACTATTGGTGTCGTAAATAGGTTATTAATTTTATTATCTTTCTACTGACTGCTTGTTATTTTGTTTACTAGAAAATTTGATGTCATAACAGACAATTAGGTTACAAGAGTCCCCACATTAGCATCTTTGAAAAAGTCAATTAAATTCAGCTGAATAGTGTTAAACTAAACCGATTTTGACAATCAGAACCATCCTCATCACCATAAACAAAACCACCCATAACTCGCAATTCAAATCAACGTCTTAATTAAGCCTCCATTTACTTCAAAAGGCTTGAAACAGAGAACAGAGGTGCTCACTCAAAATCCGCCTGTAAATAGAGTCGTGGTTAGTTGAATGACGTCATGACGTGACGACGGCGTTGCGTCGCAGACCGCACTGTCCAAGCGTTTAATTTCCTGGTCGACGCCGCGTCGCCAACACTTGATTGTACAAGGCGTACCGTCCACAAGAACTGTTAGCTAATGTTTTCCTACTTAGTTTTGCAGGATCCGTGTGAAAAGCTTGAAGAGGTTGCTGACATTTTAGAATTAATTATTTGATATATAGTGATTTGATTCAGTATTGTTGTTTTGATGAACTAATCACAATAGAGTGACAGACATGAGAGTTTACTGCAATATAACTATTCGGGTTTTCAGGAACGGACTGAACCTTTGATGAATGTAGGTTTTACTAAAATCACGATAGAACAAAGTTAGGGGAAATAGCCAATTAAGTATACGAAAATAGTGCAGTTAGCGTGCGTGGTATCAGCGCGCATCTAGCGCGTGCTGGCGCGGCGTGCCCGCGCGACGTGCCGGCGTGCTCGCGCGCCAATTAGACGCCCGTCGCACCACCGGCTAATAGCCCATTAACACTCGCTTTACACCGCGCGGCCATCGCTCACCTCCATCTATTCGCCTGTTAGTGCACCGCCAATCCAGCCCGCACCTACCCAACCCCCCTCGCCGTCATCTCTGTACGGCGACTGAGGGGAACCCCGCTTAATTGACGGGAGTCCGCTGTCATAAATACACGTTCAAATGTTCCACTTTATAGGTAGTGCAGCTAATGTGCAATCGAATTTATTTATGGCATGAATTCTTTGAATTTATGGCGCTATTGTGAAGTTGGTGGTCAGTGGATGATTAGATTTACGTCACCAACTCTAAATATGTCGAGGATAACACTTACAGCAGTGAACGACGGCTCGTAATAAAGTTGAACTTTAAGTTGAGGATAGTAATGGGTGTCTCTAACGAGAGATAGTTCGAATTAAACTTGTAATAGAAACTCAGTAGAGTTAGGTCGTTCCTGTTGCACGCGAGGTGCGATGCCCTGTGATCGGGCGAGCGTTTCGCGTTAATTAATTGGGTATTTTCACACGTCAGCGGCTAGATCTCTCCAAATAGATCGGCGCGCGCGGCCCTTAATTAGCTATATCTGCGCGACCGATCGCCTGCGCCCGCGCACTCCGCCACGCCAATTTGGCGCTAGTCTATGCTTCGGAATAGCTGGAGATAAGGCAACTAGAATGCTCAGTAATAACCTCATTATGAAATATACGAGGCTCTGCTGTTTGTTAGATAACGCGACGACTCTGTGTATCTTATGCTGTTATATTGTGTTGCCGACGTTATTTATGACTATACGATTTATTCAATTACTGAAATTGTAAACAATGTAAGGTTATATTTATTAAAATAAAGTTTATTTTGTACTAGCTACCGCCCGCGGCTTCGCCCGCGCGGTATGTCGATAAAATGTCCTTCCCCAGGGTGCCATCTATCTCTTTGCCAACTTTTTCGAAATTCGTTTAGTGGTTTAGGCGTGAAAAGGTAACATACAAACAGACAGACCGACAGAGCTACTTTCGTCATAATTTATAATATTAGTATGGATGTCATCGAGGTCGATAGAAAACATGGTCCTTATTATAAGTATATGTTATTGCAGTGTAGAGGTTTTTGATCGCCTTTTATGTAAAAACTCCTTTTACTAAACTAGTTTGATTATAGTTCCACTTTTGTTCATTGTCATAGCAATGCATAAATTATTGATGGCGAGTTCAATAGTCAAATGTATAGCCAAACTAATCATTCAAAAGCAACGCGTCATGCCATCCCATACTTAAAAATAATTTTGTAATAATCACAATTCTCTATTGATCAATCCGTTATTCATACCTTTAATATCGCGTTAATATGCATCGCAATAGAATAGAATAGAATAGAAAGACGTCGGTCGGTCTGTGCAAGCGCACGTGTCGACCCCGCACCATTCTCTCGCCGACTGATTGACGCCCGTCAGGAAACAATTACCTTTTTGTCGGCCAAGCGATATAACGCTAATTACAATAAGTGATCATTGATTTTTTTAATTACGCCGCCCATTCACGCGTCTATCATCGCGGCTAATAGTTGCCAGTCAGTGCATTTAATAACGTTCGCCGCCTCACGGAATGCTCGTAGTTTCGCTCTCGCGGAATTTCTATTATATACTCCTCTTTCTTTAATTTATTTTTTAAATTAAACTGTTGAACAGAATCATCTGCGACTAGTAACCGATTTTATTTAATCATCCTTACAAATTGCAATTTGAACATTGTTAACAGGAGGTGGCTCGCAAAAAGTTAACAACTATTAAGAGCGAATTTTAATGTGTCGAGTAAAGAAAATCTTTATGCAGTACGCAGTTGGAGCATAACCTGTTTTGCTGTGTAAGCGTACGCGTTGCATTCCTTTCATAAACGCGAGATGCGCTGAGCCGGACTGGGCCGGGCCGGTACCGCACGCGGCGCCCGCCGGGACGCGCATGCAGCCCGCCCCGTGAGAAACGAATGTTCCCGGCCTCTAATTACGTTTTATGCGATATCGCCATTTAATTAGCAACATGTTTCCCATTCCGAAACATTAATTAATATTTTCATCAGAGTTCTCCGCATTTAACTGTGCTTTTATTACTCTCTAGAGATTTTAATAAAGATTCTCGACCACCCTCGTTCGAGTGTTATTGTTTTAAAAAGTCTTATTATGAAATTTTTATTGCTGTGTCGTCGAGATCATTTATTTCATTGTCGACGGCTTTTCGATCGAATGCCTTAAATGAGTTCTTTTAAGTAAAACGAGCCATCGAGTAAGAAAGTTTTTTACGAGCGCACTGTAACGGTGACAAGTGGTTGACATTATAACAACGCAAGATCGCATTGGTCACTTTTTGCAACAATAAAAATATCACCACGAATGTTTCTTGACAGCTACACAAGAACTTAACATCTCGATAAGTTGAAGTTCGCGAGTGAATTCGCCAGATAAGGGGTACAATTAATTCAATGGCCGGCGAGTAATTGTAGCAACAGATTAATAACCGATCCACGTAGCAGGGGACAAATTGCGCCAGCTGACCGCCGCGCTCCGCCGTAATGACACTGCACGTGTGACATCTCTCTTACTGTCCGACCGTTTCCATTCTCAACTCGGTATTAATGACGACTAATTTATTCAATGAGTCCGACTCGCTGGATCCTCAACTATATTTGCCTTATCTGCATAATTGTAATCGATGAAATTCCTATTATTTCGCGTTGTTTAAGGTCCGAGAGCGTGAGAACAGCCCTCGGAGGGAACTAATTACTCCGAATGTGGCTGGCTTGGGTCTTCGGTTAATTAGAGACGGAGTGGTTCAACCCTCTTAATTAATACTTGTGCCTAGAAGGCCCTCATGCTTACCTCGACTGTTTTGTTTGAATTGTTAATTCGTGATAAAACATCAGTGGGTATTGTGTTAACATTATAATTAAATGTTAAAAAAAGCATTTGAACTTTCCTTCTTACCCTTGTACAATAGAAATTGGCATATTTTGAAATTATATGTAAGTAACGAAAACACCTATTATAATTTTTGAAAAACGTATAAAGTTGTATTTACCTACCTGTATTTACTTACTTGAAATGTTTTTATTATCATTGGAACTGTTAGTAGATATTATCTAATATTACATAAGGGCCTGAATAGATTTAATAAGGTTCTTTTCAAATCATAAATCCAATGTCAAGCACCAATGGCCCATAAATTAATTATCTAATAGACTTTTATAGTTTAATGACCATTTCCGTAACCAAATATTTGTTTAAAATTTCATAGTCCCTGGTAGTCTGTGAGCCTAGCACGAACGCGCAGAGTAAAGCCGCGTGCTATTTAAAAGCGGTCGTCGCGCGAATACGCGATCTGTAGCGTGCATAATTATGTAACTTTTTGTCTTAAGTTTTTGTTTGGAAAACTGGAAAGCGCCCTCTGTCGGCGCGACCACGCGTTCAGGTTCACCGAACAAAAACTTCGGTGAAAGATTGTGTATTCGCGCGACGCTCCCTCTTAAACAGGACGCGGCGTAAACGTAACGTCAATAAATACGAACCTTTTTCAAATTAAAAATAATTGTTTCGCACATAATATTGATATAGTTTTAAGACTTTACGCATATCTTTATGTGATACTTA
The DNA here is from genome assembly GCA_949152455.1 of Lithophane leautieri. Taxonomy (NCBI): domain Eukaryota; kingdom Metazoa; phylum Arthropoda; class Insecta; order Lepidoptera; family Noctuidae; genus Lithophane; species Lithophane leautieri. The sequence goes on along the minus strand of OX424462.1, from coordinate 6,537,303 downwards.
TAGTTAAATGCTGATTGTTGTTAATTGATTGAAAAATCGTTCGAATTTACGTTACGTTTACGTCGCGCGCTCGTGTTAGGGCCTCTGGTCGAATAAATTTACAATATTATAAAAGGTAAGCAATAAGTACCTAAGGAGTAGGTGTATGCGTAGGAGACGATTACAGATACCGATATTGGGACGAACTATACCATATATATTTTTGTTACAAAGCACGGTTTTATTTATGTAACGTCTTTATTTGTATAAATTGAGACATCCTTTGAAGTTATGTATAAAATGTAGGTAGATTTTTGTACGTAAGTAAGTACGTGGCTTTATTGAGGATTGTACCTTATTGGGGGATTAGTGGAGTTATTGGAAACTGATATTGTAATAATTATAACCATTATAAATTAAAACATGTTTTCGTCAGCAAAGTACTTGTTTCTGGGAAAAATAAACTTGTATTCTAGGGTTGGCACATGATGGTCTTTCATGATTAAATGTATTTACTAGCTTTATGTAAGCTTCCTCTAACAAATGAAAAAGGAATGTTCAAATTCCATCCACAATTGACGATTTTACCTATCGAGGAACATAACGTTAAAAAATAGAAATCGGTATACAGTGCTCCGAAACTCATAGACTTCGTAGCAGAAAGCGGCTGACAAAAAAGCACGAAATTGTAGCATTTTTCCACTCACATGAAACATTTATAAGTAAAACCAATTTTTCCATATTTTCTAAATAAAACTTAATCATGCTTGTAGTTTGTAGTCCGACACTTTTGAATTACAACAACTAGTTGAACACGGAATTTCTTAACATTTGTAACTCTGCGGTACACAGTGGAACGAATGTATGGGAGCGGTTGGACGTAGACATGTCCGAAAAAAAAGAGTAAAATTATGCCAAACTAATGATGCCATCTTATTCGATTACTTAATGCCTTCATAACTTGTGGTGATGAATTTCTTCATAACTCCCATATTTCGGGAGTAATTTGAGAAAATGTGAAATTTTACTATGAAAATGAGTGTATCGAGCTCTCTCCCTCCTGATTCCGGGCTTGTTTCAAGTAGCGGTCTCTAATATCATAATGCTAATACTAAGAGCTATATTTAATACTAAGACACATAGTGCGCCAAATGTGCACTTTCTGGGATAAAGAGTGATGTTTATTTTATAACACAATTTTTTAATTTTTTGTTTATTTTGTTGATTAAAACCGTTTTTCTAAAGGTTTACCTTATTACAATAACATTTCTGAGCAGCCAATTAGAGAAGATATAAGCTAATTAGGATATATAATTAGGGACTTAAGGTTTACATATAAAACTGATGCACTAATGATTACTGATAAGAACATTGCTATTATTTAATTACTAAATGGCTCTTAATACACTAATTTAGCATGCATCATTTACTAATTATCACAATAACTAATTACCTTGCAATATTTAACAAAGGATACCTGGGATACCTGGATTTTATATAAATAGGTCACTATTAGTAACTTTAAAATCAGTGTTGATTTACACCTCGTTGTATCCAAGCTAATCTCGCAATGTATTTTCCAAATTTTAATACAAATCTTGATATTCACGTTGCTTTATGCGCACGCGCACATAAAGATTTACGCGACTTTAACTATTTGTTCAGTGTTTTAAAAGATAACAGTTGTGTTCAGTTATGTGAAAGTGCTGAAACAAGTTTAAAAGACTGGTGTCGTCGATTTTGCTACCGCATTTATGCAAAATGGACACAGTCTGGAAGAAGCACAGATAAGTTTCGGAAGAAACATGAGATTTGGCTACAGGCTGCAATTCAATGGCCGGAATTACAGAATGAAAATATGGAACCTTCTACAGAAAATATAAGTGACGTCATCGAGCCCATAATTTCTCCTGCTAAATCTGATGCTTCAACTTGTACACATCCTAGTCCTCGTAAATCTTTTGAGGACCTTAGTAACCGGCAAAAAAGAAGACGCACCACTGAAGATAGTCTTTCATGCAGCAGTAGCAGCGCTGAAATTATGTTTTCGGCCGAAAGGGCGCTTCAAAAGGCAGGACAAAGCGATACAGCTTATGTTATGAAATACTTGACGGAGAATCCAGAAGAGGCCTCAAAAATCAAAGCCTTCATTGAAGGTAAATCAATTCAGGTACGGGAAATATCCCCTTTGAAGGCATTGGCTCTTTATGTATCGATGAACTTATCGAAATGGCGCTATAACACTCTTCGGGATTTCAACACTCAAGAAGGAGCTCTTCAATACCCGAGTTACTACATGTTGGTTAAAGAAAAAATTAAGTGCTATCCGGCCAAAGAAGATCTCACAGTTACAGAGAGCTCTGCAAAAATCAAATTACAAGCCTTGATGGATTTAACCTCAAGAAGACTTATTAGGTCGTTAGAAACCCCTGTTGATCCCAATCAACAGCTCGTATTGACCAGCAAATGGGGTTTTGACGGATCATCTAGCCAAAGCATTTATCATCAAAGGACGAGTGAAGATGAGCAAATCGATCTTGCTAGTAATTTTATGATTAGTCTTGTACCACTGCGGCTCGTCTCAAAAGGTGTAACAATTTGGGAAAACGAGCGACCATCTTCCACTTCATTTTGCCGGCCAATATTGTTTAAGTTTATAAAGGAAACCAAAGAAAATGTGCAGAGAGAGATGGCTGAAATCGAAGCAGAGATTGAAGCCTTAACTCCATCCACCATCACTGATGGAATTAGTGTCAAACACCAACTGCTGTTGACAATGATTGATGGTAAAATTCATTCCATTATATCCAATACAGCAGCTTCAGTGTGTGACATATGCAAGGCTTGTCCTAAAGAAATGAATAATTTAGAGTTAATCAAAGATAAACACGCAAACGAGGACATGTATAAATATAGCTTAAGCACCCTTCACGCTTGGATTCGCTCAATGGAATGCTTATTACACATTTCCTACAAATTAGACATAAAATCATGGCAAGTAAGGGGTGATATAGCAAAAAGGCAAGTTGATGACAGGAAGAAAAGAGTTCAAGAGGCTGTAAGAAGAGAAACGGGCTTACTTCTCGATGTTGTGAAACAAGGCAGTGGATCCACCAACAATGGCAACTCGGCAAGGAGATTTTTTGAAAACTACACTAAATCTGCTGAACTGACCGGAATAGATGCTATGCTTTTAAGAAAAATCTGTGTGATCTTGCAGTGTATTTCATCAGGAGAGAAGATCAACGTAACTAAATTCCGAGAGTTCTGCTTTGATACTGCTAAGCTTTACGTGGAGTTATACCCATGGTATTATATGCCTTCTTCACTTCATAAAATTTTAATGCATGGGCCAGACATAGTTCAGAACATGTCAATTGTGCCCATTGGTTTTCTATCCGAAGAGGCATCTGAGGCTAGAAATAAAGATTTTAGAAAATATAGAGAGGGGCATTCTCGAAAGCATAGCAGTATCTCATGCAATGAAGATATTATGCACAATCTTTTACTGTCTTCTGATCCACTTGTTACAAGTATCCGTCCAAAAGGAAATAAGTTTGTAAAAAAATCTTCTTTTAAGGAATTTTATGAGCTTACGGATTCTGAGAAAAGTGATATCGAATTTGTTAACATAAATGATTTAGCGGACATCGATTCTGAATTTGAATTAATTGATGATGATGATGATGACGAAGATAATTAAATGATGTTATTGTTTTAAAATGTGTAACTTAGTAAATTAGAGCTTACATCTTAATTATTTATTGTACTTTTAATGAAACTAGGTAATTTATTATCAACTTACTTAAAAGTCATACTCTCATCAGTTCTTGTGAATATTTTTGTTAATATATATTTCTGTATATATATAATATATTTATAGACCTCTTAATAAGTCTGTCTGCGGTTTAAAGTAAATACAAATGGGGAAAAAACGTTTTTTTTTTTAAATTTTCATTTCCTTTTATCCCAGAAAGTGCACATTTGGCGCACTATGTGTCTTAGTATTAAATATAGCTCTTAGTAATAGCATTACGATATTAGAGACCGCTACTTGAAACAAGCCCGGAATCAGGAGGGAGAGAGCTCAATACACTCATTTTCATAGTAAAATTTCACATTTTCTCAAATTACTCCCGAAATATGGGAGTTATGAAGAAATTCATCACCACAATTTATGAAGGCATTAAGTAATCGAATAAGATGGCATCATTAGTTTGTCATAATTTTACTCTTATTTTTCGGACATGTCTACGTCCAACCGCTCCCATACATTCGTTCCACTGTGCGGTAGCGAAAAAAAAATGCGGCTTGCCGTAATGAATATTACATTAAATAGCTAATTTATGGGCCACTACAAATGAATAAAGAGCGCATTCAATATCTTGGACACGACGTTAAATTCCTTCACATACTCTTTATTAATAACTTATTACCGCAATTACCATTAGGTACAATTAAAAAACGTTTTTTCCCACTTTCCATAAGTTCGTTATTATTAAAGTCATTAACTTTCCGAAAGGCGTAAAACAAGTAAGTGGGGAAATATATGTTTCTCATTTAATTAGGTGTATAATTATGGTAATAACCCAACATTAAGTGTCTAAAAATAATATCATGTAAGTAACATGAAACCGATCGTGTGGAGCGAGAGTAATTATGCTACATTCCCCTTGAGAAAATAATTTGGTGCCGTTTATATTTACTTAAATCTAATAATAGTTGAACGATCTCGTTGCACTTTATCCTACAATCGAGTTCGTTTCCAATCTCCTCACGTGCAAATAAGACCGCAATAGAAACTATATAAAGTCAATTTACGACGTGTCAGTGTAAAGTCGTAAATGTGAAATTGTTCTCGGTTGTGGATAATGGCGTATTTAATGTATTTGTGACTGGATGTTCCGTATTACCTAACCGTTGTGTCTTATGTACACGTCGCCCGACGACATGGCTCTTCGATTAACATAAAATCGAGGCGAACAGCGGCGACCCCGCGTGGGCGCGTGCTCTTGCGCATCTACCGTAGCCCGTGCCTTATATTGGGATCCCGCTCCCTCTAAACCTTCGTACAGCTAACACAAAACAAACGTACACAGCAAACACAATCCTATTACCACACCACGGTAATCACTAAAGTATTTCGTGACCACTAAACCGCATTTAGTCAGTTAGTCATCATAAACCAGCTGATGTTGCAACTCGTTGGTCGAAAAATAATTAGCAGTTAGTCGACCTCGCGGCCCAACTGCGAAGGAAAACCGCACGCGCTGACATTGACCCGGCGAGCCCCACTCAGTCTACAGCGCCGAGCGCGGCGGTGAGGGCACAGCGCGGCCGCAGCGATCCACCACCACGCCACGGCAACGCAGTTTTTATGTTTATGAAATATTATCTATATTTGCGCGGCAAGTAATCGAGTTGAACTACAAAAAATCCAAGACGGTGAGCACGCCACCTCAGTACGACTTTCATCCGCTCGGCTACACAAACCGATCATTACCACTTACGGGATCAATAATTCATATCCAATTAGCTGATTACCGCAGGATGTACATGTAATACGTACATATTTATTATATCGAGCACGTTAAATGATTGCGTTTTCAATTAATTTATCTACTCATTTAAATAGTGGTTTACAATGTAGTGTAGACGATAGTGTTGGACATGTTTGATGGCGAGTACCGATGCGACGCACTGATAACATTCCGGTTCAGCTATCGAACACGAAATTCTTGGCGTGGTCAAAGCTGAGCTATGCTTGAGGGTACACAATGATTCGATCTAGGCGTATGTTTGAATGCGTGGAATTCACGGACAATTGATGGAAGCGCGCGAACCATCGCTCTCTATGTGCAAATCTAGTCTTTAGGGGCGGACAGGGGCGCGCAATGTTCTGCATACCATTCGATGAGAGGTCTCGTCATCGTCCGATAGGATCGTGACAGAGAATTCGTCGGTCGGCTGCCGGTGGAATGCGACCGGGTAATTGATTTGTCCTGTGTAATCGACGAGGAACGGGACTGACAGGAATATCGAGACGTCACGCCAGCCGGATGGCGAAGATACGCACGCAACAGTCGCCGCCGGTGACGGCTACACTTGTCGATAACTACTGGTGTCACGCTCACCGACAGTAAGTAGTAAGTACTGCTTATTTATGAATTCTAGGGCGACTGACTGTAGATAGGGACGTATGTAACGACTTCTATTTTAATAAAATTAACGGAAATGAAGTTGAAGTTTTGTAGGATTTGGGTATTTTTCTAACGCGCATTTTTGTACGCAAAATTATGTTGAATATAACCTTGCTACAAGTTGGTCCAAGACATCAAATAAGGCAGCGATAACGATAAATTTCAAGCGACTTTCACAGTACTTAAACATGGCCTGCATCTGCCGAAGTCCGTCATCGGTTGTCTTCTATAAAATATTGGAAAGAGTCGCGAGTAATTCGTCGCACGCGATCCAGAAACTGGTCCATCCAGTAACAGCGCGAAGCCAAATAAAATTAATATTCATAGCCGTTGTATTTATTGGCTTTCAATTAGTATAATCTTAATGGAGCATTAACATACGCGCGGGCGACGCGTCGGAGCATTACCATAGCCGTCGGCGGGTTGCCAACCTCCCAACAACCTGGGCTTTTTGGACACCTTCGAGTTGTTAGAGTGATATCACGTAATTAACTGGAAAATGTCCTTAATGATAGCCTTGTTTTCCAAGAAAATCGAAGTATTGCAAAAAGCGGATATGTACTTGAAGGAAGAAAAAAATTTTTGCATAATGTAGAGTGCATGCACAGATCATTACTTCTAATGTATCCTGTCCGTAGCTGCCGCGTGCGAGACTAATAGACGACTTAAAAAGGCAACAAATGTTACGGGCTGTCCCAGTTAACCTCAGCCGTTTCGAAAAACTACATAAATGGGCAACAGAGTCGGTCTAAGCTGGCAACACCGGTCGCGGAAGGCTCGCTGCCGATGACCTCCAGCGACCGGTTCCCGCGGCTCCCTCCGCGCCGCCCGCGCACCCCCCACCCTTGCCCCCTCGCGCGAGACGTTTCATTACGTTATTATTATATTAAATGCTATAATACACATTGTAGGCATTAGTCCGCCGAGACGTCGTCCTAAGAAAGGGTAATGTATGGCCCACGTAGCCGGTCCATTCGGTTTTATTTGAAACGCTCGGGGATTAGCGCGGTGATCTTTATGACCGTTTTGAATGGCGAATTGTTCTATAGCGAGAACTTTTTAGTCATATTATATTGGCTTCTCAGTATTTTGGTCTGAAGGAAAGTTTTGTGTTGTATACCACACGTTTTGAACGTAAAACTTAGTACCTACATAGTCTTTCAGAACATTAGGAATTCATTGAGCCTTCAATTACCCATATAGCTAGATATAAATGCGTAAGTATAAGATTTTATTCATTATGTCATAAAGTGATAAAGCTTATGAAATAGAAAACTTACTTCGACAAGGTATACGACGACAAGAAATATACTTACGTAGATAATAAAATTATTATTATAATAGTTACTTAATAGCAACTTAAAAGTTATATAGAAGTAATAAAAAAAAAAACTAATAAAACCAATTGACGCAGACAGACAATCCGTGGTTCCTTTCGTCAAACAAACATAAAATGAAAGTGCGTCTAATTTGATAATTATTCGAGTATTGAACACGAATGAAGGACGAACACCTGTGTAAACATCCAAGATCAATATTATTAAAATTAGGTATATTTGCTTGTTCAAAAAATATAGTTTTGACACAGCTCCAAGCCACCTCTATTCCTGCATCGTCTGATCGTAATTCGATTTGGCATTAAACCGATTCTTTGGCGCTCTCGGGCCATGTATCGATTTGGAACAATTAAGTGAGAGATTTTTAATACTTCATACGTGTTTTTTTATTGATAAGCAGTACGGCGAGTGCAGGATCTTGAAACATTTTGTGGTTTTCATCAATTGGCGATTTCGATTCCTTATTTCTGATTCTTTTACCTATAATAGAAATTACATCAAGACGAGTTTTCCAACTAGAATTTTAGGTTCAAAGAAATAATTTCAGTTTTACTAATTACACTTCCTTTAACAAGCCTCCTTTTATTTAACGCCTCACTTCCCGACCGTGTTAGAAGCGAGACTTATCTGAGATCCAAATTCATCTCATTATAAAAATACAAATTATTTCCACATAGTGTGTCACAGAGGAGCGATCTAATTATAGAGTTGACCAGTTCTGTGGGCCGCAGGGGGGCAGGGCACGGAGGGGGCACCTTTCGTCGGAATAAGGCACGCTACAAAGTATCGCGTTACATCGCGCGGTGCACTTGATCATGCCGTTGTCTGCACTCTTTTATTTATATGCTTTATGTGCGTCCTTTATTTTTGTTCGAACCGCTTTGAACGGCGACCGCACCGACCACACCGCTTAGTGCTCGCCGCAAATCCTACCCGACCGAATTAGTCTTACTAGAATGCATTATGTTCTCCGTCAAACCTCATATAAAATCAATATTCCTTAACTATGAACGTCTCGTGTGGTGTGACTTTAAAATCGTTTTAGTAGTCCTCAGACTGACATAATGACGTCAAACCGCATAACTTTCATTACCGTCTACTAAATCCCATACATTATGACGCATCCTTTTAAGCCAGGTCTAAGTCGATGTTTGAAACTTATTAGAGCTGTCGCTAAAGTGAGTACAGTGGAGGAGCATAAATCGCGTTGGCACGTCAAAATATCAGCTGTGATAGAGCGGCGTGCGTGCGGCACCGCGCCGAGCCATGCCCCGTCGCGCCGAGGCCGTGGCCCGGCCGACCAATTTATTCGTCGGGACGTCAGATTTCGAGGGCCTCGTTACGACTAAGCCTCCAATTAGACTTATCCCTAATTAAGAGATGCCAATAAATTACCCTCCATCACGGGCTAACGAAGACGCGCCGCACTAATAACGCTAATTGATTTTGAGTAATGAGCTCGAGTTTTGATGGAGCTGATTGGGGGCCGCGAGGGGGCGCCATCGATCGCGACTACACTGCCGATATGAGATGCCTTTGCTGCGCTTCTCCTATGTAGTTTTGTTGTACTTTCTTACCTGACTGTATAATTAGCTAATTGAATTTTGAGAGTTTAGATCAACCTGTGTAGATACAGACAAGAAAATCAAGAATTTTAATTAAATAACTAAATTAAACTTGTAAAAATGCTAGGTCTTCCAATGATAATATAATTAATTGTATTCAGCGGAAGTTTACCTTAGCTAGTGAGTTGGTATCAACGGCTGAATGCACTGCGTTTTAGTTTTAATTGAATTCCATTACTGTAGTGAAAGCTCTCGTTTAATTACCGAGTGGACTAAACAAGACCATGTTCTGATAAATTGCATTTTAAACGTAAATACTGCGATTGCTTTGTTCCTGATAATGGTTTTAATTAATGATATCATTTTAACAAAATGACTGTTTATGGATTTTAGGAATAAATAAATCAATGACTAATATTTTTATTTTAACGTTTGTTTTAATATTCATACCGTTTCTGTTCCCCACAATTTACTAACCTTTACAAAATCATTCATTATTTAATAAGGTGAAGAATTCGTTGTGACAAATAACAAGTTCACAAAGCACAATGCAACAATTGAAAACGCTACGCCGACTCTTGCGATTAGAAAAGACATGTTATGTACATAAATTAATAATAACCCATTCAATTCAAAATAATTATATTAATCTATTTACAGCGATACTCAAAATTGCATACAAAATATTTTGAATTCGTACACTGAAATAAGATTTTTACAAGGCTATTATTACTTATATTCATAGCGATCTATGAGAAAGCTCATTGTTTAGAACAGTAGCTACAACCAGATGACGTCAAAGTTTAAGAGTGATGTGACGTCAGCATTCCACATGCAATACCTACTATCGTTGTGTTGAAATACCTATGCTATCATAGGTTTAGGTATGTATATCAACAAATATTACGTAATAGTATGCTTAAATGTGAAGTTTAACTGACTGACTGATCTTGACCGCTCTGTGACTCTGGACCGCTTATCTACTTATTAATGATGTTCATTTGTTTTTCACTAAAACCATAGTTCAGTATAGTAAAACCATATTATGTATGATGAAAATAAATAAAGTGATTTTCAAAATGGTGTCGAAGGCTAATTAAGTCATTAAGCCATTTATTCATTTGTTTAACATAGATACAATAATAATGTTAGTAAGATAATAAATAGTGCGCTATGTTATGCCAGAGGGCGTACAAATGTTTGTAATTTGCATAATCAAGCCAGCCAAGTCTCAAAAAATGAATTAAATAAGCCTGAACAATAACAAAAAACCATTATAAAAATGACACATTTCATTATTAATTATTTATAGCAATAGAAATGAATGTCAATAAAAAGAGAAAATAATAATAATAATGAAATGGAAATAAAAAATATAAATGTCAACACACAGACTGAGAACAACTATTAAATACAAAAAAACTGATGTCAATATACGATACTAATGCCAATATACAAAATTTATGTCAAGGATAACATTATATAGATTTTCTTAGCATGTCAACATAATGAGGCTCTGTGTGGATGTACGAGCCGGATTTAAACAGGAAAATGATTTTCTATGACACTTTCTACATTACATGGCCGTGTTAAAACTTGCCATCGTGTCCAGTGGTAAGGCGTGGGCCCAGACATGCGGTTTACTTGGTGTAATGTATTTAATCACCGTTTCGTTCTAGAACCAAAATTCGAAGAAATGTGACATCCACCAATTGGACTGGACTGGCATGGTGAATTATGGCTCACTTCCTCTCAGCAGTGTGAACGATACAGCCTGATTAGTGATAATGTTGTTAAGTAACAGAATAATCCAAGCCAAAATATCGTTGATTTTATACGTGAGTAAAATAAAGTTATAAAACTAAACCCCAGCTACGACAAAAAGTCAATCAACTAAAAAGGTATAAACAAGGCATCACAGGCAGACAAATTAACTAAAACCCATCTACGACAAAAAAGTCAATCAACTAAAAAGGTATAAACAAGACATCATAGACTAACCGTGCGTTTGCACTGGCGAAACATTCAAGACAAAACATGTTGAAATCTAAACTTTCTGTCAATGTTCTATACAATTTTTGACAGGAACTAGAGATTTCAACATGTTTTGTATTAAATGTTTCGCCAGTGCAAACGCACGGTGACAAGTAAAAATCCGGAGTCACACGTGCTAGGGCATAAATCGAACAGATTACGTGACTCCGGATTTTTTATTTTCATTTGATACCCAACATGGCATCATTAAAAAATTTTTTTTTTAGTTGATGATTTTATGTCCTTTAAAGGGCGCCATATTCTATTAAAGTGACGTCACGCAGCTATAACCAGCGGACAATCAAGACGCTTCCAATGATATTTGTCAAATTGTGAAGAGCAGTTTAGAAGATATGAGGGAACAGATGAACATACATACATACATAGCGGTCAAAACCATAACCCTCTTTTTTGCTTTGCCGTACTCGGGTAAAAATACATTTTATTGTATACAAGAATTCCTATTTGTCTTCAAAATAACCTCCTTTAGCGCGGACGCATAGAAACAAACGCTTGGTAATTTTTTTTTTAATTTTTTCGCTCTTTGTAAAACCTCTTGTCAACTTTATTTTGGGCCACCCTGTACTATTATACAGACCACCAATCTTTACTTTCTTTACGACTAGGTTTATCTACTTGTAACATAAAAAAAAAAATTGCATGTAGTTGTAGCAAGTACGTGCAATTTTGCCTTAATTACGTGTTTTTTTTAATATTTAAAAAGGGCTTTAAAGCGGTTATAAACGAAAAAAGTAAACTATAACTTTTAATTTATACAAAATTCTAATGCAATATTAATCGTTGTTTGCGTGTCAATAGACATTAATTCTCATATCTTTTTCATCTACACATAACATGAACGCAGGTTTATCTATTTTTAATTCTATGACATCCTTATAAGGCTTTCAATTTAATTAAACTTACATGAACACAGAAAGATGTCTGACTAGTCGACTACTTTCTGAAACTACGTAACGAGCTTTAACACTTTCAAATGCACCTTTTAAAAACAAGTTTTTTATTCGCAACATAAAATGATTAATGTGTATACCTGACAAATGACAATCGCCCATAAATTTTATATTGCGTTTTAATTATGAGTCGCCGACGTTAAATAATTGTTTCGGGCTTAACCTTATATGGGTTTGTTCGTCGTTGATGAAGTTGTAAGGCGTGCGCAAGCGCAACGTGACTCGGGACTATCTGTAGATCCTATCGCGGATACATCGGCCGCTATCGGAATCTCATTATTCCCCACAATCCGATTAGCCCTGTCTTCTATAGCGTTAACTTGTAATTTCGCTTAATAATAAGGCTTTGAATAGTTGATTCCGATTTTGGTGGTTATCTGTTTGATCGATTGTTTAGTCGTTAAGCAATGGGGTTATTAATCTTAATGTGTTAATTTGTGGTTCTTGTAGATGTTAGTTTTACTAACAATTAGTATGGGGCAGGTTTTATCTTAGAAGTTTTATAAGTTTTTAAGTTTCTGACGTTTTTAGAGGCAGGTAACCCATAGGTACTTAGACTTCTTGAAAAAATTGATATATTTATAAGAAATGGTACCCAGTTTTTGAACTCAAACGGAGCCCTTATTCATGTGTGATTAATTCGTTTTTGAAGGTCAGTTCAACCTTCAAAAACGAATTAATCACAAGAAAGTTATTTTAGAAATCTACGTACATCTAAATAATACACGTAATTTTTATTGCATAAGTAAGAATAGTAAAACCTCATTTGTCTTTTGTCTCTTTTTTGCGTCTTGGATAACTTTTTCCTGCCATTCGTCATTCCGTTCTCAGTTCAAACAATGACATACGGCAGTAGGGTTTTTACATTTGAACTTAGTTTTTGCAGTCAAGTGAGGCTTGTGTGTTTAGGTTGTTATGACGTATGTAGTTACGACTTAACAGTACAAAAATATTGAGTTCTTGCAGCTCTATTCTATTTCTGTTTTATGGGAGTTGAGAAAGCATGACTACTAAGTAAGTATATTATAGTCGACCTTCAAATTACTTTACATAAGGTTGAGCGTCACTTTTTCTTCATCGTCGTTCCCTTAATCATGAGGATCGCGACCGCATATCGTCACCCTCCTCGCTAACTGTCGTATCTCACAAACTCTCGAACCTGCACTGACATTACCTACGAGTTCAAAACTTTATTCCGAATAAGTTCTCTCTAATCGTCGTATCTGTGTCGTTTACCGTTTAGAAGATCACAGTTAGCGGGGAGGGTGACGATATGACTCCTCTCCAAGATATGCGGTCTTCTACAATGTGAACCGCTCGGTAAATGCTGCCTTCTTGACCGCGTCTAACAATCTTGTCGATGCTCTGCCTTTAGCGCGTTTTCCTTCCACCCGGCCCAGTGTCATAGGCCTTTCCAGACCGGAAATGAACGCATAATATGTCCAAACAAGCTGAGGGCACGCTCCTGGCATATTATAGTTAGCCGCTTGGTAATGTTGTGTTTCTCCAGTATGGATTCATTCGATCTCATGATGGCGGTCCATAGACGTGGAGTGTCACTTGCACTTCATAAAACGACAAGTTATATTGGTCTATGCGATAATTAGATAGCTCTTCACGTAACCAGAGGGCTGGTCTATTTTTAGGTCAAATAATTTGTATCTAAAATTGCCACGTTGAATGGCAATACTGCCAGCCTTTTGGGCACTTTCCCATTGGCAGCGATGCGGCAGAATTGACCAATGAGCTCTTCCTTTTGTTTTTCTTTATATAGGTACTTGCACATAATATAGATATTTTAGTATTAGCTTGTATATTGTATTTAAGACTAGCGACCCACTCCTGCTTCGCACGATTTTTACGACTTGACAAAACGTCGAGATTTCTTAGATATATGTAACTTTAATATTAACGTATTATACACATAAACCTTTCGGAATAAATTGTCTAAAACATGGTGAAAACCTCATCAAAGGTTTAGAAGAACAACGCGGACATATAGACAAACGCGATAAGCGACTTTAATTTATAATAGATCATCAGTTTGAAACACAAATATTAGTTAGCCTAAATCTTAGATAAGTTTCGATTTACTGGGAATTGTTGTCAAAAGTGGTAGTACCTCAGACCAACCAAAATAGAAAGACAGAGCATTACGAACATCAAAAATGACGCCACCTTTTTATCTATGTTTGTGTAAAAAGGGTTGTCATTTGTTAAAGTTTTTCCCTATAATTTGGGGAATAATATTTTGGGTAGGATAATATTGTACGAGTAAGATATTGTTGAGTATGGTATTGTACCTCAATCGTTAGGAAGGATTCCGAAACAGAACCATTTTTTTTACATCGCAAAATAAAATAACAATTAAGTACAAAGTGCATTTACATACATGATTTGGAGATTACCTTTTAATCAAGAATTGCTTGTGTTAGGAAACTCCGCTCTTTCACTTAAAACTATCTATTAATTATCAATTGAATGTTAAAAAAAAATTGGTTTGTAAATTATAGAAAAAATAATTTATAAGTTATAAGGTTGTTGAAGCGTAAATCATAACATCGTCGTGAGTATGTGTCATTAAGTAAATTGTTTTGAAATAAAATAGGTACTTAATTAATAGTAATAAGAGACAGGAAAATTCATACGGATACAAATGCAGAGGATGCACTTGGTAATACCGTGCAATCAACAGCCGCATTGGGTAAATTAGGTAAGTCCTATAACCACATTATTACAAAATAAATTGCATATTTGTAGTAAAAACTATTAATAAGAGACAGGAAAATACATACGGGTACAAATGCAGAGGATTAACTTGGTAATGCCCTATCGTCAATGGCTACATGAGGCAAGTCTGGTAAGTCCTACAAAAAAAATTACTCGAGTAATGGCAGCTTTTGATTAAAACCTTAGGAAGATAAATGAAGAATTAGGACATACTTGAACAAACGTACAGCCGGAACTTTGTGAAACTGAGTTTTCAGCAATTACGTAAGACGATGGAAATAACATCTAAAAAATAAAATTTGGGACAGTAGTATTTAAATTAGCTAGTCTAAGCTGAGAAACTAACTAAAATAAAATAAAAAATACAGTCTCGTGTTTAATTACTGTTTTGATAAAATCTCATTTTTGTTTTTTATATTTTATGTACCTTTTTAGGATATCCGCTTTTGATCACACGACGAAGTCCACGATTAGTCGAATAAAGGTCAAAATGATCGGAACAAACCACGCTGGTTTTCGATGGAAGCCATTCTGGATCATTCCGACTATTTCTTATAGCATTTACTTTTATTTTCAATATTAATTGGAAATCTAAAATATTAAATACATAAAAAAACAGGCATATAATTACTCGAACTAAAAAATATCGAATGGGGAAATTTCAAATCATATTATGGCAACCCCCGCACTTTAAATGTCACTGTTTTCGTTCGTTCATTCGTTCAGGATTTTGTTCCAAGTAACCTAAAATTCATAGTTAACTAAATTAAGAAACGATGTTATTTGAAGTACTTACATGTGAAAAGTGATTCCGTGAGACTTTTTATGTGATTTGCTATTGTTTTTACAAGTTTTCACTACACAAGAAGGCATAATTCTATTTTTTTTATAGAAGTTTACTAGACGACGACTCGTGACGTACTAGGAGCGATGAGCATAGTTTTTGTGTAGGTGTGTGCGTGAGCCTGTGTGTTTACTTGCAGGAGCATAGTTTTGTGGCTACACGTTTGATGTACCTAGTGCTCTGTCTTTCTATTTTGGTTGGTCTGAGGGTAGAACAAATACGTCGAATATACTTTTGTGCTTTTTTCGCAAGTACATTTCTTAGGGCCCTATTTCTGAATGAGATAGGTCCTAGCTTACACCATTGCAGCAACAATTCATTGGTAATAAATGTATCAATGATACACCAGCAGATACAAATTGTTTGCCCAGGGCATCACATTGAGTTCGGAAACGATCCCTTTCGCAACTTACGAGTACCTTGTATAATGAGCAGCTGAACACAGGGCTCTATTTCATCAGGTTCTTTCATTTCTGCCGCTTACAATGCCAATCTGATAAGTACATAATTGGGCATCCTTTTGGCTTCTCATAAATTTGTTGAATTCTCGATTATCAGTGGTCGGTTTTGATGATTGTTGCCTATTTGTGGGTTGATCAATGATCGAAATTGTTAATTCTGGCCAGATCATATTAGGAACTTGCCTATCACTTGTACAGTAGGTGACACGTCTGTGGTAACAAAACCAGTACCTATAAGCTGGCCTTTTATTCTGTTGAAATTCCGAACTACACTACGCTAGTTCAAGGTCGAAGTGTTATAACCGACGTGCGGTCGACAGTACCTACTAGGAAGAGTCCTTAATGTTTCTTCGACGGATTTGATCATCTTTTGACAGAATTCCAGAAAGTTTTTAAGCAAGCAACACAGTGGCAGAGTTATATAAAAGTGGCATAAGTGTTCAGTAAAATAGAGATACTAGCACTAAGCAAGACCGCAAACATGAACACAATTTTTCAAAATTAATGGAACTGGGCGTTCCATTTAATTTCACCAAAAATATAATTCCACCTGTTTGTTCGACCTCAAGTGTAAGTATTAATTGCACAACATTCTTCAGAGAAGATACGCTCAAGTAAATATCAGCTTGTCAAAATAAATGAAAGCTTTCATTTCAAACTCCACGATACGGACCTGACAGGTGGCACATTGGTTGAATGCACCATAACATACAAGTACTCCACTATAACTGTTTGAAGCATGGGTATTTTGGTGTCACCTAAACTATAACCTCACCAACTTAATCCCATTTCTACGCTTCAGGAGTTACAGTTCAAAGTTACCTGTAGCTAAATAATACACGAACAAGTTCCAAGTGTCGCCGAGTGATGGGCGAGCAAAGCTCCAATCTTTGACATTAAATAATGAAGTTTTACTGAAGCCACTTACACCATTACTTGTTATAATGAGGGTGTTAGATAAGAGTAATGCTGTTAATTGGTACTGGTTGGCGGTCACACGCGGATATATTGAGCTTCCTTTGAAAGCCAGAGATTATCCATTGAGGTTTCATTTTTATTGCCTTGGTACTGAAGATTTACTTAGCTGCCAGAACCAGTTCGATTTGTTAGGTTTCATACTTATATTTTGTTAGAGTGTTGCGTTTTCTTTTTGGATTTGTGATTTGTTTTTGACTTGAACGTGATTTATAACCAGCAGCACCTAGCGGTTTCATCCGCATAAGTCTCGATCCCGTGGGAATATTGAGATAAAAAGTATCCTATGTGTTAATCCAAGTTTATTTATTTATTTTATAGGGAAAACAAACAGTAGTATACTAAAAATATACAAAGTTTCTTAAACATATGATCAGGTTATAAACTAAGATGTAAAAAAAGGATTTGGAAACTTTCCAAATGCCTTTTTTACACCTAAAACCGGTTACAACTTAAATTCAGTGTTATAATTATTGCAATTCATTATTAATATTCTAGTCAGCTAGTTAGCGATATTTCATAGTTCCGTATAGTAAGTAATATTGCCAAAATAATCAAAACAGGTAAATATTTGACAGTTATTTGAGACGTTGCCAACTTTCAGAATAAACGCTCTTAATACAATAACTCAAAATCACGTCCACAAAAAATAAGACACTACAAATACGTATTTATATAATAGGGAAATAATTAGAAGAGTAAACAAGAACGGGAGTAAAGTGAACTTTCTCGAACAAGGTGAACTGGTTGTGATTAATTAGCGAGGTGCCTAATTAGCAAGCACAAGTCAACTCATTAGTAACCGTAATTGAAACAAGCAAGCCTTGGATTTTTCCGAGAAAAATCTCCGGTTAATTTTGTCTATACATAATGTAGCAAGGATTTTAGGTCAAAGCGGGACACTGGATACGGTTTTTTTTCTTGCTTTTATACAGAATTTTGTTTAGTAACCAGTTATTTGCAAACGAAGGAATTAAATGTCGACAGTGTATCTACATACAATGCAAAAGCATATTTATTAGAACCTACTTATTTTTTTTTTGTAAAATGCAAAATTCTTCTACATTTATCGAAGTCTTTCGTATGAAAATCACAACTTGAATGTAAAATTAGCAACAAATTGACAAGCGCGCGTAACCTGCTGTGATTGGTTGCATGAATTAAGTATGAACATCCATTCGCGTCACGTGACTTGCGTATAATTATGATGCGTCAATAATTTTCGTTCCAGAAAGCAGGCGAAAGTCTCGCAAAAACCGTAACGCGTGGTCACTTTACCTTAACATTAACTATTCCGTAGCCAATTTAATGAACCTGCATTTTTGCACATTTTTTACTTCAATTCCCATTTCGCCCGTTGTTTTAATTATAAAGGTATTAATTATAACTATATGAAACTGGCATTTATATCCATGTGAGGTATGCTTAATTAACGCTAGAACACGGTTCATTTTTTAACAAAAGACAGAGTTTTTTATTTAAAAGCACGAAAAACAAGCATACTGTTGACGGAAAAAGCTGTTTTTTTTTGGCAATTAGTCTCATGTTGGCTGTTGTGATTGGTTGGTGAAAAATAACAATAAAACATGTTGTTACCTGTAGACAGGTTTTTATTCAAATAAAGGATTGATACAAATAAATAAAAAAATATAAACCCACTCACAGAAACGAAGCCTGAAAAATGTAAACACATTTATACCATTTTAATTAGTAGCAATGGAATGGATTAATTAAGGCAGTCCGAAGTATTGTCTGTCATATTCAATTATGAATTTCCAAAGCCACTCTCACAAAGAAATATTAACACATGTGTGAAAAGGGCTGTACTTATTAAACGTAGGGTAAATGTGGTGAAAACTTTTTTTTTTTTTTTCAATAGAGGCAATTTTATTGTTTTTGAAGATTACAATAAAGACTTACAAATTAGGTTCTTGTGTAGCCTTCAGATTTGGTAACCATTGAATAGTAACATGCAAAAGTTTACTTACAAAAATATAAAGGAGTTTCCATATGAAAAATTTGCAGAGGATGAGTTGGCAAAGAGTTCTCCATCTCTTTTTAGTCTTTCTCTTACCCATCGCACAGTAGCAAAAAGTCTATTTGAATTGCAACTGAAAGGAAAACTTAGTACCTACCTATGGCAGTAGATGGCGACACTTGTCTTTCATAGATAAGTTTCATAAAATCACAGATATTTTTTATAAGTACTTAATCTAAACGGTAATTCCCCTTAGATTATGATGACGTATTATCTGACCATGGGTGTAGTGTAATCACATTGATACTTCATGGGAAAGACGATTATTACTTACTTATCACTGAAGGTTTCCTAATACCTAATCAATCACAATGAAATTTTTTTAGCTATGTTTTATTATTTCACATTATTATGTGATGTCATGACCTGCGCAATCTGGGTGTTTAAAATAAATGTAACAGGCTGATAGATAAAAATACATATATAAAACCATACCTACCCTATTCGAGCATTCTGTAACGTCATTGTAAGAATCACTTCAAAAAAAATGAACAGATTTTTTTTGTAAAAAATATTAAATAAGTTCCAGATTATACTAGAAACGTTAAGAATGTAATATTCGATCATCTAAGGTACGTAAGGTACGTTCGTTAATTTTCTCGGAATCAGGTAACGAAGCCGGCCCTTAGCGTGAAGAGTACTTCGTTCCGATCGCTCTTAATTAGTATTATCAGAGCTTTAGCATTAGCAGAGCGAACTTTCTGATGGATAAACATCAGAAAATTCGCTTTATTATCGTCCACTTATGTGATTTTCCTGAAACTGTCATTTTATGAAAACATAACACTGAAATGTTTTTGGTCCAGCAATCTTGAACACATTTTTTAATGTCGTGTTTTTATTAACTTTGTAATTATTTTGTTTTAACACTAAAACATATTTTAGTCCCTCATATTTGCAGAAATTAAAAATAATTTTCACAAGGATATTTGTAATTGGCATGTGGGGATACAGTACAGATGCACTAGCACTGTACACCGTTCAAAAGAAACTTATCCGTATCCTGGTAAATATACAACAGATAGATAGCTGCAAACCCCATTTTATAGAACTAAATATTTTAACTCTGCCTTGTATATACATACTTGAAATATGCAAATTCGCTCACAAACACCAAGACTTTTTACTAAACGAGAAGACATACAAAAAAGATACACACTCCGACACAAAACACGACTCAACCTACCATCATCCCGCTTAAAGATACATTCAACAAGTCCTCTGGTTATGTCAATAAAAATATACAATATGTTACCCGAATCCATAAGAAAAGAAAAAAAACTCCATTTATTCACAAACAAGTTGAAAAAGATATTATTGAGCAAATGTTACTACAGTGTCAACGAATATTTAACTGATAAATCCTTGAAATTCGAAAAATAATGTTAATGCCCATGTTTTTAGAATAAGTTAGATTATAAGATACTTAAATGATAAGTCCTCTCCACATAACTTACTTTTGCTGTGCCCGACAGGGTCCACGATTGTTTCAAAATAAATGTGTACCACCTAAGCCTACATTGTGGAACGCAATAAAGAATTGAGTATTGAGTATTAATAATATGACTGTAAGGCGCCAAGTAATGTATTATTAATTAGTAAAGAATTACTTAAAAAACAAATATTCTGTTCAATGAATGAAAATTACCTTATCTGTATCCGTCACAGGATTATGATAAAAAAATTCTAATTAAGAAGGTGATTAAAACATCTTAGTTAAAAGATGCACTAATTACTTTTCTGACGTGACAACTCTTATTTAGACGGATTATTACGATCAAGGAAATTAATAACATAATGGTCCTTCTATGGCGTGGGCGCTTGAGAAGCTTAAAGACTCTATGCCGTGAATTGACAAAGAGTTCCTGTGCTTTCAAGATAATTAAAGATAGAAATACGAACTTGCAGCAGTACAAACAATGTTCTGTTGCGTTAAGCGTATTATAATCTAAAAATAATACTCGAGGAGCTCGTGGCTAAGTAATAACAGCCGCACGGGTCGATCCATTAGGTTAAGCTACGTTTGGCGAGGTTGGTCCGTGGATGGGTGACCAAATTTACATATCGAGACTCCTCCGTGCCTCGGAAAGCAAGTTAAGCCGTTGGTCCCGTCTGTCATTCGTGGATCTTTGACAGTCGTTACGGGTCGTCAGAAGCCCGAAAGTCTGACAACTAGTCTTACCAAGGGGTTTTACCCAGTTAATGGGTTGTGGAGGTAAGATAGGCAGTCGCTCCAAGTCAAATACTGGTATTCAGCTGCATCTGGTTGGACTGAAAGCCGACCCCAAGATAGTTGGGAAAAGGCTATAGGCAGATTGAATCTAAAAATAATACATTAAGAAGCCAAAGGGAAGAAGTCTTTGGTTTCCGAAAGCTTCAAACTAGAAGTTCCCAAGTCTTAAGTAAATAGGCCTCTTCTAGGCAAGCGTGCACCATCGTCGACTGCCTCACCGCTAACCATCAAGTAAGATTGGGTAAAAACCGGCCAAGTGCGAGTTGCAGTTAGAATAGTGTTTTTTTTTTTTTTTAGTAGTAATAGTTGCACACAGATTGTTCTACTCTGTCCTATAATATTTTAATAACGTCGAAAAAACACGTTTCTCTAATGTGAACCCTTAATTAACGTTATTCCACGCTTATTATATTTTGATAGAGTGGCAATAGAAATACACAATCTGTGAAAATGTCAACTGTCTATCTATACGGTTCATGAGACACAGCCCGCTGACAAACAGACGGACGTTCGGACGGACAGCGGAGGCTTAGTAATAGGGTTCCGTTTCACCCCTCGGGTACGGAACTCTAAAAAAACAACAAAAAGCATAATTGATTATTTCCGAATGATAATGATAAAAATGATAGTTATAATTCCTTCTACATCATTGAATTAAGGCTCTTACATACCGGCGCGACTTGTCGCGCGCCGCGACGGCGCGGCGCCGCACCGCATTGTTCGCCGTTAAGTTTTCTAAGAAATTGTTTTGTTAATATTCGCGTCGCGCGACAATTCGCGCCAGTATGTAAGAGCTTTTACTCTTTCACGTATTTTGCGAATAGTTCAAGGTTTCTATGAAACAGATTTGTCTGTAAATATTGAGATCAAAATCCAAAATGTGTTTGCCTAGCTAAATAAGTCGATTAAAACGATACGTTTTATTTATTTAGATACGGTTCTGTATTGGTTTTGCCTTGTGTGTGTAAAAGTATATAGCCATAACTAACTCTAGGTCAAACTATTAGTTAATCATATTGATCAGATGGGGTCATGAAATAATAAAACCGGCCAAGTGCGAGTCGGACTCGCGCACGAAGGGTTCCGTACCATTATCTATAAAAACAGCAAAAAAATCACGTTTGTTGTATGAGAGCCCCTTTAAATATTTATTTTATTCTGTTTTTTAGTATTTGTTGTTATAGCGGCAACATAAATACATCATCTGTGAAAATTTCAACTGTCTAGCTATCACGGTTCATGAGATACAGTCGGTGACAGACGGACAGACAGCGGAGCCTTAGTAATAGGGTCCCGTTTTACCCTTTGGGTACAGAAAGAAGAAGAAGAAAAAGTAGAAGAAGTGAAGGAAATATTGACACTGTTTTTTTCTTTTTTTACATTAGTTTACCAGTCTTACCAAGGAGTATCATAGTACCTAGTTACTGGTTTGTGGAGGACAGATAGGTGGTCGCTCCATATAAAATACTGGTATTCAGCTGCATCCGGTTAGACTCGACGCCGACCCCAGCATAGTTGGGAAAAGTCTAGGCAGATTGATTGACTTTGTTTTATATAAAATCAAGGACGAATTAATGCGATGGTAACTTTGCGGTCATAAAAAATGTATATTTATTATTAACAATATTTGTAATGGCCAGAAACCACTTACCTACATGAGATGAACTTGAGTATCCATCTATTACCTTCTCTTACATTAGTACATTCCCACACCCTCTCTATTTTACAAAGTGGTACCTATAAATGAAAATCGAATCAAGAAAACATAAATAAATGATACAGATAACTAAGTTATTGGTTTTAAATCACATTATTCCCTACATCGCATCGCACTGAACTCAATTTGAAAGATTGGCTTGAGCACCGAAGTGCAATAGGGTGATGGCATAAAGGCGAGATTGCATACCTGTGCTACAACCTAGGGCTGGCACACACTCGCTATTTATATCGATACTTTACAACCTATCATTATACTTTAATAGCATGGTATTTTAACGTCTAAAATACCTCTACGTGTGTCTCACATTTAAAAAATGATTATAATCTTTCTTAATTGGCGTATTTATTTAAAGTTCTCTATCCTTCGGCCCATGAAAGTGCCATTGCCATTATTTACTAACAATAACGATGTAAAAACCATAATTATTATGCTATAAGCCATCGTTTATGCAAAACTAGGGTCTAGGAAATTTAAAAAATAATACAAAGTAAGTATAAAATAATGCTTAGTCTACAAGTGCTAAACACAAAGATCTGGTGGCATTTAAAAACACCTGTTTACCCTAGAATATCGTTAAAACACCAATTAATCGTTATTCAAAATTCTTTTAAAACATGAATGCCATCATAGCTACATTTTGCAACACAAATGACAAGCGGACGAGTTAAATTAATACGGCTAAACAACGTTTGGATCAGAATCGGTTCGGAATCAATTTAGCGTGGCGTTTGCCCACTTATCGAGCATTGTTGGACTGAGATACTCGCTTTGTGACGTTTCCCATCCCTACAGGCGCCCAGCGGGGGGTGTTCGATGATTGATGGCTGGCCGGCTGCACGCCGCGTTGGAATGGGACGGATATATCGGTTATGTGTCGGACCTCTCTCTCAAATGCACAGCGGGCTGGCCTCGTAATTGAATGGCAATTACCTGGGCTGTAAATATGACACAAGCGCGTAATTGTAGGAGTGGAACGAGTGCGGCCCGAGACCGCAGTGTGTATGCTGCTTTTGAGATGAAATATTGAAATCACGTGCGTATGTCTCCTCGTGCACCGGCTACTGGGGCTTTAATTGGAGCATGGCACCTTTTATTTCATTAACTTTTTGTGGTTTAACAACAAACAAATGCATTTTACCGTGAAGGTTTTTAACAAAAAGTGTCATGTTTAAGGCATTGTTCACGTAAACAGTTGATATTTTTTAAGATACTTGACTCCGGTTTACGGTTGGATCCCACTCCAGAAATGTTAATATATTATGACACTATTAAATTCAACCAACAAGAACTTTTTTATTTTGGGTCTCTTTTTATACTATTTGTCATCCCAAACTAGCCCACACCCCTATGACATAAAATAAATTAAAATTTATTCCCAAGTCAATTTTTTTTTTGTTTTGGTTGTTTTTCGGGAATGGACCATGTTTTTTTCTAAAACAACTGAAAAATTAAAGCTCTGAAAAAATATTTCTAGTAATTCGTCAACGCAGAGCAACCGTAGATTCTTTTGTGAAGTAGGTGCCAGTAAGATTTTTTTTTGGGAATTCCTCCGTAATGAGGTTAAAAATTGGACAAAAGTTTTTATGAAAATTCTTAAATTTTTAAGTAAAAACAAAGGAAATGTAATTTATAAAAAATGTACCGGTTTTCGGGATCGAGTTTTTGGTTAAAACTATGAAAGATGAATTTTTTGACTTTATTAGAAATTCTACCCATATGAGGGTAAAATAGGGGATGAAACGTTTACGAAAATCCGTTACTTATTTAAGTAAAATCAATTAAAAATTATATTTAGGGCTTCTGTACAAAAATAGGAAACGCATTTCAGGATTCTCGAAAATTCTACCCCAAAAAACTAAAATACGGGATGAAACTTGTATGGTAAACTCGGAAATCTACGCGAAAGAAGTTGCTGGCAAAGTGCTGGTAGAAACATAATTATGCATATTTACACGCTTTATGTAACTTTTTGATATTTATAATATTGTCCAAAGTGTAAATACATACGCAGTACTACGTTCGCAAAAACGTTCAAAAAGACGTCATTCAAACTGAAATCTGACAAACGTCAGTAAAAGTAAAGTAAGACCACTAGACTACCGACTCACTCACATAGCCGTTGACCTCATTTCGAACATTGTAAATCATTGTCGATTGATCCTTAAATTACGTCATCATATTGAGTTACTAAGCTGATTCAAAGCCGCGGGCAACTCGAAGTGAAAGGCTAAGCAATTCATACCTAACTCATTAAATACTTGTTCCTAGCAACGCGGACAAATTAAGCGAATTATATTAACAACTTACATGAAACAACTATTTATATATATTTATTTATATTATATTTGACGCCCTATGAGCCCTTTCTTTATGTATATAATCTGTATTTTGTTATTTTTATTTAGCAAACTCGAATGTATGATATTTTTGGTAGATCTGTAAATAGCTTATAGTGTTAAATTTTTTTTATGTATGTAAATCGTTATCAATTACTATTTATATACATAGTCATTAAAATATGGAAAGTAATGCTGTTTATTTTTAGCTGTTAATTAAATTTTTAATTTACATACAAATAGTGGGCACATGTCGGTGATGCGAGGCAACTGTTACACCGTTGTGCCCCGGGCCCCGGCAGGCGGCCCCGGACTGGCGGGCCCCGCCGGACGCCCTCGCCACCTGTCTCACGCGCTGGGGTGCTCACACAGATATTTGCAGTATGCACCACACTACACACTTCATGCCAACTAATTAAGCACCCCACATTGTAACTACCTACCTACGTACTTGTACGTACCTAGTAATAGTTGAATTTAAAATATTGAATCATCACATTGAGCCTGAATTACCTACCTTTGTCCTATGTTCACACGCTATGCCAGACTGTGCCAATTAAAAAATATTTTTAGAACATTGATTCAATTAAAATTCAACACAGCTAGCTAAATCTAACGCGTGCCATACCTACATGACAAAACGCCAGGAGTCAGGTTTTAATTGGCGTGGTGTCGAGTTCGGACCAGAGGAGTGTGAGGGGAGGGCGCGGGCAGCGGGAGGATCGCCTCGCGCCCGACACTCAGTTTTTCTCTCACCCTCTACAGAGCAACAAGTGGTTCGATGAACTGCCGAAATTTCCGAAACCGAGAATCTATTACATTATGTCGAAGAAATGACGAAGTATCGGGCGGTACTTTGTCTGGAACATCTCGTAATGGGTGTTAATCAGACCCACTCTAATATCCACCGTTCATTAATCCGAGCTCCTGCACAATCGTTCATTTAGAACGTTCTCACGCCTCATTAAAGTCTTTTTCGTGATTCGGCGACCGCGTCTACCGTTTCCCGGAGCACAATGAGGGAGTGATTCGGCGGCGAATAACGAGGGCATTTTGTCGGCCGCCTCTCACGTCCGACGCCTTCCGACGCTCAATGAAAGTTTACCTGCAGCCGTAACGAGCGATTTGTCCCCTGGCCCCGGCCCCCGCGCTCCCGGGCCCAAATCAAAGCCCATTCACATCTGCATGCCGACACAATGCTGGCAATTAGGCCGCGCCTGGCCCTACAATCGAACGTAATGCGCTCTCGTTCGATGACGCCACGAAGCTGTTCGTCCTTGATCTCCCAGTCCCGAAATCACCCCCGAAATGTGCTGTTCTGAGAATTTGTAACAATTAACTTGTTGATAAGCACGAGATTTATGATCTGTTTTATGAAATAAATACTTAGTAATTTAGTTATCTGGTGTTCACATCAGCAAGGTGCATAAACAATGTTCTCCGGTTTCAAAATAATTGCTGATAGCTTCCGCTGTTATGGATACTTCTATTTGCGTTTCGTGTTTTAGAATGGAAACGCCAGTATTAATCATGTCGCAATGCTTTACGTCAAAGTAATTAAGGTCACAAAAGATTGAAATTGTAGTCAATTAAGCTCTTTTTTACAAGGCTCGGTCCCTCGTCTGCACTTTCAAGGTTAGGGTCAACTGTTTTGTGCGTCCCCGTCAACGCTTCTTTTGTGAAGGCAATTTGCTTGGCAGAGGTCAGCTGTGCACCGTAAATCTCCGCACCTGCCAGTCGCGCCAACTTTCTTCGCTTTGAGCTTAAACTCTCCAATATATAAACAACTAAGTTGTAATTATATTCCTTTTTCTCATGACTTGTTATCTTCACTAATCATACGTTTAATATGTGATTAAGAAATAATAATACTACAATAGAAAAAAGTGGTACAACCACAACGCGTCCTTCGAGAAATTTGGCAGACGTCCCACTTGAACGCAGATTTACGAAACTTTTCTTGAATTCATACATGAAATCAGAGTTGGTTTGCAGATTTTCAACTTGAACCTTTGGCTACATCAGTTTTATTGTTTCCAAATCCGTCTTCTTTACAACATCCCTATCGTCTACGAAGCCTTGCATACTATCTGCATAATTCCTGACTTTTGGAAAAACATTCATCAATATATTTAAATATACTTCTACTCTCATAAATCATGGAAATGTTCTACAGTCTTAAAACACCTCAACTACGTTAAATGCTGTAAGTGCAATTACAACAATTTCTGCTCTTACTTCTATGCCACATTTAAAAGTAGTTTTCATAAACTCACGTCCCGGTCTTGGTAGGCGGCAAACGTCAGTCTTCGACCTCAGACCAACAAAAAAAGAAAGACGGAGCATTACCTATATCAAACGTGTAGCCACAAAACTATGCTCCTGCAAGTAAACACACGGGCTCACGCACACACCTACACAAAAACTATGCTCATCGCTCCTAGTACGTCACGAGTCGTCGTCTAGTAAACTTCAATAAAAAAAATAGAATTATGCCTTCTTGTGTAGTGAAAACTTGTAAAACAATAGCAAATCACATAAAAAGTCTCACGGAATCACTTTTCACATGGAAGTACTTCAAATAACATCGTTTCTTAATTTAGTTAACTATGAATTTTAGGTTACTTGGAACATAAACCTGAACGAATGAACGAACGAAAACAGTGACATTTAAAGTGCGAGGGTTGCCATAATATGATTTGAAATTTTCCCGTTCGATATTTTTTAGTTCGAGTAATTATATGCCTGTTTTTTTTATGTATTTAATATTTTAGATTTACAAGTAATATTGAAAATAAAAGTAAATGGATAGTAGCTATAAGAAATAGTCGGAATGATCCAGAATGGCTGCCATCGAAAACCAGCGTGGTTTGTTCCGATCATTTTGATAATAATTCAACTAATCGTGGACTTCGCCGTGTGATCAAAAGCGGATATAAAATTTGAAAAACAAAAATGAGATTTTATCAAAACAGTAATTAAACACGTGACAGTATTTTTTATTTTATTTTAGTTAGTTTCTCAGCTTAATCTAGCAAATTTAAATACTACTGTACAAAATTTTATTTTTTAGATGTTATTTCCATTGTCCTACGTAATTGCTGAAAACTCAGTTTCACAAAGTTCTGGCTGTACGTTTGTTTTTATCAAAAGCTGCCATTACTCGTGTATTTTTTTTTGTAGGAGTTACCAGACTTGCCTCATGTAGCCATTGACGATAGGGCTGTATGTAAATGCACTTTGTACTTAATTGTTATTTTATTTTGCAATGTAAAAAGAAAAATGGTTTTGTTTCGGAATCGTTCCTAACAATTGAGGTACAATACCAAACTCAACAATATCTTACTCGTACAATATTATCCTACCCAAAATATTATTCCCCAAATTATAGGGAAAAACTTTAACAAATGACAACCCTTTTTACATACACATAGATAAAAAGGTGGCTTCACTTTTGATGTACGTAATGCTCCGTCTTTCTTATTTTATTGGTCTGAGTCTTCGACATTTAGTGCCCTCATAATGTATATTACAACTGCGGTTTGTCTTACCTAGCTTTTATAACTAGCAGTAGTACATACAACTGTTTTATGTTTAGCACGAATATGATATTTAACCGAAGTATTTCACGATAAAGACGAAGTTATTACTCCTGTTGTAACTGTAACAAGTTAAGAGGAAATAGGGTCGGTCTTTAATCCATACAAAAAGTCATATTTCGAGGTTCGGCTCTCATCTATTTCCTCCTCCAATATTGGACCAATTTGTTTTTTTTAATAAATTGAATAAGAAAGATATTATTGTGGCCCTATGTTTTTATTTCTTCATGAATAGTTGTCAAATTTGTACAATAGGCCTCTGATGACGGCGGTCTAAACAGGCAATTTTGAGCATTTTCTGAGGGTTCTAGTGCTTCTACAGATAATGTATCATCAAAACGGAAAACATAGGGGCATGGAACTAGTTGATATTTAATTTACTCTTTATTTTACTTAAAAATCATTGCTCTAAGGTCATAAACCAGTGAGAAAACAGGCGAGAGCGTGGGGAGGGGACCGACCCTATTTCCTCTTAAGCTGTTCCGACAGTTGTGTTAATGTTTTGTGATTATCATCTATTTGAAGACTTTTAGGGCAGAGCAAATATGACGATATTGATGTTAGTATAAAATGAAATGGAACAGATAAACGAACATTTGAAGTTGATTCTGATGACGAGGCGTTTATAAAATCATTCTTGAGCTATCAATGTTGTAGATGATTTTGACATAGCAAAACGGTTTTAAATGGTTTTTAAACTAATATTTGTTGATAAGAAAAAAAATGTAGTGTCTGTGTCAACTAGATCTTTTTGTACTAACTGGTACTTTACACATCAAGTTTATTTTGGGTTCACAAACGGTGAAATCTGTTGATTTATGTACGGGCACAAATCACATGTTGGTACATTTTGTTGAAAGTACTCGGTGTAGTGTCGGCACACCACTTGACGGAGTTGGTGTAACTGTTGCTTTGGCACCCGAACGTGCGTATGCGCACGCAACTTCAAATACTTACTGAATTCCACAACAAAGTATTGACAGTTGTTGAATATTTATAGTTACAGCTTTAACTATGCTAATGGTTGAATTATTTGTTAGATTTTAAACCATTTGTAACTAACTTCATCACATTTTGTAACTAACTTCATCACATTTTGTTACTAACTTTATCACATGTTGTTACTAACTTTATCACATGTTGTTACTAACTTAATGACATTTTGAAGTCTTCGTTCTTCCTTCATGAGTTCCCATTCACCAACTTAGGTCCGAATAACATTTTCAGTTTATGCACGATTTTAATATTTAGCTTCTAGCTCATTCCAGTCCTTTCCTACAACCCTTACAAAGCAGACCTCCAAACAAATGAAAAACACGTGATGATTGAGCTACTGTTCCATACACACAACACACTAAGAATACTCAGACAGCTCATAGTAACACATGGCATACAAACCACCTCAAAAGACACTCCCCATGTGGAGTCACCTCGACAATGATCCAATAATTAACACTCGACAATCGCGCAAATGTCGTGTGGGTGACGACGGCACACGGGGCCTGCCCGACTACGCGTCATTAAGGAGCATTCACGCCGTCCGACAATATTCTTCATTTGCGTACCGGCCGTCATTTGGCGCATTGTGACCGACGCGCGACACCCGCCCTCCGCTGCAGCGGTGCAGTGTGCCACCGCCTTAATTGTACCCTTGTCTCGTTGTTACCCGTTTTAGAGACGTGAATATGTAAACTAATCTTGAAATAAGATGTCTGCATTTACGTTTCTTGTTCTGTCGCCATCATTTTGATTGCTTGGTCTAAACGAAAATGGTTCAAAAGACCTTCAAATAACACGGTAAAGAAAACTACTAACTAATCACAAAAGTGCACTCAATATGAGCAGACTTTATACCTTTTGGAGTACAATTTGGAGCCACTTACACGATTGACGAGTATCACACATTATCCTGATTGGATGAGACGTCGCGGAGCGCCGTACGTTTTGGCAGACTGAGGGGGAGTGCTATACTATAGCCATTAGTCTCTCTGCTATAATACTGATGAAGAGACGTTTACATGAATATAGAAAATCTTGTGTTACGAATATTAAAGGATTAAGAAGGCTGTCTATAATAAAACCAAGTGTACCTAGTCGTTAATACAACTTTCACAAGAGGTCTATTTACATAACCACTCTAATTCAAGCAGCTGTCGATACAGTGTATAAAGTTATTATAAACACAATTATAATAGACAGGGAACCATAAAATTATAAACCACATTCAAACCATTACAATTAAATTAGTCAGGAATAAAGCCCATTATATTAAATTCCCGTGAATCTGAGTGTTCTCACCTCTATTAATTAAGAAATATAATATTGGTAACACACTCACCTGCCCCAGGTATCTGTAAAAGAAAAGTTCTAAGTTAATTATGAGCTTTAATGCGGTGAATTAGAGTGTAATTTATATTGTCTTCCGGATCGATTTAACGTAATAGAGCAACGGACAGGTTGTGTAACGGTGCATTTGTTTTCGTAATAAAAGCCTCGATATCTTTGAAGTGAGTCACCGATTACCACATTATATTCATCTAGACATAATGCCCATGATTAATAAGGCCCATTAAATTTAAACAAAGATTAATTTCAAAGCGGAGCAGTCTTGTAAGAGATTTCCTCGTACCACGAAAACTAGAGATGTTCAGAAGAGTTTTATTTATGAAAGATGGTGAATTTTTTATGTTAAATAGTACTCTTATAGTGCTTATGTTCGAAAAAGAAATCGCGAAAAAGAACAAGAAGTTTACTTTAAAATACAGCGTAAGTAAAAGAGGTTGTTGCAAAATTGAAGCAAAAGAAAAAAAATCATCGGGAGATTGGAAATAACAACAAAAACATACCTAAGAAAAAGATTTTCAACAGAACCACGGGGCCTAAACCGGCTACTCTAGCAATTCCTCTAAAAGCAGTACATTTCCTGCATCCCAGGTGTCATTGAAAAATTCCGCTAATTTGACATAAAAGCAATTCATAATTTGTGAACCATTTTACGAATCTCTATAGAAAACTGTCAAACAGATGAATTATTTCGGAATATGAATAACACGCAAATCATATTATGAATTTTCAGTTTGTGACATTTTACTATGATTTTTAAAATTTTCATAATTATTATGATTCTGCTAAAGTGACCGTTTTAAGTCCCCTGAACTTTTGATAAAAGCTTTAAGATACAAGCAGTAATTAACGAAAACTAGTTAGATTTTAACCTTTTCTCTTAACTCTATTACCTCATTTTCTTAGGCTGTATTTGTAATCCAAGTACCACCTTGTATTTGGTTACGTCTAAATCTTTAGTTTAACATCGACACAGTGGCGATGGCGGGAGTAGTGACAGTTATCATTTGCCACCTGTGACCACAGGTTGCCATGTCATTATTGAAACTCGAGGACTTCGAGTTTTTGTACAGAATGTATCAATATAAAACGCAGGAATTCAAAGAATCTCGATCGATATGAATTAGATCCTGGAAAGGAACAAAGCCACGATTTTTCAAAACAGACATAGTGACGAGGAGGAAGAAACCGAATATCGTACATAAAATATTAAGTTTTTCCAGAGTTTCGAATACATCAAAGTTTCATAATACGGGCTGGAGGTGCCCGTGTACTTTGTTAAGCGCCCGCCCACCTGCGCCCGCGCATCGGTTGATCGATCGGGCCGAACCGAACTAAACCGAATTAGCCCGATAATGCTCCATCCGTAAAATTATTGAATTAACCAGAAATCGAGACCGGCCTCTTTCTTGTAACCCGACACGGAATGCGTAATGAGTTTCCTGTCGGGATGAGTAAGATTATTTTTCGACTCGATTCACTTATTTAATATGAATTGACACCAAGCAACAAACACAATTCAGGCCTGTAAGGCTTTTTCAGTGTTATCTTAGCAGGATCCATGATGATGACATGCTTAAATTGGTATAAGATGAAATCGTGATATGTAGTTGATACTATCTTTAAATCGATCCTTTTTAGCATTAGAAATATGAGCATCTTCTTTATTAACTGGTCTATAGAATTTTTTTGGGAACCTGGCTTATAGACACTTTCATTCTTCTATCACATCATCCTTAGTTCCATCACTAACATTGCATTTACCATATTTTATTTCCCCAATCTTCGTCAAAAGTTCTAAAGCTAAGCTAATCGACTCAAGTCACCTGAAGGAATCGCATCACTAATTCCTGCCTCACTTTCGCAGTCGCTCGGCCCGTGAGAACAACAAATGAACTTAACGGATTGGGTTCAATAGTCAACGTCTAATTGACTTTAGTTGGCTTAATTGGTAAACTGATCGTTGTGACATTAGACGCTTTTAGTTCGAAAAATGAGAGAAAAATAACAAGGAAATATTGTATTTTAAGTAGGTACAAACATCAATCATATTTCAAAAA
This sequence comes from Lithophane leautieri, assembly GCA_949152455.1. Taxonomy (NCBI): domain Eukaryota; kingdom Metazoa; phylum Arthropoda; class Insecta; order Lepidoptera; family Noctuidae; genus Lithophane; species Lithophane leautieri. The sequence goes on along the minus strand of OX424462.1, from coordinate 6,503,878 downwards.
CTAGATGAGGTCGGCGTCTCTTATCTGACTACTCTGAGGGACTAGACAAGAGACAATCGTTTCGAAAGCGTTTCTTATATTAATGTCAACAACGACTTTGTATAAGATTGACATAAGCTTTTCGATAGCTTATGTTAGTCCTATACATTTTTGCCATTTCCATCATCGTGATCGCAGATAACGCAGAATATCCGAACGAAGAAAGGCCTAAAAAACCTCAGAGTTCACAGTCTCTTTTAAAGTCTAGACATAATCTTGGTCAGATCATGTGTATTAAGTACTTGAAGTTGAATAAAGTTTGTCAGCTCAAGTCAGTCTTGTTCTGTTGAATAACTTAATCAACGGAACTCCAATACTCGTGTTTCGAATCCATGTGGGCTGTAAGCACTAAAAGGATTCGGTCCAATGATTAATATTCACCAAAATGCATAAAGTACCTTGGCAGGCCGGTCGACAGGCCAGACTCAATCTATAGCAACGTTGTCGGGTACTGTCACTCGTTTGAGAACATCTGACATCGTCAAATAACTCACTCTGGCTTTATTTTACTTCTGTATGTAAATGCACCAATTAGCGGGTCTTACGTTGCTCGGTAGGTAATACTCATTATTCCAAGCTGGGATTTTTTCCTGCGAGCGTACCGCAGCCGCGGCCGCTGTAATTAACCATGAACGGGACGGGTCCTTCAGCGTTTGCTTATTAACGTCTAATCTTTGTTGGCGCCCGTCGATCTTAATTAATTCAATTAAAGTATTAAGGAGTAGGTGAAGGTTGCGGTCCTCTCACTGAAATTTAAAAACTTAACGTCGCGTCGTCGTAACGACTCACCGAGTATAGAAGGGGGAGGCGAATTAATCAAATAATACCGCGGAGGTGCGGGGCCGGCGCCCCCTGCCCCCGCGCGGCCCCTCTCCGACCGCGTGGCTCAGTCGCGACCGAAACGCCGCACGGGGAAGTGTCGTCGATCCCCACAAACATTTCTACTTTTTTCGAAGTTCTCTGTACAGTTTTGTTTTAAAGTTTCACAAGGAAGTTTTTATGTGACCAGCCTTTTATCCTGTCGAACTAAAAGGTTAAGAGACTGCGCTCGACGGTGTAGTTTCTTGAGTTCATACGTTTATTGTGTTTTTTTTGTTATTGTTAAGTTTTTTTGTTTGGTGCATCGTGCCGGTCCGGAGACCGGCGGGTCCCTTCGAGGCACCAAGCCTGGACGCGCGGCTTACAGACCCCAGAGGACAAAGCCTTTAGGTAACTATCGGGAAGAAGTTGGTGGTTGGCCTGTAACGATCGAACGTCTTTAGCGTCGAACTGCAATGCAGCATGTTTGTAAACAGACTGCATCATCTAATAAACTTTGACACGTTGGACACACTACAACAATAGCTCATCTGCTGGATGTAGAAACAGTTCGTGAGGTGGTGGGGCAGTCCGGCTCACTCCCGGCTTGCTAACTTCAAACTAAGCGGCCACGTGCTGCTCAACTAATTGCTTCAAACACAGAGTGATGTGCAATTATTGACATGTAAAGTAAACTAACCTGTAACTATTGGAAGTGAGAATCTTCAACAACAATTACTTCTGCGGAAACAATTTTAGTCTAAGAATGTGTCAGTCAGTGTACCCAAACTTGAAAGTTTTTCAAGACCGTTTTTTTAACATAAATAGATTAGCATTGCAATTAATTTCAAGGCGATTGAATTAGATAAATCGGGTAATGAACTTTGAATAAGGATATAATTTAAAAATATAATTAATGTTAGTGAAACGAAAAAAAATATCCGAATGAATGAAATAATTAAAACTTTTCTCACCAAAGAAGACAGCATTATAGATTACCCCGTACAACAGTATCTCCAAAATCATTAATTAATAAGCATCTCGTGAGCACAACACTAATTATTTTACCGTCAGGTGAAACTCAATTACTAAGAGATAATTAAACCATCAAGGATTTATTTACTTTGAACATCAATTTTCTTTAAAATAAACCTACTTTTAATTAAAGCTTTAACGAAAAACAAATAGAGAAGAGGAGAGGCGCACAACCCTTGCGTACGAGCGCCGTCACCGCGGCCCGGCCGGGGCCCCGGCCCCAACATTGTTATTGAGGACTTAGGCCTATTCGCTTATGAGTCGTGGGGACCGGCCAATCTACATTACGCCACGAACTAAACAAAACGCTATTGCCAGGCATTTGATGAGTATATTATATCACTGATGTTCAGGTTTCCAGTGAGGAATAGAAATGATGAGTTACGAAAATGTGTCTGCTAGACCCGGGAGCGCACAAATTATTTCATCAAATCATTCGTAATAAGACGGGTTAAAATTAATTTAAAACATGTCTAAGCAATATTATACGGACCACTTCATTTCATCGCCGGTTTAATTAAAAACGAGTGCCCGCTCCCCTCCCTCGTTTTCGGGTTGGAGTACCCCCTGCGCCCGCGTGGGCGTCTCGCTCCGCTTATATTTAGATAATTGTACAATCATCTAAATTAATGAGTCCTCTCGTCCGGCCGTGGCCTCTATTGTATTATGTTTATGCTGGCCACAGAACGGATACACGGTGACAATTTTAATTTAAAAATTCTAATTAATCCATTATTCATTTCGTGCTTGCCACTCGAGATCCTAAATAATTTCCGAGGATTTTAATTTTGAAGTTATAATAGATTTAACGTTTCATTAGATTAAAAATGGTTCTTAATGATAATAAAATTCTAAATTATTTAGACAGTTATAAATAATGTTACGCTTCTAACACCCGATATGGCGCATAATTGGTTCTCTATGCTACATGATTAAAATTTATTTGTTAGTAGCACGGAGAAGAGAAAAATCTCTGTGGGTGTTCATAACTCCCAGTTGACGACAGTGATAGAGCTCAATGCAATTAAAAGTTTCACTACGTGCGTGGACGAGGCGCCGCGCGAATCTACCTTAATTTATGCCAGCGATAAGCCCAAGTTATGAGAGCCAATTAATTACTTATTTTAACTAAGATTCTCATTTGGATATTAAAACAGATTAAGCAGCTGATTCTTTGATTGCCCCAAATCAAATTGTGTGACTACAAAAAGCCATCATCTATATAGACGAAGTAATTGAATGAATTTATGAAACAAAAGCGAAATTGATGTTTCGTGCATCGGTGGTTTGTAAACGACAAGCCCGCTGATGGACAAATGGAATTAGCGACGCATCCATCATCGAATGCCCTCGCAAAATTAAATGCATCAAGCAACCGAAGGCTGGAGTGCATGGAGTGGGCCGGACAGACACCCCGGAAGCTTCGGGCGATCAGCCTAATGAACCCTCACCACCCCGCACCCTGATTTATTAACGAATTAAACGCATTCTGCTGCACCCTCATGAAAACACCGTGTACCTACACAAATGGGGTTTGATTTAAGAAAAAGAAGCATCGCCTAGCATAATCATAAACTTTTATTGAATCCACCTTAAACTTCGCGAACGGAACCGTCCAAGATTGCAAAGAAAATTGGATGTTCTCTGAAATAATCTAAATTGTAGCTGTGTTTTTCTTTCAATCAAAACTTTGGAAATGCTAAAATCCCCAGAAGAGCTAATGTTAATTTTACTTAGTTTAACATTACTGAGCAGAACATAACCAGTTCTGCCTGGCTAACTCTCTACCTACACATTAGTTCCTTACATTTAAAGAGCAACTAAACAACTCGCTTACTATGCAAATAAAGCTTGCATATAGCATGCCAGAACTACGTTTCCCAAGTTCTATTTTCTTAAACAATAATGGAATATTTCGAATAAGTCTATATACCTATATAATTTGTGCAAAATATTCTGGAACCGCTATTTCGTCTGTGATACATTTCGAATGAATACTAATATATTTAATACTCTAGCCAGACGCTATTCCAAAATGCGGGGTGCGACAGGTGTACGTTCCCATGTTTCTCTTATAAAAGCCTTTTATTCAGAGGAGGATATTCCAACGCCACAAATGAGAGTTGATTGTTGAACTAAGAGGATTACTAAGTATCAATGACATCAATATTTAAAATAAGTTTTATTTCACTCGGAGCTCTAAATATTCTGAGTTTTAAATTCCTGTTGGAGTTATGGTCAAGCAATATGGAATTGGGTATTGAATAAATTGAGACGGCGTACTCGGAGTCATATTATTGTTGCATCCATTATTCAGAGAACAGGCCGGTAAGGGACGGCGCGCCTTCAGACCTTAAATTATTAAACACGCGTTACAGACACACCGCCCTAAACTCATTCTCGAATGTCTATGGCGAGTCCTGATGGTGGAATGATTGCCTCCTCGACAACTTCATGGGCTTCACAACTCTTTTTATCTTCGTTTATCAAACTCAGATCACTCGTATCAAAGCCAAGCTGTGTGGCAACATTTATCTTGAGTTATAGCTAGACCGCGAAGTAAATCTCAGACAAACTATTTAAGGCTTGAATTGGAATTCTCATTGAGGCAGTAGGCTCACAGTGGAACACCTGCTATGATATCGCGCATGCCCTCTCCCCAGTCCGTAAGTCCACATTGACTAAACCGGTTTCGATTACAGGTTATAGCTACCTACTTATCCGTTTGGCGGAAACGAACCTCTCACGTAGGTTGTTGTGCATATTCTTAATACAATGTACAATTAGATTTTTTTGTTTGTAAACTATTTCAAACGAGCACCTTGCCAAAGTTTTTCATCGTCTGATTCTTTTTTGCATGTCTATAATTTATTTTGACCATAACTCAGATCATTAGCATCTTCTGTTTATGTATCTAAGTATGGACTACTTATGTCATTATTAGAAAATTTTCAACTGATATTTACAGAACGATTACCAATATTACCCACGTTCCAGGAAGAAGCAATTCAACTCCCATAGAAAAATAAACAAAGTCAACCGAAGTTTATTTGTTCTGTAGGTAAGAGGGTCTCGGCCATGAAATAATGATGTTTGAAGAATTTAGGAACAAGCGTTTAACCTCTATCATAATAACGAGACTCGCATTCTTTGAATTAAAGAATTTTAATATAGCTCAGACAGTTGAGAAGAAAAACAGAATAGATATTAACTACACAGAGATTGTCAAGCTAAAAATATCTGACAATTTCTAATATCCTCAAGAATTTTTATTTAAGATTTCAACATATTTACTGAAGCTACAAAAAGCAATGAGGAAAACAGAAATAATTCTTCTGAAGAAGACATTCCTTTCAAACAATGCTGGCCTTATTCAATCAAAATAAGTGCACTTCTCGCTATCTTAATGGTAGTTTTCGATGTCGATGATTGAAAGCTTAAATTGAATTGTGAATGAGGGCAAGGGACAGCTGTTATTGTGCCTTCACCGAAGAGAGACGGATGATCTCCTTAATTTCTCTCTGCGTGCGGCCACTCGACTTGTGCCAGTCATCCCATTTGATTGTTGAGGATATTTCGTGTCGTAATTGGTACTAATTATTGTTTTGAGGGCACTCTGTTATATGGACGGTTGTAAAATTCATATGGTTTTAATAGCCATGGATTATGACTTATTGATTGTCGTGATAGTACAGTTTACTATGTGATTTTAATGGACTTTAAAATCCGGACGAACAAGATTTATCAGTAAAAAATCATTGAGATCTGATTTTTTTATTTACCAATTGCCGTTTGCTTATGACATATCAAGACATACAGTTACGACAAATGGCAAAACAGGTTCCGTACAGATCAAGAATTTTTATTACTTAGGTTACCCAAGAGTGTCTTGAAGCAGGAAAGTGGTAACATGATAAGGAAAGTCAGACACGTCAAATGAATTGCATCAATTTCTGGACTGGAGTGGTTCCCACTATAAAACGAATGCAAGTACAAAAGAATGGAAGTGAAAATTAATAGCTATCCTTAGCTAATAATGGCAATAAGCTTAGTAAAGACGGGGCCCATATTTCACCGGTTGCCATGGTAACTGGCGCGCCAAACACGAACAACGAGGAGATATAACGGCATTTACGTGTCGATCTGGTTCACATCTACGTATAACACAATAATAAGATTGTAATGAGTGTAGCCAAAGAGCTTTTGAAAAGGATCATTGATATATGTATCATATCGATTTATTTAAGCGAATAGTAAAATTGACCAATAATACAAATTTCGTTGTTGGCCATGCAAAGGTTTATTGACCAATTTAGGTTCATGAGGAAATACAAGATTATAAAGAGAAGAACCAAAGCCGAATAAGTCACTTCGATTTTCTGGCAATCAAATGCTGGCTTTGCATTTGACTTCAAAACAGGAGCAGCAGAAAGGTAAAGTTACGTTTCCAGTATTTACTATTAACTGAGAAAGTTCTCCTAACATTTAGCGTGAATCAAAATAATGGTTATTTAAAGATTACCCCACATTCCTACAAAGCAAATAGTTAAATAAAACCATCATGGAATATTTGCCAACCACTAACTGAATCTCCAAAGACAAACACACAACATTAAACAATAAGTTAAGCTACGATAGTAGCACATAATAGCATACTCATTGATATCAAAATCATAAGTCTAGTTTAGAACAATTTGTTGCTTCATTATCAGGGCGTCCGGAGCGCTAACAGCAACTAAGTAGATAACAATCAGCTGAAGGCTTGTTCGAGACACGAAATTAATTAAAACAAGTTTGTTCGCGGATCCTATGCAGGGCGAACAAAGCCATGCTGAGTCACTAGGTAATTACACCACGGCAGACGCCAGTGAGGCGCCTCAAATCTAACATTATCTTATGCCTCATTACTATAAGCCTTTGAAGAACACCAAAAAGACAACAATTATCTAGAAACTATAATTTTCGTAAGACGACAGATAAATGAATTAGCCCGTCATTTGCAAGTCACGTCAAATATTAATTGAAAATTGAATCACTCGAACACGACGGCCTCAAGGGGTTAAAAAATGTCCTTTCATTGCCTCTTTGAACTCGCCAATATTCTTTCTGAGGCTTTTCCTCTTTGATGGATATTGTGGTGATCGCGCCTTGTCATCGGGAATTTTAATTATATTCAGTGATTAATTATGTGTAACGAGCAAAGCCGGGGTGGGGTTCGTGATAGCTGATTGATGAGGAGCCAAGAAGTTCTCAGTTTTACGCGGAGCTCCTTTCCGCGGCATTGTCTTGTGTTTAATTGTTAATTTAAACGTTATATTTTGTTTCATTGTTCCCGCATAGTGGGCGATGTAATTTGATTTATTCGGTGCACTGAGTCATTGTTGTTATTAATTTTATAATGGTGAAGACAATGCTGGTATTTACATCGGGGCGTCGCGCGTTGAGCTGAATCATCATATAAACATAATTATTTTATGTATTTCATATCTACCTATGTCTAGTATTAAACCTCAACCTCATTAATGTGAATAGTTGGCATTTTACACCAGTTTCGTAACAACAATCTAGAATTTGTGTTAGCCGTTGTTTCTCTAATTTCATTTCCTATAAGTAGGTGAGCAGTCGACTCGTTGGATGAAGCGTGTTTACTGCAAGACATGGCTTATCTCCACCTTTTAACACAATGAGCCATCTGTTACTGTGGCGACGACTGACGATATCCGTGACCTCGTGATAGGAATACCTTGCTATTTTATCTGCTTTTCTTATTTAGTTATAGCTGCTAATTAACTACTTCTCACAGATAAATCATTATGCATGGACATCGTGAATACAAACCATGGGGTCGTTTAAAACAGAATGAATATGATTACAATGTAAAACATTTGTAAGGGAATTGTATTGTTGAAAATAATCTTTTGGAATATCTGTGAATTGCACTTCATTACCTACATTCTTCGAGATGTTTTCAAGACAAATAATGTTAAGATTAAAACGATAATTATTCAAAGTTTATAACGGTAAAAGGCTAATGAAGAATTTAATCCACAGCTGGATTATAAAAGAGTTATTACTGATAAGGAATTTTCCGAGTAAGAGGAAAACCAAACTGAGGTTGAACAAGCAAATTATAATGAGTGTTGACGGAGAATTCCACGATAATAGTAAATACTCGTCCATGTAATATCGATTGAATAGATCGGTCCACTCGGAATGTAAATAGATTATACTGAGTGCTCCCAGCGGCATATATTATTAAACAAGCGATTACCCTCTAAATTTAGATCTGCATAGATACCGAACGATCCGGGAATCGCCAGTACACGCTCCCTGCAAATCCGACAGTTTTGACAAATTATGCGCATTCATTTGCACTGCCATAAATTCCAACCAAATTGTCAACGAACACAACGATCCTAATACGTCTAACGAGACGCAGGAGTCACATTGGACGACCTTACACAAAAAAATAGTTATTTATGAAGAATGGTGTTACAGACGTTTTTCATAAGAGATTAATGGCTCGCGAGTAATTTGCACACAAACGTTTGTAATTAAAACACTGCTTACGTCATAATTCTCGGCTCGCTTCCCACGACGCGCCGTTTTCTGTAGTTTATCTAATCTGCTCAGGGCGGGTTATTTGCACTCTGATAAAACTGCGAATGGCCCTTAACGGATAGGCATTTTGCAGCACTGTTCCACTTCGACTTTACAATATTTGTGCGAGACATTCTTTACTTCTAGAAGTGTATCTGACGGCAATAAAATTGGACGTATTGCTTTTTTGAATGATCTGAATCTAAATGCAATATAAACATGTTTGGGGGGAGCGGTGCCGTCCCCGACTCCGGGGGGTGCCATCCAAATTGGCAACGGTTCACGAGGGTTCTTCCCATACGTTAAATACGCAATTTGGTGCTCTATACAATCAGTCAAATGAGCTCGCGTCGATGCAATCAATTACGCATCTTTTTTATTTGGGGTGGAAATCGACGAGTTCACTAGGTCACCATTCGTTGACGATATTGTAATTATTTTCCTATAGTTAATTGTTATGATTTTTATTAAAACGTCATCCTAAAATAATGACGTGCATTTTATTGTCTACGGGTGCTCTTAATGTGAGACAAGTCAGCATAAATATTTTGGAGCTTGCCTTTATTTGCCTGTGGGGCCAATTTGTATGTCCTAATAGACATCACCTAAAAAATGATCATCATGAATAAAAGTCCATTAATTAAGGGTTACGACCGAGCTACAAAAACTACAACCAACTCTCTCTTACAAACTATTTAACGAATGTGGACAAACGTTACAAAACCATGCGCAAAATTAGCATCATTAAACGCTTACATGTAGCGGTCCACATTTTTCAAATCGTCCACTAACATTCATTGTACTTTTTTATCATTTTTAACCACGTTATTATGTATAGCCTTACCTATTTATGTTAAAACCGATGTATTTACGGCTAAAATTACCCGCGACTTCGCGCCGTGAAATGCGTTTCCGTGCTAGCGTTATCAAGCACAATCTTCCATTGACTCTCAACTCCACTATTGTATGCGAAACTTCCACAGTATCGCTTTGATATCGTCAGAATTAAACCGTGTTAATGCTAGGGATCTGGGAGTAACTATCATGGAATCAACTTTAAAATACAAAGAGAGCTGTAAAAGGATCGACGAAGTTTGACAGGGACCTGTTACAGGTGGTATCGGTGATAGGTGGATCATCCGCCACACTATTCCCTTCTATTGAAACTCCTATAAACTACAATCTATGTTGGCGAATAACCAGAAAAGCAATGCAATGAAGCTCTGAGAGACGTTGGAGGAAATTCAGAGCAAATGACCATAGTTTCCACTACCCTCCACACAGGTGACAAAAACACCACACACGTAGACCCCTGAACACTCCCTTTCGAAGATCAGTTGCGTGGTTTTGATGACTACTGATTCCCAAGTAAACAATCCATAGTCTTAGGCCCTCCTTGGTCCTAGGTTTAAGTATTTATGCCTGTGAACGAAAGGAATTTCTTAGTATTAGAACAATTAGTTGAACAATACATATTGCAAAGAGTTTACTGGTTATCCGAATGCAAAGGAATTGAGTGAGTTACTGCTCTAAATTCAGGAGTATAAAGAGTTTGAAGGAAAAAATGGCTTTAAGAATAGAGAAAGAATTAATTGACGGGATAGGAAGTGAATACTAACGTCCTTGCTCACCTATATGAACTGCTGCTCGCCCAAATTGGGATAATAGCAGGAGAATGATAATATAATGAAAGAGGGACTACACACATAACTTCACGCCCCGAAGGGCTTGGCAGAGGTGTACCTATAGTATACCCACATTTTGCCAGCTCGCCAGTTTCCGCTTTGAATCCAGGCAGGCGCTTTACTTTGTGTGTGTATATAATTTCATCGCTCTCAAAACGGTATGTCATAGAAGGCATGTGACACCTAGCAAGCCCACAGCCCATACCCTTTCCAAGAGAGTGTCCTAGCAGTGGGAACATTATAGGCTGATTACGCTTATGCTATGCTACTGCCATCAGACTCCGGGCTGCTACTGAGAAATTCCTGATAGAAAAACCCAAATAGAGACTACTGCACTGAATAAACAGCACTTATTGAACAGTAAACGTATCCAAGTTGCAAATTCTCTTCAATAACAAGATCCAGTTCGTGATAATTTGTGTTAGAAGCCGCCATTTTCTATACAAATTAAATGTTCGTCGTCTAAAATCAAGCTTGTTGAAGTTGTTAAAGTATTCCGAGACGTGTGAAGTTTTAACGAGGTAGATCCAGAAACCGTCGCGATACTTAATAGTTTACTTATTATGGACTCCATACATGCTACAATGATTATTAAAATAACTACATACCTGTCACTTAAAAGGGCAAACAATAAAGACAAGGTTTTCTCCTTTTATCGTGATTCATTGCATACAACTGTGCTTTAAACAAAGAACTATATGTAACCATTTATAATATTGCTTATTATATAACCTCTTTGTGCATACAATTTTGAATTTTAATTGTAAATATTAAATTATGGTACGTAGTCAGCCTATAATTATTCCCACTGCTGGGACACAGGCCTCGACTCTCTGTAAGTGAGAGGGAGTGGGCCGTAATCCACCACCCAGGCCCAGTGCGGGTTGGTAGATGTCACATGTCTTTGAATTTTTGGTTCCAGGACATGCTGGTTTCCTCACAATGTTTTCCTTCACCGTTTTGAGAGCAGTGGTGATCAAGTAAATGTATGGTAGTTTTAATTTTAATTGTTGGATGCGCATACGCAGAAATAAAGTCGAAATAAAATGGAAGTCATTATTGTTGATACTACTACATGTTAAAATGAATACCTGTCATCACCTTAAATCTATAGTTACTATCTGCACACAATCAGCTAACTACCTGTGCGGCTGTTTTACTTTGTGATATTTTCCGGAAAAATACCGAATTGACGTACCAATACCTATCCGTCAAAATTAAATTGCAAAATTAATGATTTTGCAATTTCGTTACTTACCACTAGTTCTGGGCATATATGGGTTAAAGAAAACAGCAGCTCTTTAAAAATTCTGGATTATTTCCAGATTTCAATGAGAAATTCTGCCAAACAGCCGTATGTAGAAAGCTCATGAACAAAAATGGAAATTTAAAAAACGTATATCTACCATTTTTTGTAGGTAATCACCAATATTTAGGTACCCCAGTCAGCATTGTTCCATGGCATGACCTCTTGGTCCCTCTGACACCGCTCATCAGCGAACAATGGCGACCTGCGTACGCGCATTTGAACGCTTCGCTACCTGCTTATGAATTATTTAAACGCTTACCACCTCTGCGTGCACTCTGTTGACCCTAGCTTTGGATAAAAAAAAACCTCTTTTGACTCATTTTTATGTTAATGATACTTTGAAATTAATTCCCAAAAAATCTTAAGCCTGACTTGGGCTGTTATTCTGCAAAGAAGTTATGAATTTCGACACAAAACTGACAGACTTCATGCAAATGACTGAAATCTTGTTTTTAATCGAGATCGACGTTTATGATGCTCGAAGATTCAAGATATGGAATAATATTGAAAAATAAAAATCCTTAAATAAGGAGGTTCGGGCAAATCGGCCCAAACAAAGAAACTAACCTTATTTAAAACTGTTTACGTGTATGAAGTCTAAGCTGATGATATAGCATGCCAACAGTAAGAATATACATTTTGATTATTTAAAAACTCAGCATAAAGATTCACGTAGCAAACAATAAAACTCAATTGCAAAACGTTACAATCAGCAAATAAATTTTTCACTGAAATTGTGATATTCACTGTAATGGACTCCAAAAATTATACCTCTTTCAGATTTGTTTTAGCATAATCAGCTTATAATGTTCCCACTGCTGGGACACAGGCCTCCTTCGAGAGGAAGTAAGCTGTAATCTACCACATGGGCCCAGTGCGGGTTGGTAATGTCACATGTCTACAAATTTTTGGTTTTAGCACATGCCGGTTTACTTACAATGTTCTCTTTCACCGTTTTGAGAGCAGTGGTGATGAAATTATTTGCACAAAACAAAGTGCCTGTCTGGGTTCGAACCCAGGACATACAACTCGTGCGTCGGGGTCATTATCACCGTTATTTGTATTAATTAAGTACAAAATATCTGACATCTAAAACAAGCCGTCGATCATTACAACCAATGTGATGTTTATTATGTATCGTATATTCGTATCCAGAACAATCACAGTAATGGATCGAAACTAGATAAATCGAGAACACGCAAAGTGCATCAAATTAAATTACTCTGCCACATGAAATTCCAATACTCATATTGTATTGTGAAACATTTTATTACAGTTTTATAAGGAAACCTTCGAAAAGACAATAATGATCTCCTTAAAAGAAAAACCTAGTTTCTGAAAGTTTACATAAATAATGTTTGAGAAATAAAGTTGCTTAGTAACGTTCGATTCGAAGCGACATGCATTAACCTACGTGTTGTGATACTTATTCATTATTACAAGTACCGTTACAGTACTTAACGTCCAAATAAAAAATACCACGTGGAAGCCACTTTGACACAGCCGCAATTTTTCAACAGAAAAATATTTTTATGCGGCAATTTATAGCGTCCGTACGTAAATACACACTTATTTTTGAATAAACAAATTCTATGAATTATCATTTGAACAATAATAATAGTTTTCGGCGTCGCTATGTCTGTAGGGGAAACAGATGGGCCGGGGACCCCTGGTGGGTCTCGTTAACTGCACATACAGATAAATTTATTTTTATCTGCCAATTTACCCCAATCTCCTCTATTGTAGATACGCGATGACAGTTATCGCTTAGTGACAAAACGTTAATTCCAATGAGAAACTGAAGATTTTATCTCGATTATGATACATAAAAAAAACAATTTTGTAAGAAATACAAAACGTTGCCACCAGTAAATAGCATATTTAGCGTCTATTTGAATTAAAAGATTCTAAAAGAGTTTCGTTAATGTGAATTCTTTAGACAGTACTACAGCATTCAGTAAAAGCTTTCACGTTAAAAATTATCCTCGACCGTTCACCTCAATGGTCCAACGGATTCCTGCGTCGTCCAATAAAATGCTTTAAGTGTGAAATCTTGTTTTTGTTTTGTAATTTTTCACGATAAAAAGCCGGTCAAGTGTGAGCCATGACGTGTGATAAATGTACCGAAACATTCTAGGCGTACTGTTTACAAGTATAACAAATTGTTTAAATAAATATTTTTATTAAGTGTTTTAAAGAATGTTTATTGTGTAATACGCAGCTGACAATTTTACCTCAAGGAGACCTTGTTTCGCATGTTTTTTATTACCAGAATTATTAAGTGAGGGGTATTTTTTTAATATTTTATTGTTGAGCATTTATATTAAAAGGTTAATTTGTCTGTATGCAACAAGACACGTCCAATTAACCCTTTTTGCCAACCAGTGCCTTGAGAAAATAATAAATAGCACAAAATTCTTCACTTGCATACTACTATTTACACGGCCAACTCCGAATAGGGCCGTGTCACCGAAATTGAGACGGAGACAATTCCATAAGCGTTCCGTTTTCCCAATTTCATTAGGGTACACTAAAAATAATTCGTTGTTGCCGGCGGCGCGGCGCTCGTCCATGGGCCGTATCTCCGGGCCGCGCGGTAACAAAAGCGTTATCTTATCATTACCACCCCATCCCCGCCGATAAATTACCATAACTCTCATTTACATGCACCTACGTACCGACGAGCATTGTTTACGATCCGCAGATGACGGATTTTCTTCCGCTTTCGCTCTGCCTAATACTCGGATTCCGAAATTTCGTGTTATTGTGTTTCTCTGTTGCCTATACGTATATTTTTATACAGTTTTATGAATGTTTCTTGTAATATATCAGGTATACAACGAGAGTATAAATACTCAGGGATGTCTCCAATCGAATGCCATTCTCGCCTGATGAAATTAATGTCGTCAGCCGTTCTATTTAAGTAAATACATTATATATAAGGCGAAGACAGTAACTTTCAGACGAGATTTTCAGCGATGCCAAAGAATCTTCGTTATGCTAAAAGCTATTTTATTGTCTCTAATCATTTATTTTTTTATATCTCGACAAGAATTTTTGCTCCATTAATTTGTGGTTCTGAACGAGTTACATTCCTTTACAAGCGTACAGCTGCTTTGAGTTCATAATAATGCCTGTAATACAGCTTAATGTTTTAATGCGCACTCAAATTTGGGGAGCCCTGATAAAATAGGAAGCAAGTCTTACATTACTCACTTACAGAGTAGTTATCCGAAAGAGCTTTTAAATCATTCACAAAACACTAATGGACGTGGGGTAGGGGCGCGGGGACGAGGGAAGCCCGAGCAGATGTAGTCCCTGGCGAGCAATGAAATGGAGATATAACAATATAAAGGTGTGCGTTTGAATTGCCGTGAATTGCAATTCGACAGAGTAGTAGACACGACGCGGCAGAGAATCGCCAACAACTCCACGTTAGGGAAATCGAATGTCCGGCACTCCTGTTTTTATAACCCATGTAAGTCGGTATTTTTTTGCAGTAACAACTGGATTAACTTCATAAAATTTACTTTATCGGTTTCCTTGACACGTTTTCCAAGAAAATCCAGAGCCCTTTAATTACGTTACTCCAGTGTGCCCTTGTTCCACTTACAGAATGATTCCAGTTATTTACATTTAATCTGAATCACGCTAAAAATAATTGTTCTGTTACCTCATAGACTCATATATGCTATAAAGTATTTACGAGTTGGTGAGAAATTTAGGAAAAAAAATGTTCCCTTTCCGTATTGTGCAGGTACTGTTGGAATAATAAATGTCGAGGGGTCTGCGAGGGGAGACTGAGTGCCATTATTATCGGCGGCAATTTAATTAGATCCCCTGCGTTATTACCACTGATTCGTTTTATAATGCCCGTCTAATATCCATCCAGCGACCGCCACTGCACCACGCTTGTTTGTTCATTAATTTAATTTGACATTGCGGATTAATGTTAATGCAGAACTCTAAACAAGGCTTAAAGACAGAGATCTAATTATGACTTTTGTACAAATTCTACCTTCATGTTGATTTTGAAACCATCTTGTTATTTACGAAACTGTAAACATCACCAACAATATATTTCAGATCAAACTAAAATTCAGTTTAAAAACCATAAAATTACTTTCTGAGCGACGAAATTTTATCACCCGATGCAATCACCCGCGCCAATAGGCTTCCGGCTCATCGATATTCGTAACGAATCGTCGAAATTCAATAATTATCCCGAACACGACTTCATTCACCAAAAAACATCATAAAAAGGTGTGAATGAAAAGAGGAAAGCAGCGGTTGGTTTTTTGGGACGAGCGACCAGCCGACCAATCGCGGTCGCCGCTCGGCGGGTTGAGTTCACGTGGTGGTACCAAGTCGTGTAGTAGATAAGATTAAAAGTGGGTAAGCGGTAATCAGTGCGCGACCAAACTGGTTGAATGGAGTCCGATCGGCGTTCATTCATGAAGCTGGGATGCCATCACGCGAGTACTCCGCGCCCGCGTCTTCGTCGCCGACCACGACGCAAGTGGAACTTCGCACATATCACTTTACTCGAAATCTTTACGATCATACGCCTCAGTAATTAACAGTCACCACTTCATTAAACCGGTCACCTGGGCGCATTATCTTTTCTCAACAATCCAATTTATTCACGAGGAATTAAGAGCACAGCTTAAATTGAATAATCCCAATTAACACTGTCATCGTGCGTCTCGATATGTCAGCTGCTTGCGTGCCGGTTTCCTCATTACGTTCATATTGTGTATCTTACAGGTGTTCATAATTATGTTCAATCATTTAATTGGAACACATTTCAGTATGATGAATAACAGGAGACTGAAATTGCTGCAACTGTGCCATCCACTCATTCATAGCCTCTGAATATACAAAGTTGTTATGGAAGATATATAAACTTTATTTCATATTTCAGTTCTTTGATCTACGAGTATATAAACAGGTCGAATCAAAGTGTAGGAAATGTGTTAGTAGTATTTTTATTAGCGGTCTTAAATTTATAGTTTGTATAGCTGCGCCCACGCACGCTCTCCCAATAAAATGGTCACTGGTTCGCGGGACCACAGAGTGTAACAAATATAAAGACGTATTCTAAGACCAGTTAATGTTACGAATGTTCCGATTCTAGTTTGTTTATACAAATGTAACATTGATCATCTGGTTACGATTAATCTTTCACTAGCTGAGATAATAAAAAAATATGAACGTAAAGGAGATGTATGGAACTTTTATAGGTTAGAACAGAAAATGATTAATCAAATGATTACTTTAAGTGCATGATAACTTGAAAATATGATGTATTGTTTTGAGAGGATTAAAATCGAGGTTTTTCCAATTTTAAGTTATTAATGAGAAACATTAATAAAAGATGGCTTTGTTTATTGTTCGTCTACAAAAACAGCTTACCTACATTCGCATAAACAGGACTATTTGAATTAAGAAAAATATTGTAATTTTTGTGCGAAATACTACACTATTAAAACATTCGTAAAACTAATGTTTATTTATGTGAAAAATTTAAATACCCCACGTGCAGGCGTTCTTCTTTAATTGCAACCTTGATCTGTTATTAATTTTACGCTTATTTTTACCGCGCCCTGCGCTGAGTCATGCTCTTGCGCAGATCGTCATTAATTCACGCTCACAACGGTAAAAAGCAAGTTCTACAGTTTACCTGAGCTTGGATACTCCTAAACTATTGGATTTACTAACGAATGCTTTATTTTTGTTACAGGTAAGACGAGTTTTGGTATTGTAACCGGTATGGCAACACCCGTGAGTGAAGTGAAATTATGAAAGGGAGGATGGGATGATGTGCAGCTTCTTTGCACCTAAAGATTCACAAAAATTACGATATCTTGACGAAAAATGCTCAAAAAAAAACCCAAAAAGAAAAACTTTTCCAGATAGTTTGTTTTGTCTAGTGAGCCGTTCCAATTGTTACAACTTAATTTCTTAAAGTGAGCTTAATGTTATGACAAACATTCCCGTGTCCCGGTCCCGTGGCGGGCGGTGTTCGCGGCGGGGAGGCGCGCGGCGATGGGGGGAGGAGGGGGCGGCCGGAATGCGGTCTACCTGCGCGGGACCACCGCTAATCAATTTAGCTTTTATTATCGTACCAATAACGCTTCATTACAACTTCTAGATTTATGTTCACGTTGTTTGCTTTGCTCTCCAACGTTTTTGTGACCGGAACATGTATTGGCTGTGGCACGCTTACAGTATGAGACTACGAGTACTTTGGAAACTTGCCTAGGATATTTTTTATGGGCGACCAACGCTGGTAATGTTCTGTCGCGCTCGTTAAAGCGACAAGTAAAAGAGAAAATCATACGCATGGAAACGGCCCGGTCTGGTACAGACACGAGAGCTTTTATTCTAATACCAATGACACATGCGACAAATAAAATTGTACTATAGTGGCTGGTCGGTGACAGTCATACGAAAATTTAAATGTAGTCTGTTATGTTGGGTATAAAATTGTGTCACAACTCACAATAGGTAAGGACCACCTGGCAACCGCCTGTCAGTCGCAGTCAAACGTCCATCAATGTGAACTGGGGCCACCGCTTATTATCCCGTCTTGCTATATAATAAAACTTTTAATGTGCTCGTCAAAGCGGCGTTGAAGCGTAATACACGTAGGGAATGTGTTGCTTCAACGTTGCAGGATTCAGGTTTTAGATTTTTAGATGTCACACTTTTTGTGTCATTTGGACATCCTCATGGATTACAATCTTCTGGGGAATGAAAAACTCTGGCGTGGGTATCCAGTACATGAGGATCAACAGGAATCAACCGCTTGATCAAATTCACTGAAGATTTGGGAGACCTCAAATCTTTTGTGGGTATCAAATTTGGAATGTACTGAATATTTGTGCTGATTCCTCCAATATCCCTGCGATATACATCTTCTGCCTGTCCTGGTTCTATGCTCTGTTTTCTCTTCCATTGTCTCCTGTCCCCTTATCTTTCTCTCCCTCTTTATACATTTGACTCACTACAGCATCTGCATTTGCAGCATGTAAATACTTGATGCTGCATTCCTATCCAGGGTTAGTCGTCACACCCAGATTTAATTAGAAAATCGTTGGAGCCAATGCTAATATAGGATTGCCTTAGCAAACAGTGGTGTTTAAAGCTTACAGTCGCCTACGCATGCATGCATTAGCCACACAAGACCGTACAATTATGTTTACATTTCCGCATCATCAGACGGACAATGACTTCCGATTGAGAATTTGGTTTCTCAAAACAATTTACCATCACGACTGTAATCTCCTTAAGAGTATGCAGATGTGCATGGTACTGTAAAGTAGACAGCACGTCTGTGGTACTGGTAACACTATGGCATTGTGCTGGAGTTAGCGTAGCGTAGTAATAGAATGCGAGGCCACCTTATACGGGTTATGTACCATTGGAGGTTCCACAATCTGAGGATTCCCAGTTCTGAATTTATTTCCTCAAATCATGAATGCTTATAAAACAACAGTCCGATTGAGTAATTTAATTCAATGCTAGTGAGTCGTTTACTTAGGAAAAAAAAATTAACTGCTTCAGAGGATTTAATTTGATATTAGTTTCTCGGAGACCACGTCTCGCGGCAGACCGCCCGTCGCTCTAAAACCACTATCCAAGTCCGATGTCAGTCAATGTCACTCCTCTTTCATTCATAGATAACGAGAAACTAAATCGGTGCATTCGCTCAAAAAAAACGTGTTTTTTACAATTAGAACTAATTCCTTAAGTTTTTACTGCCTTGGGAAGATCAAGGATGTTTTTTTTATATTGTGATCTAAAAATTTTATGTTACAATTCTTTAATCGTTTCACAAAATCTGGCACTTTTTTAAATCCCCTGCAGTTTGTTCATTTTTTAAGGTTCCGTATTCTAAAAGGTGTCCGTCCGTCTGTCACAGGGTTGTATCTTATGAACCGTAATAGGTAGACACTTGAAATTTTCACAGAGTATGTACTACTATGGCCGGTATAAAAAATACAAATCTTAGCGTGCTGATAGCAATTTAAATATAGCTTCAATGCCTGAAATAAAAATTGTCTTTGACTCTCCTCTTATTATCATAAACTTAGTTTTAAACAAGACACGTGTAGCAATTATTATAAAAAGAACGTTGGAAGGACTGTCTAATTTTAATGAGATGAAAAACAAAAATATTTGTAACACAGACGGCATTGCCTCGGGCTCTTGATAATTAACCAGTAATGAACGAAACTCTCGATTAACATCGTTTTTGACCATTTGTTAAGTAACTACGGTTATTTTTTAAAGGTCATTAAATTAATATCAAAGGCTCTTAATATCCCTTGGCTTATAATGATGATGATGCTTTTTTTGATGCTCAACTTTTTGCAACGATAATAATTCTTATTGAAAAATGATGGGAGATAAGTCCCGACAGTCTTTTGTTATTTTTTGGGAATTATCTGTTTGGTACCCATGCACTTATAAATTCTTTACTTTTATAATCATTTCACAAGAAAGTATTACAAATCTGTAATATCACGCGATACAAATCAGTCAATGGCAGACTCCTCTTTATTGCGTGCATTTGAGACTCCTCACTGACATGCAAATTAACAATTGTTCCTATACAATAGTACATACAAT
The DNA here is from genome assembly GCA_949152455.1 of Lithophane leautieri. Classification (NCBI taxonomy): domain Eukaryota; kingdom Metazoa; phylum Arthropoda; class Insecta; order Lepidoptera; family Noctuidae; genus Lithophane; species Lithophane leautieri. Next base: position 6,483,775 of record OX424462.1, on the reverse strand, counting down.
AGTACGTGCAATACGTGCATACATACAATAATAATAGTAAGTACGTACAATACATATTTACCCAAACTGATTTTTTTCCAAAAATAATATTGACCACCAGTTCGGTTGTAAAATGACTGCGCGCTAACTATAGCCCCAACTAAAACCAATCACGTCAGTTTTGATTGTTTGTTTCCTCCATCCATTGCAGATTCTTTTTTGTTTATCCTTAACCATATTAGATTACCATCCAGTATTAATTTTAATAGTGATTTCTATTACTCCATTGCTGTCGTGACTGTCTGTGAACCCCGAATGACTCGGTTATAATGAGGCCGCGAAGGCCCGACTATTAACTACATCAATTGAGTCATTTGTTAAGCGGCCCCGCACAAAGAAGGCTTCATGTCAGCTAATTAGAGGTATTATTTGATTGAAATTAGCCACATTTATTATAATTGAACCTTTTACAATCCCAACGATAGCTCCGAGCAATCTCAAAGATTGATCAAAGAATATAATTAATCGTCCAATATTAACAACAAATAACATGTCTGCTTTGAAGGAGAAAGGGAATCAGAATAAATACCATCCTGTTATAGAATTTAATGTTGCGGTTGACATCGCATGCGCAGCTAACGGTAGACGTCAGTTAACCGCTTAACTTAACAGTTATAGCACAAAAAGTATGCACAAACAAGAAACAAAATGTTTTACGTCTTGGTACACTCATCATGAATGGTGTTTAGTTAACAAATAGTTTTGATCTACAAAAAAATTAGAAAATGACGGAAAACATGGCAAAAATTTGCTAGTTGTTTTGCGCTCATGAAAAAAGTAAGTCCGTGAGCGCAATGCTCACGTTCTGTATTGCATTTTCAGAGTACCATCTGACAAGCACTGATTTATAAATGAATCACTAAAAACTGCTATTCCAAACGGCAACCGACAAGTTGTACAATTTCACTGAAGCAATTGTAATAAATTACTGCACAAAAACTGACTCAATTAGCTACATGGTTTACGAACACCATCAACCGATCAAATCAGAGCTTTCTTCAGTCAAACGACTCAGGAAATCATGCGGCTGTTCCACTAGAGCATGTCATTTCTCTCGCGGTACAAGAAAGTAAATAAATCAATTAAATGTCAAGATTCTCTATTAAAGAAAATTTTATGATATGTATCTAATAGAAAGATAGAAAGTAGTTTACGCTTGTGTGCAGTAAACGCGATAAATTAACATGGAATCGTGGTTATCTCGGTGCGTCTGCGCCGCATCGCGCTCTGCCTAGGGTTACCATTTCGAAAGAAAAGTCCAAAAAACGGATATTTGTTAAAAATCGCCATTTTAATTTGTATGTACTCTATTTTTCAGTAGGTACTCATTCAATATTTTTTTATTTTCTAATAAAAATCCCCTTAAGCTGAAAAGTCCGGACAAATAGCAACGCCGGACAAAGCTTAGACGGGGGCCAAAAAGCCGGACATGTCCGGAAAATTCCGGACGGATGGTAACCCTAGCTGCGCCGGCGCATGTTCGATACGCTATGAGCTATAAAATGGTGTGAAAGTGACCGAATAACGACATTATCTATCCGGTGTGAGATAGAATAATAAAATTATTCGTGAACCTCCATGTCTTATGGTGGGCTTACCTGCTGCACTCTTGAATGTACTTTACAAAGAAGGTATATTTTTTAACCGACTTCTTCAAAAAGGAGGAGGTTCTCAATTCGTATATATGTTTTTTTTTTGTGTTTTTTTTACGCGATTACTCCGTCAATTATGAAGCGATTTTGATGATTATTTTTTTGTTTGGTGGGGCATGCTTCCGAGGTGGTCCCATATAAATTTTATTAACTTGGCTTATGTAGTTTTTGAGTTAGCTTCAATAATTATGTATTTTTCCCACTTAGTCTATGTAGATGATATTTATTTGACTCCGACACTGTTATTTACATAGCAGGTAGTGGTATTCGAATTTGTGTGGTACCACAACTAAAAAGTTTAAAACAAAAAAAAAACAACCGACTTCCAAAAAAGCACTAAAAACGTGAAAAATAACTTTAATTTCGGAAGTCGGTTGCAAAAACTAAAATTGAAAAACAAAGACACCGACTTCCAAATTTAAAGTTATTTTTCACGTTTTTTAGTGTTTTTTTTTAAAGTCGGTTGTTAAATATTGTTACAGTATGCAAAAAAAGCTACTCGGACATCCCAGATTGAATCAAGTAGGTATGTTAACATGCATTTAAGTGATTTTAATAGAACATTGACAACACGAGAGGTCTCAGCTAGGGGATCGTTAAATAGGGATTGGAGATGGTTGACGTTTATGACGCGCAAGGAATGTTAAGCAACTAGAACAGATATTACTCTAACTGGAGAAATAAATAATACCTTATCGATTGAATTTTTTACTGAAAGTTTACAGAAAGGAGTCCTTTCTAAGTTAAAGGCAACTCAGTGATGTCTCAGCAGCAGGGCTTGATATTTTTGGGAACCATTGGCCTTGGTTTGATACCGATACCAAAGTTAGTACATGTACCTACATGTACTACGTCTGGTACCGATTATGCTATTGGATGCTTTTGGTATTTAGGTACCAAACAAATATTTCCGTAAGTTAGAGCGAGAAAACAGATATAGTATTAGTAAGTATTTTATAGGATAGTTAATAAATAGGCATTAGAAAAAAAAACACGGTTGCTAACCATACGAGTTTCCTCGTACAAATATGAGATTTGTGGTACGAGCCGGGTATTATACCTGAACTTGGTATCGGATACCGGTACTTGTTAGGTGGAGTACCGGAAACCCAGGTATCGAAATGGCAAGTACCGGTACAGAACCTGTATTTTTGGTAAAGGTTTCAAGCCCTGCTCAGGAGCCACCAGTGTCGAGAGCCGAGTCTAAAGGATTCTTGTATGTGCGCCATTATGTATAATAAAAAATAATTATTGGTAACAGCATTTGTCATAGATGAAGGGGCTTTTGGTAAGATGCATTAAGTGACCCAGACGAAAGACCAAAACGTTAGGTTCAAATTACATTGCCGCGGAACAGAATAGAAGTGATTTTTTTTGTTCAAAGCATATTGAACTTTATATCAGTAGTGCAACACGAGCCAATTATCAGGTCGTCGCGCGTCTTCTGGAGAATTCTCGGGAATTCCCGCAGTAACAAGCTCGTATCTAGTTTGAACGTTCGATAATTGACATAAAGTTAATTTTGCTATGTACAATATCGTTCAAAAACTCGCTTCCACTCCGTTCCGTGGCAATGTAAATTGAGCCTTACAAGAAGAAGGACAAGTGATGCAAATGCATTGCAATGAATTTGTAGTTCCTATTTAATTACCAACTGTTTACTCTAAGTTTCATAATTTTTTATATACTTATTCATAGGTACAGTGTCAACGTTGTTATTATTCATCACATTAATTGCCATTTTTACCTACAACGAAATTAGTTTTAATGAAGGATGCGAGAAAAACGACTAACCCTAATTTGAAATCAAATGTCTTAGTAAAATAAATAATGAAGCCATTATAATACTATTTTACCTGCCTGTAAAATGAAAGGTTGAAATGAAAAATTTACGATGTAATGTAATTAAAATAGTAATATTAACAAATCATTATTAATAGTCGAGTCTCAAGGATGACTATTTAGAATAGTTACAATAAAAATGTTGTGTTCATATTTGTTTTTATGTGAAACTAACAGCGATGTCCTCTAGCTAATTGTTCGTTTACGATCGCAGCCTTAGTAATTGTGAAATTGCAGATGGTATTTATCTTGATATTTTTACTGCACTTGGTATTTGAAAGTAGAAAATGCTATAATAAAACCACCGTTGGGACTGAATACTTTTATAGCTCTTTGTGTTAATAACTTAACAATGAAAATATTAAATAAAGACAGAATAACGAGTAAAAAATATATTTTTTATGTCCATTATGTTGCCCAGTTCTGACCACAATACATGTTGAAGATTATTATTCATTTTAAATACCTTTATAATTTTGTTCATGTATGTGAACAAAATTATAAAGGTATTTATCATGTACCTCAATATTGCCTTCGTCAAAAACTTGCAGGTAAGTATTTAAGTCAAAACATAAGTTTTTGAAACATTCAATAAATTATTGGAAATAAAATCCACAAATAGACCGGGAGTAACAGACAGCCAGAAATAGAAGTTCTTATTTTAAATCCCGACATTTTACGGTTTTGCCATCTCCGGTGGTCGAAATACCGATCCGTATTAGGGAAAAAGAATCAAAAGAAATACCGGAGATGTGGGACAAATAAATTGAAATGGACTTTATATGAATCTTAGCCTCAACTTCTTGAGTAGTAAATCTAGAAGAAAAAAAAATAGTTTTGTTTTTAAGAATAAGTTAATTATATAATTAATAAATTAAAAGAAATATCAACTGTTATTGAAGACATTTTTGACCAATGATGGACAGATGAAGAATTGAATCGACACAAAATACCTGAACAAAAACATATTCCTCCTGTAGATAATTATTATGTAAATAAACACAAATATAACAGTAAAAAACATTAATAACAGATTTAGATTTTTACGTATTGTTTGGATAACTAATTTAAAAAACAACGGCTAATTAATTTTGTAATTAAAAGAAATGTTTTCAGCACTGGTTAGAATTAATTAAGTCTATTTGCTTGTGTACGTTGTAGTTAATTCATTTTCGATGAAAAAAATAAGTTAACATTTTGATTGTTTGGCACGTTCAATATAATCTAGATAGGTATTATGTAGCACATATAGTACATTACTGTCGCGGCCTGCAATAAGGGAATAGATGGACGATCGTGAAAATGAGGGCCGAGGCGAAGCCGAGGCACTCATACGTGAGTCCATCAATTTCTAATTGCGGCCAAGGCTTGTATAGTACTTTTCTCAAACAACGCGCGGAAATTCAAACTGAGTAAATTAAATAGAAATTCCAGAATCAATGACGAATAACTATCATTTTTCATGCGCCAATATGTTAATTTGTTTCTTCTTTGTTCTATTTGCAAACCAATTCGAAATTTAAATAAAATCTTTGATAAGTTACCTCCTTGGTTGCCGTGTGTTGAAGTAAAAAGTTCGTTCCATTTTTAAATAACATGACAGATATGAGTTTTCATAGTAATTTATTTGGCCGCTAAACACGCCAGATATGGATTTTCATAGTAACTTTGCTGGCCGCATCGTCACTTGTTTTTTACCAGTACAGCAATTTTGATTTATCTCGAAGAAGGTTCTCAAAATAATGCTCGAATTTCCAAGCATGTTTGAGAAAAGAGTTTGAGTTACATGAATGGAATTAAATAATAATACATACAGGGTCAAATAATTAAGAGGAGTTCGTGGCTAAGTAATAACAGCCGCACGGGTCGATCCATCAGGTTAAGCTACGCTTGCCGGGGCTGTTCTAAGGATGGGTGATTTTTACAAACCGAGACTCCTCCGTGCCTCGGAAAGCACGTAAAGCCGTTGGTCCCGTCTGTCATTCGTGGATCTTTGAAAGTGGTAACGGGTCGTCAGAAGCCCGAAAATCTGACAACCAGTCTTACCAAGGGGTATCGTATTGCCCAGTAACTGGATTGTGGAGGTCAGATAAGCAGTCGCTCCATGTACAATACTGATATTCAGCTGCATCCGGTTAGACTGGAAGCCAACCCCAAGATTATTGGGAAAAGGCTAGGAAGATTGACAGGGTCAAATTAAATTAACTAGCGAAATGCCGTACATGTGATGGGTATCAATATCTAATGCATAAACGAAAGGACATTTATCATCCTCAGCAAATCGTACAAGACGAAGGGATAGGTGAAAGTTCTCCTACGGTACCTAACTACTTGAAATTGTCAATATATCATTCCAATCTGTCATTCCACTAGAACAGACTGTAGATATTGAATGAGAAGGTAGATATTGCAATAATTTTTCCTTTTTTAGGTAGCCTTTTCAAGTGGAGTCTCGTGTGGTCGCCACTTGAAATATCAATATCGTCAAAAACTCGCTGATGAAACATTTGTTAAACATTAGTTTTAACAAATTGATGACTATTCTGACGCCAAGGCAAAATGTCTGCGACTGTTCCTACTTATGTTTGCAAAATCCAGCCATTATTCAGCTATTTTTGTTTAAACATTCATACAGCTGTTTATCAAGACGAAATCCCCGACATGATGACGTAATTTTGAAACAAAAATAATAAAAAATAATCAAAGATGGCGTCGCTGCATAGGTCTCTGACCTCTAAAAGGTAAATAAAAACAAAAATAATAATATTGATGACAATAACTATGTACCTGATGACATAAAGTTCATTCACTGATGGAAACAATGGATGCGTTGTGAGGTATTATCACAGTACGACCATCAGGTAATAATGAGCTGTGGAACGGTAGACGTAAATACTAAAGAATTTAACGATCTACGTCATACTATCGTGTATTTTTAATATTCGACTTATAAACATTTTGGGTCGAGTGCCAATTGAGATTTTAACTTGCACCTAATTAAAGATAAGATTAAATTAGATTTACGTTTGCGTGCACTTAAAAATCCTGTTGGAGTCCTGGCGTTAGCAAACCGTGACTGTACTAATTAAATAATAATTCTCCTTATCACGTGTAGTAGTAACTTTATCGTTTTCCAAACCCAAAGATATTATCGACTGAAATGATGCATGAGGAATATATAAAAGAATGCTTAATAGCGAATTTTAATTTGCAAAATGTAGCAAATATTTCCATCACACTGTTTCACAACGTTGATTACGTTACATTTATATGCCCATCTTATTCATACAATAAATAATACATAGTTATATTTAGGATCTTGGTTAGAAACCATCTTTGTCATGTATCAAAGCAAATGCAAGGCAGCAATCATTCTCGTTGGGCTAGCAACAAGTTCCAAGTGTCCGGACACTTCAGACCCGCCCGCGGCTGACATTTGTGGCAAAACGTTCTAAAATTACACACTGCTCACTTCTATCACGAATACTTAATATATTTGTTGGACGAGGCACAATTATGGTCAGTCCGGCGTGACGGACCGCTTCGTTTGACACGGAGGTCTGAACTAGGCTACGCTTTTGGATGAGGCACATTGTGTGAATTTCGTTACTTCTAAGTTGTAATTTGAAGGAAGAAATTGAAATGATAAATGGGAGAGAAAGTGAGTTTTTCAGGAAAAAATATGTGAATTATGATGTTTGGTTACGATTTGCAGTGCTATTATGAGAAGGAATGCCACAGGGGAGCGCAATGAGACCCTTAATTATTAAAGGATATTAACTGATTGTAAATGCTCAAAAAGATTATGTGTATTACAAAATACAAATGAAAGCAGTATGTACTTAACACCTGTTAGGCAAATAGGTAGTATAGGTACCTATGATATTATCAATTTCTGGTAAGTTTGTACTAAAAATTAGAAGGACATCAGAACAATGTTATCCAATTAAGCGTGATTGTCGGCACCTTTGTTTTGTGAACTAACTCTTTATCAATTTAATTAATAATGTTGTTTAACAGATCCTATATCAAAATTTTAAGTAATCTACGATCAGCTAATTATATTATCGCACATAGATCATTCTTTTCACTGCTTATCTGCGCGTAATTTGTAAACGGTAGCTTTGTTCATTGCAGATTTAATATCTGATAAGTGATCGTAATCAATATTACAAAGCATTGAAATGAGACTTTACTCGTTTAATTTTCTTTTACATAAAAATATTGAATTTAGGTTAATTATCTTGAATTGATATCTGTGTTTGATTAACATTAGGGAACAGGTAAAATTGATAATTCTAGTTGTTTACCAAATTATCATCATTAATTTCTAATTATTTCCTTGTAATTCCTACTTTTCTATTAGGTACTCATTAGGTGTTGTCAATGCCTTCTCTATTATTCATAGCTCGCGGGCGTCCTCGGTCGGCCGCCTCTAATTACGGGCGAGAGCGCTCGATCTGTCGGAGACAATGTCTACACTTGTACGGTCATTATTACGTGTTTTTCGTCACGACACCTGCTTGGCGGCAATGACAAATCCTTAGCCATTAGTGTACTACAAAACGTTCCTATTAGCATTTTCAACGCGCGTGCGCCTACCAGTTCATTCATTTATTTTTCGCTAGTAATTTTATTATTAGGAGTTAATTCTTCAAGAATAGACCCTACGAAATTAATGATATGTGAATACATTTTAGGAAAAGTTATACAGTCTGAATTAACATGTAGGAATATTTTCTGGTGAGCAGGTCATTAATTAATGCAGCGACTATAATATATGAGTTAACTTGTAACTACATTAAAAATTACCATTAGAAGAATATTCATGAACTAGTTGGACATACATATGAAGTAAATTAAATTGAAGTATAGTGTAGTAAAAATATATGTTATTTAATAAAGTGTTTTTCTTCGTCGTATAAGTTAGTTGCTGCTAATTATTATACGCTGGTAACAAAGCAAGGACGGACTGTTTCCAAATACGTCTATTTATGCAAAACCCTGACACGGCTCTGAGTGACAAGGTAAATGATAATAATTACTTAAAACTATATTATGTACACACGGCTACACATCAAGCTATACATTTCCAGTTTATGCTGATCTCGCATTGTATAGGATTTCCGTACAATGCGAGGTCAGCTTATACTGGAAATGGATAGCTTGATGTGTAGCCGTGCTTACTTGACAAAACTACATACAAAATAGTCTAAATAACAGCACATTTTACAAGGCCATCGTTTTTTTTCCAAATTAAGCTGATACATTATTAACTTAGTAGATAAAATCATTAAATAGTATGCCAAGGCTAGGTACCTACTTGTTTAAGTTTTTTTGAGCTAGTATATTTGAGCTCATTAGGATAAATATTTGAATGTATGTAGATTAGAGGATAATATTAGTGAATTATTAAAAGGTATCCTTAAATTAGGATTATGTTCATCATTAACGGTGACTTCTGAACGTTGTCCCTTTTCTGAAAAGGATTGGTTTATGATGTATGAAGTTTTTGTTCATCGTCTAATGACCGATTCCTATAATTTATTACGAACCGTTATTGGTTATTAATTAAGACTCTTGTTTCTTTACCAATAATTAAGCAAAGGCTTCATAGCTTCGCAGACCGTAGACCCTCCCTTAAAGAAGTAGCACTGCATTACAGGTACCTAAAATTAGCTTACAAATCTATTTACACGCACAGTTTGGCAATAAAAATGTTACCACTGCATGGTAAGAAAAACTATTCGTTGTGTTTATAGGAACCGAGCATAAGTCGGACAGATTAAACTGTGTGCCTCCTGTCCATAACTATGTATTTAAAAGCAGTATTTTATTTGATACCCACATAATATCCATCATTTAGAATATAGCACACAATTTTGTTGGATCTGATACCGTCGTGCGCCGATTACGTCGTTACCACTCATGATTTCTATAAAATTATCTATGTGCTACGTGATTCTTTAGTAATTACCTACCTATCATGAAATAACCATTTTAAAATACACAGATGTATGGAGATACATCGATCAAACGGTTCTTGTGGCCGTTTTGAGGTCACGCCGGATGAATAATGCGCTGGGCACATTAACGGTCATTATATGCAAATAATATTACACACATTAGTCTCATGTAGGTACTGTATACCCGTTTACTATAAGTGGGCTGATACATTCATATTACTACCATCATTTTTTCAACAGCATGAGTTGCTAGTTTATTCTTCAATAATCGAAATCGAATATATTCGGAACATCGATCGGCGAATAAATCGGTAATCGTACACAACGCCGAAAGTCACTCACCTAATGAAGCATGACAATTAACTCCTGAAAAACTTGAATTCGCATCCGATTGGATAAAATTAATCAATGGCAGACCAGTGCCGTCAATGGAATGGATATTTTATGTTCCCGTGGGCGAAGAGTGGGCTCCAATTTGTCCGCAGTTTTTTAATTAGTATGGATGTGAGAGAAAACGAATTGGATTTATGCTTGCGACCGACGTGCACTGTGCTGTGATTATTTGCGTGGTGCAATATAAAAAGCAGAAAAAAGGCTAATATTTTATAGCTTCGTTAAAACGCGGCTCATTAGCGTAGAATTAATATTACTGGCGTAGTTATGTTTGTCATTAGTTCTGCTGGGAATTAAAATTAATTGGCATTTTTGAATGGGCCTCTAATTTGTGTTTTTAATTTGGCCACATCATTAGCTGGATTATTTTGCTTTATACGACTCATACGTGATGTCTGTGTGCGATAGATGAAGACGTTACGTTACTTGTTGGGATCCCGTGTGCATCAGGCCTGCGGGTCGCGGGGGGGGTGCGGCGGGTCGGACTGGGGTGCCGCTGCACCGTCTTCCGCCCCGCTCCCGGCTCTAATTAGGCTCACATTCTCATTCCGTTTTCGCGTTTAATTTCGCCGGCGGTTTCCGCCTTAATTACATTATTCGCGGCGTGCGGGCGCCCGGCTGTTCTTGGGGAACCCTGCAGTTTAAAACAAGTGACCGATACGTTTCCTTACATAATGCTTTTTTACTAGATAATAATTTTAATTTTAATGCCGCTTAGTTCCTACTGCTGCTGAATTGCTGTTATTTTTTCTGCCAGGAAATAGTTTTGTTCTATCGTGTCACAAAGATAAGTATGATTAATAACTCTATGGTTTTCACGTCAAATCGTATGTCATTGTAAATACAAAAAAAAAATTGGGAATTCCACCGACATTTTGTGTCGAATCATCACGTTTATTGCAGCTGACAAATATTTTAGAAGTAGACGATGGAAAGCGCAGAAATAAACATTCACTAACAAGATGACTTACACTTTCGTTTGGAACCTGCAGCTCATCGCGGTAATTGAAAAAAAATCACTTAACAGGTAAATAGAGGGGCTGCGAGGAGGCTCATCGTAGCCTGCTTTGTTGTCGGGCGGTTGCTAATAAGATTTTTAAACGGCAACAAAGTATCCAATCAATGGGGCTTGAATAATGAAAACGGCACCTGCCAAGTTCTCAGCCACCCCCGCCAGCCTAAACACGCACCTCGTCTCACAATAAAACATATTTTAAACCTTAATTCTAATGACAATAAGATACGTTTCAGTATCACCTAAATACATTGAAATTCGAATAGACATAAGTTTGAGTAATTATGCACAATTGTTTCGTGTCCCAAAAACGAGCATTTGCTTTATTATTTATGAACATGTTTTTAGGCAGAGTTCAGGAAAAAAAAAAGATCCACGATTTAAAAATGTCACATTTTCTGTACAATCGCATTCAATAGTGTACAAAATTAATTTATTTATGTGTTAGTTCTAACTCTATTTCCTCATTATTAGCTAGAGGCTAAACAACTACGATTAATATGTATTCTGAATATTTCAAAACCAATATATGCAATTAGCAGTTACAAATTCTACACAAGTATAAAACAATGAATATTTACGACGTATAAATAAAATACTCGACGACTATCTATTACTACTTATCCAACTATTCCTAAGTAGGTATATAAATTATAAACAAGATTTATGGTCACTTCCAGCAATTATACTCATGCTTAGTCCTCGATAATTATCCTGATTTACTATGTAGTCCCACTATATTCCATTGTGTACACGCGAATATTCAGAGAATAAATCCTGCAAAAAAAACTTTTACGCTGGCAACTATAACCAGCTAATGTCATTCACTATTTTCGCGTCGTGTAGCGCACGTTACTTTAAGAAAATTATTTAATTTTCTCATAAAAACTTATTACTTTTGATTATTATCAACAACAAATAATGCCAGTCAACAAAATGTGGACAAAAATTGGAAAGAAACCGCTTAGGCGAGTTCGAGGGCGACTTCGGCTAAAGTCGTCGTCGGCGTCCTTTTTTGAAGTCAATAATACAGGTCGATCAACAAAAGACGATTATTGTTGTAATTATTTGTAATCGAAGAAGAAAACAGGTATGTATGTGTGGAAAAAATTTCAGGGATTACGATTGATCGATTTGGATTGCAAAGCAGCAGAGGCTTATAATAATTATCCGCCATAATGCCAGTGCTCGGTCCATCCGTTCTTGTAAATTGTAACATGAAGTTCGTGTTACAACACAGTATAGTGCTCTGTGCAACATGCAACAGGACCTCGGGACTTGATCTCGAACCTCAAGTTGAGGAAAAAAGCACAAATATAATGTATACCTAGAAGTTCTATGGTATGCACTGCCTATCCACGACATAATGTTGTCTCTCGTGAAAAATTATTATTACAATAAGGCAGGAGCTCGAGCCTAGATCTCGAAACCTCAAGTTGAGGACAAAAGCACAAAATATAAATGTATATCTAGAAGTTCTATGATATGCACTCAATATTGTTCTCTCGTGAGAAGTTATTATTATTACAATATTGATAAAGCATCAGTTCTGTACACTTAGCATCATCAGACTTAGTTAGTCTATTGTGTGCATTGTAAATCATATCCAAGAACTAAAGGATAGTTCTATGAAATTGTATGAAGCAATGATAATGGCCTTGGGAAACCCGTCCAGCTCCAAGAAAACCTAAATGTTTTTACTTTCATAAAAATCATCTAAGGTGACTAAGATTTAATAATGGTCAAGAAAGAAGATTTACTTACATAATGTAAAATGCATTTAATACTAGTAAACAGAATTTACTATGGCCGGATGCTTCAAAATTGAACATGAAATTTAGACAGCTAAGTGATCCAATTAAGGAAAACAACCAGAAGTTGGAAGACCACCACAGTAACTTGGAATTGCATTACCGCAGTGTAAACAGTATCTATAATTTGATAAAAAACAATCAGAACACAACGAATATTAAAATTCTCACTGATGTTTCCACAATTATTAAGCAACTTACTTTAATGATACCAGTTAAACTAGATAAAAATCATGATTAAAACAACAGCCACATCTAAACGGGACAGTTTCCTGTTTGGTGAAAAGTTTATTATTGAACATGTCAAGTCTGGGTGATTAACAAGGCAGCTACAACTACATTGTTAAGTAAATGTAAGGGAATCTCCAATGCCCCCTTCACACTTGAGTCAAGCTGGGGGGGGGCAAGTACCAACCTAGGATCATGGGAAGCACCAACAGCAGAGGATTTCATCAGTCAAGACATACTGACAAACCTGTATGTCAATTATAGAGGTAACGACAAATGCATGTCGCCTTAAATATTTTTTACTCTTGTTGGCCATGATCTTTTTCACACTAGATAAAGTTATCTGGTCATGTTTGAAGGGATATAGAATTCCATTTAAGGACATTCCTACACAACATAACACCTATAAATTGTGCATTTTCAGAGTCTGAATATGTATTTAATACAACAAAATAAATTAGTAAGTTGTTACATTTGAGTGTTATTAATAAGTGTGCAGTGCGCACCTACCAGTGGACAATTTTATTTTTATTTTATTTTTTTAATCAAAAATGGTACACAAACTAAATGGAGGTACCAGTAAATCCAAAATGCCTGAATAAAATTTATCCATACACAACAGTTTAAAAAGAAAAACATAAGGAGTTTATGTAAAATGATCACTTGGGCACAATTGATTTATAAGATGTCTATTTTTTAATATCAGTGACCACTGGTGACTAAACATATTTGAGGGTTTATTGTAAAAACAATGAATTCAATTGTTTGTGCTTTGGCTTGTGTACTGCCCCACATCAGTAATATCTTATATTGATAATTTAATGGGGATAAAAATCTGTGTTTTATCATGAGGATTTTACTTGGATTGGAGAATTCTTTTAAGAATATTTAGAAAATTTTAGTAAAAGTATCAGGTTTTTGGAGTGTCATGGTTGTTGCATAATAATAAGGTTAAAACTAATCCAAAACCCAATCAAGTTACTGATTACGTAGGATTTGTGATTGATACAAAGTATATTATGACATTGTCAGTGACAGATATAAAGAGATGTTCATCTATTATTTTACACCTTATCCTATCAGCTTGTTGTCCAGTTCTGAGTTTTTTGGTTTTCTATATTTAAGTACCTACACTAGAATTTGGGAAAATCTAAAATGTGCAAAGTTAGTTTACCACAGTGACTTTGATTTAATTATGATAAATATGGAATGTATGAAAGATTTACTACAGTGGTGGCATAATGTATAAAAACCCTGTAAAAATTGTCAAAATGAGATTGAAATTATTCAGATGCATCTCACACTTGTTGAGAAATATTTGTTTTGACAGTCGGATAGCAAATGGGGTTTGGAAAGACAAGGAAAATCATTTAAGTTTTATGGAACATTTTTGCTGCTTTTCTTGGTCTAGAATATTTTACTGAATACTTAAATGTATGCCAATTTTTAAGTTCAAACAATACTACAACCATAGATTATAATGGGTCAATTTAATAATCTTAATTGCCTGGCTAGGCATAATATGGCAGTGGTGTAAAGCCCGAAAAATGTGGATATCTGCATTTTATGTATAATCTAAAGACAGCATAGAAGCTGATCTTGAGTCTAGAAATAAAAACATTGATTGTGTGTCTGGGTCCTGCAGCAATTCAGGACATAGTGAGATCTTTTGGAACTCCTTTCTATTGATCTACATATTCGCTCCTAGAGCTGTAAGTAAGTGAGTGTAAGTGTGATAGATATGAGATATCTGTCCTGGCTTAGGGATCCACTTGTAGAAAATATAGATGCATTTACAGTAAATTGGGATTATTACCCATTATTTATGCATTACCACCATTTGCATTAACTTCAAAAACTATTCAGGAAGTAATGATGATGTTGTTTTTTGGCATCTTACTTTCTCCTATGAGGCCATCACAACCTTGGTATCCATTTATTAATTTCATGGATAAATCACAGATTACAATATATAGTTTGAACCATCAAACCAATTATTGTTGTCACCTTCCAAAATGCTGCATCCTTTGCACTGCAGCTCTTTTCCCTGGAGGCCTGCATATTGTCAGGGAAACGTGTAAGAAGCAAATGATACCACATGACACCATTAAGGTCATGATATCTACAGTGTCAGACGGTACTCAGTAGCACTACAAAGTGGTGGATTTTTTGTATTGGAAAAAATATTCACGATTTTTCAATCACTAAAATATTAGAGTTTCTTACACAACAATTCAATAACGGCAGTTCATGTACTTCACTCAGCTCTAATAGATTTGCATTGCTATTGATCATAAATGCTGATGTAGGAACTGATCCTCTAATTAAGAGGTTCTATAGAGGTATCTTCATATTACGAGCAAGTCGCCCTAACTACAGTGATATGTGAGATCCATCAATGGTACTGAATTTTATACAATGATGGTACCCATTACAGCAATTATCACTTGACAAAGTAACCACATAGTAGGTAAAAATTATTTCAGGTCTTACTAGGGCTCAAAGAATATAACTTATCTGTAATTGAGACTTCATAACATCCAAATTATTGATTCAGGTGTTAACATAAAAATCACTGATTTGTTAAAAACATCTAAGACAGGAAAATGGCATCATATAAATAATTATTATGTTACCCTACTTTTCATATGAAACCTGACATTTGTCCTGTGATTGCATTACAATATTATATAAATTCTACGCACAAATTCTGAAAGTCAGAGTTAGGTAATACAAGAAAATTATTAATGCTTCATAATTATGTTAGGTAGCCAAACAATTAGTTATTGGATTTTAAACAAACAATGATGGACAGTGGCATAGATATCAAGATATTTATTCCTCATTCCACACGTCATGCTTCAATAGCGACTAGAGGTGTGTCAGAAGATAATCAGTATTTTTAAATCGGTTGTTTGGTCCATAGGATCAAAAGTTTTTTGCAAATCAGACCTTTGATTAGAGAAAATGACAAGTATTTTTTTTTGCCAAGACTGTTGGTAATGTTGAGACTTGATGTAATTATTTCATAAATTACAATTAAGCCAAAGGAGTATACTAAATAAATACTTGGTTGTTGATAATTAGAATTAGAAGAGAATTAATTGAAAATGTTGAAAAGTTTCTTCCACTTACAATATAAGATTGATTTTATGTTATTTGAATGTTTTAGTGTGAAACAAATGTTTGTAATTTCCAACTTCATCTCTCTAAACATCTACATAGTAAATCAGGATAATTATCGAGGACTAAGCATGAGTATAATTACTAAATTAAACGAACTTACCTAAGTGAAGTTCTATTGTAATTATACGAAATGCTTAGTCCTCGATACTATGTTCCCTCCCAAGCCCTGAACAAGACCATAGTTTGTTTCTTGACCCTGGGATTGAAGTTGGGGAATTACTGTCTGTTAATTTTAATTCTCTCATTGCAGATTACTCTAAATAGAATGACATTAGCTGGTTATAGTTGCCAGCGTAAAAGTTTTTTTTGCAGGATTTATTCTCTGAATATTCGCGTGTACACAATGGAATATAGTGGGACTACATAGTAAATCAGGATAATTATCGAGGACTAAGCATTTCGTATAATTACAATAGAACTTCACTTAGGTAAGTTCGTTTAATTTAGTAATTATCTAGTATAGTTTATAAAAATATTTACCGACTAGAATCCCGCTCATATTTCCCACGGTTTTTTCAAGACTGCAGCAGCACATTCACGATCAAATTTGAATGACGTAAACCCATTAGTCCTTATGTCATTGCAATGTTACTGTTATGCCATTGTTATAAAGTACTTATTCTTATTTATACTCTATCTTACCGAGATAAGAGTTACATTGCAATGACTTACTAATGACTTTACGTCAATCGTGTATGTCCTACCTCATGTCTATCTCATTTTCAACCCAAAAATGTGCACAGCTGATCACAGACCTGGACAACCAATGGTTAACCCGAGTTCCTAATACGGATAATTGTTCAAAATTGGCTCTGTGGAGTTGTGGGCATTGCGTCGTCGTAACTTTTTTTCTAGAAGTGTTCCAAAATAGTACCGTATATTTTCCTGGTAGGTAACTCATAAATACAAGTGATCTTTTTCGAGTGACAACTAAAATTAAGTAAGTAAATGTAACTTTAATTTAATTTGACTACTTTCTAAAGGAGAATATTAATTTTGGGCTAAATAATAAAAATGCCGAATAAAATAAAAAAAAATTCGTTGGAACATGTTATTCTCTTCACTTTTCACGATTACACCAAATCTGTAGGGCAATTTCCTGCGCTGTTATACGATTTTGAAAAATACTGTTTTCAATGTGTGTTTGTTAAAATAAGTATTAGTAACCTAATTATAGTAATAGCTTGTAGTAATAAAAAACCAGCCAAGTGCATGTCGAACCACGCACAATAAAGGGTTCCGTAGTTATGATGAATTTATCCAACAAGCTTAACATTGTTGTTGAAATACATGTTCAATACATACAGAATGTATGGGAGAACATGTTTTTGCAACTGCAAATTTAAGTTGGTCGATTATTACTCGGTAACTTGTGGAGCCTACGTAGCGGTGATAGTTTTCATTTTAATTTCGTTATATATACTACTGCCGTGAATTATTTCACATACCAAAACCAACTATGTAACTGGCACACACTTGACTCTAACAAAAATTAGCACTTTAAAGCTTAATATTTCGCAAACGGATCCCCGAATCCAAAAATGGTTTTCACAAACAATCATTATTTTTAAACGGCTTTTCCAATGATACCCCGCAGTTTGGGTATAATGAGAAAAAAAAACCATTCCCACTTTACGTGTAGGGCAGGTACACAAAAAAAAAATATTTTTACCATTTTTTTTTTACACTTTGTCGGCGTGATTTATATGTATATCCATACCAAATTACAGCCTTCTAGTACCAACAGTCTCTGAGCTAAGCCGCGGGCAGACGAACGGACAGACAGACAGACAGAGGGACATGGCGAAACTATAAGGGTTCCTTGTTGACTACGGAACCCTAAAAAATGAAGAGAAAAACGTACTCTTTCGGAATATAGCATTTATTTTTGTTTGGCCGGCACTTACAAAATGTATGGACCGTGAATGATCGCCTTTATCTTAGGCATCACATACATCGGTGAAGGAAAACACCATGAGGAAACTAGGACTCGTATAACTAATATAAGTCTGAAATCGCCGAACTTCCTTGAGCAAGCGTGGTGATTAATGCTTGTGCCTTCTCTGTATGAGAGGAGGCATTTACCAGTGAGACGTTTTCAGGCTGGTATTAATAACAAGGAACTGTAAACTATTGTTTTCTTTATTACTTGATGATACTAAATCAACATAAAAATATCAGCACTTTGATAGCTTCAAACATAATTTCCTGACTGACTGACGTGAAATAGGAAATGTAACACGCACACCACGATTAAGACCTCCAATCCTCATGGCTATGCCAAACGCGTTGCAGAAATAACAAAGACATTAATACCGCGTAGTTCGGGCGCGATTTAACGAAGTGCGATAGGTGCGCACGCGACGCCGCTCATTAGGACGCACGCAATACCGGCCGTACGGGTGTTCACGCCATACCTCGCCCTTATAGCCTTCATTAGACATGCGCCAACAAGTGTAATGAGTTTCCTCACGCTTCTACAGATATACTCCGTGATGAAACCACAAGTAATGTTTACAACACCATTGCAACAATCGTAATTGAAGTCTACATAGTTAATTAATCACGATACGCTCGTTAGTAGGTACTAACTCATTATAAAATCATAGGTACCAATCTTCACTCTTGATAAAGTTATTTATCATACTCTACGTCGATTCTGACGCAAGAAATAAATCTCAACGCAGTACCACCCTTTATCCTGTTGGACACAGAAATTAAGCAAATTACATTCAGCAAAGCAAATCGTTCCAAAAGAAAGGGCTACTGAAATAATTGTCTACTTTACTCTCGGAGAAATAGAATTACAATCTAAATTAATTACGCTTTTAAAGCGTCCGTTATTCTTAATTAGTTTCTGCACCGCAGCGGAAGCTCCCGCGCCCGACTTGCGCTCTCTTAATGAAGGGTAGTTTCAAATCAGTGCGTTTGATCAACTCTGTGCAGTCTTAATTACGGCACCCGTTCCGCGCGGGACAATCCGGTTATTTATGACTACATAAGCTTGATTATTCTTTAATGAATACTTGTTTTAAAACGTTTAATTAAGTTTTATGGCGACAGGGCCGCTCAGACGGCACGGGCGTCCCGCCGCTCCGCCGGCCGCGAGCTAATTGGATCGGGTTGACGCACTCCCCCCGCGACCCGCGCTAACCATCCCCCGCCCCGCCGCCCGCACCCTCACCCCGCTCCTAATTGTATGAAATTGCTAATTGGAAAATTTTATAAACGCGGCCGCCCGCAGGCCTACCCCGAACCACTGCGCCCTGACCAAGGGTTGCCAAGAAAAATGAAACAACGACGGGTCAACATCTCAAAGAGGTCAAAGTGAAAATATTCAGGCACGGTGACTTGTAAGCACAATATTTAGACAATGTGTTACTATAGCAGTAGTAGCCGTTCCTAACCGTGTATTGTATTGTCCGCAGGGCGTGTAGTTGTGGTGGTCGGTGCGAGCGGTCCCCGCTCCAACCGTCAAGCTGGCCGCGAGCGCGTTGAGCATGAACCCGCACTACCACGGGTACGCGGAGCTCAGCTCGCCGCACCCGCCCTCGCCGGAGGCCGCCTTCGCCGCCAACGGCCACGACTACCCGCACAACAACAACAACCCAGCACTCAAAGAATGCGCCGGCTGCAACGGCAAAATAGTCGAGAGGTTCCTCCTGCACGCGCTCGACAGATACTGGCACCACGGCTGCCTCAAGTGCGCCTGCTGTGGCCAGGCACTCGCCGACATGGGACGCTCCTTCTACTTCAAAGGCGGAATGATATTATGCAAAAGCGATTACACAAGGTGAGCCAGATTTGTTCTTCATAATCTAATTATTTCAAACTTCTTCTCTTCGACAGGACTAATTGGTACCTTTTATGGTTCGGTATTCCAAGTGTTCGGCTTCGCATCGATTTTTCCCATTGATCATTAATATAAGGTTTAGTTTTTAGTCCGTCATCTGACGATGACAATGGCGTGTCTGTCAAACGCATCGCGTCCAAAAAAAGTTTACCGAGAAAGCCGGAGGCGCATTGTTATGAAAATGTTTCGAACCGTTGTGTTTTCTACCTGGAGAGGAGCAAAAAGTAAACAGTTTTGCACACAACCAAGCGATCGACGGCGTCTCGCAGACCAACTAAATTGGTCTCGTTAAAGATGGCTAAGGACTAATTTAAGATGTAGGCAACAAAGTTTTTATTTGAAACCCCGCACTAATCAGGATTTGTGTGTCAGTGTACCGCGACTGTGTTTTAGCTGCCTAGCGTTACGGTACGGCTTTATTACGATTATGGAAATTTTATGTCTCTTTGCGAACTAATGAATAACCATAGTTAGTAGTTTCTTTGACGTTGTTGATAAATAGACTGTGTGTAGGCAATTTATTTCAGTACTTGTTTCTAAATAATAAGACATAGTTCATAGCAATCTAGGCCAATAAATTCCTTAGGTTGTGTGAGCAATTATGTCCTAGGATTTCCATTAAACTTTACACAAGCCATAATCTTAAGCGATATGGAGTTACGTACAATCACTTCTTTTGTAATTACTGTAAATGTTAATAATTGTTTACTTCGATAAAATAACTACATGTCTCTTTTTATGTGTTGATAATTACGGCGCCCATAGCACAAGTTCCTAGCTAATGTTTATGCAAAGTACTTGAAAATTGTTTAATGTTCACTTGCTGTTTGTGAATAATAATTAAGGGGCATTAATAAAACATACAAATAAATATAATTATACGAATAACTGCAGTCATAAAAAGTTGATTCTATATATTTTTTATTTAAAATAGCTGCATCTAGCCTACTAAAAAGGGCAGACATTTACAAAAATAGGATAAAAATTGTGGGCCTGGATGTAAAAGCATGAAATAATGTGTATTACAAGCTATTAAAAAAAGCGCTAATCACGCGGTGCATACGAAAGTTGTCCCCAAATAAGTAGAAATTGCGTTTTCACCGTTGCGTTGTAGGTGGGTCGGTCGTAGAAACATGCGGGCGGCGCGGGCGCAGCCTCACACGTGGACCGCAGCTGTCTGACCCTGCGCGTTAATTAGCTAAACGCATACCATTCCTTTCAATTATTTTACTCCATTACTGCTTTAGAGATGCCACATTTTGTAAGAGATTTTTGTCTTCAAATGTTTTTTATCTTTCGGTTTCAGATTTGGGTCAAATTTTTGTCCAATAATTTGTCACTTGCCTCCGCTTTCCGTCATCACAGACACCTATAATATCTCGTTACGTTATTTAGCTCCCTTCTATTTGTCGTTCATATAAATTCGTTTTACACTGATTTCCCTTGTTTACCGGCGGTTGTGAGTCAAACTAGAGCGAAGAGTGGGCCGACCGCGGCGCGGGTCGTGCGTCGTAGATTCGATAAAGCTCGTCTCACAGTTGACAGAGACGGCGCGGCCTAACGAGCGGGGCGGGGGACAGGTGAGGGGCCACAGAGGGGGATGAAGAAGTGCGGTTCCGTGCATGTCTCTGCTGATTGACCCGCGTCACTCGGCAAACAACAACTAACGAGTCGGCCCCGCGCCTCCAGGTACGGTAATTCGCTCGAATCGCTCCCGCGGCGGTCGCGCGCCGACTTTACTTACACGCCTTCACTGATTGAGACTCCTTAACAAAATTAACGCTCTCTCACGCAAACAACTGGCGCGTTTATCCGCCTCCTTTTGTCCCAATATGATGGATTGCGGTCTCGCTCCACAAAGACGCTGATGATGTTACTTGCTGCTGATTACTGTGTACGAACGAATTAGCCGGCGAGGTGTTACGCCTCGTGTGTGCGACTATAAAAGCGGCGGAAGCGTTACATAAACATTAAGCTGGCTTAATTCGAATTTTATAATGATTTATAGCGCGTCTGGCATTGTTCGAATGAAGACATTATGTTCCATGTGTGGGCAATAAGCAGTACAGAGGGCGGGCGTGTTGCGGTAGGTGGTACAGAATTCCTTGATTGTGTACAAATGAACCAAATTCAGAGGGGATTTCTCGACGTCAATCGGACCAAATTATTGGAGCCAGTCAGCAATCAGAAACCTGTCATAGCGCGTAGCACCTCTACGAGTTTCGAACATGACGAGTTTACGAAGCGGTGCTACTCCTGAATACCATTTTTCGGATCTATGAAAAGAGCATATAGGGCATTTAAAGAACCCAGTATTAAACTTGAATCTTATTGAATTCGTAAATTCAATAGTAAACTCGTAATGTAGCCTTGATTCATATCTACCGACATTTTTTTTTTGACGTAACTCTAAATTCCACACCTGTTTATTTATATCGGAAATTCGACACGCAATAACTTCATCAGCCCACTAACCTGGCTATTTCAGACATAACTGACCTACATACTTACCCGATGCGTCTGTAAGACGTACGTAGGTTCCCGCAGTGTCCGTGGGACGTGCAAGAACGGCACGTCCATGTTGAAGGCAAGTTCGTTAGCCGTGCGGGCGCCGTCAATCAAGGCAATTGGTGCTCAATCGGCAATCAGCCGCCCGCGCGCCTAACGAGACCCCTCTAAAATACCAACTTCTTACCCATTCTTACTAACACTTTCGTTAACTAGCGTCCTTTGCAAAATGGCGTGCTGGAATGCTGGTTTTTGAGTTCTACATTGTAGGTATTACATGGAATTTTTTCCATTGATATTTCTTGCGTACTATCTGTGGGCATAAAACGGCCACATTAGCAATTCCTCTACTACCATTTAATTTCCTGGATTTCCAGCTGTAATTAGCAATTCCTCTTATTTGACACAAAAGCAATTCATAATACGTAATATTTTACGAATCTCCATAGAAAACTGTCAACAGATGAATTATTTCGTAAAATGAATCGCACGTAGATAATTATGATCGTATGAATATGAATTGAATATAGTATGAATTGTCAGTTTGTGACATTTTACGATGATTCATAATATTTTCCTAATATCGAGGGTTCGCGGGCTATTTGTATTAAGCGACTTTTTTGGAACTTTACAGGAAAGCATTTCAAAGTTTCATTTTTAGGAAAAAAATAATTCATAAAAAAAAAAAAAAATCATAGGCCTAATACAATAAGGAGAGAAAAAACGGGTTAACAATGCATAAAGTCCTTACATAACTAATATCCTTAAATAGGCTAAATACTCGTATATGCACGTTGTCTGAAACTCCTGACACCCAAACTAGGACATGTCCTGTATCTTAGGTGTCATTATAAAAAAAGTATTAATATTATTACAAAAAAGTGTTCTATGTTGTTTTCCTTTATAAAAACCGCACAATTTAGTCTAGTTTTCATTTTTGTAATGCTGTTATTACCAGAAATAAATGTCGCTTCATACAAAATTACCTCAAATCACTTTTATTTAGAAAAAGTGTAAATGATTCAAGCGCCATAAACTGTATATAGGTTCAGGAAAAAGGATTTAAGCAACACTCGGTGTTGTTTTAGTGTAAGGTTAAATGTAATAGCTACCATCGCGATAGTAATATAGGATCAGGCTATTCAGCTTATGCAGCTGAAGTATCATAATAGTAGTTTGAGACCAAAATGATTTATGTAGCACTACACATTAAGTATTTATAATAAATTCCAGGTATAAATTCCACGTGCAGGCTAAATTTTTCAAACGACATCAAGCATGGATTTCAGATGCAGGCAAAACGATTCAAACGCCCTATGTTACGAAATTTATGTCAGGACAAACAGCTTAAGTCAAAATATTTGGTCTGTGTGAAGTCCATCTTTACTGAAATTGTATACAATTTGTGTGGCATCAGTCAAGTCAGATTCAAACTAGACCTAACTTTACTGATGTTTCGAGCGCCAAAAAAGTGCTCAGAATTGTACGAAACCCGGCTCATCCGACGCAGATAAATTCACTGATTCCGAATATGTATATAACTCAATATCGTCCAAAATGTCACTTCAAACAAATAGCCTTTCACTCCTCGAATGATTCAGCCAAAGTGACTGTTTTAAGCCCCCTGTATTTGCGTAGGTGATAATTACCGCTGTTTGTACTGAATCGACAATCAGCCTCTCAACCTCTTAATTAACGAAACCGCTCTAAAATACCAACTTCTTCCTTTTTTTTTACCCAAACTATTATAAATTTATTTAACAAGTGCATAAATACGTAAAGAAAATAAAGGGAACTTTCTTGTTTTCAGAGATATTTCCCAAAAGTTCAGTTTTTCTTTATGACCATAGACTTTACATAAAATTATAGAAATTAGATTCCCATATAAGTGAGTTTCGAAACCCACGAATATAATCTATATAGACTGACGTTTGCAATACAAACGTCAGTTTATATAGATTTTTGTTACATTCCCGCCGCTACATTGATATTTGACAGAGAGGAAGCTCGATACCTGAAAACGCATAGGCATATATGTAAATTCAGTTTTTGCAGGAAAAATTGAATTTCGCTAGAATTCTATATAGAACTAGCTTTTTTAATCAATAATCAACAGTATAACACCTTTTTTTGCTTTTAAACTGTTTCTTTTTCGCGTTTTGTTATTTTTTTAATGTACTTGATAAACTCCTTTACTTCTTATACTATAGCCACAAACAATACTTACTTCTGTTTACCTACCGAATCTCTAGGCAATTTGTCATCGACAATCAGCAGTTTCCCGTATCTAGCAGCGGTCTCGTTAGTGGAGGCGGCGCCTGCATCACTAACAAGACCTTTATACGAACGTCTTGTCCATCCTTAGTTGACAGTTAACAACTTTCCAAATACTTAGCCGTGAATTTTGATCTTTTAGGTAGGTGTGAATTAAGTAAAATTCAAAATTTAATAAAAATAGGAGTACGGTTTTCAAAAAAAAGAAAAATTCTAAGAGACGATTCTTTGAATTTTACTTTTTATTTTTTTATTTCGAATCGTACTTCCTTACATATTATAAAACAAAGTCCTCCGCCGTCTGTCTGTCGTCCTGTACGCGATAAACTCAAAAACTACTGCACCGATTTTCATGCTGTTTTCATATAATAACCGACATCCACGCGGGCGAAGTCGCGGGCATCAGCTAGTATTTAATAAAAATAAGTACGATTGCTTTTCTTATTTTTCCTTTTAGCAGAGTCTATTTTTTGACACCACAATACACTTGTGTCGATAAAATGATGATCTAATTGGGACCAATTAAAACCGTTACCATTCCAACTCAACACAGAACCACGTCAACATTTCCTCGCCCTCATCATTATCAGTTCTACATTATATCCTCATTTAAACCCAAAGGGAACACAACATTTCACAGCGATAGTATCAGCGAATATATTTATTGCATCACGTCGAAATGTATATTTATTAAAACGCGTGTCCAGGGCGGGCGGGCCGTCCAATTTGGGCGCTCGTTAAGTCGCAAAAGACGCACGGTTTAATTGCACCCGCTCGCCTCTAATGAGGCCCTGTATCCCGGACTCGGGCGCTTCTCTTGCGCAAATTGACATTGTACGTAAATTGATGTCGCCAAAGCCCGATACGCGATGCCAAACGATGATGTTGCCAGTGTTAATTAAAAATGTCGCTTCTATTAATTATGAAGTCATTAACATTAGGTATCTATGTATGCCAGACGAATGTGGGTGTCGGTAATTGGTGTGTTTCAAAGATTTGTGGTGTTGAATAGAGACAGCTATATATTTTCGTTTGGAAAAGCAATAAAACGGCGTCTGAAGTTTATTGTTGCGAACAATGCTGATACTTTTCGTGACATGTTTTTGTTTAAAAATCAGGCACTATTTCGCCTTTATTTCTCAAGCAATTTGGCCAAGAATTTCATACATGATTCTGACTAAACCTAGCCCCAACAAGGTTAGGTCCTGTTTTTGGTATACTCCTTGCTTATAACCGGAACTTCTTGCGAGAGCCGTCCGAAGCCATAGCTGATCTATTTAAAAGGCACAGACCGTATAGACGCGATTGGATTAGGCCGTCGGCGCATGTCTCGATTAATTTCGTTTGTCTCTTTGTCCGTCCGCTCGTCCGTCGTCTCCGGACCTCTAAATAGAACCTAAAGAGCGTCCAGCAAACGATCTTTGCCTACAATTCGATTACCGATATTCATCTTGGCATTGAGGCTGTTGCACGTTGCTAGCAGAACTTCCTCCATTGATACACACTGATGTTCCTAATGCATTGAATCGTGTTTAGTCAACTTGTTCCAATAACTTATTTGTTTTTCTTTAAAACCTAGGCTCATCTTTCCTGTCTCTATATTTCGTTTTTAACGAGACGCCAATAGAGTTATAGGTCGTTAATACTATAAAACTCTAGTGAAAAGTTTATGAATATGGGGAATCGTATTTTATGCAGTGGTCTATGTTGGAATCAAGCTTTCAGAGGTTATTGGAGATTGGCCTGATTTGTTATAAGATAAAAAGCTGTTGCATTTTGAGACTTAAATACTTTGAATTGAATTTAAATTACTTTCGCACTAGTTAGGTCTTTAATCAGTTTAATTAAACTAACTAAATTCCAATTACTGGACACATTAAACAACACTTCTCACTTCCGTGACCAAGGCAACGCGTAGCTTAATCAATTAAGACAGCTTTTAGCCGTTAATTAGTGATCTAAATATATTCATCCGTTTACAAAGCCGGTGGCAGTTAGGTCCGACAGTGGGTACATTAGTCAGGAGCAATTTAGTGGCTAGAACTGGTGACGACGTGCAATGTGTTCCTAGGCACGATATTTGCTGATCTGTAAATCATTGGAGCACATAATAAATGTAGGCATATATTGACTTTTGACTGATGTCTTGAAAGCGTTTGATTTTGGGAGCTTCTGTTTGTATTCATGTTGATTTTTTATATTAACTGACTTTTAATGATTTGTTTTCTTATTTGGTGTTTGGCCATTAGTATTATTTGGCCTGAGATTATTCTAATTTGGCCTGAGGGTAAGCGACGATGGTGCACGCTTGCTTAGCTATGAAGGGTTCCTTAAACTGAACTGTTTTTTTTTTGCATACTTTGATAATGTAATAGTTGTCCTACTCTAAATTATATTGATGTAATTAAGAGGTAGTTTCATCGATTATAATATTATCGACAATACTGTTTAATCAGTTAACAGGTCGATACGTTAATTAGTATAGATAAAGTAGCAGTGGGCCTATTACAGGGTCTATTTTCAGCAGAGCTCAAATATGAAGATCTATTGGTTCGGAAGTATTTGTCTTAACGGGGATGCGCCAAGGTAGCCGGCGAAATTCAAACTTTCTTAAGTTTTTTTGCAATTTGGAAATCAGTGTCAGGTTTTATGTTGATTAAATTATGTTTCCCGACCGTAGCAAATATGG
The DNA here is from genome assembly GCA_949152455.1 of Lithophane leautieri. Lineage (NCBI taxonomy): Eukaryota > Metazoa > Arthropoda > Insecta > Lepidoptera > Noctuidae > Lithophane > Lithophane leautieri. The sequence goes on along the minus strand of OX424462.1, from coordinate 6,456,319 downwards.
CTTTACGTAATTATAACAATTAGATGTTTCAATGTCATGATTTCATGAAATAGTTATTCAATAGGATAATCCTTTTGAACTTAGAGAGTTATATTGATGATTTTTATGATTATGATTATATAAATAAATATTAGATACGACCGCGAATCATATTCAGATCAACATACAACCTGATACTGCCCTGCAAATAGCAAAAAATGAAAGAAAATTTGAATTTCGAGGGCTACCCTGAAGCTTTCGCCTTAATTTGTTTATCAACTCCATTCGACTCGTCAGGGATTTTCAACTTGCTTGGAGTTGTAACAATTTGTAAAGAAATTTTGTTTAAGCCCGATTTACACGGTGTGATTTAATTGCCTATGGCGTACCATAAGTTAAAGCGTCAATAAAGTTGCACTATCTAAATAGTGTTTAGACGATAAAATCAATCTGCCTAGCCTTTTCCCAACTCGGTTGGGGTCGGCTTCCAGTCTAACCGGATGCAGCTGGATACCAGTATCTTACATGGAGCGACCGCCTATCTGACCTCCACAACCCAGCTACTGGGTAATACGTTACCCCTTGGTAAGACTGGTTGTCAGACTTTCGGGCTAACAGCTTTCGGGGGAACAGTGTTTAGACGATGCAGGTCATTTTTTGCTTTAATTTTATATTATACCACAGGCAAGAAACTTGTATCATGTAAATGGGGCTTTATTTATGATGCTGTTTGGATATTCTTGCGTAGTAAGCAGTAGTCAATTGTTTTCTATCATGGTGGTCCTACCACATGGTTGATTCTCCTGTCACAAATACATCAGGAATCATAATATGAATGATTCAATGTTTCGAAGAATCGAATGTGTCCATTCATGCGTAGTAGGGAAATGGAAATGATAAATATGTATTCTAAGTGAGAGATAGATAAAATTGTGTTTTTATTTTAGGAAAGTTACTATTTAATGCCGGTTTACTGAGATGACAAGTTCACAAAAACTTCTCTGCGCCAGGGTAGCGCGCGAAATTCAAATTTTTTTACGTTTTTTCAATTTGCGGTTTCATGGCGAATGTTGATTAAAATATGATTCGCAACAGTAACAAATACGTATTTTTTATTATATGTTTTATATATTTCCACACATTCTCCATTTAAAATTTCAATGTTAAACTAAAGGTGGAATAAGCTGAGACTTCATAACGTTACACTAATGGATTTAAATTTAAATACATTAGCATACTCGATAAATAAGATTCATTGCATAACTCGTCCAACAGGTTAAATTAATTATTACAAAGAAATCATTAATAGTTCCTATGTATTGTTTCTGTCGTTAGAATACGAGTGGTATTTGTATCGATATAAGAATTGAACTATTATGCTGTTTCTCTTGAAAGATGGGCACAATACTCGTAGTAGTTGGACATTGCAACATTCATTTGTTTGTGTTTTTGTTTAACAAATCGTGCATAACTATCACTTTCCAAAATATCAAACACTTTATTATATATAAGTCAAGAAAATTCATTAAGGTCACCACTAACTACCTGCAGTATTATCTCTCCTTCGCGCTTTAATCCATCCAAAGGTTGTCTGTAAAAGATCGCTTTTAGCGATAAGACCGCCCATTGTGTCACCCTATGTTAAATTTCTACATTTGTATCTGTATTTTTTATGGTGTACATAATAAAGAGTATTCTATCTATATATCTAAGGTTACGTTATTTAAATGAAAATGGTAGTGGGATAGCGCTAAAACAGATAACTTCTACCTTAATTTTTGAAAATTATGATTTCATTGCTGTGTTTATAAGCAGCAACATTATACAATATTGTTAAAAACTGACCACAAATCCAAAGATTTAGTGTTCTTCTTCTTATATGTAGATATTATTCTTTAAAAAAAATACAAAAGTTGTGGGACACACCCAAACTAGAATGTACACTTTTTGTGAAAATGACCCTTAAATCTCAGTAGGTCTGTAGGTATTGATTACATCTCCAAGCTTCGAAACAACTAGACTCTTGACTAGAATAATAGTTGATTATTATTTAAATGTATCAAAGCTCTCTATACAAGTGCATATGAAGCAACATCTCCTATTTGAAATCCTCGAACGGTTTGGCAGCGTTATAGTTCACCCACATTTCGCCAGTTATGTTTAAGTCCCACGTAATGGGGGCGAGCCCTTTGTCATCGTCCGTCAACGTCGTGAGATGAAAAGCAAACAAAATATCGCGGCTGTATTGTAAAGTCAGTTAAATAAATTGTTTATCAAATTGACACACTGCGTCAACTTGCCGTAGTATAGCCATATCATACAAGTGCCAAAGAATGGCAGCTGTGATTTGACTATACGGACAATTTAAGTTGGTAGCTAATTTATAAACAATTCATTCAGTCCGACAACGATCCCAAATTAAGTTTATTAGTATCGATTGCAACGTTTGTGAGTGTTCAGATTATCTGCCAATCCCATTAGACCTGCCACGTCCAGTTACAATTTACCAGCACAAGCATACGAGTCTAGATTAACACAGAAAGCAATTTGTGAACGCCAAATAACGGCAGAACATAACATAGGACATGTATATATGTACACACTCGATATACTACCGATATTTGTCGTCATCAATTTACCGTCGTTGAGCGTCATCGGACGTGTTTGCAAAGCGACGTCGTGCGGACGTATACGTCCACAAGTCGTGTACCACGGAAAGCCACGAGAAATTCACTAGATGGACCAATCTTGTACATGTTCCTCCATGTCTGTTACATTAAATTGATACTGTGTTTGGCTTCTTCATTGGACAGTCTTGGCTTACAAGTTATAGTACCTACGTTCACACACAGTTTTGTAGTATTTGGTACAAGATAACATTGTAAGCGATTGAGAATATCGTTTTGGGAAGTGAATGGCACAAGGAGGCAACACAAGTAAAATATTTAGTTGAGTTAGGCATAGCCCGCAATGCGATAAAAAATCGCGCGATATTCTGTATCTAATGTATCAACACGCACTGGCGATTTAAATTTCGCGCTCGCTGCAATGCCGTATACTGAATATAAACCGCGCGAATAAAATTCGCAGTGCGGGCTAGGCCTCACAGGCCTTGGAGAAGTTGGAGTACATTAGATGATGTAGAAGAAGGATTTATCCAAACTTCGGCCCTTAATGACGAAGGGTTCCAAAAAAAATCGGACTTAAAAAGTTAATTTAAGAAAAAAATCTTGAAAATATTGATTTAAAACTTAGCCCGTGTTCAATCTCGAAATGTATATCGTATTCTAAGTCTAAACACGGATCACATCGTTAATTAACAGCCATCTCCATCTGCTTCTGAACAAATAGAATAGGTATTGGATATCTACACCTGCAAAACCTATTCCATCATCCATTTCCAATCTTCTCGGAATCCATTGCCTGTGAGGTAAACTGCACTTAATTAATACGTTAGTCTCCATAGGATGAATCGTCATGTCATACAAGATGACAGGCGGACAGACAGAAATTATATCAGAATACTCTCCTTTGACATCCGCAGTCGGCAAATAAATATACAAAGTTTTTCATTTGATGTCCCATAACTCCAAGGTTATATGCTATAAGTGAAAATAATACAAAAAGTCGTAGAACAAGTGTTTCAAAAATACATAGTTTCGAAGATAACATAATACTAGACTCTCGATGTGTGTATCTAAGTTTCGTTGATAAATACGAGTAAATTATTTTCATTCAAACAAACAAACAAAAAGTTAAGAAAATGCTAAGTTATCATATTTCACGTAAGGGTGTTTTACGTAAATTATCGTTGCTTGCTCGAATTATTTTGTATAAAAAATTAAAACGAAAAAAAAATATTTTAGAAATATAATTCGTATGCCTGTTGATTTTTTGACATGGTCTCATTAATACCCTAAAGTGATGGGTTATCAAAAGGAACACGTTGTTGCTTAATATAAAACAATTTTGTAACTATTACCCAGTAACTGGGTTGTGGAGGTCAGATAGGCAGTCGCTCCATGTAAGATACTGGTATTCAGCTGCATCCGGTTAGACTGGAAGCCGGCCAAGATAGTTGGGAAAAGCTTAGGCAGATGATGGAGTACCCAGGTAATAAAGTAAAGAGCATAGTAGGATGACTCCTCAAAATTCAAAAAACATCCCGTTGATCTGAAGTAAGCGATCAAGTTGTATCCGCCAATCAGCCCACGCCAAGGAGTAGATCTAAATGGGTCAAGCGTAGGCGCCGGCCCAATGAGCGAATGAGTGAACGAGTGCAATTGTGAATTGTGCAGTGACAACTTGTTACGCGCACGCGTGCTGTGCAATCATTCAATTTTTCAATCATTGGCCACTTATAATCAATCGGTAGTGCCTGTTAGTTTGAGTGCGTTTACGTTAGATTTCCCAGTTCAAAAAGCTAATGTTTTTATTACCTACAGAAAACAAATAGTAGTGTAATGAGGTAAAAAAAGTTTGCTCTTATTGTTTCACAAAAAAGTAAAGTATTTTTTTACCCGACTACGGCGAAGAAAAAAGGAGGGTTATGATTTTCACCGGTATGTATGTAAGTATGTATGTATGTATGTATGCATGTATGTATGTAAGTATGTTCATCTGTTCCCTTCTATCTTCTAAACCACTCATCACAATTTGACAAATGAGGTATCGTTGGAAGCGTCTTGATCGTCTGCTGGTTATAGGCTATGTGACGTCACATTAAATTCAAAATGGCGCTCTCTAGAGGACATAAGGTCAGGAATTTAAAAAAAAAAATTGTTTAATCGTACCATGTTGGATATCAAATGAAAGGGCTTCATGAGCACATTTAAAAAATATATATATTATAACCCCAAAAGAATTTAAAAAAAAATTAAGTAATAAAAACTATAACCCAACTACGACTAAAAAGGTATAAACAAGACACCACAGACAGACAAATTAAAAATCCGGAGTCACACGTAATCTGTTCGATTTATGCCCTAACACGTGTGACTCCGGATTTTTAATTTGTCTGTCTGTGGTGTCTTGTTTATACCTTTTTAGTCGTAGTTGGGTTATAGTTTTTATTACAAATTTTTTTTTAATCATTTGTTAAAATAGTGGCGCAAAGTATCTTGTAACTTGGAAGCACACTTTACCAACCAGCGTTACGTATCGTAGAGCTACTACGCCGCTACGCCGCCGCAGATTGCTACGCGCCATTTTTGACAGCGCTACGCAATTTGTTTTCGACGTTTTTCTTTCATTACTATACTCTATTTGAAACTCTATTTGGAGCTCGTGGCTACGTAATAACAGCCGCACGGGTCGATCCATCAGGTTAAGCTACGCTTGCCGGGGTTGGTCCGTGGATGGGTGACCATCTTTACATACCGAGACTCCTCCGTGCCTCGGAAAGCACGTTAAGCCGTTGGTCCCGGCTGTCATTTGTGGATCTTTGACAGTCGTTACGGGTCGTCAGAAGCCCGAAAGTCTGACAACCAGTCTTACCAAGGGGTATCGTATTACTCAGTTACTGGGTTGTGGAGGTCAGATAGGCATTCGCTCCATGTAAAATACTGGTATTCAGCTGCATCCGGTTAGACTGGAAGCCGACCCCAACATAGTTGGGAAAAGGCTAGGCAGATGATGACTATACTCTATTTGAAATAAGATTAGACATGTAAACAAACCTTTTTACAGTCCGTTCAACCGATTTTGAGTTCTATACCGTAGGCATAAGGATGGCATTAAAAGCAAAAACCTTTAACACAATACCAACTGTTTCCTGCAGCTGCCATTTGTCATGCCACCAACGCAATAGAAGTCAAAATTGGTTGAACGGACTGTAAAAAAGGCTGATTTATATGTCTAATGTTATTTCAAATGGAGAATAGTTAATTTCGTTTTGTTTGATTGTAAACTGGCTGGATCATGATGATAGTCAAAGTATTTCATACGTCATGTCCTCTTTTGTCTTATACCTATTTGTACCTATTTTATTTACCATACTAGCTGCGCCCCGCGGTTTCACCCGCGTAAGTCTTGTTCCCGTGGGAATATTGGGATAAAAGTATCCTAAGTTTTAATCCAGGTTATAAACTATCTTTATGTCAAATTTCATCCAAATCCATTCAGCCGTTTTTGCGTGATTGAGTAACAAACAACACACAAACTTTCACATTTATAATATTAGTAGGATTAGTAGGATTATCTTATTTGACTGACCCTGTCCTATGAAAATAACAGAAAGTAAATTCATAATAACTGTGCGCCGAAAATGTATAACTCGCCACTAGGCTGAATATAATTACATCTTTCAATTTAATACTTGTAACAATGCCAAACAGGATTGCTACGGTAACATACATATAATTTGAATAGGTTACTGCTACTGAAAATAATTTACTGTGACTTAAACATGGATCGTATTTAATGTAAGTAGATGTTTTAATCCTCGCATCGGCCTTAATCCTTACATATTATAAAACAAAGTCCTCCGCCACTTCTGTCTGTCATCCTGTACGCGATAAACTCAAAACTACTTCACCAATTTTCATGCTGTTTTCACCAATGGATAGAGTGGTTCTCGAGTAAGGTTTTAGTATATAATAACCGACATCCACGCGGGCGAAGTCGCGGGCATCAGCTAGTCTCTTACTATAAGCTATATGATTCACATAGATTTAGAAAGACGTTATTAAATTCTTAAATTGCACAAAACTCCAAAGTTGCACAAACTAAGTAAGGTATTTCGTAGAATTACTCTATTCTCGATTCAGGGATGGCCGGCCGCACGAAGGTATGCTGTTGTCAAGTCCAGTTCAAATTATAATGTTATACCCACAGATTAACTTAGATTTCTAATTCAATGGCTTATTCATACCACTCCAATATCGTAAAAGGAATTCAATTGGCAATAGAACAAGTAAACCAGCTGTAGTGATTACCATAGTTTGAATTAATTTAATATTTTTGATCGTTGGTTGCTGTTAATGTTTGAGGACGCAATATGGAATGCAGAGTCGTCATAATAGCCATTAACTCATTAAGTACAGTGAGTCTCGCAGTGATAGCACAGGGTGGTCCACAGAAGGGGTGCGGGGTGTGAGGCGGGGGGTGGCTCGATGTGATGTTAATTAATAACGTCTGTCTCACGAGCGCTAACGACGCCGTCACGACTACATTATTTAGCCACCTGATTAGTTCACAGGAAGCACCTCGCCCGCAGCTCTAATTAGCGAACGACTCCCCAACAGGACTCGGTTAAATTTGATTTGTTACTGCACTATCACTAATTGGAAGTAGTTTGTAATTGATGATCCTAACATTGAAACTCTACGTGTCCCGCCTGGCCACGTCCGATGCCACCGTAAATACCCAACGTTTACCTTCACCAACGATCGACTAATGAAATATTAACATCAACTGTACGCTCGATATCGGCCTATGTTGTCATGTCAACAGAACCGAACCAGTTTTATTTCTATTCTATTATTAAAGCGTTTAATTTAGGGCAACAGTTTTACACACAAAACGATCAAAACGCAATCTCTCTGGCCGAATAGGAAACCTATTCGAAATTGATATGGGTGGAGCGCACGGGCGCAATACCGCGTCGCGCCTATGCAGTCTCGTAAACGATACCCGCCCGATTGAAAAAGGCTTATTGCGTGTCACTCCGGCCACTGCATCTTGTACTCTACTGCACCGATATGAAGCTCACATTGTGAGGAGCGCGCACGACGAACGAGACGTGTTACATAGACGGACGAATTTCGTTAATAAATAAACGCAGTGCCCGGCGTCCGGCTGGCCGTCAAAAAATAGTAAAAAATGTTCCCGGGGAAAATTTGGCGCAAGTATGACAGCAGAAGCCGGCGTGACGTACACAAATCATTATTCGATAGCCACCGCTGTCAAAGGAATTTTTAATAATGTTTACTGCCCGAGATTCGGTTACGCCGGACTCCCACTTGTTACGATTGGCGCTCTGACAGTTCATATCCAGTCAAAAGATATTGGTTTGACTCGTCGATAGAGATTTTTATTGTCAGTTGTCAAAGCTTTTCGCGTATTCCGTGTGTTTTGCGGAACACATCCGCGCGGCAAGGAAACTAACCAATTACGTTTATCGTCGGATATAAATTAAATTATCGTATCATACATTTTAATTAAATTATATACCGGGAATAAGCGAGAGTTTGTGATGACGATCAAATCGTATCAATTAAGGGGAAGCACTCAGTAAACTCGCGCGGAGTGTCGGTAGCGACGTTAGCTAGTTATAGGTCCCGCTTCTGATCTTAATTAACCTCATGTGTTAACCTCACCATAACTATGAGACGCGTGCTCTCTGCACTACTAACTTACTATGACTTACTTATTAATAACAGGAGGTATGCTCGCACCGATATGTAAATTTATCCTTAACTTTATTGAAGATGCCTTAATTATGTGCCGGAGCGGCTGTAATTTAATAGTAAAGCGCTTAACTTTACCACTATTATCTCCTAGATAATAGGCGACTGATTACATCATTCCCTAAATTCCTTTTGTAACTAAAGTCGTATAATAAAAAAAAATACGTAATCATTAACTTAAAAAAAAAAATAACTTTAACGACCTTTTATATTTCTGGCGTAATTTCATTACGATTTACGTCTGGGTCATAAAACTGTATGATCAATTTTACTAGTGAACTCTATTCATGTTTATGCTTTTTAATGATTCTAGGTTATGATCAGCGAATGTGATGCTATATAAAATCGTATTTTTCCACGGTTCGTGGTAAAACAAGATGGCAGCCAACGTAACCATTGCCCTTGTGGAGATAAAGTGGTTATGTCACGTATTTAATTGTTCATAAACCACGTGTATGAACTATGAAGCTACTGGTCCGTAGCGCAGCCGACGCGTCGGTCACTAACGCGTCTATTTCCAAACTTTCTAATACCTAGTTCATCAACAAATTCATTATGTCGTAAACCGGCGTGCGCGAGACCGAAATATCGCGGGCCTCGTAAAACCGCTCGTAAAGACGTTTGTTTACTAATTCGAGTGGGGCAGGTGGGGCGAGCCGCAGCACGCGAGGGATGCTGCTCATAATAATAGTGCGCCACTAACGCGATACAAATAAAATAACTATAAAGGGACGAAACGAAGACGTCCGAGACGACTCGCGTCACAGTGATAGTGTAAAGTCGGCTCGTTAATAAGTAGCGGGCGAAGTCTTCGCGAGCCTCCAAATTGCCTCCTCCGCAGGTCGCAACTTTTAATGAGGCGAAATTCCCGTCGATTCGCCGTCTACGTCGCCTTAACGCAACCTGTTCGTTAGCGCAAAAACGGGCCACGCTAACACGCGATTAGAATACACCCCCGCCCGCCCGGGGTACACCGGACGCAAACACTACCTGCTAATACATAATAAAAATAAAATTACTATTTTATTTAAAAACACCTTTACTTTGTAGAGGTCGTTCTCGCTACTTTGCCTTTGTTCGGGGGTTAAACGGCTCGTAACGTGCAGATTAAGATGATCCGTGTTTTTCCACTAATTAGTAATTAATTATTAGTGGCGGCTAAGTGCTTAATTATAAGATTAGTGTGGTTATAAATAAAAGATGCTATCATTAGACAATAAATGTTAAATTACCACGAGGCATGCCCACATAAATTTATCGCCTAGGGATGCTCAGCGACTAAGAACTGCTTCGTAGTTCGCGCTATGACGACTGGAATAGAGTAAATAAAATAAAGGTCTTAGAATTCTCTCTTCTTCAATTTTTGTATCTAAAGTAAAAAAAAACTATTTTAAACAAAACTAGTTTAACCTGAAAAACATTCCCGACTGCTCACATTTGATTGCGACATTTACGGGTTTCACACACCGAAAACCCGCGGTGTGCCCAAATCCTAAGCCGAAAAGATGGTCCCTCATTTGTGGCGGGCTTTCTCTGTTGTTGTCACATTAGCGAATAACTGCGGCCAACTTTGTCGATACGTTAATGATGTCGGCGGGACGTCTATTACGGGGAAAAAACGTCCCTTTTGTGCCGCATCCGAAACGCGGCACTCGCGAGCCTCGTCCCGTCTTACAACACCGTTTTATAACGATATTGGCATTAGCGAAAAAGAACCTTAATTTTATCTGACAAGATTTTTTAAATTATTTGGAGACCTTGAATAATATCTCGCTCTTTCTCTTTGGTTTTGCCCCTGTGACGTGCACATTGTTCATTATTTAATTGGAACATATTTCTTACTTTAATTGGTGAACGGCGTGTCCTATATCAAAGGATGACTTGGTTTACTCCATCGGGATTCCACGAGACAGTAATTATTTCTTGACAACTAATGACCACCTTCAGTTTTATGCTTTACCAGCTTTTGCTTTGCTCGGAGTTTCTTTGAAGGATAAAATCAGGAATTAAATTATCTGGAAAACAACAGGAGTTATAGCTTGCAGAGTAAGCAAGCTGAAGTGGCAGGTGACTGGCCATGTTTGTCCAAGGACCGATAGAGCAGACGAGTCCTGGAGTGGAGACCGCGTATCGGCAAGCGTAGTGTGGGAAGCACCCAACTAGATGAACCGACCTCCTTAAAAAGGTGGCTCGGACAGACTGGATGCGTAAGGCGGAGGACAGAGTGCTGTGGCGCAGCCTAGGAAAGGCCTATGCCCAGCAGTGGACTGCGATAGGCTGAGTTGAGTTGGGTAGCTTTTGCTTGCGACTTCGTCTTATTTATTTATTTGTGGCTATTAAAATCGTCCTAACATCACGAAACTTTCAAGCTGAGTCGAATTTTCAAATACCTATACATTTTTGGTCTCAGACTTTAGGACACGTTTCGATTCCAGAAATATGTCAAATCTTAACTGTCTTGGTAGTGGTTAATTGCCAATTTTCATATTTTTTTTTTAATAACTTTAAAACTGAGTATCCTTAACTATTATTTTGAAATCCTCATATCAAGCCCTTTCATTTGATCACATGGTACAGTCTGCCATTTTTTTTGTCACATAAAACTAAATCGTCCCAGTAGATACGGAGCAAATCGGCTGTAACAGACGGACGGACAGACAGAAGGCAGGCATACGAGTGATCCTATGAGGTTTCCCTTTTTTCATTCGGACGTAAGGAACCCTAAAAATAATAAAGTTGTAAGTAATTAATTAATGACTCAGCATACATCACAAAGTCCACAGCTGGAAGGTAGTTTATTTTAGAAAATGTAAATCAAAGTACTTGTGTATAAATGATTTGAATAATTCTATGTTTTGTAATGAATTCTGAAACGGGTAGTTATCATAAACGCTAATAGAGATGCTTTAGTGAATAGGTGTAAAATACTATGTAAGAATGCTGTTTATAATAGCAATCATAGTATAATAATAATTTTAATTTTGTGTGTTAAGTATCTAATTTAGATTTTATTTTTTGTAATCAATTCAGCTTTAATTTAACTTTTCTGCTAATGTATTATTTATTCAAAATCGATTAATTATTTTAATACCCGCGCATAATATTATAGTGCATGCTGTGCTTCTCTATAAGTAACGGGGCACTTAGAATTAAGTTTGAAATGTACAAATTATATAGTATAGTGTACTCATTGTTGAGAAGCCTATAATAAATAAATAAATAGTTAATTTATGGGATGATTAGACGATCGAGGAAAGTGAAAAAAACATGATATAGCTCTATGCTTAGGGTTCGTAGGTAGGATAATGAATATGTAAAATGCACATTGCGCACCTTCCTTTACTGAATGATAAATTACTCTAAAGGGTTCTTTTTTCTAAAAGTTTGCCACCGGCTTAAAGGTGCATGTATACTGTTAAGGACCAAGGCAAATAGATTTTCTTTATTTTTTATCAAGCATTAGATAGGTGCAACTCGTTTGAAATACGTTAAAAAAAACTGACCAAGTGCATGTCGAACCACGCACAATGAAGGGTTCCGTAGTTGGGATGAATTTATCCAACAAACTTAACATTGTAGTTGAAAAACTTGTTCGTAAACATGTTTTTGCAACCGCAAATTTAAGTTGGTCGATTATTACTCGGTAACTTGTGGAGCCTACGCAGCGGTGATAGTTTTCCTTTTAATTTCGTTATATATACTACTGCCGTGAATATTTTCCCATATCCAAAACCAACCATTTAGCTGGCAGGGACGACGACACTTGACTCTAATAAAAATTAGCATTATTTTGCAAACGAATCCCTAAATCTAAAAATGGTTTTCACAAACTCACGTTATTTTTAAACGAACTTTCCAACGATAACCCACACAATGGGATTGACGAGAGAGAAAAAACCATCCCCACTTTACGTGTAGGGGAAGGTAGGTCCCTAAAAAAAATCGTAAAAAATATAATATTAATATTTTTTACGATTTTTTTACCACTTTGTCGGCGTGATTTATATGAATACCCATACCAAATTACAGCTTTCTAGTACCAACAGTCTCTGAGCTAAGACGCGGACAGACGGACGGACCGACAGACATAGCTTTAGTAATTGGGTCCTGTTTTACCATTTGGGTACGGAACCCTTAAAATAGATTTTTAGTGTAGTTTAAAATACAATTATTACTAAGCAATATCAAAAGTATTCATATGTCTAAGCTATCTCTTTATAAATAAATGCATTCTTTTTATTTTGAGTCAATAGCAAATTTAATGTAAAAATATCCTAACTAATATTATAAATGCGAAACTGAGTTTGTTTGTTTGTTTATTTATTTATTTGTTTGTTACGCTCTCACGCTAAAACGGCTGATTTGTATGATATTTGGCACATGGGTAGACCATGACCTGGAGAAGGACATAGGATACTTTTTTCCCGATATTCCCAGGGGACCGTGACTTATGCGGGTGGAACCGCGGGCGCCCCTAGTTATATTATATATGTTAGATGAGTTGGACCCAGTCAATCGCCAATAAATGCATTAATATTATAAAGTGCATCTTAATTAAACACATCAATATTAATTCAATAATCCATTCATAGCTCACGTAATAATTTGTACGGGACCACTGACGGTAATGCCGTTGTAATTTTAATAATTTTTTAGTTGTAGTTGTAATTTTCTAAAACAATTGAAGGTTAAGTTTATTACCCACCAACAAATAACAATTAACTTTAAACAAAACACAATAAGGTTCACATTCAGTATTTAGACAAAAACAAGGAGATTGAGCTCATGTTTATTCATAAGCCCGGATTGTTTGGTTATAATCTACAACAGAATCTACTTAGCGGCAAGAAACTCATTTTTCAACTTCATAAATTATCGGCCGATATCCGAGGCTATTTCCCACCGACGTTACCTACCGTAATGAGGTTGTAAACAACACTGTCTAATTAAACTCCTTAATCGCAAAACTCAAACGGTAACCGCTTTTAAAACAAAACCTCGCAATTTTCAGAGCGACCACCGCGTAAATAGCCTTCGTTATATCGGAGCGGCGATCGCGGCTCATTACCTTCACCCCCACTCCCTAATTAGACACCCTTCCTTCGAACACCCCCCGCCTCACCAACCTGCACCCCCTTTCTCTGTCCGGATTGTTTTCTAATAATTCCTTTATTTTCGTGCAGGTTAAACTCCTAATTACCCTTTTACGTTACAAATTGTTTGCGATGGCGAATCAAGATCGAGTGAAATATGAAGTACGTGCCTTCATAATGTTGTGAGGGAAACGAACTTCCATCGACTCATACAATTCGATTCAAACTTAATGGCGGCTCGGAACATGAGGTGAGTCGCTGCGCAGTAACAATTTCATGTGACAGCGGGGGTGAGGGGTAGGGTACTGCGCAGCTAAAAACTAACTTCCGAGCTGCCATTAAGTTTGAATCGATCTGTACCTTTGTTTGCCGCCTTCATTATGCTCAAGATTGTTTCATTCCCATCATCGTTGCACCAGGATATGCGTTTTTGTCTTCAAGCTTTTTGTTAGGTGCTTATTTAATTAACTTTTCTTTTTATGAGAGAATAAAAACCATAAGTTAATCATTCCAACTTCATTGTCTCTAAACTTTTTTGTCGTTATTTTATGTACTCTTCATTACATTGAGTGGCACAGGTGTGAGGGAAAAAATAAATAACTGCGAGATATTCGTTTGAATTCATAACCGAAAAATGATTTAATAGCTCTCCAATTAATCGATTCGCTACGGAAGAAATTCAAATTGGCTCTCATTTCCTGTGGCCACCGCGAGAGGGCGCACGCACGGAGCACCTGTGCGCTGCATCCGGCTGGGCCAATTACTGGGCCCTTTACCCTAAATAAAGCTCCCTAACGACCGTTACTGGACACCGGTTAAAATTTGCGTCCAGATTCATTAATATCGCATGTAAATTGTGAATGTCAAGTGTTGCGTGTAATGTGAACGTGAACATGCAACTTAATTATCGCTTAGCTCATATTTTGACATAGTTTATGTAGTATGCCAAACAGTATCATTCGTTTTAGTTCGGTCATAGGCGACCGCAACGTAAATGAGAATAAATTTAATATACATTTAGTTTAGGCCACTCTCGAATCCTTGGCAAAATTCGAAATTTCCAGGAGACTTTTTTCCGGATAGATTGTAGATTTGTATTGAGTTCATTTTAATATTGGGGCTAAAGTAATTCATTTACTAAGTAAGTCAGTTTATAGTTAATTGACAGTAGTCTGAAATGTTTGGTAGTAATTAGAAAAATCATTATTTACAGGTACCTATGTATGCATGTATATGGCTTAAACAGTATTGGACCCAGTATAATACCCTGGGGTACACAGCCTTTGTTAACCTATTTTACACACGTTTTTTGCAGTAGTATAAATCTACGATGTCAAACATTTTATACTTTCGTGAAAGTTTTGTGAGCATGACTCTTGGCCAAGTCTACGAAGACCTACTCTCGACTGATAAAATTCATTGATACGATTTGCTGTTAAAATTTCTCAGTTCTCTCAGAAAACAGAACGGTTCTATAAAACAACGTGGCAATTTATTTAATTGACTTTATTAAAGCAATATTTATAACATCAGATAACATCTTGGAAATTGTTATTTTTCCTAATAAGGTAGTTTGTCGCCGGTTCGAGATACACTTAATTAACGTTTCTAGCTCGCATGTCACTAAGCATATTTAACGATGAAAGATGAAGTGCAAACCTTCGTAGTTCGCCTTCCTCGCCGCCATCCATCTCGGACGTCTCGCGTCCTAACTAACAAGAAATACATACCACTCAACTTTCAACCGAAACACAATACTAACAAAAGTCTGAATCGCTTCGGCCTATGCCAAACACGGACAGCGATTAGATACATGCGATTTCATACACTGATACTTAAAGCCTTATTATCTTATATAGAGAGGTCGTTTCGGCGTTTTCGCTTCTATAAATGTCCCAAGATGTGTGATAAGATCTGCGCAAGCGTCTCAGATCGGCACCTATTTATTTATTTAATCAGGTTGAGCGACAGACAATGTGCCATTGTATGTCCTGATTTATTGGTCCGCGCTCATCTATAATGGAGTCGATTCTTGTTTTATTAACAAGTATCTACACTTGTCTCATAAATTAATTGCTCACGAAATTGATTATGATCAATTTGACGTAAATCCGTTCGATTCTAATAAATATGTTTACATTAAAAGTAATATTTGATCAGGCGGGAGTTATAAAAATCTATTCGTATTAACGTTTGGTTGACCGATGCCGCTCTTGGACTATTAACAAAATTGATTCATCTATATAATTTTTGTTGCTTATAAATGAGTTGATTAAAACACGTATTGTGGGCACGGGAATTGACTCAATGACCAATTAATTATGATAACAACCTATTTTGTATAAGAATTCTGCGTCCGGAGCACAATATTTGCATAATGTCTTTTCCATTGATGGACACGTTATGATATATCGTAATTGAAAGCTTTCTACGCAACGCGTTCACAGTTATATTTATTTTGATGGCGGTGCGTAGGGACGTTACGATATTTTTATTCAAATTGTGTCACTTTATTGCCTGA
Source organism: Lithophane leautieri (assembly GCA_949152455.1). NCBI lineage: Eukaryota > Metazoa > Arthropoda > Insecta > Lepidoptera > Noctuidae > Lithophane > Lithophane leautieri. The sequence continues at coordinate 6,440,318 of OX424462.1, read as the reverse complement.
ATTTTAAGCATAAAGTCATCAATTAACTATAAATCTGAGATTGGCCTTAACGACTGGGATTTATAAGCTTTTAAAACTATAATGTGTTGTTACCCCGAAAGAACCGCAACGTTTAAGAGGCTTTCTAGCGTTTTTTTTTTTCTACATGTATGTGTGTGTTTTATAATATTATTTCATACACCTGAATGCATTCTAAGAATAGTTGAAAAACCCTATAACAATACAGAACGCACGTAAGTGTAAAGTTGTGGCCATATTCACTCCTCGTTTTGCATTTAAATTAAAACTATTCAGAATATTAGCATAGAAATGGGTTCGATGGCTAATCGTTGCGGTGTCAAAAATGTTTAATTAAAAAGATTGATGCTTACCGGCGGAGTGGAGCACCAGAAGTACAGTGGAGTTGCAAACTTATCTAATTAGTTAGGGGTGGGGGCGGCACGGGCGCGGGCGGGGGTTCCCCCGACGGGGTGCGCGCAATTAGCGGTGATAGTCGATTAGCTCATCGTGTGCGGCTTTTGACAAATGTTGCCATTTATAAATTATTATTGTTTATGCGTGACACCGATAATTGTCATAATTAATACTTTACGTCAATCCTTGTACACCTTTAACGGAGTTTATGAGTGAAATAACATTTGAGCTGTCAAATAACTTGTTGATAAGAGATCGTTTATGGACTTGTAGCGTGTCAGCGTGAAGAGCAGTGTTTTATTAACACGTTAGATAATAAATTGTTATGAGTCAATCATTATTAAACTGCAATGAACAATGCGCAACACTACACAAATGTCTAACCTGTATATTATTGTTATTAGTAGCAATGGACACTAGGTATTGTGTCTACACATTAAACGTTCTATCGTCAGCTACCGGGACATTACTTCTACTCCTTAATTAATTTTGATTTCTACTTCAAGAATAATAATTCTCTGAATAAAACGATTAATGGTCATATATTTCATCCGTTTTTACCCGAGTGCCAAGAAGGGTTATGTTTTTCGTATTCTAACGTTTCTCATTAAGAAAATAAATAGTGGTTATTTTATACAATTATGTTATAGCGATGTTGGCTACTTTGGAAGATTGATTAGTGAAAGTTTAGTAATAAATGAGGGACCGTAATACCGAGATAATTAATTCTTAGCGCAAGTTAATTGATATTGGTATTAACAGTAATTAGAAAAGTTTTTCTATCCCGTTTTTGTTATGCGATTATTTACAACGTTATATTTCATAGTGGAACCTTAAGGGGGATGCGCCAGGGTAGCCCGCGAAATTCTAAAGTCTCAAATGTCATGATTTCATGAAATCTCGACATTTGAGACTTTCATGAACTTAGAGAGTTGTATTGCTGATTCTTATGTTTATAATTCTGTAAATCCATATTTGTTACGTGCGCAAATCATATTTAGATCAACATACAATCTAACACCGCCCTGCAAATTGCAAAAAACGTAAGAAAATTTGAATTTCGCGGGCTACCCTGGCGCATCCACCTTAAGGAGAGAGCTTTAAAACCAAGCCTCGAAAGGATAAAAAAAAACGGTTAAAAACGTTTTATTCGGTTTTGCTCCAAAATTTTCTTAAGAACGTGAACATTTGAAGAACTTTATTTTGAATGAAATTAACCGGTTTATTCACGAGGTGCGTGTCGGTAAACGCATTGCAACTTGTGAAGATACTTGTGAGGATGCCGTGCTGAATAAAAACTGAAGAATAAACCGGTTTTTATTGCTCTTATCATTTAATCGGGAAAACCCTGTATGTAAAGACTCCTCCAAAACCGGTTTATTCGAAGGAAAACAAAATATATCGGTTTTGCGTCAAGTACATAATAACGGTTACGGTACGGTTTGAGAATTTAACCGGTATCCGAGCCTTGTTTAAATCTTTTGTGGTATAACCCCTTTACAAAAACTGGTGCAACTCATTAGCGAGATTTAATTGTTTCTCGTTAACATAATTGCGGGACAGTCTCGTTAAACAGCGATCACTGGAGTACAATAAAACGCTTTAACTAATGGACGGCACCTCTGTTGTTTTAATAATACATGGTTCGCGAGCGGTGGGACGCGTCACTAATAATTACGTCGTCATTACAGCGCGGTGGACACATCGCACAATCACCGACTACGCCCCTAACACTTGTTAGTTTTTCCTCTCTAGTAGTAGTAATAGTTTTGCTAAGCGCCGGCACTGGAGTGAACAAGGCGTTTAATGAAAGGCCGCTCACCTCAGCCGCTGTCGGCCGGCTCATCGCATGCGCCTTAATTAGTTCAGACCGCCCCCTAACGGGCTTATTTTGTTTTTCTCGGATAATTTTTAATTAAACGCTTGATTAAAATGAAAGTTTGCGTAAGTAGCGAGCGAGGAACAATCGAGCCAGAGTTTAGGATAATGAATTGATGGTGTTACTTTGCTCGCTTGCCGCTCGCTAGGGACTTAATTAAAAATCGCCGATAGAATGTGTAGAGGGGAGTTTGAAACGAGTTTATGGAACTTGGTCCGGAGCCTCTGTTGTTTTACTATGTCAATTTGAATACGAGATTGCCTCACAGTTAACGAACGTAACTCTAAATAAAATTTCGCTGGAAATAGGTAAGTACTTATATAGAAAACAATATCTTTGTGCAGAAATATTTATTCCCATAATCTGTCGCATTAATGTTGAATTTATTGACACTGAATATGTTATATGATACGACCACACAACTGAGTTTTAAAACATTTTTAATATGCAACATAATTTTTTTACATGTTCGTCTTTCTAGAAACTTCTTTTGCAAATATAATAAAATACTTACTACACAATCCTACCCAGTAATTGGGTTGTGGAGGTCAGATAGGCAGACTACACACAGAAAGACGAAGTCAAACTATCAGATCATACACAACATAATCAGATACACTAAGCAGGCAGACGACACCATGTTCCGTCATTAAGCTCAATCGTATGCGACTCGTTCGGAATAATAAACATGATATTCATTAAAGCGATCCGATTTGTCAAACCGCTTGATTCATCCGCGTGCGAGCCCTAGACGGCGCGACCGCGAATATCAACAGGGTTACCAACAGTACCTGATCTTCATTGACTTACTTATTTTGTGAGTGAGGAAAATGTGAGAAAGTGTTCAGTATGAATGTAAATGGCTTTAAAAGTAGGGGAATACCTACTAAAGAAATTATGAATGAACTGTGTTATATGCCTAAAATTATATGCCTAGAAAGTGGGTGACTATCGAGACGACGACTAATTGAGAAGTATGGAAAAAAAGACATGTTGCGGCGACCACAAATAGATTTTGATCTTAAATATTTTGAGATAAAAGCATAGAATTATAGATAAGTGTTTTTGATAATATTATTATGATCAAGGTCTGCTTGGTGGATTAAGTTATGCTTGCAAAAATCTTTATTGTATTAGTCTGTCTCTCAATCATTAGTCTTTAATCTCAGGTTAGCAACGACAGTTTCATTATTTACTTAAGAAAGTCTTTAACATGGGATAAATGAGCACCTACATTACTTTTACCGATATCATCGCAAATCTCAACAACATGACTAACGTTCCTTCACTTACTGCTAGTGCAGTTTGATGCAAAATCTTAATCCCATTAATTAGTCTGCGAGGATATTCGCTCATACGTTTTATAACGGGTTGTATTAGTCAACCCTATCGCGAGCATGTGTCATTAGCAAATTCTTGGCTTGTCGTCGCCACGCGCCGCTAACGAGTCGCTCTAACGACGTGCTAACTTGATACACACACGATGGTGCGTCCCACCTCCGAAGTCCCTGCATGCATTGTGATCGACATACAATCACAATATTGACGTCTTTGGTTTCTTAACTAAATTACCGACGAGAAAGATGTGTGCATTGATTTTTGGCGATAGAACAATGGTGAGAAAAGCAAGTATGTTAAAAAACGTAAGCGTATGTATCATATGTACTATTCCATTGCCAAAAGGCGGTATTTCTTTAAAATTGGAACAGCATTTCAAGTTTCAAGAAGATTTCATTTATGATCACAATCGTGTCAAAGATACATGGTCAAAATGTCGGCGTAGATAATCTACCGTGCACCTCTGCCGAACCCTTCGGAGTAAAACATACGCGATGTTATGTTATGTCAAAATTTTTATAATCGAAAAATGTATCAATTAATTTAGAAATTACATTACACTGATAAATTAAGAGCCCGCGGCTAAAAACTAAGTAGCGAAAGTTATGATAAACTTTCACAAACGATCAATTAATATTGAAAGTATCTCATACCGATGTATGACAGAACTTATAGCTTCCTTGCTTAATCAGAACTGTCGCAACCCAATTAGCAAATGTAAATGTGTTCATACTAATTAGTCTCGTGATACTGGCTCAAATCCAGACGGCACCAAACGACTAGATAAGTAGTAGTACTCCATGTTAATAAAAGAGTAAAAAAATTAAGTAGACAACGCTGAATTTAATAATCCCCTTTGATACTCATAATGGCGTCGTTTAAAGATTTCTAGGGTCCTTTCCTTAAGTCTGATAGCAAACACGACGAAGCAACAAGTGATCCCGGCCCGGACGCATCTCGCCTCTATTGAGAGGCATTCGTCTTGAGTCAATCGCCCCCTCTCTCCCTGGTACAATATGGCCCGTACTTATTCCTATATTAGCACTTAGCACTTACATGATTATTCATTTAGAGAATTGTTTTATAATATGGTTTTGGTAAAGTTTATTTTGCATGACTTGAGACTCTACTTTTATTATTACAAATTCACTTTAAAATAAGTTATGTAGGTATCAATACTATTAATAAGCAGGCTATATTTTGTAATCTAGTACCCAATTAAAGTTTAAAATAGCATTGTTTTTATTCCCAAACAAGGATAACGAAGAGGAAGGAAAGATGAAAAATCTGATATATTTATGCGTTCAACCGTGCCATAATACATATATCGTTTAACTAACTACGGGCTCATGTAATAATCGTAATTAAGTTATCAGTACGTATGTAGGTACTAAGCAGTTTCTAGGAAAACCCGTTGTTAATACGCGTATTTTTTACCCGACTGTCCCAGAAGGAGGGTAATGTTTTTCATGTTAGCCCCTACATTATATTTAGAAATGATAACAGCGCCCTCTCTCGAGCCTCCACACCCTCGCTCTAATGATCTTGTCGAGAGGTTTTAAATTATGTTCCATACAACAATCCGAAGTCGACACGTACACAACCGTGAGACTGAAGACGCTCCCTTAATGAATAAAATAACATGTCAAGATACAGTCTACATCTTAAATTAATGAGGATTCACGGCGACGTATTCAATTTTACAAGTAACGAAGGCAAATAAACTTCGAGTAGGCACCGCACCCGCCTGTACGAGAAACTTTCGCATTTATTAAACTCATGCTAAACACACACTTCTTAATTAATATCAGTATGAAAGGAAACCTAAAAGTTGTCGATTAGAAATTCTTAACAACCTTCAACTACATTATGTTAATAAAATTACAAATACGATGAAAGGTATCGAACTAAGAACGTCCTTTATCAGTTTGATACTCAAACCCAAAACTAAAGTTGTTAGAGTCACGGTTGAATAAATAAAACAACCTCGCGTGTGTTAATGTCCTCGTTTTAATTAAGTCCGTTCCGAGAATTGATGTGTGATATACACTGTTCAAAAGATTCGTAAGGAAATATTAAACATATTCATTTTCTTAATTAATTATAACTTACGGCTCTATCGGCCTTCAATCACAACCTAATTTATCTCTTTCATCCAAATTAAGTGCTCACAATTGACTAGTTTATAAAAAGAGTAGATTTATTTAGGTATTCATGGAGTTGGACCCACTTAGGTTAGCGCAGAGATTTATTGGTCTGTCAACCTTGCTTTCGGCTTATATTTTTGCTTTTATGTACGGCTCGGTTCCGATACTACACATGTATGAGTGTTGGGCTGTTTCCGTATTTTTCCCGAGTATAATCCGCACATCTTCTCGTGCACACCCCGCGAGCGTCCAACACCCAACACAAATAGATTCGTACATGTTTGTCTTGGCTCGGTTTAATTAATTTTACCTTCATACGCCGATACTGTTTGTCGGGCGCTCCTTAATTGAAAACGCTCTTACCGGAGTAAATGAAACGAAATCCTATTTGCTCCGAGTGATTGAAGCGAATTTATCTTTTAAGACTTTCAAATTTATCTTAAACCCATTGCCAATGTTCGGCGTTGAATCATTTCAAAACGAATATCGCTAAGAAGCGCAGGTAATTAAATTTTGATTGCTTTCGGCCGGATTGTTATTGCGATTTATTAATATTCAGGCCGGTTGTAAATAATACGGGCTCGCCGGCGACGCTAATAGCGATTGCAATAATGACTCATTAAGTATTAAATGCCGCTATTAAACTGCCACATTCGCAGAGTTCTCACAGTTGGACGTGATTTTTGGGAGAATACATGTCATTAACTTAAACCGAGTTTTCCGTTAAGATTTACAACAAGTTACGGACTTCAGTCAGTCTGTGCAGCGAACTGCGCATTTTAGAAACTTTATGCGGAATCATGGTAGTTAACAAGCTGAATAATAATAGATTTATTTTATTATAGTTGGCAAGCGACGTCTCAACTGAAATGAAATACAGATTGTAATTATTTAGCTGCAACGAGGTTGTTAGGATTGTCATGTAGACTTTTAGGTGCATTACTGATGCAGATACTTCAAACATCTAAATGATTTTACTTTATTCTGGTGTCTCAAAGAGTATCGCAGGTTCATGCACAATCATAATGTAGTACATAACGATTGAAGTTACATACGAAAGTTACAACTATCTTTCCGACTTATTTGCCTGTTTGATATTATAACCTAATTTGGTAACTTCCCGACCCATTATTACGCTAAATCAGTGATAACTAACGTCTAGTAACGTAACATTTATGACGTATAATTGTCTGGGGTACTCGTGTGTAAAAACCACTAGGTTTTCCACACCATCATTAAGCATTCCCATTTCAACCAATAAAAAGAAAATATGAGTCAAATGTGGTCATTAAATTTTATCTCGAATTATAAATACGACGATGACAATCGTCAAAGATATTACAAAGTTTATCTCAATATCAATATGGCGGCTTAAAGCCTTATTAATTATACGCTAAATCACTACGGAACGAATGATTGATTTTATAATATAGCGATGAAAAAGTTAAAAGGAGAAATAAAGCTTTATGGCAGAGAAATGATGATTGGAAAATTGTTTTATTAAAATTCGAAGTGGTGGTCTTTGACTAGGAATAACACGTCGCTTCTTGTAAACGTTGTGAAACACGACCAAGGGCTTATGTCAGTTGAATACGCAGAAACTTATCTATGGGTACTGAAAATAGGGGGATTTTCTCGAAATTGGTTGCCCTATATTTAGGTACAGAGCTTTTTCAAATAAGATCCTCCTAGAACTCCTTTTTTGCTCAGTTTTCATTGTCATTAAGAGCAGTTTTCCGAAGAAACCTTTGCTAATAAGCACACCACATGACATTTATTGGCATTTAATATAAATGTTCATGGATGGACGGAGAAGAGGAAACCCAAAGAAAAGATGGATGGATTGTGTGAGGAATGATATGAAAGAGAAGGGAGTGAATGCTAGCGTGACGGTTGACAGGAGAGAATGGAAGAAGAAAAACGTGTTGCGCCGACCACGAGTAACATGGAACAGGTGTAGGAAGATGATGATTGTGCCATGTATTGGCATTACATGAATTTCTCGCATTTGTTATAAAAGATTTAACAAGATGGTGACCCCAATTTCAAGCAAAGCTTCTAGCGTGAAACTAGCTATAATTTTATAAATATACTCAATAATTTAGTGTTCAAACAGCAGTACAAATAAGCATGTATATTTGAGTGATTTATAGGCTACGTCGTTACTTTATTATCCATTTATCAAAGCTTAACGAGCAATAATCGTGGCACTTTAACGGATTGAAGCTAGCTTGTTAAAATTGTTAACTTCTAATAGTACCTCGGATGTCGATAATTTTAATCTTCAATTTAAACATTCTGTAGAAGCAGGTCATTTAAAATACTCCAACTTCATTAGAGAATAGTTCAATACTAGTAATTAGTTCAAATTTTAATTAGCAACTAGAAAAGTAGGTATTAAATTGCTTTTTTGTTTGATGATGGGTATTTTAATTAGTTATTATTTGTGATTTATAAAGTTAAATAATTTCTTTTTAATTATGTAGAAGCGAGATACTTAATCTGGTCTTCAGTAAGCTCAATGCTGTCTCCGACCGCGAACCAATCACCTTTTTCCCATCAAAGGAGGTCAAAACAGTTTTGTCTCCACACTGGGCTTTTGCCCATCCCCTGGGCCCGGGGTATTTGAGCTTCTAAAACCAACTAAAATAAGGCTGTCTTGTTCCAGAATGTTCGGTTCAGGCGGCGCCTGCGCAGCGTGCGGGCAGGCCATCCCAGCCAGCGAGTTTGTGATGAGGACGAACGCGCCACAGCAGCCGCTCCACGTGTTCCATATAAAGTGCTTCGCCTGCTCCAAGTGTGGGTCACACCTCATGCAGGGCGATAGGTCAGTATTTTTTATTTTTATTAGCCTATAATTTGTCCCACTGCTGGGCAAAGGCCTCCCCTTTTTCCTTCCAAATCTCTCTATTTTGTGCGATTTCTGGCCAGTTTTCCCGTTGAATAGAATTATTTTTCCCGTTCTAAAGGTTAAATAATTATTATGTAAAACGGGAAAAATTATTATGTAAAATATCTTCTACCAGAATTTGTAGACTGTCTGTAAATGATGTGGATATAAGTCCTTCCCTAGGACCCTGCACAGGAGATCTGATGCTGGTCTCTGAAGTTGGAAAAAAGCCTCTTCATCTACTAATGATGGTGGGTCCCACCACACGCCTCGATCTTATCTCTTAGTCTTAACGCCTTTTGAACAATAAAGTAAATACCTATAGGCACTACCAAGTGTACCATCTCCAAACATTGGAAAACGAATTTATAAAAAAAAACTTTTTTTTTTTGTTAGTGGGAAATCATCAAATGATTTCTCCCGCTCTGGGCGGAGCGGAAGGGCGTGTCAGACTTTTACTGAATAAAACCCACCCGTGTTCCTTCAGTTGCCTGTTGCCAAGGTCCCGGTATCCCTTTCGGACTTTCCCGCAACCCTGGCAGATACGTCACACACCTGAGGTATAAAAGATGCCGCAAAAAAGTACCTCGAATGCTTCAATCTATCGGTTGTTATAACCATCTGGACAGGTGTACCATATTATACAAGCATACCATGTTATACAAACCTACAGGTAGCTGGCATTTGGTCAAACCTGAATCGCCTGAACATGCAAAGAGAACGTCTCGTCCTCCAATCTTATAGCGTTAACTATGAGCTGCTCATCAAGTCATTTCTTTTTCCAGGTATTACATGCTCGCGGGCTCACTAGTGTGCGAGCAGGACTGGCAGAAGCTGATGAAGAGCGCGAACGCGACGGGGGCGCCCGGCGCGCCCATGCGCAAGAACAAAGTGGGCCGCCCGCGCCGCTCGCGCGAATGAGCCCCAGCTGCGCGCGCGCAAGCGCCACAACACTCGCATAAAGACTATGAGGAGGTATGTACTGCAGTTTTTTATTTGGATACTTTGAAGGTGTTCGGTGGATGTCTTTCTTCAATATAGGGTTCTTCGTAAAGCAATTTTACAATAAAAAAATCGTTCACTCATCACCTTTCAATTTTAGTACATCCACAACAACTAAATCTTAATAACCAGACGCAAATTCACTGAACTTCAGGGATCTGATATTTTAATTCATTGATCTGATATTTTTGAAGAATTTATTGACCGGAACGGAGCATGACCGAATCCATACCTCATTTTCCGATAAAATCGATTAATTTAATAAAATAAAAACTCTCCGAATCAACAATTATTAAATTAATCGACTATAAATCGATTACCAGAACCGATCATTGTGCCGCGCCTCTACATTCTTTAATAAACCTTCGAAGGTTTAACTCGTGGGCGGGTTCACGCTTGACCTTTGCCGGCAAACACTTACATGTCGTGACTAGCGTGATCATTAATTAAGGTATTTCCTAAGCTTAATTAATTGTGTTAATTATTGTCTGCCGGGGGGCGGGTTGATTGACACCGCGGTGAATTGCCAATTGAATGGAGTATTCAGAAATCGGTATTTCCAGTTCTGTAAGTACTTCCGTTAATTTGGTGACGTAATTGGGGAACATTGGTGTACGAAATTTTAGTTACGTAAGTAATTAGTTGTTGTTATCAGAAATACATGTGAGCTGGAAAATATAAAAAGTACCAAATACGTATTGACACAAAGAATATGCTGTCAATGTCAATGTTACCCCTTCTAATCCTTCCAGCCAAGTTTATACCAATTCTTGTAACCTAACAAACCACAACTCGGACGTCAATAACAAGGAAAATTTCAAATAAAAACTAATTTATAAAACCAATTCAATTGATTAAAACTCGCATAATCAGTTCAAAAATAATAAGGCGCGGTACTAAAAATACTTCAGAGATATTTTTCTATGTACCATATCGTTATCAACCAGTTTCTGTGCCAGATATGGAACAGTTTTACCTATTTACATTTTTAAACGGTAAGTGTTGATAAAAAGCAATTTCTGTCGCTCCATGTAAAATACGGACTTCAGCTACATCCGGTTCGACTGGAAGCCGACCCCAACATAGTTGGGAAAAGGCTAGGCAGATGATGATATAAAGGTTGTCTGCAAAAGGGAACCTTTCACCATGCAAGCTGGTAGAAAAATTACTTTGGTTGCATTCGATCACTCAAGATAATTTAGAATTAGTTTCAAATTGATTATGCGGCGATAGCTTTCATAAAACAACAGTTATGTTGCATGTCCTCTTGAAATAAATAGCAAAAATTCAGTATTGCTTCTTATATTTTCCTATGTAGTGCTTACTCCATATACCTTACAGTCATCATCTGCCTAGCCTTTTCCCAACTATGTTGGGGTCGGCTTCCAGTCTAACCGGATGCAGCTGAATACCAGTATTTTACATGGAGCGACTGCCTATCTGACCTCCACAATCCAGTATCTGGGTAATACGATACCCCTTGGTAAGACTGGTTGTCAGACTTTCGGGCTTCTGACGACCCGTAACGACTGTCAAAGATCCACAAATGACAGCCGGGACCAACGGCTTAACGTGCTTTCCGAGGTACGGAGGAGTCTCGGTATGTAAAGATGGACACCCATCCACGGACCAACCCCGGCAAGCGTAGCTTAACCTGATGGATCGACCCGTGCGGCTGTTATTACGTAGCCACGAGCTCCTCCATATACCTTACAGTGCCATATTGTTATCAGTCAGTTTCTGTGCCAGATACGGGACTGTTTCACCTATTTACATTTTTAAACGGTAAGTGTTGATAAAAAGCAATTTTAGTTGGTAACGGTTTAATTAAGCAGTCGTTTGTCGTGTAACTAGGTAATTTGCTATTGTCTATTGCAGTAACTGAGGCGGAGAGATAAAAGTAACAGAACTCGTAAAGTGGCGGCACGTACTGGTAGTGTAGTGCGGTTGTAATACGAAGTTACATGTGTACTATGTCATGTGACGTGGTAAGACAAATATGGAAGGATCAGCTGTTTTTTTAATGTTATACGAACTTCCCATAACCCATGGGAATTTCGTGTTTCTACAATATACAACTTGTAACGTTAAATGCGCAAAACCTGAAAATAGTTTGATCAGAATAACGAGCACAATCAATTAAACCACTTTTTAATATAGGTCACATTTTTCAAAAACTTCATTAAAAGACGTTGCCGTGTCTATTTATTAATAAGTCAAGCCATCACATGCACAAACCCGCCAAAATTTGTTGTCAACTAATTTAAATTTTCTCATACGCGGAATAATAATAATAGCTTTTATTTCAATGCAAATATGAATCTTCCAAAACTAAAACAGCACATAAAACCTTTCCAAATTTTTTAATGATTTTTTGTCTCTGAAATAGGTCATTCGAATTAAAAATCAGTTGGGGTGTCTAAGGTTTTGCTCATTTAACGTTACACGTTATAGATTTTATAACAAAACATCACGCCTGTATTCTCCGAAGGGTTAGGCAGAGGTGCATGCATCTATGGTAGACCCACATTTCACCAGTTATGTTAAAGTCCCATGTAATAGGGGCGAGCCTATTGCCATTAACTGGGCACAAATCCATACCCCGAGCTACTACTGAGAAATCCCAGATGGAAAAACCCAATAACACTTTGCCCGACGCGGGAATCGAACCTAGGAAAAAAATTACAAACTTTCGTAGCAGTGTATTAGTGGATCGCAATATGAAATTGGGTTAGGTTAGGCCCCTCAATTCGTCCCAAAAAACAGCTAATCAACTTCCCTAACCAAAAAAAACATAACAAGTTAGGGTAGACCTCTTTTCACAGACACAAAAAGACTAAACAAGAACATTTTACATACCACATTTCTAAAAACCAATACCAATATTTTTAAAGCAACGCCGCAAAGCCGGTCCTCTCAGACGTGTTAAAAATTCACGAATCATAAGCGAAACAGAGGGATGAAGTTGAGGGCTGTGCCGGAAACCATTTGCACTCACGATACGACCACTCAGTGCGAACGGATTAGGTAGCGGAGCGGCGCGGGCGCGGCGGATTGGCGATCATAATTACTGAAATACATGGCTGTATTGAGCAGGATTTCGTGGAAATGTACTCTGTTTACCGGTACATTACCGTGATCAGTGCAGGCAGGATTAAGTCCAAAATTTGACGTCACAAATGAAAGCTAAGTTGCAGCGTTTCCATCATTTCTCTTTATTTAAAAATCACTCGAATACATTTCACAGTAACCGCGCTGTTGAAAGATGTAATAATTAATTGAAATTATTAGACATGCGAACTCTGCAAACAGAAGTGGCGAAGAAATACAATTAAGCTGTTCAATGAGCAACGCACAAAGAGCGCCTTTGTTTATGTGATGGAGCTACCCGGACGGAACGCACTTCGGACCACATTTTATAAACTTGCTCGCGGCGTCGTAAACAAATGAAGTGCTAATGTGCTGGCGAACGAGCGCAAATAGCCTGGTATTTCATTAGATAATTAAAAAAAAAACGATGCCTGTTACAATTTGTAATTTCGTAGCCCCTAAGCTGCTACGCGTCTACGCCGTAGCAGCCGCTTTACTTTGACTTCAGCTTTCTTTTTTCTGGAAATGTGTGTGAGCACTCCATGTATTAAAAACTCCATGGCCCTGTACATCTGTCTAAAGTAAGTTACAGACGTACGGTACCTTCTACGCCGTAGAAGTTAGGCTCGAATGTTAACGATATTTATTAGCGCTTTAAAGCAAATTTCTAATTGCAGTACTTGTCGGACAAGAGGATAGTTCGCACAGTTAATTATCCCGTGGAGCGGAGCGTCGTCCGGTCGCCGCGGGCGCCGACTCGTCTCGCCCCGGACTTGCTTACGGGCTATACGGCGCTCACACAAAATGCACCGCTAACCAATTCCGAAGTTTAAACACTCCCAAACTTATTTCGGCAACTCATAAAACTGTTGTCCAGCCCTGTTAATGAACTAACAATTTATGGGCACGCTAGTACACTCGACCACGGTACAGCGCCTCTAGCTAACGTAGGTTAGAATACCAGACACGTCAATTATGCAAGGCATGTCAAACATTTTTGTAAATAAAGTGATCGCTTTTTCCGAACCTATAAATTGAATTAATTCCGCTCTCATATTATTCAAAAGCGCGTGTCTATTACACCGCCACCCTTTAATAAAACTACCCGGGTAATAACAAAGGCTGTAGTTGTTATTACTTTGTGTGGACGTAGTCAAAGGCGCGATGTTAATTGGAAAACACCTGAAAATGACAGCGCCTTTATGGTCGGTATGTTTGGCGTAAAAATCAAGTCCGGGTGAAACAGCCGCTGGCCGGTAGCTCAAAGACTTGACCGTTCACCCGGCGGCTTTGTAACACGATTACGCTGACTTGTCGAAAGTTAATTAAATAACGTTTTTCCAAATTACCTGGCGAGCTCGACATCAAAGTGCACCCTCGCACTCGCTCTGGGAATCTTTCCACAAAGGGCTGCTGCGGGCGAGGCCCGTCCCTCTGATGTAGTGCAGTGGACAGGTTAGACTCAGATCTTCAACCTTTATCGATTCTCAACGAGTTTACCGCGAGAGGTACCTATTAGTAGGCACTCGATCATAAACAATTCACTTTCAACAATTAAACTCTTGCGACGTTTTGATTGATGACTGATATCTATTGTCTATCTAATTCAATCGGCCTCAAAGCGGTTGAGGCACGCGAAGTAAGGGGTCGTTTGCACTGTGCACGACACGCTAGTTCTGTGTACCTTTTGTAGGAGTCCGTGACGCTACCCAAAATGTTTTTCTAGTTGGAAATATACCAATTAAAGTGTCTAGCTATCTTTTGTGTGAAACGATAATTGAATCTGAACTTTCTGCAGGTATCAAAGGGCCTGTTGTTACCTTACAAGTACTGTAAAATTTTGTATGATTCTTAACATTTCCTTCAAAAGTAAATGACGCCAAGAAGCCCTGAGCCAATAGAACTCTCCGATCAATAATCACGGCCAATTTACTCTTCGTTAATTTTTCTTTACAAAGTAAGTCGGGGTTGTTTACATTACAATTTTTACTGAAGGTAGTTTGATCGAACGCCCTTCGTGGGAGCGGGTCGGGCATCGAACCCGCTACCATTGCGTGCCGCGGCCGATCAGCTGCTCTCACCTGTAATCACTTTACAGTAATTACACGTTTTAACTGACGCTGTAAAAAATGAAAAATTTTGATCGATACTAGTGTTACTTATGTAATAATTTCTGTATTGTAAAATTGTGGAGAATTTTAACGGCTTTTCTCAAGAAATAAACAAAGGGTTCGTAAGATATGTTTTAAGTGAGTGCTAAATTAATTTTCTCGTAATTCGTTTATTCTCTTGTTACAACCAGATTTTTTATATCTTAAAAGCAAAATAAGAAGGTATATTATTAACATAACGATTCTCCTGTACTACTTACTTCAAAAGCCAAATCAACTTAGCGACGACGACAAATCAAATTCTTTGACCTGGATACATCGTCTTCCCGGAATAGCAGATAAGGTGATAAACAACATCTCACAGTCTTAACTTCGAACAAAACACCAAAAATTTATGAAAATACTTCGCCTTAAATTTTTAATGAAATGTTACTTTCACTTTAGGTAGATACAACCTTAACAAAAATATAACCGTAATTACTCGCAAGGCAATCCGCTTCAAACAAAGTATGTCAAGAAATTAGGATTTAATTTATTCATTGGGCTTGGGTTCGTGTCTAGTTTAGTTATTACGAGGTAGTTAAGGCGTCAGGAGGTTTAGAAATGAATCACGTCGTGACATTAAGGCTTAGCGCACACTCGCCCCTTACTCTGCACTCTGTGATCACGAAAAATCATACAGCCAGTCGTGTGAAACAGCTCGGGCGCTTGTGGCCAATCGCGAGACCGACATTATGAACCATACGGCTCGTAATTCAGTCACGACTTGATCATGTTAAGTGGCAGTCGACTGTGTGTGCTCGACCTAAGTGAGCGCGTGCCTCCAACAGGTACGATACTAAATTAATACTCCATTATCGAAATTAAATCTTTGTATTAACAGGCAAATGTATTTATAAGTTAGCCTTAATAAAAAGTAAATGATAGAAGCTCACTAACTAGCCTGGATGCATTACGAGTATTACGACTAAAAGGACCAGAAAATTAGATTTATAGAAACATAAAAAGTTTAATTCTCTAATACTTACATTAGAATAAAACATGAAATATAAAGAAAACTTTAATTAACGTCAGTCGTTCACATGTGGAGACAATTTACGTCTCTGGCTCTAATTTAAAATTAATACCGTCGGGCTGGTGGAAAATTTGAAAAGTTTGAACGACGTCGCCGGGCCTTCGCTCCGCCGATTGCATTTTTATACGAGTAAGACAACCTCTTAGCTTATTAGGGAAGCCAGTTATTAGAGGTCCGTGGGATTTCTCTGCGGACGCGGTGCGTGGCCTCGGAACCAACTCGCCCCACTTAATTAGTTAAATGGATACGTCGTTATTTATTTCCTCTATTTTATAGACGTAACGTGTACAATAAACCCAGTTCCCTGCTGCAACTTTGCAATATGAGCGTCTATTCAAATCCGCTAAATTGAAACAGAGCTTTCTGCCATTTAATTTGGGATCGGCGGAACAATTTGGGACAGAGCGGTGATGCACTTATGCACCGGCACATTTCCCACAGCCCGGTGCGCCGGATCTGCATCCGCACGCGACAAAGGACATCCGCCCACAATAGTTCCATTAAAATAATGCAAGTAAATGAGGATTTGCGGAGACGAGTCCGCCGAAGCTGGCGACCGCTCGCTCACAATGCGCACGCCGCACAGACCGGCTCCCGGCTGCGACGACGCTTAAAACACTATACGCGAACATGTTTCATTAGCTAAGTGGGAGGCTTTTGGTGGCTGAATCTGTGTAATGCAGCTAGCGAGACTAGAAGCAGCGTCGCTTTTACTTAAACGCCGTAATTAAAACGCCCCCTCCCCGCTAAGGGCGCAGTTTTAAACTCGGTTCAACTAGTTTCGAGTGGCCAATTTAGTTTTAGTGTTACTCCGTGTTTGAGATACAAATTTTAAGTTGATGTATCAAAAGCGTCAGAGTTACGTTTGTAATGAGTTTCGAGCTTTAATTGTGATATTTACGGTGAGCTGGCGATTAGAGAGACCATGTTTAGTTTAAATACTTTGCCCGTCTTTAAGATGTGAGTGTTCTATAGTCAGCCTTCTCTCTACCAATAACCATTCACACTTTCCGGGCTTGGATAACGACACAGTTTGTTGTAAGCCGCTAGGTATATGCTTACAAAATTAAAAGCACAAGAACTTTATGGAAAACGTCCAATTAACGTATTAATGTCCAACTTGGTCCTTGAATCCTGTTCATATAATACTGGCGACCCGCTCCTGCTAAGCACGGTTTTTACGACTTGACAAAACATCAAGATTTCTTAGTTTTATGAAACTTTAATAGTAACGTATTATTCATATAAATCTTCCGGAATAAATTCTCTAAACGATGGTGATAACTCCATCAAAATCTATTGTGTGGTTTAGAAGAACAACGCAGACATACAGACAAACATGAAAAGCAACTTTAAATTATAATATCTATAGATGCACAAAGAATTTTCCAGAAAATGTCCAACGTTTTTTGCAAAACTTGGTCCTTCAATCCGCAAAGTTCATTAGTAAGCCTTTGAGGACATTTTCTTAAAAGACACTAGATTTATGCCATTTAACCCTGAAATGGGCCCGAAGTGTGTCAAGCACAGGTGTCAGTACGTAGATGCGAACATTTTCCGTCATAGACAAGATAGACGTGACACGACATGACTGGCATCCTTTACTGACCGATCCATTTGTCGGACTTTGAAAAGAGAAGGACCAAGTTTGGGGGGAAAAATGTGTCTGCTACAACAAGGAGTGTCATGATACTGGATTGCTTTTGAAATGAAAGTGAAAATCGAATTTATCAATCTGAATTGACTCATAATTATTTATTCACAAATTTCTGTGTACAAGCATATTTAATTTAGGTACTTAAATAAATTTAATAGAAAACATGCTACAGAAACATTTACGCAATCATAGAACAGCTGATAACTTTTTCACGGATTCAGAGGAGATCCCATAATGAAAGTGGATTGTATTAATTAATGCGCACCCTTTGTATGTTTATTAATCTGCACTGCGTCTTATTCTTGATTAAGTAACAGAAAATAATACACCTGTGTTTCTTTCACTCGTTGCAAAGAGCCAAAGACGTCAATAATTATTGCTGTCACAACAGGTCACGGACTACCGAAGGCTCACGCTATCCGCAAAATGACGCGACTGCTGGTCTGCGTACCCGTTGCGTGTCGCCGCGGAATCATGTCAGAACAACATTTTCAATTCAGAAACTACCCTAACATGCATTTTTAATGTCTTCATTCTTTTACCAACTACAAATAATGGCAGCCTATCATTTATCTAAATCATTTCCCACTTAACAACTTCACAAACTAATCATCGTACTACCCTTTTTCATGTTAGTACGAACATGCACCTGGCATTGCATGTTTGCGTAGGGGCTTCGCGGCGCGCGTTTAATAACTTTATTGATAACTAACGAGTAAAATTGATCGGCATTAACGATCTTAATCGAATCGCGGCTGGCATCGATTCATTGCGTGTCGATGCCCCGATCTCGAGTTAATTTAATTGAAACTGAGTTGAGTAATTAATTAGAGGCGAATGAGAGCTCTCAGCCGGATGAAGCGAACCCCCGCAATGGTGTTTACAGCCGCTCATACATATTGAGTGAGTGACGACGCGACAACACGTCTTAACACAGATTAGACATACGACACTTTATATTTTTGTTTATAATAATAAAACACGCGTAAAATTGTGTCTCCATGACATTCCACTTTTATACCAGACTTTATTTTTAAACGTGAATACTAATAAGCTCATTATAACAAACAAGGCTCTAAAAAATAGCTTAGTATGAAGATTATAATCTTGGTTCGTTACTTTTCGCATTTTTACAAAATTTATAGGGCAGACGGCACTTCGTTTTATGTTTGTAACTAAGTAACTAGGTTCCAGGATAGCATCGGCTAAGACTCAAAACACCTATTACAGTAACCTGAGAACATGAGCTCCCCTATGACCGCTACATTACGGACATAAGAAGTTGTCCTTGCCCCCATGCTTGGCAAATAGTCGGCCGTTTTTTTCAGGTCTAAAAAAAATCTCTTAATTTTTGGCTGGAACTGGGAAAGTAGAGGCTTGATCTCACCAAGGTGGAAATAGTTGATAGTTAGATTATGTGAAATAAAGTCCGAGATATCAATTCAGTATGATCATAGAAGTAAGCCACAAAGTCCAAAAAACTTGAATAATTCACAAGAAATTTAAGTAATTGGCCTTCAGAGTGGGCGAACAATGTTACACAGAATACATAACAACAGATACACCACCCGATTGATTTAGCTAAGAGCATAGCGACGCGGGTTAATAGCGTTTAATCCCGCTAAAACGTACACGATCCGTCATAATGAATATTTATCCTCGACAGAAGTCGGCTCATACTTTTATGACGAATACATATTTTAGTAGCTGACGTAATTCCACTGATTACTTTCTTTAATTTTTCTGAAAACGCAGCCAGTACCTAAGTGTATTAAAGCTTCGAGAAGAGCACACATTTAATGGATGAAAATTTTAACAAAATACAATTTTTCGGATACGAAAATTGAAGGAACATTTAAATGTTCGAATGTCTTTTTTATGTTATTCGTTCGTTTATAATTCACTGACGTTCGTGGTTTTAACTGGTGCAACTTAAACATGCTTTTGTAGAACGTCAATTTGGTTCATAGTAACTGTAATGTTCATATTTCGAAAGACTTTTTAATTCAAACAATCACTATTTCGGAGGCTCAAATAAAGATTTGTGCAAGTATAGAAGAATGTAGGGCAGGCATGGATCCCTTCATGTTTGCATAAATCTATGATAGGCAGACAGTTTATATTAAAAGTATCAAGAAACATTCTGTATATCTTTATTTTCCTTGAATTGAGCAGCATTGTTTGTAACGAAACAGATCGGATACAGATTGTCAAAACAAGAAATTCCTAGAAGATTTAGCTGCAATCTTAAATCTCAAAATAAATCTCCTAGATACCTTTGATTTTTAAAATTCGCTGAAACCGTAAATTATAAAAAAGGTACTTATCTAAAATGTTTGATTCCTAATACTTAAAGATATACCCATAATTATTTATAAATCAAAAACTAAGGGCCTTACCACAAAAACTTACACAGTTGTTCAACGCGTGTTTAATGTCAGTTTTATGTCAAACTCCACACAGAACAAAAAAATATGTTTAATAACATATCATCACGATTATTAACAGCGGCCATTATTCTGATCGACATAACATTACGGAGTTGGAACAAGATGTTTTGTCCGATGCGGTCGTAATTCTTGCACCTAATAGGCTTAATTTAATAATTAATAATTCTACCTGCCTCCATATTGCCAGCACTACACATTAGCTTTAATTTTATTATAACGCTCATAAAAAAACACCACGTTATGGGGTCAGCGTGTTTTAAACGAAGATTATAATTATGGTTATTACATTTTTTTTAAATCAAGTATGTTATGTGTCGTTTTTGTTGTGGGTTTAAAAAGCAGTTCATCTCCCTTTTTCTGACTACATCATTAAAACTACAAGCTTTCTTCTTCTTTTATGTGTAATTTTTTTTAATAGTGTTGCTAGTTTTCGCTTTTTAGAAAGTTGGTATTTTTTGAAAAAGAGTTTTAAAAAGGATTTTTTTTTTGTGATCCCGAATAATCCTTTTGTTATTAAATCTCTCTGTGTAACCCATCGGGGAAAACAGTGGTGATGTTCTGCTTTATTATCTCTCTGATCCCGTACCTAAGGTTTTAACTTATTCTCTACTAGGTGCGGCCCACAGTTTCATCCGCATAAGTCCCGATTCCGTGGGAATATCGGGATAAAAATCTTATCGTGTCTTGTGGCCTCTTCCAGGTCATGGCCTAACCCTGTACCAAATTTCATCCAGATCCGTTCAGCCGTTTTAGCGTAAAAGCGTAACGAACAAACAAAGAAACTCACTTTCGCATTTATAATATTAACTAGCTGATGCCCGCGGCTTCGCCAGTGTGGATGTCGGTTTTTATATACTAGAATCTTCCTCAAGAACCACTCTATCCATTGGTGAATACAGCATGAAAATCGGTGCAGTAGTTTTTGAGTTTTACGCGAACAGGACGACAGGCAGACGCGGCGGAGGACTTTGTTTTATAATATGTAAGGATAAGTAAGTATATGGATTCACTCAAAAAACGAATTCAGGTAAAAGTTTGTAGGACTACGAACAGTTGTATGAGAGCGAACTAACGTAAAAACTAGAAACATTAGCAGGATGACGTAAACATTTGTAAGGCAT
The DNA here is from genome assembly GCA_949152455.1 of Lithophane leautieri. Classification (NCBI taxonomy): domain Eukaryota; kingdom Metazoa; phylum Arthropoda; class Insecta; order Lepidoptera; family Noctuidae; genus Lithophane; species Lithophane leautieri. The sequence continues at coordinate 6,419,144 of OX424462.1, read as the reverse complement.
TGAGTTTTCTTCATTAGTAAAAGAAGAAGCGAAAAAAAGACAGAAATATACGTATGAGGAGTTAGAAAAAAACATAAAAATAAGCCTCACATTTCATTATGAAGAGTAGGTCTATTAGAATAACTAAGGTTGCCTCAGTTCAATTCATCGTCACCGAGAATTTTCCTTCAACATGATCTTTTAGTCTCATACATTTCAAAATAAAAATTTGTTTCAGTTTTGTAAGCAGCAATAAGCAGTACTTCGTTTTTATATTTAATGTGCCCTCGTCCATTAGTCATATGAAACATGTGCCAATACAAATTATATGGAGGTTTATGAATGACAGACTGGTGCGGGGGGGTGTGGGGCGCGCGGAGGGGGCGCGGGGTGCCCTGAGGACGGAACACTAATGGATTACATTCGCGCGAGTGAATTAGGATATTGTCGTGCGATCTGTTCCGCTGCACTCCTTTATGATGCTACAATTCATACATACATAAACAAACACACACACACACACTTGCACTACATACTGATGATTACAGATTAAATATTGATAGAGCAATACAATTAGGCCTCCCACTTGGGCCATCCTCATTTGCAGCTAGAAGTAGACGCGTGGGCCGACGAACGAGTGTGGGACGATATCGATTTAAGGATTTTACGTTCAATTAGATGTATGATAACGTTATCGGGACAGAAGGAGGGTTATTATTTGTTTTGTGTACTTATTGAAGCTTCCTTAAAAGTGTTTTTTTATCTCTCGCATTATATTTCTATGTCCTTATAACATGGAATAACCACAATCAGCCTATAATGTTCCCACTGTTGGGACACAGGCCTCCTGTCTTCGTGAGGGATTGGGGTAAATGTTGCATGGCTTCGATTTTTTGGTTCTAGGACATGCCTGGTTTCCTAACGATGTTTTCCTACACCATTTTGAGACCACTGGTGATGAAATTATTTTAAAACGCCTGCTTGGGTTCGAACCCACGACTTATACAACTCGTAAGTCGGCGCCGTTACCACTAGGCCACCACTGCTCTCACTGGAATAAAAATATGGAAATATATTTTTATAAATACAAAAATCATAGAACTATAGAGGCTACATCAATTAAAATCGCCTCTGACCGTCATTCAAACCACTAAAAAGCGAATTGACACAATGAAGGATCATGCCACTCTGTAATCACTTGGTCTGAACGCGTTAATGACCCATTTCCCTCAATTAACTCCGCATTTAAAGTTTACTTTTTCACAACGCTCGTGGATGGAAGTGAAAATGAACTGACGGCAAATTACAGCTATCGAGCATTGGAAACAATCTGTGATTTAATTTCGACGAGTGTGATCCCGGCAGTTATCGGTTCGAGAAAAGTTTCCACTTTTACATGCTCTTTTACCGATAATTCGTCACTGTAATATCGATTAAGTTTCCCCTACATTTGCCGCGGTCAGTACGTGTATGGTTGATCATCCTTTACATATTGAGACCCCCGGGCCTTGGAAAGCATGTTAAGCCATTGCAATGGTCCCGGCTGTCATTCGCAGATCTTTGACAGTCATTACAGGTAGTCAGAATCCCAAAGTCTGACAACCTGTCTTACCAAGGGGTATCATATTAACCAGTCACTGGGCTGTGGAGGTCAGATAGGCAGTTGCTCCAAGTAAAATTTTGGTATTTAGCTGCGTCCGGTTAGACTGTAATTCGGCCGCAACATAATTGGGAAAAGGCTAAGCAGATTGAACATCGATTAAGTTTCGATATCGATGCGTTGACATCCCTAGGTTACGATTTTAGAACACTTAGATATTAGAACTAATTTATTACTATCGGAAAAGTCTCGGTACTGGAAAAACCGGCATTGAAAATTGTATCGATCATCTTGTCATATCGAAGCGATATCAGCACTACTGTGACAGAAATCTTTTTCTTCCAAAAATAACTAATAGAAATTCCAGAAAATCGAGTTTAAGTATATGTAATGCGAAAACCTATTCCAAAATTCCATTTCCATACCACTGATAACGTTAAACGTCGTTTGAAGCCTTTAAAGCCCATTCCAAATTTCAGTCCACTAACATTTTCAGCGCCCGAAAACGTTAAACAGTCATTGTAATATAAGTTCTTCAACTACCATACCCAATCACTACAGCCGTTAAAGTCCAGGCTATTAGAGTAACTAGTTTCCATTTCTAAACATACACCGACACAGATTTCATTTGTATAAAAGAGAAGAAAGATGGCAGCACGTGACGTGGAAACTCAGCCAGAATGTTGGCGGTGCCAAACTGTAGCCTCCTCGGTACAAGGGTTTCAACTTATCAATTACACCGTTCGCTACTTACCGCGCGGAAAGGGCAAATTGATTTAATGTAACCAGAGTGCTTTGACGAATATTATTAACGTCTTTTTCACCCCTCCATTGTGGGGGTAACGCGCGCTTTGTTCTTTCGCACGGTTTTGTATAACATCGAATCACACTTATCTCAATCACGGGAACGGGTTGTATGGAAGGACCGTGTCTTCATTATCTGTGAGCTCAAATTATGACAGAATTTTAATTAGCCCGCGACATTGACGAGACCTTGCTTGCCCAAGTAAGAAAACTGCGGACACTTATATGCAATTAGGTATGTGTCAAGCGTTTAATTATGTTATTATGTTATCACTGCGTCCTTACTTGTTGGTTGATTTATCTGAACAATTTACTATAAGACAGCATTCTTTCCAAGCAGCTAAACTTTTGATCAAAGCATGCAGACGCAGCTAGTGTTCGTTTCGTAAATCTATCAGATTAACAGCGTCCGTCGCTGGGTGTACGTTAATAAATACGTCGAGTACAAGTCCTCTCATTAGAGCGCCATAACTCCTCATTAGTGGGCATGCTAATTAATGTGACGTTTACGAGTACCGGTGGTCGTAACTCAGGCCGCGACGCTCGCCCCGCGGCCCGCGCCCGATACGTCAATTCTTATTTTCCAGGAAAAAATATTGCACATTTCTTTTTACTAAAGCATCAAACGTAGGTAATTGGTATAATCGCTTGTAATGATGGCAATTCTGTTATATTTGAAAATAGTTTTTTACACTTTTCCATTTGTGGAGTCAGACGAATATTGAATATTGGTATTTTCAAATTCAAAAGGAATGAGGCAATTATTTCGTGATGAATTTACAATTAAGTTATCAGCTGTTTCGTTATTTAATTCAGTAGTGGGTCCAAATGATACGTAAACTTATTAGTAAGGAACACGCACAGTGCGTCAGCGTCGGAGACCTTTATCGGTGTCGTGTGGCATCACCAACACCCTAAATCAAATGCTTCCGCTATTTTGAGGTGTGCTGTGGAAACCATCTCAAAAACTTTAGCCACCATTGTATGTTAAACAGAAACTGTATTTAAAATGCTCATTTAAGTTAACTACATAGCATTCGCGATAAGGGGTTTATTATGTTTATCTTACTCTTTTATTTTAAAATACTTTAGAACTTACTCAGTTAAAACGAAATATACTGTAAGCATACAAAAAGGCATCGCTATGCAATTGTTTTTTAATGTCTCGATAACAATCTAGGTAGCTGCCTCGTTCACAGTACTTCCATCTTTGCATTAAAACGGCCGACACTTTGAATAATTTGTCACTAAACACATGCACGGTAAAGCGTATATACGAACGTACATACGCTTCAGTAATAAGGCGAATGAGATTAAAATCATTAATTCTAACTTTTATAATGTCAACTCGTGCATTAAGCTGCATTGCACCGAGGTTTACTAGCCGATGTAGTTAAGGCCAGCTTTTATTAGCATCGAGCAGTATTATGAACGCGCGGGTCATATCACGGCTCCATCGGGGATCACCGGTGTAATTAAAGCTTCGGGGCGAAAGTTGGACGTGAAGATTGTAATCGGGAGCATAATTTTAAATCAAATTAACACTTCAACTTTAAACCGAGGTCATTAATGCCATTACAGCGAAACAATATGGAGTCGTGACCGCACCGGCCGATATCTAAATAATAAATAAATAGACGAGGGGCTATCGGGGTATCGCATCTCTGCGTTAATGTTCCGCGCCGGAGTTTTATAATTAACAATAAATTCGGTATGTTTTTTATGGTACCGCGCCGCGTCGACGGCTGGTGCATCCATTTTTCCTGCCCTCGATTTCGATCTTAATAACACACGCTATAATGCCACTATCAGGTGGTCCCTATTGCCTATTCGCACATCATTGTTAACTTAACATCAGAGCGGGAAATAGAATACTCGGAAATAATTAGCCCATTCTTCCGAACGCGGCTCGTTATTATACCACTTCCAGACGAGTACGTCAGATCAGGGTAATGATGCTTTCCCTTACGTTATTGTTACTCAGCTTTTGTTATTAAATTATTTTTATTCAGGGAAACAAGGAAAGATTGTGGCGGTACCTACATCGCCACATTCGAACTACGCATCAAAGACCTGACGTCACACAAAAATCCTGACGTCACAAAAATCCTGCATCGCGCAATTAGAGTTTACCGTGCAGTGAACATATATACAAAAATCCAATATCAATCATTGGGCAGTTGCCCGCCAGACACAACACCCGTCTGGTAGGAGGATCCTCCCTTTTCTATGGTGGATGAGTGAACTTTACACCCTGTTCCTCATACCCCTAAAAGATGATTGGCATGAATAATCTACTTATTAGTCCGTCAAATTGTGACAAGCTGTCAACCTGTAAACTTCGTTCATACTCATCCCTAGTTCGAACTCGCCCGCTTTTTTTTAAACTATACCCTTTCAAGTTCTGAAGACTTTAAAAAAACAGGTGAGTTTGGGCGCGAATGAAGGTACCCTGTATCGGCTTTCAACCTTATGAAGGCAAAATAAAAACGACTGTTATTAGCGCTTCAGCAATGTTTGCTGTGAAAAGCGTGGATGGTTTCCATGCCATCATGCGGCAGCGTTGTGCGTCTATTATGAAGCGCATGCGGAAGCGTTGTGTGTCTATTATGAAGCGCATGCGGGCCAGCTCGAACAGCCTTCTGAGCGTGTTCGTGGGCCGCTGGGACTCGTCGATGTGGCGGCACTAGATGCGACTACACACTGCGGATGGACGCGTCCAGGGCTTGGCGTAAACTGTCACTCCTGTGCGGTGCCACTTTGTGATTTTTATTTCTTCCTGGGGCTTTGGTTTTGTACATACTAACAGTAGTTTTATAAGGCACTAGCTTCCGACCGCGGCTTCGCCCGCGTGGTATGTCGATAAAAAGTAGCCTATGTCCTTTCTCAGGCTCTAGTGTACCAAATTTCATTTAAATCGGTTCAATAGTTTTGGCGTGAAAGCGCGACAGACAGACAGAGATACTTTCGTATTTATAATATTAGTAAGGATTTGTGTTACTAACAGTATATGGACTACGTCTAAAATAAATAAATTAATTAATTAGCAGCTTAAACCCTACATTTAGTTCCTCTTTCCCTCTTAGATCAAGTTCGAAGTAACCCGTCTTCTCAGAATCTATCAGCTCGTTCCTTGAATTTCGCTCAAAAACACCAAAAATACTGCACGGGCTGAGTACTCGAGCCGGGGCTCCGTTATCTCGTTATCCTAATGAAGTCTACGCTAATGACGAGTAGGTAAATAATAGGGCGGCTAATGGGGGCTTTATCATTCTCGAGTGCGCTCCAGGTAAGGGCCAATTAGAGAGGCCGACATCGGTCCATATTGTTCAGCGGAGCTCGCTTCGATTACGATTATTTCCTAACGACTCTCAACACTGATAAATTGGACAAACTATTGCGAAATGACGTCCGTGGTTTGCGGCACCAACTTTAATTTTCTGTTAAATTGTCGTATTTCACGTGTACCATAAAGTGGCTTATTAGGTACCGAATGTAATTGCATTGCTTTGTAATTGATAGGGTGGTTCGGCCACAGTGGCGGACATGTTTCATTTTGCTAATGAAAGAATTCCCGACACAATGTAATTAGTTTGTTATTATTGTAACTGCGGGTGCGTTATTTGTGACGTTTCCTTTGTATTATTCAATTTATAACCGGTAATGGAATGTGGTTGTAATTACCGAATGTTTCAATGAAGGGTTTGTAGATATGTGGTTTGATTAATGTTTATTAATTCCTTGATAATTTATTATCATAAAATGATGTTAGTGAAGGAGCCTCATAATCTAAATCTCGTACTACAAAAGCACATACTAGAAAGAAAGAGTTACAAAAATATTTATAACCCTAATCAATCACATTGCACCCCTAATAACTTACATCCCCAAAAATATCACCTTTAAAACCGAATTCGAAATAAAGTCGAAACTCGAACGCTTAAAATCGTTGTCTGTAAACAATTCTTGAAATGTCCGGTACAATATCGGATCCCGCAATTATCCGACAGTGGGCGGGCTAATTATCGCATCAAGTCGACTGAGGAGAGCCGGCCCGGCTCCGGCTCGACTACGGCCCGGACACGGAAAATATTTTCCCTTCAGTTTTTTTGATCGAGTCGCAGCAATTATCACCTGTTATGTCTCGTTCCGTAGTTTCAATAAACACAGCTGTACGTCTATGCTGATTTACTGAATTTTGGTGTCCTTTTCACTTATTTTTATACAAAATAACTGCAATTTCAAAACCGATTATTCATGACTTAAGAATAGATTTTGGCAAGGTACCTATTTTGGTTTACCTCCTTCGTATGAGAAAAGGTCTTTACTCCCCGTATTCCTTTTTCGTATAAATCCGCAATATTTTTACAGAAAAATATGTATATGATTATCAGATAGAGATGTTTGATATCCCGAAAAGGAATCAAGACAATAATTCTACGACAGTAATTCTCGACTCAAACACAGTGCACCACTATGACTACAACGTCTACAACAAGAAACCCAACCTTAGTTTCGGAGGGTTATTGAGACTATTGTAGGGATAACTCTTCGATACAATGACGCAATTGCTTGTTCTAAAAATCCTGGCGAAGCAAAGATATTTGGTCCACTCTCGCTCTGATCGGATTCATTTTATGAAACACTTTTATTAGTAAGTAGATCGGGGATCGTGTAAAGTGCGGGTGGACAGAAATTGTGTAGTGCTATAAGGCGCACGGGTTGGAGGCATCTTCAATCCCCGGGCCGCTGTGAAACTTCCCGCCGCTGTTTTTTATTGCGCAGAATTTAAATGCATTTTTGATGTTACGAGATGACACGCGGCGGACGTCCGCCCCGCCCGCGTCTCACCCCGCGCCCTATAATTTCCCAACTTGAAACTTCACTACGGTATTAAGCCTTGATTGCTTGAAGAAACTTGGAACATTTTACCGTATTCTTCGAGCTCCCAGTAGATGCTGCGGCGCTAGCGCAGACGTTTATTACTAACAGTGATTTGAATTAATTCAGAATTATTTAGAGAGGAAACTTCATACATTTAAATATTCAGTCGTTGGGTTGTATAATTTTAATAGCGGATATCCACTACAATCGTATTCCATTACGCGACACATTAACGAGACGATCAATTAATTTGGCATCGCACCTCCAATATATAGCGATCAAAAGGGATACCGTGTATTTGGATTCTCTATTACGGTTTTCAATTAAGTAGTTGGGGTTTAGTTTCGACCACATCAGAAGCGGTACACGACAATACGTTTAGCGAGCGGAGGTCGCCCGCGGGCCGCGCGCTCCACCTGCCCGCGGATTGACTTCCTCTGCAGTAGTTTTTAACGCTTACTAAAAGGATTGCCGTGTTCGCATTGATACTTGAGATCGTAGGAAACTTTGAAACCATTTTGGTTTTTAAAATGTTATTTGATTACGCGAATTGAGTGTGACGAACTACTGTCTATTTCTAGTTACGTAGGTTATATAGGATAGATTTTTGAATGAGTTGAGTCTTCGTGTGATGTAGTGTCTCAGGGTCGAAAGGCGAGACGTCCGAGCTTCCCGTGGGCGCATTAATTAGCGGTACCAGAGGGTGGCGAGGGGGGAGCTCATGAAAGTTTACCATTTAATTAGCAGGAGCTGCCGCCCGCCCCTTACCTTTTGTCGTAATGCTTATGAGTATAAGCACAACTTAGGGTTTCTCATTAGTCATGTATTAAGTTTCAAACAGTTAGTGACTTCCATCGGATAGTTTTTTTTGCTGAGGACGACAAGAAATTAATTAAAATGTAGGGAAAATTATGATGTATATTATAATTAATCATTTTTGAAACTCAAAACTTTAAAAAGAAAATTCAAAGTTCAGCTTCTGTGATTCGTTTTGGTATAAGAATTATAACAAAAGCGCTCTATCCAAAGCTTTTGAACACAGCTCTCTGTCAAAAAAGGTTGATTACCCCATCAAAATCAAAAGACCTAGCTATAAAATCATAAACCCACACGAACGCACCCTTAGTGGTCTATTAGGAGATTCCAGTCAAATTTAGTGTGTGCTATAACAAAGGGCCGTGTCCTAGGTGGCGCTGCGGTGCTGCCGCGTCTCCAATTAGGCTAATGGACAGAACCCGACCTGCATTCATACTCGAAATCCTCCACACCAAACTGCAGCTAATTTTCGCTTAAACGTTACGGGGACGTAGACCGACGGTTTGGACGCCGCGGTTAGAACGCTACGCTTTAAAGGGGAAGGAATGAGGAGGGGGAGGGAAGGGAGAGAAGGGACGGAAGATTTTTATGGAGGGAAGAGTTTAGCTGAAATATTATTAAATGAATTATATTTTTTAGATTTGATTTAGAGCTTGGGTTTTTGATTGAATTTGATGAAAAAGAGAAACAACCTATTCAAAATGTAATTGATGAAACATCTAAGTAATCAAAGATCTTTAGAGGGCAAAATAAAGTATAGTTTAGCTACAGGTTAAATAAGTTACAACTTCAGATAAACAGTATCCGTAAAACAGAGCGGTACCTACCTATGCTAGCAAGATAACCTATCACGACTATGCATAACGTTCATTCATTGCAACCTCTGAACAACTTAATGTATTTATTTTTCATTGGAGTCATTCGTTGCTTAGAATGAGTGTGTCGTGTCAGTAAGCTAAAAGTGTTGTTATTTAAAGCTTGGAATAAAAGTTACATAAGATGAAGCGTTTCTTGTCCTTTCCCCGCCCGTCTACCGCGCACACGCTTCGGCATGCATCGCGACTCATTACTCCACTAATGGAGGCCGTAATGAACCAATCTAACAGATTGCTCTCAAATCTTCAGCCAACGCCACTGATTTGAAAGCTCTGCCCTGAGACGTAGCTATATTTAAAATTAAATACTCTCCTTACATTAGCGTAATGGCTAGAGGAGCCTGCTAAACTTATGCTCATAACATTTTGCCAAACTTAAATTAACTAAACCACTAAATACGCCCAATGATCCTCGTGAATTTAGCACCTAATTAAATTTGTTTGACAGCTCGACACGCGAGTACTAATCGCCAAGGTTAAGTCGCGTCTTCCAACGAACTTGTTCACAACTCCAATTTGTAGCTCCGTTTGTGAGACTCAGGAAGTTATATTAAAAGGTCCACAGTAATTTTCTTGACAAACACAATGAATAATGAATGGCGCAATATAAAATTCGGATTGAGGAGGGCGCCTCGTCATGTGTCCCGCCCGACATGTTTGTCTCTCTTAATTCTGTGTGTTTTTGCTAATTGAGTCCCGCTTCGGTATCACCTGAGCACAGAGCATGAGTGCCGAGCCCTGTGCTCGCTTCGTTAATCTATTATTCGTCCAGAAACACTAATTAAAATGTAACGCGTACTCTTTATTCCCCGTCTCGTGCGACATTCGTTCCTTCCTCTTGCGTTCCTCGGTGCGAATTCAATCAACTCCAAATTCAACATAAGGCGCAAGATTTATGATCGACACAAATCGAATTCGCTAACAAACAATATCGTATTCGTACGCGGTACGTGGGATACGATACGAGTATATCAATATTGCAGGCGCTATTAATACGTCCGTCTCATGAGCGGGCGGGGTAGCCCGCACCCCACGCCGCCCCACTCCCCTCAGTCGCCGCTCTTAATTGAATGAGGAGCGGGAATTGTTTCCCAAAATGAAACAATTAATTGTGCAACGGCTATTCCGCCTTACATGGATAATACGTTCGTTTATGGCCTCCTAACGCGGCTGCACGGCGTCCTTTATTGGACCGACTCTAGGAATTTGTGTTCATTGGAGCTCGTATCCAAAATTTAATCGAGAATTTATAAGGACATCTCTTTGTTGTCCCGGAGCGGGAGTTTTTGCAGCTGGCCCAGTCGGGATTGCATTGTGAAAATTTTAAAAAGACGTCGGTTTTAACCTAACCCCCAAATATTTGCCTCAACAAATGCGGGTTCTACATTATGCGCCCGTTCACCAACTTAAGGAGGCGAGAACGAGCGTTTTAGTTTGAAGCGGGACGTTTAAAATTTTCATGGTCAGGTCATGGAGCACGTGTAATGCGGTTATACCGCGAGGAAATTCAGCGGAACACGCTAACATGTGGCGCATTCAACTCGAAGACGCGTCGTAAACCGCCTTTACGCCTCTCGGCAAGAGCTCCTCAAAACTTTTCATATTCACCGACCGTAAAACAAGCCAAAAAATACGACCGACGAAAAACATTGTAAATAGTAGCGGGTTATTGGCAGTGCGGCCATACTTGCCGCGAAATTAGTTTTAAAAACATAGTTTAGCTATGCTTGTTGCACCCAAAATTAGTGGTTTTCCCGGTTTAATGCTTTGGCAAATATCTACACTCTTCTCTTGAAAAATAAATTGAAGCACCTTCTCAAAAATTACCTCTTGCATGGTAGAATTAATAGGCGTGTGCCACTAATCACCAGAATATACAGCTTGCATTATCAGTGGACACACACACACGTGTAGTCACCACGCACACACAGGTGGTGCTGGCTCGCAGACGGGGTGGCGTTGTACGCCACACTACGAGGGGCACACATTCAATTTGCTATTTATCCGGGAATGGATCTAAGTCATTACTTAGCTGAGCGAGAGAGATGAGAACGGGATGCACTGGAAATTACACGGCGAGCCAGTGTTCACAGCCAGTACTGCTATGCGTGCCTTCGTTTACTGCACAATATGTAACCATCGCATTTGCAAAATGTGCATGGTACGACATACGCAATTAAATCCTGTACAAGCAAGGACTATTAGATCTCAAATGATTATAATTTACTCAGATCATAGCGTCTTCTTTATGATTGTGGAGGGAAAAACCCACAACTCCAGAAATACTACAAAGAATGACGAGGATGAGATGCGGTTCTTCCGATTAGGGTCAAGTAAGGGGGAGGAATTAATCCGGAGTAATTACTATTCTAAGATGCTCTCAAATATCATTACTTAATGATCATATAGAAATTGTATCGTACATCTGCATAAATTATAATATTAATATTATTTATTATTTTATTTAATACTTTATAGTATACACACAAATGTCCAGAGGCAGACTTAATGCCATAGGCATTTTCTACCAGTTAACCTTTGGGTGACGCAGAGACAAACAGTGGTAGGTGCAATATCGAAAATTGTGGAATAAATATTTATTTTTATACGTAATCCTGTTAAAACTATATACATAACTATATATATATATATATATATATATATATATATATATAATATAATATAATATACCTAAATACATATAAATATAAGAACAAATAAATATACATAATATATTATTTTTACAATATTATTTTTATGTTATTTACCTATTGACCAGGCAGTAGGTCAAAGGGTAATAACAATTTAACTTTCCTGAAAGAAATTCTATCCCTGCTGTTATCAGAAACGTGGTCCTATATGTTTAATATGATTTTTTTTTTTATCTTACTCCTAATGATCACCACATCCACCTTCACTAACAAGACCCTCAAAAAGTTCAGCTCCACAATCCAGCACGCAATTTTCTCGAACAGCTAATTTCACATTAGAGAAAGTTTCCAAGTGTAGGGCCGCGATCCGGTCAGGACGGCGCGCGCGTTGGGCGCCCTCAATCACAGGAAGTGCGCCATCTCATTGCGGAAGTGGTTTCTCTTGTCGTCTCCCTCGCACGGCCTCGCCTGTTTTGTGTTTTGTAAACTTGTGCCGTTAATGGACGGACTCTGCTTGATATGCCGCGATCGAATGCATTTCGCTTGATGAAAAACTGGGATTTTTCGTTCGATATTTTTAACACGTGTTTGGGATTTTGTGGTTGTGTATTGGATAGAGGTAATTTAGTTGCAGGTGCATGAATTAATGGGATCGTAATAAAAGGTTTATTAAAAAAAAAAAAAAACAATCCATGCCGACTAAACGGAACGCTGCCATTTTTTATATTATATTTTATTTATGAACATTCACAATTTAATTTATTAGGTATATTATTTATTTATTTATTACTTCTATATTATAAATTATTTTTTATATTATTATATTACTATTCTAGCGTATGACACTCGTAGGTTGCAGCTGAAAATCAGCGTCAGGTACACTTTGAATTGCCATCTGACATTATGCTTAGCTGAGGCCCTTTTGGCATTCTAATAATCGTTTTCTGTTTTTATAGTTTTAAGGTGTATTTTTCTGCTGCAATGCCAATAAATGCATATTTCTTTCTTTCTTTCTTAAAATTTTCTAGTTCCTATTTTCTCTCACACACTGTGTGATTTCCCATAATTATTAAAGCTCTTATTCTTCCCCTGATACCTGAACCTGACTTTCATTTCCAGATCCCAATCTGTGTGTACCTTTGCCGATCTAAATGATTATAAAATCAAAATCAAAATATTTTATTTCACATAAGCCTACATGGGCACTTATGAAACGTCAGAAGCTAGGTGCACGGTTCCGATTGGTCGTTTCCTATGGAGAAGAGCCGGTAAGAAACTCCATGGTTACTCTTTTAAAAGGTAATTGGCTTTTACAATATTTTCGAATTACAGTGTTAATAGTTATGGGAGGACAGTGTAGGCCTTTCAAAAAGTTTCAAGTAAGTAGTTAAAAAAATAATAGAAATTATTCCAAAAAAGTCTATAGTCCACTAAGACTACAACGTTCTCATATTCACAAGGTAGAAAAGAATCTATATACGATAAATAAAAAGTTTTTATTTGTAGTATCTTACTACAAATAAAAACCTATTTAAACCAAATGACATGATTGCCATTACAACTGTAACAAATCTGAATAATTAACATGTCGCAAAAGCCACTAGTATAGAATTATGATAATTCATATCCTATTATCCATTCATCTTACAAATGCGCGGTCAAATGATATAATACGATCGATATCGAAAAAAAAGAGGTTTCCTTATTTCATCAGTCGAAATATTACGCACCTTTCCAATAAGGGCCGATTTAACCAAAGCCAGATAACTTTTATTCGGGGAATAAAAATGACGTCTGACAATTTATGTATAGAAAATCTGTCAAAAATGTAATATTTACTCGCTGGATTAAACTTATACTAGGGATAAAAGTTTGGTCGAATTCGCCCTTAATCGCATAGTCAGCAAATAAACACGCGATTTGTAGGTCTATTTTTATTTTCCACTCAAACGCGTTCATTGACTGGCAGGACGGGTCTGACTTGATTAATTCTTATCAGGGGACCGAGCCTACGTCACGGGATCGCGTTCCCGGGTTGTTTAGTCGCCTCACTGGCCTCCATACAAATATAATTTATATATTCAAGTTTCTTGTTAATTGACGAAGACAATGTATGAGTTTTAGTTGTTTTATAAACAGCTGTGCTTATACAAAACATTGTTTTTATTAATAATCATCAACCTATAATGTTCCCACTGCTGGGATACAGGCCTCTTCGAGAGGGAGTGGGCTGTAATCTACCACGCGGACCCAGTGCGGGTTGGTAGATGTCACATGTCTTCGAATTTCTAGTTCTAGAACGTGCCGGTTTCCTCACGATGTTTTCCTTCACCGTTTTGACAGCAGGTGCGACAAAAAAAAACTAAACGACAAACCAACAATAACAATTTAAAAGATATAACATTTTTAAGGAAAATCATTCTTCTTTTCGGAGCTTTCAGAATGAAAAGTTATAAAATTTAAAGATTTTTTCGTTTTTTTTAAGCAGTGTGAAAAGCGAGCTAGCTACAGCTGCACGTTTGCATTTTTAACAAATATTACATACATAAATCAACAAGACAATATTACTTCTTCAAGGACATTCTAATTAACTACAATAGTTTTTGTTCCGCGCGCGGCCCGTCCGCGGTCATACAGGTTAAACAATATTACCAGCATTAGGGAAATATTACCGGTAATAATAGAAACTTACTGGGAATATTCCCGTATGGTAAAATACTGGTAAGGGTAATATGGTAACGGCATATCACTACCCACGGCCGTAAAAACTGGTAAGTCGGAAATAAAAATGAGGTTTTTTTTTTTTTAATAAATTTTTAAGACTTTTTCTGTATTTTATTTTTATAGATATTATTTCATATATCTTAATAATAGATATATAAAGCAGGCAGTTAGTTATACCAACTAACCACTACCTACGTGCATAATTATAATTAGATAGGAACTATAACATTAATTGAACATAACTAATTAAGGTTAAATACTAAAGTGAGCTACGTATTAATTTGCAAGACTTCCTAGTTGCCTTGTTGTTATAATAACGATATTAATTAAAAAATACAATCTATATTCATATTATAAATTGATATTGCTTTTCGTGTCTGTCTGTGTGAGCGCGTGGTTCTTCTAAATGCGTTTTACACCATCATTTAGAGAATTTATTCCGAAAGGTTTATGTCAATACTAAATTAGTATTAAACTTACATATTATAAAGAAATCTGGGTTTTTTGTCCAGTAGGAAAAACCATGCGAAACAGGGGCGGGTCGCTAGTCCATACTACAATATTATAAATTCGAAAGTAACTCTGTCTGTCTTTCTGTATGTTACCTTTTTACGCCTAAACCACTAAACGGATTTTGACAAATGACAAAATTTGGCAAGAAGATAGGCATTGGCATCCTTGAAAAGGACATAGGCTACTTTTTATCAGCATACCGCTCAGGCGAAGCCGCGGGCGGAAGCTAGTTATAAATAAACACAAGTGTAGCGACAGACAACCTTCAATGATTGCGCATGCTAAAAAACAAACACAAGAAGAAGTTAGTGCTAGTTAAAAACAAAAGAAGTCAACTGATAAGTGCTTTAATTGGGTTATTTTAATGTATCCATTGTAAGTTATTTGTCTATGTAAATTGTTGTGCTGACAAACTTGTAACAATAGAATTGTCACTTTAATTGTAATAGTGCAGACAAGCGTGAACAAGTTATAAATTATTTATTTTTACTAGCTTTATTTCATAAATAAATTTTAAAAAAATAACTTTCATTTCAGACAACTTAGTCAATAATAATACAATGATAAATAATAGTAAAAAAAAAAAGTTTGCACAATATTATTGTTTTTCGAATACAGCACTTTTATGTGAGAAGTAGTATTTGATTTATTCAGTAGGTTAAAGTAGGCATTTTTTCAGTATTCTGAAGAGAAGAAGTATAACAAGTGCGAGTCGGACTCGTACACAAAGAGTTCCGTACCACATAGTGACTTTTTATTTTATTATTAACTTATACAGTGACATTAATGTTTACTTTTTAAAGTATTATATTATTTTAATTATTGTGAATGTGAAGACTATGTGGATCTTTGTTTCTTTTCTTTTTTAGTATTAATTTTTCCTTAGTTTATAATTAATCATGGTCTGGCAGTTTGAGCAATTTATGCGGCCTAACCAAATGTCCTTTCTTCGGTACTGTTCGTCAAATCGTTGAGCTCCTTAAAATTGGAGTTGAGCTGCACGATTATTGACAAATGCTTGCACTGACTGGACAGGTCCACTCAATCTGTGTGGTTCTTTCCTCAAAAGTCCATTTCAGACACCAATCTACATGGTCTTCACATGATCTGACCAAGATTATGTCTGGACTTTAAAAGAGACTGTGACCTCTGAGTTTGTTTCGGCCTTTCTTCTCAGAGTAGTCAGATAGGAAACGCCGACCTCATCTAGTTTTAAAAATGTGATTGACGTGTAAAAGTGTTTGTACAAACCTACTTACAGAAATAAAAATCATTTATCATTTATCATTTACCGTACAATATTTAACACTACATTATCTCTTTAGCACGTTTCTTGTATATCGACCCCTTTCATTTTATTTTTATTATTCGTTGTTATAGCGGCCATAGAAAATTTCAATACAGGGGGTTCAGAATCATGTACTGAATCCACGGAAACAGGTTGCGCATCGATGTCCCTGCCACCCTGTATATGTAGGTACTACTTATTTATTATTTATTTAATCTTTTCTGGGAAGTATAAACTAATCTAGGCATTGTGCAGCCTCCAGACTTAATTACTTAGTTGAATTAAATGTCAAATGGTACCAACAAAATCTTTATTTTTCTATTTTTTTTTTTTTTTTTTCTTCTTTTTTTTAATTATTTCATAGAAGATTCCTCTATCTTATATATTAATGAAGATACGTGA
The DNA here is from genome assembly GCA_949152455.1 of Lithophane leautieri. Classification (NCBI taxonomy): domain Eukaryota; kingdom Metazoa; phylum Arthropoda; class Insecta; order Lepidoptera; family Noctuidae; genus Lithophane; species Lithophane leautieri. The sequence continues at coordinate 6,402,608 of OX424462.1, read as the reverse complement.
GGTCGAAGAAACTCAGTTTATTTTTTTATGTATTACTGGAGCTATGAATATTGTTTCCCGGACTTTTTATTTTTATTAAAATAAAAATTAATTGCTTTATTTATCCATTTTCCATTTAGCTGTAAATAATCCTTTCGTAGAGTGCAATTACTTTAATTATCAATTTATATTAATTTAACTTATAAAAAAATATTTTGAAAGTTCTTTCGTAGAGTGCAATTAATTTAATCACAATTTATATAAATATAACATTATATATAAAATATTTTGAAAGGTAAGTTTACACCGGCGCTGAGTGGTGCACTGATAAGGGCGCCCGATTAAAATGAATCACAACGGTGTGCTGCTAATTGGGCTGGCCTGGCGGCTCATCCAATTAGCCGGGACTTAGAAACCCGTGCCCGCAGGCCGCCGGGACCGGCCGCACCCCGGCTCTAATCTACCCTGTCTGTTCCACTAATATGAACCGTCACAACCGTGTACACACTGCCTTAGTAACGGGAAACAATTGCAACTACTGCTAAAATAGACATATAGTATGTCTTAGTTTGGTAATTATTCGTTCATTACAATATTATACACTACTACTGTTATGTTCTTCACATCTGTGCGTCTTTCCATAATTTTTGAACATTATTTTCAATGTTCTTTCTCTTGGCGTGAGTGCTAAGCAATTTATGTGTATATTTCGGAATGTTGATGAAAACTCAGTTGTTTAGGCGAGGCGCGGTAACGACTCCTTTCAAGACTTCGCGACGCCTTTAATGACATCGAAGTCGGTGAGGCCGGGTTCGCGTGCGCAGTTCTTGTTATTTCTTTATTACAAAGGAGTGCCTCATTAATTTGGCAGCCCCTCAGGGTTGAGAGAGTCGCGAACCCTTGACCTCGTTCGCGAGAGCCCGCGACACTGAACCGTTCCCAAATTGAAAAGCTTACGCACCTAGCGATACATAATTAACGATCCTCATTACTCGGTAACAGATACCGCGTGCTGCTCGCACCCTCGTCCGCGCTCGCACCTGCCCGCGTCCCGCATCCCGCCGTCTCCCTGCAGTGTGACCCTCGCCTAGCTTCATTCGCGGACTTTTCGCACGGACCGTGAGCAGCCGCGCTCTCTCGCAACGGAAAACGACATAAAAGTCAAACTTAGATCATTCCAGTCCCAGACATAATTCCTTGACTCATCGTTCCAGCAAGACAGTTTCTATTATCCTTAATAGCATCCGTAAGAGTTTTAAAATAGCTTCAATAGTAAAACTTGTTCTCAGGAAGTGTTCGCAGGCCACGCAGAGCACCGTATCGGAGAACTTCGATATTGAATGTCGCGTTTTATTGGATAAATTGGACGGCAAAGCAGGCGAGCGAAAAATTCTTAATTTGTTGTTATAATGGCGGAGGAGTGACGTTCAGACGCTCGGTGGCGCCTCGAGCTGAAGTTAACTCGGAGGAGGGCCCGGGGACCGCATGTAAAGAGGCTAATGAACGCGGCGGCCGCCGGCGGGGCAGCGTGTCCGCGGACTCGTGCATTTTTAATGGCGCACGCTAGCACACTCACTATTAATATTTACCGAACACGTCAAGAGGGTGCACTTTACCTTTTAGTTAACTAGCGTCCGGCCGTTCATTAAATTTTCACGCGCGTCAGTTTCGGGCGAATTTTCCGCGGCGCTGACCGGCCAGCGCTGCCGATAACGAGGCGGACCACGCTCGTTACAGCCGCCGAGCCGCTCCGCTCGCCCCGCTCACCCCGCTCGTCCTGCTCGCAAACCCGGCCAAATTTTATTAATAATAAACTGTAACTGAAACGCGGCTTTGAAGTAAGAGAGCGACTCGAACGCTCGTTATCGGGAATTATGCGAAATCCTTTGACGTATACACTTATTTCTTTAAAGTTTACGTACGAATCTACTACGTTATTGTAACTTTACGAGTTCTTAGTAATATATCCAGTATAAGCCAAATTTCGCTTTGAACGTAAAACTTGTCGGGAAATTGATTTCTTAAGTATCTAGGTAACAAATGGGTTACCGATACTTTGTGGATAATTATGATACTAAAGTGTATCACTAATGAGGCATGTTTCTGGTAGCTTAGTCAAGTTGTTGTGGAGGATTAAACACGATGATTTGATGAAGTCGTCAGACAGGCGTTGACGGCAGATGAGAGCTTATCGCTAAGACGTGAATGATGATTAATGTGCGGTCATCGAGCCGACAGACGCGACAGACACGAGTGGGTACGTCCCACGAACGTACCGAAGACGACCTCACTACGAAGCGAAGACACGCAGTTTATGGAAAAACTTTCATAGGAAAAACCGGGTATTTCATTTTCATAGCTCCAGATTATTATATTTCTCTTCTTCTTGGTTGCGTACTTCATTATTGAAGGTCGTGTCCCTGAAAGGCCTTCGTGGCTTTATGTATGATGTTCTTTCATTTCGTTCGGTTCTCCGCTTCTCTCAGGTCGTAGCAGAGAGTCCAGTGAGGGCGGTTACTTAGACCAGCGGTTAGGTGATCGGCCGCGTGGACATTTCGCGTGTTTTTTTCTATTATTTTTAAGCGACGCCAATTTGAACCTATAAAATCATTAACTTTAACAAAATTATTGAACCTTAATTTTCAGAATTCCACAATCGAATTAAGCAAAATTTGAATTTACAAGCAAAAATAATCTTAGTGTGCAATCGGTGTAATATCGCAGTGTTTAACCCATTATCGGTAGGGTAACACTTTTGTAGCATAGTGTGCGCCTTACCTGTGCGTGCCTAGCGTGCATGAATAAGCAATGAGCGCGCGCGCACGCTACGCGACAAACGGCCACGGCGCACGCGACGCCGCCCTACGCCCGCCCGCCCTAATTTATTACCGCCCGCCCAACCAAACGCTCACTATCACTCTTATATCTTACCTCGCCATATCTTTAGCGCTTCTCCTTGTGTTTATGGCACTCGTGTATTAGACGAAATTACTAACTACGGCCTTTTGGTTTATCTTTTGGGTATAAAAAGAAAGTGGTTCTCTGTAAGAAAAGTGCTCACGCGGTAGAAACGTGTTTGGAGCTTACTTTTTTGTGAGCAATCTTAATGATGATGAACCACCCCATCATAAATAGGGACATGCAGAAATAACATCCTATAAATTGGCAAAAGGTTGAAATAACTTAAAAAAATGAACTCTTAAACAGTTTAACATCTGTGACCTTAAACCAGCGAAGCTCCATAACATCTATTATTGCAACGAAAAAGTAAAACTTTATAAAGGACATGCTCGCCCAAGTCCGTAGGTCTTTCGAAGTTTCGCCGCACTGCAATTATTTAGAGAAGGAAACTTTTAATGCTTTATATGCTTTATTTAAATTTAAAATTAGAATAAAACGTGTGAATTATTAGGTACTAGAAATGTTTACAAATAAATAATGATGATATGACTTATTGGAACTTTTTTCTGCAGTGAACGGTCTGCAGATGTCCTATTTTTTTTTCTTTCTTTATAAGTAATTGCAAAACCGTTCACTCGATTTCTTTATATCTAATCTTGTTTTAAGTCACAAAGCCAAACATTTCTAGATAACAAAGCAATGCAATAATACCGGACGAAGTTTAGTTCGAAAGCTGCCTTTCGATTCAAAACAATGCGTCGATTCTCACACGTGCCGCAGATAATTAATCAACACGTGCAAGACAAAGGCTTACTTCATAAACCTTGGAGCCTTCCAATACCCACCAACGATGCAATATCGTCCAACGTCGGCCAACTGTTTGCCAACCACTCGAAGCACCGTCGGCTACAACTATTAAATTATTTAGGCCCAGTCTTGCATTGTCTCGCGAAAGTCCGTCCGGCGGGCCCCGATTGTCGGCCAGATCGGGCCCAACCCGCCGCTAGTATAAACAGTCGTTAGTGTTGTTACAATCGAATAGGAATGTCCCGAATGTGCGAGTATCGCTCGCTAGGAATCGTTTTGTATTGAGTTAGTGCCCGCACGCCTCCCTGTGTTTGCTCTACTAGTTAATGGAATGCCGATGGACCATTGTGAGCGCAGCGGCGTTTTCTATTCAATGGCCGATATTAAATTGAACGCACATACGCACAAGTTCCTTAACGGTATGTCTGTAATAACCGAAATTTGTGGAGAAAGCGCTCATTGTCTGCTAAATAGTATATACTGTGCTTAAACATATGTAGATGGCAAAATTAATGCAAATGTATTGTAATTGTGTTGTGTTTTGTACTAGATAATTTTGTTTGGCTGTAATGAAAATTGATGTATTTGTAGTATAGATGCGAACTCACATACATTACGGAAATTCGACATAACAATTTGCTCATAATGCACGGTTTGTTTCTGGTACAATAGCATATAATAACGTTCGGACTTAATAAAAGCGTTTCGTTCTTGAGCAATATCGTATATCGGTGATTACGGTGCAGCGGGCGAGGTCACGCGACCTTCTGACCCGGGTACCGTGTCCGTGACCTTTGCAGGGTTGCACACACACAGAAACGGAGACTTATGGAACTATTTTTGGCAACTTTTCCGACAGCCCTGTACATTTGTTTGTTCGTTTTGTCGTGCGGTCTATTGAACCTAATTTTGTGAAACCATTCTCATCGAATTAAGGTGGGTATGAATGTTCGTGAATGTTTAATATGTCTGAAAGGACTTTTTGTTAAATGTAAATTGTTAAACAAAATTCGGTTTTCAGACACTCATTTTTATTTAAATACACTGGCCTTCAAAACTTAGTACCTACCACACTTTTAAAATTGCAATGTCTTCTTAACTATTGAAGCCAGAGTTTTGAAATAAAAAAACGTTATAAAACAAATTTCATCAGCCTTCTTGGAAATTATAGTTTATTATACATAAGGAACGTTTTTAACTTAAACCAAAAAATAGCCATTTTTAACTTACTGGCAAAAAACTCTAACAACATTTATAACTACTACAGTTTTAAGCCTTATTTACATTTTAATAACTGGTATTTGGCTTTTGAGTCAAAATTCATCGATCATGAAATAAAAAACAGAAACAAAAAAAGTCAAAAGTTGCAGCAATTTGAAAAGTAGTGTTTTTGTTTATAAAGTTTTTTCATTCATTCCTTAAAAGTCGGTTATCGGCTATAAAGGATTTATATAAAAAATTAAATTCTTTTTTTAATCCTTTTTATTTCGAAAATATATCTTGTGTAATTTAAAAGTTATTGCAATTTTAGAAGTGTTGTACTAAGTTTTGACGGCTAGTATATTATCTTTTGTGTTGGTGTTTAACAACAACCTTTTTTTAACGTATACAGCTTCATGTCAAGGAGCGTTCATCCAAAGTTCAGCAGTACATAGTTCTAATAACAACATAAGTACCAAGTCCACCATAGATGAAACACTTCAGCCTTGGAACGAATATTGATTACAATATACAGCAAGGGTCGCGCACTGCCCCTCGACTGGCCTTAACAAATTGCAACCCCGTCTGCACCATGACGAGGTCAGGGTAGTAAGGTGCATGGAAATCTATACTTTATAATAAACTAGCTGCGCCCCGCGGTTTCACCCGCGTAAGTCTCGATCCCGTGGGAATATCGGGATAAAAAGTATCCTATGTGTCCAGGTCATAAACTATCAGTTTTCCAAATTTCATCCAAATCCATTCAGCCGTTTTTGCGTGATTGAGTAACAAACATCCAAACACATAAACACACAAACTTTCACATTTATAATAGTAGTAGGAAGTAGGATATAATAAATTGTCTTATTATTACAATTCTATGAACACATATTTGCTATGGTCCCAAATCTTATTCAAATCAAGATACAACCTTATACTGTTACGGGTCGTCAGAAGCCCGAAAGTCTGACAACCTTACCAAGGGGTATCGTATTACCCAGTTACGGGGTTGTGGAGGTCAGATAGGCAGTCGCTCCATGTAAAATATTGGTATTCAGCTGCATCCGGTTAGACTGGAAGCCGACCCCAACATAGTTGGGAAAAGGCTAGGCAGATTGATTGATACAACCTTATACTGAATCACGTGCTACCTTGGCGCTTTCGCCTTAACCACTTTGAATGAAATCAAATTGTTTTTTTTTACACATTGCTAACATTTTCTTTCATTTTCTTTCTGGGTTTCAAAAACTATCTACGAATAATCTAAACATCACAATTTCTACCAATGAATCAAGGACTTGAAACGCTACTCAAAATAGAGGTACGATAACGTTACGTAATAGCGTTTTCTAAAATTCCAGTAACCATTTATGAACTAACTAGCTGCGCCCCACAGTTTCACCCGCGTCAGTCGAGAATAAAAAGTATATCGGGATAAAAAGTATCGCTATGTGTTAATTCAGGTTATAAACTATCTGTTTGCCAAATGTCATCCAAATCCATTCAGCCGTTTTTGCGTGATTGAGTAATAAACATCCAAACACAAACTCACATTTATAATATTAAGTAGAATTTCTTGGCATTATAACGAAAATCTATCGGAACGAAATCTTCAACTATTCATTTGGTTATGATCCAGGTGGAACGGTAGAAATGATCGTTACTGGAACTATGAGTAACGGTATTTTAACGTTATTTCGTAACGTTTCAAGTATGCTATGAATTTTTGTAAACGCCTTCATATAAGACAACATTCATCCTACGACTACAAGCATTTGATGTTAATGAGAATATTGATCCTATTTCAAAGGAAAATCTAAACTGGGAACTAAGTATTGTTAATTCTGTTGATTCAAGCTTTGTTTATTTCTCTTCTATACTAAGCATCCTGACTGAAAGCCCAATAGTCTGACAACCAGTCTAACCAAAGTGGATCGTGTTACCCAGTGACTGTTATTAACACTGATGCCTACATTAGTCAGAAAGACTTGGTTTACGATACAAGACGCTCATAAAGTTATACAACCCTGATAAAATATGTGTTCCGTGAAACCTATTACAATTGGCACTGCACAAGGCACAAATGCGCCACCATACCACACCACTACATCGCCTCCACAAATATTATGCATGTTAAATTAACGCCATTCCTAATTCATAATCCGACAGTGATAAATTAGACAGCTTCGTCCGCCCGTAATTAGGTACGCAATTATCGCGGCCCGTTTGAATTCATTAATGCTAAAGTACCAACGGTAGGAAAACGTGATTTATTAGTCACCTCGTCTTGATAGTAATTAATATCGCGTTACAATCGCCCCCTATCACGGCACAGGTATCCTCGATTTTTAACACGAACGTGAAATAATTAATCAGCCACACAAGATCCTCATATTGCTCCCCCGACTCATTATTAGGCAATGAGCGAGTTTTCCGCGGCCACCGGGCGCACGTAATTGGAAACCCTATACGGTTATTTAATTTACCTAGCCGCCTGAGCCGCACCACCTGGCTCGATGGCGAAACAATTGCCGAGCGCCTAATTATATTTTAATCGCAACATGCCCCCCGCCCTGCCTGCCCCCCCGGCCTGGGCCAGTGCGGGCCATGCTGCGGGGGGTCACAACACCACTAATTCATTTGTGCGGCGAGGCTCGGCCAGCGCGCCCGCCGCCTCAGACCCTGTTTATTCTCATAGGAGAGTTTAGGTCTCCTAAAGCAATACCGACGCTTAAACATATTAACCAAAGCGTTTACGTGAAGGGTTTAATTATGCACTTTACGTTCTTGGGTACAATGGCGTCAAGTTAATTAAGTTCTGCTTGTTTAAAGACTTGACGTGAGTAGATTGTTGCTTTTGGATAAATTTAATTTATGCATTAAAATTCGTCTTTTTTGAACGAGCGCATACTTAATGAATGTTTGGAAGCAGTTCTATAGAACTTGCGCAGAGTTGATCAAGTGCAATAAATATTAAAGCAACAATATCATTGTTAGAACACTCCGTATAACCGAGCAGCTGTTGCCTCCAACTATGCCAATGTGTGGAGGCTTTTGTACACCGTATTAACTATGAAACTATTTTAACAATACATGCCTATCGACCGAGCTGCAAATCAATTTACCCTTCATACATTTAGTGAGAGAATTCATAACATTATATTAATTTTGTCAATATTGCTACTTGCTACACGTGTTATTGAAGCAAGTTAGAACAACAGCAAGGGTTGCTCAGACGCCGCGTGCATTGTGTCGGTAATCAATTTCACAGCGATATGTGTGAAAAATGGACGCGAGCGGCATGCACCGGCGCGTGATATATAGCCACTAAATGCTTTACTTACAATTACTTCAAGATATATTGGCAGACGTGAGAAACTAAATATAATATTTATATTAATGGAAAATGGCACGACCGCGATTTAAGAAACGAAATAAAAGCTCTAGCATATTGCATGTTACAATACATTTATCAGATCTTTGAGAGAGTAATTTCTCGAAGTACTAAGTTCTAACTTCCCGGTAAAGTTACAAGGTGTCGGATGTGTGACGCGATTTAGTGCTGAACTGCTCCTGCGCCCAATCTGCATTAGCATGAAAGCCTCCTTGAAGCGGCGAGCGGGGCGCGGGGGCCGCGGGCGATGCTGCGCATTGGCCATTAGCGTGATTACAGAACCCCCTCCATCCAAAAATTCTTTAGGCCTCTCATCTCATAATACTACATATTTCATTATTTATGTAAGCCCTGTTTTTACTCCAATCTCTCTCGGAGATTACACGCACAATCAACCCAATTTCACTCAAGGTTATGTTCTGAGATGTTTTTAAATGAATTTAAATTGTGATTGTTTCAGATGATGTCGTGTTCGTACTTGAGCGCGGCGGCCATGGCTCCGGAGGCTTCGGGTGCTGCTTGCTGGACGCCACCTGCGATGGCATGTCCGCCTGCCGTGGAGGGCCCGTCGAGCATGCTGCCGCCGTACATCCGGCCGCCGAGCTTGCTGAGCCTGCCAATGCCAGCGCCTGCCGCGCCCGGCCCCGCGCACGAGCCGGCACTCGACCTGACGAAGCCGTCGTCATCCCTCAAGTGTCACCTGCCGTCTCCGGCCAGTGAGGAGACTGAGTGATAGTGTTGTGCCACAGACGATTTATTGAACTTGCGACACAGACAAAATTATTACTGACAGCTCGGATGCTGCCCGTCAGTAACAATTTTTCCATTGTCAGTGAACTGTTAAGTTATACGTTAGTACCTATTACATATTTAATTTCGGTTGTGAAAATGGCAATTTATATAACTTTAACTTGCTATATGTAAATTTCCATTAAATTACTGATACTTAAGAGTTGAACAGAACGAGATGTGTTAAACACAAGCGTGTTGTTTCTATTTTAAATTAAAGTGATAATGAATTGTGAAAGTGGAAAGATCAAGCATATCTTAATGTTAAAAAAGAACTATTGTTTTTGAAGCACCTTTTTGATTTTTACGTTTTTAATTTATAATGACCTCGGTCCATCGAACAAAATGAACTGGAACTGCGTAATTTTGTGAATACTGTTGAAGTGCTTACGCAGCATACATTTCACTATTGAAATAACAACAAAAAAATACCTATGCATTTTTTTATACATTTTTAGTTTAATTTAAATTAAATGAACGAACAATATAAATTGAAGCAATACCACAAGAACCCTGTTATTTATAATAATGGATGACGCAAGAATTAATGCGGAAAAGCGATTAAATGAACTAATCTGAAATAAATCGGCGATTGTCAGGGGTACTGTCCAGTATGCTAAAATACCTTTCAATGAATTTGTACCAAAATCATCCTTTCAGGAAATCTTCTTTTCGTGTGGTGTTAGAGGTTTTAAGCCGCCGAAGGGCCTCTGACTTGGTTTCACATGCCGTTGAGAAATATCTCTCTGTCATGCCGGTTTCCTCACGATGTATTCCTTCACCGTTTTTAAAGCAAGTGATTTCAGGAAATTACTGATATAGAATCCCCAGAGAATCGCCGCATCTTGCAACATAAACAGCCATGAAAAACAGAATCTGATGTATGTAACATTGTCGAATCTTGCCAGAGATTGTACTTTTTACTATAATTTTAAGTACCGCTATGATATATCGCAACAACTGTGTTTCTCGTGCACGCATCCCTGTGATTTGCAACCTTGCTGTGTAAATAGTTCTCTCGTCTTTTGTTATTTCTTTGTAAACGAGCTGTAAATCAAATGACTCGTTATTACGTTTATATTGTAAATATTAGTATAAACATCATAGATATAAGTAGACACATCTTGTACCTAAGCGCGAGGATCCGCTAGGCAATTTTTCATTGTTGAAAGTCCGATTCACAATACGAAAGCAATTTTTAAAGTGAAATCTTCTTTAGGCACACTTTGCGCTGTTTCTGAACAGTGAACGAACATCACGGTCGGGTTGGTGACGCTGAATCAATTATAATCGGTGCTGAATCGGGTATACTCGGCGCTGATTCGGGTATACTCGACGGTGAATCGGGTATACTCGGCGCTGGATCGGGTATACTCGGCGCTGAATCGGTTATACTCGACGGTGAATCGGGTATACTCGGCGCTGAATCGGCTATACTCGGCGGTGAATCGGGTATACTCGGCGCTGAATCGGGTATACTCGGCGCTGGATCGGGAATACTCGGCGCTGGATCGTGTATACTCGGCGCTGAATCGGGTATACTCGGCGCTGAATCGCGTATACTCGGCTCCAGTCGTAAGTTTCCCTTCTATCATGTGGTCATAACCACAACCCTCTTCTTTTTTTTGTATGATTGGTAATATGCACCTTATGTGATTAACACTTTGCTTTTCAATTACGAATCGGAACATTTTCTTCAACAAAAATTGCCTAATGTGTTCCGGCGCTAAAAGTTTGGGCGCAAAACTTCGTAGCAATAATTTTGATGCCAACATCTTTGAAGTTTAAATTCAAGTTACTAACGGTCTCTGTATATATCGATCTACGTTTTACCAGTTGTTCGAATCGATTTTTAAATGTATACAGTTAATGTATATATAAGTAACCTTAAACGCTAACATTCCTTTATATGTGTACCTATTAGTAAGTCGTTGCATCTGAAGTCGACGAAATAAACCAAAGGAATCAAAGACAACAAAGAAATGAGGTTTTAAATATTTTACATTGGATCTATACTTGACTGCCTCGTTGGTGTAATGGTCGCAAGCGCTACTGCTGAGCATGAGGTCCTGCGGGTTCGATTCCCAGGTCGGGCAAAGTGTTATTACGTTTTTCCAACAGGAATTTCGCAGTTGCTACTGTGAAATTCCTGTTCCTATTGCTGCCCGGTGTTTGAATTTGTGCCCGGTTGATGGCAATAGGCTCGTCCCATATTACATGGAACTTAAACATAACTGCCGTAACGTGGTTGTAATATTATAGGCACACCTCTGCCTATGATCTTCGGGGATTACAGGCGGCATGTTATGTTATGTACCTACAACAGCTTTACTTTGAATTATCATGTAGTAGCTTTTGCCGCGGCTTCGCCCGCGTGGAGGTCGGAAATTATCCCTCGGGAACGTTCTACCGAGTACCGAGATAAAAAGTTCCATCGAAATTTCGTGATCTACCCATGTACCAAATTTCATCAAAATCCGATCGGCCGTTTAAGCGCCAAAGCGTAATAAACTAACAAACAATAAAACTCAGATTCGCATTTATAATATTAGTTAGGATTTGATGATTGGGTCAGGCCTTTTCTAATGGGTAGCTCTATCCTATACCTAGCCTAAATTCCTGAAACTAATTAAGTATTGGAAAAATAAATCTTTCTAGCTTTCCTTTGGTTTATCTCGCCGACTATTCAACTCCGTAATTATAAATATCTGTTTAATAGTGTACTCTAAATGTTCATTCAGAATAGTGTACTTATTATTTACATTCAAGTGCACTTTTATCATTTCTAACGTGACGGTGGACGTTATCGTGGACGTGGACGTCTGCGTCCATAAAATATATGGAAATACGTGCACGATAAAACATCTTGGGCTGAAATTTTAAAGCGTTTTAATCCAGGGCGGTACATAGCCGCGCAAACTGTAACCATTGATTCTATACGGGGCCCAGAGTAGACATTTTTCGTCGGTTTTCAGAAAAAATTATCTACAGTTACATAGAAAAGTGCAATGCCTACGCGGTAATTTTTTTTAATAACCAGCTAAAAATTTCAACCCAGGATGTGTTCAAAGAACTGAATTCATGGTTATAGGTTGCGAGTCGAAGTCCCTGCCACCCTGTTTATTTTCAGACATTTTAATTCCATGTTATCGTGATGCAGTGCCGTGGACGTAGACGTCACGTTAAAAATTATAAATGCACTAAATGGCATTAGTAAATTCATCGTAAACTTTCCTTTTATTCGAATTCATTAGAACTTTAATGGAACTCTATGTGGTTAGATATTGTAACTGCAGTGATGGTGGCCGGCATACAATATAATGTTAGCGTTTAGTGAATCTTGCCATCTAACAATATGTTTAATTTACGGAAAACACCACAGGTTTTGGGCTTGAGATTGTTAATAGTAAAATACCATCATTTGAAGGCAGGTTGCTGATCTGATAAAAAGTGCTAAAAAGCATCAATGTAGTAGAAATATTCCGTAGCAACCACGCTGCGCTTACGCATAACAAACGCCGACACTAGGCGAACGCTACTAAAAACGAAGATTGCCGATTAATGATGGAGATTGCCGAACAACCTGCCCTTTGTCGAGTCAACCCTAGAGCCTGTGTTGGTTTGTTAGAACGACAGTTATGGTGTTACCAGTACACAAAGAAAGAACATACTACCTAGCCTAAGAGAGCCGGTGACAGGAGGAGAAAATAAAATTTTGTAAATTATTTACGTTGTTTTAATTCCCAACATACCCGAGTCTTTTAAGACCTTCCCTCCTAGAATAGAACAGAATACTCTTTATTATGTTCATCATAAAATGCCTACCAACTGATAAACTTACAGAAATTATTTAATATTTATAGTTTATTGTTAAAAAGCACTTATATTTCTGTGTTCTATATCTAATAACGTACAGACAGAATAAACCCAGATTCCACGTAAGTATTATCATTCTGAACTTCGAAGCGTAAGAGCTAAGCGCTAGTGCTACGAACTGAGGAACGTAAGTGCAACGAACGAAGAAACTGGTGCAAGGATTATGCTATTTGATCTAAGTATTTATAGCTAATCCATTTATGTCTTTAAAAGCAGAAGCGTGACATTTACTCATATTCGGGTCAGGGAAATTATATATTTACATACAAACTACGCCAATTTGCCGCGATAGCAGCTGAATACCAATATTTTACATGGAGCGACTGCCTATCTGACCTCCACAACCCAGTAACTGGGTAATACGATACCCCTTGGCAAGACTGGTTGTCACACTTTCGGGCTTCTGACGACCCGTAATGACTGTCAAAGATACACAAATGACAGCCGGGACCAACGGTTTAACGTGCTTTCCGGGGCACGGATGGACTGGTGCAAGGATTATGCTATTTGATCTTAGTATTTATAGCTATCCATTTATATATTTAAAAGCAGAAGCGTGACATTTACTCATAAGGGCCGATTCACACCGGAACGGCAGAAGCTGCGACGCGACGAGCCCAGCCGCGGGCAGTACCGCTTACAAGACGCGTGTGGCCGCGCGACCTGTTCGAGCTTTTCAAGCGATACTGGTCTTTTAATTATGTAGATAAAGTTTAAAATTATTTCACACTGAAAGTGCTCCCCTGCCCGCCGCCGCTGCTTTCCCCGTATAAATTGAGTCTTGTAAGGTCAGGGAAATTATATATTTACCTACACACTACGCCAATTTGCCGTGATATACCGATATCATGCAACTGTCAAAGAATTACAGTTGTGATTTGAGTAAACGAACAATAAAGTTCGTAGTTTAATTTGATAAATTACAATTTATTTCCCTGTCTCTGCATTCTTTATGTTTCTAAAGCCAATAGACATTGTTGAAAATCTTATTCTTCAATGTAGGTACATAAATAAGCAGGTTAATACACAAAACAAAATAAAAGCCAGTCAAGTGCGAGTCGGACTCGCACACGAAGGTGACGAAGGGGTCCACCGTACAATATTTAAATAGGGATGGAAAAAACGAACGCCAAAAGGTTAACAAGTTAAATTCTTATCAAAAACTCGCGCTTGCACTGTGAATCTCTACGAGAAATTAATTAACGGACGGCATTTTGATGAATTCATGGATATCTTTAGGAGTCCGGTCCTCCAACGAAAAGAAACCTAAAATCCAAACACTCTGAGATTTTGTAGATTGACTAGTTCGCAGTCGCCTTTACAGATTTTGTTTCTAACAACAACTTTTTCGATTTTTCAGTAGTCAGTTTATCTGTTATCTATTGACTGAAGAATAAATGTGACAGTTTGCCATATTTTCCATACAAAAGCTGTCATATCACTATTTTACCTGACTATTGAAAAATCAGCCCTTAGTGACATGTATTCAGTATATAAGCATCTATACATACGAGTATGATAAACTTAAGTCCGCGTGACCACGTTGTTCTTCTACACAACAGAACAGTTTTTGTAAAACTTTCTTATACAGAAAATCTCGTTATTTTGTCAAGTCGCAAAAACCATGCGAAGCAGGGGTGGGTCGCTAGTATAATATAAGTAGGTGCCTAGATTAATTATCTATACTAATATTATAAAGCTTAAGATTTTGTTTGTTTATTTGTTTGTTTGAACGCGCTAATCTCAGGAACTAATGGTCGGAATTGAAAAATTATATTTGTGTTGGATAGTCTATTTATCAAGGAAGGTTATAGGCTATAACATCACGCTACGACCAATAGGAGCGAAGCATAAATAAAAATGTTGCAAAAACGGGAAAAATTATTCCTTTTTGAGAGCTTCCGTTGCGTGCGCTGCGTAAACGGTTTAAGTTATTTATTTACTATTCACAAAATCCACAGCTCTTTGGAGAATTATCTTAGAATATAAACTAGTCTTACAGCCAATTACGGATTTACAATTTAATAACTATACATGCAGCAGAAACACATACAGAGTGAGTAGTGAATCCTAAATAATATTCAGTAACAAAACTTCATAGGTACCTATATATTTTTTCGGTTTGGTTTATTTATTCCGAAAAATCACAAAGATTTTAATTTATTTAACCCTCACGAATCTTATTGTTCCGGAGTAAAAAACAAGCAGTTTCGTTACATTTTGTTGGATTAAAAAGCAAGAAAACATCTGTTCGAAATTGTTTAACATTGCAAATTCAACGATTATGTAAACAAGCCTCCTCGAAGCCTTTTTTGACGGCGCCATGACACAACGAGTGCACGGGATGCTTAATTAGTACACAAAAATATTTCGATTTCATTTCCTTTATGCAGAGGGTAAAAAAAATCTGAATCAAGTTAGCCATTTGTGGACAAAGCGGTGTATAATAATGTAAATAACTTGCTAACAATCAAATACAAAATCTTTTAACTGAGATTAATGTTTTTGAGTCAACGTTTTCAGTACTAGGACATTAGATCTTAAGGAAGACTAAATACCGACCACCCATCATCACTGTCACACGAACACATTTATCTGATTAACTCTTAAGCTTATTTAAATTGTAAAGTCAACAAGACCCATACTATCCCACACATAACACAACAAAAACCGATGGGTTTTGTTAGCAAGGAGTCAATTTGTAATTTATAAGTAAACCATTAAATAAATTAACGGACTTATAAGGAGTTAAGAAATCACGAAGCACATTCCGCTTTCCCATCAAACGACAAAACATGAGGTATCAAACACACGACGCATTCACGCAAGAATAACTTAAGCAAGACTACACGCAAGAACGCCTGGATTTAACGCAAGAAATCCCCGCTTTTGACAACATATTTTTTATTGCGAAAACTGTTGGTTATTTATCCTTTTTGTGCATTATGTGACGAATCTCGACGCGTTCACGTTACATCGAGTCTTCCGTTCAATGGGTCCACATGAAACCCATCGGGCTTGTTTCGGCCTGTAATCTGAGCCCAAACATCTATATCATAGCGGCCGAATTCTGTACCCTTACCATGGTTTGAGGCAATCCAATTGTTATTATCCTTACTAATATTATAAATGCGAAAGTAACTCTGTCTGTCTGTCGCGCTTTCACGCCAAAACTACTGAACCGATTTAAATGAAATTTGGTACACAGATAGTCTAGAGCCTGAGAAAGGACATAGGCTACTTTTTATCGACATACCACGCGGGCGAAGCCGCGGACGGAAGCTAGTAGGATATATATTAGGATGAATAGATAAGCTACTTTTTTAAGAAACAGTTTTTAATCGAAAGTTTTTAATCATGTTAGTAGGGTAGGTCCTAAACCAATTCATAACTATATACCACTACTTGCTATGTAAACAACAGTGACAGGAAGTATTATTATTTTACACATCACATTATTACGAGTACATCATCAAGATACATAAAGTGGATTAATAATGTATTATAGAAACTAGTTCAAAACCTACCCAAGCAAAGTTAACAAAATGTATATGGGACTACCGTGCAAACTTCTCCTACCAAATTAAAAACATAGAACCTCCCCTTTTTTAAGTCGGTTAAAAAATATTTCCCCTGTAAAACTTAATTCGTGAGCTAGGCGTGAGCTCATGTCTTTAATGTAACTTGTTGGGATCAAACTCACGACCACTCGCTCGGCAGCCACCTTAACCATTGCACTATTGCCACTTAAAATAATCCCACCATTATGACTAAAAAACCTTTCGATTTCTAAGCGAATAAATTAAAATTAATATCTAGCAAACGCAAATCCAGGGGTTCATTCGATTTATCGAGTCTGGTTAAGCCACGCTGGGGTCGGTGCATTTCATTCATTCAACAGAATCTTGTTAATTATTGCGTTACAAAGAATCCATCAACTTGTTCAATTAAGCGCTGTTTAAAACAACTAAATGCAACAGAGAGACGAGCTGATTTAATGAATTAATCAGCTGTTAACACTCTCTTGCACCCCTATATGCCTATACGCATAACAGAAGACGATTCCTGCATATTAGAAAGTTTGTTTTCCATATCAATATTTGGCGGTTTTCATGTCGTCAAACTACAGAAACCAGAAATTCTAGTAGATTCGATTCATCGTAATTAGCCTATAATTTTCCCACTACTGGGACACAGGCCTCCTCTCTGTGAGAGGGATGGGGCCGTAATCCACCACGCGAGTCCAGTGCGGGTTAGTATAATATCTCACATGGCTTTGAATTTTTGGTTCTTTCTGGACATGCCGGTTTCCTCACGATGTTTTCACCACTGCTCCATAGTTCTATGATCTATTTTAGGGGTTTGGTTTCCGCACTTAGTCCCTAAGGTGGACCATTGTGCGTGGGCGGCCATGGCGGCCGTTGGTGGTTATTCCAATCAGCTCACCTCCCTCCAGAAGTTAACTAAATCTCCTAGTCACTGCTCTCAGTGGATTTGAATATAAAGTCGAAAAGAAACATTACAAGATTTCATAGAGCAGTATTTCGCACTCACTTCTAGTAATCTCTCTATCCATTCCTACTCAAACTTATGATATTTTTTTACGTGAATTCCCTTCGAGAACAGCTAGTAAGTCCTCAATGGAGTGCACAGACGAAAGCGCCTCACGCCTGTTGGCCACGAGTTTGGTCTGACAATTGGATTATCTTGTTGTGCCGGCAAGTATTTCACAACAGAAAAATATGATCGAAATAACTTCCGGGCGATAACTAGTTAATTTTGCAGTAAGTTTCTCGTTTGATATGTGTGGGAGAAATCGTTGCATGTGCATGGAAATAAATGATATCTACAGATATCCACATACACGAAAAATTAAATTGTTTCTTCTGTAAATAGGATATCAGAATCACTTTTACCTACACGTCTTAAAAATATTTAAAAAAATAATCTAGATGAGGACCTATCTGACAACTCTGAGAAAAAAGGCCGAAACAAACTCAGAGGTCGCAGTCTCTTTTAAAGTCCAGACATAGTCTTGGTCAGGCCATATGAGGACCATGTAGATTAGTGTCTGAAATGGTCTTTTGAGGAAAGAATTACATAGATTTGAGTGGATTGTCCAGTCAGTGCAAGCATTTGTCAGTAACCGAGGAGCTCAACTCAGAACTTAAGGAGCTCAACGAAGTAGCTAGTAGTAGCGTAGTTTAGTTATGGATAAACCTGAAATCTTGCTAATGATCGAGTTTGATGATGTTTAAAGAGTAAAGCTAATAAAATCTAATAGCTAAATCTATATATACATAAAAATCAATTGCCTGTCGTTTGTCTCGCTTAAACTCGTGAACGGCTGGACCGATTTGGATAATTCTTTTTTTGTTGTGTTCTTTATTCTCAGGGCAAGGTTTGTACGTTTAGTAGGTGTAGGTAGGGTAGGTAGGTAGGTATGTAGGTAGGTAGGGTAGGGTAGGTAGGTAGGGTAGATAGGTATGTAGGTAGGTAGGTAGGGTAGGTAGAGTAGGGTAGGTAGGTAGAGTAGGGTAGATAAGGTAGGTAGGTTAGGGTAGGGTAGGTAGGGTAGGGTAGATAGTTAGTGCTACCCGTGCGAAACCAGGGCGGGACAGCTTGTATTTAATAATAATATATTTTCCTAATGCTCGAGTTTCAAAAAAGCATTGTGACCAGAATCGATAACCCGACCACGAAAATTACGCCCTGCCCTCATACACCAAAATAAATGTACACCTCCACCCTACACTAATGACTCAAGTCATTTCAGTAATTCAAAAAAAATAACGCTGCATATACATACACAACAAAATATTCAATACATCTCATTAAGAGACATCCGACGCGGTGAACCCAGGGGTTTTGTCAGAATTTATCCGGCGGCAGGACCAATTACGCACGACGGCTTCCTTCCTGAGTGACGCACCATCAAATATGTACCTCGGCCTTCGGCTAGAAATGGCGAAAAATAGCGAGAACCCAGAGTGACGTGCGAGCTGTGGACATGAGTATGAATGAATGATGGGTGGCATACGCGGGAGACTAATCAATAGTCGCCTGCAGGCAACCCTGCAATATTCACGTTAGTAATGGCCGAAACCACTCGCCTCCTAACTGAGCCACGAAACATGCAATGGACCCTATTAATATTTTCAATTTTGACGTTCGAAAGTTTTCGTTTTGGTTGTTTTCGTAAAAGTCATTGCGATGCGTGAAATGTATCTATTTACCCGGCTACGGCAATGCCAAAAGGAAGGGTTATGATTTTAGCAGTCCATGTATGTATGTCTGTTTGCTTTGTAATAATGAAGGAAGACAATAATCTGTGACAACACTTAACAACACAACAACTATCGACAATAATCTACGACCACACTACAAGAAGAGTTTTGCTCGGAAGATCTCTGTCTTTTATGAAGAACACTGACAAAAAGAAAATAATAATTTTATCAGAGAGGCACCATGTTAGTCCAACATAAGATTAGTTAGAAATTATAACAGAAAATAATACTTTTATCATGTAATCCCGCCCCCAATTAAATTGCAAATTCTACCTTAACAAACAAATACAAATAGCCAAACAGATAAATATTTAAAATAATAAGAGCTCATTTGTCTATTAACAAGGGTGGACATGTAGCGAGTCGAACTCGGGATGGTCCCGCAGCAATTGTTAGCTGTATGTAAGTCAGTGAGGGTCACTCGGAGCAGCTCTGTCTAATGTACGGTGTGCGCAACAAGTTTTAATGTTATTTTTGAACAATTTAATTTATTTAATTTGTGCAATTGTATGTATGATCTTTAGGGCCGCATGCACCACAAATCACTACATAAAAGCGTTAAAGCGTTTAGGTTTAAACGTATGTAAAACGTTTTTACACGTGTTTAAAAGTTATTTTTATCTAGTGCGGATTGCCCTATCCAAAACAAATGTTTGCGCATCGTTTTAGGTGCTCACTAACACATTGTATACTTTATATTCTAACACAATTTTGATTTTAATTTTATTGTAAATTATTTAATTTCTATCTAATGTTAGTATGTGTAGGTAAATTGATTTTAATTTAATTTTATGTACTTAATGTAAGTGTATTATGATAATTAGTGCATAATATATAGATATATTAGTGTAAAATATTGATTTTAATTTAATTTTATGTGTATGGATTATAATTATCTGAAATAAATGAATTAATAATAAAACAGCGTTCTGCTTCCGTCAATTGTTTGAAAATGACAGAGACAAAATTATGTTTCCAATACGTTTAGCGCTAAACGCATTTAGAGGTTTGTGGTACAAGCCTAGTTGTAGGTAGATGGGCAAAATAGGTCCAGTTGAAAATGCTTATGGTGTTGACAAGCACCAGAAGCAAATGGATTAAAAGTCCGCAGAAGCATATGGTTTAAAAGCACCAGAATCAAATGGTATAAAAGGCCTTGCTGTCACTTCATAATCAGATTAAAATACATTCAATCAAAAATAAAAGAAGTTTTTCAGAAGCCGTCTATTTAATTGTGTAAATGTGACTCCGGATTTTAAATTTTTCTGTCTGTGATTCTTGTTTATATCTTTTTTTAGTTAACTTTTTGTTGTAGTTGGGTTTTAGTTTTATATAACTGTTATTTTTTTCTACTTAATCGTAGTAGAAGTCGTCTTTGCAAATCATAGTTAACAGCAAAATAAATATGGGTATCCTAATTAAAAATAATAAATTAAACAAAATAATCTCCTACCATCAACACAACAGCCTCGACTCCACAAACAATAATATATGAAATGTGATTTTGCAAACTACATCATTCCACCCAAACTTATTCTGCAAACCGTACAATATTTTCTTTCAGTCGAGGCTTATTATGATACACTTTAATAATGTTAGCATACATCATTATGCGTGTTCGGAGTCCAGCGAGCCATGGGTAATATGTTCCGACATCATAAGAAAACCTACCAACAACGCAGCGATCCTATTTTGAGGAATACTAATGAACCTGGCCCTCCAGTGACGTCTGCCGCTGTTTTCTTTATGGAAATAGCGTCTGAGAATGTATGTATGTTCGCAAACTGTGTGATTTTGAATAGAGATGGGGTGAAAACTATGATTTTGATATGTTTGTGTGTGTGAGTAAACCATCAAGATGATTTTTGGACAACTTAACGGTGACGTAAAATTGACTCACTTTTGAGAATTCGGCCGTATTGAAAATTGTGAGTATAGACAGCTCTCAATAAAATATTACGCTGATAATAACTTTATGCCCTTGAATTAAACAAAAATCATTCAAAAGGTTACTTACTACACGATCGTAGTAAAGCGCGTGCTACGCCGTAGCAGGGCTCGTAGCGTTGTAAAAGGCGCGCGCCTACGCCAGCCCGCATTTTTGAACTAGCAAAGTGGATTTCCGTTATCATGTAAGTTCAGTGTGTACTTTCTAAGTTTATCTTGAGCATTACTGACCACGGTGAAGGAAAATATCCTCAGGATACCTTTTTTTTTTTTTTTTTTGAGGGTGGGAAATCATCCAATGACTTCTCCCGCTCTGGGCGGAGCGGAAGGGCGTGTCAGACTTTTACTGACTAAAACCCACCCGTGTTCCTTCATTTGCCTGTTGCCAAGGTCCCGGTATACCTTTCGGACTTTCCCGCAACCCTGGCAGGCATCGGTCCTACTGGACCCCGTCAATTTTGCTGACATCTCTTTGAGGCGCGCGTGGAACACGACGCGCCATCGAGCCGGGCCTGGTCCTTATCGGACGGCGAGCTGCCCGTTGCTCGCCGTCCGCAAGCCCGCGCCTATGGTGGCCGGAAATCCGCCTGGGATTCCCGACGCCCAGGGCGTCTCCAACGGCGGCGGTTAGGGGCGTGAGGGCGCAAACTTTGCCTTTCCCTCACGCGTTCCGCCTCCTCTTTCGCGAGCATTACTGCTTCGCAGAAGAAGGTGACGGCTTCCCATGCCCTCTCGCTCCGTACCATGGCCTGAACCAGGGCCGGACGCGAGAGGTCAGTGCCGCCAATCGCCTCCGCGAGGACACGGCGGTGCTCCGCCCAAGCAGGGCACACCTCAACCGTATGCTCCACCGTGTCCTCCGGGCGATCCACACAGTGGTGACACCCGGGCGTTTCCTCCCGCCTAATCCTACACAGGTACCTCCCGAAGCTGCCATGTCCGGTGAGGACCTGTGCCAGGCGGAAGGTGAGGACGCCGTGGCGCCTCTCTAGCCACTCCTCAAAGAGGGGACTTATCGCCGCTATTGTGGCGTGCCCAGCACTGGGTTGCGACAATCGCACTCTCCATGCCGCCATGAGATCTTGCCGGAGCTCTGTCCGCTGTGCCGCGATTCCTCGCGGCAGCGGAGTTACACCCCGGCGCTTCACCTCCTCGCGCCACTCCCAGATGTGCGCGAGGACCTTCGCCTCCAGATCCCATGGCGGTAATCCGGCATCCTCAGGATACCTGGACTTATAGTTAAAATAAATCTAAAATCGCCCCGTCTTGAGCAAGCTTGGTGATCAATGCTCGTGCTTTCTCTATATGAGAAGCGGACTTCGTCCTGCAGCTGAGCCCTGCAATGGGACAGTAGTAGGCTGGTATTGTAATATGTAAGTTCAGAGTCATTAATTTTATCAACTAGGTATGTACTTCAGAATCACTTTCTCAAATGACGGTAAATTCATACACGTTTTGCTAAGTTTTTTTTAAATTATAATATTATCCTACTAATATTATAAATGTGAAAGTTTGTGTGTTTGTGTGTTTGGATGTTTGTTACTCAATCACGCAAAAATGGCTTAATGGATTTGGATGAAATTTGGCAAACAGACAGTTTATAACCTGGATTAACACATAGGATACTTTTTATCCCGATATTCCTACGGGATCGAGACTTACGCGGGCGAAACCGCGGGGCGCAGCTAGTGTTATTATAATTGCTTACCTACTTACACAAAATCTGCCTAGCCTTTTCCCAACTACATTGGGGTCGGCTTCCAGTCTAACCGGATGCAGCTGAATACCAGTATTTTACATGCGGTCCGGTGCTTACCTACTTACACGAAAAAGGAAATATAAGATTAGTTGAATATTTTGGATTAAATGGCTACTTCTAACACTTACTTGTATTTACGTAGGTGTACCTGAGTAACAAATAAACTTTCATCAAGAACACAGTCTGAGAAAAAAAGGCGGAAATAAAAAAAAATAAAAAAAATATTCTGCCTCTTTGTAAAAATAATGGTAATAAAACTTAAATTAATTTTTTTTTATGAAAAAAAAAAAATGTTTATTTATCTAACTATTTTTCGATATTATTGGCCATAATGAAGACTTATCACAGATAGAATACGTGGATCAAATATTGCACGTGAATTTTTAAGTCTGTAAGTAATTTTAGCAGGAGCTCGTTGCTAAGTAATAACAGTCGCACGGGTCGATTCATCAGGTTAAGCTACGCTTGCCGGGGTTGGTCCGTGGATGGGTGACCATCTTTACATATCGAGCCTCCTACGTGACTCGGAAAGCACGTTAAGCCGTTGGTCCCGGCTGTCATTTGTGGATCTTTGACAGTCGTTACGGGTCGTCAGAAGCCCGAAAGTCTGACAACCAGTCTTGCCAAGGGGTATCGTATTAACCAGTTACTGGGTTGTGGAGGTCAGATTGGCAGTCGCTCCATGTAAAATACTGGTATTGAGCTGCATCCGGTTAGACTGGAAGCCGACCCCAACATGATTGGGAAAAGGCTAGGCAGATGAGGTAATTTTAGCAGGCCAATTGAGGCCGAATGATATCAATTTAGATTGATCCACATAGGTACTATAACGCTTGAGAGCGTTATCTTATGTGTGAGGGCGTGTGTCAGGGGATAATTTCAAAGATGCAGAGGGTTCAAGACGGTTTATTCTAATATTTAATTTTATAAGAGACGCGTACACTATTCGGTAGCTAAGATTAGACTGACGAACCTAAACAAAAAGCACTTCTAACATATTTCAAACCAAATTGTTGGAACGTTCGAAACGCGCGGCGGCCCTCTAGCCAGCCTGTACCTTACGAGGTTGCGCATCGCATACAATCTCCTCACAGTCCTTACTTACTTGAACAAGTAAACGATTGTTTCAACATGACTTTGTGCGTTGCTCTTTAGTTGGTGCAAGAAGCTAAATATTCTGATATTAAGAGTGGATTCGAATCTACGACCGAGACGCTCTCACGTTTGGTGCCTACGCCATTAGTATAACCGGACACTTACACCCGATTTCAAAGGCAAACATCATTATCTGCCTAGCCTTTTCCCAACTATTTTGGGGTTGGCTTCCAGTCTTACCAGATGCAGCCGAATGCCAGTATTTTACATGGAGCGACTGCCTATCTGACCTCCACAACCCAGCAACTGGGTAATATGATACCCCTTGGCAAGACTGGTTGTCAGACTTTCGGGCTTCTGACGACCCGTAACGACTGTCAAAGATCCTCAAATGACAGCCGGAACGTGCTTTCCGAGACACGGAGGAGTCTCAGTATTTAAAGATGGTCACCCATCCACGGACTAACCCTGGCAAGCGTAGCTTAACCTGATGGATCGACCCGTGCTTGTTTTGTATTTAAAATGTGACAGAAACCATGTTCCTAGGCAGTTTATTCCCTCACGGTGAGGGCCTCACAATTTAAATGGACTACGAACACAATTAATGTAAACATTTCTTCAAAAAGAGTAACTTCAAGGTAATAGATACGAAGAAACTCTTCTAACCGAGCAGTACTATGGAAAATACTACCTAATTGGTATAAGCTGCAAACAATAAAGAGGTTCCATTTATCAAGGCTGCGCAAACAGATTTTATTTTAATTGATGCATAATTGGCTCTTACAACCATCGCTACTAATGAAAATCGATAGCTCGATAGTACAATATTTATTTTTTGTAATAACCGAGGGGGTTTGCAGATGAAATAACGCAAACGGTACGAACAAGCTCGTATATTGGACTGACGCAGCAGTCGTTAACGTTTAAACTAATTTTCTAGTCTACCTTACTTAGGTATTATTAAACCTTACATATTATAAAACAAAGTTCTCCGCCGCGTCTGTCGTCCTGTTCGCGATAAACTCAAAAACGACTGCATCGATTTCCATGCTGTTTTCACCAATGGATAGAGTGGTTCGCGAGGAAGGTTATAGTATATAATTTGTCGCGGGCGAAATCGCGGGCATCAGCTAGTTGTATATACACCATATACCCTCATAACAATTTTGTAGTCAGAAGATATCTGCCCACAGTCCCATACCCTTGCTAACATTCAGGAAAGCTATAAAAAAGGCATGAATTTAATAAAAACTGTAATAACTCCCATTTTGCGCTCCTACAAATATGATTGAATACCTACTCTCATGATGGCGCCTCTATTTGTGAACCTCAAATTTATATATATGGGGTACTAAAAATACTAAGTAACTCAAACTGCGACCAACTTGTATGTAGCGCTCGCCGGCCGCTGCCGCGGCAACTCTCGCTACGCTCGCTCGGCTCGGGCGTTGATCACTATTCCAACCCGTTTGGTCAGGGTACCCTAGCTTAGTTACTGCGACCAACTGTGAGAAAATGCCAGAAAATTAAAAAAGAGGCTCAATTATTAAAACAATAAAGTGTGCGTCATTAGAAGCGCAAAAAGTTCTT
This sequence comes from Lithophane leautieri, assembly GCA_949152455.1. NCBI lineage: Eukaryota > Metazoa > Arthropoda > Insecta > Lepidoptera > Noctuidae > Lithophane > Lithophane leautieri. The sequence continues at coordinate 6,376,984 of OX424462.1, read as the reverse complement.
AAGACGATGAATTAATTATTTCCCTATAAAAAGTAGGCAGCTATACTGCAACTAAAATAATTCAGCAAGACTTCAGTTTGCTTCATACCAACAATCTCATACTCTTGGGTAACCACTGTTAGTAGAGTAGCTATCCCGTTAATACCCGCAATCAGTCCTGTAATAAATTAACGCCATTACTAAATTATTCGTAGCTTCTAGATTAATCTAGAAGTCGGGCCGCAGTCCGACGCGGCCGCTCTTACATTATTACAGCATTCATTAGAGTTCGCTAATTACTCCTTGCTTTAATGAATAAGCTCTAATGAACCACTTTCTGTTAATTAAAGGCGGCGTGGGGGGCGCGGGGGGGCAGGGAGGAGGAACTTTTCTCCGGGCTCTGATTGCAAATGTGAATTTGTGTAAGTCTGAGTGGAAAGAGTGTTTCAACTGAAAAGGGGTAATGAGGCGGTCGAGTGAGGCCGAATTAGTTGCAATGCGCGCCTAGATAAATTACATTCAGAGATTGTCTGTTGCGTGTTTTCGTCATTGTTGTAATTAGAATAAAGTTTAAGATAAAAAGGAGAATCAAATTCTTTAATGGTGATCCCACTCCTTTTAATAGTTATTTGTTATGCAATGCTGTCAAGTTGTTTTTTTGCGCGAGTACTTGTATTGAAACCTGAGCAAGCGAAGGATTCTAGGATTGAACCATAAGCGAAGCCAGTGGTTCAAATATAGAATCCTGAGCGTTGCGAGGGTTTCAAAGGTACGAGACGCAGAATAAATTTGCTGCCGAGCGAAACACACAACTTTTCACCTCACTACAGCGAGGAAAATGCTAGGTGTCTCCATGCATCGAACAAATATTGTACGCTTTTATGTACTTTTAGCGCAATTTTTCCGGAAGAAAGCTCAATTCGGCATTATGTACCACTTACACTAACTCTACTCTGCTAAACAAACCCAAATGATGGAAAGTGAATTGAATATACCTACAGAAGAAAATTATATAAAGTTTTTTGAAGTGAAAACTTCTATACCTAAGTGCGTTGAGCGATTTTTTTTCGTGCTGGCCAATGTGATTATTCTAAAAATGAGGTTGGCGCACTGACATGAAATAAGTATTAATGCATAATCAGTGGCGTTATAGAAAATTATTGAATAGAAAGGTTCGAATTTTAAAAACTCTTCCACGCCAGTGAATAAAATGCACTTTAGCACTCAGATTTCGAATGATAAACAGAATCTTTGTCTTTGTCTTTCCGAGTTTGTGAGGTGAAAAATATGTTTGGCCTCTTTGATCTGTACATTGGTCATGCTACTGCTGAGCATAAGGTCCTAGGTTCGATTCCCAGGTAGAGCAAAGTATGGAGAGGGGCCAGTTCCCACTTCGTTGGAAGACGGGGAAACTGGTCCTCATTAAGAAGCCGGGGCGCCCTGCGGACTCTCCGTCCGCTTATCGGCCCATCGTGCTGCTCGACGAGGTGGGCAAGCTCTTTGAAAGAGTCATTGCAAACCGCCTCGTCGGGCGGCTGGTGCGGGTGGGGCCGGATTTGGCGGAGAGCCAGTTTGGTTTCCGCAGAGGGCGCTCTACGGTGGACGCCATCATGCGTGTACGGGCCCTCACGACGGGGGATGCTGTGGCCCGGGGCGGGGTCGTCTTGGCGGTGTCACTAGACATCGCCAACGCCTTCAACACCCTGCCCTGGAGTTGCATAAGGGAGGCACTCCGGTACCACCGGATGCCGACCTACCTCTGTCGTGTGGTCGAGGCCTATTTGACGGACAGGGCCGTCATCTACCCCGGTCACCAGGGAATGTGGAACCGGCGAGAGATGTCATGCGGTGTCCCACAGGGATCGGTCCTGGGGCCGCATCTGTGGGACATCGGATACGACTGGGTGCTGCGCGCCGACCTCCCTAGCGACGTCAGCGTAGTTTGCTACGCTGACGACACGCTGGTCCTGGCGAAGGGGAGGTCGCACCAGGCGGCGGCCGATCTAGCGACACGCTGGGTTGCGACAATCGTCGATAGAATCCGGCAGTTGGGACTCGAGGTGGCCTTGCACAAGTCCGAGGTCATGTGTTTTCATGGCCCTCGGAACGCGCCACCGTCGGGTTCCCAAATTACGGTAGGAGGGGTTCACATCGGCGTCGAGTCGACGATGAAGTACCTGGGACTCGTCCTCGACAGCCGGTGGAACTTCGTGGAGCATTTCCAACGTTTGGCTCCAAGGCTGGACCGGGCTGGGGCCGCCTTGAGGCGGCTCCTGCCCAATCTAGGGGGTCCAAACGCCTCCTGCCGGAGGCTCTATGCGGGGGTCGTGCGGTCCATGGCCCTTTACGGGGCACCGGTGTGGGCGCGTTCCCTTAGGCTGCGGCCAGCACGCCGGTTGAACGCGTCCCAAAGGGTCATGGCCATTCGGCTGGCCCGGGGATACCGCACGGTCTCCCGTGAGGCGGCGAGCCTCCTTGCCGGATTACCGCCATGGGATCTGGAGGCGAAGGTCCTCGCGCACATCTGGGAGTGGCGCGAGGAGGTGAAGCGCCGGGGTGTAACTCCGCTGCCGCGAGAAATCGCGGCACAGCGGACAGAGCTCCGGCAAGATCTCATGGCGGCATGGAGAGTGCGATTGTCGCAACCCAGTGCTGGGCACGCCACAATAGCGGCGATAAGTCCCCTCTTTGAGGAGTGGATAGAGAGGCGCCACGGCGTCCTCACCTTCCGCCTGACACAGGTCCTCACCGGACATGGCAGCTTCGGGAGGTACCTGTGTAGGATTAGGCGGGAGGAAACGCCCGGGTGTCGCCACTGTGTGGATCGCCCGGAGGACACGGTGGAGCATACGGTTGAGGTGTGCCCTGCTTGGGCGGAGCACCGCCGTGTCCTCGCGGAGGCGATTGGCGGCGGTGACCTCTCGCGTCCGGCCCTGGTTCAGGCCATGGTACGGAGCGAGAGGGCATGGGAAGCCGTCACCTCCTTCTGCGAAGCAGTAATGCTCGCGAAGGAGGAGGCGGAACGCGTGAGGGAAAGGCAAAGTTTGCGCCCTCACGCCCCTAACCGCCGCCGTTGGAGACGCCCTGGGCGTCGGGAATCCCAGGCGGATTTCCGGCCACCATAGGCGCGGGCTTGCGGACGGCGAGCAACGGGCAGCTCGCCGTCCGATAAGGACCAGGCCCGGGTCGATGGCGCGTCGTGTTCCACGCGCGCCTCAAAGAGATGTCAGCAAAAATGACGGGGTCCGCTAGGACCGATGCCTGCCAGGGTTGCGGGAAAGTCCGAAAGGGATACCGGGACCTTGGCAACAGGCAAATGAAGGAACACGGGTGGGTTTTAGTCAGTAAAAGTCTGACACGCCCTTCCGCTCCGCCCAGAGCGGGAGAAGTCATTGGATGATTTCCCACCCTCAAAAAAAAAAAAAAAAGGTAGAGCAAAGTGTTTTTGGGTTTTTCTATCAGTAATTTCGGCTGGTTGTGATCGCAATAGGCTCACTTCTTCATAGACGTGCAAAACTAGTGTAAACCCCACGGGTTTCTTTTCTTATTTTTCGCATGGAACACTAAACAGCAAATTAATTTATGCAAACGGACAACTTTTTGTCGGTCTGTCGCAGTAAGATGGTTAAAGCCATGATATAGTAATATCCCTAGGGATATAGCTATTTACCGTAATATAGTTATATGAATGCGGTTCATAACTGTCGGAGTGCTCTAATAGTTGTTTTACTAGATCGCATTCGTATCATAGTTATATTCCTAGTTAGACAGTTAAGAACCGCTTTCATGACTATATTAAGGTATATAGCTATATCCCTAAGGATATAACTAGGTACATCACGGCTATAACTATCTTACTGCGATATACCTACATACCTAAGTACATAATATTGGCATTAATATTAATGTTGTGAATATGTTCAAGCCTAGTTGCAATAAAGTTTATAAATATTTAACAGCTTTGATTAATTTACGCTAACAAGTGAAGACATACTTAGCTGTGTATGAATCTATTAATATTTTCAGCCGAAGACAGATTGGCACATGCTATCGCGGTATTTTCGTAACTGACACGTGCCTAAATCTGCGTAAACATGTATGAAGAACATAGGTAATTGACTTCTTTTTAGGGTTTCGTAGTCAACAAGGAACCCTTATAGTTTTGCTGTTGTCTGTCTGTCCGTCCATCTGTCCGCGGTTTAGCTCAAAGACTGTTGGTACTAACATAAACCTTTTTTACAGTCCGTTCAACCGATTTTGACTACTATTGCGTTGGTGGCATGACAAATGGCAGCTGCAGTAGACAGTTGGTATTGTGTAACCTTTTTTGCTTTTAATGCCATTCTTATGCCTACGGTATAGAAGTCAAAATCGGTTGAACGGACTGTAAAAAGGTTTGTTTAAATGTCTAATCTTATTTCAAATAGAGTATAGGCGTATCTAATACTTGGAGAATGCGCATGTGTGTTCAAATCTTCCTTACGTATATTAGGCAACTAATCACTGACCCACAGACTCACAGATCATAGACAAAACGAGGCAAACAGGACAGTCAAACGAAGACCACCGAGTAGAATAATAACCAATCAGAGTGGTTACATCTCAGATAGTGCAACATGCAACGGTTAACATGTCTGTAACATGTTCATTAAATGCGGCCAGGGAATTGGAACAGATATATTGAGATTGACATGAGGCTATCACAGATTGGTACAAGTCATGACGCTATATGGAACTTAGGTAGGTAGGTAGTAAATATAGCATAAAATATTGCTGAAGATTCGCGATATAGATAAATAGATAGGTACTTGACTATGAAATATCTAGTTCATTTGCAAATCTATCGTGATTTATATGTAGGTTGTTTTTTACATTTACATTATGTAACTTATTATACTAAATTAACTAAAAAACTAAAACTAAAAGGACTAACTAACTATACCAATAAATATAAAAACAAAGGGAGGTTTAGGCGTCGAAGTATTCGTCCGCATCGCTGTCATCCGGAAACGTGCCCAGAAGACTGGCAGCATTGTCACGTTGAATGGCAATGCTAATTCTTTGGCCAAAGAACAAGTTAGCCCTCTGGTCACGTGAAGTGTCGACCAGTCGGCGAGAAATTTCCTTAAAAAGGAGACGCGAGAGAGAGAGAGACTGTATAGGTAACATGCTACCAGGAGGTAATGTAGAACCAAAAATAAAACTGACGTGGAAAATGTTAAACAGAAAGGAAAAAAAGTTTAAAAAAATGAGAAAATCATTAGATTGTTGTCTGTGTTGATGCATTTCCGTTCGTTTTGATAGATACGAGGTCGTTATTTCTAGGTTCAATTCTCAGGTTCAAAATTTCGTGAAATTGTGATGGTATTTATGGCGCTGACAATAAATTAAAGTGAGTATACGTTTAAAACTTCCCTAAGTGGAATTTAACCATAGTTACAGTCGGTGCATCCGAAGAGATTAACATACCTAATTCACATGCACACGCCGCATGACCACCATAGCAACGTTTTTTGTCGACGGAAGAATAGTTATAAGGACAGATTGTGCATCTGTCATTTTGTCTATTCTTCCGGCGACAAAACTCGTTTCTATCGTGGTCATGCTACACGTGCTGGTAAATCAATCTGCCTAGCCTTTTCCCAAGTATGGTGGCTTCCAGTCTAACGTCAGATGCACCCATTATTTTACATGGAGCAACTGCCTATCGGACCCCTACACCCCTTGGTAAGACTTTCGGGCTTCTGACGACCCGCCTATCAAAGATCCACAAATAATAGCCGGGACCAACGTGCTTTCCGAGACACGGAGGAGTCTCGGTATATAAAGATGGTCACCCATCCACAGAACAACCCCGGCAAGCATAGCTTAACCAGATGGATCGAACCGTACGGTTATTATTACTTAGCCACGAGCTCCTATTTATCTAAACTAATTTAATTATACAATATACAGATTTTAGTTTTTGTATGTTTGTTTATTACCTACGCTTTTAGGTACGCTAAAACGGCTGAACGGAATTGGATGTTTAGCACATGGGTAGACCATGACCTGGGTTAGGACATATGATACTTTTTATGCCAATATTTCCACGGGATCGAGACTTATGCGGGTGAAACCGCGGGGCACAGTAATGTTAGCGCCGCGGCTCCAGAACATTGCAAGTCGGACAACTTTTTTGTAAAATGTGCAAGGCTTTGGTGTGTATAGACAATTCGATATTATTAATCATGGGTTGCTTAGAAACGCGCTATTTACAAATTAAGTTATCGACCGCGTTCCGGCATTCACGGATGAATGGATCAAGCAGAAGTTAGTTGAGCAATGACCGACTAATAATAATTCTGCCCCCAATAGAAAAAAAGACGTATCTAACAAAAAGTAAAAACGGAGAAAAAAATGTTTTAATGAATGAAACGTTTCTGCACACATGCGCCTTTTTTTATTGAGTATCGTATTGTATTTTTTTATTCAACGTAACGTATTAAGACGCTTATGGCAAATGCGCCTATGCTAAAACAATTTTACGAAGTAAATAGGTGGTAGGCAAGTGGTCATATGTGGTCTTTTTTTCTTAATTTGAAAACAGTTTTTTAGTAGCGTGTTAGACGCAAATGCTTATTTGCGTCTTATTAACTTCCTCTCAGAAATAGGGACAAATATTGCGCCTTATATATTACTGAACTAAAAAAAAACTATAAAGTATAAGGACATTATCTACATAAATGCGACTTTTTAATTAAGTTTCACATAAATTCGTCTTTTCATCTTCAATCGGGTGTAAAAAAATTAACAGAAGCGCCCTATTTTGTTGTGCTAAAACCGCACTGGAAGGAGTTAGAAAAATATTAAAAATACAGGCAGATGCGCCTTTTTTTTCTGATTTCGGCAATGTATATAACTCAAATCTGGAAAAACTGTTAGATGCGTCTTTTTTCTATCGGGGGCAGAATTACTCACATAATGCCTGATAATCGGGCAGGAATCTGATGAAACAAATTACGCCGTTTTACAGAGAGCGTACGGACTGCGAACCAACAATTAAGTTAGTAATTACCGGCGATTTTAGGACACGTTATGAAAATATATTCGGAGGTGCATAACGTGAATAATCAATAAGCGTGAAACGGCGAAGGATTGTAAGGAATTGACAAATAAGGAGCCGCTGCGCGTATAAATACGAACGACGGGTTTGTATTACATTATTACTGCACAAACAGTTTGGATAACGTTCGCAGGACCACTGAATCCTACCTGTTCAATATGTTCAGTTTCATTGCGGTAAGAATTGAAAAGAAGAGACATTTGCCTCATCGTCATCACTGATGAGGCAAATGTCTCGTATTCTAGAACTATGTTCAGACTAATCTCGATCGAAAATTGATGGGAAATGACTTTAGATCGCGATTCGTGACAGCAAAGTTAAAAAATTCGGGTGTTAGATTCAAGAGTGCGATCGTTTAATTAATTGTTTTGTTTTGACCGAAAGATTCGTTTGCAGCATCCACTAAAACGGTATTGTTTTTATGTTAAATCAGTGTCGATTTGTGAAGTTGTGGAAATATGCTACAGCCTTTTGATTGTACGTTACAACAAAATCAGACAGTGTAGGTAATAAGTTCTTTGATTGATTTCGCGATACATTGTAACATCGATGCTTACAATACGATTCAATATTCATGACACCAGTTGCTTCAGTCATACATTTGCATTTATTTTCAGATTGCTTGCTTGCTCGGTGTAGCAACGGCCGCTCCCTCCGCGATCGGGGCGCTGCCCATCGCTACCGGCAGTATTGTAAGTAGACCGAACAATTTTATTCAAAGATATCCAAATACCAAATATTAGGGTAAACGAGAGGTCATGCTAAAATAAAAATCTGTATACACAAAGAAAAACGCTAATAAAAACAGAAAATCTTACCAAAACTTTCGAAAAAGTTTCGCACTCGTACTCGCAACGCGTAAGCATCCTTGCACTAGTGACTTGAACTATCATAACTAAAGTCATTTACGCGAGTGAATGACCTATAAGGGTATGATTTGTTTTCCCTTCACACTTCAATTCAAACTTGACTTAGGGCAGGCAAAAATACCTAGGTGCTAATAATTTTTTTTTAATGTAGGTACAAGGTAGTTAATAGTACCTATTACAACATTCATCCACCATACTATTCTGTTTTGGAATACCGATAAAACAAAACACAAACACACGGGGTTGTTTTGGCGATACGCGGAAACGCTTTATGCATAATAAGAGTAAATACTCAAAGGAAATACCTGCTACTGCGTTCTCGGTCGCGGGAGGTGCGCAGGAGTGGCATGTCGGCGCATAGGGCCAATCCAACAAAAAAGCAAGGGGAGGGTAGCGCGCGCGGATAAAAAAAATACAAACTGTATCTATACCTACATTTAAAAAATATCGATACAATATAATATCGATACCTTTTTTACACTTTCGACATCGTTATCCTCCTTATTTGTCTCTCGTTCAACCTGCACTGCATATTTTTCTGGTAAAGTAAATTGACGAGATTATGTTTATTCCCCAGTCAATCCCGCGCTACGGCTTCAACTACGCGGTCAACGACCCCATAACTGGTGATCAAAAAGCCCAGACCGAGTCTCGCGACGGAGGCGTCGTGAAGGGCTCATACTCTCTCACGGAACCTGATGGTACCATCAGAGTGGTAGACTACACTGCTGACCCCGTCTCTGGATTCAACGCGGTGGTAAAACGCGTTGGCCCCGCGGCGCATCCGCAAACGTTGATTGCTGCTCCGGTCGTGACCAAGCAAATCGTGGCTCCGATTGCCGCCGCACCTGTTGTAGCTGCACCTATTGTTACTGCCCCCATCGCTCATGGCGGATACGGTACCAGCCTTGTTGGACTCGGTGGCCTCGGATATGGCCTCGGAGCCGGTCTCGGCGGCATTGGTCTCGGCCAAGGCAGTATAGGCCTGGGAGGACACGGTGATATCGGCTTGGTTAGTCCCGGAATCGGTCTCGGCTACGGTGACCTCGGTATTGGCTACGGCGGCCTCGGCTACGGCATCGGGGGCCTCGGAGGTCTCGGAGGCGGCTTGAAGCACTAAAGTGATAAGGCTAGTGCCAGAATTCCCTTACGGACGTTATCGTGACCTTACTTTCCTTTCGCATCTGAATATTCCTTGTTCATTAGGCGATACGAATAGTATAGGTTGACTATGTATTTGTTTGTGAAATAGGTTCTGAAATAAAATAAGTGTCAAAGAGGAGTTGTACTTATATTTGTTGCATTTCCCCTCACAGGTGTGCGCACTTAAACATAGTTGGAGTCTTTTCTTACACCAACTACGATGACGTTGACAAGTCTTATCTTACACCAACTACGCACTACGATAACGTTAATGAGTCTTTTTTTACACCAACTAAGACGACTTTGACGAGTCTTATCTTACACCAACTACGAACTATGAGTCTTTTCTTACACCAACTACGATGACGTTGACGAGTCTTATCTTCCACCAACTACGAACTACGATAACGTTAGTCTTTTCTTACACCAACTACGATGACGTTGACGAGTCTTATCTTCCACCAACTACGAACTACGATAACGCTAATGAGTCTTTTCTTACACCAACTACGATGACGATGATGAGTTACATACAATACAATTTCTTGAGAGTGTGTTACTCATAATATTGACATTCTACTGGCAAAAGGTGCTCAGAGGGTGCAATTGCCAATGCTGCCCGATCAAATGTTCTCTTTCGAGATTTACGTATGCTAGAGGATACTTGATGGTTATAGATGGAAACCTGAAAAGCTGAGAAGTGAGAAAGCACTGATGAAGAGGAAATAAAACAACCTGATACATTTAACTACACAATTATATTTCATAATAAATACCATCAACACATTTATTCATCATACTTAAATGCACATATATTTGAGCGGTTACACCGTCCCCAGTCATAAGACTACACCGAGACACGTAACGTACTTCTTTATAATTTTGATATTTACACGAAATATCCACAGATTACATACTACTCAGATACTTGATTTTATTAATTCATCCCTCGGCGAATACAAGCATCGTTCGGTATTACAATATATAATTATTCTAATACATGTCTGTATCAATATAAATGATCATTTAATTAAAAATAATATAAATTAATTATTGGATTTTACAACCAGAAATTTCACGGACTCGGAAAAGTCCGGAGTCTGGATTTGTGCCCTATTAAATTGGACTAAAGTATAACTGGCGAAAGTGTGTATATTACATCTCTCTTTAGCCTATACCTTCAGGGAAACAGGCATAAACTTATATTTTACCAACTCTCTTCAATTAATTCAGAATGCAATGCTACATACCCAATTCAGTGTGATTTGTGCAAACGGGGGCAGAATATACAAAACGAACTATCTGCCCAGTACATAATCTGTGGAACAATACATACACTGCTACAAGGATCTTTTGGCGCTTGAATGACACATATAGGGTAAACATTTGTGAACTTTTTTAACGATATTGTATTGAAAAATCAAGATGGCGGCGTTAGTTCCGCTTTTGGGCGCGCGCCAAACAAATCTTGTAGCGCTATAAGCCTATTCCCGTTACATAAAACTGTGTGACACTGGATACCGCTGCTTTCCGCGCTACGTTCTCCTGAATCTGAGTCCTTCACCGAATAGAATGAGACAGAGACGGTCCACTAGATATGCGAACAGCATGTCTGCTATCAATACTTGTACTAAGATAATCCGGTACTGAAACAAAATTAGTACACATTAATTAGTTTGATCGCTTCTCTGTAGTCGGTCGGTGTAATCGGTCGTTCTTTCTCACATATTTATACAACTGTAAAATATTGGCCACAGATTTTCACAATCCTTAAGAAAACCATTGTGTATAATCTATATCCTATTTTCTACAAGCAGTGCACAAAGACAAACTTAGAAAATCAAAATGTATACTTACGTCAGGTGGGAAATATACAATTTCGAACATATTGGAGAGGTCGGGGAAGATCCCGAGCGCGAGCGCCAGCACGGCGCCGCCCGAGATCATAATACTGTACAGTAGCGGCTTGTTGTCGCGGAGACCTTCCATGAACGGCTCGCCCTAGAGGATAGAAGAAAAATTTTGCTTATTTTAATATAATATCATACACCCCTTTGCAAAAAAAACGGGCACCTTAACAGTCATTGGCTTTTCTATGGATAATATTAATATTTTTACTATGTCACTAGCATAAATGACTAGTAATTTCTTATTATCAACAAGAATATAGTTTTTGGCTACACCCCTCTTCCAGCAGCGTTACAATTTTACTGGCTCTTATTGCTTTTTCTGCCATTACAATCGACACAAAGATATCTGTTTTAAGTCACAATAAGGCTGGATTATGCGACAAATATTAATTATTCTACTAAAAATAACGAGCAGTTAGTTTTAATGGCCAGGATAACCTTTTAACCGCAAAAAGTTAGTAAAAGTCACAAACTGAAAAAGGGATTATTGTTTTAAACAAAAGTTTCGAATTTGGAATTAACTTTTTTTCATACATAGACTCTTTATTAAGTGCCAGTAACATAGTTTGGCTATTAAAACCTCTTTACAACTAAATGATTACCAATAATGTACAAAAATCAAAACCGCCCGTTTTCTTTGCAAAGGGGTGTATTATTTGTTGTGCTACAGGATTTTTATGAATTTTAAATTGGATAAAATTTTATAAAAAAGTACGCTTTGAGCTTACAATGTTTGTTTAACTTTTAAACTGTTGAAATTGTCATCAAATGGAATTATATAAGTCTTAAATCTTGGCATTGGCAATCCATTAAAACATTAGGATAATCCAATCAGAACTCAGTAATGAGGACTTAAACCACAAATGGATTAAATGTACCTATATTGAAGAAATTCAGGACTTCGCAAATAGTTATGTTTTAGAAGGACCACGTCGCGTAATATTTATTTTATTTATTTAGCTTTATCATAATTTTTTAAATTAGAATCTCTTTCAAACCCGGTAGTTGATAGCGAAGGTAGATATCTGAAGCGACATCGAGATGATGTAGACGGTGCTGTTGAGCAGGTCCGGCGCGAATTCTCGCTCCTCATCTTCTGCCAAATCCATGTCTAGTTTCGGTTTGTTATCCCTGCAAACAAATATATTGGCTATATTTAGTAATTATTTTTAATGAATTTACAAGTTGATGTTTCTTATCACAATGGTAATAAAGCGCGGCATTTTGCTGCCGCAAATGCTATGCCAATTAACACTTTACATAGTCAGATTAGCGTAAAACGGTTAATTAACGAAATAACTTTTTTTATTATTTTACGTAAAGCGTAAGTAACAGCTCAGAATCATTTTCTGCAATCGATTTGGAATTACGAAAGGCCTAACTTTGATGGTGTCAATGTATCTAATGTTTAAGACTTCGTGAGAAAACCGGCCTGGAGAGCCTGGGAATGCGTGGGAAATTTTCTCGACGGCATGTGAAGCCAAGTCAGAGGCCCATGGGCGCAATAAAAACTCTGACACCAGTTTAGTCACTAACCACACGAAAGAGAAGCAAATGTTTAAGACTGGGGCTTCGAACAGGCATATTAGAGGTCTCAGTTCGAACCCCAGAGGGCCTAGACAAGTGACATGCGCTTCGAAAGCGTTTCGTATTTCTACGACTCAACAGGATTGACATAAGCTTTTCGATAGTTTACACATTTTTGCCTTTTCCATCATCGTTATCGCTGATAGAATGTCACTTTGTCTAGGGCCTCAGAACATTAGGTACTAGTCATATTGAAGGCAAGTGATGTGTCTATTCTAGTTAATTAATTACCTTCCGGGCGATCGTGACGTAGCTTCGTGCACCAAATAGATGAGACATAAAAAGTGCACGGCAAACTGCGTGAGCACAGTCATGATTGTGTACACGTTGAAGATGTTCGGGAGAGGACGCTGCTTCGATAGCTGCTTCAGTGGCTGTGGAATACATCAAAATTATGTATGAGAAATACGTAAAAACAGCATATTTATTCATGTAAGCAGAAACGCCATATAAGGTAATAGAATGTTAATAGCGAAACCAGGAAAAAGGCCAAACTCTGACATAAAAGGTAATATGCAGACAGATAAACGAAATGGGGAAAATAATACATTATGTAAACTTGATAATAAATAAAATTAGTACAGAGGCCTTAGTGTGAGTTTCATTTAACCAACTCGACTTTACGCATCGACCGCGTTCGGGGCTCCGATTGGCCCTTCACCAGTGAAGGCCAGTGAAGGGCCAATCGGAGCGCCGAACGCGATCGATGCGTAAAATCGAGATAGTTGAAAGAAACTCACACTAGGGCCCCAGGCAAATACTTTTTCGCACTTGGATAAACCCACATTACAGTCCGGCCGCTCTTGACCTGTCAGTTTCATACTAACGAATAGATGTTTTGCGAATTTGATCCTTATTACTAATAGAAATTATCCAACTGACAGGTGTGAGGAACGCATTCTCTCGACAGCCGGACTGTAATCACTTCAAACATTTTTAGAACTCCTGAAACGATATTTAGCTTTTCAGAAATCCTTGTTGCTTATACAAAATGGCTAACTCTTCCATTCAATCGTCTATTACAACACCAATAGCAAATAGAACAACACTTTTCTGTTCATGAAAACATAATTAGTACGTCATATTATCTACTTTAAATAAATAATTTCTTTATTAAGAATAACAATGAGACTCATACTTTGACGCAGCGACGGAGATTTTGAATACCCTTAACCAAAGGCATTTAATTAAAAACATTGAAAAATCGGAAAGATAATACTTATATTTGAGGAATAAAAATTGCGGTTTGTCATAACCACCATATTTATTCTTCAGAAAAAAGCAGTCAGATGATTGAAAAATCAACCATAAGCTACAGTTTGATCCCCCTATTATTTATTATACTCTCGAGTTCGATTCAAACTTAATGACGGCTCGGAACATGAGGCGAGTCGCTGCGCAGTAACAATGTCATGTGTCAGCGGGGGAGAGGGGTGGGGTATATTTACTTCAAAACCTCACCTTAGATCTCGATATAAACAAGAAGCAGGATGCCAACAACAGACTCTGTAGCGTGGCCTGAGTATCACTAAACTTGATGCCATCGAGGTACAACACCGACTGACTGTACGCCAAGATGAGGGCGTTCAGAGCCAGGATCTTGAACATCTGCAGCGTTGTCACCAGAGTGCACCGACCTTGTTTGATTATGTGGCAAACTGGAGACAAAAATATTATGATTTTATAGTATAAGTAAAGAACTGGAGCACTCTATGTAACACGATTCCTAACCCTATTCTTTTTTGGAGTGTTTCGCAAAGAAGATTTCGCTAATGTCTAGCGTAGCGTGTACCGTCTCTTCGCGAGACGCTGCATAGATGTGCGTTCGATGAAGGCTTACCTGGAGCAATGACAGATGCAAAGGCATGCTGGACATAGCAATAACTTGTCTGATTATTTACTTGACCAAGAAAAGATTTCCTTTCGCAAATTTTTACCCCTTTATAGTAAGTAGTAAATGGGTAATGAACATTTAATCAATGAACGGCATTTACTTGGGGTTTGCACGACATGCACGTTCATCATTCTGAATTTTTACCCATTTTACTTAACATGACCCAACACTCGAGATAGTTTAGGAGCTGACGGCGAAAGGTAATTTCAATTCTTATTTTGATCACGTGCAGTATCTGCGTTCATGTCATTGACCTGTAAACTAGCCTCAACTTGACCTAGGGGTCATTACATTGATTGTATTCTTCGCGTGATTGATTAATAAACGAGTTTTGCATAAAGCTATTTTGAGTAGGTACTCGTATTTGTTTTGAGAATTATATCTATTTCTGAAGAAAATTTTTGGGTATAAGTTAGTACCACGTTTTAGAGTATTCTTGGTAAGTGAAAAGTATGTTTAGGATGTGAAAATTATTATAAAACTAACTTCTGTCCGCGACTTTGCCCGCGTGTTTCTTGTTTTAATAAAAAAAATATTAATTTCCGTCCTTCTGGTATATCGATAAAAAGTTCCCTATGTCCTTCCCCAGGATGCCATCTATCCCCTTGCCAAATTTTGTCGAAATCCGTTCAGCGGTTTAGTCGTGAAAAGGTAACATACAGACAGACAGACAGTTACTTTCGAATTTATAATATTAGTATGGATTAGTATGGACGACCTTCGGCAATACTGTAGTTTCCCGTTAATGAATTTTCGAAATCGGACCAGTTCCTAAGATTAATTACCTCCGACAAGCAAACTTACAATATGTTTTTTTTCACCTGCACTGTCCTGCTCTTGGGCAAAAAACCCAATTTCACGTGTTCATAATATTATTACAGTAAAGATATGTTTTACATTGCATTTGGATAAAGAAGGTATGTTAGACCATAGGTACTCTCTATATCACTGGACATTCCATTAAACCCTCCACAGGTCCCAAAATACACCCGAATGTATCATGTAAAATAAAAACAGACTACTAAAGATAACATTTAAAAAAAACTTACTACAAAATATACTGGAAAGGCGACTGGTGAAGGGTGCAGCGACGCTCGCATCACCCAGCCTCACGAGTTGCGTGTCTTCTTCCTCCAGCTCGCGCATGGCTCTGCGCAGGCGCGCGGCAGCCTCGGCTCGCGCGTCCGCGCGGTTTGTTGGCCGGCGCGGCGCCTCTTCTACCGCGCGTTCTTCTCGCGGCTTCTCGCGCGGCCGCTCGGGCGCGTTCGCTAGGATTGCTACTCCTACCTATAGTTGTAAAATTAAATACGAATGCTACAAGTTTGGATACAAAGAATGTTCTTGGGGATTTTATTGCTGATCAGCCTTTCAAAAGCCAAATGTCATTCATATGAATAACTACGGTATTAAGTCCGCCTTTGTACTTTTTTTTGCACAAATATTAAGAAATAAATAAATATATGATATTATGATATTTGAAATCTGGTAAAGTTATCAACTTATCAATACCCTCTATGTGGCGTAATTTTCAATTTAGTGATGCAACAATCAGTGTTTTGTAATCTCCTATATGTTGCATAGAAATAAGATACTAAATACAACCAGTAATACTCACGTCAGCATGTTTCAGTGCTCCCACGTCGTTTGTACCATCACCACACATGAGCGTCACGTATCCGAGCGCCTTCAACGTCACCACAACAAACTCCTTCTGCTTTGGCGCGAATCTGGCGAATACCTTGATATGAGGCATCAACTCCAACAGGAACTTGTGGTGGTTCTCATTTAAGAATGTCAGACCCTCCCCTGTTATACATAGATCAAACTTCGAAGTCAATTGCTTTGACGTCTTGAAAGGATTCACGGGGAGATTCACTTCTTCGTCTATTGATGTCCAGCCCCACTTATTATCACTTTCTGCTAGAATAAGAACTTCTTCTTTCTGAGTAAACTTCAGCTCTTTAGCAACGTGACACGCCGTCAGCGGATTGTCACCAGTTATCATAACCACAGAATGAGAAGCATTCACGATTTCTGATATCGCTTTTTTTGAATCCGTCTTCAAAGGGCACGAAATAATAACAAACCCAACAAAGGTCAGATCCGACTCGATATCCTCCCGGGACATATCCCGAATGTCTTGAGAACTTAATTTCCCTAAATTCCTATAACCTAATGCCAGAACTCTTGCCCCTCGTCGCGACAGAGTTAAGTAAACATGATCATAATGACTAGGGACCTCTTTGAGCATGGTCTTCACAGTTTCGGGTGCACCCTTGACACTGCTTATGTAATGAGTTTCCATGAATCCTCGCTCGTTGACCTGATAGCCTGCTATTACAGACATTCTTTTAAGGGCACTTGAAAAGTGGTTTCTGTGTACAATTTTCAGGCCTGGTGACTTTCCTTTCTTTGGCACAACAGCATCTCCTTTGGTCAGGTTCCACTCTGCAGCTTTTAGAGTAGCTTTCTCCAATGGGTCTCCTACCACGCCATCATCTAGTTGAACTAGAGAATGACATGACGCCAGAACTTGTATAGTCTCCATAGGTGCTTGAGATAATGGAATGACATTAGCATCTTTGTGGTCCGCTATACCGGCCACACCTTCTACAACTAAATTATCACTTGTAAGTGTACCAGTCTTATCAAAACAGCATATTTCTACTTTGCCTGCAAATGGTATTCTGAAAGGTTCTGTACAAAATACTGCTAACTTAGATAATGATAATAATGATGTGTTGACTGCTAATGACAACTCTATTGGTAGCTCAGGAGGCACAACTGATGTCAAAATCAATGTGCATTCTAAAAATAGTTTGTATCTATTCCTCTCTGGATCCTCACAGCCCTTAACCCAAACATATGCAGCGGCGGCGACTGCGAAGATCAGCAAGAACATGATAAATCCAAAAGTCTCAAGATTGTTAGCTGTTACTCTCTTCACGCCAAACAGAATAGTTCTTAAAAGTTTTCCTTGTGATGTATTGAACCCATTGCGAATAACATATCCGATGCAGCCATTGTCAGGAGCCTTGAGGGCTGATGAAGTAGTTTTGCTAGGTGAGGAATGTTGAACAATCTTGGTGCCACCAAACAGCATGTGCAGTTTCCCATCACCCTCAGGGTCTAGCAGTTGTTTTAAATTTTTCTCATTATCTACTGCTTCCTTCATTTGGGGCACACTTTCGCCAGTTAACATGGACTCGTCAACAATGCATGAACCTCTTAGGAGTACAATGTCACAAGGGACTAAGTTTTCATTGGTGGATCTGATGAGAGACACAACGTCTCCTGGCAGAAGTTGATCACTCATTATCTGCCGCCATCTTCTGTTTCTGTACACATTGATGTTATAAGGTTTGTTCCCCATCTTTCTGATTTCTGCCATGTTTCTAAGCTGTTGCTGTACAAGTGTGCACTCAAACATGACAAGCATCACCAGGGTGAATATGGAGTAGTACCAGTATTTGTCTAAACACCACAGTGCAACACAGAATACTTGGAATACAAAGAATGGTGCCGTTGCTCGTTCCTTGAATAGTTCCATAAACTCGGGTACAACCTGAAACAACAATAATACCTTTAGCATGCATAATGTGAAAGACTTGCTGTTCATAAGAGTGGCAGTGATTTACTTGGAAACCTAACAGGTGCCCTTGAACTCAATTATCTACTATTAACCAACAATAGGTATAAATATGCATGAACTGAGGCATACATAGAATGTTGTACAATGCAAAATCAATGCCATTATGTATTAACATGAACAGAATTAGATTTCATCCAATTAGAATAACAAGGTTTAACTTTAAAGAAAAATAAAATGAAGAATGTTTTAATGTAACCTTCATATTTTCTCATGCATGCATGCATCTAATTTAATTACCTTTTGTTACTAGGTTGAGGCATGAAAGACGCATATAAATTGCATAGCATAGCAGATAACACAATTTAAAAGACAATTGCCTCGTAATGTTTACATTTAAAACGAATGTTCATAAACAATACACTTGAATGAGGCTTTCTGAATAGAGAGATTGTTTTATTTATTATGTATACAGTATACAAGTGATTGAATACATGCCAATCAATCAACTCATCTCAATGTTGGGTACAAATTAGAACCGGACTGCAGTTGATTGATAAACTGCAGGCCGGTTGCGCACTGGATGTTGGCCATGAACATTTTTTTTTAAATGATGTTTAAGTATTACTTACCATTATCATTTCATTCTTTCCAAACTCCTTTTCAGCAAAGTCAATTGCTTCATCATCCAAGTACCCTTTGGATTCCATATATTCTTCATAGGTCTTGTTCATAGGAAACTCAATGGTATGAAAAGATTTCTTGTCCCAATCATAAACATACTTACTTTTTTGAAATATAAACCACACATCTGGGTGTATACTTCCTTTTTTGGTTGACTAAAAAGTTTTAGATACATTAGATTTTTTTTTAATGTATGTGGTATGCATGAGTTTTAAATGAAAAACCCACATCTATCAACAAAAAGAGTAACAGCATACCTTGGTGTGATGTAGTTTAACAATTTCAGAAAACCCATTGTTGGATGTTGGAACGACTTTCACAATTTCAGCTTGGATTGGGTCTTTAACCTAAAATTAAAAAGTAACAAATTATAAACAGTATAAGGACCATGAAATGATTACAATTAATAAAAAGGATGACGACAGTCAATGTGTTGAGTAGAAAACTTTGAATTACTTACCGAAGAACACGATAGGAAACACTGGATGTGTACGCTCCAATAGCAACAGAGGCAAATTAGAATTTGTATGGTAGCGACAACCGCGACACTCACGAACCCAGCCTCAAAATTTTCCTCAAATCCATACACAACGATCCACGAATAAAATACGATAGGGTATATTAGCAAAAACGGCAACACAGTCCCTTGCAGAACAGTCGGCACCGGCTTGAAAAGCTGTGTATATTGAACTAAATCGTCCAGTGACGACTGCATCTTATTGGATACCATTTTAAAATCCTATTGCACTTTAAACCCGTACCAATTTATTTCTAATAGCCTTATCTAACTGTTCGAAGTATAGTTAAACATAGTTTTTTATTTCTTCAGAAGAAACTAATTCAAAATATAAATAAAATTCGATTTTATTGAGTTTACTCAACTTGACAGATTGACAATCATGAGAGGAGGAGGAGGGGGAGGGGAGAGGGGTGAAGCGGAACACCGGAAACAGTGTGCTGAAGACCGAGCATGCGTGTCACGTATATTTCCAATCTACGCAGCATGTTGTCTCTATTTCCCCATCACTTTGTAAAAAGATTTCAGGTGTAATTCTATGAACTTATGAGCCGAAGCCATGTGCTTATTGATAACTATTCTAGAAACGGAAGCCATGCTGGTGAACTCTCATCTTTCAGTGGAATTTAACATTTATTAACGTTTGGTTTTTATTTCTTGAAACCAAAAAACAGGCTGAGTTTGATTTGGTTTGATTCACCTCGGTGCGAGTTCAGCATTACATTATATCGTGACCCCGCTAGTGAGTGCTACCCAAATTCAGGTGACTAAAAATACACATCTCCAGTCTATGAGTCGAGTTTTCTTTTTTTTCGAGACTATAGGCTTCTTCTGTCATGGTGACGTAAAACGTCAGAAAAGGCGCGAAACTTTTTGTCAATGTTTTGTGTTCATTTATAATTTTGCACTAAAACACGATGGATTTGAACATACGAAGAAAATCCACCAAAGTGCCACTGACGGGAAGTCTTGTAGAAACTTATCCTCATGATCTTCAAATGTACAAGATTCCACCAACTGAAGACATAACACTCCAAGAGTTCGAAAGTTTAGCTTTAGAAAGGGTGACTTTATTGAGAAGCTTAGCAACAGCAACTACTCTAAAAGGACTTCGAATGTATTCGGAGGAATGGACAGACTATGTGATTGGTGAACTTAGAACTCAAGGCTTAAAGTATTATGCCAAACTTTGTGAAAA
This sequence comes from Lithophane leautieri, assembly GCA_949152455.1. NCBI lineage: Eukaryota > Metazoa > Arthropoda > Insecta > Lepidoptera > Noctuidae > Lithophane > Lithophane leautieri. Next base: position 6,356,509 of record OX424462.1, on the reverse strand, counting down.
GTCGTCCTGTGCCACTACTGAAGCTGACTTGCAGGCGAGACGTAAGGATCATATTGCACACTTCATTCTTCGACTAGCCTACTGTAGAACTGAAGAATTACGTCGTTGGTTCATCGCAAGAGAATTGGAGCTATTTAAAATGAGGTTTGCTACTATGAGGGGCGAACCTGTTGAAACTTTTTTCAAACTGAACAATCTCTGCTATACTAACATCACTGATGAGGAGAAAAGTGAAATTATGCACTATCTGAGAGAGTCGACCCCACATTCAAATATTGATAATATGAAATTCTATAAAGTGAAGTTCTATGAAGTTTTGGATCTGGTAAGAATGAGAAAAGTGTATCTAAGTGGTGGCTATGCTTATATTGCACATAAAGATTTTATATCAGTGCTCTCTGCTCAGTACAGAACACAACTGAAGCAAAGTTTAGCTGTTGCTTGTCATCACCTTGGTGAGATAGAACAGGATGAGAGACTTGTCTCATTATTGAAAGGATTGCATCAATCATATTCTGGAGATGACTATAGTAGTGCTAAAGCAGTTATACCTATTGAGAGCCTGGACTCCTTAGCTGTGAAATCATTCCCACTCTGTATGCGGCAACTTCATGAGCAACTGAGAGTAGCCCACCATCTAAGGCATGGGGGCAGACTTCAGTATGGACTATTCCTAAAAGGAATTGGTGTTACATTGGAAGATTCTCTTAGATTCTGGAGGGAAGAATTCACAAAAATAATGGACCTGGATAAATTTGAAAAGCAGTATGCTTATAATGTCAGATACAACTATGGAAAAGAGGGTAGTAAGAAGAACTATTCTCCATTTAGTTGTTTGAAGATAATTAATACTACTGTTGGACCTGGCGACTGTCATGGATGTCCTTATAAGCATTGTGATGTTGGTATTCTGAAGAATAGACTCCAAGGGTATGGTTTTGACACTCAATGTACGTATCATTTTAATTCCCACAACAACCAAGCTGATTTTGATGACATAGTCACCAATATTTTGTATGATTTTCTAAATAGTATTTTTGTTTTTCAGCAATTGGTGAAATAATAGACATGACAAAGAAAGGACATTTCCAAATAGCGTGCAGCAAATACTTTGATGCTGTGCATCATTCTGACCTAGGATTGGGCATCAACCACCCTAACCAGTACTTTGAGGAGTGCCAGAAAATTGCTAAAGGAGATGTCAAAGTAGAAATCAAGAAAGAAGTCAAATCTACATCAGTTAAAAAAGAAACAGTGGATGAACTAGATGAAATGGATTTTGATGAAGTCATGTAAATATGCATACAGGTGACTCAACTGATTGGGCAGCTGATGCATGACTTTTGGAGTAGTTCTCTTACTGTATAAATAGTCACCACTTAAGGAAAATATGATAAAAACACAGTTTCCTCTCTCCTGTAAACATTCATCTAAAATCTTTCTGTGAATTGCTCATGAATAATAAATAGGTACAAAATTGTAATTTTTAAAAGATTTTTATTGTTTTACATTATATATTATAATATCTATTTCTTTTTAACATACATGGCTTGTCTAGCCAAATTACCACAATATAAACCACATATAAAAATTAAACCTATAATTGAAATGCCTACAATTAAAAAGTATTTTTTAGATGGTGAAGATGATATCTCATTATACATATCCCCAAAATTCTCTATCACGTTCAACTGGAACAAGGAAAAAAAGCCTGTAAAACAGATATTATCATCAAAATACCAATTTTTTCCTAGTCTAACATGAGAAAAATAATATTTTTTATGATAATAGCAAAGCACACAATAGCACAGACAGGTATAATGTTAAAAATAACTTGCTTTGATAAGCCAATTTCACATCAAAAGTTTCTGAACACAGAGTGACAAGCATAATGGAGTGCTCACACATTTTTTTTTTTTTTATTGAATCCCATTAACCGTCGCAATTTGTAATGGCAGTTGACATAAAAGATAATACGTTTTATACTTACTGCAGCCACATGTTTATACATTTCTAATCTACTTGAAAGTGCTTTTTGACAATCTGCCTCTAATTTTCTATTGCTATCATTCAATATTATCTTCAGACATTTTAAACCTGAAAGATTAAAGTTATCAATTTACAACAAATATTATGTGCTACTTCAAATATTATGTCAAGAGTACTTATAGTTAATTCGTAATCATAATTGTGACTTACGTCTGCCAGCACCATGTTCCAGATCTTTGCAATACGTCAATAAGTCCATCGCACAAGCGCGCTCCAGCAAAGGATCTGCCTCGATATCCACTTCAGTTTCCTCTATGATTTGCGCAACCTCGCGCGCACACTCAGCTGATACGATTTTATGATTCAAGAGAGCATTTTTCAGACATTCTTCGACCTGTTGAAGAAATAATCAGAGTTCATAATTAAGACAGAAAACCTTAGGATTTGTAATAGTATCAGCGAGCCGGTATTCTAGCACGAACATTTTAAGTCTTGTACACAACATTTTACTATACCTGTCCATCAGAATTTGTAATATCGTTTGGCACTGCACAAATCGTCTGTATTTCAGCTTTGCATAATTTACCAAGCAAAGGATCCAGACGATAGTTCAAAGCTTGCTCTTTTAATACATTGGCTAGTTCATTCTCACAAGCTGTAGTCAACTTTGATTCTCTAAACTTTTCTTTCAAACAATATAACATTTTGCCTTGAAGTTCCATATCTTGTGGTTCTTTTGCTGGAAAAGAAAACAATAATAAGATTAGGAGTCAGTTTCGTAACACTCGGAGTAGTAAGCAAATGGAGTTGTAATGTGGTGGTGAATGAAGTGAAGAAACAATATTATGACCTGCCAAATTAGATGAATGGGATTGGTTGTAGAAACATGCACATGACATTCCATTTACTTATGACTCTGTGTTCAAATTATGTTTGGTCTGACCCTAATCAGTCCTAATCTACAGGATCCTAAATAACACATTAATATTAAAATTATCTACTACAGAGTTTGTAAATATGTCTACCTAATTTAAAAATGGATTTTATACCAATCACAACTGAACAAAATTTCGTAATATCCGTTTTGCAAGCTTTTTGTAAATTGTTGTTGAACCGGTAATCCATATTTTGTTCTATCATTCTATTGACAATAACTACTTTGCAGTTATCATCAAAATGTAGTTCTTGACGATGAGTCTGGAACAATTCAAACCATAAAATTAAACTAATCAGACATGTGATGATAGTTTTAAAAGAAAAAAAAAAAAGGATTAGATACCTTCAAACAATCCAAAATTTTTGATGCATCTGTGTTATGGCAATACAAGTCTATCATATCATTACAACTCGTAATTAAATGATAATCAACAGCATTGTCAGCAAACTCTTGTTTCCTAACTACAAATATGGCCTTTCTACAATCATCTGATAACTTCCCTTTAGCTGTCTGAAGACATTCCAATGCAGCTGACTCTCCATGGGGTACACTGGCACAGTACATTTGCAAATCATTTTTACAAGCTTCTTTTAGTTCAGGATCTAAATCAATATTTTCCTTTTGTTGAAACAGTTGTTGTCTCAACTGTTGCCGACAATCCTTAAATATTGTATGCTTCTTCTTTGTTAATGTATCATTTCTTACTATTTCACTAAGACATGTGACCACCTGACTTTTAGTTTGTGCCTTGGGACAAAATCTCACCACATAAGATTTGCAAGCATTCTTGAATTTTCTGGTAAATCGATAATTTTTCAGTGAGATCAGTTGCTCATGTTCTATAGCAGCTCTACAGTTAACATTGGCTTTAATTTCTGGATCATTTTTATGACTTATCAAACATTCCATGATGTCATCCTCTTCTTTCTTACTTTTCAGCTCAGATGAACATAGCCTCTCAATAGGAACTCTACAGTTGATGTTAACAATGGCATTTAATTCAATATGGCCACTTTGTGTTTCTGTAAAGTTTGTAACAATTTCTCTGCACTTTGGTGCAAGTTCTTTTATTTTATTTTGTAAGCATGATATTTCTTCACCTTTTCCAGTATTTTCGAAACATAAATTAATTAGATCATCCATACAATAATCTTCAATTTCTGGCATCATATCCACACTAACAGCTCTCTGTCTCATTACTCTTCTAACTTGGAATTCACAACCAGGTTTCAACTTTCCTCTGAGATCAGGATTATAAGCATAGTTGTACAAGCATGGTAATACAAGAGGGTCTTTTTCATTCTGGTGTTCACTGGCGTCAGCCCACTGTAGTTTCGCTTTACATACTGTGACAGCATCATATTTGCATGCCTTGTATAACTGGGGGTCTAGCTTGAAATCTCTAGATATAAAATATTGAATTTGCAATAATGCAGCTTCACAATCAGGAGTCATAAGATTGGTTCCAAGTTTTTCCATTAAACAAGACATAACTCTACCATTTCCATAACTTACTTCTCTACAGGCTCTGTCCACCACAGGTTTGCAGGCCTTCCGTAGAATTGGGTCCACTCTCCAATCTTCACCTGGATCAGCTTCTTGAACTAAAGTTTCCAAAGATTTTTGACATGCTATGCTGATTCTTTTCTCTTTCCTTTTTCTTGGTCTAGCATGTTCCATGAGGCAGTGAATTGTTCTGCCCCCAGCTTCAATACCTTTACATAGGGTTGTAATATCAGTGGCACAGTTCTGCATTAATTCTGGTGATAGCCTGTAGTCATCCATTAGCATCTTTCTATGATCAATCATCTCAGCTGTGCATTCTGGGCTTAATTTTGTGCTTTCATTGCGGGATACATTTTCCAAGCATAATAAAATTTGTGCAAGTCTAACATCTTTGTCATCTACAACACCTTTTCTGCAGTGATATTTTCTAATATCTTCTTTGCAAGACTTCACTAACCCTTTACTCATTCTGTAATTCATAACAATATTTCTTTGATCATAAAACAGTTGATCTTGGCACTTTTTCCTCATTCCTGTAATCAAACAGTGAAATCACATAACAATGGTTAATGACATAAACAGTAATACAATCTTATAATAAAATTGTTAATTGGCCAAAGATTTAAAATGTCAAATTGATAAAAGAGTGGTTTATTGTGAATGTTAATTGAGAACGAGTGTTGTTGAATGCTTTGCATGCTATCAATTAACAATAAAATTATCCTGTATAAGCAAATGAGTAAGAATATTCACCATTTTCATACTTATGTCTCAAAAGACACTTGTACATCAACCAGGAGCCTGGTACTTCATCAGGGCAGAAGTTCTTCTGATCCAAGTTACATGCAGCAAATATTATCTTGTCTAACTGAAGGGTATCATACTTCATTTCTTCAAGAACGGTCATCTCAGACTGACACTCAGGTCGTGGGTGAATGTCTCTGCCTTTTAAGCATTTTAAAGTTTGCTTCTGAGACAGACTTCTTTGATCAAATGGAATTCTACCACAGGTGTGAGCTTCTATGTCATCATAGCAGTTCTTTAAGAAGTTGCCAATGATTTGCCAATCATTGAAAACCAGAGATTCTATTTTATTTATTATCCTCCAACATTTTTTATCTCTTACACTTGATTTCTTTTTTATAACACAATCTATCATGTATTCACTTGGGCTGAGGCAATTCAGTATAACGGGCTCCTCCTGACATGGTTCCTTTAGTTTATATTCCACATAATCATTTTCTAAAAGCCATGCTTGATGACTCCATAGCTTGTGTTGGCAGAGTAATAATATTTGAGTTTTGTTGTATGACGCATTTAGCGCACAAGATAGCACTGCGAGATCATCATCCAAGTGCGAGCACAACTTATGATACAAAGCACATCCAGATACATCTACAGTATATCTATCACTGGGACGATTTATTATGTTACCCAAAACTTGTGCGTCTCGGATGCATATTATTAAACATGCTGTTAGAATTCCTGCAATCGTCGTAATTATGTTATTTAGCATGTCGCTGCCGGCTTGCTAGCTTTTTATTAAAAGAGATGGTCAGCAATTTTTACTCAAACAATTTCTTTCCATTGTACGGATTATTCACGTGAAACATATCTTAGCCGATTAATTTAAAATGTAGCGCTTATTACTTTCTACAAATCCATATAGAATCACACAAAACCACTACAAGAACTAACAACGCACTGTAAGTGTAAAATTTGTTTAGAGAAAATTGGTGGAAAGGAATGATTTTGCTTAGTTCGTTCAGTACGTCGACCGATTACTACGGACGACATCGACAGCAGACCACAGAACATTAGTGGCAGCAGACGGAATCACAGTACAGATAACTTTAACTAATGACAGAATGAGTGTGTGTGGATGAGCAAAATACATGACAGCAGTAGTAAGTTACTACTGCTGTAGGTACGGTAGACAGACAACACTTAGCAGTGTTGGCTGTCTAAATATTGGGAAAAGCTTCATCTTTTGCGACGAAGCTGATTACGCTGACATTTTGGTAAGTGACTTTTTTCACACTACTTATTTTTTATCTTTATTTTACAGTGAGAAAACATTTTCATGTTGGGGTACATAAAAAGTCAGCTGTACTATCAACATTAACAACAGTTGATTAGCTATTTCTAACTGCCTCATCGGTTTATATAGAATATAATATATAAGGTGCTATAAAAATATCTGCCACGGCTGCAATGGGAGACAGTATTGTGTTTATAGATTACAATAGTAAAGATAAATTATTGATCACTTGTCATATTTTTTTTCATACAAAAAACTGGTAAGTATTTATTTATTGGCATAAAACCATCCCGTAGACTTAATAAGCTGTTGCCGCACCGCACTGAATTCAATTCGCGAAACGCCAGCGCCGTTCATACACTGTTGCCATTCTTATCAAACAATGCCGCTGCGCGCCGGCCACTCGATCGTCAAAGCGCAGCCCAGCGCGCTCCACCTTCACCCGCACTACCCCGTTCGTCGCACGCGCTAGTCGACCGCCCGGCCCGCCAGTCGCCCGCCCGCCCGAATATCGCGCGCGCTTTCTTTAAAAATGCCACCCAGACGACGGTATTCCAATCAAGAATATCTTGAAATGGTATTGTGCTACCGCGAGTGTAACTCCATGACTGCGCATGCAGTAAACTTATACCAGCAGAGGTTTGGTGTGCGAGTGAGTCATCATATTGCGATTCTTACACTAACTTGACAGTCCAAAGCCTGTTTTAAGTGTGATGGGAAGTTTATCATCTTATTTACGTCAGTTTTTTGGAAGAATGCGGCAGCTGGTAAGTAATTGCACTTTTAAACCACTAATTGTTTGCCTGCGTATTATTGCGTACCTAGTAGATTAGATAGTGACGAACAAGTCAGCTGATTTCAGTTTTCATTCACAGAACAGATGGAAAGAGATAGCAGTTGTTTTCATTGACGAAGCGACACATCGCGCGTAATTTGTGAACCGCGTTATGCAGAGTAGAGTCAATGTTTATTTAACTACTTTATTTTCTCAAATTGATTTAACTGTGCCGGGGTACGAAATTTCTTCACTATTGTAATCTTTAAAGCCGTGGCAGATATTTTTATAGCACCTTATATTTATTTGCTTTAAAACATGGTACATTTAAGGTTTTATTTATATAGTTGTGATCTTATATTATGTTTCGCCATGGAATGGCATACAAATATCTTATATGTATAAATTTTATACAACATATTTGATTTTAAATCTAATTATAATATGTCTATTAACATTGGTTAATAGGGTTTCATATCTACTTGAACACTTTACAATAAGATATATTTATAAGTACTTAATTAAAACTTTGTATCATAATATCTTATATTTATCTGTTACTTTTTTATCAAAAAAATCTTTCATCCAATTTTTTATACTATAGAATATTATAGATGCGTCGCAAGCGGTACGGTAGCGCTTGATAGGTATCGGATCCGATATCCGATATCGGATCGGACAATTTGAAAGGCATACATACTTAATTCATAAATTTTACTTGCCCCGACATAAAGCCCGATATTGTATCGGCATCCCACTCCGGCAACCACACTTGTGAAAGAAATAGTCAATGATGATTTTCTGTTGTGGCAATATTCTTGCTTACGTCAGTCAAGTCGACCAAACAAAAAAATAGGAGGGCCAGTGGCCGTCAGTCAGTCATTCATGTCATTCATTGTCTCATTCAATTTGATTCAATATTTCATTGATGTGCTATGTGATGATTGAAAATATATCTCTACCAGACGCCGTAACTGTACAATAAAATTGTAGAAATTTGGAAACAGTTTGTGTTTACGTGTGAACTTTCAACATGGAGGAATTTGTGGAAGTTAATCAAATATCGGATTTTATTTCATATCTCCGCAGTGTGAGTATTGTCATTAGTCCTAAGAATTTATATTGCTGGAGCTCAAAATAAACTGCTGTGACATTATTTAGCAACTATTTTTGCACTAAGTGAGAGTGAAAATTCGTGGTTACAGTAATATTGCATAAAATGTTCCCATCTGGGCGGTAACTCGTTGCGTCGCCCTCTCGGTTGGCAGTCGCGGCCAACGGCGTTCACTATCGGTACCTACCTGTCTAATTATCATTTTACTATTCTTTTGCTGGTATCAGAGAGCAAAGGTTTATAATTAAAATAATACTTACTGTATTTACTTAGTGTGGAAGCAAAAAATTGTCTAGAGTTACTCAACTGCCTGAATTGCCAATGTACCTACCTATTTCAATACTGGTGCTGTGGTTTACTTATACTAGATGCAACTAGGATATTTACTCATTATGATCTGGAATATCCTATGCAATCTATCTTTCTAAAATCTGAAAAGGAAGTGAGGGGAACATTAATAAAGTATTTAATTAACTAGGACACTACCCTCTGACCGGGAATACAGTTTCCTTAGGATTTTTAGAAAAAAGGGACCATCACTGATATTGCGCATCATTTTGACTTATGCTTTAGTTAGATCATTCCACCATTATTGGTTATATCTGCCGAGACAACCTAAGTCCCTTAAGACAACACTAACCATCAATCATAATTTTTAACTAGCTTAAAAAAAAGAGGAGGATATAGTAGTAATTATCACTTACATTTTCACTCCTAAGATGTTGTTTTTGATGATCTTTCTAAGTTAAAACTCATCTAAGTATCCAACTGAAAAGTTGGATACATAGATGTGTTTTAATTTAGATGTAATATTACACTAATTAAATAAACTTAAAATAATGTTAAGCCATATTTTTACATCAATATTTTTCATTGCAATTGCATTATCAACTTGCTGCCCTTTCAGGTTGAGTGACACATCATTGTTTTCATACTACTTTAAATTACAATTAATTACAATACATTATTAAAAAGTATGTCCATAGAAGGAATAAAAAAACAAACCACCAAAGGGCAGTATTTTATCTACCTTCATTATAGTTATAGCTACATAGCATTTACATAAAATGGGGTTTAAATTACATTGTTTAAAGTCGAAGTGACATTCAAACATCAAAAATGTATGGTTTGACATTTAATAATCATCTGTAACGTTTTTAAATAAATAAATGCCTTTTTAGGGTCCCATGCCCAAAGGATAAAACGGGATCCGATTATTAAGGCTCTGCTGTCCGTCCGTCCGTCTGTCACCAGGCTGTATCCCATGAACCGTGATAGTTAGACAGTTGAAATTTTCACAGATAATGTATTTCTGTTGCCGCTATAACAATAATTACTAAAAAACAATAAAATAAATATGTAAGGGGGCTCCGATACAACAAACGTGTTTTTTTTGCCGTTTTTATAGATAATGGTACGGAACCCTTCGTGCGCGAGTCCGACTTGCACTTGGGCGGTTTTTTTGTCTATTTACTAAATTACCTACCTTTAATAACTGGCACGACTGAAGGTCATTGAAAAAATTTGAGTAGGATACCTAGATTTTACAATATTTATAAAATTAACACTGCCTCTTGACAGTTGAGGTTTCTTAAAAAAGTGGGTATTGCCATACTTGACATTAAAACCACCCTTTGAAACTAAATTATTATTAAATGACAGAGTATTAAATCATAATTGGACCCCTTTTTAGTTCTATTTCTTTATGACAGTTATAATGAATAATCAGCATTTAGAAGGTTTATTTTGTGATCTCAGTTTGTTTCAGTACAGTCTGCCTATTTGCTCCCCAAAAATCTGTATTTATCACAAATATAAAATGTAACCAATTTAACGATAACAATTGCAATTAAACAGCATGACTGTAGTTCGGGTTATCAGTGTGGTGACATTATTTTTTACAAAACTATGGAACACTGTAAACAGCTATTTTTGATAATATCATAAATTATAAATTTATGAAAAACATAGTACGTCAATCTGCCTAGCCTTTTTCCAACTATGTTGAGGTCAGCTTCCAGTGTAACCGGATGCAGCTTAATACCAGTATTTTACATGGAGCAACTGCCTATCTGACCTCCACAACCCAGTAACTGGGTAATACAATAATACTAATAATATATATAATACTGGGTAATACCCCTTGGTAAGACTGGTTGTCAGACTTTCGGACTCCTGACGACCCATAACGACTGTCCATGATCCACATTTGACAGGTACATTTTATAATTATCACTTCGATATGATACATAAACAAGTGCATGTCGAACCACGCACAATGAAGGGTTCCGTAGTTGGGATGAATTTATCCAACAAACTTAACATTTTAGTTGAAAAACTTGTTTTTGCAACTGCAAATTTAAGTTGGTCGATTATTACTCGGTAACTTGTGGAGCCTACGTAGCGGTGATAGTTTTCCTTTTAATTTCGTTATATATACTACTGCCGTGAATTTTTTCACATTTCCAAACCCAACCATTTAGCTAGAAGGGGGGGGGGGACACTTGACTCTAACAAAAATTTGCACTTTAAAGCTTAATATTCCGCAAACGGATCCCTGAATCCAAAAATGGTTTTCACAAACTCCCATTATTTTTAAACGACCTTTCCAACGATACCCCACAACGTGGGATAGACGAGAAAAAAAAAGCAATCCCCACTTAAAATGTAGGGGAGATACCCTAAAAAAATATATTTTTTTATCATTTTGTCGTCGTGGTTTGTATGTATATCCATACCAAATTACAGCTTTCTAGTACCAACTGCAACGGTCTTTGAGCTAAGCCGCGGACAGACGGACATGGTAAAACCATTAAAGGGTTCCTTGTAGACTACGGAAACCTAAGAACCGGCCAAGTGCGAGTCGGACTCGCGCACGAAGGGTTCCGCACCATCCTTACATATTATAAAACAAAGTCCTCCGCCGCGTATGTCTGTCTGTTCGCGATAAACTAAAAAACTACTGCACCGATTTTCATGCTGTTTTCACCAATGGATAGAGTGGTTCTCGAGGAAAGTTTTAGTATATAATTTGTCAAGCGGGTGAAGCCGCGGGCATCAGCTAGTATCTCAATAACACATTTATTTAAAAATACTTGGCTACCTTGAAATATGCATTCTAATATTCAGCTAAGGTCAATTCAAATTAAACTAGTTTGTTTACACACATACTGTTGCTGGTAATTTTATAGTCATTGCTCATTACTCATATCTTCTATATATTATTATATATAATTCTTCTGTACGTGTATTTGTCACCTAAATCCTCCTAAACGGCTGGACCGATTTCGATGAAATTTTGTGTGTATATATGAGTGGGTCCTATGGTGGTTTGAAAATATAATTGAACCCGGTAGGTAGCGCTGTTCGGCCAGGACTACGTCTGCCGGGTCCGCTAGTAATATTATAAAATAAATAATAATAAAAAAATAAAAAAAACAATCGTCCCAATTGATGACGTCCTCCTTTTAGAAGTCGGTTAAAAATTAATACCTACCTAATATGTTTGTGTGCATTGATTTATTGAAAAGGTTCATAATGTAATTAAAGTATCTACTTACTTATAATATTATAACTAAACAAACTTGATATAATGTTGATTATTAATTATATATACTACTAAGTCATGCCCGTGACTTGGCCCGCGTGATGTTGGTTATTGGGTATATACTAAAACCTTACTCGAGAACCACTATCCATTCGTGAAAACAGCATGAAAATCGGTGCAGTAGTTTTTAAGTTTACCGCGTACAGGACGACAGACAGACGCGGCGGAGGATTTTGTTTTAATATGTAAGGATACCTTTTGTCTATGATTAACTCAATAAGTTATTACGGGCGCATGCGCTTTGCAGACGTGAAACAAATCTGGCAATGACGTGTCTACTAGTTATACTGTTAGGTTATTTATAAGTATGGCTATAGCGAAAATTTATAGTAATCATTTTGTTCTTGACCTTTCCTCATCGTGATTACTGGCCAAGTTAAAGTGGCACACAAAACGGTCAATAGAATTCCTCCCTTTTCGGAATTGGGTCCAATAAAGTCCGTACATTTAACTTTTTTATCTTTCTTGTTCAGTAAGTACCTACTCATCTAGGAGGAGGTCGTGGCTACGTAATAACAGCCGCACGGGTCGATCCATCAGGTTAAGCTACGCTTGCCGGGGTTGGTCCGTGGATGGGTGACCATCTTTACATACCGAGACTCCTCCGTGCCTCGGAAAGCACGTTAAGCCGTTGGTCCCGGCTGGCATTTGTGGATCTTTGACAGTCGTTGCGGGTCGTCAGAAGCCCGAAAGTCTGACAACCAGTCTTACCAAGGGGTATCGTATTACCCAGATACTGGGTTGTGGAGGTCAGATAGGCAGTCGCTCCATGTAAAATACTGGTATTCAGCTGCATCCGGTAAGACTGGAAGCCGACCCCAACATAGTTGGGAAAAGGCTAGGCAGATGATGAAGTACCTACTCATCTAGCTTTATTTTATTTATTTTTAAATCCCCAAGTCGAAAAATCCGCGCAGAATACCAAGGCTGGCCGAACGGGGGGCCAAAAAGCCGAGCGAGTCCGAACGGATGGCAACCTTATGTATACATAGACATATTCGCTATAATATGAAGTGCATTGTTTATTCGTAGAACAAAACATTTTACCGAAAACTACAGTATTCACTAGTGTTGCCAGGAGCGATTTGTTTTAAATCGGGGTAGAAGGTAAAACAAATCGGGATTTAGAGTTGTAAATCAGGACAATAAAAAAAAAACTAGGTTTTTAGGGTTCGGGACCTCAAAAGGAAAAAACGGAACTCTTATATTATAGGATCACTCGTAACTACTCGTGAGTCTGTCCGTCTATCCGTCTGTCACAACCAATTTGCTCTGAATACAATGGACCGATTAAGTTGTTTGGTAAACATTACATATTTCTGTGACCGAAACACAGACGTGTAACGAAAAATTTTTAATATGGGGGCAATTTATGGGCGGCAAATAAGAAAAAAAAAAAAAAGTTTTGCAAACTGTACCGTGTGACATATCAAATGAAAGGGCTTGTTGCGAGGAGCACAAATACGTCTTTTTATAATTTTAAAATAAATACTTTTAAAGATATTTAAGTAAATTGACCATTCCACCCTTATCACAGAATCTACTGAACCAAAAAAAAAAAGGAATATAGATCTATTTTTTGTATTTTTGAAATAAATACCTAAAATTCTTACTTTAATGCTAAATGCGAAAGTAACTCTGTCTGTCGCGCTTTCACCCCAAAACTACTGAACTAATATAAATTTTGGTACACAGATAGTCTAAAGCCTGAGAAAGGACATAGGCTACTTTTTATCGCGTTACCACGCGGGTGAAGCCGCGGCCGGAAGCTAATAGTTCTATACTTATAGATTACAAGAAAACCTATAAGAATTCTATGGTCTCAAAAGAACATAGTATATCTCCTAATATTGTGCGTACAAACTTACATTTGCAGTTAGATCGTATATGTTCGAACATGTTTTCAACTACAATGTTAAGTTTGTTCTTAGGATAAATTCATCTCAACTACGGAACCCTGCATTGTGCGTGGTCCGAAAAAATTTGGCCGGTTTTTTTTTAAATTAAGGTTTTATTTAATGTGTTTCGCAAATAGCAACTAATATTACTAGTAAATCTGAATTTAAAAAAAAACTTGAGGCAGGCAATGGGTTAGACATTTGTTTCAAATCAATTCAGATTGTGATTGATAGTGTATTACGTAATTAGGATGCTAGACATGTATTGATTTATCGGGACGTTCAGTGTCCCGATCAGGTGCAAATCGGGACGCGTCCCCAGACCCCTGAAAATCGGGACGTCCCGCGCTAATCGGGACACCTAGCAACCCTAGTAGTCACCCGTGCCAAATATGCGGGTCTGCAATCATCAATTTATAAATGCTAATAACGTTCTGATAACCGCAATAGGTAAATTATTACTCTGGCCTTGAACTGGTGCTATTGCTAGAAAATAGACTGTGTTCGTGAAATATGACGTTCACTCATGATTTCGCTACTCTGGCCTTGCTTGAATCACGGTTTAACGGCATTCACGGATTCTTCTTTTGAGGTTGAGCATCATATGCATAATTCTGCCCCTCTTGCACTTAAGCCTAATTCACACACTAAAGGATTTAAAATTCTTGACCTGAACCCACAAGGCAATGATCACTTATAGATGTAAAAGCAATATTTATTTAGCTGAACGCTTACCTACACACCGATATGTTATTGTAAGTATGATATTCTGAATTTATGTTAAACAAATTTTGTTATCATTATGCACTGACTGACGATAACACCGTGGCAACTGAAACGGAAATTTTAACGTTTCTATAACTAGAACGGAACTATCCGAATAGGAGACCACATATTACATCTGAAAATTGAGTAAAGAATTCTACACTGAGGGCACTTAGGTACGGTAAGTAAGCCGCACTTCATTGGTAAAAAAACTTAAACGCTGGCCTCATATTCTATATGAACTCCGTACTCCGCTCAAGGTGCGCTCAAAGTCTTACCAATGACGTGCTGTCGTGTGTACAACGAAGTACTCCAAAACAGACATCCGCAACGCCCATGGGTAATGTCTGATCAGATGTCTGTGACGTAACTTGAAGCATATTAATGTCCTACATTCATAGTAAATAGGACAGAATATCCGTAAGTATCTAACGTCCAACATAAATGCTGCCCACGTAGATCGTACCAATGACCCTAGTCCCTGGGGAGAGGATAAGTCATGTAGATGCAATAAGATATGCCTACGATAGATATGCATGAAACTATGGATAATAGCTAAGACGAGCATGTGTGTGTATAATGGCTATGGTACGAGAATAACGAGAAGTTATGTAGATTACATCCAAAGAATTATGAATGCATGCAATGTCTATTCCTACACAACGCCAGTGGAATGTAGCGCAAGATTTCCTGCGCATGCAGTATTCCTGCAACTTTACTGGTCCGCAGTGTAAATAGCGCGTTGTTTATCAACGAGTCTCTAAGGACAGGTGAAGACATATCCTTCGTGAGGACCTAGGCATAGCGAAGGAGGTCGTCAAGGCGCGAATATGACGTTAATTAAAGTAGGGCTTAGTAGATGCCAAGCGACAACGGCTGCGAAAATCGAAGTCCTAATTACCTATTATACTTCTTGCGGTGATATCATCACTGTGGTCAGCTTATCATTCGAACAGATTTTGTAAGTGTTTACTCGTATTACTGAAACGATAACGCACCCGGCGCCCGTATAAGATACATTAGCGAAAATGTAGAAAATTCTTTAGCCATTTCCGCTTAGCTGAATCATCATCAGCGGAGTCTGTCTGATGCTGTGTACTCTATCCCTCTATGTTTATTTAAAGTACTTACTATAGAACTCTGTTATCTTGAAAAGTATTAGAAAATCTTCGTCTTATAATAGTTTTTCCGCCCTGTTAGTCTATTAGAAAGTGTAAATAAATAATAACGACCGTCCGTTACACTCGGCTTCACTAGTTTGAGTTTGTAGAACGTTAATATTTACTAACTCACTATTATTCACATAGAGAAGTTATGTTTTTTAAATAACTACGATTTCCTATTATAAAACTCATGTTTAATATATGTTACACGGTATGGTATGGCTGCCTTTGTTCACTGTTTCCTGATTATTTGTAATGTTGAATTGAATAGGTATTCGGTCTATATGGTTATATTTGACAAAAAATTGTCGGAAAATTTTCCCGAGCTGCCATACTGCAATTAGGGACGTAATATTTGGGATGACACGTTTTGATTGGTATAACAATAATACCGTTGATCTTACATTTCGAAGATTTATCCAAATGCTCCGTAACGTTGCACTTGACGTTGGTACTTGACACTAGTTGACAGGCCTAGTCTTCCCTTAAATAACACTGTAAAAAGTAAAAGTCAATTATTAAAGCAAAAGTTACCGTGGAATTTCTTGGCGGGTCTTCTCCTTTAGTAGGAAAAAGTGGCATCATGCACCTACTTTCTGACGTTTCATAAGCGTAGTTTTATGTGAAATAAAATAATTTGAATTGAATTTAATTAAATGAATACGGAAATCCGAACTTAATTAGACACGGTTAACTTCTTCGAAGCACGTGTCATCGAAGTGATTTAATAAAATATCACGTTCTTAACTAAAATCGATAAAGAAAGCAGCCCTAATCGGTTCTAATAACCTTGACCGATAAAAATGGTCTAGTACGACAAGGTTAGTTTGTTTTAAAAAATGGAGAAAATAAATTACAAAATTTATCGTCTGAAAAATAAAAAATAAAGTTAAATCGATTGTTTATATTATGTTTACTTTATGTTAGCCAATTCAACGATGAGTTTAACTGGCAGTCAAGTTCAAGACTCAAGTTTCTGACCTTAGAGACTTAGAAAAGCCAAATTGGTCACAATACTCGCTATATCGCATTACTAAAGGAGATTAGTAGATTCGGGTACCTGTAGGCACCAATTCGCATTACTTATTACACTTCAATATTATTTGGTCAGTCCCTTGCTAGCCTGATCTGTGATTATAGAAGCCATAGTTTTGAGCCTACCTGCTTACCTTTGATTTTATTAGTGGGCCTACTTTGGCTCAAGTTTCTTTAGTTACCATTTGCTACACACCTTTTTTTTAACATACCGACATTTGAGAAAGTGATTTGAAGTACCTACCTACTTGATAAAATTAATGACTGAACCAGCGTACTATTGCCCCACTGCACTATAAGTCCAGGTTTCGTGAGGATGTTTTCCTTCACCGTAGTCAGTAATTCTCAGGATAAACTTAGAAAGTACACACTAAACTTACATGGTAACAGAAAAACATTTTTTTTTTTTTTTGAGGATGGGAAATCGTCAAATAACTTCTCCCGTTCTGGGTGGAGCGGGGGGCGTGTCAGACTTTTACTGACTGAAACCCACCCATGTTCCTTCACTTGCCGGTTGCCAAGGGTCCCGGTAGCCCTTTCGGACTTTCCCGCAACCCTGGCAGGATTTGCTACACCCTGGGAATTGACTATCGAACTCTGTGCCAATGGTTCAATTTAATTATTTTGTCGTAAATTGTGGCCACCTGAACAGCGCTAAACTGTGTCGCCACATTGACATAAAATGATCCCTTGGTTGGTGTTTGCCTGTTTGGGGCATAGTGAACACCGGCAAGTATGAGATCGACTGATAAAATAAAGTTTGCTTTCTTTTAATTTCAGATTGAATGGCGGGACCCGTGGCTAATGGGGCTGATATCTTTCCACATTATAATAACGTTCACTTGCTTCTCAACAAGGAACTACGGGAACTTTCAAGTTATCTTGTTCATAATATTATGTAAGTACCACCTGCCATTAGAGATATCTACAACTAGCTTCCGCCCGCGGCTTCGCTCGCGTGGTATGTCAATAAAAAGTAGCCTATGTCCTTTCTCAGGCTCTAGACTATCGGTGTACCAAATTTCATTTAAATCGGTTCAGTCTTTTTGGCGTGAAAGCGCAACAGACAGACAGACAGAGTTACTTTCGCATTTATAATATTAGTAAGGATAAGAGATCCCTTTTCCAATTTCGATTATAAGTTAAATATTTCTTACTTGTCCTATAAAACGTTTGTCCAAAGAGTATCTATCCCCAATGACCTTTGTCTCAATAAAATTGTAAGTAGAGCAGAATAGGGGAGATCCGAAGACGCATATGGCATAAATCATCTTCCCACTTCGGCTATCAACGACATTGACGACGAGTTACTAACTTACGCGATGCCAATTGAAGTCTTCTGAACAAGAAAATAATATTTCTCAATGGAGGCCAAGCCCATTCTACTCTTTACAAAGAAACCCTAGACACACGACTTGATTTCAAAACAAATATCTTTGCAGTACTGTACCTCAGACCAAATAAAAAACCAAGACGGAGCGCTGCGAACAATACAGTGAACCATGCTAAAACTACACCACACTAAGTGCACACATGTTTACGAAACCGGCCTCACGTCACTGTTGACAGCGCTCTAGCGCTCTGTCTTGGTTTTTTATTTGGGCTGAGTACTAAACCTATACATTTTAGCAATAGTGCGAAAATCGAAACCCCATCGCAGTCTGTTCAGAAGGCGTCTCTGCGTCATTTGGCACTGCATCAAAATAGTGAAAGTAATTTCGTGTCTCTGAAACGTTATTTCATTGTTGATATTAAAAAAGAAAGCTTTCGGTCTCCGTTACGTGCAATGAACCATGTTTATTTATTCTTTCACCTTCAGACTTTGCTATCTTTTTTTCAAAGACAGTATTCTTTTTTAGTAAGATAAGTACACGTAACACCATTTTATTATGTTACATCTTTCAATAAAACGTTCTCTAAAATTACATCCGGTCATTAATGTTACACTGATAATTAACAACAACCTTGATTTCAATGTTTCAGTGTTGCTAGTCTATTTTTCGGAAAATATCAACGAAGTTGCTGCGCGGAATTGGGCCTTATTCTCAAGACAACAGTACTTCGATAGTAAAGGCCTGTTTATATCGGTCGTGTTCTCCATTCCTATACTACTAAACTGCATGATAATGGTGGTAAGTTGATATAATATCGTATGATCTAGATATCGTAATTAGTTGATTTGACTTGTTATTGTAAATTAGCTTTAAGGCTCCCGCCGACAGACGCGACGTAGCTCTAGTGGAACAATGTCTATGAAAACTTTACGGAAATAATAATTGTTCTACCGTTGTCGCGTCGCGCCTGTCTGAGGGAGCCTTTACTGGTGAAATTGGAAAATAAGTAGGCCAATGGAAACTGTTTGTAGCTGAATGAGGTCAATGTGCTCTTAAAGTAATTTACCAACGGAGATTACATTCATAATGTTGTGCATGAAAATTTTCTGGACTAAATTAAATTGTTCTATAATATTGGGCCAAGTCAGCAAAAAATGACTTTGTCCTTTGGTACAAACACTACTGTCCTGAAATCTTGCCTGTTACCTATCCTAAAATGTCTTGTCTATATTTTCCAGGGTTCATGGCTGTACCAATCAACGCAGATCATGACAAACATAAAGAAGGCACAGCTCAGACAGCGCTTGAAAGAAATGAACATGAACCGCGAGCAGCAGCAACACATCAAGGCAGAGTAGTCGTCAAGTCAATTATGTAGGTAACGAAAATCAAATATTTTTGCTAGCATTGTGACGGAAAACGATGAATCTAATTTTAGGCATATGACGCAGTGATTTATTTATAATTAATTAATGTTTCAAAGAATTTTCGTAGGATTTTTCCAGTAAGCAACAATCGAAACGAAAATACTTATGTAAATATTTCAAAAGTACGTTTTTTAATGCGTCAAATGTTCCATAGGATGTGGTCGTGCGCGTTTTATTAATGCTTGAAATAAAATTTAATGTATTCTTAATGTAGACTCCACGGTTTATGAAGCACATTAATGTAATAATTTGTGTTGGTTTATTCGTTCTATAACTTGCCTTTTGCATTATGTTTTGAGAGGGCAAACACCACTTAATTTTGGATAAAGAACATGTTCAATTTTATCATTATTACTATAAATAGGTAGATAACAAGCATGTTTTTGGAACACGTTTAATTAAATTTGAAATAATCGCACGCAGCATTGATTCTTGCCTGTCGGTATGAACATTAAAATTAGTTCCTTTCTCTATCAGTAGTAACGATGGCCAGTCACCGCCCACCAAGTTGTATGCATTTATTATGACGTCATAATAAACGTGAATGAGTAGTTTGTGAATTTAAATTTTCGAATGCAGTACAGCGACTGAATAAGGAAGTTTTCATTGTGATGAATAAATTGCATTGTTATGTTTGAACACACTGTTAACGTATTGTGTGAACAATTTTATTTATTTACTCAAAGAGGCATTTCGTGTGGGTTTATGTTTTAGCGGCGCGTGCAGAGAGCTTGCGTTAGTGCAGCCTTACTAAAAGTACCCCTTTGCGACAAATTGCAGCGCTAGTGTGGCGTATATCCTAAAATTTGTCGTCACTGGCCGCTTTTAGTCCAATATGAAAAAGTTCACAAAAACTACACAAAGTATAAGATCAAATAGGAAAAACATTTCCAGAAAACAACGAAATTTTTTATTCGTGTATTAGTCGTGCTGTTCCGAACAAAGTATTTATTCTAACAATTTGTTGGATGTATGAAAATGAGATGCATACAATTGAAGATTTCATAAACAGCGCATCTAGAATTGACATTGCAACGAAACATAAGCTTTTGAAAAATGTGCGCTAAAAGCGTGAACACAAAGCGCACGTGGCACGTTTCTTTCGATTAGTCGAAATCTGTCGAACATTGCGTGCAGACTAGAGATGGGTAGCCCACCTTTATCAAATGAGGATCGTGCGAGGCACTCTTTTTACAAAGTGTGGTAGCACACTGTGCAAAATAAAATGAGTGAGTGACTCTTTTCATCCAAGTGAGTACCTACAACTGTGCTAGCACGTGTGGTGAGTCACCCAACACTAGTGCAGACTTTTACCCATTCGCAAAGCTCCAAGACTTATTGAAAAGACGTTGCATCCCGTACATAAAGGGAACTGCGGTAGTCGAATTACTGCAGTTTCCTAAACCGTTATATAAATATGTATGTAAAGATAACAAGAAAGGTGTTAAATAGTACCTAGTAATACACTTTTTAGGGGTCTATCCTGCGTAGAATTTTGCCTAAATATCTTTAAGTAAGCAGGATTTAATACATATTTTCTATCGGAGACAATAATACAGTAACCATGGTTCATAAAAAGGTACACGAGTCAGCGGCAGCGTAGTCTAACCAGATGGGACAGACGAGGGGTGAATAAAACGGTAGATAGAACTGGTTGAAAAAGGCTGGAAGCGTTGGCCTCGTTAATCTTCGTTTAATACCTTCTCCATAGAAGAGCATTAGAGCATGGATAAAGAAATAATACTCATATGGAACCTAAACTAGGCGTCTCTTACCTACCTCCCAAATATGTAGGATAACAGCGCGTTTTGAATGCGCCCGGAGCGTTTCATACGAAGTATTTTTTTTTTCATGGTTAGACCAAGAGAACTTGTGGGATAAGTCCACGTTAAGGGGGATGCGTCAAGGTAGCCCGCGAAATTCAAATTTTCTTATATACAACTCCTTAAACTCATGTAAACTCATGTATTGAATGACTATTTCATGAAATCATGACATTTGGCACTTATATGAACTTAAGGAGTTGTATTGCTGGTTCTAATGATTATAATTTTGTAAATCCACATGTGTTACGCCCGCGTATCATATTTAGATCAACATACAACCTGATACTAACCTGCAAATCACAAAAAACGTAAGAAAATTTGAATTTCGCGGTCTACCTTGGCGCATTTCCCTTAACTTCGAGTACTGAAGCCTCAGCTAGAGTGACGTCGGCGTTGTAGCCTAAAACACAAGGTAGGCTTGGAGAGGTTGCTCTATATGAAACTAGTCTCTTGTGAACTTGTGACCAGGGCGTTATAAAATATGTAGATGCTAAGACACGAAAGTATTTCTTAGCTATTGTTGAGTTTAGTTTTACAACAGGCTCTTAAGCAGATATCAGACACTTATTGTCTTTCAGTCGAATTAAAACGTCTGAACACAAAATGAATCAGAAGTGAAAAATCAATTCATT
Organism: Lithophane leautieri; assembly: GCA_949152455.1. Classification (NCBI taxonomy): domain Eukaryota; kingdom Metazoa; phylum Arthropoda; class Insecta; order Lepidoptera; family Noctuidae; genus Lithophane; species Lithophane leautieri. Next base: position 6,334,460 of record OX424462.1, on the reverse strand, counting down.
ACTGAACCGATCCAAAGATGTTGAATTTCGGAAATCTTTCACTCGCCTACCGAACTGAAATGTAAGGAGCAAATGAGCAATCAATACTATGTAAATTTGTCGGTGTCGTGTGAACTTGCAATGAAACAAAATTGAACTTTGACTCGAAGTTGCGTCTGAAATCAATCAGCTTTAGAACGTTTACTTGGTGGATCGCATAAAGATCGATCCTAAGATCCTAATTAGTAGACAAAACGAACCGACCCCACAAAACGAAAGCTCGTTTTATTGTTATAATTTAAGTTGTATTAGTCTATTGATATCATTGTTTTTGACTCCCAAATGTGATTTTTGTGTTGTATTTACTCTGTATTTATTCCATTTTTGTAATTAATTGCATTTTATATTTGTAACTTATGTACTTAAAACTAACTGCGCATTCGCTTCGTTCGCCACCACCAGTGTATATTGCATTTTCTTCTGTAAAACTTTTTATTTGATAAAACAGTTGCCATGTATTTTAATGTGGTATGACACAGTTTGGGTACCGGGATATTGATTATGCGTATTTTAATTTGGTGAGGTTTATTAAACAATGTATGTTTTGTGTTTTCAAATATTTGTTTATGTATAAATGTTACCAATTTGTTGTTTGAATGTATAAACGAATTTCATTGTTATTGTGAATGTTTCTTTAGCTGATTCTGATTGGCGGTACCAATCTGTGAGTATGCGCCGGATAACATTCTTGTGTTTGTCTTTGTATATTTTATTTAGGGGGATGCGCTGGGGTAGCCCGCGAAATTCAAATTATAATACGTTTCCAGTTCACTGTCAGATTGCATATTAATGAAAATTCGATTCCCGACCGTAACAAATGTGTATTTATAGAATTGAAATGATTAAACTCATAGATGCAACTCTCTAAGTAAGAATTAACCTAAAATGTCACGAATTCACGATTCAATAGAGTAATCTGAACGTAGAAAGTTGTTGATGATTTTAATGGTTATAATTTTGTAAATACATATTCTTTACGGTCGCAAATTATACTTCAATCAAAGTAACAACCTGATATTGACATGTATAATGAAAAAAAAAATTAAGGAAATTTGAATTTCGCGGGCTACCCTGTAGCTTTCACCTTGAGTACTAAATCTTTGTCTTACTTTTGCGATCTTCTCCAGACAGTGCATTACAATTTGGAATGCATTATTTCTCTCATCCTCCAATAGTAAGTGGAGCCAACCACCACCCCTTTTAGTAGTATTATTTCAGGGCCGGCGCACATAAGGCGGAGCGTAGCGGAGAGCTGAGCATTTCTCACTGTCAAACAAATATCAACTTTGCTAGCCTCAAAATAAAGTTGAGAATAAATAACCTGAGACGCGCGCCTCTTTCCGCTTAGACGCGCTCTCGAGCTAATGGAAGTTTATTTATTTTCAACTTAATTTCGAATGGTGCAGGGTCGATATTTGATTGGCAGTGACGAATGCGCTGCGCTACGCCTCGCCAGATGTGCGCCGGCCCTTAATGTTACTTCAGTGTGAGAAAGAGATGGAGCTATACAGGACGTCTAGCTCAATCTCTTTCCTACACTCAAGTGGTAGGATTCAAATACATACTTCCAGATGCTTGACGACATAAGTGCCATTAACAAACATTCACAATGACTGTATATACGATTTGTGATAATTATTATAGTAAACAGAAGGTGCAATACAATTAAGTTGGCTAGATTCGGCTAGAAATTTGTTTTTTTATATATTTGTATAATATTTTTTTCGCGCTAGTAATACAGAAATAATAACACGTAGATCTATAAGGTAGTAAGGCATTTTTTGATAATTTATTACTCGTTAAATTACAATTTTGATTTACTATAAGTATTTTGAAACTTTAGAAATAGAAAATGTCCTAAAATCACAGAAACACCACTATTCTTAGAATAAAATTTGTTAGTAGATTAGAATTTTAACTATATGCATTGAAATAGTTACATCTCATAATAATAACGCGGCAACATTGAGAAAACAATTTGTATGAGTATGGAAATAAACGTTCTGCCTATAGTACTGTTACGTCCATATCTAGTGAATATTGTCATAGAAATAATAAATAAGCGATCGTGTTGCCGACGAGTAACGTAACGAAGACTGAGTTGTGTGTAGTGTGAATTGGAAGTCATTTTATTTATAAGTTTCATCCTCTGACATTCTCGACCTCTGCCATGAGTCTATCCACTCCACGTTTCCTTTGCCTCTTATTACCCGACTGCCAAGGAAGGGTATTGTATTGGTATTGTAGAAATCACCTGAAAACTTTTTAAATTCTAGTTGTCGTAAACTCATGGTGGGGGTGATTTGTTTCTTTTTCATTGTGTATCTGTAGGTAGCAAACGTGTACATGCTTAACACTGTTTTTATTATTCCTTTAAGCAAAGGTGATTTTTATTTTGTTTTATGCTTAAATAAAGGAATTGATCGAAAATCTACTTCTTTTGTTCCAGTCCTTCCATAAGCTCTTTTCACAAACACGACCCGAACGTATTTACAGTCACAAAACTTTTTAAGTGCTTCCATCTGGCGGGATAAACATGTATATGACATCTGTAGGGGTGGCATGGATTGTCACTCCGCTATATTCATATGTAAACTTTTTATAAATATTTCGATCATTGGAGCAAGCAAGTGCGTGTAATATAATTTATCACTTTAAGTGCACCAGCAACAGCGATAAAATGGAAGTATAGGTAGGTACAGTCGAACAAGCTATTTGGTATACAGGCAGATAACCTGAAAGAAAGAAAAAAAAAAAAAGGAAGAAAAAACTTGCAACTACTTTAAACAATTTCGTGAGTGTTTTCAGTAGTCAACAATCCTTTTACGTCACTCTCCATAGCCATAAGCTCAAAAAGTTAAACACAGAACTAAAACTAATTCTGGCAGTGTAGCGGAAAATTAATATATTTTGTCAAATAGCTTGTTCGAAAGTACATCACTTCCCAGTCGTTCGGTGTAACGGCCTTCCTAATTCAAATACGGTATTGCAAGATCCAAACTGTTTTTATTCGTAGGGGGTATCCGAAGAAAAAAAAGGAGGTTTGTATCTTGCATGATCACGGATGCCCTCCGTCCTCGCCGTAGGTGAGTATATGTTCCTTGCCTCCTTCTCTGGAGAACGCAGGGTTACGTCGGACTCCCAAACGACTAAAACCCCACTGTTCCTTCCACTACCATGAGTCGGGGTCCCGGGAGATACTTGTATATTTGCCGCTCCCCCGACTGGTATCAGCCCGTCATGCCTAGTGGGCCCCATCACCAAATACGGCCTATCCCACGACCGCACGTCTTCCCAAACCTAAATCATATCTAGTTGTTTATGCCCTAATCTACTCAAGTTATAAAAGAAAAGCCCGTTTGTGTGGTGTGCCATGCAAAATTTATGCAGCCTTTGGTCAATGCCAGTTAGTATAACGACCTAAGTTATTATGTAGCTGGGATATCAACGTGGCAATGACCTCAAATTTAAGATGATTGCAGGCTGTAGCGTCACAGTGTAGGCTAGTCCAGTAACCAATAGAGTTGCCACTTTATCAAGATACTCGTCAGGGCCGGCGCAGACGAAAAAACAAATACTAACATTGTATCTCTTAAAATAAAGTCGAAAATAGAACCTGTCGGCACTGTTACTCTTTCAGACCAATGGAGGTTTATATATTTTCAACTTTGTTTCGACTATCGCAAGGTTGATTTAATCTTTTTTTCCGGGAATCATGCCGCGCCTCGCCAGATGTGCGGGGCGCCCTTAGAGTTTTAATCCGTTTTATTTTATAGACGAAACGAAAAGTTTCGTTTATAAAATAAATCAAATAAACGAAAGGTTTATTTAAAGCGTTTATTTAAATTTAATTACATTATAAGAACTATTTTAACCCACGGACGACCGTTTAGCAACATACCTGAGATGAGGCTGCTTATCAATTCACGTCTCATAGATTGTCGTGTTTCTGTGTGGGGAAAGATACTCCTTCGAGTGACAAAGACAGCATGATGAGAGCGAGATATCACGTTATGACAGTCCATTGGCAGCAATTTTTTCTTTGACCTCCTTTACCATCAGTTTAACAAGATTGTCCAGATCGACCTCTGGCTTCCAATTCCAGTCCCGGCGAGCTTCACTGTCGTCGAATACTTGCGGCCAGGAATCAGCTGAAATCAATATTAGGACCGTCTTTTAGAAAATAGCGTAAGCCCAGGTACGCGAGGGCCATTTTCTTACGCGACAATGTTTTGTCGCGCACAGAATTTTCAACTCTCGGCATTGAGCCGAGGTTTGAGAATCAGAGTGTATCCCAACGTCAAAATACACTGTTAGATTTTCAACTATGTAGCGAGTTGTAAATCCAATGCGTGATAAAAAATTGCCCGTTTGTGCCCTTAGGTACTACAGTTGCGCGTTCGAAAGGCGTTTGAATCCAAAATGGATTAGGATCTAGAACTAAGAGAACAATGAGACTATGAAAGCTTGCTTTGCTTGTATTGCATGAAATGGGGGTTTACGTTAAGAAATATCAACATTCCGCCAATATTTATGGAGAGATCTGAGGCGTATGCGCATTTTTGGGAAATATGTTTCTGAGGGCACCAATTCTTCTACTCGCACTTCGTCGATAGCTTTAGTACATCTAACTATTTATACTTAGTTTCTTGCCCTTGTTCACATAATCGCAGTTTGACTTTGAAATACTTCTGTTTACATAAATAATACGTTATTTACTCACCGATTTCCTGCCTGCTATCAGGCATATAAGTGATCTTGAAATCTGGTATATATTTAATCATAGCTTCTGTCAGCTCTTCGGGCGTGAAGCTCATTGATGTGACATTATACACTCTTCTGTTGAGGATCTCGTTGGGTGCCTCCAAATATTCTGAGAGAGCACGGAGGGCATCGCTAACATGCATCATAGGAAGTCTTGTGTCTGGCTTGAGGTAGCACTGGTACTGGCCTTTGCGAATTACGTCGTGGAAGACCGCAATGGCATAATCTGTAAAAATAGTAGTGGTAGGTTTAGTATATTGTGTTTGTATGCCAATATTGTAATCTCTACTCCCGTCTGTCGAAATTAGCCACACGACGAATGACGAATGACCCCGCAAATTTTTTTTTTTTCAAATTTATAGCCCAGGATGCAAGGCCATTGTTTATGGATACCTACCAAAAGGACTTACGAGTTAACCACTGTGCTTTCTGGTTCTTATATTCGCAAGGATCCCAAATCTTAGACCTCTATTTCTAATAATTTTATTGTCCGAATAAGTCCGTGTTAACTTGGTTGGGTAGTTCCCTCATTCAATGTTTTTGCGTCAAGGCAGTTTTGCATAAACATTATATAACTTACAAAAAATATAGCTAACAAGCGTGTCTCAGAATTTACATAATACTATTTGATTAACACATTCACACAAATCAATGAAGAGAGTTGTTGCCAAGCAATTACTTACAGCTTCCAACAGTTCTACGAGTAACAAATAATTTAATATAAAGTAACTAAATATTTTATTGCACACATAGACAATATTATTTACTTTCTCATTCATCATCTAAATCTACACAACAAACATAAGTGTAACTAAACTAAGGCTACACACTGCTATAATTAATGTTCTCTCTACGAGACCGGTTTCTTTACATATCTACTTATGTGTGTCGAGCCCGTAATTACGAGTATACTAATATAGAGGACAGAAATTTATGAAAGATTCAATAAAAATAATAGTAAGTACAATAAAATCTTTACCCGTAGTGCCTCCGCCGGGTGGGTCACTAGATATGACCCCAGGGAATCTCAAGCAACGGAAGTCCAAACCAAATTTATGATAGTAGTATTCCCCTAACAACTCCGCATGCACTTTAGACACACCGTAAATTGTCCTTGGTCTTTGCACAGTTATATTAGGTGTAGGATTTCTAGGAGAGTCTGGGCCAAAAGCCCCAATTGTACTTGGCACAAAGAGCCTAAGATTATATTGTTTGGCAAGTTCAATAACATTATGCACTCCTTCTATATTCACTCGTACGGCTAAAGGAACATTTTGCTCTCCAATCGCACTGAGGAGAGCTGAGAAGTGAATCAGCCAGTCCACTCTGTGGTTCACGACAGTTGTCTGCAGGCCCTTGAAGTCTAAAATGTCTACGAATATATATGGACCATCATTAACTATATCTTGGGATGGCTTGATTATATCGGAGAGGATGACATTGTCCCTGCCATATTTTCCTCGAAGGTACCTGGCGCATTCTACGCCTAGTTGACCGAGGCCTCCTGTAAAGATAGCACATTTATGAGACACCTTATTCGTTAGACAGTTAACTTGCTGTAGATTCTTAGAATGCAGGACTGTGACTCTCTTTGTCACTGTATAAAGCTAGGAGATAGTGTTACTGCGTTGCCGAATGAATAAATAATAGCACAAGACTTTATGTTAATCGTGGTAAACGGTGACACAGATCGGGTTTCTACAGACAAACATGTTTTTGCAATACTTCATAACATTTTGCTACGACGCCGACGTAACGCAAAGATTATCTTCGCACTAGATTATTATTCATGTAAACAAATTATGTAGAAGTTTGAGATGTAGATTTGCGATCGTCAGCGTTGGCCCATTAGACGCTATTTCTACATAGTTTGTGAAGATGTCGCCATTCGCAAAATCTACCATCGATCTTTTACGCGGTCCGGCGATATGTTTGCAAGGTTACTTCGTAAAGTTCATAATATGTCTCTCCTCAACTGAATGATGCTATTACGATCATATGATGAGCAGCTGCCTTCTCTCCGTTCATTGACATCGATGCAAATAAATACAGTTTTGAACTTATGATAGCAGGCGATGAAATAATAGAGTCATCTTATCGGTTAACACAGGATGACAGGACCTTATTACTTAACACAGCTGCCATTGTGGCCTTGTGGGTCAGTGCGATCGTCGCAAGATTAAACAATAATAAGTGAAGAATTTATGTGTATTTGGAAATTAAATGTATCATGTAAATAATTAATATAATTAATGGAGATAGCGCTAGCCGTATCTTGGCCGTGACCACGACAATCACGATTAGTGCTACATACATGACATGTTTGACGTTAAAACAAACAAAATGTATTTAAAAACTCCATTATAGAAGCTATCTGCTTGGAAGGTATTGGCTATTTGGTTAGAAGCAGGGAGAAAAACTACCGCGCCCCGGGCGGACTTGTAGCCGAATTCTTACGTAGTGGCCGGTACGAGTTTCGTTTCTGGAGTTATTGACCTCCTTTACAAAATTTTCAGAGCCAAAGAAAAATAATCTCTCTCTTGCAATGTTTTTTTTTGTGCAAGCATCGATCCCGAGTTTGTTCTTTTGAATTTTGGACCCCACTATTAATTTACTCAATGAATACTACTTAAAATAAGTCAGGTTACCGGTTGTTTCAACCACTCGACCACCGGAACCGGAATGCACGCGTTTGAGCAACAATTCGTCATCCTCGTGCTACTGCACTTTCGCTTTAATTCGATCATAAAGGCTGATATTATTAGAAACTATCACATTCTTTATTACTTTAGAGTGGGGTATTTTATTATAGAAGTAGCCTTCAGTATATTTTATTCTTTCACTTATTTACGACGTTAAGACCTAAAAACCCAAACGTCGCATTAGCGTGGCTAGGTATTCGGCTCGGTAATTTCTTTTTGATCAAGTGCTATATTTGTATTAATGATTTCATTTAGTTTTGTATGTAAAATACTGGTATTCAGCTGCATCCGGTTAGACTGGAAGCCGACCCCAACATCGTTGGGAACAGGCTAGGCAGATGATGATGATGATTTAATTTAGTTTTAATAATTTATCGTTTCTTAATTTTATGATGATAACATCAAGAAGACATCCTTATTATTACCAAGTTACTCCTTTATTGATTTTAATTAAGTCTTTATTGATGCTAATTTGCTTCGTTCCATTTTAAAATTCACTTTAGCTTATGTATATAAACTTACCCGTAATCAAAATTTTTGGCGGCTTTTTTAAATTAGTTCCAGAATAATTTCTTATATTTAATTTAATAGAAGTCCGACATAAGTTCCTTATAAACATAATAACGGAGGATCTAACGTCAGATAGATGGCACGATAAAACACTGCGTAAGACGAACGGTAACTGGTAAACAGAACTGACGGTCCCCTCCGGTCTGTTCTCGCGTGAGGTAGAAACAGGTTGTAAACCAATATTAATTCTACCTATGTACGAATGTATAGTACGATAACACCAATACCCAGCTATTAAGAAATGAGCCTTATTTCCATTGCAATAAGCTGCAATAGACCATGAAGACATTTTGGTGGGTGTGTCGCCTCTCACGTCAATTTTTGGACCAAAACTTGACATTGAATTTTTTACATCTGTAAATTAGCAATGGAAAATATATCGGTGTTTATTATTAGCACTATGAAGTTGGTATATGATCTAAGGTGGGTGTGTTACGTGTGAGAAAATTTGACAAAAGAAACGTTGAAGTTATTTACGTAGTATTTCACGCTGTTAGGTACCTACCTACTAAGTATATTTTCCAAATTTTCATGGTCGTCTCTAGTGACTTTACATAGGTGTGTCACGGGGCCACTTAATTTACGTAATGTGTACAAAATAATTAGTAGGTACCCCAGAATCTTAAACTCATCATCTGCCTAGTGCATAGCCTCAGCATCTTCAACTCCTTTTAACAATAAACGAAAGCCCAAATATAACGTCCTCCAGACCGTATTTCGGCCACAGCGGCCAACCTCAACGGAGATTAGCCTTCGGCGCGGGAGATATTATAGTGCAAACGTGTGTGCGCAGACACAGGTGCACTCTCTCTTCCCTCACTCTCATAGTTCGATGGGACGGCAATCCGACACGACCGGAGAGAAATCCAGGCGCAGGACCAACGACTTAACGTGCTTTCCGAGGCACGGGGGCATCAAACCGCTAACTTCCAAACTCCGGGCTGTTACTTAGTAATTCCTAATGGAAAAACTCAATAACACTTTGCCTGACCCGAGAATCGAATCCAGGACTCCACGCTCAGCAGTCGCACTTGCGACCACGAGACCAACGGGGCAGGGGAAAGCCCAAATAACCTTGTACCTATCAGAACGCTCCAGCCCGAAAAAGTAACCTCAGTAACTCTATCCGAGTCCATTCCATTGGTCGCTGTCGCTAAAAACTTTAGACTTTAGAATACCTATGTTAAGATTGGATATGCTATCAATACTTATGTTTCCGATTCGTGTCAAGTTGGACAGTCGATATTTCAGTTAGTTATTCTATTCATTGACCATTTAATGCGGTTAAGCCCTCGTCACACGCTTCGAACAGAAACTAGCCAGTTTGGGTTGCCGGGATGGTCTCGGGCTTGACTTTTTAGGGTTAGCGTACATATGAGATAGAATGATGTGGGTTAGCATAATTACGGGCTAGAGTTATTCGGGATAGTTTTCTTTATTATACTATTTCTATTGCTTTCAATGTAGGTAACTAAATGATTTCATGAACGCTAGTAACTGACGGACGGGGGGTTCGCTTCGCTCGCTCTACCATCCTAGGTTCTTCGAATACTCAAACTTTTCTATATAAGCCAACAAAGTAACTATTTCTTTAAGGGTCAGACAGAAACCTAATCTTTCTGAAGTGGGGTGCTAACATTTTCGAGCTTGCTTCGCTCGCTCTTGCCTCCTACAACTCTAAACTTTTCTTCATATCGGGGCACCGGGAACATTTAGTTTTGCGGCCCGGCCTCGGACGGGCTAGGTCCGCCACAGACGCTAGTACATGCTAGTATAAACGAATATACTAATTAATTTAATCAAACTCTTTAAATCGCAATTTGAAAAATATTTATCTTGGAGAATTTTATTCTTTTCTTATATTGTTGGAGAAATAAACAATTTTTGATTTGATTTTTGATTCAAATTATTAGGCATTTTATTTGAAAATATATAATAATTATTTTAAAGGTAGGCAGCATACCATACATCCACGGCCCGTGTAATAGTTTGGTTACATTCCTACAACGCAGATTATGATCACAATTTTTTTTGTGCGACATCTATTTCAAGGTTAACAGGACGTGGGCAGGTTTTCGCAAACTTACGCACACAAGAATTGGCAAACAACTTTGTTTTTGATTTCACATACGACGTTTTCGATTTAAAAAATTTGCTAGCGGCTTTGCCATTTGGCGTCACGACTTTTTTTATTGAGTAAGTATTTACAATTAATTCGTCAACTTCTGGCATTACCTACCTTCGATCGAAGGTTAAGCTACGGTTGCCGCGGTCGCTTCGTGGATGGGTGGCTATTACATATCAACACCTTTCCGTGCCTCGGAAAGCAGCCGTTGGTCCCGGCTGTCATTCGAAGGTAGATCTTTGACCTTCGTTATGGGTAATCAGAAGCCCAAAAAGTCTGACAGCCAGTCTTACCAAAGGGTATCGTGTAACTGGGTTGTGGAGGTCAAATAGGCAGTCACTACATGAATATTACTGATATTCAGCTGCATCCCGTTAGACTGGTAGCAAACCCACACATAGTTGGGAAAAGGCTAGGCAGATTGACATATTTTTAGGTAGGTATGTACACATTGTGTGTAATCTATATGTAAGTAATTGAAGTTACTTTGTATTGTTTGTATTTCTGATTTCTTACATATGTTTCAATAGAGTAATTAAGGCGACACATACATGCAATTTTATTGTCCAAGCGACCACCCTTCCTAGTTACCACATCGTACGATTTAATCGAGATAAGTCGCATAAGCATTCTTTATTTTGCAACTTACGGTCATAGAATATAAATTTTGAGCGGATAGGAACGTCAATCTATTTTGACCGGGCATTTGACTCTACAAAGAGAAACAGCTTCAAGCAACACTACTAGCAAGTTTTGCAGACAACAAAATGAGAGTGGTATCTGGCTTCATAACTCAGACTCATCAAACTGCTCAATTTATTCAAGTTAGCTGCTGCTGAGATTCAGCAGTTTTTGAACGTCAAAATTACATAAGACCCCCAAAAAACCCTGTTTCACCACTTCCTAGTTCTTTAGCCGGGTAAAAGTGGCGCACCAAACTCCCCAGCAGCACGTCGGTCTGTTCAGTTAAAAGAACTTGTTTCTAAACAATACTTAACTCTACTGATTCTTAATTGTCAAATCCCCAATTATCAACCACAACTCAACACAAAAGCTATGTGCACTTGTTCATGATAATATCCTCATTGTCTGTAACTGCTGGTTGAGTGATACCCCAGGCTGACGATAGTGCAGTAGCATAGCCACCAGTCCAGAGGCGGAAGCCATATACCTAGAATACCTACCTACATATGGTAGCGATTAGCGAGCTATCATCATCATCTCTTGCATAATGGCATGCGATTATAGATCACTTGATGTTCCCAGTGGACTGCTGCAGGGTAGACTATAAAATTATTGTTATTTTGGACCCAATATGTTGCCCTACGGGATTCCTCTAAGAGGCATACAGCGAAAAAGCAATAGTTGCACCAACATCCACATCTATGATAGTTTACAAGTAGTTACGGGCGGCAGCACGCGCCACAATGGTGAAAGATAAGTTACTTGATGTGCATCGAGCTGTGAACCGAAAGTCTGGTGTTTACATGCGAAATACTCGCATCCCAGTTCACGTTGGGCCACCATAAGCCAAGCTTGTCCAGTCTGTTTGTTTTGTGATTATTGCGTAATAGTGATGGAGTTATAAGTTTATAACCTACCTCAGAGGAGTTGACGCTGTGTTCTGTTCATCATCTTTGACGGTAAATTGATTAAGTTGTAAATATATTATGGTTTAATGATAAAATAGAAGGTAAATCTAGTGTTTGCTGTGTATGTAAATTATATTGTATTCTTGATTCTAGATTAGATAATATTATGAGGGTTTTCTTCAACACAAGAAGGTACCTACCTATTACTTTAATTACTTATTTATAGTTATTAGTTAAATATCAATACAGTATGTGTCAGTCTAGGAGTTAAGACAAGTTTGTCTGTTTTTTTTACTTTTAAACATATTTTTATTAGTTTAAGTATACCTAGTATATACTACATGTAGTTCTAGGATGTTAGTTTTTTTTGCTGTTTTCATCACCTGACCTATGTTATTGATATCAAAAATATATTATTAAACTACGACACATAGCTATGTTTAGCAACAAGATTTCCAGCTTTAATCATAGAAAATTCAAATTAGGAGGCTCTGAACTTTTTTCCTCCATATAAAGTTGAAATCCTTCATAATAATGTCCATCTTATTCGATACTAGCTCTCCGACATCTCAGCTAAGGTGGGTGTCGGAAAATATCCCACGGGAACGTCTACCGGGATTAAGTGTTAATCAGTGTTAATCTAGGTTATAAATTGTCTGTGTATCAAATATCATCCAAATCCTTTCAGCCGTTTTTGCGCCAATCTGGAACATACATCCAGGCAAACGGACCAAAAATTATAGAAACAACGTAGCATTACTTTACTTAATTTCAAAAATATTCAATGTATACATACAGTTTTGACTTGGTATAGATATTATGGAAGCACAGAACCGGTCGAAGAGGCGGTGCTTGGGGGAGGCCTATGTCCAGCAGTGGACGTCTTTCGGCTGAAATCATGATGATGATGATAATGAGATATGGAATTATGGACACCATGAGCTGTAAAGTCTTTTTTGCTTTCAATTCTTATTGAATTTTATGAAAGTGCATTTGTACCGATTGCTCTAACTAATAAATATGCAAGAGATAAGGATCTGTTAGCTGCATGCGCGTGCACATTGCATTTGATTTTCACTCAACACGTGTGACATTTAAAGCTCCATTTTTTTATGGAAAATGTGACGTAGTTAACTGGTTTTATTCGACATTTTCCATACAAGTAGGTAGGTATCTTCTGTTTACTCGTCTTGTATTATTAGACGCAGCAGCACCCTAATTGCGAAACACACAATCAATCACAATGGGGACCATTTTGAAGGATATTATTGCTAATCCATTGCTTCATAATGTTCGAAAAATTTGTCTGCTCAACAGCGTAAATAACGCAATGAATGTATGGTGTTGAACTGACAAAATGAAACTGATTGTGTGCGCTCTATATAGTATGCTGTTCCTATTACATTATATTAGACGCTTTTCAACTATGGGTCGATAAATAGGGTGTAGGTTCTTCGTAACTGCATGAGAGATCAAAGATGAGGTAACTGAACTCGGAACTTTACCACGTTGCTTGTTTCGTATCTCTATCATCGTTCTGCCCAGCATTTTCCCATGTGGTCGGCTTCCAGTTTAACCGGATGCAGCAGATTTTTTTTAGTGTTCCGTACCCAAAGGGTAAAACGGGACCTTATTACTAAGACTCCGCTGTCTGTCTGTCCGTCTGTCACCAGGCGGTATCTCATGAACCGTGATAGTTAGACAGTTGAAATTTTGTATTTAATTTTTTACAAAAATTATGTATTTCTGTTGCTGCTATAACATCAAATACTAAAGAACAGAATAAAATAAATATTGAAGGGGGCTCCCATACAACAAACGTGATTTTTTTGCTCGTTTTTGCTCGATATTGGTAACGACAAAAGGTAGACGCTTGAAATATTCACAGAATATTTAGTTATATATTCACTTTAAAAATAAATAATTAAATTAAAATAAAACAAATATTTAAGGGACCATTATATATCATTCCCATACAACAGACATGATTTTTTTTGCTGCTTTTATAGATAATGGTACGGAACCCTTCGTGCGCGAGTCCGACTCGCACTTGGCCGATTTTTTTAATGTAGCGCTTGCCTTATTTACCAGCACAACCCAGTTACTGGGCAGCACGATACCTCTTGGAAGGACTGGTTGTCAGACTTTCAAATCTCTGTGTTAGATAAAGTTGACCTACCGTCATTTGAGACTGAAACGTACCTAAACATTATGGGGGTTTATTCATAAACGATAATTAAAGTTAAGTGACGTTCAAACGTCAAAAATGTTTGGTTAAACAGTTGCTAATCTTACTTAACTTTAAGCAACGTTTATGAATAAAGGGGTGTACCTATCCTTACTTCCTTACTAATATTATAAATGCGAAAGTAACTCTGTCTGTCTGTCGCGCTTTCACGCCAAAACTACGGGACCGATCTAGAGCCTGAGAAAGGACATAGGCTACTTTTTATCGACATACCACGCGGGCGAAGCCGCGAGCGGAAGCTAGTAGCCTATAATACTATGACCTTGTTTGTTAACGCTGTTGCTACGAGAGCCCATAGATGTTTTACTCACCCCTCTAAATTGAACATATCCTTACAATCATTCAATTTGCAAACTTGTATGAGGTCAGTAGATAAGTAGGGATAGCAAAATGGGTGTCTCAGCGGGCAAATATCCATCATGGTTTTTGTAAAATTTGCCGTTTTTGAAAAGGTCCTGCTCTAGGAGAAAAAAATTCGCGTCATGCTCATGCTTCCTCTTCCAATGATTAGTGTAAGTGCAGATTTTTTTTATTCCGTAGGTATATTAGCCGTAATTTTGGTGGTCGTTTCTAGCCATCTTTCAAATCTTTCTTCAAACTCCATCTCTTTGGTCTTTAGCATCACTCTTCATAATCTAAACAGATCACAGACGTTTAAGAAGTCAGTTAAGGCACTGGGTTAGTGTGCTTTACCTAATGCATTATTTTATGCGTAATTTACGATTGTCTGTAGTCCTCCACCGTTGCGATTCGCTCCAGTTTTCAGCAAATTGTGTGATTGCGTAAAGTCAATCAAATATTGTATTATGAAAGGTAATGGTTACTGTTACTGTTAATCTTGAGAATGCAAATTGTGTTCTTCATTGTTAGTAAAATAATTCTCGCATGCAATCTGTTGAAGACGTTATTTCCCGGCTATTTTATCATGGTGCATTAATGACTTTAATTAATTGTGGGTAGGTAGGTTGGTGAAAATCTGGGGCTCGATCGATGTCAGTTTCAAGACACAACATTAATCTTTCTAATTATGACTCACCCAATCACAATTTATGTACTTAAATACAATCCTAAGAATAGGAGGTAGGTCTGGGTCACTGTTACTAACCTCGTTGCAATACAATCGAGAAACGTTAGCTTACCCAGTCGTGCTTGGTGCTCTCCTTGTCAAGTCAAGAAATAACTACCATATGGTCGCATTATGTAAACACGGCTACACATCAAGCTATACATTTCCAGTTTATGCTGATCTTGCATTGTATAGGATTTCCGTACAATGCGAGGTCAGCTTATACTGGAAAAATATAGCTTGATGTGTAGCCGTGCGTACGTACGAGTAATGAACCGTTTTTATTACGTCGTTAGGTATTGGTTTGGATACCGATATAGCAAGAAGGTTGATAACTTCCTATTTGGAGAAGTCGAAATTAGCATCCTTCTGAAAGACATCCACTGCTGGACATAGGCCTCCCCCAAGTAACACCTCTTCCACCGGTTCTGTGCTTCCCGCATCCAGCGGATTCCTGCAGCCTTCACAAGATCATCCACATTCTGGGAGGTCTGCCAACGCTACGTCTTCCGGTACGCGGTCGCCAACACTCCAGAACCTTTCGGTCCCATCGGCCATCTGATCTGCGAGCAATGTGCCCTGCCCACTGCCACTTAAGTTTGGCAATTCTTCGGGCTATGTCGGTTACCTTGATTCTCCTGCGGATCTCTTCATTTCTGATTTGATCACGTAGGGACACTTCAAGCATAGGTGTCTCCATTGTCGTTTGGGTGATTTCTAATAAAGCCCATTGTGAGCGACCACGTTTTTCAGTGCTGTAAGGTCCACTGGCAACACGCACTGGTCAAAGACTTTCATCTTGAGAAACTGTATGTGGGACGAGAAGATATTGAATGAGTATTCCCGAACACTCGAACGACTTCATTATTACCGTTGTCAATCTAAAATGAAAGAAATCGAAAGCGTAATTACATTGCATCATAACGTAGGCAATCCGAAAATTACTTTTGATGAACGATTCGAAGTTGTTATTGTTGCTAACAATGAACTAGCTCGCTCTTCCGAAACCATGTGATAACTAGTTTTACGTTGATTCTGAGTAGGTAATAATACAAGTCATCCGTACATCCGAGAGCTGTGAAGGATATTGCTAATCCATTGTTTCACAGGTTTGAAAAATTCGAATACTCAACAACGTAAATAACACATTGAAACGTGTGTGAACAATTAAAATGAAACCCATTGCTATCTTATTCTTCTTTTCGTGTGGTTATAGTGACTAACCTGGTGTTAGAGTTTCAAAGCCGCCCATGGGCCTCTCACATGGCTTCACATGCCGTCGAGAAATATCTCTCAGGCAGGTTTCCTCACGATGTTTTCCTTCACCGTTTTTTAAACAAGTGATATTAATGATTGCGATAAATTAGCATTTTATGTGGGTACGCAATTACCCTGCTGAGTCCTGTGACCTATAGAGATGCTACAATCAATGGTATACATAATCTATGTTTCACTTATGTCAGTAGGTAGTTACATGTTTTTATGTAGATACTAGATATCTTGATGTCATATCAAGATTACAAACCTAGAACAACCACAAACCTATAATAAAACAGAAATAATAACAAGTTATAAGATCGTACTACTTCTGAGTACAAAATGACAGTCTGCAACAGTGACTGGAGATAAATGCGGTAACTGTAACATAATGACTGCTGTCCCGTTTACTGCATACGTAGACGTATGTACTTACATTCGCTCGATGAGTATAACTCTACATAAGTATGATATTTATATCATGCATGGAGTCTGCTTTTAACGGTAAAAAAACAAGCTATAGTGCTTCATGGGTCTTTTGGTGCCTGAATGACATTGACAGGGGGGCGTTGTTCGTAAACATTTGTGAAATTAGTACAGACATTTTACTGACCAAACGAAGATGGCGTTAGTTCCGATTTTTCTACGCGCCAAAATAAGCTTGGAGCGTTGAATACAGATACGCTGGTGTTAGAATAGAATATAATAAATGGAGAAATTAGGCTAAGATCTAAACCAAGCTGATTGATAGATCGCAAAAAAGTAACAATAAGCCACACAATGGTTTCTGCTTATGTGATCTTAGTTGCTGTTCCCTAAGAATAGGCAGAAAAATTTCAAACCGAACAGATGTCAGCGTCTGTGTCAACTTCACACAACTGCTGTTCGAATAGGATAGGCCATGGAATTAGTATGTAGGTACTCTGGATAGGCTAACAAAACTAGCTACTGCACAGTAGTGTCATAACTTCATAAGTATTCGTAAGCTGCCTATATGGGGTATGACGAATTTAGCAGCTGTATGTACCCACTTATCTACCTAGTGTTAACAGAAAATATGCGTCATCTCTTCTTTTTACCCGACGACGGCGAAGAAAACAGGAGGGTTATGATTTTGACCGGTATGTATGTTCATCTGTTGCCTCCTATCTTCTAAACCACTCATCACAATTTGACAAATGAGGTAGGTATCGTTGGAAGCGTCTTGATCGTCCGCTGGTTATATATGTGACGTCACATTAAATTAAAAATGGCGCCCTCTAGAGGACATAAAATCAGGAACTAAAGAAAAAAATGTTGTTTAATCGTACCATGTTAGGTATCAAATGAAAGGGCTTAATGAGCACATTTCAAAAATATATACAGGGTTACTGGTAACTCGACGTATTCCTTGCAGGACGTCATAGTAGGGTTAAAATGCAACAAATTAAGCCACCAAATGTTCTACCGAAATTCAGTAGTTTTTGAATTAGTTAAGAGTTTTAGTTTTTTAATGAAAAGTCCCAGATTAAACCATTTGAAACCAATTTAAAAATGATTTACGGCGCGACTGTACTGAAATTTAAGTTATTATCATAGTTGACGCCGTAGCAGACCTTTGTTAATAATTAAAAGTTCAATAATGCCTAAAACTTTGGCAAATATCACTAACAAAACATATAATTTTTTGTAATTTTTGCTATTACTTCATAAAAAATGTAGGCCAGTGCAAAAAAAAATACTACACCTGGTGTACAAATTACTAAGAAAATATCCTTGTCAAAAAAAATTAAAAATTAAATAAAATAAAATTAAATATTTGGTTAGTGATATTTGCCAAAGTTTTAGGCATTATTGAACTTTTAATTATTAACAAAGGTCTGCTACGGCGTCAACTATGATAATAACTTAAATTTCAGTACAGTCGCGCCGTAAATCATTTTTAAATTGGTTTCAAATGATTTAATCTGGGATTTTTCATAAAAAAACTAAAACTCTTAAGTAATTCAAAAACTACTGAATTTCGGTAGAACATTTGGTGGCTTAATTTGTTGCATTTTAACCCTACTATGACGTCCTGCAAGGAATACGTCTTACCAGTAACCCTGTATATTATAACCCCAAAAGAATTTAAAAAAAATTTAAAGTCATAAAAACTAAAACCAAACTACGACTAAAAAGGTATAAACAAGACAGCACAGACAGACAAATAAAAAATCCGGAGTCACACGTAATCTGTTCAATTTATGCCCTAACACGTGCGACTCCGGATTTTTAATTTGTCTGTCTGTGGCGTCTTGTTTATACCCATTTAGTCGTAGTTGGGTTTTAGTTTTTATTACTTTAATTTTTTTGTAAGTACAACATTTTTATGTTTTAAAATATTCAGCGATGAGTACAATATTATAATTCGTGCATTTACGTTAAGCCTTTATTTCTTTTTGGAATTATGTAAATCACACTTGCAAAGTAGCGCTTTAACTAGTTGAATTGTGCAATGCGCAATATAATGAGTCGTTTATGAAGGCATTGCGAAGTTAATTGAGATACTTAAAAATATTACATTTGTTAATAGGTAGGTATACTTTTAGCTGAGAGAGTTTTGTGGAGAGTTTGCAATACAACACAACCCGGTGCCTAATATAAACCGATATCCGTAACCAATATGTTAGCCATGTCCCTTTCGGTAGTTAAAGGCAAGTGTTAATAACTTTTTCAATTTTGTAAATGTGAGTACCATGGGGCCGTTTCATATGATATCACGTTGTATGTTGACTTGAAAGAGCATGGCAGATGAGAGTATGTCATACTCACTTAAATGTCTCGCTGATGGTGGCGCGTGTGTTGGATCATTCGGTTCCCTACAAAATGGTTGAGCTGGATGGTGCTGATCCACGTGTCATGTTCGTGAACGGGCGCCGTCAGTTGAGACTGGTCATCTCTTATCTGCCAGGGCTTATTTTTAATCTTATATTTTGAATTCTTTTTGATTATTTTTCGTTTGACATTGTTCTCACATATAGAAGCACGAAGAATACTGTACCCAGGATTTTGTAATATCTATATACATTTTTAAAAGAGTGTCCTTGGAGTTTCTTGCCCGTTCGTCTCCATAGAGATCTACGAATTTGAATGGGCAACTAGCTTCAACTTTTTGACTAACTGATCGACTCTTTGACAATTCAAAAGTGCCTGTAAATGGTTTAATTGAAATAAATGCTTTGAGTTTGAGTTTTTGAGTTTGAGTTTAGATACTTCTAATCTTGAAGAAACCCTAAAAATGTGCCGGGCTGATACGGATTCTTGATGAATCTCCACACAACCTACATACTAGTAATTATAAAGCTACTTGCAAGGAGCTCATTGTGATCTCAATACACCAAATCCGAAGGACGAATAGTGACCTACATCAACTTTACTCCATCAATGACTTGCATAACCCTAAAACAATGATGTAAATAACATTGCACACCATAGATCGCCGTTAATAACAATGGTGAATAAGTGAAAGTGCAACTCAACCACCGGACCGTTCCGGTCGGCTATTGTTTCTATAACGCATTGTTTTCATTAGTACCGGTCCTTGGCGCCGGGTTTACGATTTGGCGTAATATAGAGATGAAGCAATCAAGGGTTAAACTCGGTTAAGCTCCGATTCTGAAGGAAACAACATAGAAACGACGTTTCCTCTGACATCATCGCTGAATGTTCTTTATTTAAACAAATGTCTACTGTAACTTACAGCAGTTGCTTTCGAGAAGCCATGCTTGGCACAACTGCAATGCAATTCTACAATATCAACTTAATATATTAATCTGTTGTTTCATAAACTTTCAGATAGAAAGGA
This sequence comes from Lithophane leautieri, assembly GCA_949152455.1. Taxonomy (NCBI): domain Eukaryota; kingdom Metazoa; phylum Arthropoda; class Insecta; order Lepidoptera; family Noctuidae; genus Lithophane; species Lithophane leautieri. The sequence continues at coordinate 6,314,271 of OX424462.1, read as the reverse complement.
CTGAAAACAAGAGAAATATGCTACAATGATCATCTACGTTTTAGAGGAATGGACCCACAGAAAGGAGAAATAGTCTCATGGCTCCTCTTCTTAATATTTTCTTATGTAACTGGACAAGCTTCGATATGTCCAGCCCCAGAGACAATCCTCCCATGCATATGCACAAATCGACACGAAGATATCCAAATATGGTTGGTATAAGTAATCGCTGTAACATCAAGGCCTTTTTAGTCCGAGTAATAACGAAATTTAACTTTATTTTCAGGTGCACACACAGCGACTTGCCCCAAGTATTAAAGGGCGTCCAGAAAGTTGGCGAACTTGTCAGGAAACCGGTAGATGAGCTGATTGTAGAAAACAACTATCTCCCATCCCTCCCAGGAAAGATATTCCAAAATGTGAAAATTATGAGATTAATGCTCCGACATAATGGATTGGAACGACTATCCGCTAATTGGCTTGAGACGCAAGAATCGAATTTGGTAGAAATATTCATCGTCGAAAATGATTTGAGGAGTCTTCCAGCGGAAAGTCTGATGAAATTACAGAATCTTCAAGCCTTAACAATACAATCACAAAATCTAAAGAGGATACCAACGTTTTCTGGCTTGCAGAAACTACGTTACATAAACATACAATCAGAAAGTCTAAGTGCAGTCAATGAAAACACGTTTGAGAACTTGCCAAACTTGGAGAAATTGTTTATCCAAGGAAGTGCAAACCTCCGAATACTGAAAGAAAACGCTTTTTATAATTTGCCGAAATTAAGGCGACTGGAAATAAGAAATTGTGGCATTAATCTTATACATATGAGGGCTCTATCTCTACTACCTTCTTTAAGCGAAATATCGCTGAGCAACAATAGAATCGCAGATGCATCGATGGTTGGCAGAGCTATAAGAGACTTACCAATGCTATCTCATTTAAATCTAAATCACAACTTGATTGACAAATTAAGCGAAGGTGGGTTTGTGGATCAACCCATGCTGGAGAATCTATTTCTATCGCACAACAAAATAAATATCATACACCATGGTGCATTTCATAGAGTTCCAAAGCTAAGAGTCGTAGATTTGAATTACAACAAAATAAACCAAATACATCCTGAATCATTTTTGCAACAATCCGGCAGCGGAGTTGAGGAGCTCACTTTGATCGGCAACCAAATAATGCATATTTCAGAATTTCGAGCCTTACTCGATGCTCTACCTCGCTTGAAGTTCCTAGACCTGAGTCACAATTTGCTTCAAGAAATTCCGCGAGGCGCTCTTAGAGGCCATCCCAGTCTAGAAAGATTACATTTGAACAAAAACAATATAAAATTCATTCAGGCAGACGCATTCGTTGCAATGCCTGCATTGAGAGAATTGCACCTAAGTAACAATTCGTTGAACGACATGAACGAAGGTCCATATTGGAATTTGCCGGCACTCAAAGGACTAGATTTGTCATACAATTACTTTACACGGTTGCAGCCCAAGCTCTTGTACAATCTTCCGTCATTAAGAAGGATAAACTTCAGTTACAACCAACTAGCGATCATAGACCCAATAACTTTCATGGAATCACCTTTATTGGAATACGTGAACGTATCAGGAAATAGTCTAGTTTCAATACACCCAGCTACTTTCAGGAACTTGGCGAATCTTTACGAATTGGACGCCAGTGCTAATAGGCTGATAGAATTTGTACCAGGATTACCACGAGGGTTAGAAAAGTTATATTTACATCAGAATCAAATAACAAGTTTACCGATGCCTCCGTCACCAGACTTAGATTTACCGTCATTAAGAACTTTGGATATTTCGAATAACGGGATTCAGAAAATTCCTCATGGAAGTTTGAAGACATTGCACAATTTACGACGATTTTTTATGAAACGAAACGGCTTGAGACAGGTCGAGATGACGACGTTTAGCGATCTGGATAAACTAGAGATTTTAGATTTAAGTTACAACCAAATAATGGCTATTCACCCAAAAAGCTTTAGCAAACTCAATCAGCTGAAGCAAGTGAACTTACATGGAAATACGATTGAAAACTTCGATTTTATGGCGATTCAAGACAATGCTGCGCTATCGTCTTTGGATTTCAGCAAAAATAAGCTGAAAAGTATAAACCCGAACATTGTCAACAGGGCTCTAGATGTAGAGACGTTAAATATTTCTTCGAATAATCTAAACGAGTTACCGGCTACTTTGAACATGATGTCCAAATTAAAAGTGTTGGACGCTAGTTACAATCACATAAAACATTTCGATGGCAATTCTATAAATAGTATAAACACACTGACGGAGTTTAAAATGCCCAACAATAAGCTAGTGGAACTACGAACGGGAAGCTTCAAAGACCTTAGAGATCTAGAAACGATAGACTTGGATAACAATAATATTGAAGTGGTACATCCGAAAGCAATCGCAAATCTACCCAAACTAGTATCCATATATTTAAGCCGGAATCACATTATAGATTTACCTGACCGAGTGTTTTCAAATCTGCCTAAGCTAAGGATAATTGAGCTGCAAGGGAATCGTTTGCAGTACATTTCGCTGCGAGCTTTTGAGAATATGCCTTTGGTTCAATACATGAATTTGAGCAATAATCAAATTACGAGTATCGATAATTCGGGACTGAGGCAATTATCTTCCTTAGAAGTGTTGGACCTAAGCTTTAACAAACTATTGAGGTTGACGAGAGCGTCATTTCAGTACATGGAATGGTTGGTGGAGCTGAATTTGGACAATAATATGATATGCCACATTAGCGGCCAGCCTTTCGATTTCATGCCTCGACTGAAGGTTCTCTCACTGAGACATAATAAACTTAGCACCGTATTGGAGAATTCATTTGCTAAACTAAGAAATAACATCGCTATTTTGGATATTGACGGTAAGTTTAGAGACAACTATACTGCCCTATTTATTATTAAACTATTTTATCAAGTGCTAAGCATACTTCTCTTTATTTCAGGCAATCCTTTAATTTGCAATTGCCATATAATTTGGCTGAAATCATGGTTATCGGAATCGTCTTCTATTGGACCAAAATGCGCAGATGGAACATATGTTAAAGGTATGCCGTTCGGAAGGAATGATTGTTCAAACACTGCAATCAATCATGTCGATGAGGAAGACCTGAGAACGTGTATGATACACGAAAATGAAGCGCTTCTACCAAATTTGGCGACATCACAAGTGTATTCAACAGTAGACAAAATAAAGGATTACACATCGCAGATTAAGAACACGTACCAAGCTAACAAAATTAACAGGCCATCCCCAGAAGAATCGGATTACTTCTACGACGAGTACGTCGATTATCCTTACAATGAAACTTTAATAGATGGCTTGAACAACGAAGTAAGTGCGACGCAAAATAATAATAGATCGTCAGGTGGGCTTCCCACGATATACGCGGCAATGAAAAATACGACAGACAGAAACAAACAGATTCCAACAAATGGAGCCAATAGCGGTTTTACATTCTTCGGGATGCCCCTGCCGCCGCTAGACATGGGAAAATTACTTAACACAGGGCGGAAAATAGACTGGCCAGACAAGAAAAACTCTCACACGCAGTCTCACTCCCACTCCCATAGTGGAAACAAATATCAGCTACCAGAACCACCCAAGTTTGAAACTGGTGGGTTCTCACCAATCCTACCCACAACTGCTGGAGGTTTTATGCCAATACCTGATCCTACACTGAATGTTTCACACACAGCTGTGCAATCTCAAAGTGCAACAACTTACAATAAACAAGATGCTATGGAGCAAGCTATAGCAGCAGTTTCAACCAAACCACCTGTTAGAACAGTTCATAACAACACAACCCACCAGAAAATTAAAAGTGAAATACATGAACTCCAAGCATATATAGATGATGACAATAGTACTCATGTAGCTTACAATAGAACTAAAAATGTTGAAGAACAAAAGAGTGATCCCAACAATTTGAGCAAATACAATTTGATGGAGTCAAACTTAACTATAACACAAGTTACTGAAAAAGAAAGCATGCTTATAACAACAGATACTAGTAATGATATGGCACTGCAAGCTTGGATGGAAAGTAGTACTTCATCTTACTCCTCATCCAGTGCAGTAACATTAAAGCCACCAAAGAAGAAGCATATTGAACCAGCACCTACTGCTCTTTCTGCAGTGTTAGTACCCAGCACTGCAGAATTACATGAAAGAAACCATGGGAAAAGGCCAGCAACCATCACCAAAGTAAACCTTCCAAACATTGAACATTACGATCATAGAGAAAACTTTTCACCAAACAGAGAACCAAAGACAAGATTTTCAGAAATTATGAGCACAGGCAACACAAAGACAAGGCAGATTGGTGATAATGACTGGTATTACAAAAATTATAACAATTCGAATTTAGAACCTTACATAGCACCTGGTGTACACAAGCCAACATCTAAATGTAATGTTAATGCATACAATAAGATTATTTTATCAGCTATGTTATTTTATACTATGAATAGAATGTTATAAGAAAAGAAGTAAGTACCTACATTGTGTACAAAATCCTACTGTTAAAAATATTAAAATCTAACATTATGATGAATGTGTGAAATGAAATGAATGTGTATGAAAAAGTGGAATCGGTCATAATAAACAGTTACAGAATTTGATTTGGTTTTATTCTAACAAAACAGATACTTAACACTATCACATTTGTTTTAATTACATTGTATGCACTTATATGTATACAAATAGGTTACATTGAACCATAACGTAAACCATATCCGCTAAGATAATCCAATAAAAAAAACTAAGTCAAAGAATGCAATTATTTTTTTGTTACAAAAATATAAGAGAAGCTGAGAACTAGGTATCTCAGTTATTATAATTTTCAATGTTGTTTGTGACAGAACTACATCCAATTTATGGTATAGAGTACTTTGTTATATTTTTTCCATTAGATCAACTTAGGATTTAGATATATTGCAAAGAAGTTAAACCGAGTCTTCATGAAAATGTGCTTTAAATTTTTCTAGAGCTTTGTATCTGTGAGATATTTTATTTTTCTCAGTCTTTGGTAGTTCAGCATAAGTTTCACTGTAACCGTCAGGTTGGAAAACACAGTCCCAACCAAAGTCTCTGGTACCTCTTGGAGCTACAATCTTTCCAGTAGTAATACCTTGGAACAACGTAACATCTAGGTTTTCACAGTTGCCAGCACAGTAAGCAAATGTGCACACAGCCTTAGCAGATTTATTCTCCCAACCAGTCAGAAGTTTCGTGAGCCCTTCAGGCTCCAATTTCTCCAGGAACCACTTGATATACGGCCCAGGAAGACCCTTAAATGCATCAAAACAAAGGGACGTATCTTCCACTAGCACTGGCCTCTTCAGACGCCGTGCAGCTTCTTGGCACTTCTTAATAGACACCTCGTCTATTTCCCCTTGAAGTTCTGGCAAGTCTAGCTTGTGGCTACCTATTTCTAAAGGGAAATTACTGCCGAGAATAGCCCTGAGCTCTTCTAGTTTCTTGGCATTGCCAGTGACGAAGGTTATGGTTCTTTGCGACATTTTTATTGGATTTACACTACAAAAGATTTATTCAACAATATTATAAGTTTAGAGTTATGCGTCTAATTACTCCAAAGTAATACTTTTAGTTAGAATTTTGTGAAAACTTTAAAATAAAATTCAGAAAGCACGTCCTATTGTTGACATTGATGATTGACATTTCCTTTGAAAATTTAAAATTGGCAGATGGCTGTGGCTTTTAATTTAATATTGCGTAGATTTTTGGCTTTGTATCCGACAAAAAAAGGAATGACCTAGGAGTTTAGTTACACCAAAAGGTTTTATTTTCGTTATATTCATTTTGCGTCAGTTACATTTTTGTTGCAAAGTTTCTTTTGCTATTTCGGCTTTATTCTTTATCTTTCTTGTCAGTAAAACTAGCGAGAATGTCTACTGTAGTATTGTGCTTAGGGGTGAGGTGTATTTAGCGTTACAGGTAGAAATAACAGATATTAAAAAATAACAAACAACAATTGTTCTTAACAATAAAACATACCTGTTACTTAAAATAGCAGATCCTCAACTGTTACTACGGCTGTTACTGTTAATACATTAAAAAAATCCCCACACAGACTGTTACCGCGGCTATTACTTACGTATTTATCGTCCGTACAAAAATAACAGGTTGTTATTTAATAAAAGAAAGATACGATTTTCGACTTAAGGGGGATACGCCAGGGCAGCCCGCGAAATTCCAATTTTCTTACGTTTTTTGCAATTTGCAGGTCGGTGTTAGATTGTATGTTGATCTAAATATGATTTGCGCACGTAACAAATATGGATTTACAGAATTATAAACATAAAAATCAGCAATACAACTCTCTAAGTTCATGAAAGTCTCAAATGTCGAGATTTCATGAAATCATGAGTTTTGAGACTTTCATGAACTTAGAGAGTTGTATTGCTGATTCTAATGTTTATAATTCTGTAAATCCATATTTGTTACGTGCGCAAATCATATTTAGATCAACATACAATCTAACACCGACCTGCAAATTGCAAAAAACGTAAGAAAATTGGAATTTCGCGGGCTGCCCTGGCGTATCCCCCTTAAAACCAAAAGAAGATATTCAATTGAGATTTAAATACGTATTTATTGTCCGTACAAAAATAACAGGCTGTTATTTAATAACAGATATTTTTCTGTAACAGTAACTGTTATAACAAATTTCTTTTTTAACCTGTTACAACCCATCTCTAATTGTGCTGCCAGCCTAAAGATGTACTACTTAAGTACTTAGTCTGTGGTGCTAAAGAAAAATGTATTTCCATAAAAAAGACGACTAGAACCACAGACAATCTTTTTTCTATAATGACTGTCAAATTTTAGTTTTGATTGCCGCTTGGCAAAAATTATTGTATTTTGAGCGAATTGTAGTTGAGTGAGTTGTGTGATTTGCTGTTGAAAGCATACATCATAATAACTTTACAAGGTTTAGTTAAATACCGCAGCAACAATGCCAAGTCAAGAAGTTTTAACCACAAAAGTGGTGGTTCATCCTTTGGTTTTACTGAGTGTGGTCGACCACTTCAATCGGATGGGCAAAATAGGCAATCAAAAACGAGTTGTCGGCGTGTTGCTGGGATGCTGGAGAGCTAAGGGTGTTCTGGACGTCTCCAACAGCTTTGCTGGTAAATAACTTAGTCATTCATTAGTAAACTACACACAGTTAGCTTTGTGTCCATGTAAAACCTGAGTAATTTTTGTTATTTTTTTTAGTTTTATTGGATTAAAAGTTCTTTGAAGTCTACACCAAAATAATACGATTACAAAAGCCCCTGACCCTGCCAAACTAATGAAATTGTATATAACAATAACACACTTTTATATTATTTTCAGTTCCTTTCGATGAGGATGACAAAGACAAGTCAGTCTGGTTCCTCGACCATGACTACCTAGAGAACATGTACGGTATGTTCAAGAAAGTCAATGCCAGAGAGAAGGTTGTGGGCTGGTACCACACTGGCCCCAAACTCCACCAAAATGATGTATCCATCAATGAATTGATTAGGCGCTACTGCCCTAACTCGGTTCTTGTCATCATTGATGCTAAACCAAAAGACCTTGGTCTCCCCACTGAAGCTTACCAGGCTGTGGAAGAGGTCCATGATGATGGTTCACCCACAACAAGGACCTTTGAGCATGTGCCCAGTGAGATTGGGGCTGAGGAAGCTGAAGAAGTCGGTGTAGAACATCTCTTAAGAGATATTAAGGATACCACTGTTGGCAGTCTCTCTCAGAGAATTACAAACCAGTTGCTTGGTCTTAAAGGCTTGCACTCCCAACTGAGTGAGATAAGAGACTACCTCACCCAAGTTGGCCAAGGCTCTCTTCCGATGAACCATCAAATTATCTACCAGCTGCAGGACATCTTCAACCTCCTCCCTGACATTGCTAATGACAGCTTTATTGACAACCTTTACATCAAAACTAATGATCAGTCCCTTGTAGTGTACTTAGCTGCATTGGTTAGATCCATCATAGCCCTACATAACCTTATCAACAATAAGATTACAAATAGAGATGCTGAAGAAGGAAAGAAAGAAGATAAAGATAAGAAAGAGAAAGAAAAGAAAGATGGAAAGGATGGAAAGGAAGAAGATAAGAAAGATGAGAAAGCAAAAGGAGATAAAAAAGAAAAAGATGAGAAGAAAAAGTAATTTAGAATCATCATTAGATTAAGTTGTTTGTAATGCTGAATTATTTTTAAATAAATTGTATTTACTAATTCAATTGTTGGCATTATTAAGTAGGATAATTCAAGAGTCATGTAGGTGTTTCGAAACGGCAGAGTAATTTTTGTACATATTTATGTAAAATTTTCTGTACACTGCTAAACTGTGGAGAGACCTCCATAGTTTAGCCACAAACAATATTTTTATGTTTATCATGTTAATTCTTAAATCTTAAATCTTAACTACTGTAGAAGGTTGAAATGTCGCTCCATAATTATTGTTAACCCTGCATTATTAATGGGTTCGTGAAATTCAATTTCTGTAAAATGGAAGAAATGGAAAACAATTGCATTTCTCTCATTTCACTGCTATATACTATCACTGCTTACGATTTCGATGGTAAACAACAATTTGAGATATGGTTGAGAAACAAAAAAAAAAATTTTATCCCTTTGTTGGCTTGTTCCCATACCAAATCACAGCTTTCTAGTACCAACTCTCTGGACTGTTCGTACTAGAAAGCTGTAATTAGTGTAGCCCAGAGAGCTAAGCCCTGTACAGACGGACATAGCTTTAGTAATAAATAGGTTCCCGTTTTACCCTTTGGGTAGAGAACCCTAAAAGGAGGCCTAGCATAGCCAGTTGATGAACATAGTATTTGAAATACATATGTTACAAATTTCTTATTTGCCGCCGATACGCTCAGAAGAAAGAGTGGGTGAAGTTGGGCTGCACTGTGGATGTTGATAATGATGAGATACTGTAAGCAGTAAGTGCTCGGCGACACGACGCCGTGACCGCGCCGCCGCCGCACCGCGGCCGCGCCTCCGCCGTTCCGCTTGATCGCCGGCTGCTGGCAAAAGTGCACGCGCTTACTCGGCGCAGCGTCCGAGCAGTGGCGGCGCGGCGCCGGCGGCGGCGTTATGATCGCGGCGTCGTGTCGCCGACCACTAATAAGCTCTAGGTATTGAACCCAGGCCTTCGTTTTAGGTGTATACATCAACGGACTTATATATCAACGACTTTAAATATCAACGCACTTGTAACAAGGGAAATGGTTTTATAGTCTTGATATCAATTCAAGATTTCAAAAAGTCATGAAGGATTTATGATTCATGTTAATTGTTTAAATAATTAATCTACACATATTTAGGCGTAATGGTTGTTGGTAGAATTTTATATCGGAAAATATTTATGATAAGTCCGACTTGCTATCAGATAGTGATAAGACAAAGCTGAAATATTGATAAAATTCGACAGTCATCGAATAAGCGTCACGCGGAATCTATGAATGTAAAAATGACGGTGTCCTAAATTTTTTGTGGAGTGAATCTCAATAATATTTCGAGATGGCAGATCGAGTGACTTTAGCGGTAAGTACCTACACAATTTGTTTACTTACTAACTGTTATATAATGTAAATATTTAGAACAGCTACTAAATAAATCGATACGTCGCATAACACATGTTATAACGAGCTACCTAATTCGTCAACACTGCATGAATTTTGATACCTACTGTCATAATTATGTATTATTGTGATAATATCAAACCAACATTCCCCGCGGCTCTACCCTTGCTTAGATATATTTTTCGGTTTCGGGAAATTCGGGATGATAAATAAAATAGCTAGGTACCTACCACCCTACTTATCTTGAATTATAGGACCTCAGATACAGTACCCTGCACACCTACCTACCTAATCTCTAGTGTGGTATTAATAGTCCAGGCTTGCAAGTTACCTAGGTAAAAAAAATACAGAAACATAGACATCTTACTGTGCCTAGCTGTATTTGACATAACATAGATACAACTGTCCTTCAACCACCGAAATTTTCCCAGCATGTCAGCACATCTGCTGATACCTTTAGAAACCTTTTGTTCTTAATGTAAATGATTTTGCATACTTTTGTATAGAATCAATTTTTTTAACTGAACAGACAGCTGTGCTGCTGGTGAGTTTGTTGCGCCACTTCTCCTTCCCAGCTAAAGCACTAGGAAGTGGTGAAGGGTGGGCGTTTTGGGGGACAGTCTTATGTAATTTTGACGTTCGAAAAGTGCTGATTCTCAGCCTAGTTTGAATAAATTACTTTTGATTTTGACCATCCCTTCACGCTTTTCAGGACCACGTCTGGCTAAGGCCACCTGGGACCTCGGAGTTCGATGTCCCGATTGCTGTGAAAGTTCTTAAGAGTGCTGGTGATAAGATCGAAGTGAAAGATCATGACGGCAACAAGTTTACCACCTCTGTCCAAAATATCCTCAAGCCGCTGCACTCCACGTCTATACAAGGAGTTGAAGACATGATCACTCTTGGCGAGCTGCAAGAGTACACCATCCTCCACAACCTTCATATGCGGTATTCCAATCAACTCATTTATGTAAGTATATAATTATTAGGTAAGTATTTAAGAAATAATTGTTAGCCAGCTTTTTTAAAGTAAATACGGGCTGATTGTATTGTATCGGGTCATGCTTAGAACTTTGTTATACTTAATCAAGTTTTAAGGTGTAATTGGAACTAGATTTGAACTGCAAAGCCATAGTGGCGTGTCTGGGGAGAGGCGTCACAATAAGTATTTATAAAGTCGAATTTAGGGTAGGGAGACACTTAGCACTACCTACCTACTGTGTGTAACTACCCAAATTGTATCTGAAGTGTGTTTTTTATAAGTAGGTAGGTATACAGGTGCAGGGGTGTATTCCACTGCGAAAACGGGATGGTGCTAGCGGCCTTGTCTAGCTCCGTTATTCTCTCACACCGGAAAAATGGTGGCATTAATACTTCATAATACGGCACCAGGTCCCATTAGGTAGGGACAGATATAATACCTATGTCTATCATCTGACTCTGTACAGGCAGCAGGTAGGTAGACATAAACTTACCTACATTAATTCTGTAAGTGCTTACAACTAACTGATGGTTGCTCTGGTAGGGCCTGTAAATATTCTGAGACTAGTAGTAACATGAATTTGCATTCATAATATAATAGTAATCTATGATTTGCATGCAGTCTGCAACAGCTCCGGTAAAACGACGGCTGAAGTTTGTTCGCATTTACGTGATGTAGCAGCATACGAAATGCATTTGTTATTTTTTGTTCTCCAAAATATTTACCTACAAGGATGACGTTGTATGCTTATCTCATTTAAGTTGAATTTTTGATAATTATCGACTCAAATTCATGTCATTGATATTAATAGGTAGAGTTATCTTTTTATCGATTTAAGTAATTTCGTTTCCGTTTCTTCCTTGGCTTTACATCTAAGTACTACAATAGTAATTAATTGTGGCCTAAGAGGGCCTTGCCGAATATGAATACTGATCTTGATCAATTCATCAATAGCGGGAATTCATTATAATAACAGATGCGGCGTTTAATTTTAAGTTCTTGTGTGTATCTGAAGATAATTGATTGTAGATAACGATGCTGCCTAGATTAGTTGCCTGCTAATTGAAATAGATTCATCCTCTATTAAAAGTTGCTTATAAATTATAACGCAGCCGGCAATACCTTCATCTTCGGGGTATACAAGCGTGTTTTATGTTGAGGCATTGTTAATTTTAATGTCGATCTTCTTCTATTCCAGACATACACCGGATCAATGTTGATAGCAATAAACCCCTACGAAATTCTACCGATATACACAATGGATCAAATACACTTTTATCAAGAGAGAAGTCTCGGGGACATACCGCCACACATATTTGCAATCGGTGATAATTCGTATAGAGAATTATTGAATACTTTGTCAAACCAGTGTATCGTCATCAGGTGAGTGATAAAACTTTATTACTTGCACTTTGTTCTGACATAAATACATGAAAAAATTCCGTTACTGTTATGTAGAGCTTTGCTTAGACTTTTCCTTTGTTTGGACATAACCTTGGGGTCAAGGTATTTCTCCTGCATAGTGGTAACCTCAAAGCATCTACGAAGTAATATAACCGGTGGTTTAAATATACATATTCAAAAACATTTAAAACCCACAACAAGTACCTGTAAACCATAATACCTAATTATAAGGTAGGATATTAGTTTTGGGAATCGAACCTGCGCCTGCGCTGTGTGCGCTCGTCGCATTGCAGAAGCCTAATATTATTACTACCTACTACATAATTATTTTGTGCAACTGGATATAATCTAAAGATAGTGTATCTATCTTTCTACTTATTGTATTTTATCAGTTAAGTACGATGTTTTAATGCTTTTCCCATGTAACAAGACAAAAAAATCAAACCTTAAAAATCATTGAATATATAAACTAACCGTTGGAGTCGTTTGGGGGAGCCGTTTGGGGTTGAAACCCTAGGGCCGTGGGGTTCGAGTGCTCATAGATTGTTTGATAAAATTTCCAAACGGCTATTTGACACTTCCCGTGACCCAAGGGCTGGCTTTTACCTTGGTCAGAGGATAAGCATTGCCATACAACGTGGCAATGCCGCCAGTCTCTTGGGTACATTACCAGCCGACAGCGATGCGGAGGAATTTTTCGACGCTATATTCTAGTTAATTGTTTATTTGTATAGTTACTTTTTACTAAGATAGTTGTATATATATAAATAGTTAGTCTTTAAAAAACAATGCAAATAATTTAACTGAGAGAAGATATACATAAATGATTCAGGGTAATGATAATTATATCAGAGTGAGCTTTTCTTATAGTAATTTTTGATCAAACATGTAATAACCCAACTTTTCAGTGGTGAAAGTGGCGCCGGTAAAACTGAAAGTACAAAGTTACTACTGCAATATTTAGCTGCGGCCAGTGGCAAGCATTCATGGATAGAACAGCAAATCCAAGAAACAAACCCTATTCTAGAAGCATTCGGTAATGCTAAAACAGTGAGAAACGATAACTCATCCAGATTCGGAAAGTATGTCAACATCTATTTCAGTAAAAAAGGAATCATTGAAGGAGGTAACATTGATCAATATCTTTTGGAAAAATCAAGGATCGTTTACCAAAATAAAGGAGAAAGGAATTACCATATATTTTACTCGCTCGTTACTGGATTATCTGCTGACGAAAAGAAGAGACTAGAATTAGGGCGTCCCGAAGATTACGCTTACCTGAATTCTGGTAAAATGTTAACATGCGATGGACGAAATGACGGTCTAGAGTTCAATGATATAAGATCCGCTTTTAAAGTTCTTAATTTCCCTGACAATGAAGTTTGGGGGACTTTTAGCCTTCTCGCTGCCATACTACACTTAGGAAACTTAAAATTTAAATCGTTAAATTCGAACAACATTGAAGGCTCTGAAGTTGCTGATGCTGTTAATACGAATAGGATCGCTAATATATTAGGAGTTAATAAAGCAAGGTTATGTGAAGCCCTCACGAAGAAAACGTTCGTTGCACATGGGGATAAGGTTGTCTCAACATTGAATGTAGCTTCTGCTGTTGAAGGGAAAGATGCTTTAGTAAAAGCCATATACGGTCATATTTTCGAGTACATAGTTGGAATGATAAACAAAACACTGTTCAAAGACCAACAACTGACCAGTGGATCGGTTGGAATCTTAGACATTTTTGGATTCGAAAATTTCGATTTCAATAGTTTTGAGCAGCTTTGCATTAACTACGCAAATGAGAACTTGCAACAGTTCTTTGTGAAACACATTTTCAAGCTTGAACAAGAGCAGTACGAGAAAGAAGGAATTAAATGGACTAACATAAACTATGTGGACAATCAAGAGAATTTGGATATGATAGGGTTGAAAGCAATGAATTTACTGTCCCTCATTGATGAAGAGTCCAGATTTCCTAAAGGCACGGACGTAACTTTGTTGTCCAAGTTGAATAGCAATCATGGAATTAAACCCTGTTATATTACTGCAAAATCTTCACGCGAGTATAAATTTGGTATCAAACACTTTGCAGGAGATGTCACATATGCTGTTCAAGGTAAGGTTCGATATATTCGATTCATTCGATAAATGACTAATGATTTTTTTTCTATAGGTTTGAAACTCAAACTAGATGAGGTCGGCGTTTTCTATCTGACTACTCTGAGAAGAAATGCCGAAACAAACTCAGAGGTCAAAGTCTCTTTTAAAGTCCAGACATAATCTTGGTCAGAACATGTGAAGACCATGTAGATTGGTGTCTGAAATTGTATTTTGAAGATCTTTCGACTGGACTGGACAGGTCAACTCAATCTGTGTGGTTCTTACCACACAGATTGAGTTGACCTGTCCAGTCCATGTTCGCATTTGTCAGTTTCATTAATTGAAAAACGTGTATTTGTAAAAGCTGATTTTCTATTTCAGGCTTCCTCGATAAGAACAGGGACATGCTAACAGCAGACGTGAAAGAAATGATATTAGATTCAAGTAACGAATTCTTGAAAAATCTTTTTATTACCGAGTATGCGTCTACGCAAACCGGAAGCCGAAAGACTGTCTCACTGAGTCATCAGTTCAAAACATCTTTGGATTCTCTTATGAAGACTTTGTACGGTTGCCATCCATTCTTTGTGAGATGCATCAAGCCTAATGAGTTCAAAAAGCCAAGGGTACGTACAAATACCACATAGCAGTGCAACATTTTCATTATTTGCAGAGTAGTTATTGCTTTACTAAATGCCAAAACCCGTGGCGGTCATAAAAGGTCCGAGTAAGACGGTGAATATTTAGTACGGAATTTCAAAAATTTGATACTGGGTCTCGGGGCATCTCGCTCCCACATTCTATGATCGCGTGTACTACAGTTAATTATCTTTGTTTGATTGCAGATCTTCGACAAAGGTTTATGTGTTCGTCAGCTACGATACGCTGGATTGATGGAAACAGCGAAAATAAGACAAGCTGGCTATCCCATACGTTATTCCTACCACGATTTCGTGCATCGTTACCGCCTGGTCGCTCCGGGCATACCTCCTGCTGAGAAAACCGATTGTAGAAATGCAGCTATGAAAATCTGCGCAACAGTATTCACTGACGAAAATTATCGATTTGGACACACGAAAGTTTTCCTAAAAGACTACCACGATACTGTACTAGAAGAGCTAAGACACAAAGTATTGATAACAGCGGTTATTAAAACACAAGCGAATGCAAGAAGATTTATTTATAGAAAGAGATATTTAAGATTACGAGCTGCTGCTCTTCTCATTCAAAAGACTTACCGCGCTCGTGGCTACAGGAGCAAATTCTTGGCAATGAAACGTGGATACTCTCGCCTACAGGCGAAAATAAGATCCAGAGAATTGAGGAAAACGTTCATAAACATGAGAATTTTCTTGAGGAAATTCCAAGCGCATTGTAGAGGATATCTCATTAGGAGATTAGTTAAAGAAAAAGGACACGTTATTAAAGCAACATTAATACAACTTGAAAAAGAAAGGGCAGATCTTATTAAGTCAGGTAGAAGTAACGACGCTGCAGGAGATGGTTATGAGAAGAAGTACGCTAACATGATGAGATCTATATGGTTCGTGAAAGAAGCATCGACGGAAAATGTTGAACATAACACAACGGCTATAGATGATAGATATGTGGATGATGTTTTCGGCTTCCTCAAGGATTCAACGACGCCTGGTGGCACAGTTAGGGGCACTGGTTTCGGAGTGGTAAGGTTACATAAACTAACACCATCGTTTTTACCCGACTACGGCGAAGAAAAAAGGAGGGTTATGATTTTGACCGGTGTTGACAAATTAAAAATCCGGAGTCACATGTAATCTGTTCGATTTATGCCCTAACACGTGTGACTCCCGATTTTTAATTTGCCTGTCTGTGGTGTCTTGTTTATACCTTTTTAGTCGTAGTTGGGTTTTAGTTTTTATTACTTTATTTTTTTTTTGTATTTAAAGTCCGTCTTTAGAACAGAATCTAACCTGTCAATTTTGTGTTTAGAACTTTAACGTAGTCGGAATAAAGTTCGAAATACAAAAACTGGCTCGAAAGTCAATTATTAACTTTAGTTAAACTCGTTTTTTAATGAGACGGAAATAGAATGACTGAATTTTAGTTAAATTAGTAACGCTAACTGAATTTTCAGACAACAACAGCCAAACCAGAAATATCATCAGTAATTCCACTACAATTACAACTAGTGGACGAAGAGCCTTTCGACGAATTTAACTTCAAAAAGTTCGCCGCAACATATTTCTTAGGCAATACGACACACCAGTATTCCCGAAAGCCTTTGAAGCATCCTCTATTAGACTTACCATCGCCTGTGGATAGAATGGCGGCTCAAGCATTGTGGATAACTATACTGAGGTTCATGGGTGATTTGGCTGAACCTAAGTACGTTGATGATAAGGTTGATAATGTACCAGTTATGACGAAGCTGTCTGATACGCTTGGTCGAGCGTTCCAGAAGAGTAAAGAGTTTGATGTAAGTATATAAGTGTATTCAACGTTTTATGATTCTGTTAGATGTGTCGGCGACTACCTGGTTTGCCAAGTGATAGTAAGCGCGACTGCTGTGTGTCGGTCCTGGGATCGATCTCCAGGGCTGAGAAATTCTTTTTTTTGTTGCTAATGGTATAATCTCATACATTTAATTTAATTTCTCAGCCCTTTTTTTTTTTTTTTTTTTGAGGGTGGGAAATCATCCAATGACTTCTCCCGCTCTGGGCGGAGCGGAAGGGCGTGTCAGACTTTTACTGACTAAAACCCACCCGTGTTCCTTCATTTGCCTGTTGCCAAGGTCCCGGTATCCCTTTCGGACTTTCCCGCAACCCTGGCAGGCATCGGTCCTAGCGGACCCCGTCATTTTTGCTGACATCTCTTTGAGGCGCGCGTGGAACACGACGCGCCATCGACCCGGGCCTGGTCCTTATCGGACGGCGAGCTGCCCGTTGCTCGCCGTCCGCAAGCCCGCGCCTATGGTGGCCGGAAATCCGCCTGGGATTCCCGACGCCCAGGGCGTCTCCAACGGCGGCGGTTAGGGGCGTGAGGGCGCAAACTTTGCCTTTCCCTCACGCGTTCCGCCTCCTCCTTCGCGAGCATTACTGCTTCGCAGAAGGAGGTGACGGCTTCCCATGCCCTCTCGCTCCGTACCATGGCCTGAACCAGGGCCGGACGCGAGAGGTCACCGCCGCCAATCGCCTCCGCGAGGACACGGCGGTGCTCCGCCCAAGCAGGGCACACCTCAACCGTATGCTCCACCGTGTCCTCCGGGCGATCCACACAGTGTTGACACCCGGGCGTTTCCTCCCGCCTAATCCTACACAGGTACCTCCCGAAGCTGCCATGTCCGGTGAGGACCTGTGTCAGGCGGAAGGTGAGGACGCCGTGGCGCCTCTCTATCCACTCCTCAAAGAGGGGACTTATCGCCGCTATTGTGGCGTGCCCAGCACTGGGTTGCGACAATCGCACTCTCCATGCCGCCATGAGATCTTGCCGGAGCTCTGTCCGCTGTGCCGCGATTTCTCGCGGCAGCGGAGTTACACCCCGGCGCTTCACCTCCTCGCGCCACTCCCAGATGTGCGCGAGGACCTTCGCCTCCAGATCCCATGGCGGTAATCCGGCAAGGAGGCTCGCCGCCTCACGGGAGACCGTGCGGTATCCCCGGGCCAGCCGAATGGCCATGACCCTTTGGGACGCGTTCAACCGGCGTGCTGGCCGCAGCCTAAGGGAACGCGCCCACACCGGTGCCCCGTAAAGGGCCATGGACCGCACGACCCCCGCATAGAGCCTCCGGCAGGAGGCGTTTGGACCCCCTAGATTGGGCAGGAGCCGCCTCAAGGCGGCCCCAGCCCGGTCCAGCCTTGGAGCCAAACGTCGGAAATGCTCCACGAAGTTCCACCGGCTGTCGAGGACGAGTCCCAGGTACTTCATCGTCGACTCGACGCCGATGTGAACCCCTCCTACCGTAATTTGGGAACCCGACGGTGGCGCGTTCCGAGGGCCATGAAAACACATGACCTCGGACTTGTGCAAGGCCACCTCGAGTCCCAACTGCCGGATTCTATCTACGATTGTCGCAACCCAGCGTGTCGCTAGATCGGCCGCCGCCTGGTGCGACCTCCCCTGCGCCAGGACCAGCGTGTCGTCAGCGTAGCAAACCACGCTGACGTCGCTAGGGAGGTCGGCGCGCAGCACCCAGTCGTATCCGATGTCCCACAGATGCGGCCCCAGGACCGATCCCTGTGGGACACCGCACGACATCTCTCGCCGGTTCCACATTCCCTGGTGACCGGGGTAGATGACGGCCCTGTCCGTCAAATAGGCCTCGACCACACGACAGAGGTAGGTCGGCATCCGGTGGTACCGGAGTGCCTCCCTTATGCAACTCCAGGGCAGGGTGTTGAAGGCGTTGGCGATGTCTAGTGACACCGCCAAGACGACCCCGCCCCGGGCCACAGCATCCCCCGTCGTGAGGGCCCGTACACGCATGATGGCGTCCACCGTAGAGCGCCCTCTGCGGAAACCAAACTGGCTCTCCGCCAAATCCGGCCCCACCCGCACCAGCCACCCGACGAGGCGGTTTGCAATGACTCTTTCAAAGAGCTTGCCCACCTCGTCGAGCAGCACGATGGGCCGATAAGCGGACGGAGAGTCCGCAGGGCGCCCCGGCTTCTTAATGAGGACCAGTTTCCCCGTCTTCCAACGAAGTGGGAACTGGCCCCTCTCCATGCATGCGCATAGGAGACCTCTTAGTCGAGGCCCGAGAGCCTCCATGGCCAGGACCCAGGCCTTCCCAGGAAGGCCGTCGGGTCCTGGGGCGGTATTCTTGGCATTCAGCCTTCGTACCGCCACTCTCATTTCTACCTCGGTCACCTCCGGAGCATCGTCGTCGTCGTCGTCGGCGGTGTGGTCCGCATCGAGCACCGCAGTAGGCGGAGCCATGAGCGGGGAGGTATGTTCCCCTCTCGAAGGGAACAGAGCGCTCACCACGTCCTCCACAAGCTGAGGCCGGAGACTCTGCGTCAGCGGGGGAGCCCATGGGCGGAGTTTCTCCCGCACCATTTTATATGGGCGTCCCCACGGGTCTCTGTTCAGAGTCTCCAGCGTCTCCTCCCGGGCCAGTGCCCTGGCCCGCAGGATCTCCTCCTGGAGGGCGGTCTTCGCCGCTCTGTACCCCTCGTACAGCTCCGCCTGAATGGCTTCCGTATCCGGAGGGCGGATACGGAGCCTGCGGTGCCTGGTGTACTGGCGTCGCGCAGCAACGCACGCATGGCGCAGCGCTGTCAGCTCCTGCGACCACCAGCTCACCTGGCGCGAAGCACGTCCTGGCTGGACCCGGGGCATTGCCACGTCACAAATATTGGACATGGCCTCCCGGAACCACTCCGCCTCGTCGTTGATGTCGGCAGGCCTGTCCGGTGATGACACCCAGGCCTGCACGATCGAGGCTTCCAGGAGAAGCTCCCGGTCCAGCTGCTTCAGCGCCCAACGCGGACCACCCGGGGCCTGTCGGACCGGCGCGCTCGAGGTCTGGGCGGAGACATCGAACCGGATATACCGATGATCGGAATACGTCTCCACCCCCTCCATGACGCGCCAGTCAATGACACGCGGCGACAGAGCGGGGCTGGCGAACGAGATGTCCACCACTGATTCACCCCGCATCCGCACACACGTGGGGACGGAACCCCGGTTTAGGACGACCAGGCCTGTCTCCAGAGCCCAGTCCTCCACCATCCTGCCCCGTGTGTCCGTATGCCGGGAACCCCAAGCCACATTCTTGGCATTGAAGTCCCCCAGTACGAGCACGGGGAGGGAACGGAACCCGACGACGACGACTTTCAACTCCGCAAGGGAGTTGTGGAACTCGGCGAGAGTTCGGTTCGGGGAGAAGTACACCCCTACCACGACAAACTCCCCGAACCGTGCTGCCACGCAACCCCGTCCTCTTTTGACAGCCTCGAGGGACGGGGTACCGGCGGCGGCCGACGAAATAAGGGTCACTGAGCCGCTCAGGTCCTCCACCCAGTCATCCCTGGGCGGGACAAAGTACGGCTCAGCGACCACGGCGATATTGATCGACCACTGCGCCATGCTCTGGAGCAACAGATCCTGAGCGGCGGCGCAGTGGTTGATGTTCGCCTGGAGGAGGCGAAATGGGGCCGTTATTGGCACTCCATTTCATCCCCCTCCCGAGACCCATGTGAGGGCCCTGCCGCAGCAGCAGCTGCGGCGGTGACGACGCCGGTGGTGGAAGCGGCAGCGGCGGTGGCAGTGGCGGCGACTGCGGCGGTGACGACGGTGGCGGCGGTGACGGTGGCGGTGGCGGAGGGCTTTCCCCTGCCCCTGGCTTTGGCGGGGGGTACGCAGGCCCTACCCCCAATCCGGTGGTCGGCCGGCTTGCCCGCGGCCGCACATGCGACGCAGTGCGGCGTGGCCTTACATGCGCCGGCCTTGTGACCGGGCTGACCGCAGCGGTAGCAGGCATCGCTGCGGTCAACCTCGGAGGTGCATTTAGCTCCCACGTGGTCACCCACATGGCAGCGGAAGCACCTCCGAGGTCTGGGTTCCAGCAGTTTGACCTGCGCTGAAACCCAGCCCACCAAGAGCCTTTGGCCCACCCCGGCTATTTTCTTGGCCGCCGCGACGGGGCAGCTCACCGTAACGGCTTGCATACCCCTGGAGTCGGGACCGATGGTGCCTACCTTAACCTGCTCGGCAGAGCACCCCCCGGTTCCAACTACGGCGGCCACCACCTGTGCCTGCGTCACAGAGTCGTCCAGGCCCTGGATGCGCATTTCGGCGCACTTAGTGGGCCTGGACACTCGGGCCTCATCCGCGTTCAAGGACGCCCTGAGCTTTTCAGCCAGGGCGTCAGCGGCCGAGCCACCAGCCGGACCTGGGAACTCCAGCATCCGGGCCCCAGTGGCAGCGATCCTCAGTCGGATGCCACCGGCGGCGCCGAGCTCCCCTAGGTCCACCACCTCCGCCACTTTGGCAAATACGTCCTTATAGGACACGCCCTTCTCTGCCGCTTCCGGCTGTAGCGTGACCACTACAGCTGCGGACTTCGGGGCGTGGAGCCTAGCCGCGACGCTTCGCTTCTTTTGCCGCTGCCGCCTGGCCTTTTTTTTCTTGGCCGCCCTTGCCTTCTTGCCCGCCCTCCTCTTCTCCCCGGCCACTTGCCATTCAGCATCGACCGGGGGATGTATAAGAGGTGCGGGTGCGGTCTGAGGTGGGGGTGGTCGTTTAGCCACCGGGACCACCGGGGCCAGGGCCGGAGCTGGGGCTCGAGCCCGAGCCGGGGCCGGGGCCGGGGCCCGAGCCACCTGCTTAGCCGCCCCGCCCTTTTTTGCCGCCCCGCCCTTGTTCTGCCCCGCCGAGGCAGATGCAGCGGCAGCGGCATATGACGCCCGCTGGCCGGGGGCCGGCTGACTTGCCGCTAACGGGGGGCGCAGGACGATGGCCTCCAGGGCGGAGAATCGTCTCCGCATTTCGGCCATCTCCTGCCGCACGAGGGTTAAGACCCGGTCCTCGGCAGCAGCAGGCACGGGCCCTCCCTGCCCGTGCTGCTCCCCTCTCTGCGGTGCCTCCTGGGGGCCGGCTCCTCGGAGCAAGGCCAGGTCCGCTCTGAGCTCCGCGTTCTCCTTTCGGAGAAGCTCCATTGCGGCCGTCAGTCGTGCGACCTCCGCCCGCATCTCGGAAACTCCATCCGACGGAGTCCCTCTACAGGAGGCCTCCGCTGCCGCCATTATGGAGGCCGTGGCCTCTGCTATGGCCTTGTCCTTCGAGGTCTTAAGCCTCTTCAAGGCCACATTGTTTATCGCAGAGACCACGATCTCTGCGAGCCTGGCCGCGCCCGGCGAATTGGGGCTACTAGTGGCGCCCGGCACACCACTTGCCACCTTTGACGGAGCCGCCCTGAGGCTGGCCCCGCTAGGGTGGGGCACCTCCGCTTCCAGCCTCCCGGCCCGCTGGACCGGCTTGACCGGGCTGGACGGGTTTGACTCGCAGGCCCCATTGGTGTGGAGCCCCCTACCCTTACCCTTCTCTCGGGCTCCACCCCGCCGGCCGGAGTGGATCTTCCTCCGGCTCCGGTCGTCTGAGGATGACCCCGAATTGGGGCGCTTCCGAAAGAACTTTCTCCCGGAAGGCCCCACCACCACCACTTCGCGCTCTACGCTCGTACTTGAGCTAGAGCTCGATGCCGCGTCGGACTCCGACCGCGCATCACCTCCTTCCTCTCCCTTTCTATCTCCCTGACTCTCTTCGTTTTTTGTGTTTATATTTTCCATGTTGTTCCCACGAGTGATTAACATTCTGTACTTGCTCAAAATTTTTGTGGTTCGCACTAATGGCTGATTTAGCTACCCATCAGTCAAGCTATCAACCTCCCTCACGGTGCGCCGCCGCTTGGAGGTTTGGGGTAATTTTTTATAGAGGATTTCTTCCTCGCGGCCCGGGCGGTTAAGCCAAGACCCTCGACCCCCGTCAAATGCCAGAGACATGACCTAGACACTCTTCGGGGCTACGAGACCAACGGTGGCAGAAGGAAGGACTTCCTCCTACCTGCCCGGCGGCAGGGTTAGTGCACGCCGGGCCCGCTCAAGACGCTGCTAAACATGTGCTCCTCCGAGCACACATTAGAGCGTCCCGCTGACAGGATATTGGCATGCGGGCAATGCCTCCCCACTAGGTACTGTGTGTCTAACACACAGCATCCAATGGGGAAACATTACCCGCACCCCAGGGTACACCGTCCCGGAGACTGGCCTTCCCCACGGACGCATCCGTAAGGGAACTCCAGCCTCCAGGCACACGGGGAGGTTTCCTGTCCACGCACCCCAATTTCTCAGCCCTGGAGTCGTGCTCATACCTAAAATACAATAGACTTAAATATATTTAGTAACCTATTCCACTTAACTATTCTTCAAGAGTCATAAAAACCCTGTAAGAAATTTTTCACCTCTCAACGAGGCATCCTCAGGATGACGATTGACCTGTCGCGAGCCCGAACACGACATGTTGCTACGCCGAGCGCTGGACGTAGAGTCAGAGAAAAATGCCGCAAAGTCACGCCTTAATCAATTAACTGTACTCATACCTGGCAAATGGCATTAGACTCGCATCCATTACCTACATGAGACCTATGATATCTGAATATGTAACTGGCGAAATATATATTTTGTAGACGAAATTCGTATTCACATTCTTATTTAATTTTTAGGAATATTTGCAAAAAGACTTCACTCCAAACAGCAGAAACAAACTTATATCCAAGACCCTAAAACAACGCAGTAAACTAGACGAAGATTTAATGAAGAATTTAGTTAATGACGAAGTTACTAATGAAATGTATAGCACCTGGCTTAACTCGCGACGCAGTACCAATCTAGAGAAATTACACTTTATTATTGGACATGGAATTATCAGAAAGGAACTCAGGTATAATAATTAAATGCTGATTTTACGTAAACTATTAACTGCGTTTTTTTTTAAAAGCGAGATCTTCTCTAGCCTGAGCTTAAATCTTCGAATCAGTTTTTGTATTTCGAACCTTTTTCTGACTGACGTAAAGTTCATAACACAAAATTGACTAAACTTAGACTAGGGTTTAAAATCAGTTTTTGTATTTAGAGATTTAACTGCCTCGGAATAAAGTTTGAAATTAAAAAATGGCTTGATCCTATCCTGGTTTTTCTTAAGCTCTAGAGCTTAAGAAAAGCCAGGCCAGGTTATTATGTGGCCGTAAATAATTAAAAATGAGTCTCTCCGTAAACTAAATTGTGTTTTTTCAATTTCAGAGATGAAATATTCTGTCATCTATGTAAGCAACTTACTAACAATCCATCAAAGGCATCACATGCACGCGGTTGGATTCTGCTCTCACTTTGTGTTGGTTGCTTCCCGCCTTCCGAACGATTCGTCAAATATTTACGTGCTTTCATACGTTCCGGCCCGCCAGGCTATGCTCCATACTGTGAAGGTAGACTTGTAAGAACATTCAAGAATGGTCCACGTACTCAACCGCCAAGTTGGCTAGAACTCCAGGCTACCAAAACCAAAAAGCCTGTATTACTGACCGTGACATTAATGGACGAAACAATGAAGACAGTCCAGTCAGATTCAGCATCGAATGCTGAAGAGATTTGCCAGCAAATAGCAGAAAGTATAGGGTTGATAGATTCATTCGGGTTCTCGCTATACGTTACGTTATATGACAAAGTTCTTTCGTTGGGAAGTGAGGGAGAACACATAATGGATGCCATTTCACAATGCGAACAATTTGCTAAAGAACAGGGAACATCCGAAAAGAACGCACCCTGGAGACTATTTTACCGAAAAGAAGTATTTACTCCGTGGCACAACCCTGCAGATGATCCGGTCGCTACCAACCTAATATATCATCAAATAACAAAAGGAGTTAAATTCGGTGAATACAGATGTAACTCAGAAAAAGATTTAGCTATGATCGCGGCTCAACAACATTACATCGAATTCGGAGAACGTATAGATCCAAATGTTCTAAGAAGAGTTATCGTCAACTATATCCCTAACCAATTCCTTCAATCAAATGATGCAGCATTAACGAAATGGGAGCATTTAGTTACAAAAGCATTCGAAAACTCGACAAGTATTCAAAATAAAACAGATCCCTTACGATCTAAAGAAGATATAGTTATATTTGCCAAATTAAAATGGCCGATGCTGTTCTCGAGATTTTTTGAAGCTATTAAAATTAAAGGAGAAACTATCAACAAGGACATAGTCATTGTAGCAGTGAACTGGACTGGCATTTACATTGTCGATCAGCTAGAACATATTCTTCTTG
Organism: Lithophane leautieri; assembly: GCA_949152455.1. NCBI lineage: Eukaryota > Metazoa > Arthropoda > Insecta > Lepidoptera > Noctuidae > Lithophane > Lithophane leautieri. Next base: position 6,289,346 of record OX424462.1, on the reverse strand, counting down.
AAATATCATTCCCAGAAGTAACTTACGTTGCGTTTAATGCGGATAAAGATTACGACAGTGTTGGCAGAATCACAATAAGGACAATACAACAAGAGGAATTTGAATTTCAGAGTGTAGATGCTAGCGAATTGAGTTCACTTATCATATACTTGATCGATGGACTGAAGAGGCGGTCGATCTACGTAGTCGCTCAGTCAGACTTACAAGGTTACAGTGACGCATCATCTTTCCTCCAATTTAAGAAAGGTGATCTGATAGTGTTATTACAAGATGCTACCGGAGAGACTTTAACGAACACCACGTGGGGACACGGAGTCTGCAACGGCGAAGAAGGACTATTCCCAACTGAGCAAGTCTACATTCTACCCACTCTGGAAATGCCAACACCTGCCATACTTGAAGTGTTCAAGAAGGGCAATATTAACACTGAAAAGAAATCATTCTCGAAATATAATACTATTCAAAGAAAGAGAATGTATACACTTGCAAGTTATGCAAAACAGCACTTTAGAGACAATTACGATATCAATGCCACCGTTTCGAGAGGGGCAACACTAACTACAGCCAAGAGAGTAATGGCCGGTGATTTATGGGCACATACTAGAGAACCTTTACGAAAACCTTTACTGAAGAAATTGCTGGGTGACGAGAAGAATTCAAAGATTGCAATTTCAGCCTTCTTCGGGATTCTGAAATACATGGGTGATATGCCAGCTCCCAAAGCCAGAACTGTCACCGAATATACAGACGAGATATTTAAATCTGCTTTATCGGAACCACACTTACGCGATGAGATCTATTGCCAGATAATGAAACAGTTGACTAACAACAGGATTCAGTTAAGTGAAGAAAGAGGGTGGGAGTTAATGTGGCTTGTGACTGGCAACTTTGTCTGTGGTCAGACACTTCTAAAAGAATTAGTTGACTTCCTCAAAACTCGACCGCACCCTATAGCTAAAGAATGTTTGAAGCGTGTGTTCAAAACGCAGAAAAAGGGACCTAGACTGTATCCTCCTTACATTGTGGAGGTAGAAGCTATACAACATAGAAGTATGCAGATCTATCACAAAGTGTACTTCCCTGATGATACTGACGAGGCTTTCGAAGTGGAGTCTTCGACGAAGGCAAGAGACCTGTGCGAACAAATAACGGGAAGATTGAGCCTGAAGAACAGTGATGGATTCAGCTTGTTTGTCAAAATTGCTGATAAAGTGTTCTCAGTACCTGATAACTATTACTTCTTTGACTTTATTCATGAGCTTGTAGAATGGATGAAGCAGACACGCCCTGTCCGTGGTGGTAAGTTTTATTTTCTAGAAAAAGATTTTACTCTAGAGTTCTTTACTAATAATAACTTTTGTTTTAGGAGGTTCACAAATGCAATTGAACTACCAAATATTCTTCATGAAGAAGCTCTGGATTAACACAATTCCTGGAAAGGATAAGAACGCAGATCAAATATTCTACTTTCCTCAAGAACTGCCCAAGTACTTGAGAGGTTACCACAAAACTTCTAAACAAGATCTCGCAGAATTAGCAGCATTGATTTATAGATCGAGATATGGCACTGACAATTCGATGCTTCCACAAATAGCGCAAGTACTTGATGAATATGTGCCTTCCGATATGGTCAGAATTCAGAATAACTCGCAATGGAAGTCAGCAATCAACAAGGCTTATATGGAACAAGGTTCCATGATGGAGAGCGAAGCCAAGGAACTGTTCCTGAAGAAAATCTACCAATTACCGACGTTTGGCACTGCCTTCTTTGAAGTTAAGCAAACATCTGACCCTTCATACCCAGAAATGGTTGTTATAGGGATAAATAGAAACGGCGTTAGTGTAATTCATCCTCAGAGTCGAGTAAGTATCGGCCATTGTAACTTTTTATATGCGTATATCCTCATGGATGACTTGGTCTCTGGGGAGAACGTCACACGATTCCAATCGGATTTTACCGGTTTTTATCTTCACCATCAGCCTTCTCACTCTACTGTCTTGATATAACCACTGTCGTATATAACCACAAAAGTTTTGGGTTTACATTTTTTTTTTTTCAGGATATTTTAGTGACGCATCCTTTCTCACAACTCTCCAACTGGTCTTCAGGAAACACCTTTTTCCACATGACTATGGGCAGTTTCTTACGTGGAACTAAAATTCTATGCGAAACCTCTTTGGGATACAAAATGGATGACCTAATTTCATCATATATAGCAGTTTTGAGACAGTATTTGAACTAAGTAAGCATTAGGGTTGTTTGTAAGTGGTTAACAAAAATATGTATTGTATTCGATGTAATGTCGAGAATTTATAAAATATATTAAATAATTAAGACATTTTAATAATCATTGTGTATATTTATTTATTTTGATTTAACTGTGTACTTAAATATACAGAATTTAAAGTATTTCCCCTGTACTGAATAAAATATTTTTTTCTGTGTCTCGTCCACAGTCAACCGCACATTATGTGATAACAATTTTATATTACAGCGCGTCAGCGCCTTTATTCCGTAGTTATAAGAGTGGTTTTCGTAGTTCGAGTGTAACCGCTTTCGAGTGACACTAGACTTCACCTTGGTGGCGCGACTCTAATTTTATTGCCGTTGGTAACACCTACAATAAGCGAAAAGTCAATGAGTCTGTCAAAAATTCAAAATGTCTATTTTCTGGCAGTGACAGACAGACTTCAAAAGTTGAATTTGTTTCTGTGTAATCTGTGTTGTTTTTTGTATTTTCTAGTCTATTTGAAGACGTATAAAGTTAAATAAAACAAAAAAATAAAGTGAAACTGCTGCAATAATTTAATTGTGAGATTGGAAAAATGAGCTCAAAATCCATAAGTTTTATGTTAGAAAATGGTCTCAATCTGAGGCAAGTATTATTATTATATTAAAACTACCCCAACTTTATTAGATAACAATACTTTTTCGCACTTAATTAATTAATAGTTATGAAAAGACACCTGCATTAAATCACTCCGTTCTCAAAAGTGCTTGGCCTTGGTACCCAATTATTATACTACAAAAAATGTTTTTAAAACTATTATGCTTCTTCTTTCTAATAACAGGGAAGTTGTCACTACTGGTTCTATTCTGCACATCAATCAAGACTATGACGAATCTGATTTAAAATTGGAACAAAATAATACGGATCAAGTACTAAATATTGATGTTCTTGGACAGCCAGTTCCTAACTTTGCTGGATTAGCCGAAAAACTCGAGGCCATTAATGAAACTGGATTTGTAAAAAAGAAAATAATTGAAGAAGGAGGTGGTCAACCGCTTCATGAAGGTTGCACAGTATCTATTGCGTTTTCTGGTTACTGGGAAAATAAAGAAGAACCGTTTGATGTGGTACCATTGAAGAGACCCATGGTATGTTAAAGTTTCAGTTATTCTTCCCAAGATATTGAAGAAATTTGCCTTTGTCAAGCGGCTAAAAACATTATGATGAAACTATGCTGCAAATTCTTTTTTCTACTACATCCATTCTATCCTGTCCTAACTGATATTATAAATGCGAAAGTGAGTTTGTTTGTTAAGGTTTCATGCTAATACGGCTGAACGGATATGTATAAAATTTGGCACATGGGTAAACCTTGATCTGAAGAAGGACATAGGCTAGCAGACGAAGTTGCAGGTAACAGCTCGTCCTTCATAAAAAAAATGTAAGTGTTGAATATTTCAGGAAGTGGATTTAAAAGAAAATGGATTATTACCAGGCCTTCAGATGGCCGTAAAGTCCATGCTAGTGGGCGAAACAGCTGTGTTCCTTCTCTCATACAAAGTTATGTATGGTGAAATGGGGGTTCCACCTAGGATCAAGCCAAAAGCTGACTGTGTTTTTTATATCAAAGTTACAAGAAGCATTTTGACTTCTAAAACAGGGTAAGTGTAACTTAGGCAACCTTGCAGAGATATCCCTTAAAATGAATATAAATGAGAGGCTGTGAGTATGGATTTTGCCCACTGAATCCATTTTAACTGACAACCAAAAAGAAGGAGGTTTTCTATTCGTCTGTATGTTTTTAAATTTGTTTGAGGTAACTTTGTATCAATGTTTTTTACTTGGTAGTGACATAAAATGTTGTATTTTACGCATAAAGTTATATTCGTTATCCTTATTTTATAAATATGAATTTACCACTTTGTTCACAGGAAAATTAACTTCTCAGAACCCAATATGTTCCAAAGGGTGCACCATGAAGTTAAATTATTATACAGCTCAGGCACCACATTATACAAAACCACAAATTACATGGCAGCGATTCAGTGCTTCAAGAAAGCAGTCAACATGCTCCACCGGTGCCGGCTTGCCGATGAGGAAGAAGAAAAAGTACAAGAAAAGTTTCTTAAAAAATTATACATCAACCTCGTTGTATGTTATAACAAGGTGAACAAACCACTTATGGCATGCACTGCTTGTAATGAACTGAACAGACTAAGAAATCTTTGGAATAACCCAAAAGTGCTCTTTCATAATGCGAGAGCACTAAAAATGATTGGACAATACGGTGAGGCCCAAAAGAGACTCCAAAGGGCAATGAAACTTAAACCTGGCGACGAAGAAATGGAATCCGAGCATGAGCTGTTGATGAAAACCAGCAAAGCCAGTCAAGAAGCAAAAGAAAATGCTGAAACTGTTAGACAGGCTGCGATAGGAATAGTTAGTGATGAATTCAAACATGAAGTTGATGATTTAGTAAGAAATTTCAAAATGAATGATGATGAAGATCAGTTAATTATACCTTCATATTTTAATTCAGATGAAATTGCATATTTCAAAGAAGTATGTATCAGAGAAAATTTATTTTTCACCAAACTTGATAGAAGTGTTGTAGCCGATGAGGAGCAAAGTCAGACAGGTAAACAACAAACTAAAGAGCCACTGGATTATGCATTAGAAAAAACAAAAATGGGCGAAATGTTTAAATAGAAAATAGTATTCAGTGTGCTGTAAGTTCCCCATGAAGTATTTCTTAAAATGATGTCAAAATACAAAATCTGTATGACAGTGTCATTTCTTTCATACCTCCTTTTTATTGCGGTCTTACTTACTATTAGGGTCAGCTCAGACCGCGCCTTTTTTAACAATTATCGAACTTATTTTCATCACTAAAAGGTATAATTTCAGTGCGAGGGTTGACACGTGTCAAAGTACGCTGAAATGCGCAGCGCGTGTACCTTATTGTGTAGTAAAAAAATTCGATATTGTATCGGATCATAGAAAAGTGCACGTCGCTTCGCGTCTCGGTGTGAACTGACCCCTTACGAGGTCAAAATTTGCAACTTTTGCATGAAAACGGCATTATTACCTATTACTTAATTTCTTGGTCAAGTGCGAGTTGTCCATAAATAATAGTAAAATTGACAAAAAAATATGGTTAGTTCGATTTTTGGTGAAAGAGTCCTTTTCATGTAGGAATGATTTCATTGTATCGGAAGAAAAAAATAGGGACGCGATATGGGTCTCTAAAAAAAAATATTTTTCAAACCATTTGTAAGTTTTGTATTAAAAGAAAACAGAATGCATTTAATGGTATTACATCAGTAAAAAAACAAAGAAAAAAGCGTACCCGTATTATCTTTTAGAAAATTAAATAAAGAAATAATTCATAATAACAAATTGTAAATTCAAAAGAAAATTACGAGTTTGTTTCATAATGGCTGATTTTATTGTACATAAGATAAAAAAAATCGACCACAAAATAACCCACTTGTTCGATAATTTAAGTTTGATTGTGGAATAAAACAAAATCATCAACAAAATTATAGTTTTAATGCGTAATTACAATTTTTCATAAAACTAATATGGACTACTATCTATTGGCGCAACCATACCTTTGTCTCAACAAATGCAACATACTTATACAATATTAAATGTTATGTAAATACATTTTACAGAACCAACCCCGATTTTAAGAGAACACGTCAAGCGTTATTTAGGCGAGATTAGTTTTGTGTGGGAAGATTTAGGAGAACATTTTGTCCGGCTGGTAGGTAGGTAACGTTGCGGGATTTAGATAGTTGGTAGGCGATGTCTTCAGCTGCTTCAATACGACGTAGTTCAACGAGACCTTCTCCAGCTTGTCCGAAGGATTTGGCGAGCAGTACGGCGGCTTGGGCGTCTCCCTCCGCGGCGATGACAGCCGCCTTCTTTTGTTGTTCAGCCTTTTCTACGAGGAACCTCGCCTTCTCCGCGTCTTGTTGCGCGACCTGCTTCAATTCGACGGCCTGTGTGAATTCCTTGCCGAAGGTCAAATGTGTGATTGAAATGTCGTCCAGGATGAGCCCGAACTGTTGCGCTCTCTCAGTCAAGTTCTCGCTGACTTTCTGTGATACAATCTATAAAAGAAGATAAGTATTTTTTGTATTAATGTATTATATAACATGGAAAGAAATAAAATACTAGGTTTTTCAGTACACAGAAAAGGTGTGTTTTCACGTTATGCTAGCCACACATGTAACGATTTATTTGTGCAAATTTAGACTTGCGTAAGTCTACCGTGACGTGTGATGTATGAAATTTGCGCAAATTTCTTCCAACACACGTAACAATAATTTGCGCAAGTAAATCGTTACGAGTGTGGCTAGCATTAGATTGATCAAGCGATATTCTCTCTACACGTGATAACTATTTACGTCTTTACGCAGTATGAATAGAAACAATAGACTACTCAGCACCATGTCTGACACAAACGGTCTTATCAGTAGCCAATAAAACTCACACGGTGATAGCACAATAAACATTTGTACAAATGCTCCTCAAAGAAACATTTCTACAGGCGAATGTGAGGTTCATAATGAGTTGCTAAAACTACAAACTAAATTAGTGGCCCAGTTTTTTTCAAATTTAATGGCGGCTTGGAAGTGCGCTGCTCGCTGCGTAGTACCTCACCCCCGCTGACCTCTGAATTCGTTACTGAGCAGCGACTCGCCTCATATTCCGAGCCGCCATTAAGTTTGAATCGGGATGTACTAAACTAAAGGAAAGTGGAGGAGCCGCTCAGGTCCTATAACTGGTCAAATTCCAGCCTATTTGCAATAGAATTTCAGTATTTCTGCAGCCCAACTAAATAAAAGAAGTTTCTTCCTTCTTTAATTATAAAATGGGGTTTATTTCATAGCATAATTGACCCTAATTACGTACGCCAAATACGCGCTTTCACGTTGAGTTGCGGACACTACCCCGTATTACCTGCCTACCCTACCTACATGAGCCTTATCAACTAGTGGCCAAATGTGGGTGTATGAAATACTTCTCTAGCCTGCTTCTTCAGGAAATACATGGTTATTTATTTATACCTTGACATAGATCTCTCCAAGGAATCGCCATAAAAACCATTTACACAACCTAGGCAAGGAAGAATACCTACCCTTTTGCTATGCCCTACAGGGTCCAATGATCTAAATCCTTACATATTATAAAACACCGCCGCGTCTGTCTATCGTCCTGTACGCGATAAACTAAAAAACGACTGCACCGATTTTCATGCTGTTTTCACCAATGGATAGTGGTTCTCGAGTAAGGTTTTAGTATATAATAACCGACATCCACGCGGGCGAAGTCGCGGGTATCAGCTAGTTATATGATAAAATGATCATCATTGGACTAGGTGTCCACTACTGACAGATCTTTCCAATCGCAAGCCTTTTAACCTTGGCTAACCCCTTCCTGTGACCCAGCAAGCTGTTTTACGAATAAAAAGATTACATGATCATGGTGATCCCAAAACTACATTGTAGTTTTTTTAAACACTTTAAACACCTAACTACACATTATGGAAAAGTAATAAAGATTTATTGAGTATTGAGAATAAGAATAAATAAATCATTTACACACCTCTCTCTGTGTAATAAGTTCTCCAGCATCAAACTGTGCAACAACTGCCTTCAGGACCTCGGCAGTGATCGATGGCAGTACTCTCTCATCGTAGTCAATACCAAGGATGGTGTAGATTTTTGGAAGTTGGTCTGGAATTGGTCTGAACAGGATACGCAGTGTGATGTTTACATTTTGAAGATCTGCAAAAGTTACAAGAAAATATTTTATAACAAACTAGCTGTGCCCCGCGGTTTCACCCGCGTAGGTCTCCATCCCGTGGGAATATAGGGATAAAAAGTATCCTATGTCCTATTCAAGGTCATGGTCTACCCGTGTGCCCATCCTATCCTCTCTAGAGTAGAGAACGTCGGGGCGGCACGGCGCGACGCCGGCGTCGAAAGGTTCGCGTATTGCATTTCGTGATAACTTCGAAATTAAATGTCCGATTCGAATGGATTAAAAATTATTTTACTGCTACATAAATACCCTTTATGTTAAAACTATTTATTTGAATAAGAATTAATATTATGTTGATAAAACTCCTTCGCAAATAATGCATTCATTTCGAACAAATTTGATTACCATAAAAAAGGTTATAGTGAGTCAATCTTAAAAGATAGACATATATACTGTCGCGGTCTTTTTTTAGAACTTTTAAAGACGAACAATTCCATCATACATGATATTTAAGTATCTTAAACCGTTTATGCAGGGCACGCAACCGAAGCTCTCAAAAAGGAATATTTTTTCTCGTTTTTGCAACATTTTTCATTTATGCTCCGCTCCTAGTGGTCGTAGCGTGATGTTATATAGCCTATAACCTTCCTCGATAAATGGACTATCCAACACAAAAATAATTTTTCAATTCCAACCAGTAGTTCCTGAGATTAGCGCGTTCAAACAAACAAACAAACTCTTCAGCTTTATAATATTAAGTATAGATTACTTAATTTTCAATTTTCATTAGTTTATATGATGGAAATGGAAAGTTGAGATAGGACTATCTCTATCTCTCTTTATTATTCATTCCATATTGTCTTGGAATAAATAATCATAAAATTTTGTGATTATTCATTCCAAGGCAATCTGTTTGAACTATGAACAAATATTGCATCATTTTGAAAAATTAAACAGAAGCATAATTTTCAAATTACCTTTGCTGCCGGTAACAGTAGGAACGTTTCTAGGGCGTGATCTGATGTCAAAGATGATGGGCCTCTGTACCCATGGGACGAAGAAGTGGGTGCCTTCACCAACCACCAAGTTTTTGACACCGGCGAATCTGTCGAAGATCACAGCCCTGTGGCCACCATCAACTGGAAATTGAGAAAACAATAAATGTTAAACACCGGCAAGTATTTTGATAAAGGAAAGCATTATGTGCCAACTGTATCCCACAAGAGAATAATTAATAGAAAAGTGCAAAACCCACATAAATATGAAACATGTTTTTAGAAAGAAACAGACTTTTATGTATAACAGAATACTGTTCTTGAAAACTTTCAAGTTTTTTCACTTGAAAGAATTTATACTGAGTGCGCAAACGCGGTTGGCACAGTTGAGAGCACAATCATTATTGTAAGATGTGAAACATTTTTGATGTGTCACATCTTTCTTCTCGCTTTCCTGCAATCAGTGGGAGTGATTTCGTAATACGGGACGGAAGTGTGTAACAGGAAGCCGGGGACGCGCGCGTGCTATTGCTGGTACTAGAGTTTGCTTGTACTAACTCGGTTGGATGGTACCAACCCATTTTCTAAGAGGTTGTAATGCTGCGTTGTAAATGAGGATGATGGTGACGGTGATGAACATTGTTTATATCGTAAATACGTCAACCAAGATGTCAGATGTTACACATCATATATCATATCGAAGCGAGAACCTCAGTAGGCAGTAACACCTACTGTAAGGCTTGCTCGTTTTTTTACTTAGGTAATAAGGCGCGACTTCCGAGCTCATAAAGTTTTGCACGTACCTACTGATGTATATGAGTGACAGGGCAGGGTTCCAAAAAGCTACACTTTTTTCGAGTAATATCGGTGTAAGTTTAAAAATCACAACACAAAACTCTATGTTGCTGATAAGAATCTTGATCAAATACGGCAAGATGTTGATTGATCATCAAAAACTCAGCGGGCTCAGCCTGTCATGCTCCACTGTTGGACATGTGCAGGGTAGTAAGATGTACACAATAATAATGTGATGTAAACAAATATCACAAGCAGATTTGCTATGAAAACAATTACCATTATAGAGAGCGGAGTTGACGACTCCACCAACGAGCGCCACACCTAGGCCGACCTGACCAATCCGGTTGAAGAGCTGAGCAGCCATTTCTATAACAGACAGCAAAAAATCTCTTACATTACCAGGATCGTAACATAAAATTGAGTGTTTTCTGGTTGCGGCTGTAATGGGGACTATTGCAGCATCGAAAATGTCATTAGCATCATCCGACTCCGAATGAAAAATATCTTACAAAAATAAATAAAGATTTAAAAAACCATAAAAGGCATTGACAATATTACACAGTTATTTACTGTAACATTATAGAAATTCATTCACTAACCCGAAAATTATCTAATTCCACGATATGATAACTAACCTCAAAATACATTTCGGGTAAGAAATATCGGTTTTTATGATAATATTGGTAAATATGACTTATTAATGTCTTACCTTACTATTTATAATGTCTGTAATACAATACTGATTGTATATTTTGTAATATTTAGTTATTTTCCGTCTCAAATTCAATAGAAAATCTGCAAGACCGAGTACAGATAAAAACAAATTTAAAAAAATGCGCTACGTTTAGTTCGCGATGGCCTTAATAAAACGTGAACTATTTATTACGGCAGTTATCTATTGCAACGAAAAAGATCTTATCATAAGTTTAATAAGCTTTATAAATATTTTATTTTAATTAGATATTCAAAATTAGTTTTAATAAATTTGTTTCCAGCTTCGTATTCTTTTTTGATTATTTATTATGATGATAAATAACTAAACGTAGTTTTTACTTCTCCTGATAAAAAGTTAATGGCAATCCAATAGTTAATTTATTTTTTAATTATGTTATGGTGTTTTTACTAATAACCAGTCTGTCTCCTGACTTCAGAAGATTATTTTGAGCCCAATGCCTAAATAATGATTCAATTTGAGCCTAACGAATTAAAAGGGTAAAGTCACACTTCAGCCCCTCCGTGACCATTATAGAGTTTCAATGGTTTCAATTCAACCAGGTAAATTCGTAAGATTTGAAGCATGCGCAAATGCTAGGGCGACTATTCTTGTTTGGTTAATTATGCCCACCTGAATATTACGTACAGTTCGATTCAAATGGCGGCTCGGAACATGATGCGAGTCGCTGCGCAGTAATAATTTCATGTGTCAGAGGGGGTGAGGGGGGGGTACTGCGCAGCGAGTAGCTAACTTCCGAGCTGCCATTAAGTTTGAATCGAAGTTTACCTACTTACTTACATAGCTAAGTACTTGATAATTATTTAAACGCCTCCTAAGTACCTACGAGGTTCAAACCTGAAAAGTACTCGTACTAATGTAAGAAATTGCCAAGTTAGTCTTGCCGCCACCGACATATACCTACGGGGAAAGAAAAATACCGTGAGAAAATTAGAAACGTGGACATAGACGGTCAGAAATCGCCCACACGCCAAGAGTGGTGATCAATTCTCGTCCTTTCTGGAAAAGATACCTATGCCCAACGGTGGGACACATACAGGCTGATGTTATTATTGGGAGAGTTGTAAGTTAACTTACTATTTATTTTGTTAAAATAAATCACTTCCAAAATCAGAATGGTGCAGTTAATTTCAAAAGCAAACTATTGGTCTGCTCGATACACGATACTGCATTAGTTAAATTGGCAAACAAACCGCTAATACGGTTAACTGGAACCAGATGGTAATTGAACGAAAAATAAACAATGAGGGGGATAATCGTTCGAGTATGTTGGGGGTCGTGCCGTGGGTGGCTCAATTATGCAATAACTAGCAATGAGCAAATGATTCGACAAGTGTACTAAGTACTTCATGCAATATTTATGACTAAGGCCGCCAAGGCCGGCTTGCACGAAAATCTCAAAATGCGTTTAGCGTTAAGCATATTTGAAACATCGGCATCCTTCTGTTTCTGTCAATATTTTGAAGATGGCAGAGACAGAATGATGTTTTGAATGCTTAAGGCGTGTACGCACGAACGAACAAGAACATGGTAAATACTAATATGAAACAGCACTGTGTTCGTCAAAAAATTTCATAGCTATCCTATTCCGAATCCATGGCTACTAAAGGGAGCGTGGCGGTTGAGCACAGACACACGTCGAACTGTGTTGGTATGGTGTCCGTGTTTGTTTTGCTAATTTACGTTAACACGTACCTACGAACCAAATGTGTCATGTTCGATGTTCGCGTTCACCATGTTTTGTTCGTTCGTGCGTACACGCCTTATGTTTAGCGCTAAACGCGTTTAGTAATTTGTGGTGCAAGCGGGGTCCAAATCCGAGTTAAAGGAACGTTGTTGACTTGTTCCTTGGCCTTATAATAACACTCCGATTAATCATTTAATTGAAACAACATTGTTGATATGTTTACCTACTTAAAGAGTCAATGAACTTGTTGACATTGTGACTTCTGAGCAAAGATGTTAGTGTTGACTTATTGGATAGATAATGCACACATAATCGTTAATAACTGCATAATTATAGTTTTATTTGCACAGCAGAACGTGTGGCATGACCGTTTTGTATTGTTGCGTCATTTTAAATTAAATTTGGGTTTATTTAAGTTTTATAATGCGTATGAGAGTGCCAGAAGTGAAGCGATGCTGTTGCTGTTTTCCTTTGCGCCATGGGATTATTGTGTTCGGATTGATTAACATAGTAAGTAACTTGTCGGAGTTAGCTTTGGTTCATTTGTAGCAGAAGGCAGGAGTGAAATACTGAAAAATACTTGTCAAGATAATAAAGAAATAAGATTTTGATTATCGTCGCGGGAGTTTTTCTACAGTTTTCTTAGTATTTTGACATAAAACACTGAATAACTTTGTCCTATAATGAACGGTCTAACATTGGCGTATCATCAGAAGAGATTTTCTATGAGCACCTATTATCTTACAAACAGTAAAATTTACTTTTGTCTCGCAGCAACAATTGATTGGAAGGTGTGCCAAATAAGCAAAGCCAGGTGCTCTATCTAACGTGGACCACTACACTATAACATACCTATTAGCATTCTTTAGCTGACTACAAACTTTCCGGACAAACAGCTGCATACCGTTGCAGTTTGGCCAATATCCATCCGCCTTAAGCCCCCAGTATATTAGCCAGACGCGCTCGGCCAACGTGTACTGGGGGCTTTAAGAAGTCACGAGTCGTCGCGTGGTCTACGGAGGGACTCTCACGCTGGTTACTTTGTTAGACGCCATCAGTCGCCATAATAGCAGCTGTCTCCTAATCAGGCCTTCCATAATGTTACACTAGGAATTTTCGATCCACAGATATTCTCCATGGTTGCTGTAACATGTCTAGTGATAACAACAGAGTTGAAGAAATCTAAGCTGATCGATGGCTCATCACTGGAGGTGGTGACGTCGACCATACTGTTCAGTATCTTTGGTATGAGCGTCATACTGAACATTATGCTGCTCTTTGCTAGCTGTCAGGTAAGCCAAGACCTGTATTCTCTATGCATAGGTACCAACTAGGGATGTTGCGGAAGCAGATTTTTTAGATCCGCGATTAGACGTTGATGTAAAAATCCTAATTTTATAAGACGCGCATCGATCGGTTAAACAGCCTACCCCAACATTATAATTCATAAGTACTTACCTAGGTACCTACTTACTTATGTATTTGGGTTGTTTGAACTGTCAACGTGTATGAATCATGATTGTGTGTTGTGTCTTGTGTAGCAGAGCTCGAACTTATTATCTGATGTTTACATTTTCGAATGAAGTGAACTAAAACCAAAATAATATAGGTACCGATTCTACCACCTACCACCTACTTAGATAACCTCAAATAATTTAGTAGAAATATTAATCGTTTCGTTATACTCGTTGGGCTGAATAGGTAAATAAATGTGCTTATGCTTCTAGATAATGATGTGGTATCAATGGGAAAGTAGATTTATCTTGTCTCAGCCTATATCAGTTCACAATTTTAATTACTCTACACTCTACATTATGTGAAGTGATTCCTCCCATGTAGCAGAAATTCAAAAATTCTGACATTTTTGGAAAGAAATCTTGAATTTCGTGGACGTCACCAAATTAAAGAAGAAATGAAGTTGAAGTGAATTGTTGTTGTTGTTGAATTGAGTTGTTGTTTGAATTGAAGTTTGACAAGTTCTCAACTACAAATTCTTAGAATCAGAAACCAGAGGGATCAGAAACCAATTTCCGTAATTTTTAGGAACGTTCACAATCCATTTGCAATCTGTCAAAAATACAATTAATAAACCAACATTTTTGACAAGTTTGTAAGTACGAGAATTGACCTTCTGGTGTAACTACTGTGCAAATGACCTTATCATGTCATCCTAATGGTCAATGTATGGTCAATGTATGTATGGTAATGGTGGTGGTCCTAATGGCCTTGTCATGGTCATCATAATGACCTTCGGTTTGGTTGTGGTACACACTATGCACAGTTATGACTTTGTCAATGTTTTCAGAAAGACGTACTGATGCTGCGACTGTACCTGTACTACGGAGTGGTGACCACACTGGCGGCACTGGTTCCTACGTTCATACTGCTGTCTAGGATGATGACCTTCGACGTCTGTGTCGCATTATTTGCAATATGTAAGTATCTGAAAACCTTAACCCGACTGCGCGACAGCAAAGGTTATGTTTTACCTGCGTATGATCTATGTAAAAATGTAATAAAATTGTTTATTCTGTAAATAGGATACCGGAAACACATTTACACGTCATATTAAAATAAGCTAGATGAGGTCGGCGTTTCCTATCTGACTACTCTGAGAAGAAAGGCCGAAAGAATCTACAGGTCGCAGTCTCTTTTAAAGTCCAGACATAATCTTGGTCAGGCCATAGGATGAGGACCATGTAGATTAATGGTCTTTTGAGGAAAGAACCACACAGATTTGAGTGGACCTATCCAGTCAGTGCAAGCATTTGTCAGTAACAGTAGGATCTTCGTATGTGGGATTCTCTATACCCTCGAAGCCGAATCCATCCAGCAGTTAAGGGGCGAATTAGACGAGTCGATAGACACCTTGTGTATTAAAATAATGATGATAGGTAATATAATAAAATTGTGATGATGATATTTAGGTATTGGTGATGTTTTTTTTAAATGATATTTTAAAGTAACATGTTCTAGGAATTTTCGTTTTATATTGCCAATTGGCATCTTTATGCGGGAAAATAGGAACACTGGCAATGTAGTTGTGTAAGGCTGTTCCCATTATTGTGATGACCCTTTGATCCTTGGAAAGCATTTACAGATAAACTTTTTTTTTAAACTCTAGCAATTGCCAAAAGCAAGCATTAGCACGGATGAATACCTACAGATGGTTCACTTCGTAAAATCATTTAAATAAAAAGCGACTCTTGCCACCACACAATAAAGTGTAATTCAGGTCGCACAGCGCTAATTACCTATACCTCTTTCTATCGCGTACCTAACTCTTATATCTTCTGACTACGTTACACCCACTGAATTCGACAAGTCAAGTCCGCCGCGTACCTACTTGTAGCTTCGTAGCTAAAATGCAGAGTAAACCATCTGTACTCATCTGTGGCATTAGCAAGCAAAATAAACGTTTTTTATTAAACGGTGGTATTTCACAATTAATGCTTTGTTACGTGTCATTTCGAGTCCGATTCAACCTAAGTACACTACTGTGGTTGTAAATGCAAATTCTTACTATACTATTGCGTTTATTACCCCTCGGTTATTGGCAGTCACGATTGAGCGGTACTTACGGACTGACGTTCCTGCTTACCCCCTCGAATAAAAGAAAGTGAGATACGTGACTTTACATACGGCGTTTATAAAACGTTTAAGTTTTAACGTTATCTTATAAAATATTTGGAATAGTTTTCATATTCACAAGCAATGCTCGTGGCTAAATAATAACAGTCGCACGGCTCGATCCATCAGGTTAAGCTACGCTTGCCGGGTTGATCCGTGGATGGGTGACCATCTTTACAAACCGAGACTCCTCCGTGCTTCGGAAAGCACGTTAAGCCGTTGGTCTCGGCTGTCATTCGTGGATCTTTGACAGTCGTTACCTACGGGTCGTCAAAAGCCCGAAAGTCTCACAACCAGTCTTTCCAAGGGGTATCGGCAGTCGCTCCGTGTAAAATACTGGTATACAGCTGCATCCGGTTAGACTAGAAGCCGACCAGTCTAGGTGCATCGTATTCACATGTAATTATATAATTGATGTATACAAAATATTGTAAATTATTTTTTTAAAGAGTAATGGTGGAGTTTCTTGCCCATTCTACTCCATACGAAAACTACCTTTCGGAAGGGGCAACTAGAGTCAGTTCTATTATTTTGTTTTTGACGTTCGAAAGTGCCTTTAATGTGCCTATTTGAAATAAATTATTTGACTTTGACTTTGACCCCAATATAGTTGGGAAAAGGCTAGGCAGATTGATTCACATGCAATGAAAATCTAAGAGCGCCGCTCTTCGTGAGATTTTTAAGACAATATCCCCAGGTTACTGCAAGCCTGAAGTTAAACTCAAAACTCAAACTCAAAGCATTTATTTCAATTAAACCATTCACAGGCACTTTTGAATTGTCAAGGAGTCGGTCAGTCAGAAATATGAAGCTAGTTGCCCATTCCAAAGCGTAGTAGGTACCTATGGAGAAGAACAGGCAAGAAACTCCATGGACACTCTTTTAAATCAAAATATTGTTACAATATGTGGGTTACATCATTTATGTTGAAATTATACATGTGAGAACAATGTAGAAAGCACGTTAAAAGCGTCCGCAATTATTACATAAAACAATTCAAAAATTAAAATAAGCCATGGCAGCTAAGAGATGACCAGTCACAACTGACGGCGCCCGTTCACGAACATGACGCATGGATCAGCACCATTCAGCTCAACCATTTTGAAGGGAGCTAAATGATCCGACACACGCGCCACCACCAGCGAGACATTTCAGTGAGCATGACATTCCCTTCGTTAATCTTAATAATTAAAGCCTTCAGTGTTGCAAGAGTACTGTTTAAAAAAAAAGCGGTGAATTCGAACTGGGGATGAGTATAAACGAAGCCGTGTGATTTTGGTCACCCATCACAAGAGTTAACGTGAGAATTCCGCGTGTACCTTAATCAATCTGCCTTGCCTTTTCTCAACTTTATTTATTGGGGTCGGCTTCCAGTCTAATAACTTCTAACTACCTACTCATCATAATTTGACAACACGAGGTATCGTTTGAAGCGTCTTGATCGTCTACTGGATAAACTATGGCTTTGGCTTTTTGACGTCACATTAATTTGAATAAGCGCCCTCTAGAGGACAAAAAGTCATGGACAAAAAAAAAATTATGATGCCATGTTGGGTATCAAATGAAAGGGTTTAATTAGCACATTCAAAATTTTGATATATCTGAATTTGAAATATGAAACCCAGAATAATTTAAATCAAAATAAAAGTTATACAAACTGAAACGACAAAAAAGTCAACTAAAAAGACTTATTATTTGTATACTAAAAAGGTATAAACAAGACATCACAGACAGACACGTAATCTGTTCGGTTTATGCCCTACCATGTACGTTGTTTTTAATTTTAAAAATGATCAAAGTAACGATCCACGGTAGTACGTACTTTGCAAGCCATTCGAGGTTATTGATTTTCTGAACAACAGATGAATCTACTGTTACAAAAAGTAAAATGGACATTATTTCTCTAACACACAGGTATGCAGTGGTATGTCAACATCCTTGTAAGAAGTGAGATCGTGAAGCTGGAACAAGCGAGCTTTAGGGCAGAGGACAGGAGCCAGGCGCACGAAGTAGCTATCGACGTGCCCGATAGAGACACTTTACTTTAAAAATATAACTAAACTGAAATCAATTAGTGTACTAAGTATGTAGTTCTAGAAATACAGTCTTGTTTTCGAAAAATCTAGTTATTTATTACTTTGCATTACCCAAAGGTTGAGAGGTGTTAGAAAATGCCTCTATCACACAAATTTCATTTTCTACCACCTGTCAAGCTTTGGGTAATGCAGAGACAAACAGTGGAATATATATTTATTTAAATAAAAACATAGTAAAAATATCTTGTAAAACATTTTTTTTACAATCGGTTCACAACTATGTACACAACTACACAGAAGTTTAACAACTCCAGTTTGGGGTCACTCATGTTTCTGTTATTATAGGACCCCAGGTTACCGTCGTGACTTGGTAGTATAAAAAAACAAACTGCATCGCGAATTTCCGATTCAGTTCTGTTCAGTAGCAGTTCGGGGTCATTCATGTTTCTATTACCTTTTTTAAGACCCGTTAACGTCGCCGTCGTGAGTTTGTAGTCTAAACAATACCTAACCAAGAAAACAAATGCCTCGTGAATTTCCGATTCGTTCCTGTTCAAGTAGCAGGAACTCAAAAACGAAAGACCCATTAACATCTTGGGCAACACAAGATATGCTCAAAGTAGCCGCTCTTTGTTCAGAGATCACGTTCACAGTAATGATGCCGTCAAATTATTTAAAGAAATGTGCTAAAATATTTCCAAATTTTCATGTGGTGCACAGGTGGGTGCCCGCGGGACACCAAGTCGTGACTCACTCCAGCGGCACCATTGTCAGGACCCACTGCACTGAGGATAAGGTTGGCTTTGAAAGCAACGGCTCATATTGTATTGTGACTACTCCAAATTGCCAATTACACCAATCATGGAAAACATAAAGACACCACAACACGAATGTTTCTTAAATATGAAGTATTTAGGTGCTTATAAATTTTTATGAACTATCCACTAAAATATTTCTTTCCTATAGGATCCTTCTACTAAGTTCGTCTTAAAATATTACCTAACGGTAGATGTTTGAGTGCAAATCCATCTCAGGTCTCGTGGGTTAGCTTATAGGCAGGATTAGGAGTCAAATCCGGATAATCTATTCATTCGTCTGTTTCTACAAAGCAGATGAGTAGTCTTTTGTTTCGAAATGTCTATGTTATAGATAGTACTAGCTGATGCCCGCGGCTTCGCCCGCGTCGATGTCGGTTATTATATATTAAAACCTTCTTCGAGAACCACTCTATCCATTGGTGATAACAGCATGAAAATCGGTGCAGTAGTTTTTGAGTTTATCGCGAACAGACAGACAGACAGACGCGGTGGAGGACTTTGTTTTATAATAAGTAGGTAGAGGTGGTCCTATAGAAGCCATATTAAATTAATACTTCGATCATACGTGTTCCACGAACGTGGTTATTACAGTAATTTGTTATGTTTTACGTTAATATTCCATGGGATGTATATTTAAATGCCATCTGGTATTCGAATGAGAAAATTCTGGAAGCCGCAAACTTTGTGGGCGGGAATTCCGACTGGCGATGGCGGTTACCAGACCCAAGATTAGGGACAAAGCTATTTTTGATAAAGTTAAAACATGTTATATGTATCAATAGGTTCATTATTTTTAGAGAAAATTATAAATACTAGGTAGTATTTAGGTTGTAAGTAGGTAATTAGCAATTCAGTATAAGATTTATAGCACATTTGACTGACTATACCTTATGTAATGATTGAATAAGGATTTATTTATATTTATTTCGGAAAGCTGGGCGAAAATGGAGGGCGTATGCGGAACAAATAAAAAATATTCATAGGCAAAAGTGCCTTGTAACTGTTGTTGTAATGTTTTTTTGTAACTATTTTAAGCATTTTTTTTAGTACTGGTGCCTAAGACTAATATATTTAGAGATTACTACGACGACACATCTATTGATCGAGATATTTATTGTTGGAAACAGGAATATGGTTAGTATTTAGTACCACTGTTTTCTTCTACTGCCATTTCGCAAAAGCAGTAAAACACAGGTAGTCGTTTCTCTCATTTTAGTCATTCATTCAGTCAGCCCAAAATTAAAAATAGTTGACAATACAGCCAGTGTTGCTAATTACAAACAGCAGCTCTTACATTCTCAATATTAATTAAACAAATTGCTTAATAGCTACAATTAGCAATCATTTTAATATTCAGCTGAATGAAAAACGGCGGAGACGGCCATTTTTTAAAAGTAGAGGCTTTAACTATGGCACTAAGGAGTCTTGTAAAGGAAAATGCACTTATTAGCTGAGGAGGGCGCATGGAGGGTTCTGCCTAATGGTTGCTATTCACGGCTTGAATGGAGACGCGAAATTGCCAACAATTATATTCTCCCGCAATGATAACCGGTGGATGTTCTGCTTCGGCAAACTCAGGTTGGCCGTGTGCACGTTTTAGCGAGATCCGACAACTTGAGTGGCGATTGTTCGCATCGCAGTTTGCTTTCACGATGTTTTGCAAACACGTCACATTTTATCTAAAGTCATTTATAATAGTACAAATCAATAACTAAATTTTCCTTTGAAATTCCACCGGGAAAACCATTTTAGAGTGACAGAACAACTCCAAAATCTATGCAGAATGTGTGGTATTGTGCGAAGCGTGCGCCGGGGCGAGGTGACGTCACAACATGGCCGGCAGGTAGGCAGGGGAGCGGAGATAGGATCCGGTCATCCTGCCCATTTCCGGTCTTCACGCGGCCGTGACGCTTCCGGGCACGCGTCGCCGACGCCGCCGTTTACGAGGCTACTGATGCACTAGAAGAGATATTTTGAAGCTGTTTAATTGAATTAGAATAAATTTAGTACCTACCTAATTGAGCAGTAGAACGTTTAGACAAGATCGAGCGAGAGAGATAGAAGTAAGAGTTAGAAGGGAGAAGGAATGTTCCTTGATATTCCAGGACGCGATAACAGTGGAGTTAGAAATAGCTGTCCTTAAGCCCTTTCGCAGAACTACAGAGCACAGCTGCCTTACTATGTGGTTTGGAAAATGTATTCTCTGGAAAAATCTAAATTTTCTGTGAAGATATAAAACGACGAACGAATGTAATTAGATAAGTAGTAGGTATTTGTATGAAAATGTAAACATTACATTTTTTTTGTTTTGATTAGTTGCTTTTCTATTTTATTTAACCTACTAATCCGTTTTTTCTATAACTAAGGTACCCCCGAGGTATTAGCTAAAGATCGTTTCCACCAATTTCCCACCCACGGCTCTGCAAACATTTACAAATCATTGCTGTGCTGTTTGAGATTTCAAATAGAACGCAATTTTATTGATGGATTTTCCTCGAGCTTCCTTGCTTGCTATGTTCGTATAGTCGGCCTAGAGCCAGTATTAAGTACCATTTAAATAAAACTACGCACAGAAAAAACCTCCTTGTCTCTTCCAAAAAAAGTTAGTTTTGTCACCAACTTCTGTGTCGTGTTGTCACACGACGCGACGTCTGCAAGATGAGTTTTGTAAAATGAATTCGTTTGTAGCTACCATTGGACGCGGTCCTGGTCGCTCCTTAGCTGTGTTGCTATCTTCAAACTTCTAGATTTTAAGGGACTGTTCCAGGGAAGTTTCAACTTTTTGAAAGCACTTATTAATTGTGGAATAAGAATTGGTGTAGACGACAGGTTGTGAATGTGTTGTCGTTAAAGGCGTTCTTAAGCTATAGTTTTTTACGAAAAATACACCTTCCTTGGTTTACTTAGTTGACCGATGGGTACCTATATCAGCACTAGGTGGACACTATAGTGGTAGTATCTGGATTTTAAAATTCTCCATCATTGGAAAACGATTTTTTAAAATAATTGAATTGGAACTTCGGATACATGATTAGATTAACACCCATATTCTAAGTCATTTTATACACTCCACCGCACGTCGACTCCGCCTCTATGAGTGAAATTCACAGCTAAAACTTGTAATAGTAAATGACTTAGAATAAGGTTCTGCGGCTGTTGTCATGGTAACCTGAGTCGACGAAGTTCCTAGAATATTGGCTAAGTCTTGGCCCAAGTTTACACATTTCTGGGAACGTTAGAAAACAACGAAAAAATATAAAATTAAAATGTTATTTCGCGCTCTTTTAGCGATCGTGATGCCAAGACGCTGCCTCGGTCGTCAGCCATCGACGTTACAATTTCATAATATTGACAGGTGCCTTAGGGCCCACCTGACAGCGGTCATGCCCATATGTCGGCCTCCACTGCCGGCTCAGCAGGGCCGCACGCGAACTACGCCCTTTGCTTACCAACAACACTATTAAACACTCCTCATAATACAATGAAGAATTTCTACCACGTGCCTCAAAATTGTTTAAATTAAATGAGCAATGGAAAACGTTCAGCTGTAAAGTTTTGTGACGAAGATAGAAACGCGATTATAGTCCTTAAGACACTAGCAACTGAAATAGTTATTGACTAAAATTTAAAGTTAAACGGTAAGTGATTGTTATGTGTAATTAAAGTCGTGTTTTGTACGACGCCCTCTTAATTTGCTTCCCCTTTTCTGTGGGGGGACGCGACATGTGCGAAGTGGCACTCTTGCCTAGCTTTCAATCATCTCAGGTTTTTTTAGCTTTCTTCGTTAATTATTTTAATTATTGCGGTTTTTTAAATGGCAGTTTGATGTTTTCAATGTTAAATAATTGCAAATGTCACTTGCACTGTTCAAGGCTTTTCTAACTGCCCTAAATTATCGTCATGTTGTTGAGATCCGGTAATTAATTAGATAAACGAAGAGTGTTGAAAAGTTTTTGGATTTCCCAGAAAACAGCAGAAACTAATTTAGGTATAAGTTTTGCGCCAGTAGTACCTAGTTATGAACAGGTTTATGTGTACGCTGTAATTTTTTATTTACTATGGTGCATTTCGGGAAATAATTTCGGTGCGCTTGATTTGGTGAGATTCAAAGTAGGTGCGCTTCGAGGAATACCCATAACAATACCATATAAATAGTATTATCGTACCTCTTCATTTTATATAGTATCAATCAATCTGGTTAGTCTTTTCCAAACTATGTTGGAGAATACAAACTATATAGTATTTAGATCAAAATAAATACATAACTTCATATATACTAAATACTAATATAAACTCGAAAATAAATACCTAGTATGGCGTGGACGGGCGTGACGAAAAATAATATTTTGTTTTTACGTCATTTTTGGACGTGATACGACTTTACAAGAAAGAGTGACGACGCGGTTTCATTCTGAGACAAAAAGGTCGAGAGCGAAACGAATTCACGTATTTTGATGTATGCGTACAAGTATCCAGTGAAGCATCGATGTAACAAATAAAAGTTAGAAGTTTATAGATTTCTTTACATCTCGTCGATCGGCAACAGTTTATGTATTTACGTGCAAAGGTGACGGCACAAATCAATAAAATAGAATAAATTAAAACAAAAACAGATGACATGAATCAAACCGCAAGCTCAAATTTTTAAATCCAACATAACATTGACTGAAAAGTTGAAATTGGGATAGTGTAAGGCCGCTTGTACACGCTAAGAAAAGTTGCCGGGCCTGTGCAAGAATTTGTGTCGTTTCTAAACACGACCTGCGGTAGTATTATGAAGTATTAATGACATCATTATTCCATTGCGAAAACGGGATGGTGCTAGCGGCCTTGTCTAGCTCCGTCTCTCTCTCACACTGGAAAAACGGTGGCATTAATACTTCATAATACGGCACCTGTTTAAAATGTATCGGCGCCGACCAAGAAAAAATCTTGTCTGCTCTAGACCCGACGCGCGACGTTGCTGCGGTGCGGAAGGGGGGCGAGGTAGGGGGGGTTGTGCCTAGATCCGACAAAATTCTTGTCTTGTACCTGATGAATTGGTCCTATCTGCAGCAGACATATATTTCTTAGCTAGTACAAGAGGCCTATTGGCTAGGTCTTTGCAGGTAGACTGCGCAGGCCATCAACTGCTAAGCACTGCAGAGAGATAACTAAAACTAGCAGGAATAGGTTAACAAATTTAATTATACTAGCGACGCGCTCCTGCGCCCTCGGTTTTTACGACTTGACAGAAAATCGAGGTTTCATAGTTATATGTAACTTTAATATTAACGTATTGTACACATAAACCTTCCGGAATAAATTCTCTGAACGATGGTGAAAACCTCATCAAAATCTGTTACCTGGTTTAGAAGAACAACGGGTATACAGACAAACATGAAAAGTGACTTTAATTTATATTAAGTATAGATATAGATAGATAAGTAGTTGTCACACTTAATTAAGAAGGGTACCGTCCTTGGTAGCACGCTAAAATAGTTTTTCTCGAACAACATAACATTACGCTTGTAATCCCCGAAGGGTTAGGCAGAGATGAACCTATAGTACACCCACATTATTTTTCTCTCAATTTTTTAAATATTGCTATGTTTTTATTGTGTGCATTCGGGTTTTTCCGTAGAGTAGATTTTTCATTTAATAAAAATGGTATGGGGAGCGTCAACTTGATGCGTACAAAAATATTATCCAAGTACATTTTTTTGACCATTCTCAATAACGACGTAATTCCTCCAACCATCCAAATACATATATGTGTGTATCCTTTCCTAATTGAAATCGACATATGGTTGGTTTGGTGGGATAGTGATTTCCGTCCCAAATACGTCCTAATTCGACGTATCTAACACGACCCTTTGGGAATTAATGAGATCGATGCGGTTTCGATAGATATCACTTTTTATTTTTGGTATATTAGGGATAATTTTGGAAATTGCACCTATTAATTTGGTATCAAGCCGCTTCGTAACGCATTTTGTTTCATCTATTTTAATTTAGGGAAGAGAATTTTTAAGTGCTTTTGTGTTCCAAACTATTTCTAAGATCACGAATTCAGTTTTCTGAAATATCAATCCAAACATTAGCGAGCATCATCGTCATTCGGCTGAATAATATTGATACACTTTCTTCAAATCAATGCAGCAACAAAAGGGTACCTAATTTCCAAAGAATTCAGTCCAAATAATTTACACCTGAAGTCGTGACACACAGCCACTTGCAAAACGTGCGGTTATTCGGGCGATGTTGGATACTTGGATCACATATTTGGAATAACAAGCCGTTTAAGAATTTTAAACAATTTCGGTGTGTCCCCGCGTGGACTATTAGCGACGGTAATGACCCATAATGACAATATGGTCGTATAATCAGGACATTAAGAGATGTGTGCGACGCCTCAGGCCGACGCCACCACGCCACCAAAGCGTCCGTAGCCTCGGTGACGAACTTTATATTCTTTGTCGAATATTCGTCGTTACTACGTGTTCTTTGTGGTACTGTTAGAATTTCATGATGAGAATTGTCAATTGTAATTGAAATGTCTTGATTCCGATGCCACAACGAACAAATCTATTTGTTGATGAGCAATTTAAGTGTCCATAAACCATCATTGTGGCAGTTTTAAGCCAGCTGAAATTATCTCTTGAAGTACCTAAATACTTACTACCAGTTCGATGTACTGGTATTCCGTAAGTTATTTTCATTAAAAGTACTTAAAAAGATCATCTACTTCATGTCATCCATGGTAGGGGATAATATATTCGCGTGAGTCGGTCAATACGCTCACAGGCTCGCCTTAAGGTGACGTTTAGTGTGACTTAACAGTACGAAATAAGTGTGAATCGTGATCGAAGGACAGGAGAAATACTTTAGTGTCATTTACTTTGACGGTGCTTTTAATTTTGTCTCATCCTTTAGGGCAAAGGCCAGACTTTGGAGCGTAAAGCGATCTCCCGATTCAATTTGATTCTTGTTTTATAAAACTTGCATAAATTAGGTAGTATTTTGGCATTTCCATTACCTTTTTATCTTATTGGGCTTTTAGAGCTGACGGATGTTTATGGCTTTAGTATTACATATAAGTATAGGAGTTTTCAAGATAATCATTTGTAAGGCCAACTCTAAACGAAAAGGCTAGATTCATACCTTTATACTAAGCAGTCATCTATGCTCACACCATGCCTTCACGTATCCAGCATCTCTTGTCGTTCAACGGACGCCAAGACGGAAAACATATTTTTTTGATGGCAATTCGGGAACTTATAAGATTCGATCTGATAAGAAAAATCGACCATAATGACTATTTGCCAGTTTTACGAACGAAAACGATCGCAAAATTAATGTGACAAATTGTCAAGCGCGCGTAAACTTCTGCGATTGGCTGTTGATAAATCATTCAACCAATCACAGCAGTTTACGCGCGCTAGGCAATAATATGTCACATTAATGTTGCCATTATTTTCGTTCGAGAAACTGGCTCTGTCAGCCTCTCCCTGGCTCCCTGGCTGGTAGCAACTTTCCAGCATCACCTACTCCACTATTGCCTTAAGCCCTAGAAACGGAACATTTAGCAGCAGGTGAGAGTAGTCCACGCAGTCAGTATGTCGGCAGTATAACTCAAAGGGTATGTAATGAGCTCGTGGAGTGCCCCGTCACGTGCCATAACGAGGCCCTCGGACGAACGTAACTCACTGCTTAACTTAACTGCTTCATTGCAAATGTTATTGAAGTACAAGTAAAATTGTTAGCTGCCTTATTAGGTTTAAGATGGTTGTTAGATGTGAAATGTCATCACGACTCTTGTTAGATTAGATTCAGGTTTCGGGTATAGTAAAGGGTGTTTCCTCTTGCAAAGGTGCTTAAGATTCTCTGTTCGGGAAATTGGTGATGTAGTCTCATCAAAGAAAAAATATTATGACAGCTTAGCTTACCTACTACATATTTAAAATAGAAATATAAGTATCACGATTTATTACCTAGACACTAGCAGGTGTTTGTCGATTTCTTTAATTCCCTCGTTAGTTAAATTTAAAAAAATAAAAACACAGTTAATGTGGTCATATTTTGTAGCATAACTTTCTTTTTAATTAATCACCAGAAAAGTAGGTAATTATGTCAATACAGTAGCTCAGAAGCTGAACACAAAGAATGCAAGAATCAGATCCTCCAATCGTACAAAACATTAATATCGTCAAGAAACAATAAAAACTGACCGTTTGAATAATAGCCGTACAGCGTACACTCGATCCGAGCGCGCATATCAGGCAGCAGCATCGAAACAACCTGCGTATCGCATTACACATAAAATATTTATTATTTATAGTGTATAATTAATTAAAACAGTAGGAGTCACAAAAACAAGTAGCCTAACAGGAAGCTATAATAACTCAATCGCGAGAACATCGGTCGCCTCGATTAGTAACAGTCCAGATTGGATCTCGGCCCGGCCGCACAATGTAAACACCGTTTTATTCGCTCACAGTAGCTTAATGTCTTAACCTGATACGTTGGAGCCTACCGCGTTTACGTGGAATATGCGCCCGCGACCTGCGAGCGGGCGGGAACAAATAATTAGATATTGTGTAACCTGTCTTTAGATATGGTGGTAATTTAGAATAGGTGTGTATTCTCGGCTTATAAATTAAAACCACTTTGGTTTTGTCACTTTCTTGATATCTCTTCAACATAAGAACGCTGAACATGGTCGTTGCCCTGTATTTCCTGTCTTTGAAGACATCTGGACAATTTGGGGAAAAATAATTTCCAGTACCCAATTAAATTCACCCTTTGCCAAGGGTAAATGTATAAATAAAAATTGAACAGGTCTTTAAACGATTTCAAACGTATTGTGAAGCTATGTCATCGCAATTTCTTTCTTTTTTCTATGTTAGCCTACACTGTCCCACTGCTGAGCAAAGGTCTCCCCCAAATACCTCCAACCATTTTTTTCCAGGGCCACCTCGACCCAACCCTTGCGGTATGCGTCTAGGTCGTCTCACCACCTCATCCTGGGCCGGCCTCGGCGGCGCCGTCAATCCTCAGGAACCCACCGTGAGGTAAATATCCAATTAAATCATTGCAATAAACCAATTTTATTTTAAATAGAACCACACGTTCGCTTATCCCCAACACCTTTTATTTCGCCGCAATAAACTACCCACATTACTAGCCCATGGTGCATTTATTAAAATATATTCATATTTAATGTAAACAACATTTCACACTAGCCGTAAGAATCGCAGTTTATTCGCTTGACAAGGAGTCGCGGGCTCCCGCGGGCGGCGGGCGCGCTCGCCGGCCGCGTGGGCATGAAATACGAGTATTGTGCTATGTGTGGAAGGTCTTTATTAAAGTTCTCGTGAAAATGCAACAATGAACCGGTGGTCGCACTAACTTAATCTAAGAGAATGAATCCGCAAATGAAATCTAGGATGAACTGGTTTAATCTCGTTCTTATTAAGAGGATTTTTTGTTGTTGTGTTGCTACGAAAGAATTTGGCTTCGGACAGTTATTTTTAAGGTTCTTTGTTTGTCGACTCGACGATACATGACAGTAGAAATATTCTGGAAATTTTCAATTCGGGTAATAGCCGATTTCGCCAATGAAACTGCAAAGAAGGCGATCAGTTTTTTTTTTTTTTAACCTAGATTTTTGATTTTTACGCTGTAATTTTCAGCAGCAGTAAGAGATTTTAATTATTTGATTATGAATAGCGATAGTGATATTCTCTTTCTTGTAAGTTGGAGTTACACATTCTTTATGTATGTTTTTGTTGTGTGTTTGTTTAAATCTGTAATTTTTATGGTGTAGGTACATAATAAAGAGTATTTTTTATCTATCTATATATAATTTTTTTTGTGTAATTTTTTTAATGGAATTTAGGACCATTGGTGAAATTTGCGCTTAGACCGTGACAGCTCTTGAATGCAGTTTGGAGCAGAGAATTCATAATTCAGGCTTCGATTTATTACGAAACACAGTTTCATTTTAACACTCGCAAAAAAACCACGTGTATCGATTTTAATCAATTTTAGTCCCTTGTTATCAGATATGTTAAGCTTTTGGTTTCAGATATAAAATGAACTTAGCATCATGAAACTTCTGAGACAGCACTTGCAGGGTCATTGCAAAACAACGCGCGCCTCAAAGAGATGACAGCACAATTGGCGGGGTCCGCTAGGACCGATGCCTGCCAGGGATGCGGGAAAGTCCGAAAGGGATACCGGGACCCTTGGCAACAGGCAAATGAAGGAACACCGGTGGGTTTTAGTCAGTAAAAGTCTGACACGCTCTCCCGCTCCGCCCAGAGCGGGAGAAGTCATTTGATGATTTCCCAACTTCAACACATAAAAAGGGTCATGGCTAAAGTATGTTGATTCCTCTAGACAGACTTTGACCTCCTCTAGACCTACTATCTTTCCACCACTATAATGGTCAGAATTCGTGTATCTGGAACAGTATCATTGAATGAGCCCAGCTGTGTTGTATTTTAGAACACAAGGATTCCCAAGCATTGCATTTCCAGGCATATTATTAGCCACAACAGGCTTCCCTCTCACTTCGAAGAAAAGTGGATATGACCAATAAGGTAATGCCAGTTCCAATAATTTGAATTACAGATCAGGCGGTCCATAGGCCAGTGCAGTTACCTAAGTCAATAAAAAAGTGCCGAATCAACTCCTATGACTTTGACACGCAGTTTCTTAGTTTTATAATATAACTGGCGAAATTTGCGTGTACTATAGGAACTCCTCTGCCTCACCCGTCGGGGATTACAGGCGTGATGATATGTTATATGGTTCTTAGTTTTATCCTTTATCATTACCAATCGTTCGTCTATCCCAGTAGAATGTTATTTTATTACGAACATAAAACCAGACGATATAAAATATGTCATGGTGACTTGTGTTTATTGAAAATTTAAGAACAAGAGTTATGTATTTCACATAAATTTTATTTGCTGTACATGTAATTATAGCTGGTAAACTTAATAGGCGTCAACTCCGAAGTTTATAGGTGTACCTTGGCTTTAAAAACTTTATCCTTTTATTTATTTATTTATAATTATTTCCTGGTATCAATGCATGCTATAGTTTTGGGTCTCAGCATACCGTCATGCTTATCTTATCAATATATTCAAACTCTCATCTTGATGCTGTAATTTTCATGTTCTTGTCTGTCCCGCTGTTTTATAAGTAGTTAATATCGCAATTACTCCAATCATCCATTAGTAGCGCGTCTTCACAATGAGCATTTGTCTAGCGTAGCGATAGTCGGGCGTATGCACAGTGTAGGCACGGCGTAGCAGCCGCGTAGGCTTCGCGTAGCAGCAGCATAAGCTTGGCGTAGCAGCAGTGTACGATTGGCGTAGCAGCCGCATAGGCGCGCAAGAGCTGCGTAGACCCCACATAGATCTTTTTAAGAAGATACCGTATGAACTATTCTTTGTAAGATCAAATTTAATATTCTAAACGCCCTGTTGACTTACTTTATAGTTCATTAGGTACCAAACTGCAAACTCAGCCGCAACAGGTCTTATTCAACTAAAAGCAAATAAAAAATAATCCAATTACGGGCTTATCAGATAACAACATCTTATATACTTTATAAGATGTTGTTATCTGATAAGCCCGTAAATCTAATAGGTCCGGCAGTAGGTAGTACCTACACATAGAGATTGGCCGTATCTGTATCAATTTGGATCTCATTACACTAATCATAACGGGATCCATCTGGAGTCAATTAATAAAAGGTAGATATAATCTATATCCTTAATGTGTTACTGGCGCTAAATTGGCATTGATTATGGATGGATTTTCCTTTAGAATATTTTTAAATTATATATTTAATTATACAGGAAAAGTTTTTATCCACTGCGCAAATTTTGACAAATTAACCTTAAACCAGTTTTATTAAACATAATTTATTTATTTTGGTGCGTCTTAATACAAAAAAATAAAAAAATCGTTAACGAAAGATGTTTATTTTAAAAGTGGTTGTATGGCTAACCGGCGCCGCTGCCGGCGCGCGGCGAAGCGGAACGCGCGAAAGTACCTACCTATCAGCTGTGCGCTCGCTCGATTCGCCGGCGTAGGTATTTACGTGGGTTACTGGCCCTTGGATCTCGCTCAAAGAAATTAAAAATGCTTTCTTCGATTTCGATCGCCAGTCGGGGTCTGCCAGACCCTCGTGCATGATTCGGGGTTCTGAACAGTCCGTGATCAAGCAGCCTTTGAATGGCCGCTAAAATGGTCCTTCCATTAGGGACGCGGGGTTAAGGATTCCATGGGCTCGCATTCGAGGTATGCTCTCCGTCGCATACATTCTGCGAGCTGCTCGCAAACTTTCACCACTCAGTACATACACTCGCACCATCTCGTAAAACTCGCAGTTACTGAAGTCCGACATCTTGACCGGTAAGTACAAGCACGACACGTGCGGCGCGGCGCTTGCGCGGGAAAGCGATTAGACGCGACGTTACACAACAGCGCGTGCGATGAGCGAACTGTCGGCCACAGCGCCCGGCGCCGCCCTGCCGCCCGGGAGGGGGTTGCACCCCCGTGCAACACCGCCGCCTGTGCGCCGGCCGCCGCACGCGCCCATTGATATTATTACGAATAGTTTGTGTCCATATTTTGCTGATTTTAAGTAGGATAAAAAAACAAAAAAAAGTATTGAATAAATAATGGAAATGTGTTATATTACTGATATTGAACCACCAAAAAAAATTTGCGCACTGGTCAAAAACTTTTCCTGTATGTATTTTATTTTAGTTTTATTTTTAATTAAAAAACGGAATTCAGTTAAAGGATAGAAATCACTCGTCCGTGTCTGAAAGTCAAAAGTCTGACATCAATCAATTATTTACCTACATTCGTTTACCGTTGTCATGTTTCTAAAATTAAACCATTCCTAACATGCTCAATGACAGAAGTTATGTGGGTACCTTTTGTGGAGAAACCTAAAAATCCTCATGACGATTTCCACTACATAGTCTGGAAATGTCATTTCAATGTGTAATTTCCACCAAAAAAATTAGCAATTTAATTTTCTTTTCCTGCCCACATAAAAGTATTGTGATACTTTTTTTTTTATTACATTAATTTTTTACTATGACCAACATTTAGTACCTATAGTTTAATTCTTCAGAACTAAATATACATTTTTGTTCATTTAAAGTCAAATTAGCGTACATGAATAATATCAATAAAATTATTTAAATGTCTAATTTAAATTAAATAAATATTATGTACAGACTAACTATTTATATATATACAACTCTCTTAGTTAAAAGTAACTATACAAATACTTGTGATACTTGAATATGTTGGTACGCAGCTATAGCCACGCAACATGCATCGAGACACAACACACGTAAGAGAGATATACATACCTCCATAAGGTACATGTTAGCATAGCCCATTGTAATCAGTTCTTACTCTCACCCATACAATTATACTCAAGATGCCACAAGTGCGTCGGATTGCACGCATCGATGCAAATTAGTCGAGATGATAATTCATTTTTTTAATAATATGTCCACTTATTATCAAGATGTATGTTATACATACCTATGTATAATGTATAGGTGCTGTCGATAGACGACCGTGTGAAGAATCAGCGGTTACATGTACATGTGATTGTTGAGGTTTTTTTAGAAATGATGATTGGTCTTTTTTGCTGATTTGCAGGTAATGTACCACGTTATGTTCTCACAAGGCTGTTGTTGGTGGTTTGAAAAAATATGTTTTGCTTAGTAAAACTAAGGTTACCTTAGTTTATTCAAGTGGGTACCATCAAAGGACACCCGGACAATCAGAAAAATATTTTAAACTAAGTATATATTTTTATTTTTACTCGTTTTTGTCCAATGTCAGACATAGCGCTGTCCTTAAGTACTACTTTGCGTCTAAAAGATGCCATTATATTAGACGTCCTACTTCTGTATAAGGTCAGAATTTCATCAACACTTATCTCAATCCAAATAACTAAATAAGCCACTAACACTGGACTTAAGCAAAACCCTTGACCCACGAACCACCACCACCACCAAACTATAATACCCACTAAAATATCCAACATTATAACTAGAAACGAGCAATAACTACATACAAATGCATAAATAAATTTCACTTAAATCGACCTCCGCTGTCCGGCAAAGCAGTAGCAGTTTAATAAATCCTCGCCCCCGCACTACGGCGTTCAGACGACGCTCCTAGGTCATACCTTGCAGACACCGGTCACGACTCAAGGGGACACACGCAGGTTTAAAACCGAGATTTTGTTCTGACAAACACGTGAAACTGACCGAAGTGATCTTTGAACGGCGCTTATTATTATTAACTGCTAATTTATTTCTGATTGGTGGCTGATTAAATTGTGATTGTAATTTGAGTTTATTTGTAATTCAGAAGTTTTAAAATTTGCAAAGGGTAAGCTTTTGGGTTATTCTTCAGTTATAGCTAATAGTTAACGGCTTCCTAAAACGGCCACATTAGCAATTCCTCTATAAGCAATTAATTTCCTGAGTTTCCAGCTGTCATTAGCAATTCTTCTAATTTGATACAAAAGCAATTCATAATGTTGACCATTTTACGAATTTCGTAAAATGAATCGTACGCGATCATAATTATTATGAATTGTCAGTTTGTGAAATTTTACGATAATTCATAAATGAATGTCGATAATGATTAATGTTTTTTTTTTCTTTGTCTGTAATAAATAAATCAATTATTATTATAATATTTTCATATTATGATTCTGCCAAAGTGACTGTTTTAAGGCCCCTGAACTTTCGTTTACTGACATTGAATTTTGATGGTTCCAAAAAGTTATACTACTAAAATGGAAGAGAGGGTAACGATTAGAGCCGACGTAGTATAAGACAAATATATATAAATGCTTCGTTTTAGAAAGTCAGGAAACTCCGAACTGAAAAGTTTAGTTTATTTAAGAATCACGTTTGCAATAAAATTATAAAACAAAGAAAAAATATTCGTATTTAAATAACACTTTTTCAGTACGAAAGCAGTAATAACAAAAAGCCTTCTCTGTCATGATTTCCTCTGGACAGTATAAATCTTAGTGCGGCCAGTGGGACGACGATAAATAACTGAGCTTACAGTAGGAACTGTCAGTGTTAAGACCCTCGTTTTTATACATACCTTCGTATATAATGTTTGGTATAGTATATACCAACGATATGGCTAATCTGTTATATGAGAAATAATGGTTCGTTGGTGAGACGAAATAGTAATAAAAAAAAAATTGCACTAAAATTTTTTTTTAAGAGGTCATTCATTTGGCATGTTTTTTTCCTCAGTTTTTTTTTTACAGGTGATTGCTGTGTTACTCACATCGAAACAAAAAACAAAAACATTGTTGTGAGAGTATGTGAGAGTCAGTCAGTCATGCTCTCAAAACAACGATCTGCAAATTCATTGTCAAAAAAAAAAGTAATTTTTCTCGTTGTAGTGTTTTTTTTTTGGAAGTCAGTTGTTTTTTATTTTTTTATACCACTACTTGCTATGTAAATAACAGTGGCAGGAAGTAATATTAGTAGTAGTTACACAAAGTGGATTAAATACGTATTATCAAAGCTAACTCAAAAACTACCAAAGTAAAGTTAATAAAAATAAAACAAATTTACAAATGAAAAATAATGATCAAAATCGGTCCACAATAGACGAAAATACAATAAAAATAAAAAAATACATAGGAAACAATTTTCTTTTTAAGTCGATTAAAAATAGCAACTACACTTACTTTATTTTCCATTTTACAAGATGACAAGACACATGCTATGTGAAGGTGACAAGAATTGCAGTCAAAAGTATTCTCTACTACTGTCACTATTGGTTCTACCAACTACATTATACTTACGTACTAGCACTATCTACGTTCAACATTGCAAGAGGCTCGCTCCACCACCTCCACTCCACCAGTCACCAAACCGGATCGAAGGCTATACGACTGTTATAAATAAACCTCAAACGTTTTACTTAGAATATATTAAACGTTAGATTCTCCTTCCCGTCTAATAAAAATGGCACCGGCCTGTATCGTATCTCGCAGGAAGCCCGGCAGGTCGTAATAAGTCTAACAAATAAAATAATTCCTCGGTAAAATATACACACTAATGTGACTAATATTATAATATCTTACGGTAAGGATATCTACTAGTAACGCCGGAAGATTTAGGTGCTGTTCGGGGCGCGGTATGTGGAATGGAGCCACGAATGTTGGTTAGTATTATTTATTGATTAATTGAAGTTATTACTGAGTTTAATTTTAATATTCAAGTTATATCGAACTACGTGCGGTCTTCACGTGATTTATATCTAACTTCACCGTAATGGAATGAACATTCCTAATTGGCAATCAGGAGGACTCTAGGGTAGAGGTGAGGCATAAATATTGGATTAGGTATCTGTATTAGGTATTTTTCGATGCGAATCCGTACCTAATCCAAAGCGTCGTGGATTAGGTATGGCACAAAATACTCGTACACAGTCTACACAGAAGATATTCCGTACCTTAAAATGCGGGAGTTAGAATTAGCACTGCCGCCAGCGCCATCTATGTAGAATACCACTGGACTAGTTTTATAAGTATATAAAAATGGTAAAAAGTACCCATCTCAATCATTGTACAAAGTTGATCAAAATTATTAAATACGCCTTTTGTGTGAATCTACACAATATGACAGTCCTAAGCCTGTGAGAATGTCTAATAAACGGCAGTTTAAGATTCTGCGCTGCACCATCATTAACACATTGTGCAGCCGCACTCGTTTTAAGTATGAACGGTAATTTTGATCACTTTATTAGACGTTAAAAACAAAAGTATTCACGTTGACTTTAAGTACCGTTTGCCCATAAAAACGAAATATAATCCACCGTTCCACACTATACCAGAAACGGAAAGTCCATACCATAGTTCCATACTCCATGCCGAATATTTCTTACCCAATCTACATACGATACTTTAATATCGGTAACAGGCCCGGCCGTATTGAATAAATATTCGGATTAGGTAAATGGAACAGGTATTTTTAAATACTAGGATTAGGTGGATTAGGTATCGTTTTAACCTAATCCGACCCACGTCTACTCTAGGGGTATTAATATCATGGGAAGAGAGCTCTCGCAAGGTTACTCGTTCTTTGTCTGTGTTACTGTCCAACAAATATCTTTGATAACAAATGGATATTGACTACAATATAATAATTGTCTTCAGAAGATGTGAACTCTTGACTACTAAACAAAATCAAAAGCTTCCCTATCTGCCTGACTGTTACATGTACCGACCAGCGCGCACGCAGCAGCACCGGCCGTCGTAAACCGCGGGACCACACGCGGGCGGAGGTGTGAAGGAGCGCCCGCGCTGCTCCCCAGGGGCCCAACATAACTCACTAGCAGCGGGGCGCCGGCCATTCATGCCTACCTGCACGCTGCCGGTACATCCACATACGTAGACACACTGTCTCGGCTCTCGTTACCAAATTTTTGGGATAAAACACAAATATTGGTAAGGAAAAATGTCGTGTGATCTGGTATTATGTCAATCTGAATGTGTGTTTGGCGCTTTAAGATTAGAAACGACACAAATGCTGGTTTGGCGACTTGATATAGTATGAATGTCAGAAGGGTCACTGGAACTGCTTGCAAATGCCTATCTGGTCACTCTGTGAGTTCATCTGCCCAAAATCCCTTTGTGGATTTTAATTATTACCTCACAAATACATAGGGATGGGAAGGTATGTCGTTTTAGTATATAGCATGCACAGCAAGTTATGAAGCAAGCCAAGTTATCAAAAATATAAACGAACGCAGACACAATCTTCATGGCACGTCTACAAGAATTATTTGTGAAATCAGATATAGGATAAAAAGAAGAAAGATACCCGATAAGGATATTGACCTGAGATCTCATTAGTAGTGAGTTATTACAGAAGTTTTGGTCGTGTTAGGAAACCTAAAAATTGTAGTAGGATTCCAGAAGATTCAACGGCTTCAGACATTCTGGAAGTGGAAATATCATTTATATTTACCTAAATTTGAAAATAATTCACCATATTATGTACTTCCTACATAATACAGCAAACGAGACAACGAGCTTCCGTTTTATTGAGCCTCGGTACTAATACGTATAATCATCGTTGAACAAACCTAACCAAACATAATTCTTGGGCTACGAGGGCCGTCTAATGACATATCTCTAGCGCGTGGCATCCTACCATTTACCTCTTATAAATTAGACGTAACCCGTTATTTAGGTATCGGTGGCGGACTGCCGTGTGGCGTGCATCGTTATTGTAATTTGATTTCTTTCACGAATCGTTCCCGCCGTACGCCATTTGGCCGCTAATAGGGCCCCGTTGCGGCTCATCGCTTAAAACGCGCAGCAATTTGACTTAAAACACAAAAAAAGTTGAGTTATAACCATAAATTTACATGAGTTAAGCCGATTTGACGTGAGCTTCGTGCAATTGGTTATTGCTCATTATGATAATTCGGCGGCTTTTAAGAGTGCCCTATTACGTGGTTCTTATGAGGCATAACGCTTCAAGTTTGAGATAACGAGAGATATTAAGTGTTGCTTATGGCAAATTATAGCAGTACAATGTACGAATTAGTTGTAAGCCGATCTCTTCGGTCGGTGAGTCTTTTTGATGAATAAGCGTGTTGGTGTAGTTTTGAAACAAACGAAACTGTATCATTACGAGTAAAGACAGGCTGTAATTAGATAAACAATGGCATTGATTGAAAGTACGAATGTGGAACGGAGTGTGGTGTAGGTGTGTCGGTCTTGACGAGTGTAGTTGGCAAACGGAATAATAGATAGTAATTATGCTCTGCAAAAGTTTGTAGTTGTCCCTGTTTTATAGACTGTTACAAAGTAGGGAAATGCCATGTTATGTGTCTTGTGAGCTCTTAACTGGTGAAGCATGTGGGTGTATGCGAAATGTATATAATTTTTAAGCTTAACGACGAGATGATTTAGTATTTTACTTTCTAGTTTAACGACAAAAAGTCAGTACGGGTCTAATAATAATTGTCAGTCTTTTGTTTGAGGATGAGACGAGGATTAGCGAAAAACTGAAGAATAATCCGATTGCTTATATTTTGAACAAGAAGAGCTGCATTGTACGAGCACCCACAGCCTTTTCGTTGCCACCATCCACACTGTCAGCTGAAGTTCGTCAGGTTGATTTTAACAGTTGGAAGAGTTATTGGATGGTCTGTTACCAGCGCAGCGTAACTAGGGGTCAATGGCTCAAGCAGGATAACACCATGGGAAATAATCTATGTATGTGCATACTCATGTACCTATTACAGTGAGCGACAATTTCTTGTAGCGCCACCTACGACATCACGCGATGATGAAGAGTCACGTTTCGAAAGTCCCTTATATTTCAAAGACGATGTTGAGCGTGTTCTATAGGCGACCAGCTCAATTGATGTTTTGGTTACAAAGGTAAAACCTTCTAAATACAATCTGCTAACTTGATTGCTTAATACTGAATTGCCTACATTTGCATATGTTATAACTGTCACCGGATACTAAAACACTGGCCACACAATCAGCGAGCAATCAACGATTAACCGTTACCTCACTCTCAATCAAGGCCCGTCCGGAAGTGACGTCAGAGCAGATCACGGTGCGCGTGCGCCGGAACCCTCCCCGCGTGGGAGCAGCTTCCGCTTCCGATGTCACACAGGTTACACTTGTTGGTCAACCTGCAAACATGTTTTATGGGATTGTGATCATCAGAATTTATTAATAGTCAGAGTATTATGATCCTTAATTGATCAAGTAAGTTTATAAAAATTGCAGAATGTAAAGACTGTACCGCTTCCATCCATCTATGTAGATAGTATAGTCTCAAGCAGGTGATAAGAAAAATAACACAAGAAAACACCTAACCCATTGAAAAAGGTATCTATAATTGACGATGAAGTAAGATTTCCGTAGAGATTGGTCGAGTCGAGCATGTGGAGTAGGTTCTTCAGGGAATTCGATGTGATAGTTACTAACTAATTTTCCAATTATGAGTACATATCTCCCACATTAATATCTTCATAATAGGTTACAGTCTAACATGTAGTAAGTATTTAGATGAGAACCAATTTAAAATATCAAATATCATACGAGAGTTGTTTTATTTAAATATTCTAGGTACATTCATATTCTAGACACCTTTAAATTAGTTATCTTTTTTAGGGTTCCGTACCTAAAGGGTAAAACGGCACCCTATTACTAAGATTCCGCTGCCTGTCTGTCTGTCTGTCCGTCTGTCACCAGGCTGTATCTCTTGAACCGTGATTGTTAGACAGTTAAAATTTTCACAGATGATGTATTTCTGTTGCCGCTATAACAATAAATACTAAAATACAGAATAAAATAAACATTTAAGGGGGGCTCCCATACAACAAACGTGATTTTTTTGCTCGTTTTTATAGATATTGGTACGGAACCCTTCGTGCGCGAGTCCGACTCGCACTTGGCCGGTTTTTTATAAGTTCTAAGTGCTACAAAAACTGTGCTAGACCACCCAAGTCAATTCGAAGACGGAGATCCGAATCGAAACAAGGAACTTATTAGCATTAAAAGATTAGTGACAGTGATAATTATAAGTATGTCTGGTAATTAATGGGTTTACCATTGGTGTACAAGGCTAGACGCCTGTCGTGAAGGATTAAAATTGAGGCCATGAGAACCATAGTGGCCTAAACCAATGGACAAGCCTTTTGAAAACAAAAAAAAAATAGAAACAGTATTTTTTTAATCAACTAGCACTCTTCAGATACATACTTTTTATTACTTTTATATTTTAATAAATTAACTTACTGGAAAAAATTATAGACAACTTTAACTGGAAAAAATCATACACTTAATATTGTAAAAATTGGTTAGGCCACTATGGTTCTCATGGCCTCAAATCAGCCTTGCTATGGTGGTTACGAAATTGTTCCACCAAATTCTGTCATAATTCAAATCCGTGGTTACGGATTTATTGCTTTAAAAGATTATGAAATTTACTTACTGAAAATTTCATTTCTTTTTTGTTTTTTAGAATTGTTGGTACTTAAATACCTAAATGAGATCTGTCTGTGTGTACGGTTTCCTTAGAGAAATGGTCCAATCTTCTCTTCCTGTGGTTGTCGTTGATTATATTTTCTATTACCGCCTTATTGCACTAACATTCATCAATATAAACGTGATTAGGTCAATTTTATCCAAACATTCATGACAATTCGTTCAGGCGGTCCGCGGTGCAAGACTTCCTTGAGCCTCCCATTAGCCTGATTAACAGATTACAACAGACATATATTCAGTTTTTTATAACTTATCTGCGGCCACCTGCTATGCGGATGTCAATCGGAACTAGGATCCACGAGTCGATGTTTTGGCGTCATACTCTGATGGTCACCAGAGCAATGACCCCGCTTTGTTCCGGATATGTGACAGGTAAAACACAGTGGGTGCGCCTGCGACAGATTTGTTTAAAAAAATTACTTATTTGTTTTTTTTTTTTGTTTTGTGGCGCCAAGCTGTGCTTAAGGCGTGTTACGTTTTACGTCAGTGTTCGGATTTGAATGTTGCAGGGATTAGGTTTCAATAGTGCAATGTTCCGGGTTTGATACTGTATGTTTCTTAGTTAATCTCATATGAATTGCTTTGAGATCTATTGGATTCATATCTATTAACATCTAGAAGATCTTATGAATGATGTGTAATGTTTTTTTGAGAAGAGGCCTCTTGGTGGCTAACTACGTAGTAGAAGTAATTTCTGTAAAAAAAGTTATGAAAAGTCACAGACTTGACCGGAAAAGTACAAGATTAAATTGCATCATAATAGATTGTTGTTATCTAAAAATAAATAAACCATTATATATTTAAGACTCATAGGCATAGACCATATTTCTTTAAAAATAAAAGTTCATTTTTAGTTAAAGATATTCCTTTTTTTCCTCCAATAGCCGATATGACCACGAACGAATCTGTTAAGGCGGGCTTACACCGAAAGCTCGTCATAAAAAGTCGTAAAACGTATTTTAACATCCATCCGATAATCAATCTAACACGTCATAACTTTGACATCCAGTCTGCCTGGACCTAAGCCGTGCATTAATGTCTCTTTTTTCGAAAATAATTCATGATGCGTCACAATAAGACTCACATTGTCATGACACGACAAGAATGCAAAAGAAAAACTATCGAAAAAGATCTTCGACCAAATGAGTCTCTATATAAACATGTTAATTCATAATAAAAATGTGTTTTTTGATGTACAAAAGACAAAATATTTACTAACAAATTGGTAAGCAACGTCTAACCGTATTAACGGCTCTATTTTCACGTTGTTTGTAAAAGATAACAAAAACAATAAACAATCGCCGTGGTGGGACTAACGGTAGATAACTTTATTAACTTTTTTGGAAAAAGAATCAAAATCGAATTTGAAAGTAACCACGTTCCAAAATGTATATTCGATAAAGATTTTTTAGTACTTGCGATTTAGAATTCTATAACGAAATCACAAATTTCATCTAGGTGTGTAATAGAATTTTATTTTGCATTTAATTTTAATCATATTGACCGCTACTGTCATAGTAATCGATAGTGACAAAAAGTCACTTAAATTGAACTTACTCACAATCCGATCAAAATGTGGACCGAAAGAGAAGAAAAAATAAATGAGAGGTATTCGCGAGTGGAGATGCAGATCTATTTTAAGAATTAACCTGATTACGATCGATTCAACATCAGTGTGGAATGTATAATAAAAATATTTATTGATATAAAAAAGGAATAGGACGGTGGGTTTTAAATGAGACCGACATGATGTACAAATCGCTACATCATCGTGTTGTGTGGCATGCGCCCGCGCCGCCTGGCCACCGCACTGACCACACTCTGAACGTTACGAAATTGTATTAAATGATTTAGAAAGTAATTAATGTAAGAATAAAAAAAAATACGGATTTTGCGGTTGATAACTGTAACACATTTTTTGAGGTTTTATAGTCATACGTGACAGCACATAGAGTTAATATTACTTTTTCTTAAAAATGCAGCGAGAATCTAATTTAATTTTGCAACGTGACGAGAATGTCTACACAGTGAAAGTCTCTTTTAAAAATATTGTTTCATATACATTTGCGTTGCGAAACGAGACTATCATTCAATCAAATTATTGAAATGATTTTGATATCATAGCTGCAACCATTAGTCATGTTTTAGGCTAAGTGCCAACCGGCGATATCGGTAGAAATTCTTCGGCTAATGAAATATAAAGGAATACTTTTATACCTGTTAATATTACACCTGACAGGTACGTGTAGGTAAATACGAACCTCAAGGTGTATTCTCGGGTCTGTTTGATTAATCACAAACACGAATGTTTTGATTTATGATCGGTCTTCGGTCGGCGGTCGGCCGGTGTCGGTCGGATCACCGCGCCTTGTCGCGACTCGCGCGTGATGGACGAATGATTAAAGGTATTGCGACTAATCGTATATAATTTTGGTATAAATACTTTACATTATGATTTGTGCATATATTAAATCGGTATTTAAAAATTTATAGGTATTTCGTTAAAATTGTTTGAAACTTTACTAGTCAAACATCAGTGGGCCTAAAACGGCCACATTAGCAATTCCTCTAAAAGAGATTCATTTCCTAAATTTCCAGCTGTCATTAGCAATTCCTCTAATTTGAAACAAAAGCAAATCATAATGTGTGGACCATTTTACGAATCTCCATAGAAAACTGTCAAACAGATGAATTATTTCGTAATATGTATCGCACGCAGATCATATTATGAATTGTCAGTTGGTGACATTTTACGATGATTCATAATATTTTCCTATTATGATTCTGCCAAAGTGGCTGTTTTAAGCCCCATGTCCATGTTCATGAAATCACGTCCGGCTAGAGAAGACTTCTAAACGCATTGTTTTTTACATAAGCGTGTAAACGTTCATTGAATACATTGCATTTCAGGATTTTCAGGATCGTTCCTTCTGTTTTGATAGGCTAGGCTTTTTTCACTATACGAATACCTCACATGATTTAATGCTACGAATACAATCCGTCTCCATCTCTGTACACATGTACAGTTTGTACGTACAAACAGTTTCCTACATTAAATCCTCCGCATCACAGGTCTAGAAACTAATCCTGCCATAATTTCCTTCGCAAGGTCTTAACGTCTCGGCTTCTCGGAAATTATATATGATCCGAGTCCTCCATACGAATATTTTAGCGCAATAACACCGTCGGTAGCTATCGCGTCAGTTGTAAATCTCGTTGACGCACAGTCGGCTCAACTCAAAGGACCCAATCAATGTTAAATCATAGTAAAGTGACACACATCGATATCCTGCCACACTTCGATAAAAAATCGACGCGAGAATTCAAAAAAGATCCCGACTCTAGATCGCAGCCGACTTTAACCCTTGACTCGGAATACATAAGCCGAGTCATTTATCAATAGACGCTGTGACCATAAAAGTTCATAAAAATCTCGGACCTACGTTTATTTCACTTTTCCCTTCACACTTATCGCCTATTCCGTCCAACAGTCACTTTCGAGTTACGTTTATTTTATGCGTCTCATATAAGCGAGGTGTAGTGTGAGCTAATGAAACTCATTTCGTGCGAGTCCATAAAATAACAAAAATGTTGGGGGCACTAACATTAATAAATATAAATCTCTTCATCTGGTACGTATAACATAGTGATGCTGAGTGATGGCGCGGCGCGTTTGTGGGGGGAGTCAGGTGCGTGCGCGCAAAGACCGAAGCGCATTTGTCACTGTTGCCGGCGATTATTCATCTCATTGAAACATTAACGCTCTCGAGAACTAATCACGCTGACTAATGGAGCCCCCCGTCGACACTTCCTAAGTTTCACACTCGTGTGAAACGCCGACGCACGAATTGACGCCTCCATGTCAGTCCTGATTTAGTTGACGAGAACGAATGATCTGCTATGATCAATGAGTATACCAATTAAAGTGGATGCGAAGGGGTTCGGTAGGCTTCGTACCGAGAGGTTTCTTTCTAAAAAGGCTGTGTGGGTACCTAACGGGAGTAGTATTGAGGTCGCTGAACTAACAACTGATGTTTGCATTCCTAAACGTAAAAACAAAAAACAGCTTAATCATCAGATGATCTTTCATGTCTTATTTATGGACATTTCTGAATAGAATTACAAAAGCAAGCCCTATTTTGTGAAGCTATGGAAGACCGAAGAGGTTATTTGAGAACTTTTACAAAGACATTGATGTTTCTCTGAAAAGTGTTATGATCTTTGAATAGGTTAACAACAATCGCCTATGTGTTAGTGCTCAAATCAAAACCAACACGTCATACGCTTGGATTTAGCCGGCACTACTGCATTTAGTTACCGATTAATAGCTTTGTCCCACGTAAGGACGCGAACAT
This sequence comes from Lithophane leautieri, assembly GCA_949152455.1. Taxonomy (NCBI): domain Eukaryota; kingdom Metazoa; phylum Arthropoda; class Insecta; order Lepidoptera; family Noctuidae; genus Lithophane; species Lithophane leautieri. The sequence continues at coordinate 6,245,188 of OX424462.1, read as the reverse complement.
CGCAGAGCGTGACCATACATAAATTTTGAGTTGGACAACCCCACCCATTGGAAATATTGACATTGAATACTATAAAACATTTGAAATTAAAGCAATAGCTTTCTTTAGACACGTTTTAACTTTTAAGTGTTAAAACTGAGGACAGATACGTAATGATAAAGCCGAGTTTTATGTGCATCCCTGGGCCGTCTCCAGTACAGCCAGCAAAAAAGTACACCATAAACAGAACATTTATGACAGCAAATAAAGGCCGTCGTCTTCCCCGTAGTCCCGTAGTGAATTATTGCTTTATTGCTTCAGAAATATTTCACAAACAGAAAATATTTTATGATTCCCCAGTTAAGAGCGGTCATATATCATTTTAAGCCATAGATAATAAAATTCGTAAGTCACCAAGCCGGACGAAAGTGCAGAAATGGGAAGTCGGATTGAATATGACACTGACCACTTGCGCTTAGAAAAAAAAACAAAAAAAACCAACTCTTTTCTCTGTGCTAATGACATTGATGTAGCTAGAATGCTATTTGACCTGATGGAAAGTTTGAATGTTATATCTCTCGTATACGTAAAATCTACGTTTTGGAGTATCCTTACTTCATTGTAGCGTTTCATATTATGGATAAATGTTTAATTGTTATTATGCTTATAGTCTTTAATTTAACTACTTACAACCTACTGTCCCAGAATCAGAGTCAACTACAGTTGAGGAAAACTTTTGTATTCTTGAATTATGTTTACGAAAACTACTACCACTACTTACTATGGTTTTTGTTTATTTTTGGTTATCGTTTCTTCTGAAGGTACATTTACAATATAGTCTCATTTTAACTATTATTGCAAGTACGTTATAACCCTTAAATATTAAGAACTTCGCGTTTCGTCTGGCTCAAACATAAAATTGGAATAGTTAATGCCCAGCGAAATCGTTAACCGACTGAACACTGTAATTGGAAGTCATTAAAATAACCAGTTGTTATAGCTGACTGTTAAATGTTTTACCGTGGGCATTAGTCTTTAGTATTTACACATGTGTTACAATGTAGGTGCTCGATATTATATTGTACGTTCGATCCTACTTGTCCAATGTCCGTCATGATTGTGAGGCGTCGTAAATTGAGTGCAGGAACACGGATTTGTCTGGTTTTCCAGAGAACTTTGTGTTCCTTGTTAAATGTTGTGTTAAAATACATTGTCAAAACATGTGCCCTTTAGCTAACAACCTACTAACAAGTCGTCGTCGCCGCAATTCGGCTCGCTCCGGGAGTGATGCGTGTGAAACAAAAGTAAGTCACCGTTTCGTTCCCCGAACGTTGTAATATTTACGACAGCAAAGTTGTACCTAATTTTCGAGTTTTTTTTCACAGTCATGCTCGCTTCTCCGAAGGTTGAAGGACGTCCCAAGGTGTGTCGTGATTACTTCAAAAAAATTATTGCAACCATTTACGAAAGATTTGTGGTGCGCAAACTCATTAGGACGCTTCGAACACACTCTGATGGCAAACATTAACGCTCATTGAAAAATTGCAGCGGGGTTTGCGGGCTATCATCATCCATTATATCTGACGCCTCATCCTGATTTGACAACGTTATAAAGCACATCAATAATTAAAACAAGTCTTATAAAAGAAGTCATATTAAATCTAATATTATTTCGTATAGGTACTCACCGTTGCGAAACTTTTATCGTTTTGTTAACACGTAATGTTCAATTGTTAGTAGAGCGTTAAGTGTCAATCAAGTTCATAATACCGTGCGATGATTTCTAAAATCCTATTTTACAGCAATCAAAAATTTGTTGAATCAAACTTTACAAATGAAGCAAGAACCAACGAACACAGTAACTAAGGAAGTTGCTATATCACCGAGAGCCTAGACCAAACGGGGAGAACAGTCGATAAAATTAGAATTTCGAAAAAAGAACATCAGGTAGAACCCTACCGAATGCAGTGAGCACCCGTAATATATTAACCCGCCTTGTTGGGGGTTGTTCATGTAATTTTTCAGCGTTGGCAGTGCAATCGGAAGCGCGCCGGCGGCGTGTACCTTTTTGTTTCTGCTGTGGTCGACACTGTGATGGTTTTCGGAAGCGAGGTCGCCACTCATCGCCATTCGAATATCGACCAATATTTCACATTTGACTTATTAACGACGTCACAGTTGAAATTCACTTGCCCTGTGAGAAATTTTCGATGCTTTTTCATTTCTTTTGCGGTTTTATTGGCTTCGGGTCTCTTTATGGGGAGGACAAAACTTGGGACATCGTGATTCATATTTGAACAACTGAATTTGCGTTTGATTTCGTTGATAGATTGTTTTCGAATCGAGTTCAATGAAATATTTACCTACTACACGTAACGTTGATTGGGTTATTGGAGAATCATAGGGAACTAGGTACTTAGATTAGAGAAAGTAGATTTTCGAACCAAGTTTAAATACTTAGAACCATTAAGACTTCCTAATTTTGCTATACAATGCTCTCCACTTTACCCGGGTACCTTTTTCAGATCGTCAGCTAATCTAGATGGGGGCCTTCCCTGCTGCGTTTACTGATTCACAATATCCACTTATGCACTTGTCTGTTCCAACGGCTCTCAATCCTTTGACAGATATAGCCACTTGGCGAGCCAGCCGCCACTTTGGCAATTTTGGCCACAAACTTACAGCAACAGGTTTAGATTTTTTTTTTTCACACTCGGATTTAAAAAAAGGTTTGATTTCATCGAACTAAATTGAAAAAAGAACGCATTAAACAAGTAAGTTTCGAAAATAATTGAAATTGGAACGCGTGGAAAAATGGCGCTCACGTTTCCCAACTACACGTTTCATTTAATAAAATGATTAGTTTCTTACATAGGAGTGTGGGAATGATTTACTTTCACGTGTACAATGTGTCTGAATATCATTAAATTATTACGCACATGTCCGAAATTCACGTTCATTAACCCGTGAGAACTTATTGTTTAACTTGACATGTAATCATGTGGACTGGAATGTCACATATTAAAGTTGTCTTAGCTGTGTATTATTTGTTTTCAATTATTTTGAGCTGTTTTTGGTTGTCTGCCATATTTTTTATTGTTTACGAGAATATAAACTCTTGTTTTTATGAAATTTAAAATATTTGGCAGATGTCACCTAATATATTTTAAGAAGAAAAATGTTTACGTTTATTTATTTTCTACATTAATTTCAGCCAAATGAACGTTGACATTCGCATTTGAATTCGAAAAGGTGCTTATTGGGTATTCGTCCAAAGATATTATTTATTTTAACATTAAATTGCTTGCCCTTAAGCAATTATTACACAATTAACTATTTACGCTAGGTACTAAATTAAATGACCAAAGATTAATTATCTATTATTTCAAATGTAAATACTTATCAAACTTTACTATACTCTATTTGACATAAGATTAGCTATTTAAACAGTCCGTTCAACCGATTTTGACTTCTATACCGTAGGCATAAGGATGGCATTAAAAGCAAAAAAGGTTACTAAATATCAACTGTTTACTGCAGCTGCTACGAGTATTTGTCATGCCACTAACGCAAAAGAAATTAAAATCGGTTGCACGGACTGTAAAAAAGGCTTATTTAAATGTCTAATCTTATTTCAAATGGAGTATAGATCTGTTTGCATTTTTGTACTTCTAAACCACTATATCAATAAACTTACTGAAAAGCAGACACAGGCTTATTACTTTATATCCAGCAGAATGATCAACGCTCACAATCTCTAACAGAAAAACCCGATAACAGTTTCTCCAAATTAAATTAATTCAGGATTAAGTTCTATAATTGATTTATATTTTTACTGCCACTATTCTCATAGAATAACTCGTTTGTAAAGTGTTGAATGAACAAGCAATTAGCGCTCAATATAATTCATATCCTAGCGTTTATTATACCAATTAAAATACAATAAAATGCATGTATTATGCGTTGAAACGTTACAATGTTTAATAGGCATAGTGTTGGTATAACTCAATTAAAATTAGAGTTCATTTTAAATGACCATCTTAATAACTGTAGACGGCGGCCGCTACCTGATGTTGTTAACATTTGTATAGTTTTGCTGGAAGTGGTATTGTTTGTTTGTTTTGTTTGTGTTTGTCTGGGTATTTATATTTGTCTCTGGCTGCAGTCTAGCGAGAAATCAGTCGATTATCACATAGCTGGGTACATTTTCGTAGATGGTGGTAGATTCGATACTGAAAATGCATGGGCCAATAAGCAACTTGTACAAAAATTTATAAGTTTTGAGTATATGCATAAGTTAATGATGTTTTAGGATAGCAACTTAGGTGCTTCGAAGTTTTTAGAAAATTACTGGTACCTACCCAATCATACCCGGGTAGTAATGATAAGATTACTAAATATAAAAAAAACTTCTCCCTTATAACAATCATTACAGGTTCATCACCTAGTGAACGGTCACTTATACTGTCTTTATAAAATAAAAAATATTTACTATTAGGAACTTTAACTTAGGAACTAACTTAGGAACTAACTTCGAAAAAAAAAACTACGGAATAAATAAGGTTGCTGGGAAGAGATCGCAGGAAGCGATAAGGCCGCCCATTGTCTGTTTTGGAGTGTTAAATTATTATTTTTGCTATGTGTTTTCTGGTGTACAATAAAGTATATATACTTAAATAAATAAATAAATAAATATCTCATTCTTGAAATTGACTAACAAATAAACATCATATAGCGGAGCAAGCAACCTCCTCAAAAAACCTCTACTTAATAGCTTCGATTACGAGAACTGTTTCTTGTCCAGAATAAATAATGAAAAATCGTGTGTAATGTGTTTTGAGTCGCGACGTCGACTTCGGTAATTACGTTTGTCATCCATCAGCCTGTCTCGATTAGTTCCTGCCAGAATGAGTATTGTGTTAGTTCGGTTAAAGGTAATCTGGTGATACTATTTCGGGTAATGTGGTGATATTGTGCGATTTGAGAACTTTTCGATTTGCATAAAGGTATGGGACACACAGGACACACTATACTTGTAACACAGAGTGTTTGGAGTATAGTATCGTCTACCGCTATCTTTATGTTACAGTGAGCATCTTTGAGAAAAGCAGTGGGAAATATGAAATTGACTGTGTTTAAAAGTGTATTTGTTACTTCCGTGTACTTGTTAACTTTAGCTTTGTCACTTATTAAAACTCAAACTCAAAGCATTTATTTCAATTAAACCATTTACAGGCACTTTTGAATTGTCAAAAAATCGGTTAGTTAGGCAAAAAGTTGAAGCTAGTTGCCCATTCCAAATCGAAGATCTCTATGGAGATGAACGGGAGAGAAACCCCATGGACACTCTTTTAAAAATGTATATAGATACTACAATAGATAGATATTACAAAACACATTAGCATGCCGCGATTATTTCCTGGCAGAAACACTATGTTTGAGGTAATCTTGTGATATTATTTCGGGTGATATTGTCCGGTTAATTTTAAGGCTTATGGTAAGTTTACAAAATTATGTGACTACTGTGTATTCTTACTATTATATTATTTATGTGTATAATTTAATAATTTTAGAGTTAGGTGTAGATAGAAACTCTGTCACAAGTGTCATTATGGAGTCAAGTGTTTTATAAGAGTATCGACGGCATCTCATTGACGCAGTTGCAGCAATCTCATAAGTTCATTTGTTTTTAATGCAGTTCTCAAGGCAGCACCTTACCGACTATCCGAAAGCCTATGTGTTTAAGTAAAAAATAAAAAGTTATAAAACTAAAACCCAAATACGACAAAAAAGTCAATCAACAAAAAAGGTATAAACAAGACATCACAGACAGACAAATTAAAAATCCGGAGTCACACGTTTTAGGGCTTACATCGAACAGATTACGTATATCATATACAGGCAAATTAAAAATTCGGAGTCACACGTGTTAGGGTTTACATCGAACAGATTACGTGTGACTCCGGATTTTTAATTTGCTCATCTGTGATGTCTTGTTTATACCTTTTTAGTTGGTTGACTTTTTGTCGTAGTTGGGTTTTAGTTTTATAACTTTTTATTTTTATTAAAAATGTTTTTGGGGTTATAATATACAACGTGTAACAGAATAAGCGCAAGACCTGAAAGTAGTTTGCTCAGAATCGGCTTCTGAATCGATTTCCGTCATTATTTATATATGTTAATTTTTCATGAAAAAATCTTTTATTTAACTGAAATTAGAACCACTGCGTCATAACAAGGTAATAAGATATTTTATTTAAGGAAATTTAATCCTTATCTCATAGGAATAAAGCCTATTTAAATGCATAACCAAATTTGTAATACGCTCATAGCTATCCTATGTGTAATGCGCGTTAAATAAAATAGTTAATTTAAGGTGTGGTTTAATTAAATAAAATAGCAGATATTATTTTAGTCTTATAATTTAATATTCTAATTGGGGTGTATGAGCTCTTGCGTTTATTCCGTTACGCGTTGTATATATTTTTGAAAAGCGCTAATTATGCCCTTTCATTTGATACTCAACATGGTATGAATAATTTTTATTTTTAGTTCATAACTTTATGTGCTCTAGAGGGCGCCATTTTCATGTGACGTCATATACCCTATAACCAGCGGTCGATCAAGACGCTTCCAACGATACCGCATTTGCCAAATTGTGATGAGTCGTTTAGAAGATATTAGGGAACAGATGAACATACATACATACCGGTCAAAACCATAACCCTCTTTTTTACTTCGCCGTAGTCGGGTAAAAAGTAGGTTCATAAAAGATAATGGACAGATGATCTTTTAAAGGTTGCAGAAAGAAGAACCACCTTTACATAATAGCAGTCTTCAGAGGTCTAAGTTCAACAGTGGTTGTCGTTCGGTAGGTGAGGACTTCGAAAGAGATACCTGTCCACTTAATGTCGCTAGCCAATAGAATGATCGAAATATTATTCGTTTGTCAGTTACGTCACTACTTCCAATGTACTGCAATGGATTCGATTACAAGAGAAAGCTCGCGATTGGTTTTTGTTAAAGCGTTGAACTGTTCATTTAACTTCGTAAGTGATGGTATTTTGTTTTTGATTAAGCAATTAGAATAGATTTAAATAACAATATTTCCACTAGTGTGGCTAGATAATAATTAGCTATTTATTTATTTACAACTGTTCAATCGTCTTGAGTTATTAGGCAACTGCTTAGGTAACTAGGTAAGTCTACATCACTTCATTATGTCTTTGATGTTTATATTTAGGTACTTATCATCATCTGCCCAGCCTTTTCACAACTACGTTGGGGTAGGCTTCCAGTCTAACTGGATGCATCTGAATATCAGTATTTTACATGGAGCGACTGCCTATCTGATCTCCACAACCCATTAACTGGGTAATACGATACCCCTTGGTAAGACTGGTTGTCAGACTTTCGGGCTTCTGATGACCCGTAACGACTGTCAAAGATCCACAAATGACAGCCGGGACCAAAGGCTTAACGTGCTTTCCGAGGCATGGAGGAGTCTCGGTATGTAAAGGTCACCCATCCACGGACCAACCCGGGCAAGCGTAGCTTAACCTGATGGATTGACCCGTGCGGCTGTTATTACGTATCCATGAGCCGAAGCTACGTAATAACAGCCGCGTAATAGCAGCCTAAACCGCAGTTTAGGTACTTATATAAAAAGAGAAAGAAAAGCGCTTTTCAGAATTATCTAGTAATCCTCTCACTACCTACAACGTTTTTTTAAATATTCGGTAAAAAATAAAAAGTTTACTTCAACATAATCAAATCACCACAAAAAGTAAGATACCAAAATTCATTGTTGTTTAAAAAAAATTGTCAACCCATCAATTTAATTACGGGAATCATTTTCCACGTCGAATAAAAAACGAAAAATAAACAATTTTGAGAGCCGTAACTGGTAAACACTATTATGGTGGAGGCCGTGTTGATGACGCAACGAAAACAAAAAAGTATTTAAAGCTAATTAAATCTATCCACGACGACTCGACGTGGCGCAACCGACATGCCTCCGAGCTTGGGTCGAAGCAATTAGTGAAAGGATTAGATTATCTTATTAAGTTATTATCTTTGCATCTAGTTGGAGGGTGTTATTGAACTAGGTAGAGGTTCGATATGGCGTTGGTTTGGTCATGAAAGATATTGTATGTAATGTTTCAGTTTCATGTTTCATTTGTATACCTATTTCTGAAACAATACCTAACTGTCGAAAGAGACTAGATCATATTTAAACAATATAGGTACCCAACCCGTTTATGGAAAAATAAACTCATTTAGTAACTTACGATTATGACGGACGACCCAAACATGGATTTTGATGTCAAAATAGTAAATATATAGGTATATTAATTCGTATGATTCTGATGATTTAAATATGGGCCCTACCTTGGGGACACAATTTTTTGTATCGATATTTATGACTTTTATTTGTTAAAATTGTTTGTATGAAAAAAATTATAATTTTTTTTCATAAGTATCAGCTATCACCGCCTGTCACAAAGTCAACTGAAGGGGACGACGTACTAAAATGATTGAACGTAACTGCTAACAAACCAGTAGATAATTATTTATGATTGCACTATGACCTTTGAACTTCAGTTGATATTGAAAACGGCTTAATAATTTTGCATGTACACACGGCTACACATCAAGCTATACATTTCCAGTATAAGCTAACCTCGCATTGTACGAAAATCCTATACAATGCGAGATCAGCATAAACTGGAAGTGTATAGCTTGATGTGTATCCGTGTGTACTAGCTGCGTCACGCGGTTTCGCCCGCATAAGTCTCGATCCCGTGGGAACATCGGGATGAAAAGTATCTTATGTGTTAATCCAGATTATAAACTATCTGTGTGCCAAATTTCATTTAAATCCGTTCTGTAGTTTTTGCGTGAAAGAGTAATAAACATCCATCACTCCATCCTCACAAACTTTCGTTATAATATTAGTTCGGATTATTAGAAAAACTTGCTCGAAGTTAATGGAAAACACACTCATACTCACAATCGGAATATGTTGGATGTTTGTCCAAAGCAGTGATGTGAGAAAGAGACAATAAATCCCGTAGGCAACATCATCAAAGCCACATGTTTCTGCAGTAGCTATAACCGTGCGTTTGCACTGGCGAAACATTTAATACAAAACATGTTGAAATCTCTAGTTCCAGTCAAAAATTGTATGGAACATTGACAGAAAGTTTAGATTTCAACATGTTTTATCTTGAATGTTTCGCCAGTGCAAACGCACGGTAAGTCAAATGGAAAAGCCAACGAAGATAGACTAAAACTGAATGAGAAAATTGATTTTGGTTTTCATAATCGCACATCTAATTGATAACTTCAAATTCAAACTTGAATTTGAACTATGAAAAACTACAGAAATAACGAGTAATAACGGAGAAACAATAAAGTGTGGACGAATAGCAAAATTTAAAAAAAAAACAATATTCATAACAAAATTATTTATAGTCACCATCAAAATGTCAACTTAGTGACAAATTAAGTGCAGAAATACCGTTTTGACGAGATAAATGTCAATGTAGTATCATAACTATTGTAATATCGACGTTTACGATCATTGGTTGTTAATGTATGTGATAATAATGATATTTACATATTTGGGTAGGTATGTATAGTTATGGTCGTATTCGTAATTCATAGTTTATGTATGTTGAACACACGGTTTCTACTTTGGAAGAGTCGGCTATTTGTGATTTGGAATGAGGTTGATAAAGCGTTTTGTAGATAAGTATATCACTGCATGATATAATAATTATGACATTGGATGATGACGTTAAATCATTGCTTATGCCTTTGAAAAAATAAACTGAATAGAACATTAGAATTCAAAAGTTCCTCGGACATACGCAGTCAATAGACGGCTCTGCTCATTCGCAGAGCAGCAAAAAGCTAGAAATAAACTTTGTCCAGCTGAAGAGAAACAGAAACCAGTAAAAAACTCCGCAAACAAACAAAATATAAACAAATCTTCCAATTGCTGAAACAAACGGCCTATTATCAAAGAAAATCGCAATTCCACGAACGTAGTGATTTCAGTGCGTGCGAGTAACGAGCCGTCGACACCTACCGATAGCATCGCTATGACTGGCTGGAAATTATTCCGAATCGTAATTACAACGATTATTCACGGCGGGCCGGGGGCGGCCGCCATTTTTCAACAGTCACCGTTCTTAATTATGAGCCGCACTGGACGGCTGTCGAAGCTTTGAGACGCGCCGTCACCTCGGGCCGACTTCGCGCCGCTACAACGCGGCTATTTTGTAAGCTAAGAGTAAGTTGCTTTGATGGTAAGGACTGCTGTGCCGTGGAACAACCTGAGGATCAGAAGGCTAGAAAATATCGTACTGCTTTTGATGAGGGGTGGTGTCCATATAAGACTGAGCGTGTTATCCGGGTTACAGAATTATATTTACATATTAAAATGTCAATGTGGCTTTACGCGACTGATGGATTTGGTTTACTTATTTTAGTGTTTTATTTACTTGAGTCCCCAAATCCAATTAAACGGTAGTGAGCTGGAGCTTAAATTATATAAAAAATAATGTATGAGACAAATTGTAATTATTTAATTTGCTCTTAAGGTGTTCCCCAATTCCTATCTTCGAATTTGGATTAAAAATCTCTCAATTTGAAGCACTCGAAAATCAAAACAAACTTGAAACAGTCCGCTCGATATGCTAGCGAGCACTTCAATAATAGAACTCTGAACGTTACTCCACACGAGAGCTCGACTAGTGTTTATTTATCGTTTTGGAAGGCTTAGAGAAGACAGATGGAATGTTGTGTTTTTTACTCCAAGATGAGGTGTAAAGTAGAAATAATCTTTTTTATTCCTAATACAGTAAGTAAATAAAGTTCCCGATGTTAATTTTTGTGACGTATGCCTTGCAAGTTCTTCAGTTTTTGTCGGCAGTTAACGACTGCCATAACTTTAGATGGTATTTTTTCGTTCCAAGTGTTCCAACGTTTATGTCCTTGTAACCAAAGGTTGTTATTAACTACTAAGTAACTGTAGAGTTAAGTGGTAAGCATCGGAAAATAAGCTGTTATATTTACTCCATGAAAAACGGTATTCTTATTAAAAGTAGGATAAAAGAATGATTAAAAGTGCTGCAGTGCGAGCGCGTGAGACGACTTCTAGATAATAATTGAAATCGCCGTCTGGTCACGACCAGAGCGTGTACGCTCGATAACAAAGTGCTTTGGATGTTTTCATTATTCTTTCAGCCTTGATTATAATCCTATACTATTAAATGGGCAATATTTTTATGTTTGTAATCACGTTCTAGAAAACTGCTCTAACGGTTTCGATGAAAGTTGCAATATAGAAGTTTACGGGGGCGAAAAATCGATCTAGCTGGGTCTACCTGGGAAAATTCGAAAAAAAACCAATCAGGTATTATTGGTTAATTGTAATACGAATCTTGTAATTTTAGGTTAGATGCTCAATTATTCCAAACAAATGAATGAAGATCGAGAGTGCATTTTGGCACTCGAAATTGATAGTACATGGTCGACCTAATACTATAAAATAAAGCGATTATGTTGATGAAAATAATTTTAATCGGATCAAGAGTCTCAAATTGTGCATGACAATAAAAAAAACCAGTGTTGATAGTCGTAGTTGGTACAGGGAATGTATCTACTCAAACCTTTAACGGTGCTGAAAGAAAAATCAACGAAAATTTCTGATTTAAAAAAATAAAACAACAAAAGCATATGTGCCAGCCACTAGCCTACAATATTCTATGCACCAAAACGACCAAAGAACCAATAGCAGCGTTAATAAACAAAATAGTGTTGCGCCCGACAGTATCCGGTTGGTCCCGGCCGTGCTGACGCCAGCGAGTCTAATCGCCGTTTATTGGAGAAAACCGATTACTGCCAGCGCCATGGCCGAAACGGTTTCGACATGTCACCACTACGTACAGCGCGAACGGTTTCGATCGAACATATTTTGACAATCCATCGATGGATAAGTTAAATTTGTTAGGCTGACATCGGCTTTATGACGCGATGGATCTTTTAAGTGTGCTTATGAACTTTTAGACAAATGTAAGGAGACAATGGACACAGAGTTGGACTCTGCGAATGAATTGGCGACGCGGGGAACGACTGAAGGGCGTGGGGTCAAATGTGTAGTTGTAGTGAGAAGTAAGCAGAATAGACTGCCATTATGTTGATTGGAGACATCGCAGTCAAATTATAGCCCATTTGTTATATAGATTAATTTGTGTAGTTATTTCTATATAGCTCACGCAACTAGCTTTTTACCGACCAAGCAACAACTTCCGTAGTCTTAAAACAGAAATTCATTTTAATCACAACGTAGCAGCGATCATAATGTGTCGTGGCCAAGATGATGTGTCGAGATCCATAATACAGTATGATTTAAAAAGCAGGTGCTTAGCATACAGGCCGAAAAGAGACACTGACGTGGAGACTTCGACAACTTAAGCCTTTTAATTTATTCGAAATCTGTGTAAAGGCTTAGTAGCGGTTCCTGCCTGTTGTAACGCTAGCAGTGCTATTTACGCCCGGGCCACGTGTGGCGACTGGCGATAAAACTCTGAACTGTTGCTAACCGCCCACGGGCCTAAGGCCTTTGTTCAGCGGCAAGTTTTCTTCACTTGACTTAGATTCCCGCTTTTGTACACGTTTTTGGATAGTTTATAAAAGTATTAGGTGGCGTGGATGAAGCTTGGGTTCCACTTTTTATATTATATGGATCGGAAGTTTTTTTTTGGCATATTATAAAATAGTAGTAGGGAATTATTTGGTACTACTTTGGAGTTTTTGTTCCTATTTAAGGTGGATGCGCCAAGGTAGCCCGCGAAACTCAAATTTTCTTAAGTTTTTTGCAATTTGCAGGTTAGTGTCAGGTTGTATGTTGATCTAAATATTATTAGCGGCCGTAAGAAATATGTGTTTATAGAATTATAAACATTAGAATCAGCAATACAACTCTCTAAGTTCATGAAAGTGTCAAATGTAATGATTTCATGAAATAGTCATTAAATGAACTTATTAATGTTTTTCCTAAATGAGAATTGTAATAAATATAAAGAAAGGTATCTACGAAAATCGTGCTGTCAGAAATTGAAAATCGAAACAAAGGATTAAACATCAATACGAAAATTTTCGAAGTCGTAAAAGGATTATACATTAAAAGTGATTAGAAGTTTCACTTTCAATTCGAAATAGAAATCAATTATAGAAATGGATTTTAGGTATTACTAAGAATCCACGTGGCAGAACTTATTATTAGAGTTGGGTACACGACCCGTACCTGGCGGGCCCAACTTGCGAGTCACGGAGGGCGCTTTCGGGTAAAAACTACAAAAAGTAAATTATATTGATGGAATCGAGCCCGTTTGATTGATGATGAGTGAGCATTTTTTAATTTCGAGGATTCGACCGCGCCGTCTGCTGAGGTCACAACCGAACGATTATATAGACCCGTGAACGTTCTAAGAGCGTATGAAGGTTCCTTATAAAATATTTGAAACTAATTAATTTTCCTTTCAAATTGTTTGATGTTTCTTTGCAATAAATATACGTGTGGAGCAAGAATTCAAGGTTCTTTAAATTTGAAATATACTAGTCTTCATTACTGTGAATTACAAATCAGAAGTCGATAATTATCATTTTTCTACGGAACCATATTTTATTGGGTTAAGAACAAAACGAGAGCCGGTTTGGACCCGCGGTTTTTTCTTACCGGAATTTTGGCTCAGGTGTCTATTAATATTAATTGACGTTTGTGAAATTCTGTTTCTAGTGTACGCAGAACAATGACGATGCAATGTTGCGGATGGATTTTATAATGTGTTTCGTTTTCTCTCATAAATTGTTATTTAACTAGCCGATTTAATTTTCGTTTTGAATCTTTCTCTAATAATATAGTGAGCGTTAAAAGAGGTCTTTTTTATTTTATTTTCGTTTGAACATAAAAATTATGTTAAAGAAGGTTCTGCAAAGAGATTGCGATACCTAGTAGGTATGTAGTTAATGAGTAATGCAATGTTATTTTCAGTAAATAAAATGCTAATTTGCATAATGAGCTCTAACATCATTATGACTGACTAATCTGATTTGTTTTAATTTGTGAATTCAGTAGTATTTATTTATTCATTATTATTCAATGAAAATTAATGTACCTTGTCTACTTTTATTTCCGCAGTGCAAAACCAAACTTCTTCTACAAATTGCCAACAAGGTGACATGAGCTGACAATGTAGGGAAGGAATGTGAGAAAAGTGTGTTTCACGACTGAAAATTCCATATAAAATAGGATACAGACATTTGAGAAACTCTTCCTTTTTTAAGTTGAAAAGTATTTCAAAATCTCGCAACTTGTTGAGTGCATCTTGCACAAAAAAGATTTACGCCAAAGAGTTTTACAACAATCTTTACAATAAAACAACGAAGTGGTGTAAAGCAAACTAGCACAATGTAAATATAAGCAGCACCTGTATTACCCACATATTCAGTGCGTTACATAGGTAGATACCTACCTACAAGTGTGTGTATTTAGATCACAGCTGAGCAAACCTACGTCATTCAGAGGTTTGCTGAGAATTTTAATTACGATTTGCATAGATTTCATAAAAGAAACAGTGATATTTGCATTGGATATGATTCGAGAAGATTTTCGACTCTGCCTCGTTACGAAATCTCGTATTTGGGAAAAAAAAAACACAGAAATTTCAGGCAAAACGAAAACGTAGTTTTGGATTATATCTACCATACTTATTACACAAATCCGATTCACGGTGTGTCTGTTTGAGTGGACTCAGTAGTAAGAAACACGTGTAGGGAACCGTGGATAGTACTTGGTCCAGGCTAAGGAGTCCCTTCACTACGGCCAGACCACGAATTATTATTTACGTCCGGATACCATCTGGGTCATTTTGTATTTCAATAGAAAAGTTTTTTATAAAGACTTACATACCTACTAACATTGTCACACGAAACAAGAATTCCGGTTAACGGTTAACTAAACGATTTTGTCGTCAAGAAAATGCAATAATTATCAATCCAACTGTTTCCTCTATGCAAAAAAAACCGGTATTTTTTGTATAAAAAGGTTTCTTCCCACAATAATTTCCGTCACGACACAGAAAGACATGACAACGTTGACGTTTAACCGATATAAAAATGTTCATTGGTTTGTTTAGCTTGACCCTAAAATTCACGCAAGTGCACCAATTCTACATTCACATTAAGGTCCTGCGAATTCTTTCAAGTCGATACAAGACATTATATCGAGTAACAAAGGCGATTAATAGCCGTTTGTCAGTTACTTACTACACTAGTTTTGACTTCAATAGGGCTAGGAGCGATTTATCTGTGTCAGGAACTAAAACAGGTTTGCCAGTTTTTGTAGCCACTAGCGAGTTGCGTCGGGACAAACGGCTCGGAATATGAATAATTGCAAGCGGAGTGTTGTTTATTAAAGTTAGTTAGATAATTGTGTTAATCTATTAGCGTCCTAATGTCTGGTAGTTTGGCTACCATTTACAGTACGACACAATCTACGAATCAATTTTACGAATGTATATAACATATTTCGTTTACAAGCTATTGAGTTTGCGTAAAGATAATTTTCGCCTTTTTTTTGGGTGGAAATTCATCATAATAATATGACTTCTCCCGCTCTGGGCGGAGCTGGAGGGCGTGTCAAACTTTTACTGACTAAAACCCATCCGTGTTCCTTCAGTTGCCTATTGCCAAGGTCCCGGTATCCCTTTCGGGCTTTCCTGCAACCCTGGCAGGCATCGGTCCTAACGGACCCCATCAAGTGTGCTGACATCTCTTTGAGGCGCGCGTGGAACATGACGAGCCGTCGACCCGGGCCTGGTCCTTATCGGAAGGCGAGCTACCCATTGCTCGCCGTCCGCAAGCCCGCGCCTACTACGGTGACCGGGAATCCGCCTGGGATTCCGACGCCCAGGGCGTCTCCTGCGGCGGGAGATAATTTTAGTTTTAAAGTATGATTTAAAAGGCGCACTCAGTTCGGATGTGATCGGTTTTACGAATTTGGTCGATGCTCTATCTAAGTTGTGTCGTACACGTACTGTACCTGGTTGTTTATGAAAGGCGTAGGTACAGTTTTTACAAAAGCGCTCAAAATGTCGAAAAACTTACATTTTGTTTATTTGTTATTGATGAACCAACATTAATGATACACGAACAGTGACTCAGCTACTCCATAGCCTCGTCGCGAACTATAAAAACTGTTGCTTGAAACGCTCGTATTTTCTGAACATCATAATATTTACATTAAAGTAATTACGTCATAAGTGTTATGCAGTTTTTGTTGATTAATTAAAACTGAGGGATTTGTTTTTTTATTATTATTATTATAGAATAATTTCTAGTAGTAAGGTGATTGGAGATGGCCACGCAAAGGTCAGGTCAGGTCGGAGATCCAAACGTAAGGAAAGTAGACTAGGTACTTTTGGCGTGTAAAAGTGTATTTTTGAACTACTTTACGTAAATAAATATCATTTATCATTTACTGTATTAGTTATTTGCTCTAAAACAGTTATGCAGTTAATTCGTTTCCTGAAACGCTGCTTTTTGGACCGATCAATTATACATTATTTCAGGAATTTCAGTTAAAATGTCACACATAATGTCACATGGTTGCTACATCCGATGAAGTCGGCAATACAATGTTCGAAATACGCCAAGAAAGCACCAATCAGATTCGCCACCTCACAAAGAACACTCTTCATTTCTAACAATTACACAAATATGACGCGAACAAAATCAAAAACTGGTCCAATATCCCTAAAAAATTGTATAGTACGAGAGCGAAAGTCGTAATTTGCATACAACAATGCAGCACCTGTTAGTTCGTAGAGGCATGTGGGCGAGGCGTGTCCTCACAATAGTGCTTATTCAACAGTTGCAATGTAAATGAACCTTTTTTATCATTATGAATCAAGCCAAGGTCACCTTCTTTGTGTACATCATATGGTCTATTGTTGCTTGGTTCAGTTTTATATTGTAATTATCGAACGATGTACTTTGATGTCAATAAAAAATTGGCGTGGTTTATTGACCTTTGCATAAGTTTTTGATGATGATTCGATTAAAATAATGTTTATTTTTGTATATACCTAATTAAGTCAGTATTTCGATATTTATATCTCATAAATGATCCTTATCAATAGATATAGGTATACGTAAATAAGGACCACATAAGAGTTAGAATCATAATTTATTTATTTGTAAAAATGTAGTTTTACATTATGGTGTTAGTATTTTTGTTAGTTCTTACATTCTACCACAAAATATATGGTGTACAAATATTCAATTGTCATTCTTGACTAAGTACAAGTAAAAAGAATTGTGGTTTACAAATAAGTATGTCTAATATGAATTAGTAGGTATTACTATATAATGTTATTAGGTAATCGTTACTTTAAAATGTCAAAATCAAGTCCATGTCATCTTGGATTTTTGCAATATTCTAAGTATTCGCGAATGTCATAATCGTCGCGAATGTTAGGAGGTAGTAAGCTGATTATGATCTATTAACGGCTTCTAATTTTCACACAAAGCCAAAATGAAATATTTTTAATGCCAACGACAGAAAAAATGCATTGCATAAAGGTAAACATAATTTTAAACTCCAACAAAGGTGGCAGCAAGGAATTAAAGTGACAGTGGGTAGGGCACATTGCTCGCAGAACAGAGGCCCTAGTCAAAGTGACATTCTATCAGCGACAACGATGATGGAAAAGGCAGCAAATGTATAGGACTGACATAAGCTATCGAAAATCTTATGTCAATCCTGTTGAAATTCGTTGCAGAAATACGAAACGCTTTCGAAGCCAATGTCATTTGTCTAGGCCATCAGATGGCCGATGTGGCCGAAAGCTTCTGGAGTGGCGACCGCTTATCGGAAGACTTAGCATTGAAAGGTCCCCACAAGGTGGACCGACGACCTAGAGAAGGCCGCAGGAATCCGCTGGATGCGAGAAGAACAGAACCGGTTTAAGTGGCGGTGATGATGAAACAAAATTATTTATTTTATATTTTAGCCCTGACAAGGGATCGATTCAGCTCCCAGTATTCCAACGCTCCTTTCTTTAAAAGTGCGTCTTACTGTCGCACTAGAACTTATACATAGTTTCTTTCTAATAACTGCAGTGAACAGAGCTAGATGGCGGCACTATCCACTTTCACAAGTAAAGTACTGGAAAACACAGATTTCCAAAGTCTGAACACTAGATCGAGTTTAGTAAAACTACGAGTAGTCATTGTCATGGACTAAACTCAGATTTTTTATTTGGTAGACTAAAATGACATTTGTTGTCGACATAAAAATAACCTACCGAGTGACTCTCACCAAGGACCACTGAATTATTCTCTCCAGGAGGACCTTCACTGTTGTCGTGTTGTCTCTGTAATATTAATTATATAATCGTGTAATTTTTCAAAAAAGGTCAATCGCAGCTGTCATTTTGGTCTAGCAAATTAAAAATCAGAGTTATGACCGGTAGAAGATGACGTTGCAACCCAAGACACACGAAAACATAAGTTTGGTTAATTATTTTACCACAAACCGCGGGCCCGATGGATTTACCTGTCGGCAAAGATGACAAACTTTCATAAAAACTTTCATTCACATCCTTATGGGTGGGTATAAAACCCTTAAAAGTGAGAATAAAAAAAAAAATCCTAAGTGCGAAATTTTACTGTAAAAGAATAGAATAAGATCATTTATTTGTCCGAAACATGAGTATGCACACAGAAAGCATGCGAGATATTAACTACATTGCAGAATGGATCACAGTCATGTTTTATCATAACGGCGTACAAATATATGTATTAGGATTTGGTCGGAAGTACTCTTGTGCAAAAGGTCATGCTTCTAGACCCAGTGGCTTAAGGGCGTACCGTACTTCAAATTGCTTAGCACAATCCTCCGTAATGCCGAAAATGCTGCAGCATTAATTTTGAAATAAATATATGTTTAAGTTGAGGATAGATGCTAGGTCCTATGTTTGGCGAAAACACGATTACATAAAAATGTCTAATTTTCTCGTTAGATTTTTTTTCCAAAGTTACCTCTAAAACGAACTATGAACCGTATAAAATTAAAAAAATACTTCAAATTAGACCATGAAACTTTGCATATTAACTGAACTAACTATATAGCAGGTCTTATGATATTTTTTTTTAAGTTACCATTATTTTCACCGTAAAAAGCAATTACCTAAACTATTCGGGACTTGAGAGCCGCCAGCACCCCACTCTGCCTCGCTCTCAGGCCGCGAGTAGCATGGTGCGAGCGAGATAAAATTTGATTTGCATAATTAATCAGTGGGTAGCAGCCCTGAGTCTGGATTTGTGCCTAGTTGATGGCAATAGGCTCGTCTCCCTCACATGGGACTTAAATATAACTGGCGAAATGTGGGAGTACTGTAGGTAAGTACACCTCTGCCCAACCCTTCGGGGAAACGAGGCTAATGTTACATTATTTAATCTAAAAATAGAAAGTAAGAAGACCGAAAATATAATTATTATCTTTTATAAATAAGTAATTTAACTTTCATTTTTAACGATCAACAACTTATTTAATCAAAGAAACCCGCGTTTTACAACTCACAGGCAACGCAGAAGTTCCAGAGGCAAAGTTGGCCAAGAACGTAAGATTACATGAAAGCTGACATATTATGCTGTATTACCTCTATACTGTAACAAGACAGTTGCCTTCGGAAATTCCCAACACGGGTAACTTTGCCTGAGTTCTTCAATCGAAAATACGGCAAACTAGACAAGACATGTATACACACGGCTACATATCAAGCTATACATTTCCAGTTTAAACTGACCTCGCATTGTACGAAAATCCTATACAATGCGAGATCAGCATAAACTGGAAATGTATAGCTTGATTTGTAGACGTGCGTACACGGACAGTAATGTCGCTTCGAAAAAATGTATTCTTCCCCCAGAATTCATATGATAGAGTCTGTCTAACGAAAGCTGACCACGAATTATTATCTGTTGAATATTTTACTTCGCTTCTAAGTAAAATATTACATGTCGAATTATTATATAAATATGAAATACTGGATGAATAATAAATAGTATCGACTGCGTCAAATGCGTGTAAAGCCAGCTCTTGATTTTTTAAATTGCCGCTTTTTTTCTTGGACAACTGTCGTTGGACAGACTCTAGTCTACATTTTGTATAAGTACTATGTAGGTTCACCTCTGCCCAACCCTTCGGGAAAAATCAGGCGTGATGTTATATATATTCCCATGCCGATTTCGGCTATGATGACTATTTATTTCTGTTTTTGACGGCTAAGGGTTTCGAGTTTGTGTGGCTAATGTGTAATCTTGGCTGTGATACAAAGGCAGGTACGTGCACGTGTATGCATCGAAAATAATTCATTTATTTACTAGCTACAATTAAAGAAACCAATTTATAATTATGGAACAAAGAATTTTGACAATTAAATGAAATATATTCGATGTATACTATACATCTTTTTGAGGCTAACTGTACTCTCACATGTACACTTGGGGTGCGAATTATCAGCTCATCTTCAACCTGAACAACGATTAGCAAGTTAAACAAGCTACATACCCTTATCTACATCTACTATATAAATCCAACACGTGTTCATCTAAAGAAATGTTGCCATTATACAAAAATTTACGATCCAAAACATTTTCTATGGGATTCAAAAAAGAATTTGCCGTATGACAAGTGATCAATTGTTATTTTCGCGAATGAATGGTTTGTAATGGCGACCGGTTAAAGTAGAAAAGGTAGGGTTATTAAATTACAATAAGTCTGCCGAGGAAGCGACTGGTGAACTGGTCTTCATGAGGGTTGACCAACGGTCGCTGGAGATGTTTTGTTGCTAATGTGTAGTAAAAAGTAAGTAATAATGGTCTGTTCTGGTGGCTAGGCGAACGTAATACGAGGTGACTCGATTCAATGAGGTTCATTATATTTGATACATTGGGTTCTGTCCTTTGCTTCAGTTGTGTGGAAGACGAAGTACCTATCTATTTATACATACATAACGTCTTGTTTCCCCAACGGGTTAGGTAGAGGTGTACACACGGCTACACATCAAGCTATACATTTCCAGTATAAGGTGACCTTGCATTGTACCGAAATCTTATATAATGCAAGATGAGCATAAACTGGAAATGTATAGCTTGATGTGTAGCCGAGTGTACCTATAGATAGGTAAACCCAAATTTCGCCAGTTATGTTTAAGTTCCATGTCGGCGAACGTACCTATTGCCATCAACCGGGCACGAATCCAGACTCCGGGCTCTACTGAGAAATTCCAGGTGGAATAACCCAATAACATTTTGCACGACCTGAGAGTCGAACCCAGGACATCATGCGCAGCAGTTACATTACAGTTCCCTATTTGTTCATAAGCTTTTAGACCAGAAAAGAAAAACTCATATCTATGTAAACGTAATGTAACAGTTCTATTTTCAAATAACAATCGCTCGAGCTTTCGGATGTTGACATTATACCAATATAGATTAATACCAATTATACCATTTATAATTAAAATATTATAAACATTATTCTCGACCAACCTTCTTAAATAAGAGTCTAAAAATAAAAGAAAATCGATTTTCTGAGCAAAATAACTTTACGTAACACAAAGCGATATTTACGGTTTCCTCAATCGGAAGTTGGTTTTTGTTCAGCCGTTACGATTACGATACACCGAAGTACTTCGGTGTATCGTAATCGTACCTACCGAACGAATCGTTATTGCGTTGCGACATTGTGACTCTCGCGAATCGTTATAACGAAAGTTACGCAACTACGCAGATTCGTTAGTTTCGTTAGATTTCATTTCACACTTGATTGCTTATTCGGAACTGTGTTGGTGTAACGAAAGTTGGGTTTTCTAAGTTAGTCTTTATATTAATAAGTATTGCTGAAACGCGAAGGCTTTTTTGCGAATGATGTCAGAGATTTACCTAACATAACATCTCGCCTTGTTTCCCTGAAGGCTTGGGCAGAGGTGTACCTATAGTACACCCACATTTCGCCAGTTATAGTCCCATGTGATAGGGGGCGAGCCTATTGCCATGAACCGGGCACAAATCCAAACTCCAGGCTGCTACTGAGTAATTCCAGATAGAAAAACTCAATAACATAACTTTGCCCGACCTGGGAATCGAAGCGCTTGCGACAACTAAACCAACGAGGCTTATGTTTTGTATTTTTGTTTACGAAATATTATTGCATAAATATTTGTGTTATTTGTAATGCAAATGATCGTCATTCCTTGCCAATTATAATACCCTTTCGAACGTTGGTGTGCCATGAATAAATGCTTTGCATATTTTTGGTGTAACGTCGCGGTAATTTACGCAATTATGGTTTTAATTTATTTCTCATTTCGCGTCGTAAATTATTAATTTTTGGGTATAATATTATGTCGTTTCAGATTGCATGTAATCTTTGAAATCGGTTAAATGGTACTAACGTTATTCTTACAAGATAGCACGAGAAGAAAAAAAAACGGAATTGGGATTTTTGGGAGGATTTTTTTTTCTACTTTTGCTATTTTTGTTTTTTAATAATTGGTAGCTCAACAGGCCTGCCCAATGTAGTACATACCCACTTAGTAATTTATGGAACATGGAAGACTTACAGCAAAAACCAACTAAATTAATGTTTTTTTAATTATGATGGCTATTTGGAGTTGTATTTTTATTTGTGATTTAAATTAATAATCACAAACACCTGACGCACACCTCAATAAACAAATATGTAATTGCAAAAATAATGACCGAATTCGTTTTCACCCTACAAAACTTTCTCGAGATACCATTTAAAACGTCACAAATATTCTCAACATACCGGTAAAGAAACCATTGACAAGGTGGTTCGCAAGTAGGGTGCGTGGCGGGGTGCATCGAAGGGCCCCTGGGCCCCGGTTCCCACGGGCCGCAGGAAGAAACTAGCCAGTTGCGGTTCTAGAACTGCAATTAGAAATCGCGAAGCTGGTTCTTTTTTTATGGGGGTCGTTGAACTAATTGTAGGGATTTGTTAATTGTGGTGCTATTAATATTTACTTTACACACGTGAAATTGACATAGGTACATTTATAAATAATAACTTAATATTATAAATGCCAAAGTGAGTTTGTTTGTTGGTTTGTTCGTAACGTAAAACTGAGATAGAACGCTAGGATTGAGACATACGCGGGCTAAACCGCGGGGCAAAGCTATTAAAAAAAAAAAGTAAGCTATTTTAGTAATTGGTGTTACTAGGAATTCCTACACCTTGTTTGTAAATTTGTAATATTTAAAAAATTATAATAATAATAAATGTATGTACTTAATGTAAGTAGGTTTGTACAAACACTTGTACGTATCAACAATAATTTAAGTATGTTTTTTAAGAACTAGATGGGTTCGGTGTTTTCCAACCGACTACTCTGTGAAGAAAAACCGAAACAAACTCAAAAACCAGTCCCTTTAGTGTTATAAATTATATCAAAACAGCTGCTAAGTATGGTTGGTGATAACGACAAGATGTCTTTTTTTTTTTTTGGACGTTGGGAAATCATCCAATGACTTCTCCCGTTCTGGGCGGAGCGGAAGGGCGTGTCAGACTTTTACTGACTAAAACCCACCCGTGTTCCTTCATTTGCCTGTTGCCAAAGTCCCGGTATCCCTTTCGGACTTTCCCGCAACCCTGGGACAAGATGTGTCTAAAGTGTTGAAGGGTTTATAATAAAATAAGAAAATTTTGATTCAATGAGAGCAGGTACTTAATTTTAAACATAAAAGCAACTAACAACAAGTAAATGTGTATTGGCTACGGGTTCCGTAGCTAAAGTAACAACCTGTATAACCCTTTACTTTGACCATTTAGGAATCTTTAGTAGGTATGAACATGAACCAAAGAATGGTCATAGATACCTGTATTTCTAAACATGTCCATAGTGCAAGGGTTGTGTGTGACAATTGGATACAAAACCCTAATGATATGTCTTTGATAAATGCACATTACACTAATACCTCGTGTCATCAGATAAAATCAACCTTAATACATTCCGGGACAGACCGCCTCTCGACGTTGTCTAGGTATATCGTTACGTGACATACGGCTAAGGGCGGTCAATTTTATTTCATGTTATTTGGCAAACCGTTGATAGCCGTTGCTTACCTATACAATTCCTAGGAAGCACATGATCTAGTATCACATCACGCGACTTCATTCGTTCGTAGGTGTCACGGCAAACTCTTTTCAAGTTATTTTTCAACACATACATAATAAATGCAGTACATTATGTTACATTCACACCGCCGACAGGCGTAGACTGACCTATACAAGTACAGTGATGTTGATATTTAGTGCCCCGGCACGTTCGTCGCGCCTGTACGTACTGCCGGTAGTACGGCTGTAGACGATATGATAATGTATGGGATTTTGTAGTGTCATATCATGACATTTGCAAATAGTCAAGTGTCCCGGAACGTGTTAAACTATTTAGATTAAGGTACCATCGAAGAAGTTCATATCTATGCACCGTAAGGACTATTTCTGCTTGCAGCGCTCGGCCGTTATGGAGCCGGGGCGGTAACAGATGTGGTCATCGTGTTCACGGGATTTTGTTTTAAAACTGCTAAGATATAAAGTTCTTCGATAGTACCTTTCGGTTCACTAGACAGTAGTTCTACAATAAGTAGGGACAGTGGGAAGAATAGAGCAGTAGTGGCCCAGGTGGTAATGGCCGCGACTTACGAGGTGTACGTCGTAGGTTCGAACCCCGTCAGGCGCTTCACTTGTGTAAATTATTTCATCACCACTACTCTCAAAAAAGGTGAAGGAAAACATCGTGAGGAAACCGGCATGTCCTAGAACCAAAAATTCGAAGACATGTGACATCTATCAACCCGCACTGGGCCTGCTGGTGTTTTACGGCCCACTCCCTCTCATTGAGAGGAGGCCTGTGTTCCAGCAGTGGGAACATTATAGGCTGATATGTATGTATGTATGTATGGGAAGAAGTTGCAATTTTACTAATTGCCCCTTTAATTTAAGAAATCGTTGTTACCAAGTACCTATTTTAGGACATTCGCGGAATTACGTTCCCTAAAATAAAACAAAAACAATGTATTTTAAGATACTAATACCTACGTTGTTTTTTATTTAAGTAAGTATCATTCTCTAATAAAATTCTATGGAACGTAATTCTGCGAATATCTCGAAATAGGTGCTCGTCTCAACGATTTCTTAAATGCCAAAAGGAAAACAGCTTATGACTTTTATGTGCGACTGCTATTTTCAAAGGCGAAATTGTGCTAAATACACACATTATGTTCTAAAAATATACCTACTTTGGAAGTAAATGTACTCTAGTAAGTAGTACTAAGTAATTTATATTTGGACTTAACGAAAAATACTTACAAATAATACTTTATAATAATGTTAAACGTAAACATTTCAGCGCAAATATAATGATTTCTAGGAACTTATCACTTATTCAAACTGTTCCGGTTCGGTATAATAATAATTGGTGCAAAACAGACAGGACGTCCTGCGTCGAATCATAGTGCACAACACACAATGTTATATTTACCGTTATTCCACTATCTAGCCAGACAAAACTGACCTTTAGCGTTTAAAAATCAAGGGTGGTTATACATTTTTTGAGTGGTAAATAGTGCTTACGTACGCCAATCTACAGAGCATCCCTTATCCGCGTGACGGGTCAAAATCGCGATTTTATTTATAACATGTCGTATTATACCAGCTGGGGTTTGTCAAGACGAAAAAAATATAAGAAAATGAATCCGCAAGACCCCTTGACGGGTCTCGAGGGCCCAAAAGGGCAGACCACCCTTCGAACGGGTTTCAGCATCGTAAATCCCACGTTCATTTTCAAAAGATATTTTAAAATGCGTATAAAATTATTCAGGGCAGAAATAATTCGGTGCGCCGTGTAACTTATTTATATATTTATGATTTGTTGCGAAATGTGTGCACGTGTTGTTTGAGGAACATGGCAGTGTTGTAGGGTTATTGAAATATACGATGCTATTTATTACCTTATGTCTGGACTGGAGTATATTTTTGTCTGTACATGGTTTCGGAACAAAATAAAAGTGATAACTGCTTTGATGATTAAATTAAAAGTTTCAGAAATTAAAAAAAAAAAAATTAAAACTTAATTGCAATGCAAACGAAGATCAACAAAAACATGTTTTGTTTTAAAATTTTATAAAAAACATTTTTTCCTGAAATACAAACTTCACATTGCTATGAAAGTGTTTTTATCCTCATAACAAAAAATATTGCGTAAGTTATGTCAACTTCTTCTATTTCCTTCTAAGTTTAACTCCGGTTTAAATTGTTCGTTATGATGTAACAGGTAACAGTTTGAAACTTTTGCTCCCCCACGAGAAAACGAAACCTTAATTTCTTCTTGCTAAATATTATTCTATTTTTACAAGCTTTTTATAAAAAATCCAGCGCAACACTTTTATATTAGCTGATGAAATTCATTGTTGTATTTTGGTTATGAACCTTGTTGTTTTCAGAAAACAGTTGCTATACCTACTCTCTTGGTTTTATTTAGAAATCATTGTTTCTATCATAATCTTAATGTCAATTATTTAAAGTACAACACATTGATCTGTCCTATGGAAGGTACTTACACTCTCATTTTCAGTAGAAGAAGTGTATACTCATAGAAATTTCTACTTCTACATACTAAGTATCTCTGTGTATACTAGACGATAGATTACTAGAAAAATTACACATTATGTTACTCTTGCACATATAGGGATAATTATTTTGTAACTATATGAATGTGTCAGTTAAGTTATTACAAAAATAAAAAATAAATGTCATAACTTAGGTCATCGTCATCTACTTTCTTCCAACTCTGGTTAACATCGTTCGTTATGATGTAACAGGTAACAGTTTGAAACTTCTGTCCTTCACGTGAAAATACGAAACATTATAGCAGGAAAATAAATTTTGTTTAAAAACTCCAGCAAAACATTTTATTATTAGTCATTAAATTATGTATTTAGATTTATGAACGTCTGTTGTTGCTTTATACAACTGTAATGTTATCGTTTTTTAAAGGAATCATTTATTTTATTTTATAAATTCTGGTGTATAATAAAATAAAGCATGTATGTACTCTGAATCAATCTGCCTAGCCTTTTCCCAACTATGTTGGGGTCGGCTTCCAGTCTAACCGGATGCAGCTGAATACCAGTATGGAGAGACTGCCTATCTGACCTCCACAACCCAGTAACTGGGTGATAGGATACCCCTTGGTAAGACTGGTTTTGTCAGACTTACGGGCTTCTGACGACCCGTAACGACTGTCAAAGATATTCGAATGACAGCCGGGACCAACGGCTTAACGTGCTTTCCGAGGCACAGAGGAGTCTCAATATGTAAAGATGGTCACCCATCCACCGACCAACCCCGGCAAGCGTAGCTTAACCTGATGGATCGACCCGTTCGGCTGTTATTACTAGCCACGAGTTCCATGTAAGTACTTTGAATAGTCCTAGGAAAAGGATTTGCACCAATTTACGCCAACTAATTGTGAAACGACATCTTTATAAGACGTGTGAATACGACTTTTGATAGGTATTACACAGCATGTATCAGAAAGGTGTGGTCATATTACACAGCATGTATCAGAAAGGTGTGGTCATATTACACAGTATGTGTCAGAAAGGTGTGGTCATAGTATACAGCATGTATCAGAAAGGTGTAGTCATATTTAAGGGTGTGGTACAGACCATCAAACTGGACAACCTACCTAGTCGACCCAAATATATAGCGGCTGCTTATATTTTCGCGATTACGAAGTTGGTCTCATGGAGAAATTGTTCAGTTTAATAGTCACACCTTTCGATTTGACCACACATTTCTGACGCTGTATCTAGAAAAAAAAAATGACAAAGTAGTTTTTTTTTTTTTAAATTATGAATGTATCGGGTAAACATTACAACACAAACGTCTTAAATAAATATAAATTACATAATTTATGTCATCGCCTTCTATATTCTTCTTTCCCTGATTATTGTTTGTTATGATGTAATCGGTAACAGTTTGAAACTTTCGTTCCCCACGTGAAAATAGGAAACCTTAACCCTTTCTTGCAAAATAAAATTCTATTTTTGCTCGAACAACGAGGCATAACATTTTTTTAATTCTTAAAAGGGTAAGAAATTCACTGTTGTTTTCGCCAACGTTTTTATAATGAATTGAATCTTGTACGACTGCTAAAAGAACGTGACATAGTGAAATATTTATAACGGGTGTAAAAATACCCTTAACGAACTGAGAGTCATATACGATTGTTTTTTGTACTTGACCGTGGCTTGCTGCCTTCTGGTTACGGAGATATTGAAGGTCAAAGTTCCAACGTTTTTTCATGTTTTTTTTTACTACGATCCGGCGATCCTTGTACCGTCGCATGCAATACGCGCTATGTTGTGCGTTCATTGCATTGGGCACCATTTTACACCAAAAATGAAAGTAGCTGTTATTTTAGTTTGATGTTTAGAATACGTAGATGCCGGCTTCGTGAAGAGTCTTGTTACACCCCCTGTCTGTCTATTATTATTACAGACTAGCTGCCCGCCCCGGCTTCGCACGGTTAGCACTAAGTACCTACCCTACCTACCTACCTACGCCTACTTTACGCACAACCCTTGTCCTAAGAATAACAAACAAAATATCCAAATCGGTCCAGCCATTCTCGAGTTTTAGCGAGACTAACGAACATCATCCTTACTTCCTTACTAATATTATAAATGCGAAAGTTACTCTATCTGTCTGTCAGTGTCTGTCTGTCTGTCTGTCTGTCGCGCTTTCACGCCAAAACTACTGAACCGATTTTAATGAAATTTGGGACACAGATAGCCTGAGAAATGACATAGGCAACTTTTTATCGACACAGCACGCGGACGAAGCCTCGGGCGGAAGCTAGTTTTTATATATAAGAAGATTTCTGTCGATTTGCAATCTTCAAGTCGAGTCCTATGTATACCTAAACCGAGTGTTCTAATAGAAATCAATCAACGACGATCACCTCTTGTTAAGACACCCGGTAGAGCACTTGATCGCGAACCATTAGACAAAACTATTTACCAGTAGTATGAATGTGAGTCATATTTTCGCCTTTTTTTTAAACTTTGACTGTAGCAGAGTCCAAGCTTAGAAAAAAGGCGAAAATATGACAATGAACTATGCTCTATTTTTTTTCTCTTTGAAACTAAAACTTACATTTATAGCCTTAGATAATATTTACTTTGGCTTGACACGCTGCCACGTGTCTAGATATCAGAATTAAAAAAAAATTACTGTGTCCCTGAAAAAAAAAGATGTTTAAATATATAAAAAAAAAAAAAATAAGCACTTGTGTAAGACGAAGATTTTCCTAGTATTGTTCAAGTTACCTTATTTAAGCATGATCCAAAGTTTTTTAAACATTACGCAAGAATCGTGAGTTTTGTTCATTGAAACCAAAATAAAGATTGCATAAGTTACGTCAACTCCTTCTATAACTGTGATAAAAATTGTTCGTTATGATGTAACAGGTAATAGTTAGAAACCTTTGTCCCCCCACGTGAAAATACGAATCCTTAAAACTGTGCTCCTATAAAATAAAAATTCTACTTTTAGCGTCTAAAAATATCACCATAACGTTTTTAATTTTTGTATAAGCTGACTGGTGAATGAAATCTTGATCATAAACTTGACAAACAGCTGTCTTGGATACTTTGATAACTGTTAATTTATCGTCACTTCGAGATTTTTTTTATTTCTATCATCATTTTTAAATTATTGACAGTTGTTTTTCTAAGAAAAGGCCGCGCCCACTTGATCGCGAACCAATACACGAAATTACATCTTAATTACTGACGGCATAAACCCTTTCAATGTTATCTTATGATAACCATAGACTAGTCACACTCACAATACAGGTGCATAATGGGCCAAACATTGTGATTGTGGTCACAGGTACGTATAAATACTATGACATTTTAAAACTACGTTTAAAAAAAGAACACACGGTGTACAATCGCGAACGCTAGTGTTCCGCTAATAAGGTCACTGACCTTTAGAAATGGTGTTCGTTTCGATTACAATCGCTTTGTGTTTTAATTAAGTGTGGAGCTATTGATGTGTTTTGTTGATTATCGAGATAACATCTTAATGTAAATAATTTCTTAATCAGAGTTATTGGGTTTGGAGTTCAAAGTACGTTAACATTTTTATATTCAAACATTAAAGCGTACTGTTTGATTGCAAAGATCAAAGAATCAAAGCTATAAAATTCATCCGTTAGAATAACTTAAGGGTCGAAAGAAATCATTTTCAACAATATATTCTAACCAGTAGTCAAAGTTATAGATAGATACGATGATGTGGCATTTATATCCAAGACATATAAATGCCACAACACCACCTAATCGATTGAGAACTAATTTGAATATCAAAAAGACATCGATTTACAATGTCCAAACACTTCACAGAAACGGCTTATTGACTAACAAAAGATAATATTAGCGTTCGCTTTCGCACCATTGTTGTTGATTATACAGAGTTCATCGACCGCGTTATAAAGCGATGATACAGATGAATATAAACGAAATAAAATTTTGCATATCTATTGGGATGTCATATTAATGTGTAAATTCCTACTGTGTCGTCCCATGTTAGGAACTTATTGGTGAATAAGGCACGTGCCATTTAAATTAACATTAAATCCAGCTTACACACTATTGAACTATTGACACGATGTTAATATTCACTATTGTGACAATTTATTTGTATTGCATATTTTGTCAAGCAACTTAAGTTACTATCAAGTTTAAGTTATGGGGATTGAGCAGGGTGGATGTCACGGGTTAAAAGCGTCATAAGACTTCGTAGGTCGAGCTTTTACAATATTTCTATAGGGTATTGAGTTGTGTTCATGTAAAAGACTTCAACGAAACTATAATTTTTGTGTCTGATGCATTTAGATTTAGAATGTTCGATCTTTAAATTATCGAGAATTCAAATAATAGACCGTTTAACGATTGCATTTTAAATTGTTGTCTAGTATTTTTTAGTTAATTATGATTTTTTATAAAACAGATGCAGCCTTATTATTGTATACTTTACTTGATGCACCTCCTTCAGCTTCACTTTACTTGCTGGAAATCAGCGCTGTTGACAATATGTTCGTCCGAAGCCACAGCATTTTTCTAAACAATGACCAGCGGGGCAATTCTCTAGAACGTTCACATTCGAATCGCATTCGCAATCTGTCAAAAAACTATCAATTTACCAACATTTTTGACAAGTTTGACAGATTGCGACTTGAATTTGAACGTTTTTTAAGCAAGAGAATTGGCCCTCTGTTCTTGCACAGATGCGATGCACAGCGAAATTTTTCTTGTTACAAAAGTAGTTAATTCTGCACTCAACAATTTGTTTTTGTTTTGTTTGTTTGTTGTCATTTGCCAATGTCGCAACAGTAATTACGCACAAGCGACAATTCACATCAAGCAATGAACAAAATTGACAACCTTTTTTGGTTGGATACGAGGCTTTTGGCTACTTTGTATGTATGTATTTAATGTTTTTTTTTAAATTATGTGCGGAATAACAATTTTTCTTTATTTTCTTGTAACTAATTACGATAGCTAAGAAGTTGCAACAAAACAAGATTAGCATCTGTTCTGGGGTCGTATGACCGAAAACATAGGCCAGCTTAAGGGGTGAAAGGTTCCGTACATCATAGATATCGAGGTCTTTATACATGATGTTATTCAAATACCTCATACAGGCTGTTTACAAAATTGAAAATCGGGAGGTTTTCTAAAATAAAAAAAATTGTCGGTGCCGGTATCACCCCGACTTTTACCTTGTATCGGTCACACGCACACCTGGATGTTTTTACATTTTATTCAGAGTGACAATTGGAAACGGTACTAAATATTTTTGGGTGTTGTATATGCAAAAACAACAAAATCATTTATTCAAACTAGGCTGAGAATCAACTTTTCCAACGCCAAATTACATAAGACAGTCCTTCAAAACACTTACCCGTCACCACATTTCGTTTATATGTCCCATGTTATAAGGGGCGAGCCTATTGCCATCAATCGGGCACAAATTCTGGCACCGGGCTGCTACTAAGAAATTCCAAATGCCCGACCCGGGAATGAACCCAGGACCTCATAATCAGCAGTAGCGCTTGTGACCACTAGACTAACGAGGCATTATATATGAATATCTACGTAAATAATTTTAAAAATATGTTGGTATGTTCGTATGTAAGTGTAATATCCTATGTGGAAATAATAAATTAATGGACGCGAGCGAGATTGCGCAGTGCGCGATGTCCGGCCACTAACCGTAATATTATACCGATGCGCAGTGGCCGAGGAGAGTCAGGTAAAGTGGAACACTGAATTATTTAAAGTAAAAAATATGACAATTAAGGTGAATAAGATAATTTATAATGTTGTATTTAAATATACGAGTATGCAGATCAGTCTTGCATTTGATTTAAAATATAAAAATCGTGCAAAACATATCTTCTGTTCCCTACGTTTATATTCGTATAGCTCGTCAAAATATGGGAACAGCAATTTTTTTTTCGCGACTTCTGGTTTGAGTTCGTCGTAAAAGTTGTTCATAGTGATGAGTACAATTACCTCTTAAAATATTTCTTGTATGAATAGATACACCTCATATTATGTACTTTCACAATAATACCTATAGTATTATACAGTAACGTAAACATTAACAGTTTTATATTTATTTAAATGAAAGAATAATTTGTTGCCGCTTTCTGGTGTTGCAAACTAGATGACTAAGATACCTAAATTCCTGAAATTATGCTGTGCCTACATTATTGTGATAAGAGGCACCATTTTATTTATTTTAGGATCTTCTTCTTCCACATTCAGAAGGAGTTCATGTAGTAGGTGAATTCTGAGATGATGGTTGAAACAGCTAGTCTATCAGCCATCATCTCAGAATGCACCTCTATTCTGGTGATATCATCTGTCATCACAGACGTTCCCTCGCTCCGTTGGTCTTATCTTATTCTTATTTATTTCAGAATCTCTTCCATATTTGTTAGAAACAATGTAAACTTATGAAACTAGTGTTAGTAATATATTATAATCTAAGCTGCGTGAGGCACGCCGATCCTGAGGAATGTCGACTTGACTGCGTGCAGTCGTATCGACCGCCCTAAGATCGGAGAGTCCCACCT
Organism: Lithophane leautieri; assembly: GCA_949152455.1. NCBI lineage: Eukaryota > Metazoa > Arthropoda > Insecta > Lepidoptera > Noctuidae > Lithophane > Lithophane leautieri. The sequence continues at coordinate 6,211,892 of OX424462.1, read as the reverse complement.
ATCAGTTAACGCTCTAAGAATGGTGTTGGGGCTGGCGCGAACACGGCGTAACAAAGATGCGCATCTGTTGCGCATGATAGCCGAAAAACTATTAACGTGCGCGTCGGCAAACATGCCGGACGTATATAGCCATTCCATTCCACATAATCACAACTTACTGTCACATATAAGTATATTTATCTTAATTTCTAAAGTCCTCCTATCCCATGCTATGGTAGTGGAGAATAACGTTACAGGGTCAAATTAAATTAACTGACGAAACTTCACAAACGTGATGAGTATCGAAACAAAAATAACCAACTGTCCTGTCGCTTCCTGCTGGAAGAAATTTCTAATGAAATAAACAGTACCTTTGTACTGTTATATCTTTATGTATTTACCTCTATTAAGCGTTTTATGTGTACTTAAATAAATAAATAAAGAAGAATCCAATTTGAAATGTTTAATAATTAGTTACATTAAAACACCTAAACCATGTCAATTTGCCCACTCGCCCCGTCGCGCTCAACAGCGCGTGCAACCGCGCGCACGCAGGAAGGCTCGTCTCATCTCGTACAGGATGCGGCGCGCGCGTCTGTGTGACCTACCGATAGTAAGGCGATCTATCTGACCAAAGGGATCCTCTTACCAGTTAGTGAACTTGTGTGGTTACGTTAGAACTTCTTTTTTTGTTGATTTGATGATAGATTAAAAGGTATATTTCCTTTAGAATGTATGTTTTTTCATTGCAATTGTTAAGACCAGAACCTGGGGCTGCAATCTCGATAGCGATCGCTTTTGACCGAATTCGGTCAAAAGCGATCGCTGTGTATGTCGATTCTTCGATATAATTTGAACGGAAACGTCAAAGAGTATTTTAGTTAGTAATCCGTTAATTAATAGCAGTAACCTTGCGATCCTTAGGTCCTCGGTCAGCATATAATATGCATGTCATTGACCAGGAATGTGGCTACACTTTAGTTCAATGGACTAAGAACTGTTAAAAAAAACTACAATGTAGTTTTGGGATCACCATGATCATGTGATCTTTTTATTCGTAAAACAGCTTGCTGGATCACAGGAAGAAGTTAGCCAAGGTTAAAAGGCTTGCGATTGGAAAGATCTATGTCAGTAGTGGACACCTATAATCTGATGATGATCATTCCATCATAAAACTAGCTGATGTCCGCGGCTTCACCCGCGTGGATGTCGGTGATTAATATTATATACTAAAATCTTACTCGAGAACCACTCTATCCATTGGTGAAAACAGCATGAAAATCGGTGCCGTAGTTTTTGAGTTTATCGCGAACAGGACGGCAGACAGACGCGGTGGAGGACTTTTTTTTATAATATGTAAGGATGATCATTATCATTTAATGACAATTTTATTATAAAATGATCATTCGTTTCGTTTTATTTACAATAATAAATTAATTAAATAAGTCCTGCTGAGTACTCACCTTCTAATAGTCTCACCTGCTGTCTACGCAATTTGAGATCCATTCTTTACCATTGCAAAATAATGCACCCAGCTCACACGTCACATGCAACTTCTTAACCTATCCAGTGCGCAAATGCACATGATATGATATCATATAACATTGTTTTTCCGTCGCCGCTAACGTGCCGGATGCGTCAGGCCGCGGACGGGCTAATGGGCCGGCTTCCGACACGTGACGATGACGCGCCGGCTCCGAGCCGTGACGCAAGCCGTCTTGTGTGCGACGTGAACGTGATGCACTTTACGTAACCATTGTTTTATGTTTGCAAGTAGGAATTATAAGACGTATGGGTAATTTGCGAGACATAAACTTAGTTTGTGCTAAAATTGACGTTATGATTTCAAGAGTTTTTAAAACTGATAAGTACGTCTCTAGTAGATTGGAAAGGAGAATATCAAAAGTTGTAATGACTCCAGTTTAAGGCGAAACCTTTCACGGTTGCCCGCGAAATTCAAATTATTTTACGTTTTTTGCAATTTGCAGGTAAAAACCAAGACACAGCGCTTTCAAAAGTGACGTGAGGCCGGTTTCGTAAACACGTGTACACTTAGATTGGTGTAGTTTGATTGTAGTGTCATTGTAAATGTGTGTGTGTGTAAGCGTGTATGCACAGAGCGGTGGTGTAGTTTTAGCATGCTTCACTGTACTGGTCGCAGCGCTCCGTCTTGGTTTTTTATTTGGTCTGAGGTTAGTATCAGGTTGTATGTTGGATTAAAATATGATTCGCGACCGTAACAAATATGGATTTACATAATTATAAACATTAGAATCAGTAATACAACTCTCTAAGTTCATATAATCGTATTGAATGACTATTTCATGAAATAATGACATTTAGGAATTATTCGAACTTAAGGGGGATGCGCTAAGGTAGCCCGCGAAATTCAAATTTTCTTACGTTTTTTGCAATTTGCAGGTCGGTGTCAGGTTGTATGTTGATCTAAATATGATTTGCGCCCGTAACAAATATGGATTTACTGAATTATAAACCTTAGAATCAGCAATACAACTCTCTAAGTTCATGAAAGTGCCAAATGTCATGATTTCATGAAATAGTCATTCAATGCACTTACATGAACTTATACATAAGCTCAGATCAGATGCTAATTTTATTTCACGCATAAAAGACATCTGTTAATCAAATCAGCATTCAGAAGGTTAATACTGCCCAGTAATTTCCAAGTTCTGAAGAGTAGCTATGGCAGACCAAACCCCGGGTAGTCGGATGATTCTGATATCTGCCCAACATGTCTTATTAATCAACCCAATCCTTAAAGGCCCAAGGATTTAATCACTATAAATAGTAGCAGGTATTGTACTCACTGACAGTATTGACAGCCGCGTCGGTCTAGTGCTCATGCGATGCGCGGATGCTGCGCAGGCGCGCCACCGGAAACGGAAGTCACGGGCGCGTTCGCTCGCTCATCTGTGGCAACATGGTGGAATCATAGGTTGGTCACACTGCTCGTTATGTGGTACAGATAATTAAATATTTGAGGTGGGTACTGTTTTTGTTGGAACACAGTTATTAATTTGACGATTTCTTGCTGGTTTTTACATGACTGCCCAAAAAAAGGAGTGTGTATGTTTTCAGGTTTCATGTATGTTGTGTCTGTCAGTTTTTAACTATAGTCTATGGTTAAAATTAGGTTCTTTATGCAGGTGAAATTTGTAGGTGGTTGCGAAACGAAAGGAGATTCATCGAACAGGGTGTGTATTTGCACTTAATCTTTTTTTTTCGTGTGGTTAGTGACTAACCTGGTGTCAAGAGTTTGAAAGCCGACCATGAGCCTCTGACTTACCTTCACATGTAGTCGAGAAATATCTCTCAGGCATGTTACATTTTCCTACACCGGTTTTAAAGAAAGTGATGTTGTATTCGCACTGAAAACTCATATTGGGTTCACTGACGCACGGCGGCTACTAGGTAGATTTTTACACATAAAGAGGAAAATTAATGTCACCTCGTTCTCTAGGTACTTTCATTCCGTGAACTAATAGAAAGCGGCGGGAAGCGTGACATTAGCGGGGCGTGACCCCGCGCCGTGACCCGTCGCCGCGCCGTGAAATCCGTCAAATCGCCGTGCGCCCGCGCATAGCCATGCCCGTGCTTTACGGTCAGTCGAGAGGAGCGTTTAGAGCTTACGACTTTTGAAGTGGGTCGGTAATTACTTTGGGTTTGTATTGAAAAGTTGAGCGAAGAGATATGTAGAATTTCGGGAGAAAAACTTCAAACATTCGTTCGTATTGAGATAATGGCAATGATTACCAGCGGTATGAGTTGATAATGAAACATGAAAACTTTAGAATCCTAGACCCAAAGAAATTATACATGATTTTAACTTTTTTCTCATATAGGTTCAGTATCTACCAAATGATAATATATTTGCATGGCTTAAAAATTTGTATTTTATCCACTGAAAAATATGACAGAAAATTCAATACCTAGAGAATCAATTACTATAAATTTATTTTTAGTAGAAAACTATTCTACTAATCTTAATAAAAAGCTCCAAAATGTAATCGTACCCTCAATCGTGTCGTAACGCCTAAACTAGCTTTAATGGTGAGTGTGGTGACAAGCTTGTGTGACCGCTGAGCGGCGACTCTCGCACGCTCCTAATCGATCGGCAAATTAGGGATGACCACGCCACACTTTTCCGATAATTACAATAATAATGTGACCGTAATGTGCAACGGCGCGGTTTAATTACAGCCCTATGAGGATTCGGTAGTTTCGTCTTATGATTATGATAGATGGATATGGATTTGGTAAATTCGTGGTTTTTCGTCTTATGATGGATGGTTTCGGACATTTTCGGTTCTTTGGAGGAAAATGGCTATCTAAATCGTTATAAATCTACTTAGTTATATTTCATCCAATGTTATTATTATTTAAAGGTATTTTTATTATTCCTGGGCACGAAACGAAACGTAAATAATTAGAGAAAAATATAGGAGATTTGGGATTATTTCAGAATCTTTTAATAAGTTTTTGTTCATCTATTTAGATGAGAGATATGTGCGATCAAAATACTAACTAACGATTGAATATGTTTCCGGAAATCTTAAAAGGAACTAATGACTAATTTACAAAAACTAACAATTTGATTTCTTAATAATTATTGATATAAAATATTGCTATACATACCAAGACCGCTCCGGGCCTCGGAAAGCACGTTAAGCCGTTGGTCCCGCTGCCATTTGTAATCTTTGACAGTTGTTACGGGTCGTCAGAAGCCCGACAGTCTGACAATTAGTCTTACCATGGGGTATCGTGTTACCCAGTAACTGGGTTGTGGAGGTCAGATAGGCAGTCGCTCCATGTAAAATACTGGTATTCAGCTGCATCCGGTTAGACTGGAAGCTGACCCCAACACAGTTGGGAAAGGGCTAGGAAGATGATAAGGATTATGATAAAATATTGCCATAAGTAAAATGTTCATTTATTTATTTACTTCTCTACAATTATTAAACATTGGCTTCATGTACATAGGTACCACAGAGCTAAAGAGGATTGTTATACGAAAAGTTTAATGATTTCTTTAAGAAAAATACATTTTTAATCAGCTCTTAAAAGGAACTCTTGGGAGAGGTTGGCATAAAATAAACATAATACTTAAAAACTATTATAAGGAAAGTAAATGCAAATGCTCTAACAAGCCGCCAGCAAACACCTGAATAAAACAGTCATAATCATAAGTGCTGCAAACAAAAGCCTAAAGTCTAGCTTGTTTACGATCTTTTTGTGGCATGTTGTTAATTTCACCCTGTACAAACATAACTCTAACATACACATAAGTAACATAAACATAAATAACATTATATTTATAAACATCCAGCTGACCATTGTCCGGTCGTTCAGAGAGGGAGAGATGCTTGGAAAGCGACTCACGCGCAGTCGACACGACTCTATTGTACACTCGCAAATCTTTTTAGAAATTCTCATCTAAAAGTAACTGTCATTTTTAGATTAATGTTGGTACCTATTTCTAGGTTTAGAAGCAACTTACTGTTACTGAGAACTTTCGAGATTGTTGGAAAACGTTCCATTGAATTTTGGGAGGTTTAGTATGTCACATGTTTGTATTCTACAACCTGCTTTCATATAATTTTAGGTGGTTGTATTAGCTTCATAGACGCTGGCTACTTCTATATTTTTCTGTATCCTCTACAGAAAATCACTGCAATTTTGTCCATTACCTCACACATAACCATGATGGAATCTTTCTAGAAATCAGAAGAAGCCTGCCTTTGCACCTATGTTTCGCAACATTGTATAATTATTGCGTAATGCTAAGGTAAATGCTTTTGCGCATACAATCTACATACGAGACGACTAACATAAAGCCACAATAGGATGGGTGTTCTCCTGTCTGCTTATAACAATACTAGCTTCCGCCCGAGGCTTCGCCCGCGCGTTATGTCGATAAAACGTAGCCTATGTCCTTTCTCAGGCTCTAGACTATCTGTGTACCAAATTTCATTTAAATCGGTTCAGTAGTTTTGGCGTAAAAGCGCGACAGACAGACAGACAGAGTTACTTTCGCATTTATAATGTTAGTAATAACAATATATTGCGATGACCCGATCTCAAACATACCTAGCATAGCACCTACCTAGCATTCTGTAGTATACGGGAAAGGTAAGCATTTCATATCTAAACCGATATCTTCTGAATTTATATGTCACTGCTTCTCTCTTTATTTCTCTGAGTACAAGGGAAAGTGTGTGATGATGTGTGTTTAAGTCATTTCATTAAATTATTACTTATTATATTCTGCATTATTTATTTCCTCTAAAACAAATACTTATTTTGTTATGTTCATTTGTATTACTATTAACATTTCCACAATTTATGCACTGTGTATTTCATACTGGAAAACAATAAAATAGGAGTGAAAATTACGTGTCAATATTTACAAGTCAAATTATTTTGTGCTCACAAATGAACGCAGGCGCAGCGAAGTAGTAACAAGTATTGTGGACAACAAAATCTGAAACATTGAATGCAACTGTCGAAATCAAAGATTGGGCAAACATTTTCATAAAAAGACATAATTGAAGACTTTCATTAAATTTACGAGAATACATTCAGATTCAGATACTGCAGAAAAACATTTGATTGCTCCTGGACGAATTATTTCAAATTATTACCTTTATAAAATACTTAGTTTTGATCTGAATACCAAGAATCAATCTCGCAAAATAACCAATTTATTTGGGCTCCTATTCAAATGTACCTACCAGTAATTCCTCAACATTATGGTGCTGGCCGAAATCGTAAATAATAATCCACTAAAAATCAGATATAAAAACATGTAGGATAATTACTCGTGGGGAATAGTCCCATGGGGGCCAGACATAAAGTACGGTAATGTTCTTTTAGTACACCGGTTCGAATAAATACGATACTTGATGGACTGTTTGTGTCATGGAAGCGGGTTTGTGCAAGCATTCACAGATTTTGATGGGGTAGCAGGGTACTGTCGCGGCCAAAATTTTCTGGTTTGTTTATTTTTTGGTGGTTGATTTTAATGTACAGCTGCATTGTCTATGTGGTAGCAAGTCTTATAATTTTCATCGGAAAATTACTGTAATTAACAAAAATCCTACGAAAGTTCGTTTCTGAATATTTGCCTGATGTAAAATAACGCTTTACAATCTTCATTAATTTATTTTGTACAGTTATTAAACATTGGCAATATACATATACAACGGAGCTAAATGGGATATACAAGAAGTTTAATGATTTCTTCAAAATAAATGTTATACTAACTTTTGATAGAAACTATAAAGCCCGAATAAAAACAAAAAATAACCAAAAACTAAAATACAGAATCTACTCGAATATTCTTTCACAATAAATCACAGCGCACCGTACTCGACTGTACCGAGGGGTGGGGCTGGGGGGTACTCCGAGGCAGGGGAGCGCACACCTGGCCGCCGCAGCTGCGTACGCGGGCAAATCTCACGCGCAGCTTCCTTACCGCGCATGCGAGTGTATACATGACACACAAATACATATACCACTCACATATAGGCTAGGATGTACAGCTGTAAGTTCATGTAGGGATGTGTTCGTGTGTGTGTGTGCTGAAAGTAAGTACATGAGTGGACGAGACGATGCGTAGTTTTATGGGTAACGAATATTTTTGTGTTGCTGTGTGGTGGAGTTTTGATTTGTTTGTTCCTATTTTGCCTAAGTGGTAACCTAAGTCTGTCGGAATCTTTGGAGATATTTACATACATGAAAAATATATAACATAGGTACAGTTTTAATATAAAAATGTTTTTTTTTATTTAATCCAAAAGAGTCAAAATCTTATTTACTTTTATAAAAAAAAAAAAAAATTACCTATCCCTATGATATTTCATAAATAAATACTTAAAGTACATAACATTAAAATAAAACTTCAAACTCATGTTCTATCTACAACAAAGAAAAAATTCGCAGCGCACTAGAAACGCCAACTATACAAACATTGTTAGATTTGTCACCATCATAGAACATGTTATGAAAATATTATGGTTTCATTAGGGTTATATTGAGTCAAGGAGATTTGAGGTTGATTAATATTTTTGAATAAAATTTAACTAAATAGAAATAGGTTAAGAAAAATGAACAGAAGAGTCTTCTTTAGTTAGTAAATCTAAATCGATGCTACTAATTAGAGTATAGCAATAGTTTTCAAGTAAATGTTTTGCACATGTAAATGGCCCATGGCATGCCGCTAAAATTACTTGTCATCCTGGGTACTAAGACTAAGTCTGAAAAGAAAGAATTATATGTAAAAATTTATAATAAAATGCTGAAACTACTAAAAAAACTAGGTTGCACAACGAAGACATAGAATGACAGAGTTTTAACTTGAACGATAGACTTTTGTTTCAATAGGTAAAATATACACAAAGTAACTACAGTTAACAGACGTTTATCTATAAAAAAGGGATGAGTTACGGAAACTAGCACACAATACCATGAATACCAATGAATTGAATTCATTTTCATGCAATTCATTGGATGAAGCGACGCAAGTCGACGCAACAGGTTACATTATTATCACAGATTTTACAAAACCGTAACATCTAATAGTTTCATGAATGGAGGATTCCTAAAAAACATTTCTTACAAGTTGTATTGTCTGTACACAATGACAGGCGCCGTCTAACAAAGCGCGGTTTACAAGTGTACAGTACACGATAGCTCTTTATGCTGTAGCCGTTATACAGTGACCTCTAATCTTCCATCCCTAGACCCCGCGTTCATCCTGTTTTGTTCCACGAAGAGGGGTGAGGTAGCTCAAGTAATGCCGGATAGGTTCTAAAAGCGTGATATTGTTGTGATATCAATAGTCACAAAACTTTTTGTCGTCATGTGTACTTTTGTGAGTTAACACCGATTAATATATAATTATGTGTGCGGTTCTCTGTCGAAACACAATGGACCGATTAATTTAATAGTACAATCAGATGTTTAAACTGTTATTTGATTCGATAAAACTAAAGCTTTGCGCTAGGTATTATTATTGTTAAATGTAGATCTGTTTTCGTGACACATTTCTTTCAGGTAACGCGTAAATGGAATGTTTTGAGTAAATTCTAGTGTAAAGTGATAATTCGTTAAATAGTGCTAATATACATAAAGTAAATCATCTATTAGCACTATTACAGTAAAACAAGTCGTCAGTTGACGTCGACTTGTGCTGAGCCTGACGTTGCGTTTTCTGTTAGGGCATTTTTTACTTGTCTTTCCAAATGGGTAAACAATACCGAACACTTAGGTACCGTTAATTTTTTTTCATATAACTCATGTTACTTAGGTCAATAGCTAAAATTGTCTCAGACTCACCTCAAGAAGAAGCAAAATATTGGAAAGAGTCTTATGTGAATGGAAATATTTCTTATCATGTGTAATATTGTAAAGGCTGAAAAAGGCCGTGGTCGAAAATTACACAAAAAAACTTAAAAAAAAAGAAGTGTGTATATAAGACTAAACCTAACATAGATATAATGATCCTGATTTTAAAGCCACATAGTCCCATATATATTTGCCCTAAAAACATGTGTGAACACATATCCCACGCCCCGTCACCGGTGTTCGGTTACCGCCACTTTTTTCTCAAAAGAGGCGGGATCCCGTTTCTCGCTGAAAGTCTACACCGCGCAGTTGCACGTGCAAGACTTTCAAACACAAAATGGCGGATTAATACCAGTTTTTTTTAGCCTGGTTTACCTAGTTTGTTTCCTAGATTCTGCAATACTTGCGTGATTCACAGTTGTAGTATTTTCTGCGTAATCTGGGTAAAGTACCAAGTTAAAGGAGATGGAAAACGGTGGGCCCAAATGTAATAAGTTGAGATATGATCTAAAAAATTAGACATATTTTTTTATCTAAGAATATGAAAAATCACTTCAATTCTCAATCTGGAAGCGGAGAAATATGAGAAAGATAGTTTTCGTGAGATTATCGATTCAATAATCGATTACACAGTTACGAAAATAAAACTTTTGCACTAAACAATTAACTCGAAGTAATTAAATGCACTATATATACTTATATGCAATATAGTGCATATAATTACAGTCATATTAATAAATCAAATATCAATTAATTACTGAAAAACCAATATTAATGATTATCGATTTCATATCGATTCAAATCTCTCTAATATTTTTAGTCTATGTCACTGACATGACAGCTGACTGACATTGACACTAGACAGTTGCCGACTGTTCTTGTTTGCTCACTCGTTTAGTGTTTTCCGATGCGTTTTGAGTGCTTTCCCGATTATTCATATGATATTTCAAACATTTTCTAGTAAATATAATAACTATTAGTGCAAAAGAACACATTTTGCACTTCAGGAATCAGCTGTTAGTTATAGATTGTAACATAACCTCACTTTTACTTAATCTCTTTATCTCTTATATCTCTGTTCTCAGATTGACAAAATCCGCAGAATTTTCAGTGAAAGCTTGATAATATATAAGTTATTAATTGACACCACTTTCATCTTCTTACACCTAGGCCCATGATTGTATGTAATCGTTTCAGTCTCCTTTGAAATGCAGAACAGAGTTATGAAATACTAAAACTTAGCATAGATTTTACGTTGCACTACTTATTGGGGAAAGTTCGTATTTTGTATATTGTTCTATGTCTGAACATTTCGTAATTGTTAATGTAAATAGTAAATATGTAAAAGTCAACGTAATGAATTTTTTAGTTTGCCGCTAAAAGTCTCCGCCTTCCCATGGGTTCATCACACAAGAAATAGATGTGGTGCTTGTGAGATAAGTTGCGTTTCGATAATATTTGCACTTTCATTATATTTTCCCTCTTTTCATCGATAAGCCAAACATCTAACTTCGTTTTTTTTAATACGGGCTGCAATAAATAGGTACTTATAATATAGCGAAGGCGGGCCAATCCATTGAGCAGCAATCCGCAGAGACACAAAAGAACGGAAATCGATGCTTAAGCTCAACCCGCTCGCATTTTGTTTTGGAGATTACAAATAATGAGAGGTTACGTTTTTTACCACATATTGCACCGCTTTCAAACAAATACGTAACTCGCAAAATGTGATATTCCAAAACCGACATTCCAAGCATGCATTCACAACATTGAAATTCTCAAATTTCGACTTAGGCTATTTTGTTTCCAAAGATGCAGTTCTCATAGAAGGGGTTTCAAGACATATCTAACGGTAGGAAATAGGTGATTATTGTGATAGGATATCCGATAGGATGTGACGTATCAGGTAGATTTATTTTTAATTGTTGAGCGACCTTGTCGGTTTATAAAGTGTTTTGTATGTAACATGATGTTGAATCTGAGTTTTTGGTCCGTATAGTTCATACACGTCTGTTAATCTCAGTGTCAATTCGTTTTTATGAGACTGATCTTCCGATCTTATAAAGAAAGAAAGAATAACGTTTACAGATTTTAATTATCGTAGAAATACTGTTGTGTTGAACATTGATTTTGGAAAATCACATCCTTACATATTATAAAACAAAGTCCTCCGCCGCGTCTGTCTGTCGTCCTGTTCGCGATAAACTCAAAAACTTCTCCACCGATTTTCATGCTGTTTTCACCAATGGATAGAGTGGTTCTCGGGGAAGGTTTTAGTATAAAATAACCGACATCCACGCGGGCGAAGCCGCGGGGATCAGCTAGTTCTCTATATACAGATCCTTGTCAACTGACTAAGTTATATAAAAAATGTCGATAAGGTTCCTTTGCCCTCTGGTATATTTTTACTTATTTTGGTACACCAACAGCTAGATGATGGAAGGAGTGGACGCAGGCCTTTGACCAGGAGTGGGCTAGCGAAGGCTACGAAAAAAAACCGTTTAGCTTAAGATATCTAAAAATCTAGCTATAATGACATATTACGAATTATTTGAAATGACTTGTTTCTATGGGTCATTTCACAAATGCGTGATGCACATGTGAATGTTGAGACGTGGTTTTCAGACACGCCATATGTGGAATTCATAACCCGTTCAGAAATCATATGCCACATATTATGAAGCGCTAACTGAACATAAACATTAAACACCATAATGTATCACACCGGAATGTAGAAAATTCAAAACAAATTGCCTTCGACCAAACCTGATATTAACACTACTAAAGTTCAAACAAAATATCATCGGATCATAAGGAAAATTCTTCCAGCATTGCTGCAGAAGGCAGGACAAACCGCCGAGTCACCGGCGCGGGCGCATCGGCCCGTGGGGGCGACTGCTTTGATGTGAGCCGACGTTCGACATCGCCCGATAGCCGACAAAACGACAACCACGGAGGACGTGGCAGAAGTTAGTGGTTGAAGCGATTATGAGAGGAAAAGGGTTAGGGATTGGGATTTCAAATGTGTAGCGGGAAGTTGGCGATAGACAGATACATAGAAGATAGAATATGTATGCTTCGCGATATGATTTGTTACTTTCGAGATTTATTTTGGGTCGGGATATCTCGTTATGATCCGCACATCAGTGGTAAATAACCAGTAATGGCCTCTTATTTTATTGAAAGTTCTGCTACGCTAGACCAGCTCAAGATCAAAGTGTTTTCATAGACGTGCGATCGACTGTAAATGCAGTATCCTTGCTATTGAAACACCAGCATAGGCCATGAAATAATATACCTAAGAAGGTAAATTCGAATTTGTTTTATAGTCTACTTACTCTTTAGTTGTGTGATTCTGGAGCACATGATCTAGTTGGCTCCCGGGCATTTTCTTCAGGACACTCACTGTTATTATAGCCCTTGATTTAACCAATCAGAGTCTTTCTTTACATTTTAAACTAAATTGATTTCTAACTCAATTAAAATACACACAAAAACTCTCAAAATCGTTCATAACATAGACCATAATCTAAAAAACGACACCGCGATCCTCGGACACTCGTCAGATGATGGTGTGAATTGAACGCTAAGATGAATAAGCCCGTCTGATAAACAACTGCGCGAGGGCAGTAATTGGTCAGTATCGTGTTTGTTACCTAAAGATATTTTGTCATTTCATTACGGCCAATGTACCCTCATCTTGGAAAATGTAAGTGTAGGTTGAAATTGATATAGTGAAACATGTTATCGATATCCAAACTGAAAGAGCAATGAGCCCTTTAATATACTTGTACATAATATTATATATTGTAGTGTTACTTTGTATATTATATTTAATATCAATGCATGGTTGGTTCTTAGTACAATAGAAATTGAACTGAAATATGGTGCAATGATGACTTACTAATAGAAGAGAATTATTATTTATTGATAATTATTTCTCAAAGGAAAAGTGTTATAGATATCCCCCTAAAAACATTTCAGGGCAAAGGAGGTTGCTTAAGCGGTCCCTAGACGATCATGCGGCATGATATGCAATTGTTACGTGAATTATCACGCTGCATGATATTTTTTTTTTTTAATGGAATTGTCAATCAACTGCCAGCACGTAGTTTGCATAACATGCATACTACGTGCTGTCATTCGCATCTATCAATAAAACTAAACGGTCATGCATGCATGGCAGCACGTAATGCATGTCATGCCGCATGATCGTCTAGGGACTGCTTAAGACTTACACAACGCTTTCACTGTTAAATAGTTGGTCAGGGGCCAAGTCTACTAATTTACAAACGTGTCAATGGCTTCGCAATGATGAGTTTTTGGCAGATTTGTCTTACAAACGTGTCAATGGTCTCGCAATTATGAGTTTTTGACAGATTTTGTAAGGCAAATCTGTCAAAAACTAAAAAATATTGACACGTTTGTAAATTAGTAGTCTTGGCCCCCTGATCTGATGTAGAGCCAAGCTCCTACCAGTACAAGGCCTAACTCTACAAACCTTACATCTTGGCCACAATGTATGGCTTGGCCGTTCCATTGAACTATTGCATGACACAACATTAAAGATCACTGACTTAATTTTCTTAACATAGCATGCTTTTTATTTTTGGTTCATCTTGGCGCGTGCCCCCAGATAGTAAAACTAAGCTTAGCTGTTGGTGAGTATAAACACATAAAATCGTGTTTTAATATTTTACGTAACTCCTACTAGTTAGATAGGTAGGTAATATCATTTCAGTGATACTAAAAGTCTGAACATTATTTTTAATCTATTTCACTTTAGATTGGAAATCTGTCTTACAAAGCAGGAACCCGATTTCTAAAAAGCAGATACAAAAAAAAATACGTAAACTATAATCAGTATCTACTCATTGTGTAATATTGCCATTAGTTCAACCGTTCAAGGGAAATTAAATTGGCATGTGACTTTTTCTTCACCGTTTTGATGGAAGTAAAAAGTTCTATTAGATTACGACAGCTGCAATAAGTGATACCTATGTTGTAATTGAACTCTGGAAACACCAAGATGAACTAACGCTCCTTTTTTTATTAAATAGTGAAATCTAAATATCAAATCCTACTAATCCTACTAATATTATACATGTGAAAGTTTGTGTGTTTGGAGGTTTGTTACTCAATCACACAAAAACGGCTGAATGGATTTGGATGAAATTTGGCAAACAGATAGTTTATAACCTGGATTAACACATAGGATACTTTTTATCCCGATATTCAAACGGGATCGAGACTTACGCGAGTGAAACCAAATATATTTCAAATTAATTAAATAAAATTCTGGTCAAATGTAAAAACTGGTAAATGCTTTTGTCTAAACGATAAATCTAAACTGTTTGGCAATCGAGGATATTTTACTTGTCTTGAAATGAGCGAAACCATTCCTATCTGTGTATATCTAGATAAAGTGTTAAAAGCAAAAGGACAAAGCAGAAGGTATAATTGCAGAATTATAATTCTGTGGTAAAATTGGACTTTTGTTAGACACCCCAAGAGACATATAAACAGGGGCCAAGTCTACTAATTTACAAACGTGTCAATGGTCTCGCAATGATGAGTTTTTGACAGATTTTATATGGCAAATCTGTCTAAAACCCATCATTGCGAGACCATTGACACGTCTGTAAATTAGTAGACTTGGCCCCCTGGAAGGTCCAACCCTAGTTCGAGTATGTCTTCATAGTACAGGAAAGTGCGTCGAAAATCCTAATAATAATTAATTCTGCCATGATACCGATTGTTTCTTCAAATTCTTGCATTACAATGATAATGCAAGAATTACCATCATTCTATTGAGACAGTTCCACGACACTTCGTGAGATTACTCACGTGCTGGGCAGCGTGTTTCATGCCTGATCTTCAAGTGTGCACCGTGCCTAATGTCAACACGCAGTCGGATTGTCATTATAATGTGGGAACTTAAAGAATTTGCGATGGCTCCTGACAGATTCTGCAGAAGAATTATAAACTGGCTCATATAATGCCAAGCAACACTGCTTGACCTTATATGAGCCAGTTCGTAAGTAAATATTTCATATAATTTTCGTTGTTGTATTTAAAATATGATTTAAATTCAGAACTTTATCCGTGGCATATTTTAATCTTACCACAGCTGAAGTTACAGTGTCTGCTGATAGGTTTCAGGGAATAAAATTGAGTTTGGGTTTATCTCATTCATAATCTTGTCGACTTTCTTTCTCTTATGTCGACGTTTCACTCGAGTTGTTTTAATTCACGTTCAAACTAAGACTACGAAAAAATTACATAGGAATTAATTCATCTACTTTTTTCGATCATTCTTTAGGTTAGTGAAAGATGCGGAGTGCCGAAATCCAACATTGTCGGATCGGTTCACTAATGAATTCATTATTCACTTTTGATTCATTTTGTGCTCAGACGTTTCACTTTGGGTGAAAGATGCCGAATGAAAGACAAAAAGTGAAGCGATATGATACGTTTAAAAGGTTTGTAGTCTGTATTGATGGCATTGGCTGTAAAACTGTCATAAAACGTAACATCTACGCAGTTAGTAATCAGTACAGCCGTACTGTGACCGCATGTTTTTATTATTTTACATGATTTCATAGCACATTAACATCTGTGTCAATACACATGTTGCCAGCCACACGACCCGACTGTCATACATTACTGCGCCTTGAGGTGTTTCATTTAAATGTTTCATTTGATTGTTTCTATTTCGTAAATCAAATATTAGGTACAATATACCATCATATATAAAACATTTTGCTATAAGAGTAGGGCAATTTAGACCAAAGTAGCGATGGACGGACTGTGTGAGAGATGATATGGCTAGAAAGGGGGTGACTACCGAGATGACGGCTATAGAGAAGTATGGAAGAAAAAGATATGTTGTGCCGACCCTGATAACATTAGGGAGAAAGAGAACATGATGAGAAAACATTTTATCCTTTTTGTCAGAAACCTGGAATTTAGTTTTTATATTGTTTTCCTAACAAATATTACAAATACGAAAGTAAGTTTGTTTGTTTGTTACGCTTTCACGCTAAAACGGCTGAACGGCTTTGGATGAAAGTCACAGGAGTAAACCATAACCCGGAATAGGACATGGGATACTTATCTAGGATTTATTTTATCATCTAGGATCTAGATTATTATTTAGGACCTAGGATTGCTATCCCGATATTTCTACGGGATCGAGATTTACGCGGGTGAAACCGCGGGGCGCAGCTAGTTCTTATAATAAACTAGCTGATGCCCGCGGCTTCACCTGCGTGGTTGTCGTTTATTATATACTAAAACCTTACTCGAGAACCACTCTATCCATTGGTGAAAACGGCATGAATGTCGGTGCAGTAGTTTTTGAGTTTATCGCGTACAGGACGACAGACAGACAGACGCGGCGTAGGACTTTGTTTTATAATATGTAAGGATTTTCTTCGACATTTCAGACCAAAGATGTTCTGCTGCACTGCTGGATACAGGCCTTAGGATCGCATTCAATGGATTCCAGCGATTCTAAAAGTACTTGTTTCTGAGGTAGGTATATTTCTCAAAGGTAAAACAATTCTATATAAATATATGTATTGCATTTAGTAGATTGATGTTAGTGATAGTATTTAGATGGCCGATGGGGCCGAAAGGTTCTCGAGTGGCGACTGTGTACTGGAAGACGTAGCGTTGGAAGGCTTCCTACAAGGTGGACCGATGACCTTGTGAAGACCACAGGAGTCCGCTGGATGCGAGGAGCATAGACCCGGTCTAAGCGGTGATGTGTTGGGGAGGCCAATGTCCAGCAGCGGACGTCTTTCGGCTGAAATGGTGATAGTATTTATTGTTGTTGTAGTTCTTTAGTTGCATTTAGCGTTTTTAACTTGAGTAGTTTCAGGGGGCTTAAAAAAGTGACTTTGGCAGAATCATAATAGGAAAATATTATGAATCATCGTAAAATGTCACAAACTGACAATTCATAATATGATCTGCGTACGATTCATATTACGAAATAATTAATCTGTTTGGCAGTTTTCTATGGAGATTCGTAAAATGGTCCACACAATATGAATTGCTTTTGTGTCAAATTATAGGAATTGCTAACGATAGCTGGAAATTCAGGAAATGAATTTCTTTTGGAGGAATTGCTAATGTGGCCGTTTTAGGCCCACAGGTCTACTGAACTAACTGTTCCGTTGATCAAATAATAAAATGTAGTAAGCAGTGTCTTCGTATGGTTACGATCTATAAAATCAAGACATCACATTGTTATACCTAATAAACAAAAGAGTAAAGTTCTTTGTTATTTAATTCTACATGAAACAGAGAATATCTACCGATTTTATTGTTCGTAACCGTTTCTTGAATGGCAGCATTGAGCCTTTGAAAGACTTCGAATAATTGATTCGTACCTTTGTATGACTTGTTTCTTGTTTATATTACATAATTTGGTAATAATCTGTTATTGATCTTGCCTTTTATTGATGCTTTGTAATGAAAATGAATGTGTTTTGTGGTTTTGTTTAGGAATGCTGTAACATGTGGTGTTTGCTGTTGTTGAGTTTGGATTAATAAGAATGTTATATTGATAACCTATATGCCTTTATTTGATTGAAAACGTTAATTTGCTTTAGTTTATTATGTGCTTATTAATTTACTTACTTTTTTAGGTTACGCGATGAGAGGCATATAATTTACTCTGCATGTTTTACCACTGCTGTTGAGAATGTGGTGGAAACAAAAAAACAAAATCCTTCTTCAACACAAGTCAACGACTTGTAAACTTTTCTAAGATGCGCCCGAGCACCTTCTCACATTCGCTAATCGACATATACACCATCATCAAAATCATTGAAAATCATCAAAAAAAAAAAAACATAATTTTCATTTTCATTGACTTATCGTTATTAAGGGGAAAGAGCTCATTGGGTATTAAAAAATTCGTCCACCTCGCTGTCAATGGGAAAAGTGCCCAAACGCCTGGCAGCATTGCCACGTTGGATGGCAATCCTGGTCACGTGAAGACTCCACCAACTGCATGGCGATGTCTCTTTAGCTATCAATCGTTGCTGAAAACATCAGCAAAGTATCTTCAAAAGTACTGCATGTTCTCGCATATTAATTCCGCAGGTAAACACACCCTTGTCTTGTTTAATCTGCAAAAAACACGGGAATATAATCCTTTCCGGCGCATGGGGCAGTTTCGTCTTTCGGCAGTTTCGGCAGACTTTGTGACGCCGAAAGCCGAGCCATCGACGAACGGCCAAATTGGTAATCGTTTGGCGGTAATGTTAAGGTGCTCAGGTGTTCGTAGGGTTGGTCGGAATAGAGAATTTTAATTCTTTATTTACCATTTGAAGTTTTCTTGAAGTATTTCTAAATGGACGTTTTAAATACTTAAGTGCTAACGCAACTTTTATTATTTTAGTTTTCAAATACTTTTGATATTTTTATTGGTGGAGTTTAATTCAAAATAAAATAACAATTACCTCAAAGCACGAATCATTTCTTCAGGTGACTAAATTGTTTACCAATCAAAATCATCCAAAAGATTACCAAGGGATACTTTATTCATGTCAATTCATACCCTTATAACAGCCGTCACTTCGACATTTTAACCCAGGATACGAATCATTCGATCTAAAGATTGCAAGGTATCATATTATTAATATTGGTAACCCTGAGTAGTTACCATTGCAGATCGCATATTCCACAGAAGAGGATTACCAAGTTTGTCATGACTGCTTTCTAGGAAGGTACCCCAGGTAGTCAATATAAGCATTCTTTGTTATAAAAATGCAGGAGACACAACACACAAATATGGACCCTAAAGTTTCCTTTACAAAGTCGAATTTAGTAAAGGTTGTGTTTAAAATAATTTGGTCAATTTACTTTCAATTGGTGCTAAAATTAGCGTGCTTTTCGTGTATATTACCGTTAACTATGAATGAATGTAAGTAATTATGATTTTATGAATGGTACGCTCATCGCCCGATTTGGGGTTAGTTGGGTGGTCGGCTTATATCGTACTGATTGTGTATTTAAATATGTTTATTTTTAGATTATGCGGTCAACATTTTAGTAGGCCTTGGTTGAGCACTAGCTTGTCTTTTAATCTATTTTCCATCATGATAAGCGACGCATATCTACTTGAAAATGTAGATTTTAGGGCCCATTAGCATGGCGTTTTTTTTAATGCGCATTTTATAAAGCGCGCGTCGACTACGGCACGTTTTCTACCTTGAAAAAGCAGCACACATTGCGTTTGCAGTGCGTATACGCATGTCGACGGCTTGATAAAAAAACGACGTGTGATTAGACACTTACGGTTTTTTTAGATTAACTAAATAGACACTGCATTTAATAAGATACGCAATAGGTAGAGCCTATGCATACGGCGTTTTTATATTGTATTTAACGCGCTATCGAAGGGTGTATACGCGCTGAAAACGGAACTAGCGATGCTTCTTTAAGACGGAAAACGCGCCGTCGACGCACAGATGACGCGCGTTACATGAAACAGGCGTATAAAAAACGCCGTGTGCATAGGTCCTAAATATTACTAAGTTGACTATGATCCCGGTGAAAGGTGGAAGGTGATCAATGAGGATAGAACCACTGATAAATTGAATAAAACGTAGCTTCTGAACTTTATTCATGAAATAATCTAAAAAACCAGATTCTAGTTAGAGTTTCACTGAATCCAATTAGTGAATATGCTAAGTAGTACCAAACTTAGTTTGCATCAAGAACGATGCAACTTTTGTTCGCAAGCAAGTAGCAGAATCTCGAACCATACCTACATAAATTGGAGAAAGCTGGAACCGTTGCTGACTATTACCTACTAGCTACTCATTCCTAATCTCCAAGAAAGGTCTATCATACTGACCTTGAGTGTATTGTAGTGAAGACGTACCTACCATAATTTTAATGAGTCAGCACATTCCATACAAATCTTACCTAACGCGACTATAAAGAAGTTAGTTGACAGCTAACACGTCACAATATGGCGAAAAGGTCAATAGAATTCTATTTTTAAAATAATAAACAGAAGCACGCGTCATAGAGAGCCAAGAATGTTGAAGTTGTATCACAGGTTCTATTTTCGGTAATTTCAAAATTGCATCTCATCTTCTACCTAGCCTTTTCCCAACTATGTTGGGGTCGGCTTGCAGTCTAACCGGATGCAACTAAATACCAACCAGTATTTTACATGGAGCGACTGCCCATCTGACCTCCTCAACCCCGTTACTGGGTAACACGATACCCCTCTTACCAAAGGTAAGTATCGTACCGGATTCTGTTTATATCCAAATACATGGGGAAAAAAAAGCCAAATAAGTATCACAATTTCCGTCTCTCTATCTCTCACAAACTTTCAACTTAACTAAGCAATTCCGAATAAATTAAGTTATAACTCCCCCACACTTATATGCTAACCGATAATTAAATTTAACTAGAAGGTTACTAAAATAAATGTAAAGTCCCGCCTACGATTGCCAGTTAAAATTCCTTGAAGACAGTGTAATTACATTACTGTGCTGCATCTAACGCCGAACGTCAATCATTTGAGGCGACGCGTTATTACTGCACGAGGTTAGTATAAGTTATCGAATTGTACAGTCAGCTACGGGTGTTTGTTTTTTTGATCGCGAGTGTAATGTTTTAGATTTCGAACTAGTGTGTTGTATGGATGTTTTTGCGGCAAATTAGACCAAGCAATTTTTTTTTACACTATATTGTTTTTGACAATGGTTTATTGTTTAATGGTTTCTTATTTCTTTATTTTACATACATACGGCACGCCTTCTTCTCATGGGGGTAGGCAGAAACTACAGAACGCCACTTGCTACGTTCCTTTTATAGGAACCTACTCCTTTTGCCAGTTTTTGATGACGAACAAATGTGATGAATTTTTCGGATTAAAACTACGACCTTCTTCGTGGAAAATTGGACAATGCATTTTAATTTTCATTAAATTTTACCGACAATGTTATATTATTAAACATAACATAATATGCTATCGTGGTTAAGTAATAACAGCCAAACCGGGTTGATCCATCAGGTTAAGCTACGCTTGCCGGGGTTGGTCGGTGGATGGGTGATCATCTTTACATACCGAGACTCCTCCGTGCCTCGGAAAGCACGCTAAGCCGTTGGTCCCGGGTGTCATTCGTGGATCTTTGACAGTCGTTACGTGTCATCAAAAGCCCGAAAGTCTAGCAACCAGTCTTACCAAGGGGTATCGTATTACCCAATTACTGGGTTGTGGAGGTCAGATAGGCAGTCGCTCCATGTAAAATATCCGCAGATCAGCATAGCATCCGGTTAGACTGGAAGCCGACTCCAACATAGTTGGGAAAAGGCTAGGCAGATTGATTGAACATGATATCGTACTGTGCCCGACTAGAGAATCGAACCAAGGACCACATGCTCAGCAGTAGCGCTAGCGACCACTGACCAACGACTATTGTGTTGAAATAGGTTATATTGTAATTAACATTAAAATGTGTGATTTTTTATTAAATAGTTTTTGTGCTAACTGTACCATTGCAATTTCAAATAATTGTAGTATTAAATGAAAATTGATGATTTTAATGAATATTAGTATTTTAGCACAGCTGTACCTTGACAAGGGGTCAGTGTTATTGTAGATTATGACAAAATTTAAAGATTAATAGCTTTTATCTCATGATATTTAAGTTATTTATAATTAAGTAATTTAATGTGCCAAAAGTATTATACAAATGGGTAGTGCTTTTCATATTTTTTAAAACGACTCCTTGACAAGGTCCTGTCATAAGATGGTTTGAGTTTAAGTATTCCCATTTATTTTCACTTTTCTATTATATGAACTCCCAACTCTAGTAAAACAAGAAAAATAACAGCATTCCATGAATATTCAAAAAACAATTCACCATTCTAAACAAATGACGTATCGTGAGAATCAGGCCAAACTAACAGCGTATAAAAAAGTCATTTGTTCCCAATAATTACTACAACGATTATCATAACTGTCCTAACGTGTGTTGACGTATTACAGTTAAACGAATACCGCCCACCTACAGGGGAAAAAGGAAATAAAATAATATTATAACTTAGGTAAGCTTGTCTGTCATGCAAATTGATCATTAGGACTAAATATCCCTTTTGATTTTAAGTAATTTATATGAAATTATGTGTAGAAAAGTTTTTGGAATCATGCGGAAGCCTGCTTTTTATGATAAATAATCGATTTCTATTCGATTATGTAGATGAATGTGAGCGATATGAATGATATATACTGAATGATCGATTGCGTTATAATCACCTCTAGAGACGTATCATGAAATCTAATGTACTTACGTAAATATTATATTTGTTGTAATCATTGCGTAATGACTATTTTAGTAAAAGTTTATGATGGTAGGTATACTATTATCCTAATTATCATATAATACACACGATAATCTTTAGATAATTATATGATCAGTCGGATCCGCAAAGAAAGCCCGCGAAATTCAAATTTTCTTACGTTTTTTGCAATTTGCAGGCCAGTGTCAGGGTGTGTTTTGATCAAAATATGATTCGCGACCATAACAAATAATATGTATTTACAAAATAATAATCATAAGAATCATTAATACAACTATCTAGGTTAGATTTATTTTATTCCATTGAATGACTTTTTCATGAAATTATGACACTTGAGAACAAATCATATCATTAGAACATACAACCTGACAATGACGTGCCAATAACAAAAATCGTAAGAAAATTTGAATTTCGCAGGCTACCTTTGAGGATCCATCTTAATCACAAAACTGAAGACTGATGAGACGACGCAAGAGTGATTGAAAATTCAACAAAAAGTATTTATTTTTTAATCTTCACACTAATTAATTGTTCTGGGTACATTTTGTAAAAAAAACTCTTGAAGATCTCTGTAAAAAAGAAGACAAAAAAGATCATATTATATTATCGTTAAGTTTTTATAAGAAAGGTTAGTCCATAATTAGACACTTAGGTAACTTGCAGGCGACGGTTTTTTAAACCGTATATATATTATCTATACGATATCAGAATTTTGTAAAAAAAAAAACTTTCAATCAATCAACTTAGTCTTTCGCAGTCCACTGCTGGACATGGGCTTCTCCCGGGCTGCTCCACAACATCTTATCCTTCGCCTTCCGCGTCCAGTCTGTCCCAGCCACCTTTTAGGTCGTAAAAATGGATTGTCCTTCGATAAATCTTCAAAAATTATCAAAATTCTAATTAAAAATAAATTCCATTTGATTTCAACACACGTAAAGCCACTAGTTTTATTTTATTTGTTTCTCATTAATAAAACAAAGAGTGACAGATTGAAATTATTTCATTATTCGAGCCCCACTATTGCAGCTATCGCGCCATCGCCCCTAATTTATTATAAGGCACCTTCACCATGGTAATTATTGCCTACGTATTATAATTTCTTTATGCTAATGAACTTCCCGGGAAGGTGTGAAGTGGTTTGATTTGCGCGGAAGTTGTAGTTTAGTTGTTCAACAAAATGGTGAGGACTCTTTGGTACTTTTGGAATCTTCTCCATCAAAAGTACCAATCAATTCTCAGCTTGATTTGGTAAATTTTTAGTTGGTGCATAATCATAGATATGTGGGTGTTTTGTTTATATTCCTAGTTGCATCATCATCTGCCTAGCCTTTTCCCAACTATGTTGGGGTCGGCTTCCAGTCTAACCGGATGCAGCTGAATACCAAGTATTTTACATTGAGTGAATGCTTCTCTGACCTCCACGACCCAGTTATTGGGTAATACGATAGCTCTTAGTAAGAGTGGTTGTCAGACTTTCGGGCTTCTGACGATCCGTAACGACTTTCAAAGATGACAGCTGGGACCAACAGCTTAACGCGCTTTCCGTGGCACGGAGAAGTCTCGGTATGTAGAGATGGTCACCCAGGCACGGACCAACACCGGCAAGCGTAGCTTAACCTGATGGATCGACCCGTGCGGCTGTTATTACTTAGCTACTAGCTTCTGAAATATGTCTATGGTGTTTTGTAGGTATCTACTGACTATTTGATCTACCATTCGCAGACTTCTCGAATTCTTGAATAGGTTGGTCGTCTGGGGTGGGAAGTAAATTATCTGTAAACTCGTGATCGCATATTTGTATTTAGATCTATTTTGTTTAATATTGCTGATTAGTTATCTTTTTGTATGCACGTGTTTCTGTGACAAATAAACCTATTTTTCTTTCTTTTCTTTCTTTCAGCTGACACATCTCTGTTTTCGTCATTGTCTTTTTAATGATCCTTAGAGTGTATCAGCTTCTTGCTATATTTTATTGGTAGTTGGGGTTTATGGCCAAGGGGTATCGTATTACCCAGTTACTGGGTTGTGAAGGTCAGAGAGGCAGTCGCTCCATGAAAAATACTGGTATTCAGCTGCATCCAGTTAGACTGGAAGCTGACCCCAACATGGTTGGGAAAAGGCTAGGCTGATGATGGGTTGGGGTTTATGGCAAAAAGCTGACTTATTTTCGCACTGTGCTGATCTCCATTCCAAAGCAGTCTTTAGAATTTATTAAGTTA
This sequence comes from Lithophane leautieri, assembly GCA_949152455.1. Taxonomy (NCBI): domain Eukaryota; kingdom Metazoa; phylum Arthropoda; class Insecta; order Lepidoptera; family Noctuidae; genus Lithophane; species Lithophane leautieri. The sequence continues at coordinate 6,186,987 of OX424462.1, read as the reverse complement.
CGATCTTCCCTGTAGCTCAGAAATCTGTTGGTCCATCTTGCTGACACACATGATCAGCAACTGCTGATCTGCTGGCTGTACGATTCCATTTATGCTTACATTCGGATCAAATAAACCTAGCCTATGACAAAATTAATATGATTTCAACACCATAATAAATAACGTGTGACACGTGGATTACGTTGAAAATTAAGTACCCACGTATTTTTGAATTAAGTACAAACGACACGATTATTGTACGAAATGGGTTTTCATTAATGGGTACAAGTGTTTTTAATATTACAACACGTTCCCTTATTTAATCGTCTGTAGTTGCGTGAGAAACGCGAACGGCCAGTAGCGAGTTACTTTTAAGCACTCATATAGTACAAAAATACATTTTCATTGATATTTTCGTGTCCTGTACCTTATTTGGAGCGAATTAAGGAATATTTTGGGATGTTTTTTGAGTTTGCGTAAGTTGGTGGGTATCAGCTAGGCGGTGGAAATGTGCAAGGAGCATTAATCACAACAGAATTAGCTTTGGCGATCCGCTCCCAACTGTCCGCGCAGAATTTATACCGCTGTCTTGGAAACAGGGGGATAAGTCGCTTTTAATATTTTTTGTGCTTAAAACCTTACTATATGTCTCCGTCAGTACGTTTTCATATTAAGAATGTTCTTCAAACGAAATTATAATATTTCATTTTTTATTTATTTATAAAAACTGTTGCCAGTCCAGATCTCTATTTCCTTTTACATTGTTTTAAAATATACGTGTCTAAATGATGCATTTAATTAAATTATGAACTCATCTATAAGAGTGTACTTTAGAGCAAAGTCACAAAATTAAATTAAACAACTTATCCCGTATCACCGCTCGCATCAAGTTGATTTCGCGCCCAAACCACCTCCGCGCCGCTGGGGACCGCATAAATACTACTTAACGCTCACGACACTCCAAATTTAAAAATAAAAAAAGAAAATCCCCAAAGAAGCAGCAGCCAGTGTCAGAGCGAAACTTTTAAATAATTACCGGGAGACGCGTCGAGTGGCGTCCCTAATGTGTGAATGTGTTACCCTGTACCAAAATAATTTTGTTTTGAACACACTTTTTATAGATTCCAACGTTATTTATTCGGGCAACCCCGTTTAGCGTTGGAGTAATAAATATGATGGTGTCATTTAGTCTCGTTAGTGTTATGAAATAATAACTTGTTAAAGGCTGCACCAATAAAGGTCAATGCTGTATGATTTATCTTGTGGTTAATAAACAAAGTTGTAGAAGTGTCTCACTTAAATATTCTCAACGCTGATGAAGAGTTGACATTCGCAGCTGAGCACACTGATCGAACTTTTTTTTCGACGAAAAACAGTTTTTTAATATTGACATTCCAACAGTAGATTACGGCCAGCAAAACAGTTTAAGAATCAGAAAAAAATGCTGTTGAAATCTTTCAAGACATCAATCAAATATTCAAGGAGAAACCTTAAACACAAAAATTTAATAAGACAGCCTTATCAACGAGCTTTCATCACCAACTGTCCTTGTCATAATACCCAATAGACTCCGTGTTGCAACAGTTAGATTTAACACGTACTGCTACTAAAGCCTATATAAGTAGCGTGGTACCGAGAGTGGTGTGTGACACCAAAACGTCACGGCAATTAAGGAATCGGCAAGCTCTAACCTCGCTGTCGGCCGACCTGCATTGGGCACGCGGTTGATTGGCACGGCGGAGCGCTAGGTGTGCTAGATGTGGCACGTTGCGGTTGCAACGAGTGCGAGGGTCTGCGTTAGGGCAGTTTAGATCGTGTTTGAGGTAAAAAAGGCGTATTTTGCAAAAAATATGTTTCGCTGTACCGTGAATTATATATGGGACCTGGAAAATAGGGACAGTTTTATGATTTTCGTGCATAGGTATATTCCGGGAGACAGAACTGTGAACTGATTATTTATGGCTCAAAGTAATTATAATGGTCTTCTCGACTAATCTCGTGAATCAAAACATTAAGAATATTGAAAAATGTGCAGAGATGAGAAGATTGAACAGGAAACCCGGAATCCTGCTAAAAACCTGGAATAAATCTAGTCATCCAGATGTAACGCGGAGACAACAGGACACACTGGAAACGATATTAAGTGTCCCATTGTTTGTGGAACATATATAATTCTGGTGATATTCTACACCTTAGATTTGTCGAAATATTTTACCAGCCGTATCGGGGTTCAAAATCAGTTTATCCGTATCAGAGTTTATCATATATCATGCCAGTTCGACGTCTCTCTGACGTTTTCTCTTCCGTGGGTGACAGCACGTTAGTTGGCCGAGGACTTTATTGTGTATCTACTGTAATTTAAGATGACTGTGCCAATAATCAACGTATGTCCGTGTAAATGTGTACAATACGATTTGTGTTGTGTTTTGTTTTTTTCTGTTTGTTCGATCTGGCAGGTTATTTTTTTGAACTTGGAAGAATTTTCGGTGATAGGTGTCAGTTGGGCCCGCTTGATCGTATTATTTTTGTTTTATTATAATGTCATTAGTAGTTTGTTCCCTGTTTAAACGTTTATAAACCCTGCTTACGTCAAAGGGAGAATGCGTCAAAGTTAATGTTCTAAAAGTTTTCATAAGTTTTATCCATTTCTTTTGACATAACGCACCATGAAACTTCATAAGCGTATTCGTCTCAATGTTTGGAAATCTGAACTTCAAGCTTCAGCTTCTTCTTATTTTTATCGTCCATCTCGCTAATCACTAACGTCCTACATAAATTGCGAATAATATTGTCATTCATAAAACGATCAAATTCCTCCAATCCTTACATCTTTACGATGTCTGACTTACCCACCATTACTCACGTTAATGCGTCTAGCCAGCGTTGCCTTAACACTTCGAATGCAGAATCAAAATCTAGAACGTTTATATACAATGTCAACGGTCACAAATCGGATACAGCGTACTTTCTAAAGTACATAACTCGTAGGCGACACTGTGTGATTGGCGGCCGACATACTTGCAATCCGTCCCGTTACGTGTAGAGGCCCTACCACTAGTCTCCTCCTGGTAATGAGAGAATAGTACTTTACTGTTGCGGCCAGCAATAAGGGGATTGATGGAAGATCGTGAAAATATGTGGAGTCCATCAATTCCTGATTGCGGCCTAGGCTTGTATGGTACTTTTCTCAAATAATACGCGGAAATTCAAACTGAGTAAATTAAATAAAAATTCCAGAATCAATGACGAACACCTACAATTTTTCATGCGTCAATATGTTCATTTGTTTCTTCTTTACTTCAAACGGTTCCATTTGCAAGCCAAATCGAAATTTAAATAAAATCTTTGATAAGTTACCTCCTTGGTTGCCATGTGTAGAAGTGAAGAGTTCGCTCCATTTTTACACGACTGCCCAAAAAGAAGTGTAATTAAATAATACGACAGATTTGGATTTTCATAGTAACTTTGCTGGCCGCATCGTCACTTATTTTTGACCAGTACAGCAATTTCGATTTATCTGGAAGAAGGTTGTCAAAATAATGTCCTAACTTCGAAGCATGTTTGAGAAAAAATATATTGTTTTTTTTATGTTTTTCACACCCTCTCCACATTATAGGTGTCATCTTCTTCATTTCTAATTGACAATACTTTTTAGGAAGAGTAGCTTCGGTGTAAGTCTGGCTAAAATTGTACTAGTGACCACGTTGGCCGTGAATTCAGTGGCGTAAATAATGGTGCCTTGAAAGTGGCTAATACTAAGATTACGAGAAGGACACGTTGAAGACAAGGAAGTTTGGCAATAATTCCTCCTGCACATGTGGCTTCCCTGGTACCTCATTAACGGCATAATTTTGTAAGAGTCTATTAACTGCTCCCAAATTACCATGTTTTTTTTTTTTTTTTTACATTCCTCGCAGACAGACGTAATAATAATCATAGTATTATTTGACATTATATACCTACTATTTAATTTCAACTCTATAGTTGTGGCTTTTGCGGACATGTTAATTATTCAGATTTGTTACAGTTGTAATGGCAATCATGTCATTTGGTTTAAATAGGTTTTTATCTGTAGTATCTTATTTATCGTATATAGATTCCTTTCTATCTTGTGAATGTGAGAACGTTGTAGGCTTAGTGAACTGTAGACTTTCATTTTTAATTTTAATTTTATTTAATTTTATTTTTTTATGAACTTTACCTGAAACTTTTTGAAAGGCCTAAACTGTCCTACCATAACTATTAATACTGTAATTCGAAAATATTGTAAAAGCCAATCATCTTTTAAAAGAGTAACCATTGAGTTTCTTGCCGGCTCTTCTCCATAGGAAACGACCAATTGGAACCGTGCACCTAGCTTCTGACGTTTCATAAGTGCCCACTTATCTGAAATAAAATATTTTGATTTTGATTTTGTTTTTGACATAAAAATATGTACCAAGAATGAAAGCACCAGCAAATTTCTTCACCCTACATTTATCTTCACAAAAAACAAAGCATAGGGATGGGATGACGTATTCTCAAAACATTTGCTCTATACAGAAAATACATCAAGTCAAGCTTTCATGTGCTGGGTTTTTCCCGATTGACAATTTTTTTGTATACAAAGAGTCCCCGAATGCAGAATGCACCGAAGCTTGTAATTTATGACACTTTCTGGTGGTCTTCTTGTTAATGATCTTTCCTTGGTTTAACCAATTTTAAAGTTATAATACCTATATAATATAATAGCTTGTACTTATAGGTATGTTGTAAGATTTAGCAAAATTGTTAGTTTTGTAATATTTGTAAGAGATTAGCTAGAAAGCTGTCAAGCTTATTAAATTATTTGTTTTTATTTAGGTATATTTTTCAGAAGTAGCTTAAGCATGGATATGTCGTATGCGCCTTCTCCGAGTCGTTGGTACATGCAGGTGTCTCGATACTGCTACTAAATACTAATGCCGGGGCTACATTGTCGCGTTATCGCGAACTTTACTTCGCGCGCTCTCTCTCGCACACCACTCGACGTCTCACTGAGCAACAGAGAGCGTGCGAAGTAAAGTTCGCGATAACGCGACAATGTAGCCCCGGCATAATCAAAGATATAAGAAAGTTTCGTATTTCTGTGGTACTTATGTAATTCGGCCTTGCCTAGAAAAATTAGTAAGAAATAAGTAATTACAATAATCATATAACTTAAAAACAGCGAGAGAATTGCAATTCATGAGCGGTAACGATGTAATAGGTAATTTTGCATAACAAAGTTTTTGCGATACCGTTCTAGAGTGGTCTACCGATTCAATCACCTTTTCCTTATAGAGTAGTCCACTTGTTTACTAATCGATACATTTCGAATTTGCACGTCTGACACTTCAAACCACATTTACAAAATGATCGATACCGGCAAATTCGCAATCGGATTATTCACGCAAAAATTTATAATGTATAATGCGGACAAATCGATTACGCTATGCGATTTTAAATTCGATTTTTTGTTGTTTACAAATGTTATTTCGTGAGCAAATGGTAGAGGCGTCGAGTTGGACTGGACCACTCGATGTCGTCGATGTATTGTCACTCGAGTGACACTCACAAATGTTTGCCACTTAACAAAAACAGGGTAGTACCGGCTTGTGCTACGTATTAATAATACAAGTGCAGTAACTTGTGCTATGTTCACGCTGGTTCTTATTTATAGGTTGAGCAGGACTTTCATGGATGGTGGAGGCAATGTTTTATGAATCAAGAAAATTTCTGAGTTTTGCTGGTCTTAAATACCTACTAGAAGAGGACTGACTGAAGATGTCAAAAAAACAATAATGTACCTCAGGGAGATGATTGTTTTTTTTGACATCTTCAGGGAATGAAGAAGCAGCGATTACATCTACAGTAGTTGCTATAAGTCCTTTCTTTTGGTTCCCTCTAAACTTTTTGGAAATGAATATTGAATATTTTAATTTGAGACATTATTGTATTTACCTTACTATTTCTGAACCTGTCCAGTTCAGCAGCTTTGGGTGCGCTTTAAACTGAGTTTACGACAGCACTTGAAGTAGTATTTGAATTCAACTGCCAATCGCTTTCGGCTAGCGCTACTACTAATTTGGCAATCACAATTTCAATATCTGCATTTTCTAACCAATTTACACACAACCACAAACACTTTTATTTAATTATAACAATAACTAGCGACCCGCTCCTGCTTCGGATGGTTTTTACGACTTGACAAAACATCGAGATTTCTTAATTTTAATAACTTTAATATCAACGTATTATACACATAAACCTTCCGGAGTAAATTCTCTAACCGATAGTGAAATCCTCATCAAAATCTGTTGCGTTTTGGAGAACAACGCGGACATACAGAAAAACACGAACAGCGACTTTAATTCATAATATGTGTTTATAGATAAATCACCTAAAAATATACAGCATGGCATCGGCAACTGGAATTCATAACTGGCATAACTATCGAAGAATTATTGCGGTTGGCTTCAGTAAAATTATTTATCGTTATACGTGTCTAATCGGCCAGTAAACCTTGTAAATGGAACTGCTTTTTTAAATAAATAAAAAATATAATTGATCAGCGGAAGCCATATTATTCCTATTTGTTTCGTTGTTTGATCTACTTCGCCCAACCGACTGGAACTCGCTGAGGACAATGTTTTTTCTTCTTCTTCTATTAAATCTAAGATTTGTACGGTTATCGTTTTGAACGTATTATTATAGTAATTCTAACTGTGATTAGTGTAAGTTTTATGTTTTGTTTATTTGTAAAGTGTGCGCTACCTATTGTTGCTAGTCGACAAAGGAGTGTTGAATGCTATTGTGCCTAATCTTTGTTAGCTTCGTTGTGTTAAGTGGTGTTCTGTTTTTAACCCTGCTGTTGTATTTTGGGATTATTTATAACTTCCTGCGCCCTGCGGTTTCACCCGCGTAAGTCTCGATCCCGCGGGTATATCGGGATGAAAAGTATCCTATGTCCTGTTTCAGGTCATGGTCTACTAATGTGCCAAATTTAATCTAAATATGTTCAGCCGTTTTAGCATGAAAGCGTAACAAACCAACTCACTTTCACATTTAAATATTACTAGCTTCCGCCCGCGGCTTCACCCGAGTGGTATGTTGTTAAAAACTATGTACTCTTTGCCAAATTTTGTCAAAATCCGTTCTGTGGTTTAGGCGTGAGACAGAGTTAATTCGAATTTATAATATTAGTATGGATACAATAGTTAGGATTATATGTTTTTCATCATTGATATTACAAGCTATTTAATTTCTGAAGTGAGTATTACTTAATTATGCTTTACAAAGCTAGTAATATACTATTTTAGTGATACCATAAAACGTTTTTTACTACTTATTATGCTAGACCCGTAGACATCACGTTTTGCCTTCTTTGTACTTTATGGTTTTGAATCTAAAGCTGTAAAATGATACGGATTACTGTAAGTACCAATATACATCAATATAAGAGGGCTTTGAACGCAGACATGTATACAACAACGTCACATTCCACGAAAGACAAACTGAGGGCGCGATTAGCAACGCCAATACCGCGCGCGATAAACCGAACCACACATGTTCGATACATAATAGGCACGTCAAAGAAACAAAAACCTTTTAGTACCTAATACCACCTATTCCGTATACATACCTCGTAGTTTATCGACTCGACGTCGATGTCCTTCGGGGCTCCTCCAAACTTTCTTGCATTCGGTCACACTGGCGCGCGTGCTCAGAGCACTTTTTGCTGGCTTGGGTGCCGGCACCGAGATATTGAAATAATTGCTTTTTCAACGGCACGGCGTGCAAATGACATTCGAGATGGAGGTCGTTTTTTTTTACTGAGTGTACGAGATGGAAAATTGTCTCGTGATGAAATGTTTGGTTTGATGATAAAATGATAAGTTATCAGCTTTACACGTGGCCAGCTTTGGTTCAGTTGTTGATTTTAGAGAGGAGAAATTGTTTGATCGATATCTCTTTGTTAGGGCTTTAGTACAGGTTTGAAGTTTTTATGCAGATCATTTAAATGGTACACTCGGGTTAAACTGCTTAACTTTACCTATAAATACATCTATTTTGCCTCATAAAAAATACTTAGTAACTATGCACTAAGTGTATATTTATATTATGGTTCTTCAACAACTGCCCAAGTATTTCCAATAATTCGTGAAGACAATAAAATGATTAGCGACACCTCGGGACCCAGGCCCCGGGGCCCCGTGTCTTAATGAGAACCGCGCAGTGGCAGCTTAGTGTTAAAAACCTAAATTGTGGTGTGAACTTTCACAAGCAATGGTCGCCGCGGTTTTATAGCTAGCTATGGCTGCGCGTGCGGCTTTGCTCGCTCAATTATTTATCGGTAGAATACCTCATTTACCGGCTCATTGCTTAGTTATTCTTGCTGATTTGATTAAATATGCTCCTTCATACAAAAATGCAAAAACTACCCGTTATATGAAATCTATGCTTTTTTGGTGGGTCCCCTAATAAAAGTTGTTAATATTCGTGAGTATTTTTATCCCCTGAAAGATTTTCAATGAATTTAAAGTCTTCCTGTAAGTATACTTATTGTTTTATATCTACTAGACTATATATACTGGGTGTTATACACTCCATTCTCATGTTAGTATTAAGTGAACATATGCATGCTAAGTATAATTCTGGCCAAAACATGTAAGATCTTTATTGTAAATTATTGTAACACCATGTAAACCATGTTTTATGCAAATAAATACTTACTTACTTACTTACATAATATGATGCGATTGATTGATACTTTTGAACCCGATCCTCATATTTATTGTAATTGGATTTCCCGAGATATATCGACTGCCTCGTCGGTCTACTCGTAGTTGTCGCAAGAGCTACTGCTGAGAATGAGGTTCTGGGTTCGATTCCCAGGTCGGGCAAAGTGTTATTGGGTTTTTCTATCTAGAACTTCTCAGTAGCAGCCCGGAGTCTAAAGTTGTGCCTGGTTGATGGCAATAGGCTCGCCCCCTATTACATGGGACTTAAACATAACTGGCGAAAGGTGGGTTTACTATAGGTACACCTCTGCCCAACCCTTCAGGGAAACAAGGCGAAATGTTATGTTTATGATTTCACGAAATACCTACGAATGTTTGACCATGATAATGAGTGCAACGAAATGTTTCCATTAGCAATGTCATATTGAGGATAAGATCTATAAATAAACATTATGAAAATTGAACATCCTTGTTATATGACAGAATAATGACAGCCTCACACCTGTAGAAATAATAAAATTACGAAAATGGCTTACGAACCTTCATAGAACTTAAACAAACAGACAAATATTCTCCTATTCATAGCGACGAACAACGAAAGGTATGCGAACGAGAACCGAGAGTGTTTTATTATGTTTCTTCTTGCTCTGCACTGAGTCGCGACAGCTCTTTGATATCATCAGCATTATGTTATGGCACGTGCTATCGCTGATCTATAAGGCTTATAATAGCTTGGCTTATAATAGCTTGTGCTTTTCCCCATACCTGGTTTTTCTTACCAATGGTTTATTGTTATGTATGATCATCTCGCTTTTCCGTAAAAGGATATATGTTCAATGGCGGAAAAGAAGAAAACAGGCTTCAAAAGGAATCCTAACTAATATTATAAATGCGAAAGTGAGTTTCTTTGTTTGTTACGCTTTCACACTAAAACGGCTGAACGGATTCGGATGAAATTACGCACAGGGGTGGATCTTGATATTAAACATAGGCTACTTTTCATCCAGGATCGCAGAAGTCGCGGGCAACAGCGAGTACATTAATGAATGATGAAGATTGTGACTGAAGTTGAAAATAAGCCGAACTACTGGCTTCATCTTATTTAGATCTCGATTCCTAACGAGGAATCGAGAAGCTAGTTCAGAAGCTGATCGGCAATTGCATAGTACACGATCAATCAGAATTAGAATCGCTTTGAAACAAATGTCTAAACAATTGATTCAAAAGTTCGATAAAAAAATCTGCTCAACAACGTAAATAACGCAATGAATGTGGTTGAACTGTCAAAATGAAACAAATTAGTCGTAATCGGTTACGAAAATAAGTTATGCAGTTAGATAGCGGGTCGTTCAGGAATCAGTTTACATGATTCTCAAGTAACGCAGTAGCTCACACAAGATAATATAGCTATTTTAATAGTCTATCTAATGAAGAAACTTGGAAGCAATGTGTGAAATACAGGTGTCGTACCGTTGACTAGTACCGATGAGGAAAGTCGAGTCGTGAAGGAATGCTTACCTTACATAACACCAGTCTAAGCAAAAAATAAATTGGATGTTAAGACAAAAAAAAAAGAATTTATTTGACAGTCGCTTCACTACCTCTTTTTTCAGGTTTGGCTGTAACTGACGCTATGCTTGCTAACTGGGGTGTTGCCTGATTTATAAGCATCACAAGTGAAAGCATAAGTATTAATGTTTGCATGGCGCGTGAGCAGCAGCATCTTTCTGTTAGAGTATTGTATAACATCACGTCTATAATTCCCGAAGGGTTGGGCAGAGATGTACCTACTCGTATATACCACATTTCGCCAGTTATGTTTTAGTCCCATGTATAGGAGGCGAGCGTATTGCCATCAATCAGGCACAATTTCAGACTCCGGGTTGCCACTGAGAAGTTTCTAATATAAAAACCCAATAACACTTTACCCTACCTGGGAATCAAATCTCATGCTCAGCAGTAGCACTTGCGACCAACGAGACCAACGAGGCAGTCTAAATTCAGTCAGTATTGGATATGAATCATCACAATACTGCCAAAATCACTCATACGTACGTATGCGTAGAAACCAATCAACGCAAACACCAAACAACCAACACCAACCAGCCAACCTACCAACACCACCACCAACCAACCTTCACTAACGTATTCGTACGAATACGTTGGTGAAGTGGAAAGTAATATAACTTTGTCTGAAAGCACATTGATATCATTCTATATATTTTCCGAAGAGTGCTGCTGTTTTTGACAGGCTCATATGTTCAGTTGTAGATTTGTCATTAGCTCTGGACAATATGCAGACATCGCCCAAAAATATAGGAACGCTCTAATGACGAGAAAAAATCTTCAAAACGTTTCACCTCTAATTCGCTGCAACAAGCAGCTGACTTTCATCTCTCACCTGCCTGGTAACAGTCAGATATTGGCACGTAGGTTTACGATCGATCTTCGTGTCAAATGATCTCGAGTCCGTAACACATTGCACATGTCTGCTGCAACGTAGTCCGAAGATTAACCGCAACGAATCGCCGAGACAATCCTGCGAGACAAAGGCGGTGCGTTTGTCACGCGCCGTAAATATTTTGGACAGGGCTTTACGGGCCCCGTAGTTTTATGAGGCTTTCATGCTGACACCATTGTCTGGACAACGCCCGACTGATTAGCCATGCTCCGACGAAGGGACGCTCACAAAAATTGAACATTTCACTACATCTGAGGTTCAATTGTTTTATTCTGTTTCTGAATTTTTTTTCGCTACTTAAGGATTTGTTGAGATGTTTACGGTCGATGTTTATTTATGGGCGAGTGACTTAAATTATCTGGGTCTGTCGTTGTTAATTGCAGCTGCATACCTACTCATTAAGGATGGTGCATGTGAGCAAACAACGGGGTCTTTGTGTTCCTAGAATAAAGTGACTCGAAAGTGCCGATGCATTTAATGATCGTTAAAAAATAAACAGATTTCATAATTCTTTTGTGAGAATTTTGTTGGAAAAGTTCACAGAACGTATAGCAAACGAGATTGTGACGTATGTACTTACGGTCCTCGGAGACAGACTTTGATGTTTTTATTTATGACGATACTAAAAATGTTATTTTATCGTTTCGGGTTTTACTGGAACCGATGAACATCGACTGGTCAAGTGCAACGGTGTAGCAAGTATAAGTAGATGGCCATATGTGATCCTTAGCATTGCAACCTTATATCGTGTTAGGTAATTACCAAATGTTTTATATTGTCATCAATAAATAACTTTGTGTCCCTTTGATTCTTTATTATCTACGTGCGATCATCAATCTGTATGTAACAATGTCAATGAAGTGGTTTCTACTTCTGAGTTCTAACATGTTTAGTAGCCTCTCTGACTAACCTAGAAGTTGACCCCGACATACTTGGTAAAGGCTTATTGAAACTGAAACTGTTAAAAGAGATCTAAAAGTTTCACTTGCTTCAAGCATATTTGATGACTTCACTTTCAACTCACTGCTATCCGATAACAGTTATCATAATCACCCAGAATTTGCCAGGCCATGACTCACTTACCAGGCATTTAGAATCCGGAAGATGTTCACACCAGAGATATAGTATTTAGTACAAAAAGTCGGTTCTGAGCCGGTGAGCAATGTGGGCCGGCGTCAAGGCTGCGGCAACCTTGCTGTTTGTGGAGCGTGACGGCGAGCGACGTGTCGGCACCCACGGCGTGACGTCACCCCTGCCTCCCCCGCCCCCACCCGCCCCAAGGTACCAGGTACGCAACCAGAGTTGCTAGGAGAACTGCTTCTACAATGGTTAGGTCTGATGATGAGGCTTTTCAAATGTCGAATGTTGCTGGACCTGCCAGCTTCATACACTTCATATGCTTTTTTTTCAGCGTTTATAAAACGTGCATGCTATACCTACCTATTTTTCACACAGTACCTATATACGATTCTTTTGCTTTGCAGGAATGTAGAAAGGTCCAAATGTAGGCATATAACATTCAGAACTTGTAACTTTTTTACATGATTTAACTTGGACACTTAGTTCATTGAAGGTCACTTAACGAAGAACGAAAAGTCATTACGATCAGTCACGAAAATACTTTTTCCGTGAGTTTGAAATCTTGAAATAAACTAAGCTTTTATCAAATAGAGATTGCAAATTTAATAAAACAAAACTTTATCTATTTGGATATGACACGATAATTAGTTTTAATTACATGATAAGAAAAATTAAAAAGCTGGTTACTGATACCAACGCTCAGTTTCAAGAGCTGGCAAACGAATTTATATTCTGAAGTACAGATTTCATTTTTGGTTGTATTTTGAATGAAATCAAAGTCGGTCATGGGTGCCACTTTCAGAAGCCTGGGAATTCTTTCGAACCTTAATATAGTTTGATAGTTTTAGCGTCTATTTCAGTTGCGCACTTACCTTCATATTCCCGTACTTTCTCACAATTTCCTCCAAGCTCATGTAAGGATCAGAAGCGCGTGCAAAAAGCCCATTGCTCCCACATAATTAAATGTAAACAGGTGTGAAATTAAGCTCACTTTTTAGTTTTTGTTCAGCCAATAGATTGCGGCTTAGTTCTCCGTCCCGTCCACTTACGTAATACCCTTTCATTAAAGCAATACAATCACCTAAACGCTGTGTTTAAAACACTATAATTTCGCACTAAACAGAATGATTTGGGAGCTTCGTCTCGTTATAAATTTGTACTTTTGTTTTTTACGTACCAATTATGGGCGGCAGGGTTACAAAGAAGGTTTTTATAGATCCAAACGGTTGATTGATGGGTGATTATTTTTGGGCCCGATCTGAAGATGCTTCCGAGTTATTTTCTTGTAGATAACAACAATTTTTGTTTTGGGAGGCTGGTCATTGTAATACTTTATTGTTCTATTAGGGTTTTTGTTGTTGTAATTGAATTTGGTAAGTGTTAAACTGCGTATTGGTTAATTTGACGACTTGTGATAGGTATGCTTGATCGTAATTGGTTTCAGTACGAAATTACTTCTTTATTAGCATAAATGGCTGATTTATCGTGATTTAAAAAAAATGTATAGGTATCTAATTGTAAGTCAATGTCAAAGACATTTATTTGCTTTAAATGTGGTAATACAAAGGTATACTGTGGCATATCAAGCCGAAGTTCAGAACTTTAAAAAAAATGGTAATTTCAGAAGACTTTTGATTGAAAATGATCATCATCACCGTTTTTATACCTACCTAGTATTAGCTCGAGGATACAAAGTGCATGCGAAAATTCATACCTTTTCGTTACATAATATTACAGACCGCTTATCACAATAAAAAAAATTACAAAAAAAAACATCCGATTCCCAAAAAACACACTTAAATGTGAAAAATAACTTTAATTTTGGAAGTCGGTGTCTTTGCTTTTCAATTTTCGTTTTTTGCCACCGGTTTCCGAAATTAAAGTTATTTTTCACTTTTTATGTGTTTTTTTTGGAAGACGATGTTTTTTTTTTAAGTAAAAAGTTTTTATTTTTCACTTTTTAATTGTGTTACCCACCCGACACAAATTCGAATACCTGCTATGTAAATAACAGTGACGGAGTCACATAGAATACTAAGTGGGAAAAAATACGTAATATTGAAGGTAACTCAAAAACTACGCAAGCAAAGTTACTAAAATTTATATGGGACCACCTCGGGACCCTTTCGAACTAAAAAAGATTTTTTTTAATTGGTTCACAATTGGCGAAAATATCGATGAACATACACAAAAAATAAAATATACATACAGATGAAAACAGAACCTCCTTCATTTTGGAACTCGGTTAAAAATAACAGCACTTATAACTACTATGTAAACCCATGTAGTCTCGGCCGTATCTTCTGTTTCAATTTGAACTTGATTGGTTTCTTTTGTTCATTCTGCGAATTTGTAGTCAATTTAGAATTTCTGAGTACTAAAAGTTTGCTGCCCGAGGCCGAATTGGTTACGTTTTTGAGTCAGCTATAAAAGCAAAATTCCGTAGCCGACTTCAGGCAGCAGCAGCAGACGACGTGGATTTTTTTAAAATAAAATTAAAATTTTATACAAATTTTATGTAATAAAATAAAATTATTTTATAGAAATACATAGAAACCAGTAGTGTCGCAGCGACACGTCGTCTGCTGCTGCTGCGTGCAGTCGGCTACGGACCTTAACTTGATAGTAACTGTTTGACTGAAAAAGATTTTAGTGGTTATTATTAATCGATATAAATCAATGAGAGTTACGCGTGGCTTGTAATTTTTTTAACACAAGTTTTGAGTCGCGGCAACTCAAAGCATGTGTGTACAAAAATAATAAGCCAGTCTTGTACTATACCTACCTATGTTATGCTGTTCTTCTATACTTTGGCGTTATTTTCTTCAGAGAACAAGCGAGGCTGCACCGCGGCTTCAGTGGAACGAAATGCATCCTACACAATGCCGTAGTACCGCGAGCTTTTGCAACCATTTCACGGTGATGCCGGTAAATGTACGCCAAGACGAATCCGTCCGTGGTTGTTTGCTAAGCGTTTGACCCGGCACCGCTCGCGCCCACTAACCCACTGTTCGATAAGAAACTCCTGCAAGAACCACACATTTGATTCTGACACGTATTCGCTTTTCTATAAAGTGCAATGTCCTATCACAATGGCTATTCATCTCTTTGATGTAATGATGTGTAGTCAGTATCAACTGTTTATTTACTGCCTGCTATGTTGCGTTTATCGGTCGTATGTTTATTTGCGTGTAGGTTAAATTGAGTTCTATTATCGTTGTTTTGTGGTTGGTTTTGGTTTGGCTGTGTTGAGTTCGTAGTGTTTCAGTGTTGGTCGTGAGTGGATTGTGTGACTGGCAGAAGAGTCTTCAGCGGTACCGTTAGCGGACCGTTCAATAAATTAATTTGGTAACAGCCGTTGCTTGCTAGGGATAAACTTGGATTACACGACGTTAACTTACGAGTAGTTTTTGATATAAAGTGCTGCATTAATGCCCAAGTAAATATCAAATTAACGTCACGTTAATGAAAGATTTTAAAGATTTTAGCGGAGTACTGTGAAAAAAGTTTATTATTAAAATCCCACGGGGATTTGTGTGAATTCACAAAAATGGGCGATTATCTGTTAGGATCCAAGAAAAGATAAATAAAAAAAAACGTACCTAAGCATTTCCAGTGATTTAAGCAGATCATAGCAAATTACTTACCGATTTCAATTCAGAGGATATGATTGGGTTGGTTGCTAACAACGGGCATTTTATCCTGTAATTAAGAAAGTATACTAATCATATAGCTATTATTGCTTGGAACCCCACAATGCTGGATGGTTGTGATCAAATTTTACGTAAAAAGTGTGTGTTCCTTTTCCCATTAGGTAACAGAAATTTATAAAACACGTTCCATTATCAAATTCATATTCATATCTTTACAGGCATGTGTGTTCTCTTCAACGCCATGTCCGGGAGGCGCCATCTCGTCTCATCTTCGTGGAGGGCGCTCGGCACTCCTCGGCAATACTCGGAACATAAATTGAACAAACACTCGAGTCTATCTCAGGCCTCACGCAACTAATGTGGTTTTGTTTTATTCGATTTGTAGTACTATTATGGTACTGGTTTTGGTTGTAGAAAGAACTCAGTTTAAGAATAGATTTGAGTTTAGATGAGTACCTATGAAACTGTATAGAGCAGTGATAGAACCCAAGGCACGCACCTCTGACTTTTCGGATTCATGTGCGTATTTATAATTATCACTTGCTTCAAAAACGGTGAAGGAAAACATCGTGAGGAAACCGGCATGCCTGAGAGATATTTCCTCGACGGCATGTGAACCCAAGTCAGAGGCCCATGGGCGGCTTTAAAACTTTGACACCAGGGGGCCTATCACCACCGCTTACAGCAGTATTATTTCAATATTACTTCAGTGTAGGAAAGAGATAAAGCTCTACAGGACGTATAGCTCCATCTCTTTCCCCCACTGAAGTAAGATTAAAATAATATTGTTGTAAGCGGTGGTGGTAGCTACGCCCCCGGGTTAGTCACTAACCACACGAAAAGAAGAAGATTATCATTTTCATTCTGAGTTTGAGTCATGGTTGGCATCCCACAGGTCTAAGAGGTCGTCGGTTGCTTAACTGGACTTTCCTGTGATTGAGTCACAAAGAGTCGAGATTTATATTTTCTGAGGATCCTTCTAGAATATAGATAGGCCTCAGCCATGTGTTTTTTGTGCGTTTGCGAAACTGCCGACCATGACGTCATACATTTTAAGGATACAAAGTTAACAACTTTAATGCATCCGAAGTTATTAATTAGCTTTACGGTTGCCTATAAGTAAGTACATAGGATCTAAAACGGTCATAAAATCTGACCTGAAAGTTTACCAGAGTGTTCCAGCACACCACAACCTTCAGGAATCACCGGCGTGACTATCATGAACACAAATACTTGTTTTAAAATCAAAGGACTTCTTTTTTTAATAAGTGACGTGATACCTGATGACATATTACGAAACGAATTAATTCATTTAATAATACTGCACTCGAACGGCACAAATTGCTGGTGGTTCTCAGGTATTATTTTGAGATGGCGTTGATAACAGCTAACAACCTCATCATTATAATCTCAGCGTCAGGAACCGACAAGTACATAATTTTGATTGTCATTCTCATTAGAGGGGAGCTCGTGGCTAAGTATTAACAGCCTCACGGGTCGATCCAACAGGTCAAGCTACGCTTGCCGAGGTTGGTCCGTGGATGGGTGACCTGCCTAGCCATTTCGCAACCATGTTGCGGTCAGCTTCCAGTCTAACCGCATGCAGCTGACTACCAGTATTTTACATGGAGCGACTGCCTATCTGACCTCCACAACCCAGTAACTGGGTAGTAGGTACTCCTTGGTAAGACTGATTGTCAGACTTTCGGGCTTCTGACGACCTGTAACGACTGTCAAAGATTCACGAATGGCAGCCGGGGCCAACGGCTTATCGTGCTTTCCGCGACACGGAGGAGTCTCGGTATAAAGTAAAGATGGTCACCCATCCACTGACCAACCCCGGCAAGTGTAGCTTAACCTGATGGATCGACCAGTGCGGCTTGTATTACTAAACCACGAGCTCCTTTCCGAGCTTTCCCTTTCTTTTAAACTATTATAATATTGTAAAGAGGTATTTGTGAGCTTGTATGCAGCGGGTATCTAATCCTCGGAACTACTGATCCGATTTCGGAAATTCTTTCACCAATGGGGAACTAAAAAATATTTATGATAAAAAATAAAATTTCACGTGGACAACTCGCGGGCAGAAACAATGACCACTAGGTATACATACTATATGACTAAACTAGTAAGCTACCTACCACGTAAGATTTAGTTGTACTAATAGTCAAAGTGCTAAATAATGTATGTCCGGTGGCGTGACATCTGTATGCGGTGGTCGGTCACAGTGTGGGAGTATTTGCAATTCCTACACCCACGCAGCACAGGATCGAATCCTACACACAAGTTGTATAAAAATATTCGCATTGCTACCAGGACTGTCATGCGTAGATCTTTGACAGTTGTTACGAGTAGTTATAAGACAAGCAGTCTTGCCAAGAGGTATCGTATTACCCACTAACTGGGTTGTGCAGGTCAGATAGGTAGTCGCTCCATGTAAAATACTGGTATTCAGCTGCATCCAGTTGGACTGGAAGCCGACCCCAACATAGTTTCGAAAAGCCAAAGATAGCAGGTAGGTAAATATTTTTTTTTTACAACTACAAGCATACATAACAAGCATTTATATAATTGAGTTTTTAATACAATTATTTACCTTAATTACATTGTACACACGGCTACACATAAAGCTATACATTTCCAGTTTATGCTGATCTCGCATTGCATAGGTTTTCCGTACAATGCGAGGTCAGCTTATATTGGAGTTGTATAGCTTGGTGTGTAGCCGTGTATACAAGCTAACACTAACACTAAAATATTATAAATTGTGTACAAGGAAAAAATAAATAAAAATAAAAATAAACTCCATTGGATTATCTATGTTTACTACGATTCATTTATATGCGAACGAACTGTTAATTGTCTCTGTTTCCTGAAAGGCTAAGTTATCGAATCATTAATAAATAAAAATGAATTATAATACGTAACACCTTAAGACCCATATTTCAATGTAGTAAATTAAGGCTAATTAACATCAAACCAAACTAGCAAGCTAAAAAAAAATTGCGGCCAAGCGTGAGTCGGACTCGTACAGGAAGGGTTCCGTACCACAATATTAAACACTATTTATTTTTAAATACTTTAGTAAAAAATACGTTTCTTGTATGGGGACTCCCTTTAATTTTTAACCGACTTCTTCAAAAAGGAGGAGGGTCTATTAATGTAAATATAAATAAATAAATATAAATATATAATGTTCGTCTGTATGTTTTTTTTTTAACTTTATTTTATTGTTGTTTTGTGAAAATTTTAACTGTCTACCTATTGCGCTTCAAAAGATACAGGCCTGTGACAGACGGACGGACAGCGGAGCCTGTAATAGGATCCCGTTGGCACCCTTTTCGAAGCCCTAAAAACAATTATAAAACTAGCCCATCAATTCTACCCATTACCAAAACTTATTCCAACAATCTAAAATCTTAAAATCCATCTAATATCCGTGTAAGCTAACACGAACTATTAAATAAAAATTAACGAGCGATCCTGGCACAGATAAGGTAATCCGTGTCGACTTTATTTGTTTTTAATTATTCAGTGGCGAGTCCGCCCCTGCCTAATGACTCTATCGTGCGATTTATGAGTTGCCCCTGGCCCTTTGTTTTTTATTCCATACTGGTGGTTGATTGAGAACTACTGTATACCAGTGTGGGATTTGGGTTTTTCGTTTTGTATTTTATTTAATTGGGCTATGGTGTATGGCTACACATTGGGTCATATTGGTTGTTATGAAATAGATTTTGTTAGAAACAGATTGATTCCGTTGACTGGAGCTCTACGAAATATTGCTAAATGTCTGCCATTTCAATTACGCTACACAATTTATAATACACTAGTCAAACCGCATCTCGACTATTTAATCCAAGTATGGGGACAGGCTGCTATTACATATCTTCATGACCTACAAGTAACGCAAAACAAAGCAATCAAAGTCCTATTTAATTACAATTACTTAACACCTACGAAGGAAGTTTACGCTAAAACTAAACTATTTAACCTTAAAAAATTATATACCTACCACACATGCATACTAACAAACAAAATACAATCACAAATCACCTTCAAACATAAAATTCACCACTACTACACCAGGAATAGGGATAGTATTGAACTGCCCTCAGTAAGGACTTTGTACGGAAGAAGAACTATTCAGTTTGAGGGAGCGCAGCTTTACAATGAGTTACCGAAAGAAATAAGAGATTCTTCATCAGCGAACATTTTTAAAAATAAATTAAAGTTGTATTTGGCGGATCAACAATAGTAACCATTACTGTATGTACTCGATAGATCGAACGACAATTGTTTGTTACCTAGGATATTTTTTTTAAGTTTCTCATATTTAAGTGAACTATGTATGTTCTTTTTGAGAAATAAATTTCTTTAAACCGAAATGAAATTTTATTTATACATCACCGAGATGATGTAGGTATTACCTATACCTAAATAAACAAGCACATAACATAGCATAACATCACGCCTATTGTAATCCCCAAATGGTTGGGCAGAGGTGCACCTAAAGTACGCCCACATTTCACCAATTATGATTAAGTCCCATGTAATAGGTGGCAAGCCCTACTACTAACGCTACTGAGAAATTCCAGATGGAAAAACCCCATAACACTTTGCCCGGCGCAGGAATCGACCCCAGGACCGCATTCTCAGCAGTAAGACTCGCGATTATTAGACTAACGAGGCAGTCAAACAAGCACCTAAACATGTATAGAGAAGCTAAAATTATTTTCTAACTATTTTAAGGACACAGTTGCAATAAGCATAAGAACCAAGTTTCAGTCCCTTAATTCAAGTCTTAAGACGACAACTAGAAAGTAGTATTCAAAATCATAACATTCGAGGTACGAATAATAAAAGTTATTCGTAGCATTCGAGATATTAATTTGCTACGAATATGCTACGAGCTACACGCCGCTACGCTAGTCACTAATAGAAAAAAACCTAAAGAAGCTAATCAAAATAATAAATTAATGGCTTGCAAGAAAGATATCGATGAATCGAAATATCGATATTTTTAGGCGATATTTATTATTATTATTTCGGTTTATGATATAAAATATCAAGTATCTAAAATGTATCAGAAACTATATATTTCCAATAGCAACACCGTTGTCGCCACTGACTAAAACCGCTGGAATTCAGAGCCGCAAAAAGTATACTTTTTTTTCCTAGTTTGGTATTTATATGATTATAAAGATAGAACTACAAAAAGTAAAAAAAAAAAACACCTATATATCGATATATTGAAATCGACACTGATTAAAAAAAATTTATCGATACGATATTATTATATCGATACTTTTTGACACTTCTTGCATCCCTAATGGGCTGCCGCATTTTGCATCGACTCTTTTTAAAGGTAATGTAAGCATAATTATAATTATGCCTTTCATATTTTTCAATCAATTCGTAACAGGTGGCGTTTTATAGTTTGTGCCTACCCCCCATGGGACGAAGGCGTGAGTTTAAGTATAATACGTAGAGTTTATATATATATAAATAACCCTACATAAATCTTGCATCCGCAATAAATACAAGTTAGTATCGCAATAGACAGACATACAATCCTAATCTAACCCTGTGGCTATCATGGGAAACTTCCGCCATCGCTTTCTACGGGAAACAATGGGAAAAGAGCTGGCCAGTGGCCGCATAGTCCCTACAAAGGCCATCGTTAGTAAGTAGTGACCAACTGATAAGATAGTCAAGAAATCGCAAAAATTCTGTAGTTTCACCTATAAAGAATGTTTTGAGGTCAAGTTCTTTTGATAATAATAGTAACTACATATTTGAGTGAATGAGTAATTTGGTTGGTTGGTTGGTAACGTGATACTGTAATCAGTTCGTAACCGTTTACTGCTGAAATGAAATGATTTCCCTAAAACACTGCTACATATTTTAGTACGTATTTTAAAACTAGATGGCGCCGGCACAAACTCAGAGGTCATGGTCTCATTTGAAGTCCTTCTATAACGGACCTTATGATATCGCAATATGAACAAGCGTAAAAAAAATCATAATCAACATGTTTACTTTTACAACTTTTACCCATAAAAATAATTAACGAGGAGCTCGTGGCTAAGTAATAACAGCCACATCGGGTCGATCCATCAGGTTAAGCTACGCTTGCCGGGGTTGGTCGGTGGATGGGTGACCATCTTTACATACCGAGACTCCCCCGTGCCTCGGAAAGCACGTTAAACCGTTGGTCCCGGCTGTCATTCGTGGATCTTTGACAGTCCTTACGGGTCGTCAGAAGCCCGAAAGTCTGACAACCAGTCTTACCAAGTGGTATCATATTATCCAGTTACTGGGTTGTGGAGGTCAGATAGGCAGTTGCTCCATGTAAAATACTGGTATTCAGCTGCATCCGGTTAGACCAGAAGCCGACCCCAACATAGTTGGGAAAAGGCTAGGCACATTGGTTGACCCACAGAAATAATTAGGGTGGACTGTTTTAAATGATTTCTGCTTGATAGATGTTACGATGCTTAATGGATGGAAGAATGTATCTTGGATTAGTACATGTTATCCCCAAAATTATAATAATTAAGAGCAAGCACATAAATAAATATCATCTATACTCCATTTAAAATAAGATTAGACATTTAAACAAACCTTTTTACAGTCCGTTCAACCGATTTTGACTTCTATACTGTAGGCATAAGGATGGCATTAAAAGCAAAAAAGGTTACACAATACCAACTGCCTACTGCAGCTGCCATTTATCATACCACCAACGCAATAGAAATCAAAATCGGTTGACCGGACTGTAAAAAAGGTTTATTCAAATGTCTAATCTTATTTCAAATGGACTATAGTTGTCATCATCTGCCTAGCCTTTTCCCAACCATGTTGGGGTCGGCTTCCAGTCCAACCGGATGCAGCTGAATACCAGTATTTTACATGGAGCGACTGCCTATCTGACCTCCACAACCCAATAACTGGGTAATACGATACCCCTTGGCAAGACTGGTTGTCAGAGTTTCGGGCATCTGACGACCCGTAACGACTGTCAAAGATCCACAAAATGACAGCCGGGACCAACGGTTTAACGTGCTTTCCGAGGCACGGAGGAGTCTCGATATGTAAAGATGGTCACCCATCCACGGACCAACCCCGGCAAGCGTAGCTTAACCTGATGAATCGACCCATGCGGCTGTTATTACTTAGCCACGAGCTCCTCCAAATGGACTATAGCTGTAACAAAACAAAATAACGAAAGCATTAAACTTTTCTATGTTACCGAGGTTATGCTTATGACAGGAAAATAAAACTCCATAGTAACAAGGAAAAATGTCTACACAAACAGTCTGGTTTCGCAATAAACATAGTACCTATACCTACATAGATACTAATAGTACTTGGTCATTATCAAGTAACAGTGAGTTTGCACTGGCGAAATATTTACGACAAAACATATTGGAGGCTCTAGTTCCTGTCAAAATTTGAATGGAACATTGACAGAAAATAGAGATTCCAACATGTTTTGTCTTGAATGTTTCGCCAGTGCACACGCACGGTAAGCTAAACCAAGATCACAACACAACGGACCTACGGTAAAGGAATGCATCGTGAAAGAAACCTATTCATATCACTAAAGCGAAAAGATTTGTATTTTTGCGTTGTAATATAATTGTAAACTCAAAAACTACTGGACTGATTTTAATTTTTTTTCACCTATAGAATGCTACGTAAGGCTATAATTTACAAAGATATCACGCGGGTGAAGCCGGTGGTGGAAGCTAGAGCATTATAAATTTTATTAATGACGTAATACCGTCCGGAGGCTTAGATGTTAAAGTCACTTTTCGTGTCTGTCTGTGAGACTGTTTGTTCTTCTAGACTACGTCACCGATTATGGTGCGATTTTTACCATCATTGAGGGAATATATTTCGGAAGGTTTATGTGTTAAACTTAAATACAATAAAGAAATATCGATAGTTTGTTAAGTCTCAAAAACCGTGCGAAGCAGGGGCAGGCCGTTACTTCCTTGTCCTTACATATTATAAAACAAAGTCCTCCGCCGCGTCTGTCTGTCGTCCTGTACGCGATAAACTCAAAACTACTGCACCGATTTTAATGCTGTTTTCACCAATGGATAGAGTGGTTCTCGAGTAAGGTTTGAGTATATAATAACCGATATCCACGCGGGCATCAGCTAGTGTTTTATAAATTGAAATACCTACCTTACAGTGGGAAAATAACACGTTTGTATTTTTACCCAGATTTTCCACCACACCACTCAGTATTCTATTTTAGGAAAACCACTACGGCTTGCCTAATGCCTCATTAAACAAGACCAAATTCAAACAAAATACACTTCAACCAGAACCGAACAGCGAATACTTCATTATACACAATCACAAAAGTCAAAACGCTTATATCGTCTTACCAGTATTTATTTTACCAGTAATGACTGCTAGAAACATAAGCAACATAGCGTCTACTCGTTAATTTTATTATTAGTTACCGGAACCATTTTACAGTTAGGTATACCGACTTATACCACATCAACTTTGGCGGTATTTTATCCCCGAAGGTCGCTGGTCGGTGTAATTATTTTACAACATAACCCTATTCATGGTTATACCCCTTTACGGTAATAAAACTTTCCAAAAACATTTTTTTTATTGCCTTTGGACGATCCTTTCGTTAAAGGCTTAAAACTGAGCAGAGAGATCCTACCTGGTGTAAAATTCTATAATTATTGTTCTGTTTTGCTAGTGGTCAATGTTATGCAATGTAATTTTTTTGAAATGTGGTACCTAATTATTTGGTTTTGCAAAAGATACGGGAGCTGAAAGAAATGTTGACTGAATAAAAGAAGTGGGTTTTGGCAAGAACTTAGGATAGTATAATTTTTGTTTTATGTACCATTTGTAGTAAGTCAATTACTTATCCAAAACTTAGGACAGCTTCCGACTATTGTTAATTATTTCAAATACACAGCAGATATATTTGTTTCAACTCATATTCATTTTCTATTCCAGACGGATACCAGTGTTTAAACTAATACCAAAACAAGTTCAAAGATATAAGGTACAGTCAGTATAATTTTGAGTTTTAACAAATACCAGTGGTATTAGTTTTTGGTATTAGAATGGACTAACCGTGTATTCTACATAACTGTTAATGTTCTTTGACACAAGTTTAATTATTGAATAAGTGTGAGTAGACACCAAATCAATTTGATTAAGTTCCTATTCGGACATTTGAAATCCGTAAACAGTTACGGTTTTCAGAGTCCTAAAGAAAATAAATAATTCAACATCTTTAGCAGATAAAGGTGCACAAATCAAAGTTTGGTCACACTCCAGTGGTTTTTCAGAGACATTCCTTGTTTTGGTCTAGCGGCCTTAGAAATCAGCAGAGATTCAATTTCAGAGTAGGTATTTTTCAGTCGAAATCCCGATTGTTAAAAGTGCAAATCATCAGTTGCACCCGTGCACAATACATTTTGTTGTTGGAGGTGCAGTTCCAATGATTTGATTTAAAATTGTTTGGCGCAAACTCACACAAGACCAACAAAATATTTTTGACACGTGTTGTTATTAAAAATATTAGGTACCTTCTGTTTTTTAGTAACCAATATAAAATTAAAGTTCAAAGAAATATAGGACAAAAAAAACCAAATACCGATTGACAAAAACGACATTATCGTGTTTAACGTCATCTTGGAGTAGTCATCTGAAAAAGGCGTCATAAAACGCATTCTCGACTGCGCCGAGCTTCAAGTTACTAGCGAGTGCATGCCACTGCAGGCCTACCTGAGGGAGACGCGACGTAAGTACCGTTACGGCAACTAACGATTCCAAGAAGGTCATGCGCACTAAACTAAGGCTAAAATTCCACTTAATATTTTTTTGCCCCGTCTGCCAAACAGCTCATTGCAGTAACTTGTGACCAAGGCTAAGTATTTTTTTTCTCTGTAACACAGGGTAGTTTAAACAGTATAATATGGAGTCGTCAAATTTTCCACTCATAGTAGGTATACTTCTATTGTAGGATTCACTTCTCGTATTAATATTCCGAAGCCAAAGTTCACATAGAAACGTTCACGTTACCCACCTTATCTGTTCACACATCGGGACGTATGTTTGAACAAGACTACACAACGCCACCCACTTTCGGCTCGTCGTATCGCCGACGAATCGGCATTTAAAACCACTTAATGACAAATGAGACCAAATATTGACAGCGTGCAACATAAAAACAAAGGGCCACCGCTGGGGGCGGGCTGGTGTCAATCTCAAGAACAAATAGACGAATGTTTGACGAACGAATTACGTGACAACTTTAGTTTGTTGTTTGTCCCGATGTTTACACTCCACCACCAACTGGGACTTTGGGAAATTATATTGCGACATGGAAAAAAATGTGGGGCCAAATGTGTCGGCGGATGTTAGTAGGTAGATGCAGCCAGGGGTGGCAGATGTACGCACCGGTGTACGCTCGTACATGCCATTCGATACGATTTTTTTCTAAGAATATGATACCGTGCAATTTCGGTGATTTATTTCTTGAATTGAAACGTAGTTGGGTAGTGATTTATATTTAATTAGACGGCTTATTTCCTGTGAGATTGATTACCAGTTTTGCGGAAATGTAAAATAAAACCTATGGTATTAGAACGAAGTATTACTGTGCTGTAAAATTGTAGGTACTTTTAAAACCTCATCAATCTAGGTACGGGGACACATCACACATCTAAGTAATGGGATTCAAAGCGATATTTACGTTGAACATATGATTAGAAAGCAGTGGGCCAGTGGCCCAGCAATCATAGCAATGACATGTCGCGAACCGTGAGAGGAAACAATGCCGGCTCCGTGGGAACGCGGCGTGATTGCCCACCCTCGGGTAGCGGGTTCGAGTCCCGGGTCACGCCGCGGAACGGTGGGGTGCGAAACCAGAGTGCGCGCGTACATCCGGAATTCATATTTTTGTGAATGCGTTTTGAGTAATTTTAATAAATCTATTTTGGGGCATTGAGCTTTGTTTTATTCGTTTAGGAATTAGTTTAATTTCAATAGCTCTGTTTAATGCGTGGGATGTAGATAACTACCTACGAAAACCGGAGTTTTATTACGAAATTCACGGTGTCGCCACTAGATATACGAGTGCTATGAATATTAGGTAGTAAAGGCAACCAGATTACGAACCTACTTAGTTTTTTGCACGACTATTGTCGTGTTCGTGTTTTAGCTCGATACATAGAATATATAATACATAGAATACATAGTTATGAATTGTGCTAGGAGATGTTATGAAAATCACATAAATAAATAAGGTTATATTAATTTTCAAGTCCTTAGTAATGTGTAATGTGAAAACTGGAGCTACGTGAAAAATATGATATCCGTTGGATTCAGGGCACTAACTAAATGAATGCGCAACAGCAAAAGTTAGACATAACAGGAACAGGGTGTTATTTGCTGATGATACTTCCTTAATTTTTAAGGTAGATAGACGTGCTACAAATTTTGACGAAGTAAATAACGCCCTACTGCAGGTCCAAAATTGGTTCACTGCTAATAATTTAGTATTAAATGGGAAAAAAACTAAGTGCATCAAATTTTCTTTGCCAAATGTCAAAAGTAGGGATTGCGAGATTGTATTGAATCAAGAGAAACTAGAGTTCGTCGATAAAACTGTTTTCCTGGGGATCACGCTCGACTCAAGGCTACAATGGGGTCCTCATTTAACATCTCTAGCAGGACGGCTAAGTTCAGCAGCATATGCTGTCAGAAAAATCCGTCAATTTACTGATGTAGATACCGCGAGGCTAGTCTATTTTAGTTACTTTCATAGCATCATGTCTTACGGTATTTTACTATGGGGACGGGCTGCAGACATCGAGTCTATCTTTATTCTGCAGAAAAGAGCGATCAGAGCTATTTATAATCTCCGCAGGCGCGATTCTTTAAGGGAACTGTTTAAGGATATAAACATCATGACGGTACCTTGTCAATATATCTATGAAAACATCATGCACGTAAGAAAAAATTTACATCTTTTTAGTAAAAGAGGTGATAGACATAATTATAGTACTAGAAATAGGGACCTA
Source organism: Lithophane leautieri (assembly GCA_949152455.1). NCBI lineage: Eukaryota > Metazoa > Arthropoda > Insecta > Lepidoptera > Noctuidae > Lithophane > Lithophane leautieri. Next base: position 6,158,993 of record OX424462.1, on the reverse strand, counting down.
TTAGTTCAACCAGGTTTCAGACTAGCTAAAGTAGACTCATCTTTCATGGGGTACTGTTTAAAATGTTACAATAAAATTCCTCCCCACATACTTCAACTGAATGAGTCGAAATTCAAAACTTGTATAAAACGCACACTATGCAGGCAGGCATATTATAAGTTGGAGGATTACATCTCTGATAAGAATGCTTGGCTTAATGCTGGTCCTGCTCCACAATCACAACTAATTAACATTCGAAAATAGTGTTGGAGCTGCTGAAGATCGGAAGACCATCTTGCATTGTATAAACTCAATCTCCTTTGTATTATATAATTGCATAGCACAGGTGTGAGTACTATGTACTATTGAGCTACCATTTACCGGGTAATTTGTCTTTCATTGACTTGAATGTGCCCTGGCGACTGGGAATGTCATGCTCACTGAAATGTCTAGCTGGTGGTGGCGCGTGTGTCGGATCATTTAGCTCCCTTCAAAATGGTTGAGCTGAATGGTGCTGATCCATGCGTCATGTTCGTGAACGGGCGCCGTCAGTTGTGACTGGTCATCTCTTAGCTGCCATGGCTTATTTTAATTTTTGAATTGTTTTATGTAATAATTGCGGACGCTTTTAACGTGCTTTCTACATTGTTCTCACATGTATAATTTCAACATAAATGATGTAACCCACATATTGTAACAATATTTTGATTTAAAAGAGTGTCCATGGAGTTTCTTGCCTGTTCTTCTCCATAGGTACCTACTACGCTTTGGAATGGGCAACTAGCTTCATATTTCTGACTGACCGACTCCTTGACAATTCAAAAGTGCCTGTGAATGGTTTAATTGAAATAAATGCTTTGAGTTTGAGTTTGAGTTTTGAGTTGAACTTCATACGTATTTACAGGTAAAGTAGTTAAAGGTTATATAATCAGGTAAATAATAGTTTAAATATAATAATTTACAGATGACAGATGTTTTAAGTCAGCTGCTTCTGGAAGTAAATAATTTTATAGAAATGATACACTTTTATTTAAGGCATAAAAACCTTTTAGGGAAAACTGTTACCGAAGAACTGTTATGCAGTTTGGAGGGCTTATTTAATGTTATTTTATGGACGATGAAAACATTTATACCCATTGTTATGTGAGATAAAAAAAATGGAATAAAAGACTTGATCAAAATTAATTCAAAACCGAAAAAATGTATATGTCGAAACGGATGAAACTGAAAATATTATGTTTGCAGTTTGTATTTCGCTACAAGTGACTAATTGAATTAACTTTGTTAAAATACCGTACCACCGAAAAAAAACTGTCCATAATGTAGTTAATATCGTAATCTTGATTTGATTGAAAGGTGGCACAGTTTAGAATAATACAGTAGAACATAACATTACATCACGGCTGTAGCCCTGAAGGGTTAGGCAGAGGTGTAAACTATGGTACACCCACATTACGCCAGTTACGTTTGTCCCATGTAATACCCTGGGCAAGCCTATAGCCGGACATTTAATTTTAAAGTAGAACGTTCAATAATATTTTTGTGTACTAATAATTTTATTCTCCATTGATAGTGCTCTAAAAAAGAGATTACAGAAGTGCGTACAAATCGTGTTGAGACAAAAAAGAGACCGGTTACAGATTAACAGAACTTTTTTGTCAATCATTTACTTTCACGCTGTTTTCCTTTTTTCTGATCAACGGAGTACCTACCTTGTAGCTATTAAGAGCCTTAAAACATTTTTTACGCAAATTCATGATTTTTGACGCTGTAATTTCAGCAGCTGTAAGATATTTTAATTATTTGGTTATGAATAACGATAGTACCATTCTATTTCTTGTAAGATGGGGTTACACATTATTTTCGCGTAATTTGCTGAATTGACGCGAAATTTATAGTAAGTAAGTACTTACTTTAATTTTATTTATTGTAATTTTGTCTTATTATATTGAGAAATGAAATACTGGGTATTCAGCTGCATCCGGTTAGACTGGAAGCTGACCCCAACCAACATAGTTGGGAAAAGGCTAGGCAGATAGATGGTTTGATATTGAGAAATGAAAACGAATGAAACGTATTCATTATAGATAGAAGTTTTATATCATATTAGTTTATTTGATAAAATTGTGTTTATTTGGAACATAATTTTCTTTTTTTGCTTTCCTTTACGATTTTTCCGTGAAACCTCAAGGAGTTTAAAGAAATTCCAAAACTCTAATACACAATTAAAACATTCAACTTATCTTCTAGTAACTTTAGCTTTTATTAGAATTGAATGAAACAATGTGAATTTGAGCATCAAAGTTTCATCGCCGACGGATTTTTCTTGTAAACTGATTCGAGTTCGTAAAATATTTATAGTAAATTTCATGCAAATTAACATTAAAACTCCAAGTTACAAGAAAGAGAATGGCACTGTCGTTATTCATAATCAAATAATAAAAATATCATATTACTGCTGAAAATGACAGCGTCAAAAATCATGAATTTGCGTAAAAAATTTAATAGGGCTCATAATTAATAGGGCTCATAATTATACGGCGTTGATGTTAAGTCATTTAGAAGTGATATAATGACGCTATGAGATAAAATTAGGTTTGGGAAATAATTAAAATGAATTTAATTACACTAAGTTATAAAATGTAAATTAATGAGATTTAAGCCGCTTAGCAATATTAGAGAATAACCAAAAATAGAATTCGGAATGATTTGAATTTCAGATTCAGTGTTATGATATTCGGAAATGTTTAAATTATATTTTGCTAAAGTGCTAGATGTATTTATTTAAAGTGACATTTAATTTAAAGTCTTAAAACTTATATTTAAATTCTAATTTTTTACAAATTTATTTATTTAAATTTGTATTAGGTCTTGAAAAAAATATCTGATTAATGTCTGTCATTATTTTTTCTAAAGACTATTAAATTGGCATTCGTATTCGATACTTAATTGTTACTTACATAAATACCTACCTTCTAATATATGCCTACTTCCATAACAATAAAATAAATGCTGTTTATTACGAGAATGTAGTAAATATTTCAAACCGTTTATCATAAAGTTAATAATTTTGCACAAACACCTACCGACTTCTTACTAAGGTTAGTAAATATCGCAATAGAATTCTGTTGTTAGGCCATTTTTGACAGCTATTTTCCTTATATAGTAATCTATTATACGGTTGTCTTACTAACCTAAAATATGTGTGGAATTTTCTGCTTTAGATTTAAATTTTCAAGAAACGATAGTTAGGTAGTTACTTACTTGCTTGAAATTATCACAAGCTCTTTCGATAACTGCAGATACTAATATAGATACATATTAGCATACATCTATTTCTATACATTATTATAAATTAAAGTCGGTTTTCGTGTCTGCTGTGTGGCCGGTTGTTCTACTGAACTCCGCAACGGATTTTTAAGCGGTTTCGACCATCGTCCAGAAAATTTATTCTAGAAGGTTTATATGTATAATACATTAATATTAAACTTACTTATTAAAATAAATCTCGTTGTTTTGTCAAGTAGTAAAAACCGTGCGAAGCAGGTGTGGTAGCTTTTATAAGTTTTAGTAAGTTTTTGTCGTATTTTATAAGATCGATGATAACAATAATAGATTAAGTTGACTTAGTCGAACGTTTTCTTTTTCATTTACTTTGATGCATTGGATATTATTTCCCTTTGAGCAATAGTAGGGTTATAACTAACTGGCTATCTCTGTTATACAGTGGCATATACTGAGTTATTTGATATCGGTTTTGATTTTTTAAGTGGTTCTCCAATCAGAACAGAATAACTATGTCAAAAGACCATTTCAGATATTATCTATATGGTCCTCATATGGCCTGACCAAGATTATGTCTGGACCTTAAAAAAGACTACGACTTCTGAGTTTGTTTCGGCCTTTCTTGTCAGAGTAGTTAGATAGGAAACGCCGACCTCATCTAGCTTATTTTATTTTTAATATGACGTGTAAAAGTGATTCCGATATCCTATTAGCAGAATAAACAATTTCATTTCATTTCAAAGTCAACTCCGTAAAGCTTGTGTGTTAATTTTAAATTATCCTTAAAAAACTTGGTAAATAAAATGTTTTGACTTGTTCAGGTATGTGCCAATATTTGATACAAAACTATTTTTTTTATTCCCAAACTCTATTTTTATCTCATATCCTTTTTATTTCCTCTTTTTTAGTTGATTCTTAATGTAGTCTTTACTCGTTTTGTCCTGCTCCAATTGAAGACAGATAAAAGAACTTTTTTTAAAATCTCCTATGACTTCTCATAACGTCCCGCCCCACATCAAAGTGTTAAGTGAAAATAGTGTTTAAATGATCACGGCTAAACATCGGGGCGTTTTTCGTCGGATTAAGTCGGTTAAATTCCCGGGGGTGGTGCGAGTACCCGAATGCTATCAACTACTCCGAGGGATTTGATTAAATCCCGCCTCACCCCTTGCGTGTTGACAGTAATTGATTGAAATGCCAGTTTCTTACGCATTAGACTAGGTGTTGGTGTGTGATGCAATTTTATTGAATTTTTGAAGTGAAAACTTCTAGGCGCGTTGAACGATTTTTGGTAGGAGAAAAACTTATGGGTTCGCGTCACCGACATGCTAATATTACAGTAGGTATATCTGTATTAACAGTAGGTGTATATATCTGCAGCTGTAATGGTGACCACTGATATGTCATAGATTTTAGTTTTCACTTCTGTGGCCAGTTTCCATGACCGCCAATTTTTTGAAGTTTAACTGTGATAAAAGAAGGATTTCTGTTTTTTTTAAATGTTGTTCAGTAAATCTCAGGCCCAAATAATACTTAGAACATTGAAAATGACTTATATTAAATTATAATGATAATTTAAAGAATTATTATTTTATGGAATTATTTAAATCTGAATTATAAAATTTTATAGAAAAAAATAGTTTACAAATTGTTTGTTTCGTTGATTTATAAAATTCATATTTATTATTTAACAAAACAAATAATTTGTAAACCATTATATTTGAGATGCTGTTTTTTGGTGACTTTCAGAGAAATATCCATTATTTAATTTTTATTTCCACAAATGTCGGAAAAATACATAAAAATTATGTAATTTTTCTGTGTTCCTTACCGAATAAATATCAACATGCGTTTTTTATTTTATTTTAAAGATGAATCATTACAGTCTAATCTGAATCTACTCGTTTTGTATGATTCAATTAAAATAAAACTTGATTGTTATTTAATAAATTTTTATATAAAAGTTAAAATATTATTAAAGTAACTTTTGCACAAATCTTCAGGAAATGTTATGAATTTTATTAATCGTAAAACCGAAGTCTAATTTATAAGTAAGCAGGTAAGTAATCAGAAAATTGGAAGTGTTTAACTCCAAACTAAGCAATTCGATGTTACAATGAATTGATAAAATAATTGAATAATTCAATTTATGTTGTAATGGAAGCAATACAGCCGTGTTTGTTAACTTATATTTTCCTATTGAACCTTTCAAAAGCATTTAATTATGTTAGAATAATAATAATGTTGTCACTGCACCGACATAATACCGTTATTATCAATTATTACGAAATATTTATTACCTATTGTATGGAGTGTTGCATTGTTTGGCAGTCTAATAAATAGGCACAAACAATCATACACTTTGCAATGCATGAAATTACAAGAAATAATTTTGCAATAACAAGACGTGCAAGTGCATCTGTGCGTTGAAGTCTTTTCTATGAGAGAAATTAAGATACTGTACTTTTGAAAGAACACTTCCATTCGCTAAACATTAATATACAAAGAACATTAATATAAGAAGATGTTCAATTTTCTTTTTTAATGATACATTAAAGTGCAAATGAATATCGGTGTATTTAGAAAATTGGTATAAATCGCTTGTGGGTAGTTGTATTCAGTACTGTGACACGGCCACGGTCGGCTTGTGATGATTCATGCCGATGGCGCTTTATTTTTCTGTACACTTGCGGTACTAACCGCCGGGGAACTCTTGGGAATATACAACAAAACAGCATGTACAATTTTAACGCGTCGTTTATTGATAACTTCATCTTTTCTTCAATATACTTTTGTGTCCACTGACTATATAACACTCACTGTACATTTTCGTATTACAATATTTTAGTCTTTCGAGGCTTTAATAACTTTCGATTCCATATAACAAATATTTTGTACAACGCACGTCGGGCGTACGAGAGTGGCGTCGTGGCACGACTTATCGCTATCTACCTACGGTTTACCGACTAACTCCAACTTTCGTCTCTCTAGCCTTTAACACTATATTTACAAATTGTTCAAATTTTTTTGGTATTCAAATTACCTCGTTCACTACATCGTCTCTCACGCGAACCACTGTCGGAACCCTAGCGTCCATCCGCACGACACGACTTAAAATATTTAACTTAAACCATGAAAAAATACAATAATCATAATATAATACAAGATATTCATCAACAACATTAATTGAACGTTCAGCCGTCGGCGCACGGCCGGCGGCTCGCTAGTCAACAGTTCGCAACACTAACAGCGTCGGTACATTACAAAACAAATAAATGGACATACCTAGAAGTATGTACGGCCGGGAGATAACGATCACTGTCCTAACGCGAAAACCGATTCGCAACAAAGTCACTGGAAGAGCGGCGCGGCGACTCGACAGCTCAGAGCGGCGGGATGTCGATGTCGCACGCGAACGGCGACTCTCAGATGAGCGGCATGGCGCGCTCGTTGGCGGCCGCGTATCGCTGCTCGTCGGGCACGTGGTACATGTTGATGATCTGGCTCAGCTCCTGCTGCCCGTACTCGCGCTTCATGCCCATCTCATGCGCGTGCGCGTGCGGCGCGAACTCGCGCTTCAGCTGCACCGCCGGCTCGTGGCCGAACTCGCGCTTGAGCCCCGGCGGGCCTGGCGACACCGGCTCGGACTTGGCGGAGGAGCCGCTCGGCGAGTGCGAGGCGCACGAGGGTGGCAGCGCGTAGCCGCCCGGCGAGCCGGGGCCCAGCCCGTACGCCGACGGCGACGGCGGCTGCGGTAGGTAAGGCGAGCCCTGCCCGCCGCCGTAGTACTGCCCGTACCCACTCTGCTGCATCTGCGACACGTCGTAGCGCGGGTAGCCGTACGCCTGCTGCTGGTAGGCGCTGGGGTCGTGCATCATGTACCCGTTAGGCATGTATCCGTTAGGTGTCATTTGGTACACATCACGCGGTTGCTGTGACGGCGGTGCCGAGCTCCTCTGTGCATCACCACCACCTAGCAATGCTCCACCTCCCAACGGATACTTCTCTTGTTTCTTGGCGAGGGTCTTCGTCTTCCTCCTCGGCCTGTATTTGTAATCTGGGTGTTCCTTCATGTGAACAGCGCGAAGTCTCTTCGCCTCGTCGATGAACGGTCGCTTCTCTGATTCAGAGAGGTCTTTCCACTGTGCACCGAGACGTTTTGATATTTCCGAGTTATGCATTTTGGGATTGTCAGAGGCCATCTTCCTGCGTTGCCCGCGCGACCACACCATGAACGCGTTCATGGGGCGCTTCACACGCTCCGCGTTGGAGTTTTTGGTGTTATTATTATTGTTGTTGGGCGGTTGATGGTGTTGTGGCTGGGGCTGGTGGTGCTGGGGCAGGGACTGGTGGTGCTGGTGCTGCAGTGGCTGGTGCTGCGACAGGGGCTGCTGCTGAGGCAGCGACATCATGCCGCCGAGCGCGCCCAGCGAGCCGTAGCCGTGCTGGAGCGCGTGATGCGGCGGTACTGTGGCATGTAGGCTGCCGCCCTTGAGATCCGTCTCCATCGTCAACATGTCGTCTTCCTGCGGCGCGTACAGCTTGCCGATCCTTCGTTCACCGTACACAACGAGAGAACCGTCGGTCGCTCACATGGACTCGCGGCGGTGCGCGTCGAAAACGTTTCGCGGTACCGTGCGGCGCGGAGGCTACGTGCGTTGTGAGGAGGTTGCCAGAGCCGGGCGGCTGCGGCAGCGGAGGCCCCCCGCGCGCGCACCCCGGGACCCGCCCGCCCGCGTCCTGGCCAATGGGAGCGCGATTTACGGCCCCGCCCCGCCCGCGCTCTCCCACCCGCCGCGGCCTGCATTTTTAATCGCGTGGCGAGCGAGCCGATCGTACGCCTCGCCGCCGCCTCATGCAAATCTCAATTTTGTTTGCCGACGGTGACTGCATTTTCGGCCTTAGCTGATGTTGCAAACTACACAGGCATTACCTGAATTCTTTGAAGTTTTTGGAAAATAATCAGAAAAAAATAATAACGTTAAAAAATATTTCACGACCCGTAGGAAGTATTCTAAGTCAATATCTAGCAATACTCTAAAATTTCAAATATCAATAAACACACGATTTAGAAAACAAATAATCACAGTTAGATTTTTATTTTCCAAGGCCTATTTGTCGACTAGACAGAAAATATGTTTCTCAATAGTTACGCACAGACACATTGTAGTTTGTTCAGCTGGAGCGAGTTCAAGGCCCGAGCGACAATGTTGTGCTATTGAATGAGAAAGAACTTGCTAACATAAAAGACGTTACTTCGTATACAATGATACGGAAAACCACGCGCTTGTTCCACCACGCTTCAGAGCCTTGTTTTAACTAGTAGATGACACTGTTGCTAGGTCAATCAATAGATCATTAACAATTTCCTCAAATTGCTTAATAGACATTGTAAGTCATTCATACTAAAGTTTTAATGTATTTTTTGTACGAAAATTAACATGTTCAGAACTAATTAAATTTAAATTTCAAATAAGAGATGGAAGTCAAATGGAAAATTTTGTTATTTCTTATAAAACTGTTAGTTATACATCCTCTTTACTAAAGGTCACATCTGGATGAGGAAAAAAGAGTTTAAATATGTTTTTTACCTTGTTTTTGGGACTGAAATAAAACAGGAAAATATTAAGGTGAAAATACCATTTGAAACGGTTGAGTCATTCTTATTCAATTTTCTTAGTTATGGATTTTGTAATAGGTCTGAAGTTTGTAGCTGGAATCATTCGTGATTTTCGAAGACTTAATTTATTCTTAAGATTATGTATTGATAATTAGTAAATAAGTATTTAAAATCTCTGACGAACAACAGCACATATAGTTTTTTCCTACTAAAGGATAGGAAAGGCATAGGTATATTAGAGATATTGTTATCGTGGAATGAAAACTTCGTTGATATGCATACAAGTTGTATATTGCGAGTAAATTGTATATATAGCCACAGACTATATGATTTTTAAAAGTTGTAAAAAAGTTGAAATGTGTCTTCAAAGGATACAAAATGATTGCATCATATTATCAAGGGTAAGGTATTACTTTACTTTCAACTGAAATACTAATAGATGTAGAAACATTAAGGAAAACAACCAACCGAAGGGGAAAGATTATGAAGAAATTACAGACTTATTTTCGTATTTATTTGTGAAAATAACTGTTGTGTAAGATTTATCACGAGTTATGAAGTGGTGACATTACATCTTGTAACTCTTTATACAATCATTTGTTTTGATAAGTTCTATTCTAGAAAGGATTTTATGTGTCGTCAACGTTATGAACTTCGGTTGCTTTTAGTTATTTCCTTTTAAAATTCGTATTAAATCTATTTCTGGTTATTATTGTAATGTTCATCTTTTGTTATTTGTTTATACTGTAGTAAGATTCTACATTTTCGATTGATGATTGATTTTCCATTGATGTCTAAGCTGGGTTACTCAGCATATAATAATCTTGGATTGGAAATTGACATGGACAGGTGTGTTTATCTAAACATAACTGTCCGTTCTCCATGTCAATTTTCTTACCTAAGGAACACATGGCATTAAGAAACCCATTACTAGTAGTCTGTGGTCCAAGTTGGTATTAGCTTACTAGTGCATTTGTACCTGATTACTGTCATTTCAGGTTTCATCTATATTTTAACAAAAAATGTCTCTTCGTCAATAAATAAAGTAAGTTTTAGAGCTGTACTTGAGTTTCATATTTTGCTCTAGTAATAAAAGAATAACATTCAATACCACCTCATTGTCATTAGAACTTAGTCGTTTTTTTTATAAGGGACATTACCCCCAAGTTATTGTTGTGCTAATAGATAGGCATTGAAAGAGTAACCTGTCTTTGTAGAAGATGGTGTAACTGTATTATTATTTGTTTCTAGTATAACTTTGATGCTACCTAGTTCGGAGTTTTTAACCTGTTCAAGAACATCATCATTATCATCATCATTTCAGCTGAAAGACGTCCACTGCTGGATATAGGCCTCCCCCAAGCACCGTCACTTCGACTGGTTCTGTACTTCTCGCATCCAGCATATATTTACTGTTATTTATTATAGTTATCTTTTAATTAATTTGTTACTTCTTGATTGACTTCATCATCTTCATCTTCTATTTTGATTTTATTATTTCTGTTATTTGTGTACTTAGATAATAATATTGAAAGGACCGTTACTTCCCAACTCAACTTAAACCGAGAAATCTCAGAAGTTAGTTTACAACTAACATTAATCTACACTTTCTGAGAATAGATAATTTTTTACATCTAAGTTATATTTCATTACCTGGAGATCTTTCAGACTATTATCAGCTTTACGATTGAGACGTTAATGGTTACAATCGTTTAGAACATTGTCATTACGAGTACTGGCGCCGATTCTTTTTGTAAGTTCTATTGTTTTAAGCTAGGCTTTTATTGTTTGGTTCTGAGCTCCATAAAAATGGGTCTGGTACCTTTTATTGGTGGCATCGGTTCTTTTATAGCTTCCGATAAGGGCACCATGACCAGTGGCACTTTCACTTTTTGGGACTATGGGTTTGGGTAATAAAACACATGCCTGGTGATTTTTTTAAATTGTTTATTTTGGAAAACCTTACTTTTCTTTGAAAATAAGCAGTCTGATCGTTAATGACTATGTACTTGACAAGAACACGGGTAGTACAATGAACTGTATACAGCTGCTCATGTTGTGCAGTAACATTTCTTATGACTATGATTGTAAAATATACGTAACTAGTATTTACTAAATTATAATAATATACTATTACAGTTTTATTCCCAGTGTCATTATAACCTACGTATGTTATTTTTCATATACCTAAACATTTTTTGTTTCACAATGAATAATGAAAATGAGTAAAAAGTCTCCATATATATTTTAATTTATAATGAATAGATGAAATATTAAAAAAAAAAAAGTTTTCACTGGCGTTTAAGCACTAGGCTTGGTTCTTGTTTCTCAGAAACCAATAGTGTGTGCAACGTGCAACATACACAAAATAAATATGCTTTTTAAATCAATAAAAAAAAGGTAAACGAACTTTGCATAAAAAAAAAACTAAAAAGTTAACAACTAAAACAAATATTTAGTTTTTGATTTCAAGGAATAAATTAAAGAAAACTTTTGTATTATGAATGCATAACTAGTACCTACTCATAAGCCCTTTCATAGACTTTGCAAAGAAAAGATAAAATCAAAATAAAAACATAATTGTTATTCAATGTTACTGACCTAAAAGGTGGCAATGAAGGTGATGCCTACAACTGTTATGTACTCAGCAGTGGATTACAGTTAGCAAATATGTACATACATATAATGAAGATAGAGATAAACCTAGGTATATGAAGGATCAAAATAAAAAATAAAATTGTACTTAATAATGACAAAATTGAAAATAATGTTAAAGAAGATACCTTTACAAATGAGTTTCTGACAAAGAATGTTAAAGAAGATACCTTTAAAAATGAGTTTCTGACAAAGAATGTTAAAGAAGATACCTTTACAAATGAGTTTCTGACAAAGTAAATTGCTAGCGTCAGCATGCTCGTCAAAAAACCAACAATTTGTAAACCTCAATTTTCCTACACAACAAATAATTGCATTAACATACTAGCTACCGAAAAATATAGGTACTTACAAAGGTTTTGAAAGCGATGGCCAAAAACAGTTATATATATATTTATTTGAAAATCCCCCTAGATCCGTCAGGCGGGCGAGCATACAAGTAAATCGCAGATCGTAGATAGGTTAGGTCTATTCTGCATTCAGACTACAAAACTGTCAGAGCGTGAAACGGTTCGCGCCGACTGGTGTCGACGCCATTTTGCTCCAGTTTCAGTTTAATGAATCCCGGTTTGGAGTCCGTGGCGTTAAATGTGGGAATCCCTTGGAAACCCGCGATAATCTTTACTTGCCCCGATCCAGTTAAAATGATTCTGTAAAGAGCGGAAGGAGGTTTGCGAATGATGATATTACGTTTATAAGATTTTAGGTGTCTGTGACGAGCATTGGTACCGTTTGGAATTTTGATTGGAAACAACCAACTTTATTTTGTCACACAGTTTATCGTGCATATCAGTCAGAGGGGAAATTAAAACAGTAAGAGTAAAACAACATAGGTAGCATTTAAACAAAAGGATTGCAATCAATTTGCATTGCAATCAATGTGTTAATTCCATGGCTAGGCGACATCGATTTACAATTAACATTTCATTAAAAGAATCAACGCTCAACTCTACAAAATCGCACTCTCCTACAAATGAAAACCACTAGAGGCTTACGCGTCGCGAGTCATTCAATAATTGCCGGAGTAACGCTTGTGCTAAATAAAAAAGTGCTCATCAAACTCCCTGAGCTTCGTAATTGGCGCGAGGTGTCGCTAATGACAGTCGCGAGTGCCGCTGCAAATTAATAATTATCGCGCATGGCAACACCGAGCGCGCCGCAATATGGCCGCCGCGCATTGTTGGCGGGAACTCGTCATTTTAATTTTCGATTATCAATTTGTGGCGTATCACACAATTATAGTTTAATTGTTTAACTAACAATGCTTTACGATGCGGTTTGTGATTTTTATCGGGTATCATTGCATTACGTTATTTTGGTTTGGTAATGTCATAATGGCGTGAAATTATTTTGTCATTCGGTACAAGCATTAAATTCAATTTTAATATTTTACATGCATACAGAATTTGCTACCATAACAAAATTACATTTAATTAGTAGGTATTACTGTTGGGATAATTGGCAATCCCGGTCATTTGAGCTGTAGGTAAGTACCTATTGAAGTTTGGGAAATGGATGAGAAGCTTAGTCAATTATCCCGTGTTTGGAAATAAAAGAGTTGAAGCGTCTGGACTTAATCCCGATAACTGGTCGTATTAATATTCTGTCAACGATTTATACCCGAGCTTATTTTCCTATACGGACCGAGGTAATCTTCGAAGGACATTAGTAACAGATGTAAATTTAAAGCCTACATCATTATAAGATCTTCCTATTTACTTACCACAACGTAAGAAATCCGAAACCAATTTCCATATACTATAAATTCAAGCCAATCAATCCTGCCGAATATTCAGCAGAATATTCTCTAGTCGGCTATGCATCACAAGTCGGAATCCAAGCCTCGTACGTCATTATGAAAGCCCAATATTAGGCAGGACAGTCTGGACACAAACAAGACCGCACACGTAAGAGGGAGCTATCATCTCTCCTGAGAAGTGGGGGGAGGGGTGTAGGGGGGCATAGAGATATTGAAATCGAGAGAATTGTACGAATATAGATATTGCAGGTGATTGTTTAGATGTGCCTGGTTTTAAGGATTTGTGCATGAGGAAATCTTGTGAGAAGTAAATCTTGTTGAGTTTGATGTGGAGGATGAGAATCTCATTAGTCGATTGCACAACTTACGCTCTGGCCGAAATGCAGGTTTTGCCTAGTTCGGCTACAGATCCTTAACTCATTTGTACTCAAAACTAGTCTAGGTTTAGTTTGTTAAACATTTGTAAAACCATCTAGAAATAAATAAATTATTAAGGCGAAAGCTTCAGGGTAGCCCGCGAAATGCAAATTTTCTTACGTTTTTTGCAATTTGCAGGTCAGTATCAAGTTGTATGTCGATTTAAATATAATTCGCGGCGGTAACAAATATGGATTTACAGAATTATAAACATTAGAATCAGCAATACAGCTCTCAAAGTTACATGAACTTAGAGAATTGTATAGTCATTCAATACACTTACAAGTGTATTTAATGCCTATTGCAAAAAACGTAAGAAAATTTGAATTTCGCGGGCTACCTTTGCGCTTCCCCCTTAAGTATTAAATTATTACTTTTTTTACTTTTCGTCTGTGATAATTGCACAAGACGAGTTTATATTTTATAGTTTCTTTCTCTTTTCATTTCTTACTACTGCAGGCATTTCTCTATTATCAAAATTCAAATTCTAGTAAGTTTTCCGATGCACATTCATTCTGCCTTCATTCCTTTCTGTAACACCCTACCTACCTATATACCTATACAAAAACACACAAAGCTATGCACAAAACATCTATATATACATATTATAAATTAAAGTCGCTTTTCGTATTTGTCGGTATGTCCGCGTTGTTCTTGTAAACCACGCAACAGATTTTGACGAGGTTTTCACCATCGTTTAGAGAATTTATTCCGGAAGGTTTATGTGTATAATACGTTAGTTTTAAAGTTACGTATAACTAAGAAATCTCGATGTTTTGTTAAGTCGTAAAAACAGGGCAAAACAGGAGCGGGTCGCTTGTTAAAAATAATTTATCAAGAACCTCCATCTGCCGTCTTCAACGTCGACACTATCAACATTTTAATACCTCACCGTCACACTTGAATAGGCCTAGTACATATCTGCGTCCAGTAGGGTGGGCCTACCGGGGGAGGGTCCACTTCCGGCCGCTGTCTCCGTCTCATCAGGCCTATCTTGGCCGAGCCGGCCGCAAATTAAATAGTAACGTGCGGCCAACCATTCGTGCGTGAGTACCCAGCCTTATATACAGCCGTATTCAGTAACTATCGGATAGTATTGAAATATATAGTTCTAGATTAGTTAGTAGTATTGCTGTCGGAGCTCACACTTGAAGGAAGTTGTGGAAATAGAAATGTGTTCGCTATATTAGAAGTTATATTGAGTAGGAGTTTATGAGTTTTACAATAGTTTAAAATTAGTTTTTTTTGTTGTTGTGTGTAGAAAACCTTAGAAAGAATATATTTGTGGCAACCTCAAAAAATTGCTAAATTGATTTTGTTCTTGATATAATTTTATATACTTTATGCATGTAGGTGCAATTTTATTATACTAAAAATAAAATTAGGAACCTATTAATTAACTTAACCTAATTGTTGAAAAACTAAAAAAAAGATAATATTTCGAATATGTACAATCTGCAACAAAAGTCTGATAACACTGTTAATTTTACATAATTATCATCTAATTTGAAACGAAAAACATAAAAAAAATGATAAAAAGGAATTATTTCGAATAACTTTAGCTTATTAGTAGTACAGCTGTTGCTTAGAGTTAATACTCATTTCAGTTCAATTATTTTATAAATATTTGTTGCTGACCATACCTACTACGACTACATAAGCAAAAACCACTGTAGACACAAAAATCTTCATCAAAACAAATCGATCATAACAAAATACAAATTCCAATCGAATGTCAGTAATAACATTATAATCTAACTAAATTAACTTAAACATCTAACCATCAAGCCATAGACACACCAAACGTAATTTTACATTCGAATAAAGAAGGTAGGTGCACATCAATCATAAGAACAAAGTTGGACATCGGCATATTATTTTGATAAAATTAATATGAAGAAGAAAGTTAATTTCTATCGCAGACCTCTGACACTGGCAATTACATACATTGTCGGTTGTTTAGTGAAATTACAAATGGCTGACCACAAACATCTCTATTTGTTGATGTCGATACTCGATACAGATGCCCTAAAAATTGATGCTGATTTGCTGACTCATTGAGTATGCTCCGTTATTTTTGTTTTGCCAAGAATGTAAACAAAAACTTGAATTAAATTCTAGAAATGTCAATGGTCGAGTCGTGATATAATATTATGCGAGAAACTTCGGTATTTATTACCAGCTTTTAAATAATCTGATAATGGTTAAAACAATAGATTGAAATTGACAATGTCATTATTCGCCTTTTTCATTAACATGTTACTATGAAATATTTATGGCTTGTTTATATTTTGGCCTGAAAACAAATAAAGTGTAGACTCTAAAAATATTTAGTAATATATCTATTAGTTTCATGTTAATGTTAAACAGGATTTATGAACAACACGATTTGTTAAGATATGCCAATTAATATTGAAAAAGTCGAGCGAATTTTAATATTATATAGAAGTAAATAATATCAATTTCAACGGTATCAGATACGATTTCTAGATCATTTTATGTTCATATTCTAGGAATTTTAACATGGATTAAATATCTTTAATTTTAAAGCACAAGTAAGCCCTATTGCCTACGAAAATTACAAAATAAATTACTGCTCTACCGCTAAACAAATTTTCTGCGAATGTAACACTAGTTTTTCATGAAATTTGATTTCCAAGTATTTTCCAATACACTCAAGTAAAATATTGCTCTAAGTTAATTACTACTTATGATCCTAAAATTAAGTATATTAGGTACTAGATGACAAATCTTCAGGAAAAACGCTATTTTTAATATAAATAAAAAAGTATATATAAGTATATGTAAGCTAACAGACTTAAAATAATAATATGTACCAGTATATTAAAAAAAAAGGAAAATTATTGTATTCGTCCGCATCGCTGTCAACGTCGGTAGGTACTAGATTGAAAGATAAACGTATGGGATTTATTTATAAACGTTGCTTATAGTTAAGTGACGTTCAAACGTCAAAATGTATAATCATTAGCATTACATAACTTTAAGCAACGTTTATAAATAAACCCCAAGACCTGCGGGGTGATTGCGTAACACACATCCAATGGCAATTGATCTTAATTTCTTTCATTTTGATAGTTCAGTTACGATCATTGCGTTATTTACGTTTTTGAGCTAACTATGAAGACTATGCAGAAATAGATTAGGAATTTCCATCAAAATCCTTCGGATTGTGGTCTAAAATGTAAACCACCAGCTTATTATGACAACATAGTCGGAAATGCTTTCATTTTCCCATTGTTAATGAAGTCTCCGAAAGTATGGATTATTGAACCGGGTTTATCTGTCAGTTTGAAAGTTTGTGTCTTGTTGATTCGTATTAATGAGTAACTAATAGTATTATTCAAGTCACAAGTCAATCTAAGTTTTAATCAAATAATATCTATGCATTTTTATGACTACTTTATATAAAGTAACCATTTGCAAAATTATTTGGGAATAGAAGAGCAACAATGGCAAAAGAAACCAAAAAGTACCGTTAAGGAAAATCCTGAAGTACCTACCCTACATGCTTAAAAAATTCAGTCTTCTGAAGTTAAAAGTAAACTAAGATAATTCCAATTATAATAATTATTCCAATAAGAAAAGTATGATTGGAAACTTATTCGAAAGGTACATTAGTAAAGCCGACGGCAAACTTGTCAAGTTCGAGAGGTCGCGAAGGTTGCAATTTTAAGACATTCTCGATTTAAGTATATAGCATATACACATAACCTTCAAATATACCTGAGTACATGTTGATATCAAACACACATAAACACTTGTAACTTAGTCTAAAACAGTCTACTGTCACTATAGCGGCATACCTATACATCACACATATAGGTACCACAGTCAGCTGACTGGCGCGGCAGCTTCTCTCTCGGTCCGTCACTCGGCCGTGCGCGCGCAAAGCACAGCACGACGAACACGCAACACTCAGCAAACAAATTTCCGCGAGGAAAACACTGGTTTTCCGCGACTGAACGTGCGAGCGACGCGCTCCCAATGCCCAGACTAAACGCGAGCCGTGAAAAAGCACCGCCACAACGCCGACCGACAATGGAAAGCGGTAAAGAATCATAATAATAACAATGACAACAATGTGAGATGCTATAATAAAGAGCCGCGGCATTGTGCTACGCTCGGCGTTCGTTCGAAGGGTCGCGGGAGATCGATACTCGGCGGATTGTCTACGCTGGCGTGCGTGAGTCTTTGTTGGCCGCGGCGCCCTCCGCTCGGCCATTCATCGACGTTGCTAGCGCTAATCAACTGCGATTCTATCGAACAGTTTCTGTCGCCGAATTTGAAGCTCTTTTTCGGGCACCTGCGGGGACTAACAATTCGTAGCACGTTTGAATCTTAAATGAGACGTACACGTATATTTCTTACTTGGCACACAGTTGGATTCTGAGAATGAAAACTAATTCTATAATGTTGGTCGGTATAACCGTTAAGCAACATACAAATTGAATATCAATGTATCCAATATGGGCTAACAACACCTTTACCAAGAAAAAGCAAAAAGATATCGGATATAGTCTCACTCAGCAGCAAAACTGCGATACTCGTCAAACATTCTTACAAATCCACCTTAGATTCTAAACACGTTTCGGCAAAACGAAAAAACAAATGAATTCCGCAGCTGGTGTGTTGAAGCAATCAACAAAATTTCGCCAGAAGAAGGTGTGAAGTGGTGACGGCGGCATCGTCGATAAAACATCCAAGTTTAATGTAATAATCCGTCGATCGGGCGTTATCATTAGTTCGATCGCACACCTCCCGCGGGCCTGCAGATTGCCTTCCAACACACTCTTATTGTGGATATTACTTATTTAAAGATGGTGTAGGAGAATCGTGACCAGAACCGAGTACTTCAAATTATCGACGGGTCATTCTCAGTTTTTGTATGTTATTTTTAATTTGATAGCTTGTTACGTTAACCGCTGTGTAGGTAACTGTTAGCTTAGTTTAAAGATATGCTTGTAATTTTTGCAAGTTACTTTTTATTTTCGGTGAACTTGTCCACTCATCGAACTGACACACTTATTGCGTCATTAATTTTGGCTAATTAGAATAATCTTATTGATATCTAAAACAGAATCCATACAGATCTAATGGGTGGCTCGGTTTAATTGGTGCGGTTCGGCGCGGGCGCAGCAAAGAGCGCCCCGCGGCGCGCGTCGATCACCCGGCGTCTGATGCGTGTGCGCACCGCAATTAAACTCCCTATCGCAACATCGGACTAATCCAATTATGTAACCATCTAACCTCATCGCATTTGTCTTTGGTCAGTAATTGACTGATACTAGATAATGGCAATACTCTGATTGTGATTGTGTTGTAACAATTTTTTTAGGGACTGAGCTGATATATTTAGCGGCGGCAATCGGCGATTTTTATCATCGGCTATTAGCAACTGAATGCAAAGTGTAGATTAAATGCGATGCACCATAGATGCAGTCCGCAAATCGCCGATCGCCGATTCGCTAAAAGAATGTGTTTGCTTATGGTGCTCACCAAAAAGATATCCAATTTTTAGAATCCTGTTGATCGGTTTTAAACATACTTCTTTTTATTTCGAGTCAAACACTTTGAAACTTGATCCAAACTCAATTTAGTTTAGCAATCTGCATCGTTAATCAAAAAGAGACAGTATTTATATTTCGCAACACTGAGATCGTATTAAGAATGTTGGGATAAAAACACAGGTCTAAAGGTTAATTTAGTTACAAAGACAGTAATTATATCGATGCGTGTTCGAGCCAATAAGTTTAATTGACTGAGTTCCCGCGGACATATTTGTCAAGTTTGATCGTTTCGACATTAGCTACTCGTATCAGTCTCACGCAATAGTGCCGCAGATACTTGTAAAGTTGATGTTAACACCTTACTTGATTGATGATTAAAAATAACGCAACATCGATTGTCCAGTAATGTGACGTCCACTCCATGTTCAGCATACTGAGACAAGATTGCAGCAACAATAGACATAATAACTACACATGTTAATGACGAGACTCTCGAAATTTGAAATTATAACCGTTAATTTTAAGCCGCCATTTTTAATTAAACGCGATGACTAAGTGCGGGTATCCATCACAGTCGGCACTCGATGCCGATCTATTATTAATTATTATTTTGATCGATCACGCTCCGTGTTATTTCATTAGGAACCAATGTTAAGTTTTTCTTAGCGTTATTAATTATACCAACGATGATACTCCTTGGAATCTGAGTTATTTTCGGCCAGGTGTCCCGATAAACTTTTTGGTGTAACGAAATCTATCCTAACTTTTTCATTTAATGTATTTTTGGATTCACGTGAAGAATTATTAATATCCCACTATGGAATACTTATTGATGAAATTGCCAACATATATTTTGAGAACAAAATCTGAGGAGCACTTCAGGTAATTTTTTCTCGGATTACCGAATACGAGATTGCGATATTTCTGCCGAAATTAGAGGTGAGTTTATCCCTCAACGAGTAATTCGTTCCCGGCCCGTAAAGGAACATTATCCTTACGGCTCAACGACTTTTCGGAGAAATCAATAATCCCAGGCTTTTTTAAAGATATTCTAGCAGAAACAAATATATTTCTAAGTTCGTTCAAAGCTGGAGTCAAAGAGGCCGCGGATTAGTTAACAATTTTTTGTTGTGTGTGTTAAATTTGAAACGTTTCTCGATTAACGAGAGATTTGGCGCGTCCCGATATTTCGAAGTTTCGCCGAACAAAGGGCTTCCGGGGACTGTAGCCCTCAAAGTATTGCGTGTGGGGGATAAGCAGTTGAGATGAAGTTTTTCACAGAAATCGTCGTGTTCCATTTTTATCTTAGATTATGGTAGGTACTTATGCAAAAGCACGAACAATTAAACTTTGGTTCCTTGAAGTCCTTGTTTTAAATAATCTTGAGAGAGGAGATAATTATGCGCTGCTTACAGTTTAGCAAGTGCTTTGCTGAACAAGGATTAGTTTCAACCTATACATTTTTCACGACTGTTGCTAGGGTCCTCTTAGCTCAAATTATCTTCTTAATGCACGCTTGCATCCATCTGTTACTTCTTTCTGAGAGGACTATTGGATATTTATGATCCTGAACGGAACTACTACTTATAGACTTGCCAGATTTATCAACCAGTGTAATTTTCTTGTTCAACAACCTCATAAATTTCCTATGCATAATCGATGAACTCACACACTATTGCTATCTGAAGTAAAATGTATACATTAGTAGCGTGGATCACAGGATATGTTTACTAATAAAATTTGCTTTCTTTCACAGAAGCTTTACCTGAAATCCTTTCCAAGAACCATAAACCTAACACCATTAGCGAATGCAATCAAAATACCATAGCGGAAGGAATATTCTGACTACAGTCCGACACCTACATGAGGTCAGCACATTTGGCGGTGCGATCGCGGCATGATACCGCCGACGCGACGTACTATTGATCGTATCGCGGTGACGAAGCGTTATCGGTAACTCGAACGGTCCGTGAACTGTCCAGCTGAAGAAAGGGAATGCTATGTTATAACGTGTCGTTATTTGGTTTAGTTTTTATTGCTGCATTTCTGAGGTGTGATATCATCTTTGAAATAGAAAGTTTGGGATTATCTTGGTTTTATCAATGGTGATTGCTCATCTGTAATTGTAAAGCTTAGGAAAAATAATTGGGTCTGCGCTATCTGTGTTTGATATTTGCAGTAGAAAATTAAGTATCTGTGTTAAAAATAGCTGTTTGTGGATCAAAATTGATCAGAATTGATTAGAAACTTCTTATGAGTTGTCTGCTTAGTGAATCCTAACTTTATCAAATTGCGGTTGCGACTTTCCGCTGATTTGTCCAGTTATGTCTATTTCTCATGATCTTGTTTGTCTACGTTTATCTTATCCATTCAAGAATCTACTTGATATCCAATGCTTTAAACTCTAGCTTACCGAATAACCGCTGATGATAGCGGACAGATTGAGTAGAGATGATATTGATTGAGGATATTGATGTCTTCAATTCTTCAGCTCCTGGTTCTTAGCAGAAACCGTTATTGAGTAGCTATCTTAGTAGATAGCTTAACGAAGAAGCAGAATCTAGACGCAGGTTCAAGATATTTGTCAACTATGACAAGCATCTTGTGCCTGCTTCTAGACTTTAATCTACAGCGTACCTATATAGAACCTTGCTATTCGAATCCATCTATATGTCAAAATGCAAGCTTAGGGATACAAATGTTTATTGCCTTTCGGTTCTACATAAATGACCACACCTCCTAAAGACTTTTACTCCGAAATATGAACGTCAACATCAAACAAACAAGGCACATCACCCATCGATTCAAGTTACCGAATGGAATGAATTCGTAGTATTTGTAACTATAACTATCTCATGGGGTACCTGCTACTGACCGTATCGGGAATTTTTACTTCGGTCATCAATTTCGACGTAATTTATTGCAAAGCGTGAGAAAAGGATTTTTTGTACTTATTGTGTAATTATTATGGTTGATTTTTCGGTATTATGTATGCCGGGTATATTAGTTACTTGTGGGTATTAAGTTGGTTTTTTCTTTATACACGACTTACGAATCCTTCTAAGTACGTACCTAAGTTTTCTGCTCTGGGTAGGATTCTTTATTTACCTTTTAGGATACCCACGGTTAGAGAAAGGGTGGTTCATTCTTTGTCAAGGACAAAAAAGGCACTTGGCCATAATCTCACCAATTTAAATAACCTCTTGGAATTACCAGTCTTTCAAGAAGTAGTCTGTTAGTAGGTACTTAATATTTGTATTTACATGATGCCTGTCAGTCGCGGCGATCCTATTATTGATGTTAACCTAGAAACTGCCACCATATGAACATGCTTGAGCATTTCTTGGAATTAGTGACATATTTTTATGTTTATGTCTCGGAAAATTAGTCTCCATAAGGATAGTTATGAACACCTTTCTACAAAAAGATTTTGTAAGAAAGGTTAAATCGTATCAACGGTTCTAAATTAAATTAAGATTTCAGGAGATAAACTAGCAAACTTTGTTGCATAGCATTAGCGGTGGTACAATTCTATATACTTCGCTGTACTTAATGGTTTACTTTTTAGGCGAAAATCCATTACCAGGTACATAGGTACCCTTCTAAATCAAAGTGACAGGTAAGCAAATAGAACAAAACTCACCTCTTCTAGGAATCCAGAGAGTCCTTTGGCCCATAAATCACTGCAGTCCTGACAAATGGATTCTACGGCGTTTTTTTTCTCCCACTCATTTATTAATAGGGCAGGGAATGTTTCGGAAAACCAATAAAATGTGCCCCGTCATATACCTGTCCATCCAGACAGCGTGGCTATTGTTCCTTTGCCGAGGTTTTTTTTTTAATTTTGGACGGCCCCGTTTCGAATGTGAAAGACTGGAGTCACGGATACTCAGTAATTGTACTTACCTATAGTAATAAAGTTATTAAAACTAACTTTCGGGTTTCTTTATAGTAATTATGGCATGCCGGTTTTAATTGACGTCATTAAATTGTCGAATGATTTGTATACTTTTTGGGTGGGATTTAGTTTTAAATACTTTATTGAACTTTTAATAACTTTGTATCTATATAAAATTTCAACGCTCACCTTAATTGCATTGTAATGTATCAGACAGATTCTAATCTCACCTGCAACTCATGAATGAATGGACCACTCAAAATTGATGTCACCGAATCCTTTTGTGTTATTCCCAAATCAATTTTCAATTTTAATGGCTGCCAATACAGTTTAAAATCATTCGCTTCATCTCAAAGAGCGTTGCGTCCAAAATTCGCGACTAACCTATTTTTAGAATGGACATATTTTTTGTGTTGCCGCGCTGTGCACAAAGGGCTCCTTAGTCCTTCGAGCTATTTTGCGCGTGTGAAAGAGCTTCCATTCTCTCCACCCTCAAGGATTGGAGCAAAAATAATTGTCATTTCCTGCGGCACTGAGACATAAAGGTGTGGAGGATAAGGATTGCAAACAGCGACATGTCGCAGCGTGTCGTGTCGTGATTCTCCAATCGTCATACTTTCTCGATGATTGCATGCGACTTTAATAGACTTAAATGTCTGCTTGAGGTTATGTCTCTCTTAGTTATATTTGTATGTATTGCTCGTCGTGACACTACAACTCGATCATTACAATTCAGAAACAATGCTGATGTGATTGATAAAGATATAATTTAATTGACTCGCAGCGCAGTACCTACCAACTTTAATGAAGGACGTTTAAATCGTGATAAGAAATTAATTTAATTACGTTCGAGGTCCGTTTTCAGCAGCGCATGTTTATAAGCTGATATGATTCGATAAGCTGAGCTGATATGCTGATGACGAAACTGCACTGTGAAGTGAAAAATACTCTAATAACTGTTTTAGAAGTTCTATGTGCTCATGGAGTCTGATAACAGCACTAAAGTGAAAACACATTCAGCTCATGAAATTTATTAATAGACCAGCTTAAGGATTGCTCTTCAAGAATAACCCAGATAATTATCGAGGTAAATCTTAAGTCAACATCTTTAATATTTCCTCACACCGAACAAATCGATACAAAACATGACATATCGATACACTGTAATCGACACTCACTAATAACCGATGTCGCTTGTCAAACTATGAAATAGAGTGCGCGTGCGAGTAATCACGGAGCAAATGACAACTTTTGGGTCAACGTAGCTCCACACAACTTTACGAAAAATTCAGCGCAAACAAAAAAGACCTTTATTCCATTGAATTTGTTAAGTAGATATAAGTTTTTCAGGTGCAAAGTTATGTTGGCGTGTTGCCAAGTTAGTGAGGGTAAGTTGGAGGGTAGGTGGAGGTCACAACGTTAATGGGTGGCTGTGACAGGTAACGCGAGACGCTAGACAAAGTGCATCGCAGATGACGTTCGCACAGCGGCGCTCGATCGAGGTTAATGACATATCTTCATAATGTTACAACACTCCGAACTAGTTTCTGTTAATTGAGTTTTGCTGCTAGTTTGATAGCTCATGTGTGTCGATTGAGGTAATATTGGGAAAATTATAAATAGTTTTGATAAAAACTATTAATTAAGATGAAGAAGATTAAGTAGCATAGAATAGAAATCATTTATTTTCATAGGTTTAATGTAGGTATACCGATAAGATATAACTTAGACTATGAGGAAGTAATCATTTTGTATTTATCTGTGGGGCCTTGTAATTAGTAACTTAGTTATATATTCTTGTTATTAGCCAAAAGACGTCCACTGCTGGACATAGGCCTCACTGTTATTAGACAGAAAGGATTCCGAAAAAAAAAAATAGCAAGTGGCTTGATCTTGTGTTGCCCTTGCCAACTTATGGCTCATTAGCACTGGGAAAAGAACATGTCAAGATAACACAATCAAAATATATGCATACATATATTCACTTCCAGATTATGTCAAATCTGAGGTAGATTAGGAGTTTTAAAACACCGGTATATGACTTAAACAACAAAGTTAAGTAGCTCCCTATTACTCCACTAAATATTCCACTAAATATTCCACTAAAAAGAAAGCCGATATAATCAAACAAAGCTTTGTAAACAAATCTGACCGTCGTCGATCTGTAGTGTGGCTCTTTTTTCCTCCGCAACCCGACGCTGGCCCGCAGGCCACAGGACACCTGTGTAATCCTTTCAACGCACATAATATGCCCTTAATTCCATTGATAAGGCATGACAACTAACGCTTTTGTACTCCTTCGAGCCTTTTCCCTCTTCAATTAAGGCTATCCCTTTGTCTTTTGACGAGAGATGACTTCAGATGACACACTTCTTTAAGTTGAAAACTTTTTTCTACATGTAGGAGTCATGTTTTGAATAGTAACATGATTTAGTAGGTTACGGTATTGTTTTGACGATTTATTGTAGAGGGTGTCAACGAAAAGGTTATTGTGGTTTCTTGTGGACGGGATGAGGGTTGCTTTTATATCAGAAGCAAAAAATAATCAGGATTATAATTGAAAACTTTGATATTAATTTTCGTTAACATGAATTAAACAGAGCGTAAAATTACCTGTTCGTAATATGTCATCCAATGAAACCTTTTGAATGTCAACTCTGTGAATCTCGGCTTCTTACTATGGCATACATTTTGTGTTCTTTCAAACATGAAAATATTTTTTTTATCCGCTTATGTAATTTTGGAAATATATATATATATATATGTATAATGACGCCAAAAACATAGCAGTAATAGCCTAGTGGTGTGACCGTCGAACTGCCAATTCTGACCGATCGTGCATTACGTGATGGTGCTGATCGTAATTCATCTACGAAGACAAAATTATGATACCTTTACGTTAGTTTCCCGATCACAGATTTACATATCACTTATGAATTTTCTTTGGATTTCCAACTTGAATGAACGTAAAACGCCTTCATATAGTAAAGAGGGTGTACTCGCACTTACATTATAAGTAATTCGATATGCAATTCGATTGCGAGAACAAATCATATTTGCACTGATTATTGTATTGTTACGTCAACAGTCAGGGGGAAATATCAGCTTGATTTTGATGAATTGGGAAGTAGTTTTGTAAGTAAATTCGACTTGAGAAAAGAAAATCATTTTTGCATTTTTTTTTATAGAACAGTAGGTACTGTCAAACTGTAACATCTTTATTCATAAACATTGCTTAAGAATAAGTAATGATTAGCGAATGTTTAATCACACATTTTTGACGTTTAAACGTCTCTTAACTTTAATCATCGTTTAAAGCCCCAAACTATTAGGTCAGATAAAGTCTTATTATTGTGTCTATCCATTCGCCAAAATGGCGGTTAATACAGGGTGCATTATAGGATGAAATTAATTTTAGTACTTGATTGCAACTTTAATAAAGTGGAGTTTTTCAAGTTTGAATTTTGAATAATTCTAATATAGGTAGAGATCTGGTATTGATTAGCATAATCTATGTATATTAAATAGTTTTACTTGCAAATTATGCTTCCGCTAACCTCTGATCGCCTGCCATCAGCATCACATAAGATTTCATTTGCAATAAATTGCTAAAACATTTTGTAATAATGCCTGCATCTCTTTGAATGATTTGTCTAAGTTATTATGACAGCTTCATAAACTCAAGTTTTATCATAATATAATAAAATTACTTATTACGGAGGTCGTGGCTAAGTAATAATAGTCGCACGGGTCGATCCATCAGGTTAAGCTACGTGGGTCCGTAAATGGGTGACCATCTTTACATACCGTGCCTCGGAAAGCACGTTAACGTCCCGGCTGTCATTCGTGGATCTATGACAGTCGTTACGGATCGCCAGAAGCCCGAAAGTCTGACAACCCAGTCTTAACAAGGTATTCAGCTGCACCCAGTTAGACTGGAAACTGAGCCCAATATAGTTGGATAAAGGCTAGGCAGATTGACTTATTATGTAACTTCCTTCATGACATAAGTACATATGGAGAACCTGCCACGTTTCAGGTAGAAAACTTGTTCTTTTCGATATGCGCAGAAACCGGTTTCTAAACTCTTTAGTCAAATAATATTTATGTCCGAAATAACATTTTTAAACAGCCTCTTTTTTTTTCGGTTCCAATTTTCACCCTGTATAGCCCTCAGGTTCTAAGCGAAAACGTAACTCGAGAGAGGCGAAGCAATTACATTTAGACTGGAGCGAACTTGATGCAGCCAGCCAAATGAAGACTTATTTTTGTGAGGATCAAAGCGATCGCGGCGGCACGTCAGTAACGTCACTTCCGCAAGATGGCGGCGGCGGCACGATTGTTTGATGTGCGAGTAATGAAGTGTGCCACCTCTCCCCGCTTCCTGGCTGTCGGGGTGTCAAGATACGGGCAATGACAACTCCTGTTTGCATATTAGATGGCACTTTCGCTATATTTTCATGTGTTCTTTAAAATTTTGTGATATATCTTGGGATTTTGGTAGAAGAAAGGCTCTTATTTAACGGCTTGCCCGGTTTTTCTGATCTCAGTTGTACTAACAGAACCTAAGGGTTTGAGAGATATAAGCAACTTGTCGTTGTCACTCACCATCAACATCACTCCTATCAAAGAACGACACCTCTTTCAAATGCCGTAAGTTTCAAAAGAAGCTTTTATTACAAAAGTACCCAAGTACCCTAGGACGTGATCAAAACCAAAAATATTAAACCAAAACAAAAACAAACCAGACTAAACAAAAATCAATCTAAAATCTGCCACTAGTCATATTGCCCTTATATTAATTAACAACTCTCAATCAGTCGTCCCGTGGCAACCTTTATTATTTAGTAGCGCTGTCATCAACGCAAAACGGATTTAAATTCAATTTCATATCGGGACTCGCATATTGAGTTGTTATATAGAGTATAATCGCGTTACCCAGTCCACTAGTGAGGATTACGTGCTTTTTAATAAAGTCGCCCCGGCTGGGGGCGACACGGGGACATTTTTATACAAAGAGGATTACTTTGGACGCGTTTATCTGAACCTTACAGGGAGACTTAGCCTTCTAAGTACTTTCAGTGAATGCACACCCGTTTTACGGATACGTTCTGTGTAGATAGGTAAGTATCTTTTTGATATTTTCTGTTTTGAAAAGTGAGAGGAGAATTTTTGGTCTCCTGTAAATCGAAGGTATGACAACGCAGTACCATCTGATTTGCTTGGTAATAGTATAAAATTTGAAGAGTATGAAATTATATTTTTTAGATTTAGACTTCCTCAATCATAAATTGTACAAGGGTTACCCTATTTACACGATGATCGATATAAAGCTCACTGTATACCTTAATCAGTCTTCGTCAATTTCAATTTGACCGTCTTTCTGAGATTGGACACCATTAATTTAGCAATCCAGTTAACGGTATCCCAAGAAAGACCCAGCTCAATATCTACTTAAGTTTCGCAACCAAACCAGCAAATTATCCAGCATGACTCAGGCATCCGTTGATCTCAAGAAATCACTAACCATCCCAAGATTAGCCTCAATACATCCGACCGAAACAACGTCGGCTGCGCAGGAGTTGAATTGAATAACGACGGTGTAACGACACCAACAATGGATGCTACTCGCCAGCGCCCGACACTCCCAATTATCTCGTTGTGGGTGCATTACGTGAGCGCTGGGAACTAATGTTAATGTTCCGGGGTCTGAGGTCTGGTGTGCGCGAATACTGACCTTAGAGATTAAGGGACCATTACACATTAATGATGACAAAGACGATGTCTAGTGTATACTCATTTAGTAGACCAGCTGATTCATAGTGTTGAGACGGTGCCTTGTTTATACTTCCTAATAGTCCAGCTGTAAGCCTGATGAGTCCAAACTCCTCTGCCTTTGTGTCCAAAACGAGTTAACAAAAAGCACGTGTGTAGGTAAGTCCTGAAAATTACTCCTGACCATATCATTCTCCTGTGATCCTAGCTGGTTGTCTCTATGTTTGTATATGTTCGAAATATAGCTACTGTTTGCCCTGAATGCTTTCGTCACCTCCGGTCTAGGTTTCGTAGTTTTTTTTCCAATGTGATTTCCAATATATAAAACAAGGTCATTATTGGTTATCCTAAAAGTAGTTTCCACTAAGATGTATAGTCTTCTGAGAGTGCCCAAACCATAAAAATTACATAGGTATTTAACTATTTTCATATTAAAATAAGAAACAGAAAAAGTATATAAATCGCTATTCAAAAGTAGTATAAATGTTCCTAGAGTATATAGTTTACGAGCATAGTTTACGTCTGCAACCATACAGCGATAAACGACGAGTAACGAGCAATTGTTTGCGCGACTATTAGCGAAATCGCAGTTAAACAAAAATGAAAACAACAAATAAACACGCGGTGGTCCCATATGAATATCAATTTGTTTGCCTCCGCGACAGCGTCATTAAATTAGCGGCCAAATTGAATCACAACTGCGACAACCTTGCCGGTGCGACGTCCCGCGAAACTTTTCCTCCTATTAATTTACAAAGCATCTCCTTTCACTCCAACCAAACGAATCTAACCCTTCCCAACATCTATTCAAGACTTAACTTCCCTCGTACAGACCCTAAGTTTGTTCATTATTTTTACATGTCATTGTGCAAGTGACGTGACTACCACACGATTCGAAATGAGACTCTATATCTCTAGGAATTAAGCTCGCTATTCCTTTTAATGCGCCACGAGGGTGTATCTGGTGAAATTATGATGCAGTCTTTATTCGTGAGCCGTCGGGAGCGGTTGCAGTAATCACCGCGTATCTCCATCCAGGGGTGGGCTGTGAATAGAGCCCTAATGAACTGGATTTAGGAGTTTTTGTGCCGGCGACTCGTCAGCTCGGAGGTGCAGCCGAGCAATTATGACGGACTAAACAAACGTGGCTCCAGCTCATACACGGCCTTTCAATTACTGACTTGCAAGCGAACTGCTTACTATCGACCACTTCTTTGGGTAATTGCTTTTACGTGTACGGCGGGTTATTCTGTGAGTTTTTAGCTTTAAGTTCTCGGGCGGTCAGTGATCGATCTGAGGGACTCTGTTTAGATTGATGGGCCATTCTCTAAGCCGTACCTATACCTCGCCATTACGTTACGTGGCGGCGAGTGCCGGCCATCTCCGAACATCCAATCGTTCTTAATCTTCTTAGAGCGGAGCGGGCGAAATTATTTGGAATCTAAGCACCTAATATGCTTAGATAATAAAAGGATTCGCAATTGTGGGCGGCTTTGTTGGCTGTCCTCTGTTCCTGCTGGTAACAACGTCTTATATGGATGTATTATTTGGGTCCAATTACGATTTTGATACTATTATAAAAATAATAGAAGCAATTCCAGTAGCAATTTTATTTCTTTCCTGTAATACGGTTTTCTTTTATCAGCTACTGTCTTATTCGTCTAGTCGTGAATTAGGCATCAGAAGAAAAATATTTTGGGAGATTTTGTAGACTTTTGTATCTGAAGATTTTAAGAATGGGTCACCTAATAATTCCTTTTATAAAAAAATTATAATTGTTTTGAAAACTGAAGTTCGATTAGACATATGACATATGTCCTAGACTAGATATATGACCTCGTAGAACCTTTTTTACCAATAGCTTAATATTTTTTCTGAACACTGGACACACGGGCACTTTTACAATAACAGCATAAATATATAGCTTATATATCATGTTTGTCTAATCCTCTACCTATCGTCTCTTTTAAAGTAAGTGCCGACATACTTATATCAACGCTGTCATAAAACGAACATCAAACTTAAGTTTAAAACTGACGAACACATAGCTACAGATTTATTATACCTAGCAGAGCTATTATCTACACATATCTAAAACATATGCATAGTTACCTACGCGCTCACTAACTAAACTGAGTAATTTTGAAAGAACTTAACCGGCAGATTCTGAAAAGGGATTTAGAACTTTAGGAAGATGATGAAAAGAGTGATATTTGTTTAGCAATGTTACAGCGGCTGTAAAAGATGAGACTGTTCTTATTTATTTACGACGGTGCGGCGAGCGAAGTGGAGCGAAGATGATATGAATGATAAATGACCCTCTGAACGCCCCCCCTCCCCCCTTGTGCCCCCCTCTCACACGTGAACACACGAGGTGTTCTCTCTAGATACCTACTTAAGTCTGCGCCGTGAATGCCGAGAAGTGATAACCGTTTGAATGAAAAAGAACTCGTGACGAATATTGATATCGCAAATGTGTTATGTTAATAATGCTGTCAGGACCACGTTGATGGCTCTGAAAATCGTGTGAGTCACCGTGAGGCCGAAAAGAGGATGATTCACTTAGTAAGTATAGCTAAATAGAAAGTTAATGAGTGTGGGACATGTAGACTCGTAACATTTCAAACGACAGATCACTGAGACATACGGACAATCCGATAAGATGAGTGACCTTTTTCGGCATGAGCACATTTTCTATTTTAAACTCAGACTTAAGCGATTTGACCTAACTCAAGAAAACTTAGAGAAGAGCAACTTTATATTACGACCATCAGCGGAACGATAACCGCCTCAGTGTTAGAGGATACTGCACTAAACGGTATCTTATGTAAATAAACTCAAGTAAATACCGGTCTCTGGGCGCATCAATCTCAACGTCTAGCCGGAGTCATCGGAGCTAAACGGATTTTTTCAAGCCAATAGCCGCGCATCAACACGCGTGACGCCCCGCGCGATTGGCCGACACTTTTTGTTCCATTTTCGAATCCTTTGTTTTTATTGGTTGACACTTAGCTAAGACAAAGGGGCGAATCTATGTGTGCGTGTGATTTAGTTGTGTTGCCGCTGTGTTTGTGTGCGTTAAGGAACGGCTTCCTACATGTAACGTAGGTGTGGGTCGACTCATGTGGGTAGAACGTGTCTGGGCTTCTGATTTTGATGTAGGTATGGCCCTTCGTTCTATGTGAACTCGACTGGACTGTTTATTTTTATTGATGCTATTTACTTTGTATTGGTAGGTATGTTTTGCTGCTGGCTGTTCCAATACATAATAGGTAAGTTTGAATTCTTCAGGTATACAGGGAATACCTTCCAGATCATTGTATGTTTTTATGCAGACAGGCCATACTTAATTTAAAAAAAAAATTTAGTAATATTTTTGAATGTCACGTTGAACATAATCTAAAATGAAATTTTGTGACACAAAAAAGTATTGATAACAAAAAAGGTGTTGACAATGATTTTGGCCAGCTTTGGAGAGATATACTTATATCTACTTACAACCCACTGTCCCAAATTCTATCCGTTCAGCTGTATCGGCCGCCGATCCAAAACTCAAACAGTCACAAGAAATGACTGAAAATAATTCAAGTTCACCTCCAGACGGGGGCTATGATTAATGACTGGGATTATTTAATTAAAGACTCGGCAGGTGACGGAGGGGGGCGGTGGGGGTGAAAAGGGGGGTCCTTTATCTTCGGTGGCTACTCGAGGGGATGAATTAGCCTAGCCACACATTTCCTGGCGATAGAATGTTTGTTTGCCTTTTTGATATTGTTGATGCTGTATTGTTTTTATTGTTTTCTTGTTCTTATGATAGGTTACATGACTAACATTTTAAGACTTGGTGTATTTAACAATTAATTACGACTTTTCTTACATAATTATTTTGATTTTAACTTATCTTAACCATAATGACGTTTATTTGGACTCAATAAAATATAGCCTGATACCTCAGATCAAATAAAAAACCAAGACAGAGCGCTGCGAACAATACTCTCAACAATAGGCTCACACACACATTTACAACTATTTACAATGACACTACAATCAAACTACACCAAACTAAATGCACAAATGTTTATGTTTATGTTTCCTTTTACTTGACAATTCAAAAGTGCCTGTAATCGGTTTATTTGAAATGCTTTGAGTTTGAGTTTACGAAACCGGCCTCAAGTCACTGTTGACAGCGCTCCGTCTTGGTTTTTTATTTGGTCTGAGCCTGATACAGTTATATTCTTAAGAACTAGGATACAGTTGATGTAAGTATGTAACAGTTAAAATTGTATGAACTCCTGAATTCCAAACTTGAAAAAAACCTGTATCTTGGAAATCAGTGGTCTTCCGTTCTAAATTATGTGTACAAACTTAAAAGCCATATAGATGAAAATTCAACAATTAAATGACTTAGACTATAAAATAATGAAAGAAGCTTATTAATCTACAGCTTGAAGGGTGAGTGATGTAAGTGAGCGATAAAACATAATTATTGACTTTTTTACGGGTAAATAAAACATGTATTTTATTCTGACATAAATTATAGTTCAATTAATACAAAATATTCAAAACTTCAAATTAAAACACCTAAATGAAACACATTTAACATTTCTTAGTTTGTATCAAAAATCACAGATGGCGTTACTCGTCGGACAATGTAACCGCATACGCCGAACAAGTAGAGCTGATTTTTCCGTTCAACTTGCCAGAGTACCTAAATTGTAAACAAGACGTATTCATTTTCAATTCATTTTCTGTAACAATTCTTAATTATTTAATGCGGACTGTTTTCCGTTTTTAAGGTAGGTAGGTGCATCAAGATACACAAGCACCTACCTAATCGGTTGATGCCATAAGGAATTATGGATTTTTTAAGAGCCTAGCCCACGAGTACATTTAAGTAAAACTATACTTATGTTTACCTGTCTGGACACATCAAACAAAAGCCTCTTTGTAGCACAGCATCACTAGCTCCGAACAATCTCCCACATATTTGGTTATTATGTCTGTTCATAGGTAGGTACTAGGTAGGCATGAATGTGCAGCGATGGCTCTCGAAGGGTTCAAGAGGGACTGCGCTGAGCACCATCCAGCCGAGTGCTGGACGTGTCAATGTCGATGCTCAGCAAGGTTAGCCTACTATGTTGTGTATGACACTAGCTGCCTCCACGTGAATTTGTTTGAATTATTAATGGAATTTCGGAACAATATTTTGTTTGCACTTTGCAGGCATCCCTACGCAGGCATTGTTTTTAGAAACATACCAGGCGCAAGTTTTTAGACTTTTTTGTTCCGATGATTTTTGTGATGAATAAACCAATATACCTACTTAACTAAGTATACTGGTTATTCATCACATCAAATCCCATCCCAACATCTTGTCTCATACATGTCTCAGACATTTATAGGGAATGGGGCGGACAAGGCTTACTCGTAACGACTCATTTAGCATCAAAGTATGTAATTTAGAAATACATTTATTTATTTATTTAAATGCCTTAAAACTACCATTACAGGTCTTAGCCTAATGCGATAGCCAAGGAATACATAAGCAAATGACACTCAGTGCAATTGATCAATAGCTACTCGTGTTATCCTACATAAAAAATTCTTTAAACAAAATGAAATTCCACAAACACAACTTTATCACCAACTAGAAAAAATTACCTACCCTTACTGACTTTTTCATTTTGTGAAATGTCCGCGTTCCAGTCTACCTTCATTCATCCGATACATAACTAACATGAGCTGGGCTCGCGAGTGTGCTCCACTTACGGTTTTTCCACCCGGACCAACTTCGCTTAGTACAAGTGCCTACCTATGCAAATCTGAACAGCCAGTAATGGTAAAAAATTAGACTGAGTTTAAAATTATTGGTGTTTTTAACCTAGTTCTAGACCTTGTTTTTCTGTTGGTAAATGTTGGGTAAAATAATCAAAACTGTTTGTAATAAAAATTAAAGTAATAAAAACTAAAACCCAACTACGACTAAAAAGGTATAAACAAGACACCACAGACAGACAAATTAAAAATCCGGAGTCACACGTAATCGGTATGATTTATGCCCTAACACGTGTGACTCCGGATTTGTTATTAGCCTGTCTGTCAGATATTTGTTGATATCTACTCCGCTTCACTATGTCTCAAGAGTCATAAAAAGCCCTGTAAGAAATCATAATATGTCCTATTCCAGGTCATGGTCTAACCCTATATCAAATGTCATCCAAATCCGTTCAGCCGTTTAAGCGTGATAGCGTAACAAGCAAACAAACTCACTTTCGCATTTATAATATTAGTTAGGCTTCATGCATTAGTAGTGTGTGATGTTAATGCAAAACACATCGCAATGAAAAACAACCCTTAAGATGCTGGAGCAAACTCAATGTAAAAAAAATCGACTATAAATTAACGGAACAATAAATTTTAATAAGCTGTATGAAGTTGTTACAAAATTCATAATATTTTACATATTTTTAGAATTAATTAGGTAGTCCTAAAAATAATGACAATAGCGAATCAATAGCCACTACACTTAACGGCATAGTAATGATCGCTCGAGGCTACCATCCGCCCGGGGTGGCAACCGGTGGCAGACGGTGGCAGCGGTGGCACTGGCAGGCAGGGATGCTAGGGTTACGTTGATTAATTAATTATTTTTGTACCAAGTCCCCGGGAACTGGGACACCCCGGACTTTCAGGTCGATAAGACAATTTCTACATTCTAGCGGAAACAGTGGATAGAATTTTCTTAGGGATTTTTATCTGAGTTTGGAAGATGTAAAAAAAAATGGGGTATGGATGTTGACTTTGTATATGCTTATGTTTGTAGGTAAATTAGCTCGAATACTGTTTTTTTTTTTGTAAATAACAAAGTTTTCCTATTTGAACTCTTTTATAGTCCCAAACTTTCGCCATCATAAAAAAATTGTAGCAGCCGTGGACAATAACTAAGGAGAGTTTTCATAATTTTACTTATGAATAGTTCAAAAGAAATGTGACAGGTGGCGTCACTTACCGTTATTCCTAATAATCGACAGTTCAACTCCAAGAACTTTGTTCCTTGCAGTAAATCATAATCCGAGATGACACGTCATAAAATAAACTGTAAAATCGGTGTAATTAAGTATATGAGGACCATTCAAACTTTTCAACTCTGTGACTGGAGGTACCTTTACCTTCCTATGTAGTTTCGCCATCGGACGCTGGATTACTCACAAAATATTTCAAATACCGACTATTCTAAAATCAACAATGTGCAAAGGCTAATACAATTCCACACACGCATTCTGTAAAATAAATCTAGGCACGCAATATATTTTAGTTCCACCAATTCGTATTACATTCACATGGGAATTTTTAAAATTCTCGCCGCGTGTTCGAAACAAAACACGAATATTGGTGCATACGTAGTATATTGTAACAAAGCATAAAATACGCGCTGAAAAATCATTCCCTTCCGAAAGGTTTAACAGAAAATCGTTAGACTAAAAAAAAAATTGTTTTTCTCGCAAACAAAACGTCCATTAACCGCGAACTCTCAACCCCATCCCTTCCGCGGTATTATAATAAATGGCGCAATAATGGCACAATATAATATTAACACAAAGTTAAACGCGTTTTTATTTTCCCGCCGAAACTTCAGTGCCGCTCTGGTGAAC
This sequence comes from Lithophane leautieri, assembly GCA_949152455.1. Lineage (NCBI taxonomy): Eukaryota > Metazoa > Arthropoda > Insecta > Lepidoptera > Noctuidae > Lithophane > Lithophane leautieri. The sequence goes on along the minus strand of OX424462.1, from coordinate 6,122,425 downwards.
ATGGCGTGCGACGCCATTTCTCCTCTTTACGGGCGCGTTCTCAAAAAATGGCTCCAGGAATAAAATAAATCGTAAATATTTATCAAAACGCAGCCCCGCTTCGGATGCGGGCCAGGGATGTGTCGATGTGCCTAATGTGGGACGTAATAAGGGGTTTAGTGCTTTTCTAATATTTTTAACAGCTAACTTTGAAGTTCTACAAAAGGGATGTTATGATGTGTAACCAAAGTTAATCGATTGGTACTTACTGAATACTTTTTATTAATAATTAAGCTTCGAGTAGGTTTTACGACATTTATTAAATTCTGTGTTAAAAATCATTCGATTTTAATGCTAATCCGTCAAAACGGACGCCATTAACATTAAAATGATTAGATTACTGTAAATGATACACGTCAATAAAACTCATGTCTTGCTATTAACGATAGTGTCGGTATCCAGACACTCGATTCAACTATTTTCATTTATACAGAGAAACACTGATGATGATTTTTCTACCACCTGCATATTACTCTATCGATATCGATACACCCAATGTCCCATCACTAAAGGGTCGACAGGTTGCACAGCGCAGACATTTTGTTTTACAGCACGAGGTCGCGTCGGGTCGGCCGAATTATGGAAAATATTACATCTACTCCCTCTGAAAAACGCTTTGACATTTCGTAACACGGTAATAAGTTGTTTTTGGCGAGTTAACTCCGAGTTTGACACGCTGTAGTTCATTTTGATTTTTTAATCACTTGTCTTTTCTGTTTTTCGTTTTCACGTTGTATTAAATAAGAAATGTAAGTGCTTCGTGTATAAAGGCTAAGAGTTAAGTGGGTTTTTAATATTAAGATTTCAGTACATTACGGAAATTGTTTTCCTCATTATGAAAAACTTCACGGTTACACTTTTGTTCCTCTTCTCGTAAATGTTGACGTCACTGTACTGAACGGGGAATTCCACATTATTTGCAACTAGAATATAACGCGTTTCGCTGTTTCAAACCTAAATTTGTTGTATCATTATCAAATACAACACATGCTTACAAAAATTGTACAATCGAGAATTTGAACTTACCATAAATATTTATTCATCTTTTGCACTGATCAACGGATTATAGTCTTCAATCAATTAGGTAACATCAAATGATAACAAAAAAACCCATTTATAAAAACAAATATTAGCAGATACTAAAATCAATAGTAATATTTTTACCATGAAACAGTGGCATAACAATACAGGCTAATGAATTGATCGCGTGTAAGGGTGACCTACGAGCTCCGGCTGCATTCGGATGCATTAGCAAAGCTTCCGGGGCGAACCACCCTCGAGGTTTTTTACTCTAATGCTTTATAAACATACAGAGACTAAACATTGAGAACTATCTATTTCTGGTCATAAATACTAAATGTATTGATGACGACAGCAGTTACTGCTCATTAAAAAATATTTAATACATTTCAAAATTTCGATCGATGGTTTATCTCATGGTTTAATATCATGGTAGAAGACTAGAAAGTTTTTGATCCATACTTTTATAGGGTTCCGTACCCAATGGACGGAACCCTACTACTAAGCCTAAGCTGTTCGTCCGTGTACAGCGCGTCAGCGGGCTGTATCTCATCAGTCGTATTAGGTAGACAGTTGAAATTTTCATATTGTGTATTTCTATTCCCGGCCTATAAACAACTAATAATAAATATAAAATAAACCTAAAAATTAAAGTGTCATACAAGAAACGTGTTATTTTGTGCGTTTTTTGCTAAATATTGTACGGTGGTACGGAACCCTTAGTGTGCGAGTCCGACTCACACTTTTCTGGTTTTTTAAATTCAATATATGTACCTACGCAAAGATTGATACAAGCTGCCGTGTGGAGGGTAGTTTCGGATTCAGTAGATTCCTTCGTCAGTCTCGATCCTTTGATGAATATGGTTCTCCCTAACTGAACCAGACTTTGTGCTATCTCAAATAGTTTTTTGACTTCAATAGTGACTTTTTCTATAGCTCATAGGTAAAAGCTTGGCTTCATTATTAGGGGACGGATATGATTTTAAAATGACATAAAAATATTTTTGATGTGGGAAACATTGCTCGTTCCCCGTAATTTAATTTTTCCCTTAAAATATTTGAAGCTGTTAAAATCTGGGTCCACCCATTAGACATTCCTCGGAATCATTACCGCACTAGGCCGGGGGCTAAAAATACTTTAAAAATTCCAGCATAGCGGTGTGACGCGGGTAGACCTTAACGATAGAAGGGTAGTATTTCCGGTTCCTGTTCAGAGGGGGCCGCAGGGAAGCCGGAGGGGGGAGGGCCGGTCCTCTTTGTGTAGCGATAACCGGAAGCCAAGGGCTCGAAGGACCGAGGGTTATGTCAACTGTGAGGTATTTTCAAGTTTCTTCCCGTAGCCGTTGATTACTCGACACGAATTTCTAATGTGATTTCGGATGCAAATGTTTTTGGGAATGAGCATTTAAATGTGGAATGTTCTTTTAACTAATTCCATTGTTCCCGTAATTCTTGTTTTGAAATTGTTACTGAAACCAGTGCTGTCATTCTGATGCCCAGAACGTATCTACAACTTGCTGCGACTCAATGGTTTTCTACCATTTGCCACGCTGTCGTCTTGCCACTCTCAATTTGCTTCCAATTTTTCAGACAAAACGTTAGCTCTTAGGAAAAGACTCATCGAGCGCACCAGACTAAAAGTCCGTTCAATATCTGTTCAAGAAACAGGCCACTCCGGAGCAATCACCGACTAAATGGCTACTTTTAGTGCGAACAATAATAATTTTAGTTGCGAGCGAGTGCTCCAATAATGGGCACAATTTCCGACGATTAGCCGAACGACAGCCGAACGTTGTGCCGAACGTTTTTGCAGGACTTGTGTAAAAATGGCGCTAATGACCGACCGTTGAGTGCACTACTTGTAGTAATCGCGATGATTTACTTTTTATGCTTGACTATTTGTTTGAATACATGTCTTTGAGCTTTAGTGGGTAGTACAAATAGGTTATGAATCAGGTAATTTTGATGATTACTTCTTAGTGGTTTTTTTCTTCACGGGTCTAGTTTGAATCAATTATGAATTCTTGGACTAAAGCAAATCAATGACTCAAAACTAAAGCAAATCAAGACTCATTGACTCAAAATAAAATCATCCAGAGAAAGTCATGTAAGTCCTTATGACTAGGATTAAATCTTCAAGACCGATTTCTCTTAGGACATAGGAACAGCCTTTTTTTTTTTTGAGGGTGCCAAATCATCAAATTACTTCTCCCGCTCTGGGCGGAGCGGAAGGGCGTGTCAGACTTTTACTGACTAAAACCCACCCGTGTTCCTTCAGTTGCCTGTTGCCAAGGTATCCCTTTCGGACTTTCCCGCAACCCTGGCAGGCATCGGTCCTAGCGGACCCCGCCAATTGTGCTGACATCTCTTTGATTCACATAGGTACAGCCTGTGTGGGTTTTCGAAAAGCAATAGAAGTCTCACAAATATTTATTGAGCCTCAGAATGCGGACAGGTATGAACAGGGAATAAATGAGATCATAAACTATTGGTTGTTAGCCTGTTATGTGACTATTAAATCAATGATGAATAATTATTATCGATTTTTATATTCTGCGTTCGCAATTTATTTGTCAAACATGTAAACAAACAGGAGTTTAAGAAAAAAAACTGTAATGCTTAAACATAAGGTTCAGTTTGCGCTACAACTTAATCTTTTTTTTATGACTGTTTCAACGGTAGTAGTCAGTCTAAAATCAACTGTATTAATACTAACACAAAAGTCATTTTTGTTTAAGTGGAAATAACATCAATATTGGAAACTAGGATTTAAATAGACCTTACATGCAATGCATTCCTAGTATAGAAAACTAATTTGATGTCATTCAAAGGTGTATGCTATCTAGGACATACATTCTTGGAGCCTGTTTCACCACCCCCGAATAAGTTTCAGTTGACTTATCTGGCAGATAAATTCTGCTCTATTTTTAAAAGTTTATTTTGTAAGTCTCCTAGTTCCTGATATTTTTCCGACATATTCCTTGACCTTAGATCGAGCTTTTTCCCACCCCAAAAATATGAGTCCTCCCCACCATAGATGCCCCACAGTGGCGCAACGTATCCGCGGTACGGAAGCTGGCTCTCTCACGACACGACTTATCCATTTATCCGCCACCTCTCATCCAACGCTACGGTAAAGGGGTTAGAATGTGGCCACCGTAACTAGGACCACGTCCTCTTGTGTTATTTTATTCTAAAGTTTTTACAAGAAAACGATACATGGCTGAAAAGAGTCGGTGGAAAATTCGAAATTGCTTGCGTAGAGGATAATTACATACTCGTAAATGGGTGATGATGCTGAATGACAATAGTGGATGATATCTATAGATGCTTAAAAGAAAATCATATTTATACTTACCCTTTTTTTCTTTGTTGAGGATTCCGGGTGAAACTCGCTTCCACCTTCAGCCTGATCAGGCCAAGTTACTAATTTTTTGGCCACCAATTTTTTTTTTTTTTAGAGTACGACGTTTTGTTAAAAAAAAAAAATACCTAGGTGTTAACTGAAATCCGACATGCGAAAATCACGAACAATATTCTGGTCTGAAAAAGGAAACCCTTAAAAACTAAATTCTGTTCAATTCAGTTTAGTTTACGTTTTTTTTTTGTCAATAAACCGTAAGTTTTTGTATTATAATTCCAAGAGTAGGATGTATTTTCAGTACATAAGCAAATAAAGTTTTAAATCACTTTTTTCATTGAAAACTGCACTTATTTAACCAGTTGAGAGACCAACAAGTATTGGATTGAGAACCCTTCAAAACTGAACCATTACAAATGATTTTTTTAAGAATGGAGGCGTCATGTTTTTTTAGAATAGACAGGAAATGGATATGGGTTCACTTCGATAGTAACAGGCGTTGGCACTGCGTCTAGAAAAATTAAAAACTAAGTCGTCTAGAAAAATTAAAAACTAAGTCCCAGTGTGTCAAAAAATTCTTCCGCATCGCTGTCATTGGGAAAAGTGCCCAAAAGGCTGGCAGCATTGCCAGCACTATGAGCCCTTCCTTTATATATAATTTTTTCCCTTTGTCTTTAACGTTAGAATTAGATTGAATATCTCTTGTATTTCGTTTATAAGAAAATGAATAAAAAATCACTGTGAGAAAAAGTCCCAGTAATTCTTTAACTAGATTAACACCAGCGTTTCTGTAGCTTTAAAGGTCTCACAGAGAGGAGGTCTGTGTCCCACCAGTGGGAACATTATGAGCTGATTATGCTATATTACCTACTAGCTTCCGCCCGCTGCTTTGCCCGCGTGGTATATCGATAAAAAGTAGCCTATGTCCTTTCTCAGGCTCTAGACTATCTGTGTACCAAATTTAATTTAAATCGGTTCAGTAGTTTTGGCATGAAAGCGCGACAGACAGACAGACAGAGTTACTTTCCCATTTATAATATTATTAAAGAATATTAAGGAATTAAGCCGACCCCAACATGGTTGGGAAAAGGCTAGGCAGATGATGATTAAGGAATTAAGGATTTATTAAAAAATGAAAGTCAACTTTATGATTAGAAAATTATAAAAGCACACCTCAAAAAACAAAGTATTTAAAGTGTAACACATGCCTATCTTTAATCCATATCAATGAACGGAAACACCAGGGACATATGACTTTTCCGTACCACACATGACAGCTCCGTACCACCGTACAATATTTAACATTACACTTCCTTTTTAATAGGTTAGCAAAAAAACAAAAAAAAAATTTGTATGGAATCCCATACAGGAATCGTGTTTTTCTTATTTTTACTTTATTTTGTTTTTTATTATTTGTTGTTATAGCGGCAATAGTTACACAATCTGTGAAAATTTCAACTGACTACCTATATACGGTTCATGAAATACAGCCCGCTGGCATACGGACGTACAGCGGGGGCTTAGTAATAGGGTTCCGTATGGCACTCTTCGAGTACGGAACCACCATACCTGTTCTTCCCGTGATAGTTTGTCAAAAAATATTCCGTGCCTTAATTTTAGTTGCTTTAACATTACGAACCGTCCATCTATCATGTGGCTTTTAAAAGGGTAGAGTCGGGTTGACGGCGATTGAAGCCTTTCTTATTTATCCGTATAAGCCTGTTGGCGCCAAAAATACGCGAGGTTGACCTTTCCTGACGAGGGGAGAGTGGGCTAGTGTGACCGATAGGTGCGCCGAATATTGGCTTTTTAGGTCATGAAGGATGTTTTTATGGTGATATTTTTTAATGATGTAGAAATATTGAAGAAGTACACAGGTAACTCATTAAGAATAACCGCGAGACCAATATTATAGTACAGTTTAATTAGAACTATGACTGGTCATAACTAAACTGTAATTTTGCGATCAAATTTTGCGAAATTTTGTTTTTTGTTAGTATTAATTTTAGTTTTTGGTATATAGTCCTTGTGGCACATTTATTACGTTTATGGGGAATGCGGTGCTAACCTATAACAAATTGTTACACAAACCCTAGTTTTTAGTTAAGCATTATTTTATCTTTTATCGTGTAAACAATTGTCGGTTGGCCAATAAAGAAAAATAAATAAAATAAATCAAGCAAATGAATTATAAAGACTCAGACATCAATAAAAATCCTTGAAGAATCCCACAATTTTACTTGTAGAGGTACCAAAAAGTTGTATACGCACAAAGGCAATACGTTATTTATCAGCCCTGATTAGCAACCGAACTTCCTTCGATCGATCCAACCTTGTTGACGAAGGTACGGGCCACCGCCCTCAATCTCACTAAATAGGTATCATTATTTTTGTTTATTGGAACTGTACCGAGTACCAATTCCTACATAATTTTAGTAGAGTCTCCACACGAACGGCCAGCGGCAGTCCGCTATAACCGTATATCTTGTCTTTGTGCGGCCGTATTTATGGCTACCCTTATTTTTATTTTAATGCTGATGCGCGCGGTGCCGCTGTGTCTCGACTGCCGACTAATCTTTTGGACACCCTGGTTGGTTGCTGTTTACTGGTGTACCTACATTGTAGGGTTTCCTTACTGGTGTTTACGGTTTTGTGTACTGTTTGTAAAGTTTGTTTTTAATTAGGCGACAGTTGCAGATATATGGGTACTAATGACAATATTGCTGACAAAAGTATCTATTTGAAATAAGCTTGTCTGTTTTATTCAATGACGTAGGTACGTGTAACTGAATCTGTTTGAAGCCTGCTTAAGGGCCTGATTTTCAGCGCTGAAAAAGCTGTAAGAGAGAGAGAGAAATAAGCGTATCACTACCAGAGGGCCTAGACAAGTGACAATCGCTTCGAAAGCGTTTCGTATTTCTACAACGACTTTCAACAGGATTGACATAAGCTTTTATGCATTTATACATTTTTGCCTTTTCCATCATCGTTATCGCTGATAGAATGTAACATGATTTGAAGATTATGCTATACCCTTGCTGTACCAATAATCTCAAAAGACGGCACGACAGCCAATTATGACTTTTACGAGCACGAAAAAGAAAATTATTTCCACACCACTGTACCACAAACTGCATAACTCCAAAGAAAATTCACTTAAAATATTCAAACAAAATTTCACCAGTCATAAACTTCATACCATCTTCAGCTAATTTTAAAGGAAAGCTCTAGGGTTGCACCCTTGCACAATATCTCTCGGCCATAAGTTTCCAATACATGAATTTTATTAACTTTCGCTCCCTATGACTGATGGTGTTATGGGTTTGTTTTTCGCGTCATCATGTTCTGACAACCATGGGGTTTCAGTGTCAATAAACGCGTTATGATATTGTGGTGATGGGGCCGGTTTTTTAGAAGTTTTTAATTGGTTGGGTTTATTGATTTTGTTAATGACGAAGGTTGCTTAAATAATATTTTGTTTTGTAATGTTCCCTTAGACTAAGAAATCGAAATGAAATATTTTTGATCGGAAACGTTGGGAAACTGATTTTTCATATTAAATTATTGCCTGTTAACAATTTCCAAATAAAATAATAACAAAAACTTGGAGGATAACGAAATGCGCTGCCTAATTTTTTATAAAATATTTATAAGTCCCCAAGCGACGTTATTTGCTGAAGGGTGACTGGAAGATTTCAAACTTTCTCGAAGAGAAATTGGCTAAAAAATTCCTTAGCAAAATAAAATCGAAGAGCGGCTTCCGAAAGTTATCGAACTTCCCAACAATCCATTACACCGAGTTTCACAAAAAATTGACTCCGGCTCTCTTTGGAACTTATTATTTTGAGTGAAAACATCCAGGAGTTTCGTCGCCTCGTCCAAGTTTGCAGCAGCGCCGCGGCGGCGGTGCCACCCTCCCTACACTCGATAAACACACATTACGCCACTATCGCAAATTGTTCTCGCGATATCAACCAGCTAAGGATTTTGGAAAGTTGAATGTATGAGAAAAAAAAGTGATGTTTAGAAAAAGATCATGTTAGCGACTCAGACCAAATAAAAACCAAGACAGAGCGCTGTTAACAGTGACGCGAGGCCGGTTTCGTAAACGTGTGCATTTAGTGAGGTGTAGTTGTAAATGCGTACGTGTGAGCGTGTATGCACAGAGCGGGGGTGTATTTTGGCATGCTTCACTGTATTGTTCGCAGCACGCTGGCTTGGTTTTTTATTTGATCTGCGGCTAGCGATGTAAATCTAGGTAAACCTTATTTTAAGCAAAATCAAGACGATACGGCTACTGAAAAGGTAAAGGTCAGGTTCTAATCTTAACCATAACCCTAACCAACACAGAATTACCAACATTTCGTAACCTTTATTACGTCAAAATTATTGATTATAACCCCAAAATAGCTAATATCGTCGGTAACCCAACATAACCGTAACCGAGCGCTTAATGCATCCGATCAACGCTGTACAGCCATTAGACAGGTCGTGCTAACAAACTTACTGCTGAAATCGCCACTTTTAGCTGCGAGCGAGCACTAAACAGCAAACAATGCCAGCGCGGCGGCGGCGAGCGGCGTCCGGTCCCACCACAAAGGCTTTGTAGCCGCCACACTGACACGCTTTTTGCGTCGCCGCGGCCGCTATCGCCCGATGACGTCCCTGTAGATCGATAAGAGCCTCCCACTCGACGGGAATGCTCCATTGTATTACTGACACTACACTGTCTGAGATGTGGAAAATCGTAGTCCAAAATGCGCGTGATAACGGCGAGAGCGTGACGTCAGAGTTGCGTGCCGACAATGAGAGTAGTATGCACGACGACGTGTCACAATGTCAGCGTGAATGGTGAGGCTGCTTTTATAAGTACGGTACACCTGTTTGATTGTGTTTTGAGTTAAAGTATACTTTAAGTAGCTTATTGGTCATTCGCCCTAACTTACTCGCACGAAACGAGCGAATCGACACTTAAACAATATCATTTTTTATTTAGACGATTTTCACGAAGAAATCGATTCGCCTACCAATATTGACTTAGGGCGAATCGTCACAAGAAAAAATAAATTAATAAATTCGGGCGAATCACCAATAAGCTCTTTAAGTGTGGTACTGTAATTTCATGTTTATAGAAGGATTTCAGACGGTTTCTGCGAAACTAAGAGCACTATCATTCTATAACACAAACAATATAACATCACGGCTTTATTTTCCAAAGGGTTAGGCATTATGATTCTATATTTGTCTAAATATGGAAACTTGTTTTATATCTACCATGTATGTCTATTACGGTGCCCACTTACCATGAGGTTGTTTATTTACCACCCAAGAACATAAAAACCTTCCTCCTTCAAATTCTTATATAGACAAAACTATATAAGTATCACATACAACGATTTTCAGTCCAAAATCGGGCATAACCACATACCTACATCGAACCTCCTTACCATAACTCAAACATAGACATTACCTTCAGCCAATAAGGTCCGCTGTGGGTCTGAACATTATTTTCCTCACAGCAAACTGAGCTAAGTACGTGCCGCTCATACGTATGCCGTGCTGAGACGCAATTAGCATAAATTAGTTGTTAGTGGCGCGTGAAGTTCGTGAGTCACTTCTAGTGATGTTGCTAGGCAAGGTTTGTGTAACGGGATTACATATTGAAGGAAATATGATTATAAGTTTTTTCAGGACAAGGTAAAGTGATACAAAATAATGAAACAGTGATGTAGCATAAAGCCTACGCCCCTCGTAGCACAGCTACGACACGGTAGCTCGTAGCAAGTTGGTACCGAATTTTTTCTTTGAACAGCAAGTTTTTTACCTGTATCTGGATGATAAATGGAAAAATAAGACTGCACTATTTAATTCATTAAACCCAAATTAATAAATTAAATACGTCTTTACCTAAAAAAATGTTTTTTTCCAAATGGTAATCGTAAAAACCCCGATACTTCCGCCCCATCCCGCACCACGCACATCACTACTGAGATGTGATCTGTATGCGTGCAAGCACCGCATGGATCGCGGACATCTCACACGAATAATACACTACTTATTACCTTCTCGACAATGTATGGCTTTCGTAACGCACATGATGACGCATAACTAGCGCACCGCTAACGCATGCGTTCCCGGGGTGGTCAAGAACCTGTGAGTTTTAAAATCAATTTGGCTATGTGTGTGGGTACTTAGGTTTACCTACAGCAGTTGAATTTAGATTTTAATTTATGCATGGAGGGGTTTTCCATGTTATAGGTATGGTGTTTTCTAGCACTATACTGAGTACCATTGCTTTTTGTATGAATTTTGATTGAAAGTCCAAAAATCTGTAGGTTTTCTTCATGAAAGTTCAATCGCAAGAAATCCGTTCGCTCTTATTTTCAAATGAAGTGAGGTTGCAAAATAAGGGTCTACATGTTAATGTGATACCCATCAATTTACCCAAGTGAGGTTTCTATTGACTCTTTACTGCAAAAGTGTGTTATTATGATTATGTTAAACGATAGGCGAATACTTAGTACTGCATTTGCGTTTTCAGATGATTTCCATTACTATGCCTGCGCTGTGCTTTGACGTATGTACTTCGGCAAAGGAATTAACCGGTTTGGAAATCGCAGTGTTACACCGTTATCTTGTCACAGAAAGGATTAGACACATGGAGATACAGATCCCAGAAATAATACTCAATCTAACACCCATACAATTTACAATTTTTATCGAATTTTCTGCGAAACTTTTCGTACTAAACTTTCCATCCCTGCTCCTATCTTTCCATAGATCATATGAACAAAGCTGTTGCCCCGTTCTAGGACTTACGGCCTCTAGTGCCAGGCTTATGGCCTGAGTGTTCTCGTCACGTGCACGGCTCGGGGCTCTAATCGCATCAGAGAGAGTCCTTTCGAGAGACCTCCGTACTCGACACTTGTATAGAAATAGTATTCTTGGTATACGAAGGTGCGTGTAGTCTTATGGGTTATTCATGTTGGTTTATAGTTCTGTTGGAATACAGATATTTTCTAGTGTCCATAGGAGATTGTATTTTATGGTGAAAATAAGCCGTGTTCTCGTCGGCAAAAATTACGAACTTCCATCTCATATTTTATTCCCTCTAGGAAAGGATTTTTAAGAATCCTACATTTGTACTCACTTTCGTTATATCAGGAACTTTTGTGCTTAACGTTCATTCTTCTAGGCTCAGTAGTTCAGGCTATGCGTTGTCTGTCAGTGTATTTAAGATTTTTATTAAGTTGAGAATAAGTCTTTGACAGTTGTTACAGGTCGTCAGAAGCCCGAAAGTCTGACAACCAGTCTTACCAAGGGGTATCGTTTTACCCAGTAATTGGTTTGTGGAGGTCCGATAGGCAGTCGCTTCATGTAAAATACTGGTATTCAGCTGCATCCGGTTAGACTGAAAGCTGACCCCAACTTAGATGGGAAAAGGCTAGGCAGATAATGATTAAGTTGACAATACAAATCTACTAAATATTTTCTTTCTCAATTTTTTTTGCTTTCTTTTCTGAATTTGTGTCCGTTTGCTTTACATTTAGAAAGTCGAAGCATACTAGTACCTACTGTTCTGGTTGTAGGTACGTAATTTTTTTGTCGAATGATGAACTTGGCAATGACCATGTCAAATGTCGTCTAAGCACAGATACAGACTAAACCGTGTTATTACCACCAAATTTGGTGTGTACGGAACACAAAAAAGCGTTCCGAGTTGCTACGCAAACTGGTGTGGAGGTCGAACGATTTGCAAATGTCGTCGAAATAAATAACCGTGCAGAACGGGACCCGGCCACAATGGATACAGATCAGGGTCATACGACTAATCTCCTCAAATGGACCAGGTTGGAGCTTGCAGTTTGTTGACACCTATAAATAAACAGAGGTTCTCTTTTAACTCAGTATTTGATGAGAGTTATGAAAGAACAATGCCTAAAAAAAACCAGAGTCGATTGTAACTTATGAGGGTTCACATAACTTCAATCGATTCTCAGGTTTTTCCCATACATTTATGAGCATCCTTACCCGTAAGTAAAAACATCAATAGGTATGATAATTATGATCATCATAGGAATTCACGATTTTACAAGTAACCGCTTCATTGAAAGAACACTTATCAAATTAGAACATTACCGAAAACTGTACATTATTATTCCCCAAATGGCATACTATCCATCTTCTCTACATGAATCCAAGTACGATTCCCATTAACTCTCCTAAACAGCACACCTATCGTCCACATACCTATAGTCCCCTATAGTCACCTGTCTGTACACATGCCTATAGTCCTAGACCGTCCCATCTTAGTGAGTGACACTATTACTCAAAGTACAAGACGGGAGGGAAGGGGGGAGGGGTTCGTTTCCGAATTCCCTCACGCACCGGCAGAGGGCGCGCTCCGCAGAGCACCAATACCCGTAATGTGATGGAGAAATAATTTCCTAAAATGCACTGGATTGAGACGGGACACATTCGAACCGTTTTTGGATATATTTGAGTAGTTCGCGGGACGTCAATTTGCTTTATTGGTAACGTAAAAACGTAGGGTTTTCAAGAGTTTCAGGGTAATTAGATTTGAGATGTGTATGTTTATGGAACTCTATTATGTGAATGTAATATTTGGGTAATCATCGAGATTGGTGGAGGCAATTAGGCTAGGCATTAAAACATCAAATCGATAGTAAACATTGTAGAATATTTTTTGGTAATGACATGTGGCCAACATAGATAATTATGTTTTATTATTATTGTATATATATGAAAGCACTCTCGCAATCCTTAGGACTGTAGGTACTCATGGAAATTACTTTAATAAACTCAAGATATTACCCCTGCCGAGTATGTACATTTTTGAAGTTTGTGTGTTCGTAAAGTCCAATCCTAATCTATTTGTAAGAGCTCGTGATATTTATACACGGGATAATGTCTACCCTCGTAACTCCAGACATGGTCAGCGACTAGTGTTAGATTTTGCACCAAAGACTGCGGTGTTCAAAAAAAAAATTGCTCAGCTATGTGCGTTAAAATTTATAATAGGTTACAAACAGACATTCAAAATCTCCCCCTACCAAAATTTAAGAAAAAGCTTAAAGAGCTACTGCTTAAGAGAATGATTTACTCGGTAAATGAATGGCTACAGGAATAAGAAAAATATTCTATATATAAATATTTTAAATAATGTGTGTTGTGTATTATTAATTCAACGTAGAAATGACTGAGTTTTATTGGCATTTGACAATGTATTTTACCAGGCACATAATTATTTTATTGACATTATATAAGACTATGAATTTCGGAGACACGTATTGGCTAAGACCACGGGCTAAGACTAACCATTAGTTATATTTCTTTATTCCTTTTTACTTTTAAGAAAACGATTCACATGCCATACCACAGGCTAAATAGAATTATAAGACCAAATAATGTAACATGGAAACCACCGATTGTATTTACTCTATTTATACGTGAATAAATGAATTTTGAATTTGAATTTGAATTTGAATGGAAGTACTTCATGTTCCTCAAAATCTTCGCCTGATTACTATGTAACCCACCTTAACATACCATACATTCCAACTGAACACTTTACCAACAATTTGTATTCACTCCAAAAGCTCTTTTGCAACAATCTAGATACTGCAATATTGCAACTCCAGTCGAGATTGCAAGACCTCTCGAACCGACTTATCTAGGCAATAGGAAATAATAACGACAAAACATCAAACCGATGGACCCAGTTATATTTTGAGATGATCTTGAGACTGCTGTCTTACTGAAATGTAGCCTTTATACTTAGTAATAACTATTGAGAATAACATTGAGTTGTATTTATGTTTGTGTACTTTTTCTTGAAAGCTCATCACAGACGCAGCTACAATATAAATTTATATAAATCATAGCTACAACATTACGATATATTTTCAATTCTATCTTTGTGTGACCGCACACGCACCTATAATATATATTTCTATAACGTCACCAACCTATTATTGCATATTTAATATATATTATATTTTATTATAAAACGTGTGCAAACGCTACGCAAAAAATATGTTATAACATCACTTCCATGTGTGGTAGCTTGCTATAATAGTATCTACTGAATAGATAAAGTAAGTTGACTAGATTTTGGTATGAGATGTCCAAAAACACCATTATAAAAGTAATTTTATGCTCAGTGATGGTGATTTTTTTATGTGGTCTTGACAATCAATGTAAAAATTAAGTCTGTTAGAGTATATATAATTTAGTCTAAATAGTTTAATTAATTACCTTAATTTGAAAGCTAAGAAACAAAAGCACAAAAAATTGGGAAGTTTTTCAGGCGAACAAGGGCACGCTATGTCGGGTAGGAACTCCAATTATTGTAAGTTAAGTTAAAAAATTACACAAAAATATGGTTGCATAAACTACGTGAGTTCCAAGTACAGCTAAGTCTTGTTCGATTAAAAATCAAAATGCATCGTTAATATCTAACATTTTAGCATATGAAACTAGGCGGTTTCAAGTGGGGGGAGGCGGGGAGGGTACAATCTAAACAGTCATTGTGCTGCGTCTGTTAGTCGCTCTCCGCTGAGTGGCCAACGTTCGACAGATATTGCGCCGGGAGACGGCTAATCATACGATGGACATATTTCATACGTAGGTGACTGTGTTCTTAGGAATTATCAAATGTCTTAGGTTTTGAGATATCAATTTACAGTGACCTAGGCTAATCATTTACAAGTCCCTACCAACCACATACTTTTAGCTCGCATTAATTGGAATTCTTGTGTTGGATTTATTTAAGCCGATATTTCAATATATCTATTATTTTTAAATAAATCGTTGATTGAAAATTTATTTTTAAGACTACTTGGTTTTCTTTAGTTTACCTATATGTAATAATAAGTCTTTTTATTTAAAAATAATGTATCAAATATCTGTTCATAAAAATGGATAAATAATTAAAACCAAAACCACAAATGAACCCTTGTATCACTCTATTTACACACATTTACATACATAAGTAGCAATACAAACAGGCAAACTACATAATATCAATGATTACTCTCTCAAGGGGGTCCCCACAGCTGAAAGGGTTCCCTCAAATTATCAAACAGAAGCCACTTGAAAACTGCAATGACACATGTTAACATTTCGCCGCGGGATTGCCGAGTTGTACAACTAGTTGCTCGACCGCAGATAGAAACATTCAATGTAACTTTTTAGGGTTCCGTACCCAAAGGGTAAAACGGGACCCTATTACTAAGACTCCGCTGTCCGTCCGTCCGTCTGTTACCAGGCTCTATCTCATGAGTTAGACAGTTGAAATTTTCACAGACGATGTATTTCTGTTGCCACTATAACAAAAAATACAAAAAAACATAATAAAATAAATATTTAAGGCTGCTCCCATACAACAGACATGATTTTTTTTTGCCGTTTTTATAGATAATGGTCCGGAACCCTTCGTGCACGAGTCCGAATCGCACTTGGCCGGTTTTTATTTTATATATTATAGTCCTCCTGACCGTATTTCCGCCATGGCGGCTAATCTCAACGGAGACTAGCCTTCGGCGCGGGAGATATTATAGTGCACAAGTGTGTGCGCAGACACAGGTGCACTCTCTTTCCCCACTCTCATTGTCCGATGGGACGGCAAAAAAAAGATTTTATAAAGAGAACGGAAAGTTTAAGTGTGTAACTTAAAAATAACATGTAGATAAACTCAATTTCTCGTATAAATCAGGAAAAGTAAAGAAGCGTTACTATTGTGTAATCACTGAACAAAAACCACTCAAACTGAAATGCAACAACAGAAAAATTCTGAAATAAAATTCTATAACTCATTTTCAATCGGCCGCGTCGACATCACTCGACACGCAAACTCTCTAGGACGCACGCAAAACGAACATTTTTCCGAACGGAACGCCCTCTCGACGCAAAATTCTATAAAAACGTCGAAAAAAATAACAGTAACATGGCGTATAATGACAGCTGGTCCACTTGAGAACAAAAGGGGAGAGCCGAGCCTCGTCGAGAAAAAAATACATGAAGAGTAAAAACAACTAGGCGTACGTGCGGCCGCGGACCGAGTCGCCGGCGCCCGGCACCCGCCCGCTAATAAATTTGCAATCGCGTTCGATTCGAACAGTCGACAATCGCGACGTTCACCCCACTCGCTTGGAGTGGACTCGAGCGATAGTAGCGCTCTGTACTCGTGACTACACAACAATCTACATTCAGTTGCTACACTCGACCTGAAATTAGGTAGCAGCGTTGAGAAAACTCGTTACGAATATTGCTATACGTCTCGGGGAGAATAGCACCGCATTCGAGTTTAAAATGCGAATAATAATCGCGGCATTCATAAAAATCCCGTGCGCGGAATGCAAGGAGAGCCGTGTTTTACACGTTATAATTTTGCGCCGAAAGCAGGTCTGCGACTAGGCGGGCGGTTGTTTTGTAGCGAGTGTAGGCTAGGTTCAAATGCCGCGCACGGACCATTAGTTGATGAGCGCACATGCACACACGCCCTACGCCAGACGCCGCCGTGCTGCTCCGCGAAACAGTTACAATTTCCAACTGAAATATGAAAATGTTTTGTAGCTTTCTGTTAAAAATATGTTTTGGGAAAACTACCGTTTTCACGCACAATGAGTTTTCGTAGAAACTCTGACCATATATACCGTGTTCGAGAATAAAACAACATGGAGTAATTTATAAAGGAAAAAAGATCTGCGAACGCGGAAGGTTTTGAATGAGCTGGATAAGTTACATTTTCAGGTGAGAATGTTTATGTTTTCAGTGCACATTATGTTTTTGTAATGATAAAAGAAGGTAAGTAGATTTTAATTACCAAATAACGACGTAGACACACAAATGAGTACTTAAACAAACGTTCCCTGTGGACATTTAGTGCGTATTGCGTGTCCCTTATCGTCCATCTGACTGATTTAACCTGCTTAATGTGAAAGTTATCAACGTATCTCAACTGTCGATGCCCGCTTTGATCTGTGGGATTCATATGGAACGAGCTAGAAGGGTTCTATTCTAATAACTTTCGAAAGATCATGTTACTTTATTTCAAGGTTGGGTAATTTTTCACAGTAAATTTTTTAGATAATAATAGTTATTGTAAGCATGGATTTTCACTTAATGAATTAGAATTTAATTCCATTGAGCTTTTACTAAGGTATTATAAGTAAAGATGCCTAGTTAGAAAACACACAAATTATGTCGACTTAGAAAATATTTTTGAAAACAACTGCACTTCGAGAACCTCAATAACGATCCTGTTTATCGCACAATTTCTACTTCGAAAATTATCGAGTATTAGAAATACGATAACGAGCGACATCAAATAAGGTCCAACGAAACGATATGTGTGTATTATATGAATTAATTCCTCGGCTGAGGGAACCCGAAAGCGTTTTACTCACGGGCCAGATGGCGCGCGGACAGATCAATTTGATGATTGCAAAAAAACTCAGTACAGACTTTTTGACGTTCTATGGCCGTATGCGACGCCCGTCAAGCGTGCTTCTTTTGAACCAGATACGGGAGTTGAGAATAGGTACCTTTTTGATTGTTTTTGACTAAGTGGTTAGTGTTCAATTTGTTTAATTTAGGTTTCATTGCGAATTTATTTTTAATGGGTAAATGAACATTCAGTTTGTATTGAAAGATTTTAATCATTTTAATATTTGACATAGCTAAATTCGTGATCAATTCAGAGAGAATCTTTTTGATCTGACTAATCAGACGTACTGATTCTGAAAAGATGATCTTTTCGTATTCCTGAAAAGTCTTTACGGTTACTTGAAAAACTTTCAATAAATGATGTTCACCTTAGAAACTTTCGTTATACAGGGATCTCAAATAAATTCATATTAGCGCTTTATGACGTCCTATTACCAGTTGGACGAGCCTTGAATATTTTACTGTATAATAAGCACACGAATTCAAAACACAACATAACATGAATTTTAAATACGTTTTCCTATAAAATTAACGGTGATTTATGTCACCTATAAATATTATATTAATACGAGACCCTCCTCTGACCTTCAGGACTTTGTGAGGATTCTCTTGTTCATCTTCTTTTCAAAAACTTATCTCCTGGATTTTTTCTTCTTTAGACTACTATAGAAATATCTTTTTCCTCTGGTTCCTAATTTTTCATGAAGTGTGTATCTGTTCGAAGTGTTTGTACACCTGCTTAAGCAATATCTGGATCGATTACAGATTCCTTATTTTGACGACCTTAAAAATTCTTATTCTGTAAGACACCAGAGAAAGGGTCTCGTTTGGAAAGCATAGTCCCACGCCTTCGGACTACTTACGTACTTGACCTGACAGTTCTATAAATCCTGGTATTGTAAGCCCCTGAAATTCAGGAAAACACCAATATACATTTTGTTTAGAAGTCGGGTGCAAAGTTTTAAGGGCACCAGGGCATAGTTGACACCATTTTAAGCAAAACCAGACCATTTAGAGCATTTCAAACAAAAAAAAGAAAAAAAAAAACATACCTACCAACTTTAACTAGGGCACTGTTGGCAATAAAACGTAAGAAAAACAAATAATTAAAAAAAGAACGAAAAATAGTAGTTACAAATAAAAAAAACATACTTCTCAAAGTAATCTAAAAATGAATCAACTATCGTTGCCCTCCCTTAAGGCTTGCACCAGCTTCCAGACACCCTGTATTTTCTATAAGAGATTTTTATATCGGGAAAACAAATCTCACTGAATCCCTGCAACATAAGTGAGTACAATCATAAGCCAGTATACCAACAGTGGTGTACACGATGGCCGAACATTTTTCCCATTACTGCACTGTTCTGCCGACGCCGATGGAGGGTAGATACTGTCGCACTGACTGACGTGTTTAATAAGCGTTATCATGTCTTACGTCTATGTTAACATGTAGGGAAATTAATATATCGTGGTGTAGGTATATGATTTTTAGGAAATCTGATGAAAGTTGTAAGGAAAATGAACGGAAATTGCATTGAAAACTAAATAAAAATACACTTGAAATAATGCTTTCACTTCCAAATGCAATAAAGGTATTTGAATATTGAAAGCTTGACTGCCATAGACTATTTATTTATAACATAAATAACATCACGCCTGTAATGAAGGGTTGGGCAGTCGTGTACCTATAGTACCTACACTCACATTTCTTTGTTTAATTCCCGTGTAATAGGGGCGAGCCTATTTCCATAAATCGGGCACAAATCCAGACTCCAGGCTGCTGCTGAAAAAATCCACATGGAAAAACCCAATAACACTTTGCCCGACCCGGGAATCGAACCCGTGCGACCACTAAGACCAACGAGGCAGTCATAGACTATTATAAACTTCTCAGAAATATACTGATGTTTCATTCTTTAGCTCATCGTCCTGTTTTTTCTGTCTTTTCATAAATAAACTAGCTGATGCCTGCGACTTCGCCTGCGCGGATGTCGGTTATTATACTAATACCTTACTCGAGAACCACTCTATTCATTGGTGAAAACAGGATGAAAATCGGTGCAGTAGTTTTTGAGTTTATCGCGTAGGTACAGGACGACAGACAGACGCGGCTGACTTTGTTTTATAATATGTAAGGATATGAGACAGATTTCTCCAACCAGAATTAATAAATGCCTATCAAAATCAATGTCCCCATTCAAACAAATACCTATCCGTATGTACATGTCTGTGGACAGGATGTAGATACGTATGTATGCCGTATCAAGGTCTGAGCCCCTACAGAACCCCAAGATCAGATATCAGATGCCGACGTGCCCTGAATTAATCCCTCTATATGACATCACAACAATACGTACGCGCACTTGTAGATGTATACCTATATTATGATGTCCCTACCTATCTTTATGTATATGATAGAGGTATATTATTACTAATTTTGAAAAAAAAAAAAGTTTTTATAACGGGTGTTGAAAGACACTTAACGACGCTGAAAGCCACTTGTTACGAATATTCCCGTCATTGTGGTATTTTTTTTGTTCTGGACCATACCTGGGAACCTTCTGGTTACTGTGATGTGCAGAATGCGTAGTTGACGGCTATGTGATGGGTCTCTTTACACCCTGTATAAATGACTGTAAAAACGTCATAAAATATTCCACAGTAAATTGAATTCACATAATTATGTAGCCATTAAGAACACAAACAACAAAAATGACTGAAACCCAAGCATATTCAGCTTAATCACTGCCTCACAAACTACAACTGTTAACAATAGTTTAGGTAATACAATAGTTACTATCGTCTGAATGAACGTTAACTTACTCCAAGCTTAAAATAGCACACCACTTAGGATTGACTTTGAACTTCACAAGTCAACGTAATCAGACTTCGAACTCATACAAAATAGCGCACTACACTAACTGGTCTCATGTGAAAGTATGAATTAACTATTACTTAAAGTAATTCATCAATGCTAGACTATAATTATTGAGTCACGAATCTGCCTCACCTTCTAACGATTCACGTAACAGTTTTTTCTTGAACATAAATCATAACGTCATCGAAATCATGTTTCACAAGCAAGTAAGTAGGGGAGGAAGGGGAGGCGTACAATCGAAAGCCCCGATGAAAGTCGCTAAGAGACACGATAACATCTCTAGAGTGGATGGCATGCGACCACTGCCCCTATCGCCCCCATCGGCTCACCAATAATGAGCGTACAAATCGTGACGGAAATTGAAAGAAAAAACTTCCCAAACGGCAGATCTTATCGTCCGTCCTAAACGTTCTCGTAAAAATATTAATAAAACATAACTTTTTTCACCCAAACCCACATTAAACTTGGATCCCGTAGGAATTTATTGACAATTACGCGTCAATAAGTGCCAATAAAAGCACAAAGCGTCAATGTCCACAGATTTGAATGTCAATTGTACACAATTGTGTAATTCTGTTTTCGTGGAGGCTCGCTTTGATTGTGATGCTAGTAATACAATTATAAGTTGACTTTTGCCGGCTCGGTTTCTTTGTCAACTTTATTATTATGATAAACAGACCTTCGGCTATTGTACATTAATTTAATCCATAAACTGTTTCCGTTATGGATATTATTTATTTTGCTTGGTTTGGGCGCGTTTTGGTCAATTAACGCAGCCATAAACGGAACTTACAGTTATAGTTTTTTAATCGTATTGCTATAAAATACTTTTGGAAATCTGATGCTTTTATAGCCTATTTTTAACTTAGTAGGTAAACAGAGTATCATGGTTTAACTGGATGCCATAATTTAATATAAAATATATACAGCAGACGAGGTATCCACAGACGACATTAGATAAAATCTGCGTGGGAACAAAAACACCCGATGTCTATATTAGTATAAAATTCCTCCAGATCTAATTTTAAACGAATTCAAGAATATATTTATGGAGCCAGATGATAAAGTCGTACATAACAAATTAAAGCGAGATGCTGCGAATGTCTCGTATAAACCACTAATAAGAGAAGCTCGCTTAACCTTATCTCCGATCGAGGAAGTCTAAAAAAACGGTCGCGGGGTATGGGGTGGGGGTGCGAGGGGGAGGGCCAAGAACAAGAGCCGTCACTGAAATAGAGATAGATGAACAGTGGGAAATGAAATTCTTTGTGGCATCGCGGTCCCGCAAAAAATGCACAGATTAGATTTTTCCCCTCCGAGAGGGCCGAGGGATGGAGGCAATGATTTTTTACAACATTCGCCCGGGATATATAGGAGTTTTAGTGCCGGGATTTGTTGTAACTGCCCTCTGTTTGAGAATTTTAATTTCCTTGACTTGGGACGCTCCCATTTCGACGTGCGTAGGCACGTTATTAAGAAACAGACATTTTTTTGTAAGTATAATGAGGTTTCATAATGAGATGTTTGCAATTTGCGTTATATTTTTTCATTCTTTTATTTATATTTAACCTAACAATTACCTCATTTTAATCACTTACAACTTCAAGAAACATCTCCAACCCCTTAACCACATAACTACGAGTAGAAATAGAGGCCGTCACATTCCCAAAACAGTAATATCACAAAACTCAACGTCCTATTTTCCAAACATTTAATACTGTCTAAAATATACGTTTTATCTTGCTCGGACGAAGACATTAAGTCGGTAAAAGGCTCCAAACAAGCCAGGGTCACGAAATTACTTGGCATTAGGAGCTTACGCTACCCTTGCGTAAAAAACAAGGGACATTGCGGATTCAATTGCGTCGCGTCGTTTACACTGATACGCCACTTGTACGCATCTGTTGATAATATAGGTGTATGTCGTATTAATATGTATTACTTACGATTGGGACACTGCTTCGGTAATGAAACAACTTTCTTTTGACGGAGGACTAGGGACTTAAAACGGCCACTTTGGCAGAACCATAAAAGGATAATGTTATGAACCATCGTAAAATGTCAATAACTGACAATTCACAATTATGATCTGCGTGCAATATTACGTAATTCATCTGTTTGGCAGTTTTCTATGGAGATTCGTAAAATGGTCCACAAATTATGAATTGCTTTATTGAAGTATATACAATGTTAAATTAATTAACTTAAATTACGGTTATTTAATTAATAATTAAGTCATTTTCATGCTATGCATATTTACACCAAATATGATTCGAATATGAACTCAATTGAGTACTTATGATTCAGCTGATATGTGTCACCATTTTGTGTCAAATTAGAGGAATTGCGAATGACAGCTGGGAATTCAGGAAATGAATTGCTTTTAGAGGAATTGCTAATGTGACTGTTTTACGGCCCCTGTAAACAAGTCGATCGGTTTGACAGTGATTTTAGAATACCCAGCAATGGCATTGAATATTTTTGCGCCAGTTCGACAATTTTCGCACGATTTCAGTGAAAACTAAATTAACAAGGAAACTACACGACACAAATGTGTTAAGATATTAGTCGAAATACTTGAAACGTGAACACAAGAAAACCTAGAAGAATCAAACCTGCTGGCGTGTGTATTTAAAGTGACGACACAACGTAACGATGTTAATGCTGTCAGTAATTCACCTTTTTTTTTCATCTTCAGGGTTTGTCCCACTGCTGGGTTTAGGTCTCCCAAAGAGCTTTCCATGTTCCATAGCATATTTCTTCTAGTATAATATAACTAGCTGTTGTCCGCGAATTCGTCTGCGATCCAGGATGAAAAGTAGCCTATTTCCTTCTCCAGGTCTCCAGGTCTCAGGGTCTACCCATGTGCCAAATTTCATCCAAATCTGTTCAGCCCGTTTTAGCGTGAAAGCATAACAAACAAACAAACTCACTTTAGCATTTATAATATTAAGTTAAGATTAGTGCTTTGTACTTCCTCTTTTACAATACAAAATAATCATTCGCATCAATTACACCCAAAATTACAATTACTGAAATAATTCTGCAAAAAACCATGCACTTGGACAGAACAGACCAAATCCATCTAAATGATTTGACATTAAGTCCCAATAAGTACCTATAATAATAAACCCGTATAAGTGAATTCTATTCAGTGCGACATAATATTTCGTTCGCAAATACCAGCTGTAGAAAATACACGCATCAGTCATTCTTTAGGAATCTATATAAATCAGGGAATCCTTATAGTTTCGTCATTTCCACCCAGAAATCAGAAAAGCCCTGATACCCGTGAAACGGTAAATAAAAAATTTAAATTCTTTAATAAGACTTCTCAAAATATCTGTTAGGTAAATGAAGACTTATTTTTTCCGATACTAAAAGCTAATAAATTATAATAATTATATTTTAATTTATTATTATTATAAGCGTATTAATTTATTATTAAAAAAGCTCCTAGTAATGTATAATCTTCTTTGACGATTAACAAACATGGTCTCATTGTTTAATACAATTATAGCACCTGCCTACGGAATCCCTCTTCATAGAGGCATGCGCACTTATCCGGTTTTTTCTCTCAATCTAAAAACCGTACTGTGTCCACGATTGATATAATCCTAGGTAGAGTTTGTCGCGTGTATCGCATGGGAAAAATAAAGCTTCGTTGGAATCCCGTCAAGTGCTTCAATTTGTTTAACGACATCAAAAGCTTTGGCTACGTTACCCCAGAGAAGGTTACGCCGAAATTCGTTTCGCTGTCGGCGAATTATAAAAGTTGTTAATAGTTCATTGAGTTAAGTAGTTGTGTTGAACTTGGAACAATCAATTGTTTTACAAGTAAATGAATTAATGTATTCTTGATGTATTTTGTTTGAGTCAAGAGGAACCTTAGATAATGGTGTTATTATTTTTATTTGAGTTTGTGAGTACCTATATACTTCAAAAGTGTTGATATTATCATCGTTAGAGAATTAGTTAATAAACTTGCTTTTACTGACGAGAAATATCAGTTTATTTGTATACGTCTATTTACGCCAGAATCCTCTTAAATATTTGCAGTTTCAAGACTTAACTTCAAAGATTTTAACAAAAAAGAGCCTACTTTTTCGAGTGCAGCGGTTAGACTATAAATTACCTCATTAGGAGCAGACAAGTTGCTTGCGCAAAGGGAAACGGAAGAAAGAGATCGTTTCCCGAAACTAATTACCAAACACGATAATTAAAAAAACAGATTTCTTCGTTGACTAAGGAATGGGGAGAAATAAAGAAAATGCAAAGTGTCCACCCGAAATTTCCATGACAAAACAGTTTTTTCGTATCGCCCAAAATAACCATTGTCTCGTGAGCGTTTTGTCCGTTATTTTTTTTTCTTTTACGTGTCTCATTTTCATTTTTATCTCTGACGTCGAGGTTTTTAATAAGATATGCAAATTTCTGTGACACGAAGCGACTGCTTCGTCAAATTTAATGATAAGCGTGAGCCCATTGTTATAGTCACGTCCTATATGGCATCGAAATATCGAAATTCGAGGTACAAATGTAATTTCCAATGACAGGAATATAAATCAATGCTTGTTCATCATAATTATATTATATTAGTATACCTTTTAAGTAGGCACATGCCTATGGTTCTTGGCAAAGACTCACTTTTGTGTTTACTAAATAAGTAACTGTAAGTGGGTTGCCCTAAGCAAAAGTAAATCAAATGTAGCTCAAGAAAAACTTAAAAGAATAAAACTTAAAGCTTATAGATAAAAAAAATATCTATATGCTTTAAGTAATGAACTTTTTCAGACTTCACGAAACTTTCTTTGGCATAAAACTAAGCTAGTGGGGTCTATAGGTATTATAAACCCACCTAACGTAACCATTACTAAAGACACCACAACCTGCATTAGAACATGGACGTAAAATTAATTAAAAGCGCACAACTATGCATTAGACGGACGACTGTCAGTTCCAGTTCGACCCACTTACATCGAGGGCTGAAGGGGCCCACGTGAGCGACGCCATTCTCTTGATAGATTGTGAGCTATAAAGTATAAAGGAAGGTTCGAGAAGCTGGGGAAAGTAATGGAAACGGTGATAAATATTGCGATAGGTCTAAAGAAAGTTAAAAAAATATTTGACTAGATTTTGCTCTGTTTATAAGTTTACCAAAGCAAGAATGCAGTAGTGGTTCGCAAAGAAATGGACGATCTAGAAAGCTCCGATCATAGCAGGCAAGAAGATTATCGTAGTGATTCATAAGAAGCTACAAAGATGACAATTTCGAGAACCTGGAAATAGTAAGGGAAATTATTTCCTAATAGTTATTAGGATATCAGGAAAACATTGTTAGATTACATCATGTTACGGTGGTTATCGAGACCTACTAACATAACATGATTACTGTAATGGTTACGAAGAAATAAGCTAGAAATACAACAAAAATAAGCCAATTATACCTCATATTTTATTTGTAGTGGACAACGCTAAGTTGAGTGAACTATACATTAGACGGGCGACTGTCAGTTTCAGGTCGACCCACTTACATCGAGTGCTGAAGGGGATCACATCACGTGGGCGAGCATTCTCTTCACAGATTTAGAGACTATATGAAAAAAATATATGATATTTCTTGAAACTGGTTACAGAAATATTTTTGTAACTAAGTTCTGAGTCAAGATTGTCATCAAAACGACTGTCACTCTATGCAAACAATGATGGCGCGTAAACTTGTAACAAAACTGTGTCGTTGTCAATGTAGACTAAAATATACTGAATAAACCGAAACAAACTGTTTTAAAACAAGAAAAACAGTATTATCTATGACAAACACTTGGTTTGACTACACTGTATGCGCTCTGTATAAAAACTAATATTTAAACGCCTATGATGTGATTGTGTGGGGTTTATATGAAAGAGGCTGAAAATCAAAAATTAATATAGGTGCATCAGTCAGACGACTCAAGCTAGGTGGAGCCACGATCTTCGCAGGATGGCTGGATGAGAGGTGCCGAGAATCGAGCTGAATGGCGTGTAATTGGAGATGCCTATGTCCAGCATTGGACTGCTATAGGCTGATGATCATGATGAGTCGGATGACAATCCATTTTAGGTCAACCCACTTCCGTGGAGTGCTGTAGAGGAATACCACGCGTGACGTCAATCTCTTGATACATAATAATATTATGTAGCTTAGTTTAAGTTTGAAAAGAGATACCATAATTATCACTCGCGTTATGAATTAAAACCTTAAGATAGATTGCGTCACTGCAAATAAGAAAAAAGCTATCAAGACTTCCCCTTCACGAACACGTGAACAAAGCAATCCCAAACAATCAATATCTCACATCGCCATTAAATTAAATAAGCGCAGATTTAAAACGAAACCGACCTCTAAACTTGGTATTAAAAGTCAAATCGCCCCTTAGAGGGGTCGCCAAATAAATAAATAAGTGTACCAAATATGGCGGGAGCATAATAACAGAAGGCAAACAGCATCGGAAGCCGTGAGATAAAATCGTATTGCGTTGTCAAAAATAAATGAATCCGGGGATTAGTCGGGACACGGCGGCCGCGCAATATTGTCGCCTGGCGCCCAACGTGGGGCCATAATAAGCCGGCCTGGCATCTGTGCACTGCGCAACTTAACACGGATTTTTGATGAAGTTTGTTAGAAAATATATTGGGAATTTGGGCAGTATTTGTGCTGGTTGGAAAAAATATTTTATTAACAACTAACTTTACCCGGCCTGGCTTCGCACTTCGCTAAGTACTTATCTACGGCGCACCTACCTACTTACCTACCTCCCTACCTACCAACCTACCTACCTACCAACCTACCTACCAACCTACCTACCAACCTACCTACCTACCTACCTACCTACCTACATACCATACCTACCTACCTACCTACGGCGGGTCTTGATCCGCAATTTGTCTCCACAAATCATACAGATCAAAGATCATAAAAATCGATCCACCCGCTTTTGAATTATAATTGGCATAACTAACTCGACTTTGATACATTGATTTAAGATAATAGAAAATCGAACATTTTCAGATGAAATCGAGATGGCATTATATTATTTGCGCAACAACTTAGTCTGTAGGTTGCACAATTTATGACAAAGATCATATTCCTACTCCCAGATGAATATTTTCAAAAACAAATACTTAAAAGCACTTATAATTGCAATCAACCTACAAACAACGAATTAAAATTCCCAAATCAACGAAAAAAATAGCACACCCAATTCCAACCCGTCTATATTAATACATTACAGGGTGTTTATCAAAAAGATCTGCAGATTATCATATGAGATTCCTTTGTGCGGGTAGTTTTCAAGCGAACGGGGTGAGATAAACTACTCCACACGATTTCGCCGCAAAGAGAGGGCTCAGCGAATAGCTCCCAGTACCGAGGGAGTTTTATTCCGATCGAATTTACCTTGCTATGAAAATACGAGCACCAATCTATCGTAGAGCACTTGGTGTATCGGTCGGACGAATCATATTGATGGAACTTAAAAAATGATTGGATGTCTAGATAGATGTGTTTTTGTTTTTAGTACTATTTTTGTTGTGACAGAAAATTTTGACGTGGGTTTACGTATGGGCCCCAGATAAGGGTTCTTTATTTTATTCTATGTATCGTAAGAGGATTATGGATTAGTGTGTAGATAGGGTAGTAGCATCCAGTTTTCAATCGTAAATCCCTTTGCTAGGTGTGGTGATTATGACATTACCACCTAGACTACTGAACTTAACTTCTTTAATCTTATATTTTGAATTATTTTTCGTTTGACATTGTTCTCACATATAGAAGCACCAAGAATACTGTACCCAGGATTTTGTAATATCTATATACATTTTTAAAATAGTGTCCTTGGTTTTTCTTGCCCGTTCTTCTCCATAGAGATCTACGAATTTGAATGGGCAACTAGCTTCAACTTTTTGACTAACTGACCGAGTCTTTGACAATTCAAAAGTGCCTGTAAATGGTTTAATTGAAATAAATGCTTTGAGTTTGAGTTTTGAACATCTACCGTAGTGGGCAATGTATACTTTTATGGTATAGGTATAAGGCAAGAAATCAAACCGAGGCGCGATGGGGACTCCCCTAGTCATAAGAAAATGGAATTACCATAAACATATTACATATTACGGCTACGACGTCATTACTCATAAAACACAATCCACGAATACATTAAAAGACATTTAAAACTCGTCGCCACCGACATGAAAAAACAGAATGAAGAAAAACGTCAAAAAAGATACGTAAAATTTGAAAAGGTCGCAATTTATCAATGGCGCGTCAAACAGTCGATCGGCCGGGCATCATTTTTATCGTATTTGCGTATAAATAGTGGCGTCGCGACGTTCCAAGCCGCCGCTAATGATACGGAAAATGACATCTTATTTCGAGGCGTAAATCGAAGAAAAAATCGTTCATCTCGCCCGTCTGCATGAATATTTTATAGGCGCGTCAACAGCGAAATGACAGGTTTTATCGTTTGAAAATTCGTCGAAAATTGCGCCAAATGACGCGTCGATATTTTTTATTTAGTGAGAACATCCTTCCGCCAATCAGGCGCGCTCATTGTGGGACCACAATGAGCTCCCCCGGAACGATTCTCGCGTAATTTTTATTTAACTGACGGGCGCAACAGTTTATTGGGCGATGTTTAGGTTCTGTCGTAGGTAATAATACCATTATATTTCATACCATTTCATTAATAATTGCAAGTTGTTTTTGGGAAATTGGTGGCTAGCACGTTATGTTAGATATTTTCTGTTAAATAAGACATAACGCTTACACATACACAAGTAGGTATGTGTTCATATAATACGTTTTGTACAACTTGCTGGTGAAACCATCCCCAAACTTCTAACAACAACAACTTCCGAAATTCAAGCCAATTATTTCAGTAAAGCAAAACGAAATGTCATAAGGCGTTTAAATATCAGACGAATTTATTTTTACAAGTCAAATAAATTATTATTCTAAATATATAAGCAGATTATTACGCCTACAATTCAATAGAAGGCAACATTTGTTACACAATCATCGAAGCTCGATGTCTACTGTCAAACAATGATTTGAAGGAACCTCACAACATCAAAGGTATTGAAATACTGATCAATAGCAAATTGGTGGAATATCGTGAATATCTTTATTAATCTATTTAATTGGTTATTAGCTTTCTAACATGTTGCTCGAATTAATGGGAATGTGGGACGTTTGATCGTGGGGCTGATGTAATGTACCCAAGTGTCAGGAGTACATGATACGGTTCACTCCTCTCGTGAGGAGTGCTCGATCATAGAGGTTTAATGTTCTGAAAATTGGTTACAACATTAGTTATGATATGGGATCGGGTTAAGGGAGCTTGTCAGCTGTAGGCTGTGTTAAGAAAGGTTAGACTTACTGCAAAGAAACCTTTTTGGTTGAATGTGAAGAACATCGCAATCGATTTTCTTTGGAATCACTACGGGTCATTCTAAAACAAGAAACTCCATGAAAATATAAACAAGTGAAGATATTTACCTAATAATATATATATTACTTACATAATTAAACACATCTAATAATTTATAATAATACTAGCTACCGCCCGCGGCTTCGCCCGCGTGGTATTTCGATAAAAAGTAGCCAATGTCCTTTCTCAGGATCTAGACTATCTGTGTACCAAATTTAATTTAAATCGGTTAAGTAGTTTTGGCGTGAAAGCGCGACAGACAGACATACAGAGTTACTTTCGCATTTATAATATTAGTAAGGATTACATTTCTGCTTAGCCCTCTTCCTCTCTCCTAATTTTGCTGTGCCCGACAGGGTCCATATTGATCTTTTACTTATTATACCATCTATGTAACATGTGGAATATTATACCATCTATGTAACATGTGGAATATTATACCATCTATGTAACATGTGGAATATTATACCATCTATGTAACATAAATGGAATGCAACAAAAAATTGAGTATTGAGTATTTTTCCGAAAAGCGCAGCCAAGAGTTCCTTATTCAAATATTTAAAACCTAACAACGAGTACGTTCCACTGAGGTCCGTTGACATAAACCTAAGCTGCGCAGATTGCGGCAACATTACCGCGTGATCCGCATAAGTCGCGACATATTTCGTAAATTTGTCCCTGAGGGGGGAGGGACGGAACACCTGCCGTAAAGATAAGCCCCCGATGTCGCGTAATATCCCCCTAAAATAACTTCTTACTGCCTCCGGTGCCATAGCGACGGCTTACCCTCCTCTTGTTCGTCTATGTATCGTTTATGTAAAACTAGGAGCTAATTTGATGGACGGAATTGAGAATACTTTTTGAAGATACCTTCTTTCTGTAAGTAGGTATTTAGCTACCTGCATTTACAATGTATACTTACTTCTAAACTAGTCAAAATAAACTAGTCAGCAAAGTAGGTTGGATCAAAAACCATACAATATTTACGTGTTTGGTTATTTTTTTAGATTACTATGTAAAAAGCTTTTGAATTTTATCCAGTGTTCTGCAAATAATTACTACACAATTAATTATATAAAATATATAAATAATGAATATAAATAAATATATTTACATTATCAATTTAATTTAAGAAATATTTAAAAATGAACGAATATACATAAGAAAGAATATATTCGTAGTTATAACATAATCTATCTCGTAGAATATTTAGTTAGAGTTAAACTGCTTATTAGCCTATTAGGCTAGATTGTAATCCTTAGAACAATTTCTTATAACAAGTTCTTATTAATTCAGAAAAAAAAAACAAGAAAGAAAAGATAAACGAATGTAAAATAACGCGAATCAGTACCGACTTCTGGGCTACTAATAAAACCATCCCGCGATACACCCAGTACACAACTTACCATACGAAAGAGTCCCTACGCTACCGACGTCACATCACACCTCACAGCGCCGCTAAGATGCCGCACCGTACCGTCTCTAGTATCGCGAATTAATTAAGGAAGTCATTACCTCCCGATAGCACATTAACGGCACGCATGTCGGGAAATTGCCAACACAAAGGATATTTCCGGCGTTTTCCCCGATTTAAAGCAATTCACCGATTTTGATTAAGCCCCCGCTGCTACACTGAGATTATTCCCCTTTCAATGCAAAGAATGGTTTATTTCAGACACCGTGAAAGTGAATTGTATTTCCTTTTGCCATTGATTTTATGGGAGCCTTGTGTTTGACGAAAGTGAAACGGGAATTACGTTTCGGTTCATGGTTTTCAAATATTTGAATTTGAATATTATATTTTTGTACAATAAATGATCTTACCTATACCGAATTACTTTACTTATGAAACCATTAAGAAACCATGAAGTTAGTGATTATTATTACAAATGCAAATACATAAATAATTAAAATGTATGTAAAATAAAAACATATTGGGCAAACTCAACAAAATCCTCACAGTTTGAGCATGACTAGTCTAAGTTGGTGGCACACAAAAGCACAGCCAATAGAAACTATGTTCATTAGGTATCTCCCGGACTCCGCATCGCAACCGGTGGCAACTTTAGATTGCCGCAATAATTATTTATTCCGCTCACTTACTACCCGACTCGGTGGGAACTATTCAGCGAAGAAACGCTATTTCCCGCTGGTCAGATAAGACGTTTGATTTCACCCATTTTCGCCTGGACTTTAATTATGGCCTCTGGTTTTGTGTAAAATAGTTGGGAGAGTAATTTAATCCAGATATCAGTATGCGGGGTGGCGCGCTGCTACGAGAGATGGGAGCTAATGAGCGTGAACGAGCCGAGGGTAACTGCGCCGTCGACGTCTCAAGAAATTGTTATGTCACAAGCGTTGTTTGTTGACTCCGACGAATATTGACCTACGCCTACCTGCTCTGCTTTCAAAACCACTTTTAATAATCCCGAAAAAGTTCCTGAAACTATCTCTCAAAAATAATGTAATAAAGTTATCCGACAGTCATTTGTTTGAAGTAGTCTTCCTTGGCTCTGTTCCGCCTTGTCTAAATAAAAATTGTAAACTTGTTTTGTTTCCCTCATCCACCCTCTCATTTCTTCAGTCGTTGAACTGCATAACTATAAGAGAGCTCACAAAACACAATATAGCGCCGTAAAAAATAAGCGCACATCAGACTCGAGCATGTAATTCTAGCGCACTCTTCCGGCCCGAACAAAGGAGAGAGGGTAAGAACACGAGTTACTCGACACCATGTACCTTACGCAGATTTGTTTCTCAGCGTCTCAACTAACTCCAAACAAAAATAAACCCTCACCTTGAAACATAGGCTTCACTTTACAACACCAAAACCTGTCACCATCAAACATTTCGAAGCTGTAGGAACGCAGGAAATTCGCGATAGTCAAATTGTAGTCTTACAGGGCGCGTAACCATTAAATTATTACATTCGCAACTGTGTTACGTGCGCATAAGGCACTATTTACATTACAACGGATTGCGGAAGGGTCCTCGGGATATGGCAGGTACGTCACATGAGGACTGCAAAAGAAAAATGTACCTTTAACGACGACGTGAGGATTCTGAGAGTCGAAAGAAGAAATAAGCCGTAACAGGATGTCGTTCAGGATAATACCTCCTTCGTTTTATTTTCTTTTCATGAGATCTAAAATACATAACAAATCTGAGAGCTTATTCCGGGGGAAATGACGGTTAACTTATGATTGTATGTACGTAATGTCGTTTAATTTTTTCGGGCTAGGTACGTATCTTCATAGCTTGTGTTATGTTGAACTCTTTCAGGAAACATGCACTACATTTTTAAACTGCACTCCCGTCTCATTCATGGTTGTTAACGTAGTCACAAAGGCGCATCTCGTGGCGGGCCGGGCTCAACTCAAAGCCGATATATTCCAGCCATTACACCCGCGACTTGCGCAAACTTCGCCAAGTGATCACCGGCTAGACACCGCCACACAAACAAACACTACGCCCACAAAAACGCGTCAGCAGGTAAAAAACGTCGGCTGTGTGTGTTTAGTGCACATGTGTGAGGTGGAACACAATTCTACTTATAGTCGACCCTCGGTAGCTACTCGTAGGTAAGTAGCTATCGCGACGCCTTTGTTCTAGCAGCTGATTGGAGCCGGGCCCGGAAATGCGTGTCACCCCACCCCCTCATTGGTCCGTTTCATTTTCTTAGCGCGAGAGAGACGCAGCTACGGTGAAGTGTGTAGTTAAGGATACCGATCTCTGTGTGTAAAACGGTAGGTACTTAGGTGTCACGAGGCGGTTGTTTTGCTCGTTGACTATGTTTGCGCGGCGCGTTCGTCTAAGATAAACTATTTTGGTGAGTTGGCCGGAGAGTTTGCAAATTGTTTCGCCTAAAGTTGCCCGTCCGGAATTTTGATTTTATCAAATTAGATTTGTTGGGAGCAGTGCCTAGGTTCAACAAATCTGAACTTAATTTATTATCTGCTCAACACTAGTGCTGAGGCACACTTTAATTTCTACGTTAGTGATTGTTATTGCCATATTTTTATTTACATTTCAGGCAATTTTCAGTCTAACCAGCATTAACTATTTTGTGAGACTATATTGATAACTCTATCACCCATCTTACCCAATTTTCCTAACACTGGCTGGTTAGCCAATGTTTGTTAAATTGGGAGAGAGAAACCCAACTTTCCCAATTTTCCGAACAAGCATTAAATATGTAAATATTATTGCTAACAAATAAATAAAATGTAAAAGCCAACATTTCTAGAAACAATATCATAATTACACTGGAAAATGAAAGGCGATCCTCAGAAGCGTTCATCTGTTTATGTTTAGCTGTGCACAGATAGATCGTGGGCAGAGACAGGCTAATCGCCACTTTATCGTAAGCTGTCATCCGCAGAGGCCAATCCACTATGCGTTGTTTACATATAAACGCGATAGACCTTATTACAAAGATGTAGAGACGAAATTACAGCCGTTTCTTACGAGATCTAAAACTGCTAGTAAAATATGGACAAATAAATATTTTAGAGGGGAGGTACAGAACAAAAAGATGCTATTATCGGGAAAAGTGTGTTTGAGTAACGTTTAATTAGTCCAAAGATTTCTATTTAGGTATTAATTTCTATAAATAGAAGCAAAAGAAAAAAACAAACGTGAAAGTTTATTATCGCAATGACGCACAGCAAAAATGAACTTCTTAAAAAATTTGTTATTTGTAATTCGCAAGAATTTACTCGCCCGAAACGGGCAAATGTGTCTAAATAGTTTTAAATAACACGACAGATTTGGATTTTCATAGTAATATTGCCGGTCGCATCGTCACTTGTTTTTGATCAATACAGCAATTTCAATTTATCTCGAAGAAGGTTGTCAAAATAATGCTCGAATTTCCAAGTATGTTTGAGAAAATAATATTATATCACGCGAGGCGCGAATTTTAGCCAAAAAAATTTTAAGTACTAAATGTGAAGGTAACTTATTACCTTAGTAAGTGATATTGCTTTCACGCTACTATTTAAAATAATAAATCAATACTCCTACTATCCCATAACTCAGATTAACCACATCATCCTCCATCATCATTCTCTTGCCCTTATCCCAAAATGAATAGGGCCGACGCGACATGTCTTTTTCTACCAGACTTCTCTACTAGTCGACATCTCGATTGTGACACCCTTTCTAGCTATGTATAGTACATAGGTAACTACTGAAAATCTATTTTTGAACCATACAAAAAATTCTTAAAAAATTAAGAATAAGAAAAATTTTGTTGAGAAGTTTTTGTGTGAAACAGAGTTAGTTATATCTTTCTTCTCTCTCATGTAACGAAATGCGCCTAAACTGACTCGTCCATGCAAATTCACTTCCAATTCTCGGCTAATTATCGAATTGCCGCTTAAGAAATTTCACTTCAAAAACCATCACTCTAAAATGTGATTACCTACTCAAAATATTCCCATTCTAAACTCATCTAGTACTAGTACCTATGCAGTGCAGAGGTATGTAGCAGTCAGACAGGCAGCGGGCTAATCGCCACTCTGTCAAGCCGTCACGCACAGGCGCGGCCGCGACACGTGCCTGCGTGCGTGCTACCTACCACAACGCACCGTGTTCAATTGTTTATTGGTTTATGTAATAAAAATTATCATTAACGACGCGTAGTTCTGGGTTAATTGCTTTCTAAACATTAGAAGAGTTAATTGTAGGACTTTTTTTGAATTTGATCGATTTTAACTGTTGGGACCCAGGAGAAATAATTAAGATTAAAATTAAGAATTCTTCTCTTACGTTCACATTGTACTAACGAAAATAATATGACGTCACGTTCCTATTTTAATTTACAATGCTAATAGAATACACAGCAATGTGAGCGAAGCCGCGGGCACAGCTAGTTCTCAATATCCTACTGTCAGTCAATTAACGCTAATTAATTGATAAAAAACATGATGTTAAATTGATACAAAATAATTCGATACACATTGCATTTCAGCATTTCATGTGTTATCTATTACATTTTCTATCAGTTGAATTCATATTTTGCTAAATAATTAAGAATTAATAAAGCTAAAGTGTCGAATCAATTTTTGCTGTATCGTACCTACAAAAGTCATGTATTCCTACAACCATAAATACCTTCCCACGATTTTTTTACCTCAGATATTAAATCAACAACATTCAGTATTCCTGTTTACAAACAGAATCCTACACGTATCAACAACAAACAAAATTAATCTCAGCTTTACCTTTGAAGAATGTTTTACCTACACACCATAAAGAAGGTTGTGTCCCTGAACAAGCGTAACAGAAATAATCTTACAAATAACTCGAGTTACCTAATAAAACATTGCTTGATATTGCGCAATAGATTCACGTGAATCGTCGTAAGAATTTTAACTTTTAATTGGGTTTGTTCATTTGAACGAGACGATTGAGGGAGGATTGTAGCCGATTGCGACAGCAAAGTTTCCATGTTATATGGAATTACCTAATACCGGAATGGCGATGACGTAGGAGTCCTTTGATTTTACAACAGACGTGCTAAAAGGAAAAAAACGTCACAGTCACAGAGCGGAATATTCCCTACGTTTTGTTTGCGGTTTTGGCTTTAGTTATAGCTTTCAGTTGTTTTTGTCAGAATGCTAATAAAAAGGGGTTTGTGAAAAGTTGTTCTATTGTATCTTTCATTTTCTTTCACATTCCGAGAATGAACTCAACGAATTCATACATTTTTCAGTAAGAAAAAAATAAGAATGATCTTAAATTAAACGTTTCTATTTTAAATTTATGACTTATTTCAACGTGACTAAGTTACAATAAGCATTTGACGTTGACTCTATTCATTTCATTGTTAGTCAAGAAGTTCATAACAATTTTTTCTACCGAATCTTTAATTTTATGAATGTCAGTGGGGCTTAGCTTTGTACTTCAAGACGAATTAAGAAAAAGAAACATTCCTTCACTAATTAAATTAAAATGGTGTGCATGAAAAATGCCTCCCCGATCGTACTGCGATTCGCGGCGCACCCTGAGGCCCTAGTGTGAGTTTCTTTTAACCAACTCGACTTTACGCATCGACCGCGTTCGGCGCTCCGATTGGCCCTTCACCAGTGAAGGCCAGTGAAGGGCCAACCGGACTGCTAGCACTCAGTAACGCAGAGTCTAGCTGACCAACCCTTTCACTGCGATGTTACATCGAAAGCCAGCCATCAAGAGCCATGACCAACGGCTCTTCTTAAGGCCAAATAACAAAAACGACCACCCTATGGCGCCCACCATCGGCTCTCCAAGCAACTTCATACATTGTTCTTCTTTTCGTGTGGTTTGTTACTAAGTTGGTGTGGTTAGTGACTAACTTTTAAAGCCACACATGCCGTCGCGAAATATCTCTCTGGCATGCCAGTTTCTTCACCATGTTTTCCTTCACAGTTTTTAAAGCAAGTGTTAATTATACAATACACATATGAATCCGAAAAGTCAGAGGTGTTGGCTTAGGTTCGAACTCGAGACCTATGACCTGGCAGTCTGACAGTCACACCACTAGTCTATCACTACTTCATACATTTAGCTTAGCCTTGAGTCAATACACTTTTTATCTATACACCACCCCGTCTATTGTCACACGGCAACTCACGGGAGGTCTTTGTGACTATCGATAAACTCGTACCGATATCGAATGTTGATTATCGATATTTATCAATTGTGTCCACACAATGACTCCCGACTTATTTAAAAAAACAGGTTTATTCAACCTTTTGATATGTTTATCAACCCTTTGCGTTTCGGGGGCGGTTTTGTCGAACAATCAGCGGTTTTATGAATGGTTACGATGATTATCGTCAAAAACCTGAGGTTAGTGACAGGTGAGATGTCACCCGCGTGAATGGAGTGACGTTTCGTTCAATAGTAGGGAACTTGACCTGATAAGATAGTTCGCTTGTTCGACTATACAAGTAGTTTTAAATGCGCTTTTGTGTTGTTTGGTAAAGTACAAACCTTTTTTTAGTGTAGGTGAATACAAAAGCTGTAATTTTACCTCGTTGTTTGTTATTTTTTTAGTGTTTTTTTTTAGTTTCGTTCAGGTTAGTTTGGTTGATAAAAAGAAGCCAGAAGTCTTAAAAACTCACCTTTTTGTTAAATTATCATCATGAAGTTTCCAATAAGTTACAAATCTAGTAATATTGAGAACATTTTCATTATCAGTCAGCGTCAAATGAAGAGAACGGTCGGCCATCTTTGAACAAAAGGCAAGTGAGACATTGACCGATGAGCGTAGAAAATTGAAATGATGTGTGGAAAGTTATGAATAGTATTAAGTTCGCGAAGTAATATTGTACTGGGTATAATGTTGAGAGGAATATAATAAAATATGATCACTCGATTCAGTATTACCTACAATTTATATGAAACGCTGCACAGAACTAAACAGGAGCATACGGCAGCCGCGCCTTACCACACCTGATACACCGGTGTGTCCCTTACGGACTGATTGAATTTTAAGTAGGTACAATTATCGAAAATCTATAAACATTCGCTTTTCGTGTCTGTCTGTGTGACTGCAGAATTTATTCCGGAAGGTTTATATGTATAATACGTTCAATATGGGAAATAAACATACCTATAAAAAAAAAACGACATTTTATCAAGTGGTAAAAACCGTGCCTAGCATGACCCGCCCCTGCTACGCATGATTTTTACGACTGACAAACGCTATTATAATTATAATAGTAATTACAACAAAAAGTGCTTTTAGGGAATGGCTTGCTACGCTTCGCTACGCTAGTGCTACGGCGTAGCTCACTCTGTGGTACTGTCACGTAGCGTTCGAAATGCAATTAATTGTGTTATTTTTTCGAAGATTAGTAATTGAGACATAATCTGATTTTTCTCAATATTTTACGAACCGAAATACTGTCAGTACTGAAACTTTTGTGTTATATCTCATATTAGGATAACACCTACTTTATCATCTTAAAAAGTTTTTTGCACAACAAAATTGCAACTGGCTCTTCAACTTCTAGAAACTAAACAAGCATACAGTATTTACGAGTTACCTACATGTTGTGTATGTAAAAATCTCACGTAACTGTAGTATTAAAACAAGCGGGGTCTACAAAAGCGATACTCTAAAAAATGCACTGGAAAATACATCGCGAAGTTTCTCTTGAAAGTGAGGTAACGCACGGAGCGTTGCAGCTAACCAACCGTGGAGCTAAGGAGACGGTGCCATGTCTTACGATCACAGCGATTAGGTACACTTATATACAGGTAGGTACATTCGATTTTTCAGTTGAAAATGACGAAAAGACTCCGCTAAGCCAAAATATTTTAGAAAAATTTGCAGCCCTATTATAAATAAAGTAATCATTTTTATAACGTCTTCTAAATATACCCTGAAAATCTACGTAATGACACATGGAGACGACCTACGGCCTACGAGCCCTTCTATAGGCATAGTAGGTAACTCAAGTCATGATATTATTCATGTCGATTGTAAGTACAATGTTAACTTTTTTGAAACAACAGACCTTGGAAATGGCTTCTTCATAAAAACTAGGCTTGTCAAAAACAGAGACAATTATCTTATTGACTTTCCTAGGGTACTTATCGTGATTTTCCGATAGCACGAAACCAAGTGAATCGCTCATCGCTCGACACACACGCTAGCCTGCTGAATAGCTGGTGTCGGCAAGGCGAGCGCCTACCGCTGCATATTTATGAAGCGCCTCAAACACCATAAATAGTTGATACGAACCGGCCTCCACGGGTAATGGAGTAAATACAACGACACTACGTACTTGTACTTGTTGTACTTGATTCTAGTGGATATGTGTGGTAGGTAGGAACAGTGAGCGCAATTATCAAATTGACACACTACGTCAACTTGCCGTATTTAGAGCCATTTTATACAACTGTCAACGAATGACAGAAGTGAATTGAAAAAAAAAAATACCGACTTCCAAAAAAAACACAAAAAAAGTGTGAAAAATAAGTTCAATTTCGAAAGTCGGTGTCTTTGCTTTTCAATTTTCGTTTTTTGCCACCGACTTCAGAAATTAAAGTTATTTTTCACTTTTTAGTTGTGGTACCTGCCCCACACAAATTCTAATACCACTACCTGGTATGTAAATAACAGTGACTGTGTCAAATAAGATGTCGTCTACATAGACTAAGTGAGAAAAATACGTAATTATTGAAGCTAACTCAAAAACTACGCAAGAAAAGTTATTAAAATTTATATGGGACCACACGGGAAGCACCAGCTTTCAAATAAAAAAAAAATCATCAAAATCGGTTAACCCAGTCGAAAATTCAGAGGTAAAAAATCATAAAAAAAAAAAGAATACATACGAATTGATAAACTCCTCCTTTTTTTGAAATCGGTTAAAAAGGTCAAATAATGCAGGTAATCAATTAATAAACAATTCATTTCCCTGGCTTTACCTATAAACGAGTGTGGTGTGAAGGTCTCACAAATGGAAAAATACAGATTCGATATCGCAGGTTTTTTTCTGCTGAACATAGGTGAATATTTTGTTTTCGTGAGAGATGTTCTGTTTCTCACATACAATGCTATGGTTTTGGACAGATAAGTATAAGTATAGTAGTAGCATAAGTACTAATATATTACAGTATCATTGTTATAATATGTAGAAAGTTATATATTTAACTTTATAACTTTAATTTCGGAAGTCGGTGTCTTTGCTTACCAATTTTCGTTTTTTGTCGACTTTCGAAATTAAAGTTATTTTTCACTTATAGTGGTTTTTCTGGAAGTCGGTTGTTTTTTTTTTTTGTAAAATGTTTTTATATTTCACTTTTTAGTTGTAGTACCTACCCCACACAAATTCGAATACCACTCCCTGCTATGTAAATAACAGTGACGGAGTCTCATATAACATCGTGCACATACACTAAAAGGGAAAAATACGTAATATTGAATCTAACTCAAAAATTACGCAAGCAAAGTTGATGAAAGATGTATACCTCTGAAGTGACCTACCAAACAAAAAAATAATCATCAAAATCGATTCATAATTGGCGGAGTAACCGCGAAAGCTCCTCCTTTTTTAAGAAGTCGGTTAAAAATAAACATTAAACATTTCGAATTATCATCTCAAACATAAATAGAACAAATTTTAGAAGCAGGTACTTAAAAATTCTTAAATGTTTTACAAATAAGTAAGTGAAACTGAGATATAAAGATAGTCAGGGGGGACCTCACAACCACTTCATCGATAATCTGTTCTAACATTACTTTAATCCAAACCACAATATTTTCTTATATGGAACAGGGCAGGACCCAATCTGTAGACCAAGACACGTTCTTAGAAATCCCCTACGTCACATGTGCCCGCTAAGCTGATCTGCTGTTTCAGACATTTATTAAACCTCCGGCAAACTGCCGAGCGACCTGCCGGCCCGGCGACGGCTGTACCCACCGATATAGCTTAGATAAACGCGCACATAACTATGCAAACTACTCCCAGCGATATCTCGCCACCACAACACATTATAACTGCCGCTGTACCGCAACTTAGTTTAAACTTTAATGCTTCTGTTTCTAAGCACATAATACAAACACGCATCAATTGATGCGTTACAACATTCTGGCAGACAGCAGCGGCGCACTATTAGCTAGGCACATATCTGTGAGTGTGGTGAGAACGCGAGCTGAATACAGTATGGGCGTTGTAGTGAGCCTTAAAAAATTAAAGCCGCCGACGGTATTTAGAATGCTAAGTAAAGATTTGAATGGGGCGGAACGCTCTCCGCAACGCGATGGCGACTTACCCGTGTCACGTCTGTGGGTTATTTTTTTGGTTCGAAAGTCGGACGTGCTCGGAGACTTCCTTTCAATATGAAGTGGAATCGATTAATGAGCCCCAGTTTAGAATTGCAGTCGGGTCACACGCCTAATTTATATTTCTATCGTGAGATCGACTCGTTCTTTTGTTAATCGTGATAAATGTTTGTACAAACACGACAAACAGAAACACCTAAGTGTTGCAATTACAAGTGAGCGTCGGCTGAGCGAACAAAAAGATGTATACGAGGGTGTCCACTAATATCATTTCAGGATGGACTGAGGGACGGAAAGGCATGTATGGTTTCAATACCTGTACGCGTAATCCGATGTGAATTTCCTGAGCCTGGCGGCGAAGTGAAAATTGTCACCATACAATACTGATATAAGTGGTACAGGGAACGCGGAGTGCCGAATTTAGTGTTCAATGGACAGCGACGAGTGTGAATTTTCGCGGTCGCGTATCGGTCGCGTGGTGTGGGACAAACTGGGCATTGGTCGAGCGTGCTAATCTGCGTGGAGTGTCGCGTGTGATTGGGCAGACGGTGCTGTCCAATTTTCCGGTTGCGACGGCCGGCATTAGTTGGACAGACAACGGCTGTCGCTTAGTAACCGACGTACATATTTGAG
Organism: Lithophane leautieri; assembly: GCA_949152455.1. Taxonomy (NCBI): domain Eukaryota; kingdom Metazoa; phylum Arthropoda; class Insecta; order Lepidoptera; family Noctuidae; genus Lithophane; species Lithophane leautieri. The sequence goes on along the minus strand of OX424462.1, from coordinate 6,079,772 downwards.
TACGTAGCCGGACGCAACGTACACTGTGATTGATAGTTGCGTGATTGAAAATAGGTACGTTACAAAGGAAATCTCCTTCTATATATGAAATAAACTTACCACGTAAGGTAGTTTTATTTCATATATATTAGAAGGAGATTTCGTTTATTAGACTTGATACTTTACTTATTCTTTGATAACAACAATGTTAAAAGTAAAGAAGTTCACTCATTAGCATAACTTTGTCTTATACTTCATAATCTTACAATCGTTAAACACATAGTCTCGGAAAAAAATACGTCCAAAATTTGATTACACAAATTCATACAAAATAACAAAACTCAAGCCCCAAATTTTACATCAATCTGGAAACACAAAACATCTAAATGTCAATTTGTATTCGCAAACAAATCTGGTAGTTCAAACAGCTCTGTAGCGCTGCAGTACTCTAATGATTGTTTACCGTAGAGAGCGCGGCCGGCTAGTTACCCGGTAATGCAATATTAATGCAATTCATTAAACGTGCAATTCAAGTGTGCACAGCCCTAGCCCCTCGAATAGGGAAGCGTGGAGCCTCACACTTTGTAGGATAGTCTTGATTTGAGAATTGGAATTCCGTGAGAAGTTGCAATTGTATAGATTTTGATTTGCATAGTTTAGTATTATTCTAATTTGCTTTTACAACAGAAAAAAACATGATTTACCAAAAAAAAAGTCCTCAAACCTTTTTCGTCCTGTCCTTAACATTAAATACTTTTTGCTATTAATATAACCTTTAATTTTCAAAACAACCCGGAATTGTTTGCAATAAAATTTTCCCAACACTTCCAATTCATCATAACCGTACAATATTGAACATCCTTACAATGACACAATAGTTTGTCACCATACCGAGTGAGGGCATGGTCACTAATTTTATTGCACATATTCAATTTGATTGTCAACAAAATGGTGACACGATTACAATGGAGAATTTACTAAAATTAAATCATCCAAATTGATTTATTTATTCAAACTACTATGCTCAAAATACGCGTTGATTCAGTTTGTGATAACTTTTTTTCAAAAAGCACTAGTACGAATGCGACCCGTCAGAAAACTTCTCATAAACAAGGTTTCCCAAACCTAAACAGTTTATTTACCCCGAGTGATTGTTACAGCACAGCAGCGAGGCGGACGAAATTAATATCGGACAAATCGAGACCGCCTCCGGGCCCCATTACACGATCAAAGTAAAAATATATGAGGCGAAGGAAAAGAAACCAAACATATGCCGGGGTAAATATTTGGACTGCGAACTGCGTCCCCTTCTCCCTGTGGACCGCACCCCCGCCGTATTACGTCACATTGTTCTCGCGATCGATTAGCCGGCCGGCCGTGACGTCGCGACGTGTTTCATAACGGTTGCGTTTCGTTCCCTAATCTATTCCTGTTACGAATATTTCTATGCAATGTTCCGCCGACGTCACGTTTCTTTCCTGAGATTTCTAAACTTTTTCACCACTCCTAAGGATTCTGGTTGCGACTCAGTTATGTAAGCCACAAAGTGGGGGTAGCGACGTGCAAAATTATTTGGTAGACCCGAGTTACCGTGAGAACCTCTCGTCGATATGACTCCCTGAATGAAAAAACATATTTCATTGAAAAAATACACTCCAATCGCTGGCCTCGGGGCGTATAATAGTGATTGAACTAACCTGTCAGCCCCATGTTAAGTGGTTTTGAGGGAACCATACAACCATTGTCCGGACAACCAGTAGCGTGTTTTCTTGGTAAATGTTTGATTTGGGAATATTTACTAATCTGACTTCATAATACCGGTGTGTGTTTGCGTTTAAATTTTTGCAGCTTGACGGGATGTTTTTGTAGGCTGGCGAACCTCAAAAAATCCTTTCCTGAAGGCAAGCTGTGCATGCCCAAGTTTTACCTAATAGTTAATAAGAAAAAATAATCCTGTCTAAAGAGTAGCGCTGCCTGTCGCGCCCGCTATATCGCACCTGTTTGTGGGAGTCTTAAAACGAAGTCTGTTTACAACATCCAATATAATTACAGTTCTTTTCAGATCTATAACAATGATATCTGCATCAGATATTGAATGGCTATAGAACATGATTAAATCTTCCTCACTTGTTAACACCTTAATAACTTCCACCTTACATAACCGTGCAATAAATTTACAATCTGCAAATAAACACGATTCGAATCGCACTCTCAATTTCAATCGAGACGCAAGTCGCATCCAAACGATTCAATCGCGCATATGTCCCATTGTCCGCGCTGACAATGGCGACGGCGCGCCTCTGCGTGCCATTCAACCACGAACCACAAAAGTCTGTTTCGCTAAACTCCTTGTGTGCTGTAACATTGACCCATAGAGCCAACAGGTGAATCTCACAAAGCGTTTGTTTGGGTGTCTCCGGTGAATTAACGCCCTACCGCTCGTGCCGCGACGATCTAATGTAAAGTACATTGTCTGATGCGTTCAATAGAATAGTTTACATTTACAAATGTGTTGTTATGCTGAATTGGCGTACCGTAACCTTGCCGGTTGTGCGAATCCGCGAGGGGACCCTGAAAGAAGCTACTTCAGAAAGAAATTCGCAATTTATAAACACTTTTCAAACACAAAGGATTCTGGATCTATTAGCCAAACGTACCTGTGTGTCATTCGCCCTAATTTACTAAAAACCTACAAAACAACGCGTTCGGTTATTAGAAACTGAAATGATTAATCCCTATTAACAAATTGCAAGCGTAACCAATTCATAGCAACCAATTCGTATATATTCGGAGGACAAAGGCCGGCTCGCCAATCAGCATATTCGAGCTATCTATATAAAGCATAACGGTGGCATATAGGTACATAGATATGAAGCATAAATTCGCCACAGACCTGCATTACCTATTAATTAATCGCTCTACGCTAATTATACGACACAAGTGCCAACATGAACGGTCAACGGCACAAAGCGGTCTATACAGTGTGTTCACGTATGTGCGGCGTACAAGTAGGTTCCTCGTAACATTCTCGATTATGGCAGCTCGCCGGTGTCCGTGTGCACATAGCCGTTCTTGAGTGCCCACATAGGTATTGAAGACATTGATCTTGGCTCACAATGCTTTGTCCTGCCCAGTGACTGGTGAATGGCCGCGTTCAAAGGAGGTTGCATACAAACTGTATTTCTGTCACAAAGTTACATGCGGCTCACTGGCAGGACCACAGGAGTGAGGAGCTCGTATGTCTTACCGAACTAGATCATATTAATACAAATTGGAGATCGTATCTTTGTGCGTCTATGCAGGAGTACATCCTATAAAATTTGATAAATATAACGTCCTCCTAATATACTGGATCTGAATCACCTATAGCTAATCAAAAACCTACTTACAGAAATAAAAATCATTTATCATTTATCAATAACATCTCTGAGAACGTTGTTTGTGCTTTCGATTTTGCTGAAATACGCGAAATATGCGCAAAGTAACATTACTAGCATTTACATTGCGAAAGAAGTACAAGAAGAATGTGAAATATATAAATTCAATTGAAGTCTCTATAAACCTAGATAAATAGATAAAATACTCTTTATTCATTTTTTCTCTTTTTTTTCTTAGGAAATATTTAAAGCAGTTTTTTAGTACCTACCTGAAAAATGAGTAGGACCTGTTACTTACATTTCCTAAATAATTTAGAAATTATAGTTATAACTGTATATATGTGAACTCATAGTTTTATAGGCTTCACTTTTAAGAACAATAATCCTACTTCCTACTAATATTATAAATGTGAAAGTTTGTGTGTTTGTGTGTTTGGATGTTTGTTACTCTATCACTTAAAAACGGCTGAATGGATTTGGATGAAATTTGGGAAACAGATAGTTTATAATCTGGATTAACACATAGGATACTTTTTATCCCGATATTCCCACGGGATCGAGACTTACGCGGGTAAAACCCGCGGGGCGAAGCTAGTTGTAAATAAAAACCTTGCAATGCTCTGCATCCCCGCAAAAAAACATAGGTAAAATTGTAAAAAATAGGAGAAAAGTTAATCCATTTCCATACTGAAGTATACAGATATCGTGGTATACGTAGAGCTCCGCAAGATGGCGCTTTCTCCGGCATTCGACGCTTGTACCTGCCTATTGTAGATCACGGGACGAAGGTATAGTCTTGATACTTGATAGATAATTTAATAAAAAATATTTATCAAAGTATTATTTTGCCGAAGAAAATTGTCTTAAAGTAAGAATTAGAACGTAAGTTGTAAAGTATGCCAGTGGATTCTTTTTACCGTCAATATAAGAATCCAGCGCAGTGGTGGCTTATTGGTAACGGCCGCGACTTACGAGTCGTAGGTCATAGGTTCGATCCCTGGCAGGCACTTTACTTTGTGTAAATTATTTCATCACCACTGCTCCCAAAACAGTGAAGGAAAACATCGTGAGGGATCCAGCATAACCTAAAACTAAAAATTCGAAGACATGTGACATCTACTGACCCGCACTGGGTGTGGTGGATTAAGACGCACTCCCTCTTACAGAGAGGAGGCCTGTGTCCCAGCAGTGGGAACATTATAGGCTGATTATGCATAAGCCTGTTGGAATCCGTCATTGGTCGTGATTATATAAGAATAGATGACAGTAAGTGTAATGAGCATTAAATCAACATACCGACTGTAAAAAATAGATAATAAAAGACTGATCACCCAATCAACATTGATTTTGTGTTGCGTCTAAATTTGGCAACTCGCAGTTGAGAGCACAACCAGTTCCTCCAAGAAAAAATAAGTTATCAAAACCCGGAAAATCGCCGAAAAAATCCTAATTACCAAAATTATACAAATGGTTATAAAATAATGAACCTTCTGCAAGTCTTTAAAGTTTTGGCATTTTGTAATACCAACGAAATAATATTAAAAAAAGTACTATCAAAAGGATCAAATGAATAAATCATCGTATCCTTCACGTTAACCCCCGTACAGTCGCGAATTGCAACGAAAAATAAACGCATCCGTGGCGGGCTAAACGGGTAATGCGCTCTTATTATCATAACAATAATAATATGCATAAAACAGATACAGACGAAAAAAGTATTTTCGTGAAACCTGTATTTTTCGCTCACTGCCCAATTGTGAATTTCGTTGTGCTTGTTTTTAGAAAACGTTTTTAACTGAAGATAAAGTGACGGAGTGAAGTCTTGTTTTTTAACTTTGAAGCTTTTTAAATTAGGTGAAGATGGATAAAGTGAGTACTGCCTAAAAGAAGTAACGAACAGAATGCTTATTAATACAAATGTAGGATTTATAGGTGTTTGAAAGGCTCTATGATTGAAAGATACCTACTAAAACAAAATCAAATTATCAGATTTTATCCAAAGGTTCCTTCGCGTAGTCGGACTAAATATTGTATTCATTAAAGATACCTCAACCTTTTCAAAACATAGTAAGCGGTAACGACAGTTTTTGCATGCTAATCCTGATGCCAATGAACTTAAGTCTCAAGCAATCGAATCATAGCGTTAAATAAGCGACAATGTACGTCGTGACAGGCCATCACTCCGGAGCATACGATCAAAGCATTCAAACGGATTAAGAATAATTAGCTAATTTGTCATTTTAATGTCACATGACATCACGTTCTCCAAAGGAAACGAATAAAAATTTCAAAAAATATTTAATCCAAGCCGAGCGTATCGTAAAAACTACAAGTCGGCATAACTCATGCGTCTTTGCCTTTTGTGCGGTCTGAAAAATAAAAAGGGTATTTTAAAAAAAGAACATTAGTTAGTGCGACGGATCAGTCATCCGCGGGCTGCGCCGCGAAACACGTCTCTCGGCTTTTTCATGCGCACTTTGCCAGTTATTAAGTCCCGACACGTGTACTAATGACGTTTCGATTTTGACCTCAGATACCCGAGGGTAGCAATTCTCGATGCCTATCAGCTCCAACTTACCGCTTGTTTTGAATAACAAGACATGCTGTTTACATAATTTATGTGGTTACATAAATGTGACCTATATGATCGGGTAACGTGTGTACAGTGAGTTTAATTAAACACCTTTACAGTACAATGTAGTTGTCGGAAAATTGGAAATCACCTAATCCTTGCAAGTTGGGCATAAATAAAACTAATAATAGACTAATTGAACAACCTTTTATGTAAAACAAGAAAGAGTTTTCAATTTATATTATTTACGAGAAATCATGTAACTAGAAACGAAGGAAACCTTAGAATAAACACAGTTTGTTATTGCAATATTTCTACAAGTCTATTAATAGAAATCTACGCTTGTGACTGAAAGACTTGAAGGTCTCACTTTATGTACCTTTTGTACTTTTATAAGTGACGCACCTGATCCTGTTACCCTTTATGACAAACATACATACATAAGCTACGTCTTCCCATGGGGGTAGGCAGAAACTACAGCACGCCACCAGCTACGATCATTACAAATTTTAATTCCTTTTGCTTCGTTTACATTCATAGTGGTCATACACGTACGCGTGTTGCGAGTATCACGCAGCAGATCTTTCTGAAGAACATCACCATTAAGGTCAGTTATGTCCTTCTACGAAGTCCGCTAACCCGGCGTTGCCACTCACATCATCATCATCTGCCTAGCCTTTTCCCAACCATGTTGGGGTCGGCTTCCAGTCTAACCGGCTGCAGCTGAATACTAGTATTTTACATGGAGCGACTGCCAATCTGACCTCCACAACCCAGTAATTGGGTAATACGATACCCCTTGGCAAGACTGGTTGTTAGACTTTCGGGCTTCTGACGACCCGTAACGACTGTCAAAGATCCACAAATGACAGCCGGGACCAACGGCTTAACGTGCTTTCCGAGGCACATAGGAGTCTCGATATGTAAAGATGCCACTCACATCTGCCTTGTAAATACCTTTTTTTAGTCAACTTTCACTCATCCTCTCAACATGACCAAGCCATCTAAGCATACTCTTTACAAAAATTGTCACTACATCTTCTTTTAAACCGCACCGGCCTTATCACATTGCCTTATCACATCATTAGTCAGCCTATCTATCTATACTAATATTATAAAGCTGAAGAGTTTTTGTTTGTTTGTTTGAACGCACTAATCTCAGGAACTAAGAGTTGGAATTGAAAAATTATTTTTGTGTTGGATAGTCCATTTATCGAGGAAGGTTATAGGCTATATTACATCACGCTACGACTAATAGGAGCGGAGCATAAATGAAAAATGTTGCAAAAACGGGAAAAAATATTCCTTTTTGAGAGCTTCCGTTGCGTGAGCTGCGTAAACGGTTTAAGTTACGAAAATATCATGTATGATGAAATTGTTCCTCTTTAAAAGTTCTAAAAAAAAGTCCGCGACAGCATATGTCTATCTTTTGAGATTGACTCACTTTAACCTATTTTATGGTAATCAAATTTGTTCGAAATTAATTCATTATTTGCGAAGGAGTTTCATCAACATAATATTAATTCTTATTCAAATAAATAGTTTTAACATCAAGGGTATTTATGTAGCAGTAAAATACTTTTCAATTCATTCGAATCGGACATTTAATTTTGAAGTTATCACGAAATATAATACGCGAACCTGTCGACGCCGGCGCCGCGCAGCGTTGCCGCGACTTTCCCTACTCTAGAGAGGAGACGATGGGCGCACGATAGGACATAGAATACGTTTTATCCCTATATTCCCACGGGATCGAGACCTACGCGGGTGAAACCGCGGAGCACAGCTAGTACTTCATATTTGCACCACACATGCTTCGCAAGGAACGTGTTTCCACAGCATTTATTGTACTTTCATGGCTCTTTTGCCACAACCAATATTCTCGATCTTCACGCTTTATGAGGTCTATAGGAAATATGCATACTCAGAAGCAAATGCTTAGCCGATGATACCTCGTCTCTATTAATTGAAATTTTTTGACCTTTTGTAATAAACACACATGTATAAGCTCGTGGCTAAGTAATAACAGCCGCTTGGGTCGATTCATCAGGTTAAGCTACACTTGCTGGGGTTGGTCCGTCAATGGGTGACCATCTTTACATATCGAGACTTATCCGTGCCTCGGAAAGCACGTTAAGCCGTTGGTCCCGGCTGTCATTCGTGGATCTATGACAGTCGTTACGGGTCGTCAGAAGCCCGAAAGTCAACCAGTCTTGCCACCAAGGGGTATCGTATTACCCAGCTACTGGGCTGTGGAGATCAGATAGGCACTCGCTCTATGTAAAATATTGGTATTCAGCTGCATCCGGTTGGACTGGAAGCCGACCCCAACATAGTTGGGAAAAGGTTAGGCAGATGATGATGTATAACATCGAGCCCGTATTCCCCGAAGGGTTAAGCAGAAGTATAACTACCTATCAACTTTTGTAAGAACATCAAAAAAAGTCCAAAACACTTATTTTACTTTTAAAAGTTCGGCCAATTTCGGGAAGAGTCCAAGCGTTCGTCTGATATTTTAACAGGTAACCTTACGTTTGGAAAACTAATCATGAAATGGCACACCTACACATCCCTTTAAAATACGGCAGACTCCAACTTCCGTAAATCACAAGCCTAGTCTATCTAGAGTCCAAAGTTTTAAAGCCACAATAGTAACCACCCACGAAAGTCCGTCAGTCCGGTTCGTCATGCAATGATTAATACTGACTTGGCTCATTAGCTGAAGGGCTTAGCAACGCCGTCCGGGGCACTTAATCACTCGAACAAAGCACTACCTACTCGCGAGCAGCCGAAAGCATCATTCTTCGTCAGGAATGTGTGAGTGGGGTGTTTGACATAAGCGGTGGCTTGAAGCAGCTTGACGGTGCTTGAGGATTTGTTGCTGGTTCGTGGTGACAAAAAATGTTTATTAAAAAAATCCGATTGTATTCGATTTTAGATAGAACTGAAAATCTACAATCGCCATCGACGTACTGATGAACTACTCCCAAAAACAAGCTCTCTTCATAGCAACATGCTTATCAAAGTGACCGTTGATCGTAGCTTCATATTTTCATTAGAGGCTGCTGTTTCGTTAGCCTCTTTAAGTAATTCATTGGCCTTTTTACAAAATTCGGTGAGGGAAGATTATTAAGTATTAATTGCCGGAAAAACAGCATACAGCATCATTATTTCCCATAAATGGTTTCAACTAATTGCCTCACAAATACAACCTCTTCCTTTCGTCTCTCCGCTGATCATTCATAACTTAAGTCTCATCATTAGAACGCGAGGAGGACGAAGCGCATGTAAGTATGTACTTTGAATTCTTGTGTACTTGCATACGTACTTTCATATCTATCACGTACTATTCGTACAGAACTGTGAACTTTAATTACCTGCCAAACTATTTTTGACTTTAAAGTGCCTGTTTTAGGATGCCTATCTTTGACATTTCAAATACTACAGCTGATGTTTTTTTTATGTTTCAGAGGTTTCTGTGGCTTCAAGCAGAAATGATTAATGGAGCATGCTTCTAGAAATATTACAGATGGGGTAATATGCAAATTATGACACAGAGATGTGGGCAACCTATAGCGTTAGCGAAAACCCTTAGACTAATCCAAGTTGAATTTTCCACCATTTCAGCTACTCAAAATCGTCTCCAACCATTCGAAACGCCATCAACCACCATAACTCCACGAGGGATACAAGCCGATCCGTACATCCTACATATTGGCACAAAATAGATAGATGCAGAAGGTAAGTTTCATACAACGAGCGCAAACGCACGCACACATAGACACGCTTCACGTAAAGCGAGTGCAAGTGCACTCGCGACTGGTGACTGTCTCTGCGTCCGGCGGTCGGCGTGGCAACACGTCATGTTTGGGTTCGCGACAAGTCAGTCGTCATCCTAAGGATGCCTCGTTGACAGGTGAAACACGTGTCAATTTCTTACAGGGTTTTTTTTATGACTCTTTAGGAATAGTCAAGCGGAATAGGTAACTAAATATATCTAAAGTTAAGTTAAGTTAAAGTTGTGCCATTTAATTATTGTCCTCAACGAATAACTCTAATTCATTAGCTAGTAAGTAATATTATTAAATACTTAATAAGTAAGCCAATTAATTTAAAAGGGTATACGATGGGGCTGACATATCTTTGATAAAAGCACCTAAACAAAATCCAGATTAAAAAAAAATATATACTATATATATCTACAGCTAATGTTTTTTTTTTGTTTGGGAATGCCGTACGTACGCGTCTATGTGTGCGTGCGCCCGTAAATGGAGCTGGCCTTCTGTAACTATCTATTCTGTGCTATCGGCCTGTTTAATTACCATAATTAATTAGATCCCGTGGCGCAGACGTGAGTAGAATGGAGGATTGATGCCAGTAACATATCGCCGCCATTTGCCGAGGTGACGAGTATCGTTCCTCGTCCATATATTTTTAAAAGCCTATCATTAGGAAGTGGGTTTTTTGTGTCCATCGCCGCGTTGATATCATCCCGTGTTATCAATCATAGTTACGTGCTATGTAAGATGCATTGAATTTTTTCGACTTTTTGTGGCTAGACCGTTACTAATTATAATGTGTTTGATGTTAGCGGTGTAGTTCTTAGGCTATTTGTTTATGTCATGATTTTGTAACAGCTTGATATTATTTAAGTTTCTAAATCGTGTGTATTGCAATATGCTACTAAGAACGACTCGTACATCGCCATCAATAATTATATAATACTTTTTAACCGACTCCCAAAAAGATGGACGTTCTATATTCGTAGCTTATGTTTGTTTGGCTTTTTTTTTCGGTAGCAAAAATAGAAATTTCAAAACTAACTTCCGAAATTAAATTTATTTTTAATTTTGTGGTGTTTTTATTTGGAAGTCGGTTGTTTTTTTTGTTTTGGAAAAAGTTTTCAAAATAAAAGGTTGTTATTGAGCCTGACTGGATAGGGCGCGGACGTACCGAAGCACTCAGGTAGGTATCGTAACTTCTTGAAGCTGTTAAGCCACAAGCTGCTGCTATTTTTAACTAACAGCGTTTGACGTCACAAAGAAATCATAAAACCTCTGCCAGAGGGCACCTGCTATTTGCGTGGGTCTTAAATAAGTGCCCTGAAAGTTTTCCTTGCAGAAACTCGAACTGATTGGCACATTTCTATGCTTGTGCGAGGATATTCTAAAAACAATTTCAATAGACTTTTCATATGTTCCTGAAAATACATTACATACACACACTTAATAATAATAATAATAACCCCACCGCCGTATCTCTACGTTGACGTCGTGGTGGGGCTTGCGCGCTCCGAACTCTAGGTCTCTGCTGGTAGAGTTTACTTTGCCGGGACGGATCTAGGATGAGGATCCAGACCAAGAGAGATACAGAAACCCGCAGGGCAGCATGTGGCGAGCTGTTGGGCAGTAGCGACCCCACGGACCCTACCTCCCGGGAGAAGTCTTGTTCCTCACCTCTGGCTTGCCTTTATTGGCCGGCTGGAGTGAAGACTGACGAGGAACAGAGCTCCCACCTCATTCTTGCCTTCATTGGCCGGCTTGAGTGGAGACTCGCAAGAGCAAACGTGCTCGGAGGAAGGAAGTATTCCAGTAAGTGCTCGTAGGGATCTTGACCATCTTCCGGGCTCTGGGATTTTTCTGAAAGCCGTGGAATACCTCTCCACTCCTCAAGCACCTCAGGAAGTGTTGCCCCCTTGTCGCTACGTCACTATGTGCTAGCGACTGTTTTCGGGGGCCCATTATTGAGTGTGCAAGTCACCCCCTGCCATTTTATCCATGTTTACCATAACATTGATCAGGCAGGGGACATAGCTTTTCCATAGTTCTAGATAATCAGTCCTCTATAGCCACCCAAACGCATAGCCCAATATGTTTTGTATCCATGTTCTGCAATAGTCCTATACCAACCGGGGGTTGTCCTTGGGTACACTTGCATAGTGATACAGGGATAATCGTCGGCTGGTGCCTCATTCCTTTTGAAATTGTCTAAGGGGCCTCTGCGAGTTGGCTTCGGCCCCTCGTACGCCTTCCAAAAGACCGGGACCCCATGGTCCCGAGAAATATAAACATATATTAATAAATAATAATAATAATAATACTTTATTTCCAGATTACATTACATTACTTAACCGCGCGTTTGGTCTATTTTACCTACTTCCACAGCAATATGCCATTATGGTATTCTACTATGATGGGGTCGGGCTGCTGACATTGAATCCATCTTTATTTTGCAAAAGAGAGCTGTCAGAGCCATGTAAAATCTACCTCGCCTCGAATGAATATCTTGTGATATATTGCAATTCAATGAAAGAAAATTTGAAACCCATAATAAAAGTACACTTTGTAAAGAAGTGTATTACAAAATTAGAGGATTATCCAAGATAAGAACGCTTGGAAACATGGTCTAGATAAAATCAATCTGGCTGTTAATTTAATTGTATAAATTTACTAGCTGCGCCCCGCAGTTTCACCCGCGTAAGTCTCGATCCCGTGAGAATATCGGGATAAAAAGTATCCTATGTCCTATTCCAAGTCATGGTCTACCCCTGTACCAAATATCATCCAATTAAGTTCAGCCGTTTTAGCGTGAAAGCGTAACAAACAAATAAAGAAACAAACTCACTTTCGCATTTATAATACTTATTAGTTAAGATAAGTTAATTACTGCATATAGCCCGACTCATTTGATACATGGATATCAATGAGTCAATTAGTGACCACATTGGCGAGCATGCTTGAGTGAGCGCGCGTTCCCCGCACCCTATGTCTGTTAATTAGAAAAAAAACGTAATTATTGGAGAAACACGAGTCTTACTTATGTTCTAATTAGTTAATCAACTGTGAAGGATGAAACCATAGAATACAGGGCAAGTAGGAGTGAGGCGTATTTATCGTCACAGATAGAAATCACAGATATTAAAAACAAGCAGATAGCAATTGCTCCTAACAATAAAACATAATCTGTTACTTAATTAATAACAGATCCTCAAGACTGTTACCGCGGCTGTTACTGTTAAAACTTTGGATACGATTTTCGACTTTGACGAAACGAAATTAAGAAGATATTCAATTGAGATTTAAATACGCATTTATCGTCAAAAATCACAGGCTGTGATTTAATAACAGATAGATACGATTTTCGACTTTAAACCAAAAGAAATTAAGAAGATATTCGATTGAGATTTAAATACGTATTTATCGTCAAAAATCACAGGCTGTGATTTAATAACTGATACAAAAATCACAGGCTGTGATTTAATAACAGATATTTGGATCTGTTATTTTTTTGTCACAGTAACAGTGATAACAGATATCGTGTTTAACCTGCTACAACCCATCTCTAAGGGCAAGTATTAACTTTGTTACCCTAAACCAATGTTCGCTGCCTCATTATACAATACAAATACATTATTATTAAAACCAGCAACTGAAGTATGTAGGTACTATATTAATTATTGTTTAAACAAAGTTAATTATGTATTAATCTATCACAAACTCACTTACTTTTTCTGGGGATCAGGCAGTGTTAAATCTTTAAAGAAAAATGCGTATTTGTCTTGCATTGCCTTTCTTGTTAATAATAATTTAAAGCTGAAAATGATATTCAATAATATCTTTTTAAGCTAAACATTATTATTGAATCTCAATAGGTTCAATAAAGTTAAAAATAAAACTATGTAGGTATGTATACCATTAATAATTATAAACATTATGTTCATATCACGTAATACATACATACCTACATCCATCTTTACATATCGAGACTCCTCGTTAAGCCGTTGGTCCCGGCTGTCATTTGTGGATCTTTGACAGTCGTTACGGGTCGTCAGAAGCCCGAAAGTCTGACAACCAGTCTTACCAAGGGGTATCGTATTACCCAGTTACTGGGTTGTGGAGGTCAGATAGGCAGTCGCTCCATGTAAAATACTGGTATTCAGCTGCATCCGGTTAGACTAGAAGCCGACCCCAACATAGTTGGGAAAAGGCTAGGCAGATTGATGTTCATATCACGTAATGCGGTAGTTCTGTATCTGCCGCATAAAATATTATACCTATAGTCCATTTTTTTAGGTAGTTAAAAAAGGTAAACAAAAAACCACGTAACGAGAGAGCTGTCAAGTAACCGACTAAACATAATACCTGTCACTGCAGTTGTCATGCTACGTCACAGTTGCACTCTTCAATTTAGCAACGTTATAATTCGTTGACGTTTGAGAACCTGTCTTTTTGGGCTCTTTACAATAGACAGATTACAACATTATAACTAACGAAATTTTGCTCAAGCAGTTACTTACCATACAAAGAGTTCTACAAAGAGTAGTCGAAGAATAAATTAAAAAAGTTTAACAAACACAATAATAAAAGAGGTAACTAGCGTAAAAATCAAAAATACATTTAATTTGGTTATAAGTTAAGTACAACTTATTTTTAAACAAGAAAGCGTCATCTACGTATAGAAACCCTTTTTACGATTGGTTTACCTTTATTTAATTACATAAACTAATGGAGTATAAGTACTTAATTATCATCAATGTATGTAATGGAAGCATTATGCACGTACCTATTCGCACATTAATTAGAATAGCTCAATCAATAAGGCAATCAGCAACCAGAGCCAGTGGCGATGGCAACTGCGGAGTGCGCTTGAGTGAACGCGTGCCTTTCTGCCCTTCATTTGTTACTCATACATGATTATTAATTAATAATCATTATATTTTGAAGAGCTTTTTTTGATATTATATAACCCTTTTGTGACACCAAAATATGTATCGGGAATAGATATGTTAAAAAGCAAAATTGAAGTCAAAGTCAAAGTCATTTATTTGCTTTAAATGTACTAATACAAAGGTGGTAGATAAAATAGTATTCTTGAGCGATGACACATTTCGCCATATTTTGGCATGCAAATATTAAAAGTATGGTAAATAAGCAATTTTTAATTATGTTGAATTATAGGGTTTTTGCAAATTGCAATAGTTTTCTAAAATAACATGGATTTTTTTGTCTCTGAAAACCACCGCTCTAGCTCTGTCTCGCATAGTGTCACAACATTATGCTACTGCATAATGCATACGCGTGGATCATCATCATCATTTCAGCCGAAAGACCTCCACTGCTGGACCCCCCGGCGTCGCCACTTCGACCGGTTTTATGCTTCTCGCCGCATCCACTGGATTCCTGCGGTCTTGGTCATCGGTGCATCTTGTGAGGCCACCTAACGTATAACTTAACATCACGTCACAGCATTTAACACACAATTTAACATCACATGACGCCTGTTCGGGGATTCCGAAGGGTTAGGCAGAGGTGTACCTATAGTACACTCATATTCCATCAGTTATGTTTAAGTCCCATATGGTAGGGAGCGAGCCTATTCCCATCAACCGGGCACAAATCCAGACTCCGGGCTGCTACTGAGAAATTCCTGCTAGAAAATTCCAATAACACTGCCCGACCTGGGAATCGAACCCAGGACCTCACGCTCGGCTATAGCATTTGCCAGACCATCACCAGACCAACGAGGTATTTAACATTTACTTACAATCAATCTGTGTTACCTTTTCCCAACTATATTGGGGTCGGCTTCCAGTCTAACCGGATACAACTGAATACCAGTATTTTACATAGAACGACTGCCTATCTGACCTCCACAACCCACTAACTAGGCAATACAATACCCCTTGGTTAGACTGGTTGTCAGAGTTTCGGGCTTCTGACGACCCGTAACGACTGTCAAAGATCCAGGAATGACAGCCGAGACCAACGGCTTAACGTGCTTTCCGAGCCACGGAGGAGTCTCGGTATGTAAAAATGGTCACCCATCCACAGACTAACCCCGGCAAGTGTAGCTTAACCTGATGAATCGACCGAAGCGGCTGTTATTACTTAGCCACGAGCTTATACATGTGTGTTTATTACAAAAGGTCCAAATTTTTCAATTAATAGAGACGAGGTAGGTCATCGGCTAAGCATTTGCTTCTAAGTATGCATATTTCCCATAGACCTCATAAAGCTTGAAGATCGAGAATATTGGGTGTGGCAAAAGAGCCATGAAAGTACAATAAATGCTGTGGAAACACGTTCCTTGGGAAGCATGTGTGGTGCAAATATGAACCTGATGGATCGACCCGTGCGGCTGTTATTACTAAGCCACGAGTTCCTCCTCATTTAACATTTACTTACAAGATACATAAATAGTTTCAAACAACTTATTCTCTATCCTAATCAAGCAAAAACAAACTCCAAAACAATCAATCAAAATAATATTAACAAAACTATGCCATTGAATTTAAAAAGCATTTTAGCAATACAGACAGGTCGGCTAATGAAAATGAAAACTCAAAGAGGAATAGAAAATAAAGGTTTGGTCGAAGAAAATGATTAATTGCGTCGCGGAAATTACCTACGAGGTGAGCTTGTCACGCTCTAGGCACGGGGTGACACCATCGATACACTGTGTGTACTTATCTACATCTATAATCTATACATATAATAAAATAGTAACGAAATCAAAACTGTACTTACCTACATTGAATATTTAAGAAAAAAAACTTTTTTATTTTTTCAGTTTTTATTTTTCGTTTTTGAGTTACCATTAAATTGTTTTGGCTTAAATCTAATTTCTGTGCAAAATTTCAGCAGAATCGGTTCACAGTTGAAAATTCAGTAGGTGACGAATCAATCAACTCCAGTTTTTCTACCCTTAGGGGTGGATTTTAGTTTTCAATTTTATATGGGACCAACTTCGAGGTATACCCTCCCCAATAAAAAAAAAATGGATCAAATTGGATCACTCTGTAAAAAGTAATGCATGGTCATACATAAAAAAAAAAAATACATGTCGACTTGAGAACCTCCTTAATTTTTTCGTCGGTTAAAAAAAAATCCTACCAGGTACAGTTTTTAGAATTTTTGTCCGTTTGTCTGGATGTATGTTAATTTATGTCTGTCATTTTTATGGTGTACACACGGCTACACATCAAGCTATACATTTCCATTTAATGCTGATCTTGCATTGTATTTGATTTCCGTACAATGCGAGGTCAGCTTATACTGGAAATGTATAGCTTGATGTGTAACCGTGTGTACATAATAAAGAATATTCTATCTATTTATCTATGATCCGGATTGCCGCAAAAACGACTGAATGGGTTTGGATATAGTTTTCGACAACAGCTAGTCAACGACTAAACTTAACTACAAACTATCATATTATTGGTTTGCTCATTTTCCAGAGGCCTCCTTTGAAGTATATCTATAGTTACATGACCAGTTTTTTTTAACGCAATAACCTTTTTGTAGATTAGATTTTATCGCAATCCAAGAGTTTGTCCAAGTAAATCGGATAGAAAACATTTTAATTATTTTTTCTAGATTTTTTTGACAAGATCCACCAAATTATTGTATTGTATGTAAATTAAATGAATCTAGTATAAACCTGAACGTCTGAGTGGGGCACATTATGACGAGGACCTTTATATCCATTTTGTATTTCATTTTGTAGCTCTAAGCTTCGCGAAAAATCTTGTGACACACAAGTGTCCACTTGCATCGTACCCAAAAGTTTACTTTTTACTTTAAATGCTGTTGGTCTACACACACAAAAATCAAAACAACACGACCTCACAAATCTTCAAGCAAATCTCCTCATAATATATCTACTTTGTTCTCCGCAAGTGGGGACAAATGCGAGCCACATTTCCCCTCATACTCCTCATTCACCGTCGATTAACCATGGAATGTATTTATTTAGGGTTCCTTACTTCCGCAATGACCTTAATGTGTCCAGTGAAAAATGAGCGGTCTTCAAATATATGCAATTTATGCACATATGCAATTTGCGGCAAGACGTTGGCTTTTATGCGATGTTTCCTGAGGAATAAATATAAAAATAGAATACGTGGTAAGCAAAATAGATACTTAAATTTATTGAAGAGAAAAATAAACACAAACAAATCTTCTACAACTGAGTAACGGTTTCCAGACAGTTTCAACCAGATATTGTTCAGAATTCTTCCTTTCTATAATAACATGTGCGATAGAATATAAAAGTGATTATGTCTTCTCTTAGTTATAGAAACTAACCTTATTACCACAAAATTATGTTTAGCCTAAACACCTTTTAATCACGACATTTCTTTATGGAGTTTGACATAAAACTGACATTAGACACGCGTTAAACAAGTGTCTAAGTTTTTGTGGTAAGACCCTTAATATCTAAATATTATAAATCAATTGCCGTGCGTTAGACTCGCAGAAACTCAAAAACGGCTCAACCGATTGTGATGGAACTTTGGTAAGTTGTTGTGTGCGCGCTGCAGAAGGTTCCTAACAAAAAACTAGAAAAAGACATTGCAACGCATGGGCATTAAGTAGCCAACAATAAATATTGAAGATAACAAAAATAAATGTTCTAATATATAAAAATCAATGTTTGTTTGTTTGTATTGTATGCGCTGCCAATCCGTTAATCCGATCGCGATAAAACTTCATCAACGTACTGCTAGCACAGGGGCGAAGGTAAAACAAAAAAATTTAAAAACACGCGGACGAAATCGTGGGCAGAATCTAGTTACTTATAATATTATCTTATCCTTAAGAAATAAATCTTAAATATTTTATACTTACGACACCGCCTTATTTAACGTGATCAACACATTTTATCCTGTGGGTAATTAATTTTAACTTAAAGTTAATGGAACGTATATAATGAAATGATTTGTTATAAACATCTTGTTGTTGGAATCCTACTAATATTATAAATGTGAAAGTTTGTATGTTTGTTACTCAATCACGCAGAAACGGCTGAACGAATTTGGTGCTCAAATAATTGGACCCGGATTAACACAGGATATTTTTTACCCCGGTAGTACGGTCCCGTGGGATAATTACCAATCTCCACGCGAACGAAGCCGCGGGCAAAGGTAGTTTAAATAAAAGATGAACAGAATCATCGAACATAGGTACCATTTTGAAAGAAAGAAAAATAGGTTTGTTTTGGATTTTACACTATTCCAATTCCTTGTCGCCCTCGTGAAAGCAGGGTATTTGGGCTACCACATCCACTAACAAGCTATCCTTTGATTAACGAGCCATGCCAAGTTATTTTAGGACATCAGCCGTCTAAACCTATTAAAGTTGTAAAACGTCGTCCAAAAACGTCTTAACTATGACGTAATTGCGTCCGAAAAAAATCCGTATCAGCATATAAAAGTGCGTTACGCGACGAGGGCGGTGCCGCAGGGCGTACCGGAAGCGTATTACTCGCCAGCGGTGGCCGGAAATCGGCAATATATTGCGATCGACCGTCGACGTCGAGCGCGTAAATAATGCCGTGATAAGGAGCCGGGTTTATGCCTTGCGATGCCATGCCGCCGACTTGATTTGTGTTTGCCGAATATATGGCGCGGTGTAGGGGCCGAGAGTGCATCTTAAAATGAGGTTGGTCGCCAAATGTTCACATTCCGGAAAGGTCAGGGATGTCGGCTGTAGCTTAAAAGAAAACTGAAATGTTTTTAGACCTGATAACTGAGAGAGGTTCTTTGTTTCTGCTTGTCTACACAAATATTATAAAAATAAAATATTTGTATACTTGTTTGTAATGAATAAACTCAAACACATCGGGCCCAATTAAAAAAAATATTTCACCAGTAGAATTATATTATTATCAATGAGTAACATAGGCTATAATTTATAAAGATATCACGCAAGGGAAGCCACTGGCGGAAGCTAGTAAGTAATAATTGAGCTAAACTCTCATGACTACGACATATACATATACATAAGACATATACTCTACAAGCTATCTACTGACTCGATCTACAACAAACAACTGAGGAACAGTTCTCGTATTTTTAAGGACGTTCACAAATTATCGCTGTGATAAAAAAAAAAATAAACAAACTATTTATTTCAAAGAAAAAATAAACATTCATATTTTTTTTTACACTACAATATCGCTTAATCTTTTTTAGAAAGATTATAATTATGCGTTATCAAAAAAAAATTGCGTTACTCACAAGCGACGGCTGCAAGACGGCGATGAGATTGTGGCTTGATTTTAACGTTTTTTAAGTACGAGAATTGACCTTCTGAACTACACCTAAAGACATAAACCTCTTTCCAAGTTTTCTCTAGACCCCGTGATATTCCAGGTCAAACGATGGACGCATAAAAAAATCGTTGTAATCCTTATCAAAATCCCGTAGTAAAACTTTCCCTAGATCGGACAATGTTTACTATATCGTGTAACATGTAGGATGTCATTAGCTACAGCAGCGATGGACCACGACATTTATTTTACGGCGTCCGGCTATAAAAGTGATCCAGTGCTTGCATTCTGCAGCGTTTTCCGCTGCTCCGTGTGCCTGGACCACTATGTCACTGGATGGTGCAAAGAAAGTATAGCGGTATTGATCTGGCGTCTCCGCGTTGCACAAGAAAATCTTCGTACGGAAATACTAAAGGACAAATAATATCTACAGTTATTATGTAAAGCCAATCCAAATAATTCCAAGATCCAAACTGGTAACCTGCATGTACACAGCAATGCATGTAAACACCACTCAATTAACACATCAAAACATTGTGAATAACAATTAAAACAATACAAATACACAAACAGGCAAACAAACACGAGAAATGCATTTTTGGTTGAATATTCAATTATTATTATAATTGCTTACTTATTCTATATGGAATAATGTGTGTGACTTTTTTAAATCCAAAAATGCTACGGTTTAAGTCAATGTAGAGAATTACACTTAAATTTCCGATTTACGAAAATTTTAGAAAAGTAGCAATGCAAATGTAACGCGTAAAACCACTGTTTTTGCAACTACTGAAAATAAACGTTGTATAATTTTCTTATCGCATCTAGTAACCTTACATCTATGACAACTGCCCATAGTCCGGGTCCCCACGGAAGTGATAAAGCTTTTTGGCTAAAAAAGCATTCGGGTGGCGATGGCGCGGAAGCAAAGTGGGAACTAACCATAGCCGATAATCTTGAGTTCGGGTATCATCGGTAAAGTTCGATCAAGTCCGGTTTAGTGCATTACTGCTCTGCCGAGTGGAAAGATAACGTCTTTATAGTTTTACTTGATTATCGGATTTTTTAAACCAGCCTATGAGGGAAAAAATATTCGTATGAGTTATCTTTTATATTCTGTACGTAATGAATAACTATTTCATAAAATCATGACATTTTAAGGAGTTGTATTACTGATTTTTATGATTAGAATTCTATAAATAAATAGTTGATATGGCTGCGGAAATTAGATCACCATACAACTTTATATTGTCATGGTATGCGCACGCGATGCGAAGGAATGAGGAAAATATTGTGAGGAAAGTTTTGGGTATGAATGTCGGTGGCTATAAGAGTAGGGGAAGACCAAAGAAACGATGGATGGACTGTGTGAAAGATGATATGGCTAGAAAGGGGGTGACTACCGAGATGACGGCTAATAGAGAAGTATGGAAGAAAGGAGAAGTTGCGCCGGCGCCAAATAAATTGAGATAAGGGCAGGAGAATGATGACAACCTGACACTGACCTGCAAATTGCAAAAAACGTAAGAAAAATTGAATTTCGCGGGCTAGCTTAGCGCATCCCCCTTAATACCAACGGTTAAGCCATATTGTTGCATTTCAGGCTATTAAAACTGAAGTAGCAATAATATGGTGTAACAATGTATTTTATTATTTTCCGACCACTATAACGTGTAATACTTATACATTGTGTGGCATTTATCTCACAGCATTTTATTACACCTTGCCGTCATTCTGACAAATGCCTTCTATGAAAACGAAAGATTATCCTCAACTAATACCTAGATATGATACAAGATGGAATCTAGTAAAATGCTTTTTTTATCTCTACTGATGATACAGGATTCTCATGCGGCAATCGTGAGCCGCTGCCGCGCGCGGCCTGCCGCGCTGTTTTGGACGACTGCCGCGTGCGAACGCTTCTGTCTACCAGCCGCGCACAAACATTTCTAGCAAACATTCGTCAGTAATTGTGTTTGGACAAATTATAAGCACAGCTTCGACACACGTAACCGCTTTCATGCCAACTGAAGTGCGCAGCGTGTCTCGGATATGCCGCGCAATACTAGCTGCCGCGCAAACATTCGTCGGTTTAGTCCACACTAGAACGCGGCAGAAATGTGTCCTGCAAACGCCACGTGTTGCTGCCGCGCATTGTTTGGACACACCTTTACAGTAGTCGCATATGATGTGTAACATCTGACATCTTGGCTGGCAGTACCAACCTCTCGGAAAATGGGTTGGTACCAACTAAAGAAAAAAAAAAAAAAAAAAAAAGTTTATTCTGCACGAACAAAACGCACATTACAAAAAAATATAGCTAAAAACGCATCTGATGGCACTAGCACCGCCCACTTCCTCGGCTTCCTGTAACACGCTTCCGTCGCTTTTCACGAAATCACTCTAACATATTCCAGGAAAACGAGAAGAAAGATGTTTCACATCAACAATTAAAGTATTCCATCGTAAGTTATTAAATTCTACATAACATAACGCCTGTATTTCCCCGAAGGGTTAGGCAGAGGTGTACCTACAGTACACTCACATTTCTCGCCAGTTATCTTTAAGTCTCATGAAATAGGGGGCGAGCCTATTGCCTTCAATCGGGCACAAATCCAGATTCCAGACTGCTACTGAGGAATTCCAGATGGAAAACCCAATAACACTTTTCCCGACCCGGGAATCGAACCCGGGACCTCATGCTCACTTGCTACCACTAGACTTACGAGGCAGTCATTACATTCTGTCATGAAAATAATTGATACCCACTCCATTCTTAGCCTAAACCACTTCCTCACTTCAACAAGTACTTGTTACATTAAAACCAATCAACAAATTAGGCAGCACTCCTCAGACCGAAAAGTGCGTTGTCAAATGAACAATGCAGGATGAAGGGAAATGAATCTGATCCACAGGAAATCGGACATTGATTCAATTGACGACCGCCATTGTCCGCAGTCGACCGTCACGGGCAGTTTTAACTATCGTATCAATGTATATTACATTACAGCATAGGCCCGCGACTTCACCCGCGTGAAATTTCGGACCCCGACCCACCGTGTCGCATATCCTCAAAGGCCCGTGTGATTACCTACTTCGTTTTGGCTTAGCGTCCTTGCTGACTTTTTATCTATTTGCTCGGCTCCTAAGGGTCGTAGCGTGATGTCAAATAGCCTATAGTCTTTCTCAAGAATTGGGCTATCAAATGCAAAAAGGTTTTTTCTAATCCGACTGGTAGTTCCAGAGATTTGCGCTTTCAAACAAACAAACAAACTCTTCAGCTTTATTATTAGTACGACTTGAATATTTTATTTCTTGATGCAGCTGAATATTTTCTGAGTATTTTACATGTATCGTCTCTATCTCTCTATCTGATCTCCAAAAACCAGGATTAGTTGTCAGACTTGGGCTTCTGGCTTCCCGTATTGTCTGTCAAAGATCTACGAATGACAGCTGGCAACAAAGGCATAACGTGCTTCCCGAGTCACGAAAGGGTCTCGATGTGTAATATATGGTCACCCATCCTCGGACCGATCGCAGCAAGCGTATATAGCTTAACCTTCGATCGACACGTGCCGCTGTCACTATTAGTTGAAAGAATTACACATTTTAAGATATTCACACAAAGTACTCGTACATAAAAATACATATTAGTAAATATATTTGGTAAATGTTAAGTAGAAATGTGGAGGGACCGTTTACATGGGAGGACAAAGTTTGGGGCGTTAAAGTAAGATGTAAATTATAATATTTAATGTGCAAAATGTTAGTACAGAAAAATAAAGTTTACGGTTAATCCGAATCGACTCAACGAGAATGTTTTCTATTATCAAGGAAATGTAAGTAAGTGAGGTTTCACAGCTTTGTAAAGTTTTCAGTAATTAATTTGGTTATTTTGTTGTAAGACTAAAAATAACTGTTCGGTAATAATTTTCGAGTAACCGTGCCATTTGTCAGTAGTTAGTTTGCGTTGGTATAAGTTAGAATAACTTACATTTTGAAATCCCTCATAAAGTACTGAGGCAATCCATTCCTGAAAAAGAAAGAAAACGCTCATTACAAATCATCATTTTCAGATATTATCAGACACACACAGACAACATCATGATCTTTTAAACCATGCCGTTAGCTTCTATCAAAGAATTTTTTTTCAAACAGTTATCAATTCATATTTCCGACATTAGGCACACACGGCTATATAACTAGCTATACATTTCCAGTATGACCTCTCATTGTACTGAAATCTTATACAATGCTAGATCAGCTTATACTGGAAACGTATAGCTTGATATGTAGCCGTGTGTACATAGGTGTATAAGGAATCTCAAAACAACAATTCTTTAATCAATTGGATAGCAAAACACATCTCATCATCACAAAGAAAAAATACGCCACTATCCAAAACACATCAGCAAAATAAAGGCCAGTACACACACTCCCCCATTAGAAAATGATTTAGTCCCGGGGTCCATCGAACCCCACTTTCACTGCAATTAGGTGCGCTCAGAACAATGTGCAGTGATTTTTAAATGATCGACCCCGCTCGACAGATGGCGTGGTCGTACCAAGTAATATTGGTAATTGCTTTCCCGTCGTACCACTCCCGAATTGGAATTTAAAGAGGTCTAGATCTGAGTGATAAAAATGTTAGAGGATTGACCTCTTTTTTTGTTTGACAAGATCAAAGAATTTCTGATACGGTTATGATCAAGTATGACCTATGAAAAACGATGGTGGACCTAAAAGATGATGGAAATTATGATAAAAGTCGTTATGAAACTTATTTGAGATTATTTTCTATAGATTAGGTACCTAGCTCTCATTATGGTCACTAAAGGGTTTATTTATAAACGTTGCTTAAGGTCAGTTCAGACTGTTATTTGTGGATCTTTGACAGTCGTTACGGGTCGTCAGAAGCCCGAAAGTCTGACAACCAGTCTTGCCAAGGGGTATCGTATTACCCAGTTACTGGGTTGTGGAGGTCAGATTGGCAGTCGCTCCATGTAAAATACTGGTATTCAGCTGCATCCGGTTAGACTGGAAGCCGACCCCAACATGGTTGGGAAAAGGCTAGGCAGATGATGCTTAAGGTCAGTTCACACCGAGACTCGACACGAGCCGCACTTCTTTATGCTCCGATACAATATCGAATTTATTTACTACACAATAAGGTACACGCGCTGCGCAGCACCGCGCATCTCAGCGTACTTTGACATGTGTCAACTTTTGCACTGAAATGATACCTTTTTGTGAAGAAAATAAGTTCGATAATTGTTAAAAAAAGGGCGCAGCGTCGCGTTGCTTCAAAAATGTATGGTTAAACAGTCGCTAATCAATACTTAACTTTAAGCAACGTTTATAAATAAACCCCAAAGTCATTAATAGAAATCTACATAGGTGCATGGTTTTTGGATAAAGTTCAGTGGCTTGCAATTGAATTACTACTGTAATTATCATAATGAATAGACTCATGATCAATTAATCATATAAAGATACCTGATAAAGGTATAATATGTGAGGGTATAAAAGCACATAAATAAAGTAATACGGTGAACCTCTACCGTACACTTTATTAATATTAACGCTTTTGACGTAACATTATTACTATTCTAAGGTGGTATTTTTACGATTTTCAAAAAAAGGTTAATAGGTCAACTCACTGCATTACCAGCTAATGATAATGCCACCAACTTCGAAGTCCAATTAATTACATGATCACACATTTCCAATAAACTAGTCTCATCGCATCTAAACAAAGCCCAATATTTACTCGAGCGTCAATACGAGGAAAATCGTTTCATAATTAAAATTTCCAACGGAATAATATTAAAGGCACTCAGCTTAATTTGCCAGCATTACGTTCGCCTCGCTGTTTATTGGCGTCGAGAAATTAATATTTCGCGCCGATATCAAAGTTCACGCTCAACTAGACACCCCACGGGGTCGGCAATAACTACACTCCGGACGAATTGTCGCAGGTGAAAATGCGCTTATATTATTATTTTTTACCTTGTATTGGGAAGATCAAACGTTGTCGTGGTGACGGGAGCGCTCGGGGATTATCACGAATTATTCACGTGCCATAAAGCGCAAATTACATCGGCAACACGTGCCGGCTATGCAATATGCATGCCCTCAGCGGGTTAGCTCGCAAAACAATCGCCACTGGATGCCAATTGCCTAGATACCGTGAATTTGGGCTCTGAATTAGAATATTTTTGACATTAAATTTTAAGCTACCTATCAACCGCATCGATAAACAATATGTTAAAATATATCATTCCCGTAGCAATAATTATATTTCAAAACAATACAAATATTTAATTCAATAAAACGCGCACCCTAATTGAATTCGCCCGCAATTATCACCTCGTACATCGTCCAACGCAACAGACGTAATTTGAAATAAACAAACAAATAATCGTAGCATTACATTATTCCACATACGCGGCATATTTCCGGATAACAATTAATTCGACGTCACTAAACAAATAGCATGATTGGGGTTCCACTAGCATCGGCATCGTAGCGTTCTATTCGAGCACCTATTAAATTCTGAATGCGAGGTTAATCCGCAATTACCGCCTAGTTATCGCCGGAAGACGGCGGAGATAGTTAGGGCCCGGAAAATATTCCGTTCACTAATTATTCCGCGTAATTAAACGCGAGCATTATCGTGCGACGCCGCCGCCACCTGGCGGCATTGTGCGAACGTGATTTACTGCGATCCCGCCGCGATCCCGTTGCGATTCCATTGCGGTAGCCGGCCTCTTTTTGCACCAATTAATTATCGAATTGCTCGTATTTAATAATTGCTGTGAAATTAATGTGAAGAGGAACTATCGATTTGTCGAGGTTTTATGTAATGGGAATTAATGGTTTTACGTGATTTTGTAATAGTCATCTGATTCGAGTTCGATTTTTGCTTTTTTGTTGAACACCGATGTTATACACTACTTAGATACTTTTTGCCATTAATCATAGTCATAGTAACAAGCCGTGTTCCTAGACGTCAATTTAAAGGACTTTAGGTACTTTATCTCTTCCCAGCATAAGACAACTCATAAGAAATTCCCCCACATTACTTCAACACACTTCACAGCCACTCATTATCCTCCAACATCCAAAACACACAACAAATCATTCCATCCTCTCCCACAATTTGCGGGAAACCTAAAAAGGAACGCGAAATATGCTTCGGCCGAGATGAAAAAATAATAGCAACAACAATGTGGGTGTTATCAGGCCAGTCCCTTGGTCCACTCTTATTACGAACCTCAGGCCTCTAATTTGGTCCCAGAAATTCCTCTTATTTCCCCGTCGCCTTCCGAGGCCGAGGCCTCCTAATGAAACGTTATTGCACACAAATGAAAATTCTTGTACCTACTTGTAGAAGTTGTCGGTGATTTTTTATGGTTTCCGACTTGTTAGTCTTAGAAAGTTTTTGATTTTTGTTTATGGGTGTTTTTTTTTTAATAAGGCTGACTTTCTACTAACTTAAGCTTTTCGACTTTGTGGAACATAACGGCTTTTTAAGTTTTCTGTTGGTGTTTTGCTTGGCTTTACCTATAATCAGTAATTAATCAATTAACGACGCTACCCAATCTCCACATATTAAAACCTCAATCTCGACCATTCAATTAAATTTAATGAACTCCAGCCACTATTTCTAAATACTGGTATTAATTAAAAATAATTTAGTTGTGTTGAGCAGTGTCTCCTATATATGTACTTAGGTAAAGCTCATTAGTAATTACGGAGGGCTGGTGAGGACGGGAGGCTAAATATTTTCTCGAGCCCGCCCCGGCCAGGCGCGGTAATTAAAAGAACGGAGCCGAGCCGAGCCTTGGGGAAAATCAAAAATTATTATTGTTCACGCATATTTTCTTCTAGGGAAATATTTTGATATGGAAGTATGGCAGCGGGACGATGTTTGTGTGAAATTTTTTTTGGCAAGAACGTTTTTTTTATTCTCACTTCTACATTCTTGACAAAAAAATTTATAAAATACTCAAAAAGTTTGTTAAAGCAGAAACTTGGAGTATGCAAAAAGTGTGAAGCGTTTTACGAATTCAACCAAAAATTCACTGCTGCAGCTCCAAAATTGAAAAAATGCATGATTATTTCGTTTTTGTTTTTATTTTAACAGTTAGACTTTTTTAATCTGAACATAAACAAAACACGAACGCTTCAATCCCGCGTAAACGCGACATAAAATATTAACGTCAACGTCATTTTGTTAATGAGGTAAGAACAAGCGGCTGAGAGTCGCGTCATTAGGGCGCGGAGCGTCAAGCGGAGCGGGCGCGACAAAGCTCCCAGAATTAATGACACCTCGTGAAAAGCCGAGATGAGTTATTTTCGAGAGGAAAAGGCGCACGTGAAGTGCGCGGTTGTTTTACATGCGCTGTGACGTTTTGTTTGAACTAACGAGGTCAATAGTGAGCCGTTCACGGCTTGGAGCGCGCTGGTAACAACTTGTTGTAGTTATCTTAGACTGGTTCTGTTATGCTGGGGTTTTTGTGAAAGATTGGGCTAAGAAATCGCAGTTTTAGTGACTAGCCTTAAAAAAAAAAGGAGTGAATTGTAAAATATCCCGAGCCGTAACTAAGCTTCTACGGCCAAATAGTAAAAATTTACGGACATGAGGTGCGATCATAATAAGGTAGCACTTCGTTTTAAGACGCTATATAAACAGCGATGCGTTGCATGGTGTCGAGTAAACCAGCGTAGCGTCGCAAGTAGAACGGCGTACTATCACATAACGCAGCGTAGCGTCGCATCGCGTAGAGCAGCGTAGCATTGCGAATGAGAGTAGAAATACCTATAACTTATAAACACGTGTAAAAGAGTCAAAGATAAATGATTTTGTCTCTGTAAGTAGGTTTGTACAAAAACTTTTACACGTCTATCATATTTTTTTAAACTAGATGAGTTTATTGTATAGGTTGATAACAAAAAAAAAACAAGAGCAACGTTTACTTTCCAGTTTCGCAATCCCTACTCTCCAATTTTCATTGATCATAAACAACAGGCCACATTCTCACGCAGAGTAGAAAACGAAATAAAAAAAAAAAACAATTTTTAAAACAGGAACACATCACTCAGTTCAAATTCAAATAAAAAACGCGCGAAAATCAAAACTCCCGCGATCCGTATCGCATGTCGCGCCCGCACGAACACATCTCAGTTTTCTCTTAAAAAATGTAATTAAAAAAACAGTATAAGGTTGATCACAAGTGCCGATAACGCTTGTGCTACCGTTTACGCGCCCTTTGTCCGCGATGATAATAAAAACTCAAACAATAGAGGCCGAACAAGGAGCAGTCGTTGCCTCAAACACGCCCCACTTGACAGATAAAAAAATATGATGTGTAGTGGACTCGGTTTTCTTATTTCGTTCCCAAGCACACATGGGTTGATGGGATATTTGGGCTTCATGCCGAAAATATAATTATTTTGTTCAAGTTTATGTTATATTAACGTCTACATCTTATTTATTATACACCGTGGGAGGAGCTTGTTGCTAAGTAATAAAATTATAAAAGCCGCACGAGTCGATCCATCAGGTTAAGCTACACTTGCCGTGGATCCGTGGATGGGTATCCATCTTAACATACCGAGACTCCTCCGTGACTCGGAAAGCACGTGGTCCCAGCTGCCATTCGTGGATCTTAGACATTCGTTACAGGTAGTCAGAAGCCCAAAAGTCTGATAACCAGTCTTACCATAGGGTATCGTGTTACTCAGTTGCTGGGTTGTTAAGGTCAGATAGACAGTCGCTCGCATGTAAAATACTGGTAGGTATACAGCTGGATCCGGTTGGACTGGAACCTGACCCCAGTCTAAAAATCTGTATCTTCAGTGGGTTTACGAGATAGGTATGTGAGTAGGTAAGATATAAAAGAAGTTGATATAAGTATGTGAATCTTAACACAATAAATATTCTTAGCCATTAGTAACACGTGCGTTTTGTCGCCCTAGTATTGAATTGTTAAATGTAAAATCACATGAATCTACGCTACCTACTGATAGTACAGACATGCACAAAATTCCAATTGACGCATTTTTATACATGGAGCTAAAACGACCACCAAAAAATATTTAAAATAAAAGGTCCATATAAAGTTGAATAGTATACACAAAACTTTGATGAACTTTCAAGTAATTAAATGAAAGGGTGCTACTTTAATCCGTATGTAAATCGTATTGGACGACACCGACACCTACGATTACAACTGGTCATCCATATTAATTTAAGCTAACTCGGGTCCATATTGTAAAAAATCGAAAAACTTTTGGACTCGACTATACTCTGCGCACCTGGGTCGCCGGGGGCTCTTATTCAAATGCAAATCAAACGTTCCATTTTTAAAATCTACCATCTCGGCACTCCTTGCTTCCGGAATGACTTATGTCCAATAGCTACCAACATGAAGCCTAATGTGCGAAGGAATTACAACCTCACTTCTGACTGAGTAAAGTCGAGTTTGCTTTATAAATATTTGTACATACGCCATTACATTGTTGAGAATAGCTGTCGTTTGGGACCTTTTAGGGCAAATTTCGAGTACCCAGGTGTGCTCCCGATCCGGTTAAGGGAAACGTCCTTGTTAGGGATTCTCGTATAAAGTCGTTTAATGGTTTGTTTTTAATTTCATTTTTACATTCATCGAGGCTATGTAGTAAATTATCGGTAATAAAATGGTTGAGTTTTATTAGGAGTATTTGTAATTCGATCATTTTCTCCACAATAGGATTACATAGTGAATGAATTCGACGCTTGTGTGTGGGTTATTTTAATACTCTCGTTACCTGTGTATTTAGTACACTGTTTATTTGACATTAGCTCTGTATGGGAATTCAAAATAGCATTAATCCTCACCAACGAGCTTTATTTATATCAATCTGTGATTAAATGTTTGATCACGATGTATTTATATTTAAACCAATAATTATCTCATGCATGCAATTATTAGCCCAACTGGATCGTTATAATTAGGATAAACCAACGAATATTGAACTACCTCCATACCTATTCAAGTAAAATATAGCTTCGGACCATTTTGCATAGCTGAAATGGAAAAAACTCTACCGACCCCATAAAGCTATAAATCAATCAATAGTAGGTATCCCTTCTAAAACAGAAAATGGCCAGAAAAAATCAATGGACCCCACACAGGTTTGGCAGACAGCATGGCACCAACAACCTGTCCAACCCATGTTGGACCCACCATTGTTCCAACCATTAATAAAGTAAGGAATTTTAAGCGTATATTGGGGCCAATGTTGTAGCAAAGTCTTGGTCACTAACCGACGTTTATGTTACAGAAAGCATTTATTGAGTTCTTGTTAAAACTCAAGTCCTGTTTTGTGAATCATTCAAAAAAACAATATTAAAGTGTGTGAAAATGTGAAGTTGACATATTATTAAATCAATAATGAAATATCACCATGGAAATGTATGTCTTTTGATAAAATTCAAAATTTTACTAGAAAATCAGACCTCCCACAGCAGACAGCATGGCACCATTCTACATTTATCACCTTCCCAATCTACGTTGGACCCAACATTGATCAAATGATCAATCATTCATCTAAAGAATTTGGGACCTAATAAATTGGCCCCAACATTGGCCACGTTGGGCGTTGGACATAATTAATGACTGTCGTAAATATTGTTTCGAAAAGGCTCAAAAAAACTGTCGATGGCTTTTGGCACTCTAACACAACAGAATGACATAATAGAGAAGGAATATAGAGTGGGAGATGTGTTAATTTGGAGATCTGCGAAATTATAAATGTTTATAGCATTTATTTTAGTTTTTATTGGTACGTCATTTGGTCTATGATAAGGTGTTTATTGATACGTGGGTGTTAGAAAGAAAGTGTGTTTGTACGTGTCAATGTGGTGGTTTATGCTGGACATGAACATGGAGACCATAATATTGTTTATTGTTTGTTTATTATAATATTGTATGAACTATACTAAGGACACTGCCACACAATCTATACAGCGAGTTTATACAATGTTTTATAGATACATATTAGTTTTGGCATGTTAAGCATATCACAAGGACATCCATGACCATATTTCAGCTCTATTATATTGGATACGACGTAAATCACATTACAGAAAAATATCTCGCAAAAAAAATCGTAAACATCTACGAATTTATGTCAGTTTCCAAAATGAGATATCAGCCACAATACGATTCACGAATACTTTTTTCCCATAACTCAAAAATAGTTTATAATTCATGTTTCGCCACGCAAATCAGAAAATCATAATAATTCACCGAATAAAAAAGGTATCGTCTATCCGGGGATGGGTAGAGAGGCCACACAAAGGGCTCTCGTAGTTCGCCAATAATAATAGCTAATAGTTTTCTCAAGTTCCATACAAAAGTGATTTAGTGCGCTCAAAAGTCAGGCAGTAAATCAAAGAGCTATCTCGGACCGAATCGACCAATACTCGATCCTATAATGATCCCGAAGGACACGTGCTCTCTCATTATTTGAAGTTATTCTTGATTTAAAATAAATTTTTATTGCGCCATCTGTCATAAGGGAGATAAAACTCGTAATGGCGTTTGCGGGAGTCGACTCTTGCGCAGGGCATCATTCCCGCACTGACATTTACTGTCGATGAACTTAAGTTTAATGTAAATGCCGTGAGCAATGGCATTTCCCTCATTACGGGGCCAACGCGACTTATGGTGAGACTTATGGTTTATTACTCGTCAAATGTTAACATATTATCGCATTACCTTCAATAATGGCGTCGTAATTTTTGAAACTGATAATGACACCTTTAATGTTCTGAAGCTGTGATTTTAGTGGCGTTAGCATGTTTTGAGAAAGTTCTATGGTTTTGCTTGGCAGATTAGGAAGTTTAGCAGATAGGTAAGTACTCAACAAAACTGTGTGGCAATCTCTTAATGTAGTCGGAAAATGGACACACACGCTCTGTCTATAAATTCTCTAGGAAAATAACATTTTCTATTTCATGAAAATAATTAAAACACAAATGCGCAGACAACTCTCCATACATTCTTCCCGTGCCTATAGTAAAGACAAAGTCTCTTGCTAACAAGATCGTACTCGAGGAGCCAGTACTTCACAATATTCAATAACATACCCCCAAAAAAAACAAGGTAAGCTCTCCACTCGAAACTCCATCCAGGCAAATTAAATTTATACACAAAATGTAATAATAGTGAGCATCAAAAGGCCTTGACTGTCCGAGCAAAGCTTTCCTTCTAATTAGACCCTAAGTACTCGTTAAAAAACAGGATCTTCCCGAACAGACAAAGCGCGCTGTACTAACAAACAGTGCGAATGTAAAAACGTTGGATAAATAAGTGGAAAAATACAGGTAAGTCCAAGAGGGTTTTTTGTACGGTCCGGCCGGCCACTTAGGTCATCCTGCGAAATAAAGGCTCAAGTTTTTTATATCGCTTTTAAATGCGAGGCCCGTACGTCCAGCCGGACCCGCCTCATCCCCTTTTACTTCGATAATGTGAAAGGAAACAAACGAAAGAAAATGTTTCCGAGCGCCCCGTTCGCTTTTATTGAACAGTCTTTTCGTAGTTTCGATTGCAAATAGTTCGTGTAATTCAGTTAGCTTGCTCTCAGCGATACGAATAAAATTGAACACTTTTAAATATATTCAAGCCGAAGTTTACCTGAGTTAAAAAACCATCGTATTTGCAAAATCAGCGAGACGCGTAACGACGTACTGCGCCGTTTCGTAGAAAACGGCTTTGCACCGACGAACCATTGTTTGCGTATTATGTTGCGTGAAAAGCTTTGCATCTCTTTTGTCGCGCCGTTGACAGAACGACTCAAAAATAATATTAAGTACTGCAATACCTATAATATTTTAATGCGAGTTTTACTTAATCGACTTCGTTAATTATCTTAATGATTGGTGCGTAAAGTCAAGTAGGTTTTAACCAGTTTAATCGTGTATTACAATTTAATCTTCTTCGTTGTTTTAAATAAATCGTGGGTTGTTTTCTACCCGCATTTGGTTGGAGTCTTCATGTGTGAAGCTATACGTTTTCAATTTGGCCAGCGGAGGGCTAGTGCTCTCTTCGTCCTCGTGGGGGCGCCACCCGAGCGTTTGAAGCGGTGATTAGTAATGTGGCGGGGGCTTATGGTGAAATAATCTTAGTGGAGCCATTAATGAGAAAACATTTGGTCGAGGATGGCTGACGATTAATTAATTTCTTTTGATTTCTGTCCCAGAAGATATTACGAGGGGAGTTAGTAGTTAACTCATATGGATTAACAGTATGAGTGTAGATTAATGCACTCGTTCCCTAGATGTTGTCATAATAAAGAGTCATCATAATCATCATTTCAGCAGAAAGACGTCCATTGCTGGACATTGGCCACCCCCAAGCATCGCCACATCGACTGGTTCTGTGCTTCTCGCGTCCACGAGAAGCATCTACATTGTATCTATATCTCCTATTTACATCGCTACATTGTAGTCTACTATTTACATCGCTAAATTGTAGTCTACTATTTACATCGCTACAATGTAGTCTACTATTTACATCGCTACAATGTAGTCTACTATTTACATCGCTACAATGTAGTCTACTATTTACATCGCTACATTGTAGTCTACTATTTACATCGCTACGCAATGTAGTCTACTATTTAAATCGCTTTAATGTAGACAACTATTTACATCGCTACATTGTAGTCTACTATTTAAATCGCTTCAATGTAGACAACTATTTACATCGCTACATTGTAGTCTACTATTTACATCGCTACATTGTAGTCTACTATTTACATTGCTACATTTCTAATATTTACATCGCTACATTTTAGTCTACTATTTAACATCCTACTAGTCACCTTTACGAATTCGAGCAAGAAAACCTACCTAAATTTGAGAGCTTATTGGAAACTTACTATTTTTCATATGTAAGCAGAACCTAATTAGAACCAACCGTAAAACTCCTCCCAATCCATATAACATCAAGTACCCTTGGCATTTATACCCAATAGATAGTATAGTATACTTTGGCTGTACAAAAATTAATTTCCAACATCGTAAACAAATAATGAAAGCAAAATGTCGGCACGAAGGTATAATACCTACCTAGACGTAAAAATAAATCGATTTTGTGCTACTCGAGTGAGCACGGGAGGGTTGTCTTATTATAACCCCATAGCTACCTACGAGACACTCGATTTAATTATTTATATCAGCTTAATTTGATTTCAAATTCTATTGAATTGTTTTTAAAGTGTCGGGGAATTTATAAATTAGCTGTTGGGTGACACGTGTAGGGTGCAGGTTCTTAGGGACAGATAAATGTTGGAAGATACTCAGCTTTATGACGTGTGATGTTTTTTTAATGACATTTTCCTTTGTTGGATTGTGTTCATATTAACAGGGTCAAAAGAACCACTTTCTACCCAATGGAGGCATTCCTTGAATTTTTATGAAATATGTATCATAGTGCTAAGACGCGAGCTCTTTACTAGACTTTTTCAGCTAAACAGAAACTGAAAAAAAATCGTTAAAAAAAGAAATAAAAACTTTATTCAGTTCAGGAAAAACAGGCTACAACATTTAAAAAACTCTGTGCTTCGGAAAGCACGTTAAATTCGCATATACCTACATTTTTAGGAAATCTGACAGTTTTCAATCGAAATTCGTGCTTGAAAATATTCTTAATACCTTTATCTGTAAAACACTTGAAATAAAATAAGACAAAGGCAAAATGCCATGAAAATCCCAAATGCAACCTTCAATGGAAAACTTCAGTACAAAACATTAAACCTCATAAAAACTATATAATTGTATTTTAAGAAAAATGTCAGTTTTCAATCGGAATTCTTGGGGTCTTCTTGCCTCACTCGACAAGAGACTAGACCCCAAGAAACAGGTTCTCCGAGTCTGGGGTCCAGGGAATTCGTAAAAATCTAGCACTTAAGGCTCCTACGTAATCTTTTACTAGTTTTTAAAGTTCCGTACCCAACGGGTAAAACGGGACCCTATTACTAAGACTCCGCTGTCCGTCTGTCTGTCTATCTATCTGTCTGTCCGTCTGTCACCAGGCTGTATCACATGAAACGTGATAGTTAGACAGATGATGTATTTCTGTTGCCGCTAAAACAATAAATACTAAAAAACAGAATAAAATAAATATATGAGGGGGCTCCTATACAACAAACGTGATTTTATTTGCCGATTTTATAGATAATGGTACGGAACAATTACAATTATGTTGAGGTTGATTTCCAGAATAACCGGACCCGATAGGCAGCTAGGCAGTCGCCTATCTGACCTTCACAACTCAGTTACTGGGTAATACGACACCTCTTGGTAAGACTGGTTGTCAGACTTTCGGGCTTCTGACGACCCTTAACGACTGTCAAACATCCACGAATGACAGTCAGGACGAAAGCCGGTAGGAAAATATAACCGTACTTCGACAATTCACTTTATTTCCCAACTATATTGAGGTCGGCTTCTAGTCTAACCGGATGCAGCTGAATACCATGGCAATTCACTGTATTTAAGTTTTCAATCATTTTCATTTTCATCAAGATAATATTAACTTAGCTCAACCCTGCTGCTAACTTCAAGGCTACATTTAGGATCATAATATTGACGATATAGTCATTGTATGACGCAAACTAAAACTCAACCAAATTCTAAAACTAAAACCAACAAGCTCAAACGATTGAAACAAAACAAACCAAACAAAAGTGCAATACAGAGATTTGCTAAACACTAAACAAAGATACTCTCAGTTTTTCTAAACAACAAACGAACAGTAAATTGTTTTTGAACCAACTCCAAGTTGCTCGTCAGTCGAAGCCAACTCCACTACCGAATGTTCTGTAACAATATAGAAACCAACAAAATGAGAGTATTGTAATTAACCTTTCTGAGAATTAAAACAAAGGTGAACAATTGTTTATCGAAAGCCTAGGGCATGAAACTGTTGGTACTATCGGTTACTTTCGAGTGTTGCGTTCGAAACATGACGTCGTCAATGATTTTATTTTTATTTTTGTCGAATGTGCTGCCGCCAACTTTCCGTACTAACTCATTCGTAATGTACGATGCACATTAGAATTTATATTCGTGCAATAGGAATGTGATCTAAAATTAGGTTTGTTCTTTTATGTTTGCTGTTGCTCGCATAGGGTCACTCACAGCTTTATGCTGAGTGATGGCCGTTTTACATCGATGTGACGCGTATTTTTCCACACCTTTTTTTTTTTGCTTATTTTTTACCACAAATAAACGTTTTTTCTTTCTTAATATTTCTTGATCCTAAGGGTAATTTAAACTGAACAAGAAAAAACAAATGAAAATGATTATTGCTAGTTGCTGTTGAAAACCTTTACCTCATATAAAATTACATCATACTAAACATGAAAGGAAAACTTTTAATTTAAAATCACAGCAGAAAACCTTAAACTTATTAAATTCGTTATTACAATCGCTTTTCAAATACTAACACTAAAAATCTGTCGGGAAATTAATTTAACATCACGAAACTCGAAATTAAATCGCCCATTGTAATCTCAGGTTTGAGTAATTTATCACCTTGAACGTCCACATCAATAGGCTAACATTGGTAACCTGTGAAAATCGAAAACTTTGCTCAGGTTATTGCTCGGACAATGTCACTTATACCAAGTAAAGGACACGATCTTTGTCGGGTTAGCTTTTGGCTTGTTCTTCTCAACTTGCACGAAAAACTTTTCAAAAGAATTAAAATGAAAACTCCTGCTTTCTGTTTAATTTGAAGGAGCTCCTTCACTGAACTTGTACATTGTTTGACTAAACAAATTCTTTTAAGAAAATGGTGAAGTGAAGAATTTATTACTTTCTTGTTCAATATGGCACAGTTCTTACTGGGGGCTTAAACCGGCCACATTAGCAATTCCTCTAAAAGCAGTTCATTTCGTGAATCCCAGATGTCATTAACAATTCCTCTAATTTGACATAGAAGCAATTCATAATTTGTGGATAAATTTACGAAAATCCATAGAAAACGGTCAAACAGATGAATTATTTCATAATATGAATCGCACGCAGATCATATTATGAATTTTCGGTTGGTGACATTTTACGATGATTCGTAATATTTTCTTATTATGATTCTGGTAAAGTGACCGTTTTAAGCCACCTTAAACGTTCTTAGCGTTTAGGCTAATATTTAAAATTGACGGATTCTACATGATTGTATCTTATTATCATTGTTTCAGATCGTCACCTACCTTTTCTATACCTACTATTATGTGACGAAATAATTATAACTTTTATGATGAAAGTGAATAAATATAATCTACCTACACTAAGCACTACATCATCACTACGTAAAGCTTAAGGGCCCTGACGAAAATATTTGTAATCAAGTACCCTTATCAACTCACCAGTCGTTTCAATGACCAATATGTATTTATACAACATTTACCTCCGAGCAAAATGTGTTGTTTATAAAAATTACCTAATAATAGTCCTTATCTCGTAAGAAACTAAGTGGTAATTAGGTTAAACAGGGTACGGGCAGTTGGTGCGAACGGCAAATTCCTATTGTGGCGTTATCGTCGGCCCCCAGTCACAACCGGGAGGACTGCCATCAGCCAACTTTAATTCGCTTTTACTAGGCAAATTTTTAATTCGATTCAGTTTTTATTTTTAATTGTTTGTGTCTGCTTTATTATTTTTAATAATTTTAAAAGTTGTGTTTGTTTTGGTGGATTTATTTTGTGCAACGTTAAGGAAGGTAAGTTTTCTTTGACTTAAAATTCAGGACATTCGGAAAACCTTCTCTCGTACCAAGCAGGTGTCTTGGCCCAAAATTCTAAATACTATTTCAGCAAATAGTCAAACCCAAAATCTCAACCAAAAATTGAAACACATCTCCAAAAACTATAATCTCTAACATCATCAGAAATTCAATCAATCTTTTCAATTTCCTACACGAAATTCGGTAGTAGGGTGTCACAATCATTCGTGTCTAAAAGTGAGATAATGCTGGGGAGCCACGTGCGCGGACACACTCCATCGAATAGCAATACGTACCCAATCAGGATTATACAAATCCCCGCGGGCAAACCCGGGGAAAATAATTACGAGGAGCCGGGCTAATCAAGTGCTGAGTATTGAGGAAAAACTCTTGTAATGTATCCTCGTCCTTAGAATGACATTCGGTTTACGGTTATTTTGGCCATTTGGATTTGGAAGGAGACGGTTTTTTCTTTGTTATCGCTCTTGCAGATGAGGCTTTGGGGGCATGGGCAATAATGTTGATGGACCATTAAGAGTTAGTAGCAACAAATAGCTTTTCCTTGAATGACACACCCAAGTTTCTCAACAAATTCCCAAAAGTTTGTACATATTTCTAATATCATTAACAGTTAATTTTATTATTAAAATGTATAGAAAAATATGTTTATCTAAAAATAAGTGCCGAAATTTGGGTGCACTATAAAGTACACCTCTACCTATTTACATATTTTACTTTTATGTATTTTGTTAATCTTGATAATAATCATTCAAATTAAATCACGCTATAATTCCATTTATTTTTATCCACAGATTCCCCGATTCAATCCAATCGGAAAGATCGGAACTCAGAATAAATGAAGTAGATATATAATTGAAGCCTAAAGGCTAATGTTCATCGGCACGTGATGAAGCGTCACACATCACATCAGTGGGCTCTATGACCGAGCCAATGCACCATTGCACACCCCAACATACCGGCCTCGCCTATATCTATAGCAAGAATTCATTTTATATTGAATACATCAAAGATTTTTATTGCAGCCAAAAGCGTGGCTTTGATTTTGAATATGTGTGAACAGGTACAGCTAGTGGCTCAGTAATAACAGCCGCACGGGTCGATCCATCAGGTTAAGCTACGCTTGCCGGGTTGGTCCGTGGATGGGTGACCATCTTTACATACCGAGACTCTTCCGTGCCTCGGAAAGCACGTTAAGCCGTTGGTACCGGCTGTCAAACATTTACCTACCATTTACCTATCTTTGACAATCTTTACGGGACGTCAGAAGCCCAAAAGTCTGACAACAAATCTTACCAAGGCGTTTTATACGAGTATTACCCAGTTACTACCATGTAAAATACTACCTACCTACCTACTACCATGTAAAATACTGGTATTCAGCTGCATCCGGTTAGACTGGAAGCTGACCCCAACATAGTTGGGAAAAGGCTAGGCAGATTCATATGCATGTGTGGAAAGGTATTCCACATGCACTATTCTGTAAGTAAGTGGTAAGTGGGCAAGCTCTTTATCTATCTAGGTATTTCTACGTAGTGATGTCTTTGCATTTATGAAGTTACTAGCTACGCCCCGCAGTTTCACCCGCATAAGTCTCGATCCTGTGGGAATATCGGGATAAAAAAATCCCATGTCCTAATCCACGTTATGGTTTACCCATTTGCCAAATTTCATCCAAATCTGTTCAGCCGTTTTTGCGTGAAAGCGTAAAACAAACAAAGCGAACTCACTTTCGCATTTATAATACTAGTTAAGACATTTTTTAAATTAAATTATATTATTAATAGCTTCCGCCCGCGTGCTATGTCAATAAAAAATAGCCTCTGTCCTTCTCCAGGGTTCAAAGTATCCCCATACCAATACAATAAAATGAGAGTTACAATTAGAGCTCAATACTTTAGGAGGTCTAACTCGTCAAGCCATCTCCTTCTGGACCTACCACGTCGCCATCTTTGTATGAACATCCAATTCAAATAAATCATTCATTCTGACAACTTGCACAGCAGCGGATACCCATTCTTTTTTTTGGCCATGCTTGTACTTAAAACCAAAACATAGATGCTAATCATGGCCATGACCTTAGATAGCTGTCACACATCTTCACATACCGCCAATTCGAGCTTGTATACCACATAATCAAAAAACCTTGCTAACCTACATGTCAAAGCGAAGTTAGGCACAAGTCAAAACGGCGACCCATATCGAATTACAGACAAAGCCCAAAACACGTGTGCCTTTAAAAGCACACCTTTTCATGTTGTGAATCGCCCAGTTAGAGTGGAACGTAAGTCGGTCGTTTTAGAAGTTCACTTAGCGAATGAATACTAGCCGGTTGTCCGGGCTTGCGGACTGTCCTCGTACGCATTCACTACACCCTATATTTTTAATGTTGGGTATTTCTATTCAAATCGACGAACCGATGGAAGGAGACGTCCCAAACGCTGAGAGGTGGCATCGCGTCGATATGGTTGTCGATGTTTTGGTTGGCTTCGCGAATATTTTGTTTCAGCTGGAATAGAGTCAGAAGTTTCCGTTTTAATTGGGATGATTCATTGTAGCTAGTTTAGTGCAGTGGACACAGTTGGAACATTTACTATCTCATCAAAAAATATAGCTGTAGAACGTTAGGAGTGCAGGTTAACTCAGGGCTGTTTTGTAACCTGGTTGTTTTTTTTAAAATTATAAATTACAGCTCTTTCAAACTATGCCAAAGAAAGATCACACTACGTTGAGTTGTTACCTTTAGGTCAACAAGAAAATGTTGTTTGTAAATTTTTAGTTTTTTCTTTTCACTCATTTCACTACCATTACATAGACTTTTTTTTTTAAAAACATTGTTTCTCGCTTCAATATTCATGAATGGGTTCAAGACAAACATTCGCGATAAGTAACATCCCTAATCGCTAGGAAAGCCCGTCAACCAATTACTCTGAAAGACTCGTGTAACATGGAGGCATTTCAATTTGGCTTATTGGCTCATGTGCGCTTGGATTTTGACATCTTTTTCCCTGTCCGCCACTCATTTATTTCCATTTCATCAATCAGCTATTACTTACCAACGAATTGCTTGTAGGTACTTGCTTTTTGTGATTGGGAAGCTAATATTTTTAAGATGTGGAAATGATTTCAATTTTTTATATTATTACTAAAGAAAGATGTTGGTTCACGTTTGAATATAAAAGTTGAGTGAACTGTTTTCAGAAGAAAAGATTAACTTCTATTATGATACAGCTATGGCACGTATAATGTCTTTATGATGCTTTTTTTATTAACAAAGTGATGAATTTATGGTTGGTTGGAAAAACTTTGATAGTTTTTCAGCAATTTTTCTGACATTTGCAATCAGAAGTCAGTTGTTTTTAGTGATGCAGCATAAATTTTCGCTGCTTCTTCACAATGATAGGTCACGTCTAGGTTAAAACTTCATATAAATATTATTGACATAAAATTAGCCATAACCTACAAAGGTTAAATTAAAAAAGATTTCAAATATTTATGCATTAAATGGCACTAAAGGCAGTTCACACAAGCGCAGGTTGCGTGAAAAATGAGCGGTTCGCGGCGATAGCGGCCGCGCCGCCAGCCGCCTAATGAACTAGAACGCCGATAGCGTGACCCCGTGTGCACGCCGCTTTACTTCGCGCTGCACACAGATTAGTTATACATGTTAGACAAAATAAATAGAATGAAAACTGTTTTTTCTTTGCTATTTTAGGTGTTTTTTTTTTGTAATGCTTCGATAAATAAACTGCCTCAATGATGCTGGTCGCAAGAGTGGTTATTTAATCGATCCTCTCCTCTAAGTTCACTTTTTAGGGCTAATCTACGATAACGGCTGATGACCAGACGACTCCTACACGTAGTCAACCTTGCTGGCCTACCTACCAAATTCTGAGGGCTAACGAAAATAACAGGAGCGAAGTTCCTTAGTCCAGGTTCGCACTGGCGCTTTTTCTACGCAACCTAGCGCCGAGAGTTGAAAATCCAACAGTCTGTTTTCTTGACGTGCTGGGCTGGGATGCGATATGTTGGATTCTCAATGCTCGGCTCAATAACGTAAGTTGAAAATGAAGAGCGCGAAAAAAAATCGTCGCGTAAAAAATGCGCCCCTTTCACGCGATACTCGCACACAAATACACACTCGAATATAATAGAAAGAGACAGAGAGAGAAGTCGCATGGATATGGATGGATAACGCTATTTCCTTACGTGACGATTTCTACCATAGACAACTCCTACCGCAAGCCTAGCCGCACTAATGCTGGGGCTACATTGTCGCGTTATCGCTAACCACACTTCGTGCGCTCTCTGTTGCTCAGCGAGACGTCGAGTGGTGTGAGAGAGAGAACGCGAGAATTTAAGATCGCGATAACGCGACAATGTAGCCCCAGCACAAGGTACTTCGTTAAAAAAATTGCTTGGTATCTCTCGAATCAGTTGTTCGTCGGTGCCTCTTTACTATTCCTCCATCCAATTTTAATAAGTCCTCAAGCTATCAAACAGATGCCTACCTTACTTTAATAAAATGCTCAACTACAGCCAAAATCAATTAAAATAATAACACAAACAGGACAAACACATCGCTGCGCCTGCAGTATGTAGGTACGCGATTTAATTTGCGTCCCCGATCGGGCACAATATTCAAATACGGCTTCATCTATTTACATCCCGTTGGGTATGTCCTATTATCAGCCAATGACATCTGCACCCCTGTAGGGCTTTATTTTAAGACTTTTTAGCGAGAGAGTGTGGAGGTAATCAAATAGATGCTTGTATGGGGCAATTTAATGTACTGGTAGTCTGTTTGTATATCGGTGCCATGACTATAGAAAAGTGACTTTGTCTGTTACGCTTTCGCGCTAAAACGGCTGAACGGATTTGGATGAAATTTGGCACAGGGGTAGACCTTGACTTGGAGAAAGACATAGGCTATATATAGACTTAGGCTTTTCATCCTGGATCGCTGACGTAGTCGCTGGCAACAGCTAATAAACCATAAACACTTTGGCTTTGAGTTATGAATGTAGGTGTACTATAGGTACACCTCTGCCTAACCTATCGGGAATTAGACGTGATGCTATGTTTATGTAAACTTTAAACA
Source organism: Lithophane leautieri (assembly GCA_949152455.1). Lineage (NCBI taxonomy): Eukaryota > Metazoa > Arthropoda > Insecta > Lepidoptera > Noctuidae > Lithophane > Lithophane leautieri. Next base: position 6,035,891 of record OX424462.1, on the reverse strand, counting down.
AACTTCACGTTAGATTCTTTAGCTAATTGCTTACTTTTTTAGAATATTCCGTACTATTTTTCAAGGAATCGATCGTGGATACGAGCACTGGAACTGGTGCAGGTATTATTGCAGCTTAAACTTAAAAGAAGTGTATGAACAAGTGTAACAGGTCAACGCCAGGTGATACTGGTCTTCCCATCTACGAGTCCATGTATGTATTCTGCTAATCAATACATTCATCGGCCAATCACCCAACATCCTCTCAAAAACTTTCCTAATAACTTGAAACCAATATACTCGCGTGAGTACAACACGCGTAATGACACCCTCGCCCTTGCGGTGGAACAAGGCGGCCGGTGGCACTAGTATTTCAATATAACCCCTTGAAGAACCCCGCGGAGCTTCTCAAATACATGGCCGTGTCAATCACACAGAATGAATATTATTCGTGAAGGTTTGCCCCTGACAGATGTATTATAAATATTTATTTCAGTTCAAATATTTAGTACACAGGTTTTTTTTTGGTTAATTAGTTTGGACAGGTTTTTAAAAGTGTGTTTAATTTGAATAATTGCAATAACATACATAGCTTTTCTTGATGACTTTAATTGATGAGCCACTTTCAAACTTTTCAATTTTGCTGTTTCATACATTCACGAGATTACACGATTAAACACAAACTCAAATCGCATGCTCGTAAACGAGATGACAAATTGCTAGTAGTCGGAAATAATCTTATCCATAGAGGTTGACTAATAAGTTCTCAATGATAAATAAATACAATGTCTATCCAATCTATTTGATACTGACCTCCTTTGAATCAGAGCTCATTAACTCGATATTTCTGAAAACTTAACAGAAGACAGTGACAGATGAAATGTCAGAGACGTTATTTTCGAATTTGTTGAAATGAGTAATAATTATTAAAATTTCTCCGTACGCTAACGTTACTATGGCTACGCTAAAACAATCGTCGCTAAGTTACGGTTGCTATCCCTGCAATTGGTTGAGTTTGGGTAGTCACTCTGCTGTCAAGGTTGTAGTTCTGGCTCTCAGATCAACCAACCCGTAAAGATATTAAATATAATTTTCTTCTTCTTTAATACGAAGACATGACTTTCCGTGTCTAGATGTACGAGTAAGCCCGATTTGCATTACACGGCTAAAATACGAACAGTACCAAGTGGCTCATCAATTAAAGTCCGTGACTGTACATGAGAAAAGAGCACTAAGATGTCATTATTGTGATAAACTACCAATCTTCAAACATGGTTGCGTGTCTTTTCAAAATCCGAGAACAAAACAATATTTTCTTTATTGATCAGAGAGAGAGACAAAAATTGATAACCTGGATACTTCCTAGGTTACCAACTTTCACATTGAGCTTATCGACAACAAATTGTGAAGTACTGTTAAATTCATAAATGATAACGTATGGTAGTCTTTTATAATAATTTTAACTGAAAAACATGACATCAATTTGACAATAAATTCCCAGTGTTTACTGACGCTTGCAAATTGATACTACAATTAATAAAACTTATCAATATTCAAAGCGGTAGTCAATTAAAATGTACGCATATCAAAGTATCGAGTATTTTAATTTCAATTAAAAAAAAATCTAGTGTCAAGCTGACTCGGCATGATTTGATGGGTCGCGAGACTCGCTTTGTGCCCGGCAAAAATAATATCGCGCGAGGCACGGATCATTGGAGCTTGTCTATACTTCAGACTGTTTACATCTGTTTTGTCTGCTACACACAACAATGGGGACGATTTAAAAATATTGCATACATTTTTCGATAAAATGATTGGTGAACAGTTCAACATATCGAAATCAGAATCGGTTGAGGTCATTAGAACGTTAATAGCCCAGAATTTTCTCGACACAACGAAGAGTTACAGGATATTCTAAGGTTTCGTTCGTAACCGTAACTTCCTAAAACATTCCAAATTGTTTGTACAATTGCCGTGCCCGAAACCCCGAAACACCATTGACATTTCATATTACTTATACGTATAGATATATAGCTCAGTGTATCAACTTGACAAAACGAGGGTGGGAATGAAACAATGGAACATCATCGTTCACCCCTCAGTCGCAAACCACAAGAGAATATCATAAACGTCGGCTTAAACACTCGTCTCGGCGGACGTTAAGTAAATAAAAACATTATAAAATAATACATTCCACGCAACATATGGGAGAAGACAGCAATTGAGTTATAAAGAGTATTAGGGGAAAACTTGTTTATAACGAGGAACTCTTCGGTTGAATTGAATATTACATATTTGCATGAGACACTGTAATAAGGAAAGAATATGACTAATTAACTATGCCATAATAAAAAGGAAATGTCGTATCATGTAGGCAAACTGACGTCCATTTAAGTGACTTGTTGACAAAGTTCAAGACCTATCTGAATCATAATAGAAAAGTTTTCAAGTTACAAATAACGAACATTGTTAACAAGTCCCAAACACTATTAGTAACTCGATTGATCCGTCAACGAATCGATTCGAAAGCCACTGAACGCCACACTCGATGCTCGGTGTAATGCAGCTCCCCGCAATGCATCGAGTGGTGTATCGAGATCGAGACTTGAGAGTAATAATCGAACCCTCACCGCGTGGTGTCCCGCACTCTATCTCGGGGATTTGTAAGCACCCTGGGGCATCCTTACTATCACGAAATGATTTGCCAATCAAAAATGATCCCTTCCACTAAAAAAATAAAAGGTGCCATCGATTTTTTGGGAAGTAAAAGTAACTTGGTCAAGAATTGCCTGTATTGGGGTGACAATCCAAAGAACCGTAGACGGTTATTGAATTTCTTTGCATTTTTGATTTGTCTCTTCATTTGGTTTGTTGATTGCAAACAATTTAATCGAATGAGTACATTTTCATCCGTTCACTATTTCAACGACTCATAAACCCATATCCCAAAAAATATAAAAAGTTCTGTTTGAAGAAAAATGCAATAATTGTTGCAGCATTGGAGAGCAACATAATTATTATTTTGCATTTTTTAAATCAATTACTTTTTCATTATTATATTTTAATTTGGAGTATTAATCACAAAGAGAAAATATAAAACTATGAACGTCAAATCACGATATGGTAATCATAGTTAAAACCCATGAAGCCACTCGTATTCAGTTGTGGGGCGATCGTTCAATCGCACATCCTACGGGGCCATGGGGGAACGTCAAAGTTCATTCGACCAAAACTACATTTTGTCTCTGTGAAATATTCCGAAAGAGAAATAATTTCCCCTTTGACATTTTTCTAACTGAAGTTCATGGCCGATGTAGCTAGCTTGAATTGATTTGGAGTTTTTCTGGATGATTCATGGGATCACCCAGAAATCAATCTTGTAGGTTTCCTTACTTATATAATGTTGTTAAATAAGGTCAGAAATTCTTCTTTCTATGAAAAGTAGGTAAATACTCATTTATTGTCTTCTATACATTTATTTTCATTTGTAAAAAATTTGTCATTAGGTTTTTTTACTTTAACACGTCACGCACTTCATAACTTTCAGCAAATTCAATTTCCTTCGCAGGTAATCAGAATCTTTCTAGTATTCAACCCTTAACTCTTATCAAGAATCTAAAGCCCAAAAAAGCCAGATTGCTTTAATCTAGCGTTTACATCTGTCACGTTAAGTCTTCGTTTTCAATTACGATGGCATGCGACCAAAATTAATTCGTCCATATCTCGATTTGCGCTACAAGTAGCGGATTACGCGGCGATTTGCTTGTACTCTTACATTGCAGTCGCATAAATGCTCCTGTGATGGTGCAAAGAAGAAAACTGTGCAGACATGTCGCCTTACTTCAGCGGTTTATGAATAAAATAGAACTTTGCGTTTATAAATAAAATAAATTAAACTCTTGGAGTGGAGTTCAGAAAAGTAAATTTTATCTATATAGATTTGCGAGTTTACATAATAATTGTTATCGTCCAGTGCAGCAGTGGCCTCAGTATATGTGCAAATATTCTAGGACATTGTCACAGGTCTTTAATTTTGATCATTCTTTATATTGACCCATATATTGGTGTAGGCAGAAATCTCTAAACATGAATCCATATTCCTTTCTGCAATTTTAGCAGTGAAGCCCATCATCAACGTCAGCGGTGTCGCGGTAATGGAGTGGCGCGTGCCGGCCGCCGCCCGCGCCGCGACGTGCGCCCGCGCCGCGTGCGAACACTCCCACCGATTATGTGCCACTATCGCAGCCTGAGAACTAAAAGCAATTCTTTATTTGTTAATAGAATTTAAGTCAGTATAATTCTTATTAAAAGTTCCAAAGCCGTATAAACTTATTTCACCTTTTTTATTTCAGCCTGTCGAGATTTTTCGTACTCACCAAAGTGGCTTCCGTTGTGATCATCGTATGAAAATATTATGTGCAAATTTGCGTTCGCAAAATGTTTTCCATCACGGCTCACACTGTGATTATTATAATACGCGGAAAATTCTCTACGAAATATGTCATGCCAATAAACTTCAAGTGCTTTCGCTGGCTGCGGCACCTAACCGCAAAATGCCTGTATGGCGAACACAGGGTTATACGAGTGCGCTGAGCGAAAAGTAATATTTAGGTGTCAACTGCAGGCGATAATCACGGGGTAAAAAATAGCTGGAGGTTGGCGGGCGGTGAACTATTTCCACCCTTGCCGGTGGTATCTCGTCGTTTATCGGGCGATAGTATCTGAGTGAGACATCGCCGGTGACGTTTGAAATATGATCGGCGCGGTCCCAGGGGCGCAGGGCGCGGGGGCGCGGGACGCCACGTGCGGCGCATATTCAAATCAGAATCGCACGCGGCGGACCCCCGTGTTGGCTAAATACACCCGCCGCGCCGCCGCCCGGCCCACCCACTTACCGAGGGTCGGCCCTATGTAATCGAATTTGAAAATTATTCTAAAACACTGAATAATGTATTTCGGAGGGACGCAGCGCCGGAGGCGGCTCGCTCGCGCTGATTTTTAAAATAAATTAAACTTAATCAAGTGGGTTCGCGCACCTAAACGGATTAACTTGGCGCTGATTTGACTTGGCCGCTGTTTGTACAGTACATGAGGGGTGACGGCTTAAAGGTTATTTGAAACAGTATCGGACTAACATCGTTTAGCTGACTACTACACGCATGTGCAAGCGGATCAACGACAAGCTTATACTATCAAATAGAACGATAATGTTGACAGACACCGCGATCACTCATTAAACTTTATCAAGATCATCTTAGCAAAGTTTTACTCCGATGAAAGCTGGTAAATGAAATCAAAGTTGATTGAACTTCGGATACCTACTGTTTTTGGCATTTTGGTCAAAATATCACGTGTATGGGTTTTACAACTACAACCAAGCGCAGTAATAGTCATGACCCACTCAGGCAAAAAAAAATTGAAGGTACTGTAGACCTCCGAGGTGAGCCTACGGTACCGCAGCTAATAAAACACTATATTAAGATAGCAATGGATAATTATTCCTATAAAGGAGCTACGAATTTCATATTATTTTATTAATATCTTCTGGCTCCCGCCCTGACAGGTCGCAGGGCCCCAGTCCTCTCTTTTTACCTGTTCTTAATACAAATCTAACGTTTGTCTCCTAAACCTGCCTTCAACTTGAAAGCACTAAGGTTTTATTCTAAAACCATGCAGAGTAAAGCCTCTACAGTACCTATCCAAAAACTATTAAACAGTACTTATCCAAGTTACACACAGCATTCAAACTAAATATTAAAACCCCTTTACAGAAAGAATCAATATATCTCCTTTCCCTCCACAATATCAAACACTTTAATAAAATTTATGAATCGCAAAAATTGGTCAAATTCATATTTGAAAATTAAATATTGAATAAGACAATATTAGTTCACTCGGTACATTAAGTTTTATTACGCTATGAATACATTCGGCTCAGTGCGATTCGCTACGCAGGGCTGCGGCCCCGCCATTAGCACCCGATATGAAATTAAAATTAAAATATATAAAAAGTACGACGAGCACTCTCGACAGACCGCTAAGGGGCAGCCCTAAAGATTTAATACTAACGAAAGGCGTGAAGTAGCCAGAGTACTAATAAAATGGTTTCATCTAAAGTACCCGAACTATTTGTCCAGTCATGAGAAATAAATAATGAAATTGTAACAATATTTTTGTAAGTTTTTAAACATAAAACAATCAATCTCATGACACTGATTAATAAAAGGAATCAAATAAAATGATAAAAAACTAAAAAGCTTGTATACTCATACTTATGCAAAAGAAGAAATAAAACGAAAAATTAAGAAAACGAAATTGAAACCAGCGAACGAACAAAATATTTATCAAACAACATCGACTCCACAGCTTCAGTTGTAAACTATCATGTAGCGGTGTACAGTAGGGGCGCCACTCTTTGATTTGGTTTTTCGATTCGTTACGCCGTCAAACTACCCTCTACTCCGTACCCTCAAATATGTTCCCTCGCCTTGAATATTATTTATACGTTTGTTAAGTGGAGTTGTGCGGCTAGAGGAGTAGCCTCAGGAGCTCAGCACTTCAACAAACAACGGTTATGATTCTTATTATCGACTGAGACCGACATTTTATGATAGTTCAGGATTGTATTTGGTGAAAGGGCTGCGTAAAAAACAAAACTTTGCTAACGTCAATCTATGCTAATACAATTAACACCAAAAACGATGCCACAATTAAATAAAAAGGCACAAAATCCGAAACAATTAATTGTAAAATGTAACCCAGCTTTTACATGCTGCGCACATTGTAGAAACTTTTTAGCCGGCTATTTGTAGAGCCTCGGAGAAAACATGTCAAGGAAAACAGGCGCGCTCTGCCTCAGAGCAAGCTATGGTTAGGTATGCAAAGCAAACATATTTTCTCTTGAGACTAGAACGGTGAGCAAACAGTGGGCAACATGAGCGAAGGTTGGCCCGTGTTTACCAACGCTGCGTCGCCTGCCCTCATATATTAAACATAGCAAGCGCTACCTTAGCCTGCCTCTGACGTTCGCCGTAACTATTGCTCCAAATATCTAGACCAGCTTCTAGGACAATGCTCCGTTGTAAATTTAATACGGCATAATGTTGCCGTTAGCCGCAATGGCTGTAATGAATACGTTTTTCAGCAAATTTACATCGGCATAAAAATAAGGTCGCGGCAGTTAACACGTTTATCGGGCGCTCATTAAAGCGGAGGGCGATCTTGCTTCGGAGTCGTTAAGCGCGCAATAGTTCGCGAGATCCTCGTAAAAAATATCTCGCAACCGACTTTACGAGCGCCCTTTGTGAATGCATCATTAAATTTCCATCTAAATTTAAATTACGAACGGTGTGATTCGACGCGCTCTCTCCCACGTGTTTCTGTTTTCCCAGTCGGTGGAAATGTTATAATTGCTGCACAGAGAACGTAGCCGAGTCGAGAATTTGAAAAAAAGATGACGTCAGTTGGAATTATCTTCAGCGCAGCGCAATTGAAACGGCTTTGCGACGGGCTTAGTGAAAAAGTTGGCGTTCGTTTTAATAATTCCCAGCTCCGGCGCCTCGTCAGAATGCCGTTGTCACTTCGCGGATTAAGCTCCGACACGGTTGAGTTGGGATTTGAGAGTTATTTTAATTTGCATTTTTCGTATAATTCAAACTAGAGTGCAACGCTTCCAACGCTTTTTTCATGTGAAATCGTAACGTGTTTACACGTCAAAAGTTTACGACATTTGGATGGTCGAAGGCGAGGGTTGAACTCGTTTGTATGCGGCGCCACACTTCCCCGGGAAAGGCATAAAGTCAGCAGGTGAGGAGCGGGTATCGCGCGGTCACGCTATTTAGATAAGGCCATTTTCGTGACCTCTCTCCCCCCGGCCTCGGCGATAAGAGCCCGATGTGTACCTTACGAAATTTTGTTGCAGTGCCTCCTTCCAAAAAATCTCTTTATAAATCAGAACAGACGAAGAGAACTCCTAAACAGCTTAAGTAAGATAAAAACAAGGAAAACCAACAAACAAATAAGGTCATTTGATTAAGCGGAATGATTTGCGAATCACTTAAAAATCCAAATGCCACCATTTTTCGACTTCCCTCCTGACTTCTGGCGTTGGAATGGCGAATAAAGCGAGTTTGGAATAAATTGTGGCTCGTCTGGATAAAGCAATATTTGTTCATCTACCCCCGCATTACGACAGCAGCGGCCATTAGCGGGATGCAAATAACGTCTTGTCATTTTTGCTTCTTTATTTTTCCTCAATGCTCGGAGAATCGTGCTACTTGGCCACCCTCCCACGGATGTTGCACGGAGATATGGAAATAAAATCCACTTCAAAAACATTGCTTAAGTAATACGCTATTTTAGATAAAAAATACTTCAATGTTTTTAGCTTTCTTAACCTTTAATACTGGTCAATATCTGGTAATTAGACCACAAGACTCCAAAATAATTTTTCCCCGTCAAAGACGTTCGAGACAAAGACCGGACTAATAACCATGCAGTTCCCAGGAGAATTCTAATTATTTTACGATTACTGTCTTCCTATTTACATTTTGTTCTAACCTACCCCTCGGTAAGAACTCCGTAAATCCCTACAAGAGTACCTACAAGCCAAAATGGCGTCGACATTCAAACATCCGAGTGCGTTTTAGCCCCACTTAAAGCGTGGTTTATTTGCAAGCCAGATTGCCTACGGAACATTATTTATAGTTGAGGGTAGGTTGTTATTAAATTTTTCCACAATTGTTGAATGATTTAGAGGTCTTTCAGTTTTGAGGTTTTTATTACAATTTTTTACGAGTTCTTAATGCATTCCATTTCACTTATCAGATTTTCTTGCTCCCATTCCAAGTAAATACTATTCTAGAATCGTCTAAAATTTTCCATACTGCCTCTTGACCCCGAATCTCCGAAAACTTGCACTTTTACCATACAAGTGAAACAATTACATAATTCTAGAATCCTATTCAATGTTAATAATGTTTTCCATATAGCAAAGAGAATTTCTGAAATGTATACGAGACAATAAAGATGTCGCTACTGATAGCGATCTTCACACCTGCCAGCGTGATTACAGGAGTATAGATGTTGCATTGGTTCAGGAATATTGGCCATTCCTGAGAGACTTGAGTTATGCAGGTTTTTATTTAAAGTCTGAAGGGTATGATCAAAAAATATTGTATCCATATTTATGCAACAACTGATTTAGACAAATTTATCTGCCAGCGTCAGACCAAATAAAAAACCAAAACAGCGCTGCGAACAATACAGTGAAGCATGCTAAAACTACACCAAAGCTCTGTGCATACACACTCACACACACACATTTACAACTATTTACAATGACACTACAATCAAACTACACCAAACTAAGTGCACACATGTTTACGAAACCTGCCTCACATCACTGTTGACAGCGCTCTGTCTTGGTTTTTTATTTGGGCTGAGCTGCCAGCCTCTTCATTAAACTATTTATTTTAGATTGTTGCTTATAAAGAAAACTATTTAGAATTAGACAGTTTGCTTTGACTACCATATCATTTCCAATCCTACCCACACACAACAAATACGTTCACCTGTCAAACGAGACTGGTTGTCCACTAATCGAAATAACTAGAATATCGTATTACAAATACAAATAATCCTCAATTCCTTGCACTATATGCAGTGGATTCTAATCGTTTGACACTTAATTAATGGGCACTTTACACGTAGATATTGAATGGAGCGTTCACCCACGGGAGCGGCGTGCCGGGCGGGTGCGCAGGCGCAGCGCAGCGAGGCGCCCGGCGCACGCGCCGCGTGGGCGACAGACATAACTCGCACGCAACAAGACTCGCGCACGCCACCGCTAACTACCGTCGCCATTTTATATAGGGTGTTCTACTGGAGTTTAGTTTATAAGTATGGAATGCCTTGATTATACTGAAGTAAAGAATGTCAGTTTCGTTACGTGCCCAGTTCAGATAGACCATGAACCAATAGAGAAAAAGTTGAATGGGGAAAATGCCAAGTCACAAAACCTACGTGTAAATGTAGACTCAGTGCCTATAAAGATTGGATACGCCGAATAAACTCTATAGGTACTTAATTAAGGGTTGGCTAAAGTATGACGTATGAATAAAAATATTACGTATTAATTGCGATACAATATTTGTTTCTCGTTACGGGAACTTTTTCTATTACTTCATCCTACGTCATTCGTCGTAATTATTGTCCAACTGAAATAGCGAGCTAAAAATAAAAGCCTCAGGAACAATAACTCGCGTTTATTTTATTACGTAATACCCTTGATCTTTCGTTCGAGAAGAGGTATTTGTTACATTTAGTCTGTAGAACTATTCATTGTTTTCCAATTTTTAACACAACTAACTATTTACACTAGGCACTAAATTAAATTACTAATATACATTAAGTTATTTTAGGAATAAAACTTTTTCTTTTAGTTATCTATGTATTTGTAAATTCACGAACCGTCTCTAGCAACCAACCAACACCCTTGAACTCTATACTAACTTCATCTACTTCTAAATACTTACGTACAAGTGAATGTAAGTATTTATAGGCCTGTTCCAGCAGTTTATTTACTTTTTTTTTTGATAACCAACAAATATAACATATTCACTAAAAATCCATAAAATCATACAAGTGGATTTCAAACAGAATTAATAAAAAAATAAACACCATAAATAAAATAGCAACATCCTGTACAGCCAGCACGGCGAGTGCACATCATAACTATATCTAACAGCGACAGGTACTGCACGCCACCGGATCACTCTTTATGGCCTATAAACGTGTAATTCACGCCACCTTAATCCGGCCCTGTTCGAATAAATCTGGATTAGCCGAGCCCACAGCGATTGTGCGATATCTCCTGATTATGCCGTTAACAATTGTAATTGAAAAATAAAATGCCCAAGTGCGTGTCTGGATTGCTGTAATGTTAAAGTTGTTTGACAATGTATGGGATGTTCTTACGTAAATGTTAGTGAGTAAATATTGTACGGTGATTTTTATTTTATGTTGAAGTTGATATACACTACAAATTGCTAACGTAATGAGCCGAGTACCTACCTAGGTATAGTTAATTCAGAGTAAAGTTATTCAGGGTCTTTGTACGTATTTTTAAGTGTGCGAATAGATTCCTCAGAATAATAGAGGTACAAATCGTCACCTTCGTAGCGCTCTGGTTAAACGGGGTTTGTAGACTACCTCTAAAAACATAACTGGACTAAGTAAAACTACTAGGAAAAGGTTATTATTAAAAAGTTATGTAGGTATCAAAACTTCTGGAAAACATCGGAAAAAAAATCTTTCCTCGATCTAGCTAGAAGCTACCACTAACCTGTTATTCCTGTCAATGAAAAACAAACAGCCCAAGGCATCCGATGTGACAAACATACAGATATATCAGAAAGCACACGTAGCTTGCGATCCATATTTCACGCGCGACACGCAACGCAGATATGTGCGGAAGTGCCAAGTCTTGCGCGCACTAGACCTATGCTTACTGGATGGGGCATTGAAAAATACAACGTCAAAGACGGACCCCGGATTGTGAGGTACGACATTCCAATCTTACCACGCAGCCCGGGCCACCTTTATCATGAAATGTATGAAAAATTAAAAAATGGCTTAGCAAGTGAAACAACTAAAGTGGAAATGCATGACTCTCCGTTAATAAACATGGGCGTCATAAGTTCATTACTTTGAACAAATTGTCAAAATAATTAATTAAGAAAACTGCAGTACTCGTATATACGTATACCTTTAACTATGTTTTGATCTCATCTTAACAGATTAGTAAGATCAAACTTCTAATATACCGGAGGCATTCATGGCCTGGCATCACGGTTGCGTAATGCACGATCGGCCAGAATTGGAATCGATTTGAAACAAATGCCTAATTCATTGCTTCATATGTTCGAAAATAAAATCTGCTCAACAACGTAACTTACGAACATATGAAGCAATGGATTAGACATTTGTTACGAATTCTGATTGATCGTGAATTACGCAAATAGAGTGCAGTTCAAACGAGGAAAATTTTAGCACTACGTTATCACTTCCAGCACTCCAAATTCATGTTTATCCACCTTTCTGGGCCTTGTCGCCGGGCCATAAATTAACTAAAACAAGAGGCAGATGCCGTGGGAAGCCCCGCTCCCCCCGCCACCCCCTGCCCGGTAATGGGAGCATTAGTAATACTAATGGTGGTGGACGATGACATCACATAAATCCATGTCAAATTTAGGACGCGGCTGCTGTTAGGTTTTAGTCTTGGGCTTGTCTTGTGATGAAGGTTTTGCTTATATGAAATATATACGATTATAGGTAAGCCGGTTATGAAATTATGTTGACTAATGAACAGACGTAGGGTAAATATATTGATAATACGGAAAATAAGTATGAGCTTTTTTTGACATATTATGCAAAGTTGCAAACTAACTACATATCCTAACTAATATTATAAATGCGAATGTGAGTTTGTTTGTTACGCTTTCACATTAAAACGGCGAACGGATTTTGATGAAATTTGGCTCATGGGTAGACCATGACCTGGAGAAGTGTAAAAGATACCTTTTACCCCGATATTCTCACGAGATCAAGACTTATGTGGCTGAAACTACGAGGTGCAGCTAGTTATCGATAACTAAAGAAGATTCAAGATTTTTGAAAAACATTGGCATAAAAAACTTATTAAAAATACATTCCCTCTTCCAAACGAAATAAAAGTAAATACTCAAATCAATAAGCATACAATTTATGTGAGAAAACTATATCCCTCTGTGAACTCCCCTAAAACAAAGTTATCCCACACCATGGGGCGCTAAAAATTCCCCGTAATTGAATGAATCAATTCTATCGCCATTAAATCGAGTTACCGAGCATATTGGGTGATCAAATTTATTTAGCTAATAACCCCCTGTCTGGTGGAGTGAAAGATCCCTTGTCGGAGAGATTCGAACTCGATGCAATTTTATTTTGAGTTTTCTTGTGTCGTTTTGTATTTCATCTACACCCATGCTATAAATCCTCTATAAAAGTTTCTGAAACAGTTAGCTTATAACATTAAAACAATCAGTGTCATAGTAACCATTATATCATCCAAACAGGTGTTATAATGTTGAACTAAATTTCATAAAGCAACTCATTAAAAAAAAAGAACGCTGTCATGCAGGCGCGTTTCACTAACTAATCTCAGTCATTTAAAAAAAAAACTTGTAGTTTATTCGAATTCTAAAAATTCGAATCCACGTGCGTTGTATCCCGCCAATTTTTCGATATTAGTATTAGAAAGAACCTTTTATAGAGGATTCATGGGTGTGGATAAAGGCTTGTATGCAACTGTAAATAATTAGGTATTAAAACACTCATCTGATACTATTATCACACGTGATAATAGTATTTATATAAGTATAAGTATAACATATGTAAGTATAACCCACATTCGTGTTTTAATACCCCTTATTACATAACAGTTGCATAAATAACTATAAAAGTGATGTGTTAAAATGTGATTCTTTTCCTGCTTAACTTGAACAGATCAAAAAGAAATAATATTTATACGTGAACAAAAAATGTCTTTAACTGGTACCTATTGTTTCATGCAACTAAGGGACGTAAGAGCCAGCCAAAAATGTCTGAAGATATTTGCAATAGAACTTTTTTTGTTTAGTCTATTCCGTCCCACTGCTGGGCAAAGGCCTCTTCCAAGTCTTTCCAGGAACTCTTTATCCACGCCACCTCATATCAGACCTCGCGGCACAAAGACCTTATTTAAAAAAAATGGTTTTATGTTCCAACCTGTATGAGTTCCAGACGAGCAGCGGTATACATCGCGTCGTTGTAAAACAAAAAAATCCATTGATATACTTTTTATCATAAAGAAGGGTCAGTACTACCACAGTTAAAATAAGTAACAGTATTATAGCTCCATAGAAAACGACCGAAACGACGCGCTTCGAAATCCCAGTGTCAGTACGCAACAGTATCGAGTGCGCGACAGTTACACATGGACGCGGCCGTAGGTCAAGGTCACTGCCGAAATATAATCAATCTGCCTAGCCTTTTCCCAACTATATTGGGGTCGGCTTTCAGTCTAACCGGATGCAGCTGAATACCAGTATTTTACGTGGAGCGACTGTTTATCTGACCTCCACAACCCAGTAACTGGGTAATACGATAACCCTTGGTAAGAATGGTTGTCAGACTTTCGGGCTTCTGACGACCCTTAACGACTGTCAAAGATCCACGATTGACAGCCGTGACCAACGGCTTAGCGTGCTTTCTGAGGCACGGAGGAGTCTCCGTTTGTAAAGATGGTCACCCATCCACGGACCAACCCCGGCAAGCGTAGCTTAACCTGAAGGATCGACCCGGTGCGGCTGTTATTCCTTAGCCACGAACTCCTCACTGCCGAAATATAATACTGTTAGTTATATATACTGTGGTACTACCAAACTCAAATCAATACCAATTGTCGACTATCTTACTTGGATCGTCCAACAGATAAGTACTGCGCACCCTCAGGACAGCGGTAGTGCGTCCCACTGTTTTATGTCGCCATTAGCCCGCTCGCATCCGGCTTCACGATTTGTACGTCGTTTGTACGTGTCTTGAGCCAGCCTACAGCGCAAACTCGGCACAGTTATGGCAAATTTATGTCAGGTATTAATTTACTTTAGTTGTCGCCTCCGAAGTTTGTTCGCCGCCCCCGTTGCTAAGTTTCGAGACGTTCTTTGCCAGGATTAAGTATTTATTAGAGTTTCTAGCAAGTTGTCAGTGTTACTTGGCACTGTTCTGTGCCGAGATTGGATTGTGTTCATTTATAGGAGGAAAAGTTAAATAAAAGTGGCTGTATATATTTTATTTTATATCGACATTAAGGCGGTTTTGAATGGAATTAAGTTTTCTAAGATCACGTAACTGGTAGGTTTGTCAACGAAAAGTATGTTCGTTTCATTTTCGCTTATAATCATCGAATTATATTGCTCGTGGCTAAGTACTCGTAATAACAGCCGCACGGGTCGATCCATCAGTTTACCATCTTTACATACCTAGACTTCTCCGTGTCTCGAAAAGCACGTTAAGCCGTTGGTCCCGGCTGTCATTCGTGGATCTTTGACAGTCGTTACAGGTCGTCAGAAGTCCGTAAGTCTGACAAAGACTTACCAAGTGGTATCGTGCTACCCAGGATCAGGTTGAGGACGTCAGATAGGCAGTCGCTCCATGTAAAATACTGGTATTCAGTTGCATCTTAGACTGGAAGCCCACCCCAACATAGTTAGGAAAAGTCTAGGCAGATTGAATCATCTAAATATATTCTGAACAAGACACATTTCTCATCAAATTAAAATATACCATTCCACCTTTAGATAGAACCGTATACTTAACCTGTGTGACCGCGGACGGGCCGCGCGCGGACCAAAAACTATTGTAGTTAATTAGAAAGTCCTTGAAGAATTAATTGTATACATAATTGATTGAAGAACTGTGTACTACATTTTTTTTTTATTAACCCTACTTCTGCGAAACCTAAAATGGAGGGTTATGTATTTGACCTGTATGTACGCATCTATGTCCGTCTTATATATGTTCCCTCGTAACTAATAAACGGGCAAACTAATTTCGATGAATGATATGTCGTTGGATTCGTGTTTATTGTGCTAGTATCACAGGGTATATTAAAATATACAAAAACCCGACTGCGTAAAAAGTGTACTTTAAAAAAGATGGAAACAGTATGACAATGGTGGAATCCCAGGATCGGCAATATTGCAGACGGACACGCACTGCCTGCGATACCCCGCACGTACACCTTCCCATTGTCCGTCGTCAGCTCGTCGGTGTCCGTCCGCAAAACCACCGATCGTCGGATCTCGGCATAAGCAATCTCATGAAGTCGGAAGCAATATTAGGTCTAAGATGATGCCTCCGACTACGTGAGATTGTTTATTTTTTATTTGTCTGTGTTACAGTGTTTTATCTAACACAGCTCCTTCAAATTATAACTCCTTATATCTACCCTAAAACCTAAAACACATATATTATATCATCCACATAAACTTTCAGCACGTTTCTACGTATCTAGGTACATTAGCACCTCCCAGTCGCAGTCGGGTCACGTCGCGTGCGCGTGGCCCGGCGTCCAATCACTTCGCTAAACTAATAGATCGGAAGGAAGCGCCCGCGCATACGGATTGCATTCTACGCCCTGCACTGTTATGGTGGATGGAACTGAGAGAAATGTGTATATTCGAGAGAGAGGTTCCGCATAAAATGATCTAAAGTTACAAGAACCTTTTTTTTTAGTTTTAAATTCAAGAAAGTAAGTGCTATTAGATAAAACAAAAACAAATAAAGATAGATTCTTTATAGAAGACTACTTTTATCGCCTTGGTAAATACTTTAGTAAATAACCTAAGCCTATTTTATTAATCACTGATTAGAAATGTTTTAGGTTTAAATCGGAACGTTTTCTATGAGACATGTTAACCAGATATTGCCGCATGGTTAAGTATTTACAATCACAATAAAGCACTATAACTCAAACAACAGCATTACAATACCAAAATTCAGTTAAAAAACAAAATAAATACTAAACCGCAACTTGTAAACACGAAATAAAAAATTGAAAAACGAACAAGAATGAAACGAGCGCTTCAGCTTCGAAAAGATGACCATCCATCGTGAGCATGGAGTCAATTTATCACTGGGAAAAATGAAAACTGTGCACAGGTCCATTAAAAATAGTCGCACATAGTCGCATGACCCATAAAACGAGAGAGCGGCGTCGAGAGGAAATATGAAATGAAAAAAGTGCGCCCCGCGGAATACTCCGAGGTTCCGTGAATGTTTCACTTTTTTAAGTAATAAGAAAATTTTATGAGGCTTTATTTTAGCATTTTTTCTGCTTGTTTGGTTTAAGGTTATGCTCTCTTTTATGCGCGCATTTCTTTATCCAATGTAGGTTTTCCGAGAAGATGCTGATTTACTTCAAAGATTCGGGATTTCATCGTTGGTTTTAACGAGTTACCCAACTCACCGTTTTGGCGATTGGCTCATGTCGCATTGACCTCTATTAAATCCGCTGATGCCTAACACACGTACACCGCCCGACCGCGCGGTCGAGCCGGTAGAGATCGCGGCCGTGCGCGGTGCCTCGAAAATAATGTAGACGAAATTAGACAATTCATGTGACATTTAGTAACACAATTATTTCTATACTATTTCGGTTACCCAATTGATTTATCCCTAACAAGAGTGATTCCAGAAAACCATTTACGTAACAAATTTACTTAGATAGGTACTGCGCAAAACATAGACTAGTTAGAAATTTTTTTTACTAATGGCGACTACATTTGATTAAAAACAATTGAAACAGTTCCCACAGCTTCAAAATCAATTCATAACTAAAACTTTTTAACAAACCCTCACATTTACCCACGGAACCCAACAAAATTCGCCACCTCGTCAGGCGAGGTAGCGTTGGTCAAAAAAGAAAACCAATTTGCCCGCATGAAAAGGTTCGATCCAATCGCGCCCGCCGTATCCACTCATTTGATATTTTCACTCGGCGATAGAAAACAAATTACGAAATGTCGCTCTCCTGGATTATAAGCATTAGCTATTTATTTCTGTGTCACCTGTCGATCCCTCAATAGCCTTCTTGCATTTGAAGTTTTCCGATTAACTTGGTTTTTATTGATATTCTATTTATGTTAAAATGTCTGATTCGGAATGCGAATGAATGTGGTTTTGCATTTCTTTAAATTGATTTCTGTTGTGAGCTGTGAATCTATTGAATGTTTTGTGTATTAGCTTTATTGGGTAGGTACTTTTCCTTATGTAATTTGTAATGGAAATATTACTTTAGATAATTGGATTTTTATTTTTATAGAGCAAGTTCTCGTAGAAAACCACTTTAAGACGGTTTGATGTGGCTTGTTTAAATTAATTACTTTCAATGGAGGTACAAAAAACTTTTTCTCAAACATGCTTGGAAATTCGAGCATTATTTTGACAACCTTCTTCGAGATAAATCGAAATTGCTGTACTGGTCAAAAACAAGTGACGATGCGGCCAGCAAAGTTACTATGAAAATACATATCTGGCGTGTTTAGCGGCCAAATAAATTACTATGAAAACTCTTAACTGTCGTGTTATTTAAAAATGGAACGAACTCTTCGCTTCAACACATGGCAACCAAGGAGGTAACTTATCAAAGATTGTATTTTTTCGATTTGGCTTGCAAATAGAACTATTTAAAATAAAGAATAAACAAATGAACTTATTGGCGCATGAAAAATTGTAGTTGTTCATCATTGATTCTGGAATTTTTATTTAATTTACTCAGTTTAAATTTCCGCGCATTATTTGAGAAAAGTACTATACAAACCTTGGCCGCAATCAGGAATTGATGGACGATCGTGAAAATGTGGGCCGAGGCGAAGCCGAGGCACACATACGTGAGTCCATCAATCCCCTTATTGCTGGCCGCGACAGTAATGTACTAATCTTCTTCACTAATGCTCGGTTCCAATAAACATAAACGAGTCGTTTTGCTTACCAATGGTATCTTTTGTTATTGCCAAACTGGGCATTTATATAGATTTGTAAGGTTTTTTTTTTTTCTGTGATAGCTACTTCCATATAGGAGTGTCCACTATGCAAAACTATAATTATCTTTGCTTCATTATTGGTAAAGACACAAAAGTCTTAATTTGAAATAATAACGGTCCGTAAATAATAAAAAATAAAATACAAAACCAAGACGGAGCGCTGCGAACAATACAGTGATGCTTGCTAAAACTACACTACCGCTCTGTGTATACACGCTCACTCACACACATTTAAAACTATTTATGTACAATGACACTACAATCAAACTACACCAACTAAGTGCACACATGTTTACGTAACCGGCCTCACGTCTCTGTTGACAGCGCTCTGTCTTGATTTTTTATTTGGCCATTCAATTACAACTTGAGATAGCCCTTAGGAAGAACCCAGAAATAAAACCTAAAATACACCTGTGAATTAATAAACATAACAACGAACCTTTTTACCAAAACAATCCCTTTTCCATACCTACACATAAACGAGGCACCTATTTATAATATCAATATCATGTCTGAAACTCCCCTCGGTTGCCATGGCAACCGCGTCACCAGCAACGTAAATGTTACCAGTAAATCAATTAAAAACCAGTTTGGAACAAATAAATTGTTGACAGGGACTCTATAGGGTCTGAAAGGGACATATTTTAGCAAACAGCGAGACATAAATCAGACCTGGGAATATATGTGCGAAGATTTTGATTTGTGATCGGTCAGACAATGAAGGATCATTGAATGTGAACTTGGCCTCATTTTGGAAGAATAATGGGCCTTGGAGTTGTCGATGCCCTTATTTATGTTTCTAGAATCAAGTTTTTCGTGAGTGTTTATGAAAGTAAAAATATATTACAGAATTCAAAAGATACCTACTTACGGAATTTGACAATTTCTGGATCTCACATAGAGACTTTTACTTTGTCTCGTTTGGTTAAATGTACAGAACCGAGGGTTTAAATGTAAAAATGTACCTCACGTAAGTAAAGTTTACTTGAACCATAATTAATAAAGATAGTAAGGATCATTTTAGTGCTACAAACATGCTTTAATTTAGTACCCATTATTATTGGGAACTATGTGAAATGAAAAAAGATGATTTCTAGAAATTTCATTAAAATTCCGCTTCGCCAAGTCCGAAGGCGATCCCTTCAGGGTTGACACAGAGTCACAGTTAAAATATTGCAAATAAAAGAGTGCAGATTAGTGGTTTTGAGCAATTTAACGAACGATTTTAAAAAGAAAATAGGTATAAATAGTTCATCTATTTACAAATTTTAAAACGCTAAATGATTGTTTATGTATGCCCTTTAGAATATCAGAAATGTATAGATTTGAGCTTTATTCGACTTCATCGCGAGTAATTAGTTTGAACTCAAGTTTTTTTCCAGACGCAAAATTGAGCAGTCTCGTACCTGTGTAGATAATAATGCATACTTAACAGCAAATCAGTATACCATGTTTGTATAACCAGATTTACTGCTTTTTTAGAGACTTATTCGTAACTTTCCCATTCTTTGTCAGAAATATGCGTTATTTTAATTCTGCACGTCACGTTATTGTGGACGTCGCGCGTCGACGTCTACAATTTTACCGTTAATATTAAAACATCGGTGCTCGTTATAAGGTTATCGGTGCTCGTTATAACGTTATCGGTGCTCGTTATTACGTTATCGGTGCTCGTTATAACGTTATCGGTTCTCGCTATAGCGTTATCGGTGCTCGTTATAACGTCATCGTGGAAAATTAGTGTCGTCATATATTTCCATACATTTTACTTCCCTATGTTATCGTGATGCTGTGGGCCTTCACGATAAAACCGTCACGTTAGAAATTATAAAAGCGCCCATCTCTTGCAGACAGCAAGATAGATATCCATGCTAATAATTATAAATTCGAAAGTAACTCTGTCTGTCTGACTGTATTTTACCTTTTCACGCCTAAACCACTGAACAGATTTTGACAAAATTTGGCACGGAGATAGATGGCATTCTGGAGAAGGACATAGGCTACTTTTTATCGATATACCACGCAGGCGAAACCGTCGGCGGAAGCTAACATTTTATAATTACGCGTCTTCTGTGACCTAAATCTCAAAAAAAGTTATTTTGAAAGAAACATAAAGATGATAAATAATAATATTTTTACGCTGAAAATAAAATAATATCCTGAATATGATTATAACCATGTTTTTTTCATCCCTGAAAGGCCCTTAGGTGTGGGCGAGCGGGCGCGGCGGGCGGATTTGTCGTAGCCCGGAAACGGCGGGGAATTCATTTGGGCGTAATAGGTTTCCTGCGCCCGCGTCCGGTACCCGTCCGGGCCGCGTCCGACTCCCGTCCGGCGCTCGTCCGACACGCATCGGAAGTAACGCGATATCTAAGAGATATTACAAATCTTACATATCGTTGTTTTTACTTTTTCTGATGCTGTTAATGCGGTAACTTGTGACCCTATGTTATGGTCCTCTTATTCATAAGAAACATAACTAAATAGCGTAAATATCAGTTACAAACTTTACACATTGTGCTTTTTACCTTTTTTCTGATGGTGTTGAGATAATAACTACCTTATGCTATGGAATCGCCTTAATAACAAGAAAAATGTACAAAGAAATATGTAGTACGTTACCTATATCAGTTAAAAATTAAAAAGACTAAAACTAAGACTAAAATGTAAATTAGAAATGAAAAAGACAGATTTGAAGAGCAGCATTTTGAAGTTATTATGGATTTCGTACGAAATGATAGTGAGTACTTTGACATAGTAGACTCGGCAACAGACAAGCGACAAAGACTTAAGTATCCTAATACCCTAATGTAATCTTAATCCTATAATTTCTACAGTTATATCTGTATTATTTATGGTGTACAGTCACGAGCAAAAATATGTATACACTCAGAAAAATTCAATATCGTGTTGTTAATAACGATTGTAACTTTGAGATGATACCTATTTCATAATAATAGGGGTACGAAAATACTATGTTCGTTATATCATAAAATTACAATCAATACAGTAGGAGAAAATCACTTTTAAAAGTTGCTAAGTGTATACATATTGGTGCTCGTGTCTGTACATAATAAAGAGTATTCTATTCTATTCTAATATAGAGCGAGATAAAACGCATGAAAACATTTGTTCAATAGATAACATTACTTTATTCCTGTTCCGTTACCGTTGGCAACTAACCATGGAATATATTTTTGTGGTCACACCAAAATATACAAAATTTTAATACAAAATCAAATCAAGTAACCAGCTTAACTCCCAAACAAACGGGGTTGACATAAAATCCATTTTCCAAAAGTCTTAATTTCCTCCCGAGAAGTTCTCAGACGAGAGGCTGTTTCATTAAAACTTGTGTGACGTGTCATTAAGTCCCGGCCGCAGCTGATTATTAATATTCAAATCATAATTCCGACTTAGATGAACGAAAAAGCAAAGACGTGTTAACTTATGAATAATCACAAACTCACAAACTCGCTAACTTTCCCTTTATTTTGTTCAAAATCTTCGTTCAAAGGCTTCATACGCTCTATAAGTGGATAATACATAATAACTACTTAAATAGAAGCCGTTTTAGCTGAAAGTTTCGTGTGAGGCAACACTACAATTGAAAGGTACTTCAAGGTCAACTTATATCGGTGGGATGGGTCAATGACCCCTTGTCCACAAAGCACAAGATTAAGGAATTTGTTTATATGCTTTTAGTGACATGGGTATGTCACTAGGTGTGGTTATAGAGGAGGAAAGTAATATAAATGATCCCGATTTTTTTGTTGAAAAACCCTCTCATTTGAGTGTACTATAGGTACACCTCTATCTAACCCTTCGGGGATTACAAGCGTGACGTTTTGTTATGTTATGTAACCCTCTCAATCTCTTCATTTATTCCAACACTGACTAATAATAACGGAAAAATCAACTAACCTTTAACAAAACCGTGTAGGACAGCAAGCAATTTCCCATGGAAAAACCGGACTTTAACCCCGTTCTAATTCAAGCGTAATTAATTCTCGGCCAACGCATGTATGTACATACGATTAATAAATAAAATTCCTACACATTCAACCGCTACGAACTCAAATAAAACAAAAACTCATAAACCGGTTGGGAAATAAAATAAAAAATATACTAACGCGATTTACGTTCAAGAGAGCGAAAAATAAAATAACATGGGTAGGCGCGGTTTGTGCCCGGGGCCAGCCTGGTTGTAATTTCTCTAGATATTTCGTATTTTAAGCGTAGACGCCCGCTGGCGTTGCTACGACGACGTAGAACCTCGTAGCGTCGCTACGCCGTAGTCGCGTGACAAATTCACTGTTTCAGTTTCGTTATTATTTTAAGATGGTTACCTAACTTTTCCTTATTTTATTTTGTTAAAACTTATTGTTATGAGTTATATTTATACCTAAATACTTTATAAGTTGTTTATGTTCTTACTTCAACTAATAATTCGAGTGAAAATCGAAATATTCTGTCTAGACGTGTAATAATATTTCAATAATGTCTTTATAGTAAAATGTTGACTGTTTGTAGTGAATCTGCTACGCCCACGCACAATTGTTACCGTCATTTTCCAACTAAACTCGCACACAACAACGGTACGCACAAATACATACAAACAATAACAATAAACAGTTCAAGCCACCTAGAGTTCAAATCAACAATGGATATCAATAATATAATTATAAATATAACGGTTTTGCAGAAAACAATTCTTACCTAGTGAATTGCTACTAGCGTGGTGGTTTTTTGAACCGAAATATTTTCGCCGGTATGTAGGGCGTGCCGTGCTTGCTCGAGGCGTTTTACGACACGTGTCGCTTGTGTTAACGTTTACCTGCCGCACAAGTTTCTATTCTCTCCTTCTCTAATGTTTTCTAACACGGTTTCTCTATCCTAACTATCACTACATATTATAAAACAAAGTCCTCCGCCTTTCATGCTGGTTTCACCAATGGATAGAGTGGTTCTCGAGGAAGGTTTTAGTATATAATAACATACATCCACGCGGGCGAAGCCGTGGGCATCAGCTAGTAATATTATAAATGCGAAAGTGAGATTGTTTGTTTACGCAAATATAGCACATGGGTAGACCATGACCTGGAATAGGACATAGGATACTTTTTATCCCGATATTCCCACGGGATCGCGACTTACGCGGGTGGAACCGTGGGGCGCAGATAGTTAGAAAATAGTTGCGAGTTGCTTCTGATTTACGAAAACAGATGATAGACAAAGACATACCTAATAGTTCGTTTTTTTGTTCTAAAAGTTAGTATTATTTTAATGGTGTGTAGCGACACGTGTAACTAAGCATCACGGTTACTTTAACAGCACATTTCACACATCACTAGTCGAGTGAGGAAGTGTCAATTCTGAGATGCTAAACTTGCTTAATTCACGTTACGTTAAGTTTTACAACCCATGTAACTTGTTAACGTTAAATACGCTTACAACGCTCTGCAATAACACCGACAAGAGGGTAAAATTGTTTATAATATTCTTGGTAACAGGCTTATTGGCGTGTAATAAGACACATGTTAACGATACCTGTTACCAACTTCATGTAACTAAGGGGTAGGTAAGATTTCTCATGTATACTAAAGTCGCTTATTTGATGGTAATGTTTGACGTTTTCTACAAAACATTTAACTCATGTTAACGTTAATCGCTTAAATTCTTAGAACATACATGGTTACCGAACAATCTTAATAAAGTATGGTTAAAGTTTTGTGAGATCGAACCTAAGTAATAATAGCCGCGCGGGTTGGTCCATGGATGGGTGACCATCTTAACAAACCGAGACTCGTTAAGTCGAGACACGTTAAGCCGTTGGTCCCGGCTGTCATTCGTGGATCTTTGACAGTCGTTACGGGTCGTCAGAAGCACGAAAGTCTGACTACTAGTCTTACCTAGGGGTATCGTATTACCGAGTTACTGAGTTGTGGAGGTCAGATAGACAGTCGCTCCATGTAAAATATTGGTATTCACCTGCATCCGATTAGACTGGAAGCCGACCCCAACAATTAGGAAAAGGCTAGGCAGATTGATATTATTAAAGTTTATTTAACTGACATTTGGTGTGTGGAAAAGTGAGAAGTAGTTACCTATGTATTTTTGCGTATATATGTTTAATGTAGAACGCTTTTGCAAAATGTCAATACTTTGAAAGTGTTTCTTGACACGAGTAACTTTTGTTTAACAATTAAGTAACAATTACTCGTAAGTATTTACTTATTTCCCGAGACATTCGCAGCACTAGAAAAAGGTTTGTTCTTATAAATTTAAAAAAGCAAGACAGCATAAGATAAGTAGATACATAAGTTTTGATGAATTAGTATAAGCCAAAAAGCACACACCCCTTACAAAACATGACCCATTTTTAACCCACAAACAAACCGCACTAAACATAAAACAAAACAAACCAACGCCGCGAAGACACACATTCGCCATAAAACAAGCAAGTTACATCGGCATTATTCACAACAAAATTCATCGCACAGAGTTAGAGCCAGATATTAATCTCTCGACGGCATCCGAGCGCTGGATTCGCCATTTTGCGCCTAAATATGATAAACTTTCCCCCGAATTTCTTCACCCCCCCCCCCCCTTTTCTTGGCAAGAATACCCCCCGCGAGGCGGAGGCGAGCCCCACCCGAGCCAAGTCTTACGGCCCTGCTTTTAAACTAAGCTCGTTAATTAATTACAGCCAAGTCGACTGCCGAGGGTACTGCCTTATGTAGCGCTATGTGCCAATTTAATATTGCACACCAGTAATGTTCAAGCACTAAGCATTGTGTTAAAAATGTTACGTTATCCTACCATTTTTCTTTGGAGATAAAAAATTAAAAAAACTTTCAAGCTAAACTTTATTGCATGTATTCTTCAATTGTTTGTTCGTAATTAAACGTTAGTAAAACAAATGTTGTTCCCATACAGCAAGCATACGGTGTGTAAAGTATTATACTCAAAGTTCCATGCCAAACGTAACAGTAAGTAACACGTCGGGCTACAATTTACATAGAGCTGATAATTACACCCGTCTCTAAAGACAATACAACAACCGCGAACGAACGGCTACCCTATTAGTAGTAAATCATAAAATTATTCACAATAATATTAATTACAAAATCACGGGTCGAGTATTACTGAGAACACTTCCTCGGCTCTATAATTAATTGCTACTAAATTCGGCCCGAATTTGAATCCGGTTACCAAGTCCGCGAAGAAACTTACGAGGTACATAAGACTTAAGGGCAGGGCCGGCCGGAAGGAGGGTAAAATGGCGGCGGAGGGCGCGACCCTCCCGGAGAGGGGGTGCGTCGAGGGGGGAGGAAGGACGTGAGATTTACTCTAAGTAATTGCAGTAATAAACACGCAAATATATCACGGCGGGGTAATGAGAGGAAGCGTCGAAAATTGCCGACGCAAATTGCGTGTGTGAGATAAGCTAATTTTTTCTCCCTCTGGTGAACAAGAGAAAATTTTCGGCCTCTTGTTTTTCATTTTCGGCTGTTCCGCTCCGTCTGATTCGTCATCTATATTGTGGACGAATCATGGCGCAGTCAAACATTTATTTACACCAGATACATTTTTATACCGCGGATATAGCTAACTGTTGATTACAACTACAAACTAGTGGCAACCCTGGCGTGTAAACAACTTGCAACAACTTGTAGTAGAAACAATACCTACTACATTTCTCTGGCTGTCCATAACAACTACACGAAAAACGAATGCAGTACATTGATAGACCTCCTAATAGGTAGGTATCTATGGCCTCTTGAACAGTGCTAAAATCAGATACATGAATTGAACAATTGGCCATCAATTAGCCCTCACCACCAACACAAATGTTTTAGGCAAACCTGACACATGCACTGGTCTAACAACACGTGCATATAGCAGGATAACGTGTTCTGAAACTAGTTTTATCAACCAAACTCCGTATCTGCAACTATTTTAATGTTGGTTCCATGTTCCAACACTGGCAGTTTGCTATAAGTTTATCTCCAAAGTCGGTGTATCGTTTTTTGCAGGAAATTACAATATAAGTTAATTATTAGTTAGGAAATTATAGGGCAATTCTTTTCTTTGTCTAATAACCCTCCTGCCAAGCACGAATTATTGTTTCATTCAATCATATTTGTCATCTCTTTCTTCTCCAAGATGACATTCATCATTACTTCGTTCCATCATCAACCCCTCTTTCACTCATTGCTGAAGGACCTGCTCTCTTTAATATGATAATCACTTTGTTCTTACTTAAAAAGGTAGTTTTTGAACACAGTACCTACGCTACACGACTGTGGTGACAAAACTAGTATAAGCTGGCCTACTATGCTATTGTTATTCCGTTACGCGTGAAGTCACTTCGCCAGCTCAAAGTCACCAAACGTGAGGCTTCCAATATGCTTTTACTTACGAATTTTCAGGTAATCAAAAATCTATACAAAAACTGAAATTACTACAAACACCAAAACATTACGCAACCTGATAATGTATCACCAACAAATTCCAACCCGTTACTTGCCGAGCCAATTTCGCGTTCATCGCCAGCGATAATTTTTGGCAACAAAACAACTCGCGACATAAGAAGCTACGGCATTAATTATTCTAGCGAGACAAGAAAGGGGCGCCCCATTTCCAATATTTATGTGTTGTCGATGACTACGCGAAAATATTGGGCGTCGACTGCTTTTTAAAACGAAGAAAGGGCCAAGAAAGGCCGCCGGGAAACCGGGCCTTCTTAATGCACAAACACCACTCTGCTCACCTGCCTTCCTTGATTTATTAGACGGCTTTGTTCGCCGCTCGTTACAAGCTTGTTGTTGCGTTTTTAATTTATTTCCTCGGCGAAATTTTGCACGTTAATATTTAGTTAGATAATGCCCCTGTAATGGCTGGAAATCGCTGCGTTAACACATTTTGTATAATGCTTACGTTTTCTCACTTTATCTCATTCTTTACTTTATAGCGATACGATGGCGCGTAATCGTTTGGCATAAATAGGACGCTTGACAATAAATTTACAGGCTCACAACCCATTTCATGATTAAACCTTCAAACATGCTAGACTGAGTGATAGAAACATTCTAAAAACATCACAAACCCTAAAACGCCACGAGTGCCAGTACCAAGACCGCTCCTCAATAAAACCAGATTTCCCTAAACCACCGTCCAGCCGAGGGTTTGTTCTAAATTGAAATAACGTAGCGAATACATTAACAGGCGTCGGCGGCGCAACAGCCGACGGCGGCAATGGGCCGTGAATGAATGCGAATTGCCGTTGCCGCAAACGGACTAGCCGATTGTCGACGACACGACTCATTGCCGATTCAACGGCATGCTCGATGATTTACTCACAACTGTACGGATTTCAGTCCATCTGGTGCACCTTGAGGTCTCAGTGATGTTGACTAGTGATTGTTTTTTTGTTAAGGAAGATATGCAGGGAATTTTGGGATTTTTAGATTTATTAATTGAAATTGGAATGTTGACTTTTGATGTTAGAATTCAAAATGTATACGAAAGAAAATAAAGATCTTTTAAATGAATCCGGAAAATTATTCAATCATATCTGCTATCACCATTTCAAACCGCGACAGTAAATCTCATTGAAGACCCACAAAGAAACAAAGCATCAATACAATGTCTCCTGCAATACCAATCCGAATCACAAGAACAATGGAAAACTCCGTTAGACACCGCCCACCCAAGACGCGGGAAGGGCGGAAGCAGATTAGCATATGCGGACGCAGTTAGCATCACAAAGCAGGGTCCGTCGCACCCAATATTTATGTGACGTCATCGATTGGCCGTAGTGCCCGTCTCTCTACATTGTAGCCTGTAGCTTGTAGCGGTCACAGCCGCATTGATTGGCCATGAGTACGCATAATTTTCTATCATAATTGATAATGAAAATTATAGCGTCAATTTTGTCGCTCATGTGTAATGAGCCTAACGGATTGTTTTATGGGTGCGGTGCTTTGGTGGTCGTGATGAGCAGACCACCTTCTCACGACCCATGAGTCATGAGACGTGATAGAGAGAGTTCCCTAAGCACTTGGGTATTGTCTCACAATACGAATCTGACCCATGTGTTTAACAATAACCCCATAATATTACGATTTGATCACCAATCTGCGTGGTGAGAGGGATGCATTAGCGCTCAAATAGAGACTTTTATCCGTCTACATTTCCGAACTATTAAAGTGACTTTCTATACAAATCTTAAAGAATATATCGACCCTAAAACTTTACTGGAATCAACAGACTTTCCTGAAAATTCTTTCGAGCCTAACCCTTTGCCTCCTGCTTCATTCACATTTGCTTATCAAGCTATATCAAGATATAATTCAATAAGCACCTGCTACACCCATGTCCACATTAATACGACATGTAGAATACAGGGCGGTGACAGGCTCATAGGCTGCTCACCCTTCCTCATCAGTCATAGCGGCCGTCAGCCGGCTAAGCGACCGCATTCAAATTGCCATCCGATGACGACGTGCTTTCGCGACCCCTGGCTTGTCTGTGGCCGAGGGCAAAGATTAGAGAGAGGTGCGTTGGTGGTTTCTGCCTATGAAGATACCAGCTCTGGGATGAGAGGAGAAAAATGATAAAATTCGAATAAGTTTAAGGAAAAACCAGTGACAAATCAGAATTGATAAAAATACATAACCTAACCAGACAGTTTTAATGAAAAATTTTCACATATAAATACATAAATTATGTAACCACTTAAGTTGGTTCTCAATTAATTGACACTAGTAAACTTCTTACGTCCATTTCTTATAAGAATTCAGCCTATACCAACGAATGAACCTTAAAATCTTGAATACGTTACCTTATTGATATGTTCAATAAGAAAAATACATTTATTTTTGAAAATGCAAACAGTGACATATGCCTTACATTAATCATACTAGGCAGAAAACAAGTACAATCAATACTTACCAAGTCTTAGGCACAAATCTTGACTGATGTCCTGCACCTCTGTTTCTTCCCCACTCTTTATATCAGCCTCGACCAGCATTACATAGCGGGGACATACTTTTTACGTCATTAGACATCGCCGGATCACCGCGAGATACTGTGGTGACGCTAAATCGATTATGAACTGACGCTTCAGTCACTGGGGTACTTTCTGACTACGTTGGTTTTAATTGTTAGAATAACCCCACTTTCGAGATGTTCGAGGGTGAATTTTTTTAGCGAAGTTGAGTTTTCATTGATCATTTATACGTACCCAAAGGGTAAAACGGGACCCTATTACTGAGACTCTCTGCTGTCCGTCCTTCTGTCCGTCTGTCACCAGGCTGTATCTCATGAACTATGATAGTTAGAGAGTTGAAATTTTCACAGATGATGTATTTCTGTTGCCGCTATAACAACAAATACAAAAAAAACAGAATAAAATAAATATTTAATGGTGCTCCCATACAACAAATGTGATTTGTTTGCCGTTTTTATAGATAATGTTACGGAACCCTTCGTGCACGAGTCCGACTCGTACTTGGCCGGTTTTTTTGGGTTTTACGGGCGATTTCTGTGGTAAATCTTTTCCATGTCTGTGACTCTTTCGATAATGGGGATCTTTGGTGGATATACGTTTTCGTATCATCTCACATAATACCTACACATATACACTTATAAAATCATGGTAATGAATATTGCTCAGCCAGGAGCCAATATAGGAACAAATTGTTCGTTTGCGCCACAAATTACTACAAGTAATAACTTCGATGATGCACACAATTACTTCACAAACAAGATCAATTAAAAACACGAACGTGAGATCACTCCATCACGATTAACATTATCCCAAAACGAAAAAAAACTCCAGGAAATAATTAAAAACTACAAAAAAAATATATACACACGCGAAATGTAAGTGCATTGTGTAAACATGGGCATTCGCGCCCGCCGCGCACGAATATCCTACATCATTGAAAACGAAACGGAAACGGTGCAATAAACATTCATTTCGAAATTAAACACATCTACCTGTGTGTTTACCATCGCGAAATCACTAAAATGAATAAAACAGTGAGGAATTGGACGCCGTAAATTCGCATTCGAATATCAATTTGGGCGAACGCCGCGGGGTGGGGAGGGCCGATAAATAAAAAAATATATAAAATACACTGTACGCAACGTGGAAGCGGTGAATGGCACTTGTGAAAAATGGACTTGCCGCTCTTGCAGGGAAGCAATCATTCAAACTGGCTGTTGTCTGTTTGCGCCTCTGCTCTTTTTCGCCTAGCCCCGGATATTTTTTGCAATTTTTTTGGCGATGTCATTCGCAGAGTTCAGGTGTGGGGACACGTGGGCCCGACAAAGAAAACAAATATTAATAACTGGCATTTTTTAAAGTCCCCGTTTATTGTTGTCAATATTTCGTAAATGATTGTAGTGTGATGCGGCGTTTTTTTTTTCCCGCGCTGTGTCGCGTCGCGTCGCCTCGCTTTTATTATCGGCTCGTGGGTGGAGCCGCGCTAACGCAGCTAAATTTTGTACTTTGTTGTGTTTATTTACCGCCTAATGGACAGGTTACGGTAGCGTTACGCTTTGTAAAGAACTTGTATTTTAACTGGTAGGTGCGATTCATTCAATATTTCAGTTACTAGAGCAGTGGAGCATGTCATGCCGATTATTCCACAGGTTATGTATATTAAGAAGGTGCTTCGTCATTAACTTGTTTTTGAAATGCCCACAAACTAGACATAAATCTACCAAACGTGATCTACCCGTTTTTCAAAACAAGCACTGCCTTCAATTTGTATTTATAAACTCAAAATCCTGAAACACGAAACACCTACACAAATGTACAAGTCAAATCGTACACGTACAAGGAGGTCAAAGTTTCGATTGGTATCCCAGGTAAAAGGCATAATAAGTACGCTACACACGAACTCCCATGTAAAAGTACTCACACACGCACCATTACTTTAATCAAAGCCTCGCCAACTTGCTCAGTTAGCCCTCCCTAGGTGAGAGGGGCCCACCATTTTTTCCTAATTAAAATAATGCCTTCTTCTCATTCTTCGTCCCCCAGTCATTAACCCAATGTGCTGAAGATAAACGTTATTTGCCCGGGAGGACGTTACTTTTACAAATATGCCTGTTTTTTGCCCGCTTACCAAAATAAGGCGGGAATTTGTATCGTAAGCTTTTTGCGCAACACATTTTTTGGAAATGTTTTTAATTAGCTACACTTTTGGGACTTCTAATTAATTAGATGTGTTATTATGGCTATTCAATTAAATAAAGTACTTGTCTTGTAAGATTGTAAAGCCTGGGAGAAATAATTAGGATCTTATGTGAATATTTCTTTAAGGGATTATAAAATTCTAATTAAGGTAAGCTATACAATATTTTAAACTATTCATGTTTTATAGGCTTACTAGCTGATGTCCGCGACTTCGCCCACCTGGATGTTGGTTATTATATACTAAAACCTTACCCGAGAACCACTCAATCCATTGTTTTAAACACAGCATGAAAATCGGTGAAGTAGTTTTTGAGTTTATCGCGTACAGGACGACAGACAGACGCGGCGGAGGACTTTGTTTTATAATATCTAAGGATAAGCGTATAAAACATGAATAGATTCAAATAATTTGTGAAGTTATACCCACATCAAGTCTTCTTGTTGGTATGTGTGTAAATATATTTATGGAATGTATAACTGACATCAAAAGACATCTAAAGAGCTTACGAAAGTTGCCCTGACAACGATAAAACGTACTTACTTAGCCCCGTTTGAGTGTTAAGAGAAGTGTCACGAAGTTTCCACCTTCAAGAATTTGATATGATGAAGAGCCGATCAAGGTAACAGTACTAATGCTTTGGGGATGTTGGGTATGAATGTATGAAAAATAATTTTGGGGAATTTGGAACTTGGGGACATCGGACATCACCCTACCGGTCTACTTAATCTACCTCCTGGAGCTGGTGAACAGGAAACATAAGTTCAAGATTATTAACAGCCTTTACGCTACACTTTTATGATCTACTTTAAATTAACTTAACTCGACAAGGAATAGAGGTTTTGGAAATAAGTATATATAGCTATTAGCTATAGTAAAATTAATGTATTTTCATGGAACAACTTTGTTTCTTCTTTGGATGAATGTACTGGCCAGTGACCAGGGCAGCAATTTGGGATCATAACCGATAAAAGGCTTCACTTCGAACCACAGTTCCGTCTCTCGTATCTTTAAGAAGTCGCCTTCTTACAAAGGCTTTTCAATAACTGATGAAAATATGCACTATCATGCATAGTTACTGTTGTCACTACGTTGGGTGGACATCACTAGTAGTTGTCTACTAGTGATGTCCACCCAACATAATCCCAGTACCTACAACTTACTTCAAATCTCAAGTATCAACGCAGACACTGCGGAATATTCCACATTTTTGCAGTAGGCAGTCGACATCTCGACCTCACATTTAACCCGAATTCCAGCAAACTGCATAATTTCGCCACTAATGAGAAGAGCCGGCCTGCGTCTAATTAGCGCAGCCGAGTCGGTAAGACGCCCACTAAATAGAAGCCAACGTAGGACGACCAACTGTCGAGGCTTTTTGTGGACGGTTTCTCGGTTTGTGGAGCGCTTTAGGAGTTGTGGAAGTACTGTGCCAGACAATGCTGGTAAGATATTCTGAGATTTAAGTTGCAGTTTGTTTTCGTATTTTTGATAGTGTTTTCAGACAGCTAGCAGGCAGGTAAAGCTCTGTCTGCATATTTTATAGCATGTTCAATAATTCTAGAATATATTTTGATATATATTGAATGTGGGGCGTAAATGGTATTTTTCATAAATTGTATATGGAAGCTTTATTTTAGTTCAAATGTTATGAAATAAGTATTATGTACTGAAAACTATCACCATTGAACTCAATACGACGAGAAATAACCCATTTCCTTGAATTAACCTCATTCCAGCTGTACTTCACAATGGTAGAAAATTTCGAGAGAAGATAAACAACTCCACAAAGCATGGTATTTTTGGAAGATGCATTCCTCCTAACTCCTCAATTGCTTAGAAGATAAAAATAGAAGACAGAAAAAAAGCATTTTTTCCCATAGCATGGTGTCCCTACGGCGTCGCAAGGAGCGTCGAGGCGGCGACGGTAGCGTCGAGGCATGGGGCGCAGGCGGGGGTGCGGGCGATGGCGCGAGCGGGGGTGGAGGAGCGCTGCGCTCACCTAATGAAGTGTTTCGCTTTGACACGCGTGTTCGTTAGCAGACCACTTCACGATACCGAGCTGTGTTCAGATGACAGCTTCCTCGAATTTACCACTTAAGTGGCGTGCAATGCCACTGCACTTGTTAACTAGTTTCTGTTTAGTTGGCGCGACTTTATTGGGAGACACCTCTCATTTTAATGGATGTGAAAGAAGTTGCGTGGTACTACAGTACTCCTGAATGTCTTTGGGGGTTTAAGAGATGTGTTGGTGACGGCTTCCTCGAATTTGCCGCTTAAGGGGCGTGCAATGGCGCTGCACTTGTTCATGTCTTGTTGGAGCTTTGATTCGACTTCCGAGACGAACCTTTCTACATAAATAAACGGTTCTAGAGTTTGTAAATTAATGGCAGTACCTTTGCGTTGTCTCTCTCGGTTGCATAAATGTGAAACCTTTGGTAAGGTCAAAGAAAAGGCATAGGGAGACCATAGTTTTTCATAGACCTGCCTAAGTAGAAAAACCGCGATGAAACCGGAAAAAGATCCTCAATTCCTCATATATCTACATAGTTGTTCATATACCTACGTAGTTGTTCATATACCTACGTAGTTGTTCATATACCTACGTAGTTGTTCATATACCTACGTAGTTGTTCATATACCTACGTAGTTGTTCATATACCTACGTAGTTGTTCATATACCTACGTAGTTGTTCATATACCTACGTAGTTGTTCATATACCTACGTGCTTATTCATATACCGACGTAGTTGTTCATATACCTACGTAGTTATTCATCACACTGACACACTCTTATCAACCCAATGCAAGTACTCAATATCATAGAGAAACCTAAGAACAAAATCAACCCTGAAATGCTACCTAGTGTAAGGAGGTTGGCAACAAATCTCGGGGCACGATAACGCAGCTATAAAGTCTGTCTAATACTTAATTGCGTCCTATGTCCGCAACACAATGCTCCGCGTAATCAGCCCAGCGCCGCACAATATGAACCTGTAGTCATCGCCAGGGTTACCAAACTTAAAAATATAGGTAAGAACTAAAAGAAAGAAAGAAAAATGTTTATTTGGCGCAAAACCGTATGCAAGGAACACGTTTGAACAAATTAAAAACGAACATAGAATTAAAATATATAATAATTATGTGTCACGGCTGCGCCAAATAGTTTCATTTCAGCAATAATGCAACTACTTACTCGTGGATAATGCTGTTTTTGTCAAATACAGTATCCATGGCCTACTGTTTTGGAATTCCTGTAGCACCAGCTGGCTCGCTAGATTATTCGTTCATATTGAAACCAGTGACGCAAGTGTGAGGAGTTCGTGGCTAAGTAATAACAGCCGCACGGGTCGATCCATTAGGTTAAGCTACGCACACGCTACGCGGGTTGATCCGCGGATGGGTGGCCATCTTTACATATCGAGACTTCTCGTTAAGCCGTTGGTCCCGGTTGTCATTCGTGGATCTTTGACAGTCGTTACGGGTCGTCAGAAGCCCAAAAGTCTGTCAACCAGTCTTACCAAGGGGTATCGTATTACTCAGTTACTGGGTTGTGGAGGTCAGATAGGCATTCGCTCCATGTAAAATACTGGTATTCAGCTGCATCCAGTTAGACTGGAAGCCTACTCCAACATAGTTGGGAAAAGGCTAGGCAGATTGATTTAAATCAGTGAAGCAAAATCGGGAGGAAACCTGTACTTGTAATTATATAAATCTGAAATTGCCAATCCAGTAAGCAAGCGGTGATCATTGCTCATGCCTTCTCTGTTTCAGAAGAGGCTTTTGCCCTGCAATGGGAAATTGTAGGTATTATAAGTACTATAAATGCCTCAAAATACCATGAAAATAAACGAGCTTTTGCAGAAGGCAAACAATAAGCAATATAACTGACACGAAAGTTGAGAATTAAAAAAAAAAATGCTTAGATATTGTAAAAGTCACCTGTTCAAAGTAATTTCCTGTACAACTGGTAAAATGATGACAAGCAGATGATACATACAATAACTACTTTCATTTCACACGAGTGTGGGAAACTTAAACGATTTGCTACAAAATTCAGCTCTGTGTATTATTACGTCTTGTATACGGTTTACGTTACTTTCTATTGTCATTTGACACTTTTAATAGATTGTTTTTCTTTTTTTCAAACTTGTTGACCTGTGTCCCGTGTTCCAAAACGATTTTTAAGGAGATCTTTCCGAAATACCTACCTCTATATGTATTTTCAGCGATTATTTATACCTTTGGAGAAAACTTAACTAGGCGAAACATTTTGTCCGACAAAATTAAGACTAAAAATTAAATAGGTATGTATCTGATAGAAAACCCCCTGTATATTTCTGATAGAAAACTGGCATAGGTACGACTCTATTGCATTGGAATCAAGTAACAGAATTGGTTGTAGAATTCAGACCGAAGCTGCTTCTATGTACTTTGCCTGGATGCCGAGTGCCAACTGTGACATAGTTGCAAAGGAAAATAACTGGAATGATGATGAGAAAACTTCTTTCACCAGAGAATGTAACAATTATTATCAGGAATTTTCATACATTTCAAGATAGGAAAATTTTATCGTCACACAAGCATCGACGTGCAAATGAATGGTTTACAAATTAATGGTGATTAGTGTTTGGCGGTTGTATTTAGTGTTGCCATTTGACATTATACTGAGCTGAGGCATCGCCCCTATTACATGGGAGTTAAAAGTAACTGGACAAATGTGGGTATACTATAGGCACCTCTGCTTAGGCCTTCGGGGAATACTGGCGTGGTATTATGTTATTATGTAATTATTACCTATTTATACTGTGGCGGCATCTACAGCGCCATATGCGAACTACGCATCAAAAACGACATTACACAAAAATCATGACGTCACACTAAAACCTGCACCGCGCAATTAGAGTTTACCGCACGATCAACATATAGACAAGATTCCAACATCAACCGTTAGGCAGTTGCCCGCCAGACAACACCCATCTGGTCGGAGGATCCTCCCTTCTATATAGAGGATGAGTGAACTTTACACCCTGTTCCTCATACCTCTAAAATGCCAACAATTGTGTTTTTAAAATTTAGATAAATATTGTATTTCTAGTAGTATATTTAGTAGTCTCAATTACATATATTAATTTACGACAAAACAAACATCAAATATAAAACTCGTCCCACGTTCCGCGTCAACCCTGCGCTCGCCCGTAGGTCGCATAATCCAACTATTCAATTTTCAGCCGAAAAGGATTCTCCGCGTCTTACGTTTTTTATCTCTGCTGATCCTCTACAAGCGGTTATTGCCACTCTGTTTATACCAAACTATAGTCTTACTACGGTTTTATTGTGCTGAGAAGTTTTTTTTCGGGGTAAGTTTTTTGAGTGGACATGTTAATATGCTAGGTCTTGGAGGCTAGGAGGTGCTCCTTACAGAAACATAGTTCCTAGAAATAAAAACGTAGGCTTGGTCAAGAATTCTTGAACATTTTAAGAAAGGGTAGGGGTTTCCATGTGCATTGTTTTATGGCTACAAAAATAGATTGTTAGTCATTTTTATCCATGTGCCTTTGTGAGCCAACGGACCTAACATTTCTCAATTAAAAACCTCCACCAAACAATTTGTAATGCTGGAATCGGAACAAAACTCACCCTTAAGCCCACAGCTAAAACATAATGAAATAAGGATGTTTAAAAATCCCAACTACCCGAATTTTCATCTCAACTGAAACTTACCATGGCTGCAATTGTACGATGATTTATACGAAGCTCAAAGTTAGCGGCAGAAAAAAGCAATTATATCCACTGTTTTATCGAGGTGAGGAAGCATATTAAAAAACTTGAAGCCACTGTCAACCCCACGAGTGCTACAGACACTGATGGCTATTAATTAGAAGGGTTGGATGAAGATATTTCATTATTTCTTCTCCTCTTTCCACTGTTTTTCACCACGAAACCTTTTTCAAGTTTGTATTTTTAACGCGTTGTAAGGGTTAGTTTTAACTTTTATTTTAGTTACGTTTAATGATTTTGGAGGATATGGTTGTTAGTAAGTGGGGCATATAGCTTTATATTTCAAGCTTTATACCTCTTGAAATTATTATCGTCTAAATAAGTAACTGCTTAGTTCTATACTCAAGTGAAAATAATACCTATTTTAGTGAATCTATAGATTTTTTTCATGTTCAAAACTTTCATGAGTTACAGACACAGTGCAACGCTTCACAAGCTTTTTACACGCTTTCTAAAAAGTAAAAAAAGTATTTATCAGTGTACAAATACAAACGCACACCCAAAACAAGAGCACGCACTTATCAAACAATCTCGTAATCAAACACTGCACTTTGTAAACAAGGTACTAACTCCAGAATTTATGTAAACTGTTCTCTGCTCTCTACACTTATCTGAGATTAAAATCAGGCTCGTGCCAGAGGTAGGCGCACAATCACTCCTCAGGGAACCAGCTTTATTTGCGGCTTTATCATCACTTAACACATCTGCATATTCATTAAGAGATCAATCAAATTATTGTCTTCACAATTTTACGTATGCATACGTGACGTACGTCTGGGGATTAACTTTCCTCATTTGGGGCGTAATCGTCGCTTTAAATGCGGTTTATTTCGGTTGGGACGTTTTGGTATGAGTGTTCTGGCTGTATCTACGTGTGTAGAATATTTAGTAGATATGTAGATAATTTAGATAGAATAGCAGTAACAATTATACTGAACGAGTCGTTTCTCAAAGAAAAATTACATAAGATAATTTGCACAATTTGTACATAGACGAAACGCTTTAAACCTGAATGAATTTACGTCAGAAGACACAAAGACTCCCATTGAGACAGAATTGCCAATAAAACAGCTTACATCCTGACCACCTACACCCTTGACTGCACAAAAGATATTGTTTCACATTCCATTCAGAAAACGTCGATCATTGATTGTTTTAAACAGACGCTCCGTCGCCGGAGACCGGGAGAATCGGGCCGTTTCGAATGGCCAGAAAACTGCACATTTCTGCTATTGTACTAAAGTCGCGGTACCTCTATCAATCAGTAGACCCCCTGGGCCCGTTTCCGACCAGGTGTCCTTTGGAATTTGCGCCGAAAAACTGCGCTTTAAGGATTTTAGCTGAAAAAAATGACGTGTATTGTTCGTTTCTGCGTAGTCTCGCGCTCGCACTGTGTGGCAGGTAGGAGGCTTAGAGGTATGTACTCAATTTATGGATATGGTTGTAAAATTACACCTACTTAGCTTTTAATACATTGATCCATTCTTTATTAACCTTAGGTAAATAATGAAGCAGTAAAGAGGAGTCGATAAGAACACATTATCTCATCTTACCACAAAATCTAAACTGCAGGTTCGGTCTACTTTTATTAAATTTGTTACGACAAATAGCTGGCTGTTTTAGGCCGGACTGTCCATACATAAAGTCACTCCTTCTTGCCGTGAGGGTAGGCAGAAACTACAGAACGCCACCTGCTACGATCCTTACATACTCCTTTTGTCTCGTTTACGTTCATACATCTGGTCACACACGCACGCCGGTTGCGAGTACTACGCATCTGACCTTTCTGAAGAACACCACCATTAAGGTCACTATATGTCCTCCTAGGGCGTCCCCTCCCTGCGTTTCCACTCACAATTGCCTTGTAAATACCTTTTATTAGTCGCCTTTAAATCATCCTCTCAACATAGCCAAACCATCTAAGCATACTCTTTTCAGTTTTTGTCACTACATCTTCTTTTACACGAACTGTCCAATTTTGGAAAAAACCCATGGCCAGTTACGAGACCTGTTCGAGCTGAACTCCCAGCAAAAAACAATCCAACCAGAAGATTTTTAAACTTTACATCAGTAACAGGTAAAACGTGACCATATAAACCCAACACCATTCATAGTAAAAGTTAATTTGTCTTCGAAATTAAAGTCGAACCGCACTGACAGACACAAAGCTAATGAATTACGGCTCGCCGTAAAAATGAATGATATACGACAACTATGGTAAACGCTGACAATTGTAAAGCAATTCAGGATAACACTGCACGACTTCTGGATTTTACCAACATTTCTTTTACACCTCAAAAAGACGATTGCCCCCTTATGGCATAAATCATAAGGTGCATGGCAGTGATAGGTGGAGTATTTGTTTGTTATAAATCATTAAAGCTTGTAGCAGAGCAGTTTATTGGCAGGTAAGTAATGTACTGTCTTTGTGGGAGTACGTGATCTATGAATGGGTTTCAGGAATTATCAGGACATGGATACTTTCCTAGTCTTGTGCAACGAATCGGTTTAGTGTAGAAGGGATGACTGTTGGGACCACACTTGACAGGGTTGTTTGTAGAATTTAGAAGCATTTGCAATTGGTAAGACTTGGTATGCATTGATGTGAAAAAATTCCTATATTTGTACTGTCCCCAGTTTCTCATTGCAAAATTGTTAATGATATTGACAATAATAATTGACAAGCATTTACTTACACTGCTGCCATTTGCTCTATTTTTTTTTAAATTATATAAAATTATTTAAATATTTTACGAGGACAACAGTATCTCACTTATCTGGGGGCACGGTAGTGCCCCCGCCAAGACGAGGCAAGCGAAGCGCAAGGGCACTACCTACCTTTTCTCCAAGCGCTTCGTCGTGATTTTGAACCCCCATAACTTGGGTTTGCACATAGCAAAAAGTCAGTTCTACAAAGTTGATAAACTAGAACTACAACAGGTAATCATTGTCTGCCAAAAATAGCAACAAAGAACCTATGTACATTACATAATCATGGCCAATTTAAAGACAGGTGCGTCCAAGTCCCTGAATCAGCGTATACCATAACGTCACCTCGACAATGGCAGCTACCTTAAATCAAAGCCCAGAATGTCTCAACAATAGGACCTTCGGACTTCTTTGAAGACGCCATTATCTTTGGCCACGTGGGACAGGTGATGCGCGCACGCGCACAGCTGCTCGCACAAAAACTACGCTTGTGCAAGATTTTAATCGTATTTTTTTAATCGATGACAGTTCTCTAGGCATTTCGCGCCTAACTAACGGCCTCCCGCAGGCAAGCAGCTGTGCCAGTGTTTTTACCAAAATTCTTGTTCACACTGCATTAATTTGGGGTATCTTTGATGTGGGATTAGATGTTATTAAAGGGGGAATGTCGTCAAAAATACACTATAAAATATAGATGGATAGATAGGTATTGCTGAGTATAACTAACTTACTCTAAAGTCTATTTCAATAATAACATTTACAAAGGACAGTAAAGTTTGCCAAAGGTCACTCTCAAAAAGCTCTACTGAAACCGCTGTTTGCACCTATTAGAATCATCATGTTGGCATGCATCCTGTGAGAAATAGCTTACCAACTTGGTTCTTCATCAAAATCTACAGTTATTACAGAAACTTTTCAGAAACATCACACCTGTCGCCATTAGCTCCAATAAATAAAATATTCCATTCGCATCACGATCTCGAATAAGAATCGCATTTATAATAACCAAGTAAGTAAGCTTCAAGTGCGAATGCGCGATACGTTCCATAGAAGAGAAGGTGCGAGTACCAGTTGTCACCCCATTAGAATAGGTACGAGACGGGAATACGCACGCGGCCGCGATTGCCTCGCATCGGATCGCACAATGAGGTACAATCGCGACTCAACAAAACGATTACCCTCTCGCCCCGTGAGAGGTACATACCATGGTTCCGCGAGTGTGAGATGAGTTCTACTTGATACTTAAAGACGGATAACTGTGAAAAAGATTTGTTTGAGTTTTCAGGATAGGTAGGTACCTATTTTTTTGTGTAGGTATCGCCTATTTATATCATGCACAACTAGAACATGGATGTTTTAAAATGAATGTGTGTGTAGCTATTTTCGCTGTGCGATATTTGTATGAAAGGATTGTGTAGTTTTGAGCGTGGTGTGTATGTGTATGTGAATGTGTGTGGGAGAGAGGTGTCAGTTTTTGCAGGGGGTGTGTGTTTGTGCATGTTATACATTTAAAGGGCAATTGGAAAATTAGTTTAAGTTTCTTCATTTATGTCTCTATGCGCACAGTGGCTACAGAATCTTAACGTAGCTACAAACAACGATCCTATTTGTGACCTGTGTCACAACTTGACAGAGGATTACGAGGACTCAGTTTATTTATTGACACCATAACAAAACCAATATAGTACTAATGCTTACTCTTACACCCTCAAGCAAGCAACCTTCTAATATCAAAATCCTCCACACTAGCCCAGGTATTTAATAAAAACCTTCGACAAACGATCAAAACTTCGCACACGGTATCCGGAGCTCCTGTTTGTGAGGTGTGAATAAGTGGTTCCGTGGAAATATTTCAAATCAGAGCGGGCAATGGCGGCGCTATACAGGCAATAACGATTGACGTGACACGCGTGTGCCCCGTGTGTAGACTGCCTAATGTGTGGATGAAAGCCGGGCCTTTCACCCTATTTATTAAGTCTATGTTTTGGAAAAGGTAGGTTTCAATTGTCGCATACATAATGTATCTCACCTATCCGTCTTTGTACTCGGAGAGTTCTCTTTCGCGTTTTTGTATAATGCGGAGTTTTTGGAAGCGGATTTTTGTGAAGTCCGGCCATATACGACTTTTGGTTCAGGTACTTTTTTAGGGTTTTGTCTGGAACGTTATACTAACACCTTATATGTTTAAGCTGAACTAGTATGTCGGACGCAGAACTTATTTCAAATGCTAGCCTGCAGAGGTGAGCTTTTCACAAAATCCATACTAATATATACAAAATATTATAAATTCGAACGTAACTCTGTCTGTCTGTCTGTATGTTACCTTTTCACGCCTAAACCACTGAACGGTTTCGACAAAATTTGGCAAGGAGATAGATGGCACCCTGGGGAAGAACATGGGCTACTTTTTATCGACATACCACGCGGGCGAAGTCGCTGGCGGAAGCTAGTACCTAATATATCGCAAAAATCTCGCCTCCAAATGGATATTCGCAATAAAGATCTACTTACTGAATGTGTTGGTACTTCACCCACCTTGAACCACCTTGAACTGTGAGAAATCTTATTAACTCATCTGGTTATGAATAACAAACGGGACTCAAACAATAAACATAGGTACCTCAAACTCCGAACTCAAAGTGGAATGTCGCTGACCCCATGAACGGTCACCACCATCACAAATA
This sequence comes from Lithophane leautieri, assembly GCA_949152455.1. Classification (NCBI taxonomy): domain Eukaryota; kingdom Metazoa; phylum Arthropoda; class Insecta; order Lepidoptera; family Noctuidae; genus Lithophane; species Lithophane leautieri. Next base: position 5,992,901 of record OX424462.1, on the reverse strand, counting down.
CGTGCTCATTATTGTTATAAAAACAATGAACAAACAAAAACCAATTAGTTACGCCACAAATAATATAACGTTTAGAATCTCATTAGTGAACGATTTTGGTATGCGCGCGGGCAATATTCGACGAATTCGGCCACCGCGAATAACCGAAAACGCCGAATCCCGAATGCCGAAAAGCCGAATGGTCGGACCCCGCTCGGTGACATATTGGAATGCGACTCCATTTATCCCCGCATCCTATTGGAATCCGGAGTGACGCGGCAAATTGGAAATTGCGGTACCATTTTTGGCGTTATTGATAGATAATACTGCTTGTAACACGGAACTGGAAATGCAAATGTATCAGGGAAATGTTATTTGGATTTTCGAATATCTGGTCAAAACCTCAACTGCGTATCCATCATAAAAATCCTTTTAAAGTCCTGGACCATCTATTTATTTTATTTATAGAGACAGAACAAAGTGCATGAGGTAAACTCTTAAGCTGATTGGTCGCGGCCCGTCGCACGCACTGCACGCATCGCACGTCAAAGCTCGGACTACCCCAGGACTATATTAAATCACATTTTGACAAGCGTACCGTGAAAAATTAATCGAGTGTCGTCTAGAGAGCGGGCGGCAGAAAAAATAATGACAATGATGAGTTCCGCTCATATGCTGTGGGTTCCGTATTGGCGGGAAATGAGCCAGTACAGTAGTAATTTCCTATATTTAGAAACGGAATACAACAAACAGATCTAAATATGAAATACTATACCTGCGAACGTGGTTTCACCCGCGTAAGTCTCGACCCCGTGGGAATATCGGGATAAAAAGTATCCTATGTCCTATTCCAGGTCATCGTCTACCCATGTGTCAAATTTCATTTAAATGCGTTCAAACGTTTTAATTTGAAAGCGTAACAAACAAACAAACAAACTCACTGTCGCATTTATAATATTAAGTAATATACTAACTGTTTGCAGCGACTTCGTCTGCGATCCAGGATAAAAAGTAGCCTATGTCCTTCTCCAGGTCATGGTCTACCCATGTGCCAAATTTCATTCAAATCCATTCAGCCGTTTAAGCGTGAAAGCGTAACAAACAAACCCACTAGCGCATTTATAATTAGAATTAGGATTCAAGTTCACTAAAAAGTTCACCAAGCTAAGCACAAGTAGGTGTATTTATGTAGGTAAACGATAAATTATCAAAACGTTATTTTTCCGGCACAAGCTATTTTTAACCGAGGAAAAAATAAAGGAGGGGGTTCTCAAGTCGACCCGTATATATATATATTTTTTTTTTTTATGTTTGTCCACGCATAACCTTTTAGTGAGTAGTCCGATTTGAATTTTTTTTTTTTATTAGGAAGTATATTATACAAATACACGCTAGGGTTATGTAATTCATTTGTTTGTTTGTTTGTTTGGCGCCGCCTCAAAATTTGTTACTTAATTTAGTTTAGGAGCTTAGTTACACTATAAGGTTTATTTTTGCTATTCAGTTCAAAAGAACTTTTTTAGAAAAAATTTAAACGACGAAAAAATTCGTCGGTTTAATTTTTTGCAAAAAAGTTTTTCTTCTTCTCTTCAAAAAACTGTAACCTTGTTAGTCAACAGGTAGATTTGGATTCCTTACCCATTGAAACATATCAATTTGTTTCCGTTAACAATCCTTTGCAAAAACAATAAATTGCAAAAAAAATATTCAAAACCAGGGCGAAATTTCGAATAAGTTTATAAGGATTCCTTTTGATACCCAGTCCAATGTTTTTCCCAACATTTCTCATACAAACTGAACCCTAAAAATGAAAACATGATGACATTTCACTCGGTCCCCGGAGCTAGAAAGGTCAACGGGCAGTCGCTCGTGAAATGTCTCGCCCTCCGGACACCGACGGCGACTGCTGGCGACTGTACCACTGCGCCATTGGGAATACTGACACCTACCTTCGAAACATGTGGAAATATAAACAGTTGAAGGACCTACGTGATTATAATTATAACTCAAACAAATAAGTTTAGAGTGTGAAATGTCTCGGCCACGGTGTCGACTGTTGGTGACTGTACCACTGCGCCACTGAGAATACTAACACCTACCTAATAAACACAGAAACAATAGAATAAACCTACGTGATTATCACCCGTATTAAATTAAGAGTGTAAAATGTCTCGCCCTCCAGACACCGACGGCGACGGCCGGTGACTTTACCGCTACGCCATTTGTATCGACCCCAATCATCTAAATATGTGAGAGAAACAATTAGCGATCATGAATGCATTATCTAAACATAGTATGGAGGACATAGTACAACAAAAACAATTGAAGAAGAATTCAGATTAACTTAAAAGCAGCGTTTTATGTTTAGATATTACTTTCAATCTATAACTTTACTTAAAAACGTTACTTAAATTTAAGTAACTAATGATTATCGTCTGCTTAATTTTTTGACGTTTAAACGTCTCGTCACTTAAACCAACGTTTATAAGTAACTAGCTGATGCCCAGACTTCGCCCGCGTGGATGTCGGTTATTATATACTAAAACCTTACTCGAGAACCATTCTATCCATTGGTGACAACAGCACGAAAATCGGTGAAGTAGTTTTTGAGTTTATCTCGTACAGGACGACAGACAGACGCGGTGGAGGACTTTGTTTTATAATATGTAAGGATGGGTTTAATTTTTAGATTCGTAAACCATATCTAAAAACTAACCTGCAAATTAGACACGTATTGGCGACTGGTAGTAAATGTACTAACCCCTGAAGAAATTGTCGTTGTAGGACAATTGACTAGCACTTTAATAATTTAAATAATACTAAAAACTACTACTACTAATAATAACTACTAACAATACTTATTTAAATAATAATAGGTAATACGTTAATTATATTTTTATTTTTTTTGCATTACTTGGCGAAAGTCTGCGTCGATGAGAAATACAACCAAAAAAACCTTAACATTATTATTTATTAATAACAAAATATTATAACCAATGCAGTTATGGAGGAAAGTGATTGGGTTAATCTTTTCATGATAAAATTTTCTTTTAACAATGTTACCAAGCTTTTTCATGGAAAAACTTTCAGTCTTGTATATGAACTTTACCCAAGAAATGCGACTGATATAGGCGGCCGACAACTGTACGAAACTCCCTAGAAATCACGCGAAGACATCCTTACAACCCCATACGATAACAGTAATTACAACAATAATTCACACAACCATTACATCTTGTGATAAACGAGATTCTATAATTAAAGAGAAGGGTGTATCCCCTAGATAGTTACCATTAATACTGATATAACACGAAATAATGCAATTAATCTCGCACAAACTGTTTTATGAGATCTATCGTGAGAAGTTAGCACTTGTGTTTTGGTGGGGTAAAAAACAAGGAAAAAATTCTGCTGTGGGATGAAAATGTAGCCCTGAGTGTAGACGGGCGACGAGAAGCGATTATGTCGCTAAAATATCAAAAGTGAGGTACCGTTTTCAGGTGGTTGTATTTTTTAAACTGTACTGCTTCATTGTATTCAAAAAAGAAGAAAGTAGCCATTATAGGTAGGTAGGTATTTACCTATTTACCTAACAGCCAGTTGCAGAAACGAACTTTAACTTTTAAAGCTGCCATTAAATACTAATCTTCCATTAACTTGTTGCAGAAAACAACATGAGGCTGCCATCAGACGGACTGCATTCTTGCAGTTTTAATGCAAGAATGCAGTCCATAACAGTACGACTGCAATACTCGTAATGTACTCGTAACTGCATTCAAATTGCTTTACAGTCGGAGTGCAGTTGAATCAGTTGAAATGCAGTCGGTCTGATGGCAGCCTTAGAATCGATTTTAATTAAATTAATGAAATCATTAGCATTAATGATTCATTATGTAATGGGGCATTAATTTTTGTCTTTGTGCAATTGGGTTTAAGTTAATTAAATTCAATCAATTAAACTGGTTAGACTTTTCCCGGGGTGTTTCGTAAATCCAATGTGATACACATAAAAGTGTTTAATGTAAGTAATAATTGTCTTTAATATTTTATCTACACCCATGCTATAAATCCTCTATAAAAGAGTAACCATAATATCATCCAAACGGGTGTTATAATGTTGTACTAAATTTCATAATACAACTCATCTAAAAAAAAGAACATTGTCATGCAGGCGCGTTACACTAACAAAGCAAAGTAATTTAAATAAAAACGAAAAATTTGAATTCATGTGCGTCATGTCTCTCCATTTTTGTTCGATATTAGTATTGCAAACCTTTTATAGAGGATTCATATCATGGGTGTAGATAAAGTCTTGTATGCAACTGTTACTATTTGGAAAGTTAAGTAGGTACCTACTGGTTTTCCATATTACCTTTATTGTATAGTATATCTTCAAAAAAAATCTTTTTTATATATATATCAAAATTAACACTGAAACTGGCGATGTGTTTCGCGGAAAATTCAAGCAACTGTAGCGCCACAATCGTCGAGTCGCCCGTCTGCCCATACGCAGGGTAACCGCGGTCGATCCATCACTCGCCTCAGATTAATGTTATGATGTATGCGATACATTATACATTGAATAGACGCTGATACGCAGACAGTCGCGATTCTTCCATGCGTAAATCGCACGTGTGTATAATTATCTATTTTTCTTGCATAAATTGAAAAGTGATGGTCCTTAGGTAATTTTGGGCGTGTATGCAGCCTAATTAACGAAGATCAAATTACTGGTAACATACTCTTTATGTTAATTACCCGACTACGGCGAAGAAAAAAGGAGGGTTATGATTTTGACCGGTATGTATGTATGTTAATCTGTTCCCTCCTATCTTCTAAACCACTCATCACAATTTGACAAATGAGGTATCATTGGAAGTGTCTTGATTGTCCGCTGGTAATAGGCTATGTGAAGTCACATTAAATAAAAAATCGCTCCCTCTAGAGGACATAAAGTGAGGAACTAAAAAAAAAAATTGTTTTATCGTACCATGTTGGGTATCAAATGAAAGGGTTTAATGAGCACAATCAAAAATATATATATTATAAACCCAAAAGAATTAAAAAAAAATTAAAGTATTATAAACTAAAACCCAACTACGACTAAAAAGGTATAAACAAGACACCACAGACCGACAAATTAAAAATCCGGATTCCCACGTGTTAGGGCATAAATCGAAGAGATTACGTGTGACTTTTTAGTTTGTTTGTATCAAGAGATTTTTGCAAATTTAACGAGACTGACTATAGAGAGTTGGTATTTCCTTTTCATGAAGGTAGCGAAGGAATGGAACAAATGATTTAATTAGATCACATTTAATTGGTCTAATTTCAGACCGAGGTAGATTGGTACGTAGATATCATTTTCTTAGTCCACTACTGGTTACCAGATAATTTCTTAGTAGGTCGAAATCAAATAATGAACGCAGATTCAGGCCATAACGGAAAAATAATAAACCATTGCAAAAACAACAGCTTATAATATTGTCACCTGCCTCAAAAACCATAAACTCAGATAATACTTCATAATCACTATACGTCGACAACATCACCCGAGGCGCCCCACCCCTGACCGCCGTACAATTTACGCGCGAACGATCTCACAACAATATCCGACACTAATAAAGGCCTCAATCCATTCATTGCGCAATATTGTCTACTCTAATTGGCATTAAAATTCGTCGAAAGAACTGAGGTAACCCCAAACAAGCGCTTATCACCACATCAGTGCACTAAAACCCTTCGCTCACCCCCCTCGGTTCATACCCCGCACCCCTCGGTCTGCGGCTAATGAATATAATAGATGGCCCCCAGGTATGTAAGTTTATCGGTTGAATGAGGACGCTCCAATTGAAGTAAGAAATTGATACTAGTATTTTTGGTAATGATATACCTAGCTTTATTTTTATAATAGTTTCGTTTTATATGATATTTAGTTTGTGCTACGTTTTCAATTTTATATTGACGTGATTGTGAATTCGATATAATTTTCGTCATACGAATCATCGACGCCTTTTAATCTCGGATTTTGAATAAGTTAAACTAACACAATAGCTCAGTGCTAAGATGATAGGCAGTCAAAAAAGTTGATAGCGAGCCTGAACTTTCATGAGAACTTTTCATGCTAATCTCGTACCTACTTCCAGGTGACCACGCTCTATCTAAGAATGACGATGACATTGCCAGACTAGAAAAACATCCATTTTCTAGACCCATAGACACCGCAAGTGTCTTACTCGAAGTCGTATTGTTACAGCTATTGAAGCATACATACGTGAAGAGAATAATTGACGTAATCTTGATAATTGGCGTTTGCGGGCGGCGCGTGGGCAGCCAGCCTCTTGTCTCATAGTCATGAGGGATCAGCTTAGGCTTAGATAATAATTAATACCATAATATTTATTATTATTTAGTGGGTAATATAACTTCTGTAAGGTCTATTGAGCATATATTTAAATTACTACTTTCTATTATTATTATCATAGTTTAACTTGTATGTAAGTAGATAGACCTACCTAGAATAGATAACAAAATATTTTTTGTTTAAAAAAAATGCATCTGTATTGATTGATATTACGAACCAAAAAGTAAAACTACATTTTTCTTAAAATAATTTTAAAATTCACGTCAGAATTTAATATTGAAAATTCAACGTAATCAATGTCCACACAGGAGCACAAAGCCGCAGGGTGAAAGCCCTCAAGGGACGCACATATTATATTATAACCGAGCATAATATCTGCGTCGTCACTCAAGCGCAATAAATACCCAAATAAAGCGCAAATAATACCCAAATCGCTCATCAGCGCAGCCCAACCTCCCCCAACTATAATTATCTATAATCAGAATATACCCCATCTATAATCAGAGCGAACGCATTGCAATTATTACTATTAACATGTTTTGCATGTGGGCACCGCCATGATTACCCCTTTGCGCTTCAACCACTGACGTTCTAACGTTTGTCCAATCAAATCACATTCGAAATAAATTTTTTTGGAAAAAGAACGTAAACACGTAAACCTTTTTCCCGCGATATATCGTGCGACAGGACAGTTTTGGCACGTCGCCATAAATTATTCGCAACAGAGGGCTGGCTGACCCCGACCTCCAGTCGATTAACCATCACTAGGTCTTCCTTCAATTTCATATTTATAAACGGGGATTACGCAAAAATGCCAGTGTAATGGATCACCTACAGGACTTAGCAGGGCGGGCCGTTGTCGGACAGCGGGGGGGTGGGGAAGGCAAATTTGAGAGGGACGGGGGTATGCGGCAAGGGTCTGATCGTCGGACTCATCCATCACGCGGCTCACGCATGTGAATTGGGGCGTTTTATCTGGAGATAGCCGCGGATGGATACCTATTTAAATATTTGGTCGTTTAGCGAGGCGGCCGAGGTATTAGGTAGCTACATGACGCTACCGCTAATGGTGTCGTCGTACACAAACACAATGTGCTATACGCTTAACGCGTATACTTGTAGTATTTCAGTTTGCGTAAGTTAATGTTATTCTGAGCAAGATGAGCAATGTGAAGTTTTACAAACAACTCCAGAAAACACGGTCAGCAGAGCTGTTTTTGCTTTGGGAAAATCCTCATGGACACCTTCCGTCTGGAGAGAACGATGGGTTTTATCGGACTCCTAGTGTGTAAAAATTCACGGTTCCGACCACTATCAAGAGTCGGAGATACTCGTACATTAGCGCGCACGGGCCTGCCCTACAGAGCTACATATCAGCTAAAAACGATTAGTCTATCCGGAGTGGAAAAAGACTTGTGCCTAGGTATACTGAAGGATCCTGAAACCTTTGAAAAGCCTAGAATACACAAGGTAGGTACGGAGAACTAAAATATCCCATTGCTACTTTCAGTTTTAAACCTTTGTGTCAAAAGCAATTCCTTTGCATTTTGAAGTGGAGTGAAGAAACGTTCTTTTTTCTTCTAATTTAAAATGGCAAGACGACTACAGTGCGTTCATAATAACTCGACCCGTGAGGCGATTGGATCACTGAATTTTGCAGTATTAGTTGCAATACCAATAGAGTTAAAATTGCAACTGACAGAACATTACCTACATACTACCCATCACATGACTGCAAAATTCAGTGCTACCAATTCGTCACGGGTCATGTTATAACGAACGCACTTTACCCTTCCAACTTTTCCGAAACCATAAAAAAAATTAAACAAAAGACATCTAAAACAGAAAAAACATAAAAGTCCCGTTACACTGAGCTAAAAAGTCGTCCACGTCGAAACGTCGCAGTCAATCGCATTCATTTAGCTGTCACGTCGCCGCGTCGTGTAGCAGTCGTCGGTGACACGTCACGTCGTTTAGACGTCGACAGTGATCGACGTGACAGAGAAATGACGTACGTTTGAATTGAAGAAATATACGTATATGCAGATTTACCTGTGCTGTGAGAAAATTATCTTGAAAAATACTATTACGAGTACACTATCGCTATGTTAAAACCGAATCTTGTAGCTTTAGTTCAAAATGTAGCGTTTTGGTATGTCATAGAATCTTTAGTAAAAGGGTAAAACTGAAGGAAACCTTTGAAAGTTGTGAACGCGTTTGAAGAAAGGAAATCAAAAAAAGCCAATTCGGAAAATATTATAAAGAAACAGATTTTTATTCGATTTTTTTAAATCCTCAACGGGGAAGCTCTTCGGCTGCATCTTACCTAATGGTAAGTGTTGATCAGGCCAAAGGTGGAAGCAAGCTTCGCCCGGAATCGTCAACCACAAAGGAACTGGCTATCTTACCTCTAACAGAACAATGCTGTTCACATTGTTGCTATGGCGACAGACATACTCGTAGATAAGATAGTGGTAGCTAGCCAGGCAGACTTAGAACGAGCCCTACCACCAACCTAGCAGAAAATTCTGCTCTGGCTGGAAATCGAGCCCGACCTCTGGGTGTGAGACACGTAGTCTAACCACTAGACCACAGAGGCTCTTAAAAGCAAAGAAAAGAAAAACGTCATCAAAACATGAACTCCCATGAACATGAACATGAGCATGAACTCTCGAAAGATTTCAACCACTTTTTTTCTACTAAGTAAGTTAAGAGACACGCAGGGTGTACACTGTACACCCTCTTAGCTTTTTAAATAGAGTACCTACTACCTAAATCAAATACGTTGTCAACTTCTTAATACAAATTCACAAACAAACTATTAAAATATAATAAAATAACACAACTAAAACTATAAACAAAGTAAAATATGGCGTTGAAAAATTCCTCCGCATCGCTGTCGGCTGGTAATGTACCCAAGAGACTGGCAGCATTGCCACGTTGTATGGCAATGCTTAGCCTAAGGCCAAGGTAAAAGCCAGACAGGTCACGAGAAGTTTCAACCAGCCGTTTGGAGATTTGCGTTGAAAAGGCAAGTATACTTTTCTAATAAGTACTGAAGTATATTTTTCAATTCCTGATCGATCTCATAAAATGCTGCCAAAGCCCATTAATTACTCTAGGAAAACTTTGAAAACTCATTTGTTTCCATAGATTTTTAAGCCTTTCTTTTTCTTCCCTTCATAGTTCTGAGTTGAGCTCCACTATTACTGACAAATACTTGCACTGACTGGAAAGGTCCACTAAAATCGTGGTTATTTCCTCAAAAGACCATTTCAGACGCTAATCTATATGGTCTTCATAAGGCCTAACCAAAATTAGGTCTGGACTTTAAAAGAGACTGCGACCACTGAGTTTGTTTCGGCCTTTCTTCTCAGAGTAGTCAGACAGAAAACGCCGACCTCATCTTATGTTTAATATTTTTTAATATGACGTGTAAAAGTGATTCCAATATCCTATTTACAGAATAAACAATTTCATTTAATTTCATTTCAAATAAGATACGAGTAGAGCAGTTTAATGATGGAGTAAATATGGCTACCTACCGACCTAATGTCCGATACTTAGTCAACTAACTGTCGTGTTGACCCAGTGGTTAAGTCCTCGCCTCTCATGCACGACGTTGTGGGTTCAGATCCCAAGTACCAATGTGACTTTTTCAATTAATATGTAGGTACTTTCTGAGTTTTTCGTAGACATTACTGACATCTGTGAAAGAAAAATATCGTAAGGAAACCTAGACTTATAATATTAATAGAAGTCTGAAATCGCCAACCTGGCTTGAGCAAGCGTGGTGATCAATACTCATGCCTTCTCTGTATGAGATGAGGCTTCTACCCTGCATAATCAATTAATCAGCTCATAACGTTAAACTGCTGAGAAAACAGGCCTCCTCTCTGAGACGGAGTGGGCGTTGATCCCCCACGCGGGCCCAGTGCGGGTTGGTAGATGTCACATGTCCTGGATTTTTTTGTTCTAGGACATGCCGGTTTCCTCACGATATTTTCCTTCAACGTTTTGAGAGACGTAGTGATGAAATAATTTATACAAAGTAAAGCGCCTGTCAGGGTTCGAACTTACGACCTACAAATTGAAGTCGCAGCTGTTACCACTGCTCTTTACCTTGCATTGGGACATTAATATCACACTTTCAGCCTGTATACCTAGTAATTATGCGTTTCTGAATTATAGGCGCAGCGCCCACTATCGCTCGGCATCGGTGCGACTCGGTGGAGCTCGGGCGCCTTACGGCGGCTTCGAGCGACTTCGAGCGGCTTCGGGCGCCTGTGAGCTGCCTCGGGCAGCTTCGGGCTGCCTCGGCAGTCGTAAGCATGCCTAAGGACGCCGAGGCTGGTTTCGGGTAGCTTCGGCAAAACTAAGAATGTGTAAATGTGGTTAGATGATAGATAATGGCCACATAATAGCACGATGTTGTGTTATTTTCCCGCACAGTGGGAATACATTCAAATAGGATGATCCTAACGACCTAACCTGATTGCCTCGTTAGTCTAGCACTGCCTCGTAGACCAACGAGGTCGTAACCGAGCGGTCGCAAGTGCTACTGCTGCGCATAAAGTCCTGGGTTCGACTGCCGGGTCGGGCAAAGTGTTATTGGGTTTTTCCATCTGAAATTTCTTAGTAGTTAAGCAGCAGCCCGTAGTATGGATTCGTGCCCGGTTGATGGCAATAGGCTCGCCCCCTATGGGGCGTACATGAAACTTAAACATAACTGGCGAAATGTGAGTGTACTATAGGTAGGTACCTACACCTCTGCCTAACCCTTCGGGGAATACATACGTGATGTTATGTAGAATGACCTTATAGGATTTACATTTAAGTAAAAGAGGAATGAGAAAGAGAAATTACCTACATACTTATAGTTTATTCGCGTAAGTATTTATCGAGAAATTACAAGACGTGAATTTCAAGACGTACATATCTAAAATAACAATAGAATACTCGTACAGAATTTGTTGTAAAACATTTATCAGTTATAGAAGGCAAACCACTGACAAAAAACTATAAGCTGCTGGCATATGGAAGTAGCGGAGCGGGTGGCGATTATAAGCCAAAATTAAGTCTACGCGTACTCGTATTTCACGTGGCCACAACCTTAAGGTGTGTTCAAAAATTAAGCGGCAATCGTGTACGGCTGCCGCGCGCGGCCTACCGAGCTTTGAATGGACGACATCCGCGCACAAACATATCTAGCAAACATTCGTCAGTAATTGTGTTTGGCCGAATTATAAGCAGAGCTACGACACACGCAACCGTTTTCATTTTAGTTTTGATGCCAACTTAAGTGCGCGGCGTGTCTCGGATACGCCGCGCAGTACTGCCGCGCAAACATTCGTTGATTTAGACCTAACTAGAGCGGGGTAGAAACGGTCCTGCCGCGTGCTGCTGCCGCACTCTTGCCGCTCAATGTATGGACACACCTTTACGACAACGCCTTCGTTGAGTCAATGCACAATCCGAAGGGAGTTCCTTAAATGTATTTTTAACAGGTTGGAAATTGTGATCTTTCCGCTTTCTATTTTTCCCACACTCTCAGATCTACATGGTAATGAGTTCCCCTCTAATCTTTTTCCTCCAATAATCTTTATCTTTGCCGTTTATTGAGAAAATTCGGAAATTGTAACGGATTTTTCTCCAAATTCACCTAACGATTAAGGGCGAATTCTACCAAACTTTTATACCTTAGGTATGTATAAATGCGAATAAAACTTGAATTTTGACAGTATTTTCATACATAAACTGATAGATGTAGAGAGAACATATCAGAAGGCCAATTCCCTTAGTTAAAACGTTCAAAAACTAGTCGCATTAATCTCATCTCAGCGACAATCTATCAAAAATTTAGGTAGATAATGCGAACGTTCTTAAAGGAAAAATCAGCCCTGCAGTTAACCCATATATAAATTCCATATATAAATGTGCTTAAAGATTAATAACTGAAAGCGACTATTGGTTTTTTTCAATAAACATCTTAAACCGCTACATCATCCCACCATGTCATAACCCTAACTATAAACCAATGACCTGAAGGTTAGACCATCGCTAACTGTACCCGAATGGCTGCCTCGTGCCTCTATTTGTACTAACTAATAGTACTTACATACCTACCGAATATGCATAGTTTTTTGCGCTATTGTACTGACTTGTTTGTTCAAAGTACCTAACGGAGTCTTTAACGATAGATCATGACTGGTTCAAAAATTCTCATGAGCGTGTGTGAAGAAAAAGTAGAGCCGGTATCCATTTAGGATCCTGGCGAAAAGTATAGCCGGTATCTATTCAGGATCGTGGCGAAAAGTAGAGCCGGTATCTATTTAGGATCCTGGCGAAAAGTAGAGCCGGTATCTATTTAGGGTCCTGGCGAGAAGTAGAGCCGGTAACTATTTAGGGTCCTGGCGAAAAGTAGAGCCGGTATCTATTTAGGGTCCTGGCGAAAAGTAGAGCCGGTATCTATTTAGGGTCCTGGCGAAAAGTAGAGCCGGTATCTATTTAGAATCCTGGCGAAAAGTAGAGCCGGTATCTATTTAAGATCCTGGCTAAAAGTAGAGCTGGTATCTATTTAGGATCCTGGCGAAAAGGGGCTTGAAGTATTGTCTAATTTATTTATTACAACTGATCAGACGTTTTCCTATCCAAACAATAAATTCATACAACATCCTCTACAAAAAGCACGTTCAGTTTTTACCCGAGAATTTGAACATTTTCCGGGTAACACTTCCAATATTTTTTCCATTAAAACCTAATTTAGGCTATTATGAACAGCATTTCATTTTTATTTATGTAGATAGATAGATGATTAGCAACAAAAGTTGTTGAAAACTGCTAGAAAGTTTCAGAATAGATTAATTTTCAATTTCTCTTTCTTTTCAAAGCAGTAGGTAAAGCTTTCCTGATGTCAACATACCTACTTATTTATTCTAATCAAATAGGTACCTACCCTACTTTATTTTTTCCCAGGTTAAGAGGAGGACCCACAAGACAAGTCTATTCGTATGGTAAACCCTTCCGATAAGGAAATATCCGCATTATACCTATTAGTAAATGTAATTATAATAATACTTCTCTCTTCAAGACAATAATATTACAGAGCATACAATTTAGTAGCTGTGGAAGTAGGGAGTAAATAAATTGCCTGCACAAAGGCATCCCAGTATCCTTATTGACAGACCTACGGACCTGTCATTAAAATAAATAGAAGCAACCAAATAAAACGACAGTAAAATAAGTCATAAGGAACCAGTGAGTCATCAGAACGAGCGACCATCGACAGTTGTCCGTCGGTGGTCGGGAGAGAGCTTTTTATTAAGTTTATAAATAGCCGGGAACCCAAACAAATCGGCGTGCGTCGCGGACCCACGGCAACCGGCCTTGAACTGAGCCGCGGAGGCTCTCGCGCGGCGCGAGGCTCGCGCGGGGGCGGGGCCCGGCCGGCCAATCAGCGCCCCTTCACATTTTTCAGCCCCCGCCCGCATCGCCGGACGCTGCCCAAAAACAAAAGGATCAAAGTCGGCGAAACCTATCTCTTTCTTTGTGAGGCCAGCAAACGGGCATCGATGAGAGGATAGATACAGTGTGTCGCGCGGGCGCGAATCGATAAAGCGCGGCCCCGCCGTCGGCACAGGCTCCCGCCGCGCGCCGCCCGCCCGCCGCCTGCCCGCCCGCCACGGCCATTTGCACGGATGTTTACTATTATATTTATTGAACGGACGCTCCTAAGTGGCGATATAAGAATATTTACAAATCATAAGCACCCGATTTGGAGCAATTAGGCGCGTACCGCCACCGCTCGCGCGGGTCCAAGTGCCCGCCGTATACACTCGACGCTACTCGCGGCTATCTTACACGTTTCTTGCTCTCGTATTTTAATAAACACTTGTAAACCAGCTTAGACCAATTAGACTGAGAAATTCAAAGGTTAAATTGAGAGTAATCATTTATATTCAAGTATTTGGTGCCTGTTTACATAGATACGATCCCATGCAGAAATATTCGAACTGTATTGCTTTCAGGATATTATTATGTGATAAAATAAAGGATACGGATGAAATAAAAATGAACCCTCATATTTTCAGGTTTCATTTTAAATGTTGTCATTCGGGAATAGATAACATAATATTTTAACATTTTTGTTAAGGTCCTGAAAAATCCAATGTTATGTGTGTGTAATTGATACAGAAACTACTCATGTATTTTTATTATTAAAGCCTAAAAAATAAAAGAGCAGTAGAAATTTTTTGTTTTTCAGTGCATTCGATAAAATGTATCTTTATCAAATGCACTGAAAAAAATATTAGGAAATCGGGTATGGAATAACCATGTAATAAATAGTCTAAAAAAGCAGGTATATATTTTTAAAAAACGAATAACGCTTTTGGATATAAATATGGATAAATATGGATATATACCCTTCTGAGGTGGTATATGTGTAGGTACCTATACCTTACATTACATGTCTCCCTTTTTCTCTTCGGAGAAAAAGAAAATCGCGATTTCTGAAAAATGCTTGTTTTTTATTAAACAGTCAATTGTCATTACACGGTATTTCAGTGGTAAGTACCTAAAAGAATATTTAAGTTATCTTCTAAGTTATCATTTAGTTCAGCTTTGTAGGAATAGTAACCCATAATTTTTTGGAAATAAAGGATCGTTTTCTCATACGTATCTTTTCATTCCTTTTATTTACGAATTCCGCTAAAGTACGGTAGGTACCTGTACCTACTTGGCATTTATATGAAAAACCCAGTAGGTATTTGTCATGGTGATTGAATAATAGAAATGTAGACTTATGGAACTTTGCATAGAGCAGAAACCTCGCATTGCATTACAGAAGTTATTAAAGTAGAGTAATAACTTCTGTAATGCAATGCCAAGATGTCTACAACTGAGCTTGAAATTATGAAAAGATCATTTATTGTCGAGACATTAGAAAGAAAGAAGAACGAAAGAACAGAAAAAAGAAGAAGATAAAAGTAGGTATTAGGGCCATAAATATCACACTGGCGATTCGCGAGGGTATTTTCAGCGAGGCGATTGTTTAACGAGTTCGCTGCGTGTGCGTAGCGAGCACGCCACGTGTCCGCAAATAGTTCGCCTCAGTTTCGGAGCCAGAGCGATTGAAGTGAGGGATACAAGAAAGAGCGAGACGAGCGAGTGTACAAAATTATGAAAACGCGGAGCACACGTCGCGTAGTCGCAGCTACTTCGCTTCGTACCTGCGCGGAGAGCACGTTCACAAAACACTTCGCTGGAAACACGCTGACAAATTGTCAGTGTGATAACGCTCTTATGATGCAGGTGAAGTTAAGGTGTATCCGCAGGGGTAGCCAGCGACTCGCGGAGGCGATTGGCGGCGGTGACCTCTCGCGTCCGGCCCTGGTTCAGGCCATGGTACGGAGCGAGAGGGCATGGGAAGCCGTCACCTCCTTCTGCGAAGCAGTAATGCTCGCGAAGGAGGAGGCGGAACGCATGAGGGAAAGGCAAAGTTTGCGCCCTCACACCCCTAACCGCCGCCGTTGGAGACGCCCTGGGCGTCGGGAATCCCAGGCGGATTTCCGGCCACCATAGGCGCGGGCTTGCGGACGGCGAGCAACGGGCAGCTCGCCGTCCGATAAGGACCAGGCCCGGGTCGATGGCGCGTCGTGTTCCACGCGCGCCTCAAAGAGATGTCAGCAAAAATGACGGGGTCCAATAGGACCGATGCCTGCCAGGGTTGCGGGCAAGTCCGAAAGGGATACCGGGACCTTGGCAACAGGCAAATGAAGGAACACGGGTGGGTTTTAGTCAGTAAAAGTCTGACACGCCCTTCCGCTCCGCCCAGAGCGGGAGAAGTCATTGGATGATTTCCCACCCTCAAATAAAAAAATAAAAAAAGGGGTAGCCAGCGAAATTCAAATTTTCTTACGTTTTTTGCTATTGCTAGGTCAGTGTCAGGTTGTATCTTGATCAAAATATGATTTGCACCTTAACAAATATGTATTTACCAACAGAGTTATAATGATAGACATCATGAATACCTACATCTCTCTAAGTTAGATTTGTTCCATAAAAACTTTTCCTTAGGAGATTTGATCAGGAACAAATCTAACTTAACCAGCCAACACGCCCAGTGACGGGCCTGATCAGATCAGCAAAATCGTAAATCACCATCGCTAATATTCAAATGTGGCCCAAATGAATTTATATTTTTCAACATGAATTACATTTTTACTTTCAAGATCACAAATAAAAATGCCTTCAACAATAGTTTTAATTAAATCAAAATAAATAAGCCTAATAAAAACATCACGGTGACACACAAAAGTATTTAACATGATCTTATTACATTATTAATTTTCGCCCGCGGTTTCACCCGCATTAGTCTCGATCTAGTGAAAATATCGGGATAAAAAGTATTGTATGTCCTAACCCAGGTCATGGTCTACCCATGCGCTAAATTTCATCCAAATCCGTTGAGCCGTTTTAGCGTGAAAGCGCAACAAACAAACATCCAAAAAATCTAATCTGTTTCTCTTTATTGTAATATTAGTTTACTTTACTTATTACATAAGTAGTACCTACCTACAGTAGTACCTATAATACTTATGGCTTTACTTGGGCTCGTGGGCAAACAATAACAGCCGGGTTACCATCCATTACAATCGGGTCCAGTTCGTGACTTGGAAAGCACATTAAAAGGCAAGATAGATTGATAATAGACTTCCATAAAGTAATACCTAATTCCATAACTTATCTTGATTACTCAACATAATGTATGTTGAAAAGTAGTCACCGTTACACAATAATTATAGAAAAGCGCCATCTATCAACACAAGAGGTACCTATCAGTAGTTTGGCTGCCCGAACGTTGCATGCTGCCATCTGGCGTTGAGCAGAAAAACAACTTCAAATGTTGTGCTCCATAAAAAGCTTAAAATCATCACAGATGGCGCTGAACACCATTTCAAGGCGTTGCTACATTTGTTATTTTTACCAATAATGCTTATTTTAGAAATGGGTAAAACTTGCTATCAATGGATAAATAAAAACAAAACATTATTTCTGATGAGTGATAATAATTCTGCTAAAGCCTTTTTGTAGTGTATTTTGTTGCTGCGTAATAGACTACTTTATCGACAGAGCTATTTCCGGTTCGCGCTCAACGACATCACGCAACGCAAACCCGCAATTGGAGCTAACTTCACTTCATAAATGTTCGATCTCTTTCAACTACATCGAGGCTTGAGCTTTTTGGGATTACGCTTTTCGGTAA
Source organism: Lithophane leautieri (assembly GCA_949152455.1). Lineage (NCBI taxonomy): Eukaryota > Metazoa > Arthropoda > Insecta > Lepidoptera > Noctuidae > Lithophane > Lithophane leautieri. The sequence continues at coordinate 5,975,292 of OX424462.1, read as the reverse complement.
TTATTGTTTTACTCGTTGAATAAAGTGTTGTTTTGAAATTCTTAATTGTAATTCTAGTCAAAGGTGAGTGACGCGTTATTTCGAGTGTGGTGTGATCATAAAACCGTAACAGTTTGGCGCGTTGGTTAGATTCTGTCAACATAGCTAATAGTGTTCACACGCAGGTGAGTATATGCACGTGTAATTACAATACAAAACGTGATTTTCCATTTGCAGACATGGCTTTGAGCGTTGTACTACCTCTGGCAGGCTTGGAGACAGAAAATTTTAACTCGTTCAGTTCGTTCGGGCATATCATAGACATAGCGGGCCTGTCTCAGTCCCAGTCGAGCCCGAGTCCGTCAGTCTCCAGTGAATCTAGCGGTATCGGGTCGCTGGGGTCGCTCAAATCAGAATCAGTAAACAGCGACTCCCTGCCGTCTAGTCCTCAAACAACAGAGAAGGTGAGTGCACAGTTTCGCAATATTTTGTTTGCATTCGTCCTGGCCTTGACCTCTCTATTTTCATAATATTCCGTAATGGCGAATGTCTTACGCTATCAATGTTGTGTACATTTGTACAATATCGAAGTGTGATAACGGAAAGATTTCGGAGGCATAGGTTACATGATATACATTTTTGTGTAATCCAGTGTGATTGGTGAATATTATACCATAGATGAGTAGTGTAGGTAATTAAAACGTCCATCTATTCCTGTTAGGTTCTTGCCAAAATTATTTTGTAATATAATAGGTGTGTTAGGTACCTACTCATAAAAGTCCTCACCTCTTGATAATGTTGTCCTCAGTGTGGGAAGCCTTTGTTGTTATTGTGTACATTTGTATGTGGAGAAAAGTTGTTATGTATCATTTTGTGAATTATTTCCAGAAACTATTCGAGCCGGTGGTGCAGCCCCAGCCACGTCCTATAGAGAAGAAAGCCGATGATGTCAAAATCACGTATGGAGGGCGCGACATCCTGAACCTGATGGGTAATCTCACGGACCCGCGGTGGAGCTACCGCCCCACGGTGCTCCCGCCCAACAACCCAGCATTGTTCTTCGCCAACCGCTCCCAGTATCACCGGTTGGGCCCGTATGGAACTCGCACACAGTACGTAAAGGATTCATGCCGCCTCTGCGGCTTCTCATGGGTCGTAGCTGCCACAGATTGACGTGACTATGAGTCAGCATAAATCCTGAACAAACGAATGTTAAGTGGGTACGACTGGAACACATCAGGGTGCATATCAACTTCTCTAACTCTTACAGTCACTTGATGGTGCTTGGAACCATTATTAGCTGGACCATGACTTTAGTTCAAACGTATTTCATGGAATGAATTATGACAACTTGTTATTTTTCTTAAGAATGACAAGAGATGAACTTTTATTTTGCTCATTGTTATCTTTTTGATTTAAGTTTTTACATTCTATTTTAGTAATTTGTTATCAAATAAGCATGAAATGTTTTACCATGACTGACAAAAAAAAAAAATCAAAGTTCCTTTAGTTGAACTAAAGCCAATGGTTCTGTGACACTTTCCTATAATATAGTTCGTTTATATACTTGCCTGTTGTGCTCCAGTTATACGGATGACTGTGGAATATGTATGTGGCTATCGTCGCGCACATTCGGAGAGTTACATTTTAAAACGTGACTTAATACTGTGATCTTAATTTAAACAAGACAATTTTTGACAAATTCTGTGAATGGAATGCGTGACGATACATGACTTGGTTTTTGTTTTAACTTATTTAATTGTGTGATAAAGTTAGGCTTAATTAATGCTACGGACTTGCAATGCCATAAATATTTCCAGATTTATTCCAAAAAACAGCATTTCTAGGTCCCAGTCTAAATGAAAAGACAAAATTGGATCAAAACTTTTAAATCTATATTCCATAATTCAACAAATTAAACTATATCATTATAGTAATAATATATTACGCTACACTTAGTTCCTCTTAGAAATGTTAATGATTTGTTATCCAAAGAATATTATATTAACTATAAATTGTTGAGTATACAATTTATATTGATTAGTATAAAATATAAAGGGTGTAACTCAACCCATGGGTTTTGTGTCCAATTACTCATAAAGCAATATTTAAATTATAGAAATTTACTTATGGTATCATTATGAGTTATTTCCCACCATTACATGTAACAGTTATTATTTAAATATTGTTTTATAATATTCTTTAGTCTCTAGGAGATAATTTAGATATATTCCACAGTCATTTATCAATAGGATCGTCATTGTTTAAACCAAAAGGCTGCTTCTCGGATGTTATTTAAATTTACGATTTTGACGAGATAGGCACGAATTTAAAGCCAAGCTGTAGGTTACTTTTAAGATGTAACTATGATAATTGTTGGATTTACCGTCCAGCATTACATATTAATAGTGATGACATATAATCTAGAGGATACGATCTTGACACATTACCCTAAAATCAACTTCTTATCAACTCAACTATAAAGCTTTGAACAACTCATTTGTTATTATTATATGATGAGCCCATGTGGAACATAGTCAAAATGGGTTATCAGTGCATATCATCACAAATTAATGCAGTGATTTAATATTCTAAGGTATTAGTAGTTGTTACAGACCGTTTTAAAACGTTTGAGTCATTGATATGCCCAGATGCTGGGCTTCTAGTGAAATTATAGTAAGTGTCGTTAACAGACTGGCAATATCTCTATGTACGTGCATATATAAATGTAATATTCGTGGTCTCTTAATTTAGTCAAGATATTTAATAGTGCGAGTCTCTTCAATTACATGTAAGTAATGTATAACATACTAACTATAACGAATAATTGATACTGTCCTTTTGTGCAACTTTAGTTCTGCTATGTTGTGATCAGCTTTAAATTGGAACTGGAGTATTTGTACACAATAATGTTGATATTTCCCACATAGTTATTTTTATAAAAATGTTGATATGAGACAATACAGTATGTAGTTTTCAAAAAAAATCTTAACATCTTATAGTTTGCTTAAAGGTTTGGCAAATATTTTGGAAGGGACCAACATGCGCGAATTGTTTTCTCTGAACAAACTAGTTGTCATCGTAGAAGTTCAGTTCCGATGTCGTTCGTGATTTAAATTCACAATGCATTTTCAAACGACTATTTAGATGTCGAGCCATATCCACAAGCTTTCATTTCTGTTTTGTCTATAATCAATTAACTGGGCTATGAACACAAAACTTAAGCAAGTAGTTGAAGTTTTACAAATATTTATTTACGTATTTTATGATTCAGTGGGTAATGACTGAACATATAGTATAGCATGGATCTCAGAATGCAGCTAACAGTGATTCACATTCTTTATTGCCTTTGTAGGAAGCCTCCCCTTAACGTACTGTTGGCGAATAAATAAATATTATATCAATGTTGAGGGGTGGCTTCATTTGCCTAGTGTGTGTGCTATATCCTCAGTCACACGAACTCACAAAATGGTTGTTATTGGTTATTTTAAAATCAAGTGTTGCATTCAGATTATTTTTAGTTATTAACTTATAATATGACAAAGCTGCAATCGAATGTAGTTCAAAGGAAAGTATTTGGAGCGATACGCACAGTTTAATAGACTAGCTCGTGTTGTGAATGTCTCCTTATGTTTAGTGATGATCCCGTAGCCCGTAGGCACGACCGGCGCGGCCGGCGCGCGGCGCGACCAACAAGAGAGGCCGAGGTGCGATGCAATATTTGCATTCCAGTTTTGTTTAAGTTAGCAGCCGAGCGTAGTAGTTGTTAATGTTTATTTAATCCACATTGCCAAATATTTTGGTTGTTGTGCTATTTATTTGACAAAATTTTCTAAAATATCAATTTAGTACCTTCCATTAATAAGTGTCTTCAAGTGATTTTACAATGTTTAAATCATTTCAATTTTATGCATTTTATTTTGTCAATCATAATTATACATGATATTATACATAATATTACATATATGTTGTATTATATCTATTGTTCATTCATATGATAAAATATTTTTTTCTCATTGAACTGTAGTCAAATGACAGTATTTTTATAATGAAAATTGTATAAGGATGAAGGGTTTTTTGCCTGACGCGCGTTGCCATCGGCCGCGGGCCTGCTCGCAAGCCCCCGGGCTGCGGCGACGCGCGTCCTGTGGGTATTACGTATATCTGATAAGCATTATGTAGGTTTAGCGAAATAGATTAACTCGGAGATGAACTCCAAGTACCAAAACTTATTGGTTCATGTTGTTCTCGTATTATGGTGATATAGTGCGTCGCGCGCGGCGCAGAGCTCAATATTTTTAGTAACCCTTAAGAAAATTAATACCTCTTTTGAAAAAAATATAATATATATGATATAGTATATCCAATCGATAATCACATATTATGTATTTCCCTGTTTATTTTGATGTGATATCATAAATGACTGATCTGAATTTAGTTTTTAAGTTGGTTATTGATATGCAGTGCTATTTCGAGAGTGTAATTAAGATTTAATATTGAAAGTGCCAATGCTCGTAATTTAATCTTTATGACTGTTCCTTTATCGTAGCTGTTTGTAAGGGCTCAGCCCGCTACTCCGTTGTCAACTTCAGTATAAGCAATCTTCTTTCTTACACGTAAGTTTTCAATTTATTGTTACTTTAATGAAATCACGTAACGTGCACAATCTCAGTAATGCTTGCAATATTATGTGTAACATGTTTTATTCCTCACTTATAATTTATAATCCAGCGTAATGTTAAGAGTACAATATGAGATGATGTTATATCATTCTAGTATCAAAATTAGCCGAAGATGTTAATATTATTAGTTAGGTAAAATTTTAACATAGCTTTGTATAATTGGGATGTTTTAGTATTTAGTAGTGTATAATTACGGCGTAGTGGCAAGCAAAATGTCTCGTGAATGAAGTGAATAATGTTAGTGGCAATAATACTCGATGTAACTCCCCTGCCAAGAGACTTGTACAGGGTCGAGCGCCGCCGCCCGCGCGCCCGCGGTCTCCGGCGGGCAGCATACACAACTGAACGTTAGGACCTAGGCGTTTATTTGTTGTAATTATAATAATAGACGTAGGTATTTTATCGTACTTAAATAATTATTCTTGCGATGCCTTAATTCTGGTTGTCAATTAGACATGTCTCTGCCTAGAGTGTTATCATTGTTTTTATTTATTTTAGTTTTTGCTGTTCCGGTTTCCTCCGTGAACTTCCAGTCCAGGCTGTTCTTTTGAAATGATTTTGAGGTCGATTTATTTTTACCTAAGTGTTCTTATTAAATGTTACCAAAATGTTTTTAATAAAATATTTTTATATGTATCTTGTCGTTTTATTTTTGTATGTTAGGGGCGATTCGCGAACGGTTTTCGTCGTAAACACCCACCTACATTCAACTACAAATAGCTGTCTGTAATGATGACTGTACAAAGTAAAAATAGCGTCGTGTTATTTTTTAGTCCTGCATGTGATATAATTTAGTCAGCTACACGCTTCAGCAGTAACTAATAAAGTTGGTCACGTTTCTTGGCGTAAACATTTATTTTTGGGCGAATAGCCAATAACAAAGAAATAAGACACAGTGTCTGACAAGAGTTGAGGTAAAATGCTTCAATATTTCTTCGCATTAATTATGTATTTACCATATTATGTTATTGTTTGTTTACGTACTAGTCTAGATAAAACTGGTTGTTTACATTTTATTATTGCTTACGTCATCGCGTGCTATGATTGCTACGTTACGTTTTTTGAAATATGGCCCTGAAAGTGATGTCGGAATATTCCGCTGCAATGCTCGATTTATTGCATTGATACCTAATTATGTTTTAAATAACGTGCAGCGAGTAGGTACTTTGTACCTACTACGTGTTGATTTGCGTATTTCGATTTTATTGATTGATCTCTAGGTAAGTAAGTACCTATATTCTGTTGGTAATAAAACCCAATATAACTTCTTAAGTAGATACTGCGTTGTTACGTACCTATTTATTAGCGACAAGAACATTTCAACTATCATCAGCTATATGAGGATTGAGGAAAAATGAAAATTATTCACAGGGGATTTTTATTTAGAAAATAACTTTAGTGGTGAAAAAGGAAGACCAAAAAGTGAAATATCCGGACTTTTTTGCAAATGTCCGGCTTAATATGAGGACTTTTCAAATTTCGAAATGGTAAGTAACCCTACATGAAAGTGAGAAAGGCTGGCCACATAAATACTGACTTCAATTCTGAAACGGAATAACGATTCGGAATTCAAATCAAGGATCACACGTACACACGGCTACACATCAAGCTATACATTTCCAGTATAAGCTGACCTCGCATAGTATGGAAATCCTACACAATGCGAGATCAGCATAAACTGGAAATGTATAGCTTGATGAGTAGCCGTGTGTACAGTAGGTAAGTACAGTCACGGACTTTAATTGATGAGCCACTTTCAAACTTTTCAATTTTGCAGTTTCATATATTCACGAGATTACACGATTAAACACGAACTGAAATCGCATGCTCGTAAACAAGATGAAAAATTACTAGTAATCGGAAATAGTCTTATCTATAGAGGTTGACTAATAAGTTCTCAATGAAAAATAAATACAATGTATATCCAATCTGTTTGATACTGACCTCCTTTGAATTAAAGCCCATTATCTCGATAATTCTGAAAACCTATGCGAAGACAGTGACAGTTGAAATGTCGAATTCAGAGACGTTATTTCCGAATTTGTCAAAATGAGTAAGGTCAACCGGGGTAATTGCGTCATATTTTCGGATCACTTCAACTTATCGCCACAATGGGTGCGAATTTAAGGCAAAATCCCACTTTTTAAAACTCAAGCCTAATAAACGACTATTTCTGAACAAAGTTCTAGCAGTGATTTTTTCGCCGGAATCTTAGAAAGCATTCATTTTAAGTGTTTTTTAAAAATCTGTATTTTAGACGCATTTTCCCCATTTGAGGCAAATGCGTCTTTATTAAGTAAATATTTAAAGGGTTAGCATTTTGTGAAAAAATTAAGATAGTTATTTTCAGTTCAAATTTCTGTCCAATAATATGACAGTTAAATTAGCCAAAAAGAGTAATTGGCGCATTCAGGAACGATTTATTAAAAATGGGGGAAATGCGTCTTGTTTTTCATGGACGCATTTACCCCATGCTAAATCCAGATGTTGTCAACATTTTACGTAAAAAGAATTCGCGCGTAAACTACCTAAATACTTATGTTAAGTCAGTAGGTACATGTGTAGATTTAATAGAGGTGACAGTTGTGAATAAAAAAAATCGAAAAAAACTGTGCATTTTGGATCCTTATGTTATCCATGATAAAAAGTTTATGGATATTGGGAATTACGTTTGTTGGCTGTCTACATCCAAAACACATAGATGATAAATTGAAATGAGTGTTTTGCCATGGCCATACAAGTCTTTGTTGTATGAAGTTTTGAAAATCATGTTTAGTTAAGTATTTGGAAATGTTCATGTAATTTAATACCACCATGGCAAGTAAAAATATGATTCACTTAGGAATATGTTTTATCTGAAATAAAATTTCACATATTAAAACGACGTAAAAAGGTTGACGAATTCTGTTTTGGGGCAATTGCGCCAAACAGTCGCAATTGCCCCGTAAAGGCAGACGCATTTAGCCCAAGACATTAATCCTAACCTATTAAATTATAATATCATTATGTCCTCAAATAAAGCTATTTTATTAAAAATAACTATCTGTATAAGTGACCCAGTGACTATTCCTTACAATGTTTATTGAATAAAATGTGTTAATTAAAGAAAACTTAAGATTAACACGGATTTTTCACTCACCTCTCGCAGCAACAAATTGTCCGCACATGTGCAATTTACAAAATGGCTGAATACTTGGATAAGTTTACCACAACGCCATCTGTACGTACTACCTGTGATGTGTTTAGTTTAAGCAAATATAACTAGATGGCAGAAGTCAATGAAGACCAAACAGTTTTCAATTAATTTCATAAAGACGCATTAGCCCCGTAGACGCAATTAGCCTAGTTGACCTTAATTAAAATTTCTCCGTACGCTAACGTTACTATGGCTACGCTAAAACAATCGTCGCTTGGTTACAGTTGCTAGACCTGCAATTGGTTGACTTTGGGTAGTCACTCTGCTTTCGAGTTTGTAGTTAGCCAACCGGTAAAGATATTAAATATAATTTTCTTCTTCTTTAATACGAAGACATGACTTTCCGTGTCTGGATGTACGAGTATAACCGACTAAGCCCGATTTGCATTATACGGCTAAAATACGAACAGTGCCAAGTGGCTCATCAATTAAAGTCCGTGACTATACCTACCTAGTTCTCCGTTTGAAATTTTCTCCGATTCGAAATCCCCAAATGGAATTCTGTTTAAGTGCCAGCCTTTTGTATGGATTTGAATTCCGAATCGTTATTCCGTTTCAGAATAATATGTTGGTATGTGGCCGGCCAAAAACTGCACTTCTAGAGGTAGGTCCCTGCCTACCTACGTAATTGAATGCTACGTTCTTTATAGAGAGGTGGATCTTATACACCTCACGGGCCACGGGTACGGGTCACGGACAAACTTAACCATTTAGATTCCCGTTATGCTATCAAACCACGATCCGTAACGCAGAGCGTACTTAGTCACTGAGACTTCTCTAGCAAAACGCAATGCCTGTAAATAATAAGTAGCTTACAAAGTCAAAATCAAAAGTCATTTAGGTAGGTATTCAAACTAGGCTGAGAATCTGCACTCGGCGCCGGCCCTAGTGTAGAGCGAGAGAGAGAAGCGGTCGCTCTATCAGCTCTACGGCCCAGATGGCAAGGGTCGCCAAAACACCAAATGCGAACATAGGTAAACACTGAAAACAATTTCCAGCGCAAAATAAAATTTTGTAGGTAACCCTGAGATTTGTCGCCAGACCAGATTTTTTAAATCCGTAAGCATTGTTAAAAAGAAGCAAGAGTACCTACCCATACTATGTAATTAGAGCTAGTTATTTAGCAATTAAGGTGAAAGTTGTTCAAAACAACTGGTTGTTTCAGGTAAGCAAATTATTTTTATCCGTATCTTATTGAAAAATATAATTAATGCTGTGGTGCTTAGCTCTTTGGTCTAGTGGTTGCAAGCGAAACTACGGAGTCTGGGGTTCGATAGCCTTGTTATTTATTTAAAGGCACAGGACCAATGGCTTCCGAGGCACGGAAGTATCACACCGCCAACTTCCAAACTCCGAGCTGTTACTAAGAAATCCTGATCCTGAAGCCTGATCTCTCTACGGTCGTGTCGGTTTGCCGTCCCATCGGACTATGAGAGTGAGGGAAGAGAGAGTGCACCTGTGTCTGCGCACAAACTTGTGCACTATAATTAAATACCTCCCGCGGCGAAGGCTAGTCTCCGTTGAGATTGCCCGCCATGGCCGAAAGACCGAAATACGGATTTGAAATAAATATTCTTTTTGCATGTCATAGCCCAATTCTTGACAAAGACTCTTTAACATTGCGCTACGACCCTTAGGAGCCGAGCAAAATGAAAAAAGTCAGAAAGAATGCTAAGCGAAAACGAAGTAAGTAAACGCGGCACGATGCGCGACCGGGCGATGCTATGCGATGGGGAAAGTTGTAGGTAGAAGCTAGTCTTTTATATGGGACTCAAAGAAACCTGGCGAAAATTGAGTTTAGGTAGGTACTAAGTAGGAACTATTACGGTAATATACTGTATGTGCTACTACCGTACAGGCGTAGGTACAGTCTACAAACCTATGGCTAACCCTTCGGGAACACAGGCGTGATAGGTATTATTTTTATAATACTGGGTGTCCCTGGAAGTATGGATCAAACCGAATCGGGGCGTGGGCAAAGTAATTTCCAAACTTTCTAACCCTTAGAAATGTCGGTGCAATTTTTTACTGTTAAAAACTTATGACCAACTTTCTATCAGGGAAACCATTGTTTTTTCAGGGCTTTGTAATGATTGTATTGGGCCTTTCCTGTGGTGATAATTTTACGTAGCTAGAAAACATGTGTTCAATAAGAAACATCCTTTACCTACTTACTTGAAAAGCTTTGATCTGGCAAAAAATTTACTCAATTTTCGAGCGATTTTCATGGGAAAAAGGTTCACTAGCGAAAAAAAATTCTCAAGGTTACATAGTTTGGAAATGAACCTTGCTCATGGCCCCTATTCGATTTGATCCATACTTCCAGGGACACCTGTATGTTATGTGTTTAATAACAATATTTTTCATCCCATCTATTCGAAAAGGACGACTTGGTTCGCCTTTAAGTGCACCCAAAGGTGATGTTTTCTATAAGAAACTTTTAGCGGGCAGTAATGAGTTTTTAATCCTCTTTATAAGTGCGCGGCAAAGAATAAGTGCGTCGCAATTATTTTTTCCGCGCACTTTTCGAATTTGGAACATCTTAGTGTTCAGCGCCAAAGAAATCGTAGGCAAATATTGTTCGAATAAAGACTAGCTGGTACGACGGCCATTAGTAGCGCCGTGTAAAATAAAATCGTAAAATAAAATCAATCTGCCTAGCCTTTTCCCAACTATGTTGGGGTCGGCTTCCAGTCTAACTGGATTCAGCATTTAGAGATTGAGGAACAGGGTGGAAAGTTCACTCATCCTCTATTGAAAAGGGAGGATACTCCGACCAAACGGGTGTCTTGTCTGGCGGGCAACTGCCCAACGATTGATGTTGGAATCTTGCATAATGTTGATAGCGCGGTAAACTCCCATTGCGCGGTGCAGGATTTTGTGTTATTTACTACACAAAAAGATACTAAATTTATCGGAATATTTTTTTCTGAGTTATTTTGGACATTACTGACATTGGTGAGGGAAAACATGATGGGGAAACCTGAACTTGTAGTTAATAATTATAAGCCTGTAATAGCCAACCCGTCTTGATCAAGCGTGGTTAAAATATGAGGCGCCTTTTATTTTCTCATAGTGGGTGATGAAAAGTAGAGTGTATCTCTCGGGCGAAAAATATATTGTTGGCTCGGGCGACGTATTTTGAATCTCTCGCTACGTTCAGGATTCTACTAAAGAATCCCTCACTTCGCTCTGGATTCAAAAAAGCGCCGTCACCATAAAAATATTATTTTGCTCCCTTATGATACAATCTACTATTTCAACACACTTACTTGCTCGTAAAGTGGCTCTTATTGAACCGCTTTTAGGTTCATAATGCAGTGTATGCTGGAAACGTGCTTTTTACTTTATATTACCGCACTAGTGCGGTAATGTGCGCCACAGATTACTATTTACTAGTCGGAGTAATGACATGGCAGTATGGAATTAGTAAGTACTATCATGGCAGTATGGAATTTGTATCCAATAGAAATTGTTTTTGGTGAAGCTTTTTACTAAAGACAAGCGCTCAAAAGCAAGTTTTTATTTAAAAAAAAGAACCTTAAGCAAAAAATCCCATGCATGGGATTTTTTTTTACCATAACTAAACGTCAGTGGGATATTATATATTGAATTAGTATGAACTATCCTATTAATAAATGAGCATTCTCTATTTACATCCGAGCAGAGGGTTTTTTCCGGTAAGACCGCGGTTCGCACGCGCGCAGGCCACTTGACCCGCCCCGACGAACCGCGCTGGCCTGCCCGTGTGCCACCGCGTTCGCGCGGAATGAATCTCTGTCATTCTGTACTATTAAATAAGGGTTTATATCGTCTGTGGCTATTTCAGTCTATATTGTTCACTACCCTAATCCATTTGCGTATTATGTATTATTAACATTATTATATTTTTATATAGGCTGTTCAGGGGTATTACCAGTGCCTTTATTTACACCGCGTGCTCATCGCTAGCGGAAAAAACCAAAACTAGCCGCCATTTTCCATAAATATTTGTTGTTGTATAGGCTGTGTAACGGTTTTGCCAGTGCCTTTATTTACACCTATGGAAAAACAAAACCAGCCAGCGCGCCATTTTTCATAAATATTTATTATCGTTTTCGTTGTGTGGTTATATTATCATACAATACAAAATTTAAAGTAATGTCACCAACCGATATAGAAGTTTTTAAAAGAAACCCTGGATAGTCAGTACCTGGCAACAAAGGTCAGTCAAACTTTATAAATCTATCATTTCTATAGTTAGTTTATTGTAGCATAAGTTCTTACAACAAGCCTGTTTTTTTCCTCGCAAATGTGTTGAAAAACGTCGTATAAAACGCGTGTGCATTGATTATTACACTCTCGGCTGCCTTATCGCGCTCGCCTATGGCTCGCGCGAATAATACCGCCTCGACTGTAATATCCAATAGAGCACACTCGTATCACAATGTACTATTACGATATTATTATCTATCACTAACTACCTAAAGATCGTATCAAAATTCGATGATATTATACTTACTTAGATAGAACGCTTGTCTTCCTTACCTTCGCGAGGTTAATAGGTACATACCTACTTTAGATAAAAATGCATGTTTATTGTTTACATTCCATTTAAGCACCTACCCGTAATGTACTTTAATACCCATTTATACTTACATTACCTACTTATAATTAAGTACCTACTTACATTATACCTACTTAGCTACTATTCATAATTTTACCTAAGTGCGTCTTGTTATATGTAAGAAAAACATGCTAAGTAGGTACCTATGTCCAATCTGCTAAAGTGCTACTCATTGTGAAAATTAAATATTTAGGACCGTGTATGTGAATCATTATTATCCATTGATATCGGGTACATTATCAAAATAAGTAGGTACCACACTGATGATAGGTACTTAGGTATATCCTATTGCATAAAAATAAACAACAAAAAAACCAATGAGTAATTAATCTAGTCAAATGAAAACTAAAAATAAAAATAAATAAAAAAAATGAAAATCTTGTCATTGAGGAAACCACAATCATAAAAGTAGCTAGCTATATTAGCAGCTATGTCTTTCGTTTGTCCGCTAATTCGGTCGAGATTAGCGGTAAACATTGTCTATTTACAAAATGGACGCCTTGGGAGTCTTGTTGCGTTGGGCATAAACGCCATCTTTCAACCATTGTGAACATCGCGAATATCGTAGTGCAAAATAATGGCGGGCGTGTTTCATCTTCAAGTGAAGCAGCGAAGTCTCCGTGCAGCGCCATCTATTCATTCCGTGAGTAAACTGTACTTCCGAACTGCGCGTTGCTGAAAGTTAGCGATGTTACTGAAAAACAGGTGGCGCTGCCATCGCTCAGCTTTGAAGTTGTTCTCTGTAACCGCACAGAGATGGCGCTACCAGTTACTTTCTAACGTAATTGAATCAAAATAAAATAAGTTTAGGCGCCAAAAACTCTGAAACTGAGATTTAAAATAAAATAAATAACACCCTGCTCTACTGTAAAGGACTAGTGTACTTTAACTGTGAAACTGATAGTAGTTTTTATGAGATAGGTTACGTAAGTACCTACGCACGACGCACCCTGGGATGTCAGCATTGTCAGCCTCGCTACCATTTTGCTTCTTTCTTTTTTGTGTGGTTAGTGACTAACCTGAGGTGGTATTCCGTAACTATCTCACCGTGAAAGCATAGGTGAAGTGAGCTGTCACTCCACCTGACGCTAGGGTTTGACAGCTCAGTTCTCCTAAGTTTTAATGGTGAGCTGTTTACGGAATTGACCAGCTGCTGTCAGACTTTTAAAGCCACCCAAGGGCCTCTAACTTGGCTTCACATGCCGTCGAGAAAATATCTCTCAGGCATGCCGGTTTCCTCACGATGTTTTCCTTCACCGTTTTTGAAGCATGTGATAAACAATAGGCACATTACTCCGAAAAGTCAGAGGTGCGTCTTGGGTTCGAACTCGAGGCCTATGACTTGACAGTCTGACGGTTACACCACTACTTACCATTTTGCTGACTGGCTGCTATTTTAACCGGCATCAGCGTTCGATTTGAAGACATTGTCAAGGCATTTATAAGGTCAGCTTTTTCATGACATTTTTGAAGCATCGAGTCTGATTCGGATAGTCTCCTGAAACAACGAATCAAATAGCGACAACAATAACCAAATTTCAAATAAATCATTACGTCACGAGCCACCAGACTCTTTCATAAAAAAATACATTTTAACAACGACAATAAATCCAGGCGCCGCGTCGATTCCCAACATTATTCGCGACAAAATACAATTTCACCAACTACATTGTTCGAAATCATAATGGAATATAGTCCGAATTGTTTTTTACGCTCCGTTATAACCGCGGCAATGATGTTTTTGTTTGGAATATCCACTTTTGTGTAGCCATAATGGGTGTATTCATTCAGACGGGAGCAACTGAAAAGTGTCTCTTTATCAATGGCACAATAGGCGGGAATCAAAGAAATTACGAATTCCACGGACCGATGTTCTAGAGTGTAAAATAAAGACGGGATTGTGGAGCCTTTGTTGGTACATAATATTTTCATTGTTGAATAGGCGGGCCGATACAGCTTTTGATATTTATGATAGATATGCATCTCGGAAACAATGGGGCGTTATTTAAACTGTAATAAATAGGCTGCGGTTAGGATAACATGTTGATCGTAAAGGACAATGCTAATAAACTTTAATTTTTACCTGACTACGGGGAAGCAAAAAGGAGGGTTATGATTTTGACCGGTATGTATGTCTGTAAGTATGTATATATGTATGTATGAATGTTCATCTGTTCCCTCACATCTTCTAAACGACTCATCACAATTTGACAAATGAGGTATCGTTGGAAGCGTCTTGATCTTCCGCTGGTTATAGGCTATGCCACGTCACATTAAATGATAATGGCGCCCTCTAGATAAAATAAAGTCATGAACTAAGAACAAAAAAGAAAAACGTACCATTTTGGGTTTCAAATGAAAGGGCTTAATCAGCACAAATTTCAAAAATATATAACCCCAAAAAAAAATTGAAGTAATAATAACTAAAACGCAACTACGACAAGAAAGTCTATCAACTAAAAAAGTATTTACAAGACATCACAGACAGACAAATTAAAAATCGCAATCACACGCAATCTGTGTCACACGCTATCTGCGTGTGACTCTGGATTTTTTTCTAATATCCTGCCCTTCTCCAAAACCTGACACGCTCCTTTACTTCCCAGTAAAACCTACATCCAATTAAATCTACCGAATCATCAAAATCAGCGAATACACTTGTACAGTGATCAAAATATGTGAATAGACTGAAATTGAAAGCCGCGGGCGCTGATTGCCAGCCACATCTTGAAGGTATTGACATTCATGAGCCGGTATTGCGACACACTCATCAGGCTTTATAGACACGTCTGATAAAAAATGCTAAATCGACACGTGCTTGAGATGAATTAATTGAGTCAATCTGCAATCAATCTGCCTTCCTTTTTTCCAACTATGTTGGGGTCTGCTTCCAGTCTAACTGAATACCAGTATTTTACATGGAGCGACTGCCTATCTGACCTCCACAACCCAGTAACTGGGTAATACCCCTTGGTAAGACTGGTTGTCAGACTTTCAGGCTTCTGACGACCCGTAACGACTGTCAAAGAGTCACGAATGACAGCCGGGACCAACAGCTTAACGTGCTTTCCGAGGCACGGAGGAGTCACGGTATGTAAAGATGGTCACCCATCCACAGACCAACCCCGGCAAGCGTAGCTTAACTTGAGTGATCGACCCGTGCGTCTGTTATTATATTACTTAGCCACGAGCACCACCCTAAGCCACACTAAAATAAAATATATTTTTTTTCAATGTGCTTCTCGAAATCTCGATTGTAAAAATAGCAATCACTTAATTAATGTGACGCGCATTTTCTTATTGGCAATACAACCCAAGAAAGCCACGAGACAGGCTCGTCCAGAGGTCCTAGTATGGAATTCATAAGCAAAGGACTTCATTTGCGTCATAAAAAGAATGTAGGTAAACCTGGCTTTTGATGTAGGCTATATAGAAATGTAAAGCACTGTTTTTGGCAAAAATAAACATTATTATTAAAATACACTCCTTTGCAAAACAAACGGGCGGTTTTGATTTTTCTACATTATTGGTAATCATTTAGTTGTAAAGAGGTTTTAATAGCCAAACTATGTTACTGGCACTTAATAAAGAGTCTGGGTATGAAAAAAAGTGAATTCCAAATTCGAAACTTTTGTTTAAAATAATAATAATCCCTTTTTCAGTTTGTGAGTTTTTACTTAGTTTTCGCGGGTTTGCGGTTAAAAGGCTATCAGGCAACTAAAATTATCATCTCGTTATTTTTAGGGAATAATTTATGTTTGTCGCATAATCCAGCCTTATTGTGACTTAAAATACATATATTTGTGTCGATTGATATGCAGAAAAAGCAATAAGAACTACTAAAATTATGGCGCTGCCGGAAGAGGGGTGTAGCCAAAAAACTATATTCTCATTGATAATAAGAAATTACTAGTCATAAAAATTAAACATATTAGTATTATCCATAGAAAAGCCAATGACTGTAGAGTGCCCGTTTTTTTTGCAAAGGAGTGTATTTCAAAAATTTTTTTTTTCACCTTTTTAACAGAAACTTATCTGGAAATAGAGATTTTTTTTATAAAACAGGACCCTATTTCTGCCCGTGGTTGTCGTAAAAGGCGACTAAGAGACTAGAGAATGGGCAGCAGCGTTCTCTATGCATTTTTAACACCATACTGCGATCGCCCACCCGCCTGTCAAGCATGGCGATTATGCCAACCCCCCAAATAAAGCACAGAACCGGTTGAAGTGGTGGTGCTTGTGGGAGGCCTGTGTCCAGCAGTGGACGTCTGTCAGCTGAAATGTTGATGATGATGAAAAAGGATTCTGTATTTAAAAGCTTTGAGTCTTACATAATATTCTTCTACTTTATATAAAATCTTAAATAAAAAAAAACATCCGACTTCCAAAAAAAACACTTAAAAAGTAAAAAATAACTTTAACGGAAGCCGTTTTTTCTTTTTTTGTAAAAACTTTATTTTTCACTTTTTAGTTGTGGTACCTACCCCACACAAATTCTAATACCACTACCTGCTATGTAAATAACAGTGATTGTATCAAATAAGATGTCGTCTTTATACACTAAGTGAGAAAAATACGTAATTATTGAAGCTAACTCAAAAACTACTCAAGCAAAGTTAATAAAATTTATATGGGACCACACAGGAAGCACCAGCTTTCAAATAAAAAATCATCGAAATCGGTTCACCCAGTCGAAGGTTCTGAGGTAACAAACATTTAAAAAAAAAAAAATACGGACGAATTGATAACCTCCTCCTTTTTTTGAAGTCGGTTCAAAACAGAAGAACTCTTACAATTCAACAAGGAAAGCGAAGCTTCGCAATGTTTTGATAAGGCCTCCTAATGGCTCCGCCAACTTTTAATCCTCAAAAGACTAGCTTTGCAAGCCATGCCTTTATCAAGTATATTTTTTACTTTGTATTTATTTAAAATCACATATGTAGGCACGTTTGGCGCAGTAGGCGATCAACATCTGAGACATTAATCGTAGGTTCAATTTGCGCGCGGAACACATGCCTGGGTGGACCCGTGCCCCGTGTAGTATATACTTATACATATATAATAAATACTGGTAATTTATAAAATTATAAGTGAGGAAGACATACAAAAGAATACTAGAGTATAGTTATAACGTTATAAACATATATTCTTTTTTTGTAGTTACAACACATCAACTAATAACGAAATGGTTTCTCTATCGTTTCAACGGCGGGAGTTCCATACCTCCAGAAAATGAAAATAAAAAATCCAATTTGAATGACTAAGATCAGAATAAAGAATCCTACTTTGATGCAGAATTTTGAATCTACAACTGTTGTACTGCTTGCAGAACGTGAATATCGGTCACTACTCTCGCTGCCACTGCCAGGTGACTTCTTCAGTGAAAACACCATGGTTATGCAGTTTTTTTTTTTCAAGAAACCCGTGTCGTATTATAAACTTCCATGTGTTTATAAATGTTCAGCATTCTTATTCCTAGAAACACAGCTTTTATTAAAATTTTATCGTTCGCGAAACAAACTTTTTGCTCTAGATTTCAATTATAATTCAACTAATTATTGATTTTGTCATAGTCATTTATGGAGTAAATAAATGTGGTGTTGTGGGTGACAAGATGACAAGCTTAACATTAATGGCACAGACCTATAAAATATATGGAGACATGTAAAACCTCTTTATTGGTCATTCTTTTTGTTTTCGATACATAACCTCTTTAAAAACTTTGCACTCTTTGACAGTTGAATAGCATCCTGCGCAGGCTATTTTCTTTCCAGCCAGCACTATTGTTCAGAACTTCTTTTTAACGTAAGTAAGACTTCACTTTGAAATAGCAGAACAAACACGACTTTCTTGGCGAGTGAAGATGTTTAAAAAGTTCCCTATTGACGTGAGAGTACCTGTTTTTACAAAGAGTCTCTCGTATTTTGAATAGGAATCAGAAAATAGGTATCGCTCAATGAGTAATGTTAAACAGTGGTCCATTCAAACGGCTGAAGCCTTTAGAAAATCACCCTCCTTTCGAGTCGCTTTTTGCAGCCTCTATTTATGTTTTCCACATTTTCCATATAGAATTTCGTGCTTGTGATGTCGACCGAATCTTCCATTGAAATCTCACACTCGGGAGTTGGCAATTCAGTAGTAAATTAACACCATTCAGTAGCGGTCTGGAAGATGCCTGAAAGGTCTGTTTGTGACTTTTATTAATTTATGTAGGATCGAAAAAAGCTTTTTTTTTCTTTATATTAATGCTAAGCTAGTATTCAAATATACTCTCACGGTATTTGATTATAATGTACATGATACACAAGTGTTTTGTGGTTTTGAGCTTCATTTGAATTACTTTAAATAGCCTACTTCGTTTATCATCCGGTAAACTGTAAATTAGCATTAAGGCTCTTACATACTGGGGCGATTCGTCGCGGGACGCGACGCCGCCGCATTGTTCGCCGTGAGAAATTGTTTTGTTAAAATTCGCGTCGCGCGACGAATCGCCCCAGTATGTAAGAACCTTTAAGAAAATGGAGTTATTGAACAATTGTCGGATAATGAACCTTGATTTTGATTTAACTAAAACCATGTGAATAGACAAAGACAATCTCTCATAATCAGTTTCACAGACAAACTACCTAATGGTTGAAAGACCAGGGCGTCCTTAAGAACAGCATTGTATTTCCCTCAATGAATGTCCACATTACAAATCATCAATAATGTTCTTGTGTTGGTTTCATAAACACATTTAATGACTAACGGAAAACCGGTTTTCAAAGAATTTCCCATTCAACTCATTTTCCTATTTTGTGGGACACAAAACGCGGATGGCTGGTAACACAATTGGGCCAGCTTTTGTTCCACGCCGCTCCACCGAGCATTCTTTTACCAGCGGCTGGAACAACTGTTTCTAGTGCGATAGCCCCACAATGCGAACTATTGTCGCCAACGTAATTGTTCCTTGCCTCATCTACTCGAGGGCTAGCTAATAGCGCCGTAATTTAACCTGTAATTGCTTTAGAAATTGCTTAAAAGGAAGAAACAAATGACAAACAAACGCCAAAATTATTTTCGAACAGTATATTTCTAGTATAAAACGTTTCATAAAGCTATTCATCGAGGAGTGAATCTTTATGAATGCGACCAAATTGTATGAGAGTAGTCCTCTTTCAAAACTTCCCATGAATAGTGTTAATTCGCTATAGCGAGTTTGCTCGGAGCTCGTCAATGGACTATTTGAAGACTTGAGAAGCGCGCCGCCTCACAAAGTCGCGATATTGTGTATGGAAAACGCGGGAAATATGAATGGTGTTTAGAGGCGACACACGAGTGTAGGCGATTTTGTAAGGAACTCACAATGTTAGAGAATATTTCAACGGTGTCTATTCAGAAGTGCCGCTGTTGTGCGTATAGACCAAATCTGAAACGGATTTACAGAAAGGATTATGTTTTATGGTGGGCTAACAGGTATTGTTGTGTTCAACCTGTTACGGGTAGGCAGTGAAAGTGTATACATGCAGTAACAAGCAAAGTCTAAGTCAAAGAATTTATTTCAAATAGGCGCACAAAAGGCACTTTTGAACGTCAAAAACAAAGAAATAGAACTGATTCTAGTTGCCCCTTCCAAAAGGTAGTTTTCGTATGGAGAAGAGTGGGCAAGAAACTCCACCGTTACGCTCAAAGCTCAGAACAAATATAAAACCAAGACATAGCGCTGTCAACAGCGACGTGAGGCCGGTTTCGTAAGCATGTACGTGCACTTAGTGAGGTGTAGTTTAATCATGTAAATAGTTGTGCGTGTGAGCGTGTAAGCACAGAGCGGAGTGTAGTTTTGGCATGCTTCATGATACAAGTGAAATAAGTAATAGAGACTTGTTTATTGTTATTAAATGTCAGTAAAATTAGGTAGGTAACACTACCACCACTGCAGTATTCTGCACAAGCTATTTCAGTCGCAGATCGAGTTTTTATTAAAAAATAGTTTTTCAATCGTAGAGCGGGTTTTTAATAAAAATTAGTTTTTCCCACGGCTTCGCCCACGTAGATGTCTAAAAATTTGTATGGAACGTACTACTGAGATTAAAAGTAGCCTATGTGCTAATCTAGGTTATAAACTACATGTCTGCCAAATTTCATCCAAATCTATTCAGCCGTGTTTGCGGCAATCCAGAACATATCGAGAGAAACGGACAAAAATTCTAAAAACTATATTTTCGGCATCAGATTCGTTCACACACTTCGTAGCAATTATTCTTTTCAAAAATATTCAATTACAATTTTGAGTTCCTTAAAGTCAAAGTCAAATAATTTATTTCAAATAGGCACATAAAAGGCACTTTTGAACGTCAATGAAAAACAAAGAAATAGAATTGATTCTAGTTGCCCATTCCAAAAGGTAGCTTTCGTATGGAGAAGAATGGGCATCAAACTCCACCGTTACTCTTTTCAAAAATGTTTTACACTATTTTGTATGCATGAATTATATAATTATATGTGAAGACGATGCACCTACAATAAGATTACTGTCCCACAAAAGGCAAAAAGAATTATAAATGGAGCAATGACAAATAAATCAGTTATGTGATAGGTATATGGTGCTCACATATTTACAAACCTTGTAAAAGTATACGATATTACGATATTCCTAACATCTTTACAAGTAATACTAATAAGTCAGTGCGTGATTCCACGCAATTACTATTTTATATATTACTACCTTCCGCCCGCGGCTTCGCCCGCGCGCTACGTCGATAAAAAGTAGCCTATGTCCTTCCCCAGTGTGTCATCTATCTCCTTGCCAAATTTTGTCGAAATCCGTACAGTGGTTTAGGCGTGAAAAGGTAACATACAGGCAGACAGACAGACAGATAGAGTTATTTTCTAATTTATAATATTAGTATGGATGTATAATAAAACCGGCCAAGTGCGAGTCGGACTCGCACACGAAGGGTTCCGTACCATTATCTATAAAAACGGCAAAAAATCACGTTTGTTGTATAGGAGCCCCTTAAATATTTATTTTATTCTGTTTTTTAGTATTTGTTGTTATAGCGGCAACAGAAATGAATCATCTGTGAAAATTTCAACTGTCTAACTATCACGGTTCATAAGATACAGCCTGGTGACAGACGGACGGATGGACAGCGGAGCCTTAGGGTCCCGTTTTACCCTTTGGGTACGGAACCCTAAAAAACATGGTTTCACTATTTATGTTCAGTTTTCCTGCCTATTCTACTTTCCGCGCAAAAAGACGTAGAAGCGTAACCAAGTGCAACTAAGCCACCATTCAGTCTCTCTTTCGACTCACGTCAATGTCGCTGACCAAAAACAACACAAGCTCTGCCACATTGTTTTCACTTTTTTAATGTAAACTCTTTAATTCAAGACAAAACCCTGACAATGTAAACACAGAGCTACACCTCAACCCTTGTAGCTCCGGCCCTTAGTTTTTCAGCGCCGTTTCGAAGGCGAAAAAGGAAAAACGAAGCGTGCCCTAACAAAGCGACTCACACAATGGAGCCGCGAACAATGCTAACTAGAGGAGCTTGAGCTTGTATCATTTGCAGATAAACACGGGTAGATATCGATATGATCAATATACATGACAGCTTGTGATGTGGGAAAAGTATTCAGATTTCAGCCGGTCTATTCTGTAAACACCTCACCGTGAAAACTTAAGTGAAGTGACCTGTCAATTCCTAGCGTCAGGTGGAGTGACAACTCACCTTAAAGTCACTTCACCTTAGTTTTCACGGTGAGATTTTTATAGAATACCATAACAGGACGAGATTACGTTACGAAGGACGGCTGCGTTTGCGACCGACGTCGTACGTTACGATTGGCTCGGCGATCTGCCGATCTAGGATCTATTCAGGATCAAAAATGCCTAAAAGGATAAGAGGGCCATTACTCTTACTTAAAAACGTTCACATTCAAGTCGCATTCTGTCAAACTTGTCAAAAATGTTGGTAAATTGTTTTTTTTTTTTTTTGACGGATTGCGAATTTGATGCGAATGTGAACGTTCTTAAAAATATGGGAATTGCCGCGCTGTTTGAAACTTGACTTAGTATTAGGTTGCGACATATAGGTATCTAATTCAGCCTTCAGCATTCCACTGCTGGGTAAAAGCTAAAGCATCCTCTTTAGCATGCCATACACCCGGATCTTGTTCAAACATGAGGAGCCATAATTTTCAGCCAGTCTACTATGTAATAATCTTACCGTGAAAATTAAGGTGAAGTGAGCTGTCAATGCCTAGAGTGCGCGCAAAATAAGCTGCGCGCGATAGGTGGCGCTGGCGTGCTTAGTAGATTCTGTAATGTTACATTTAAAATATTAAATCTACTTTAGTTTTAATCTTAGTATTATGAATTTTATATTAATATGAATTAATTAAATTATTTCGAAACAACGACAAGACGGCGGCATACTTATTAGTTCCGATTTCAGCCGCGCGTGGACTTATCTTGCGAGCACTCTGTGGAATGACAGCTCACTTCACCTAAGTTTTCACGGTAAGATTTTTACAGAGTAGACTGGCTGTTAACTGTGGCTCTTCATGTTTGAACAAGATCCGGGTGGATCGAATGCTAAAGAGGATGCTTTAGCCTTTACCCAGCAGTAGAATGCTGAAGGCTGAATATTAGGTAGGTATATATCGCAACCTTGGGGAATCATCCCGCTCTGGGCGGAGCGGAAGGGCGTGTCAGACTTTTACTGACTAAAACCCACCTGTGTTCCTTCATTTGCCTGTTGCCAAGGTCCCGGTATCCCTTTCGGACATTCCCGCAACCCTGGCAGGATATATCGCAACCTAATACTAAGAAGTCAAGTTTCAATCAAATCCTTTTATGCATTTTTGATCCTGACAAAAACTGAAAGAGTTTTATACTGTTTTTAGGAAAAATTTATGTTTCATTGAACACAATGTTACTATTCGTTTTCGTAGAGTTTCAGTTATTTCGTATTGTTCACAGAGGCTGTGAAATTAATTTCAACGCCAGATGCATCGGAAATTGGAAAACAGCGCCTCTTTGCATCATACAATTTTCCATTAATACCTGAAATACAGACGTAGATACTGCATAAAATATCAATAGGAGATGCATTTCAAATTTAAATGAAAAGAAAATTATGTGCACATAATTGATCAGATGCAAAAGGCAAATCAATCAAGGCATTTATGTCTTCCTTATAAAGAAAAAGGTTTGGTTTATCTTCCCTCGACTTCAAAAAGATTTCCATTTGTTTAAAGCCAGATTTCAATGAGTCACACACATAAATATGCACAGCAAAACAGGAACTATAATAACTTCCGAAAACAATACCGCTTCACACCTACTTTACAATCCGAATGAACGAGAGTACCACTACAGAACCAGACTAGCTTGTCAATGAACGAAACAAGACACTATCACAAAGCGAGCTCACCACCTACCACTCTTTCTGTCGTATTAAAATTCAAACGACACTTAGAACATTGCACATCCGCCAGCTCAGCACTAACGACGAAGTCCACAACAATGTGCCCTCTGAAGAGGCCCGAACAATCGAATGAAGACAATAAGCAGCGATACTCCGAGACAAAAAGAGGCGAAATAAAGGCTCACTTGTTTCCTGGCCGCATTGTGAGGAACGGGAGAGGGCAGAGACAAAAGCGTAATGTGCCACGGCCCCAAACAATGGGGGCCGAGCCATTATTGTTACAGTAGCGCCGCTTTGCGCTGTACCTACGAGGTGGCTCCGGACTTGACATGGAGCTGGCCTTGTCGGCCGCTGCGCCGCATGCTTTGGATGGATTAATCTCATCTGTGATATTAATTAATAAAAGCTTGGAAATTGAACTGTGGCTGTGGTAGGTGTGCTAAAATTCAAAATGTATGTTTTTGTTGTTTTGAGAAAAGAAAACTAAACTGAAAATTATTTCGAGTATCACCATCGAATGGAAAATACATCCATCGAAACGTAGCCCCAGAAAATGTATTGCAAGGATCCTTGATCATTTCTCGAATTCTCTCTATACCATACCAATTTCTACCTTAGATTTATATCGCGTAGACATAGATACACTACATATCATTTCAGGCAGTACTTGCTAATTCGAAAGGCAAGGTCCTCGTGAGTCCTCCGGAGAACCCGGTGGAGAGTATAATTTCGTTATCGGGGTCAAAAAGACCGGCCACCGTTTGATCACTCACCTTTATGATTTCTGCAAAGCCGGTGGCGAATCGCACAGTGTGTCGCCCGCTGAATCAATCATCATCTGCCTAGCCTTTTCCTAACTATGTTGGGGTCGGCTTCCAGTCTAACCGGATGCAGCTGAATCAAGCCCGCTGAATCAATGAAGACACAATATTTGATAAATAATAAAGGAGGATCCTTATTTGAAGAAGAAAAAAATTGTTTACAAGCTCTTGGCGTCCTATGATTATATTTTATTTTGTATAGATAACGAACCGTATTGCATGCTTTTTCGCGTAACGATGTTTGCCAGTTTAATCCTACTGCAAGAGGCGTTTAAAAACTTGCGTTCCAAAAAAAAAGCTTAATTTACTGCTACTACAGCATGTCGGCGCGGGCATGTCGGTGACGCGAGCCCATAAGAACGAACCAATGCGAACCCATCCCTTACCAAAAATTGCTTAACGCGCCTGAACAAGTTTTCACTTCAAATAATAACAGAAAAATACCATAAAACACTTTGTTTACATAAGTAGCTGTATCGTTGCAACGTGCAACACGCCCGGGCGACCTTGAATGGCGGCCGCGGGGCGAATCACTGGGACGCATATGAGACGTATCAAAATTCAATCTCTCACTAGATACGATGCAATATTAAAATTGAATTTTACTGGTCATGTTTCTAACTTCGTTTCGAATAATACGTGCTGCATGAATCACTACGGAGTTTTGCACAAAGCTGCTCTGATGAAAATGTAAAGTTTGTTGGTGGAAGGATGTTTCTAGATCTTATAATATCACGCAGAAGGAAATCTTTACGCATTCATTTGCTACAACATATTAGTACTTGATGTTATTTCTGATTAATCTTATGTATGAACCAGTGATGTTGCACATATCCGCACCCATATCCGCAATTGCGGAGCTTCCGCATTTATTTACACCTCGGCATCCGCATTAATCAATGCGGAGCTCATGCGGATACAGATGTGGTTGGAAAAGGTTGAATATAAGTAAAATCATTATCAACAAAATATAACAATATAAATCATAGCTTTAAATCGTCACATTATCACGAAATAGCCTATGCACCAAACACTTCGAGAGATATTGATAAAAAAAAAGAAGAAAATGACTTAAATTTAATAATTATTTTATTATAATTTGCCCGCGAATTGAATTATGATCAACATACAATGAAACAGCGCTGCAATTTGCAAAAAACGTAAGAAATGAATTTCGACTTGCCGCCTTGACGGATCCTTTAAAAAAACTTGAGATCCGCGGATGTGAGCCACGAAAAATCCGCATCGGTGGATGTAAAAAATCTGCATCCGTAAAATCCCTGTATGTACGTACACTAACAATTATTAACCCTTTAGCCTTATTACCTCAATACAAACAGTGTTTTCGTCTCTATTTGAATGAATTTAACAAACGGTGATGTCTATCAAGAGTTACTGATAATATTTTAGTTAGTTATTTTAATTACATCTCTCGTCTTTGCCATTATTTTATTTATGTATAAATTACTACGGTCATAATTTAAATTTTTACTTTATCTTTTGAAACCTTAATCCATTTATAAAACATTTGCAAATCATTAAACTTTTTTAAAAACATTTCCGAATCCGATATTACTAGGTACTGATGAAAATTCAACGCGGACAGCGCAGCCCTACCACAAAGCACAATTAATAAAATTTCGCTATGGACAGAAGGGGTCTTTTGTCCACTTTATTCATATGCTAACTCCAGCCGACTCCTATTTTATCTGAGTACTTCATTGTACTTCAAAAACAATAGAGAAATTGCGACGCGACGCGGCAATCGTTGTGAAGTGTCTGTAGATTGTGAACCATGTAAAAAGTTTTGTGTTTTGGTTAGAAAGCACACAGTTATTGGTACTTATAAATGTATGTATTAAATATTTTGTTAAATATGAGACTTCATCAGAGTCTCCATGCTGAGGAAAGACTTCGATCTAAGGAGGGTAGCACACCTCCGGCCTCCCTCGCGAAACCATAGCAGCGAAACCGCAGTAGTCCAATTCAACAAACTCGCGTCGCGTCATGTTCCGCTACTTGAATCGGATTTGAGTACATAAAGCGGAACATTACGCAAGTCCGTTGAATTGAACTACTGCGGTTTCGCTGCTACGCGACGGAGGTGTGCTAAGGCTCTAACGTATTTTAATTGTATGACCAATATTATTTAGCTCTATAAGTGTGCGATGTTGTATTTTGTTAATTTATTAACCGACGAAAAAAAGAGGAGGAGATTGTCAAGACGACATGTATTTTTTTAAATTATTTTTTTAATGTTTTACCATGCATAACTTTTTACCGAGTGGTCCGATTTGATCGTTTTTTTTTTTATTGGGGAGGGTATACCTCTAAGTTGGTCCCATATAAAATTGAAAACTAAAATCCACCCCTAAGGGTAGAAAAACTGGAGTTGATTGATTTGTCACCTACTGAATTTTCAACTGTGAACCGATTCTGCTGAAAACTTGCACACAAAAATTGGTAGGTATTAGATTTAAGCCACAACAATAAATGGTAACTCAAAAGCGAAAAATAAAAACTTTTTTACAAAAAATTAAACCGACGAAAAAAGATAAAAGATAATATCTTATTTCGTCGGTTTAATATTTTGTAAAAAAGATTTTTGTTCTTTCTCAGATATTTTGTATGCCAGATGATTTTATGTTTCGGGCCCTCCATCTCTGTATAACCTGTGTTCATTCAAATCAATAGGGAAAAAGATTCTTCCGATTCTTAGACCGCGTCTCCGCATAGCTTCAGGTGGGAAGAAAACAATGAAAGACAATGTAAAAAAAGAACTAAAGAATTCAAAAACACGGACCCACTTTGTGCTGAAAAAGAAAACCTCTGTGTTCATATTGTTTGAGACTACATAGAAAATGTTCTAAAATTTTTATTTTTATTTATAAGAATGTAGAATAGACGGATCAATGAAAATATAACGAAGTAGCTTCCGCTAGCGGTTTCACCCGCGTGATGTCTTTATAAATTTTAGCTTATGTTATATTACTCAGATATTACTTATATTATGTTACTCAGTGATAATATAGCATTCTAATGGTGAAAGAATTTTTTAAATCGGTCGGTCGGTTTTTAAATCGGTCGGTCGGTCGGTTTTTAAGTATATTCATTATAAAAAATACAATTCTTTTCTCTTTATTTAATAAATATTTGTGTAATAGACATCGTTACAATTTGACTTTGTTGGTAGGGTTTTCTTTTTCATACACTTTCCTGAATATTTCTGAAATCGCAACGGAAATAATCTTAAAATAATTCATACGTCATGGTACTGACTTTTTGATCACGTCATGTAACCGGTTTATTTTTTCATAAACATAGCATATACGAACTTACTGAAGGAATGTCGAACTTTTACGAAATATCTGAGGGCCAATTCTCTTGCTTAAAAAACGTTCAAATTCAAGTCGCAATCTGTCAAACTTGTCAAAAATGTTGGTAAATTGATGGTTTTTTGACAGATTGCGAATGCGATGCGAATGTGAACGTTCTAGAGAATTGCCCCGCTGAAAGTTTAACGTTTGCATGACTTTATTTACATTAGCTTTTAGGTATCCAACATCAGTCTATATGTATAGCGACGTTAATTTATAATATGTATATATTGTATGCATATTCTTCTTCTTATACATATAACATATATTATCATATTCATCATATTCATCATTCATATTTTTCTTCTTTCTTCTTGTTTATGTACACACGGCTACACATCAAGCTATACATTTCTAGTATAAGCTGACCTCGCATTGTACGGAAATCCTATACAATGCGAGATCAGCATAATCTGGAAATGTATAGCTTGATGTGTAGCCGTGTGTACATCTCATATTTCTATGATTTATATTTATGATTAAGTACTGTTATCTTTTTGTATGCACGTGTTTCTGTGGCAAATAAACCTATTTTTCTTTCTTTTTCTTTATATTATAAATTAAGTCGCTTTAGTGTCTGTCTGTGTGACCGCGTTGTTCATAAACTATGCTACGAATTTTAATGCGGTCTTCATCATCATTTAGAGAATTTATTCCGGAAGGTTCATGTCTATAGTAAATTAAGGGCCTACCTCAGCTCAAATTCACTTTTTATCTCGCTCGTACCATAGAAGAAAGAAAGAAAGAAAAATTGTTTATTCTGCACAAACTAAACGCACAAATTACAAAATAAAAGAATGTCATTTACTTGGTACCCAAAAGCCTCGTATTCGGAGGCTACTTAGTCTGATCTGTGGTCAGAGACCAAGATACAAGAAACCATACTACTCGCGGCCTGCGTAAGAGCGAGACGGAGTGGGGTGCTGGCGGCGCCAAGCCTCGAATAGTTTAGATAATTGCTTTTTACGATGAAAACAATGTTAATTAAAAAAAAAAAACATAATACCTGCTTTATAGTTAGTTCAGTTATTATGCAAAATATCATGATCTAATTTGAAGTATTTTTTTAATACCAGCGGTCTATAGTTCGGTTTAGAGGTAACTTTGGATTTCTATCGAGAAATTTTATGTAATCGTGTTTTCATCAAACATAGGAACTAGCATCAATCCTCAACTTTAACGTATATTTATTTCAAAATCAATGCTGCAGTATTTTCGGCATAACGGAGGATCATGCCAAACAATTTGAGGTTGGGTACACCCCTTTAATATTAAACTTACATACATATATTAAAGAAATCTTGATGTTTTGTCAAGCCGTAAAAACCGTGCAAAGCAAGGCCGGGTCCCTATTTATAATTAAAGCTTGTATTAATTTGCGTCACAGTTTTTTTTAAGTCAATCAAATTGAAACAGTCTCTTACCATAACCCCATCGGAATACCTCTAATTATCATCAAAATCAACTACAATAATTATCAATTCATCCTTTATCTGTCCGCCATAAGGTCAACCTGCTGAATCACTATCGCCAAACAATAGATAGTGGTCCGAAACTCAGGTTCTATTGTAATGAATTAATTAATAAAATCAGTGGGATGGGCGGGGGTGGCCATTGTCCAGCGAGGATGGATCTGATCTCATTAACTAGTCATTGTGGTGGTGGAACAATGGTGGTCAGTCCGCCACTCGTGGTGGATGTCGCGTCATCCCTCCGTGCTTCGTAATGAGGGTGATATTGTTTTGGTTGTTTACGTGTTCAAAGTTTGTGTGATGGTTCCACGACATCCCAAACTCTAACTGAAAGCATTTATATCAATTAAACCAATTACAAGCACTTTTGAATTGGCAAGGAGTTGGTCAGTCAGAAACAAGAAGCTACGATTAAGAATGGGCTATATATATAGCCCCTCCCAAGTTGATGGCTCCTATGGAGAAGAACGAGCAAGAAAATCCATGGACACTCTTCACTATCACTACATATTATAAAACAAAGTCCTTCGCTG
This sequence comes from Lithophane leautieri, assembly GCA_949152455.1. Classification (NCBI taxonomy): domain Eukaryota; kingdom Metazoa; phylum Arthropoda; class Insecta; order Lepidoptera; family Noctuidae; genus Lithophane; species Lithophane leautieri. Next base: position 5,945,212 of record OX424462.1, on the reverse strand, counting down.
CGTCTGTCCGTCGGCACCGATTTTCATGCTGTTTTCACCAAATGGATTGAGTGGTTCTCGAGGAAGGTTTTAGTACCTATATAATAACCGACATCCACGCGGGCGAAGCCGCGAACATCAGCTAGTATTGAATAAACCTGTAATGGTTAATGGGATATCGTGGTTGATCATAGTATTCGATAGTCCGAAATAGGAGAATCTAAACTCTTTATATGTGTTCAGCAGCGGTGACGCTTTTACTATATGGGTTTGTAAGTAAGAAAAAGTACGTTCGAAGTAGGGTTTTAAGATTATGTAAACAAAATTAAGCCTTAGGTAATAGGTAATACGGGCTGGTATCCGCAACTCCACGTCAAAGCGCGTATTTTGCAAAAAAGCCTTACCTACATAATCATTACAGCAGATTTATCGGCGGCGCTCAAGGTGAAAATATACTGAAAACCTTACGGCTACGAAATAACAAAACATACCTATATGTTATTTTTTCTGGAAACAAGAAGAATATAGGGGAAAAATAAACAACAAACTTTATTCAACAAAATTATAACTTGGCAAGTTTGACATCATTTTAAAACAATTTAGGGGAAAACGATTAAATCGATACATGCGAATTGTGAAACCATATTAATTTGTTTGTAAAAAGTAACTTGTGAAAGTTCGTAGCGTTACGTAGCCCTGCTACGCAGCTACGAGGTTACGTATTTTCTTATAAGCCAAAGTTACGTGAACTGATACATTGTTTTTCTTTTACGGAAACCAAGTTTTTAGTAAAAAGTTTTATTGTGGTTCGAAATAAACAATTTCAAAGTTACTCGGTTTTATTCCTGGTAAGTTGTAAACAAAATCTAGATAAATTAACTTTCGTAGTACACATTTAAAAACTACAAAATAAAACGGTTTAATTTACCTCTAACTGTCGCTGGATGTAGAATTGTTTTTTTTATACATAGTGTTTTTTTTTTACTTTGGGTCATTTTACAATCACAGTCGACACTCGCAATAATACGTATACATTGTATCATTTGATCATATATATACATATCTAACGTCACGTCCGCTTTTCCCGGAGGGTTAGGCCATAGGTGCACCATAGTACACCCATATCCCTTATCATCACATTATCGCCAGTTATATTTAAGTCCCTTAAATAATATTCATGGAATGTCATACACTGACAGGGCTTAAAACAGCCACTTTGGCCGAATCATAATAGGAAAATATTATGAATCATCGTAAAATGTCACTAACTGACAATTCATATTATGATCTGCGTGCCATTCATATTACGAAATAATTCATCTGTTTGACAGTTTTCTCTGGAGATTCGTAAAGTGGTCCACACATTATGAATTGCTTTTGTGTCAAATTAGAGGAATTGCTAATGACGGCTGGAAATTCAGGAAATGAATTGCTTTTAGAGGAATTGCTAATGTGGCCGTTTTAGGCCCCAACAAACTGTATTGTGTGCTGTGAAGGGAAGCTGGCTAGGTTACTATTTACTAATACGGGTAACAGAGGCAAAGAGCTACTCTATATTGTTCACGCAGATATTTGTGGACCTATGGAGGACAAATCAATTGGAGGAAAGAAATACTTCTTGCTATTGGTAGAGACTACAGTCTAATGGCATATGTTTACTTTCTGAAAACTAAAGATGAAGTATTTTTATTTTTTAAGACTTACAAAACACTAGTAGAGAACCAGACAGGCAGAATGCTAAAAGTGTTAAGGACTTAAGGACAGACAATGGCATGGAATTCTGCTGTAAGGATTTTGAGAAATACTTAAGTACAAGATGCTGGAATTATTCACCAGAAACCTTGTCCGTACACTCCGGAACAAAACGGTATATAATAGAGGGCGAGCCTATTGCCATCAACCCGGCATAAACCCAGACGTCGTACTGCCACTGAGAATCAGACAGTCATCAGATAATGTTCCCACTAATTTCATTGATCTATAGTTCCTAATATAAATTTTTTCCTAATATAATTTCGATCTTGAATTCTTTATCACCAGTTTACACATGGGGCTTAAATTAACTTTATAAAGTATAAACAATCCCTTATTGTCATCTGACAACTCAAGGTTGATAAACCGTAACAAAACTATTCGAGCAAACGCTGAAAAGGAAAGAAAATTCTTACACAAAAGTCTCCGCGACGGACAATAGATGGCGCTTGATCTAGATAACGATATGTTAACATTGTCACAATGGCGGCGGTAATGGTGCGATTGTACTGCTTGGCACAATGCTTTTAGATGTCACCTCCAACAATGGACTCGTTCGATATCTGCTACTGTTGTGCCCGCTCACTCAAACGGCCAAATCGAATGAAAATCGTTTGAGTAACTAACGTTGAAGTCGTGATGAGATCCGAGACGCGAGACGCGACATGAATGTCACTCGCGAGTCGAGTCGAGCTTGCATACTCAGTTTAGGGGTAGCTAAAACTCTTTTGTCCTATGTGTCAAATCGCTGGTTCAGTCATGGTTTTATTGATTTAGATACCAGCTATAATATACAATTTAGTCGACAAATCAACTTGCTTGGAACTATTGAAGTCCAAGAAGTAAAAATGCAAGATTTTTCAGACACTTGCGTTGACCGGTTATTGAAGTCATACCCTTCGTGACGCTGGTAGTTTTGTCTGTCATCGGAAGGTTTTTTTACAAAGATTTACACTTAAAAAAACACCTCGAATGCAAGTAAATAAAGTATCAAACAAAAAGTCACGCTTCAAAAATTTTAATAAAAAATATTTTAATATGTGGAAATTAATGTAGGTACGAAGAATAAGAGACAAAATAACGAAGGAACATCATCATAGACGTGCTTCATGTAATACAAAAAAGCTCGTCAATTCCTCTGCACAGTCGAAAAAACGCATGAGAGCTTGGAGTACCCTTAAGTAATCATTGATGCATAAAGCCGGCTCATTAGAGATTCTCCAATAAAAAGCTGCTACACAAAACCAATATTTTGCACAGACTTTCGACTAAAGAACGACAACATATTGCACCAAACTGTGCAAAAATTCTGGCGCCACTACATTCACCAATGAGTCATCATCCATTTGTTGGGAGTTGAATAATAAGCGATTGATAAAATCGTCCGACTGCCTGTGACAATTCGCACTCAAATCCGACGCAACAACAATGGTTTGGCACCACCAGCTTACCCTGGACCCCCTCCCCCTTTCACACAAAACAATAGTTGGTATTAGAGGGGTGCCAAAGGGTGCTTGGAGAGGTCTCCGAAAGCTGGTCGCAAATCATAAGCCGCCCACCAACTATTCAGTGTGATGTTATTCAACTCATGATGGATCACAATTTCAGACAACATTGTATGGAAACAAATGAAGTAGTACAAAGGGAATGGATGTGATTTGTTCAAGTTTTGTTGTCTTTTTAATTGCTTTAGGGACGATACAAGTTTTGTTAGATCGCAAGCGCATCCATCTCTAAATACCTAAACAGCTTCACAAAATATGTAAATAAGCACAAAATGTATTAAAGTGTTGAAGATGTTCTTTAGAAAGGTCAAGTGCGTAGTTGGTACACCGGCGGCGACGTGCGTATATGGCGATGAGATTTTTATAGAATAGATCAGATTCGGTAAAAAATTCACCGTGATATTTCACCGTGAAAGCAATTCTTCCGCATCGCTATCAGTTGAAAAACTGCCCACAATGGTGTCCGGTTGCCACGTTGGACGGCAATGCTGATTCTTTAGTCTAAAAATAGGCCAGCCTTCTGGTCACGTCAAGACTCGACCAACCACTTGGCGATGTCCCAAAATACCCGATGAGCACTCGGACCCTATGGGGTCCAGCCCATATGGGGTTAAGCCATTTGGGGTTGAAACACTAGCACTATGGTGCTAGTGTTTCAACCCCAAATGGCTTAAACATATTAATTTTGAGGTTTTCTGCACCTGCTGCAGCCTCCCCGGCACAACCCGACGTGCTAGGAAAATGGGATGGCGGGTGTCAACACAGGTTGCATCCCATAGCAAAGGCTTACCAAATACCCTACGCATTATGGTCATTCCGTCTGGCCTCTTCCCATCGTCACGTGCCAAGAGCTCGACAGACGATGCTATTAATGTTGGCGTGCCGTGCCAACCGACCAGTGCTCTAACTGCAGGATAGGTGATGGTGTCCGCGATCAACTACGAGTACTTCATCGCACTGACAGCGATGTGGAGCCCCGTAAGGAGCGCCCAGACGCTGACTTGTAGCGAGCTTGAATGTAGTGTCACCCAGCATAGTGCCTATGTTGAATGACGGTAGCACTGGAAGCCAGAGACCAGTCTCTCATTCTTCCACAGCCAACAGACGGGCACTCTCAGAAGTATTGGTGGACGTATTAATGAGGTTATTCCGTACCAAACTGCAGAGCCTCATCCGACTGTCTCTGCGAAGACAAGTTTTCGGGCTGAACTAGACTATCCACTTTCCAGGCGTTCACCGCATTGTTTAAACACGGCACTTCAGAGCCAGCCTGAGAAGGGGCTAAGATTCTTGTGGTTAACTTTTCGTTACTGTGGACCGAGGACGAACGGGGAGGAACGCTCACACTAGAATTTTTGCGTAGTTAATGAGTTCACTAAAATAGGCTCAAAGAGCGGCCGTTTTCTAATGTAGGTAGTTACCTACCTAGTCTAGTGCTCCCAGGGAAGTCCGCCACTGCTTTGCCGACTGGCTAGAACCTAATACAGTTTTTACCAAGGCAAGTTATAATATTTTAAAACAGTTCGTGCCGAAACGAAACATGAAAAAGAAACCTATTTTTAAAAAAACAAAAAACTTTACCGTAACTAAAAAGTTCTAAACAAGATTAATCGGATTTTTAACCTATTCTTTTTTTTTTTCAACCTTTTAGGGTGTTATATTTTTGGAATAGTCTCCTCAAGCTCTTAATTTTGATACACCACATGGTGAAGCTACATAAGAAAAAAAAAAAAAAAATTTGGCTTCTAAAAAATATCATCAAAACAAACCTAACATAACATAAATACCCTAAAAATACCTATAACTATCGCACAATATATAAACGAGTCGATGGACACCTCATAGTATTCAAATCCATCCAGCCGTTTGGATGCTTCAAGGGTATAAAGAATCTCACATACTTTGCTGTCGCGCAGTCGGGTATAAATACATAAATACCACACAAACGCCTACTTATATAACCATCTAACCTGAAATACAGGTGGTGTAGATTAATGTACTCCGGAAACAAATATAGGGTGTATACAGGGATATATGTCGATTGACCGAGAGGGATGATGCGATACCGGAGATATGGGTTATCTGTGTCCTGACCTATTGAATTGTTATCGAGACCCGTAATTAATGGAGTACGCGGTTGTTAATCGGCTTAGCAAAATGTTCGACCAATAAAATGTACCGAATAATGGAGGTGGGTTTTATTGACCGAGCGAGCGAAGCGTCTCTGCATCAAATCTGGCATTTGTGAGTTTGTCAGTTTGTACGTACTCGTCTACAGGTCGTATTTTACAACTGATCTAGAAGAAATTTGGTGTACAGGCTTAACGAGAATTTTTAATTTTAATTCGTCGGGGATTTTTGGTTGGACCCCTACTTCCTCCAAAATGGGGCAAAAAGGGGGCTACTGGATATCCGCCTTTTGAGATCCGATAACGAAGGTTCTTTTTTTATTTGAAAGGTGGTAACTTTAAATTATTCTAAAAAAAAAATCGGTGTGGATCTGATAAGGGTCTTCGGCATGATGAGCAGAATAGTTTCCCAAAATGCAGAAAATGCAATCACGACTAGCTAAAGATTAATCGTTGCAAAAAAGTTTGTGCTCGCGAAATCTACTGTTCGCAGAACTTTTATTTTGGTTTTATAGTCGATGTTTACGTTGTTATTTATTTCTTGCTGAATCATTCATTTCATTATCATAATCAGCCATCAATCAGTATGATTCCCACTGCTAGTGACTAGCTGACATAGTGACACAGGCTTCCTCTCAGTGAGAGATAGGGGGCCCTAATCCACCACGCGGGTCTAGTGCGGGTTGACAGATGTCACATGTCTTCGAATTTTTGGTTCTAGGACATGCCGGTTTCCTTACGATGTTTTCATTCACCGTTTTAAGAGCAGTAGTGATGAAATTATTTACACAAAGTAAAGCGCCTATCTGGGTTCGAACCAACGACCTACAACTCGTAAGTCTACTAATTTATTGCATCACCAGATTAATTAATTGGGCATGGGATTTCTCCTACATAACGTAACATTTTGTTCTCTTTAAAATTAAAGTTCTATTTAGAAGTACCTACCTACTAAAAGCGTCATTAACTCAGTAGGCACTAATATGTAGCTGTAAAATCACGAATGCATAACAAGAGGTTTAGGTATATAGTCTACCCATTTCGCCAGTTAAAAAAAAAGAAGATCAAGAGATGAAAGAAGAGGAGAAGATCTCCAGGTAGGGCATTATGGTACATAATTATTGGCAATATGGTACATATTGCCCTACCCAGAGATTTAACCTCATACTAAGAAATCACGCTAGCGCCGATTGGAACGACAAGGCAATCCCTGAAAGTCCTGAAAAACATAATTTAACCCTCCCATAACAAGAGACAGCACATTACAACAATAATGTAACCATTATTGTTGTAATGTGCTGTCTCTTGTTATGGGAGGGTAACGGGTTACCGTTACCCGCCACACGGTAATATCCGATTCCTGCTATATTTCAATGATTCGTGTAAATACATACCTTACAAGTGGGTATATTGTTCATACTGATAATAGGAAAATCTGTCAACACTGGAACAATACAGGAAGTTACATGGATCAGGAATTAGCAGACATTGTCCTAGCACAATGGAGCGCGGCCGGCGGAGACATCGCAATATAATTAGATAACATTACCACTATATTACTACATATTTCCTACTACTATTTGATTGTAGGTTTGCTTGTTTGGAATTAGTTAAATAAAATAATTATGTCGAAAGTTTCCGCCATCATAACAATGTTATGTGATAAAGTTGATTCGTTATTGTATTATATTTATTGCTATAGCGTAAATCTCCATAATTTTTTTTTGAATCTTTATTGTACCTACCATAAACTCGTTGATTTTGATAAAGATTTGATGACAAATTTTCTCTTTGTACACTATTAAAATTATTAAAACCTCTAACTATGTAGGTATTAGGTAAAACAGCACGAAAGCTCCGGTAAAAATTGTGTGAGCACGATTTGTTACCAGAATTCAAAACCTAACCCTAATTCTAACTATTAATATTATAAATGCGAAAGTTATTATTTATTTGTATGTTATGCTTTCACGCTAAAACAGCTACGCGGATTTGGATGAAGTTTGGTAGTTGGCACGAAATAGAACACCTTTTATCCCGATATCCCCAAGTCATCGAGACGTATGCGAGTGAAACCGCGGGGCGCAGTTACTTTTCATAATAATTTTCATACAAAATCATTAATCAAAAAAAGGAAACTCAAATTCTTCAAACATATCCTCTCAAAAATGATAACGTTCAAATAAAAGTGAGACATGTAAAGTGATATGTATTTCATTCCCCTCCAAAAGTAAGGACGCAAATTAAGTGTTTGCAGTGCACTTCATTTTAAAAGCTTCCGTCCGTCGACTGCACTGCATTTCCTCTGCTATTTGAAGAAATATGTCACACACCGCATGTGTAACTTGATAATAATGTGAGGGTGACAAATGACGATCTTCTCAATACATTACACGCGTGTCAAATGTTTTTGACAACTTAATAGTACACATACAGAGTGTTGCCTTCGCTTACGGTGCACGGTGGTGGAGACATATTTTGTATCAGTTTTTCTGGATATTGTAGATGCTTGAATGAGATTGCTTTGGAAACAAACTTCCATAACGCAAGTTATACTCTGCACACTTGGCGGATGAGAGCTAGTCCGGAAAAAGTGTAACATTGTGACCGTCACGACACTTTTGTAAGTGTGCAAAAACAAAAATGTTCAAATTTTTCGTCAATTCGATAGTGAGGTCAAAATGTAAGTCCAAGATGGCGGTTGCGAAAATGTTGTTTTTGTTTTAAATCATTAGTGAGAAACTGAGAAGGAACTTCGTTCCTGACCGGGATCCCCCGAACGCACACGTTTTTTGAAGTCAAACTTCTTTAGGAGCGTTGAGCGATTTTTGTTAGAGAAAATCTTATGGATTCGCGTCACAGACATGCTAATGTTGTCAGTACCTATAATGTAATAGCTATGAGTATGATTATGTTTCGCTTGCTCTTGCTCGGAGTGCCGATAGAAGTGACATCCAGACTTTTAATTTACAAATTATGACATTTTTATTATTGATACACGCCAAGCGCTGTACAGAGAGACTCTCTGCGTCCAGCGCTCGGCGTGGCAACACGTCGTGTTCGGGTTCGCGAATGGTCAATCGTCATCCAGAGGATGCCTCGTTGAGAGGTGAAGCACGTGTCGATTTTTACAGGGTATTTTATGACTCTTGGGGAATAGCTCAGCGGAATAGGTTACTAAATATATTTACGTCTATTGTATTTTATAATGGATTGCCGCACAGTCACGCCTGAATCAATTTTCTAATTTCAATTAAAAAAAAACACTGTTTTTTCATTTTCAAGTTTTCACTTCTATCGGCAGTCCCCATAACTGCTTATCTTTTTTAATGTGATTTACAAACTTCCAAAACATAGAAATTGATTTCTTGAGACAAGAAAACTTTTTACAAAAAAAAAAACCGACTACCAAATAAATCACTAAAAAGTGAAAAATTACTATACTACACACAAAGAAAAGAAAATACTCTCCCAAACAACTCCTCCTTTTTGAAGAAGTCGGTTAAAAATAGTAGCCCGCATAACAGTCACTATACCTAACCATTAAATCACTTGACAGGTTCCCCATTATTTTCAAACAATATCATCATACATCACGCTGTATGTTGAACATACTCGTATAAACATGACGAAATTACAACACAAGTCTATTGAGTACTTAACAATGCCGTAACTGGCTGGGTTGACGTGAATATAAATTGTATAATCGGCGGCTTACCGACCGTGCTTTTGTCGCAGCCTGCGACGTCACGTTACAAGACGTATGCTAAGCCTATTCAGCTAATGGAGAAGTGATCAAGACTTTGACGTCAGTATTATTTGAGATTATTTATGGAGTTATAATGGAAACTATGTTTAGGCGCAGATGGAAACCTGACTTCGTCACAAATAGCGATGCACGTTTTGGTGCTTGAGAATCTTGAGCCTTTGTTTCTACGACTCCTGATACAAAAAAAAACATGCGGCGCAGTCTTTGGGTACTGCCGATAGAAGTGAAAACTAAGCAATAATGCGTAACCTCAACGTAATTCAAACGGTAGACGGTAGATGGCGCTAAAAACATTTCTTCAAGCGTGACGATGACGATGACGTGAGTTCCATGATTTTTGTTCACCCAAAAAGTGCTCAACGCGCCTAAAGAAGTTTTCACTTCAAAAATCAATCTTCCTAGCCTGTTCCCAGTTATGTTGGGGTCGACTTCCAGGCTAACTCCAGGAATACTAGTATTTAACATGGAGCGACTGCCTATCTGACCTCCACAACCCAGTATAGATAGTGCCATCCACGAAGACGCGCCCCACTCCGCGATTACTGTACTGTAAGCTGTACTTTAGTACGGAACGGAGCGGAGTGAGGCGCGTCTTCTTGGATAGCACTATTTATAACTGGGTATTATACGATACCCCTGATTTTTGGGTTGTCAGACTTTCGGGTTTCTGACGACCCGTAATGACTGTCAAAGATTTACGAATCTGCGACTTTTCAACGAAAAAGGCTGTCACTTTTTCGTTGAAAGTCGCATTCAATAGTTATTATTTATTAAACTCCTGCGCAATCAATATGAAATTTCGTTCCGATATTTATTTTTTCAGATTTATCTACCCTGAAACTGGTTTAGCATAATCAGCCTATTATTCTGTTCCAACTGTTGGAACACAGGCCTCCTCTCAATGAGAGGGAGTGGGCCGTAATCTACCTCGCGGGCCCAGTGCGGGTTGGTAGATGTCACATGTCTTCGAACTTTTGGTTCTAGAACGTGTTTACTTACGATGTTTTCCTTCACCGTTTTGAGAGCAGTGATGATGAAATAATTTTAACAAAGTAAAGCGCCTGTCTATATTCGAACCTACGATCTACGTCGCGGCCGTTAGCACTGGGCCACCACTGATCTCTGAAACTGATTTACCTAACGGTTATTTATAAAGTCCAAAATAATATATTTATTAATATATTATAAATGGTATCGATAAGATCAAATAGTCTTTCTATAGTACCTAACTGATAATCTATCTACACTAAGTACACTAATATTATACCTAAAGAGGTAAAATTTGTGAGTTTGTATGAGGTATAATCTAGTCATCGGTACCGCTTCCGAAAATTCTTTCATTAATGGGAAGCTATAGTATTGCCGAGTGTCATAGGATATATTTTATGTTACAAGCGAATACAGTCGCTGGTAGACGCTTGTATATGTTAATCTTGTCTATATAGGTACTAGTTCACATTAATTGTATTAAATTAGAAAAAGCGCTGTTAAAAATATAAATATTATTCCATGGGCACTCTTCATTTGCACAGCATTTTAATAACAGATCTACCACTGCGGGACAAAATTAGTTCCAATACAATTATTTTGTAATATTTCACGTATGACATGAAATTTTCTCCAAGTTCCTCTATTTGGAAGCCTCACATTGTCAGACAATGCAACCCTGTGACTGCGCGGTCACTTTAACTATTACACGGTAATGTGCGGGCCCTCTATGTTTGAAGGTTAACTTTGTGCTAGCTCTTTGTACTCTTTGTACTTAATAATACTGATATGAATTCACTGAGAGTTTGTCTGTTATCGTCCACGTCGTGCGTAGTCATGTGGTTTGATTGGGTGGTGAAGAATTTGAGATGTCTTTGAGGAAATTGAAAGTATACTAAAATCTATTGACGTTCGTTTCTTATACAACGCTTTTTTATTATTTATGATTACATTACGTTTTTTGTTATAAAATTTAAGTTTCATATAGCTACAATGTAAAAATATACTATTTAATTTTATCCTCAATCAGTGCAAGTAGGAAAACTCGAAAATAAAATGACATCGAATAATATAGTGGTTTTCTGATAGTTACCAGTTTTAGAATATTTAAAAAAATATAAGTAAGTAACTAAAAATTCGGAGTAATAATTCAGTGCTGCAGTATTCGGCATTCACCCTCATCAGATACTGCTGTTTCGGTCCAAATTTTATGTATTTTCTCCGCTCTTCACCTTTATGGAAGAAGCCACACCTTTTAGACAAAATTGATCAAATCATTCGGAGCACTCTAACATCAATCATAAATGTGGCATTGGACGACCGTGCGTGGCTGCAAGCCACACTACCCATTCGTTTCGGTGGGCTCGGCGTCCGCAAAATTTCCAGTGTAAGCTTACCGGCGTTCCTGTCCTCGGTCCACAGCACCGAAAAGTTAACTACAAGAATCTTAACCGCTTCTCAGGTTGACTTTGAAGTGCCGTGTTTGACTGATGCGATGAACGCCTGGAAAGTGGCTTGTCCGGATACGGAGCAGCCCGAGAACCCGTTCTCCCAGAGACAGTGGGATAAGCCGCTCTGCAGGTTGGTACGGAATAACCTCATTAATACGTCCACCAATACTGCTGAGCGTGCCCGCCTACTGGCTGTGGGAGAATGGGAGTCGGGCCTCTGGCTTCAGGCGCTGCCGTCACCCAACATAGGCACTATGCTGGGTGACACCATTTTCCGGCTCGCTACAAGTCTGCGTTTGGGCGCTCCTTGTGGGGCCCCACATCGCTGTCAGTGCGGTGAAGCAGTCGACCGCCTCGGACACCATGGCCTTTCCTGCAGTAAGAGCGCTGGTCGGTTGGCACGGCACGCAAGCATTAATGACATCATCCGTCGGGCTCTTGTCACCGCCGGGGTGCCAGCTGTTTTAGAACCTAATGGCTTGGCACGCGGCGATGGGAAGAGACCAGACGGAATGACCATAATGCCTTGGAAGTTGGGTAGGCCTTTGGTGTGGGATGCAACCTGTGTCGACACCCTCGCGCCGTCCCATCTTCCTAGCACGGCGGGCTGTGCTGGGGCGGCTGCTGCAGGTGCAGAAAACCTCAAACGGCGCAAATATAACAACCTTATTGGTAGCTATATTTTTGAGCCGTTTGGGGTTGAAACACTAGGGCCATGGGGTCCAAGTGCTCATCGAGTATTTCGGGACATCGCCAAGCGGTTGGTCGACTCTTCACGTGACCAGAGGGCTGGCCAATTTCTAGGTCAAAGAATCAGCATTGCCATCCAACGTGGCAATGCTGCCAGCCTTTTGGGCACTTTTCCCACTGACAGCGATGCGGAAGAGTTTTTTGACGCCCTATGAGCCCTTTCTTTATGTATATAATCTGTATTTTGTTATTTTTATTTAGCAAACTTGAATGTATTATATTTTTGGTAGATCAGTATATACAGTTGAATTTGAATACAATAAATAATTTCTTATCAAAAAAAAAAAAAAAAAGTAAGTAACGGTATATTTAGCCTAAATACTCCAAACATTTTCGACAATAGTCCCACAGAGCGAGCGGCAGACCTACCCAAATTCAAAATCCCAGCCATCAATATGCAGATTAGCCAATAAATACCGATCAACAATCGAATCCCCACACGCCATCCCGTTAAACACCAACATAACAAATAAATACACGCTGTAGATAAGTTATCCGTTCAGAAACGATATGAATAGAACGTGGAACCGCATGCGTCGACTGGCGACAATCGCAATAGAATATAGGTAGAGTCCGCACAAAGTTCTTTTGTCACGATTATCGTGGAAAATCCGATCGGGGGAAGTGTGGCGGTTGCTTTCAACATCGGCAAACTGCATTATGAGCTATCTGAGCCATTGTTGAGCGGCGCCACTCTATAATCTAGTGTTCTGTGTTCTGGTGGGACGGTGGCGGCGTAACTTTGCGTCGTCCGAGCCTGCTCGATTGTGAATCGATTCGACGATTATCGTGCTTTAAGTTTCGAGATTTAGAAAGTTTCCATTTTCAAGTTGTTTCCTCCTATCACAGACATCTTCTGTTGTATAGGCTGTAAGATTCAATTAATGAAAATATTTTCTAACAATACATGAAAGAAATGCAATAAAAATCATTGAATGTGAACTTTTAGCTACATATTAAAACGAACCTTTTCAGACTTCACCATATTGTTACACAGCATGTAAAGAAAATCTACTTTCCAAAAAGCCATAAGCGATAATGAGCAAGAGTTCGCAACTTCATTCACCAGATTATAGCCGATCCATTGAAAATATCCATAAAAGTCGAACATTACCCGAAACAATGGAGGGGTGGGCTGGGTATTAGGTGCTTGCGCTATTGAACAACTTTTGTCCCATTGTGTTGTCCACTAGAGGAGGTAGGGTGGGCCGGTGGGCCGAACAAAGACACCGCGCAGACATAGACCGAAATTCATCAGCAACACGATTGTTTGCTACATAAAGGACGCCATTGTCGACAAATATGATATCGTAACACAATGTGGATGTAATAATTAGAGCACTAAGACGACGCTTTTAGCGCTCGCTACTCGCAAATCTGGATAGAGTTGAGATAAGTGCTTGAAAATGTTGATGTTTTCGTTGAATTATATTTATCACTAACTGATGCCCGCGACTTCGCCCGCGTGGATGTCGGTTAAATATACACTAAAACCTTACTCGAGAACTATCACAGTGGGCCCTATCAGAATCCCAGCGCTGCGGTATTTGTTTATTTTTCCTCAAATATCGTAGCATTATGCTGAGATAGGAGCCTTTTGGGCCTCGCACGGGTTTCTCTGCTACACGTTGTTTTATTTTATTTTATTACTTGTTTTATTAATTTTGTTATTTTAATGTTTGTTTTTATTGTAATATTTCCTGTGCGTGTCCCAAATAAAATATTTTTCTTTCTTTCTTTCTATCCATTGGTGAAAACAGCATGATAATCGGTGCAGTAGTTTTTGAGTTTACCGCATACAGGACGACAGACAGACACGGCGGAGGACTTTGTTTTATAATATGTAAGGATTATTTTAGGCTTAGGGATTTACTAGCTTTCGCCAGCGGCTTCGCCAGCATGATATCTTTATAAATTATAGCCCATGTTATTCAGTGATAATATAGTATACAATTGGTGAAAGAATTTTTTTAATCGGTCCAGTAGTTTTAAGTTTATTCATTCATCATCTGCCTAGCCTTTTCCCAACTATGTTGGGGTCGGCTTCCAGTCTAACCGGATGCAGCTGAATACCAGTATTTTACATGGAGCGACTGCCTATCTGACCTCCACAACCCAGTAACTGGGTAATACGATACCCCTTGGGAAGACTGGATGTCAGACTTTCGGGCTTCTGGCGACCCGTAACGACTGTCAAAGATCCACAATTGACAGCCGGGACCAACGGCTTAACGTGCTTTCCGAGGCACGGAGGAGTCTCGGTATGTAAAGATGGTCACCCATCCACAGACCAACCCCGGATAGCGTAGCTTAACCTGATGGCTCGACCCGTGCGGCTGTTATTACGTAGCCACGAGCTCCTCCTCCTCCTCTTTAAGTTTATTCATTACAAACAAAAATACAAATCTTTTCTCTTTATAATATTAGTGCAGATATTCCTCTGAATTTTGCTGCAGTTAACAACCAATGACTTCGCAGCTGTTCGGTGTCATTATAAAAACTCCGCAGTTTAAAAAAAAATCAGCAAAAAATAATCACTTATTGAATATAGGTATTATAATATATTTATTATAGAATAGGTATATCGGGAAAAAGATCTTTTTGCGCGTAGCGAAAAAAAATTGCCGCCATCTTGCTTTTCCAATACAATTTCGCAAATGTTTACCAACAACGCCCCCCTGTCAACGTCATTCAAGTGCCAAAAGATCATTGCATCAGTCTATTAAACACGAACTAAGGCCATATTGATCGAAAAAAACCGAAAAACCAGAGGAAAAAATATTTTACTTCTTTTGTAAAAATGTCGTCATTATATATTTTTCACACGTTATGGCCAGTTTTAGACCGTTAATTCAAAAAAGGTTGTCAAATAAAAATATTTGCAATGTGCGCTCAAGAGCTGAAAACAAAATGACTGGTACTATGGCAAAAGATGAAGCGCTGCCAATGCCTTTTGTTTTTTTTTTATCGATTGTTAAATCCTTTGATTTTTATTCCATATTTATGACGTAGGTAATGTTTATTTACTGATTTAATATTCTTATATATAGGGTGTAACAAGACCCTTCCCGAAACCGGTCATCTACGCATTCTGCACATCTTTTGTAACTTTGTTCAAAAACAATAGCTAGGAAACGACTTTTACTTTGATGTGAAAATTTTCGGTTTACGATAGTGTGCAACGTAACGCACGCAAAACATTGTGCTGGTGGGGAATATTTAAAGTTAAGGTATAACATTTAAAATTTGTATTCTTAAAAAAAAAACATCAAGAAAAGTTGGAAGTTTGCATAACCAGAAGATTCCAAGGTATGGTCCAGTATGAAAAAAATATCATAATATCGAAGAGAACTAGTGACTCTCGACTTCACTATGGGTATTTTTACACCCGTTATTTTATACGGCAAATTAGAAAAAGTTAATCCTATCATTCTGTTAAGTATAATAAAATACTAAATGTGATGTAAAACAGTTTCCGCCGACCATATCAAAACCTATCCCCGATGTCACTGAACAAAAAATACATAAATCCTATTCCAAATAGAACGAAATATTCGTAACCGATGCAATCCGAGACCACAGAGTAAAAAAGTTAAATAAACTTCATAGTAATTACATTTACCCGCTGGCTCTTCCAGTAGCATACCTCCCCCGGCGTGTGCCAAAGTGATTCCCAGCGACAATAGAAAGCCACCACTTTCCCTTTTTTCATATTTGAACTCACTTAAACCTCGCGATTTGTGGTTTGCTACTTTTCTCTGTTTGTTTGTTTGTTGGCGGATTTCCTTGCGTTTTTTGTACATGCTAAGTGGTGGTGTTGTATCGCGTTACTGTATGTGGTTTTGGTGGGGATATACGGATTTTGGTTTCGTTGTATCATAAAAAAGAAAAGATTCGCGAATGTTTAAGAAAGTACAAAATCAAACTTTACAATGTGCGTACTACTCTTAAACAGAAAAAAATAAATCTGCTGTTCCATACAAAAGTGCAGCACTTAGGTACTATAATAACCAAAACAATAAAGAAAATGTATACGTAGCCTTACGTAGGTATACGGGCGTATTTATGTTTCAATATCCACCGGGTGAATAAGCTTGAAAACATACAACTATAAATCCCACATAGGTTCCTTGTATCGTATAAATTCTCTTTCCAGCAGCAGACCGCGATTAGGCTGTCACAGCGATTAAACTGTCATGCCGATAATCTATTAAAATATCTGAAATATATCAGTTGTTTCTAGACGAAAAATGTCTTTGGTTCCAGAACATTAGAAATTTATTTATAAAATTCGAAAGACTGGACTCTACCCACATACAGATGCTTTCCATCGCGAAAATTGCGTATTATCGCTTTCAAAAGCGTATTTAGGCTTGCAGATAACATCCAAGGCTCGACATAATCCGTCAAGAGCGAACCCCTGCCTAATCTACATCGCTTGCCATTCACAACTATTGTGTGACGCCCGTCCATTGTTTAGTGCAATCGATAAAAATGACACTTTGGCCCTTTTCCAACTGTGGACACTGTTGGTAAATGCAGTTTAACTTTTCTAAAAATATTGGATGTTAAAAAATTGTTTCGTTTTTTCATGTATGAATAAGCAACATAGAATGTGGGCTCCGTTTTGACAATAACTTTGTTATCCATACGCTTTTCCGATTCTCATAAAAAAGGAATTAAAAAAAGACTGGCCACATTGTTTATGGTGGAGTTTAAAAAAGGAATATTGACAGAATCCTGAATTGAACCCGCTAAAAAACAATGATCAATGAACACACTTGTGTTGAATGCAGTGATTTCGACTTGTAATTATTATATTTAAATCAATGGAATTAACGAAGACCACAGAGATCTTTGCATTTGCATTGTTCCACATCACACGCATGATAACGTCGTATTGTCACATTCCCTTCGACATCTTTCTATACCCTAATTTAATATAAAAAAGTAAAAAAAGCCCACACATAGACGTCACCACCCCACATTACGGCGTGAATGGCTACTATTGAATCGCATTAAGTTAATACAGCCATGAATAATAGGAACGCTTTATTACAATTGTTGTCTCCTGGTTAAACCAGGAGACAACAATTGTAACCGTGATTTTGATTCCGAGGGTTGAATTAGGGGTAAAAAGTACTGTAGACATTTTTATTTACTAATGAAACACGACATCCATCAATTTGGATGAATAAGGTAGCGTGATTCATAAAATGTATGGAATTATTTGTATCGGCACTTGTTCAATAGATGTTTTATTATGCCCGCGGCTTCGCCCGCGTGGATGTCGGTTATTATACTAAAACGTTACTCGAGAACCACTCTATCCATTGGTGAAAACAACATGAAAATCGGTGCAGTAGTTTTTGAATTGATCGCGAACAGGACGACAGATAGACGCGGCGGAGGACTTTGTAGCTGATGCCCGCGTCGATGTCGGTTATTATATACCAAAACCTTACTCGAGAACCACTCTATCCATTGGTGAAAACAGCATGAAAATCGATGCAGTAGTTTTGAATTTGTTTTAAAATATGTCAGGATGATAAGAATGAAGATACTTTGCTAAAGAATATGATTACTTTTAGCCACTTAGCAAAAAAACGTAGGCGGCCACCGCTACAGTGATTGACTTTAGGAGGTGTTTTTTTTTTTGCAATCTTACGGTCAGTTTCTTCATCAAAAGTAACAGCCAAAGTAACACTGTTGCACTGTTGTATTTTCAATCCTCGGCGCTGAGACGAGGGTTGTAAATCCAAGAGCGCGGAAGAACAGTTGACTGTTACTTTGGCTGTTACTTTTGATGAAGAAAATGGCCGTTAGTTTCAATACTAATAGAGTTCAAAATGGCGACTGACAGAACAGTAAAAACATATTCATTATAATTAGAATCGGATAAGTAGTTCCGAAGATTACCCCCAACATACAAACTCACAAACCTCTTTACATGTCTTTGCCATTATCTCTTTAAAATATTAGTATAACTAGCTGATGCCCGCGGCTTCGCTCGCTTGACAAATGATATACTAAAACCTTACTCGAGAACCACTCTATCCACTGGTGAAAACAGCATGAAAATCGGTGCAGTAGTTTTTGAGTTTATCGCGAACAGAGAGACAGACAGACGCGGCGGAGGACTTTGTTTTATAATATGTAGTCATGTAATATTATTTACTCCATTCAGTACGTTGATTTATTGAATAAATAAACACTTATTGACGTCATCAACCAATAAGATGCCATCGAGATTATCCTATGGTGGCCTTATTTTGTAAATAATATCAAAGGCAGCATCGAGTGGCTTCAGACCTTCAATTATAAATTACGTTCAAAGCAGCTGAATAGCGAGCAATTTTGTTTCTTTCGGGGAAAATTTGGGCTTGAAACAAGTTATAAGCGGAAGCGGGTAACAGTCGTTTTGTTGCATGCTTGATGAAGGTAGGTACTAAAGCCGCGTTAAAGTAAAACTCTTAACCTACATAAAAAGCAGAAATTTTACTTGATTCAACTTTTCAAAGAGAATACTGCGTTGTAAATAACATACTTAACTTTCATCAAAACATTTGTTTTTTGCTGTTACACATTTTTTGTATTATCAAAACGTTTAATAATTCCCAAGATAAAGATTTCCCATACAAATATCACACCTTTGCTTCTCATGGAACTAGACAGAAACTACAATTGCGGCGCTACGCCGCGCTACGCCGCGCTACGCCGTGCTATGCAGTGCTACGAATGCTATGATCCGTAAACAATACACAATTACGAACATATAGGTATATTAAATAAAATAAATAAATCAACATTTGTTTCAGGATTACTTCCATATTTCTTAGTAACAATGTAAACTTATGAAACTAGTGTTAGTAGCATATTATAAAATAAGACACGCCGATACCGGGGAATGTCTAATTGACTGCGTGCAGTTGTATCCACCGCCCCAAGATCGGAGAGTCCCACCTATCAACTAACGCTCTTAGAATGGTGTTGGGGCTGGCGCGAACACGGCGCGGCGTAGCAAAGATGCGCATGTCTTGCTCATGATGGCCGAAAAACTATTAACGTGCGCGTCGGCAAACATGCCGGACGCGCTACAAAAACGCGGCAGCCCCATCAACACTCGGAACGTGTTCCGTGTTCCATATTGCTCAATAATATTTATCAACAAAACTCATTCAAACTATATACTGCTACAAATTGAACCATCACCTACGTTCGAGGATAGCTCATTGTGACCAATACAAGGCCGACCCCGCTTTCAGAAGACCTCAACGAATACTTACCTACTTTTGACCTTACCTAAAACTTGACACATTACACTTGGTTTGAGATCAAGGCAGAGTCACAAAGTAGTCTCAATAAGTACTGGCTACACTGAGAGATAATTATTTGTGTCAATGACTTATTGTGTAGGTAAATAGGTACTGAATTTACTATATTCTTTGGCCGAACTTACACTGTTCAGGGCTCCGGATATCACCAATCAAGACAAAATTGTAATTTCAGAAAAGAAATAAAACGGATCGAAGTCCCCGATATCATAGGTAATAAGTCATTAGAACTCATTTAATTCTTGATGAATCGAAACTTATGAGTTGTAGGTCGCAGGTCGAGGTCGTAGATCCCAGACAGGCGCTTTACTGCGTGTTAATTACTTCATCACCACTGCTCTCAAAACGGTGAAGGAAAACATCGTGAGGAAACCGGCATGTCCTAGAACCAAAAACTCGAAGACATGTGACATCTGGGCCCGCGTTGTGGATTATCACCCACTCATCCTGACCAAGAGGAGGCCTGTGTCCCAGCAGTGGAAACATTATAGGCTGGTTATGCTATGAGCAACAAATTACATAGTTTGAATACTGAATTCTAAAAAGCTTGGATACACCTACTCTGCTTCATCTCTGAAAATCGTAGTCATCGGAGCAGGGGCATTGTGAAGAGTTTGGAACAATTTTTTTTGATTATCCAAAGAATTCTAATTTTTTAAGTACATACCTACATGAAAAAAATCTTCTTTAGTAAAGGCACAACTACAAAACTGAAAAAACTACAACTATACATTTACTATAATTTTATGAACGGCCACAAAGCCTCCATGGCCCATGATTTCTATGGATGTTATATGAATAGTAAGATTTGTAAGGCCTGTAGGAGTAGGTAACCCATTTTTCTACCCCCTTTGTATGTCGCCCTCGTTCTCCGTCGCTTTGCCGAGATGTGGCGAGATTCCGATGTAAACGTGTGTCGACGCTTTTACGAAACTTCTGTAATGCCTCTGTGATTATCCACACTTTAGAGTTAGTGCATATTATGGTAACTGTTTTAGGAGGCTTGGTTGGAACTGTAGGGAATTGGAAAGGTATGATTAGTTCTCTATTGTTTGAAGAATAGAGACGTGACTGAAGGCTTGAGTCACGACGTTGACTTTGAACATTGAGAAAAGTTCTCAAACTAAGCTTTATAATTTTTTCATCAGTAAACATCTTATGCTGAACATTCTAATAGTTACCATTTTTTTAAAATAAAGGATGGTGTTAGTTAATGTCTGTTTTATAATCTCGTAGACAAATTTGACATTTCAAGTGATTGTTGTTTGTTTTTTCAATTTGGAGTTTGACATTTGCACCTGTCAAACTAGTCTACGAGATCAAAAGACAGACTTTAGTTTTATGTAAATATTCAATAAGTAGTGGTTATGACGGGGCGTCTTGGCAAGTATAAGGTATGCTGCACATTTTTTTGTAATGTAATGGTTAATCTAGTAGACAGTATTTTTAACTGATTAAATCACCAAGGCGCAGACACAACTCAATTTCTTTGTCATCACTTATGACACACCGATGCGGAATATATGGATCGAGTACCGAATATGTACTACACTGTGTGGGATCTGTAATGTCACTCACAAAACTACTAATAGCGACAAGTCAACACAAGACTACCACAGACGTTATATGAACAACGTATAACCTACATTGATATCTCTGATAACAGAAGCTCACACAATGATTGCCAGTTCGATCTTATTCAATTAATGCACTTGATTGTACCGAAGTAATGACGCGATGTTAATGTTCACACAAAGAGCTCAGTGCTCCTTACATGATCAAGATAGCAGCTATTGATCAGGGTGACAGCTGTCAAAATAGCTATTGTGGCTATTGTTGGCTTTATGATGGCTAAGGACTAGGGGTGAGGCGTATTTATCGTAACATATAGAAATAACAGATATTAAAAAATAACAAATATCAATTGTTCCTAATAATAAAACATACCTGTTACTTAAAATAACAGATCCTTAAGACTGTTACCGCGGCTGTTACTGTTAATACATTACAACAATCCCCAAACAGATTGTTACCGCGGCTGTTACTTACGTATTTATCGTCCGTACAAAAATAACAGGGTGTTATTTAATGACAGATAGATACGATATTCGACTTTAAACCAAAAGAAACACAGAAGATATTCAATTGAGACTTAAATACGCATTTGTCGTCCCTACAAAAATTGCAAGCTGTTATTTAATAACAGATATCTGTATCTGTTATTTTTTGGTAACGGTAACAGTGATAACAGATATTGTGTTTAACCTGTTACAATCCATCTCTACTAAGGACACACATAGTAAGTTTATTGAAAAGATTTTCACTAAGCTTCACAAATAATTTCGATACCAAGAAAACGACGTATTTTTTATAAGTAATGCAGTTTTCTTCAATCTTCAGTTTTAAATAACCAAGCTCTTCGGCATATTTTGGATGAATGGACTGTTCCTGATATGGTCCGTTTCAGATTTATTTTCGGTTTGGATAATTGAAAAGTGGATAAAAGAAAATCTTGACAAAATACAAGATGTATGGACAGGGGGCTTAAAACAGTCACTTTGGCAGAATCATAATAGGAAAATATTATGAATCATCGAAAAATGTCTCAAACTGACAATTCATAATATGATTTGCGTGCGATTCACATTACGAAATAATTCATCTGTTTGACAGTTTTATATTGAGATTCGTAAAATGGTCCACATAAATTGGAATGTAATGTTATGAATTGCTTTTGTGTCAAATCTGAGGAATTGCTAATGACAGCTGGAAATTCAGAAAATGAATTGCTTTTAGAGGAATTGCTAATGTGGCCGTTTTAGGCCTTAAACTTAAACTATAAACATAACCAACGTGCTACCAGGATGAAAGAACCCGATATGTCGTAATCGTAATCCAAGTTCGTGGTCTACCCGTGTGCTAAATTTCATCCAAATCCGTTAAACCATTCCGTTTGTTATGTTTATAGTTTAAGTTTGCCGGGGGACATTAAGAAAATAGTTGTACTATACATAAACGTGCATAAGTAATTATATTTATGCACGTACGGCCCGCGAACGAAGCCTTCTCAAGTCATCTAAAAAAGAATAGGTATGTCCCTAATCCAAAAACAGCGTAAATACATACAAATCTAGCTGCAAACACCATTAAGAAACGAACAATCGGCGCTCTGATGAATTTCGGTTTATGTTCCACGCCGTAGAGTCTTTGTGGCTCTACTTTCAGCTACACAATAGGGACAAAAGTTATTCAACGACAATGCGAGCACCAAATACCGATCGCCCGCCCCCCCCTACACCCTCTGGTACCCTAGTACCTAACCATTGTTTACTTTAATACTCTACTTTTATGTATATTATCGATTGACAGTAGAATCGCGAATATTGTCAAATTAGAAAATGTTGGAGACAATTTATTGTCCCTTCTGATATTTCGGCGTAATTGATCTTTAGATACAGTTGAGTTGTGATCTAAAACCTAGGTTAAATTCATTGAATTATCTGTTATAAATAAATTATAAATGATATTAATTAAATTGCAATTTGTAAAGTATTCAATTTTGAAATTGATGGACCAAAAAGAACAAACAAAATTTCCGCTATACATATGATTTGATTCGATACTCAAAGGAAAAACACTTTGCATGTATTAAAAGATTCCATAAGAAAACTAAGATATTACTCAAAATACTGGCCGATATGCGATATCACCACCTTTTTCGGATATCACCAACTCTCAAACTCATTATCAACACCAGCTTTCTCAGTACCATCAAAATATGTAGCCGTCTGCAAGATGACATCATGCTTTTAACAATATTTCGACAGTTACTATTCACGTCGGCAGCATTGTTACAAAAAGCCTGAGCGTTCCTACAAAAGCTGTAAAGAATGAATGGGAGTAGGTGAGGGGGGGGGGGAGTCAATTCAATAGGAGAAAGGAGGGATGTGTAGTTATGTAAGTATGTTTTGTGGTGCGTGGCGGGACACGAGCCGAGGAAGCAGATTTTTTAAATTTAAACGAAAATATTGTATTGGTTGTGACGTCAGCCCTCATGTGTTCGATTTGAAAAGATAATTTTATTGAATTGCGCTGAATTTTATTTTTAATTGTTTATTGATGACAGACGAAACCATGGCAAAAGACAACGTGGGGGTTTTTTACAAACATGTCGTGTATTACTTGCTGAAAGATAATTAGTTGAAATAGGTAGGTATATAAACTTCATCAGCAATAGACTTAGTAGGTATACCTACATACCTAATAACATAATCTTCCTTAGTAAAATTGTAAATTGGTAATAAGAATATTGCACATTTACGTATAATACCTAAAATTGATCAAGGTTTAACCTTTAACTCTTCCAGTGTTTTCTAAATGGAGTCTTTAATTAAAAAAAACTACCCAAAGAAAATAAATTTATACAGAACCACCGCGCAAGCCTCCTTCACCAATTGAAAAACTAATTTTCATAATCAGTCCACAATTGATGAAAATAACAATGAATAGAAAATGCATTTTAAAAAAAAATACATATAAACGAACATATGATAGAACTCTCCTCCTTTTTGGAAGTTGGTTAAAAATTAGTATAATAACAGTAATAGTTTTTATTAAACGCGCTCGCAATGCTTCTTCAATTAATTATGATAAAAGATTCGTTCAATCAAGTATATTCACACTTTAGTGATTTGAAAGAAAACAGAATAAAAAAGATGTTTTTAATAGATTCAATATAATATGACCGCATTTTTAGTACAATCCAATTAACTAGCTACTTTTATCAAACTTACTTTTATAATAAACTGACTGTAAGTACCGTACAATATGAAAGCATACTTACAAAATAATAACTCAATTGACACGTCAATTGTGCGGTCTGCATTAAGAACAACATTTTGAAATCCTCCATGTTTCCGAGTGACGATTCTATTTTCAAATAAGCATGACTAATGATTTCTTAACAAGCAGGTTCTTTTAGTAGCCCCACAGTGTGCGCTAAACAAAAGTCGTAGACTCACTGGCGGTTTCACGAACAACTTTAGTGTGACCCCACAAAGCTGTGGAACGTCATTTAAATGCACACGTTTCATTGGCTCTGAATGCTTCAGGGAAGTTGAAAAAGAACGGGCCAATTACGACGCTTTTGTGACGCATACTCTTTGGGTTTCGAGTGTAACTTTATGTGGGGATCTGTGAGTTTTTTATTCGGTTTTGGTCTGTCTCCGGATTTCACCCATAACGGAATCTTTTATAAGCAAAACTTGGCCAAGTGCGTGTCGCACTTGATTTATTGTAGGCTGTTATAGCAATAACACACATAATTCTTCTTGGTAGTAGAAATGCACAAACAGTGATGCCAAAAGTCATAGTAGCATCTTTTATAAGTATTATACAGGGTGTAAAAAGACCCATCACATAGCCGTCAACTACGCATTCTGGAAATCAACTTAAGTAACAATTAAGAACTACTTTTATTTTTGGAGTGAAAAGTCGCTATTGACTGTAGAGCGCAACGTAACGCAGGCAAAACATTTTGTTTATGGGTGCATGAACTTAATGTTGAAAACTTGCTTTCTTTAAAAAACGTCTGATAAAGTTGGAACTTTGACCTTGAATATCTCCGCAACCAGAAGGTTCCCAGGTATGGTCCAGAACAAAAAAATGATCACAATGACTGGAATAACAAATGACTTTCGGCTTCGTTAAGCGTCTTTTTACACCCGTTATACTGTACTTAATTTAATGCAGATGATTTAGTACAAGGTACTAAGTAAGTAATAGATAAGTATGTATTTTACAGAGCAAGAACAGCATGTTTAGATGCCTGCTGAAAATTGGCAGGTCTATAAAATGTGACGACTAATACGTCGCCATCTTAAATATTGCTGCTTCTATAATAAAAATACGTTTGAAAAATAGTATCAACGTTTCTCAAAATTCGTCAAATGCAACTGAAAGAGATGTTTAAAAACTTGCGGGGCTTTTGAAAAAACTATCAAGAAGCCAAAGATACGAATCCGCTAATGGCCGGCGGCCACGGCTGGCCTGAGGCGCAACCGACGCACCGCAAAGGATCCGCTGACCACCTAGTTTCCTTTGCCTCCTTTAACCTTTTTTGTAGAAAAAAGAACATACGGCAGTTGCAACTCAGTCATTGGCGGGAAATAGTCGTTGGAAAACTGAGCTGTAAGTAAAAAGAAAATTGGAAAATTTTACGTAATCAGAATCCAATCAGATTTAATTCATAAATAAAATTCAGTTTCAAATGGAAAATGGAGCAACTGCTATTAATATTTATAAATAACAAATATTCCGATGTAATCAGCTGATCAAGTCATCCGCAAAACAAAGTAGTTATAAATCTTGGCCTAGATCAAATACCAGTTTATTTTTAATAAGTAAATTGTGGTTATTTCCCTAGATTTACTTAAAAACCGGACCATCTTTAAGTAAGCTAACAGTTTTCAACAAACAGATACATAAGTACAAAGTTACATAACCACGCACCACTGCCTCATCTAGATCAAAGCCACATAATCTGTGTTCCGATCAAAATGCATTTATGGTGTTGGTCGTTCGTTAGCCGGCCGTCAATACGGCTCTCAGTCCACCGGCTATAAATTTAGTATTGAGCGGACACAACAACAAAGCGCGTTTTGTCTTGCAAATGAAAACGCGCACATTTCGCGGTATTGTGCGCGGCTGTTTCGGTGCCCGCCATTATTAACGGCGAACATGAAAGACAAAAGGTTCGTCTGCAGCACTGAGGCTGGCCTAGATAGCGGATTATTGTACTAACACAATGGGAGCGTTAATTCCGCGACTCGTACCATTATTTTGTTGTTTGCAACTTTATCGCGTTTATCGATGTGCCGCGCGATTGGTTTTTTGATGGTTCGTTTGGTTTGTTGTTGTTGTTGTTGTATTAAAGTTATATTCCGGTTGTGATGGTCCGTGGAATATTTAATTATATCCTACGATGGCGGGAATTCGTTAAAGTCTTATAAAATATCTGAGTTATTCACACATGACATAATTTTAAGACTCTTTTCAGCAGATTATCAATATACTTAACACCCAATGTAATTTTAATTAGGCAAGTAATACTCTACTATTTGTTTATTCTGATATTATTGAATTAAAATAATCTGATTTTATAATAGGTAAGGTACTGACTATGAAGTATTCAATCATGTGAATACAATACTGAACGAACTA
Organism: Lithophane leautieri; assembly: GCA_949152455.1. Classification (NCBI taxonomy): domain Eukaryota; kingdom Metazoa; phylum Arthropoda; class Insecta; order Lepidoptera; family Noctuidae; genus Lithophane; species Lithophane leautieri. The sequence goes on along the minus strand of OX424462.1, from coordinate 5,918,335 downwards.
TTTGTTTATACCTATTAAAAAAGTAAATAGGCATCAGAATGTACAGATTTTTTTTATATCTTCGGTAGAGAAGGTACTTATTACCCTTACCTTTCAATAAAATCCAGATAGATTGCTCTTAAAAATAAAACTTACCGCAATAATCCACAAGCGGAGTCAGTTATTCCAATAAATTCCCAATAATAGCACAACACATCACGGATCCACATAAAATTCCACTTAAAATTCACACAAAAAATAATTTCTGGCTCACAACAAACACGATCACACCAAAAAAGAAAAAGAAAATTCGAAAAAAGAACGTGGCGGGAAAATAAGTTTACGAAAAAGTTCGTTCGGACAATGATGCAAGTTGCGTTGGAACGAACGCGTGTCATGGGAGGCGGGCACAGACTGTGGCTCGTGAGCCGGCCGGCGCGTGCTTGCCCCGATAACCGGCGCACGGTCTTCGCGCATCTCCGAGTATCGTGGTCAACATTCACCCTTTCACATACCCCTTGCATAATGCACTTCCCTCTTATACGTAATTAAATGTTTATAATACATTAACTTTAGTTAATCCAATTGTTTGCTGGCGGGGAAATAGCGCAGGCGCTTGGCTCGGTATAAAAAAAAAAACAAAAGTCTTAATCAAAATTAAACTAAACCGCCTTGAAGACTTCAATCAAAATCAAAATCAAAATCAAAATATTTTATTTCACATAAGCCTACATGGGCACTTATGAAACGTCAGAAGCTAGGTGCACGGTTCCAATTGGTCGTTTCCTATGGAGAAGAGCCGGCAAGAAACTCCATGGTTACTCTTTTAAAAGATAATTGGCTTTTACAATAATTTCGAATTACAGTGTTTATAGTTATGGGAGGACAGTGTAGGCCATTCAAAAAGTTTCAGATATAAAATAAATTAAATTAAAATTAAAAATAAAAGTCTACAGTTCACTAAGCCTACGACGTTCTCACATTCACAAGATAGAAAGGAATCTATATACGATAAATAAGATACTACAGATAAAAACCTATTTAAAGCAAATGACATGATTGCCATTACTTTTACAATTATTACCGAATTGCACAAGAATAAGCAATAGCACAAGTGTGGTTCTGACACAACTAATTGATTTAAGTATTTTTTTAAATAAAATAAGCTGATTTTATCAGGGGGTTTTGACACTGTAGTCAATAATCCGTTTTATACATTTTTCTAAACGGTATTCCGTATCCTTTATACAGCCAAATTACAACTCTAAAGACACAGAACAAAAACCCTCTTTTTGCTTAACTGTTATTTTAATATTTTAATTGACCATGTTAAGCGCTTACAATATGTACTGGGGTAGTATTATGAAGTATTAATACCATCATTTATCCACTGCGAAAACGGGATGGTGCTAGCGGCCTTGTCTAGCTCCGTCTCTCTCTCACACTGGAAAAATGGTGGCATTAATACTTCATAATACGACACCTGTACCCTAAACACCTACTGGAAATAAGTTTGCCTCCAACAACAATAGCATTCTTGTAAGAATAGTCCTACACAAAAAAACACGAATAGTAAGTCTGCAACACAATAGTGCGTACGACAAATAAGATATATCCCATCAAAGGAAGAAGCCAGAGACAGCAGGAGCTGATACAATGTGGAAACGTTGGGTAATATGTCCGACTACAATGGCGCGAACGCTAGACACAAAGCCGCGCGGCGTATTGTGTGAACCTGCACAATACACCTTGCATACACACACACAACCACTAATCGTACACTCAATACACTAATTGCCAAATCATAAACCACCTTATTGCATACCAAAAAGATTCAATAACGCATATTCTGGTTGCACCCACAAAGTGGCCGTCGCGTATTGCGTGTCAAAATAACTGATATTAATAGAAACAGTAGTTTTCTGTATGAATTGATCATTCATTTTATGCACACGGCCTTGTTAATTGTTAAAAGGTCGTTAGAGCGTGTTTTTTTTATAGAGGCATAGCTTTGATGGGGATCATGACAGCATAGCACAACACGAACTAAAAACAAAAAGTAACATTGCGTATTGTAACGTGCGATATTGAAAAAATAAAAAACCGGCCAAGTGCGAGTCGGACTCGCACACGAAGGGTTCCGTACTATTATTTATTTTATTTTTATTAAAACTTTATGCACAAGTAAAAAACTACTGTACAACGGCGGACTTAATGCCTGAGGCATTTTCTACCAGTCAACCTTAGGGTGATGCAGAGACAGACATGGTAGGTGCAACAAAAGACAATACATATAACTTGAGAAATAATGAATACTAAATAATACATAAATAGATACTCGTACATACATAAATTATAAACAAAATAAACTTAGTCAGGAGAAATAAAGACAGGTAGAGGAGAAAACGAATCCATCTAATTAACGCTGGGATGATTCTGCCAACTTCTTACGAATGTGATCACGCGCCTTTACTTTAAATGATATGCGACTAGTTGCCGTCTTGATGTCCAGGGGGAGCGCATTCCAAAGAAAGACCGCCTGGACGAAGAAAGAAGAGTGGATGAAACCAGAGCGGTGAGAAGGACATCGTAGAAGACGATTGTTGGTAGAACGAAGATTTTTACTATGAGCAGAGCATAAGTATTGAACATGGGAAGTCAGGTAAGAAGGAGAAGTGGGTTTGTCGAGTATAGAAAACAACATAGACAAAGCCCTCAACTCTCTGCGCTGACGAATGGGTAACCATTTCAAAAGCAATCGATGTGCGGACACATGGTCATACTTACGAAGATTGAAAACGAATCGAATTCAATTATTGAGAAGGCGATCTAGTTTATTAAGGAGATCTGCATTCAGGTCATAGTAACACACATCACCATAGTCAATTATGGGAAAGATTAGGGACTGTACAAGCATTATCTATAAAAACGGCAAAAAAACACGTTTGTTGTATGGGAGCCACCTTAAATATATATTCTATTCTGTTTTTTAGTATTTTTTGTTATAGCGGCAACAGAAATACATCAACTGTGAAAATTTTAACTGTCTAACTATCACGGTTCATGAGATACATCCTGGTGACAGACAGACAGACGGTCGGACAGCGGAGTCTTAGTAATAGGATTCCGTTTTACCCTTTAGATACGGAACCCTCAAAACAACATAAAATATTCACATAAATATGATAGCAATTTGGCCAAAAACCCGGACAGTAAAATTAAACTCCAATTACAAGACTACGATATTATTCCCGTAGGCGCTACGCTGCGTAGCATTTCGTAGCACGCGTAACCGTAGTCTACGGGCACACAAGGAGTCATGTGTTTATCTGTTATGTTTTTCACTGGAATCTGTATGTCTTAAATGATAATCATAAAAAAAACACGATAGTAGCTGTACTATCATATCATACTTTCTTAAATTATTATCATCATTTAATAAAGGTTTGCTACGAGTCGTAGCCACTCGTAGCGACGAACGTGTCACTAGTTGTTTGCCCCCCTAGTATTGAAATAAAGAGATAAACATTTAGCTATAGAAATCTGTTAAAAACACCGCAGTGTCCGAACAAAAATATGGATACCTGTTGTACTGAAGATATTTTTTCAGCAGCGAACAAAAGCCTTTGAAAACGATAAATCGTTGTTTATCGCCACTAGATACTAAAATAAATGCTATAGCTATAATTTTTTAAGATATTTTAAGAAGCCCATTTAATTTTAAAAGTAACAATATGAACTATAATTGTTATATTTTCACATAATAAAGCAAGTGATTCCATATAACACCAAAATTATCCATTTAAAATCTATTTTTACAACAATGGCCAGCACACAATTGTAAGCATTCACGTGTAAAACTTGAAAGTAGATAGGTACAAAAAATAAATAAGTGTGGAGGAATAAAATAAGTTTCGCGGTGGACCATTGTACGGAGTTACGGAGGGCGGGCCTCCGCCTAGTCCAAACAGTATTTCCATTGTGTCTGCCATTACCTAGCCCTCTTTTCGTCTTTTGTATTCGGCTCTCTATAGAAGTGAGACCTTCCCAATGACGCTTTATGGCCGCTTTGAAGTATGCAAGATATGGCCGGTATATCTACATTATTCTAAAATATTAGGAGGCTACATTGTGTTATCCTTTAGTAGCCTGGAGAAAAAATGTACGTTATTATGGTTATTAAAGAATGTGTCGTGGATAAACACGTTATGTCACAATCTAGTAATAATAATCAAGTGCGATAACGTGATGTTTTCAATATACGTATTCATTAGTTTGAATTTATTTTTTGTCACCGCGTACTCGTAGTGATTTAAATTCTATCAGAGCTGACATCCAAGTGTGCCTTAGTTACTTATTTATTTAAATAATTACTATATTAAATAACTAAGGTTTACAATCACAATCAATTCTAATGCCTCGTAGAGTCTGGCCAACGAAAGTAGGTCCTGAAAACACGCGCAAAATTTAAAAAAACAAGACTGTTTATACCTGTACATAGTGCGATAACATATGTTGATACTTGAAATTTTATTTTATTTGAATGAAATTAAATTTCAGTAATCAACACGTATTATCGCACTATGTTTAGGGACTAAAGAGTCCTGCCAGGGTTGCGGGAAAGTCCGAAAGGGATACCGGGACCTTGGCAACAGGCAAATGAAGGAACACGGGTGGGTTTTAGTCAGTAAAAGTCTGACACGCCCTTCCGCTCCGCCCAGAGCGGGAGAAGTCATTGAATGATTTCCCATCCTCAAAAAAAAAATAAAAAAGGGACTAAAGAGTCTTGTTTTTTTTAAATTTCGCCGCGCGTCTTTTCAGGACCGACTTTCGTTGGCCAGACTCTATCAACCTTATTCAAATTGTGAACAATATTTAAAAATTACGTTCTGTTTCCCAACTTTTGTTTTTTTAAATGATTATTACTGCGATTTAATTACATATTCTACTTATTACACGACTGCCCAAAAAGGAGTGTAATTTTTTAAGGTTTGTTTTTTTTTCTTTTTTCTATTAAAATATAATTAAATCCAACGATGGTCTTGCGGCCGCAATCGCGACTTTTGTGGGGTTCGACACCCGGAGGCCCTAGACAAAGTGACATTCTATCAGCGATATCGATGATGGAAAAGGCAAAAATGTATTGGACTGACATAAGCTATCGAAAAGCTTATGTCAATCCTGTTGAAAATCGTTGTAGAAATACGAAACGCTTTCGAAGCGATTGGCACTTGTCTAGGCCCTCAGGTCCGACAAAGTGTTATTGGGTGCTGTCGTCAGGAGTTTCCATAGACAAAGATAGAGAATGGACTGAGCGTTAGCCTCCTCACAAAAGTGACACTACCTGGCCCTTTTCTGCTTTATAGGAAAAACATTGAAAATTATAGGAACTAAAAATAAAAAAGTAGTTATCCTTACTAATATTATAAATGCGAAAGTAACTCTGTTTGTCTGTCTGTCACGCTTTCACGCTAAAACTACTGAACCGATTTAAATGAAATTTGGTACACAGATAGTCTAAAGCCTGAGAAAGGACATAGGCTACTTTTTATCGACATACCACGCGGGTGAAGCCGCGGGCGGAAGCTAGTTTCTTATATGTTACTAAATATTATTTCTAGACTTTGGCTTACTTTGAGACTGAAAGATTTCTTTTTATCAATATTTTTTTCTTCACAAGAGAAATTGAAATACTTAGTTAAAATCAAGAATAATGAAAACTGTACTTTCTTATAATAATAATAGAGTCTGGCCAACGAAAGTTCGTGTTTATAATTAGAATTTAATTTAAATAAAATTTAATTTCAAGTATCAACACGTGTTATCGCACTATGTACAGGGACAAACAACTAGTTCTTTTTAAATTTCGCGCGTGTTCTCGGGATCAACTTTCGTTGGCCGGACTCTATTAGAAATTTTCTTTTTAGATGAAAAACCAGCAGATATGGTACATTACTGTCGCGGCTTGCAACTGGGGCATTGATGGATAATCGTGAAAATGTGAGTCCATCAATGCGTAGTTCGTGCCAAGCCTTGTATCTTTTCTAGTACTTTTCTCAAATAATGTGCGGAAATTCAAACTGAGACAATTCATTATAAATTCCAGAATCAATGACGAACAAGGATAATTTTTCATGCGCTAATATGTTCATTTGTTTCTTCCGCACTTTGAATGCGAATTTGTATAGTACGTTACGTATGATCGTGGTCGTACGAATTGAGTGCGCACAGTGAATAAATACGTTTTTCTTCGTCAAATAGGTAGTGTTCTGGTGATATCGTATTTGTGAAGTCCTCTCTGTACCTTTAAAATAATAATTCTCTTTTATCTCGGTGGCGTCGTTGGCACTGTCGTAGAACCAAATGGATGCGTATTAAAATATATTTATAAAGATAGGTTCTTTTTTGTTGTTTTTTTTTATGACATTAATTCTGTGCATTTCACGAAGTGATAACTTCACTCTGATCCCACAAATATAAGTTAGTATGTCCGTAATCCAAGTTAATAATTTTTTAATTTTTAACCCACGAAAGTGTTAAAATCCTGACAAGTTCCGATTGTTTTCGGACGTCGGAACTAAACTTACGTTTACGTAGTTACGACTAACTCGCACTCAGTCTATGCGCTCCCTTAGTAGGTACTTGAAAGGTCGGGATCGTTCGTGCCGTCGTGCGTGTTCGTATGCGTTCGCACGAGTAAAATTCGTACAAAAACACAATCAAAGTGCGCGCGACCTAAGGCCAGTTCCACTGAGGCGGAGCTGGGCGGAGCGGAGCTTAGCGATGATGCATGAATTAACCAATCACAATGCTCGAAATCTCTGCTCCGCTTCAGTGGGAACAAAGTAAGCGGAGCTGAGCGGAGCTGAGTGTATCTGAGCGGACTTCATACAAAATAAATATGAGCACGCGATCCTAAGTGGGATAGAACGCAGACGAGCGAAGCGGTGTTGAGCGAAGGGCAGCGGGGCGGTTTGGTGCGTAGCGATGACCAGCGGCGCGGTCAATGTTACTTCATCTGCTTTGTTATCTTCATCTTCTAATAGAGAAAGATATAAAAGCGCTGCTCTTTTTTTCGACGACAGCAGGACAAATCATCTCTCTGAGAGATTGAGATCGGCGCATCTTTGCTCAACGCAGATTCATCCCACTCCACTGCACTCCGCTCCACTCCACTCTGCTTCAGTGGAAACACTCACCACTTTACACTGTTCTTCTTCGCTCCGCACCGCTCAGCTCCGCTTCAGTGGAAACACTCACCACTTTTCACCGCTCTTCTCCGCTCCGCACCGCAGCTCCGCTTCAGTGGAAACGCACCCATAAGCTCTAATTGCATGCCAAATCGAAATAAATAAAATCTTTGGTAAGATAGGTAGGTTTTTTGGTGCCATGGGTGCCATGTGTTGAAGTAAAAAGTTCGTTCCATTTTTAATTATCACGACAGATATGAGTTTTCAAAGTAATTTATTTGGCTGCTAAACACGACAGATGTTTTCATACAAACATTGTCGGCCGTGCGCTCGCATGTGTTCGACCAGTACCTAACGCAATTTCGATTTACCTCGAACAAAGTGGTCGAAATAATGTTCGAATTTCCAAGCATGTTGGCATAACCAAGGCTCAGAACCGGTAAAAATTTACCGGTTAATTAATAGGTACCTTTTTATTTCGGTTTTGCTCTGAACTATTCTTATGAACGTGAACGAAGTTTATCTTGACCTAAATTAACCGGTTTATTCGACGAGAGGCGTGTCGGTAAACGCTTTGCAACTTGTGACCATAGAGTATAGTAACTATTGAAAAGGAATAGAGAGGAAAGTCGACTATAAAGAACGGCCACGAAGAAAGTGCTGCCGTCTATGAAACTTTATCAGAACTAAATTCCAAAGCCGTGGTTATAGGTACATGTTTACTTATAAGTAGATAAACTGTATGTATACGTACTACCGCCGTATTTGAAAATTGAAAGTTAGTGTACCGCGAAGGCGACCTTTACAAAGCAGCCCAGATTTGCATTTAACTAAGAAAATAAATACCATCAAGAAGAACTAAATGCAAATAGGGCTGCTGGTGTGCGACCGCCTGTAAGCAAATAATTAAAATAATAAAACCAAATCATCATAACATAATTTTTTAATCACATAATTAGCTTTCATTTAGATACATCAGTCACTTGGTAATTACGATAGCCGGGTATATTTCGAATTTTGTTATTATTTCTACCATTTACATAACATCTCTTAATATCAAAATTATAAGGATGAATTACATTTATGAACAATGCCACGGCGATATTTAAATTAAATCGCTGCTTTTGGTAGTACATAATTAACAAAAAATGCGGAATATACCCGGCTGTCGTAATTACCCCAGTACACTCTATTACAGTTATAATAATATAAAATCAATACTATGATGCCATTTACTTTTTTGGTTTAGTTTTATGTTTCATGAAGTATGAATGGGCTGCTAATTTAATTTGGTCTTCACCATCGTAATTGTATTTACCTGACAGAATTCTATTTACGCTTTTGCACCAACTATACACTAACACATTTGTTGAGATATCTGTAAAGTATTTTATAACAATTTCCCTATGTTTATTACAATCGTGATACGAAAAGTCAGATGTTATTTCTACAAGAGATTTAATTCTTTCTTTTAAACCTGGTAAGTGCACATCATGTGTTAAAAAATTGGATACCACAAATTGGATATGGCTAAAAGATAATGACAAATTTTGAGATGGATATACTAGCCAAGTTTTGTTTTTGTTATACTCCCTTAACTTTATAAAATCGTTTCCTGGTTCGTTTTTACTGCCACAAAGAGAAAGTTTACATTTTTTGCACCCTTTTACAGCTTTTAATACCTTTGTTAGGGCCCATCCACAAACATAATTTCTCTGGAAGATGCCAGGAGTTTCGGTGTCGTCTATCCTAAACAGTTGAAGTGACTCACCAATGTGCACATTTTTATATTTACCAGTTTCTTCCTGGATTTTGTCTTTTTCAGTAATAAAAAACTGCAGTGACTGTAGGCAAGAATTTGTATCCTCTTCACAATTTGCACGAGGTGAATGGTGAGCACTAAAATTGTTTAGTAGCAATGTTTTATATGCTCCCTCAAACCCTACACAATTTGGCGACACATTGCGTGCACCCATACTCCTGACATTTCCAAAGAAATTTTCCAGAGGATCCTGATTGCAGTTTCGAGTCAGGAAACAATCTTGTGAGTATTTCTCATTTAAAGTTTTCCATAAAAGTTGAAATCCCTCTATGGTTTTAATCCAATTACTTACAGTTGGAACTCGTTTTTCTATTTTGCTTACTCTATCTACATAGAGTACAGAATTAAAAAAACTTTTAGCCTCATTCCACAGTTTGTGATGTGGAGAGTTTTTTTTTACAGCTCCAGTATAGATTTTGCCATTTTTAACATAAAAAGTGCCACCATTTAGGCTATCAAATAACTTATCAATCATTTGTATAAATGGTATTATTTTTTCCATATCTTTTGGAACTTCATTCCTAATAGACAAATGTTTTATGCCAACAGCTACGCTGTGACTAAATAGTTGTGCAGCTGGCTTGACCCGCATTTTATTAATTTTTTCAGTCAGTACATGCTCCTCTGTGAGTTTATGCATCAACCGGAGCTCACCATAACATTTGTCAGCCTCATAGAGCATGTTAAAATATTCCCATTTCACAGTTACCTCCTCTTTTGAATTTGGATCAACAAATACTAAGTCTTTATTTAATAAATTATTCCTCAAACCCTTTAAGAGGTGTGGCACATCATAAAGGGGTATTATTTCCGTTGCACCAACAATGAAAATATTGTTTACAAAATTTTGCTCCTTCCTTAAATACTGTCGCTTAGCATCCGATATGAGGCTGTTGATGGTGGCAGTATTTATTCCACTTTGGTCACAGACAGTCACTAGGACCTGAAGTCCAGTGGACTGAATATTTTTTATAACATTTATTACAATATTTTTTAAGTCTACAGACTTCATACTTTGGCTAAAGTAATATGCAACTGGCTGCTTAAAATTTTTTCTCAGACCTTTTATCATAAAAACCGTGACATGGTCAGCAAACTTATGGGTCTTATGAGTGCCAAGATTCTCGAAACCAATAATTTCGTCCCTTGATTTGTCATAATGGACATGCGGAGTTATAGACATTTCGTCAAAAATCAGGCTACAAACACGGTCTTCGGCATTCATTTTTGAAACTGTATCTTTTAACTTTTCAAAAATTATTTTGTTAATGCCGGGAACTAACTTTACGGCTTTTAAAACATTTAACAGTCTTCTTAGATGGCAAACAAAAATACTTGCTGAGAAGGCTATAACATTTCGGACTCCTTTTCAGTAAGGAAAGCGAAAGTACTTTTTCTTCCTCAGTAAATCGTCGACCTCGTGAGCTTTTTCTTGACTCCCTGCATTGTAAACCAGTAAAAATTCTGGCCGCCTTGGACATACTACTTTTTACTTTAACAGACGATCGTGCAATTCGTTCTGCCCTTGCCAGTCGGGTTTTGAACGACTCTTCTTTATTTTTCATCCGAGTAACCATTTTCTTCAGGTTTGTGATTTGCCTCTGGTAGTCTTTGATCTGTTCCGTCCTAGTTCGGGTAATATTAGTTTTTCCTGAAAAGTTAAGATTGACTGTTATAATAAGATCCAATAAAAACATTCGCCTTATTGTTATAATAGAAAATGGGAAAGATTTTGAAGATATTTGTGTTTTTATCATTGTCACTCAATCACACAGGAATGGCTGAATCGATTTCGATGAAATTGTGCACCAAGATAGTCGGTCATCCTGGATTAACACAGGATACTTTCTATCCCAGTAATCTGGAAGATGCTAGCAAAGGCTAGACTATAAATCGCCAAAATGCCAGATCATTTGTTAAATTAAATGTAGAGGGGACACCACACACACATTTTTTAAGTGCATGCTTCTTCGATTTGGAATCTTTGAAATATTTATTAAGTTCAGTTAAGCTACTACTCATTTATTTATTGTAAGTACCCCAAACAATAAATCAATTATCTATATAGACAAAATACTAACTTACCTTTGCATAATGATGTTTGCGATTTAGAAGGTTCTTTCTCAATATACGGCATACAAGCATCTACTGACGTTTGTATATGCACGTGGCTCGTCAATGCAATGTCTATAAAAAAAGGAAATATTCATAAGAAGGTACAATTTTACCCAGTATTATGATACAATCCATACTAATATTATAAATGTGAAAGTAACTCTGTCTGTCTGTCTGTCTGTCTGTATGTTACGTTTTCACGCCTAAACCGCTGAACCGATCATCATGAAATTTGGCAGAGATATAGCCTGGGATATGGAGAAGGACATAGGCTACTTTTTTACGCGATAACCGAAATTCACGCGGGCGGAGCCGTGGGCAAAAGCTAGTTATAATATATATCGTTATATATATTATAATCTAAGACATGACCATGTAATCTATTACATGGGCCTTAAATAGGCACACTCTTACCACCCTACCCTTCGGGGAAACAAGGAGTGATGTTATGTATTATATCTAAGAGTAATTGAAAAAATAATTGAATAACCTCTACAGGCATAGCAACATTAAGTTGCTTGATAGGTTAACCAAGCTAACGAATGGGTAAGTACACACGCTCAGCAGGGCTAGTATGGCAGAAAAGGGGAAGAGAGAAGTTTCTTCTCAGGACCAAAACAAATAAAGAGATTGTGACGACCAATTCATTTGTGGACGGTTAAAGTGACAATCCTTTTTAGTCATATTAAGAAAGGCCTTGTATTTGTCTTCTGTCATAAAGATAAAGGAGTGATAAACAGTTTCGACCACACTCCATCTTGACCCATCGACCTAGCCCTGCAAACATGATAAACATTATGTGTGACAATAATTATTTACCCGTATTCTGTGTTACACCGGATGATGATGGTGCATCCATTTCAACGTTTGCTGAGGAAACAGCTAGCTTCATCCTTGGTAAGCAATAATTATGCTCTGTATCCAGATCGGTTATTACTTTTGGCACACCTGAAACGTAATTTAGTGTTAGGTAATTTCTGGTTTCTAGAGACAGCCAAACAGATTTCAACAAAATTTGGCACACAGGTAGACCACGTCTTGGATTAACGCATACGGTTTTTATCCCAGTTCTCCTGGGTTGCAGGTGAAAGGAAATGCAGCAACTGGTTATCAAATAATTATAAAAAAAAATCATTCATATGCATTTATTGCCTGTTATGATTATGTTGTTGTGTAAAGTATATTATTGCCAATATTGGTAATGTGTTAAATTGTTTAATGGAATACTCATGTTCCTACCTTTATATTATTATAATAATAATGTTGCTATTAATCTGAGTAAAGGTCCAATAGATAGAATTATCTGTTTTGAGATAACGGTAATTTATGATAGAATACTTAATGCTGTTTCCGTGGAGTTTCTTATCCGTTCTTCTCCATGAGGACCTAGTTTTGGAACAGACAACTAGCTTTCTCAGTAACGTTACCTTGACAAGCCTAATTGAAATAAATGCCTAGTCTTGTCTTTCTGTGCTTTTCTTTATAAAATCCTTTCCCTACACACCATATTCTTAGGGACTTTCATACATAGTAGGTTTGAATTAACCTAGATCGGGCGGGTCGCTACCAAAAAACTTGTAATTCCAATCCATCATTACTTGCACCTCAAAATATTTTAGTTGAAGTTTATCTTTAGGTACCTATTATAATTGTGTGGAAAGTCTTACTGTTATTGAAATGTACACTTTTTAAGCGTTTAATTATTATTCAATAAATATTATTATTATTAAATATTATTATTATAGTAAACTACTAGTTACCATTCTGATACACAAAGCTTGCTAATAAAGTGGCTATCAATATCTATAAATGTAGTTTACATTTAGAATCTGACAGCAGAAGTCTGATTTTTATATATATATATATTATTTTATTTTTTTATACTTTTGTGATTGTGTGTTTATTAGTTTGTGATCTTCCTGTGTGAGTCACAATAAATACTTTTTCTTTTCTTTGCTTTTTTTTTTTTCGTACTATTCAGTTTAAGAAAGAAAGAAAGTGGTGGAAGATATAACAAATAATCAATATACAGTTTACCTTCTAAATACAGACAGGGTATAGCTGTTTTAGTAATGCCATGGCCTCGTGTCCTGTGTTCGGGTTTAAAATGGTAGTCACACACTTTTAATGATTTCGGAACCTTCTCAGGATCTTCATGAGCTATATTTTCGGGTACGACTGCTACCCATGCTTCAAAGAGGCCAGGGTATTTAGTTTTATTCGGAAAACCATGCATTGACACTCCTGAAAATAATAGTGTTTACTTAAAGGTAGGTACAAAAAGAAGGACTTTCTACGGGTGTATGTTTTCAGAGTTGTAATGTTGTTGGTTGTTGCTAATTGTTTACTGTTTTATAATAGATATTACGCATGAGATAGCTAAAATCTTTAGAATTTCGAGCTTTGAAGGCACGCAATCCAAACATAATTTAGCGTTAATTGTGAAAACACTATGTTGTTGAAGAAGTTATACAATGTGTTTTAACATTACAGAATAGCCCTATGTATATTTTACTTCATTATTATGTGCAATACTTACCAAAAGTGTCGCAACCAAAAATGCAACGAGCTTGGCGAGAACTCATTGCAAGAATTGCAATGAAAAACTCGTGAAATAACAAAAACTTAACAAACAGTAATAATAACAACAGAATAAAAAACAAATAACACTTCGATAACGTAGAAAAACGACAGTTTTACACGAGAAGCAAGGCAATAGAAGTTTTCAAGATAAAATTCAAAGTTTCAAACTTTCAAAGTCATTGAATGATTTCGCCGGTAGGTACTGACAGTTCTGTTATTCTGTAAGTAAAATAGTTGCTGAAGCAAAACGGCGCCATCTAGTGAAATGGAAAACGGTTTTATCGACATTAAGTTCTGCAAAACTTTCAAAGGTAGCAGCACTAGTCTGTCATTATGGTCGAAAATCACAATAGTTCTAAGTTTCACGCCCCTGCTTGTGACTTCTAGTGAGGATGCCATGCTGAATAAAAACTGAACAGCAAGCGGCGCGGCGTTTGTTTCTCGTGCGTCCGTATAAACCGGTATTTATTGTTATAAACCGTTTAATCCAAAAACATATGTAAAGCCTCCTCCGAAAACCGGTTAAAAACGGTTTTTCGAACGAAACCAAGGTTTTGAAAATTTTACCGGTATTCGATCCTTGGGCGTAACTGGTGTCTTCCGCAAATTCAATTCTGTTCTATTTCGCAAATAAAATAGAATAATTGTAATCTGGTATTCAGCAGAATCCAGTAATACTCGAACTCCAACCCCAACATAGTTTGGAAAACATTAGGCAGAACTTCTTTCAGTGCCAAAAGCCTCGGTTACAAAGCATATTTTCATTCAAACATAATGGGATGCCGTTCTTTTATTCATTCGAAGTCGTACAAATTATCACTCTGTCGATCTATTCATTCAATTTGATTCGTCGCCATTTTACTGCAAAAGTGTGGTGGATTGTGTGGTGTTTTCAGTAAAATAAAAATATATTTTTTCGTGGCATCGTGTAAAAAATAAAAATAATTATTGAGTTAGCAAAGGTTAGTCGTAATTTTACAGAATCTATCGATATTATTACAGATAATGTTTTATCCTTTCCGGGTGATATTTTACCAAAATGGCGCCGTCGATCGGCGTTCTTTTACTCTCACTTTCATTGAAATATTTTCTTTTTAGGTTTCAATCCATTCCCTAGTCTTACATTATGTTTTTGTTGTAGAACTGCAATATGGACCTGTCCCTGGATGCGTCCTTAGTGACGCAGTCCATCAACTACCATGGTCAACAGTTGCAAAAGACGTGGGAAGCAGAGAGAGGAGAGGACGATTTGTCTAAAATTGGCGTGGGTGGTTTGGACTTCGCTGTATACCAGTCGAGGCACAAGCACCTGACGTTCCAAGATCGTGGGAAGCGATTGAAACTGCACCAGTTCATTGCTAAAGAGGCCAATGCTTTGTTTGACACCTCGATTATGGAGGAAACTCCGTCATCATCTAGCCTTGGGGCTGACGCGCCTACCCCGGAAGACAGTGAGTTTTTTCATCACATGATTTGTTGCTATGTTTGGTAGCTCCATTTGTTACCATAGCAACAAACTGCACACCACATACTGTTAACCTACTGCTGATTTATGGTTTTGTTGTCCATGACGGCATGACCGGTAGATATCAAATACCTAGTTTATGTAATGTGTACCTATATAATGTAAAACTTTTTTAAATATGAACAGTATTAGCTTCTTGTATTAAAGTGCAACTTTTATAAACTTTGGCTAGATTCTTGCTTCCAACTTCTTTGCAGAAATATAAATTTCATGCGTGTAATTGAACAGAAATTCCATGTTTACTTATTCAGGTTACTCTATGTGTAATTGACGTGATAGTACTTTTTCCACTCTTGAGATTACTCTCGGGCTCTCAGCAGCTTGTTCTGTTGGCAGAATGATGACACAAAACCAGTCAGTACAGAACTGAGGGCTTAGTGCGAGTTTCTTTTAACCATCTCGACTTTACGCATCGACCGCGTTCGGCGCTCCGATTGGCCCTTCACCAGTGAAGGCCAGTGAAGGGCCAATCGGAGCGCCGAACGCGGTCGATGCGTAAAGTCGAGATAGTTAAACGAAACTCACACTAGGGCCTCTGTCTTCTAATGAATTCACACATGAAAGACCAGTGACTGAACTGACTAACACTAATTGGCTTTGTGTCCAGAGCCCATTAGGTCTACTGACTGGTTTTGAAATGTCTATCCTATCATCAATTGAGGCCATGAGAACCATAGTGGCCTAAACCAATGGACAAGCCTTTTGAAAACAAAAAAAAAAAGAAACAGTATTTTATTAATCAACTAGCACTCTTCAGATACATACTTTTTATTACTTTTATATTTTAATAAATTAACTTACTGGAAAAAATCATACACTTAATATTGTAAAAATTGGTTAGGCCACTATGGTTCTCATGGCCTCAATTATAGTAAATGAAAAAAGTCTTGAAAAAATATCTCCACGTTTGTTTCAGATTTATACGCTTTGATGCCACCATTTGAAACTTTCTTGAATGTGGACAAGTCAGCAAGATTGAGACATTTCTTTGATGTAAGTACAGTATAAACATTGTCCATCCAATAAATCAAATATCAAGTTTTGGAATCCCTTAAAGAGTGCATGGTTTCATGTTCATGGTGCTTGGTCTGTCAGTAATTATTCTCAAAATATTTAAAAATCCTGTCTCTTGTCTACGTCATAAATGTTAAATAATCTACTTACCAAAATGAAATATAGACAATGAGTTGAATGTAATTAAAACCACCTGAACCAACACAACTCGTGATAAATGAATTGAAACAGTAATTTACATAATATAATATACAGTCTCAATTCTTTTATTTTCATAGTTAATGTATTATGGAAACCAACAAAGTTATATTTATGTGCCACATTTTCACATAGTAAATTAATGTGGCTTAATAATATATACATACATAATCAGCCTATAATGTTCCCACTGCTGGGACACAGGCCTCCTCTCAGTGAGAGGGACTGGGTTGTAATCCACCGCGCGGGCCCAGTGCAGGTTGGTAGATGTCACATGTCTTCGAATTTTTGGTTCTAAGACATGCCGGTTTCCTCACGATGTTTTCCTTCACTGTTTATGAGAGCAGTGGTGATTAAATAATTTACACAAAGTAAAGTGCCTGACGGGGTTCGAACTTCAAGCCTACGACCTACAACTCGTAAGTCGCGTTAGCACTGGGCCACCACTGCACTCTGAAACTGGTATACCTAACGGTTATTTATATTATATTATAAATAAAATATATTACAAATGGTATCGATAAGATCAAATAGTTTTAAAAAACGCTCATCTTCCTAACTACTGTATCATCTGCCTAGCCTATTTCTTACGATGTTGGGGTCGGCTTCTAGTCTAACCGGCTGCAGCTTAATACCAGTATTTCCTAAATACTGTATGTTAGAGAAAATTATTTCGACATTTCAGCACTTATGCTCTTCAATTGCCTCTGTTCGGAAGCCTCACCAATGTCACAGGGCTGTATTATCTGTCAATACAGAAAATGCAACCCTGTGACAGCGCGGTCACTTTTACTACGATGTACAGCTCGTATGTCGCGGCCGTTACCACTGGGCGACCACTGCTCTCCTTAATAATACCATGGTTTAATTACATAGAAAATAATGACTGGAGAAAGGCATGCAGAGCATTGGCCATATTTTTTTTTCACTGTGTATAATTTCCGATACAAAGTATATAAGACTTTTTAAATATAACTAGATTGATAAACCTAACTGCCCCGTTTCAAATTACCACCTTTTTTTATTTCAGAATGTGAAGACAGGTGAACTAATTATAGGAGCAGTCATCAACAGGACAGCATCTGGTATGATGCTAAAGGTGCTATGCACTGCCGGTCCAACCTCAAGATATGTGGCTGACATCAATGTGAAGGTATTGCACAATATTGTGAAACATTCAATATCTCTTAAACTTGGAAAAATAAAGTGCTAGCATAAAGTGGACAGTCCTTATAAGCACATAACTATGATGAGAACTAACACCTACACATGCTCACAAAATAGAATTTCAAGTTTAGTATTGACTCATGTTGGTTCAGAATTCGTCATTTATGTGGTTTCATTATTATTCATTCTCAATTGACTGTGCTGGCCTTTGCAGTCTAAAAGTTTTTTCTGTATTTATGTGCATATTCACGACTTTCAAGGGACATTAACCTTTTAACCGCTTACGTCGGATTTATCCGACAAATGTTTTCGTGTCCATTTCGCCAGAGTCGTATATTTACGACACTCGTTTAATCACTTTTTTTTATTTAATTACGCATTGCACATCATCTTTGTTGTAGGTATCTATTTTTCGAATTTTCTATGCCAGGCGTTGGGGGCACGACAACCGATATTAAGTCGGGCGGTTAAAAGGTTAATTATTAGTCAGGGCCAAATGTTGCTATTGTTCAAAGTTTATACACTAAAAAAAGCATTATGACATTAATTATTACTTTTCCTACACTGCCTATTTTGAAGGAAGTTGGAAATCCAAGCTAATTATATAAACAATCAAAAAATAATGCAATCGAATTTGTGCAATTATTCCACCAGATAAAACCTTTATTATGTTTTACTGGCCAAAACCTGTAAAAAGCATACTTTATTAAATGTATCAGCATAAATTATCGTCAGAATTTTTATTATGAAATGTTCACTTGCTCAGGTTACTATGATCTCATGATTATTGACAATCAATGTTGTTCTGCAGGCATTTTTACCAGTTACAAATATCATACCTGCGGTGGACAAGAAAAACGTGTCAAGAAACTACCTGATGAATGATACTGTATGCTGTGAAGTGATAGAAGTAATCCCCGATACCGACAAAATGGTGTGCGGCATGAAGGGTGTGACGCGGGGCCCTGATGACCCTCCGCCTAAGCCGCCGCTTGGCCTCCTCAGCACTGACGACTTCCCACTCGTCTACAAGTATGTACTAACTCAATAACACACTTCTGAGTAATCACATTGTCCCTACACTTTTACAGGTTTTACTGTTTTGCTTTACACAAACATAGTGTTGTTTTCATGTATTTATTTGTAGTAAAGTCGTTTCTCGAAACTACGAAAACTGTGGTATTTTTTATTATTTGAAAAGAAGGATTACTTGAAGATGCTTTCATACGAATGAGGAAGAATATTATGGACTGAAGAGACTTCAAACTTAGAAAACTGGGAAGGAGTAGATTATAAAGGAACAAATAAATGCACTTATGGGATTTCAAGAAAATTGGAAAATAAATCACACATAAATTGACTTGTCAATGTACAGAAGAAAATACAAGAATACCTCTGGTTTTATAGATGCTTATAAGATTAACAACATGTGGTTGGTTTCACACAGCTATTTAAAATGTGTAACTCACTGTGGTAGGTATATGTGTAAGTGTAACAGCAGGAGTGTTGGATGTATGTTTTCACTGGTTTATGATCACTTTTCAGTACAAAATCACACTGTTCACCAACTTGTGAAAATGGTTGCATGCATGTTCAAAGTTTGATCTGATGTGAACAAACCTTGGGATTCTTGAAGGATGTTTTTATAATAAATATTTCTACGAGATTCCTGCACATTTATGTTGAGGATTTTATCAAAATGTTCAAATTATTTACACATCTTTTATTTTTTGACATAAAATGGAAAAGGTCAGTACAAATATCATTCTAGGGTCACTTCAATCTTGATATCTATGACAGGAAACATGTTATTCTGTATTAAAGCTAATGTTTAACATTCCAGCATTATCTGAGACGTATTGATTGGACTTTTATAATGAGCATTTATTGGATGTTGGAGTTATTTATATTATAATAAAAAGGACTTGCTCCCGACGATTATCAATTTAGCTGATGTGAGACTCCGAGATGACTCAATAGTTAACAAGATAGCATGGCAGTTCACATCGTTGTATCTGACGTATCGACCACGGAAGTGGACGTACCATCCCTCTATTATTTTAGGGTGTTCTTTTCTAGGTATAGCGAGGATCTCAAGACACGTGTCACACCTACTGAGTTATACTGTGACCTTAGCGAATGTCCCGGTAATATTAATGTCACATTGTCGAGGCGGCATCACCTAATCTATGATGTTATATTTATGTGTGAAAGAAATAAAATACAAGTAACATAACATTTTTTGAACAGCTCCATTGGAACAGGTGAGGATAAACGTATGTGTGACACTAAGCAAACACTTTAGGATTTAAATGCTTGAAACTAAATAATTACCTTCTTTGAAGATGTTATTCTCATCTCAGTGAAAATACTCCATTATCAGAGGAAAATTAATTATTTTTATAACTTTTCACATTATTTATTTGTGTATTATTTCCTCCAGGAAAACTGTGGATATGAAGGGTGAGAGTTATGAAGCCATATTGGAGAAGAGTCCAGGCTTCAATAACCCCAACTGCGTCCAATTTCTTTCTGAACTCCTTGGAATCTCCAACATGCACTGTACCAACTTTACATCACTGAGGTAAATAAAGTATATGCCTTATCTATTTGTTCTCTAGAAAAATTTAAATGTTTGTCATAATAGAGATGTTAGTTAAAATCTATTTTAATTTTTACCAGGGGAGGATTTACATCAACGGAATATGCTGATGAACTTCGTCAAGCGCAAGCCAGCAAGTGGGCGTTCCGCTCTGTCGCTGAAGGGATTGAACATTTCAAAGCTGGACGCCATTCTGAGGCCTTCCAATGCCTCAACAAAGCTTTAAGCATCGACCCTAGGAACGTCGAAGGATTGGTTGCAAGAGGAGCTTTATACGCCAATAGTGGAACATTTAAAAAAGCCATTGAAGACTTCGAGACCTCTTTGAAACTGAATCCTAACCACGCCAATGCAAGGAAGTATCTAGGAGAGACGTTAGTTGCGTTAGGTAGGAGTTACGAGGATGAGAACAAGATTACTGAAGCACAGAAAGCATATGAGGATTGTTTGGCGATTATTCCTTTCCACGAGGAGGCGCAGAATTCTCTGGACTTCTTGAAAAGTAAGACGTCGACGACGAAGCCTTTGATTGAACCAGCGGAGTTGTTACTACCTGGTTTGACGGGAGCTAAGTCGTATGAGATGAAAGAAACCTTGAAGCAGTTGTTGAATTTGACTGAAAAGAAAGATAAGAAGAAGAAAAAGAAGCGCGGCAAGGGTAAGAAGAAGCGCTCCAGCAGCTCGTCGTCGTCGTCGAGTGACTCGTCGAGCTCCAGCTCATCGTCAGAATCTTCG
This sequence comes from Lithophane leautieri, assembly GCA_949152455.1. NCBI lineage: Eukaryota > Metazoa > Arthropoda > Insecta > Lepidoptera > Noctuidae > Lithophane > Lithophane leautieri. The sequence continues at coordinate 5,897,405 of OX424462.1, read as the reverse complement.
TCCTCATCTACTGATACTAGTGGTAATGATTTTATGTTCATTTTATTAACTCATCTGTCTGATACTTGTCTGGCGAGCGATTGTGTTAATATTCTGCAGATACTTAGTGGACAAAACATCATTATGGTACAAACAACCTTTTACCAGCCAGTGAGACATTACCATTATGTTTGAGAGAAGGCACTCAAAGTAGCACTTCAAAACAGCTCGACAGACACATAGAATGCACTTACATTGAAGCTAAGTCTCATTCATGTCTTGTTGTAAATAGTGTACACACGGCTACACATCAAGCTATACATTTCCAGTTTATGCTGATCTCACATTGTTTATGATTTCCGTCATAATGCGAGGTCAGCTTATACTGGAAATGTATAGCTTGATGTGTAGCCGTGTGTACTATGCCTTTGCCTATGTGTAAATAATACTTCCTGAATAATTTAGGCCTTCACAAATTAACCAGTCAAATATAACTAATTTTATTGTGCTATGCTTTTCGTCTCCTCAAAAATCTCTAGTTCTGTACTAAAGATTCAGAGAAAAACGGCGAACGTAATGCATGCTCTAGAATATGACCAAAATGTTCTGTATTAAAAATATCGCGTGTGTGTTACTCCCAATAGATTCCGAGGGTCCTAATCGCAAGAAGAAGCGTCGTTCTCAGCCTAACAACAAGAGGCAACGTTCTCTGTCGCCGCTCAGCAAACGTATGGAGATGATGGGTGCTCCTGAGGCAGGCTCAAGGACTCACAACTCTCAGTTCAACCATCCTTACGGCTACCAGCCGCCGCCGCCGCCCGTGGAGGAAGTCAACCCTGAGCCGCAGAGGTCTCAGGCTGATATTGATTATGAACTGAAGGTACGTCACTCATTGAAAGTCTGTTCTAAGTTATTTTAACTGATCACCTTCAACTTTGATCGTAATTAAGTTTAAATCTCCATAAATATTTTATGGGATCTTCCTAGAGAGGTCCATAGACTACCAGTGAAACACAAAAATTGCCTTGCATGTTCTGAAGTCCCAATAAACAGCATCACCATGCTATAACTGGAGACATGCTCTCTTATGAAATACCATTAGTTACAAAGATAAAATAAAACCAATAACTTATTTTGCTTAGGTACGCAAGTTCCTAGAGATGACCAAAGAGGATTCGGACTATGAGGACAAAGTGCGTAATTTCTTAGAAGAAACAGCTCAGTACAAGCGCAACCGCAAGATGCAGGAGCTCGGCCAGCAACCGCAGCCCGGCGCCGACCGCGACAAGAAGAAAAAGAAGAAGAAAGACAAGTCAGTACCTTTCACTGAACTGTTCTGTTTGGGGTGAGCAGAGTTGTCAGCGAATGTGTAGAAACTTGTAACTTTATTAATTTTTTACCTTTAAATATACTTTGCTCAATCTCAAACATTATTTAATGTCAGAGTTGGCACAGCTATTTTGCGAAACTTGCAATGCCATTTAATTTTAAAATAAATTCAAATCGCGTATATTCTAGCTAAAAAATACGGCAATATAACGAGTATTTATGATTTAATAGGAAAAAGAAAAAGGAATCAAAGAGGAAGCGGAAAGAACAAGAACGGGAGGAAAAGCGAAAGGCGAAAATGGCGCGCAATGCGGCCAACAACGACTACAATATACGAGACTTGGACAGCATAGGCGACAAGAAACTCAGAGATGCTATCAGGTACGTCAGTTATATCATGAAATTATCCAGAAAGTGATGACGGGTTTCCTATGTAATTATCAAGAGGCACAATTCATTAATTGACCCCCAACAGTTCAACAGAATGAGTTAATTAATTTCGATTTTGATATTATTGTCTTGTTTTCTGGGTGTAACCCATTAGGGTTTTACGTAAGAAAGAAAGAAAAAACGTTTCTTTGCGGTAAAAATAACGCAAAGGAAGAACACAAAAACAGAACAAGTTGGGGGAAAATATGCGTCACATCCACGCAAAACGGCTAATGTATTTGGTCATGAATGACGCATGAGGTCAATCTATAACACGATCCATGATCCCAATTACTTGCTGACGACATTCGAATGTTTGACTAAAATTTTGATTGGTGTTGCAGGAAAGAATTGAAAGGCAAGAAACGAGACCTCAGTTCGGACGGCGACTATGATAGAAAACATGATAAAAGGTAACAAGTCACAAATAACCTACACACTTGTATATAAGACTGCAGCACATTAATTTTAATTATTATCTAATTCCGCCGCTAATTGTATAAGTCAAATAAAGGATGCGTGTTTATAATAATGCCTCGTAAGCTAAGCTGAGCTAAAGAAGATAGACTCCAAAATGAGCTATCGTTGTATGCAGATAGCCTGACATTATAAAATATAACAATTATTATTATATATTCGCCCTGGGCCCTTTCGAGCAAGCCCGCCGTGTCATTGCTGTACGAAAACACGCTTCGTGTGCGCTAACCGTGAACGTGTTACATACTGAAAATAGTTTACACATTATTATTTGCTTCTATATGTATTGTACGCAATAACCATATGTTAGACACACTTATTCAAAGACAATTTACTAACTATGAATTATCTCTTTTCACATGTTGTGTAAAAGAGCCGCAAAATTGTTTCGTTTTGTGTTTGTGCCAATAAATGTGTGTCTTTATGAGCATTTATTTATTAAAATGTGTACGTATTTATCAGGATGCTAGACGATATGCACGGGCTCGAGGAGTTGGAGTCAAAGCTGAGCGCGTACCACGTAATGGTCGAGAAGGAGGTGCTGCACAAGCGCGACGGGCGCGGCTCGCTCAGCCCCATAGACCAGGCGCCGCCGCCGCCGCTCGAGAAGCCCAAGTGGAAGATGTCCATGAGCGCGGTCAAAGACACGTACGTGTGTACGCAGCACGCTAGCTCACGCGTGACGCCACGCCGGCAGCAGCAGGGCGGCAGCTTGCGATACACGCGTGATATAGCGCAGGCTCCTTTAATTACCACGCGCGTTCCTAAGTTACAATAAGTGTTTATCTTGGTATCCTGTTAGACATAAGTATGACGACCTGTTCAAAATTTTAGTTCAATAATTTATTATGTTTTACAATGACAGGCTGCCAATCCATCCTACTTTTCATTTGACTCATACAATTAGCGCGGGATGTTAAGCAGATTCTTAATACATTTTTTCTTTGTTTTACTTACATATATTATTATCAGCATCAGATATACTGATATACTTTTTTTTACATTTGGGGGTAGATCAAGTTTAAAATAAGATAGTAATAATACAACCAGAACTGTCTTACAAAATCTTTTCAAATGGGTAAATCAAATATTTTTATGAAGTGTCAGTAGCCTTGTCCTAATGAATTATTCTGTGCTTGTTAAAGCTTTTACAAATGTAATATGAAACTTGTAGCAACACTGCAGTTTTAATCAACATGTATTTTATGTTGACAGGGTCAAGAAGAAGGAAACTCCAGTACCTAAGGGCTATAAAGAACACTATGCGTTTGAAGACAGCTCAGATGATTCGCAGGACAATACAAAGGTCAGAAAATAATATGTCTCTTCTCCTATTGTCTTCAGTATAAGTAGACGCGCTTACGAAGTTCTCAAGTGAAGTGCAGTGTCTCATTTAGAAAATACAGGCCTTATAAATGGCACTCTTTCCTTAAAAACATACTACATACCAAGTGCTCCAGATTTTGTACTGGGCAGAACCTTCGTCGGAAGGCTATTTGGCACAAAACTACAGTAGCTTAGTATTATTGTATGAAAAAACCGCTTGTTTTAAAAATCTATCAAAACTCTTGAATAATAACGAATATTTGTTATGTGTAGCCGTCACCTTCAAGCGGCGACAAGAACGTGTCGGTTCGTCGAGCGATGGCCATGAAGGAGCCGCCGCCGCTCCCGTCCGCGCCTCCGCCGAGCAAGCGGGAGCCTGACCCGCCTGGCACCGAGCCTTCACACCCGGTACATGAGACAACATTTACAGCTGCCCGACCCCCGAATCGTACCTCAAAACCTCATGTTCAGAGGTGGCGCTTTGCGACTAGACCAACGAGGCAGGCACTGCTATATTGCTATATAGCAGTGGTCAGTCCTGTGGCTGATATGATGATTCATTTTCCTCTTTCTCCCTGATATTATTTCTCAGAAACGTAATCCCTAAGATTTTTTTTTGTTAATATCTCTGTGTTTTTTCAGGTCCGCAAAGGCAACATAGTCCTAGACAAGTTCGGTTCGTTCCGCCTCGCGCAGGAGGGAGAGACCCCGGTGTCTGTGGGTGACGGGCGACCAGAACAGTTTGTGACGCGTATCAAGCCGCCTTCACCTTCAGGTCGCCGCCCACGCTCACCACCCTCGCCGAGAAGACATTCATCCAACTCCTCAGATGATGACAGGAGATCTAAGCGTTCTAGGAGCAGGTTGGTACCTTTTTGGCATTTTCAAAGCCTATATATAACACTTATAACACTTTATGCATAAACGTAAGTCCACGCTTATAATGTACAATGGGTGCAGTTTTTGACATTACTAATGGAAACCACATCTTAGATATGTTGGGTATGCTCCATGATGTAATCAGAAGAAAATGATGCAAGGTTAATCCAGATGAACTTTGACCTACTTAATATTTGGGACTTAACCCACATGTAGGTCTATTCCCATCTACAATACATTTACAAACGTTTCACGGTTCATTCCCAATTCGTGTCAGGTCTCGGCCACGCAAGTACCGCTCCCGGTCCCGCTCGCGCTCGCGCTCGGCGTCGAGCGCCAGCGGCTCTGCGGGCTCGCGCCGGCGCCGCTCGGGCTCGCCGCGCTCCCGCTCGCGCTCCGACGCCAGCCGCTCCTACTACTCGCGCAGCAGATCACGATCACGGTCGGGCTCAAGGTATTTTTGGCTGCTGTGTGTTTTTATTTTCAATCCCCATTAGTTTTTTTTTTACTTTTTATTAGCATTCTCGCATGTCAAAAGATGACCAGGTCATGTATGCTATCGCTATAGTGTCTTGTATTGTAAAAAATATACTAGCTGTAGATAGCTCCTGGCAGGTTTTTTGTAGTATACCCTCTATCTAGCATGGAAACTAAACAAACGCTTTTAACGTTCATCATAATCAACCTTACAAATCTAGCACTATGGTAATAATACCAAAACTTTAGGTTCCGTCGCTTCGTGCGTCGTGGAAACTGGCGAGGGCGGGGAGGTTACGAGCGCGGGACGTACTACCGTCCTCGCTTCCACACGTACAACGGTGGAGGGCAGCGAGGGCGCGGGCGCGGCGGCGGGGACTTCCGGAGAGACGACGGGCGGCGCTTCCAGCAGGAGTGGCGCGACAACCGCTCGCGGGGCGGCCGGCCCTTCCGCCCGCGCCGGGGAGGCGGCGGCCGAGGCAGGCCATTCAGGTAAACACTTTGTGCATAATGTACCAAAACATCTTGGGTAGACATACCCAGGATGTTTTGAACATTATGACACCATAAAATCCTAAATAAGACATTTCCCAGTATGAAACTTACATTTCATTCTATAAAATTATACATAACTAGCTGATGCCCGCGACTTCGCTTGCGTGGATGTCGGTTATCATATACTAAACCTTACTCGAGAACCACTCTTATCCATTGGTGAAAACAGCATGAAAATTGGTGCAGAAGTTTTTGACTTCTGCACCAATTGACTGACCGCGACAATTGACTGATCGCGTACAGGACGATAGACAGACGCGGCGGAGGACTTGTTTTATAATATGTAAGGATTGATGATAACAATAAATAAACATTTTTAATAAAGTTTATTTCCTGTTCCACAGAGGAGGTGGTTTCCGTGACTTCAGAGATCGCAGAGGAGGCGGTCGTTACTCAAGATCGCGGAGCCCCGAAAGACCACGCAGGTCTAGGTCGTACAGCCCAGAAAGACGCGACAAAGACAGAGATAGGTCAATACTCAGTACTTTATTACCACAGTGTTTAGTCGCACTTTCTGCGGATAATCTATAAACAAAACAAAATCTATAGGAAAAAATAATGTTGAACAGTTCTTCTACTGATATACAATAGACGTATTGCACCAACAAAAATTCGTCATGATATCAAGCTAAAATATAATCTCTTTTCACAGTTACTCCCGTTACTCTGAGCGCGATAGTCATCGTAGCGAGGGCGAATACGAAGAGGAGAGGTACGTGGATAGAAAGGAATACGACGGGAAGTGGGCAGATGGAAACGAGCCTGAAAGAAATCCCCACCCAGAAGAAAAACAACCACCCGCCGAACAAGCCCCCAAAGAATAAATCACAAATGTTTGGATTTGCCACTGAGTGCTAGGTTTTACGGTTAGGTTTTAAGTTTTGTTTAGGTGCTACACACCATTATCTACGTACATTTTGACTGTGAATCAACTGATCATTTTAACGATTTAATTACAAACATTTCACACTAATTTCACTACAGATAAACATCAGTTATCCACGGTCAATTTTCGGTATTACAAAATATATTCAAGTTATTATTAGCTGTAAATATAGACATAGAGTACAATATGATGGTTTTTCTTGTTTTCATAATTGTGAATGTATAATGGTCTACGTAGAATAGAATACCAATTTCGCATTTAAGTTTTCCACTGGGATACTGCTTAGTTAATACTTTGCTATTCAAACGCCACAAAAATGATGATTGACTCATATTTCTGACAATTTCCACTCGGCAAACAGATCATTCCAAACATAAGTGGAACGGAATAGAGTAAGTCAGTCACAACAATTTTGTTCCTTTAATTTGTGATTGGTGAAACTAATTGAATAAAGTGACTTGATGTAAATATGTAGTTTTTATTTTATATTATAGTAAACCTAAAGATTTATTTTAATTAACTTTACTCTAGCTGATGGCCGTGACTTTGCCCGCGTGTCGGTTATTATATACTAATTGGTGAAAACAGCATGAAAATCAGTGCAGTCGTTTTTGAGCTTATCGCGTACAGGACGACAGACAGACGCGGCGGAGGACTTTTACATTATATACTAAATTAAATACTGATTATAACTAACTATACAAATAAACAAAAATATGGCGTCGAAAAATTCCTCCGCATCTCTGTCGGCTGGTAAAGTACCCAAGAGACTGGCGGCATTGCTACGTTGTATGGCAATGCTTATCCTCTGACCAAGGTAAAAGCCACCCCTTGGGTCACGGGATGTGTCAAATAGCCGTTTAGAGATTTCGTGCAACAAGCTATGAGCACTCTGACCCCACGGCCCTAAGGTTTCAACCCCAAACGGCTCGAAAATATAATCTTTTTACTTTCGCCTCTTGAGGTTTTCCGCAGCCGCAGCGGCAACGCCAGCATAGCCGGCCGAGCTAGGAAGATGGGATGGCGCAAGATTATCAATTTCGCATTTAAGTTTTCCAATGGGATACTTCAATTAATACTTTGCTATTCAAACGCCACCACAAAAATGATAAGACATATTTCCAAATTATAATGACAATTTCAACTCTGCATACAGATCATTCCAAACAGTGGAATGGAATAGAGTAAGTCAGTCACAACAATAGTAAACTAGCCAACACCTAACCAGAGAATACACCAATGTTAAAACTGTAATTATAAGCGACGAAAGCAATTAAGAGCAAGATTTTGGGGGGGGGGGGGGTCACCATTGGTGTCGAAGAATATTTTTAGGGAAATGTACGTAAATCATTGCCTCTCGACAGCTTGAATGATTTTGGGGGAGGTCATGACCCCCAGGACCCCTCCCCTCAGACCGCGCCTGATACAGCATTGCCCAGAATAATAAATAACCCTTCCTTGACAGTCGGGTAAAAAGAGTCACATTTTGGCATTTATATTTATCACCTCGCAATCAATGATCATACAGCTATCTATATTAATTAATTGCGTAACTTATTTTCGTAACCTATAAATTCTTCAAGGACATTCTAATTAACTACAATGGTTTTTGGTACGCGGGTGTACCGCGCGCGGTCATACAGGGAGTAGGTAACACTAGTTTCATTTTGACAGTTCAACAACATTCATTGCGCTAAGTACGTTGTTGAGCAATTTTTTTTTCGATTTTTTTTGTTTCAAACCGATTCAGATTGTGATCGATTGTGTATTTCTATTACGCAAGGTGCTGGATGGAAAGTACCCTAACCGACTGACTTGAAAGGAATGCATCCTCGTCTTTCTGTATAAAAATCATAACCCTCCTTTTTGCTTCGCCGTAGTTTGGTTAAAAGCGGGAAGAATTGAAAAAATGTTGTTAGTTTCATTGCAACAGAACTAAATGGGGGGTTTAAATTTTAAAGTGGGGTCAGGTTAAGTGAGGTGTCGCATGAAAGGCCTTCATTGCACATAAAACCACATTTTGCCAGAAAAAGCCTTATTAAAAATAAGTTTGCAAAGCAAAAATTCTGAAACAAATCTATTTTTAACCCCCGACGGAAACAGAGGGGTGTTATAAGTTTAACGTGTGTATCTATGTGTCTGTATGTTCCATCGTAGCTCCCAAACGGCTGAACCGATTTTGATTATTATTTTTTTGTATGAAAGGTGTCTTGATCGAGAGTGTTCTTAGCTACAATTCAAGAAAATCGGTTCAGCCGTTTGAAGATTATCAGCTGTTTTCTATTTGATGAATGAATGTGTGCATCTTCCACAGGTCTGATCGATTCGAAATTTAGTATTCTGTTACTTCAATGATATTAGAAGAACATAGTAACCATGAACTGATGCTGCAGCAACACCTGGAATTCGCAGGATACCCAACTCCCTCACTAACTTACAGCACCGGTATCGTGTTTTTGGGCTCATTGGAATAGTCTCAATAAATAGGTTACAGATAGATCGTGAAGGGGTCTAATGATGGAGTAGGAAAGAGCTTTTATTGAATTTCACTCGTTCAATTGATTTGAAATTACCCATTTTAATGCCGTGGAATGATAAAATTACCTACCACCTTAAAAAAAACCGTCACTAATACTCACGAAAATCTATCAAATTGGATTAAACCACTTTATATTGTTATTACTTCTACTACACTTATATTTATTATCAATAATAGCGTAATAACTCCCCAAAGTGTATAAAGTTTAAAAAGCAGGAAATAAAACTTAAATTTTAAAAGCTTGTACTTATAAAGTTTAAAAAACGGGAAATAAAACAAATCAAATTTTTTAAAAGTATCTCAAGTTTAAAAAGCAGGAAATAAAACTTAAATTTAAAAAACCCCCGACACAAACAAAAACCTCTAAAAATAAAAAAAATTATATATAAAACTTAAACAGGGTCAATCCCTTAAAGTTTTATACAAGATGTTGGTAATATTTTGTTCCAAGCGTCGCCGTCGGCGTCGTCGCGTCGGGGGACGGCTAAGTAGTATATAAACTAGGTGGGTAGATAATGAATGAAACTAGGTTCGTATGTTAGTAAGCAAAATATGATATAAAATAAAATAAACAGGTATTAGGTATATACTACTTAGCCGTGCCCGACGCGACGACGGCGACGCTTGGAACAAAATATTACCAACATCTTGTATAAAACTCTGTTTAAGTTTTATATAATTTTTATTTTATTTTTAGAGGTTTTTGTTTGTGTCGGGGGTTTTTTAAATTTTTAATTTAAGTTTTTTGATGGAGCTTCATATAAAAAATCACATGAAAGTATAATAAAATGATTTCTAACTAGCAGTTTTATAGAAATAAGGGTGTTCAATCTTATGGTTCTACTTCTCTCCAACCTTGAATCAGACCGAGCCATTATAGTTTTTGTTATTTCTTACGTCGCCACCCCACTTGTAATGAAAGTTACATAAATATTTTTTTTTATTGTTAGTACACAGTTTTACTACGTTTTCCATTGTTTTATTTATTCCTCGAGGGTTCACTTTAGCATATACGCGTTATTATTCTAAGCGTATACGTAATGGTGACCCTCCTGGGGTTCCACTAGAACTATGTATGGCGATTGGCGGATAAACGGTTGATTTTGATTTCATATAAGTTTTTAGGAGTATGAGGAACAGGGTGTATAGTTCACTCATCCACCATAGAAAAGGGAGGATCCTCCTACCAGACGGGTGTTGTGTCTGGCGGGCAACTGCCCAATGATTGATATTGGATTTTTGTATATATTATGTTCACTGCACGGTAAACTCTAATTGCGCGATGCAGGATTTTTGTGACGTCAGGATTTTTGTGTGACGTCAGGTTTTTGATGCGTAGTTTGAATGTGGCGATGTAGGTAGCGCCACATCACTCCCCTCCGGAGACCGAAGGTCGATAGTGGGCTGAGTCTTGTATCTTGCGATGCTTGCCAGTGCCAGTTGTGGTTCCAGTGAGTCGGAACCGGGTGCCGCATTGTTCGCAGTGGGTCGGAACTGTTTGCGGCGATTGTGGTGATTGAGTTGATTGAGGTGATTCCCCAGTGGGTCGGGGTGATGACCAGGAATGCGCGTTCGCTGCATGCTGGTGGTCAGGATACCCGTTGACGCCTCGGGTGTTGGCTTGGCTGTATGACTCGCCTCACTGAAAGCTTGCGGGAGTGATGATGATGACGTCACGCTGGAGTAGTTGCACGAAGGCTGCGTTGACGTTCATATTCGGGGTCACCAATTTAGGAGTATGAGGAACAGGGTGTAAAGTTCACTCATCCACCATAGAAAAGGGAGGATCCTCCTACCAGACGGGTGTTGTGTCTGGCGGGCAACTGCCCAATGATTGACATTGGATTTTTGTACATATGTTCACTGCACGGTAAACTCTAATTGCGCGATGCAGGATTTTTGTGACGTCAGGATTTTTGTGTGACGTCAGGTTTTTGATGCGTAGTTTGAATGTGGCGATGTAGGTAGCGCCACAAGTTCTCAAATAAATGAATAAATAGCAGTAATTTTATCAATCAGTTAAAAGATAAAAAAACAACATTTGAGGTAAAAATGTTTTACTGACATTATTATTTTATTCAATTATGCATGTTTCTTCTTTTTCTTATTCTTGATTTGGGTTCCCTTAACGACATTCCAGTACCAGAGTAGTTGAGCTACTATTGCGCCATTGGCCACAGTGGACACACAGTAGGTCACAATAATTATGAAGTCTCCTGTTTCAACAAGTGATGTGAAAATTCTAGCTATACTGCCTCCAAACAGCAACAAACATGTAATCGCTGATAACTGCCCAGTGCTGCCGTTTTTGTAGTTTGTGATTACTTGAATAGACTGCAAAGAAAAAATATCTGCATGAAACACTGATAAAACTCATTTAAATTTAAAATGAGGGCCAGAGCACACCTTAAATTTACATAATCTCTTACTTATAAATTCCCTTGAATCTTGACTTGTATATATGGCTGTTATATTAATGTAAACAATTATGTAAAGCATTTGCTACTTATTTTTTGTAATCTTTGTGTTGCATAATACACATTACGAAATTTTCCTGCTATTACTTTTAGTTTTTTTTTTTTTTCTTTTTTGTTATTATCTGTATATTATTAAAGCATATAACTATGACACCGCAATAGTGTAACATCATGTCTGTATACATATATCAGGATAGGCAGTCTTTGACTATTATTTGAAACAACGCAGTACTAAGAATGGAACACCCATTTTCAGCAGTGGATATTTATGGACTTATTAATGGTGCAGCTTTATTACTTTGCAGTGGTGGTTTTGGTTGGCAAGCTTGTGATGTGTTTACCAAATATAGGTAACTAGCTGCGCCCCGCGGTTTCACCCGCGTACGTCTCGATCCCGTGGGAATATCAGGATAAAAAGTATCCTATGTCCTATTCCAGGTCATAGTCTACCTATGTGCCAAATTTCATAGAAATCCGTTCAGCCATTTTAGCATGAAAGCGTAACAAACAAACTCACTTTTGCATTTATAATATTAGTTAGGATATGCTTTTATTGTAAAATCATTAATAACCATAGACAAAAAACATAAAACTAATAAGAAAAAATGCTTATTACCTTAGCTATAACAATAATAGGAACAGTAAGAGCTTGCATAGTCCAAAGCACATGTGTTGGTGTGAATCCACTGACTAATGCCGACACATAGCCTACATACATGCTCAAGAACACAACAGCTCTACCCGTCGTCCCACCATAGTGCAGCACTAGGGCTGCTATCACCGCTGTTTGTAATGCAAGGAATGTACCTTCCCCCCATGCACTGCAAAATAAAATTAATTGTTTAGGTTTTTATTTTTATCTTTTACCAACAGCTAAGAGAAGTTCCTTGCCTCTATTCAGTCAAGCAAAGTTTTGTATTATTTATTTATTATAGGTAAATTTAACCATGCAAACAAATCACAATTACAACAACACAATACAATTATTGCCAGAGATTGTTTCCTCTCTGCAAGACATTAAATTTATGCTTGGAACACTTAAGTTGAGAAGTTATTATGAAATAGTCCATATAACTGCATTTTGAGACAATGCTACATACCTAAATGGAAAGCCCATAACATAACTGTATGCAAAGTTTGCTGTGATCCCAAATAACTCCAAGTATACTCCATAAACATTGATGCCCTCAGCACTCTTACTGCTCAAAATCTTCAATATTTGAGGTACTTTCACGAGGATGGAGCCAGCAATGATACCGATCCCGAGACCCTTGCTTAACGTCGCTGTCAAACAAGGACCTGAAATAACACTTGAAATATATGTCTGCAACTTTACATCCTAGCCTTCCGAAATGACACAAATCAGTAACAAGGAATCCAACGCAAATGAAGCACTTAAATCAAACAAATAACTAGAACAAAATTACCATCAAGAAAGTTGAATTTCACCAAATATTCTTCGTAACATTTCTCTGTTAAAACCGACAACAATAAACCTTTCAAAAATTCTGCCATTATGCTTAAATAGTTTACAATTGTAACAGTTAATAAATAACAAATTGATTGTTTGTTCAATACATTTAAAACAAATTATTGATCTATTGCCTTATCGACTAATACAACAACCGGCGACGAGCAAAGTTCACTCACTCTATTTTAATGAAATGAAAAACCGGAAGCTGATTGAATTTTACTTTGACATTGGTGACACGACATCTATCTTATCTATCATACACCAGTGACAGTGACACACTCTTACTCTTATATAGTAGTCTATGGACACACTAGTGATTTCAAGGGTTTTTCTTGTTTTTGATTCAAATGCGAACAATGAGAATTATCGGTTTTAATTAGATAGATGTGTGAGTCGAGGCTATTTCTACAGGTGAACTGTAATTTGACGTACTTCTAGGACGTGATAGTGCAACATATAAACACTCCTTATAACCTAAACTATGGGAATCTATGGGAGTCAAGAAAATCCAAGATTAGTGTTTCTGACCCAAAAATCGTCATGAATATAAATTTTCTCTAAACTCTAAATTTGAATGGCCATCAATGCTAGTTTTGTTGGCTCTGGGAAACATAACACCACGCCTATATTCCTCGAAGGGTTATGCAGAAGTTTAAGTACATCCACATTTCATCAGATATGTTTAAGTCCTACAATGTGATTTAGGGGGCGAAACTATTGCCTTTTCCCTAATGCTAGGGCCAACGGGAAACACCGTTGATTAAGGTGGATTCGCCAAGGTAGCTCGCGAAATTCAAATTTTCTTTCATTTTTTGCAATTTGCAGATCAGTGTCAGGTTGTATGTTGATCTAAATATTATTAGCGGCCGTAACAAATATGGGTTTAAAGAATTATAAACATAAGAATCAGCAATACAACTCTGTAAGTTCATGAAAGTGCCAAATGTCATGATTTCATGAAATAGTCATTCAATACATTTACATGAACTTAGAAAGTTGTATTGCTGATTCTTATGTTTATAATTCTGTAAACCCATATTTATTATGGCCCACAGAGCACTATATAATACTGGTTATGGCCGCTAATAATATTTAGATCATCCCCCTTAAGGGGGATGCGCCAGGGTAGCCCGCGAAATTCAAATTTTCTTACGTTTTTTGCAATTTGCAAGTCGGTGATGATTTCATGAAATCTCGACATTTGAGACTTTCATGAACTTAGAGAGTTGTATTGCTGATTCTAATGTTTATAATTCTGTAAATCCATATTTGTTACGTGCGCAAATCATATTTAGATCAACATACAATCTAACACCGACCTGCAAATTGCAAAAAACGTAAGTAAATTTGAATTTCGCGGGCTACCCTGGCGCATCCCCCTTAACGCGGTGATGGACGTTAACCGTGTAACCACAACTTACATTCACATTGGCGTTTGTCGTTAGGCGATAACTCGGGTGGCGGCAAATGAGCATTGACATTAACCGTTCAATTGTGGCCACTCCACTCAATTTATCGCTATATTCACTAAATATTATAAAACAAACTCCTCCGCCGCGTCTGTCTGTTCGCGATAAACTCAAAAACTACTGCACCGATTTTCATGCTGTTTTCACCATTAAATAGAGTGGTTCGCGAGGAAGGTTTTAGTATATAATAACCGACATCCAACGCGGGCGAAGCCGCGGGCATCAGCTAGTTATAAATAAATACTAACTAAAAAGTGAGAATGACACCTTATCTAAAATCTAATCAGATAAAAAATTGGTTATTAAAATGAAACAGACACATCAGGTGAAGGGCTTTATTTAATTAAATGAATAATGAGTTACACTAAGAATGTTGAGGATGCACTTTATGAAAATTTATTGTAAACAAAATCTTTCAAATCACATCACACTTGACTTTATTTTGTTAATTCAAGGAACGCATAATGTCAGGGCGATTGAAAATTCATCGCCGTATTATTCAATAATAAAATTGATTACGTACTTCCCTTCATACATGTGATTTACCAATAAAAATAATGATTTTTTTAAGTGAGGCCTACTGATGCCAATCAGTACCTATAAATATATCCTTTGTGCAAAATACATAGCTTCTACATTATTCTATAACAATGAAAAACTTCCGTCATTAACCATAATACACATAACATTAGGGATTATTGCGGGAAAAATGAATTATTTAGAATAAATGAGCAGTAGGAAACTTGAAATATGGATGGAAAGTTAGATGATTGAATAAAGGAAACATTTATACACCCCTTTGCAAAAAAAAACGGGCGGTTTTGATTTTTTTTACATTATTTGTAATCATTTTGTTGTAAAGAGGTTTTAATAGCCCAACTATGTACTACTGGCACTGGGCAGACTGGGTATGAAAAAAAGTTAATTCTAAATTCGAAACTTTCGTTTAAAACAATAATAATCCCTTTTTCAGTTTGTAACTTTTACTAACTTTTTGCAGGTTTGCGGTTAAAAGGTTATCCTGGCAACTAAAACTAACTTCTCGTAATTATTAGTAGAATAATTTATGTTTGTCGCATAATCCAGCCTTATTGTGACTTAAAACAGGTATCTTTGTGTCGATTGTAATGGCAGAAAAGCAATAAGAGCTAGTAAAATCGTAGCGCTGCTGGAAGAGGGGTGCAGCCACAAAACTATATTTTTATTGATAATAAGAAATTACTAGTCATTTATGCTAATGACATAGTAAAAATATTAATATTATCCATAGAAAAGAGAATGACTGTTAAGGTGCCCGTTTTTTTTTGCAAAGGGGTGTATTATTAATTTGTTTACATTTTCACGTTTCATAGAACTTGAGAAATTCAAAGCCGACTCCAAAAGATGTGAACATTACGTGAATGTGCATATACTTTCGCGCCGCTTCCTCAATCAGAGTCAGTTTGATAATCCCGCAAGAGCGAATGAGTCGTAAACGCATCTTAATGCATAGCTTCCGGGTTATTTACAATGCCAAGTAACCGAGATATCCTGTCGCACCAGCTTTACAATGTTCAACTCATTTATAAAATAATGTAAGTGAAATGTCTTATTTTATTCTGACGAATAATTAAATGAAACCTACAATCGTTACCTTAAATTTAGAAACGTATGTACATTTATAAAAGTCTATTATAAAGTTTTATTTTCATCATCGAAAATAATAATTTGGACCTTAAACTAAAACCTTTCATTTTTTAGAAGTTTCCTTACGGTGTATTGTAACTTCACTTCACTAGCTTTTTATATTACTGCACTACATGGTGAATAATACTAGCACTGCAAAATATTTAACTGAAGTAATGCAATCGTTTTTATTACATACTTTGGCTGATACATTTGTTAATGCAGTTCAATAATTATTTTAAGGCTCTTCTGTGAAATGTTATTTAACGGCAGCACTTATATAGGGTTAACTCTTACAACTATTCAATAGTTTGTTTTACTTTTCAATGTAGTTCTCACAAAAATAGGTCACTATTGTTGCATAGACAATCTTAACAAATCACCAGTACAAATAAATTATTAATAATTATGTACACGACATTGTGGACGATTAATACGAGATTTCCCAACATGTACACATACATACTTTTGACGAATTTGAATTATACACAAGCCTACCATTGATAAAGTCGTTGAAAAGTGGGTAATAATGTTCCTCTACAATTGTAGCACATTATAAACATTATTTTACAAATTGTTTGATTACGAGTCTGGTGTGTACATTGTCCAGTTGTCTCCCCTTAGACACAATCATAAGGTATCCTTCTTAGACCTGCACACTGTGCAACTGTACACAACAATTTTTTTGGCAGTGTGTCCTGAGGCGCCGTCATAGCACCTTGGAGTTCTTTAGTTTTTACTACGCTCATTAAAACTACCATGCCTTTAGAAAAAAAGAAATTAACTTGTACACCATAGATTCTAAGCTAAAGAAAATGTCTCTTAGGTAACACCTGTAAAGTAAAAATGATCCTAATGAATAATGATGATCCTCATTCTTTAGAAAGTGGGCATCACCCTTACTGATGACCACAACTCATGATAGTGGGTTCAAAGAGAACGATAGTTTAGGTCTTGAATTATTTTTGCCTAATATTTTTCTCTGTTCCTCTTTTACTCTTTTTTCTTGTTCTTTTTTCAGTTTCTGCCTTTCTTCGTCCATTTTCCTTTGTTCTTCAATCATGGCAAGGCGCTCCTCAGCCTGGAAACAAAATAAAATGGTGTTTTAATATAATTTTATAATTATTGTAATGATTCCGGAATTATTGTAATGATTCCGGAATTATTGTAATGATATTATTGTTGTAATGATCGGAGAATCTACACGCAAAGGCTGTTAGGCTATATAAGGGGTATATATATATAAACTAAAAAGAAATTACTATTAATTAATATTATATTATACAAAGTTTGATAGTAAAAACTTTGTATCATATTATATAGTACAAAAATTTAATAACTAGACATCGGATTATACGCACTAACAAAGTGCCAAAATATGCATGCAAATATGTACTAAAACTCTTCGCAAAGACCCGAAATATGCACAATGCAAAATCACAAAACCAATTTTATTTTATAATAGCTTATGCCTGCGACTTTGCTCGCGTGGACGTGATTATTATATACTAAAACCTTACTTGAGAACCACTCTATCCATTGGTGAAAACAGCATGAAAATCGGTGCAGTAGTTTTTGTGTTTATCGCGTGCAGGACGACAGATAGACCCGGTGGAGGACTTTGTTTAATAATATGTAAGGATATTTTAATTAAGACGGAACAAAAGCAGCGAAATATTCTTAAAATTAAATAGCATTGTTTTTGTGACAGTAAACAAATAAGTATTTTTCAAAATTTTCGAGAGCAAAGTGACGTTTGTCACCCTGTATTAATTTTTACGCCGTAACTTTTTTTCTCTCGATGTCGACTGACGTCATTAGACCTGGAGATACCGTTTAGGCCTTTAATAGGTTTAGGCAAGGTATGACCTGTACCGGCGATGTAGGCTCCCTGTTCATACCGTACCTATCGCAGCCCGGTACTAAACGAAATATGCACGATTGGGAAAAAGTCTAAAATATGCATTAACGCGGTAATTAGAGAGTTATATGCATTTGCATACGCAAAAATGCAAATGTATAAAATCCGATGTCTATTAATAACATAGTATAGTACAACAAAGAACCCGACTGCAAAAACCTATAACTGACAGGAGAAAAACAAGCATTGAATTTTGTTTTTTGTAAGGTATTGCAGGCGGGGGACAAACAAAAGTTACACCATATTTCAGGTTATTGGTTTGTCCCCGCCTGCGATACCTTACAAAAAACAAGGTTCAACGCTTGTTTTTCTCTTTTGGTTTTTTAAATAATTTGTTTTATTTCAAGCTTTTTAGTTTTATTAATAATATGTATTTGGAATACATACTAGCTTCTACTCATTACTAGCTTTTATTCCGTACCAATATTGTTGAAATTAAAAAAAAAACCTCCTTTTTCTTGTATTTGCAGATGAAATATATAAATTTTTTATAGCCTAAGTCACTCCCACAATTAAGACGAACCCTCAGACCAACAAAAAAAGAAAGACGGATCACTTCCTATATCAAACGTGTAGCCACAAAACTATGCTCCTAGTGCTCCTACAAGTAAACACACAGGCTCACGCACACACCTACACAAAAACTATGCTCATAGCTCCTAGTACGTCACGAGTCGTCGTCTAGTAAACTTCAATTAAAAAAATAGAATTATGCCTTCTTGTGTAGTGAAAACTTGTAAAAACAATAGCAAATCACATAAAAAGTCTCACGGAATCACTTTTCACATGGAAGTACTTCAAATAACATCGTTTCTTAATTTAGTTAACTATGAATTTTAGGTTACTTGGAACAAAAACCTGAACGAATGAACGAACGAAAACAGTGACATTTAAAGTGCGAGGGTTGCCATAATATGATTTGAAATTTTCCCGTTCGATATTTTTTAGTTCGAGTAATTATATGCCTGTTTTTTTATGTATTTAATATTTTAGATTTCCAAGTAATATTGAAAAGAAAAGTAAATGGATAATAGCTATAAGAAATAGTCGGAATGATCCAGAATGGCTGCCATCGAAAACCAGAGTGGTTTGTTCCGATCATTTTGATAATAATGACCTTTATTCAACTAATCGTGGACTTCGCCGTGTGATCAAAAGCGGATATAAAATTTGAAAAACTGTAATGAGATTTTATCAAAACAGTAATTAAACACGAGACTGTATTTTTTATTTTATTTTAGTTAGTTTCTCAGCTTAGTCTATACTACTGTACCAAATTTTATTTTTTAGATGTTATTTCCATCGTCCTACGTAATTGCTGAAAACTCAGTTTCACAAAGTTCTGGCTGTACGTTAGTTCAAGTATGTCCTAATTCTTCATTTATCTTCCTAAGGTTTTAATCAAAAGCTGCCATTACTCGTGTAATTTTTTTTGTAGGACTTACCAAACTTGCCTCATGTAGCCATTGACGATAGGGCTGTATGTAAATGCACTTTGTACTTAATTGTTATTTTATTTTATTTTGCGATGTAAAAAAAATGGTTTTGTTTCGGAATCCTTCCTAACAATTGAGGTACAATACCATACTCAACAATATCTTACTCGTACAATATTATCCTACCCAAAATATTATTCCCCAAATTATAGGGAAAAACTTTAACAAATGATAACCCTTTTTACATACACATAGATAAAAAGGTGGCTTCACTTTTGATGTACGTAATGCTCCGTCTTTCTTATTTTGTTGGTCTGAGGACGAACCTAACGACACCTCGTATGTTAAAATCCATCAAGCAGTTTAGGCTACAGAGCGTGTTAAAGAAATAGACATACATACATACTCTCGAAAAACATTACCCTCTTTCTGGGGCACTCGGGTAAAAAGTTATAATAACTTACCAGCTTGCGCTGAGCCTCTTCAATCTTTTTATTATTTTCTGCCATGATTTCTTCCAGCTCTTTCCTTTTACGAGCTTCTTCCTCCTGTATAATAGAAATAATATGTTAATACTGTTCTTTATTTACAAGAGCAGCACTATGCATTAAAATAGAGTTTTACGTAAACATCGCCTTTCTAAAAAGTGGCTGTTTGCGCAAACCTCAGCTCTTGAATGACAAGATGTTGATCACACATGTTTAGGCTGATATTGAAAAAGTTTTTCGTCTCCTAAGATAATAATTTTAAGTAAAAAAACATAATTATGCAATGCCATAAAATGTATAATGATGAAACATCAGATAAATGTGTATATCCTTCATTTGAAACAGTAATGTGGTTATACAAAAAATAGATTCAAAAAATACCTTCAGCGCTCACGTCTGGATCCTCAAGCTGCGTCTCCAATAAATTCTTAGGGCTTCTTGCTCTTGATCAGTCTTCCGACCTGACTTATAGACTACGTGACTGCCAGGGACAGTCAAGCGAACAATTTTAAAATGCTAGCCGGACGCCTTCATGGCAAACTTACAATATGGCAGGATATAGTATAAACTCTGCCTTGTTGGTGCGTATGAAATATATGTGGTTATAAAAATGGACATGTATATAATTATTAATTACAGAGACAGCCAGCCTCGGTGAGTGACAATTAATAAGAATTCAAGAAACTAATTCTTGTATGCACTCGAACTACACCTGACTGGACCTTTAACAGATATGATCGAAATAATACTTTTATTAGTTCCTCTATTTGTTATGATGCTGGTATTAAATATTGCATTTACACTTGTGTGTTACTGCGAGAGCAACATAATTATGTTGCTGTCGCAGGGATGTGTTGTCATGTGTATATGCAACATTGTGTAGTGTTGCCAGTACACATGACTGGTATGTACTATAGTCAGTTACCTGTCTAGCTAACTCCTCACGTCGCTGTTGTTCTCTCTGTCTCTCAAGTTCTTCCATCATTTCTTTCTCCATCTTGCGTTTGGCCTCTTCAACCCTTTTAGCCACTTCTTGTTCGATTTCATCTTTTCTTTTTTCTAATTCTTCTTCAACTCTTTTCTTCACAAGTAGCTCTATTCGTTTTGCTGCTTCTTCTTCCACCACCTAAACATACTACGTTTTTAATACTTGTTGTTATAATAGCGAAAAGTCACAAAACTATCCAATCCACGAAGCCTTTTGAATTTGGAGATGCTAATATTTAAAAACATATTATTAACTTAGATTGACTTTTGAGTTTCGTAACTGCTCAAATCAATCCTGCTCAACCCCAGGCCCGCAGGACACTTCAAACTGGGTCTTAATTTATTTTAAGATTATTCAAACTATGAGTAATTTAAAGTTTAGTTTAATTTTAATAATAGATAAATATCTACCATAACTGTAAGCAAGTTTTTCTAGACGCCCTTCCAGCAGACACGCAATCAAAATTATGGCCCGCCATCAAAATGTTTAGGCAGCCTTGGCTTAGATCCTTCAAACAACTAAATACACAATGGATTTTTTTATGGTGTACACCATCATTTAGAGCATTTATTTCTGAAAGGTTAATGTGTATTGATATGATATACTTATTTTGTAATATTTAACTTAGATACAAAGACCTTTGCCCAGCAGTCGGGCAATTAAGGTTAAAAAAAAAAAAACATTAAATTAATATTTTATCTATGTGATGTTGGTTTGTACACTTTTGCCTATTCTAGTAAACTAATTCTGGTAACCCTAGCGTATGCCTGATTACCATACCGCGCCCGCCTCGTATTTCTAAACAGTTTGATATTTAAGACAATATTTACTTTCTGTTCGGCTTCTCTTACGCGTCTCTGTCTTTCCATTTCAGCTAGTCTGTCGACTTCATCCATTTTACTGCGCCCCTTTGACTTCTTCCTGTGACTTCTACTTCCATCATAAGAAACGTCACTGCTGGTCGAAGAAGACGCGGAATGCGATCTTTTTCTGAAAATATACCACGGATTCGTCAAACCAATTCAAAGCAGATAGCTAGTATTGTGTCAAATAATTTGTTTATATAGTTTACCTGGATTTTGAGCTCCGTTCCCTCGACTTTTCTACAAGTTTCGAACTTCTGCTTCTTGATGTGGAACGATCCTTGGAGCGACTCTTCTTCCTAGAATGTTTGCTTGTTTTATGGTGGCGCCGTGGCGACTTACTACGTGATCTCGACCGACCCATCGTTTATCAATAAATAATAATTAGCAAAAATGCAGTTTATATAAAGTGAGCGACACTTTTCCGATTTATAGCATTCACATCAACAGAGACAACAGACCCACAGACACGCATTGCTGTGTTTGACAAGCGACGCCATTTTTTTTGCAAAGCATTGGCACTTGGCAGACAAAAGTGAAGTGAGCACAATGAGCACCACAGACTACAACTACTTAGAGTTAGCGCTCAGTGATGTGACCGTTCGTTTGCACTGGCGAAACATTTACGACAAAACATGTTGAAATCTTTATTTTTAGTCAATTTTCCATAAAGTTTTTGACAGGAACTAGAGATTTCAACATGTTTTGTCGTGAATGTTTCGCCAGTGCAAACGCATGGTGATGTGTACACCAACCACCACACTTCACCACAGAGATATAATACGAGTCTGGCCAACGAAAGTTAATCCTGAAAACACGAGCGAAATTTAAAAAAAAAACAAGACTATTTGTCCCTAAAACATAGTGCCATAATTCGTGTTGAATCGGGCTACGGTCGAGAGGATTTTTAATTTATTTAAACACGTGTTATCGCACTGTGTACAGGGAAAACAGTCTTGTTTTTTTAAATTTCGCGTGTTTTCAGGAACAACTTTCGTTCGCCAGACACTATAAAAAATTACAATCGGATACATTCAGCCGATTCAGCGACGCGCGACGTGGCCGAGGTAAATAATAAGTAGCGTGTTCATTGTAAATATTAGAAAGGTTGTCTTTGGTAGGTGGGATTAAGAAACAGAAACTGATATACATAAAATGTTCAAAAGTGGACTGCCATAGAGCACTATTTATGAAGACTGTGCTTATGGCCGCGTCCTATTTAATTAAAAGCAATCGTCGCGCTCATATGTCACTTTTGGTTTGGTGAATGCGTGGTCGCACCGACAGAGTGCATTATTCGGTTTTCCGATCAAAAAGTGACTTGCGCGCTACGATCACTAATTATTCTCGTGGCGACTTCCAATATATAAAAGTAGGTACTCTGTGTGGCGACTGCTGTAACGGGACGCGGAATACGAAGCGTGAATAGGACGCGATATAACGCATTCTTATCATTCAAGTGCCAAAAGATTCTTGTAGCACTGTACTAGTGTTCGGGTTACGCGAGTCTAGTTTTTGAAGCAAGGATAGCAAGCAAGTGTAATAACTAGGTTTACTAGAGTCTGGCAAACGAAAGCTGAACCTGGAAAAACACGCGAAATTTAAAAAAAACAAGACTGTTTATCCCTGTACAAAGTGCGATATCACGTTTTAATACTTGAAATTTTATTTTATTTCAATTAAATTATATTTAAAATAACAACACGTGTTATCGCACTTTGAACAGGGATTAACAGTCTTGGTTTTTTAAATTTCGCGCGTGTTTTCAGGATCAACTTTCGTTTGCCAGACTTCTATCCTGGATTGGCACATGTTAGAGACAGGCCTTTTTAAATATCGCGGTATCACGCTAGTCCGCCCGATTCACTATAAGTAGGTGAGCTCGCCACTCGCTCGGATGAACATTAGGGTGCGTTTCATCATATAGTTCTTTATGTAGGACCTATACGAATACGCTACGCCGCCGCTAGGCACTACCTAATAGGTCCGTTTTTAGGATTCCATAGTCAACAAGGAACCCTTATAGTTTCGCCATGTCCGTCTGTCTGACTGTCTGCCTGTCTGTCCGTCTGTCTGTCCGCGGCTTAGCTCAGAGACTCTTAGGGTACCTCCCCTACACGTAAAGTGGGGATGTTTTGTTTTTTCTAGTCAATCTCTTCGTGTGAGCTATCGTTGGAAAAGTGGTTCAAAAATATTGTGTGTAAATATTGAGTGATCTTGTGAAAACCATTTTTGGATTCAGGGATCCGTTTGCGAAATATAAGCTTTAAAGTACTCATTTTTGTTAGAGTCAAGTGTCCCCTCCTCTAACAGCGAAATGGTTGGTTTTGGATAAGTGAAAAAATTCAAGGCAGTAATTTAAATAACGAAATTAAAAGGAAAACTATCACAGCTAAGTATGCTCCACAAGATACCGACTAATAATTGACCAACTTAAATTTGCAGTTTCAAAAACATGTTTTACCAGAATATGTTTTTCAACTACAATGTTAAGTTTGTTCTTGGCATAAATTCATCTCAACTACGGAACCCTTCATTGTGCGTGGTCCGACACGCACTTGGCCGGTTTTTTTTTAATTTAACACTGGAGCCAACATTACGGCAATGGAGTTAAGATTTTGGCATAGACTTTTTCTGTAGTGTCCATAGTTCATCAGGTACAGGTGGGCCCTCAATCCTCTATGTGAGAACTGAGGGCCCAAAATCGGTGCAGTAGTTTTTGAGTTTATCGCATACAGGACAATAGACAGACCCCGCGGAGGACTTTGTTTTATAATATGTAAGGATAATCAATTTAATGTGACGGCACATATTATATAACAAGCGGGCGCGGCCGATCAGGATGCTTCCAACGATACAGTTCGATTAAAAAATAATGGCAGCTCAAAACATGAGGAGAGTCGCTGCGCAGTAACAATTTCACGCGTCAGCAGGGGTGAGGGGTGGGGTAATGCGCAGCGAGTAGCTAACTTCCGAGCCGCCATTAAGTTTGAATCGAACTGTATCTACCTCATTTGTTAAATTATGATACGTATAAGTATGAGGGAACAGATGAACATGCATATTACATAATACATACCCCTTCACTTTACTCTCCCCTCTTTTTTGCTTCGCCGAAGTCGGGTAAAATACCTTCTGCCCAAATATTGAATTTCTACCCTTAGCGGTTAGGCCTGGGCGACAATCTTCTTAAACTATCCTTATATACATATTATAAAACAAAGCCCTCCATAAAACAAAGTCCTCCGCTGGGTCTGTCTATCGTCCTGTACGCGATAAACTCAAAAACTACTGCACCGATTTTTATGCAGTTTTTACCAATGGATAGAGTGGTTCTCGAGTAAGGTTTTAGTATATAGTAACCGATATCCACGCGGGCGAAGTCGCGGGCATCAGCTAGTAACTACATATATAAAAATGAATTGCTGCTCGTTAGTCTCGCTAAAACTCGAGAACGGCTGGACCGATCTGGATAATTCTTTTTTTGTTGTTCGTTATTCTCAGGGGAAGGTTTGTACGTAAGGTAGGTGTAGGTAGGTAGGTAGGGTAGGTAGGGTAGGTAGGGTAGGTAGGGTAGGTAGGGTAGGTAGGGTAGGTAGGGTAGGTAGGGTAGGTAGGGTAGGTAGGGTAGGTAGGGTAGGTAGGGTAGGTAGGGTAGGTAGGGTAGGTAGGGTAGGTAGGGTAGGTAGGGTAGGTAGGGTAGGTAGGGTAGGTAGGGTAGGTAGGGTAGGTAGGGTAGGTAGGGTAGGTAGGGTAGGTAGGGTAGGTAGGGTAGGTAGGGTAGGTAGGGTAGGTAGGGTAGGTAGGGTAGGTAGGGTAGGTAGGGTAGGTAGGGTAGGTAGGGTAGGTAGGGTAGGTAGGGTAGGTAGGGTAGGTAGGGTAGGTAGGGTAGGTAGGGTAGGTAGGGTAGGTAGGGTAGGTAGGGTAGGTAGGGTAGGTAGGGTAGGTAGGGTAGGTAGGGTAAGCAGGGTAGGTAGGGTTGGGTACTTAGTGCTACCCGTACGAAGCCGGGGCGGGCAGCTAGTATATGATGACTTAAACAGTGAGAATGAGGTTCAATCCTTGAAAACTGTATTAAGGTGAACGCACACTTATCCGAGCCGAACGCGTCGTTATACGAAATTGTATGAAACCTCGCATACCCCCACATCGAATCTTCCGAATTTGGAAGACCTCACCTCTTCTAGCGTTCTCGTTGTCTTCGATTAGTTCGACGCGTTCGGCTCGGATAAGTGTGTGTTCACCTTTACGATAAAATAATACACATGTTGTGAAGAATTGTATTAAACTTTGATCTATCTGTTATAGATTTGGTTATTTACAGAGATGATGTTCGATTATATGTATATGAATTAGGTACCTACAGCTCATTTCTGAATACAATGTATGATATCAAGGTAACGGGTGTTTTTTAGAATATTCTTGTTCTTTTTTATTCATAAAATTAATGAGTTTCGTTGCAGCCTCAAGCATAAAATCTGTTGTTAAAGACGGTCTTTCTGAACTGCTTTCCAAAAGTTTCAACTCCATCAGTTGTTTAAAATAATTGGATACTTTAGGAGATAAGACGCCACCAATACTTGCCTTGCCTACTGGACCATCATCAAGTTCACTAAAATCAAATGTTTCTTTAGTATAAATAGTTCCAGAAAAATATTTTTTCACAGCCTCCTCTAATATATTTTTGATATCGGTAACACTGTGTGCAGGTGTCAAACTAAATTTAACGTAATCTGTACTTTCAAGCCCAGGTATCACGGTATCACGTCTTGATTTTAAATTCAAATTGTCTTCTGGAACAATTCTATCCATGAGTTCGTCCAACTGCTCTGTAATTACAGTCGCCGCTATATCTAGTTCATTATCAGATCGGGAATGGTGGGTGGTTGTTTCTTTTTCCATCCTTAACAACACCTGACTGTCATCATCTTCAGGTTCCACCATTATCGTGTCTGTATCATAAGAATGCTTTATTTTGTCCAGTAAAGCTTTAATATTATTTTCTTTTCCAATATCATCGTCATAGTCTTCTTTCAGAACAATATCGCCTTTGTAGAAGTAATCATTTGGTAAAGCCAAGCCTCGTACATACAAGTCTAATGCGCCTCCATACTTGGGTATGGTCATAGGCTGTCGATAAATACATTCAAATTTTCCTGTTGATGATGTATGACTTTTAGCATGATCAATAACAACTGCAAGAAATTTAAAGGATTATTCACGCTCATTTGACAAAATAGTAACTACAAACAGCTTTACGAAGCATGTATTAATAATGGACAGCTCCTTAATAAATGCCTCGTCGCAAACATACCTTTAATAACGTCTGTTAGCACGGCAGGACAAATCTTTGCGGTAACGGGAGTAGTAGGGTTAAGATCTGGACTTGAATTAATCTCAATCAGCCATGGTTTATATTCTTTGTCGAGGACAAAATCGCAACCGTACAGCTCAAATCGATTCTTACTAACTGGTAAAAAGTCCTGGCCAGTTAACATTATGCCAATAATAGACTTCTTCATTCCAGGATAGATGATTTTATCCCAAACCTTACACTTGTCAATCCTGTTCAAATAATCTTTGTAGTTTTCAGAATGCCACATGTTCGCGGGTGGAAGTTCTTCGTGTCTTCCTGCACAGTTACGATATTTCCTCTGAACTGCATTGTTAGTTAAATGTATGGATTCATGATAGTTCTTAAGATTGTACTTCTGTGAGCTGAACTTCAAATAACAATCTCGGTACATCCATATAACTAAAGGATACGTGCTCGTGACCAAGCAGTATTGTCTAATGTCGAATTTTGTTTCGTGAATCAATAGCGGCTCTTCTACAAACAAAATACAAATATTTTAATAAGAGTATTTATTGTTTTATGATCCTATTCATGTACTAAGATGTATGTCTAGAATAAATAATTTGGGCCTCGGAAGGAATTTACCTAGGTACGTACCAATGAAGAATAAAGGCAAATTTAAAAAAAAAATAGGTAAGGACGTACCGATGTATTTCTGAATGACATATTTATCACTAGCTTTTTTTAGCAGGTCATCGATAACTTTTAATTTAGAGGCCAATCTAATGCCTCTACCTCTTGAATTATGTGCCGGTTTAATGATCCAAATGTTATGGCAACCTTCGCAACTTAATTGGGGTCGGAATCTATGCATTTGTTTTAGTAAAAATTTTGCATAGGCCATATAAAGTGGTAACTTATTATCTGTATCCTTTTTAAAGACGTCGTCCTTTCCTATTATGCGGTAATAGTGTTTTAAGAAGTTAGTCCATTGTCCGTTAGACGCGCTGCTTACGACTCGATCTATGTCCCTGTTCTCTTTTCTATACAGATATTCTTTGCATCTACATAAAGCAAATAGCACAACATTCAAGGAAATCTTTCCCTCGTCTACAAACACAGGCCTCTCATTAGCAACCATTGAAACAACCCATTTCAACAAGCTAGTACAAGCTGTAATTTTATAGTCTTTTATAAATCCCAGGAGTTCCCCAGAATCACTAGTGCTATAGCTGCGCGGACCAATAACTTCGGCCACATCTTCAATGTAGAACCAGTAATTCCTTTTCATCGAGGAGCACAACCCTTGCTTCGATGTCCACAAAGCGTCAGTCTTTAGTCTGCTAACTATAGTTGGACATTCATTGCTGATGCCGATGGTATTATTGCAGTGTACATCTCTTGTACGCCAAATAAAATTGGGTGCGTATTTGTCAACCGAGTTCGACAAGAATAATTTTTCTAATTCAGCAAGTACTTCGGGTTTCGTAAAGTTGCCGTTTTTTATTTTGGATAGGTTCATTTTCCCTGCAGGTAGTTTTTCTACCCACCCCCTTTCCAGCAAAGCTGCTCGTATGGCATTACAGGAGCCGAAGATGGAAAATATTTTATTTTCACTTATAGCTTTTGCAGCTTGGAGTTTTAATGATTTGTAACGAATTGATTTGGCTTGACATCTGCAAATTACAAAACTTTTTTCTTTGGGTGTAAGACCTTCCGGACGATTGGTTGTGTCCACCTTTCTTGTTAATTTCTCAGCCGATTTTCTTTTTTTTAAGTCGCCTTTGCTACCACTTTCTTTTTTCTGCAAATAATACCAATACTCAAGTCCTTATTCAGGTTAATATTATTTGGAATAATTTTTAAAAAGCATACTATTATGTATAGCAAACATCATACTTTATCGGCATGGAAATGTGAAGTGTGAATACAACAGTTTTTGATTCCACAGTTGTATTTTATATGTCTTTTACATGTGGTTCCGGTTGGTTTCTGTGGATATAAGTAAATAAATAATTATGGTAAAGTATATTAAAGGTTAGTAAACACACATATAGTATATACACATTTTAAATTTTGCATTGTGTTCATCCATTAGTTACCTTTTTTCGCTTGAGAATATTCTTTTTTCGCCTCGGCATTTTTAAGTGTGTGGTTTCATTTTTATTCAAGTTCAAGAGCAAACCTGTATCTCTACAAAATAAGAAAAAAAAACATGGAATAAAAAAAAAACTAATAAAATAGACCGTAAGATGTAGTTTACTTGCAAAATAAATAAATTAAATCAGAAAAACTTTCTAAACAACGTCGTGTCACATTCAATCACAAAAAAATAGAATGACGTCTTTTCAGACCCTTAAAATCTACCTCCTCACATAAAATGGTACAGTTACAGTACCTAGTTCCCGTATCGACCTTAGTTGGAGTATGAAAATTAGATACTTTTTTTTAGGACTAGGTATTGACCAAAAATTTTACCGGTAAGTACCTTTTTCGTGATCTCATTACAAGCAGACTAATCGTAAAAATATTTCACATATAAAATAATACCTATGTATGATGGAAACAAGCAAGGCAAGCGTGACTGCTGGGCAAGAGGTCCTGGGGTCGATTCCCAGGTCGGGCCAAGCGTGTTATTTGATTTTTCCATCAGGAATTTATAGAGTTGGCCCAGAATTTGGCTACGAGTACGACCTTCAGTGGTTGTTGTCAGTTCTTGTAACGTGCATACAACAGGACACGCTGGACAAGATATAGTGTCCCATGATGACATCAGGAATAACGATTGCAATCCAAAGTCCACCTACAAAGCCGGCGTTGTGCGTAGTCTTGATTAACATAGAAGGGTTCTCACAAGACAAATCAGAAATCATTTTCGATGTCTACCGCAAAACTCACAGCGCCATTCTTTGCGTCCAAGAAACCCTTCGAGATTAAACCCAAAGCTGGCCACAATTCTTGGTTTTACGCTTATCACCGAGATCTGTCACCCGAAGCACTGTAAAGGAGTGTTTGCTTCTCCCGGCGGCATACTATCCACTCCACCAAGTGCTCAAACGAACGGTTCGCCCTAAGTGCATGGGGATGGGACCACAGTATGAGACTTAGGCATATATGTATATCTGGCGAAATGTACCACTATGTACACGTACACTTCTGCTTAAACCCTTCGGGCGTACGGACATGTGAAATTATGTTTATTTTTTATTAACCGACGAAAAAAAAGGAGGAGGCCGTATATATATATATATTTTTTTTTTTTTATTATGACCACGCATATCTTTTTTGTCAGTAGTCCGATTTGAAAAATTCTTTTTTTATTGGTAAGGGTATACCTCGAAGTTGGTCCCATTTAAAATTGGAAACTATAATCCACCCCTAAAGGTAGAAAAAATAGGGTTGATTGATTTTTCACCAACTGAATTTTCAACTGATCATATAATTAGATCTGATTTTCTAGTTGAGTGATTATACGCGTTTCTTTTGCCTACGAAGTAGACAAACAGTTACATAATGAACAATTTAATTGATAATTATTACCCTTCTGATGATCATTGTGAGCCCTGTCCCGCCTCGGCCGCTCCGACATCAGCAGTGGGATAGGATAAAAGCGGGTTGAGAAATCTCCTGATAGTGAAAACAGTGCGAATAGATAATAACTGTTTGAAAAACAGAGCTGTACCATGGTTGTGTTGATAGCTATTCGCGCGTCAAACAACTGGCCCGAGCCACTGCCTCATATTCTACTTGGGTTAGATTCCCATCAGACAGATTTGTAGGATACGTAATCATGATGAGGGTCTTTGATATCATTAATGCTCTCCGTCTGACAAAGAAGTGAAACAAAATGTTTGAGTACGAACGAGTAAAGGTATTACATCCATTGAGTCGTTACTATTTTATAACCTACCCATGAATGAGTTTCTCTGGTGAAACGTTTATTTCGTGGTTTCATGAAGTGTTGTATTGCATTTTGAAATCACGTAAACTAATTGACTTTGTTGTTTAGATATCGTTTTATTACGATGTGACTGTTGCTCGGTTCTATCGAATTAATTGATTTCGATTGAGAGAGGCAGGACAGGTATTCATAAATGACTCACTTTTATGTTTTCTCGGTTCAATATGTTGGAATTATCCAAATTGAAAGACATTTTAACCACGGTTCGGTAAAAAGTAAATAGAACCACGGACAGGAATTCAGGAATCTCTTTATTGTAAGAATCACTCGGGTTATTCCTGTAGTAAAGCGCCTATTCGAACACTAAATTCACGGTTGCTGTGACTTACAAGTTTCATTGGTACAGTAGTGTTGGTGATTGACTCTGTAACAATAAACTGCAGATTTTAAAGGAGATATTTATCTCGTATACCCGTATCCCAATTCTGTTCCCACAAGTGTAAATGTGACATTATGTTGGTGATCGATACCTTTTTAACCGACGAAAAAAAAAGGAGGAGGTTCTCAAGTCGACACGTATATTTTTTTTTTTTTTTTTTTTTAATCTTTGGACAACAATTGAAAGAACTTAAGTACGGTCACGAACGTTTAAGAGCGATCTCGGAATGTTACGTCCCTACAAGAATTTGAGATTAGTTCAGATAATGAGAATGATAACGGGGAACAGTCAGGTTTAGCCATTATTGGCGGAAGCGGAATAAATGATGAATATGAGTAACGTGATTTATTTTGTTCACGATCACGACCTAATCCTGTTATCCGGTCGTAGGTAATATTCCTAACCCAGTTTAGCTGGTCGGAGACTGGGCGGCGGTGGTGGGTTGAGGGTGCGTGAGTGTGATGTTGTGCTCCGTAGTGAGCTTGACTTTGTGCCTGATATATTCTGTTCACGACCTATTCCTGTTATCCGATCGTAGGTCTTATTCCTAACCCAGTTTAGTTGGTCGGAGACTGGGCGACGGTACTGGGTTGAGGGTGCGTGAAGTGTGATGTGCTCCGTGTGAGCTTGGCTTTTTGCAGATTTATTCTGTAGGTGCTGTGACTTATGGATTGTGTTCCTAGTCATTGTCACTATGGTGTTGTCATGACTTATGGCAGAGTTGAAGGCTTGTGAAAGTCATGATGGTGCTTGTTGAAAAATTGATCACGTTATTGTTATCATTATTGCTTGAATTTAATTTGGAGTCTATATTATAGTTTAATGTTCTATAACACGACTGGACTGTTCTTTGTTGGGTTTGGTTCATAAGTTATGCTCTGAACTGTAGAGACGTGATATTCTGTGTTTGAGGTAGTTGGTAGGATAGCCGAACGGTTCCTACATCAAGGGTTGTCATTTTTGCAAGTGATAATATTAATTGTAGCACACGAGGACGTGTGATAGTCAGGATCGCCGTGTCGTGGCGCGAGACGATGGTGTCAATTCACACCTCGTTCAGTTCTTATCAGCGTGAGACGAAGGCGTCAGTCACACCTCGTCTAACTCTTAAGATCACTGTGCTCTTTGTTAGAGCCAAGAGCTTATTGATATTAAATAATGAATTATTGATTCCGATAAGAAAGGCGACGACGTAAATCTTATTGCGTCGAACGTGGCCGAGGGTCGGTTTAGTTTTCCCGTGAGAACGTTTTAAGACGATAAAGAGTTTAGCATCAGAGGAGCCTGGATCAGGCAGTCAGTTCCATTCAGACTGAGCGCGACCCGCGGACTCGTTGCGCCCTTCTAATTCATTTAGATTTTAGACTTTTCTAGTTGATACGCGATTCTTTTGCCTACGAAGTAGACAAACAGTTACATAATGAACAATTTAATTGATAATTATTACCCTTCTGATGATCATTGTGAGCCCTGTCCCGCCTCGGCCGCTCCGGCATATATATACAACTAGCTGCGCCCCGCGGTTTCACCCGCCTAAGTCTCGATCCCGTGGGAATATTGGGATAAAAAGTATCCTATGTGTTAATCCAGGTCATAAACTATCTGTTTGACAAATTTCATCCAAATTCATTCAGCCGTTTTTGCGTGATTGAGTAACAAACATCCAAACACACAAACACATAAACACACAAACACACAAACTTTCACATTTATAATATTAGTAGGAAGTAGGATTATACAAATATTGCTCATTTAATAGTATATTATAATAATAACTACTATTACTCATACTAAATTACTCACTGCATAAAATAAAACAATTACCTCTTCACTTAGTGGTAACATTTTTCTGTAATTGTATCATAATTTACCGTAGTTTGAAATTTGTATTGTTTTTACATTTTACAATTATTTTACTGAAAATTTTGACCGAACACACTGACGTACGTTGACGTTATAGACATCAGATTTCTGACAGTTGACATATTATGTATACATACTTTGTTACCGAACAGTATCTATTATTAATAATATTGCTTGGAGAGGTTGTAGCAGGAATGTAAGGAAAGGTGATCCATGAAAGTCGGAGTATCTGCAATAAAAAAATAGCAATGCATCATTTTTTCTAATACTTTATTTATATTATAGAGCCATAGAATTTGAACATGCCAACAGTCGATAGCGAAAAATAATATTACTTTAACAATTTCAAATGTGAAAATTCGACATAACATTTCGAAGTCTTATAAGTTTTACATTTTAATAAACTACAATATTTTATTTATAATATCAAACATTGAATGATTCTGAAGGTGAATATTATTTGAACACGGGCCCACACAGAACCTATTTCTTTCTTTTCAAGAAAGAATTCGATGATTCGTCATTTAAAGGCGAAAGATCAACCCTGTACGGCGGCATATATATCGAAGAGCAACTCTTTGAAAATGATATAGTTTTGTTTTTGTTTCTGTTATTACCCTGTAATTTGCAGATACTTGTGCCTATGGCGCTTAGTTTTTTTATGGAGTCAGAGTCGTCCAGACTATTTCGACGGTTTACCGTGTCTACAGATTTGCGATTGGAGCTAACTACACTCGATTTGGCGTGTCGTACGGACCCGGAAGCTTCTGGTCTGCTAACTACTTTATTTTGAACTGATATTGTAGACCGCAGAATACTAGCGGTTTCCCGCTCCCATTCAATAGGGTCTATATAACAACGTTTGTTACCGACCGACCTGTCAACCTTGCTCTTCTCGGGTTTGCTCGCTGATTCGGTCCGGTATTTACTGGTCTGATTAGCGAACTGACCTTCATCAGGTCGACAGCATGAATGAGGCACGATTCGTCGTTTACATTCCGTATTTCTTTCTCGTCTTCCTCGATGAATCCTAAAAGAAAGTGATGTTTTACGCTTTTTTGGTGCGCTCTTTAACGAGATGCTGGATTTGACCACAGTGATAGCTTGGCGTACCGTGAGTGAGTCTCTAGCATGTAGAACAATACCGTCCTTATTAGTGGGCAAAGTATCATACGGGTTTAACCAAGTGAGGAAGTCTGTGATGATGGGGCCGCTGTACTCGGGCGGTATCGGTTGATCTTGGTCAAATATAATGGTGTCGCCGGAGGGCACGCGCGGTGGTATCGGGGCGGCAACACTCTTCGTCTCGTGCTTACGCTCCTTAAACTTCTTGACCACCCGCTTGCCATTAATACATAAAGATAAACCAAGATACGCTGGAGCTTTTGGTATTGTTTGTTTATAAGCTAGTTCGAACATTCCTGTATCAGCCTCAAGACTGTAGCGCCGATCCAGAACAACTGTGGAAAAACAATTTCTGAATTATTTTTGAATGCGGCAAACATATCTTTTTAAGCTTCTTTAATTACCTTTTATAACATCCTCCAGACATTGTGGACATAACCGGGCAGTGACAGATGTAGTAGGTGCTAGGTCAGGACTAGAGTTAATTTCAATGAGCCATGGAGTTAAGTCTTCAGTCAGCATAAAATCAGCTCCATATAGTTCGAAGCTATTTTGCCTTTTATCCATGGTCTCCTGACACGCTAACATTGCGCCTACCAAGCATTGTTTAATTCCAGGATATATTTTCTCTTCCCACAATTCATATTTTCCTATCTGTCTTCAAATACCCAATAAAGTTGTAAGTAATATATATTATTGTTGAAAGTATTCAAGCTGATTTTTTTAATTCTTACCTGAGATAAGCTTTGAAAGTATGGCAGTCCCACATATTTTCATCTGGTAAAGCTTTGTCTCGTTCACCGTTGTTTTTATACTTTGTCTGGACTGCATTATTTGTGAGATGAACAGATTCGTGGTAGTTCGACAAACTAAATATTTGTGAGCTAAACCTGAGGTAGCTGTCCCTGTAAGACATTAAAAAAATACAATATGTCTAAACGTTACGACAAAATAAATGAGTTTTGGTGTACTTACTTGTAGACCCAAATCGTTAATGGCTGACAATTCGTTATTAGAAACCACTGCCGTATATCGAATTTTGTATTATAGATAACTAGCGGATTTTCTGTAAGCAAAGATGTTGCATGTAGTTAGCATGTGAACCATATTCATTGATTCAACAAAGAGCCCAGTTCTACAATACCGATATATTTCTGCACAACGTATCTAGTTTTCTGAGCCGGTATGTTGATCAGGCCTATTATGTCTTTTATGTTATTCATGAGCTGAATGCCTCGACCGCGGCACTTGTTTCCAGGCTTCACGATCCATATGTTAAGTACACCATCGATGTCTATTTGAGGCCAGTACTTCACCAATGTAGATAAAATTTTCATAGCTCTTCTTTCCAATTGCCTGTAAAATAAATATTAGAAATTGAAATGAGTGACTAATCCAAATATTAATCGTACGTATGTACCCAGCATAAACGCTCATGGAGTTTTAGAAGTTCGGCTTTGTAAATCCTCCTCTCTACCTACCACTTAACCGCAAAAACTTAAGTTTTGTCTTGCGTCAGGCCAACATTTTTACTAATCGTCAAGTAATAACCATGCTGTACAACTCCTTCATTCGCAGTTTGCTAGAGCCTTTTTTTTTTGAGGGTGGGAATCATCAAATGCCTTCTCCCGCTCTAGGCGGCGCGGGAGGACGTGTCAGATTTTTACTGACTAAAACCCACCAGTTTTCGGACTTTTCCGCAACCATGGCAGGCATCGGTCCTAGCGGACCCCGTCAAAAGTGCTGTTTCATCCGCCTAATTCGTGGTATCCATTTCAATTCATCTCTTTTAACATCCCACTACCAATGGGGAAGCGAACGTTGGCGAGGACGAAGCGTGTGTCTCATTAGACACATCTAATGAGACACACACTTCGTCCTCGCCAACGTCCTCTATTCTCAATACCTCAAACCAGTACCATAACCCTCAAAGCTAGTCCATTGTACCTAGCTCTCACCCATATTAACAACATTTTGCTATATATATGACGAATTCTCAAATGTCTTTGCGAGTACTGAACTGAGATTCCTGAACACTGCAACTCAATACCTGGAGTCCATTGCCACTCCCAGTACAATCTCCTTGGAACGTTTAAATCAAATTAAATTGTATCTCGCTATTAATAATTGTATGCCAATTTTACCTAATTTTATCTAAGTTTGTCTAATTTTACCTAACTTTGATTTATTTAATTGTATTTCATCAAATGTTGTCTAGTTTTTATGTTATTTAATGTAATATGTAATTACTAACAGATGTGCAACTGTAAATATAAATTGATTGTTTAATAAATAAATAATACTTATTCGGTGTGCAGTTTCAGTCTAGAACTCCATGTGCGAATCAACGGGCGCGTACGGAAAGTTACATAATCGAATCTCATAACGCGTCAGTGTTGACATTCAATTCGCACACTAGCCGGAGATAATAAATATTGATGAATTGTTTTCAGCGATGCAATCGATAAACAGTGATCTAATTACTGCAATGTTGACACAAAAATGTTTACACACAAATAGCGACGAACGTAATGATTACGAAATATATGCGTACCGAATGCTGGAGTTTTTGTCTTCCAAAAATTTTGCTTTCTCGTGGACCAAGAGATAATGATGCGTCAGGAACTGATCCCACTCGTGCTCCCAGACATGTTGCTGGTCTTCAGTATCATCGATGTCCTTGTGGGTGAGGAACACTATATATTCGTTTAATCTGCTAATAGCAAATTCTATTGCGCTGAATGGGACTTTTCCGTGATTCTCGATAAGACTTTGTTCGTTATTGTTTTGTAATGCCTTTGATAGCCATTTAAGGACACTGATGCAGGCTGTTATTCTAAAATCGTCGATGAATTCCTCGAGGCTATCCGAGTTGTGAATGTTGTAACAACGTGGAAATTTTGTTAGTGCCACTCCTGGTTCTGTGTGCCAGTGCATTTGGGTCAGAGAACTTGTAAGACCTTCTTTTGTGGTGAAAATAGATCTGCAAAATCTATTAAAACAGAATAAATATTAGGAAAGCGCATTTTCGAATGATTGTTTCGAGAAAATGTTATTTGTATGGTTACCTGCTTATCACAACATCCTTGTTACTAAGCAACCAGTCGTACTTATCTCTCTTCGTTGTCCAGAGAAAGTCGACGGAGTGGTGCTCCATGAATTTGTACAAAATCATTCTTTCCACTTTGGATAGCTCTTTACCATGCAATTTTTTGGGATCTACATTTGTTGGAGGATGGCGGACCTTGAAATTGTCAAATTAAAAAAATCAGTAAGAGTAAATTGATTTTACCTACTTTAACCAAAATGTAAGCTAGGAAATATTTAAGCGTAAACTGAATTTAATTTAGTTTTCAAACTATCGAAAGCTTGGTTTGGGGCTAGCAGTCGCCCATGATTTTCGGCCAATTAGATTACGTCTAGAAACAAGTTGACCACTGACTTACCCCTGGCGGTAAACTTTGGAATACCTTATGGGACTCATATTTCTCAATCCACCCTCGTTCGAGAAGCGAGCGGCGCACCGCAGGGAATCCTCCACCTTTTATCATAAACACTTTACGTTCTTTCATGGCACTGTCTGCGATCTTTTTCAGCTCATTCCATCTTTCGGTGCTCACCCAAGTTTTGTATTGCTTTAATTGCTCGGTCGATGTAGAAGTTTCTATCAAATAATATAGAGTGATAATACTATTACAAATTTGCTCTAGTAGACTGAGACAGACAGTAGCTCTGAACTGCTCCACAAACCTGGTCCATGTTCGGACTTGGACAAGGAGACAGCACTCGATGGCCGCAACTCCTTCTTGGACGTGCTATCTCGATGTATTTTCGAGTCTGACGCGCTCTCCTCAAGCTCCATTGTTACAGCCATGAGCCTCGCTTGCCACTCACTTGAATTCTGCAACAGGTTAGTCTGTTACATCTGATCAACATTTTAGTCTTCAATCTCTAACTTCATGTAGACGTGTACACAGTTCGACAGTCTAACTTGGACTGGTCGACTAAAAATAACCTGGTAGTGCAATAACCTACTTTATTTTGACCTACATCGGGGGTCCTTGGCTATCCGAAGCATCCGTGCACATCCCCGCCTGGCACCTGTGCGAATGACGTCATAAAGTACCGACCTCCTCGGGAAATCGTGCATAATGTAGTTACGCGGAAATTAATAAACCCAAATTACTCTTACCTTCTATTATCAGGCCAGTGCTCAGAAAACTAGGTTAAAAACGAACGCAATAGCATTAATAAAATAAAAAGTTGGTGTTTTTGAAACCAAAATAAACTGGAAATTTATAATATTAACATTTTCGTTTTCTTTAGAGATTGGTCATGACTTCATGAGCTAATAATAATATATACTATGTAAAATATCCTCTATTTTCTGATGGCGTTTAGAGAATGACGAGAGTGACATTTTCCAAGTTAGTTTTGGGTCATTGACTAAAGATGGACTAAATCGTGTGTCAAAAAGGTTTTAATCAATTAATTAAAATAATATAAAGCTCAACATACACCATGACAGTAAGCAAGCCGTAGATATACCGCCGCAATTGATTCCTACTACCCTCCAAGTCTCAGAGACCCGAACATGTTTCAGAGGAAGAGACAGCATATGGTCGGAACCATATGCTGTCTCTTCCTCTGAAACATGTTCCGGTTGTAAGTAGTTAAGAGCGATTTTCATTAAATTTGAGAGGTATCTTCATAAATAATGTTGGAAAATAAAAAGGGAAAAACAAAAACTTTTTACAAAAAAAAAACAGCTGACTTCCAAAAAAAAAAACACTAAAAAGTGAAAAATTACTTTAATTTCGTAAGGCGTCTTTGGTTTTCAATTATTATTTTTTGCCACTGCATACGTCGTGATTATGGATACAATGGAACGTCAAAATCAAGAAGTGTGTTTACGAGAAAAGCGGAAGCAATTAACATACTGTTTTTTCAGATAGGCTGAACCTGAACTTTATTCGGAATAATATATCCATGATAAATTAGATCTTTATTTTTAAATCTTAGTGTATAAACTGTAATCCTGCACAAGTGCACATGTTCCCGAATTTGAAGGCTGGAACAGAGGGGCAATTCCCGTAATTTTTAAGAACGTTCACATTCGCATCTCATTCGCAATCTGTCAAAATAACCATCAATTTACCAACATTTTTGACAAGTTTGACAGATTGCGACTTGAATGTGAATGTTTTTTAAGTACGAGAATTGGCCCTCTGGTCATGTCCTTTATAATTGATGATTTTTAGGTAGATAAAGCAGTTGTCCCACCGCGCCGACGAGGAAACGAGTAGCTTTTCAACGATTTTCTCGCTCAAGAAAACTAGTTGATTGGTCGCTGACTGTTCACACCGCCGCCGCCGAGAACTCTCTGTCCACTAGTTTTTAGCAGCGACAAGAGCAGTCAATGAGAGTAGATAGGTACCTACTCGCTCAGCGACCTTCGCTTGGTGGGCAGAACACTCTCTGAGACCTACTTACACGGTACTTATATTCAATGCAATGTCAGCTCCGCCGGCCCTAGGATAGAGTGAGTGGAATTGTCGCTCTATGCGCCAGATTGCAAGGGCGAAAAAAAGCCAAATGTGAAAAACAATTACCAGCGCAAAATAAAATTTTGATGGCACCTTTTGAGAGGCGCGGGAGCAGTGTCGCCAGATCAGATTTTTTAAACCCGTATGGTAAATCCGTAAGAGTTCTAAAGTAACAGGAGTAGGTATACTAAAAGTACTAAAAAAATAGAGATATAATTACAGTAATATATACTCTAAGACGAAAACCCTCGCTTGGCCCTACTCTCGCTTGTACATACACATACGCAAGTGACTGGGCAGTCAACGGCCCATCGCATTCGCGCACTCGCTCATAGCCCAGCAACAAAACTATTCGAAGTACACACTCGCTGCTTGTTGATTTCCGACTCGTTTCTAGTGGCTAGCTCTACTCATGCTCACTCATGTCATGATTGTTAAGGTATAACTCAGAATGCAAGCAAGGATTTTCGAAAAGAAAATAAACATTTCTACCACCATACGTTACAAATGATTACAGTAGTTATTTAATTTTAAACTAGATGGCAGCACTAAAAAGCCCTTTATATACTTTTCAATTAATTTACGTTATTGGGATAAAAACGCCTGTAACTAATTCAATTAGTTTAATAATTACAATAATAAAACAGTGGTTTTTATAGTTAAAATAATTTATTATCTTTCGTAGCTTACTTCACTTTGATGTTCCTTAAGTTGCCTAGCGTGCAATGACGGTACACAACGGTATCGATTCTGAAGTTTGGCACCGCTGATTGTGACATGAAAGCAAGATGGCGAGTTCATCTCCGTTTGATGGTTCTCTGTGATAATTCACACATTAAATGTCATTTTTCGAACTTATTTCGTAATGGTCTAGTAATTCAAACATTAGTGAAAAATTCTCTAAGTAGTGCTTTAGTGTTTTAAGAACTGTAAAGTGTTCTTATTTTAGTTAGATGTGCATCTAACCCACCTGAGGAATGTTGGTTTTTTCAGTGATTTGTGATTCGGTCAGGTGTTTTCGTTTTAGTCAAAATTAAAATTTTGTTCTTGCGCAGTGAGTGAAGTTACATAGTTCAGATGTATTTGTGCTGTGGGGATGCTAGATGTCGGGACTGTTTCCAATGTTGGGAAACAAAAGCGTGAACTATTTGTTTTGATAGACCGTGGTAAAATAAATTGAGAAGGTCGGACGGAGAAAGAGCTCCAGCCGGAGTTATGGCCTTCAGTGAGGTGAGTGTCTTTTTAATTGTATTTATGTGGCTTCATAGTCTTCTTTGTTGTTTGTTACCTGCCTAACCGAAGAAATTACAAGAAATTGTAATACTTTTGTGCAAAAAAGTTTTTTCTTATAAAAAGATATGTGGCAAAGCTATTACCAATTAGCATGCGATTAATTTAATTGAAATCAGCTACTTTAGGACTTACTAGTTATAAAAATATTTGGCATTGATAATTCTGCAAGTCCCTTATCTGATTATATCTGGGAATTAATTATAACTTTAGATTAGAAAGGAATTGATAATGCCTAGTAATAATCCTCTGTGATGCATGTATAATGTATCTTGATATGCCTACATGTAGCTGCCGCCGTCTCAAGTAATTGTTACTAAGATTGTGAGTCATATTCAGCACTGCATTTATTAACTAGTTTGAACACACCATATTTTAGATGACATCACAAGTACCAATTTATCCTAGAAAATTAATATGTTTCTGCGGAACATGGACAATATTGTAAGCTATGACTATTTAAAGCCGGTTTTTACATTTTGCAATGCTTGTGTCTGATCTGTGAACTTGATGACCTCAAATTCTCAAGTATGCTTTGTAGTATGCCTTTGAGGATGGAAGTTTCAGTATAGTTAATATTTTATTTAAAAAATTGTTTAAACAAACTTTTAATGAACCTGGATGACTGATATCTTGTTGAAACTAATCATTATTATAAAGGCTCTATTGCTCATACCTATGCATAACACATTTAAGTCACTACATATTATAAAACAAAGTCCTCTGCCATGTCTGTCTATCTGTTTGCGATAATCTCAAAAACTCCTGTACCAATTTTCGTGCTATTTTCACGAATTGATAGAGTGGTTCTCGAGGAAGGTCTTAGTATATAATAACCGACATCCACACGGGCTAAGCCCTGGCATCAGCTAGTTAAATATAAAATAATGTTGTCACTCACACTTACCTTACAAGTGATCAGTAGCTGCCTAACTAGAAATAAAATGTGGGTATTTATTTCTAAGAATGGTAATTACTTTCTTCCTAGAAAAAACTCCACATCATACTTCAGAACTCACTTCCATGGAACAAAGGAAGTAAGTGCTAGTACTAGCAAATGCCACCACATATGTTTTAAGTACTAAGGTTACAAATTTAACACTCATATGAAACTTAATGAAAAAAATATATTCACCAAATTGTGAAGTCTATGGCACACTGGAAGATGTTATGCGTTTATTGTCAGAGTGTGTCAGATTTCAGTCTGCAAGAGAGAATCTAGTTAGAGAGCTGGAGATAAATTTAATATGTACAATGTTTCCATAACACCTACCTCCAGAGCTGCTTATAATTTAATTAAGTTTGTTTTGTTACGTTTTACATAATAAGGTCCAATGGGAATGGCATGTACCCCTGTATAAAACCCCTAAAAATAAATAAAGAGATAAATAAAAAACACCTATGTGGAACTTCCGTGGTACTTCGATAAAAAGTAGCCTATCCCAGGATTCAAAGTATCCCCATACCAAATTTCAACAAAATTGGTTCAGCCATTTAGCCGTGAAAGTGTAACAAACAAACAAACTCACATTCGCATTTATAATATTAGTTTGGCTGCTACTAAAATTAAAACAATGCTGATTAATTAAGAATACCTATACTCAAAC
This sequence comes from Lithophane leautieri, assembly GCA_949152455.1. Classification (NCBI taxonomy): domain Eukaryota; kingdom Metazoa; phylum Arthropoda; class Insecta; order Lepidoptera; family Noctuidae; genus Lithophane; species Lithophane leautieri. Next base: position 5,854,681 of record OX424462.1, on the reverse strand, counting down.
AGAAAAATGTTAATTGTTTCATTGTACCATATTATATTATAGTTTTTAGTGTTTTGTTTCCATCCCAAAATTGGAACCAAACTCCATTTAGAATGAGTTACTGGTAGATATTACTCTTATTAATAGGAATATCTTTCTTAATTACTTTTTAAATTGGTTTTTGTGTGTTAAATAAGGCTCAGGCACATTGAATGAATCAGTCTTAAAATTTGTTTCATACCAGTATTGAATACATTTAGTAGTAAATAAATTAAATTATTTATTTCAGTTCAAAATATGACTGATCAGCTTCCGCCCGCGGCTTCGTCCTCGGGGTTTGTCGATAAAAGGTAGCATATGTCCTTCCCCGGGATGCAATCTATCTTCTTGCCAAATTTTATCGAAATCCATTTTGTGGTTTAGGGGTGAAAAGGTAACATACAGACAGACAGACATAGCTACTTTCGAATTTGTAATATTAGTATGGATTGGGACCAATTTAGGTCCCAAGCTATCATATTTTTTACCGACTTCAAAAAAGGGCTACTACTATGTTCGGATGATAGTTTTTTTATTTTTTTCCGAACATCATTATTGGAATACAAGATAAAACACCACAATAGCAAACGGCTACTTATGGTGGTATAAATTGTCGTTCCCATTAGATGTTGCAACTTCTAAGTAATTAATTAATCAGGTACTGTGCCAATAAATTCCACTAACTGCATTCATTAAGTAATAGCAATTTAATTGCTTTTTGCCACTTGCATGTTCTATGAATTCCATCTCAGAAACCATTTCTACAGAACCTTACATCATTCAATTTATTATTTTGATAGGTCCTAGAATCCAATCTTGATAGTGCTTGGAAGGACTGCAATACAAAACAGGCATAAAATGAATGTGACTGAAATGTCTACAAAAAGTTTATTACCTAATATAAAATCAAGGCTACCCGAATTGCACCTAAGCACTAAACTCGATTACAATAGCACAGATTATTTATAAGACCCAGTTATGACGCATTATGTTTGAGAGCTCATTGCTTATTCGTCCCTGGTGCATTAGTCTGAATACTTCCATTGTGCTAAAAATTATACATTCGAAACTTACACAATAGTTACATCTCTAATTTGAGAGCTCCAAAATGTCAGCGTCTACGGGCGGATTGGCCGCGGCGCTCATGACTCAACAACCGTTACTGCCGTTACCAATTCACACGACGGGTTTGTTATTCCTCGGGGGCTACGGCCACAGCCTACAACTGAAGCTAGTGAAGACATTTGGCTTTGGATGAAACATCCTCAGATTGGTTGTAGGCGTTTCATAAGTGTGGCGTTTAGCGGCAGTTTCCCACGGTTCGATTGTTATTCTGTGCCCGATGTGAGACGCGTCGTGCGTAGCCGTCGAGGTGACTGATATCTCTGCGTGAGACTGCACTGTTACCTTTTCGGAAACGGAGCCATAAGAAGTAGGCTTCCGTCTTCCTCGTGCCATTGGTTGCTGTAAAATGTTGGCGTAGTGAACATATTTTTTTTTAGCTGTAGGTAGTAGGCATTTAATATCGATAAATAGGTAGGTATTTTACGATAATTTTAATTTCTGTTTGCAACAGGAAAGTCATGCTCTAATTAGGTAGGCATGTGTACGTGTTTACGGAAGCTGCGGAGTATTATGTAGGTTTACATACGTTTCTTCCTGTGAGCACTCTTACATTAATATTTCCTTGGTTTACACGTGTAGGTACTGCAAATAAACGAGAAGAATAGGCACTGACGAGATTTCTTCGACGTTCCCTGTCTAAATCTCAAATGAACAGAGAAATAATACTCGAGTACCTAAATATTTAAATAAAATTCAAGACATAAAAGAGCCTGGGGAACTTGTCCCTAATAGGCCAAAATTGGACTAGGTACGATAACGGAGTTTCTCTCAGGTTAAAATAATCATGTCAACCTAAATTATACGCAAGAAAAGGCTTCACTTGGTGATGTTCGTCGAACTAAGCTGATAGAATTCAAAAATAAAAGAAACCGTATTTTATAAAACATTTTTGTCTGAACTGACTTTAGCCCTTTAATTTTCCAGTAAATCTTCAGATATCCGTGGACATGACAATGTACTTAAAAAAAAAAAAAAGTTAAATTAATGTAGAAAATAATACCTACGTAAAATAAAAAGAACAATAGTAGGAAGTGGGTAGCGATTACATACGTATCGGCACTTAATGGCGAATAACGTGATACGGGAATAAAATATCATGTTATAGTTTCCTATGAACTTTAACCGTAGTAGGTAAGTGCCCTATTGTGTGCTACAAAGAAACAATATGGTCTAGTTCGATGGTAGAACTGGTAGGTAGGTAAATATTGTGGTGTTTGCCTAGTGTGGCGGTCGTTATCTATATGGGCCGTAGTTTCCTCGCCGGGCCCCCGATTGTACCCGTATGTGAACTAAATCTATCCTTTTATTTTAAGTTCGTTAGTCTCCAAATTTCATTGTTGGTTTAAACATTAGTTGAGACGGTGGTAGGTTGGTAGTCTTGGCAGTTGCCGAACTTAAATAGGTACCTACGTTTTGTGAATGTGGCCCGACCGCCACGGATGTTTGGGCTGCGCTGCGGCGTCACTGAGTTTAATGAAATTCCAAGTATTTAACTCTTCGTATTTGGGAATTCGCTAGGGAGGCATTGTGTTGTAAACTTGTAACGTTAATTTTGTCTAATTCTCAAGTCAATATTTAAAATAACTTCCGAAATCGTTTGTTTTTACGTAGAAATGGTTTTACCTTATATAATCCACAGTCATACCACATTCATTATCAGTTGAAAATAAAACCACGAACGAATCAACAAACTGCAGACTAGCCTGAATTTAATGCCTAAAGAAGATTGATATTCGATATTACTTACCGTCACTTGTTACCTAGTAAAAGCCTAGAAGAATAGTTGAGTGTATTGACTAGTATAAGAATCCAATTCAATACAAATGCCTAGCACACGCGTATAACTACCCATAAAAAAAAACATCATTTTTAAATAGTTGCAATATCCAATCCAATCCAACCGAGATGTGGACTGTCATGATGACGGGACGTCAAAACGAATTGGTCAAATTTTAGGCAGTCGTGCGCGCAGGTCATCAACCCGAGCTCTATCAACAATCAAATTGGTAGAGCCCTCCGAACAACGAAGTCTCCAACATCAACAAGTAGGTATTTACATAGGAGTCTACTCATGCCACCCACAAAAACAATAAGTTAACCTGAAAGTTCCTTTTAGCGTAACGTACATTGTTTTGTTTTAAACTTAAATTCTCCCGAGGAACGATGCCACCCAGCTATGTACAGTCAACTTGGATAATTTCCAAAGCGACGACTTTAGTCGAGGATTGTAAACACCTGCTTTAGGCAGACATTCCCGTCTTTGTGTATCTTTTCTGGATGTCACAGTTGTTTTTATGGGAAACCCACGGCGGAATGATACCCACAGACATTTGATATAAAAGTAACTTGGTAAATAGAGTCCATTGTTTAGGAAAATTGCTCAAAGCCAGATAAAATTGTACTAAACTAGTCTGGTATTTACCAAAGCTCGTGGCTCGTGGAGGAGCTCGTGGCTAAGTAATATAATAATAGTCGCACGGGTCGATCGATCAGGTTAAGCTACGCTTGCCGGGTTTGGTCCGTCGATGGGTGATCATCTTTACATACCGAGACTCGTCCGTGCTTCGGAAAGCACGTTAAGCCGTTGGTCCCGGCTGTCATTCGTGGATCTTTGACAGTCGTTACGGGTCGTCAGAAGCCTGAAAGTCTGACTACCAGTCTTACTAAGGGGTATCGTACTACCCAGTTACTGGGTTGTGGGGGTCAGATAAGCAGTCGCTCCATGTAAAATACTGGTATTTAGCTCCATCCGGTTAGATTGTAAGCCGACCCCAACATAGTTGGGAAAAGGCTTAGCAGATTGATTGAACTAGTGAATACCGCATAATTTTCACTTATGTTACTTTGCTTATCATAAAAAAAAAATTACCAAATTGGATGTTTACAACTTAAATAAGTGTTAATAATATTTATTTACATTGTAATACAATTGGTGTTGCTGTCAAATACACAACCGAAAACGTCTTACTTAATAGTTTATAAATCGACTGATATATTAACGTAATTCACCTTTGACCTCGTTCGTGCTCCACGTGAACTATGGGGCTCAGTAGGTGAAAGGAGCGTGAGCGTACCACCAAGTACTACTTACGGTTATATACCACTCCTTATGGCACATACACGACGGGTTATTATGACCTAGACACACCTAGCCTGGTTTGTGACATGATTGATTTACAAGGAAGTGTTTCCAAAGAATGTTCAAAAAAAATCCGCAACGCTCTTTGTTTATCTGAACATTTTATCTTGAATTAAATCTAATTTTGTGTTGTGACGGAAATGTATCTGATGCGTAAATATAAATTCATAAATAATTGTATAAACATGAGCGACCATTATTATAATGCAAATATACAGAATAACAAAGATTATAAATATGGATATGCGGAACGAACTCAGCTTTTGATCTGAAACGTTCACTTCTGTCACGTCGTTCATAGCGATATTGTGACGAAACTCGAAATGCTGACCTAAATAATGTTAAAACATTGTATTTTTAAATGTTGCACTTTATTTTGATACGCGCTCGGAGCCAGTTGAAATACTTTAATAAAATAAACGCGCGTGAAGGAATGTGGGGCGAAATTGGAAAGCATCATGTGCCTACGAGCTACGTAAAACCATTTATAATATTTAACGAAGCAATATAAAACGTTATTCGTTCGAGAAAACATTTGTGCGCAAACTACCTATTTAATTAAGTATTCTCTCTATGATTATTATAATATTTATATACGTATTAGTACTACCTACATTGTTGTAATGATTTTTTTTTCTTTTCATCATTCTCTTTGAAGACATGTATCTAACAGCCCGCACTCACACCGGTAGCACACCTCCGCTCCGCCGCGAAATTATAGCAGCGAAACCGCAGTATAGTATAGTGCTATGATTTCGCGGCGGAGGTGTGCTACCGGCAAAGAGAATTAAATAGTCTTTGGCTATCGGCGTCTCTGGGCCTGTGTTTGTGTGGTGGATGGCCTACTCCCTCTCACCGAGAGAAGGCCGCGCCGGTGTCTCAGCAGTGGGAACATTATAGACTGATTATGTCTATGCATTCTCTTTGTAAGTACGGTTGGGATTGGGAATTTAATCATATCAACACAGTAATTGCGCATTTCATACTTACATATATATTTTTTTTAATGTAATTTCCAAAACTTTCATAATTTCCCGATGGCAATATTTTCAGTTACATCATAATTAATTAGTGATGTGCCGTTACCATTTTACCATACGGGATTATTCCCAGTAAGTTTCTATTATTACCGGTAATATTCCCTAACCCTGGTAATGTTGTTTAATATTGTCTTGTTGATTTATTTAAGTAATATTTGTTTAAAATGCGCACGTGCAGTGGCTGCTAGCTCGCTTATCGCACTGCTTAAAAAAATATAAAAAATTATAACTTTTCATTCTAAAAGCTCTGAAAAGAAGACTCTTTCTTAAAAAATATTATACCTTTTGAATTGTTAGGTTTGTCGTTTCGTTTGTTTTTGTTTTTAAGGTTAACTGTGACTGTGATTATTTAAAAAGGTACACACGGCTACACATCAAGCTATACATTTCCAGTTTATGCTGATCTCGCATTGTATAGGATTTCCGTACAATGTGGAAAACTATAGCTTGATGTGTACTGTTGTAAATCATAACAGAAAACTATGATAAACCTCTTATAGAAACTTGTCAAGTTTACAAAGGAACTTGAAAGGAACAATGAGAAAATACCCAAAAATTTACTCCCTAAATTACTATTTTTGTAGAATGTTACTGGTAACGCTACTGGGAAAATACTCGACTGAAGTAAATTCATAATGCTTTTTTTTGCACTTGAAATAATAATTATTATGATCATTTCATTGCCTCACTCAACATAAGAATATGACATAAAACATTACGTGCTTTCTCATTACATACAAGACGTAAGACGTCTCGCAAGACTTGCATAACTTAACAAAATTGACACTCAAGCTTTTATGAAATGTTAATTACTGTGTGCCCTAGCCGAGAGACGTGTCTAAGGAACGTCGCCAAGGCATAATATCGACTTGGACCTTAAATATTCATATGAGGCAGCCAACGCTGGCCCATCAATATTAATAACTTACCGAACCGGTGATAGAATAGCGCTTCACCAATAAATTGTTCAGGAAACTGTTTCTTAATTTTATTTAACCACTGAACTATATAGGTAGTTAGCTTGTCTTTATTTCTCCTGCATGTAGTTTAATATAGACGGTAGTTCAACCGAGTCTGGATACATTTAAATATAGACGTTGGTACAGCTGAACGCGTCTATAGTAATTATATTTTTAATAGTGCTGATATGATCAAAAGAAAGTCTACAGCACCAAATAATTTAAAAACTATTTTTTTAACGATGCATATATTTCTAATTCCCTATGTGTTCTCTTCTACAAAACACCTTTCGTGCCAATAATGCGTAAATTCAAGGAACCGCAAACTGATAGTGGATTTAAATTAACAGGTTTAGTTTAGTAGATAACATCTAATGTGACTAACCGCAGTTAATGAACTCACCCAACGCATACCGGCAGGTCCCAACTCATTAATCTTCGCATGATTGCAGTTTTTCTTACCTTTTTTTACTTAGACAGACTTCAGGACTGGTTTTCTATTTCGATTAGAATTTCCTTTGGGTCATCAACTCTAATACCGTAAGTAGGTTGGTAATTGTATATTCTCGGAGCATAATTGCTTTACTTACTTGAATAACAATCGCCTTCAGGTCGTTTGGTATTTAAAATGATGTATTGTTTTTCTTTTTCCACCACGTAGTAAATGTTGTCATATACAACGTGTAACAGAATAAGCGCAAGACCTGAAAGTAGTTTGCTCAGAATCGGCTTCTAATTCGATTTCCGTCATTATTTATATATGTTAATTTTTGATGAAAAAATATTTTATTTAACTCAAATTAGAACCACTGCGTCATAACAAGGTAATAAGATATTTTATTTAAGGAAATTTAAGCCTTATCTCAAAGGAATAAAGCCTATGAAATGCATAACCACATTTGTAATACGCTCATAGCTATTGTATGTGTAGTGCGCGTTAAATAAAATAGTTAATTTAAGGTGTGGTTTAGTTAAATTAAATTACAGATATTATTTCAGTCTTATAATTTAATATTCAAATTGGGGTCTATGAGCTCTTGCGTTTATTCCGTTACACGTTGTATAACCACTGAATTGCAATTTTCATTTCGATAAGAAGTTGTTTTAGTAATTTTCCTCGACTACAAATAAAATTAATGAAGGAATAATATTAATTCGGAATCGTCCTTGTATTCTGACAAATATTGTACTTATCGCTTTGAATTTGATTGATTAATGTTTCTGAAGTTATATTAAACATTTACAACAAAGGATCTATTATTATTCAAATTGGATTTACTAGTATTTACTTAGTCATTGTAAATAAACATCAAAAGTTTGAATTAATATTGCATTTACTACCTTCGTGAGGCAGTGGAAGGAATATTTTCGTTTGCTAAATGATGATACGGCACATTCTAACCACAGAGTACCGTATTCCCGCCTTCGCAACTGACCACACTAACAAGGTTATTCGATGACGGATCACCTGGATGATTGATCGTCAATATTAATTATTTTAAGTGCTAACGGCCGACTCGATCCAAAGCCAAGCCCTATCTTTAATCCTGCACCTAGAATCTGGGACCTGTATAGCACATTCTGATAAAAAAAATACCGGCCAAGTGCGAGTTGGAGTCGCGCACGAAGGGTTCCGTACCATCCTTACTAATATTATAAATGCGAAAGTAACTCTGTCTGTCTGTCTGTCTCGGTTTCACGCTAAAACTAGTGAACCGATTTAAATGAAATTTTCGGTACACAGATAGTCTAGAGCTTGAGAAAGGACATAGGCTACTTTTTATCGCCATACCACGCGGGCGAAGCCGCGGGCGGAAGCTAGTTATCTATAAAAACGGCAAAAAAGTCATGTCTGTTGTATGGGAGCCCCCCTAAAAATGTTTGTTTTATTTTGATTTCATTATTTATTTTTAAAGTGAATATAATAACTAAATATTCTGTGAATATTTTAAGCATCTACCTGTTGCCGTTATCAATATTGAGCAAAAACGAGCAAAAAAATCACGTTTGTTGTATGGGAGCCCCCTTAAATATTTATTTTATTCTGTTTTTTAGTATTTGTGTTTATAGCAGCAACAGAAATACATCATCTGTGGAAATTTCAACTGTCTAACTATAACGGTTCAAGAGATACAGCCTGGTGACGGACGGACAAACAGACAGACAACAGAGTCTTAGTAATAGGGTCCTGTTTAACCCTTTGGGTACGGAAACCTAAAAACTAATTTATTTACTAGAAACTTGTGTGTTCTTTCCTAACTAATGGTCCTGTACACATTTGCTAATGCCGTCATCCTTACATATTATAAAACAAAGTCCTCCGCCGCGTCTGTCTGTCGCCCTGTACGCGATAAACTCAAAAACTACTGCACCGATTTTCATGCTGTTTTCACCAATGGATAGATTGGTTCTCGAGTAAGGTTTTAGTATATAACTAGCTGCGCCCCGCGGTTTCACCCGCGTAAGTCTCGATCCCGTGGGAATATCGGGATAAAAAGTATCCTATGTGTTAATCCAGGTTATTAACTATCTGTTTGCCAAATTTCATCCAAATCCATTCAGCCGTTTTTGCGTGATTGAGTAACCAACATCCATACACATAAATACACAAACTTTCACATTTAGAATATTAGTAGGATAGTAGGATTAGTAGGATAGTAGGATTAGTAGGATAATAGGATTAGTAGGATAACCGACATCCACGCGGGTGAGGCCGCGGGCATCAGCTAGTTTGGTTATAAAATTAATAAATTTAAATGTAAGCAAGTAGCACGATGATGTTCCGAGGTCGGGCCCGTTATAAGTCAGGTTTTGACTGACCCATGGCCGGTTTGCGGTGCACATTATGTAAATATACTCAACGGTTCATATGCCACTGATTAACCAATAACGTTTGGTATTTGGGATAGAGGAGCTAACTACTGGATTACACCTGTAAGCGAGTAATCCTTACTAATATTATAAATGCGAAAGTAACTCTGGGTGGTCTGTCTGTCGCGCTTTCACGCCAAAACTACAGAACAAATGAAATTTGGTGTACAGATAGTCTAGAGCCTGAGAAAGGACATAGGCTACTTTTTATCGACATACCACGCGGGCGGAAGCTAGTAATACATGTTTTGTGTACTTTGTCCTATAAAAACAATAGTAAATACAAAAATCCCATTTAAAAAAACTAGTGTTTCCCATTTTTCCGGGTTTTTTTTTCCAGTTTTTCCCTAAAAATCTTATTCGGACTATAACGAACATTAAAACAACAGCCGCGTTGGTCCAGCTTACTGAAGAACAACATAAAATTTTTATTTATATACTTTACTCGTAGATATTGAGGAGCTCGTGGCTAAGTAATAACAGCCACACCAGGTCGATCCATCTGGTTAAGCTTCGCTTGCCGGGGTTGGTCGGTGGATGGGTGACCATCTTTACATACCGAGACTCCTCCGTGCCTCGGAAAACACGTTAAGCCGTTGGTCCTGGCTATCATTCGTGGATCTTTGACAGTCGTTACGGGTCGTCAGAACCCCGAAAGTCTGACAACCAGTCTTACCAAGGGGTATCGTATTACCCAGTTACTGGGTTGTGGAGGTCAAATAGGCAGTCGCTCCATGTAAAATACTGGTATTCAGCTGCATCTGGTTAGACTGGAAGCCGACCCCAACATAGTTGGGAAACTGCTAGGCAGATTGGCTCGTAGATATTTACATCAACGTGTTGATCTGCACAAATTACTTGATTATTTCGTGTATGCAAAAGCCACGTGACTTATTATAATAATCTAATAACCAGAGTACTTGTATTACTTTTGGCGTCAGCAAAGCTGACAGTTAAAGACAGTACAAATTATATTTGTGAAGACCTGCAAGTGTAACCCAGGGGCTAAGGAAAACTAAAGTAACATTAGCGGTTAATTACACACAATGTCCAGCAAAAAATAATTTTCTTATAACAGGACAGTAATTGCAAAATTACGGACAATGAAAACGTCCGGTTGTGTCTTAAGGGCGTACGCTACCTCAAATTGCTTAGCATGATCCTCCGTTATGCCGAAAATTGTGTAGAATTAATTTTGAAATAAATATATGTTAAAGTTGAGGATTGATGCTAGATCGTATGTTTGGCGAAACACGATTACATAAAATTTTCTTGCTAGAAAAAAAATACAAAGTTACCTCTAAACGGAACTATAAACCGCTGGTATTCAAAAAATACTTCAAATTAGAAAATGAAACTTTGCATAATAACTGAACTACCTTTAAAGCATGTCTTATGTTTTTTATTTTATATAAATTACCATTATTTCCACCGTAAAAAGCAATTACCTAAACTCTTCGAGGCTTGAGAACCGCCAGCACCCCACTCCGTCTCGCTCTAACTCAGGTCGCGAGTACTATGGTGTGAGTGAGGTAAAATTTGAGGTAGGGAAGGGCCTTAAGTAGTAATTGATTTCCAGACATGGTAAGAGAGACTGCATTAATTGAATATGCGTGTACATCCGACCTTGGTCTTAGATATCATTAGTTTGGTGTCCCACACGCGATGCCTTGGCAATTATTGTAGTAAGAAATACCAATTATGTATGCAAATTACCACATCACTACATATTATAGGTTGTATTTTAGGTTGCCTATAAAAGATCGCTTTTAGCGATAAGACCGCCCATTATGTCAGACAATGTTAAATTTGTACATTTATACCTGAATTATTTATGGTGTACATAATAAAGAGTATTCAATTCGATTCTATTATAAAACAAAGTCCTCCACCGCGTCTCTCTGTCTGTCTGTTTGCGATAAACTCAAAAACTACTGCACCGATTTTCATGCTGTTTTTACTAATGGATAGAGTGGTTCTCGAGGAAGGTGTTAGTATATAATAAACGACATCCACGCGGCCGAAGCCGCGGCCACCAGCTAGTACTTTATAATTTATTGAAACCCGATTGTCATCACAGTACTTAAGTATCTCGGCGATCTATTAATATCTTTTACTCTATGCACGACTGGCGATTACGGAAAACTTTATATTCCCGTGTAATCAAAATCTACGCAAATACTTCGTATCAGAACACGCAGTATTACACTAGTTATAAAGTCCAAAAAGGACAGTTTTATCTGAATATTTTTGTTCACAGTTGCCTTATCAACGTTATCGCGGTCCAGATTATCATTAAACAAGTTTTTAAAATGGTAAACTAACACGTTGAGTTGAAATCTCGGGGAATGCTTTTAAAATCCGATAAATTACTCCATAATCTTAGTTATGATTAATTAATTGACCTGAATTGTTAGTACTGTTCGTTAACGTTTTGATTGTTTTATTAATCTGATGATTGTTTGCATCACTTGTTAACGAGCTATTTGCGTTGCACATTCATTTATATTTTCGATAAATAAATCTGTTTTAAAGTCTTCGCCGTCCATCATTGGTTCACGTTTCCCGGTAACCTAGCTTTATTCTAGATCAAGGTGTGGCGGGCTATTTTCAGCCCAAAACCACGAGTCTAGAATCGATTTGTGCACTCAAAATAGCTGTAAATAAGTGGATCATATTATAATACCTAATTAAGATACAGGTATCAAATATTTTTGATGATAATCGTAAACTCATTTACATAAAAGCCATATTAAGAACGCGGATGTGATGATGCGAATGCCGTTAGTGCTAAAAGATCCGACTAAATAAAATAGTCTACATTACGCCGAAATGTTGAATAGAGATATTAGAGACACCATATATTTTGTGTTAACAGGATTCCTGTCACCCGCCACGCTTTATCTTTTCTCTTAATCCTTTGTTTTATACCGTTTTAGTCGTCTTTAATTACCAATAATATTTAGTGTTTTTAAGTATATTGTACGTCTATAACAGCTCTTTAATTTCGTATTCATAAATGACATGGAAATGGACCTAGACTTATTCAATAAGGAAGTAAGTGAAAGTCTTATTGCTTCTGACGACAACTGTTCCTTGGACTTGAGTTATGTGGGAACTATCAAGTGGTACTGGCGATGGTGAAACGTGGGTGTACTGCAGGTAAACAAGGCGTGATATTATGTACCTATGTTAACAAGTGACATTGACTGAAATAATGCTTTCGCAATCTTTAGAGCCCTAGTACCTTCTACCTACCTATTCAACGGTAATTCTCTCTCAGCAGCGCTAAGTATTTCGTCACAGCGCGTTTCGCGTAGGTGTGTATCTGACACTAAAGTAAATTACGCATTACATATTCACAATACCACTGTAAACTCATGCTAATTACGTTCTTAGTGAGTCGTTCGTACCACGTAGTACAGTGTCAGCCCGGCCTTGAAGAAATATTATATGTATGTATTAATATGCTTTTATGCCTTGTATAATTGTTAATTTATGAAGAGTGTGTAAACACAACTGTCGAAATAATAGGATTACGTTTTTAAGTGAATTAATGTCTGTTTACTTTCAACTTTCTGTCAAAAAGACTGAAGATTTCAAAGTAAAAGTTTGAAAAGTTTTTAAACGTAACGTGTTACCATATTTAGTAATCATTAACTCCGATTGAGTTCATTCATTTCAATCGACGGTTTAATGTTGCGTGACCGTTCGTTCTAGTCGCTGTCCGTAAGCACTTTCCAAAATTACGTCCATTCAGCTGTATCTAGTATGTAGGTACATATACAACATACACCATCTGCTATAAATCTAGCGACAAATTAGTGAAGAGTACCTCAAATGTTGCAGAAAAGTTAACACAAAGTCTAAATACGAAGGTCACCCTCATTCAATAAACTCACGCGCAAGTTATGGACAAAATTATTTATAATGAGATTACATTGTTTTACGTCCATTTTTTGTGAGCACACTGCTTTTAACTGAAATAATAAACGTCATTCACTATACTAATAGACCATTGTAAAGTTTATTGAAACATAAAAAATAATGTTTCATCTCATCTTAACACTGCGCAATGGCATAAAGTTTCAACGAAATTTGAATTCAGTGTTGTTTTATGGCTCACTATGTTGTTAAATTAGCACTGAAAGTGCTTTAGTCGAGTAATAATTTACAACCAAATAAACAATTTACGTATAAATGAAGTAATTAATTATTTAGTACCTTGTCAACCGAGCTCTGCTCGGGTGAAAAAAGAGAAAACAAATTTTCCCAGAAATGAGAATTAGCTAGATCGATTTTTCGCCCCCGTAATCGCCTTTACTATATTGCAACTCATCGAAATCATTAGAGCCGTTTTCGAGAACGTAGTTACAAATATATGTATACAAATATTTCTCATTTAATAGTAAGTATAGGATTTTCAGTTAAATACCCGTTTATCGAAACAAGAATTCTTATTACGGTGTAATTATTCAATATTGATTGCTTCTCCATTAGTGAGGTTGTTTTAATCTCAATAGAGGTAGAGGCACGCTTAATTGGTGAGAGCTTAGACCGACTGACGTTTATTAAAGCTATCTATAATTGAAGCGATACTATATCGTAAAAGGAGGCCTCTTTTGCATAATCACAGTGGTTGGCGTTTCAGCGTAATTAAGTCGTTTACATAAACATTATCAACCGAGAAAGTAGTGTAAAATGTTCCTATAAAATAGAGAGTAAATTATTTTGAAATAAAGAACGCTTTTAATTACTATTTAGTTAGTAGTCACGCAACGTTGTCACCCTACTTTAATAACTGAATCAATATTTTGATTTAATTACTAAATTAATGACCAGTATTTATGATCTTAGTTTGTGCCTCCGAAATGTAAATAGGTTAGTGGTTAATTAATTTGGTAGTCTCGTTATAACTTTGTTGAACTATTCAGTTGTACCGTCGCTAACTATACTGTCAGTCCAAACAGCTCGGTAACAACTTTGCTCAAATATACATTAAAATTTAGCCTTACTTAGTTTTAGTTACATTCAGGGTGAGTTCGCCCTGAGCTTTTTGGTACAGAGTTTGTGAGATGAGGGGTACTTGTCAAAGAACAACTCAAGTTTTGATGAGCTTTCTTAAATGTTTTGTTCCGTTATTATACAGGGTTACTGGTAACTCGACGTATTCCTTGCAGGACGTCATAGTAGGGTTAAAATGCAACAAATTAAGCCACCAAATGTTCTACCGAAATTCAGTAGTTTTTGAATTAGTTAAGAGTTTTAGAGCTAAAAATTACAAAAAATTAAATGTTTTGTTAGTGATATTTGCCAAAGTTTTAGGCATTATTGAACTTTTAATTATTTACAAAGGTCTGCTACGGCGTCAACTATGATAATAGCTTAAATTTCAGTACAGTCGCGCCGTAAATCATTTTTAAATTGGTTTCAAATGGTTTAATCTGGGATTTTCATTAAAAAACTAAAACTCTTAACTAATTCAAAAACTACTGAATTTCGGTAGAACATTTGGTGGCTTAATTTGTTGCATTTTAACCCTACTATGACGTCCTGCAAGGAATACGTCGAGTTACCAGTAACCCTGTATATTTGATTTTAAATCTTTTCCTGCCTGTGAAATTTAACGTTAAATAAACGGTATTTTTTATTTAGAAGGCTAATTAAAACTGAACGTCACATTATCCTCACAGTCAAAAGCAATGAGACATATTTTCAACCACAAACTTTTCTAACGGTACTGGAAGTGGCTCAGCTAGACAACACAATAAACACTATATTATTATACTTGTATGCGCTCACATTCGCACAATGCACGTCACACAAACAAACGCGTTGAACACGGCGTCAAGTTTCAGTACAAACGCATAATATTTTACTATGAAAACGTGATGTTTTCGAACCACCACTCGAGGAAATGGCCCGTTTTACACTATACAAGTACGAAACTTATCCGGTAGCTTATTTGTTAAGATTCATCTGAATCATACCGGCGCCAAATGCGTCATGAAGTCATGATTGTTAGTAAATGCACTGCTTTAGGTTAGGTGGTTTTGTTGCAATCAAAATGTGCTCAGACTTTCTCTTTGTAAAATAAGCTGTAACTGTAAGTACTCTTAACACACGGTTTAGTAATTTGCAGAACTTAGTCCTTAAGGCTAGCATACCGACTAGCATGAACTTTTAGTTCATAACATGTACGATCGTAAGTTAGCTCCGCGAAAGTAATACGTAACTCGTGCTCTAAAATTGTTTTTCGTGTAACTTCTTTTAGTTTGTTCAAAACTATTCTAACATACAGCGCTGCCGGTGGCGCGGTACGTCGTTTTCTACGTTGATTTTCTTTTTCCACTGAGCACCATGTGGAAATAGCTCTTTTCGGACGATTGCCGTCGTTGAATTCGCTCCACACACGGTTGTATATCGAATAATCGAGTGCTCTTGAGCTAGAAGACGTTGAATCGAATGAACTTTATTGGAATGGATTTTTCAGCTACAAAAGATTTTTATACGTTTCATTTCATGTATTTTTATCTGCTCGGATGAAACATTGATCGACTTTATTCCACATTTCCTCTAAGGAAGCTCTCTGGATTTTATTACGATACTCCAGATTCCAGGAACCGAACCTGGCATAGATGTAGGTGTAACTTTTATAAAAATAAGTCTTCAGTGCTTACAGTATTCAGTGATTTGAATATGAATCGGTACCCTTTTAGTGATTCCGTACCGAACGTAAATCAGGATAACAAATATTAAATTTTTCAGTCACTCAACTTTAGCGTTGTTAATGAAGCACTAGCAATTACAACTAGTGTTCACTGGACTATAAAACACTAATAAACACTGCGGCACTATTTCACCGTTAATGTACCGGCGGGAAACATAAACCGTGACGTGGCACATCGTTCACACCCCACACACGACATTGAGCACTAATACAAAAACTTTACACTATTTGTTTGGGACACAAAGGTCCCAAGCTCCCAAAACACCTTTGAATAGAATATGCGTATAAATAGTTATCTTCTTCGGGAGAACTATATTACATAAAGCTCTTTATTTTCTGAGATTGGTGCAAGTTATAGTGAAATCTGATGAAAATATCAGCGTAAACATTGACTCAAGAAGAAACTCTCCTTGCTGTTAATAAACCAACGCTGTTACTAACTGAAGTTCAAGTCTTCACTTTATTTATGCTGTTCGCTTGTTCATCTCTTTTATTCCGTCAATACGATGTCTAACTTGAATAAATGTTAACACTCGACTGCAAAGGCCGTCGCCGTCAGTCTCAACATTAGCAACAATGAAAGCCTGGAAAGACTTCATAAATTAATCTACATTATTAAATCAATTAAACTGCTTTGTTGCGAAAGCCGACTGTATAACTTAATGATTTGAGATGACGTGCTTTACGCTTTCTATTTTCGTTTTAGTCAACGTTTGATAGTGTATCTGTTTATTATTCGCTCCTTTTACGTTCAGCTTTGAAGATATTTAAAAATCCAGATTGTATAACGACATTTAGTGGAATAGATCTTGTAGTTGCTGGCAGAAATACCGGTATAGTGGTACCGGTCGGATATTGCGCTCTTATGGCGTCGCGTCGTTTCGCTTAATGCGTTTCCGATGTGACGCAAATGGGATGTTTTGTGCCTCCGCAACAGCGCTCACGTCACTCTACCGCCACTGTTGTGCACTGTGCAGGTGTGAAACATCCAACTGGGACAGCTTACTGTTCCTGCATAGCAACCATTGTGTCAAGCAATGCTTTTGTTACACCTGCTGTATTACTTCTTGTATTTTTTTTCTTTTCTGATCCTCAAATATTTATTGGAATTTTCTCAAAATTTGCTCTTGAAGCTATAGCTTAGGCATTGAATAGTGGTTCATCGTTGTAAAAACTAAATCGGGGCTATAAATTCCACATCCAATGCGTTAAGAAGATTTATGCTCCAAATGTTTCCAAACTCGAAACCCTATAAACTAGACTAACGATTACACCTATGTTTATACCAGTTTAGATTATCATGGTTTCGATCAGTGTTAGTGATGTTTCCATTTCTATTAAAGCGTATTGGGTGAAGTCTGTTGGTAACGGAAACGGGTAAGTGTGAATTAGATTTCACAAGAGATTTTGTCTTTGTTATGTTCGTCCAAGAGTTGTTATTTTTACAAGGTCTCTTATCAAATATCTTTACAGTACATAGAGTATGGAATGTAATGTATCACGATAACAGTAATTCTTATCGTTTACCTTGCTTCGTCTGAGCGACCAACTGATATAGGGAATTAAGATGATTTCATTCAAAATTTCAAACAGTTCTCGTACTACTTAATGATTAGAGAGGCAAATCACGTTCATCTTCTACGTTATTCGAATCGTTTGTGTTAGTCGAGCTCGAGACTACGCTCCATTTTAAAAGACTTCTTTTTTACATTGGCCCACGTTCGAGTCTTAAGTTTTTGTTCAGAAAGTAATCATTGTTCCTATATAGGTTGTCTCCATTCTTTATAATACATGTCGGTGTTGGTTAGTCGTTGATTTTAGTCACGCGTAGGCATCGCCGCCTGTCGGTTGGATGCCTTTGTTTTTTTAACAAATACCGTTTGATCCATCCCTATTTATAATGAACATTATAGCTACATTAAAAGTGACAGTGGTTGTGATTAACCTAATTCACAAGTAAAGCAGCAAAGTGTTTAATCAAAATCGTCCAGTAGTCCGTATATGCCAAACAACTTGACTTTTTAGTGAGCTTTTAAATTCAACGTTCTGGTAAATTCCTGATCATAACATGTATTTGACATTTCTCATAACACAATTCATATTAATTTGATAAGATTTAAACAGTCATAGAGTATGTCACGACCTTGTTGAATTCCTTTATGAAACCCACATCTGTTCGCACACCTGTTGATGTGTCCGTGTCCCTGTCAAAACTCTACTATGAATAATTAATTACTTTCTGAAACGTATCTAGCTCATATAATCACAAAAGTTATTTGTGAAGTTTCGTTGTTACAATAACAAAAAAGACATTGTTATGAGAACCATGACAGAACCCACAAAAGGTTCTAACGGACCGTAAACCAAATAATGTAAATGTATGTGGGCCGCATTGCCTAATGTCGAACGCATAATGGCGATGCGTAGCACTGCCGTAAACGTATGGAATTCCTTCCAGTTCAGAAAGGACGGTATTCAATGCACGGCTGCGCGGGCGGTGACTCCTCGCGACAGTCCACTGATGCCATGCTCGGTCGTCCTCACACTGAATACTAATGTACCTCCTATTGTGCGTCCAAATTCAGACACTCGTTGTTGCGGCCCAACGAAAGTTTTGTAATGCCTTTGTCTTGCTGACTTTCGCGCTCGCTAACTGGAACGCTCGTTTGACGGATCGCCTATGGCTATGCGAGTCATTTGCTGCTTGGCATGTTTTGGCAGCTGTTGATAAAGATGGCAGTTTTTGTTTTCTAGCAGTTAAAGAGGCACGCTTCTCTAATGTGTTAGTTCCAACTGTTCCAAGTCTCTTGTATCTAGGTCATGTCATATTTTTTTGTAAAACCAAGCATAAAGAATATGTCAGCATAACTTTCGCTATCCAACCAAAGGAACAATGCTAGCAATTTCATTCATGTTAAAATTCTTCTTTGCTGGTATGTGGGGCGATAGTATCGCGGACTCTGCCCGCATGTGCATAATTTGTAGATCGCTTGCGACTAGCAAATGATATGGCAATAGCATTGAATAGCAGTGAATACTTATGCACTGCTGGGTACATGAAGTCTGCGCGCGAGTTTCGCTGCGTTGAGCCGCCAGAGCAGCCGCTGCTGCACGCTCCGCTGGCGCCGCTCACCGCCCGTGCGCTCGCTTCACCCCCGCGGTCCCTTGCGAAAAAATCATAATGCAATCGCCAGGACGGCCGGTGTGGAACGCTCGGCAACCACTCGCAACACGCAACCAGTCTACATTCAAATGCGTTGAAACTCACACGCCATCCATCATGATGGATTTGTTGTAGTGTCGGGAAACAGATTTCTCTAACAGCCGGTGGTGTGAAAACTATCTGTGTAGCGGTGACCATAGTGACGTTAGAATCAAAGTTGCCACTGAATGTTGTTATTCAGTGATGTGAACTTTTACATTTCAGCTGTCCCTATTTTCGTTTATTGACTGTCCCACTTCATGTAGTTACTGGTGCTGATTAAAATTCGATTAACGTCTTCGGTACATTAACGGCATAATCTTTTTCGTGCCCTAAAACTGCCGAATTTTATCGAACACTGTGGGCAGACAGCTTCCCTGGGAAACACTTTGGAGACCTTGTCATATTAAGTAATTGCGTTAGTGAGGCTTCATTAACTTGTGCTTTTGCAAAGTCGTCCATGACAGTTTTTTAGATCATTAGAGTGTACTTTTGTGGACAAACAATTGTCCATCAAACATAAATTAATTCTCTATGCGTCTCGGTTGCGTCCGGTGACGGTTGCTTTCGAGGCGTTCATGTTTCCAAGCTGTCTTTCCATCGCGCACAGTGGCCTGGATCACTCGCTACTGACTGGTAGCCGATAGAAAATGTGCGCGTTATCAAATGTTTAAAAGAATATACAATGAAACGATTGGCTAGTTTGTAATTATCGTCGTTTTAAGAGATAAGACAGGTGAAACTCACGAAATGCCATTGGATTTCAGTGCTTTACCAATATCGATGTGATGAGGTGATATTTGGATTGTGCAGTGTTTGTGAGTGACTCAAAACGTGTAGTAGAATATGTGGGGGGCGGCGGTGTCGAGTCCACCGCATTATCACTATGTTCAAGGACCTGCGAGTCCTATACCACAAGTTGGGCCAAATGGTCCCATATTGTCTGGTCCTACAACGCGACACTTAAGACCACAGTCATCGTATTCTCTGCCACATGGAAGTAATGGGCCCGGGCGCTGGGGTTGGTCAGGCAGTCATGTCTCGTCCTTTGACCGACGACAGCTTAAGGTGCCTCCGCAGCCTGTTCGCCCGGCCCCCGTCAGGCCTTCACATAATCGATATACTGGAAATAATGTAAGTTAAACATGGAAAGTAAGAAACCGCCTGGTAATTCAATGCGTTTAGTAGGTACTTTCATGTCCTGGTATAATGTGCGTGAGTTGATCGGCTGTTTTATATAGCTGTAAGTAATTTATTTCCTCGTCTCTCGCAATGCGTGTCGGATGTCGGCTTGCGCACGCGTCATTCGACACGAACTGCCATTTCTCTCTGGTAGGAACTCCACGTATGTAACCCTTGTTACATGATTACCATTAGATCTTACGATTCATATACATACATATTTTGGTGGATATCCTACTAATATTATAAATGTGAAAGTTTGTGTGTTTGTGTGTTTGTATGTTTGGATGTTTGTTACTCAATCACGCAAAAACGGCTGAATTGATTTGGATGAAATTTGGCAAACAGATAGTTTATAACCTGGATTAACACATAGGATACTTTTTATCCCGATATTCCCACGGGATCGAGACTTACGCGGGTGAAACCGCGGGGCGCAGCTAGTCATAAATAAATATGATGATATTGATAGATTAATTGATAAGTATCATAATGTGATTAAAATTATGCTAATGGATGTTGATAAACTGGGCTTCTAACAAAAACATCCTCGTTCACTTGCCCACTTTCTCACGACTCCGTCCCCAGAAACGTCCATGTTTACTTATTTACGTAACTCTTACGAAGGTCCAGCAAAAAACGTGTGTTCGCCGAACGTATGCCGTTAGCCCTTTTATAGTGTGCCGGTGTACGGCGATTTCCTATATAGGGTAGTATCTAATGAATAGCAAATGTAGTCGTAAGTGAGGCTGTTCTGTTTACAGTACGAGGACACCGGCGTTAAGGTGACTACCTCCAGCGAAATGTAACGTAGGCGTGTCTTAAACATTGGAAGCACCTTAAATTTCTTTGGCTTGGCTATCCTATTGCAAGGTTTAAATTGCAATGTTTTTCACAAAATGCTTAAATATTTCATCGCATGGTCCTAGTTTTAAATTCTTTATCATTGTATAGAATTATTTTCTCTTCTCCCTTATATATATTCACCTTATAATGAAGCAGGTCAAAACTGAACTATATGATCTTCATTGCAGACCGTAATTAAAATCAAATCTATTTATCTCCAAGCTTGGCTTTTCTTTTGCAACAAGGTCAATGTTGCGTTATAAAAGCAACGAGAATCGTGACTGGATTGCGACAGATATCATTATTATGAAAATTTAATTACTCCATCATGGTAACGCATATACCACGAATGGCCACGAATTGGTCATTCACAATTTTGAATTGTTGAAACTGAAATATCACGCCTTGTTTACCTGAAGGGTTTGGCAGAGGTGTACCTATATAGTACACCCACATTTCGCCAGTTATGTTTATGACTCATGTAAAAGAACCGTGCGTATCGCCATCAACTGGGCACAAGTTCAGACTCGGGCTTAGAAATTCCAGATAGAAAAACCTAATAATACAGAAAAGGATCCAAAAATTTCGCACAGAATTTTCTGTCAGTCTCTGTTGTCGCTTGCTAATATTTTTAAACAGTTGTTGCGCTTGTTGCTGTTGCTTGTTGGTATTGAAAATACTAGTATGTGCTAATTAAAACAGATAAAACGTATTTACCTAGCTTTAATGTAACTTTACTTGACTAAGCCATTAACATAAACAAGTTATTATTACTCAGCTTTAACTTTATGACATCAATATAAATTAAAACGCGAGTGGTCTGCGCTGTTCTCACAGAGCCCCTAGGGCCGCAGTTATCTAGGGTTTTAGCGATGTCATTAAAAGCTTAGAATACATCTCTCTCTCATAATAAATAGCCTTGGTATTTTCACATCCACGAATATTACAAGCCCAGACATTTTAGTAATCTAAGCGAAGCTAAACTAAGCCGGGACGGCCTTCACATTTTCGTGATAGAACTTAGAAAGCGTTTCTACAGGCTAGTTTAATACGTCGGTAATATTTCAACGTGTCCTAACCATATCATGGTTATATATTGTGTGATACTATAAAATACATGGTTAAAATATTGCCAACTAGTTGCGTCCCGCATAAGTTTCGATCCCGTGGGAATGTCGGGATAAAAAGTATCCTATGTCCTTCTACCCATGTGCCAAATTTCATCCAAATCCGTTCAGCCGTTAAAGCGTGAAAGCGTAACAAACAAACGCATTTATAATTTCAGTTAGGATGAACTAAATTGCAGCCTGTATAAATACAGTATGATGACAGTTTGAAAAGAGATTTTATAATAGTTATTTATGCAACTGTTATATAATAAGGGGTATTAAAACACGAATGTGGGTGATAATAGTATCACATGAGTGTTTTAATACCTAACTATTTACAGTTGCATACAAGACTTTATCTACACCCATGTTATGAATCCTCTATAAAAGGTTCAATGTAATACTAATATCGAACAAAAATGGCGGGATACAACTCACGTGAATTCGAATTTTTAGAATTCGAATAAACTACAAGTTTTTTTTTTAAATGACTGAGCTTAATTACTGAAATGCGCCCGCATGACAGCGTTCTTTATTTTTAAATGAGTTGCATTATGAAATTTAGTACAACATTATAACACCCGTTTGGATGATATAATGGTTACTATGACACTGGTTGTTGTAATGTTAGCAATAAGCTAACTGTTTCAGAAACTTTTATAGAGGATTTATAGCATGGGTGTAGATAAAGGTAATTATTAAACACTTTCAAAAACAAAATTGAATACAACGTTATATTTGTACTTTGCACACATATATTGTATAATCAAAATGCTGTGTAAAGTTTCGCAAAACAAATTGACCAACGATTTAGAAATTAAATACCAAAATAGTTTGACGTGGTTTACGACACAGCTCAATCACGGCCGTAACAATCTGTTGGACGTGACGCTTATTAAGTGAGATTATCGCGGCAAAAAAATTAACATCAGCTTTATCGCGTATATACCTTATCTAACAACGGACGGCCATGGATAAAACGTATAAAGTATTATAAAAATAACACTCCATTAGGGCTGCCTGTCCATAGTTGGATGGTCTGACGTCGCCCTAGCTGACGTCATTCTAGACAACCTGTGTAAAGGATGACCTTTTGCAGCAAAAAGTCATGTCATAGAGTATTTTCTAGAATGTGTGTGTAACGTAAACATAACTAAAAATAGAACCACTACGAAAACTGTGTACATAGACAAACTTTGTATTTTTGGTCAGATAATGAGTACATCAATTCCAATCATTTATCGTCATTAGAATCTGTGTAGGTTAGGCACTAACAGAAAGTGTACACTTAATCAATAGTAAAAAAATACTTCATCAACATCATTTCAGGCAAAAGACGTTCACTGCTGGACATAGGCCTCCCCCAAGCACCGCCACTTCGACCGGTTCTGTTCTTCTCGCATCAAGCAGATTCCTGCGGCCTAAAAATACTTATTGATAGACCATTTGTGAATAGTTTCGTATGGTTTTAATTCAAGATTTAAATACAGGCCTCCTGGTAACATTAAATTTTATCTTAAAATTATTGATAATGATAATGTTTATTTGCCAAAAAACAGTTTTTACATTTCCTTATAGTCTACATTAATAGCTAGGAATACATATTTAAATAAGACGCAAAGGAAGTACTTAGCTTATGAACTCCACACTAGGACGAGCCTGTCTCGTGGAGTCCTTGGGTGGTATTGCCATATGAAAATGCGCATTA
Organism: Lithophane leautieri; assembly: GCA_949152455.1. Classification (NCBI taxonomy): domain Eukaryota; kingdom Metazoa; phylum Arthropoda; class Insecta; order Lepidoptera; family Noctuidae; genus Lithophane; species Lithophane leautieri. The sequence continues at coordinate 5,830,752 of OX424462.1, read as the reverse complement.
CATTATTGTATCGTTATGTTACCGTCGAGAAGCACATGAAAAAATGTTAACAAATATTTTCAAGCAAATAAAACGTTGGTTTGACAGGAACAGTTAAACTAACACAATAAAATGGAAATAAATATAAATTTTGAAGATAAATGTGCACTATTTGTAAGTGTGTGTGTGAGAGTGTGTTTTGTTTATGTATTGGTGTGTGTACAAAGTGTTACGAGATTATCTTTAAAATTGCTTCGGATTCACTGTAGGATTGAGCTAGCAGCCATTTGTGAACAATCTTTTTGACTAGGCCTGTTCTAGAGTTTATTATTAAACATTTTCTCAATGTCAACACCATCATCTTACTGCCCTTGTCTCATGTTACTCGGGTTCGGCGCAATCCGTTTTCTTCTTCCATTCTCTCTTGTCAACCGTCACGCTATCATTCACTCCCTTCTCTTTCATATCATTCCTCACACAATCTACCCATCTTTTCTTTGGCCTTTCTCTCCTCCATCCATCAACATTGATATTCGTCACTCTTTTAGTCTTTTAAATATTTTCTCAAAGTAAAGAACGTAATTATTGTTTGGTCTTTTCCAAAGGTGATCGTCTCTTTTATTTCAACTCAAAAGGGCTTCCTCCCTCGCCGCCTGTAAAATAACTTATAAGTATTTCTTTCTTATCTTAACAGCTTATTCCCGAAACTTTTCGCATAATATTAAGCTTTTAAAAGCTTTCTTTGAAGTGATGATACGCAAGTTTCAAAAGTTCATACATTTCATAGCTCAATTTAATTATACAGGGAAAATTCCATAATAATGTAAACTATTGACATTTTCAGTTTGTTTTCGATTTTTGCGTTATTTTAGTATTTATAGGAATGTTTACACAAACACCCTTATTTATAAGCGTTGCTTACACTTAAGTAATGCCTGTTTAAACATACATTTTTTGACGTTAAATTAGGAGGAAGTGTTGTGCAAATGTGCGTTTTATGAAAATGGTACTACAGTCCAGTTAACCTTTACAAAGATTTGTTTGATTCTGTATTATTTCAGTTAGTACAAAATTTAATTAAAAAGCGAACCGCAAGTACTTGATATACTTTTCTCTCACTTACTCAAACATTACTTTTTAAGTTTTTAACATCTCGTCAGTCAATTTGATCTCATACTTTACAAGCTCGTGTGAAATTGACTAACAAGCACAATAACCCTCTTTGTGAATACAAAGATGAGCCTTTTACTTTATCATCCCCTTTCAGTCCTTTTTTCAGTCCCTTACGGGTGGCATTTTAACAGGAAATAATGATTTTACCCTACCTTGTAGTTTGGGTACCTGCTTTTAGGGTTATGGCTTTTATGTTCACGTCCCAACTTCCAGGAAAGCATATTCTACTCTCACGAATTTATTTAAAAAAATGTACTTAACCAGTTTGCAAAAAAATATTTCTGTTTATTTAATTCTTTTTTAGCCTCTGAATCGGATAGTTTCTAGAACTAGAAACCTAATAGATTTCTCCGAAGTATGCATATTATTTGCGTAAACGACTCAAATAATTCCAATTCTTCGCTAGAAATCCTCTATTTCACTCGCAATGTTCGATTTATTTGCCCGCTTATCTATCGCTTCGTTCGACATTATTGGAAGCAGACGCGGATAAATAGAACGTCTCCTTCGCTCTTACCGAGTCGGATAGGTTTACTTAAACCTTAAACAGTTTTATTTACTGCTTGTGCTACTAGATTAAAAATAAGAAGATTTATGTCTCAATATGCTCTCTGGCGGAGCTCATTGGTAGTCTGGTCACGTCCCCCTCCGACTATGTCTCGTGCCGTCTCAACTCGGATAAAACGATCCACGTGCTGTACTTATCGCAACGTGGAAACTATGAAGCTTTCGTCGAGATCTCATTTAAAATTTCCTACTTTTTCCAATATTTTTAAAACGCGTTTTGCGTTTTAGGACCGAACGCTTCATAGATTTCGCAATGATATTGAAACAAGTATCGTACATCATTTAATATGAGTAATAAATCAAATATCTGGGACATAATTTGCTGATAAGATACTTGAATTTGTTTCATGTTAACAGCACTTGTAGCGCCGTCTTTTCCTCGCGTGTATGTCCACAGGAATGCGAGTTTCACTCCATGAATTAGCTATTGGATCGATACCATCACCAGATTCTTTATTAAACAACTTCATTTTATCATCTCACTATTTAACGACCGAAAACATTGAAGACGTAAACTTTAATGCTTTTCGGATCTTCATGTAAGAGGGTTTCACCTTTTTAAGCGCCTTTATTTCTGTTTGGTATATTTTGTAGTAGTTTTTATTTATTTCAGGGCATTGAAATATAAGTCATTTAAGTAGTTACAAATTAAAAATACGAAGTCACACGTGTTAGGGCATAAAGGCTCTTACACACTGGGGCGATTCGTCGCGCGACGCGACGCCGCCGCATTGTTTGCCGTGAGAAATTGTTTTGTTAAAATTCGCGTCGCGTGACGAATCGCCCCAGTATGTAAGAGCCTTAAATCGAACAGATTACGTGTGACATTTTTGATATGTGGTCATTAAGCACTTTCATTTGATACCCAACATGGTACGATTAAACAATTTTTTTTTTTAGTTCCTGACTTTATGTCCTCTAGAGGGCGCCATTTTTGATTTTTTGACGTCACATAGCCTATAACCAGCGGACGATCAAGACGCTTCCAACGATACCTCATTTGTCAAATTTTGATGAGTGGTTTAGAAGATAGGAGGGAACAGATGAACATACTTACATACATACCGGTCAAAATCCCTCCTTTTTTCTTCGCCGTAGTCGGGTAAATATTAAGGACTCATGTGCTGTATCTAGGTCGTAGTTGCCAAGTTTTCCTACATAAGCCAACTCATACATAAAAATAACATTGTGTTCAATTAAGTTTTCTTTCGTAGCATCATGTAGTCTTCGATTGCATCTTGCTGCGCGAGGCCTTGACTCCGCATGCAATGTCAGCTAAATGCCAAAAGGTTCACCTCTACAGCTTTATTGTACGTTATACAGCAGATATAATAACGTAGTGCAAATAAATCATCTAAAATAATAATCTCCTGTCTAGACCAAAAGGGAACAGCATGAGGTTTTAGCTCAAAGTTAGCGAGGTATACGTTGATTAGAGGTCTGCTCGCCTGACCAACCAATCAAACTGAGTCACCCGCAAAATGTAATCGAGGATAACATAACCTCACTGTGTCCACGGTACACCTACTTAAAACATGTAACTGTAAAGCGGCTAGCTCATGAATTTATGTTAGCGTTTGAAACCATTGTTAGATACAACATTCAACCTATTGACACAAAACCTCATTTCCATGTAAAGTGACGTTTATGAGTTGAAATTTCTGCGTTTCATGAAATTTGTAAAAAAATATTCAACCAGAAGTGTGTCCGTTAGAAAAGACCTTTGATATTATTGTTAATTTAATTATCTAAACATGTTTTCCTATTATCTTCAATTAATCGATCGCTATCGAATTCCATTCTTATTACTTACCTACTCATTGCGTCAGGGTTTAAAATACTGTCTTGAAAGATATGATAAATGATCGATAGCTGAAAACACTTGGTTTATAATTCATTTCATGTTACAGGCATTTCAATATCATGTGTATTGTAGGAGATTATGGTTCTCCAGAGAGGAGTAAAAAGCATCGATATAGAAATACTGAAAATGACAAAAAAACACAATTATTATATTCACAGATCGTATGTATGAATATTTTATATCATGCTATGAATAATCAATCATTGCTTTTGAACACCATATTTGCGTATAAATAAGGCACCTAAAATAACGCTGAAGGTGAAATTATGTGCCGCCCCGTCTACTGTTCGCTCGTTTATTTTTAAATTAAGGCACGTGTCTTCTTATTCATGACATGATACTTTGCCGCATTTGTTTGTGTTCTTTGAATAATACAATAAATCTTTCTTATGTAGTATTATTAATAGGACAAGATTATTATAGTAATTGATTTCTTTGAAGTTGTCGATTTTTCATTCCGGTAATAGAATTTAAACTTAGCTTTATTGTACTTACAAAAACCTGCAATGTTTTAACTATTGCATCTGGTTTGTTTATTGTGGATTCGTGTTATTTGATTTTTAACATTTTATTTTCCTTTGTTCAACAGAAGGTCGACCCCGAGCTGATCTTCACGAAACAAGAGAAGATCGGCAAAGGCTCCTTTGGTGAAGTGTTTAAAGGTGTCGATAACAGGACCCAGCAAGTGGTCGCTATTAAAATAATCGACTTGGAAGAGGCTGAAGATGAAATCGAGGACATCCAGCAGGAGATCATGGTGCTGTCACAATGTGACAGCCCCTACGTCACTAAATATTACGGATCATACTTGAAGGTAAGCGCATGATTAATTTCTAACTCTTACTATGATGATGTGATGATGACTATAACGTGTCTGATGTCTGATCTAAATGAGTTTAGCTTGATACACGATGTGATAAATAACAACCGTCCAGGTTAATGTATGCATGATGTTAGCTATTCAACAGATTTGACATTCATTTCAGTTTACAAAGGCCCATATAATCTTGTGCGTATTCATATTGAGCCACAGAGTAAGATAAACCTTGTGGAATATGTTACGTTTTATCTTGTCAGTCTGGGGGCACGAGGCATCAATCATTGTCTGTGAAGCTGTGCCTTCGTCTGCTTATCTGCTGCCGAGCCTTTATAAAAGACAAGGATCAGGCGTAATAGAGTCCATTACGTAGTGTATTCTCTTCTTGAGTGATATCCCCCTGCGAATTCGTTTCCCTCGCTCCCTGAGCTTGTTCTATGGCTCCACAACAGTGCTTGCTATTCAAACGTTGAATTGCGTGACATTATAATATCTGTTGTGCACAATACAACAGCGTGACGCACCGGAATGCTTTGCAGTTTCGCAGTATTGTTACCGCTTACCCAGATAGAATATCAGAAAGAGCTGCGGCGCGCGGCGCAGTCGCACTGTCGTGTAATACTGGGATAGTTATTATTACCCACCGTTTTGCGGAGTAGCTGTTGTCTCTTTGTAATTGTACACCTGTGGTATTACATCCAGGTCTAGGTAATAGGACATTGATAGTTTCGTGACTGTGCGAAATAAGATTTCGCCTGGTAATAGACAGGCAATTTAGTCAAATGCGCTATTGAAATTGACTCCAGTGCGATTTTGTTTATTAGATTGCGGTTATTGCGCAATGTTCGCTGTTGAATGTCACGAAATAGTAAAAAAGTTACTATGGAACGTTCACCCGATCGTGTAATTCGCTCGCGTGCTGCTATATTTAGACCCACAATGCTTTTGGGCTATATTATACATATGTATGTATTCAAAATATGAAATACTGGCCTGACTTTTAGCAATACTCAACATAACGTTTCGAAATGGAAGACTAAACATTGCATTTTTTTGTTTCATAATCATGACGCTTAAAAGGTTTTTAACACTGATTTGGCTTCAAAGACCTTCTACATTTAAATTCTGCCTTTCCAACTAACAGACAAGACCCATAAATAAGTAGTTAATTCCAAATCAGCTATAAAACAATCAGTAATCATGGCTTCGCCCTTCTTTGATACCCGATGAGTACGTGGGCGTCGTAAACAGATTTGGAAACAATAGCTGGCTGATTATACCTAATAGTAGATTTCGAAAACACTTCTATTCATAAGCTGACGAATGGGAAGCACGTCATACTGAGAAAACGTGGCCTCTATTGAATGAGGCTTGGAAATTTGGCTCTTACTGTTTCTACATTTCACTGTGCTAAAAATAAATGTGACATTTTCGGGCCGATTTGCTTCCGTTGTGCCTCCGACTTCATCGTTGTTAACAACAGGCGAATCGATATGGACATTTCACATCCCATATTATCATGAACTCGTATAAGGCTCCAATAGAATGGAAAGCATCCTGGCACCACGGACAATAATGTCTGGCCCGTTATGATCGATATTTGCATTTTTATTGTTCCCCACTCAATTCAATTTTATTTATGTGTCTGCGTAGATTAGTGAAATGGCGTCTAATGAACAGTAGGTTTAACATAACCGTTCACAAATGAACATAAATTTATTTTGTGTTCGCTTCGAATCCTTTCATTTCTTTGCAAGGCTCTTTTATTCAGAAGATTGTAGCTCTCGGTTTGAATGTTAGGATTCACTTTTGCTCTATGATTCACCATATATGTTTGTGGCGACTGATCTCTAATATAATTATTCATTTCTGCATCGGAAATGTTGTGAATTTCAATCATTGCTAACACGGAAGGCCTAATACATCATTGGTAAATGTTTACAATGTGTTGCGTTTCCCGCTTAGCGCATCGCGTCGGCTCCACGTTGTGCTATTGCAATCTTGACACACTTTCGAATGTTGTTGTTATGCGTGCCTTGCAAAATACGATGCAATGTATGCGGGTCGGTATGTACATAAATCTGCAACAAATGTGTAAGAAACTTATCTTTGATCTCAACTATGTCCACAATTAATATATTAATATTGAGACATGTCAAAATTTTATCTCTCATTTCGCTTTCATCTGAATTTATGAATATATTCAGGCTAAAAAGTTACAAAATCAGTTTCCGTTATGAATTTGTATAAACAAACATGCGTCTGGCATATGAAAGGTGATGGTACTCATCCGAGTTATGAAAGGCCGGCTCGCTCAATTAGCAAATGAACTTGACGTTACGTGACAGCAACATTTTGTAGGGTACGTTCCACTTTCATCTCTTACATTATAAATATGCGTTAATATCTTAATGCAAGTTAAGGCTTTATTGATATTTCCATGATACTTACAAATTCCTTGATGACAATAACTTAATTTTTTTTTAATAAAACACACGCTATCAATATTTACTTAATATTTTCAGCCGTCAACAAGACGTATTGTATTAATGCTGTTTATGTAATCAAACAAATATTTCTATTGTTTTACTGTACTATGCTTTGATGAGCAAACAGAATTGCAGTACCTACCCCAAACGCATGTGTGGGAGTGGGACCTACCACTACGTTTATTGTCGCGTGTTTTGATAATGACCGTGAATATTACTATGCCACTAAATGGTATTGCATATCAAGGCCATTTTTAGTATGGTTTCGTCAACACAATAGTTTGAACTTATATTTTTCTAAATCTTAAATGAACTTATTTTATCAAGTGAACAATTTTCTTTGCTCGCGGTTAATTTACTTTGCGACATTTACGATTTGTTCTGCGGAGAAAGTGTGGTAATGTCGCGGCTCTGTCGTAATCGCAATGATTCGCGTCACTATTTGCTTGGGTAACGTTTGTTTTCTTTCATCTTTCTCGTAATATCTTCGTTGACCAATCAACCAACTGCACGATTTTATGATACGTTAGTTCTGACAATAGAGCTTGTTAAAGATAGTTGTTTCTCTTGACATTGGCTACCGATCGTGGTCCCTATTCTCCACCTCAGAAAGGTCAAACATTTGAGTTCATTTTATTTACCTAAGTATGCTTGCACTTGCAGTGTGCTTAAAAGAAGAGAATCGTCGTGTCGTCAGAGCTGTGAATGAATTAAAATGTGACGTGAATAAGCTGTGCTCCTCGAGAGAGGGTTTTAGTGGGTAAAATTGTGAATGCGGATGTCGGGCGGTGCGGGCCGGCCTGAGGTGAAGGACGCTGGTGACTCATCGTGTTAGCCTCGAGGAATGATGTCAAGAATTTCTCACATTTACGGTGTTAAACATAGTTATGTAAATATCTAATATTCCATTCCTTTGATAATGGAATATTATAAGTTTCGAACTGTTTCTGGCATCAGTTTCTAATTGTTTGTTCTGTCCACTATCGATCCTGCCAGCATGTTATTTCTTCAACATGTCTGATTATCGACTACATAATACAATTACATTCACGGTCACGTCGCTTTCTAATGTAGAAATTTGCCTAAATAGACCGTATAATTAAACAGCCAACTTTGATTGATTGTTAGAAGCTTCAGAGCTTGTACGTTGCATAAACTTATTTTTAGCATATAAAAGTTTTATTTATACAATGTGTGATTTCCTCAATATAAAAACAAAATGTTATAAAGACACAAAATCTCATACAAGATTTCGAGGAAAATGGACTCTGAATGGTACGTCCATAAATTCCACATCAAAGCAAAATCTGGTCTATACGAGTATTTTATGCTTTTTTTATTTTTAGGATTTAAGAAATGGCCGTTCAGGGTTTTGCGATGACTATAAAGTGCGTAAGGTTGAAAGCCGTAAACACATTAGGACCACCTTGACCTCTGCTCGTATACGGGTGGTGTCAAGGTCCTGCTAGCCCTATCCAAGCTTTCCATAGCGTTTTATTACGAAGCTGCCCCCTGGGCCCTGACACCAAATAGCCAATTGTCTCTTCATTGTCGTTCAAACTAGCTATTGGCTTCCAAATTAGCATTCCGTCTGGACTGAAATATAGCAAATGAGGAATTGTGCAGTTCAATACAGTACATAAGGAGGTCGACGACTTTTGAACGACGCGAGAAGTCATATCGTTGAGTAGAATCAAAGGATTTAAAAGACTTGATACAGGTCTGGTTCTTATTTCGCATCGTCCTTCTGTTTCACTGCAATGCGGTCTGGGCGAAGAGGAGGAGGGTAGGGGAGGTTGAGGGGGATTCGGTTCGCATCTGAACTTGGAAGGTCAAGTTCTGGAAGTTTACAATTTGCCTTATTGAGCGACTGGTTTTGAAGACTCGATTTAGACGTGATTATAAAGTTGAAGTTGATAGTTGTCATTGATTCGTTTTCGTAAATTGATAAATGTTTATGGTAAACAGATTAAACATTGTCTGTTATTTAAATACAATTGGGTAACTCATTTTACCATTATGTGAATATATTTGCTTTTTGGTTTTTTACAGGCCGTCAGAGAGTATCTTTCCTAAAAAAAATTCAGTGTCTTGTGTCTTCTAAACTTCATTATCTCCGAAGCTTAACAACTGCTCTTTGTCAAGTCAAAGTCAACGTTTTATTTCTTTCGCTATACACTCTCTTTTATTGGGTATCGATAATAGAATTTGGGAAATGAGGTTTTTTAGAAACGAATAACTTTGATTCATTTGTGTTAGAGGTCGATTACATTGTGTTCTCTTCAATGACGTCGAATTTTTGTTGACTCACTCCTTATTACTTACAAATAACTCAGGTTAAGACCCGCATTATTGAATAACCTTTCATTGATTAAGATGAAAATGTTTGTTGGTCATTCTTCAGAAGAATTCAAATCGGTTTCTCGCGTTTTTGCTTATTATGGAGTACCTAATTGAATGTTTTTGTATGTTTGTGTTTCAACACAGTTCAGTTCTCTTTGATTTGGGCTTTAAATAAACTAAGGCTATATGATTTGGTTGTAGATTGTTTTATACGATTTGTTCGGGCCAAGAAGTCATTATTATAATTTCAGTAATATCTTTATCGACTTTATCAAAAAACGATTTACTGTTCTGATTGGTTAAATTTTCGCACCTTCGGCCACGCTGTCTATCATTTCTTAAAAATTAATTTCTTTACCATTTCCTTCTTCTGTCCCGCAAATTGCCGATGGCAGTCATCTTATCACAGTGTTTTACAAAATTACATTTTGATTCCTCAACGGTTCCCCCGACGAGAGATTTTCGATGACTAATGGTTTATTTAATTTTGTACGAAGTTGTTATAAATGAGATTATGTATATAGCCCGTATTAAATGGCTGATAGCATGATTCATGAACATTTATGTAAACGATTTGAAAGAGCGCCTCCTGAGAATTGTAATCATATTTCATATTTTTCATACATTTCTCTGGGGATAAATCAGTTTTTACTTGTCATTAATTTTGAATCGAATCTCTGCACGAATCAAAATCGGATTCCTTGAATAAACGGTACATTTTAAGGTCATTTACTCGTTTTGGGTATCTGATTATACCGGTTTTTTATTATTATTGTGGATGTGGCTAAGTTGAATTTAAATATGATTTATTGCTTTATGTTTGTATCTAATTTAAAAAAAATCGTATGAAGTTATTAAAAGCTCTCCTAAAACTTCTACCTACTAGCTATCTAGATAAGCGTCAACTGTTGTAAAATCATTTGTACCGTTATTAATTAAAACAATATCAAAGTCTCGAGTTATTAATTAGTCGCCTTCGTTCATCCACTTTGATTAAAAGCTAGCTAAATGTTACTTACTAAATACTTAGGATTGGCCGTACCCTACCTCAGATTTTATCTCGCTTGCACCATTTTACTCGCGACCTGAGTGAGAGCGAGACGGAGTGGGGTGCTAGCGGCTCTCAAGCCTCAAAAAGTTAAGGTAATTGGTTTTTACGGTGAAAATAAAGGAAATAAAAAAAAAAACATTACACCTGCTTTATAAAAACCTTTGCAAAAAAAAAAACGGGCCCCTTAACAGTCTCAGGCTTTTCTATGGATAATATTAATATTTTTACTATGTCGTTAGCATAAACGACTAGTAATTTCTTATTATCAATAAGAATATCGTTTTTTGGCTGCACCCCTCTTCCAGCAGCGCTACAATTTTAGTAGCTCTTATTGCTTTTTCTGCCATTACAATCGACACAAAGATATCTGTTTTAAGTCACAATAAGGCTGGATAATGCGACAAACATAAATTATTCTATTAAAAATAACGAGAAGTTAGTTTTAGCTGCCAGGATAACCTTTTAACCGCAAACCCGCAAAAAGTTAGTAAAAGTCATAAACTGAAAGAGGGATTATTATTGTTTTAAACAAAAGTTTCGAATTTGGAATTAACTTTTTTCATACCCAGACTCTTTATTAAGTGCCAGTAACACAGTTTGGCTATTAAAACCTCTTTACAACTAAATGATTACCAATAATGTAAAAAAATCAAAACCGCCCGTTTTTTTTGCAAAGGAGTCTGGTTAGTTATATTATGCAAAGTTTCATGATTTAATTTCAAGTATTTTTTTAATACCAGCGGTTTATAGTTGGGTTTAGAGGTAACTTTGGATTTTTTTTCAATCTAGAAAATTTTATGTTATCTTGTTTTGCCGAACATAGGACCTAGCATCAATCCTCAACTTTAACATATATTTATTTCAAAATTAATCCTGCAGTATTTTCGCCATAACGGCGGATCATGCTAAGCAATTTGGGGTAGGGTACGCCCTTAAAAGTATTGTCCATTTTCCCTCGGCTCATACGAGCTTTTGTCTATTTTCTTATTTTCCATGTTAAATTATCTTGTTATCGGAATTCCTATTTTTCATTTACATAATTTTCTCCCGGTATTGTTTTCGGTTAATAAGATTGAAACCAGCAGTAGTCTAGAGTCTCATCGTTTCTTAAAAATACTAAACGATATAATTATTATGACATGCCATGGGCCTGATAGATTTCCCATCGGCGAAAACGAGGAACTTCCATATAAACTTTTATCCCCTATTTAAACCCTTTAAAGCATAAATTTAAAAAAAGCATCCCTTTGAGCTCACTTTCCTTAGGTATTAAGGCTCGTGCAAACTGGCGCGATACCTATCGCAAGCGCGACAGGCAGCGCTACCCTTGTCGCGCCCGCGATATCGCGCCTGTTTGTTGTGCAAAATGTCATTTTTCTAGATCCAGTAGTTTATTAAGTAGAAGATACAAGACATATACTAGTGTTTTATCAGCAGGATATTTGTTTTGTCATGTTTGCTTGTTAGTTAGCTCCTTCCGTATTCAAACAAAAATGTGTATAAAAACATTGCTTTTAAATGGTTTTCAATATAAGGTTTTATTACGATATTTGGTATTCCTATTAGACCATATTGAGCTCAATAAATTGTTATGACAGCAGTAAGAACGTGATGACTGCTTCAATACGTGCCTGCGGAGCTACGGGCTTATAAAGCTCACGTTTCGGTCATAATCTGCCAGTGCCTTGTTATAACCCTACCGAGATATCGCATGATTCGTATGTTATCCTCGCTAAACCTAAATCCAGGACTTATGCGATGAATGCTAACGACCTGAATGAAGCCCTGCTTCGTTAGCCCCTCGCATAAAACAGTGTTGTCCACTGCGTCCAGAATCCACTCAATTACAGAAAATAGGTCAGATTTTCTCTTTTATAAAATGGATCAAATATTTTCCATCTTGCAATTAAAAAGTTGAAATTAATTTCTGCGAACAAATGAAAACTGATAAGTTTGAATTGTCAATGGATTATAGGATTAAACGTTAGTATGAATGAATTGAATTAAATCCTAACATATTATCTGCTTAGGAATGTATTTATTGTAATACTCGCGTGACGCACTATTTTGAAATAAACGACGAACACCTCGCATGTAAAAATGAGTCGTAAGTAGTGGTTAGTCTGAAGTGCAGTACATTAAATAGCATTCCTAGAACCATAAGTAGTTGTTGTAGTAGCCATATTTATTGACAACTATTATTATTAATATTATTTATTGTTAGATAACTAACATAAATAAGTGCTGCAATATCCCCCGAAAAGTGACGTAAGTTAGCAGCAGAACAGTCGTTAATTCACAGCGCTCGGTGCTGGCTGACAGTATAGGTAGTAGAGGGGAACATGTCGACATATGAACCGATAAACAAGATTACTGCGTACGATGTACTGGAACGTGGACGTAACTTGGACATAGTAACTGGGTCGGGAAAACCGTACATGAAAGGATGTAAAAATTCTGGTAGCATTTTAAGATAAATGCTAAAATTAAAATCACATTGCAAGAGGGAAAACCATAATAAATGTAGGCATGTAAGCACTACATGTCGATGCATAATTTCATACAAATATTATGCAAGGACAGTCGTGGAATTGAATACAGTAAACGGTTCTTGGTGCTGAGCATTCTTTAGTTAGAATAATAACTCATGGTGCCAAACTACTCTGATGGTAGTTGCACTAATGCACTGTGTACTTGAGGTTTTTTGGTTTTACTGCAGGAACTACTTTTTAACCCCCGACGGAAAAAGAGGTGTGTTATAAGTGTAACGTGTGTACCTGTGTGTCTGTTTGCGCCATCGTAGCTGCCAAACGGCTGAACCGATTTTGACTTTTTTGGTTTTGTTTGGACGGTGACTTGATCGAGAGGGTTCTTAGCTATAAAAAAAGTTTTTGACGGGGGTTTTTTTAATTTTCAGTTAAACTTTTATCTTGTTAGTATGAAAACTGGAAGATCAAATCATAGATCAGTGATTCTAGTCTAGTATAGCTAAACTTTTAAAATATTTACCTACGTGGGTATCTTCTTCGTATTTATATGGAAAATAATATATACCGATACTACCAAGTTACCAACTGCTTTAACGTTGTTGCGTCCTAGCTCGTAGGTTAATCTTATTACGTGGCGTAACGTCGAGGCTTCCTTAAGAGCCTATACAACGCCTATACAACCTCAAATTGCTTAGCATGATCCTCCGTTATGTCGAAAATACTGCAGCATTAATTTTGAAATAAATATATTATGTGTAAGTTGAGGATTGTTGCTAGGACGAAAACATGATTAAATAAAAAATTATCTATAGAAAAAAAAAATCCAAAGTTACCTCTAAACCGAACTATAAACCCCTGGTATTCAAAAAATACTTCAAATTAGATATTGAAACTCTGCATAATAAAAGAACTGAACCTGAACTAACTATAAAGCAGGTCTTATGTTTTTTTATTTATTTTAATTACCATTATTTTCACTGTAAAAAGCAAATACCTAAACTATTCGAGCCTCTGATCCGCCAGCACCCCACTCCGTCTCACTCTCACTTAGTTCGCGAGTACTATTTACCCCGCTCGCTATGGTGCGAGCGAGATAAAAAGTGAATTTGAGTTGAGGTAGTGTAGGCTTTTAAAAACTTAAACCGCACACCACTGCTCTGTTATCCCTTAAACGACTCAACGCCATAAATTGAGTAATAAAATGACATTATACGAGCCCCACGTGTACTTGTTTTTGTTGTTCAAGAGTAAACTCAGTGTAAACAGGTGAATTCACAATTAGGTACCATAAAACAGCAAAATTTGGATGATCTTATACTTAACTGTTTAATCGAAACCTACTCATTAAAAAGGTAGCTTCATAAGAATGTGAAGCCGAAGAAGAACTTCATCCTTAATTTGTTTTCCAATTTGATTGTTTTTATAACTTCTCAAGTTTCCACTTCGCAAATTTGCAAAGTATTCGATGTCTCGCCCAGGAAGATACTTAAAAGATTTCACGAAACCGTCAAATTATAATTATTGGAATTCTATTGGAAATGGTAACTGCTAATTTGCGTAACAAGTTAGGCAAGATTGAGGAAATAGAAATAAAAGTAATCTAATTTATTTAGTTGTAGGAACTCGTTATCGATGATACGTTTTATCTGATTTATCCAATAATATCGCAAATGTAAATGTAGAAACAAAGACGCAACTTTAACGTGTGTATTTGTGTGTCTGTCTGCGCCATCCTAGCTGCCAAACGGCTGAACCGATTTTGTTTTTTTTTTTTGTTTTGTTTGAAAGGTGACTTGATCGAGAGTGTTCTTAGCTATGATTCAAGAAAATCGGTTCAGCCGTTTGAAGATTTTCAGCTCTTTTCTAGTTGATGAATGGATGTGAGCATCTTCCACAGGTCTAATCGATTGGACATTTAGAATTCTGTTACTTCAATGATATGAAAAGATTAAAGGCGGAAAACGCCAACATACACTAGGAATAATGAATGTATGCTATTGTAGAAAGGATAGCTGCTGATAATTTCCTATTTTCACTAGCCGTCCCCCGACGCGAAAACGCTTGGATCAAAATATTACCCACATCTTTTACATTAACTTAAAGGCTAATACATTTTTTTTTGTACTTCAGATGCTTTGTTTTTGTCTGGGATCTTAAAATTTTTTCATTGAACTTTTATAAAAGAATAGTGTTATATAAATAATGTGATCATAGAGAGCAATCATGTGTTTCCCCTGTAATCAAGAAGTGGACACGTGTTGCAAAGATGACCGCATTAATTCCCTCTTTCTTTTTGCTCAGCTTTCATTCCTGTAGAAATGGAATCGCGCGCTCCGGGCGATTCAATTAATCCAACGTTAGATTACATACATATGACCATATCCATCCTATTCGAACAAAACTTTTTTATTGCTCACTCCTAGTTCAATCTGTCGGTTCAATTCGCTATCCGGGTCACATGGCATAACGTAGTCATTGCAATTAATTGAGTGGGTATACCTCCAAAAGTGAAAATAAATAATATCAATTATCTGTAGTGAAATCCACGGTCAATTATCGATTACGAACACTTCCAGGTACCTACGCCTAATTACAGCGTAATGATAACGTTTATTGTTGGTTCAGTGAAGTTTCATAACACACCGCTGCGGGTCGGGTTCGTTATCCTTAGCCGACCTTGCAGCTGCTATAAATTCAGTTAAATTGACCGCAGGAGGCGGGCATGCGTCACAGGCCGATGCGCTCAGATTAGCAACGAAAGCATGATGTAATAAATATATCGATCTATCTGTGTAACCAATGAATTCTAGCCATCAAAGGACAGAACCGGATCTAGAAGCGCTCACGCAAAGGCACAATTCTGCCATGTAACCTGTAACGGATAGGTGCTAGTGTTTACTGCTTTCGTTACGTACCTATGCGGGCCTATTCAGAAATAGCTCATACCTTATCCTCTTTCGAATAATATATTCAAATACGTACGTGATACATCCCTCGAAACTGCGGCGGTCGCTTTGACCGTCCGTCTGTGTGAAACATATTCCGCGTCAGATGTCTGGAACACAATAGATTTTCCCAACAATTCCTATTTCTCGGTGTGTCGAGGGTGATTGAAAGGCGACGGGTGTCCGTTCCGAAGGCAAGAGATAAATTCCGGATTACCCAGGCGCAGCTGACTGTTCGCTCGGAAAATTGAAATTTGCGCCTTCGACCTTCGGGTTTATTCGCCATACTTGATTACTATTGCCGGTTGCTTTGCATTGTCATTATGAATGTGTGGTAGTCCGGAATCGTTGTCATTGTAGGTTAAGATTGTTGATAAAGAATTGCGCATAAAATTTATATATATTTTTTATTTTAGGCGCATTTTACGGCTAAATCGTTAGTACACGGACGCAAATGTGGCGTCAACGTTTCCAATACGAAAATTGATCGCTGAGCGTGTTCCTAACCTATCTAGGTCGTAGCTAACGTCGTTAATGCGGGACGGGAGGCAATTAGGGCAAGCCAATAAAACATCGCCATCAACGAACACCGGTCGTTCCTCCCCGCCTGCTGCACTAGCCTCGTTATTCAACTATTCACTTATTTTCGGTATATTAAAATTAAATGTGGATAGACTTGGATTAAAATTCAACGGATGCGAGCCTCATCCGACGGCAACGAGATGGAAAAAACACCTCCTCCTTTCAGTGGTTGTTATAGTTGTATCATATCATAACAGCCAATCGTACTAGCTAACCTTCCATATCCTTCTCGACACCAATAAATCCTTGTTAATGAAAACGTGGAAGTTACGAAACAGTTTCTGCGACGGCCTCAAGGTCCAGCGGATGACGAGTATGGCGCGGTGTCCCGGCCGACGCGACGGGCCTGTTGCCAGTACCGATGTCAAAGTTAACTGCCGTTGCACTCGACGTATCCGCACAAAGGCCGCTCTCTCCGCTTTGTTCCGGCTCTTTGTTTGACTTGACGAAGGCACAGTAAAATCTTCAACACGGTCCACGACGACACGACTGGACCTTCGGATCTCGCGAACTAAATGTACAGCTTTATTGCCCCCTCCATCCCCACCTTCCCTCTTCCAGTTTGAATACGAATACGTTTTACATGATTAATGGAGTCTTATATGAACGAAAAAGGCCCTACCGAAAATATCAGCTCGATCCTTTTGGGCCAACGTTAGTGGTTTCGTGGAATAACGTGTCTAGTTATGTCAATAAATACACTATGAAATATTCCGTTACCTTAAATTACACTAAAAGGTCCGTCCTCTCAGATATATTATGAGGCGTCAACTTGCGGAAATGATCCATTGTGGTGCTGTCCCTCTGCGCATGGGGTCCACAG
Organism: Lithophane leautieri; assembly: GCA_949152455.1. Lineage (NCBI taxonomy): Eukaryota > Metazoa > Arthropoda > Insecta > Lepidoptera > Noctuidae > Lithophane > Lithophane leautieri. The sequence continues at coordinate 5,813,630 of OX424462.1, read as the reverse complement.
TTATTTTCGTTATGTTGATGTGTTGATGAAGTGCTCTCTTTATGAGGGGTCCTCAAATTACCCTACTTCACAAACGAGACTCTAGGTCGTTTTAATATTATGAACTAACCGTTCATAAGACGCAACCGGCATTTAAATGTCAAAAAAATTTAACAGGTGCATTACACACCATTGAACCTCATTGCCCTTTGTAAATGAGCAGCTGTTTATTCTCGTTAATTACGTTTTTTTTTTATAAATTTAGTTCGCACTACTTCATAAACTGCAGTATATATTCCTTTATGGATATACAATTGTATATTTTGCCTGGAAGCGAATATTCACATTTTTTCCGTGAAGTGTTGTTATTTTCCAACATTCCAACTATCGGTTGAAGAGCTCTCTTCGCAACTGGCCGTGCGCATTTATCTAATCGATATTTTGTTATCGTCGCAGTCCCTTGATTTCCATACTCGTCTCAAAAAATTGCATCAATTTATTATTTGATGGAACATAGAAAGGAATGTTCAAAGATTATTTTCAAGTCGTAACTTTTCAACAAACATCGTAATAGCCAGCGAATGTTAGGAAAGTATAAAGTTTTGCGGCGCAATTCATCTTATGTTATTAGATTATAAAGTTTCGAAAGCAATCCTCCACCTTAAGAACATTCTGGAATTCGTTCTTATAACCAAAGTTTGCTCTGGAGCGACAATGTAAGAAGATAAGTGCTAACTTGTGAGATCGTTAATATTATATGATCGCATTAAAATTTGCTCTGAATTGCGCATAAAGGCTCTTACATACTGGGGCGATTCGTCGCGCGACGCGATGCCGCCGCCGCATTGTTCGCCGTGAGAAATTGTTTTGTTAAAATTCGCGTCGCGCGACGAATCGCCCCAGTATGTAAGAGCCTTAATGATATAGAAAATTTCTGCGGTTCTGTGAACTCTGCCTACTAAAGTTATTAGACATTGATCACTCTCTAGTTAGAAATATAGATCGTCTAAAGCTTTATCTATACTTTATCATTTCCACGAACGAACGGTGCGATTCTTATTTCAATCGTTCAACTATGGATTCAGACTGGGGTCCAACGCTAGAAGTTCTATCGATAACAACATTGTTGCCATGATTAAATGGTTATACAAAACACAAAACATTTCCTCGTATGTATTTGTAGCGAGATGACCTTTTTCATAGAACCAGTATATTTTATCGACGCACAAGTCTGAATTGCTCTTATACCAGGGCGGTTTTATTTCAATGTATACAATATCGCTATTTCCAATATATCACTCAATATCTATTTCAAATAAGCTATATTAAATTTTTCAGCATCCTACAGTAAAACGGTCAGCGAGAGTCAAGTGTCACCATCGTCGGTGTCAACGACCGAATGACTGTACGGTTGACCGGTCCCGTCGCGATCTGATTGTCGCGCCAATAAACGATTTGCATGTGGTGGTGTTGTGACAGTGTTGCGTTTGCGCACCCATGCCTCACCTAATTGGTGTTATCAGGTTGGTCAAGCGCTGTTATCGTGATCATAATGTACCGGGGCGTGTTTTGCATTAAGTATTTGGAATTCTTACATGAAATTTTACTGAATGCCAAGACTAAATCATTTATCTTCGTCCAAATAACACAAAGCTCACAAATCAGCTATACTTCCGATTCATTTTAGATAGTTATTACACGTAATGGATTGTAGCAAATGGGATTCAATTTCCTCTCCCTCAATCCTTCCGTATCACCTACTCGGCAAACACTGTTATGAACAACTTTAGTATAGTGCAAACGATGCAAGCCATAAAACGCTTTGTTAAGGGTAGTGCCAGTTTTAGTGTAGGTGTTGATTTACTGAAGCCGATGGTTTCATTCGGTGCGCACTAAAAGCTTTTGTGCGTAATGGATATCGGTGATAGATTGCAATTCCCCAAGACTTGGCGAGTGCACTTCTTGACGTTTTTATCTGCAGTTTGGCAAGCATAACAACGATTTTCGCACTCTATTCCTTTTAATATCAAGGATTTATTTCCAATTTTAGTCCTGTAACATAACATCGTCACGCTTGTAATCCCCGAAGGGTTAGGCAGCGGTGTAACTATAGTAAACCCACATTTCGCCAGTTATGTTTTAAGGCCCATGTAATAGAGGGCGAAGCTATTGCCATCAACCGGGCACAAACCCAGGCTCCAGGCTGCTACTGAGAAATCCCAGATGGAAAAACCCAATAACACTTTGCCCGACCTGGGAATCGAACCCAGGACCTCATGCTCAGCAGTTGCGCTTGTGACCAATACACCAACGAGGCAGTCCTGTATTTCACAATACTTTGAAATAACATCAAATATCTCGGAACAGTCCAATGATATTGAGACGATTGTTTTTCTAAACTTTTCCATTATTGTATAGTACCTCAAAACAGTCCAATATTGGTTTTGGTTTCGTGAAAACGGACACCGGTATTTGTCGTGCTTCTTCGATTTAGCTGTGAAATGAATAACGAATGTGTACTGTTTCCACTAATTGGATGGGTTGCACTTGTCGTTAATACTGCATTCAATTTGTTGGGTTTCAGTGTATATTTGGCATTCAATTAGCTCAATACTGTTGATATTTGCTGCCGTTCAAATAATTGCCTTTATGCGTTAGCTTTTGTGCTTTAAAATAGGTTAGCAGTAGTTACTTAATTAAATCAACTGGACTGTGCTGGTTCCAATTTTGCGGCTTTCCTACTGTTTGTTTTTGCGGTGTTGCCAATGCATTTCAATGCGAAAATGTAGGCAATAATGTTTAAATATTTAAATATAGATTCGTATGCTTTAAAAGTTTTCACCAACTATAATCCTAGTTTTCTATCTTATTACAAACTAGCTGCTACCCACAGCTCACCCGCGTGACGCGTTATGTACTCGTATTTTTCTGAAATAAAATTTTCCTGCCTAAGTTACTCCTTATAACACCAGCAGGTGTAGCATGGCGCTTTCTATTTCTACGAAGAATAGGCATAGCTTTTTCTATACAAAGTGACATTTCGTTTCTTCATTTTTGACATCGCACCTTAGAAATCCTTCTACAATCTGTCATTTTGTCTTTCATTTATATCGATCTTTGTCTAGGTCTTTTAATATGTAGACTATTTCGGAATAAAGTTTTCTATCCTTACTGTCAAAATCACACTGACAACTGAAATTTGTCTAAGAAAGTGAAGACAATTTGAAACAACACAAAGAATTCTGAGTCGAATTATGTAAAAGAGTGAATTTCTTTAAAAGTGCGTTGACTCTTTTTACTTAGCTGCCGTCGTACTGTCTATACGGGACGTCATTTTTGTCTACTCTTTTGTCGACAAAACGGTGCTTATGCTACGCCTGCAGCTATCTGCTAGTGGAAGTCCCATCAAAATCGGTCCAGCTGTTTCGGAGATTAGCCGGAACAAAGAGACAGACAGACAAAAAAAGTAATAAGGTACCGAATACACTTTCACATATGCATTTGGTAAAAAGACATAACAAACTGACACTTCAACTATATTTATTTGTATTGCGACTTCCAGTGACATGTTACACATCGACATAATGCCAACATGCATGTTAGCATAATAGAGATTTGGAAAGGTGCTACAAACTCCACCACTTATGTGTTCAGATCAGAGAACGCGCGCATTATGTAAATCGATCTCGATCAATTTCGATATTCCGTTATGTTGCCCACACACACCTTAACGAGACAGCCAATTCAACTAAAAAATCGCATTGCAATCGTGGTCAGGTTTTCCGATTACATGAGCAAACGCTTTTTAATTGAATCCCTGTTGCGGCCGACAATTTTTTTGCGGCACTTGCGTTAATTGTTTGGCCTTTGGTTTTTCGGCTAATTACACACAGGATTTCGAGCGCGAGCGACAATTTACACAAAAAAAAAAAACAGGTCGCAACACTGTCATAATAATAATGGTTTTCGTCGACCGGTATACCCCGTTCCATCACATCGCTACGTATAAGGGTGCCTTTCCACCACAGATGTGCTATGCAGCTATGCTGCGAGGATGTGAAAGCTAAGCTACGAAACTATGAGACCGTTTTCATTAATGCTAAGTTGTGTAGCGGAGCTAGTTAGATGTGCTAATAAGATGTGCCTCCCCGAGGTAGCATTGTGAGGAAAGTGCGCACCTCGAACTATGCGATGCATCGTCAGTACGGAGGCACGGGGAGCCGCTGCGGCTGCTCCGCACATAGCTACACCATAGACGCATCCATAGCTCCCACCTTCTTTCTTATATCCATGCTCCCATCACACATCCATAGCAGGCATCCTTCCATATAAAAAACATAGCTTATTTGAACCCGTTTCCACCAGTAGTGCTATGTGGACCAATTAATATGTTTAGCAATTGCTGTGGATGCGTTTGATATCTACCAAACATATTATGCTCATTTATCAGAAATGTGCTATGCTACGTAATTACGTAGCATAGCACATTTCTGATGGAAAGGCGCCCTTATAAAGGCTCTTACATACTGGGGCGATTAGTCGCGCGACGCGACGCCGGCGCTGCCGCATTGTTCGCCGTGAGAAATTGTTTTGTTAAAATTCGCGACGCGCGACGAATCGCTCCAGTATGTAAGAGCCTTAAACCTGTATTTTCTGTGTACTTACATTGTTTTAAGGTTTGTGTACAAACAGTTGCATTATCCCCCGTATGAATCACTGACTATTGTTTACTGTCACTGACTATTGTGACAGCTCTCGATGACATATTTGGCTGTGAACATGTGTTTCGAATGGAAATCTGACAATTATCATTTTAATATGCGTCATGATTATTCAAGTTTCACTTGCGTCTATTACTAAGTGAAAATCTGGGATCGCGAGGAAAGATAATACGCAATGATCTGGCAGCTCATGGCGTGGTATATGATTTATATTTAGCTTCATTCATGATGTCAACGTTTTAATTACATTTTTCTACACAGAAAGGTATGTATGGCAATGGCAGAAAATAATCCAAGCGTCTGTCACGTTGTTTGTGCGATGAATGTGTATAAACTTGCCTACTCCAGCCCATGTCATGTCAACAGACCAGTTGATGCAAGGATAACAAAAGTAGTTTGAATTGATGCGTGACAGTAATCGATCCTCAATCATTAAGTGCGGTATCTGTTACGCCCGCATCGATTGACATCAATGTGCATCGAGTGTTAGTGTTGCGACATGATTATCGAATAGCCTAAATACGACGCGGGCGGTCGTATGACTCACTGTGCGACCAGACCGTGGGGTAACTCCTACCAAAAGAAGGATTCGACGCTCATTTTTCATTTGTAAATACATTTTCGTCTTTCTCAGATACGAGCATTGGAACATATTGTTCGGTTGCGCAATGTATTGCGAAACGTAGTTTGTAAAGTCGTGCTAACTGTCAATTGTAGTGGAGGCCTTGGATCATGGATAAGGCTAAGCACGCACTATGATTAATCGCGCGTGAATTATAACTGGTATCGGATATAAAAAGTTGCTTTCCAAACATGCTATGTAATTAAAATACACTGTAACGGTACCAAAAATATTACAAAATCTTTTATCAGGCCCAGAGATTTTATCAACTTTAAGTAACAGCGACATTTTGCCTAGCATGAGGAAGATACTAACTGAAAACTACATAAGTACATAAACGTATTGAACGGGTGATAAGAGCAAGCGATGACCGGTATGACCGTGCTAATGTCGGATGACCGAGATAACATCAATATAAATAACACGTCATCTTCCGAAAAGGCGCGGTGGGTGTGTCGCAGTATTTAGTATCGTTATATCAAGGTTATGTTTACGCAAGCTCTAGTCACATCGCATAGGTCATTTAAAATACGACTTTTGCTTTCGTGGGACTTTAGTTTGTGCCAAAACGCCAAACTGTCACGTCATGTCGGCTTTCCTCAAAATCAAAGAAAATAGGAATGTCTTCCTTTTCATTACCGACGTAAATTATTTATGCTTTTTCGTATTGCTTGGGTTTAGGGACAGATATAAGTCCACCTACATAAACATAATTTAGAATTGCAAAATCTCAAATTCTGCTTATTGCTTTATTATAAGCACCTAAATACCGTCCGTGCAGTTGACTCCTTCATCTTGTGAGGCTTTATTTATTATCTCTCCTTTTTGTGGTACTTAGTGCCAAGTGGAAACAAAATCAATAAAACATGCGCGTACTCATTGTAATTTTGCAACAATATTTCCTTCAATCGCATTCAAATGAAACAGCTCCTTTGTTGGACAGTATAAATAATTAATGTTGCATAATAATCGCGTCTTTATCACGCAACCATAGAGAGATAACCTCACTGTAAGTGGTGGCACCTCCCCTGAGATACCATGTCCTTAGAGTGCTATGTGTGGGCTTGAAACAATGCCACCCTTCTATTCCCTGATAGAACGCTTCGCATACCTGATTGAGCTATTCCTCCGATCGATACCAATGACGCATACCTACTTCATAATCGATATCTGCATTTGAATGTCAGTCTATACGTAGCTTGTTTATTTTGCCTTTATCGTTATCTATGCACTCAAGTTCTGAGTTAAAACTCGTATGACTGACACTGATATGGTTAAAATTGTCTAGTTTAATTTTTCCAGCAGCAAGTATTTTTCCAATATTTAAAACAGAAATGCTAGCCAGTGCCACGATGGTGATTGAACAGATATTTCGATGCTGCTGAATGAATTTACCGTTGTAACAGTGCGCTCATTGTAAGTACAATAATACTGCACGAATTGTTTGCTTCAATCAGTCCATTTGGCAACGTCAGCACCAGTTCCAATTCGAAAGCTTCTCGTATTATTCATTCGAAAATAAAATATGATTTTCACTCGAAAACTGCCAAAGACAAAATTCACTGCGCTCTGTTCGTATCTCATGAAATATAACAAAAACGTGTTCAATGTAAATCGATAAATATCCGGAACGGTTGCCAAGCTGTGTACGATATTAAATCATCGCCGCATTTAATCGTGTCAACAGCAGGTACATCGCTATATATAGCTATAACCTTTTCCGTAAGTCATAGGCAACGTTCACATCTATAATTAGAGTGACGTATTTATTTATGAAGGGAATGGAACGTCGCAGCTCCTGGCACGAGGGCCTCGCGAGTCGCGACCTACATTATCTGTGTGATCAAGGCGCTTAGAAAACTTGTCATTTCGCTTAATCACATCGCATTTCAACAAATATAGCAATCAAAATTGTAGCCAATCTGGTATCTGGTTTTCGATCAAATTAAAAAGTTTTATAGCGCATCATAAAAAAGTGAGGTGGTAGCCGTAACTTGGTTATCTATTTCAACTTTTTCAATTGGAGTTTACAAAGCGGATTGTATTGAGTATATTACTCGCCAATCGCCATGTTTTACCTGGTTCTGGTGTTATTCCTATTTTTAGGAACTTTCATTTAATATTTTGAATTTGTTGTCTGCTTACCTTTCTCTATGTGAATCTATGCAAAATAAGATTTGTAATGGATAACTGCAATATGGCTGTATAGAGCTATGTTTGCGAGTTCTAACTGGACTACACCTCCTTTTAAAGCAATGCATTCCTTTTAAAATATCCTAGTTGTCGTTTCCCGACCTCTTCTCCAAGTTGTTCTATTTTTCTAAAATGCTCTAACATTTTTTCGTGCGTAATGAACGACATTTAATGCACCACTTTTAATGGTGGGACCTCATTCACCGAACTCTTTAATAAGCAACGAGGCTGCGTTTGTTTATTTCCTGCATTTATTTTATGTCGGTCACTGCGCGGTTTCATGTTATGAAATAGCGTTTTAAAGTGTAAATAAATAATAATTTTAACAGAGTACTCTTTACCAAGGATAGACGAAAAATTAAAACACAACATCATTCAGGTCATCATAATTTCAGCCAAGAGACGTCCACTGTTGGACATGGCCCAAGCATCGCCACTTCGACCGATTCTGTGCTTCTCGCATCGTTCAGTTACTTTGATAGAAAAATAATAATTGATTAAACCTACAGGGATGTCTCATAGGAGTCATAGGCCTGTCTTTAACTAAGGGATAATACAACAAAGGGTTGTCGGGGAGCAGGACACAATATTACAAAGAGATTTATGATCCCACAAAATTACTATGTTACCATGTACCATGTGCAAAAAGAAAACTTTACCCTTTTGTCGTATTTACCACACAAACCTGGCACACAAGTTCATCAAAACTTCTGTTTATCCTTGAATTTCACTGTCACGTTACAGTACTATTAATTCAGTTGGTCTTTACATTTCGGACTTCTAGCTGTATGAATTTGTTGAACAGTGGTAACAGATGCTATCATTAATCACCACAAGTTCTACTATACGAATGGTTAATCGTCCTGTTATTAAAAAGCACTTTGCGGTCAACCACTCGTATTGTTTTTACCTGCACTTATAATACATGATGAGGATTTTGCGACGGGACTTTAAACCCTTTTTTTGTGGTTTTATTCACCACGGGTGGTGACTTTGTCAGCACATCGATTAATCATGATGACACGTCCACCACACTGTAATACGAACCCGATAATAACCTGTATCGAGAACATCTTCATTGCTCTTCTAACCCCAATACATGCCCTTCCGACATTGACGAATTACTTGAAAAACTATCGAACCGTGCGTTAGGGTTAATAAGTTATCGGGGTCAATATATACAAATCAGTTCCTTTGGTACTATGCCAAAGTTGTCTGAATTTAATTATGTTATCTAACGTTTTCCCTGTGCAGAATGGAATTTCAGGCTAATTTAGTACTTTCAAGTGATCATGGTTTGCGTTTCCTAAATTCGTAACTCATGCGATATTTTAGCGGGAGTATTGCCAAAATATTTGGGAGGTGGATGATAAATTTTCCAGGCTTCCAATGACAGCGATACGACGCAATAGCGTTTCTCCGGTTTCGGTCGTTACGTTTTGTGTGCGGTTTTTGCTCGGCGGCGCGTGCCAGGCCCGAAGGCAATCTAGGCAAATCCTATCCATTGTGCGCTGTGACAATAGTTCCGGTGCTAATTCAAGGACGGCCTGCGCCATTGTCCCGCGGATGACGATGCGTGCCGTTGCGCCACTCCCGCCCTATCTACCATTATACCCACAAACGTTTATCGATTTGTTTTGTCACGGTATGATAAATATTTGATACAGTGATACTAACATATTATCTGTATTGTAAATGGAAGTCAAATTGGAGGACGTCAAAAGATTTTACTGTATTATTTATTGCTTCTATTTCCGTCGATGCATGATTATCGAGTAGGTAGATGTTCCATTACTAAATCAATTTTTTAAGGTTTAACATAAAAGTGACCGGACATGGAATTTTTATTTACCTTTCTATAGAGTCTCATTATTTAATTGATCACAGAAAACTACGTTTGTTAAATGTTCAAAACTTTATTGTCACAATGTGGTCAAATTGGCGAAGGTATTGTAATTCCAACATACCCTATTCAACCTTATTCAAATTCAAAGCCATTCCATACCCAATCGATTGTGCCCCATAATGTTATTACAATGTGATTTAGTGAAGTTCCACAAACTGCTGGCGTGTACGGTGTAATGGCTGCGTGCAAGTTTAATCGTTCCCTGCAGAAGCCTCACTTTAACACCTTTACCGCTTCGAGTTGAGGCATTAAACAGGAAACATTCCACGTTCACGTCTAGGTATCAACCAACTTTCATATTCCTTTTCGGTTTCCTTTGCGAAAACTTTTGTGTCTTCTTCCATGTGACAGAACGTTACAAATTTCACCGCGTCTTTGTAAACCTGACTTGATTTATGACTGTGATAATAATTTCCGTGTTGAGGTAGGGCTCGTCTCGCCCGCATTAGATTGTAATGGGGCGCTATTTGCAGCGGTGGCATTTGCGGACTTGGGCAAACTGGCAGGTCACGTCGTAACCTATAATGTCAGAGTTACGAGACCGTATTGTGAAGGCATAATAAAGCCTATTACGATATCAATTACTCATCTATTATTATGTACGGTAAACGGGAATCATCACAAAATTAGAAGCCTTATTGATTGTTATACATAGTGTTTGGTATTAAAAAGGACCGACACAACTTTTTTTAGGGATCACAACACTTTGTATAATCATCCCTGGGTGTACCACTGCAGTACTTAGTCATAGTTTTCTGATTACGCACTTGTGCACATCCAATAACCAAGTAAGCTACCTGGGGGCTTAAAACAGTCACTTTGGCAGAATCATAATAGGAAAATATTATGAATCATCGTAAAATGTCACAAACTGACAATTCATAATACGATCTGCGTGCGATTCATATTACGAAATAATTCATCTGTTTGACAGTTTTCTATGGAGATTCGTAAAATGGTCCACACATTATAAATTGCTTTTGTGTCAAATTACAGGAATTGCTAATGACAGCTGGAAATTCAGGAAATAAGTTGCTTTTAGAGGAATTGCTAATATGGCCGTTTTAGGCCCCCTGTAGTATTCAAATATACCCAACTTATATTCTAACGATTATTATTTCGCTTCGTAACGCTAAGAAATCGATTTAAAGCATTCATTAATAAATAGTCATCAAATAATTAATTACTATCTGTCATTACTATTTATACGTAAGGATGTTAATAAGAATTAATACTACTAATAAAACAACATTAAATATATTTACCATCAAGCCAAGCAATACCTTTTTAAAGCGCCAATTCTAGCTAGCAATTCCGGTTCCTAGAATCTAAAATGGCTCATTATTTCGTCTCGGATGAATTCGGGAATAAGTTTTATTGAGCGGACGGTAATTTCAGTCGGCGTCTAGTGTCGTTAACATTAAGACTTGGCAGTAATTGGTCCCTCTCGTTACCCACACACTGCAGTGATTGGCTCGATTACTGTTTAGCGTGTTCGACGCTTTCAGACTACAAAGTACAAATGCTGTCTAGACAGTGGGGTCCTTATGATAGTTTAATTAAGACCTTTTGCTTGGGTATATTATATTCTTCGTTAGTTTAATGGTATCAGAGGGGCAATACCCGTTATTTTTAAGAACGTTCACATTCGCATCTCATTCGCAATCTGTCAAAATAACCATCAATTTACCAACATTTTTGACAAGTTTGACAGATTGCGACTTGAATGTGAATGTTTTTTAAGTACGAGAATTGGCCCTCTGACCTCTATCGTAGGAAAATTTCAAAGGAAAAAGTATTAACGATTTAAAAATATATTTTTTAGTTCGAAAGGGTATACTCCCGTGGTGATCCCATATAAATTTTATTAACTTTGCTTGCCCTATGAGCCCTTTCTTTATGTATATAATCTGTATTTTGTTATTTTTATTTAGCAAACTCAAATGTATTATTATATTTTTGGTAGATCTGTAAATAGATTGGTTACTCATTTGTAATGTTAATTAGTTTTCACAAATCATCTACAAGAAAAAATAAAACTTTGCTTGCGGAGTTTTTGAGTTAGCTTCAACAATACGTATTTTTCCCACTTAGTATATGTAGACGATGTTCTATGTGACTCCGTCACTGTTATTTACATAGCTGGTAGTGATATTCGAATTTATGTGGGGTAGGTACCACAACTAAAAAGTGAAAATTAAAAAACACAAAAAAACCCACACATCAACTTTTTTGTTTTATTTTTTGGAAGTCGGTTGTTGTTAATGCAATTGGAACCTAGTAAAGCAATAGTGCCGTAAGTTTACAGTTTCGTGTGTAAGCGACATTTTGCGCCTCCAGTTTCGGCTGGCACTGTAACGCTATTGTAATGGGAAAAGTTTTGGGATCTTGAAAGCGTTTGGCGCCGGCAACTGGACTTATTGCCAAGATATTGTTTTTCTAATCATAATGTTACGGTGTTACAATGTTATCATTTCTTATGGCTCAATTATGTTTGCGTATTATTTTAATAAAATGATGTTTTCCAGTTGGCCCTTTCAAATGTGTTTAAAAGTATGAAAATGTCTGAAAGACATATCGCTGTCTACTTGTCATCGCTAGGATTTATTAAAATTATTCATCAAGAATCTAAATGAAAATACTAACTCAAATATTCTTTCTGTTTCAGGTAATTAGATGAAAGTCATTCTACGAACAAAATGTACGCATTTCTTAACCGTATTCAAGGTTTGTTGAAATTGTTATTTTTCGTGAACATCACTTGAATAAATTTTAAATATTTACTTAGTTATGTTTGACGGTATCACATGGCGTGATATAAGTATTTGCTACTTAACGGTTTTATGTTTCTCCTGATAAAGCAGGTAAATTGAACTATTTTTTCGGAAACCAAAAGGCATATTTTAGATTCGTAATGTTCCTCTTCTTGAGTCAGGGATGAAGAGAATCATAAAACAAGTCTGGGCAATTTATTTACCCGTTTAAGTATTTACTTAGTACTGTGTCACAACGAGCTATGCAATATTTTATTATAAACTAGCTGACGCCCGCGACTTCGCCCGCATGGATGTCGGTTATTATATACTAAAACCTTACTCGAGAACCACCCTATCCTTTGGTGAAAACAGCATGAAAATCGGTACAGTAGTTTTTGAGTTTCAGTATTTGAGTTTATTGCGTACAGGACGACAGACAGACGCGGCGGAGGACTTTGTTTTATAATAATATGTAAGGATTAATTTGAATTAAAACTGTCAGAAAAAGCTATTATCAAAATTCTCACACCCACACACCTACACGAGTCGTGTTTTCTTTTCATATCACAGTTTACCGTTTCGTTTGGCAAACAAACCAAATGTGCACTGCTCACAGAGATAAAACGTGAACCCAATTAAATTGCATTAAATGTCGAACTGAAAAGCAACAAAAACAAACGCGAGCGAATTCGCTGGTCCCGGCGAATTTGAGAGCAAACAACAATTAAACTTATTTCTATTATCGCGCTAACCTCATTAATTCTAGAGGTCCTTTGAGCGCTGTTTGAAAAAACATCGTTAAGATAAATGTTGAGCAAATGGAAGTACCACGGGAAATTTGCTGAGCGTCCAATTTAAATAGTCTGGTTTTTACAGATGGGCACGGGGACGTCTCTCGCCTCCCGTGTTTACCCGGTTAGTAGCCAACGCGTTTAACCGCCTGGTTGCTTCAACTGAAGTGCAGCGGCCAGTCTTAAATTGTTTACGTCTCCCTGCTTCGTTACTCCCTGGGCGGTGGCTGTTTCGCCGAGAGATGTCTTACTTTCTTTTCCCCTTTTCGGCTCATCGAACCAAATTACTTAGACACATTTTGCTGATGAAAATGTTTTACCAAACTTAGTTTTATAGGCATTACTGAGAGCTCTGGAATTTTCGCAAACTGATATTATTAGCGATCCTTCACAATCGCTATAAGCATTATCGACTTTATAAAATATGATTGAATATCTTAGGAACCGGCCCTTGATCGGCCGCGAGCGGTTTTGTGTCCATTACGCAAATCGTGACGCGACAAGGCGAAGTTATGGCGAAGGTTGTTTTATACGAGCTATCAAACTTGTTTAGAAGCTATGCTATAACTGGACACAATAATGTCCACAATGTTGTTACATCAGTGTGATATTGTAAAGCTGAACAAAGGGCACGCAGACAGTTGTAATCGTGCGCTAGACGTGCCGCAGTTTAGAAATTGTTTCAATAAATAGGTAGCTGAAATACTACAATACGAAGCTTTCGTGCTCATAATGTTTCTATATCTACTCTTTCTGTATGGACTCTGCGCCCAGCGCTCGGCATGGTAACACGTCGTGTTCGGATTCGCAACTGGTCAATCGTCATCCTGAGGATGCCTCATTGAGACGTGAAACACGTGTCGATTTCTTTTGACTCTTGAGGAATAGTTTAGCGGAATAAGTTACTGAATATATCTACGTCTATTGTATTTTTTGTATCTGACTAAATACTCATCGAAAAATTTTTTAAAAATAAATTGGAAACGAAATAATTTTTCAACAAATATTACTACTTGAAGAGGAAGAGAGAACATAACGAAATATAAAAATGTTCCGAGTTACGCTTATAGCAACTGATTTCTACCAATCCTCGCAGAAAACAATTTATGACAAAAAATCAGTGTGCCGTATATTCATAGACATGCCTGATAAAATATGAAAGAGACGTGTTTATATAAAGGGAGATCTAAACACGACACGGAGGCATTACAAAAAAAAAACAGTTATGTTTAACACATGCAAAAGTAAATAACATGCTGCTCCTTAGTAGAGCTGTAAAAGCAAGTAAACTGAAGAAGAAAACCTTTTCACCCCCACGATCGCGTATTCGCGCGACTGGTCGCTTTGGTTAGAACGCGGCTTCACAGTTGCGACAATTCCTACAAAAATAAACAAGGCAACAGACAACGTAACAAAGCAGATAACCTAGCCTTATGATGCAATTACGTTTCTCTCTACAGAATAACAGGTGGCCAGTAATCTCCAGAATTTCTACTGTACTTTTTTCCCTTCCTTTCAGTTTTGATATTTTGTTACAATATTTTCCCCGTAAATTCGCCCGTGGCGACATCACGGGCTCGGGCGAATATCCCGCGAGGATTAAATAAAATTTGTTCATTTTTCCCGAGCGCATAGATTTAATTTTCACGTTACGGCTGGATGTTTTTCATCACTAACATACCATATTACATTATTGGAAATTTGTCATATTGCAATAACTTTAATGCGTGGCACATAAAATGTATGTAGAAACGTTGTCTATATTGACAGATGCATAATAAAAGCATATTACGCAGTTAAGATATTAACTTTATTGTTGTCAGCTGGATGATCAATGTAGTGTCCAAGTGACTGCGGATGATGGAGTGCGCCAATCTTGTTAGACTTGTATACTATAATCCAGTTTACGCTTTGGTCATAAGACTTGTCGTCCGAGTAAGTATTGTGACCGTGAAAATTATTATGTACTTGTTAGGTACACATTGACCTTAGTAATTTTGTCTCTAATGTATTAGTTTGTTCTGCCATGGCGTCGCTATAACTGAGTATTATACAGGGTGTTTGGTGTACCGTATGCCAAATGAAAATGGCGGATAGGAGGGATAATATGCTATCTACTCAGACCCCAAAAAAAATTCTTGGCCCCACGGGATCTTTTTAAAACCAGATGAGGAAAAACGCTAGATGTTACTTGCAAGCAATGTAGATTTTGATAGAATCGCACAACATGAAACATTACAATAAAAATATTGAAGGCTATACCTTTTTTTTTTTACTGAAGTCCAAAAGCTGACTATGTGGATTTTTCAAAAATAACAATAAATAATCCCGTGGGGCTAACAATTTTTTTTGGGGCTCGAGGAGATAGCCCGTTACCAGGCGGGGTAATCCACCATTTTCATTTGGCAAACGATGCACCAGATACCCTATATAGTGCTGCTCAATATCAGCATGAATAAAAAATTCAGTTCAAGTAATTATAGCTTTACCCGTTCGGGATCGAGGATTTCAATCGCTTCTCGATGGATATAAATGTCGGAACGTTTACCCGCAAACTTCCTGTAAACATTACATTTTTGCTACTTTTATTACGGACGTTATAGCGATGTAAACGGCATGATGTTATTTTAATGTCGCAATCAGCCGCCGAACGTGATCAAACGGATCTAACATAATGGTGGCAACTGTATTTATTCTTGTGCCATAAATTACATTTTCATTGTTTAGCTTCGTGTATTATAATTAGGAAGTAATAAACGATAAAATAAACGTGACGAATACGAAAAAAAGGTGGTACCATTGTTCTGCGAAAGCAATGCGGCAGTCGATTGTCACAAGTAACAACATTACATGCATATACTGAGCGCCGTTATATCGCGAACACACGCAATACTCGCGCGAACCGCCAACGGGATTCATGTGAGCACCAGGCTTTTTGTACGTGGAAGGAAATTGGCCAAACGTTTGTTAAATTATAAATAGAACGTGAGAATCGCAAAGGATCGCTTTGTCCAATACATTAAACTATCATATTTAGTTGTTTACATGCAACTTATTAACCTTTGACTCGATGAGAAAGGGGACGCACGCAGAGTTGTTTACGCATGCACCATTTGTGGTGACTTTTCGCTACAAGTTATTGTTTAACTGCGATCATTGACATTTCTTGCCCGTGGTTGCTTGCTATGTACGTTGTTTACTGTTTCGGGTCACTTTCCCTCATTAGAACTGATTTACTGATGTTGTACAAGAAACACGCAAGCTCTGTAACTGGGTTTCGTTTCCCTTTAATTTGAATATCTGTGCCTTGTTAGTGAATTATTTGCTATTTGGTAACTGTACATCGTATCACATAGCTATTAAGTGCAGGTGCCAAAAACACGTAAATTATTTCAAATATTTCGTGTGATTGAATTAGGTACGTTTTGTAATCTATTGAAATCTTTGACTAACAGACCTCATCATCTGCCTAGCCTTTTCCCAACTACGTTGGGGTCGGCTTCCAGTCTAACCGGATGCAGCTGAATACCAGTATTTTACATGGAGCGACTGCCTATCTGACCTCCACAACCCAGTAACTGGGTAATACGATACCCCTTCGTAAGACTGGTTGTCAGACTTTCGGGCTTCTGACGACCCGTAACGACTGTCAAAGATCCACAAATGACAGCCGGGACCAACGGCTTAACGTACTTTCCGAGGCACGGAGGAGTTTCGGTATGTAAAGATGGTCACCCATCCACGGACCAACCCCGGCAAGCGTAGCTTAACCTGATGAATCGACCCGTGCGGCTGTTATTACGTAGCCACAAGCTCCTCGACTAACAGACCTATTAGCTGGTAAATCAAACGCAAAGATATCAATATAGTAAACTAACAGTTGCCCGCAACTTCGTCTGCAATCCCGAATGAAAGTATTCTATATCCTTCTCCAGGTATAAGGCATAAGCCTCTCAATGTATGTACTTCTACTATACAATTGTAATCGTTTTTTGTAGGCTTAGTTCAATATTTATTTATTTAGGTCATGGTCTACCCATGTGCCGAATTTCATCCAAATCCGTCCAGTCGTTTTAGCGTGAAAGCGTAACAAATAAACGAACAAACAAATTCAATTTATAATGTTAGTTAGGATAGCACTCGTTAGTTCAGTATCGAGTTTATGAGACAGGCCTTTTTTTTTTTTGAGGGTGGGAAATCATCAAATGACTTCTCCCGCTCTGGGCGGAGCGGAAGGGCGTGTCAGACTTTTACTGACTAAAACTCACCCGTGTTCCTTCACTTGCCTGTTGCCAAGGTCCTGGTATCCCTTTCGGACTTTCCCGCAACACTGGGTATGAGACAGGCCTAAGATACTGATCCACGTGCGGTTTATCATTGTGTTTTAAACCTATCTGTATCTGTGTAGTTAGTAAACATGTATTGCTAAGAATGTAGTTGCTAAGCGAACCACGTAACCGATGTAGTTTGATGCTATGTAACAATGCCATTTTGTTTATTTATCGATCAAAGCCGTCTGTTGTACCAATTGGAAAAATGTTCATGTCAAGGCCCATTACGATAGCATCCGCAGTGCTCATAGCATATTGGCTTTATAACGACTGCACAGCGGCCAATAGAAATGTCCAATATCCGAACTGTACTGGGAATTGCGGAACGAGAAAGTTTCTAAGCGCACAGCAGTGCAATTGATTTTAGTTTGATGAAAACTTGAATTAGTATACTCACTAAAATGAGCTTTTGAAATTTGTTTAATTTATATGGTATTGAAAGACCTATGAGAGCTACCCATTTATCTAATTGGCTACCAATGAGTCCAATGTCCAGGACCCTATTAATCAAGGTGTAATGGTACAGCATTCATAGCGTAAAAACTACTAACACAGCAATAAAGTTGGCTGTGTCATTACAAAACAAGGCAAATAAAATTACGGACCATTGCAGTAACATTAGAAAGTAAGTTTCGTCATACAAGTAGCTATTCATCGTAATAATGGGTAGTAAAACGACATCCACCGTTGCTCTTGAGAGCAATAATGAACTGGTAATGCGGCTACGCATAATGCTTGTTGACGTGTGGGAGTCATGCCATTGTGTCTATTGTGATGTGTGCGGTGATGAGCCAGCAGATACGTTGGACCGGGAAAGCGGCACTCGACCGGCTGGGAACTTGGCTTCAGAAAATAATTAAAAAGATAATGCCTGATAAGATTAGTCGTTTTAATTAAATACGTTATAAACTGCGTATCTCGGCTTGTATTAGCACTTTGGTGCTGTTTTACTAAAGTAACAGTAAAATTTATTAGTTACAGTAAAATTTAATTTATTAAAATCTCTATTGTAGTTGGGTAATGTGAGGGAATTTAGATAAGAAAGAGTCAATTTTTTTGATATAATGTAGAGTACTTACATTAATCGACTGTCTCTTTAGAAGATGTAACTTAACACAAATAATTAAGTTAAAACAAAAATGCTGGTGCTTATGTCACTGACACCAATAATGAAATGATTTATGAGACCCCAAACGCTGTTAAATTAGCTGTTGAATTGAATGGGACAGACAACAGACTTCGTAATAGTAAAAGTATCTTGGCGTAACAGCCACACTTATTGGCCAAGGACTATACCGCTTTGTTCTCGGGAGATACAGCCCCATTGTCGATTTAACTATTATTTATCTACCGATAAACGTTATCTTCTATTTAATTCAAGTAGGTGACTAAACTTGTTTATGATCACTGATCACACTCGGAACTGAGGGTCTTTGTTATTTTAATGTTCTTGAGATAATCACTACATATTATAAAACAGTCTTCCGCCGCGTCTGTCTAAAAACGACTGCATCGATTTTCATGCTGTTTTCACCAATGGTTAGAGTGGTTCTTGAGGAAGGTTTATAATATATAATAACCGACATCCACGCGAGCGAAACTGCGGGCATCGGCTAATAAATGATAAAATTACAAATTGCTGTCCTGATACTGAAAGAATTCCTGCGTAACATAAGTTCTAATCTTAAAAAAATAAAACTGTGATAACATAACACGCATGTTTGGTTAGAGCTAAATTATTCTCGGCGAGATTCAGACAAACAAACAAACAAGTTTTTGTCTGCATGATACTCGAGGAGATAATTGTTTAACTAACTTAGCTCTCTCAGTTACTACTTACTACGGTTAAAGTTTAATGACTGTGTTCACGAACGAGCCATGTGATAGCCGTAGACTTCAGGGTGTGAGTGAGTTTGTTAACTCACCAATAAAACTATACAAAAGTGCTAAAAGCTTTCACACAAGTTTTACAGGATGGGAAGGATATTTTTTGTCTATTGGAATTTGTAAGAAAGTAACTGGTATAGTGACGACGCATGTTGAAATTATTCCGTTATGTATCATCGTGTGGGACCTTAGTCCCTAACGAAACGATTCATTGGCATTCGAGGCCACGTACTGATGTAATTTGGCCAATAAATTCCGAGTAAAGCAATTCTATCGAAATAACCCTTACAATGTTGCCTTCCATTGGAAACGTGTGTTCTTAGTTACACGTGGCTCTTAGATATGAGAGTCTATTGTGCGATGTGCCCTATGTGACTCAGACCCGGTCCTACCAATGGCGACTTGGCGAGCACTCGACCTCAAAACTAGATTACCTACACCGTTGTTTTCGGAAGCCGCCCATTGTCTTGCCGCAAACCGTGTCTAACTTCACAAAATAACACCCAGATTACAAAGTTTCCGAGATTAATTAGGAAAACATTTGCCGTTTCTGTAATAGTTTTTTAGGAAGCGTTTAATTCTCTTGAGTTGAAGATCGTGCGTTGTGGCGTGTGACAATGCGTTTTTGTGGTCGTCACGGTTACGTCAACTGCCTCTCAAATTACAACAAAGCTGTTGTTACTTGGAAATTGTTTAGCTCTTACTGTGACCAAAATTAGTTATTACGTCAAAATCGACTTTGAAGTCTCCTTCGCAGTTCAAAAATATTTTTCTATGACCTTAATTACTTGTAGAAAAATTCAATTAACGTTTCAGTAATTTTCCACTCACAATAGAGGAAAACTAAGTTCTGCTCGTCTAAACACGGCCGTGTTTAAACGTTCATATTGTATGCAAATATGACATGTAAATCTATTTCTATTATGTACGATTTAGGTACATAGTATTCCTTCTTCTGTTTCAAACAGTACGTCGAATGAGACTACTAACATTTGCATGCCGTCAATAATTCAATATCCGAAACCGTACGCGTAGGGAGCGTGGTTACTGTCCCGGTACAACGCGATTACCACTACGCTATTACCGGAGGGAAATGTCTTCAGGGGCTTATCAAATGTCCTATATCAACTTTGAAACGTAAGCTTGTCTTATTCAATTTAAGCCCTTTTTCGTAAACATTTAAATGGGAAACCCTGTGTTCGATTTGATTCCCCATTCCAACATTACATTATTTAATACTTGAGAGTACAATTCTCCTGATAAAGGAATGAATAAAAAATAATGTGCGCATAGGGTAACGCTGTACAGGAACTGCCTATGCGCAAGCGTCTCCAAGGGTTTTCCCAGTATGATGACTCGATAAATTCGGTGTTGTTATTACCGGAGCTATAAAACGAGAGTTATGGTCGGGAGTGGAACGCCATGACGATAAAAAAATTTGATTCTTCGTGTAATTTTTGCTTCAATTTGATGTGTTGCTTTGTGCATTATGAGTCCAGTAAAACTGATATAAGATTTATTTTGCTTATCGAGACCAAAAAGACTTCCTGTAGCTGTAGAAATTTTCTAGGTTTGGATAGTTGAATGACTATTTATTTCAACATTAATACTTAACCATAAATCTATCTTGGCTGGCCTAAATTCAAACAAGCAGTCTACAATTTAGTGTTTGCTTACAATAAGCAAGATTCCTCACGCCTTGGCGCCATTCCCAATTATTACAATCGATGGAGTCATATCGATTAGAATATCGATCGTGCATCTTGGATGTGTGGGCTGTGCAACACAATACAGCAGTTGATGACACGACTCGCATAATGGTTTGTGCTCACTCATCTCACAGTTAGCCGATATTGTGTCATGTGTTATTATAATAATAACATACTTTCACTGTTGCGCTTGACAATTAGAGGCGTGTGCTATCAGAACTGGTAATTATTACAATAGTTGATTAAGATTTCTATCTTGAAAAAAAAAACAACTTGAATGCATGTGAAGCTGAAGCCTACTGCTAAACATAGGCTCAACATCATCCTATGAAAATCTTAGGAGATATAAAAATAATCATCCAGTAGCCACGAAAGTCATAGGGATCTCGCGCACTAGACGACCACGACCATTACCAGGTAAACTATAGAAACCGATACGAATCGCGCACTTGGTCGCAATGGCCAACCGGCCAACTACCCGCAGACCGGGTCACGAACCATGACTTGACGGAGTCATTGCCGTCTATAGCGCGCGAGATCCCATAATAAATTACAGCGGCAATATTCACTTAAACACTTGGCCTAAACTAGTTTTACAACGAGACTGGTTTTTTGTTGCGTCATGTCATTAGGTCATACGCCATACCACAAACAATAGTCACCAAAGAGGGTCAATAGTTGAATAACCATTTTGAAATTCTATTTACAATTAGTATTACGTTATCCATACTTCTCAAGCGACCTACTTTCTGTCCGGTTCAATTTAATTAGCTTCAATTTTATATAGAACCAGATTACCTGGGCTCAATAAATGAGCCTTATTAGGAGAAATACAGAAGAAACTATACTAACATTTGATTATACAGTGCCTAAAACGCCCGCACGATCACATAAACTTGTAAGACTATTCCTTTATCTAAGCGCCTCCTGGTTTCAGTCGAAAGTTTTTATCACCACCATTTTTGTGAATCCACAATTCCACAATCTTTATGGAGGTAATTTTATTTGGGTAGCTTTCTCGTAAAACCGGGATGTGGCAGTAGTCCTCTGATCGTTTTACGTTTAATTTAGAAATGGATGCACGGCTGTGATCCTACAAATGTTATAACAATTCCAGTGTCTAGTGTCGTTTATACTCTTTACCTTCGTGCCGGTCACCTTCAAGAATCCTCAAGGGGAGGTTTTATGAGGTGGTGGCTCTGACGGGTTTATGACCGGTAGGACGATGTCGAATAAGGGTTCTTCAAATGTTACTGCGAACATTTCCTCCAGCCGTCACTTTATATAACTTTCTGCTTTTCTTATTGCTAATGAAATGGAACTACGTTACTTATAAATCGATACTGTACCAGGAAATGTTGCAGAAATGTTGCTCAACCCACGAAATCCTTTTTCGGTTATCAAATCTTTCGACACGACTTCAATGTGCGTAGACGTTATATGAATAATTTATTTAGTTATTATTGCGCCTCGTTGTTCTTTTATTCCCTTGTTACAACAAGAAAGAAACTGTATCTCGAACCCCTCGGCGTTGCTGGCGGCTATACGGCTGTCGCTGCGCAAAATGTTTGCTAGCAAACAGCCGGCTATCGCTGCAATGGCCCTTATCTCTTGGCAACGGGAGACTATCCTGCAAACCCCGACCGAAGGTTTTAATAATTTTAAATCTCTGCACTATATCATAATGTGAAATATATTAACAACCTTCCCTTCTTGCACCATCCTTACTCCTTCTTGTGGAGTAACTTGGAGGCATCCGGTCCTTCAGGATAATTCCCCGTAATATGGGGATTACTTGGCGTCTCGGTTGCGCTGCAGCTTAAGACAAATGGGAAAATGTCGCCGGGTCTTAACTTTTGCCGTAATACGACTAAACTTTGGGGACCCGTCAAAAACTTTGGGGACCCGTCAAAAGTACAAATTACTGAGTAACATGCTACGTGTGTGTGCGTGTAATGTTATTGTTGCTTTATTCAAACATAATTATGTTGTTCCTCCACGAATTGTTTATGATACAAAAAAAAACCACTAAAAAAGGTACTTGTAAAAACTAAAATATTCTTAACCGTAAACAATCTTCGAAATTATACGAATCGTCCGAATCACCACAAAATCTTATATCCCTGCGGTAATAAAATCCGACGGCATGTTACTGTCCCAAGCAATACGGGAATTCTTTATCACTTTTCTGATAAAGGGAGCAGTGGGTATGTGATTTGTACTAATACCGGCTTTTAGAAGCTTTCCCTGTGGACTGCGTTGGGGGTTCTGTCCTACGGGCGTTATCTCTCCTATTCTTTCTGATCCCCTGGCTATAGAGTATAGAGCTGGAGCTGCGCTCTCGGTTTCAAATGAAATTGATTCCGCAGCGAATCCCGCCGGTGTAAATTGAAGTGCACTGAATTAATTCCATCACTGATTGAAAAGTTCTCACGAGTTTCGAGGGTGAATTTGAAACTGTGAAGTAGTCGTGATTTGCATACTAAAATTATGGCAAGATATAAATGGCATAGGAATTTTAAAATACAAACCCATTAATTGTATTTATTCTATGCATAGGTAATGCACTTGTTTGTTCTTGCGAATTTTAATTAACTAACTGAATGCAATGCCTGCAATCTTGATACAGTTTTAAATTAAAAACATGTTTAACAATGCTAATACTTTTTGTTTGCCGACTCCGCGCACAGTAAACGGCTACGAAACTAACTCAGCAGGTGCACAGCTACGAGTATCTCTACTGTGCAACAAAAACTAAATACCAGTTAAAAATTTCTCCTTAGAAACTTAAATTGGCCGCATAGCCGTTGTTTACAGGCAACTAGCGGCATCCAATCGTCCGGGAAATTATTAAGGCGGGCGGAAGTTAGGCGGCGCCCGCCCTCAACGCGTTGCCATGGTAACGCTGGAGCCTTGAATTAGTTAAACGAATGATGAACTCCACCCTTGCTCGTTCACGATGTTGGCGTGCCAGCTTGCACTAGCGTTTATTCTTAGATGCCAGCTTATTGTCACAGCATACCGAATTTCCGTGGACTAGTCAAAGCCACGTTTATAGGCTGTGAATGGCGTGTTACGCCATTGAAGATTTTACTGCTAACTGTTATTTATTTTATATGAGTTCTGAGAGTTCTAAAGGTAGATTTATCTCCGAGAATGATATTAGGTTGGCGCCTATAGTTAAAATTCCCATTAATTAAAAGGGTGTTAATGAGATCAATTAGCCCCATTTAAACTACACGTGTGTTTATAACTTAAATCTAATCATTTCGTAATTATACATTCATTTAATATAGTTTCACAAAACTTTATTGTTTGTCTTGAGCAAAAGCCACCAAGTTACTCCACATACTTTCATCAGTATATTCTCGTGCGCCATTTAAGTGGCTACAGAAATAAGGAGTTTACGAAATCACAGTCGTTAATAACCAGATAAGTGCGTTAAATTAGTAGTTTATTAACATAATTTACATTGACCCGCTATGAGGATGTGCAATTTCCTTATTATCATTATAGTACTGCGATCTGTGAAGCAAATAGACACATGATGTAAGCTCATTTTACTCATAAACTAACAATGTTGAGTACCCCAATGGGCAAAGTTTATACACTATGTTATGTTCAGAATATTATGAGCTTGTAAACGTCTTCTGTTGATCATGAACACCTTATGTATTGCAGGAATTGTCGTAAACACTATGCTTTGTTAAAGAAATTATGTTAGCGCCTAGGGTGCTGGTTTTCCCTGGCAGGTTGTCTGAAGTTCCCTTTTATGACAAAACGAGATATCATGTATTCATGTTACGGGGAACCAAAAAGTTATCTGCACACGTCGTTATTAAAATCAAAGGCATGTAATTTTTTTTTTTTGAGGGTGTTTAATCATCAAGTTACTTCTCCCGCTCTGGGCGGAGCGCAAGGGCGTGTCAGACTTTTACTGACTAAAACTCACCCGTATTCCTTCAGTTGCCTGTTGCCAAGGGTCCCGGTATCCCTTTCGGACTTCCCCGCAAGCTGACAGGTTGTCTGAAGTTCCCTCTTATGACAAAACGAGATATCATGTATTCATGTTACAGGGAACCAAAAAGTTATCTACGCCCGTCGTTATTAAAATCAAAGGCATGTACCTAATAACAAAACTTCTAGTGTAGGTATGCACGGTTAGTTTTATTTCACATGAAATCGCGTGCAGTTTTGCCTGACATTCTTCTTCGTCAAAAAGCTCTATAATTTTCCGTCCGCAAAATAAAATAAATGTTTTATAGCAAACGTGTTTGAATCTGATTTAAATATTGCAAGTTCACTCAACTCTAAAATAAAGCTACATCATAATGAATGAAGTTGTAATGAATTAACAAGTTCGAAGTCGGATTAACTTTCATAATTAAGTCTTTTTAGTTCGTCATTGTTAAAATCTGTCGAGAAAGTAAATATTTTCATTGCGTAGGCTTTCACATCGTAGCTTATTGGCTGATAATAATAAATTACTTCGCACTAACAGGTCTTTTATTAAGCCCTTTTTCATATTAAAACAGCCGCAATTTCATCGTTGAGTTCCCTTTTTGGAAGTTATCAGTGCGATTTAATTTAACGACGCACAAAGACATGACGTTGTGCCGTTGAAAAATTGAAATTGTATGTGCTATATTACGTTTTAAACGACTAAAATTGAATGTTCGAGACGTATGCAATTGGCACTATGGAAGTACTTTAAGAAACCCCTATTTATACTTATATTACCCCTGTATATAGTTAGTTCGCTAGGAAAACCACTATATATGCTTATATTACCCCTGTATACAACGCGTAACGGAATAAACGCAAGAGCTCATACACCCCAATTAGAATATTAAATTATAAGACTAAACTAATATCTGTAATTTAATTTAATTAAACCACACCTTAAATTAACTATTTTATTTAACGCGCACTACACGTAGGATAGCTATGAGCGTATTACAAATTTAGTTATTCATTTAAATAGGCTTTATTCCTTTGAGATAATGATTAAATTTCTAATGATCAAATAAAATATCTTATTACCTTGTTATGACGCGGTGGTTCTAATTTCAGTTAAATAAAAGATTTTTCATGAAAAATTAACATATATAAATAATGACGGGAATCGATTCAGAAGCCGATTCTGAGCAAACTACTTTCAGGTCTTGCGCTTATTCTGTTACACGTTGTATAGTTCCCTAGGATGAATAGTGCGCTTTCTTGTTTTACTTTAGTGGATGTCGCGACGGCGAGGTCTATGACCGATGCCATCGGGTTGCCATGCCAACGATACCTACATGATGGCTACATGCAACGAGCCTTTGGTTACTGCTATGAAAAAGCTTATTATGAATACAGCCTTTTGAGTTTTTATTTCTCGTTAAAATTTTCTTTTATGTAAGTGGCTACGCGCTGCCGGCGCCTGTAGTCTTGGAACTACTTGGAAGTTAGTAATGATGATATTTTATTTGTAAATATCATAATATGACTGTATTGTATATGAAATACTAATATGAATATCTACTTAATTACTTTATTGATTAACATTATTTATCATTTCAGGAAGTCATGCATATTAATTACGTACTTTTGATAATTACAAGTTATTGGAATTATATGTTGAATTTAACTTAATGATAAGACGGATGTGTAGATTAATTAATTTTAAATAAATACATAGATATATAAACTCACGCCTTCTTCCTATGAGGGTAAGCAGAAACTACAAAACGCCACCTGGT
Source organism: Lithophane leautieri (assembly GCA_949152455.1). Taxonomy (NCBI): domain Eukaryota; kingdom Metazoa; phylum Arthropoda; class Insecta; order Lepidoptera; family Noctuidae; genus Lithophane; species Lithophane leautieri. The sequence goes on along the minus strand of OX424462.1, from coordinate 5,786,994 downwards.
ACGAAGTATTTTACATGGAGCGACTGCCTATTTGACCTCCAGAACTCCAGAACACAGTTACTAGGTAACACGATACTCCTGGACTCCTTGGTAAGAGTGGTTGTCAGACTTCTGGGCTTCTGATTACCCGTAACGACTGTCAAAGATTTACGAATGACGGATGGGAAGTTGGGACCAACGGCTAAAGCGCAGGCTACACTGGGAACGAAGCTAAGTTCGTTTGGCTTCGCTCATGTAGCCTAGCGTTTGCATACTTAAAGCCCTACCTCAGATATTATCTCGCTTGCACCATACTACTTGCGGCCTGAGTGAGAGCAAGACGGAGTGGGGTGCTGGTGGCTCTCAAGCCTCCAATAGTTTCGGTAATTGCTTTTTACGGTGAAAATAATGGTAATTTTAAAAAAACTTAATACCTGCTTTAAAGCTAGTTCAGTTATTATGCAAAGTTTCATGATCTAATTTGAAGTATTTTTTGAGTACCAGCGGTTTATAGTTCGGTTTAGGGGTAACTTAGGATTTTTTTTCTACCGAGAAAATTTTATGTAATTGTGTTTTCGCCAAAAATAGGACCTAGCATCAATTCTCAACTTTAAAAATCAATGCTGCAGTATTTTCAGCATAACGGAGGATCATGCTAAGCAATTTGAGGTTGGATAGGGCCATAAGTATGAAAAGACGCGGTACCTACATGAGCGAACTATCTTCGTTCCCCGTGTGGTCTGAGCTTGAAGGCTCTTACATACTGGCGCGAGTTGTCGCGCGACGCGTCTTTTAACAAAACAATTTCTGAGAAAACTTCACGGCGAACAATGCGGTGGTGTAGCGTCACGCGACATGTCGCGCCAGTATGTAGGAGAGGAGCCTTTAACGCCTTTTCAGAGCAACAATGGGATAAATCATAGTTTTCAGAATATCTACTTGTTATTTTTGGCACAGTAAGCTTCTCTCGTTTTACATAATATTATTCCCTGAGATGTACCCACTCGGCCGGATCTTCGGCTAAGGCACAAATAACTCGGAATGGAATTATTTATCTTTCCATTTCCAATATAACTCGCGTTCATCTTGTATTATATGGGGCGAGTGGTGTCTGTATTATCGCTTGTTACCGGTTATGGCTTCCGATATCTTGCGAATTTTGTTAGGGCTGCCAAAGCGGAAGTTTGGAGCCGTCGAAAGTTGTGTAAAAAGCTCTGATACATTCTACGTTGTTGTTCCTCATCCTTTATTTGTAAAAATACCTGATAATAAATGACGAGGCTTTTTATCGTAAAGACGACGTGTATCGATGCTTGAGTATCCGTGGGTTTACCTGCTCCGGGAATTTCAGGCAGTTGTTTTTTTATTACCCCTTTTGTTTGATGTCTTGTCGAAATTATGGCTTTATGGACGTTCAGACTGGTATTTTCATGCCTCACATAGACTGAAGAATAAAGGCCGCATCATAGATCGGCATTCTTTTGATACACCTTCTAACATTTTATCCTTTTATCATGGAGAATATTCCATGAAATAGTGAGCACTGAAGAATGTCTCCTCTCCTAACATTTTCTGAATAACATCATAAAAATTAAAAACCAAAATGAATTCCATCCTTTTGGACTCATTTCGCGGCTTTGCCCTGTCAAAACAATCTACGTTATTTATTCTGGGCTCGAGCCGTTTTTGTGTGCAGATAAATTTATATGCACGTGCATATATGACGAGTGTAACCCTGACACGTGTATGTGGGTACGTTAGCTGATGGAGCGTGAATGGGTCGCGCCGGATCTGTGCTCCGGTGCGCCCATTGTCGTCTTCCGCGTTGCATTACTGCATGCAGTGGTGCTGTGGCACCGACTGTTTGTATGTAGGTACGTTTTTTACATACATTGTCACTGCATGTGCAGTTGTGCACTATCCGTGTATTTATTACTTTAGAACAGAACAGGAACTGATAATCTTGTTGAGCCCCGCGCGGTACACCCGCGTACCAAAAACCATTGTAGTTAATTAGAATGTCCTTGAAGAATTAATGACGATGATCTCGAATCATATCGTCCGGTTATGCAACACATATTTTTTATAGTTAAACTCTGATCTTAACCGACTTTCAAAAAGGAGGAGGCTCTATGTTCGTCTGTGTTCTTTTTTGTATGTTTATCGTTATTTTCGCCAATAGTGAACCGATTAAAAAAAAATCTTTTTTAGTTCGAATGGGTGGGTATGTATTTGTATACTCCCGAGGTGGTCCCATTTTTGAGTTAGCTTCAATATTACGTATTTTTCCCACTTAGTATTAGGTCACTGTTATTTACATAGCAGGTAGTGGTATTCGAATTTGTTGGTACAACAAATAAAAAGCGAAAAATAAAAACTTCATAAAAAAAAAAACACTGTCTTCCAAAAAAAAAAAAAAACACTAAACAGTGTAAAATAACTTTCATTTCGGAAGTTGAGTACCTATACCTACATAATGTGATGAATGAGTAAGCGGGTTTTCACTCCTACCGACTACGTAATTTGTTCCTCAACCGTTATCACTTACACGTAACTCGGCAAAGTTGATTAATTTAAGGAAACTCGTTACCTACGTTTAGGCTCTTTGAAAGGAAAATTTTACATACAAATGAGCTGATAAGAGAAATTTCGCTTAGGGTTTTTAGCAAAATTCCCTATTATTAAAATTATTATGTTGGATACTTAATTAAAATTAATATATCGGCTTATCGGGATTAATGCTATCAGACTGTGACACAGTAACACGTACCTATTTTCATAGTTTACCGTATCTTATATGAATAAATGAACTAACGACCTTCCCCTGCTTCGCACGGCTTTTACGACTTGACAAAAACTCGAGATATCTTTATTATGTATAAGTTTAATATTTATATTTTATACACAAGCCTTTCAGAATAAATTCTCTAAATGATGGTGAAAACAGCAAATAAATCGGTGGTGTAGTTTAGAAGAATAAACCCTCGTGCAGACTGGCGCGCCGCGACACCGGTAATTGTTATACCGTGAAGTTAAAAATTGTTTTGATAGAGTAGCGTTCCGCTGGCGCGTCGCGCCTCCACACAGACAGACATGAAAAGCAACTTTTCGTGTTCGTCTGTATGTATATCTATCTAATTATGTAGATCAGGAGTCACCAAATGGCGGACCGCGGTTTGGATCCGGACCGCAGAGCAATTTTATTCGGACTTAGTAAACAGTAAAATTTATAAAATTAAAAAATTTAAATAAACTTGAGTTTAAGCTTGCACCAAACTTACTCCAGTGTCTTCAGACAGACAGATAAAGAAAAAAAATCACATTCATATTAATTACTTAGACGCAGGTTAAAACTTTGGTCATTACATAAACAAATTATCATTTTATTTAAAAAAAAAAATGTTCAGGTTGTTTTCGGTTTCGCCAACGAAACGGTCCGGCGGACTAGGACTGCGAGAGTCAAATTATTTATTAAAAAAACGGACCCTCAATGAAACTCCTTGGTGATCTCTGATGTAGATAGATATTAATATTATGTAGTTATAGATGAATACCATCGTGCTACCGGGAAGTGCCTGCCGCTCTTGTACGCACTTGAGACCCTTGAAGCTTATCCTTCTCTTTATTAATAACAAAACAAAACAAAGAAAATACGTAATTAAATACTTACTTACATATGTACCGACTCAGAGCTTTCGAAAATTCGTATCCTAACTTTATCCTATCCTAACTAATATTATAAATGCAAAAGTGAGTTTGTTTGTTACGCTTTCACGCTAAAACGGCTGACCGGATTTAGATGACTTGGAATAGGACATAGGATATTTTTATCCCGATATTCCCACGAGATCGAGATTTATGCGGGTGAAACCGCGGGGCGCAGCTAATAATGACAAAACTCCAATGAATACTAACATCAATTTTAACAATGCCCCGTACAGAAGTTAGGTATTTCTTTGGTTAAAACTTTGATAATAAATTATATTTTGTTCCTTTTGAAAATGTTACGGAGGAATTTGTATACTTATTTAAACTTTTTGCTCAGATGTTGTTGGATTCTTCTTCCTAGTATTCGCTATTGAAAGACTTTGGGGTAACGTAACTTGGCCTGTCTGAAACTCTGCTATTTCTTTTGTCCGTTATTTTCCAAGTTTCTGGTACATAAACCTGTTTAGCTTCAGACTAGTCTCGTCGCTTATAAAGGCTCGTGCAAACTAGGGTGACTTGTCGCGCGACGCGACTTTTAACAAAACAATTTCTGAGAAAACTTCAGGGTAGAACAATTACCGGTGTCGCGTCGCGCGAAAAGTCGCGCTAGTCTGCACGAGCCTTAAATAGTTTAATATATCGCACCCCTAGATGAAGACTCCGGTAACTCAAAAAACCAAATTTTTTCAGAAATGAGATCTAAAGTGACATTCATAGTTTTCTTTGAAGGTATCATTACGGGAGTTATATTGATGTATAGGTATTCGAGTCAGGAATTCGATAAAGCCACTAACACGAAACTCGTACTTTTTGAGTTACTTGGGTTTCTATCTAGGGGTGCGATATTTTGTTTTGAGTTAGGATTGAGACCTAGTAGTATTGTGAACCTAATTAATTCCCTGGAGCACCGATGACCTGGTGAAGGCCACAAGAATCCGCTGGATGTGAGAAGCACAGAACCGGTCGAAGCGGCGGTGTTTGGGGGAGACCTATGTCCAGCAGTGAACGTCTTTTGGCTGAAATGATGATGTTGATGATGAATTGATTCCCTTCCTCATCATGAAAACATTTTCATAACAATATGACGATGAAAACAAACAAACAAACAAATAAACGGTGTTTATCTCTCAGCACAAGACGTAGCTAACTGAGAGAAATGGAGTATTATGTAAATTCTCGACAGCTGTAGGTACTTTATAAATATGGCCTTCAAGGAAATAAGAGGAAAACAGCGTGAGCCATCACAAAGTACATTAAATATTTATTTTTACACGTACTTTTACATTTTCGATATTAAATGCTCTCATTTCACAGCTTTTTTCTTTCACGGGTAGGTATTTGTGCCACCCCTATTTATTTTCCAACAATTTGCCATGGCAAGCTTTTAGCAGAAATATATTCAGTTGGTGGATGCTTCAGACCGCATAGAAGAACCTTCTTATCACAATTGCACGATTATCACGCTTGGCCCTGGTACAGAGATAAGGTACTTGGCGGAAAAACAAACAAACTTGAATACTTACAAACCACTACATACAATAATAATGACGCATATGAACACATAGTTTACTCGGTCAACAACAGCCTCTACGTATATGCTAAAATATGCTAATACATTTTCCGCGCTGAATAATGTATATTAATGAGGATTAAACCGTTTGCCTAGAGGCCTAGAATAAATCTGTGGGCTGATAGACGGACAGACTTAAAATATTACGGGTGGGCCACAGAAATATCTCAATCAAAAAAAAGCTTTTACAAAAAAAAAAACTCTTTTGTGAAAGAGATTTCTTAAAGAATTTTGTATTCTTACGGATGAAAAAGTATTAATCTAAGCTTCTTTGATGATGTTTTTGGTATCAATTTTGCAAATCTTTTCAAAGCTAGTAAGGTGACTCCCTAAGAAAAGTAAATCTTTACATTTATGTACTTTGACCTCAGACCAAATAAAAAACCAAGACAGAGCGCTGTCAACAGTGACGTGAGGCCGGTTTCTTAAACATGTGTGCACTTAGTGTGGTGTAGTTTGATTGTAGTGTCATTGTAAGTAGTTGTAAATGTGTGTGTGTGAGCGTGTATGCACAGAGCTTTAGTGTAGTTTTAGCATTCTTCACTGTATTGTTCGCAGCGCTCCGTCTTGGTTTTTTATTTGGTTTGAGACTTCGGCATACTATAATTACTAATTTTTGACTACATATACATACAATTTTCTACAATGTATTCTACATTTAAGTGAATAACACTACCGGGAATCCATTAGAACAGAGTGTTGTTGATTTATCTCGGGGGAAATTCTCAATAAAAGGCATGTGTACTCATTTTCCTTTTCTCCTTTCCAGGGAACAAAATTATGGATAATAATGGAATACCTGGGTGGGGGGTCGGCCCTGGACCTGATGAAGGCGGGCAGCTTCGAGGAGATGCACATAGCAGTCATACTCCGAGAGGTGCTGCGAGGTCTGGACTACCTGCACTCGGAGAGGAAGCTGCATCGAGATATCAAGGCTGCTAACGTACTTCTCAGCGAGATGGGAGACGTCAAGCTTGCTGATTTCGGTAAGTCATCTTGTAGATTGTAGTTGATATCAACATATCTCCTTCAGTTAACACATAACCAAATTCATTTGGTATTCAAATCTTTCTACTGTTGCCATGAAATGTACGTTATTTTTTTTCGGGTGTTCCGGGCCGCTGGATTCACTGATCCAGTAAAATATTAAAAGAAAAAATTATCAGCTTTTCTCTTTTCTCATTAAAACAATGTTTTATTAAAATGAAAACTCGCATAGAAAAGAATATCCAGATTGTAATAAGGGTCCGAAATGGTTTTGGGTTCTTGGGTTCTGCCGACTTCTGCCGTTTCACCTATATTTTAAAAGGGTAAAAACTTCGTAGATAAGGAATGGCGTCGCTTGCACTTTTTGCCCCCATCTTTGACTGCCTTTCGCCTAACGATAAGACGTCCCTGACGGTGGAAATATTCAAAAAGAGAAAGCGGCCGATTTCACAAAATATTCATATCTGACGTAGAATCGTTTTTGATGGTAGAAGTTTATATATTTTCTAGCCAATAAAAGTAATAATATGTATCCAATACGGCCGAAAAAATTAAACTGTTGTAAATGGGGTTTCCCGATGAGACAACGCTAATCTTGGCATGTGTCGTAAGTAAGTGATGACCTACTGATACTGATAGGACGACAACATTCATATCATGACTGCTCTAATTTAATTATTAACATAATTGTAGCAGTGTCAGGCATCAACAGTTACGTGTCAAGTCAGTCAAGTGGCATGATATATAGCACTATACAATACACTCAAGATTATGGATCAGTTGTATTCTCAAGAGCACATTCTTAGTCATCACTGTAGGCCGTTATGTATGTAAATACACGTGCATAAGTAATAACTTTCTTTAGCTTCGTTTTTATACATCTCTGTCAAGGTATTTCTCGCATTAACGTGATTCAGAACGCTATGCAACAGTGATACGAGTTTCGAATATAATCGTAACGGATGGACGGCTGCTCCTGCGCACATAAAACGAACGATGCATGCAGTTTGAACACGAAAACCATTCACAGTGAACGCTTATCTTAGAAATATATCAGTAATGAAGAATCCAGAGCAATTGTATGTACACTGTACAGGCGTGTTTCTGTGCAGTGTGCACGTTTGAACATCAATTGTTACAAATGGTATTTGAATGACATTGATATCCTGGTGATTGTGTCGACTGGCGACCATATCATTATATGAAGGCCTCTGAATAAAACAATATGTAGTTGGATGGTGCTGCCTGTCCTGAGAAAGTAATGATGTCAACTTTTACGACACCCAAGGGAAGTGCTTACAACTGCTAACACTGACTGACTATACATAACTGACGATAATTTAATCAACAGCGAAGATTTTGTGTGCTGCCTTGATGAATGTGTCGTAAACTCTTGTAACCTACTTAGTTGTGACGATTATTAGTATAAATGGACAATTTAATCAATAAATATCATTGCTCGGCTGTTAATGGACACCATCTGCATTTAATAGGTATAATTTAGTCTGCCCAGTTATTTATTATCTGAATGTCTCAAGTTTATTTAATTAACCGCATCTATTACAGCCGATATTAAGAAAATTTGGGACAGCAGCAAGAAGCTATTTATCAACGGTTTAATCTCTTAACAAGTTCCAAAAGTGTCATCTCGGGAAATATTGTAGCCTAAGGGCGAGCAAAAATATTTTTTGGATGTTCGACAGAGTTAGCGATTTTATCTTTTGTGAATTAAATAGAGATGAAATCTGATTGGAGATGTCTAGTTAAGCCATGTAGATTGTATAAGGAAACTCAGGTGACCTATACAGTGTGTCACAAAAACCCTGTCCGATGCGTGAGGGTGAAATTGGGGTAATTTTGGTACTTAAAATGTGAATTTCAAATTGCAATAACATTTTTATTTTCAATAAAAAAATATATCTTATTTTTTTCTGGTAATGTTATTGCAGTACCTATGTGCCCCTTTCGGATCGGACCGGGTTTTGTAACATGTTGTATAGTAGAAAAAATATTCAATTCGTTTTCGTTGAGGTCTTTATACTTCTATAGAGATTTGAACCAGAGCCCTATTTCATTTCCAGCCAAAATGGATTAAAAAAAAAGTAACATATTGTCAAATATTCTTGTTCTCAAAAAAGATGGTCAAACCAACAATATAGAAGCTTACGTTATAAATTAAGCGTGCAGCGTGCATTATGGCCATGAATTTTGGCTTGAGGCCAATGTTTGAACTGTTTGCGGGGCAACTGTGAGCCGTGCCAAAGTAAAGTGAACGCCCTTTTGCTTCGGGAAGAGCGGTGTGAAGACTTTCAGACTCTTCAAACATCTATGTTTGGATACTGCTTTGTTTGTTTCTACAACACTTGTATGGGATTACTAAAAAAGTAATCTGTTTCTTCTAAAGTTTTATAGCTATGATCTTTGAGCGAGTTCAAATTTGAGTGTATTCGAAGTACGTTAATCGTCAAGTGGCGCTGAATTTTGACTCCTTATGTTTATAGCAACTCGACAGCTTAACCTTTAGCTTTATGTCGTTTCGAATTCGTTCGACACGTCATATTGAGGGGTTTTATGAGCAGAAAGCACTTTATTGATATGCTCGTAGTACCAATCCGTACCAATTCACTTCTTTGATTGATGGTTTGCCTATCCTTGCTATGTCGATACTGCAGTAGCACAAAACCGGAATGTATTGAAGTACACTAGTAGCATAAATTCCTTGTCAAAGTCAATCGGTGGGAAGGTAAATAAAAATATTATTGCGTTTATTAGTTTTACCATAAAGGAAAAGGCATGTGTAATAAATTAAGATATACAAATTACAAACACAGTGAGTCACAACAAAGCCCGTATGACTTTTACCAACCTTTCGAATTTAATAAGGCTGTAGGGATGTTCCTTTACAAAGAGGATATTATATTTTTATCGATATGCCGTGACTACATATAAAATTAACAAATGCCACAATAAACCACTATTAAATCAGTACGAATGTAATATAAACAATTATAAACATTTATGTAAGAAGAAGACAGCTCACGAATATCTGACGTAATTGAAATTTGATTAAATTGCTTTTGAATTTACAATAAAAACAATATTTCGGGAAATAGTAAAATAATGTTATTAAAAGTAGGTAGCCCAAGCTACCTCATTATGTGGTTTTCCTTGACACGTGATGTCCAACGATTCTTAATGTGGTTTTAATACGAAGGTCTTGCATTAATCATTTTTATTGTACGTATGGTACCTGACATTTTACCCTTAAAGTTATATAATGACCCGCTTTACGACCCTTGGGTAAACGTGAGCATACATAAGGTAAAACTAAGAGACATGTCATAATATGAAACTTTAATGTACTGTGCTGCGCGAGCATATTCCCGTCTCATGAAACTGTAATTATGATGAAAATGTATGTTTTCCTCTGAGACGGAGGAATTATTTGTGACGTTGCTCAAGCACCTTTAACCTTCCCTGTTTACCCGGACTGCCAAGGGTTATGTTTTTTTTAAATATTATGTACCTAGCTTCTAGTTGAGTCATGTCATTTGCTTTAATTAGGTTTTTATCTGTAGTATCTTATTTATCGTATATAGATTCCTTTCTATCTTGTGAATGTGAGAACGTCGTAGGCTTAGTGAACTGTAGACTTTTTTTTTTTTTTTTTTTTGTGAACTTTATCTGAAACTTTTTGAAAGGCCTACACTGTCCTCCCATAACTATTAACACTGTAATTCGAAATTATTGTAAAAGCCAATTATCTTTTAAAAGAGTAACCATGGAGTTTCTTGCCGGCTCTTCTCCATAGGAAACGACCAATTGGAACCGTGCACCTAGCTTCTGACGTTTCATAAGTGCCCATGTAGGCTTATGTGAAATAAAATATTTTGATTTTGATTTTGAAAAAAGTACGTCTGTAGGCGTATCTTGATTTATTGTTCATACATTTCTAATCATCAGAAGTTGGTATATTTATATTGTTCGCATGTACCAATAAATAACCGTAACTGGTATAGCAAATTAGGAATGTTCCAATAATATGCCAAAACAAATTAATCATTCTGTGATTTATTTGATTAACTTGTTTACTCGTATTTTTACCGTGATTCATTTGTTGGTATTCAAAAAAATAACTTCACAATACCTTCTAGCGTATTCCGATAATAAAATAAAAAACAACAAAAAGAAGTAGTCGATCAATAGATATTAAAGTTTAGAGCCGATTTCGCTTTTCAGACGGTCTAGGTACGAGTATTAAGTAGCTTCAACTTCAACTTAAAACACTATTTAACTGAAAATAAATATTTACAATTCCAGGTGTTGCGGGCCAACTAACCAACACAACAAGCAAACGCAACACATTCGTGGGCACACCGTTTTGGATGGCGCCCGAGGTGATCAAACAGTCGTGCTACGATAGCAAGGCTGACATCTGGTCGCTCGGCATCACGGCCATCGAGCTGGCCAAGGGCGAGCCGCCCAACTCAGAGCTCCACCCCATGAGGGTGCTCTTCCTCATCCCCAAGAACAACCCTCCGCAACTCACCGGCAGCTACTCGAAACCGTTCAAAGAGTTCGTCGAGGCGTGCCTGAATAAGGACCCAGAAAATGTAAGTTACATACGGAGACGCAGGGTACGGATTAATTTCCCCTACCGACGGATTTCGTGTAGTGTTTTTGTTAGAACCCTCCCGAGTGTTTCGGATTACGTATGATCCCTTAATCTGGAAGATATAAACGCGTAGTTCATTGCACTAAATATATTGCTTTAGAGATTCACTATTCCCTAAGCAAGTTTGTCTTAAGTAAGTAACCAAAATTCAACTAAAACTTTGAGTATATCTATAATTTTCTGTAATAGATGTTTTGAAACATTGTTTTCCTTTGTTTTTCAGAGACCAACAGCTAAGGAATTACTAAAGTTCCAGTTTATCAGGAAGGCTAAGAAGAATTCGTATCTAATGGATCTTATAGATAGGTATAAGAAGTGGAAGGCGCAACGGAGCGAGGAGAGTGAAACCGAGTCGGAGACTTCGGATTCGTGAGTATATTTCATACTAGCTTCCGCCCGCGGCTTCGCCCGCGTGGTATGTCGATAAAAAGTACCCTATGTCCTTTCTCAGGCTCTAGACTCTTAGACTATCTGTGTACCAAATTTCTTTTAAATCGGTTTAGTAGTTTTGGCGTGAAAGCGCGACAGACAGACAGACAGACCGACAGATAGAGTTACTTTCGCATTTATAATATTATAGTAAGAAAGTAAGGATTTTACACATTCTTTTACCAACGCATTATCAATTGTTAGACAAAGACTAATTGACAATTCGTTCAAAGATATTTTAGTTGCGAAGTGCCTTTATTTCCTCTAATAATCTCGTGTAACAACGACCGATAACATACTTATTGTATTACAATAAAAATGGGTTCTAGGAATTCTATGCTTTGAAAGCTACTATGTTATACTGAAACATTGTGGGTGGCATGGCAACCGATACACATTAAATCGACGTTTCAACACGCTGAATGATTAATTATCCTTAAGATTCATAAATAAATTGAGGCCATGGGAACCATAGTGGTCTAATCCAATGGACAAACCTTTTGAGTACCATAGAAAACAAAAATAGTATTTTTTTTAATCAACTAGCTCTCTTCAGAATACATAACTTTTTATTACTTGTATATTTTAATTAACTTAACTGGAATTAACCTAATTGGAAAAAATCATAGACTCAAATTTAATTGTAAAAAATCATACTCAACTTTAACTGGAAAAAATCATAGACACAGTATTGTAAAAATTTGTTAGGCCACTATGGTTCTAATGGCCTCTATTACCCTTATGTTGTAGTACATAATAGTTTGTTGACGTATGTAGTAAGTATCTAAACACATGAATCCCTTTAAGTAAACGTTAATTTCGACGCTACGAAAGTGTCGCACAAGTATGTACTGTAAAGTATCCTTAAACCTATTTGTGTTGGTCTACTTTAAACATAAAGAGATCTTGGCTCAACTGTGGGACAATATATGAAAATGAAAAGAAAAAAACTTACTTTTTGTCCCACTGCTGGGCAAAGGCGTCGCCTTTTTTCCTCAAAACAAGGTTGAAACTAACGCAAAAAAATATTTGCCGGCTTCAAAAAATGGTCAGCATACTAATCAACTTTACGTGTCTTTTAAAAAAGAAGTGGTCTTTTTTTGTATGTAACGGCGTTGCTATTAGTTACCAGTACATAGAAACTCTAAAGTACGAGGAGCTCGTGGCTAAGTAATAACAGCCGCGCGGGTCGATCCATCAGGTTAAGCTACGCTTGCCGGGGTTGGTCCGCGGATGGGTGACCACCTTTACATACCGAGACTCCTCCGTGCCTCGGAAAGCACGTTAAGCCATTGGTGGTGGCTGTCATTTGTACATCTTTGACAGTTGTTACGGGTCGTCAGAAGCCCGAATGTCTGACAACCAGTCTTACCAAGGGGTATCGTGTTACCCAGTAAGTGGTCTGTGGAGGTCAGATAGGCAGTCGCTCCATGTAAAATACTGGTATTCAGCTGCATCCGGTTAGACTGGAAGCCGACCCCAACATAGTTGGGAACAGGCTAGGCAGATGATGAAATAGAAAGTCTACATCTAACATCCGTGTCATACGTAATATCGTTTCTATAATTCTTTCAGAGAGGATTGCCGGAGCGGCGACGGCGAGGCAGACGAGCCCTGGATCATGACGGTCCGCGGCGGAGCCCTGCAGGCCTCCGTCGAGCGAGACAACAAGCGACGCAATAATCGCAACACTGATGACGACAATGGTATGCATTCGCAACTTCTTTCAAATACAAAAATACAAATTAACTTAATAAATGATTTTAATTATGTTATTACATATTTTTCATGTTCACGAATCATATTTAAATCAACATACAACCTGATACTGACATGCAGATAGCATAAAACGTAAGAAAATTTGAATTTCGCGGACTACCCTGGCGGTTTCGGCCTTAAGCTTATTTGAAATTCCTGCTCAGGGTAACTTCCTGTGACTGGAATAAACACAGATTTTATATTTATATTAGGTTTATCGTAAAGAAATTTCGCCATCATATGCAGCGATTTGTTCTGCTATCTAACCCGTATCATTATATTTCCAGTGCCGCACCGCGAGCGCGAGGCAGTGAGCGTGGGCCCGGGCGGCAAGCAGAACGGCGCGCTGTCCGGCCGCAGCTCGCCGCCCGCGCCGCCCGCAGACCCGCCCGCACTGCCGCCCACGCCCCCGCACGCGACACTCGCGCAGCACGCGACACTCGCGACACTCGCGCAGCACGCGACACACGCGCAGCATGCGACACATGCGCAGCACGTGCCGCACGCGCAGCATGCGACTCATGCGACACACGCGCCGCACGTGGCTGCGCATACGCATGCGCTCAATAATAATACTAATGATAAGCACCCGGTAAGCAGTCATCTTGATTCTCTTGCCCTTATCTCAATCTTTTTGTGGTCGGCTCAACATGTCGTTTTGTTCCATGCTTCTCTATTAGTCGTCATCTCGGTAGTCACTCCCTTTCCAGCCATATCATCTTTTACACATTCCATCTATTGTTTCTTTGATCTTCCCCTACTCTTACAGCCTCCAAATTAATACTAAAAACTTTTCTCACGACATTAACTCATTCCTCAGCACATGTGCATAACATGACAACTGATTCCCACACAACTTTTCAGTCAACGGCACCACTTTCAAACTTCCTCTAAGCAGTCAATATTATAATTTCACCTGTGACTTCGGAACCCGTAGGATCTATGGTTTCTTACAATTCCATTTAATGATTTCTTTCCATACATTTTCACTTCATGATTGGCTTAAAATATTTGATGTTCTGATCAACAATAGAAATAGTTGTTGATATAAGAATTCATTGAATTTCTGATCAAAGATTTGATCACGCTTTTAAATCTGGAATTAAGAACATTTTGTTTTTTCAAAAACATTTATGAATGAGGAACCAAATCTAACTCAAAAGCTGTTAATTTTAATGTAATTAATGTAACATTCCAGTCTCGGCAATCGTCGAATGTGCAAGTGAACGCAGAACAGAGGAGCGCGAAGGAACGCGAACGTGACCGAGGCGACCGCGACGAACGCAAGGAGCGGACCGAGCACCAGCCCTCCAACAGGGATAGCGTAGTCTATAACAAAAACGTTAGTAGTACAAACATTATAAAATAAATTCAATATTGTTTTGATTAATAAGAAAAAAAAATAGACCCCATTGGATGTTATGCTTTACCACTCAGACCATGACGGAGGACCAGATTAGGACTTTGTCAAGATCCCACAAAAAAATCTGCCTAGCTTTTTCCCAACTATGTCGGGGTCGGCTTCCAGTCTAACCGGATGCAGCTGAATACCAGGATTTTACATGGAGCGACTGCCTATCTGACCTCCACAACCCAGTAACTGGGTAATACGATAATCCTTGGTAAGACTGGTTGTCAGACTTCCGGGCTTCTGACGACCCGTAACGACTGTCAAAGATCGGCGAATGACAGCCGGGACCTGCTTCGGAAAGCACGTTAAGCCGTTGGTCCCGGCTGTCATTTGTGGATCTTTGACAGTCGTTACGGGTCGTCAGAAGACCGAAAGTCTGACAACCAGTCTTACCAAGGGGTATCGTATTACCCAGTTACTGGGTTGTGGAGGTCAGATAGGCAGTCGCTCCATGTAAAATACCGGTATTCAGCTGCATCCGGTTAGACTGGAAGCCGACCCCAACATAGTTGGGAAAAGGCTAGGCAGATGATGACTTTGTGCTTATCATATTATCTTTATTATAAATGTATGTTTTATAATTTCAGGCCACCCCGTTGGATCATAGAGGAACAAACAGTGAGGAGAACAAAGTAAAGAGGCATCCTTATCTGCAACAACTTATATATCCACTACTGAATGAGGTAAATAACATCAATCATAATATTGTCCCATGTATTACCATTACTTTTAGTAAATTGTATGCAGGCATATTATGTTCATGAGTTGAGTATTAATATTCAACTCTTTACACTCGCGACAATCGTAAGAAGTCCGTTTTGACGTTTCGTTCTCGTACATGTAATAGCACGTTATCCCTTGAGAATAAGTTTTAAGCAATGTAGATAAGTCGTCGATTATAAATTCTCTAAGTATGTTCAATCGATATGTCTCTAGAATTGGTTTATAAGAAACCAATTTTTTTTCCCCGTTACACAAAGCATTTTTTAGCTGTCAAAACGGACTTCTTAAATTGTCGCGAGTTTAGACATGAATATCGGTGACTACCTTCCTAAAAAATTAACGAAAACGGCACTTTTTGTTGGTGGTCTATAAATAATATGCTCTTACATCAAATACTCATTTTAGCGTGTAAGTGATTTAGAGCTTCGGCAAGCGATGCTTCACATTCGACAGACCCGTGGGGCTGGTATTACTTACGGGTGAGGGGTATTTATCGTAACAGATAGAAATAACAGATATTTAAAAATAACAAATAAGTAACAATTGTTCCTAACAATAAAACATACTTGTTACTTAAAAAAAACAGATCCTTAAGACTGTTACCGCGGCTGTTACTTACGTATTTATCGTCCGTACAACAATAACAAGCTGTTATTTAATAACAGATATTTGGATCTGTTATTTTTTTGTAACAGTGAAAACAGATATCGTGTTTAACCTGTTACAACCCATCTCTAACAATATCTCACGATGTGCAGCTGTCGCGCAAGCACGGCTCGGCCAGCGCCGCCGCCATCGAGGAGCTGCGCCGCGCCTTCGAGCACGCCGAGCGGGCCGCGCCGCACCTCACGAGGGCCTTCGTGCAGCAGGTGACGCTCGTACTGCTGTAGCAAGAGCCCTGTCCGGTCCGTAGGGGCACATAGATACTGCAATCACATTACCAGAAAAAATATAAATAAAATATTTATTATATTGAAAAAAAAAAAAGAGTTATTGCAATTTGAAATTCACATATTTAGTACCAAAATTACCCCAATTTCATTATAAATTAACAATTTTTCTACAGAGGTCATAAGTTATGACTTGTAGACACCCGCTAAACGACAGACGCCCCATCTAAAATATTGGTTTCTTTATTATTCTTTTTTCAAAAAAAAAAAAAAAACCACATAGATAGACACTCAGTATGATTCTCAACAACACCTTCACGTATCGGACAGGGGTTTTGTTACACGCTGTCTATAACCCCCTTATTTATAAACGTTGCTTAACGTTAAGAAACTACACGAAAAAGAAAAAATAAAGTTACAAGACTTTTCCTTGAACTTTAAAATGTGTGTTTAAGCAGATGCTAACCATTACAACATAATATTCATTATTCGTACTTAAAACAGCAATGGAAATTTGCCCTCTAAAGTAAATACTTTAGAGGGCAAATTTTCCATTGCTTTTACTTACAATAACTTACAAAACTTATTTACAGCAGTGCAAATGTATTTACATTTGCATACATCAGTGCAAATGCAGTGCAAGTGCAAACATTTGCACTGCTGTATATAAGTTGTACAGAGTATCAGTATGTAAGATTTGAACATTTTGATGTATTTTGATTTTCAAACATACATTACACTGCCCTCCAAATGCGTCGTCGCTGATCGCTTACCGTCTTAAACATAAAGATAAATCATTTAATAACTTACCTAATATTTATGTTTTCCAGGTGGTGCAAAGGGTGGCAACGCAGTCTCACCAGCCGCCGACGCCCTCCCACAACCCGCCCTCGCAGCAGTGGATGAGGTAGGTACGGTAATATCACCCCCTTTTATATCCAACAATATACTGCACAACGATAGACTGGAGTTTACTTGCACAGGTGTTGGGTATTGGGATGGAAACGAATTTAATACTGCCGTTTATAAGCGAAACTGCCGCTTCCAAAGTACATGTACAAGTTTTTTTAGCGCTCTAATGACTTGATAATACTGACTTGATAATAATTTCGCAAATGTTTATCAACAACGCCTTGTTGGTAAACATTTATGAAATTGTTATCATAGACTTAGAGAATGGACTAGCATACTGTATTCAGTTGTGCTGTGAATACAGACCGAAAAGTACGACAGAGACTAAGCGAATGTGCGGCCAGTAGTTGTCTCTTTAGTAGTACTTCAGGTATTGGCCGTACAGTCGCTTTGGCTCTTTCGAGAAAGTGGACACTTTTGTGTGGCTAACGTTCAGTCCGTTGTCTATGGCTATGGAATTAATATAAAAAAAAACAAGATGGCGGCGTTTGTTCAGATTGTTTCGCTTCTATACGTATTATTAGTTATTTTTGGATGAGGTTAACGGTTAAAAGAATATGCGCATGTATTTAATGCTTTGAACTAAATATGAGATTAATTCAGATCTTAATTTTAACAATGTATGACAGATGGTGGTTTGTTATTATATTTAAACTAATTTGGTTTGGTTGATAAGCAACATGACGGCACATTCGGGAATTATATTATAGTTGGTCAGAGTGTAAAACTCTAGCCCTAAAGTCAACTCAGCCACTGGAAACCCATTATACGATTACATTTATGCCAAGATTAAGAAGAGATTATTAATAGTTAATACTCATTGTTCAGGGTTAGTTGACGCAGTCCTTTCAAAAACATTATTGTGATGTCAGTCACCCGTCTTGAGGTAGCAAGACGGATTCACATTTTTGTGGTGTTGTGTGTCATGCACGGAGGGTTATGACCTCATCAACGTCGACGTCAGAGCCTTGTCGGTTAGCAGAAGTTTTTAAACCAGTTTAAAAGGCAGATTCGTGTCTAATACAGGAAGTACATGACAACACCATTTTAAAATTGAAATCAATGTCTGAATATATTTACTTTGTTAGGTGCTATATTATCATGTATTTACAATATATATTTTTTGTGTTCTCAGGGACCTATAATAACCGCAGCGCTCGTGCGGCGCCGCACGAGCTGCGCACGCGCAGGCGGCGCGCGGCTGGCGGCGCTCCTGACGCACGCGGGCTGAGGTCAGGTGACCAGCACTCGACGACAGCTTTGCTATCGCGATATGATGTGAACAAACTGGCTCACCCAATTTTGAATTGAGTATTTGAAGTTGAAAACTTCTAATTCAGCATAATTTAATGTGAAAGCCCGCGAAATTCAAAATTTCTTTGCAAATAATGTAAGAATTTTGCGGGGTACATTGAAGGAATCCCAGGTAGTAATGCTAAAGTTGAGTTTGAAAAGTGTTCAACTTCAAATTCTTAATTCAGAAACCAGGTATAGTTTGTAACCGTTCGTCAGCTTGCTCGTCCAACGCTCGTCAACAGAAGTCAGTAACCAACACCTACTCACATCAATTGCCATTTTGCAAAACGTTTTTCTAGCACGTGTAGAAGAACCATGTGCTTACGATAATTAACTAGGGCAGGGGTCAGTTTCTTGAACAAAAATGATTCCAAAATGAATGTGACAAATTGTTTTAAGCACACGTCAACTTCTGCGATTGGCTGTTGATAATTCATTCAACCAATCACTGCAGTTTTCGCGCGCTTGACAATTTGTCAGATCAATTTTGCGATAATTTTTGACCGACAAACTGACCCTAAACCACGTGCAATAAGATCTATTCCTACAATATTGTGTATGTTGATTTCCAAGTCTGCGCATTATCTGTTCTAATATGCGAAGAATTATTTCGACGGTCCACAGTAACAGTTTTCCTGTTTATTTTAAAGTTGATATTTATAAGATTTTTCTTATCTCGCTTGACATTGAGCCGCTGTGTTCTTATCAAGTCACTGAACGCTATATCAATTTGAAATTCTTTCCGAGTGACTAAAGGCTTCCGTATGCGAAGATTATTACAACCAAAATAAACTTTATTATCTTACTGTGATTATTATATTTATATTTTGTTAACTTAAAACCTGTCGAAAATATTCTTACCCCTACCGATTTTGAGAAGGCATTAAACTGTAAGGCGGTTATCACACGGCACCGCGCACCGCCGCGGTCTCTGCCGGCTCGACGCGCGTCGGGCGGTGTGCGGGGGGTAGACATCAGCTGATTTTATAGAGGTCATTGCGACATGTGACCGCGTACCGCGGCGGTGCGCGATGCCGTGTGCCAATCGCGTTAGCCTTTCTGTTCCGCTAACAAAATTATGTTATTGTAACGATGGTCGACCTGTAGCCGCAACCGAGTCACAAAGTTGCAATGCCATAGTGTAATAAATAAAACTATAACGTAATAAATACTTAAGATGTTTATGTCTTATAATATTTTATAATGTGCATTATTTGTGTAAATATCATTTAGTTGTGATGTCATAACGCTCCGCGGTAACTTAGTTGTGTTTACATGCAACATAACAGTGGCTTGATACTGTAGTAACATATTGATATCGATTGTAACGTTTAGTTCGGAGCTCGCACGCGTAGCTCGTATTTATAAAGTGTGATCACACGTGTGTACATTACTGTCCGGTCGTGTGGCCGCGTGTTTAAGTTTTCACTGAGTTGTTTTAGTATAATTTTCCCGCGGCTGTTTGTTGAGTGCTTGGGTTTGTTTTACAACGGTATTGGATCTTTTTAACTTAAATATTCGTGGAGAGCTCATTCGCTACACTTCGCCAATATTTTGCCATAATTATTTTTTTCTAAAATTATTTTTTACTAACACAATCGTTTTGTATAGAGAAGTCTGATTAGCATTGTGATCAGTCGTCTAAATTCTAACATATTTATATGCTTTAGAAATCGATGTTTGAAACTTTATATAGAAAGTGTTAAGTGTCATTCCAAACAAAAGACAATATTGTCAGCATTTATAGATTATTTTTGTTTGAAATAATTTGAGTTGATTTTTGTGAAGTTGCAACATCTGTGAACTGTGTCCGTTTATGAAAATTGTTATAAATTCCCGTAGTTTAGTTATTTGAAGCTTAGTTTTAGTTGTGTATTCGGCTACTTACCGATTTGGAATAAATTAGTGACTAATACAAGTTCTAAAAGAATAATAGTCCGATCACTGTTTCATAGTTTTGCTCTTATGTAGTGGAGAATAATGTTAGAGTGATTTAAAGTATTTTGTTAATATAAAATGATGCTGACACCAATGACCATGCGGTGTCGATATAAATAAAAAAACATGCTTAGTATGCGACAATATTTAGCAATTGGGAGTATATAGAGTATATTATAATGAAACTACAAACATTATTATTGCTGTGTAAAAATGTAAACCTAATATAAATGTAAATTATGTAGTATAATAAAAAGCTGTTTTATGAAGTGTTCTTATAAGCATATGGAGAGTAGTTATTGTCTTTCCAATTTACCTATGTGACGCAGGCGAGAGCGCGGCCCGCGTCGTTGATACCGTGTAGTTTGTAGTATCCAGATACCTTGCTATCCCTAATGTAGGAAGGAACATTAAATTGCCTCTGACGCGTAGTTCATAAGTACCGGTGGGTCGCGCTCTTGGACTGTGTGTATTTTGCCTTGAATTTTTGTTTTGCCATGTGAAAATATCATGGGAGATGTTAGTTTGATTTCGATGGAGGATCAAAAATTATTTTTCCACTTGATCGTATAAATAAAGCGTGTAGTGTTAGAGGTGGGCGATAATTGTTGATTATTGATTAAAATTAGGTGTTTGTGGCATTGGATAGTAGTTGAGACGCGTTGACATCGTTGTGTCGGAGCGCGTAGCGGCGGTGCGTGACGTCACGCGTGCGCACGCGCACACCTCTACGCGCGCCGCGGTAGTGGAGTGTAGTTATTGTTATCTTCGGATGTTGCAGAAATGTTTCGGGATCGCGTCGTTTGGTTCATGGGTATATGTGATCATATTTGCATAGTTATTAAAAAAATAAAAATCTATATTATTATAATATAAAAGTCTGTATTGAAACCGACAGTAGTTATGTGTGTAGTAGTGATAGTGCGCGCGGCTCGCTGGAATTGCTTCATTTGATCGTTCAGATGTAACATGTAAGACGTATTGGTGCCGTTCGGGCGGGTTATAAATACTCACCCAGTCATATTTGCAGTTAATTAAACGAGTAAGAGTTGCGAAGTCTGCAGATGGATAGTTGCATTGTGCACATGTTGTGTATGTTCGTGGAAACGTGACGCGCGCACTAGCACGTCATAATGGAATAAATTCACGGCCCTCCACTCGTGCACCAAGTTAACAGCTAACGGCGCGTACCATTAGTGTAATGGTCAATTAATGTTACGGCGTCATCATTCTAACACGTTTATGTAGGAAACAAATTTGACTCTGAAATAAAAGAAGTTATTTAATTTTGGAAGAGTTTGTTTCATTTATTTGTCTGTTTTCCCCAGTTTTATCCGATTTGTTGTTAAAATATTGACCGAATGGTGGAAAAATCTATGAACGAGTACTTACTGGGTTTAAGATTACCTACATCATTTATTTTTCTTGGTAGAGATATAGCGCTAGGTAACGTCAAAGATCTTGGCGAGGAAATCCCATACATCGGGGTTAGCGCCTAGTACAAATGACAAATGAGATTTTTAAGAATTAACGACGGAAGGCTTTTAAAAAACAAAGGAATCCAAAATAATAAAACAAAGATCATGTTAATTTATTTACAAAAACAATTAAAACAATGGAATCAAGGTCACATTAGAATTAATTCCGACCAAAAGAAGATAAAAATAAAAGGATTTGACAAAAATGCATCTATTGAGCTTGGTCCAAATGTGCCACTAACGACCTATGCCACTGAATAGTATATGGAGCAACATTTACTCAACACACAAAAAAAATCGGAAAGTTATAAGTAGCTGAACAAAAAGTACTGTTTTATCAATAATTTCCAAGTAAAAAATCTAGGAGCATTCGATCAAAGGCGCTGACCACACGAACTTTGATTGATAAGGCTAGCGTCGTACATACCTACGTATCTCGCCTTATGTGAGTGTAAGTTCCTTGCTACGTATGCAGGTAAATATGTCGCAGCGCTACAGTAGAAGAAGAAATGTTTGTCTATTTTTACCCGACTACGGCGAAGAAAAAAGGAGGGTTAGGATTTTGACCGGTATGTATGTTTATATGAATGTATGTATGTAAGTATGTTCATCTGTTCCCTCCTATCTTCTAAACCACATCACAATTTGACAAATGAGGTATCGTTGGAAGCGTCTACGTCGTCCGTTGGTTATAGGCTATGTGACGTCACATTAAATTAAAAAATGGCGCCCTCTAGAGTACATAAAGTAAGGAACTAAAAAAAAATTGTTTAGTCGTACCATGTTGGGTATCAAATGAAAGGGCTTAATTAGCACATTTCAAAAATATACACAACGCGTAACGGAATAAACGCAAGAGCTCATACACCCCAATTAGAATATTAAATTATAAGACTAAAATAATATCTGTAATTTAATTTAATTAAACCACGCCTTAAATTAACTATTTTATTTAACGCGCACTACACATAGGATAGCTATGAGCGTATTACAAATTTGGTTATTATTTAAATAGGCTTTATTCCTTTGGGATAAGGATAAAATTTCCTTAAATAAAATATCTTATTACCTTGTTATGACGCAGTTATAATTTCAGTTAAATAAAAGATTTTTTTCATGAAAAATTAACATATATAAATAATGACGGAAATCGATTCAGAAGCCGATTCTGAGCAAACTACTTTCAGGTCTTGCGCTTATTCTGTTACACGTTGTATATTATAACATCAAAATAATTTTAAAAAATTAAAGTAATAAAAACTAAAACCCAACTACGATTAAAAAGGTATAAACAAGACACCACAGACAGACAAATTAAAAATCCGGAGTCACACGTAATCTGTTCGATTTATAACACGTGTGACTCCGGATTTTTTATTTGTCTATCTGTGGTGTCTTGTCTATGATAGTATAATCAAGCTGTCGAAAAGCCGTAAGTACTACATTCTCATTCTAACTAGCCTGTATTGTCCCGCTGCAGGGCAAAGACGGGGTCTCCCTTATGAGTATCGCACTAGGTTATGCCACAACAATAATTTGCCTTTGTAATGACAGGGTAGGCTAAAACAATGACAGGGTGGCTAAAACTATGACAGGGTAGACTAAAACAATGATAGGGTGGCTAAAACAATGACAGGGTGGCTAAAACAATGACAGGGTAGGCTAAAACTGAAAGGGAAGGCTAAAACAATGACAGGGTAGGCTAAAACAATGACAGGGTGGCTAAAACAATAAAAGGATAGGCTTAAACAACGACGGGTTGCTAAAACAATGAGAGGAGAGGGTGAAACAATGACATGGTAGGGTAAAACAATTACAGGGTGGCTAAAACAATGACAGAGTGGGCTAAAACAATGACAGGGTAGGTTAAAACAATGACAGGGTAGGCTAAAACAATCAGTGCATGAATAATACCAGCCTAATTATTCTCCAGGGCAGAGCACTCTTCTCATAGGTACCTACAGAGAAGGCATGTGCATTGATCACTGCTATTACATGTCAAGCGAAATATCCATACTTAGTATTATAAAATAATGCGAAAGTAACTCGTATCTATTATTACCTTTACTACTAAACCGCGGGGTAACTGCGTAACACACTTACAGTAGCAATGGCTTTCATTTTGACAGTTCAACAACATAAATTGCGATATTTACGCCGTTGAGCAAACATTATGACGTCATGGATTACCAGTATCCTTCAAAATCATTCAGATTGTGATTGAAACTGTGTTACGCAATAACAATTCTAATCGCGGCGAACTAATCTAGTCGCAGCGAGTAGCCTGTAACACACAGCGAGTTCTCGCTGCGAATGACTAATCGCAGCGAGTACTTATTTGCTGCGTGTGATCGAGGCATTAGGGTTCTGATCGTTATGAAAGCAGACCATTCACCGTCCATAATTTTTTGGGGTAACTATGAAAGTGCCAAACAAAAAAAGAGCCATATTCCGAAAGATTACGTTTTTCTCTTCATTTTTTATTACTACAAGCTATAGATTACTATTAATTATTTTAACTAAAACATACTGAACACAGTATTTTTCAAAATCGTATAATCGCGCAGGATATTGCCGAAATTTGAGTTGGTGAAGAGAATAACATGTTCTAACGGAATATAATTATCATTGCTTTTGTTTGGCCGGCACTTTCTTAATTTAGCCCAAAATGATCTCCTTTGACTGCTACTTAGTCTGGAGAAAGTTATAGTCTACTTTTCATCCTGGATATATCCTGGTATAAAAAATTATGAAAAACAAAATACTTTCAGACAAACGCGGGCAATAACTAGCCCTACTAATATTATAAATGTGAAAGTTTGTGTGTTTGTGTGTTTGGATGTTTGTTACTCAATCACGCAAAAATGGCTGAATGGATTTGGATGAAATTTGGCAAACAGACAGTTTATAACCTGGATTAACACATAGGATACTTTTTATCCCGATATTCCCACGGGATCGAGACTTACGCGGGTGAAACCGCGGGGCGCAGCTAGTTAGAAATAATTTTGAGAGCTGAAATATTAGTTGTGACTCTACGTGTTAAGGGTTCGATTCCCGCACGTAACAAATAGTTATAGCCTACAGACAGTTTTTTCAGGTGTGGCCGGTGGTGTATCTATAGGAGATTTGGAGAAAACGCACCCACGCTGTAGCAAAAATTAGGAACAAAAATACTTTTTACAAAAAAAAACACAAAAATCAGTGAAAAATAATTAATTTCAGAAGTCGGTGCTTTGCTTTTCAATTTTCGTTTCTGCCACCGACTTCCGAAATTACAGTTATTTTGCATTTTTTTTGGAAGTCGGTTGTTTTTTTTTCGTAATAGTTTTCATTTTTCACTTTTTAGTTGTGTTACTTACCCCACATAAATTCGAATACCCCTATCTGCTATGTAAATAACAGTGATGGAGTCACATAGAATATTATCTACTTGTACTAAGTGGGAAAAATACGTAATATAGAAGCTAACTCAAAAATACGCAAGCAAAGTAAATAAAATATGGGACCACCTCCGAAGAGAGAACTACCAAAAAAAAAAAGAATCATCAAAATCGATTCATATTTGGCGGAGTAATAGCGTAACATACACACAAAAAAAAAAAACTTGTGTATTGAGAACCTCCTTCTTCTTGAATATATCGGTTAAAAAGAACATGAATTCAAGACAATAATAATATTATTTTTTTCTCTTTTCATCAGTTATATTTTCGAGGCTTGTCATATTCCACACTACGTTTAATTCTTTGACGCAATCTCGCAGACTTCATCAATGTGGACTTTGGTCTTCATCAATGTCCTATCATAAATCATAATATTACTTTGCAAGTAAGTGTCGGGAAGCATATCACAAAATCAAAACAAAACACAAAACCTGAAGTTGGTGTTCGCTAATCGTTACGCTAGATAAGATTTGTTCTGTGCTGAATACACGTCTTTGACCAATACCAGTCAACGCAACTATCTACGTTATTAACTCGTTTGCCACTTAAAACAACTCTCATAAACTAACGAGCATTCATGCACCAGAATCGTAAACAAAACAATACAGCTCACCGTGTTCTAACGTGGCTGACCCATAAGCTGCTTGCAACACGTGCTCCACCATCCGATTGGCTGCCACTGCTCGTGCACCAGGCCGCGATATGTCCTGGTTTCCCACATAGCAGACGAAGGGCTTCACTGACGGCTGTTGGGCTGTTTGGCTCGAAGACGTCGTAGCTCTTCCTCTGCTATCAATCGGCTTGGCTTGGCTGTCGAGCACCATGATCGCGCTATCTACCTTGTCTGGGTCGAAGTCAGGCAGATCCACCCGATTATTTGTTTTAGATGCTTGCAGCGCTTCGATTTATGCGCTTGCATGTTCAAACACGGCATGCCAACGGTCACTTTCAGAGTTTTATTTTGCGCCTGAACCAACACGAATCCCAATTCTGATGACGGAGAGGGTAGGTGTCTCTTTCGTTATTATCAGCCATATTTTAACTACTGCGGGTAGGTAGTGTTGGTTATTGTGCAAAAGAAAAATCGAATTATACTATTTACTATCAAATTAATCACACTAGCAATTCACACACTGTAGGTACACGACACAACCATACGGAACGCGCGACAGTTTCTTAACGTGGTCACAGCTCGACAGCCACTGACAAACACCGCTTATTGATACAGACTTCTGTTGTAGATTCTGTCGAACGCCGCTAGGCAGCGCTGGCGATGGCGTCCCGATTAGTACCTACGTATTTCCGTTTTATTTTATATTTGGGATTGACTCATTTAATAGCTTTTGTTTTATACCAATATTGTTGTAATTTATTTAAAATAAAAACTTTTTACAGAAATAAATCAACCAACTTTCAAAGTGAAAAAAAACTTTGATTTCGGAAGTCTGTGTTTTTGCTTTTCAATTTTCATATGGGACCACCTATGAAGCATGACCTACCAAACAAAAAATAATCATCAAAATCGATTCATAATTGGCGGAGTAATCGCGTAACAAACATACAAAAAAAAAACATACAGACGAATTGAGGACCTCTTCCTTTTTGAAGAAGATGGTGAAAAAAACCTTCCCCTCCCTTTTTTGTATTTTGCAGATTAATTATAAAAAGTTATAGAGCTACGTCATAGGGGGCGTCATCAACCGCGCACAAATTCATACTCCGGGCTGCTACTGAGAGATTCCTGATAGAAAATTCTACTGATATGATGATGAGCTATCAATAAAGAGTATTGGTAGTCAAGTATGCGTATTATTACTTAACATCCTGATAGCTAAAAGTGGTCTTTCTAATGATGCACCTACCCAGGTAATCCTAACTAATACCTACCTATGTAAGTTGGAAAAAAAAAGGGAAAAAGAGTTTGTTTGTTTGTTACGCTTTCATAATAAAACGGCTGAACGGATTTGGATGAGTAGACCATGAAGACAAGGCAAGAACATAGCATAGTTTTTATCCCGATATTCCCACGGGATCGAGACTTACGCGGGTGAAACCGCGGGGCGCAGCTTGATTTACGTTGTTAAACAGACAATTTACATTTTTCGTACCTATGAGACAATGGATTAGCAATATGATTCAAAATCATTCAGATTGTGATTTCATTATTGTGTGTTATGTATGTGTTATACAATTAGGGTGCTGTTTCTATGGATTCTGCATTAGTAAATAGATGATCTCAACTATTGGACTTTTATACTTGCCTATAGAAACCGCATGAAGGCTCAGCCGCTCAGCACACCGAACCCGTTGCATGATGACTTGACTTTTATGCCACAGACTTCTGAATTCTTTTGGAAGTCGGTTATTTTTAGGGTTCCGTAGGCAACAAGGAACCCTTAATAGTTTCGTCATGTCCGTCTGTCTGTCTGTCTGTCAGTCCGCGGGTTTTCTCAGAGACTGTTAGTAACTAGAAAGCTGTAATTTGGCATGGGTACCCAATTCTCTTTGGTACCCATATTAATTAACAACAAACTAACAAACTATTTTTAACAAACTGGTAAAATAAAATCATGAAAAAATCCGTGGTGTGGGGTGTCGTTGGAAAGTTCATTGTGAGTTTGTCGAAACCATTTTTGGATTCAGGGATCCGGTTGCGAAATATTAAGCTTTGAAGTGCTAATTTTTATAGAGTTGTGTCCTCCCCCCTGCCAGCAAAATGGTTGGTTACGTGAAAAAATTTACGGCAATAGTATAACTATCAAAAATCGAACAACTTACATTTGCAGTTGCAAAAACATGTTCTCTCCCATACATTCCGTATGGGAGAACATATTTTTCGACTACAATGTTAAAATTGTGCTTGGGATAAATTCATTCCAACTACGGAACGCTTCATTGTGCGTGGTCTGACACGCAGTTGGCCGGTTTTTTTTTCTGTAGTATGGTTTTTGCTTGCTGAAGGCACATACTAGGTGCCTGCGTGCATGGGTCAAATATCATGATTGTATGTGTGTAAGTCTGCCTAAGTAGGACAGGGAGTCAGGGTGTAGCTGTTCCGGCGACGGCAGATGAGACCAGGTGGCCTTCTCTCTAAGTCCGTCCACGAAGATACGGGCATCGGAGTGAACCTTACTCCCGATTACCTTACTAACTTTTTTGAACGGGCAGAAACACATCGAATGTCAGGACAACAGTCTCTCAAATCGTGTTGTCATTAATTCTTAGTTCGGGCCCAAACTAATTTTAGGTATGTCCGTAGGTGAAACGGAGTAGGAAACGCCCGTAACTTCGACCAAAATGACGGGATTCGTGGTTAGAGAGTAGACCAGCTTGCGCTTCATGCGTAAGCGCAGTGATAAAAATAAAAACAAAAGATAGTTTTTGATATTTTACTGACTAGCTTAACAAGTGATACAAATGTACAAAAATACAAAATGCGCTAGTCCACTACGGTAATAAACTTCAGACGTTCAGCAAGATTCAGCGCAAATCATTCAATAACACTTAAAATAATGAGAAATAACTAATAATTAATTAATAATATCTACTGCATGTGATGTTAATAATTTAATTCTACAAGCTATACGTATTTAAGTATGGAAGATTATAGTTAGGCATTATTTACAGATGCTTATCTTATTGTTACAGTTTGCTAGTGTTTACATTGGACTATTGTATTTACATAGATATAACTAACGGAAGTACAATGCACTTTGATAGCAGTATAGTCTACTACATTATACAGACTAATAATTGTGGTACGCACGGCTACACATCAAGCTATACATTTCCAGTTTATGCTGATCTCGCAATGTATAGGATTTCCGTACAATGCGAGGTCAGCTTATACTGGAAGTGTATAGCTTGATGTGTAGCCGTGTGTACAATACACACATGTTTTTTTTTTGTTTTCAAGTTATGGGGGTTTTACGAGATTCTCTAAGTAATATGAGATTCAACAATTGGGTAGGTAAATATAATAAAAAATAATTTAGCATAAGTTCTTCATGATTAAATCCAAGCGTAGCACAAGCGTTTTTATACTTTTTTTTAAACTTTCAATACAATACTGATTTTCTAATAACTTTGGTTGAACTGTGCCAAAAATAATAATCGCCATTTCATAATTTTAAACATTATTTAATCATTCCTAAATAAATCAATCTTTCTTAGGAACTTATTTATAAAACTTACGTAGGTACCTAAAAAGCAAATTAGAACGTCGCTACTCGCGGAATTGTGTGGTTTTTTTAAAATAGACATGTGGTCATAATTCTAATGATTAACAATAGTATGATTAACAGGAACGTAGCCAATAGGCTGCGACCTGTAGTTTGATTCGGGTTAAAACCCGTTAGTCACCAAAAGTGGTCCATCGGATCGCAGAATGAACAAAAGTGGTTCATCCGATCGAATGTGCCCACTTAGTATTGTACCACACCTACGTAAAAAATCACTATATCATCCTACTTTCGCGTTGCTTTCTCCTTAACAAATCTTTCATTAGGTCACCACTAATGTTTTAGAACTACAAAACTGTCTATAATTTGTGTCTGTCAGTCTACTTATTCTTGTAACTCGCGCTCTGGTACATAAGTAATACGCTACTCAGTCACGACGACTCTACAATAGAATACTTAATGCAATTCTATTATACAAAAATATTCTAAATTAACGACATCTTAAAGAGATGGTAATTATGCAGTTCGAAAGAATTATACATGTCGATATTTTTCTGGGTAACTCTAAACTTTTTCGTGTTTAATCGTTTGTGAGTCACGATTTAAGTTGTTTACTAAATTAAACTAACCTTGCGTTTGTAGTGTAGAACACAATACAAAAAGATTTAAGTTGTTTACTAAATTAAACTAACCTTGCGTTTGTAGTGTAGAACACAATACAAAAAGATTGAACTCGAATCATGAATACGTTGTTTTATTATGCGTCAACACGGTTCAATACGGTCTGTGTTTACTGTTAGATTACAAATCAAACAGCGCTCCTCGGTGACTCATCCAACATCTCTTATTAAATCATCTTAAATATCACAGAGGTATTAATTACATACTTCAAAATGTCGGTGCACAGATCACCGTGCTGTAGCTAATACATACCCTTTCACGGGTCAACATGGGAACGACACATGTAGAAAATAGCTTTATCAAAATAATACGCGTTAACATGTTATTCGCAGCTGTTTTCTAAATGTGACGTCAGATATAAGCGTTCAGCGTCTGACAGTGAGGAGAAAATGTCCAGTGCGATACCCACTAATGGGCGAGACGCAGATCGTATGCAAAACGTATGCGACGATATTTTAATCCCGTTCCTGTCAGGACGCGTCGGCGGTGGGGCGCGGTGATGTGTGAACCGACCTTAATACTAACAACTACGGTATAAAATGTATTCTAGTTACAATTTGCGACACGAACACCGGACGAATGTAATTTCTTCATCGTGGTGTTGATCACAGGCAGTGTTGGAATGGAATATTAGACTGTAGAGGGGGGCCCCGGTGACTACTACGCGATGGTTTTAAATGCAACGGCTTGCAATTAGTGCGTCTGTTGATTTAGGCGCTCTTCTTTCAGAAGTGTTGAGAGTTTCGCGGTAGGTAGTCATGTCCACAGGCCCCCACGTCCGCTTGACCCTGATCTTCGGTCCTCGGTGATTCAGCCAGCAGGTAACACCTATGGGGAAATAAATACAAGTTAATATATGAGAAAGGAGCGCGCATGACAGTGTGAGTCAGAGGTTATGTGACGCGCGGGTGACTCAATCTTGTTAGCCACGAATAATGGGCTACTATTAGGTATGTGCCTTCATGATGACGAATCTATAGCGATATGGGGAATGAGGTCCGTATACTGTGTGGTTGAGGATGCGTGCGATTACCTAGGTGTCATTCAAGAGTCATAATCATCGAACTAATGAAATCATTAAAACGACAGTAAAGTTGATGGATATTCAAACTTCCAAGTTAGGTACTCTGATTCTCATTTGTTTTCTTTCAAACCCAGATGATTAATTGTGTTGGATGGCATTATTTGAATTAAAAGTTTAAAGAAACATGATTGTAATGTTTGTTTTGTATTATGTATTAGGTACCTATCTTTGTGAACGTCGTGAGAATTTCCTTTATGTTTAAACATGTAAACGGCTATATTTGCCACTGTTTCCTTTGTCACATAGACGTAAAAGAACAACATACCGCGTAGTTTCCCAAGCATTGCAACTGCTGTATAGTTACTGACTAGTAGACAATAATACCGCATTGATTGTATACCTAATGCACTATAAAAACTATAATAATTAGCATTCGATACAAGAGAATAAGTACCCACCTACCTTTTCAAGGATTCTTATGCAAGCTTTGTTAAAAACAATAACTATGACAAATAGTTTTTCTTATGTGTTATTTTATAGTACCATAGCATGAATAACACTTGCATAGCTGCAAAGTAATGACCCATGTTATTAATATATGGGATTATAATAATATAATAAATTATATTACACAAGGAAGGACTTATCGCAACTTGTTGTTGTTATAGGTACGTTCATTCATAGAGGAAAGGGGATTTTCATGTTGTAATAAATTTGCATTCGGATTCTATGAATGCCAGCTCTATAGAACCTACCTACTTCGATGCACTGTTGTTCTTGTGTTTACCATAACGAATCCAGTTCATAATTAACTACCAGTTAATTAAAACCAGAAACGCTATATTAATAAAACCAACCAGTCGACCAATCACCTATATAAAAATTATGTACTACCACCGTATAAGGACCGCTGTTCAGCGCACTACTTTGTCATTAGGTACTTAATATAGTTTGTGGTACAAACATGTCTGTTGTCTCTTATTAGAAGAGGCATCCTGCTTACAGGTCCTGACCTTTTATCGGTCGCGTGTATCAAGTGGGCAGTGAGCACTGGACGCATAAAATGACCGGCATTCATTCTCAAGGTACGAGTTTGAGAGTTCGATTGACGCGACTGCTTGTCGTGCGACTCGAGATACCGGTCGAATACATCGGTATTTTGAAAGTGTGTCTACGACTTGCGTATTGTTTTTTTGGCAATGTTTCGTGGTAACTATTGAAGTTACTTGTACATGTAAAGCGATGGTTATTTTTTTGAATTTTTTTAAATATTGGAGTTATTTGTCAACCGAAGCGTGTTTAACGAAATCTCTGCTAATATTAGTCTTAGTCAAAGAGACTACTATATTGCATGTCATGCTGAATCATTTTCTTTCGTACAAAAAATACCCGGATGATTTCTGAGAAACCGCAATATTGTCTCGCGAAGTCGTATTAAAGGAACCTCCCCTTATGTCCTAAACGTTAAAATGGGGACCGTTTTAACTTCGTCGGAAGTTCTATATCTGTATGATGATCATTTTAGCTCGCGACGAGAACCGCGGTAGAAACTTATTAACAACTTGTTTGATACACGCACCCTTTCATTAGCTTTCGTTTAATTACGACGTTTTTAATTAATTAACAAAGAAGCTTTATTCGTTTTGTGTCGTAACTTTAGAATCATGTTTCGGAGTCATGAAAAAAACATTTGGTTTTGTTTAACTGATTACAAGGAATTTAAAGCAAAGTAAAGTAAGTAGGTACCCAAGTGTTCCATCCATACTCCTTTATTATAAATGCGAAAGAAACTCTATCCGTCTGTTTGTTACCATTTCACGCCTTAAGGACTGAACGAAATTGGATGAAATTTGGGTCACGGATAGACTATGACCTGGGTTAGGTTAAGTTAGGCTAATAGGGTATGTTTCATCCCGGTAGTATGGTTCTGTAGGTACTACGTCACGTAAATGGTGGTTATTTACGTGACGTAGTATTATAAACATTACCTAGTAATTGAAGAAAACTGTTATGCACTAGAAACTGAACAGTAACTGTAAACATCTGTAAGTAGGTAGGTAGGTACAGTTAATTTCAGTAACTGTTAAAAAAGTTGCTCAATTTTTTGTCGGTCAAACTACAATGAACTTATTGCCGATCAATTGACAGTAACGAGGACTGATGAGCTAAGAGATTAGCAAATAGCTTGCGGGAATAATTCCACAAAGGCGCATGTAGGTAGAACTGATAATAAAATACTACATTATTATGGGAAGTCCAATTTTCTATGAATGAATGAATGACGTAAACTATCGTGTGCAAAACAGGAAAATTTATAATGAAATAGTTATAAATTATAGTATCCTCTATGTACCTATAAGAAGCTAATCATGCGATGCGTCAGTTAGCACATAAATATTTTACCCCATATAGGTAAAGACAACTCGACTGAACTAGTGGTAATGTTACTTTAGCTTATACAGGATGGCGCATAAGTCAGGAAGGGGTCGCAACTACTTACAACTTTGTTTATTTTTGTTTAGTAATGTTTAATTTTTATAAGATAATAAAATAAAACTCATGGAGATCTTTTCAAGTTACGTTTTAAATACTACGTCACGTAAATGACCACCATTTACAGCCTCACAAAGACGGGCTCTTTCGAGAGCATTTCTCATTACTGTCCTCACAACATGAGGAGGTAACAACCGTATTTTAGGTCGGATGTTCGCCTTCAGCTGCTCGAATGTCCTGGGTTCATTAACTGGGTCTTTTAAATAGCCTCAGAGAAAATAATCTGGCGCTGTTAAATCCGCGGAACGTGCAGGCCAGTGAAATGTTGAAAATCTCGAGATTAAACGCTCGCCGTCATTGTGGGTCGAATCGTATGCAATGTGGCACTATGAAATTATCCATGGTAAATCTCCAAAATATACATTATAATTTGCTAAAAAAAAGAATAATTGTCTGTGTAAATGTCATATTTTATTTTTAAAACCCCGTCGTGACTTTTGAGCCTCCCAGTATAATGTGGAACTGAATACCTATGTACTTGCTGATGGGAAATCAGAGAAAGACACACACACAGCACGCTTAGCATGACCACAATAGAAAGAAACGGGTTTTGTCGACGGAAGAATAGACAAAATGATAGATTGTGATTGTTTATCTGTGTAGAAAACTAGTTTCTATGGTTCTCATGCTACACGTGGAGGTTGATGGTTTTATTTTTATGAGACAGCTAAATATTTTCCCTCCTACCTAAGTATTACTTCTCCGACCGAGAAAGTTTGAAAATTTTAGCCATGTAGAAAAGCCGGTAGGCGAAAAAAAAAAAGTTTTTTTTTTCCTGAAAATGTTAAATGTTCAACACCCAAAAACCTTTCTTTCTTCCTTTCTTATGTTTGTTTTCTTGTCACTAATTTATTTAAATAATAAGTATCGTTGTGTGTGTGTATCGTAGTTATCGAGAACTTGTGTGTGATTGATGATTCACTGATTCACTGCAGGTAGTAGCTTCGTGCAAATTGTTGAGATAAATATCGCGTTAGACCTACATGTAATTGAATTGGAATAAATAATTGAACTGTTGTAATGTTGTTTGACACTCTGCTACAAGCCTTACTTATACAAAACGATGCAAAACCACACGACTTTAGACGAAGACAACAAATACAGGGTGAATTTTTGAATGCAATTAGCAATTAAATATTCCCAAGACCGTTTTCCTGTAGTTACCTGCCCTTACTGCCCCGTTTAAAAATCTACCCTGTTTTTGAATTGCTTTAAATTACACTAAACTACGCTTTATTATCGTTATTATCTATTACTTAAGGGCGTACCCTACCTCAAATTGCTTAGCATGATCCTCTGTTATGCCGAAAATACTGCAGCATTAATTTTGAAATAAATATATGTTAATGTTGAGGATTGATGCTAGGTCCGATGTTTGGCGAAATCACGATTACATAAAAATTTCTAGATAGAAAAAAAAAACCAAAGTTACCTCTAAACTGGACTATAAACCGCTGGTATTAAAAAAATACTTCAAATTAGATCATGTTGCATAATAACTGAACTATCTATAAAGCAGGTCTTATGTTTTTTTTTTTATTATCATTATTTTCACCGTTAAAAGCAATTACATAAACTTTTCGAAGCTTGAGAGCCGCTAGCGCCCACTCCGTCTCGTTCTCACTTAGGTCGCCAATAGTATGTTGCGAGCGAGATAAAATCTGAAGTACAGCCTTAAACTTAAATTGTGTAAACAAGCCATACACCAGATAGCTACGACACGCCTTAAATATTTGCAACGTCTACAGCTCAGTTCATTCATACCAGTCCTAAGTCCTTTCCTTAAATTTCCTTCACCGCCACTTTGCATAGTCAACTACCTATGCAAATAGCTAGGCCATTAAATGAGTAGTACGAGTAAGTTATCTTATAACTCGTAGTTACGTGGGTGGCGACTTACGAAGCTTGTGCAATCACTACACTAACTGTTATTGCTAAATTAATATCTTGAACGAGAAACGATTTCAATTCCTAAGAAACTGGATTCAAATTCACGCAAACTTTAATTTCCTGGACTAACTGGTTGTGGCTCATAGTGTGTCAGGTATTACTTGTTATTTGTATTGCAGCTTGTTATTGTAATGTTTAGTTATTTCTATATTAAAAAAACTGGTTAAAGTACTGTGGAATACATAGAAATCTGTGAGTAATACCTACCTTTAAAAATGTATTTTTAGGGTTCCGTACCCAAAGGGTACAATAGGCACCAAAGGCGGATGTGTACTTTATCAGGTGCCGTATTATGAAGAACTAGCTGTGCCCCGCGGTTTCACCCGCGTAGGTCTCGATCCCGTGGGAATATAGGGATAAAACGTATCCTATGTCCTATTCCAGGTCATGTTGTACCCGTGTGCTCATACTCTCCTCTCTAGAGTAGGGAACGACGCGGCAAGGCGCCGGCGTCGAACGGTTCGCGTATTGCATTTCGTGATAACTTCGAAATTAAATGTCCGATTCGAATGAATTAAAAAGTATTTTACTGCTAAATAAATACCCTTGAGCTTAAAACTATTTATTTGAATAAGATTATGTTGATAGAACTCCTTCGCAAATAATACATTAATTTCGAACAAATTTGATTACCATAAAAAAGGTTATAGCGAGTCAATCTTAAAAGATAGACATATGCTGTCGCAGACTTTTTATTAGAACTTTTAAAGAGGAACAATTCCATCATACATGATATTTGCGTAACTTAAACCGTTTACGCTGCGCACGCAACAGAAGCTCTAAAAAAGGAATATTTTTTCCCGTTTTTGCAACATTTTTCATGTATGCTCCGCTCCTATTGGTCGTAGCGTGATGTTATATAGCATATAACCTTCCTTGATAAATGGCCAATCCAACACAAAAAAAAAAAACAATTCCAACCAGCTGTTCCTGAGATTAGTGCGTTCAAACCAACGAACAAGCAACTCTTCAGCTTTATAACATTAATTGGTATAGATTAATGCCACCATTTTTCCAGTGTGAGAGAGAGATGGAGCTATACAAGGCCGATAGCATCATCCCGTTTTCGCAGTGGAATAATGATGACATTAATACTTCATAATACTACCCCAGGACACATTGGCAATGATCCTTTACAGGGCTATGAATATGGCGTCATCACTGACGCAATATGTTACGGTTGCGGTAAGTAAACTCAGCTCATATGAGTGATAAATTACTTAGTAAATAAATACAATTATTAATTAAATATTTTTATTGACAACGCATGTCTTGTTATTTATTTGTGCTGGTATTCTCATCGCGTTCCAATTCGATATCTCAGTGGAAACACTACAGGAAGTAGGTACCTACATTTACAATTTATGACTCCTATCAATCAATTATAATGTTAAAGGCTTTTATTTCAGAGCCACACGATTTTTTAATTCAACCTATAAAGTCTAATTATTATCCTATGGTCGACACCGATGCCGCCTTGTATTTGGCACTGTACTGTAAAAAGCGATTTTCAATCGTGTTGAACCGCTGTTTACGCTAGATTTTCATTGGATCCATTGAGGTGAACCTGAGAAAGGTTATAATTTTTCAAAACCATGTAGTTCTTGGATTTCCTTGTTGACATAAATTAAAATACCTACTTTAAAAAAAAACTTGAATTATAGTAAAAGAAAAGTGAATATCGTAAATCGATCTTGCTTAAGTATTTGCTGTCGGTTCATTATTTATAATATTTGTTTGTACAGATAACTATTGAAATATTACCTTCATGGCTAATGGTCAAAGATGCAAATCAAAATTATGCGAGACTCTAAGTGGAATAAATTAATCACGTCGTGACGCTAGTGAATGGACGATAAAAATCAAGTTTTCGACACGGATTTTTTTGCGTGAAAAAGGTGACTAATTTCATGAGAAGTCAAAGTGAAGGTTAATCTTAAAATGACTCACGATTCTTACGGAACAGTTAGGTTTTTGTTTGCAAAAAAAACAATCTGTCTGGTAATTTCCCAACTCTCTTGGAGTCGGCTTCCAGTCTCACCGGATGCACCTGAGTATCAGTATTTTACATGGAGCAACTGCCTATCTGACCTCCCCAGCCCTTTTTCTGGGTAGTACGATACCCCTACTAGTTGTCAGACATTTTGGGGTTCTGACTAACAGAAACGACTGTCAAAGATCTACTAATGACAGCCGGGACCAACGGCAACGGCTTAACGTGCTTTCATTCCACACCTATCCACGAGCCCACCACAGCAAGCCCTCGATCGACCCGTACGGCTGTCATCATTTAGCCACGAGCCCCTCCATGTTTGTTATTTGCAATGGTATTTATTTCTTAAAGCTTGAACTTCTTGCCCATTTAAATGTCAGTCTTGGCGATAGGTCTAAAAACCTTTAAACGGTTTTAATGGGAGTTTAACAGCTCGAAAGCTTATTCTTGTAACTGTTAAAGCTATAAAATTTCACGCTGTATTTATGGGGCATTGAGGAATGGAGGTAAAAGTTTATTGTTGAGAGGTTGTCACTCAAAAGTTTACATAAGTTTATGTAAATATACGAGTAAAGACAAAATACAAGGACCCATAATAATAAATTCATTTATTTCAGGTAAATACAGTAATCAAATAAAATAAGATAAAATCAAAATAAATCAAATCAGAGTAAATAAAATAAAATAATAATAAAACAAACTAGGTACTCAAATGAAAAAAAAAATCGAATAAAATAAAATAAAATCATCAAATCATAAACAAAATTAACCTATGTGTAGTACTTAATATTCAGTCTTAGTTGTTGAAGAAGATATATATCTATGTAGAGTTCCAAAGCTAGGCTAAAGATTAATGATTCAAATCCAAAATTATTCGAGAATCTAAGTGGAATAAATTAATCACGTCTTGAAGCTAGTGAATGAACGATACAAATCAAGTTACAAATTGTAGGTTGTGCTATTGAAAAACAGAAACAGGAAAAACAATGTTTTTATTACCCGACTACGGAGAAGAAAAAAGGAGGGTTATGATTTTGACCGGTATGTATGTATGTATGTATGTTCATCTGTTCCCTCATATCTTCTAAACGACTCATCACAATTTGACAAATGAGGTATCGTTGGAAGCGTCTTACGCTGGTTACAGGCTATGTGACGTCATATTAAATTAAAAATGGCGTCCTCTAGAGGAAATTAAGTCATGAACTAAAAAAAAAATTTTTTTTAATCATACCATATTTATACATAATATATATGACATTATGAGCCCAAAAAATTCAAAAAATTTTAATTAATAAAAAATAATAAAAAGAATAATAAATAGAAAGATCTATTTTAAGAATCTTTGGATGGAGGCAATTTAAATTTGTATAGAATGTTTTGTAGTCTTTAAATGTACAGTACTATTTATCTAAAGTAACTAACTGCATTTGTAAACTGGCACATTCAACCGTGTCAAGGTGTTCCGCCAAAATCGATAGAAGCGATAAATACGGTCATAAGCTCAACAAGATTTAGTTTATTTATCATTTATATGGGGTCAACTTACTTTTGGGCTTATGTAATTGTTAGATAATTAAAACTTGTCAGTCTGTTAATACACTTGAAAACATTGAACATTGAAAGGTATTGCTTGATTTTGATTGAGACCATAATAAAATGACCGCTTTCTTCTACTGATTGGTTCTGTAAACTGGTGATTTAGGATTAATTTGGTTTTAGTTTTATAACTTTTATTTTTATTTAAATTCTTTTGGGCCTTTCATTTGATACCCAACATGGTCTCAATAATTTGATTTTTTTTATTTCATGTCTTTATTTGCTCTAGAGGGCGCCATATTTAATATAATGTGACGTCACAGAACCAGCGGTTAACCTGGTTAACCGTCGTTAACCAGCGGACGATCAAGACGTTTCCTTATTTGTCAAATTGTGATGAGTAGTTTAGAAGATATGAGGGAACACATAAACATACATACATACAAACTTTACAAACATACATACCGTTCAAAATCATAACACTCTTTCTTGCTTCGCCAGGTAAAAAGGCTAATGGCCAAATGATGTAATGGCCAGTCAAAAGAAATATTGCCTTAATCGCCAAGCTTGGGATAGGTACAGATTATTGATTGGTTTTATTCTGTCTGTTTTACTATCGACTCTGCTGCCCTTGACATAAGTATCTTAAGACAAAAAAGTCAACTAAAAAGGTATAAACAAGACATCACAGACAGACAAATTAAAATCCGGAGTGACACGTTTTCTGTTTGATTGTGTGACTCCGGATTCATTTGTCTGTCTGTGATGTCTTGTTTATACATTTTTAGTTGACTTTTTTGTCGTAGTTGGGTTTTAGTTATATAACTTTTGGGCTATATCGGCCTACATCCCCGAGTTTATAAGGACATTTTACAAACTGATAATGTTTTATGCCCTCTACAAGTCTACATGAACAAAATTCTCAGTACCAATGCTAACTATCCGCTCAATCAAAAGGGCTTTGAACTGACAACATCTCTATTTACGTAAGTAAAGTCATATTCACACTGAAATGATGTACGGAAGTTCCTATTAGTGAAATAGTGAGCAAATTAGATACGTATTACGCGATAATGGCCCACGTTGGCAGTTGACGATGACCTCGACATCTCATTTGTGGTGTTAGCACGTATAGAAGGATAGTACTCGCCTTACATTCTCGATGATAGAGATTTTAATAGACGAGTTGTTTTGTTGCTAATAGAAAAACTGGGATTTATTTTTTGTGTGTATAGTGATACAGGGTGTTGAAAAAGGTACGGTGGAGATTTCACTGTATTAAAAAGATTGTTGTAAATAAGTATCTATATAGTAGGTACACAGTACTACACAATACCTGCAGTGTTAATATATAGCAAAATATTAAAAAAAAAAACTGGTACCTAAATCTTGTATACTTACCTATGTGGAGGTGTGGTTGAGTGAGACGTATATAGTGTTTCCACAAAACTATTACAATGGTTCAAATTATTAATCATTAGAACCTTTCCTTCCCTTCAAAATAAATTACAAAATGCGGTTTTCCGCTTACATATTTTAGTTTGCCTATTTAATGCGCTTGTATTTCTCGTGCAACATAATGACGTAATTATCTTGTGGTTTGTTGTTTTTTACTTTGGGCTAAATAAATTACGTGGTAAACCCCATTACTGCCGTCAGTAGAAGATGAGAAAATCATGTAGGTTTTACGCATTACATTAAAGGGAGTTGTGTTTAGTACTAACGATGAGGATTGCATAAAGAGGATAGCAAATTTGTCTAGATTAAAATCCTCTTTAAATAAAAAAAGAAAGAAAAAAAATAGTATGAATTTCTTTACGGTACAGAAAAAGCACACGCTATATAATATGTTAGACCACTAAAATATCAGCATGTAGGTACCTAATGTACATTTTAAGCTCGGCTTGTTTGTGGCACACCTCATTTTTTGCGCAGCTCATTTGTCTAGCGGCACTTAATAGATTAAATTGTACATAAACATACATACACATGGACGTCTTGAACACAGGTTACCTACTACCACAAACACGCTAGACTGTAGAGTCATTGACCTCTGGCTTCTGAAGCCCTTGATGTCATACCTCGTGTTATTTTAGAAGATATCAATTAGAAACTACAGAGCGTGCCAAAGAAATAGACATACATACATACAAACATACATGGAAACATACATACAAACATACATACATACAAACATGCATACGTACTCTCGAAAAACATTACCCTCCTTCTGGGGCAGTCGGGTAAAAAAGTTATGTCTGCAAGTGTTTTTGGGTTTATTAGAACCGTTGAGGCTAAGCGTATGCTGAGTCGCAGGTGATGCAGGTCCACGCAACACGGCAGAGCAGATTTTGTAATGCATGAATGAATGGTGGCCAAGACAGCTCTTACTTGTTTCAATAATGATGGGACAAAATTGATGCAGGATTTCTTTTAATTAAAATAATACTCAGAGTATAATGACTGAAATGGGATTCCCTTTTATGAGGGTTAACCAAAGCATACGCGTGTCATAGTTGTTTTTTTTTCCTTATAGGTGTTTAATAAAAAGGTATTTTTAACCGACGAAAAAAAAAGGAGCAGGTTCTCAAGTCAACCGGTATTTTTTATTTTTTTTTAATCTTTGGCCATGCATAACTCTTTAGTGAGTAGCCCGATTTGAAAAATTCTTTTTTTATTGGGAAGGGTATACCTCGATGTTGGTTCCATTCAAAATTGAAAACTTAAATCCACCCCTAAGGGTAGAAAAAATTGGGTTGATTGATTTTTCACCTACTGAATTTTCAACGGTGAACCGATTCTGTTGATATTTCGCACACACAGTTCTGATGACACAACCACTCATCATCAACTCCAAGTTCTTTAACCTGGAGTATCCTGAAGTGGATGGTAACTAAAAAGCGAAAAATACAAAACTACAATTTTTTTTATTTTTCGCTTTTCTGTTATCTTTTTTCGTTGATTTAATTTTTTGTAAAAAAGTTTTATATAGTTTGATTTAGTATTCAAATTCCGTTAAACCGACCGTTATCTCTTTGACGCAGGGCTATGTATGAGACGAGTAGGTAGGTAAATAACAATAAAAATGAATGTCTCATATGTCTGTACAGACGTCATATTGTTTTCATTTTCAGATTTGAGCATATTTATCTTTGATATTTTACCTGTATTTTGTACATAAGAAATTGAAAATATGTACACTTCTTCAACAACAGACGTAGGTAACTTCGACTGATCGGACAATATTATTACAATAGGTCTTAATTTAATGTTAGGTTTATGCGATTAAATTCTGAACTTTTTTTGCATTGTGATATTTTCAGTGGTAGTTTACAGAATGCCTTTTAGTTGAGCATTTCAATTTCCTCTTTAAATATTCTCAATTCTAGATGATATAAAAAAATACTAAAGGATTGTTGCAACTAAAAATACATGCATTCGGAAACATAAGCATTCTTATATTTCTCGTTAGGCACGTTGGCATACATTTTATACAATCCAACTGTATTTGGCAAAGAACAAAGACGTATGTGCTTACACATTTCGCTGAATTTCCTCTGCATTTATTGTAGTTGGCGTAATGTCCTTATACGAGTACATTCTCTACAGGGGGGGTGCCAACTCGACGCGCCGTAGTGCGAGGGCACAGGCGAGGGTCAAAGTTTTAAACTGTCTGCGTTCACTGAACTCTACGGAAGGTCATATCTCAACAAACGACTATATACCTTTCACATTAATAAACCAAATAAGAGTTTGACTTACGACCGTTTGGAATTTATTACCCATAAGTTTTTTGTGTGGAGAGGTTTGAATTAAAGAGTTTTTTAGCACGGATTATTAGATGTTATTGTCTAAATATATTTAAGTGCAGTTTTTGTAAAGAAATCTTAGGGTTTTTCCTATTATTATTACCAATGGAAGTACTACTTACAGTACCATACAAAATTTAGATTTCGATAAATTACGTTATACTTGATGGTACAACAACGTCAGTCACAAAGTCACAATATGGAAAAACTTATTGTTTCTACCAAGATAAATAATATGAGTTAACAGCTAAGCAGTTAAGCAGTGATAGCCTAGTGGTGTGACTTTCGGACTGCCAAGTCATAGGTGTCGAGTTTGGATCCAAGACACGCACTTCTGACTTTTTGAATTCATGTTCGTATTGTATAATTATCACTTGCTTTAAAAACAGCGAAGCGAAACATTCTGAATTTGTGACGAAACCGGTATGCCTGAAAGATATTTATCGACGGCATGTGAAGCCAAGCCAGAGGCCCTTAGGCGGCTTTAAAACTCTGACACCAGGTTAGTCACTAACCAAAGAAGAAGATTGAGATAACTGTTAAGATAATAAATATTGTCGATCTCCCAGTGTGTGTATTGTTTCTCTTACTCGTATAGTCATAAGTTCGCAGTAATCATTACACTTTATTGAGGGATTTCTGTCTGGATTGTTTAGTCTGGATTGTTTGGTATACACAACTCCTGCAACTGTTCGTTGCTATACATCATCCATCGAAATATTAATAGTATACATCGAAAGCTTTGACGCTTCGACTTACGAATCGTTTTCAAGTTAATAGGTGACTTGTAAAATACTGGTATTCAGTGCACCTGGTAAGACTGGAAGCCGACCCCAATATAGTTGGGAAAATGCTAGGTAGATGCGGCTGGGGAGTTTTTTGCGTCACTTCTTCTGCCCAGCTAAAGCTTTAGGAAGTGGTGAAGGGTGGGCGTTTTAA
The DNA here is from genome assembly GCA_949152455.1 of Lithophane leautieri. Classification (NCBI taxonomy): domain Eukaryota; kingdom Metazoa; phylum Arthropoda; class Insecta; order Lepidoptera; family Noctuidae; genus Lithophane; species Lithophane leautieri. The sequence continues at coordinate 5,743,128 of OX424462.1, read as the reverse complement.
TTGGGAACTGAATGTCATTTTGACGTTCGAAAAGTGCTGATTCTTAGCCTAATTTGAATGTGACTTTAGATTTTTGATGAATTTAATAAGTGAATTCTAGGAGCGGACATTTTCCACATATCGGGCGCATGTCAACATTTCATGTCATTTTATTTATTATTTTTAAACAAAGCTCTTAAATAAGTAAGAATTCTTGGACACAAAGATGTATCGAAGGCAAGTACATTATAAATTAATACATACTATCTCTATAATTTACTGCACATTATAAATCTATTACTGCATAGCGTGGCCTCGCTCAGCTGATAAGCTTTTAATGTCACTGCCTTATACTGAACGCATAATGAATGCTGTGTTGCATCAAACCTTACTTCTTATTCAATAAGTAATAACAATGTTCAATACATGAACTAATAGATTATTTGCACACTATGAGTAATCCTACTAATATTATAAATGTGAAAGTTTGTGTGTTTGGATGTTTGTTACTCAATCACGCAAAAACAGCTGAATGGATTTGGATGAAATTTGGCAAACAAATAGTTTATAACCTGGATTAGCACATAGGATACTTTTTATCTCGATATTCCCGCTGGCTCGAGACTTACGCGGGTGAAACCGCGGGGCGCAGCAAGTTAGTTGATAATTATAGCCTCTATAAATACTATAAATTGGGCTTGTGGCTAATTAATTACAGTCGCACGGATCTGTCGATCAGCTACGCTTACCGCGGTTAGGTCGTTGATGGGTGACCATCTTTACATACCAAGACCCCTCCGTACCTCGGAAAGCAAGTCAAACCGTTGGTCCCGGCTGTCATTCGTGGATCTTTGACCGTCGTTACGGTTGGTCAGAAGCCCGAAAGTCTGACAACCAGTCTTAACAAGGGGTATCGTATTACCCAGTAAACAACTGGGTTGTAGAGGTCAGATAGGCAGTCGCTCCATGTAAAATACTGGAAATCAGCTCCATCTGGTTAGACTGGAAGCCGACCCCGAAAAAATATGTTGCAAATTTAAAAAAAAAAACCATAGACCAAGCCGAGCTGGCGGGATTGAATTTAGAATTGGTAATTGGAAAACTATACGGTTCCGTTTTGCTTAAAATCACGTTATGAAATGTAAAAGAACGTAGCCATATACCACCATTTACCATACGATGGTTCCGCAACAATGAAGATTAACTTCGTAATTACAAAGATTGGGTCGCGATGCCGCAGATAAGAGATGTTTGTCGGAGAAATATCCAAGTTCAAAACTTGTTTTTTAAGACTGGAGGCCAAAGATAACTGTTTATCTTATTTTTTTAGCTCTCTTCAACTCATTGTATCTTTAATTTGATTTTACTACTTACTAGATTCATTAATTAATGGGACATAAAAAAATGATTTGTCGCTCGCACGTGCTGCCTATATGAAAATGAGTGTCAATCGAACGATTGTTTTTTTCTCAAACGTGCTTGAAAATTCGAGCATTATTTTGACTTCCTTCTTCGATACAAATCGAAAATGCTGTAGTAGGCGGCCGGACTATGAAAATCCATAACTGTCGTGTTTAGCGGCTAAATAAATTACTAGGAAAACTCATAGCTGTCGTGTTATTTAAATAAAAATGAAACGAAATTTTTACTTTGACTCATCAACCAGGGAGGTAACCTATCAAAGATTTTATTTCTTGCAAATATAGCTGTTTAAATTAAGAAATAAATTCAGAGTTTTTCACATTTTCACGTTCGCCTATCAACGCCCCTGTTGCAGGCCGCGACAATAATGTACTATTTCCGAACAGAACATTTTTCCCTGTGACTAATCGTATCAAATGGCAAGTCCTAACTATTTAGGAGATGAGTAAGAGTTTATCTGTAGAACTTTTGTAAATGATGTCTTTTATTTATATAATTGCAAGTGCATGTCGAGTGTTGTATTAATAAACTAAACTAAAATGAAACCGATCTGGATTAAAAGCTAACTCATGCAGATTTCTTGTGACTACGAAATCGCAGTAAGATAAATTGCAACAGTAAAACAGTACATGGTTCTAACAACATTTCACAAGTAGCGATTAGGTCATCGTTACAAGATGTGCAGAGATTAATAGATGCTGTACTTACATGTAGTATAGTGGTAGTATAAATGGAATAAAGAGTATGTAGAGGTATGAGGAACAGGGTGTAAAGTTCACTCATCCTGCTTAGAAAAGGGAGGATCTTCCGACCAAACGGGTGGTGTGTCTGGTGGGTACTAGAGAACTATGATTCTTTCAGGAAAAGTGCTCAAAAGGCTGGCAGCATTGCCGCGTTGTATGGCAACGCTGATTGTAAAGTGTGTCATCAGCATGGTTTGAAACTGAAGAAATGCCGATTTCTCTAATGAAAGTAATTTTAGAAATAGCCAAATAGGTACCGAAGAAAAGATGAATGTTGAGAGCAGTTAATTATGATGTCTTGCCATGACACACAGATGCTGCGCAAAACCTTTTCTTATTTGAAATGACAGCACGAAACCACAAAGAGACGGGGAATTCTTTTTTCCTAATCAAATTCAAAGCAATAAATATTATTCGTAAAGATATTGGGAAGGCTAATTAGGTTTATGTTGTAAACGAAGAGTTATTATAACATAAATCGCATATAAACCGAACTACATTGCTCCACCGTGTCATACAATGGCGATAGAGGAGACCATAACTGCAACTTACGACTCTGAAGCGTGCCATGTAATATCCAACTTCATTCCGATCTATCGGTTTACGGTAAGAAATGGAAGAAGGAAATGAGAAAAATTCTATGGAAGAATAAGTAAAAATATATTACCTACTTGTAGTCCTATCCTTAGACTGCCAAAATGTACGGCCACCTTCATCTGCCTAGTCTTTTCCTAAATATGTTGGGGTCAACTTCTGGACTAACTGGATGCAGCTGAATACCAGTATTTTACATAGAACGACAGGCTATCTGAGTATCTGTCCTCCACAGCCCAGTTACTGGGTAACACGATACTCATTGGTAAATATAAGTACAATATAGTAGTTTTTATAAACTACACGGGGACCTATTCGCCTCTGATCAAGTAGAGCATGGAATGATTAAAATTGATGCTTTCGGTGTATTTAAAGGGAGGGCCTTACAAAAGTTGGAGAAGCGTGTATATTTCCTATATTCACTGTTTGATGGAGGTTGTACACAGCAAAGTGAACGGACTCTGGTGCAGTTTGCAGTTATAAAACATCAAGATTGTTGGAAAGAGAGTAAATAATAGCGTAAGGTTGGACGTGATTGTAATTTGCGGGTTTCAAAGATTCAATATTGATGTTAAAATACCTTGACAGACGATCCTTTGTATCTAGAATTATTAAGTAATGTTTGGGAAACCATGTCCCGAAAGACTGACAACCAGTCTTATTACCTAGTAACTGGGTTGTGGACGTCAGATAGGCAGTCGCGCCATGTAGAATACTGGTATTCAACTGCATCCGGTTCGTCTGGGAGCCGACCCCAACATTGTTGGGAAAAGGCTAGGTAGATGCTGATTGTTATTTATTTATTTAATACTTTAAGCACATAAATGTACAGAGGCGGACTTAATGCCATAGGTATTTTCTACCAGTCAACCTTTGGGTGATGCAGAGACAAACAGTGGTAGGTGCAATAACGAAAATTGTTGAATAAATATAATTTAAATACGTTAACCTATTAAAAAAATAAATTGTTAAGTACTATATTAGTATTATTGATGTGATATTTATGGAGTTTCTTGCCGGCTCTTCTCCATAGGAAACGACCAATTGGAACCGTGCACCTAGCTTCTGACGTTTCATAAGTGCCCATGTAGGTTTATGTGAAATAAAATATTTTGATATTACTATTTATTTGTGTCTTTTTCAAGGTTCATTCCTTCAGAAACCGCGATAAATAGGAAGAATTAGCCTTCGGTCTGTTGTGGTGAGTATAATTTATTTATTATAGTGATAATTGTTATTGTTAATTATAGGTATCTAAGAGCAGCAATGCTGTCATAAAACTCCTCAATGAAACTACTAGAAACCTAATGCTTACGGAAAGTTCAGTAATTTTATACAGTTTTAAATAATAAATACCTAGGTTGGTCGATTTCATTGATTTTCCAATTACTTACAACAAGATTTTTACGGCATACCTACTAAGGGTCAGTTCAGACCGCGACGTGAAGCGACGTGACGCTGCGCGCACTTTTTAACAATTATCGAACTTATTTTCTTCACAAAAAGGTATCATTTCAGTGTGAGAGTTGATACGTGTCAAATTACGCTAAGATGCGTGGGGCTGCGCAACGCGTGTACCTTATTGAGTAGTAAATAAATTCGATATTGTATTGGACTTCAAAAGAGACCATTGTTTCGCCATTTCTTCTCAGGGGTAGCCAGATAGGAAATATCGACTCAAACTAGCAATTAAAAAAAAAAATTACCTGTAAATGTCATTCTTATATCCTATTTAAAGAATAAACAATTTCATTTGATATGCGACGGACTTAGGAAGTTCCGATAAATAAAATCTTTGGGTAAACAAAAATAATAAGTCGATAAACACATTATAGTAGTCTTCATGTAAACCATGATAACTAAATTAATTTTATATATATTTTACCCTATTTGTTCATAAAGGCACATACCTAATCTATATTTATCTATTGCTAATTTAAGACTATGCTCGGTTAACGCGTTTTGATTGCGTTCTCGTGTTTATAGTGGTGATAAAAACGCACGTCGACCATTCGTCGTCTGAACATAGCTTTACTAAAAATGAACCAATTTAAAAAAAGATTTACTTTACATAACAACACGCCTGAATGCACTGAGGTATAGGCAGGGGTGTACGGTGTACTCATACTACCCCCATTTCACCATTTATCTATAGCTCCCATGTTTGTAATACAGGCATGATTTTATGGTATGCAGGAAAACTAGAGCTGCTGAGAAATTCCATATGGAAAAACTCAAAACCACTGCCCGACCTGAGGATCGAACCCAAGTCGTCTTACTCAGCGGTGGCGCTTGCAACTAGAAGACCTACAAGGCAGTATAAATATTAAAAAGTAGAAGAAAAACAAAAGACACTCACCATTACTACCACTTGCCATACGTGGGGTTCTTGAACGATGACGTAGGTGGCTTATACAGGGGGTTCTCTCCCGTACAGTCTTCAGCGTCAATGTTCTGGTACTGCGGGTCATTGAGGGGCACGGGAGGAACTGTGTTCATGTGCTTCCAGAGCATGATACCGCTCACTGCTGCCACCACTGCTACGATGCCCAGGACTCCCAGGATTATTGGCACTGAGGGAGGGGAGATAATTAAAGACATATTTTTGGTGAAGTTTGATTGCACGATGCCATAATTTATAGGCAGTCATGGGGTTAAAAAGGAAATCGGAAAATACAATTTAAACACACGTTTCGGATTGGAGCACTTCCGAAAAATTGATTTGTTGACAACCTGATGAAGGCAGACTAAATATGAAAGACTATCTAGTGACCCAGTTGTTGTCATTTGTGTAAAGAAGAGGCCGCATACTCAGTAGTACACAAATGTCTATTATTGAACTACGTTAAACTTATACTCCATTTGAAATAAGATTAGACATTTAAATAAGCCTTTTTTACAGTCCGTTCAACCGATTTTGACTTCTATTGCGTTCGCGGCATGACAAATGGCAGCTGCAGTAGACAGTTGGTATTGTGTAACGTTTTTTGCTTTTAATGCCATCCTTATGCCTACGGTACAGAAGTCAAAATCGGTTGAACGGACTGTAATAAGGTTTGTTTAAATTTATAATCTTATTACATATGGAGTATAGTTGTGGAATGATAATAAAACGTTTATCATAGTTAGACATCGATACCCACCACGTTTGCAAAGTTTCGCTAGTTAATTTAATTTGATCCTGTAAAGCGTGACTGTGAAGATTCTAACATTTAGCCCTGTCAATTGAACACGCCAAGTATCCTAAAATGACTACACTTTGTTCATAACTGGTCTATTGAAGTGATTCAGAGGTTAAACAGCAGAAACAAACTTTGGCAAAGGATGGGGAAATGCATGATGAATACAGCATACCTTTAGGACATCTGATAAGCAAAACATCAACTTTCTTCACCCTAACTATATTAAAAATGGGAAAGTTTGTTTGTTACGCTTTCACGCTAAAACAGCTGAACAAGTAATTTGGACTAGGCGGAGCGGAAGGGCGTGTCAGACTTTTTTTACTGACTAAAACCCACCCGTGTTCCTTCATTTGCCTGTTGCCAAGGTCCCGGTATCCCTTTCGGACTTTCCCGCAGGGTAGACCATGACCTGGGTTAGGACATAGGATACTTTTTATCCCGGTGTTACGTTCCCGTGGGATAATTTCCGACCTCTATGCGAGTGAAGGCGCGAGCAAAAGCTACGAAAGTTAATGAATAAACAAATAAATATCGCATAATGAAATGTAAAGCTGTTTCATTGTAGTATTCGAGTTCAACCGACTGCCCACACACTTTTCCTTTCTGTTTGCCAAAACAATGCAGCTGTAGGCGGGCACTCGAGTATTGTATGGGCAAAGAAACAGCAAATTGTCACTTAGGTACCAGGTATATTAGGTAAAATTAACTGGTAAATATCCCTTATCTGCGTAGAGTATTTAGGAACCGATTGGCTGGGATTTTAATACTGATGCAAGTAGGAAATGGTTAAGATATCACTATATTCATATGCAAGATTTGTAGAGGTTAGTATAATTTCGATTGTGGGAGTAAAAGCGATAAATGTTATAATATGGTATATTTATCTTCCCACTCTAGTAGTAAAAGGGAGGAGCTCGTGGCTAAGTAATAACAGTCGCATCTAGTCGATCTATCAGGTTAAGCTACGCTTGCCGAGGTTGGTCGGTGGATGGGTGACCATCTTTACATACCGAGACTTCTCCGTGCCTGGGAAAGCACGTTAAGCCGTTGGTACCGGCTGTCATTCGTGGATCTTTGACAGTCGTTACGGGTCGTCAGAAACCCGAAAGTCTGACAACCAGTCTTACCAAGGGGTATCGTATTACCCACTTACTGGGTTGTGGAGGTCAGATAGGCAGTCGCTCCATGTAAAATACTGGTATTTAGCTGCATCCGGTTAGACTGGAAGCCGATCCCAACATAGTTGGAAAAAGGCTAGGCAGATAGATAGACTCTAGTAGTAAAAGCTGGGTAAGTGTGCCTAAAACGGCCACATTAGCAATTCCTCTAAAAGCAGTTCATTTCCTGAATTTCTAGCTGTCATTAGCAATTCCTCTAATTTGACACAAAAGCAATTCATACTATGTGGACTATTTTACGAATCTCCATAGAAAACTGTCAAACAGATGAATTATTTCGTAATATGAATCGCACGCAGATCATATTATGAATTGTCAGTTTGTGACATTTTACGATGATTCATAATCCTACTAATATTATAAATGTGAAAGTTTGTGTGTTTGTGTATTTGTGTGTTTGTGTGTTTGGATGTTACTCAATCACGCAAAGACAGCTGAATGGATTTGGATGAAATTTGGCAAACAGATAGTGTATAACCTGGATTAACACATAGGATACTTTTTATCCTGATATTCTTACGGGATCGAGACTTACGCGGGTGAAACCGCAGGGCGCAGCTAGTATTTTTATATAATGATTCTGCCAAAGTGACTGTTTTAAGCGCCCTGGCTTTCATATGGAAATGGCGTTTGTGGGATACATCCTTGGGCAACTTTAAAAACCCTGCTACTTAGATTAATGGATTAACACTGATGTCTTCTCGAAAGTTGACTAACATTGAAAGTAACTCCACAAAAACCACAGGGTATTTTCAATATGTAATTTATGAGTTTGTCCTTATGTATGATTAATAATATGAATTACTAGCTGTGCCCCGCGGTTTCACCCGCGTAGGTCTCGATCCCGTGGGAATATAGGGATAAAACGTATCCTATATCCTAATTCCAGGTCATGGTCTACCCGTGTGCCCATCATATCCTTTCTAGAGTAGGGAACGTCGCGGCGGCGCGGCACGGCGCACAGTGGGCTGAAACGGGCAAGTAAAGGACTTAGCATTTAAAAAAAAAAAGTTTCTTTTTCTGAAATTTTAAATATTGTGTTGGATTTATCTATCGATTATAAGTAATTATTTCTATGAGGGTCGTTCAGATAACTTAGTATTTTCGGAGTTATAAATATCCAAAGTAATTTTTGTATGAAGCAAAAGAAAAAAATGTGAAAATCTCGAAATTCTCAAATTTTCTCAAAGAATTGACTCTACGTATACATAGTACGTATATTTGTCCTATTTTAGCGCCTATTCTCGGGTTGCGATTTTCTGCGATTTGGTCGCAATTTCAAATTTTGTTCTCTATTCCACACCACCATAGAGGTTAAGAACTAGGCGCGTTTTTTTTTTATGTAGTGGTCTTCCCTTTAGGCCTAATCCACTAAGGACTAATAAAATAAATAAATAAATAAGTAAAAATCACAATCACTACTGGCCACTGCACTTTTTTAATTTAATCACTGTCAAGGGTATCCACATTAACGAATGCAAAATTTTCGTATTCGTCATCATCAAATGTTTCCGCTTGTTGCGCTCGCGCACTCTTATCCCTTGATTCCCGGAAATAAGTCTCAAAACAAATTACGTCATACCTACCTATGGTGGTGGAAAATGTCGAACATTGATTTTTTTAAAGAACTAAGTAGGTATTGAGGTTTTCAGGCCGTTTAGTATACATTATTTTCAATTTAAATTTAATTGGAATAAATTGCTTAATTAAAATAACATGACTCTTCATACAAATTTGATATGGCTATATCTCCGAAAGTACTCGTTAAATTAAAAAAAGTCAAAGAATAAAAACGTTTTAAATTTATGCCTAGATACCAAAAAAATACATTTGATCTCTTAAGACCCAACCTTGTAATCCCAGCCCACTGTGCGGCGCCGCGCGCCGGCGTCGAACGGTTCGCGTATTGCATTTCGTGATAATTTCGAAATTAAATGTCCGATTCGAATGAATTAAAAAGTATTTTACTGCTACATAAATTCCCTTGATGTTAAAACTATTTATTTGAATAAGAATTAATATTATGTCGATAAAACTCCTTCGCAAATAATGCATTAATTTCGAACAAATTTGATTACCATAAAAAAAGGTTATAGTGAGTCAATCTTAAAAGATAGACATATGCTGTCGCGGACGTTTTTTTTAGAAATTTTAAAGAGGAACAATTCCATCATACATGATATTTGTTGCGCCACTTCTTCTTCCCAGCTAAAGCACTAGGAAGTTTTGGGGGACTGTCTTATGTAATTTTGACGTTCGAAAAGTGCTGATTCTCAGCCTAGTTTGAATAAATGACTTTTCATTTGATTTGATTTGATTTTGATTAAACCGTTTACGCAGTGCACGCAACGGAAGCTCCCAAAAAGTAATAATTTTTCCCGTTTTTGCAACATTTTTCATTTATGCTCCGCTCCTATTGGCGGTAGCGTGATGTTATAGTATAGCCTATAGCGTGATGTTATATATAACCTTCCTCGATAACTGGACTATCCAAAACAAAAATATTTTTTTAATTCTAACCAGTAGTTCCTGAGATTAGCGCGTTCAAACAAACAAACAATCAAACTCTTCAGCTTTATAATATTAGTATAGATTATTATGTAATAATAGAGAGGGGATTCACATTAAGGGTTATTTATCCAGACTGTCTTGTTGTTTGGAAAGGAGCTAGGGGAAATATTTATCTTTTGATTGAACGTAAAAGGGGTCGATGGCAAAAGCGAGTGATTCAGTAAGCTGTTTATAATGACCGTCTGTCGCCCCCTTATCTCTGAATGTTGTCATTCTGTATCAGTGGTGACTTGGTGGGTAAATATTGTCATAGTGTGATATAATTTTCTAGGTCAGTAACAATTATTTAGATAAATAACCAAACAAACCAAAAGAAAACCAAAAAAATGACTTTGGTAAACGTATTCAAAATAGCCGAATTGAGTTATAATACATTTACTTATAAAACGGTGTGCGGGTACACACCCACACACCACACCACAGATAAAACAAAAAACGACTTATGTAATTATTGCATGAAGGTATGAAATTATGACCATTGAACATATCGGAATTTCCGGCCATATGGGACTGTTTGACGACACAAAACTAAAATAATAATAATACATAAATCGTACAAGTGGACATGATTGTTTAAATAACAACGATAGAACAGGACCAAATGATAAATATAATTATGTATGTTCTAAGAAAGACCGATACGCAGCTGGTGTCAGCGTATATATTTGTTTGGTCATGTCAAAAGGCTAGAATTATTGAACACATCTGTGTAAATTAAAATGTGTCCAACCTTAAGAAAAGACGCTATCGCTTCATTTTTAAAGTATATTTTTGAACACAGTAAATGTATGGTATGTTTATGAAATTAAAAATTATTTTTTCATTCATAAGAAGCTGATTGTTCAAAAATGACGCAAAATAATATACGAAATGAAATGGAATTCGCTGTGTTTCAATTTCATAACTGAATCGTTCTTAATTGACATAATTTTTTGTTTACTCACAGATTAAACTGTTCTGACAGTCATATTAATTGAAATAATTTATCATTAGGTAACTTGTTCAAGTTTTTTGTAGCGGTTTCGCCCTACAGGAAAATTATACCTAACTTTCAACTTCATTACTTTTTGCAATATTACACTAGCTGTTTCTCGACTTTTAGATTGAGGTTAATTTCAGACTGATATCCATCTTTAAGATGACGTCACTATTACCTAGATGATTTGCTAAGGTTCTTACCTTTTGTATCGGCTATAACCGCATTAGGACCATTGAAGTGGTTCAGCATCATCACAAAAATATATCCAGTCTCATCGCGCATAGCGAAGTACTCTAATAGACCGTAATCATCAAAAGTCTCGTTGCACTTCACCCAAATCTTTCTGTCTTGAGCATCCCGCTCTTTCGTCAAAGACTCATTGTACTGTTGGATACTCATATGATGAATACACTTTGAGCATTCTCCGATGGTATTATTGACAAGACAGTCTTCACACTCGCTGGCGACGCTGCAGAGGTCTTGGCAGTTGTTCTCCTGGTCGAAATACTGAGAGCCATCCCGGTCAGTGTAACAGATGCAAGACTCGCAAATACCACAGTAGCCGTTGAATGAACACTCCGCCTGCAAAAGGATGGCTGTGAGACAGACGAAGGTGATGACGTAGATAGAGATTTTCGAAAGAAATTGTCTCAATCAAGGGAAAAGTCACATAAAACTCGTAATTAAGTACTGAATGAAAGTGAATAAACTAACTCTGTGAGAGTTTTGATGGCCTTAAAGATTCGAGACGTCATATTTTTGATAGGATTTTGTATTTTCAATGTGATACTTACATCGTTTCTTGGGATCAGTGAGCACTGTTTTAGATCTCCTCTACTTTTATCACAAATTGGTTTGTCGCAATACTCGCCCTCCCTGCAGAATAAAATTACTTGTAATGACATTGGGAGTTGGGACATTAAAATGATATTACAGTTAAAATTGCTAGCTCAGTGTCTTTAGAAAGGCTGCGTCAGCTACACTTAGGTTTTGTTTTAGATTGACCCAATATTATTTATCCTTGAAAGATTTCGGTCAATTTTATTGAAGCATTTATTCTTTAATGACACGCAATTATTCGAAATGGGGACAGAAAATCAATGTCAAGTGCTCTAAAAAATACGCATACTGATCTATGTATGGGAGGAATAGATATTTAAATTAATTGATCACAAAACGATACTCGACATCAATTTAAAATTGAGCAACAAAAAATTCGATTGTAATAAGTATTGCCTAGACATAAATAAGTATATTAGACATTCTTTAACGGTGAACGGAGTTATTGATAATAATCAGGAGTTAATCGGTTATCGGTCCATTTCTGACGGACATCCTATCGCCGTATCAGAATGTGGTTGAAGGCATTCTACCCGTTATGTTATACTTAAGGTAGTAATGTATAGGTGAAACAGTTTTGCAAGGCTAGCATGCATGCTAATTCCGTACTTATACATATTTGATAATGAATCGCAGTAATAGTCATTGCTAATGCCAATACCCTGGTAGAGCTTATATAATCTTTTTCAAGTGATTTGTCACGTCCAATACCAATTTTTTATTTCGAGTGAATTTGGCTATACTATCTATAATGTAAACAGTTATTTTAATTCAACAAAAAACGTGTCGCAACAGCCTTAGCTTCAAAAAATTGCATTGGAATAATTCGATTTTGATATGCAGCTGCTCTTACAAATTGTATTGCATCAAAACATGGACCATTTTTAATAACCCTACCATCAAGATGAAAGCCCCTTGTGCCACAATTAACTCCACATCGATGCTCGAACAAAGATGTTTTTGTTGGGTTAAATTTAAATATTTACCAGCGATAGTGATAGTATTTATTTGCGAAATTCAACCTTAGCGTGTGGTATTACGACATATGTTGCTTGTTGGATTGAGTCGTACTTCATTGTGTCGACATTTCGATGAATTACCTACGTTTACCTATTCTTGGTGTTTTTGATATTATGTAAACTAATTTTGATCGTTACGTGTCATCAACTGTGCTGTCTGCTTTAGTTTTCTATCCAGTAAGGATGAATCAGTATATTGTATGGTGGATTGGTAGTTGTTAGTGCAGAATAGTTTGTGAAGCTAAATAAGTTTATGACCTGTGATTTTATGAGCGTTTTAGTGTTTTGTTTGGCTTCGTCCAAAGTGCTAGGTTTCACTCATTCGCTTTCTACAACTTGTACTTTACAATAGGCATCTATTACCCAACTCTGTTGTTGTTGTGTGTTTACAAACAAAGTGTCTACGTTTAACACCACCCTGTGTTTTGCAGGATTAGAGTGAACGATACCAAGACCGCGTTCCTATATTTGCTCTGTGTAATTTTGAAATTGACTGCGTTCATTCCGTTTATGTTTTCGCTGTTCCTCTTTTTCTTTATGTTCATTTTTAAACAGAAAAATATACTAAAGTGAGTACATAGTCACATGCTAAAATAACGTGATTTGTTATTCCTCGAGTAATTGCACATGATTTCCTTGATTTGTGAGTAAAATGTTATTTCAATGTCGTTTTTTCTTCTGAATAAGTATTATGACTTTTAACTAAAAGGTTAAATTTGAATTTTGCTGAATAAGGCTGTTTTTGCACGTTTGGGCGTGATTAATAATCTTGTTGGCATTGTTATTACAGCTTTTACAAAGTTAATCAGAACATTTTTGAACCTTCAACAACAACTTTTTGGAGAGAACTACAGAAAGTAATAAAATCTCTAATACATACCATCCTGGATCACACGAGCAGACTCCGCAAGAGAAGTTTCCATTCTTGTTACAAATTGGGGAGCTTCTCTCCACTTTCTGACTGCATTCGCACGCACACGCCACAAAGTACTTAATGTGAGCTTCTTCTTCCAACCCCACGTTGATCTTCACTTCCACAGACTCAGTGACTCCCCCTGTCGCATTACAGAACTCCCGGGAAGCAGTAACTTCGATGGTGGCGACACAAGTCGCCTCAGAACACTTCGGGTCAGATTGCTTCAGCTCGATCTCGAAGCTTTGCGTCGAATGCACAATCATCATCTCTGGCTGCAAAAGTTAATATACGTCAGGAAGTTTAACAATAACAAGGGTTTTAGCGAGAATGCATTGCATTATTATTAAGAGGATGTGGATTCTTGATTGGTGGAATTATATACGTGTATTCATAGTGACTCATAGTTCGGTTACCCTTCAAATCAATATATCATGCGCTCATATTTTTTGAACAGGGATTTTGTTTGATCTTACTTCATTTAAAAGGTTTGTAAACACAGACGGTTCTTTATAAAAATATGGACATGCTAAATAATAGTTTACAAAAGCATTGCAGGTAGTGACTTATGCTTATCAACACAGAAGTTTGAAAAAGGTAACAAATGTGAACTTATATTTGTGTATTCAAAACAAATCTCTATATTATTTTATCAATACTTTGACATTTCTTGTCAGCGATATATTTGGATTATCATTGACTTATACATTTCATAAGCGGATATGCCTAGGCTTTTCCCAATTTTATTTAGGACGACCGACTGTCTATCTACCTAGATACATTGAACGCCTGACCTCTTCAAATGACAAATAATAATAATAATAAACATAAATATATGAAAAAAAAAAATGTATAAATATATTATATATATATATATATATATATATAATATATTATATATATTATATATATATATATATATATATATATTTATATATATATATATTATAATATACGAGTATATTATCCACTACAACTACCGGGCTAGATGGGTTGTCAACCTTTCGCTTGTCTGAATCCTATGCCTATTAAAACGTAATTATAATTATAGTATCATTATTTAAGCATAGACTGCCGTAATTATTACAATTATTATAATTGTTATAATTATTATAATTGTTGTAATCAAAGGGAAGAGTGAAACGCGGTAGAGATGCTGACGCTAATTCGTAAATTGTTGAGACATAAAGCTGTTAGAATGATACGTTGTCAGTTATTTGCTTCCTCGTGCATGTTGCTACCGTTATCGCGTTATGGAGAAGTAAGGTTAAAGTATGGTTGAGGTACTTTCTAAATGTGTATTTTATTCAGCGCTGGGAAATTATAAATGTAATAAGGTACGTATCATCATCCCATGAGAATCACTGAAGCTGACAATTGATTTTGTTTAATTCCATTTTATAATATTGATTTTATTGTTACAAGTTATTAATTTCTAAACTTCTTAATTACCCACTATAATTATTTAACTTAATTTGATTCATTGATTGTATTTTTATTGTTTTACTTGATCTTATAATTGTTAAGTTATTTGATTTAATTATGTTTAACTTATTGATTTTATTATTTTTATTACTTTAATTATAAATAAACAAACTTTGTAAGTGCTGTGCACACCTTTAAGTGACAAGTTCGCTGTAGTTTATAAGTTATAATAATTATGATATGCTCTGTAAATGTTTTTGTGATCGTTGGAGTGCCATAATAAATAAAGTTCATATAACCGAATGGTGTAGGCTCTCAACGATTTGTTAGAACTCAGTTAGGTTTTTATTTTCACCTTAATTTAGTTATCTTTATTTTGTTAATCAACCAAAACTACAATAAAAATAAAAATAATTGTCTTGCTCCTCAATTTTCCTTAAATTAAACTGTTGTCCATTGTTCTCCAATATCTCTTAAATTAACAAAATATTACATGCTTTATCTGAACTATAATTTTTGCCCAAACACCTGCGAAATTTATTTGTCCCGCCTTTGGCTAAAACTGGCTTGTCCTCACGTACGTATTATACAGATTTAGTCACTCCAACATCTGTGCCCATACGACAACGCGGTGTGAAATCAACTTGAGGTTTAACAACCATATCATATTTGTAAGCAAGAAACAATTTAGGTTAATTGTCAGTATTTGTTGGTCTAAATACATTAAATGAGTCATGGGCATAACTTATTTTGTACTTTTCATGTCATGTTTATGAAGGATGTTTAACTATATCATCAGTTTTATCATATTGTTACGTAGTACGTGTCAACTAGTCAAGTTACAGCTATAATAAGTCTTTTCAATTATTATACTCTATTTTTAGATCGTTCTTAACTTCTCGTTGACCTTAACTCTGTCGGTTCAGAACTTCTTGGGCGATCCAACCATTAGTCAATTTACTTTCGATCATCGTAATGTGGAAGTTATAGATTTCAGTACAATGCATGGTATTTTAGTATTACTGTATAAGAAGGTGCTAAATAATCCAATAAAAATTACCTTCTGTTTACTCTTCGCTGCATAGCGGATCTCGATTTTGTTGGGCGTCATGATGTACAGAGTTCTCTCAGCGTAGACCGGGCTGACGACTGCTCCTTTCTTGTCTGGCTTTTCCTCCATCTCTTTGAGGTACTCTCTGCCGTTGGGGCACCAGCCGTCTGCTGACATGAACTGGCAGTGAGGCGACTGTAAAGAAATAATAAAAAAATAACTAAAGTAGAATAAATAATAAAGAAATAGTTTCTAAAGATAACTAAAGCAAACAGCAAAAACCAGTTGAATAGAACAGCAAATATCCTACAACAAATTAAGCCTATGCTGTGGCCTTTATTTGTTGTAAGATATTTGCTGTTATTTAATTATATAAATTTCAATTTTCGCAATAGAAGGAGTTGTATTGCGTTTTAGTAGCGAAAATTGACATGTAGTTGTCTCCACTGCGAATAATGTTTCACGAAGGTGTGTTTCACAGGCCATAAGGTATCTATAACATTCTAGGTGCGACCTCAGATTGAAACAGTGTCTAGCGGAGGATATACTGATCGAAAGTACAAATCGAACAGCCGTGTCGTTTGTTGTCCCGTTTTCTACAATGTATAATGTAGGAGGCAGGTGTGTTTGAAAGTTCGGAATCGGCTTAGGGACAGTTGAATAAGATTTGGCACTGTGCCTTTTTGAATGTTAATTTTTTTTGTTGTTAAAATACATGTATGTATTCGTTTGGTATCTTGTTTTTTATTTTCAGCTGCAATGCGGCCGGTGCCAGTAAAGTTATGGTGCCCTCTTAACTGACGTATTTTTTATGTTGTTTTGTTTAAAATTATACAATAAAATAAAATAAATATATAATATAAATAAATTTAGTATCAACATGTTGTTATTTATCATGTCTAAACAAATGCAACAGCAAATTATAACTCTTTCAAATAATATTAATTATCCTTTGTCCACGTTAAACTCGATGACACTTTGCCACCTTATAAGTCTTGCTTGCCTACTAATATATCTATTTACACAACATAAATCTAATATTGTAAGCCAATTATAACCATATATTATGAACAAAGGAATGTGCTGTAACTCTACTGGTATATATAAATCTGCTATATATGGTGTGTAGTGGTTCCTAGACATGCAATTATACAAATTGCAATGTTAAATGATGCCGTTAAGATTCAAACTGGTTGAAATCACTAACAATGTTAATGCGCTAACTAGATGTGACAAGGGCGTGAAATTCGTTCTAAGTAGAGCGTGCCCTGCAAGATCGTTTTTATCCTTGTAATTTCATGCAAGAAGGTTATGGTTTTTTGTTACATTTAGAAGTTAAGCTGTAACAGATTTGCCATTATTCTGTCCGACTACATTTATCACTATTCAGAGAAGTATTTCATCAGTTGCCAACGAAATAATGAAGAAGTTACAAGCTATGCTATTTTTCACCATAATTGCACTGCTGACAGTATATATTGTTATATAAGGTAATTAAAACTTCGACTCTTAACAAGAGGTACTTGTCAAACAGGTTCGAGGCGATAGTTGGCACAAGGCCAAAGATGTTCGTCGTTAATGTCATTAACTGGCCACCCGAATGTAAACGAGACACGTATTTTAGATTGATAACCGAATATACTTATCTATATGATCAAAATGAAATGCTGTTCGTTGGTAAGCGCATCATTTCAGAGCGGCTGGACCGATTTGGCTAATTTTTGTTTTAAAATGTTTGTTAGTCCGAATCAGGTTATAACGGAAATAAATTTTTGAAAAGGTGCCGGGAATATTGGGAAATTCGGGAAGACTGAAAGTGCATTTTCTATGAGAATTTCGTAGGTATGTACTATTGAAATTTCAGCAGGACAACGTCTGGTCAGCGGGTGATATAAAATGCCGTATTAATTTTGGAGTTGTGAACAGGGAAAATACGCGTTAATGATTTGCTTTCGTTCGTACATCACTGCTAGGAATGCTTATACTGTAATCATATATGGACTGGTCACATACCTAAATGGAAGACTGATTAGGAGTAGGTACCAACCGCAGAATAGCATTAGAAATTATGTCATAGTTATTTGTGGATGTCTGTTTTTCTAACATGTTCTATATTATTTTCAAGCAATGAACCATCTGTCATACTGAGAATACTTTATAGCGAATGATTTCCGAGCAATATTAAGTGTTCTTATTAACACCATTCACAAAAGGCATATCCGGTCAACAGATTTCCATGTATAATGTCGCCTGGCGATGGCGCCAGCGGGCGACTCGTTCATGTAATGACCAAGTTGGCAGCTTGCTTAACACCGAGTACATCTTTAAGTACCTGCCTTCATTAAGCACATTGTTGACTATGGTATATGAAGGACGTATGAATAATAATTCGATGGAAAAGCACAAGTAAATATAGTCAGGAATTCATTGTAAAGTTGTAAACAAATACTTGATATTGCTAGTAAGCTACCTGGTTTTGCGAGATGATAAATTATGGACGGTTGTTATTGGTGGTTTTGTAAGTCGATTTGCGCACAGCATTTTCCGATTATGTAAGCGATTTGCGATTTTGCCTCGGGGTTTTAAAGGTTCTCGATTCTCGATATCGACTTTGATTTGGTAGCTCTTGTGCAAGTGCTTTTTGCTGCAGGACATTTTATGGAATTTCAAAACATGGTACCCATTAAACCATTTCAATATCGGATTCCGTATTAAAGCGGATTATTTATCAATGTAATTTGTATTAAATTTTTTCAAAATTCCCGTCATTTTGACACAAATGTAAGAGTCATTATCATTATGCATTAATTAAATGTAAACGTCATTAACAATTTCTTCGAATAAATAAGTTCATTAATAATAAAGTACCCAAATGATTGGGTAATTTTAATGAATCAACCTTTGTTGCCTGAGGGCTTATTATAAATTAATGTTGAACTAATTTATGAGAGTAAGTTTTAAACCGACCGTAAACTAAGTAAGTATAGTCCATATTTATCCGTTCCAGATAATTATAATGCAAGAAACGATGGGTGTGGGGTTCGACGCCTACGCAAAAAATACTACGCAAGGAATGTGGTTTCAACAGGATAGGTATGGTATAAAGAATATTATTACAATAAAAATCTTATGTGAGGAGGTTTTATATTTTACATAACATCACGCCTTGTTTACCCGAAGGGTTGGACAGAGGTGTACCTATAGTACACCCACATTTCAACAGTTATGTTTAAGTCCCATGGGGGCGAGCCTATTGTCATCAAAGGAGCACAATTGTGTATTTTCTGGTATAAAATCTGAGACTTTTATTCCATCTTGTAACTAAGTTTTGGAACCGGGAACCGAAACAAAGAGACAGGCAGAGACAATGGAAAAGAAAAACATGTTGCACCGACCCCCTGTAACATGGAACCAGAGTAGGAGATGAAGAACAAAGCTACATAAGTGTATGGGACATAAGACTGAGACTCAATTCTGGAATCGTCCATAGGCTTCAAATTTAAAAATAAGTCAAAATAATTACTGTATGCAATAAGTCCAGTGCCCTGTTTACCATATAAGCCTTGTATTATCAGGTGTCATTGTTTAGTTCACAAGTACTTATGTTTTCAACTTTTATGTGTGATTTTGTTTAGCAAAAAATTCTTTGTAACAACTTGTAGAAAATCATAACAAATCCTGAGAGGGTCCGGTGACTCCCTATTCCGTCTTACAAGTGTCGTGCTTAGTACCGCATTAAATTCGATTTTCTATTTTTTTTAATGTGCTTAAAAGAGAGAGATGACCTGATACCGGTGTTCCAGTAGTGGGAACATTAAGGCTGATTATGAATATGGAGATGAGCTATGAATTTAACGAAAATTAACAAAAAAAAGGAGGTACTGATCGTCGTAACTTAACCCTCCCATAAACATAAGGCGACTGACTCACAACGTTTGTAGTGTATCGAGTTTTTGTAACGCGTTACAGTAGTCAGTACAGCGAACCGAGCTGCACGATGCGAGCCGCGAGCGCCGGATTCTCCACTGGACTGTCGGCATTTTTGTGAATTCCTTTGAAACGGAAATATGAGACACGAACATGTGTTCGAAGCGAGCGTTCGCCATGCCTGTACGCCGTTTTGTAACCAGTCGCCTCGAATGATGCATTACAAACAAACGTTGCAAGTCACGATACGATAATCTTTTTTTAGTTTAAGATACGCTTACAGGGATCTCAGAAACCTGTTCGATAGTCGAGAACCTAGATAAATTACGGGGAGCTTGATAATACAAATATGGGCATAATTGGTATGTCTCATGATAGAGCCATGTCTTTACTAAGCCAATGCATTTTGTTCTTTAAGAATTTAGGGCAGAAAAATTGATAATCTTTCTTTGCGGCAGTCACGAAGTATCGTAGCTCATTATTTTAGGGCTATAAACCTTTAATGGCCGTTAGTTCATACGAAACAGTGCCTGTGGGTGTCACAATAGTAGCACAGATCTTGACGATTGCTCTCGACCTGAGTTGATCTAACCGATACCCCATATCTCTTGAATGTGTGACTGAGACAGCGATATGGACTGTAAAATTATGGGAGTAGGTTTTGACTAGTGCTGTAGTGCTGCACCGAATATACTATTAATATTCGGTTTCTGTAAACAAAAACGAATCGTTTTGCTTATAAATTGTAGTTTTTTTTATTGCCAAACTGGGCACATAAATAGATTCGTTAGCTAGTTTTACCTGTGATAGCTACTCTCATATGCGTCTACTATGCAAAGTTATGACTATGAGGTCTTTGCTTCATTACTGGTAACGATACAAGAGTCTTAATTTTCAACCAATAACGGTCCGTATATTAAAGGAATCGGCCATAAGAAATATCGAGTAACCAGACAGTTTGAAAAATATACCAGTAGCGACAAAATGATTGATGGAATTAATTTAATAATTCAGTAATTTATTGTTATAATAATTAAGAAATAAATTAACGTTAATAGCTTTAAAGGCTATGATAAAATTCTTGACTCTACCTTATCGCAGTGGTTTGCGTTGGGCCATTGTTGACGGACATTACGGAAATAGACTATCAGTTGATATGGTTTGTTTATTGCATCTATTGAGCACTTGATTTGTAGGCTGTCGTAAGAATCTACATTTAGGCTTACTTAAGTAGGCTTGCTTTAGTCTAAGGATATCTTATAGCCGAGGAATAAAATTGACGTCAGATTTTTATGGAAAAACCTTCAAAAATTTAAAAAATATCAGGACTTAGATATACTTGGTACAAAAGTTTGGTCGAATTCACCCAAAGAAAAATTGCAACGTTACGTAATCACGATTTGTTTCTATTAAAATTGAGTATTTTGTGAAAGTAATAATCGAGAAACTATCGACTGTTATCGATTGCGTGGCACATCTCTAGCTCAACTATCGACTGTTATCGATTGCGTGGCACATCTCTAGCTCAAACATGTGGGCGTCAGGCGATATGACTGCCTATAGAAAGGTTGTCTCCCTGTTGCGACATCACTGGCAACTCTAACCAGTTATAAAGTAAATAAAAATAATAAACATATAAGTGTTGAATCTGATTATGTTCTTCTGTTGAGGAGTTTTGGCTTCGAGATCAATAGAAACTTGATTAGGATGATGTTCAATGAAATCAAATTCATTTTGGATAAATAATTGTTCATCGTTTTTATAAATTTCCGAAACATTAAATGCTTTTAATAATTCTTCGGTCTATGATAATGCTGTCTTTTTTTATTTGTGTGGTTAGTGACTAACCTGGTGTCAGAGTTTTAAAGCCGCCCATGGGCCTCTGATTGCTGTTATATTTAGCAAATATTCAATAGATAGAGGCACAAACAAAAGTCACCTTATTGATTCGACTAGAACAAAGGCTGCCCTAACCTATATTAATAGAAGACAAAAAGTTATTGTTTTCCTAAATAATGAGATCACCCGCATCATGTTTTCTCGGTAATCCCACACCATTTGAGTCATTTTCTGTGGTGATATTTCTATAAAATTATATTCTTAGAATGTATTTTAGTTCACCCTATGAAATTATTTTCCGCGCTCTTTGTCAATCGAGAACCGCAAGCTGTTTTTTCAGTCCAATTTAATGTGACATTTTTATTTTAGCTGCAGGTTAAAAATCACGATGTATTTTCGGTATCGTCAACACCAAAAGCTAATGTTTGATTTAAAATGCTGCCATTACTGTCTGTTTGTTTAAAAGTCAAGTCAAACACGACCGTGCATATATTCAATGTAGTCCGCATTCCAATAACAACGATTATTGTGTTTTAAAACTTCTTTGCTGTTCTAATTACAAATGATGTATTTTGCTGATGTTGACATTTTGGCACGGCGCGTATTGTCACGTACGCCAGCCAAAATAAGAAAAAAAAAGTGAAGTGGTGGCATACATTCGTTATTAAAAATAAAAGACGTGTGACGTATGTCTTGTTCTTCCTACATTCTGTGACACCGAGGTCGACGCACTTTGAGTAAATTTCAAGAGAATTGCAAACAGATTGGAAGTCCCAGACTTGTAAACAAGTTTGTAGAAAAATCGATGAGTTGCTGGCTGAAATCCAAATAGTTGTGTTGTGCATCACACAATTTTTCATTTCTTTCCGGTTTCATAAACTTCCCGCATTTTTCGTGTCAATACAGGAAATATTGTGTGGGAAAACAACAGTCCGTAGTTAGCAAAACCTTGGGATTATGGGTTTTTACCACATATATTCTATTGGAAAAGTGCCTAATCATAAAAGTACTACCTTTTGCAAGCGGCTTCGCCCGCGTGGAGGTCGGAAATTATCTCACGGGAACGTACTACCGAGATAAAAAGTATCCTATGTTCTAAACAAGCTCATGGTCTAACCATATGCCAAATTTCATCCAAATCCGTTCAACCGTTTTAGCGTGGAAGCGTGTAACAAACAAACTCACTTTCGCATTTATAATATTAGTTATGAATTTATGATAGGAACAGATTTTTTTTAGAAAAAAAACAGGCATTCCCGACCCTATAATCATCGCAATTATCCAACAAGAGTGAAAAGAGAGACAAAGGGAAGAAACTCGTAAGCAAAAAGTTATTTTCAAGAATTGAAATAAAACACATACTTTAAGAGTAAACCACTGTCGCATTGCAAGTATTCCAAAAAGAGGATACGAATGCAAGGATTAAGTATCATCAAGATATCTTCGAGAGACTTTTATTAAACTAGAATGCTTGCAGTATGGAGTTGGTGCCAACTTTATAGTGCCCCGTCGCGTCGCCTTTTTGTTTAGCTTAAATGCAGTATTCAGTTTCGGAACATAAGTAAGATTTTTGAGTGATGTACAAATACGTAGATTGTTTATAGAAAGTAGAATAGAATACTCTTTATTATGTATACCATAAAAAATACAGTTATAAATGTTGATAGGGTGACACAATGGGCGGTCTTATTGCTAAAAGCGATCTTGTACAGACAACCTTTGGATGGATTAAAGCGAGAAGGAGACATAATACTGCAGGTAGTCAGTGGTGCACCATTTATATATACAATAAATAAATATACATATACCTATAGCATATACTTATCTATATACATTTATATATACAATAATAAATAGGAAAGAGGAAAGAGCTATATTTAATGACGACGTTTAAGGAGAGTGTCTTTTTTTGTGCGTTTAAAGTAAAAGTGGTTCAAGAGATGTTTTAACTATCTTTGACAAGTTCTCACTGTGGAAATGCTATAGGTTACTACTATTAATAAAATTAACTGTCCATTAGGGTGCTCATCACCGGAAGCATTCGGTTGTAATGTAACATTTCAGATTCGATTTTGAACAAGGCCTTGCGAACTGTAATGCTCAGTTCTCCTCCCTCACTGATGTAATGCTCAAATCTGAGCTGAACATTACACTATTAATTAGTCTAAGCGGTTATTAATTCAACATTAGAAGAATATTGATCGATATAAGAGCTTGCTACGTAATTTGTACGCTTTACTTTTGAAACTCAATCCGGTTGTATTTATAGCTTGTGTCAATCTGAATGATTATACAATCGTATAGGTTGCTATATTCATGTCTATTGTGATACCAAATATAGTAGTACAGTAATGACATTCATTATAACATGATTAGGAAAGTGCGGTATCGATAAGAAAGGCAAAAGAGCGAAGTGTATCTCTTTATGATTATGATAGATAACACAATGACGTCTGTCACGAAATGTATTGTTAGCTTTATTTAATACGCCTTCTGTGCAATTAATTTTAATTAAAGAGATATTCAATTATAAATATTAAATTTTTTCTTTGATTTTTAAGGTTGTTAAAGAATGAAAATGACAGCAATCAATATAATTTTGTTACGACATCATGTGTTAATATTAATATTAATAGGAACATCTCGTCCGTGATACATTAATTAAAGTTGATTTTGTAATTAAAAAGATTCCATGATTTTGAATAAAGTTATAATTATACAACTTGTAACAGAATAAGCTCAAGACCTGATGAAAGTAGTTTGCTCTGAATCGGCTTCTGAATCGATTTCCGTCATTATTTATATATGTTAATTTATCATGTTTTTTTTTTATTCAACTGAAATTAGAACCACTGCGTCATAACAAGGTAATAAGATATTTTAATCCTTGTCTCAAAGGAATAAAGCCTATTTAAATGCATAACCAAATTAGTAATACGCTCATAGCTATCCTATGTGTAGTGCGCGTTAAATAAAATAGTTAATTAAATTACAGATATTATTTTAGTCTTATAATTTAATATTCTGATTGGGGTGTATGAGCTCTTGCGTTTATTACGTTACGCGTTGTAGATAGGCATTTAATTATTGGTACTAGGTACTGTGGATGGTTTCTGCCGGATTAATAGTAAAATAATAGAACAGGGATTTCCCAAACCAATGTCGGTGCCTCTTAGGTCAATTGATAAGGCCATTCGTTTATTTTCAATCTCGGGCAGCGTATTGCTTCAGGACCGTAATATTGCATTAAATAAAGCGATTAACCAGATGCAGATAGACAACGTTGCTCTTCACATTAATAACTCGCAATTACTCTAGCAGTCAGCTATAATTTCAGATTTAAGGGCATGATAAATTAACTGACCCAAGCTGAACTATGAAGAATCAACTTCATTAACACTGCAGCTCTGATGAGAGATCCACGGTAATAAACTACTGTTCCGATGTTGCCAGACACTCAATTATACCTAGACAGCTGTAGCTGTAAGATTGCGTTATCTTATTAACTCATTGAGCAACTCAACATGAAATAACGTGCCCTTTGTAATACGAATTTTTAAAGGTAAACCTTACGTAACGCATGTTAACATAAAAAATGAGATGTTTTACGCGCTCAGTGTTAAAATCTTTAAAACATGTTAATAGGTAAGTGGAGCACCTGTTAATTGCATTGATTGATATGCAATGGGATCTTTTAATTTTTCACGCGCACCCATTTTTGGGTTTTCCGTTTATTTTTGTTTTAATCAGCAGTAATTAGCTATGGCGAGTCATCGATCTGCATTGGGTCTGATTGGTTGTTCGACAGCTGTACGGTGCCGGTGGTCTCATTTGTATGGAAAATATACCTACTTATTACCTTAGTGTACATGAGTCTTAGTACGACTATTTACGATCTTAACATGATGTATGTTACCCTGAGCCGAAAGCAGTAAGACAAAACTGAGGGAAACCAGTTGTTGTTGAATTTTAGGTGACGAAATTGCGAACTCTGATCTAGATTTGTACGCCTTCGTCTCATTGTTTGTTCCCATTTACTTGGAAAGTGGTTTATAATGGTATAAGATTGGTAATGCGTCTCCGATTCCATGTCTTACCGATCGTTGTTGTTAAAACTACCCATCCATTTGTATTTTCCATTTATACATATATCATCAATAATGGAGAATAATTTTTTATCATTGTCAATCTGCCTAGCCTTTTCCAACTATGTCGGCTTCCAGTCTAACAGGATGCAGCTGAAAACCAGTATAACTTTTTATAATTGTAAAGAAATTAATTGATAAATTATTAATTGTGTTACCAAATGCTGCAGTGTAAAATGCAAATTTTGAGAAGCAAGTGCGGAATCATCATTCTTTTTGGTCCTGAGACTAGGAACCGAGTAGGTGTGATTCTACTACAGAATTGACATTTATAACAAACACTGCAGACTTTTTAGACCACAACAACCGTCTTAATTTAATGGTTATTCGCAAGAATCTAAGTTGAGTAAAGTTATTTCGTAATTAGAAGGTGCATTTCATGTCATGGTCAGACGGCCATTAGATACTGCACAACTCTATCGCTAAAAAAGTTTAGATCGATGCAGTTTTATATCGATATTAGTTTACTATAGCGAAAAACTTAGATTTTCATTGGAAAAAATAATCTTTGAATTTATAGAACCTTATTGTTTTGTCTATAGAGCTTAAAGTGGGGTAAAGAGCGTCACGGGTATCAATATCGAAGGGCTAATATCGTTAAATACATTATGAGTATAATACCGAGTGAAAGCCCGAAGCCAACAAAATAAAAGTGTCAACTTACAACAAACACAGCTTTGTTTTCTAAGTAAGACTAAGTGATTGATTAGACTTGGCTTCAATACAATGTTAAGTAGGTATCCGTATAGATAGATGTCAAGATTTGTATTTTATTGCTTGGATTTTGTAGTAAAAAAGTTTTTTACAAGATGAGCTCAATTTATTGGACCAGTTTACTTTCACTGTTATTTACATAAAGGGAAATTGGAAGGTGTTGATTTTATTAGTTAGAATATAATAATTTAAGTGTCATTCGTTTGTGTGTAGTTATGACTGTTATGAGTTACCCTTTCAAATAGGGTAAACTACTCATACAGGTAGGTACCTATGGCCCTGAGAGTGAGTAACTAATTGAATTTAAGTGCCTTGGTGCAAACCGTTTCAGAAATAAACAAGTAAACACCGGAGTTAATTTGTTTTAAGAAATCCTCAAAAATAACTGGACCGTGTTCCATTAAAATATGGTGTCAATATATTGAGAAATAGATAACGAAATGTCAGCTTGCTTAAACATAAACTGATAAACGAGCGTAATTTCCAAATAAATCGTTACGATAATCTTAAAGGCATTCAATACATGGGACCCCTGACTGGGAATTTGACTCAGACCTGACCTTTTTACATGATCTGTGTCACTCTTGTGGGCCATATGTGAGTGGCTCCAAATGTCAGGTGTCGCGGTTCAAGCCCATTCAGAATACCAACATTACTCAACGATCAGTAACCCCATCAATCAATCATTCAGAGGTTATGATTATCCTCAATTTAAAGTATAAGTAACAAAAGGGTAACTTGGATCCAATAACATTTCGAAAGCATGTAAAGTTCATGCAAATAATTGTAAAACATAATTGTAAAACATATTTTTAAAGTGACAAAAAGTAATTGGGATTGCGCATGAGTTCACAACTTATTACTTATAGCAATGATTGATGACAGTGGCGTGTTTCATCAAGTGCGTTTTAACGGTTCCCCCGATTACATTGACGTGCATGAAAATTGTGTAACATTTTAATGTATAAAACACGCCCAGATATAGGTCAACGGGTTGTATTTATAATTTCTCAGAATGGTGTGATTGCGCGGATGTTTGCTGGCTGTGTGCACTTCATCACGCCTCATGTGTACTTACCACTTAACTGGAAGTTTACTCGAGATGAATTACATTGTATTGTATCGATAATATTTGATTTGTTTACGTAACCAATTTAGAAATCTAGGAACTTTTACGTCCGTTATATTTGCATAAGAAACGTATCTCAAAGCAACGCTTTTTCATTCATACAAAGTATACCAACGGCTACACATCAAGCTATACATTTCCTGTATAAGCTGACCTCGCATTGTACGGAAATTCTATACAATGCGAGATCAGCATAAACTGGAAATGTATAGCTTGATGTGTAGCCGTGTGAACCTTGTAACTAAAAAAAATGTATTTATTTTCATAATTTTAAAAGTTTACAGACTTAAAATGATAATATGTATAAGTATATAAAAAATATTGGGATATAATTATAGTGCATCAAAAAATTCGTCTGCATCGCTGTCAACAGGAACAGTGCCCACAAAGCTGGCAGCCCTATTATAATATAATAGGGCTGCCAGCGTGACCATATTATGGTCACGTGAAGAGTCCACCAACCGTTTGGCAATGTATTGAAAGACTAAGTGAGCACTCGGACCCAATGGCCCTAGTGTTTCAAACCCAAACGGCTCGAACATAATTATAAGTCTCAATAAGATTGGAGTATTCGCACCGTTTGACGTTTTCCGCACCTGCAGCAGCAGCCCCAGTACAGCCCGCCTTGCTAGGAGGAAGATGGGATGGTGAAAGGGTGTCGACACACGTTGCATCCCACACCAAAGGCCTACCTACCTTCCAAGGGCATAATGGTCATTCCGTTTGGTCTCTTCCCAACGTCGTGTGCGAAGCCATTGGGTTCCAAAACGGCTGGCTTTGTATTGTAAAAACCTTGTAAATTGAATAGTTTGAGAATGACTAGGGTCCTTAGGTTCATTATTTGTCATCGTAAATTGGTGACGAACGGGAAGCCCATTTTATTCGCATGTGTGCCTACGTGATTAACTGCAGGCCACGCACTGCATTCCGTTTGGGATATTTTTCTTATTGTAACTTTTTAATCTCTACTCTACTCTTACTCTACTCTTCAAACTCTACTATTATTGTAAATTTTAAGAATAAAAAAAAAAAACTAGGGTTTTTTAAATCTGAAAACTACCGAAAAAGTTTGGTAAATGATGCTTATGCGATAGTAAGAAATTACTAAACCAGTTCCGTACTGTCCAGATCTTCCTTCATTTTGTCATGGTATACCTTCAAAAGCAATCCATTTCAGTTATCTTGATTGCACTGAAACGCCATTACGTCTGCAGCGAAACTGCATCCTTATCGTTATACTCCGTTACTAATATTATCTTACATTTAAATATGAATGCCGTTATTCCCCGCACTTCTCTGACAAAGGGATATGAATGGCACGGAGCCAAACGGTTTAAAGCATTTATGGCAAAAATAACAATGATTGAATATGAGAACATGATTCACTACGTTCTTGCATTCATGTGACTGTTTCATGGCTTTTATACTGATTGGGAAGAAGCTTGGGAGGGGCTCGTGGAGTCATGGCTCAATAATAATAGCCGCACGAGTTGATCGAAGGTTAAGCAACGGTTGTCGCGATTGGTTCGTGAATGGATGACCCATCCATTGCATATCGAGACTCCTCCGTGCCTCAGAAAGCACGTTAAGCCGTTGGATCCGGCTGTCATTCGTAGATTTTCGCCAGTCGTTACGGGTAGTCAGAAGCCCAAAAAGTCTGGGAATCAGTCTTATCAGGAATTGTGATAATCAGTAACTTGGTTGTGTAGGTCAGATAGGCAGTCGCTCCATGTAAAATACTGCTATTCAGCTGCATCCGTATTTGGGAAAAGGCGAGGCAAATTGGTTGGGATGAAGTAAGTACGATCCTAGCACAGGCACAGTGCAAGTAACTCTTAATGGCTTTCAGGCTAGACTTGCACATGGAGTTCTTGTGACGTCACTCTCGTGTCTCAGCCCGGGTGGCGACGGCTTTGCAGTAACGAATTTATTGTTGTTACTGTAATTGCAATTGCAAGTTCTTGCTTTTTTTTATTTGTTGTAAATTGAAGCTATTTATAGAACGACAACATTTTTTTTTTCTTTTTTGTGTTTCTTAAGACTTGTACTGAGGTGTTTTTGCATACCGTACCAATATCGTGTTTTTTAAAAAGGTAAATCGTTCTTGATATTATAATTATTATGACGTCGACTTTACCTTAATGTTATTAACTGTTAGTTTTCATATAAAAAGTAGTTTGTTCTGAACAGCGGATATTGGAAAATGGGGTTGCGCAGGAAATTCGTGTATCGATCGCCATTCAAAGGCACTTCACTTGATTGTGTATTGTATTGTCAGCTTAATGAAGATTTTGTACTAAAATGCATATTTTTTATAGCAATATTGACTCTGGGGAGTTGTTAAACAATGAACGAATAGCGATATTTATCGAATTACATAAAAACTAAACTTAAAGTCTGGGTTAGTTAGCTATTCAGCTTTTCAACATTGGAATAATATCTTTTGACATCCTACCACTCTAATGTTCCTGGCACTTCGATTGTTTTTGTAAATATAAGACTTTTGGAAACCCAGAAAATTACATAATTTCTGATGTAACAAGAAGAAGTTTTCATAAAAATGTGAGAACATTTGGGCTCGTGAAGAGCGATAAACGCATGCTTCAGCGTTGACTAAGCATTGTAACGTCATACCTAATCCTGGCTTGTACTTGACAAAATAAACCAAAACACTCTAAAATCAGACATTTTGAAATGTTCACTTTGCGTAGTTAATTGTAATTAATGGGTTCATAGTATACACTTTAAATTACAAGCCCTTTGGTTCTGCATGATAAGATTCGAAATTATGGAAAAAAAAGTGTTTTTATCACATTTTTTTGCCTTTTTTCTACACATATCACAAGTGTTAATGGGTATGTTGGAATTCGAAGCAATCAGGTTTAAAAGTTTAAAGAAAAAGTCCATTTTTTTTACTTTGCAGCATGATTGAGTTTCTGAAATGTCGTGACAAACTTTTTTTCGTCATTTCAGAAATTTGATTTGAACTTATATACGTTTACTAAACAAACTAATTTAATGCAAACATGTGCCCACTTTAATTTACACATATTTTTAAGAACTTGTCTTATAAATTCTGTTCAAATGTTGGACGAACAATTAGCTTAATTAGTGAAGGGACAAATTAGTTTGCCGGTCAGGGTTCATTTATTTATAATGTGGGTAAAATGAAGGTTCCTACACACTCAAAAAGTGACTTCAGTTTGAAATATGTGATGAAATCGACAGCAGAATAAGATTTCCTCATTTTTTACAGTTTTATGCACTAATGAATCAGCAAAGTTAATTTAATCCTTACATATTGTAAAACAAAGTCCTCCGCCGCGTCTGACTGTCGTCCTGTATGCGATAAACTCAAAAACTACTGCACCGGTTTTCATGCTGTTTTCACCAATGGATAGAGTGGTTCTCGTAAGGTTTTAGTATATAATAACAGACATCCACGCGGGCGAAGTCGCGGGTATCAGCTAGTATTATATAAAAAACGTAAAACGGACGTAGGATAAGGCAATTGCGCACAAAAATAAAAGTTAAACCCTAATAAAGCGTTCTAAAAAATATCCATGTTGATATTTCACTTCATTTAGGAGATACAAATATTTTAGTGAGATCTTCTTGAAAAAGTTTTTCGTCTAAAATCAATCATCATCTGCCTAGCCTTTTCCCAACTACGTTGGGGTCGGCTTCCAGTCTAACCGGATGCAGCTGAATACCAGTATTTTACATGAAGCGACTGCCTTTCTGACCTCCACAACCCAGTAACTGGGTAATACGATACCCCTTGGTAAGACTGGTTGTCACACTTTCGGGCTTCTGACCCGTAACGACTGTCAAAGATCCACAAATGACAGCCGGGACCAACGGCTTAACGTGTTTTCCGAAGCACGGAGGAGTCTCGGTATTAAAGATGGTCACCCATCCACGGACCAACTCCGACAAGCGTAGCTTAACCTGAGGAATCGACCCTTGCGGCTGTTATTACGTAGCCAATCAATCTTTTCTAATATATCAACTCTAATTAACTAAATAAAACTGTAATCTTATTATTATATATCTATCTTTCTCGTGCGTCATCATCAGTGCTAAATAAATTTAAAATACATTTATTTCTTTCTTTCTTAAATACCAACGTATAATTAATATTTTACTTTTCCGGCATCATAGTCAAATAATCAATTTTATTAACGAATGGTGTTCCTACCTGCAGTTGGATGCAATGTATCTAGTCCTCTTTCGGATACAATCTTAGTTACCCACTTGCGACACGAGATCCGAGGGAAGTGATTTATTCGTGGTCGTGAACAGCTATACTTCCGCTCCAATATGATACCTAGGTATCTAAATCTTCTCAAAATACTCGAGTTTATCCTTGCTCGGTGTGTATTAAATTCGGATTATTTGGTTAGATATCGTATCTGCATCATCATTTCAGCCGAAAGACGTCCACTGCTGGACATAGACCTCCATTAAGCACCGCCATTTCGACCAGTTTTGTGCTTCTCGCATCCATCCATCTAGCGTATTCCTGCGACCTTCACAAGGTCAGGCTCTTTTATCTAAAATACTATGCTAAGAAACAGGTAGAGATCAGATACTAACTGATGATATACGTGATTTTCTTAATAGGTTTGCCATATTTTATTATGTTTGAACCAGGTCTTAACTTCAAACACATTATGAACGATTGAAATTGAGCCCGCAATGAAAGCGTGTCGTACGCTGTATGATCGATGAACCACTTCTATTTCTCTGATAATAATATACAGGGTGGGTTTTGTTTTTCAGATTTTCATACAAAACAATGCATAACTAGAGCTTAACATGCAGTGCCGGGGGTCTCAAAACCAGCATAGGTATATTTCGCGGTATGATGGGTATTTTCAAAATAAACTAACTTCGTCAAAGGCTTATTGACGCATTACTCCGTAGAATATTTACATAACACCTACCCTTTACCTACTAGGTATACATATGCATGGGTTCGAGAATTACTGCACGTATTTCCATTTAATGAGTCTTTACTAGTTCGGAGAGTCTGTGAATTTATTGTTATTAATTGTGTGTAGAGATTTAATTAAGTCTTTCATCTCTTTGTTTGTGAGTCAGAAAGGATAGGTTAACATAAGTTTTGCTATGACAATACGCGAATAATCTCGTGTCACAGCCCGTGTGGCTAATAATATGACTTGGTCTTAAACTGGGTTTTTCCATTTCGTTGAGGGAACTAGACTTGTCACCAAAGTAGCCCGCGAAATTCAAATTTTCTTACGTTTTTTGCAATTTGCAGGTCAGTATCAGGTTGTATGCTGATCTAAATATGATTAGCGGCCGTAACAAATATGCATTTACAGAATTATAATAATTATAATAAGCAATACAACTCCTTAAGTTCATATAAGTGCCAAAGGTCTTGATTTCATGAAATAGTCATTCAATGCATTTACATTAAATTGTATTTCAACGTAGAAAAAACAAGTGTGACAAGTGTGCGTGTACAGAGTGTTTCTTTTCCGTACTAATTTAATTATTTTTTGTGAACACTATAAAAAAAAAACATTTTTTTTTGCATGTATAGGCGCTTACCTTTGCCTTTCGTTAGATAACATACTTTATAACAATTGATTCCCCTGTATCTATACTTCCCGCGACACTAGTGCTCCTGCGCTGCGGGGCAATTGCGTGGCAATGCCTTTAATTTTGAAAATTCAGCAACATTCATTACGTGATTTACGTTATCGAGCAGATTAGTATGGATATATGAAGCAATGGATTAGCAACTTCCTTCAAAATCCGCGGGATTATGATTGAAAGTGTGTTACGTGGTTACCAAATGAAAATAACTGCTTGACCTTACATGATGGCAGGCTAAAATGAGATAATAAATAATAATAATAATGATGATAATGAGATATATAATATGAGATAGTTTGCCTTACAGAAGGACAAAAAATTATCGTCATAGCACATATACATTACTGATAGATTTAACTGACTAATGGCCGATTCCTATACTTTTCTGACCGTTATTGGTTAAAATTAAGACTCTTGTATCTTTACCAATTACCAAAAAGCTATGTATATTAGACCCTCCCATATGGAAGTAGCTATCACAGGTAAAACTAGCTTACAATTACATTTATATGTCCAGTTTGGCAATAAAAACTGTTATCTACCATTGGTAAGTAAAACGATTCGTTATCTTTTATAGGAACCTAGCTTAAAGAAGCAAGTAAGGTTTGTTCAATTAAAGTTGATTATAAATTAACCATTGATCAAAGAGGTTTGTTTAAGACAACAGCGATGTACGGGCAGGTATGATGCGTTCTGTTGATGATCAAAAATAGATGTTCTCGGTCGGTCAGTAAGTACGTTCATTGAATCAATTGTTTCCTTCCGCTCAGCCTGACTTCTGACATCTTCGTTTTTCTCTTTGATCAATTTATTGCGCTCTTCAATGTCGTGGTGGCGATTTATAAGTTCCCCTTTTGAACCTCTTTGTGGTAGAATTTATTTTTTCTTTTTTTAACCGACTTCTTCAAAAAGGAGGAGGTTCTCAATTCGTCTGTATGTTTTTTTTTAAATATATGTTACGTGATTACTCCGCCAATTATGAATCGATTTTGATGTTTTTTTTTTTTTGGTAGGTTATGCATGAGAGGTAGTCCCATATAAATTTTATTAACTTTGCTTGCGTAGTTTTTGAGTTAGCTTCAATAATTACGTATTTTTCCCACTTAATATATGTAGACGATATTTTATTTGACTCGTCACTGTTATTTACACAGCAGGTAGTGGTATTCGAATTTGTGTGGGGTAGGTACCACAACTAAAAAGTGAAAAATTAAACCTTTTTACAACAAAAAAAAAACAACAGACTTCCAAAAAATACACAAAAAAAGTGAAAATTTACTTAAATTTCGGAAGTCGGTGGGAAAAAACGAAAATTGAAAAGCAAAGACACTGACTTCCGAAATTAAAGTAATTTTTCACTTTTTTTGTGTAATTTTTTTGTAAAAAGTTTTTTTTAAATTGAATTCTTATTTTTTACGTTGTGTTATGTTAGGTTTCGTTATGTTATAACCTAACGGTTATATTTAATAAGTTATTTTCGTAATCAGGTCTCTAATGACATTTCATTAAAGTTAATTGGTTTCTTCAAATGTGTCAATGTAGTTATCAGAATCTGAGTTCATAAAATTATTTAGATTTGTCATAAAAGAAGCTATTTATTTCCTAAATTAATGTTTCTTGTTGAAGTTGTTTCGATATAAAGCTGTTAATAGGCTCTACGGGTTTTTTATTTTTATATATATTGGGTATTTGCTTTTTCCCGCGGCTTTACTCGCGTTGAGGTTGGTAATTATCCTTCGGAAACATACAACCGAAATAAAAAGTATCCTGGTGTCGTATTATGAAGTATTAATGCCACTATTTTTCCAGTGTGAGAGAGAGACGGCGCTAGACAAGGCCGCTAGCACCATCTTGTTTTCACAGTGGATTAATGATGGCATTAATACTTCATAATACTACACCTGTAACATAACACAGATCATGGTCTATCTGTGTGCCAAA
This sequence comes from Lithophane leautieri, assembly GCA_949152455.1. Lineage (NCBI taxonomy): Eukaryota > Metazoa > Arthropoda > Insecta > Lepidoptera > Noctuidae > Lithophane > Lithophane leautieri. The sequence continues at coordinate 5,707,906 of OX424462.1, read as the reverse complement.
TTTTCATCTGGTGTGAAAAGTTAACAGACAGACAGAGTATTAGTATGGATATTTATATCGGTAACACCTAATATACAGATTATTAAACGATTTTCTTCGAAGTTATTAAGTTTATAATTAGAGTGGCCTTATAATTGTTACCCACATTGTTTGTGTCGTACCGATTACATTAAATTATGTAAAATTAATATTGATTGATAGATAAAGGTTATGGAACTAACAAGTCCAGAATTTCTGATTAGAGCCTTGACTGGCAATCAAGAATCATATCAGAATTATTAAGCACTAGCTGACCCGACAGAGGTTGTCGTGTCTTAACGATGACTATTTAATTCGAATTGCCTACCTACCTACCTTACCTACCCTACTTACCTAGCCTGCCTACCTACCCTACCTACCTACCCTACCTACCTACCCTACCTACCTACCCTACTTACCTACCCTACCTACCTACCCTACCTACCTACCCTACCTACCTACCCTACCTACCTACCCTACCTACCTACCCTACCTACCTACCCTACCTACCTACCCTACCTACCTACCCTACCTACCTACCCTACCTACCTACCCTACCTACCTACCCTACCTACCTACCCTACTTACCTACCCTACCTACCTACCCTACCTACCTACCCTACCTACCTACCCTACCTACCTACCCTACCTACCTACCCTACCTACATAAGAACCTTCCCCTAACAATAACAAAAAAAACAAACAAAAAAAAAAGTGAAATCCTTCCAGCCGTTCACGCGTGATGGCGTGACCAAGGGAAATAGGGATAAATTTTTATATATATACATACTTATACCAATACCTTATGAGCTATGGGTTAAAATAACCACTGATCCACATCAGCACTGGAAGTCATGGGGAGGGGTAAATACTAAATACCTCTCCGCATGACTTCCAGTGCTTGCAAATGCCCAGCAGTGGGATGACACAGGCTAACAGTGACAGTAACCTACACCTATGTATCTTAGGGAGTACTTCACAGTGCTTGGGACCGATTGATAAATTGTCAAATAATGTTAAAAAAATACGGCGGTTTGACATATTTTTTACCCGACTACGACGAAGCAAAAAGTAGGGTGTTTCCTTTTTGCTTCGCCGTTAGATTTTTCCTAATTGGTTTTCTGACCAACTAAGTTAATTTAATTAAAGTTGACGCAACTCTTATGCCACTCATGTTTTTAGGTAGATACCGGATAAGTTTAGAGAGGTAAGAGAATGGAGTAGGAATGGAACAAATCTCGGTCCAATTTATTTCAAGTCTATGGATACTTACCTATTCCACAAAATAATTTAAGGATATATTAAAAGTTTTATATTTTGGAAAGAAATGATACATAATAATATGAATAAATTACGCAGTGTCGCGGTCGATTAAACGGCGATGGAGATAAGTGCGTGAGTTAAAATTTTGAGTTCGAGCGTGACCGGTTTTATCCCAATTTAAATTCATAAAAATAAAAATATGACACTTACCCCACGTTCGTTACACCATTCACCACTGCACCTTATGCATTCATCGCAGGTAAAATCGTTTTCATCATGCTTCAGACATACGTTTCCGAAAACTTTTTGAATTGAAACCAACACAATCACCGAAAACCACACACCAGCCATAGTTCTCATATTTAATTTAGAAATTATTGCAAAATATCAACACTACCGAAATACAATTTATTTGTAAGAAAAAAATTGGCGTCTTAATTTTTTTTCTATATTTAAAAAAAAATCGAAGTCGAAGACGCAATGTGGCGTTCGAAATACAAAATGCGCGCACTCGTTGGCACGCTTGGACACAGACTGTAGTGTGTATGAACTATTGTCAGACTGGCAGTGTTCAACTCGCGAACGAGATGAATCATCGCATCGTCGCGGGCGTGCTAAGAAAATTCGCGGAAATTACTCTTTTCGTGAGCGACTCGTCAAGTCAAGATGTCGTAATAAATTGAATTCGTTCAAATTCTTTTCGTTCTTGTAATACGTCACGTTTATAGAACAGTAAATATTTACTGTGTTAATAGGGACTGGGAATTAATTTATGATGACTGTTTCGCAATGTATTTAGGTAGGTAAGATTATACTTACCTACTTTTATTTATTTTTATGATAATGCTTTGAAGCGGGTAAATAAATATGTATCAAAAGGAAATTATTACAAAATAAGGAGTCGAACAGAGTCGAAGGTTGGATTTCGGTGAAAACTACCCACTAAAAATAAAAGTAAAGGTATACTTAATGAAACCTTTTTTGTTTCTCAAAGCGAATCTGGTTTCTCCGGGAGTTTCGCAATAATAGTCATAATTTCATTGTCTCGTTTGTCGATTCTTTAATAATAAACTTCTTGAATGAGTTGTCTTCTCAAGTCCCACTGTTTCGGTATTGACTAACAAGGTATGTCACAAAAGGTGCTTCGTGAAAAAATTAAAAAATTAAGGTAGACGAACTATGTCATACATCTTTGAAAATCTTATCTTTCAAATCGAATCTATAGATTTCTCTTATCATTTTTTATTTTGAATGACCATTTATGACGTTTTAAAGTTAATTTAAATACTGCACTGACAATTTTATCAACTTGTTTTTTACTTTTTAGATCCTTTTTTAGCGGGACAGTCGTTTTTTTTTGAATTATTTATTTTAATTTTAGACATTTTAGTGACAATTTTTTTTTTTTTGGACGTTTAAGTACATTTTTGTTTATCGCTAAGCAATAGTTGGCGTTGTGTTAACAATTTTTTTTAATTACTTATCTGAGTGTACTGTGTGATTATGAAAGAATTGTAATAATAACTCAATCATCTACCAATCCATTCACTCATTTAGACATTTGCAGTGTTACTAAAGTCTGATTAAATCGTTTGCAGCCAAAGATGAAATGTTTTCTAATTGCATGTACACCCTACCTATGTAAAATTTATGCCAATAAATTATAGTTTTGGAATGTGCTCATCAAGGCTTTCAATTGGATACCCATATTGTAAATAATTGAAGATTTTTTTTTATTTTTCACATTTGAAAATGAAGCCGTACTGCCGCCATATTGATTTTTATCAAAAAAAATAATGTGTGCCTACGTCACTCGGGATTATGTTAGGATTCTAACGATACCCCATACATCCAAATCCGTTCAGGCATTTTAAAGTTATGGTAGTATAAAGAAACTCACATACATACATACAAACATACATACATACAAACATGAACCCTGAAACCATTACACTCCTTTTTGGGCAGTCGTGTAAAAAGTAGGTAGGTGTCCTATGTTCTATCTAGGTCATGGTCTACCCAATTTTCATCCAAATCTGTTCAGCCGTTTTAGCGTGAAAGTGTAAGTAACACACAAACCATCACATTTTCGCATTTTTATAATATTAGTTAGGATTAGGATTTACAATTTATTTATTAAATAGTTTCAAAATATAAGTACTTGTGAACTAAATATATCATTTAGTAATATAAAGGCTTGTAAGTTTTGATGCATGGTCACCAACTTGTGTGGCGTAATTTGATAGTCCCTAATTACAATAAAAAGGTCTTACAAAAAACAGACGACTTCTAAAAAAAAAACAGTCAAACGTCAAAAATAACTTTAATTTCGGAAGTCGGTGGCAAAAACCGGATATTGAAAACCAAAGACACCGATTTCTGAAATTAAAGTTATTTTTCACTTTTAGTGATTTTTCCCTCAAATCAATTCATAATTGGAGGAGTAATCGTGTAACAACACCCAAAAAAAAAAACATACAGACGAAATGAGAACCACCTCCTTTTTGAAGTTGGTAAAAAAAAAACACTTGACATTGTCTAACGTGTGGCAATTTAACAAAAGAGAGTCAATTCTTCTACATCAGTGGGTTTGAAGGCAAGCCCTCCCTCGGTCCGAAGGACCTTGTGGTGCGACAGTTAAGCGCGAACGTCGACCACCGCCTACTCGCGTGGGACGAGAGCACGAAGCACAGGCGAGCACTCATCGTCAGGAAGGGTGAGGTCCAGGCAAGGTCCTCTCTTTTCCTCGAGTGGCGGCGTCTTTGGGTGACAGGTGAAACCTGTCGGGCCTCAACGCGTCGTCGCGAAGCGACAGACGGGATCCACACAATAAGCTCCCCCAGGCAAATTGTGCTTCTCATGGGGGGTGGATTTAAGGTAGCTCCACCCCGGCACTAGTTTACTGCGTAGAAAAGGACTCTCCAATTAAAGCCCATCGCGTCTGTATCTACACAACGCGCAAGGAAAACATTAATACCGTGATGTAGAATTTTCGTGTAATAAATCACATTAAAGCGCAAAATTATGCACAATTAATCGTGAATTTTCAATAAAGAATGTAACGTTATCTTAATACTGATAATCTCAACGGAGTAAGCGGTTTTGTGTGAGTTGTAGGTGAAATACTGATGTAAATGCTTCAGGAGTGACAGTAGCGCCATCTTGTATCGGTATGAGACATTACAAGTTGTTTTATTTTTGTGTAAAATAATTATTTCGTCATATTATTATGGCTCGTATCACAATTTAATTACTTCGAGGTTTGATAAGGATAATAGCGCATAATTACATAATTTTCATAGGATGCCTAAATTTTTATGTATACTATGCTTTGCTTATATTTATACTACGTAGTACCTGCTTAAACATATTTTTAAAACGGACAATAGGTACATAGACAAGTTTTGTAAGTCACGGTTTCCATTGCATTTTTTTTTCATTGCGAGAAACCGGCTAGAGAATACTATTTATAGGTAGGGGGGCGGGGGGGTGTACTAACTAGGTCACAATACAAACTTTCGAGTATTTTTTCAATTACCTACCCTGTTTATTTCTGTATATTAGTAACACGTCCTCTCTTTCTTAAACAACCCTGATTTTTTGTATTAAATTTATAAGTATCGGTACAGGTACCTTATAGGTACACATATTTACTATAGACCAGCGGGTTTTTTTTTTAAACAACTTATTTGCCAGTACGTATTGCCGTTTTTTCTAAATAAAAAGTTTTATTATAACTGCTTCTATTATATTTTAATACGATTATTCTCCAAGTTTTAATTTAAAGTCAAGTCAATTGAATAACTCTTTATGCGTTAAGCCTTGAAATAGATAGAACTTTGCAATTTTTTTTGTATCGAGGTAATGTCTTGTTTCTTGCATTCCTTTTTCAGGATGCTAGGCCGTATAGTCAAAATACATACAACAAAATGTTAAATCCCTATTCTATAAATTTACTTAAAATGGTACACATCATAAAGAATGGGCACTTTTTTTCAATATATCACATTTATTGAATAAAAATTAAAGGGCCCAAAACCTAGTTTCCGATCATAGTCGAGGGTGGCATTGGCCTGTCTTTGAACCTCCAATGCTGGGTCGCCGTCGATGATCATGACCATATTGTCGGCGAAAGCCTAGCAGTGATCTCCCCGCTCTTGTAGCCCCTTTAATAGAGGGTCCAGAAGTAAATTCCAGAGGATTAGATTCTCCTTATACCCGCACCATCCCATCACCCCGCCTCACCCGCTGCACGGGTAAGTCTTTCAAGTCATTGGTTTTTAACTTCATAGTTTATGTTTTTTCACCTCAGCACCTCAAACAAGCAGGTTTTGCTGTCTACGGACAGTGAGCAAAATTCGATTTAGCTGCGAGCGTGAGACAGTAACTTTTAATTTTTTTTTTTTCTAAATGCCGATAATGTCATGGGTCTACTCACAAAATTCGAAAGATATGAATTTCACTTTGTTCTGTCACTTTTAGTTCGATATGAAAAAGCGAGAGATAGAAACAAGTCGATTCGAAGTTCGATTTTAATATCGATATTTAGGTAGGCCCAAAAAAGAAACAAACAATAAAATGTTCGGATGCACATATAACCGCAAAATTGCAAATTTGTTAAGGTTCATCTGTTAAGGTTTTAAATGTAATAATTTAACTTTTAATTTTTTTATATTGTTCGTTTTACTAATATACATGTGGTTTAATGTGTACCATGTTGTATTTTTTACCTTTAGATAATAATATGAGTTTAAATATGAAATTGCCGTTTTAACGTACTGGCCACTTTGAATTAAAATTACTAATTTGCATCATGATGTGAGATTCTAGAGTGAAACTTTTTTCACAAGATTCGATTTTTTACTTTCTTTTTTTCTTTCTTTCTTTTTTTACTTTTTTTGTTTTTGCATTCAGCTTCTAAAGTAAAGATAATATATTGAATTTTTTTATTACTCAAATAACCTAATAAAAACAAAAACTACCAAGCTCACACAACTAACAAAAAATATTGACGTTATGTAAAAGTGTTTGAGGAACACCTACTAATTAAAATAATTCATTTATCACCATTCCCAAACAATTTTGTTATGCCTACCTAAAAAATGTGTACTGGGCATTCTGTAGCAAACTATCAGAAAGTATCAAAAATAAATTCCACATTTTATAATTGTCCAATAAATTAAAATAATTTTGAACAGCGAGCGCATTCCGAATTTAAATTCAAATAAAGAAACATTTCGGCGCGAAATTCAATAATACCTACCTATTACCCGGTTATTTATGTCCAGTTTGTTGAGTCAATAGAATAATTATAAAGGTTTCAATAAAATGACTGAAAAATGCTGAAAAACTATTAAAATTACATTAGAAAAGTATAATTATTCATTATTATAGATAGTGCTTATTGTATTTAATGCCTAAAACAATTTTATTTTAATTTCCAAGTATCGATTTCCGACATTCGACATTTCAATACAAAGAGAAGAACAAAATTGAAAAAAAATTGTTTGGCGTAATCGTTTCGGACATCATTACAATTTTAAAAAAATGGTCGGCGATTTTGAACACAAATTGAGTAGTGGTAATGACTAATACGTGTTATTGGACATGTGTTCTTATAATAAGTTAAGATCTGGGCATTGTCTAGTTGTTTATAATATTTTGAATAATATTTGTCACATTTGAAATCGTATCTACATGTGTATGAGTGATATTTCTGAAAAGTAAAAATGATAACACGTACGATTGGCGCAAAACTTCGACTTTGGATAACACTAAACTTCATTACCACTATTTATTTAATTGAACAATGGATGAATTTGTCAAATAATTTAATGATGTATTTATTCACTGCCCCTATGGTGGAGTTTGGATGTTCGAAATGTCTAATTTTTATGTTTTTAGCTCAAACTCAAACTCAAATCATTTATTTCAATTAAACCATTCACAGGCACTTTTGAATTGTCAAGGAGTCGGTCAGTCAGAAATATGAAGCTAGTTGCCCATTCCAAAGCGTAGTAGGTACCTATGGAGAAGAACAGGCAAGAAACTCCATGGACACTCTTTTAAATCAAAATATTGTTACAATATGTGGGTTACATCATTTATGTTGAAATTATACATGTGAGAACAATGTAGAAAGCACGTTAAAAGCGTCCGCAATTATTACATAAAACAATTCAAAAATTAAAATAAGCCATGGCAGCTAAGAGATGACCAGTCACAACTGACGGCGCCCGTTCACGAACATGACGCATGGATCAGCACCATTCAGCTCAACCATTTTGAAGGGAGCTAAATGATCCGACACACGCGCCACCACCAGCGAGACATTTCAGTGAGCATGACATTCCCAGTCGCCAGGGCACATTCAAGTCAATGAAAGACAAATTACCCGGTAAATGGTAGCTCAATAGTACATAGTACTCACACCTGTGCTATGCAATTATATAATACAAAGGAGATTGAGTTTATACAATGCAAGATGGTCTTCCGATCTTCAGCAGCTCCAACAGTATTTTCGAATGTTAATTAGTTAGTTGTGATTGTGGAGCAGGACCAGCCTCGACCAACACTGTCATCAAAATGGCGATTATCGTATTGGCAGTCTTAAATTATATAAGGTAAATTAATTAACTTCCGCGCTAATTTGAAAGATTTAATGGCGTTAACTTAATGAGTTTTAATCAAACTCTCTTAAGGCACATTTATAAGATTTGATGGGATATGTCAATGTGGGTAGCATATTAAATATTTACATAATCAAGTTAGGGTGTCGTATGTCGTCATTCTGGGGTCCAATGGGACCCGCTACCGAGCTGGCGGAGGTTTGTGTTCGGGTCCAATTGGGGGCGCTTCCGAACAATACGTATGTTCTAATATTTAATATGTTCTCGCTGCTGAGGTGAAAAGTTGTATGTGTTACACGAGACCAAAGTAATTTGCATCTCGTGTCTTTGAATCTCTCGCTGTGCTCGATTCAAAATCAACACTCGCAGCAAAAAACAACTTTGCTCTCTTGTTGCACAAATAACTATTGTTTTTTTTTTAGTTGGAATATTTGGGCCCCCAGTTTGTGCATGTTTGTGTATGCGGCAGACGTGTCCTGGCCAGTCCCATTTAAGTTGGGCAGCCCTTTGAGCCACGTCATCTATCTTTGTTTTGAAGCGCAGTATTGGGAGGCCTTTTCCCAGGCGAGCGACGGCGCAGACTAGGAAAAAAAAGAGTCTTCGAAAAATACTTGGGTGGAAGGTGACATACTTTTTTCGTTTGACTAAAATTTTCCTCCCAAACACGAAACATCATCAAGGAAACTAGATTTTTCAACTTTGAAAAACAGCTGATGGAATGGTCTTAGAGATTCGGCGCCATAGTAAAAAATGATTAGGAGGACTTCCCCGACCAGGGTAGCACAAGGTTTTTTCACTGGCCGGCGGCATTTTGGGTTTTGGCCAACGTTGCAGGAAACGTGAATGGTCTCCTTTAAAATTTAAAAAACTCCCGACCCAAAAAAAGCATCTGGAAAGTAAAAAAAATAATATGTATTGGTCCTTAAAGTTTAATATACTTAAAAGTTGTAGGTAATATAATCCACGCGTAGTCGCGTCGGGGGACGGCTAATGAAAATACGAAGTTAACGGCAGCTATCCTCCATAGCATATAAGTATAAGCCTGTGTTTTGCGTTTTGTTGCGCACTACCGTAAACCGCTATTTTTCACAGCAAAAATAAAAGTTGTTTCCCAGCAATTACACTTTTTTTTTGGTTAGCTAAATGGGTCAGTAATAGTACCTAGTTGTCTTGAGTCTACGTGGTTGCTGCATGTGAGTCGTAACGGCACACACACACACAGTGTTATGGTAGTCCAATTAGTACTTTCATAAGGTTTTGAGGCTTCAGTAGTACGTTCGGTATACCACGAACATCGAGCAGAATAGTAAGCGATAGGATGTAACGGAGCTGTTTTGTAAAACAGCTTGCGGTTATAAACACATTCCTCGAGTTTGAATAAACTCAAAGAAAAAAAAAACGACCTATTTACCCAGTGTAACAACATTACAATATACCTTTTTTTTTTTTTTTTTTTGAGGGTGGGAAATCGTCCAATGACTTCTCCCGCTCTGGGCGGAGCGGAAGGGCGTGTCAGACTTTTTCTGACTAAAACCCACCCGTGTTCCTTCATTTGCCTGTTGCCAAGGTCCCGGTATCCCTTTCGGACTATCCCGCAACCCTGGCAGGATTACAATATACCTAAGGTTTAATTAGGTCGACAATGTTTGTGCTGCATGTGTTAAATGAAATATTAATTGTTTGTTGTACCTATGTAGGCTTTATTATTAATAAGGGTTAATTTATCTGGACGCCACACCAGGTTTTCCAAAATCGCTCTTCTTATATGTATAATAAAATGAAATGATGCTCATTGGCGCGCATAACTTCAGAACGACTTGGCTATTTTATTGTTTTAAAATGTTCGAATCAGTATGATTGGACAGGGCAACGTCTGTCGGGTCGCCACTGGATTAAATACAACATGTTTTTGAGGCCGTAACAAAAGAGAGTCAAATCTTCTACATCAGTGGGTTTGAAGGCAAGCGCGCCCTCCGCTCCGTCCAAAGGACCTGCTAGCGCAAACGTCGACGGCTACTCGCGTAGGACGAGAGTGTAAACTCCATCGTCTAGTCTCTACCTCTATATTTCGAGTGGCGGCCGACAGACCCCCGTTCACACAATTAGCTAAGGTAGGTAAATTGTGCTCTCCCCGAACGTCGAAAGCCACTCGCGTCGGACGAGAGCGCAGGCTGGCACTTCAGCGTCAGGAGGAAGCCCTGCCAAGGGACCTCCTTCTCGAGTGGCGGCCGACAGACGCGGTTCACACAATTATAGCCTACCTTGGCAAATTGTGCTACCTACCTCATAGGGGGGCTGGGCTGGATTTAGGGTAGCTCCACACCTCGGCACTACTTTACTGCGTAGAAAAGGACTCTCCAGTACATGCCCATCGCGTCTGTATCTATACAACGCGCAAGAAAAATATTGATACCGCGATGTAGAACTCTCGTCTAATAAATCACATTAAAGCGCAAAATTATACACAATTAATCGTGAATTTTCACTAAAGAATGTAACGTTATCTTAATACTGATAATTTCAACGGAGTAAGCTGTTTTGTATGAGTTGTAGGTGAAATATCGATGTAAATGCTTCAGGAGCGGCAGTAGCGCCATCTTGTATCGGTATGAGACACTACTAGTTGTTTTTTTTGTGTAAAATAATTATGTCGTCATATTATGGCTCGTATCACAAATCAATTGCTTCGTAGTTTAATAAGGATAATAGCGCATAAATTACTAATTATTTTTCAGAGGATACCAACATTTTTTGCATACTATGTTAAGCTTCATTTAAAGTACCTGCTTATTTACAAATTTTTAAAAGGTCTTAAGGTCAAATCTTCGTCACGCTCTGTAGCCTAAACGGCTTGATGGATTTTAACATACGAGGTGTCTTTAGGTTCGTCTTAATTGTAGGAGTCACATAGGCTATATTTTTTATATATATTTCATCTGCAAATAAAAAAGGGAAGGGAAGGTTTGTTTTTAATTTTGGTATTTGGTATCAAATAAAAGCTAGTTATGAGTTAATTCCAAATATATTTGTTAATAGAACTATAAAGCTTGAAATAAAACAAATTATTTAAATAAAAAACAAAAACCCGACTGCACAAAACCTATAACTGAAAGGAGAAAAACACAAAACAAACAAAAGTTTGCAATACAAGCCTGCAATACCTTAAAAAAACAAAGTTCAATGCTTGTTTTTCTATTTTCAAGTATAGGTTTTTGCAGTCGGGTTTTTTGTTTTTTAAATAATGTGTTTTATTTTCCGTTGCGAGAGATAACGACTTGAACATAAGGGCCCGGGTGTACTAGCCAAGGTCACAAAGTCACAATACAAACTTTCGGGTTTTTTTTCAAATAAGAGTATTGTTTCAAATAAGTATCTTACTCTATTTATTTATTACTAGCTGTGCCCCGCGGTTTCACCCGCGTAGGTCTCGATCCCGTAGGAATATAGGGATAAAACGTATCCTATGTCCTATTCCAGGTCATGGTCTACCCGTGTGCCCATCCTCTCCTCTCTAGAGTAGGGATCGTCGCGGCGGCGCGGCGGCGCGCCGGCGTCGAACGGTTCGCGTATTCCATTTCGTGATAACTTCGAAATTAATGTCCGATTCGAATGAATTAAAAAGTATTTTACTGCTACATAAATACCCTTGATGTTAAAACTATTTTTTTGAGTAAGAATTAATATTATGCTGATAAAACTCCTTCGCAAATAATGCATTAATTTCGAACAAATTTGATTGCCATAAAAAAGGTTATAGTGAGTCAATCTTAAAAGATAGACATATGCTGTCGCAGACTTTTTTTTAGGACTTTTAAAGAGGAACAATTCCATGATATATGATATTTGCGTAACTTAAACCGTTTACGCAGCGCACGCAACGGAAGCTCTCAAAAAGGAATAATTTTTCCCGTTTTTACAACATTTTTCATGTATGCTCCGCTCCTATTGGTTTTAGCGATGTTATATAGCCTATAACCTTCCTCGATAAATGGACTATCCAACACAAAAATAATTTTTCAATTCCAACCCATAGTTCCTGAGATTAGTCCGTTCAAACAAACAAACCAACAAACTCTTCAGCTTTCTATTATTAGTATAGATTATTATCAAGTCTTCTTTTTCGTCTTTTGGTATTTATCACTATCTGTGACAATACCAATGTGTAGCTGTAATTTGTTATTTCAATTTATTATAAGTAGATACATATTTTATTTCACGTCTTTCTATATCGTTCTCACATGTATAATTTTAACATGAATCATGCACTTAAACAATGTTTTGATTTAAGTAAGTGTCCATGGAGTGTCTTGCCTGTTTCTCTCCATAGAAACTCCATACTACCCTTTGCAATGGGCAACAGAACTAGCTTCATCTTTCTGACTTACGGACTCCTTAACTAATCCTTGTTTAATTGATAGAATGCTTTGAATTTCGAGTTCGGACCTTATTATAATATACCTAGGAAATAGGAATCTACTATGTTTGGTTGTGGGACCTGGCACATTTGAGCGAAAAACATTTCCGCGACGGACACTTGTCCGAAAGGACTTTTGCGCGCATGGACACATGCGCGAATGGACACTTGTGCGACAGGGCACTTGCGTCAAAGACACCTACTTATTAAATGTTCCAACCTAAATACGGTTCCACGCTTTTAGGAAGCCTATGTTCAGCAGTGAACCTCTTTTGGCTGAAATGATGAGGATGCTGATGAAATGCGGTTTGAAGTTGGGTTTTAACAATTTATTGCTAAATTCATGTGAACAGGCGTTTGCTATAAAATATCTGAAAACTAAAATCGTCAATGACGTTCGGAATGGGCATGACCATAATCCCACCGTATGTAAAGCGATGGATGTCGTCTACCATGGAACGAGCGTACCAAGAAAAAACCTTTTTTTTTGTTTAAATAATTCAATGAAAACCCAATTTTTTAAGTACTTTGACGTGAGAATCGAACCCAGAATCTCAAAGTACAACGTTCACGTTTTCGCCAAGGATGCCAGAGGCAATTACCTTACAAGTAAATCGAAATATCTTTTGTCTTAGTTCCTCTACAGGGAAAATACTTCGTCTCTTCTCATTCGGAGAGAGGACAAACCAATGCTCGCATAACGTCTACAGGGGCCTCCAATGCATCGTTATCTATCTACATAAATATAATTCTACACAGATCTAGACATATTATAAATTAAAGTCGCTTCGTCGTTTCGTGCTTGTCTGTATGTCCGCGTTCTTCTTCTAAACCATGCAACAGATTTTGACAAGGTTTTCATCATCTTTTAGAGAATTTATTCCGGAAGGTTTATGTGTATGATCCGTTTATATTAAAGCTACATATAACTAAGAAATCTCCATGTTTTGTCAAGTCCAAAAAACCGTACGAAGCAGGAGTGGGTCGCTAGTATAGTATATAAAACAAAGTCATCTGTGCCTGTCTGTGTGACCGCTTAGATCTTTTCAATGGATTGTCCTCATTAAGAACATTTATGGAAATATAACATTTAACTATAAGATAAAGCCCAGAAATCTCGATGTTTTGACATGTTGTCATTCCATCCGTGCACAGCAGTGGCGGGTCGCTAGTTGTAAATAAGCATAAACCAAAAAAATAAATAAATAAAAGACCACAGATTTAATGCAAAATATCATAAAATGAAACTGTACTGTGTGTGTGTGTGGGGGTGTGTGTGTTATACTGGCGCCAGACACAGCAACACACATTTGAACAGATGTGAGGCACGGGTCTTTGGGTATTTGATCAAAGTTTGATCTAACATTTATTACCGTACCTCACAAGTGTTCAAATAAGTGTACAAATATGTGACTGTGTCTGGCGCCGGCTTTAGCCAAGGATTTATACAATAAGAAAGACAAAATACTTGGGACTGACCACAAAGGGGCTAGCTAACACAGTTCGAACAAAGCTTACAATACAATTTTATCGTATATCAACAGATCTCTTTCGAAACGCGGGGTTATTAAACGTGGTGGTGGGTGGTGAGTACAGCGGGTTGGAGCAAGGTCCTGAAGCATCCTGCTTGTGCTGCTGTGTGAACTTGAGGTATTCGTGGCGATCCCGTGCGTCGGTCAGCAGCTTCCAGGCGATCAGTGTTCCGGCCCCGACCAGAAGGAGTGTCATGAGAAATATGCCACCGAATACTGGAAAAATATTACAATATTTATTTATTTTAAATCTAAAGTCCCATGTAAGTGGCTGGATTTCTGCCATTATCATGTTGTTGTAGGTACTTGGCAACGCTCACGCTTGCGACTATTAAAAGGACAAGGAACTTTAGGTACTACTTGAATATACTCACAGATATAACTTGGAGCACAATCCTTTTCTTTCGCCACTACCAGCTCTACACTATAATTAGTGTCATTGTATCGGTAGACAAAGCTCGTCTGGCAGCCGATTTCCACCTTCACATTACTGCACAAATTCCATAAACTACTATTTTTGTGCTCCTCCGTTAAGGACTCTAGTACTTCTACCACCATACGGTCATCGCAGGACATGCAGTCCTCATGCCCACTGCGTCGACATTTAGCGCAGCTTTTCAACTTTCCGCATTGCCTTTCGTGGCAGTCCGTACAGGGGCTTATTTGGCATTTCACGGTCTGGCTGTTTCGGGCATCCCATTCAGGGATTTGATCGCATTGGCATTTACCGCACACGCATTGTCCACGGTCATTGCAAACCTGTAAGATTATTCTCAAGTTAACGTAGAAGTCACGGCCTATGTATGCTATGCAATAAATTGAAGAATTATAATGTTTTAGTGCCCAAATCAGTGTTTGGATGGTTCCAGTTCTAATATTACTTCCAATTAATGCATTCATCGGGTAACCAAATTATGTGGACCTTAGAGTAGAACTATGTACTCACACGGCTGTTTTCTTTACAATACTTGTCTGGTTTGTAGCAATCGCAGGCGTCGCCGGACCAATCAGAAGTACATTTACATTTTCCACAGTCACATTCACCGTGCTCCGGGCCACTGCATACGGTCTCAGGTGAACGCCATGTGCTACGGGGGCAGCTGTCCATGTTGCACTGGCAATATTTACCTTTGTACCTAAGAAATAAGGGTTGATTTGGATAATATTAAGCATTTCATGGAAAGTTCAGTGTAACAGTAAAAGAAAAAAGAAGAATATTCTTCTGATTAAGTGTTTGCCTCATTACAGACTTAAGCTGACAGATAACAGCCGGTCTATTCTGTAAAAATCTCACCGTGGAAATTTAGGTGAAATGAGCTGTCAATCCCTAGCGTCAGTCAGAGTGACAGCTCACTTCACCAAAGTTTTCACGGTGAGATTTTTACAGAATACCACTACTGATGCTTAGGGATTGACACTATTGGCAGCTCACTTCAAGCTCACTTCACCAAAGTTTTCACGGTGAACAGTTACAGAATAGCACCGCAGGTGTAATAGTAGATTATTGCACCTACCGTGATAAAATATAGGTACCTACTCAAAATAAAAAGTAGTTTTTGTAGTGTTTGTTTTTTTCCTTTTGTTATATATTTTTGTGGTGTACAATAAAGTATATATAAATAAATAAATAAATAAATAAACCCGCGACTTTTGCGGCAAAAGGTTGTTAACAATTTCATTTGCAGCTACTTTTATACTTTCTGGAGTTGCATTCATATCGCTATCGAAAACTTTAATGGACTTTGAAAAGGGAAATAGACAGTTCTATTTTTTTTAACTTTTCTTGCTTCATATGAAGTATGTATCAAAGTTCTACAATGGTACAAAATGCGCGCCATTTGTTTTTTTTTTACACCAAGTCTGTTTTGTTCCGCCGATTTTTATTTTCAGCCAGTATCTTTTTGATCTACTGCATACGTACATTTTATATTAAACTAGACATTAAACCTCTGTGGTTAAAAAAATAAACCAACAGTGCATTAATGAAAAACTGTGCAACAATGAGATTTCTTATAACATTTCTGTACTGTTTTGGTTCTAAGCAAAAATTACGTCCTTTGTGATCGCATTTGTAGTGATCAATGATAACATTACTACGTAGTTGAAAGAAAAATTACAAACAAAATACCCTCAACGAAGCCGAGGGAGATTCACTTGTTCTTCCCGTTAATATGATCATTTCTTGTGTACTGGACCTTCGGAAACCTTCTAGTTACGGAGATATTGAAGGTCAAAGTTTCAAATTCTTTTGACGTTTTTACGAAAGCAAGTTTAAAATATAATAACTATGTAAATTTGAAATACTCTCACGATCCCTGTACTGTTGCATGCACCCATAAGCACAATATTTTGCGTGCGTTACATTGCGCACTACCGTAAACAGCGAATGTTCACACCAAAAATAAAAGTCGTTTCCTAGAAATTAATTTTGCATAAAGTTAGTTAGTTTAATGTACGAAAGTGTGCGTAGATACCGGTTTCGTGATGGGTTTTTTACATCCTATATATTTAAAAACTTTTTTTAGTTTGGATTAGTAAGTATTAGGTACTCATGTATAATAGTAAAAATGTTGTTACCTCTCTCTACATTGACAAGTCCCACAAATACAGGATCCATGTCCGCTGCAAACATCCGTGCTGCCTTCAGCTATGCAAGTTGAGTTGTCTTTAAAACCGTTCTTCTCACTTTTGACGCAACCGCATTTGTCACCGTACCTAAGGAAAAGGATTATTATTGCTCGGTTCCTATGTCGAAAAGGGTTGTTTTTCCCATATCATATTTATCATATTTTCTAAGAAATAATATCAAAGCAGATAAATACGCACCGATTCTCACTGCAACTACATATTCCACACGACCTCTTGTCTCCGAAACAAAATGTAGAATTGAACTCGACATCGCGTTCGCAATCACAGCTTTTAATAGTCTCAATCTCCAGCGTGAGCTTCTCCCTGATACCTTCTACTATTATCTCTACAACAGCGCCTTCTGCAGAGTCATATTGTACCGTCCCAACTAAATGTAGTTCTTTACCATTCTCTACGTTGCAAGCAGTGATATTAACGTCAGTGGTGCAGTCAGGATTAAAGGAAATTTTAAAATGCTTCTTGCTTCCTGACTTTACCTTTGCTATCAGTTTGATTTTCTTTGAAATTTTCTGTAATGAAGTTCTGTATTAAACGAATTGTGATTTCCACAAAACTTAATCAAATATTTTCAAAGGGATATTCATTAATGAAACTGACATGTTCGACGTTTCACTCACCTCATATATATCTTTTAAGATAGTCACTATCGCATCGTTCTTCGACATATGGCGGGAGAATTTCGCAACTTGGGAACCGCTCACGACTTTTTTGAGTTCATCGTAAATGTAAGATACTGGGGATTCTACTAGGAAAATAATTATAATTTCGCTTTCAGCAGCTAGCTTGTTTATCATGCCGACTGATGGGTAGTCCATTTCTTGTTCTTTGGTATAGGTGCCGTTTTCAGTATAGCATTGACCATCGTATGGCTCAAACAAACCTGCAGATTTCCCATCACCGGCGGCATGGTAAGGCCCATTAGTTAAGAACACTACTATTTTTCTGGACTCTTCTCTCCATCCTATAATATCTTTGCAGACCAAAACTTGGGCAAGAGCGTCTAACCCTCCTTCCTGCTGATCACGACTGACTCCACTAGGCGATTTTGATACCTCATCTTCAAATTGCTTAAAGTCATCAACTAATTTCAAACGATGTCTGAATGAGTATGTTAATTCGGGGTCGTCAACACTAAAAGAGAAAAATGTATAAGGGTGAGTAAAGTACCAAAGCAAACAAATTATATTTAGAAAACTTTTCTGCTCACTTGCTCATGATCGGCAACATTCGTTTGTCTATAAATGTACCGAATCCTAAATGAACGTTATTAGTCATTTCTTTAATAGCCAAATAAATTTTTTGCCCTTGTTCGGCAGTCATATTTTTTATATTTTTCATGGTTCTAGAAGCATCTAGAAGAAAATATAAATCAACTGGATAATCTTGAGCACCCTGGAACGAAAAATTAAATCTTTGTGGCATTCCTTGGCGAACTTTCAACTTGTATCTTTGTGGCTTTATTTGGATGATGTGTTCTGAAACGGAGCTAAAATCTTTATCTTCTGTTGCGTGGACCACATTTTTTGGGTTCTGTTGAGATATTGGACACCAGCTGTCTTCAACAGAACTCTGGGGCATGCATCTCGTCGTGCCATTGAAGTCATTCTGAAAATATTAATGGAATTCCTTAGTAATTTAAAACACTCTGTGGTTTTCACGACACAGATAATTGTTTAAAAACTGTAGTCCTGGTATTTATTCATTCTGCCGAAAATTTAAAAAACAGTTAAGTCGACGCGTCGGTTGCGCTAAGGTAGCCCGCGAAATTCAAATTTTCTTACGTTTTTTGCAATTTGCAGTTCAGTATCAGGTTGTCTGTTGATCTAAATATGATTTGCGCCCGTAACAAATATGGATTTACAGAATTATAAACATTAGAATCAGCATTACAACTCTCCAAGTTCATGTAAGTGCACTGAATGACTATTTTCATGAAATCATGACATTTGGCACTTTCATGAACTTAGAGAGTTGTATTGCTGATTCTAATGTTTATAATTCTGTAAATCCATATTTGTTACGGGCGCAAATTGCAAAAAACGTAAGAAAATTTGAATTTCGCGGGCTACCTTGGCGCATCCACCTTAACTGTTTTCTAAATTCACCTTTAACTTCTAAAAAATCATACAGGTTGCAAATCCCTGGAGTGAAGGTTATACCTTCTAAATTAATCGTTTGCATCGTCTGGGAAACGAACCATAACAAATATGAAAAAATTACATTCTGTCTTGTTTGCCATTAAGTAATAGATAATCCTGAATGAATCAAACTATTTTTTAAATTTAATATTAATACTAGGTAATTTAAGAAAAAGAAGCATAATTTGCTATGATCAATATTTAAGGTAAGTAGGTAGGTACTTTCCTCCAGGAACCATCTTTAATTTCTACCCATTTCAAGTCGGTGTGCACCGACTTTCCAATAACCGGCAGTCAGTGGAAATAATATATTTATCATTAATGGCCTACCCAACCTCAAATTGCTTAGCACGATCTTCCATTATGCCGAAAATGCTGCCGCATTAATTTTGAAACAAATATATGTTAAAGTTCTCCATATGTTAAAATCCTCAACTTTAACATATATTTGTTTCAAAATTGATTGAATGCTAGGTAGGTCCTATGTTTGACGAATACACGATTACATAAAATTTTCATGATAGAAAAATAATCCAAAGTTACCTCTAAACCGAACTATAAACCGCTGCTATTCAAAAAATAACTTCAAATTAGATCATGAAAGTTTGCATAATAACTGAACTAACTATAAAGCAGGTCTCATGTCTTTAATTTTTTTAATATTACCTTTATTTTCAGCGTAAAAAGCAATTACCTAAACTATTCGAGGCTTGGAACCTCCAGCATCCCACTCCATCTCGCTCTCATTCAGACCGCGAGTAGTATGGTGCGAGCAAGATAAAAAGTGAATTTGAGTTGAGGCAGTGAAGGCGGAGTCGCAACTTGCAACGTTTTGTTTGTAATGTATCGAGTTTTTGTAACGCGTTGCAGTAGTTAGTGCAGCGGGCTGAGCCGCCCGATGCGAGCGCCGGATCCTCCACACAACTGCCGGCTGTTTCCTGAATTCCTTTGAAACGGAAATATGACAAACGAAAATTTCATGGGCTCGAAGCGAGCGTTCTCCGCATCTTGTATATCGCCGTATTGTGACCAGCTGGCCTGGAATGATACATTCCAAACAAACGTTGCAAGTTGCTTTTACACTTGGTTGTACAGTAAGGACGCTGCTGCATATCCTCTCCGCATCACTCTTGTTCGTCTCTCAGCCTGCGTACTCACGGGCGACTTTTTATCGGGCATTGGATTTTCAACGCACTGCTTATCGCCGAGAATTTAAAATTCAACAGAGTGTTTTTTTTTTGACGGGCTGCGAATGGCTCTGTGGGATTCTCAATGCTCGCTTCAATACCAAGAGTTGAAACTGCAGTGCGCCATAAATATCGTCCCGTAAAATTGCCCATGCGCACCTGGGCTTAGAGGGAGACACAAAAGTACAAAACGTTAGAAATACAGGTAAAATGCAAAACTTAATAATTTTTTCCTTAACTACGGATTCGTATTGAAAAAATATATTTGAAAAATAAAATGCATTTACCTCGGCACACCACACACAGATACTGGGATCGCTGATGCATTCCTGACACGTAATCTTTATCTGGCAAGAGTCTGATGTGGAAATCAATTGATATTGCAAACTGAAGCTCACACAAAATATTATGTATTTAGCTAACATGGCGCTGCAGCTGTAACGACCGCGCTGAACTAAAAATATATACATGACATACTGAATAACTCACAATAACTACATCATCATGAGGATAATTAAATTCGTCTAAAGAGGTAAACTCACCGTATGTACTGTTAGGTATATACCCATACCCAAGAGGTTTAATTTTTTACATTACTAGCTGCACCCCGCGGCTTCACCCGCATAAGATTCGACCCCATGTTAATATCGGGATAAAATCCTATGTCCTAACCCAGGTCATGGTCTACCCATGTGCCAAATTTCATCCAAATCCGTAAATCCGTTTTAGCGTAAAAGCGTAACAAACAAACTCTTTTTCGCATTTATAATATTAGTTAGGATAATGTTAGGTTTATCAATTTTTTCTGTAGTAGGTACCTCCGGTATTAAAAAACCGGCCAAGTGCGGACAACGTGTTAAATGATTGTTCACCTGAAAACCCAAAAAGGATCCCCATAGTATTACGAGCATTATAATATAGCAGAGGTCACGCGCGAATTAATATTTTGTTAAAAACTTGAATTAGGTGGATTACGAAATACCTACAGGCTACTTTACAGTGGTCCATTGTAAACTATGCCGTATTCGTTAGTTTCCTCTTTTGCGGCTTAACGTTTTTCCGTTCTTCCACCAACAGTAAGTGATACGAGCAGTAGCGGGTAATTATTATTTAGTTTGTTAAAAATCTCTCGTGGTATCATTCGCTCTCGGTCCATAGTTGGACCAAGCTCCGCTATGAAGAATATTCTAACAATGGTTAACAGTTTCGCTCCCATATTGTTAATTTTCTGTTTCAATTATGTGAGATGTGAATCTGATAACTGCAATTTCGGTACTTGCGGCGCCTGCATTAGTTATGAGCCTGAGAGATGCGTTTGGTGTTCCAAAGTAAGTATTTAAACATTTTTACACTTTTTGTTCTGTAATACAATTTTTGTACTGTAATATTCCACAGTAGACCTGAATGTTTTCATAGAGTACGGGCGGTGGAAATGGCGGTTTGCTCAAGTTTTATTTCATACCAGCTGAAAATCTTAACATAACATAATTATAATAGATAGTTTTCCCTTTGTGCATGAGATTTGAGCGTCAGCTGCTCCAGTAGTGAGGGATTCCAAAGTTGCAGCAGACTATTTTTTTTATAAGATCTGCAAATAGTCGTCCTAAATGGTTTTTACTTTTCTTTTTTACAACTTTGACATGCTGTAATTTTGAATTACTCTTAAGTGCGGCAACTGACTCTCATTCTCATGATTATTCAATGATAAAATACTAGAAATGAAAATTAGGTAAAATCGAGCAGTATCTACTATAATGGTCATTTGTTTTATAAAAACCTAATTGCGTAACACACTTTCAACCGCAATCCGAGAGTTTTGAAGGATATTGTTAAACTATTTCCCCATAGCACAGATATTTATTATAATACTACTACCATAGGTTTGAAAAATTCGTCTGCTCAAACAACGTAAATTAGGTGAATTGTCAAAATGAAACCCATCGCGATCAATTGTCCAATTTTAGGTATGGGTTCGGAAATTCTGTAGGTTTTTGTGTACATCTTGGAAAGCATCATTATGTGCTTAGGTAGGTAAGGTCAGTTACTTTTCATCTTAAGTGACAAAAATTAATTCAATATTCATTTCATGCACTCAGATAAAGAATCAGAATAAAAAACCAAGACAGAGCGCTGTCAACAGTGGCGTGAGGCCGGTTACGTTAACATGTGTGCACTTAGTGAGGTGTAATTTGATTGTAAATGGTTGTAAATTTATACAATTATTTCTTTTAGGACGAC
Source organism: Lithophane leautieri (assembly GCA_949152455.1). Classification (NCBI taxonomy): domain Eukaryota; kingdom Metazoa; phylum Arthropoda; class Insecta; order Lepidoptera; family Noctuidae; genus Lithophane; species Lithophane leautieri. The sequence goes on along the minus strand of OX424462.1, from coordinate 5,685,838 downwards.
TTCGATGATCGCCGATGTCGCCCCCTAAGTTACACGAACACAACTAAATCTTGGTGCAAGAATGGACCTCTAGTCAATCCAGAGTCAACATCGAATGAGACCCAGACTGCTGATTTTGGTCAAATGAAAGATGGCTTCGAAGTCCAATTCAAGCCACAGCTGATCAAAATGAAGGCACGTCCAGGGATTAAAATGAGATTCAACATGTCCTTCAAACCAGCCAAAGATTTTCCTTTAGATGTATATTATCTTATGGACATTTCTGATACGATGAAAAGAAAGATGGCTGACTTGAAAGATCAAGCAATGGAAATATATAATGACTTGAAAGATTACACGAATAACATTCAATTAGGCATCGGAAGTTTTGTCGAAAAACCTGGCTTCCCATACTTTGACCCTAATAAGTAAGTTATATAATTGTGTATATTTATATTACCCAAGGTGTAAGTAAAATAATTCACTCGAAAATGAGTACGAGTAATTGTACCTAAATGAGTAAAATTACCCTTTTTCGGACTTGATTTATTTTACTTATAAACAACGTTTTTTTTTTGTTTTTAATGTTTTTCATGATAATAGATAGATAAAATATATTCAGTACACACAAAAGAAACAAAAGCACAATTAAATTATAACAAATTACATGAAAATGATGATATACAAAAAATAACTAAACATATACTTAAAGAAATGGAGTGACATTATGCTATAAGTATTTCAAATCAAATAACGAATCAAGGTGCGGTGTGCACTGTGCGTCTCAAGGTTGCACCAAATGGGAGTCCAGCTCAGCGTATGTAAGGAAAATATATCATTATTGATCTAAACTACTTCTATTCTAGGCACAAAAGTCATGCTTTTAAAAATGAAGTTCCTTTAACAAACAATATGGAACTATTCAAGAAGAATATTGTCAACATTACGTTCGGATCAAATTTCGATGATCCGGAAGCTGGATTAGATGCTCTAATGCAAGCAATGACATGCATAGATGCAGTAGGGTGGAGAGCGGGTGCGAGGCGCATCATAGTACTATGTACGGATTCAACGTATCACAGTGCAGGAGACGGGAAAATTGTAGGCGCAATCAAACCACATGACATGAACTGCCACTTGGAAAATAACATATATTCCGAAGCCTTGACGTATGACTATCCATCAGTAAGCCAGATCAATAAAGTGGCAACAGATGGAAACTTTAGAATAATATTTGCCATAACTGAAAATCAAAACACTAGAGTAAGTCCCATCCTAAATTATAATAATAGTTTTCTTGGGTGGGTGGGTTCAGCCAGTCCAGCCAATAGTAACGCCTCCACACATCTGTATAAACCCCCTGACAATTTTATCGAACCATCTGAGGACCTTTCGCCTGGGCAAGCACTCTGCTGTCAATTGATAATATTTAAATTGATGATAAAGCCAGCTAATCTTGGATCGCTATATGTCTAACGCTTGTTACCTTCTTTAAAATTCAGACAACCCCTGAAAAGGAATACCGGGAATTAGCCAACCAGATAAATGGAGCCAAATATGCAAAATTGGAAGGCGGCACAAGTGTCATTAAGATTATCAAAGAAGCATATGAGGTGAGAAAAACATAATAAGTAGACCTATTTAGATTTAGAAGTAACGTAAACCAACTGCACGCGTAGCACAACAACCATAGAAACGGGTTTTTTCGACGGTAGAATAGACAAAATGACAGTTTGTGGTTGTTTATCTGTCATTTTATCTATTCTTCTATCGACAAAACCTGTTTCTATTGTGGTCATGCTAAGCGTGCTGGGCATATCTTACGATGTTTTTTAAATAATTTAACTCTCTTTTTAGGAACTTGCAAACAGTGTTCAATTGAAAATACTACAAGCGCCGTCTTTTGTCGAGGTAAACATAGACCAGGACTGCGAGTCAAAAGTCAAGAAAAATTGTGAAAGTCCTCACAAGCAGATAGTCAATATAACAGGCACTCTGAAAGTTACATCATGCCCACCTAATGATGCTAGGAACCTGAAGCATAACGTCACGGTCAATCCTGTAGGACTTGCTGATAAACTGATCATTCAATTGGATGTAGACTGTGAATGCGATTGTGAGCAGCGAAAAGGTGTGACAACTCATAAATGCCACAATTCGGGTTATTTGCAATGCGGTATTTGCAAATGTGATCCGGGAAGGTAAAATACTATTTAGTTTAGTTATCAGCTACATAATTATAAAATAATTATAATACCTACCATATTATTATGATGAGTGGCTAAGTATTTTGTCAGTAATGTTATTATTTTATTTACTAAAATTATAGATGGTATTTTTTTTTTTAAGATATGGCGTCGACTGTCGTTGCGACGGCTCATCCACTGATAAGACGGATATGGAGAAATGTAAATTTAATCCCGACGATACAAAACTGTGCAGTGGTCGAGGAAAATGCAGGTAAATTATCAGATTTATTATTATACAATGACGACTTATGCTCGGTTCCTATAAACAAAAAAAGAATTTTTAAAATCGGTTCACAAACGGCGGAGTAATCGGTGAACAAACATAAAAAAAAAAAAAAAAAAAAAAAAAACAATCATCCGAACATAGTACCTCCTCCTTTTTTGAAGTCGGTAAAAACGAATCGTTTTGTATACCAATGTTAGCTTTTTTTATTGCCAAAGTGGGCATATAAATAGATTCGTAAGCTAATTTTACCTGTGATAGCTACTTCCATATGAAAGGGCGTGCTATGCAAAGCTATGAGGTATTTGCTTTATTATTGGTAATGATACAAGAGTCTTAATATTAACCAATAACGGTCCGTAAAATAGAGGAATCCGTCATTAATGATCCACGGAAGGTGTCCTGTCTCTCTTCAGCTTTATCTATACTAATATTATAAAGCTGAAGAGTGTTTGTTTGTTTGTTTGAACGCGCTAATTTCAGGAACTACGGGTTGGAACTGAAAAATTATTATATTTGTATTGGATAGTCCATTTATCGAGAAAGGTTATAGGCTATATAACATCACGCTACGACCAATAGGAGCGGAGCATAAATGAAAAATGTTGCAAAAACGGGAAAAAATGTTTTATTTTGAGAGCTTCCGTTGCGTGCGCTGCGTAAACGGTTTAAGTTACGCAAATATCACATATATGGTGGAATTTTTCCTCTTTAAAAGTTCTAAAAAAAAGTCTGCGACAGCATGTCTAACTTTTAAGATTGACTTACTATACCTAACCTTTCTTTACGGTAATCAAATTTGATCGAAATTAATGCATTCTTTGCGAAGGAGTTTTGTCAACATAATATTAATTCTTATTCAAATAAATAGTTTTAACATCAAGGGTATTTATGTAACAGTAAGTCTCTTGGAATATACTCAACTTTTTTTTTTCATTTTCTCATTCAGATGTGGAAAATGCGAGGTATGCCAAGAAGGGTTCTCGGGTGACTTTTGTGAGTTTGATGATAACTCATGTCCTAGACCGAAAAATAAGCTATGCTCTGAACATGGTATTTGCCATCGAGGGCAATGCCAATGTGACGCGCATTGGACCGGAACAGACTGCAGTTGCCCCGATCATGACAAGGACTGTTACGCGCCGTATTCTAAGCAGGTAGGTACCTTTAGTACTGCAATACATTCGCGGCCAGCAATTAGGGCATTGATGGACGGTCGTGAATGCGCGGAAATACAAACTGAGTAAATTACATAAAAAATCCAGAATCAATGACGAACAACGATAATAATTATTCACGCGCTATTTGCAAGCCAAATCCATTCCAATTTATTCCATTCTAATAATAAAAACTAAGTGGTATTAGTTTTTATTATTAGAATGGAATAAAGTATTTGTTAAAACTCATATTTATTTGCAAACTCAAACTCAAACTCAAAGCATTTATTTCAATTAAACCATTTACAGGCACTTTTGAATTGTCAAAGAGTCGGTCAGTTAGTCAAAAAGTTGAAGCTAGTTGCCCATTCAAATTCGTAGATCTCTATGGAGAAGAACGGGCAAGAAACTCCAAGGACACTCTTTTAAAAATGTATATAGATTTTACAAAATCCTGGGTACAGTATTCTTCGTGCTTCTATATGTGAGAACAATGTCAAACGAAAAATAATCAAAAATAATTCAAAATATAAGATTAAAAATAAGCCCTGGCAGATAAGAGATGACCAGTCTCAACTGACGGCGCCCGTTCACGAACATGACACGTGGATCAGCACCATCCAGCTCAACCATTTTGTAGGGAACCGAATGATCCAACACACGCGCCACCATCAGCGAGACATTTAAGTGAGTATGACATACTCTCATCTGCCAGGCTCTTTCAAGTCAACATACAACGTGATACTATATGAAACGGCCCCATGGTACTCACATTTACAAAATTGAAAAAGTGCTTCTAAATTATACAAAACTATAGTTAGCAATGTACTTTGGAGATTAATATAATAGAATTTAAATACAAAATAAACATTAAGTTCCTAATGTCAGAAAAAATAAAAAAGAAAGGGGAAGCCACTCTTCCAAATATAAAAAATTTAACTATTGAGCCCAAGTGCCTGTGGAGCAGGACCAGCATTAAGCCAAGCATTTTTATCTACGATATAATCATCCAACTTATAATATGCTTGTCTACATAGTGTGCGTTTAATGCATGTTTTAAATTTCTTCTCATTTAGTTGAAGAATATCGGGTGGTATTTTATTATAACATTTTACACAGTACCCCATAAATTTTTTGCTATTCTAAACGGATACCACTCTTTAAATAATTAAATTTAAAATGAATCGAAAATGCTTTGTTCGATGCTGGTCCTGCTCCACAATCACAAGGGCGCATGCATAAACTAATTGATTGGCATTTGAAAATACTGTTGGAGCTGCTGAAGATTGTGAGACTATCTTTGTATTGTGTAGATTCAATCTCTTAATTGCACAGAACCAGGGCGATGCTAGGTATCCTAAAAAAGAATCAAGAATTTGATGTTTTTCATTATCACTTAATATCTTGTTCGTAAAATTTCCCAAGCCAAAAATAAAATTTAAAATAAATAAAGTTTAATCAAGTTAAAAAGTTTTGATGATTATGATTTACATTAATTACAAACGAGGAAACTTTAATTTTAGCTGTAATATAGACCTGCCTGGTCTAGGTTTATGAATGTGTTTCAGGTTGTAATTACGTAATAATTGATATTTTCGTAAAATGAAATTACATACAAAGCATTTTTACTGACCGTTACTTTTATCTTTGAACTTGTTTTGATATTAGTTTAAACAATGGTATCCGTTCGGAATTGAAAATACATATGAGTTGAAACAAATACCAGTGGTATTCGATTTTGGAATTAGAATGGAATAAATCGCCAAATCAAAATTTAAATAATAGTAGATTGTTACACCAAGCGCTAAGTGAGTTATTAATGCGGGTTATGTTGGTGCCCGAGCGCATGCGAGGGCACTAAATTAACACGAGTGCATTAATTACTCACTTTAGCAAGGTGCGTAATCTACTTTTCTTTCAACTACCAATCTACCTACCGTGATAAAATATACCTACTCAAAATAAAAACTCATGTTAATGAAAACTAAGTTATAGTTAAAAGATTATTAACAATTTCATTTGCAGCTGTTTTTATACTTTCTGGAGTTGCATTTTTTACATTTACATTCATATCGCTATCGAAAACTTTGATACTTCATATTTAACAAGAAGAGTTTAAAAAAATGGAAAGACAGACAGACAGACAGACAGAAAGAGAGACAGATTGACGGACCGATGGACTGATGGACGGGCGGACGGACGGACGGACGGGCAGACGGACAGACAGACAGACAGATGGACGGACAGACTGACGGACGGACGGATAGACAGACGGACAATTGAGCCTTAGTAATAGGGTCCCGTTTTACCCTTTGGGTATGGAACCCTAAAAACAGTGCATTAATGAAAAACAGTGCAACAATGAAATTAATACAATTTTACTGCACTGTTTTGGTTCTAAGCTAAAAGTACGTCCTTTGTGATCGGTTTTGTAGTGATTAATGATAACATTACTATGTAGTTGAAAGAGAAATATTTTTCAACACACTTGCTCGTAAAATGGCTCTTATTGAACCGCTTTTAGGTTCATAATGCAGTGTATTATCGAAGCGTGATTTTTACTTTATATTACTGCACTAGTGCGGTAACGTGCGCCACAGATTTACTAGTCGGAGTAATGACATGGCAGTATGGAATTAGTAAGTACTATCATGCCAGCATGGAATTTGTATCCAATAGAAATTGTTCTTGGTAAAGCTTTTTACCAAAGACAAACGCTCAAAAGCAAGGTTTTATTTAAAAAAGAAGAACCATAACTAACCAGTGGCGTTTAGTTATGGTAAAAAAAAACCCATTAATGCTCATGAGATTTTTTGTTACCATAACTAAACGTCAGTGGGATACTATACATTGAATTAATATGAACTATCCTACTAATAAATGAGCATTCTCTATTTACACCCGAGCAGAGACTTGCGCTTTTTTCCGGTAAGACCGCGGGTGGCATGCGCGCATGCCACTTGACCCGCCCCGATGAACCGCGCTGACCTGCCCGTGTGCCACCGTGTTCGCGTGGAATAAAACTCTGTACTATTAAATAAGGGTTTATATCGTTTGTGGCAATTTCAGTCTATATTGGTCACTATGCCAACCCCATTTGCGTTTTATGTATTATTAACATTATTATATTTTTATATAGGCTGTTCAGCGGTATTACCAGTGCCTTTATTCAAATCCGCGCGCGCATCGCTAGCGGATAAAACAAAACCAGCCGCCATTTTCCATAAATATTTGTTAACTTTTTTATTGTGTGGTTAAAATCATTATTAAAAATGTCGATTTCACGTAGGGGAGAAGAGCGTAAAGAATAATAAATAGATTTGACTCCGCCATGGTACGTTTAGTTACAGTATTTTTTTTTTCTTATTCATGTCATATTTTTTTGTATGGGCTGTCTAACGGTTTTGCCAGTGCCTTTATTTACACCTATGGAAAAACAAAACCAGCCAGCACGCCATTTTCCATAAATATTTATTATCGTTTTCGTTGTGTGGTTAATTAATAACAAAATTACAAAATTTTAAGTATTTTCACCAACCGACATAGAACTTTTTAAATCAAAACTCCGGATAGTCAGTACCTGGCAGCAAAGGTCAGTAAACCTTTATAAATCTATTATCTCTATAGTTCCGTTATTGTAGCATAAGTTCTTACAACAAGTCTGTTTTTTTCCTCGCAAGTGTGTTGAAAAACGTTGTATGAAACGCGTGTGCATTGATTATTACACTCTCCGCTACCTTATCCGAATAATACCGCCTCGACTGTAATATCCAATAGAGCACACTCGTATCATAATATACTATTATATGTTACGTACTTGGTTGCCATGTGTTGAAGCAAAAAGTTTGTTCGATTTGTAAATAACACAACAAATACGAGTTTTCATAATTTATTTGGCCGTTAAACACGACAGATATGGATTTTCACAGTATAATTGCCGGCCACATTTTTACTTGTTTTTGACCAGTACAGTAGTTTCGATTTATCTCGAAGAAGGTTGTCAAAATAATGCTCGAATTTCCAAGCATATTTGAGAAAATCTTATTTCTACACTATATGTATACGGAAATCACGCGTTTCCTTGGTTGCAAATAAACTACAAACTGTTTATTGTACCTACGCATTGTAGATTGAGAGCTATTGAAAATGAATAACAAACAAACCTGCGTAAACTAACCATTCTGATTGGTTTTAGGTCTGTTCTGGACAAGGAACATGTAAATGTGGCGTGTGCCAGTGCGAAGCAATAAAAGGTAAAAACGAAACATACTCTGGGGCATTTTGCGACAGTTGTGACGAATGTGCCGAAAGGCGCTGTAAAGAACTTGAAGACTACGCTTACTGTAATTACATGCACGAGAATGATAAAGCATTCTGCGACCAAGAGAACAACGGAACGACAACAGAAATAGATGTCTTATTTGTGAACAAAACTGAAATTAATGATCCAAAACTTTATATGGCTAAGATTTGCATGAAAGAACTTGCCAACGGTACTTCCATGGTCTTTAAATACCAATACGAAAAAAATTATTTAAAAATCACGATTCAAAAGGAGTTAGAAATACCACCCGAAGCTAATATCTGGAGTAAGTATTGTTTGTTTTTCATAAGAGTCAGAGGTAATTTGTTAAGTTGTAAGTCGCAGTTTTGAAGTCGTGTAATTTACCCTGCTTGCGGTTTTATAACTAAAGCCCGGGTTGTGCCACACGAGGGCGACAACGCAACATATGTTGGCATTTTGGAGAATTTCATTTTTTATTAATCGTAGGTATCGTAAATTATGCGATCATTTTTAGCGACCAAAATTACGTTCATTCGGCGTCACCCCCATATCCTTTATCTTAAGTGTAGATGACGTGAGGCGATCTTTGGTTCTGCTAGATCGAGAGACAGTAATTACTCGTATCTTGACTGAGCACTATTCGCTGTTCAAAAGAAATACTAAGTCAGTGCTTTATAGAACCCTTTTTTCTGTACATTACAATCTGGTTTTATTCTTGTTTATAGTTGCTGCTGGCTCGGCGATAGCGTTGGTTCTATTGATTGGAATATTAACGGTCATCATCTGGAAGATTCTAGTGGACTTACATGACAAAAAAGAATATCAGAAATTCTCTGCAGAAGCATTAGCCCAAGGTTATGATGTTTCACAGAATCCATTGTACCAAGATCCTTCTATTAACTTTTCGAATCCAGTGTATAATAATCAATGTAATTGATGATGCAAACGAGGAAAAGTTGATTGGTTGTGTGTCAGTGCTATATATAAAGTATTTGAGGAAAACAAACAGGATTAATCCAAAATAGTCCTTGTAGAAATTCGTACAATCATCAGGATGAATTTATGTACTTATTGTTGTGTGTGTGTTAGATAAAATCAGAAAAAATATTTTTGTAGCATATTTCTAAACTGTAAGATATAATATTATAATCGAATAGCGAAAAAAAACATCAGTTTCATATATTTTGATTGGGTTTTTGTTTGTACTTATTGCAGTTTTGTTTGAAACGGCAGATATTAGATATATAAACTTTCGCCTTCTTCCAATGGGGGTAGGCAAAAACTAAAGAATGCCACCTGCTACTAGGCTTGCCAACCTTAATGCACGAATTTACCGGGACTTCGGCAGTATAAATGCGGGATGTGGCAAAAAAAAAACAAGACCCAGCTGTCAAAGTATAGGGTGGCGAAAAATACAATTAGGAATAATTTTAATGAATGTTTTACTTTGGCCTACAACTACAAGACTTACAACTTTGCTGTATTGATGATTTTTATGATTATGATTCTATAAATAAATATTTGATACTGCCGCGAATTATAAGTACTTAGATCAGCAGACAACCTGATACTGACGTGCTAATTGCAAAAACCGTAAGAAATGAATTTTGACGGGCTACCCTGACGCTTTCGCCTTAAACAAAACGTGCGTTCACTCTTCTGCCCGAAGGTTTACCCGTAGGCACGTTAAAACGGGACAATTGGCGTCCCGCAGACGTCTTTCGCGGGACGCATCCACTAAAGCTCTAGTAAGGGGATGGGGCGTCCCGGTTCTCGCGGGACGGTTGCCAAGTCTACCTGCTACCATCCTTACATCGGCAGACATTAATTTCGATATTATAAAGTTGGTCCTAATTAATAATTCATTACTTACACCTCCTAAAAGACTGTCAAGAAATTCAGTCATAGCCCATGCGAAAAAATCCTAATGAAGTTTATTAAATAGTAACAATGCATTGTGAAAAAGTCCAATAAAACGTGCGACAAAAATTTTTTTGTCAAAAGTCCCGAAAATCACACGTTAATTTATTATTATTACACATTTTGGGGAAAAATCTTCACTAGGATTTTTTTCGCAGATAATAATTTTTCCGAGCTACGCAGCCCGTTTATGTATTATAAATAAAAATCGCTTTTCATTTTTATTTTTATTTTTAATAAGTAGTTACTTGAAATTTGTACAGTATCTTCCGCGTAATTTAAAATAAAAATTATGTAATAAATTAAATAATTATAAAAAAATAAGTTAAAAATATTTTACAAATTTTGTTACAAAATATTCACAGCAGCACACCGACGCCGTGTACGTAAATTACAAATATTGTTCAATAGAACCTTTTAATGAAGATTTCAATGTTTCCAGTGTCTTTTCGAAAAATCGCGACGGATTCTTCCAAAAGAGAAGAAGTAACTCCGGTATTATGACTAGTCCTTGGTATTGTGTAGAATTCGACATTCTGTACTGTCGAAGGGATAGAATGTAGATGCAGAATGCCAAATTCCGTTAGTGTGTGTATTTTACTTTTTGTTCGCGGAGCGAGGCGGATGCCGGTCGTGCGAGCGACGCAGCCGAGTCGGGGGTTCGTCGTTGTACGTCGGTCTCCTCTCGCGACGTTCTTCTGCGTCTAGTCTTGCAAGGGTCGCCTGCGATATGAAGCATGAACTTTGATTCCCCAAATCTCACACCAAATAAAAAACTAAGACAGGGCTCTGTCAATAGTGACGTGTGGCCGGTTTCGTAAGCATGTGTGCACTTAGTGTGGTGTAGATTATAAATAGTTGTAAATGTGTGTGTGTGAGCACATGCTCACATACACATGCACAGAGCCGTGGTGTAGTTTTAGCATGCTTCACTGTATTGTTCGCAGCGCTCCATCTTGGGTTTTTTATTTGGTCTGAGCCCCAAATATGCGAAAAACTAAAGGTACAAACCGCAGGACTATAAATATTCGTCAATTTATGAGTTGTAGCAGAATGAGGAATTATCAAATTAACAGCGGAATAAATAATTATTATTATTATCATGTTACTAACTCTGTTGATTTCGTGCCGTGGGCGACGCGCGGTGGCTCCAAGTGCCACGCCGGATAGTTCGGTAACGAAGTCCGCTGCAAGTGGCCGGCTGTTTTCCCTCATATTTATAGCGATACATCCGCAACTGAAAACACCCAACGATTACAAATTATACATCTACATCATAATCTACTATGAATAAGAAAATATGCTGTTAGTATTAGAAAGATGTAGAACAGTCGTCAAAGATGGACATGTTTTTCTAAGAAAGGGCCAACTTTCTTTCAGTTTACAGTCATGCGAATTTTATCTTGCACATGAAACATGAAACGTCCGTAGTCAAATCACAGTCATGTAAATATAGCAAAAAAACAACAAATTAAGCCATCGCCCTTATCAAGTCCTGCGCATAAATAAGCTAATATTAGGAAAATTTAAAATAAATTCTTTATGAAATGGACGAGCAATATTGATACATACGCGTCTCTCTCAGCATTAGCGTTTAGTACTGGTGGCGGTGCAAAACGTTCTTCAGGGCTGGGACTAGGGGCTTTAGACGAAGCAGGGGTTCTGCAACAAACCGCCTCTAGAACCTCTTGTAGGCGCTGGCGCTCCTCTACCACTTTGCGATCTAGTTCCGCTACTGTTTGCAATCATAATAATAATTTATGTTGATTAAGTTTGGGAATTTCATTGTAGAGTAATGTATATCTGTACATATTATAAATTGAAGTCGCTTTTCGTATTAGTCTGTATGTCCGCGTTATTCTTCTAAAATACGCAACAGATTTTGTTGAGGTTTACACCATCGTTTAGAGAATTGATTCCCGAAGGTTTATGTGTATAATACGTTACTATTTAAGTTACATATCTAAGAAATATCTATGTTTTGTCAAGACGTAAAAACCGTGTGAAGTAGCTACATATTTCAAACTTAAACTCAAAGCATTTATTTCAATTAAACCATTTACAGGCACTTTTGAATAGTCAAAAAGTTGAAGCTAGTTGCCCATTCAAATTCGTAGATCTCTATGGAGAAGAACGGGCAAGAAACTCCAAGGACACTCTTTTAAAAATGTATATAGATTTACAAAATCCTGGGATAAAACAAAGTCCTCCGCTGCGTCTGTCTGTCTGTCTGTTCGCGATAAACCCAAAAACGATTGCACCGATTTTCATGCTGTTTTTACCAATGGATAGAGTGGTTCTCGAGGAAGGTCTTAGTATATAATAACCGACATCCACACGGGCGAAGCCACGGGCATCAGCTAGTAGTAATAATAATGTTATCTATATTTAGCTTTTGTTATGGGGTTATCTGTGGTTCGGAGTTAGACAGAGGCACAAGAGACAGAAATGTTGAAGGAATTAATCTTTTGTTTTGGTTTGGGTATGCGATGAGGAAGGATGATACATGCAACAGAGAGATGAATATAAATGTTGATGGATTGTGGGAGACAGTGACCAAAGATAAAATGGACGGTTTCTGTGTGGGATGATATGAATGAAAACAGTGAATGATGAGGTGATGAGAGATGAGTGTGGAAGAGATTAACTTGCAACTTGGAGTTGGCGTAATGTTTTTTTCAGGGCATACGGAGGCGGAGAGACAGAGCTATACAGACGGTATAGCTCCATTTCTTTCTCACACCGAAGTATGACTAAAATAATCTTAACTAATATTACAAATGCGAAAGTGAGTTTGTCTGTTTGTTTCGTTTTCACGCTAAAACGGCTGAAAGGATTTGGATGAAATTAGGTAGATGGGTCGACCATGTCCTGGAATAGGACATAAGATACTTTTTATCCCGATACTCCCACGAGATCGAGATTTACGCGGGTGAAACCGCGGGGTGCAACTAGTAGTGCTATAAAAGGTTTTGACAGGGCCCCAGAAGTACCATTACTCTTCTAGCTGTTCCCGCGACTTCGCTGATCCAGTGCGATCTAGGTTGAAGCCTATGTCCTTTGCAAGGTCTAACCATGAGCTGGACGCAGAGCGGCCACGCCGAGCGCTGGCACACACTGGCTGGAGGTGAAACACGTTTAGATTTATTACAGGGTTTTTATGTCTCTTGAGGAATAGTTAAGCGGCATAGCTTACTAAATATATATGCGTCTATTGTATTTTATAATGGAATTCCGCAAAGTCACGCCTGAATCAATTAAATAACTGTTAGTATGCAATTTGGTTTAAAGACACAGAAAAACCTGATAACAGGAAAACTGAAGCTAATTAAGTAAAATAACATTGTATTTAAAATAGTTGTATCACAAAATACTAATTTGGTATGAGCAATATAATGGATAAGCCGCTATTCTTGTAAACAGGAAAACGAATCTATATAAATAACCAACTTACTGTGTTGTTGTGTGTTCCGTTGCTTATTCGCGAGTTCATTTTCCAAAGAGTCTATCCTCCTTTTGAATGCTTCCTCTTTGGTAAGTTTCGATTTCCAAGTTCGACATACTTTTAGATGGAGAAATGACAGCTCTTGCGTGTCCAAAGCCTGAAGAGCGTTATACGTCCCAGGTCCCTATAAGTGACACAGTCTCTATTTTAGACGGGATGAACTAAACTCAAGAAGTCAATTATCTATCCTTTTCACAAAATATGACCTATTTATTGCCTTACTGTGAAAGACTGAACGCTATTGATGTTAGACAGTATAATTCTATCTGTCATTGTGTCTAGTTTCTGACAGATTATTGGGACGTTACAACCATAGATAGATAGGTTTTTCTATCTCCAGTATGCCAAAACTGGTGATAGATAGGTTTCTTATTGGGTTCGGCCGTTAGTCTTTCAAGTTCAAGCATGAATGCTGATTTATATTAGGCGATTAAGTCACGGCACCGCGCACCGCCGTGGTCTCTACCGGCTCGACCGCGCGTCGAGCGGTGTACGTTTGTTAGGCATCAGCGGATTTAATAGAAGAATGCGACATGGACCGCATATCGCGGCGGTGTGCGGTGCCGTGTGCCTCGCCTTAAGGCCGCTATGGATTTAGTTTTCATGCACGTCTATCGTTTCCTTACATCAATATTCTACAATTCAAGCCCGCTAGCGATCGTCACATAATTATCGTTTAACTTTACATGTGACTTAGATATTTAACTTAAACATAATATTATCATCACACCTTCCCTGAAGGGTTAGGCAGAGGTGAACCCATTGTAGGTACACCCACATTTCGCCAGTTATGTTTAAGTCCCATGTAATAGGGGGCGAACTAATTGCCATCAACAGGAGCACAAATCAAGACTCTACTGAGAAATTCCTAATGGAAAAAGCCAATAACACTTTGCCCACACTGGGAATCGAACCCAAGACCTTATGCTCAGAAGTAGCGCTTGTGACCACTACACCAACGAGGCAGTCGAGTCCGGACTGGCGTTAGATATTTAAGTAATGTTAAAAAACGATCTACAATTAAACCACAAAAGGTATGCGCTTTGTGTTTCCGAATTAGCACGAGCAGTGTAACCACGGAGGCAAAGCTTTTAAGGTTTGTACTGCCGATGCCGCACTTGGTAAGGGCACTTAGAATACGGCTGATACAACTTGGCAGTTCCAAACTTCGCGCGTCCATCGCGCGGTAAACTCCAATTGCGCGATGCAGGATTTTATGTGACGTCAGGATTTTTGTGTGACGTAGTTTGCATGCGGCGATGTAGATGCCGCCACAGTAACTTTTTTAGGAACCAAATGGTGACAAGAGGCAGTGTGAGTGAGACAACATGCGCGAAAAATCGAAGAGCCTATGTTCAGACCTGCCAAGTATAATTGCGTGAAGTTTGAATGAAGTTGTATCTCTGCCGGACTACCCGTCATTTGTCACTCAAAAGTTTTAAAAATGGAATTGGATAATTGTTAATCTAAAATTTTCTAATGTTGGTAATCAATACTTAACATGCAAGGAAATCCAAGGTTGTTAACAGCTCTTTTCAAGATTTTTTCATCACGTACTTATATCCGAAGCGCATACTTTTAGTGGAAGTAGGTATACTGTACACAGTATAAATAAGTAACAGTATTACATCTTCATAGAAAACGGCCGATACGACGCGCTTCGAAATCTCAGTGTAAATCAGTACGCAACAGTACCGAGTGCGCAGCAGTTACGCACGGACGCGGAAGGTTTATCTACCGAGTGGCCGTAGATAATTTAAAATTCAAGGTTACTGCCGACCCATAGTACTGTTACTTTTATTATACTGTGACTGTACCTAGAGTCGTCAAACGTAAGGTAGGACGCCCCAGGGCAGGTGGAGCGACGATCTTTGCAGGGTGTCTGGTGGCAGCTGGATGGGTGTTGCCGAGAATTGAGCTAAATGGCGTGAAATTGGAGAGGCCTTTGTCCAGCAGTGGGCTGTTATACGCTGATGATGTGATGTGTACCTAGAGTAGAACTTAGAAAAAACCGAAAAATATAAAATCTGCTCTTACTTCCCCATTTCCATTCAGTATCTTATTAGCGATGTATTTTAAATATGTGTGTTCAGCCATTTTTCGCTGTTCGACATCAACTTGTTCGAATATGTTGCGTATAGTGTCCGATATGTTTACGTCAAGGGAGCAGGTACACGGACCGTTCAAGCGTTTCTTTGGCTTCACGTTAATCGCCTCTACTGTGGTCGTAGTCAACATCGTAGTATCACCTCGACACTTCCTTCGTTTCTTAATTTCCGGGGATGTCATTTTAATTGGTTCCTTTAAAGTTTAAACAACTTCTTAATTTACAACTTCAATTGTATTAAAAGCGGCTGGGCAGTTCGTGCTTGCGGAATTATTTATCTTAACAGGCGTAAATAAATTGTTCTTCTTCATGTTAAACCAAAACAAATCTAGCATTTATAATGAAACGCTGTTTATTTAATAAATTCGCTCTATCTCTAATGTTTAAAAACTAACTCTACGCGAATAACATGTTCTAAAGATCTGTTAGTAGGAAACCAGATAGTACCATCCACAAAGACGCGCCCCTCTCCGCGATTACTGTACCGTAAGTGGTATTAGCACGGAGCGGAGTGCAGTGGCGCGCGTCTTCGTGGATAGCACTATCTACATAATTTTATAATTCGGTAATTATAATGATAGGGGGAGTCCAGAGGGTTTTTGAGCAAGCATGTGGAGGGCGAAAAGTTGATGGCCGAGTAGGATCGGCATGAGGAACACCGAAAATATATTTGTTTACAAGTTATATATTTGTTATATATTTGTTTACAAGTTTCCGATTGTCAAAATGGACAAAAAATAACGTGATATTCATTCTCGTTCGCAGAATGACTTATAAAGCATGTAACAAAAACCACACACAGGTATTACAATAACATTTCCAGAAAAAAATAAGTTTTTTTTTTTATTGAAAAAAAAAAAGTTATTGCAATTTGAAATTCACTTTTAGCACCAAAATTACCCCAGTTTCATTATATACGTAAATTTGCAAATTTTCTGCAGAGGTCATATGTTATAACTTGTAGACACCAGCTAGACGACGGCCGCCCGCGCCCCATGTGATAACCCGGTAAAATTCCCGATAAAAAAAAAGGGTGTGTAATGTATGATATAATAACAAATGTTCTAATTTCACTTGAAATAACGTTCATATAATATAATTTTCATATGCTATAAAATCATATAACCTAATTTCATATGACCTAATGTTTCATATGATATAATTTTCATTTAATATAAAACATTTAGTATAACGTTCATTTTATATAATTTTCAATATGTATAATATTCTTTTTATATAACATTCATTTGACCTAATGTTCTTTTGACCTAATTTTCATGTTTAATGGTCACAGTTCTAACCTAACTCAAATGGCACCTAACCAAATCTTAAAATATTCAATGCATGGTCGAGGGTGGGCTTGGTCGACGGAGCCCCGCTTCGCGGGGCTCCTACTTCTGGATGGTTTATAAAAAAATAACCACGAAGGGGATGGCGGGGTCGTGTGAGCGAGCGAAGCGAGCGAATAGACCCCGCCATCCCCTTCTAACCTAACCTGTCCGAGTCGGGGTGCCCTAAAGTCCAATAATCCAATAAACTTTATTCTTCACTTCCCTGTTTTTGTTATAAATGTATCCATTTACAGTAAGTTTTAGTCCACCTTTAGAACTTTTGAATGTACTATAATTAATAGTAGTCATTTTAAAATCTAAAACAAATATCGAGATTGCAATAGCCACACAATGAATAATTTCGCTGTAACTGTATGACAGTAAGAAAAATAATAAATTCGTGTATAGTCTACCCATCTCACGCATAAAAGCAAACTTTTGTAGCAATTAATGCTTATGCGATGCATTTTTGCTAGCACCATACTAGCAGGCGTTTAAAATCGTATCAGATTTTCTAAATTATATTAAAAGTTATTAGAGATTATGAATATTATAGTAAATGAATAATATACTACATGAATATTATGTCAAATGTGCATTATAGGAAATGTTTATTATATCATAAGAAATTAGATAAAATGAAATTATATCAACAATTCATTATCTCAACTGATCGTTATATTAAACAAAAGTATATTAACTGAAATTAGGTCAAGTGAACGTTAGATTTTTTGTTATTATATCAACCGTTACACACCCAAAAAAAAATGGGGCGAATTTTTTTTCTTTTTTTCAAAATATAACCACATAAATAAACTCTCAGCAACACCCTCACGGATCGGACGGGGTTTTCGTTACATAATGTATAGTCAAATCTGATGAAGAAATTGTGGACATTCCCTAAATTTTAAAACTGAGATTAGGACATTCGGGGCGAATGAAAGTTATTTCTGTGCAATAGTGTAACATGTCTTGACAGGGAATATATTATATAAATACCTGACGGGTTGATGGAGCCTTTTGGCAGGCCCATATAACGAAATTTCATGGATTTAGAAAGTACCTTGTAACTGGAGGATATCATCATCATCATTTTTATTTTCAAGATCATAAAATCCTCTTAGATCAATTCTTCTGTTTATAGGGTGACTGGTAATTAGTGACCAAAACTTTTAAGTATGACGTGATTTAACTCATCAGTAGGAACAACATTTAATTAAAATGGGACCAAACAAGAAATCGCGAAAAAAAATCAGCTGTTCCATACATTTATGTTCGCTTATCTCGTCAAATTTTAAGGAACAGCTGATTTTTTTTCGCGATTTCGGGTTTAGTCCCACAGTGAAAATTGTTCATAATGACCCTATATACAGGCGGAATGTTTCAAATTTGCATCGATGACTAAATTAACACATGGCAAAGTAAAGAAAACGGCGCATTTTTAATAAATTAAGATCGTTATCGTTTAAGTAACTAAAATATAAGTGATTTGGTCGTAAATCAATGAAATTTCGTTATATTTGACAAAAGGCTCCTTCAACCTATCAGATATTTATATATTCACTATCAGGACATGTTACACTATTGCACAGAATAACTTTCATTCGCCCTGAATATACTAATCTGAACTCAAACTCAAAGCATTTACTTTATTTCTCTCTCTGGTAATTCGACTATAACCTTCCTGCTGGAACAACGTTACTCTAGCAGGATTAGTTTGTCCGTTTTTTTTTCCAGAACGACAGCCCACACCATTTTTTTATTTGGCACCCTTTCTCAACAGATGACTCTCATTATTCGTTGAACTCAATTCACTCCAGAAAAGATTTTCTTGCTGGAGTATCGGACGCCTACTTGGGAATTAAACATAACTGGCGAAATGCGGATGTACACGTCTGCCTAACCCTTGGGGGATTACAGGCGTGATGTTAAATATTAATTAATGTATTACTAATTACTAAGTGTATTATTTTCGTTTCTTATGGAAATTTACAAATCACAATGATGCCTACAAAGAACCCTACTGATAAATTAAATTAAATACAGGGTGTAAAAAACTCATCACTTAGCTGTTATCTACGCATTCTATAAATCAAAGTAACATTGAGCAACAATTGCTGGGACAATACTTTTATTTTTGATGTGAATAACTGCTGTTTACGGCATAGTAAAATAAATGTGGAACTTTGGCCTTCAATAACATATTTGGCCTTAATAACCAGAAACTAACAGGTATAGTCCGGTACAAAAAATAATCACAATTACGAGAAGCATAAGCGACTCTCCGCTTCATTAAGCGCCTTTTTACACCCTTTATTTCATTATTTGTCAGTATAATGTTACTTACCTCATCTAAACATATAGTCCTCGAATCTTGAGCTTTTGTTTTCAAAGCTCGATTTTCTTTTTCTAATTTATCTGCCTTTCTCATTGCTTCCATACTCATCGCTCTTAAGTTTTCTACTTCGCTTTCATGAAGCTTAATAAGGTCTTGCAGTGTTTCTTCGTGTAGGCTTTGTATGCTTCTTACGCCCTGGTTATGTTCATTTATTATGCTTTTTATGTTGTTGTCATACTGCATTTTAATAGCTTCAATTTTTTTCTTATAATCTTTTTCAATGTTTTCTAGTGCCCTTTTTAGAGTGTTTATCTGTATTTCATAATCATAATTAACATCTGATTTGGCCATAATGCTACGTGCAGTATAAGATTTTTCTGGACTTTTCCCACTAGATTTACTGTTACTTGCAAAACTTTTGTATTCAGGGGATGACATCATAAATTCACTTAGCTTTGATGGGCTAGAATCAGCTCTTTCTCTTATTTGTATTAAATTAAATATCTCATCACTCCTGGTCTTGCGCAAATCTTTAGCAGTATAATATTTTTCCACATCGGGGTCGACTTCACCTTGGACGGTATCCATAATGTATTCTAGTCCAAAGTTTTGTCTCATACCAATTTGAGGAACTTTTTGGTCTTGTTCTGTCTTAAGTAGAAGAACATCGGCTCCTACTCTCGAAAGTTTATGATGAGATTCGTTCTCAAAAGGTGTAGAAATTGTTGGCTTTTTCTTGGGAATTCGAGAATTCTTTTGTTTTGATGTGACGCTTTCCATTTCAAAAGCTTCTTCATTCGTCTTCATTATTGTAGGTCTGGCAGCATCTTCATCTGAACCTACTCTTAAAGAATTGTATGATTCCAAATACTGTTTGTTATCGTCAGATATAGTTGGCAACGAGAACATAATAGTTTTGCCATCGAAGCCTTCATTAAATTTAGTGTCCGAGTCAGAATATTGATTTGGGGATGAGTAAAGTGCGAGAGAATATGAATCAAATGATTTTTTGTCAGCAGCATCCGAGTTAGTATTAGCAGAAGCACTTTCTGTTATAACCCTTGGTAAATTAATTTTCAGTTTTTGCTTTGGGCTGGGTTCTTCGGAGTGTTTTAAATTTTCTTGAAACGTGAACGAATCTAATTTAATGTAACTCGTAGGACGAATGATGTCGGCGGTTATTCCTTTTTTTGTTGGATGCACAGTTACGGCCTCGATTACAATATCTGGATGTCCTTTGTCTGACCATTTTCTTTTTACAAGTTCTTTATTATTGTTAGAACTGCTGTCACTGTCTTTGTAAATAACAAAAAAATCTTTTTCAGTCGATTTACCTGATGAAGATTCTTCGTAAGTTTTATTGTCTCTATATTTACTGATTATATTACTATCTGTTTCAGAAATTTCACGTGTTGCTGATTTGCCTTGACTTTGGGATGTAATCTTACCGGGGTTTATATTTTCTGACTCATCATTTCCTTTTGAAGAAGTAGTATCCTGTGATTGTCTATTATAAATATCGATTAAATTATTGCTCTTTGCATTAGCGGATTTTTTTTCTGACTCTTGTAGGTTTTTGGATGGACTACTCGTGGTCGCTATATTTTCAATTTTTTCTAAGTCAGTAATGCTACTAATAGAACATTGTTCTAATCTTCCCGTGCTTAATAGTTTCATTTTGTAATCCACATAACTACTTCGGACGACAGCAAACGGTTGTTCGACGGTTGCCGATAGAACCTGTACTTCATTACCTAAGAGTAGGTTTTTCGGTTGCCTTTCGGGTTGAGTATACCTTTTGTCCAGTGTAAGTGGTAGTTTATTCACTTCCAACATGTCTGTGCTATCAACATTTTTCTCTTCGGTCATGGTTGCACTTGATTGTGCGGTTTGTGTCTTGTTTGTTTCAATAAGTAAATTTTCCTTGTCCGTTTGACTTCCCATATTTTGCTTAATATCCAGTATTTTAGCCTGAGCTTCCACGTTACGTGGTTTGTTTAAAACTTCTAATTGCTTTTGCAATTCTTCCACTTCTTTTGATTTCTTCCCTAAGTTTTCTTTAATTTCTTTCATAATTACTGATTGATTGCTTTTATCTTCAGTCATACTTTTCAACTTTTCTTCCAATTCACTTATCCTTTCAACAGAGTTTTCATAAAGATCTTTAAGAGTTTGCAATTCTTCTTTTAATTTAGAAATGTAATCTTGTGTGGATTTATTTATTCTATCGATAATCAGTTTTTGATTCAATATCGTTGCCTCTAAATCGTCAATTACACCTTTATCATTTGCGATTTGCTTTTCAAGTTTGGCTTTGAGATCAAATAGTTCTGTCTCCATATTTTGTTTGTCTATGATTGCATCCTCTTTCTCGCTAATAATTTTTTGTTTCTCCTTTTCGACAATTTTCTTTGCTTCATCCGCTTTGCTTAAAAGTAACTGGGAAGATGTTTGTACTTTTAATAATGTGCGTTCCAAAGCGGATCTCGCAGTAGTTCTTGCTTTGAAGGATTCTCTGATTCTATCTAGTGATGCTACGATATTTGCAACAGTGCAGTTATTTGGTGTTAAGGCAGTACTACCGACACTTTCCAACTCAAGTTGCTTTATATCAGTCACAATTAGTTCTCTTTCATTCTGTAAGTGTTTTATTTGAGATACGTATTGATACTTATTTCGTGAAGATTCATCAGATTTTATTTTTGTTACTGATAACTTTTCGGTTAGTATGAAGTTTTCATTTTGAAGTTTTGCTAATTCCATCTTCATGTTATGTGTTGCTCTTGAGTCTACACAAAAAAATGTAATTCATTATCAATCTGCCTAGCCTTTTCCCAACTATGGTGGGGTCGGCTTCTAGTCTAACCGGATGCAGTATTTTACATGGAGTGACTGCCTATCTGACCTCCACAACCCAGTAACTGGGCAATACGATACCCCTTGGTAAGACTGGTTGTCAGACTTTTGGGGTTTTGACCACCCGTAACGACTGTAATTGTGTAAAATTTAATTCAATAATATTTAAAAAATATTGGAGGAAGGTGTCTATAATGGACATAAAGAGCAAAAAATATAGTGTTTAAAGTTAAAGGAAATAATAGTAACACTCACGATGAGCTTCAATATTTTGTAAGGTATCGATCTTCTGTAAGCTTAAATCTTTAATTTCTTCACCAGCGCTGATAACTACATCTAAGCTGCTGTGAAGTCTGGATACTTCTTCTTCCAATTCATTTATATGGTTTTGTAAACTTGCTATTTTGCCATCTCGAGCCAAAACGTCATCACCTAGCCTAGATATTATATTCTCCTAAAAATAAAATCTTTTTTAAATTATAAATATTTTTTAAAGCGCCCCAATCGCGCACTCGCTTGACGATCACTTTTGGTTAGGATGTGGCCTATGAATAATTATAATAAGGGCTATTATGGTCGACAAGGTAAAGCATCTTGAAATACACAGTAATTATTTAAAATTGAATTTTAACGAGATTGATGATCGTAGTCAGAGCCCGTTATAGGGATTTATAATTATGTAAGTTATAATGATACACAATAACACCCTATAGTACATACTGATTTGTCTAGTTGGTCGTGTAGGTCCCTGATTTTCTGCTGGTTCTGTTGTTTTTCTTGCCGAATCACTTCGATTTCTTCCATTATGTCTTTGAAAGGTCCAAACGTATCGCTGGACTTTTCAATAAGCTGAGAAAAAAAAAACATGTGAGTAAAATCCTTCATAAAAGTTGCTAAAAGATGTAAATATATAATGATGTTTGTATGAATCACCTCTTTCCTTGCACCTATTAAAGCGCTCTCTAAGTCCTCGCTATGAGTTAACAAGTTTTGACTATGACTATGCAACTCCGAGTTCTCTTGCTCAATCCTCCTTAGATCAGCCAATTGTCTATTTAATTCAGTTTGTAAATTCTGTTTCTCACGAGTCATTTGATTAAGCTCTTTTTTTAATTTTTCGTATTCTGTTTCTTTAACTTCATAGTGTTTAATTTTATCTACTAATTCGGCACTTTCTTTTTTTATTAAGTTTAGTCTACTTTGAGTCATCATTTTTTCGCCTTGTAAGGTTTTTATAGCATTTGTAGCTGTGGATTGTTTCGTCTCTAAAGATTTAATATGTTCCATCAGATCTCTATTTTCTTGAATTTTATTCTCTAATGTATTGTACAAATGGTTCAATTCCTCCGTTTTGTCAGCTTCTAGTATATTTTTTTCGTTTGATAATTTAGCAAAATCTTTTTTCAAATCTTCTAACTCTTGCTCTAAATCATCAGCTTGACCGCATTTCTGTAATAATTTTTCATTTTCTAGTTTCAAATGATTCAAAGCTTGCACTAAATTGTCAATATTTTCTTGTTTCTCCATTAGAGCTTGTTGGATTGCATATTTTTCTTTATACAGTTTCTGATGAGCGTCACGAATTCTAGTTAATTCGGTATCCTTTGAGCCTTCAGATTGCTGTAATCTTTCAATAGTTTCCTCGCTTTCTATTTTACTCAATTGAATAGAATGTGTTGTGTTTTCAAGTTCAGTGAATTCAATTTCGAGGCGCATTTTTTCTTCTGAAAGTTTATCGTGTGAATCTTGTAATTTTTGCAGTTTAAGTGTTAAATTTTCATAATCTCTTATTTTATCTTTTAGCTCGCCACTTTCTTTTCGAGTTAAATCCAAAGACGTTTTATATCGCTTGTTTTGACCTTCTAAACTATTGATGCTCTCAACAGCATATTCATTAACATCTTGTAATCTTTGAATCTCTTGTAGGAGAAGAGAGTTATCGCTTTCTTGACTTTCTAAATCTGTTTTCAATTTTCTGTTTTCCTCAATCGCAGTCATTAATAAATCTTGTAGTTCTTTGTTATCTTGTAACTGTTCTTCCAAAGATTTTGTAACATCAGCTTTTTTATGGATAACTTGATCATAATCTTTAATTTTATCTAATAACTCTTGACTTTCTTGTCTGGCTACCTGCAGTGATTGTTGAGCTTCCAACTTTTCATTTTCACATGTGTCTCGTAATTCATTCAGTTGTTTATATAAGTTTATATTTTGATCTCTCTCCTTATCTATGTCTTGCATTAATTTATTTATTTCTAGCGATTTATTTTTAATGACGTTTATTAAATTTTCTACGGCATTCGATTTTTCATCCCTATCTTCTTTTAAATATCTAGCTTCTTGTATTATATTCTCATTATACTTTTCCAAATATTCATTGCGTTGTAAAGTTTTTTCATACGTGCCTAAAAATAAATTAGTTTCCTTCAACGTAATGTACTTATAGTTAACCTTTCAGAAATGAACACAGCTGAACGTAAATATGATATCTGATTTGACTTACTTAAGCAACTATTGTAAGACAACATATTATCAAATATTACCATTCTTTGAACAAGATTGCAGTTTAATTATTAATTGTATGAGTGATTTTGTATAGTCGACCTCGTATTTACGGTTAAGTATATAAGATTGAATGTTACTCCACGTCTTAAGACATTAAGGTGTATTTTTGCTTAAGACCAGGGACAATTAAATAGTTTCAACTATAAAGATACAGACCCGACATCCAAAACTGAAAGTGTCTCACTCAACACATTATGGTAGAGTGCGTTTCATCAAATAGTTCCTTTGACGTAATGTTGGCTGAACTGTTAAATTTAAAAAACGGACCTTTTATTATGTAGCGCCGCCGCGCCTCCGCCGTAGCGGCTAAAAGCGTATTCGTATTGGTCCTACAGCAGTGGAGTCAACATTACGGCGTAGGAACTAATTGATGAAATGCACTCTACATCGATATTTGATTTTGTAAGTCTCCCACGGAAATAAATCTAAGTAGATTTAGGGTCAGCTCGGACCGCGACGTGAAGCGTCGCGACGTTGCGCGCACTCTTTTAAAAATTATAGAACATATTTGCTTCACGAAAAGGTATAATTTCAGTGCGAGGGTTGGACACGTGTGAAAGTACGCTGAGATGCGTGGGGCTGCACAGCGCCTGTACCTTATTGTCATCATCATTCTCCTGCCCTTATCCCAATTTATTTGGGGTCGGCGCAATATGTCGCTTTCTTCCATACTTCTCTATAAGCCGTCATCTCGATTGTCTCCCCCTTTCTAGCCATATCATCTTTAACACAGTCCATCCATCGTTTCTTTCGGCTTCCCCTACTCTTATAGCCATCGACATTCATACCCAAAACTTTCCTCACAACATTTTCCTCATTCCTTACCGCACAACTTTTCAGTCACCGGTGCCACTTTCAGACTTCCTCTTATATACTCATTTCTTATTCTATCTATTCGTGTAACACCACACATCCCTCTTAACATTCTCATCTCAGCTGCATGCAATTGCCTTTCATTCATCCCTTTTGTGGCCCAACATTCTGATCCACACAAGACAGCAAGTCTAACCATTGTTTTATATATCTTCCCCTTATGTTTAAGTGTACCTTATTGTGTAGTAAATAAATTCGATATTGTATCGGATCATAAAAAAGTGCGCGTCCCTTCGCGACTCGGTGTGAACTGACCCATTGGGTCTATTTTAACTATTTAGCGGTAGGGGTAGGCAAACTTGAATTTACCTTGTTTTAATAATATAAGAAATAGCGAAAAATATTTATAATTCTCAAGATCGATTTTGATAAAAACTAAAACATCATTGAATTTTTAATCACATTTTTCAAATCAATCTAAATAATTTAGTCTAATGATTCAGTGTCTGAAGTGAATGCATACTTTAGAATAGTATTTTCAAATACATAATTATTTATCAAAATCCGGCTAAGCGAAATGTGGGCAGTTCTGGACTCTCTGCAACGATGTCGAATTGACTGGCGCTACATCGAAGTGTTGAGGTGTTTGTATGATGCTGCAACGATGACTGTCCAGATCCAGGATAAGAAAACCAGCTCCATCCAAATGCTCAGAGGGGTGAGACAGGGGGATGTAATATCCCCGAAACTGTTTACCATTTGCGTTGGAAATGTCTCTAAGACGCTAGACTGGACTGGACAGTATATCAACGTAAACGGCGAGTACATCTCATACCTCCGTTTTGCCGATGACATCGTCATAATGGCAGAGAGGCTGTAACAGGTAGACCAGATGCTGCACAGCCTAAATAGAGCCTCTCGGCGGGTTGGCATGAATTTGGACAAGACGAAAGTCATGTACAATTCACATGTCTTGCAGAGTCCAATCCACATCGAAGGGTCGCTTTATGAAATTGTGAAGGAGTACGTCTGCCTAGGGCAAGTCATCCAACTCGGTAGGCACAACTTTGACAAAGAAGCTGACAGAAAGATCCAGTTAGGTTTGGCAGCATTTGGAAAAATTCGTCAAGTCTTCTCGTCGCTAATCCCGGAGTGTTTGAAGACAAAAGTTTTCAACCAGTGCGCCCTGCCCGTTATGCTGTACGGAGCCGAAACGTGGACACTAACAGATGGGCTAGTCCACAAATTCAAGATCGCTCAGCGCGCTATGGAACGGGCTATGCTCGGAGTTTCTTTGAAGGTTAAGATCAGAAATGAAGTTATCCGGAAAAGAACCGGAGTTACCGACATAGCCTGCAGGGTAAGCAAGCTGAAGTGGCAGTGGGCTGGCCATGTTTGTTCAAGGACCGATGGCCGGTGAAGCAGACGAGTCCAAGAGTGGACACGACACTACGCTTGCCGCGTATCGGCAAACGTAGTGTGGGACGCCCCCCAGCTAAATTGACTGACGACCTTAAAAAGTTGGCTGAGACAGAATGCGGAAGGTGGAGGAAAGGGTGTTGTGGCGCAGCCTGGGAGAGTCCTATGTCCAGCAGTGGACTGCTAGATAGGCTGAGTTGATTGAATGATTGGCCAAGCGCGTGTTGGAACACACACAGTAAAGGGTTTCGTAGTCGGGATGAATATTTACAGTATTGTTTTTTGCCGTATGTCATTACTTCCTAGATTTTGATGCGTATTGGCGACAGATTCGGATGGTGCACAGTGTGTTTTTTTCCAAATCAACGGGTTGATTCCAGACTAGGAAAGTTGATTTTTTCTAAAATCTAATGATATCGTTCATCAAAATCAGCACTGACACTCTTATTTTTATTATTGTCCATTTTTTTTGTTATAATTTCGGCCATGGCCATCCATCCACTCCCATTTGGGAAATTCACCCCGTTGTAGGCATATTTAATATTAGGGGTGCCTCCGCTGCCGGCGCCGGCTCCCAAAAATAATGGCATTGGGAACCGGCAATGACATTACTGCCGGCAGCCGAGATTAAAAACATCTGCTGCCGGTACCGCCGGCTCCCATAATGGACACCGGCGGCGCGGCGTTTATAAAAACCTTTCCATTATTCAGAACTCCAACTAACTAACCCTAACTAAAATATGTTTTTCTGCATATTCTAGTCGTTTTTGGCACTCGCTTGCCGCTGCCGCGGCAACACACGCTTCGTTCGCTCGGCTAGTGCGTAGACGAGCGGGCGAAGGTTAGAACTGCGACCTAACCTAACCTTTTTTGCGATAAAAAATATTTAACCTATTTAATCTTACTAGTATGGTTCCGGGTAGTACTTTATGACTTTATTACTGGAATATGGAAAAAAAACCTCTTTAATTTTTTTTTTAATTATGCCTATCTACTCCATATGCCAAATTGACAACCAAAGTCAGCGCCGGCAGCCAATTCAGCAACTGGCGCTGGCAGCCAATTCAGCAACCGGCGCTGGCAGCCAATTCAGCAACCAGAGTCGGCAGCGGAGGCACTTCCTTAATACAAATGACTTTACTTTTCCAATCTTCTATTTCCAGCTTGAGGTCATTGATAAGTTCTAGGTGGTGTTGGTAGCGTTTTTGTATGTCTTGTTTTTCCTCCTCATTACAGAGTAGAGCATTCCTTAAATTTTGAATTTGTTCTTTTGAAGATTCAATTTCATCTAGCAACGCTAATGAATTAGTTTCTGGTGCTCGTGAGTAAGCCTGAAATAACAATGTTTGTAAGTAGATACATAAAGTCAATTTAACATTATTTGTCTACTAGTTATTAACATGTTTTAATCTTGAGAGCAACGTTATTATTGACGAGAATACGTTATGCTGATCCATTCGGTAAAATCTCAATTTTTCTTATGTTTTTTACAATTCGCAGGTCAGTATCAGATTGTATATTGATCTAATTATGATTCGCGGCCGTATCAAATATTTATTTATAGGATTATAATCATAAAAATCATCAATTCAACTCTCTAAGTCCCTATAATCCTATTGAATGACTATTTCATGAAATTATAACATTTGAGGATTATTTTGACTTATGGAGTTGTATTGCTAATTCTAATGATTATTTCTCAAACATGCCTGATAATTCAAGCATTATTTTGACAACCTTCTTCGAGATAAATCGTAATTGTGGTACTGGTCAAAAAAAAGTGACGATGCGGCCAGCAAAGTTACTATGAAAATTCATATCCAGCGTGTTTAGCGGCCAAATAAATTACTATGAATACTCATATCTGTCGTGATATTAAAAAATGGAACAAACTTTTTACTTCAACACATGGCAAGGAAAGAGGTAGCATATCAAAGATTTTATTTAAATTACGATTTGGCTTGCAAATAGATCTGTATAAAGTAAAGAAGAAACAAATGAACATACTTATTGGAAAAATTATAGTTGTTCGCCATTGATTCTGGAATTTTTATTTAATTTACTCAGTTTGAATTTCCGCGCATTGTTTGAGA
This sequence comes from Lithophane leautieri, assembly GCA_949152455.1. Lineage (NCBI taxonomy): Eukaryota > Metazoa > Arthropoda > Insecta > Lepidoptera > Noctuidae > Lithophane > Lithophane leautieri. Next base: position 5,656,998 of record OX424462.1, on the reverse strand, counting down.
AAAGTACTATACAAGCCTTGGCCACAATCAGGAATTGATGGACTCACGTATGTGTGCCTCGACTTCGCCTCGCCCCACATTTTCACGATCGTCCGTCAATCCACTCTTATTGCTGGCCGCGACAGAAATGTTATATTGTTGTGTTCGTTATTCTCAGCACAAGGTTTGTATAAAAGATAAGTAGGTGTAGGTACGTAGGTATGTTGGTAGGTAGGGTATGGTAGGTAGGTAGGTACGTAGGGTAAGTAGGGTACGGTAGATAGGCAGGTAGGTAGGGTAAGTAGGGTAGGGTAGGTAGGTGTGCCGTAGATAAGTAGGCACTTAGTGCTACTCGTGCGAAGACAGGGCGGACAGCTAGTAGCTTTATACAACGTGTTCCTCTTTGATGTCCCATATCTCTAAGGTTATAATAATGCTATCTCTTTGATGTCCCATATCTCTAAGGTTATAATAATGCTATAAGTAAAAATAATACAAAAAATCCTAGACTACGTGTTCCAAAAATAAATATTTTCGAAGATAACACTCTCGATGTGTGTATCTAAGTTTCATTGATAAGTACGAGTAAATATTTTTCATTCATAATTATTTAAAGCTAAGAAAATTCAAGGTTGTCTTTTTTTTATGGACAAAAATGTTAAATTTATGTGTTTTTTATTATTGTTTAACATTCGTGACTTTGTCGAATTCTATGAAAAATGAAAACTGAAAAACAAATTCAACAATAACCCATATGCCACTTGATTCTTCGACATGCTCTCATTAATACTCTAAAGTAATGGGATATCACAAGGAAGACGTGTTAAAAGATTTCTTGAGTATGCTAATTTTTTGCTCCACTGTTTTCGGTAACCGATGACGGTTCACCGATGCATTATTAAAAAACTTACATGTTCTTGGTCATGGTCCAGTAGCTTATCAATCTGTTGTACTAGGCTTTTAATTTGTTGCTCTTGGCACATCGCTCTGCAATCAGCTTCCTTTAACTTGCATAGTAAAGCATTTTTCTCTTTTTCAAAATCGATTGAACACTCATTGATTTTTTTCTCTAACGAAATATTTTGAGACCGCAACCCTTCCATCGCTTTAGATCTGATGTGATTAATTTCTCCTTCAGCTTTTAATTCTGTCTCTAAATTGGAAGTCTCATCAGTTAGTATAAGATATTGTTCTTTCAATGAGTCCAGATCGGCAGAGCGCTTTCGAAAATGTTCCTTCTCATTCCATAGAGAATTATATTCATGCATTTGTACTTTCATGCTTTCATATTCTTTTTCCATTTCTTCATATTGATTACAACGTTTTTCTAAAGTATCTTTTTCTTGTTTTAAGGTTTCATAACATGTAGTTAATTCATTGTAATTCTCTTGTAAATTTTTTATCCGTTTAATATTTTCTCTGTCTATACTGTAAGGATTATCGACAATTAAGTATTCCTCTGTAAGATCTCCATCAGGTATATATGAAGCATCCTCTTTGCAGAGAATTTCTTTCATTTCGTCGTTTTTTATAATATCGGCAACAAGTTGTGCTCTTTTGTTATCAAGTCTAGGTTGTTTTGATTCTGCTGATGTTAGTGCGTAGGTCGTTTGAACATGGGATTGCGATACGTCGACACGATAACAAGCAGAATCGTCATGACGTTGACGTTGATTTGGGTAATCAAAGAAATCTTGAGTACAAGGAGCTATCAAAGCGCAGCAAAATTTTTCTAAGACTTTAAGTTTGAAGAGTATTTTACCCTTAATATCAATACAACGAATATCTTTACCGGCAGTCTAAAAACAAAGAATGTTTAAAATAAAAGTCACATGTTGCTTAATTAATAGAGGCGGTGCGCACTGGGCGACCATCATTTTCACGTTATCTCAAAGAAATGAATCGTTGGGCTTTGTGGCTGGTGACAGTGGCGACCAAAGCCGTGGTCGTGGGTGGTTAACCAGTGCACGGGAGCCTGCATAAAGTGATGGTTGTTACAAACCAATAACTTCAAATACTGTCTATACTTCTCATTTTGGCAAAGAATACCAAATATTTTTTCTAATGCTGTGTATATGTGAGCATATATGCAATAAGGTTCGCAAACATCATTTTCCATAACCTGTAACAGTAACAATAGACTTTATAACTGTAGGATTGAGATGTTATTTAGACAAGCAAAAATATAAACGTTACATACAGCTATTGTATTCTTCATAGCGCTTAATTTTGCGTCTTTTGTAATAATCATCTCTTGCATTTCAGTGATTCTTGGATCTTTGATGACTGTTAATTAGAAATGTGAAGTATTAAACTGTGGCGAAATCGGTCTCATTATAAAAAGGGCTTTAGTCCACTGGTACACCTCTAAGGACCGATTTTTCAATCTGACTGAGGAACTGAGACTGAGGACTTTTGTATAGAAAATATGTTAAACAGCCATATTTGTTCCGCTATATTTATTCTTGAGATAAAAATCTGTCGATTGAAAAATCGGCCTTAAGCCATTATTTTTTTACATTTACCGGATTCAGAGTCAGTATTAAGAACTATATTGACCCGCTCCCGACACGCACCAATTAACTATTGTATAACAGAAAAGTAAAGAACAGAAACAAATTACGCCCATGTGACACACATGGGCGTAAATTGAAAAATTTATTCACTTTTATTGCCTTTCTGTTATGTAATAGTTAAGTATTCATTCATTTAGTTAATTATTTCTCATGTTGATGCGATCGGACTGGAAACGGCCAAGCCACATATTTTGACTAAGGTGTATACTTTGCGAAGTTAGGGCTTATAGAGTTAAGCTACCAGACAGGCCGCGAGCGAGCCAAAAGACATTGTAGTTAATTAGAAAGTTAAGGGGTGATTGTTTTTATTAACTTAAAACACGTATTTTTTAATTTGTAATAAGAAGTCTGTGTATGTGTACTTGTATAATTTTCAGATCTCTAGCATAAAATTAAATTTATATAGGAAAACCCATGCAAACTTCCATCCCCTAATTTAAAGCGTGGGTGATTTACTAAAAATCTATTGGATCTGTAATTTAATGTATTTTATTATTTATAACAAGGGTATAACAATTTTTAGACCTCTTAGCCTAAAAGTTTGCAGAAGTCTCGTACAAACTTCCATCACCTACTTTAAAGGGTTGGGGGTTAAAATTTCCAAGTTTTAGATTTTTTAAGGTTCCGTAGTCAACAAGGAACCCTTATAGTTTCGCCATGTCCGTCTGTCTGTCCGTCTTCCCGCGGCTTAGCTCAAAGACCGTTGGTACTAGAAAGCTGTAATTTGGTATGGATATACATATTATAAACCAGGCCGCAAAAGTGGTAAATATAAAATGTAAAAAATATTTTTTTTAGGGTACCTCCCCTACATTTAAAGTGGGGATTGTTTTTTTTTCTCGACAATCCCATGATGTGGAGTATCGTTGGAAAGGTCGTTTAAAAATAATGAGAGTTTGTAAAACCATTTTTGGATTGAGAGATCCGTTTGCGGAATATTAAGCTTTAAAGTGAACTTTTTTGTTAGAGTCAAGTGTCCCCCCCCCTCTGCCAGCTAAATGGTTGTGTTTGGAAATGTGAAAAAATTCACGGCAGTAGTATATATAACGAAATTAAAAGGAAAACTATCACCGCTACGAAGGCTCCACCAGTTAGCGAGTAATAATCGACCAACTATAATTTGCAGTTGCAAAAACATGTTCTCCCATACATTCTGTATTGGAGAACCAGTTTTTCAACTACAATGTTAAGTTTGTTCTTGAAATTAATGTTGTCTGACTCTTTTCAAGAGATTTATGGGATTGGAAATAATAGTCATAGTCCGTATCTTGAGGTACATCGTACATCTCATGTAGTCTTTATTAAGTTACAAGCTGCGCCCGCGGTTTCACCCGCATAAGTCTCGATCCCGTGCAAATTTCGGGATAAAAAGTATGTATCCTGTGTCCTATTCCAGGTCATGGTCTAACCATGTGCGAAATTTCATAGAAATCCGTTCGGCCATTTTAGCGTGAAAGCGTAACAAGCAAACAGACTCACTTTCGCATTTATAAAATTAGTTAGGAAGTTAGGATTACAACTACGCTTTTGTTTACCAGTTTGCTCGATAGATGGCGTTATGCAAATGACGCGATTTTGTGAATCGCGGTGTTAAGATTTAGTGACCCTCATCCATACAACCGTTCCGAAGGCGGAGTTTGTTTTTGTTGTTAGAGTCAAGTCAACTTGTTCTTCCATACATTCTGTATGGGAGAACAAGTTTTTCAACAACAATGTTAAATTTGTTGGATAAATTCATCCCAGCTACGGAACCCTTCATTGTGCGTGGTTCGACTTGAACTTGGTCGGTTTTTAGTGTCATTTATGTACTAATACTAGCTTACATAGGTACCAAATTTCAGCTTTCTGGGACTTCAGGAAGTACCCCAAGAATTTTGGTGATCATCAGTGAGTCAGTGAGTGACGAAATCGGGGTTTTTTAGGTATCAATAAAATGTAAAGTATAAGAGCTATGCAATTGAAACTTTATGTCTTTAATAAGTCCACTATTGACATCGTATCGCGAGAATTTTGTTCATCCTTACATATTATAAAACAAAGTCCTCCGCCGCGTCTGTCTGTTGTCCTGTACACGATAAACTCAAAAACTACTGCACCGATTTTCATGCTGTTTTCACCAATGGATAGAGTGGTTCTCGAGTAAGGTTTTAGTATATAATAACCGACATCCACGCGGGAGAAGTCCCGGGCATCAGCTAGTCTGGTATAATCCAAACCCATGTTATGAGGGTTAAAAAAAACGACGAAGCGCTTCGAGAAAAGGTAGGTAGTGCCCTTGCGTTTCGTTTGCCTCGTCTTGGCGGGGCACCACTGTGCCCCCAGATTTAGGTGTGGGGTCATGTCTCAGTTTCAATCATTATGTACTGCTTTCATATTGCATGCCATTTACTTCTTTATGACAAATATGCTATGACTATTAAGACACATTGTTATTGTCGTTAATCTGGGTATCCTAACTATATAAATATATGTCTAACTATATAGGTAACTAGATGTCGAATATTCTTGATTATTACTTTACGTCTTCTTACTAAAAATGTTTAGTGACAATGACAAAATACTAATATAATGTCAGTGATATGTCGTTTCACTAAACTAAATGTACTAAATTAGTGGATGTCGGTTATTAATTTATTATATACTGAAACCTTACTCGAGAACCACTTTATACATTGGTGAAAACAGCATGAAAATCGGTGTAGTAGTTTTTTTTTTGAGTTTATCGCGTACAGGACGATAGACAGACAGACGCAGTGGAGGACTTTGTTTTATAATATTGGATACGATTTCTTTTAAACCAAACAACGGGTGAAACCGCGGGGCCACAGCTGCTGGTTTAAAGATACCGGAGTTTATAAAGATACAGGAGGTATATTTTAGTTCAGACATGGTCTTCACGAGCATGTCTGAAATGGTCTGACCATGTTTATCACCATATGTTTGGACTTTATAAATGACAGAGTAGTCAGATAGGAAACGCCGAACTGATCTAGTTTTTAAAATATTATTGACATGTAAAAGTGTTTGTATAAACCTTTTTTAAAGAAAATAAAATCATTTAACTTCATCATTTCATATATAGTCGGCAGCTGCATGTCATTTGACAAGACGACTTCCACTCAGCATAATGCTGTGCTATGGGGGACCAACAGCACAGCGCTGATGTTCAGTGGTTACCCGAAAACGACGTGCGGCATGTACAGAATAAACAGTAGGTACTTACTTGTACAGATTAAATGTAGATTTGTACAGATTAAAAAAATAGGTAACATAGTAAACCAGTTCATTTGGTCCGAAGATACACAGCGACACAGTTATTTCTAATAAGGCCGAACAGCTCTTGTGTAAAAGTGTGCTAATCATAGGAGTTCACTACAAGAGGTTTGGCTTTCAGCTGCCAAAATATTGTATTTAAAAAGTTAATTATTATTGTAAATTTGTATTATTTTAATTCTTCCTTACGTGTAGCAACTTCACAAGTACACGGGTCATCATTTTGAACACCTTTAGAGAACTTATTCGGATTCGGCTCCTGTTAAAAAAATATTTGTTAACAGCAATTAAGGCCCCCCGCAAACAGGTGTGACGCGACTCTGGTGGAACAATTTCTATGAAAAATTCATGGCAATTGTTCTATTGGAGTCGCGTCGCGCCTGTCAGCGGGAGCCTTAAGTCTCCAGAAGAAGTAGGTTCCAGTGATTGATTTATAAGCAAGCTACCCTTGAGTAACTTGCTTAGGTGGACTTTACAGTTTCTAATAATTACTTCAAGTATATGTGTTTTTCGTAAGTCAACTTATTAGTATTAATTATAATGCGTCAAAAATTACAAAATGGACACATTTCCACGACAGGTGTTGTTACATAAAGCATCGAAACTATAAAAAAACTTGTAAAAGGGTCGAATTGTCCTGTCGATTTTATTAACTAGGCTCGAACTTTTTATTCTAAATAATTAAAACAAACAATTATAATATTTTAAGGCAAAATACCTCATCACCCCTCGATTTGCCGGTCTGGAATAAAAAAAATGGTATTAGAGCAAATTTCTTGTATTGTTAATCAGCAACAAAAAATGCCAAAATATTTAATACTAGCTGATGCCCGCGGCTTGACCCGCGTGTATATCGGTTCTTATATACTAAAATCTTACTCGAGAACCACTCTATCCATTGGTGAAAACAACATAAAAATCGGTGCAGTATTTTTTGAGTTTATCGCAAACAGGACGACAGACAGACGCGGCAGAGGACTATTTGTTTTATAATATGTAAGGATAATTCCTACTTACCGCAAACCCTTCCGAATCGACTGCCTGAAAATAATGAAAATAATAAAGTTAGTAGGTATGTTTAAGAGTGGTCATATACGGGCAGCTTGAATCAGTCAAGATCAGCTTGAAGCAGTCAAGAAGCTTCAAGCTGCGACCGCCCGGAGTAGTCGCAACTGCTCGAGCGGTTCCATGGTATGTATGTAAGTAAATAGAAGACAGTAGTTTACCATGGAGCTTATTTAGGCTCTTTATTACAAAACAGTGGTGGCCCAGTGGTAACGGGCGCGAGTTGTAGGTCGTAGGTTCGAACCCTGCTGGGGCTCTGTCTCGCATAGGGTCGCAGCATTATGCTGAGCGATGGCCGTTTTGCGTGAATGTGACGCATATTTTCCCGCAACTTGTTATTTTCGTATATTTGATTTGTCCTTTGTTAGCGTCATGTTTGCCGCAAATAAACGTATTTTCTTTCTTTTTCTTTCTTCTTTCTTTTAACCCACAAAGGCGCTTTACTTTGTGTAAATTATTTCATCACTACTGCTCTCAAGACGGTGAAGTAAAACATCGTAAGGAAACCGGTATGTCCTAGAACCAATAAAATCGAAGACATGTGACATCTCCAACCCGCACTGGGCCCGCGTGGTGGATTACGGCTCATTCTCTCTTACAGAGAGGAGGCCTGTGTCCCAGCAGTGGGAACGTTATAGGCATATATTAAATTACAAAAGTCGGTATTTATCAGATTCAGGAAAAGGTAGGTACATTATTTTAGGTAAGAGCTAAATAGGCTTTACTGACCTCCGTGAAGCCGGATACATCCAAATCTATGAACTGCAACAAAACAGGAAAATTAGTAGGAAATAACATTTGTCTTGGCTATCTATTTACTTAACTATTTACTTTTCTTGTCTGTTTATTATGTGTGTACATAAATGGTTAGATAAATAAATAAGATAATTCAAACCATACCTCTGATTGAACCATTGTTATACTTGGACCATTGACACATATCAAAAGATAACAGCTCGCCTGTGTTCCCCGAAGGGTTGGGCAGAGGTGTACCTATAGTATATTCACAGTTCGCCAGTTATGTTTGAGTCCCATGTAATAAGGACAAGCCTATAGCCATCAACTGGGCACAAATCCAGACACCGCAAGCTGCTACTGAGAAATTCCTAAACTCAAAACTCAAACTCAAACTCAAAGCATTTATTTCAAATAAACCAATTACAGGCACTTTTGAATTGTCAAGGGGTCGGTCAGTCAGAAAGATGAAGCTAGTAATTCCAGATGGAAAAACCCAATCAAACTTGACACCTAGCCGGCTTGGTACCTATACATTGGCAAATATACTTTAGAAACACTATCATAAAACAAAATTGAGAATTGACGTTTTTTGCTGATTGTAGGTTTACTTACCTACAGTCCGGCCGTCTATAGCCTAGAGTATGCGTTCTTGACATCTGTCAGTTCCATACTAACGAATACTTAGGTGTTTTGCAAAGGAGATCATTCATTTTGGGCTAAATAATGAAACAAAAAAATATATATATATTCCGTTAGAACATGTTATTCTCTTCACTTTTCACTATAGGACCTCTGTGACCATCTGTAGGGCAATATCCTGCGCTGTTATACGATTTTGAAAAATACTGTTTTCAGTATGTTTTAGTTAAAATAATTAATAGTAGGTAATCTAATTATAGTAATGGGTGTAGTAATAAAAAATTTAGAGAAAAACGTAATGTTTTGGAATCAAGCTTTTTTTTTGTTTGGCCGGCGCGGCGGCACTTTCACATTTAGCCCAAAAATGTATGGAAGGTGAATAATCTTCTTTCATGCATATTAAGTATTATTAGAAATTGTCCAACTCACAGGTGGCACCAACGCATTCTCTTGACGGCCGACTGTACCAATTTTTTTTTCTAAAATCTGAAAAGCGATACTTCAAAAGTTACTTAAAGGGGTGTAGGTCATAGTCATTGATATACTCTAAGGTACACAATGATGAATATTCAATCCAATAAAAAAAGGAAATATTTAATTGATCTTCTTAAACCTATCGACCTACCAATGATGGACACTTTTTTAAATGATTCTCTATAAACTTTTTGCGCTTCTAATTATGCAAACTTTTTAAAATATTTTAGCCTCTTTTTACTTTCTGGCCTTTTCTCACAGTTGGTCGCTGTTACTAACCCCGACCGTTTGTTTAGGTTGGAACTGTGAACCAAACACGTGAGAGCCGAATTGGTCGAAGTACCTAACTTTAAGCTAGGGCACCCCGGCCAAATGTGTTAGTTTATGTTAGAACTGTGACTAAAGGCGCGCGAGCCGCGCGATCTGTGCCGCGGCAGCGGCCGAAGAGCGCTAAATCCAAGTTGGCCGCAGTTACTTGGCTTATTAAGATGCATATTTAGGATCCCAAAATAGGAATAATTTGACGTTCACAAAAAGAGGCGCAATTATTGAGATTATAAAAAGAATTCTGAGTCGAATTATGTAATAAACTGAATTTCGTAAAAAGTGCAGTTGACTCTTTGTACTTTGCTGCCGTCGATTCGATACCAGAGTGTTCAATAACATTTTTAGCCGCGCAAAATATTAATTATTATCTAGAGGTTCGTATAAGCACACCATAAATAAATAAATACTTAAGTAGGTTCAATATTTACAGTTTTCCTCTTACCAGGTCATCGAGCTGTATATTGGCCGCTTTTATTGCTGCATGCTGAAAAGGAATATTAAGTGCAATTGGTATCAAGAATAATTATAAATTGGTACTTTTCAGTGGTATTTATTGTATGACGGTTTGTCAGGGAATAGACGTCATTTTGATGATGACGTAATAAATTATGATGAGTTGTATGATGGTATACCTCACACAATCAAACTATACTAACTGTGAAAAGAGATACAAGCTAATCTACTTTCCCTAAAAGTGGTAACGAATGAATGAATGTGTGAATGCATGCTGTATCAAATTAAAAATAATATTTTTATAAATTATAATGCCATAAGGAGAATAAGGTACGTGGGAGCTCCTGCCATAATATGTGGATTGTCTGAAGTTTTATTTATTTGATAAATTTCTTCAATTTTGAAGCCCCTTCATCTTATTGTTCCCACTACACCTCGATTTGCCAAAACCTTTCGTGTTTATTCACAGTAATTAATGTAGCTATATATATATAGTTACTAGCTGCCCGCCCCGGCTTCGCACGGGTAGCACTAAGTACCTACCTTACTTACCTAACTACCTGCCTACCTACCTATCTACCTACATACCTAACTACCTACCCTACCTAGAACTACCTTACGTAGGTACAAGCCATGCCCTGAGAATAACGTACATAACAAAAAAAGAATTATCCAAATCGGTCCAGCCGTTCTCGAGTTTTAGCGAGACTAACGAACAGCAATTGATTTTTATATGTATAGATAGATAGATAGATATAGGCGCAGACCTAGTTTTACTGAAAATAAAGACGATCGTTTGCTATGTATCAGATTTGATAAATTTTCTTATTTTAAGCTTCAGTAAAAAAAAACCTTTAGGTATGTAGAAGTGCATTCTTACACATAAACGCTGAACCAAAGAAATTCTGATATATCTTACCCTCAGACCAAATAAAAAACCAAGACAGAGCGTTGTCAACAGTGACGAAGCCGGTTTCGTAAACATGTGTGCACTTGGTTTGGTGTAGTTTGATTGTAATGTCATTGTAAATAGTTGTAAATGTATGTGTGTGAGCGTGTATGCACAGAGCGGTGGTGTAGTTTTAGCATGCTTCACTGTATTGTTCGCAGCGCTCCGACTTGGTTTTTTATTTGGTCTGAGATCTTAGCTATTTACTAATGTGCACGAAAACCAAAAAAATAGACAATATGAGGCAACACTTCATTTTTTGGAAATTCTTTTTTGTCACGGATAAACTTAGCAGGCATTTTACATTTTTTTGGTTTTTCTATTACTTATTAATTACCTATCAAAAGAAATTCTTTTTGCCTTTATGAAATTTGATCAAATTCACATACGGGATTTGGAAAGTGCAACAACGCTTACTTACAGCATTAGCAATTTCACATTTCTGATCGCACGAAAGCTCCAGTTGATCGTACGCGGTCAACATTTGTTCGAACTCTTCAATCTTCCGCTTCAACCGCGCGATTTCTGCATTTTTTGCTACCATAAGCGTATCAACAATCACGTCCGTCGGCAAATACTTCGGCCGGACCGTCTCGTTGTTCCTCTTTATTACATCCACCAAGTGCTCGCTTTTATCCGAACAGAAGTGGGACCAGGCTCTCGTGTCTGTACATGACGCATAGTCCTTTAACTTCCCTTCGTTCCTCGCCGGCAAATCGAATAGGTCGTATTCGTTGAACACACGCTCTCTTCTCGTTATGAAAGACATCGCGATGCCAACTATAGTCTATTAGGATTTTTCTAAACATATGCATGTATAATTATATAAATATATGCTACTTTTCTCCGCCATCCATTTTACGCATAGCGATACGATTTGAAATGATTTTTTTTGCAATTCTCTTACGGCAAAATGTGTATAATGAAAATTATCAAATATTTTGAACTGTCAAAAAAATCTAGTCGGAATGGTGGTCGTCGTAGGTGAGTTTAAGTTCCTTGGAATAGTGACTTGAAATAGAATGTCAAATTTAAAATTGTTTTCTTTGTGTTTCATATGCCAGTAGGTAGGTACTATTAAGAAGTTTAAAAGTTTGTGTTCTTATTAGATGATGAACTGAAACTTTTTCTGGAAACTTCATAAAATATTGTACGCACCTGACGTTCCTATGACACTTATTTGACTTCATTTGACTTCATTGTGGGCACCATCATTTTGGATCTCAAAATTTTACGTCAACATGAGAGCACGATTGAAAAATAGTTTGCAAAGTGTTTGAATTCAATGATTCAGATAGCAGGTCATAGCAACTTACTACTTTGCTCACGTAACGAGGGTAAGATCAAGTCATTTGAGTCATGCCGAGACGTCAGGGCATGGAGCCATGACGTACGGGAGCGCGACCGTTACCTCAGGGAATGGATAAAGTGCGATATGCCTATATGTGTATTACCCACGGGCACTTTAGCCAGATTTATGAGGACAATGACGAGCAGAAGCCGAGGCAGAGTAAGATATAAATAGATTATTCATTTATTGTTCCGCTAAGCTACCAGACAGGTCGCGCGCGGGCCAAAAGACATGGTACCTAGTTAATTAATTAGTCCTTGAAGAATTAAGTATAATGATAATTCTCATCGTAATTTTTCCCAGGCTACGCCCCGTTGTCATCCAGATTGTAAATCAAAAGTTGTGCTAGATACCATTTGCAATTCATGCCATGCAATGAAAAATTGTTTAAAAAATGAAGACCATTTTGAAAAGTATTTTGACGATGTAAGTATTTTTTTCTATCAGAGTGCAACACTAACTTAAAATAGTCGACGCTATAAATTAAATTATTAGGTACCTACTGACTGCTTTAATTTTTAGGAGGAATTTGAAACCAGCCATTGGCCCTGTGACCGATGCTTGGAGGCTCTCAAAAGCCTCAAGATGTTTTGGAAAGTAATTACTGAAAAGATATTTAATGTAACTATTCCGAAAGATGATGATCTAGACAAAAAAAGATGTTGTGGTCCTGATAGTGTGCGGTCTGTAGCAAAACTTTGGCAGTCTGAAATGACGCAACAAGCTATGTATGTGAAAAATATCTCGTATATGAATCGTTCCCCTGATTTTCCAAATGCCTGTATTTGGGAAGAGAAGACAATGAAAAAAGGAACCGCCCCTTGTAAACCCTGCGGTCTTCAAGATCATAAAAGTATTGACATCAATAAAAAAGGGGGAAAGGCAGACTTTAGGAATAATCACATATTAAAATCTTACAAAGTTAAATCCACAGACACTGATTGTTTATCAAACCCTCTGGTAAATAGATCAAATAAAACAGGTTCGCCGTTAAATAGTCGAAGACACAGTAAATGCAGCACTCCGAAAACCAAAATGGTAGACATAGGATGCGGTTGCAATGAAACTCCTGAAGAAACGAATGCTCAGAAAACTTATTTGTTGCATTTGCAAAATAAATGTAACTGTCAAAAGCAAGAAATATTCAAATTGAGAAGAGAAAATAGTTCCTTAAGAATTGAGCTTCAAAATATTTACAAAAATTCTTCATGGAAATCCGCATTTTTTACTCCTTCAAGATGTTCTAGTAATCATGATAGTGTTGCTACATTGCCAAACCCATTTGTATGTTCTGAAGCTGATAGTGTAGATACAACTCAAGTTAAAGGTGTCGAGTCGGAAATGATTATTACAATGAAGAATGGCAAAAATGAGGTAAATCCTTAAAATGTCAGGATTTCCAAGCTGTAATCTAGCCATTTGTATAAAAGTAAAAGTTATATTTTTCAGGATTACGGACACATTTCTTTGTTACAAGTTCTTCATAAAACCAACTGTCCAGATATGAGAGAAATAAAGCTGGGACAAGCTTGTTCTAATCAGAAAGAGGATCCTATTGAACTATTGACCAAAGGTAGTCTAATACTTGCTACACCTACAACAATGGAGCTTTGTTTTATTGTTATTGAGCGTTGCAGTGTTGTTTAAATCCTCAATAATTTTAATTTCATGATATCATTGTGTGGTTTCAATAAAAATATGTTTTTATGATATTTTTTTAGTACAAAACACTTTTGGTGCTATCGTTCAACGAGAAATGGGTATAGCGAATAACAAGAAAGAGTGTGAAAGCAAATGCGATATTGATGCAACATTCAATAAAGTGAATGCCTGCAAATCTGCACCGCTATGTTCAACAACAACACTTGGCAGTTATGATTCACGTTTTTAATTCATTTTAAATATTACAAATGAATGACAAACAATGACAGACGGCCTGTAAGTAGCGAATATTTTAATGTATATTTTATTTCATGCTTATTTTCCAACAAAAGCATATTCTTCTGTATTCCACAGGTTCGGACAAGAGAAAGAAATGAAAGATAAAATATACCATGTGACGTAAAAATAAATGTATTTGTATTGTAATGTCAAGTTTCATAAAATAAAGTGTCTTGGTTTATGTTTCGTTTTTAAATTGCGCCATTATATTCAGTAGCCGGTTGTAAATTAATTCCGTCGCATTTATGGCGAAAACAAAATCTAAATGGTTGAACTTTGCCAGAGGTACTCTGTATATTCCGATTGCAGTTGGAATTTCTTCAGATAGTTTTTTAACATCTGCAGGTGTTGATAACCAGTCGTTGTCTGCATAATGAAGAAAAACAGGAGTTTTGATTTTTTGTAGGTCATATGCCGGCGGTTTGAAGCTTCCATATATACGTTTGTTTGCAATCCATCCGTAATCAAATCGTACGAACTTTCCTGATTTGTATAATTGACCAAAATGAATGAGTTGTCTGGTGGAAGCTCCTGCTGGCGTATGGCCTAGCACAACTGGCAACATCGTCTGAAAATGAAATTAAATAGGCTATCAGAAGGATGTTATGTATTACAACACAAGTATTCAAATAAAACCTCATTAGTTGCACGATAAAAATTATTGTTGAGAAACCCGATTAAGACCCACAATGATACTATAGGTAACATCTACTTCATAAACTTCCAATTTATTTTTACTAATACTATTGTAGGAACATAATAAACTTACAGTATTCAGTTGCTCCGAATTAAATCCACAAATAAGGAATAATAGGTTTGTACAAAGAGATTGGGTTATAGCTTCCTCTATACACAAGCTTTGTCCTGCAAGTTCATTTATCTTTCCATTCGCCAGTATTTCATTGGTCCCTAATATCTTGAATATGAACTGAAAATAAATAACAATTTGAAAAAGAAAAAGTGGGTAATTGATGAGATAAACAAATAATTTGTCCCGACTTACCTCAAGGGAGTTGGTAAAAGGCGCAATAGCTTTTATAAGAGGACTCTTAATATTTCCCACATATGCCACAGGCGCTAAAGCTTGCATGGCAACGATTTTCTCATTGTATTCTGGTCTTGTGGACATCAAAACCCAGAAAACCGTTGTTCCTTGAGAAAAACCTATGTACTGGATCCTTGATGCTCCAGTTTCTTTGAGAACATAATCAATCATGGCAGGAAGGTCATAGTAGCCTATTTCATGCCAACTGAACTTCCAGTAAGCGGATGATGTAGGTTTCAGAGAGACGTGCCTATGCGAGTAAGTATTTCCTCGAGCGTTGCCCATCCAGACGTCATAACCAGCGTCTGCTAAGATGTACGCTGAAATTAAAGTCTTATGATAATAATCCGATCATTACTGAATTATAAGCGAATCGGTCGTGGATTCCGCGTCAAATATGTTTAAATCTTAGGACTAAAAGCAGTGCAAGGTCTATAGGATTTGCGATGCCGATAACATAACACAATCATATCATCTACTAACATTATTAATCTTTAATTAAAACTTATCTCTAAATCTTCATACCAAGTCCTCGGCCAGGTGTCATAAGCACCCATTCAGCGGATGAAGATAATAAGCCATGCTGCAGCAGAACCACGGGTGCCATCGGTGAGTCGTTCGGTATCCGATGCATCTCCAGTATATACTTATCTTCCGTGTAAACACGATGAATCTCGCACGGGTACCCATATTTTTTTATCAATGAAAACTGCGAACAAAATTGTGAGTCAGCGCAAACTTAGACCAGACGACTGTCTGCCAGGATTTGCCAAATGACTGAGAAAGTTACATTAAATTGTGAGTCATACTGACATTTCTGATAAATCTGACGAAATGTTAAGATACTTTATCAGTAGCTTGTGCAAATAAAGGTATCGGGACGTTGTTTATTTTGGAAACTAACATTTCATCTGAGAATTTGTCAGGCAAGATGGATAGATACATAATTAAAGACAACAATGGAAACAAGGCTGTATGATGATGATAAAGTACTTACAGTGTCTAAGCGTGCGTCATCTGATATGTCAGAAGAAGTATATTCAGACGAACTATCTTCAGAAGAAGAATAGAATCTATAATAATCAAATGAATGAACAATTTGGGGAAAAATCACTAAGGCCACATAACACACCAGTTTTGAAAAAAACATTGTGGGGGGTAGGTAAATAATTTATTATTTAGTAATGAGTGAACAGTTCTATCAAATTTAATTTATAATAAGTGAAGAGCCATCAATGTTAACGATAGACTGTTGAATAAAGTTGGGACAATAGTTTCATAAGAGCTAGATTATTTGATTAGCTACGATAAGCCCATTTTCAGGGCAATGCACGGATATTGTTTGGTGACCTACTTATTGTTTATTTCCTCAACAGTTTGAAGTAGCCATTACAACTATAATTTTATCGGTTGTACCAATATTGGATTAGTGTTGCTGATTTTATTATTTGTTTAACTATTGTTTGTCACTCACTACCACTACCCACTTTGTGCTTAGTCCACAGAATGATTCGCGACGGTTTTTTGATGAAATAATTCATGTAAAAATATTAGGAACTGCTGCTGTGAGATTTAAGTTTTCTGAACATATGTATTTTTAAACAACAGCGGGTTTGAAATTACAAAATGTAGAAATAAATTGAAAAATAATGTACCAATAATTCAAAACGAATTAATATTCACAATATTGTGATTTCTACAACCGTGTTTACAAAATTCGGTGAACGTACAAATCAATGAATAGGTACGTTACAAAAACAAACGTTATAGGATTGTTTTATGAGATCCTTAATTCCTTAAGTTAATAGAACTACATATTTAGACAGGGTTCAACTTGTCATTTGACATTTTATATTTTTATTTCATACAATCATTTTAATACATAAAATATCAAATTACTTGAAAATGGGTGACAATAGCATAGGGGTCAGCAGGTGTAATTTGTTTGCAAATAACCTCTCCGACTTCCCTTAACGGATTGCAGACGTAGGTATAACCAATAACCGTGTATACAGAGTCTGCTGTATGAATAAAATAAATAAATTAAGTACTTACCTACTTCATGTAATCTGATAACGTGAATATTAATGATAACATATACAGGTACCTGACATATTTCCAAATACAGTAACTAGTAGCAGCCTGCTAGCTGAGGGTCAAGGTTAGAAGATAAAATGTATATATATATATGTGTTCCTTTTTAACCGACGAAAAAAAAAGGAGGAGGTTCTCAAGTCGACCCGTATATTATTTTTTATTTTTTTTTATGTATGACCACGCATATCTTTTTAGTGAGTAGTCCGATTTGAAAATTTTCTTTTTTTATTGGGAAGGGTATACCTCGAAGTTGGTCCCATTTAAAATTGGAAACTATAATCCACCCCTAAAGGTAGAAAAAATAGGGTTGATTGATTTTTCACCAACTGAATTTTCAACTGTAAACCGATTCTGTTGAAATTTCGCACAAATACATAGTTCTGATGACACAACCACTCATCATCAACTCCAGGTCTTTAACCTGGAGTAACCCCCTGGAGTACCCTGGAGAAAATGGTAATTCAAAAGCGAAAAATAAAAAACTTTTTTACAAAAAATTAAACTGACGAAAAAAGAACTGAAAAGCGAAAAATAAATAACTTTAATTTCGGAAGTCGGTGGCAAAAAACGAAAATTGAAAAGCGAAGACACCGACTTCCGAAATTAAAGTTATTTATTTTTCGCTTTTCAGTTCTTTTTTCGTCGGTTTATTGTTATCCCATAACTGAGACCATGTCAAAGAATCAAACGGCACTTTTTTTTTTCATACATATATACTTCGACAGTCACGATTATTTACGTAAAAAAGTAAAAAATAAAAAAAAAACTTTAATTCTGACTATTTTTGTCGTAGATTTTTTCCGCAGATGGTGTTTAAGATATCATAACATTAAACTCACGAAGTGTGTTAGTACGCTTGACTGAAAAGTACAAGTCAATAATTTTCATTCCAACCAATCATTCATACTTAAAGCTAAGGCCCCTTGGCCCATAATCTATACAGGGCGTCTCACGGATATGCCACATGGAGGGAATGTACCTTGAATATTTTATACAGAACATTTTACTGAAAGAAGTAGTTATTTGAATTTAAAAAACAATTTAAACTGCATTCATAGATATTTAAATAATTACATGGTTGAACCAGGTATTGATCCCGTTACATGAGAAAAATAATCACCTGTAGCTTTATCATACCGATCGAAAGGCTTCATCATAAGGATTATTTTTTGCTAAATAATATAGTGTTACAAATAAAAGGAAGACCATGCATGAAGGCCAAGGTTGTTGTTGCAATCAGCACGATTTTATTGTAGCTCGTCACGGTGATTTTTTTATACGGCGTTCCTCATGGCAGCACGCTTGGTCCGAAATACTTTCTGTGAGTAGGTAATAGCTATGAGCTCGGGACTCATATGTAGGTGCCTATCTATGTGCTGCCTGATATTTTATTCATACCGATTTGTCAACGATTTAATAACTGACTGTTTTTTGCATTGAACTAATAGGAAATAATTCGCACATTAGGTATTTGAGATTGGCTGAAAATATACTTTTCAGCAATGATGGTAAATGGCCTGCCTGTTCCGTAATCACGTAAGTAGGTAGGTTCCTCAAGGCGTGTACAGACTTGTTTTTATGTATAATGTAATGTATCATGCAATGCACTGTGAATAGTGTGGATGGCATAATTGACAAACGAGCACTGTGTTCGCGCTAGAAACCGACAGCCGATGGATTAGCGCGAGCGCAAGCCAAATTGCATTAGGTACGCATTAAACGTGTCTGTGCACGCCTTGAAGTACGCTGCTATAAAATATCAAGGAAACAAGTAAATAATAGTCCTCCTTACCAGGGTTAAAACACTGCCAAATACGTAGGTATTTACTTACGGTACGTTGTGTAAATCATGGATGGAAATTAAGTTTAACTTACTACCTGGGTACAGCGAGAGTTATTCTTTGCTGGAAGTCTGAGAAACCTTAAAAACGGTCCCAGTTTCTTTATAGTGTGTTAATATTTTATTAAAGCCGATAGTCTTTTCGTTGATGTATTAATAATTCACAATATTAAGTTAAATGAACACACCTACTAGAAAGTGAAAATAAAAGCAAAAAAGTCAAGCGGTCGGGACGCGGGGAATGACAACTTTTCAATTTTTACCGCCAAGGCGACAACCCGCGCGAACACAACGTTCTCTCTTGTATTTATTTTATAGCATTGAAGAGTGGTCTTTTAGCACAAGATAAATTTTTTTGAACATTATTGAGTTATAATAAAATTTAAAAAATGTGTAATTGAAAGAGTGAGTCGTAGAAGCCCCTAGTCTAGTTAATTTATAAAATGCACTTTATTTAGCAACTGTTCTAAAGCTAAGAAAAAATATTTTTTACGCTTGTAACATTGCAGTCTAATATTTAGTAATCTGTGGCATTGTTTTCTTTTTCATTTCAGTATCAAAGCAATTTTGCGTCGTTTCATAGATTCATTTTCTATTATTTATTTTGCTTTGTTAAAATATTAAATTAACATATTTCCCTATGTTAACTTAGTGGCTCATAATGGCGAATCAGGAAATAAGTTTAAAATGGAACGGGTATCAGAGCAACATACTGTTCAACGTAAAAGAATTATTCAAAGACGAAGGCTTGTCGGATGTGACTTTGGTTTCCGAGGGCCACAGTTTTAAGGCTCATAAAGTGATATTATCGGCGAATAGTTCAGTTTTCAGGACGATCTTTCAGGTAATTGACTAAAAATGGTACATATTGCCTTTTTATGGTTTCCTAACGTGAGGTTTTAGTCTAACGCCCACACGTTTTTTTCGTAGCAAAACCCCCACAAGGATCCAATTATAGTGCTTCATGACATCAGTACGGCCTCTCTGCGGACGCTACTGACGTTCATGTACAACGGGGAGGTGAATGTGACTGAAGAATTCCTGCCAATATTGTTGAAGACTGCGGAGACATTGAGAATTTGTGGTTTGTCTACAGGCAGTGAGGTTTCTCGCGAAGAGGATGTAAGTTTCTGTCTTATTATCTACTAGCTTCCGCTCGCGGCCTCGCCCGCATGGTAAGTCGATAAAAAGTAGCCTATGTCCTTCCTCAGGCTCTAGACTATCTGTGTATTTAAATCGGTTCAGTAGTTGTTGTGAAAGCGCGACAGACAGACCAACAGAGTTACTTTCGCATTTATAATATTAGTAAGGATTTTTGTAATTATTCTCATGATGAGAAGAGAAACAAGATGTGATTACAGCTGTTAATTAAAATTACATGGAGCAAAAAGTGATTATCCACACATAAAATACCTTGGAGAAAAGAATGCATTTCCAAATCTTTGCTTATATTTCTATGTCCAATATAATTACTACACTATAATTTTAATCACAAACATGATTTCTAATAATCTTTCAAAATAACTTATAGAAAACTTCAGGGAGCTCTGTGCCAAAAAAGCGTAAGAAAAGTGAGCAAGAGGACGTAAGCGGCAAATGCAAGAAATGTGTATCTGCACAAAGTAGGCAAGATACAGCTCAGAATGTAAGTTACCATTCTACTCATACTTTAGATTAATTAATATATAATTTATATATATTAGATTCATATTATTAATTTACATTCTGTATGGGAGAACAAGTTATTCAACTACAATGTTAAGTTTGTTTTTGGGATAAATTCATCCTAACTACGGAACCCTTCATTGTGTGTGGTTCGACACACACTTGGCCGGGGGTAAAAGCCTCCTCCACCCCGTGCCACTTTTCCTTGTCTTTCTTTGGCAATCTTCATACAGTTTTCACAGCAACTTCAATAATGTCATCAGTCCAAAGTTTTTTTAGTCTACATAATAATACAGTAAACTATTTGAACTTTTCATTGTTCTAATGAGACACAAATCAGCATTTATTGTCTTTCATATTAATCTAGTGGTTATCTTGGCATTTTTGTCATTGCTAGTTTACTCAACAACTTTAGTAAGACCCTGAACAACAATTTTAGTAAGACCCTTAAACAATGAAGCACTTTCTTATTTTTTGCCATTAAAACATAAGCTGAACAACATCTAAACCTAAATGATATGATGAACCTATGGATAAACCTACGGGATCCAATTGTGAAGCGTTGACTGCAAAACCAACATACTCTGCCTGCAAAGAGTCCAAAATGGTATCCTACGATCAATAGCAAATGTATAAGGCTACTAGGAATAACTAAACCCAAGACTGTCTACAAATGCCACCAGTAAACTGAAATAGCAGTAGAAAAGACAACACAAGCTACGCTTAGCCTTGCATCCAAACCCACTAGTTACTGAACTGTCAAACCCATAAGAAGGCTGAAGAGGAACCACCTTCTAAACGTGGGAGGAGCAGCATTGGCTGCTCCACCACAACGCCATTTGACATAATTTGCTTATAGTCCGACGACCGATTGCAAATAGAAATTATAATAAAAATAAATGATTTCTAATGATTACAGAACCTAGTGCCAAAACTAGAACCAGCAGAATCACCATTAATAGATTATTCTGGTGAAAACGATACTGATGTAGCAGTGCTAGAGGATGTTGTAGAGAAGAAGCATAATGTAAGCATTAGTTTGATCATAGTTATTAATACCATGTAAATAGCATATAGCAGAAATCAGTTATTGTAAACCATTTTAAACTATTTTACAGAAATTATCAGGAGCTCAATCAAAGAAACGAAAAAGGTCTGAACAAGACAACAACAATAAGTGCAAAAAGTGTATACCAAATGTTGATTCTGAAAATGTACACAAGATTAGCTCAGATAGCGGAAAACAGTCTGTAAGTTGAACGTTTTTGCTTTTTATAACTGGCATTTGTCTTAAAAAAGCTGGCTACAAACTAACACATCCATTTATTTGTTTATTTGTTTATATATACTTTATTGTATACCACAAAAATATATAACAAAAGGAAAAGGAAAAAAACAAACACTACAAAATATACAACAATATACATCTATTTTTTCAGAAAGTCGTGCTTAAAATCGAACCCATAGAATCACCCCTAACTGACTATTCCGGAGATAATACCAATGACACAGACATAGCACTATTAGAAGATACATCGGACAAGAAACACATGAGTGTGGAAAATTGTCTCAACAAAAGGACGTACATGCTAAGTGACCGAATTGATAAGATAGAAGTGACCAGTACACAGCCGTGTTTGAATGAGAAGATCAACAGAGGGGATGCATCCGATGAAATAATTGAAATAGACAAAGAAGTGGAAACTGTTCTGCAAAGTGGAACAAGAATCGAGTCGCTGAGTATAAAAACGGAGAATCTTAATTTGGTATCAACTGATGCACAAAATTGTAAAGGTACATTATTTACTTTTTTTTTTTTTCTTTCCACACTATTGAAGTTGCTTCATTTTATTTTATTGCTTTATCACTTATTCTTCTGCGAGAATTCAATGAGAAATGAGTGAAGCATTTTTTGGCAAAGTCGTACAGTCACGAGCAAAAATATGTATACACTCAGCAAAATTCAATAACTTTGAGATGATACCTGTTTCATAATAATAGGGGTTCGATAATACTATATTCGTTATATCATAAAATTTCGATCAATACAGTAGCAGAAAATCACTTTTAATAGTTGCTAAGTGTATACATATTAGTGCTTGTGACTGTACATACATACACATGACTCTTGATTTCGTTTTGTAGATCCATCATTTCCTTGCCCGTTCTGCCCTCGCGTGTACAACAGTTGGGGGTATAGGCGAAGACATGTAAAATCTAGACATGTTACTAACAGGTAAGTTTTATTACTTAACTAACGACCCAGCCCTGCTTCGCGCGGTTTTTGACAAAACATCGAGATTCCTTTGTTTTATGTAAGTTTAGGAATGTATTATACACAAGATAAACCTTCCTAAATAAATCTCTAAATGTAAAGAAGTCGTAAGAACTAGAAATGTAGACTGTCCGTTTTTTATAACACTTTAATGCATATAAACGCAAAACGTTTTTTTTTTCTAATAATATCTTTTCCCCATACAATTATAGGTCAGCCACTTTATTCATTAACGTTGCTTTAAGTTAAGAGACATTTCAATCTGCGTAGCCTTCGGTCGGCTTCCAGTCTAACCAGATGCAGCTGTATAACATTATTTATACATGGAGCGACTGCAAACTCAAACTCAAAGCATTTATTTCAATTAAACCATTTACAGGTACTTTTGAATTGTCAAAGAATCGGTCAGTTAGTCAAAAAGTTGAAGCTAGTTGCCCATTCAAATTCGTAGATCTCTATGGAGAAGAACGGGCAAGAAACTCCAAGGACACTCTTTTAAAAATGTATATAGATATTACAAAATCCTGGGTACAGTATTCTTCGTGCTTCTATATGTGAGAACCTACCTATGCCTATCTGAGCTCCACAACCCAGTAACTGGGCAATACGATACCCCTTGGTAAGACTGGTTGTCAGACTTTCGGGCTTCTGACGACCTGTAACGAATGTCAAAGATCCAGAAATGACAGCCGGGACCAACGGCTTAGCGTGCTTTCCGAGGCACGGAGGAGTCTCGGTATGTGAAGATGGTTATCCATGCACAGACCAACCCGGCAAGCGTAGGTTAACCTGATGGATCGACCCGTGCGGCTGTTATTACTTGCCGGCTGTTATACTGAGCCACGAGCTCCACCAAGTTAAGAGACATTTAAACGTCAAAAATGTATGGTTAAACAGTCGCTTGAATAAACCTACCCTAGGTGTCATCTCGTTTGTGTTAATTCCAGGCTGTCTTGCAAATGGTGCGTGTCAGTGCTGCCGTCCACAGGCGCGTGGTACACGCACGCGACGCGCTCGCACGGCGTGCCGCACGAGGAGGCGCGCAACTCACTCGTCGTTATGGTGGAAGCACACGCCGTTTTGACGCTCAACGAGCCTAATGTCACTCAGTTACTTGTTTGAAGTCTTTGGAAGAAGTGAAAGTGGAGGTATGATATACAAATTGTACCTAATTTGTTTTTTGTAAACATTATTTTATAGAACAGTTCGTAAGCACTGATGAAATTCCGTATCGTGCAGAAAGAATTAAATCGTTATGCTTTGGCGAATTTTCACTTGTAGTTTTAAGGCTCCTACATACTGGGGCGATTCGTCGCGCGACGCGACGCCGCCGCATTGTTCGCCGTGAAGTTTTCTCAGAAATTGTTTTGTTAAAATTCGCGTCGCGCGGCGAATCGCGCCAGTATGTAAGAGCCTTTATACAGGGTTATTGGTTAAATTATGTCGGCAATCCGTTAAGGGGATGTAGGACAGGTCATACAATTTAAAATATAAAATGCCAAATTACTCGAAAATGGTTGACAATGGCACAGGATCCATTAGAGGTAATTTTCCCTCTATATCTGGATTGCCGACATATAACCAATAAAAAGGGATTTAAAAATTTTGTTTTTTTTTTTAAGTTGAAATTAAGGTTTTGTAAAGATGACATGAATATATCTGTCGCATGCGACAGGTCAGCGTCTTGTCGTCAACCTGCTGCCGTCGCATGTTGCATAGTGTTCAAGGTGATTTGTGGTTTATGATTCAAGCAATATGGTTTAGACTTGCATCGCTATTGTATTCCGTCGCTCAATTTATTTATGGCTCAGTTAGTTCAATGGTCTATTATTGAGTTTTAAATATTATTTAAATTTATCTTGCATTTAATGTAAATAATCGCGAGGTAACCGAATGAGTGCCTCGCGCGGCATCCTCGCGAGCCTTTTTGTAACCATCAATGAGTTAGCAGCTTATCAAATTATGGACAAAAACGGATACGAAAAGTTTTGTCTGTAAAAGATTTATTCTACAATATCGATGCAAAACCGATCCACATGTAGCACTTAAACATAGTACCTAGTACCTTAAGTTTTACTTTTCATTGCACAGTGAGAAATCTTCTGGTCTTGTTCTTTTCGATTTAAATAGTGCTTAATATTAATACCTACCGTATGGCCAGTCCAAGCATTATTTGACAGTAACACGGTCAGTAACAAACACTTGTTTTTTTTTTTGCACGTAGTTAAAGGTATGGGAAATGTTTCTAAAGTAGGTACTTCTGAATTACTATATATAATAATATCCATTACTATGCAAAGGTCATGTTGGTGAATTAAAATCTGTGCCTCCTGTGACAAGTAAAAAATCAACACTTTACAAGAGAACAAAAATACAAGATTTACAAAATTCTAGTTCGTGAACTAAATGGGCTAGGTTGCACATAAGTACCTGATTTTGTAGATAAAAACATTCACTTTCACTGCACATTTTAATTTGTGTGGTAAATATTATAGTTTTAAAGTAATTCATGAAAAATCTGGTATTTCCAATATGTGTTAAAATTACGTGATACAAGTGGAAACTGATATACTTACAAGAAGTAAAAAAATCTAATAACTATAATTAGAATATGTTCCTAACACAATGTTGCTCAAACAAATTTAGTGATTAAAATACTACCCCAAAGACTAGATTCTTTTCGTTATATTATGGGTATTTTCATCATAATTTACCTGAATTGTTTCAGTTTGCTAATGTGATATAACTTTAGATACATATATATCAATATTCACGATAAATATAATGAAAAATAAAATGTGAAAATTAATATAATCGCTCTTATACCTCGAAGCACGAAAATTAATGTATAGAGCAATTAATTACAGCTGGACATAATATATTTATGTTCACGATTTTTTTTCCAAAATCCTGGCAGTCATATCAGTTTGCACCCAACTATCTCCGAAACTATAGCAGATAGAAGTACGTGAGTTAGACAAAATACGCATGTTTTTCTGATAATTTATATGTAAAAATCACAAAAATGGTACAAACTCGACTAAAATCACTCATTGCAGGAGGCACAGAAATGATTTTAATGTTTGCCTTTTGTGCCGGTAAGATATTTTTTGGTGAGCCATGTCGTTTATGTTAAGGTAGGTGCAGACTGTGTCGATGGTGGGCACAGAGATGGCTTAGCAAACGCTAAGAAAAGCCCAGAGTAGTACAGAAGGCGCGCTCCGCATTTTAGGTATGCAGCTACAAGTACGTGGAGGGCTCGTTTTGTCGGGCCAATTCTGTGAGCGTAACGTAGTCAGAAGATATTAAGAGTTACGCGATAGAAAGAGAGGCAACTTTTAGGTGAATATAACTGTAGGTAATTAGCGCTGTACGACCTGAATTGCACTTTATTGTGTCTTTGCAAGAGACGCTTTTTATTTAAATGATTTTGCGGAGCGGACCATCTGCTTAATCTGCGGTAAAAAGCAAAATCGTATTTTTTGTTCGTAATTTGTGTTTTTATGTCTCGGTACATGCTTTAAAATGATTAAAGGCATATAAAATTAACCTTTTAAATTAAAATATTTTTGGATATTATAATTATTATTTAGGATAACTTTGCTAATATATATTTTGTTTGTTCGTATTTATTGTTTAAATTTTAATTAAGTTTATGTGATGATCTCAAGGTTATGAAGTCACGGTTTCTAGTAACGTAAGCGCCATAATAATTGCTTCTAAATAAATAGTTAACAATTAGAACTTTACATTTTGTATTCTAAGTCACTATTTGCACGGGATTAATAGGTTTAAAAATCATTTCTGGGGCAACCCTAATCAATTGTTTAGCTTTTAAAGAATTTAAGATAAAATATTTGGCAATCAATGTCACACTATCCTCTTAAAAGTTTTCAAAGTAAATCTAGAAACTACCATTAAATGGATCCCTGTTCTAAATTCTGAGGGGCAATTCCCGTATTAGCCTTAAGCCTTATTTATTTACACGGTGCAATTTAATTGCCTTTACCAAAGAATTAAATCGTTAGATTTTCCGTACTGAGTCTCGCGAAAAAGTATGTATACCGAGAAGAGTGAGCTCTCACAATATTAAATAGCGTTTCTATGACAATAAAGTCAAGTCTTTGCGACATTGTGTGTGTCAGAGGTGTCAAAACGAAACAGAAACGCACCATCTTTTGACGCGGCAGGGCGAATCTACGATTGAAATCTTTGCCTGTGGCATACCACAAGTTCAAGAAACATTAAAAGTTTTGCACCGTCTAAACAGTCTTTAGACGATGTAAGTCATTTTTTGTTTCAATTTTATTGTACGCCACAAGCAAGAAACTTGCATCGTGTAAATGGGGCATTATGGACGTTCGCACTCTAATCTCAGTCTCAATCTGTCAAAAATACCTCTAATTTCCGTACATTTTTGACAATTTATTGTCATTCATTGTTGCTCAGGTGAGATCGTGACTACACGTTTTTAATTACGGGAATTGGCCTTTTGATGAGCCGATACCGCTCGTCACGAAGTGTCGCTGCTGTACACTAGTTTTCAACGAATTCTCTTCGATACTCACCGGCGTAGATTTAAAGGGATTTGGATTTTCATAGTACAGTTTTCGGACTTTAATTGATGAGCCACTTTCAAACTTTTCAATTTTGCTGTTTCATACATTCACGAGATTACACGATTAAACACGAACTTAAATCGCATGCTCGTAAACAAGATGACAAATTGCTAGTAATCGGAAATAGTCTTATCCATAGAGGTTGACTAATAAATTATCAATGATAAATAAATACAATGTTTATCCAATCTATTCATACTGATCTCTTTTGAATCAGAGCTCAATAACTCGATATTTGTATAGTGACAGTTGATATGTCGATGTCAGAGACGTTATTTTCGAATTTGTCAAAATGAGTAATTAAAATTTCTCCGTACGCTAACGTTACTATGGCTACGCTAAAACAATCGTCGCTAGATTACTGTTGCTAGACCTGCAATTGGTTGACTTTGGGTAATCACTCTGCTGTCAAGTTTGTAGTTCTGGCTCTCAGGTTAGCCAACCGGTAAAGATATTAAATATAATTTTCTTCTTCTTTATGACGAAGACATGACTATTCGTGTCTGGATGGATGTACGAGTATTACCGACTAAGCCCGATTTGCATTTCACGGCTAAAATACGAACAGTGCCAAGTGGCTGATCAATTAAAGTCCGTGACTATACTTTAGTTGTATAAAAGACTGCGTGAAAGGGACTCAATCCAGTTCATTTTCGGCCTTATTACTTCAAAAGATGTATCTTCTTTACTTTTTAATTTCAAACTTTGTTTCGACAATGTAAAAGTTCTAAATACAAAAACTGATTTTAAACCAGTCTGAGTTTCCGATTTTGTATTAAGAACAGAATAGAGAATTATTAGTCGGAATAAAGTTCGAAATACAAAAACTAGCTGAATGGTTTAAGAAAAGTTTAGATCAAAGTTTGAACTTGTTTTGTAATATGACGGTTTACGTTTGGCTGTTCTAGACTTTGATACTTTTTGTCGTTAATGTATATTCTTTGACGTCTTCCCTTATGCCGAGATCCGACGATCGGCGATTTTGCGGACGGACTCAGACGAGCCCGGATGATGGACTGTGGGAAGGTGTACGTGCGGGGTATCGCAGACTCGCCGCATCGTCGGATCTCGGCATGTGGTCGTCTGGCGTGCGTGTCCGTTTGCAATATTGCCGATCGTGGGATTCCACCATTAGGCTGCCATCAGACGGACTGCATCGCAGCAACCGCGCGCAGTCGATACTCAACTGCATGCAGTTGAATATATATTATTATCGACTTCGTTCAGTCATGATATCAACTTCACGCGGTCGGCTGCAGTCGTGTGAAGTCAATATTAACTGCATACAGTCGTGACTTCAACTTTACGCGGTCGGCTACAGTCGTGTAGTGTCGACGCACGCTGTCCATCGCTAACCACATACAGTTATGCTCGTTGACTAAATACACACTAACTGTATGCGTTATAGACCCGCCGAAAAGTTTTGGGCTCTTGGGGACCAAAAAGCTCCCAAAACTTTGTATTTTGTCTACTTTGATATTCGTCTAATGAGATCTCTTCAACCTATGTTTCGCTATTTATAAAAATGTCGAGGCCTAAATTATGATTACCTACTTCTTATTTTTTTATGTATGTATTAAGTTTTTTTTCCGCATGGGGCGAAATTATATAGAAGTCGTAGCGGTATCGGTCCTGAAGCTTTAATTTAAGCAAACATTTTGTACCTACATTACAGTACCTATCTTAACTAACGAAGGGCATTCCCTTTAACCTGCAATAGTATAGCGTCCATACATGCAAAAAAAGAATTCTTACCATAAAAATAAAAATTATACTTAGTAAAATATTCACAAAAAATATTAAATTGCGTAAAAGAAACACTCTGTACACGCACCCTTGTTTTTCAACGTGGAAAGACAAGTGTGACAAGTGTGCGTGTAATTTAAAAACTTCTGAGAATACTTTAATACAAAAAAATAAAAAATAAAAATTTTTGCATTTGTGGACGCTATAGTTTTGCTGTTTAATGTGAACGCCCTTCGTTGTTGGATAACATACTGTTTATTAAACACTTTAATACATTGACTGAATTCATAGAGCTTAAGGTTAATAATAGAACGTAATAAATACTTGATATTTTTATAACTCTTTTGGTGTATTTTTCTAACTAGTTTTTAAGTCAATTATTCGGCAATAACATTAGGATGTGATTTCGAGAGATATATAAAATTAACATTTTGGAAAAATATATACTTATTCAAATATAAATTATGCGTGGCCTAAATTAAAAAGAAAGAAAATATTTATGGGAATGAGATTAAAAATAAAGTAAACGTATATTTTTGGTACTTTATTGCATTAACTATTGTAACTATTTTTCCAACTGATTTAATATGTAAGGCAGTTGATAGTTTGTGGTCGTAAAGACTTTATGTAATTATTATAATATATTTTCGTCACATTGTATAATGGTGGGTGTGCTCTCTTTTGACACGTTGTTTCGTAATCAGGGTGAAGCTTGTTCCTTAAATAAGAAACTGCTCTCTAAGGCTAGGCGCAAACGCGCCACCCGGCCACAACCATCGGTGGCTGTCACCTTTTGCTGCGGTGTTGAGTACTGCTGTAGCAGGCGGCCGCCACCGGCCACAGGTGGTGTTCGACGAATCCATACAAAACGTTTGAAAAAGGATGTGAACTGCTTGTCGCTGGGCTATCGGTGGCTGTGGCTTGTGGCTCGTTTGCGCCTAGTCTTACTCTAAATATACTTTTCGAATACATACTCAATTACTCTCTGAGACCCGGTATCCATCAAAGCGGAGAGGAGGAGGAGGAGACGAGAGGAGATGTGTTGCGAAGCTGGCAGGTTATTTCCACCAAAGCGGAGGAGAAGTGTAGCAGACAGGAGATGTGAGCTTTGTGTAGCAGCCAGTCAATCGAATGACGCTTTTGGGTGTGCGAGGCGTGGGGAGAAGGCAGCGGGGTGCGGGGTGCGCCAGCCGTGCGCCGCCCGACTAGACACTTCTCCGCTCTGCCGCGCCGTTTGCTCGCTCGCCGCACAAAATTCTATAGAAAAATGAGACATTTCTTCTCCTCTCCGCTTGATCCATTTCAACCCAAGCTTAGCGGAGAAGAGATGTGGAAATAACGAAACCGGATTGGTATATTCAAACACATCTCCTCTCGTCTCCTCTCCTCACCGCTTTGGTGGATACCGGGCCTAAAGCGGGAGAAACTTAACCTGTGCTTGAGTTTCATTTGCAATTGAAACAATGTGTACAAATATTTTTTGTCGATATGCTAAATGAGCATAAGAATATTCCGTTTTTGCACCATAATGACATAAGCCAATCAACGGGCTGTTTAAACAAACATATCAATCACACTGTACAAATTATTCGGTCGAGCTTCTATAATAACTGAGCTTATAAGCATAATCAAAACATACCTACTGTATCTATTTATTTTTTAGTACCTATGTGATACATGAGCGATACATGCATTACATTATAACTTAAGGCCCGTATTACAGAACCTCACTCAAATCTCGAGCTTTATTATTACTTAAAACTCATTTAAACCCTTTTGATTCGTTGAAACTAGTTTTAAGTAATTTTTGAGTTTTGAGTAATGATCTGTCATACGGGACCTAATCTCCATTCTTACTCTTATATAAAAAAAAACTTCATTTCGTTCTTAACAATAAATTATATTATGAAATTTTATTAAATAAATAATGTATCGCTCATCAGTAAATGCTAAACCTTCATGGACCATTCTATACTGTGTTTCTGTGGTGTAAAGTAACCATGTCACTAAACTCTAGTTTATAAGCAAATAATAGTAAGTTACCAAAGCAATTTCGGTTAAGGTACTCTAAGATTTAATATAAAACTTGATATATTTTTTTACGATGTGATGAAACCCTAAAAACGTTTTAAATAACGCAACTTTTCGCCATAATTCGCTTTAAGAACATCTTTTGTATTTAATATACTTAACTCTATTGAGATATAATTTAGAAATTAACAAAAATTCTTATGACTTACATAAAACTTATGGCTTTAAAAACTTAATTGTCAAAAACAATAATTAATATTGTAACGCCATAATATAAAGAATAATGTATGCGGACTTCCAATGCAATGGAGATTAAATATATTTTTTACGGAACTTATTTTGTCTTTTATAAATCTGTGACGGTACCCTCGACTGTGATTCCTGGCGCTAATTCCACTTTTTCGCTTTCGACTTTGTTATCGACTGAGCCAATTAGATCAGTTAATGAGTCCCTCTTTTTCAATGCAGCAATGATAAGGTCCTTTGAGTTTTGTCTGATCATTTCTCTGCTTGAAGACCGTGGTGGAGGTGGATTGACCCTGCTGGGCGGGGGAGCCTCGGCCTCAATTTTGCATGGTGGAGTGGGCGCAGTACGCTTAGTGGCTGGAGGTGAAGGAGGTGGTTTACCTGTGGGATTCGTCTGTGGAGGCAGTTTAGGAGCTGCCGGTGGCTTCGCCTTGCTCGGCGAGATTACATGCTTGGCAATCACCTGCTTCTCCTCCAAATCATCACCCAACTCGTTAGACCTCTTCATGGACGCCCTGTTCCGCGGAGTTTTCTTCAGCATTGCCTGGAAATTGAACGGAGGATCGTCCTCGTTCATATCGTTTGTTGATTTAGCCATCGCTTGCAGTTCCATTATAGGATCTTGCGCTTCCGTGTCAATAGCGTACATGCTTCTGGTGTAGTTTGACTTTCGTAATTTGGGTGCTGTGTCTTCGAGAATGTCTGTGTCATCTCTTACTCCTGCCCAAGGTTCTGGTGGTTGGTAGTAGCTTTGCGGTGCTTGGCCTGGTTTCTTCTTGTATACTGCTGGTCTGTTGGCAGGTCCGTCTTTACGAGTTGGTATTGGTCCGGATGTTTGGTCCGGTTCATCGGGCGGTAAGACTGGGATCGGCTGCGTGGGGTCTCTGCAGAATGGCACTGTGATGAGCGTCTGAGTGCTTGCCGATGCTTTACTGGTGTCGGTTTGTGCTGAACTAAATCGACGTTTGAACGGTTCGTCCCACTGCTCGTGATCGGAATCGTATTGACTGGCAAATGTGTCGCTACAAGGAGAAATTGGACACGTTAATAACGGAACGGGGTCAATAAAAGATCATCTAGACTTCTAGAATGCATTACAAAAAAAAAAAAATATTGGGATCAAAATAATGACGGATGCTGAATGCGTCAATAAACATCAAAGTAACTCACTTGCTCTTGGCAGAAGGGTCACACATATACGAGGTGTCGTAATACTGCAGCTGATCGATCCTGAAGGGAAGTTTCCACACAGTAGGAGGACCAGAACCGAGGAAGTCACCTTCCTTGGAATGAGGATCCACTCTGTCGAGGAGGATCGAAGTGCTAGTGTTTAGCAGCGCTTCCAAAACTGCTTGGTTATAGATATGCACCTAGAAAAAAGATGAATCGGTTATGTTAAGGTGTACCGTGACAAATAAATTTATTGAATAGATGAACGTGGTTATCGTCTATTGGTTTTAGCCGAATGCAGGTCATTGTGAATTGAATTTCGTCAAAAGGTATCAACAACAATAGTTTCGACGAGTACGAGTAGGTAAGTATGGAAAGTAGGTATTGAAAAGTTTTGATTGTACGGTACTACTACTGTTGAAATAATTCAGAGTTAATTGCTCATAGCATTTTCCTTTGCAAGAGAAGACTGAACAAAGATAATTTCGATATCTAGGTGTAGTAAATGACTCATGCGCATAAAAAGAGGTTGACCCCTGTGATAACTTACCCTATTGCATTAGTGGTTGTCGGTTGTAACACAGAAATTTTATCAATTAACGTATTTTATCAGTTTTATTTTTATTTTATCAAAGCCTACAATAATAGGAGTTCGACTTAAGCCAGTTGGCATGTGTTAATCGAACGTAGCACTAATTTTACTTGGAAAAAACATCTTTTTTAATCGGCCTATAATGTTCCCATTCCTGGGACACAGGCCTCCACCACGCGGGCCCAGTGCGGTTTGGTAGACGTCACATGTCTTCAAATTTCTGGTTCTAGGACATGCCGGTTTCCTCACGATGTTTTGAAAACACATCTTAGAAAACTAAAGTACTTAGGTCAAATGATAAGCGCCTGTGTCAGTAAAAATAACCTTGGCTAATGCTAGGCTACAATGGAAGTTATTTAAAGAATTTGAAATTTGAATTTACTAGGTATAGTGCAAGTTCTGAGTTTTATAAAGAACACGTCAATCAACTGTCTTCCCCTTAACTTATAGTGAATATGAAAGATTTCTAAATTTTTTAGTTATTTTTAAATTACTTATCCCCCGGCTGTTGCGCCATCTTGAGAAGATTAGTCCTATCTGTGAAATGCGCATCTGTGTCTCCGCTTGAATAAAACAAAAGACAACACAGATTCGTATTGTAGCTGTTTATAAAGTTTATGTCGTTGGAATTGTTATGAAATAAGCTAACTAATTAAAAATGGATAAATACAGTTTTGCCTTGTAATTAATTGTTAATTTTAATGTAAAGGCTTTCCATTTCCCGAAAAAAAGTTTTTTTTAATTTTTATTGAAAAAATTATGTGTTTGTCTTATTAGCTTAAACATAAACTATTTAACACTAATCAATAACAAAAAACACACCTTGCCATACTTTTTTTTCATACTACAGCCAGCTTTAAAATATAAGCCGCCCGCTGGTAGCGGCTCCACAGACAGGGAATTCACATCGGTTGTAAGTATTTTTAATTTCAAGATAACGCTAATTTGTTACGATCGATAGGTTATTAGCTAATAGGCTAGATTGTAATGTGAATATGATACTTTATAAAAGGAAAAAAAAAACTAAAGAATTATGGTGAAGATATTTTCTGATACCATCCGTGCACTTTACGTGAACCCAAAGTCGATAGCCTAGAAAATACGTAGTCGACTCCGCATTCGTCAACAGCTTTTATCTTAGAACTACCACCATTTAATTCTTCGTACTTGACCGTGTGTTGTGACATATCAGTCATACTTCTCTTTATCTTTCTCATGTATTGTCTAGGCATCTACAAAGTCAGACAAAGAAGGCAGATGTTACACTCGTCCCCACGAAAATTGTTACATACTCCTCCTTTCGTCAAATAAAAAAAAATGTGTAGGTAAGCTAAATTACAAAAAAAATAAAGGGGGAGGAACCAGTAGATGCAGTCAGTCAGTCAAATAGATGTACCACAAAGTATATTATTAAGCATTGTAGCTAAATATTGATACAGAATTACATCGGATAGATGGATCTGTGTCTTACCTGCTGTGAAAAATGCACTAGATCTTGATAACGAACGGCCCGATATTGCAACAGAACTTGAAACATGGAGCGGCTTTTCCATCTCATGGCGAATCTCTTTAGGAATGAGGCCGTCTCTTCATCTATCTGCCCCGTACTTCGGTTTATGAGGGGCCCGTACGCTTTGCGAACTATGTATCCACGGTAAGCTGTAAAAAAATAAATTAAAAACTTTTTACAAAAAAAAAAACAAACGGACGTACTTCCAAAAAACTTAAAAGCACTTAAAAGTTTTGCTTTTCAATTTTCGTTTTTTGCCACCGACTTCCGAAATAAAGTAATTTTTTATTATTTAGTGTTTTTTTTGGAAGTCGGTTGTTTTTATTTTTTGTAAAAAGTTTTTGTTTTAAACTTTTTAGTTGTGGTAACTACCCCACATAGATTCGAATACCTCTACCTGCTATATAAATAACAGTGACGGAGTCACATAGAACATCGTCTACATAAACGAAGTAGGAAAAATACGTAATATTGAAGTTAACTCAAAAACTACGCAAGTAAAGTAAATAAAATTTATATGGGACCACCTTTGAAGCATGACCTACCAAACAAAAAGAATCATCAAAATCGATTCATATTTGGCGGAGTAATCGCGTAACAAACACAAAAAAAAAAAAAACCGTACAGACGAATTGAGAACCTACTCCTTTTTGAAGAACTCGGTTAAAAATAAAAAATTGTATTCGCTCCATTGTATGTAACTTATGGAGATAAGATGGATTTTTTTTTTCAGATATTCCATATACTTACATTTTTTTTTATTCTACGGCCATGCAAAATATTCGGATATTTGAATTTATTATTATTATAACAATATGACAATTAGGTACGCTAATCTATGCATATAAAATCTATAAAATTAATATAAATTAACAAAAACATAGTATAAACAAAATAATGCATTCTATGAGGAAATGGCGTAGAATGTTCTTGTTTTTATTTAGAGAACAATTTAATTTTCAGGCAGCACACTGTAGTGGGGCCTAAGGTGGTTATGGATCATATTCTTGTAGAAATGTAGAAAATAACACCAGTTAGACTCACTTTGAACAATAACCCTCGTCGACAAATACATATTATGTACTTAGAAGATTTTGCTCCCGTACCATGGAACTTAAACTGAACTATACTCCATTTGAAATAAGAGTAGACATGTAAACAAACCTTTATATAGTCCGTTCAACCGATTTTGACTTCTATACCGTAAGCATAAGGATGGCATTAAAAGCAAAAAAAGTTACACAATACCA
The DNA here is from genome assembly GCA_949152455.1 of Lithophane leautieri. Lineage (NCBI taxonomy): Eukaryota > Metazoa > Arthropoda > Insecta > Lepidoptera > Noctuidae > Lithophane > Lithophane leautieri. The sequence continues at coordinate 5,621,147 of OX424462.1, read as the reverse complement.
ACGGTCTACTGCAGCTGCCATTTGTCATGCCACCAACGCAATAGAGGTCAAAATCTGTTGAACGGACTGTAAAAAAGGTATATTTATATGTCTAATCTTATTTCAAATGAAGTATAGTTAAATGTGGGGACGCCTACACCCCTGCCTTACCCTTCGGGGAATACAGGCGAGATGTTATGTTTTGAATAAACCAAGAGATCCTAATAAGATCCAATGGAACATGAAACATGTTATAATTAACCAGAACACATAACGTAACTTGAGAATGCCTTAAAAGCTGGGCTGCATCGGTGGAGCAAAGTTAATTGAGAAAAAGGGTAATTACTCGTACAATGACAAGCGTGAAAAGAAAATGTAAGTAGCAATTTTTATTATTTTACCTTTTTGTATCAATAACGCAGCTTCGTCTTCAGTTACGTTCATCGAATGTTGTTTTTTGAGTTCCTTTACTGAAAATAGAAACAAACAGTATGTAAATAACTACTACTTATACATATTGTATAATTAAAGGTTTTGAGCAGTGGTGGGCCAGTGGTAACTGCCCCGACTTACGAGTTGTAGGTCGTGGGTTCGAACCCAGACACTACCACTTTATGTACACATGGCTACACATCAAGCTATATATATCCAGGAGAAACTGACCTTGCATTGTACGGAAATCCTATACATACGAGATAGCTTATAGGTACTTACTGGAAATGTATAGCTTGATGAGTAGCCGCGTGTACCTCAATAATTTCATCACCACTGCAAAACGGTGAACGAAAAGATTGTGACGAAACCGCCAGGTCTTAGAACCAAACATTCGAAGACATAATTATGTGACATCTACCAACTCGCACTGGGCCCGCGTGGTAGATTACACCTCACCGAAGAGAGGAGGCCTGTGTCCCAGCAGTGGGAACATTAAAGGGTGATCATGCTAAACGTTTTAAAGTTTTTTATTGATTTATACTCACTATGTTGCGCTTTCGATTTGTCCTTATTAGCTTTTCTTCTTGCTAAGAAAGCCCTCATCATACATTGAACTTTAATTATTTTCTTCACCTGCGTTTCGTAGAGCCTGTAATTAATATGAGATTAGATTCACATTACCATTTACATCTTCTCATGCATCGTTCTCTAATATCCAATTAATATTTACCTGGATAAGAATTCTTCGTTGTAATATTTCAAAAATACTTTAGTTTTCCCGAGGACCCACCCTTCCATCTTTAGGCGAATCATCAGTAACCTGCAGTTTTCTTTCGTCACATCCACATTTTCATCGAAATCAAATGCCAGGAATCGGTACCTATTCAATCGAAGTACAGCCATATAAAAAAAAAAATGAGAATCTACCTATGTAGTTAGGTACCTGTATTATCTTAAAGCTTTGACAATCTAAGTATTATTATCCATTTGATCATACAAAAACTGGTTCTGCTAACAATTTGTTTGGTAAAATTTAAGACAAGGATAAAAACTGTAAATCTTTCCCTACTGAGGGCTAAATCTTTTATCCGTGGAATAAAATTGACGTCTGACAATTTTTGTATGGAAATTCTATTTAAAAAATTATTCGCTGGATTAGACTTAAACTCGGTATGAAAGTATGGTCGAATTTGCCCTAAATCTACCAACTCACCTTCGAATAAATTCTGCAAATGGAATACGACTGGAGAATCCACTCTGCCTTGCTATCGCCGTGTCTAATATTGCCAAGGCTCTTAGTTGCTGCCTGACCACTTCAGTTTGGAACCCCTTGGGGTTGTCATTCAGGTCAGCCCTGATGCAGCGGACGTAATGGGTGCCTCCACTGCCAGGACCTACGGACAGCTGCTTGAGGATCTCTAAACTGGTGGCTCTGTAGGTCGCTGCAGCGGTCCTCATTCGATGTACTTGAGAGTATTGGCCTTTGGATACCGTGTTGTATTTCTGAAAAAATATGTATGGAAAGTCATGAAATGTTACAAAATATGGTGCCCAGGATTGATTTATTTTAATATCTGGCCCACAAATGTCACGTATAAAGAATGACTTATTTGTTTCATGCTAGTGTGACTTACTCTGGCTTTAAGATTTTCCATTTCTTTTTCAGATTTAGACCTCACGACGGTCACTTTCGGCTGGCTGGATGAAACAGTTAGGTTTCCAGTTTTGGTCAATTTATTCCTAAAGAGCTGTTGCACCGTTACATTGGTGGAAGCCCGCATAGTTTCTATCATTTCGGGAGGCAGAAAATCCTTGTTTTTGTCTCCCATTTCTCTGCAATCATAGTTCACTTTTCCTGTGTAATGCGCTACGCTAAATTCGTGACTTCCTGATAGTTTGATGTAGGGTCCTTTGCAGGTCGTTCTTATTGTACCTGAAACAAAAGAAACATATTAATTTCTATCTCCAAAATGTGCAAGAAAACTTGTAGAATTTACTTACTCATAATAAACTCTTGTCCGCTACCAGTGCGACTGGCCTCGTCTAAGATATAAAATAACCCAAGAGGCCTTCCCATTAGCTGGTCCACTGAATTCTTATTATCATAGAAATGTAAAGATACAACCGGAACCTCCTCTTCTGCCGTTTCCTGCATCTCCCACGCAAACATCCTCTGGTTATATAGAAACTGTATTTGTTCGTTCGTTGTATTAACAATAAGCTGTTCTAATCGATTTCTGTGGTAACATTCGAACCCAAACATGTCGAGCAAACTCACTGAATATTTATCGCCGCTGTAAAATTAATTCGTTCATTATATATTTTCTTTAGGAATAACATTACTTATCTTTTGTATAAATAAATATTGGTCTTTGGATATCGTGTTGTATTTCTGAAAAATATATTAGAGAATGTAGGTAGTCTTGAAATGATAGGAAAACTAGCTTTTGCTCGCGGCTTCGCCCGCGTGGAGGTCAGGTATAATCCCCCAGGAACGTATTACCAGAATAAAATGTAAATAAGCTAATAGCTCCTAAACTATTAATAGGTTCTGAACATCCATGGGGGTAGGTATTTCGGGGAGATCCTGGAGAGAGGCTTCTAAAATTTTTCTTTGGACTTCGTTTCTCGGGCCACAATATATTATTTATCTAAAATTATGCATGTTACAATAATAATACGTACAAAACAGATCTCATGAATGATAGCTTGGAGTTAATTAAATTGATCATCCAGTCAATAAGCCTCTTGTATAGTGCACTTGCTAAAGTATCTCTTGCATCTCTCGCCTCATCAGTGGAATGTCTCCTTTTCACAGCAGTTCCACTTTCTATCAAGCAATAATTAAGCAACGCCCAAAGAAATTTGACTTCCTCTAGAGATAATAGTTTAGCAACTTTCTTCGCTTCATCAGGATTCTCTATCTCTGCTGTACCACTTTTTCCATCTTTGAACCTTACGTTACCAAGAACTAGAATGGCTGCTAATACTGTTTCGAAAAATGTTATGTCCTCTTCTTCCCAGTCAAGAGTTTTGAGATTTTCTATAAATTCAGTGTATAGTGACAAGTTATTTTCTGTACTCTCCCTTACTCCTTTTATAGCTTTAGTCGTTTCATCCTGTATCCTCAAATATCTATGTTTTCTGTTTTTTTCTAAACAAAATTCTTCCGTGCGATTTGCAGCTTCCATAGCGTCGTAAAAATAGTAAAGTAGATCAAAGTTGGCGTGAGACCTGAAACACTTAATTGACTTTTATTTCTATCGGTAAATGTACCAAAAAATATCACTATATTCGACTTACATGTCAGTGGACGAGACGCGCCATTTCTCTAGTTGATAAAGCCAAAATATAGCCCCGCTTAGTTTTCCTGAACTGCCGTACGTGACTTGTATTTGGAAGATGCCTCTTGTAGAGTGAGCATTTGATGGAGTTGCTCCAGTTATAGCAGCTTGTATAACTTTGGTTGCTTTTTGAATCCTTTCAGCTGTATTATTCTTCATTGATCCTAAGAAAGTGAGGTGGTCTAGTGCATGTAGCAAATTCGTAGTCTTCCCTGATTTACATTCACCAGAGAATACGACATGCTGCGGCTCATTGTGATGAAGGGCATCTTGATATGCACTGCCTGCTACCGCAAATATGTGGGGCTCGTTATCAGATCTTGATTTGCATTCATATTTTTGGTGGTACTGAAATCGTAAATTAATACATTTGTTACTATTTAAATCGACTAATAGAGAAGTATGAAAGTTTATGAAGTTTTAAAGGAGATTGTTTTGCATCCATACATCTTTCGCCCCAACAACAAACAGAGAAGGATAATTATTTTGCGTGTTCTAAACTTACAAGTATAAGCCCATGAAGACAAAGTTTAACGACGGACAACTCGCAGGAAGAATTTATTTAAATAGAAAACGAAGATTTTGAGGTTATATTTAGTAAGAAACAATCCTTTCAGCAGGTAACTACTTAGAACTACATTCGACTAAATGTTATTTCTATTTCCCGTATGTTGCTAGTGAAGCTAAGAGATTATGTAAAACATTTAAGTACTTAAGTACTGACCTATCTTGTTTGGTGTTAAATAAGGTAAAAGTAGCATTTTACTTATTTGGTATGCCGGCCGGTACATCGGTGAGCCGGTGGTCAACTCAAGTAATCTCGCTCTCAATGTTTGTGAAATGAAAGATTGGGCATCACTAATTGACATTGTCATGTCAAATCTAACTGCCAAAGATGGCAGCATTTTTGATGAATAAATCGTTTTATCTCTTTTGATTGTTAATTCTACAACCCAGAATGTCCATGTTTGACTGTTATTCACAATTTGTTTATTAAAATATTTATAACTATTGTATACGTCAGATTTTTGTTGGTCCTAGGGCCATTTACGACTGTGTCCTTTAATTTGGATGAGGGCAAGAGAATGATTATGTTCAAATTCAAATTATTTTATTTCAGATAAACCTAAGTGAGCACTTATGAAACGTCAGAAGCTAGGTACGGTTCCAATTGGTCGTTTCCTACGAAGAAGAGCTGGCAAGAAACTCCACACGATTATTCTGTCAAAATAATTGGCTTTTACAATGTTTTCAAATTACACTGTTAGTACGTATGGGTAGGCCTGCCAACAAATAACAGGTACTTAACAAAATAGAAAATGGTCAACAAATCGAAGCATCTGTGAGATAAGGCCTATCAATGATCGTTATTAATTTTATTTTTATTTTATTTTATTTTATTTATTTGGCTCACCAACAATTGACTACACTGATACAATGATATGATACATTCAATAGACTTATAAACTAGTGTACCAATTTCTTATAGGTAAGCACATCATGCACATTAATATAACTATTATAAGAAGTTTTATTACTCACAGTTTCGTTATAAATATCATCGCTCGTATTCGGATTAAGAATTAGGAGAACATCGCCAATAAATGACGTAAATGCTCCTTTAGATAATTTAGTTTGCAACTCAGTCAGTATGTTATCTTCTGTTAATTTTTCTAATGCAGCTAAATCTTCCACTTGCATGGTCTCTGGTTCGAGAACTCCTTGTGTTGTAAGTAGACCGTCTTTCATCATTCTCTCAGGAATTGTATCCGCTAGAGTTATATCCTTCATGTCTGCTGCTAGTACTTTTAATTCTGTAGTAAGCTGTAGAAAAACACAAATGTTACTTAATAATTGTTATTGTTATATATACTTAGAGAGGATATTTGTAATAAACTTACATGAAAATCGTTTTCTGGAACTGACTGTATGAAAGGATGCTCTTCTAATTCGATCATGTATGGCCGATGTTCAGGATTCTTCTCGAGACATCTGAAAATATGAGACTGCTTAAAAAATGTTGGTAGATTAGAAAAATATTTAAATTAATATTAGTCAGAACTTACTCGGTAACAAAATCATTAATATTATTAGACCACATGGCTGGTTTTACCAGTCCTGGTGGTGGGTTTCGCGCAATTTGAAAAAGCGCTCTTGTTGGATGCATATCTTGAAATGGCGCTTTCCCATCAGCCATTTCTATTGCTGTTATACCTAAAGCCCATACATCTATCCTATTCCCGTAACCTTCTTCACCACACGTCACCATTTCAGGGGCCATCCAGCTCGGCGATCCAATATTTGTCGTACTCGTATCCAGCGTTCCATTCAATTTGCAAGACAATCCAAAATCGGTCAACTTCACGTCGCCGTCTTTCGTAATCAGAATGTTGCTGCATCTTATATTGCGGTGTATCACTTTGTTCTCGTGTAAGTAAACGAGCGCCTAGAATACAAATGAGTGAGGTAGAATTGATTGCACCAATCGAGGCAGTCAACACGGTAGTTTGACAGGGAGTGATGAGTGACCGCCCCTAACGCGGAGGACTCGTAGATTGTTAAGTCGGTTGAGCGATAGCAATGTCAGCGTCAATCAAGTCTCCACGCCCCGGAGATTCATTGGGGCTTATTTGCATACGTATCGGGGCTTCAGTGCTGTCGCAGGCGGGCTGTCCGCGCTCTCTGCTGTCTGATATATCAGCTTGTTTAATGCGTTCATTACGATCGTTTAGTTGCTAGTGATGTAGGGATTGTGTATCGATAGTTTTCGATGGCGACATATTGTACTGGTTCTTTTAATTTTGGTTGCCTTTCAGTATTTTAGAAGAAGTGGAACTCTTTTACATTTTAACATTATATATGTATCGGTGCACAGGTGATTTAAATTTTGGTATAACATTCCTACCATGATTGTTATAAATGATTTGCTACTTTATATTGCGTTAAATTTTTTTTTTGTTAGGAGTGTTGCGGTATCTACAGCGCCACATGCGAACTACGCATCAAAGACCTGACGTCACACAAAAATCCTGACGTCACATAAATCATGCATCGCGCAATTAAAGTTTACCGTGCAATGGACAAGAAATATACAAGAACCCGACATCAATCGTTGGGCAGTTGCCCGCCAGATACAACACCCGTCTGGTCGGAGGATCCTCCCTTTTCTATGGTGGATGAGTGAACTTTACACCCTGTTCCTCATACCCCTAAAGGAGCATTAACTTGTCATTTGGAGAAATTATTATTATTGTGTTCATATTTATCTGCCGCCGAAACGGTTGTCATGCAATATAATAGAAAAACAATCGATGTTATATTTCATAATATCGACAAAGATGACATCACAAGTTCGACTTTGAACGTACTTTACGAGATGCAACATCGATAGATATGCGTGGAAGATCTGCCTTACGAAGAGGACAGAGCACCGGTATTGTGAACCAAGTGGCTTGCATAAAGATAATACGCATTTAACCCTCTCCGATAACTTGAGAGCCCGAAGGACGAACAGGCATCGTTTTGAATGAACCTTATGGAAAGGGCATAAGAAAGATTTTCGATTGACTGATCCGCGTTAGAGAGATCATCAGCTACTGCGCCTGAGATCCGTATATCTTGTGTGCGCGAGCATTATTTACGATAATTGAGCGATGCGCCGCGATGGGGGGCCATCATGGTGTTGTCGGGCGCGCACCGACATTCGCATCGACAAGTTCGACTGTTCCGTCGCGAATCACATCAAATAAAGCGGCGTGCATTTTAAGTAATGGCTCTAGATTGTATTTCAACGTACGTGGACATTCGCCTGGCAATATTTTATTCGACGTCACGCGAGCAACAGAAATAGCCGGGACACAGATCCGAGAACAATTGAGTTTGCATTCAAAGTACCTACCAATTGATTCAGCCGTTGAAAGCTGGACTGGCAGGCCTTTTGTTTTATAAACAACCATCTCGACTCGTATGTGACGAGCGACATGTTTATAGTCAGTCGAATATGGTCTTACCTTGATCGTATATTTGAGGATGTAAGCGATGTGTTCCTCGGACATTTTTCTGTCTGCTTCTTTCAGTTTTCTGACAATATCGATGACAGATCCACATTCGCACAACTGGAAAATAGATGATTCTTTGTTTTATTTGAATAATGACGACTGTTGCAAAAGTAACTGCAGACACTCGGACATTAAAATATTATGCAGACTATTGATTTCCGTTGCTTTATTGTAGAACTTATATGTTGTTTATGTTCCATTTTTTCTGGAGTTTTACATTCAATGTAGTATTAGATACAAATAAAAGTGTCCGACGTACCTCAAGCACGAACCAAATTTTCTTCACACGATCCGAATTGTCACAGAACACTCCATAGAAATCTATCAGATTGAGATGACTTGTGACATCCCTGAGTATTTTATATTCTTCTTGTATGTGATCTTCATTTTCGTCTGAATATGTTTGGATCTTGACTGCGACATTTTTGCCGGCTGCCTGTGAGTCCGAAGCTCGGTATACTTCGCCGAAGATGCCCGATCCAAGCTTACCTTCAAGCTTGTAACGGTCGATGGGGTTCGGCAGGGACGACACGTTCAGTCCGTCCTTCATGGTGGACGGATCATGTAGCTAGCAGAGAAATCCTGTTGAAGGCTTGAAATTATGTGCTGGGGTTGATTCTTTGCAATGATATTAGGTGAAGGGTGGTCCTTAGCGATGTTCTTAAGAATTGGATACTTTGAAACAAACTTATTTCCAACTAAACCTGTTTTTGATCTATTCGCACTTTACTACACTGCCAGTTACACCAAGTGCCTATGTCTCGTTTTTTTAAATTCAACTAACGTCAATAACTTCGAGGGTCCCCTTAAGATTTTACTTTTCCAAATGTACAGGATGAATTCCAAATCTTTAGGCCACCAGCATCAGTTATCGTAGACGGTGTTTGCAAACGGCCACAAAACAGCAGGAATACGTCTTTATGGCCCATTTACTGCCAAGTAACTACTGGTATTCAGGTGCATCCAGTTAGGCTGGAAGCCGACCTCAACATATTTAGGAAAGGCTAGGCAGATAATGATGATGACTGCCCCGTCTTCCCAATTTGTTTGTACACAAATCTCATGGTGACAAACATAGATGATTGTTCTTATTATTTTGGTCAAACAATCATCATTTTACTACGTTACATTTCATAAAACTAAAACGTTTGGTAGATGATCCAAAAACACATTTCATAATAAAATTATAGATCACCAGTTATCGAGGTTTAAGCTGTTCAATTCTTTCAAAAACTTTTTTCAACTAAGTATGCACATTTTAAAGCCCTTAAATTTAATTAAAAAAATAATAATAATTAAATAAAAGTAGACTCACCAAGTTTCCCGCCAGTCAGTTCCAACGACTCGGCATGGACAACGGCGCAGGGCCGAGTATTCCATCTACCGCAGAGAGCTCACAAGTGCCGGGGCTTCGGTATTAAGAACACTGCTAATCCCCTTAATAGTATTAGGTCATAATGCCCGACGACCTTCCTGCATGCCTTGGATACAATTTAATTGGGGACGCGTTTAATTGTAACTAGTTTTTATTTCGTTTCATTATGTAGGTAGTTACTGTTGAGGTTTATGTGTATGGCTTTGCCAATCGATCTTCAGGAATGTTTCGATAAAAGCACCACGATCCCAAGGAGACTATTCTAGTACCGTATTGAATGTTCTTTTTTTATAAAGTTCATAGAATTTCATGCTTTTGGGCTTACTCCGATGTTTTTGCTAGTCCTTGACTTTATTTGTATTTTGGAAGAAGGCTGCCGACAGAGTTTCTTCAAATGATGCAACCTACCCCACCTACTCTAGGTAACCTACTGTCTTTACCTAGAGAGTATATAGTTCTCGATATTCTTTTTTGGTTGGTATATTGGCGTGTGCTAGCTGACATATGGCTAATAATTAATAATATAATTTATGTTTTGTGTTGCGTATTGTAAATTATTTTGCATACTATTGTATAGTTTTTTTTTTTTTTCTAACTGAACAGGCAGCCTTGCTGCTGGGGAGTTTGCTGCGCCACTTCTTCTTCCCAGCCAAAGCACTAGGAAGTGGTGATGGGTGGGCGTTTTTGGGGGACTGTCTTATGTAATTTTGATGTTCGAAAAGTGCTGATTCTCAGCCTAGTTTGAATGACTTTTGATTTGATTTGATTAGAGACAAAGTATATGTAGTAGCCTAGTAGGTACCTATAAAAGTGATTGATTAGGTTATCGTAAATATAAGAATGCAGGTATTTCATTACTAATAACTAATAACAGAGCAGTGATAGCGTATTGGTATCCGTCCGACCTAATTCATAGGTCTCGAGTTCGATCTCAACCCACGCACCGGACTTTTCGGATTTATGTGCGTATTGTATAATTATCACTTGCTTCAAAAACGGTGAAGGAAAACATCTTGAGGAAAGCATGCCATAAGACTTCTCCGGCGCGGAACTTTTACTGACTAAATCCACCCGTGTTCCTTCAGTTGCCTGTTGCCAAGGGTCCCAGTATCCCTTTCGGACTTTTCCGCATCCCTGGCAGGCATCGCATGCCTGAGAAATATGTTTTAGGAAAGCATGCCTGAGAGATATTTCTCGACAGCATCCGAAGAGGCCCATGGGTGGCTTTAAAACTCTGACACCAGGTTAGTCACTAACCACACGAAAATAAAATTACTAATAACGTAAATTCTTTGTTTTGAAAAATCACGAAGACTTCCTTCCACCAAGAGTAAACTAGAATCTTGTTCGTGTAGGTTTAATAGAACGCTGTCAAAATCAATCCCAATCTGAATGAACTACCATACAAAATTCGCCGTTCCGAATTATGACTGTAAAATCCGTGTTTAGGAACCTAACAGTCATTGAAATTAATTCGCAACATCCACTCCATTACATGATCTATCTTTTTCTTTAAAAATATCGATCCGTCATGCCAACAAGTATTCGATCAAGCGCATTTAATACTAAAAGCGGAACATCAATGAATACAAAATGGCCGAATACCGTTAACCTGTCAAAAGTATTCAAAATCTTCAAAAGAGAGCTGTCAATAAACGGTTAGGAAAAGATGTATGAATGAGGATGTGTATTTTGTATTTATTGGGGGATGAAAACGGAAGGGTAAAAGTAATTTCAATAGTGTTTTTTTGGGGACTTTCATTTTAGAGTATTAGCTTAGTGATATTGCTCTCAGAAAACTTACCTACATATTTTTACCAGATGTTACTATTTTAAGATTCTATTGCACACAGAACCTTATAAAAGGCCAGAAAACATCCGCATTTACTCATTACACAAAGAAAAAAAAATTAAAGTATTTAATAAAAACTAAAACCCAACTACGACTAAAAAGGTATAAACAAGACACCACAGACAGACAAATTAAAAATCCTGAGTCACACGTAATCCGATCGATTTATGCCCCAATACGAACACTGCCCTAACCCAAAAGAAAAAAATTTTTTTTTTTTTTCATGAAATAATTTGATTTTGAACTGAAGTTTATTTCTGTTTTCTAAAAATTTTACTGAATTTAATATTTTTTTATTCAAAAATTTGGATCGTGGGCAAAACACACCCAGCTCCGCCACGGTTATAACCACTGTAGTTTTAGAGACATTACTTCTCCCTTTACTCAGGCCAAGGCGCATCAAAATCTGTCTCAGGGTTATTCAGTAAATGGAGAAATTATATACATAGCGAGGGTTCACGGGCTATTTGTATTAACTGACATTTTTGGAAATTAACAGGAATGCATTTCAAAGTTCCATTTTTATGAAAAAAAAAACATTATAAAAATGTATTTATGTTTTTACAAAAAAGTGGTCTACTTTGTTTTTCTTTACAAAAACCGCTCAATTTAGTCTAGTTTTCATTTTTTTAAAGCTGTTATTACCAGAAAATAATGTCACTTCATACAAAAGTACCTCAAATTACTTTTATTTAGATTAAGTGTGCAAGTCACCCCCTGCCATTTTATCTGTGTATTTTATATAAAACATTGGTCAGGCAGGGGCCGTAGTCTCCCCATAGTTCAAGATAACCAGTTCACTAAGCCACCTAAATCCATAATCCAATATCTTTGTTTCCATAGTTTGCAATAGTTCTACCTACACCAACCGGGGGTTGTCCTTGGGTGCACTTGCATAGTGAATACAGGGATAATCGTCGGCTGGTGCCTCATTCTTTTTGAAATTGTCTAAGGGGCCTCTGCGAGTTGGCTTCGGCCCCTCGTACGCCTTCCAAAGAACCGGGACCCCATGGTCCCGAGATATGTAAACATAATAATACTCTATGGCGCCTGTCAATGTCACCACATAAAAAGTTATGCTCAAGTTTTTTACATAAAAAAGACAGATATTCCCAGTACAGATTCAATTCAAAAGTTAAAAACCCCAATAATAATATTATATATTACATGCAAGCAAAAATGGAAAACCAAAGAAAAACGGACAATAACAATATCCAAAATATAGAATATACAACGTGTAACGTTAAATGCGCAAAACCTGAAAATGGTTTGATCAGAATAATGAGCCGAATCGGTTGAACCACTTTTTAATATAGGTCACATTTTTCAAAAAATCTTCATTATAAACGTTGCCGTGTCTATTTTTTAATAGGCCAAGACAGCGCGGCGCATCGGCTCGGTGACGACGCCTCCCTCGATAGAGCGTCGTCGCAGACGCAAGAAACGATCAGAATTGCCAGTAAAACTAAAACAGCACATAAAACCTTTACAATTTCTTTAATGATTTGTTTTCTCTCTGAAATAGGTCAATTGAATTAAAAATCAGTTGGGGTTTCTGAGGTTTTGCGCATTTAACGTTACACGTTGTATATAAATAATGTAATGTGGACGAGATCAGCAGCCCGCCGCGTACGCCTACCACCTCCGGAATCGTCGCTCAGCTTCGTCGCGCCGCCGCCGGAACCCAGCCCCATCGTGAGTGCTGTAGTAGCGACGAATGTTTTTCCCCACCGACGTCACCAATACCCGTACGTCGGCAGGGGAGAGGCCGGCCACCGAGGAGCTTGGGACTTAGGGGCCAACCGGCCCCGAGCCGAGTCCGCGCTGCCGGTGGTTGTGTGCAGCGCATGAGATGGACTCAGTCGACGGATCTACAGAGGGGGAACTAACCTCACTGCATACCGCGATAGGATGCTGTCTCTGTTCCAGGAACTAGAACCAACCGTCAACGTCTCGGCCCAACGACTGTCGGATCAGGTGGGGGTCATCCAACGCAATCACAGGTTGGACGATGCTGCACTTGATAGGCTGTGCTCAGAGGTACTGAGCAATCATATCGTCTCGACTCCGGCACAAACCGCGGCAAAACCGTCAATTCCTGATGCAATACAGCCGCGGTCCAATCATGCTGAAGAAGATGATAGGGTTGTCATAGTAAGTAGCCAATGCAACGCCCGATTGAGGACCGCAATGGAGGATGCGTTTCGCGATTATAGGCACACCCCGACCGAACTTAGACCCCAACTACCACGCCTACCTATGCACAAAAAAAATAGGGCACTGGTGTGTGCCTTGGACTTGCAGCTTAACAATGTTTTCGAGGGCAGCGAGGATCTCGTTGATACACACTCGATCCTGTATTACGCGGCTGTTGCGACATGTCGTTTAGCTAACATCAAGTTCCCAATCTGTGACAGAGCTACTCGACCAAGACCAGCCGTACCAGCCTGGCAGTGCAGGATCGAGCGTCGTATCGATGGGGCCAGGGTACTCATCGGCAAACTATACTGCTTCAGGGAGGGCAATACAGCAATACACGACCACGAGTGATGCGCTTTGTGAGACGGGCATTCTTGGGGACAAGAATCAGTCCTCCACAATACATATCTCGTGTCACAGAGCGCATCGACTTCCTGAAGCAAGAAGTTTGTGCATGGGCGAGCCGTATTCGTCGGTATAAGCGGCGGGTTGACCGATACACGCAGAATCGCATGTTCCAGAGGATGAGAGGTGGGTATATAGAGCTTGGGAGCGACCTGAACAAAATGTGACAGACATCTGCCGCCCGGATGATGCCGTCACGAGCGCATTCTGGCGCAACATCTGGTCGGTACCCGTCTGTCACGCTGAAGCTGACTGGATACAGAATGTCGAGTGAGTGTGTGAAACTATACCAGAAATGGAAGCTGTGTTAATCACTCCACTAGACGTAACCAGAGCAGTCCGTCCGTTTCCGAACTGGAAATCACCGGGACCGGACGGACTGCATAACTTTTGGTTAAAATGGCTAATTAGTTCACACACTCGCCTGGCATCTCAATTCCAGTCATCCTTAGAGTCTGGGTCGCTACCACAGTTTCTAACAACATGCGTTACCCACCTGCTCCATAAGTCAGGTAGCCCCACGGAACCCAAGAATTATAGACCGATCACATGCTTGTCGACGGTCTATAAACTTCTTACATCCATTCTGAGAGTGTTAATAAACACACACATTGACAACAATTCAATAATGTCCGCCTCTCAAAATGGATATAGGAACGAGTCCCGCGGTACTAAGGAGCTACTCCTAATCGACATGGCCATAAGCCAACAGGTTCATCGATCCCGTAAGGACCTATCGACATGCTGGATAGACTATAAGAAGGCCTACGACTCGGTGCCACATACATGGCTCATGAGGGTGCTAGAGTTATACAAGATTGTTGCAACTCTACGCACCTTCCTTGAGTCGTGTATGGGGCATTGGAGGACGGTTCTGCGCTTCTGGGAATCATGAACCTGTATGGATTAAACGGGGTGTCGGGGTACGTAGCAAGGTGTCGGTGTTTATGAGGAGAAACCAATGTTAATGTTGTTCACTATTTATTCGTTCTCAAATTGCTCTTAATGTTAAAATGTTAATGAAATGTTGATGAATACACCCGACTCACGCGGTAGACAAAAGTGCATTGAATCTAATATAAATAATAAGTAATAAAATTAGGTCAGCGCGTCACGCTGATATTGCTAACTAAGGTGTTCGGTGAAAACACCGAACACGGGGAATATTTCAGGGCGACAGTTTGAGTCCGGTTTGGTTAGCTAGCCCGGAATCCTCTAAGCCCACTGCGGGAGGATTCAGGTCTAGGCTATCGGTTGAGGAGAGGTGGTCAGGTCATATCTCACCTGCTCTACATGGATGACCTGAAACTCTTTGCCCCCAACGAATTGCGACTGATGGAGCTACTGAAGGTAACTGAAACCTTCAGTAACGCCATCAGGATGGAATTTGGTGTGGAAAAATGTGCAGTCATGCATGTAAAGCGAGGGGTGATTATGGATTCAGAGGGAATTTAACTCTCGGATTCCATATACCTCAGGTCCCTCTCCGCATCCGAAAGCTATAAGTATTTTGGGTATGTCGGAAGCGTTAGGCATCAACGTTGCTGACATGAAGCAATCGTTGAAGGAGCGCTTCTTTGGTCTTATTAAATTATTATAGTTCATTCTAAAGTCCACCATGACCTGGCTGCTGCAACCAAGATTGGCTCCAGACGAGGAAACTGCTCAGCAGCCAACAGCAGAGACATTAATTTTATATTTGTCGCCAAAGCTCGAGCTATGTTTGCTCGGCTTCCAGTCAGCGACCTCAGCACAAAAGTGCAATTGGATATGGTCTATGAACTTTTACACAATCGTGTCCGCGGGCGCCTACGACGTGACGAAATTTCGTTATATGTTACATTACTACACAAAGCGAGATATTGAAGACGCGACTGACGAAGTCCCAAATGAATACCAGTGTCGACGCCCTAGGACGCCGCAGCGTTCATCAGCAAGCATGGGCGAAGCGCCCTCGAAGAAAACGACGACGTCATGAGAGCCCCGCAGAGAAAATGCGTCGAACGCTAGCGGCCTGCCTAGCAAGGATCCTGCGCCTGGCAACAGCACCGGCGTCACCACACGTCCAGCGAGTGACGCTGCTTCGTCATCAAAGAAAAAGTTTTGTTCATATTGTAAGCGGAATTGACACAACCGTGACAATTGTTTTAAGCTAAAAGTGAATGATGATACTCGTACACGATACTGATCGGATACCAACATGTTGTGGTTGTAATGCGAAAGGTGTTACTAGGTCACAATGTTCCAAGTGTAATGCAGACCACTATGCTATAGATGTCATGGGGTTCTCCATATGCAAACCTAGTAATATTAATAAATCCAATGGTAGGTATGTTACTTGCAACAATAATTTATAATATTAGTGAGATGCCTTTGCATTACTTTGGTGAAAATGGTGTAAACTATTCTATTGATAATCATTATTTAAAAAATACTTTGTTATCACCAAGTAGAGTGACCACAACATCAGACAATAGGGTGTCCATGGAAGACCCAGGACATTTCTCTAAAAGTAATTATAATTTTTGTGACAAAAATATTAATTTTTCACCAAGTAGGGTGACGTCGAGGAATGACCATGGAAAATTTGGGACGATTTTCTACAGTTAATATTGTAGACAAAAAAGGTTCCCGGAGTGTCTCTGTTGAGCATCAGGTTAGGTTAAGGCCAACTGTAAGTGTTCAGATGTTAGGAGTTCGGGGAAAAGCCTTGTTGGATTCAGGCGCTAAGAGCAGTGTTGCTGGGGCCCTGTTGTACAAGCTGCTGCTGACGCATAAGCATCCATGCGAGGAGGCGACTCGTCGAGTAAGGCTTGCTGATGGCTCCACCCGTACTCGACAGGTTCTACTTACCACTTTAGAAGTAAGGATAACCCCGGAAAGGTCAATAAAACTTCAGTTTACCATTTTTCCTGATGCTGAAAATAATGAGACCCTATTTGGAATGGATTTCTTGGTGGCAGGGGGCATTGCGCTTGATTTTGCTTCTTCAACCTGGCACTTTTCAGGTGAGCATGTTTTATTTGACATTGCGTATGAGCATCCAAGGCCATACACTAATATATTTGCTGCTGACTATTTGCGTGATGATGAAGGGCTTATGCTGGGTCCTGATCAAAGACAGCTGTTATCTGATATGCTGCAGCAAAACAGTGATGTTTTTGCAGAACAGGGGAGGCCAACTCCTTATGCAGAGCACCACATCGACACGGGCGACCATCTTCCAATATAAGTTCTGCCGTGTAGGCTCACGCCCGCCAAAAAAGAGCTTGTGAAGGCTGAGTTGGAGAAGATGCTCGCGGAAGGCGTGATCGAAGAGTGTGAGTCTGCTTGGACCTCTCATGCGGTCCTCGTGCCAAAAAAAAGATGGCAAGGTAAGGTTTTGCGTGGATTATCGTAAATTAAATGCAGTTACAAAAACTGATGCTTACCCTATGCCGCACATTAATGACTTAGTCCAGTCGACTAAGCGCAACTGCTTCATGTCCACCCTTGATTTACGGAGTGGCTTCTGGCAGGTAATAATGAAAGAGAGCGGCAAAGATAAAACAGCTTTTCAAACACCTTTTGGTACTTACCGCTTTACACGCATGCCGTTTGGCCTCAAAAATGTGCCCTCGACGTTTCAGCGACTGATCGATAAGCTACGATCATCGTTGAACCGCGATTTCTGTCAAATCGAAGGTGAGAATGTTACGCTATTGGCTTATCAAGACGACCTGCTCCTGATTACTGAAACATATTTAGGTTACGTAGCAGCTCTGCACGCCGTTTTTGAGAAGCTGCGCACTTTTAGTTTGATGGCTAATCGTGATAAGGGTGTTTTCTGTAGAAAAAAGGTAAAGTACCTAGGACATGTTATCACACAAGATGGCGTGTCTCCTGATTATGACAAGGTGCAGGCTATAGTCGATATGAAGCCACCACAAAATCTTAAACAATTAAGAACTTACCTGCAGACGTGTTCCTGGTTCCGGAAGTTTGTGCCTAACTTCTCCGCTTTTGCTGAGTCACTAACGTGCCTGACCAAAAAGTACCAGTCTTGGGTTTGGGAGTCAGAGCAAGCAAACGCTTTTGAAGAGCTGAAGAAGCGCTTAACCTCTGCTCCAATTTTGATACAGGTAGACTACTCTCAGCCGTTCAAACTCAGAACGGACGCTAGTAATTATGCATTAGGTGCGGTCCTCCTATAGGGCGAGGGCGTTGAAGAACGGCCCGTAGAGTATGCAAGCAGTCTGTTAATACCGGTGGAGAAAAACTACAGCACCACTGAACGGGAGGCTGTGGTTTGGGCTGTTTGCGCTTTACAGGGTATATCGATGGATACGAGGTAATAGTCAGGAGTGATCAGCAGCCGTTGAAGTGGCTACTTACGGTAAAGTCATCCTCAGGTAGGTTGGTCCGCTGGGCACTTAAACTCCAGTAATTTAATATTGTCTATCAATATGCACCAGGCAAGGCTAACGAAGTCGCGGATACCTTGAGCCGTCCTCCAAGTTCTAATGAAGAGGATACGGAGGAATATGGTTTGTGTCCTATGATCATTAAATTATGTTCTACAAGCCCAGCTGACCTGCGAGCTGCACAATTAGCCGACCCTGATCTAAATAAAATTGTGCAGGATTTGGAAGATCCCGAAGAACTTACCTGTAGTCGATGGTTGGAGAGAGGGTCCGTAATGTCTCACGGTGTTCTCTATCGATATGACCCTGATTCTGATGCAGAAGACGCACAGTTGGTGGTGCCGAGCTCCATGCGGGAAGAGATTCTTAAGGAGCTCCATGACTCGCCTAGTGCTGGCCATCAGGGAGTAGAGAAGACTCTCCAACGACTATGGGAGAGGTATTATTTCCCAGGCATGCGCAGGTATGTAACAGATTATTTAAAGAAATGCGTCGATTGCCTTCGTTATAAACCATCAAACCAAAAACCCTCGGGCTTATTACAAACGCCTGTATTGCAACAGCGAGCTGAAGTCCTAGCTATTGACTTATTTGGTCCACTTCCACCTGGAGAGCAGGGGGAGCGATGGATATTTTTAATTGAGGATGTAGCTACAAGGTAGGTTGATCTTTTTTCACTCGTCGATGCTACCGCAGAGGCTTGCTCTCGTGTCCTCCTAGTGGATTACTTCCTCCGATACGGATTGCCACGACGTGTCGTTTCAGACAACGGCACGCAATTCGTGTCTGCTGTCATGCAGCAGTGCATGCACCTGATGGGCGTCAAGCAGGAGCTCATACCGTTATACCATCCATAGGCCAACCCCGCGGAGCGGAAGAATTGGGACCTTAAGGTACAGCTGTCCATGTTAGTTCAGACAACTCACACCGATTGGCCTAAGCACTTGGGAAATGTTAGGTTTGCCATGAACAGCGCCGTGTGCTCCACCACAGGTAAGACCCCCGCATATTTAATGTTCGCACAAGAGTTGCGAACCCCGTTCGATGTTGATCGGGATCTCCGCAGTATCCTGGACAATGAAAAGTTCGTTCCTCAAGTCACACCCTACTTGCGGTCGTTTATTTCATCTCTTTCTGAAATTAGGGAACGTGTAGAGAAGTATCAGGATATTCGCAAAAAGGTAGCTGATGGCTCTCGCCAGAAAGAACCAGTCATAAGTGTAGGTGATTTAGTTTTGCTTAAGTGTCACAATCTGAGTAACGCATCAAAAGGTATTACACGGAAATTCATGCCTAGACGAGATGATTCTTATCGCGTTAGGCAGATCACTAGCCCAACAACATTTGTACTTACTGACCTCTCGAATAACGTGATAGGGAAGTATCATAGCACAGATTTAACACTGTTGACCACTCCGTTACATACAGTAGCCCCGGTTATGCCGAAAGGACGCAGAGGGAGACCGCGCGACCGTGAATTAAATCCCAAGTTGGACTCGGGGCGCGATCCTAACTTGGAGGGGGAGTGTGTAACGCGCGATTTTAAAACTGCCTCGACGCCGCGTGTGAGAACCCCGCGGCATCGAGCAACACTACCGGTCGGCGGAACGCGCGCCGCACTAGAAGAACGCCCGCTCAACTGAGAGACTAACGTCTTAAAAATCTCTATTGTAATGATTGTAATCATTCTAATTTTTATAAACCAGTATGCTTTGTAATTAATATAAACAAGTTACATCTCCATGTCTTGTATTAATTACATTAAATAAAGTCCTACGAGTTAAATCCCTATATTTTAATTTTAAATAAAAGATTTCCTTCTTTTTTAAGGCCTATTTCCAAATAATTAAATAATTTATAGCGTAATTAAGTGTTAAATTTAGGCTTTTTGTGCAAATATTGTGTAAAATATTGTGTAAATACTACATTGTGATTCTTTGACAGTTACCGGCTCAAGTGAATGTTGCATTTTCATCTCGTTATCAGGTACAATACTACATATTTTACTTGGTAGTAGATTATTTCGTTCTAATTCTTTGGATCATTTTTATTACGGCTGCATGTTGCATGCTCGCTTGTATGCTGCATGCTTGCTTGAATGCTGCATGCTTGCTTGCATGCTGCATTCTTGCTTCATGCATGGTGAATACTTGTATGCATGCGAGCGGTGCCGCGGCAGCGGCCGACGAGCGCTAAGTCGAAATTGGTCGCAGTATCAAAATAAAATTAGGGATTTAGAAAGTGAAACTCGATGAAATGTTTTTCTTTGTTATATGTTATATACAACCTGTTTTTTTTGATATCCCATAACTCTAGGGTTATATTCTGTAGGTAAAAATAATACTATAACTCCTAGAATAGGTGGTCCAAAAATGCATCGTTTCGGAGATATCATCAATCATAATTAAATTAGGTCAAAAATTGTCACCAGTATGACGAATCTTTACTTTTGCGAGGTTGCCAAACTTTGCAGTAGTGTAGTAAAATAAATAGACCCTCGATGTGTCTAGGTATCTAAGTTTCATTAATAAATACAAGTAATTCATTTTTATTCAAACCAATCATTCATATTTAAAGCTAAGAAAATGCGACGTTGTCATATTTCACGTAAGGGTGTTTTACATTAATAATCGTGACTTTGCCGAATTATTTTGTATGAAAAATGAAAAAAAAAAAAACGAAGGATTGGAACATAACTCATATGCCAGTTGATTCTTTGATATGGCCTCAATCATACCCTAGAGTTATGGGATATCAAAAAAAACACGTTGTATAAACTAAACAATATGAGGATAAAAAATATTTGATTTGTCTTTCTATGATATAAATAAATAAACATAAAATTTTCTTGGTAACAAAAATCTATGATTTAAATTTTTTCAAAGTAAATAATATGCGAATTGATTATTCTATGAAATGATAATATAAGAAAAAAATTATGTGAAACGAAATTCTATAAAAATGTAGTCTATAAAACAACGTACAACCCTTTTCTATTACAGCCAAGAATTCGGCTAAACAAATTGCTTCTATTGAGCAATGCTATTACATGATAAATAATTCAGCCAATAATTTGGTATCAAACATTGACATTGTTAATAATTTAAATTAGAAATTCAGACAACAGAGGCAACCTCTAGCAATAGTATACAGAATTGCAAAAAAAAACTAATAAAAGTTTAAAATCAGTAAATAATGTTAACCTGGTGCATCAAAATATTCAAGGATTTATGAACAAAGATTTAGAAGTAGAATTATTTATTCTTTGTAAAACAGAACATTGGATTAAAAGTACCCATTTCTTGTTCAATTTTGATAATCACCAGGTTGGTGGTTCGTTCAGCAGAGTAAATGCTATAGATGGTGGCTTATTAATCTTAGTAAGTAACCAGCTACAATTCAAAGACCGTAAGGATATTGTGAGCCTATCTGTTAAACGGACAGTTGAAATAGCCTGTACAGAATTGGAGCAGTTTATTGTATTAAGTGTGTACAGACCCCCTTCAGGATTGTATGACTGTTTTGAAAAGGTAATGGATGAAGTGTTACACAAGATTAGCAACTCGAATAAGTCCATTATCACTTGCGGTGATTTTAATGTTAATTTGTTAGAAAATTCAGGTTCTTGTAGTAAAATAATAAGTTTGATTCAATCCTACAATCTTTTAAACCTAGTTTTGGAGCCCACACGAATAAGCCTTACTAGTGCAACTTGCCTAGATAATGTTTATACAGATGTTATACCAAGCCACAAAGAAATTATAAATTTACTAGATTCTGATCATTGCGGGCAAAGGGTTACTATCCCAATCCAAAACAACAAAGTGGCTAAAAAGGATATCACATTTAACCCCAAATTGCAAGTCGCTTGAAAGTTTTTAAAGAAAAACTAATTAATAAATTACCAGTTTTGTCAAATCATGCTGATCCTAATCATCTATATGATGATTTTTTTTATTTATACTGTAAACAATTTAATTCCACCTATATTTCCAAGACTATCTCGGTTAATAGTAACGCATCTTTCAGTGATTGGGCTACCATTGGTATTCATAAAAGTAAAACACGGCTTTATGAGCTGTACAGTGAAAGGACTTATGTAAACACTGCTGAATTTAAATTATATGTTAAAAATTATTTAAAAAACTTTGTTGTATGATCGAAGTATTATTTACACATAGGCAAAGGCATAGTACACACGGCTACACATCAAGCTATACATTTCCAGTATAAGCTGACCTCGCATTGGACGGAAATCATAAACAATGTGAGATCAGCATAAACTGGAAATGTATAGCTTGATGTGTAGCCGTGTGTACACTATTTACAACAAGACATGAATGAGACTTAGCTTCAATGTAAGTGCATTCTATGTGTCTGTCGAGCTGTTTTAACGAAGTGCTACTTTGAGTGCCTTCTCTCAAACATAATGGTAATGTCTCACTGGCTGGTAAAAGGTTGTTTGTACCATAATGATGTTTTGTCCACTAAGTATCTGCAGAATATTATCACAATCGCTCGCCAGACAAGTATCAGACAGATGAGTTAATAAAATGAACATAAAATCATTACCACTAGTATCAGTAGATGAGGACGAAGATTCTGACGATGAGCTGGAGCTCGACGAGTCACTCGATGACGACGACGAGCTGCTGGAGCGCTTCTTCTTACCCTTGCCGCGTTTCTTTTTCTTCTTCTTATCTTTCTTTTCAGTCAAATTCAACAACTGCTTCAAGGTTTCTTTCATCTCATACGACTTAGCTCCCGTCAAACCAGGTAGTAACAACTCCGCTGGTTCAATCAAAGGCTTCGTCGTCGACGTCTTACTTTTCAAGAAGTCCAGAGAATTCTGCGCCTCCTCGTGGAAAGGAATAATCGCCAAACAATCTTCATACGCTTTCTGTGCTTCAGTAATCTTGTTCTCATCCTCGTAACTCCTACCTAACGCAACTAACGTCTCTCCTAGATACTTCCTTGCATTGGCGTGGTTAGGATTCAGTTTCAAAGAGGTCTCGAAGTCTTCAATGGCTTTTTTAAATGTTCCACTATTGGCGTAAGGTCTCGTTATTTGAGTTCGAAGATTAAAAACAGTAGTAATGTAATTAAAACGACTTGGAATATTATTATTAGTGAAACGGGAAGGTTTACTAACCGAAATACTGACTACAGCCTGTCTATTAATGACAACATAATAAAATCAGACTCACAAATCGCAAAGGCCTTTGAGAATTTCTTTTCAGATATTCCCGTTTCAACTACTAAATCCCTAAACTCATCACCACGTTGTTGAGTCTTTGCTTAAGGAAAATGTTAATGTTTGCGATTCGGAATTCCATTTTGAACATAATTATTACCTGTAGAGACTAGAGATGGGCCGAATGTGGTTTGAACCGAATCCGAACTTCGGTTCAATTTCCCTAACATGAGTTATTTGGCTCGAATATATTTATCGTCTCCTGGAAGCTCTATAAATTCTAAGCGACTTTTTTCGGGGGCAGGAAACGTATACGAAAAAAAAACGTAACAAACTTCTGCCAGATAGAGCAGAGTCTTTGGTGTTTTTGCATCATAACCTGCCTCTAGTAAATTATAAATATGAGTGAGTAGATAGATGTGAAAAGTTTGTTTAATTTGACGGTTGAAAAAAAAACACTTTAATTGTAATAAAAAACACTTGATGTTAATGAATGTTTAGTTTGTGAACCAAAAACGTGATTTTTTTATTCAATTTACGAAACTAATAAGAAGAACTCAATTAATTTAAGGTTTACATTTACAATTTTCCTAACAAAAATTATGTCTTTTACTCACTAAACACAACACAATTATTATTATGATTTTTTAAATGTCTTTGACATATCTCGGGACCCTGGGGTCCCGGGCCTTTGAAAGGCGTACGAGGGGCCGAAGCCAACTCGCAGAGGCCCGTTAGACATCCATAATGAAACGGGGCACCAACCGACGATTATCCCTGTTCGCACTATGCAATGCAGCCAAGGACAACCCCCGGTTGGTTTAGGGCTATTGCAGAACATGGAAACAAAGATATTGGACTATGGGTTTGGGTGGGTTGGTGGAATGGTTATTTTGAACTATGGGAAGACTATGGCCCCTGCCTGACCAATGTTTTTAATATAAAATACATAGATAAAATGGCAGGGGGTGACTTGTATACTCAATAATGGGCCCCCAAAAATGGTCGCTAGCACTGTGTCGTAGCGACAAGGGGGCAACATGTCCTGAGGTGCTTGAGAGGAGTGGAGAGGTATTCCACGGCTATCAGGACAATCCCGGAAGTATGGTCAAGATCCCTACCAGCATCTTACTGGAATACTTCCTTCCTCCGAGCACGTTTGCTCTAGCGAATCTCCACTCAAGCCGGCCAATCAAGGCAAGAATGAGGTGGGAGCTCTGTTCCTCGTCAGTGTTAACTCTAGCCGGCCAATAAAGGCAAGCCAGAGATGAGGAACGAGACTTCTCCCGGGAGGTATGGTCCGTGGGGTCGCTACTGCCCAACAGCTCGCCACATGCTGCCTTGCGGGTTTTTGTATCTCTCTTGGTCTGGCTCCTCACCTTAGACCCGTTCCGGCAAAGTAAACTCTACCGGCACAGACCTAGGGTTCGGAGCGCGCAAGCCCCACCACGACGTCAATGTAGAGATACGGCGGTGGGGTTATTATTATTATTTTTACATAATTTTATTTTACAGTAATACTATTCCAATTCTATTAAATTTCAGTCAAAATAAGTAGGTATTATTTTTCTTGTGCCGAATTTTCAGCATCTGAACTGAATTTCGGCCGAATGCCGAAGTTCGGTTCAAGCTGCCGAAATTCGGTTGAAACGAATGTAAACCGAATTTCGGCCCATCCCTAGTAGAGACATAATTAAAATCTTTTACACTTTAAATGTAAAAAAAGACTGCAGATCTGTGGGGTAATTCTGTAGAAGTTGCTAAGTCTATTATTGATATAGTACGAGTAGCACCTACTTTAGCTCTTATTTTTAATATTTGTATCGACTGTGGGGAGTTTCCTGACCTTATGAAAAATAGTAAAATAATACCTTTGTTTAAATCAGGTAGTACCATCAGACCCCACAAAATATAGACCTATTTCAGTACTACCTTTAGTAAAATTTTTGAGAAGTTAATTTTAGAGCAATTGCAAAGATTTTTTAATAGACATAAATTGTTACATAGCAAACAGTTCGGTTTCACAAGGGGTCGTTCGACTACTGATGGCCGCTGTTGAACTTTTAGGACATATTCTTAATGCATGCGAAGATAAATGCGATGCCTTGGGCATCTTTTGTGATTTGTCTAAGGCAGCGGTTCTCAAACTTTTTTGGTCACGGAACCCTTTTGACAAGCAAAATACTTGACGGAACCCTACAATAAAACAATAGTTTTTAAAAGTGTATTGTTTATTATATAAGCATAATAAAAGTACAATGTAACAGTTACTAATTATTACTTACTTTACCACATGGCAAGTACAATATTAGAAGATATTAAAAATGAAAAAATCTTAACTAATGGGAGGTATGAAACTGTTTTTATTTTTCATCAATTGGTTGATATCAGGTTTGATAGAAGACATTTGAAGTCTCATATCAGGTTCGGCGTCCAGTCTATTGCGATATTTTGTTTTCGTGGCTGCATAGGTTGACAATCCTGTTTCGCACAAATATGTTGTTGGGAACGGGAGAAGAATATTCAGAGCCATTCTGCCAAGCATTGGATATTCATCACGGATTCTGCACCAAAAATCGTTGAAAGGCGTCGTTTTGAACAGTGACTCCATACTTGTGTCTGATGACATTTCTAAAAGAGATTCATATATCTCGTTTGACATACTTTCGGGCTTTTGCAAGTTGGGTAAAAAAGGATTATGAATCCATGAATTCAGCTTCATTTTTGTATTCTGTTCTTCGGGAAAATACTTTTCAAAAGATGCGCGCATAGAAGTGAGATATTGGACCAATTCTTCAAACACATCATCTTGAAACATTTCTGAGTCGTTATCGCTAACAAACTCACTGAGTGACGTAAAGCTTTCTATTCCTCTCTTACCAACGCAAATAATCCAAAAGTCTAATTTTCTTTTGAAGGCAGTTATTTTGTTATAGGCCTGGAACACTGTTGTCTGTTTACCTTGCAATGATAAATTCAATTCGTTCAGTTTTTGAAAGATATCCGCCATAAAAGACAATCGGAACAACCAAGTTTTATCATACAAACGGTCTTTCAAATTAAAAGAAACTGTATCTGCTGAAAGAAACATTTGTAACTCGGCTCTAAGTTCAAATAGCCTTGTTAAAGTTTTACCCCGAGACAGCCATCGCACTTCTGCATGGAGCAGCAGTGTTTTATGTTTGCTGCCATAATCTTCACACAATAATGAGAACAATCGGGATTGTAGTGGTCGTGATTTGATAAAATTAATTATTTTTACCGCTTCATCCATAACTAATTTTAGATTTGACGGCATTTGCTTCATCGCAAGTGCTTGTCTATGCAGAATACAATGGCTGGAACTACAATTAGGCGCTTTACTTTTTATTCGTGATACTGCTCCTGCTGTTTTATCTGTCATCGCCTTGGCCCCATCTGTACAAATGTCAATGCAATCATTCCAACTAAGATTATTTTCTTTAAAAAATATGTTTATTTTATTAAAAATTTCTTCCCCGGTAGTGTTTGTGGGCAGCGGTGAACACATAAGCATGTCTTCTTCAAAAGAACGTTAATATGGATATCTCACAATAACCAGCAAGATAGCCAGACCAGTGACATCAGTTGACTCATCCATTTGCAAGGCGAATCGTGTTTTTTGTAGACGTGCAACTAGTTCTTGTTTGACGTAGCTTACCAGATCATGGATTCGCCGTGAAACAGTATCGTTTGATAGCGGTAGAAAGATGCTTTGCAGATTTTTCATCGAGCATACATTTTGTTATGTCTAACACACATGATTTATTAAATTCTCAGCAATAGTGTACGCTTCACCTGCTTGTGCAATGCGATAGCTAACTAAATATGATGCCTCCGTGGCCTTTTCATTGATAGTTTGTGTTACATGCATCATATTTTTTTGACTTTCCAATAACTGTTCTTTTTTACGAACAAAAAATTATTTATTCTTGTCTTTAGACTCGGGGTGTACAGTTTCTAAATGTCTGCGCAATTTGGTAGGTGTCATGGAACTATTAGGAAGCAGTTTACTACATAACATGCAGAGAGGTGAGCCGTTGGAATCAACAAATCCGAAACTGATATATGATTCATCATACTTCCTTTTTTTCGTCTTTGAAACCGTGGAGCTTGACGTCGTGGCATCATCGTCTGGATCGGTAATTGCTGTATTCTCCGCGCGTACTGCTTTTGAACATTCAGCGTCATTAGAAGATGTTGTTGCAACACGTTTAACGCCTTTAAGCCAACGTTCCATTCTTCTTTATTAATAATGTTACACGTCAGGATGGTGGGGTCAAAATAATGCACAATCGTTATTGCGTTTATGAGACAAAGTTTAGTCCAAAGAAGAAATGTACAAAACTGATACAATCAGAATACAGCAGGCAGTAGAACAATGAACACTAGTTTCATATCACGTTTAAACTCCGCAATTCGCTAGCCAGCATGTAAGTAGGTAGGTAGGAACTTATCGCTCCGAAAGCTAATCGTCAACTGTGTGACGAGGCGCGACGCGCGATCGCCGCTTTTATACTTAGTCCTAGACTCGAACTCGAATATTCTCAAAAATACTCGAGTCGGCGCCTTTGATAAACAAAAAGCGGAAATAAAAATAGAAATACAAAAAAATGCGTTGTAAACAATCTCGACTTTATGTTCTTGAAGATAGAGCCGAAAGTCGCTTGTTCACAACTATAGCGTCTAATTCAGAGGCGGCTTTTATCAAAGGGACTGCGCGCTTACAAGTATACGCGCGGCGGGCGGAGTCAAAACGTTCGACCAGTGACCAGAGAGAGGTGTTTTGATTTTTTTTCTAAATTCTTGCGGAACCCCTACAGGGGTAGCGCGGAACCCTAGGGTTCCGCGGAACACACTTAGAGTACCGCTGGTCTAAGACATTCGATTGCGTTCTTCATGAAACGTTAATCAGGAAACTCCGCCACTACGGAATCCGGAACACCGCTCTAGATCTTCTTACTTCATACTTGAGTAATACGATTCAGAGCGTTGACGTTAATGGGAAAAGATCTCCCGGATCTATAGTAACAATGGGAGTCCCACAGGGCTCAACTCTTGGTACTTTCTTGTTTCTTATTTATATTAATGGCTTGCCTTACCTCATAAAGGATAATCATGAGATAGTGTTATTTGCGGATGACATTTCGCTTTAACTTAAACGTCAGCAGCTGCCTCCTGACGATGTAAATAGCGCGATCTCAAAAGTAGTTCACTAGTTTAATGTTAACAATTTACTTCTTAATGAAAAAAAAACCAAATGCATTAAGTTTACGCTACCTCATGTTAGGTGTTGAAAACTAATGTGTTGATAAAGGGCGAAGAATTGAATCCCGAAGATAGCATAGTATTCTTGGGCTTAACATATAGATAAATTGTCAAAAAAACTAAGCTCCGCATCATACGCTGTCAGAAAAAAACGTAATTTAACTGACATAGAGACAGCCTGTTTAGTGTACTTTAGCTATTTTCATAGTGTAATGTCGTACGGTATTCTGTTGTGGGGAAATGCCGCCGACATTCAGACTATCTTTGTTTTGCAGAAAAGAGCTGTTCGATCAATTTATAAATTAAGTCCGACACACTCTCTCAGAGAGTTTAAGGAAATAAATGTAATGACTGTACCTTCTCAGTATATTTTTTTAAATCTTTTACTAGCCCATAAAAATATTAAATTGTTTTAAAAATACAGTGATATCCATAATATAAATACTAGGAACAAACACTTTGTTGTACCTACAACAAGGCTCAAGAAAATAGGTGGCTCGTTCAGATGTCAATGTCCCTTTTAAAATAAGCTTCCAAAATAAATGCAAAACATTTATTAAACGTCAGTTGTGCCAAAAAGCGTTTTATACCATTAAAGATTACATTGAGGACAAAAAGGCTGCTCCAATTTTTTTACTTATTGAATTTTGTTATTTTTAGTAACTTTTTATTTTATTATATACATATACAGAGATATGAATATTTACTTTTTGAAGTATAATATTATTATTATTTTAATTATTGTGAATTTGAGGACTATGTGAATCATATTTTTTATTTATCTGGCAGTTTGGAGTACTATAGGCGGCCTACCCAAATGTCCTTTCTTTGGTATTGTTCGTCAAATCGTTGAGCTCCTTAAAATTGGAGTTGAGCTGCACGATTATTGACAAATGCGTGCACTGACTGGACAGGTCCACTCATCTGTGTGGTTCTTTCCTCAAAATTCCATTTCAGACACGAATCTACATGGTCTTCACATGATCTGACCAAGATTATGTCTAGACTTTAAAAGAGACTGTGACCTCTGAGTTTGTTTCGGTCTTTCTTCTCAGAGTAGTCAGATAGGAAACGCCGACCTCATCTAGTTTTAAAAATGTGATTGACGTGTAAAAGTGTTTGTACAAACCTACTTACAGAATTAAAATCATTTATGAAAAAGAACCACTAAAAAGAAAATTTGGTGGTTTTTTTGGCTTTCCCGTAGTAAGCCCAAGTGCTTCCATTTTCTTTGCTTTCCTTTGTAGTTTTTTCATCTCCTTAAGCTCCTCACGCTGTTTCGGCGGCATGAGAACGTTCATTCTCTTCACGTATTGGGTATGTAGGTACACCATGTGCTCGATGCTGTACGTGATGTCGATGTTGTGGCGCAGCTGGTTCTCGTAGTACCAGATGGTCCGCTTGACGCGCCGCCGCGGCCACCGTTCCGGCGTCGTGGCTTTTACAATGGTGCGCATGTCGTGCAACCACTCGTCCAGTCGTTCGTAGATGAACGCCATGCGGAACCGCGGGTCGCGCGCGTACTTTTGCATGAAAGTTTCTAGTTCTAGGATTTTACGTTGCGCAGCGTAGATACATTGTTTCATCATATCCAATAACTTCTGGTTGTGTGCTACGTTATTGGGGTTCCTATACCTAAACGTATTGCGCCGGCTGCCGTCCACGCGACCGCGTAGCGCGTCATTGCTTGGGGCCGGAGCCCTGCCGATTCCAGGGGCTGGGACCCTGCCGTATCCGGAAGCTGGGGGCCCGCCGGGTCCGGGGGCCACGGCCGGGGGCGACGACGCGTTCACTTCGAGGAGCCAGTCACTTGGGTTGATAAGCTCGCCATAGTCCATGCTCACGTTGACCCTGTATTTGTGCCTTTGTGATTTATTCCAACGTTGGATTAGAGATACAGTGACAAAAATAATAAAATCGGCCAGATGCATGTCAGACCACGCACGATGAAGGGTTCCGAAGTTGGGATGAATTTTATTTATCCCTAGCACAAACTTAACATTGTAGTTAGAAAAATATGTTCTCCCTTACGGAATGTATGCGAGAACATGTTTTTGCAACTGCAAATGTAAGTTGGTCGATTATTACTCGGTAACTTGTGGAGCCTACGCAGCTGTGATAGTTTTCCTTTGAATTTCGTTTATATACTACTGCCGTGAATTTTTTCACATATCCAAAACCAACCATTTAGCTGGCTGTTATCTGCTCTTTTAAGTGATTCACACGTAGTGGCTGGCCATGCTGGGACCATTATCACCCACTGAGATAGCACTTTAAAGCTTAATATTTCGCAAACGGATCCCTGAATCCAAAAATGGTTTCCACAAACTCACACTCACTCTCTCATTATTTTTAACCGACCTTTCCAACGATTTGAACCCCACAACCAGGGATCGACGAGACAAAAAAGCCATCCACATTTTAGGTGTAGGGAAGGTACCAAAAAAAAAATTTTTTTTAGTTTTTGTTTACTACTTTGTCGGCGTGATTTATATGTTATACCCATACCAAATTACAGCTTTCTAATATCAACAGTCTCCGAGCTAAGCCGTGGACAGACGGACAGACGGTCAGACAGTCAGACAGACAGACAGACAGACACACGGACATTGCCTTAGTAATAGGGTCCCGTTTTACCCTTTGGGTACGGAACCCTAAAAATGATTTTCACAAAGTACATACAATATTTTTAAACTACCTTTCAAACGACACTCCACACGATGGATGGGATAGACGAGAAAAAAAGAACATCCCCACTTTAGGTGGAGGGGAGGTACACAAAAAAAAAAGGTTTTCATGATTATATTTTACCACTTTGTCGGCGTGAGTAATATATAAGTATACCCGTGCCAAATTACAGCTTTCTAGTACTAAGAGTCTCTGAGCTAAGCCGCGAACAGACAAACAGTCAGACGGTTGCTGGACGGTGTTTACTACGAAATCCTAAAAAAATGAGATGAAATGTACAATTCTTTAAAAGTAGTAATGAACCTATATGAAGACGCTCTAAATTATAAATAGGTACTTAAGACCCTGACAACAGATAAACCGCGGTCACTGTCAGATTGCATAGAAAAGAAAGAGAGGCGATATGACATAACGCTTCTAATTTATTGCAAAATATGAAGCAACTATTGATTTATTCAAAAATGAGTTAAAATGAGTCGAAAATTAAAAAGAAGCAAGTTCATTCAATTGTTAGCTTTTGTTATTATTTAATTTAATTATGTAAAGTAATGTTCTAAATATTATTTATTTTTATAATCATGTATTTGTAGTTTTAATATTTTATTTCTTAAAGTAGTAACCATGTGCCCAAGTGAGATTACATTGATTATTAGTTGCTAACCTGACTTTTTCCGGTTGACAGCAACTAGCTGTCAAACGGTAGACTACGTCGTTAATCTCACTTGGAAACATGGGAGTCGAGCTTGAACACTCGTAGAGTGTAAACGTATTTCGCTGAAGTGTAAATTAATTAAACGGATGTTAACGCTATCCAGACTTTGATTTTCTTCTGAATATAGTGGATTACACAATTAAGATGTTCTTTTTATTCATTGAATTAGAACTCAAGGTAAAAGATTAGTTTACCGTTAATTTGTATCCAGTTTTTTTTTAAACGTGTTTTGGTAACAACCTAGTTCTGTCAAATATGATTAACATAATATGTTAATCTAGAACATAACATCTATACAGATTTGGATTTTTTTTTGTTGAAGTCAAGCCTACTATTTCCCTTTGCCTGTTGTCAAAGCCTTAAGAAGAAAATCGTTATTTAATTTCACTTAGAGTACGTTCTCCTTGACTGGACATAGGAATCGATAAATATCTTATATTTATAATATACTGAAACCATCCGAAAGTGTATAGATTAGTACGTTATCGTTAGTGAAAACATACATAATAAAGAAAACACGTTTACTTGCGGCAAACATGACGCAAAGAAAGGATAAATACACGAAAATAGCAAGTTCATAAATACGAGCTACGTACAAACAGGTCGAATAGAAACTACTTACACATGGTGCCCGACGTTTGACTGTAGATAGTCGGGCTTGAGCTGAAAGGGGACGGGGGCCTGCGGCCAGGGCTCCGGGAGGACGGGCGTGGGTTCCGGCTCCGGCATCTCTAGAGGCGCCTGCAGCACGGCCATGCGCTCCGCCAGCAGCGCCGCCAGCCTCGGGTCCTCGCCCACAAAGTCATAGTCTCGAAATGAGATTAGATGCTCATTCGATTTCTTGTTATTAGAATCCACAGTCACACCTGGAATTAGTTAATATTCCGGTTATAAAAGATAAAGATATTTTATTTTGCAGATATGGGTACAATACATGGTGACACCTATAGGGAATAGGTTCAGCCATAAAAAGTTACAAAATTATAAACAAATCCACTAAACTAATCTACCAAATAGCAAACATCAAGACAAAAACCAAACATATTAATTACCTAATTCTTATTTTTAAACATTGCAGTCGTATATTACAATTTCATTTTCTGCCAATAATTCTGATAAGATATTATAGTTCTTATGCTTTGACTGTCAAAAACTTTCAAAGTCTTTTTACCCGACTACGGCGAAGAAAAGAGGAGGGTTATGACTTTGACCGGTATGTATGTATGTATATATGTATGTAAGTATGTTCATCTGTTCCCTCCTATCTTCTAAACCACTCATCACAATTTGACAAATGAGGTATCGTTGGAAGCGTCTTGATCGTCCGCTGGATACAGGCTATGTGACGTCACATTAAATGGCGCCCTCTAGAGGACATAATGTCAGGAACTAAAAAAAAATATTCGTACCGTGTTGGGTATCAAAATTGAAAGGGCTTAAAGAGCACATTTCAAAAATATATACATATATAAACCAAAAGAATTAAAAAAAAATTAAAGTAATAAAAACTAAAACCCAACTACGACTAAAAAGGTATAAACAAGACACCACAGACAGACAAATTAAAAATCCCGGAGTCACATCATGTAATCTGTTTGATTTATGCCCTAACACGTGTGGCTCCGGATTTTTAATTTGTCTGTCTGTGGTGTCTTGTTTATACCTTTTTAGTCGTAGTTAGGTTTTAGTTTTTTTTTTTTTTTTAAATAATAGTAGCGGCAATTCCTTTAAAATTTTTGGTGTTTTATTTATTACTGGCATTTTGCTCGCGACTTCGCCCGCGTGGATGTTGGTTATTATATACTAAAACCTTTCTCGAGAACCACTCTATCCATTGGCGAAAACAGCATGAAAGTTGGTGCAGTAGTTTTTGAGTTTATCGCGAACAGAGACGCGGCGGAGGACTTTGTTTTATAATGTGTAAGGATAAGGATATACTTACTAGCTTTTGCCCGCGTTTTCGCCTGCGTCGAGGTCGGAAATTATGCCACGGAAACGTGCTACCGGGATAAAAATACCCCATATGCCTATCCTATGTTAAAAACTATCTGCGTGCCAAACTACATCCAAATCTTATTAGAAGCATAATACTATGATTGAAAGACATACGAGTAGGTACCTATTATCGTGAACTTATGCAACTGCAAGCCTAGTTCTTTATGTTAGGTTACTGCTCAGATATTGTGTGTTGAATCTGTCAGCTCGTAATCAACAAGGAACCCTTATTGTTTCGTCATGTCAGCCTGTCTGTCTGTCTGTCCGTCCGTCTGTCCGCGGCTTAGCCCAGAGATTCATAAGTAGTAGAAAGCTGTAATTTGGCATGGGTATATTAATCACACCGACAAAATTGTAAAATAAAACTTTTTTCTGGGGCATACCTACCTCCTCTTTTTTTTTTTTTTTTTTTTTGAGGGTGGGAAGTCATCCAATGACTTCTCCCGCTCTGGGCGGAGCGGAAGGGCGTGTCAGACTTTTACTGACTAAAACCCACCCGTGTTCCTTCATTTGCTTGTTGCCAAGGTCCCGGTATCCCTTTCGGACTTTCCCGCAACCCTGGCAGGCATCGGTCCTATTGGACCCCGTCAATTTTGCTGACATCTCTTTGAGGCGCGCGTGGAACACGACGCGCCATCGACCCGGGCCTGGTATACCTACCTCCTCTACGCCTAAAGTCCCTGTTATTTTTTCTCGTCCGTCCCATTAGCACAGTTCTAACCTAACCTGACCTATTTCACCCAGTTCAATATGACGAATCACACAATCTGCCTGCGAACATTTCTGCTATAAAAGTAAGCAGTGAGGAATGCATCCGTGTATATTACTATAATGTATGTACCTAAAGCCATGTGGATATACTAACCTACTCTTTCTCTTACATAAAATATTAAATTATAAATGTGTGATATCCGGAGTTAATAAACCAAGACAGCTCTGTCAACAGTGACGTGAGGCGCGTTTAATAAACATGTGAGCACTTAGTGAGGTGTAGTTTGATTGTAAGTAGTTTCAGTGTAAATGGTTGTATATTGTATTGACGCGGCAGCTGATGGCAGCGTTTGACAGTAGTAGCAGGTGACGTGCCTCTCCCTCTCTCCCGTAACATTTTTTGCGCCACTCTTGCTTTTTTGGTTACTTATTTTAAATACCTATTTAGTGTAAATGTCATAATTTGTTATCACAGATGCAACTCGTATTAATATTTAGGTAATTTCATAGAATTTTGTTTCGCAGAAAATGTTTCATATAATATTTGTTCCTTGTATTTTTATTTCGAATATTATTGTTTTAAAGACTATTTACTTGAATGAAACAAATTTCACATAAACACAATTCAATGAATTTTATAATTTTTTATTTTTTATTTAACTAATTTTTCAAACTGTATAAATTTTTTTTAACGAACATTGTTTGTCCGAAAATCATTATCCATAACACGTTTGGTATAAACCTCGGCAATCATAATGTTCAAAACTTCGAAATTTTGTTTTACATAATTCTAAAAAAAAAAAAAAAAATTTCTTCTAAAACTATTCTGTCATAATATTGAGTACTATAATAAATTAATCATATTATTAATTATAAAGTCATATTATTATGTCCTAAGTATTGTATTATATAATGTGTATTATTCCGAATGTTCTTTGTTAGTCCTAAAACATTTGTAAAAAATTAGGTTTAAGGCCCGGATTCCTCTGTCGCTGACGTCGGTCGCGTACCGTCAGTCGCGTAGCGCGCTGACCATCAGCGCCAATGAAAACATCCGTAGTGCGATACTGACCGCTCCACGGTACAGGCATCTCCAAGTGGATTTGTTGTGGATTTGTGAAGCGGAGTTTGAATTTGGGATATTATTATGAACCCGTTTATAAATTGTTTAGTTGCTGCAGGATACTTACGCAAGCGGAGACGGCGTCAATATAGAAAAAAAAGATATCACATTCACCCAAAGTAAAGTAAAGTTAAAGTAAGCAATAAGTTTAAGTTTAGTTTCTTTGTAAAGTTCATTCGATAAATCCCACAATGCAGGACGTTGGCGCACCTCGGCAATCACACGTTCGGTATCAATGTTCATGGTGGCGGGCGACTGTACGCGCGCGTGCCGACGGTCAGGAACAAAGTGAGGACGCTCATAGCGTTCTATAGCGCGTCAGTCGACCGACGAACGCGGCGCTGACGAGCGAGACCGAGGCGCGTCATCAGCGGCGCGTAGCAACTCGCGCGCCGCTGATGTCAGCTTTACAGTGTGGTGCTTCATAGAACACAACGTATATTCGTACGCGCGACCGACATCAGCGACCGACATCAGCGACAGAGGAATTCGGGCCTTAGTGACATAAACGAATCGCTGTAAATCCGACTCCACATAGTCTTGTATGCCCTACCCCTAGAGTGTAATTTAAAATCGCGTAGGCGCGGAGGTGCGAGGTGGCCCCCGAGTTGAGGAGCAG
Source organism: Lithophane leautieri (assembly GCA_949152455.1). NCBI lineage: Eukaryota > Metazoa > Arthropoda > Insecta > Lepidoptera > Noctuidae > Lithophane > Lithophane leautieri. The sequence goes on along the minus strand of OX424462.1, from coordinate 5,584,769 downwards.
ATTGTTGTAACACTCGCCGAAGCTGCGGTGGTGAGCGTTAAACCATCTGCGACGATAAGCTCGCGTGGGACCGCCGGAGCCCCGCAGCGCTGGAGCCCCGCAGCGCCGGAGCCCCGCAGCGCCGGAGCCCCACAGCGCCGGAGCCGTGACAGAAACCATGCCTGCTGCATGTTGCATGCTCGCTTGTATGCTGCATGCTTGCTTGAATGCTGCATGCTTGCTTGAATGCTGCATGCTTGCTTGCATGCTGCATTCTTGCTTCATGCATGGTGAATACTTGTATGCATGCGAGCGGTGCCGCGGCAGCGGCCGACGAGCGCTACGTCGAAATTGGTCGCAGTATCAAAATAAAATTAGGGATTTAGAAAGTGAAACTCGATGAATTTTTTTTCTTTGTCATATGTTTTATATAAACTAAACAATATGAGGATAAAGAATATTTGATTTGTCATTCTATGATATGAATAAATAAACATAAAATTTTCTTGGTAACAAAAATCTATGATTTAAATTTTTTCAAAGTAAATAGTCTGCGAATTGATTATTCTATGAAATGATAATATAAGAAAAAAATTATGTGAAACGAAATTCTATAAAAATGTAGTCTGTAAAACAAAGTACAACCAATATTTAGTTCTTATCAAAAATACTTACTGTTGGCTGGCGAAAAGAATCCAATGAACACTGTAAATATAAATGAAAATTTATGAGAGTACCTACTAAAATTCAGTCACTCACTATAATATCAAGGACCTAACTACTGGCACCAACACCGAAACTAAAACTAACTTTAGCCTTAATTTTGTTTCTAACTTTTAAAGACTGGTCTACATATTTTGCATGAATTAGTTAAGGCGCCTAAGCTCATTCACCTTGACGAGCTAATCCCATTTTCGGGGGGAATGCTGGGGCTTGCGCCTTGTAAAAATGTTTTTTTTAAGTGAAAACTTTTTAAGGCGCGTTGGGCGATTTTTGGTAGGGGATAAACTTATAGATTCGCATCATCGACATGCTCGCGCCGTCATGCTGTATAGGCCCCCGCCTGTTGTAGAAGCGCTTATAGGCAGCGTTGACGAATGAGCGGCCTACATACCTCTCGCCGCGCACATACCTAAGGCGTGCCACAGCGCGCAGCGATCTCAGTCAATACTATAGCAGTAAGTTCGAAGGTCGCAAGTGCGTGTTCCTGAGAATTTTATTGAAAACTAGGGGCCTTACCACAAAATCTTAGACACTTGTTGTTAGAATAGGTTAATGTAATAAGTACTTTTTGGTTAGCAACACTTTAGGTTATATTGATAAGATCAAAATTAAAAGTCATTTATTCAAACTAGGTTGAGAATCAGTACTTTTCGAACGTCAAAATTACATAAGACAGTCGCCCAAAACGCTCACCCTTCACCACTTCCTAGTGCTTTAGCTGGGAAGAAGTGGCGCAACAAACTACCCAGCAGCACAGCTGTCTGTTCAGTTAGAAAAAAAATATTCTATACAAAAGTATGCAAAACATTTACATTACGCAACATAAAACATAAATCTAACTTTATAAAGGCCTCCAGGCACAAAGGGCGTGCCCGCTTACATATAGCTATTTATAGCTGTAACTTGAAGTTATAAATGATAAATTAGGACCCTCGTAGTAAAATAAATAAAAAGTTAATTACTAATAACATTAACAAAACCGAGATCAGTGAGACGACCAGTCACCACAAGCAGCACCCGTTCACGAGCATAACGCAAAGATCAGCCATTACCCCCCTCGCCATATTTGAGGGAAGGAGACAACCCGACCCCCGACGCTACCGTAAGCAGTGACGTGTAACGTGACGAACCTGCTGCCGGTTGCCCAGGTATAAATAATAATTATCAATTGTTGAGGTCGCTAGCTAACCAAATATTGCAATACAACTCATATAGAAAACATTGAGTAGATTATGTCAACAGTAAATTAAATTAAAAATAATATTAAAATAATAGACTATACAGTCCAAATAAAAAATTAAAAAATGGATTTATATAACCTGTCAGTGGGTAAGCTAATTCTATGTCTTTTTCTGCTACAAGGCCAATAAAAAACGCATTTTTCTTTCTTATCTTTTCTTTATTTCTTTCTAGAGAAAGAACATAAACATTGCCTTGAGTTAATCACAGCGTCCAACTACTCTTATCCTTTAAGTAGTCGTTAATAGAGTAGTACGCCTTTGAACAAAGGTTGCATTTTACTTTAGCTTTAAACGCATTATAAGGCAAATCTAGCAAAGAAGAGGGTAGCTTGTTATAAAAGGTTATACCAAGTCCAACAAATGAATTATGAACCTTATGAAGCCGGTGAAAGGGAACTCGTAGTTTGTCCTTATTCCTAGTGTTAACACTGTGAATATCATATTTTTAGTGTATAAGTGTATATTTTGCCCAATATATAAGATGTTGGCGAAGATGAATTGTGATGCCACCGTGAGAATACCTTTAAAAAAAACTCTCAGAGAAACTGGCACCTAGCTGGTAAATTGCTCGAATAGCTCGTTTTTGCAGGACAAAATATATTTTAAATATCAGCAGCTTTGCCCCACAGCAGAATACCGTAGGACATAACGCTATGAAAATAATTAAAATAGAGTAACCAAGCAGTATCAACGTCAGTGTATTGTCTTACTTTTCTGACGGCGTAAGCGGCCGAACTGATAAAGGCTCTTACATACTGGGGCGATTCGACACGCGACGCGACGCCGCCGCATTGTTCGCCGTGAGAAATTGTTTTGTTAAAATTCGCGTCGCGCGACGAATCGCCCTAGTATGTAAGAGCCTTAAGGCGTAAGCGGCCGAACTGATAAGGCGTAAGCGGCCGAACTGATAAGGCGTAAGCGGCCGAACTGATAAGGCGTAAGCGGCCGAACTGATAAGGCGTAAGCGGCCGAGTTGTAAGTCGATAGTTTATATACCTAGTTCCCGAAATTTGCAATTGTGACTGTTACAGACGAAGTCACATTATTAGGGTTCGTATTTTACAATACGGTACGGAACCATATACAAAAAAAGCTACGACGACTACCAGAGCATTCTTCATCACAAAATTTATATGAACTGTAATTTAAAAGTAATTTGGGTGCATAATTAAATAGAAAACCGGCCAAGTGCGAGTTGGACTCGCGCACGAAGGGTTCCGTACTATTATCTATAAAAACGGCAATATAATCACGTTTGTATGGGAGCCCCCGTAAATATTTATTTTATTATGTTTTTTAGTATTTGTTGTTATAGCGGCAACAGAAATACATCATCTGTGAAAATTTCAACTGTATAAGTATCACAGTTCATGTGATACAGCCTGGTGACAGACGGACGGACAGCGGAGTTTTAGTAATCGGGTCCCGTTTTACCCTTTGGGTACGGAACCCTAAAAACTATTCAGAAAATTGCAATTACGGTTATATCTAGCGCGTAATATAATATAATTGTAATCAATGGTGGGTCCTCACCGCGCATGCGCTTGCTCACGCTGCCAACCATGTACTTTGTTAGCTTTGCGAGTTCGTGACCTGTAGTGCTATTCTGTAAAAATCTCATCGTGAAAATTGAGGTGAAGTCAGCTGTCAATCCTTGCCTTCCTTACCGTCAGGACCTCACCACCCTAGCGTCAGGTGGGAGCTCACTTCACCGAAATTTTCAAGGTGTGATTTTTATAGAATAGATCGGCTGGCTTCGCCGCCCGCGCCATAGCGTCCCACTGAGCTGCTCAAACGTACCTACCTACCTACGTACCTAGGTACGTACGTACCTACCTAACACAAATTAAATTTATTGTTATAAGTATTTAAGTACATCTGAATTCAAATGAATGAAATCATACTTACGCAGTGGTGCGATCAGGAAAAACATTGCACTACGCCCTGAACAGAAAATGAAACATTATCAGCGCACGTTGTTCAGTGAGGGCTTCGGATTTGTTATATTATCAATTAGTATTTCAACCACACTATATAGGTTCTAAGGGATAGCCCTCCGCAGACTGATGGAATGAATTCAGCATAACTATCATACTAAGACGACCAGTACATGATTTATTGAATTATTTCAGGAACGTTATGGAAATCTAATAAACCTGATTTGTATTATTACCTCACGCGCAATGTATCGTTACCGCGGCAAAACCCACGCCCGCGTGGGGGGGGGGGGGGTCGCCCATTGCTGTTTTTTATTATTTTAGCTGTTTTATTTACATAATGGAGTGCTGCGTACTGAGTATGTAATTTTACATTGAAATAAACTGAATGCCTCCTGTTAATTTGCGGAGGGCTGTCCCTTACACCCTGTATGTACAGAAAGGGATTTAATGCCACAGGAGGACTCGAGCCAATTTATAGATCGTGACGGAATTTCTTGTCGGCTGGCCCAGCTCCCTGAGTGCGTAACACACTTTCAATCACAATCTGAATAATTTTGAAGGATATTGCCTCCGACCAAATAAAAAACCAATACAGAGCGCTGTCAACAGTGACTTGAGGCCGGTTTCGTAAACAAGTGTGCTCTTAGTGAGGTGTAGTTTGATCGCAGTTTGATTGTAAATGTGTGCGTGTGAGCGTGTATGCACAGATCGGAGGTATAGTTTTGGCATTCTTGACTATATTGTTCGTAGCGCTCTGTCTTGGTTTTTTATGTGGTCTGGACCACGGAGCAAGCTTCTTCTACGAAACGAAAGAATTATAAAAATCTGTTCATAAACATAAATAGGTTATGCCCGAACTTCCTTTATAACTATTGTTATAAAAATGCGAAAGTGAGTTTGCTTGTTTGTTCCGCTTTCACGCTAAAACGGCTGATCGGATTGGATAAATCGCACATGGTTAATCCATGACCTGGAATAGGACATGGGGTACTTAGAATCCCGGTAGTAGGTACTAATTTCTGAACTCCATGCGGGCGAAGCCGCGGGCAAAAGCTAGTACACATAATAATAAATAATCCACAGCGAAAAAAAAAAAACTTAAAAAAAAAACAACCTACTTCCAAAATGAAAATAACGTTTCACGTTGTAGTGTTCTTTTTGGAAATCTTTTTTTTTGTAAAAAGTTTTTATTTTTCGCTTTATAATTGTGGAAATACCCCGAACAAATTCCAATACCACTACCTGCTAAGTATAGTGTTTCTGGTGATGGACTAACGATATTCTAGATACTTAATTATAATAGTTATTTATGCAACTGTTATATTTAATAAGGGGTATTAAAACACGAATTCGCCTCGTGTGATAATAGTATCACATGAGTGCTTTCATACCTAATTATTAACAGTTGTATACAAGACTTTATATACACCCATGATATGAATCCTCTATAATAGGTTTGCAATACTAATATCGAACAAAAATGGAGGGACATGACCCACATGAATTCGAATTTTTCGAATTCCAATAAACAATAAGTTTTTTTTTTAAATTACGGTGCTTTGTTTGTGAACCGCGCCTGCATGACAATGTTCTTTTTTTTAAATGAGTTGCATTATGTTTAGTACAACATTATAACACCCGTTTGGATGATATTATGGTTACTATGACACTGGTTGTCTTAATGTTGGCAATAAGCTAACTGTTTCAGAAACTTTTATAGAGGATTTATAGCATGGGTGTAGAAAAACTATTTTATACCATTCCGCCTCTAAAAAGCTTATTTTACTCACTGAAAATAGTGAATAAAATCACTGTTTTGCTGTTTGAATTTAGAACACACCAATTTATCGACCTCCATCTCAATGCTATACAACCTCCTTGCGAAAGAATACTCGATACAAACTCCGACTTGATTGGTCGACATTTTCGACAAGGAGTTTAGCATTAGAATAAAAACTGTTTTGTGTTCTTTGCTGTCATTAGTAAATTAGCGCTATTTTAAATACTGTAAGTTGTACGAACCAAACTTTAGTGTTTTTTAATAATAAATCGATAGAAAATGCATTCAAGTGAAAAAGAAGATGTGTTAACACATGAGTTTATGAAAGAGAGGGCGGCCGATATAGTAGAATACATGTTACCCAATAAATCACGGCTGGCTTACATCAAAGCCTACGATGAGTTTTGCAAATGGAAAAATGAAAATAAAGCTTCTGACGCATTTTCAGAATCTGTTTTCCTAACTTATTTTAATGAGTTGTCGAAGAAAAAGAAGTCATCGACATTATGGAGTATGTATTCTACGCTACCGGTGTACTATAAAAACAAGGCATAACATTGACATAACAACATACTCAAAGTTGCTACTTCTTTTTCTCGTAGTCATGGTATAAAGTATAGTATGCAACTCTTGAATAAAACGGATTTATATCGAGGGCCATGAATCACTCGTCGCTCTAGATTCTAACACTTGAATCGCTCGCTATGCTCGTGATTCAATCATCATGAATCACTCCCTACGGTCGTGATTCAGTCGTAAGAATCCTTCACTTGCACGTGATTCATCTATGGCCCTCGCTATAAATCCGTCCATTATTCACTAATTCTATAATATAACTACAAAAGTACAATTTTAGTGATTAAATTTTTTAATGTCTTTTTTTATGATTTCCTTTTTATGTTTCCGACAATGAAAGAGCTCGTGGCTAAGTAATAACAGACATACTGGTCGATCCATCAGGTTAAGCTATGCTTGCCGGGGTTGGTCCGTGGATGGGTGACCATCTTTACATACCGTTCGACGCCGCAGCCCCGCCGCTGCGACGTTCCCTACTCTAGAGACCAGAGGATAGGCACACGGGTAGACCATGACTTGGAATAGGACCTAGGATACGTTTTATCCATATATTCCCACGAGCTCGATACCTACGCGGGTGAAACCGCGGGGCACAGCTAGTAGCTATTATAGCTAACAGCGATAAACCTAAACAAAAATGTAGGTACCTTACTAAACTTAAAATAAAAACTTGTCACTAAAATGTATAAAATAAAAATAAATAATTAAAAATTAAAAAACACGACTCTGCTGAAAAACGAACTAAAATGTAAAAAACCAGTTGATAAAATTGTCATTGCTTCTTAGATTAAAAAGTGTTCGTTTGACTAAAACTTTGAGAGATATGTTTTTTTTGTACTCGCATAGAGAATATTTCAACAAAAAAACAAAATGGCTGCCACATAGCGGGGAAGTGTATAGGACCCAAGCAAGAGTGTAATTGTAGCTTAAAATAGTTTATATTTAAGTATTTAGATATCGCTAGTCCATGTCCGGAGACACTGTATAAATAAAAGTGTCAGGAATTTATTATGACATCATCCGCATAGAATGGGGAAAATACGTATTAGGTATTTATCTACACCCATGCTATAAATACTCTATAAAAGTTCTTAAAACAGTTAGCTTATTGCCAACATTAAAACCACTAGTGTCATAGTAACCATAATATCATCCAAACGGGTGTTATAATGTTGTACTAAATTTCATAATGCAACTTATTTTAAAAAAAGAACCTTGTCATGTAGGCGCGTTTCATTAACAAAGCACCGTATTTAAAAAAATTAAAAAAGATATTCGAATTCGAAAAATTCGAATTCACGTGCGTCGTATCCCTCCATTTTTGTTCGATATTAGTATTGCAAACCTTTTATAGAGGATTCAGTATTAAAACACTCATGTGATACTACCCACATTCGTGTTTTAATACCCCTTATTTTATAACAATTGCATAAATAACTATTATTTATGTAACTTCAAGCACACAAATGTATAGAAGAGGACTTAATGCCATAGGTAATATTGAAGTTAAATTTTAAAAAATCCAAGTAAAGTTAATCTTTCCAAATGAAAAAAGGTTTTTAAAATGAGTCCACAATTGATGAAAATATGGACGAACATCAATAAAGTCGAACATACAACCCCCTGCTTTTTGGAAGTCGGTTAAAAATACAAATAGTTATTATGTAAGTACCTGGTTTGTGGACTGGACTCGGCAAGCCGCCGCGTTGTTCACACCGCGCACTCCATGTAACCGGCGAGTCTAAAAGCATCGGCTATAATAATCTGCGTTTAATTAACTGTTTTATTAGGGTTATAAAACACCCGGTTACACAAACAAATGTATGTACACGTGACAAAACGATGTAGTCATGCAATGACACGGGGCTAGTCTGATCACAATTCAATAGCGTTCCAGCACAGATGGCAACTGGGAAGCCATGGTTGTCTTCAAGAGCTGTGATTAGCCCCGACTACAATGGCTTCAGATAATTGTCAAGCAGTTCGCCAATCTTTGACATTAATCTGCATGGTCCTCACTTAGTCTGATCGAGATTATGTCTGGACTCTAATTTTAAAACACAATTTATTCTTCGTCTTTTATCTGTTCTTTCGTCTTTTTATTGGTTCAAATAAGCACGTCAAAAATAAATTATGTTTACAGAAATAAATACAAGATAAGTTTCTTTATACACAATTCTTTAATGCATTCCATAATGTGTTACATAGATGGTATGATAGGTACTATAAGTAAAAGGTTAATATGGACCTGTCGGGCACAGCAAAATTAGTAGAGAGGAAGAGGGCTAAGTAGCAATTCAAGCAATTCAATATTCAATATTATTATAAATTATTAGATGTGTTTAATTGCATGTTGCCAGTTATGAACTATGGAACTGAAACGTGGTCGATCGAAATATGATAAAAAATGAGCTCCTAATCTGTATGAATTTTGAATTATGATGTTTGGAGATCATTTTTTTTTAAATGACATAAAATTGTTATTGACAACAAAAGGAAAAAAAATCATTAAAAAAAAAATGGTACTTACTTTTTTTATTAATCTATACTCTTTATTTACCCTCTCTGAAATCAGATATATACTCTACTTCTAGAAAAAGTTGGCAACCGTACTAATTATCCATTGTTCGCATATCGACGTCGTTGTCGCAAAAAATCAAAACAAATCTCTTCCCCATTCGCATTCATAGCCGAAGTTGGAAAAATTCGGAATGAAGGGGCGAGGGGATGGTGCCGCCCCCTGCGGTACCCGCAGGTGGCATCGATCGCCCCCACCTGGCAACAACTAGGTAGTAGTGGGCCCCATTCGCGTTTTATTTCATACATATTTCACAGAACACACCAACACACTGACGACAGCGCGCCGGCCGCCGCGACCGCCGCCTGATAGTTTATAGCCTCACTTCCTCAGACCAACAAAAAAAGGTAGACGGAGCGCCAAAGTGAAGCTTCCTGTGTTGTGTAAACTTGTAAAAGCAATAGCAAATCACATATAAAGTCTCACCGAATCACTTTTCACTTGTACGTACTTGAAATAATATCGCTTTTTAATTTAATTAACTATGAATTTTAGGTTACTTGGAACAAAAAACCTCAACGAATTAACGAATGAAAGCAGTGACATAAAGTGTTAGGGTTGCCATTATGTGATTTCAACGGATATTGACGGATTTGGACCAAATGCTGCCTAGACTTGGGAGTGCTGGGAGTGGAATAAAAAAATAAAAAAATTGGTCCCAGGGTTAAAAAGTTATTGCCTTTAATGTTTTTCAGGTACCTACTTAGTTTTATCTATAAGCGTCGTTAAGTTTGAACTCGAGTGCCTCAAATGGTGTCCAGGGTCTGATGATGGAGCTGGAGGGTGGTCACGGGCACTCCTCAAGTAAACCAGAGAGCCCCGTCGTATGTGGTTTCATTGGATTCGTATTGAAAAGTTCTATTACACTAGGTCTGATGATGGCGCCGGAATGTATCCATAGGAACTCCTCTACCAAACAAGACAGCACCATCGTGTTTGGACACGTTGAATATGCATTGACAAGTGCTTTACACTAGGCAGTGTCCAGGGTCTGTTGATGGAGCCGGAAGACGGCCATAGGAACTCCTCAACCAGACAAGATAGCACCATCGTTTTTGGACTCGTTGGCTTTGTCTTGACAAGTGCCTAGTATAGCCCAAGGTTGTATCCAGGTTCTGGTGATGGAGCCGAAATGTATCCATAGGAACTCCTCAACCAAACAAGACAGCACCATCGTGTTTGGCTCGTTGAATATATATTGACAAGTGCTTTACACTAGGCACTGTCCAGCGTCTGATGATGGAGCCGGAAGGTGGCCATAGGAACTCCTCAACCAAACAAGATAACACCATCGTATTTGGACTCGTTGGCTTTGTCTTGACAAGTACCTAGTACAGCCCAAGGTTGTATCCAGGGCCTGGTGATGGAGCCTGAAGGTACCCATAGGAACTCCTCAACCAAACAAGGCAGCACCATTGTGTTTGGACTCATTGGCTTTATCTTGACAAGTACCTAGTACAGCCCAAGGTTGTATCCAGGGTCTGCTGATGGAGCCGGAAGGTATCCATAGGAACTCCTTAACCAAACAAGATAACACCATCGTATTTGGACTCGTTGGCCTTGTCTTGACAAGTACCTAGTATAGCCCAAGGTTGTATTCAGGGTCTGGTGATGGAGCCGGAAGGAGGTCACGGGCAATCCTCAACTAAACAAGATAGCCCTGTTGTTTTTCGGCCAATTTGAATTTGTCTTGAGAAGTAACTTACAGTGTAGGAGTATGTTGGCGTAAGTTTTTTTTTTAAGAAGTACTTTTTATTTCATTATAAGCTGGTTTTTAAAAGGGCTTGATCCAGTAAGCGGTAGTTCAGGAAACGGCACTTATCGTTACGATGTTCGTCTCTCAGGAGCCCTGACCACCAGTAGCTTGGAGCCTGCTTTTTTAAATGTTTTAAAATGTAAATGATAATGCATACACATGAAATAGTAATGTGTTTTTTAACATAATTACTGTCTAATAAAATGCGCCATTGATTGGTTGGTATTTATCAATAAAAAATACTCAACAAAAAATATTTGTTTCCCAAAACTCCTCTGATAGATTTTACTGAGCTTTGGTTTACAGACTTGTATAAGCCCAAGGGACATAATGCACTATGTGTCCATAGTGTAGTGTACTGCTTTTGAGTCATGTATTTTGTGAGCATAAAATTAAATAGCGTTGGAATTGATATCACGTAGTTAATATAATTTGTTAAAGACCGCAATGAGTAGCATTATTAATTTAGAACACGTGTGTATATTTCCTTTTTACTGTTTTTAGTACTTATAATTTAACTGTCACATTATTAGATACTAGTTTCGATCCTTAAATTCCAAGCTCCTTTTATGTTTTGTTTCAAAGAAGAATTTATTTTGATTTGTTTAAAGAAGAATTTGTTAAGTTATCTAAATGATTTTATTTTTTATTTTTATCTTAAAAAATCCTAGTATGTTTCTTTTCTTTTTTAAATTTTAGGTACATAGTTTTTAATTTGATGAGTAGCATTATTAATTTAGAACACGTGTGTATATTTCCTTTTTACTGTTTTTAGTACTTATAATTTAACTGTCACATTATTAGATACTAGTTTCGATCCTTAAATTCCAAGCTCCTTTTATGTTTTGTTTCAAAGAAGAATTTATTTTGTTTTGTTTAAAGAAGAATTTGTTAAGTTATCTAAATGTTTTTTTTATTATTTTTATCTTAAAAAATCCTAGTATGTTTCTTTTCTTTTTTAAATTTTAGGTACAGGTAGTTTTTAATTTGTGGAAGCTTGGAAATCGCAATTGTAAATGCTTACATAACCTGCTTTAAAGATATTGGACTGTAAGCTTTCTGAAGAATAAATAAATACAGATAGAGTAATAGTCCTCCAGATCTAATTTCGGCCATGGCGACCTACCTCGGCGCAGACCAGCCTTCGGCGCGGGCGACATTATAGTGCGCAGACACAGGTGCACTCTCTCTTCTCTCTCTTTAGTGACAGAGTAGTACCCTAGTACCGTACTTACCTTTAACTAATAATAATATATTTAGATACGTATGTGATACGTCCTAGCAGGAAAATAATGGTCCTCATTACGAATAAAAAGCTACATAATCCTCCATAATTTTTATTTCATTAAATAAAAACTGTCGGTACAAATTCTTAGATCTACAATAAATAGTTAGGTAATTCAATAAATATCACTGAACAGGAATTCTTAAGTACAATATTACGTGTGTGAGTAGGTATTTACAGAATGGAATGTGGATAGTTATGTACTATCCCCTCTAGTAAACACATAAGTACATTAATTAAGGTTAATACTGATTTTATTAACAACTTAACTTAGATTTACATTTGAAGAAAATTGCCTTATAATAATGTCTTACGTGGTTACAAATTTAGAGTAGGTACAGTCGAACAAGCTATTTGGTATACACGCAGATAACTTGCAACTACTTTAAATAATTTTGTGAGTGTTTTCAGTAGTCAACAATACTTTTAAGTCACTCTCCTAAGCCATAGGTTAAACAGTTAAATTACACACACAATCGATGTTTGCAGTGCGGCGGAAAATGAATATATTTTGCCTGTATACCAAATACCTTGTTCGACTGTACCTATGGACTTGAGTCGATTGCCTTAATAATACAGGGTGTTTAATTCGTTTACATCCTCTTATGGGGTCATTTTACTCATTATTGTGAACAACTTTTAATATGGAACAAACCGCGAAATAGCGAAAAAAAATCAGCTGTTCTCTAAATATTGACGAGCTATGCGAACTTAAATTTAGGGAACAGCTGTTTGTTTTTTTTCGCGATTTCTTGTATGAAGAAAATGGGATAATTGAGTGGAAATTGTATGGTGTGTGGAGCTCGTGGCTAAGTAATAACAGCCGCACGGGTCGATCCAACAGGTTAAAGTACGCTTGCCGGGGTTGGTCTTTGGATGGGTGACCATATAGATGAGACTGAAATCGCCAACCTATCTTGAACAAACGTGGTGATCGGTTAGACTGGAAGCCGACCCCAACACAGTTAAGAAACGGCTAGGCGGAGTGATTTTGCGTTTGAAACTCTGTTACTGCGCAATAGCAAAGACGGTTGTTTTTCAAAATAATAAAGGCATCAAATCTGAAAACAACTGCCACCAATTGCACCAGACAGGTGCCGTATTATGAAGAATTAATGCCATCATTTTTCCAGTGTGAGAAAGAGACGGAGCTAGACAAGGCCGCTAGCACCATACCGTTTTCGCAGTGGAATAATGATGGCATTAATACTTCATACCGAAAAAGTGAACCTGTTTTGAATTTTTTAGGTGCAGTCGGGATTTTTGTTTTTTTTTTTTCCTTTTTTTGTTGTTTGGTTTTATTTTTGTTTTAGGCAGTAGAGCTCTTTATCAACAACAATTTTATCAATCTTGTGCGGCAGCATTGTTGATTTCCGGTTTATGCTCGTGAAATTATACGTTAGTTGGTAGTTGGAAATCCCTTGAGGTTTGTGCTGGGGGCTTACCACCACCGCTTACAGCAGTATTAATTTAATATTACTTCAGTCGGGGAAAGAGATGGACCTATACGTCCTGTAGAGCTTCATCTCTTTCCTACACTGAAGTAATATTAAATTAATACTGCTGTAAGCGGTGGTGGTAGGCCCCAGGTGTCTATAGGTGGCGAAAATGATTACCTATCGTAAGATCAAAAAATATTTGACCGAATTTCATTTCACCTAAAACTTTTCAACTATTATCGTTTCGGTTTGTTTACTTCATCAAAGTCACGTCTGCCTTTGTATCAGTTGACTTATTATCAATTCGATTTTTTTCGTTACTCTGACTTTTCATTTGGTCGAAAACCTTTTTACCGAAGTTACACTTAGCCGAAATAACATATTGTTCGAAGTATTATGTTTCCGTCTTCCGAAAATTCATTATACGAGCAGGCAGGCAGCATGTAAGCAGGCATGCAAGCAAGCATGTAGGGTGCAAACAAGCATGCAACATGCAAGCAGGCATGCAACATGCAGCAAGCGTTGTTCTTGTCACGGCTCCGGCGCGCGGCGCTGCGGGGTTTGAGCGGCCCCACGCGCCTACGCGGGCTTAAATTACACTCTAGGGGTAGGGTAGACAAGACTACGTGAAGTCGGTTTTGCAGCGATTCGTTTCTGTCACTAAATTCAGTATTGAAAATGCTACCAAGTAACTGGCTATATATTTGTGACCAAATAATATTCGGTAAAATGTTGTTTCGGTGTAGTGAAAATACGGCAAATAAATCATTTGGCAAATGAAAAAGTTCAAACATATTTCGGTAAAATAATACCTATGACACATGATACTTCGATGATCTAAAAATATGTCAAATAATGCACAAAGAAGACATCGGTCAATAGTTTTCGGTAAAATTAAATTCGACCAAAAAAAATTCGGAAAAGTGATCGGTTCCCGGCGAAAATACTTTCCATAGCCCGTGGCTGCTCCGTTAGCCCATCATCATTATGTAATTTTATCTACACCCATCCTCTATAAAAGTTTCTGAAACAGTTAGCTTATTGCCAACATTAAAACAACCAGTGTCATAGTAGCCATAATATAAGGCATAATATCATCCAAACGAGTGATATAATGTTGTATCATAATGCAACATTGTTGTAACAAAAAGAACATTGTAATGCAAGCGCGCTTCACTAACAAAGCACTGAACTTTAAAAACACTTAATTATAGGTTATTCGAATTCGAAAAATTCGAATTCACGTGAGTCGTATTCCTCCATTTTTGTTCGATATTAGTATTGCAAAGAACCTTTTATAGAGGATTCATATCATGGGTGTGTAGATAAAGTCTTGTATGCAACTGTAAATAATTGGGTATTAAAACACTCATGTGATAATCGTGTTTTAATACCCCTTATTATATAACAGTTGCATAAATAACTATAAATACATTCGACCCTTCTATATTATATCCTTGCCCTTAGCATAGCCTACAGGTAAAATTAACTTAACAAAAATAATATCATTATTTGGTAATTCGTATTTGCAGTGATACCTAAATATTGTATTATCTACTAATGGAATGTACACTACACAGGAATGTAAATTGATATATCGAGATTTCTTCTATATTATTATAGAAGACAAACGTTAAACTCGTATATGACAATGTAACACTGGATGTGGCCTGTGTCATAGGCGAAAGCGGGTCAAAAAGCGGTAGCAGAGCGATGGAATGCGCTTTGCATCGCTACCGTGCTTGTTTAAGGCTGCACAGTGGTAAATCTTTAATTCAGTCGCCCTGATCGTCGCTCCGCTACTACCACTAAGACACAGGTCACAACCTGAACACTTGAAAAACAGTACCCGTAATTAAACACATTCAAAATCTAGTCGCAATCTCACCTCAGCGACTCGCTTTCATTAATGTCAAAAAATAGAGGTATTCTTGACAGATTTAGAATAAGAACGTTCTTGAATACGGGTATTGCAGCTCTGATCGGTCAAAAACTACTTACAAATGGCAACCCACTTATCATCACGACACCTCTCGCAGTCAACTCGGCAGCACCAGTGGAAGGTGCAGTTGCATGGCTTTATGCTGGACTTCCTGATGAGGGCATGTCCTCGTCCGCAGCAGAGTAAGTCACAGGAGCCGGTCCTTGAGGTTCGGCCGATGCGGCAGACACGGCCTGATGTGCCTGCGGAGTCGGTGCGAGGGTCCACCTCGCAGAAACTTGGCGATCTAGAAGATAGAATTTACCGTTAAAAGAAAGTTTTTTTTTTATTCTGCAGAAATAAGACGTAACTACGTAATTTTTTTTTCTTCTATTTATTTAAGGATTTTTTATACATACAGTACATGTCAATTCCATCGTAACCTAACTTAAACTAAAATACATCTGCTCACTAATTATAGCTTACGACTAAATACCATAAACAGCACTTTAGCTGCTTGAGACAGAGGAGAGTACTAGGTTTCCTCTCCTCTGTCTGAAGCAGCTATACCTTGCGCCAAATAACCGTGGAATAAAAGTCGTTGACGACTTCTACCAATGTATTCCAATATTTTAAAACGATACGAAAAAATGTTACGGCAGTGTCGCTAACACGATCTAAACAAACGTATCGCGATACGAGGCGTCCTTGGTGCGTGCACGTGGCATTTTTTTTTTCTTTGCATTTAAGTTTCGAGACAAGTGGGGTTAATGACTTTTATTCCACGGTTATCTGGCGCAAGGTATAGTTAAATTTTTTCGTTCATAAAATAAACATAAAACCACACTCTATTACAAAGTAGCCAATAATATTCGATAAATAAAAGAGAAATTAGAAAGTTAAATGTTTTCTAATGTTAAGTTATTGGAATTAATTGGCTAAAAATGCTGTTGAAGTTTACTGAAATGTTCTCAAAACTCATATTTTTACTGGACATACACGGCTAGGTATGTATTAGCTTAACATTTTCTGTCTTTTGCATCTAGGCTACGTAGGTGGTCATTTGTCTTCTTCTTTTTCCGGCCAACCGTAGTTTGTACGTTTTGTTTCACGTTTTCCGCAATTACTCTGATTTTGTCCTTTCTCATTCTTTATTCGCTTAAAGTTAAGTGAAGGTCTGTACTCTGCTTAAACAGTCTTCAAAAAGTCTTGTCCACTGCTAATAAAACTACGTATGTACATATCTGTAAATACGAATTACAAAAAAAAAAACAACCGACTTTTTCAAAGTTTTGGAAGTCGGTTGTTTTTCTTTTTTTTGTAAAAAAAATTAATTTTCACTTTTTAGCTGTGTTACCCAGCCCACACAAATTCGAATACCACTGCCTGCTATGTAAATAACAGTGACGGAGTCAAATAGAACATCGTTCAGATATACTAAGTAGGAAAAATACGTATAATATTAAAGCTAACTCAATAACTACTCAAGTAAAGTTAATAAAATTTATATGGTACCACTTCAGGAGCGTACACATCCGAACTAAAAAATATTTTTTTAAATCGGTTCACAATTGTCGAAAATATCGATGAACATACACAAAAAAAAAAACATACAGTTGAACATAGAACCTCCTAATTTGAAAGTCCAACTATTCCAACAAAGGGCCTTAACCCTTTGTTGGAATACTTACATCTTTTTTATGAACTTACCTCTCGAAGAATAGTAGGCTGGTCTTAGGAGCTGGTCGTGCTTTCCCTCGCCTTCTGCCTCTGGGTCGACCTCTTAGTATAGAAGGATTATTGTTCAACTCCTCTTGAGCGACCAAAAGTGCCTGTAGAATCGGAATAATATATTAAATACATCATGTTCAGAAATGTTTCAGATTTCTATAAAATGTTTTAGCAATCTAGCTTTTTTAGGGTTTCGTACCCAAAGGGTAAAACGGGACCCTATTACTAAGGCTATGTCCGTCTGTCTGTCTGTCCGTCTGTCCGCGGCTTAGCTCAGAGACTAGAAAGCTGTAATTTGATATAAATTACGCCGACAAAGTGGTAAAAAAAAACGTAAAAAATATTTTTTTTGGGTACCTCCCCTACGCGTAAAGTGTGGATGGTTTTTTTTTCTCGTCGATGCCATCGAGTGGGGTATCGCTGGAAAGGTCGTTTAAAAATAATGTGAGTTTGTGGAAACCATTTTTGGATTCAGGGATCCGTTTGCGAAATATTAAGCTTTAAAGTGCTAATTTTTGTTAGAGTCAGCTAAGCTAAGTGAGCGAAGTGAGCTAAGTGTTTGGTTTTGGATATGTGAAAAAATTCACGGCAGTAGTATATATAACGAAATTAAAAGAAAAACTACCACCGCAACGTGGGCTCCACAAGTTACCGAGTAATACCGATCCGATTGATTGTTCTCAAGTTTTTCAACAACAATGTTAAGTTTGTTGGATAAATTCATCCCAACTACGGAACCCTTCATTGTGCGTGGTTCGACATGCACTTGGCCGGTGTTTCTTTATACAATTTTGATTTAGGCAAGGAAGAGTGGTCAGCTGGTATCAATGATCGTCCTGTCTCTGCACATAAATATACCTCTGCTCTGCAGTAGGACAGCCTATTGGTGTCAACGACTATTCTGATTCAGAAGTCTTCATATCCCTATTGACTATCATAATCTGAAGTTCTTTTTTTACTGGATGATTGTAATTACCTTTCTATACTGTCGTTTGATGGTAGACGCGACTGCCCTGAAGTCTGGCGTTGCTCTCCAGCATGTCTTGAGTTGGCAGCTACCTGACAATCCATGGCATTTGCATCGCACCTCCATGTGGGACGACAGAATCTGGAAACAAAACACCAAGAGAGAATATAAATAAATTGAAGTCATAGCTCCTTAATAATTAAAATATATAAGAATGGCTACATTCTTATTAAACAGTGCTTATCACGATGACATTTTAACGGTATCTACTGAGTTAAGAACACTTTGCTGCAGAAATCACATGCCTAAGAACTATAATAATTAGTCTCACAATACTCGTACGTAACTCTCCTACTCACCAGAACATCATCTGCCTAGCCTTTTCTCAACCATGTTGGGGTCGGCTTCCAGTTTAACCGGATGCAGCTGAATACTAGTATTTTACATGGAGTGACTGCTTATCTGACCTCCACAACCCAGTAACTGGGTAAAACGATACCCCTTGGCAAGACTGGTTGTCAGACTTTCGGGCTTCTGACGACCCGTAACGACTGTCAAAGATCCACAAATGACAACCGGGACCAACGGTTTAGCCACGAGCTCCTACTCACCAGAACAAAAACCAAAAAATGCAACCAGCATAATTATCATACCTTTTTAAATATTACAACCTGTCCAAAAAACAAGCGGAAACAAACTCAACTTAGAAATCAATTTCAATCCACATATCACGAACAAAATTACCTACCCTCACACAATCAGCAGAACAACAGACTATTCGCAATCGAACGCAAAAAACCTCAAACAATAATATTATGATACGAACACGCTCTCACATCGCGTCGGATCGTAAATCTGTTGTCTCTATACGTGACCGCATCGACACTCCGCACTGATTGTACCACCCACCGCTAGCTTCACATTTACATAATTAAACGCCTTTCTGCAATCAAACTGACGTCTTAATTTTGCCAGAGCCGCCGGCCGAATAATTTCCCAAATTGAGTCGGAGCAAAAATTCAAATAAATCGGCATCTTCCACGCCCCTTCGAACCCCGGACCTTTATAGCGTGGTATTAAGACCGTTCGCGATAGAATTCGCCACCCAAGACGTTTGTAATACGTTGTAATGAAGCCGGAATATTAAAAATGGTTCCGAACCGCTTATTATATTCTCACCTCGACGGGGCGGCGGACTCGTGAAATACGGCCGGCTAATACGAAGCCCCGGGCTTCTCAGGCCTCCGCCACTACCAATAGTTCCTAATTGTGGCGCTATATGCAACACGACTCAATTCACTTTTATAGCACTGGATCACGATTTGATACGTGATGGGGACGGAACCTGTTCTTCGCAGCCTAATACAGATATTATCTTGCAAGAATTTAATACGATATTGTGGCTAAATGCAGATTTTCAAACGGTGAAGGGTGAGGTTTGATTGAAATGATAAGATTTAATGGGTGTTGAACAGTACCTAATCATGTAGGTTTAAGTAGGTGGGCCACATTTCACAACAGCACGCGTAGCATGACAACTATAGAAACGGGTTTTGTCTACGGAAGAATAGACAAAATTACAGATTGCGATTATTTATCTGTCATTTTGTCTATTCTTCCGTCGACAAAACCCCTTTCTATTGTGGTCATGCTAAGCGTGCAGAGCGTATCAACCGCTACTGGTTTCAATACAAAAAACACGTTTTATGTCATTATAATTCCGTTTAATCCCTACAGAATCATGAGAATGCCTTTAATTATGGTATTTTACCCACCTACGTACATTAATAACTCTATAAATCATTTAATTTAAGTGCTAAAAATAAACAGCACATCTGAGAACTGCACCGTGCTTAATTAAACACCAGGAGCCTCGAAGGACTCAATCATCGGGTACCTACCATCAATCTAAATTACCTTTAAGCGCTTTAGTTGATTTATTTACTTAATGACTTCTGCAGGCCTTTAAGTGCAGACTAAACATGTTATCATTAAAGTGCTGTTCAAATATTATAGTTTATTTATGTGCTACTTGTGCTCTGCTGAGAAATGGCTCATTGACGTTTGTTTTGAGATCTGGGAATATGCGTAGGTATCATTTCGAAAAATAAACTAAAACAGCGAATTGAGATTTTTTTTTATTGATTCATCAAATGTGCTAAGTAGTCCGTTTTAGGAGTGTGACTGTTTTGCTTAATTGAATAAATATATAATTTCCTCACGTAATAAGTACGTCCCAGATGAAATACTGAAGATACCAAAATAAGGTGATGTTTGCAACTGAATCAATACAACTTTTCAACAGCAGATTTAAGAGAAGCGAAGGTATAAACATTCACTGTCAAATTAGTCTCAGCATCTTTTCAAAAACAATTTTTCTTTAATCACCAAATGTCACCCATTATTTGGATTTGACGAACCATGTAAAATTCACGTTCCTAACGTATCCCACAAAGTACTTTTACACTTTTTTTATTTGTTTCTATATTTTATTTTGTTATCTACTGTATATTATGTATATTGTGTGCCTTTCAGTCTGTGCTGAATAAATGTATTTTCTTTCTTTCTTTCAAAGTGGGATCGGATCAAAGTCAAAGTCAAAGTCAAATAATTTATTTCAAATAGGCACATAAAAGGCACTTTTGAACGTCAATGAAAAACAAACAAAGAAATAGAATTGATTCTAGTTGCCCATTCCAAAAGGTAGATTTCGTATGGAGAAGAATGGGCAAGAAACTCCACCGTTACTCTTTTCAAAAATGTTTACAATATTTTGTATACATGAATTATATAATTATATGTGAAGACCATGCACCCACAATAAGATTACTGTCCCACAAAAGGCAAAAAAAAATAATTATAAATGGAGCAATGACAAATAAATCAGTTATGTGATAGGTACATGGTGCTCACATATTTACAAACATTGTAAAAGTATACGATATTACAATATTCCTAACATCTTTACAAGTAATACTAATAAATCAGTGCGTGATTCCATGCAATCACAGAGTGTAAAAATCTATGACATACAAATAATAAAATATACAACTAAATTAACAACCAGTTTGATTTTGTCCAGACTCTAAATTGTCCTATGGAGCAAGACCAGCATGTTTCCAAGCATTCTTATCCTGGATATAATCCTCTAATTTGTAATAAGCTTGTTTACAAAGTGTACTTTTTATATGAGTTTTAAATTTTCTTTCATTTAATTGCAATATATCACAAGGTATTTTGTTATAGCATTTAACGCAGTACCCCATAAAAGATGTTTGTACTTTAGCTAATCTGAAAAATGGTTGATCTATTTTATCTTTATTTCTAGTATTAAAATTATGTCTGTCACTTATTTTCTTAAATAGATTTAAATTTTTTCTTACATACATAATATTCTCAGCTCTTCCTAATATTTCAGAATAAAATATTCATTTTATCCACGATCCCACAAACTGGGATCCGATCGGAATAAGCCACAGTACCGCACCGTCACAAGAATAGATCTTGGACTATTTAGCCCCATCTACCCTAGAAGTAAAG
This sequence comes from Lithophane leautieri, assembly GCA_949152455.1. NCBI lineage: Eukaryota > Metazoa > Arthropoda > Insecta > Lepidoptera > Noctuidae > Lithophane > Lithophane leautieri. Next base: position 5,563,313 of record OX424462.1, on the reverse strand, counting down.
TAGCGTAAAGATAAACAAATAGTCAGACATTACTTTTACGTTGTGAAATGTGAATCACAACATAATCTCACTGCCGATTAACAGACTAACGCTAATAGGTTTAAGATGACCGTGGTTAATCTGAAGAGCAAATTAACCATTAGTTAAACCGCACACGGGGAAGGCGCAGCTTCTAACTTTGATAGGGTTGTCGTGGAACAGAAGATGAGGAGTTACCTATTTGTGCTAATTAGCAATTATTTCCTTTTGAAGGTAATGACCAAGCAATGATCAAAATTCTCAAACTTTTATTGATTGATTATATGGCGTTTGGCTACTTTGTATTTTGTCTTTTAAGGGTTCCGAACCCAAAGGGTAAGACGAGACCGTAATACTAAGGCTCTGCTGTCAGTCCGTCTGTCTGTCTGTCTGTCCGTCTGTCACCAGGCTGTATCTCATGAACCGTGATAGTTAGACAGTTGAAATTTTCACAGATGATGTATTTCTGTTGCCGCTTTAACAACAAATACAAAAAAAAAATACAAAAAATATTTAAGGGGGCTCCCATACAACAAACGTGATTTTTTTTGCCGTTTTTATAGATAACTAGCTTCCGCCCGCGGCTTCGCCCGCGTGGTATATCGATAAAAAGTAGCCAATGTCCTTTCTTAGGCTTTAGTCTATCTGTGTACCGCGCTTTCACGCCAAAACTACTGAACCGATTTAAATGAAATTTGGTACACAGATAGTCTAGAGCCTGAGAAAGGACACTTTTTATCGACATACCACGCGGGCGAAGCCGCGGACGGAAGCTAGTAATTAATAAGTATCAAGTATGACTTCTGAATGTCATTTAGAACATCGAAAATCTTAGTAAACGTGGTCAGCGGTTCCGTCCAAGGCGGGCTATTACCTACAGCTGCAGAATTATTCATCGTATTTGGCTCTCAAGTAAGCCTTTCATTGGTATTGCGTTACATAAAACTTAATTAAAACAGCAGTGCCGACCATGCCGTCTCTACCGATACGTAGTACTTACATACTATTATTGCTCCCAATATAAGCTATGTAATTATTAGCATGTATCAATCAGATGCTCATTAAGAAACAAAAAAGTAATTCAAACAATAATTAAGGAACTCGCATCAATTCTAATTAATCTTACGTTACAAAAACTGAAAACTTTGAAATAAAACCATACATATTTAAATCGATATTGGACTCATCGAAACAAAGAAATATTAACTCATCGCATAGATTTTTTATAACGTAATTATCACCTCGGCTCTAATATGGTACCTAATTTCTCGTGTGGGTCGAAGCGAGATCTTTTATAGATCCCGCTGAGGGGCCTTGGGGACCGCCTATTACACCGTGATGTATCTATTGGAGGGTGAGCAAATGTTACGTTCGGTAACATGGCGTCGGTGTACGTCAAAATATGTGATAGTTCTGTCAACAATAGGCTGTTATGTTACACAGATTGGCCTCCTTTGATCATGTTAATTTATAATAGCTGACAATTCTTTTCGGAATTTATTGTGCTGGGTAGGTATATGGTTAATAGATATTAATCAATTCGCTTAGAATAGTGCTAGATCGGTCTTAGAAATAGCACTTAATCTAAATTACCAGAACCGACTACCTTCTATGGATTATCTGTAAACGATACAAAGCTTGCAGAGATTAATTGTTATGTATAAATTATGATAATTTTCTATAGACAATACAGGTAGGCACCTTGTTACTAGTAGTATTTAATTTACTTTGCCTTCATTTAGATTCACAAGTAGCAGGAAAGACATATTGAGCAATAATTAAAAAAAAAATAACTTTTCGTTTACAAGTTATAGCTGGGTCCATAAACCACTGCAGCTGGCCAAAACACCTGTTACAAAACGGTGTGAGCACCTCTGACTTTATTTTGACATTAATAAAAATATCATCGCGGGGGTCATTATAAGCGAGCGTGTCTAACAGATCTCTCTGGGAGGCTGTTAATTATGTGGCCACAAAACAAAATGTCGGATCCCTCCGGAACAATGGTCAAGTGTGGTCCGGACCACCGGGTTCGCTCTCACCTTAATGGGTCAATTTACCTTCACGGCTTGATGCGTAATATGTAATATTAAATATTTGATGTATATGGACAAAAAGTGGGTGAGCTCTGATGGTTGCAATTGATGGGTTTTTCTTTGGATTGTTTAGTTCAGGTGTCTGTGGATGGAAGTAGTGACGAGGTTGAGATTGGTACGAAAAATTATTGCTTTATTTTGTGCATGCTTGGGTGTAAGAACATGGTTATACCTATATGGTTATGGGCTATACATACTATTCCAGAGGCCATGTATGTATCTCATCGGGACGGATAGGCCAGAGTCATCACGTATTCGCCGAGGGAGTCGGCCTAGTATACGCTGGCGTAATGATTTACGGCCAATAACCCATCTATCACCAGTTTTGGCTTACTGGAGATAGAAAAACTTATCTATCTATGGTTTAACGTCGGTTTTACATTTAAATAAGTATTCATATTTTCCCAATGAATAATATTTATGACCATGAAATTGCATTAAAATTAGTAGTAAACAATGAGAAATTAATGAGACGGAAAGATATTGCGTCTATAAAGATTAATTCTAAAGCATTTAATATTTTTACGACATGTTGTAGTACATTTTAGTAATGGCAACATTGTAATATTTAAAGATCATCCGCTCCGATCGATCGCTTGGACATTAATGTCATAAAACTATGTAGGTATGTATAGTTGTAAATTATTTTTAATTACTACATAATGTTGGTTGCTACTTGTAGGTTCATAGTGCCATGCGGTTTGTACTAAACTAAGTAGATAGTTAAATGATGGGTCGTGGTCTCAAAGCATGATCAGATAATATGAATATTTAGGTTATAATGAGTTTGTTCTTTTGTAACCTCAGGTTATACCCGCGTCTTCGTGGATAGCACTATCTAAACAGGGTGTAAGGGACAGCCCACCGCAAATGAACAGGAGGCATTTAGCTCCTTATTTTGAATCATATTCCACCGGAAATTTTTTCAGGAAAGTTTTAATTTTTTATCGTTTTTTCAATTTCTGTTCCTTTATTTTAAAGTAAAATTATAGCACTTCATTTATGTAAATAAAACAGCTAAAATAATATAAACAGTAATGGATGTTTAAATACTCGACCGCGCCCTTCCCGAAACGGGGAGTGCGGCTACGTGGGTTTTGCCGCGGTAACGATACATTGCGCGTGAGGTAATAATACAAATTAGGTTAATTGGATTCCCATAACGTTCCTGAAATAATTTCATGTACCGGTCATCTTAGTATGATATGCTGAATTCATCCCATCGGTCTGCGGAGGGCTGTCCCTTACACCCTGTATTGGTTGTTGATGACGTGGTTACTGTCACCACTCTGGCACCTAGGCTTCAGTTATTATCTAAAACTTCTTCAGAATTGTATGGTTGGGGCAACCGGTTGCCCCAACGCAAAACTCGGGCGCTTGAGTCCTAGATTGATGTTTATTGTGACCTTACCGATTTGCCTGTTTTATACTGAGGCAAATCACTTGATATTCAGAAACAGCACGATAGACCGACTTTTTTAACATTTTTACAAAGCCTTTCATGGCGGGAAAGCTTATTACTTGTATTTGAAAGTGACTGAATATGTATTATTGGGTAGCTGATATCATTATGGACTCCGCTCGGCGAATGTATTGTAACATTTTGTTCGTTTGTTTAATTTGAGACAAGCTGTAACCCGGTTTTCCATTAAAGCACTAGTCCTGTGATGTGGGTTAATGCAAAGCGTTGCATTCTTTTTGCTTTAATTAATAAATTAATTCTCTATGTTTTTGCTGAACACGCTCAATATTTATATGCCAGTGACAACTTCCATAATAGGTTACAGACTTTTTATGTTTCATTGTCAATAAAAGATCACATCTGATTAACAACACTATGTCTCTTGTCCGCGGGCATAAATTAAGAACAGTGTAGATACTGCCTTATTATCTCGCTATAAATGTCACTAGACTCCGGTGGGTCCGAAATAAATTAAATGGCCGTCTCACACTATAATTAACAACTATAAACGTATTACAAATTAAATAACTTTTACCTAAGCGTCGTGTTTGTATTAAAAAAAACGAATGTATGAACGTAAATTGTATTAAATCGTAAATCCCCTTAATAAGTAAGCACGGGACGCGGTATGCCGGTCTCATGTCAGATTTGGTTACGGACATTAATATAATATTAGTAACCAACTTAATTTGGGCCTCACAAAAAAATCTAACACCAATCTTGTACTCCAAGACATAAGGTACAATTTCGTGAAATTTAAGAATGTCGTATCTGCAAATGTGACTTTGTTGGACAGTATTTAACTTTGGTTTGACATGTTTATTATTAGATGGAAGGGGCCTATTAAATTATTTGTAGTAATCCTGCACAGTAGGTCCCGGTATTTTGGTTCAACTGTCGGGCACTCGTGTCAGAATGCTTGTAGTATTAGCTGGTGGCCACAAATCAGGGCTTACGGCATGTTTAGGTGTCAGTGAGGAAATTATAATGCTACTCTATAAGGAGATACGATGTATTGGAATGCGAGAAACGACTGTGGCTTCGTATTTGCGGATGGATAAAAAATTGGAGCGAGGAAGTCTGAGACTGAGGATTGTAAAATGTAGTAAGTACATATGTTCGGATTGACACACTTTTCTTAATTTGAGTTAGCGGATCAATCTGCGATCTGCTTAGCCTTTTCCCAACTATTTTGGTGTCGGCTTCCAGACTAACCGGATGCGACTGCCTAAATGAGCTCCACAACCCAGTAACTGGGTAATACGATAGGTACCCCTTTGGTAAGACTGGTTTGTTATTTGTTTTTAAAGCGGATATGTGGTCATTGTATTATCAAAAACAATTATTTATTGCATCAGACTGCGATTTCAGAGTAGGTATTTTTGCTATATCAAGTGTTATCGGAAAAATTCAAACAAAGGTAGGTAGTAGGTACTGTAAGGAGTTTTTATGCGAGGCGCAACCTCGTGTGGTACAGGCTGGCTAGAGGGCAGCCGTGTGTTTTGAACGTTCCAACAATTTAGTTGAAAATAGAATAGGAAGATATTCAGAGACGGCCTGAGGCTGGATGACGGGTGATATAATATAAAATGTATCCTTGATTTTCATTAATTAATATAATTAGTTAAACTATCAAGTGTTTTACTCGATCCAGTGCCGTAGACTCTCTTGGAGTCTACAGTACCTAGGTCATGGCGGTGAATTATTCATGCATGGTAGAGATTAAAAACTCAAGATTCTATTTATTCTCTAAGAAATATGTAGGATTAAATGGTTGTATATTGTGAAACAATATGTTTTACAAGTCAGAGACATACCGCAGCATTGATTAATTGTGATAGCGTCAATACGTCTTTTATATTTCTTTACCAACCGACCACATGTTGACTATAAAATTAAATACAGAAAATAACATCACACGAGAACATGTGCGTATAAATATAATCGATCGAGAACATAATACCGTATACGACAAAGTTTATAGCACATAAAACGGGGTGTGATCATACAAAACGATCGGCCAATGCAATATAATACCATATTTTATAGGCATGTATCGCCATAACAGGAGACCACCCACATAGTCGATTTACTAAAGCCACGCCCATTAACCGCTCTTCAATTTTGAAGAAATAATCTGGTGTTGGTTTGACGTCTGGGCTCACTAATTTGGACACCTACGATATTTTCGATTTGGGTTGTGAGCGGTTTCTATTCAGAGTATGAAGGGATGGGCATAGTCGATTAGTCAGTTTTTTATATCGATTATATAATATTTTTTTATGATGCCTTTGGATACAGATAATTATGACTGTCCGTATACCTACTTAATAAGTACCTATGTGGTTTTAAGATGTGACAATAATGGTTACTTTTTCAACGTTGCATCTTGAAACCATTGACTTTAGAATAATCAAAGCAAAACCTATTTTAAAAACCGGCCAAGTGCATATCGACCCACGCACAATGAAGGGTTCCGTAGTTGGGATGAATTTATCCAACAAACTTAACGTTGTAGTTGAAAAATGTATGGGAGAACATGTTTTTGCAACTGCAAATTTAAGTTGGTCGATTATTACTCGGTAACTTGTGGAGTCTACGTAGCGGTGATTTGGGTACAGAACCCTAAAAATTATTATTTTATGTTTAAATATTTAAAAAGGCCTATTATTTTATGTTAAATTCCAGCTACACCAGTACTTACCTATATGTAGTTCTTGTTATTATTCCTTTATTCGTCTTTCAGCTTTCCCAGTGATGAATTGCAATCGACTAAACGCACCGCAGCACACAATAGTCTTATTCGACCAATAAAAACGTAGACACTTGAAGTGTTTTCATAAACGAAGGGACCACACACGTGGGTCATTAAATTATTAAAGCCTCACCCATTCAGAGTGCAATTTGACATGATGGTGTTATTTTGACGTATTTTCTTCATAATTTGTACACCTACATAATTTCTCTAAATTACAGAAATTTTAGTCGATTTATTATCAAGTGTAAATATCGATAATGAAAGCTAAAAAACGAATTATTTAATCGATTATTAGATCTTGGTATTGTATCTAGGGCATGACCAAGATTTAATTAAGCTAACTTTTCATAATAGACCGCCACAAAGGAATCGGTAAGTTGAAATAATCGATTATTCGAGTAATGACTTCATCGGTATTCCTATTCAAATCGAATTGAAAATTGAAGGTTGCTTCGGAGGCTAATTTTAGGTTGTCCCGTCGGTAAATTACACGTCACATTGTTGGAGGCATGATCACGGCAGCTTTATTTCAATAATTGAGTCATTTCGAGAGATTTTGAGTCTTTTTATGATGAAAACATTTTGTAAGAGGCTTGGAATTACATATTTTTATATGCTCAGGGATTTATGATAAGTCCATGCTTATGGCGCATTCGAAAGTTTTTTGCAGCGAAGCTAAAATTGGAATGGTTTCGGCCCTCTCCAAAGCAATGTCTTTTTATAATTTCGTAAAGAGAAAAACATTTTTACAAGTATAATATACATTACGTACACAACGTACTTAGTCATAAATCTTCAATCCTAACTAATATTAAAGGATTAGGATAATATTATAAATGCGAAAGCGAGTTTGTTTGTTACGCTTTTACGCTAAAACGGCTGAACGGATTTAAATGAAATTTGGCACATGGATGTACCATGACCTGAAATAGGACATAGGATACTTTTTATCCCGATATGCCCACGGGATCGAGACTGAAACGGGTGAAACCGTGGGGCATAGCTAGTATGATAATAGGTATGGGGATGAGCCAGGCGCAGGAGTGTGGGCCTGGCACAGGAAAAGAGATCTATGCCCAGCAGTGGGTGAAGTCAGGCAGTGGGTAAAGATGATGTTGATAATATCAACTGTGTGACACTAGGAAATATACGAAAATCTATCTGTTTCCGAGATTTCTTCTAAGCCACCATTTGGATAAATAGCAGACAAGAAGCTTGATTTAGTAGAAAACTAGAAATTTACTGACTTTGCAGTTAGGGGGTTTATTTATAAACGTTGCTTAAAGTTAAGTAATGATTAGTAACTGTTTAACCATATAAATGCATTTTTGACTTTTGAACGTCACTTATATTTAAGCAACGTTTATAAATAAATCCCTAGATGTTGATACATACATCTTAATCTTTCCAACCTATAAGGTATGAGGCGGGTGACAATACTGACAATATTTTACAGGAACAGAGGGTCGACTCTCTGAGCACGAAATCCGTAGTTTCGGCCGAAGCAACGGACGATTGATTCCAACTCCTTATCACTTATGAACATACGAATAGTTTGGGATTCGAACTAAAAATGAATGACAACACTATTTGACAGGTGTCCCTACTCCAGACATGTATTTGCCCGTCCGAAAAATTAAATTGACGCGTTTTTTGACGGATCGGCTACATTCGGATGGAACCGTATGTTCGTTGACGGACTAAGTACACCTCTTGTTTCTTGATCAATCAAAACTTTGAACGACATTTAAATCATTATTATCCTTTGTCCTGTCTAATATCTAATTTGTAATTCACCCTCACATCAAGGTAGGCACATAGGGTGGCCTAACGAAGTAAATTGAAGTGTCATCGTGTTGCTGCCATGTCTTTTGTATCCTCGCGTCTTGCTCTTGAATATGACATCAAAGATAATTGAAGGGATTTGTTTTTGTACGTGTTCATGTGTATTGTTTAATAATTAATGTTTGGTTATGAAGTCTTCGTGTTATTAAAAAACGATACGTGCTTTTTCGATGCATTATTTAAAAAACACGTTTATTTCTAAAATTACATCATAATTAAAGATATATATTTAGGAAGTATGTATGTAAGTGTATGATCATAGTATTTGTTTTATTTTATTAAGTGAATTGTTTTTGATTTTATGTAAGTATTTTACTTTCTCTCTACTCTTACACACGGTGTTTACCTGTCATATCTACTTTCCTATCGCAGATAGCCTGGAAGAGTTTTAGAAATAAGCATCACATATTATGTACGTTTTTTTCTGTTCTTTTCTCCTTGTCTGTTTATTATGTGTGTACATAAATGGTTAAATAAATACTCACAGATCTCCCCGCATTATTATTATGAACATTGATCTTCGACTGCAAATCATCCACCTGTTCCCTAACATCGAGAAACTTCTTCGAAAACTCGATGCCATATGCAAGGTTATGTGAACAGCCGCTCCACTCCCATTTGTTAACCTTCGCCCTGCCGCGGGGGTCGTGGGAGGCTCGGTAGCCCAGGGGGTCACAGCCGCAGGAAATCAAGCGGCCTTGTGCGCAAGCGCGGGCCACGGAGTGGGCCACCCCTGCCGCTGTTAGGGCGTAGAGGAATGAGGATTCGCGGAAACCTGTGGAAAGAAAATGATTGATAGTATGAGGGCTATAAAGACTAGGTTTATCTAATTGTATTCTTAAAAAATATAATAAATGCGAAAGTGGGTTTGTTTGTTTATGAGGCTTTTACGATAAAACTGCTAAACGGGTTTCGATGTTTGGCACATAGGTACTCCATGACTTGTGTTGGGACATAGTATGCTTTTTTATCTCGGTAGTACGTTTCCGTGGGATATTTTCTGTTATCCACGCGGGCGAAACCGGGGGCAAATGCTAGTTCGATTTTAAAAATTGTAAGATGAACAATGAGTCAATTGGTCCATGGCTAAAACGATAAGTAACCGGTAAGTAAGATAAAATGGCAAAATTTTAAGCAGACAGAATAGTTATGTGACAGAATGATTTTCCATCGAGTTGCAAAGTAAATAAGGCAGGCGCTTCGCTCAAAATCAAATATTCCTATCATATTTCCTGATGTGAAAATGGACCTTACAGTTTCTCTGGGTCAAAATATCGCAATAAGGCCCCATCCCAATCCGAAGTACCCACATATCTAAGCCTAACTAATATTATAAATGCGAAAGTGAGTTTGTTTGTTTGTAATATGTGTTGTGCCGTTTTTGTGTGAAAGCGTAACAAACAAATTCACTTTCCGAATTTATAATATAGGTACTAGCTGCGCCCCGCGGTTTCAACCGCTTACGTCTCGATCCCGTGGGAATATCGGGATAAAAAGTATCCTATGTCCTATTTCAGGTTATGGTCTACCCATGTGCCAAATTTCATCTATATCCGTTCAGCCGTTTTAGCGTGAAAGTGTAACAAACAAACTGACTTTCGCATTCATAATATTAGTTAGGATTAGTTATGATTACAATGAGGAAGATTATCTTGTTGGTTCGCTATAATGTAAATTCGCAAAGCTAAGTGTATGCGCGAACCTTTTTATTCACAAGTAGTATACGGACGGTGAACTGCGAGTTTATTAATTCAAATTAGAATATTATTCAGACACGTAAGTGTATAACCTAAAGCCAGCCAAGTGCGAACGGAGTCGCACGCGAAGGGTTCCGTATCACCGTACAATATTTAGCAAAAAAACGCCGAAAAAGACACTTTGCTTGTATATGTAACGCCTTTTAATTCTTAAGTGTATTTTATTTTTATCATTTTATTGTTAAACCGGTAATAGAAATACACATTCTGTGAAAATATCAACTGTCTTGCTATTACAGTTCATGAGACGAACAGCCCGCTGTTAGACGAACGAACGGACAGCGGAGGGTTAGTTTTAAGGTTCCGTTTGGCACCCTTCGGGTACGGAACCCAAAAACCTAGATCGTTGCATAGATCTAGTCAATAAAGTAGAGAGCCTAAAAGGCCCACCCAAGCTAAACGCGACTGCTCCCATTTTGGTAGATAAAGTAAAGTAATCCTGTTAAGCAGATCGTAAGTACTTGCTGTTCATGTAAATCGAAGAAAATGAATATATATTTGAATATTGAAAGGGACTGTTTATCTACTGGTATAAAAGTTATGTGATCGCGTTTGCTGGGTTAAAAACAGATAACATGGATGTAGACAGCGTCTAGATGGGCTTATTTATTTCAGGCTTGTTTAGGTGTGAATGTTTAAATCCAACGCAAACAAATTAAACTCCAGGAAGCGCTATCTATATTGACGTTCAAAAATGGATCTAGATTCTAGATCTATGAGTCATAGATCGCTCTGGAGCTGAGAAGGAGCTTCAGTCAAATATAAACTTCTACCATTTACTCACCAACAGAATCGACAATGCCTCAACACTGATAGATATAAGCCTAAACGTCCTTATGGGAGCCATGCGGGGTGCGGGGGAACGCGGTTTGCGCACCCGTGCCACAAGATCAACTCGATCATACTTACTCAAGATGTAGACCTTTTCACTGACAAACTAAGCAAAATTATATCTGCGGCAAATGTCAAAATCTAGTCGACGAAACTAGGCTAAGCTGTACTCATTATAAGTTAGTAATTAAGTGTTAGTATCTAATAATAATAATAATATGTCGCACATTGCACAAATTGTAACTAGTTTAAGAAAATGGAACTTGTTTGTAGACGCTTTGGATTGACCTGTTAAATCTACAAAATGTTCAATAATAAATAAATAGATATAGTGAAATTGTAAAATATACATAATATGAATATCCTATCCCCCGTCCTATGATCATAGATATGATAGACCCTAAAAGGGGTGAAAGTCGTGCGAGCAAGTACGCGTACTTATGGTTCGGCGAGCTTACTCGCCCGTGTGTCATACTAAGTACGCGCACTTAAAAACCACAGGTTTGAAATTTTGCTCGTAGCCTGCCTTGACTCGTCGTCTGTCATCGCCGCGAGCTGCAAGCCGCCAATTTGACAATTAAATTTTGAGCAAGCTTCACGTGTGTCACCGACGGTGAGCCGCGTAAGGTCGCGAACTTAAAAACCGCGTCGGTACTTTAAGTACGCATGTCTATCACCCACTTTAGTAACAGGTGGAAAACCAAAATTACTTCCACAAAATCTCAAAGTCCAAAGTATCAGCTATAAGACTTTTAGTCGCATCCAGAATCCCTATATTCTCGTCTTTAGATATATCTGGTTCTTTATTTCCCTTATTCGGTGTGTGGTCGGCTCGTCTCACGCGGAAGGCGTACGCAGCATTCCACACCGTATGCACGTATCTACTTACTTGCACACTCGGTTCAAAATCTACGTGAATCTGTCCTAAAGTTAATGTATCCTAATCTCATTTTGTAAAAAGTAGGTGTAATTATGTGAATATGATATTTTACTTCTTGAATGATACTTTAAACAAGGAAATGCACGTAGGGTAACCTGTAAAGGCAGACAGACGTGACGCGACAGCGCGCCTGTTTACGGGAGCCTTAAAGCTTTTAGAGGATAAATAAGCCTTACTGGAAAAGGTTCATGCTAAGAGTCCGCTTTTTTAGGTTAGAATGTTGCCCAAAGAGGATTCAAATAACTTGGGTAAGGGGAATAGTTACTGGCAGGCACAAAAATTGAATTCTAAAACAAATGGCAATTGTTTATAACGAAGACTTGCACCAATCTATTTATTTATTTATTTTATTATTTATGTACACACAGTAAAATACTTAGAGATACAACATAATTATAATACGAGTACAAAGGTACTGCTTATTTCTTAAGAAATTTCTTCCAGCAGACCTGCGAAAGGAGAAATGTGAAAAAAATGTAGACGATAGTGTGTGAGAACAAGAAGAGAAAAAATGATTATGCGAAGTCTTAACTAAAAATATTAAATATACCACACATAAAAAAAAAATACATATAGCTTAAATATATAAACATAAATACCTATATAATAATATACTCATAGTTGAGAGGAAAGATAATGCTCTTTTACACGAAATTTAAATAGAGAAACAGTTTTCAAATCACGAATGCTAGACGGAAGTGAGTTCCACAATCTTACAGCATGGACAGAGAAGGAATAAGAATAATAGCTAGTTTTATGAGGATGAGATTTAAGGAGGGATCTAAGGTGTGATCTAGACGGTGCGTCACGAGGACGAGCGTAAGAAAAACGCCTAAATCTACGTATTATTATCCTTACATATTATTATTATAAAACAAAGTCCTCCTCCGCGTCTGTCTGTCGTCCTGTTGCTGTATTATGGAGTATTAATGCCACCATTTTTCCAGTGTGAGAGAGAGACGGAGCTAGACAAGGTCGCTAGCACCATCCCGTTTTTTTTGTAGAATAATGATGGCATTAATACTTCATAATACCGAGACTGTACGCGATAAACTCAAAGCTACTGCACAGATTTTCATGCTGTTCTCACCAATGGATAGAGTGGTTCTCGAGTAAGGTTTTAGTATATAATAACCGACATCCACGCGGGCGAAGTCGTGGGCATCAGCTAGTTTACGTAATAAAATCTTAAATTCATTAATTCCAGCAGACAACGGACAGCCGAAACTGGTTCTGGAAGCATGAAATTTTGCACAAGAGTTCCATACATTATAACTAGAATGAGCAATAAGGAAAGATTTTTTGAAAATTCTTCCCTTAAAGAGGGTGAATACGGAATATTTGTATGGAAGTTTGTTATTTTGCCGTTGGAAAATACTATCGGGCACACGGCTTAAAAATCTTTAATTTATTCATTGACAGACAACGCACCGCCAAATCAAAGGTTTTTGAAAAATCATCCCTTAAAGGGGTGAAATAGGATGGCAGTTTGTATGAAAGTTCGTCACGATCCCTTCGGGGCACACGGCTTCTCAAAGGATATTACGGAGACGCCCTGGGCGACGGGAATCTCAGGTGGATTCCCCGCCACCATAGGCGCGGGCTTCCGGACGGCGAGCAATGGGTAGCTCGCCGTCCGATAAGGACCAGGCCCGGGTCGATGGCGCGTCGTGTTCCACGCGCACCTCAAAGAGATGTCAGCACAATTGGCGGGGTCTGCTAGGACCGATGCCTGCCAGGGTTGCGGGAAAGTCCGAAAGGGATACCGGGACCTTGGCAACAGGCAACTGAAGGAACACGGGTGGGTTTTAATCAGTAAAAGTCTGACACGTCCTTCTGCTCCGCCCAGAGCGGGAGACGTCATTTCATGATTCCCCATCCTCAAAAAAAAAAAAGCTTTCCAGTTTTTATTTGCATTTCAAAACTTGTAATTTTTTTTTTATTTCAATAATTTCAAACCCTGTCCATTACCGCTTTAGCAGATAGCTGCAGCACTTCCAATAAATCGAAAGCAAAAACAGTACACGGCGCATTCCGATGATATCGCGATACGGTATTTATCATACATAAACTAGGAGGCTTCCAGTCCACATTCGATTTATGTATCGTGACCAGAAAATTTTGGATTTAAATTGAGACAAAGAAATGAGGGCTTCAAAATGAGGGTGTCCTTTTTTGGGGCAACTCAACAGAAAAAGGCACGGTGTTCAAGGCTCAAAAGAGATGCGTTCGTTTAATATTTAAAATGAAACTTACTGATAGTTGCGTGCGTAACTTTAAAAAACATAAAATTCTTACTTTGTCATGTCTGTACATTTTAGGAGTAACTGTGTTTGTCAAAACTAATCCATACCGATTTAAACGATTAGATGAAGTAATCCCACGTAATAGGCGCGATAATAGCAGGATATGCTCTCATACTGCGAGAACAACTCTCATGCGCAAGTGTCTTCTGTATGGCTCCTATCATATTTAATAAATTACCTAAAAGTTGGAGAGAACTGCCCTTGTCACTTTTCAAAAATAAGCTGACGTATTTTTTGTTAGTAAAGTGTATTACTATGTTATAGATTTTTTTAATGAAAGGACTTTTCTATTACGACTTCTAATATACATATTTAAGAATAACAATTGAATAATGTGAATCTTAAATCAATTTTGAATGATTCTGTTTGACAGCATAATAATGAATATTCTGGACATAATTTAAACAATTTTGACTATCTATAATATCTTGACATCAATTAATATTTATTTGTTTTGTATTTTGTAATGAAGTTTAGAATGACTATATTATTATGTAAAGTGCAATTAAATGATATATTCTATACCTACAAAATTTGTACGCCGTTATTGGCAAAACATGAATTCGATACCTTGCATGTCTGATTAGTCAGTTTATGTAACAGCATGTTTGAAAAATAAATTAACTTTTATCTTTAAAAAAATTCGGCAGTCAGCCAGATGATTACACGTCATTGTTAGTCTAGCCGTATATAACTATTGTCTCGCTTCTGTATATAGGACACCGGCACTTCAAACAATACTTCAATGTAAGGTCAGTTAGTAAAAGGAAATAGAATCACCACTCTTATTTAGTGTCATTGCAGAATTCAGAGGAATTCATCGCTATTACTATATCACCTACGGGTGGCCTGCTAACTACTCCGAGACCACACGGAACAGAGATTTGTTAATAGTGACAGATTTAAAGCCAATAACGTAGGAATGGTAATTAGTTAAGTACAAAATGCTTTTGAACTGCACTCTTGGACATAGTTGGCAGCGTGAACCATACTCAAGCGTTGGTATGCTGTCTAGTCCAGCAAAGAGAGTTAAGACATATCACCACACGCACATTCATATTAAACTGAAAATCTGTGTGAGAAAATAATAAAGATATTAAATACCAGCTGCCCGCCCCGGCTTCACACGGGTAGCACTAAGTACTTACCTACGACGTACCTACCTACCCTACCTTACCTACCCTACCTATCTACCCTACCTACTTACCCTACCTACCTACCCTACCTATCTACCTACCCTACCTACCCTACCTACCTACCCTACCTACCTACCCTACCTATCTACCCTACCTACCTACCTACCCTACCTACCTACCCTATCTACCTACCCTACCTATATATATATAATAAATATATATAAATAACAAACAATTTTTTAAATAGGTCCAGTAGTTTTTGTGTTTATTCAATCATTACAAACAAAAATACAAAATAATCTTTTTTTTGTTTAGTAGAAAACGTTTTGTGTCATAGTCGCGGACATGACATGTTCTTTCAAGTCAAAATCATAAAAAGACCATCTTCGACCATTAAACCTTTATAATCCCGCCGTTCCCGGACATGGACAAAAGGACTGTCCCGCTAAAATCTAACCGTCTGGCCCCACAGATTTATAGGAACGCGGAACGCAACCACTACCATTTATCTGTTTTATTCCAATAAATTTAATAGTGAATCCATTCGCGTGATGTCCAGATAAGCTGAGAACCCGCACAATGTAATCTTTTACCATAAATAGTATGACGACCGATTTGCAGTTGAGTTAGGTATGTCTTTAAATTAATTGTGCTATCCTTGCTATTTCATTGTGTTAACCTGAATAGGCTTTTGGATTTTAAGTGCCATCTTTAATGGGCAATTATGGGGGTTCCACCTGCTTTTGTGACTTGTTTCTTGAGCTATATGAACCGTTAATCCGTGGGTGCATGCACTTTATTGCGTATCTCATGTGGAGGATGATTAGTTTGGCTTTAGTAGGGTTTTAATTTCGATTTGATTGCTTGTGTTATGGGCTCATTGAAGTTACGTTAGTTAGACTATTTAAGAAGAGCTCGTGGCTAAGTAATAACAGCCGCGCGGGTCGATCCATCAGGTTAAGCTACGCTTGCTGGGGTCAGTCAGTGGATGGGTGACCATATTTACATACCGAGACTCCTCCGTGCCTCGAAAATCACGTTAAGCCGTTGGTCCCGGCTGTCATTCGTGGATCTTTTGCAGTCGTTACGGGTTGTCAGAAGCCCGAACGTTTGACCAAGGGGTATCGTGTTACCCAGTAACTGGGTTGTGGAGGTCAGATAGGCAGTTGCTCCATGTAATTCACTGGTATTCAGTTGCATCCGGTTAGACTGGAGGTCGACCCCAACATAAATTTGGAAAAGGCTAGGCAGATTGAGACCATTTAAGTCTTTTTTGTCACTTTTTCGAGTTTTCAAACCTTTTCTTGAAGTACTTATTAAGTATAATTTCGTCTTCCCTAACTAGTAAAAAGACTGTATTTTTTTCCAATGCATTATGAATCTTAATTTGAATCAGATCGATCGATCGATCAATGTTGCAGTTTCGACAAAAAAGATAAGTATGATTTTGGTGCCTGAATAAAGTACCCATCTTTCAAGAACCCTTATCTCAGATCGGTATAAAATAATCGATTCATAATTACTAATTAAGTGTCCCCATAATTAGTAAGTTTTTTTATTCAATCGATGTTGGTCCTCGCTCCCACGAGTGCACCCGAATCTTTATCTCGATAAATTTGATCCGAATGAATCGAATAAATTAAAACGATTGTATCGAGTGATTAATTCGAGGATCCGAGTTATCTCTACGGATTAGTGGCTCCCTCTATAGAGTGAGCCTAATTGACACCCAGAGATATGGTTTATTAAAATAATGGGGGTTTTATTTTTGGGTATTTAAAGCTATCGTTTCCTTGTATCTATGGCATCATATTCGAAGTAATTACATGTGATTTAATGTTATATTTTTTGTGTTCAGCTATTATAGGTTTTGTTTGTACTGATTATCGTAAAGTTCAGTAAATTTTTCATAAATGACTTATTAATCTAAATTCCTCCTATTGATTGGCTGCAGAAAAGAAGTTCTTGGTTTTCATTTTGGGGTTATTAAGTTAAGTTATTAGCTATCAAATTCTCGATACGTTGGAGCCTAAGGCTAAAGGCTCCCACAAACAGGCGCGATATCGCGGGCGTGACACTCAGCACAACCCTTTTCGCGCCGCAGTTTGCACTTATGGCGTGATAATTGCAAATGGTATGTCAAACAACCTAGAAAAATCAACTCATCTTCCCCACAATGGTAATTTATAGTTCTAGCTGGCGGACGGTCGCAAAAACTCCCAGACATGATTTAGGATGAATCACGTTTAATATGATGATAATCATTATAAATCAGCCATTATCTTCGTCAAGTGATCGTTCGCTCGATGAATTAATACTGTTTTAAGGACTTTTAGACTGTACGACTTTTTGAAGATTCTTATTTTGAATAAAGGATTCTTGTCTTGATATGACAGAGCGTGGCTCTTTTTTGACCGACTGCATTGAATACATTGAATTTGTAAGTGTCAGTATTTTGTAAAAAGTAGGTACTATTTTCTTTAATAAGAAAAGTGGAATGTGACAGAAGGGCTCGTGGCTAAATAATAACAGCCACACGGGTCGATCAAAGGTAAACTACGCTTGCCGAGGTCGGTTCGTGGATGGGTGACCATTTATTACATATCAAGACCCCTCCGTGTCTCGGAAAGCACGTTAAATCTTTGGTCCCGGCTGTCATTTGTGGATCTTTGACAGTCGTTACGGATATTCAGAAATCCAACTACTCTAAGAGTATATCGTATTATTCAGTAACTGGTTTGTTTTGGAGGTCAGATAATCAGTCGCTCCATGTAAAATACTGGTATTCATCTGCATCCGGTTAGACTGGAGACCAACCCCAACTTAGTTGAGGAAACGTTCGGAAAATGAATTCAAATTCAAATTCAAATTCAAATATTTATTGCAAAACACAGTACATATATGAATTTCCAGGTGTTAAGTGAATGCGCAGTCCACTGCATTTACCAATTCAGGCATGCAAAATTAAAAATTATAGTTAGACAATTTCATAAAATCCAATTAATCGTTTATATAATGTCATAAATTCGACAGAATAGTAATACCCTGTGCAATAATATACATTCAAATTAATAAATAGTAGTAAATAATGTCACAAATTCAAATTATAAGTAATGTCAGAATAATAATGTCCAAATAATTAATGAACTTACCAATTTATAATTTAACATGCATTGTAATATTAAAATTATTATTGAAATTAAAAATATATACTAAATAAACATTCAAATTACATTATATAATTGCATTTAGATAGAATTAAGCTTAAATAAATCGGTCATTTGACATATCTGATCATTATTTATTTAACTTACCTGTTAAGAATTCACCAATGGAATAGTATGCTTTTTTAACCATAAGGTCTGTTAACATTCTCTTGAACTTGTTAACATCCTTCTCAAGTCTTACAGTCGTGGGTATCATATTATAAATTTTTGGAGCCATGCCCAGAAAACTTTTTGCATATAATGCTGTTTTATGAGGCACAGCGTGAATTTTGTCCTGGTGACGTTTACTAGTCAGGGCTTCAAATAAATACAAGTGTTTTTTAACGAACATTGCTACTTCAAACGCGTATAGGGCTGGAAAAGTCATTATTCTTAGGTCAATAAAGTGTGGTCTACAACTGTCAGTAGTTTTTATTTGGCACACAGCTCTCAAACACTTTTTTTGTGCCTTAAACACTAGCTCCCTATCTGATGAATTTCCCCAGAATATTATGCCATAGCGTAATGTAGAAGACACGTATGCATGATATGCAGTCAGTACGGTTTCGCGGCTTGCTACTTTACTGAGTTTATGCAAAGCGTACTGGAACTGATTTAGTCTTTTTATTAAATGTTCAATATGATTACTCCATTTCATATTCTCGTCTATATAGAGTCCCAGGAACTTTGTGTGCTTTGTTTCTTCTATCGTTTTGTTAGCGTATTTTATATTAAGTTTATCTTGATTTATTCTTTGTTTAAATGACATAATATGAGTTTTATCTAAATTTACATTAAGATTGTTATTATTTAACCATGTTATTAACCTGTTTAGATTTAGATTTATATCCATTTCATGACACTGTGCCTCCCTATTTTGTGCTGTGAAAATAATTGTACTATCATCAGCGAACAAGGTCATTGGATGTTGAATAACTCTTGGCATATCGTTTATGTATACGAGGAACAATGGGGGGCCGAGGACGCTACCCTGAGGTACACCAAAGTTGATGATGATGTAGGATGTAATTTTCCGCTTCCTAATTATTTAGTTTTACGGAATGGAATGTTGCCATCATAAATATTATATTTTTGTAAACAGTGTATTTATTTTATTTCTTACTAGCTGCGCCCCGCGGTTTCACCCGCGTAAGTCTCGATCCCGTGGGAATATCGGGATAAAAAGTATCCTATGTGTTAATCCAGGTTATGAACTATCTGTTTGCCAAATTTCATCCAAATCCATTCAGCCGTTTTTGCGTGATTGAGTAACAAACATCCAAACACACAAACACACAAATACACAAACACACAAACACACAAACTTTCACATTTATAATATTAGTAGGATTTTGTTATTGATTCATTATGTGCTGCACCGATTGACGTCATGACGTCAACGCCGGCTGTCACTGAAAACCAGCGCTGTGGCTCTGTCTTGCATAGGGTCGCAGCAATATGCTGAGCGATGGCCGTTTTGCGTGAATTTGACGCATATTTTCCCGCAACTTGTTATTTTTGTATATTTGTCCTTAGTTAGCGTCATGTTTGCCGCAAATAAACGTATTTTCTTTTTCTCTTTCTAGCTAGCTTTCAAAGCAGAACTATCCATAAGCAGTCGGTCCAGCGACCAATCGAAATCACCGAATCGTAAGCTATAAAAACCTTCTCTTACTATGGTTATCACTGGAGATCGAATATAAACTGCTGATGTATGTTACGGTGTCCCATCCAAATAGGGTGATGTTATTGTTTATTTATAAACTCTACCCATCCAGGACGTGCTTTTTCCGACTGGCCAGTGACAAATTTATATTTGTCGATCGACCGAGACGCGATAGAATCGATGCGTCGCGATTTATACCACGCTCGATTGATCGATTTCGATGATTCCGAGTTATGTATCGGATTGGGTGTACTGTTATCGACGAATTATTGTATGCTTGCCAAAGTTTGTTTGTCTTGAAATGGGGACTCGGCTTTTGTCGAAAGATTTCGTAACGGGATGAAGAGAGCGATGTTACAGACCGAATATGTTTGGCTTGAGTCCATCTTGGAAATGATTTTAAAAATTAAAACATTCAGTCGTAACATTTAATTGGAATACTGCTAACACTACATTGTCTCTACTTTAATTGCTTACCAATTAACTGACCATAAGTATGCTCCACTTTGGTAATGTTGTATTCTGTAATGATACAATTAATTCAAGTTTTTGTGTCTACCAAAGGGCCGTCTAGGCATTACTGAATGGCGGCATTCGTATGATGAGTTAAATTTAGATATTATTATACATTTCATGTTTTACTTTTATTCTGTAGAGCGGAGATGCCTTGTATGAAGTACCTACAATAAAACGAAAACAACATCGGGTAGACCAAGTTAGTTAATGGGCCGTATTGTCTACACGAATGTTCTCACACTAACAAATAATTAAGCATGACTCGAAAATTAGTTTTATTGAATTCTAAGTAGACACAAACAATTATTTGAGCCGAGTGGTTTAAAAATCAAACAGGAACATATCTATATAGGGAGTTAACCGAGCCGCATTATACCACGGTCTTATTATAATTACCTGCATCCCACGTTTTAGTGTCAATTTGCGCCAATTAGTCGGCCATAAGGTCGTATATCGTTCGGACCGATACCCGTGCCGAATTCTTTAATCGTCTTTAATGAATTCCGATTATTCGTATTCGACTTTTTCCAACGAAATGCTCTGAATTTCGAACGGGTGACAGATTTTAAATTCTTCCCTTACACTTGTACCATACCTTTTTGCACGTGTTTGTTTTAATAATGCATGATATGTAATTATTTTCGTTACGAGTCGACAAATAAAAAACGTTCGGCGATTTACGACACTCGATCTACAACGAGTTCTGTCCTCATATAATTTGTTGTTGTATAATTAATATGGGACCGATATTTGCAATTTAAATATTAATTTATCTGTCCAATAGCGTTCGCGTTAACCATAAGTAGGTATACAATGTTGAAATCGAGGCAGTTTTATTCACATTTGCGATTTAAAGTTGGTCGGTTGGTCAACGTAGCAAAAACAAGTAACGCTTCTGGACCTAATTACTTATACCTGTCCATCAGTAGGACAGTTGGACAGCTCACGTCGGCCGACCGCGACCGCAGCGCCACCTCGATTCCTCGAACCACGGATTAAATTGGTAAATCTACATTCGTCCCATATACGGCGACGCGGCGCCGACTTGCAAAAAATCGGGGGCCTAAGTAAATACAAATTTCAGTTTTATCATTGAACGTTTTATTTCATTTCCGATTCTTAAGCGTATACGAACGCGGACGTTTTATTTAATCGAATGCACATAATGATCGGTTTTTCCGAGCAGCGTCGGCGGTGGTCGTCTTTTTCCGTGTTGTGTAACATTGTTTCTGATGCGCGCGCGCTGCGCGGCCGACGCGCATGCTCGAGCATCATGCGTGATTTACGATTGTGCACTTTGTGATTTTTAAAACAGTTTTTACTGGAGGTTCTCGCTTCCAACTGGATAGCTTATAAATCTGGCGCCAAAATGAATGAACTCCATTGAGTTTTTGGCTTGTCAATTATTGGAAATACTCCGTATATATTCATACAATTACTGGTAATGATTACTTAAGTTTTTGTCGTTCTTTATATGGATAACGGGGTGGTCGCATAGTGAGAGTTACATATACCTAAAATTAGATCATCATCTGCCTAGCCTTTTTCCAACCATGTTGGGGTCGGCTTTCAGTCCAACTGGATGCAGCTGAATACCAGTTTTTTACATGGAACGACTGCCTATATGACTTCCACAACCCAGTAACTGGGTAATACGATACCCCTTGACAAGACTGGTTGTCAGACTTTCGGGCTTCTGACGACCCGTAACGACTGTCAAAGATCCACAAATGACAGCCGGGACCAACGGTTTAACGTGCTTTCCGAGGCACGGAGGAGTCTCGATACGTAAAGATGGTCAGCCATCCACGGACCAACCCCGGTAAGCGTAGCTTAACCTGATGAATCGACCCATGCGGCTGTTATTACTTAGGCACGAGCTCCTCTACCTAAAATTAGATAAAAATGCTAATAAAATAAAAAACAGAATATTGTGCTATCTTCTGGAATTCAATTAAAGCCTGAGCCGAGCTTTCTTTTTTGCTGTAAAGTGTTCAGAATCCGTTTATGGAAATAACTAGCAGCGCCCCGCGGTTTCACCCGCGTAAGTCTCGATCCCGTGGGAATATCGGGATAAAAAGTATCCTATGTGTTAATCCAGGTTATAAACTATCTGTTTGCCAAATTTCATCCAAATCCATTAAGCCGTTTTTGCGTGATTGAGTAACAAACATCCAAACACATAAACACACAAACTTTCACATTTATAATATTAGTAGGATCTGTTTGCCAAATTTCATCCAAATTCATTCAGCCGTTTTTGCGTGATTGAGTAACAAACATCCAAACACACAAACACAAACCTTCACATTTATAATATTAGTAGGATAGTAGGATTAAAGGTTTATTGTTAGCCAGCATTATTTAAAAAAATTAAAGGGTGCCATTATGTTAATGTGTTCTATTTATGTAGACTTTCTGCTTTGATGTACTTAGTTAAGCAACTCTTTATGTAGGTAAGAGGAATGTGCAAACAGCGCTGTCGATGCCGTCTAAATCGTTGGACCGAATTGAATGGGATTCTGTACGTACTCGCTCAGTAGCTTTTTGTAAGTACATACCTACATATGTTTTCATTATATCGCACCTTTAAAGTAAAACCGTTACTAAACGAAAATTCTCATGAATTGAGTTATCAATGCCATCTATTTAAAAAAAAAATAACTTTCCTAAATTACGTGTCATAATGTAAACAGAGATCTATAATAAGACCTCATTAAATGTCCTATAGAACCCTGCACTCAGATTTTATTGATAAAAAACGGTGACTTTTTTTTATATTGGCTCTCCTGTAAAATTTTATAATTTCGCTTAGTAACGGTTTTACTTTAAAGGTGCGATATATTAGTAAATTAAGAGAATCTACATGTAGAATAGTAGTTTCTATAGGGGTGTACCCCATTATAGCGATGCACGTTACAACGAAAGTACGTGATTGCGATGTACGTTACTGCGAAAGTTCGTTACTACGATGTACGTTACTGCGAAAATACGTTATTGCGATGTACGTTACATAGACACCTGGGGAATTTTTGAGCCAAATGAAATGAAGACATTGAATACAAGCCAAATCGATACAAAATCATATAACGATGACTTTGAACCATTTTGAGAAGTTAGACTCTGCCTAGTCTAAAACCGAAATATCTGTAGTTATCAAATTAGATCATACAGACTCTTAAATAAAAATGTGATGTCCCAAAATTGAAATTACCAAAAAAGAATACAAGCAGCAGATATACGACGCTGTAAGGGTTTCGTAGCAATTAAGGCGCGTTTGGTGCCTTCGACTTGTGTTGCGAATCGCTAATTACCAAAACCAGACGATAACTCGGTTGTGACGTCAGCAAGACTAATTTACGATCCGTAGGGCTCGCACGTGCTTCAATTAGATTTGGTTTAATATCGAAATTGAGAAGCTGTGACGTAACGATGTGATGGAAATTCGAAAATAGAGTAGGTACTTGAGACTCAGACCAAATAAAAAACCAAGACGGAGCGCTGCGAACAATACAGCGAAGTATGCTAAAACTACACCACCGCTCTGTGCATACACGGTCACACACACACATTTACAACTATTTACAATGATACTACAATCAAACAACACAAACTAAGTGCACACATATTTACGAAACCGGCCTCACGTCACTGTTGACAGCGCTCTGTCTTGGTGTTTTATTTGGTCTGAGAGTTGAGAAGAACTGGGCCCTAATAAACATATCTGACTATGCGATATATTATTAAAACTACAGAATTGTTGCATTTTTAAGATTACAAGTTAATACAGCAGAAAATGTACTAACGAATGTATGATCTATGAACGTAAACGTATGTGTGACGGTTAAAATGTATGAAAGAAACTTGTGAAATTGTCGAATTGTCACCTATCATCTGCCGGTGTTAATAAATGGCCAGTTGCAAATAGGTTTACCTAATTTTTATAGGAATTCCTCAGTAGCAGCCCAGAGTCTGGACTTGTCCCGGTTGATGGCAATAGGATCGAGACTCGACTTCTCTTATCATCATCTGCCTAGCCTTTTCCCAACCATGTTGGGGTCGGCTTCCAGTCTAACTGGATGCAGCTGAATACCAGTATTTTACATGGAGCGACTGCCTATCTGACCTCCACAACCCAGTAACTGGGTAATACGATACCCCTTGGCAAGACTGGTTGCCAGACTTTCGGGCTTCTGACGACCCGTAACGACTGTCAAAGATCCACAAATGACAGCCGGGACCAACGGTTTAATGTGCTTTCCGCGGCACGGAGGAGTCTCGATATGTAAAGATGGTCACCCATCCACGGACCAACCCCGGCAAGCGTAGCTTAACCTGATGAATCGACCCGTGCGGCTATTATTACTTAGCCACGAGCTCCTCCGACTCGACTCGACTTCTCTTATATGGGACTTAAACAACAGGCGAAATGAGGGGCGTATATCTATTACACAAATAGGGAACCACCAACACACCTCAGCGCAACCGTTTGGGGCATACGCAGCATAGGTTGTAGTCAATCAAAATCAAAAGTCATTTATTCAAACTAGGCTAAGAATCAGCACTTTTCAAACGTCAAAATTACATAAGACAGTCCCCTAAAACGCCCACCCTTCACCACTTCCTAGTGCTTTAGATGGGAAGAAGAAGTGGCGCAACAAACTCCCCAGCATAGTGCATAGTGTTATGTATATCATCCATAAAACTATTTCGATTCACGAATATTATAAAAAAGAATACTATTGTTAGTCAATCAGATATACAAAAGCCGCAAAATAAAAGTTAATAAACATTTTTATCCTTTTGGATGAATCATCCTCATTTCACTTTTCCGCAAGATCACTTAAGACTCTTCTTGACTTAATTAACCCTTAAAAGCGGACTCATAATCCGACAGGGAACAAAAAGGGCCAAACAAAAAAAGCCCCACTCGATGTCACGTCTAAAACTGAGAACTTTGGACAAATTCATGTTTTTATGGGTCTTTTGTGTGTTTTTTCTCACAGTTGTGAGGCATCTGAAGGAGCACGATTCGGTAACGCACCGAGGAAGATGTTATCGCGACCATTAGAGGGTTGAGCTACATCGCATTGAGACATTTCGACACGTCCAAGTTTTTGTTTAAATCCTTTTAAGAGTTGTTATTTTAGGTCAATGATGGCGCTTTATCGGTATTCGTCTTGACATTTCACCGTGCTCAAAGTCCTCGCAACCGCAAATTATAGCCGCAGAATTTTGACGTCTCACTTAAAGCGAGATATTTTGTCCACAAATTATTAACCTGACACCAGACTCATAAAAAAAATGTCCGACTCTCTTTTAATAAAGTCGTCTCGTCTCGCTGACTAAGTTCCCACGACACATCGTCAGATAACACACAACAACGCATCATGTTTTTGCAACATCATAACCACATTGTCGTCGGCACTCCGTCACCTGACGACATGTTGTTGATATAAAACGCCAATAAATGTCACTTTTTTATGACACATTCGCGTCGTGAATTCACGTCACGTGCGCGAGCGCCGTCAGATTTGTATCGACGCATGTTCGCCACCCTGTGTGCCCCGACGCGCGCCATTCTCTCACGCGAGTCCGCCGACAGGCGACGCGTCGACCCACACATCTCACGCTAATCTCACCTACCATCCAACTATTAACGCCCAAGGCGAAAAACTTTTCCGACAATAGTCTCATTAGCCTCACAAAAGTCATTAAATCTTTGACAGTATATTGTAACGGCGTCACGTACAATAGCGCTAACAACGTGTGGAGGATCTCGGGGAAGCGGAACAAATCCCGTGATCTATCCAGAATGCCATCCGTCCACAGCGCTCTTTCATCGATCCTACACGTTCGAACAAAAAACCTACGGTCCGGAATCATTATTATCTTTCTTCCTCGATCATCGATCGCTATTATCCTATTTAAAAGCATCTCGATTTGTTCTTCACTTTTTTTTCGTTTCACTCTCCCGTCGGCGTTTCAATTCGGGACCCCAACAATGGGCACGTTAAGAAAGATGTTTAACTGTTTAGTTACGCTGCTTTTTTCACAATTTTTCAATTTAAACACAGTCGTGTCGCTGAAGGGCCGGAAGGTGTCGTTACGGGCATTACCAATACTAATAATGTCGACGACACAATGGACCGAAGAACATTCTTAAGTTTGATCTCTCACTATTTAAATGTTCCATTACGTTTTACATGTGAGTGTGTCTATTTTAAAAACGTGTATTATCCAATCTGCGTTTATGAGGTTTAATGAAGAATTTCAAACTGTTATTAAAATGCGCGCAGCATTAAAAGGGCGTGGAGAAAATTGAGTAACTCCGTTGGTACTCGAGTCCAGGCAGTTTCAGTTAAGATATTAATTGGTTGAGCGGCTAGAGGGACGGGGCAGGGGAGGTGGGCCGGGGGCCCGGCGGACCCACACGTAGCGTGAAATCGTGGGGCGCGGGTGCGAGCCCCACCTGGACACCACCAGCTTATTATTTGTTGTCTCCCATCTTCCATGCTCGTAAATTTCCACGTCAACGTGTGCGATGATTGTGGAAAAAACGAGGTCGACAAAGCCTTTTCACACCCGAAGATAGGACATAAAGACGGACGACTCAGTAAATACGTATATTAAGAACATAATACGTGGATATGTCCGTTCACCGGTGGCCGCTTAATGTGCGTGAATAATTTTTCGTCGTAATAAATTCGGATTGTAATGGTTGATCGCGATTGGTTTGAAATTTTAGTTGCGTTTATTTCAATAAGTAGGTATGTAAAAAGTATTATGGAATTACGTTCATGTGGGACTGGTTTTGGCATTAATCGACAATTATTGCTACCACCTACGTTTTTGGAAGTAATCTCATCATGTTATTAGTCCTCTGTTACGACAAAAGCTTAATAAATACATCTGTTTATTACGTTTTTGAAGTTTTTATGTGAGCTTCTATAGTTTTAAGGATAGTGGCGTTTGTGTTGCTGTGACAAGGTTATCAAGTGAGGTATCTCTGACTAGCTTATGAGAGACCCTTGTCAGTTTTACTCACTTTAAGCGTCATGTGTGACATAAATATTATTTCTCTTACGTTTTTCTATTATTTTAAATTGCCTGTCTTTTTCGACACCCATAGGATGGAGTCGGTAGTCAATTGTCTGCTACTCATTCTGCACAAAATCCTAAAAAATACATAGAATACCTAACAAAACTAACCTCTTTTCATAATAGAACTGCCATGAGGATTGCTGCTCTTGATCAAAAGACTGGAACAGTTCCATCGGTGCCAACGGAACTGATGCTGGCATTCCTTGACCGCTAACTGTAGACCCTCAAAGGCTATGGCCACAGTATCAGGTGCTTCGTGACAGACGGTTCTCTGTTCCCTGGTCAGGCCTCCGACGAGGCGGCAGGTGAGGGATGAGCTGAGTTTCACGTGACTTGGCAGCATGTTGTCTCGGGAACTGGAAGTAGAAAACTGGGGGTAAGATGGAACCAACAACTTGAAGGCAATGGAGTAAGTCTGAAAAGAATTAAATCTGTAAATTATCTATTCAACTAATGCTTTTTGGACGTTACAAGCTGCAAGGTGCAAAATTAGCCCTCAAAGTGTGCACCCTTGGTCACTTCCTGTGTTTTAGCATTTGGCAGTTGTAGAGATGCTACTCCAAGCCAACGTACTTCAAAAAGTAAGACATGATTTAATAGTTGTAAGTATTGATGCAGTTTAGGTACTAAACAGCGTTTAAAAAATGTTATCTCTTTATAATGAAATGAAAAGACCACCCGGCGTACTTATATCTCAATCGCATTCAACCAAAATTAATAACATAATTTTACCGAACAGCATGCTTCAATACCAAATAATTAGCGTTTAATTTATTCATAACTATCGCTACCTCTTACAAATGGTGACAATAACAATAATTATTAACTAATGACTAATCTGGCAACATAAGCAAATAATAATATGACGTCACACCACCACGTCCCACTAATTGGGCTATTCTCATAATTAAAGTCACACAAATTAATTTATTTATGAATAAATACGAGTTCCCGATGGTATCGCGTTGTTCAAATAGTTTCGGAATGAAACAATTTGTTCGTTTAGTCGGTAGCTAATATTTCGTTGGTATGTGAAAATGTTCCGAGCGATTTTATAATTAAGTCTCGATGGAAAAGTTATGAGCTTCGCTGTGGATGCCTGTGAAATGTTTTTGTAATAGGACCGTGGGTAAAGGAATTTTACAGACCTTTGAAATTTTATATTAAATTCAGTTTTGGATACTTCGGAAGTTTGTGCTGTGAAGTTTTGTGGCGATGCTTTAGCTCAGAAATGGAAATATGCTACCTAGTTGTTTTTTACGCTATGTTCTGAATATAAAGTTTAGAGCCTGAACCTGAAAGCTTCAGAAAGTTATTTTGGCATATTTTTGATGTTCTGCGTCAAACTAAAATTCATTTATTAAAAGTGCTTTTATACAAAGTATTAGCTGATGCCCGCGACTTCGCCCGCGTGAATGTCGGTTATTATACAGGGTGTAAGGGACAGCCCTCCGTAAATTAACAGGGGGCATTCAGCTCCTTATTTTGAATCGTATTCCACCGGAAATTTTCTCAGGAAAGTTTTTATTTTTTTTATCGTTTTTTTAGTTACTATTCCTTTATTTCAATGTAAAATTACATGCTCTGTACGCAGCACTCCACTTATGTAAATAAAACAGCTAAAATAAAAATAAAACAGCAATGGATGTTTAAATACTCGAGCGCGGCTCCCCCGACACGGGGAGTACGGCTACGTGGGTTTTGCCGCGGTAACGATACATTGCGCGTGAGGTAATAATACAAATCAGGTTAATTGGATTCCCATAACGTTCCTGAAATTATTTCATGTACCGGTCGTCTTAGTATGTTATGCTGAATTCATCCTATCAGTCTGCGGAGGGCTGTCCCTTACACCCTGTATACTAAAACCTTACTCGAGAACCACTCTATCCATTGGTGAAAACAACTTGAAAATCGGTGCAGTAGTTTTTGAGTTTATCGCGTACAGGACGACAGACAGACGCGGCGGAGGACTTTGTTTTATAATATGTAAGGATTTTCTCTTTATGTGAATAAAAGCTTAGTCAACTATATATTCTATTTGTAACTAACCAAGTAATTTTAATACTTGGTTAGTTATTTTAAGGTACATCTACAATACACTTCCGGAGTCATACATCGAGCCACCGTAAAGGCCTTAAACATCAAAATTTTTTTTTTATGTTAGCCTACACTGTCCCACTTCTGGCCAAAGGCCTCTCCCAAATAATGATTGTGTCAAAGAAAAAGTTTTAATGTAATTTTGAAGCAGCTGGCTTTCATTTTGGTGTACCCACATGGATTGTTCCAATTTTGAATTCGCGATTATTTAATAAAAAATACAAGATGGCTAGATTTAGGAGTTCGGGAGAGTAGTTCAGAATGCCTTCACAATTAATCGTGACAATAACCTCGTCAAAAATCTAGTTCCAAAAATAAATAACATAATACATCATAGACCTAGATGGGGCATGACAGGAAGTGTCACAGATTAAATATAACTATGGCCGCACGTAGGTACTTGGTTCATCAGATGTACGCGACTGTAGCCCGATCAACACTGATAAACTGCGCACGTGTTTTTTATGTGTTAACGTTTCGGATTTACCTGTCTGTTAGCATTTTTTTATCTGTGGATAGATTGATATTTAAAAATGGAGCATTTATTTAAATGTTTATTTTTGTGTCCTGTGCAGAATAACACCTCTTTGATACTTGGTTTTGCTCTAGAGAAGTAAAAAAGAGAGCTGAATTATCTTGACTACCTCCCCACGATACAGGGAATCCTTTAGTGAAGTCCAAGGAATTTGTAAAAATCTAGCGCCTCTTTATGGCATGCACTGCACCCGTGTTTTTATTACTTATTTATGTATCTACTTAATTTAACACACATAGTAAGTTCATACTTTCATAAATTCTTTGCCACTAAAAACGATAAAGACTTTAAGATCGTCTTTTGTATTTTAGGGAGTTTTTCTCCTAAATTGAATTTCACAATAAAACTTGTGTTAGGTGTATGAATTCCTCACTCTGTTTGGTTACTACATATTCTAAGGGCGAGGCATACATGACTATTTAACTGTGTACAAACCTTTCTTATCACAAAGGCGTTTGTTCTTAATTTAAAATGGTCAAGGAAGAACGGATGGTAAGATGGAAAGTTCTGTAGGTAAGCAGGGGAAATTAATTGGTAATCAGTTGAAGGACACTGAACGAGGACACAATAGAAGTTTTATTGGTCTTACGCCTATGGGCGTTTAGTGTCCCTCAAAGAGTTAAGCAAATTGACACCCTATGTCAATTTACCGTGTTATAGCCATTTCATACAACTGTTAAAGAATGATGGTTGTGATTTGAATATACGAACAATTTAAGTTGATAGTCAATTTGCTAAACAATTAATTTCCTTGACTTTAGATAAAGAAAAACATTTGATTGTTCGTATCAACGCATATAAGGCTAGTAAAAAAGGCTAACGAATAGAAGAATTCGAGACTAGTAGGCATTGCTACTACTGCATTTCCAAAAAAGAGGATTAGCAATATCGATCCTGAAAATATTCTAGAGTTTTGTTCAAAAAGGTAATATAGGATATAAATAAAAATAAAATAGACAGTGTCCACATCAGAGAAAAAACAAATAAATACATTTTTGATGCCCAATGAGCTCTTCCTCTTTTTTTTTCATCATCAGCATCTGCCTAGCCTTTTCCCAACTATGTTGGGGTCGGCTTCCAGTCTAACCGGATGCAGCTGAATACCAGTATTTTACATGGAGCGACTGCGTATCTGACCTCCACAACCCAGTAACTGGGTAATACGATACCCCTTGGTAAGACTGGTTGTCATCGGGCTTCTGACGACCCGTAACGACTGTCAAAGATCCACAAATGACAGCCGGGACCAACGGCTTAACGTGCTTTCCGAGGCACGGAGGAGTCTCGGTATGTAAAGATGGTCACCCATCCACGGACCAACCCCGGCAAGCGTAGCTTAACCTGATGGATCGACCCATGCGGCTGTTATTACGTAGCCACGAGCTTCCTCTTTTTTTTATTTTGTTATATAATTATAGGCACATACTATACATATTTCTTAAGTCACGGGCATCAGCTAGTTATTTATAATTTGCGACATTCATACTAACTCATTTCCATTACATATAACAAAAGAAAACTTACAGCATAATTTTGCTGTGTCAGTTAATTTTTCATTTTTAATAAGGAACACTAAAAACAATCGTAACTCAAGTTAAATACAGTTTTCCGTCTTTGCATAACTGTTGAGTTATCTCGTCCCTTCCCACGGTGTGTGCCGTATCATTACTTTATACAGGGTGTGACTCGACAACACTGTCGAGTCACACACCCACACCAGAGCCAAAAAAAAAAACAGTCTAGTCTAGTATCAATCAAGTTTGGTCTTGCGTCAGAACAGTTTGGTCTTGAGTCAAAACAGTTTCGTCGTGTGATAAAAAAGTTTGGTCTTGTGTCAAAATAGTTTGGAATTTTGTGACAATCAAACAGATTAGTGTTGTGGCAAAACAGATTTTTTCTGTAGGTTTTGGCAATTTTGACTATTAATTACACTGTTTTGTTGCAAGTGTGCGTGTCATCATTATTTTCTTTGAGGGATCTGGTCTGAGCACAGCCTAAATGTCGTATTAAAATTACCGTATCTTCTAATACGACAACTAGTGCCTATTTGACTACAAAATGCCTTGATTTTGAAATCACGTATTCCAGTACATTTGATGGCGTGTCGTCATTAGCATGGATTTAAGTAATTAAGAACTTAATGAAACAAGGTTAATGTTTCTACGCTTAATAGGATCGGAGACAAAAAATAATACTACACTTCCAACGACAGTTTTTCTTAAAACAATAGCAATCTTAAACATCTGAAGAACCCAACAAAGCCATTTTTGTTCCAGCAGAATGCAAAATTAAATACAATTACGTCCAATGCCAGGCGCGCGTAATATAAGCATTTAAATCGTAATGTTTACATCCCAATAAACGTAAATGTTTGCAAAATAAGTTTCCTTCGCCAAAAAACCAGCCACTCATTGGCAAAGGATTTAGCAAAACGCTTCACAGCTCTCACAAAGTCGTTAAACCCGACTGATCCAATTAAAACATGGCGATACTTAATAATTGCTTTAAAAATTCCACATGACGAGATAAAAACAATAATTTCGTACTTTAATACCGTCGACGGTAAAAAATAATAAATCCGTTGGCGTTGTCGGCCTGATGAAATGCTACGATACCCATTCAGAAAGGTTATTTCAAATACAAATTACAGCTACTTGCATTGCTTCTCTCTGCGTGCCGACAATTCTGCAAATACTTTTATCCTCTTTAACACTGGGTTTTAAAATGCCTTACCTTTAGAACACCCACGGAATATCCTACTCAAAATTAAAATTCATAAGCGGCCAAATTGCTTGCTCACGGTCTGCAGTTACGACGTTTTTCGAATGAACCGCGCGAGTCTGATTGAAATTCCGTGTACTAACAATGTATATAACGTAGTACTGTAGGTATATACAGTAGGATTTATACTCTTCTATGAGATACACTTAATTTGTAGTACGTTGAAAAATGTTGGAACAGTAGCAATTAGTCCGATAAGTGTTAATATGTGCATAAATCGGATAATATCGCCTTATCTCGAGTCTCCGAGGCTTCACCGTGGAAAGTTGTATCGACAAATCAGTGCTATTTATTGTTATTTAAAATGCATTAATTTGTCCTGCTCTTTGCGTGGTAATGATAAAATGTATTTTATGTTTTTTTATTTCGTTGCCTTTAGAAAGTGGTTTAATTTCCCTTTCTGATTAAAATGTCGAGTATTCGGACCACCGGCGGTCAAGACTTCTGACTTTTCCTTGTTGGAATATTTAGTACTAGCTGCTATAGCGACTTCGTCTGCGTGTTTTTGTATTTCATCATTTTTAACCGACTTAAAAAAAAGGAGTAGGTTATCAATTCGTCTGTATTTTTTTAATATTTGTTACCTCAAAGCTTTCGGCTGGGTGAACCGATTTTGATGATTCTTTTTTTATTTGAAAGCTGGTGCTTCCCGTGTGGTCCCATATAAATTGTATTAACTTTGCTTGCGTAGTTTTTGAGTTAGCTTCAATAATTACGTATTTTTTCCAGTTAGTCTATGTAGATGATATTTTATTTGACCCAGTCAATGATATTTACATAGCAGGAAGTGGTATTCGAATTTGTGTGGGGTAGGTAGCTACCACAACTAAATGTGAAAAATAAAAACTTTTTACAAAAAAAAAAAAACAACCGGCTTGCAAAAAAAACACAAAAAAGTGGAAAATAACTTTAATTTCGTAAGTCGGTGGCATCATCTGCCTAGCCTTTTCCCAACTATGTTGGGGTCGGCTTCCAGTCTAACCGGATGCAGCTGAATACCAGTATTTTACATGGAGCGACTGCCTATCTGACCTCCACAACCCAGTATCTGGGTAATACGATACCCCTTGGTAAGACTGGTTGTCAGACTTTCGGGCTTCTGACGACCCGTAACGACTGTCAAAGATCCACAAATGACAGCCGGGACCAACGGCTTAACGAGCTTTCCGAGGCACGGAGGAGTCTCGATATGTAAAGATGGTCACCCATACACGGACCAACCCCGGCAAGCGTAGCTTAACCTGATGGATCGACCCGTGCGGCTGTTATTACTTAGCCACGAGCTCCTAGCTTCGTAAGTCGGTGGCAAAATACGAAAATTGAAAAGCAAACACCTACTTCCGAAATTAAAGTTATATTTTTCACTTTTTTTGTGTTTTTTTTGGAAGTCGATCCAGAAAAGTACCCTATGTCGTACTCCAGGTCAAAATTTGATCGATAGGTGGCCTGCCTATCTATCAAATTTCATATCGTTAGGTTCCGTGCTTTAGGCGTGAAAGGTAACAGACAGACATACAGAGTTTATTTCTCATTTATAATATTAAGTATGGACCCTCGTACAGTACGCCGGTCGTCTGTGGTAACAAAGCCAGTACAAGCTGGGCTCGCATTCTATTGAAACTCCGTACTACGCTGGACCAGGTCAAGGGCGAAGTGTTACCACTGACATGTGCTCGACTGTACATGAAAAATCTGTCCTGTTTATCAAGGTTATGTAAACTTAATAAATATCCTGGCAAAAATAAAATTGATAAAAATATGAATAGGATCGGAAACAAAAAATAATACTACACTTCCAACGAAATTTTTCCTTAAAATAATACCAATCTTAAACATCTGAAGAACCCAACAAAGCCATTTTTGTTCCAGCAGAATGCAAAATTAAATACAATTACGTCCAATGTCGTACGCGTCGCTATCTTTAGTACCAAGTTGCGTTCACGCTAAACACTTTGTGAAAAATCACGATATAGCTATCGGTAATTTACCGTTCATGTTCGCCTTTATTCTTTCTATTCTTTCTTTCTTTCTTTCTTTAATTACTTAGGTAGGTATAAGTACAGTTACGAGCATAAAAACCTTAAACTTATACAACACTCAAAAAAGCCATTTTCTCGTGGCAACTTTCGAGCAAAATATCTATATCATTATAGTACGGCTCTGTGCCCCAAAATATGCAGTCAAATTGACCTCTGCGCTGCCACCACCATGCAGTGAAAGTGGCGCAGTTTCAATAAAATAAGAACAATTGTCGTGCTAGCGACACTAAAGCGACAAATTCTTTGGTTGTACGTACAACCAAAGAGTTTTCCTTACATACATTTCCTTGAATTTCCCGACATATTGCAACACTGTAATATTGTATGCATTGTTCACTATTTAGCGAAAGAGAAAATGCCCACATGTCTTAACCTTAAGGGGGATGCGCCAAGGTAGCCCGTGAAATTCAAATTTTCTTACGTTTTTTGCAATTTGCAGGTCAGTGTCAGGTTGTATGTTGATCTAAATATTATTAGCGGCCGTAAAAAATATGGGTTTACAGAATTATAAACATTAGAATCAGCAATACAACTTTCTAAGTTCATGAAAGTGCCAACTGTAATGATTTCATGAAATAGTCATTCAATGCACTTATATGAACTTATAAAACTTGAATTCCGCGGGCTACCTTGGCACATCCACCTTAAGTACTGTATACTATATTACCTATTCATTTAAGTAAAATAATGCATATTATTGCGGAATAAATATTAAACGTTTCCTCTATTCCCTGAAAAAGGAAGTTATAAATAACCAATAAAATAAATGATTAATCGGTCGAACCTTTATCTTCAGAATACTTAGTAAATGGCAATAACTTTACGAATACTAATACCGCTTTTCATGAAACTTATTAAGCTTTATGTACTAATTCTTTTGTTTTAAATAATACCTACATAAAATATTCATAGGAGCTAAGCCGCCAATAGATATTGGTACCTCACGATAACTTCGATTATGAATATTAATTTTACAAGGATGTAACTTGACTAGATGTGAACATATATCGTTTTATATCGAGATACTAGATGGCAGCACTGACTGGTGAAGATATATCGAAACAATGTGTGGTAAGAGGCGATTGACAATAATAGGCTGGTATTAATGCCGGGATCATTTTGACCATCTTTTTGTAGCTGTTATTAAAATCCAGCTCAATGACTGAACTGTATGAGATATTTGAATTTTCTCATTTTTTGACAACCAGAACAGCTGACCTACAGGGTATTAAAATACCCATCACATAGCCATCAACTACGCATTCTGTACATCAAAATAAGTAACATTGCACAAAAATATTTAAAAAAAAAATATTATTGGTGTGAAAAATCGCTGTTTAAGGTAGTGCGCAACGTAACGCACGCAAAACATTGTGTTTATGGGTGCATGCAACGGTTCAGAGTTTGTGGGGGTATTTAAAATTAATTTATAACATTTAAAACTTGGTTTCTTTAAAAAACGTCTGAAAAAGTTGAATCTTTGAACTTCAATATCTCCGTTACTAGAAAGATCCCAGTTATGGTCCAGAACAAAAAAAAAAATCACAATGACATGAATAACAAGTGATTTTTGGCGTCTCTTTTTACACACCCGTATTAAACATTCGACAGTAAATTTACTAGTAAAAAAAAACGTCTTAAATCAAGATTTCGGTTCAGAAGCCAGTGTCTATCTACTAAAGTTATGCCACTGTAGGAGACAACTCGTTAGGGACAACAATGACCAATAATAACTAAGGTTCCATAACCAATGGGTTACCGCAATTCAATATCCGTCGTGTACAAAGAGTTTATTAAGGTAAATTAGTAATCAATTAAAATACGCCTTCGTACAATACTGTCATGGAGACTTCAATACGTGTAGGTGGGAGGATTCTGATGAAAGAACATTTTATGTCGCCTTTTCGATGCCACAGCGGAAATTTTCAATATGAAGAACTAGCTTCTGCCTGCGGCTTCGCCCGCATAGTATGTCGATAAAAAGTAGCCTATGTCCTTCCCCGGGATGCCATCTATCTCCTTGCCAAATTTTATCGAAATCCGTTCAGTGGTTTAGGCGTGAAAAGGTAACATACAGACAGACAAACAGAAAGACAGACATAGTTACTTTCGAATTTAATTATAATATTAGTAATGGATGACCTTTTAGGTCTTTTAAAAAAAAATTAAAGAAAAGAAATAAGAAATTTGATTTTGTTATTTTTAATCAATTCAATGTTATGTTTAATTCAAAGTATGCAAACGTGGAAACGATAATGCTTATGAGTATTTTGAAACAATTAAATAAATCCTAAACCTGTGATTTTTACAAGCAAACTAAATAAATAGTGTAGTGTGGGCTGACTATGGGTTTTGCCAATCTTTGACTAGATAAAGTGACTAATTTGCTTTGCAAAGATCAGTGGGCCTAAAACGGCCACATTAGCAATTCCTCTAAAACCAATTTATTTCCTGAATTTCCAGCTATCATTAGCAATTCCTCTAATTTGACACAAAAGCAATTCATATTGTGTGGACCATTTTACGAATCTCCATAGAAAACTGTCAAACAGATGAATTATTTCGTGATATAAATTGCACGCAGATCATATTATGAATTGTCAGTTTGTGACATTTTACGATGATTCATAATATTTTCCTATTATGATTCTGCCAAAGTGACTGTTTTAAGCCCCCTGATGAAACTGATGACAGAAACAGTGTTACCGTTTAGAATTTTGATGACCTGCCTCATATAGCAGGATTAAAAGATCTGCTTAGCCTTTCCCCAATAATGTTGGGGTCGGCTTCCAGTCTAACCGGATGCAGCATACCAATATTTTACATGGACCGACTGCCTATCTGAGCTCCACAACCCAGTATAACTGGGTACAACTGGAGTATAACTGGGTAATATGATATCCCTTGGTAAGACTGGTTGTCAGACTTTCAGGCTTCTGACGACCCGTAATGACTGTCAAAGATCCACGAATGACAGCCTGGACCAACGGCTTAATACTTATTTGATAGAATTAAAAACCAACTTCAATAAACTTTAAGACAATGCTTAGCTTTGCATTATGCTGAGAATAAGGAGTGGCTCTAACTACTAGAAAGATCACTCCAAGTGTCAAAAATGTGACTGATTTACGACAGCATAAAAATAAAGAAATATTTTTTATTTGTGAAAACTATTAACATCAATAAATTGTAACTGTTATTTTATATTTATTGATATGGCTAGTTATTAAGATGGAACGAATTACAAAGATAACCAGTTATAACTTACAGCAATATTTTGAATTTGACTTATGGCAACAATCATAAAATGTATTGTCTAGTCTTGTAATACTTTGAAAATAACTGCATTTGACGTAAGTATAGATAAATCTAATAAATTTTGATTTCCAACCAAATTTGCTACTAATTGTACTTTGAACTTTAATATTCGAAAAAAATGGACTGATAAAAAGTTACTTGCATTGGGTTCTTTTATGAGGCGAGGAAATCAAAAAACCATGCCAGTATAAAATGCTTCGACACGGCAATGTTTTACTTCTAAAGCTAAAAATTCACATGTTCCCCAAAGACCATGAAATTAAAAAACCAGCCATGAATATTCGGAATCGGTTCGACCGTTCGGAATTCAAACATATTTCTCTATTTATGATATTTGAACAGATAAAAGTGTACTAATTGCATGCTAGTAAGATTTTCGCACCTTTTATAACGGTCAATAAAACACATTTTGACGAAGTTTCGTCTAAATTAGCAAGTTTGAGTGTGTGAAACGATTTTCTGTGAATAAAATCGGATTAAACTACAATGTATGGTTCGAATATAAACGGGCGTGGAGCCATTACATTTTTAATGCTGGCAATGAAACAAAAAACGAGAACTGTGTATATCTGTGTATCACCTGTTTGCGGTTTCATAGCCCGGCACTAATTGAACGTAATTGGTTGTTGACCTTTCAATCCAATTCGAAATTCGAACGGTGTCCGGGTTTTAAGTGATCTGTCTTGGAAATGTATTAAAGAGTGTCCAAGGAGAGTGTACGAAGGTAGCAAAGTATTTGACCTACTGGTACCTAGTGGCATGAGAAATAATGAAGACTGGAGAGAATCAACCTTAACTTAAAGTCTAATTTTATTGCCAAGCGAAGATGCTTTGTGGAGACAAGATGAAAACAAAGTAATATAAGTTGATGTTTCTGTAAATGATTTATCTATAAAAGACTTTATTGTTAATGAAAATGCAACGGTCAGTGATCAAATTATAAATATTCGATTAACTAAATTCGATACAAAAACCAGTTTACACCAATAAAAGGAGCTGTTCCAGTCTCAACTAATTCCGCGGGTCTGAATATCAATCACGGAGCAAACAGCCCTACAATTATGCGACCGCGTGCAGTGGCATATCGACGCATTTACATACTACGTAAATCTCGGCACTATTGGGTGGGCCGACAAAATGATTGTCACCTTTTAAATTTACATTTATTACCATACATTACGCGACGCGGATCATTATTCATTAGTCCCCGTGTTGTCTACTTAGGACCGTTTTGCATGATTAGGTGTCGTGATGTTTTAGTTTGGTATTCATTGCGCCCCTATTTGTTTGAAGCTTGTTGGCTTATTTTCTTTGTGCATGTGTGTGGCTATTGAGCCGTTTTATTATCCCAAGTTTTTAATGAGCTATCGTGCTCGTCTGTGAATGTGGCTGTGCTTCATTAATATCATTATCATTGCATTTTGTTAGAATATTATTATTAGCGTCATTTTTTTATAACGCCTATATGTAAAGTCAAGGAAAAATTTAAAAATATTTAGTTTCAACCAATTACTTACCTCGCAATATTCAACAAAAATACTAATAAGAAAAGTATTGCTGCATGAACTGTCCTTTGCATTCTGTTATTTCCAATAAAAACACGCAGTTTTTTCATGTTGGCAACACTAGGTCCTCTTTTCGCGGGCTCATCGTTTCAACTTGTCACTTTTACCGCGAAAATTGACACAACGCACTAGTTTCTGTCACTGAACGTCAAAACATCTTCGGAAACAGGTCCAAATGATATTGTTCGCTCCAAACTTGAATTTAGAACGTGGGTTTTAGAACGATTTAAATGCGGTTCGTTGATATTTAAAATGTGGATCCAACTAGCGGTTTTCGCGCCGTTTCTTGTATTTCGTGTATGTTTGTCGCGTGTTTTTTATTCGCATTTTATTGTTTGTTTACGTTTTTAGTCGGTGTACCGTCGGCGCGTTGCCGTCGGTTTGTATAGCGAGCGTGTTCGGTCGCGCATGTCGGTGCGTTCGGCGCGTGGGACGCGAGGCGTTCTCTTCGCGCCGCCCAGACGTCGAGAAAAAAAAAGCTAGAGGGGCGTCTTCGGAACGGCCCCACCTACTCGCGTCATTATCCTCGTTTACGCGATTATTTCCTATATTTCGGCACGGAACAGATGATTTTTATGTGTTATGGACGGCCGTGTGAACACAGTGAGCTCTCGTTTGACAGTGGCCCACTGGACGCAATCCCTGCGTATAAAATGCCGCCCCACGCGTCATCCCGACTGTGGGAAACAATATCCCGTTGCTGTTGGTTTTTAGGGTTTATTGAGATCGATTTTCCATTACGTAAAGTTATTTTAAGTTCTTGAAGCCAAATGAGTAACATAGGCTAAACTAAAATAGTTTTAAAGATGAAAGAATTAACTATATGAATATTTAGAACCTTCCAATAAGTTATCACTTATCACATAATTTTACAGTTTTATGGCATTTTACATACCTACCTATTAAATGCTTTGTACGGATATCATGTAGCACCGCACTCTTTCATCACAGTTTTTTATAATCCAGTAATTTATTTCAAGAATTTTTACTTCAGATGGTCATAAGTAATCGATAAATGAGTGAGTAATCGGTAGATGGTCGTAAGTAGTAGTAAGTAAGTTGCTTTGATTTCTAAAGTGACACAATTAATTATTCCTGGGATTTCGCTGTACTCTACCTAAAAAGTCCACAATTCTTTAAAACATGACGTCATCTCAACGAGTCCAGCGTCCGAACTAGCATGAATGACAAATTGTTGAATAATCGAGAGGGCTGCGATAATCGTAGGTCACAACAACCCTTAACTTGAGGGCGACGACAACCCCTTAGTTAGGGCGGTTTTGTCGCGTGCGTAATAACAATCAATTACCAACAACTTTATAATTACAGTCACTGTGAACCTTATTTGAACTACATAAAGCTTTAAATCCGATTTCAACAATGTACAAAAATATGGTAATGGTTTATTCAAACAGCCACAGTGTAAAAAAATCATACACGATCTCGTTTTTATACTGGGATTTTTGATTTGGTTGAGTATGGTAAATTTTTTATGTAGAAAACAATGGACTTGATGGCATTTAATAGACTTGTCTATGTCAATGGTGATAGAGGGTCATGTCATGTCATTAATACTTTTTTTAGGGTATCATGAATACAAATATTTAATAATAGTATTTTTGCTTTATTGTTGGCTGGTACTAATTGTATGCGGCATTTGTTTATGCAGAATTGGCGAAGCACTGCTGCGCAATGCGATATTATAACGTGGAAAAAAAATATAACAAAGAAAGCATTAATAAATTCAGATGTATCTGGGAACACTCAATATCAACTCTTGATCTAATGCTGACCAAATCGCTTTGAACAAATATGATTTTCGATGATATAGATGTTGGCGAAAATCAAATTGTTTAAAATAACAAAACCGCCACTATCATGACTAGATAAAAATGACTTATTTGAAGCGTAACGCTCTACATCCAAGCAGAGAACATCTTAGTTTTTCAACTAAAACATCTGCCGCCAGCCTAGCTATTTTGATGTTACTTTATGCGAAGTCAGGTTATATTATGTTAATGCTAGCTTTGATCTCGGAGCCACGCGTCGCCACTTCTACTGGGACTTGGCCCAAACATTTGTAGTATTGGCGGCTTCTTTTATTTACATTTGACGTCATTATTATATGTCTGAATATTGATGAGATTAAAGTGTCTGTCGGCAATTTTTCTAGGTTCGGTAATAATATAAATATAAATAATAAATCAAACTAAATAATAAAAACTAAATAATAAATAAATATGCTTTGATCTCCTAGCCATGCGTCATCACTTCGGCTGAGACTTGGCCCAAACATTTGTAGTATTCGTGGCTTCTTTTATTTTATATCTGACATCGTTATTATAAAAGTGTATACTGATGGCATTTATTGTGTTTGTCTGTGTATGTAGGTTTAATTGTAGAATTCTTGGTACTTACCTTATGATTTTAACCTAACCGTGCGGTTGATATTATGCTCATAAAATGATCCAAGAAGTGTAGGGACATTGATGTTGTTTTTTATATAACTTTAAAACAAGAGAACCCACGTTCGAAACAATAGTATAATCCATCTAGATGATGCAACTCTATATCTAGAACATTTGTTAGTCTTAATTCAATTGAGCATAACAATTTATTTCAGCTTGCAATTAAACTAAACCTGAATTATTTCAGCTTGCAATTAGACTAACTCAGGTTTAGTTTTATTAACAGATCTACTGTCGGACTGTTAAACTCCATTATTAGTATTTAAATCGTTCATTTATAAACTGTGACTGATTGCAGTTTATTAAATTGTATTCTGGTTGACAAGCAAGTGAAAACATTGACTATCGAATGACGAAAAAATGTTGAAGTGTTTAGGCAAATACATTAAGGCTTGAATTCCTTTTACGCTGATGTCGGTCGCATACGTCGGTCGCGCGTGCGTATATGCATTGTGTTCTATATAGCACCATACTGCGACGCTGACGTCCGCGGCGCGTACTACGTTGCTACGCGTACGCGACCGAAATCAGCGTAAGAGGAATTCAAGCGTTAGACCCTCCCTCATCAAGAGCATTCGCCTGTAATGTTTTGGTAGTAGACTGCGCAGGCTCTCAACTGCAAGGTACTGAAGAGAGATGATTGAAACCAGCAGAATAGGTTAAATAGATAGAAGTAACACGGTTAGGTCGCGGGAATAGGTTACATTATAGGCAAATGCTCCCGATGAGGGAGCGCCTTTAAAATAACAGTCCTCGCTTGTAGCTGTTGTAAAAGTAATTATTTAAAAAAAAATCTTTAGAGGAAAAACGCAAAGAAAATTCTTGCGAAGGTCATATATAATTTTTGCAGTTAATCATAGAATATCTCTACAAGGCACGGTTGCAAATTTATTTTAAACGTTCTACCTAAGGTAGTGTTTACACCTAGTACAGCACCTAATTTTAACATCAAACCGTCAAGCACATAACTAGCACGTTTACCCTACGCAGTATAAGAAATTCCAAGAGTAAGTTTGCAAAAGAGACATAGCTTCAAGAAATCTGCATAACGGGACCATGAGCGCATAAATTAAACAAGATTGACCAGTCCCTTATTTTTAAGAACGTTCAAATTCATATCTCTTTCGCGATCTGTCAAAAAAACCATAAATTTACTAACATTTTTGACAAGTTTGACAGATTGTGACTTGAATGTGGACGTTTTTTAAGTAAGAGAATTGGCCCTTTACATTGACTGTCTGACGTACTCCTTCATCATCATTCCTTCAGGCCACTGCTGGACATAGTCCTCTCTAACCGCCACACACACAGCATACACACCACACTATTAAACTTTCTCTATTTTGTCAGTTAACGCGGACGTTTTCGTCGAGCACAGCTTAAATTGCACTGGACTTTCGCTTTCTGGATTAGTTAGACTTATGATTTTGATCATTATTGTGGTCATCTAATCCGAGACGGTGCCTATCAATATAGCTACAAAAGATTCTTCATTTGTATAATTTCCATGAATTTCTCTGTCCTTATACAACGTTCTGCTCATTTTTTAAGACCTGTCAAGGTATGAGAGTTGTCCTACTGTAAGTAATAGATACACTGTGGTATTACCATGTGGTAGCCTAAGTTCGCATCGAAGATCAGTTATATGGGGTTTGGTCTCTGTCGCGTATCTACTCCTGTGTTACAAAGCTGTGATTTCCACATGCGTAGGTATCTAATAATGTATGAGGTGGCACGCCCCATTGTCGGCAATTGCCGGCTCTGGGCCGTCATTAGAACGTAAACACTCGTATTTAAATAAATATCCAGAGACGATTACGTGGCGGGTAGGTTACCGCGGATATTGTGGGGTTGCCAATATTGAAAATGTTAGAGGGACAAGTATAAGAATAATATAAGAATAAGTAGACTTCCATGTAAGCGAAAAATATCTCATTAATGTTGTTTTAAACTTTTCAAAGTTACTACACATAACTTGACTTCAATATGAGTATTTAGATACCTCTAGGCTAGGTCCTAGGTGTTCACTCAAGTCAGCTGTCATTAACCAGTCCATAATAATCAAAATGAAATTGAGCACATTTCTGAGCTCGTCCCAAAATCTATGATAAAACTCAAATATTTTAATCTCTTTTAAAACTAGCAACACAAATCCGCACTTACAAGCGATTAAGTGTTACATACAACACATCGCCTGCAGCTACTGTCATGCATCATTTTCTGTTATTATCAATTTACCCCGCGAACCGATCGCGGCACCGCAATATTGGCTGGGAAATGTTCACAGCGTGTGGTGTTGCCAGCCACATTTTGAAATTACCCATTATGACAGCAAAAAATCTTTTATATTTGCGGTTATGTGAGTGTATTAATTTATAAACATTTAAGAAAGAAAATCTTTCTACAGCGTGTACTAGAAAGGTGTGGTCAAATTAAAGGGCATCGAACAGACCACCATACCGAACAACTTTCTCCATGAGCG
Source organism: Lithophane leautieri (assembly GCA_949152455.1). Taxonomy (NCBI): domain Eukaryota; kingdom Metazoa; phylum Arthropoda; class Insecta; order Lepidoptera; family Noctuidae; genus Lithophane; species Lithophane leautieri. Next base: position 5,518,384 of record OX424462.1, on the reverse strand, counting down.
CACTACATCGTAAGCACGAAAAAATTATGAACTGGTCCCATACAATATTTAAATATCTACTCGACTTAAATCTGTGGAACAGCTGTTTATTTTTTAGCCCCACCAGATGATCGACCAGGTTAAGCTGCGTTTACCGCAGTTGGTGCCCCGGGAAGCACATGGTCCCGGCTGTCATTTGTAGATCTTTGACAGCTGTTACGGGTCGTCAGTAGCCCGAAAGTCTCACAATCAGTCTTACCAAGGGTTGTCGTGTTACCCAGTAACTGGGTTCTGGAGATCAGATAGACAGGAGCTGCCATTTGTAGATCTTTGAAAGTTGTTACGGGTAATCAGAAGCCCGAAAGTCTGACAACCAGTCTTACCAAGGGGTATCGTGTTACCCAGTAACTGGGTTGTGGAGGTCAGAAGGCAGTGGCTCCATGTAAAATACTGGTATTCATCCGGTTAGACTGAAAGACGACCCCAACATACTTGGGAAAAGGCAAGGCAGATGATGACTTGATTTTGTACCAAATTGCTAAAATATAATTTTCATAATTCTATTCTTTCTGACATTAATTAACACACCATAATAGCCATTATTTTATTACAATGCACTTTTAACTGAGCTTCCATCTGCCTAGGTTTAAGAAAACATTAATGGTCAATATTGCCTTTGCAATCCAACTATTCTTCAGATAAAATAACTCAAAGTCTCAAACGCTTTCGATCTTTACGACAGGAAAACCATCTCCACGCCTTCCATAGCTAACCTATAGTAAAAATAAACACGAATACTTTTAAATTTACACATGTTTGTATTCATCAAAGGATATTCATATAAACTACGCTAATTATTTTTAACTAAAGATTCTAGAGACGCTTCACAGACTCAATTAGATAACTTTAGGGGGCTATATAAAAGGGCTATAAATCAGCAGAGGGTCGAACGCGATATTTTAGGCTCTTTGCATACGTTAGGGTTGGCGGGACAGATGTTGCGACAAGAAAAACGCAATTTATGTTATTATATAAAATATAATGTGGGTGTTTGTGTGTTTTAATAGTGTAAATATTAGGTGGTGAAAGCTTTTACATTTGGGTGGTTAGTCATTGCAATACGTAATTATGAAGTCTTTTTTAGAAAGCTATAGTTTTGTCAAAGAATTATGTTAATTATTGGAATATTGTGTTGAGGTGCCGAAGTTCTTTTGAAGGAAACTTAACTGAAAAAAGTCAGACTTGTTGTGAAAAACTTAAAAGTGTGTAAAAAGTGGAACAAATATTAGCAAGTCTACCGCGCGCGGTACACCCGCGTACCAAAAACCATTGTAGTTAATTAGAATGTCCTTGAAGAATTAATAGCTCACTAATGTCCAAAAACACTTAAAACCTGCGACTAATTAAACGCAAAATCACAGCCCGCCTATCTCCGATAGCCTGGAGATCGGACCGGGGCGTGCGTCCGGCAAGCCGGCCGTGCGTACGGCTTGAGGCGGGATCTCGTTAGCATGCTTATGCGACATTTCACATGAACTAATTGCGAGCATTTAGCCATCTTGATAAACTGCCCCGGCTGCCCTACACGCATTGCGATCGTGTAGATTATTCTGTTGGTAATTTGTGCAGACGCGTTGTTTGTGGGCACAAATAAATACAAATAAGTGGGAAACGTTAAGAGAGTAGTGGGAAAAAGTGTATCTTGATTGTAGGTGTATTAATTACACGGAAGATCGCGATTTAAATATTTTTATATGACTTTTTAAAAGACAATTTCTAAGTCTTTCTGTAATGTAGGTGCTTTTAAATGACTACAATTCATTTATTTGCCTGACACCTTTATGAGTATTCAATTTATTAGTTATCAATATACCTACTCGTTCTACTTACATGATAATTTCTTTTTCAAATCTCTTCAAAGCAATTAGCTGATTCTTCTGCAGATTTTTGCCTATCTCGTGCTCTGTTTGCACATAATCTCTAGCACCTAGTATCTCTCCCATCGATTTCCTTCCATTAGCATTCTAAACACTCTCCCTAGCCAACTTGAATGATAATTGAAACACGGCACTAAACATTCTCCAGTAATACCAGGAGTAGTATGCAAAATGGAGGAATCATAGAAAGAATTAGCACTTGAAACGAAATCTGCGTATATAGCGTCTCTGCAATTTTTGCCATTTAAAACTACTTGATTTTCTAATCCTGCTTTGTCCCATTGCTGGGCAGTCTTCCCCATAGCCTTCCATTGTTTCTTATGTGTTGCCTTCTTCGACCAATCTCCCGATAACGCATCTTAGTCTTCACGCCAGCGTTTCCTATACCTCCTTCCTTCTTCTGACACCCACTGTTCTGACCATTGACAAATTTGTAAATTAGTAGACTTGGCTCCCTGATGCATCCTACATAAAACTACTTATGCCGTATATATCAAATATGGTGGTCGTCCAACGACAAACTCTTTAACCATAAGAACAGCCAGACGAGTTAGATAGTGCGCCAGCGCCCTCAAAAGTCTAGAAAGTTTTTTCCGCTTTAGGCAGATCCGTTTTGCATTGTTTCAAATCAATTTTTCAGTAGATTTTAAAACGAAGACCACGACACTACTTTTTTGCGATTACGCGCATTGATTCCACGGAGCGATAGTCTACAGTCTATCTTGAATTTGACCTGCGTACAACCTAATTTGTTTTCTGGAATAACACCTTGACACTTCATTGTTCCATACTCCGTGTTCCCAAGTATGGACCAAGTACACAAATATTTTTATTACTCTGTCTTCTTGCTGATTATACGTTAATTTATACACGTTTCAGAATAAATTAATGATTGTAAAATATCTTTAGTTTGAATTGTATTTGCATTTAAGTATCTTAGCTATAGTTGCGATAAACTTAAGTTTGCTTATTGAATTATTGACAGGCCAATATTTTTGTATAGAAACGACACTACATTTATGAATAATATTCCCAAGAAAGAATAATATTTATTTACTTTCTATTGGCTGTAGTGTGTTGGTTGGTGTGTAGTGTTGCTTTGGTGTTGTGTTTCACGAACTGTGCCCAAATAATTGTTTTTTTTCTTTCTTTACTGTTCAAACTACTGCTTTTAACCGTCCAAATCTTATTATTACTACTACATTATTTAATTTAATTATTTTTAACATAAAATAATATCACGCCTTTGTTCCCCGAAGGGTTAGGCAGAGGTGTACCTATACCTAGCCCAGCCACATTTCACCAGTTAAGTTTAAGTCCAATGTAATAGGGGGCGAGCCTATTGCCATCAACTGGTTACAAATTCTGACTCCGGGCTGCTACTGAGAAATCCCAGATGGAAAAGCCCAGCAATAACACTTTGCTCGACCCGGGAATCGAACCCAGGACCTAAAGCTCAGCAGTAGTGCTTGCGGACACTTAACGAACCATAATTTAATACTTAATTAGCTGATGCCCGCGGCTTCGCTCGCTTGACAAATTATATACTCAAACTTTCCTCGAGAACCACTGTATCTATTGGTAAAAACAGCATGAAAATCGGTGCAGTAGTTTTTGAGTTTTTTGCGAACAGACAGACAGACTATCAGACAGACGCGGCGGAGGACTTTGTTTTATAATGATGAAGTGATAGTGACTACAATAAAACAGAAAACCAAAATAAACCTATTTTACTGTGGATAAGTCACACACCTTCGTACGATGAGGCATTCTCAATTCCATTCCCAGAACTAGAGAGCAATAATTTACCATTCATACACAAGACTTTAATTGTTGGTGACATTAAAGATGGGATTTATTTATAACTTAAAACTAAAACCCGCGCCAACACTGCACTTCGGCGGAAAATTGTGGAACTACATTTTTTGTACTGCAATTGGATACAATGACATAGACACTAGCGCCGCGTCTATCGGACTTGATTGTGCTTGAGTGGTGGCGCGGACACGGAAAATATAGTTTATTTTTTCATAGTGAAATGCAACCTGTGTTTTTCTAAAAGGCACGTTTTTACTTGTTATAACTTGAATTAGGATTTCTGACGTGAAAATGTAGCTAAAACATAAACACACATGCTTTAGAGTGCCATCGTCATCAGCTGACAGCAGTCCCCTGCTGGACATAGGCCTCTCCAATTGCACGCCATTCAACTCGATTCTTGTTACCTCAACTTTACTTGGTTCCATACTTTACGAAAAAACAGGAAAATTAATACCACCATTTTTCCAGTGTGAGAGTGAGACGGAGCTATAGAAGGCCGATAGCACCATCCTTTTTACGCACTGGAATACTCATGGCATTAATACTTCATAATACGGCCCCAGAATCCCACTTGCGTCCGTATGTCTGTCTGGTATACTAAGACGATTTTCACGTAAATTTGTGACATAGTGGTAGGTTTGACAAATAAATACAATGAATTTAACGCAAGTACTGCGACTTGGATGTGAATGTTTTGTGTACGCGAATGGGCCTTCAGAGTTCAAGTAGTTGACTAACATTTTCCCAAAAAACAATCCTTATCTTTTGTGTGGTTTGATCTACCTGCCTTTTTACGACCACAGTTTGACCACTTAAAATTAGTAAGAATTATAAGTCCATCGTTGAATACAATTTTCCTAAAAGAAACTCTCCTAGGTTTGACCTACCTGTCTTTTTACGAACCCAGTTTGATCAACTAAGAACTAACATTGGTAAGAATAGTTTATTGGTTCAGGCGTGTTCGGGTTCGCGACTGGTCAATCGTTATCCTGAGGATGCCTCGTTGAGAGATCAAACACGTGTCGTTATCTGGATTTTTATATGACTCTTGAGGAATAGTTACGCGGAATTGGTTACTAAATACATCTACGCCTATTGTATTTTATTGGTAAGAATTACGAGTCGTTATTGGAACCGGTCACTAACGAAGTAAAAAATAATCAAATGTACGGCTTTCTCGGAGTTAATTAGATAGTTATTCGTCAGTGCACAACGAATGCCACTCTCTGATTCATTACCTCTGCTCACATAGCTAGCATGCCAGCGTGATTATACGTATAGATGTGTGTATTGGATACTGTGCTATAAAACTGATCGTTTTGTTTACTGATTAATGAGGATTTTTGAATGTTTTACGTAGGTTTACTAAAGGTAGAGAACATTACTTTAATTAAATAAATATTAAAACCGTTTTTAATAAATTTTCATATAAATATTTTAAAAAAATTCGTTAGGATGACTCTTGACTAATTCAAAAGTTTGACAGCTTGTTTATTTTTTTTATTTTACTTTTTGTTTTGAGTTTTATTTTCCGAATTGTTTTGTTTCACTTAAATGAAAGACTGAAATGAAATAAAGGTGTTTATTCTATAAATAGGATATCGGAATCATTTTTAAAAAATATATAGGAAACTTTAAAAAAATATAAAAAATAAGCTAGATAGCTTATTTTTTATATTTTTTTAAAGTTTCCTATCTGACTACTCTGAGAAGAAAGGCCGAAACAAACTCATAGGTCGCAGTCTCTTTTAAAGACATAATCTTGGTCAGGCCATAAGACCTGTAAGTAGCTATGCACTGATCAGTATATTAGCACTCAAATCAAATGTGAGATGTTGCAACTGTTTGAACAAAATAATAACAGCTATCCAGCTTACATAGCTAAGATTTTATTCTACAGTTCATGAAGATGTTTGAATTCATTTTGTTTCAAGCTTTTATTTCAGCACACAGAAAGATTCGAGTACACTAAAATAATCATAACACAACATCATACCGGCATTCCCCAAAGGATTAAGCAGAGGTGTAGGTACTTATAGTTCACCTACATGTCGCCAGTTATGTTGAAGTCCCATGTAATAGGGGGCGAACTAAACTAAACATAATTATATTATCACACAATTCATAATTAAAAATAAGTTTCCATGTAAAAAAACTTGCATAAAAACCTAACTAATATTAGACAAAACAATACTAAATTAAAGTTAGACCAGCACCCGAGTGCAGACAGGACACAGCGTAATTTGTCAGTCGCATATCGATTATATCGATTCTACAATCGATAGATTTATCATGTTAATCGATCTAATTTCATCAGTTCGCCCGGTGAGCGATGGCGTTCGCTGTGGGAACGCCTGAGCAATGCCAGTCATGCCATAGAATAGTAACAATTGATTTGTAGATATGACAAATTAATGCAGTGATTTATTTATTGTAAACAACTTGACAAATAATGGCTGAGTGATTTATTAATGACCATTGTGTGGATTGAATTAAAATCATTTGAGTAGAGTTAATTGGTACGGTGTTTACACCTATGTTATATGAAAAAGATTATTTATTTATCTAGTTTAGTTACAGATAAGTAACTACCCATTAAGCTAGATATTATAGTTAGTTTAGGTTTCTTTAAGAGAAGTCTATTCATTCTATTATATGGCATTTTTGCTGAACAGGACTTTCATGTTAATTTATTACTTTAAGTGCACTTTTTCTTTGTTTCCTTTTTCTTTTTTACTTGTGGTTACGTTGTGTTGTGTGCCTTTTAGTCTGTGCAATATAAATGTAGTCTCTTTCTTTTATTTTTCTAGATCCTAGACATTGTTGTCAGGTATGAATATCAGATTCATAACTTTTTTCTTTTTTTTAGGTTGGGAATTCATCAACTGACTTCTCCCGCTCTGGGCGGAGCGGTAGAGCGTGTCAGACTTTTACTGGCTAAAACCCACTCGTGTTCCTTCAGTTGCCTGTTGCCAAGGTCCCGGTATCCCTTTCGGACTTTCCCGCAACTCTGGCAGGTAATACCTGCCAGTATCTAGTAGGATCGATACTACTTTGGTAAGTCTAAGATCAATTAATTTCAAAGCATTGTATATTTTTTGAAAATAAAATCCCTTGCTCCTCTAGGAATCTTTTCAGTTGTAGGTAAAAATGTTTCCCAGTTTAAAATAAACCATCTATGTTTAATATTACCTACAGTTGCGACCACCAGCGTTCAGTCCGCGTAGACATGAGAATATTTGGACTGTGCTTTAATTACCAGCCATTGTGGTCAGGACCCAATTCATTGGCCCATTGTGTGTGCACCTATTGCAGTCTATAATTGTTTGAACAGACTGGTACTAATGGATAGATCATTAATTTGAGTCAATGAACTTAGTGTGATATGGCCTTCGTTCGAGACGGATTTGCGGGGGTTTACGAGCTAAGAAGCGTAGCAAACAAAAGATGGCGTAGAGGTTCGAAATTTGAAATGCGAATATATATATGTATAATTATATAGGCTGTACTTACTAATCCAATTCTAATGTATGATTGTGATCATCGTATAAGTAAATAAATTATCAAAACTGACGTAATGGTGTAGATGATTGGATGGTTAATGCTTGGTTTCTATAAGCAAAAACGAATCATTTTGCTAACGCTATCATTGTAGCATTATTTATTGCCAAACTGGGCATATAAATAGAATCGTAACACCACCGCCACAGACGTGATGTGCGGTCGACTGTTCCTAGACATGTGTTTAGTGATTTTACAAAATAAATTTTGAGAGAAAATGATCTATAATTCCAGGTCTGTAGAAAGAAGCAAGAGTTACAGGGAGTAGTCCATTGCACACTCAACAATACACAATAATAATAATGGTTCTGGTGATCATCAGCATCATAGTTCTCTTCCCCTTTTACCGGCGTCAGACACAGCAACAGACATTTGAACACTTATTTGGACACTTTTTTGAACACTTGTGGAGGGGTGTTTAGGTATTTGATCAAAGTTTGATCTCACATTTACTGCCGTACCTCACAAGTGTTCAAATAAGTGTCCAATAATGTGACTGTGTCTGGCGCCGGCACTTTTTTTTTTTCTTAGCTTATAGTGTGTCCCATTGCTGGGCAAAGGCCTCCTCTTTTCCTTCCAAATCTCTCTATTTCATGCAATTTCGGGCCATGTTGGCCTCGCAAACATGTTTAGGGGTATGAGGAACAGGGTGTAAAGTTCACTCATCCACCATAGAAAAGGGAGGATCCTCTGACCAGACGGGTGTTGTGTCTGGCGGGCAACTGCCCAATGATTGATATTGGATTTTTGTATATATGATCACTGCACGGTAAACTCTAATTGCGCGATGCAGGATTTTTGTGACGTCAGGATTTTTGTGTGACGTCAGGTCTTTGATGCGTAGTTCGAATGTGGCGATGTAGGTACCGCCACACATGATTAGATCGTCACACCACCTTCGCCGCGGTCTGTCTCGACGGCGATGTCCTCCTTCAGGCGTCCAGTGAGTGACGATCTTTGCCCATCTCACCGGGTGCATTCGTGTGACGTGGCCGGCCCACTCCCACTTCAGCCTGGTTGTTTTTTCTCCAACATCCGCTACTTGAGTTATGGAGCGCGGGGTGGTGTTTCTAACGCGGTCTGTTCACTTGACACCTAATATGCTGCGCTCCATTGCCATGGCGTCGGCTTATTCCCAATTTATTTGTGGTCGGCGCAGCATGTCGACTTCTTCCATACTTCTCTGTTAGTCGTCATCTTGGTCCCCCCTTTCTAGCCATATCATCTTCCACACAGTCCATCCATCGTTTCTTTGGTCTTCCCCTACTCTTATAGCCATCGACATTCATACTTAAACCTGTCCCGTCGATATGTTCCTGCACCCGTAGCATGACCACCATGATTGTCGACGGAAAAATAGACAAATTGACAGATGGTAATTGTGAATCTGTCATTTTGTCTATTCTACGCGTGCTGATTCTAACGCATCAAATGCCCATACCATGACGGCATAATAACCGATTTCCACACAACTTGTCAGTCACCGATGCCATTTTTAGACTTCCTTTTATCACTTTTCACTTCATGCCAATATTATTATTTTTTTAACTTACCTTAGATCTGAGAGATTTTAGTCTACATCTACAATTTCTTAGTAAACTCCTCGACGATCACAGTTTGATGCCTGAGTAGATAACGGAGTGAAGATTGAAGAGCATTTCAATTGAATAGGTACACAGACTTAATGGTCGAATGACTAATCAGTTTGTTCGTAATTGTGCAGTTCTTAGTACGTTTAGGTACCACTAGATATGATTTCTGCGAAATCCTGACTTGTTTGAAGAAAGTTTTTTTGAAGTCTTTTTCTGTCAGAGGTTCGCGTTTGGCAACTTTCTCACCTACTAAGCACCTCTTCCTAATCATATTTATGTGCCTGGAATAGACTTGAAGAATCTCAGGATAAAGCTTTTAGGAATTACATTATCTCCAGCAAGGAGTTTAACTGCATACAGGTTGGTGATCTTTCTGTAATATAATAGCGAAAATACAAAATGCACATCAAAATAAACGAAAAATTTAATTAAAAAAATAAATCTTCTACAAATAAAAACAGCAAAGTCATCGAGTCGCATTGTTTCGTAGTCTGGTTCCGCTCAGCGAATTGTTTAGCGGCGAGAAATTTCAAATTTCAAATTTCGGAACTATGGAATTTGAAATTGAAAAAGCTGGAAATGCGTGGGTGCGGGGTGCGGGGGGCGGTGGGCGTGGTTGGGGCGGGGCCGTCCTTAGCCGGCTGACGCATAGGTGCTATATTGTGACGTCGTTGATAATACCTATCAGTTATTTTCAGGCGTGCTAAATAAAAATATTCGTCGACGATTAGATAAGTGATGAACGTGTCTTGTTTTAGTAAACATTCAACTGTAGTGTGTTTTTAGGGCTAAATTTAACATAACATCACGCCTGTATTTCCTGAAGGGTTAGGCAGAGGTGTACCTATAGTACACCCACAATTCGCCAGTTATGTTTAAGTCCTATGTAATAGGGGGCGAGCCTATTGCCACAAATCCAGACTCGGGGCTGCTACTGAGAAATCCCTGTTGGAAAAACCCAATAACACTTTGGCCGACCTGGGAATTGAACCCAGGACATGATTCAGCAGTAGCGCTTGCGCTCACTAGACCAACGATGCACTCAGGGCTAAATTTAATTAATTAAAATTAAAGCCATGTTAGTCCAAGGCTAGACAAACGCTCCTCTCTATCTGGTTGTTCCACAACAGTAGCAGTTATCGTCATTCAGCTTCATAGAAAAGTAAGTGGCAATATCTATTATATTTATAAAAAATAAAAAATAATGTGGATGGGTGACCATCTTTACATATCGAGTCTCCTCCGTGCCTCGGAAAGCACGTTAAGCCGTTGGTCCCAGTTGTCATTTGTGGATCTTTGACAGTCGTTACGGGTCGTCAGAAGCCCGAAAGTCTGACAACCAATCTTGCCAAGGGGTATCGTTATTACCCAGTTACTGGGTTGTGGAGGTCAGATAGGCAGTCACTCTATGTAAAATACTGGTATTCAGCTGCATCCGGTTAGACTGGAAGCCAACCCGAACATAATTGGGAAAAGGCTAGGCAGATGATGATGATGTATACCAATTTGTATAAAGTACCTACATAAATATTGAGTTACCATGATTGGTTATCACTTAACGTAATAAATTCTTTCATAATTCAAGGCTATTAGAGAATCAAATTGCTTCAAAATTACCCACTACATAATTATTATTGACGCATTACGTCAAAATTAATCAACACATCAGATCCATTTAATTTTTTGTTGAGCTGAACCCTAAAATTGAAAATTATAGAGAATGATACGCAAATAATTACTTCACGATACGGCGCGTCAAAATCACTTTGTCTCAAACGTCAGTGCACAGACGACGAAGATATCTTATGGAGTGGTCTACTGATAACCATCGCTTAGCCGCTGCGCAAGCTTACCCTAGTCTACCATTGTGACCCTTACCCTTGTAGCAATAGAAACCATTTTTACCCTTCCCAACTTTCTTCGTATATTTGTGTACGGTATATTAACGTGTCAATCGCTCCTCCTTCTGAGTCGTTATTAATAATCATGTCAATCCGCTCGCCGTGAGAAATATTTTAAATCTAGAGGGGTAACCAATAATTTTGACGATGAACATTACGATTATTGGGTAATATCGTTTTGTTGTATAATTAATTTCTTGTGTAATTTATATATTATTGTGGGAGTTCGCTGAGTCATGCTCCTCTCTTAATGGACTTTTGTTTTTGTTTTGATTTTAAAGTTTGTTAGCATTATGTATGGGTTTTCAAAACCTTGTTATTATTTGTTTCATAGTCAGCCTTTAACGTTCCAACTACTGAGACACTGTACGAGAAGTCATCAAAGAAAGAAAACAAAGTAATAAAAATATTGTATTTGGGACACGCAAAATAAGTACTTACTTAATTAAAATAAAAAAAGAACAATTTAAAACTAACAAATCACGCGAGATGGTTGATGCTCACGCTGCGCTGCGCGCTGGTAGATGTCACATGTCTTCGATTTTTTGATTCTAAGACATGCCGGTTTCGTCATAATGTCTTTTTTCACCGTTTCAAGAGCAGGGTGATGAAATAATTTACACAAAGTAAGTTCCCTTCCTGGGTTCGAACCTACAACCTGCAACTCTTCAGTCACGGCCGTTTCCACTGGGCCACCACTGCTCTAACTATGTATTTGCAATGATTTTATATACTGTGTTGATTATATCAATTGTGTGTTAATTTGATGTGGTTCTTATACTTCAGTTAAACGTTCTTCCAAGTAACAGAATGAGTTATTTATGGAATGTTTTAATCTCACAAGTTGCTGCTGTATATTTTAGATGTGGTCACTTGGCCTTCTCAATGGTTACCAAGTATTCTATACCGTTTGATTGCAGGTTGAGAAAACACTTTATAGATATATTTTCTTGGAAATAAAGATCAAGGCTGCCTACTGAAGAAGAAGACTATACTCGCGACAATCTAAGAAGTCCGATTTGACGTTTCGTACTCGTATGAAACGATATGTCTCAAGAATCAATTTTAAGCAATGTATGTACTTACATAAATCGTCGATTACAAACTCTAGTATAAGTCTAATCCAGCGAGTAAATATTAAATTTTTGACAGATTTTCTGTACAAAAACTGTCAGACGTCAATTTTATTCCCCGAATAAAAGTTACCTGGTTTTTTGGTTATGTATTTTTTTAAATTTCAGCTATATTGGTTAAAATGAAACCAATAACCTGAAATATGGTGTAACTGTTGATTGTCCCCGCCTGCAATACCTTACAAAAAACAAAGTTCAATGCTTGTTTTCCTATTTTCAGTTATAGGTTCTTGCAGTCGGGTTTTTTGTTTTTTAAATAATTTGTTTTTTTATTTAGTATCGCATCAATACTTGTCAAACCTGTCAGAAATTTTATACTATTTCTTTCTTAGAAACTTTACAGAAAATGGCAGTCAAGCCGTGACGTAAGATCTAGCAAGCCACACCTCACCTGAGACTAGGTTTATTATGTTAAGACACTTTACTACCAACTATTATAATAAAGCATAAATCTTAGCCAAATAGTTAATGCAAAAGCCAGACTGTTATCCTTGATCTGGCAGTAAAATGAGCCATCAGCACCCAGTTTCTGACTAAAATACATATTTACCGAAATGAAGAAACAGCACCGTTTCTGATCATGTTTAACTACTCATAACTTCGCAACATTTGGAACAATTAACCTCACTTCCAAACTAAAAAGAAGGAGGTAAAAGTATTTATTGGGACTCGCACAGCACGATCACAAACTAAATACAATCATAGAAACATAAAAAAACAAAAGTAAGTATGTTTAGATTATGTATTCCACCTATGAAATTGGTGTTTTTTTTTTCTCACAAATAGAGAACACTGTCACTTCTATGTTTTAAAATATTCATCAATTGCTTGGTAATTATATCGCATAATGACGATCATAGACAGCTACCAATAGTAAAAAAAACCTGTCTTATAGTTTTCTAAACATAAATAATACCTTAAAAATGACCACTATTTTTGTTTTAACTTAGCTAAAACATATTTTTGTCGCTTAATCTAAGTCGCATATTACGTTATCTTAGTTTTTAAACATTAGTGCATAAAAGTTTTAAAACATTAGTGTTTAATAAATGGTTGTTTTATTAATTAAGAAAATGTTAGTATGAAAAATTATACTAAAACCTTCCTCGAGAACCACTCTATCCATTGGTGAAAACAGCATGAAAATCGGTGCAGTAGTTTTTGAGTTTATCGCGAACAGGACGACAGACAGACGCGGCGGAGGACTTTGTTTTATAATATGTAAGGATAAGGAAGTTGGAATAAAGACTAAATCCTATACGAGGCCAAAAGGCTCCCATCTATTTATTCACCACCCGAAAAATATCTTAATCTCTGCAAAAAACATGGCGTTATTTTAGTTTCCCGTAAGTATAGGTTTGCTAATATCCCACCATTAAGGTGGGAACTGTATCGATGGTGCTGCGATCGCATTCCGATGAAATTGGTAATCAGATAAGGATCTGGGTAACCTACCTACAGTCACCATGATGACAATAAGTCTTTGTTGTTTGGATGAGGCACTTGGGCCTTGGGAATGATGTGTGAAATGTGGTCAAGTGCCAAGATGGTGATTATAAGGTTATTAAATTGACGTCTCTATTGTTTAGTTTATTAGGGTTTGTTTTGTTCGGACAATGGTTTTTGCAGATGGGAATTATATAGCACCAATAAATTGAGTAAGGTCACATCTTCATTTTGAGGATAGTAACCTCTTTTTTGATATTGTTGCGCCTTAAATATTTTCCACTACTGATGGTGGTGGGTGGATTGTAACTTGATTGAATTCCCAATGAGATCACTCAGTAATCTTAATCTATTCACATTGTCTTCCTTAGGACCCTTCTAAAAGTTGGAAGCCGACCCCAACATAAATGAGAAAAGGCTAGGCAGATGGGGATCTTTCGAAAAGTTACGGTAGAATCCGGATTCTATCATAGGCAGACCTCTTAATCCTTACGTCATTTTAAAAAATAGACCCAAAATTAAAGTAGGATCCATCTATCAATCTCAAATTAACATATCCAAATTCTCATAACTTCCAGTAGAAGCTCAGTCAGAAATGACGCGGCCCGCTTGATTAAAGGCCGCGCCGAGTAATTTGCAGCCCAAATTAATTTATTTAACATCATTCTGTGTCGGGTGCGTTTCGATGCGCTTGCGATGCTACGCTGTTCGCTCGCTAGGTAGTAAGAGTAGAAAATAATTAAGATTTTCTCTAGAAATGAGGAAAGATTTTCTCTATAATCTTGTTTTCACTTATTAACATAACCTACGTTTTTTTTAACGTGGTGGTAATCTTCATGGGTGTCCTCAGCCCTGGGGCGGACGGAGGGGTCTGTCAGACTTCTACTGACTAAAACCACTCCGTGTTCCCTCGCACACATGCACCGGGGGCTACGTAGCCCCCGACTGGTGCCGGCCCGCCTTTGCGGGCTCCGTCTAGTAAAGCGGGGGCAGGGAGGTGTTTGACCATGACTCCCCCCGCGAAGAGGGGCGCGTGGAACATTACGTGCCACCACCTCGGAAACATAACCTATCTAACCTATCTAACATAATATTACGCTTTCATTCTCCGATAGAGGCAGAGGGTAGCCACATTCAGCCAGTTTTGACAGAAGTCTTGAAACTGCCTCATTGGTTTAGTGGTCGCAAGCACTTCGATTCCCGGGTTTGGCAAAGTGTTATTGGGTTTTTCCATCTGCAATTTCTCAGTAACAGCCCGGAGTCTGAATTTGTGTCCGGTTGATGGCAATTAGAGGGAATTGAACAGCTGTTTATTTTGTAGACGGGATTGGATTTTCAGTCAATCTTTCGAGATTTTTAATAAAAAGAGAACTGAAATTAAAACGACATAAGTCACAATTCCTTCTCTTATATACGTATAGAGGTTTTCAATTGAATATGTTCTTTACCGACGTAGTTCACCGATAGACACATCAGTACCTATCTGGAAATAAAAATGAAAGTTTATTCGATACAATTTAGACTAATTTAATTCATTGATTCCGACATCAAAGTGCTTGGGAATCTTCAAAATGATCGGATATCTGTGTGATGCTTCGCTGTATCATTGAAGAGCTATGTTATAAATTATAATTCTACTGGCATGTTCTAGTAACGATGAAATCTAGGTCCATTTATTAATTTTATCACTTGACACCTCATTCACGTACTACTTATCAGGCACTAAACCTACACGATTTACTTTCAAAATCGCATAAATGTCAGACTCAGTCGGAGTCTTCTGCTTTGTGTAAAGTGCATTGATAATAATCTGAGCCATTCTCAGGCGCAGAGGGAGATGGAGGTAGGATTTTCAACGCGTGCGGGAGGGACGGGCGGTCTTGAATAGAAACATCAAAATTTTACAGCGTTTTTATTGCGCTCGCGCTGATCCAAGTGTTTACATGTAAGCGTCCGGTTTGCTTTCGGCATTGGGCAGTAGGTGGCATGCTCCGAATATTGAGGTAAGACCACTTATTTTTTCGAGTATCTTAGATACATTTTTGGAATAATTAGTTGAGATTGAAGCGTTAATTTTCGTGTGAAAAATTTAGATAATTTAGTTCGAGAATATCGAAATCATTTTGGTCTTACTGAGAAGATTTGCAAACGCTTATATTTTGTATCTTCCAGGTGGGCCAAACAGCCGTCAAAGTAAGCCAAATGAAATCATTAAAACGAACAACAAAAAGGCAGATAAAATTAAAATCCAAATAAAGTTATGAATTTATCACTAAGCTGTCCTTTAATCCTATAAAGTCACGTTAGGGGCAGATAAATTAAAATGTTAATGCCAGTAAAATATTGAGCAAACACGATACAGTCTTAGGGCGAGACGAATCCGGCATGCGACGACAGTGTGAGAAAAAGGTGGTACAAACCCAAGTGTCATAACTTTTTTTTTCTTTTTATTCAGTATTGGAACTAAAATGTTCTTGAAGATATAGTTGTCAAAACGTACAGTCAGATTTTTAATTGAATTTTTATTAAATAAGTATAGTACCTATACTTTAATTAACGTATCCTCACGTTCAAACCATACCTCAGTGTACCTAATTAGCTTAATAAAAATAAAGTTTATGTCACTACGTACATAAGTACATATTATAAAACATAGTCCTCAGCCGCTTCTGTCTGTTTGTCTGTCTATTCGCGATTAACTCAAAAACTACTGCACCTATGTTCATGCTGTTTTCACAAATGGATAGTGGTTCTCGAGGAAGGTTCTAGTATATAATAACCGACATCCACGCGGGCGAAGCCGCGGGCATCAGCTAGTATATTATAATTTTTTTTTTTTTTATTTCAACACGAATCAGAAAATGATGCTTTTGCATTACATTTTTTTGGACTATTTCGCGTGTCAAGGTCGAGCACTGCTGGTGTAGTGGTATCATGCAAGATTCCCATTCTTGCGACCCGGGTTCGATTCCCGGGCAGTGCATGCTTTTTGAGATGATTTTCTTTCGCTTTTCTGATTCCTTTTTGTATCTTTTTTAATCTTTCGCAATTCAAACAGTATTCAATGTCATGAATATGACGTTCAAGTTATTAGATGCGATTCATGTTACCAATACATTTTTACTTAATCCAAATTTTTTTTTGAAACTTCCTTTTTTTTTATTTTCGCCCAAGTCACCTCAAAAATAATTTCCACTTTTATATCTCAAACCATCGCCTCCGACTTTTATTTATAAAAAAACTCTAAAATACCGATCATTCCTTCCCACTCAGATGCGGTAGGTTGACATGGGAATCGCTACGTTCCGAAGCGCTAAAATTCCCATGCAAAAATATGCCTGTAAGCATTTCATGGGAATGAAGTGAATTAAGTATATCCCCTTGATATTTCGTCATGGTATTTGTGACTCACTGACGAGAGCGCTAGACGGAAATGACTCAAAATGATTGACAGCGTCTCGAGTTGTGCTCCAATTTTAATTTCTTGGAATTAAATTTTTTGCTCGCCTATGTAGGTGTGAATCGGTCTGTAATGTGTTCAATAGAATTTAATGTTTCTTATGAAGATTTTTTTAACATCGTCAAATCATTTGTCGACTTCTGAACATGGTCATCTTAATTCATAGAACGGGCGGTCATTAGGTATAACATAACATTTAGAAAGAAAGAAATATTGGTTTAATTTGTCACAGAAACACGTGCATAGAAAAAGATAACAGCAATATAAAACAAAATAGATCTAAGTACAAATATGAGATCACGAGTATAAAATAAATAATCGGCAGCTGCACGTCATGACTTGAAGGCTTCCACTCAGCATAATGCTGCGCTATGGGGACCCACAGCACAGCGCTGATTTTCAGTGGTCACCCGTATATCATCACGCTAGTAATCCCCGAAGGGTTAGACAGACCTATAATAACCTATATTAACCTATAGTACCTACCAACCACATTTCGCAGTTTTGTTTAAGTCCCATGTAAAAGGGGCAAGCCATAGCCAGCGAGGGTATAGTTACAGCTTAATGTGGTTGGTTCACCGCAAAAGTGGGTGCTATTCATTGCATACCGCGAACACCAAGATCGCGGTATGCAATGAGTACCCAGAAGTCAGAAAATGATGCTTCCTTTAATGCCTAACCGTCACCAAACTCACACACAGTACGCGATTTGGTTTCCGTTATTTTTAGGAAAACTTCCACAAGTGTTTAACAATGTTTTGTTGCAAATTAATCTGTTATATTTGAAACGCCGGGAGGGGACGCCCTAGAAGGACGTACCTATTATTATAGTGACCTTATTTGTGATATTTTTCAAAAAGGTCAGGTTCGTAGTAGACGCAACCGGCGTGCCTGAACAACCAGGGCCTTGTTTATCAAAAGCTACAAGCCTACACGTTCACAAGTTACCTAGAATGTTAATTTTCGTTAAATTCATAGCTCATCTCCATATCCATAATCAGCCTTAATGTTCCCACTACTGGGACACGGGCATCAGGTCATAATCTCTCTTTTGACCACATTTTAAAAAAGAATATCGAATTTAAACATTTATTGCAGTACTAAGCCCGACACTTGTAAACTTGTAAGACGGATTTAGAGAGTCGCCGGACACTCAGGATTTGCTATGATATTCTACCAGTTGTAATTTATAAAGAATTTTTGCTAAACAAAGTCACGAATAAAAGTTTAAAGATAAGTACTTGTAAACTAAATAATGACATTAATTTGGTAATACAAGGCTTGTAAGTTTTGACAAACAGGGCACAGATGTATAAACGTAAATGAAGCAAAAGGAGTATGTAAGGATCGTAGCACCTAGTGTTCTGTAGTTTCTACCTACCCCCATTGAAGAGGGCGTGAGTGTATGTATGGATGTAATCTATTATAGTTCTCTAGGTAACTTGTTTTTAGGGTTCCGTAGTCAACAAGGAACCCTTATAGTCTGTCCATCTGTCCGTCCGTCTGTTCGCGGCTTAGCTCAAAGACCGTTGGTACTAGAAAGCTGTAATTTGGTATGGATATACATATAAACGACGCCAACAAAGTGGTAAAAAAATATTGTAAAAAAAATTCTTAACTAAAAAACTCTTAACTAATTCAAAAACTACTGAATTTCGGTAGAACATTTGGTGGCTTAATTTGTTGCATTTTAACCCTACTATGACGTCCTGCAAGGAATACGTCGAGTTACCAGTAACCGTGTATATAACAAAATTAAAAGGAAAACTGTCACCGCTACGAAGGCTCCACCAGTTACCGAGTAATAATCGACCAACTTTAATTTGCAGTTACAAAAACATGTTCTTCCATACATTCTGTATCGGAGAACCAGTTTTTCAACTACAATGTTAAGTTTGTTGGATAAATTCATCCCAACTACGGAACCCTTCGTTGTGCGTGGTTTGTAGTAGAATCCTTTTCCATGCTGTCATTATTTATTACTTCAGTTAGTCACACAATTATGTACAAAATCACGGCCTCTGATTCATCTAGGTACTACCTACTTATATGACCAGAACGTATTGTGATCGCTCGGAAAATACCTATGGAGGTCCAAAAAATTCTTCAGAAACTCAAAAGATCCGTGTTTCTTTGAATATTCGTCATTGGCCCCTAATAAACTATTAGGGGAAGGAAATGATTCAGACGATAATTGAATGCTTATTATTGAAGTGAATCATGAATTCAAAGTAATGAATAGGCCGGCCGTGAGGGAAAACCCGGTACCAGGTAAACTTTTTGATATCAAAGGTCCAAAGATCAAAGTGCAGTCTGCATCGAAAACTGTGATATAGTTGTGAAAAGCTATTTGTAATAAAAGCGGTCTCCAGAATCTGGCTTTAAACAGCATTAAAAGCTCTCAAGATTATCACTGGGGAAGCAAATGGTTGAAATGGTCATTCAAATCATCATCAGCTTAGACTTTTCTCAACTACGTAGGGGTGGGAATCAAGAAAAAAAAAATATATGGTCATTCAAATACAGGGTGAAATTTAATTCATGGGCATCATCTAAGGGATCATTGTACTCATCATTATGAAAAACGTTCAATATGGGACCAAACCAGAAATCACGAAAATTTAATCGGCCATTCCCTACATTTTGACGGGCTATGCGAACATAAATGTAGAGAACAGCTGATTTTTTTTCGGGAGAGACTTCTTCTGTCACATCTAATGTTCCCATTGATTAAAAAATTTAATTTCCTCCTTGATAACAGAATGTAGGTAACGTATACTCCAACTATACCAACTTAATCCTACTAATATTATAAATGTGAAAGTTTGTGTTTGTGTATTTGTGTGTTTGGATGTTTTTTACTCAATCACGCAAAAACGGCTGAATGGATTTGAATGGAATTTGGCAAACAGATAGTTTATAGCCTGGATTAACACATAGAATACTTTTTATCCCGATATTCGCACGGGATCGAGACTTACGCGAGTGAAACCGCGGGGCGTAGCTAGTACATAATAACATTCAAACACGTATAAAGGCGGCAACGTATCAGCGCTATTGTTTAAATAAAAGCTTGTAAATACGACTAATTAACTAACTCATTACACCGAGAACTGGGGCTAATAAAATATTATGTTATGTCATTAAGAAATTACTGTTAACATTTGTTACTCCGCTATTAAATGTGTGTTGTCGGCCATGTTGGATTTTTGTGGACATGGATGTGTGGGAATTTGAATCATGATGCATGTCGAGGCATCAATGCCGTCGTTTCTGGAGTCAGACATATTAGTTTGCACCAATATATTACTCAGTTATACAGCAATAGGAAATGACGAAGAAAATATTTAATGGTTTGGCGCCATATGCACTTGTAGTTTGTTAGTATATGAGGTTGGTTTTAATAATATTGACAAATTAATCAAAACAGTGAACTATTTGACAGCTATTTGCGACGTTGCAACTTTGCCAACTTTCTGTATAACCTTTTTTATTTTTTTGCAAGAGCTCTGCACAATTTTGGTCCTTGTCTACTTTTGTCAGTAGAAAAGAAGTAGATTTGAGCATTTTTTGAAGTGTCAGTCTGTTCTTCGTACTCCTCATAATTTCTAAAAAATGTTTTACATCTTCTCTGTAGGTTTCATAGGAAGCGATATTAATTATATCACATACCCGAGCTCCAGCAAGAGTTTTCGACTTCCAAGCAATTTTCCTCAAAATATCTTTAGTTGTTAAGACAATAGTGCCTTAAACGCAGCGATTTCTAAAACTCTAAAAAATAAAATTCATGCTTGTTGATTTAAATAATAATATTCAATGGATATTTAACACTATAAGCTATTTACAGATCTACCAAAAATATAATACATTCGAGTTTGCTAAATAAAAATAACAAAATACAGATTATATACATAAAGAAAGGGCTCATAGGGCGTCAAAAAACTCTTCCGCATCGCTGTCAGTGGGAAAAGTGCCCAAAAGGCTGGCAGCATTGCCACGTTGGATGGCAATGCTGATTCTTTGACCTAGAAATTGGCCAGCCCTCTGGTCACGTGAAGAGTCGACCAACCGCTTGGCGATGTCCCGAAATACTCGATGAGCACTTGGACCCCATGGCCCTAGTGTTTCAACAGAACAAATTTTTTTTTTTTTATAAAACAAAATCTAAAGAAGAAAACATAAATAAAATGGATATTTTATTAAAGCAGGTCACCAATATTCTTTCGCTCCATCAAAGAACAATAACTCGTAAATATTTATCACGCGTTGTAAATGAATATTTTTCAAGAGGCACTAATTATTTCCACAATCTGCTGGTAGAAACACAGCGAACAATTGATTTGACTCAGGTTTTTCACTTTTAAAACCTTCACCATCAGACGTTAATGGTCATTAAGGTGAAAAATGCTACTTCTTATTTTATTATAAAGGGCCTTTATGATTGTATATATGCTTGTGGGTTGTTCCCTTTATGTTGATGCTTTCACACGATTTTGACGAATGCTCTTTTAAGTTTATTGGCTTGTTGTTAAAAATGTTCTGTTGAGTTTATCTTTGAAGTTTATAATTTTTAAATAGGTATGCGTTTATCTCACTCGTTGTTTTTCCACATATTGCGAAGTCGTTAAAGACTTGCTTCAAACATAATGAAAAGTGTGACTGTGAATCTTGAGCTCTTACCAACATAACATCACATCTGTAATCTCTGAAGCATTAGGCAGAGTTGTACTGTACTTATAGTACACCCACATTTCGCCAGTTATGTTTAAGTCCCATGTAATAGGGGGCGAGCTAATTGCCATCAACAGGAGCACCAAACAAAACTCCGGGCTGCACACACTGCCCAACCAAAGAATCGAATCTAAAGAACTTGTAAGAAAATCAATTAACTAGGTAAGTATGTCATAATATTGATAGACGCCATCTAAGGTAAAACAGAAGCTTTTCAAATGTAAGAAAAACCTTCAAACAATTTATAACTCTTGCACTTTTGTTATATTAGCCACATAGTCACAAACCTATCAAATCTACACTCTATCCTTTACGCTATCTACACAACATCCTTTCCATGCGTCATTATAAGTCACAATTCATTAAAATTATCGTCAAACTGACTTCAATAGGGATGTCGAGTGACTGCTATTGCAAGACATATCGACATTATAATCTCCGATCACTATCGACATTCCTGCACAGTCACTTGACTGGGGTGGCTCCGTCGCTTTGTGTTACTAGTACCATATTAAGCGTCTAATGTATGGAATTTAATTTCTAAAACTCATCCAATACTGTAAAGACAGTTTGTAGAATGTTCGTAATGGCGTTTAAGACGTTTCGTTTAGATCGTATCTTATGACATTGGTCGTAAGTTGAAAGCTAATCAAAATGTTTTAATCGATGACGCGATAACATTAGTGATGCGCTTGTCTTGTTTTTGTTGCAGTTTTTGCTATCGATGATTTATTTAATTTTCTTTAGTGAATGATGTATTGGTTGTTAATATTTCATGAGGGTCTTGGGATGTAGGATTTAATTTTTGTAGTTATGATCGCTAATAATAATGGTTATGTTGGATTTCAACTCTTGCAGGCTGAATATAATATATGACTGTCGTACATGAATAGGTTTTGCATAGATTTGTTATTCTGATTGTTTAACTGATTCATAAAAATGATGAAAATTTAACGGTTGCCTTTAATAACGGTAATTGAAATGCGCCATTGATTTATTCAAAGCTTCGGCTTGGTAAAATAGCTCTCTTTTATTTTTAATTATGACTGTACATAAATAAAGTGCAATATTGAAACTGTTGCAAACAACTACCACTGCCAATAGGCATTATGCACCTAAGGTTAACCTGAATTGTAATGAAAAACTAAACCAGCATGTCACCAGGACATCGATATCGACACTCCCAAAATACTACCAGCCCAATCCCAGCACTAAAGGTGAATGAATTCTTTGCATTACTTAATTGATTTGTTAGATATCTCTCGTTGAGTGAGCCGTATTTAATTGAGATTCTAAAACATTATATCGTTCTTTTGGCTGTGGCGAGACCACCTAAATTGATTTCAATTTGTAAAAAAAACATGACCTGACCCGTCAGGTGAATTAATTCCGATTATTAAACGTCTGTAAATTAAGTAGTTGGATAAAAAGCTGTGCTATATCCGTTACACCATTTCGTTTGTCGAATTTGCTATTTTGTTAGTGGATCTTATTTATTAACAGGTCATAGAATATCATCTACTTATCTTGGTCCTAAACGTGTGTTATAGATAAAGATGGTCACGAGACGTTCAAAACGGTTCTTTTAAGATGAGATCTGAATGCCAGTAGTTGGGACTGGGTACTTTCTGGATACTACCAACGGGATCTCTGCATGGCGTATAAGTAGAGGAGTTTAATAGTAGTTTAATTTGTTTATCCTCTTCAGAACTAGTCAAAACTTAGGTATGAATATAAATTTTATTTCATTTTTAAACACTGCCTCGTTAGTCTAGTGAGCATGAGGTCCTAGGTTCAATTCCCGGGTCGAGTAATGTGTTATTGGGGTTTTCCCTCTGTAATTTCTCTTTAGCCGCCCGGAGTCTGGATTTGTGCCCGGTTGATGGAAATAGGCTAGCTTCCTACAACCTGGAACTTAAAAATACCTGGTGAAATGTGGGTGTACGATAGGTGCACCTCTGCCTAACCCTTCGGGAAATACAGGCGTAATGCTAAGTTACTGTGTTATAGTTACATTTTCACCGAGTTCCACAAATAGAAGTTTTATTGATATTTTACTCGTATTTTATTGAGATGTCTAGTCTATTAATTCTTGTACTAAGTAGGGTAGTTAAAATTCGCAATTATGACTGCATTTTGCAGTAACGGTATGATATATTTTATTAGTATGTATTTTTTGTCTAATAAAGTAGGCAGATCAAGTTTATTGAAGCCCACACAGGTGTACAGAAAAATTATAGGTTCTTTAAAACTAACTTGGAAATTTAGAATTGCATTAAAGAAAGATGGTAATGTGGAGAAGTATAAAGGCTCTTACATACTGGGGCGATTCGTCGCGCGACGCGGCGCCCGCGCCGCGCCGCCGCCGCCGCCGCATTGTTCGCCGTGAGAAATTGTTTTGTTAAAATTCGCGTCGCGCGACGAATCGCCCCAGTATGTAAAGGCTCTAATGCTCATAGATTCATGGGTTGTACGTACTGGTTGAACAATATTCGCTTTTAGTAGGTAGTGATAAAGATGATGTTACATCATTTTCGTCACACAAGACCTTCTACTGGCTAACGGGAACCCAATCTCAATTGGCCAGAAAGTTGTAGAAATTAATAGTGCTGTACCCATTCATAGTAATTATATATATCACATAGCAGATCGTATCAGTCTTTAGCAAGTACAGCTGAAAAAGGGCCATTTAAATTCCACATGATTTTTCTGACAGATTGCGTTTTCGTTTCTCTCTTTTAGAATGCTATTGGCAATGGTAGGTACAATATTATTCTTCTTTCATCCAAAGCCAGCTTAGCATAATCAGCCTATAACGATCCCACTGCTGGGATACAGGCCTCCTATCTATGAGAGGGTGTGGGCCGTAATCCACCACGCGGGCCCAGTGCGGGTTGGTAGAATAGTACTCAAGATTTGCCGTTGCCGTTGTTCAAAAGGGTATTATTCAGACTATTATTAGAAAAAAAAATTACAGTGTTCAAGAATATTTAGAGGATAAGTCGTTAGTAATATAATAAAATAAAAATAGCCATTATTCCACCACATGCAACAACTACACATTAATTATTAATCATTATTATTACTACTATACAATTTCAATCTTTCTTGATTAATAACTAACATAGATTCATATTTATTTTCTAATTCATAATGATTAAATAGGTTAGTAAAAAAATAGACTCTGTTCTACAAATGAAGAAGTATTGGTACGCCATGTTATGGCAGGATATGCTGGAACCAATATTGTAACATCAATTTGCACCATATTCTAACAAATAAACATTTTTGATTTGATTTGATTTAGATGTCACATGTCTTCAAACTTTTGGTTCTAAGACATACCGGTTTCCTCATGATGATTTCCTTCACCGTATTGAAATAAATTACACCAAGTACTGCGCCTGTCTCGGCTCCAAACCACGACCTAAAACTCTTAAATCAGGGCCGCTACCACTGGGCCACCACTCCACTGCAAGGCTAGCATACAACGAAGTAATACCAGCCTATAACCGTGGGAGTACAATCAAACAATTCACCAAACCAAACATGGGCTTATTTTAAGTCAAGGCAATTATACGTCTAGTTGGTCTACTGAAGTCGGGACATCGGAATCGTTTTAAGTCAAGTACACACTTGAAATGTTTGTGTTTCGAGAGGGCTAGTCCATGCCATGACAAGTGGGTCTTGTTGTGTGAATACCGTAGCGATACGCTCGTGTGTTTGCTGCCTAAGGAACTATGGAGTATGTTTTCACTGGATGATAGGTGCTTGTTCGTGGCTACGTATCTACAATTCAAATATCCAATACACCATAGTTCCTATTGGTTAGTTTGGATTGTAGATGCTCATAGTAAAGAAAATAGATGTGCCATGTATTTGGTAGCTTATAGTGTACACCGGGTTTTTGGGAGACTATTTAATATGTTGTTAACTTTATGTGATTCGGATGTTCTTATTTTGTTTAGCCAGTTATTACACTAAATAAATGTATTTTCTTTCTTCTTTCCAGCTATGTGAGAATTACTGGTAATCAGTGACTTGATCACATTTTCAAGAACGAGATTGGAATTGGTACTTATCTAAACATCTCAATAATACCTACATGTTTAAATATTCTGTTAGTAGTATATGCCCGTGGCTTCAACCATGTGGAGGTCGGAAATTATCGCATTGAAACATACCTACTACCGAGATAAAAAGTATCCTTTTTTCTAACCTCGGTCATGGTCTGCCCATGTGCCAAATTTCATCCAAATACGTTCAGGCGTTTCAGCGTGAAAACGTAACAAAAAAATTCACTTCCGCATTAATATTTTTTAGTGGTATGAGAAACAGGGTGTAAAGTTCACTCATCCACCATAAAAAAGGGAGGATCCTCCGACTAGATGGGTGTTGTATCTGGCGGACAACTGCCCGGTACTAATAGTAATTGCACGGTAAACTTTAATTGCGCGATGCAGGATTTATGTGACGTCAGGATTTTTGTGTGACGTCAGGTCTTTGATGCGTAGTTCGCATGTGGCGATGTAGACACCGCCATAATATTATATTATTTAGGATTAGGATAATTTACCTTAGTTTGTTGCATTTGATTTGATCTTGCATATTTATCAAACGGAGATAATAATCTCTAAGTAACAAATAAATGTCACAAGTGTCTTGTCAATGTATAAAATTGTCTATTTTACAAGCAATTGAAAAGTACAGCGGTAATAAAATTGCGGCGTTTAGCGGCTAATTGTAAACCTACTTTTAGCTCCCGTTTTTTAGGGTTCCGTAGTAGCAGTAATTAGGTTTATAATTAATTTTATTAGCACATAGGTCTCAGGACCTCCTCCGAGTGCCTTGAAATTCTATAATTTTAAGTGAAATGAAATGAAATTTTTTATTCTGTAAATAGGATATTGGAATCACTTTGACACGTCATATTATAAAATATTAAAAATAAGCTAGATGAGGTCGGCGTTTCCTATCCGACTACTCTGAGAAGAAAGACCGAAACAAACTCAGAGGTCGCAGTCTCTTTTAAAGTCGAGACATAATCTTGGTCAGACCATATGAGGACCATGTAGATTAGCGTCTGAAATGGTCTTTTGAGGAAAGAACCACAACGATTTGAGTGGACCTGTCCAGTCAGTGCAAGCATTTGTCAGTAATAGTGGAGCTCAACTCAAAACTTAAGGAGCTCAACGACGAGTAAAATGCCACCCTTCATTTATTAGTAAATAAACCTAGGTTTAGTCATTCATAAACAGGCTTTGTATTAAGATATTCAATCTAATAAAACATTTATTAATTGTTATTGAATTAAAAGAAATATTCTCTCCTAATAAAATACTTATATTATTATTGGCTAGGTGCCCCGGCTTCGCACGGGTAGCACTAAGTACTTATCTATGGCGCTACTACTAACCTACCTACCTACCTACCCTACCTAACCTACCTACCTACCCTACCGATCTCCCCTACCTACCTACCCTACCTACCTACCCTACCTACCTCCCCTACCTACCTTCCCTACCTACCTACCCTACCTACCTACCCTACCTACCTACCCTACCTACCCTACCCTACCTACCCTACCCTACCTACCACCCTACTGGGAATGGGATAAAAAGTATCCTATGTCCGTCTCCTAATTCTAAGCTACCTCCCCACCATTTTCAGCCAAATCGGTTCAGTATTTTCGGAGCCTATTCAATGCAAACAAACAAACAAACACCTATATATATATAATAAATAATATAAGAATAAGATAATTTTATTGAGAAAAAAATAATAAAAATCATTTCAATAATAATTTAAAAAAAAATTGTAACAATATGCAGATACTTAATTGCCTGATCTGTTAGTAGCTACAGCTTTTCAACCTTAGATAATATCACTTGTACAACATGCAAAGCTAATTTTACTACACTCTATTACCTACTGGTTTTTACGATAATTACCTATCCTATTAAGCGTAATCCTAACTAATATTATAAATGCGAAAGTGAATTTGTTTGTGTATTTGTTTGTTCCGCTTTCACGTTCAAGCGGGTAAACGGATTTGGATAAAATTTGGCACATGGGTAGAACATGACCTGGAATAGGACATAGGATTTTTATCCCGATATTTTCAGTATGAGGAACAGGGTGTAAAGTTCACTCATCCTCCATAGAAAAGGGACGATCCTCCGATTCAGACGGATGTTGTGTCTGGTGGGCTAAAGCGCAACGGTAGATGTCGAGACGTTGTATATGCCATGCTGGTTACGCGATTTTGCGTGACGTCAGTGAGGTGTGTAGTTTGCCTGTGGCGATGTAGATGCCGTCATAAGGTTATCCTTGCATCGGCCAACCTGGGTCCGGAGTCTGTTGAAAAATTTCCAGGTTAGCCAAGGCAACTCGTGTTCAGGTGCGAGGTATAAATGTCCTACTCATTCATAGAGTGTTGACAACAGAATAACTTTCATAGCACCATCATATCTTTTATTTTTTGATGGTGGGAAATCATCAAATGACTTGTCCCGCTCTGGGCAGAGCGGGAGGGTGTGTCAGACTTTACAGACTAAAACCCATCCGTGTTCTTTCAGTTGCCTGTTGCTAAGGGTCCCGGTATCCCTTTCGGACTTTCCCGCAGCCCTGGCAGGCATCGGTCCTAGCGAACTCCGCCAGTTGTCCTGAAATCTCTTTGAGGCGAGCGTGGAACACGACGCATCGTCGACCCGGGCCTGGTCCTTATCGGACGGCGAGCTACCCATTGCTCGCTGTCCGAAAGCCCATTATACCACCATTATACGGTTATACCTAACCCATGCTTTGTGGCTTGTAGCACAGAACAGACAAAAGAGGCTTTTACGCATTCCCCAATATGCGCTACCCTTTTTAACGGCCACTCTTCGTTTCAACTGTCACGAAAGTCGATTACAGTTGCACTTTAGACATTTTCATTTTAAGTTATTTTCATCATAATCTTTACGGAACCCCAACAAAATTCAATCAAGTTTGTAAATATCTGACTTTTTTACTCCACAGCCGAGCTTGTTGCTGCTAAAATATTACGCAAATTAGCGAAACGCTTCTAACAACAGTAATTACTATAGCTATTAACGCGATACGACAGCGGTACTCAACATGTTAACAGGGCGAAACATGTTAAAAGAGAAAGTTTGAGAAAGGTCCGTTTATTTCCCCGACAGTGCAATGTATCACTTTAATGCACTGTAGAGCAATTCTGTGCTTGTGAAACTGCAATTTGGTTTATGGTTTTGAACTGATAAAAGTAAGAGGTTTTAATTGAGAGAGTATATTGAAATAAATATCTCTGTCTGTAATGTGTAATAACATAAAACTGAGATTACCAATCCGTCTGCCAAGTGAGTTGATTATGCTTACAAATTTTTTCTTTGATTGCTTATTTCAGCGACCAGCATCCTATGTTAATCAGTTTAAATATTGCATAATCAAATGCTACTAGCAGTGATAGTCTAGTGGTGTGACCGTCAGACTGCCAACATAGGTCTCGAGTTAGAACCCAAGGCACGCACCTCTGGCTTTTAGGATTCATGTGCGTATTGTATAATTATCACTTGCTTCAAAAACGGTGAAGGAAAATATCGTGAGGCATCGCATGCCTGAGAGAATTTCTCGACGGCATGTGAAGCCAAGTCGGAGGCCCATGGGCGGCTTTAAAACTCTGACACCAGGTTAGTCAGTAACCACACGAAAATAAATAAAAAGAATGCTATTTCTGCAAAAATATCTAAAAGTGTCTGCTATAATGTAACATTCGGAAATGTTTTCTTCTTAGTCGTGTTGGTGGATCAAATTATTTTGGACCAACACATTCGTCACGTCGATTGTATTGCTCTTGGCCTCACCAAGCTATGGAGGAGTTAGGACTCAGTGGACACCTCAGCAGGAGAGGGAACGTTTGCGGTGTAACATCACTGGTCAACCATTGTTTATCGGTAAGATTTGGACTTTTATGTAATTAATAGCAAACTTAACTCGCAGCATTTTTGGAATAGTCTGTTGAAAATTAAATACTACAACTTACAGAACAAAATAAATCAGTTACAACCCAAATAAAGTTAGTCTCACACGACTCCAAATAACGCTAATCAAACAGACAATTTTACATAACATACATATTGATCACTTTGACCTAAGCAGACAGACATGTTAAATATTTATAAAGCAAAAAAGGTGTCAATTGAAAAAAGTTTGAGGCACACATTCATGGAGCATACACCTTCCGTTGGCCACAAGTATGGTCGTGATAATTGACCACTATTTACATAATTGGCGTATTCGTAGTCGTGGGCAACAGGTATTAAGTTGCTAGACGAATATGACAGTTTGTGGTCGTGTAATATTTTCGTTATGTTGGTTTGTGGTGCGGTGTTAAACCATCCAGTTATGTAACGAAATGGATTATAGTTTTTGGAGATTGTTTATGGAAATGCATGTAAGATTTTAAGGAGCTTTAACTTTTTTTTCTACAAAATTTAAAATAGTTTTAACGAACTTTTCTAGGGCCGTTATACGTATTATTTTATTTATTCCAATTTCTCGCCTGTGATTGATAAGTAGGTATAGTTTTTTCATGTAATGCCCAGCCGTGATACTGCCTACACTCAATAATCCTTTAAGGCTCTTACATACTGGAGCGATTCGTCGCGCGACGCTAATTTTAACAAAACAATTTCTTACGGCGAACAATGCGGCGCGGCGGCGCGGCGTCGCGTCGTGCGACGAATCGCCCCAGTATGTAAGAGCCTTTACTTGTTACTTTGGAAACCCATGGGTGTACTTTCTATTATGCACAATAATTAAAATTGTATTCATCTTTCAACTTATATTATTCATAATTATCTTCTTATACAAGTTGGTCTTTCAGCAGAAAATGTATTTTCTTTAATATTTTTTTTCTATTTCACGTTCAGAAAAGTTACTTTCAAATATTTCGAGAAAATTGCTTTTCATTTTCCTGTTTAGAGTTTTTACCATTTAGTGTCCGAATATAATAGCGGCAGTGAAAAAATATATTGAAATTAAAATGTGTCAATTCGGACACTGTGTCCGAGTCGTCATCAAGTCATTTATTTATAATATAATATTTTTTAGGTATTGTGTTCTATTTTCGCTACTTACCAAGAACACTCTTGTATTTTGTTAATCATGACAGCTGTATTCTCAACTATAAGGTACAAGATTTTTGTAACGAATGCTGAAAAAAAAAAAACTTTTGTCTGCGGTTCTTCCTCCCTGTTTAAATAATATAATGTACTAAAGCTCAGTTTGTGGCACTTTATCTATCGATGAGGCAGACTAGAGACTGAATATTATCCCTCAACTGTATAGCACATAATATTCATAAAATTATATTTTACAAAGATCCTGGTAACAAAACTCCTACTACTTCGCACGGTACGTTTAGTTTTACGGCCCTTTCAAATTTTCCCTCTTACGAGCTGATGGGACATAACCATGATGCCATGCATGAGTGGTACCTCGACATTATCCCTACCTGAGAAATTCTATCTCCTATGCTTCGCTAAAATAAAATACAAAAAGGAACTCACTACAAAAACTTATAGACACTTGTTCAACGTGTGTCTAATGGCAGTCTTACGTCAAATTCCATACATAAATGTCGTGTTTAAAAGGTGTTTACGCTAAACAACTGATAAACACTGTTTTGTGGTAATGAAAACGAAAAAATAAAAAAAATATTTATTTTAACAACAAATGCTTCATATACAATGAATTGTGTTGATATAAAGATATAGTTTAAGGTTTATAAACTTTTCTAAAAACATAGTAATCTTAAAACGCTACTAGTCTGAGCATGAGGTCCTGGGGTAGTATTATGAAGTATTAATGCCATCATTATTCCACTGCGAAAACGGGATGGTGCTAGCGCCCTTGCCTAGCTCCGCCCCTCTCTCACACTGGAAAAATGATGGCATTAATACTTCATAATACCGACCCTGGTTTCGATCACAAGTGGGCAAAGTGATAATGAGTTTTTTCCATATGGCATTTCTCGGTAGCTAGCCCCTAGTCTGGATTTTTACTTGAGCAAGACTTTTACCTGGTGAAATAAGGATGAACCTATCTCTGCCTACCCCTTTGGGTATTACAGGCGTAAGTAGTCTGCAGTGGCCCAGTGGGTGACCGGTGGTAACAGCCGTGACTTACGACTTGTAGGTTCGAACCCAGACAGGCGCTTTACATTTTGTAAATTATTTCATCACCAATGCTCTTAAAACGGCGAAGGAAAACATCGTGAGGAAACCGGCATGTCCTAGAACCAAAGATTCGAAGATATGTGACATCTATCAACCCGCACTTGGCCGCGTGGTGGATTACGGCCCACTCCCTCTCACCCAAAGGAGGCCTGTGTCTCAGCAGTGGGAACATTATAGGCTGATTATCCTTATGCTTATGCAGCAATATCATCATAAAGTCTGAGTCGCAGCAGCCAGTTCCTATCCCAACCGCAGTCCAACTCTACTCAACTCGTTGGCAGTAGTATGTCCCATCCGCATCTTGTAACATTTCTAATTTACCAAGATGAAAAACATCTACATTGCCCTAAGGCAGTAACCGGGTTACCAATCTGCCAAATGTCATCAAAAACAGCCCCCTAATTGCGTAATGCACGATCGGTCAGAATTGGAATCGGTTTGAAACAAATGACAAATACATTGCGTAATAAGTTCGAAAAAAAAATCTGCTCAACAACGTAACTTACGAAACAATGAAGCAATGGATTAGACATTTGTTTTCCTTCACAACCAGTTCCCAAAAAGTTGAGCAACGGTTTCTGACAATGTCGATGAACGGAAGCGAATATTATAAGCAATTAGCTACCCAAACAAAGTCTATTAGAATTGTGAAGTGTTTAGTTTAAAACTACGCTTCAAAAGAATAGTTCCACAAAACGACGGTGTATCCAAACTTCAAAGTAACCGAAACCATCGCATTTTTGTTTGATACCGTTTTACTTAAGGATATTTTCGTTTTGCGATGGATATTGTTACGGTTTCTCCAACAGTCAGCAGCTTTGATATTTACTTTGTTTAATTTTCTTAGGTGAAGATCTGCAACCGGTTCTGGGAAACCGATTAAACTTATGATATTCTAGAGAAACTATATTTGTATCATGGATAAATAGGAGATACGAGCCACCTAACGTCGCGTCGTCTGACACAACGTACAGTCGAGAACAATGTGTAATTTACTATTAAAGCCTGAACACCATTTGTTTTAGAGTTATTTAAGAGAGTGTACATTTTTACTAAATAACCGTTTTTTGTGAAATTTATTAACACAAAAGATGAGCTTACTTTAGGTAAGCCTGCTTATTACTAAATAAAATGTCAATAATATTGAAAACAACGTTTTTACAGCTTTTTAATAATACAATCTCGGTAAAAACACTCTTAAATTTATCGTTAAGTCAATAAAACGCTACGATGCGAAATGTGAGTACCGTAATAAATACACAATTGTTTATAATTAGGTGCGCTTCCTACTTTAATGGTGTAATAAAGGCGCAAATTACGCTCCGATTGTTTTTCTAGAGTAAACTTTTCGATGATCTACTACTAATGACGTCATTCGTTGAAGAAACATTAAAGTTTCGCCTGAATACAAACGTCCATTATTACCCTCATATGGGCAACACATCAAATAATATAACGTGTTATTATCTCATCATAGTACGCTTTATTATACCAGTTTACATTCAATGTTACGAGTCGTACAAAATGTATGTCACGTAGGTAAAATTAGTTATATTTTATTAATGTCATATCAAGAAGACGCACAGAAACGCCAGGTGTAGATACACGAGATTGTTTGTTTAACACAATTAGAGTTTCGCACGTGTATTCTAATTATAGAATGTGTTTCGAACGCTTCTCACTGTCCATCACTCGAAATCAGGCAATGTCTGGTTCGTATTAGTGCTGCCCTATGGAAAGTTAAACAGCTGTGCACCGCTGTGAAAAATATGCACTTCCTTTTTTAATTTATGTATTTATCTATAAATGCAACTGTAAAATCTATTTATGAAGCCATTAAACCAACATTGAATGCATAAATAGCTGTAAAACTGGATTATTAAGAGGTTCATAATTTAATTAATGCAGCAGAAGAGATAATTTAGTGGCTCGCCCACACGCATCGTTAATATAACAAATTCATATCCCCACCTTCATATCTCTAATCACGCGAAGCCTAATCTGCTAAAATCTTAGCCAAAATAGCGCGAAAATCGTTTGGGTGTGCGCGTGCGGCGGGGTGGGCTCAGGTGAGCGTCAGTCCGCGCCGCGATCTCCCACCGACAGGGATCCACGCACGACACGCCGCGAAATTTCGGAACTGTTTAGAAAAATCGAGCGCATTTCGTTCTCTACACAAGAAAATAACATTAAAACAAATCGAGTCGTTTAGAGAATAGAAATGGGGCGAGTTTTGGAGTAACGGTATTTTTGGGTGTTTTTTCGGGTGACGAGACATGGTTACAGCCGAGGTGTCGGGGCAGTGATGTCCGTCGAGCTATGCGGCCTGTTGTCATCGCCGCCTGCTTGCTGCTGCTCGCGCCCATCACCGACTCTTGGTGGTGAGTACCTCAAAAGCTCTATGGAAAACAAAATCGATGCATATAAAAAACACTCTCCTAAAGTAAACAGTACCAAACTGACAGATCAACGAAATCTAATAAGAATCGTGAGCCTAAACAGCTGATTTGTGTTTATTAGAAGTTTTTGTCGATTCTCGATTATGTTTTACTTCTCCGTCGCGGAGTTTTTGTTTGTGGAAACTTTTGATTTTAGCTTTACTTTAGTGTATTTCAATTTAGATTTTTTAATGAATGTATTAATTTTGCTGATATTTAATAAATTAGTGTTTTGTAAACCATTTTTGGTTAATTAGTAATTTGTTTTGTCGTTTTTAGTTTTGGTTAGCAAAGAACTCTTGCGTATTCGATTATTAATTCGACCACGGAAACGAACAAAGACATTTAGTGCATTATACGTAAATATTAAAGATTAATTAATCATTTATTAATCATTAGCTCATTATTTCATAGATTGATTTGTTGATTGATTAAATGTTTTTATAAATATAATATTAAATTTTAAAAGCTCTATAGAAAGTGAAAACTACTTCTTGTTTGAGATATTACTTTCATAAATGTTTGAATACTTTTTGAAATATTATTTTCCAGCACAAAATAAGTTTGTTTAATTATATTAACAGTTCATGTAATCACAGAATTAATACCTGCAGGTCAGTTACCCAATCTAATAAGTACTTGTTAGTCCATTACATATCCTGTACCCTAATGTGCATGTATGTGCTGCAATAACATGCACATAAAATGTGATATATTAATGACTTTAAAACATTACTAAATGTTCTAAATACCTACTAATATAGTTGTCATGTCACTAATACTTTTGTCGGTAACTGTATTGTAGTTACAACGCTTATGATTTATTAATCATTTATTAATAATCAATGTTAATCATAACAAATGCAATCATAATCATATCAGTTTGCTGTCCTACATTGCAGGGCAAAAGTCTCATAACAGATCTAATAGATTAAAATATAATGTTTTTAATATTTTCTCTGCTTTTAAGTTAATCTATTTTTGGGCTCTTAATTTTTAAGGATTTGTGGATTTTTTTGCATGTTCGTAAGGAAATAAAATTTTAGAAGCCTGGTAATTGTTGCTGGTTGATAGTAAGAAAGAAAAGAACTTTTGCTCACAAAAATGTTGGTTTCCTAAGCAAGCGGTGAACAGTCACAATAATAACAGCTGTCCAAATACAGAGAAAGAAAGAAAGAAAGAAAAATAGGTTTATTTGTCATAGAGTGTTTTTGATACCATAATGTTAAATACGAAGTTGGTGTGACGATTGAATCATGTTTTCGGGGCCAACATGGCCAGAAATTGCACAAAACAGAGAGATTTGGAAGGAAAAAGGGGAGGTCTTTGCCCACTAGTGGGACGCAATATATGCTAATAAAATAAAATAAAAATGACAAATAGTCATTTGATTTTGTCACATTACAGATTTTCATGACCTTCTAGGAAACCATGGCTTTAGATTCGCCGATCTCCTAATGATGTTTATATTATAAGGATACTGTCTGATGATGACAGCTGCGTTTTCCAAAGTAATCAGTTTTTCTAAACTATATGATGATGATCTAATCTATCCAGCTTTTTTTGTTTTTTGTACCACTGCATTTTCCAGACAATTCTGTGTTTTACTGTACCAGCCAATCGTTTCGGTAGGAGTCAAGCTCGTCAAAATAATGATAGCAAAACTGTATACCCATCAACTCGTCCTACATGCCTATGGTCCATAC
This sequence comes from Lithophane leautieri, assembly GCA_949152455.1. Classification (NCBI taxonomy): domain Eukaryota; kingdom Metazoa; phylum Arthropoda; class Insecta; order Lepidoptera; family Noctuidae; genus Lithophane; species Lithophane leautieri. The sequence goes on along the minus strand of OX424462.1, from coordinate 5,482,438 downwards.
AGGACGACTGCACTTTTATTTTGATTTTCTGCAAGTCGTCCTAAATGTGCCGTAGGCATGTAAGACGAGTTGACGAATTACTAATACTCTCTCCAGTTTTGTTCTACTCTTAAGAATTTATGTTCAATAAGTTTTGATAAACGTCTATTGCCTATAGAGAACTTTCTTACAGCAAAGTTTGTCATAATAATAAATAATAACGACTTTTAACGGCTTTAAAGTTCATGTTTGAGGTATTACCTACTTATTTTACAAGATCGATAGAGAATACACGTTGTTTGGAGTGGAATAGATATTAGTACCATCGACCCAGCCCCGCTTCGCAAGGCTTTTACAACTTGAAAAAACATGTAGAATTCTTTATAATATGTAATAATTCTTAATGTGACACACTCATTACTTATATTCTTAATATTACATAAACCATCCGGAATAAATTCTCTAAATGGTAGTGAAACCCGCAAATAAATCCGTTATGTAGTTTTAAAAAACAACTCGGTCGCACAGCGTAAACATAATCAGCCTTTAATGTTCCCACTGCTGGGACACAGGCCTCCTCTCAGAGAGAGGGAGTGGGCCGTGATCCACCACGCGGGCCCAGTGCGGGTTGGTAGATGTTACATGTCTTCGAATGTTTGGTTCTAGGACATGCCGGTTTCCTCACGATGTTTTCCTTTACCGTTTTGAGAGCAGTGGTGATGAAATTATTTACACAAAGTAAAGCGCCTGTCAGGGTTTGAACCTACGACCTACAAGTCGTAAGTCTCGGCCGTTATCATTGGGCCACCATTGCTCTTCGCACGCTCGGTCACACAGACAGACACGAAAAGTGACTTGATTTGATAAATAATGTATAAAAAACAAGAGCAATTTTTTTTTGTGAAAGACTATTTTCTAAAAAAAAATTGGGATTTCAGTCTTCCATCAATCAATTTTGCCAAATCAATTGTTTTGCAACTGTTAGATTTATTCAGTAATTTTATCAATACGTTGATGACGTCTTCAAGCGTCAGTCGTTATATAGTTTTTGTCTATAATGGTGTATCATTTCACACATTTGCGATGGTTAGGTAAAAGAAAAAAATAGCGCCTGAATGCAGTATGATTGTATTAATTTCTCGAAGTAATTAATGCTTCAAAAAAGTACATTGTTTAAGAGCTTTTTTAGCACCCGAAACTTACTGATGTCTATAATTTTTAAATAATTATTCCCCGAGATAGAGTAACAAAACTTGCTTGTTGTTGTATACACTACGATACTATCAATCAGTGAGGATTTTTCGACCGACAACCCAGAGCTTTAAACTTAAGCTCTAAGAGAGCTTAATCTGACTAGCTATTTCAAGGAATGATAAATTAGCTGAAATTATTCTATTGCTGAGAAAGGTCTCCCTCAAATTTTTACATGTATTCTTTTGCCTGCATCGGTCACCCCGAATTAGCTTTAGTACACGAATTAGTTTTTACATGTATTCTTTAGCTACATCATCGTATGCGATGTCTTTTTCCAGCGATGTTGGGGTCGGCTTCCAGTTTAACCGCACGCAGCTGCATACTTACCAGTATTTTATATGGAGCGGCTGCCTATCTGATGTCCACCTTGGTTGCTATAGTTCTATATATTACGGTTCCTTCAACGCTGCCATCAAAGGAGGGCAGCGTTTAATACCTATGTAGATACTTTTCTACTTGCAGTTTTTCCATTGTCCATTTGTCCAAGCCTCTTCCATAGTTTTCTTCCAGACAATGTTGTAGATGTAAACTAATTCAAGATGAGCCAGGTGATGGCCAGGGGACTTAAAACGGTCATTTTAGCAGAATTATAATATGAAAATATTATGAATCATCGTAAAGTGTCACAAACTGACAGTTCATATTATGTTCTGCGTGTAATTCATATTACGAAATAATTCATCTGTTTGACAGTTTTCTATGGAGATTCGTAAAATGGTCCACAAATGATGAATTGCTTTTATTTCAAATTATAGGAATTGTTAATGACAGCTGGGATTCAGGAAATGATCTGCTTTTAGAGGAATTGCTAATGTGGCCGGTTTAGGCCCGCAGGTGTGTTCAATTCAGGTCATTATGACCAATCGCTTTTTTGTCAACGAAGTAGAGTAATTACACTATCAGATTTATAACAAGGAAGCACAATAAAGATGATTTTCAACGGTCTAATACACGTCAACCTTTATGATTCAGTGTCAAATAAATATTGTAAGATGTTAATATGACTTATTATTATTTATGTTGTGATCAGAAGACATTATTAATTATAATGCCTTAGAGCAATGCTAAGGTAAATTCTACTTTAGCTTCAAAAGTATTAAGTTCAGAATCGATTAGTGGTTTGTAACTCGAATGGTTGCCCAAAAAATCGAAACTATGCTGTCAATATATAAAATGTTGAGATAAAAAATGTAGGTGTTGTTTAGTTTCTATAAAATTAAGTATTAATCAAGTTATATTTCAAGATCGCCATTCACGTTCTGTCTAAAGATTGCTGTTTATAATAATGTTTTTAAATTCCAATAGATTTGTACGAATGTGACAACAAGAATGGGCGTTATCATTTGTAAACCTGGCTTATGAACATTTTGCTTCATAATACTTTTGCTTTCATGAAAAAGCTCTATAGAGGCAGCGAAAGGCATATCCCTTTCACTTATAAACATAAACGATTATTTTAACATTTCTAGTAAATTGATAGCCTGAATTGATATACGAGTATGTACCTACTCTTATATTATTGGTAAGACTGCTTCATCGTATCACTTTAGAATGAAAGAATTGGAATAGTTTTGTCACTGTACTGTGAAAGCTGAGGAGCTCGTGACTAAGTAATAACAGCCCCACGGGTCGATCCATCAGGTTAAGCTACGCTTGCCGGGATTGGTCCGTAGATGGGTGACCGTCTTTACATATCGAGACTCCTCCGTGCCTCAGAAAGCATGTTAAGCTGTTGGTCCCGGCTGTCATTCATGGATCTTTGACAGTCGTTACAGGTCGTCAGAAGCCCGAAAGTCTGACAACCAGTCTTACCAAAGGCTATCGTATTACCCAGTTACTGGGTTGCGGAGGTCAGATAGGTACGCGCTCCATGTAAAATACTGGTATACAGCTTCATCCGGTTAGATTGGAGGCCGAACCCAACATAGTTGGGAAAAGGCTAGGCAGATTGACTGTACTGTGAAAGCTTGGTTCCATGCTAAAGCTTTATAAAACTTCTTAAAAATATGATGATGCAGAAAATAACTACACTTTTAGGTGTTCTGCAGACAGACCTTGAAAAGATCCAGGTCATCAATGTTTAAATAAATAATAACTAATATCTCCTTTCAAAAACCATTTGACATTTCCTTTCGCCAGTCCTTGTAGAAAGTAGCTAATCGACCACCAATTATAGGCCCGTAACTGAAAAACTTGTCCTATCCGTAACCACAGACCACACGGCAGAACAGTTACAACAATAACATTAAATAACAAACCTTATCGCTATAATAATAAATTTGTTATTGGCACATTAATCACTTCCCTTGAAATTCAATAAAGTCATAATCGACAGGCACCACCGAGCTTGGGACTTTAATTTGCAATTAATCAAGGCAAGAGTTAAATTAGGAGTTTCGTGCACGATCAACAAAAATGGATGCGCGTACGCAACGCTGCGTTCATAATGCGGGATGCATATTATTATTTGTTGGCATTATTCGGGTAATAAATGTTCGAATAATAATTTATTTATTGGATGTAATAATATGGTAGACGACTAATAAAGTCACAGCTGGTGTGAAGATTATGATTTATGATTTGAGTTGGTTTTTTGGTAGGTTGTATTAGTTTTATGGATTTAAAAGGTTTTAAATTATATTACTGGATTTGGTTAATCTATAAAATGTTGGGTCACCTTTGGCGCTGTTAATAACAACATGCATAGTAATCAATGATCAGATTTTTTAATAAAAATTAGAACCGACATAAACAAGTCTGAAATGTCAACTCCTGCGCACTCTACACGCATCTTTATCACACTTTATGGTGGGTAGTATGTCAATGGGGTCTGATGGGATGTCCAAGCCCCGATGGTCACTGAACGCGCCATAATTGAGAGGAATGACTCAATTTTAGCAATTTGAAAGTCCCCCCGGCAGATTGATGGATTGATGTTAATGTTCCAGCGGAGAAAATATTGACTTCATAAATGATTTTTTGCTGCCACGAACATCGATTATTTTCAAATAAATTGGTAGGTAGCGTTAATTCAAGTTTCAAAGGTTATAAATGGATTTTGCACGGGATTAACTTAATTATCGTAATTGAGTGCGGTTGGAGTGTTTTATATAGCTCGGTTGCATTCGGTTGTGTTAATACAACTCACACAACAAATTGAAATGGACCGATTTTTCTACAGCTAGGTAGTCTATAATACTTTAAGGCTCCCACAGACAGGCGCGACGCGATTTTAACAAAACAATTTCTTAGAAAACTTCACGGTAGAACAATTACAGGTGTCGCGCCAGTATGCACGAGCCTTTATTCAGCATGCATTTTTTTATTATTTCACCTAGAGTAAAAGGTTTTATTACTTGGTTGGGAGTTTTAGGTAGTGTAACCTGCGTTGAATCGTGATATGGCTGTGTTACGTTGCACTATTATTATCTGGCTACGTGGGCAGGATCAAAAAAAAAAAACTTGCTTTTCAAAATTCGTTACCTTATCCCTCAAACACCTTTCCGACAGTTCCGAAGTTTCCAATGGCTGAATCTAAATTAAAGAAGTAGATAAAGACTACCATGTCTGTGATTTTGGATTATCTCTCGCTAGAATGATGCTAATTTAAGATATAGAAGTAATTATTAACCGCAAAAGTGAAACCTTTATATTAAAGCCTCTTTGAAAGAACCCAGTTTTCTTTCCATGAGCACTAAGCCTTAGATAAATTTATCTATATACTTAAGATATCCATCTATTTAACGCTTAATAAAGCTTGTCGAGTCTAACAATTTATCTCTCTAATAATTCTAAAGTTAACATTACGGTTGCAAGTGTTACGTGTTTCTACTGGTAATAAATCTATGGTTAAGCTATGTCCGCAAAGACTGAATTAAATATGGATAAATATATCAATTTGTGGTTAGTATATAAATGACTAGCTTCCGCCCGCGGCTTCGCCCTTGCGATATGTCGATAAAAAGTAACCTATGTCCTTTCCCAGGGTGCCATCTATCTCCTTGCCAAATTTAGTCGAAATCTGTTCAGTGGTTTAGGCGTAAAAAGGTAACCATACAGACAGACAGACAGAGTTACTTTCGAATTTATAATATTAGTATGGATATGGATTAGTATGGATATGGATTAATATGGATATGGATTAGTATGGATATGGATTAGTATGGATATGGATTAATATGGATATGGATTAGTGTGGATATTGTTGGCACTTCTTCTCCTTCTTCTTAGCGTATTGATGGCAATCTGAATAGACTCGGCCCAAAATTCGGCCACGTGTTTGGCGCCATCACTAGCGTTTATCAGTTCCTGTAACGTGTAGCTGACAGGATACGCACGACACGACATTAAGTGTCCCATTGTTTGTAGAACAGCACCACATTGCTGGTACTGATTCCGACGGTCTATTTTGAAACAATCCAACCGTGAAAACGTAGGTGAATTCCTCTACGTTGACAGCTCACTTTACCTGCGATTTCACGGTGAGATTTTCACAGAATACTTAGTTCTGCTGTTTTTTGGTGTGGATGTCTTGAGGCGAATGTTGGCTGGAGAAACTCCAGCCTTAGATAGTCACCATAATATTGCCTGCTTTACTTGAATAGACTAAGAAGAAGTAGAATGAATTTAGGAACCAACGATCTATAGCCGTTAACCCCTAATGGGTATCAAACAAAATACAAGAGAGAATTACTGTGACAAATACCGTAAACAACGATATTCTGAGTCTTACTGGACAGGCACCAAGGTTAAGAAGCGTAAAAACAAGACGCTTGTAACAGATCCAAATAATAATAATAATACCCCCACCGCCGTATCTCTACGTTGACGTCGTGGTGGGGCTTGCGCGCTCCGAACCCTAAGTCTGTGCCGGTAGAGTTTACTTTGCCGGAACGGGTCTAGGATGAGGAGCCAGACCAAGAGAAATACAAAAACCCGCAGGGCAGCATGTGGCGAGCTGTTGGGCAGTAGCGAACCCACGGACCCTAACTCCCGGGAGAAGTCTTGTTTCTCACCTCTGGCTTGCCTTTATTGGCCGGCTAGAGTGAACACTGACGAGGAACAGAGCTCCCACCTCATTCTTGCCTTGATTGGCCGGCTTGAGTGGAGATTCGCTAGAGCAAACGTGCTCGGAGGAAGGAAGTATTCCAGTAAGATGCTGGTAGGGATCTTGACCGTACTTCCGGGATTGTCCTGATAGCCGTGGAATACCTCTCCACTCCTCTCAAGCACCTCAGGAAGTGTTGCCACCTTGTCGCTACGTCACTATGTCCTAGCGACCGTTTTCGGGGGCCCATTATTGAGTGTGCAAGTCACCCGCTGCCATATTATCCGTGTATATATAAAACATTGATCAGGCAGGGGACATAGTCCTTCAATAGTTTTAGGTAACCAGTCCACTATAGCCACCCAAACCCATAGCCCAATATGTTTTGTTTCCATGTTCTGCAATAGTCCTACGCCATCCGGGGGTTATCCTTGGGTGTACTTTCATAGTGTATACAGGGATAATCGTCGGTTGGTGCCTCATCCCATTTAAAATTGTCTAAGGGGCCTCTGCGAGTTGGCTTCGGCCCCTCGTACGCCTTCCAAAGGTCCGGGACCCCAGGTTCCCGAGATATGTCAAAGACGTTTAAATAATAATACAGTAATAAAGATTTATTTCTCCCACAAAGTACAATCTACAATATAGAGGCGTAACAAATATTGGAAGTACAAAGGTTTGTGGGAGTCAGGAATCCAAACTAGGGTACCCTGTGCTATGGACTCCTGGCCTGGCTAGAATTATCACAATTGTAGAACGTGTAGGACTATTGAAAGAAAATAATAACAAAACAAGTTTTAATTAAACAAAAACTGATGAACGAGAAAATCGAAAATTGTTTTTCATTTTCTGTTGTTTTGTGATCTTTATTACTTCACAAACAATTTCTTTTCGTTGTCATCAAAATAACGTCACGAAAGAACGGGTTTCAGAGATAGTTTCCAAACGGTCATTTTGAATGATATGTGCCAACAAAACTCCGGAAGCCAAAAAACCCGTGGGTTAAACCTAGTTTCACAACCTGCTACAATTTACTTAATGATGCGTTAAATTAGATACACTACTTAACTATACATATCGATATCTATTAGTCTCGTATGTATGTAGGTGTCCAGATTTCATTCGCCCACGGATTCCATACTAAACGGTATGTTATCGTTAATTGCATTTTTTGTTCGTGTTAACGTTGATCAATGTGTTGCGAGATAAAAATAGGTGTTATTACATTCTACTTAGAGGATACTTAGCTTTATAATGAGTCTAATCTCGGCGTTCATGCCAATTAGATCACAGTTAGATTGCTCTGTGCATGATCAATAATCTATGAAGTGTACGGAGCGCCTTTGTGAAACCAATTCATTATTTGAAACTAAACTACTAAGTATCTACTGCTAAAACTTTCTAAATGACTCAAGGACCATTTAATAGTAAACATGAATGCCTACTCTACTCTTCTCATGCATTACTGATTAAACATATTACCTTGTGTGATTTCTATTGCTATTAGCTATATAATGTACACACGGCTACACATCAAGCTATACATTTCCAGTGTAAACTGACCTCGCATTGTACGGAAATCCTATACATTACGAGATCAGAATAAACTGGAAATGTATAACTTGATGTGTAGCCATGTGTACTAGCTGATACCCAGGGCTTCACCCGCGTTGATGTCGGTTATTATACACAAAAACCTTCCTCGAGAACCACTCTATCCATTGGTGAAAACAGCATGAAAATCGATGCAGTTGTTTTTAAGTTTATCGCGAACAGACAGACAGACGCGGCGGAGGACTTTGTTTTATAATTATGTAGTGGTTAGCTAAAAGGTTAAGTGGGACTAAGCCGGACATTTCTGCCGCATCTCAGATGACGAATGGGCTAAGAGAACCACGGATTGGGTCCGACTCAACGCACGACGACATCGCGGCAGGCCGAGACGAAAATGGCGGGATGAGATTGACTCCTACCGATAGGACTGGTCGGCACTAGCAAAAGACAGAATTGTGTGGAAAGGGGGGAAAAAGGGGGCCACCCGCCTTTGCACTGCTGTGGCTTGCAGGGACAATACAGGCTAGTTACATTAGATTAGAAAAATTAGCTAAATTAATTTATTATAGTTTAATGCTCATCTTATCAAACAACATACGAGACATGTATGTGTAACATAAAGAAAGAATAACATTTATTTGGACATACGTTAGAACTTATTCTTCGTATAACACAACGCCTATAATTCATCATCATCGTCATCATCATTTCAGCCGAAAGACGTCCACTGGACATAGGCCTCCCCCAAGCACCGCCACTTCGACCGGTTCTGTGCTTCTCGCATCCAGCGCATTCCCGCGGCCTTCACCAGGTCATCGGTCCACCGTGTGGAGAGCCTTCCAACGTTACGTCTTCCGGTACGCGGTCGCCACTCCAGAACCTTTCGGCCCCATCGGCCATCCGTTCTGCGCCTATAATTGTGTTTGACAAACTATCATCCGATGGTTTAATTAGATCCAATTTCGTTCTCTTTTCTCTTTTCAACCACAAATATCAAGATGTCCTAACGCGAGGCGTACACCTAATCCGACATCGGCCGAACTGTACTCGTACGTTGTCGGCCGAATACAGCTGATCAAACCAAATATATGTAAAGAAAGTAACTTCTTCTTTTACATAAACTTTTGGTTTGACCGGCCGAGTTCGGTCGACGACGTATCGGCTCGCGTACACCAAAACCAATTTTGTCGGCCGATGGCAGACTGAACTACCCGGACGAGTAACTCGGACGTGTATGTGCTTACACTGCAACAGTGTACCACTTGTGCCGACATTGGTAGTTGCCGGTATTCCGTAGTTGACTGCGTTGCTTAACAGAGTGAAAACGCGTTTTTCAATATCCATAGTCGTTTAGGTAGATAACAACACTGACAGAAACAACAGAATAAAGACAGAATGATTCAATTTAACCATAAATACACTCAATTTGCACTTACTCCGGCAGACTGGCGGGAAATCTTAACAAGTTAGGACTCGACGGTTGATCGGCCGTTTTCGGGCGTGATCGGCCGATGACGGGCGTGTTTGTGTACGCGCTTTCTTTCTTTTACAAGTGTTTGATTCAATCGTCCGAGTTCGCTCGTCGTCGTCCGAGCAAACTTCGGCCGATTACGGATTAGGTGTACGCGAACCGTATGAGCTTAGTTCGGCCGACGACGGATTAGGTGTACACGAGAACATATCTTGACAATCTTTGAGTTGCAACAAAACCTTCTAGTTTCTCCTAAAAACCAATTAAACATGTACAGAGCTTTCATATCTAACAGTGGGTTATCTATCACGTTTTATTGTCGTTAGGTAACCGGTATCCGAATGTTTTGACCGCAGTGCGGTTACAAAAGCGGATATTACCGTGTTTATTATATTACTTAAGGGTTAGTGTTTTCAATGTTCTTTTGTTTTAAGTTTCTATGACGAAGAGGAAGTGAAAAGTAGATTTTCTTTATTTTTGTATTTTTTTAGGGTTCCGTACCCAAAGGATAAAACGGGACCCTATTACTAAGACTCCGCTGTCTGTCTGTCCGTCTGTCACCAGGCTATATCTCAAGAACCGTGATAGTCAGACAGTTGAAATTTTCACGGATGATGATGATGTATTTCTGTTGCCGTTATAACAACAAATACTAAAAAACAGAACAAAATAAATATTTAAGAGGGCTCCCAAAAGCTCCCATACAACAAAAGTGATTTTTTTGCCGTTTTTATAGATAATGGTATGGAACCCTTCGTGCGCGAGTCCGACTCGCACTTGGCCGGTTTTTTTAAATCATTAGAAGCTTTCCTGCTGCTTGCTGCTGAGAATGGCCTTTCCTGATTTGTTTAAAATAACTTCAATCTATTTTTCTTTATCAGGACAGGATAGTCTTGCTACCAAGGTATGCGCAGCACTGCTACTTTTTATAAGGTGGGGAAGCCCTGTGTCTGCCAAACTAATCAATGCATATAATATTGGTGGACGGAATGACCGTCAAACGCTTTTACAAGCTTTTATTTTACGGGCGTCAACAATTTTCTTATGGGCTGCAGCAATGTGACAGACATCGATTATTATTTCAAACTACACATTAAAGTACCAGTAGATACTGTCACTTTTAATGTTATACATTAAAATTGGGATGACATTAAGCAAGGTACGCATACAAATGCGATCAATTATTGCCGGTTGTCGAAATTCAAGCAAATGTGCATAACGGAACCCTTTCATTGTCGTCACAAACAGCTGGTCTGTCAATCTTTTCTGTAAACACCTTTAATTTCTAACATTCTGCCCCTTAACAGTTTAATAGTAGCCAGTTTAATGCGAAGTAAATAAATTAATTACATTATAAATCTAGTCGCGATGTCGGATAAAACCACCTGTCAGTGAACCGTTCTCTGTTACTATAATCATAACAAAACTGTATTAGTTAATCAGATTTAATTGTTTATTTATGGTCATTGTACTGGCTTGTGGGGTAAACAGAGAACGATAAATTGAATTGGTGTCAATGAGGTGAGCGGGTGAAGCAGAAATATTGCATAGTAAAACTTTTTGGTAACTCGGCTTCAGGTGGCGTTCGACCGTCAGCTGTCAAAATAGTTTAGAAAATTTAAATTAGCTATAAATTAAAAGCAGTTCTATTTTTATGATTAATTTGAGCAATTAAACACAAAAATATAAATTCGTAAAATTTGCGAATTTCCGCCATTTTCTGGCCATTTTCTTTGCAGTAATTTATTTGTGCCATGTTTTCATTTTGCTTCTGTGCAATGTTGGTAGTTTGGCGTATTTTATTGTTAGCTCTGTCTTTCGTGCTCACTTTACCACAAGAATGAAAGAGATAGGGCGCTTAGTTTCACAGATAATCGCAAAAAAGTTGGACCCTAGTTGAACTGCCGTGGTACGAAAAGCGTCAGCCAACTATATTTTGACAGCTACCGTAGTACGGCGAATGTCATTGGAAGGGATAATGTATGCCTAAAATACTAAGCTACCGAAATATAAATGGAGAATAATATGCATATCAGACTTCAAACGACCATGTGATTCTAGAAAACAATACTTGTCTTGTAAATACAGCGCAGAGAGTTGAGGGCGCTGTCTATGTATTCTATACTCGACAAAACCCACTTCTCCTTACCTGACTTGCCATGCTCAATACCTATGCTTGGCCCATAGTAAAAATCTTCGTTTCACCAACAATTGTCTTCTAAGATGTCCTTCTTACCGCTCTGATTTTATTCACTTTTTCTTCTTTCTTTGTCCAGGCGGTATTTCCTTGGAATGCGTTCCCTCTGAACATCAGGATGGCAGTCAGTTGGTTATCTTTCAAAGTGAAGGTTCGTGAACATAATTCGTGAGAAGTTAGCAAAATCATTGCGGCGCTGATTTGCTGGGTTTGTTTTTTACTCTACCTGTTATTTCCTCTGACAAAGTTTATTCTGGTTATATTTATGTATGTAAGTATAGTATATGTTTTGATCCTTTTTCGAGTTTTCTATCCCGTATATTGCACCTGCCATGGTTGTCTCTGTATTACCCTAAGGTTGACTGGTAGAAAATGCCTCGGGCATTAAGTCCGCCTTTCTTTGTACAGTATATTTTTTTAAATTGTGCATAAAGTTATAATAAATAAATACTTAAATCGTGATCAACGCAGAAAAAGCTTTTATATGGGTTCCTTTCTGGCCAATATTTTTAATATTTGTCACTCATTAAAATAATTTCATCAGTCATCGCGTGATGGGCTTATAACACATTATTTTTGTTATCATTAAATAATGAGAAGACAGTTTACAGCAACCCCAAGTTAGAGGAAGGAGTCATGATGAATTGCGCCTTCCACTCTGGAAATTCTCAAGCTACTAACGGTTTATCAATATCAGATCATTTCTAATACTTGTTGAAATATAACTATCAATAGCATAAACATAGCATAATCAGCCTATAATGTTCCCACTGCTGGGACACAGGCCTCCTCTCCGTGAGAGGGAGTGGGTCGTAATCCACCATGCCGCGCCGCCGCCGCAAAACCAGTGCGGTTTCATAAATGTCACATGTCTTCGAATTTTTGGTTCTAGGACATGCCGGTTTCCTCACGATGTTTTCCTTAACCATTTTGAGAGCAGTGGTGATGAAATAATTTACACAAAGTAAAGTGCCTCTCAGGGTTCGAACCTACAACCTACAACTCGTAAGTCGCGACCACTGGGCCACCACTGCTCATCTATCAATAAGCTACCCCAGTCCATTGCTGGACCTCTCCCAAGATACCACAATGATGACCTCTCCTTTTTCAGGTAGCCCCAGCCGACTTTTAAAGACCCATTTTGCTGGGGAGCATCCCACGCTATGTAAGCTTCAGATACAAAGGAAGATTTATTCTAGGAAAACAATATAATTTTCACCGAAAAATATAATGAAATTTTTAATACATTTCTATTTCCATTTACATGCTACCGCGTGGTACACCTGCGTACCAAAAACCATTGTAGTTAATTAGAATGTCCTTGAAGAATTAAATCCCCACGGGTTCATCAGAATTCGTCTGACGTAACTGCACAGTGAGTTTTGCGAACAATTTGTGATACAAAACAGATTTATTCATCATGTACTCTGTAGTAGTTTTAGCTGAAGTTAGTTTTAATTGGCGCTGTTTATTATTTAACTTTCAATCAAATATTGCGGGACTTAGTCTAAGAATAGCGAGAAATGTCTGCATTATCTTAGGCTGATTCTTAATTTTTCTGTAAATAATAACTGACTGTTGTGGTTTTAATATATCTGGTGATTCCTTGTCTTATTCTTTTGTTGTTATTGTATTTGTTTTCTTTCCAATTTTAGCTTTCAGGAAAATATTTTAAACAAAACAATACAAACTTTCGATGTCATTTTCCTTATGATGCTGAATTGAACTGATGAATGCTACTGCTGTACTCTGCCTATGGGTACTGTCACTGAACAACGGTGGCATCAACGTTGACAACTGGAAAACGAAGCCAACTGAAAAATTATCAACAATTAAAGTAACAATAATCTACCTATGTCAGGGTAGAATGATCAAACTACTTGTCTGCACGAATAACCAAGACATTGGAAGTTGGAGAGGTCTACCAGAAAAATCACTAACCATCAACGAGCATTGCTTTCCTTTTTATTCAAAGTAAGGCCATGCTTGCAATATACAGCCTAGACCAAAACAACAAAAAAATTAAGACACGACAGCCCATTCAAATGACAAAGTACCACCCAATTTTACCTACACGATAAAAAACCACAGCGGCATACCGGTGCGTATGAAACTAGTTCATTTAGCACTCGGTGCGATGCCCTGTCGCACTGCCACCCGCACAAGTTTGCCGTCCGCTTAGCGGTGCGTCGCTAACTATCTGTTGCTTGTAGCTGAGCCACGGGGGACAGATGTGGATGTAGGTAGAATTGTCGGTCTTTGATGAGTTGGAAAAAGATTTTTAGTTCTAGTTGTGCATGAGAAATCTATTAATCTTACTCTGTTTTCGTTTTCGCCATCATAAGTAATTACTAAGCCTAGGGCTTCCACCCGTTCTTGATTCTTCGATTTTTTCTTAGTTTGGAGGGCGTGAGAGGGCCGTTCGGTCGAGGCTTTTAAAAAGTGTCTTTCACTTTTTTTGCCAGCTTATACTTTGGAGTTTTTAAAATATGAACCTAAATTGTTGTTATTTTTTGTGAACTAGCGTATTATGTAAAAACGAGATTAAAATGGAAATGTTCTAAATATATAAAATTATGATAGAAGATTAGACGGTCCATTACAGAGCTAATGACTATTAGATACGCAGTAGTACGTGTATCAAATAACCACTACACTATATCACTCAAAGTGCAAGTTATCATAAACTCAAGTCACATCTACATCAATTTCATAGTCTATGGCGCTGAACATTCAGAGGATGCGCGTGCGTCATTGTGCGTAGTATTTCACCAATTATCGCATCCAGACCATTATGGATTGACACAAACTACTGTGGCGCTAAATCCACATGGCTGACGAATTGGCTTCAATGTGGTCAGAGTTGCGGACGAGGAATGGAAGTGCTTGGTGTTGTCTTGAAGAACTGCGTAAAAGTGTTGGTCCTTGTAAGAGTTTTGAAGGCATATATTATATATTTTTATAGTTTCAGAATAATGAAAGTAAGAAGAATAGATAAAATTATTCGATTGTAAACACTACCAGAAGACTGACAGGCTAATTCTCTTAAAAAACCGTAAATCCTTCTAAATTCTGTTTCTGCACTGTCAGTTGTATCCTCTCTACCTTTCTACTCTCATCCACTCTATTTTCAAAAGACAGAAGTTGGTTCAGTTTTAGGTCACTTTTTACAGAACAGCAATCATTGCAAACAGTAGCATATTAGTCTGTAACTTCCTATTGTATGTAGATATAGGTGTGGAAGCAGAGGATAGAATAAAAATATTTTATATGGACTTCCGCCAATCCATAAATTGGAGAGTGAAACTTACAAAACAACTTCAAATGACAAAAATATCGAAAGTTAACACACGACTACACTTTAGAAAGCGTAAAGCGACCTAACAATGCGTACGGGACGGTCTCAGACCCAATTTTAACGACATGTCAAACAGAACCATAGCCGCTACATGCCATAGCCGCCATGAGAGTTCATGATGCGGCCGCTAAAATGTACAGACAACATTGCTCATAGGCACATAAACTTTTAAAAGTGTTTACTTGCTTACAGTGACAGAGCAATCTAGTATGACGATTGCGGATTGTTGACTGATGGCTCTAGAACTGTTCCAACCACCCTTACTGCTTACAAAATACAGTTCATTTTCTCTAAAGTTTTTCTAAAATGTATTTGTGTATTGTAATGGTAATAATGTTTACAGTTAAGTCGTCATGCAGCCGCTAATCGCGTCGAAGTCGCGCGTTAGCGCCTCGCCCGGTGTCCGCAAACAGTGTCATTCATTGTCACCCTAGTTGAATAGAGGCCTTTCCTGATGGATGGTTAAAAGGCTTTCAGTTTGTTATTAATGTTTTGAATACAGATATATGGTGAAGGATGTTGAAATTATGTCACGTTTAGATGCTCAGATTATAGTAGATACTTATTTTCATAGAATTTTTATTACTTTCAAGGTCATATCTTCAAAGAAAGGAAAGTAAAAAAAAAGTACTAAGGTGACCGTTTTAGTTTTGGTCTTCCATTTTCAACCAACAATTTTTTTTTCGATACGTATCTAACGAATTTTGGTAAATACAAGTTTATGCGCAGAAGCATATAGGTAGAGTAATTTGATGGTTTCGATCGTCCTTGGTTTAGATATTCCTTGATCATGATAGGCTGTCACTAATATTATGTGCACCATTAAAAAATCAGTCAAACCCGAATCAATTTAACTTTGGAACACCACGAGGTATTTCAGCCAGTTAGCCAGTCCTGTAAACAATTACATATAAATCTCGGGCCCGTTAGCCGCAAATATCTTTCGTCGCTCTAAACGACAGGACCGCGTGCCAACTCCATTGTTGTCATAGGTCAGGGTTAAACTGACGCTTCGTCAGTACGTCACCGCTTGATACTAGTGACAACTGACGGATGGAGTGTCGAAGCGTGAAGGCTCGTTTTCGCTTCATCGTACTTCATTGGTCACCAGCTCATCCTCACGATCGAAATTAAAGTCATATTTTAATATCAGTCTCTCTACGTTATGCATTCCTCTCAGAGCGTAGCTACAGTGACATATATCAGTACTGTTAGAGTGACTTTACAGGGAAAAGGCGTTTACTCTGCAGTGGCTGATACAGGGTGATATCAATATGATAGTGTGCCTAGATTCATAATAAGGTGGGTACCTTAGAGCAAGACACTTTTTGCTAGATTTGTTTTTTGTTGGCTCAAAGCGCACCTTGCAGGACGTTTTTTGGTAACACTGTAGAAGAAACGTAAAAGAGTATTATTTTGATGACATATCCAAAGTAGTTCGTAGGTACTTAAATGCACCAAACACTATTGACGTTTGTTTAGTCAAGTGAAACGTCGCTAAAGCTGAAAAGATTTATAATCTAGTCCAGGCGCCGTATTATGAAGTATTAATGCCACCATTTTTCCAGTGTGAGAGAGAGACGGAGCTAGACAAGGCCGCTAGCACCACCCCGTTTTCGCTGTGGAATAATGATAGCATTAATACTTCATAATACTACCCCAGCCCAATTTAAAAAAGAACTGGGTTTATAGAGTTTTTGTAAGTAACATTAAGTGAAACAAAAGATATCGGGGCTATCATTTGAGTCGACAAACAAGAACTGATTTAGATTTGATTATCCAAAGTTGGGTCATGCAAAAGCTCTCGTAAACTACTTACTGAGGATTATAAATAATTATGTCACCGTAAGATTGTGAGAACCGTTAGTTTATAATCTATCAGTATTATTTCCTTTAGATTATAAACTTTCGAAAAATTGTGAACTGGGTGAAATGGGTTAGAACTGTGACGAACCGCGCGCGAACCGTGTGTGAGCGAAACGACCAGGTGCCGTATTATGAAGTATTAATGCCACCATATTTCCAGTGTGAGAGAGAGACGGAGCTAGACAAGGCCGCTAGCACCATCCCGTTTTCGCAGTGGAATAAAGATGGCATTAATACTTCATAATGCTACCCTAGGTCCGTGACTGCGGCTGGCGAGCGCTACTCCCAACTTTGCTCGCAGCTAGGCAGGCATTTAGTATTAGCGCAAGTTGCGTTATGTCGCAGGCAAGTTTGATACTAGTTCACGATTTGTCAGTTTACCATGGATACATTATAAACTATCGAAAAATGTTCCGTTAAATTTTAAACAGATTGTTGCAGTTTAGGGGTACCTATGAGGAACAGGGTGTAAATTTCACTCATACTCCATAGAAAAGGGAGGATCCTCCGACCAAACGGGTGTTGTGTCTGGCGGGCAACTGCCCAACGATTGATGTCGGATTCTTGTATATATGTCCATTGCACGGTAAACTTGAATTGCGCGAAGCAAAATTTATGTGACGTCAGGATTTTTGTGTGACGTCAGATCTTTGATGCGTAGTTCGCATGTGGCGATGTATATACCGCCACAGCAGTTTCAAATTTTTCGACAATTTATACTGTAACGGATATAATACCGATCGATTATAAAATAACAAAGTTAAAAATCATAAGGTGAAATAGCTATATATGTTTTATAAAGTTCGTATTAATGCAAAGGACGAGTCTGACTTCCTCATGATTAAGTCAAAGACTATCCTCTTTGATGCCATCATAATCCATTACGCATTTATTTACCTTTTAACCGACCACACAGTTGATTGTTCAATAATTTCTTAGCACACTTCTATGCGACAAGTACTTACAGTTAGTTAGTATTGGTGTCATTATATCTAACCACTTCCTCGCCTTCAGACCAGATGGGGCTTTGAAGAATAATTAATTGACATACAACTTATCACAGTTAATTTATTCGTCTGAGTATACAGAGGTGTGTCGCCACTTTGGCAAAACTCCATTTTTCGTCATCCCATTGGAAATGGAACTCTAATTTTGTTTAGATAAAGTTGATTTTTAGTTTTTTGCTCTCTGAATTTGGATGATAGACTCCTGGTGTTAGAAACACCTTCATTTTAGCCAAAATAAATTCGGCTTCGTTCTGTGACGTCATCGTAACTGTACTAATTTGACGTATAAAGTATATTATAGTAATATATCGAAGTTACTAAAATTGGATACGACGCTGTAACTACGTGCTAAAACGTATAGCATAACCTTTAATTGATATTGTAAAGATTACACCTACAATCTACATACGGTTTTTCTTTCCTTAACAGCTACTAACATGAGGCGACGTGCCTCTGCCTGCCAAGCCTTTTCCCAACTATGTTGAGGTCGGTTTCCAGTGTAATCGCAGTGTATTACATGGAGCGACTGCTTATCTGACCTCCACAACCCAGTTACTGGGTATAATACGATACTCCTTGGTACGACTGGTTGTCAGACTTTCGGGCTTTTGGCGACCGGTAACTGTCAAAGATCCGCGAATGACAGCCAACGTCATAGAGTCGTGCTTTCCGAGTCACAGAGGGGTCTTGGTATGTAAAGATGGTCACCCATCCACGGACCAACCGCGTGCATCGAACTGTGCGACTCATAAGGCGACGTATGTTTTGAAATTTAAAAATTCACACGTAATTTAATCATATTTCTTACTTTTATAAATATTTATTTATGTACTGTGTTACTGGTGAAAATAATAATACAAAAAGTGACAGAACGATCATAGTTATTACCAGAAGTGTGTGTGTGGAAATGTGCCTCAAAACTTTTATCTTTTCAAAATCAAATCAATAATATTTATTTGCTAAATTATGGTATAAAAGATAATAATTTCAGCATAATTTTCCTGCCATGAGGCGTGCAAATACATTTCATGTCATTATGATTAATACAATGACATGATACATGTTTTCTTAGACTGACATTTAAGATTACTCATTTTGAAGTAAGATATCAATTAACACCATATAAAAATTGATAAGCAAATGATACTTTATGTTGTAGGTCAACCAAAAAATAAATATTATTACAATAAATATTTAATTCTAAATTTCACATAGAGCTGCTAATTTTATTAGTTTTATGGAAGCAGTAAATCAATTTGATATTTTATTGAAATTTTAAAATGACAGATTATTCGCCCACTGCTTTATTCTCGTCAGATCTAAAAGTGGATTAAGATAATTAATCTTTGTGTTTATTGTTATCTAAGTTGCTGTCAATTTTGCATAAGTATTTACTAAATATGCAAAATGTTATTTAGGTTTCTATTTTTATTTTAATACTCCGTTTATTACAAAAATAACGACAGTTATTGTGTAGTATTCAAGAAATTACTGCACTTTTGAGTTTTTTTATTTTTATTTAAATGGCAAATATTGGCATTGCTTTGTATTTAACGTGAAATATCAGAGTTTATTATACGTTTATGAAGAAATAACGAAAGGGTGAAAACCGTTTATTTTTCTTATGATATGATAAATGAGGTACCTTTATGTATTAAGAAGTTGCTGTTAGACCCATCATTCGCGCCGAAACTCAAAAGTGAAGTCAAATCACCAAATGAGTAGCGAGAATGTCACAGCATTATTTGAATGGTGGTCCGTATGATAAATTAACCAATAACCAACACAATTTTCTAACCTCGAAACCAAAAGAACGTTAAAACCTAATTAATGACTTAATTTTCCTTTAATCAAACTAAAAGCAATCTTGAGCTTTATACAAAAACAATATCGCAATGTTCAACTCAAAAACAAATTCTACCTACATTGCGTAAATGATTTATAACATAAACTGTACCATCTTCCTTTTGTTCTGAACAAAACAGCTACACCTTCACTCAGTGCTTGATTCTCTGCCTATCCCATGAGACATAAAGCGCGTTTCCCCATTGGACATACATCGCCAACTGTCAGCGCGTGCGCATTGAGATGCCACTCGAGCGCAGCGATTGATTCAGCTAATATAAGCCATCGTAATGATAATTTTCTAACTTGCGTCAAGTAGTTTAGAGATGAGAAACTGTTTGGTTTTTATACTAGCTGTATTGAAAGAGCTTCCACAAGCCTAGCCAAAAGGTACTGTCACGAGCACCAATATTTGTATACATTTGGCAACTTTTAAAAGTGATTTTCTCCTACAGTATTGATAGTAATTTTATGTTACAACGAACATAGTATTCTGGAACCCATATTATTAACAAAATTCAATAATTCACCAATTATGTATTAGTATTTTTGAACCCCTGTTATTATGAAATAGGTAATTATTATCTCAAAGTTACAATAGTTATTCCAGAAAATTTATTTATTTATTTATTAAAACTTTATGCACAAGTAAAAACTACTGTACAAAGGCGGACTTAATGCCTGAGGCATTTTCTATCAGTCAACCTTAGGGTGATGCAGAGACAGACATGGCAGAATTACTCTTAAAAGTTGCTAAGTGTATACATATTAGTGCTTGTGACCGTATAGTGTGTTCATTATAACTTGACCCGAGACGCGATTGGTAGCACTTTTTGCTGTCATGTGATTGGTAGTACTGTCCTGTCAATCGCCATTATGAAATATATTAGTAGGTATTGAAATTAATGCGGGCCATAGACGTTCAAGTAATTTGATCAAACAGGCTGGTTCAGACAGTTTGATCAAATAGAAATACGAAAATTCATATTTCTTCATGCCATTTGACAACTCATTTTCATCAAATTTTCCCACACACATTCACACCAAAATGATAAAACTGTATGAACCAGCCTGTTCGATCAAATTACTTGAACGTCTATGGCTCGCATAAGACTGCAAAATTTAGTGCTAGCAATCGCGTCACGGGTCAAGTTATTATGAACGCATTGTAAAATAAAAATGACGCAATGACCACACTTGATAAGCTGATTGAAGTATGATTAGCACAGACGATGATGCTAATCTAAGATCAATGTAAATTCCCTTAACCGGCTCTTGTGGAAAGAAAAATGGGGACTACCCTAAGGGTCAGTACACACCGAGACGCGCATTTTTTTATGATTCGATACAATATCGTTTTTATTTACTAAACAATAAGGTACAAGCGCTGCGCAGCACATCACCGCACATCGTACATCTCAGCGTACTTTGACATGTGTCAACACTAGAATTATACCTTTTCGTGAAGAAAATAAGTTCGATAATTGTTAAAAAGTGCACGCAGCGTCGCGTCGCTTCACGTTGCAGTCTGAACTGACCCTAATGCTAGGATTTTACCCGCGAATGACGTCACTGAAACGTATAAAAGTATGGTAAGTTGCTGTTTTCATAGAAAGCGTTTTTGAACACCGTAAAGCCCAAACCCCGGTGCCATAATTTTCATGACAGGCAAAACGGAGCGAGTCCGTCGATCCGTCCGTCCGGAGACGGTCCGTGGATGGGTGACCATCTTTACAAACCGAGACTCCTTCATGCCTAGGAAAGCACGTTAAGCCGTTGGTCCCGGCTGTCATTCGTGGATCTTTGACAGTCGTTACGGGTTGTCAGAAACCCGAAAGTCTGACAACCAGTCTTACCAAGGGGTATTGTGTTGCCCAGTTGCTAGGTTGCAGATTGGCAGTCGCTCCATGTGCAATACTGGTATTCAGCTGCATCCGGTTAGACTGGAAGCCGACCCCAATATAGTTGGGAAAAGGCTAGGCAGATTGATTGATTGATTTTTAACCATCTCTCAACGGGTTTCGTAATAGCTGACAAATCAACTTCCTAATAACGCGTCGAAAGATTTGTTAAGTAAACATGGAAACTAAAAAAAAAATGTATTTAGATGAAGTCCTTTTATGAAGGCCTCCGCAGTGATCCATTTACCTTTATTCGAGATAGACTTTGTCTCTAACGTATTCTACTTTTACCAACGTAGAAACTGACTCTCCGATAAGTTACTTTCCACTTCAGATTTTGCGCGATAACACACCAAAAATAAAGACACTTTCTTCATCAAAATTATAGGAGGTATGAAAAAACCTCTTAAGATAAACCATAGAATAGAAAATAATGGAATACTCTTTATTTTCCCTCTCATTATGCTCTTTACTATTTTTTTTTTCTTCTTTGTCATCATTTTCCTGCCCTTATCCCAATTTATTTGAGGCCAGTGTCTTTTTCTTCAAAACTTCTCTATTAGTCGTCATCTCAGTAGTCAGTCCCTTTCTAGGCATTATGACCACATAGACGAACCAAATATAAAATTAAAAAATTTGCTCCGTCCGATGTTCTCCTTTGCGTCCTTCAATGTAACTACAAGATTCTGATTTCTGGAACTTAGTATTTGTTTAGCTTAAACTCATCTAACTTGAACCAAGAATTGAAACCATTTTCTTGCTTTTATATTATGCAAACTAAGAGTATACGCATATTTATATAGACAGCAAGCGAAAGTACGCGCGCTAATCGGTGCTCGAGGAGACGAGGACTCTCCGTTAGATGCTATAACTACTCGATTATCGTTCTGGTCACCGTTAACTATTTAATCTCTACCTGACACTTATCTGTCTAGTTTTCTCTCAACTTCGTTAGGGTTAGAGCCAGTTTCATTACCAATAAGAGACTGCATTCCAAAAAAAATCTCAAATCAAATGCCATTTGAGAGATCAAAAAGCCCAAGATTAGACGAATCGTTAGACATTAGGGCTTCGACTGCTACCGGACTGCCGTGATACATTCACGAGACACTTTTCATCGGGAAGTTCGAAATTTTAGCTTCTTTCCTTGCTTTCCGAAACAAGGAGCACCTATAGCCACGACCTACGACTACAAATCTCATTAGTACGAGATCAAGCCATAGCCAAAGAAAATAACGTAAGCACAGCACACCAAAATAAGTCAGGAAAAAAATATCAGCCATAATCCGGTTCGAAGGTAAAACACCCGAAACATATTCCGAATACCGCAGACATTACGTTTGCCGCTATCATCGTTGTATGAAGTATTACGAAACACCAGTTCAACAAATGTAAACACAACTAATACCGTGGGGGTTAATAAAATCATTTTGTAAACCAACCTGTAATTCCCAGATCTGTTTTGGTCGTAACTTACGTACTCCTTGACTTTTACTGTTGTACTCCGCGTTCATTTTTACCGTAGTAGTAACAAGGCCGTCTAGTATACCATGAATACAGAATTATTTCTGTTAATCTCGAATATTCTGTAGAATAGAAGTTGGAATGAGCGTGTTTCCTGTTTTCCTAGTTGAAAGGTGGTTAGATTTATTTGAAAAAGTTGTATGATATACAAAAAATTTTGGCCGAAAAGCACGTGGTTGTCGACGTCAAAATGGTTACGTGATGTTATTGGATGGTACTACTGTAATACTAATATCTACTTATATATTTTTGTCAGTAAATTAAAGCAACATTCACGTTCTTGTGTAAACTGACGCACGTGTGCCGGTTGAAGACTATCACAACAATTATACCGAAAAAGTTGATCGCTGTAGTAACTATAAAAGTTTCAACATGGTAACAGAAAAAATAGAACACTCCAGAATTTACTGTATCACTTGATGTAAACTTCAGTTTAAATTTAACATTTTTAATTATAGATAAAATAAGAATGTTATGTATTGTTAATGTTAAAAAAAACATGAATGAAATTAAAAAATAGAGACGCTAGGAATTTGTATTATTTTAAACTATTTAACGTAAAACATTCAAGGAAGGAAAGATTTGAAAAATGTGCTGCATAAACATTTCTAGTTTGAGATAATGAAGACCGATGGCTATCAAATCTCGGTTGATTGAACAGTGTCGGATAGACGGATGATATTGTAACTAATTCTTACTTTTAACGGGATCGACTTTCTATGAGAATCGATTCCGGGAAGCAGACGGGTCTAAATTTATTCGAGCTAGCTTCGCACTCGATACTCTGACAATGAACTCTAATCGAGTAAACAAAGGATCTGTCGGCGCGACCTGGCGCTCGCTTGTCGGCGCTTGCGTGGCGGATCGTAAATTGATACCGAGTTAGAAGAACAACACTAGTCGTATTGAGTGAGTCGACTTTTATGACTGATTCTGTGATTATAAAACTTTTTGACTTGGGTATCTGTTGATAGGAATATGGTAGTTTTGTAGGTGAATCAATACTCAACAATTTATGTGTTTAGCTTACTACACTGGTAGGTACTAATGCCAGCTACTGTGATTAGTAAGCAGAAATAAATATTGTTTTTTTTTTTATAACGATGAATATATTTTAAGTTTGGTTTTATGCTAACTATCCTAACTATAATATTATAAATGCGATAGTGAACTTGTTTGTTGGTTTGTTTGTTACGCTTCCACGCTAAAACGGCTGAACGGATTAAGATGAAATTTGGCACATGGGTAGACCATGACCTAGGTTAGGAAATAGGATACTTTTTATCCCAATATTCCCACGGGATCGAGACATATGCGGGTGAAACCGCGGGTCGCAGCTATTTTGAGTATGAATATTGATGATTATAACATAAGAGTAGAGGAAGGCGAAGAAACGATAAATGGATTGTGTGATAATAGTTATGACTAGAAAGTACTACAGAAAAATCCATCCAGTCCACAATGTCCCGAATGGCTGATAAAATAATTTAATCCCACGAACATCCATTAAAATTACCATTCTTTTGTTTCAGGGCGTCTGGCAGCGCAGTGATATTGGACCCTCGTATGATCTGCAAGAAGAACCGACGGACGAGGGGCCGACTGGCTCAAATCTGCAGGAACGAGACAGGGCTACTGAAGGAGATAACCAGGGGAGTGACCCTGGGCGCCACGGAGTGCGCACACCAGTTCAGGAATAGAAGGTGGAATTGTACCACGCAGAGACGAAGTATGAGGAAGATACTCATGAGAGGTAAGAGAGGACATATATACTTAAATCAGCAGAGCTTTTGTAAAGCAAATAGAGGTTTTACGGTAGACCAGTGAAGAAGCGTTATAATGATAAATCGTGAATGCTAAAGTTGTTGAATATTATAATAGTTACGAAAGATATAAACATCTACTTTCACATCACAAAGGTTAAGGCTTCTTGAGCATCTATAAAATGTCACACTGCTTCTCACGCTTTGTTAATAAATATCTTGTTATAAACCAACAGCTTGCACGGATACATGTCTTGAAAAATTGAGGGCTTAATCTGTTAGTCGTGGCTTGTTTATATTTTGTCTGTACCTTAGTCAATTATACTGTAGAGTTGTAGACACGTCCAGTGCCCTGTTTATCAAAGTTACAAGTCTACACGTTCACAAGTCACCTAGAATGTTAATTTTTCATTAAATTCGTAGCTCATATCCTTATTCATAATCAGCCTTAATGTTCCCACTGCTGGGACTCGGGCATCAGGTAAGCTCTCTCTTTTGACTACATAAAAAAAAATCGAACTTAAACATTTATTGCGGTACTACGCACGACGCTTGTAAACTTGTAAAACGGAATAGAGAGTCGCCGGACACTCTCAGGATTTGCTATGATTTTCTACCAGTTGTAACTTACAAAGAAATTTTTGATACACAAAATAACGAATAAAAGTGTTAATATATAAGTAGTTGTGAACTAAATAATGACACTTTTAACATGTAATTTACACGTGTAGCTTTTTTATAATAATGTCATTTTTTACAGGAAAAATGCTAGAAATCGATGTCTAGGGATGACCATCTGACCATTTTTTAACCTTTATGGAAGAAATGTTCATTGTAATGATCCATATACCCAACAACGGATTTAATGCATACAGTACAGTATGCACAGAGCACTTATATGTTTGACTAGAACCGGACGCAGTTTTAATTAGCAATACTTAAGGCTGATTTAACCAAAGCCAGATATCTTATCTTTAAAATTGACGTCTGACAGTTTTCGTGTAGAAAATCTGTCAAAAATTTAATATTTATTCGCTGAATTAGACTTAAGGATCTTACATACTGGCGTGGCTTGTCTATTCTTGACTTGGTATTGTTCTGCCGTGAAGTTTCTCGGAAATTGTTTTGTTAAAAGTCGCGCCAGTATGTAAGAGCCTTTATATTAGGGATAAAAGTTTGGTCGAATTCACCCTTACTGGATTAGTTTCCAAAATTGCAGGCTGGTACGGAATATCTTGTTTCCATATCAAAAAATTTCCATCAGTTCTGAAACCAAATAACCCTTAATTACAAATCCCAATTCCATAAAACAATCTTAAACAAAACGTATCGATCCAAATCGATTCAAAACGCATCGTCAAAATGACATATAAATTATCGATATCGCCGTCGATGAGTTCACCAACATTTAAGATATTGTAGGATGAGGATCGCTACCTGCTACCTTTATTAGTCGATGGACAAAAGAATGCAAAACGTGTTAAATCGTACTGATGGATATCGGTTCCTAATTCGATTAGGCCAAAGGAGTTGATTTTTATGCGACCGCTCGTTTATCTATACGAATGGTTTAGAGATGTGCCTGATGTCGATGTGATGATGATTTTTATTTGAAATATTAATAGGAATTACCGATTTTCTTGCAGCCTGGATTTTGGCAAAGCTCTTCTATACGTCATAAAGTAAAAAAAATATATTTTATGTTTGCTGAGGAATATAATAACGGCTAGAGTTGATTTCATTATAATTTTACATTCTTACATAATTTTTTAAAGACATTGAAAAACATGATAATTTTATTTCGCTTTATCAAATTCTTGGACGTTGTTAAATCGAATCGAGCCGTCCTAATTTGTTTTAGAGTCACTCATAATTTAGTAATGACTTCCAGTTAGCAGGCAATTATGTAGAAAGACAGCTCGAAAGGTTATCGGGAACATTAATTCCACACCTACACAATATCGATAGAGTGACAACACTACGGTCCGGCCATTCGTCGTCAACATGCATTCATTTCGGATTCATTAACGTAAATTAAGTAGTATTTGTCAAAATTTTGGGTGCACACACAATATTTATAAAATATACTACCCTGAGGCTTTTATAACATTCTTCAATAACTTATCTGCGATTGTGCCCACACCTTTTTTGGTCAGATTAAGCAAAAAAATGTATACTCCTAAATTGTTTATTGCTTGGTGCCTATAAAATATAAAATACGCGTGGATATTAAAAGTCAACGCTTGTTTTTACGACGTTGTTCGGTATCGACAGCCATTTTGCTAATGTAAAATACATTAATTTAGATACTTTATTGCTGGGCATGATAGCTTAATTTGGTGCTTTTGTTTCTTATAAAAGATCACCTTTTTTAGCGAAACGGGATCATCGTTATCTTATTAATTGAATTCTTGAGCTTCTAAATCCAGGATTAAAATCCATTTTGGAGAGATAAGGGGGAACGTCATCAATACTAAATTAATTATTAAAAAAGTAAAACAAAGATGGCAGTCGCGTGGGCGGTGGGTCCGGACGGGTGTCGAGGGGAAGGGCGAGGGGAGTGTACGGTCAACAAATTAGGTTAAAAGCCTATAAATTGATGCGAACAGCGATGGGTGGCGCGGGCGCAGCGGCCTACAGAGCTGAATTAGTCCCGGATTTTTTATCACTTGGTGACAAGAAAAAATGACGCGTACAGGTTGATGTGTTCAAATTTTATAATTGCTGGAAAATTGTAATGCTTCCGAAAGTGTTAATTATGGGTGAATACTTTGAAATTATTGGTGTGTGATGGTTATAAATTACTTTTCGGAGCTCTATGAAGTTATTGAGTTGATTGAATGTTAATAGACTCCCCTTTTGGTAAAAGTAAATTTTCGGGACTTCAAGAAGAACCAAGAATCTAAGAGCAGCTTCACACACAGTTGACTCTTTTTAGTTCACTAACAGAGTTACATCTAGAATAAAAGTTAAAGATCCATTAATCATTAAAATCTACAGCTTACTGTCACATGAACCAATAGACAAAACCATAGTGATTGCAAGAATACCACCTTAAAAACCCATGTCCAATAAAGTTTTACAAGGATCTTGTGACGCGTGGCCAAAATCAGAACTAACGCCGCCATCGTGTTTTCTCAATACAATTTCACAAATCTTTATCGCAAAATGTTAACCAACAGCGCCCTCCTGTCAATGTCAGTCAAGCGCCAAAACATCCATAAAGCATTTTATCTACAACAACCTTCAAAACCGTCATATTATCTGCATCAAACTCGAACCCCTTATACAATAACTGTATATGGGTTCGAGTTTGATGCAGATAATAATGTTCCACTCAAAATTAAATTCATAAATCCCCCTGTATAAAGCAGCAGTACTCATGAGAAAAAAATAATCATCGTTAATTGGTTCCTTTCATTAGTAAGTCCGTGGTCGCTGCATTCCACCTACACTTCTTTTTTCTGTGTCAAATCTTTATCAATGAAAAAAGGATTTCATTCTTATTTAAATTTCTTTATCAGCTGTCTGATGACCGCGGAACGTTTAAATAATGTTTCACTTACCCACTTAATATTGGTACCGTTAATTTATTATTAATTATTTTTAAAGTGTTTGAGAATTTTTGAGAATTTTATAAGTCGGTAATTAATTTATAAGTAAGTATGAATATCTAATACATTACGATCATTTAGAATACTCGTATCATGATCTAGGTATTTGTTAGATGAGATTATTTTTACAGTAATATACCAATTTTTTCAAATTGCAATCAAAAATCATCCTTCCCTCGGATGGTTTATTGCTTTCCACAATAATTACTAACAAATACTAAAAACAAACACATCAATAGCTTTTAAAAGCTCCATCGCGAGTACAGGCACAGTATTTCAAGATAAGCGACTTTTATACTCAACAACAAGAAAGCCAATCAAAACAACGTACACTATAAAACGGCGACACGATATGAAATCGTAAATACCGCGACACCTTATCTTGCTAGAGCTGACGCCGAACCCAATCCCGATTCCCACTCAAACAAAATAGCCTAATTAAGTTATAAACAAACCCACAAACACGGACTCTGTATATACTCAACGAAGGGACCATACGAACTAATCTCATGCGACCATTAACTGTCGACAGCTCCCAGCAAGGAGTCCCCAAGAAACTCGTAAAGATTACCACACGATAACCTGACTACTGAACCCTCAAGACCTCACACATGCCCCGAGAACCCAACATAAATACCCAAGAATGACTTCATATCGACAAAAAAAAAGGCAGCGATAAATTTGGCGCCCTCTAACACGTAAATGTTCTTAATTATAGTGTAATATCCGGGCTGCATTTCGTATCTAATCTCAACTCTTATGCGCATACGATCCGGGCGGCTGTCGTTAGTTTTATCGATATCGATTATTGGCTTAAGCGCAGCACTTACGCGATCATAAACCGTCTTATTTATAAAAATGTTTTGCCTTATTTTGTGTGAAAGGAGCAATTTATACAATCGTCCGCAATATTACTAATGAAGTCTATAACAGTAAGTTTTCTAGAAAGAGAAAGAAAAATATAAAACCATAACGTTATAAATATTGAAAAGCACATTATTTATTAAAGATGAGACCTATCCATCACGAAGAACCAACTAGAACAGGGCTACAAGAATTTTACCTTCAAAAGCCTATAAACTAAAACTCTCCATTTTATTAGAAGCCTCAACGTGTCTGACAAACGATAGCAGATCTCCAAATAAAGCTCGACTAAATATTTATAAGTGGTCGATACAGCGGATGTCAGCCTGTTGCCTCGTGGTGGAATAAACAATAGCCTCACCGAGCTATTTGAAAGTCAAACATCGCTTCGCGACCAGTAATCGACGTCTCAAGCACGAAATTGTCGGTAGACTCAACCCCATCACTACTGACCAAGGAACTCACAGGAATCGAGTCATTTGACATTCCGACCTCTCTTTCCGACCCCAACATACAGGAATATGGCTATCTCCCTCATAACTTAATGCTGAGCAGCACTTAATTTTTTCTCCCACAACGTCGACCTGTCCGTCACTGTGACAGGCCGCACTTGTCACCATCGCCCCTTGCCAAATTAAACGAAATACCCAACTTCGACATAGGCGCTGGAAACCACGGCGATAACTTACTTTTTTCAAAACGTTACCTTTAAGGAATTATAATACCGTTTCCAAGATAACTTTGTGTTAAAGTGTTCTTTCGCTCGATTTTAATGAGGGGAAAATGAGGGAAGTCGTTTGTTGCGGACTTGCGGCGGTATTCAGGTTCGTCGATGTCCAGCCGTCAACGTGAGAAATGCGTTTACGGCCCGCTATGACGCGTAACAAGTTGACTGATTGCGAAGTGTCGCCGCCTGCGCTTAAGACACGATACGGCCGAGCGTGCCCTCGCATATCACTCACAATAGTAATGCTCCTTCAATGTGACGCAACACCGCCTAGAGCAACCACTGCGTTAATTAAGCGTTAACTGGTAAAACAAAAGTTAACAGCACGAAGTACACACACGATCTAACAGAGATATTCCACCAGACCGACCGGCGCACGCATTAACAGAGCTAATTATTCCCATTAAACGGGCACAATCCATTCAAATTAGCCATCGGACGTCGTTGAATAAAGGATTCGCGTTTTGTGCGCGGCTGAATGACGCTCGGCCCCTTCCGGTGGGTGGTTGCTGTCACAACACGCAATGCGCGTCGCGGACGCACCGCACCGCATAATGAGACGCTTACTCGCATTAGCTAAAGAAATTGACAAGTGGACAATAGCGAGCCGAGGGAAAAAACGAATGCGAAAACTGCAGAAAGAGCCGGACAGTGTCGTATCGTATTACCCGACGTAAAATATCTGGGGGAAAGGAATGAGAAACGATCGTTCCATTTAAATACGGGGTACGAGACGGGTGAGTTCGCGTGCGTTCAGTAGCGTGAGAATGCGCTTTATTCGGCGGCGACAGCGCGTCCCTGGCCGGGCCAGCGCGGGACGTCGATAAATCAGGTGCGCGGCCGCAGCGGGCTCGCCACGCTCGTATATCGGCCACAGCGGCCACAATGGCCCGCCGGTGACACGCTGACACTGACGCAATTGCTCGCATGCGCCGTCCGCCGTCACGCCGACAGCCGCGGACGTCAACGGCCGCCCCGCAACCCCTCGCCGCACCCCGCCAACCCGTATTTATTGCGCTAAATATTTGAATTAATCAGATGAGATAAAATGGTCGCGTTCGTTTAAACATTCCGATGCGGTCGCGGTGACAACTCGATGTATTGTCTTCGCATTAAGCTGATCCGCGCTTAAACAAGCTATCGGGCTCTTTTTATGCGGACGATTTACTTTGTCTGCGCATGTCTCTGTGAATTTATAGAAAGTGAAATCACCGAGAATCTCGGCTAATCAATTTACAGCAAATCTGTGCTTTCCATCTTTGTAAGGTACTAAATGGTAATAAAGGTTGTTATGATCGTTTTACGAGCGAGCCGCGGTTGGCGCACGTAGGTAGTGAGTATGACATACATGTTTACGACACCAGAGTTTGCCCGACACACGATACTTGACATCTCGGCAAGGAAACATCGCGCCGCGCGACGCATGTTTCACTCGAGCCTGTAAGAAATGGGGATGAAAATATTACGTGTAGGAATTTTGCAAGGAATGTACCTGCGATAAGTCATAGTAAATTATTAAACAAACCTAGTGAAGCGATTTTATCTGAAGTGTAAGCCGATGAGCAAAGTCAACACATTCTGTGATTGAGAGACGTAAACACAGACATTTCTATAAGAGAATGCACACGCCAACAGACGAAAAACGGTAGGATGAAGATGGTGCTAAAGACCATCAAACTTTAAATTAAAGTACCTTAGTGGACAATGAAAGGTCCGCAAATAGATACCTACTTTGAAGAACTCGAGGCAGATAAAAAAAACGCGATGATGGTGAATAAGGAAGGACTCCAATGACACCATATAAAAGCTCCCACAAACAAGCGCGATATCGCGGGCGCGACAAGGGTAACGCTGCCTGTCGCGCCCGCGATATCGCGCCCGTTTGCACGAGCCTTAACAGAATATTTCAACAGCACAAAGGTGTTCCAAAGGCGAGTGTGGGTGTGACGAATCCAGTGCCCTGTTTATCAAAACTTACAAGCCTTGTAGTACAAAATGTCATTATTTAGTTCACCAGTACTTATATTTTTACACATTTATTCGTGATTTTGTTTAACAAAAAATTCTTTGTAATTTACAACTTGTAGAAAATCATAGCAAATCCTGAGAGTGTCTGGCGACTCTCTATTCCGTCTTACAAGTTCACAAGTGTCGTGCTTAGTGCCGCAATTAATTTTTTAATTCGATTTTCTTTTTTTAAGAGTGATGACCTGATACCCCTTTCCCAGCAGTGGGAACATTAAGGCTGATTATGAATATGGAGATGAGCTATGAATTTAACCAAAATTAACATTCTAGGTAACTATTGTGAACGTGTAGACTTGTAACTTTTGATAAACAGGGCCATGGAGTGGACACCGTGTACTTACCTATCGGCAAGCGTAGTGTGGTGTTTTGGCGCAGCCTGGGAGAGGCGTATGTCCAGCAGTGGACTGCTATAGGCTGAGTTGATTGATTTACAAAGATGTTTAACAAGTAGCCAGGTACGCGAGAAGATAACGTTCCAGAAATTATGCATTTCTGAACATAATTTCTGACATATTTTGATGACGTTGATGCCATCAAATTAACTATAATTATCAGACAAAATAACACGAAAAGTATGATTAAGCAACCGATGAAATGTTTTCTGATAACAATAACACACAGCGAAAAACATGCAATATAAAATCTATTTCACATAAAATAATCCTACACATACATCAAAAAAATAAACTACAAATAAATTATTCACATAGCGTCTGCCGTAATATAATCAGCTGTTTATTAACCCTCGGATGCGAGCAACAAGTGTCCCGATCTCCGCTTGCATCCATCTCAAATCTAAAATTCCTGAACGGGAGTGCGTGAACGGTTAATTTAAAGTGGCCTGTGAGCGAATGCGACTGCGATCTGTATCGGGGAGCGAGTTTCAGTTTATCAGTTTCTAGCGGGAACGTCCGGCCGATTTGTGCGACGGTCCCTGGAGTAGGCTGTAGCGGGTGGAGGGTTATGGACTTCGAATATACGGCGAGAATCGTGGAAAAGTTCCCAAAACGATGAAATAGACAGGTCATCCAGATTTGGTGCTTTACTCAATGAGGGTCTAGTAACTGAATCATCAGTTACTAAAAAAAAAACTGTTTTATCAAAAACAGTTTTTTTTTTTGTTTTCATTTAGCCTGATCCTACCATCATATAATATTCAAAGACACATAGCTTACTTTTCTGCACTGAATAAATAGAAGAAACTTGATTATCTTAGTTTTCCTCCCTGTAATTCAAGAGAAAACTAATCGTATTTATAAATGTTAAGGGCCTTCCCAACCTCAAATTTGAGATTTTGTATTTCAAAATACTACAGCATTAATTTTTAAATAAATATATGTTAAAGTTGAGGATCGATGCTAGGTCCTATGTTTGACGAAAACACGATTACATAAAAAATTCTAGATAGAAAAAAAATCCAATGTTACCTCTAAACCGAACTATAAACAGCTGGTATTCAAAAAATACTTCAAATTAGATCATGAAACTTTGCATAACAAGTTAACTGAACTAACTATAAAGCAGGTCTTATGTTTTTTATTTTTATTCAATTACCATTATTTTCACCGTAAAAAGCAATTAAACCAGCGTAATAAACTATTCGAGGCTTGGAGCCGCCAGCACCCCACTCCGTCTCGCTCTCACTCAGACCGCGAGTAGTATGGTGCGAGCGAGGTAAAAAGTGAATTTGAGCTGAGGCAGTATAGGCCCTTATTAGTAACAGAGTAACATATCCTTCCTCTTGTAATTATGTACCAACTTCACGCTATAATCTCAGAGTAACATATCCTTCCTCTTGTAATTATGTACCAACTTCACGCTATAATCTCAGAGTAACATATCCTTCCTCTTGTAATTCTGAACCAACTTCACGCTATAATCTCATAGTAACATATCCTTTCTCTTGTAATTCTGTACCAACTTCACGCTATAATCTCAGAGTAACATACCCCTGCCTTTTGTAATTCTGTACCAACTTCACGCTATAATCTCAGAGTAACATATCCTTCCTCTTGTAATTATGTACCAACTTCACGCTATAATCTCAGAGTAACATATCCTTCCTCTTGTAATTCTGTACCAATTTCACGCTATAATCTCAGAGTAACATACCCCTGCCTCTTGTAATTCTGAACCAACTTCACGCTATAATCTCATAGTAACATATCCTTTCTCTTGTAATTCTGTACCAATTTCACACTATAATCTCAGAGTAACATGCCCCTTCCTCTTGTAATTCTGTACCAACGTCACGCTATAATCTCAAAGTAACATGCCCCTTCCTCTTGTAATTCTGTACCAACGTCACGCTATAATCTCAGAGTAACATACCCCTGCCTCTTGTAATTCTGTACCAACTTCACGCTATAATCTCATAACTTCCACTCTCTCGTTATAAATAAAATTAAAATTGCAAAATTCTCAGCAATTTCACATATGGGCTGAGTCCAAGATCATCTTGAGACGTCTTTCCTCGCGTTATCTGGTCAATTTGACGTTACCCCAAGGCATTCAATGTTCTATATCAACATAATTTATGTTGTTATTACCAGTGATTAATGTTGTAATTTGCGATTTATTATATACAGAAGATTATATGTTAGGCTTGTAATTATGCGTTTAAACAAAACGTGAAAAAAAAATGGTTTTTGTGAGTTTGTGAGCAATCAAATGTCAAAGTTCAGGTTTCAAAATATGGTGCATTTGATTCTTCTTGATTATAGGTTCTGTGTGCTTCAGCGTCAGGTTCGATTCAAACAATCAAATACATGATATTCAATTTTATTTGTTTATTAAGTCATCACGTGCTTTTATCAGTGAGGATGATGAATCTTTCTCTTTACTCGATTTCTCAATTTGTATCTCGTTATCATCCGTAGTTTTCAACCAAAATAACTATTTTAGGATTCTATGGCCATGTTACAGTGAACATACATCGTGTACAGAACAGTCGTAAACGTTATGTAATGTACTATCAAAGGTAAGTTCATTTGCACTTGCAGTGTAATTAATGTAAGATTAATTCTCTAATGTTATTGAGATTGAGTCAGTGAAGATATCAAACGTCATATGGCGTTGACAGCCCTGACAGCCATTAGTGATCTATGGCCACTAACTAGCAAAAAGGTCTTATACTACTGCTAAAACAAGTTCCCAGTCATATTAATTACACATTTCCTACTAGAACAGGTTGTGCACTCGTATTAATAGTAGACCTATGCTCATACAAAGTTGGTTCCCAATTATCCAGGAGCAGAAAATCATTTCAGCATTATGATGAGCGAGCACTCACGGACGTGCGACTGATTGACTCGAAGTGAATGGCGGAACGACTTCCAAGTATTTTGAAGTTGCAAAAACACTCGCGATATTGAAGCCATACAACCTTCAAGTGTGAATCAATTTGATTCCATCGGTTTTATTGATCGATCGACAATTTCACTGAATTATTCAATGGACACAAATACCGACATTCCGCGGCCGCTCGTGGCAGACCAGGCAAAAACGCACCTCGCGAGGCACCCGAATATAATCGGCGGCAGACGTCGTGGGAGTGGTTCGGCGCTGGACATATTTCGGAGCCGGAGACGCTTGAAAAAAGGCAGCGTTTGGTGATGAGAATGTCATGTCCCCCGTTCCCAACGACATATTTGCGAGTCGGGCCCGCGTTTTGTGATAATTACAGCGCATAACGCGGGCGGTGCGCGCGGAATGCGCGGCTCTGAGCTCACCGCCACGGATTTATAATGACGAGCGAGTGTCGCGGCCGCGCTGCCCTATCGACAGCGCAGCGCGCGGCAGAAAAACCGTGGCGTCCGCGGCATCCGTGCGGGGCGGAGCGGTTCTCATGCGCGCCTGCACCCCCCCGCCTCCGTGCACCCCCCTCCCCCGGGCACCTCACCTCCAAGACGCACCTTTTTTACCCGCTGCTAAACGACTAGCGAAATATCTGGAAAAATATCTGGAAATTGACATTCCTCTCATAATTCCAGAGAACGCATCCTTGGTCCGTCGAAATTTAATCACGAATGCCTATGAAAATCGAGCGTCGACAGGCAGTGACGGGGCGTAATTACGTTCGAATTCTGCATCGGATGGGTGTGCACTCTCGCTTTTTTGTCGCACGTCAATTATATAAATTGTTGGTGCAATAAATTTCGCTGTATCTCTGGGGACGGGTGGCGGGACGGGAATGCGGCGACGATACGGCTCATCCCGTCGTCCCGCACTGGGCCCAATTAGCATGGGATCGATAGGCGCGCCTGATGCCGATCTGCTGTCAACTGCACCGCATTGCGCAAGCACCGCGGTTATCTAATCTGAACTTAATGAATGCCACAATACTATCACCGAACTGAAGCTAGCGGTGAAATCAGGTGAACGTGCGTATTCGCTTGTGTTGCAAGGAACTGCCAGAGCTTGGTTTGAAATAGAACGTATGTTCTACGTTACATTTCTTTTACTTCATTTCGGGGGTTAACAATTATAAATTCAATAGCGATGGTCATGATTCCCTTCTTCTGTAAACCGTTTCTTCAACCTCAAGTGTACGTACTCCTGATTCCATAGCTAGCACATTACTAGTTTCACAAATCATGGCATCATGACATTCTGTTTTACCACGGATCGGTTATTGACAAGCCTGTCTTACACGGTTATGCCACAGGTCCTCCAAAAAATTATGTGACGCATTTCAGGACAAAAAGATCAACATTGCTAAAACTTTGCAAAGGCTATAACTGAAAACTTCTAGAATACTCAAACTATCAAACAAGAACGACATCTACCCACATCCCACTTTCTAAATCACATCAATAACAATATACCACAATCTAAGCATAAAGTCAAACCAATTTCTAACATAAATCTCCAATATTCACCTATAATTAAGTATTCAACTCATACGAAATCATCTCATCAAACTGATTGCAAAATGACAATAATTCCCAGCATAATAGGCTATAGAAACTGACGCTTTGTCCGCTAATGGCTAATAGCCTTTAGCCGTTGTATAGCCGATGCGGTTTGCAATTATCATGGCCTCCGTACCGTGAAGCGGCAACAATCGGAACTAGATTATTAAGATGCTGTATGACTGAAGCAATTATAAGTTAGATAGAATTTAGATTAGTCCAATAATTTGTATTAGACTCATATAGTGGAAAATGTATGAATGGTAGTTTGTGAGAGTTGAGTGATGATGGCCCATAAAGTTGCATTCAGAGATGGACGACACCCTTCTTAATTTTGATTGCCAATTGATTTCAGCTTAGTTATTGGAAGAAGAAGTCATCCAGGAAAGATATAAAACTTTTACCAAAAAAAAAAAAACAACCTAAAAAAACACAAAAAATGCGAAAAATAACTTTAATTTCGGAAGTCGGTGTCTTTGCTTTTCAATTTTCGATTTTGGCCACTGACTTCCAAAATTAAAGTTATTTTTCACTTTTTTAGTGTTTGTGTTGGAAGAGGGTTGTTTTTTTTTTTGGAAAATGTTTTTACTTGTGTTACCTGCCCAACACTAATTCGAATACCACTACCTGTTATGTAAATAACAGTGACGGAGTCAAGTATAATGTCGTCTACATAGACTAAGTGGGAAAAATACGTAATTATTGAAGTTAACTCAAAAACTAAATAAATCGGTTCACAATTGGCGAAAACATCGATAAACATGCAAAAAAAAAAAATACATACAGACGAACATAGAACCTTCTCGTTTTTGAAGAATTCAGTAAAAAATTGGGCAGGGATGATATTGTTCATCATCTCGCATAATCTACAGGTGAAGTGAGCTTGGAGTGAACTGTCACTGCCTTAGCATCAGTAGGTATCGATGACAGTGACAGCTCACTCCACGCTCACTTCACCTAAGCTTTCACGGTGAGATGGTTACAGAATAGCAATGCTGAAGTCTGTTTTGTCTTGATCAGTTACAGAGGTTACTTAACGAATGTAGATAAAAGAAAGGTCACCTATCTTTAAATTATTTAGAAAAGAACTATCTTACTGCGTTTATCTTAATTTACTATTTCCATGGAGTGATGAAAACACAATATTTTATCTTTTTGTCTCATATAGCTGAAAGCACAAAAAACAAGCGAAGAATAATAACTTCGTATAGAAATGACTTGATTTTGTATCAAGGTTTTCATTAACTAAGAAAGTTGCACTTTAACTACAGACGCGACACTAAACTTCAATAAAATTCACCAATTAATCAATACAATACTGAAACAGTATACATTCAATCTATATTCATTGAATCACATCCTGCAATGAAACTACATCCATTACAAAGTCTATCAAGAAAAACTCAATCTTATTGTAACTTCAACACCTGAACAAAAACATTGGCTTTCTGTTGATGTCCAACGAATATTCAATGGATGTCTGCCGCAGGGATTTTCACATTATTCATGCTGACTGAATATTCATTCGACATAGGTTGACCTGCCCATTAATTGTTATAGCCAAGCCTGTTAGCATGGGACACACTGATGATGAAATAGGCAAACTGGTGGTGGGTAAAATGCTATGGATAGTAGAACAGGGGTTGGTGGTTTTGCATCATTTTCATAATCAGATACGTCAAAGTCATTGTTGTTTTCTTTATCAAAATCATAATTATCGATTGCATCATTAGTGTTATCAATGTTAATTACATTAAATTTCTGCACAACTAAAAAAAATTGTCCAATAAATCTATCATATTTTTCACTTAAATCCTGTGAACTAAGTGATCTTTCAGATACTTTTTATGTATTTTACGTATGATATTCCCATGAAATAATTTTTTTATAAAAGGAAAAGTTATACTTTCTAAATTTTTTTTATTGCCATGTCGTTATACAAAATTTTCCATATCTACCGAGCAAGTTGGTTCTAAAACCAGCAGAACAATCTCTCATTGTATCCCACCCAAATGTTTTATGGATGGGACCTTCGATTTGTGAAGCTCATCGCCTTTTATTACATGACTCTTGTGAATATTGATTTTTGGGTCAACAGCTTCACTTTGTATCATTTGTTCGCCTTTATGTCGTTTAGCATTTTATTTCTATGCCCTACGATGACCAAGACTAATGTGAACGGTGATAAAACGACCGGCAAACGCGAAAATGACTAGTATTGTTTTGCAATGTGTGTGTCATATTAAATATGCATTGTTTATGTTGATAAAGTCTGTTCCTTCAATAGAGTGTTTGTTTTCATTATTGAGTATGAGCTAGGGTTTGTAGGTAATAGCTGTGATCAATGTTCACTTATAATTTACATGATGAAGTTTGAGTTTGTCATTAGGGGTTTATTCATAAACGATGATAAATTTAAGTGACGTTCAAACGTCAAAAATGTATGGTTAAACAGACGCTAATCCTTACTTAACTTTAAGCAACGTTTATGAATAAAGGGGATTTTATGTCTATGTTTATTGTTGAGAATATATCTTAGACCCGTTGCCTAGATATCTACTGTCTGGTATTGGTTTGTCTGTTTACGACATAACTTTTATCTGTGTTTTGCTTTGTCAACAGACACTAGAGAAACGGGGTTCGTGAACGCCATCACGGCGGCTGGCGTGACGTACTCGATCACCCGAGCATGCACCGCGGGATCCCTGCTCGAATGCTCTTGCGAAAAGGTTTGACATTAGTCTTCTTATACTTATATTATTGAGAAACAGTTGCAGTTGCCACATCAAAATGTTCCTTGAGCAATTTTTTTCCACCAAAATATACCTACATTGAAGAAATCAAAAACCATGCATTCACAATTGACAACATTTCGAAGTGTACAACCTAAACTAAAAAACATTTCTTGATTTTACTATTACTATCCTGAGATCGAATATAAGTAGATTTTTTAACTTTTAGCAAAGTAATAAATCGAGAGATTCTGTGAAAAACTCAACTTATGATTAAAAAGATCCTGACCAGGGGGCTTAAAAGTCACATTGGCAGAATCGTAATAGGAAAATATTAAGAATTTTTTTTAAATGTCACAAACTGACAATTCATAATATGATCTGCGTGCGATTCATATTACGAAATAGTTCATAATGTTTGACAGTTTTCTATGGAGATTCATAAAATGGTCCACACATAAATTGCTTTTGGGTAAAATTAGAGGAACTGCTAATGACAGATGGAAATTTTGGAAATGAATTGCTTTTAGAGGAATAGCTAACGTGGCCGTTTTAGGCCCGCAGATCTGTAACAGAAAATTTAACGAACGGATGGATCTGCTTGGTTGGGAGGAAGTGCCGTTGTTGATCTAATCAAGCGTTTTTCCTCAGGGAGCACCAAAACCGCGTCGCGGACGTGAATCTGTCACGCTTCCCCCCTCCCAAGTGCCAACAGAGAGGTGGCAGTGGGGGGGATGCAGTGACAACGTACGCTTTGGGCTCAAGAAGTCCAGAGAATTCATGGACAGCCGCTACAGAAAACGAAGCGACATCAAAACCCTGATCAAACTCCATAACCATAATGCTGGGAGGTTGGTTAGTAAGAATTTTCCTTTGGAAGTCAAACTGCAATAATGATTTTTTAATCTAAGATTCGTATTTAGATAAATGTCGATTATTATAAAATTATAGATTAAAATTTATTTAGTACCTAGAGAGGGAAAGGAAAATATCTGTACTTAGCTTGTCTTATGTAACTTAAATTCGAATAGGTCAGGAATTTCTTGTTGATGGTGAAATTCTAAATTGATGTTAATACTGTTGTAAGTACCTCGCGTTACTCCAGGTTTATTTATAAAGTAGTATGCCTTTAACAAAAAGTTCTACTGCGGCCATAAAGAATTTCTTCTGTCTATAGGCAATCAAGAATAATATGAAAATGGAATGCAAGTGCCACGGACTGTCGGGCTCTTGCACGCTCAGAACTTGCTGGTGGAGGATGCCGACCTTCAGGGAGGTTGGCGATAAACTGCGGGACAGATTTGAAGGTGCTGCTAAGGTGAGCTGATAGAACACACTGGTTAACTAATTTGTTTTTTATGGAGGGATTTAATGGAGGAAAGAGGGAGAGGACTAAAGAAAATATGTGTGAGGGGATGATAATTATTTATGAAAAGAGAATGAATGATAGCGTGGCGGTTGACGGGGAAGAATGGAAGAAAAACGTTTTCCACCGATCCCAAAGAATAAGGGCAGGAAGAAGACGATTTAATGCACAATGATATAGCGAGCAGACATGATTATTTCGCTCCATCATTGATAAAGTAGAACATGGGTTATTATCATTTCAAAGCAAGGCATAAGTTCCAATAATACAAAATTACCAGTTAATAAATGAGGGAGTAAATATTTAAATTTTGTTGCCAGGTAATCGCCAGCAATGACGGTGACAGTTTCATGCCAGAAAGTCCTAGTATCAAGAAACCTGGCAAGAAAGACATCATCTATTCTGAGGAGTCACCAGACTTCTGCTCAGCTAACATGAAGACTGGCTCCCTAGGAACCCTAGGCCGTCAGTGCAACATCAGCTCAGCAGGAACCGATAGTTGTGATCAATTATGCTGCAGACGAGGTTATAAAGAAACCTCGGTCAAAGAAACTGAGAACTGCAACTGCCAATTCAAATGGTGTTGCGAAGTAATATGTGAAACATGCTACGTGAAACGAAATATACAAACATGCTTATAATGTGATAGACGATATAATAAATGTTTAATATTGAAATTTATTTGCGCATTTATTTATTGCCCTTCAAGGTTTTATTATGTACAGCTTTTCTTCTATGCTCGTCTCCTGATTGATAATCTGATAGATATGACAGTAGGTCAATTTTATTTGATTTTTGTTTTCCTTTCACTGGGTGGGATTTAAGGTCCATTTTTCTGGTAGCTGCTGGCTCTTCATTATAACTTTCTGCATCATCACTTCCATCTTCAGATTCTTTAGGTTTTTCTGCCTTACTATCACTTCCTTCTGTATCTTTTTTATGGTCCGTACCTTCATGATCCGTGTCTTCATGGTCGTTCTCTTCATGATGTTCCTCCGGTAGTCCAAGATATTTATTTGGTTTCTTTCTAGGTTTAATCTCCGGTAAACTTAAAGCATGTTGATGAAAATTATGTCCTTTTCGGAAAAGTTTTTCGCATTCAGGAACTTTATTCTCTTTTTTCTTGACAATGTAGTTGTAGAGCATTCTTAGTTTTTTAATGTCGCTTTTAGTGAATCCTCGATTCTCTCCCATCGACATATGAGTACTGTGTGGATTCTGTGTTTTCCTATATTTATCCTGTAAGTATATTGTTTGTTTAATATTAGAGGAGTTCTCATATATTTCTTTACCGAGGAGACACGAGTACCCATTATAATGGAATTAAAAAGACCCAAACCAATTAATTGATAGTATTCCTTTTGTCTCACTGATGATATTATGGCAACAAATTATTATGGTACTAATAGAACATATGCTAATTTATATAATATCTTTGAAGTAGACGAATAAACTATCAGATTGACCAAAATATTGCCCAGTCAACATTATAAGAAATACCTACATAATTAATTAACATCATTATGAGGTCGCTGATACAATGAATCTTACCTGAAATTTAATGGTCGCACGTCCAGTAGCTGAATATTTGTGATGGTCGAAATGACCAGCACTGGAGAAGTCGTAATTGACGTCATGAAACAACCAATGATCGTCAGTCAGCTTTTTGAAT
This sequence comes from Lithophane leautieri, assembly GCA_949152455.1. NCBI lineage: Eukaryota > Metazoa > Arthropoda > Insecta > Lepidoptera > Noctuidae > Lithophane > Lithophane leautieri. The sequence continues at coordinate 5,439,759 of OX424462.1, read as the reverse complement.
AAGTATCTTTTCTCTGGAATAATAAAAAACGAAAGTATTGATATCAGAAAATGATAATATAACAAGAGAATTTTTTTTTGCCTGTCTACTTCGAATGAATAGAGCTTAAATTTAATTGGCAAATGGATATTGCCCTATAGGTAACTGATACTCGTATATCTAAATATGTTTAAGTGATTATTTCTTTAGATATCATAATATGGCTTCAGACTTTGTAAGGCTTCCTGTACATTTTCATTTTGAGACGTTCTGAAATTTCTTCATCTTGCAGTCCTTCGCCGTCAGTGCGGCTGCGGCACGGCGTCATGTACAGGAAGCCTTAATGGTTCACTTGACTTTCGTTACCAAATCACTACTGAAGTTTCAGCTGCCTTTAGGACTTGGTTTCGAGAATTTTAATACCATATCTAACTTTGTTTTAAACGGATACTGTTAGATTGACAATTTCTCTTTTCTGATACTGAGCTAAGGTCTCGTAAGTTACCTACCTGGCATGATATTGTCTTCTATAACCTTGACATATTCGTCTCGATCCGGCGAATTGTGCTGGTGTGGTACTCCCACTATTGCCAACACTGCCATCGCCAGCTCTCCCCCCGTTGAAATACAATCGTATCCCAGATTTACAACCTTTAATTATAAGAAAATACAATAGAAGTTTGCTTGAAGTTTACATTCAAGTAAAATGTGAAATTTGCTTATTCCTAGCTATTCTAACTAATAATAATATTATAAATGCGAAAGTGACTTTGTTTGTTAATTTGTTACGCTTTCACGCTAAAACGGCTGAACGGTTGTGGATGAAATTTGGCACATAGGTAGACATGTAGGATTGGGTTTTTTTATCATGTTTCTCAGTAGCAGCCCGGAGTCTGGATTTGTCTCTGGTTGATGGAAATAGGCTCGCCTCCTATTACATGGGACTAAAACATAACAAGTGAGTTCAAGGTGTACTACAGGTACACCTCTGCCTAAACCGTTCGGGGAATACTAGGCAAAGATGTTGTTATGTACTCACCTGAACACCTTCATTGGTGAAGTTCAGAATAGAGTGATCAGAACAGCTCAGTTGGCCTCGACGGTTGACAAAGAACACCCATCGGGTTTTATCATCCATCGGTGGAGTTGCCATCTCCAAGAAACTAAGCTTGGTCATACTGTTGACAGTATTGAGGAACAAACGAATTCGGTCACGAAGAACTTTGTCTGTAAAATGGAGATACTTGAATTGGAAAACTTAAATTTAATCGAGAAACATAAAACAATTATTGAAGTTTTGCATAAATCTGCGTATAAACAAAAATAACAATTAATTACACACACACATATTGTCGGATAAACGGACGTCAATGCGTCAATTATCATGCCGAAATATTCGTGAAGAAACGCATTTACTTAACGAGAACATGTTCAATAGAGAATGAAGTACAAACATTGTCATACCTCACCTTATGTGTACGTATAAAGTTGAATACGTAATCGGTCTTTAAGATTAGTAAGTTATACTTACCATTAAAAGAAAGAACATCTATATAATAAGGTACAATTCCTTTAGGCCACAGCTTAAACTTTCTGATTTCATCATCACTTAAATCAAAACCTGGTTCATTATCATAATCCCGTATTATTTCATCCCAATCCGGTCTGAATGTGTTGGAACAATCAGCAGATCCGAATTTTAGGTTAACATCAAGGACGTCATTTGATGATCTTTTAAGAGGGTGGAAGAAATCTTGATTTTTGGGAGCAGTGGGACGGACTCCTAAACCAGAGATTATGCTGGGTTAATAATAGGTACATTTAGCTCATAATTTTCGCAATATTGGGACTAACACTTCTGCTTGTCCATGGGCCGTAGGCAATCCATCCGTTTGCATTCCAGTTGGTGGAAGAGATTATGGCAACTACTCTATCTTTGGTACCGGATATTGGTTAGCAACACTCCCTTAGCCGCATTCATGTAGAGCGCTGGTAACCGGCGCCGATATGTCAGCGCTTTTCGGCGCTGATAAGCGCTGCTTGTCAAACCTGGTCAGCGCAGGTAGTTTTTATAATTTTTCCCAAATTAGTGCGAACCAGCGCCGACTAATGTGATAGGAACTTGTCGACGCTTATCGGCGACGGTTCATGCTGATTGTGCAAAAAGCATTACAACTGCCTGCGCCAAACTCCATTGACAACCAGCGCTTCTGGACCGGTTACCTGCGTTCTACATGACAACGGTATAAATATAGGGGCATAAGTATTAGGAAATGTTTCAACATAGGTACTTAGCAGACAAACTAATGACAGTATTTTTTGGCTATGATTAGGACACAATGTAAGATTATATGGTCAAAATCAAGGCCATAGCAAACCAAGGCATACATACTGTCATAAAAATAACAAAAATTTAAGTCTGTTTGTAATGTCAAAATAACAGTTTTTAGGTATAAACGAGCTTAAACAAAAAAACAATTTTTTAAATTTTTTCTCTTTTCCGGCTTTGACGGATATCGATTTTGACGGGACCTTCACTGGCAGATAGCTGATGATATGGAGTAACTTAGGCTACTTTTATTTTAGAAAAAGAGTTAGGGTCCACGCGGGGTATGCCACGGGCAGCAGAATGACAGCGAAAATATGAAGATTAATGAAGAAAAATAATGAAGCATTTGAAATGACTTATACGTTACACCGAAACTCGAAATTCCGAGTCGATTCGAAGCTATTTAACGCACAGTTTTAATTGAGGGTTAAATATCGTTTTATGAATAGCATTTATTGGCGATTAGGTTAATTCGGACTCACGTTATTCGACCGTGCATTCGGGATAAAGTGATTCGAGTTAAAGTTCTTTCGGAATACACTTATTCAGGATAGTGTTCAGTAGGGATAAAGTGATTCGGGATTTCGAGTTTCGGTCTAACGTATAAGAGTCATGAGAATGCTCTCGATACTATAGATTTTAGAACAATTTTTCAACTTTAAATGAATTACTCACGTCTTGGGCACATAAGAAATACAATCAAAAATAAACTTGAACATTTCAGTAAACCTCGCCGAAGCATACTTATGTGTGAAATAAATAAAATGTTGAAACATTGGTTTTATTGTATAAATTCAATAAGGCATTCAGATAAGGATTATAGGATTTTTATGAATAATCCAGCAATTCGTCGTTTCCTCTTTGAGTTTCAGTGGCTTACGTAATGCTATATGCACGTTAGTCTTTTACCTATACCTTTAAATGATGTATTTTCTTGAATACCTACCTTAATAAAAATGATTATTTTGAAATAACCAATATAAAGCAAATTCACTAGGCCAGTGACGAATTATGAAGATTGAACACCTCACTTAAAAAAGAACCACGTAAATCGGCCCAGAAATCACAGAGAAATCGGTAAACATACCTACATGAAAAAAAAAACTCGCTGAATGCATACCTTCTATTCTTTATGAAGTCGGTTAAAAATAAAATTTGTTCCCTACATGATATTGCATTGTGCTCATTGATTATTTTTTCAGGGAATAAATAACATTGAGTAGCTTTTAAAATACTCACAAAGAAGAGAAGGTACATATTATAACTTATTTGTAACCCAAATAATTATGATTTTCAACAAAACTCAATTCAAAGCATTTATTTCAATTAAGTAAACCATTTACAGGCACTTTTGAATTGTCAAAGAGACGGTCAGTTAGTCAGAAAGTTGAAGCTAGTTGCCCATTCCAAATCGTAGATCTCTATGGAGAAGAACGGGCAAGAAACTCCAAGGACATAGATATTACAAAATCCTGGGTACAGTATTCTTGTTGCTTCTATATGTGAGAAAAATGTAAAACAAAAAATAATCAAAAGCAATTCAAAATATAAGGTTAAAAATAAGCCCTGGCAGGTAAGAGATGACCAGTCTCAACTGACGGCGCCCGTTCACGAACATGACACGTGGATCAGCACCATGCAGCTCAACCATTTTGTAGGGAACCGAATGATCCAACACACGCGCCACCATCAGCGAGACATCTAAGGGAGCAAAGAAATAACATTAGCACGACCAAAATCCGTTGCATGAAAAATTATTCACACTATTTCAGATTCAGCCGCGCCGTTCGTAACTCTTATGATGACAGATTTCTCTGCTCATAAACATAAATTTTCCAGCGGGGCCGATACTCGTGGGAACCCACCTCGGGGCGCACTCGACCACCAACACTCAACAACTTTTCACTTTCTTAACCCAAAACCAACTGAAATTAAACTTTAACACGAACATTATAAAGTGCAATTTTGGTGCAGCAAGCATGGCTGCTAGAAAATAAAGCTGTTTCAGAAAATTGCACGCTATCAAAACTACAACGGTTGCGGTCGCAATAAAACAAAATGGCGTAGGTTTTGCAGGGTTGGCATTTCAATTGTGTGATGCTGAAACTTGGCAGGGATTATGAAAAAATAACTGCATTACTTTTTCTTTATGATGTAATTTTACGCTAGGCTCAACTCAATCGTCTTTACATTACTGGAAATGCGCTTCAGCACTCTATCATATGCACCTTTCAAATGCTAAAACCATGAGCGACATAAAACATGGCTTTCAAATAAATCAAATCGTCTGGCAAAGGAATTACTGATACAAATCCTCTCCATTAGTACCAAAGGAATGAGGAACATAGACAGCCCTATGTGACAGTTGCATAAATAAATGCGCGCGCATAAATTTCAAAATAAGAACATCGTTTATCGAGGAGACATCTTTGGGGATGTATTATGCTTTAAATCGAAATTAATGCTTTTAACATCGACTTACTTTATAATAGGTGCGAGGGAGAGAGAAGATAGATTGGAGCGACGTAAACGTTGATGATAAAGGTCTAATGGAGATGTTCTTGTCTTGTACATTTTGTATACTGTATTGCATAATGCGGCCCGTATTGTGGACTCCGGTTGAGTAATATTTTAAGGAAAGCAATGAAGGATATAATGGGTCATCTTATAAGTTTATACTTTATGAATTATGATACATAAATCAGAACCATAATTTACTGTGAAAACCATTAAATTATGAAATAAATTTTCAGGTAAAGTATTTCCTTTTGTGTAGGTATTATTTATTATTATAGGTATAATTTGTAGAATCTCTATCAGATGAACGTGTACTAAAATTAAAGTGTATAATTATTTTTATTTGAAAGTGTTTTTTTTTGTTTATATTTCATTCAGGTAGGTATATAGATCCATGAGTGTAAAGTTTCAGTAAAACAAGGCTCTTCAAGTTTTTTGATCAATTTAATATTTTTAGTAACAACTAATCAATATTTTAATTATAAATAGATACTGCTAATGTACAACCAATATTATAATAAATTGTGTCAACCCCCAAAAAGCGGTCACTGGACGAAATATATTTCAAAAAGGTACATTTATTATACAAATAATAAGATTTGAGATTCAGATAAGTTCAGCTGATTTCAATTGTATTTTTACCTAATATTAACAATTTAAAATGCTACATTCACATAAATAACTTAAAATAATGAATAAAGACAATATTTACATGCGTAAAAAATGATTTCACAATGACAAATTGACAATAATTCGATTAGGTAGAATAATAATTTTGATTAAAACCGGCAATAGCTGTCAGGTGTAAAAGGTTAAAAAATGGCACCAATTCGATTTTCGAAATTCATAACGGTTTCGGTTTTAAATTACGTTAAAATACTTTTTTTATCACAATAGCTTTCATGCTAAAATTCAAAACAATGGCTTTTATAGATCCAGTCATGGATATTATAACTACGAAAATTAAAAAAAACTTCAGTCTTTTAAATCCGATGCGGTATCAGTTCCTCAGACTCTGTCATTGAATTCCGAAACATTTTTTAAAGTTACTTATGTACAGAGATCCGATTTTTAAGCGTTTTTTTTTAACAATACATTGATAAGTACTCGAATACCTGTTTTAAATAATACCGATTGTTTTAACATCGGATTTTTTTACTAAAACTAACACGTTATTTTACTTTAATACCTTCATTAATATTAAAGTAAAATAAAATAAATTAAAACAAGTTTTTAATAAATATTTTTAATATAAAACATACTTGACGAGTTAGTATGCTCAGTGCACTTTATTATACACAATAATTAAGCTCAGTAGGATTAGTCTACCTATAAATACCTACTTACTGGCTATACTATGTTTATATCACATTATGAAATATCATTCAAGTTGATAATAATAATATAATTATTACTTGTATGATATATAAAGCTTCCACATAAACTGGCAAACTATCGAATTTGGAATGTCAAACTTATTGTCATCGAAATAATTCCAAAAGAAAAGTGATTGTGTCAGAAGATTGTCAATGTTAATTCAATTTTTTTGTTAAAGTTAGTGAGTTATTTTAGTCCAAAGGGTTATGAAGGTTCGAATATAAACTCGCCAAGTGAATAGTTCACGATGCAATCTGTCTAATCACAGTAACATATGTATAAAAGTGTTGTAAGTAGACGTTACTATTATAGTAACACATGCATGAAAAGAACGATATAATGGGACGAGCATCTCTGCACCTGTATAAAATGTGTAACGAGTGTCAGCCGGGTTTGCGTGCAACACTATCTCGATACATCGGACGCAACACGCATACAATATTATACGTATAATACTGATTATTTAATTCGTTTAATATTTAATTAAAATTCTCCAGAGCGTTTATCTCGTAATGTGGGACACTTTTACGATGGCGCTACTTACTGACTGATAAGGGCCCAACGCTACCTCCGCCGCTGAACACCCAAGAAGACACTTTATGCAAATGCCATTAAGCCACAAATTCCATTAGCCGGGTTAATTATAATATGAAATTATAATTACAAGATAATTTCGCTGTTGAATCTCAAAACAGTTATGCGAGCATGCACCCAACGCGGACGTCCATAAAATAGAAAGTATTTATAAAACTCAAATGATTATTACCGCTGTTATAATAATTGCAAATAACTTCTTTGAAAAACCTGCGTATTAACTTTGGAATGATATTAAGAAATATCATTTAAAGTCTCGTATATTTCATTTTGCGTACGTGTCTCCTTGGGCTGTTCAGTCGAGTATGTGCGATATCTACGAATAAATAAATTACACAGCTGACCGCGTAAGGAAACCAATAAGTCCAATTTAGAATAAATACAAAATGAGTCGATGATAGAAATAAACGGCCTGTAAACTGGTCTCATTAATTTCCAAACGACAGTGTCCAAAAAAATAAAGTTACTAGATCACATGTTCGCACTTAATTGTCAAATAAATAAACCAAACGAGTAGCTTACTTTAATTTTACGCCGGATCAATTATCATGTTTAAAAGAAGAAATAAACAGTGAAAGAGGAACTATTTACATAAGTCAACATGATATACGATTTCGACGACTTGGATAGATGAAAAAGTGAAGTGATTATATACAAGGTCCGTTATCTGCCTCCGAATAACAAAACAGGTCCACTCTCGAGTCTGAGTCACAATCACATCTGTCCGACACTAAAGTTTCTCTCATTGATCACTTCGTCATTGGCGTCCGAGTCTATAAACACGTGTGCACCACTTTTTCTGTGCGACAGAGTTTGCACTTGACCTCGCAGCACCAGTGGAAAGTGCAGTTACATCGCTCCACCACGAACATGGTCTCGGTCCGGTACCCTCGGCCGCAGCACATCAGGTCGCAGCCGTCCACCCCGATGCTCGTGTCATTACAGGCGCGCCCGTGTGTGCCGGGGATGCCCAGTCGCGGGTTCTTTTCGCAAAAACCCGGCGATGACTCCAAGTAAACCAAGTCTTTCGCCCCCGGCGATTTATGATCTGGATTGTGAGGCCGCAGTTGGAATCTGTATCGGTCTCTCCGCGGCACTCTGTGCGGTGCCGCGTCATTTCGCTGCGCAGGCGGCTCCAGGTCAGTATTAGGCATCATGACCCGCGACGCGCCGTCGAAACGGTCCTTCAGCGAGTCGCCGACAGAGCGGAAGCTGGGCAGCCTCATCCAGCAGGTCTTGACGGTGCACGAGCCCGACATTCCGTGGCACTTGCATTCCTGCCGCATCTCCGTTTGCACATGCTGCGAACAAAACAATACAATCAATATCTCGTAGGCTTTAATTTATTCTATCATGGGGAGGTCTATAATGATGTCCAAATATCTTTAAATTCCACCGATAACCTTCGATACAGTGTGATCGATGATCTTTTAAGCGTACTCCATCGATCGCATCTCACGATCGAGCAAATTGTTACAAATCGTGAAGAGGTGGGCCGGTCGTCACCGCGCGTGGACCGATCATAAATCATACTCTAGGGACATTCATCATTCTTAGAAGGTAGATAAATGACGCGAGGATGGGAGACAGTAAATATTTTCCTATCTCGGAGCGCAGGCGCTTCGTAGAACGTCGTCGACGGTATTTATTCATTGACATGTAGATGGCCGCGTATGTTATACAGTCTAGTGTCCAAATATGTGTTAAACAATTGATGGAATGCTGTGAATATTCATCAGGTGGACACCCAGTGCGTCTGTCGTGACAGGAATTAAGCGCTTCGGTTAATGACGCGTCTGGGTGGCTCGGGGCGCCCGACGTCCCTTTTTGATGAATTTTGGGAAGGAGCGGACAGTGGATATGCAAATGTGGGTGTGCGGTGGGAGGGAGATGCGCGAGCGCAACGAATGAGTGCCTGTTGCGCAGTCGTCGAGCGCTGGGCCGCGCCGCCCGACGCATAATTAATATTACACAACGCGACATGTCAAGTGGCGGACGATCGATCGTCATCCATAATGGTAATGTAAACACGGCGCGATGACAATGGCCGTCATTGGCGATAACTGATTGTTTTATGGATGTTTATAAGGTGCCACTGTCGAGTGGCGATTGGATAAGCTTAGTGACAGGAGTGTTCGACACTTACCGATCGCCCGGCTTCGTTGTTGTGTAAGTTCATTTTTTCTCTCAGGGTTTTGCCTCTTTCGCCGGTGTCGACGAATTCTCGGCTGAATCGGAAGCCGAAGCCGATGTTGTCGCTGCAGCCGCCCCACTTCCAGACGCGCACATTGGCGGCGGCGGCGGCGCGGGTGCGATGCGGCACGCGGTCAATGTGCGAATAATCGCACGTGCACGATTCTATGGAGCCTTCTGCGCACGCGCGCGCCACCGCATGCGTCACGCCCGCGCTTGTGATCGCGTAGATGAACGCCGTTTCGCGGCAACCTGGTGACAATAGATATGTTGTTTAATTAATTTATGCATATTTATGAAGAAAGAAAAAGTAGTTCTATCACCTACTTAAAATATATTTAAGAGCCTGGAATGCCTCTAATAGATTTGAGAAATAATAATTTAGATTAAAAACCCGTTGATTACAAATAGCATACTTATACCTACTTTAGGTATTATGTTAGCCAGTTACACATATTTCAATTTGGCATGTTTGGTATTCGTATAATTAATTCATCCCAACTGCAAAGGGTTCCATATTTTAATCAAATTTTATTATTGCTCCGGGTATAGATAGGGTTTAAAAATCTCGTCGTTTTAAAATATTTTAGGTATTATAATTTAAGCACGCAAACATTTGGGCTCATCAAGTAACTGCAAATCCGAGGGATTGAATTGACTTTGCTCTTTTTAATCGTATTATTTTATTGACATTTTTAATTTGTTGACAGTACCAAAATCCTTCTCGAGAGCAACATAATGGGCACATTAGCTTTGTAATTTCCTTCGTAAAATTCTATCTCAAGTTTCTACCTGTCTGGCTCATTTAATTTTTGATACGAGTAATTTATGAGAGTGGGTCTTAAGTTTTTAATTCTAAATGAGACAGTCCTAAATGGGGCTAGAGGTGCAATATAAAAACTGAATATTCCGGATAATCACTGTGTTTGGAGTTATCGAGTAAGGTTTTAATCGTTTAAAAGCAACAAGATCATTAAGTTTATATTCACACATAAAGACTCACACAATGATTGCATCGCGTTCATTCATCCCGTTCGGACGAATACATAAATCGATGCTCGCATCCCGTATCGAATACTATAAATAATTAATGGCCCAGTATTAGAATCAAATACTCATAAAATACAATTAAAAGAGAGAGAGGGTATATCTCTGAGATTGAAAATAAAAGAACTGCCTCTGCCTCTTACCTACCCGAGAGATTATAAATTTGATCATTACAAGTGGTACGGCGCGCGCATCGAATTCTCTCTTAATATCGATTTAATAGCCGTTGTACTTTAACGATTAATACCGAGCCTTTGTCTACGCGACCTCGGCTCCACAATGAGACGATATTATTAACTTACGGGACCCTAGTGACGTAACCCGTTCTCCATACGACATCATTAAAATATTCGATTATAGCTTTTAATGAATCATAACACTCAGAACATTGTTTTGGAGGACGTCTATATCGCGGTGGTCTCGCTCAGTCTGTATCTCGTAGACATTGTAATTTTACGGCATAATGCGCATTTATACGGCTATTGTTGAAGACCTCATTAAACGCTCTCGCCCCGAACGTATCCAACGTTATGATGGAATTCCTCAAAAGCTATAAAGGGCTGATGTCGATCGCTAAATACCTGAATGAAAATAAAACTGACAATTAACGCCGTTCTAACACAAGTGTAATCGCGTGTCACCTCGCCGGCTAATGCCATTCATTTAGTAATATAGTGAGGCTCGCGCGCTCCTTAGGTGGGCTTCCGGCCACCACCGCACCTCTATAAAATCTCTTCAGAAAAAACTCACCGACCCCGTATGGATGTAAAAATAATAAGGAACGCGTATTTGTTGTTATTTATAATAATAATATGTGGAACGGGCCCGGAGCAACCCGCGCCAGCTTTATTAAGGACTCAATAAGCAAATGAAATCATTTTTTTATTGAGTTGTCATCGTGCACCGATATAAATTACGGTGCGCACACACTGCCACGGACCGCTCTCGGATTCGCTTTTTGTGCTTCCCTTTGGGATGTTATACAAAAGTATTTTATTCAGCAATTACTTGAGACGTTCGACCGGGAATTTTAATGTCAATTTCGCCATCATTCAATGCTCGGACGAAATTAATTCAAGGTACATACGAGCGGTCGTGGACTCGTGCATTTATCTTCTGTAATGACTTGGAAACGTTCAGTCGCATTAACTATAACGTATAGGTGAGGCCAATTAAATATGGCACACGTAAATAACACTTGTGAAATTATAGCTTTCGGCTAATCGGGTTTAACATTGAGGTGTATGTGTGATGGCCGATGAGCGGGTGGGTTACAGGCACAGGTTTACAGGTTACAGCTTCACAAGGTAATGTTTGTGTTTTATAGTCGGGTTATAAATCGGAGGCTTCACGGATATCTGTTTTAGTGCTTTACGAGTGAGCGAGCCGGCGGCGGTCGTACGGTGGGGTGCCGGCTCCACACCCGGTGGCGGGCTCGCACCACGTGCTGCGAGCACGTCTTCATAACCTGTAGATAAATGTCGCCACATCTGGCCACCACAGATGTGAATCACTGCCCGCTGTGATTTTAACATCGCTACTTTTACTTCATCTCTAACATGATCTAACGGTACGCGGCTACCCAACCAATTAGATACATAAACGACAACTGGAAATAATTTTTAATTGGTCTGTGAGAATTTTTAGGCTCGTCTATCGATGATTCACGGCCGTGGCTCGACCCGTTTGACATCGTATGGTAGTGGTGCTTTGTTCTGCATTAAACATAAATACCCGTATAAAACTATAAATAAATTGTTTCAATATTTCATCGTGCTGGTTGCGACGAGCAACAAAGCCGATTGTCGCGTTTTGCGAATAAATCGCGACGTAGAAAAATTATGACAGATGTAAAGAGGCTCCGTCTGCTGAGCGCATTAGTCACGGTATTAAATATAATGTAAATTCCCGACACGAGCCTAATTAAACGGCCAAACAACACTAATCCGACACCGGCAGTGAATAAGTTCTAATACAAATAGCCATTCGTTACCTGCTCGTATAGGCCTACGCAATAAAATATTCATAATTAAGGTGCGCTATTATTTTATTGGGGCAATTTCGCCCCATCAAATCGCAGTCAAATAAGAACAAACATGAGTAATGTGGATCTATAAAAGTAAATTATTATTATAACTGATAATAAAGTGCTGTCCGTGGATTATCTGTGCAGATAATAAATGGTCCCGTGGTGGGTTTACAGCGCGAGCGCCGAGCGATAATTCCATCCCGACGGATTGGCAGTTAAGGCGAGGCGTTGAGGATTTATAAAAGTCAAAAACTCGTAAATCCGAGAGCTCGTCCGCCGCATCGCACTGTTAAAATAAAAGTTAATCATTGTTGACATTTGACGAACACCTGGCCCCGCGGCCACTGCCATTAAATAATTCAAAATTAATGTACTAATTAAATATGTTCCTGTCTCCATTGAGTCATCACACTGGGATGTTTCCATAAGATTAATTTGAAAGATTGACTTATGGAGGTTTCGCGTCGCGCCTCTCGTGCCTTATTTATGACGACTTGCATTATTCAAATTTGATGAGACATAATTACTCAAAACATCCATAAATCACTCGGTTTATAATACGGTGTTTGGCCGGTTTAGAAATCGTTCCGGTTCGCACCGCTTTAACGCACTACGATGAAGTCATTGACGTCGTGTTATTTGTATCTAAACATGTATTTTACGAGAATTTAATGACATTTAATCTTCTGAAAGACGGATCGTAGAAATTATAAAAGACAGGATTCTTCCGTTAATGAAATAAGAATGGAATTCGATGCATACTGGGCGAGGAATAGAACCAAAGAAGGCAATTTCGCCGTATAGGCACTTGGAAGATGGGGCAATAAAAAGCAATAATTCATTTTCGTTATGCCATGTATGGGTGATAATTTCACATTGAGTCCGCGTCCCGAGGCTCCGGTGCGACAATTCAAAATTACGTCGGTCGTATATCACTCATTGTGAGTGGCACAAAGCGCTGCAGCTACCACTAGCTACCAGCCAACAGCCAGCACCGCGAGACCCATTCACACAATGGACAAAGACATTTGTTTTCAAACTCCAGAAAAAAGCACCGAAAATAATTTCGTTTTAAGTAAGCTGTCCATAAACAATAAAAGGGCGATCGGAGTGTTGGAAACTGGGAATCCGTCGATAAATATGATCTCGGCCGTCTCCCTCCCCTCCCCCCAGCCCGTCGTCACCGCTCTTAATCGTCTCATTTCAGTTTCACAAAACGCGCGTTATCTCGAAAACAATTCAAACGCCACAAAACCCAAAACGCTTATCTAATTGAGCATTAAATATTTCGTCGAGGGCATTTTATATCGGCTTTATTTTCGGTGTCGATCGTTTTATACGTTTTATACACCCACGACGTCGGCATCTCGGGTGCGCGTACGCATACACACCAAAACAGGAAATATTTGAAAAAAGGTCGGGTTTTATTGGCCGAGTTACCTGCCATTAGGAGCTGCGTTAGGTGTAAACGTGGCTTCCGTGGGGCTTGTACGAGTGCAGTGGAATCGCTAAACTACACCGCAGGGGGCTCGCCGCGGGACCTCGGACCATATATTTTCTATTCTTGGCTCGACAATGACGCGACGAATAAAGGTCTTACTATTGTGTCGTTGTCATCAGTTCTGTTAATACGATCCTTGAGGTTTACACCACAAAGAGATGAAGTTGTCGCGTCCGAGTGTCAGTGGTGTGACAACGTGTAAATTAGTAATTATAGGTGTCGCGTCCGGGGGGCCTTTGTGTGCCAGCTCGTGATTATGAGCAGACTACAGGGCTATCCGTTTGGGATTGATGAGTTTCGAGGATCACATTTGCGAGTGTACGTTTTTTGTTTATTGAGTAGCGTTGTGACGGGCTCCCGCGGGGTCGAGACCGTTTTTATGCTTCTTAAATGAACGTAATTGCAATGTATTAAATTTTTTCATCGTGTGTATTTGCGGCCTGCGATACCGCCGTGCGCCTCGCCCGCCCTGCATGCCCTTAATAAAGTAATATGCTCTAAATGCACACGCATATAACATAAATTTTGTAATCGGCTTGCTCTTTTTATCATGTGAAATTATTACGATGGTGGTCCGACGCCCGTGCTATATCTGGCTTTTAATTTAGAAAAATGGTACTTTACTTTTATAGTTTGTATGCTCGCATACAATATCAATATTTATTTTTTGCTCTAGGCGTTTAGTTTTATGGTCGTCGATGGTAAATACCATAATACTGTGTGCGTAAGAACTATAATATCATTTGGATGCGAGCACTAGAATTAAATGATTTAATGTTTTAAATTAATATGACTGGCTTTGTGTCTAGCTGAATTATTAACAGTTATTCATTGCGGTGTAAGCTGACTAGTAAGTGATGTCTGGGTTTGAGTTTTATTAGAAGTACTTTCAATGGCTTTCTAGAGTGGGAGTTGTTGACATTTAAATTCTTGAATCGGCAAAGAAATCATGAATAACTTTAATTGGTTTTACAACATAAATAGTTTAACATAATATTTCTTCGCATGTGTCGGTTAGTCCCACATTTGGTACATCGCCTGAGGCTAAAAATCGACCCAACCTCACTTTTTTCTTTATGGCCAACATTAGTGTTGTGTAAACATATACCTAATTGCGATTTGTTACCAATTTTGTTTTTCATGAATATTTTATAAGCATAATGGTTTATGACATCTCGGTTTATAATTAGAAAACGCCATTTGAATCAACAATAGATTTGTTGTATTAAGTTTTGATCGCTGTTTCTCATTAATTTATTGATACACGTATGGAATTATTAAACGCCATAATGTCGGGCAATATTTTATAATATTCTTAATTGCATCAAATTAGAGCATCCGTTTCAAAGCCACAGTCCACCAGACGGACAAACAAATTATAATTCAGGGACGTTAAGGTTCTATCGCTTGAATCATTAGCGTCATCAATGAATTGAATTAATTAACGCGAAGGTTGTTCAATTAATAAATTATGTTATTTGTTCTTTTGTATTAAGCTGCTATTGTAATAATTTCACCTATTAACTACCTCTTATTTGTTATTGTGAACTTAGTAAGTTGATGTTTCATCCGATACGAAAACGTATTAAGTCAAAATGTCGTTTACGTTATTAATAATCGCTAATAATAACGTTAAAGACATATTTGACTTAATAATCCGTTTTAAGTTATTAAACACTAACACAATCTGAGCTATTTTGAAAAAATAAATTTTATTGTTTAGATTTTTTACATCTCTTGAAATTTCTCGAGACCCGTGATTCCAGAATTCCCGGACCATTGGCAGGCGTACGAGGGGCCGTAGCCAACTCGCAGAGGCCTGTTAGATGTTTTTAATGAAATAGGGCGCATTGTGCAAGTGCACCCAAGGACAACCCCCGGTTGGTGCATATTATTTATTATTATTAAGTAAAAAATAAGTTAAATTAAATTATCTACATCTTTTTATAAAAATTCAGAGCATACTCTATTAAAGAAAGGAAAATTGTGTGTTTATCTGTAGGAAGAAACAGATAGAAACCTATTCTCGACTAATAGAGACATTTACAGAAACGGCTTGTACTATTCATTAACGCATTTGAAGCGCGGGTCAATAACCGGAGCAGAGAAGATATATAGTCGATATATTGCGCTTGCGTCGATCCCAAATGAGATCGAATTAGCTCGAGATACGGCAGCCGAAGCTCTTAATTTTAATGATAACCCCCTAATGCTCAACCTGAACTCTGATCCATCAAAAGCTTTTTCAAATAACTCATTTTACTGGCAGAATTAATTCCGAAACTAATTTTTTATCAACTTTATTATTTATACTGTGTTTATATTTGCTCTAAAAAGTTTTGTTGCAAAAACTTATTAGCAATTGCAAAAAAATAATGCAAACGACAGAATTGAATCACAAAACTGCCTTTTTTTTGCTATTATAGCGAATAATTCTTGTTGTGCCGAACAGATGTGCGCAGGCTCATAATAAGGCGTATCGCGTACAAAGCATCGAAATCGGACACCGGAGATAGGGCAGCCCCGATCTGACAACAAAATAACGTCTTACCGTTCATAAACTTGCTTGGCAAACAATTATCAATCTTATATACTTTCGGCTAAAGCTCAAGCAGCTTTCAAGTGACGACAAAACTAAATAAAGCAATGCGTTTTAAAACATTTTAATTTCGAAGTGTACCTTTATAAATGTAGGTTATTATTTTAAATTGAAAACTAAGTCTTTATACTGATAAATAAAATACTTAATGCGTTTTAAGTAAAGCTTTTAAAAGGGATTACTTCAAGTAATATCCCTAACCTATTGAATTCAGTTGTGTAACCAGTATTGTGAGGCTAATGGTATCTATTTGCTGATTTATATCTATTGATTATAATCTACATCCATTCAAATCAACTAAATGGATTCGACGCTCGCGCAATTGTGGACCGCTGTTTATGGGTTGTAAAAACATGTTTTTTTTTTGTTCTATACACTATAGAAGAATTGATGCGGAATCAGAATCGGATTATGATCTCATTCATAAAAAAGTAAAATTATATTTCAATCTATCATAAAATATTAAAACATGTTCACAAAACGGAATTGAAAAACGTAAAAAAAGAGTTATCGACAAACGGGAACTCAGACGTCACTCGACCTCTTGTAATTGATCCAGGATGGTTTATCTTGATGACTCTTTTATATGTGCCCCCGACTCGCTACCCTCCCGCTGAATACAGATAAAATCTTTTAAAAGGGTTGCCAACTAAAGATATCACTTAATTTGTAGTCTCTCTTTGTAACAGGAATTGGAGATTTATACAAAACACATCTTTTTGTCCCCCCGTTGCTCTTTGCAGGGATAAATGTAAAACTGTATACGATGCGAGATTTTCGATTGAGTTTTTTAAAGATTAGTCTTTTAAACGTCTCAATGCTCTGTAATCTGTTTCCTTAATATTTTAGAAGGGTATTTAAGCCTTATCTTCTTAAGTTCTTTTTACGGTTTTGTTTGTTTTGTTTCGCGATATCAAAATTGAGACAAATGAATGACGCGTGTACCCAAAAACGTTTTTGCGTTTATTGTTCAGTTTTTGTTCGTGAAGGCGACAATAAAATCGTGATCGGAGTATTAACTCGTCAACCTTTGTCAGTTGTTTGGATTTCATTAATCTAATAACAGCTTACCTCTGTCCACGATTTTTCCAAACAAGTTTTTCCCTCTGAGGAAGTTTCTTGTTGAGCAGTTCCATCTTCTGTATTTGAACTGGTGTTGGCATTCTGCGACAGCCATGCTGGCACCTTTGGCAACTGCTGATAAGACTCCAGGGTTCTCTCTGGCTAGTCTTCTCTGTTTCCGCCTGAGGGTGGAGTGAATAGCCGGGTCCATAATCAGAACCCCTGGTGACATCGGTGATAGATTATTTGGCTCCCCAGCTTTGGCTATACCCCTACAACAAAATAGTACTTGTTATAAAGATTATCCTCAAGAATTGCAAATTAAGAGCTCACAAAAAACAAATCTCATTGTCCAAAAGCGATAAAATTGACTTTTGTCACCGTAAAAGACAATGCCTGGTGTTCGAAAAACTTAATAAACAAAAAAGATGAAAATAAACACAACCCGAACGCCACTTAAGGCAATGGGTGCAACTCGAAATGAAATGCTCATTTGAAAAGGTAAAGACAACAAACAATTGACGACCGAACTGTCAATCCGCAGACGTTTAGATAAATATTTGCGTCGCGCATTAATCCTTGAGGGCCAAGCTGGTAAACACGGCCTGAGAGCGATCGAGATCACGGCCTGTTGACTCGGCCTCGCTCCACCAACATATTCGGCCTACAGTAAAAAAAGGCCTCGGTGCACTCTCGCGCGGTGCCTCGCGTTTGGACCGCTGGAAATCGTATTACTTTTCTATTTGCTTTTCTTTGTAGTCGAGTGTTACGTAAATATGAACGTGTTCGTCGGAAATTCTCGTTTCCTTCGAGAATTCATGGAGACGATGTGATGGTTTTAAAATTTTTGTTCTACTTTTACAAATACTAGACAAAGAAATGAAACGGATATAGGACTGATAGTTTACGCCGCGGCCGTCGGTGCGTAGCTATGATGACGTCTCCACGTAACAGTCTTTAGTAACAGATTTCGTGACTTTTGTACATTATATAAACACACTAGCACTTCGACAACTATATTTAGCTAAAGATTAGACATCAACACGTCACATTATTATACTTCCTATTAGCAAGCTAATTTAATTTGATCAGAGGACGACCGTCGCTCGAGTTTTATTACCGTTAATCCAGTTTTTTTTTTTCTTCATATTTATTGAAATAAATGGATATTGACGGAACTATTAACAGCCAATAAGACTTATAAGATAAACTACTTCATTTACACATTTGTCAAAGCGACACTTCATATTTTATAATAGTATAAAAGCAGAAATTTGGTCTTATTTTTGGAGAAAAATAACTTAATGGACTGTGTCACCGTTTTTATTGCAAACATTTATTGGAGTTTAAAAAACAGTTGGACAAGTGAATTGAATTAAGATTATCCAGGACATAAATCAATCTAATTTAAGGTATGCACTAGCAATCATGTGGAAAATCTAAATCTGTATGTAGGTGCAATAAATTGGGTCCCAGTTATGTTGACACCCACAAGCGCTTTAAAACAAAAACGAGGGATAACCATATTTGCCTGTCCATAATATAGGGTCCTTTGCACTTGTCACGTTGGTAGAAAATCAAATAGTGGTACAACACAAAGTCCTCGGAGAAAAAATTCTGAATGGCTTTCACGAACAAACGTAATGTGTGCACAGAGATAAAGCCTGTGTGAATGTGTCAAAATATTGTCTTTTGGAGGCTTGTGTCTCCTTGTTTGAGTAATTAAGAGTGTTCCTGTGCCGTTTTGGAGTACTGTGGAGACAGAAATCATTTTAACCCGTTTTTGGAACATAGTTTAGACATAAAAAGCTAAAACTGAGGTTAGGCTAGCTATAAGCAAGCAGTCGTTTGACAATATATAAATTCAGAGATTGAAAGGAGCTTATTGCACAACAGTTGATTCTTATGGCATTGTTTTACAATGGTTTGACTACACTCGCGAAAATCTAAGAAGTCCGATTTGACGTTTTGTTCTCGTACATGTAATAAAACGTTATGCCTAGAGAATCGGTTTTAATCAATGTAGATAAGTCGTCGATTACAAACTCTCTAAGTATGATCAATCGATATGTCTCGAGAATCAGTTTATAAGAAACCAATTCCTTTTTCCATCACTACACAAAGTATTTTGATAGCTATCAAATTGGACTTCTTAGATTGCCGCGAATTTAGCTTGAAAATATTATATTATATAACTTAATGTTTTGTCACGAAATAATAAGTAAATAAATATGCAAAAACAAAACAAGATCAATGCCAACGACATTTCCTTGATACAACTTCCTCGCAATTTGGATTTAGCAACACATGTATTTTAAATGGAAGATTTCATTCGTGGCACGCCGCCTGCATACGAATCAACCCTTTATTATTTAATTTGTTGGCGACTTGCGAGGCGTCAAAATATCAAAGTTTATAAACCAATTTTTGAAAACCCGTGGCTTCGTATGCTCTATATCTCGACCATGTGGCTCGTTATACTGGTCGTTGTTATCAGAAGTATCGTGACGCCGGCACGCGATTTCGAGCGTAATGTAATATGGACTACGAGTGATGAATACGAATGAACCAAGGTGTGGCGATTTCTTTTTTGCTCGAGGCAATGTACGAGGATTTTATGTGCTCCAGTTGGATATTAGTGCCCGGGGGTTCAATCCGTCGAACCACTGGGCATATTTTAAAAAGCCTAATAATTAAAACCAAGAGAGGGAATCAATTACATTGATCATTTTCTCTTATATACCGTTGTTTATTTGATTACTTTTTCTGATTTATTTTGTAGATTTCGTTGCTCTAAATTGAAAACCATTTTTCATGTTGTCATTTTGATTTTTTAAATAATGATTCAATTCATTCTCATTTATACAACAGATTAAAAATTTAAATATACAACCACTTAATTAAACGTTTAAATCAAGAACTGCTCTCATTTTAATAAAAGGACATTTAACTCATTTTTGCATGTCTCAAGTAGTCTGCAAGTTTATTTTTAAATCTGTCCACGTTAATAGTGTGGGCTTGTGAGGGATGGGACCGATATACCATCTTCCGGCAGCTGGGTAAGAACTAAGTGGTTCGCTTTATATTTCATATTGCCTTGATAAGATTTATAGTTGAACTTGCTCACTTTATTCCGTTTTGTAAAATTATATTGAAAGAAAAAAAAAATGTAGTATGTTAATTGTGGGGCCTATTAACGTCTCGAGTGTCATTATAGTATCTGTTTTCTATGATTAATGTTCAATACAGCAAAAATAAGCAGTGTTGCATGTTTTTTGTAATGTTTAGTCCGGTTACCGAATTTATAATAAGAGTTATTAGTTAATATTAATCTTTATAAAGCTATTATGTTTGACGTAATATTGATTAATAATAAACCTGATGAATGAGATGAAAATGAGTTTAAAGATATAATCGATGAGGCTACATTTATTTTTATAAACATCATTGATTGTTTGTAATAAAATTGAAGAGTCAAATCAAAGGTGAAAAAGAATGAGTTTTCGTAATAAATCATGATGATGGATTGAAAAAGTTTTTTTTTTTAATATACCAAGTACCTTCCACTATTAACACAATTCACGTTATATTCTGTGAAAGCGACAGTTCTGTAGAAAATGGGTAAAAATTTCGTTGAAAGAATTCACGCCGCCGTCGGACCTTGAGACCGATTGTATCGCGCGCTTTTGATTGCTCTTAAACATATTTATATGTTAAAATAGAAAGCTTTTTTGTTTCAAAAGAGCTTATTACATTGTTTTACTTACATTTATTTACAGACTTAACTAAACGAAAAATATTTAAGTCAGGTAGTATTGAAGAGATTCCGTAAAATTGATTAAGATTGGCTAAGAACATCTTTGAAAATTATTTTTTCGAATATTTTAACGGCAGATAGGTATTCGTCATTTTACTATTCATATTTAGTTCTAATATGGTTGTAAATAGAGTGTATAAGATTCACTCGTGTTAAACTATTTAATTATATTAATCATGAGATTTAGTTGCAACTTTTCATTCACTAAAATTAATAACACCGTAAACGGAGGCTGTGCCGTCGGCCGTCGCGTCGGCGGACTGTAATCTTTATCAGCGGTAAATAACTTTAATTTGAGTTGCAGAGTTTAATAACAATTTAATTGTTTTTTATTAAACAGTTACTTATATTATGTAGTACTTAATTATTTAAATTATGCAGCGAAAATAATCAAATAACTCAATTTTCATGTCATTTTCCAAGTTTCTTGAACACGACATCTTGCATAAATAATTTTTATCTTAAATTGATTAATTATTCAAACACAAAGTGTATTTGTACAATGCAATAGCACGCGCCACTGTTTGTTGACTCTGTTAATAACTAGATAATGTAAATGTAAATGCTTATAAATTGTATAGAGGTGGTCTTACATAAATTATAAATTAACAATTCATGTTCATTTAAATTGTTCACTAATATTATTAGATATTCTGATGTTTTTTTCACAATAGATTTTCATTTTAAAATCTAAGCTTTTGGCCGTTTTAAATTAACAAGAATTTGTTTAAATATTTAATTAACTTTACAATCAACATTTTCAAAAATCAAGCTCATATTCAAAGCATTTATTTCAATTAAAACAATTACGTCAGGAGTCAGTCAGTCAGAAAAATTAAGCTAGTTGCCCATTCCAAAGCATAGTAGGTTCCTGTGGAGAAGAATGGGCAAGAAACTCCATGGACACTCGTTGAAATTAAATATTGTATAACAATCTTTTCCAATTATTAAACTATCTTTATTAGCATTTATCAAATTAACTGTTAAATACTGTTTAACATAACTCAATGCTAAAATAGTAAATTACAACATAGTTCCATGACAAATCTGTTACTAAATATTTAATATTTCTTGTCTTAATTGAAATAACTTCCTTCAATATCTATGATAGACTAAACTAAACTGTCTTAAAACAAATCTGAAACAGACAGACTTGTTGAGTGGCTGTTTGCATAAATTAGGGGGAACCCCACATTACAGTGTAGTTAATTTAAATTGCAACTTAAGTTGCATTCAGCTTCCTGCTTGAATTATATTCAACAAAAGTTTATAGACAATTGTATTGTTCATTCATCATTAAACACAAAAATAACTACAATTTACAAGTGGGATTAATTAATTAAAAATTTAAACGTAAAATCTTTATTTAGTTAAAGTTACTTCCAATTATCGCTCGAAAATTAAAAATATTTGGAACTATTCAATAGACAATATAAAAACATCAGACATTAATTTTAAAAATCACTAAAATGTACAAAATAGTTTAACATCGAACAAGTTTATTACTATCGTAAATAAACGTTTACGTTCCGGTCGGCGCGGATGCGTTTGCGCATTTTCAATATCAACATAATTAATGCTGCGCTTGATACATTGCTAATTGGCGCAGTATTTATGTGATGTGGCTTTTTATAATGTTTACACTAAATTAATGAGTTGCGACGGCATTTTATATAATTTGAAAAATTATTGCGTTTTAATGTACTTAATTTTATGTCTTTATTTTTATTTCATTCTTTTTTTTATTAGTTTTATGTTCTTTCAGTGCTTGTGCAGTTTCTAAGATTTAAATTATT
This sequence comes from Lithophane leautieri, assembly GCA_949152455.1. Lineage (NCBI taxonomy): Eukaryota > Metazoa > Arthropoda > Insecta > Lepidoptera > Noctuidae > Lithophane > Lithophane leautieri. Next base: position 5,416,919 of record OX424462.1, on the reverse strand, counting down.
ACTTCTTTGTGTGTAAGCGATAAAATAACTGTGTTTTCTTAATATATTCGGTATTAAGTATCGCAGTTATAAACTTAGATGAATGAATTAAGAAGTAGGTGTAAAATAATACGACCTTTGAACCCAAGTTGTTAGATTGACAAATTAAATTTAAATATGAAGAAAAATAATGTCATCGCCATTTAAACCATGTATATATATATTATATATTGGAAACTTGACTAATATTCATTAATTTATTCATTTTTATACAGATTTTGACTCGAATTTATATTTCAATCATCATTATCATAATTTTTATCACATTTTTTGCAGTTTACGACATCATTTGAATTGTGACTGTCAGTGTTTGGAGATTTTAGCGAATGATCGCGACTCTTCTTTGTTAATTTTACATAAATGAAAATTAATCAGACAATTTGATGCTTTATTATTAATATAATTAATTATTTTTCCCAAAAACATTTTCTATAAAATTATTTTCTCGGTTTCATTTTCGAAGAACATTCCCCCAAATGTGTATTCTAATAGATTTCAAAGCCTACTGCTAGGGATTAGGTGGGTCGCATACCAGTAGCAGTATGATAGTGAATGCAAATAACACTTGATGCCCCTGTCAGTCACTGACAACGCAACGGGAGGTGACACAAGAGACGCATTTTGTCACCACGATAATAATACTAGCACCTGTTATGCCAAAAAATCTGTTGAAACTTAAGATATTTGCTTTAACGCATACATTTATCGTGTCATGCCCATATATTCAAGGTATATGAGTAGGCTGTACTACGTGTCTTGGATGTCAATGAGTTAGTTAAGTAGGAAATATTAGTCACTACATATGTACAGATGTTTTATAATGTACGTGAAATGCCATATTTAATCTTACGTCAACTTAATATTATTTATCATCAATTCTTCACATCTTAACATTTATCTTTTATAGCTACGCAGATTTTAAATTTTATTCCAGGCAGTTTTCAAACTAAAGTTTATTTTAGTTCTGTCAGAAACCCATTAAATTGATTTCGTTTTATGATCAACCCGTTACAAACAGAACAACCAATTGGTTGCTTGACGTACTACAGTATTAAATTTTAGTATGCTATTATCGATTTCACACTACTACGCAAGTTTTATGCCTTGTTTAATAAACCGCTAATTATTTTGAGCCCAATTCGTGTTCAACATCTGGTAAGAACAGTGCTTGAGTAGGTACAATGTTGAAGGTGTTGGAGCATGTTATGCGAAAGGAGTATGACAACAACTGTAAATTCCTGGCACTGTCGTATACTTTATGACAGCGGGAGTAATTATCAAATAGTGAGAGGTTTTATTACACAAGTTTTATGATTGTTATGTTTTTCGTGTTAGTGTACAAATTGGCATTGATGTTTAAGACTTTTAACATAGAATTAGTTAGAGATTTGACGTCAAGTTTATGTGACAATTTTAAGGGACTTTTGACATGAACTTAAGTTTGACTTAGAACATCATACCATCATACCTATTTCAACATCACATCATCTATGACATTAGAAACGTCAACAACACAACGACAAACACTAGACTTTACCCATCAAAGATCATAACAAAACAAAACAGACACGGCACTCACCACCACATGCTGCCGCGTCCTCTCCGAGGCTTGTTGGCGGCGTCGCACGTAAAACACAGAATGATCACAAATAACCACAGGCACTTCATTGCGATGGGCGGACCCCGCGTACATGAGCGCGGCGCTTCGAGTCACGGTTACGTCTGGCCAGACTGGCAAGCTGTAACCACGGCTATCGAGGCGGGGTCGCGGCAAGAATTGGTGGGAGGCATCTACCTGTCACACCGCCCGATTGGTCTCACACTTCTGTTATTTTTTTTTGTTGTAACGAGTAATCTTTGTCGTGTTTAGGTCATTAGGTTATGTGAGAAAATTTTTGGTAATTGGCTTGTAGTAGGCTGGCATAAGTGTTGGGTCTTCGGTGGCAGGGTTTTGTTAAAAGAGATTTTTTTTAAGAAAAAAATTCTTAATTTGTGTGATATTTTAAAAGTTAGTTTATATTTATTGCGTAATTTAAGGCCACAAATGAAAATGTTGTAAAAAATCCTCTTACATTTAAATAAATTCGTAATTGTTTGCTGTTTTTAATAAATAAGTGAAAACATTGAACAAACAAACATTGTTTTCATACATAATATTTACCACTTTGACAAAAATTTATTCAAGGTTGCCAAAGATTCATAATTTCTCTTTTCACAAAACGATTTCCAGATAGGTCATATCTATAAAATTAAAACTATCTATAGGCACGCGATAACGGCCCTTATTGCTGTACTCTAAAGGCCATAAAATAAATGATAAGTTCTTGTGTATTATCACAAGCACATATGAACTTCTTAGAAGCGTTGATTGAATTGCAACTATGTTACATCATGTATCTTAAAACTCTTGCGCACATTTCTGTGAACTATTAGTGTGAGTATAAATATTAAATAAACTAACACCATGGCTCACAATGATGATCAGTATAGAATAAGTTACTAATTAATCTTTAGCAGTTATGGGTTACTGGTTCAATACATATTAAATTTAAGTATAAACTACTGAAATAATGTCGGTTTATTGGAAAAAAATATTATTGTTTTTAAATGTTAATATTTCTTCCCAAATATACCAATTAATATTGTTAAAATGGTAGCTACAATGAAAATTATATCACAGCCAATTACATCATACAGAAAAATTAATAAAAACCTCATTTTAGTTCACACTTGCCGGCGCGTGAGTCAGCGTTTCGCGCGCCGCGGTGGGAGGGGCGGCGGTTAGGCGGCGACCAATCCCAGCTCAGCGCCGTTGCGCGCTCGCATACAGACCGCGACCACGTGCGGCTCAGGCCGTGCGCCCACGCGTTACCAACACGCTGCTTGTATTTTGGAAAATGATTTTTCAGGTGTAATATTAAAAATCAGATTTGATTATGACAAAAATGTGGTTTGTGGTATTGGAATTATTTTAAGAAAATCTCGTGCTGTCGACTTTAGCCTCAAACTAAGAAATAACACAAGCAATAAGCAACCGTGAAGTGCTTAAGATCTCAAACGCATCTTGCACGTAGGGACTCGCTGAAAAGCCAGTGAGATGACGTCCTAATAACTGTTATTTACGCCTGAACAAAATGAGTTGTATGTAGCCTTACTGCTGCATATAAAAAATTACTAATAAGTACTTAAGTTGCTAAAAGTTAATTAAAACTACAGTATCACTCATTGAATTATTCAAATGTTTTCTTTTTTTGATAATAATTTCGTAGACCCCAAAACTATTTGACCAGTTTCGTAGCACCATTCGTAGCACTAATATATTTAACTTCCATGTCCATATTCTGTGTGTATAGCATATAAACCTATAAATTGCACTTCATCTGTACCTACTACACCTCCCATCTGCAAGGTTCTATTAAAAATATTAAAATTGAAAGCCTTCAAGTTATTCTCGCTTGCTACGGATCTACGCATCAAGCGCGTCCTTATAAAGACATCAACGCGGGCGGGCTACAGAATGTAAACAATTTGCACCCGTATTTATAGTCTGATGTTAAATTCTTTTGTTAATATTTTAATATTTTTTTTATGTATGAAACAAAAGTATTGTGTATGTTAAATATGAGGAGACTGAAAACAATGATTGGGCTCACTTTTATTCTGAAATCCTTTCAGAATAAAAAGTGATTAAATACTTTTCGTTAAATGTAAAGCTTAGTCTTATAAAATACCTCGTTGGTCTAGCAGTCTCAAGCGCTACTGCTGAGCATTAGGTTCTGGGTTCGATTCCCGGGTCGGGCAAAGTGTTATTGGGTGTTTCTATCTGGAATTTCTAAGTAGCAGCCCGAAGACTGGAATTGTTCCCGGCTGGTGGCAATAGGCTCACTCCCTATATCTAGAGTTGTCAATTTGCCCACAAATAAATTAATTTCGTGCGAAACGCCTACACAAAAAAACATATTATTTAAAAGTGTTGATTCGTCCGTTTCGAGCAAGTAAATTCGTGCTAATCAACCTAACGTCGTGTTTCTCATTCAAAGGTACAAGATATTTAAAGTCAACAGTTAGTGAGGAGCTCGTGGCTACGTAATAACAGCCGCACGGGTCGATCCATCCGGTTAAGCTACGCTTGCTGGAGTTGGTCCGTGGATGGGTGACTATCTTTACATACCGAGACTCCTCCGTGCCTCGGAAAGCACGTTAAGCCTATGGTCCCGGCTGTCATTTGTGGATCGTCGTTACGGGTCGTCAGAAGTTCGAAAGTCTGACAACCAGTTTTAGGGCTTGTACACAAAACAGCGTTGCGACGTCGCATCGCAAAAATCAGCGACGTTACCCTAAGATTTTCTTCTGCGCTTAGCTTCTGCGTTGCGAATTCGCATCGGATTCGCAGTTTTGTGTACAAGCCCTTACCCAGTAACTGGGTAATACGATACGTATTACCCAGTTATTGGGTTGTGGAGGTCAGATAGTTAATCGCCCATGTAAAATACTGGTATTCAGCTGCATCCGGTTAGACTGGAAGCCGACCCCAACGTAGTTGGGAAAAGGCTAGGCAGATGATAATGTTTATAGTAAACATCTTGTTGTGTTATTATGCGTACATCACGCCTGTAATTCCCAAGGGTTAGGCAAAGAAGGAAGAAAAGAAAGAAAATACGTTTATTTGCGGCAAACATGTCGCTAACAGAGGACAAATAAAATATACGAAAATAACAAGTTGCGGGAAAATATGCGTCACATTCACGCAAAACGGCCATCACTCAGCATAACGCTGCGACCCTATGCGAGACAGAGCCCCAGCGCTGGTTTTCAGTGACAGCCGGCGCTGACGTCATGACGTCAATCGGTGCAGCACATAATGAAATATCAATAACAAAATAAGAAATAAAATAAATACACTAAGTGTTTACAGAAATATAAAATGAGTGATGGCAACATTCCGTTCCGTCAGCGACTCACGCGCCTCAGGCCAAAAGTGTACCTACACTTAAAAATAAAAGGTAAAAACAAAAAATGAAAATGAACTCATAAATAAAAAATGTATTTTGGAACATGTTTGTAAACAATCATTCTGAATTCTCTTTAGTTACATGGCGCTACAGCTGAATTGAAAAAAAGCTCTAAACTACTGATTTTGTAAGGAAGTTACCATTCAAAAGTCACTTAAAATTCACAAAAACAAAAATAAAACATTTTTTGCTCATAAAATATGACAACTGTTCACTCAAATGCTTCTAAAATCGACAAAAACTTGGCACGTGTCTTCTCTGTAAGTTACATGTGTCGTCAAGATATTGAGGGTTAATTGAATATCTGTGTATGGTTCAAAAGGTTGAAATGTTTCTTTTGAGGGTTGAAACCCAGATGGTGAAGGTCACCCCTAATTGGTTTTGGGTGTTCCGTATTTATTTATGAAGTTAACAAATATTTTGTGTTTTTTTTCTCTATGATTTTAGGTGTGGTCTTTGGTAATAATGAGAATAACTTATTTGAAGTGTTTTATATTCTTTCTAAATCAGCGTCTTTTTCTAGTTTTAATTGGTAATGTTTTATTATAACATTTTATATAAATACCAATGGGTTCGTTTCCTGGGTCGGGCAAAATGTTATTGGGTTTTACCATCTGGAATTTCTCAGTAGCAGCCCGGAATCTGGAATTGTGCCCGGTTGTTGGCAATATGCTCACCCCCCTTTATGTGGGGAAATACGGATGTACTATAGGTGCACCTTTGCCTAACACTTCAGGTAATACAGGCGTAAAATTATGTATTTAAATAGCTTCTGTTGGAATAATCTCTACTCACTTCGTAAGAGAGAGAGTAAAAAAAAGAAAGAACGAAAATACGTTTACTTGCGGCAAACATGACGCTAAGAAAAATAACAAATGTGGGGAAAATATGCGTCACATTCACGCAAAACGGCCATCACTCAGCTTAATGCTGCGACCCTATGCAAGACAGAGCCCCAGCGCTGGTTTTCAGTACCAGCCGGCGTTGACGTAATGACGTCAATCGGTGCAGCATATAATAAATTAACAATAACAAAAAAAACTTCGTAAAACAAATAGTCAAGAAAACACGAGTGTATAAAATAATTAACAATACAATTGTTGCAAAATTAGTATAAAAGCTGCCACTCCTGTGTTATTGAACAAAGATAATAAGCCTATAGATACGGTCCCACCTAATTTTAACGGTACCTTGAACTAATAATTAAAGCATACAAAATTAAATGTACACATTGTTAAAAGTCAATGGAATTCCTTCACGCTGACAAAATCATGCCATAATTTTTGGTAGTCACGCTAAATTCTGTTAATTTGCCAATTGAAAAATTCATACACCTTATGAGCAAGGTATAAGGTTGAAAATCACTTGTGAATTTGCGACGAAGCGTTGAAAACTTCATTCAGTGAAACAGAAGTGTGCTGGACAATGGTTACCGTGAAATTAAGACTAGTGGAAATGAATAAACGCTCATTACGAGCTGTTGAGCATTGTTGAGTAATTTTGTACGAAATTTTCTAGCATTGAAAATTGCACCTAAAATTTCACAAGATACGGTTGAAAATCCTTTATCAAAAATAAATGGTAGCACTGCACGGGTGACCGAATGTTGTAAATAATTAACAATGGGGGGGTGTTGAACATAAATTCAGTGTATTTTTTCTAGATGGCGTTGTTCGTGTGTTTTATGGTGCACATTGTGATAAGTGAGCTGAATTGATTAGTTTTGTCTTGAATGAATGGCTTGAAGATATGTGGAGCATCAGCTGCTACCGCGCATGCGCCATCGCCTGTCAGCTGTTCAGTAAGAATGTTACTGTTGAATGTTCGGTAGAATTTGAATTTATACTCTATCTATTGGTAAGTTTAAGGACCTACTTATTATTTTGCACCAATGACAACCCCATTTTTATGTCCACGCAATCACTGTCCATTCTAAGGTTGTCTGGAAGAGATCGCAGAAAGCGATACGGAAAGAAGAAAGAAAGAAATAAAATACATTTATTCAGAACAGACTGAAAGGCACACAATATACATAATATACAGCAGATAGCAAAATAAAATATAGAAACAAATAAAAAAAAGTGTAAAAGTGCGATGTAGGACATTATCCGGTGAGTGTGCCTTACGGCTGCACCAAAAAGGTCCAGTTCAGCAAAAAAAAAAATAAGGCCGCCCATTGTATGTTTTGTAGTGTTAAATTTATTTATTTCCGCTATTTATTTTCTGGAGCTCGTGGCTACGTAATAACTGCCGCACGGGTCGATCCATCAGGTTAAGCTACGCTTGCCGGGGTTGGTCCGTGGATGGGTGACCATCTTTACATACCGAGCCTCCTCCGTGCCTCGGAAAGCACGTTAAGCCGTTGGTCCCGGCTGTCATTTGTGGATCTTTGACAGTCGTTACGGGTCGTCAGAAGCCCGAAAGTCTGACAACCAGTCTTACCAAGGGGTATCGTATTACCCAGTTACTGAGTTGTGGAGGTCAGATAGGCAGTCACTCCATGTAAAATACTGGTATTCAGCTGCATCCGGTTAGACTGGAAGCCGACCCCAACCACAACATAGTTGGGAAAAGGCTAGGCAGATGATGATTTTCTGGTGTACAATAAAGTATATATAAATATAAATAAATATAGAAATATTTCAAATTATTGCGTTGAAGAAGGCCTGCAGATGAAGGATGACTGATGAGTGTAGAATTTCTTTAAGGTGGATGCGCCAAGGTAGCCCGCGAAATTAAAATTTTCTTACGTTTTTTGCAATTTGCAGGTCGGTGTCAGGTTGTATGTTGATCTAAATATGATTTGCGCCCGTAACAAATATGGATTTACAGAATTATAAACATTAGAATCAGCAATACAACTCTCCAAGTTCATGCGCATTGAATGACTATTTCATGAAATCATGACATTTGGCACTTTCATGAACTTGGAGAGTTGTATTGCTGATTCTAATGTTTATAATTCTGTAAATCCATATTTGTTACGGGCGCAAATCATATTTAGATCAACATACAACCTGCAAATTGCAAAAAACGTAAGAAAATTTGAAATTCGCGAGCTACCTTGACGCATCCACCTTAAATTAAAACAGACAATTTGTATTTTAAAAGCATATTTCATTTGGCAAGTCTCATCGTAACCGAAAGTTAGTCATGAAAGTTAATAAGACTAACCACACGAGCAAAATTCGTTCGGATAGATAACCTAAAACCATGATAATGTTTATGTTATTAATACACCTTGCATAGTTTTTCCGTACATTATTGCTAACATAATAATTATCTAAAGAGTTAAATTAGCATCGAATACATTACCTACTTCGAAATAACCGGAAAATCTCATCAAAGCGAAGAAGTTGTGAACAAAACACCAATACCAGAACAAATAAAATAATGCACACCTAATATTTTTCACAAACATTTTTTCCGACATAACAAACTTTGTTTGTTTGATTATTTCTAACAACCGACAGCTTACTGCCAAAAATAAACATGAAATAAAAAATCTTGTCTATGATTCACAACGCGGCGCTTTCCCATCCCTCGCTTATCTCTGGGGAAACACAAATATCATCGCTCTAAGACAATGCTCAACTTTACAAATAAGTTCTATAAACCGACAATGAGCTTCACCTTAAATTCTGAAACAAACCATTCAAAAACCGTCCTTATCTTTGCACAATTTAAAGTTCAGATCACTTTTACTTTTTCCGGAAAAGCGGTCAGATAAAATTTTTACTGGGTACTCTCTTATTGTATTTTTATTGCTTAGAGTGAACGTAAATACGGTTTTATTGTATGTATTTACGGATAGTCGGTCCATTGAAGCGAGTCAGTGTGGTCGCCTCCCGGAGAGTCATAGGAAAAAAAGACCATCCGAACTCACAATAGTTTTATGGCGATGACAACTGTATTAAGTGGCCGCCCATTTCCATCTCCGGAATTGTTAAGGCACCGCTAAATTTAACACTAGATGTAAAGTAGCTGATGACTTGTGTATGACTGAGCGTTTCTATGGGTCTGTTACCGAAACTATTAATTTTCGGTGGCTGTTATGAAAATATACAATGTCATCATTTCAATCCGTTCGTTATTTCATGGTCCAGAGTGCGGTCCGGGACTTAATTTGGACATCTCTCTTTGGGTTGGTTTGTGTCGGATGGTTGAATAGTGATGGGAAAAATAATGTCCCGAGATATTCTTTCGTTGTTAATAAAAATAAGATATTGAAATTCAATCGGTCTCTGTAATTAATACGCTTTAATTCCTTGTCTTTTTATAGGTAGGTACGCCGACTTGTGTAAATGTTAAAGCAATTTTGTGTGATCTTGCAAATGAAATAAAAAAATCACTGTTAATTTTCTTATACCTTATACCTTATTAGAAAAACATTTAGGACTAATCATTAGCTCTAATCTGAGCCCATTCCACAATCAAAATCAGCACAAAAACGAGACAAAATAAATCCAATCAAAGTCTATAAAGAAAAACGAACTAGACGGGAACCTACCACAGTCGAACCACGGAGGTCTAATTCGGCCAAGAAACATAAACAATCAGAAAGAAACAAACTCATTTGGCATTAACACCACATCCTTACTAATGGCACCTGAGAACAAAGTTTTGCAAAAACTTTAGAAAAAAATTAAGGCGTGTTACACACATGTTCGGGTCAGCATTAATCGGCATCGGCACAGACAGGCTTTAAAATCGCATATGTAGATATTTGTTCGGGAAAAAGGCCTCTCGGTTTAGTCATCCGCACATCAGAGGTAAAAAATTTACATTGATAGCGCCTTTACGAGTATGTCGTAGCGGTAAAGGTGGTTTTGGTAGTGCAAGTGTAACCACTGATGTGCGGATACACAGCGTGCAGCTAAGTCGATGCGTGCAGTAAAAATCAACTGTAACATGCCAATTCAGCGAAGGTAGATAACGAACAGAGCCGAAAATGTGTAGTAAATGCTTCGGGTCGGCTTTCAATGAATCAACTCAGCTTATCGCAGTGGAGTGCTGGACACTATGGCTTGTACACAAAACTGCGAATCGGCGCGATGCGAATTCGCAACGCAGAAGCTTTCTTACAAGCCTTTAAAAAAATCTTAGGGTACCGTCGCTGATTTTTGCGATGCAATGTCGCAACGTTACTACAGTGTCAACGAATATTTAACTGACAAATCCTTGAAATTGGAAAAATAATGTTAATGCCCATGTTTTTAGAATAAGTTAGATTATAAGATACTTAAATGATAAGTCCTCTCCACATAACTTACTTTTGCTGTGCCCGACAGGGTCCACGATTATTTCAAAATAAATGTTTACCACCTAAGCCTACATTGTGGAACGCAATAAAGAATTGAGTATTGAGTATTGAACGCATTTTTGTGTACAAGCCCATAGGCCTCTCCCAGGCTGCGCCACACTGCCTCGTCCATCGCCTTCCGCATCACGTCTGTCCCAGCCACCTTCATAAGGTCGTTGGTCCATCTAGCTGGGACGCTCATACTACGCTTATCGGTCGGCTTTGTTATTCATCAAATACTGCCGAATGTGCCGACACGCGTGTGGCAGGCCTAAGACTAAAATTCTTGGGCGCATTTAGTCCACGATAATATGGCCGCCCCCAAATGATATATTGAGCGCTCATATATACTAATAGCATTTTAATATCACGGCTTAGTCATTGAGAACACGGCGCACAAAAAAAGGTGTGAGTGATCCTCTATAAAAGATGCCGGAATGATATTCAATGAAATTCCTGTTGCTATAAGAAGTGTGGGTTTTGTGTGAAATTATTTAATTAGAGGTTTCCTTTTAATTGGTGTAGGTAAATCTTGGTTCAATTTAACTGATTAAAGGAGACTGGATGGAAGAGAATGGTCATCAGTTTATTTTCCTGTATGCAACCTGCTCAAACCAAATAATAAACCAAGACAGAGCGCTGTGAACAACAAAGTGAAGTATGCCAAAACTACATGTCCGCTCTGTGCACACACGCTCACACGCACCCATTTACAATCAACCAAACTACACCTCACTAAGTGCACATGTTTACGAAACCGGCCTTACATCACCGTTGACAGCGGCCTCATGGTTTTTTATTTGGTCTGAGGTAACCTGATTACTTAATATCGATTATATGAGATGAAACGAGTAGTGACTTGTTCAAACTCAACCCAGCTGTCAGGCAATACTAATGCCACAGTATAAATAAATAACAGTATTACATCTTCACAGAAAACGGCCCAAACGACGCGCTTCGAAAACTCAGTGTATATCAGTACCTACGCAACAGTATTGACTGCGCAGCAGTTATGCACGGACGCGGAAGATTCAGGGATCTGTCAAGCGGCCGTAGTTTATTACTTCATGGCCACTGCCGAGATATAATACTGTTACTTTATTATACTGTGCTAATGTTAAGTAAATATCAGTAGTATCTTGTTCAGTAATATGTAGTAGGTATGTTATGTTCTTTTTGCTAAGTATTTTCTGTTGTACACTGAAGTATAAATAAATATCCCCAACTAACCAAATTACAATGCCTTAAATATTTGGGTACAGCTTGAGTCCCAAAAAAAAATGCTGTATTTTAATTGAGAGAGATCTACTCACAATGTATACTATTGCTAACCGATAAAAATTATGAAGGTATCAATGAAAACAAGTTTGACCAATCATCTATTATAACATAATCGCTGTTTTAGTCTCTAGCGTATATGTTAATCGCTATTTTAGTGTCCAGACTAATCGATCCAATTTCCGAAAGAACACCTGGCAGTCTTTTTCTGCAAGAAACAATCATAATTAGAAACTTAATATATCGTTCTATTACAAACCGTAATCTTTGGTCGCTAAACTATGAATAACCCCTTCTGTGGTCTAGTGGTTAAACCACCTGTCTCAGACCCAGAGGTCCCGGGTTCGATTCCTAGTGCAAAGCATTGTTGTGTTTCGGTAGTTAGAGGTAAGATAGCCAGTTCTTCTGTGGTTGAGAGGATTCTGGGTGAAACTCGCTTCCACCTTCGGCCTCATTACTTACCATCAGGCAGGCCAAAAGATTCCCCGTAGTAAAAAAGAAATCCGCAGCATGATTCACAACTCACGCGCAGCCAAAACATGCAAATTAATATAACAAAAAGAGATAAAAAAGGAAAAATGGAGGTGTCAGTAATTTCGTTGGGAGCGGGGCGAGCTCTTTATTTTCCTGCGTCGAACTGTCTAAATTATGACATATGCATGCGTGCGTGCGCGCGGCACCTTTGGCGCAACTTCCTTGCCACACGCAGTTTTCGGGATTTCTTGGCAAATTAAAATGTTCTTACAAAAGTACGGCTTCTTTCTCTTTAATATGTTGTAATATGGCCTAATCATGGAATACCTTAGTATCTTTGAAAACTTTCAGGAAATTCTTGTGATTGTGACGTATTTATAAGTGGCAGCTTAAATTTTGAAGCATGTACATAATCTATAACGTGATTTTTGATATCACCTATCGGTGTTAATAAGACCATGTCAAAGAATCAACTGGCATATTTTTTTTTTTTTTTTTTAAATATGTGGTATCTAGAAACTCTCCATGTGTGTTGACATAGTTTCAATAGTTACCCTTTTTAAAAAAACACGTATATTTTAAAATAACTTCTTATTTATTTTTATTTTTCCATGTAAAATACTGGTATTCAGCTGCGTACGGTTAGACTGGAAGCCGACCCCAACATGTTTGGGAAAAGGCTAGGCAGATGATGATGATTTATTTTTATTTTTTGCAATGGTTAATTTACGGGCATTAACACCGAACAATAAATAAAGTTGCCAAAAAAACTAGCTACTAAATTGTTTGTAGTACTATCTATCCATCTTACCTATCTCTTCTAGTAAGTAGATACAGGACATGACGTTTCAGATATTTAGCTCCATTATTTTGAAATCTCGAGCTTAAACAACATAGTAATTGATGAAAGCATCTCTTATTTTAATTACTACTCATCATCTGCCTAGCCTTTTTCCAACCATGTTGGGGTCGGCTTCCAGTCTAACCAGATGCAGCTGAATGCCAGTATTTTAGATGGAGCGACTGCCTATCTGACCTCCACAACCCAGTAACTGGATAATACGATACCCCTTGGCAAGACTGGTTGTCAGACTTTCGGACTTCAAACGACCCGCAACGACTGGTTAAAGATACACAAAATATGACAGCCGGGACCAACCAACGGTTTAATGTACTTTCCGAGGCACGGAGGATTTTAATTACTTCTGTGCAACATAAAGTTTGGATTTCCTAAGAAAACGGTTCCGTCATGATTATTATAACGGCCGCCGTAAACACCTAACATTTTCACTAGTATTAGACAAGTGTCAAAAAACGCTCTGCATTTGACAGCCGTTATTGTGTGACCGTTCACTGGTTTCTTAGGAAACCAAGAAGAGGTCATACGTCAGACTAATAATAAGCCACTCATTTAACACTATTAGTAATAATAAAGCGTCTGTAACACCAAAAATATTCTGTTTGACATTATAAGTGTTATTAGTATTACTTAGCGCCCGAAGGCATCAAAATGAGTTTCCCTTTCGTCCGTTCATCACGCGATGCAAAAAATAAACGAACTAGTTTTGGTATAATTGCTTCGGCATCATCTAGCAATTGTCAAGGTCGCGACCTTGAACAAGTTCAAACCAGACGATACAGCCGCGCTAAAATCGCGCTCGGTGGCGATTTTATATGTAACCTTTGCGTGAAATCTAATCGATTTCATAGTTACAATTTTAATAAAAATACAACATTTAAAATACGAATGGTTGGTGTTTGCAGCACGACCTGACAGCATGATTTTTCGGGCGATTCACTGAGCTGCACGTCAGTGGAGTAACCCAGTGTATCGGCCGGGGAGTATGATGTCAAGGTGGTGTCATACTGCCAATTGTGTAATAATAATAATTGTGCTAATATGGACTAAGTAAGTTGTATTTTTTATTTTTATAAATAATTGAGGTCTCAGTTCGTTCGTTTCTGAGTATGTCATCTAGGTTGAAGGTTGCAAAGTTCAGAAATATGCATTTAGGTTTATCCAATCTGCCGGCATTCCCATGGAGAATAATGTGTACCTGGTACTATTTGACTGGCTTACACTGTCCTCCCATACCGACTGTTCGCCATAGGAAACGACCAATTTGTAACCGAGCACCTAGCTTCTGACGTTTCATAAGTGCCCATGTCGGTGAAATAAAATATATTTAAGATTTTTGTGTAACCTGAAGGAGGAACTGGTACGGTCAATTTTTATCTAGCTTTGAGCTATTACTAGCTTTGAGTTATTCTAGCTTTTATTTAGCTTTAAGAACGCGGCGACGGATGAATTATCCATACAAACGTAATACCTAAATCATTTGCAATTTGAGCATATTTCAACCATAGTGTGTTGTTATTCGGATTGAGACAGTATTTATCTAGGTTTCTACACCTTTTATTTTTCCAAAAAACCTAACTAAAATGAAGTTGTAGCGAATTAAATTTCGCACATTTTTACAGCGTAAATGACATGTTTTTATGTTGTTTTTTCTGTATTATAAACAACAATACTTGTGATATTGTTTCAGCAGAAACATAGCCTATATTATCAAGTTTCAAATTATCGAAAAAAAAATGAAAAAACATTAAGTTTTCGTTCATAATTTTTGGTATTACGGAACACATCCAAATTTATCATAAATTTTCAATAGCTAGTAGTGCTATCGCGTCAAGCAAATGTCATGTCAATGAAAATGTGTGCGTGGTCGTACAGTTCACGGTAGCTGTGTGTATCGCTCCGACAGGCACACTAGCGCAACATTTGTAGCACTTGATTCGTAGTTGCGATCGAAGCTCCGCCGGCCCCTTAAGAGAGTAAGAGTAAGAGTTTCTACCAATTTGTGTTCAACTGCATTTTCCATTTCCAATTTACGTCTTTATTATCCTAAAAGCCATTATTCTTGTTTTCAATTTCCTGTTTTACCAAGATGCAGCATATTAGCCGAACACTGTGTCCGTATACGATTTTGTATCCCTCAGGCGAAACCAGGTCGGGGACTATTAAATAAATTTTTTGAATACTTCAACAGGTATTGAAATAAAAAATGAGGTTTGTTTAATGATCCCCCAACGTCTAATTTATCATATTCTCTCTTAATATTTTTGGTTTATTTTTAATGTTGTTTTATTTGTTACAAAATTACTTTATAGGCATGGCGAAGGTCTACAAAAACTGTGTTGCTTTTAGTGCCAAAAGCATTAAAAATTAAAAGTTAAGGCTATGTTTTATGTATCTTAGTATTAAAAGATTTTCAGTCTGATAAAATTATACATAATATTAGTCATATACAAATAAATACAAAAACTAAATGATATTTAGGCGTGGAAGTACTCGTCCGCATCACTGTTATCCGAAAACGTGCCCAGAAGACTGGCAGCATTGCCACGTTGAATGGCAATGCTAATACTTTGGCCAAAGAACAAGCCATGCCAAGGAACTCTGTTCACGTGAAGTGCCCAAAGTTTCATTATAAACTCGAAATATCGTCAGATTCCTTTATTCACATGGACCCCAGACAATCACAAGCGATAAAAAAAATATTTTCCAACAAAACTAAAGACAAGTAATATTCCCAACAAACAAAGTCTTCTAGACAATTCTATATGCTAACAATAAGTCATAACACCTATTTCATCCACGCGTCGTGTAAAAATTTCCACGCCTCACCACACTCGCCACCGGAGGCGATATGCGGAATCTCCCAGCGTCACGGGAGGGCACGATGAGGTCTCGGCTAGTGATGTACGGGTGTTCCCGGGACGGGAAATGCGTGTATGGATGGGTTTTTTTTAAACCAAGACTGGGGAGCTCTTAGCCTGCATCTCACCTGATGGTAAGTGATGATCAGGCCGAAGGTGGAAATGAGCTTCACCCGGTTTCCTAAACCACAGAGGAACTGGCTATCAATAACTTGTTCGGCGATAATGACTGCAAAAAAAAGTGTTCATGAATGGTTTCTCGTAGTAAACTATAAATTAGCGCGATTTAGAAGAAAACCTGATGGATGAGCTAAAAAATCTGGAAAGATAATGGGACACCTATGAAAGCTTCGGTAAGAATCCACGAAATTCATGAAACAATGAAGTTTTTACAAAAAGGTTTGTACCTACTGCGTAATATCTTGATTTTTTTTCCAAACGGTCAAGTTTTTACATGATAAGAATCTCAAGAATAATATAGTGTATGAACATTCTTCATAGCTCGAATAATATACCTAATTCCGAACAATTTAAAAATGTCCGGGAAATATCTCAGACCTCTAGCAGAACTACACTCAGAGCAGATTTTTCTAATACATTAAATGGTATCAAAACTACATGAGATACTTGAAGTTTCAATGATCCTTCGGTCTTGTCCAAATAAAACCTGCTCAAAAACTGCTTGAAACTACGGGATATTTCTCAGACATGCAGCAACACTATTCTTTGAGCAGAGGGCCACGGGGTGGCAACAATAAAGCAATTGATCCGTCAAGCACTGAGCCCGCGGCCAGACCACACAGCTCTGTGGCACAACGCGATGTTTTGCGAACAGCCACGCTGTGTGCGAATCGATAGATATTTCTGAGGTGTTAAATTGTGTATTCTTTCATACTCTCTGATAGAGTTATTTCTTCTGATGTTAAATATACATGTTATAGATATGGGTGTTGACGAAATTCTTATTAAATTAAAATAGGCTGGACAAAGGTACCTATAGACTGATCAAAAGTACCTACAGCTCTCAAAAGTATGTTACCACACGCACAAGATCTGAGAATTGAGACTTCAGTGTTTCTATTCGACAAATCTTAGAGGATTAGTAGCTAACTATAAGGCAAGACATTGGTACTTTAAAGTGCGACAAAAAATATTTATGGAATTTTGTAACAAGCTTTGCTAACTAAGCTAATTAGTTTTAAGCTCCATAACACACAATGAAGAAACATAATCATCCCTTGAGAAAAACCGTTTTCTCTTAATTCGTTTCAAATCATTCTACTAGATTTATACTTCTACAAAATGGTCAGCCCAACATTTTATTAAGATGCGTCAAGTTGGCGTTCGCTGCCTCTTAATTTATACTTACAGCGACTTTTATGTACCTTTGACGGGGTTAAAATGTTGCTTGATTAGTTCCGTGTCAATATTATAGCAATGAATAGTAAATCTTGCAAAGTAGCCATTAATGTTGGTCATTATAATTTGAATGGCTTGTTTGGCTAATTTTAGGAGTGACATTTAGTATAGCGCATTTATTATTTAGGAAATTATAATTGGTTTTGGTGATCTTTGTATGAATTTATTTTGTCAACGGCTTAGTTTCACGTAAACGCCATACATAGCGGACTCGGAGACTGGGCTGGCTGGGCTGGCTGGACCTGGAGATTATCGTAATATTCAAAATGAAAAGTCATTTATTCGAACTAGGCTGAGTCCAGAGTTAGAGAGAGCTTGGAAGAAGAAGTGGCGCAACAAACTCCCCAGCAGCACAGCTGTTTAGTTAGGATTCTTATCTACTTATTGGTTACCTAAGGGCTTTATTATTTTCAACTTCGAATTGGCGTTTTTCTTCCCGGTGTTGCAACAAAAATCACGTCTTTATGGGTCCACAAAAAATCGATGCAACTTTTCAGAATCACAGACCAGCGCGCAAAGAATAAAAAAATCGGCGTCACAAACATAAATATTTATACCTAACTAAAAGGGAGATCAGAGCTACTCGTAAAATTATTATGCGCATAAATTTTTAAACAAGGACATAAACTGTTCTAATAGACATCGGAACTGACAACACTCTATTAGGATACATTTTAATTTATTTTACCACCCATAAGCAAAACCCGACATTTGCGGTATTTCCGATTACCGAAATTCATTAAACATGCTTCAATTCAGATATTTTGCATAAATTACTGTTTTATCGGCAACCGAAACCAAAATTAGGTTGGCATGAATTGTGCGTGTGGTCACAGATCACGATAAACAAAAATAATATATTCAATCAAGACCTTCGATTAGGAATAATGTGAGCTTTTTCGAATTTAGGAGACTAACGGATTCGTTTCAGTTTGATTAAAATACTTCATTGCCTCATCATTGTTAAAGTGGTAAGCCCACCTTTAGGGGAAGAGCGACACGGCTGAGACACAAGTACTATAGTAGCTTACTGGGGCTGCCTCAATTTATATAAGAGATAATGTTTGAGTTTAAATAAATATTTTTGTTTTTATTTTGTACCATTATCACCATTTTGACACAGGCATCTTCCAGCATCTGCATTACCTTTAGAAAAATTCAGACGACTTATTCAAAGTCATAGTTTGATCTGCCTTTAAGTGCCATTAGCAGTAACTAATAAAACAACATACATAGAGATCTTTAAGAAAGTTGGCAGGGAAGTTGTTATTTTGTGTGCGTAGGGATTGAGGTGCAATGTCTTATATTTAAACGCGGGTACTGCCAATATTTAGTAGTAAATTATCCGATATTGTAGCCCCGATCCTGGAATTTGTAGTAAAACCCTTAAAAAGTTACAGGGCATTTAAGGTGGCTCCTCAATTCAGACGTCTGGATTGAGGAGCCACCTTAGAACTCGAAAACTAGCCGACATATCTTTTTGAAGTTGTTATTGCTGATTCTAATGATTATAATTCTGTAAAGCCATATTTGTTATGGTCGCGAAACTCGCGAATCATATTTCGATCACGATACAACCTGACACTGACTTGCAAATTGCAAAAAACGTAAGAAAATTTGAAACAAACACGACTATCATAACTTTCCACAAATATCTAACTAACTTAACACACCTACTTCTGACCAAAGTCCAACTTTATCGCCCAACTTTGCAAAGTTCTCCTATCCACCTTTTTGGCGCCACAAAAAAAGGTCTCTAATACAGAGATCACTCATCAATCGAGCCGCCAATATGAACTAATAGCCTGATTACATGTTTAACTAACACGCCGACGACAACGTCTCACTTTCGAGCGTGTTAAACATACCATAAATGAAAAAAAAGGACTGTATCCATTGAAGAAATGTATCCGAAAAGTATCGTAGTGTGGGAGCGAGGAATAATGAGACGGTTGATGTAATGGTAGGTAACGTTAGCGGCTCAAGTTTTGGAAGTAAGTTTTATGAGGGTTGGGAGATTCAGTTTGTACGAATTCGGACACAGATGGATATAGATGGTTCACTCCGCATTTTTGGTATGAAGCTACAAGTACGCGGCGTACCACAGTGTAACTGTCAGAAGATATAAGAGTTACGCGATGGAAAGAGAGGCAACTTCTAGGTGAATAATATAACTTTATGTAATTTGCGCTGTGCGACCTGATTTGCACTTTATTGTGTCGTATATAAAAAGCGACTCTTGGTCGCTTTTTATAAGCTTTATTATTTAAATAGTTTTACGGTGTCAAGCATTGATCTGTGATTGGGGATAGAATATTTGCGTTAATCATCAGATAAAGAGGGCAAAATGAATTATCACGTTATTTCGTATCATGAGAAGACCTTACAGTATTGTAGGTTGTGGCTACAAAGTGAAGTCTTTTGGTTGACTAGATGCTTGGGTGTTTTGGAGTCTCGCTGATAGGTTACTTTTTTATCACACGTATACCTTTTTTTCTGTTGGGAAATCCTCATGGATACGCTCCGTCTGGGCTGGGAACAGCGAAGGGTTATGTCGGACTCCGACTAAAACCCCACTGTTCCTTCTAGTACCATGATTCCGGGGGCCCGGGAGATACTTATACATTTGCCGTACCCCGACTCATATCAGCCCGCCAAGCCTAGCAGGCCACATCACCAAGTGCGGCCGATTCCACCGACGACCGCAGTTAATTTCATGAAAAATCAAATTGAAGATAGGTAATTTTGGTTACTAGTATAACTGCGTGCCACCTCTTTGACCACCTATGCCTAAGATCTTGTCATCTACTTGACTATCAAACACGGCTGTATCGAAGATACTTCATTAATGTTCGATTAATGCAAAGAAAAGTGTGATGATTGGTCAATGATTACCAACTGTACCAACATCGTTATGTTCGACTGGAGTAGATAGTTACCACTAAAAGTACTTCACAACCTGTACAAACATTTTCGAGTAAGTATGTCCAATACTGCTACCAAAAACCTTAAAACCTCCAGTATCAGAGGAAACAAGCTATAAAAGTGCTGGAAGGTCCGACAAAGGTATCTGGAAGCAACCCGTCTCTCAGCTTTCAATTTAATTTTATTACACGTACTACCTACAGAGGGCGTGACGGTATCTCGTCGTAAACTTATACCAACCAAAATATTTTGTGGATATTCGTCAAGTTGTAAACGGGTCCACCGTTTTTATTGATGTCCAAACTTATTTGTAAATGTTTTCAACCAATAAATAGTTCTAGAATACAACACTTTTACGATCCTTAAGATTATATGGAATATGTTTTTAATGGAACCAAATGACGATTTAATCTTTTATTAGGAACCCGTTAGGTATATTAAGTTAAAGTTTGTGGACGTATGGCGCTTGGGATGGCTTTATCACTAGTGATATGTGGCTTTTATGGGTCTTTAAATATGAAAAATAAAATGTATTTTGGTGTTTTGGTATAGCAGTGTTTATGGTAGTTTTATGATGGGCCACTAAAAGTTGAGGCGTCCTGAAAGACACCTGCGTATTACCAGAAATTGACAAGTGCGTCATAACAAGCACAAAACACCGCTTTGTTAATAACAAATTAATAATTTCTGGCAGTCTCTCGAAAAAGGAACTTTTAAGTTACTTTGTCTAAGTATTTCAGCAGAAGGTTTTGAACAAAAACAATAGGTACTACTTAGGTAGGTATCACGATTCGGAAAACCAACTCTAGGTGCCTAAGAAATAGAATTCAATGGCTATTCCCACAATAGTACAGAAATAAGACTACCCATACTGCCATTCTTACAAAATAGTACAAAAATTAAAACTTCCAAGGAAACTCTAGCGAAACAAACCTTATCAGATAAGAATCAATTGTTGTCTAGTATCGGCACCTTTGTTCTGCAATTTTAACAATGAGACATTAAGCTAATCCTTTTAAAATGATCTGAAGACACCGCCACACTTCGGTTTTGAAGACAATACCGACGGTCATTGAGACAAAGAGGTAGGACTCATTTAGACAATGAGGGACTGGTCATGTAGACATTTTGGCACTGCATGGTCGGAAATAATTATGTGCCAGTTCCCAGAAAATAAAGTAGGTAATGAGTTAGAAGGAAATATTACGAAATATTTCGTGTGCCTTTTAAATTCTAACGTTTGCCTTCATACATAATTAGCTGATGCCCGCGGCTTCGCCCGCATGTATGTCGGTTATTATATACCTATATATTATATACCTTCCTCGAGAATCACTCTATCCATTGGTGAAAACAGCACTAAAATCGGTGCAGTATCGGGCAGAGGACTTTGTTTTATAATATGTATAAGGATATTGTCAAAATGAGTACCCAGTACTACTCGCAAACGGCCTGCGTGTATGACCAACACGGGTAGCATAACGACCGTAGAAATGGATTTTGTCGACGGAAGAATAGACACATTCACAGATAAACAATCACAATCCGGTAATTTTGTCTATTCTTCCGTCGACAAAACCCGTTGCTATGGCGGTCATGCTACGCGTACAGGTGCCATATTCCAGTGTGAGAGAGATGGACCTAGACAGGGCCGCTAGCACCATCCCGTTTTCGCAGTGGAATAATGATGACATCAGTACTTCATAATACTACCCCTGGTTTATGAACGTAAACGAAGCAAAAGGAGTAGTTATGTAAGTATCGAAGCAGGTGGCATTTTGTAATTTCTATCTAACCCTATGTGTAGAAGGCGTGCCGGGAGTTTATGTATGTACGTAGTACCCAGTAGTATTAGAGATTCTTATGAAGGAACTCGTTCTTGAAAGTACTATTCTGCTAAGCGTCACACACCGGAGCTGGGTTCCATTTTTAGGATAGACGAACCAATTCATATTTAGACTGACTGTATCTTATATCTTTGAACTTGTTTTGGTATTAGTTTAAGTAATGGTATCCGTTCGGAATCCTACTATCTTTCTATCCTACTAATATCCTACTAATATCCTACTAATATCCTACTAATATCCTAATAATATCCTACTAATATCCTACTAATATTATAAATGTGAAAGATTGTGTGTTTGTGAGTTTGGATGTTTGTTACTCAATCACGCAAAAAAGGCTGAATGGATTTGGATGAAATTCGGCAAACAACTGGATTAACACATAGGATACTTTTTATCCTGATATTCCCACGGGATTGAGAATTACGCGGGTGAAACCGCGGGGCGCAGCTAGTTGAAAATAAATATGAGTTTTAACGAATACCAGTGGTATTAGTTTCTGACATTAGAATGGAATAAATCAAAAATTAAATCCAAGAAACATAACAGTTGGGCTTTAAAAACAACTTTCTTCTGCGTTATCTCGACTACGCTAGATAAGGAAGGTGCAAATTGTACGCTGTACTGTTAGATTTTACAGCCTCAACTATCCATGGTCATAAAGTTTTATATTCCGGGTACTAGGGCCCATTTTGTCCTGGTTAAGGTCCATAGTGATCCAATTGTTACCTCTGTTCAGGGTTGCACTGGTTCGGCTTAGCACAAAAAGGTAATAAAAATGTACCTTACTTTAACATATGGTTAGGTAAGCTTCTCAGAAAGATTACCTACCTATTATTATCAGTCGAAATATACCATGTTTTAGTATTACCGTTTTGTTAAACGTTATAAACATAGGATTATCCGCTTTTGTTTATCCGCCTTTGCGAATTTTTACTTTGGGATAACTTACGAATTGCAATTTGTGTTCGTTTTGTCGTGTAATGGTGTGTTCAAGGAAATATACCTATAGAATAGTTTGACAAACCATTTACTTGAAAAAAATTTAAGTAATAAAAACTAAAACCCAACTACAACTAAAAAGGTATAAACAAGACACAACAGACAGACAAATAAAAAATCCGGAGTCACACGTGTTTGGGCATAAATCGAACAGATTACGTGTGACTCCGGATTTTTTATTTGTCTGTCTGTTGTGTCTTGTTTATACCTTTTTAGTCGTAGTTGGTTTTTAGTTTTTATTGCTTTATTTTTTTTTTATTTCTTTTGGGGTTAATATATATTTATTTTTAAAATGTGCTCATTAAGCCCTTTCATTTGATACCCAACATGGTACGATTAAACATTTTTTTTTTAAGTTCCTTACTTTATGTCCTCTAGAGGGCGCCATTTTAATGTGACGTCACATAGCCTATAACCAGCGGACGATCAACACGCTTCCAACCATACCTCATTTGTCAAATTGTGATAAGTGGTTTAGAAGATAGGAGGGAACAGATGAACATACTTACATACATACATGCATACATACCCGTCAAAATCATAACCCTCCTTTTTTCTTCGCCGTAGTCGGGTAAAAATAGGTAATGTAGATATCTATTGTTTTTACATAACAATAGAAGGAACATTCTTGTATTCTGGATTGAATGTGAAATCATTTTTGGAATGATAGCTGTAGGTAGCGTCTCTAATTGTTTAAAATATTGTACCTACGGTATAATGAGAAATGCGTATGGCTAGTAGTATAGTAGGTATTGGGTTTTTTTAATCAGAAATTTCTCAGTAGCAAGATATTCGGATAACAATAGCATCAATATTTAGTAGAAATTTCTACTAAATATTGGCGTACTCCAACATCTTACACATTGAGTATTTCAAAAGATATTAATAAAATAAACATTCCAGACGTCTGAATTGAGGAGCCACCTTAAATGCCCTGTAACTTTTTAAGGGTTTTACTACAAATTCCAGGATCGCGGCTACAAAATCGGACAATTTACTACTAAATATTGGCAGTACCCGCGTATAAATATGAGACATGGCTCCTCAATCCATACGCACACAGGGACTTTGGATTTGTACCCGCTTGAAGGCAATAGGCTCGCCCCCTATTACATTGGATTTAAACATAAACGGTCGGCTTATATGCTAAGGTACACCTCAGCCTACCCCTTCGGGGAATTACAGGCATGATGTTATGTTTTTTTTTTGTTGTCGTTTATTTTTTATTATATTAGATAATTATTTAAGTATTTTATTTTATATTTGTAATTTCTTCAGGTAAATTTTCTTACCAATCTAGTAAAAGTATCTACATAAAAAGTATTCGTTCCAATACAAATAAATCTTTAACTGTTCCCAAAAAAAACTAGCTCGATCGACAATAAATTCAATACCCAGCGAACAAATTCAAAAGTAATTAATCCAACAATACGTCATCATGCCTCAAACCGCATTATAAATAAGAAAAGTTAGTTAACAGCACACACAATAATCATTGCGCCTGCGCATCCCACCCACTAGGTAGGCAGGAATACCAATATTAATAGAGACGTCCCGTCGACAGAAAAATGCCTTTATAATAATCATTCCAACAATTAATCTTAGAACACACACAAAGAAAAATATAATCGCTTACTCATTTTGCTAAAAATGGAAAAGAGAAAAAAATGGTGGACGATGGAACAATTTTAACAAATTAGGCGACAAACTCGCCACTTTTTGAAAGTAAATTATTGTATTTTAGATTGTTATGTGGGGCGAGATTATTGATGCCTTGTGGGCGTGGTAAAGGGATGGGATGTGCATACCTGTCGATATTTTATGTTCTTTGTTCAATTGAGTTTGTATGGTTATGTGACAGCTCACTGAATGTCCATAGAACCGCTGAATATGAGCCTCCCACGTATAAGGGTGGGACCATTCTTAGGGATGTTTTCCATTATCATCACGCTTTCATGGTTCCTAAAAGTTTTAGAGATGTTGTTCATTTAAAACAAAGATGGTGGATTCCTATCTCTGCGTTCTTTTCATGATTATTTTGGAACAGTGAGACAAATTGTGAAAACATTAATTGACAATTAAATTGATAATTAATTAATGGCAGCAAAACTTAGTGCTTGCATTGAGTTACAGACACTTAGTTTAAGCTCTCAAAATGATTAGGGCACGCCTCATAATGAAATGAGAACCTAAAAAATAATAGGAAAATTGCTTATCGATATCGGTACTATTTCTAAGAATTCTTTTCCCAACCCTAACAACCAACAATTTCTAAAATGAAATTCAGACGACCGTCACGAATGGACCAACGTAGGGTGTGAGAGCACCGGGAAACTATTCTCAAAGAAACTATCGTTTACTCGCTCACTCTTCAGGCTTTAGACAGAGAGGTCAGATGTGAAATAAATTTATTAAAACATCACTGTTCGGAGTGGTTATCATCGTGTGGGTTCGGAGATGCGCTCACGCCAAGGCTGAATGGACAATTAAACTGAATTATACAATATAAACATGGGTTTATTGTTTGAAAGTTATGATGATTCTAAATTAGGTTTCTGTACGAATAGGGTTTGGTTTAAACATTGTGAATTATCATGAGGAAAATAATAGTTTGGACCTGTTTAGCATTGAAATTACACTTTCACACCTTAGCTTATCGTCAGAAGCCCGAAAGTCTGACAACCAGTTCAGCTGCATACGGTTAGACTGGAAGCCAACCCCAACATAGAATTGGGAAAAGGCTAGGCAGATTGATTTTGACATAGATACATACTCATACATACATATAAATTTAATAAACATTATGGATAATGTAAATTAATACTAGGTACCACCTATCTCAGACCCAATAAAAAATCAAGACGGAGCGCTGCGAACAATACAGTGAAGCATGCTAAAACTACACCACCGCTCTGTGCATACACGCTCACACACACACATTTACAACTATTTACAATGACACTACAATCAAACTACACCAAACTAAGTGCGCACATGTTTACAAAACCGGCCTCACGTCACATATAACCTGTGAAACCCGCACCCTAGTTGCGTAATACATGATCAAACACAATTTGAATCGGTTTGAAACAAATTGCTAAACCATTGCTTCATATCTTCGAAAAAAAAATCTGCTCAACAACGAATAACGCAATGAATGCTGTTGAACTGTCAAAATTGAATAGCACCTTAATTGCGTAACACACGATCAATCACAATCTGAATCGGTTTGAAATAAATTGCTAATCCATTGCTTCATATGCTCGAAAAAGAAATCGCCTCAACAACGAATAACGCAATGAATGCTGTTGAACTGTCAAAATGAAACAAATTAGTCTTAATTAATCGGTTACGACAATAAGTACGCAATTGAATAGCTGGTTTTATCCTACTAATCCTACTAATATTATAAATCCTACTAATATTATAAATGTGAAAGTTTGTGTGTTTGGATTTTTGTTACTCAATCACGCAAAAACGGCTGAATGGATTTGGATGAAATTTGGCAAACAGATAGTTTATAACCTGGATTAACACAATGGATACTTTTTATCCCGATATTCCTACGGGAACGAGACTTGTGGGGGTAAAACCGCGGGGCGCAGCTAGTTGCCTATAAATTATGGACGAGGGGCCTATTTCAATAACAATTAGTAATTATATTTCCTTCCTTCATGTGAATGACTGAACAGAATCATTTACATCATCCATCCAATGATTGGGCCCACACATTTTCAGCAATAAAATACTCGTAAAATTTAAAAAAATATAATATTATCGATGAACGAGTAATCAAATCAAAAATATGGACATAATCCCAAAACATATTTCTTAAAAAATCACTAAAGAAAAATGGCGGCCGTTTCGGTACATCATAATAGCAATATCCTGTCCATTGATTGTCAAAAATTAGGAATTTCGGCAATTACGTCTCACCTCCCACGTGATTTGAGAAAAAAAACATCGCACCCGGCGCATCCAAATTTTCTTAAAAGATCGGACATCTTCTTTTCGTGGGGGACACATGATGAGTGTTGGCGATTTTCCATGAGCGGAACGATATCGTATAAAATATTTTTAAAACCTGCTTGCCAATTGTTTTTCATAAATCTGTGAAGGGAAATGTGAAATGGCAATAGTGGTCGCAAGCGCTACTGCTAAGCTTGAGGTTCTGGGTTCAATTCCCGGGTCGGCAACGTGACATTGGATTTTTCAATCAGGAATTTCTCAGGAGCAGTCCGGAGTCTTTCTTTTTTTTTTTGAGGATATGAAATCATCCAATGACTTCTCCCGCTCTGGGCGGAGCGGAAGGGCGTGTCAGACTTTTACTGACTAAAACCCACCCGTGTTCCTTCAGTTGCCTGTTGCCAAGGTCCCGGTATCCCTTTCGGACTTTCCCGTAACCCTGGCAGGCATCGGTCCTGCCGGACCCCGTCAATTGTGCTAACATCTCTTTGAGGCGCGCGTGGAATACGACGTGCCATCGACCCGGGCCTGGTCCTTATCGGACGGCGAGCTATCCATTGCTCGCCGTCCGCAGGCGGTGCTCCGCCCAAGCAGGGCATACCTCCACCGTATGCTTCACCGTGTCCTCCAAGCGATCCGCACAGTGGTGTAGCAGTCCGGAGTCTAAATTTATGTTGACGGCCATAGGCCCGCCCCTTTTTACATGGGACTTAAGCATAACAGGCGAACAGAGAAATTTTGGTTCTAGCTCTCTCTTTGTTGAACTTAAAAAAGCTTATTTTCTAGTCTCACCACGAGTCATGCTGTGGTGGAAAGATTTTTCAGCCGTCAAGTTGCAGCAACAAACAGGGTCTATTCAGCGGCTTACAAAATGTACATTAGCATTGTAATGTATAACACCATGTGTCCACTATCGCTAGCCTCTTCCAACTTAACCCACACAAGTTTCGTTTTTTTTTTTCCCTTCTGTTACCTTTGTGCGAGCTAGCGCCGGCACGAAAGGATCCTATAAAGTGTTCTATGGCGTATCCAGCATACGCCGACCGTTACATATTTATTTTTGTGTTGTGCATTCTTGTTCTGACATGTAAATAAATGATAGTTTTTTTTTCTAAATCAGTTGTTTAGCGATTTCGCGCTTTCATGGTGGCGTGGAAATCATGGCGGTCTAGTTTCTATGGTGGTAAATTATGTGATCTAATACTTCACATGGTTGACGTGCTGATTTTTTATATTAAAGATGAGAAAACTATGAATGGAATTTCATTAAAGGTTTAAGTTTTTACATTTAAGGAATTTTTGCTTCTAGCCATTTGTAGAGTGAGACAAAACATCTTCTTTTAGCGAGTGGATTTATTCTATATAAATCTTATGCAAGAAAAATTAAATTAAATTGTACAAAACCTAATCGCAAGTAACTGCTCCTGACAGAGGCAATTTCACAGCAAATGTTCGAGTAACTACTCGTATAATTTCCTACCACCCGGAATACAGAACACTCAAGGCCGCTTCTCCAATGAATGAAACAATTTATTGCTACTAATTCACGTAATGGGTGAACTGGTGAACTACTCAATAAAAATACGAAGAACAAAACGATTTTATGCTTCCCTAGTACCGTAGGAGCAGGCGCCAGTGAATTACGTAATTTTAAAGAGAATAGACTGAATTTAAAGCTGACGTTTCTGGCTATTTACCGTAGTATTCACTAATTATTTAATGAGTAGGGTTTTACTGTGGTAATTTTGGAATGTTACAGGGGAATTTTGACTATCTCTCAAAATTCCCAGACAAAGGACCAAAAGTAGGACTGAGAAAGTGAAACTGTTTAACTGGAACGATCTGGATTCGATACTCTGGTGTTTTCTAGTAAATTTTAAAGTAATCCTATGCTATGAAATGAGCAATATTTGTATATATAATATTTGTAATCACGTTTTCAGCTCTAAAGATTTCGATGAAAGTAGCATTATAGGGGTTGACGGGGCGAAAAATCGGTCTCATTTCTGGGAAAATTCGTTTTCTCAATTTCACCGACTAAAAATTTAATATTCATTTATTATTAATTATTTAATATCATTTCTATCCTTTGGTGTCATTTCAATACCTCCTTGCTTAATTCTAATGTAACACATTTGTGTTGTTTAGTAAGTTTGATTAATAATTACACGCCAATGCCAATTTTGACACGGGAACGCGTGCAACGAAAGCAACTAATACAATTAATTAATTAGCTATAATTTATAAATAGATTAATCCACTTACGAAAGAGACTTCAATTATAGAGGTGAGTGAGGTTTCAATTAGGCACCCAAAACATTTTTGGATATTAAAAAGAAAAGCAAACAAAAATATCTGCTAACGAAATCAGTCCGAGTTTTAATATCTTGCCAACTTTATCATCTTAATCGGGGTGTCAAAAATAAG
This sequence comes from Lithophane leautieri, assembly GCA_949152455.1. Taxonomy (NCBI): domain Eukaryota; kingdom Metazoa; phylum Arthropoda; class Insecta; order Lepidoptera; family Noctuidae; genus Lithophane; species Lithophane leautieri. The sequence goes on along the minus strand of OX424462.1, from coordinate 5,387,511 downwards.
GCTGCAATGTACCGAAAGGTGTGTTGGAGTGAAACGATGAAAAATTCAGTACACACACAGATCTCACGATAAATAGAGTGATTGAGAAGTGAAATTACGAGATATGCGAGCTAAATATTTTTGCTCCGAAATGTCAGTGAGTGAGGAGTGTGCGTAGTGTTGGGACGAAATGAGTGCTGTGGATAACTGACTTAATTTAACAAAATTATTTAAAAAAAGAATACATGATGAAATAGCTGGATGTTTTTATTTAGATTTATTCTTCGTTCGTCCTGAAATTTTGTCCCACATTCCATAAAATTCTCTGCTTGTCCCATATGACTATTGAAGTGGTGCTTCGTCCCAAATTACACAAGTACTTTAAAGGTACAGTCAACAAAAAAAAAGAAGGTACCTACCTACTTTTTTGTAATATATCAACAACTGTCTGATGGAGCTATACGTCCTGTAGAGAGAAAAATAATACTGCTGAAAGCAGTGGTGGTAGGTCCCCTGCACCCCAATGGCGTGACACGCTTACGATCACTATCGAATCGGCAGTTAGAGGTAAGATAGCCAGTTCCTCCGTGGTTGAGGATTCCGGGTGAAGCTCGCTTCCACCATTGCATCGGCCCGATCATCACTTACCATCAGGTGAAATGGAGGCCAGGAACGTCCCCGTTGTGGTTAAAAAATTAAATGTAAATAAAAATATTTTTCCCTATTGAACAGTAAGTTATTTATAATAATTTCCAAGCGGAGCAACCTCATACCCACTCTCCACCTCACTATCTGATATATATCTTGAACTGTCATCAGATCAAGTTATGTGTTACGCTATATTTTAATTCGGCAAAGGCACTGCAAACATTCTGCCACCGGAACCAACGACATGGATTAATGATGTTATTTTAATTGACTTTCGTGCGAATGTCGACCTCAATGGTTGTTTAGTAAAAAGAAATATTTGCTTGAATATTTTGCTGAAGTAACTGGGACGATTTTTTATTAAATAATGAATATTATTTAAATGTCGGGGCTGTTACCACTGCACCCTCACTGCTCTCTTAGTAGTTCGTGGGTTGGAACCTAGACAGGCTACTTTGTGTAATTTATTAAATCATCACTGCTCTTAAAACGTTTAAAAAAAACATCGTGAGGAAGCATGTTCTAGAACAAAAAAAAAATCAAAGACATGTGACATATAGCAACCCGCACTGGGCTCGAGTGGTATCCACGCGAGGCAGGAGAGGGAGTGGCCCACTCCCTCTCACAGAGAGGAGACTTGTATCCCAGCAGTGGGAACGTCATACTGCTGAACGGCTGATCATTCTTGAAAAATGTATATATATAACATACATAATAATGTATGTAAATGTTAGATTTTTTTTTTTTATTACAAAGCTGTTGGTAAAGTAAAAAAAAATACCTTAGTCCGCAAAGAAAAACCCGTGCAACACCGGTAGTTTTATAAATAATTACAAAAAAATCACCCTTTTTTTTCACAACATCTTTTATTTTTTCGTAAAAAAAAACAAGATCTAGGGACACAAATAAACAAAAACAAATCACCATCACATAAAAATCATCGCTAAAAAACATACACAAATGATACGGCCTACTCGTATTAACTTTGTTAATTGAAAAGATATATCATGTATGGGAGAGGACTTCATTAAGAGTTTAACTAGAGCCTTCAATTATAACGTATGGCTTTTACACTCCGCAGTGTAAACTACCTCATTACTTAAAGGATGCAACTATACGGTTAATAACTCCTCAGAAATGCCGTATCTTGAATACTGATTACAGGTAAATGATCAGTAAATTGTGCTGTTTTTTTAGATACCAGTTCAGAGCTAGTTGTTTCGATACCTTATTAATTAGGTGTGGGGGAAGCAGTGTCTGTTTGTTTGTTTGTTTGTAACGAGATTAATTTTATTAATCGTGTAAATACGTGTAAGTAAATGGATGTTTAAAATTTTACAGCTGCTGTGCTGAAGACGAGACATCGTTAATATAATATTATAAATGCGAAAAAAGTTTGCTTGTCTATTTTTTACGCTTTTATGCTGAAACGGCTAAACGGATTTGGATGAAATCTGGCACATGGGTAGACCATGACCAGAGGGCCAATTCTCTCACATAAAAAACGTTCACATTCAAGTCGCAAACTGTCAAATTTGTCAAAAATGTTGGTGAATTGAGTTTTTTTGACAGATTGCGAATGAGATGCGAATGTGAACGTTCTTATAAAAATAAAAGAATTGCCCCGCTGGGTTAGGACATATGATAATTTTTATCCTGGATCGCACACGAAGTCGCGGGTACCAGCTAGTTTTTTTTAATAAATATCGACATGTCAAAAATAATTAAATACCTTATTTTTCGCTTTGAATCGTTTGATCTGCAAATGCATGAGACCAAAGGTCTAAAATACACATTACCGTTACAAAATAACTAATAATACCCAAAATAGGCAACAACAGCCAACAGGCCGAACAGTCGTAATTTCTTAACTAAGCGTCACAAAAACCCGTGTGTTAACCCTTTCCATTTGATTGACAAACACTGTTGCAGTATCAGTGTTCTCAACCCGTCGCTGCTGTCAATCCAATCTCGTTGTCACTGTGAAAAAATAACCAACACCACGGGGATTGTGGAACAAGAGAGGAGCGGAAAGCGATTTGTTAAACGTACTTGACAGCTCGGTCAAAGCCCATTGTAAAGAAAATTCTGCTGTTGCAGCAACAGCAATTTCCAGGATAGATCAAAATCTAATTAAAATAACATGTTCGGGATAATCAGTGCTAAATCATCATCATCAGCGGAATTAACTCATTTTAGGCATTGCTATAGCGGAAAATTTAATGAGTAACGTGTAAGATTTGTGATGGCAGCGAAATATAACCGGATTATAGGGAAAGTTACTGCCTATTTCATCCATATACACTTGAATTTTTTTAATGCATTTTACATAAATACCTAGCTCTATTCAAGATGCCTTTTGTAAGAAGAATACGGGATTCTACGGAAAGTCGTCCATATTGGTGACTTTAGTTCTTGGATAAACCACATTACAAAATGCATGTTTTGAAATACAGTAGGTATTTGATGTTACCGTCTTCGAACTGAAGCGACCTTCTCTTGTAACTTGGACCACAACCCAAAATGTAGTCACTCTACGGGGAGCCAACAAGAAATATGTCGAAACTCGACTAAGTGTTAAATAATACATTAACGTGGTGATACATAATTGAAGAGGTGCCACCATAACGTGGAAGCGACGAATTCAACTGACTGCACTGATATGGTATGCGTTTTTACTATCTAAGGTAACTTATTATATTTGTAAGTTAAAGTAACTTTAGTTAAGTAGAAAGAAAAGAAAGAAAGAAAGAAAAGTATTTATTGTCTCACACAGGATCCACACAAGACACTAAAACACACTCTTAAAAATATAAAAAAACAATTTAAAAAATCTAAGTAAAATTAAAATAAAGCAGTGGTAGCGAGTAGGTGTTCACTTGTGATGTGTATGATCACTGATCAGTTACGAATAAGGCGATTTGGTCATGAAAATCCTATGAAGAAAATCTTCTAAAATATTGGTTCAGATCTAGAAAATGCCTAAAAACTTACTTACAGTTCGATCTTCGAAAAAATGCTCTTGACATCTGTCAGTTTCACACTAACGAATATGCGTTTTGCGAAATTGACCAACTGGGGGCTTAAATCGGTAACTTTAGCAGAATCATATTATGAACCATCGTAAAATGTCACAAACTGACAATTCATAATTATGATCTGCGTGTAATTCATAATACGAAATAATTCATCTGTTTGACAGTTTTCTATGGAGATTCGTAAAATGGTCCGCAAATTATGAATTGCTTTTATGTCAAATTAGAGGAATTGCTAATGACAGCTGGGATTCAGGAAATGAACTGCTTTTAGAGGAATTGCTAATGTGGCCGGTTTAGGCCTCCTGATAGGTGTCAGAAACACATACTCTCAAGGGTCGGACTGTAACCGCCTGGCCACGGGACATTCGCTGCAGCGAATTTGCGTGCGGTGCGAACGGCGAAGCGTCTTGTGACTAAAACAAATGAATAGAAATGTACTAGTCACGCCACGCCCGCCGCACCGCCCGCCGCACCGCTGTTCGCGCCGCTCGTCCCGTGGCCAGGCGCTAAGTAAGTTTTTAAAACCACTACAGCACGCTACACAGCAGCGTTTTGAGTTACACTTCTACAGCGTATAAAATAAACTCTGTCCGACCCGAAAGGGGGAGCATGGGTACCACAATAACATAAACAAATTAAAAATTCACGTTTTTAATACCAAAATTACCCCAATTTCATTACAAACTTAGCAAATTTTATACAGAGGTCATAAATGGTGACTTGCAGACACCCGCTAAATGACGGCCGTAAGCATCTGATGTAAAATAACCAATTGAAAAAAAATGCAGCGATTTTTTTTTTCTTTTCCAGAAAATTTCCACATAGACTCTCAGTATGATTCTTAACGAAACCATCACGGATCGAACAGGGTTTTTGTTACACACTGTGTATTGATTGGGAAGACCAAGGCTAGGAAAAAGTAGAATAAAGGAAATCAATTCGATAAATACTCGTAAGAACCCCACGGAAGTCTTTCCATTAGTTCTTTAGCATTCACTAAAAGAGATATTAATTCTCGTCCAATAATATAATTTCTTAACACAGTAAGGAATTTTATAATTACTAGCGATCTCAGGCCTGGCTTGTTAGATCTTTACCAATATCATTTTAATCATTGAGACTGGTAAATTGAAATTTACGACCAGTCAGACTTATTTTTGTATTAAATGCATACTCTATTATAAATGATTGTATCACTTTTCAGATATTTAATAAAATATCAGTTAATTGATTTACTTTAAAAGATTTGGGTGTGGAGTATTTTTTTGTGATGGTAGGTAACAAAATAGTTTCGAAAATTAAAAAGGCAGCATTTCTCATTTAAATTTTGCGCTTTCAAAAACAGCATAATTGGAAAGCAGTGGCCGACGGGCGCGACTTACGACTTGTAGGTCGAAGTTTGGCTAGGACATAGGATTCTTTTTATCCCGATATTGCCACGGGATCGAGACTTACGCGGGGCGCAGCTAAAAACATCTCGATATATTGTCAAGTAAAAACAGTGCGAAACAGTGGTTTGTCGCTAGTTAGGTACTTAAAACTTGAGTTTGTTTTTAACAAAAGTGCCAATAATTCATCATCATCACACTATGTCTCAACCACAAAAAACTTGTCCAAATCCTATCCAGCAAATAAATAACAACAATTATCCTCCATACCAGCCAACACGTCAGAATGAAGAGATTAAAAATTATTAACAAAACGGCCTGGAACCAGTCGGGCGTCATTCCTGATTATTAACGGGCATCAACCGTAGTGGTTCTTAATTAAATAATCAAAAAATGTGTGTGCCCTTAATACTGGGATCTTTAGATCAAATGCTAATGAGTTTATGTTTATGTTTTGACGCCTATTTTTTGAGGAATAATGACGTGATTGCATGAGGATTTAATACAGTAAGCTTTTTGCCTGTGGAGGCCGGAGATTACTCCAAAAGGACGTATTATCGGGACGTACTAACCTAACCTAGGTCATGGTCTACCTGTGTACCTAATTGCATCGAAATCGGGCATGAAAAGTCACCATTTTAATCACTCCAAAGAAAATTTAGTACAATTATGATGTAGGATCATTGGGGTCTGAACGGCCGCACCCAATAACCTATCTATCACCAGTTTTGGCATACTGGAGATAGAAAAACCTATCTATTTAAGGTTTTAACGTCCCAATAATCTGTCAGAGACTAGGAATCTTATGGAATGTGACACTATGACAGATAGAAATATACTGTCTACCGTCAATAGAGATCTGTCTTTTACTGTCTGTTTTTTTTTTCTGGTTTTTCTGGGTTCGACCGTATGGCCGTCAACTAAGATACGGGCCCGTCCGAAAGTATTTGATACGTCGAAACAAGTGACAAATGAAATTTTTCGAATGGGCAAAAACACATCGCAAGTAGGGACAACTGTCAAATCGTGTAGTCATTCGTTCTTAGTTCGGGAACCGAACTAATCTTATAAGCGGAGGTGTAATGGATTATGAAACGCTCGTAACTTCGGCCGAAACTATTCTGTGCTTAGACTTCCAACTGTCATTAACGAGACATAATAGAATTTTAATTGTTATCGGCCTTTAAAGGCCTATCAACAGTTGAGCGGCTAAGAGTAGACCTCCAGGACCCAGGGTTGATGCGAAGATGAATGCCTGATCAGGGGGCTTAAAACGGCCACTTTAGTAGAATCATGATAGAAAAATATTATGAATCATCGTAAAATGTCACAAACTGACAATTCATAATATGATCTGCGGGCAATTCATATTACGAAATAATTCATCTGTTTGACAGTCTTCTATGGAGATTCGTAAAATAGTCCCCAAATTAAGAATTTATTTTGTGTCATATTAGAGGAATTACTAATGACAGCTGGGAATACAGGAAATGAATTGCTTTTAGAGGAATTGCTAATGTGGCTGTTTTAGGCACCCAGTTTTAACTATCATCTGGTTAAGTATCCAGCGACAGAGTTTGTATTTATTTGGACATCCGCATCTAAGCAGGAACACCCAAAACTACACACAATGCTGACTCCGAAAATTCATTCTTACAAGCCTTTGCAATAATAACCGACATAAAAACTGGTAACATATCTATTAGCATTTCACAATATACATTAGGACGCAATCCTCTTTGTCCGTCACGGCGAGCACGCGCGAATGCCCACGAATGACGGCGTAACTGTAAATTTTGTCGCAAACAAAATACTTCACATTTATGGATCCTAATACCATTGTGCAGGGATTTAGATCTGTCCATTCAAAAGGCAGGTAAACGATACTTGAGGTATGTAAGTATAGATTTTTTAGTTAAGTCCTTATATGTATAATTGGTAGCATTCGCTTTGGTGAAGGATGATGGTAATCTTTTGTGATCTTTGCTCATAGTCAAGAGATGCTCGACTGTCTGTTGATGTTTTTTGAAGAATAAACGACGGTTGTGCAGCATCTCGTGAATAAGTGAAATAAATGAAGCGTGAGAGAAGCCTTTACATTATATTATTGAGAATTAGCTTCCGCCAGCGGCTTCACCCGCGTGATATCTTTATAAATTATAGCCTACTAGATGTTGCTCCTGACTTCGTCTGCGATCGAGGATGAATAACCTATGTCCTTCTCTAGGTCATGGTCTGCCACTGTGCCAAATTTCACCCAAATCTGTTAAGCCAACAAACAAACTCACTTTCGCATTTATAATATTATTTAAGATTAGGATTTATAGCATTCTACTGGTGAAATATGTTTTTTAATCGGTCCAGTAGTTTTTGAGTTTATTTTTAACAAACAAACATACACATCTTTTCCCTTTATAGTAGTAGTGTAGGTATAGTGGAGATAAGAACAATATGAACTATTCGAAATATCCTGATCAGACTGATATGGAAGGATATTTTTTTATGGAGAAGCAGCATACAAGTATCAAGTAGAAAATGGTCTTATGGCTTCCGATAAAATCACATTGGAATTTATATTTCTGGAACCTCTAGTAACAACTGGGGGCCTAAAACGGCCACATTGGCAATTCCTCTAAAAGCAATTAATTTCCTGAATTCCCAGCTGTCATTAGCAAGTCCTCTAATTTGACACAAAAGCAATTCATAATGTGTCGACCATTTTACGAATCTCCATGGAAAACTGTCAAACAGATGAATTATTTCGTAATATGAATCGCACGCAGATCATATCATGAATTGTCAGTTTGTGACATTTTGCGATGATTCATAATATTTTCCTATTATGATTCTGCCAAAGTGGCTATTTTAAGCCTCCTGGTTGAACTGCACAAGATATAATGAAGAACGCGAATTGTTTCCTTTACCCTACTATCGTCTGGAATGGTCATAATTTCAGAATGGTTGGCAAATTATAAAAGGCTTTAAGAGTTTATATACTACCTCAGCTACTACCTTTTTATCTCGGTCGCAGCTTATGACTCGCGGACTGAGTGAGAGCGAGACAGAATGGGGTCCTGGCGGTTCCACAGCTCGAATAGTATAGGTAATTGCTTGTTACGGTGGAAATGAAGGATTTAAAAAAAAAAACAAAACTACCGTACCTGCTTTATAGTTAGTTCAGTTATTATGCAAAGTCTCATGATCTAATTTGAAGTATTTTTATAATACCAGCGGTTTATTGTTCTGTTTAGAGGTAATTTTTGTTTTTTTTCTATAAAGAAAATTTTATGTAATTATGTTTTCATCAAACATAGTACCTAGCATCTATCCTCAACTTTAACATATATTTATTTCAAAATGAACGCTGCAGTATTTTCGACATAACGGAGGATCATGCTAAGCAATTTGAGGTTGTATAGGCTGTTAAGAACAGGACATGTGTAAAAAAAATGTCGCATCATAATTTGCTCTTTCAAATGACGATTCTCATTTAAAATCACCCTTTCACGAAAGACCAACCATTTTCCGACCCACTGCCTTCCTATAAGCTGGTAAAAGGAACTCCAGGAGTTTGTGTGAGGCAACAGCCTCGTAATTACGTATACCTTGCGTTGTTATTGTTATATTTTTGCTAAATACCCGTCAAATAATAGCTTCTATTTCTAATCCTTCAAAAGGTCCTTAAGTAGTTAGTTATTCTTTGAAGTGATCTCAAAAATAAATGTGCTCAATTATGCGAACATTATTTGCAATCATTAAGCCTTTAAAATGTCAGTATTGTGATTTTTGCGAGTGGGTGGTTAATTTTGAAGAGGTTAGTGTGGTTTTTATCACCTAGCTTCTGACGTTTCATATGTGTCCAAGTAGGTTTATCCTTACATATCATAAAACAAAGTCCTCCGCCGCGTCTGTCTGTCTGTCGTCCTGTTCGCGATAAACTCAAAAACTACTGCACCGATTTTCATGCTGTTTTCACCAATGGATAGAGTGGTTCTCGAGTAAGGTTTTAGTATATAATAACTGACATCCACGCGGGTGAAGCCGCGGGCATCAGCTAGTGTGAAATAAAATATTTTAATTTTGATTTTGATCATTATGATAATTACACCAAAGTCACAGAATAGTACAGAAGGCGCACTGCGCATTTTAGGTATAGCGCTACAGGTACGCAGCGGACTCCTCTTGTCGGGCCAATTCAATAAGCGTAATGTGGTCAGAAGATATAAGAATTACGCGATAGAAAGAGTTCTACGTGAAAATAACAGACTTTAGGTTGTGCGTTGGCTATATTTAGCGCTGTGCGACCTGAATAGCAATTAATTGTGTCTTAGCAAGAGTCGCTTTTTATTTTAGGGGGATGCGTTAAGGTAGCCCGCGAAATTCAAATTTTCTTAGTTTTTTTGCAATTTTCAGTTCAGTATCAGATTGTATGTTGATCTTAATACGATTTGCGCCCGTAACAAATATGGATTTACAGAATTATAAACATTAGAATCAGCAATACCATTCTCTAAGTTCATGAAAGTGCTTTGAATGACTATTTCATGAAATCATGACATTTGGCACTTATATGAACTTAAGGAGTTGTATTGCTGATTCTAATGATATTATAGTTCTGATTTTGCGGAGTGAACTGTCTGTATTAATCTGTGCTTAAGTGCCTTAATGTTCGTCACTCTTGATTTCATTGACAGCGCCACCAATAAGTTTAGGTATTATATGCTCAATCAAAAGGTGTTCTATAAAAGGTTCTATTGACGCGCAAACTGTTACCATGAATTCAGTACATGATTCTGCAGGGTAATTGCGTAACACACAGGAGCAATGGCTTTCATTTTGACAGTTCAACAACATTCATTGCGTTATTTATGTTGTACGCAGACAATTTTTTCGAACAAATGAAGCAATGTATCAGCAATATGCTTCGAAATCATTCAGACTGTGATCGAAAGTGTGTTACGCAGTGTCTATGTCCCCTTACACCGTGTATATTTTAGACAGATAAATGAAGAAACTTGTACTTGGTCTTTTTACCAAAATATATCAGAATGGTAAAAAGACTATAAGATATTTAAAGTTCAAGGAGTTTTTTTTTTAGTAGACAGCTTTTCATCAACATATTAGTCAGAAACCCGCAAATTATTTGGTCTTATAAAATGTGCTCAAAACATCAGGAGCATCTCGGACAAGGGGTGAACCACTTTATAAACTAATTAAGGTAGGTACTAAGGACGAAAAGTGGTTCACCGCAAATGTCAGCGGTTGTACCTAGTTATGCTATACAACGTGTAACGTTAACTGCGCAAAACTTCCTACACCCCAACTGATTTTTAATTCAATTGACCAATTTCAGAGAGAAAAAAAAATATTTAAAAAAATTGTAAAGGTTTTATGTGCTGTTTTAGTTTTGGAAGATTCGTATTTGCATTGAAATAAAAGCAATAATTATCCCGCGTATGGGAAAATTTAAATTGGTCGTCAACAATTTGTGCTTGTTTGCCTATTTTGGCGGGTTTGCGCATGTGATGGCTTGACCTATTAATAAATAGACACGGCAACGTTTTTTAATGTTTTTTTTTTAAATGTGACGTTTATTAAAAAGTAGTTCAATAGATTCGGCTCGTTATTCTGATCAAACTATTTTCAGGTTTTACGCATTTAACGTTATACGTTGTATATATATGCTGGCATATTACTGCTATTTCTTAACCATTTCCGTAGTAAACGTTATTTCTACCTGGGCTATTTGATGTTATTTATTTATACCAAGATTGCCATCGCCCACGGAGATTTCAATCGCGATAGTATAATATTTAGTCTCGTTACTTTGTAGCTGACAATAATTTATAAGCTTAGCTCTAATAAGTACTTCTGACATTTGATATATGTGCTCATAGCTACTTTGTAAGAGTGGTTTCAATAGATAATGTTGAATTAAATAGTATGATTTAAGAATTACTGCATTATAGAATCAAAGTGAGAATAATTTGAGAGATTTTCAAGATTGGAGCTCGTGGCTAAGTAATAACCACAAGCCAAGCAGTAATGGCCATTTTTACATAACGAGACTCCTCCGTGCCTCTGAAAGCACGTTAAGCCGTTGGTCCTGGCTGTCATTCGTGGATCGGATCGAAAGAAGTCCAAAAGTCTGACAACTAGTCTTACCAAGGGGTATTGTATTGCCCAGTTACTGGTTGTAGAGGTAACATAGGCAGTCGCTCCATGTGAAATACTGGTATTCAGCTGCATCCGGTTGGACTGGAAGCCGACCCTAACATATAGTTGGTAAAAGGCTAGGCAGATTGATTTATTCTCACTCTTTCATAATACACCCTACGAATACTAACTACTACGATCGATTCTTACTAAGATTATTTTATGATTATACAACGCTGTAAGTTTTTTTCATAGGCGAATCATAGTAAGAATTTGTTCTCAAAATGATTCTTATCTTCGTCTTCATCCTTATCACAATTATGTACTTAATGGAGACATCTTTATATAGACAATGATTATCAACAAAAGACATTCATAAATCCTTATCCCAATTATATACAGTCACGGACTTTAATTGATGAGCCACTTTCAATCTTTTCAATTTTGCAGTTTCATACATTCACGAGATTACACGATTAAACACGAACACAAATCGCATGCTCGTAAACAAGATGACAAATTGCTAGTAATCGGAAATAGTCTTATCCATAGAGGTTGACTAATAAGTTCTCACTGACAAATAAATACAATGTTTATCCAATCTATTTGATACTGACCTCCTTTGAATCAGAGCTCATTACTCGATAATTCTGAAAACCTATCCGAAGACAGTGACAGTTGAAATGTCGATGTGAGAGGCGTGATTTTCGAATTTGTCGAAATGACTAATTAAAGTTTCGCCGTACGCTACCGTTAATATAGCTACGCTAAAACAATCGTCGCTAGGTTACGCTTGCTAGACCTGCAATTGGTTGACTTTGGGTAGTCACTCTGCTGTCAACTTTGTAGTTTTGGCTCTCAGGTTAGCCAACCGGTAAAGATATTAAACATAATTTTCTTCTCTTTAATACGAAGACATGACTTTCCGTGGATGGACGAGTATAACCGACTAAGCCCGATTTGCATTACACGGGTAAAATACGAACAGTGCCAAGTGGCTCATCAATAAAAGTCCGCGACTGTTCCTGGATGTCTCCATTAGGTACATAATTGGGATAAGGATAAAGCGAAGGAAAGAATCATTTTGAGAACAAATTCTTACCATGATTCTCCTATGAAAAAAACAGCGTTGTCTCCATTCATTGGAATAAGAATGCAGAAGACGATGATGTGTCATACCAAAGTCAAAAGTCAAATAATTTATTTCAATTAGGCACATAAAAGGAACTTTTGAAAGTAAAACTTAAAAAAAGAAAATGATATATAGTCATAGCCTATTTTAGTCGCCCCTTCCAAAACATAGTTTTCGTATGGAGAAGAATGGGCAAGAAACTCCACGGTTACTTTTTTAAATGGTTTACTATATTTTGTATGGGCATAGCCCCTAGTTTCTTCAAACAAGTCATCTAAACAAAAACCCACGTCCCTAGTGAAGTGACGCGTTAAACAGGATATGCATAATATAGCATTATTTAACATAATTAATTAAGTCCTCATAACAGACAGATTGACAAAACAATAAGTAAAGTATTTTACGTCTTCATATGATATCGACAGTCTCATCTGCTTAAGCAAACATTAATAATTTAACTTGACGTTTGATTTCCCTTCAGTTTTTAGATACAGAGTGTGGTTTTTGATAAATTAGTTATTGACTACTTACCTATAGTTCTCTCGGTGACTCACAAAAAGAGAACCATCACAGTCACAGCTGAAGGAAATAGTATGAAATAAAATGAAATTGTTTATTCTCCAACTAGGAATAGGGAACCACTATAATACGTCACATAAAAAAAAAAAAAGTTAGCATGAGCCGACGTTTCCTCTCTGAGGAGAAATGGAGAAACAAACACAAGTTCAAAATCTCTTTTAAAGTCCAGACATAATCTTGGACAGATCATATGAGGACCATTTAGATTCTGTGTCTGAAATGGTCTTTTGAGGAGAGAACCAGATTTGAGTGGACCAGTCAGCGCAAGCATTTAGTCATCAGTGCTCACAGTGTCACAAATACTTGCCTGCGCTGAATCAGACTCAGAATGTTAGAAAAGGACGTCCAACGAATTTCAAGATCAATTTGCACTATCATAAATTCTAACGATACGATATTATTGTGGACGTCCACGTCTATAAAAAGTATGGAAAAACGTGCACGTTATGACATTACAAAAGCGTGTTCATATATTTCCATGTATTTTACTTCCCTGTGTTATCGTGATAGCGTGGAACGTCCGCATCGACATCATAATATCGTCAAGTTAAAAATTATGAAAGCTCACATTGTCTATATTTTATTCGAAAATCATCTTTAGATTCCCAACCAATAAACTCTATTATTATCATCATCACAACGCATATCGCAATCAATTAAATCCCCATAATAATTTCTATAAAATACGACAACGTTCCCATATTCAATAATAAACTTTTAATAGTAAAAATAATAATTCATTCAGTTAATAATAAATAAAAACGGGGCGCATATTAAAACGTCGGTCGAGTATTACATTAAGCTGTAAAGAGTTTGGTTTAATGGTCAGTAATTGGTCAGAATAACATAATTTTTATTGGTATTGTCTCGGCTAGGTAACGATCTCTCTTACTCATGAAACTCGAAGACTTGTATTCTTAAAACTTTGAATAAAATCAGAATTTGATTGTCAATTTATTACTATCGTCTTGTCCATCCTTTTTCCACCAACGTTGGGATCAGCTTCCAGTCTAACCAGATGCAGCTGAATACCAATATTTTATATGGAGCAACTGCCTATTTTCCACAACCCAGGTAACGGGTAACACGATGCTAATTACTGCGAAGTAATCATCATGTGGCCAAGTCTTTCCCAAATATGTTTGGGTCGGCTTCCAATCTAACCGGATGCAGCTGAATACCAGTATTTTACATGGAGTTACAGCCTATCTGCATTGCACAACCCAGTTACTGGGTAACACGATAAACCTTGGCAAGACAGGTTGTTAGACTTTCGGGCTTCTGACGACTGGCAAACATCTACGAATAACACCCGGGACCAACTGCGCGGCATATCCCCTCCGTGCCTCGGAAAGCACATTAAGCAGTTGGTATCGGTATGTTATGTATGGTCACCCATCCACTGACCGCCCTCGGCAAGTGTTGCTTAACCTCGCAGAACGAGGTGGCTACACAACATCATGCCTGCTTTTCCCGAAGGGTTAGGCAGAGGTGTACCAAGAGTACGGCCACATTATTAATTTCATAAAATAACCAAAACTGGGTGACTCACGTTCGAGTTCCACCAAGAGTACGGGAAACTCGCTCGGGTCAATAAATAAATAAATCTCAGAGCTGCCGTTTTTTTAGCTTATTTTTCATTAATATCGTAATTATGTGAGTTGGCATCGAAAACAAACCGCAATCTTCTGGCCTGCCTTAATGGTTTAGGGGTCAATTATAGGCGTTATATTAATAATGTGGTGTACGATCTTTAGCCTTAAAATACGTATCCGTGTTAGTCATCCATTTGATTGTAGACGATTTTATTTAAATTCTGCTTCATTTTTGAGGTCTTCGCATTCTTTATGATCTTGTAAGGGAGTCGATGACGTCACGGGATTAATGAGTGTTGAAATACATTGAGATCTGGTGCAATAAAGCTAAATTGGTGCAGTGGCGAGTTTGAATACATAATCAGCCTTTTATGTTCCCACTGCTGCTGGGACACAGACCTGGGGTAGTATTATGAAGTATTAATGCCATCATTATTCCACTGCGAAAACGGGATGGTGCTAGCGGCCTTGTCTAGCTCCGTCTCTCTCTCACACTGGAAAAATGGTGGCATTAATCCTTACTAATTCCTTACTTTCCTTACTAATATTATAAATGCGAAAGTAACTCTGTCTGTCTGTCTGTCGCGCTTTCACGCCAAAACTACTGAACCCATTTAAATGATATTTGGTACCCAGATAGTCTAGACCCTGAGAAAGGACATAGGCTACTTTTTATCGACATACCACGCGGACGAAGCCGCGGGCGGAAGCTAGTAATTCATAATACGGCACCTGGGGGCCTAAATCGGCCACATTAGCAATTTCATACTAAGCAGTTTATTTCCTGAATTCCCAAAAGTCATTAGCAATTCCTCTAATTTGACACAAAAGCAATTCATAATGTGTGGACCATTTTACGAATCTCCATAGAAAACTGTCAAACAGATGAATTATTTCGTAATATGAATCGCACGCAGATCATATTATGAATTGTCAGTGTGATTCATGATATTTTGCTATTATGATTCTGCCAAAGTGGCTGTTTTAAGCCCCTTGCTTTCGGTTAGAGGTTGAACGGTAATCCACCACGCGGACCCAGTGCGCCAGTGCGTGTTGGTAGATGTCACATGTCTTGGAATTTTTGGTTCTGCAACAAGACGGTTTTCCCGCAAGGTTTTCCTTTACCGTTTTTGAGAGCAGTGGTGATGAAATAATTTACACAAAGTAAAGCGCCAGTCAGGATACTAACCAGGATAATAACCTGCAACTCGTAAGTCGCGGCCATTGCCACTAGGCCACCATTGATCCAGTTTTATAGAGTTTTAATCCCGAAAAATAGTTACTATATAGTTCCATCAAAATAACCACACCCTCTATCCACATAAAGTTGGGACATTTCAAATATTGTGTTGTGGTCGGTATAAAGGTGAAATTTATTTTGTTCGCGCTCCCTCAGTTGCAAGCCGAATGTGTCTTGTATCATCATTCACGTCCCAGTGCTTCGATAGTGAGCGCCTTCGATATCGATAATTATTTATTATGTTGGTTATACACATCACTAATGAGTTGTGTTTGTGTGAGTTCGATTTTTAAAGGCTTGAGCATTATTTCGACACAGCCCGAAAGTCTGACAATCAGTCTTACCAAAGGGTATCGTATTACTCAGTTACTGGGTTGTAGAGGTCAGAAGTAGTCGCTCCATGTAATATAATGATATTCAGCTGCATCCGGTTAGACTGAAAGCAGACCCCAGCATAGTTGGGAAAAGGCTAGGCTGTGTCTAAATAATGCTCAATCAATCATGATTGAGCATTATTTAGACACATTGGTTTCAAGACTGATGTTCAAAATTAATTTTGGCCTGTAAACCGATATTTTATCGGTTGATCACCTAGACCTCTAGGGCCTAGGTCATTAAGTGGAAATAGGGTCGGTCTTTTCTCCATACAAAAAGTCATAATTCGAGGTTCGGCTCTCGTCTATTTCCTCCTCCAATATTGAACCAATTCGAAAGATATTTTATAAATTGGATAAAAAGGATATTTACTGTGCCCCTATGTTTTTATTTTATTTTTATTAGTTGTCTGTTCAATAGGCCTCTGATGACAGCGGTCTAAACAGACAATATTTTTAATTTCCGCAGCGTTCTCGTGCTTCTACAGATAATGTAATGTATCATCAAAATGGAAAACATAGGGGCATGGAACTAGTTGATATTTATTTTACTGCAATAAATCATTGCTTTAAGGTCATAACCAGAGAAAAAACAGCCAGAGAGCGTTTGTATGGAAAGGGGACCGACCCTATTGCCTCATAAGTGAAAAATATATGACCATAATAATTAACGTAGAACTCTAGCGGGGCTATTTAGCACCCCTGATAGGTTGGCCTATCCACCGCAGTACCTACTCATATACCTAAGTAAGTAGCTATGTACGGTCTGCAAAATACGAATAATATTTATCTCAGTCTATCGCAGTCCACTGCTGGACATAGGCCTCTCTCAAGCTGCCACAACACCCTGTCCTCCGCCTTCCGCATCCAGTCTGTCCCAGCCACTTTCTTAAGGTCGTCGGTCCATCTAGCTAGGAGGTGTCCCACGCTACGCTAACCGGTACGCGGTCTCCACTCTAGGACTCGTCTGCTCTACCGGCCAGCAGTCCTTTGACAAATATAAGTATTATCACACCTCTATTCTCAGAATTCAGTGATACACTAACGACACTCCCTTAAGAGGTCATGAATCGCAAAAAAATTGGTGTTGAGCCTATATTAGCAGTGGTGGCCCAGTGGTAAATGCAGCGACTTACAAGTTGTAGGTCGTAGGTTCGAACCCAGACAAGCGCTTCACTTTGTGTAAATTATTTCATCACCACTGCTTTCAAAACGGTGAAGGAAAACAACGTGAGGAAACCGGCATGTCCTAGAATGAAAAAAATCAAAGATTGGTGACATCTACCAACCCTCAATGGGCCCGCGTGCATGGTGGATTATGGCCCACTCCCTCTTACCGAGAGGAGGCCTGTGTCCTAGCACAGTGGGAACATTGTTGGCTGATATTGATGTGCCCCGTTGTCATAATACAGATACTGAGAAAAAAACCAGACCAGACTGTTACAAAAAATTAGCCTTCATTTGTATGTCCTACTAGCCACCGCTATCACGACAACGTCCAGCCCCATACTTCAATTGTCCGTGCAACAACATAACCAAACAGGCAGTCTTATGTAGTTCTAAATAAAGCCCATTTTTAACCCCTGACGGAAACCGAGGGATGGGTAGATAATATTTTGATCCAAGCGTCGTCATCGCGTCGGCTGACGGCTAATGAAAACGCCAAACAGACGAATACTTATATCTAGCAATATTTAAAGTAGGTACAGTACAACTTTTTTCTTAAATGTGTATTCCGTAATACGTACGGTCTATTCTGTAAATTACCTCACCATGAAAACTTAGGTGAAGTGAGCAGTCAATCCCTAGATTCAGGTGGAGTGACAGCTCACTTTAATCTCACTTCACCTAAGTTTTCACGGTGAGATTTTTACAGAACTACTGTATGCTGTTGTAGAAAGGATAGGTGCTGTTAACTTCCTATTTCCATTAGCCGTCACCCAACGCGACATCGACGTCACTTGGATCAAAAATTACCTAAAAATTATATTGAACTTAGGGCCAATACATTTTATTTTTACTTTTATAGGCTCCTGCTGGTGCCGGGGCTTTTTTAAATTTTACTCATTGGAATCCTTCCATCCTTTTAATCTGCAAATTGATTCATCTTGCTGGCCGTACCAATGTTTCCACGCATATAATATTTCGCGATCGACATGCATTAAACTGATGTTATCGATGCATCTGGATTCCACCGCAGTGAAATTATGAATAACGCATCAACTCAAACATGTTTGAATCTGAGGAATTTTAAAATAAACCTTGTGTTTTTGCTGATCGTATATTTTATAGTCAAAAGATTGAGTTTAAAAATTTTATGATGATGGATATAAAATACAGTATGAAGGAAAAAGTTAAACATACTCAGTAGGTATACAAAATAGAAATAAATTCCTACAGTTTCCGCTAACGCCATCTATACATTAAATGAAATACTGTTTGAAACAACGCCACCTTTCGGGAAATGTTAACCCTACCGTGTTTAAAAAAATTGTGTTTGTTCAACGTTAATTCAATAGATGGCTCTGATGACAGTATAACTATAAGTACTTGTGATCATTGCAAGAGGGCGTCATCGCCGTGCAGAGAGAAATATTCGAGTTTTTAATTAAAAGAAGTACCAAGAATAAGCTAATCTTTGTCGTTCACATCTAATGGCAACTATACATAGCATTCATAAACACCAAAAAAAAAAAAACTGGGTATATCTAGATAGGATACAGAAAAAAGATAAAAGATTGAACTACGAAGTTTTTCCATAGTAGTTATGATTTGGTTAGATCCTTGTTAGATCAGTTTTTCTCAAATGTGACCTCGCGTCCTATTTAAAAGCGATCGCCGCGCGAATACGCGATCGTCGCGTGTATTATGTCACTTTTTGGTCAGAAAACCGGTAAAAGCCAGGTGCCGTATTATGAAGTATTAATGGCACCATTTTTCCTGTTTTCCAGACAGACGGAGCTAGACAAGGCCGCTAGCTCCATCCCGTTTTCGCAGTGGAATAATGATGACATTAATTCTTCCTAATACTACCCTAG
This sequence comes from Lithophane leautieri, assembly GCA_949152455.1. Taxonomy (NCBI): domain Eukaryota; kingdom Metazoa; phylum Arthropoda; class Insecta; order Lepidoptera; family Noctuidae; genus Lithophane; species Lithophane leautieri. The sequence continues at coordinate 5,368,344 of OX424462.1, read as the reverse complement.
AGCACTTTTTCGGGTTTTCCGAATTAAAAGCGTTTTAAGACGCGGTCGTAATTGCAATCAGTCAAAAATAAAACCACAGCTAGTTAAAAATTAATTTAATCATTCGTTAAAAACCTGCAATTTGCTCAATAACTAACCTAAAGCGCGAGGCTTATATCACAGTCCTATCGACCATATCTCGAAGACACTCCTATTTCCTAGGCCGCATATCACATTCAATCTTATCTTAAAAACCAATACATACATGAGTACATAATTCATTATTTAAATAAGTACTATAGTTTACAATTTCATTAGTAATATTTCGCAGTATTAATTTATAGAAGGACATACGTAAGAAAAGGATGGGAAATTCACTTGAGCTAATGATTTTGTAATATGACTTGAGCGCTATGAATATTATTTCCACGTGATACATAATAATTGTTATGCTATAGCTAGTAATATAATAAAAATAAAAATAAAGAAGGGAATTTCGTAAACAACGACTCTATGAGTAGAAGAATGTATCTGTCCTAGTAAGATGTTTGAAGCCGTGATATAGTTATATCCGTAGGGATATTGCTATAAGTATGTATACCGTAATATAGTTATATGAAAGCAGTTCATAAATGTCGGAGTGCCCTAATTGTGTTACCGCGACCAATTTCAGTGTAGCGCTCGCCGGGAGCTGCCGCGGCACCGCTCGCTTCGCTCACTCGGCTCGCGCGATGTTAGTTACAGTTCTAACCTAACCTATTTGGTCGGAGTTGCTTAATAGTTATAATACTAGTAAGACAGTTTATGTACCGGTTTCATATAACTAAGGATATAAAGGTTTATAGCTATATCCCTACGGATATAACTATATCACGGATTCAACCATCTTACTGCAACGTATCGTTAAGATCGGAGAAATTGGAAATATTCTAAGTAAAGCCCCATCCAAATGCCCGCTTCCACTAATAATAAATAAAAGCGCGCTGTTGGATTTACAACTTTCGCCGAGCGATGAAAATCTAACAGTGCCCTTTTATTAAGGCTTTAATTTAGGTGTCGGTTAGTGTTAGTGAATTAGGCTTCAGAATTTATAAAACACACGAGGTGAAAGATTCAACAAGTCAATATTGTAGTTCATCCTTTATCTTATAAATATTGAGATATGGCACCAAAAGTTACTTGCAAGTAAACTGATCGACCTCTTCAACACAAGTATCACACTGCACAAAACAGCAATTTACCATTTTACACCTGCACCTAGAACTCACCGTCTTTTTACTAGTTAAAAAGCCCCGTCCACAACACAAAGTCGCACAGTTATGTCTGTCTTTGCACACCCTCCCCTTTGTGCTCACACACAAGTTCGGCGTCCTCTGCAAGTAAACCAAATTCTTTCGTTCAATCATCATTTTGTTCCTCACTTTTGGTGAAATCGCTCTTTTCGTCGTGTAGTTCATAATTTTCCGTTTTGTTGCGTGGTGGTAATGCTTCTTTAGCAGACCCATTGCTGAGTTGAAAGGTCCTAATCGTTTCCAGCAAGTCTTTGTTGTACAAGATCCTGAGAACCCGTGGCATTTGCAAACTTCTTTTAACTGTTCGCCTATAGAATCTACACCAACTATGACATCTTGTTTTAGTATTTCGGCGATTTGATCGTTGCCAGCGTGTTTGAAGTCCAAGAAATTTCTCGTCATTCTCTTTCCATGTCTGAAATCGTCCCCACATCCTGCCATTTTCCAAGTATTGTTTTTGCCAAAATTTCCGGGACATGAGCATGAAGTTAGGTCCCCGGCGGCGCAAGCTTTTGCTACTGAATGTGTAATAGATGCTGCCATCAATGCATGGACGAAAGCAGTTTCTCTGAATAGTTTATTAAATATGCTCCTTTTCGGTTTTTTGTTGAACACGAGGGAGCAGTTCCACCTGTCGAAATTGAAAGTTTCTTCGCAAGCGGCAATCGCTTGTTCCTTTGCGATGGTCAGAACGTTTGATAAGCCAGTGTCTCGGTTGCACATTTTTGTTTGTCGTTTTGAAGCTCTGATCAATTTGCAGTCTCCAGGGTACATTTCATGAGTTCGGTCGCTGAATAGAGCTTCAATAGTTTTTTGTAAGATGGGCTGAGATCTGTGAAATGTAAACAATTAATTGAATTGAATTTGAATTGAGTTTTTGTTTATATTTTGGAGTTTAATCCAATTATTTATATATTTATTTCTTTGCTAACATATAAAACACTGGTTATTAGGCATGCATTAAAATTTCATGACACAGTATTAAGACATGCACCCTGTAAGGGCACTGCAAATGATTAAATTACATATTATAATATTGATTCTAATTATTACAATTCATTACATTAAACTAAACATTAATTATTTAATTATTACGTTTTATTTCAAATAGATCATTATTAATACTTCGTTCTTTCTTTTGAGTCTTAAAGGTACCTAAGCATAATTATTATAGTAAAGCAATTTATTATTTCACATTTACGTCAAGCATATTTATTACTAGGTCAGTCAATTCACAATTTATCATTTTTAAACTCCTCAACAGTGTAGTAGCCTTTCTTTATTAACAGGGATTTCAACTGATTCGAGAAAATTTAGTCATTCGGTAGGGACCTTAAGCTTTCCGGTAATTTATTAAATATATTAGCTAGTCTTGAGTATGGACATTTCCCGATAACTTTTAAGTTTGTCATGGGTAGTATAAATCTATTCTTGTTCCGTCGGTTATAATTTTCATTTAGCTCGATATTAGATTTGAAGAATTAGATTTAGAGCTCTTCTTAAGAAGCTGAATTTTATTTAAATTTCTGGATTGGGCCACGTCTAGCATTATAACTAAATCCATAAATCGTAGAACTCACTCTCTTTAATAAAAATGAGCTTCGTTGACGCTTATTTGTTGAATTTGAAACAAACTCGTTATACTCCTCACGAAATGGCATGTTTTCAAAGAACATTAACGAGTCGGTACGAGCTTCTAAGTTACTTCACAAGAATTCATTAACATCATATTATTTCAAATCTTCTTAGTTCCTCGTAGGGACTAACGAGATTACTATCGCATTAATGTTTTTTTAAATGAATAGGGACACATAAAAATATTTTGTTACACTATAGGTACCTAAATTCTCCATTTGAAATAAGATTAGAAATTTAATCAAACCTTTTAAAGTCCGTTCAATCGATTTTGACTTCTACACTGTAGGGCATAAGGCAAAAAGCATTAAAAGCAAAAAAACGTTACACAATACCAACGGTCTACTGCAGCTGCAATTTGTCATGCCACCAACGCAATAGAAGTCAAAATCGGTTGAACGGACTGTAAAAAGGCGTATTTAAACGTCTAATCTTATTTCAAATGGAGAATAGGTTAGGTTAGCCGCAGCTTATTGATTTTCAAATTTAATTTTTCTTCTAATACTCACTCATATAAGTCGATATGATTAAAAAATAATAATACAGAGTTCATCCTTCAGAAGGGAGTGAATGATAGCGTGATGGTTGACAGGGGGGATGGAAAGACAAAACGAGTTGCGCCGAACCCAAGTAAAATGGGACAAGACAGGAAGATGATGAAAATGATCTTCTCTTCTTCTCGTGTGGTTAGTGACTAACCTGGCGTCAGAGTTTTAAAGCCGTCCAAGGCCCTCTGACTTGGCTTCACATGCCTTCGAGAAATCTTTCTCAGGCATGGCCGATTTCCTCACAATTTTTTCCTTCAAGTTTTTTTAAGCAAGTGATAATTATCCAATACGCACATGAATCCGAAAAGTCAGAGGTGCGTGGCTTGGGTTCGAACTCGAGACCTTTGACTTATGAAGATGATATAAATACAGAATTCCTCAAAATAAATTACCTAATTTAGATATGAAAAAATCACTGTTATTTCGAAAACGCACTGAGTCTAAAAAAATATCATCAAAAATTTAAAAACTAGGTTACTCACCCTTCTACAATCTTAGTAGCGAAAATAGAAACGGAACATATCAGTAAAACATTAAAAATAAAATAACTATACATGATTAAGATCTCAGCAGTCACATGATCACCGTGTTTTGCTATCCACTACAAAATGATGGCGAGAATGAGTCGTCACACAAAGCAAGGTGTCACGATACACTATCAGTAAAGGGTGGGTCTTCCAAAAATGGTAATGACAAACTAAAAAATCAGTCTGTGTTTGCTGGTTGAACAAATATTGGACCGAGTCATACCTTGACTTGAACTTGTCTAAATAGAAGGCATAAGTAACCTATTTGCAGTCTGTTGCGGTTTATTGGTACGACGATAAAGGGTTATTACCTGTCTGTTCTTGGAAGACACAGGTGGAAAGTGAATTCTACCTACTGCACTAAGGAGGTTATGTGAGAGTCGGCCATAATTGCATCCGAGAATTTCCTAGTAGGAATTTGCACATCAAATTACACGGAAACTAAACATAGTAATTTAAGGTTATGAGGAACAGGGTGTAAAGTTCACTCATCCACCATAGAAAACGGAGGATCTTCCAACCAGACGGGTGTTGTGTCTGGCGGGCAACTGCCCAATGATTGATATTGGATTTTTGTATATATGTTCACTGCACGATAAACTCTAATTGCGCGATGCAGGATTTTTGTGACGTCAGTATTTTTGTGTGACGTCAGGTCTTTGATGCGTGGTTCGAATGTGGCGATGTAGGTACCACCACAGTAATATTCAGATGCTGTGCAATTTCCTGAAACAACCCGCATTGTTTTTTTTTTAAATCAAATGCTTGTCATCATAACTATAATGTATCTCATTTTTGTCAATAACATATTCCCTGTAAATTGAGAGATCTGGCTCTTGTGCTACAGGAACCCCTAGTACAAGGGCCAGGGCTACACAGATGTTTGTAGCAAAAGAAGTGAAAAAAATAAAAATAAATGTTACTTTTAAATTCACGACACTTACGTAGGCAGTGTCGTAAATTTCCTCTTCCTCGAATAAGAATCACAAGAAGAAACTGCGAAATGCCGCTTTTTCATAAGGGAGCAAACAATAACTATAGTAGCGATGGACACTCGTGGGTTGCAGCTGAAAATCAGCGTCAGGTGGTACACTTTGTGTTTCCATCTGGCATTATGCTGAGCTGAAACCCTTTCGGCACTGTAATGACTGTTTTCTGTTTTATAGTTTTAAGGTGTCTTTTTCTGTTACAAGGCCAATAAACGCATTATTCTTTCTTTCTTTCTTTCTTTCTTTCTTTATATTAACCAATAGGATTTATTGATTTTCATATCGTTGTTTTGCTTATCTCTGGTGAAAACAGGACTCAAAATAAAGCTAATTTCTTAAATACACCCAAAGCGCACCTTGATAGCACATCTTCCCAGCTCCGCTACACCACTTGGAACAAATCTCATATGGAAAAGTTCTTAGGGAACAAATTTAACTTAGAAAGATGTATTAATGATTCTAATGATTATAATTCTGTAAATATATATCTGTTATAATTATTAGATCAAGATACAACCTGACACTGACCTGCAAATAGCAAAAAACTTAAGATTTTAATTTCTCGGGCTACAACTACGGATACACTTTAAGACGCTGACACCAGATAAGCCGCGGTCACTGTCGGATTGCATCGAAAAGAAAGAAAAGCGCGATCAAGTAACGCTTGTAATTTATTGCAAAATAGGAAGCAATTATCGATTAATTAAAAATAATATTTTTTCATATTTTAGGAGTATGAGGAACAGGGTGTAAAGTTCACTCATCCACCATAGAAAAGGGAGGATCCTCCTACCAGACGGGTGTTGTGTCTGGCGGGTAACTGCCCAATGATTGATATTGGATTTTTGTACATATGTTCACTGCACGGTAAACTCTAATTGCGCGATGCAGGATTTTTGTGTGACATCAGAGGGCCAATTCTCGTACTTAAAAAACATTCACATTCAAGTCGCAATCTGTCAAACTTGTCAAAAATGTTGGTAAATTGATGGTTATTTTGACAGATTGCGAATGAGATGCGAATGTGAACGTTCTTAAAAATTACGGGAATTGCCCCTCAGGTCTTTGATGCGTAGTTCGAATGTGTGGCGATGTAGGTACCGCCACAATATTAAATTAAAAACAAAACCACGTTCTCAATTCAAATAAGACGTTCCTGTTATTAATTAAAATACCAAAGTACGCTAATATTTAATACAGATATTTTGGATTAAAACTCAAGATAAAAGGAACAAGGAAGGAGAAGGAGAGATTACCGTTAATTTGTATCGAGTTTTTTTCTTCAATCCGTGTTTAAGTAACCAATTAACCGAGTTCTGAGAAATATATGTTCAAAATCAATATAATTATGTTTTTCCGCTACAACAAACTATCTAGATTTGGCAATTTTTTTGTTTAAGTCAAGCCTACTTATATCGTTTGCCTGCTGTCAGCGCCATACGATGACAATAGCTACCTGTCCATGTTCACATCCACACGGTCGGCGGGCGCGGTCGATAGCGCTCGGTACGCCGCGAATACAGTAGACGAACGAGAATGATAACGACATTCACGTTCGTCTACCCGCCTCTTTATACCCGAGCTTTTGTTTACAACTGATTATGTGTTTCATAACTGCATATGATGTTCAATCAATCTGCCTAGCCTTTTCCCAACTATATTGAGGTCGGCTTCCAGTCTAACTGGATGCAGCTGAATACCAGTATTTTACATGGAGCGACTGCCTATCTGACCTCCACAACCCAGTAACTGGGTAATACGATACCCCTTGGTAAGACTGGTTGTCAGACTTTCGGGCTTTTGACGACCCGTAACGACTGTCAAAGACAGCCGGGACCAACGGCTTAATGTGCTTTCCGAGGCACGGAGGAGTCTCGATATGTAAAGATGGTCACCCATCCACGGACCAACCCCGGCAAGCGTAGCTTAACCTGATGGATAATGATTTAATAAAAACAAAGTAAATTATGGCATAATATTGTGATGTTGAGAGAAAGGGTAAATGTTGGCGGATTCATGTTAATATGCAAAATACGAGTATGTTCACTTAAGGCAAGAAAATCATAATTTCAGTCGCCTGCTGACAGTTTCACTCGATAATTTCCTTGCCTTTAATCTCAAAAATCCCAAAAGATATCACACGATCTCATCCTGGCCATATACCATCTGTTCATACATATCCGAACATTTGTTTGTATGTATCTGTTTAGTTATACCAAAAAGAGAACATATCCTATTAGCAACTGCACTCGGAAATAAAAGGGTAGTTTTTACAACGCTCTGTCGTTGGTCACAGATCGATAGCAGTCCGCACGACCCGTCCGAATAACATTTCTACATAGATATGTGTTCAAAAAGTACAAAATCTCAAAGCTAGCTAAATACATTAGATAAAGGTGCTTTTTATGAGACAAAAGTGTTTCTCATAAACCACAAATTGAGGAAGTTTCTTCAATTTTCCCTACGACAAATACATCCGACAAATGAATAACATAACACAATTCAACCTTCTACATCCGCGACAAATGATTGCACACGAGCGATAAGGAGTGAGGCGTATTTATCGTCACAGATAGAAATAACAGATATTAAAAAATAGCAGATAACAGTTGTTGTACCTAACAATAAAACATATCTGTTACTTTAAATAACAGATCCTCAAGACTGTTACCGCAGCTGTTACTGTTAAAACTTCGGATATGATTTTCGACTTTAAACGAAAAGAAATATATTCAATTGAGATTTAAATACGTATTTATCGTCCGTACAAAAATAACAGGCTGATATTTTATAACAGATATATACGATTTTCGACTTTAAACCAAAAGAAATAAAGAAGATATTCGATTGAGATTTAAATACGTATTTATCGTCCGTACAAAAATCACAGGCTGTGGTTTAATAACAGATATTTGGATCTGTTATTTTTTTGTCACAGTAACAGTGATAACAGATATCGTGTTTAACCTGTTACAACCCATCTCTACGAGCGATTTTACATCCTCTCTCGGTCGTTGGTCTTGCGACCAACTCGCGATCAATATCGCGCGGCGAGACGCGACGCGGCACAGAAAATAACTTTCAGAACCGTGTACCCAACACTTTGGAACTGAGCTTTTGTTTGCATCTAGTTAAAAGTTGTGACTTTGTGTACCTGCCTGTATTTGTAGTGATGTTTATTTCTGAGGAAATGTTGTTTTCTTGTTGTGAATACTATATTAATATCTATACCCGATTCGCTCAAGCGTGGCAAAAGCGGTCATTGCCGTTTTCCTGATATCTCTCCGTAGGAACCCAAACAATAAACTATGTATGGTTTTTCTTTATTGGAACATGATGAAGATCACGATAGAGGACGTTAAAGAACTTTATTTTAGTTTGTGAAATAAAGAATGCTAGAAAATGTAGGTGAGTCAATGACCGCTATTGCCACGCTAAGGCGATTCGGGTATAAACAATATACCTATAGGGTGACTTTTTTTTCTAGCCTATTATAAGTTCGAAACTAAAGGTCACATACAAAAAAGGTTTAAACGAACCATGAGTTCAATATAACAAAATATGCGCGTATTAATAATGACGTAGGTATGGCTGCCGAAGGCGAGAAGAGAAGCTTTAAAGAAAAAATGGAAGTAGGTATATGGTGAGATGATGTCAGGGTTATTTATTTATTTATTTAGAACATGGAGGACTTACAGCTAATAAAAACAAACAAGAAAGGGAACAATAGTCACCAGTTAAGAAGTTTACTTGGGTTTCGATCCAACATTTTACAAAGAGCTTTCATCAGAGCTTTAAGCCGGTTGCACTCCGAGAGCTAAGCTAAATTAGTTTACCCTATTTCGCATAGCTGACCTGAGGAAATTTTTCTTACTTTTGGTCTGCAGCCGTGCCTTAAAAACTCTAATAGGTATTGCTCACTATAAAAATCATGATATTTTTAGTTTATGTTTTAAACTGGGATGGTGCTCGGCGCAATGACAAAATTAGTGTTTATTAATGTAGAATTTTTTTAAGAATGAAGACTCATTCAGCTTAACGTGAATACGATAGATCAATCTCTTCGTCGTCAGCATCATCGTCATTTCAACCGAAATACTTACTCTGCTAGACTTAGGCTCCTAAGGCATCGCCACAGCGACCGGTTCTGGGCTTCGCGCCTCCAGCGTATTCCCTTGACCTTCAACCAGCGGGAGACCAATATAGCACCTTCCGGTACGTGGTCACCACACCGGAACCTTCAGGCATCCGTTCTGCAAGTAATGTGCCCACTGCCACTTATGTTCGCCAATCAATCACAATATCTAATTCTAATTTCAATTACAAACGCCACAGCGAACCACATTAAACAAGCGACCCCAATACATAGATAATATGTTACAACGTGAACAATGTAGCCAAATGAGAGTAGCCGCTAGCCACAATATCAATAAGCTAGGTTTGAGTAGAGGCACTATGAGGGTAACACACAGAAGGCTTAGGCCTTTTTTTTTTTGAGTTTGGGAAATCATCAAATGACTTCTCCCGCTCTGGGCGGAGCAAGAGGGCGTGTCAGACTTTTACTGACTAAAACCCACCCGTGTTCCTTCAGTTGCCTGTTGCACTTTTGGAAACGTGTCTAGAGAGTCTTATACTACCATACCACTGTGTACATGAGACTTGTTTTAGACACTACATGATATCAGCAGGTGTAGCATGGCGCTTTCTATTTCTACAAAGAATAGACATAGCTTTTTCTATACAAAGTGACATTTCGTTTCTTCATTTTTGACATCGCACCGTAGAAATCCTTCTACAATCTGTCATTTTGTCTTTCATTTATATCTATCTTTGGCTAGGTCTTTTAATATGTAGACTATTTCGGAAGAAAGTTTTCTATCCTTACTGTCAAAATCATACTGACAACTGAAATTTGTCTAAGGAAGTGAAGACAATTTGAAACAAAACAAAGAATTCTGAGTCGAATTATGTAAAAGAGTGAATTTCGTTAAAAGTGCAGTTGAATCTTTTTACTTAGCTGCCGTTGTACTGTCTACACGGAACGTCATTTTTGTCTACTCTTCCGTCGACAAAACGGTGCTCAAGCTACGCCTGCTGGATACCGCCTAAATGCAGTGAGCGTCAAGGTTTTGTCATGGAACATTGTATTACAGCACAGTATATAATTATTGCGGCGTGCGTGTATGACCAAGTGTCTGAACGTAAACGATGCAAAAGGAGTATGTAAGGATCGTAGCAGGTGGCGTTCTATAGTTCTGCCTACCCTCATGGGAAAAAGGCGTGAGTTCATGCATCTTTGTTTAATTATTGCTGTTCAAAGCAACATAATCCGCTGCTTTGTAGACACTTTTCAAATTAAATATGCAGACAGAGTTGCAGGAGCGTCCTCAGGGATATTTAACAAATTCAAACATGAAAACTTTCCGAGTGAGGAAAGCCAGAACTGAGTGGATTTTCAATTCGTACAAAGTTAAATTACTGCATATTGAAATTTGGAGGCACGTGTAACGTTGACTTAACGTCGATTTTTCAATTTTTTTTTTTTTCAATTTTTACTGTGTACGATACAAAAGATATTTTGTCTAAAGGCTTTTGGAAGCATACGATAACTCCGCTTATAATATTTGCATTTTCATGGATTCCAAAAAGAGTCTATTAACAGAATAAAAAAAAAAGTTATAAATACTAAAACCCAACTACGACTAAAAAGGCATAAACAAGACACCGGACAGACAAATAAAAAATCCGGAGTCACACGTGTTAGGGCATAAATCGAACAGATTACGTGTGACTCCGGATTTTTAATTTGTCTGTCTGTGGTGTCTTGTTTATACCTTTTTAGTTGTAGTTGGGTTTTAGTTTTGATTACTTTAATTTTTTTTTAATTCTTTTGTGGTTATAATATATATATTTTTGAAATGTGCTCATTAAGCCCTTTCATTTGATACCCAACATGATACGATTAAACAATTTTTTTTTTTAGTTCCTGACTTTATGACCTGTAGAGGGCGCCATTTTTAATTTAATGTGACGTCACATAGCCTATAACCAGTGGACGATCAAGACGCTTCCAACGACACTTCATTTGTCAAATTGTGATGAGTGGTTTAGAAGATAGGAGGGAACAGATGAACATACTTACATACATACCGGTCAAAATCATAGCCCTCTTTTTTTCTTCACCGTAGTCGGGTAAAAACAGCCTCTATGGTCTAGCTAGGGGTTAGACTACCTGTCTCAGACCTAGAGGTCCGGGTTCGATTCCCAGCGGAAGCAAAATTTTCTGCTGGGTTTGTTTGGTGGTAGGGCTTGTTCTTAGTCTGCCTGGCTAGCTACCACCGTCATATCTAAGTCTGTCTGTATCACCATAGCAACAAAATTAACAGCATTGTTGTGTTTCGGCAGTTAGAGGTAAGATAGCCAGTTCCTCTGTGGTTGAGGATCCCGGATGAAGCTTGCTTCCAACTTCAGACTGATTATTACTTACCACCAGGTGAGATGAAGGTGTGTGAGATTCCCCGTTGTGAGAATAAAATAAAAAGTTCCATGTCCAAATTGTGAAAAAGTACACACCACGGAAAAATAATTAAGATAAAGATTTCACAAAATATTCGATGCCTAATATAATTATAATTAATAAAAGCCCTGTTTATTTTGCATCGTTTCAATAGTTCTTTCAAAATACCATCTCGTACTTTTTTGCATGGTCCTCATGTGGGCTGACCAAGATTATGTGTGGACTTTAAAAGAGACTGTGACCTCTGGGTTTTTTCCAGTCTTTCTTCTCAGAGTCAGTTAGGAAATACAGAACTCATCTAGTTGTAAAACTTAATTTAATTCTGACGAATAAAGGTGCTTTTTACAACAACAGAAACAAAATGCGAAGATTTCCTCAATTAACGAATTCATTTCTTCAATCAAAAGAGTATTCTGGACGAAAACTTGGGACATGTCGTAGGGTTTAATGAACCGAAATATTGGAACCCGGTCACGGCTACGTGGTAGGTGTCCTGTTTAAAATTCCGCCCAGAGACATTCCGCCCAACGACTTTAACCCTTCTCGAATGCAATCAAGTACTTTAGACACTCTTAAAGTATCTTTTGATAGCACTTATGACCTTATGATAAAGAAAGTGGTGTGGAAGCTATGTTGAAGTTTGTTATAACGAATGAACGATTTAGAACATACTCGTAGGAGTGAAGTAAAAAAAGGTTTTGTACAAAACATAAAAAAAAGACCCATTCCAATAAACATCGTGAGGGTCATCATCTGCCTAGCTTTTTCCCAACAATTTTGGGGTCGGCTTCCAGTCTAACCGGATGCAGCTGAATACCAGTATTTTACATGGAACGACTGCCTATGTAACCTCCACAACCCAGTTACTGGGCAACACGATACCCCTTGCTAAGACTGGTTGTCAGACTTTCGGACTAAACAGAAAACAAACGTCATCATCTAATAAACATCGGAAGGGTCATTGATATATTATTATTATCACCCTATCAAAATCAAAACATTTTATTTCACATAAGCCTACATAGGCACTTATGAAACGTCAGAAGCTAGGTGCACGGTTCCAATTGGTCGTTTCCTATGGAAAAGAGCCAAGTAATAACTCTCCAAAACTGTTTCAATAAAAATGGAAGACAAAACATCACAGATCAGAACTAATAAACACGCTACCAAAACCATAAATTAATAATCGTCTTTCCAATAAACTCTCCACCATCTTACTAAAACAGTTTCCTCTAGATAGCCTCACAAAACTACTGACGGAACTTCGACATATTATTGTGACGAAACTTTGTGTAACGGTCACAAAACTTTGCTACGAGCTGTAGATGCTCCGCGTTCGATGACCTCGTAGCGGGCTACGCGTCTACGGCGTAGCGATTTTGTTTGCTTTTTACGGACGTGGCTGTAAAATACGTGTTACGTCTTGTTTAGCTTGATTGTAGTCAATTGAAGTCTGATTTTGTTTCATTCGTTTCGTTTTCGGACGAAAATATAAAAATGTGCTACGTAATTAATTGACCAAGATAATATTTGTATAATTTAGAAGCTAACATTATTATCATAATAAGACAATATTTAATAGCTAACAGTCATAAAATAATTATAATAAATTAATAATAATGTTCATGAATTTAAAAAAGAGACGGGAAAGAATCACAGGCCATCCAAAAATCCGCATTGCTATCAACAGGAAAAGTGCCCAAAAGGCTGGCAGTATTATAGCGATTTTCTCGTCGAATAACGAGTACAACTTTGCCTTACAATACTCTGCTTTTACAACTACAACAGACTTACATACGTCACCATAACGTCATAATCAAAGGGGAGCGGCTACGGGGATGCTACGCGGTGTCATTGACCTCTGGCGTAGCGCCAACTGGGCTACGCAAGCCCACGCGGCTACGCTTTAGAATAGACGCCATTTTTTAAACGTAAACATGACATGTAAAGTGGCGCTCAGTCTAAAGGGACTAATTTGTCTGAGGTTTTGTGGTCATAACTTGGGTTATTTTTACGATTTAGACCTTTTGGCAAGACTGAAATAATAATCCATCTTCTGTCTAGCCTTTTCATAACTATATTAGGGTAATAGTCTGGCCAGATGTGGTTCAATATCAGTATTTTATTCGGACCGTCTGCTATCAGACGTCGACGTCTAATGGAAAAGCTTTACAAAAATCGTGTAAGAGTGAGCAGTTATTATGTAGCCAAGAGGGGGTTTTTGCAACAAAGGAATTGTAGGAGTATTGTTAGAGAGACGTGAGACACGTGGCTTGAATCCCTTCAACTTGTTGACACGTTCACATCTATTGATTTTCAACATAAATAACTTCGATGGTCCTTTGAAATCAAGCAAAAATATCTCTTCTAGCATAAGAAATTTTCAATAGAACGCAATGAACCGAATTAAGATGGTTCATGTTGATGGAAAAAGAAATATTTATGGTAAAGCCAAGATTTATTAGATTCGATTTGGTTGCTTCATCCGAATTTAAAAGCATAAATGAACCATGTTCGTACATGGTTCATTTATGCTTTTAAATTTCATTTTCATTCAAAGTCAAGTCATTTATTTCAAATAGACACTTTTGTACGTCAAAAATGAACAAGAAAATGGAATTTATTCTAGTTGCCCCGTACAAAAGGTACCTTCGTATGGAGAAGTATGAAACTCCAGCGTTACTCTTTTAATATGTTTTGCAATATTTTGTATACCCTAGGTATATTATCATTATATGTGATGAAACCTAGAATAAAATTACTATACCACAATGGGTAAAAATAATGAAAAATAAAGAAGCAATGACAGATACATTAATTATGTGATAGATACATGGTGCTTACAATGTATTTAAAAACATTGTAAAAGTAGACGATTTTCCAAAAAATATATAATAATAACAATTACATAAGTATGTAATTGTTATTGTTATTATGATTAATTATATGTAATATTAAAATAAGTAAGAAATATAATTATATGTAATATTTAATGTAATATTAAAATAAGTAAGAAATATAATTATATGTAATATTTATTGTAATATTAAAATAAGTAAGAAATATAATTATATGTAATATTTAATGTAATATTAAAATAATTAAGAAATATAATTAATATGACCCCACAAAAGAATGTAACACTTAGTATGAAAGTTTATGAGTACGAAGTTAATAATAAAACTAAGTTATCCCTTATGCACGTCACAGCAATGCTCGTTATTGCTTTTTATGTCGTGTTGACACGCGACAAGTCCTTAATTCATTCTTATGAGATTTTCAATGTATGTCACGTAGTGTATGTTGAAGATTAAAAAGATCACTGAAATAAATAAAATAATCCTTTTTTTATTATGGCTTGTATTTAATCGAACTTCAATCAATTTCTATATTGCTTTACTAAAAATATGAACACTCTTAATTTAACGAATGAGCCTCTTTTTGTGAAAATTCAATAATGTATATTTTTGTATCCTAAAAACACTATATAGCCAAGTAACTGCGACCAACATGGTCATAGCGCTCGCCGGCCGCTGTCGTGGCACTGCTCGCTCAGCTCGCACGCGTTTGGTCACAGCTCTATTTGGTCTCTATTTGGTTTTCTAGCATACTGCGACTAACTTTGAGAATAGGCCAGAATGTTAAAAAGATGATCATTTATGTAAAAAAAGCAGTTTCTATAGAACTTGACCTTCAAGGTCAATAAGTTTTTAGAGGATCAATGAAATATTTGTCTTTTAGTATTATTAGCCTGAACTGTCCCACTCCTGGGCAAAGGCCTCCCCCATTAGCATAAGCATAATCAGCTAACAATGTTCCCACTGCCAGACGACAGCTCTCCTCTCTGCGAGAGGGAGTGGGCCGCAATCCACCACGCGGGCTCAGTGCGGGTTGGTGGATGTCACATGTCTTCGAATTTTTGGTTCTAGAACATGCCGGTTTCCTCACGATGTTTTCCTTCGCCGTTTTCAGAACAATGGAGATGAAATTATTTATACAAAGTAAAGCGCCGTTCGATTGGGTACGAACCCACGACCTATAACTGAATGTTGTACTTCTCGTCAATTGAGGAAGCCATCCAAGGCGTCCCACCATCTTCTCCTTGGTCTGCCGCGACTAACTATCTTATGGTGAAATCCCACGATCGGCAATATTGCAGACGGCGCCGACGCACCGAGGCGCTTCCGATGTCTGCGATACCCCGCACGTACACCTTCCCACGGTCCATCGTCCGGGCTCGTCGGTGTCCGTCCGCAAAATCGCCGATCGTCGGATCTCGGCATTAGGGATTATTGAGATTCAAGATTGTTTGTTTTCACGTCATGGTCACTTTAAATATTTATTTGGAAAAAATGGTACGCAGATGTATAGATGTTCTAAATTAATGAACTAAATTGCCAGCAAACAAAGGAAACTAAATTACAACCAGCTATCTGCAACATGATATTCTCGCTCCCAACGTAAAAAGCGAAGTCAAGACAATTGCAATGTTCCAGAGGTTTTTATTATACTTACTAACTTTTCTCCTGGCTTATTCGCCCGTTTTCAAGTTTGGCAAAAACGGCGAGATGTTTACAGAAGAAACAATATTTTATTTTGTATCCTTAAACGGATAAAAAAGTTTTGTGTAAAGAACCCGAGAGTGCTCGGAGTACTTTCTTACCTTGTGAAGTTATTTTTATAGGATTTTTCATTGATGATATTGTGAAATCGAGGATTCTCCGTATAAATACTAAGCACTGCGGTCGTTGATCCATAATCCAACATAATTTATAATAGAAAATATATGTATTTTCCCTAAAGTAGGAAACGCAAACAAAGGTCCAGCGATAAAATATTAAGAATACACACGGGGCTTCTCTTTTTTCATTTTATATTTTCATAGCAAAGGGAAACAGGAATACTACTAACTATGCTACTTGGTTTTCTTCTCTCATTTTCACATTAATTTTAGTTATCACGGATTGTGAAACTGCATCCAACGTCAGGGAAAGCAGTTATCTACGAGTCGTGTTACAAAAGTCAGTTTTGTATATATGTCGCAGGGCGATTTGATAATTCGACTTTTCGCGAAATCCCTTGGGATAGTGCGAACAACAGTATAATTGGAAAATGGTGAAAAAAAATCTGCGATCAACTTGGAAGTAGCACTCACGAGCCGCTGCCGTGGCACCGCTCGCTTCGCTCGCTCACCTCGCGCGCAGTTGGTAACCTAACCTATTTCATATCCAGTTTAATATAACAAATGCGACTTGCGACTAGATTATTAGACAATGTTGAAAAAGTTACCTACTAAACTATAAATATAAAGAATCCAATCCACACTCATACTATAAATACGAAAGTAACTCTGTTTGTCTATTACCTTTTTACGCTTAATCCAGTGAACCGATCGTTGTGTTTGACAGATAAGTATCCTGGGTCTGGCTGTTACACTAGAAATGATGAAATACAAAATACAAGCAGATGAAGTCGCGGGCAACATTGAGTGACATATATGTCCATAGAAAGTCCTTGATCTTTACAAAAAGGTCAGAACAACAATAGACGTAAAACAAAAATAGTATAAAATAAACAATGTATAATTACGTCAGAACACTCCAGTAGCGTGACTGTCGCCATTGTAAGGGCACTATGCAAAGATTTACTGGAACTAGTGCTTTTAAAGCGAACGTAAAGTTTTATGGCTCTCTAGTTAACAGTATATGAAAGGGGTTTTGAAGTATAGAGGTGTGAGTCATTTAATTTTTAGTTTCACTAATCACTTTCAATACATATGTTATAAAACAAAGTCCAAAGTCCGCCTCTAAATGCAATAAACTCAAAAACTGCCGAACGGATTTTCATACGGTTTTAAAAATGATGGCACCGGCAAAGATATAAATTGTTAGAATTTCGCGTCACCTACCGCGTCAAAAGATATTCGCGTTTTTGTTTCCTTTTGACACCTCTGACACACACAAAAGGACCCTATTTTCTAACCTAGGTAATACGCACCCACGTGCCAATTTTCATCCAAATCCGTTCAGCCGTTTTAGTGTGAAAGCGTAACAAATAAACAAACAAATTCACTTTCACATTTTTCATAATATTAGTTAGGATTATTATTTAATCATTCCAACTCATATTATTTTATATTTTTTGTATTTCTTTCAGATCCAGCGATGTAGGGAGCAGGGTTCAAGCTACCAGTGGTTAGGGCTCCAGAGACAGGACCCACCACCTCCGCCTTATTATTAGTAAAGCCTGATAATGTTGTAAATAAGAGTACCATTTAAACTCCGTAAGCTATTTGAGCATAAAGATATTTGTTCTTACTCAAAATATTTGTGTAACGACTTAACGAGTTCTACACACAAGTGATTTTGGAATGAAACGCCCTCGTACTGCAGAGGATGTGCGTAATAAGCGTTATGTTATTTTATACAGCAAAACGGATACCGTTCCACCGGTTGGGTAATAACCCAAAGCCTCATTTACACGAATAGAGTTTCCTGCCCGTCGAGAGGCGAGAATGTCCATGTGAGACTCCCCAGGCGATAATCAGACTCATGAGTATTTAATCAAGCCAGACACCAAAACTTAAGATTATGTCCCCTAAGAGACACTCATGTTTGTGAAACGAATACTTTTAATTTTGACGGGTATTAAACAAGTCAACAACTCAACAAGTCACCAAGTGTGACAAGTCAACTTTTTTATTTACTCTCGAAGCGAGAGAATCTCTTCGTGTAAATGAGCTTTTATACGCTGTGAAAATATTATAAGCAGGATACCCTTGAGTTCATCCCACACACTATAATGTTGTGATAACCACAGAGATTGGTTCAAATTCAATATAATCAGGGTCTAAATTCGTAATAAGTCAAAGTCAAAGTCAAATAATTTATTTCAAATAGGCACATAAAAGGCACTTTTGAACGTCAATGAAAAACAAACAAAGAAATAGAATTGATTCTAGTTGCCCATTCCAAAAGGTAGATTTCGTATGGAGAAGAATGGGCAAGAAACTCCACCGTTACTCTTTTCAAAAATGTTTACAATATTTTGTATACATGAATTATATAATTATATGTGAAGACCATGCACCCACAATAAGATTACTGTCCCACAAAAGGCAAAAAAAAAAAATTATAAATGGAGCAATGACAAATAAATCAGTTATGTGATAGGTACATGGTGCTCACATATTTACAAACATTGTAAAAGTATACGATATTACAATATTCCTAACATCTTTACAAGTAATACTAATAAGTCAGTGCGTGATTCCATGCAATCACAGAGTGTAAAAATCTATGACATACAAATAATAAAATATACAACTAAATTAGCAACCAGTTTGATTTTGTCCAGACTCTAAATTGTCCTATGGAGCAAGACCAGCATGTTTCCAAGCATTCTTATCCTGGATATAATCCTCTAATTTGTAATAAGCTTGTTTACAAAGTGTACTTTTTATATGAGTTTTAAATTTTCTTTCATTTAATTGCAATATTAAGATAAACGAGGTTCTAATTCATTTAAGCCTAATGAAGCATAAACTTAATCTGAATTGTAAATGGTTATTTTGCTAACAAGCATTGATTAATCAGTTTATTCAAAATCGGTTCAACAATTTCTAAGATATCACTTGGAAATTGTTGAACCGATTTTGAAGTTATTCTGAGATTTGGTCTCAGAAATGGATTTTGTGTCATATTAATGTTTTTAACAGGCATTTTCTAGATGAACATTAGTTCCATAGTAGTGTTCTATAATTAGTGTAACAGAGAACTTATGATTACATATTTTTTTCTCTCTCGCGACGATTTCTTTCTTCACCCAGATGCGGTTTAAAAGTAACCATCCACTTTAACAGTCGTTACGGGTCGTCAGAAGCCCGAAAGTCTGACAACTAATTTTACCAAGTGGTATGGTATTACCCAGATACTGGGTTGTGGAAGTCAGATAGCCAGTCGGTCTATGTAAAATACTTGTATTCAGCTGCATCCGGTTAGACTAGAAGCCGACCCCAAGATAGTTGGCAAAAGACTAGGCAGATTGATTGATTGGATTGATTGATTGATTATGTTCTATAATAATGTGTCACATCGTTTGCCCTTTTATTACCGACTTCAAAAAGGAGGAGGTACTATGTTCGGATGATTGTTTTTTTTTTTTTTTTTTATGTATGTCACCGATTACTCCGCCGTTTGTGAACCGATTTCAAAAATTCTTTTTTTGTTCAAAAGCTTATACTTCTAAGGTGGTCCCATTGTCACCAAGTCTGGATCTGATGATGGGATCCTAGAGAAATCGAGGGGAACTTTCAAAAATCGTAAGGGCAACTAGTGCATTCCTTAATTTATTCATTAAGTATCTTACAGCACTACAATTTTATGAAGGTCTGGAGTCGATCTGATGATGGAGCCGAAAGACAGTCAAGGGAACTCCTCAATGGTTTATAGCAGATACCTCGTGTTTGGGCTTGATTAATTTGTATTGATAAAAACTTTACACTTTGATGATTTGTGACTGTCGTTAGGGGTCTGATGATGAAGACGAAAGACAGTCGAAGGAACTCCTCAGTGGTTTACAGCAGATATCTTGTGTTTGGGCTTGATTAATTTGTATTGATAAGAATCTTACACTTAGATGGGTTGTGACTGTCGTTAAGGGTCTGATGATGAAGACGAAGGACGATTAACGGAACTCCTCAACGGTTCACAGTAATTACCTTGTGTTTGGACTTAATTCATTTATATTGATAAGAACTTTGCAACCATATAGGTTGTAAGTGACATTACAGATCTGATTATGGTCACCTTATAATATGATGATGAGGGGAACTATACAGTGTAAGCAAATGTATAGTGTACACCCTTATATTCTTGAGAAGGCACGGGAGTCTCATTAGCCAGCCGGTTTCGTATAACATCTAAACGATACTTGCGCTGTTCAGACGACTCGCCACTTAATCGTTTTTGAATAAGATTGAGTCGGCAGATCTTATCATTTGGCGACTCCTGTGACAAATAAGAATGCATGTAATTTCTCATCTGAGATAACCTAGCATGACAAGCTAACGGTGATTCTTGGGAACCGGACATAGCACTCCGTTTGCGATTCTTAGATAGGCGTTCTTTTTCAGCAGTATTAGTCTCTTTAATTCTGTTTTTCTTCATGCGGGCGGCTCCTTTAGTTGGTCTACCCATGGTGATTACAAAAATCAAATTACACAAAAAATGGAAAAATAATAAAACTTTAAAAAAAAAAATTACCGAATTCAAAAAAAACAAAACAAAAAAGGACTACAGTACTAAAACCAAACGACAAAAGTACTTCTTTAATAATAAGAGAAAAATAAAAAAATTAAAAAATAACTTTAATTTCGGAAGTCGGTGGCCAAAAACTAAAATTAAAAGCAAAGACACCGACTTCCGAAATTAAAGTTATTTTTTTATTTTTCTCTTATTATTAAAGAAGTACTTTTGTCGTTTGGTTTTAGTACAGTAGTCCTTTTTTGTTTTGTTTTTTTTGAAGTCGGTAATTTTTTTTTTTAAGTTTTTAAATATTTTACTAATTCTCGGAAAGGTAAAAAAATAGTTCAGTTTAGAATATTGCGGCTTATTTTTGTGAAGCAAAACAAGCAAGTTAAAAATACATTGCTTATTGTTATTATACAGAGTGTTTGGTGCATCGTGCATATGCTATCTTCTGAGGCCACAAAAAAAAATCTTAGCCCCACGGGATCTTTTTAAAGCCGGATGAGGAAAAACGCTAGATGTTATTTGGAAGTAATTTAGATTTTGATAGAATCGTACAAAATGAAACATTACAATAAAAAAAAAGGACTGGAAGCTATACCAATTCTTTTTTTTTACTCAAGTCTAAAGGCTGACTTTGGGTATATTACAAAAAAAAAAAAAGTCTGTGGTGCCAACAATTTTTTTGGGGCTCAATGATATAGCCCTTTGCCCCTCCTATCCACCATTTTAATTTGGAAAACGATGCACCAAACACCCTGTATTTCAAGCGAGACATGTTATTATTAGATCTGTACTTATGTTAACAAAGGTCGCCAAAATCGCTTTGCTTAATTTTGTGGACCACACAAAGTTAAAAAAAAACTCACATGTATCCACTTTATTAACATATAACATCACGCCTGTATTCTCCGAAGGGTTAGGCAGAGGTGTACCTATAGTACACCCACATTTCACCAGTTATGTTTGAGTCCCATTGCAATACCCAGCAAACCTATTGTCATCAACTGGGCACAGATCCAGACTCCGGGCTGCTACTGAGAAATTACAGATGGAAAAACCCAATAACACTTTGCCCGACCCAGGTTCGAACCCAGAACCTCATAGTCAGCAGTAGCGCTACGAACACTAGACTAACGAGGCAGACTTAGACGATTTCCACTTTATTATACTTTAAAATTAAGAAGAAAGCCATCGAAAAGCTGTAAAGATAGCTAGAAGAGGAAATAAATAAAAGTCTTTGTACACCTATCAAAGGCGTTAACCGACCTCACACTAATATAGAAAATCCTACAATTATATAAATTTCCTTTTTTCAGACACATTTTGAACATTTCTCGACTGTCTGGCTTCACCACGGCGGATTTTGACCTGAAAGGCTGACTAGACAGGCAATGCCCTGACGAAGCAAGACATAATTCAATTAATTGGCACAAAACATAATTATAATTACCTATTTATTTTTCCCAAACGTGCTTGGAAATTCTAGCATTATAGCAGGCGGCCGGCAATGTTACTATGAGAATCCTTATCTGTCGTGTTTAGCGGCCGAATAAATTACTATGAAAATGCATGTAATTTAATCATGTCATAACAGGTCAACACCTAAATATTGACATCATACTTTGAAAGAAGGTTTAAGTCATTGGTCACGGCTGTCATTTATAGAAACGATTAGGCAGACGATGACGTTGCAAGGAGTCTGGTCTGAGGCCCTAGTCAAAGTGACATTCAATCTACGATAACGATGATGGAAAAGGCAAAAATGTATAAGACTGACATAAGCTAACGAAAAGCTTATGTCAATACTGTTGAAAGTCGTCGTAGAAATACGAAATGCTTTCGAAGCGATTGTCACTTGTCTAGGCCCTCTGGTTTTGTCGTTGGGTCTGGGTGATATGTGATAGTGACTGTGAACTGACCCACAAAGAAAAAAAAAACTAGTGTACCTACATACGTGTAGTGTACGCACATTTTATAAAAATACGAGGTGACCCGCCCCTGTTGTGCACGGATGCAATGTACATGTCAAAACATCGCGATGTCAGAGATAATTTTTTTTATATATTTTGCCTATATCTTAGTTAAATATGCAGTTATTATACACATAACCCTTTCTGAATAAATTCTCTAAATAATAGTGAAAACCGCATCAAAATCCATTTTTTGCTTCTGAAGAACTAAGCGGTCTCACAGACACGAAAAGCTATTTTTGGTTTATATATTGATAAATATACATAACCGAATGAGATCTTACTAGATATCAATTACTCGTATATTATATATTTATTATTATTTAATTGCAGAGAAAATCAATCATTGGAAAACATTTTAATCTATAAGGTATCAAATGACAGATGCATACAAAAAAAAAAACACAGATTCTTCTACCTTTTCAAAAAAAAAGTTGCCCACAATACGAAATCCGTTTCAAACCATGTCCTATTTTAACTTACCTGGTCTAAAGTAGCGGTAAAAGTAATTCATCGAACATCCATTGAAAAAATTTCGAATAAAATAATACCTGCACGTATTCCCAGAGAAAGTTACTAATCAATTATGAATGTTCAAATTCAGTCGTGTTTATTTTTCCAATGCCATTCAAGTGTTAACCGTAGTCCTCAGCATTTTGTTACAAGCCACAAAATACACTGTACTTATTTTACAAGTTATTATAAATCTTAATGTCAAACAAATAAAGTTTAATTTTCCGTTACAGGTTAGACTAGTATATCGGTTGTGTTTCAGTTAAACCGATAAATCGTCACCGTGTCATTTTATAATGTCCAAATCGCTATAGATGTAGACACAGTGTGGTGCGTGTATGAAGTTGGTTCTCGACGAGTGTGAGCACGCATGCGCGGTCCCAAACGAATGGGCGACCGAACGCAGGCAGACGAGTGTCGCTTCAACCTGCGACGGTCGTTTCAACGCGCGTAAATCAAATCTTACCTTTATCTAAACAAAATATTTATGTGTAAAAGAATTGGTGGTTTTAACTGAATATCAAAGTGTTTATTAGTATTTTTGTGTGTGACTTGTTAAGTAAGGATGCAATAATTAGTTTCCATAGTTTTGTGTTATAAATACAAAGTTTGAATATCTGGGTGTGTTATGGAAATGCAGCTTTACTGATCAGGTATTTATTTATTTGTTTTCGTAATTTTTTAAATCAAAATTAACATAAACAAGCCTGTTTTTAAAGGAAATTTATTAAAAAAATATTACTGTCTATGTATTTCATATTCAAAACATATATATTTTTAAAAATATGTAGGTATTTTCAATATTTTTGTTTGTACTTCAAGCAAACTTATTTCGATACCTTACAAACTCGATTATTTTGAAACCGGCTTTGATAAATGAGTTAACGAATGGTATCCTGTTCCTCTTATTGAACGATCCCGTAGAGTGTATGAGTCCCTTTTCTCCTCTATATTTGATTCAAATAGTTTTATGAACCACAATACGTACGATGTTCGTTCTGTAAATTAGTTTGTAATTATCATTTCACCTTCGTTCGTATAAAACTCATAATATAAAAGGTGAGATTTTTCATAATGTTTAAACAATTAATTCTCAAAGAGATTGGTTTCAAAGGGTGGAGTTTAATAACGCTAGCAGTTCTTTGGTTTGCTTCTGGAAAGAAAGAAATATAGAACAGCACAGGAAATACAAACCGTTATCAAAAGGAGCATTTAAAATCAAAAACATGTTTTTTTTTCATAATTAAAAAAAATTAAAGTAAAATAATAACGACCTGGGCCAGGCCAAAAAGGCTCCTATCTCAGCATATTGCTGAGATATTTAAAAAAAAAAGTACCGCATCGCTGGAAATGTTAAGCATTTTTTTTAATCTCCCCTTCTCAAGGTAGGCGTGTGTTTCAGCAGTGGAAACATTATACGCTACGCCTCATAATTAAGCTAAAAAAATTAATAGCTTTAGAGACGGTTCATTGAACAAATGGAGTAACTTTCACTCAAGCAGCATTACATTTTGTGTTTTTTTTTTGTCTGTGCTTACAGCTTGACACTTGTATTGTGCGAATATTAATCACCATGGCGGATTTGGGTGAATCTCCACACCTTAACGAAAGAAGCCGAACTTTTCTGAAATAACACATAACATAACATCACGCCTGCAATCCCCAAAGAGTTAGGCAGAGGTTTACAGAGGTTTACTGAAACAATACTGTACAAACATACTTAGGAGACCATTGAAGATGGCACCTAAGAAACACTTATCATTGGTGCTCGTTAAGAAAATATGGTTGGGATATTTAATCAAATGGCTCTAAAATCACAAAAGATTAAAGGTATCTAACTCTACAAGCCCTAACAAGCACAAACTCAACCCCTTAGTCAAAATATGTGGCTTGGTCGTTTCGCTACTGTCACATGGGCGTAAGATAGATTTATTCACTGTTCTGATATACATAGTTAATTTTGTCATTCATTCATTTAGTTTATTATTTTTCATGTAGATGCGATCGGGCCGGAAACGGCCAAGCCACATATTTTGACTAAGGTGTAGACTTTGCGAAGTTAGGGCTTATAGAGTTAACAATAAATACAGGCAAACATAATCGCGACAAAGATACACATAACATCTCGCCTGTGCTCTCCGAAGGGTTGGGCAGAGGTGTACCTTGTTCTACTGCATCCACATATCGCCAGTTCTGTTGAAGTAACATGTAATAGGGGTCGAGCCTTTTGCCACCAAACGGGAACAAATTCAGACTCCAGGCTGCTACTGAGAAATTCCAGAAGGAAAAACCCAATAACACTGTCGGCAGCATACAACACATTGTTACAAATACTTCCAAAAACCAAATGGGACTTCATAAACGAACAGCATATATACAATTCTATGGCAACAACACTTCGATCAAATATTTACGAAGTCATAAAACAACCCGTGATAGATGTGCGAAAACATATATACGCTTAACTATATAATGTAAACAGCAGGCTATCCTCGCTTGGAAGCCGAAGAAATGCAGAGGGAAGCCTTTTATATTCTTAATATACTCACCTCGGGTGGGTTTTTGAGATGGGGCAGTAGGTAAGGGTAGGTACTTATTTATTTGCTAACATGTAAAACACTGGTTAGTAGGCATGCATTAAAATTTCATGACACAGTATTAAGACATGCACCTTGTAAGGGCACTGCAAATGATTAAATTATTCTAATTAATTACAATTCATTACATTAAACTAAACATTAATTATTTAATCTTTACATTTTATCCTTACATATTATAAATCAAAGTCCTCCGCCCCGTCAGTCTGTCGTTCTTTTTTTTTTTTTTTTTTTGAGTGTGGGAAATCATCCAATGACTTCTCCCGCTCTGGGCGGAGCGGAAGGGCGTGTCAGACTTTTACTGACTAAAACCCACCCGTGTTCCTTCCCGTCCCGGTCCCGGTATCCCTTTCGGACTTTCCCGCAACCCTGGCAGGCATCGGTCCTATTGGACCCCGTCAATTTTGCTGACATCTCTTTGAGGCGCGCGTGGAACACGACGCGCCATCGACCCGGGCCTGGTCCTTATCGGACGGCGAGCTGCCCGTTGCTCGCCGTCCGCAAGCCCGCGCCTATGGTGGCCGGGAATCCGCCTGGGATTCCCGACGCCCAGGGCGTCTCCAACGGCGGCGGTTAGGGGCGTGAGGGCGCAAACTTTGCCTTTCCCTCACGCGTTCCGCCTCCTCCTTCGCGAGCATTACTGCTTCGCAGAAGGAGGTGACGGCTTCCCATGCCCTCTCGCTCCGTACCATGGCCTGGACCAGGGCCGGACGCGAGAGGTCATTGCCGCCAATCGCCTCCGCGAGGACACGGCGGTGCTCCGCCCAAGCAGGGCATACCTCAACCGTATGCTCCACCGTGTCCTCCGGGCGATCCGCACAGTGGTGACACCCGGGCGTTTCCTCCCGCCTAATCCTACACAGGTACCTCCCGAAGCTGCCATGTCCGGTGAGGACCTGTGTCAGGCGGAAGGTGAGGACGCCGTGGCGCCTCTCTAGCCACTCCTCAAAGAGGGGACTTATCGCCGCTATTGTGGCGTGCCCACTGTCTGTCGTCCTGTACGCGATAAACTCAAAAACTACTTCATCGATTTTCATGCTGTTTTCACCAATGGATAGAGTGGTTCTCGAGTAAGGTTTTAGTATATAATTACCGACATCCACGCGGGCGAAGTTGCGGGCATCAGCTAGTTTCAATTAAATCATTATTAGTACTTCGTTCTCTCTTCTTAGTCATATTGGTACCTAAGCATAATTATTATAGTAAAGTAATTTATTATTTCACATTTACGTCAAGCATATTTATTACTAGGTCAGTCAATTCACAATTTATAATTTATTTTTTATTTATTACTTACCTTAACCGTTGTAGGTACAGTCACGGACTTGAATTGTTGAGCCACTTTCAAAATTTTAAATTTTGCAATTTCATACTTTCACGAGATTACACGATTAAACACGAACTCAAATCGCATTGTCGTATGCAAGATGACAAATTACTAGTAATCGGAAATATTTTTATCCATAGAGGTTGACTAATAAGTTCTCTATGATAAATAAATACAATGTTTATCCAATCTATTTGATACTGACCTCCTTTGAATCAGAGCTCATTAACTCGATAATTCTAAAAACCTATCTGACGACGGTGACAGTTGAAATGTCGATGTCAGAGACGTTAATTTAGAATTTTTCGAAATGACTATTTAAAATTTCTGCGTACGCTAACGTTGCTATGGGTACGCTAAAACAATCGTCGCTAGGTTACGGTGGCTAAACCTGCAATTGGTTGACTTTGGGTAGTCACTTTGCTGTCAAGTTTGTAGTTCTGGCTCTCAGATTAGCCAACCGGTAAAGATATTAAATATAATATGTTCTTCTTCTATAATACGAAGACATGACTTTCCGTGTCTGGATGTACGAATATAACCGACTAAATCCGATTTGCATTACACGGCTAATATACGAACAGTCCCAAGTGGCTCATCAATTAAAGTCCGTGACTATACATACAGCAAAACGTTTTTGGAAGACTATTATGAGTAAGTTGCTAAAAGCTTGTACAGATTTTGAAAAATGGTACAGTCAGCTACAAAAACCTCGAATTTCATTCACCCTGTATGCCTATCGCAAAACTCTGTAATTAGAGTTGGGCAAACTACGACAATAAAAGACGGACTTACCTTGGGTTTCTGAGAGGCTCATTCAACTTGATTTGCTGTTCAATCTTGTGGTCTTAAGATTGGGTAATGGTGTTTTGGTCGGCTAATAGTAGGATGCGATTTGACGGATATATTTACCGTTATATTTTATGGCAGGTCAGCTTAAATGGGGCGAATTCTTTAGGACTCGCTTAAATAATATTACCTAGCGACGGGGCGGCCATCATAATAATCATCATAATCGGACTATAACGTTCCCACTATTGGGACACAGGCCTCCTCTCTGTGAGATAATATGGGCCGTAATCCACCACACGGGCCCAGTACGGGTTGGTAGATGTCACATGTCTTCGAATTTTTGGTTCTAGGACATGACGGTTTCCTCACGATGTTTTCCTGCACCGTTTTGATGAAATAATTTACACAAAGTAAAGCGCCTGTCAGGGTTCGAACCTACGACCTACAAGTCGTAAGTGACGGCCGTTAGACCCGCCCCTGCTTCGCACGATTTATACGACTCGACAAAACCTCGAGATTTCTTTATTACTTATATTATTATGTAAGTTGAATATTAAAGTAATACAAATAAACCTTCCGGAATAAATTGTCTAAATGATGGTGAAAACTTTATCAAAATCCGTTGCGTACTTTAGAAGAACAACGCGGTCAGACAGACAGACACGTATAGTGACATTTTATGTATGTATAGAAGATAAAACGTATAAAATTAAATTAGGTGTTTGATAGCCTAATTTTCTCTCGACAAAGAACCAAGTTTTAATTAATTAGAATCTAGGCTAGAATGTAATTAATTAGAACTTAGTTCTTTCAACTAAACTTTTCTTCTTTTAGTTCTTTCAAAAACTCTTTTTAAAATAGGGTCGTTTTACACGAATTAGAAATAAAAGTGAGAAAATTATCTTCTGACGAATTAATTTACGCTTACCAAGTACCTTTTCCAGTCCCTACATTATGATTACTGTTCTGTAGTAGGTAAGTTCATATAGCTACAAGTAATAATTGATAGGACGTATTATTGATCCCACTGGCCAAAGGCCCCTCTACTCTGTTTCCACTTCTCCTGATGTAACTGCCTTGCAGTGTCGTAGCATTATATTTAATTGATTCAGGCGTGACTTGACGGAAATCCATTATAAAATACAATAGAAGTAGATATAATTATTTAGTAACCTATTCCGCTTAACTATTCTTTAAGAGTCATAAAACTCCTGTAAGAAATGGACACGTGTTGACGTGTGACAACGAGGCATCCTTAGGATGACGATTGACCAATTGCAAACCAGAACACGACGTGTTGCCACATCGAGCGCTGGACGCAGCCTGTGTCCTGTGGATGCCTCGTTGAGAGGTGAAACACGTGTCGATTTCTTACAGGGTTTTTTATGAGTCTTGAAGAATAGTTAAGCGGAATAGTTTACTAACTACATATATCTACGTCTATTGTATTTTTTCGTGGCATTGTGCTGAAATATATTCATAATATCATGATATCATGATTATAAATTGTCAGAGTTGAGTAAAATTTACTTGTTATAAATCACGACTCGCAAGATGTACGGGTTACCTATTTACCTCACCAAAATTAAGTTTTGAATCAAAACATTAAACTCCAACTAAAGCTTCTGTTTAGTTATGAAAATTACATCAAACTGTAGATATTCATTGCGAGTGAGTTGTTCCCTTTAGAACAGACTTCCATTAATTTGAAGAGGGAAGTTTTAATGCAAATTATGAAGAAAATACTTGATTACATTCATCATTCATGACCAGTGATCGGAGTAGGTAGATTGATTTTTGGTACTTGTATCATAAATGCACACAGAAAGAATAACATGGATAAGCCATTTTTCCGGAACGAATTCCGGTATTTCCGGATTCAATTAAATATTGTTAATGTTGGTAGTGATATTATTACTACTCAATTCAAAATTTAAAGGAAGGTATCAAAACTAAATTAACTCATTATTTATCTGTTGAATAATAAAAACAATCGAAATCCGATTTTCGATTTCCGATTTTTTTGAGGATGGCAAATCATCAAATGACTCCTTCCACTCTGGCAGAATACAATTCCTACATAAGTTCCGGTTTTTTTTTAATAATCCACCAATTCCGGAGGAATGTCCATATTAATATATACGTTTCAGATCACTGTTCATGAATCATGCTATCATTAATGACAACAGAGCGCTTTCAATTCAATTAAACCCAAAGGTAACCTGTCCAGTTTTTAATATGTAACATTTTTCAATCTGTGGGAGTAATTTCGTGAAAAGAGATGGAAGTGTGTAACAGGAAGCCGGGACAGCGCGCGCTATTTGATTTGACCAATGAGCGCGCGTGGTGCTAGAGTTGTCCGTCAGATGGTATCAACCCATTTTCCGAGAGGTTGGTACTGTCAGCCAAGATGTCAGATGTTACATATCATATGCGACTACTGTAAGACTCGCTCGTAATTTTTTTATAATACCATTATATGATTTACGTGATTTTACAGTTAAAATACTGTATTTCTATAAGTTTTATTGCATATCATGAAAGATCATTTAAATTCTGAACTACCAAACATCCTCAAAATTATTATATTGTATTTTTTTGTATGTTTTAAAAAGAGTAAACCTTCATATAATGTAAAAATAAATTCAAATAACGTCTAATAACAATAATACACACCTCGATTGCTATTTTTTCTTGAATAAATTACCAATTACAAGCCTCCTCAGATAAATACAAAAAATATTGATTAAGCGTTTTATTTACGCAAAGTTTAAAGTAAGGTTAATCTTCTATAGAATAAAAATGAATTGCCGTTCGTTAGTCTCGCTAAAACTCGAGAACGGCTAGACTGATTTGGATAATTCTTTTTTTGTTCTGTTCGTTATTCTCAGGCCAAGGTTTTTACGTATGGTAGGTGTAAGTAGGGTAGGTAGGTAGGGTAGGTAGGGTAGATACTTAGTGCTACCTGTACGAAGCTACGGCGCGGGCAGTTAGTTTAAATAATAATAATTTATTAAAGTTAATTAGAACAAATACAATTTAAGCTAAATAAAAAGTTCTCAAGAAAACGTAACTTACACGTACTTACAAGCTAGTAAGTCTAAGCTAAGTTTTGTAGGTACACGATGTTATTAACTTGACCTCAAGCTCCAAAAGGCTCGCCTGTTGCTCATTTTTTGCTCGACATTGTCGTATCATCCAGTAATAGAGTCTTCACGCTAATGTTAATACATGGTGGAAAAAAAAAGAAGACAGGAAAGTTTAGGAAGCAACAAATTTTAACAGAATCTTTACTTGTAACAAGAAAGATCCAGTTTAACGCAGCACGTCAGAACTGCCCGAATGTAACACAAAGGTAACATCTAACAAAGGTTTATTGGATTGGATTGGATTGGCAGTTGGATTAATGATGCCAGATTATCAAGTAATGGATAATTCTATCATTTTGCCTCTAAAAACATATTGACTTTATAATGATGTACACTTTTCAAAATTAATGAACCACAAAAAAATATCAGGACTTCCATTGTTGCACTTTTTTTAAAATAAATGTGCCTCTTCTGAACTTTCTGACCTTTTCTCACAGTTGTCGCAGTAACCAAACCCCAATCAAATGAGTTAAATTAAGTTAGAACTATAAGCGAGCGCGGGAGCCGTGTGAGCGAAGCGAGCGGTGCCGCGGTGCAACCCGGTACCTTACAGACCGTGCTAAAGTAAATTTATTAGGTATAAATAGCTAGGGAAAGAACAAATTAAACAATTACCTTCTTACACATTACAAAGTTTATTGTAAATATAACAATAACACAGGTATACAAAATTTGTGGCAAGCCACTAAAACATATAGAACTTTCCCAATCTTTACCAAGGTATTAATCTCTAACACACCACGTCTCCGTAACAAGGTGTGTTAGGGGAAATACAAGTATGAGACTAAATACATCAAGCTCAGGTCGCTTGTGAGGATTCGTTAGATGAACGCTTAACAACTTCTAGCTCAATCGAATAATAAGTGACCTATTATGGTTGTGCTCATAAAAGGAATATAACATTTGGGCAAAGCACCCAGAGACACAGCCAAACACATGTAATTTATATCAACTGGTCTTATTACCTAGTTCACACCTAGTTCACACTCTGAAATGACTTTCTCAAAATGGTCACGTCCCCATCGTCGCGTAGGATCGACCAGGATCGGGAAGAAACACCCTTCTCGTCACACACGCAGGACCAAAGACCTGACTCTTTTTCATCGACCTTCGAGAAAGATCTAACCACATACTAAACAGAATTATTTGACACAAGTGACAGTCCACTTGTGAAATTCTATGATAACATATTCATTTTAAATAATTATATCAGACATTGCATGACTATAAAATTTGGGAGATTAAATCTGTATGTTAATTAAATTCGAATACTTAATTGACATCGAAATAATTATCAAAACCCAATAACAACGTTTTGTCTTCGGTATCGAGAAACTCTTGAGCTACAAGGTTCTACCGCTAGATGTCGCCTAAGATGTCATTTTGCATCGTCACAGCGGCTGTGGCCGGCGAACGCTACATCCAAGTTAGTTACAGTTACTATTTTTAAGACTTGGCTATTTAGTATTTTAGGACTCCAAATTGGAATTATTTGAGGTTCACAAAAAGAGTCGCGTTCATTATATTTTTAGGACAGCACAAACAGAACTATTTGGGATTCGATTTAATACATATATTTTTTTAGGTTCAATGATAGTATATTCAACAAAGAATTAGGATTGAATTAATAAATGATACGGGTAATCGGTTAATCAAGATATCAGCGACCCCTTTGTTTCTAAGAGAGCTAGTCATTGTTATTTCGATAAGGCTTTCGTGCTGTCTCTACATAAATGAACGTTGGCCTAAAACGTCGGAGATCAGAATATTAACACTATTCAGTGCCCATTGGGAATAATACTTCACTTGAATTCAACACAAATATACTGCTGTACATTGATATTCTCAGTAACATGGAACTGTTATGTAAGGATACAGGCAAGTTGTGTGGGGACCGCAGTCCAACCAAACTGATAGTTAATATCCTCATGAAAGAAAGAAAGAAAAATAAGTCATCATTTCATTGGCGACAGAGAGCAGTGGTGGCCCAGTGAGAGCAGTGGTGGCCCAGTGAGAGCAGTGGTGGCCCAGTGAGAGCAGTGGTGGCCCAGTGAGAGCAGTGGTGGCCCAGTGAGAGCAGTGGTGGCCCAGTGAGAGCAGTGGTGGCCCAGTGAGAGCAGTGGTGGCCCAGTGAGAGCAGTGGTGGCCCAGTGAGAGCAGTGGTGGCCCAGTGAGAGCAGTGGTGGCCCAGTGAGAGC
This sequence comes from Lithophane leautieri, assembly GCA_949152455.1. Classification (NCBI taxonomy): domain Eukaryota; kingdom Metazoa; phylum Arthropoda; class Insecta; order Lepidoptera; family Noctuidae; genus Lithophane; species Lithophane leautieri. The sequence continues at coordinate 5,335,060 of OX424462.1, read as the reverse complement.
AGTGGTGGCCCAGTGAGAGCAGTGGTGGCCCAGTGAGAGCAGTGGTGGCCCAGTGAGAGCAGTGGTGGCCCAGTGAGAGCAGTGGTGGCCCAGTGAGAGCAGTGGTGGCCCAGTGAGAGCAGTGGTGGTCCAGTGAGAGCAGTGGTGGTCCTGTGAGAGCAGTGGTAGCCCAGTGAGAGCAGTGGTGTCCCAGTGAGAGCAGTGGTGGCCCTGTGAGAGCAGTGGTGGCCCAGTGAGGACAGTGGTGGTCCAGTGTTAAGAGAGCAGTGGTGGCCCAGTGAGAGCAATGGTGGCCCAGTGAGGGCAGTGGTGGCCCAGTGAGAGCAATGGTGGCCCAGTGAGAGCAACGGTGGCCCAGTGAGAGCAACGGTGGCCCAGTGAGGGCAGTGGTGGTCCAGTGTTAAGAGAGCAGTGGTGGCCCAGTGAGAGCAGTGGTGGCCCAGTGAGAGCAATGGTGGCCCAGTGAGAGCAATGGTGGCCCAGTGAGAGCAACGGTGGCCCAGTGAGGGCAGTGGTGGTCCAGTGTTAAGAGAGCAGTGGTGGCCCAGTTTTAACGGCCGCGACTTAAAAGTTCTAGGTCGTAGGTTCTAACCCAGACAGGTGCTTTATTTTTTGTAAATTATTGCTCTCATAACGGCGAAGGAAAACATCGTGAGGAAACCGTTATGAACCAGAACCATTTTTTTGTATGAAATATGAAAGGACCGGCGCAACGCCCGCGCCCCTCTCCTCTTGTCTATGTCCCGCGCCTTACCACAATAGCGTTTCGTTCTGATGTTTCCGCGTCGTCGGTGTTATTACTAACTACATTTTCCCAATAAGCTATAAAAAAAACAATATCCTATAAAAACAACAAGATTAGATGCGGTTAACTTTAGTTACAAGTAAATTTGTAATAATGTGACCTTATAACATGGCCTTGGATGAGTCTGTTATATTTGTGATTTAAATAAATAAACTTAATACGGTCTACTGTGTGGTAAGAAAACCCTGAAAGATTCATAAACGGCTCAGTTTACAGCAAAATGGAAAATATATGAGATGTGGTTTCATGAATACTTCGCATAAAATACAGGGATTTTACTGGCTTAGCCGTACATTTTTAATAGAACACATCCAGACTGTGAACTCAGACATACGCAATTAACTTTTGCTTTGTTTAAATCGGAATTTTAAACGAGTATGTTGTAGCCAAAACCTAATATTTTTAATGGACGCAAGGAAATGCAAATTACATGGGACTTAAACAAAAACCTATCTGGCAAAATGTGCAGGATATACAGAAAGGAAATAAGTTGTTAAGCACATGACACACTACGCACTGTCACCGAATGACAGTTGTGATTTGAATTGACGTACAATTTAGCGACCCTCTCCGGCTTCCCACGAATTTAAGACTTGACAAAATATCCTTCTTTTAAGGTGGATGCGCCAAGGTAGCCAACGAAATTCAAATTTTCTTACGTTATTGCAATTTGCAGGTCAGTATCAGGTTGTATGTTGATCATGTAACATGTTCATGTAAGTGCATTGAATAACTATTTCATGGAATCTTGACATTTGGCACTTTCATGAATCTAGAGAGTTGTATTGCTGATTCTAATGTTTATAATTCTGTAAACCCATATTTGTTACAGCCGCTAATCATATTTATATCAACATACAACCTGATACTGACCTGCAAATTGCAAAAAACGTAAGAAAATTTGAATTTCGCGGGCTACCTTAGCGCATCTCCCTTAATATCATCGTACTAGTTGCGCCCCGATTTTACCTGCATAAGTCTCGATCCCGTGGGTATATGGGGATAAAAAGTATACTATATCCTATTCCATGTCATGGTCTACCCATGTGTAAAATTTCATCTTAATCAGTTCAGCCGTTTTAGCGTGAAAGCGTAACAAACAAACATACAAACTCACTTTCGCATTTATAATATTAGTTAGGATTAGGATTTTGCTTACTTGCCTAACTTTTCAATACACTTTTGCTTACCCCTTCACAGTAGTAGTACAGGGGGCTTAAAACGGCCACTTTGGCAGAATCTTAGTAGGAAAATATTATGAATAATCGTAAAATGTCACAAACTGATAATTCATGATATGATCTGCGTGCGATTCATATTACGAAATAATTCATCAGTCTGTTTGACAGTATTCTATGGAGATTCGTAAAATGGGCCACAAAGTATGAATTGTTTTTGTGTCAAATTAGAGGACTTGCTAATGACAGCTGGGAATTCAGGAAATGAATTGCTTTTAGAGGAATTGCTAATGTGGCCGTTTTAGGCCCCCAGGCGTGATGTTATGTAATGTTGCATTTCGAGTTCTTGTTTAATAAGTTTTCCTATCGTCTGCTCCGTAACCCGTTTACCAATATTTCTCTCGAGATTCCATTTACCCAAGAAACCATTTAGGTATATTCGACGTCGTAATTGCTTTATCAGCATAAGGTTCAATGACACTGGCACGTCACAAAACGACACGGTATATTCGTCCATGTGACAGATAATTTAAACGATAATAAAGTATCAATTTGCCCAGTTGTTACCACAAACGTGGGACTTAAACATAACTGCCGAAATGTGTGTAATTATTTCATCACCACTGCTCCCAAAACGGTGAAGGTAAACATCGCGAGGAAACCGGCATGTCCTAGAACCAAATATTCGAAGACATGTGACATCTACCAACCCGCACTGGGCCCGCGTGGTGGACTTCGGCCACTCCCTCTCACCGAGAGGAGGCCTGTGTCCCAGCAGTAGGATTATGTTAGGTACGCCTCTGCCTAAACCTTTGAATGTTATGTAATGAAGTTTCAATGTAGTGGGAATTGTTGTCAAAAGTGGTCAAACAACTACGAGATCAACCTACCATTAGTAATGGTAGAACAGACAACAATAGATGCTCTATTGTGTCTGCTAACCGCCGTTCAATGGCTTAAAGCTGTCCTTTGTAGGATTAACCTGCTCCCATTTATGTTACAGTTGGCTTCCAATTTAACGCTATGCGGCTAAGCCGCATGGTATCTAAGTGACAGCCATCTGACCAGTCTGAGGGCAATATCTGCCGATATTCTATAGCCTGACTGGTACTTGTTGGCAGGCCCCCAAGACCTATTCAAACTAATTTGGAAATATTGTAAAAGCCAATTATTTGTAAAAGAATAGCCGTGAAGTTTCTGGATAGCTCTTCTCCGTAGGAAATTACCAATTGGAACCGTGAATCTAGCTTCAGACGTTTCATGTGTGCCCATGTAGGTTTACGTAATTATACTATTTTGAATTTGATTGTCACGTTATCAACTGAATACTGTGACTGTTAATAGAATCCAATTAATATGTTGTATCAATTATGTTGCGTACGTTTCGAGGTAACAAAGGTTTTTGTAATAGCGAACCCGTACTCAGAATAGTTTGAGGTAGGCGATCAAAACACGGGCTATGATACTCTAATGAGTATTTTTTTTAACAGTAAATTAAAATTCGTTTTGCAATTGTTTTCATCTCAAACGATAATAAAAACCTTTATTTTTTTGTTTGCCTGCCGTGTACTATTTTGATGAGAAAAAAGGTTTTTAGGAAATTTTTGCCGCCTTTAGCCATAATCACATGCTGAAATGTAAGATATACAGAAGGGAAACACTAATGAACATTTATGTAAAACTGTTTGCAAACTTAAAACAACACTTCGTATTTTTATTAAAATAAAAATTCCGATTTCCCATGTTCCGTAATTTCATTTAAAACCGTAAAATTTGTTAGCTAACCGAGGCAAACAAGCTGTTACGTCAACTTGCAGTGCTTAAGCAAAGCATTAAACTTTCTACTACAAGTTGTAACTGTGAACGATATCGGTGCAGTAAGGCTGCTACACAAGTTTTATTAGAAATATGAGCGCTTGAGCAGCTGACTAGCAAAATATTGTAAAATAATACTGGTTGTTAACGATTCAATAACATTATAACATTATTCCTGTTTTTCTCAAATGGGTAGTCAGAAAACACTCGTGTTTCGCCAGTTATATTTAAGTCAAATATAATAGAGGACGAGCCTATTGTTTAATACAGATTTATCTTGTGCCCGCGGCTGCGCCCGCGCTGTATGTCGATAAAAAGTAGCCTATGTCCGTCTCCAGGGTTCAAAGCATATCGTGTTGCCACACCGAGCGCTGGATGCAGAGCTCTGCGTCCAGCACTCAGTGTGGCAACACGTCGTGTTCTGGTTTGCGACTGGTCAATCGTCATCTTCATGATGCCCTGTTAAGAGGTGAAACACGTGTCGATTTCTTACAGGGTTTTTTATGAGTCTTGGAGAATAGTTAAGCGGAATAGGTTACTAAATATATCTACGTCTATTGTATTTTATAATGGATTTCCGCAAAATCACGCCTGAATTAATTACCATTTAAAACTACGTTAAATTAAATTCTCCCTTTCGTACCAAAAATGGAACACTTTTACGAAACCTTTTCCTCGTCCTTTTCTAATACATTTGAGTACAGTATAGACGCTCTTTGATTCGGGGGAGAGCGTTCACCTAAAAAGGCTCTAGGCCTGAATAATATTGAATAGAAATAAAGTAGAGTGTGTGCCATTGAAAATGAAATCGTGTTGGAAATGAAAAAAGGGACGAAAGGTCTTTAAAAAAAAAAAAAAAGTTTAACTCTGTGATTTTATGCAGTCGAAAGGCAACAAATAACAAAGTCAGATTATTTATTTCAATTATGCACAAAAAAGCAACTTTTGAACATCAAAATTAAGGAGAATATATAATTGGTTCTAGTTACCTAGTTTTAGATTTGACACACACACCTAACCTAACACTGCCTTATAGTTATGAGAATCCCGTGCTACAAGGTCAACACCGACGTGGAAAGCTTAAAGCAGCGATTCACACGCAAACAGGCCAGTCCGCTCGCGATACACTGCAGTATAATGAATTTTTTTTTTGATGGTCGTAATTCATCATCTGACTTCGCCCGCTCTGGGCGGAATGGGAGGGCGTGTCGTCAGACTTTTACTAACTAAAACCCACCCGTGTTCCTTCAGTTGCCTATTGCCAAGGGTCTCGATATCCCTTTCGGACTTTCCCTCAACTGCAGTATAATGCTGGGGCAGGCCCGCACCCGGTGCACCAGAGGGGCTGGCCCCCACTCGGCGCACCAGGAAAGCGCATCTTTTTCGCATCTTAGCGTAGAAGCAACCGACACGAGCATCAGCAAACTTCCTTTCTTCTTCTTTTCATGTGGTTAGTGACTAACCTGGTGTCAGAGTTTTAATGCCGCCCATGGGCCTCTGACTTGGCTTCACATGCCGTCGAGAAATTCTCTCAGATACCTGTTTCTTCACGATGTTATGCTACACCGTTTTTTAAGCAAGTGATAATTATACAATACGCACATGAATCCGAAAAGTCAGAGGTGCGTGTCTTGGGTTCGAACTCGAGACCTATGACTTGACAGTCTGACGGTCACACCACTGGGCTGTCACTGCTCAGCAAACACCCCTAATGCGCTACAGAAGCGGGTTTTGCCCATCTCAAGGACTAAACTCAGGACCTAGAAACACTAACGTTGCCGCTGACCATCTATAGCAATATTGGGTTTGACGGAAATATGATTCAGTAACAAAAGACAAAAAAAATAAAGGAATATTGTGCAAGTTTAATTCAACATAACTAACTTATCTACCTGAAACATGCATCAAAATATAATTACAATCACCGCTAACAATTACTCTCGACAACAATCCTAGCATAGTATATAACACAGCATAAAAAATCTACGAACGCCTCGCTCCCAGAACAATCAGTGCGTCCATTTCGCTCGCAGTAATGTAATTACAATGTCGCCATTATTCTCGGCGTTGCTATCTTACGCTGATTAATCTTCGCTTAGCTTCACGTACGGAACTAGTGAGGTAATGAAATATTGACGAGAAGAAGCTTCATAATAAATGAACTATCTATTTTCAGACTACCTCGTTCGTCTAGTGGTCACAAGCGCTGCTGCTGAGCATGAAGTCCTGGGTTCGATTCCCAGGTTGGCCAAAGTGGTTTTATTTATTTAACCATTTATGTACACACATAATATACAGACAAGGAGAAAAGAACAGGAAAAAACGTACAAAGGTGATGCTTAATTCTAAAGAAATCTCTTCCAGCACACCTGCGATAGGAAAGTAGATAAGAGATGTAGACACCGTGTGTAAAATTCGAGATAAAGTAAAATACATAAAATCAAAAACAATTCACTTAATAAAATAAAACTAATATGATGATAATACACTTACATACATACATACTTCCTAAATATATATCTTTAATTATGATGTAATCAATATATGTAATGTTATTGGGTTTTTCCAATAAGAATTTCTCAGAAGCAGCCCGGAGTCTGCATTTGTGCCAGGTTGATGACAATAGGCAATCCTTAGACCTAGAAATCCGAAATTTTGTGCAGAAGTTTCCTTTATGATTTGGACAAGGAATAAGGCCGAAATCCCAATGGGATAGAGAATATAGCGCGGACAAAGTTGCTACCAAAGTAGGCATATTAGGCATAGTAGGCATTATGATTTGTTTTAAAACTAGATTTTCCAAGCTTCATGATCATTCAAGATTCTACAAAAGAAGCTAAATAATTTCAGCATATGCAGCTTAATTGGTAGAGACTAAGCATGGTAAACTTAATAATAAATTACTTTTTAGTATAACAATAATTGGCCAATAATGAGAAAATTACGTATCTAAATTTGTATCGAGAAAGAAAAGCGACGAGACGTGTTTTATGCACGATTTATTCAATTCGTTGATCTTCAAACAGAAATTTTAATAGTTCAATTTCAACATGCAGATTTTTTAAAGACTCTTTTTTAGTAAATCCAAGCCTTTCGTGGAATTTTCTTCGCATATAAATTATTCTATCGTATTACTTCCCGATTCATTAAATCTAAAACTCTCTCTAAACTTAAAATTTTAGTATTTCTCGAATATTCGAGCAGTTTTCAGTACTTTCAGTGCTCGTGGCAGTCGAGTTTCATGTTCACAAAGAGCTAACTAACTGCATTCTAAACTTTGTATTACTAATTTTTTCTTCATTACATTTCTTACTAGCTGATGCCCGCGACTTCGGCCGAGTGGATGTCAGTTATTATATACTGAAACCTTACTCGAAAACCGCTCTATCCATTGGTAAAAACAGCATGAAAATCGGTGATGTAGTTTTTAAGTTTATCGCGTACAGGACGACAGACAGACGCGGCGGAGGACTTTGTTTTATAATATGTAAGGATGTGAGAGAACGTTTTTATACACTGTCAGATGCCAGTTTCTAAATTAATATAAAAAACATTTTAAGTTTCCTTTATGTTTTAAGCTGTTCCTGTTACTTTCAGGTGTCTTGAAGCTACCGAAATAATGTATGAACTACTTCAATATACATTATAACTTACATTTGAAGCCTCGACGAATTGTGAAGCTTCTTCCACAGTTTTAAACAAATTACTATTAATACTTCGTACGTCGACCGAGCTTTGCTCGGCTGAAATAAGAGAAAACGAATTATCCCAGATATGAGACCTAGCTAGATCGATTTTTCGCCCTCGTAAACCCCTAATTGCAACTTTCATCGAAATCGTTAGAGCCATCTTCGAGAACGAGATTACAAAAAATTATACACATACTAGCTGCGCCCCGTGATTTCACCCGCGTAAGTCTCGATCCCGTGGGACTATCGGGATAAAAGTATCCTATGTAACACATAGGATACTTTTATCCCGATAGTCCAGGATATAAACTATCTGTTTGCCAAATTTTATCCAAATCCATTCAGCCATTTTTGCGTGATTGAGTAACAATCACAAACACACAAACTTTCACATTTATAATATTAGTAGGATAGTAGGATTGCTCATTGAATAGTAGAGGATTTTATTTGATTATTAATTTAGCTCAAAATATGTTCGAAGATAGAGAAGATGTATCCATAACAACATTTTTGGCGCATGACTTCAGCAATAAATCCGAAATTCAAAGCCTCGAGAACTACCCATCAGGAATGGAACACGAATGTTTTAAGTACCGTAGTGCGGACGAAATATCAAAGACTTTGATATCGGTCAACAGCATTCTAAAGAGAGAGCACGTCAACCGAGCAACCGAGCAACCAAGCTAGTATGTTAGCCCGTAAATATCCAGAACAACACAACCACTAAAGAGAAAGTTACGGTTATCTGTTAAAGGCGAGTTTTTCCAGACTGTTTAGCAGTTGCAGTTTTTAACAGACAGGTTAGTTAGAAGTTAGCTGGGTTATTTTTTTTTACCAAAACGTAAGCTTTTGGCCTTCATCTCATCTGATGGTAAGTGATGATCAGGGTGGAAGCAAGCTTCACCCAGACTTTTCAACCACAAAGGAACTGACTATCTCACCTCTAACTGCCAAAACACAGCAATGCTGTTAACATTGTTGCTATGGCGACAGACTTAGATAAAATGGTAACCCGAGCTTTTGTACTATTTTTCAAACCAATTCAAAACATACTTCAGGAGCGTGACATTCCCCACCAAAACCCAAACGTTTCAGTTTGCAATTTCCTTCATGTTTACCAATTTTATTAGGTTTAGTATGTAACGGAATGTTTGTTTCAACCCTTAAGGATCCGGTCAAGGTTTTGTACTTATCCTTTTATCTTGTTACGGGTACCCAAAGTTAGAACATTACATTATTTAGCTGGGTCTGCCAACTGACCGAAAGATTTCTATTTGAATATTTTTCTTTTGCAAGAATTACATTTTGGAAACACCGTATAGTCTTCATGTTTAACATGAGTTATTCAGGTACTCGTTTTGTTCTGTTGATTAAAGTGTGGAAATCTATTTTTGTATTAGGTTAAGGTTTCTCTAATGGTTTTTCCTTTTGCTTGGTCAGTGAGCCTAGTACGAACGCGCGGATAAAAATGACGCAAATTCAAACGATTTGAAAATTTAAAATACTCGATTCGCACTTTATATTCATAAATCTTTGGGTGATACTAGTTGTTCTTGTTGTAAAAATTTAAACCAAAATGCTTTATGTAGGATAGTTGCATTTTCGTAAAAAAATTATTCGGTTTTACTTTAACTTAACGTCGCGTATTCGTGGAAGGGCCTGTGACCAGCTGTCGGCATGTTTGAGTTTACACAATAAAGACTGCATTGTATTTCTTAGCTGCACGACATTAACCCTAAGCAACTCAAACATTCGTGCAGGCCACTTTAATGTTGCATATTATAATTTTACGAGGGCAATTCGTTCCATGAAAATTCACGGAATGATGAAAATAAAGGACATTCTTTTTCCATCTCACGTAACTGTATGGAAAAGTAAAGGATGCTAATATTTATTTATTACTTTTTGCTTCAGAAAACAGATATTTATTTGAACGGATAAAATCTGCCAATTTCATGTCACAGTCAGTTCGGATGAATACTGTTGAATGTGTACAAATCTGTAAGTGGCAGATAGGTTGGGTAGCCATATTGAAAATAGCAACGGAAACGTGTATGTCGGCTTTCAATGTGTAGGTACAACTGCATTCAGCAAAAGGTCGAACGCCAGGAGCTCGTGGCTAAGTAATAAAAGCCGCACGGGTCTATCGATCAGGTTCAGCTACGCTTGCCGGGTTTGGTCCGTGGATGAGTAACCATACTTTACATACCGAGACTCCTCCGTGCCTCTGAAAGTACTTTAAGCCGTTGGTCCCAGCTGTCATTCGTGGATCTTTAACAGTCGTTACGGGTCGTCAGAAGCCCGAAAGTCTGAAAACCAGTCTTACCAAGGGGTGTCGTATAACCCAGTATAGGTACAATTGCATTCAGCAAAAGGTTGAACGCCAGGAGTTCGTGGCTAAGTATTAACAGCCACACGGGTGGAGGTCAGAGGTCTCTATGTAAAACATTGGTACTCAGCTAGGCAGATTGAAAAGGTTGTACGCCACTCGATAAAATGCAAGTACTCATATTAAAGAGTTGTCAGTGTCAATATTCCATAACAATAATGACAGTGACATCTCTTGAACGCGCTTTAGATATGTTGACCGCGTTCAGTTTTATTGTTGTAATTCGCTCAAAAGCCTCGGGCACACACAGCGAATAATCGTTGCGAGTGTATTCGCTGCGAATAATACTCGCAGCGGCAATTCGCTGCAAGCCTGTCACACACAACGAGTCCTACATGAGAATTTCGACAGTGTGTTGGTGCCCTAAATACCTAGTGTGTAGTAAGGAGCGGCGCGCTGAGCGTAATGGCTACTCGCAGCGAATTCTCGCGGTCAGTACGCATGCGCAAAGAGTAAAAATTTAACATGTTCAATTTAAATCGCGGTGAATGAATCTATTCGCAGCGAGTATTCGGTGGGTGTGACCGAGGCTTTATTCAACTAATAAATATATCAGACTATCCACTGTTAAGCTGCTATCAGACGTTTTTTGTTCATATATGTCTTTCATTCGGCATTTTTCACTCGGTGTGGAACGCTTGACACGCAAAATTAATCTAAATAAAAAAAAAAAGAATTCATTTGTGATGCGATGTTTGGCATCGGCATTTGGCATCTTTCATTCGCGCTCCGAATGATTGAATAATGAAATGAGCAAAATACGTTTATTTCTATGTGATATCGGTGTCGTGTGAACGTGGAATGAAAAAAAAATGAACCTTCAGTCGAGTGTAACCACATGAGTGTAACATTCATTCCCAAAACATTCAAGCATCTGATACCAGTTTTAGCATAAATTGTCAGTGTATGGTACCGCTGTACCATATACTGACAATATGGTACAGCGGTACCATACACTGACAATATACTACCATAATGAGCCTATAATGTACCTACTGCTGGGACACAGGCCTTCTCTTGGTGAGAGAAAGTGGGCAGTAATCCACCACGCGCGGGTCCAGTGCAGGTTGGTAGATGTCACATGTCTTTGAACTTTTGGTTTTAGGACATGCCAGTTTCCTCACGATGCGCTGTGTTCCTTCACCGTTTTGAGAGCAGTGGTGATGAAATAATTTACACAGAGTGAAGCGCCTGTCTGGGATTAATCCTACGACCTGCATCTCGTAAGTCGAAAACGCGGCCATTACCACTGAGCCACCACTGCTGATAATTAATAGGGTAATTGGCAGATTGATTAATGATTGTATTTTATTTTTATAAGTGGTCGTTAGAGTGTTTCTTTACACCCACTACAAAATAATTTTGTCGCCTTTCAATACCTACTAGTTGGTAAGTTTAGGAGTTGGTTAGGTTATTATTATAGTAGAGTATTATGATATGTAATTTCGACCACACTCATCTGCCCAGCCTTTTCCCAACTATGTTGGGGTCGGCTTCCAGTCTAACCGGATGCAGCTGAATACCAGTATTTTACATGAAGCGACTGCCTATCTGACCTCCACAACCCAGTTACTGGGTAACACGATACCCCTTGATAAGACTGGTTATCAGTCTTTCGGGCTTCTGACGACCTGTAACAACTGCCAAAGATCTACAAATGACAGCAGGGACCAACAGCTTAACGTGCTTTCCGAGGCACGGAGGAGTCTCGGTATGTAAAGACGGTCACCCATCCACGGACCAACCTCGGCAAGCGTAGCTTAACCTGACAGATCGACCCGTGCTGCTGTTATTACTTAGCCACGAGCTCCACCACACTGCGGGATGATTAATGTCCAAAACTTCATCCAATTATTTGTACTATCAAGTGATTAGAAATCCCTATAATTGATGACTGAACACGTCTGGGCCCACATTATATATTGTTATAATGTGACCTTGACCCTTTTCAAGGTTACCTATTGAACCCATACAAAAGTAAGCTCATCCCTTAATCCTCGAGACGTGACGGAGCAACGATAATGTTTAACAAAACAAATTGAATAAGTTGTTTATTATAACAACTTTAGAGCAGTTATGGTGGCCAAGGGGTAACGGCCGCGACTTACGAGAGTTGAAGGTCGTAGGTTCGAACCCTGATAGGCGCTTTACTTTATCTAAATTATTTCATCACCACTGCTCTGAAAACGGTGTAGAAACCGGCATGTCCTAGAACCAAAAATTCGAAGACAGTGACATCTACCAACCCGCACTGCGCCCGCGTGGTGGATTACGGCCCACTCCCTCGCACCGAGAGGCCTGTGTCCCAGCTGTATAGGCTGATTATGATACAACCTTTATTATTTTGAAACACACACATAACATAGTATCTATCTGCCTTTCCTAATAAAGGATTAATTATAGGTGTAGAGACCATATTTCGCCAGTTATGTTTAAAAACCATTAGCATATTATCATAGTCTTTTCCCAACTATATTGGGGTCGGCTTCCAGTCTAACCGGATGCAGCTGAATACCATTAACCCAGTTAATGGGAAATACGATACCCCTAGATAAAACTGGTTGTCAGACTTTCGGGCATCAGACGACTCGTAACGACTGCCAAAAATCCACGAATGACAGCCAGGACCAAAGGCTTAACATGCTTTCTAAGGCACGGAGAGGGTCTTGGTATGCAAAGATGGTCACCTATCCACGGACCAACCGCAGCAAGCGTAAGTCTACTTGATGGATATACCCCCGGGCTGTTATTACTTAGCCACAAGCCCAAACACAAGCGTAAACCTACATCTGCATTGCCTCATAATAATTATGTTCGAATTTGTATGCTCAACACCGCAAATAACGCAATGAATGTTGTAAAATCTGTCAGAATGAAACCCATTGCTACTGTTAGAGTCTTACGCATTTACCCCGCTGGGAAGTCAGCCCCGCTGCTATCTTGTTGACTTAATTTATAATTCCGTACTGGTAGAAGACCATGTCCCTTTTTCAACCTGGAAGAACCTAATTTATTGATCAATCGTATAAAATAAAAACTACTAACCTAATTCTCTCAAAAACACTATCAAAACCAACTAAAAAAGACACAAATTCAGCAATCTATAAACTTACCTAAATGCGAAAGATAATAACTAAGGTAAAGTTAGTCCTGTCCCAAAAGTTATAATCAAAAATCTTTGCGCAAAATATGAAAATAAAGATGTAATTCTGTTAATAATAATTGGATCAACGTCTAGATCTATATAAAGATAGAAGATAGAAAATAGAAGTCAGATTCAGGCAATTTTATCAAAGAGATAAATACAAGGTCCCACGAGACAATACCGGTCATCTAAAGGTATTCAATAAATGCCTGGCAGTTTCAATCATAGAAAAGCTATCTTAGATATTTTCCTTTTGTATTTTTATCATTTTGCCAAAGTAGGAAAATACTTAAGTCTGGTAGCAATTTGACCTTTGGTTTTTACGCTTTGGTTGCCTTGATTTTTAGAGCGAGTTTTTCATCTATCGGTTTAGATATTTTACTTTCGATATTTATACTCTATACGATTTTATTGTACTCTGCAAACGTGGCGAATGAGAATTAGAACAAAGACAAACAAAAGTGTGCAAAAGCGAAAGAAACTTTTAATCTTATAAATGCGGAAATGAGTTTGTTTGTTACGCTTTCACGCTAAAACGGCTAAACGGATTTAGATGTAATTTAGCACATGGGTAGTCCCTGACCTGGAGAAGGACATAGGATACCTCTTATCCGGATATTCCCACGGGGTCGAGATTTATGCGGGTGAACGTGTGGGACACAGCTAGTCTAAAACAAGTGGAGGGTGCGTGACGTTTTGGACTTGCTCCTGGCCGGAGTAGGCAAAATATAAACAGGAGTGGAAAAGTGTGGGGGAGATCTTTGCCCAGGAGTGGGACAACAGGGAGGGTTATAATTCGGAGGATTTTAAGGGAGATTAATGTCCTTATAGACCTCCAACTGTCACTAACGAGACACAATAGAATTGTAATTGTTATCGGCTTTCTAAAGGCCAATCAACGGTTGAATGGTTAATGTTAATATTAAATTCTTTGTATTTGATCTGCGATACCTTTTGACACTCTTCTCGATTTCTGTAGCCATGGCTACAGAAATATGGACGAGTCTTAACCAGATTAAAGAAGTGGGACACGGAAGACTGTGACTCACTTCTTTAAGCCATTCTGAATTTGAATGATTACGATACCACAAGTAGCCATAAGAATAGGATTTCTGCCAAAATGACAGCCTAGGTACATTTTCTATTTTCACGTCAAAATCACAAATAGATTACCAATACACGCTCTCATGTCATGTCAATCATTGGCGTGAGATATCGAGGAACTAGTCATCCAAAAACTACAATCATACAGTTTATTGACTTTTATAGTGTAACCGATTGTTCAGAGTGATTTTGGATTTCCCTGAATTTCTATATTTGGCACTATCCTAATAACGCACTTACTAATGCATGACTTGGCTTCACATGTCGTCAAGATATCACGTATCTCTCAGGCATGCCGGTTTCCTCACGATGTTTTCCTTCACCGTTTTTGAAGCAAGTGATAATTATACAATACGCACATGAATCTGAAAGTCAGAGGTGCGTGCTTTGGGTTCGAACTCGAGACCTATGACTTGGTTATGAGTTTTTGGTTCTAGAAGATGCCGGTTTCCTCACGATATTTTCCTTCACCGTTTTTGAAGCAAGTGGCGATGAAAGGACATTGGCGAGTTGGGTATCTCATCAAATCTAAACGTTTCAAAATCTAGTTATATGCAAATTAAAGGTCTTATAGCCGTAGTTATTTTTCAAGCTAAAATGTTTTATTTGTTGTTAAAAAATACAATAGACATAGATATATTTAGTAACCTATTCCGCTTAACTATTCATCAAGAGTCATAAAAAACCCTGTAAGAAATCGAAACGTGTTGAAACTTAGGTGAACCTCTCAACGAGGCATCCTCAGGATGACGATTAACCAATTGCAAACCGGACCGACGTGTTGCCACACCGAGCGCTAGACGCAGAGTGAATCAAATCGTTTTTTTTTTTTTTTTTTTAACTAGGGCATCTTGAAGTTGATTTCTGAAATCATGACTTCTTAACCGGACATTCCTGTGGCTGCCTTAAGCTTCTACACTCAGGGCCTCCAGCCAGGGGCATAAACTATTCTAAATTAATATTAAGTGTGTGCTCGCTAAGGGCACCCCCTGTGGGGTACGAACCTCGGCTTAGGGCAACATCACTGGCGGAGGGACAGCAAGATGGGACAGGCTGGATCAAAATATCATCATTATTATTATTATACGGGGAATTTAAAGCTACGTGCTCAGCTGCGGCGCGGGCTGGCACTACTTCATCGGACAAGGGACGGGGGGTTGGTGAATTTAATCGGGGCGGACGCGAACGTGTTTTGCCTCGACGGCGAGGTCGGAATGACGGGAGGCGTCTGTGTTTGTGCACTGTACTGGTCTCCCTACGGCTCTCCTGGAGGAGAGTTATGGGGTCGTCTGGCTCTGAGAGAGTATGCCGCGGACGGCGAATCGAACTAATATTGGATGGGACATAGCAGGAGGCCTCGACAACCAGAGGGTTGCGATGTGTGACAGCTGTGTCGAAATAACGCTTTGAGAGGCGTTTGAGAAACTGGCGGATGGTGGGGATCTTTAGGTCGAGATGTAGGATCTCGTTACGAACATAAAAGGGTGCTCCCGTGACCTTTCTAAGGAATCTATTCTGGAGTGTCTGCATCCTATGAATGTAGTGGGGTTTTGCTTGAGCAAAGACGGAACCCGCATAGGTCATGATGGGACGAATGCACGCGGTGTAGGTACGCAATTTGCACTTTAGTGACAATTTGCTACGCGCATTTAATATGGAATGGAGTCTACCTAGAGCGAAAGCGGCTCGCGAACGAACCTGCTTTATGTGCTCTCGAAACGTGAGTTTTTGATCCAGTATTACACCTAGATATTTGGCTTGCTTCTCCCAAGGGATCGGCTTGCCGAACATAGTTACTGGAGGGGGACAGAGAAAGCTACGAAGTTGCGGTTTTATAAAGAAAACCGCTTGACTTTTGTCGGGATTGACTTCGATACGCCACTTTTGAAACCAGGCGCCAAGATTGTTGACCGCTCTCTGGAGCGTGGCTCGTATGTTGTCACGACTTCGTCCCTTGTAATAGATGGCCGTATCGTCTGCGAACAGAGCCAACTGCGCCTTTCTATTCTTTGGGATATCACTAGTGAAAAGAGTAAATATGAGCGGGGAGAGCACTGAGCCCTGTGGGACACCCGCACGTATGGGTCGGGGGGAGGATAAGGCTCCTTCGATGCGATAACGAAAGGTGCGATCCGACAGAAAATCACGTACTATGAGTACGAGACGATCAGGCACACCGAGTTGGTATAACTTGTATAACAATCCGTTGTGCCAAACCTTGTCGAAGGCTTTCGCTATATCAAAGAAGATAGCACCGGTCATAGAGCCGTGCTGGAAACCAGCACTTACGTGCTCTACGATCCGGTGGACCTGATGCACGCTAGAGTGCTGAGTTCGAAAACCGAACTGTTCATTGGGGATGAGGCCTTTGGTCTCGGCGTAGTCTCTGAGTCGCTTATAAATAAGTCTCTCATAGATTTTGCCTATGACCTTGAGCAAACTAATGGGACGATAACTCGACGGTGCCGACTTTGGCTTGCCGGGTTTCGGGATACCTATGACTGTGGCTTCTTTCCACGCTTTAGGGAATATATTATTGCTCAGAGCACCATTGAAGATGGTGGTCAGTAGCATTATCAGATGGGCTGGGAACAATTGCACCACCCTATTGGTGATACCGTCTGAACCGGGGGCTTTGCGAATCTTAAGACCCTTGATGATCTCGTGCACCTCGTCCGGAGCGACGGGGAGCAGGGGATCATCAGGGTCCTCTACGGGCGGAAGAGTAGCTCTACGTTCGACTTCAGCGTCCACCTCATCGAGATGAGCTTGATCTACTGGTAGGGTACTGGGAGAGCATTGAACCTCTAGACTATCAGCTAGACACTCTGCCTTTTCTATGTCGTCGAAGGCGACTGACTTATCGGGGCGCACTAGGGGGGGCATACTCGCGACCTGATCGGAGTTCAAGTTCCTAGTCAACTGCCAGAAGGGCTGTTGCTCTGGCTCTAGTTCGCTCAGCATCTTATCCCATCCCGCATTACGTAGCTCCGCTACGCGTTTCTTTACAGATCTCTGTAAATAGCGCATATGGGCCTTGTTTGCGGAACAGGGAAAGTTACTGTAGGCACGGGTGGACGCGTTCTTCTCCGTTATCAGATCACGTACATCCTGCGGGAGCCTCCAGCGACGGTCTTCCGTCACTGGAGTCTCCTTTGAACATTCGTTCAAAACAGACTGTACGTGATCTGTAAGAGAGTCGATCGCGGCCGTGGTGTCAGCGATAGAGTCGAATTTATCGGGGATAGAGTCCAATTGGGGGGACGTGTTGGATTTCAGCTTTGCGCTTACTTTCTTCCAGTCCGTGACCTTTTTGGTATCATTGGGATTTTGGGAGGGATCCGAGAGACCTATGCGGGGGGCCAGACTCATGACTATCGGACGGTGGTCGGAGGTAAGCTCGTCTACCGTTTCTATTGATGTTAATCTTAAATTGACGTTCTTAAGGAGCGCCATGTCTAGTACATCGGGAGTTTGACTAATATTATGAGGGAAATGAGTGGGAGTCATCGGAGCGATGATATCGAAGTTCAGTGAGGCTGAGAGATCGAGCAAGTGTCGCCCTCTGGTGGTGGTGACTAAGCTATTCCAAGCGGGATGTTTGGCATTAAAGTCGCCCGCTATTATAACGGAGCTACTTAAGCCGAGAAGGATTGAGAGGTCATTTGAGAGGACTTGACAGTCTTCCCCGATGCCTGGAGGGTGATAGGCCGATATTATAGTGATCGGTTGATGACCGGTCATGCCTAAGCGGCATATGGATACTTCTATAAGAGAGAGGGACGAGGGGGGCTCTATGGGGATGCAGTACAGCTCCTTTTTATAATAAATGAGGGTGCCGCCTCTGTGACAGCGCGTTCTGTCATTACGAATCAACCGATAGTTCGCTATGGAGGGATTCCGGAGATATGGTTTTAAAAAAGTTTCCTGTATGAGGAGGATGTCTATTTGATGGTCGCGAAGAAAGAGAGCGATCTCTTCTTTTTGACCTTTGATGCCATTCGCATTGAATATACCTAGTCTGAGGGATCGGGGCTTAAATCTTTCTATAATGGCGTTAGACATTATGATTTGACTTAGCGAGGGACTCTAGGGCTTGCTTAATCTCGGGATAAGCATTATAGATCACCGAGATCTGAGCGATGTTACAACTATCTCTGGCTGCCTTGATTTCGGCGGCCATACGAATAGCGCGGGGAGAGAGAAACATCATGTACGTAGATGTAATCTCATTGAACGGATCTAGTGGGGTATTGGCCACGGGAGCGGGGGTGGGGGTGGGACGCGGCGACGGCGCTACGGTAGCGGGTGCGCGTTTTGCGGGAGGCGCTGAGGGCGCGGGGGCAGCTAGGCGGGGGGAGGTAGGCGCAAGTTGCGTTTGAGGCGTATAGAACGCGGGTAAAGAAGGGTGGGGGTGGGCACGGATACGGGGATCCATGACCGAGTATAGAGGAATGTGAGGGGGAGGGAGCCTTGCGGTGGCTAAAGCTGGGAATGCATGTTGATGATTTAACATGTTCCAGGGACTAGGCCTCTGAGGGCTAAGTCTCTGTGGAAGTTGTGAGGAGGGAGCGGAAGGGAATTCCCTTTGCTGACGATTGTCAGCACGCTTAGTAAGCTTGGGAGAACTGGATTTGGGGGCTTTTGAACATCCGCGGTAATTCGCTGGATGACCCTCTTGTCCGCATAACACGCAACTGGGAGGACTGAGGCAAAGGTTACGATCTTTGGGACGGTTGCAGTCGGCTGTGCCGTGCTCGCCCAGGCACTTTACGCACCTGGGTTTCGCGTGACAATGCCTCTGCGAATGACCGTATAGTTGGCAGCGATGACACTGCCCTATATTTCCGTTCTTACGGGGTTTCTCGATGAGAAAGCCTGTAAGATTACAGAGAGATTTTAAATTGAAAATGGGGTGATGCCCCTCTACGGGAGAGCAGACGACAAGTATCATGTCGAATGCTTCACCGCCACGCGAGCGGTGCATACGGTGGACTTCGTCCACGGGAACGTTTTGCGACTGAAGGTCGGCTTTTACGTCATCGGGGGAGATTTCCTTCGGGATGCGTTTAATAACGACCCTAATCTGTCGGTCCTCTGGGAGCGAGAAGGTGTGAAATGACACACCTCTGGCTCTCAGGAGTTTGGTCAGTTCGCGATAGTCATTTGCGGTCGGAATCGTGACTTTAATACCCTGTAGGGTGGAACGGGCATTGGTGAATGCGATCTTATGATCGACACACCATTTGGATACATCAGTCCACTTCCCCTTGTCCTGAATGAACACGGGGGGAGGGGGCGATTTTTTATTTAAGCGAGGCCCCGGAGCAACTTGTGCTACTATCGCGGCGGTCGAGGTGGAGGGGGAAATCGCGGTGTCGACAACGGTAGTGCTACTGGGCACTGTACCGGTCACTTGCGCTACGGGGGTCGGGGTGGGGGAAATGACGTCAACGGCGACGACTTTATTTGCTTGACTGGACGATTGTCTCTTCTTCTTCCTCTTATTCCCTTTTCCGGTGACTGGGGTGAACCCGTCGTCATCCGATTGGGAAGGAGAGGAAGGAGGAGAGGCATTCTCACCGTCAGAGGCAATGTTATTATAAATCGGTGTGGCAATCCTCTTTGATGAAGAGGGTGCGGGCTCGGTGACGTCCATAGACTCTACCGCGGGGCTGAAGGCAGGGCTGAAGGCCGGGCTAGGGGAGCGGACAAAAGGGACCTCAAGCTCTATGTTAGGGAGCGACTGGGAGATGCCTAATGCATCTGTGAACTCCGCTAATTCAGCGGGACTTGGCTCTAGAAGCGGCAAAAGGAGGTCGACCTCCTTTCGCATGAGAGCTAATTGGTTGTCTGTTGGTTTAGCCAATAGCCTCATTACGAGGGAAAATAGTTTCCTCGTGAGAGGGTCCATTTTTATCGGACTCGACATATCTATAAATGGGAGGGAATGATTCCTACTCCTACCTCCCCGGGAGGATAGCCCGGGGATGTGTAAAAACCCTCCCTGTCGGGTATAGACAGGGAGGTTGTGTACTTAAGGTGAGCCCTAAGCTTGCTTTTGCCCGTTGCCTATCTTATTTGTGCAACGGGGTCCTAACAGGGTCTGGTGTGAAGGGGTAGATACACCCAACCACTCCAGGTGTGTAGCTGTGAAAGCAAAACTGTCACCAATGCCGACTAGGAGATCCCCCAAGGCCGAACACTGGGACCCGTCCAACTTTCTGCCTCACCCTGAAGGGGATCGGCGGGTGCGTCTGGGTCAACACCCCCTCGGTTTCGTTAACACCGTAAGGTATCAGCCGAGGACCACGAAACTGTGGTTTTTAATCCAGAAGGGATCAAAAATACGCGACGAACGTTTTGACAATAAACTCTGTTAAGAGAAATATTTTATTAACTGTGTCTTGAAAAAGACACACAGCTAATAGATCGATGATAGTCGCAATGACTATGACGCACTCGGGAACACTTGATTCCGGAATATCTGTAACGCACGAAACACACACAGGGCAACACGACCGACCGCTGCCGCTGGCGCGCATCGAATGTGAATCAAATCGCCCGTCACCCCGAGATATATAGGATTGCTGCTCGGCGCTACTCGGCTTGGATCGTTATCAGTGCGATAAGCGCGATAAGAGGTCGCAACAAAGGCGGCCTTGGAATACTGGTATTTAATTCGTTCAACAGTGTAACGTTAGCTGTATTAATTTTTATTATTCGTTGTTGGGAGTAATTAAAAAAAATTAAGTAATAAAAACTATAACCCAACTACGACTAAAAAGGTATAAACAAGACACCACAGCCAGACAAATAAAAATTCCGGAGTCACACGTGTTAGGGCATAAATCGAACAGATTACGTGTGAGTCCGGATTTTTAATTTGTCTGTCTGTGGTGTCTTTTTTATATTTATTTTTAAATTCTTTTGGGGTCATAATATACATATTTTTGAAATGTGCTCATTAAGCCCTTTCATTTGAAACCCAACATGGTACGATTATACAATTTTTTTTTTTAGTTCCTGGCTTTATGTCCTCTAGAGGGCGCCATTTTTTATATAATGTGACGCCACATAGCCTATAACCAGCGGACGATCAAGATGCTTCTAACGATACCTCATTTGTCAAATTGTGATGAGTGGTTTAGAAGATAGAAGGGAACAGATGAACTTACATACATACATACATACCGGTCAAAATCATAACCCTCCTTTTTTCTTCGCCGTAATCGGGTAAAAAAATCACGATTTTGGGATGATGAAAAATCATGATTTTACACAAAGAACTCGTTCGTAAGTTGGGGCCGTTACTACTGGGCCACCACTGCTCCAATAGTATACTATAATAGGTCCCAATCTATTTAATAAAACCGACAGAACCCGACAGACCGAAAATTTAAAAATTGTCACCGTACTCCTATCGGTCTTATTAAATAAGCCCCTGGACGCTCAGATACATCGATCGGTCATTCGTGTCAAACTTCTCTTAGACTCCACCATTTAGAATCAAATGCACAAATCATTCTAGTACACATTGTTCTTTACCTTTTTCATGTAAAGTGATATGTGTGGTTGTTATTATGTCAGCGGTTCATTTGTCTACATCTTCACATAGGAATAATAATATGTATGACTGACAAGGGTAGACGTTTTTTATTAAGTACATCAGTGACATGAATACGAAAGTAGCTTAGTCCCGTGAGGTTAGTAGTAGGTACCCATAGTATCTTCTTTAAACGGTAACCTACACTGTTTTCAAAATTCTTGGGGTTTTTCGGAACGATATCATAAAATCATAGTTTGAATTTTATTCTGAACAACTCGATCGACGTCAATCGTCAAAATTTTATCCACAGTTTGACATCCAATGGTAGATAAACTTACGTCAGTAATTCCAGTTAGCATTCCATCCATCTTCGGTTCAGTATGTTTTTTACATCGGACTGTAGATTTCCAATATTATTCTGAATTGAAAAACTTCACTAGAGATCACGGTTAACTCCGCTGTTCTTTACGAAACGAAATAAAGAGATTTCGTTTTTAGAAGCTTCGAAAAACAAAATCAGTTCAGAATTTTACGTGTATTTGGATTGGTTTACCCAAAATGAGCGTGAATACGAAGAAAAATCATCCCAACCATTAATATTCGGGCTCGAAAACCATTCTTCCATAAATATGAAAAGAACGGTTCATTGGATATTTGAGGTCCTTGAATGCCTAACGTTGGGTTCGTATTAAACGAACAAACAATTTTAAAGGTTAGTTTGTTAGTAGAGGACATTGTGTCCTTGTGAGAGTGTTTATAGAAGGTCGGGAAGGTCGTTATCACATGTCGTAGATGTTATGCTTTATATACTATCGAGGGTACTCATCACGGTTTTTACCACTTGACTAAACACCGAGATTTTAATAATGCATATTAATGTATACTAAACATGTTTAGTGAGAAGATGTAATAAACAAGAATATTCGACATGTAGTGTGATTTCGTGGTATCCTTAGAGATTTCGTGATATCTAGACACATTCAATCTCAGACCAAATAAAAAACCAAGACGGAGCGCTGTGAACAATACAGTGAAGCATGCTAAAACTACATCAAAGCTCTGTGCATACACGCTCACACACACACATTTACAACTATTTACAATGAGATTACAATCAAACTACACCAAACTCAGTGCACACATGTTTACGAAACCGGCCTCACGTCACTATTGACAGCGCTCTGTCTTGGTTTTTTATTTGGTCTGAGCATTCAATAATAAAATTAATATTGTTGAAATTGTCATTAAAAACAGTTCTATAAACGAATAATATTTATTACTGTGCGGAGCATTGTCATACAGTCATTGTAATTTACTGTCTTTCACCATTTGACTATATAGAGAATAATATATATATATTAGACAGTAAAACGACATTTGCCCAGTTATTGAGTTTGGAACGGTTCATGAGAATTGCACGAAATATTCCCGTACAACGAACACATCGAAATTAAACATTCAAACCGGCACTAGATTACATACGAAACTCGTTACTTTTGACACGTGTATTTTCATTAAAATAGTCGACGAATACTGCCAGACTTTAGCACTATTCGTTTTGAAATAAATTTCGTTTTCAGTTTCTTTCGACGACAGATGTATGTTGCTCTAAGGCACCTGGCCCACTGCTGACGAGAAAGCGACTATACCTACTTCATATAAGATAGCTTGTTCTCTGCGACAGCTGTCAGTAAAATCACGCCTATGAAGTCCTGAATTTCATAATAGTACAGACAGTACCTGTCAATGTCATACTTTATGGGCATGCCGACCTAATTAGTGATTAGGCGATGAATCATCGTGACCACAAACTATAAACTATCGATATTTTAAATATAACTTAATTTAAAATAGTTTTAAATTAACTTAATTTAAAATTAATTTGACAAGAGTTTATAATAAATTTACAAGATTGTTCTAGCGATTCAGAAACTGATTCAGATATGAATTTGGGGTGTATTCCTTTAAGAGAATAAATGTATTTTATATTAAAAATAATATTCGTTCAGTTTAGTAACTTTGTAATTAAATTAAACAAATTAATTAAATTAATTAATTATATTACATTATATCTGGTCAGCATCGATAATAGTAAGAAACGTCGATAATTTCTATCGTCAATTTTTTATATCCGGACAACCCTAGGAATGTCAGTTTGACATATGTCGCAGAGATCAAGCTATCTTTTATGTAGTATAGCTATCAACTCAACTCACAACGATTTTCTCGCTCACAAAACTTACAAAAGATCCCGTGTAAGTAAAAGAGATACATTTATTAAGAGCCTATAACCTCAGCTCAAATTTACTTTTTTTTTCCAATACAAAGGTTGTCTGTAAAAGATCGCTTTTAGCGATAAGACCACCCATTGCTTGTGTTAAACCCTTATGTTAAATTTCTACATTTATATCTGTATTTTTAATGGTGTAAGTACATAATAAAGAGTATTCTATTCTATTCACTTTTTATCTCGCTCGCACCTTGACCACCTACCCACCTGAGTGAGAGTGAGACGGAGTGGGGTGCTGGCGGCTCCAAGGCTCCAATAGTTTAGGTAATTCCTTTTTATGGAGAAAGTAATGGTAATATAAATAAAAAAAAACATAAAACCTGTTTTATAGTTAGTTCAGTTATTATGCAAAGTTTCATGATCTAACTTGAAGTCGTTTTTAATTTTTTCTCAAATACACGAATGAAACTTAGTATCGGAACAATAATTTGTTTTATAACTTGTACTAATGGCAAGCAGATCATTTATTGTATGTATGTACAAAATATCTGTATGATCGTTCATACAGACATTTTGTTCACTTAAACTAGGCGAAACCTAATTGAATGCCTACATGTTTTTGCACTGTTGGATTTACAACTCTCGGCGCTAAACCGAGCGTTGAAAATCCAACAGCGCGATTTTATTGAGGCATTACAATTAGGTGTCAGTGAAAACGGGCATTATGCTTACTAAGGTAATCTTGCCTCAATAATATTACCTACAGTTTTTTTCCGTCTAATAATTTTTGAAAAGAGAATGGATATATTAATTATGTACCTACCTATCTCATCAAAACCCAGGAAAAGAGAATGGATATATTAATTATGTACCTACCCTATCTCATCAAAACCCAGTCAAAGTATCCCTGCTCAAAGGCACAAAAATGAAACATTATTTTTATCTAGATTGAAACAGACATCTCTTTACTGACTACCTTTTCAAAGTCAAACCTTTTTAACTTTTATTAATATTCAGCCCAGAAAATAGGCTAGGCGTTCACTCTTTTTCTCTTGAAAATAGTTATTTCGGTTATCAGACGGTTTTTGGCCTTGGCCAACCCGGTCCATCGCATTCCAATGCTGGAAATTGGTATTTTAAGTCCCATTTACATTCAACCTCTGCCGCTGCTATTCGCGCTGCTGGCAGGCTGCCGGAAATATTTCCTTGACAGGATCGAGGGCAGTGAAGTGTTCACATACTGCTCCGTCACTCACTTCGCGTTCGACTTTGGGCAATGGAGGACGTCGAAATAATTATAGCGTCAGCGCTTTGTCTCCTTGCCCTCAGTTTATACTACTATATAAACTTTTTTTTTAAATCATTTCGTAGATCTCTATTTATAACTATCCACCATAAGTGGCCTTAACGTGGCCATAGGCGTTCTTTTATTTGTTTTTAATTCCATAATCGGAGTATTCTCCATACGTTCGTTTATTCTCCTTCACGCGTTATGGACTTTGTGCTTTTAGTCAATAGAACCAAACATATAAATTTTTCAATTTCCAGCAATACTTAAAACAAAAATTTTTTTTTCATTGCTCCCATCCTGTGGCGTTTTGGCAGCTTACTAATTAGAAAAGTGAGCATTATGCATTTCGGTCGGGCGCTCGACGACAACTGAGCGATGCAGCTGAATTTAAACACTCACTGACACTCGCGCTGCCGGTACTTTGACATAAGTAGATATTAATTCATCATGATTCAAATGCCATGAGATCTTACATAGGACATTAATAACCTTATTATAGACATTTTATAATATTCTACCAATTTAAATTTTAAATTAATTTATTGAATGAAGCAATCGGCATGTCCTAGAATAAAAAAAATCGAACACATGTGATATCCACCAACCCGCACTGGGCCCGCGTGGTGGATTACATTCCATTCCCTCTCGCAAAAGGGAGGCCTGTATGCCAGCAGAGGGATAGTGATTGCCAGATTATGCTCATGCTTTATTTGCAAAATTTTATCGAAAGTACAAACTAAATTATTAAGTCTGAAAATGGCCTGAAACCAACCCTATTCTTATTTACACAATTCTCTCATTTCATAGCCAGATTAGCCAGACCGCCTCTGGCTCATACCTAATTTTATCATCACTTACATTTTAATAAGATAACTAAGTTAGTTCTACGAGCCGGTGTAGACTAAACTTTTCTAAGCGAGGCAAAATTAATTTAAAGTTTAATAAAAGGAGCGTAAATGGTTCCGCAGTTCAAAAAGTTGCGTTGAACGTTACGTTACTAAAATGTTCTACTGACATAAAATTGCTCTTTATTAAACTCACACAGAACAAGTATTTCAATTACTTTTTACCCGACTTTACCGGCCTTCAACTGTTCATAAAATAAGCCATTTTTTTTACAGATGGATAGATAATACTTTCAAAAAGGTTTTATTCGTGACTTTTATGTTCAAATGAATTTTAGTGAAGATAATTTCTTTCAAATTCGACAGACGTTTCGCGATTACGAAAGTTGTTCATTATGATGAGTACAATGACCGCTTAAGAGAATGCCCATGAATTCAATTTTACCCTATATTTTTCATCTGCAGCTACATTATTCGCGCTACTCTACATGGTCCTCATATGGCCTCATATAGCCTGACCAAGATTATGTCTGGACTTTAAATGAGTCTGTGACCTCCGAGTTTATTTCGGTCTTTCTTCTCCGAGTGATCAGATAGGGAACGCCGACCTCATCTAGCTTATTTTTAATCACGGGTATTTTTTAATAATTTTGATATCCTATTTAGAAAATAAACAATTTCATTTCATTTCATTTCAATAAATTATCATCAAAATAGTTATGTTTCGACAGACTTTCAGATTCGTAACTATTTGGATAAAATAACATTCCCCGATTCTTTTCTGAATACATTTTCAAGCTTTCACTCTAGCGTTTGGTCACTAAATTAAGACAGCTGTTGGCAAAAATTCAGTTAACAGGGACTCATTTGAACAAGTTCATGTACTTTGTTAAATATTTACTTTTTATCTAAATTTTATACATTATTTAACCTTCCTGTGCCCTGTTGCTACTGGGTCGTTAGTTTGAGTAGGGTTGTAAAAGGTAGTAAAACAGAAAAAGGCTTTTGCGTAAATTAAAAGTATGTAGTTATATTGATGCCATAGGTACTGTTAGAGTACGTAATTGATTATAGAAATGGACAAGAAAAAAAAAACTTTTTGATCCGAGAAATGTACAGTTTATGACAGCTGGTGTCTGTGTCTTTATCTACTGAAACTAGATGTTAAATAAAGTAGATAAATAGATAGAATACTCTTTATAATGTACCTACACCATGTGGATTGCAGATATAAATGTTGTAATTTTACATAGGGTGGCACACTGGGCGGTCTTAACGCTAAAAGCGACGAAATACTGGTTGTGGAAGAGTCAATAATAATATGTAATAAAAAAATATTTCAGATAGAGTTCTGAAATATTTTTATTACATATTTTTTTTTTATTTCATTTTTCTTACATATAAATTATATTTTTAAATATTAGAATAAAGAAATATATAAAAACATTTAAAATTATAAGAAATAGTAGCCCACCGGTATCGGGAACAGGGTCCAAGCTACCGGCGGTCAGGGCTCCAGAGAAAGGAACCTCCTAACAATGCGAGCCGTGTCCAGGAGTACCGTTTTCTGAATCAAGCCCTTAATCCAGCTGCCCAACGAGAGCCTCCTTAGGTGTTGGTCGAGGGTCTTGGCTTATTACTTATTATTATTAAAGCAAAGGTAACTCCGGTTCCACACTCTTACTCACCTTCTGTCAGTGTTATATTAAATTGTTGGACTAGTCCAATAACCAATGTCTTAGGTTGGCACGTAGACTATGATAGTGACACACGTACAGTTCGATTCAAACATAATGGCGGCTCGGAAGTTAGCTACTCGCTGCGCAGAACCCGACCCCTCACCCCCGCTGATACATGAATTCGTTACTGCGCAGCGACTCGCGTCATAACTTGAATCGGGGTGTAATTAGATACA
This sequence comes from Lithophane leautieri, assembly GCA_949152455.1. Taxonomy (NCBI): domain Eukaryota; kingdom Metazoa; phylum Arthropoda; class Insecta; order Lepidoptera; family Noctuidae; genus Lithophane; species Lithophane leautieri. The sequence goes on along the minus strand of OX424462.1, from coordinate 5,307,105 downwards.
TAAACATAATTTTTTTAAATTGAAATTGAGATGCTGTTGACGATTGTTTATGGTCAGAAAGCCAATTAATTCCAGGTTTTTCGAAAGTAAGAAAGAAAGAAAGAAAAATAGGTATATTTGTCACAGAAACACGTGCATACAAAAAGATAACAGTTAATCAGCTAAATTAAACAAAGTAGATCTAAATAGAAATATCAGATCAGAACTACTTATAAAAATAAATTGGTGGCAGCTGCACGTCATGACTGACAAGAAGGCGGCAGTACAAACCTTCTGTTACTTCATTACGCAACTATTCAGTAAAAAATCTTCACGTTTATTGCCAATGCGAGATCCAGTTGCTTATTACTTTATCACAGTAAATGCTTAATAAAGGCCCACCGCTTGAGAGTTACTCTCGGTGTTTTAACTTTTATGATAATGTTCGTTCAACGTTCTGATAATAAGATTTGTTGCTTTTCTGGTATTACGTATGGAATCTATGTGGTTTTATTCTTAGTGAACACCTCTGCCTATGGACCAAGACCTAATTTGGCTTGCAAATAGAACTGTTTAATGTAAAGAAGAAACAAATGAACATATTGGCGCATGGCATGCGGCGGGGGTGCGCGCGGCCGCCCGAGGTGCCGCGAGCGGCCTCGCGTCGCCGCTGGCAGTTGCCAGAACCACCGACAAGATGCGAGTGGCGCGCGGCCGCTCGCAACACCACGGGCGGCCTGAGACTTCTCAAGCTTTCAAGTGATACTGGTCTTTTAAGTATGTAGATAGAGTTTAAAATTATTTCACAATAACTCGGCCTTTACAGGTATTACAGCATATATTTTACCTACAACATCGCAGGTGCGTTGCTATACCCGTCTAACTTGAGTAACATAACAACATCCTTTCCACCTTTTGGAAGGGGCGACTAGAATTTGACCTATTTTTTTGTAAATTTTTGACGTTTCAAATGTGTATTTTATGTGCCTAATTGAAACAAATGATGTGACTTTGACGTTCCAAAAAACTCCTCTCTTTGGAGATTCTCAGCACAGAACCTACCTACCAAACCTATGGTACTGGATTGGCACATAGTTTTGGTAGCCTTATAAATATTTTCGTTCTTTCAACAAGAAATAAATAAATAAATCTCTCCTCCTCTCCTTAGGGTGTCCAAGTTAATGAAAATGTGAAAATTGTCTGATGGTGTCTTTTGCAAACTACTTTGATCTCCATATCCAATCTAAAATCAATTTTATTATAATCGATAAAGCCAAGCCAATTATTTTCAACCCTCTTGACAACGATAATAACATGAACTTGACGGGAATGGACATTTTATTCATCAATATTATACCACGATAAGCCTAGCTTATTTAAGTAATTTATAACGATATTCCACGCAATTACGGTAAAAAATCCAGAATAAGGGTCAGTTGTAACAAGCTTGTACCAACTGACCCAATAATCAAGAGCAAGTGTATATTCCGCAATTTCTCTAATGTTATCTCAAGATATCCATTTACGAAACGACTTGACCATTAACAGTTAATCTTTAGGTTAACAAAATTAACCTGAATTTCAGAACAAAATGTAGGCACTCGTTATCAGGTCCTTGACTAGGTTTAGTAATTAGAGCCCTTATGTGGCTTAAGATAATTAAAACTCCGACGGACATAAATCTACATTTGGGTTGACTTTGTTTAGGGTAGAAAACTTTGAGCGACCTAGACTAATTTAGTATCTTTTTAGGATATCTACTATCCTTGCTTAAAACATATTTTGCTAGAGCAACTTATTTTATTGGGTGGCCCAGTAGTAATGGCCTCGATATACGTGTCGTAGATCGTTGGTTCGAATCCAGTCAGTCACTTTCCTTTACGTAACTTATCACTGCTCTCGAAGCCGTGAAAGAAAACATCGTAAGGAAACCGGCATGTCCTAGAACCAAAAACTAGAAGACATATGACATCCACCAACCATACTGGGGGCCCACGTGGAAGATGGCCCACTCCCACAAACTCACACCAAAAATAAAAATATATTCCCAGAAATAATTTTTACTCAATGTTTTAAATACAGAATGCTTAAATAACGGCTATATGATTGGTCTTGGTACACCCTGTACACAAAATGAAACCGAGACAACTCAAATATTTGTTTCGATACAAACCTTACAACGATAAAAGGAAAATCTTGGACATAGTATGCAGATGCAAATGCAAACTACTTTTCCTAATGAAAGAGCTAACTAACATAAAAAGTCCTCGTAAAAATAATGAATGAAAGGGTCATTTAGTCGTTCAGTCTTGAGTACTTACTGACGTAATTCTCGTTCAATCAGTTTTATTGGCTGGAGAGAACATTAACAAAGTTTTGGAACCACCTATTTGGTTGTGTTTTGAGAGTAAGTTGTTTCAAATAAACTGTTGTTTGGGAATTCAATCCTTACATATTATAAAACAAAGTCCTCCGCCGCATCTGTCTATCGTCCTGTACGCGATAAACTCAAAAACTACTGCACCGATTTTCATGCTGTTTTCACCAATGGATAGAGCGGTTCTCGAGTAAGATTTTAGTATATAATAACCGACATCCACGCGGGCGAAGTCGCGGGCATAAGCTAGTTATAAATAATATTATTTTGTCGTGATCATGTGCTTGGAATTACTTAGAATGATTTGGACGTAAAAGAAAATATCCGGGAAGCTAAAGGTCAATTTGCGTAATGCTTAATCAGCCTACATAATCCTCTCTTCGAGAGGGAATGGGCATATTCCACCACGCGAGCTCAGTGCGGGTTGGTAGGTGTCGTATGACTCACATGTCATCGAATTTTTGGTTCTGGGACATGCCGGTTTCCTCACGATGTTTCCCTTCACCGTTTTGAGAGCAGTAGTAATGAAATGATTCCTGGGCTCGAACCCACTGGGCTCGTAAGTTGGGGCCGATACCGCTGGGCTACCACTGTCCCCAAAGATCAATTATCGTGCTTAAAAACGTTCAAATTTAAGCCGCAATCTCATCTCAGCGACAAATTAATGTCAAAAACTTTTCATAAATGTAGCTAAATTAATGATTTTTTGATAAAAATACTGGATTTGTCCCTCTGAACTAAGAAAGTAACTAGCCTGCATAATATTATCACGATTTCATTCCGACGAAAATCTGTAAGTAACCCGGTTTCCAAAACCAAGTTAATTAAAACAGGCCTTAGTAACACAACAGTACCGTACTTATTGTCAGTTAGACCCAAAATACACATAAGTTTTCCGGGAATCCTCTAAAAGCTTAAACATCCCTTCCTTCAGTAAACCTTTATACCTTCCGCTCATAGATAAGTACACAACATAGAGTATGGAATCACCGGCAGCATCTACAGACGGCATTACAAAAAACCCCTTTTTTTTTTGAGGGTGGGGTATCATCTAATGAGTTTTCCCGCTCTGGGCGGAGCGGGAGGTCGTGTCAGACTTTTACTGACTAAAACCCACCCGTGTTCCTTCAGTTGCCTGTTGTCAAGGGTCCCGGTATCCCTTTACTAAAAACACCTGAAATCGGGAAAAAAAATCAGCTGTTCCCTAAATTTATGTTCGCATAGCTCGTCAAAATGTAGGGAACATTTCACACAGATTTTTTTTTTCGCGATTTCAGTTTTGGTCCCCTAGTGAAAGTTGTTCATAATGATGAGTACAATGACCCCTTAAGAGGATTAAAACGAATAAAATTTCACCCTGTTGATGTTGACAATACCGCCTCAAGCAACCAACAGCCGCCGAGGTGTTTCCGTGCTCTATGGGACACAACGTGCCTTTCATTGTGTTTTGTTTTTATCTGTGGTGAATTCCCGTCGGAGACTCTCTGAAGGGAAATGTGCCATGATATCGTTACAGGAGAATAAGGACAAATATTTGGTTAAGGTTGTTTATTAAATGTATTGGAAATATGGAGGGGATTGTAATGTTTTATATGTTTATTATTACCTATATTACGTTTGCTGTGCTGGCTCAGCATAAACCAAAACTATTATGAAAAAAAAAACTTTTTTCGTTTCTTTCGCTGAAGATTTTTAATTTTCTAAGTTTGACATTGGATTTATTAACTTTAGGCTATTTTGAACGATTACCTACATTAAGGATCGCAGCAGAAAGCGTTCTGTAGTTTCTGCCTACCCCCATGGGAAGAAGATGGGACTTTAGGTATGTACTCGTATAAACTTTCACGTAGGTTTTTTTTTTTACGATGGGAAGTCATCAAATATCTTCTCCCGCTCTGGGCGGAGCAGGAGGTCGTGTCAGACTTTTACTGACTAAAACCCACCCGTGTTCCTTCAGTTGCCTGTTCCGAAGGGTCCCAGTATCCCTTTCGGACTTCCCCGCAATCCACGTTGGTTCTACCTTGATTATTTTAAAAAACCTTAACAGTTTAGTACACCAATTTTATTCCAATATAATTATCAAAACCACCCACCGTATTATATCCGATATAAAATAAAATAACGATTCAGTATGTCTAAAACATACACATGTGTTCAGAATCACGCTATCCCGAGGCTCAACAGCGGGGTTCAACGGCTCTACGTCGTAGCGGAGCTCTACGGCGTAGCGAAGCTCTTCGTAGCGGGTCGCGAGGAACAAACTCTACGCAAACAGTATGTGTACTGGACACAATAGAGCTAGCAAACTCGGTCTGTACTCTAGTTTAGTGTACTGTTAAGGAAGGTTTTGGAATAATGCATAAAATTGATACTTGTACTTACCTAATTATTTTATTTTGTACGACGCGCAACGCGCTCCCCAGCAGCACAGCTGTCTATTCAGTTAGAAAAAATATATTCTATACAATAGCATGCAAATCATTCACATTACGTAACACAAAACATAAATCTAATTATTAGCAGTATGTCAGCTAGGACAAGCCAATGTACCAAACAAAAAAAAAAAAAAACGGGAATAAGCAGAAATAAAAAGTTAATGTAAAACATAAATTAATCCTTACTAATATTATAAATGCGAAAGTAACTTTGTCTGTCGCGCTTTCACGCCAAAACTACTGAACCGATTTAAATGAAATTTGGTACATAGATAGTCTAGAGCCTGAGAAAGAACATAGGCTACTTTTTATCGACATACTACGTGGGCGAAGCCGCAGGCGGAAGCTAGTATCTAAATAAAAGCCTCCAAGCACAAAGGGAAAAACCTCTTTGCCTGACTTGGGAATCTGCATCAAGATCGCGCCCGTCGAGGTCTAATAAAGCCCTTGGAAAGTCACTAACATACCCGGATATCCATTTTCCTGATGGATAAGCTGACTGTTCTGAAGCCCTACCACGAACGCATGACGTAAACGGAACGTCAATTGGAACGATAATTGAATCGAAAATATATAACTATTCTTTAGCATTTTGTCTATTTTTTACCGACTTCAAAAAAGGAGGAGGTACTATGTTCGGATGATTGTTTTTTTTTTTTTTTATGTATGTTCACCGATTACTCCGCCGTTTGTGAACCGATTTAAAAAATTCTTTTTTTGTTCAAAAGCTTATACTTCTGAGGTGGTCCCATTGTCACCAAGTCAGGATCTGATGATGGGATCCTAGAGAAATCGAGGGGAAGTTTCAAAAATCGTAAGGGCAACTAGTGCATTCCTTAATTTATTCATTAAGTATTTTACAGCACTACAATTTTATGAAGATCTGGAGTCGATCTGATGATGGAGCCGAAAGACAGTCAAGGGAACTCCTCAATGGTTTACAGCAGATACCTCGTGTTTGGGCTTGATTAATTTGTATTGATAAAAACTTTACACTTTGATGGGTTGTGACTGTCGTTAGGGGTCTGATGATGAAGACGAAAGACAGTCGAGGGAACTCCTCAGTGGTTTACAGCAGATATCTTGTGTTTGGGCTTGATTAATTTTTATTGATAAGAACCTTACACTTGGATGGGTTGTGACTGTCGTTAAGGGTCTGATGATGAAGCCGAAGGACGATTAACGGAACTCCTCAACGGTTCACGGTAATTACCTTGTGTTTGGACTTAATTCATTTATATTGATAAGAACTTTGCAACCATATAGGTTGTAAGTGACATTACAGATCTGATTATGGTCACCTTATAATATGATGATGAGGGGAACTATACAGTGTAAGCAAATGTATAGTGTTCACCCTTATATTCTTGAGAAGGCACGGGAGTCTCATTAGCCAGCCGGTTTCGTATAACATCTAAACAATACTTGCGCTGTTCAGACGACTCGCCACTTAATCGTTTTTGAATAAGATTGAGTCGTCAGATCTTATCATTTGGCGACTCCTGCGACAAATGAGAATCCATGCATGAAGAAAGCTAGCATGAAGAGAAACCTAGCATGAAGAGCTAACGGTGATTCTTGGGAACCGGACATAGCACTCCGTTTGCGATTCTTAGATAGGCGTTCTTTTTCAGCAGTATTAGTCTCTTTAATTCTGTTTTTCTTCATGCGGGCGGCTCCTTTAGTTGGTCTACCCATGGTGATTACAAAAATCAAATTTCACAAAAAATGGAAAAATAATAAAACTTAAAAAAAAAAAATTGACCGACTTCAAAAAAAACAAAACAAAAAAGGACTACTGTACTAAAACCAAACGACAAAAGTACTTCTTTAAAAATAAGAGAAAAATAAAAAAATAACTAATTTCGGAAGTCGGTGGCCAAAAACTAAAATTAAAAGCAAAGACACCGACTTCCGAAATTAGTTATTTTTTTATTTTTCTCTTATTTTTAAAGAAGTACTTTTGTCGTTTGGTTTTAGTACAGTAGTCCTTTTTTGTTTTGTTTTTTTTGAAGTCGGTCATACTTTTTTTTAAAGTTTTATTATTATGTGACAAGTACAATCAGTATCACGCATAGACATTGAATCTATTATGAATGCCAAAGTGAGTTTGTTTGTTACGCTTTCACGTTAAAACGGCTTAACAGATATAGATGAAAATTAGCACATGAGTAGACCATGACCTAGGTTAGGATATAGGATACTTTTTATTCCGATAGCTCGTTCCCGTGGGATGATTTCCGAACTCCACGCTGGGGAAGCCGCCAGCATTCTTTAAATCGTTCTTAATTACGTTACGTTTGTTCCGCGCGTTCGGGTTAGGCTCACTGAACTCATGACTTGGATTTATGAGATAAACAAACAAAACAATATATTTCTAAACAATATCGTGGATACTCGGTAAGAAAGGTTAACGACCTCTATTATTTAAGTATATAACTTGTCCTTATATTGTGACTTTTAAGTAAAAGCATTTTAATTTAAAAAAAAAAATCGGTAAGAAAGGCTAACGAACTCATTTATAAAATAACAAAACATTTTATTCTAACTTCTTAGTAAAGGATGTATAATTACGTTTATGAGTTTGTATTATATGATTTTTTTTTTATCATTCCCTCTGACATCGATAAACATTCGAATATTCGAAAAAAAAAAATCCGTAAGTAACAGATAACTTTGACGTAATCCGCGTATTATTGGATGGATACTCGTAAAGCGTGACGGATCTATGTCGAGCGGGATCAATAATAAGCCTCAATAACGACGATTTTAGAATAGCATTGTTTTAGGTGCGGACGATCACTTCACTTTGTTCAATAAAAACTTTTGACAAAGTTTTTACGTTTCACTTTTTAGTTGTAGTAGGTACTTACCCCACACAAATTCGAATACCAATACCTGCCATGTAAATAACAGTGACGGAGTCACTAAAAACATCGTCTAGATAGATTAAGTGGAAAAAATACGTAATATTGAAGCTAACTCAAAAACTAAGCAAGCAAAGTTTATAAAATTTATATGGGACCACCTCTCGGGAGTATAAACTTTGAACTAAAATTTTTTGTTTTAAATCGGTTCACAATTGGCAAAAATATCGACAAACACACAACATTCAAAAAAAAACATGCTTAGAACATCCTCCTTTTTGGAAGTCGGTTAAAAATAGATTTCATAAGAAATCTAATGTAATATATCATCAGGCCTGTATCACAGAGCGTTACTTTCGTTGCTCTCAAATACCATGTTAATTGGAAAGCAAGAGATTTAATCAATATGATGTTTTCGTTAATAAAATGGCCGATTTTTCATAGTTCCTCTCTTTTTTCCTGCAAGTTGTTGGAGTAATTTCGTGAAGAACAACGAAAGTGTGTAACAGGAATCCGGGGAACCGCGCGCTATTTGATTTGACCAATGAGCGCGCGTGGTACTGGTGTTGGCCATCAGATGGTACCCACCCATTTTCCGAGAGGTTGGTACTGTCAGCCAAGATTTCAGATGTTTACACATCATATGCGCCTACTGCAAGCCTCGCTCGTTGTTTTCACATAAATGTCAATTTTCGTTTTTATAGAATAAACGAATAAACCCTAAAATATCTGAAATAACTTCGAGCTAAATGGAGTTCCATTATGTTACTGGGTTAATAAAGATTATAGTCAACGCGTCATCTTTGTGTTTCTACCTTTAACATATAATAATGAAGTCAGGTAAATAATTAAAACTAACCCTAAACGTACCTACACTATACTCGTACATCTATTACAAGGTTCTGGACACTCCATAATAAATTACTGTATGCCTGGTTGTTCTTTATTTGATATTATGAAAGAAATTATTAAATGTAACTTTAACCAAGACACTACATTATTAATTTTTATGGGTAATAGGGGAAATGTGAACAAAGGAGAATTGCTCCAATATTATAGAACTCTGTGTAATCTTAGTTTAAGAAAAATTGTTTTGTTTACATTCCCCTACAGTAACAGCTTGCCACAGGAAGAAAATAATATAAGATTTGAAATAAATATGACATTACATAATTGGACATTCAATAATAATCTGTTCCATTTAGTTGATACTAACAATTATGTAAGTAATAATTTGATTTTGACAAGAGATAGATATAATATTGTTATGTACTATCTTTCTAACTATTACAAAAGACAAATAGCTGTGTCGCTATCATATTTTTTTTCCATTTCAGCCAAAAATTTGGCTAAACAACTTGCTTCTTTTGAGCAACGCAGTGACATTTTAAATAATTCTGCCAATAATTTGGCAACAATTAATGACATTGATAATCATTTAAATTAGAATATAGGACAATGGAGGAAACCTCTTGCTTAATAAATGAAGAAAATTTCAATATTGCTTTCAATCATCAAAATGTTACAAAAAGTCCTTCTTTGATATCTCACCCATCAAATTCTAGTAATAATCAAAATAAATGTAATAATAAGACTCTAAAAATAGTTCATCAAAATATACAGGGTGTGATAGGTAAGGAATTAGAATTGGAGTTGTTCATGAACTGTAGCTATATAGATATCTTATGTGTAACTGAACATTGGTTAAAGGCACATCAGTTCATGTTCAGCTTCAACAACCACCAGGTTGCCAGCTCATTCAGCAGAGTTAATATGATACGTGGTGGCTCTCTAATAATTGTATGTAACAATATCAAGTTTAAAGAACGAATTGACATTGTGAGCCTCTCTGTTGAAAGAGTTATTGAAATAGCTTGCATTGAGCTTGAGCAGTTCATTGTAATGAGCGTGTACAGGCCCCCATGTGCTTCATATGATATTTTTGAGAAATCTATGGAAGAAGTATTATTAAAGACTTGTAATAGTAATAAAACAGTTGTTGTCTGTGGAGACTTCAACATCAATATACTAGAAAAATCTGCTATAGTAAATAAATTTAAATCTCTATTAAAGTCGTATAACTTGTATAATACATTCTTTGAGCCGACTAGAATAACTGCCACTAGTGCTACCTGTATTGACAATATTTTTACAAACTTAAGACCTTCTAGCCATTTAATTATAAATGAGTTGGATTCTGATCACTGTGGCCAGTTAGTCACTTTCCCTCAGAAAATAGTCAGAGCTCAAAGAAAACTTGTGAGTTTTGTTCCTGTAAATAAAAATCGCTTAGAAACATTTAAAAATAATTTAATGGAAAAACTGCCTGATTTGCCTTATCACAACAACCCGGATCAAGATTATACTTCACTATTTAACCTCATCAATTGTGAGTTTAGGAAGGTTTTCACCTCAAAAATATTGCCTGTTTGTGACCGGGTTATATTTAGTTATTGGGCAACACCAGGTATTTACAAAAGTAGGCAGAGGTTATTTGAATTGTATCATGAAAAAACATATAATCATGATGAAACTTTTAAAGAATTTGTTAAAGAATATTCAAAAACTTTTAAAAGAGCCTGTTCCTCTGCTAAAGCAATTTACATTAAAAATAAAATAAAATCTTCTGGAAATAAAATTAAAACAACTTGGAATATTATTAATTCTGAAACGGGAAGAACGACAGTACGGAACCGTGACTTCCATCTAAAAATCAATGATGTAGATATTAAGGCAGACGTGGAGGTGGCAACTGAGTTTGAAAATTTCTTCACTAATATTCCCATTTTAACAACCAAAACTCTGTCATCGTCGTCTCCCACTTCTGCTTACTCAATACTAAAAGAATGTATACCAGAATGTGACAAACTTTTTGAATTTACAATTGCTACTGCTAAAGACATTATAGAAATATTTAAAGATCTCGATGTAAAAAAAACTGCTGATCTTTGGGGATTATCAGTACATATCATGTCTTCAATAATTGATGTTATTTCACCCTTTTTGGCAATTGTTTTTAACTCTTGTATTGCATCTGGTGTATTTCCTGACCTGATGAAACTTAGTAAAGTGATTCCACTGTTCAAGTCTGGCAGTACAACAGATCCCACGAATTTTCGGCCTATTTCAATATTACCCACGTTGAGCAAAATCTTTGAAAAATTAATTTTAAAACAAATGTTAGGGCATTTCAATGCACATAATTTACTTCATCTGAAACAGTTTGGTTTTACAAAGGGCCGTTCAACTACAGACGCGGGTGTGGAATTACTGAAGAGCATATTCGAGGCCTGGGAGGAGTCGCAAGATGCTCTTGGCATTTTCTGCGACTTGTCCAAGGCCTTCGATTGCGTACATCATGATACACTCATCAGGAAATTGTACCACTATGGTATGAGGGACAAGGCTCTCGACTTTATGACTTCTTATCTGAACAACAGAATTCAGAGGGTCGATGTTAATGGCAAGAGATCTGCAGGATCTTCGGTCACCATGGGCGTTCCGCAGGGTTCAATTCTAGGTCCTTTCTTATTTCTCATTTATATAAATGACTTGCCTTACCACATAAGGGATAATCACAAGATCGTATTATTCGCGGATGACACTTCCCTTATTTTTAAAATTAAACGTCAGCTAGTCAACTTTGAACAAGTTAACGATGCACTCTCTAAAGTTGTGCATTGGTTTAATGTAAATAATCTTGTCCTAAATGAAAAAAAAACTAAACTCATTAAATTTTCAACACCAAATGTCAGGCAGCTATCTACCCATGTTCAAGTTAATGGAATAGAATTGGACCCCGTTGAGTCGACAGTTTTTCTTGGAATAACTATTGATAGTAAATTACAATGGGGCCCACACATAGAAAAATTGTCAGGAAGGCTAAGCTCGGCCGCCTATGCCGTTAAAAAAATTAGACAGATAACTAACATAGATACAGCCAGAATTGTTTATTTTAGTTATTTTCATAGTCTTCTGTCATATGGGATTCTTCTCTGGGGAACCGGTGCGGACGTTAATGCTATCTTTGTTTTACAGAAAAGGGCTGTTCGAGCCATTTACAACCTTGGTCCAAGAGATTCCCTTCGAGAAAAATTCAAAGAGATAGATATTCTGACTGTAGCCTCACAATATATATTTGAAAACTTATTGTATGTACACAAAAATATATCAAATTTTAAGAAAATGTCCGATATTCATAGTTTAAATACCAGGAATAAACACAATCTTGCTGTACATCGCACTCGTCTCCACAGAGTAGGCAACTCGTTCATGGGTCAATGTATACGCTTTTATAACAAACTTCCCATTGACATTCGAAACTTACCCATTATACGATTCAAAAGCTGTATTAAAACCAAACTTTGTAAAAAAGGGTACTATAAAATTTCAGATTATTTAGAAGACAAAAAAGCATGGGATTGAACTGCTCGCTCTGCTAAGCTTTGTAACATTTTGAATATTATGGAAAATCATCACCAGTTTTATATATAAATTGACATTATTGAATATTACAACAAAATGACATGATTACTTTTAAAGTATTGTATTATTTTAATTATTGTAAATGTGAGGACTATGTGGAATTTTGTTTTGATTTCTTTTTTCGTTCTCAGTTAGTTTTAACGATGGTCTGGCAATTTGAGTATTTTATGCGACCTACCCAAATGTCCTTTCTTTGGTATTGTTCGCCGAGTCGTTGAGCTCCTTAAGTTCTGAGTTGAGCTCCACTATTACTGACAAATGCTTGCACTGACTGGACAGGTCCACTCAAATCGTTGTGGTTCTTTCCTCAAAATACCATTTCAGACGCCAATCTACATGGTCCTCATATGGTCTGACCAAGATTATGTCTGGACTTTAAAAGAGACTGCGACCTCTGAGTTTGTTTCGGCCTTTCTTCTCAGAGTAGTCAGATAGGAAACGCCGACCTCATCTAGCTTATTTTAAATATTTTATAATATGACGTGTAAAAGTGATTCCAATATCCTATTTACAGAATAAACAATTTCATTTCATTTCATTTCATTTCATTTCATTTCATTTCATTTCATTTCATTTCATTTCATTTCTTGTGGAATAAGGATAATGGAGAAATTAATGGGAACAAAGTTGGATTTTAATTAGAAACGAATTCTCAGGAGTGCGTGGTGTTAAGTTGATTGAAACTATTAACTGGAAACTTAACATAATATTTACCAAAATAATTCATAGCATCTTCGTATTTCCGAATTATGGGGGCCTAAAATGGCCACATTAGCAATTCAATATACCGTGTGTCGTTTTGTGACGTGCAAGTGACTTTGAACCTTATGCTGATAAAGCAATTACGACGTCGACTATACCTAAATGGTTTCTTGGGTAAATGGAATCTCGAGAGAAAATATTGGTAAACGGGTTACGGAGCAGACGATAGGAAAACTCATTAAAACAAGAACTCGAAATGCAATTACATAACAACACGCCTGGGGGCCTAAAACGGCCACATTAGCAATTCCTCTAAAAGCAATTAATTTCTTGAATTCCCAGCTGTCATTAGCAAGTCCTCTAATTTGACACAAAAGCAATTCATAATGTGTGGACCATTTTACGAATCTCCATAGAAAACTGTCAAACAGATGAATTATTTCGTAATTTGAATCGCAGGCAGATCATATTTATGAATTGTCAGTTTGTGACATTTTACGATGATTCGTAATATTTTCCTATTATTATTCTGCCAAAGTGACTGTTTTAATCCCCGTGTGCGAAACGAAGTTAAGTTCGTTTCGTTCAGTTCGTTAGCTTCGCTCATGTAGCTACCGCATCTTTTCAAACTTAGTTTCTAACTACGAAATATGAACCGAAGTTTAATTGTAGTGTTTTGAAACAGTATGTCGACTATTTCAAAACAGTATCAGCCAAAAAGCCGCTGACGTCACCTCTCTAACAGCCTATCGGCTTACGACAAACAAATAGACAGCGATCAAGGACCAGAGGGCCAATTCTCGTACTTAAAAAACATTCACATTCAAGTCGCAATCTGTCAAACTTGTCAAAAATGTTGGTAATTGATGGTTATTTTGACAGATTGCGAATGAGATGCGAATGTGAACGTTCTTAAAAATTACGGGAATTGCTCCTCAGCTAAGCTTGCAAAATGGCCGCCAACAAACTTCCACGATTTTGAGCGGTTTTTTGTACCCACTTTTAATAGGAAACTGCAGTATTTTTGACGGTAATACAACATAAAGATTGTAGACATGGGTCGTACTTTCAAATTCGAGTACCAGGGCTTCCAAGTACGTCCACCTTTAGACACCAGCGCCAAAAACCAGGGCTCGAAATACTTTCAAGTATTTTCTTTCTGCATGGAAAATAGATCCGTAAAGGTCATACAACTAAGGAGTACAATCGCGTATGCAAAAAAGGATACGTCCAACTTCCAACCAAGCCTTGGCGGAAGAAAAATACTTGCATAGAACATTGATTCGTAACGTTATTTAAATAAAGAGCAAAATCGTGTTTAAAAAAAAAAACTTCCAAAACTTTAAAGGAAAAATACTTGCATAGGATCCAAGCCTTGTTGGTAGAAAAATACTTGCATAGAACATTGATTCGTAATGTAATATAAATAAGGAGCAGAATTGCGTCTACAAAAAAATATACTTCCAAACCTTTAAAGTAAAAATACTTTCACAGAACATTGATCTCATTGATCAGAATAGCGTCGAGGGTGGACGGAGCAAAATACTTTGAAGTATTTCGGGTCCGCACTTGGTCGGCGTACTTGCAAGTAAATACAAAAACCTGGTCGCGTAAATACGCACCTTCCCTAGATGATTGGGTAAATAAGATATAAATAAAATTTGAGTATATTTTGGGGTATCAGCTGCCCACTTGGTGGTCAGGTATTGTTCTCGTATTACATACCTGTATATAATAATTATATTATGCACTAGCTGATGCCCGCGGCCTCGCCCGCGTGGATGTCGGTTATTATATACTAAAACCTTACTCGAGAACCACTCTATCCATTGGTAGAAAACAGCATGAAAATCGGTGCAGTAGTTTTTGAGTTTATCGCGAACAGGACGACAGACAGACGCGGCGGAGGACTTTGTTTTATAATATGTAAGGAAGGATAGAGAGGTAGGTAGGAGAGAGAGAGAGGAATAGCTACCTCTCTCTCCTACCTACCCCTGCACATGTTTAAATAAACTTTAATCCTTACATATTATAAAACAAAGTCCTCCGCCGCATCTGTCTGTCGTCCTACACGAGATAAACTCAAAAACTACGGCACCGATCATGCTGTTTTCACCAATGGATAGAGTAGTTTTCGAGTAAGGTTTTAGTATATTATAATAACCGAAATCGAAGTCACGGGCATCAGCTAGTATAAAATAAATATCGCTTAATTGGTGGTCACGTATCGTTCTTGTATTATATACCTGTAACTGATATCATATTATATTTAGAGAGGTATAGCTACCTCTCTCTTATTAAACTTTTACAAAAATATCTATTTCCACACTAGATAAGGTTATTTACGAGTAAATGTAAAAAATAACTTCATCCGAGCAGAATATTCGGTAAAACGTTTTTCGAGAACTATTCCATATTATATAATATCATCCTTTTGACTCGACTCCTTTTTACCCGACTACGGCGAAAAAAAAAGGAGGGTTATGATTTTGACCGGTATGTATGTATGTAAGTATGTTCATCTGTTCCATTCTATCTTCTAAACCATTAATCACAATTTGACAAATGAGGTATCGTTGGAAGCGTCTTGATTGTCTGCAGGTTATAAGCTATGTGACGTCACATTAAATTAAAAATGGCGGCCTCTAGAGGACAAAAAGTCAGGAACTTAAAAAAAAAAATGTTTAATCGTACCATTTTGGGTATCAAATGAAAGGGCATAATGAGCACATTTCAAAAAAAAAAATATTATAACCAAAATAGAATTTAAAAAAAATAAGTAGTAAAAACTATAACCCAACTACGACTAAAGAGGTATAAACAAGACACCACAGACGGACAAATTAAAAATCCGGAGACACACGTAATCTGTTCGATTTATGCCCTAACACGTGTGACTCCGGATTTTTAATTTGTCTGTCTGTGGTGTCTTGTTTATATCTTTTTAGTCGTAGTTGGGTTATAGCTTTTATTACTAAATTTTTTTTGTTTCACTATTAAAGACTAAAATTAAACACTTCATTATCTGCCTAGCCTTTTCCCATCTATGTTAGGGTCGGTTTCCAGTCTAACCGGATGCAGCTGACTACCAGTGTTTTACATGTGTGGAGGTCAGATAGGCAGTCGCTCCGCAGGGGTATCGTTTTACCCAGTAACTGTACTGGGTAATATGATACACATTGGTAAGACTGGTTATTAGACTTTTGGGCTTCTGTACTCGTGACAACTGTCAAAGATCTACTAATGAAAGCCGGGACTAACGGCTTAACGTGCGTTCCGAGGCACGGAGGGTCTTGGTATGTAAAGGTGGTCCCTCATCCACGGACCAACGCGGCAAGCATGGGACTGTTATTCATAAAATAAACACATCAAAATTATAAAATATACACGTCGTTTCTTTTAGTTTAAGCAACAAACCTGTATGTAATGTAAATACAACAATAACCAAAACCATGATACGCTTCAAAACATTAATAGTTAATGCGAGAAGTTAATAGCTCATTAACTCAGTTAATAGCTCATAAGAAGCTGTCGTAAGCTCATTATCTAGGCGATAAACAATTTCATGTAAGGCTGTGTGTGGACCTGAATCAAGACTATCTCTATGTTATAGTTAAAAAAAACAGTGAGAGACAGCACCCTAATTGCGTAACACACTTTTTAGGGTTCCGTACCCAAAGGGTAAAACGGGACTCTATTACTAATATACCTAAGAAATAGAGGGTATATAGACTCCGCTGTCCGTCCGTCCGTCTGTCACCAGGCTGTATCTCATGAACCGTGATAGTTAGACAGTTGAAATTTTCACAGACGATGTATTTCTGTTGCCGCTATAACAACAAATACTAAAAAGCAGAATATAATAAATATTTAAGGGGGCTCCCATAAAACAAACGTGATTTTTTTGCCGTTTTTATAGATAATAGTACGGAACCGTTCGTGCGCGAGTCCGACTTGCACTTGACCGGTTTTTTTTGAGACATAAGGAACAGGGTGTAAAGTTCACTCATCCATACTATATACTAATATAATAAATTCGCAAGTAACTCTGTCTGTCTGTCTGTCTGTATGTTACCTTTTCACGCCTAAACCACTGAACGGGTTTCGGCAAAGTGATGAAAGATGGCATCCCGATAAAGGACATGGGCTATTTTGTATCGACATACCACGTGGGCGAAGCTGCAGGCGGAAGCTACTCCTCTATAGAAAAGGGACCTCCGACCAGACGGGTGTTGTGTCTGGCGGGCGACTGCCAACGATTGATGTTGGAACCTTGTGTATATGTTGATCGCACGGTAAACTCTAATTGTGCGATGCAGGATTTTGTGTGAGGTCATGATTTTGTTTGACGTCAGATCTTTGATGCGTAGTTCACATGTGCATCCGGTTTGACTCAAAGGCGAGCCGATGCATATGTGGAGAAAACTATGGCTTTGATAATTACAAACAAAAATAAACATACATGGTAGAATGTAAATACAACGTTCAAAACAACGACTAAAAGCCTCATTTATGGACGAAATACTGGGAATAAAGCCCTGGCTTGTTAGTACGGCTTACAATAGGTTTTCAATAAACGGGTTTCAGCCGTTGACGAAGCTAAAAGGGTCTAATTTTTAAGTATCTCAATGATTGGCGAACATATCTTTAGAAAAACCCACGATTTCAGAGGATATTTGCAGTGTTGCCAGAAATTGGAAACGTATATAAACAAAATGCAAAAAAAAAAAAACCCGTAGACCTTTAAAAACCAAGTGCGAGTTGAACTCACACACGAAGCGTTCCGTACCACTGAATAATATTTAACAAAAAAACGCCCAAAAAATACATTTTTTTAAAATTTGTTGTTGTTCATAGAAGTGTTCACAGATTGAGTATTGCCAAATATACTCTATTGCCAAATAGAAACCCACAATCTGTGAACACTTCAACTATCTACCTATTACGGTTCATGAGATACAGCCTGCTGACAGACAGACGGACAGAGGAGGCTTTGTCATAGGGTTCCGTTTGGCCCAGGGTTGCGGGAAAGTCTGAAAGGGATACCGGGACCTTGGCAACAGGCAAATGAAGGAACACGGGTGGGTTTTAGTCAGTAAAAGTCTGACACGTCCTTCCGCTCCGCCCAGAGCGGGAGAAGTCATTGGATGATAACCCATCCTCAAAAAAATAAAAATAAAAAGGGTTCCGTTTGGCAACCTTCGGGTACGGAACCCTGAAAAGTGTTGAATTTGCATCTGAAGTAAAAAGGTTTTACATCTGAAGTAAAAAGGTTTTTTTTTTTAAGAGTAATGTTATCTTTTTATACTAATACTTGATCATTTGTATTTTCTCTTTTTATTATATTGCCCAGCGTGTAAACGGCTAACACAAATGCAGTAACTGCAATATTATACAAATTCCATTAGTGTGACAATAGACGATTCTATTAAATAAGCCCGCCATTTAATATTCATTGAAAAATAAATCACATTACGTCTCGATAAATCCCGAAATTGAAATTCTAAACTAGTATCGCTGCACAATAAATTCCTTATGGAATTCGAAGTAAATTTATCTTTATACCGTCACGATAAAGTTTAATTTATATTGTTATTTCAAAGCGGATATTGGACTAAATTCTAATTGAAGGATATAAGTTTTAAGCCGATAGCCGAGGGAAAAATCCAAGAGCAATCAATTCTGAAGCATGATTTTTGTTTCTAATAGATTTTGATTAAAATGCCAACAACGTGGACCCTGTATTTTCCCTTGGGTGTCGTTAAATTAGATTGATGATATTAGAGCAACGAACATACTGACTTGTTTACTTGTAATATTTATCGCTATTAGAAAAAATGTACCTACATATTCTTTATTTCGTGTACCTGTCATAAATATGTTTGACGTATATTTTTTTTTAATCTTGCTCGAAATTATAATTCTCTTTTCTACCATTTATTGTAAAATCTTTCCAAATTACTGAGACTGCAAATTGTACATGGCTTTTTTGCTACTGAGAAACACTGACTCTTAAGTCACAGGAACCTAGAGTCAGAGTATTTAAATATTGACCTTTGTATTATGCCTGTTTATGTTTTAGTTTGGCTTTTGGTGAAATAAATAAATATATTATAAAAGCCGCATCGGGTTAACAATTTTTTTTTCCTTCATTTCAGGGAATATTGTTCGCCAATCGGAGCATGCTATTGAATGAAAGAGCTGTTCAATTCATTCCTAGTTCAGTGTAGTTCAAACTAACGACCTGTCAGTTCACGTAAGGTACCCATCTCCAAATCCTTTATTCAATTGCTACTGGCAGTTTCCAATTTCAGTATTTTCCACAACTGCATGTATGGTTTTATTTTTACGTTGGTTATTGGTAAATCGAAATTTGATTTGGGATATCATATTCACTGCGGCGAAATTGCGGGCTGATCGTATTCATGTATTTTGTTTGGGTTTATCTAAATCGAGTTTTCATGTTTTTCACAACAAAGTGAAAGGGAAACGAACTGAACTAGCGTCAGGCACTAGCATTGCTATTCTGTAAACCATCTCACCGTGAAAACTTAGGTGAAGTGACCGTGGAGTGAGCTGTCATTGTCATCGATACCTACTGATGCTAAGGCAGTGACAGTTCACTCCAAGCTCACTTCACCTAAGTTTTCACGGCGAGATTTTTACAGAATCGACCGGCAGTTGTCTGCCATTTTTGCAGAACTGGGCCTTTTCGGCGCAGCCGTGAGGCACACTTTCCCGATAATTTCTTACATCGCACTTTACACTTTATTTTTACTTTTTTAATCTACTCTGTTTTATTGTATAATTATATTGTGTGCCTTTTAGTCTGTGCTAAATAAATGTAGGTATTTTATTTCTTTCTTTAAAATAGATTAAGAATTTATCATATTTACCAAATATCCCTGTGGAATCTGTCAAAACTAGACAACGTTTTCCAGAGTTCAAAATAATGGTATCATTAAACAATGTTTCAACATAAATACCACCGCCATGCAGTGAAAACCTCGTAAGTAATTGCAATAACCGTTACTTTTCAGAGGAAGATATAAAAACTATCTGTCATTGACATTTTCTGAGGTTCTTATCACATTGGTAGAAGGCATTAGAAGCAACGCTGTGCACGATTGTTCCAAATATGGATTACGAGGGTTTCTACACAATAAATAAATTAAAAACAATTATTACTTTATTATATCCGTGTTTATAAGTAAAAATACTATTTTTCTTTATGCAGACCGACTAAGTAGGGTCTTATTTCAACAATCAATATTCTTCATGTTCCTCTTTCTGTAAGGCGATTGGCACACGGTACCGCGCACCGCCGCGGTAGGCGGTCTAATGTCGTATTGGCCTCTATTAAATCCGCTGATGCCTAACACACGTACACCGCCTGACCGCGCGGTCGAGCCGGTAGAGACCGCGGCGGTGCGCAGTGCCGTGTGTTAATCACCTTGTAGGCTTTTAGCTTGTAACCTTTACTCGCCTCCAATGACATTTGAACGGTCCGTAACCGGTACCATAAGGTATCTTTTAAGGGATTTTTTAGCTACCCAATCACCCGATACCCGGTTCATAAATACAGTAAGAATATCAGTTCACTTTCTATTTTTCCTTTAATCTTTCCCTTTCTTGTTTCTGTAACAATTCGAATTAAAATAATGTAAGCGTAGTAAAGAAATCTTTCTGTTTCAGGTGAAACGGGCCGCCTACGTGCAAAAGGTAAGCTTTGTATAAATTGTTAATAAGAACAATAGGTTTATTGTTTATAATATTTTAATAGTATTGTTATATTTTTAATATTTTTAGTATATTTTTACATGTTTAATCAAAACCAACCTCAAATTTTTTTTTCTTTTAAAAATCCTGTTTAATAGCTTCAATAATAATCATAAAATGCATTTGTTTAAAAGATTCAAGATCTCATTCGTAATTTAACTTATTAGTTGCAGCTTGCTAAATAAATACCAAATACCAAAACAGGAATATCTACCCAAATCAGCAACACCAGATAAATTCAATAAAAAATCCCATCCAGTAACAGAAAGAAAATTTTGTATTGACACCGTCCCGAATATTGACATCAGCCCCCAATTTATTCATGACCCATCAGCGGTAACTTTTACAAAAACACGAAAAAATCCGAAGCGGGACTGAATGACCCCGAAGCACCGGCCTTTTAAATGTTTATCCCAACGTTGCAATTTTAGCCACGAACGAAGATGATTCTCGAAATGGCACTGGAAAAAAAAATCCGCACCGGTTTCTTTGAAAGCGGCGCAGAATGTTTTTACGTAAAAGCACTTCTCCGCTCTTTTCCAGAATCTAATTACAGGCAAAAAATATGTTTCCATATTTTAAGTTCATGTTTTAAAGTTCAATTTCAGGCTTGAAATCTGGGTAATGGGTTTAAGTACCTACTTAAGCGAAGTATCGCGGCCTTTTACGTTAAAATTCCTTGTATTTTTATTTATTTCTTATTTTACATTGAAATGATAGAATCTTCAGGGTAACGTTTAATTCATGGGATTCTTCTTAAGGGGTCATTGTACTCATACTTTTGAACAACTTTCACTATAGGACCAACCCCGAAATGGAGAATAAAAAGATGTTCGCTACATTTTGACGAGCTATGCAAACATAAATGTAGGGAACAGCTGTTTTTTTCACGATTTCAGGTTTGGTCCCATAGTAAAAGTTGTACAATGATGAATTCAGTTTCAGCCTGTATTACACAACTAACTATTTACAATAAGTACCTCCTAAATTAAATGACTAACTAACTAACGATACAAATAAATACAAAAACAAGACGACAAGTACTCGTCCGCATCGCTGTCATCCGGAAACGTGCGCAGAAGACTGGCAGCATTGCCACGTTGAATGCCAATTGGTTCATTAGGAATGAATGTTTGCTCTTTTGCTGAGAACTGGAGGAAGCAGATTCAGGTTTCTGTAAATGAAGGATCCTTTTGTATCAATAGGAAGGAAACATTGCTAGTATGTTTCGACCAGGATTTTCTCGCCCTACTGATCTTTAGTCATGCCTAGCCTTTTCCCAACCATGTTGGGGTCGGCTTCCAGTCCAACCGGATGCAGCTGAATACAAGTATTTTACATGGAGCGACTGCCTATCTGACCTCCACAACCCAGTAACTGGGTAATACGATACCCCTTGGCAAGACTGGTTGTCAAACTTTCGGGCTTCTGACGACCCGTAACGACTGTCAAAGATCAACAAATGACAGCCGGGACCAACGCTTTAAATTGCTTTCCGAGGCACGGAGGAGTCTCGATTTGTAAAGATGCTCACCCATCCACGGACCAACCCCGGCAAGCGTAGCTTAACCTGATGAATCGACCCATGCGGCTGTTATTACAGTTCTAGTATTCTTTAGTACGGTTAGGAAACAAATATAAATGTGACCAATATATTTTTTATTAAAAAAATATACATTTTCATGCCTCTGTTGTGTCAATTCTCTTGTATTATTAAGAAATGTTTACTAGTCTCTGTTACCTTCATTATAAATACAAAACTAGTGACCAGTTCCTGTTTCGCACGGTTTTTACGGCTCCAATAAGTCAAGGTAACTCTACACCGATTTATTTGAGTCTGCTGCATTATTGATTGGTTAGAGGACGGACCTCCGATCACTCACATTGGATAGCGTAAATATAGCATGTGTTGAAAGGTTATTTATACTTAACTAGCGAGCGACTCGCCCCTGCTTCGCACGGTTTTTACGATTTAACATAGCAATGTTTTATACTTCTACATAAACTTACCGGTATTGAAAACTGCATCAAAATCCTTTACATAGTTTAGAACAACAACACGGTCAGGCACGAAATACGACTTGTGGATTTTTGACAGTCGTTACAGGTCGTCAGCAGCCCGGTAGTAACCCAGTAAATGGGTTGTGGAGGTCAGATAGGCAGTCGCTCCATTTTAAATACTGGTATTCCGCTGCATCTGATTACACAGGAAGCCGACCGAAAAGGCTAGGCAGAATCAAGATAAACACCAAACACCTAATTTTATTTCACGAAAGCCATAAATATAAACTTTCCAGCTAGCCTTATTTACTAAATAACTATTATGGTCGATGTAGACATTAACGAGACCCGGGTGTATTATCTACTCTCTCTAGCAGGAACGAACGAGCTGTCTCGATGATAAACACGCTCCCTCGTCGACGAGCTTTGATAATACTCGTAGGATTAGCGTGTTTTTCACAGCCGATTTAAGTTTATTTTTATATATGTTTGGTCATTTTTTTATGACGCAGACCTACTTTTTTATTAAAACTGCAAAATAGCTTATTTTCTTTAGTTATTGACTATAACATAACATTACATTATAACAATCCCGACGGTTAAGGTAGAGGTTTACATTTAGTACACCCACATTTCGCCAGTTATGTTTTAGCAGTCATCTTTTCTTCTATGGCGAATCCTTGTATGTCCTTTTGTGTATGGGTGACCTGACCAAGGTTTTTCCTATATTTTAACCAAATTATCATAGAAAAATTAAAACCCTCGACTACGATGATAAGCACGCTCCCTTCACTGATTAACGTAGGTAATTTATTTACGTTAGCAATTTATTTACGTAGGTAATTTATTTAGTTACACAGTGTAAAACACA
The DNA here is from genome assembly GCA_949152455.1 of Lithophane leautieri. Classification (NCBI taxonomy): domain Eukaryota; kingdom Metazoa; phylum Arthropoda; class Insecta; order Lepidoptera; family Noctuidae; genus Lithophane; species Lithophane leautieri. The sequence continues at coordinate 5,283,609 of OX424462.1, read as the reverse complement.
ACTTTGCCTTTACTTTTACTTCATTTTATTTTTCCAAAACTTCGAAATGTGCCTCATTAGATATAAAAAGAGGTAAAAAATAAGACATCCTTTTACTGTCACAGATTGTAGCTACGAGGCAACGTTATTAATACAATTTTCAAAAGTTCCAAGATTTCTTTCAATGTTCATGAAAAAAAAAACAGCGAAGAAAGAACAGCGTCAATAATGAGTAGGCTGCGCGGAAGCTCCAACAGTATCATAAATACAGTAGACAGTATTAGTACTAGTAGTATTAGTACTAGTATTAGTATTAGTATTGACTATTAGGCTGGGTATGGAACCACGTCCCAACGTGTGTTGGGCCACCGTCACTTTCAGTTGTTTAGGCTGGGTATGGAGCCACGTGCCAACGTGTGTTGGGCCACGTCACTTTCAGTTGGTTTTAGTTTGTAAAATTTTACTTACACCGTTTTTAAGTCATTGTTACTAATACTATATGAATTGTGTGTAGTTGTATGTGTAAATCAGCGCTGTGCTCTGGGTCCCTACAGCACAGCAATCATGCTGAGTGGAAGCCTTCTTGTCACAGGCATGACGTGCAAGCAGCTGCCGACCATTTCTGTTTTGTACAGTGATTATATTAGATCTATTGTGGTTTTTTTATTTTTTTATTTATGGGTACACTAATTTATTAATTAACATTTACATTATGTAACTTATTATACTAAATTGTGTTTTATTTAATTTTTCTGTTATTCGAGTTAATTATCTTTATGTATGCACGTGTTTCTGTGACAAATAAACTTATTTTTCTTTGTTTCTTTCTTTTAGTACAAATGATAAAATATCCAATTTTATATTATAAAACAAAGTCCTCCGGCGCGTCTGTCTGTCGTCCTGTACGCGATAAACTCAAAAACTTCTGCACCGATTGTCATGCTGTTTTCACCAATGGATAGAGTGGTTCTCGAGTAAGGTTTTAGTGTATAATAACCGACATCCACGCGGGCGAAGTCGCGGGCATCAGCTAGTTATTTTATATAACGACCGTTTTCAATGGTTGCTCTTTACGTCATATTTATGAAGGATGCTGTGCTAACGGGAATGTACGATCTGTCGAGATGATAAACACGCTTCCTCGTGGACGCATCTCTAGATATGGGATTATCATGTTTCCCTTAACTGATTTACGACATCTCAGTAACAAGTTATGAGTACACGAACACATTATGTTAGATTCTACCCGAGTCGTGGTTCAATGTATCTTGTAGAATCAATTTCTGATAAGATCATGATAAAAGAAACTTTTCTTTATCATAAGAGATAATATAGACAAGAAAGCACAACAAAAAAGTTGAATATAACCTTAAAATTGATAATTAAGTTCAAGAAATATGCGACAAAATCGATGATTATTTTAGTATTTACACGTCTGACGACACAGGCAACAATAATTCAGGAAATAATAAAAATAAAGAAGGAAAGAAAGAAAGAAGAATGCGTTTATTGGCATTGTTACATAAAAATACATCTTAAAACTAAAAAAAAAACAGAAAAAAGTCAGATAATAATGCTTGAAAATTGGGTACTTAGTCATCAACATCAATTTCATGAATCATCTTTCAGTCCTTCATAAGTACCAACTCTATACAAAACAACACAACAACATAACATTCACGCCTGTAACTCCCGAAGGGTAGCAGAGGTGTACCTTAGCAAACCCACATTTCGCCTAGTTATATTCAAATCCCATGTAATAAGGGGCGATCCTATTGCAATCAACCGGGTACAAATCCAAACTCCGAGCTGCTACTGAGAAATTTGTAGTGGAAAAAGCCGTGCAATAACACTTTGCCCGACCTGGGAATCGAACGGACCTCATACTCAGCAATAGAGCTTGTGACCTCTAGACCAAAGTGGCAGAAGACAAGAAAAATTAAATAGATACATGACGGCGTCAGCGATGACTGAGCGATAGTGCCGTCATCATCTCGATTCGGTGGTACGGACTCCATAGTGCAGGTTTACAATAAAACACGATGATACAGCAAATCAGCTAGTATTTCACTTTCAGAATAATTATCACAGTAGGTACAATACTAATAATGTTCACGCATTGCTTTCTACCATCGGGCAAACCGACAGTTTCGCATAGGAGAAGTGGAGGTCTGCATCCGTTCGTTGCCCTCACTACACTGACTCGTCGCTCAGCCACTTCCCTTAACACGACTCTGTCCACGTGAGCGACTCCCCACTCTAGCGAGCGCGTCACGGCGTTTACCCTCTCGTTAGTACTACAATAATCAATTGAGACACTATTATCGCTCAACTTTTATAATCTTTGACATACATATTTTCTCTGAAAGGTATCTCATATTACGTGACGTACCTAACAAGCAGAAGCCCACTCAAGTGGACTCATTCCAAGAGGTATTTACTTAAGTATTCATAGAAGCGACAGCAAGATGTTTTCATACTTTTTAATTTGATCATATTTCCCGTGATATTCATAGTATAGTCGACTTCGCAGTATAACTTTCATTCATCAATATTGGCAGCCTTGTACCACCCACTGTTGAGTAAAGGCCTCCAGCCTTTTGTGACATACTTCTCCAAGTCTTATCCAGGTCTTCCTTAGATTAAACGTCATAAAACATCCCGGGGGCTTAAAACAGTGACTTTGGCAGAATCATATTAGGAAAATATTATGAATCATCGTAAAATGTCAGAAATTGACAATTCATATTATGATCTGCGTGCGATTCATAATACGAAATAATTCATCTGTGTGACAGTTTTCTATGGAGATTTGTAAAATGGTCCACATAAATTGCTTTTGTGTCAAATTAGAGGAATTGCTAATGACAGCTGGAAATTCAGGAAATGAAATGCTTTTAGAGGAATTGCTAATGTGGCCGTTTTAGGCCCACTGGTCTATTTATTTTATGCTTTAAGACCAATGTGACAGTGTGAACTTTCAATTTACTAGGAGTTTTTGTCAAAACTTGTATAATTACGTGGTTGACTATACATTTATCCAGATTTTAGATTAGAATTCTACGTTCTCTTAGTAAAAAATTCCCTGCTTTCTTTCTTCGTAGTTTTGCACTCTACCCTTCAGGGAACATAGATTAATTTTCTAAAAACGTGACCCTCCGGTCACAGAAGGTCAACGAACGTTCGGAAGGGTTCTCGGTTTGTTTTTTTTTTTACTTTTTTGTATACGTTCGTTACCGTCTACTCCAGCGAGCAAACGTAAAGGCCAGTGACACGGAGGAAACGGTGCGAAGAGTAACGGCGGTAGCGTTCCAGGATGGTTGGTTTGGATGACAGTAATAACATAAGATAACATCACGGTTCTTTTCCCCTAAGGGTTAGGCAGAGGTATACGTAGTGCACCCACATCTCGCTAGTTATGTTTAAGTCCGATGTAAAAAGGGGGTTACGAGTTAAAGCCTATTGCCATCAACCGGGCACAAATCCGGGCTGCTACTGAGGAATTCCTTATAAGACAACCCAATAACACTTTGTCCGAACTGAGAATCGAACTCAAGACTTTAGCTCAGCAAGTAAATCAGTCTACTTACTACTATGTAGACTGATTATATAGTTATACTGACATAGGGAGGTCTTTTCGGGTTACTCTCACTAGCTCTAATATCATGTTCAATATAGAACTAATTTATTTATTTACTAAGGCATCAAGTCCCTAATATAAAAATTCAAAATATAAAAATCTTTATTTCTAGAAAAATGGGTACAGTAAATCTCCTTAAACAGATTTTATCGTAAGCAATGTGCACTTAGGTGTCAAAGGAGTCGGCGGTGACCTCTCGCGTCCGGCCCTGGTTCAGGCCATGGTACGGAGCGAGAGGGCATGGGAAGCCGTCACCTCCTTCTGCGAAGCAGTAATGCTCGCGAAGGAGGAGGCGGAACGCGTGAGGGAAAGGCAAAGTTTGCGCCCTCACGCCCCTAACCGCCGCCGTTGGAGACGCCCTGGGCGTCGGGAATCCCAGGCGGATTTCCGGCCACCATAGGCGCGGGCTTGCGGACGGCGAGCAACGGGCAGCTCGCCGTCCGATAAGGACCAGGCCCGGGTCGATGGCGCGTCGTGTTCCACGCGCGCCTCAAAGAGATGTCAGCAAAAATGACGGGGTCCAATAGGACCGATGCCTGCCAGGGTTGCGGGAAAGTCCGAAAGGGATACCGGGACCTTGGCAACAGGCAAATGAAGGAACACGGGTGGGTTTTAGTCAGTAAAAGTCTGACACGCCCTTCCGCTCCGCCCAGAGCGGGAGAAGTCATTGGATGATTTCCCACCCTCAAAAAAAAAAAGGTGTCAAAGGAGTGCTTTGGCACTCGTACTAGGATTACCCTGTATCATGAATGCCATCACCTTCCTCCGGACCAGCTAGAATAGTTTACATATTAATTACTTATACATTTTAATTTTGAACAAATTCTGTTCGATGGTAGACAAAGATATGTGTGTGTTGTTGTGAGTGCTTGTGTGTGGTTGTTGTGTGTGGTCATCACAAATAAGTACATACAATTCATTACATCATTAAAATAAAATAAGTAATTTACAATTCATTAGATCATTAAAATAAAATAAACGAACAATATTTATCAATTTGTAGTTGTACACACGCCTACACATCAAGCTATACATTTCCAGTATAAGCTGACCTCGCATTGTACGGATATCCTATACAATGCGAGATCAACATAAACTGGAAATATATAGCTTGATGTGTAGCCGTGTGTACAATTTGATGACTTGATTCGTTTAATTGCTAGAGCCAAAGAGTAACCCGACAATACCGGCCCTACATACAATATTTTTTTTCTTTAGCAGAGCGAACTTATTTAGTCTCCTGTCTCAGTTTGATTTATCCGCTCATCTCCCTAATCATACATGAAGGAAAACTCAAAAGAACCCTGTTACCCTGTTATATACGCCACTCCAAAATTCAAATCATATTATGTCAAATTCTCCCAATCTTGAGCAGACTAACTTTCTCATTAAATTAGAACGTCCCTGCCCTTTCCTGCCAATCAAAAAAATATCTAAGAATAAAATTGTAGAATAATTTCATAAATCTTGTTAACTTTATCGCTTGAAGTTGAAAGGGCAGACAGATGTCGTTTCCTAGTCTGGAAATTTTTATTTGAGAGAGAATATAAAATTTTATTTGAAAGCTCCTTTAACGTTGTTTGGCGTTAAAAATTGTTGAGATTTTTACCTTGCTGTGGCAGTGAAACACCTTTATTTTGAAAGTCAACTATTTATTCTCCCAAATTATTTGTTGTTAATATTTTGAAGTCTATCGATGAACAAATGTAAAATACATGGGCAACAAGTAAATGATATCTGTACAATCCATCATCATTAAAATGTATATTCACAATGAGCCCGTGTAAAAAATGTGATTGACGTGTAAAAGTGTTTGTACAGTCACGGACTTTAATCGATGAGCCACTTTCAAACTTTTCAATTTTGTTGTTTCATACATTCACGAGATTACACGAACTCAAATCGCATGCTCGTAAATAAGATGACAAATTGCTAGTAATCGGAAATAGTCTTATCCATAGAGGTTGACTAATAAGTTCTCAATGATAAATAAATACAATGTTTATCCAATCTATTTGACACTGACCTCCTTTGAATCAGAGCTCAATAACTCGATATTTCTGAAAACTTAACCGAAGACAGTGACAATTTAAATGTCGATGTCAGAGACGTTATTTTCGAATTTGTCGAAATGAGTAATTAAAATTTCTCCGTACGCTAACGTTACTATGGCTACACTAAAACAATCGTCGCTAGGTTACGGTTGCTAGACCTGCAATTGGTTGACTTTGGGTAGTCACTCTGCTGTCAAGTTTGTAGTTCTGGCTCTCAGGTTAGCCAACCGGTAAAGATATTTAATATAATTTTCGTCTTCTCTATTGTGAAGACATGACTTTCCGTGTCTGGATGTACGAGTATAACCGACTAATCCCTATTTGCATTAGATGGCTAAAATACGAACAGTGCCAAGTGGCTCATCAATTAAAGTCCGTTACTATACAAACTTACCTACTTACAGAAATAAATCATTTTTATCATAAATCATTTAAAAAAAAAACTTGTCATTAAAGTCATTATGGCCAGAACCGCATTATCTTTACCTACTTGAACGAATCAGCACTCTTTATTGGTCTTTATTTTTTTTATGTTACCTATCTCAATCTCTCCTCATATAATACTGCGTTTCTAGCCATAAATAAATTTTATCTATATTTCATAATGATATTATATTTAACTAGCTTCTGCTCGCGGCTTCGCCCGCGTGGTATTTCGATAAAAAGTAACCTATGTCCTTTCTCAGGCTCTAGACTATCTGTGTACCAAATTTCATTTAAATCGTTTCAGTAGTTTTGGCGTGAAAGCGCGACAGAGAGACAGACAGAGTTACTTTCGCATTTATAATATTAGTAAGGGAGTAAGGATTAAAATGATTAAATCCCTCTATCTTCTACAGTTGTATAATAACAATTCAATCAGAATGACTAAGGAACTGGTGTAAACTGGTGTAACTGATGTAAAAACTATATTTACATTGTATCAATCTCCTAGTATTGTATAACTGCATAGCACATGTGTGTGAGCACTATGTACTTACCTAAGTACTTTAAAGCTACCATTTACTAGGTACGTCTTTCATTGACTTGAATGTGCCCTGGCGACTGAGAGTATGTCATGCTCACTTTAATGTCTCGCTGGTGGTGGCGTGTGTGTTGGATCATTAAGTTCCTTTCAAAATGGTTGAGCTGAATGATGCTGATCCATGCGTCATGTTCGTGAACGGGCGCCATCAGTAGGGACTGGTCATCTCTTAGCTGCCACGGCTTATTTTAATTTATTTTAATTTTTGATTTGTTTTGTTTCTTTTTTATCTTTTTACGGACGGACATTGTACTCACATGTATAATTTCAATATGAATGATGTAACCAATATATTGTAACAATATTCTGATTCAAAAGAGTGTCCGTGGAGTTTCTTGCCCGTTCTTCTCCATAGGAACCTACACTTTGGAATGTTTCATCTTTCTGACTGACCGACCCCTTGACAATTCAAAAGTGCTTGTAATTGGTTTATTTGAAATAACTGCTAAAAAAAAAAAAAACTGGCGTTCTAAATTGATATTGAAATTAGATTCATACATAGCGCTGTCTTTTAATATCAACAGTAATTTTTTTATTAAATATACCAACTTTGTACTTTGTACACAGGTGTACTTTATTGTGTACACCTCTGTCTAACCCTTCGAGGAGAGCAAGCGTGATGTTATGTTTGCGTTAAATATCATTCCAATTCGTTTTCAGTAAAAGTTGCAGTGACTCGTGAACGATAACTTTGATATTGTATGAAATGCTTTCGTGAAAATCACACAGTCACTGGAAATTCTACGGCTCAATAAGTCCCCCGTCCGACTCGCACATTTAAAGTAAAGTGAAGCACAAACAATAAACAAACTCATTACCCTGGAACAGTTTAATTTTCGCGAAAATATCATACATACGTAACAACTTCAATTACTGGAAATATCGAAACTCAAACAGTCCTTTTTACATTTTCTCATTTGACGAAATGCAATTCTGTCAACTCGTATTCTATCTAAAACATGTTGGAATCGAATTTAATCCATCACAAAGGCAATCATGGAGTCATTACTATATCTTGCGGTCGCAATTTAGTTTCCAAAAATGAAAACAAGTGTCTATTTGGAAAAACAACTTTAAAATCTACAAATAAAGAAAGAATATACGTTAATTTGTGATTCCACATAAAGTTCAGTTTGCGCTACAACTTCAACCAATTTTATGACATTTTCAATAGTGCTAAACATTCTAAAATTAACTTAATTTATAATAACATAAAGATGATATTTGTTTGAATAAAAATAAAATCAGCAAGAAGCAAGAATTTAATAAATAGACGGTACATTGCTGTTTGCAACGTCACTGTATTCAATAATAGGCTCTCGTTAAGGTAATGTACAAGGTATAGACGTACTCTGCTAGTAGAATGAAGGTCAATTTAGCACACACGTGCAAGCGAGGCAGAGATAATAGGAACTCGTTCGCTCCATACAATGTTTTTCCAGTAGATACACCTCAATCAATCTCCCTAGCCTTTTCCCAACTATGTCTGGGTCGGCTTCCAGTCTAACCGGATGCAGCTGAATACCAGTATTTTACATGGAGCGACTGCCTATCTGACCTCCACAACTCAGTATCTGGGTAATACGGTACCCCTTGGTAAGACTGGTTGTCAAACTTTCGGGCTTCTGACGACCCGTAACGACTGTCAAAGATCCACGAATGACAGCCGGGCCAACGGCTTAACGTGCTTTCCGAGGCACGGAGGAGTCTCGGTATGTAAAGATGGTCACCCATCCACCGACCAACCCCGGCAAGCGTAGCTTAACCTGATGGATCGACCCGGTGTGGCTGTTATTACTTAGCCACGAGCTCCTGTAGATACACCTGTGATCCCTATAAGTGCCTTATTCAGGGAAAACAAAAACAAATTCTACTCTCTTTTCAATAAGTTTTTTTGTAATTGTGTACCTCCGAAAAGGGGTTTATTTGAGAAGTGGTAGTTAATTTAAGTAGTAGGTAATACTCAAATGCACATAATTATAATTTCACTTTTCAAAATATAAATAAACCGAGATAGCATATTGAATTGGTAATATTGGTTTGGTTGAAATTGGTTTCTCCAAGAACGTTTAAATATCATCACAAGACGAATCACTTCCCGTATTTTTAAAAACGTTCACATTCTAATCTCAGTCTTAATCTGTCAAAAAACCTCTAATTTAAAAAACACTTAAGTTTTTGGCATTGATTGATGTTGAGATGAAATTGCAACTTGTTTTATTTTTTAAGTTCGAGAATATTCTTAAATTATTTAATTTTTAGTAGGCGTTACTCATTTATCAACATTTTCGGGCAAAAACAGTACGGCTGAAGCCTACATAACAATACATAAACTTAATCAGAAAAACGGAACTATACCTAGATTAAATTATTCTAATTACATCTTAGCAATGTAGGTACTAGGTATCCTTAATTAGTATGCAAACCACTGCCCAGGGATTGCAAATAGAGTCAAGTGCAGGTTTTTGCTTACTTATTTGCCAATCAGTATTTATTTATATGACGAAGGCATTTCGGTCTCCTCGTTATCAGAGTGGTTGGCCGTGCATTTTTTTTTTTTTTGATTGTGGGAAATCATCCAATGACTTCTCCCGCTATAAAATTCAAAGCACTTCGTACACGCGTCTATTGAGGCGCTACAGTTCGACAATTTACAATTATGTCACGATACTGGGTGGACACAACCAAACTTGGGAATCGCGGTGAATTCAACATAGAATGGCAAAGGGAATCCCTCGCAAGGGCGTCTCGACCATTAGAATGTACTCTGTGGTCTCGACCAATGAACCCATTCCGTTCGCCCCGTCCTGTCATGATCTTCCTTGCCAACCGACCGTCGACAGATGTCAATCCAGTGTTACCGCTATCAACCCAGTGTTGCCACTTCCTATATTGACTTCACCCAAGTAGGTTACTTACTCTACTTGACGTTTCCAGATGCTCCGACATATATATACTTTATTGTACACCACAAAAATATATAACAAAAAGAAAAAACAAACACTAGAAAATATACAATGGGCGGCCTTATCGCTTTCCGCGATCTCTTCCAGATATCTAAAGATAATTGGAATAAAATTACAGTTTTTTGATCACATGACTCGGTCATAACGTTGAAATTGCTCTGTTTCAACATTTTATTTTGCATAGATATGCGATCTACTTTTATCCGTGCTGACGAGGATTTGTTACTGTGCATAAATTAATAAAAGATTTATCCCCATACTTTGCCTTGCCACAGATAAAGAATAATCATCTGCTTAGCCTTTTCCCAACTACTTAAATTGGGGTCGGCCTTAAGGGTCAGCTTCTAGTCTAACCGTATGCAGCTAAATACCAGTATTAATACGCAAGTGATATCTTAATTAACTTTTCTTAACATTTTTAAAAGAGTAACGGTGGAGTTTCTTACCCATTCTTCTCCATACGAAAACTACCTTTTGGAAGGGTCAACTAGAATCAGTTCTATTTCTTTGCTTTTGACGTTCAAAAATGCCTTTAATGTGCCTACTTGAAATAAATTATTGGACTTTGACTTTACTTAATTAATGACAGAGAATCTTTTTTCTATTAGCATAATCAGCCTATAATTTTCCCATTGTTGGGACAGAGCGTCTTTCTGTGAGAGGGAGTGGGCCATAATCCACGACGCAGGCTCAGTGCGTGTTAGTGGATGTCACATGTCTTCGAATTTTTTAGGAGATGCCGGTTTTCCTCTCGGTGTTTTTCTTAACCGTTTTGAGAGCAGTGGTTGGTTACACAAAGTAGGTTCAGTGCCTGCTCGGGTTCGAACCCACGACCTACATACAACTCGTAAGTCGCGGCCGTTACCACGAGCCACCACTGCTCCGTATATGTGAGCAATATAGAAAATACTTATTTTTTACCCGACTACGGCGAAGAAAAAAGGAGGGTTATAATTTTGACCGGTATGTATGTATGTATGTATGTTCATCTGTGCCCTCATATCTTCTAAACGACTCATCACAATTTGACAAATGAGGTATCGTTGGAAGCGTCTTGATCGTCCGCTGGTTATAGGCTATGTGACGTCACACTAAATTGAAAACGGCGCCCTACAGATAACATAAAAACATGAACTAAAAAAAAGTATTTTTTTATCGTACCATGTATGGGTATCAAATGAAAGGGCTTAAATAGCAAATTTCAAAAATATGTACATATATTATGACCCCAAAAAATAATAATTAAATAATAACTTTTTTGTCGTACTTAGTTGGGTTTTAGTTTTTATTACTTCAACTTTTTTTGAAGATAATATGACTCAAGGTCTTATCGAAATAAAATAACCCAAACAAACAGCAATGTTAGGCATATTGAATCGCGTTGAAGAAACTAAAAACATGCATAATTATGGTTCCTTTAAACAATCAGACAAAACACTATCGACATTATTATTATCTACCTACCCAAACAACATGTAATTTGATGCTTATATTTCAAACATTATTACGCTATTAGCTCACTAAAAGTCTCTCTAACAGCCTATTAAGCTAATTGGCTTGGTGGAACTGTGAATAGTGAGGCTTGATTAATTTCAACATTCTAATAATTACCTACTATGAATTTTATTATGAAATCAGAAAAATTATCATATTTTTTTTTAACTTTATTTAAATACGGTTTTACGCACGTTAAAGCGTTGGTCCCGGCTGTCATTTGTGGTTCTTTGACAGTCGTTACGGGTCTTCAGAAGCCCGAAAGTCTGACAACCAGTCTTGCCATAGGGTATCGTATTACCCAGTTACTGGGTTGTGGAGATCAGATAGGCAGTCGCTCCATGTAAAATACTGGTATTTAGCTGCATCCGGTTGGACTGGAAGCCGACCCCAACATGGCTGGGACAAGGCTAGGCAGATGATGAAATACGGTTTTACATATGGTTACTGTCAGCCTGTATCATCCCACTGCTGGGCAGAATCTTTTCGATCGATTTGGACATCTGCATCCACATCTGCGTCCGCAATAATGATCTAATGCGGATGTTCAGTGGGCGAAAGAGAAGGAGCTGTACGTCCTGTGGAGCTTTATCTCTTTCCGACACTGAATAATCAAATAATACTGCTTTAAGCGGGGGTGGTGGGCCCCCAGGTCGCGTCAAGAAAGAAAACAGGCCGGGCCAGCGACTGGCGCTTGCCGTACGCACGTGCTCATTGACCAATAGAAGCGTAGATTTAGTTCGGTGACAACATGGTTTCTCGTAAATTAGTCAACGTTTTTAGTTGCGCTTATTGAACATTTCAGTTTTCGAGTGTTTCTGTGAAATTGTGATAATACAGTAAGCATTGTGCATTATTTAAAAAGAGAATTTACAATGCCAACACCGTTACATTTGGAAAAAATATCTTAACATCCGCATCAGATCCGCGGATGTGAGCCTTCAAATATCCGCAACCACATCCGCGGATGTGAAAAAATCTGCTTCCGCAACATCCTTGGTACCGACGTTCCCATGTGGTATAATTTCCGACCTCCACCGGGGCGAAGCCGCAGGTAAAAGCTAGTGGGAATGTACACCACAGACCTACACCTTTCTGAAGTTAATGAACGTTGCGGTTATTTGCTAAAAATATAATGTAAAAAAAAAAAAAACGTACATAAAATATTCATATTATTATGACAAACCTAGGGTAAGCACATAATTAATTGCTTTTTAGTCGTCATAATTATTGACCCATAATATATCTCAACAACGTGGACACCCGAGGCGGTGTCCATAAATTATAGAGCTACGTAGATAACATAATAAGTACGTGATTTATTGTTTAACCGACTCATTTTCACACAAAATTCCAAATAAGTATCGTGTTACTAAATAATAACTTTGCTAAAATGTTTTGCTTAGTCTAAACTAATATTATAGAGAAAATAATAATTAATTGTTTTGTAATTTTTTGTTTGTTGCGCTTGTCATAATAATTTTATCTTTATTTTGCATTGGCACCAAAAATTGTTTGGAAATCAATCAATTTATAATGACAATTACAACTACCCTGAATTTGGACCATTTTAATTCCCTGGACCTGAAAGTGATCAAGAATTCTATGTAATTAGGTGTTTTCTTACGAATTTATTTTTGAATTATTACTTGAACTTCAAGTTTATTGATGTGTAAAGTCAAAAAAGTACAGTCACGAGAGCGAAGCCGTGGGTACAGCTAGTAGGTACAGTAATGATAGCATTAAATTCCAAAGTATTGAACGAAGAACCAGCTTTCCTTGAGTCAGTTTAAAATTCCTTAAAACAATTCAACTTATAAATACGTTAAGGAAAAACTAGTAAGTATTTAGCAGAAGCTATGTCGCTGTGCCAACTGCGTTTTCATTACGAAATCTTTATAGTACGCACTGCAGATAATAAACTTTCGTCTACAATTTTATTTAGCAGTTAACAAATGTTAGTTTCATTTAGATTATTTTTTCAGTACCACTGTTCTTCGATCTGTTATTTCCCGACTGTCCCAGAAGGAGGGTAATGTTTTTCGAGAGTATGAATGTATGCATGTATGTATGTTTGTATGTATGTATGTCTATTTCTTTGGCACGCTCTGTAGCCTAAACGGCTTGATGGATTTTAACATACGAGGTGTCGTTAGGTTCGTCTTAATTGTGGGAATGACATAGGCTATAAAAAAAATTATACATATATATATTTCATCTGCAAATCCAAAAAAGGGTGGGGAAGGTTTTTTTTTAGGAGGAGACAATCAAAAGTTACACCATATTTCAGGTTATTGGTTTGTCCTCGCCTATGACCTTACATAAAACAAAGTTCAATGCTTGTTTTTCTCTTTTCTGTTATAGGTTTTTGAAGTCGGGTTTTTAGTTTTTTTAATAATTTGTTTTTTCAAGCTTTTTAGTTTTATTAATCTACGTATTTGGAATATACTCATTACTAGCTTTTTTATTTTTTGTTTTTTAATTCCATATACTTTCTTTCCTTCTTCAACTTACGAGGTACATTTCTGTTGGTGCTGCATCTTCTGTCTCCTTCTAGCCAGGTGTTTGACATGCTTTTACGACGTGACCTCTCTCTTACTCTTTGATCTGTGTGATGATCCTCTGTGACAGTCATCCACTACCCTTTTCTTGGTCGGAATAATATTCTTGCTGTATGCGTGCTTTCTTCTACGAACCCCTAATTGTTAGTTAGAAATTTACAGCTAAATTTGTTGTTTTTCTGCACACATTCATTATTAGCTACCTACCAGATGAGCCTCATTTTGACGCAACTGTTTGCATCAAAATCTAAATCTTAAGAAGAACTCGGTAGTCACAATGGCAGACACGAAATGCGACTTTATTTTAAGGCTCATGCAAACTGGCGCGTCAGGCAGCGCGACCCTTGTCACACGTCTGCACGAGCCTTTATACTATTTATAGAAGACCCAGCCTTCATCTTTCACCTAATCACTAACCAATTATCATCTACCTAACAGCTCAAGATAATACAGGTTTACCTCATTAATTGGACGCGGTGCAGTTATAGTAAGTAGTTGGCATATTACCTAGTCGGTATACGGTAGCTAGTTTGTAAGAAGCTGGCAACTTTATATTCGAGTAATCTGCTGACGGTCGCGAGTTTCTGACGCGCCATTCGTGAGGGTTGTGTTAAAAATATTTTGTGAAGTTAAATAACATCAGTTTAGCAGGGTAAAATGAAATCGAGTCTCAAAAAAATTCGGTTCGTTAAAGGTATACGGTAAGTTTTTTTTTTTTTGTGACCTGTTTATTAAATTGAAAACGTTAACACTAAAAAATAAAAGTTATATAACTAAAACCCAACTACGACAAAAAGTCAACAAAAAAAGTTACAAACAAATTAAAAATCCGGAGTCGTACGTCATAAATCAAACACATACGTGTGACTCCGGATTTTATGTCCTCTAGAGGGCACCATATTAAATTTAATTTGATGTCACTTATCCTATAACCAGCGGACGATCAAGACGCTTTCAAAGATACCTCATTTGTAAACCACATGAACATACAAACATACCGGTCAAAATCATAACCCTCCTATATGCTTCGCCATAGTCAGGTAAAAATATTCCTCATTATCTGCCTAGCCTTTTCCCAACCATGTTGGGGTCGGCTTCCAGTCTAACCGGATGCAGCTGAATACCAGTATTTTACATGGAGCGACTGCCTATCTGACCTCCACAACCCAGTAACTGGGTAATACGATACCCCTTGGCAAGACTGGTTGTCAGACTTTCGGGCTTCTGACGACCCGTAACGACTGTCAAAGATCCACAAATGACAGCCGAGACCAACGGTTTAACGTGCTTTCCGAGGCACGGAAGAGTCTCGATATGTAAAGATGGTGACCCATCCACGGACCAACCCCGGCAAGCGTAGCTTAACCTGATGAATCGACCTGTGCGGCTGCTATTACTTAGCCACGACCTCCTAGGTAAAAATATTCCTAAATAACATTAAAAGTGTCATCGATTGATTTACCGAAAATCAATATGTTACAAAACGAAAAGTAGAACTAAAAAAATAACCAAGTTAGATTTCTGATTACATACCTATATACATAAGTTCACGCCTGTTTTCTCCCCGAAAGGTCAGGCAGGTTTCTATTGACTAAATTGAATTTAGCGTTTTTCTGTAACTTGAATCCCGAGTCCCTAAAAATCCACATTGATTTGGCAGATCCGAACATTGGCCCACTTATTTGCATTTCACAACAACGCCTACGATACCTAGTCCAATGATTCGGAACGTCAATACAATACTCCGACCAGTAGATATATTATTATGACATAGTTTACTGCGGTGCTGACCGTATCCACCAATTTTAAACATGAAAGCGATTCCCACAACACCGCATCATCAACTAAAAACAACTTTGTAGTACCTACTTTAACATAAAAAAAACGATTAGCATATTTTTTTTAAAGATAATAATAGCTCTAGATAAATGACGTTG
Organism: Lithophane leautieri; assembly: GCA_949152455.1. Taxonomy (NCBI): domain Eukaryota; kingdom Metazoa; phylum Arthropoda; class Insecta; order Lepidoptera; family Noctuidae; genus Lithophane; species Lithophane leautieri. The sequence goes on along the minus strand of OX424462.1, from coordinate 5,267,954 downwards.
TTTAATTTAAAAAAAGATCAAAAAACGAACGACTCGCACGCTTCTCTGAAAATATTTTAATTGAAAATACTGAAATCGGGGAATTCCTTTCTTTTCGAGGGGGGCGTAAATCACACTTAAATCGATAGCAATTCATTATGACAGCTCAGCCACGTTATTTCCGTTAACGTATGACGCAATGGACGTCAGAACCTATATATTACATGGATACATACTATGAAGACTATGTTTGTTTGTTATATTATCTTCCACTTAATCTCGCCTAAAATTCAGCTGCATCCGGTTAGACTGGAAGCCGACCCTAACATAGTTGGGAAAAGGCTAGGCAGATGATGAATCTCGCCTAAAATTCGACCTTAGCAGTACATACTTATACCTGCTGCCCTGATTACTGGTTCCTACTATACTAATGAAAGCAATAAGATATCGCTCCTAAGATCAGCGTAGGCGTAGATTGTCAATATCATCTCGGACACTTGTGGAAACGAGTCCGAACGGTTTACGAACCTGTTAAGGAGTAGATTGAGTGTGGTCTTGAACTGTCTGATCGTTGGAGACGCCCTGGGCGTCGGGAATCCCAGGCGGATTCCCGGCCACCATAGGCGCGGGCTTGCGGACGGCGAGCAACGGGCAGCTCGCCGTCCGATAAGGACCAGGCCCGGGTCGATGGCGCGTCGTGTTCCACGCGCGCCTCAAAGAGATGTCAGCAAAATTGACGGGGTCCGGTAGGACCGATGCCTGCCAGGGTTGCGTGAAAGTCCGAAAGGGATACCGGGACCTTGGCAACAGGCAAATGAAGGAACACGGGTGGGTTTTAGTCAGTAAAAGTCTGACACGCCCTTCCGCTCCGCCCAGAGCGGGAGAAGTCATTGGGTGATTTCCCACCCTCAAAAAAAAAAAAAAAGCAGTACATACTTATACCTGCTGCCCTGATTACTAGTTCCTACTATACTAATGAAAGCAATAAGATATCGCTCCTAAGATCAGCGTAGGCGTAGATTGTCAATATCATCTCGGACACTTGAGGAAACGAGTCCGAACGGTTTACGGACCTGTTAAGGAGTAGATTGAGTGTGATCATGAACTTTGGTTGTAAAGGATGTGACTTTGAGGTCAGCGTAGACAGAGAGCAGCAAAATGCCCGAACATGTTCTTTGCTGTCATTACTTTTGAGTAATGGAAAAAGAAAAGCCAAATCGAAAAGAAGGAAGTGGCGATGGGAGGGAAGTATGGCAGAAGAATAGGGCCTATACCAGCAGTGGGTGATTCCATGATGATGACTTTGGAGTGAAAATATGCGCGAACATGCTCAAACAAAGTCACAGGGAATTATCTCTCTCACGATATTTTAAATACTATTATAGTTGCGATTTAGTTCATTACCAATTTATCAATGAAAAACAGCTTGAGTTTAGTATTCCTCCCTGATGCGACGGGTGCGGGTCAGCGACAAAAGCTTCTTGGTCACTGTGACCGATAGGAAGGTCTAATACTCGACACTGGACCAGGACACAAGTATTGCCATCAAATCGTGGTTTGAAATAACGCCTCTTGTACCTATTGCATATTTTATTAGTGATTTTGTTTTTGATTATTGTTTTATTAATGATTTGGACATTATTATTAATTATTAATAATTATTTCCTTTTCCAAATGTATTTACCTACTAATACGAGTGTTTAAAGGCTCTTACATACTGGCGCGACTTGTCGCGCGACGCAGCGCTGCCACATTGTTCTGCCGTGAAGTTTCTCAGAAATTATTTTGTTAAAATTCGCGTCGCGGGACAAGTCGCGCCGGTATGTAAGAGCCTTTAGAATTGTATGTAATAACTACCAATAATAATATACTAATAATACTAACAAATTATATTTTATGATCTGTAAAATGAATAATTTGATTGATTTTGCAGCTCTTGTCTGCGCTAACCTTTCCGAGAACTTTTAGTATCTACATTTACGTAGTATAGCTGTATGCGTTAACACAGTTATGCATACAAAAACTACTCCATTATTTCATTACCACTAGATGAGTACTCTTATGGTAGAATTATCCACTTACGACTACGGTGTTTATTTAGTAAATGAGTCGTGATTAAGGTAGTTTACATTGCAAGAAAAAATAAATATTATCGTTATGCATGCACCGCGTTTTGAGCTGCGAGTCTTGACTAATCGAGACCCGCAAGGTAAGACTAAATTATATTCTAATGACCCAACCTAAAGGTATTGTACGTCGTAGGTTCAAAACCAGACAGGCGCTTTAGTTTGTGTAAATTATTTGATCACCACTGCTCTTAAAACGGTGAAGGAAAACATCGTGAGGAAACCGGCAAGTCCGAGGCCGGAGGCCAGAACTTCGAAGACGTGACATCCACCAACCTGCAGTGGCCCGCGTGGTGGATTACGTCCGGCACTCACAGAGAGGAGGCCTGTGTCCCAGCAGTGGGATCATAGGCTGATTATGAGCTATCTAATAATCAGCCTATGTCTATATCTTATAACACAATATTAGTCCATGCAAGTATGTTAATTGTCATTTAACGCATTTAAATTCAACTGAAATCCTTGTGACCATTATAAAAAAATAAACCTTTCTAGAATGGAAAAAGCTGAATGGAAATCGATTCTATCTCTCGGATAACATCGCTACCACTGATTAAAATTATCGTGAATAAAATAGACAAAGGATAAATTCAGATTAGTCTATTTTATGATCAGAATCTGCTAAAGGCTAAGTAATAATAGCCGTACGGGTCGATCGATCAGGTTAAGCTACGCTTGCCGTGGTTGGTCCGTGGAGGGGTGACCATCTTTATATACCAAGAACCCATCATGCCTCGGAAATAACGTTAAGTCCCAGGTGTCATTCGTGGATCTTTTGACAGTTGTTACGGGTTGTCAATAATAGCCCGAAAGTAGTCTGACAACCAGTCTTACCAAGGGGTATCGTATTGCCTAGTAACTGGGTTGTGGAGGTCAGATAGGCAGTCGCTCCATGTAAAATACTGGTATTCAGCTGCATCCGGTTAGACTGAAAGCCGACCCGAACATAGTTGGGAAAAGGCTAGGCAGATGATGGATCTGCTAAAGTCCAAATATCTACTAATTCCATTAGCACTAACATAGATAAATGAGGCAGCTTGGCACCACATCACCGTTGTAACCTCTCAGCTCCGGCCGAATTTGAAGGATAAACTCCTTCTCGTCCTTAAGGTTAGACCGTGAAGTGAGTATTTAATATCTATACTTTAATGAGGAGGAGCTCGTGGCTAAGTAATAACAGCCGCACGGGTCGATCCATCAGGTTAAGGATTAAGTTGGAATGGGTTACCATCTTTACATACCGAGACTCCTCTGAACCTCGGAAAGCACGTTAAGCCGTTGGTCCCGGCTGTCATTCGTGGATCTTTGATTCTGTTAATGACTTTAATGTTGTGTAGGTTCATTTGAAACAGCCATATTAAACAATGTGAATTTAAACACGTCTCTTTTAATGAAATCCTCTGATAATTGTTCTGTAAAGAAAGTTGAAAGGTGTTTTTTTTTTTAAATCTTTGTATATACTTATACACATGTCGTAGATTATAAAAGTTGAGCGATAATAGTCTCCCAATTGATTATTGTAGTACTAAGGTGACGGTAAACGCCATGACGCGCTCACTAAAGTGGGGCGGCACGTGGACAGAGTCGTGTTAAGGGAAGTGGCTGAGCGACGAGTCAGTGTTGTGAGGGCAACGAACGGATGCAGATCTCCACTTCTCCTATGCGAAACTGTCTGTACAGAAAGTAGTGCGTGAACATTATTAGCATTGATCCTACTGTGTATTCTGCAAGTGAAATACTAACTAATTTGCTGTATCATTGTGTTTTATTGTAAACCTGCACTATGGAGTTCGTACCACCGAATCGAGATGATGACGGCACTATCGCTCAGTCATCGCTGACGCCGTCACATATATAATTTTCTTGACGCCTGCACCCTTACCCGCACACATTCGAGGTAAGGTTGGTATTTTCTAAAGGACTAAGATAAGTAATATACCTAAGTACTTACTAATTAATGGATGTCTAACAAAAACAATCACTCATTTTCACACATTGTTTAAGGATGAACCTTAATCTATGAACTATTACTGAACCTTCTCAACCCATCCGTTTAGTATTACCACTAGCCATTTGTAGTACAATAATTAATCTCCTTTTATTGCCCATGTCGGGCATCCCACTTAATCGTCCCCCAAATTAACTCATACGCAGATAACGTAACGTAAACGTTTACGTTAACGTAGCCTTTGTGGTTGTAAAATTGGTCATGGTGACATGATTCAGGAGTTTTGGGGTCAACTTATGCAAATTATGAGAACTTGTCTTACTTTGAACAAAAAAGAGTTCAGTATTTCTATATTAGAGTTACAGAGAGTGTTGAATTTTGGACATCCCTTTGAAGTTGAATATCAAAAAAGAAATATGTAGGTACCTATTCGAGTGAGATTTGTTATGATTCCTTCAAAGGTTTCAAGGAGCGTTAAATCAGTACATTATCTACTACAATTCCTGAAAACTGTGTGATGAGACTACACATAACCTCTCGATAAATATTTCACCTGAGCTACCTACATCGAACACACTAACAATTGCATAACACACTAACGATGCAGACCCACCGTACCCCTGGGTCTTTTAAAGTTAAACGATACCACCAGGAAATAGTGATGTATCAATAGTTAAAACCACTTCGGACAACAACAATTTAATTTAGAATAAAAATAAACCAGAATAAACTATAAATTAGAATAAACAATTTAATATATCTAGAAGGATACTGTGACATTGATACGATTACTCAAAGTAGGATTGGAGCTTATTCATACATTGGAGATCAGTATTATTTTAATCTTACTTCGTGGGGGAAAGAGATGAAGCTATACGTCCTGTAGAGCTTCATCTCTTTCCTACACTGAAGTAATATTAAAATAATACTGCTGTAACCGGTGGTGGTAGGCCCCCTGTTTATCGCAAGTGAGCCAGCCTGTCATCTCATTTATTTGTAGGCTTGTAGCCCTTCTGCTTGGCCGAGCGACTTCAATACAGGTCTACTCTCGCCAAGTGGCGGCATTGCGCTGTAGGTAGCTAAGCTTCGTGGAGGTTGTATTTCATCGAGTATTTATGTTTTTAGATAATGAATATTATGGCGGCGTTTTAATAATAAACCTGTATCAGACCACAGTAAATCCATACAAGTATTGGTAGGAGAGTTGGTAAAAGAACCTAAAACTAATCTTAGTACCTATATCCAAATAAAAATCTTTAATAATCATCTATATCTAAAATAATCTACTATAAATGCTAGGTAGGGTTTAAATGTAGGCCAGGGAAATTATTTTTGAACCCTGCACTAAATCCTAACAGCGATTTTTTTCTTGAATCGTCGTTTTGAACTTAGCTATCCAAATAAAATTAAAAAAATAAATATTTTCCAGGAAGAAATAAAAAAACGCGTTTTTGTGAATAAAAATTGAGCCAAAAAAATTAACAGGAAATGTAAGTATATTGTGAAACTACTATTGGTAATGAACTGCAGCCTAATCGTAATCGTAAAATTCAAAACTTGCTCAAAACAATTCAAATCAAAAGTCATTTATTCAAACTAGGCTGAGAATCAGCACTTTTCGAACGTCAAAATTACATAAGACAGTCCCCCAAAACACCCACCCTTCACCACTTCCTAGTGCTTTAGCTGGGAAGAAGAAGTGGCGCAACAAACTCCCCAGCAGCACAGCTGTCTGTTCAGTTAGAAACAATTGATTCTATACAAAAGTATGCAAAATCATTTACATTACGCAACTTAAAATATAAATCTAATTATTAGCCATATGTCAGCTAGCACACGCCAAAATAGCACCCAAAAAAAAAAAAACGAAACGAGAACTATACGAGTATGTACTCTCAAATCACCAAATATGTATGAAATCACCTAGGTATACCTATTGCATAACTTAAATTAAACTCTGTAAAATATTCACCTTATCGAATATTTACGTACTAAAGTATTTTGATATGCGACTGGATACTGCACCAGGTTTTTATCTGGGAGAACGAATCCCCTGAGCCGAACGTACCTAATCGTTAATCTGACATTTGATATGGCTAGTGGCTGGCATTTTCCCTTTACTTTTCTATTTTATCTGTCTACCTATAGAGGCAGCCTTATTTTAGCAATCTCAAAATCATGATAAATGGTATGATTTTGAACACGTTTAAAAGATTTTGAATGTTAAAAATGAGGTGAAGAATTACACACAAAAAATGTCAGTCTGCCCGGAATCTACATAAAGAATTATTCTAGTCTCGTTTGTCAAGCACTACCGCTAAGCATGAGGTCCTGGGTTTAATTCCCGGGCCGGGCACAAGTGTTATTGGATTTTTCCATCTGGAATTTCTCAGTAGCAGTCCGGGGTCGGGATGTGTGCCGGTTAATGGCAATAGGGTCGCCCCCTATTAAATTGGGACTTAAACATAACTGGTGAAATGTGGGTGTTCACCTCTGCCTCACCCTTCCAGGAATACAGGAGCGATGTTATTTTTAACTGTAAAAATCTTAAGTCTATTTTTGTTTAGACAACGCATTTCTAACAGCCTACACCGCGGGAAAGTCCGAAAGGGATACCAGGACCTTGGCAACAGGTAACTGAAGGAACACGGGTGGGTTTTAGTCAGTAAAAGTCTGACACACCCTTCCGCTCCACCCAGAGCGGGAGAAGTCATTCGAAGATTCCCCACCCTCAAAAAAAAAAAGGTCTAGCAGCAAGAAATTTTGCACAAGAGTTCTTAATACAACGAAGGTCTGCACTAAATATGGAACTTTTAATAACGTTAAAATGATACATAGTACATTACTGTCGCGGCCTGCAATAAGGGAATTGATGGACGATCGTGAAAAGTGTGTCCTTCAATTCCTGATTGCGGCCAAGGCTTGTATAGTACTTTTCTCAAATAATGCGCGGAAATTCAAACTGAGTAAATTAAATAAAAATTCCAGAATCAATGACGAACAACTCTAATTTTTCATGCGCCAATATGTTCATTTGTTTCTTCTTTGTTCTATTTGCAAGCCAATTCGAAATTTAAATAAGATCTTTGATAAGTTACCTACTTGGTTGCCGTGTGCTGAAGTAAAAAGTTCGTTCCATTTTTAAATAACACGACAGATATGAGTTTTCATAGTAATTTATTTGGCCGCTAAACACGCCAGATATGGATTTTCATAGTAACTTTGCTGGCCGCATCGTCACTTGTTTTTGACCAGTACAGCAATTTTGATTTATCTCGAAGAAGGTTGTCAAAATAATGCTCGAATTTCCAAGCATGTTTGAGAAAAAAGTTTTTATGGAAGTCCAAAATTTTTGCCCATGAGAAATCCCATCTGGCACACGGCTTGTTTCCAATAAAGAGGTCGCCCAATGTTCTATTGGGTCCACTCTATCAATAATAACACTTCGTCCTAATTCCCTTTTCCACAAAGCAGGACCCAAATCAAATGCCAATCAAAGCAGTCACCCGTTATATTTGCAGACAATGCTTTGACACATTACAGGGCGTTTCTGACCAGTCCCCAGACATAGAGACTTTCCAATATATGTATAAGCCAATATGTATGTAAATAACTTTGGTTACCTAATATAATGTATGTATATACTATCTTGTTACTGGGAAACCGAATACGCATATAGAGTAAAATTAATTTAACTAGCGAAACTCTCCAGACGTGCGCGTATTTATATTCAGTGTGTCCGGACATGGACTAGCGATATTCTAAACACTTAAATATAAACTATTTTAAAGTCATCATCATCTGCCTAGCCTTTTTCCCAACCATGTTGGGGTCGGCTTCCAGTCCAACCAGATGCAGCTAAATACCAGTATTTTACATGGAGCGGACTGCCTATCTGACCTCCATAACCCAATAACTGGGTAATACGATACCCCTTGGCAAGACTGGTTGTCAGACTTTCGGGCTTCTGACGACCCGTAACGACTGTCAAAGATCCACAAATGACAGCCTGGACCAACGCTTTAACGTGCTTTCCGAGGCACGGAGGAGTCTCGATATGTCAAGATGGTCACCCATCCACAGACCAACCCCGGCAAGCGTAGCTTAACCTGATGAATCGACCCATGCGGCTGTTATTACTTAGCCACGAGCTCCTATTTAAACTATTTTAAAGTACAAACACAAAAAAAAAACAGACTTCCAAAAAACCCTAAAAAGTGAAAAATAACTTTAATTTCGGAAGTCGGTGTCTTTGCTTTTCAATTTTCATTATTTGCCACCGAATTCCGAAATTAAAGTTATTTTTCACTTTTTTTGTGTTTTTTTTTGGAAGTCTGTTGTTTTTTTTTTGTTAAAAGTTTTTATTTTTCACTTTTTAGTTGTGGTGCCTACCCCACACAAATTCGAATACCACTACCTGCTATGTAAATAACAGTGACGGAGTCAAATAAGATGTCGTCTACACAGACTAAGTGGGAAAAATACGTAATTATTGAAGCTAACTCAAAAACTGCGCAAGCAAAATTAATAAAATTTATATGGGACTACCTCTGAAGCCTCACCTACCAAACAAAAAAAGAATCATCAAAATCGATTCATAATTGGCGGAGAAACCGCGTAACATACAAAAAAACATACAGACGAATTGAGAACCTCCTCCTTTCGGATTCAATTTCGGAAGTCGGTAGCAAAAAATGAAATTAAACAAAAAAAGTAAAAAAGTGGTAGCAAAAAAAGCAAAGACACCGACTTCCGAAATTAAAGCAATTTTTCACTTTTTTGTGTATTTTTTTTTTTGGAAGTCGGCTGTTTTTTTTTTGTTTGTGTAAAGTTTTTTTTACACTACTGTTTTATCATGTTTACTATAACGTCTGCGGGGTTTCTATTCTATTTCTAGTTAAATTAATTTGACCCTGTTTATGTACCCGATACATACTTTTGTTTAATTAAAGCTCGTAATTAGGCATGTCTCGGTAAATTAATAAACTAGATTAAGTGTAAATGTGTAAAAGATAAAAGGCAATCGTATCTGGAGTGGTGGGTCTGCTTGTTAAATATTGGAAGGGTCTTCAAATATTTGAATGGCGTTTGAGTTGAAGTATGAGTCGACGCTGTAGGCAATCGTTTTTCAGACAACGATTTAATTCTTCAAGGACTTTCTAATTAACTACAATAGTTTTTGGTCCGCGCGCGGCCCGTCCGCGGTCATACAGGGAGACAATATAAACCCATGACATCACTTCTTTAAAAACATCTCTCACTCACATACTTAGTATAAAATAAAGTTACTTTTCGTCTTCGTCAGTGTGACCACTTAGATTTCTAGATAGATCTTCAATGGATTTTGATGCGGTTTCAGCGTCAATTAGAGCATTTATTTCGGAAGGTGTATGTTTATCATCATCTGCCTAGCCTTTTCCCAACCATGTTGGGGTCGTCTTCCAGTCTAACCGGATGCAGCTGAATACGAGTATTTTACATGGAGCGACTGCCGATCTGACCTCCACAATCCAGTAACAGGGTAATACGATACCCCTACGATACGGAAGGTGTATGTTTATAATACAATAATATTTAACTTAGATATAACACATAACTCTTGGTTGTGGAGGTCAGATAGGCAGTCGCTCTATGTAAAATATTGATATTCAGCTGCATCCGGTTAGACTGGAAGCCGACCCAAACATAGTTGGGAAAAGGCTAGGCAGATGATGATAACACATAACTCTTGGTACCTAATGCACAATCGTTTGAAAGTATATTTCACGTTGCAGTGCCATAACAACTTCTGATTGGTGATAACGCCAAAAGCATGCTACTGTGCAAGTTACTGGCATATGTACTCCCCGCTTTAATAAGTCCTATCGCTCGCCTTCAGGAAATGAAGCGAGAACATACCGAGCTGTACGACATTCGTTCACACCAGTGGTAGTTGAGAACAATAGCTACGCTTTGCAGTATATTGAACTGACGCAGTCCAGACAGACAAACAATGGACAATGCAGACGCTATAAATTCAGTATTGCCAAGGTTTTCTTTTGTTTTTAACTACAGAGCCATTGGTCCGTATGTTTTCCGAACTACAACGGAGTTTTTCAATGTCAGACTACGACATTATAACAACATTTTACAAACAAAAAAACAACCGACTTCCAAAAAAAACACAAAAAAAGTGAAAAGGTCTGCCTTTGCTTTTCAATTTTCGTTTTTTGCCACAAACTTCCGAAATTAAAATATTTTTTCACTTTTTTTGTTTTTTTTTTTGTAAAAAGTTTTTATTTTTCACAATTTTAGTTGTGGTACCTACCCTACACAAATTCGAATACCACTACCGGCTATGTAAATAAAAGTGACGGAGTCAAATAAAATGTCATGTACATCGTAATTATTGAAGCTAACTCAAATACGCAAGCAAAGTTAATAAAATTTATATGGGACCAGCACTGAAGCATGACCTAAAAAAAAAAACAGTCGAATTGAGAACTTCCTAGTTTTTGAAGAAGTCGGTTAAAAATGTCAGTAAGTATAATGTGATAATAGGCCATCACCGTAGACACAAAAACCGCGATAAGTCGCAAATAATTTCACTGCAGGTACTGATGTTGTTATGATAGATACTAATAGTGTAAAACCTAGATACCAGCTTCGAAAGACCTGTGCTAACTGCATGGTGCTCGAAAAACCTCGAAATTTTCGGACTACTTTCAGTTTTTGACTTATAACTCCTAAAAGTGCATCTTACGGAAAAAACCATCATTACATTTTTAAAGTATCTATACAAATTTGGGACCAGTTGAGCGTGGCTGAACAAAATAATTATTAGCATAATATTCATGACATAACTTCGATACAATAGAGCCTGCGGCAGCCCCATATTATGGCAGCCAGCTTTTGTGATATTATTTTCTATAGGTACGTAAGTATTTATTATTTGGAATACCAATTATAAATTGGACGATATTTGTCTTTATAATATTTTTCAATCATAGTGTAATAAAATAGACAATAAATTTTCGAAAAAAAGAACACCCAAATAACTTTTAATGTAGGACCTACATTAAAAGTTATTTCGGTGTAAGCTAATAGATGGTGAATAAGAGCAACTTAATTAATGTATCAAAACTTTTCGTCCCGTAACTCTATTAAATGTCTAAACCAGAGTTCACTAACATCTCATCAATTATCTTAATATCCTTTGAAAACACGCTCAACCAGGTTAAAATAAAAAAAGTAAAAGTTCCTCTGCAAGGGTTATAACGTTATAAAATGGTGGACGATAATCATATTAGAGTAGCTAGGTAGTTACTTATATGTTAAGCTGGGTAGCGACTGACGATTTAATTAATGGGATTCACAGGATTGCCGCAGATATGTCACTGGCTTCATTTATAAGGGTATTGTTAATTATTTCTGATGGAATAAACGATGCAAAAGGAATATAGTAGGCTCGTACACACATCAAGCTATACATTTCCAGTTTTTGCTGATCCCGCATTGTATAGGATTTCCGTACAATGCGAGGTCAACTTATACTGGAAATGCTTGATGTGTAGCCGTGTGTATATTAGACTTAGCAATACAACTCTCCCTACCCTGAATCTTTTACCTTAAGTACGTCAATTTTCCTTTTCACCGACATTTGTAGCTTTCATTAGGAAGGTCTTCATTCAGCAGTATCAAAATAATATTAAAATATGATGATGGTCATAGTACTCGTAAAATGTAGGCTGTGACCCTATAATTTGTTAGGACACCCACACTAATTCAGGGTAGCCTTAGTCATCCTAACTAATCTATACTAATATTATAAATTCGAAAGTATCTGTCTGTCTATCTGTCCGTCTGTATGTTACCTTTTCACGCCTAAACCACTGAACAGATTTCGACAAAATTTGGCAAGGAGATAGATGGCATCTTGGGGAAGGGCATTTGGTACTTTTTATCGACATACCACGCGGGTGAAGCCGCGGGCGGAAGCTAGTAATATTATAAATGCGAAAGTGAGTTTGTTTGTTTGTTATGCTGTCTCGGTAAAACGGCTGAAAGGATTTAGATGAAATTTGACACATGGGTAGACCACGAACTGAGGCCCTAGAAAAAGTGACATTCTATCAGCGATAACGAGGATGGAAAAGGCAAAAATGTATGGGACTGACATCAGCTATCGAAAAGCTTATGTCAATTCTGTTGAAAGTCGTTGTAGAAAAACGAAACGCTTTCGAAGCGATTGTCACTTGTCTAGGCCCTCAGGAATAGGACATAGATACTTTTTATACCGATAGTCCTACGGGATCAAGACGTGGGTGAAACCGCAGGGCGCAGCTAGTAGGGAATAAACTGCTTTATGCCCCTAACACAACCTTATTTTGGTCTCCAAAGAAATAAAGTAGGAATCTAAATACCATCTACGCAAGGACAAATTAACATTACCGTTACGGCATAGAAACAGCCTAATGATCATTTATCTGAAGAAAATGTAAATGGATGCTTAATTAATCATAATTAATTAACCATTATCATTGTCTAGACATGCTATATTAGCATATAATAATTGCTTATTTTTATTTATGTCAAGAAATAACTACGTACTTATTACAAAAATTAGGTGCTGCCCGCAGCTTCACCCGCGTGGAACCAAATTCTTTTTCTAAAATAATTAGTAGGCTACTTCTTATAACATTAGCTATCTGTCAGTGAAAGTCCTGTCAAAACCAGTCCAGCCGTTTCGTAGATAAGCCGGAACAAACAGACAGACAGTTTTTTTTTAAAATTACTGTTTTTATACTTTCATACGAATTATATAAAAAGCTGTTATTTTGACCTAAACAAACAGACACTTCAATTTTCTTTATTCGTATTTAGAATGTATGTATATATATGTATGTATACATATGTATAGAAGAAGTATATATTACAAACAGTTAAGCTACGGTTTCCTAGACGAGCGGTTCCGTCATATTATAAAGGCCGTCAAGAAAATCTGTCATTTTCACCAGTATTTGACATTAAACTGTCAAAAACGCTCTGTATTTGGACAGCCGTTATTGTCCGACCGTTCACCGCCTTCTAAGGAAACGAAAGTTTATGTGATTATTTGAGGACCACAAAAAACACTTAAGAAAAGTGTGTTTCAAAGTCAAATAATTTATTTCAAATAGACACTTTTATGGCACTTTTGAACGTCAAAAAAACACAAAGAAATAAAATTGATTCTAGTTGCCCCTTCCAAAAGGTAGTTTTCGTATGGAGAAGAATGGGCAAGAAACTCCACCGTTACTCTTTTAAAAATGTTTGTACAATATTTTGTATGTTTCAAACTCAAAGCATTCATTTCAATTAAACCATTTACAGGCACTTTTGAATTGTCAAGGAGTCGGTCAGTCAGAAATATGAAGCTAACTTGCCCATTCCAAAGCGTAGTAGGTACCTATGGAGAAGAACGGGCAAGAAACTCCACGGACACTCTTTTAAATCAAAATATTGTTTCAAATTGAAACTCTCATGAATTGAATTTGATTCTCAACTAAAAAGCTTTCAAACAGTTTAGTTTTCATATCACTTTGAACCACGCAGGCATGTTAACTAGTTTAAAAGCGCTGGATTTGTTGAGCTTCACTATTTTGCCAGTTATTAGAAGAACATAACATAGCTAAATAAATAATTAAATAATAAAGCACACATAACAGTACAAATAGAGAAACATACATACACACACATATACATTATATATATAATTCCAATCACGTAACTTAATAATATAACTTACCAAAACCAAATGTAAAATTAAAGTGATGGGTTGGCTCCAAGTCTTGAATTATGATGATACAGAGGGGCTGCTTGCTGCCCCGGTTTAATTTATCTATAGATTAACAAAATCAAAGTCAAGTAGTAAGTAGTCAGTATTACATATTCCTTGCTACACTGACATCAGCTACTCTAGGAATTACCAACACACATTCATACAACACTCAATCACACACTCACTCATATACATGCACACACAGAGACTTGTGAAGGAACATTACTTGTTGTTGTGATCTTGTTCTCGTAGCTGTAATAATCTGTAGTCGTCATTTATTTTTCGTTGCTTACATAAATATTCTTTTAAAGTCAGTATGTATGTATTTATGTATCTATTATATATATACATAGATATATATACATATATAAATATCTATTAAGTATAGTATACTGTATCTATTGGTAAGTTTAAGTACCTACTTATTATTTTGCATCAAGGACAACCCCATTTTTTATGTCCACGCAATCACTGTCCATTCTAAGGTTGCCTGGAAGAGATCGCAGAAAGCGATAAGGCCGCCCATTGTATGTTTTGTAGTGTTAAATATATTTGTTTTCGCTATGTATTTTCTGGTATACAATAAAGTATAAATAAAGAAATAAATACACACTCACACAAATACTAACAATACTAACACTAGAATAATTTGCAACTGAATATAATATTACAGAATAACTTACAATACAAACAATTATTAATGTTAAACTTACTTTATTTCGGATTTTTTAGAGCACGTACAAAATTATTTAAATGTAACCATTACCTAAGGGGCGGAGACCTGGTGACCTGAAACACAGACCTTCCGTCTAGCTTAGGCACCAGTCTCCCCACAATATAATATTACTAATTTTTGTTTTAATTGTCTAAACCGTTAATAATGTACTGTTATATATGTATTGTGGTGAGAAAAATAAAATAAATCTTATCTTATCTTATCTTATAACTGTACTATGATTTTGTTATCTGTACAGTATGTAATCAAGCTGCTTAACTGTGTGACTTGTAACTGGAACCTTGTGATTATTCTGTTGTTCTAAGGTTGAGGAAGTTTATCCGCTCGTGATACAGTTTTGGGATAGGGCTAATCAGTCCATAGAAAACCAAACCATTTCTTACAATCTACCATCTCACATTCTCCAACTGTTGACCAGCCTAAATTTTATTGTCAAAATAACCTAAACGATTTTTGTCTATCCTGGGGTCGGATTATGAAGTATAAATACCATCATGATTCCAGACCGAAAAAGAGATGGTGCTAGCGGTCATGTATAGCTCCATCTCTCTCTTGCACTGGAATCATTATGGCATTAAAACGTCATAATACGGCAGCTGGGCTTATTATTAAGTAACTGTATGGTTGTCTCATATTCATGAATAAAGAAATGTTTTATGTTATGTTATGTTATGTTGTAACAATATTTACAGTTTTTCAACAAAATCGAGCCAATCCAGTATTTATACAGTAAATATAATGTTTCACATGATAGATAAATGAAACATTTGAAAACACAATAACAGCCGCACGCACGATCGACGGTTAAGCTACGCTTGCCGCGGTCGGTTCGTGGATGGGTGACCATTGCTTCCCGCACCCAGCGGATTCCTGAGGCCTTCACAAATTCATCGTTATACCTTGTGGGAGACCTTCCAACACTACGTCTTTCGGTACGCGGTCGCCACTCCAGAACCTTTCGACCCCATCGGCCATCTGTTCTGCGAGCAATGTGCCCTGCCACTTAAGTTGGCAATTTTTCGGGCTATGTCGGTTACCCCTGGTTCTCCTGCGGGTCTGTTAATTTCTGATACGATCACTTTGGCGAAGATAATTACTTCAAATCCCTTTAAAATCAATACAAACACAAGCACCATTTCATTATGTAAATACAATCAGCAATCAGTAGATTGGCTGTTTGTTGATCACCTTGCTATGGTGTAGCTATACGGTAGGGGTGGTGAACCTTTGTCACGGACGACACGCGACAGAAAACTTTGTGCGTGACATTCAATTGAAGTACCGAGAGAATCCGTTCCTGATACCTGTCAGATGAGTACAAATGAATAAGTGAATTTGTTTGTTCTTAATCGTGTACAGCTGAGAGGTATCAGGAACGCATTCTCTCGGTGGCCGGAGTTTAGGTTACGAAAGCTATAATTTTCATTCTTTAGTCTTATTAAAGTGTTGATTTAACAAAAAAAAAAAAAACAACTAGGATTTAGCCACCTGTACAACTCTACCATTGGCTTCGTATCATTTATGTAATGACACGTAATTCTACAGTGCATTGGTACCTACCTGATGAAGGATTTATAAGTGGAAATTTAAGTTTAACAAACCTATCTTTTCTCAGAAGAAGGTGAAAAATATTATAACTAGATAAGTCAAAGAAAATATTTCAAGTTTTTAACCTTAAATTGCGGAATATATTCAAAAATGCTCGCCACCCCTGATATACGGTGTACTATAACGTTCGCGTGCGAACTATGATTATACATACAAATTGGATGGATTTGATAAGATATTCATCGTACTATTGATACATTATGAAGATGGAGCACTGGCAGTATTTTTTAATTAGTCGATAGTTCATTTGGTTTTACTTGATTAAAATTACGACTTTTGTAGCAATCGAAACTTCTGCTTCGTGGGTCTAGTGCTCGCAAGCACTACTGCTGAGCATGAGGTCCTGGGTTTGATTCCCGGGTCGAGCAAAGTGTTATTGGGCTTTTCCATCTGGAATTTCTCAGTAGTAGCCCAGAGTCTGGATTTTTACGAGCTGCACGGCTGGCGACGTGTCGACGGCTGCAGTTGCCTCTGTCGACAGCAGCCGCCGACGCGTCTACGCCTGACGGCGACTAGT
This sequence comes from Lithophane leautieri, assembly GCA_949152455.1. Taxonomy (NCBI): domain Eukaryota; kingdom Metazoa; phylum Arthropoda; class Insecta; order Lepidoptera; family Noctuidae; genus Lithophane; species Lithophane leautieri. The sequence goes on along the minus strand of OX424462.1, from coordinate 5,251,241 downwards.
GTCGTCGGCTGCAGTTGCCTCTGCCGTGGGCAACGAGCCACTCATGTATGAGCACTTACATTTCGATAGCATTACGTAGGTAGATACCTAATAAATAAAATAAAATAAATCAACATTTATTTCAGAATCACTTCCTTATTTATTAGTAACATTGTAAACTTATGAAACTAGTGTTAGTAACATAATTATAATCTAAGCTGCGTGAGGCACGCCGATTCTGGGGAATGTCTACTTGACTGCATGCAGTCGTATCCACCGCCCCAAGATCGGAGAGTCCCACCTATCGGTAACGCTCTAAGAGTGGTGTTAGGGCTGGCACGAACACGGTGTAGCAAAGATGCGCATCTCCTACGCATGATGGCTGGAAAACTATCAATGTCCGCGTCGACCAACATCCCGAACGCACTACAAAAACGCGACAGCCCCATCAACACCCGGAACGTGTTGTTATATTGAGTGCGCAGACCACTATATGCCCTTTGCAAAAAGTTCACCCACAGGCTGCACGTGTAAAAGGATTGGCAGTAGTCTTTGAAAAGCGTCAGGTGCCGTATTATGAAGTTTTAATGCCACCATTTTTCCAGTGTGAGAGAGAGACGGAGCTAGACAAGGCCGATAGGACCATTCCGTTTTAATACTTCATAATACTACCCCAGGCCTCTTGTTAACGACCGTTTTTGTCAACGGGCGCATCCATCGTCGCGTCGTCAACACACTTCTATGAAATGACGTGGTCGACTGCATCGGGCCGACCGCCGTTTCGCAACGGGTATATTGTGTCCGTCGCGTTAACAAACACCCACACTAACCTATTGAACCCGTCCGTTATAAAAAATCTTACATAGCTTTGTTTATGTAATCTGCCACTCATCATCATCTGCCTAGCCTTTTCCCAATCATGTTGGGGTCGGCTTCCAGTCTAACCGGATGCAGCTGAATACCAGTATTTTACATGGAGCGACTGCCTATCTGATCTCCACAACCCAGTAACTGGGTAATACGATATCCCTTGGCAAGACTGGTTGTCAGACTTTCGGGCTTCTGACGACCCGTAACGACTGTCAAAGATCCACAAATGACAGCCGGGACCAACGGCTTAACGTGCTTTCCGAGGCACGGAGGAGTCTCGATATGTAAAGATGGTCACCCATCCACAGACCAACCCCGGCAAGCGTAGCTTAACCTGATGAATCGACCCGTGCGGCTGTTATTACTGTTGTTATTGCTGCCACTAAAAGCCGAATAATGAAGGACGAGAGGAAGAGGGGAAGGTAGTAAACGGCCAGATTAAAAACTATTTATTGTTCTGTAAAATGATCCTAATTTGTACCACGAAAAACGGTAATCTTATTATACAGCGCTTTATTTCTGGAACTAACTCAGATTCCTCGTAAAGCCGTCGCATTACCATACCACATAAGGAAACACAATCTTGCACACTAAGTGAAACAAGCGTGAAAATAAACGACTAAGCTTAACAATGAAGAAGAACATTATTATACAGAATAACACAAAATAAGACGGGTTTTATGAAGTTATTTGTAGAGGCGTTTTCCTGAAATTGAATTTAATTGTTATTATTCTTTCTCCAAATAATATTGGGTTCTTTTGCCGTTTCGTCTTGTGGAAAAGTGACTTATTAATATGCCATGTTTTGAGAAACTAAAGAACATGATCACACTAGATAACAGAATATTAACCAACTTACTACTTACTTACAACTTTTTTAGAATATCAAACAACTTACAAAGAACTTAGTATACAGAGTGTATCAGAAAGGTATGGTCATATAAGGATGTGGTACAGACCATCAATTGAACAACTTTCTCCATGGGACCAACATCGTAATCGCGACAAAATAATCTGTCGTCCCATACATTCGTGTGTCGGAAATACGTTACTGACTTGACTAATCGGGACGCCAGCGCCGCCTAGCGGCGATACACAGAGTCTACAACATGACGCTCGACCGACCGGAGTTAACGTAGAGTTGGTCACTGGCTATCGAGCTGTGAACACGTTTAGAAACTGTCGCGCTTTCCGTATACTTGTGTCGTGTACCTACAGTGTGTGATTTGCTAGTGTGATTAATATGATCGTAAAATTATAATTTGATCTGATCTGCAAACGGTTTTTCTCGAACAACCCTACCCACAGTAGTTAAAATATAGCTGATAATGACGATAGAGAGACATAGGTACCCTTTCTGTCATATTTAAAAAGGTAAGTGTTTTGTATGGGACAGTTGATATTTGTTTCGCAATTACTATGTTGTACCAAACCTTAAATATGACCACGCCAATCATTGTCAATTAACTTCGGCGATTTGGGAACGTTACCGATCAAATAATTACTGTATTCTTAACATAAACCCGAATAAACTGTTACCTACTATTAAACCATTTTGATAACGCCATATCACCAAGATTGTTAGAAGAAGTCATCTTAGCTGAATTTATCACATTGCAAATAATCGCAATATCTATTAATCTCAGAACAGGTTCGAATATGGTCACCAACGTCTAAATCTCGCGAAATTATGAACACAGCATGTGTTGCAAACGGCTACGGAAACCACTGATGGAAGTACACAAATTGTGCTAGCATCCTTGCTCAAATAATACTAAACAAACGAGAACTAACTGCACTGCGCTCAGTAAGTTCCTATTAATTGTTTAGAAACTTATTAAGTATTTATTTAAATGTCATGAAGGTACTCGTAGATGCAATCGTAACTGGGTTGTGGAGTTCAGATTGGCAGTCGCTCCATGTAAAATACTAGCATACAAGCGGTCTGACACTGGTGCGGCACCGCCGCGGCGTCGTTTACAGCTAGGAAGCCTTATTCCGCACCATATATTATATCAGCATTTATCAGTTTAAATATGTAAGCAGTCAGGCTTGAAATCCCCTGAAAGACATACCGTCAGTGTGTGTGTATTTGTCAACGAAGTATGCATGTGCGTTTATTTGTTATTATGTATGTGTACTCAGTTCATTGATTACCAATTATTTCCTAGGGAATTGGCTATGTTATACTGAAATATATGGGATTATTTGGTCACAGTATTACTCGGTTCTATTTTAACACTATTCAATAAAATCACAGCGGGCTTTTAGGCTTATACCAGGATGTCTACTTATTCTGACGAAGCTAGTGTGTTATATAGGGTTATAATGAAGCCATAAAGATATCTGCAGCATTTGTGCAACAGTGTGCAAAAATCTGCTTTAGTATACTTATAAATGATTTTGATGAAAATAAGATAGAAACTGTCATGAGTGGTGAGACAACTAGATTTTTTTAGGTACTGACTTGCGTTGTATCTGTATATCCCGTTTCGGTTAGAATTTGAACTAACCTGGAAGCCAGTCACAGCTTCAGCCAGGATAAAAAGCTTGATACTTAGTAAAGTTGTTTTATCTATCCTATAATAAGGTGCTTCAAAATTAACCTACAAACTTTTATAGGTGCTTTAGTCCACCGACCTGAATAACTTTTACTATGGGACCAAATTAGAAATCGCGAAAAAAAGAAACAGCTGTTTAATACCTACTGTTCTAAACTGTATGGGACAGCTGGTTTTTTTACTATAGAAAAACAATCCACGCTGGCGAAGCCGCGGGCGGCAGCCAGTTTAGAATACAAATCCCAATGTTTTGAAATGTCGCCATTGCGCTCGTGCGAAGCAGATAGTCGGATCGCTAGCACATATTTTAAGACAGAAGACCTCTCTCTTACCACAGCGTTCTTCAAATCATACATTCTACATTATTGATGAACCTTTTATTGTCCTCAGGCCGTGGACGATGGAGACCAGAGCTGATGATGACGAGGCGCCAACAGACCCAGCGGCGAGGAAGCTCACACACCATGACTACACAGAAAAGGACTTTGAAGGTAACTTTATGATAATAATTGTCGCATCTAACTAAAAGGGTTAGTTCCCTAATTGAGATGAATTTATTTATACCAAGAACAAACTTAACTTTATTTTTGAAAAAGTATTCTCCCATGCATCGATATACGACACGGTCAATTCTACAACTGCTGCAAATGTAAGAACGTAAATGCAGAAAAAAAAATGGGAAAACTCCAATTATTAACGATTTTCGAACTGCTTCTTTGCATTTCGTAGAACCAAAAATTCAAAGACGTGACATCTACAACCCGCACTGGGCCCTGTAAAACAATTGAATACTCAGCACACCCACAAAAATGGTTGAAGTAGTCAAATCAATAGCCAGGATCATAATTTAACAGCACCATAACAATCGCTTGGGGCCTCGTCAATGAGCGCTTGTGTGTGTGCGTGTGCCGTTTCGAACGTTTTCTACGTAGTTTCTGTACTATTCATTTTTATACTCGAGAAAAGGTTTTAACATCTGCATTTTACCGTGTATAACATACTAGCTTCCGCCCTCGGCTTTGCCCGCATGGTATGTCGATAAAAAGTAGCCTATGTCCTTTCTCAGGCTCTAGACTATCTGTGTAAATAACATTTAAATCGGTTCATTCGTTTTGGCGTGAAAACGCGACAGACAGACAGAGTTACTTTCGCATTTATAATATTAGTAGGTAAGGATGGATGCGAAACATGGGCACTTACAAAACATCATAGAAACAAACTAAAATACTGCCAAAGATCTATGGAACGAAGTATGACATGCAAAAGTAAAATGGATCACATAAGAAAAAAATTAAAGTAATAAAAACTAAAACCCAACTACGACTACGTACCATGTTGATACCCAACATGGTACGATTATTTATTTTTTATTTCCTTACTTTATGTCTTTTAGAGGGCGCCATTTTTTATTTAATGTAACATCACATAGCCTATAACCAGCGGACGATCAAGACGCTTCCAATGATACCTCATTTGTCAAATTGTGATGAGTGGTTTAGAAGATAGGAGGGAACAGATGACCATACTTACATACATACATACATACCGGTCAAAATCATAACCCTCCTTTTTTCTTCGCCATAGTCGGGTAAAAATGGAGGGACTTGTTACATTATGAGAGCAAAACAAGAAAAATGGTGTAAAATAATAACGGATTGGTATCCCAAAGGAAATGGGAGAAGAAGGAGAAACGAGGTGGGAGGACGAGATAAAATTTACAGAGGGCCCTTTTTTTTTTTGTGGGTGTGAAATCATCAAATGTCTTCTCCCGCTCTGGGCGGAGGCTAACTGGCCCTAACTGGAGGAGAGTGGCTCGTGATAGAGTTCAATGAAAACAGCTAGAGGAGGCCTTTGCCAAGAGGCATGCTGAATTAGACAGAGAGAGACACAATCTAACAACACGACAGAGTAAAAACAATTCAGAATAAAGAAGCTAATAAATAATAAATATGTCCTTTCGTAAAATTAGGGGTTATTAATTAATAAACTAATTATGGAGATGCTAAGAAAATGGGTTAATAACTCCGTAGGTCTCCACGCCTCGGTCATCCTCGTTAGTCTCGTGGTCGGAAGCGCTACTACTGAACGTGGAGTCCTGGTTTCGATTCCCATATCAAGCAAAGTGTTATAGGGTTTTTCCATTAGGAATTTCTTAGTCAGAGCCCTGAGTTTACAAGCTGGTGGTGTGATACCCCGATGCTTCTCAAAGCATGTTATGCCGTTGGTCCTGTAACTCATCTGTCTCCGGTCGTGTCGGATTGCCGTCCCATAGGACTATGAGAGTGAGGGAAGAGAGAGTGGACCTGTGTCTGCGCACACAGTTGTGCACTATAATAATGACTCCCGCGCCGAAGGCTGGTCTCCGCTGAGATTGGTTGCCGTGGCTGATATTCGGTCTGAAGTTATATTATTATTAGGTACATAGCAATTTATTCTGAATTCTAAACAAAAATATTTGTTCAATGGTACATGAAAAATATTAGAAGTTAATTTAATATTTATGAAAGGCTGAAACTTAGACGACTATTATTATAAAACTTTTTGGTCGAATCAGCTCTGATTCTTGTTTGTCAATTTGTTAGGTAATAATAAAATCAAAGTTTCTCAGAAAATATACCTAGGTAGGTACTGCGAGTACCTAGTAGTTAGAGATAACAACTTGGTGCTCGAAAAACACAAAAAAAAACTGATTAGTCCTTGAATGCTCAAGAACTTTTTTTTTTGTAAAAATAATTAGTAATTTATCATCATTAGTTTAATATTGCTAGGTATAGATACCTACTTTGTAAATCCATATTATATACTTTTCAGGGATTCGACCCAGTTCAGAAAAAAAAAACTGTTCCTTGAATGACTTACATATATTATTTTTTTGTAAAACTCATAATAACAAGCAAGTTTAAAAAAAATGAAATGTTGCCAGTTTTGTGATTTTTTTTAAGTCAAATTATTGACGTCAAAGACGAATTTCGAATAAAATTTTAAAAAAATCCATGTGGCCTGGGTCTTGTTGTTAGATAAGTTGACGGTCAACATTAATTTCCAAAAGAGTCAATAATAACAAAGAAACTTTAATTTACTAAAAACTAACGAACGAAAAAACACAAACACGACAAGCTGACTTCTACAATATTCTCCACGAGTCCCACAACAATAAAAATCTCACAGAAACTTGTTTCTCACAATCTGCAGAACGAAGTACAAAATAAATTAACAACTGCAAAGCAATATTTCATTTCTAGAACATTCTCTTTGTATCATGACAGTTCGAGCGAAAGAGAAGGAAGATTGTCTTTGGAAAATATAGTGGAAATTGGGTCAGGGGGTGAACGAAAAGGATAGGGGAGCCCAAGTCCCATAGTGGCGTTTTATATTTATATCTTTTCTTGATAAACAACGTTTTTTTTAGAGTAGTGCGAGCCTGAAAGTAGGATGTTTGAATCAGTAAATATTTAATGTACACACACACAGCTATACACTTCCAGTATAAGCTGACCTCGCATTGTACAGAAATCCTATACAATGCGAGATCAGCATAAACTGGAAATGTAGCTTGATGTGTAGCCGTGTGTACTTCTATGTTTAAATACATTATACAATTTAACACTAAAATATTGGTGTCATATAAACAAGAAAAAATTAAAAAAAAAAATTATGCATGTACAGTTGTACAGTCACAAGCACCAATTAAACTTAGGAACTTTTAAAAGGTATTTTCTCCTATTGTATTGATTGTAATTTTATGTTATAAGTTATAACGAACATAGTATTTTAGAGCCGATATTATTATGAAATAATTGCCATCTCAAAGTTGCAGTCGTTATTCCACGAGAAAATCGTTATTGATTATGCTGAGTGTATACACATTCTTGTTCGTGACTGTACTAGAGTCAATTTTGATAATACGTCAAATATCTTCTTTTTCAAGAATTTCACATGAACTCTTTTAAATTAAACCCCTTTTGGGGTGATGTGGCTTTGTCAACCATTGCATTTGGAGGCATCTCTCCTTGCCAGGCGATTCTGTCCTTGGTTTTCGAGATCGAAATTTCTCTGTTTTCGGTTTTTGCCTAAACCTTCTAAAAATAACGTTGTATAGTAACACCGTGGTTCTTATTAGATAAGTTTGGGATTGATGGGATGTCACTAACTGTGATGAATGGTTGTACTTCTGTGAGTTACGATTGATTGCCCTTTTGGTGATAAGTTTTTATGCTGGAAGGATTTTGGAAAGAACGAAAACAAGTAATAGATGCTGTCGTGAGGGACATGTGACTAAGTAATAACAACTCGTTCATTTTCGTGTGGTTAGTGACTAACCTGGTGTCAAAAGATTTTATGCCGCCCATGGGCCTCTGACTTGGCTTGAAATGCCGTCGCGCCATATCTCTCAGGCTGACCGTTTTCTTCGCAATTTTCCTTCACCGTCAAGCAAGTGATCATTATACCAATAAGTACGTACATGAATCCGAAAAGTCAGAGGTCGTGGCTTTGGTTCTAACTCGAGACTTTGCAGTCCGACGGTCACACCATCAGGCTATCACTGTTAATTAAACACAACTAATTAAATTTATAACAGTAGCAGCAGCAGCTTGTGGAGTAAAAACAGCAGCACGGTCGATCGATCTGTCGCGGTTGGTCCGTGGATGGGTGACCATCTTTACATACCAAGCTCCAGGTCTCGGAAAGCACTTTAGGCCGCTGGTCCCGGCTGTCATTCGTGGATCTTTGACAGTCGTTACGGGTAGTCAGAAACCCGAAAGTCTGATAACCAGTCATACCAAGAGGTATCGTGATACCCAGTAACTGGGTTATGGAGGCCAGATAGGCAGTCGCTCCATGTAAAATACTGGTGTTCAGCTGCATCCGATTAGACTGGAAGCACATAATGATGATGAAAACAAGCAATAAAAACCTATCCTATAACAATAACAATCATACTCAAAAGTTATTGCGCATATTGTATTGTATATGTGTTGTATAGTCGTGTATTTAGTATTTATTTATCTTAGAAAATCTGTTTTTGGAAACATTCTACTTTATTTGGTAAAGAACAAACAGAAACTTAAGATATTTGGCTTAGAAAACTGTCCTACCTAACTGTAAAAAAAATTCTTAACTGTGAAAACAGTAACCCGGAAAAATCGCCACGATGAATAATAATGGAGCCACATTATCCTCGTCATCCCAGAACTTTTCGTAATTACGACATTGTAAATAATTCACACCCTGTCACGAATAGCAATCGAATAAAAATCACTCTTTTCATGTAAAAAATAAAGAGTAAAAATTATATTTTATAATAAAAAATAAAGAGTAAAAATTATATTATTAAAATTCATAAACTCACACATTCCAACTTGCTAATACAAAATTTCCTTCGCTATACGTAATTGGGTTAGTGCAACTCGCCAAAACGTTGCGACGACTGATATACGGTTCAATTTAGACTTAAATTGAACCGTATATCAGTCAAACTTGAAGTTAGTCTAAGGATATTGATCTGAAAACTTGCAACAAACTGCTATGCTGCGCAGTATGTGGCTTGATATAATAAGAAAAACTTTGTGCAAAGCTAACTATAAATATGAGCGTTTTTATACTTCTGGATCTTTGTGAATTTGTTTTTCTTCTTGGTATTTTTTTTTGCCAGTTATAGTTTTTCCGATACCCCGGTGTAACGCGGCTCTGATACGTGTGCGGCGAGACGGCGGGCAATGCAGGCCGCTCATTCGTCAACGCTCACGGCATCCCCGCCTCGCCGCGCATTCCTAAGGCGGGGTACAGCGGTCTCGGTCAAACTATAACAAGGTGGTAGCCGATTTTTTTAGTCTTTACTTAATGACAGTTGTTTTTCAATAAGAATATATAATTTTACTAACTCTGTTAATGTAGGTTAACCAAAATGTACATGCAAAAAATTTAAAAAAGAAAAATCGAAACTGAAAATAAATGCATTTTCTTTTCATCTTTGTTATTTTACACAAATAGAAAATACTTACTGAAAGGAAATAGAAAGCTTGGAGAAATTTAAAAGTTGACTCGTTTAGTAAAGCAGTATTTACTCTTTTCTGTAACACGTTTAAAAATACTTTTTTTTTCCTTTACATCTCGCTAGCTCTGCTCTTGAAAGCATTTCTAGGGACAAAGACCCTGGTTCTAAAGCGTCGACTGGAATAACTGTTGTAAAACCTCTTCTTGTTTTCATTAAGCTCATCAGCTTAGCTCATTAAGCTACGCTTGCCGCGGTTGGTCTGTGAATGAGTGACCACCTTTACATACCCATTCGGGCCTCGGAAAGCACGCTAAGCCGTTGGTCTGTCATTTGTAGATCTTTGACAGTCGTTACGGGTACACAGAAGCCCGAAAGTTTGATAACCAGTCTTACCAAGAGGTATCATCTTACCCAGTAACTGGGTTGTGGAGGTCAGATAGGCAGGCGCTCCATGTAAAATACTGGTATTGAGTAGCGTGGGGTTAGACTGGAAGCTGACACCAACACGTTGGGAAACGGCTAGGCAGATGATGATAAGAGTACATTAAAAGCTTGCATGAGCATAATAATATTCAAATATGTCATCCCAACTTTTCACCTTAAAATATCGTACTTACAGGACAGCGCCGTGTGAACCCCTGCATAAGAGTATTATGTAATTTTTACGATATTGTAAAATATCGAAGGAAAGGAAGGAGGATTTATATGAAACGGCTTCCGAACGTGCGTCTGCGAGATTTAGAAGATTTATTTTTAAGCACCTGTCGTCTTGCTAGCTTCTTCATGTTTAGGGTTGTACAAAAGCAGAATAAAATATCAATATTTATTATATCACATATGTTTATGCTGCCGTTCTATCAATAAAACATCGTGAGGAAGTCTAAGTATGCCATCAGAATAGTCTGAAATACTAAACTAATTCTTTTTTTTTTTGTTTGTAATGGAAAACAAACAATAACATATTAAAAAATAAACAAAAATAACTTAACAAAAAACTTAATAACAAATATGCTACCTCCTACATTTTCCACAGATTAAAAAATAAATTATAAACTAATGGCAAACGTAACTATAGTCAGGGCTAAATTAATAAAAAAAAAAATTACATAACGAAGAATTAGAGATATTGTGTAAACGAACAAAATATACTAAAAATAACAAAAGAAAACTCTTGTTTGAGTATTCTATGGTCCTATACAAACAGTTAATAATTATGAAAATGGAATCTACTGCCGATCCTTCAGAATTTTAGCTATATTAATTCAATGAACATTGTGAATTCATTATCTGTATGTCCTGCAGACAACATTATTATTAAATTATTTTCCCTCTCACAGAGCAGCAGTGAGAACGTTATACACTGATTAAGTTATGTTATATCATAGGTACTCATTGAATCACGTGCAGCTAAAGCTACCGATGAAGTATTATAGACATCGCCATTAAATCACTTTTTGCCATCTCCAGCATCGTTATCGCTGATAGAATGTCACTTTGACTAGGGCCTCTGTTCTTAGTAATAGGAAATACTTTTTTTTTTTATATATGTTTTACTAGCTGCGCCCCGTGGTTTCACCTGCGTAAGTCTCGATCCCGTGGGAATATCGGGATAAAAAGTATCCTATGTGTTAATCCAGTTTATAAACTATCTGTTTGCCAAATTTGCGTGATTGAGTAATGTTACGTCCTGTATGTACCTCTGGAGATTAAATAAACACACTAATGATTTCTTGGTAATGGGTGCGACACGTCCACTCGCCACGACTCCTGTCAACGTACTGCCAGTGCCGCGCGGGCGGGTCGCACGCGCACTTATATATTTATTAATATGTCACCAGTACGTCACATCTCTCCCTTTCAACAATTTTTAAATTACATGCGAAATCATTACAAATTGTGATCATATTGTAGACATTATCATACGAATAATTCTAAACATGATTTATTGAATCCTATTAATTTAATCAGTTTAACATTGTAAAATTTTTTTAATAGTATGCAATATCATATAAATTTTATCATTTATTTTATTTATTTATTTTATTTTATTATTTATGTACACACAGTAAAATACATAGAGATACAACATAATTATAATATGAGTACAAAGTACAAGTATGTTCATTGTGAACATTTAGAATAATAAGTTACTATTAATAAATTTCTTATGACGATTGCTCAATCCTCATCCGTGTTTTCTTGTTCTTCATCATTTATCTCTTTTTCGTTGTGTATTTTCCATTGTCCCTCTATTTTCTTGAGATGAATTACGTTTCTTCTTATGTTTTGGCTAGTTTCATCATTCCTTACATTTATATCTCCTCCTTTAGCATCAATAACGGTGTGTGGAATAGGGCTGAAATCAGCCGCCCGCGTGTTATACAGTAACTGGGTTGTGGAGGTCTGATCAGTGGCTCCATGTAAAATACTGATATTCAGCTGCATCCGGTTAAACTAGAAGCCGACCTCAACATAATTGGGAAATGGCTAGGACAGATGATGATTATTACGTAATTGCGTTCGATAAGTGAAAACAGGGCTTTATTTACTACGTAATAATAAGCGCAAAAACAGGATAGACTGTAATTTTGCATGTGACAAACAAATATGAATTTATTATGGTGAAAAGGTCCTGCTAAGCGGTGTGGTTACGCGCATTCGCTAATATAGATGGCGCTTACGACAATTACGTACTGATGCTTGAAATAAGTAGAACTTTTGGCATTATATAGGTTTTCTAACCAAAATTATAATAATGGTGTTACCATGAACAACAAAGAAAATCCTTAAATCGCTCACTTGGCAGTTTTTTTAAATCGTAAAAATCTGTGGGCTTGCCCTAATTTTGACCCCTAGGCACGTCACTGCACATAGTTTGTGTGGGGTTAAATTGTAGGTATGGCCCGTCAGCCAGGCACACTTTTAGCACGCGATTACTGAATGCTTGGCCGCACTGAGTCACTGGTAGCGCGGTGCGGGAAGCGGCGCTGGTGCGGGGAATCTTGGCTTGCAGTTCATGGTGGGTCATGGGATTGCGTTTAAGTATATAAAGAGTTTAACAATGGGTTCATAATAGCAAACCTATGTCGATGCGCATTTTCTTTAGAAGTTACTTAGTTTTATTTAATTATTGTAAGTAGGTACGTGCGTAACGCGCTCGCGCCTCAGGCCTAAGGACTAGTCTAGGATAGAAATGAGTAAGTAAAACAAAATTGAGTTTCTGACTGAATATCTGATTAGAATAAAAATATTATTAAAATCTCGATTATGATTGTAAATGTAATGCGCGGGCATCCCTAGCTTCAGTGACACTGACAGCTCACTCCACGCACACTTCACCGAAGTTTTCATGGCGTGATGTTACAGAATCCACCGGCAGTTATCAAATTGCGTAATTTATTTTCGTAACCGATTAAGACCAATCTGTTTCATTTTGACGGTTCAACGACATTCATTGCGTTATTTACATTTGAAGCAATGGTTTAGTAATTTTTTTCAAACCGATTCAGATTGTGATTGATCGTGTATTAGTATTACGCAATTAGGGTGCAGCTTCTATTGATGCATCAAACGATCCTAGTACTTTTTGTCGATGTTTGGCACCATAAGCCATGAATGTTTTGTCTGGAGATGTTTGCTGATTGGAGACCAATTTTAGATTATTTCATGTGCTCCTAAGTTTTATCATTTCAATATTAGATTTACTACCGGAATCAATGAGCATTATAATGTTAACGCCACCTTCCTAACAGTCTATTTTTGCATCGTCGTGATGTGGAAAATATAGTCTACAGATGTAGGCTCTTTATTTTTGATGTTTTCTACTTTGGGCGTTTTAGCTTTATTATTGTCATTTGACGAGAGGTTAGAAGTTTTTCTTTTATTGGCCCTTGTTCTGCAGTGTTTCTCGCCATGGCAGTTGCTGGCCTTGTTAATGACCTTTGAAGCCACATTTTATGCATTGATTGCAGGGCCGGAACTATTATCACCTTTGTGATTTTTATTGCCACATCGGCAACAGAAATCAACCTCTTTTTTATTAGTAAAACGTTTCGTTGTTTTAGTGTCAATTTTATTAAGGCTGGTATTTTCATTTGTGCTCTGGCCATCGTGGAAATTGTTCAACTGCTTGTTCATCAAGCATCAAAATATTCTTTCTTTATTTTGTCGAGCTACACTTTTCTACACTTTTCTTTACAAATTGCATTTTGAGCTTTGGCGTCTCACTCTAACCAAGAAGTTTTCCAGATCGAGTCGACGAATTAATATACTTGACCTTCAAACTACTTTCTTTTTTATTTATTATTTATTGTTATGTTATTTAATAATTAACATAAGTATAATAAAGATTTGATGTTGAGTTAATCAAACCCCGTACTCTACACTTGTTTATTTTTAACCAATTTATCGTACCCAGCTAATAATAAGAGCTCTGTGCTTAAGTGTATAACTTTTAAATAAACAAACTCTCTCAAGCACGTCACATAATAAGACCGTGCTAAGTGCCACAAAGCAACCTAGTCACTTGAAATTAAAACACATCGGGGCACAATGGGGCCCTTATAGATGTGATGATTTCTATGAACTCTTTTGTTGATTTCAATGGCCAGTGCAAAATGCATCGTTTTGATTATAATTAGTTCATTATTTAGCCTTGACAGATTTTATGTTTTATTTCAGTTTTAACAGTAGGTAAGCTATTGGTTACCTACATTACTTCGAAATTTCCGAAGTGGAACTTTATTAAAACTGGTAAATTAACGATATGTTCGTTGGTACATTTCATGCCAGATTCTAGACATTATTTCAGTTTTAACAGTAGGTAAGTTATTAATTACCCACATTGCTTCGACTTTCCGAAGTGGAACTTTGTTAAAACTGGTAAATTAACGATATGTTCGTTGGTACATTTCATGCCAGATTCTAGACATTATTTCAGTTTTAACAGTAGGTAAGTTATTAATTACCCACATTACTTCGACTTTTCCGAAGTGGAACTTTGTTAAAACGGGTGAATTAACAATATGTTCGTTGGTACATTTCATGATTTGATCGAATAATATTTTTTCGATACGTATCATATTATTTGCATACGGATTTGGTCAACAATACTTATTTGATGTGACTTCTAAACATGTGGTCTTAGGTGTTTTTTAATAGATTCTTGTCATATTCCATCACACGATTTTATTATGGAGTTGATGTATTTAGTTTTCTATTACTTAGGCCAACTCTACAATTCGTGTGAGGTGGGTATTCCACCAACCGAACCGTTACCATTGCGGTACCATTTACGGTTTACCCATTGGAACGGTTTGCCGGTTGTCGACTTGGCTAATACTTACAGGCACGAGTAGTTTTATTGTTGTGTAGTTGTTATAGCAGTTAGGTAGTAAAAATAGAATAAGAAAAGAATACTGCAAATATTAAGTTGTTCTAAATCTTACATACCTACACATTACACAGAACATAGAACGCAACTCCATCCACCGGGTGCAATTTATTGTGTTTTCAACCATTTAGGAACCCGTTACGGTATATTTATAAAGTTCCAAATAAGTGGGTCTTGTTATTAGGATGACTAAACTCCCGTTCCGAAGAATAACATAAATCTTGAGATATTGAAGGTATCTACATTTTTAATTTGGTCGGTACCTACTTACACTATGCAGTTTACCATCGTACATTACATCGTACGTAGGTACATTACTACTAATATAATACTTTATTTTGTTTAACCCATATTGCTCTGAGGATATATAAAAAAAATAATTTGTTATGTATGACGGTTCATATAATTAATTTGTTCCTTAGACGGAGCGTTGCAATTGCAGTTGTATGACCGTGCCATATAGATACATAATATTCAATCTTGAGTTATAAATTGAAATGTCGCTAAGTAAAATATGGGTACTCTAGGCAGGTACTTATGCACTTTAATCAGTATCAGTCCATTCTTAGTTCACTCCATTTCATAATGAAATATAACCACCAAGTACACAACAATATTCTATTGGTAAGTATTAGCAGGCACTTATTTTGAAGACCAATCTTTCCGATGAATCAATTGTTTTTAGGTTACATGTAATTCTTGCAAAATCATGTTATGCTTGCCACACTACTAAGTATGAGAAAAATCAATAATTTAAATGTGACAAATTGATAGCATCGGTCATTTCAGTAGACCTTTTTTTTTTTTTTTTTTTTTTTTTTATGCTCACGTTCTTTATCCTCGTCGCCAATGTTACGTCCTGTATGTACCTCTGGAGATTAAATAAACACACTAATGATTTCTTGGTAATGGGTGCGACACGTCCACTCGCCACGACTCCTGTCAACGTACTGCCAGTGCCGCGCGGGCGGGTCGCACGCGCACTTATATATTTATTAATATGTCACCAGTACGTCACAAGTAACAAACATCCAAACACACAAACACACCAACTTTCACATTTATAATATTAGTAGGATTGTACACCAGAAATTACATAGAAAAATAAAACACTACCACATACAATGGCCGGCCTTATCGCTTCACCGCTTATTTTTATCTAAAAGACTAAATACCCAAATTCAAACTCAAACCATTTATTTCAAATAAACCAATTACAGGCACTTTTGAATTGTCAAGGGGTCGGTCAGTCAGAAAGAAGAAGCTAGTTGCCCATTCCAAAGCAATTGCAATTGAGTATGCCACCTCCCATCATTATGGTAATAAGGGCAAGCCCAGTAAGTGTGAAACTACTATGCTCGTTACTCCCGCACAAAGCCAATATCACAGCTGTGTGAAGTGCTTAAATGGCGGAAATAACACAATTGCGATACGCCCCACGAGTAACATTACTAAACATCTGTATACATCTGTATTCTGTGTACCTGTATGTATATGGCTGCGTCTGTGTGTATCTGTGTGTGTGTAGTCTGTATACTTTAGTGGAATTTTCATAGTATGTACTCTTGTGTATATTATTTACGCGTACCTGTTGCTGTTGTAGTTGAATTCAGCACTTGGTTCGAAAGCACAAGTTTAGCCACTGAAAAGTTAATACAAGTTACTGTATCGGGTTGATTACAGCCTATAATTTTCTCACTCCTGGTACACAGGACTCCTCTTGGTGACAGGGAGTGGGCCATATTTCTCCACGCAGGTCCAATTCGGGTTTGTATATGTCACATCTCTTCGCATTTCTGGTTCCAGGACATGCCGGTTTCCTCACGATATTTTTCGTTCATCGTTTTGAGAGCAGCGGTGATGAAATAATTTACACAAAGTAAAACGCCTGTCAGGGTTCGAACCTACAACCTACAACTTGTAATTTGCGGCCATTGCCATAACCTCTGAGCCACCACTGGTCAATAAGGAAATAATGATAACCTATTTCTTTTGATTGAGGAGTTCGAGGATAAGCTTCGAGAAAACTTTACAATCGAAATCATTATCTGCCTAGCCTTTTCCCAACCATGTTAGGGTCGGCTTCCAGTCCAACCGGATGCAGCTGAATACCAGTATTTTACATGGAGCGACTGCCTATCTGACCTCCACAACCCAGTAACTGGGTAATATGATACCCCTTGGCAAGACTGGTTGTCAGACTTTCGGGCTTCTGACGACCCGTAACGACTGTCAAAGATCCACAAATGACAGCCGGGACCAACGCTTTAACGTGCTTTCCGAGGCAGGAGGAGTCTCGATATGTAAAGATGGTCACCCATCCACGGACCAACCCCGGCAAGCGTAGCTTAACCTGATGAATCGACCCATGCGGCTGTTATTACTTAGCCACGAGCTCCTCAACAATCGAAGTATGAGAATTAAAAAAAAATTAGTTAACATTGGGTGGGTAATACTCGTAAAGAGACATAACACAGACGCTTGAAGTCCCTTGAATGTAAGTCTGACAATTGATCTAACAACTCAACAAGTTCGAGTCAATTGTTACGATAAGAAAACTCGGAAAGACATTCAACCTTTTATAGAAGCGTTGCACTGTCTTAGCAATCCTAAAATCCATAAAGCTGTACACGGAAAGGTCGAGCACACGTTCTTTAGTTTTAAAAGACCTCTGGGATAGCAAACAACCGGAGCGCGGTATGAATGGGCCACCTTAATGACCGACGCGTTTCTGTAACTAAGGGTTAAGAATGCGGCGACCGATGAATTTTCCATACAAACGTGATACCTAAATCATTTGCAATTAAATATTTCCACCATATTATGTTGATATTCGGATTCTGACAGTATTTACCCCAGTTTTTTCCAACATTTTTTTTTCCTAAAAAACATGTCTAAAATTGAAATTAATTTAAAGTACATTAAAGTTTAAGCGAATTGAATGTCGCACATTTTTACAGTATAAATGATATGTTTTCATATTGTTTTTTCTGTATTATAAACAACAATATTCGTAATACTGTTTCAGCAGAAACATAGCTTATATTATCAAGTTACAAATTATCGAAAAAAGTTGGAAAATATTTAAGTTTTTATTAATAATTTTATGTATAACGGAACATATCTAATCAATAGCTAAGTGCTATCGCGTCAAGCAAATGTCAATGTGTGCGTAGTCGTACAGATCACGGTAGCTGTGTGTATCGCTCCGACAGGCACACTAGCGTAACATTGCAACATTTATAGTTGCCATCGATGCTGCCCGGCCCTTAACTAGTGCGGACTTATTAACTTTTCTAGCACGTCCCAAAGGATAAGGTTATTGATTACAGTTACTCTCAATCAATCTGCCTAGACTATGTTGGGGTCGGTTTCCAGTCTAATCGGATGCAGCTGAATTCCAGTATTTTACATGGAGCGACTGCCTATCTGACCCCCACAACCCAGTAACTGGGTAATACGACACCCCTTGGTAAGACTGGTTGTCAGACTTTTCGGGCTTCTGACGACCCGTAATGACTGTCAAAGATCCACGAATGACAACCGGGACCAACGGCTTAACGTGCTTTCTGAGGTACGGAGGGGTCTTGGAATGTAAAGATGGTCACCCATCCACGGACCATCCACGGCAAGCGTAGCTTAACCCGCGCGGCTGTTATTACTTCGCCACGAGCTCGTCTTAAATGGTCTAATTAACTTAACTTCAATAAGCCCATATCACAAGCAATCAAATACGCGAAGTGCGTAGCTGTCAGCTACGAGTGCTACGACGGCGTAGCTCGCGTAGCTGTGAATCGTCACGTTAGGCGTAGCAACCGTTCAATCAATGTCGATATCGGTAGTTGCATAATTTATTTATGAATCGCTTTACTGTAACTATGAGATAATTTACAATGTGCAATGGTTCACACAAAATTTTCATGTTGTTATAAATAGCTTCCGCCCGCGGCTTCGCCCACGTGGTATGTTGATAAAGAGTA
Organism: Lithophane leautieri; assembly: GCA_949152455.1. Taxonomy (NCBI): domain Eukaryota; kingdom Metazoa; phylum Arthropoda; class Insecta; order Lepidoptera; family Noctuidae; genus Lithophane; species Lithophane leautieri. The sequence goes on along the minus strand of OX424462.1, from coordinate 5,232,464 downwards.
GTCTACGTCCTTTCTCAGGCTCTAAACTATCTGCATTTAAATCGGTTCAGTAGTTTTGGCGTGAAAGCGCGACGGACAGACAGACAGACAGAGTTACTTTGGCATTTATAATATTAGTAAGGATTTCACAAAACTTAGAGTTAGTTAGTTACCTGTATTTTAACAAAGAACTTCCGAAGAGGTAAATCATATGAAGAGACATACAATTTTTTTTTAATACGGCAACCTTTTTACCAGAATGCCAGCCCAAGACAAGGAGCTTTTCATGGTTTCACTTTAAAAAAAAACTAAAGAAATCCATTTCAATAGAGTTTATTATTATAAAAGAAAATTGTATTTGTACGGCTTTGTCTAAGCCTTTATAGAACCATTTTCGTTATTCCTGCCTAAATAATTATGGAACAACAAAGACAGGATTACTTCTCTCGTACGGTTTCTATAGCAACGAAATTCAATTACCGTTAAACCTTGGTTTCTAACGCTTCAATTAAAGTAACCGAAGTTGACACTAACCTCGGGTTTTGACAGCCTGTTTTATTTAATACTAGCTGCACCCCACGGTTTCAAGTCTCGATCCCGTAGCAATATTAGTATAAAAAGTATCCAATGTCCCATCCCAGGTCAATGCCTACCCGTTTATCGAATTTCATCCAAATCTGTTTAGCCGTTTTAGCGAGAAAGCGTAAGAAACAAACTCACTTTCGCATGTATAATATTAATTAAGATAGTTAGGATTGAGCATACGTCAAACCTATTGATTGATCGATTATCTGAAACAACAGATAAACTGGCAGATTTACAGATTAGAGAATGGATCACGCAGTTTATAACCTACCAATCATACATTGCAATGATTAAATTATTTTTCTCAAACATGCTTGGAAATTCGAGCATTATTTTGCCAACCTTCTTCGGGATAAATCAAAATTGCTGTACTGGTAAAAAACAAGTGACGATGCGGCCAGCAAAGTTACTATGAAAATCCATATCTGGCGTGTTTAGCGGCCAAATAAATTACTATGAAAACTCATATCTGTCGTGTTATTTAAAAATGGAACGAACTTTTTACTTCAAAACACGGCAACCAAGGAGGTAACTTATCCAAGATTTTATTTAAATTTCGAATTGGCGTGCAAATAGAACAAAGAAGAAACAAATGAATATATTGGCGCATGAAAAATGACAGTTGTTCGTCATTGATTCTGGAATTTCTATTTAATTCACTCAGTTTGAATTTCCGCGCGTTGTTTGAGAAAAGTACTATACAAGCCTTGGCCGCAATCAGGAATTGATGGACTCACGCATGAGTGCCTCGGCTACGCCTCGGCCCTCATTTCCACGATCGTCCATCAATCCCCTTATTGCTGGCCGCGACAGTAATGTACTATAACAGGCAGTCAGAGGTTCTTTGTACACACACGTTTATCTTGCTGTGTGTAGGCAATAGAGGCATGGTCGTCAGTGTTGTATGGATCACCGATCACTATGGGAGCTTGTTGACAGACACGTTTTTTCTACGGCGTGGTTTATACGCCACGCGTTCGTACAGCCATACTGTAAAGAAACCGTGCTGTGTAAATACATACTCGTAGGGCCTTATTATCAACAACGCGTCTAAAAGATTTAACGGCAGGTATATCAGGTCACAGATTAAGGCTTCCAAAACCCGGAGGTTAGTTGCGAATTGAAAGCGAATTCGTCCAGGAAATAGCGAATATTCCCCCAGCCCTTGCACTTGACCCGATTTCAGGGAAGATAAGATTTCCTGAAACCACTTACAGATACGCCGTGTGTGCGAGATTGCATCGGTTTATGCAAAATATTACACTTACAATATTTTCAATGCATATTTTGTTTTTTTCTTGAGGAGCTCGTGGCTAAGTAATAACAGCCGCACGGGTCGATCCATCAGGTTAAGCTACGCTTGCCGGGGTGGGTCCGTGGATGGATGACCATCTTTACATATCGAGACTCCTCTGTGCTTCGGAAAGCACGTTAAGTCGTTGGTCCCGGCTGTCATTTGTGGATCTTTGACAGTCGTTATGGGTCGTCAGAAGCCCGAAAGTCTGACAACCAGTCTTACCAAGGGGTATCGTAATACCAAGTAACTGGGTTGTGGAGGTCAGATAGGCAGTCGCTCCATGTAAAATACTGGTATTCAGCTGCAACCGGTTAGACTGGAAGCCGACCCCAACATAGTTGGGAAAAGGCTAGGCAGATTGATTGATTTAGTTTTTTCTTCTTCTCATGGGGGTCGGCAGAAATGACAAAACGCGACCTAGGTACCTTCTAGTAAAACTATTCGAACTTTTAATGATAAGTGGTTTTCATTAAGTATTTTCATGATAAGTGGTTTTTTTTTAAGTGGTTTGGTTTAAAACAAATGCTTATAGTCTTCCAGACTATCATTTTCGATTTCTACGAGAACTAATTGGATTTTAAAGAGAAGCTTACTGTTCTTTTAGTTAATAGGACACCCCTGGCTTATTGAGGCTCGATACTAAATTACATTTTGATATGACTTTGTCGAGGTTATTGTTCACTTAAGTTATTTCCAGTACGGCGCTTTTAAGCCACATAAATCCTACATAGACAATTTACGTTGTTTAATATTCTGCCGTCGTATCTAATTTACATTTGTTTTAATAAGTAAATCTTCTTCTTTTATGAAAGTAATAAAAGGCCAAAGATTATGCAAAGAACAGCAGCTACACTCTCTTTCTACTACCACTAAACAATTTCCAATATTCGTACTTAGAAACCGGCCAAGTGCGAGTCGGACTCGCGCACGAAGGGTTCCGTACCATTATCTATAAAAACGGCAAAAAAATCACATTTGTTGTACGGGAACCCCCTTAAATATTTATTTTATTGTTTTTTAGTATTTTTTGTTATAGCGGCAACAGAAATACATCATCTGTGAAAATTTCAACTGTCTAACTATCACGGTTCATGAGATACAGCCTGGTGACAGACGGACGGATGGACAGCGGAGCCTTTATAATAGGATCCCGTTTAACCCTTTGTTTACGGAACTCTAAAAACGTTCAAATTCAAGTCGCAATCTCATCTCAGCCAATCAAAGTAAAAAAACTTGTCAATAAGTAAGCAACTATGCGGTTTTTTTTGACAGATTGAGAAAGAGATTAGAATGTGGACGTTCGTATAAGTACAGTGACGAGCAAAAATATGTATACACTCAGAAAAATTCAGTAACGATTTTCTCGTGGAATAACAATTGCAACTTTGAGATGATACCTATTTCAAAATAATATAGGTTTCAAAATACTATGGTCCTTAAAACATAAAATTACAATCAATACAGTAGGAGAAAATCACGTTTAAAAGTTACTAAGTGTATACATATTGGTGCTCGTGACTGTACATACTTTGCTCCTCGGTTTACCGATCGTTGTAAGTAGTGCAAATAATCTTTCAAATCGGTATCTAATTGAATGCTCGTAACTTTGAACCTCGCTCCAGCCAAAGTAGTGACAGTTATTTTGAATTTGAAAACGAATTCACTTGTTCTATTTTTACCCGACTACGGCGAAGCAAAATGGAGGATTCTGATTTTGATCGTTATGTATGTACTTAAACCTTGGCAAGTTCACACCTCATCTTAGTTCGAATTTCAAAGTAATATTCAGAGAATAATATCAGGACAGGACGTTTCGGGCCTCATTAATTCAAGAATTCAGTTCCAAATCTCCACATATTACTTTATTGTTTTTATTTACGACGATAATTCCGCCATTTTATCACATTTTGATGAGCGTGACCGTGACGCATACATTCTACTGTATTATTCATGAATCTCTAATACCAGCTATGTTATTGCAGCGAGGGCGTCAAATAACAGGCGCCGCGCGCCGTACAAATCAAGAAGCTTTGTTTGCATAGTTAAACGTGTGACGTCACATACATAAAAGGTTAGATATTATATTAGATGTGTGGTGACATGTTTGACGGTTAGGGATCTTTGAAATTAGGGATAAACTTTTCCATTAAAACACAAAGTACATGCAAAGCAATGTTATGGTTCAGGAAGAACATTGGCATAAACTTGAAGTTCACAACACTGTGAACTTCGAGACTATAAAAATGAATTAAGATGGACAGAGATAACCAAAATGGTGTCTGTGAGCAAATTCCTAAGATCTCAAAAAAATAGTTAATTGATTCAGGCGTGACTTTGCGGAAATCCGTTATAAAATACAATAGACGTAGATATATTTAGTAACGTATTCCGCTATTAAGAGTCATTAAAAACCCTGTAAGAAATCGACACGTGTTTCACCTCTCAACGAAGCATCCTCAGGATGACGATTGACCAGTCGCAAACCAGAACACGATTTCTTATAGGATTCTTAATAACCGTTGAGGAATAGATAGCGGAATAAGTTACTAAGTTTATCTACGTCTATTGTAGTTCAAAAAAGTCCTAACATTTCACAAAATGTGTTCTTCATCGCTATTTTAATTTGTCGCTGTAAAAATGGGAGTTTAATAATGTTCCCACTTCTGGGACACAAGCCTCCTCTCTTTGAGAGGGAGTGGGCTGTAAGCTACCACGCGTGTCCGAAATGGACACGCGTGGTAGATGTCATATGCCATCGATTTTTTGGTTTTAGGACATGTCGGGTTCCTTACGATGTTTTCCTTCAACGTTTTTGAGAGCAGCGTTGATAAAATTATTTACACAAAGTAAATCGCCTGTGCCCACAACCTATACAACTCGTAAGTCGGGGCCGTTACCACATATGGGCCACCACTGCTCTTACTGGGCCATCATTGCTCTCGTTTGCGTTGCACAACCATTAAAACATAATTGTAAGAGTTAGCCGAAATACTAACTTTCAATCCATATTACGATGGGTAATAGTTAAGATTCAATGTTCTACTAACAGATATTTGTGTCAAGTTCAAACAATATGAATAATTCAAGAATGAACTGCCACATCATTATTCAATCTATCTATAAGATATTTTCCGATCGGTTGGGTATTAAATGGTCCGTGTCGAATAGACGTGAGTGAACTGAGAAGGTGACAGATGAGGTACACTTTGGTAAATGACAGCATTAAAGGCTTTTAAGTTAAATAGGTAGGTACTATGATGGATTAAAATAAAACGGCTAAAAATAGTATGATATAGTCGGGAGAAATGTTGTTATTACCTAAATAATATTATCGACTGCCTCGTTGGGCTATTCGGCGCAAGCGCTACTGCTGAGCATGAGGTTCTGGGTTCGACTCCGAGATCGGGTAAAGTATTATTGGGTTTTTCGGTATCGATTATGTAAACTCGACAAAATAGGTACCTAAGTTAAAAAAAGATTTGACGATTTGTTTTAAGGGGTCAACGACCGCTGGTAGAGATATTGATAGCTATCACGTCTTCTTCACACTTGGCAATACAGACTACCCATCTCGAATTCTCGACCTGTCTTGGGCTTTGCACATAATTTCACTCTATGAATTTCCAATCTTCTTTGCTTCTAGCAGCATGCGTTGCCAGGTTTGGGGACCGAAACTGGATTATTTAAATTTAGAATTTCAAATAATGCTTACAACGGTTTATCAACAGCGTTCAATTTTGTTCCCAGGTCACCGCGCCCATACTGTGTTCGTCGGTGTTCATGTGCCAGCCCGACGGCATTCTCATAGGAAGCACAAACACCATCACCGTAATGGGGAGAAGGATGCAGAAAGACCTGGTAAGAGTTGAGAGTAACATAGTTTCTGATATGATTAAATATAAGAAAGACATTTTTGAAGAAAGTTACTCTACAACGTGCCGCTACAATGGCGACATTAATTTAACTCAAGGTTAGGGCTAATGGCCAGTAATCATAAAAATTATTCGTAAATTGAAAAATTTTAATTTTCGAACGAAATAAATAAGTAAACAATAACCAATGTTGGGATCAATCTCTGTAAAAGATTCATTCATGAAGCTACTTACCAGCTAGCTTACATCCTATCGCTTCGATCCTTTGACGGCATAATTTCTGAGAAATCGCGAGGCATTTCTTCAATTCGCCTACTTTTTGCACGTTTTCATTGATGCGATGTTATGGTCCGTGACCCCGGCAAAAGCCCTCTGCCCCTACATTTCTTTAAGAGTACAGGTTGCTCCAAGATGCTATTTTAGAACATTGTAATTAAATCAATAAATAATAATGTTTAATTAAATTAAAATATTTTAATAAAACGAATATGCGAAACTGTATATGTGTGTTAAATTAATGTCGCCATTAAAGCGGCACGCTGTATAATAATCATAACGACACCGATATAGAAAGAAGAAATATACATTAAATAATGACAATAATATATGAGGATTTAACTACGAAGTAAATAGTACCTTCGAATTAGACATAGGTCTTTGAATTAGATAGACAGCCCTCTCAACTTTGTACATATTGTATAATACATATTATTGTATGAAGATTGGCTGTAAATTAAACACAAACAGATATCAATAGCAACTAAAACCTTTCAAACTTATAATTATTTTTGTGTAAGCCAAAACGTACCCATTCCTCTGTCTCATCTCGGCTACCCAAAGCGTGTCTGAACCCTACATATAAAACGAATTAATATGAACTAAAAAAAGCATGACACCCTATTTGTGACCTTGGGAAACAGATCATCATCACTACACAAATTCCATGTTGTTCATGCCCTTGTACAAAATTACCAAGGTCGTAAAATTATCTCCTTTGACACAAACACAATATGGCTTGTTAGTCTCTGTGGTGTTATATCTGAACGCGACATTATTAACGTAGAACATATTATTACCCATTTGAACATCATAGTGTATTGTCCAAAATATTCTTATTGGTTCCCAATCCCTAGGGCCGGGGTTAATGACGAGAGTTAGAAGACTAAGCGTCACAGATGACGGCGAAACATGTAAGATAACATATTAGAAGCAAAACCTATCATTCTTTGTATTGAATCCAATTGCCTTTCCAATTTTGAATCTCCATTCTAATATAGACTCATTTCGCCATTGGCAATAAGCATGGATTATTCAATCAGGACATTTCCTTCCATTTCTGTGTTTTAAGATTACTTAAGCATGTCTCTACAGCTTACATTTTTATTCTCTGTTTTATTCATGAGATTTTTCATTTAATTTTACTTTCATTCCAACAATGTTTTAATTTCTGAATGTTTAAAATTATCTTCTTACAAGTTATTAATGTTTTGAATTAATTTTCAGTAACACCACCGGCCCAAAGAGTGCAGTTTATACTTGGTGAAGATGTCGATGATTCCACACTTGAGTCCCATCCGTTATTCTCCGAAATGGAGGAGCTGGTCAAAGATGGCGATGAACTTGAGTGGAAAGAGACAGCTAGATGGATAAAATTTGAAGAAGACGTTGAAGAAGGTGGTAACCGATGGTCGAAACCTCACGTAGCGACATTATCACTTCACTCTCTTTTCGAACTACGGAGTCTCATACTAAATGGATCGGTAATCCTGGACATGGAAGCAGGATCTTTGGAACAGATTGCAGATAATGTACTAGATAACATGGTAGCCGATGGCGGTATAGGATATGACTGTAGAGAGAAAGTCAAAGACGCTTTATTGAGGAGGCACAGACATCAACATGAGAGACGGAATCATCATAATAACATGTCGAGGCTCCCACTTATCCGATCTCTAGCTGACATTGGACGCAACCATTCATCTTGTAAAAGTGAGTAAAAACTTTGCACTAGCAACTTCTCCTAGAATCATTTTCTCATTTTGTTTTATTAATAAAAGTTTTCTAGCGTAAAATTCATGGGTCATCCGATCCTATCAGATTTTCAGGAAGGTGGCTCTCGACGCTCCAGTTCGAGGAGTTGTCGAGGGTCCACCTCGTCTCCTCACACTGCTCTTCTTCAAGCTTCAGATGCCAGAGGTTCTTATCTGGCAGTACCAGGTTAGCCATGCGTGTGATGGTACCTAACACATAACTGCTCACTGAACTCACGCCCTTTTACTGACATTCACAGCACGCACAAGGCTAGTTTTAATGTTGTATATATCGGTGTAGTGTTTGGAGAAGGTTTACGAATATGTATCTGTGACCCCTACTCTAAGATCTCTTTGAACATTGGCATTATGTTATATTACAGTTGAAGAAGGCGGTTCAACCAGCGGACACTCTTACAAAGGAGAATTCAGTCGTTTCCTAGGCATCCCTAGTGCGGGTAACCGCTTACCCTGATCAATGTTGTTTCTTCTCTTTCTTACTGTTTTCTGTTTCTTACTTCCTTCTCATTCTCGACCTACATCTCGCCATTTCCATGTAACTGTGCTCAACGCTGATGTCCTTGTTTTGGTACAGTCTGCTATATGTCAGCTTTAGCTCATGCCGCCTTGTTAAGTAAAATTATGTAGGTTTAGGCATTGCTAGATTACATTGCAGAGATGTCCATTTATTAAATAATTAAATTGTTTTGTTTTTAATGCGCTCCATACCTCATAATCGATCTGGGAATCTAGTGAAATAGCCTCATAACACAATTTTTCGTAAATGTTTAATCTTTTAATCGTTTTTTGCTCCGACACGAAAACTCGCACTATTTTGTAACTGGTATTGGATGTAACAAAGGCTTTTTTTAGTTGGTCGATGTTTATAACTTCAGCATTAAGTCACAGAATTATAATATTGCAGGTGCTGCTCACGATGATGGTATGGTGAAAAGTCCCAGTAGTATATCAATGCAAAGGAATCATAGCTCTGGCGACCTCCCAATGAATGGAGATATAAATCACAAAAGCAACACTCACTTTATGCGAAAGATACCACCGGGAGCAGAAGCATCCAATATTTTAGTAGGAGAAGTGGATTTTCTTGAAAAAACATTATCAGCATTCGTTCGACTGAAAACAGGAACGATAATGGGTGATTTGACCGAAGTTCCAGTGCCAACCAGATTTATGTTCGTATTACTCGGACCACCAAACAGCAACTCTAGTTTCCATGAAATCGGCAGAGCTATGGCTACGCTAATGTCCGATGAAATTTTCCACGAAGTTGCATATCGGGCTAAGAAAAGGGATCACCTTTTAGCTGGTATAGATGAATTTCTTGACGCCGTAACAGTTCTGCCACCAGGAGAGTGGGACCCCGCTATCCGTATTGAACCTCCAGCTGCCATACCTTCACAAGATCCTCGAAAACGGCCAAATGATAATCATCCAAAAGAGGAATTTGACGAGGAAGAAGAAGAACAAAGACAGAGAGAGGAATCAGGATTAGCGAGAACTGGAAGACTCTTCGGAGGCTTAGTAAATGATCTTAAACGGAAGATGCCTTGGTACTGGTCAGATTTTAAAGATGCATTGGCCATTCAATGTGTCGCCTCATGGATATTTTTATACTTCGCATGTTTATCACCTATAATTACATTTGGAGGGTTGTTGGGGGAGGCTACCGGAAAAAATATGGCAGCTATGGAATCATTAATATCCGGGTTCGTCTGTGGAATGGGGTACGGCTTTTTTTCAGGTCAACCTTTAACAATTTTAGGATCAACTGGCCCAGTATTAGTATTTGAAACAATAGTATTCGAATTCTGTCGACAGATTGGTTGGAATTACATGTCGTTCAGGTTTTGTATCGGGACGTGGATAACGATAATTTTGGTCATATTGGTAGCGATCGATGCTAGCGCATTTGTCTGCTACATAACCAGATTTACTGAAGAAAATTTCGCTACTTTGATAGCATTTATTTTCATTTACAAGGTAAATATCTAAAGTTCGTAAGTAAATTTTGATGACAAAGTAGCTTTTACGTTGTTCTAATTTTGTAACATTGTAGGCGGTGGAAAATGTAATATCGATTGGCAAAAAGTACCCTCTTAAGACACGCCCTGATGAAGTTCTTAATTATGAGTGCTATTGTTTGCCAAGCAATTACTCTAAAGTGCCGGAGCAGTTTAATTGGACTTCGCTAGACAAAGAGTCTTGTCAGGTATCTACCTAATTTAATTATGGTACTTAGACGTGACAAGTTTGCACGTGTGGCTTGTATGCTTCATTATACTAAAGAGCTAATAATAAATGTTCTAAACTTACAGCTTTACAATGGGACCCTAGCTGGCGGCGGGTGTGATACGAAAGTGTATGTCCCAGACGTGTATTTAATGTCTATTATACTCTTCTTGGGTACTTTTACCATATCTATAATTTTAAAGGACTTTAAGAACTCGTTGTTCTTCCCATCCAAGGTAAGTTGAAGGGGCTTATTAAGTTTGACATTTTCAATTCTACAAGCTTGATTAAATTCCTTTCTATTTTCCAGGTTAGGCAAATCATAAGCGACTTCTCAGTAATCATAGCAATTTTATCAATGTCATTCTTGGACTACAAAGTCGGAGTAAAGACTCCAAAATTGGAAGTACCTTCAGAATTCAAACCAACGTTGCCAAGCAGGAACTGGGTTATCACTCCGTTTAGCGGCAACCCGATTTGGTCAGCTTTAGTGGCGATATTACCAGCTTTATTGGGAACTATCCTAATATTCATGGATCAACAGATCACAGCTGTTATAGTGAATCGTAAAGAGAATAAATTGAAGAAAGGATGTGGTTATCACCTAGATTTGTTCGTACTGGCCATTTTAATACAGATATGCTCAGTAATGGGACTTCCTTGGTTCGTAGCAGCAACAGTTTTGAGCATCAATCATGTGAATTCTTTGAAAGTGGAATCAGAATGTGCTGCACCAGGAGAGAAGCCACAATTTTTAGGAGTTCGAGAACAAAGATGCACTCATATACTAATTTTTTTGATGATTGGATGTTCAGTAATATTGACGCCTGTACTAAGTCACATACCAATGCCGGTACTGTTTGGTGTATTCCTTTATATGGGAGTGGCTTCCCTGAAGGGTTTACAATTCTTTGACAGAATCTTGATCATGTTCATGCCCCAGAAATACCAACCTGATCATATGTTCTTAAGACAGGTAATAATCATTGTCATTTTACTTTGATTCTATGCCACAGGAGCGTCGTTCTCATATCTGGTTTTGTTTTAGGTACCAATACGTCGAGTCCATGTATTCACTGCAATTCAACTGACATGCCTCGTTTGCCTCTGGGTAATCAAATCATTTTCCATGACGTCAATTCTTTTCCCATTGATGCTTGTGGTAATGATAGGCATAAGAAAAGCTCTCGACTTGTTCTTCACAAGAAGGGAGATGAAAATACTCGATGACGTAATGCCAGAAATGACTAAAAGGAACCAAGATGAACTTCGGGAACTCGGCGACGCAGAGGTGGGATGGCATGCAAAACTATTAAACTTTTGCGGTCGAAACTAAAATGTTGCACTCCTTAATCGTTTTAGTTTCCTTTGTCATCCTATCGTTTACCTAAATATTTTTTGTTATTCATATTTAAATCTATGTACGAAAGAAATAAACTCAGTGTTATGTTCACACACTCGCATTTTATTTTTGCTATTTCGACATTTTCCTTATTATTTATTTTTCGTCTTTGTACCTTATTACTTATGGTGAGTAGTACATATTTTCCGATTTATTATTTTAGATTTTTTATCATTATTAGTCCATACGATTTCTTTGAGGAAGTTTCTTAGGTTGTCCCCTTGTAGGATGCAACAAAGAGCAACCCGCCGCCCTACCAAGAGAATCTGCAAATACCTCTGATCAATGGCAATATAATGAACATACCGCTGACGTCAATTAATATTTCGGAGGAGGTAAACAAAACCGGGATATGGAAGCAAGTCAATAACAGCAACAAGATGAAAAATTCAAAATCGAAAACTGGAAAGAAGAAGTAAGTTACACGCAATTGACTATTCATGTTACTGTAGCTCGCCGATCTGAATGATCAAATTCTAGGTCAAGTTTGAAGGAAGAAATCTATATGTGTGATTTTAACCCTGCACTTCCTGAGCAAGGTTGCATCTTGGATCGACTTCGTTTAAATAAACCAATTATTTCAGCTACAGTAGTAGCTAACACTATATACGAAGATGTTTTTCAGATTAAGCATTTTGGATTCGAAACAAGGAGACTAATAATAATTCGTGTACTTATTTATATCTTTTTCAGTAACAAACACAAGAAAATAATAATATCCAAAAACGCACAAACTGAAATCGAAAGACGACTATCTACTATGGATGAAGTAGAAGAAGACGATTCATCAGCCAAGGTGTGCATCAACGACACAAAGTTCTGAATGGAGCATGATAGCACCATTTTCTTGAAGATTCTGCATGTCATCAACTTATCACAACGTGCATGAAGTTCCAACTTGTATAGAATGATAGCACCCCTGATTTTTTTGGTTGTAAAACCCAATTTGATAGAATCTGACCTTTATAGACGATTTTATTATATTTGGTAGTTTCTAGATGAGCACTTGATGTTATGGAAATTGTAAATAGTGTGTCTAACATATAAAGTATTTTTAAACATTAAAAAATGAGCAAATCGTAATTTATGTACGTAGACGGATACTAATAAGTTATGCTTATGCGTACAAATGATTTCATGAAGATACCTATGTTATTGATATTACAAAATTGTTGTTTTTAAATAATGAGTATTGTATGTTTAAATTAACGGTTATGTAGTTTAGATGTCCAAAATATTTTATTGTAAATGTGAAAATATAATTAGATTTTATCCTCTAGAAAATGAGCGGTTAAACTTATGACGTAAGTAGATTTTTCCTGTTACATGTATTTTTATTTTATTAACGTGCCTGCTTTAGTGTTTTCTTGTTTATAAATTATACTAATCGTGCACCCGTTAGCATAATATTACTTTGAAGTTTAAATAATAGTACCTACATACCATTATTATTTATACTTAAAATTAAAAATCTTTTTTTTTTGCATGCTATATCTTTGTCAAAATCTTTGTCTATTAGAAATTTTTGATTGATGAACACTGAAGGAATATACATTTTCTACAGCGTCACTGTACATACATACACAGGCTCTTAGTAGTTAGATATTTTGCACTTACTTGCCATGACTGTACAGAAAAGCAATCGAACAGACATTGATCAATCACCCTTTTATTAAAGTATCTACTTATACTTTGTTCCAAAACAATTTATTTATTTATATTATTTAGCTATACACGCCACCATTACAGTATCCCGATTCGGTACCTAATGTATTTGAAAAGGAAAATGCAAACAAATGGGTGAACGGCGCGTGGATGCCGATTTGCAGTACCACTTACAAATTGAGTGCTTTTTGTTAGCGTTTCGATGGCAATTTACTATTGAGTCAACGATTAAAGTTATTTTAATTTATAACCTCGATTTTGGTCGACGATTTTTTAATTAAAATTAATAATGTTAGGTATTCAATCGTTAGAAAAAGTGTTGCATACAAAGTTATAATTTTCAAAATACAGATGAATGTGATACTAATTCTATTTAGTGAGTAAGAATTCATCTTGAACAAGATTTGTTTTCACTTTCATCATAAAGTTTTCGAACAGATTATACCTACTTCCATAACTTGTTTGATACTGCACCAATTATAATAAACACAATCTTCTAATAGACAAAGTATTTTTCAAAGCATGTATGTTTTTGTTCGAATTTATAATTATTATTTTATTTGAGCATCGATCTCTAAATGGTTTTCAGAATGAGCACGTAAGGCGCAAAGATTCATGGAGCAGTGGTATCAGGAAATCTGAATCTAGAAAAGGTAGCACGTCTGCTGAAACTTCGGTCTAAAGCCTCAATTATGTCACTTACCCCCGAATTCACAAACATCACTTAGTTAAAAGTCTTTCAGGAGCTACAATACATCTAGAAGCAACAGTATTTGATGTTAAACAACGACTTGAAATTGAGTTGTTTGAGAATTCGGTCGTTTTCATACAAAATGTCACTATGTTACCGTTATTATATTCAGTAGAAATTAAGGAAATTGGCACAAAGTGTGTTGATGTAAATTAGTAAGTATTCATATACTTTTTAATTTGTTTTTATTATTAAATATGTTCTTGTCTAACTGTTTTAAAATGTCGGAATATGTTTCCAATTTTAAATCTACATTTCAATAGCAATATGAAATAAGTACTTGAATTTTTTGAAAAATAAGCCTATATACTTATAGATCTGCGGCCGCCGCCGCGCCGGCCGGTTCTCATTGAACGGGTAATACACGCGACCGCACGCGGTCTGGCAACTGTCAAAGTGGCGCTAGCATAACTTTAACCAAAATAAAAGAAGTTTATGAACATTTGATTTAATTTGATTTGACAAGGTCTCCTTTCCTTCCTCGTAAAGATGCAGCTCGCTTCTTCAATTCACCTTTTAACTCATTTATCCGCCATGCCGAGTACATGATTTTTCACAACAGTTCCTAAAAAAACTCGGTCAGCAAGGGAAGCCAAAGCACAACACAAACTTGACAGGTGAAAGCTATGCTAGCGCCACTTTGACAGTTGCCAACCCCATTCCCAGTAAATTGAAACTTCACAGTTGAACTGGCCAACACCATTGTTGTCAAATGTACCTACAATTACGAGGTAAACTGTACCTAACTGTTTTAGATTGTGATTTCTTTTATGAGAGAAACTCCTAGAACTATTTTTCATTCAACTATTAGACGCTTGCGTAGCAACTGATTCAAAAGATATCTTAATAAATGAATTATTTTATAATACTATTATACCTACATACCTACTTGATGGTGAAATTAATAAGCTATCTCAAGAATTTGTCACAAAATCAAAAAAATATTTAAACGAAGTGCCAATAGAGTAACACCATTAGTTTTTAGGTTTGTACTATTAAATCAATCTAGAATTTTTAGATGTCGCCAAAATAGGTCCATGATTGTTAATTAATACTTAATTATTAATTTGCAATTAAATGTTTTGTCTATATTTTTGAAGAAATAATTGTAATAGTGTAGTTTTTAAATGTTATTATTATGTAAAATTAGGTGCATATAAATACTCAATTATGTAAAGATAGTCTCATTGGTGTGCCAGTGAAAATAACGTAATATGATCTAAATTGTAATATTTAAAAAATAGTTAACAATTTTAAATAGCAACAGATTTTGTTAAATTGATGTTTACTGCGTTTTCTCTTTTAGCATGATTTTTTATTTAATTAGTTTTATGTAAGTATTATTCATTATTTAGAAAGTAAAAGAATTTTTTAATCGTTGTTTAAGATATGTATTGTTGTATTTTTTTGTTATTTAGGTAGCTACTAATTATTTAAATGTAGTTTGTCTCAGTTCAGCTTTATTATTAATGTTAATGTTGAACAATATGCATTTAAAAAATACTTCTGCGATTTTGTACGACGCACAGAAGCAAGAAACGTATATTTTAAAACTGTGAAATAAAACCAGCTCTCTTTAGCTAACTATATTAAAATATCTACATAGGACACCTGTATCGTGCAAAATTGTATGGGCATCTATCCGATATCTTTTTTGATGTGCCCCAGCGCCTAGTTCATAAATAAAATAAAGAACAATAACGAACTAAAGGCTCCCGCAGACAGCCGCGATGCGACTCTAGTAGAACAATTTCTATGAAAACTTCATGGAAATTGTTTCACCACAATCGTGTCGCATCGTCGCGTCGCACCTGTCTGCGGGAGCCTTTACGTTATCAGTCGTATAAAGGCGGCACGGGAACGAAAACATTTGTAGTATTAATCCGACTGGGCAGTCAATAGTTTAATAATCGATCGTTAAAACGTTATTTAAATCTTGATGTGAAAAAAAATAGTAATTATTACCTACACTAAAAATAGATCCAACACCCATTCATCTTTGAAATATAACTATTTTATAGGAATACCTTTTAGCTCTCTATATTCCGTACCACAGAGCGCGAAATCGCTACGGCACTTTCTAGAGACGGCAGTAGGTACTGTGCGTTCATTATATATTGACCCGTGACGCGATTGGTAGCTCTGAATTTTGCAGTCATGTGATTGGAAGTACTATGCTGTCACTCCCCATTTTGAACTCTATTAGTATTGAAACTAAGACTGCTAAATTCAGAGCTACCAATAGCGTCACGGATGAATTAATAATGAATGAATGAATGAACGGAACGCACTGTGTACTGATAAAATTCGTGGCACCGAAAGTGCTTTGAGCACATTACTTCTGTCATGGCCGTCATTCAAAGCCGTCAGTTTCTATTCATTAGTGTCGTAGTACGTGGAAACAGAGACACGCTTGGTTTGTGTATCATAGACTTAGAGAATGGACTGACCGTTAGCCTCACAAAAGTTTCTAGAAAGTGACAATGCGACTATGCGGCCAATGCCGATGTATTTTCTGCAAGCCGCATGCAAGGCGTAGAAAGAGACAACTATTTACTGGCCGCGCATTCGTTTTGGGCATAGAGATATAGTGCGAATCGTAGACCAGTGAGCTATAGATTAGTGTTGGGTAGGACATACAAGAGGCACTTCAAATGTCCCCATACAAAATGATTGAATGTCCCAACACCTCAAAATAACATTTTGTACCGCTTCACTGTGACATACAAATAAATGAATCTCGAACTGACAAGTGAGTGAGTGTGGTGAGGAACGTCGTGTTGTTCAAACCTGTGTCTAATGTTCATAGTTTGTTGCGTGCACTCTATACTATAATTATATCTGTATGGTTTTGGGTCTGTATTCACGGTACAACTGAATACGGAACGCGGTTTGCCACTTGAAGGTTTCATTATTGACGCCTCTAGGAACGGCCGCTGAGAGGTCTCCGTGCTCTGTATTCTGTACTATCCAGAATACTTCCTATTATAAGCCTAAAGTAATTCTGTCTATCTAATAGTACCTACGATTAATTGTAATAGCCATAGGATTAAATAATTAAATGTAAGCAAAACAATTATTATTTGTACCTGGAGCGTTTGTTACGATTTGTATCGTTTTTTGGAATATATTTGTGGAGTGTTATGAATAAATGGGTTTTTATAAATGTATTGTTGTTGTTTTATTTAGTGTTGCTCACAATTATTAGGCGTAGTGTCTATTTTTAAGGCTCAGGAGTTCATTGTCAAAGCCTTATCATAATTAAGTTTTATATCATTTCCGCTGCTCGACCCTAAAAATCAAACAAATCGAAGAAATTAACTCTGAGAGATCCTGGAATTTATCTTTCTTATTTGAGGTTTCACCCCATTTGTTCCACGGATTCACGGTAGGTTCTACCTTAACTTTCTTGATGATATTGTATAGAGGTTAGCACACTAACTACATAGAACAGTTTTACAGAAGTACCAATGTATTCATAGAACAGTTTAACAGAAGTACCAATGTATTCATAGAACAGTTTTACAGAAGTACCAATGTATTCAAGAACTGTTTTACAGAAGTACCAATGTATTCAAGAACAGTTTTACAGAAGTACCAATGTATTCAAGAACTGTTTTACAGAAGTACCAATGTATTCAAGAACAGTTTTACGAAAGTACCAATGTATTCAAGAACAGTTTTACGAAAGTACCAATGTATTCAAGAACAGTTTTACAGAAGTACCAATGTATTCAAGAACAGTTTTACGAAAGTACCAATGTATTCAAGAATGACAATTAAAGCACTTATCTGTTACCATACTCCTTCCGTTCATGACATCAGAAATATTCTGAAAATGCTTCATACGGTCACAACTGCTATTTTTTGCAAATAGACGATTCATTCTACTTGAAATCCACAGACAGTTTAGCAATCAAGAGTATTCGCTTCTTTCTAAAAATAAAACACATCACTGAAAATCATAAATCATCTTATTTATCATACACTAAGAATAATTCGCCTTAAAAACAAGAATAAAAATAACGATAAAATAAATTAGTCTATAAACATTGGCTATACTTGAATTTAGAATCTAAGATAATTTACATTCGACTTCTTGGTCAACTGTCGACCTTATGATTATGAAGTCAAAATTGACTTTTGAGTGACTATTTGTAATAAAAAGGTCCTTTGGTTGCAATGGAATTTGAACTTTGTCTTGCATGACATTGAGTTTGTTTTTAGATTCCTAATTCAAAGTTATAAACATATAGCTAGGCAGTTAGTTCTTCTTCTTTTTCTGGTCAGGTACAAATCCCATATCTTCTTGGTGTTTTCTTATTAGCTTCTCTTGGATGTCAGGTAAGCAGGGAGAGTATCTGCTGTATTCCATGCTGAACTCGCCTTTGCCTTGGGTCATTGATCTGAAATAGAAGAAAAGTTTTAATGAAAAGTTTGTCACGCCAATTTTTCGGATTCTAAAGGTGTGTCCGCTCTATACAGGAAAAGTTTTTATCCACTGCGGAAATTTTGACATATTAACCTTAAACCAGTTTTATTAAAAATAATTTTTTTATTTTGATGCGTCTTCATACAAAAAAATTAAAAAATCGTTAACGAAAGACGTTTATTTTAAAAGTGGTTGTATGGCTAACCGGCGCCGGCGGCGGCGCGCGGCGATGCGGAACGCGCGAAAGTACCTACCTATCAGCTGTGCGGTCGCTCGATTCGCCGGCGTAGGTATTTACGTGGGTTACTGGCCCTTGGATCTCGCTCAAAGAAATCAAAAATGCTTTCTTCGATTTCGATCGCCAGTCGGGGTCTGCTAGACCCTCGTGCATGATTCGGGGTTCTGAATTGTCCGTGATCAAGCAGCCTTTGAGTGGCCGCTAAAATGGTCCTTTCATTAGGGACCGCGGGGTTAAGGATTCCATGGGCTCACATTAGAGGTATGCTCTCCGTCGCATACATTCTGCGAGCTGCTCGCAAACTTTCACCACTCAGTACATACACTCGCACCATCTCGTAAAACTCGCGGTTACTGAAGTCCGACATCGTGACCGGTAGGTACAATAAGCACGACACACGTGCGGCGCGGCGCTTGCGCGGGAAAGCGATTAGACGCGACGTCACACTACAGCGCATGCGATGAGCGAACTGTCGGCTACAGCGCCCGGCGCCGCCCGGGAGGGGGTGCACCCCCGCGCAACACCGCCGCTAGTGCGCCGGCCGCCGCACGCGCCCATTGATATTATTACGAATAGTTTGTGTCCATATTTTGCTGATTTAAAGTAGGATAAAAAAACAAAAAAAGTATTGAATAAATAATGGAAATGTGTTCTATTACTGATACTGAACCACCAAAAAAAATTTGCGCACTGGTCAAAAACTTTTCCTGTATAACATAACATGTTATAAAACATAGTTATATAACAATCTATAGAGGTAAGCAATGTTAAATAATGTAGGCGTGTTATATAACATAATCTGGCCGCACCGTTATACACGATGGAAGCGACAAAGACTATTTTAGCGCTGTATTTATTAACTTTTTTGTATGACTTCTTGAGTATGAGTGTGTATGCCATTGCAATAAAATACTATAGATCGAAGATAACGTTTATACGCGCCCTATGTTGTGTTATAGTTTGACCGATACCGATATACCGCGCATTAGGAAGGAGAGACGAGCGAGAGTGGGGGGCGGGTTGCCGTGAGCGTTGACGAATGAGCGGTCTACACTGCCGTCACCTAAGGCCCGGCACAGCGGTGAGGTCAAACTGTAGGTTATCCATAAATAGTAGATATTATGAGTGTCCAAATTAAATAATTATTCTAATCTACCTCTACAAGATTAGCCTATTCAATTCACGTATGTTAATAACTATAGACGTTGCTAGATTTAAAATATAAAATCTAAATGGTCGACTTAACAGCGAACATATGGGTCTGTAGAACGGATAGAAATATTAACAACTAGCTGCGCCCAGCGGTTTCGACCGCGTAAGTCTCGATCCCGTAGGAATAACGGGATAAAAAGTATCCTATGTGTTAATCCAGGTTATAAACTATCTGTTTGCCAAATTTAATTCAAATCCATTCAGCCGTTTTTGCGTGATTGAGTAACAAACATCCAAACACACAAACTTTCACATTTATAATATTAATAGGATTATCATTGCCTAGCAGTCAGTTAATACAGGCAAAAAAAAAACACTAAATTAGAAACTAAAAATAATTAAAATAACATCTCACCTAAGTTCACCAGCATATCCGAACATATTATTAAGCGGTACTTCAGCGTATATCGTGGTCCACCCCTCTGCTCCCTCCGTGCCTGTGATAATACCGCTTCTTTTGTTCAACTGTCCTATCACTGTGCCGTGGAACTCATCGGGTAACACCACTTCCACGAACATTATAGGTTCTAGGATCTGCCATGCGCCGTCGTCAAATACTGTGAATTAATAATGAGGTTATTATTTTGTCAGTTAATTTTACAAATCCAGACATTGGGCCATCCAATAATACTTAACTTTACCTAATCTGGGATCAGTACTGCTGAACGAGGGGTTATTTAGCAGTCTGACCTGTGATCACGAGACTGTGGTAAATAAATATTAAAATTATAGGATGGGGATAGTATTGTAAATACGGTTTCGGCAAGAGGTTTGATTCAAGATGACCATGTTGTATTGTAATTCTTTTGTCTCTAATCTTATACGTTTCTAAACTACGTAAACTGAACGTACGTGGAAGACAGAACATAAAAACAACTCAAACGTA
This sequence comes from Lithophane leautieri, assembly GCA_949152455.1. Classification (NCBI taxonomy): domain Eukaryota; kingdom Metazoa; phylum Arthropoda; class Insecta; order Lepidoptera; family Noctuidae; genus Lithophane; species Lithophane leautieri. The sequence goes on along the minus strand of OX424462.1, from coordinate 5,211,865 downwards.
ACACCAACCTTCCTTTACCGCTCCTTTAGCCGCTAAGAAGAACGAAAGCTCACTGGAGTCCACAATATGATGCGCACCGTCTTGTAACCTGAACTTGACGCCTGACACTTTATGCCCTGACAAGTATCCTTTCTGACAGGTGTCGAGGAAGCCCCTCTCTACTCCTGGGACGAATGGTTTAGGGATGTTTGTGCCTATGGTTTCGTCGATGAATTCTAGCACTGGAAAAATTCAAAATATTTTTGTAAGTTTTGGAAAAGAACGGTAGAAAAATAACAACATTTATTTGACAACATGATACAAAATAAATAAAAAGTTTAATACTTTAAAATGTTGTATGGTGTAAGACTCGACCCTTTGGGAGTTAAAAGTTAGAAAACCATCCATACTAAAGGGTAAACGTAAGAATAGCAGTGGGCCTAAAACGGCCACATTAGCAATTCCTCTAAAAGCAATTCATTTCCTGAATTTCCAGCTGTCATTAGCAATTCCTCTAATTTGACACAAAAGCAATTCATAATTGTGTGGACCATTTTACAAATCTCCATAGAAAACTGCCAAACAGCTGAATTTCGTAATATGAATCGCACGCAGATCATATTATGAATTGTCAGTTTGTGACATTTTACGATGATTCATGATATTTTCCTATTATGATTCTGCCAAAGTGGCTGTTTTAAGCCCCCAGACCCAAAAAGAAAATCTCAAACAATAAAATTATTACTGCCTGTCAACCTATTGGCGACTGGGGAGTCGGATGAATATGACAAATGTGTTCGTGCCCGTGCCGCCTCAGTCATATTTACACGACTGAGAACCTATGTTCGTATTTTGTTTTTTATTTCATGCACGACCCGATATTATCGTAAATCGAAAAATCCACGATTTGTCGAATTATAAACTGGGCGGTGGGGGCACGGCAATTGATATAAAACCAAGCAGTCAATCCTTACATAATATAAAACAAAGTGCTCCGCCGCGTCTGTCTATCGTCCTGTACGCGATAAACTCAAAAACTACTGCACCGATTTTCATGCCATTTTTACCAATGGATAGAGTGGTTCTCGAGTAAGGTTTTAGTATATAATAACCGACATCCACGCGGGCGCAGTCGCGAGCATAGATTAACAAATAAATCTACAACAGATAGATTAGGAACTTTACTTACTTGTGTTCTGATGTGGGGGCAAAGGTTCCATGATACCACTGACTCTAGCGTACTGACCAGCACCACCGGACTGCTTCTTGTGTAGGTAATCGAATTCACACGGCGACATCATTGTTTCTCTGTAAATTAAGAAATACAACATGAAAATGTAAGTGTCGAATCATCATCAGTTCATATTAATCGGATATGAACAATAGTTTGACCGAAACCGTTGTAGCACGCCTTAGTAAGAGCGCGGCTCACGGGACGGCTGTGCAGGCCGCTCATTCGTCAACGCTCACGACCCTCCGCCCCCCACCTCGCCTCGTATTCCTAAGGTGTACAGTGGTCTCGGTCAAACTATAGTACAGTATAACTCATGTCCACGCAAGATTCGATAATAAATGAGCAATTTCTCAGAAAAAAATATCTCCAAGTTCTGTGCTGCTGCCAATACTTTAACGTACCTAAACGCCACTTTAGGCTTGCCCAGATCGACAGGACAGTTATATTCTCTCTCCATTCTCTGCGCGTATATCTCTAAGTGAAGCTCGCCCATACCCGACACAATCGTCTCCTTGTTGTCTGGATCGTAGCGAAACTGGAATGTTGGATCTTCTTTGGTGAATCTGAAATTATTAAAAGATGAAATGAATATAATTATTATTGGTATGGCATTTTTATCTGGGTATTAATTATACACATTTTCTGTCATAACTTCATGAGAGTATGAGACAGCAACACCCTGTATTTTCAATGACAAAATTATTTACAGAAATAATGTTGTGATAAACGGTGTTTGTTGTTGAAGGCGAACATATATGAATTAAGAAACGTGGGAACTTTCATACGAGAGCAATTTTGTTTTGCTTTTTTGATAACTTGCTTCTTGTAATTATTGATTTCGGTGTTAATTGTGCTGGCAAAAGACATTAACTGCTCTGCCTTTGTGTAATCTTTGCTTCTCGCAAAATTCGCCACAAGGACCAGTCTAGCGGCCGTATTAGTCCAGTGCAGGAGAGAGATGCTATACAAGATGGATAGCGTCATCCCTTTTTACAAAGATACAATGATGGCTTTAGCACTTCATAATATAGCATCTGCACTGCTCTCATCCACCAGACAGTTACTAGAAATCCTAAATCAATCAATCTGCCTAGCCTTTTCCCAACTATGTTGGGGTTGGCTTCCAGTCTAACCGGATGCAGCTGAATACCAGTATTTTACCCATGCCTATCTGACCTCCACAACCCAGTAACTGGGTACTACGATACCCCTTGGTAAGACCGGTTGTCAGGCTTCTGACGACCCGCAACGACTGTCAAAGATCTACGAATGACAGCCGGGACCAACGGCTTAACGTGCTTTCCGAGGCACGGCGGAGTCTCGGTATGTAAAGATGGCCACCGATCCACGGACCAACCCTGGCAAGCTTAGCTTAACCTGATGGATCGACCCGTGCGGCTGTTAATACTAAGTCACGAGCAAATCCTAAATATTTTTTCATATAAGAACTTACCTAGCAACAGCCTTCGAGAAGTTATCTCTATCCTTATTGTTCTTCGGTTTAATAGACATGGACACAACAGGGTCGGGCACATGTATAGATTCCATTGCCAACTGTATTTTGCCATCATTGACAAACGTGTCACCGGACGCACAATCTACGCCGAATAACGCGAAAATATCGCCGGCCATTACTTCTGTTACTTCTTCCATATTGTTTGAGTGCATTCGGACTAGACGTGAGATTTTGACCTGAAAATTGTAAGAATATTATTAACTATTCTGCATATTTTCTTGATTTTACATAGTATATATGTCTGAGAGATTAGGCTACCGTATTTTTATTTTCAAAGGATTCAGGATGTATAAGTAGATAACGCAAGAATCTTTTATAAAAAAAAAAACTTATTGGAAATCCCAAATTAGAGAAGAAACATATCATAGAATGAGTACTTAGATACTAATTTTATGATTCTGTCCGCTTTTTATGATTGCTACGAACATAAAAATTAAAGTCAACTTTTAATTAAAATTATTTAGGTAATAATAACAGTAAGAAAATAAACTAACCTTTTTCCCAGTCCTAGCATTAAAAATATTCTCCCCCCTCTTCAACATCCCCTGGTAACATCTCAAGTATGTAAGCTGACCAAACTTGCTGACTTCCAACTTGAAAGCCAGACCGACAAACGGCTTGTTATCATTTCTTGCAGCATCCAACAGTATTGTCTGTGCCTCTCCCTCTTTATCCTCATTCAATAAAGCTGTGTTTTCCACTTCACCTGGGTGTGGAAGGTATTCTAATACTGCATCTAGTAAAGGTTGTACTCCTTTGTTTTTTAGTGCTGTGCCTACAAGTACTGGGGTGAAGGTACGTTTTAAAGTTGTACGGCGGACTGCCTGCTTTATGTCTGCTACTGTTGGTGTTTTTTCTTCAAGGAATAGTTCACCTAGAATTTGAAGGGTATTAGTGCATATGGATATAGAAAATGTCATCATAATTTAATCAATTGCCTTATATAGTGGACTTAATTAGGATATACATATCAAAATTTCAAATATGAAATAGGGTATGATTTTTGATTACCAATTAAGTACAAGTTTCTGAATTACACTTAAGTATTTTGTTTTTTTATGGCACATAATTAATAAATGTTTTATGTTTGTTCAGAAGAAACCAAATAATTTTCTTTTGCTATAAAACTTACCTAAACTCTCATCAACATTAGACAGATGCTCAATAAGCTCATGCCTCCTCTCCTGAACTTCAGTCCTCCTGTCTTGAGGCACTTCATCATACCGGATTTTGTCTCCGTAATCTCCTTCAAAGTAGATAGCCCTCTCTTCAATCAGATCTAAAATACCTTCACATTCTTTTTCAAGGCCTATTGGGAGCTGAATGAATGCAGCGTTGTGGTTCAATTTGGAACGCATTTGTTTTATTACCCTGGTAAATTAAATATAATGTTTAAATAACCTGGCTTTTACCTATTCATGACAGATGTTTATTGGTAAACTTAGATTGTTTTGTTAAAGTGAATTTTTTGTATTCGTGGTCTTTATCTATATTCTATATCCACAGACAAGACTACATTCAGAAAAATAATAATTTGAAAATCTACAAACCTGTAAGGATTTGCCGCCAATCTATCAAGCTTATTAATGAATGCCAAACAGGGTACATTATATCTTTTCATCTGCCTATTAACCGTTAATGTCTGACTCTGCACTCCGCCAACAGCACACAACACAAGAACAGCTCCATCTAACACTCTCAGAGCCCGTTCAACTTCTACAGTAAAGTCTACATGACCTGGTGTGTCTATGATGTTGATGTTGTGGTCTTTCCATATTGTGTAGGTTGCGGCAGATTGAATGGTGATACCTCTTTGACGCTCCAACTCCATGGAGTCCATGACAGCACCTACATTGTCTTTGCCTTTAACCTGATAATAAAAATGGTACTTACAAAAATGTTTTTATTACACCAGATAAATTTAAAATTTAAATTACCATAATTATAATACTATAACTAAATTAAATTGACTCAAGCACAAAGTATAACCAATGTGTAGGATCTTGGCTAGTAAATGTGTCTTGTAAGATATTATATTTTATTTATTCATATATTTTATTATTTATGTACTTACACTCATAGAGATACAACATAATTATAATATGAGTACAGAGATACTAGATAGATATTTTAGATATCAAACTGGCAAAATGTATGTAATAGAGCTGTTCAAAAAAAATCAATCAATACAAATAAGCCCTAGCAGTCAGCTCCTATGTATGTATGTATGAGGTGTCTCCTATGTGTACTTTCGTCTCCTAAGTTAATTAAAACAGTAATTCTTGTGATTCAATTATTAAATACCTCGTGCATTTGATCTATTCTGCCGGTATAGAACAATATTCGCTCTGTAAGCGTAGTTTTTCCTGAATCGATATGGGCAGATATTCCAATGTTTCGGATCCTTTCCAAAGCCTTGTGTTCAGCATCTTTGACGTGAGACGAGAATTTCTGCAATACATCACATTAAATATCACTCTTGGTTTATTTAACGACGTTTAGTTTCAGAAATACAAGTATAATTAAATTACGTAAAATCAACCGGATGATTCGGGAATAAATTTAACAATGTAGGACTCATATTTACCTCGATTTGCAAGACATTTGGTTTATTTGCACCTTTTAGAACGTTTGCTAACCGTAAGAAGTTTGTTATCGTCATTTTACTTTCATAAAAATTAAATTATCACAGAATTTCCAGAATTTTTAGGTTACAGCTTCATGTCAATGTCATGTGGGGCGGAGGGTCAAGAGACAAGAGATGAAGAGACGAGACTGACGAGAGATGAAAGAGGGCTAGAGGGAAACCACAGATCAGTAATATTCTAGTGCATGTTGAGTTGAGTATAATATTAAATGCATTCTGTGGTTGAGTGTTGAGTGCATAAATATATATCAACCTTTTATCATATACGTCAACTTTCTTGATACTTGTTTTAATATACAGAAAAACCTAACCGTGCGTTTGCACTGGCGAAACATTTAAGACAAAACATGTTAAAATCTCTAGTTCCTGTCAAAAATTGTATGGAACATTGACAGAAAGTTGAGATTTCAACATGTTTTGTATTAAATGTTTCGCCAGTGCAAACGCACGGTAAGAATGTAAGTGTGCGCAAAGCGAGCTATGCAGAAAACCTAAGCTCCTTTTACAGCGCAAGTATTATGAAACGTTTGGGAGATAAAAAAATCAAATAAAAAACAACCATCATAGGTAATAATAATATTAGGCTCGTACTATAGTTAGTTGTTTGATGTTTGTGGCTGGCTACCAGAAACAAACAATCGCTATCTAGCTGCTAGTGTGAATGGGAAGCCTTAGCCATTGAGAACTAGACGTAACGTGAAGTTAGCTGTTTGTAGTCACTTCACGTCGTTAAGTTGGCAGTATGTAAGAATAGACAAAAAAACAGTTTCTTTTCAGTTCAAAAAGAATATGGCCGTGTTGGGGCCGTGTGTAAGTGTAAATATGAATGGGCACAATAATATTCATAGTCAGTTAACAAAATCGTTAGAGAGAATTTTGGAGGATGCTTACTTGAGTGGTGAATTAAAACTAAGTGGACGGAAATTGAGGGAGTTTCCTAAACCAGTGAAGTATGACCTGAGCGATACAGTTGTAGCTGGTAAGTCGAGTTTTAAAAATAAATCATGCTGCATTTCTATGCGTTTTACGTATATTATTTTATTTTAAGTTTTGTTTTATGTTCTGTAGGTATAGCGGAGTGTTTTAGAGACGTAACTGTGTTATTTTTGTATGCCGGCTGTCGTAGCGTCGCGGTGCCTTTATTTGTCATCAAATCGATCGTATTTATGATAACCACTTGAAACAGGAATTTCGCTCCGATAGTCACCTGCATTTCTAAGAAACGAAGAGGAAAAATATAGTATGGAACTTGTTTTAACGATTTACGATACGTACGATGCTTATACGATACATGATTGTCTTTGTATTCTTTATCGAAGTTTCGGATATAGCTTTCGTCCGCTCGGGCCATGTGATCGGTAGATCGGGAAAACATACAGTTATTCGTTGTTTTTGAGACAACACTGCGCTATTAACTTCCTAGGAAGTTATAATACGTGCTACTTTATCATTATAAGTTTAAATTTCTATTATAATAACCACTTAACACACAATTTCAGCCTTCATCATGGTTATCTACTGAACAATAACTGACCACTCGACAACACAAAATTTGAGCGTTCATGGTTATCTAGTGACTAACAATAACTGACTGTAAAATTCAAAATAGTAAATCATAAGAAGTAATTTCATTGGATAGTCAGGATATGAATAAAGTGCATACATTTCAGTCTCAAGCCTACATTTCCTGTTATCAATGTGGGTATTGAGTCTCCATTCACATACATAATAGAAAGACAATTTTCTGAGTCCAAATATTCTTCAAATTAATGTTGTAACTACTTACCATTAATAAAAAAACATATATAAAGTACCTATAACTAAAAGATGATACAGCCTCAATGACTGCATATAATTATGCATAAATAAAAAGTTGCAGCTGCACAAATTCTGGTTGAAAACAGACACTTAAATCATACCATACTGCCGTCTCATATCCATAATGCATTTGAATGCCTAGGTAGGATATAAGGACTTCTTATAACAAGTCTTAGTCATAGGATGGATGTTATAAACTGCAATTTCCTCCCAATACATTGTAGGTGCATATAGGCATGTAGCCTGTTTTATACAGGAAAATATCCCGTGCATTGGGAATTTACTGGTTCTAATATTCCTATAGATAATAAAAAGGTATTTATTATGTTGGCAGTTTATCAATTTTTCTAAGTATTCTTTCCTAGAAAATTTGATAAAATGCATGCATTTATCAGCTTTTGTTTATCTATAAAAATTGTAGCAGATTTTGATAACATGATACTTAATAACTTGCTTAAAGAAAAATCTACAAACAAAGCAACTCACATGTTTTCAATTAACAAACATTCTTCACAATAGGTGTTAATTTTTTTAGTGCCTGAGAAAGCACCTTAATTAATATTCTATGCTGTGTAGAATTTCTTACTTGACCAGCTTGAGAATTAAAAAATAATCCACTATTGTCTATTGCCATAACAGCTTTATCATCAACATTAAAAATGGATGTAAAGAGTTTATTAGGCGAAAATGTTTCTAATGGCTGTATGTAGGTGACTTGAGCCCATAACTGGTTTCTTTTTATTGCTACAGGCGCCATGAGATACGGTGAGGGCAATTCTAAAAAAAAAAACACGTATTTTGTATTTCGTCATTTCGCCGCTTTATTTTCGTGGGCGGAACGCGCGCGTGTGTAGTTTAGACAGGTCAGTAATATTTGTGATGATGGCGGCATGTAGCTAATCTACTAACGACTTGTGATCTTGATGTTTTTAGTAAGAAAAGCACTACCTGAATAAACTTGATTAACAAAATATTTTTACAAGTCCCCCCTAAGCTTGTAAAAAACACGGGCCTGATGGGAGACGGACTCCCACTATACGACATTGCTGCTACGATGACGCATACCTCTGTGTGGCAGAGGGCGTAAGTCTAGTAACAGTCCCGTTGACACCTTTTGAGTACGGAACCCTAAAAACTGCTCGAAAATTCACGTAACGTAGACCTACCTACCACCTAGTTATAATCTAAGTTTCAAACGCAAGATAGGTACAAATAATAGGTACCTATAAGTCCTAAAGGCTCCCGCAGACAGGCGTGAAGCGACGCCGGTGCGACGCGATTCTTGTAGAAATTTTTTCATAGAATTTGTTCTACTAAAGTCGCATCGCGATGTCGCGTCGAGCCTGTCTGCGGGGGCCTTAATACTGCATAACCACAGCAGCTGCCAACCACCCACGCTCCTCAACTAGTTCCCCTCGGGTGTTTATATAACTCGCGTGGGATTGCAAGATTCTCCGCTTTTCTTTTTCACCTCTCAACAACTGTAAACTTCATTATGAATGTAGCAACGGCTTAACTATTGTTCTTCGCTAATAATGGATGGGGTTCGCCGGGTTCTTGTAGGTAGCCCGCCAAATTCAAATTTTCTTACGTTGTTTGCGATTTGCAGGTAAGTATCAGGTTGTATGTTGATCTAAATACGATTTGCGGCCGTAACAAATATGGATTTACAGAATTATAAAATTTAGAATCAGCAATACAACTCGGTAAGTTCATGTAAGTGCATTGAATGACTATTTCATGAAATCATGACAAAAATAACTTTTATTTTCGGAATTCGGTCATTTTTTTTTTTTTCAATTTTCGTTTTTTACCACCGACTTCCGTAATTAAAGTTATTTTTCACTTTTTAGTGTTTTTTTTGGAAGTTGGGTTGTTTTTTTTTTGGAAAAAGTAATTATTTATCACTTTTTAGTTGTGGTACCTACCCCACACAAATTTGAATACCACTAACTGCTATATGTATAAATAACAGTGACGGAGTCACTTAAAACGTCGTCTACATATACTAAGTGGGAAATATACGTAATATTGAAACTAACTCAAAAACTAAGCAAGCTAAGTTATTAAATTTTATATGGGACCACCTCTGAATAATGACCTACCGAACAAAAAAATAATCATCAAAATCGATTCATAATTGGCGGAGTAATCGCGTAACAAACACACAAAAAAAAACATACAGACGAATTGAGAACCTCTTCCTTTTTGAGGAAGTCGGTTAAAAATTAAACACTCTGTTTATTGAATAAAACTTTACGCACAAGTAAAATTAACCGAGGGCGGGCTTAATTACACGTTCATCAAAAAAAACCTATAAGTAATCCTTAGAGATCCATTATCCATTCATTTATCTCTGTAAGGTCTACAGAGATAAATAAATGTACTAACTGTTTAATAATGTGTAATGTTATCGAATGGTTAACGTTTAGACAAAGAGCGTGTGTTCACTCAGTGATAATCACATTCGAAAAGAGAGAGTAGCGCTGTTTAATTTGTATGCTAAATACGGAAATGTGGGTACTGACCCTGTGAGTTCACCTGAACGTACTCGTGTCGTTATCGTGCCTATTACAACACCATCTGACCACACGTTATGGTGGCACTTCACATCGCTATTCGGTTTTCGCGTTTTTTACTGTGTTTTATTCGGCTATATAGTGTAGAAGTCCGAATAACTTGAACACACCGTCCACACATCGTCATGAACAGCAAGTATGCCGAACATCCAAGAATATTTTTGCTATCTAAAGATAATTAAGTATGCTAATATGAACGCAGAGATGGTCGTGTTGACGGCAGCAACGACTTATTATTTCCTCTGTGTTAGTACCAATACATGTATAAAAACGCACTCTACTGAGCAAGCTATGTGTGGACGGTAAACGAACTTATTCGGTATATTCGCAAACCTTTGATATGTGACCAAAAACCGACAACCCAGCGGATACTCGAGTGTTCGTGTATTTGCGTATTCGCGAAAAATAGGCAAATACAGACGAATTGAGTAGCTTCACATCGTCGTATTTGAGCAAATAAGACGAAAACGCGAACACGAACAGCAATGTGAAGTGCCACCATTAGATAATAAAGGTTGTTACGAGACCAGAATATAGTGAAATGAAAAGATTTTAGACCGCACTTAATTTCGGGAAATTCCTGAGATTACTATGCTGATATAGGTACTTGCCTACTACTTATTTGCGCTTGTTAGGTTCTTAGGTTGCCTTGAAGAGACCGTAGACAGCTATTATTGCGCCCATTGTATGTTTTTAAGGGAAGGAGGAGGTTCTATGTTCGTCTGAGTTTATTTTTATTTTTTTGTATTATCTTCGACATTTTCGCCAATTGTGGACCGATTTATTACGTATTTTTCCCACTTAATACATATATGTCGACGACGTTCTAAGTGACTCCCGTCACTTTTATTTACATACCAGGTAGTGGTATTCGATATTACGTGGGGGCTAGGTACCACAACTAAAAAGTGAAAAAAAAAACTTTAAAAGAAGTCGTTTTTTTTTTTGTAACAAGTTTTTATGTAGTGATACGAAAACTAAACGTAGCTTCAGATATAACCAAAATTCTTCCGTACATCAAGCACCACACGGTCAAGCTCCACTGAAAGTAAAAAAAAATCCTCGTAACTACGTTTTTAAAATAATTATAAAGCACCAAAATAATGGGACACTAAAAACGTTTTTGGTTTTTTTTTGTTTGTCAGTGAAAAGGTCAAAGCAATCTGAAATCATTAAACCACTCTTATTCCCTTTCTCAGAAGCACTCCACTTTGCCCCTTTTTGTTAAGACTTACCTACTTAATCACTACATTTTGCAACTCCAGAAAAGCTTGACTGATTAGTATCCATAAAAGGAGGTTTACTTCAAAAGCAGCAAAACTTCGTAATCTCTTTATCTTGGTAGACAATGACGTAACTTCCTCTGAACACTTGGCTATATTTTTTGTGTCAGTAAAAGTATTGTGTTTCAAGTTAACAGTATAGAAACAAGAGCTTCTTTCTATGGAAAACGGTTGGTTGGAATTGAAAGTATCAATTCCTTTAAAAGGGTTTGTGGCGCGTACCTACGTATAACTTAAGTTTAACCTCTAATGCCATGTGGTGTTTTAGACAAAGGGTATGGGGGCAATGTACTGGTAATTCTAAATACTATAGTGCCACAACTCCAAGGGGCAATTCCATTATTCCATGTCAGTCTGTCAAAAATACCGCTAATTTCCCTACATTTTTGACAAGATTTTGACATTGATATCGCTGAGCTGAGATTCGCCTTCAGGTGTTCTCTATTTTAATTAAAAGAATGTTGCTTTGATATTGTATTGATACTTTTGAAGCTGGAATTAATATCATAGCATAGTCCTTTGTGGCTTCTCAACAATGAACCTTGATCATACAATAATAGTCACAGTAGCAGGTGTGGTGGGACCCAGTGTATTGAGTATTAATTAACCTCATCTATTTACGTAGAAATCGAACCGCTAAGCACACATAGTTAGGAATGCATTCATAGTTATACAATGACATCAGTGTCATCGTAGACTCATTTGGTCCTTACATCCGCATCGTCATCCATTATCGTGCAATTGGTCCTTACATCCGAAATACAATTACCGACCCCTGTTAAAGTACTTATCATATTAATCGTAGTACTATGCTTCTTATGTCATTATCATTATCAAGGTCTTTAATTAAACAAAAGAACGGATGAGCGATTTAATTGAGCTTGCTGATAAACAACGAAGTGCTTATTAACAATGCATAGAAAAAAGTCTTTGTTTTTAATAAAGCAAAATGTTCGTAAAAAATTGCTACGTTTACGAAATATGTGCCGTGTTTTGGAAGTATTCCTAATTAGCTAGTTTTTCAAGGACGAAGAAATAATTGTATACTGGCGATGCTAAAAACGTTAGATATATGTAAAGAAATTGCCTTTTGATGTAGGTACTTAATATGAAATGAATGTGTATGTATGTGTGTGGTTTAATTCTGTTGTAAGGACCACGTAGAGTAGGTAGGTACTAAATACCTAGTATTAATTACCCAAGTTTCATTACCAAACAAGCAGATTTGTTGTGTATTTTAGCGATTTCTGGAATTTCGTTCATTTATAAATTTTAATGAAGCAGGCTTAATCTAAAGGTCAAGTTTAATTTAACGTGGATAAATAATATCTGTTGAATCGGAATCTGATCTCATTTTATTTAGAATATTAATAAGTATAGATTTCCATTTTATCTGCATTGGTACACTTTATTATTTAGATTTAGGTAAATAATTATCATCTAATTAAAAAAAGTCGTTAGAAGATATTTGGAAAAAATCTTTATCTACACTCAATTTTAAATAAGATTAGAAATTTAAACAAACCTTTTCACAGTCCGTTCAACCGATTTTGACTTCTATATCGGCTTTAAAAGCAAAAGACGTTACACAATACCAACTGTCTACTGCAGCTGCCATTTGTCATGCCACCAACGCAATAGAAGTCAAAATCGGTTGAACGGACTGTAAAAAAGGCTTATTTAAATGTCTCATCTTATTTCAAATCGAGTATACATATTATTTGTAATATTTTACAACGCAGCATCTCGAACACTATCCGATTTAGACCAAACGAGCGAATGCACATTCTGTTCCCACTCAATCATTTATTTTCGACGAATTATTTTTGTGTAAACAGGGATATAACATTCTTTCGTTGGTTTATCTATGCATACCGAAATGTCAAGAATATCAAGAAAAGAGTATTCTTATTCTGCATGGTACTCTGTTCGTTTGGCTAAACCCACCTGGCTATACAGTAATATAAATCCCATGCCGATTTCGGATACGCTGATATTTACTGTTTTTTACGATTATAGTTTACGAGCGTGTGCTCTGGTGTAGCGAATGTACCCCTATCTTGGCTGTGAAGGTACGTGCAGTGTGGACACGTTCGAATTAATTGTATACCATTACCATTATAATGGTATACAATTAAATAGGTACTTACATCTTCACGGCGGTTAAAATCCTCGCCATACCAGAGCAAAAATAAATAGGTAACAGTTGAATTCCCAAGAATCATGAACGCTACCTTGAATGAGGGAAGCGGATTATTATCCTTTTCGTTCCACTCTTAGCAGTTGAATGCAGCTTTTTTTTCTCATATCTAGGTCACCGTGGAAACTGTGGCAGTTGCTGAGATATAATGACATGCCAGTATGGTTATAGTTGCGCGGCATCTAGTCCAGACCAGGGGTAATATTATGAAGTATTAATACCATCATTATTCCACTGCGAAAACGGGATGATGCTAGCAGCCTTGTGTAGCTCCTCTCTCTCACACTAAAAAAATGGTGGCATTATTAATACTTCATAATACGGCCCCAGACAGGTGTAAATACTGAACATTCGAAATACAAAAACCTACAAAAACCCTATGGATGAGCTTGAACTGAAGCTGCTAAGTAAACGGTGCTCGGTTATGGCTGCGTCATGTTACAATAAATACGTTACTAACCTAGAAACAGTAATAATCAAGAATCCAAAGCATTTTTGGGCTCATATCAAGGACAAGCGAGGTGGCATAAGTTCCTATCCCCTATCAATGACTGACGGCATCACATCGTCTTCGGATGGCATTAAGATCTCTGAGATGTTCGCTACTCACTTCTCTTCTATGTACAGTCAACAAAATGTAACTCGTCATTCATCGTCCTCAGAATACATACAGAAAATATTGGCTTATAGTTTACCCCTGACAGCACCCATAATCGAGAGTGATGCCTTGCTCAATAAACTGAAGTCTCTGGATCGTCGAAAAGGCGCTGGGCCCGACGGAATCCCTCCTTATTTTGTCTCGGTGTGTGCTTCGTCTCTGGTAGCTCCCTTATTACAAATATTTAATCGATCACTTGCGTCCGGCATATTCCCAAATGTTTGGAAGACAGCTAAAGTAGTGCCAATTCATAAGTGTGGCGATCGTAATTATGTAAGTAACTACAGGCCAATTTCAATTTTGTCTACGCTCGGCAAAATTTTTGAATCCTTGATTTGTCCCTACATACAGTCCCATCTGAAACTGTACCTAAGTGATTCCCAACATGGCTTTGTGAGTGCCAGATCTACATGCACAAACCTGGTGACTTTTACGGAGACCCTGACGAATGCAATTGACTCTGGGAAACAGGTTGACGTAATATATACTGATTTTAGCAGAGCTTTTGATCGCGTCCCTCATAATATACTTCTGCATAAATTATCTGCTTACGGCATCACTGGCTCCCTTCTTAATTGGTTTGAATCATATCTTGATGGTCGTTCCTTCTTTGTTGCTCTTAATGGCTACCAGTCGAACTCCTGCAGGGTTACATCTGGTGTCCCGCAGGGTTCACATGTTGGCCCAGTTTTATTTAACCTATTCGGTAATGATCTCGCCAATGAGTTGAAGTATTCTGAGTGCTACATGTATGCGGACGATTTAAAATTCTGCAGAGTGGTTGAATTAAGTCTTGATGTTGAGTTGCTGCAAAGAGACATTGACATGGTAGTAAAGTGGTGTGATGATAATGATATGAGCTTAAATACCAGCAAGTGCTACCATGTGAAATTCACCAGAAAAATAAAATTAACACAATCTACTTACCACATTGGCAGCAGCGTAGTTCAGGAAGTGGAACAGATTAGGGACTTGGGAGTTTTGTTCGATAAGCAGTTAACATTTGTACCCCACATTGAAAATGTAGTTAAAAAAGCATCCAGAATGCTTGGATTTGTCATAAGAAATGTTACCTGTTTTCGTCGCAATAAGACTAAAATTGTATTGTATAATTGTTTGGTGCGTAGCTCGTTGGAATACTGCAGCACTGTATGGAGACCGCACTATGCCTCGCACACACTTAGGTTGGAAAGGGTTCAAAAACGGTTTCTGTGGCACTTAGCATACACCTCCGGGATAGCTAAGAGGAAACGTTCATATAAGGAGAGGCTCTTGCATTTCAATATGATATCTCTACAGAAGAGAAGAGATTTATTGGACTCGTTATTTTTATTTAAAATTCTGAGAGGCAAAATTGACTGTCCTCAATTGCTGAGTAAGTTCAAATTCCGTGTACCCACAAAAAGCCCACGAGCTCCTATAACCCCCTTATGTCCTCCTCTTCGCAGAACTGTCCTTGGTGCTAATTCTCCAATACCCCGGTTATGTAAGCTCTTAAACAGCCACAGTGACCTTATTGACATACACTCGGACTCACTTGGCAGGTTCCGAAGTATTATGCACGAACACTTGTGAAAATATTTTTGTTTTTTATATTAGTGTTGATTTTTGTGTAATAATTTTTTAATTTTAATTATGTTTTGATTCAATTTTGATATTGTTTTTTTAATTTAATTTAGTTTGTATTTTTATTTATATAATGATTTTTATAATGATTTTAATATTGCTTTTAAATTTAAATTTTACTTAATTTTTTATTTTCTACTCTCGGTGAGTATACTCATCACCTAATTTAGTAGCCGTTCAACTTTAATAATTATTATGCATGATGTGCTTACCTATAAGAAATTGGTACACTAGTTTATAAGTCTATTGAATGTATCATATCATTGTATCAGTGTAGTCAATTGTTGGTGAGCCAAATAAATAAAATAAATAAAATAAAATAAATTCTGTGTATACGGCATCGGATAAACCCAGAGACATCCTTAGAATGTGATGGGCCTTTGTTGTCGAGTTTGCAATACTATCGTCACTAACCAAAAGGCCAATTCTCTTATTCAAATTGGAAGTCGCAATCTCATCTCAGCTACAATCAATGTCAAAAACTTAGGTAAATTAGACTGTTTTTGACAAATGCGAGAACTGCCCCTTTGGTTTTTCTGTTTTTTACTAGAAATAAAAATAGTGAAATATATAATAGATTTATTGTAAATAATAATGCACATCCAATTGAATCAATGAGGGAAACACCTCGCGTGGCTCTTTCAATTTATTTCTCACTTATTTCTCGAAAGTGCTCTTGAATGTGCGATGAAAGTTGTAATTGTGATTATTTACGCTTATCGTAAGATCTGCTCTTAGATTAATAAGCAGACATGTAGTTATGCATACTTGTTATACGGGCTGGTACTTTGAAGCTAGCAATTTAAGTGTGATATCTACATCTGGATTAGAATGATTATTATCTGCAGAATAACTCAGCTAAATTTAAAAAAAAAAATGTTTTTAAACAAAAATAACTAATTAGTCTCACAAAAATATTCATTTAGGTATTCGTACTGTGTTAATAACTAAAAGGAAAAATATAATAATTCATTTGAACAAAGTCGCAGCAGAAACGGCATAACGCGTAGTTCCCGTTTATTGTTTTCAACATTCGTTTATTAGCACATTTCCCTTGTTTATGTTCATTTTATCCCGGACTCATGTGTCGTCTGCAAAGTTGTATACTTCAACTTTACATGCAGACCACGGTTCATGTACTTAATGACAAAATACGAGTATAGGCGACAGGTGCAGCCGAGTGCGCTCGAGCGTATCCACACTCCGGATACGGGGGGCGATAGGACCAGGTAATTCCAGTTGGTTGCCTGCTAACTATATACAAACTGTACAAACAAATTTTCGACTTTATGACCCAAGCAATAAAGGCGCTAACCAAAATTAAAAAGCTAAACGTTGAACTAGAAAGATACGGAAAAAAGCAGTCCCCTGTTTGGAGAACCCATTCAAACGTTGACACTCATAACGCAGGTACCATAACAAGTTCATGTGGGCGGATGAGTGGGTGTTGTAAAAAAAGTAAATAAACCACCATAACGTTTCCACAGTCTGTTATCGTTTAACGCCATAACTGTTCCATGGGATGACCTCTATGTATTTTTAATACAAGCCCTATCTCATCTGACCCTTTTAATTTTCCAATACGTTGCTTCATTACCTTTGGGTAAATTAACGTAAAATTAGCCAACAAGCCAACAAGGGTAACTTGGCACATTAGTATTATTTATGCGTAAGTATTTAAATATTCGCTAGGACCATAGTTTTGGCGAACTTTAAACTTTACAATGCATCATTCTCATTCGATTCGTTGGTCGGTCGTGATGCTAAGAATACTGATAGATGGAGTCAGACTGTGCGTGTTGAATACGAATCATTGGGCTCGTGAAGACCTGTATTGTCTTTTCCTTTAGTCGGATAATATTAGCGTGGTAATAAATTAGTATGCAGGTGGATACGAACTTCCTCCACGCTGGGATTGTCTGGGCATGTCCTTAAATATTTACATAGGCGTAGGCAACTCGGCGACGTACGCCTGCTTGTTAGGTAACCAGACAAAAAATGGTTTAATCCCTTCATTTTCTACTCTGGAATTTATAATGAACGAAAGCGTGGAATGCTTTTGCACGTTGTTTAATTACATTAGCACTATGTAACGTTGTTTTATAGTACATCAAAGAAATGTAGTTAAAATTAATTTCATCTTTGTACAAAGAGAACGGTTTTGCATTTGCCGTGATTAAGTTTATTGCCACCTAATAATGTGCCTCGTTACCTGCTAAGATAAGATTGTTTTTAAGTATCTGGCATACGATTACAACCCAATCGCAGAACGTAGACTGGTTGACCGATTTCCGTATTCGTAGAAAAAGAAGCCACGATGAGAACTCAACGAGCAAAAGCAATAAATTCGAATGTCAGAACTCGAAAGCATGAAGCGTGCGTACACGCAAAACAATCAGCAATCAATTTAAAACTTTCATGCTGTAAACCACGCAGGCGTTACTCACAACGGATAATAAATACATCGAATCACAAAGTAAGAGCTACCGCGAGAACATTGATTACTTATCCTAACCAATAGTATTACTGTGAAAGTGGGTATGATCATTCCACTTCGGCTTGGCTGGAAAATAATTTTGATATTTTGTCATCAATGGTTCGACGTTTGGTTCAGCCACCATCATTGGTGGTCCATCGAATCTTGCATTCCTAGACAAATGACACTTGCATCACTGGTTCAAGGAGGTTCAACGTGGCAATACATCGCATTGCTTCCTTTTTGAGATAATGCCAAATTAGTCAAAATGGCATCACATCCTAATTAAAAAGAAATTAAGTTCAGTTATCACCTCATAACAGGCTTGTTATTATTACGTAACAGCATACATACAATCAAATATAATCAACATCCCCAAATCAGTTTTGCAAGCATCTACTTCAAGCATTCAAAGCGTAAAAGTTAGTACTCTAATAAAACCTGTGATTTCAAACAGATAGCGTGCCGACTGCTCGTGGGAAGTGCATCGATTCAATTAAGAATATTAAATTAACTCCTCGCTACAGATCTGCGCCGGCGCACTTTATCGAGATCAAAATGCGCGTGAGTTTAAGTCTCGATTGGCAACAACACAAGAAGGATTATGTTCAGCCATCTTGGCGTCATGTGTTCATGTTATTGGCTTATTTGTGAGTGGATAATGCAATTAGATTTTATTGAAGCAGACATATAAAAGGACCGTCTTATAAATTTACCGTTTAGTACAGACACAGTTCCCAATTTTTGACAAAAGACACTTAATTAGGGTCGATTACAGCTGGTGTTTTATTAATTTCACAACAGTTAATAAACAGAACCATTATCCCCAATTCGTTAATTTCCATGTCGTGACCAAAATAGTCAATAATTCGCTCATGTCACAATATATCACCGGTTCACGGCCGCCCCATTTTTTCTACTTCGTCATTCAATTAATTACTATTTTTTGTTAGAAATCTCCAGGTAATAGTGTCATTGGCCGCCTGTGCCCGTCGCTCAATTAATTTAGGTAATTGCTAACGAAGTGGGTATACTTAACATCGAGAATAGGATATCCATTCTGGGAATGGTCGGTCTTCTAGATCAATAAACTCCAATTAAGTCTGGCTTTTGTAACGTTGGAAATACTAATTTGGAGGGCGAAGCACTAGAATAATACCTGTGGACTGTTTTTGAGGCGAGGTCAGCTTTGATGGCCGTAACTCAAGAACTTAGTACCACTATGATTGATAAATGGACCGGATTCAAAAGGAAAACTGTTTACAAACAATACATTATTAAGAGTCGGAAATATCAGCTTCAATGCAAAGGCATAGAAGACTAGTGGTTTATAACTTATAACCAATGAAAGTTTAGACCATTGCTCACTAGCCCCATTAAACGAGTTTCAGTTTCACCATCTGTTTCTTAATAAAACTGCTACTAACTATTGAATAAACTTTATTCTTCATTCACAAAAGTTTCACTAGTCCACTCCACTGTCGTGCCAAATCTCTTGTGGATTAGATGGAGGGTTTGCAAAGAAACCAATCAATACTCTTAGTAAACAATAAATAAGGATTTAGGACTACCCTATAGATATACACACCCGTATTATAGGGTAGACCCTAGCCCTCTTCACTCGCCCTTTCCTTTAAAAGTTTCAACACATAATAAAGACCAACACACATATACTACATTTCTCATCGAAATCGTACAATTTCACGATATTTATATGGCACAGCACTTTGACGTTTAGTAGGTGTACTCTGCAGTTAGACGTTTCTCGTCGAGCGCTATTTGGCAACCACATTAAAGTCACTCGCAATCGCTTGATTCAGCTATCAAGCGTTTGCATCTCATTCAAGTGTTTCCACTACTACGCTAGTCTAAAAATGGCAAATAAATTGGACTGTCAGGCTCTAAACGTAATAACATGAAATTTTGAAGGAGTCGCATTTTACAGCAGATTCAAGATAGGCATCTTTAATCTGCTGTAAAACACGACTATTTCAGTCAGATTACGTGGTGATCAGCAGCTTGTAGACTCAATATTTTTCCGTTATTGCTTGAAAGCAATCTCAATATTACTGTAGATAATAACTAGCCACCCTCAGTCCCTCTCATCTCGCCCTTTACGTTTCGCCGCATCGAATGCTGCAGCGGCATCATCAGTGACCCACATCGTAGGCGTTAACTCAATGACTGGACTCATAACAGGGTTGCTGTTTTCATATGCATATTTTATCTTGATGAAGTAATTTTCAGTATATTTTGTCTTTTCTAAAGCGTAAATTCTGCTTTTTGCAATTTTTTTGCCAACCTAGCGTCCTTTGTTCGCTGTATGCTTAGGTTTACTGCGGGTTGAAGACAAACTTTGACTTATACATTATACATATAGCTGCCTAGGCTACAAAGTAAATGACGATCTAGACAAATGAGGCAGGGAATTGGACGCATTTTGTCTAGAACCAAAAAACAAGTTGCAAGGCAATGACACTTTTCTTGATTGCTTTGTAAGTGCCAGATTTGCTTAAAGGAACCGCTCCGCTCGTGCGGTCAATAGAAAGCACACAACAAGTTCCTTGATCACAGATATGGACAGTTCTTGATTACTAATAAAATGGTTGAAATATATTAATTCCATTTAGATTAAAATCTAATGACTTCAACTCCTTCCGTATTTTCTATATCCATGATAACTATATTTTTTCCATTCAGCTTTATTTCACGCAAGTTTTCTACACATAAAACAAAACATGATTTCAATTAGTTTTATGAGTGTGACTTGTAGTAAGTATTAACATATTTGTTAGGCACGCGATTTGCAAAACCATTTGTCAGTACAAATGAAAACAGTTTGTCTACAAATTCCGCTGATTGTGGACAGTAGTGCTATTGAACCAGTTTATTATCTAGCGGTTCTATTACTAAGTGATCGGCTAGAAAGCAACTGAGCTATATCCAATAAACTTATCAGTGTCTCTTATTCATTAGCGTCAATATCTTCATCACTTAGACTTATCTTCATGTGATTAATCAACAGCATCCCTTCAATATCTGTACTTGACAAGCTCTCCTTTTTATCAGCACATGTGCTGGTAATTAGAAACCAGACTAAGTAGTTGGACGTGAACTGAAGTAATGCACTTTGTGAAGTTGACTTTGGAAAAGCGGCAAAGTCTAATAAAGATTTCATTACTGTATAATTCCTAAGCTGCCCTATAACTCCTAAGTTTGAGGGTGTGGGGGGACCTTCATGCCTAAGAATACAATATACACCCTGTACAGACAATCAAAAGAGAAAAAATAAGTTGTCAATTTATGTCATGTCAATATAAAATATCTTCTCGGTCTTGTCTAGTTTTCCTATATAATTAAATTAAAGTATTCTTGAACGCATGTGTGCTTTAATATATTCTCTTTCTAAATAGTTAATAAATAAATTCAATACTCTATGGGGTTAATAAATAAATTCAATACTATAAGGGCAACAGAGGATAATTTGAGTTTCTGCTGGCAATACAACAGAACGAGCTTTATAGAAGTGCCTCTCGCAAGTTTTGTACACCATAAAAGGACTTGACATATTCTCTTCAATACTGCCTCTCTTTTCCCGATTTTCAAACCCAATGATTTGGTAGATGCTAGTAGCCTGTATACCACAATGACCAATTTCAATTTCCACAACTTGTAATGTTGGTAACCCTTGAATGTTCAAACGTTCTTCGTAAAATCTATCAATAGCTCAATATACCCATACCTTTCAAAGCACGCTTATGTAATTGTGCTTTATGTTCACGGCGATAGCTTGTGTAATCTCTCCTTCGGCTTTACGACTGTTAATTGTGCTAACGGCCCATAAAATGTGCTTTGGTTTAGCGCCATTGGGCACATGGTCTTAATTTACTTGTGATTGATGTAAATTTGGACGTTGGGCTTGTGCTGAATCTATAAAGCCCGATCGGCTTGTTTCGTTTCTCGTATGGTACAGCAATTGCATGGATTGCTTGCTATTTTATTATCTTTTTTTTTTTACCAACTGTTCTATCATCGTTGTATTATTTTTTGTTTACTAACTGAATCGTGTTCTAGAATTGCGTCTATTTGTCAAACATCCAAGCTAGACTCTAATTAATGGCCGACATTTGTTTCAGTATTCAAAATAGAATCTGGTAGGACGGAATTCTTGTTGAAATATTCATTTCCGTCAACATCTTATCTATTCTCATAGAAAACACAGATTTATAGGTTGTTTATTTAGGTTTGAAGTGTGAATAATTTGTGGCAGAATGTCGGAGATGTATACTCAATTGTGTCGTGAGACCTAGGCTTCAATGCGGCAAGACTTGCGCAAGAAATACCATTGTGAATAAGACAGTTTGCTAGCCTGAACTTTCGGTGCTTTGTCTACAACATTGAGAATGCATCGTATAACATAAATGGGCGTACTTGGCTTAAATAAATCCCATTCACGATTTATACGACTTGGAAAGCTGTTACGTTGATTGTAAAATTATTAGGCAGTTGCATTACTTCATAGGAGTTTATGGGTTGACCTGAAATGTTCAATATAAAGTGGGTGATAGACGTGCGTACTTAAAGAACGCGGTTTTTAAGTTTGCGACCTTACTCGGCTCCCGTCGGTGATACACGTGAAGCTTGCTCACACTGCGTCGCGATGTCGTCGACCTAGGAAGCTTTGTGTTATTTAAGATTATGAAATAAAATGCGTTTTTTTGTGCGTAATTTCCAATAGATTATTGTAAACTTGAGATTTTATATTTCTGTCTTTAGTATCATTGCTTCTAATTTGCTAAAGTCAAGATTATTTTGCAAAACTTCAATAAATTTTGTTATTCTAGTTAAAATGAGTGATTTCCGAAGCTATTCGCTTGCACTGTTATGAATTTTCTAAACATACATTGCACAAAAGTCGAAACAAAATGGCGGCTCGCGGTGATGACAGACGTACGAGCCAAGGCGGGCTACGAAATTTCAATTCGCCGACGAACTTACTCAGCGGTTTTAAAGTACGCGTACTTAGTATGACACACGGGCGAGTAAGCTCGCTGAGTCATAAGTAAGTACGCGTACTTGCTCGCACGTCTATCACCCCTTTTACGCTTTCCTATAAATAATATTCCATTGAGCTTAGACAACAGCATTGTAGCAGTCGAATGTAGACGGTAACGCTTACAACTACTATAAACGTCAGATAATCCTTACTTCCTCACTAATATTATAAATGCGAAAGTAACTGTCTGTCCGTCTGTCTGTCCGTCTGTCTGTCGCGCTTTCACGCCAAAACTACTGAACCGATTTAAATGAAATTTGGTACACAGATAGTCTAGAGCCTGAGAAAGGACATAGGTTACTTTTAATATAACAAACCTTTTGTCTTAAACAATAAATGTTAAAGAGTCATCCTCATTTTTACTACCAACCCTTTAAAACGTGAAGACCTTGGCTATTTCCTGACGTCACATCACATCCTCATCGTGAGACGGAACTGCGCTTCCTTCACTTTCCGGTCGGCTGCACTGGTCCCTTACAACCATCACACGGCCGGGAAAGGCTATTGTTTCGTGCCATTGTCCCTATCATGGGTGCCGTACCAGAAAATTGCTTGTATATAATAAACTTGGTGTATCTTTGATTTGCTAACCAAATTGTGTAATCGAATTACCGATTGTAACAGTTTTATGGGGATTATTTGCGCTTAGGTTTGTGTTAAATGTTATTTAGTTTCGGATTAGAACGTCAAAAGATCATACTGA
This sequence comes from Lithophane leautieri, assembly GCA_949152455.1. Classification (NCBI taxonomy): domain Eukaryota; kingdom Metazoa; phylum Arthropoda; class Insecta; order Lepidoptera; family Noctuidae; genus Lithophane; species Lithophane leautieri. The sequence goes on along the minus strand of OX424462.1, from coordinate 5,188,090 downwards.
TCAGCTGATGCTAGGCCATGCATGTTCCGAAAAAGGGCTCTCTCTAAAACGGACATAATTCGCTCAGCCATTCTTTAAAATTGACATATCAGCTTGTAAACACGTAATGCTTGGCTTAGTTTCACTGAAGACTGTTTTTGCTGTAACTTAGGCTCTTGCACTGGACTCTGACTCTTTAACTGGACATAATTATCAAAACAATTTCTTTATCTAATCAATTAACCATTAAACAAAATTCTAAAGCGTCTCAGAGAGTGGTAAATCAATATTCTCGCTAGCTCTTTACATTCCGTTCGCCGTCAAGTCCCGTTCATCATCGAACGAGGTGACGCTAATCGTAAACCTTTATAATATGTGAATTTAATTCAAACTATTTTATTACCGACTTCAAAAAAGGAGGAGGTACTATGTTCGGGATGATTGTTTTTGTTTTTTTTTTTTTTTTTTTTTTTTTTTTTTTTTTTTTTTTTTTTTATGTATGTTCACCGATTACTCCTCCGTTTGTGAACCGATTTAAAAAATTCTTTTTTTGTTCAAAAGCTTATACTTCTGAGGTGGTCCCATTGTCACCAAGTCAGGATCTGATGATGGGATCCTAGAGAAATCGAGGGGAACTTTCAAAAATCGTAAGGGCAACTAGTCCATTCCTTAATTTATTCATTAAGTATTTTACAGCACTACAATTTTATGAAGGCCTGGATTCGATCTGATGATGGAGCCGAAAGACAGTCAAGGGAACTCCTCAATGGTTTACAGCAGATACCTCGTGTTTGGGCTTGATTAATTTGTATTGATAAAAACTTTACACTTTGATGGGTTCTGACTGTCGTTAGGGGTCTGATGATGAAGACGAAAGACAGTCGAGGGAACTCCTCAGTGGTTTACAGCAGATATCTTGTGTTTGGGCTTGATTAATTTGTATTGATAAGAACCTTACACTTGGATGGGTTGTGACTGTCGTTAAGGGTCTGATGATGAAGACGAAGGACGATTAACGGAACTCCTCAACGGTTCACAGTAATTACCTTGTGTTTGGACTTAATTCATTTATATTGATAAGAACTTTGCAACCATATAGGTTGTAAGTGACATTACAGATCTGATTATGGTCACCTTATAATATGATGATGAGGGGAACTATACAGTGTAAGCAAATGTATAGTGTTCACCCTTATATTCTTGAGAAGGCACGGGAGTCTCATTAGCCAGCCGGTTTCGTATAACATCTAAACGATACTTGCGCTGTTCAGACGACTCGCCACTTAATCGTTTTTGAATAAGATTGAGTCGGCAGATCTTATCATTTGGCGACTCCTGTGACAAATGAGAATGCATGTAATTTCTCATCTGAGATAACCTAGCATGACAAGCTAACGGTGATTCTTGGGAACCGGACATAGCACTCCGTTTGCGATTCTTAGATAGGCGTTCTTTTTCAGCAGTATTAGTCTCTTTAATTCTGTTTTTCTTCATGCGGGTGGCTCCTTTAGTTGGTCTACCCATGATTACAAAAATCAAATTACACAAAAAATGAAAAAATAATAAAACTTTTTAAAAAAAATTGACCGACTTCAAAAAAAACAAAACAAAAAAGGACTACTGTACTAAAAACCAAAAGACAAAAAGTACTTCTTTAATAATAAGAGAAAAATAAAAAAATTAAAAAATAACTTTAATTTCGGAAGTCGGTGGCCAAAAACTAAAATTAAAAGCAAAGACACCGACTTCCGAAATTAAAGTTATTTTTTAATTTTTTTATTTTTCTCTTATTATTAAAGAAGTACTTTTTGTCTTTTGGTTTTTAGTACAGTAGTCCTTTTTTGTTTTGTTTTTTTTGAAGTCGGTCAATTTTTTTTATAGTCAGTCTAATCTTTTAACGCCTCGCAAACGTTTTTTAATCTAACGCTGAAATAGCATCCAGAAATAAAACGACTCATGTTTTTCTCGTTATTCGCACGTGTTTTATCATTGTGAATAATTGAATAACTCGTCACTGGAATGCTCAATAATCTTACGGGTTATTTTATTACCTAATTCAATAAAATACTTCAGTTCATTCCTCTCTTTGAAGGTTGTTTTGCCAAAACATGCTACGATCACAGATCGTTACTCATACTCAAGCTAATCTTGGCAGAGAACTGAGGCAAATTCGGGTCACACACTAGATCTATTTATTAGTCGACTGTTTCAGGAATATGCCCGACATATGTTTGATTTTTATGTACTTACATGTGCAGAAATACTATTTTTATTTGTCGTGTGTTAAAAGCGTTAGAAGATTTCGAGTTTGTATGATTTATTTTGGCTTTATTGTCACAAATACAAGTGCAAAGTTTCATCTCGGTTATTGCTCGTTGTCCGGGCTTTCGTTTAATTAGCTGTTAATTTATCAGAAAATGCATATTGCTGCATTTCCGTCACTTAACAACATACCATCACGCCTAGTTTCCCCGAAAGGTTCGGCGGAGGTGTACAATGTACCCACATTTCGCCACAGTCAGTGTATTTATAATTGTCCCTTCCCAACACTTGGTCACGAACTTCAAATATAATACAGTTTCGTCGCGTGCCCTCTGCCTGCTGTTATTACACTCCGGCGTTGCGCGGGCGCATGTCACGAGGGGGCCCCACACGTGCCTCATTATGAATTCAAATCGTCTCTAAACAAAACGAACAAACACGATGACACAAAATTATAGGTCAGGATTTGCTTTTTAGTTTCGAGTTGATACAGTATCACAATAAAGTTTTCAATTGTATTTTAAACTGAATTCTAAAATCAAAATTGTTCTTCAATCTTTGTAAGGAATTCTTATTTAATTCAAAAGTAAGAAAAGTAATTGACTCGTACGGAATTAAAAATCTGTGAACTCCGCCTCGTATTGGCAGCGTGAAGCCGGCTTTATGGGCTCGTCATCGTAGCGGTCAAAGTTAGTAGTATCACCCGGACCCCTGTATTTTGGAACAAAAGGAGGTTGCGTCCGGCAGTTTAGAATACACTCCCATTCTAGGCCCTTAAACCACTTGTGGTTTTTATAGTCCATCACACCGTTTTTCATCACTCCAAATCGGTGACTTATGTCAACTTGGAGAATGTTTCTGATAAGATCCCTTAGATCGCTGTTAAAACTTGAAGGACACCTGTATTTACCGCCTACGATTTTTTCATAAGTCTTCATTGGCTCGTTCGCGTAGAATGGTGGGTATCCTGCACACATTTCGAATAACAACACTCCAAAAGACCACCAGTCCACAGAGAACCCATACCCCTTACTCAATATTAGTTCAGGAGCTAAATATTCAGGCGTTCCACACAGAGTCCAAGTTCTCCCTTGTAAAATTTTACAAAAACCAAAATCAGTTATCTTCAAGTAACCCGTCTTATCGATCAGTATGTTCTCAGGTTTCAGGTCGCGGTAAACTAGGTTACAGAAATGCAGATATTCCAAGGCCAGAATTACTTGGCTAGCGTAAAATTTCGCTAGTGGCTCTTCGAATTTACCCATTCGTCGTAAATGGTTGAACATTTCACCGCCTGGTACGAATGGCATAATAAAATACACATAGCTGTTATCCTTGAAGCTGAATTCCATGAAGACCGTAAAAGGAAACTTGATAGCTTCGAGAATGCGTTTTTCGTATAGCGTATGCTCGACCTGTCTCATCTTCACTATCTTTTCTTTTTCCAACACTTTCATTGCGTATAGTTTATAGCTTTTTGCATGCTTTAGTAACACTACTCTTCCAAAAGCTCCCGTCCCAAGAGTTTTAACTCGTTCGTACTCGGTAAAGTCCATGTTTTGTTTTGCTCTTTTGCACCAACTCTCTTCAAAGTCACTTTTTAACTTCTTCAAGTATTTAGTATACTGTTCTTGCTGCTGCTCAGTGTATCCATCGTGAACCTCAGCATCAGATCTGTAAGGGCCTTCTTTCGAAGTCCCTAAACCTTTACGCGAATACATTTTACCTCAATATTGACGCACAATTGATATTGAAATTAGCATCGCAGCCATCGCGATTATGTTTTTCATATAAATTGCGACGAAAACGGCGTTTACACTGCCAGGAAATTTGTGATTTCCGAAATTCGGAAGGGAATCGTGGATACGTTTATGTTTTAACGAGATCGAAAGTTTGGGAGGGTGCCGGGGTGCGCGGGACGAGGGGTGAACGAACTGGCTGAGGGGGATAGGTGGAATCAGCTGTGTTTAGGGGCGACACGCCATGCCGCCGACAGCCGGTCGCCGTCCCGACCGGCGTATTGATCAGACGGCACGTGTAACTTGCACATCGCTGCAAAAACTCCCAAACACTGCGAACATTCATGCAGAATTTACCTTAAATAGGCGTCCACACCTTTAAAGGTTTCTGAAACCAACGTCATGCTTTCAACCTTTTAATCGCATTATAATGGAAAATATAGGTTTGCTTGACCAATTATCCCTCGATAAGCAATCTAGCTTCACCAAAAGGCGTCTGTCTAGACCGCACCTTATTTCACTAGCTTAATGTGCCTGTGTGTGTCAAACTTATCTTGAATCTTATCCAAAAAGATAAACTTTCAAATAAATACCGACGAGAACACTCGAACCGACGAAATTGAGCTATCTACTTTCGATGGAAGTGTGATGTTCATTGAATTTTAGTGTCATGATTGACCAGTTTGCTTGCTTCTTGTACTTAATAATAAATTAGAAGCACTCACTTAAAAATGCTATACCGTTATCCACTTCATTTTACACTTATCTGTTTCCTTGAGAAAAATAATATTGTTAAAATAAGGTCTTATTATGCATTATTATTATTAAGGTCGGGAACCGGCAGTACAGTAGTGAAAAAACTATCGCCTTTAGCGTTCGTTATAGTACCGTTATCGTGACGAAACCTACTCGCTCATACGATTGTACGACACACCATTATTATAAGTATGACGCATGCGCGATAATTTCATATGTAGGCTGATGGAACGTCCGATCCACGATCTGAGAACGTCGTTATCCTATAGCAGATGGGTCTAACTGGGTTCTGTTTATTTAAATTTTTGATCATGACTCGTCAAAAGCCAAAATTCGCTTTTGAAGTAGCTTCTTGCGTGCTGATTACGATTTGCACGAATCCCTTCCCCGAAATTTCTTTCAAAGGAGTTAGTTTAATCTAAGGCTGTTGGGATTTGGGAATGTTTCGATCGATTTTTTTGCTATTTGCTAATTATTATTCTGCATGTAGAACCTATTCTTTAATTATCTATAACGACATTCACGGGACTATCGTCCACGATAATTTAACATACAACTAATTAATTAACTATACTGGCTAGGTCGCGTTCTTGTTCGTGTCAGGCCATCTCATTTGCATTGTTCGAGTGATTTGTTATTCAATCTACACCGGTGTGACTGAACAGTACATACCTCGCTTGTACATGTTAGCGGGTATCGCGATCGTATTGCTACATCGATTCATGCAAGCAAGCTTTCAATTGATGAACTAACCTGATACTTAGGACAGCCATGTTTTTTGTAAGACGTTGAATCATTTATCGGACCTCATGTAGTCAACACGAACGTTTTTCTGCATCAGTTGAGCCACGGGTGTCGGCGTAATGAGCAGGAGTTTTTTCTTCTGTAATCTGATACGGTAGTATATATTATGCACCGAAAATAAATTCAAGATATTTATCTTGAATTTCATAGTCATTTGACTATGTTTAAAATTTTGACATAATCTAAACAGCAGCTGTCTATCTTGGATCTTGAAGACGGCAAACCGGTGAAGTGTAGCAACAGCGTTGATACCGTATCAACATAATCTAATGAAGTTCTAACTTTTCAAGCATCACACGTTTCACTTGGTGTTATAATGTTACGCTGGATGACTTTATAGCATGATGTAATGTAACCTCAGTAATGATAGGTGCGTATTATGCTAGCAACAATCATGATGAATTGCTGCCAAGGCCAAGGAGGCTCACACTGATTGCTGTACGTGCCCAACTTGATTTTTAATTTGATTGTCTCGAAATTTTATAACACCCAAACAGAATAATGGTAATCAGGAAATGACAGGAATTGAGATATCATCGGCAAAGTCCATAGTGTTTTACAAAGAAAATTGTTACAACATGTCTATGGATTACGTCTCTCTATGTAGCCAGTAAAAGTTAAATGCAAATTGAAGAGCCAGAAGCATACTGCGCCCTATTTTCATTAGGTACGTGACATAACACTATTTCAACTTCAAATAAACATAGATCTGCTGTTCTTTGTACTTCTATTGAATAACCCAATAAAATGGACTGAGCTGACCATACTGGTATTGTTGCAATAGAGATAGCCAAACCTTTGTGAGGCGTTTGAGATTTATATGACTCGGTCGCCGGTCAAGGTTGGTTGAGGCCCGCAGTCCACACTCCGCAGCGCATGTATCGACAAGTTGGCACGTCACCAGATATTCAATCTATGCAATAAATTTCGCTACATAAAAAGTGTCTTTTACTGGACATAAGTGGGTCTAAATGGTAGTAGATAATGCTCAATCAGATGAATTGTTTCTAGGCCACCATAATAACAACGAATATAGTGACCAAAATAGATTCGTGACGAGAAGTCGTTATTTGTCATCAAGATTGTTAGTGATATTTGTGTAGGAGACAGGAAGATACAGTTCAAAATAATACAATCTAAGAGTCAGCGGAAACTTAGAGGACACATTTTTTAAGGACACCATTTTGATGCACGTACATTTCCATTTTTAAGTATCCGGCATTTTTAAGGGCATCCTCGCAGGAAAAAGCAGTTAGATGGCGTCGAAAACTACGCTCGTTAGCAATGCCACGTGGTTATGACGGTTATTTTTCGAGGACACTAACGTAAAAACTAGACTGCAAACTCGTTCCCAAACATTCGGCGCCAACCAGTTACCAGAGTACGCTCATACGCTGATAGCTGAATATTCAAAGATTGCTAATTCGCTCATGTTTTGAATTTAAAACCGACATTCGGGGAAGTACGTAAACACAAGACAGTGATAGTAAATAAAAATACTGTCTATTTCTGTACTCCACACAATAATATGTTTTAGCATTAGCTCAGACGTCTATGAATTGTTGATACGAGAAACTGAGCCAAGTTGTGAAATATGGAATTGAATATGATGGCAAGACAGGGATAGTCATAGTCATTAAACTGGAATAACGTTACGATACGACCTTCAGTACATTAGATTGACTTTTTGTTAAAATTTACGTAAAGCTTTATTTCTATCGGTTTATATTCAGATATTACATGCACCAGTTTTTCATGTATTCCACTGAAAGGTTTCGACATTATCAAGGGTATCTCTTGACGAGGGATCAATATTTACCTGCGATAATGTCTACCTGGAAAGTCCTGCCAATGCCAATGGAGTTATATCCGATAGCGTATTGGCAAATACTAACTTCTCATTAATAAATATTGTGATATCAGTCATGTCTGGGGATTAAATTTCTCAGAAGTCTTTTTGCTGTATTATTTTGTTCCAAACTTTGTCATTTACGTTGTCAATCAAAAGTTCAGGGTTGGTGGGTTGTGGCACATTACCTAATGGCCTATAGCCGTCAGCCCTCCCTTCGTCATGTAGAAATAGCTCACCTTTTGTATAAAAATATACTCTATCCCGGGAGGACATTTGCAGGACCCATGTTGATGCGATACGGTAGAAAGGTACATATAAGGGTAAACTATACATATAATAATAAGATATTCACTGTTATATAAAAGAACCCACCGAGTTTTCCAATAAGTTGCTTCAAAAACCAAGGCCAAATATTATTTGTGTCATATTGAATTCTGTTAGCAAAGGAAACCACATTGTTTTCCTCAGTGAGAATCGAATAAAGGCAAAGTACAGTAAGTCCGTCGCAAAATACGTATAGTTTTGTAATTCTAAATAGATTACATGTCTCGTATAAATTAATTACGCTTTCTTATCCATTCGCGTAGCTATCTGTACGCAAGTACAATTTCGAGGCTTCTTGGAAAGCTTTTGATCATAAACATCTTGTTAGAATCTGTCAGTAAAGTGTAATTTTAATCTGCGGTGGTCGATGTTTGTGTTCCAGTTACTATTAACGATCGCTGTCTCGCCTGATCGTCTCTGAAAGATTACATCATCAGAAACTGCATACACTGTGTTGCTCTTGAATTTATTTTTGTTTTCTCTATAAACTGCGTCGAGGTCTGTACCCTTTGATGTCGCTCGATTGGTTCGCCTACGTGATATTTTACGCTTATTAATTCTCATCAAACGCTTAAGAGAATAATTATAAAACATGTTATTATGTCATTGTGGGCTACATGGTTTATTTTGAGGACTACTATTATTAGATGTTATATTCTCACACTTCACTATTATTTGTAGAGGTGTTTACATAACATCTTCTAAGTTTGCTAGTATTACTTGTGAGGGTACTGCGGCATATCGTTTTGAGATAAGGTACTCAGCATCGTGAGTCATAACATAAGTTTGTAACCAACACGTTGTATTTATGATAGTCGCCGGAAACTCTAGGATATAATCACCGAATACCAGGACTCTCGAAGTTATTAAGTCTCACGTTGGCCTCAATTGCGTTAGATTTATGTATGTGTCTGCAACGTTGATGAATTGTAACGCGTTTCAGATTAGCTTTTGTTCTGATTAATTGCGAGCGAGAAATAAATATTCTTCGGCTGTATTTACGTACGTCATTTGTCGTTTTTGATCATATGTTACTGGACTATTTTAGTTATTTCATCATTGATTCTCCTTTCCAATCATAGTGGCTTCTGAGTATAAGCCGAACAATAATCTGGCAAATCCCAAAACAAACTAATAAGTGTGTCAACTACTGTGAGCTCGAATTCACTTACCTCATAACCTTTTCACAGCCTCATCAAAACGTATCATCTTTAATGTTAATTGCTGCTGAACCTCGCTCATAATTATGAGTAGCAAGGAGGCCTCGTGAACTAAAACTTTCATCATGTCTGGAGTAGTCTCATGTTCATTGTTCAAAGGCGTGTCTCTAGTCATTAATGCTTAGGAGACCTTCTTTTGTCACCGCCCACGTTGTCTGTTAGCGAGGAAAGACACCTTTATTCTCAGCCTTTACACAGGAACAGGCTTTGATGAACTTCGTCTTGCTAGTCTTGTGTTTGAAGATTGGAGTGACTTTCTCATTGTTTTAGTAATAATACTGTGAAAAGGTTTATGAGCGGGTTTTGGTTGGGCGCAAAGTTTTTTCATTATGCTTTTAGTTCTCATTGATCAAAGTCATCCCAGGTTAAGTCAGGTTGTTTTAATGGTTTCTCTGTGTGTCTTGTACCGGTATTGTAATGTTCACACGAAAGGCAAAAACACGATTCCGTGACGAATTATTAGGCGAGTATCGCTCCAATTTCCCAAAAGTATAACTACTCCCTGGATTGGTTCCATTAACTATATTACTTGGGTCGGTATTATTTCACGAATTCACGTAATCATTTACGATATTTTGCTAGTTTCTGAATGCCCTGATAGCACTAACTTATTTTCGTGGCAAATTAGATAAGTGAGTACTGTCATTTAGTAACTGGTTCATCATGATAAAAACAATATTATCTTTATCGTTTTGTAGGTTTTCTGTCATTTTCAGAAAGGAAGGTGTTAACCGTCTCATATTTATGAATGAAATACTTTGTTAGCAACACTATCTACGGCTTCCTTTGAACGTCCCTAATCATCCAATTATTATATTTTTAAGTTGTATTAACTATATAATGACACAGTGTCGCTGCAGGAAACGTTGAAATTATAGTGAAGAAAAAGTTAAACGTAATGCACTGGACAGTTCTCACGAAACTCTTTAAGGAGAAACCAGTTTTGGTGCAGTCTCGCCCATTGATTGTTGACACAGATTTTTGAAGCAGTGTGTGATTCAACTTTTAATACGTAGATTTGAAAAATATGGTCGTATCGGACACTTCTATTTATCACACCTTCACTTTCATACTTTTCTTTTCGGTCCTGGGCCAAGCCCGAAACTTGGCCGTTTCTCTTTCGTATTTGGGGCGAGTCTTCTCAAAAGCCTGTGGTATTACGAGCATTTATCATTCGCGCAGTAGCAAACCCCGGCTGTTACAAACGCGCCCCCCGCTTTTAGCAAAAACTTGGGATTAAAGCCAGCAAAAAATGTTACACGGAAAATATCACCGCACAACATTTAGCAGACCTATTTAGAGCAGTAAACTAGTACACACGTAAGATATGCCTTCATGGAACCCACTGGAGTTGCATAACAGATGTTTTATATTTAGTTAGCTGTCACTATATCTGTCAGCGACAATGGGTCTTACCTTTAATAAATCGTATATGAATTGAGTTCTAAGATATAAGTGTTCTCAATAACGACTGGAGATTAGATTACATTAGTCGCGCCTATCTAGTGGAGTTGAATTGTTGTGTCAATCTTCAGTTACAATCTATTAGCTCTGTTTAACGCTTCCTAATCGATCCCTGAAATCAATTCGCAAAGAAATTGTATCAGCTTCGCAACGTTATTGTGTGTGAGCTTCAATTCGATTTTATTATGATCAAGAATTTTAAGATAGATTAAGATCAGTTTTTTTGGCCCAAACCGGTCCAAAATGGGCAACAATAAATTCATGAGAGGTTAAGGTCGAACGCGTTTGTAAAAACTCTTGCTTACTTAATCCGTTTCATAATTTTTGTAGCCTTTTTGGTACATTGCCTTTTTAGTTGAAGATATCTCGATTACCTCCATATCACAAAGTATGCTAGCATCCGTTGAAGCATTCCTAAGATGGCATTGGATCTCTATCGACCGGCGATTCAGCTTGATTCATTTTACTATTTGCAATAATTTATTCGTTTCCTTTGCAACTGTGCATACACGATTTCTTTGTTTCCTTGTTTTTATTATCTTATCGCGATATCTAGTATAATCCCTGACGGCTTTTATATTTATTGAAAAACTTTGAAAAACTATGGTCGATTTCTTATTAAGATTTCTATATGTTAGTTTAACCTCATGCTCATGCACAACATTTTTATTTGCATTTTCTATCTTGAAATTATTCTTATTTGCGTCTTCGTAACGGCTTCCATTAAAGATATTCCTAGCAGTTATACAGGAGTTTCAAGCTCCATGATTACATAATACTCCGTTCTTATCCTTGCCAGTCTTGCCTGCGGTTGCCATCAACCGCACTCTGGCGCAGTTTTGTGTCAATGAACCTAACTAGTTAGTAACTTAGTATAGCCTAGAAATTGTTTGTACTGTTTTATTTGGGTATGTTGGTATGAATGTTATTAGAAAATTATATATTGGATGGAAATCGATTATGGTGTTGGACGGTTCAAGAGGCGTCTTTATACGATCATGTCTAAGTTCATATATGATTTGGATATGAAAAGATCTATAGATAAGAAGATAAGACTTATTTATCAATAATCATGTCCACTATTGACATTTATAGCTTCATTTCGACTCATGCGAGATGATAAGCTAGGTACATGGCCATTATCAAAACCTCGACAGTAGCAGAGAAATAATGAATTCACGTTCTATAAATCAGCTACTTATTTCAAACTGTCTTACTGACTTTTATTTGATTACTAGCTATGTCCTTTTCCAGGTCATGGTCTATCCATGTGCCAAATTTTATCCAAATCAAACAACAAACAAACAAACATTTTCGCATTTATAATATTACTAGCTAATGCCCACGGCTTTACCCGCGTGGATGTCGGTTAATACTAAAACCTTCCTCGAGAACCACTCTATCCATTGGTAAAAACAGCATGAAAATCGGTGCAGTAGTTTTTGAGTTTATCGCGAACAGACAGACGCGGCGGAGGACTTTGTTTTATAATACTTATGTAAGGATACTTAACGATATTTTTTCCTTTATTTTTATTAAATAATAGTTACCTTACCTGTTATGACGAAATACCACAAAAAAATGTTTTTGCTGAATAGGCCTTGTTGAATCACAGGAAAATTCAAAGAAATAATTCTACAATGTGGGCTTCCCAGTTTTAAAGACACCCTAGGTTCATGTTTATTCAGAGCAATATTTTGGGTACTCGTTACACTTCATTTTGTAATAATTGTCATTGTTATCTTTTTTTTAATTATTTAGAGCTAAAGTTCACTCAGACTTCACCTTTCTTGATTATCTGAGACCTTTCAATAATGATCAAATGAAACTTTCGTTGTAACTTCGCCTCTAGCGTCGTCGTTAGAAGAATGATGGTTTCAATCTATTTTTGCGGCTTACGCACATATCCCCAAGCAATAACCTTTTATTTATTAATACTTGAGTTACCGTACTAAATCATTATTACGACGAACTTTCATGGCTGCCATTACTTAAGCCGTAAAACTACGTCTCACTTGGAAAAGAAAACATTATCCCCTCTGTTACCCCCTCATTTACGAACGAAAATATTTGGTTTCATTATTCTTTGAAGTTTCGTTCTGCTATGGTTTCGTAAGAGGATAAAATTATAAGAAACAATTAAGTTCTGAATTACCCCTTTGTTGTATTCTTTCGTTGATGGGCTCTGTTCTAAATCTCGGTGTTTCTGAAATTCTGATCATGACTCAGAGGGCCTAGACAAGTGACAATCGCTTCGAAAGCGTTTCGTATTTCTACGACTTTCAACAGAATTGACATAAGCTTTTCGATAGCATATGTCAGTCCCATACATGTTTGCCTTTTAACGTTATCGCTGATAGAATGTCACTTTGTCTAGGGCGTCAGGTTATTAATTCTGTCAAATATGATGTTAGCTATTTGTTGAATGAAATACCAAGTAATCAAATCACTTGATTGATAATAATATACAGTAAACAGCTGATTACAATTTTGCGAACACCCTGATCTAGTTGTCTTATATTATGTTACGGTTTAACCAGGTTTTGTAAATAATAAAATAAACAATCTTCTGTTTTCTGTTACATAATAAAATACCTGTTAAAAGTATGTTTTTCTTTGTTCCAGATTTGTCAAAAAATCGGTTCAGTGAATTACCAGACGAACTTACGTCGTATATTTTTTTAGAAAAGTTACTGTTATCACAAAATATCATCAGGACAGTTCCAAATGCAGTCGGGGGTCTCCAGTCTCTCACATATTTAGATTTAAGGTAAGTCAAACGCTAAACTATTATGGCGAACTTTAATAATAAACATTTGGAATGTACTTAACATTTAGTCTTATGCTTGTTCTTAAATATCTAATTAAATGAATGCCTAATCTAAATAACGCTTAATATTTAAATTAACTTATGTTCTCGCACTGTATTGTAATTCGCATTTCGTAACACCTGCATCAATTCCATTTTCACGTTCAGACGTAATTCTTCTGGAACTGACTTGAAATGAGGCAAGAGTGACAGCAAGAACATTCTATCAGGGTCATCTGATTCAGGTTTGACCTGTGAATCCACGTTTGCAAAAGCAAACTCATCCACTTGGGGTTTGTTCATTTTTGGAAGTTTTGCTGAGCGTGGTGTCTCGACTGCATCAACAGAATTATAGTCCCTAGAATCATCGAGAGATACATCGTACGTATTATCATTATCTTCTTCTGAAGTTTCTTCGTCTTTAACTAATTTCAATTTCTTCTTATACCTCCATACTTTCTGTTTCTTTATTGGCTTATCTTCATCTGATTCGCTGGTAGCCGCATCACCGTCATCTTTCTGGGGTACGTCCTGATCTTTTAACAAGAATTGCAACTGTCTGGTGTAAATGTACGGTCGCTTTGTTCTTTTTGGATTCGATATGTATTTCTGAAAGCAGTCACGGATGCTCTTCCATTTCTTTTGCAATTGAATTTCTGAAACAATTAATGAAAATAAATATTTATTGATGGACCTTTTTGGTAAATAGTTTGGCGGGCTGTGCTATATGGTACAACTCCAAAGAAATCTTTATCCGTCAATAGGTATATCCTGCCGCTGCAAAACTCTGGTCTTAAATCAGAGTTCAAATGATTCTCGTGTGTAGTGTTGTTATTTAACAGATTTAAATACTTACTGAAGTTAGGTACGCATGTAAATATTAATAATTCCACGTGCTCAAACTTCATCATCCCCGTTACTAACGATGTCGGAAATGTTATAATCACTGCAAATGCAAACTCTTCTATATACTTAATGAAGTGTACATAAATATCATTAAATTGTACCATATCAGAGAGCCATCACAAACAAAAAAAAACGGTTAAAAAAAGAGAGACGGCGCCGGTCTAGACACGTAACGCCATCTACTGGAGCGTCACAGCAACAAAACTTTAAAAACAAACTTGTGTTTACGTCGCGTCGTGTTCGTGTGAATGATCTAACACCGCCGTGTGTTCAAGATAACCTGCCTGACATTAATACATGACAGATAAATTAAACAAAGTTCAACGATACTTACCGAGTTCCCTCATTTCGCTTTTAGAAACCTTGACGTCCGAATTCATCAGCTCGGTGACAACTTCGTTCCATAGTCTGTACCTCATGTTTTTCGCGCGGTACTCCGTATCTTGGTAGTCCCATATGCCCGGACGCTTTCTGACCTCTTCGATGAGTCGTTCGGGGTCATATTCAAACTGCATGGCAAGGAATTCGTAGCTTCGGCCTTCGTGTATGAATCGTATACACGGGCGGGCGCGCAGCGAGCGACTGGCGTGCGACGTGGGAACGCGGCGGTTACGGTTCCAAGATGGCGGGTACAAGCTAGGGTGAACAGCTTTATCAGCACACGATAAAGGACTATATTTAGCACATTGTAGTAAATATAATAAGGATATTGCTAAAATAATTTACGACTCTTGTATTGAGTTGGAATAACTTATTGTTGTGAGTCAGGTTTGAATTGAATCCGTCTCGTTACGGGTTAGGTCTACCTATACTTACGTCATAAACCTAATTTAACTATGGGAAATTACATGTGGTAATCTTCGTGTATTATTGAAAAATAGGGTGTTTAAGAGTGCACAAACAACCATAATTTTGACAACTACCAAGCTTAAATGATTCACCGGTAATAATAGGTCTTTACCTATGAAATTGCCGTTTTGTATGAAAAAATTTAAACGAATTTTTTTCATGAATTTTTTATTTGTATTAATCGAAGTAATCACCCATGCAATCAATGCATCTTTGCCATCGCAGTGGCAGTTTATTGATGCCCTTCTTAAAGAAATCAGCTGGACGGGAGGCAACAAATTCTTCAAAAGCATTTTGTACTGCCTCTCGGGTATTGAATTTTTTTCCCGCCAAGAAGTTATCCAAATTCTGGAAAAAGTAGTAGTCTGTAGGCGCAAGGTCTGGTGAGTAGGGCGGATGACGGAGAGCTTCCAACCCCAGTTCTTGCAACTTGGAGACCGTCTGCTGTGCAGTATGAGGTCGCGCGTTGTCGTGCAGGAGCAGCGGAGACGAGCGATTGACCAATGCTGGTTGGAGATGCGCCAGCTTCTCCATCATTGTGTTCAGTTCTTCACAGTACACATCTGCAGTAATGCTCACCCCGTTTGGTAAGAAGCTGTGATGAATCACACCGGCGCTAGACCACCAAACAGTGACCATCAGTTTTCTAGGGGTAAGTTTTCGTTTAGGGCATTGTTTAGGTGCTGAACCAGGATCCAACCAACTTGCTGAGCGCTTGCGGTTATCAAACAGAATCCATTTTTCATCGCAGGTAACAATGCGGTTCAAAATTCCTTCATTTGTGTGTCTGTTGAGCAGTGCAAGGCACGTCTCGACGCGTACTTCGCGCTGGCGATCATTGAGTTCGTGGGGCACCCATTTGTCAAGCTTTTTTACCTTGCCAATTTGACGCAAATGGACCAATATTGTTTTGACGCTAACGTCGAAAGCTGCTGCTAATTCAGCCGTAGATTGTGTATCATCAGCTTCCACAATCGCCTTTAATTCGTCATTGTCGACCAAAGTCTTCGGACGACCGCGAGGTTCATTTTTCAGGTCGAAATTTCCAGAACGGAAGCGAGCAAACCAATAACAGGTGGTGCGTTGGTTTGTAGTGTTAGCTCCGTAAACGTCGTTGATGTTGCGTGCCGCTTGTGCCGCGTTGCTGCCACGACGGTACTCATATTCCATAATTACTCGAATTTTTAACGTATCCATGATGACGAAAAAGGTTGAAATGCGATGAAAATGTAACACTAATCAATAAAGAAATGACTACTTTTGGAAAAAAAAAACCATGTTTTTAAAATAAAATTAATTTGAAATTAGAATTCTTAGCCAAACAAAAATTATTTTGATTTGAAATGGCCAGTACTGCAGAACGGCAATTTCATAGGTAAAGACCTAATATTATTGCCATACAGAGGGGCGGAATAGAAATGAAATGTCCTAAAAATATACAGCTTGGTTACCGTAGCGGCGACGCCCGTGAAGTATTGAGCGGCGCGGCCGACTCGCCGGTTGAGGGGGAAACGCGCGGGTTTGAGGCGACGACCCGTCGAGCGAACGCCAACCGCGGCCGTATTTTCTATGTGTATGTTTTGTGTATTTTACTATGCAAACGTGGAACGCTGTAGGGCCGGCTTTTAGTTCTTTGACTTTGACGTTTAACGGTTTAAAATTGGAAACGTTTTGGAACAATTCGCAACGTTTTTAATGGCCGGGCGTTTTATTTTTGTGAAATGATTTCTCATGTGTCTATGCTGCACTATCAATAAATTGCTAGTCAACATAATTTATTAAGTAACTGTAAATTAAAAAATCACTAATTTATTGGGAGCATCAAATTCTGACCAAACAAATTCAAATACAATCCCAACTTGGAAGCACTCTAGGTCAAGTTCAAACGTCAAACAAATCGTTTGCCCCCACACCGATATAACCAATTGATTCATCTCGCGTCTCACCGCGTACAAATAAACATACAGACAAACGGCTAGACAGTTTGCTATGACAGCTGGTAGGGTTTACTAACAAGATAATAGCAGGAACATGTTACATGACGTCGATTGTGGAACAAGTCAAGGATATGCCCTGAATGCTCCCAAGTTCAGGATCAGTACTAAAATAGAACATTAGTAAGTATAATAAGTTTAACAAGGTGTGGAAGAGGGTGATGAAGTAAATGATATTATGCAGATTGTTTTTGCAATGCTGCGAGCGTAATTTGCACCTAATGTAAATGCATCTCTCAAAGTAGCAGTTCAAAGTGATTTTGATACTGATGTCAGTAACACTCGGAATTAGTCAGATGGAAACATGGTGTTATTCAGATCTCTGAAATGATTATGCTTAAGGCCGTACCCTACCTCAGATTTTATCTCACTCGCACCATACGACTCGCGACCTGAGTGAGACCGAGACGGAGTGGGGTGCTAGCGGCTCTCAAGCCTCGAAAAGTTTAGGTAATTGTTAGTTCAGTTATTATGCCAAGTTTGATGATCTAATTTGAAGTATTTTTTGAATACCAGCGGTTTCTATTTGGGTTTAGAGTCAACTTTGGTTTTTTTTTTCTATCGAGAAGATTTTATGTTATCGTGTTTTCCGTGACCTAGCATCAATCCTCAACTTTAACATAATATATTTATTTCAAAATTAATGCTGTTGTTTTGAGCATAAAGAAGGATCATGCTAAGCAATTTGAGGTAGGGTACGCCCTTAAAAGTTTCGACCCAATTCATAGGTCATACATGTTATTTTGTAAGCATGTGCATGGAATAAGTCTATTGTAGATTTTTAATGCTTCTCATGCCAATTTTGTCCAGTATTTTAATTTCAAACATGCATTCAACTATCAAATCGTAGTAGTGTTAATAGCTTCCCATACTAAACAACTTTTCTAGTTTCGTTATATAGGCGACATGTTTATTTACTTATTCAACTCAAGAAGCCACCGCACAGAAATACCAACAACGTCGAACAGTTTAGAAAATGGATGTAATTAATAGCTTTGTTTTAGAAATAAACTCAGTTTTATATGCGGACTGTGGGCTTGCCTTTTATAGTTTTTTATTATCATATCTATTTATGACATGGGCAAGTAGAATGCCTTTCTCGCGCTCCTGATTTCGCTTTGAGCTCGTAATTTACGGATATTTTAAACTCTTCTTTTGTAGTTGTATTCATGTAAAGAGCTGTTTGTTTTAGTCAGTTTCGCTTTCAGTGTTTGGGTGTTTTGCGCTTTCTGCTTTTGGTAGTGGAGTGTCTCATAATAAGACTTATTACAACATGTTTGTAGTTGTTATGTACATTGTATTGTTGCCTATTTAGTTGTTTTGTTGTTGGTAATATTCTCGAGGCTTTTTAAATGAGTCATACTGCCTTGGCATCAATTGGCAGCCATACATTTTTAATGTTTTAACAAAATGAATTGAGGTTTTTAATTGATAAACACAAAGACTACATTATTTTTTTTGTATAAATATAATTAGGCACTTTACCGTCTCCCAAAATTATTATTTTTTATTCAAAAGCCAGATTTGTTTGGTAATAAAAATTTAATTATACATACTGAATACTTTCCCCTTCACATGGTGCCCTTATCTGTACTGTTAGTAGTCACGCGATAACTTATCAAAACCGTTGCATTCAGTAAAATTGCGCTCATTATGTCAGGCGTCTCGAATTTAAGTAAAACATTGTTATGTTTAAACCTTTTCCCAACTATGGTCAGCTTCCAGTTAAACCCTATGCAGCTAGCGAGTACCAGTATCTTACATGGACTGCCTGTCTGACCTCTACAACCAAGTTACTGGGTAACACGAGAATGGTTGTCAGACTTTTGGGCTTCTGACTATCCGTAACGACTGTCAAAGATATGCGAATGACAGCCGGGACCAACGGCTTAACATGTTCTCCGAGACACGGAGGGGTCTCGGTATGTAATAGATGGTCACCCATCCACGAACCGACCGCGGCAAGCGTAGCTTTACCTTCCGTCGACCCGTGCGGCTGTTATTATTTAGCCACGAGTCCCAATACAACACTATTTATACAGGATGTTAAAGACATAGCTTAGGGGTAGGTTAAATATCGATAAAGGAAACCAGGCAAAAAAAAAATGCAAAAAAAAACAAAAAAAAAATATAGCAATTTCTTTAACACCCTGTATAAACAATAATGGATAGGTCAATCGAAATAAATTGTTAGAAATTAGAATATTGAAGACCAACAAGCAAGACCTAAAAGTGCTACACACATGACCCTCGTTCGTTGTGTCCTGAAAACTCTATGAATAATACCTAGGTAGGTACAAAATGTCTAAACTATTCTGAATCATATAAATTGGTGCTTGACATCAATAAGTAGACCTAACCTTTTCTATTGTTCCATCATAAAAGATCAATATCACAGTTATCACGTGTTTGCAATGCACAACATTAACTTAGTTCTTACATCCCAAATATGAACCTTATTCCATGGTGATAAGAGTCACCGGTGCAGAGCTCCGTGTGTGGGGTGAATGACCGCAGATGTCACGGCCAAGAGGTAAACTGACATATGGATAAGGCGGCCGTTGTGTGACAGACAAAAGGAGCCATTATCTTGGTATTAAATGCATCAGTTTTGATAAGGAATTTCACGTTTGTCAGATAAAGGTGGGCGTTGGAAACAGCTCTATGTTCAAGATAATGGAACAAGTGCGAGTCGGACTCGCGGACGAAGGGTTCCGTACCATTATCTATAAAACCGGCAAAAAAATCACGTTTGTTGTATGTGAGCCCCTTAAATATTTATTTTATTCTGCTTTTTAGTATTTGTTGTTATAGCGGCAACAGAAATAACAGAAAATTCTAACTATCACGGTTCATGAGATACAGCCTGGTGACAGACGGACTGACAGACAAAGACGGACGGACAGCGGAGTCTTAGTAATAGGGTCCCGTTTTACCCTTTGGGTAAGGAACCCAAAAATTGACTGAAAAATTATATCCAGTCACTCAAGATATGAATTTTTCAGTCATTTAACAGTGAATGTGATCCCTAATTTTCTGACAATAAATATAAGAACGACGAAGTAATACTACAATATTCTTTTAATTCTTACTTGAAATTATTTTGAATAATTGAGCTGCCACTCAATTTCAGTTACCCATTTAGGATTACCCTTAATTTTACCCATGTTCTCCTAAAATAATATTTAGTTTAAGAACTGGACCTTCATTCAACCTTTGGGACCCTCCTACACTCTCCTTACAGCCCCAAGCTTCTTCGAATAACATACAATGGTGCCGATTATGTTGTTCACAAACTAAACTAAATTTTAGTTCAGTGCATCTTTTTCTTTCTATTTCATTAAGAAAAGGACAGAAGATAAATTTTAGATTAGTTCTGTCAAATTAATCAGCGCCTGTCACTACTCCTTACAAGTTTAGAAGTGATTAAAAACTTGCCTACTAAAATTCCGTCAATTTACGTCAGGCGCTGATTAATTAGACAGGACTAAACAAAAATTTATATTCTGTTCTTTTCTTAATGAAATAGAAAGAAAATGGTGCACTGAACTTAAATTTAGTTTAGTTTGTGAACAACAGAATCGGTACCAATGTTTTTTATTTGCCCTCGTAAGTCCAGCTGGACTTGTTTCGATCAGACACCGTTTATTTTAGGCACAGGACAGGTGGTGGAGTCCCAGCTGTCGTGAGACATACTTTGCATATTATTATGCCTATATCAAGAATATTGAAATTTCATGCAAGCACGATCTGCCTTAAGAACTTAATTCACAATGGTCCGCGCTTTTTTTATTATTTAGCTCCTATTTCTCCAACAAATCCGGGCAATTTACTTGCTAATTTAATAAACGTTAATTACGTATAAAACAATATACCTCTTAACTATGACAAATGAACTACAACAACGCACACGCCGACGTTGAGAAATAACGTAGGCGGAGGCACAGTATAAATAAGTAACAGTATTAAATCTTCATAGAAAACGGCCGAAACCACGCGTTTGAAATGTCTGTGTATATCAGTATGAGTACACAACAGTATCGAGTGCACATAATACTGTCATTTCATTATACTGTGGCGGAGGTAATGGACCGAATTTGCCAAGAAATTTACTTTCTGGGTTCCGCCGATATGCAAAAACATCGTATCTGCTTTCTTTTCGCGTATGAACTTGAAATTGCCACAATGAATGACAATAACTGTATGTCGTAAGTTGTCGTAACTTAATACTGTCATTTCATTATACTGTGGCGGAGGTAATGGACCGAATTTGCCAAGAAATTTACTTTCTGGGTTCCGCCGATATGCAAAAACATCGTATCTGCTTTCTTTTCGCGTATGAACTTGAAATTGCCACAATGAATGACAATAACTGTATGTCGTAAGTTGTCGTAACTTAATACTGTCATTTCATTATACTGTGGCGGAGGTAATGGACCGAATTTGCCAAGAAATTTACTTTCTGGGTTCCGCCGATATGCAAAAACATCGTATCTGCTTTCTTTTCGCGTATGAACTTGAAATTGCCACAATGAATGACAATAACTGTATGTCGTAAGTTGTCGTAACTCGAGTAGTCGACCGATTAGCCAGCCCCGTTTATAAACAGTTTGTACTCGGAACAACACAACTCCCAACAAAAACTGTTCAGCTGGTGTTCTTCTTCTATGAAATACGCAACTGTCACAACACGAGCTGGGGAGTCAATTGTTCCATTTGTTACACATACAACAGTTTTCACTGTTTATTTGTAGTGAATAGGTATTTAAATTTTTACGGATGGACGAAACTGGCCGGTTGTTATATCTGAAAAAAAAATGCGAATCCTTAAACATGTTGTTCATTTTTAAATCAGATATAGTAGGTATACTATCTACTTATATCGTTATGTAATATCTCAGTTACTGTTCATGTACCGATGATTTTGATAGAAACAAAGCAATCCACATTGATGAAACTGCCAAAACACTGACATAAAACCACCAGCAAAGCATAACTCACGCATTGTGATCGCGGTTCGTCGCACGCGCACGCTCCATGACGCTCGATCAACTCGCGCATGCGCATGACACACGTAGGCTTTCGAAAATGGGACGTCCGCGCCAAATGTGCAGTACAATAGTGAACTACTGGAAAGAGCTGCTATTGTGTAACTCAATTGGGCAGATGTGACATAACCTGTTATAATAGTTTTTGCGTCGTTCCGACGGTTAGCAGAAACCCTATTTAATTTAACTATTCATTTTGAGTTTCAATCGTTACTGCATTCATGCCTTTGCATGCTTTTTACATGCTTTTCCGCAATTAAAGTAAAAATTGCTTTCGGTTTTTCACTCATGTAGAAACAATTAGCTCCGATTTGTACCGTTAATTTGACTTATTTTGTATTGTACTAACGATTTCCGATCGGATTCTTTAATTCTACTAATTGTAGATAGGAATGTATTCGAATTTCTACTTCTGAAAGCCCTCACTGTTTTCAAACAAATCCAACTGTTCAAGGAAAGCCGCTTTACATCAAATGAATCTCTTTGAAGAGAGTATTACAACACAACTCAGTATTATCGACTAGTTATTTTTGTCACCCCACTGTGAACAAATCGATATAATATCGACCTTGAATCGCTGGAGCGGAACGTGCGAATTATTTGCTCTAAATTGTTAGGGGAAGCTATGTGGGGACGCCAATGACACTTTCATATTGAGTGTAAGCCATGTGGGGACGCCAATGTCACTTTCATATTTAGTGTGCGAGGCGACGGAAAACGCGGAAACTGTAATGAGGGATTTAAAAATCACACCTGTAGTACTTATGTATATGACAATAATGTAGTATTTGATGGATATGTAAGCTATAGTAGGTCTATAAAGCTTGAGACGTTGTGGAAAAGTAGAAGCTTAAATCCAGATGATAAAGAACGAACTTCAAATATTTTTAAGCCTAAAATGTTCTAGGATGTCATATCCGCATCTAATATGTAGAGTAACCAAACGCCTCTGGCGAATAGTAGTGCAATGAGTCCTTCCGTAACGAGAGCTCACCAATCCGCAATTATAGTGTATATTCCTTGTCCGAATACATTTATTTTCAGGAAAAAATTAAAATTCTCTTGTTAACTAAAAGCAAAATATGTCGCAAAGTCAAAGAGAATAGAAAAAAAATTTCTTACGCTGACCCAGATTCACACAGAATATTTTAACTCCTACTCAAAACTAAGATCTCGCCCCCAATGTCTAAATAATTAAGTCGGCAGCAGGGGGCAACCTACCCCTCCCAAGTTAGGGAGTATACCCTCGCTGTAAACGGCTTCAGCAAATGTTGACATAGCGTCTGCTAATTTGACGAAGGTGTGTTGTTAGACACGTAGAGAATACAACACAATTAATAGTTTGAATCGCTTTGGAATGTACCTTATATTAGAATGTTTGACAAATTTATTATGTTTCACAAGCGGAAAATCTCCTGTTAATGAGATAACATAGTAATTGAACGTGGGAAGAAATAAAAAATGCTGTAACAAAGATAGCAATGTTTATGGCAGTGAGTTTTCATAGGCCTCAATTAAGATCTAAGCACCTCATAACTATGATTCTGTAGCAGGTCTGGTTTAGCTCTTTGAAACCCTTTGACAAATCTGTCTGATATTAGGACATTTTGAAGTGAGTACTCTATTTCTGATACGTCCAGTCTGTCGGTAGTGTAGCAGTTCATTTGGTTTAACTAAATGGTTTTGCAGTCTCCATGTGATGATGTGTCACATTGCAAATTGGGTTTAAAATGCGTTTTATTTCATATTGAAGTTGGCTCATATTAGATCAAAAAGACTCGTCATGCATGAAGTAAGTGACGAATGTTTCTCATCTGAACTCCTTTCGCAATTTCATCATTCTCCATAATATTCTTACGTCCAGTTGATCATGAGCGTAAAATTAAATTAACAGTTCTCGTCATGAATTAATTAGTGGTTCGTTAATGTTACGGCTACTGATTCTGTTTTTGTTCTTCTTAATATAGTTATTATTTTTTGATTTTGCATATTGTGCACGTGTAAGATTCTAACTTAGGTCGTCGAGGATGTTTTTAGGAGCAACATGGTGAACTATTTATTATCGCGTCACTCAGCTTATGGATCAGTCAACGTAGTTTGTTATTGCTAGCGGGGTACTCCCTCGTATATGGCCCACTTGCTAATAAACAATACATGCAAAAAAAATCTCACGAGAACAGACGACATTACCAAACAAGTCATTGCAAAAAACCACACAAGCTTGTTAAAAAAACCTAAAAACGAAAACAAGTGTTAAAGAATGTCCCCAAAACCGAACTAGCGGCTAGCCCATTCTTGCACCACAGTGCTAGCACTAAGTTACGAAGTCATCGAGAAAGCTTGTTTACATTGCAATCGTATGACAGTCTTCGTATTCTTGTTTCTGGTGAAACTGTCGCGTCGCCATTTATGGTGGTCCGATAACGGTCGTATCTCGCTGACGTG
This sequence comes from Lithophane leautieri, assembly GCA_949152455.1. NCBI lineage: Eukaryota > Metazoa > Arthropoda > Insecta > Lepidoptera > Noctuidae > Lithophane > Lithophane leautieri. Next base: position 5,163,639 of record OX424462.1, on the reverse strand, counting down.
GCGTTATTGAGAAATGTGGCACTTGTAACACTTGAATGTTTTGCTTCTTCGACGCCATCGCCACTGGGATGTGTTGTTGACACAAGGGGAGCGAGTCTATTTAGATTCTGATTAGGCTTGAAATACCGTTCAATCTGATCTGGGAATGTTGTAACGGTGTATAATTTATGAGTGTTTTGCTTGCATCAAAGCAATCAGTTGCAGTTCTTATGTACATTATCTTAAAGTGAATCCGAATCATTCGTGCTTTCCACGCATGTGAAAAGAGAATGATATACAAAACAAAAGTCTTTGAAAGAAACGACTGTATCTTTTACTACGTCTAGTGGTACTTCTATCCCGGTTCGTTGATCCCATTCTACGTGCTTTACGTCCGTCTGTTTATTGGATTGTTTACGTCATCCCATACCATTATCGTTCCTGCTACTACAAATAGGCCATTCTCATTGTGTCCTGTAACATATTATGATAGAACTTTTCCAGCCAACGATCCATGTTTCTTCACAATTGTTTCCTTTGCATCGTCTGTTGTCCTCGCATCTATTTATTGATTCCTAGTCTTGCAGAATTGAATCCTGTTTCGAGCAACGTGTATAAGCGTCTAGACGGTAAAAAAAATATTTAGACTTGAAGGTATACTGTTAAGTACCTACGTGGATAGGTACGGTAGGGTAGTCTTTGTTTTGGTATCAGTTGGGTTTGTTTTGATACTGTCTCTCTCGACTTTCGACCTCGTCTGTGTTTTAAGATTCATGCCGTTCAGAATTGGGAACCTTTACTGCCGCGCCGTGCTCATAAAATGATGCTATTGGTTTTATGTAACAAGATATTGGTTTCATTATTATGTTTTCAGAAACTAGAGCATTTGGTGTGCCTCTCAGATTCGGAAAGAGGAGACCGAAGTTCTTGGTCATGAAACCAATATCATAACATGATAACACATAATCTAACATTGTTTTGACTTCCGTCTGTAAATATCTCTTGATTAGTCTTTTTATTACAAGCTTTATAATTATTAGCTTGCTCTGTACGTGTTTCCGGTTACTCCAATTGTCATCCATTTTTCAAGCACTTCCTGGAATCCGATTGAGCTAAAACTTGGCATACACATATAACTACCGAGACATTTTGAAAAAATGATACCATGGAACTGGTCTGATGATGGAGCCGGAAGTTGGCCGTAGGAACTCGTCAATCAAACTAGATAACACGATCGTGTTTGGACTCATTAGCTATGTAATAACAAGTGCTTTGACACTAGGTTGTGTTCAGGATCTGATGATGGAGCCGGAAGGTGGCCCTGGGAAAACCCTGTTTAGTTAATTAAAAGCTTGTTTTTCAAAAGACTATATTTTTTATGAATGTTTATTGCTTTATTTCAAGATACAGATGAACTGCGTGAACTTCGTGTGCGGTCTTAAAATATGATCATCATTGTTTACACGCATCTTATCTGCATATAAAATTATCAGCTGAACCGCACACGTAGTAATCCAATAAGTGTTTTTATTCCGTTCCGTTTTAAAACAGGAAGTATGTCTTAAGAAAACTTTTACACCAATGTTTACTAGCTCTCTTGGCACGAGCTCCGAAACTATTAGGTTAGGCGACGACCGATTTATGTTTCGACTGCTCTAATTACATGCAATCCCATTCTGGAGTAGGTTTGATGGGGTAAAAATAGCCTATTACTTATGTATCGATTGGGTGCATTTGTTTATGATCGCGTTCATTGACTCTTAAGAATTATGTCGGTTACACTTTGTTATATAAGAAAGTAAAAGAGCGTGGTGAAAAATGTAAGCTGTTTGTTTGATGAATCTAGATTAACGAACTGGTTATCTATCTAGCTTTGTCGTATACCAAATTACCGCTTTTTTAATGATTTAAGAAAGCAAAAAAAAGTAGAATAAGACCATTGATAACTCAGCCATATTTTTCATGACAACAAAAAAAAATCTTATACTTAGTCCTTTTCTCTTGTCCACAGTTCAAACCAGCTCACAGAATTACCGCGTGAAGTATGCCAGATGCCGCTTCAAGTGCTCTTAGTTCCCAACAATATGCTAAGTACCTTACCCAAGGAGATAGGCAAGATGTCCTCGCTGGCAGAGCTGGACGCGTCCAACAACAGGCTTACGCAAGTGCCCATGACTCTTGGGGATTGCGCTGGCATGAGGGCGCTCGACCTTAGCAATAATCAGTTGGGACTACTGCCGTTACGTGAGTACCGATGTTATTAAGTAATCTAATGCGCCTGCGTTCCCTACTGCCTTACCCGATAAGCTTCAAACCAAAGAATGATCAAGCATCTTCTGGGTATGTTCATTTCATTGTAGACTCATCCATCGCAGTCCACCAGGCGAGATCGAGGTCACAAGCGGGACCCTAATAAAAAATGTGTTTGTGTGCGTCGATCTTCGCAGGATAGGAAGAAGTGGCTGAGGATCAAGTTAAATGGCGATTGGAGAGGCCTATTTCCAGCAGTGTACTGTTGTAGGGTCATGGATGTGCGTATTATGGTTGTTACTAAGGCAATAATTCACTGAGACAATGAGGATGTATTTGTAAATGCTCGTCGTATAATCAGCGCGTGCGCAGGCGCCATAAGAAGGCACAATGATCATGGATAAAAGGAGGTAATGATTATTGATTAGTAATCAATCTATCGATTATTTAAGAAACTGATAGGATAGTATGTGTCTTGCATTTTAATTGTTCGGTTTTATGACGCGTCCTTATAATAAAGGTTGCATATAATTTGCACCATACGCATTTGTATTGATTATACAGGGTTACTGGTAACTCGACGTATTCCTTGCAGGAAGTCATAGTAGGGTTAAAATGCAACAAATTAAGCCACCAAATGTTCTACCGAAATTCAGTAGTTTTTGAATTAGTTAAGAGTTTTAGTTTTTTAATGAAAAATCCCAGATTAAATCATTTGAAACCAATTTAAAAATGATTTACGGCGCGACTGTACTGAAATTTAAGTTATTATCATAGTTGACGCCGTAGCAGACCTTTGTTAATAATTAAAAGTTCAATAATGCCTAAAACTTTGGCAAATATCACTAACAAAACATTTAATTTATTGTAATTTTTGCTATTACTTCAAAAACTAAAACTCTTAACTAATTCAAAAACTACTGAATTTCGGTAGAACATTTGGTGGCTTAATTTGTTGCATTTTAACCCTACTATGACGTCCTGCAAGGAATACGTCGAGTTACCAGTAACCCTGTATATTACCATTGTTGCTTGTATTGAGTACAGCACCGTAGTATCGATAAATGCGAGCAAATGTCTAATGAAAACATTAGTGGCCTAGTTATATGGGTCGGTATCGCAGTAAGGAGGAAAATAAATACGTTTGTGAGGCCCTGTTACTGTAACTAATTTATAATTAGACAGGAGTGAGTTTCAATTTCATTCATACCTACTTCTTTTTCTCTCACATTGGCACCTACGCTCATGCGGGCCTGCCTACCCTGCATGCGTAGCATGACTACCGTAAAAACGGGTTTTGTCGACGGAAGAGTAGACAAAATGACAGATAAACAATCGCAATCTGTGAGTATGTCTATTCTTCCGTCGACAAAACCCGTTTCTACGGTGGTCATGCTACGTGTGCAGAATGCGAATTACTTATACCTCTTAATCATTGATACTTACCTACTTTTGAAAATGGCGAAAGCATAAAAGATGTGGCGGTACCTACATCGCCACATTCGAACTACGCATCAAAGACCTGACGTCACACAAAAATCCTGACGTCACACAAAAATCCTGACGTCACAAAAATCCTGCATTGCACAATTAGAGTTTACCGTGCAGTGAACATTATACAAAAATCCAATATCAACCATTGGGCAGTTGCCCGCCAGATACAACACCCGTCTGGTTGGAGGATCCTCCCTTTTCTATGGTGGATGAGTGAACTTTACACCCTGTTCCTCATACCCCTAAAGATCCAAAGAGTAATCGTTTCTGAAAACCATCGTTGCGTAAACCAAGTAATTCCAGTATCAATCAAAATGGATAGACTTGCTTGTAAACCTAAGAAACTGCAAGACTATGCATCTGGGCCCTTGCATTACCGCAATGTTTATTTATCTGAGGAAACCAAATGGAGGCGGGACTAAGTGGTCAAATTCATTTTGATGTGTTTGCGGCGCCTCTCGGGTATTCTCTTTGATCTTCGCGGTTAAGAAGCTATTTGAGGGATGAGATTTTATTAGTACCATTGTTGCTATTGCAAGTGCATTATCTACTTTGTGTTATGTAGTAGATTCTGTAGAAGTTTGAAATATTTAACTTGGGCAAAATTAGGGTTTTCTACGATGTCTCAACGTCGTCATCCAGTGAGGCTATACAAATTTGTTTTTATATGACAGACAACCCAAATTATAATTACTATAGGGAAGGGGGTAAATGTTATGTACGGCAACGCAGAATAAAATGGTACCTACAACACCAAAGTGTCATTAGATTAGAGTAACAAACATGTTTCAGCACTCAGGGTACCCTTTCAGAATTACTTTACCTCTCAACAAATTTAATATTTTATCTTGACATTTCAGAGATCACCTACCTTAGGCTGGAACACCTGGACGTGAGCTGTAATTGCATATCGTCACTACCTCTGGAACTTCGCAACATGAATACACTCGTTACGCTTAATTTGGACAACAATCCCCTCGTCTCACCTCCCACCACAGTAAGGAAATTATAATAATCCTTACTAAAATTATAAATGCGAAAGTAACTCTGTCTGTCTGTCTGTCTGTCGCGCTTTCACGCCAAAACTACTGACCCGATTTAAATGAAATTTGGTACACAGATAGTCTAGAGCCTGAGAAAGGACATAGGCTACTTTTTATCGACATACCACGCGGGCGGAGCCGCGGGCTAGTAAATAATAATAAAAAATGTTTATTGACGAAAAGCCTACATGCTAATACAAAGTTCAATTAACTAAGTGGCTTATGCTATGCACAATACATTGAAACCCTGAAACATTGTGTACTTAAACATTGACATAAAACCAGACTGATCTTTATGCCTGTATCAGTTTTTAAGTAGAGCTCATAGTTTCGACGTAAGCTTATTCGTGATCCACGCTCAGCGATACTACTGTAAGTAAGCACCTGGGTTCGATCCTCGGCCAGGGTATTGTAATTATTATTGTGTTTTTTCATTAAGAAATTTTCAGTGACAGTTTGGAGCGTAATTTATTCTCTGGTTAAATAATAGCAATCACTAAATGCATGCAATTATACAACATGAAACTAAAACAAAACTGGCAAAATATGGATGCATTATTGCTCTATGCAAAACGTTATGGTCGAAGTGGCCTCCTTACATTATTACCGTCGAAACCCTGAAGCTATATTCGTCATAGTGCAGTTTAAAAGGCAATAAAACTCGTTACTACTACCGCCGCGATTTTCAGCTGTTTTCATTGCTTTAACTAGCACAACTGCAACACCTTCCCTCGGGTTTTATGACTCGCGTGATATATCATGATAGGTATGTCATGCTGTCAATACATTGTGTTTTCTTTTACTTTCCGATCTGCGAGAGTGTGAATATGAAACAAAAATAAACACTGCCGTCAATTGTGGTTTGTGTTGTTATTTTTAGTATGGTATAATAATTAACTGAGTATGTTTATGACATAAATGAAGTAATATCTTTGAAGGTTTTCCTTGTTTGTTTATTCCCTTCGATTCATGGTAATCCTTACTAAAGTACATACATGCAGTCGGAAATTTCCTATCACTCGATTTTATTTCGTTTAGCAACACATACATCCCAAGCCATTATTGTTTTCTTACTGAAATAGTGTTTTTACTTATTTTTGGTTCACTCATCGCAAAATCCTGATCGAAATATCCTTTAAAACAAACAAAAAAAAGCTCTAAATTGACGAGGATTACCGACGTCTTCATGCCCCTTGTCTTAAATATCACTCAAATCAAACGTTAGTTTAAAGTTCTAAACTCTACAGACAGCAAAATTAATAAAAACTCTTCATAATTTCTAGACATGCATGCGCGGGCGCGTGCACATATTCAAGTACCTAGAAAACATGGCGAACAAAGACATCTTACCGGCGCACAGACGGGTAGACGACACGAGACGATCGGCCAAACACAGCTCCTACATTAGCAGCTCGCCGACCCAGAGTACGGCTCATCAGATCACTTCGGGCAATGCCACGATAGATTGCCTGAGGCATAAGCCAAGGCATGTTGTCGATAGTGGATACAGCACCGATGGAGTGGATAAGAGATGGTCGAATGATGGTGAGTGCAGATGATACTGTCACAAATAGAATTAAGTTATTGCACACGGTCACTTCTGGCAATGCCACGATAGATTGCCTGAGGCATAAGCCAAGGCATGTTGTCGATAGTGGATACAGCACCGATGGAGTGGATAAGAGATGGTCGAATGATGGTGAGTGCAGATGATACTGTCACAAATAGAATTAAGTTATTGCACACGGTCACTTCTGGCAATGCCACGATAGATTGCCTGAGGCATAAGCCAAGGCATGTTGTCGATAGTGGATACAGCACCGATGGAGTGGATAAGAGGTGGTCGAATGATGGTGAGTGCAGATGATACTGTTACAAATAGAATTAAGTTATTGCACACGGTCACTTCTGGCAATGCCACGATAGATTGCCTGAGGCATAAGCCAAGGCATGTTGTCGATAGTGGATACAGCACCGATGGAGTGGATAAGAGGTGGTCGAATGATGGTGAGTGCAGATGATACTGTTACAAATAGAATTAAGTTATTGCACACGGTCACTTCTGGCAATGCCACGATAGATTGCCTGAGGCATAAGCCAAGGCATGTTGTCGATAGTGGATACAGCACCGATGGAGTGGATAAGAGGTGGTCGAATGATGGTAACACAGGAGATACCAAAAGCGGTCATTGACCCACCTACATTTTCTAGCAATCTTTATTTCAAAAACTGAAATACAGTCAGTTAACGTCCTGAATCCATATCGATCGTGATCTTCGACAAGTTCCAATAATGAAAAACCGTACATAGTTTATTGTTTGGGTTTTTAGGGAGAGGGCAATGACCGCTATTGCTACGCTAAAGCGGTTCGGGTATAGTCTAATATATGTTATGTAAAGGCTCCCACAAACCGGCGCGATATCGCGCCAGTTTGCATATATTCATTTGGATTATAAATTTGAAGCCAGTATAGTGTCTAGGTAATTTAGTATCTGAACGAATTTCTCAATTTCAATCATCATCTGCCTAGCCTTTTCCCAACCATGTTGGGGTCGGCTTCCAGTCTAACCGCATGCAGCTGAATACCAGTATTTTACATCAAGCGACTGCCTATCTGACCTCCACATCTCAGTAACTGGGTAATACGATACCTCTTGGCAAGACTGGTTGTCAGACTTTCGGGCTTCTGACGACCCGTAACGACTTTCAAAGATCCACAAATGACAGCCGAGACCAACGGCTTAACGTGCTTTACGAGGCACGGAGGAGTCTCGATATGTAAAAATGGTCACCCATCCACGGACCAACTCTGGCAAGCGTAGCTTAACCTGATGAATCGACCCGTGCGGCTGTTATTACTTAGCCACGAGCTCCTCAACATTCAATTTCTCAACTTCAATGTTTAGTTTATATTTCTTACAAATGGAGCTTTGGCGGTTTAAATAAACAAGACACGAAATTGTGTAACACCGTACTTACATTTCTTATTACGAGTTTATTTTCATTCACGTTTGGTATCCACACCGTTAACGCGCCCATTCACTACGTCAAGCGTCCTTAATGACTTCTGGCATTCGCAAATGGCTACCGACCATAAAATATGAATGATGTGCATATAAACTTTTTTACGTCCGAAAATAGGAACGGACTAAAATAAGTCTCTTCAGCCCTTTCTGGGACAGTTTTTACTGTCTCCTATTAATATAAATCTTTCCTAACTTAATTGTTTTTCCAAATTGCCAGTGACCTAAAAAGAATTCAGAATTGATTGAGTGCATGTTGCAATGCAGTTTGGATAACGTTTGGGACAGCTACTGGAAAGTTTAGACAAAATAAATGTTCACTCGTGCTTACATGCAGTTTTATTAGTTATTTTTTTAATTCGATAAAGGCATACTATCATTATTTCGGATTTCTTATAACAATCCTTGGTGTTATTTATTCAGAAACTTGCAGTCTTTTAGTCGTCTCAACTTGCATTACCATTATCTATGTATAGAAACCCAGTTCTTTACGGGAAATATTTAATAAATCCTCTAATAACTCTTTGACCTTCTAATGATGTACGCTTTTTTAAATAAATGAGCCTCTAAATACTTCTTGGTCTCCCAATGATTTAATTTTTTTTTTTTTTTTTTTAATAAATGTTTCTCCTTTAACTTTCCGGTCTTTTCTCAAAGTTGGTCGCATTTACTAAGCTAGCGCACCCCGACCAAATGAGTTAGGTTAGAACTGTGACCAACCACATCCGAGTTGGTAGCAGTTACTTTGCTATTTAGTATTTTAGGACACCAAAACAGCAATTCTAGGCTCAAGAGACACGTTTATTGTATTAGTAGTCCATTAATATTTTCAGGAAATAAAATGAGAATTATTTGGGGTTTGATTTGACAAGACTTGTCATTTATCTACAGGTGGCGGCGACTCAGGCGGAGGGGGTGGCAGTGGTCGATCTACTCCCAGCACACCATCCACCTTGTCACCCGGAGCTGCATTATCCAGGGCACAGTCGCTATCCAGCGAGACACCTTTGGCCCCTCCCACCCCTTTACTCTCCGGGTATGTTTTTTTTTTTTTTTTTGGGTCTTACTGTGGCTTGTAGAGCAAATGAACAATAATTTTTTTAACTGGTTTATTTTAATTTTAAATAAGTAACTAATACTAGAAAGTATTAGGTTTTTGGCTATGTGAATGTCAGTGACACGATTTTGTTTACGATAGTTTTTCAAGTTACATGAAATGGTTATTTAACTTAACAAAGTAGAATATTTTCGTGGCACTGGTATTCATTATAATATTTAGAAGATTTTATTGAAGAAATTTAATACTTAAGTTTAATACTTAATAGCTTTTTTTTAATTACAGTAACAGTTTTAATTTCTACAACAACCTACCAGTTTTTAACTTTAACATAGCGGATACGAGCTTAGCAAACTTAACATAAAATAATTCTAAAATATGTAACTTATTTCCCCTGAATCTCGGACATACAAATCCTATCTGCATAGCTCGCCTCCGCTTTGGAAGATATTATTATGAATTAATTTGAGTGCTATAATTTTAAATTATTCTGGGTGTGTCTCTTTAACTGTGTGTAGACTTAAATAGCTGCTTTATATCTTTTTTTTTTTTTCATTGGCCTATACAGAGGTAAAACTTAATACTTTTTCCGTTCTTCACAGCCATTATCACCCCTATCCTCTGTCTCATGTTTCCGCAACGATATCATTTGACACTGTTCAAAATAAATGTTTCACTTTATAGGTTAGTCCAGACGCAGTGTTGCTTAGCCATCAACCAATTTCCACGCTTAGCATGACCATAATAAAAACGGGTTTTGTCTACGGAAGAATAGACAAAATGACAGATTGTTTGTTTATCTGTCATTTTGTCTATTCTTCCGTAGAAAACCCGTTTCTATCTTTGTCATGCTACGCGTGCAGGTTATGCGATAGTCCATTTGAAAAACAGCATAAAATTACGCCCGATACTGCACAGGTGTATACCAGGCTAAAAAATAAAAAAAACTATCGTGTGTTAGAGCAAAATTCAAATCCGAAGTGTATGCAATAATCCGAATTAAACAAAAATGTTTCATATACAGTCAGCGTCAAAAATATGTATCACAAAGATACATTATTCGTACAATATTTTTATTGTAGGTACACACGGCTACACATCAAGCAATCCCGCAGCATTTCCCGTATAAGCTGACTTCGCATCGTACGGAAATTCTATACAATGCGAGATCAGCATAAACTGGAAATGTATAGCTTGATGCGTAGCCGTGTGTATGTACTGTACTCGTGAATATTCGATAATAAAACACCTTTATTCTGAACAGCGTGTCGGACAAGATATCGTTGTAAGTTCCGCCTTCTTTTTTTTTTATTAACCCCGGTGTTGTCCCTTTCAGCGTCCGTATTTCACCCGATGGAAACATGTCCAATGGCGACGATAAGAGTAAATTAGCCCATCAACAAACCTACAGGTACATTATCATATACGCACGACATTCACTAACATACGCACTGGATTTTTTATGAATGTGGTTTTACTAATGAGGTTTGATGTCACATAGATTTCGTAGTTTGTTGTGATGTTGTTATACAAAGAGCTAAAGGTAAAAAAAAAAACATTTACAGATAGTGCTATCCACGAAGTCGAGCCCCCACACCGCGATTAGTGTACTGGGCGTGGAGTGGGGTGCGTCTTCGTGGAATAAAACTTGTTTTTTTTTTAAATCCCATAGCTCTTAAGATATTAATGAGACCATGTCAAAGAATCAACTGGCATGTTTTTTTTTTTCGATTTTCATACAAAAATAATTCGACAAAGTAAAGATTATTTAAGCAAAACACGTGAAAAAAATAAAAATTTCATTCTGACAATTTTTGTTCATAAAAAAATGACAACGTCGCATTTTCTTAGCTTTAATTATAAATGATTGATTTGAATGAAAATTATTTACTCGTACCGATCAATGAAATTCAGATACACGCATCTAAGTTTAATGTTACGATATCTTAAAAAAATTAACAAATTGAAAAATTATTTCTGTGCCAGTCGATTCTTTGACATGGTCTCATTAATACACTAGAGTTAGGGGAAAAAAAAATACGGTGTAAGTCATGTCATTTAAATGACAATAATTTCTATGATAATAAATTAAGTACCTACATTCTTTTCATAACGACATCACATTTTTCTCCTTACGATACTGAATCGTGCATGTTACTATTAAACAATAATTGTACTAAAATCAAATCTATTAGCAATACAAAGAACTAGTTCACCAAATACGATGTCTAAAACTCTATATCACCAAGGTAAAGTCTCACCAACCATGTATTATAATTATAACCTATATAAAATTAAATGAACCTAACATAAATTCTTCTCAGCGCCTTGACCCGACGTCGGTTCATTTAGTCCCGTGAAGCAACGCAGAACACACCTACGTTTCACGATATTCTCCCAAAATATCTTAGTATCTACTACACGGTGAACGGAACAATTAATCATTTTATTTTAATCACAGAAGGTAGCTCTATGAATTATAGTTTGCCGAGGCGTTTAAAATGCATATAGAATTTCCTATAAGAAAAGAAGAACAACATTTTTGTTGAAATGTTAAAAGAAAAACGCATTTTTTTTAATACATCACTACGATATGCTACTTTATGGAATAACTAAGTATTCGATCATTTGTCGAATGCGCTATCGATTACATTCGATTATCAAATATTTATTTGCTAGATATACATTGTTTTTACAAAGGTGAGATTAACTAAATGTTACAGTATAACAAGAGACTCACTGAGAGGCCAGTAATGTTACAAAGTTATGATAGTGAGGTGTGATCTATCCTCACAAATATTATAGATGCGAAAGTAACTCTGTCTGTTTGCTTTCACGCCAAAACTACTGAACCGATTTAAATGAAATTTGGTACACAGATAGTCTAGAGCCTGAGAAAGGACATAGGCTACTTTGTATCGACAAACCACGCGGGCGAAGCCGCGGGCGGAAGCTAGTATTTATCTATTATCTGTGTTTTCTATCCAAATGATCCAAATGTGCATACATCCATTAGATGTATGTACATTTAAAGTTAAAAAAAATCTTATTTCATATGCCAGTACAATGTGTCGTATTACTAATAGCATGCACGGTATCGTTTGTTCGTAAACACACTAATTGGAGTCTCCCGAACTTCCGACTATGGGTGCAGTACTAACAAATAGTTCACACTGCTCGCTTTAATGAACGAAGTGTTTCTGGTACTCGTTTTCTACTTCCTAGTGAGGTGTGGTCTAACGTGTAGCGATTTTTAACAATAAAGTTTTTCAATAAATTTTGATGGTAACTAATATATTGTTATTTGGTTTCGGTTGATGTAAATAATCCAAATTGTATACAGAGTAGAGTTATCATAGTCGGTCAAATGAAATCTATGTGCTTCAAACACTTTTATCCACAAAGATAAAATCTTACTATATTTTTGCAAAATTCCAGACAATACAAAGAAGCTTTAAGACAGCAGCGTCAGCAAGACATCTACCGCCCCCGCACCGACCAGCCTTCCCCCGAACTGGACTCGTCACCGCACTCCAACAGCCAGAGCCCAGTCCACAAACCCTCCCACTCCCCAGTCAATGGATACAGTAGTAACGTATCACCTAGTCTATACAAAACCGCCTCTTCCAATAGCAGTACACTATCCAATACCTCATCCCTTAACCTGTCCCAAGTGCCAAACTCCCCCCTCCTACACTCCACCCCCAGAAGATTCCAGAACCAACCAACGAACGGGAATGGAGTCATAGACAAACAAGAAGAGAACAAAAGGCCCGTTCAAAAAGTCGTGCCATCGAGAAATGTTAATAGCAAGATATACTCGACTGTCAACGGGAATGTCGACTACAACGGACGCGTCAATGGTCAAACAGACGCATACATTAAGCCTAATTCCCCTACAAAATCACCGACAAATACAATAGGGTACAACAGTTTAGGGAAGTCGAGTATACCGCGGCAAGTGAACGGGGACAGTGCTAAGTTGTTGACGACGAGTGTGTCGTTTCTAAAAGGTGCGGCGCCGAAGCCTCCGGGCAAGATGGCGTGGAACAAGGACGCTCCGGCTGATAAGCTCAGCTTTACTATGAAGAGAGAGTTCGATAAGCAGAAGGAAGAGCTGGATCTGCTGACGCAGTTAAGATCGGTGAGTTTTTCATGAACTTTTTGACATTACCATCATTGGGTTCACCTGCGTATTGGGATTGTCATAAATTCAGTTGTTATTATCGGATTAAAGAGCTAAGTAACGCCCCATTTACAAGATGCAAGCTTCTTGCATAAGGCATACAATAAAATTGAAGCGACAAATGACTTGCACTGTCTAAACACTGTTTAGACAGTCCAACTTATAAATCGTACCGTGTAAATCAGGCTTAAGGGTATTCATTTTTATTCTTCCCTTGTAGTAGCATATCCTGTAGCTTTTATTAAAAGTCGTGTTGTTGTGTCGCAGATCATCGAGTCCCGCCTGAAGATGTCCCTCCCGGAGCAGCTGGCGCCCGTGCTGTGCGACGGCGTGGTGCTGTGTCACCTGGCCAACCACGTGCGGCCGCGCGCCGTCGCGTCCGTGCACGTGCCGTCGCCTGCGCAGGTAGCCGCTAAAGTAATTATAGCTATAATAATAACTATCTTTCTTTTTCTCTCTTCACAAAGGTACACATAGTTATGAATTACATAAACTTATAGAGACAAGACTTAGCGTTTTAACGAAAATGCATAAAATATTGTCAGAGACTGGCGTCTATACAAGGATACTCTGTGTGACAGATCCCCAGCAATAAAAATGTTATATGGCGTCCGTTCCTTTTTTCTTTCTGTGGGGCAATTCTCCGTCTGGGGAGAACGGAGGGTTATGTTGGACTCCTACCAGGTAAATCCCACGATTCCTTCCACTACCATGAGTCGAGGCCCGGGAGATACTCGTAGACATACTCGGGAGACATTCACACACACTCCCGACACAGCATTCTTTCTTGCCAACAAAATATTGCAAATGACCGGCAGTCGGCTATGGACTTGTACCTTTATCTTGAACCCGAGTTACATTAGCGTGACTATAAAATCAGCCATATGGACCTGTCAGCGCCAATGCCAGCTTGAGAACAGAACCAGCCAATGAGTATCATCCCAGTCATCGCACTGAGCGTAAGCGTTGACAAGGAAACGCAAATGCATAAATGACGCTAGCGTTGTTCAAAAACCAAAAAAAGTCACGAGTTAGTCGACAGTGTTTCTGTTCTTAAACTTATAATGAATGATTGTTTGTTTCAGCCCAAACTAACAATGGCGAGATGCAGGAGAAACGTGGACAATTTCTTAGAAGCGTGTCGTAAAATTGGAGTTGAGGAGGTGAGTGACATTACAATACATTTTTACATTTATTTGTTACGTTATATAACCTTTTTAAGTTAATAAGCTAATTATTTATTTACCTTTATATTTTTTTGACCTATATGCGACCATGTGCGCGATTTAAAGTGGGTGTTTATCGTGATTAATATTTTAAAATTGGCGCCAAATTTGCATTCCCGCCGTGTCCGTTTCGAGTGTTGCAGGGTCTTGTAAGATATCCTTTCGCGAGCAACAGAGATTATTGTAATGAAACTAAGAGACGGGTGGCGTGTGTTGCAGGAGGTCATCTGCTCGCCCGAAGACATACTGGGAAACCTGGAGAGCGACGGAGAGGAGAGTATCGTGCCTCTCGCTCGCACAGTGACCGCTCTCCTCACACACGCCACGCCGCCACACTGCCCGCCAAGGGATATCCCAACAGACCCTTACTACACAACCTTCGAACAGTCACACGAGGAATGCGCGGGCGGCGAATATGACGAGTCAGAAGACCCCGAATCTTCACTAGAAGTCAACTACTACCAAAAGCAGCTGAGAAGATACTCAGAAGAACGCTTCATTAGCAACTTCAACTTCTCCGACAACAACCAACACTACACTATCGACGAATCCGAAGAGTACCAAAACACTGAAAACAATAACACGGACTCAAGTGTACACTACTCACCAGTATACGGGACCAACGAGCTAAGGAATAGGGGACCCTATTACCAGACGAATAGAGTCCAATTCGTGACGCCCTTCTGCAAAGAGGACCATGTATTAAAAAGCGATAATTTCGAAATATACGATACAGATGAAGTCGATTATCCTACGGAATTGATCAGGGAAGATGTGGATACTGAACGATATGATAGGGGTAAAATGAATCTCGATATACAAAACAATCTTAACAGTGTGATTTCTACTGAGACTGAAGCTCCTAAGGAGGTCGAGAACAAAGTTCTTTTCACTTGTCTATGCCTTGGCACGTTCTTCGTGTCTACCATTTTGCTAATCATGTACCCTTTGTAAATTTTACTTGATAATATTGTGATTTGTAACAGACCGAACATTTTAGACCTCATTTTTCGTACGTTGAAACGTTATAATTATCCATTATACAGTACAATTTGATACAAATAAAAAAAAGAATGTCCTTTTGCCACGTTGTGACGTTGTAGCTATCAAGATGAATTCATTTGAATCTCACAAAGGTGACCCCACCGTGAGTATTCTAGAGCACGTTCACGTGATTAGAAAAAGTGACCGTTGTACCGCGCTTTAGGAATGCGCGGCGACGGGGGCGGGCGGCGTTGACGAATGAGCTGCCGCCCGGGAACCGCGCGTACACGAAGCGCGGTACAGCGGTGAGGTCAAACTTTAATAAATAAAGTAATTAAATTGCTGAAAAAGTCAGTCCTTTTTTATTTGTCCTTTTCATACACAGAATGTGTATTCTGTGTATGAAAAGGACAAAATACAATGTACTATTTTGAAGGTTTGTCAACATCGGTCAAGTTAACCTGTATGCCTTTAACACAGTCTGACTGTGATTGTGGTCTGAAATCGAATTTTGAGGCTAGCGTTTTAGAATGATCTTATACTAGAAGTCTGAAAGGAATTGGATGGTATTTCGACGGATTTATACAATGGAATTTATATTTTTTTGTTTTATAAAGACATTACGGTTGCAGTGAATTTGTTTGTTAGTATTGATTGGTATAGTTTTATAATTATTAATTGGTATAATTCCACTTGTTATAAGTTCATTCCCATTTGAGGCATTTAAAATCTTAATTAGATTTTTTTTCTATTATTAACATTTTTACATATTTTGCCAATTGGTTTGTTTATTGGTTGCTATTGTCGGCTATTTTTGCGTGTCTGATTTTTGTATCATGTTTTGCAGACTGTAAATTCTTGAGCTGATTGTAAAATATGCACAAATGAGTTGTATAATACACATTACATCGAGAAAGACAGAGATAGCAATACATGCGCATGCGCAAGTACAGTCAACAGCACGTCCATGGTAACAGCTTGACTTTGATAGCGCCTGTATTTCGAAGTAGTAAGGCCAGTTTTCGTATTTCAAGTGTTACTACTGACGTGGCGTTGACTTTACCAGCTATCATACAGTCTGCAGAACTTTTATTCCTGAGATCTCATCGTTTGTTGTGTTGAAGAGTGATTCGCTATTAAGTATCATTAAGATTTTTTTTTAATATATATTTTACGTAACATTGCAATGCAATTATTAATGCAATTCTTTATACGTAGCAGCCGTAAGGTTAGGTAGTCTTTTTGCACCAAAATATGATACAATATTACACGTTATAGTTAGAAGAAGCACTCTTTACTTATAAACATTGTCGATGGTAATAAAACTCTGATTAAATGTGTCGTGTTTAAACACCGTTTATAAGTAAAGAAATTAATAAATAAAGGAATTTTTCATATAAATTATGATGGCATTTGAACCTACTTAGTACCTGATGTGTTGTGTGACTCAATCAGTAATTTTGAAAGATTGATTATTTGGTAGAGCCCAACATGGCGTATACCACCGATTTAAATCAACACGGTTGATGAATCAATTGGGTACGGGAAATGAAAAGCCCAAAAAAATGTAATCCGGTCGTCCAATCCATTGCTTTGAATGCCTTGCGGCATTAAGTCTGCCTTGTTTACCACTATTGTACTATCAAAGAAACCGATATCTATACACCGTAAGGACTATTTCTGCTTGCAGCGCTCGGCCGCTGTAGAAATATCATCAACCAATAGCATCGCAGCATCAGATTTATGCTGAGTCCCTTGCTTTTGTAAATGGAAAAATAAAGTGTATTCCTCATGTACATGAGGGATAAATAAATAAAAAAATAATATCGTTCTCGATAGCATTGAAAGCAATATGACCTACTTTCGCCTCGTCTTTAGAAAACCTGTACCACAATACAATAAAGTAGCAGTACTATGTCAACAGTGACCTTGAAGTAATTACCGACGGTCGCTCGGTAGATAAAACTTCGGCCGTTTTCTATGAAGGCGTAATACTGTTACTCATGAATACTGTACCGTGTGTTTGGGCATAACCCACATACGGCGGACAAAGCGAGAACTGCTTGAAGCAAATCGTAACATATGATGAGATTGTTCCGTGTATGACCGCGCACCGATCCCGTCAAACTGACGTAGACTTGATGGTTTAATTTGGGCTGTCCATAGGTTTTATATAAAAGCTTTGTTGGATCACATAACACATCACAATCATGTTTCAAAATTTAAAGTACAATAAATATACTCTTAAAAACATTGGTGCATGAAGTATTATTGAAATGAAAGGAAATGTATTAACTAATATATTATACTGATAGCTTAGCTGTTTACTCGATACTTCTTATCAAATAAGAATTATATGCCTTATTCGAAACATCATATCGTTATTGTATTATTAATGCAAAAGCCAACTTGGTTTTTAGGTAAAAGTTTGGCACGGGTGCGCATTGTGTGTGGAACAGTAAATTAGGATATTTAGTGCTAAAAATGGTGAGAATTAAAACTAATAGAAGATTGAAAGTGTTACAAATTATGGATTTGCGTAAAAAAAGCTAGAGAGAAATTGAGGTATTTCTAAGATCAGGGGATCTAAAGCAGCTCGCCCATTACTACTGATTTCACGGTAGAGAACCTCGTGTAACTGTAAACTATTCAGTTTATTTCGAATTTGCCTGACAACTTTCGGACACGAAAAAGCCATTCATGATCCCTTTACACAACAATATTGTGAGCCAAATTTCGAACGTGGAACGACCCAGCGACTTCACGAATGTTACTTAGACAAAAAAAGACATAATTCCTATGCAATGCGTACCGCGTCTCAAGTAGGCAACTATTTCATCGGTAGCGAATAGTATTTAGATTTCGAGGCTTTTTGCGTACCTAACAATTTTATGGAAGATAATAAATATAAAAGACAAGATTTACAAAAAAAATATTATTATAATCAACCGATATTCCTTAACGACGCCAACCAAACAAAATTGATGCCAATAAGATCAGTATAAATGTTATTATATTTATATATGATAATAATGATGTTTTTGTGCATTTTTAAAGTAACAGAATATGACAAGTTTAAAATATTCGTAAAATATATAAAATGTATAATTATTATATTGTAACCATTCCAAAGATATGTTGATAAAGACTGTAGCTTCTGTTAATCGTTTCTTATTACATTTAAACTTACTATCGCTGTTTTACCACAGATTAGTACAGATGGTTCACTCAGCAAAATCATTTAAATAAAAAGCGACTCTTGCTACGACACAATAAAGTGCAATTCAGGTCGCACAGCGCTAATTAAAAGAAAGAAAATTGATTTATTTTACCTACAGTTGTATTCATCTAGAAGTTGCCTCTCTATCGCGTAATTGTTAAATCTTCTGACTACGCTCACGGAATTGGTACGACAAGAGGAGCCCGCCGCGCCGGCTACTTGTAGCTTCATACCTAAAATGTGGAGTGCGTCTTCTGTACTATACTGTGGTTTTACGTACTTCTTGCTATGTTTGTAACGTACTTAACTCGAAATTATATTTTTCTCTACTAGTTTTGCTATTTGGCCGTATTTTTTAATTCTAACTTGAAGTTATTAAATCAAATCAAATCAAGATAGACAAGTAAACCTCTTTAATAAGTGCTAGAACGAGAGCAAGCTTTACGTCTAAAATGACTAAATAAAAAATCATTTATCTGCTCTATAGCCATTTACACAAAACATGAGTCTTCCTCCTAAGTAATATAACAAGATAATCCTAACTTATATTATACTCGTAATCCTCAATAATAAATATTATAAATGCGAAAGTGAGTTCTTTTGTTTGTTACGCTTTCACGCTAAAACGGCTGAACGGATTTGAATGAAATTTGGCACATGGGTAGACCATGACCTGGAAACGGTCAAGGTACTTTTTATCCCGATATTCCCACGGGATCGAGACTTATACGGGTGAAACTGCGGGGCGAAGCTAGTCCTCAATAAATACGCCAAAAAGCAAAACGTACTATCTTACAAATTAATTATTCTGGTCATAAGCTATTTGTATATGTGTGGTATTTTCTTTCTACGCTTCTTAACATAATCTTATTTTTGAGCTTTAAAGTCGCAAGTACAATGCTAATTATCGATAATTATATAATTAAGAGATATAATAGATGTTTAATATATAATTTAAAAGCTTATAGCGTACATATATTTATTAGCTTGTGGTGCTTGGGTACTTATTTACGTAGTTTATAGTTGACTGGTTTTAATTTGACCAAAATATTTGCAACTACCCGCCTGTTTTGTGTTTCCCTGGTTGTTTGAATAGTTTTGTGTGTTCTGAAAAAAAAAAAGGGCTGCTATTTTCATATTTGGACGAATTTTTGTTTTGGATTGTATTACAAGTTTTCTATTTATTTATGTTTAAGAATGAAACTTATTGGAACAAAACTTACTTTCGCATAGCCCAAACAGGAGTTTCGATTTAATCGGGACCAAACTAACAATGCACTAAATAAATATTATACACTGTTTACTATTTATTTAGTGCATTGATAGATCGGTACCGTATACTATACAGTATTATAGGATTTTATACAAAAGCTTCAACGCCGAGTATACTCAATAGTTTTATTTGAAAGCTTTTCCATCTTCAATAACAAACTAACACTTCTCAACTCGACTAATTCTTGCCAATCTCTACATATTAAAGCCAGTCTAATATCTAATTCCAGTTATTTTTAATTACATTTTTAAGTTGATTGGTTTATCGTTTTCTTTTCTGAATATTTTCTACTAAAATTCAGTATTATATTTTAGATGTAATTTGCATTTAATTACACGCATTTTTCACATAATGCACTTTGAGAGAGATTTCATTATGTTTATTCGAAACTACATAATGTGGAAGTTTTTCGTTTTTTTGGCTATTAGTCATAGTTTTATTATAGAGAAAAATATTTAAAGTGTACTTTTTTTGTATGTACTTACAATGTTTCAACTACTTAAAGAAATAAATTTCTTATTGGCAACCCTGGTGTTTTATTTTCAGTTAGACCAAATAAAAATGACAAATCTAAATTAAAAAGTTAATTTGGGACTTATTTAAGGAAATTCATAATGAAACATGTAGACATACATGATGCGTCCATATCCATAAGGATAGATCATTTTGCTTTGCAAATTTCCATCAGTAAACATGCTATAATAACGCCGTAATTCAAGGTGATTAGTGATCTCACTCCAAGCCAGCTCCAGCTGTCTTAAAATAAAAGCAATTACTGTGTGTGAGCAATTACTAGGTTTACACACAGTAATTTTCTTTCACCAAATGTGTGTTCTACGTAACTCGGAAGACCTGAAAAAAAAAACATTATTGTCCATTGCATTACATAAAATCTCTGCTAACTTTTATCCTCTCTTCCAGAAACTAATGTGCTGCGCAGCCGATGTGCTCGAAGGGAAGGGAACAGTCCAAGTGGCCATCACAGTAACCGAACTACTTCGGCGGCACGCGGCCCTGCGCGCTTCACCACACGCCGTCGCCAGCGCCACCTAGCGCCCGAAACTCGCACTCGCGCCCATGTCCGGACTGTCACTGTAACTACTATGTTAAACGCCGAGTGGGCCGTCACGGTCATAAAACGTGCGAGTAGGACGGTAAATTACCCTCGTGTCATCTCGCTCTCGCGAATCATGACCGCGTTCGCCACGAATATTGGTGTACAGGTACTATCGAAGAACTTCATATCTTAGCAGTTTCAAAACAAAATCCCGTGAGCACGATGACCACATCTGTTACCGCCCCGGTTCTATAACGGCCGAGCGGTGCAAGCAGAAATAGTCCTTACGGTGCATAGATATGAACTTCTTCAATGGTACTATAGTGGATTACGTCACTATGGAGAGTTTGAAAGCGTGAGTTTGGATGTACATACAAATTGACCTAGTTTTTTAATTATTGCATCTGTATGACACTTGAATGAAGCTCGGTAGACGCTATGTCCTTTCGTGCGATTATAATACTTATTGCGATTGCATACGTCATGTTACCGAATGCGCTAGGCATTTTAGAACTAGTCTAATGAACGATAAGTCTCAAGATTAATTGATTCAAGATTTGTGATTGAAATGCTCTTTACACTGATGTAGATGTTCCTTTTCCTGTGAAAATGTGTCACAAATGTTGGCAGATCCGCCAAAGCACCGTTTCGATCATTTCGATCATTTTATAACTATCTAGGTGCAAGTTAGCCATAACTAAGTTAAAATTACTTGTATTAACTTTGGAATCGAAAGTCGGTCCAATTATCAAATATAAAAATTAAGTCAGTACATATTTAATAAGAATAATTCACAAGCCATACGTTAATAAATGAATGAACAGATTATAAATTATTATAACACTTCCATTTCACGTCATGTGGATTAAATTGTAACTTGAATGTAGAGAAAAGCTAAAAAGAGTTTGATTAAAATGTCAAAGAGTAGGATAAGCCCTCTCTCTTTCATAAAGTTAAAAATATAAGTATACTTATAAATCCATGACAGTTGGACGAGGTATAATCAAAAAAAAGTAGAAAGCGTATCCTTTACAATTGCTTTTCTACGGCAAGACTATTATCACCAGTGGTCGGAGTAGGTAGATTGATTTTTGGTACTTGTATCATAAATGCACACAGAAAGAATAACATGGATAAGCCATTTTTCCGGAAAGTAATTCCGGTATTTCCGGATTCAATTAAATATTGTTGATGTTGGTAGTGATATTATTACTACTCAATTCAAAATTTAAAGGAAGGTATCAAAACTAAATTAATTCACTATTTATCTGTTGAATAATAAAAACAATCGAATTCCGATTTTCGATTTCTGATTTTTTTGAGGATGGCAAATCATCAAATGACTCCTTCCACTCTGGCAGAATACAATTCCTACATAAGTTCCGGTTTTTTTTTAATAATCCACCAATTCCGGAGGAATGTCCATATTAATATATACGTTTCGGATCAATGGCCCCAGTTCAATCTACCTACTCCGATCACTGATTATCACAGTATAATAAAGTAAGAGTGTTGTCTCGACAGTGACCTTGAAATAATAACATACGGCCGCTCGATAAATAAACCTTCCGCGTCCGTACGTGACTGCCGCGCACTCGGTTCTGTTGCGTACTGATTTACACTGAGATTTCGAAGCGCGTCGTTTCGGCCGTTGTCTATGAAGATATAATACTGTTACTTATTTATACTGTGTATTATGCACACTGTAGATTTTTCATGACATTTAATGGTACCAATATCCCAAACGTAAGTACCATTTGAAGGTCTGCTGCTTACTGAAAAGTTAGGCAATACAAAAAATACTACATTTCAGCGATGTAGTACTTACCATAATAGCAAACATCACAATAAGGTGCTGTAAATAATTGCACAATACACGAATTTATTAGTGAATTTTCTATGAAACATTTTACACAAGTTGAATAGGCCGCGTAAGTAGACAAATTGTTGTGACGTCTTTATTCGAAGTGCCTCTTTACACTGGCGAGCAAAATATTGACCACTCTCAAAAGAAGCAATAAACTATTTCCAAGCAACGTGTAGAATAATTTATAAATCAAAACGATTGTTTGTTATTTAATTGTCTAGCAATTCCGACAAACGTTATAATGGGTCATTTCTGCTCGACAGTGTACTATCATCTTTCTCCGAAGTAGATTCTTGAAGTGTCTTAGTAAATTGGCATAGTCTGAATTTGAAGTTATCAAGTTAGTACTGAATTGCACGGGCCTTATAAATGTTAGTATTTACTTCGATGGCCAATGACTAGTCCTAATGAAGTTTTCAAATCCCCAAGATATTAGACAGGTGTTAAAATGTCCTAAGGGATTTGAGGACAATCTATATTTGATCTAAATACGAGTATGTATTTCTTATAGTTTTTCGTGATTTTTACTTTTCCTTTGGAGTCTCCTCATTCTATTGTCTTGACAACCTTTATAAAATATCAATACTAACTCAAAAAACAAGTTAGTTTGCTTAGTAAGCCAAGATCAGTACTTAATGATCTTGTAGGAATGCGTAGGCGCAGGCCAAAGTATTTTTTTATTAATATCAAAGTTTTCTTAACAAAAGCTGGTAATGGTTTACCCCATAACCTTCAGAGGGTCACTTGTATACCACGAATGTGATTGTACCATAATTCGGGCTGTGCGTCTGTCATTAGAAATTACCTACTATTAAGTAGTCGCGAATTAGAAGCTAGTAGATTTGTTCTCGATTTACTAACACGGCCGTGAAATACTTAAGTAATTGAAGGGATTTGTTCACTTCTGTAATTTTCAAAATTAGCATAAGAACTGTCCTTACCTAATAGTGAATTTATACTGTGCAACATGACATGTAACTGAACGTGTAATGCAACATCTTGCATATTTAATTTGGATGTATAATGAATGTGATGTTGAGCAGTGGTGGCCCAGTGGTAACGGCCCCGACTTACGAGTTGTAGGTCGTGGATTCGAACCCAGGAAGGCGGTTTATTTTGTGTAAATAATTTCATCACCACTGATCTCAAAGCGGTGAAGGAAAACATCGTGAGGAAACCAGCATGTCCTAGAACCAAAACTTCGAAGGCATGTGACATCTACCAACCCGCACTGGGCCCGCGAAGTAGATTACAGGCCACTTCCTCTCGAAGAGAGGAGGTCTGTGGCCCAGCAGTGGGAACATTATAGGCTGATTATGCGTTATGCGAATATGATATGTCATATTGCACTGGTGATGACTGTTCTATGTTAGTCAGTCATCACCACGTTTTGTTACACCATAGGTTACATGTCATGTTACAAGTGTGTTGTTGCACCATAATTAATTTATAGTGTAAGAAAAAAAATCGTGATAGATTGGGACGAGTTTCGCGTTGTTTAGGAATTGTGTAGGTTTTAAATTATTCTAAAACTCTTGAATTCTGAATAGACTCGTGTACTCGTGTGCAGTGATATAATAAGGAATTTCCTCGTATATTTTTTGACTTCTAGATGAATTTTCATCAGTTATAAGAATCATCATCGTTTTAAATGCAGTCGTTCTACAAAGGATTTCAATTCGGCAATTAAAAATTAAAACTGTATGCAAATTAACGTCTCTTAGCAACGAACAAAAACATTATCGTAAAAATGTTTGAAAATCATTTCTAGAATGGCTAATGCTAAACATTACAAAATTTAAAATAAATTCACAAAATATTCATTCATTTTCATGAAATAAAAAAGAAACTTGTAAATATTATTCACATATCCTTTTTACCACCGAATTCTGAATGATATGGAATTCTAATACTCATATAGGTACTATAATTATTATATTATATATTCTAGTTTATAATTTTGTTCTCGTCACTTTTAAATATAGTCAATTCTCATTAATATAAGTCACAATAATGATGAATAATATTATGTGTAATTAGAAGAATTATATTATTAGTGTTTAGTATATTTTTCATAATTTATCAGAAATGAATGCTTTATTATTGATTTGGCTTGGTGTCTCCTTTTGTTCACAATTATATGAAGTCGGATAATGACGATCTAAACTTAAAGAAATTTAATTATTTTATGAAGTGATTGATGTAATATTATAGCAATTAAGTTCCTGAAGCCACATACTTAAATAATGTTGATATTAGATACTAGACATTGCTTCGCATATTTTTCGCAAAATTCGTCTCAAGCCTTTTAAATCCAAATAAAAAATCAACATTAGTTAGTGGCTTCGATGATTAAATGCACTAATTCGATTTAATTTAAATTATAATTCAAACAAATAATACAACCACACTTCATAAATACGTAGTAGATTGGTTTGTTTGATTGCTCGATGCAATTTTATTAAAAAATTTGTGTGATTAAAACAAAATAGATTAATCGATCAATATTTTTTGTTTATTTCAAAAAGAAAAGCTCTTTATTTTATATTTTATTTTTAAGTTTACATTTCACGTTGTGGTTTTACTGCCAACTTAATTATAAATATTATAATTTTTGTGAACAACTCATATTATACGTAATAGGTTTTATTTCGCTCTTAGAGTTGTGTTACCACTGATTTGAAATTATATTGAAATTATTCATAAACTTTATAATTAATATGCATTTTGTAATCATCACAAACTGTTGTTCTTAGATACTGGTTTTGTACAACGGCGATTTATTTCGGAAAATAAACGTAAGTATTTGTCGATATAATGAAGTAGTAAATATTATATATTTTTGTAGTGTTTATATTTTTAAGGCAAATTACGAAAAAAGCAATGCAGCTGTTTTGATTTAGCTGCGTTAGATAAATAAAAGTTTAAAGTGTCAATACAGAAAGATCTGTCTTAAATCTCCAGTAAGACTATTAGTATTTTGGGTGATGCCCTATCTCCCCGAGTTCCAAGTTCCCCGAAATGATTCTTCTTACATTCATTCCCAACATCCTCAAAATATAAAATTAAACTATTTGTAAAGTTCACACTTGACCATTCCTCCTACTGACGTGTCCAAAAGTATTAGAATAAAATTAAATCAGAACCTAGTGCCTGCCCCCGTTTCGCAATAAAAATCTATTTCAAAATAAATCGCCTTTTGTATAAAACCTTTGAAATGGATTGTGTATAAAGTAATAGATATTAAGAATTATTAAAGAACTGAAAGTTAGGGTCGAGTCTTTGTCCTTTTCAAAGATAATGTGCCAAAGACTAAGCTGAAGGATATTATTTTGATTGTAAAAATTAACGTTTTGTGTAATGCACTGGTCTCCTAGTTTAAGTACCTTTGATGTAGCAATATCGTATCATACACACATGTTTATATGTAGATAAAATAAAGGTATATACGTTTTCGAAATTACAACTTTTATTTTTCTTTAAACAACCCACCTGCATTATACCTTAATTGTATACAACTTACGTATTATCAATAAAGAATACGCATGTATTAAAAAAAAAAAACCGATATTTTACATCGCCAAATAATAGTTTAAAAAAAATTGACGGCAAAAAAACAAAGTACTTAAAAAAATGTTAAAAATATCCAACCGACACAGGCTATTTAAACAGCAACCGCGCCAAATGGAGGGCCCATTTGTCGCGCTTGGTGTGGTGATGTCACAATCTAGGACAACAAACAGAGCACTATGACAACAAACAAGTGTCAATTGACAATAAAGCTAGACTGACAGAATCGCAAACACCCATAATTATAGCACACATTGGCATTTTGATTGTTGTCCTAGATTGTTACGTCACATCCGCTCTCGCGTCGCTTTTCAAGTATATGAACTTCCCAGACATTTGGCAATTAAAAAAAAAAACTCGCTCAAAACGAAATATTATTCAAAAATATTGATTGAGGCATAATTCTGAAGTAATAGAGTTTATAAAAAAAAATACTTGACCCTTATTTGAATCACATGCATATTCCCTATTGGGCGGCCTGTCCATTCTGTATTGTGTACGCCTGGGAGTTGAGAGTATAGATGTAAATAAACAGTTTTAAATTTGTTTAAAACGGTTTTTAAACGACGGATTTTGGTTTAAAACGGTTTATTTACAACTATAGTAGAGTCACATATAGTGAAACATATAAATGGGAATTCATGTCTTGTTCTTGTTATGTAACTGACCACACAATCATGTGCATGTAAATAAACTTTTAAGTTTCCAAAATCCAAAGAAAAATATAATGACGCAAATAAGCCTCGTTGGTCAAGTGGTCACAAGCGCTACTGCTGAGCATGATGTCCTGGGTTCGATTCCTGAATCGGACAGTGTCACTGGGTTTCTATCTGGAATTTCTCAGTAGCAGCCCGGAGTATGGATTTGTGCCTGGTTGCTGGCAAAAGGCTCGCCCCCTATTATATGGGACTTAATCATAAGTGGGGAAATGTGGGTGTACTGTAGACTCCGAGAGAGTCTACGGCACCGGATCGAGTAAAACACTTGATAGTTTAACTAATTATATTAATTAATGAAAATCAAGGATACATTTTATATTATATCACCCGTCATCCAGCCTCAGGCCGTCTCTGAATATCTTCCTATTCTATTTTCAACTAAATTGTTGGAACGTTCAAAACACACGGCTGCCCTCTAGCCAGCCTGTACCACGCGAGGTTGCGCCTCGCATACAAACTCCTTACAGTACCTACAACTGTGCCCAACCCTTCGGGCAAACAAGGCATGATGTTATTTTATATGCATTTAACAAGTAACTCATAAGTATCACTCAACAAACACACAAATTCAGTTATGTTACGCAACTAACTCCCTAACCATATAACATTGCAATCAATTAACAGAAAAAAGGCCGTATTTATTTAAAACGTGCAAGGTAACGCAGTGATTACGTCAGCAGGCGTGGCTGCGTAATCGTCAGACGCTGACTCGCAAGTCGCAACCACGCCTTTCGTGGCGCCACCATTGTGAAGCTACCTTTATACACGGTGTAGATTTCAATTATATTATTGGAAATTTAGAAATTGTAACCGGTGCACTGTGGGTGTACGATGTAGGTATACCTCGGCCTACTTAACCCTTCTGGAAATACAGGCGTGATGTTAGGTATGTAATCATAGAGATATAATTATAGTATAGAGTGCGCGCAACAAACTGTGAACAGTAGACACGGGTTTGAACAACACGACGTGCCTCACCACACTCACTTGTGGCGGTACCTACATCGCCACATTCGAACTACTCATCAAAAACCTAACGTCACACAAAAATCCTGACGTCACAAAAATCCTGCATCGCGCAATTAGAGTTTACCGTGCAGTGAACATAATTATATACAAAAATCCAATATCAATCATTGGGCAGTTACCCGCCATACACAACACCCGTCTGGTTGGAGGATCCTCCCTTTTCTATGGTGGATGAGTGAACTTTACACCCTGTTCCTCATACTCCTAAACACTCACTTCTCAGTTCGAGATTCATTCATTTGTATGTCACAGTAAAGCGGTACAAAATGTTATTTTGAGGTGTTGGGACATTCAATCATTTTGTATGGGACATTTGAAGTGCCTCTTGTATGTCCTACCCAACACTAATCTATAGCTCACTTGTCTACAATGCGCACTAAACGATTTGTGTAATACTCTATGTAATATTATATCCTTATGTATGTAATGTATTTTCCTAGTGAACATAGTAAGATTTGGGTTATGAGCTTATTTTAATCAGCCCCTGAATTTCAGATAGGTACCTACCAGGTAGTGCCTAAGCCAGCGTCAATTAATTTAGTAATAATAATACTTACATAAGTACTTCATTTGAAGGTGTTCGAAATAAATAACAGCTAAGATTGATATGGAAATGCAGGCAAAATGACAAACTTGATGTTTTGAAACGTGCCTCTGACCGAGATTGAAATATGTATTAAGACGTCGTATACGAAATTTTGCCGATTTACGTGATTTTATAGTTAAAATTAAAATACTGTGGTTCTATATGTTTTAATGCACAACATGAAATATCATTTTGTTTATGATCTAAAGAATTTTATTTAATCCATCACTTACCATCAAGCGAGACCATAGTGCAAAGAGCACGTAATAAAAAAAATTATCCGTACTTATAATCTAATAAAAATATATAAATAATAAATTTATTCAAAAAATAAAAATTGGTAAAATACAGTGTAAAGCTTAGAAATAATGTAGGTATTACAAAGTATGATGCCTGTACTAGGATAAACCTGTATCACAGGCGGCATTAGTTCTTATGATTAGGTACTATTAGGACAACTGATTTCTTAACAATATTTAACTTAAGTTTTAAGAATAGTGAGATAGCTAGTTAATTTACTATGTTATCTAATAATTAAGGTAAATAGTTGTTTGCACTTAGTTACACGAATACGATCTGGAGCTGATCTTGTAAAAGTTATTTATCCCTTCAATAGATGGCGTTGTATACCTCTCCTAAATCTGGATTCGTTACAGCTTTTAGTAACTACATTCGTCAAAACGCGTTTTTCTGAAATGATGAATAAATTGTGAAAAACAAACTAGGGTTTGCTTCTAGCTGTCGCCCTTGCCACACTTGCAACAACTGGAAAAAGTACCTCCGCTAACTCTTTGTGAACAAAACCAGAATCAAACATTCGTGCTGAAAATAAGGTACCTAAGTACCTACCTACATTGATTTAACAGTTTGCTATGAGACAAGCTTCTAAAACTCTAAAGTGCGTTTCTCGTAGACTAATTTGACAGGTGCAAATGTCAAACTACATTATGAAAAATTAGGTACTCGAAAATGATCAATCACTTGAAATGTCGAATTTGTCTATGAGATTAAAAAACAGACTTTAAGTACCTACATGTAAAGTGTAAAGATACCTATTATAGGCAAAAATAATAATTTAAGACCAGCTGTATCCTAATACGTTAACAAGAACCTAACTAGGTGTACTTTATTAAAAACAACAATAGAAATAAATAGGACTTTGTCGGCACCGAAACCGTAAATCCGATTCATTGAATTTTACAAAAACTTGTACAAAATCAATAGACAAGCTTAATTTTACGGCGTCTATACCATTCTACTATTTACATTTACGAAAATCATCGTTCTTGTTTACAACTAATTAATTAAACGCCCACAAAGAGAACGCACTGTTCAGCGTTTTTTTTTAATTGTCTTTGTTCCCGCGATGACGATGTACTTTGTATAATAGGACGTTTACAGTTTTGGGGTAAATCGACCGGAAAATTGGTAACAATCACCCTTGTATGGGGTGAAAAGGGGCTGATACACGCATTTATTAAAGTGTCTAATGGAATGGACTTTACCGACTTCTATAAATGGGAATTTGATGCATAGTGCGCCTATAACAGAATAAGCGCAATACCTGAAAGTAGTTTGCTCAGAATCGGCTTCTGAATCGATTTCCGTCATTATTTATATGTGTTAATTTTTCATGAAATAATCTTTTATTTAACTGAAATAAGAACCACTGCGTCATAGCAAGGTAATAAAATATTTCATTTAAGGAAATTTAAGCCTTTATATAAAGCCTATTTAAATTCATAACCAAATTTGTAATACGCTCATAGCTATCCTCGTTTCATGTTTAGTCAGGACGTCTATTTTACAAAAAAATAACTATGTGTGGTTTAATTAAATTAAATTACAGATATTATTTTAGTCTAATTTATTTTTCTAATTGGGGTGTATGAGCTCTTGCGTTTATTCCGTTACACGTTGTATATAATACAAATTGGCTGTAACTTCGTAGATTTCCTATATTAGCAACAGACTTGCTACTCAATGAACAACCAGCCTGCACTAGTGTAGGTAGGTACAGATAGCCCTAGCATTAACATCAAGCAAAATGAGAGAATCGAGGTACAAGTAACTTATTTTGTATGTTTATGTACTAACAGTCTAACACCATTACCATGTAGGCAGTGGGCCATCAATCAGGCCTCTGTATTGTTTTCTTAAAGTAAGGTATTAAAGAGGCCATGGAAATTGGTAATCACTAAAACCCAAGTTCAACTTTATCACTCAACAGTACACAATCCCAGTACAGTCCGGTAAAGTGACGTTTTATTGAAATTCAGTGATAATAAAACCAGAATTCGCCTACCCACATTGCTGACATCAAAATATTTTACAATAGTAGTAAATTCATAAAGTAATGTTCGTGCTCGCGAATAAAATGGATGCTATGCGCACAATTGTTTATTCATTCGATAGATGTGCAGATGTAGGGATACTGGGACACGTATTGTCACATTACCACCATAGAGCGTTTGTAGGGACTCCATGAGATTTATTGAAATGTACCTATCTACCTAATTTAGGATCTGTTTTTAACCGACGAAAAAAACGGAGGAGGTTCTCAAGTCGACACGTATTTTTTTTAATTTTTAATGTATGGCCACGCATAACTTTTTAGTGAGTTGTCCGGTTTGAAAAATTATTTTTTTATTGGGAAGGGTATCGCCAAACAAACAAACAAATTAATTACATAATTCTAGAGTGTACTAGGCGCCGCCTCAAACTTTGTTACTTAAATTAGTTTAGGAGCTTAGTTACACTAAAAGGTTTATTTTTTATTTTTCGCTTTTCAATTCTTTTTTCGTCGGTTTAATTGAGTAAAGACCTGGAGTGAGATGACTGAGAAGACAGAATGCGCCAATAGCTTAAGTTTAATCCTTCGATACACCTAGACTTCGATACAAAACTTCTGCTTAGAAGGAACCGACCCAAGTCTTCTTCCATAAATACGTAGGTAGTTTAGGGGTATGAGGAACAGGGTGTAAAGTTCACTCATCCACCATAGAAAAGGGAGGATCTTCCGACCAGACGGGTGTTGTGTATGGCGGGCAACTGCCTAACGATTGATGTCGGGTTCTTGTATATATGTCCATTGCACGGTAAACTTTAATTGCGCGATGCAGGATTTTTGTGACGTCAGGATTTTTGTGTGACGTCATGTCTTTGATGCGTAGTTCGCATGTGGCGATGTAGATACCGCCACAGTACCTACAACTTTTTCAACTTCTCAGATCAATTGCACTCAATATGGGTCTTGCAGCACGACCATCAAAATAAAATTTAACCAGGAACCCTCGCGTTCATGGATGTCCGTAGCCTTCGCCGTTGATTTCTATCATCATCATCTACTAAGCGCAGCCCAGGCGCGGTCCGAAGGGGGGGAGGTGGGGTCCTGGGGGTCATGACCCCCCAAAACCATTCAATCTGTCGAGAGACTGAATGATTTACATAGTTATCAATTAACCATTTCCCTATAAATATTCCTCGGCACCAATGGTGACCCCCCAAAAATCTTGGGCTGCGACCGCGCCTGGCGCAGCCTTTTGCCAACTATGTTGGTATCAGCTTTCAGTCCAACCGAATCAAGAAGATCGACTGCCTATGTGTTCCCCACAAAACAGTAACTGGTGGTGCTTTCAATCCATCTCTTCTTCATCATCATCATGGGCAGGCTTGTTCCACCCACTGTTGAGCAAAGGCCTTCTCCCGATTGTGCCATGCTTCCCTGGTCTGTGCGAGTCTCATCCAGGTCTTACCGCGATCGCTATCATCTGGTCGGATCCATCCCTATAAAAAAATCCTACTTCTGAATTCCATGTCCATGGTCACAATCTCCGCGTAGTTAAGGAAGGCAGTTCATTTGCTGGTGTCGCAGTGTGTCGCAGCATGGCGGCTTGCGCACGCGCCGTACCCCGCCGTCACTATTACCATACGTGGGACGCACAACTGACAATTGAATTAATATTATATTAACTGCTATAATATTTAAATTGAACCGTTCCTATAATAGACGCATTCATTGAAATAGCGCTGTATTAGCATAATTTAGTGTCGATATTATGTTGTTTTTTGATGGAGTTAATTTATTTATTATTGTGTCTTTATACTCATTAGTAAGCTCTCAATTAATAATGGACTCTTGATATTTTCTTGTTAAATAAATGTTTGTGTTTTGCTGCAAGTGATAGCTGTTGTCTGCCCAGCTGTTAACCAGCTGTTATGGTTCCTTCGTAAACCTAATACGAGCATCTCATTTTGACAACAAAACACCTATGTCTGTCAGGCAGTATGCAAAGCTCGACTCTTTCCTGCTATATGGAGAATGATTTCAACACCTTGTATATACTCGCCCTATCTGCTTTAAAAGCTTCAGAACCACTCCAAAACCAACATAACTTAATTATCTTACATATTTATATGTACCAAAATAATTTAAACATCCCAACACAAAACTAACAGAACATCACAAGCCTATCTACATCCTACTCCAGATTCCAAAGATCAAATCTCGTATAGGTGTCACTACCGCAGCTCGGCTGCGCGGGAGTGGGCGTGACGTCACGCTGCGCGACACGCCGCTAGCCGCGCACATCGCACCGACAGCCTCGCATTTACATACTACACTTTTATGTCGTCATCTTACACTTCCTTAAAAGTAAGTGTGGTTATATTTTTAGTTGTAAAAGTTTATTTGTTACTGAAATGTTAGTTTTGTTTATCATGGTAGGGATCTGGTCTACCAGGTTTAATTTAGACTTATTTTTACTGACAGTTATGTGTGTTTAGATGTTCGAGCCATATCGCCTATATTTAAAACAACAGATTGGTATTTAGTCAGCAGATGATCCCTTCTTTTTCTGTGTTTACGTAGGTACCCAACTTCCGCTATAGCACCGTTACATTCTACTTACATTATAATTCCGAAGTTCAGTATAAGTTATTTTCAAGACTGCCTAATATGCATGCATTTAGGTAACCTTCACTAGTGGCCATCGATCCTAAAATGTGCGTGTGGTACGTTTTTTTTTTTTTTTTGGGCATTCTGTCCTGTTAGGCTCCAACTTTCTGACTGCCATGCTATTGACTAACATATTTTAACCATGGAAATAGCTGTTCTCATAAAAGGCATTTAATTATGTACTTAGTTCGTGCCACTACGAGAGAATTATTAGGTATTGCAGGGTGCATAAGCTCATAAGCATGACATCATACACAAATAAGTTCTTCAGGATCTCTTAAAAACAAATTCGGTCTGTCCGCTTGTTTGTTTTCGCCTTCTGATATATGGAGGCATAAATAACGCGGCCCGGGGCGATCCAATTACCGGCGCGGACGCAGCCAACCCGGCCGATGTTTTGCTTACATTTGTTCACCCATATAACTTGGACAGTGTTTGAATTGGACGATTGTGTATGATTGGTTAATTTTTTGGTGTGGAGGGCGCTGAATAGTGTGCCTAGGTGAAGAAAGAAGTGTTTTGTTGTCCAAGTTTCTCATGGAAGCATTCTTTATAGCATGAACAAACTTTAGGAATTTAATTTTAAAGGGTCAGTTACTTTCTCTCTACGTGTTAGGTTAGCTATACCTACGAAAATACTTTATGCCGTGATGAAGGATCAATTAGTCAGGAGAGACTGGAAGCAGAATTGACTTTTTTTATTAGGGCTCAAAGTTAGTGTCTCTGAAATATGAAGAGCTGGTGTTTCCTCATTGTTGATGGGGATAGGTTTTCCGTTAGATACTGTATAAATTCAGCTAGCCATCCTTTTATCTTTAAATAGACTCGTGTCACGAATACGAAATTTCAAATAAAATCAATATCTAAGCCTAGGTACCTCCAAAACTAATTTCAATGAGGTAGGTATACCTCTCAACATTTCGTAAGTCAGCGATAGATTTCCTGTCTGATACCTACCTAAACTCTTCCCATAAGCCAGGTCGTGAGTGGAAATTAAAAATTAATAAATATCATTCTTCATGCCATTAATTTAAAGTCAGGGTCATCTAAACACATCGGTCGGTAACGTTCACTCGGGACTTTGTCTGAGTGAGAGCGTTTAGCGATTATTGTATCTAGTCCACAATTTATATGACCTAATTTTTATCGTCTGTGGTGAAAAGTGCAATATAGACCAAATCATGGAGGATTTCATTCCATCCATTTATACAGGGTACCGATTAGTCACCTTCATCCGTCAAGGGGGTGATTTATTTGAGGCTCAGAAGATACTCTTCCGGAACTTGAAACAACGCTATGTTTTAGATAAATTAAACGATAACTCTCTAGCCATTTTTTTTACATTAAGACTCTGAGAACATCTGTCAGTACCTAATGCTTGCTTAGCCAGGCGCGGTCGCAGCCCAATATTTTGTGGGGGGTCACTATTGGTGCCGAGGAATATTTTTAGGGAAATTTTTGATTGATAAGTACGTTAATCATTCAGTCTCTCGACGGCTTGAATTATTTTGCGGGGGGTCATGACCCCCAGGACCCCCCCTCGGACCGCGCCTGTGCTTAGCATCTGCACGCTAGTCATGAATCATGCCCGCTCCGCTTCCAACTCGTCCGCGCTCAAACTGCCTCCAGCCTTATGCTGTCTGTCACGAAAGGCAACTTTGACTGATACTCTGTCTAATTGATTGCTTGACTTATGAGCTTTACGTTAAAAAAAAACTTAAATTGACAACGAAAAAACAACCATGAAAGCGTGAGTTGAGGTTTTGTGAAAGGGGTTTTCGCTAAATATAGGTAAGTATCAAAGATTGTTAGAGAAGTAGTCGACTCTATTAATGAAACTCAGGTAGGTAAACTGAATCAGTGATTCTATATTGATAAAAATGCGATTCTAGGTTGCTGTACGTTCTCTTCCAACTGGTTTACGGTAGGTATTATGTAAACATTACCTACCTATAGGAAACTGATTGAGACTTGGGTATTTTTGCAGTTCAAACTTAATTTTTATTCTGACCTGGGGTGGTATTATGAAGTATTAATGCCATCATTATTCCGCTGCGAAAACGGGATGGTGCTAGCGGCCTCGTCTAGCTCCGTCTCTCTCTCACACTGGAAAAATGATGGCATTAATACTTCATAATACGGCACCTGGGGTAGTATTATAAAGTAATAATGCCATCATTATTCCGCTGCGAAAACGGGATGGTGCTTGCGGCCTTGTCTAGCTCCGTCTCTCTCTCTCACACTGGAAAAATGGTGGCATTAATACTTCATAAAGGCTCTTACATACTGGGGCGATTGGTCGCGCGACGCAACGCGCCGCCGCATTGTTCGCCGTGAGAAATTGTTTTGTTAAAATTCGCGTCGCGCGACGAATCGCCCCAGTATGTAAGATCCTTAATACGGCACCTGAAATGTGTAGAACATAGGCCGTTTCAATTTCATATGTAAATGAAAACTGAGTTTTGAAAAACTAAACACGTCACACAACATTATAAACAGAGTTTTCTTCTTACCAGATGGTGAATCAGTTGGTGGAACTCTACCTACAATTTTCTAGTACGGATCCCTAAAAGCCTGCGCTAGCTTATTAAACCCTTTTAGTATGCGCTTTGGTTTAGCGTAATTGAGTTGAAGCAAGAGGTTAATTTCTTGTATAGATAAATTATAGTTTTCTTATGCAAATGTTTTGAGGCCAGTTTCGAAAATAATTAAATTCCTTTTTGGCCTGAGGCTTGGATACTGTTTGTTAATGTTTTATGTGATTAGGAAGTTCGTTCTTTTATTTATTGCTTTCGGCTCAGGATATAAATTAGATGTGGAAAGTAGGTATTGTGCTAACAATAATAATTGTGTAAACGACTGAATTGGAATGGACTATCAAATGGAATGGATTTATGGATTTATGTTATCTTGCTTTATTGGTGGATTGATTACGTTACATTGGTTTAATTTATCATTATTGTGGATAGCCGTCATTGGTTAATCTTTAGTTGATTGCACCAGTTTAGCACGAGCTTTAAGGCTGTCACAGGCACGACGTGACGGGGCGCGATACGACTCTGGTGGAACAATTTCTATGAAAACTTCACTTAAATTATTCTATAACGATGTAAGCCGGAGATTCTATGGCACTGATAGAGATTAGCTTAGTTTCAGTAGTAATATTTCAGTATATACTTATGCATTTTGCAACCAAAATCGCTGTAAAATCTCCAAAACCTGTACAGATCAGCAGGTATTCTGCGCGTACCAAAATAATGGTGTCTACGCAATTCAAAAGATAACAACATGAATCTAAGTAAATGAGGCCCTTATACAGTTATTAATTAAAACTGAGATTATCCAACAGACAAATCGAGGCCCGAATACGCGCTCCCCATAAGTAGGTATTTACATTCCTAATGAAATTCCCTAATAATTATTGTTATCGTAAACATTAATCGCGTTTCTGTATACCTAATGCCAACCAATCATCTCTCGTTATTGCTTTTAATTATGATTCTTTAGGACCCAAAGCCGACATCTCCTGATATTTAAAAACCAGTAAAAATGTACTCAAACACACACGTTAACGTTACGTTCTTCAAATTAAAACCTTAGAAATTCGACGCGAACGCACGCGTTATGACACAAAATTACATCCGAGGACTCTTACGATACAGTTGGCAGTAAATATCTTACATAAGTAGGTCGTTACAGGCATTTATGTTTTGTAGGCCGCGATGTATGTCCGACGGGACCGTACTAAAATGGCCGACCGGTATTTGTTTAAAATAAGGCGCCATAGTTTTAATATCGTAAATAACGACTAATTTCGTTCGTTATTAAATTTGGAAGGTACCGGACGATCTAAACGCTTTAGGGTATCGGTATTGAGTTTTGATTTGTGAGAAATTAAAAATATTAGTTTCATAAATTGGAGTTAACCGAAAGGCCGAAAATGTTAGATATTCTCTATGATTTTAATGAAAATTAACAGAATTATTGAGCAACACGCTCGGGCTTGGGGCGAGTCGAATTTTTCAAAGAAACCAAAAGCGGACGCATCTTTTACAATCAGTTGATAAACGAGCGAGTGCAAGCGCCGATATCAAATAAAATATGCGCGAGAATATAACGAGGCTCTCCATTTAACAATTAACTTAACAAACAAACGTAATATATTGTGGTTAAATTTCAATACGAAAATGGCGGTGGAGTAGACGGCCGACAATAAGTCAGACTTCGCCTTAAGATATATTATACAATATACATTTATACAGCGTGTATCAGAAATGTGTGGTCATATTTAAGGGTGGTACAGGCTATCAAACTGAACACAACCTTCTCTATGGGCCCAACATCGTAATCGCGAAAAAATAATCAGCTGCCCCATACAAAACTTCAATACCTACTCGAACCAAATATCAATCAATCTGCCTAGCCTTTTCCCAACTATGTTGGGGTCAGCTTCTAGTCTAACCGGATGCAGCTGAATACCAATATTTTACATGGAGCGACTGGCTATCTGCACCTCCACAATCCAGCGACTGGGTAATACGATACCCATTGATAAGACTGGTTTTCAGACTTTCGGCCTCTGACGACCCGTAACGACTGTCAAAGGTCCACGAATGACAGCCGGGACCAACGGCTTAACGTGCTTTCCGAGGCACGGAGGAGTCTTGATGTGTAAAGATGGTCACCTATCCACGGAGCCACCCCGGCAAGCGTAGCTTAACTTGATGGATCGACCCATGCGGCTATTATTATTTAACCACGCGAAATCGAACCAAATATATGGAACAATTGATTGTTTGTCACACCCTCTTAAGCCACGACATTACTTTGTCGTGTTGTGTCGTGACGCGGGATACACCAATCAAACAAATCTGTTCAGGTGCCGTATTATGAAGTATTAATGCCATCATTATTCCACTGCGAAAACGGGATGGTGTTAGCGGCCTTATCTAGCTCCGTCTCTCTCTCACACTGGAAAAATGATGGCATTAATACTTCATAATACGGCACCAGGTCTACTTCAAATAGCAACGAGTTTTGATTGGCTAACACTGCGTCAGAAGGCGTCAGGACACGACACAACACAGTAATATGAATCCGGCTTTATGACCAATTTCTGAAACATACTGTACCTACATAAATAAACATAAAATTTTTCACAAGAGTTATTGTGTTTGTACTCATAATGATTTGTATGAACGTAATGAATTAGTTTTACGCGTTCAATTCGTGACTTAATTGACTTTTAGTTTTGGTTCTATATCATAAGTTAGTTACTGCATTAATTAGAAATAAAAATAATAATTTAACTCTGAGTGATGTATTACATGATTAATTTAAAGTAAATAGACGAAACAAGGCTGCATTTAAGTATATTATTTATCATTTTATAATATTAATATTGCGTAAATGCAAACTTGAATCAAACGATAAACGATAGACACTATGTGCAATTATTTTTTATAAATATATTATATGACCTTAAGATATGATTACCTATGTGAATTTAATTCAATGTTACATAGATGTAAATTGCATTTTAATATCGATATTCAGAAATTTCTGCTAATCCTAACTTATATATATCTATATATATAATATTATAAATGCGAAAGTGAATTTGTTTATTTGATACGCTTTCAAGCTGAAACGGCTGAACGGATTTGGATGAAATTTGGCACATGGGTAGACCATGACCTGGAAAAAGACATAGGCTACTTTTATCCTGAAGTCGCAGGCAACAGCAGCTAATATGGTATATTTACGTTAATGTAGAATCAGGCAGCAATTTGAAGTGACACTGTTACTTGTTTTAAAATACTCCGCTGTGCACACAGAGAAGTCTGAAGAAACAATTAGTAAAATTAAGTACCTTAATCATTTCTAAAGATTTTTGCATTGTTTGTCCAAAATAACCTCTTCCTTGACCAAATATCTCGGCACCATGTTTAAGCATTTCAATAGTCTCCTAAGCACAACGAATACAATTCCAAGAATCCCCAAATAATTTTTTCACCCCTTAAAAATCTATGAAGCCCTATAACTCTCGATAGTTACAAAGCTAAATGATATTTCAATAGTTTGTATTGCAATCGGTGCGCGCAGCGGGTCGTCGGCAATTAATAATTATTTAATAAGTCTCTCATTAAGTGGCCGCTCAACGCAATCAGGAGTGGACTAAGTTATGGCCGTCGCACCTACGAGTATGCTCGGGGAGATAAGTGGTTTAAAGATAAAATTTTATCGGAGAGCATAAGAGTTTCTTTTAGTTATTGAATCTACTGCTGTCTGCAATCTTTTAGTAGAGATTGGCACACCGATGTTAATATTATTGATAACTAGATTCCGCCCGGGGCTTCTCCCGCGTGGTATATCGATAAAAAGTAGCCTATGTCCTTTCTCAGGCTCTAGACTACCTGTGTACCAAATTTCATTTAAATCGGTTCAATAGTTTTGTGAAAGCGCGACAGACAGACAGACAGAATTACTTCCGCATTTATAATATTAGTAAGGAAGTAAGGGAAATGTATTCAATGCGTCTTACAGACACACATCAGCTGGTGACAATTTATTCAAAAAAATCTGTAAACTTCACTTCTTCTCTCACAGTCCAAAGCAGTAGACCCTACTTTCCAGTTAAGCCTTTCTACGATATTTTATAAAAAAATCAAATGACTCTATGTTCCTACCTTTGAATCGCTTCCAGGACTATCCTAAACCAAAAAACCTTTTATTAGGTAGTGACGAAGCTAGAGATGTCAGCACAATTGATGAGTTCCGTGTCCGCTAGAACCGATGCCTGCCAGGGTTGCGGGAAAGTCCGAAAGGGATACCGGGACCCTTGGCCACAGGCAACTGAAGGAACACGGGTGGGTTTTAGTCAGTAAAAGTCTTACACGCCCTCCCGCTCCGCCCAGAGCGGGAGAAGTCATTTGATGACTTACCACACTCAAAAAAAAAAAGCTAAAAGCTGGTCCCAGTGGCCCTACCTGGGCCCATCTTCGTCACCAGGATGAAGAATGGAGACCTTTCTTCCAAAATCATTCTTGGGCACAGCTAGTTATAGATAGTGATATTTCCGAAAGCCTGAGTTAATTTAGAAAACTTCCCACTTAGAAATTGTGCTAATTTTCAATAACAATTGGTTTTACACTCCACAAAGTGTTTCCAATGCAATTTCAACACACGTTATCTGTCACCGACAGTACCACAGCTCGGTAACCACATTGCCAGCGGCTATGGGCGGGATGGGCGGAGGCCGGCCGCCCGCCCCTCGCGCTTGACAATTGAATCAGAGCCATATGATACGCATCCAATTATATTATGATACAGTGGTTCATGAAATACGATGTTAGATTGTTTAACCCCACGGCGGGTTTGGAGGGATTTTCGTTGTTAGGTAGGTAACTGGTTTAAATTTTACAGCCTACTGAATTTTAAGGGGGATGCGATAAGGTAGCCGGCAAAATTCAAATTTTCTTACGTTTTTTGCAATTTGCAGGTCAGTATCAGGTTGTATGTTGATCTTAATATGATTTGCGCCCGTAACAAATATGGATTTACAGAATTATAAACATTAGAATCAGCAATACAACTCTCTAAGTTCATGAAAGTGCCAAATGTCATGATTTCATGAAATAGTCATTCAATGCACTTACATGAACTTATGCCTCATAAGGATGCCATTAAAAGCAAAAAAGGTTACAAAATACCAACTGTTTACTGCAGCTGCCATTTGTCATGCCACTAACGCAATAGAAGTCAAAATCGGTTGACCGGACTGTAAAAAAGGCTTATTTAAATGTCTAATCTTATTTCAAATGGTGTATAGGTACCTTAGACCTACCTAGTACCTTAATATTGTTTTAATTATAATTAATTTGATGATGTATTTATATTGTGATTTTGTATTTATTGATGAATGGTTTTTGAGACATTTTCTAATATGGGTTATATTACCTGAAATAAATGATTTTAATTTTAATTTTAAACGATAATGTTACTTTCATCCTGGATCTCAGACGAAGTTGCGGGCAACCAACAGCTAGTTTCAGATAATTTACATTTCATCCCAATTTACTCAACTGTCTCCTACAGCACTAGACTTTCTAAATTTATGTCAATTCTGCCGTCATTCGGTAAAATGCTGTAACTACTTCAAAGTTGATTTTAAGTAATGACAAGAGAAAGAAGAGAGAGAACTAAAAGACAGAAAAAGAGAAGGAGAGAGAGTGAGAGTGAGAAGTTGAGTTGTCTGAAGTGAAGTCTCAAGCTTGACGATAGTCTTAACTTTAACAGTATGTATCTTCGACTACGAATTCAATACCGCTTTATCACCTAGGCAGAAAGATAAAGAGTTCAATGCTGTATTTGGACTATATTTGACTCATTTTTGTTAAAACGTTAGTGACGGCCTTTCACCTTATGATGACAGAATTACGTCTACGGTAAAGTTTAACTTAAATACGTTTTGTCGCTGAAATGTCCAATTAGGTTATTTAACATACATACTGTCTTTAATCAAAGAAGCGACCATCAACCTAAGTCATAAAATATAATGCAAAACAACGTTTTTATTACCAATTTAGACCTTATAAAATCTCCAGGTAAGACAACGATCTGAAAAGAACCCGATGTACCTGCAGTTACAGAAACTATAATATTTTTATATCACTATAATAACAATTAGTAAAACATAAAATGTGACATTTGAAACAAAGCATCCGTTCCAATTAGAGGACTGTAATATCATAAAACTGTTACCAACGTAACTTTTACAACTAGCAAATTCTATACCAAACCTTACGATAACAACATTAAGATTTAAACTCCTATAAAATCGTCGTTTTTAACGGTAAAACAGCGTGGTTTAATACGTAATAGTGCGATGAAACATAGAGCACTCATTAGAGAAAACAAATCATGGTAATTAGGTGATAAAAATGTCTTTGTTCCCATTGTAACGCAGTCCCGTTGATTGGGCTTTACGACCCAATGATTGTTACAGATCTGTTTACAGTTGTCAGTTTTGTGGTATCACTTATATGGCCCGTTCCTAGTATAACATCATAAACGTTGTTTGTTACACAATTAAATGAGTTAATTTGATTTATATAGATTCCCATCTGGGGTAGTAAAAAAGCTTGTAGTTTGATGGAGTTTTTAAAGTAATTTCTCACAGTGTGGCCATCGTTTTTTGGGGTAATCAAAATTCTGTTTGTTACTTACTTAACCCTTTAAGAGTACCTACCAGGTTTACCTACTCATATAAAGAAAGAAAAATAGGTTTATTTGTCACAGAAACACGTGCATACAAAAAGATAATAGTAGGTAATCAACAAAATTAAACACTAAGTACAAATTAATATCTCTTATGTTAATTTGTAGGTACTTAGTGTTTTTTCGAGTATAAAAACTATATACAACTAAAATATTAACCTACCTTCTAACGCAGATTTTGAGATGAAAGTCAGTTGTCAGCACGCATTGCATGACGACATTTTGTCGACGGAAGAACAGACAAAATGACGGATGAACAAACACAATCTGCCATTTTGTCTATTCTTCCGACGACAAAATCCGTTTCTACGGTGATCATGCTACGCGTGCGTGCAGACGTTATAGGGAAACGGGGACTAAAAGTAGTCTAGAACCAGATGCAGACCGAGTGCTAGTAAAATATTGGAGCCGTGGCAGTAGCGGGTCAGACAAATTGTGCTTACAAGGTCTTTAACAAGAGGCAAAGTTTGCGCCCTCACGCCCCTAACCGCCGCAGGAGACGCCCTGGGAGTCGGGAATCCCAGGCGGATTCCCGGCCACCGTAGGCGCGGGCTTGCGGACGGTAAGCAATGGGTAGCTCGCCGTCCGATAAGGAACAGGTTCGGGTCGACGGCGCGTTGTGCTCCATACGCACCCTTAAGGGATGTCAGCACAATTGGCGGGGTGCGTTCGGACCGATGCCTGCCAGAGTTGCAGGAAAGTCCGAAAAGGATACCGGGACCCTTGGCAACAGGCTGAAGGAACACGGGTGGCTTTTAGTCAGTAAAAGTCTGACACGCCCTCCCGCTCTGGCCAGAGCGGGAGAAGTCAATTGATAATTTCTCACCGAAAAAAAAAAAAGAAAAAAAATGTTCTGAAACAAGACAGCTAAACAGACAAAAAATAACGATTAAGAAAAACTGCAGAAAGTGGTAAAACACTTGCTGAAAATAATACCAAAAAGGTATATTTCTCTCTCACAATAATAAAACTTTATTAAGTATAGATATTACAATAATGTCAGTGCAAAAATACAAAAGCAAGCATTAATTAGATTATGAAAGCAAAAAACGAAAAAAATACTCCCGAGAACATGTTCTCTAGATCTTTGCAATAAAATTAACAACAAAAAGCATTCGCCGTAATTAATCTAAAAATAAATCATGATCATCGTCTTTGAAGTCATTCACAGTCGAATGGTTAACCCTGCACTGCACATGTCATGGTTGAATAGTTCCATTTAATAATATCTTCACCACGCATTTCCACGCCGCCGGAGTTATTAGCTATTATAACAATTATAGGCGCCACGGGTTTATAAAACTTAGTAGGAAACGAATAATAAAACGATTTGTAGAGAGTTGATTCCAATTTACTTCTATCGGTTTTAGTGAATTTTACGGGTTAGGTTATAGTTTTTAGATTATTGCTGGCATAGTGAAATTCAATTAGCCGTGTGCACCTATTATGAAGTTAATGGTCGATTTTCATAGAAGTTTTATATCTCCAGGGTCACTTGAAGTTGTTCATACGTTAGGTAAAAGTGTAATCTATAATTGCATGTGTCTGTGCTTCTTATTAACCTACAGAGTAAATCTGAATTAACATGAAAGTATGATAAAAATTAAAATATTTTTATTTTAACAAAATGCTTCATATACAATTAATTGTGTTTGAAGCCTCCTTTTAGGCAAACAATGCTTGTGTTAGGACACTCCGCTCCTCTATATCTTAGATATATTTAACATATTATTATTTTTTAACATATTCATCATTAGGTAGAACAATGTGATTTTCCGAAATTTGAGGAAATATAAGTTGGTACTTAGATGCTTATTTTCATTAAAGAAAACCGCTAAAGATCAAACTTTCGAT
This sequence comes from Lithophane leautieri, assembly GCA_949152455.1. Taxonomy (NCBI): domain Eukaryota; kingdom Metazoa; phylum Arthropoda; class Insecta; order Lepidoptera; family Noctuidae; genus Lithophane; species Lithophane leautieri. The sequence goes on along the minus strand of OX424462.1, from coordinate 5,118,986 downwards.
TTCCGGTCATTTTCAAGTCTGGCCATAAGATAAATAAAAGAGGTTTCGCCTCAATTAAAATAACTATAACTCGAAATCATTTAATTAATCCTAAATGTTTTACATTGACACGTACGTCTTTAAACAGAGTGGGGCTATTAAAATTTCGCGGTCGGCCAAATAGCTTAATCAATAAAGGGTGATCGAGCGACAAAAACGACGCGAGCGCAGCACAAAGCGTCTGTGGACGCGCAAATATGGCCGGTTACACAATAATTGAGTGTGCTGTGTAGGTACGCGTTACTACAGAAAATATACCGCATTTAAGATGTACTGGGATATGTATTTTTTTTGCAGATGCGGTGTAAAGCCATTTCATACCGACAGATATAGAGTATTGATTTGATATCTATGTTGCTGCGAACAATTTAAGTTGCCAGTCAATTTGTTATAGGTACCTACAATCCGTTTCCCTGACTGTAGGGTACACTTTACGTCATTTCATACAATTGTCAAAGAATGACAGCTCAATTGTCAAAGAGAAACTTGGATTTTTATTGCTATAAGATAAATTATATTTGGTAACCTTATCAGTGATAATAATTGTGATAAATATAGATTATTGTTATACAAGTGATATACAGTGATTAAAACTTGAGTAAGTATATCTACTTATATTATTTTTGGCACAGGAAACAGATTCAGTTCTTTACAGGTAGGTACTTATCTACTTCTCCAAATGATATCACTTTAGCTTTTAGGTAAGTAGTGATTATTAGGTGACCCCAGATAAGTCGGTAACCCCAGATGACAAATGAATGAGCGAATTATTAAAAAAACCATAAGATCAAAATGGTTATGCCACTGCGTCATGCCAAGTAAGTAACAAAAAAAAAAACCTGTGGGCCCTTTCCAGGCCCTCACTCACTTTTCGAGTTTTCTCTACTAACTTTCATTACTTACCATAATCTGGCAAGTCATAAAACATTTGCTTACTTACATAATAAGTACTTATTGTTTTTAATAACTAAAGTTAAATTCTTAAACGAGCATGAGCATTTATGACGCTCGTGAAAATTTTATGCTCATGAAGATGCAGGCAAAACCAACAAATTTCGATTGATCCCAGAATATGGTTGGTAAAAAAGTTAAGCTCGCGTAAGTTGCGCGCGCGCACCGCTCTCGCCAAAGAATGTAATTAACTGAACACCAATAAAAATAATTGGACACAAAAAGCGATCCGCCCTGGGCCGCCATTTATTATTTTGATTACCCTTGTTATTGTTATGGGCTATTGTTTTTCAACTAGGCGCGCGATTGAACACAGTGGGACACTGTGACTGATTCGCGCCTTCCACGGCGTAGAATCTGATAGTCAGTATTGCCATCGTGTCGTCGTGTGTCCTAGTTCGAATATCAGCTTTATTGTTCCCGTTTACGACTCTGTTTGTTCCCGCCGACGGCGCGTGACGTGCAGTTTTAAAATTTTCTAGCCCATAAAAAGATTCTTGTATTGTTTTTGGATTTAACACCGTAATTATATTAGTAATTTAATTTTATGTTGGAGTTATAATCGCTCGTTGGATATACTACGATTCTACGCTAATAACTTTAATTATTCGTAAAAGGAGAACGCAAAAAGGTTACTCTTTTAGTATTATGCTTACAGGTACTTTGCTTCAATGTTTAATTAAGAACACTTATTTTTATTTAAATAATACAGTAAATGCATTAAATTCTCTATCATTTGCACCGCAATCAAATAACAGTATGTTGGAAATAATTTGTAATGCAAAAAGAACCACGTAGGCCCCGACGAGATTCGAACTCGTGATCTCCTGTTTACTAGACAGGCGCTTTAACCAACTAAGCCACGGCGCCGCTGACTCAGTTGCCAAAATTAAAGATTATTTTACTCTGATAAAACCTAACACTAAAAGGCTAAAAATAACAAAAGATTTTTTGTTTTAAGTCTGGCCATTTTTGAATTTATTATTAAGTAAGTTTGGATTGAACTTTGTGTTGAATTTTGTTTTATTTACCTTTAAGAAATCGTGAAGATACCTATTAGTTATGTATTTAGTAAATATTTAAATCGAACATTTTCTTGCCATTGGTTGAAGGTTATTTTTCCATTGGTTGAAGGAAAAATTACAGTTTAATTTTTTTTTTAAATCTATGTCTATAGATACTAATCTGAAGAGTTTGTTCGTTTGTTTGTTTGGAGGCGCTAATCTTTGGAACTACCATCCGGATTTAAATAAAACTTATTCCGCTTTTATATTCTAAAAAAAATTGCTGTACTTAGGTACTTATAACATCACGCTACGACCCTTAGGAGAACAGCAAAAGAATAAAATTCAGAAAGAACGCACATACATTTTCATTTTATTTTATAGGGATGTTGAAATTTGTGGGAGAAAAAAACATACAGACGAATTGAGAACCTACGCCATTGTGAAGAAGTCGGTTAAAAATTAGAAATTCATGCGAACGAAGTCACGGGGGATGTTCTAGTGAATCTTATAATTAGCTACCTACACTTATTTAATTACTAGCTTTTGCCCGCGGCTTCACTCGCATAGAGGTCGGAAATTGTCCTACGGGAACGTACTACCGGGATAAAAAGCATCCTATGTCCTATTCCAGGTCATGGTCTACCCATGTGCCAAATTTCATCCAAATCCGTTCAGCCATTTTAGCGTGAAAGTGTAACATACAAACTCTTCACTCTTTCGTTTTTCACACTTTTTAGTTAGGATAATGTTTTTGTCGTTGTCAGGTTTAGAAATTTCAACTTGGATGTTCCAAAAGAAAGTCTCGAAATTACTAATTAGAGACCCTTTTAAAAGCAGCTAAACATGTTATAATATTTCTAAAACCAGAAAGTTGAGGTAGATTTTCAGTTTACGATTTTCATTAAAGCATAGATTTAGCCATACCAGCTCTAAGCGAACTATAAAACTTAGTATGAAGACTAGCGAAGTATTAATTAAATCGAATCACGCGCATACTTTGTAGCTGAACATTATTAAAGCCCCTGTAATGAATATTACAGTAATAGTAGTGTAATAATCAATATTACGACTGTAATTACGAGCCAGCGGATTATTTCTTTATTAAGCTCACTCACATATACAGGCTGAAGGTTTTTTTAAGTGTGTGTGGATGGAAATCCGAAAATATAAGAAATAGAAAAAAAATGCTGAAGGAGTCGATTTTGATTAGAATTAAAACCATTAAAGACCTGCTATGTCTATCTCTACATCACCCTAAGGTTGACTGGTAGAAAATGCCTCAGGCATTAAGTCCGCCTTTGTAAGTAGTTTTTTTACTTGTATATAAAGTTTTAATAAATAAATACATAAAGATTTGAAAAATCAATTTCCCGGGCAAGTATCGAATCCGTTGATTTGGAAAACAAACACTTTATTATTGCATTAGCTGATAGTGTCACTAATAGGGATTAAATTCTGAGGAATAATGACATAATGTAAACTAAAATTAACTGTAGATTCAAGTAAGTACCTCTGTATGAAAGTAAACACACTACCCGTGTCCAAGTCAGATACGTCTGATTTGTTTTAGACTTATAAAAAATCAGCCCCGGGAATCTTTTGAGTATTTCTTTCGGATTTGGCCATCCACGAAGTCATTGAAAATTCCCCCTGTATAAATTGTGTATATGCGGTGCGTGCTCAAATGTTTATTGTGGTAATTTTATAATAGCACAGTCGCGGAGTGAGGGTTATAACATCTGTCAAATGGTGCACGATCCTAATAAACTGTGGATGGAGTTAGAAGTTACAGTCATTTATTAATACAGGTATATTGGTTTTCTTTGCTTTTATGAGAAAATTTTATGGTGGGATAGAATGTGTAAGGTGTACTTTTCGAATATCTGGAAAATTTATAAATCTACTTAATGTACGTTTTATTTGTGCAGAGTAAACAATTCGTCTCTTCTTTTAAAATTTTAAATTCATTCATTCACTGACAGATAATTTGTAATTTTTTTTTGTAATAGTGATATAATTGATGGTGAAAAATGTAATGTAATGTATTATAATGTAATGTATTGTAATATAATGTAATGTAATGTAATGTATTGTAATGTAATGTATTGTATTATAATGTACTGTTATGTAATTTATTAATTTTGTTTTGCAGTGCCCTTACAGGGTGCATGTTTGAAACTTATAATCTTATTCCAACCTCTGTACAACATGCTTGCAATAAACTGATTTGATTTGATAACGCACAGTCGGGTCAAGATGCAGGAAACTTTGCACAAGACTTCTTTAGACAGGGTTATTGATAATATTACGAGATATTCCTGAGACAGGGTTATCGGCAACCCATTAAGGGGTTGTAGCAGAGGTCATTTGCAACCAAATTACTCTTTATGACCCCTATGCAAATGTCAACCATTTTCGAGTAATTTTACATTTTATATTTTATAATGAATTAAATAAAAATTTCAAATTTCAAAGTTATCGAAAATGTTTGACATTTGCATGGTAGTCATATGGGGTCATTTGGTTGCGACTTACCAGGTGTTTAGCGTCGTTAAAAGATAGGTTGTTTTTCTAAATTCATCCTCTAAATGGGTTAAATAGGGAATATCATCCCCTATTTTTTAGGATTTTTCTTTGGTTTTGTCTTTTTTTATTTGAGGATCTGTTAATTGTTTCAAGAATTTTGAAGGAAACGTACCTAGAATTATCGTTGATTATGACTTACTTAGTGTAATGTTCAGTGATCGGAGTAGGTAGATTGATTTTTGGTACTTGTATCATAAATGCACACAGAAAGAATAACATGGATAAGCAATTTTTCCGGAAAGTAATTCCGGTATTTCCGGATTCAATTAAATATTGTTAATGTTGGTAGTGATATTATTACTACTCAAATCAAAATTTAAAGGAAGGTATCAAAACTAAATTAATTCATTATTTATCTGTTGAATAATAAAAACAATCGAATTCCGATTTTCGATTTTTTTGAGGATGGCAAATCATCAAATGACTCCTTCCACTCTGGCAGAATACAATTCCTACATAAGTTCCAGTTTTTTTTTAATAATCCACCAATTCCGGAGGAATGTCCATATTAATATATACGTTTCGGATCAATGGCCCCAGTTCAATCTACCTACTCCGATCACTGATAATGTTACATAATTCGAATTTAAGTAACTAAGTACGAGGTCAATGTTAATTATTTCATAATTGGTTTTTCGTTTTCATCTCTAGATTATACAGCTTTAGTAGGTGGTTAACCTAATTATGCTTCATTACCTGGAGGAATGAGGGGCTTCATAGGTCGATCGATCAGGTTAAGCTATGCTTGCCGCGGTTAGTCCGTGGATGGGGACCATCTTTACATACCAAGACCCTTCCGTGGCTCGGAAAGCACGTAAAGCCGTTGATCCCGGCTGTCATTTGTAGATCTTGGACAGTCGTTACGAGTCGTCAGAAACCCGAAAGTACATTGTGGAGGTCAGATGGGCAGTCGCTCTATGTAAAACACTGGTATTCAGCTGCATCCGGTTAGACTAGAAGCCGACCCCAACATAGTTTTGAAAAGGTTAGGCAGATAATGACGGAGGTATGAGGAAAATGTGAGGAAAGTTTTGGGTATGAATGTCGATGGCTATAAGAGTAGGGGAAGCCCAAAGAAACGATGGATGGACCGTGTGAAAGATGATATGGCTAGAAAGGGGGTGACTATCAAGATGACGGCTAATAGAGAAGTATGGAAGAAAGGGACGTGTTGCGCCGGCGCGGCGCCGAATACATTCGGATAAGGGCACGGGAATGTTGATACCTACAAACATCTACTAGTTAAGTAGTTACCTTACCAAGTAATTAAACGTAGCAGTTACAATATCTTCCACATTTTAATTTCAACTTACAAAGTATGCTGTAATTATGTCAATTACATTTATTAGGCGGTCATTAAAGATGTCCTGCACATAAATAGGTCAAACTCAGACTGTATAGCCAACGTTTATTAATAATTAGTTTTATGAGTATAATGTTATTGCCATGTTATTACTGTGCTAATTGCCAACGTTTGCAAGAGGTCGTTATGCAGATGATCAGTTTACGCAGTTTAGTTGCGATACTTGATGTTATGCTAAGTAGGTACACACGGCTACACATCAAGCTATACATTTCCATTATAAAGCAATCTCGCATTGTATAGGATTTCCGTACAAGGCCAGGTCAGCTTATACTGGAAATGTATAGCTTGATGTGTAGCCGTGTGTAACTGTGTACTACACTGGTATATTTATCAATTAGTAATATCATTACAGTCGAACCTGGTTAAGCGAGACTTCAAGGGACCGAGATCTCTTTTTACCCGACTACGGCGAAGAAAAAAGGAGGGTTATGATTTTGACCGGTATGTATGTATGTATGTATGTATGTAAGTATGTAAGTATGTTCATCTGTTCCTATCTTGTAAACCACTCATCACAATTTGACAAATGAGGTATCATTGGAAGCGTCTTGATCGTCACATTAAATTAAAAATGGCGCCCGCGAGAGGACATAAAGAAAGGAACTAAAAAAAAATTGTTAACCGTACCATACCGTTACCGTGGTTAATCGTACCATGCTAGGTATCAAATGAAAGGGCTTAATGAGCACATTTCAAAAATATATATATTTTTACCGCAAAAGAATTTAAAAAAAATTTAAGTAATAAAGTGGTGTCTTGTTTTTACCCTTTTAGTCGTAGTTGGGTTTTAGTTTTTATTACTTAATTTTTTTTTTGTTATCGAGGTTTCTAACTGACTCAAGTTTCTAGAAGTACAGGACGCTTATTGAGGTTTATAAAAAATACACATTTGACCATTCGAATGGTATACAATACAAAAGCAATGCTAGTTCCTAAATATAAGAAAACAAAAAATATATTAGTTCTACGTTTTAGAGGAAATAAGGTCAGTCCCCTCTCCATACAAACGCTCTCGCCTGTTTTCTCTCTGGTTTATAACCTTAGAGCAATGATTTTTTACAGTAAAATAAATATTAACCAGTTCTATGCTCCTATGTTTTCCGTTTTGATGATACACTATCTGTAGAAGCACTAGAACCCTCAGAAAATGCCTAAAGTTGCCCGTTTAGACCGCTGTCATCAGAGGCCTATTGTAAAAATTTGACAACTATTAATAAAAAAAGAAAAACATAGAGGCACAGTAAATATCTTTCATAATCAATTTATAAAATGTTTTTCAAATTGGTCCAATATTGAAGGAGGAAATAGACGAGAGCCGAACCTCGAATTATGACTTTTTGTATGGAGAAAAGACCAACCCTATTTCCTCTTAAGAATGATGTTAAATTACGCTCGACGGTCACTTATAGAACTACAGGAAAGTAACAGTCTCAGTTATAGAGGTCCACGAATAAAAAACGACCTTCCCATATAGAGGTTTCTGGTTCTCACTTACAGAGGTTTTAGAGGGTTAAAACGACGGGACCTGTCAATTACTCTCATTTATAGAGTTTTCTCGCTTACCCAGCTTTCATTTATTCAGGTTTGCCTGTAAAATCAGCGTCAGGACGCTGATTTTCAGCTGCAACCCACGAGTGTCATACGCTAGAATAAACAGTAATAAACAGTACAGGACAAAAAGATTTGGGATGTATTTTGACGCTGCTAGGCTGGTACTTGGTACTACTAGGTAGTATTTGAAACACGCACTAGCTAACTAGCTTTTAGTTTGTCTCACCAAATACAGGCAAACCTGAATAAATGAGAGCTGGGTAAGCGAGAAAACTCTATAAATGAGAGTAATTGACAGGTCCCGTCATTTTAACCCTCTAAAACCTCTGTAAGTGAGAACCAGAAACCTCTATATGGGAAGGTCGTTTTTTATTCGTGGACCTCTATAACTGAGACTGTTACTTTCCTGTAGTTCTATAAGTGACCGTTGAGCGTAATTTAACATCATTCTTAAGAGGAAATAGGGTCGATCTTTTCTCCATACAAAAAGTCATAATTCGAGGTTCGGCTCTCGTCTATTTCCTCCTTCAATATTGGACCAATTTTTGAAATGTGCTCATTAAGCCCTTTCATTTGATACCTAGCATGGTACGATTAACCACGGTAACGGTACGGTACGGTTAATATTTTTTTTTAGTTCCTTTCTTTATTTCCTCTAGAGGGCGCCATTTTTAATTTAATGTGACAATCAAGACGCTTCCAACGATACCTCATTTATCAAATTGTGATGAGTGGCTTAGAAGATAGGATGGAACAGATGAACATACATACATACCGGTCAAAATCATAACCCTCCTTTTTGTCTTCGCCGTAGTCGGGTAAAAAGAGATCTCGGTCCCTTGAAGTCTCGCTTAACCAGGTTCGACTGTAATGTTATTACTAATTGATAAATATACCAGTGTAGTACCTACTTAGCATAACATCAAGTATCGCAACTAAGCTGTGTAAACTGACCATCTGCATAATGACCTCTTGCGAACGTAAGCAATTAGCACAGTAATAACATGGCAATAACATTATACTCATAAAACTAATTATTAATAAACGTTGGCTATACAGTCTGAGTTTGACCTATTTATGTGCAGGACATCATATCTTTAATGATCGCCTAATAAATGTAATTGACATAATTACAACATACTCGTACTTTGTAAGTTGAAATTGAAATGTGGAAGATACTGAAACTGCTGCGTTTAATTACTTGGTAAGGTAACTACTTAACTATAAAGATGTTTGTAAGTATCAACATTCCCGTGCCCTTATCCGAATGTATTCGGCGCCGGCGCAACACGTCCCTTTCTTCCATACTTATCTATTAGTCGTCATCTCGGTAGTCACCCCCTATCTAGCCATATCATCTTTAACACAGTCCATCCATCGTTTCTTTGATCTTCCCCTACTCTTATAGCCATCGACATTCATACCCAAAACTTTCCTCACAACATTTTCCTCATTCCTCCGTCATTATCTGCCTAACCTTTTCAAAACTATGTTGGGGTCGGCTTCTAGTCTAACCGGATGCAGCTGAATACATAGGGCGTGTTGTAGGGGGTGTTTTACATAGGGCGACTGCCCATCTGACCTCCACAAGGTACTTTCGGGTTTCTGACGACTCGTAACGACTGTCGAAGATCTACAAATGACAGCCGGGATCAATGGCTTTACGTGCTTTCCGAGCTACGGAGGGGTCTTGGTATGTAAAGATGGTCCCCATCCACGGACTAACCGCGGCAAGCATAGCTTAACCTGATCGATCGACCTATGAAGCCCCTCATTCCTCCAGGTAATGAAGCATAATTAGGTTAACCACCTACTAAAGCTGTATAATCTAGAGATGAAAACGAAAAACCAATTATGAAATAATTAACATTGACCTCGTACTTAGTTACTTAAATTCGAATTATGTAACATTACACTAAGTAAGTCATAATCAACGATAATTCTAGGTACGTTTCCTTCAAAATTCTTGAAACAATTAACAGATCCTCAAATAAAAAAAGAGAAAACCAAAGAAAAATCCTAAAAAATAGGGGATGATATTCCCTATTTAACCCATTTAGAGGATGAATTTAAAAAAACAACCTATCTTTTAACGACGCTAAACACCTAAGTCGCAACCAAATGACCCCATATGACTACCATGCAAATGTTTGCATTTTTGATAACTTTGAAATTTGAAATTTTTATTTAATTCATTATAAAATATAAAATGTCAAATTACTCGAAAATGGTTGACATTTGCATAGGGGTCATAAAGGGTCATTTGGTTGCAAATGACCTCTGCTACAACCCCTAAATGGATTGCCGATAACCCTGTCTAAAAAATATCTCGTAATATTACCAATAACCCTGCCTAAGGAAGTCTTGTGCAAAGTTTCATGCATCTTGACCCAACAAATCAGTTTATTGCAAACATGTTGTACAGAGGTTGGAATAAGATTATAAGTTTCAAACATGCACCCTGTAAGGGCACTGCAAAACAAAATTAATAAATTACATAACAGTACATTATAATACAATACATTACATTACAATACATTACATTACATTACAATAAATTACATTACATTTTTCATCAACACTTATGTATCTATTACAAAAAAAAAAATTACAAATTATCTGTCAGTGAATGAATCAATTAAAATTTTTAAAAGAAGACGAATTGTTTATTCTGCACAAATAAAACGTACATTAAGTAGATTTATAAATTTTCCAGATATTCGAAAAGTACACCTACATTCTATCTTACCATACAATTTTCTCATAAAAGCAAAGAAAACCAATATACCTGTATTAATAAATGACTGTAACTTCTAACTCCATCCACAGTTTATTCTGCAGGGTACAGGCCTCTTCTCATTCAGAGAAGACACGAGCATTTATCACCACGCTTGCTCAAGACGAGTTGGCGATTTCAGACTTATATGAACTATAAGTCCAGGTTTCCCCACGCTGTTTTCCTTCACCAATGTCTGTTATGTCCAAGATACACTCTGTCACACTGGAGAAACAACAACATTTCTATAATTTCGCGCTGCAAGAAATAAAAACCGGCCATGAGCGAGTCGGACTCGCGCGCGAAGTGTTCCGTACCATTATCTATAAAAACGGCAAAAAAATCACCCTATGTTTTATTTTAATTAAATTATTTATTTTTGATGTGATTTAATAACTAAATATTCTGTGAATATTTCAAGCATCTACCTGTTGCCGTTATCAATATCAAGCAGAATCGAGCAAAAAAATCACGTTTGTTGTATGGGAGCCCCCTTAAATATTTATTTTATTCTGTTTTTTAGTATTTGCTGTTTTAGCGGCAACAGAAATACATCATCTGTGAATATTTTAACTGTCTAACTATCACGGTTCATGAGATACAGCCTGGTAACAGACGGACAGATCAGACAGACAGACAGACAGCGGAGTCTTAGTTATTACTAAGACACTCCGCTGTCTACCCCACGCCGCTGTGGACCCTATTGGGTCCCGTTTTACCCTTTGGGTACGGAACCCTAAAAATCATAAAGGTGGTCAATTAAAAATGGATTCTGTTCCGACTCATGTATACACGTAAGTAGTGATAAAGTATTCAATTACATCCACACAAGACATCCTACAAGGCATAGTTAAACGACTGCCAGTCTGAAATTACCAGCTGTTAAACTAAAACATTAACGCTACACTTTGTAGATAACGAAAGATAATTAACTTTGGTGTTTAGCTTCTAAATATGGCAGAGATAACTGACATAATAATCGCTTACAATTATCTCTTTAACTTGTTCTTCAAACTCATTAACTGAGCTTTTGCTAAATTCAGATGGTAGTGTGGCGGCATGTACATTGCCACATGCGAACTACGCATCACAGTGACGTCACAAAAAATCCTGCATCGCGCAAGCTGAGTTTACCACGCGACTGGTATACAACGCCCCACAACAATCGTTGGGCCACCAGAGTCAGACACAACAGCCCTCTCGTCGGAGGATCCACCCTTTTCTTTGGAGGATGAGTGAACTTTACACCCTGTTCCTCATACCTCAAGAGTAGTTTAGGTAAATAACACCCACATTTCACCAGTTGTTTTTAAGTCCCATGTAACAGAGGGCGAGCCTATTCCCATCAACTCGGCACTCAAAACCAGACTCCAGGCTGCTACTGAGAAATTCCAGATAGAAAAACCCAATAGCACTTTGCCCGACCCGGGAATCGAACCCAGGAGTAGTAGCGCTTGCGACCGCTAGACCAACGAGCTACCTAGTACTGATCAGATGCGTTAATTAGGATGTCAAAGATTAGTGCACGATTTAATTAATTACTAATAGAAATCTGGCCGCACCTTTGCACATTTAGATGTAATCAGTTGGTAATTGTTAGATTATAATCTTCTTCCAAAAACGTTCAAAAGTAAAACAAACTGTTTGGAGTTTCAGGGAAAGCTTTAAACTGCCAGGGTTGCGGGAAAGTCCGAAAGGGATACCGGGACCTTGGCAACAGGCAACTGAAGGAACACGGGTGGGTTTTAGTCAGTAAAAGACTGACACGCCCTCCCGCTCCGCCCAGAGCAGAGAAGACATTTGAAGATTTTCCACCCTCAAAAAACAAAAAGGAGAAGTTATAAACAGTAAGTACGCTTTGTTCGGGTTTAGCAGCTTGTACGGTAAATATTTGGTTTTGGCGTAAAAGATCACATAATAATGACTGTCCAAATACAGAGCATTTTTTGACACTTTGATGTCAAATTTATATTTGAAAATGACAGATTTTCATGACGGCCGTTATATAACGGAACCGCTTTCCTTGGAAACTATGGTTTAAACTTAGTAATAAATATTATGAATATGATATAGGTACGTAAATAAGAAACTCAAAGTAGCACCTTGTGAGTACCTTACCTTAGTAAGACGGAGTCTAAGCTAAACGAATCAATAGATTTCATCAAAAAATATGTCCATGTAAAAAGTAAAATAGACTGCATGAGATTAGATTTCTACGACTTTCAAAGTCCATTTTTAAACCCACGGAGCTTAAAAATACATTTCGTAGCACAACTTAGTGTAGGCTTATTTATGTCCAGCCGTGGACTATGAGCTGATCAAGTAAAATAACATAATAATAGACGTCCTAAAACTATACCCATTTACTGGCGAACATTAAAAAATAAGGGTCATGTTTACATAGCCCATAAAATCCGTACGAAAATAATCCTAGCACCTTACTAACATCGTTCTCACGGTAAGCCGTAAGCTAACTAGTTCTAACTAGTTACGATCATATAACTTGCCTACTTTACATAATTAGACGGAGCTGTTGCCAGCCTGGGCCGCTCGTTACACCGAAATAAACAATTTGTAAGAACAAGCCGACTTTAACCCACCAATTATAAGGAAATCATTACGGTGTGAGTTGTGAGCTGAAAGCGGTTTATAAACAATTGCTGGCTGGTTTTCCAAACACATAACATACCGTGTAAAAGCCTTATTACACCACGCGATGTTCTGTGACCGTGTTCCTAAATCGGGATGGTGTAATAAGAAAAAGGGACGTAGGGTCCCTATTAAAAAACACATCAGCTGAATATTGGGCACTAGGTGAATATTGTGTAGTGTAATAGGCGTTTTCTGGAAGTCGTCGAACAGGGGCAAGGCGTATAACGATATTCGTGTATGGCTTCCACAAAAAAGTACGCAGTAGGTACTCGGAACCGGTGTGTGTATTTAAAACTCAGATGTATATATGAACGTAAAAAAAGCAAAGGAGTATGTAAGGATCGTTACAGGTGTCGTGCTATAGTTTTTGAAAAAAGAGTTTATGTATGTATGTAATGCACAAAATTGTATTTCAAATATTACACCGTAATAAATTACAGTAAGTAAAAGAACATACATTTTCTACTTTGCCAAAGAAACAGCTATCAATCCCTCCATAATTCTTGTAATGAGTTGCTTCTTGCCCTCAACGAGAACAACGCTGGTCCTGAAATCAATATTAGTTTATATTTTTACTAGGTACATCTAATTGTTTTTTTTTTTTACCTACTACGGGTAAGCTCTTGGCCTGCATCTCACATGATGGAAAGTGATTATCAGGCTGAAGGTGGAAGCGAGCTTCACCCGGAATCCTCAACCATAGAGGAACTGGCTATCTTACCTCTTAACTGCTGAAACACAACTATACTGTTAACTTTGTTATGGCGACAGACTTAGATACGAAGGTGGTAGCTAGCCAGACGGACCTAGAACAAGCCCTACCAGCAACTAAACCGAGCAGAAAATTTTACCCCCACTGTGAATCGAACCCGGGACCTCTCTGGGTCTGAGACAGGTGGTTTAACCACTAGACCATAGAGGGTTAAAAAAAAAGTTAAATGTTTCCAAAGTGGGTTTCCTTTCAATTCAATTCAATTCAATTGATTTATTGCATCAAATATGGTAGGTACATGAAGTTATTATTACATAAAATATTTGGTAACACACATTTGGCCAATATATAAGCATGCAATAGTATACAAGTTTTAACACTTATGATACAGTTAAATATGTCTGTCTTTTATAGTCAGTTAGTCCGTTACGAAACAAGCAAAGCAACAATCTTCCTACTGACAAAAAACTACGTTCATGAAATCCATTATTAACCAGTCTGGCTATAATGGTATTTTTTCCTCACTGCCGTGCATTAGATATCTATATTCCGTACATACGGGCCTAAGAAAACTCTCCATAAATAAAAAAAGCTTGTAACTCGGACCAACCACCCACATTTACGTCGTCACCACGAACAGTTTTCGAGTAAAGCGCGCGCATGCAAACCGACGATAAACAGCTGAAATAACTTCATGAACCGCCGCTAATCAGCTGAACAAATTTAATTTGCTAACATGTCTGAAACGCGCTGAAACTTTAATTGGAAAATGTGTAATTGGGCCCGGTATTAGGAGGGAAATTATACCTAGGTGCATTTCTGTTTCACCAACAGTAAGGGGTCGGTTAAACGTTTAACCTACTGTTAGTAAGCCACCTTCTAACAACTCCCTAATCATGCTTAGGGGATCCCTTAAACTTAGAGGATGTCGGTAAAAACGGGCATTAGTTACCTACACTTTATCTAGTTACTAACTAGTAACTAGATAAAGCGAAGCCTCAGGCATCAACTGATGCCTGAGGCTTCGCCCGCGTGGTATGTCGATAAAAAGTATGCCTATGTCAAGGACATAGGCATACTAGTCCAGAGCCTGAGAAAGGTCTCAGGCTCTGGACTATCTGTGTATCAAATTTCATTTAAATCGGTTCAGTAGTTTTGCCGTGAAAGCGCGACAGACAGACAGACAGAATTACTTTCGCATTTATAATATTAATATTAGTAAGGATAGTTAGGATATAAGTCTGAAATCGCCAGCTCGTCTTGAGCAAGCATGGTGATCAATGCTCGTGTCTTCTGTGAATGAGAAGAAGCCTGTGCCCTGCGGTAACAGTTATAGGCTGGTATGCGCTTCACTCGCTGGAGTATCATAAGTAAACGAAAACTTAACGTGCTGTCTTTTGTGAGACATAATCATCTACATATAAGTATATATATTTTAAGTGGTCATTCACATGAGGGGTGGTTTTGATACTACTATAACGAAGGTAAGAAAAAATACTTATTGCCTACTGTCTCAAAATAACGTCAAATATGCTTTAATTCTAATATGTATTTAACAAAAACGTAAAAAAAAAAAAATTACTTAAGAAAATACACAATAAAATAAAAAAATACAGATGAATTGAGAAGTCGGTTTAAACCGACTTCTTCAAAAAGGAGGAGGTTCATCATTGTCATCGTTCTTATCTCAATTTATTTGGGGTCAGCGCAACATGACGTCTTTTTCTTCCATACTTTCGTTATTTCGAGTCGGTAGTCGCCCCTTCCTAGCCATATCATCGTTCTCACAGACCATCCATAAAGTAAAAGTATCTACACAAAACAAAATCGATACCCAATACCGCTATTCTGTCAGAACGTGCCATACCAAACAAAATAAAACTCAGCAACAAAACTACGGTAATTTAACCCCACTTTGAAAAAACTAGGCTAACACTTAAAAAGAAAAACTCCAATGGCGGCCTGTCATTGGTTTTCCAACGTAAATAACTACAACTTAACTTCGCGTGAGTAAAACTTAAAACAGAGTTAACTAATAGCTTACTAACTGAAGCAACACGAATAAAATTAACTTGAAGGCTTTCCTAGTTTTCCGTTTAACTTACCGCTGACTGGCGTAAAACTTATGTTCAGTGAGGAAAAGCGTATTAAGTGTGTCGTTCACAAAGAAATATTATCCCATTTGAATGCGTTCGAAAGTTTTTTGAAAACTATAAAGAGACAAATATTATGGCTCATTGTTTATGGTTCTCGGATATGGGAAAGGTTTCACAATACGCAAAGCATAAAACTACACTTGAAAACTAAACCAACCGCCAAACAAAACTATAGTCTGTCTGTCAATTACATCTTTAGCTTCTGAGGTTTTAATGTTCGTCAGGAAAAGCAGGTAATAGTCATGAAACCATGCAGCCTCACAAAAATATTTAGGGTTTCTAAAAATGTCATTGAAGTTATAAAAGAAAAGCTTCTTAATTCAAATTATTAGTTTGCGTGAAGATAGGAAAAATTCTTCGCGAACATAACTTAAATAATCATTCGTAATGACTAATTCCATCGGTTTTATAACGTTATTTCAAAATAAAGAAACGCTTACACAAGGTTGTACAATTATAACAGCACGACTCCGCAGATTATTAAAAATAACACGCATTCTCGAGTTCCATTGTTAAAATTTTCCCGCCACCAGTCCGTGTTCTACATATGATAAAAGTAACAATTTTTATTTTTAGGAGTGAAAAATGTGTGACCAAATATTTTTTTATTTGCAGGATGTGTTGTTTAATAACCTAAATAAAAACTAACTAACGCCGCGCCGCCTGGGTGCCTACAAAATAGAATATGTTAAAAATTAATATTTTGTTTCAGCATAACGCAGGGGAAGACCAGAGAAAGGACGGTTGTATTGTGTGAATAATGATAAGAGATTGAGTAATGAGATGACAGCTAATTGAGACCTATGGAAGGAGAAGACAGAGACATACTGGAGATGAAATTACATCTAAGGAAAACGCAATTCTGCTGTTTAACTGTCCATGACCCCTTGAACCTTAGGCACAGGTTTTACTTACGGTTCTTTTTTAAGGTTCCGTAACCAAAGGGTAAAACGGGTCCCTATTACTAAGACTCCGCTGTCTGTCTGTCTGTCCGTCTATCACCAGGCTGTATCTCATGAACCGTGGTAGTTAGACAGTTGAAATTTTCACAGATGATGTATTTCTGTTGCCGCTATAACAAAAAATACTAAAAAAACAATAATTATTTAAGGGGGCTCCCATACAACAAACATGATTTTTTTAGGTAGACGCTTGAAATATTCACAGAATATATAGTTATATATACACTTGAAAAATAAATAATCAAATTAAAATACGCGATTTTTTTGCCGTTTTTATAGATAATGGTACGGAACCCTTCGTGCGCGAGTCCGACTCGCACTTGGCCGGTTTTTTCCTGCATCTGAAACCCAGGTACAATAAATTCAAACAAGAATAATATTGCATTTAAAACAAGACCACTATAATACACATATCAAGCTATGGCCAAACGATTCTAACGCAATAGTTAGCGATCGCGTGCGGGCGGCCATTACAAACCTGCCGCAGATTGTGTACCTATTGATGTCTCATTCAAAACGACCTGCCGATAACTGATCCAATACCATATGCGAAACGGAATATTAAAATGGATGCTAGTTAATGTGCCAAGAAATACGTGGAATTATTTTTTGCGCATTTGTGTTTTATGCAATCAGTAAATTTCTCGCTGCTGTAAATACAATTTCCTTACAAATCTCTTGTAAAGAAGTAGACTCTATGTCATGTCTAGTGTCACCAGAGTTTGGCTAAGACCGCAACAAGATTGCGCACCGAGCTGAACGATCAATCAAAATCTGAATCATTTTGATATTGTCATTGCTTCATTATGCTCGAAAAGTCTGCTCAACAACGTAAATAACGCAATGAATGTTTTTGAACTGTCAAAATGAAACAAATTGCGATTGATCGTGTGTTACGCAATTAGGGTGCTGGATAATTTGGACAGCTAGCCAAATGCCTAGCTTTGGGATGTTATCTGCTAGAATAGAATGGGTTGCCATATTCAATTTGTCACTCAAAGTCGATTTAAAGACCGAAAATTGTAAGTACCTATGTTACTTATCCTTACATATTATAAAACAAAGTCCTCCGCCGCCTTCGTTCTGTCGTCCTGTACGCGATAAATTCAAAAACGACTGCACCGATTTTCATGCTGTTTTCACCAATGGATAGAGTGGTTCTGGAGTAAGGTTTTAGTATATAATAACCGACATCCACACGGGCGAAGTCGCGGACATCAGCTAGTAGGATATATTATTTCCCCGCAAAATATGCCTGTCATAGTTATTCAACAGCGAACCACAACAGAAATAACTTGCAGAGAGAACCCTAAACCGCCACCATCATTATAAAATCAAGAGAGAAGCTTCCATTCAGCGCAGCATTAATTATGTCACGGGACTGATTGACTCGCGTCCTTTGTCCAACCGACAGTGTCACAATACGGTTATTATGGCCACCATTCGACTTGGCAGCTGGCATTTCACGAATGTACCATTCACTTACTTGTTCAACAACATTTTTTCCCTCTTTTGAAAAGGTCGGCTTCGCCACTTGTGCAAGGAAGGAAAAACAAGCGAAGATCTTCAGTTTTGTAACTATTTTCTTACAGAATTTTGAACTTTGTGGCTTTTGAAAAAGGGTTGCTTGTTTTTATTTCGAGTGTTTTTTGTAAGTTTGCTATGGTGTCCGTTACATAGTCCAATATGATCTCATAATTGCATTAACTTAATTAACACTTAAGTTTCGTTTGTTAGTATCAACAGTAGATAATTGTTGGCAAACAGAAAAAAATACAATGTGATAAAAACTTGTTACATATCGTTAAGGAATGTTTATGGCGATATTGTAATTGATCGAGCGTGTCCATCTACGTAAACGAGTTAGATAATATTATAATGAAATAGATAAAGTCTGTTACTGATGCCTAGGGGACCTATGAGCTGGTCTATAAAAAGGGGCTTAAGTTGAAAGGAAGTGCACTGACTGACAAAGAGTAATCAATTGATATGGATAGGTACTGTCTTCGATGGACATTTACAACGGAATGTTATTATAAATTGTAAAGTCAAGGAGCTTGTCTGATAAGCAAATTGCATGGAATTATTATGAACTATATATAGGTTTAGTTAATATTTGTCCTTGGCAAATTGACTGTCAACTTAATTATTCCACATAAGTATTCAAATCACAACTGTCTTTCTTTATCAATTGTTTGAAATTACTATTACCATAGACATAAAAAACGGGCCGAGCGTTCCGTATTTAGTTGTGCAGTGAATAGAGACCGAAAAATACGACAGAGACAAAGCTTATTTGCGGCCAGTAGTTGTCTGTACAACTACTATCGGTATTGACCGCACGGTCGCTTTGTCTCGTTTATAGTTGTAGTTAAACCGTTTTCAACCAAAGTTCGTGGTTTAAAAACCGTTTTAAATTTGTTTAAAACGGTTTAAAACCATGACCACGTGGGCCGTACATTGATTACGCATTACATTAAAAATTAAGTTAGAAAGGCTAATTGAAATCTTTCCCCATTTTTCTTAATCTATGTGAACAAACATTATCTGATTAGGTTTTTACTTAGCTACCTACTGCATATTTTTAGAATGTATTTCCTTGTAAATATGCTTATAAAATTGTAAAGATAAACCGAGATTATTTCTAAAAAAATTCAGGGAGTAGATGTGGTTCAGATCACTTCGAAATGAAGCCTCAGTGCATTCTATAAAAAATAAAAAACATTTTAAACCATTATTAAACCGCTAAGTGTGGTTTAAAACGTTTTCAACCAAAAAGACGGCTTGATACCAAATGGTTTAGAACGTTTAAAACACCTTTTGCATCTATAGTCTCGTTATCGTCGTGTTATGAACAGTGATCGGAGTAGGTAGATTGATTTTTGGTACTTGTATCATAAATGCACACAGAAAGAATAACATGGATAATTTTTCCGGAAAGTAATTCCGGTATTTCCGGATTCAATTAAATATTGTAAATGTTGGTAGTGATATTATTACTACTCAATTCAAAATTTAAAGGAAGGTATCAAAATTAAATTAATTCATTATTTATCTGTTGAATATTGCTCATTTTATTACAATTCCTACCTTTTTTTTTTGAGGATGGCAAATCATCAAATGACTCCTTCCACTCTGGCAGAATACAATTCCTACATAAGTTCCGGTTTTTTTTAAATAATCCACCAATTCCGGAGGAATGTCCATATTAATATATACGTTTCGGATCAATGGCCCCAGTTCAATCTACCTACTCCGATCACTGGTTATGAGGCTAAAGGTCAGTCCAATGCTCTATTTCTATGACTTGTGTCAAACTACTCAAGTTCTCTGACTAGCACACAGTCAGTTTTCCTGCTACTTTTAACACTTGTAATTTTCTCTTGATTTTTATTTAATTTGCATACTACATCATCATCACCGTCCAAGTTTACGACATGATGACTCTAATGTTAACAGGAATATTGTATTTATTTGCCAGTTGAAACACATCTACACCATATTTAACGTACCGGCAAACTCGTAATCGCATTTTAATGTGTATTTGAAAGCACGGTAACTCAAATAAAATCCTCGTCAATTGTCACCAGCGAACCTTCCCAACATCAATGGCTGTCCTAATGTCATTTGGATAAAAAAATCAATTTGTTATGAACCCGCTTTGACGGAGTAAGGCCGGGCAATTCAGTCGCAAGTGAGCGTGGTTCCTGCGACGGATTGTTTATTTAACTTTTGTATGCGCGTGAGCAATTCACACCTCCCCCCTTTTGCTGCTTCCCCTCCCTTGCACCTCGCTTCATTGTATGTTCAAACTGCGTGTCAGCTTAGGGTTGTCAGTTTTACATACCAAGATAACGCGGTTATCATACCACAAAAAGTCCTTGCGTGCATCGGGGATAAAATTTATGTCTTTCTTTCGCTAAGTCGACAGGTCTTTTTTGTAATCAAATGTGGTGTTCGAGTGTTTTAAAGCAATTATGAATCATTAGCATAAAATAAAAGATCATCATTAAATCTCCCGCAGACAGGCGCGAGTACGAGACTACAGTAGAACAATTTCAATAAAAAATTTAATGGAAATTGTTCTACCAGAATCGCGTCGCAGCGTTCTGTTTGCCTTTCTTTATTCAGATGATTTATGAATGTTTAATAATTGCGTCTAAAGGTTATCATTGGGTTCGTCACATATCAAGCAAGTCTAAAAATAAGTATGTATTTTGCTACAAATTCACTTGCGTGAGAGTCAAGCGACACGGTTGGGTAAATTTAGCACTTTTGGGTTAGCCCTTTTTGTAAAGTTCTTGTCCTTCGCATTTATATCCGAATGATAAATAGCTTCTGTATACGTTACAACGTTTCTATTAGAGCCAGAGACTATAAATTTGCGGTGTTTCGAAGAAAAATCGTCGTATTTTTTCAAACTTCACACAAAAGATAAAGAACTGACAACGTTTTTTAACTTTCTTTTATATTGACTAAAGAAAATAATGAACTTTTTAATTAATTAAGGCTCACACTTGCGCATTAGGTCAGCCCTAATGAATAGCAGTTTACGTTTATTTATTTAACCGAAGTCGTCATTACATTGAAAGTCGGCCGAAGTTACTGGTCCATGTTATTCGATGACTGTGCCGTTTAACCACTAGAAGTATTTGTAACAGCTGCGAATTTGTATTTACGTATGTTTGCGAAACAATAAAAATTACGTTTTTGTAAAAAAAAAAGAGACTTCAACAGTTATCTCCATGAAGTGCCCTTTAAGTGCGATGTCTGTCGGTAGACAGGTAACATGCTACTGGTTTAGCTTAATTAGTAGTTAACTATGTATAGTTTTGTGCTTGACATTACTTGGTATATATGCAAATTGCGATTTTTACTACTCCAATAAAAAATCATTATCATAACATCACGCCTGTATTCCCCGAAGGGGTAAGCAGAGGTGAATCTATGATCCACCCACATTTCGCCAGTTATTTTTAAGTCCCATGTAATAGGGGGCGATCGAGGCGTTGAGCTCCTTAAGTTCTGAGTTGAGCTCCACCAAAACAGACAAATGCTTGCACTGATTGGACAGGTCCACTCAAATCTCTGTGGTTTTTTCCTCAAAAGACCATTTCTGACGCTAATCTATATGGTCCTCAGATTGCTCTGACCAAGATTATGTCCGGACTTTAAAAGAGACTGTGACCTCTGAGGTTGTTTCGGCCTTTCTTCTCAGAGTAGTCAGTTAAGAAACGCCGACCTCATCTAAAATCAAAAAAATCAAAATCAAAATATTTTATTTCACATAAGCCTACATGGGCACTTATGAAACGTCAGAAGCTAGGTGCACGGTTCCAATTGGTCGTTTCCTATGGAGAAGAGCCGGCAAGAAACTCCATGGTTACTCTTTTAAAAGATAATTGGCTTTTACAATATTTTCGAATTACAGTGTTAATAGTTATGGGAGGACAGTGTAGGCCTGCCTTTCAAGGAGTACCTACCTTTTTATACTTTTATTATGACGTGGAAAAATGATTCCGATATCTTATAACAGAATATACAATTTCATTTCATTTCAAGTACTTTCAACAGGATTAACATAAGCTATTCGGTAGTTTATGGCAGTCCCATAGATTTCTGACTTTTCTATTATCGTTAACGCTGATAGAATGTCGATTTGTCTTGGTCCTATCAAACCCAGGGTGAAAACTGTAGAAAAAGAAACTAAAGTGGAATACGAATAACACCGATTTAAAGCATTTCCAAAATGAAAATAAAAACAACATTTTTATGTAGCTGTTATTAGTTATCTCGATCCTTCCACCATTCCATCGATCCATCCCATTGGAAGACATTCCACTAATCAGTGAATATTTAGGGGTATGAGGAACGGTGTAAAATTCAATCATCCACCATAGAAAAACGACTGGCGGGCAACTGTCCAACGATTGATGTCGGGTTCTTGTATACATATATGTCCATTGCACGGTAAACTTTAATTGCGCGATGCAGGATTTATGTGATGTCAGGATTTTTGTGTGACGTCAAGTCTTTGATGCGTAGTTCGCATGTGACGATGTAGATACCGCCAGAAACATTTATAAACCTACTAGCAGCAACCCGCGGTTTCACCCGCATGAGTCTCGATCCCGCAGCAATATCGGGATAAAAGTATTCTATGTCCTAACCCAGGTCATGGTCTACCCATGTGCCAAATTTCATTCAAATCCGTTCAGCCGTTTTAGCGTGAAAGCATAGCAAACAAACAGAACTCATGTTCGCATTTCTCGTATAATATTAGGTTAGAATCATGTGGCAAAAGGTCACTATCCCACACACGATGAGGGAAATTCTTGAATCAATTTCAAAACTAAAATCCCCAAATGAATCTAGAACAGGAATCCTTACAAAAGACCAATGTTCTCAGAACAATACCCAAGTATATGAATCAATAAACATAATTGTGTTAAATTAGGATCACATTAGTAAGTATTGGTTATCAATTTCTTTAGTTCCTCTGTAATTTTTATATCATTGGTAAAAAAATAATTTGAGGAAGGTTGGATGTGGCGGATGTCACGTTCAGTCCCTCGTTATGAAGTATTAGGAAGAGTTTAAACGGTCATTTCGACGCTTACCAGGGTTTTATGACCAAAAGGAGCTTTTAAAACCAGGTCTGACTGTTAACTGGATATTTTTTTCAGGCGTTGGTTGGTTGCAACGCCGTTACTTTAGAAAAAAATGCTAACCGGAGGTTATCTTTAAAGTTTTCTCATAAGCTGCTCATCATTCTGTGATTCAAGGTAAATAAAATCATTGCAAACATGCACATTTAAATGAAAATAAATTGCCGTGCGGTAGTCTCGCAAAGTCTCCAAAATGGCTCGACTGATTGTAATGATATACTGTGGTAAGTTGTTCTGTGCGAGCCAGAGAAGGTTCCTAACATAAAAAAAAAATAAGAAACATTGCAACGCATACCGGGCATTTGCTAGTAATAAATTACACCTATTTCCCATGGGGTTAGGCAGAAATTACACACACCTACAACCTTTCCGATTACCGCCTCATTTACGGAATTTTCCCATAAGCATAAATCAAATCTACACAAAATATTTTACTTTTAGATTAAGGGAAAAGACTCAATTCTTTTTTTTTTCATTTGTCAACGTATACCAAAAACTTTTGGAAAAACGACTCTATGCGAGCTGAAATCCTGAAATAAGTAAGAAGACATAATAAGCAGATCAAAACTTTAATATGTAAATAATAATGTTGACTCATATAAACTTATTTACTGCGATTATTTATTCTGATACCAAGTTTTATCGGTCTCCAGATTATAGTTTAAAATTACCTAAATGCGTCTTTAATGGTGGAATTTAATGATGGATTTAAAATGAAGACATCTGTACAAAAAAATAAATTGACTTTACCAATTGTTTCCTGTAGCCATAAAAGTACTGGGTAACATTAAAAAAGTAACGTAAGCGTGGAAATGAAATTGAATTTTCGAAAAGTAATATGAGATGTCCGTCCCGAATTATTTTTTATTGCTCTTAGCCGCCATTTTGTATCATTTACTTAACCTGTTATCGACGTAAGGCCGCTGAGCCCGATATTACGAAAATACACCATTTACAAAGGGAAAACTAACCCAGCGAGTCAAAAATGTCCCTAGTGCTGCGACACAGAGGTTAGAATCGATTGTAAAAACGGTTTCTCGTTCGACAAGAACCACGTTATTAGTTTCGATCCACATAATGCTATTGTATAACTAATAATCAAGCAGGACTATTCGATTCGTTTATCTCATTTCGGTAATGTGTGTTTGACTCAAAATAATTGGAGGTTAAGTTCCATGTTAAATTGCTTTGGTAGTCGCTGTCACTTTGTAAGGTCACCTTTTGTTTAAAATGTTCTGATTGTTTTGAGAATCTTACGAAACCGTATGCCGTTTGTGAGTTTTCATACATATGAATCGGAATTGTTCAGAGTCGTACCTACATAAGTTGCTTAACATCTTTATTTTTATTTGTATTTCAACTAACTTGGTGCCTAGGGCAGCAAACGTAATTTCCACCTTGCTTCTTCCATTTGATATATTACTGATCGTTTCAAAGAACCGAATCACACATACCAAAAACATTCAACGTTGCAATTTGAAATTGAAAACGAAAATTGCGAGCATACGTAATAAGAGAGAAGAACGCCGTCTACGTGACGCTATTTAGCGTCAAACGACGCAAGCGCGAATTGGAAATCAAAACAAGCATTGATCCACAATCAAATCGAATCGAAACTTTAGCGTCGTGATCGATAACATACCATCCGATTATCGAAATCACGATCATTTGTGTGCAACGTTAGTCTTTCATGAGAAATCCTTATGAAAATTACCATAAAGCTTATTTTGTAACAAAATACAATTCCATTTTCAAACTTGGACTGTATTCCACAGCCATAAAGTCGATCAAAGAAGTTGATTCCAATTACGAATCGAGTTGCGATGGCCATTAGATTGAGTATCGATCACATGCTGCAGTTCGAAAACGCTAAGAGTGCAACTATTTCTTTGGATTATATTAAATTATAGCTAGCCGTGAAAATCGTCCCGTAATGTGTTGGCGAGATTACCCGTCCGTGGGACTGCGCGAACATATCATTTGCCCCGATCCGCTCCATCTCTAAGTGCGTGTAATGGGGCGTAATCTTTGAATTAGCCGTTACAATTTATTGATTCTTGTTTTGTTTTTACAAATGAATTATAGCTGTGTGTACAATGTTTTAAAAATGCATAAATAAAAATTGATGTCCAATAGCATAATAAAAATTCAAAGCAATTTATTTTGACACTATGAACGTTAAAAGTGCATGTATCAGTCGACTGACAGGCGTTTTCCATTGCACGGCCGCATCGTTAACATAGTTTAAAACAGGAATCGAAATGCCTTATTTTAATGCTAATACCTCAGACCAACCAAAATAGAAAGACAGAGCATTACGAACATCAAAAATGACGCCACCTTTTTATCTATGTTTGTGTAAAAAGGGTTGTCATTTGTTAAAGTTTTTCCCTATAATTTGGGGAATAATATTTTGGGTAGGATAATATTGTACGAGTAAGCTATTGTTGAGTATGGTATTGTACCTCAATCGTTAGGAAGGATTCCGAAACAAAACCATTTTTTTTACATCGCAAAATAAAATAACAATTAAGTACAAAGTGCATTTACATACATGATTTGGAGATTACCTTTTAATCAAGAATTGCTTGTGTTAGGAGCTCCGCTCTTTCACTTAGAACTATCCATTAATTATCAATTGAATGTAAAAAAAAATAGGTTTGTAAATTATAGAAAAATTAAGTTATAAGGTTGTTGAAGCGTAAATCATAACATCGTCGTGGGTATGTGTCATTAAGTAAATTGTTTTGAACTAATTATATTTACAATCAACTTTATTAAATTCAAGAAGACCACGATAACAAAATCACTGACTATAGAAAGCACGTAAAAAGCGTCCGCAAGTTGGGAAAAAATAAAATTTGGGACAGTAGTATTTAAATTAGCTAGTCTAAGGTGAGAAACTAACAAAAATAAAATAAAAAATACAGTCTCGTGTTTAATTACTGTTTTGATAAAATCTCATTTTTGTTTTTTAAATTTTATGTACCTTTTTAGGATATCCGGTTTTGATCACACGGCGAAGTCCACGATTAGTTGAATAAAGGTCATTATTATCAAAATGATCGGAACAAACCACGCTGGTTTTCGATGGAAGCCATTCTGGATCATTCCGACTATTTCTTATAGCTACTATCCATTTACTTTTATTTTCAATATTACTTGGAAATCTAAAATATTAAATACATAAAAAAAACAGGCATATAATTACTCGAACTAAAAAATATCAAATCTCAAATCATATTATGGCCACCCCCGCACTTTAAATGTCACTGTTTTCGTTCGTTCATTCGTTCAGGTTTTTGTTCCAAGTAACCTAAAATTTATAGTTTACTAAATTAAGAAACGATGTTATTTGAAGTACTTACATGTGAAAAGTGATTCCGTGAGACTTTTTATGTGATTTGCTATTGTTTTTACAAGTTTTCACTACACAAGAAGGCATAATTCAATTTTTTTTATTGAAGTTTACTAGACGACAACTCGTGACGTACTAGGAGCGATGAGCATAGTTTTTGTTTAGGTGTGTGCGTGAGCCTGTGTGTTTACTTGCAGGAGCATAGTTTTGTGGCTACACGTTTGATGTACGTAGTGATCCGTCTTTCTATTTTGGTTGGTCTGAGGCTAATACATGTTTTGCGGAATATAGATTCTAAACTGTTACATCAGGTGGCTGTTAAACTTTACGAGGTGTTTGGTCAATAAATCGCACGCGACTGGCAGCTGACCCAACTATTGGTTTGCTTATTGATATAGGTACCTATCTATTGAATATGAATGAGTATTATATAGGTACCACATGTATGGCTGGCTCCTAAAATATACGTACTCTAACCTAGCTCTGGAGTCTCAAATTTTTTTGTAACCATTTTTCATGTCAATAAAGAATTTATTTATCCTTATTATAAAACAAAATCCTCCGTCGCGTCTGTCTGTCGTCCTGTTCGCGATAAACTCAAAAACTACTTCACCGATTTTCATGCTGTTTTCGCCAATGGAAAGAGTGGTTCTCGAGGAAGGTTTTAGTATATAATAACCGACATCCTCGTGGGCGAAGCAGCGGGCATTAGCTAGTTTATTATATATTTATGTATGTATGTGTGGTCATGTTTATAGTTGTGGTACAAACCACCAAAAAATTATAAGCCATCCCATTTGGGTGTAGTTGGTATTGAAGTTTTATATAGGACAGTTGATTTTTTTTTGGCGATTACGATGTTGGTACCCATGGACAAAGTTGTTCAGTCTGATGGTCTGTACCATCATCAACATCATCTGTCTAGCTTTTTAACAACTATGTTGGAGTCGGCTTCCAGTCTAACCGGATGCGGCTGAATAACAATATTTTACAAGAAGCGACTGCCTGTCTGACCTCCAAAACCCAGTTACTGGGTGATGGTCTGTACCATATGATCACACCTGTCTCATAAATGCTGTATTTCATAAAAGATGTTCCTTTGTAAGTTGTAGACATTTTCCACGGCTGGTAATAAAGAAAGAATACCATTAACATCTGTTAAAACAACATTACGAGCGCGATACGCTCGCTTGCCGTGCTCGGAAACGCTAATATTACGAAGTTGACGTAATTTGTGAGCGTCGCCGGGTGCGTAGCTTATTTATAAAGGTTCCGTATTACTAGGTACCTACCTAAGATATGACTTAATTTGGTTTCAGTATTTGATTTGGTGTGGATTTTGGAATAAATTCCGTGGATACTTTATGAAGGCATGCTTGGTAGAGTCGATATTATGAAGTTCTGGGCTATTTATTAAAACATTATGGGTCGGTATATCCTACTGATAATAAATTTGAGCATATAATTGTAAAGTAAATTATTTATAGTATAGGTACACCTTTGCATGGGTAAGGCAGAGACCCTGCCAGGGTTGCGGGAAAGTCCGAAAGGGATACCAGGACCTTGGCAACAGGCAAATGAAGGAACACGGGTGGGTTTTAGTCAGTAAAAGTCTGATTCGCCCTTCCGCTCCGCCCGGAGCGGGAGAAGTCATTGGACGAATTCCCACCCTCAAAAAAAAAAAAAAATGGGTAAGGCAGAGAAGTTCGTTCGTGTAATGTTCGCAGAGCTCGTTAAAATGTAGGGAACAGTTGTTTTTTTTTTTCGTGATTTCATTGTTCGTCCCTTAGTGAAAGATGTTCATAATGATAAGTACAATAACCCCTTAAGAGATTTCGTGTATAAAAAGATACACCTTATCTATATAAATTATAATTTAAAGTCGCTTCTCGTGTTTGTCTGTATGTCCGCGTTGTTCTTCTAAACCACGCAACAGATTTTGATGAGATTTTCACCATCGTTTAGAGTATAATACGTTAATATTAAAGTTACATATCACTAAGAAATCTCAATCTTTTGTCAAGTCGTAAAATCGTGCGAAGCAGGAGCGGGTCGCTTTATATTTGTAAGCACGTTCTCGAAAACGGCTCTAACGATTTCGATGAAAGTTGCAATAGAGATTTACGGGGGCGAAAAATCGATCTAGCTAGGTCTCATATCTGGGAAAATTCGTTTTCTTTATTTTCGTCCGATCAGAGCTCGGTCATCCAAAGTTTAGAACAAGACGGCTACCTTAAAATAATGACATGGCAGCATGGAATTAGTATGTACTATCATGGCAGCATGGAATTAGTATGAACTATACATGGAATTAGTATGTACTATACATGGAATTAGTATGAACTATCTTATACTATTAAATGAGCATTCTCTCGTTTCACCAGAGCAGAGCTTGGGCGCCCAGGTATCAAATTTTTCTTTAAAAGTCAGAAAATCCAATCAATATGAATTATCAAGATTAATTCGATCAAGATATTTAAACGATGCACCCATCAACTATAAGTTTAATCGATGCACCCATCAAATAACATATCAAATTAAAATAAATAAACGTCATAAAGTTCACAAAATTAGGGTGCTAACATGAATGGTTCTCCATATTTGTTTACTAACTGTACCCTAAAAATGTTCCATAAAAAAAAAACGTTAGTTGGCACAACTAATGTCGATGTAATAAGGCTCTTATCTCACTAATTAAAAGTCGATTTGGCGCAGGCGAGCTTTCTAATGTCAACTGCGACACCTATACACAAAACGATGTACTAACATAACTAACTGAGCGAATCCTTTTTACTATATGATTAATGTTTATAGTGACAGTTGGGTAATTAATGAGACCGATTAGAATTCAGGGCACCTTTTTTATGAGAAAACTATGTTTGGATTCGTAATTATACTTAGTCGTTGTATGTTGCGGGTAGTTAATCGTCAGTAATGGATCGTCATTAACGATAAAAGTCATCTAAAGTTTGATTTAGGTGAATACAAATAATTAATCTTGATTATTTTTCTGGTGAGGAACAAAAAACTTAATCAGATGTAGTGGACGTCGTTAAAGCAAATGATGAAAGCCACACACACGGTTCGACAGAATTAGTATTATTTTCTTCTGATAATTTTGATTACCTATCGCATTGTAATTAGCAATTCTTAGGCCCATTTTCTTCAACAGCAACTTGGTCATTTATCTTTTAGACGTCTGTCCGATGTCAGGAGATTCAAATTGGAATCTGTTCTAGAATATTAAGGTGAAAAGGACTCACTCTGTATTTTGGGTCCCCATAATTTATCTGACATTGTTGCTTTAAGAAAAACACTGGCTACACTAATTCTGAGCAGGAAAAAGTGAGCCGTACCTAACTCATTTTAATTTGATATTTGTGGCATATTATGTACCATGAGACTTACTTGTTCCCACCACCCGCGTTAAGCTATGTAGTGACATAAAAAAACACCATGTTTAACTTCTTGACTGGCGACGCCGAAGCCGAGACCAATCGATTCAAAGACGAATCCGAGTTTGTTTAGTCCACAACCCGACCGAATCTGGCCAAAAAGAGGAGTCGTGAATTGAATCCCTGTGGCATCAACTCGAAAAAATATTGAAATGTGATGAAATTGTGTGTTGAGATTTCACTGCTGGTTGGTAACGGACTTGGGTAGATATTTTACGAATAAATACAGCAGTGTATGTGGTTATTCTTTGTGTTGTAGTGTATAGATCGTGTTGTCGAGTATCGAAAGACGCACTGAAAAACGCTATCATCACGAGCGCATCCCGTTCGAAAATGGCCATGGTAATGGTATTTGTTTGTTGATTTTCTCTGTTTTCGGCCTGTAACTCGATTTGCTTTTTGTTCTCCCGATACAAAGGCGACTAAATTTCGTTAGTAAGTTATTTCTCGGTCGTGTTTGAGAGTTTGAGAGCGTCGTGACGGTTTTCGGGACGGGAGGATACACGATTCGGGCGTGCACAATCAATTACCTTGTCATTAAAACAAATATTGAGTTAGGATTTAGTCTCGGATGTAGTTTGATGTAGACCAAGCTTGGTATTGGCAATTTAACTTTGATTACAATGATTTACTGCTTTTAAATTGCTAATATTATAAATGCATATTTAAAAACTTGCGGTATGCGTTTATCAATTTTAAATTGCTTCTAATAAGAGGTAAGTGAATGAAGAAATTTCATTTCGATTAGCACTAATTAATCTGCCAATTCTTGGAATCAATGAATAGAGTTATCAAAACAAACTGACTAATAGGAAACTAGTTAGAGTAACAGTTCTAACGTTACAACACTTATCCGAATCGAATCGGGTTTCCTTTGACCGCCAATTCTGTTAAAGTCAGTGACTCCGTTGACTTTAGCCAATTAACCGTACCTTTTGTAATAAAACAAAGCGTCGAATCGAATTATTTGTTCGTTTTGTTGAAAAACCGACGTAAAATCACAATCGATACTCGGACAAGAAAACTGGACAAGAACTGGAGTGAACGTCCTAACTAATTTGTTTTAAATTGAGTTGGTGAAATGAAAAAACGAAGGAAACCCGAGACAAGAAACAGGGACAGTCACATCCGGAGTACCGAGTCACCGCTGACCGGGGCCGAGAAAAAATATGATGCATTGTGACTTGTGATTGATTTAGTTAACCGCAAATGGACACAATTGGTCACCCGATCGACACATTAGCCACATTTCCGACACTACACATTCACACTAAAATAGTTTGTATTTCTTATTCGTTTAGGTCTCTTTCCCTGTAAAAGTCACATGAAATTGAGTTGGCAACACTTTTTTATTATTCCGCACACTCTTTAATATTGTCACATTAATCGCAAACGCATCATTTTTTATCACGTTCGCATCAAAAACTAATTACCGTTATTGCAATAGCGCAAAAGCTGCGAACGGACCGGATGCGCGTAATTTTTTCTAACGCGTCCGTTTCCGGTCGTAACAAAAAGTTGAATATTGAATTTGAAAAAAAAAATCATATCCCCTAACTGAATTTACGCGATCCGGGGCACTAACGACAGTAAAATAACAATTACATCGACACAGATCGTATCTATGTTATTTGGTGCGCGTACAAATTTCGTGTCGCCCGGTAATGGCGGCCGCAGTTTTATTGTGTTATTTACACAAATAAAAACGTTTATTTTTACATTTTCCCAAAATTAAATATGGGCCAATTTACTCTTGGAGCGGGAATTACGTAGTTAGTTATAATTTTGTGTGATTCAGAACAAAATGTGGCGGCAAGGGCGAGCATTGAAGCAACTATAATATAACCTAACGCTTGTTTATTATTCATGTGTTATTACTTGTGTAATTTGTGTCGTAGCAGTAATTACTCGTGGGAGGAAATCCTCGCTGTTTTGTAATCAGTCGTACGACTTGTACGTAATGCGCAATCAGTTTCCAGTGCCTGTTTATCTAACGTTATTATTATGATTGTGTTTCATTATAATACATTTAGATTTGAATATGAACACGGTATTGCAATAAAAAATGTTAAGTATAAAGTAATTCGCGGAAATCATGTTTTTCAGTGACGATAACATGACTTGATTTAATATCTGAGGTTGGTTTTATTGTAGTAAATTGCGCAGTGACATGAAAGCGTAGGAAACTTAGGTGTCAGAGCAATTTTAACGCTCTAATAAGCTAGCAAAGTAATTTAAATTACATACCATGAAAGTAAATTAAAGATGAATTACACAGACATAAACCAGTGCTGTATGAAATGAAAACACACTCAGAACCAACTGCCAGCAATCAAGTTGATGAGGTAAAAATCATGCTTAAAGTTTCACACAGCACAAAAACTCATCTAAATCACCTAAAGTGGTGTAGCTTACTTTCTACGACAATTTTGAACGAAATCATTCTCCTTTGTTTGAATTTAAAATTATCTTAAACATTATTATGTTAGAATGACTACCCGTAAAGCGATTTCATATGATTATACACGGAACTGCACATAGAAGGCTTTGGATTGCGCCAAATGTCATTTTAATGGTTTTAATTACATCTCTTGGGGGAGGCTAAATGCAAACTGATGATTACTGTATAGTACTTTAATCTCGTGGTAATGTTTCTTTGTGGACATTTTTTTTTAAATGAAGCTTAGGAGTTAAAGTAGCCTGTGAGTAAGTAATTATTTCTTGGAAGGTTGGGAGTTTAAACAACTTTGAATAGTGATTAAAACGTTTCTTATTTAGTGATTTTCACACCTTTAACCGAATACTGGTTTACATTTGGTGCTAAATTGAATGACGATGATATTAAATAAAAAATCAATTGACTAATAACAAGTACTCGTACCATAATCTTTGAGGTACGGTGCCAAGCTGGTAGACGCTCATACAGGGGGTGATTGAGAAGAACAAGATCGAGTTCCGAACGTTGGGATCTGAAGAGGTACAAACGTCTCCGATTTCAGAAAACAGGTATGATAGAACAAGCTCCATCATGTTGATGTTCCATGTTTTCTGAAATCGAAGATTTGGTAAAAATGGACAACTGGCAAAGGTGTGGTGACGACAGGCTGCAACCTAGCGTCCAAGGACTGGAAGAAGAAGTGTCAGCCGTGTGGCAGTGAGATAGGCGAATGAAGTTTTTGCCATCGCGGGTAGAACGTGGATCAGGTTGAAACAGGAGTGTGAAGAGTGGATGGTGTTGACATAATTTAATTTTTTTGTTGTTTTGTCTTTAGGTGCGTTAGGACGATTTGATGAGTAAACAGTCCATTCAAAATCAAAATATTTTATTTCACATAAGCCTACATGGGCACTTATGAAACGTCAGAAGCTAGATGCACGGTTCCAATTGGTCGTTTCGTATGGAGAAGAGCCGGCAAGAAACTCCATGGTTACTCTTTTAAAAGATAATTGGCTTTTACAATATTTTCGAATTACAGTGTTAATAGTTATGGGAGGACAGTGTAGCCTTTTATTTGCAATTTAACTTTCCTATCCAAACATTAAAGAAGACCTGCCTAAAGGCCTTACCTTACATTGTGGAAACGCCGTTCAACAATACAAACTGAAACAGAAAAAAATAACATTTGCTATAGCGTCTTAAAAACAATGAGAAAGAGCCAAGATGTAGAGGCATAGTTTTGTCCAAGTAAGTATTGTTCTTTACATCCTCTAAACGCGTTTTAGATAAATGCTCAAAACTCCTGAATTTCCTAAATGTATGCATGGCTTCAATGTTTAGTGTGTTATAAAAGTGCTACAGCATTATATGGCCTTTTTTTAATACCGAAAATGGCGTATTCGGCTATTTCAGTAGTTGAGTCTATCGGAATAAAAATAAAAGGGCCTACTGGATAATGTAGAGGAAAAAAGGATTCGTTTGCTTGATTGGACTGCTCTTACCATAATTATGTACCATGTAAGAACACTTCGTTCCGATAGGATGTTATGGCAGGCGTTTATTGAAGATCACCTATGTTTAAGGACACAAATCAAGTAACCCAGTACTGTGCTAAATATATGTTGTATAGTTTGGTTACAGTTATATAGGCCTTGAGTTCTTTATTTTTTAAACAGGTCTTTTTACATCAAACTTCCCGATTTTATCCCATTTCGGTTTGCAAAACCCAGTGCATTTGATTAATTATGTAATTTTTTAGCATACTACAAGACCAGAATCCTTTTAGCCAAGGTCTGGTTCCAACTGTAAGATTTTTTAAATTAGTTTTATGTGAATAAAAGTCTATGTAACCACAATTCTCATTCTTAGTAATTTTAACTGACATTAATCAACATTTTAGAACCCTAAACATGGTTTATGATCATGACCATAAAATTTATACCACTGAGAGAATTCATTTGACTGCCAAAGTTGTATCCGTTAACTAAGTTGCAGCTAGTTGCAATACCAATAGAGGTCGCTTTATAGCCTTACATGCAATTTGCTCAAAGAAGCCGACACTCGCAGATAAATAGTACTCTCAGCTATATAAAGTTTTCATAGCTTCTAATTGGATGCCTAATATGGAGCCCTATATGTCCTAAAGGGATAAAGGCATCGTTTAGAATAAAAAGTAACCAATAAGGCCAGAAACGGAATCAAAATAGTTATATATGTTAATTATACTGAATTTGGAATTTGAAACTATTATGGTTGGAATTTAATTCTAGAGTAATGCATTTTTTTAAATAAGAATAAGATTTGTATCTTGTAACTTTAAGATTATAAAAACAAGGCTCAATCATGACTACTTACCTTTATCACTGACATATACTAGCTTAAGCTAACTTTACGGCCTTCACTTAGAGTCTGTAATGGGTACAAAATAATCTCTCTCTAGCTCAAATCACCCATTAACTCGCAGCATACTTAATTACAGCGCTAGTGGGCCACAGTTAGGCTTTTGACACGGCAGACAAACGCATATATCGTGACTTCGGCCAGTAAAGTCAGTTTGTTGATAAAGTCAATTAGCGGTATCGAAGTAGGGACCCGTATCAAGTGATTCAGCCCACCGTCGCGGCGGCGGTGATATCAGCGCGCCGCCATTGGCCGGGCGTGCCCAAGGGGAGTGGTCTCGGCCCGCTACTTTTTTGTTATACTTTTTGGAGCGGTGCGTAGGCGACCGTAGCCGGCTTTATTCACTACCAGTCGATTGAAGGCGTTGGTGTGTTATAGTTTATTGCTCTGTTGTCGTTTGAGACGTCACGGGGTATCATGTAAATTGTGGCCTTTATTGACGGCAATTTATTCGTGTTCACTATCTTTCGTCTCGTGCTTAATAAGGACTTTATTTCGGAGTTCATCGGTGTGAATTGAGTGTGGTAAGTGTTTTTCAATTATTATATTATAATATATACGTCTAATTAACTGTTCATGTGAAAAAGTACAATCGGTTATTAGCATGTCATTGTAAAATTAACTTTTGATCGCTTTCCTTTGCTTTTTTATATTTGAAAATAATTTTGATACTGCGTACAGATATTGAACTGCATATTTTTTTTTATTACCGTAATAATGCACTATATTGTGCATTTTATCGAATTTCACTGTGAATGAATTGTAAAGAAATTACTAAGTGGCTATAAAATAATATATTTATAATAATTTGAAATGTATTTCCCCTATCTAATGTTTACGGACCACTTAGCTAACTAAATGATAACAACTTATAAAAGTTTTAATTTAACTGACCTCAAAGTAATACTAGATTTCAGAAGTGTGCTATTCTGTAAAGTTAATTCCTAAACTCACTGATGTGATCGCACTCAGTTGGAAAGCGTTTTACTTGTCTTTAAGCTGTACCATGTCGAATTCACTCCTCGACATCATTCAAATTGCTAAGTGATATTTAGAGAACACAAAATACAGAAACAAAAACAAAAAGTGAAATTATAATACAAAGTTAATGATATAGTTAAAAATAATTAATGACAGTATCTGGATGACGCTTCCCATCTTTCTAATTATGCGTTACAACGATCTATTAAAATAATGACATTACTATAACAACTAGGGCCGGCTTTCATTAATCAAAGCCCACTAGGTTATTTGACGGCTCGCATCATATTTTTGGGAGTCAAAAAAGGCATAATACCTGATATTTTAAAGGCATTTGCATAATTAGGTGAATTTTATTGCTTTATTGAATTAGGGCCGATGTCAGGCTCAAAATTGAAATCAGCAGGGTGCCTTGTGTTGTTAATTTTGTTTATAGCTTGTATTATGGTCAGCTTTGAATGTTATTCCCATATCTCAAGCTCTATAAAAGTTGTTAGATATTGTAAAGATGGACAACAATAGCGTATTTATGTTATTGATCTTGATTTTATTAGCCTCCGCGGCGGAATGTGTGGGTTATTTCATATTTTTTATAAGCTTGAGCCCGTGTAGAGTCATTTATTTTATTGCTATTGTGTTTGTGGGCAAATATGTCGTGATCATAATTTGTCCAATTTACATGTATGTTAATTATAAAACTATAAAATCTATTTTTATTTGCTATTAAATCTGTAATAAAAATATTTAAACTGGTCATATTTTTGCCGACGGCGGCGACGGCTGGCGCATAGTGTGGTGTAAATTTTCTTTAAATGATGTACTCGTACACTTGAATATGAAGATACATAATTATGTATACTATGAAGCTAATCGTAACCAAGATTGTACTTTTAAA
Organism: Lithophane leautieri; assembly: GCA_949152455.1. Lineage (NCBI taxonomy): Eukaryota > Metazoa > Arthropoda > Insecta > Lepidoptera > Noctuidae > Lithophane > Lithophane leautieri. Next base: position 5,082,034 of record OX424462.1, on the reverse strand, counting down.
ATAAATATTAAGAAAAAAAAATATATATAATAATTTTGCGTCAGAAATAACAAAACAGTCGCTGTCACAAATAACAAAAAAATAAGGCATTGCAATTCTTTAATATGAATGGCTAATTTACTTTTGTGGTAATTTAAAATTACTTTAATGGATGAAGGAAAATAAACAAAAGTGTGTGACGATACGGATTACCCAATCTTTAAAGTATATGTTTCCCGAAAGTCAACACCTAATAATGTTATAATTATCATAAACTTTCTTAGAAACGTAATAATAATTGCTATGTACTACTTTATGTTCTAAAGAGTAATTACTTTTTCCTCATAGTCACATACATTTATTACTTCAGAAATGATTTGTAACTCGCGTACAGACGTTAGATATCTTTATTACCCTTTCAACTGATCTCACGTCTACATTGCTGCAATGTTCACTAAATTGAGTTCTCACATCACAATAGCCTTTGGAAAGAGTGATTTTAACCGATTTTTTACTAAAGGGTTGGCCGATCTCAATTCGATTAACACCACCAGTCACAAAGACCCGCGTAGCTACCCGCGTCGATAAGAAACTGATGCAAAGATGAGCATCGCATCGAAGGTTAGAGATCTCCATAGACTAGACGATACGAAACCTTCGTGATGACTTGCGGATGCCTCCGGAACGCGAGCAGCATTGTTGATTGTATTAGACTTAATTAGATCTTAATTAACATTCTGGTTTCTCATTACACGCTACTCGATGCTACTAGCCGCGTTCATAATAGGAATGTCCATTTACATCCATACCACTTGTATCTTGATTATTTTTTTAATGTTCATAATATTAAAATTGAAGATTCTCCGTTGTTCGTTATGGGGTGATGAAATTGAATCGGATGTTATTGAGATTGTGATTACGATAAATAATATTAGCTTTGTGAATGTTATTAGACGCTCCGACCTTTTTTTTCCTAAGTTCCCCGAAGGAACGAATTATGTAGAAATGTACGCTATTCCAGTTGATAATAATTTAGCTGCCAACAATGGAATTACAAAGAATGTAATGGAAAAACTATGCAATGCACTAATGCAGTTCGAACAAAGGAATAATTAAATTGATCATCAAATAAATCTAGAATCAGGAAATCATACGATTATGAATTTTATTGCTTTGTCTTAAGTTCAGATAACATTTTCCGAGTGACTTACACTGGGTTGAGTGACGGATGATGCGTTAGAGGAATTTAAACTTGTTGTAATGGCATTAGCGTGGTAATGTCAGGGTTATCAGGTAGCAGACAGACATCAGTCAGGGGACGGATGAGTCAGACACTTGCTGCTCTTATCTGAAGCTCAGCGATATAATCCGAGACGCCATTAACACTTAACTCCAGACCTAATGGACAAAAACGTTTAATCCCTCAATTCTTAGAGCTAACGATAAAGTGCAGAATGGAGATTCCAAAGTATGGATAAATATTTATTTTGTTTATGCTATTAAAGTTGTTTCTTAAATTGATATGACACAAGATGAAGTAATCCTTACATATTATAAAACAAAGTCCTCCGCCGCGTCTGTCTGTCGTCCTGTACACGATGAACTCAAAAACTACTTCACCGATTTTTATGTTTTTTTCACCAATGGATAGAGTGGTTCACACGGATAACACAATAGCTTATAAGAGAAATCTATGTAGTACATGTCTACACATAACACATAATTATTATGATTTTGGACATGTCGAAGTTAGAATATTTCAGACTAAAGTTCCCGATTCAAATAAATAGTAACCAATGAATAATTCAAACTTTAAAAACGGTCTCTTGAGTTTAAATAGATAACTTTACTTACAATGGCTAAAACAGTTGATTATCACCCAAGTCTTGGTATAGACACAAAAAAAATTAATCCAGTAGGCGCCTCCTGTTTCCTATCGCTTCTAATCCTATTATATTTTAATTCTTTCACTGTATCTCTGTATAAAGGAAATGTTATCTAATCTGAATATATTAAAGCTCCATAATAGCTTATCGTTGTATCAACGCTACTAAATTGTTTTTCTTTGTACTTTTTTCTATGCACCTTCATAATTTTCTGCGAACATATTTTTTTCTGTGACTAAACAGGAAATAGACTTTAATTTTGTAATTGAATTATAGAATCGTGGTCTTGTGCCATAGAACATGTATTTTATGGAGTTTATTTCACATTTCCATACTTAATCGAGTGGTGTGACGACCCGATCATTTTACTTAGACCTAGTGTAAGGTAATACGGAGGATGTAGTAAAAACCTTGGAAATGGTTGCAGTTCATATTTAAAAGCATCTACTGTTTACTAACCTTCCTATTTGTTAACTTTTTCTTTAATAAGGACTTTATTTTCTACTATACTATATACATATTGGGAGAAGAATAAAATGGTTATTATATCATCGTAGTATTTCACTTTTATGTTGTCCAATTAGCTTTAAATTATCGCCTCTTATTGATTATTCATTTTCTTGTGATAATTAAGATTCAAGTTATGATTTAGGTGTAACGAACATTGAATGTAAAGTATAGCAACGTCTTGCATAGTTTCTATAAATCATTCATCGCTAATTTCACACCGTATTGTTAACTCTATATGGCCGCGTATAAATCAAATTATTACACTTTTTCTATATCACACAAGCATGGCCGATACGGAGTTTAATTTATTCTTACAAACTCGGTCTACAATTATATCGCTACGTGAATCGATTAAGGTAGAACCATTTTAAGCCCTCTAGCTTCACATATAGTATTAGCTATTCCAAAAGCATGTTCATTTACGGCACTAAACTCCGACATTACAAGTTTTTACATTCTTTATAACGACCAGTGTTATCCAATAGTGTATTAAATTATTACGATCTTTGCAATATTTATTACGCGGGAATTAATTGAAACACTATATCGTATACAACCGATACACGTCGAGTCGTTAATTAATTATATGCTAAAACTCGCGTATACCATAATCACACATTTTCAATTACAGATTTAATGTCATAATTATGTCGAACTTACGGTTTTTGTTTTATGAAAGCCGTATTGAAATGAAAGTTTTCATGAAAATTGGCGGTAATGGACCAAGAAGTCAAGGTTTATTTAGCAGTCGTGGGGGAACGAACTTGGGACAGTCGATACCGTTAGTTGTATATAAAAAATTGTCTAACAATGTGTCGATTACCCGCTCGACAGAGCCAATCAGTGGATAATATTCGTCAATATTCACCGCGAGATCGCTGGAGCGTTAAAATTTACATCTTGATTGCTTTATTTAATTTACCCAAAGTATTTTTTATTACTCCGCAAAGAGGAAACGCTGGACCGTGTCGGTGGTTAATTTATTTTTTCGTTTGCTCTCTAACAGTTTGTTTGCGAATTTCACTAAGACTTTTCAATATTTTCGTGTTATTCGGAACCTGTAATTAGATTTTTTTTCGCTCAAAATTTCAATTTCTAGACGATTCGGTAATTTGATACACCTACATGGAAATAATTACTTTGTTGAAAATGAATTCTATTACCATGAACATCTGGGGATCGTAGAAAAAATATCTAATACATGTACTAGACATGGCTTCCCCTTAGATACGAAAAAAGTTAGTATTTACGTTGTTCATAGATGACAGATAAATTGTGTGACTAGAATTTTTTGCTGAAATAACTCAGCAAAGTAAATTGATAATAATTAGGAGCTGATAGATTTCTATTTCATGTTCCAATTAATTGTCAAGTTAGATTAAATAAGCTTAGTAATATGTGGGCCTATACTCGTATCTCAAACAATTAATAAGCACTAATAGATTTCTTAATAAATGCATGCAATGCATGCATGCAATGTCTATTTTTTTTCTAGTTATCCTTGGGCTAGATCTACCACAATTTGTATCAAGGAAGACAGCTAACTGCATAGTTGCTGACTCAGGAAAAGATGGCGGGACGGGCTCGAAAGAAACTTAACATTTATTTCTAGTACATGAAATAAGAAGCACAAAAAAAAAATCCAATGCTTTAAAAAAATGCGATGTGTGCCTCACGGCTGCACCAGAAAAGTCTATTTCGGCATTAATGCCACATATATTCTGTCTGACGCTGGTTTCCTTAAGAATCTTCAGGGACAAGTGACGGATGTGTAGTAACACACAGTTTCAAACATAATGCCACCGCTTGACGTCGACGGACTAAATTGAGATTGAAAGAAGTGGATAGGAGAAAGGGAGGCCTTTGCCCTAAAGTGGGACATCGCAGGCTATAAATAAACCTAAGTTTTGTGTGTAATGGATCGCGATTACTAGCGCGTGCGACAGATGCGACTGCGCAGGTGTCGTCACGCTCCATAGACACAGTAGATACACAGTGACCATAGAAAGTCGACGACTCCGAGGCAACTAATCATTCGTGAACTATTACTAATTTTTATTGAAGATCGAGTTCCAATAATAACGGAACCTAATGAAAATTAAATTTACGATGAACAAGAAATTAAATGGAATGTTTACAGTCTCTCCAAATATCTACGGAAAATCCAACATATGTAATAGGGAAAAAATATTTTTCATCACGTTAATTAAGTTTATTTGTGGTTTATTGGGGACAATGGATACTTATTCGAGTAATCAAAACACAATGATAAACTGTGATATTATTTTCCTTCCTCAAATGAACATTATGTAGTCATGACGTAGTTATAAAAACAAAAATTCCTGAATCCTTCCCTAGTTTTGGTTTTTCCTTGAATTGCAACATACATTAGATGAAATATTTACAGTAGTGGAATAATCATCATCATTATCATCCGCCTGCCCTTTTCCGATTGATTCGTGTTCGACTCGAGTCTTTTTCTTCCATACATCATCATTCGCTGTCATCTCAATATTCAACCTCTATCTAGCCATATCATCTGTCTATAGAACTTAATAAAGGATGTATTTAATCCACACTTACCTCTTTTGATTTCAACTGTGGTGATACTGTCACAATTGACTTTCCTTTCCCACAAAAGAATAATAAATCCGTTAATTGAGAATACACTACTACTAGAAGCACTTATATAAATTGATTGTATGTCTATTGCGTGTCACTCACCGTGAGAAATACTTTCATATATATTGTGTAAGTCTCACCTAATTTTACAATTGCTTATAATCCGTCCTAGAAGAGATAACGTTAATTACTTTCTGTTTCCTTACATTCAAGTGTTGTTATGTCATTATTTATAATCTATCTTTTGTTATTGGTTTTGTGACATTGTGACAATCCTTAACATCTTTGGAATTATAGATTCTAGTAAAATCTTTTGTCTGCTTCAACCTTTTCTTAAATCTGTGGCTCATCTCTATCGAGTTCTGGTTCATTTAACTGATTAACTATAATTACGTGTAATGCCTCTTTTTCTTAATTAGCAAAAAACACTTTACTTGTTTAATTTTTTTTCTTTATAAATGTTACATGGTTAATTAACGTTTATTCGTCATGTCTCGAATTTATTGGAGCGTTTCAATCATTTTAAAAGTTATAATTACGTATACTCATAAATTATTTATCTAATCAGTGCCTCACACAAATTCCATTTCGAAGATAATTTTGTCTATATAGTTATTGGGTTTTTATTTATTGTATATCAATGGCCCTACTTTACTGTAGAAAAATTTTAATCATTGAAGTTGTATTTATGCATTGAACTATGTGCTACAAACATATCCTGCGACCTGAATATACATCCTATCTAATAGATAAGTAGATACCTAGGTAACTAAAGCGGTCAAAAAGCATTGTAGTATTTCAAATTAAATATGCGTATAATAATGTTTGTAGGTAAATGATTAACGATATTATTGTTATTAGGAAAAACAGAAATGGAAAACGAATAAATGAGTAATATTTAACCATTAAATTATAGTAGTTTATGTTCGAAAACGGTAAATGTTCATGAGCAGCTACAAGGATTTGTAATAAATTCCTACCAGATGAATTTATGCCTATATAACTTATTTTCAAACATTTGCGTCGAATCTCATCACACGATAATCGCGTGAAAAATTTAAATCAGCTGTTTTACATAAAGCCGACTGTAAAGTCTGATCAATTGGATCCTCAAATCTATATAAGTACATAAAGGGAACTATGTAGGTATAGGTAAAAACAAGCAAGTAAATGTATACCTATTTATTAGTAGTTAAAGCTGTTTATCAGCTCAAATTAGATCTTCTTCCTCACAATATTGGGTTAAAGATTTAATACCACTTTTGAAAAATTCGTCATGAAGAATCCAATCTCACTTCTTTATCAATAGGCAGACAACGACAAAACAAAAAGACGTTACTTATCAAACATAAAAGGCAGTCCAAATTAGTTTTTTGCACCATTTAACACCCACACGATAACACGATAATCAACTCAATTACAAAGTATTAAAGCACATTTTCGAATTTTGCTAAATGCTGGAACAAAATATAGCGTTTAATTATTACTGAAATGTAATTAAGCACTTGTTTAATTGGATCTCTCTAGTTGATTAACTGTGCTAATTGTTTCTCAGATATAACGAATCGCTGCCGTAGTTCGGTTAGAAAAATATGCTGTAATTAACTACATTAGGGTAATTCTTAGCTTTGTTTTTGTTCTTTCATGATCAGCGTCGTTGACATTATGTGCTACAGTTCACTAGCTAATTACCATTACGGAGAGAACCGGAATTTTGTGTCAACGAGACAAAAAGTTGTCAGTTTTAAAGTTTTTGCTTTGTATCTGGCTGATAGACCACAAAACACAGTTACAATATCAAACATCACGTCTTCGTCCTCAGAATCGACAAAACAGGAAATTACTGTACTTCACTTTTTATCTTCCCCTTCATAAATATAAAAATATTATCTTTTACGCTGTACTTTATAGCTATCAATAAAAATGTTTAGTTAAAATATTCTAAGTTATAAACACTTTTTTCTAACTAAAATTATAGTAATAATTTCTGTTTTACATTGCGGTAATTTCGTAAAGGTCTCCCAAGCGAAACGGTATTAAGAAGCATTTAATATGGCGAATAAGGAATACACAATTGCTAGGGACTCTAGCTATTGTGTATTCCTTATTCGCCATATTTGTGAATATATTTAGCCATTGCTTTACTAATATTACAGCCTGTTTCAAATTGTTTAGTATTATTGTTTCTCAGCTGTCTGGAAAAACATTTGAGAATAACATCAGATCGGTAATTATCATCACCAAGTTTTGTCTGGCCATAAACTGTCGCTATGAAAATATTTCTACTACTAAACATATGAGGAACCATACTAAATTGCATAGAAGCGCTAAGATATGCTCTTTTATTTAATATCTATCTTAAAGACCATCTGCAGATAATCATTCAACTTCCCTTATCGTTAACTTTTACACTATCTTAAAATTCGACATATTTTTATCACCAGCCATTATTTTCTCAGTTGTCAATATGAACACGTCCAAAAGCGTTTCAGTGGCGGCTATCTCCATCGGTGCTTACATTTTATTCTCCATTAACAATGGCGAGTGAAGAAAGCGGATGTTTGGTATTGCAATTTAGATGGGCAATAATGATAGACGGTTAATTGTGCTTGACGTTTGATCATAAGGGCTCGACTTGCCCAGGTCTACCCGACATAGCCCGTTGCATTGTAATAACTGGCAACACTATCTTTTAATATAATTATATCTTGTTCATAATCAATGTAAATAAAACTGCGAAAAGTTCACATGATAGTAGCGTCTCCAAGTTTAATTACTGATAGATATCCTTGTGCATTGTGTTTGTCGATATTTACTACTTATCTATCAATTTCGTTATGTTATACTCGTAGATAAGTTTTTGGCCACTTGCTAAGCTCGTAACTTTGCCTGGCGGACTATCTACCCATGCATCAGTCTCATGACATGCTGTAATCTACTTTCAGTGTGTGATATTTCTGGCGCCATCTTTGGCTTCTTTCATACTGTGGTTAGATTGTTCTTTCATCTCATCGATGTGATCATCTGTCGAATCTCGATGGTTTATTCCTTCATGTGCACTTCATCCCACTTCATTTTTGTCTTGTGAAATTCTTCGGTTTGATCCTGAATCAAAGTACTGTCGGAACATTCAAATTTGATTTCCAAAATAACCAACGTAATATTTTTTGTTTCAGAACTCAATTCCAACTATCTCATCATTTTCTACTTCCCTCACTTCATCATGGGTGTATCTGAGCCTGGTTCTTCGACCACCCCTGACCTCCCACCCATGGAACACGAGCGCCCAGGGTCTGGCAGCGGGTTGGATGACGAGGACATTCCTCAGAGGAAGCAGAGGAGGTACCGGACCACCTTCACTAGCTACCAGCTTGATGAATTGGAGAAGGCTTTCGGAAGGACACATTATCCTGATGTTTTTACTAGGTGAGTTCATTGAGATTTTGATGAGAAGATCGTTGATTAAAAGATTCATTAGTTTCCATATTTTTATAAAATGAGAAGAGCACGCACATGCTTTTTTTATCGCTTTCCTTTGACAAACATCGCGGGCATAAACGAGTGCTTGGAAGTGCTTTCTTGGATAAAAATTTAACTTTTATATTCAAAGGATTCCCGACATAACATCTTGTATAAAAGGTCCACTTTAACAAGTAAAAACACTGAAGTGTCTCCATCTTGCGAAATATCAACTACTTTATTAATTAAGTCGCAATTTTAATAAAACATTTATGTTGTTGCAGAGAAGAACTCGCATTGAAAATCGGCCTCACCGAAGCTAGAATACAGGTAAGAACAAGATTATTAATACAAATTAGATGTGTTTTTTTCCGATAAATTAGTAATTTTGTTTTCTGAGACTTTAATGAATTTCGGAATCATCCATATATTCATTGGGCGATATTATTAAGTCAATCAGAACGTCGGCGTCGCGTCGGTTAAGGTAAAGTAATAAAATCAAAGTGCGTTTTCTTGAGCGGTGCGACAAAAAGTCGCACGTATGGCCCCCTGCAGACTCGCGACAGGACGTCTGCTTCACAAGTCACGCTCAGTCGGATAGTTTACACATTCCATACTCTATTAATATGGCACATACAATTTTGTCGTAAGTACTGCTTTTAATAATTTACACTAGGTTAATTTACTCTGTTGGATTCAATTATAATATATGGATATTTAAGATGACATATTTATATTATGTTAATGGTATGAGTTCTCCTGTTATTTTCCCACGTGTATAGTCTGAATGGGGTTACGGGGTGAGGTGATTAAATTGCTTTTTATATAGATAGATAGAATAGTCTTTATTATGTTCACCGGAGCAGTAGTGGCCCAGTGGTAACAGCCTGGACTTACGAGTGTAGGTCGTGGGTAACGAACCCAAACAGGCGCTTTACTTTTTGTTAATAATTTCATCACCGCTGCTCTTAAAACGGTGAAGGAAAACATCGTGAGGATACTGGCATGTCCTAGAACCAAAAATTCGAAGACATGTGACATCTACCAACCCGCACTGGGCCCGCGTGGTAGATTATAGCCCACTCCCTCTCGAAGAGAGGCGGCCTGTGTCCCAGTAATGGGAACACAAGGGGTGACATAATGGGCTATCTTATCGCTAAAAGCGATAATGCTTTTTACTAAACAGTAGCAGTAGAATCTCCAGCTTCAACTTAGTAGCTTAGCAGGTAGGTATTACACGGCATCGAAACCTCCTAAAGACCAAACAAAACTACATTAAATGTGTTTTTTACGAAAAATCACGTTTTTTTTACGAAAAATCGCATTCTAAAAACGGATTAGTTCTGATTTAAGACACATAAATATAACACTTTAATTGCACTCTATAATAATCAAGTTTGCGTAAAATACATAGGTAATTCATGCAGTTATTTACATTTAGCAAATACAAAGTTACTGATACTGGTAGTGAGCTATTGCAATTTTTTTTGCATATAAATAGGGACCCTTTGCTCTATAAATTAAAAGATAAGTATAGAAGTGTATAAGTGTAAAAATTCACACGTTACAATAAAAGTTATGACATACGGACAAACAGTCCCACGCGTGTTGGTCCAATCAAGCAATCGGTTCGTGTGATTAACATTTATAACATTATAATTACTTACTCATACCTTTATGGTACTTATTTCATTTATTAACTTAAAATGAGCTTATTTGAAAAAATTGTTAGGTAAACTTTGTACAGTTTTGAGTTTGGGGTCGAAACGCTCGGGAAATTTCTCACCGGCTGATCGACACTTCTCGTGACTAGAAGGCTGGGCTAGTTCTTTGGCCAAAGAATTAGCATTGCCATTCAACGTGGCAATGCTGCCACTCTTCTGGGCACGTTTCTGGATGACAGCGATGCAGACGAATACTTCGACGCCTCGTTTTTTATTTAATTTAGTAGATACCGAATGCAAACAGTTAGTTGTGTTAAATACACTAAGGCCTCTCCCAGGCTGTGCCACAGTCCTCCACCTTCCGCATTCAGTACAGAAATGGATAATAAAAATCAATCTGCCTAGCCTTTTCCCAACTATGTTGGGGTCAGCTTCCAGTCTAACCCGATGCAGCTGAATACCAGTGTTTTACATGGAGCGACTGTCTATCTGAACTCTACAATCCTAATTATATCAAATTCTCAAAATTGTACACTAATTTTCTCCAGAATTGGGCACAGTTCGTTTGACCACTTTTCTATTTTTATATAGTTTCCATTTTCATCAACTTTAAATTGCATCTTCAAAATTCACCTATATACACATTACTGAATAAAACTTCTTAAAAAGCAGTTCATTATTACTCACAATAAAATAAAACGCAATTATGTAAACTATTCGAGTTGTAAAAATTAAATATTTTTCTCACGTACAAAAGTTCGCCTGTGGGTTTTGATAACGTTGACCATATTCAAAGTTAAATTAAAAGGACAATTTCCATTAAATTACTGGTGCACACTTGCAAATAACTTTATTAAATTGAGTGTTTTTCGCTATTCTGACATTCCACTTTACTGTTATTTGGAACTGCTACATGTACAGTCAACCGAACTTCAGTGGTCACTATTTGACATTGACAGCGCCTTTATGCTATGCAGTAAGGGCGAAGTGCAAGTCGTTAACTGTACATAAAGTTTGCGTATGTGTTAAAAAAGCATCTTCATTACTAAGTGTAGCACCCGAATTGCGTAACACACTTTCAATACAATCTGAATGACTTTGAAGGATATTGCTAACATATTGCTTCATAAGTTCGAAAAATTCTTCTGCTCAAATAACGCAATGAATGTTGTTGAACTTTCAAAATTAAAGCTGTGTGTTACGAAATTACCCCTCTGATTATCTATCTAAAATCAAAACACACGCGGACGCCATATTTGCAGCGTTTCAGACCAAATAAATTAAATAAAGCATTCCGGCTCGAATTATTGTCGGATTTGGAAAATGCGACAATAATTCGAGTCTTTCTCGTTTATTCCTGTACAATTTGTTTCACTATGAGCATTAAAAATACAGACTATAAATAACATATCATAGTAACTAATCAGTCCGACCGAGATCTGTGGGCTGAGCTGAACCAGCCCAGTGCACGCAAGCGCATTTTTCGCAACTGGTCTAGACTAATTAATGAAACGCAAATTAATTGTGTTACGCAATTAGGGTGGAGATAGTAGAAATAATAATACAATTACTAAGGAATCTGTTAGGTAGCCAACGATTTATGAATTCTTTATTCAGTTATGTATAAAGTTAATAACGCTCATTGTGTTAATACTGTATTGAATATGATTTAGATAGACACGTTATAAGTCAAAGCATTCTGAGTTTTTTTTTTTTTATAGAAGCGAACAACATTGCTTTTCTGTAACCATCTCACCGTGAAAACTTAAGTGAAGTGAGCGTGGAGTGAGTTGTCATTGTCATCGATACCTTCTGATGCTAAGGCAGTGACAGTTCACTCCGAGTTCACTTCACCTAAGTTTTCACGGTGAGATTTTTACAGAATAGCACAACTGGTCTGTCTAATAAAGCGTCATTAGCACATATTTTTGCACGTTACAGAATGACATAATTGATAGTGTAATGGAATGCTCGTTTCCATATTCTCCATCGTGCAATCCTCTTTCCTCGTCTTTTTCGTGTGTTTATTTACTAACCGGGTGTCAGATTTTTTATGCCACCCACGGGCCTCTAACTTGACTTCACATTCCGTCGAGAAATATCTCTCAGGCATGGTTTTCTTACAATGTTTTCCTTCACCGTTTTTGAAGCAAGTGATAATTTTAGTATACAACTAGCTGCGCACCGCGGTTTCAGCCCCGTAAATCTAAATTCCGCGGGAATATCGGGATAAAAAGTATCCTATGTCATATTCATGGTCATGGTCTACCCCTGTGCCAAATTTCATCCAAATCCGTTCAACCGTTTTAGCGTGAAAGCGTTACAAACAAACAAACCAACTCACTTTCGCATTTATAATATTTGTTAGGATTATGATTAGGATACCACATGAATCCGAAAAGTCAGATGTGCGTGTCTTGGGTTCGAACTCGAGGCACAGATTACTGAATAGTTACTACGTAACAGATACTTCACTCAGTAGAAAATTTCCAATACCTATTACGATAACTGCCTACTCCCTCGCGTCAACAACCACTGTATGCTAAAATGCGCCTAAATGCTCAAGCGTACAGCAGTGATTGCTTCGCACCGCGCGATTCCACAGTTACCACAGGGCTGCCTCTTCGATAAAATTAAATTAACATAACTTTTTATCTATGTTATTGAGAACTGTGAATATGTTCTGACTTTTATGTGGCAGTTAAAAATTTTATCATTTATAAAATATTTAACCAACTTAAAAAAAAGGAGGCGATCAGACATACAGGCCAAACTGAGAAGTTTGACTTGTATGGTTTGTAGGTATGTATGTTTGTGCGCGATAATCTCGCGTTTGGCTAAACCGATATCGATGCGGTTTTCAGAAAAGGATTTGTTACATTTAGGAGAACGTTTTAAAATAAGTATAATACTTCTTAGTTCGATGATGATCTTCGGAGATGTTCACTAGAAATACACATAATACAGGTAAATGGAAAAATGTTAGGTGTTTATCCCTTCTTTTGCTTGATTTACACCCATCTACAGCACATAAGGCACCACATGGCATCGTAATACGCGTACAAACGAACAGCACTATTAAAATTGAACGGCGTGCGCGCGCTTCGCTTGCGAAAACCGCACTGAATTTGATCCGCCGGCGGACCGAGACCGCTCGGCTGGGCGGTAGGCACTTATAGCGCGCAAGTACATGGAGTGACGGAGGCCTGCTCGAGGCCTATGACTTGGCAGCCTATCACTGCTAAATTCTACTGTAAGTATCAATTTGTTAGTCGTTAAAAGCATAATTCCGGCGCGACAACAAAACACATCACGGCACTCAAAAATGAATTCCACAAAACACATAACCACTTAAATTCTACAATTTTCAAAAAGGTCGCATGAAGAAGTTAGTTTTTTCATACTTTGCTTAAAGTGCACTATTAAAAGAGATTAAAACGATTAATATCTGTCATTACGATGTCGAAGTATGGTCACAGTACGAAGTCAAGCTTCCTTATAAGACATGTGGGGAAACGCGGCTCCGCCCGTACACATATCGGTGGAACGACACCTTAATGATCACTTAATCACGGCGTACGCGATGGTCAGATGTTTTCATTAATGTCCGAGTCACTGCAAAATTGGAAATACGACTTTGTTGGAAATTGCCAATTACTTAGAAAACGTTGATGGTTTTTACCTGATAGACGACTGTAGAGGTAATGGAAAGGCTTTATTTTTTGTTGTTACTGCGTTGTAATGTGAGGAGAATGATATTCAGTTGGTTGATAGGTTAATTAGTATGTATCGGTTGCAACTTTCCTATTCAAAGAGTCTCCATAAGGAGTCAATGCACATTTTGCAATGTAAATGCACTTGTCAGCGACATATTATTATGAAAATTTTACAATTAGTAACTTAGGTATTCTTTAAGGAATGGAATTTCTGTGAACTTTACCTACTTACAAAGATAACTTTAGTTTTTTTCTTGGATTTAACGTGGACAAAATTTTCCGAAGCTTTGCTTGAGCCACAACATCGATTGCACAAGATTTTTAATAAAATATCAATAAACCTACAGTCGGCAAATTGAAATATAGTTATTATATTTTAACAAAATCTTAATTGACTGCCAGAAATAATAAATCACACACAGATTTAAATCTATAACCTACCTATTACATAGACAGAAGTTACTAAACATGCACGATTTTATGATATAACGTTTTTTTTTTTTCATCAAATTGATATAGTAATTAAAATGAAACACAATTTGTAGCATTAATCATTTAAATGAACAATTTAATCATGCTTAGAAAAAATACTGTTTGCCGGTCACGTCACGACGCAGAAAGCAGATCTTTTAATTCAACAATTTCTTTAATAGACGCCATAAAGTTGATTGTGGCGCCGATATAATTAAAATATAAATAGTTTACACTAAAATAATTATCAATAGATTATATTACTTAAACAATAAATAAATATATAATATATATGTCCATGTAACATAGCTAACCGTGTATTAATTAAAACCTTTTTGCCTTCAATAGCGAACCCGAGCTAATGAGTGGACGTTCCATTTATGTCCAGATTAGGCCTTTGCAAGCAACACGCACAGTGACTCTTAATTAACTTTGATTTATGTTTGATTTCTTACGTTTTTTATAATATCAACTAGTAATACTGTCCGAAGGTCGTAAACTTTCTACTTGATTGTTTAATTATGTTCGTGGAATTATTAAAAACTACTAGAACTAGAAAGTCAGCTTATAAATCTACGTGGAAATTGATTAGCCGTACATAATGAGTGTTGCCATCGCATAATACGATAATAATTTGGAATTGAGGAAAAGCAGAATGGTGCCAGGTATTGAAAGGAGTTAATTCGCCCGTTTTTAAAGTTCAACCGTGGCTTGAGCGTAATTAAAATTATATTTAACACAGACACAGGGAATCTTACTGTGAGGCATAAGTGTGAAGCCATTAAATTAATTTTGTTGCAAGTGAATTGATTATTGACTGTTTTTTCTTAAAATAATATTCAATTGTAATTATGATCACAAGTTATGTTTTGTTATGACAACATCTTGAAGCGGATGAGCGTTATTTATATCGAACTTGTACGTTTTGCCTTTTTTGGTTAAAATGAAGAAATATGAGGCTTGAAAACTTGACCACCAGCAACATTAATAACTGTGATGTATCTACAGTCACGCTACGGCCACATTGTCGCGATATAGCGAAATACACTTCGCGCGCTCTCTGTTGTACAGAGACGTCAAGCTGTGTGCGAAAGAGATCTCGCGAAGTGTAGTTCGTTATTACGCGACAATGTAGACGTATCATTAAGGCGAAAGCTTCAGGGTCAGGGTTCAGAGGCAACTCTCTTAGTTCATATAAGTGTATTGAATGAGTATGTCATGAAATCATGACATTTCACACTTACCTATATTAGCTTTTAGTAGCACCTATTGTGAGTGTGTAACTTTATTTGTATAAAACTTGGATTCCTTTATGTGGTGAAAAAATATAGATCTATTTAAAAAAATCTTGCATTAATGAACCCTTATCACTTGCCATGCACAGCCAAACTAAAATCACTTTGTTCTCACCAGGTATGGTTCCAAAATCGTCGTGCGAAATGGCGCAAGCAGGAGAAGGTGGGTCCCCACGCTCACCCTTACAGTGGCTACTTGGGGGGCTCGCAGCCACTGCCCACGTCAGCCACTCTGCCTGGACCACCACACCCACTGTCACAACTTGGCTTCGGGCTGAGGAAGCCGTTTGATGCTGCACTGGCCAGTTTTAGGTAAGCTTTGAAGTCTGATTTTATTTTGAATAAAGTTCTATTTTTCACAATTGGTAGATACTCGTAGTTGGTGGTCCTTCAGATGATATCCCAGTAGGTATTGTATTTGAATTTGGATTAATAATTTATCACATAACCATCACGCCTATTATTCTCCATTGGTTAGGCAGAGGTGTACCTATGGTGGGTTTTGCCAGTTATGTTTAAGTCCCCATGTAATAGGGGCGAGCCCATTGGGTTAGTGAAAATGTATAAATACCAATATTGAAAAACCTATTTTTTTAATTGTGTTTGTTTTTTCTGTAAGTTAATTTCTTAATTTCTTTGAACAGGTACGCAAGCACACCACTATTCGGCGCCCAGTACTTACCTCCGCTATCGCGTCCGCCTCTCTTCGGGGCCCCACTCTATGCCACATCGCCCGCGCATTTCCATTCCCTCTTTGCAAATTTGAATATTCCCGAGCTACCCCGACTATCCCCCGAGCACTCCCGACCGGCACCTGAACTGTCACATCCATCTCCCGATCTCTCCCGACCGTCGTCGGATCATTCCCGATTGTCGCCCGAGGTGACCCGATCCCCTGCACCTTCCATGTCTCCGCCGATATCGCCCGGTAGTGAAAGCTTGCATATGCACCCAGTAATGGATGATGTGCGTACTTCTAGTATCGCTGCCCTGAGATTGGCGGCACGGGAACATGAACTTAGACTTGAATTGTTAAGACAGAGAGCTGACATGATGTGTTGATTGTGAGATTAGGCTTATTTTTTATATAAATTCTTATTATAGTAATGTAAATAATTCCGTAGCCGAATAGTTTTAATTTAAACATTGATTTGGTATCCAGACGTGTAAGTTTTGACTTTGTAAATAAGTTTAATTAGGTAAGCATGTTATTTTAGTTTTTAAGTTTTCATTTTCCAATCATAAATCCGTCCTTTCTTATGTAATTAAGTATAAATTAATAAATAAATACAGTTATTTTTACTATAGATGTTTATTTTGCCTACCACATAATAATCTATATCCACTTACAATAATACAAAAGATTGTAGTGTACACACAAAAAAAACACAATGCTATCGATATTCTGAATTAATTTAAAAGACGATGCACATCACTATTCGTCATTGAGATCAATCGAGATCACACTACGAGTAGGTGAAAAAAGTACCTAGAGCCGGAAAATTGTAAAAACAAATAACCGTCACCCAAACACATCACTCAAAAAAAAAGAGAAACGGCCACTTAAGAGAAACATCTAATACAACATAACATTACGCCTGTAATCCCCGAAGGGATAGGCAGAGCTGTACTTAACGTACCTACCTACACCCACATTTCGCCAATTATGTTTAAGTCCCATGTAATAGGGGACGAGCCTAACGCCATCAACCGGTCACAAATCCGGACTGCTACAAGAAATTTCTAATGGAAAAACCCAATAACACTTTACCCGACCTGAGAATCGATCCCAGGACATTTAATACAATCCGTCATTATATAATAGAAAAGGATGACTCAAGTCTCAGAGGTCATCAATCGTACGTTTCTGTCCGTGGATAACCATATTATGCTCACCATGACAGCCTAATGTAATTAATATCAACGGTTTCATCCGCAAAATATGGCTACGACCAATTTGTTCGACTGAGAATTATTTGGGGATACGGTCATATTGATAGCGAGTAGCGATTTTACAAATCATAATAGTATAATCGAGCATGCATACCTACATAGGTAATCATTATGCCGAAAGACATAAGATCAGCCATCAGCCGGTCTTTTCTTTAAAAATCTTATCGTGAAAACTTAGGTGAAGTGTGCTTGAAGTGAGCTGTCATTTCAGCTGGCGATCTATTCTATACAAATCTCATCGTGAAAACTAAGGTGAAGTGAGGATGTCAATAGTGTCGATCCATCAGGTGAAATGACAGCTCACTTCGACAAATTTTTGTATGGTGAGATTTTTTCATAATAACTGGTCTGACTGATGCTAGTGATTGATACTATTGACAGAACAGTTCAAGCTCACTTCACCTAAGTTTTCACGGTGACAGTTTTACAGAACTTCGTTCTGTCTAGGAGGGGCTTACTCACGCTATGCCTTCCGGTACACAGTCTTCACTATAAAACTTTTCGGCCCTATCCGTTATGTGTGCAATTGATACATACAATACATATACAAACATAAACCCACGCCTTTTTCCTGTGGGGATAAGCAGAAACAACAGAACGCCACCTGTTACTATCTTTACATACTCCTTTTGCTTCTTTAACGTTCACACATCAGGGGGCTTAAAAATACCACTCCGAATCATAATAGGAAAATATTATGAATCATCGCAAAATGTCACAAACTGACAATTCATTATATGATCTGCGTGCGATTCATATTACGAAATAATTCATCTGTTTGACAGTTTTATATGGAGATTCGTAAAATAGTCCACACATTATGAATTGCTTTTGTGTCAAATTAGAGGTATTTCTAATGACAGCTGGAAATTCAGGAAATGAATTGCTTTTAGAGGAATTGGTAATGGTACCGTTTTAGGCCCCCCGGTCATACACGCACGCCGGTTACGAGTTCTACGCACATGACCTTTAATCAATACGTTACCGTAAGATTCAATCTTAGGCTGGAACTCAGGTCTCCTGCCTGTGAGAGAGAGAAGGCCAAACAACGATGTGCGTGAACTTGGCAGATCATTTCCCAGCAGAGCATAAAAAATGTGAGTTCTATTGGCATGCGGCTGAGTTCTAGAGTTCCTTATACTTCAAAAAAAAGTTCTGGTTTTTTTACATGCCAAAAGCAGTTTTTTTTTTTTAAGTTTTTTGTTTACTAGCTAGTATTTTGCTCCCTCCATCGTCGACCACATCTTGACAAAGCTGTCTAGATTGCAATAAAGAGCAGATCTAAAAAATAAAAACTGATTGATACAATAAACGCAGGTCAAGGCTATGATACTTTTTAGGTGTGAAATGAAAATAATGCATAGTTGAATGACCTCAATGCACCTTTGGACTCTTTGGCGGTCAGCGTGTTTCACGGTCTGTCAAGTCAATTCTTGTATTGATTAGTATTCGGAATCACAGTGTAAAGTAAGTATCTATAATTATTACACTTACTTACTACTCACAAGACCATTTCAGACCTTGTAACATGGTCCTCAAATGATCTGACCAATACAATAAAGATGGCGGTAGGTAATATATTATACTAATATGTATAATAATCAGTATAATATCCTATTCATTCTTGTACGTAATCTTCAAAATAAGACTTCATCATCATCATCATCAGCCTATAGCAGTCCACTGCTGGACATAGGCTTCTCCAATTGCCCGCCATTCAGCTCGATTCTCGGCAACTCTCATCCAGCTGCTACCAGCCACGCTGCAAAGAACGTCGCTTCACCTAGATTGTGGGCGTCCTACCTTACGTTTGCCAATTCGCGGTCTCCACTCAAGAACACGTCTACCCCAACGGTAATCGGTTCTACGGCTAATGTGACCGGCCCATTTCCACTTTAGCTTGCTTATTCTGTGAGCTATGTCGACAACTTTGGTTCTCTGCCGGGTCCCCTCGTTCCGGATTCGAACACTCCGAGAGACTCCAAGCAAATAAGACTTCAAAAGCCTCTTTTCACTTTTCTTATAAACCGCTTTCGCCTCCTCTTGCACCTAGCCCCGTCACAATCCAAGTCGCAATGATTCACCGTCAATCACACACAATCATCACCAATTTGGCATTAGTCACCCAAGGCCGGGTGAAGGGACGGCTCTACGTGCCGCAATTAGGCCTGACCTCATACTGCATAGGGAAGATACTGCGGTTTGAGCTAAGTCTAGATTGTACGTAAATATAGCTTTAAGTGTGTTTTGGTAATTGGTCTGGTTTTATAGATTTAAATATTTGTGTGATGATTTGGATTGTATTGTTTGTGTGACGAATTTTAGGGCCAGATACATACGTATTAACCAACCAGTCTATAATGTTCGCACAACTGGGACTCGGGAAGCAAGCCCAAGTGATTCGACGACCCCGAACCGAAACATCAGGTGAAGAATGACGAGGAGAGCCGATCCCAAATTAAATGGGACAAGGCTAGGCAGAGAGAACTGGGACTCAGGACTCGTCTCCTCTGTGAGAGGAATTGGACTGTAATTCAACATGCTGGCTCAGTGCGAGTTGGTCAGGCTATTGTAATCGATAAAGTATTATTATAAAATGATTTTATAGATATACTAGCTGATGCCCGCGGCTGCACCCGCGTGGATGTCGGTTATTATATACTAAAACCTTCCTCGAGAACCACTCTATCCATTGGTGAAAACAGCATGAAAATCGGTGCAGTAATTTTTGAGTTTATCGCGAACAGACAGACAGACAGACCGACTCGGCGAAGGACTTTATTTTATAATATGTAGTGATGTATATTGTCTTCTATAGAAATTTCGGAACAGTCAATACAGTAGATTTGCAAGACAAACATCCTCATGGTGATACGGGACGTTGTTTGGTCACTCAAGGTGACCGTCCACAGCCCAAGTGTAGAAGATTCGGAATCTCCAGTAGATCGAACCAATAGGGTCATACACTTCAACCCGTAGCAGCTTTTCGTTGGTCGTACAGAAAGCTAGCATAAACATAAGTATAATCACCCTATAATGATCCCACGGCTGGGACACAGGCCTCCTCTCAGTAATAGGGAGTGGGCCGTAATCCACCATGGACTCTGTGTTGGTTGATGTCACATATGTCGTCAAATTTTTGGTTCTAGAACAGATTAGAAAGAAAGAAAGAAGAAAGAAAATACGTTTATTTGCGGCAAACATGACGCTAACAGGACAAATAAAATATACGAAAATAACAAGTTGCGGGAAAATATGCGATTCCTCACGATATTTTCCTTCACAGTTTTGAGAGCAGTGATGATGAAATAATTTACACTTAGTGCCTGCTAGGGTTCGAACCCACGACCTACAACTCGGCCAGTCGCGGTGATTACCACTGCGCCACCACTGTTCAGAAACTATAGAAACCTAGGCTTTCGATAAATTAACCAAAGATGCAGAACCATAAGTATAATTAAACTTTTGTTTCGATTAATAATAGTTTTAAATTGACGGTTATATTATTAATTTATTACCATGGTGTTACTTATTGCAATCATTATCTATTTATTATTATTAAATTTATTATTAATAATTTATTATTAATCTTATTGCATTCAGCCATTCAGCTGAGTCTAAACTGTTACCGATTACGATTTTCAAGATAAAGCGATACATTCCTAATTACTGTTTTGATGAACCTTTCTAATAGAATTTCAGACAAAGTCAAATGTGAATAAAATTAACGGAATGATAAGATCATGATTATTATTCTGGGGTTTCAGAAATCGGTATATCCACTATATGTTACTTACTTCCTTAGTAGGAGCTCGTGGTCAAGTAATAACAGCCGCACGGGTCGATCCATGAGGTTAAACTACGCTTGCCGGGGTTGATCGGTGGATGGGTGACCATCTTTACATATCGAGACTCCTCCGTGCCTCGGGAAGCACGGTAAGCCGTTGGTCCTAGCTGTCATTCGTGGATCTTTGACAGTCGTTACGAGTGGTCAGAAGCCCGAAAGTCTGGCAACCAGTCTTACCAAGGGGTTCCATATTACCCAGTTACTGGGTTGTGGAGGTCAGACATGCAGTCGGTCCATGTAAAATAGTGGTATTCGCTGCATCCGGTTGGACTGGAAGCCGACCCTAACATAGTTGGGAAAAGGTTAGGCAGATTGATTGTTACTTACTACAAATATACTCTACCTATTCCGTTCTCTGTCATAGGTACCTAATTCTGATGGAATAGGTACCTACTTAATTGACGATTTAAGGCTCTTACATACTGGCGCGATTTGTCGCGCGACGCGAATTTTAACAAAACAATTTCTGAGAAAACTTCACGGCGTACAATGCGGCGGCTTCGCGTCGCGCGCCAGTATGTAAGAGCTTTTAATAGGGATTTGAATACAAATCGACATGATCATAGATTTGAGTTTGCAAGTTTTGAAAATAAACGGGTATCTACCTGTTTTTAATTAACGTCAAAAGTGGTTGATCTATTAGTTGTATCTAATCTAATAATTATTTCAACTCTGATGAAACGTAATTGGACTTTAATCAAATATCTATGCATGTTTGTAGAGACGAATTAATTTGTACAACAAATGTATTCAAAATATTAAGCAAGTGTCCTCAATATGTGCCTAATTTCAATAAATATGTTTTTATTTTGCTTCAAATCGAATTTATTATTTTATCATTTATTTAATTAATACTTTTACTTAGCAGTTAAGTATTAAATTATTTTTTTGCATACGTCGTGTATGATTTTTTAGTTTTGTTATCGAATTTATGTGATAAGTAGGTACCAGTAGTTAGTCACCTTATGTTACTATTAGGTAGATTCAGTCAGGAAAACAGATTGTTAATCAAATTGATACAATAAGTCAATTTATCGCGTTATAGCGATTTCATTTAAACTATCCAGGCGTGACGCGACTCAGGTGGAACAATTTCTATGAAAACTTCACGGACATATTTCTACCGTAGTCGCGTCGCGTCTGTCTGCAGGAGCTTTAACGCTTGTGATTGGAATCTACGGATTAAGTTGGAACTTCATTTGATATACTTACGATTAATTTTCCTGACTTAACAATTATGCTTAGAGTAAATGATTTTACACACACTGCGATATACCATATAAATATGTCTAATTATTATACAGATTAACGAAAAACTCACAAAGAGGAAACCATATTTCATAATCACCCTTTCATAATCACGCTTTCCAAATACCGAATCATCATCTCATTATCTTTTTTAACTAAATTTTTATAGTCATTTAAACATAACAATTCGACCAATCCATCGACAATGGACTACACAATCCCTAAAGCACAATTTTCTTTACGACAATCAAGAATACATAAAAGGGTCCTTTTCAAAATTATATTTAATAAACATCAAAATTTTATTAGTATTTATTTGACAAACAATTACATGCATCCTTTGTGATGATAATGGCGCTTATCATAACATTTTACGAGCTCCACCGGCCAGCGCACTGCGATTGGTGATGGGAATTAATATCGATATCGAATTGAGATGCTTATTGTTAGATACCTTCTTGGAGAGATAGGTTCTAACATATCTGTTGTAATACTACTGATTACTGAAGCTAAATAATGCTGATTTTGACTACCTAAGGACTAAAAATGCAATCGAATTTAAACACAGAAGAGTTTAAAGCAAACGCAAGGCAAATTTCACCAATAACACTGAACACGTTCAGCAGCACATCTAAACCGCGTTCAAGAGCTGTCAGTATCAATATTCCATTAAATGATGACACTGACAGTTCGTGAACGCAGTTAAGATGTGCTGACGACGTTCAGTTTCGTTGGTTCAATTCGCCTTACGAGGAGAAGATTAAAAAAATTGGAATCCTCCACTTACAGTACCACTATTTTCTTAATGTCCCTCGTCAAACTTCGTGTTTCGTCAGTCTGATCTGCACCAAGTGCAAAGGGTAACTGATAAAAATCCGACGACTGGCGAAACACTAAGGTTTCCGAGGGACATTAAGAAAATAGTTTTACTGTACGTGAAAACGTTCGCGTCACGCATCAAAGAAACAGCTCCACAAACAATTAAAAGATCAACTGAATAGGTATGCTAACCAACGAAAATTGCTCCAAAGGTCACACATAGTTATACCAATTTCCTAAATTAAATTTAAAAATTCCTATTTATTATATTTGAATTTTCAAACATCGACAAATTAAATAAGTGGCGTGTCAAATCGATTTCCACGACCATTCGTGGTATACAAATGTTTATCGATACAATTATTGATAATAACGCGCCATTGCGTTTGATTTTTAGTGTTGGATCCTCGGCTGGTGCAAGCGCCTGCGCCTGGCTAACTTTTATTCACCGATCTTTAGGTACCCGAGTTTATAGCTTGTCGTAAATTATACGAAGGAATAAAGACGTTTTGTGAACGTGTAACGATGCTGGGACGTTTCCATTTAAATTATTTTAAATACACTCACGGTTTAATGCGGCCGTATTTATAATAAGCTTTGTTGAATCAATTTCGCTTTAATATTTGGCATCGTTGTGTCACCCTCTAACTTATGTGTTTGTTTTCTTCCTCCATCGTGCATAGCTGTCTCGATATATTTCCAATTTTGCTGATTTACATCACTGCTTTGAATATTTTTTTAGATTACCTACTTAAAAAAGAGTTATGATTTTAGGAGACACCAGCTCAATCAAAAGTTGTATTTTAAATAAATTATCCAAATCTAATTTCTACTTTTCTATAATTATAATACGTCACCGTTTCGCTTGAAAAAAGAATTTATAGTTATTATAAGTTTATCTTCTGCTTAACTGCTAATTAGATGAGTTTAATTTGAAATGGAATGCATGTTTAATTTATTTTACGAGGCTGACGACGGCTTAGTGTTACCAATTAGGTGTGAATAGCTAGTCCTGATGGTTATCAGTTTTGGAACTATAAAGTTCAATTTTTAATTGGAAAGCGATTCGATGTCAAGTCGGAATAGGCACCGTTCTTCAATCATCATAATCATCAGCCTATAATATTCCCACTGTTGGGACATAGACCTCCTCTCTGTGTGAGGGATTGGGCCGTAATCCATTACGCGGGCCCAGTGCGGTTTGGCGAATGTAACATGTCTTCGAATTTTTGGTTCTAGGACATGCCGGTTTCCTCAAGACGTTTTCTTTCACCAGTTTGAGAGCAGTGGTGATGTTATTTACACTAAGTAAAAAAGTACCTGTTTGGGGTTCGAATCCACGACACTCGTAAGTCGCGGCCATTACCAATGGGCCGCCACTGACCACGCTCTGCACCGTTCTTCAATAGTTAATCTGTAACCACCTTTTAGGTTAACTCTGACATTAATTGCAATGGCATTCGCTTACTTATTACATCACTGATTTAATATGCAATAAAATTAATAATTTCATAAAAACCACAAAAAATATTTAGACCGTAAGTATGTTTCCAGCAGTAGAATAAATAATAATAATTAATGCGTCATAAGTAAGAATTATTTTATGTGATTTCGAATGTCGTTTATTAATTCAAATTAATTTGTCTTTCGATTTTTGTTTTTACTTGTTGGTGTTAAAATCGAAGGTATGTGTGCCACAGGCACAAATAAATAATAATAATTAATGCGTCATAAGTAAGAATTATTTTATGTGATTTCGAATGTCGTTTATTAATTCAAATTAATTTGTCGTTTCGATTTTGGTTTTTACTTGTTGGTGTTAAAATCGAAGGTATCCGTGCCACAGGCACAAATCAAAAATCAAAATATTTTATTTCACTTTTTTTTTAATTTATTTTTTTCAATTCTACCCTGTTGAAAAAATATATCGAATAGATACCGATTAGCCATTTGCTATTTGCGAACTAGGTATCGAAAACATTTTATTATGTTAAAATAATATAAACTTTAAAATATAAATAATAGCCTAGTTATAGCTCAGAAACTCAGTTTATTTTCTACATGGACACTTATGAAACGTCAGAAGCTAGGTGCACGGTTCCAATTGGTGGTTTCAGTTAGTGGGTCGGCCATCACCAATTACCCAAACAAAATACTTCCATCCAGCCATATTGCGCCAAAAAATGTAACCGATTAAGTCATAATACATTTATAAACACTAATAATAAGCAATTAACTTCAAAACTAATAGTTTTAATACATAAGAACACTAGCCCGACCCCAATCAGTTGTAAAATTATTTACAGCGTACCCAAACCTAAATTTTTATAGCACTATCCATTGATTAGTATAACGAGCAAGATACTGTTTGATGATCGAATTAACATTTTATAGAAATTAATCGATTCTCTATTTATATCGATTATTATATCGATATGCCATAAACGTCTAGTTATCACTAATGGTAACATATGGGCTGTGGCATCTGTTATAGTTTCCTGTTTGTGCTTTAATCAGCATTTTTTTTGGTGAAATGGAAGAATTGTTAAGCTCATTAGTCGAGGAGACATCAGAAAATATGAAATGCTTTCGAAAGGCTCGTTAGTTAATAATTGAAACTAGCTGAGGCCCGTGACTTTGCCCACGTGGATGTCGGTTATTGTATACTAAAACCTTACTCGAAAACAACTCTATCCATAGGTAAAACAGCATGAAAATCGGTGCAGTAGTTTTTGAGTTTATCGCGTACAGACGAGGCGGAGGACTTTCTTTTATAATATGTAAGGATCAGTAAGATTTTCTTTTGTTTTTCATACGGCCGAATGTAGTCTCCTAGTAGAAGAGTGAGCGATCCTTTAAACAGTATCCTTCAGAGGAAAACCTAAGTTCTTTGAAGCGTATACAGCATGTAACAAAAACCCTGTCCGATCTGTAAGGGGCACATAGATACGGAAATAACACTACCAGAAAAAAAAAAAAAAAAAATTATTGCCATTTGACAATCACATTTTTAGTACCAAAATTACCCCAATTTCTTTATAAATTGGCAAATTTTCTGCAGAGGTCATATGTTAATAAACAGGTGAAATTCCCGATTGAAAAAAAATGCGGGGATTTTTTCTTAAAAAAAAAAAAAATACCACATTAATAGACTCTCAGTATGATTCTTAACAACACCCTCACGGACCGAACGGGGTTTTTGTTATACACTGTATAAAGGATTTGACTGAAGCCTTCCTGAAGCCTGTTTACCCTTTGCAAATTAAATACCCCTTTGAATGCCGATTACTTCACTATATCATTTACAAAATACCATAAAATAATCAGGAATATATTACCAAGAACATTAAATAAAACAGCAAGTTAAACCAACAATTTCTTCACATAAAACGTCTTCTACAAGTTACCTATTAACTACTAATAACACATTAGATCATTGACTATCACAACAATGTATTTTCAAAGCGCTTTTTAGGGTTCCGTATTCAAAGGGTGCCAACGGGACCCTATTACTAAGGCTCTGCTGTCCGCCGTCCACCCGTCTGTCACTATACTGGGCTGTATGTATCTTTTGAACCGTAATAAATATACACTTGAAATTTTCACAGAGTGTGTACTAATAATGGTCGCTATAAAAAAACCCATGACGAAAAATCATCCGCCATCTTGGATTTTCATTTTGAACTCACTTTCGGCTTTAACACCCTCGAAAACCTATGAAAACGACACCCATGATAAAAACTTAGAAGATTTTCGCAGCCGCCATCTTGAATTTTCATTTTTACCAAAACCAACTCGTGCCGATGTGTACAATTTTATCCCACGACACTGTAAACACTTCCCTATTTTCTTTTGTTTTTTTTCTGCCGGCGTTTTCTCTCTCTCTCTCTTTCTTTCTCATTGAATTAGAAGAAGACAGACGCAGGTATGAACGCTTTTAGCGTTACATTTTCTGAAAGTCTACAACCCGCGTAAAAGAACTTCGTTCCAAAATATAAGGGGCCCATACAAGAAACGAGATGCCCATAAAAAAAAAGTTGTGTAAAATATTGTACGGTGGTACGGAACCTTTTGAATGCGACACTAACTCGCACTTGGCCGCATTTTCTTGTAATAATTACTTGCAATGTGCAAGTTTAGTAATTAATCAGCATGGATTCAAGCCCTATACATGAAAGGCACCGCCACCTTTACTTAATCGTAGTTACAACGGCCCATTATCTACACAAGCATGGCCATATGGTAATAACTTAGAGCTTTCTAACTTAGCAATAGCTTGACAAAGGTCTGGGTTTGTAAGTTGTTGATATTTTTCTAAGACAGTGTTCATAACATAAACAAAACATCACTCTTGTATTTCCCCAAAGGATTAAGCAGAAGTGTACATCCACATTTCGCCAGTTATGTTGAAGTCCCATGTAACAGGGGAAGAGCCTATTGCCATCAACCCAGCACAAATCCAGAGTCCAAGCTGCTACTGAGATATTTCTGATGGAAAAACCCAATAACACTTTGCCCGAATTGGGAATTGAACCGACCTTATGATCAGCAGTAGTGCATCACACAGAGCTCATCAGAACAAACAAAGAATAACTTAAATTTTAAAGATGGTCACCCATCGTAGCTTAACGAGATCGATCGACCCATGCGGCTGTTATTACTTAGCCACAAGCCCCTCAAAACTAAAACTAGTTACTTTGCGCACTACCAGCTAGTGCACAAAGTAACTAGTGTTAGTTAATCATAGTTTTAGCCGGGTATTGAAAAGTTAATTAGGCAATAAAGTCCTCAATACACGGAGATAGTTGTAACATAGTTATATTGATGATTCCATTTATAAGTTTTAAGTAAGCTTCGACCAGAATTCGGCCACTTCGACCAATGTTAGCATTGGCGTCTCAACAGTCTTCCATATGCAGGTGTTATTGCACAGAGAGTACTTCAAGAGTTGAGATATCGTCTGTAATGTTGCTCATCGGAGTACCCCCCTCCCCCCCTCACCTCACTAAGTTGTATCCGAAGCGGCCCCCACCTGGCTTTTATGAGATTTCCAGGCGGGCAATACGAGTATCATGGCGTTGATATTTCCAGGCGGGCCATAACATATATGGCATTGATGTTTCCAGGCGGACGATATCATGGCATTGATGGCCCGCTGGAAGCTTTTAAATTAGGCAATTGTTGAATAAGGCAGTAATATATATTGATTAACTTTTTTTGTGACGTGTTTTCAAAACATTGAATACTTCGTTTCACAACATATGTTTAGAAATTAACATCTCCTGTGTGCATGCTAATTAATTATTTGTTAACAAATCTAATAGGTCTGAATATTGCAAATTAAACTAACATTAACAATTACTGAATACAATAATTTTCATCAATTGCTTCCAATCCTAACTAATATTATAAATGCGAAAATGAGTTTGTTGGTTTGTTACGCTTTCACGCTAAAACATCTGAACGGTTTTGGATGAAATTTGGCACATGGGTTCACCATGACCAGGAATAGGACATAGGATACTTTTATCCCGATACGGGATCGAGACTTATGAAAACCCGGGGCGCAGCTAGTTATCTATAGTTCAAAAGTTAACCCTCGAATTTTGACATTGGACATGTTTACGTAACTTATATATTATCTACTTAATTCCGTTTATTTCGATACTAAATTATAAATATACAAAAAAATTGATTACTCATAATCAACATGGATTCACAAAAACGAATGATCGCGTTAGGGCGGTTACACACAAGCAAAGACAACGCTACGCAAGTTTATGATAAATTTTTTAATGATTTCATTATACATCGTATCTTGGATGCACAAATCTCTCCTAGTTTTTCTAGAATTTACTACTGATTTTAAGACCAATACTGTACCAATACTTATTGCAAATAATTTTTTATGATTATGATACGACGCCGGTCAAAATTGCTTGACAAGCACGTGATTTTTTCTTGCTTGTTTTAAGCAATTTTGACCGTCTTGGGATCCCATTAGGACTTTGCGACCAAATTCATTCGTAAAGTGATCGCTATCTATTTCGAGACGCTAGTCCCAGATATTTGTGTCTTGAAGTGGAAAATAAACAAATGATTAATTATTATCTGGGTGCAATGTGTTCTTACCTTAATAAGCGGACAAGATGAATCCGTAGCCGAGTCGTCATCGGCCAAATTAAAACTAATTTATGTTGATTGAATTCATAATAGAAAACTATCAACACTGCTCGGAACTGCGCGGGCGCTTATGTGCTGCTCCCAAATAAGCCACGGTTTCTTTTATTATTCTCACTAAACCCTGTTATGGTATAAGGTAATGTAGTTTTATTTGACGAGCAGTGATAGCCTAGTGGTGTGACCGTCGGACTGCCATAAGTCATAGGTCTCGGTTCAAACCCAAGTAGTAAGTACTTAAGATGAATAACTTTTACAATGTGGGTCCATTGAAAACACCAATATAAAAAAACAATAGTTTTTTTCGTTTTTTGTCTAGTTATACGAATATTACATACTATGTCCATGGAGCAATAGATTTTTTTTAGAGTAAAAGTGGTTCTTCTCCATGAGTACTTACTACACTTCCTCAAAGTATCGGTAACAGTTCTCCAAATGCACTGTAAATAGTATATCTTGGATATTACTGACATTGGTGAACAAAAATATACTGGGTGAAATACAATAGACGTAGATGTTGCCACACCGAGCGCTGGACGCAGCGTTCGGTGTGGTAACACGTCGTGTTCTGGTTTGCAATTGGTCAATCGTCATCCTAAGGATGCCTCGTTGAGAGGTGAAACACGTGTCGATATCTTACAGGATTATCTACGTCTATTGTATTTTATAATGGATTGCCTCAAAGTCACGCCTGAATCAAGTAATTACTGGGTGAACAAAAACAGCGTGGGAAACCTGGTCTGAAATGGCCAACCCAGCTTGAGCAAGTGTGGTGATCAATGCTCGAGCCTTCTCTGCATGAGAAGAAGCCTTTGCCCTATATTATGTGACAGATATAGGCTGGTATTATAATGTAATTTTCGCCTATCATAACAGTGCATCTCTTTATTTGGGTACCTAAAACCAGTGGAGGCAAGCTAAGCACAGTTTGGTGACTACCACCTTCCGTACCCTAAACCTTTGTCACAAAAATCTCCTCACAGCCACCACAGGTCATAATCACCGTCATTATGCCACAGTTTCAGTCGGTCGAGTAGACAAACCGCAACTAATGACCGCCTAACAACTGGGATCCAGCAATTTGGACGCAAACCGCAGCCGTTGACTTGTGCTAGCAGTTTACCTGACTAACTCGAAACTGAAGTTGGTATGCTGAATGAGACGAAACTGTGTCACGATTTTTTGGTGGTAGTACTAGAAATACGTGTATTTTGTTCTGTTATTCGTGCTTACGTGTTTTAAGTTGAGGTTAGATAATATTCAGTTGAATCCTGTAAGTATGGACTATTATAGTATGCTTATAATTGGTGTTAGTTACTTCGAACTTTTTGAAATTCTTATTCTGGTGGTTTGTAATCATTCCACGAAGGGTTAGGTTAGGTGTATCTATAGTACACCCAAATTTTGCCAGTTGTATTATGTAATAGGGGGCGAGCCTATTGTCAACAACCGGGCACAAATCCAGACTACGGGCTGCTACTATTTTAAAAGATAAATAGATAGAATAGGTATATTTTATTATAGGTACACCAACATCAAAAATTCTAAATTCAGTTAGAAAAACCATTGAAATTACAACTTTTTAAGATTTTACATGGGGTGACAATGGACGACCGGCTTAAAACAGCCACTTTGGCAGAATCATAATAGGAAAATATTATGAATCATCGTAAAATTTCATAAACTGACAATTCATAATAAATGATCTGCGTGCGATTCATATTACGAAATAATTTATCTGTTTGACTGTTTTCTATGGAGATTCGTAAAATGGCCCAAACATTATGAATTTGTGTCAAATTAGAGGAATTGCTAATGACAACTGGAAATTCAGGAAATGCATTGCTTTTAGAGGAATTGCTAATGTAGCCGTTTTAGGCCCCCTTATGCTAAAAGCAATTTTTTTTGAGACAGCCTTTGGCCAGAATATTACCTATTAACGAATAATTTCTTTAAAACAATTTTTTTTTCTTTATTAGTTTTAAGTCTACAAAAAACAGAAAAGATACATTCTAAGCAATGGATGTCGGTACGGTTTTTGGTTACAGGTTCTAATTAATCACGGATAATTTTAGAAACCGAACAATAGAATGAATGTAAGTGTCTGTCTGTGGACCGGTGTCTTCGCACTGACGAGGTCATTTAGCACCATTGTTTTAATATTTATATTTATGACAACTCATTCCTTGTACGATTAGATACGTTTAAGAGGTCAACAGGAAAAAGTAAATTGTTTTAAAAATACTGAATGAAGTAGATATGTACCTATAGGTATACTTTTTGAACGAACAGCTAAAAACTTCGCATCAGGAAAAACCACTGTTATTTAAATTAGTGTGGAAATAACAACTTTGAACAAAAGATTCTTGGTTCTTTAAAACAAATTAAGTACCTACTTATGTGTTTTCTTACTAACATTGAAAGGTTTTAACTAACACAATATAGTGTTATTTATAACCTCTTTGTAGAGCTTTGTTTATGTAAGCTAAGTAAGTTCGAAGCTTTATGGCTGCTCGTCCACTAGAGATGTGCTATGCAGGCTATGCTGTGAGGATGTGAAAGCTAAGTTAGGAAACTATATGACCGTTTTCACTAATGCTTAGCTGCGCAGCGGAGTGAGTTAGATGTGCTATGAGGATGCGCCGCCGCCGTGAGGTAGCTGTGCGAGGAAGTGCGCAACTCGAGCTATGGGATGCATCGACAGTAGGCCTACCCTACTGTGTTTGTTTTCCCACTTAGTATATATGGACGATGTTCTATGTGACTCCGTCACTTTTATTTACATAGCAGGTAGAGGTATTCGAATTTGTGTGGGGTAGGTACCACAACTCATCATCCTCTACCTAGCCTTTTCCCAACCATGTTGGGGTCGGCTTCCAGTCCAACCGGATGCAGCTGAATACTAGTATTTTACATGGAGCGACTGCCTATCTGAACTCCACAACCCAGTAACTGGGTAATACGATACCCCCCGGCAAGACTGGTTGTCAGACTTTCGGGCTTCTGACGACACGTAATGACTGTCAAAGATCCACAAATGACAGCCGGGACCAACGCTTTAACGTGCTTTCCGAAGCACGGAGGAGTTTCGATATGTAAAGATGGTCACCCATCCACGGACCAACCCCGGCAAGCGTACCGACGTAAGCGACCCATGCGGCTGTTATTACTTAGCCACGAGCTCCACAACTAAAAAGTGAATAAAAAATAAGTGAAAATCTTTTTAAAAACAAGCTTTTAATTAACTAAAATGGATTTTCCCATGGCCACCTTCCAGCTCCATCATCAGACCCTGAACACCACCTAGCGTCAAAGCACTGGTTAATGCATACCCAATAAGTCCAAACACGATGTTGATATCTTGTTTGATTGAGGAGTTCCTATGGCCAACTTCCGGCTCCATCAGCAGACCAGCTCCATGGTATCATTTTTTCAAAATGTCCCAGTAGTTATATAAGTATGTCAAGTTTCAGCTCAATTGGATCCCCGTAAGTGCTTGAAGAATGGATGACAATTGGAGTAACCGGAAACATACGAACAGAGCAAGTTAATCTATAGCGAGTAAAAATTAAAAAAAAAACAAAAAAAAAAATACAACTGGCTTCCAAAAAAAACACAAAAATGTGAAAAATAACTTTAATTTCGGAAGTCTGTGGCAAAAAACGAAAATTGAAAAGCAAAGACACCGACTTCCGAAATTAAAGTTTATTTCACTTTTTTTGTGATTTTTTTGATACCAGTTTTTTTTTAATGTAAAAAGTAAATCGTTTCATAATTGGCGAAAATGTCGACGAAAATACACAAAAAAAAAATATACAGACGAACATAGGACCTCCTCGTTTTTGGAAGTCGGTTAAAAATTAAAAGATTTGTCAGTTTACAAATAAGTAGTAAAACTGGACTGATAGACTGCTATGATAAATTATATATATTTCTGTTTATAGAAAGGTTTATGCAAACACTTTCACATATCATTTTTTTTTTAATAGATGGGTTCTCTGTTTCTTATCCTACTACTCTGAGACGAAACACCTAAACAAGACATAATCTTGGTCAAATTATGTGAGGACCATGTAGATTAGTGTTTGAGGAGAGAACCACACATTTGAGTGGTCATCATCATCATCATCTCTTCATTAATAGATGCCCTTTTCATTAACTATCAACTGTAACTTTCTTGTTACATCAACGATCACAATCAACATAAGTTTTGTCTTTAGCGCCAATAAAAAAACCAGTGCTAAAACTATAATCCATCTGAGCATAAAATTTCACAACTAAATTGCCATTTCAAATAATCCGTTTGCATAACGATAATTTTCTATAATAATTTTCATCATGTCTTAACAATAATTCTTATTTTCTAATGGCTGCCGATGCGCAATTGTTTCGCCTCGATACACAAACCGATATCATTGTGGTTTCATAAATGGTTTGCGTTACGTTAAGAATATTGGAAAAGGCATTTCTTTGTTTATTTTACAATAGATCTTTTAGTTTTTAAATGAGGATTTCGTAAGCTATTACTGTTTTTTATTAACAGGAAGTAAATTAGGTAGTTTTTTGGCATTCTAAAGAAGGTTGTGTAAAGTGAATTTTAATCTATGATAGGAGTCAATGAAGCAACATTTAATTTTGTAAATTCGAACTAATTTAAATATTTTAGTTAATACATTTTGCTTGGAAACTAGTACATTACGTATTGGCAATAAATATGTAGTTATTGTCTCTACATATTTAATAAAATAAAATCAATTCATAATAAATACTTTCTCCTTACTACCACAAAACCGTGTTTATCAGTTGTTTAGGTAAACACCGTTTAAACGCGTTAAAATAAATATGGAGTTAGATGTAAAATTGACATTAGACACACGTTGAAGGAGTGTCTAAGTTTTTATACTAAGCCCCTCTGAGTTTATCTTGAACAGTAAAATGCTATTATTATTTTGTTTTTTAATATTATTTATTTAAAAACAATTTTGTAAATCAACGAGACCCAAGTATATGTTTAGAAGTTAGTGTCTTTATTAGATATTATGTTAACTGTCCATGACTACCAAATCAAATTCAAATCTTTTATGTGAATGAAATCGGCAATCCACCAACATCTTTAGGTACTTTTTAATAATTAATATTATAATCTGCGTTGTTCAGAAACGAGGACGCCCTGATTTCTGAAAGAAATAAACAAAAAAAACAAATTAATTACTCATCTTCAAATAGCACTTAAAAAGCAAATCTATTTTCAAATTATTTATCTATTCAATCGTAACGTTTCGTAGCTCACAGTAACAATTACGATTGCGACCGCGATCAATTGCGATCGCACGCGACTTCCTCGGAGCAACCGCAATCATGGCGCCAAATCGATCGAAACCATCGAGATGTTTGCTTTTGCTCTTATCTGTCATTATCTGTGGTGTAAAGTGGTTCTACTCTATGACTATTGACTATGGGTAATCAAGTACAATGAGTTTGAATCTCTCTTTTTTTTTTCCATAAGCAAATAACTTCTGAATTGTATGTTAGAAGATTTGATACGTGTGTGTGACAATAATTTGATTTTAGGCGTAAAATCAGGCCAATCTTCCGAGTGGCTTTGCATGTTTGCGTAATCTCTTAGGATCAGGAAAACAATCAAAGGTTTGCACTTTTGTAAGAACTCCGTACATGGCTTTAATTTAATGAGTTTGAAAAAGAAAAACCTCAATTTCGCTTAAAATTTTATCCATCAGTGCTAAAAGTCTTGATTTTAGTCATAAACAACAACAATAGGTAAACATTTAAATGCATCCAATTTTATTTTATGGTACGTGGCTAGCTTATCAAAAGTCTAGACGCCATTTATATCGGCCGAGACGTTCCGATTTCAAACAAATTTCAAATCGAGTTCTTTATAAATGTCATTTGTTTGTCGACTTCGGCGCGTGCCCGCTAATGGAAAGCTTGATCCAATGATTCGTTTTTGGAAAAAAATTAAGAACTGTCACGAACTGCTTTTAGTAAGCTATTTTGGAATTTATTGCACAAAAAATAAGGTTAGAATTTGATTGTGTCTAATGTACAGTTTGGATGATTCGGCCCGGGTTCGTGCTGACGTTATCAGCCAGCATTATTTGCTTCAAGTTTCGATGTTTCTTTTAACCTTTTATCGAATTCCCAAAGAGTGTTCTGAATTAAAACATTATTTGCGTGTTGTGAGCGAATTTAAAGTGCTTCGCGATTAATCGAATCGAAACACAATCGTGTTTGATTTAATCGATTTTTATTTATAATTCGTCCAAAATTACTTTTACTTCAAAACTAGTATTCACATAAGATAAATATATACTTAGATATTGAAATATTTCATGAGTCAGCAAAAACTCATGAGACTGCAAAAATTGTGAAGAAATATTTCATTACACAACTTACAGGAAACCTATGATTTTGATGTCATCATCATAATCATAAGTTTCTTGTTAGTTTATGTCATAAATTATTTTTAAACTAAGTTGACAAGATAATAATTTTCAATTGGATAATAATTTCAATCGAGTTTCTTAATTTCCTATTTGCATTAATTAGTGAGAGGGTAATAGATTGCTGTTAGAACATGTTTAATTTAAACTTTTGCCGGTGCATTTTGGTCTGCTAAGCACGAATTTGGTAAGTAAATTCTTCTTTAGTTTTTATTATACGATATAATAGGACCCAAAGTTCTATTTTAGAGTCTGAGTTGGTCATGATACTCAGTTTTTAATGTTGCTTGGCCAATTAAATACAAGTTTTACATTACATTTTCATAAGAAATAGTTAATGAATATAATTATTTTAGAAATAGTTAATGAATATTTTATTCAATTCAAGTTACACGTAAGCAAATAGTAGTTATTCTCAAAAATATCATCGTCTCTGAAATGTTCTTAACTTCATGCATAAAATACCTAAATATTATAAAAACACTGCATCTTATAAACTACATTACATAACTCCAAACATTAATATCCAAACAAAAATTCAATCAGCGACGTCTCAAGGCCAGGCTGGGAGTCATTAAACTTGATTCTTCACAAAAAGCAGTATGACGAGCGATTCGATCCACAACCCTTGCCTTCACGAACATTCAGCAAAAAACCTCAGATCTTCGATAACTCAATTTGGACCAATTTATTGCCGGACGGTAATAGGTGCAGCTACCTTGCTTTTTCTTAATTAGTTTTGGATGGACGTGACGATATGGTCGATTGTTAGGTGTAGGATGAGTGTTGGTGCGTATACCTTAATTTTGAATGTGGGACAGAGGTATATTGTCCCATAGGTACTGGCATTCGTGAGCGAGCAGAGCGTCTTTAGTTACGACTTGCTTTTTCTTCAAACATCACATTTCTATCGGTTAATATGGCACCATTTTCAACAACGAATTAAAAGATTTGAAAGTCTCAAACAGTTTTCGATAATGCCCTGAGTATAATGTGGTAAATTGGTAAAGCGTTTTGCTCTAGAACAGTCGAATGACATAATAACTTTGTACTAAACCTCGTATTAAAGAAGACAAAGAGAAATCTCCATACAATTGGCCTAAACAGTTTCCAACTCAAACAAAATTGTTACCAAATATCTTCCAATAGAGGACGTCATCATTATCTGCCTAGCCTTTTCCCAACTATGTTGGGGTCGGCTTCCAGTCTAACTGGATGCAGCTGAATACCAGAGTTGAGCTTGGGAGACGCATTGGACTGCGATAGCCTGAGTTCAAAGTCAAAGTCAAATAATTTATTTCAAACAGGCACATAAAAGGCACTTTTGAACGTCAATGAAAAACAAAGAAGAAAAGTCAGTCTTAGTCTCCATTTCAAGATTCCATGAACTTTGAATTAGGCAATTAGAAATATCAGATATACATATGATTAATACAGTAGGAACGTCGTAGGACGGCCGGCGCCGGGTATTCGAATAATTACCGACCCTAATACCGGCCGGCAGCCTCTGGTTTCGCAAATCATCGTCGCTCATTTATTCAAACATTGTACTGGTGGACGGTCAAGTGTTAGCGTTTGTTTTATTGCCAGCAGCGGGGTAGTTGCGTAACACACATATAATGACAATTGATCGCAATGGATTTCATTTTGACAGTTCAGCCACGTTCATTGCGTTATTTACGTTGTTCAGCAGACGATTGAAACTTATGAAGCAATGGATTAGCAGTATCCTTCAAACTCTCGGATTATTTATAATTATAAATTTAGCACGTTTATGTTGTAAAAATATCACCGAGACAACTTAGTTTAAGTCTTGAAGTGAGGTGTCATTGATAATGCTATATAATTTTTAAGTTGTTTATAGTTTTTCCCTTCATCGCCTTTTTCGGTTCCATGGTTGCAAATTGGGAGACTTGTTGTAGGTAGGAATAAAGTTCAATTTTACAAATAAATCAGCGCCTAAACACAATAGTGTTCGACTGTACAGTAACAGAGAGCGATGTAAATTGAATTAGGGGGCGTGTACACGGCGCGGTGGCGGCAGTGCGGTACTGCGGTACCGGACTCATGTGGACACACGATTACACGGAAGCGACCATTTATTATAATTAATTGTTGAAAAACTAATTATAGCCATGATTAGCTACCGCTATGCAGATTAGCCCTAAAATAAAAGGTACCAAGAGGCTATTTCTGAAATAATTATTGTCCTTTAC
The DNA here is from genome assembly GCA_949152455.1 of Lithophane leautieri. Classification (NCBI taxonomy): domain Eukaryota; kingdom Metazoa; phylum Arthropoda; class Insecta; order Lepidoptera; family Noctuidae; genus Lithophane; species Lithophane leautieri. Next base: position 5,043,705 of record OX424462.1, on the reverse strand, counting down.
AGAAATCTCGACTGCGAGATTTTGGAACCATGATGATGCTGATTACGTAGGGAAATGATAAACACATCACTGAATACGGATAAAACTTCCTTTTATATGACCACTAGCTGCGCCCGCGGTTTCACCCGCGTAAGTCTCGATCCCGTGGGAATATCGGAATAAAAAGTATTGTCTGTGTTAATCCAGGTTATACACTATCTGTTTGCCAAATTTCATCCAAATCCATTCAGCCGTTTTTGCATGATTGAGTAACAAACATCCAAACACAAACTTTCACATTTATAATATTAGTAGGATGTTAGCATTAGATACTGAAGACGGCTTCAAATAGATTGTCAAAACAGTTATTTAAAAGTACATAATATTATTTCCACATTTAGGAGTTATTTTCCGCCATCATAATTATTATGATGAAAGCCCAAATATAATCGAAATTATGAAGAACATTCACCCATTGATTGTGGTATGTATTAATGTAAATTGAATTAGTGGGCGTATACACGACCCGATGGCGGTAGTCCTATATTTTTAAGTATATGTATATGTACACGGAAGCAATCGTTAAAATTAACCGTATGGATGTTTGTGGATGTTGAGATTAGCTACCTCTTTTGCGGTAGATTAATTGAGATAAATCATGAGTAAGTTTATCTAGATGGGCGGTTAGCCGGTTATAAAATATTTATTTGATAAGTAGTTAACATACAAGGTAAATTTTTGATGAAATTTTTTAGTTAGATTTTTAATGAAACTGTGTTTTTATTCACGAAGCAATAGTTGTTATGAATAAAACGACATATTTAAGAGCGTTCATTTTAAAAGTTGGCAATTTCGCAAATAAAATATAATCAATATTTTAGTTCACTAGTTAGCAATGTTACATAATTCCATAAAGCAATATTGCCAAATTAATTAAAACAGCGAAATATTTGACAGCTATTTGCGACGTTGCCAACTTACAGAATGCACGGTCTTAACAATTATTTCAAGGGTCCAAAAACTATTTAGGCGCTGAACCCAACAAATAAGGGTAAAATTAAGGATTTTCTTATGGGTAAAATATAAACACTTTTTGGAAAATCAATTTCTTCGCTCGCAAAGAACAGATAAAGACAACAACAGACAACAGACAGACAACTGATGAACCGTGTTAGATGAACGATGACAAGTATTTCGGCGACTCTTCGTAGGGTCTATGAAAACTTTGCCACCTTGAATATGTCTGATAATCGAGTTCTAAATTCAAGGTGTCAAGGCTAAAGATACTGTAATAAAAAGTACACTGATACAGCCTCAGATGTTTGCCGAATTACTGTAATTTATACATGGGAAAAAATATATTTCTTCTTTAATACATTCACTAATATCAAAGAAACCTTCGCGCTCCCAATTACCCGCGCATATATTTTGACATGTCATGTGATTTGAATTCGGAACACGTTTCGAGATAATGCAAAACGTAAGTATAGAATTTCTTTAAGTGAAGCGTTGAACCATTTTATTTTCTTAATATATCGTTTGACAGTTAATTAATATTAACTTTTGATTGTGGTGTACGAATTTATGTTGCCATGCATTTCGATCTTTTTCGAGTTCTTTATTCGATGTTTTGACTCGATTTTTTTCTAATCGTGTCAGTATATTGCGATTGCAATTAATTCATTTGAACCACCATTCAAAGTGCATTTAAAATGGATTCACATTTAAAAATTTGTTTAGGTATGCAGTATACAGGAATGTAAGTAGGTATAAAAATATTAATTTAAGAATACAGTGATAGCCTGTTTTGAATTTGCTACGAAATCCCGTAAGAAATTGACCAACATAAAAAACTCAGCTCCTGTTAACACAAAGATAATGAAACAATTTAAACAGAAAATTAGTTTTGTCTATTAAAAATTAAAATTCTCATTCACAAACTATCCCAATTTTTCCTAATTACTTAATTCGCTACATCGTTACTGGCAACACAGAGCGGTTCAATATTTTGGCGCCAACGCGAGGCGGCGTTGTTTGAAACAAAGGCGGCGCGGGCGCAGTTGATTGCGGGCCGGTGACTTGCGCGTTGCGCGGGCGCCTGCGGCTCGGCTCGCCGTGAAATTGGGCACACCACATATACAGTCGGTGACCCGAAATAAGTATCCACCTCCTCACCACGTAAACTGCTCGGTAGGGTGGCAAATTAGGGTAAAATAGTAAAGAATGTTTCAATTTTGTAATATGTAAAACTTTAAGGGTTCAGGGAAATTGATTTCATCGGTCATAGAAAGGATAGAATGCAATTTGATGCGCTCGTTTTGGATTTTAATTGAGAAAATAGCATTAGAACGCAATTCTATAGACTGGTTTAGCCTGAACTGTTTTGGGAACATATATTATGGGTAGGTATAGAGGCTGAGGTGTACCTATAGTCCACCCACATTTCGCCAGTTATGTTTAAATCATTTCTGAGCTCATAGCAGAACAGGAAATCGAATCTGTTTTATTTTGATACCGTTGAAGTCACTGAACATTTCAAACATTATTCTTCTTTTTAGCGAATCGATGGCGGAAAGTTCATATAATCATCATCATAAGCGTCAAGCAACCCACTGCTGGACATAGACCTGTCTAATTGCCATTCAGCTCTGTTCTCGGCAATTCTCATCCAGCTGCTACCAGCCACACTGCGAATATCGGCGCCCCACCTAGCCTGAGGGCGTCCTACCTTACGTTTGCCGATTCGGGACCATATAATGTGATGGCATTATAATATGTATGTTTGGTCCAAAATTCAGCTACGTGAACAGCACTCACTGACGTAGTCATAAGGAATTCTTCTTATATCGGTTACTTCTTGAAATAACTCTATGAACATCCAATCGAAATTCCGCCTCTTTATTCTTCCAAACCCCCAAAACTTAATCTAGTCGGCATATCGCTTACAAAGTACGCGTTCCTAATCTATTTATTGATTCAATAGTAGTTCTCTGCACCACAATACTGACAAACAAACAACGGTAGTTCAGTGTAACCGTGTCGGCTCCTTTGTGACTAACTAAACGTCGATGACTATACATTTCGGTTTAATATACACGATATAACGCCTTATGTAAAAGACTACTTATATACTACTGGCAAAAAGGTCTTGAACTGCGGCGGAATTTGGAACTACACTGAAATATGTATAGAGTTTTGACGTTTTCCTTTGAAAGTGGCGCTCTCTTGACATGTCAAGTTATACTGGTCAGCTCGAACTTTTAATGCATTGTGATACCGATTGATATTATAACTAACGGTAGTCTTTTTTATATCTAGTCGCTGATATATTTTGAAGTCGTATTTTTTTGTAGTATAGAAAATCGTTCATAAATTAGACTGAATGTGAGAGCGTATAAAAAGTGTATTAGTTGTAAAATAGCGTTAAATTAAGTAAGTAAATATATTATGTTTAGAGTCTGAATAGAAGAGTATGTTCTCTATGTTATGGGTTTGGTTTCCGCACTTAGTCCTTAAGGTGGACCATTGTGCGTAGGCCATGGCGGCCGTTTGGGGGTTATTCCAACCAGCCCACCTCCCTCCAGAAGTTAGCTGTCTCCTGGTTTGTACAGAACCTCTGTGTAAGATCTGGGTGACCCGAGGGTTTCGGTTCTAGTCTGGGTGACGCCCGTGCATTCAAAGAGCACGTGCGAATAGAAGAGTATTTCTGATCATGTTTTTAGCACCTCACATTGATAATTAGGGCTACAGAACCAAGATAATTAACATTAAAAAACTCCGACAATTTTTTTTTTTTTTTTAATTTAATTCGTAATTCATTATCGCTAAATTTATCTTAATCATCCTCAAAGAGGTAGAGCTTTTTTAAAGCTCTGTTAATATTTTTTATTTCTCTTCAGACATAATATAGGCCATTTCATTGGCCGTTGAATCTGAAAACCTTCAAGTATACCATTCAAATAATCGTCAGTACATTAGTATATTTTTGTGTCAGAGTTTTGGTGATCGACATTCAGACATGAGGAGAAACAAGGAGGAAGGTTTAACAATGTGGTTTAATCTCAATAAAAGAAAAATATATTTAAAATATAAAAAAACGATATCAAAATAGCCAATGGCTAGAAAGGGGGTGACTATCGAGATGACGGCTAATAGAGAAGTATGGAAGAAAAGACTAGTTGCGCCGACCCCAAATAAATTAGAATAAGGACAGGAAAATGATGATCAAAACAGCCAATGCTTTGATTAGACAAAACAAATTTTTTGCAGTTTATCGCCTGAACAAGAAAGACCCATCACAACAGCAATTAAAAACTAACCCCATCACCACCAAACCAAGACATTAAGATTCTAACCCTCCGTCCACATAAATCGGGACCCACCCTTTTTGTCTTCAGTAATGAGAACATTACCATACAAATAGAACCAGCCCGGCCCAGCGTATAATTGGGTACTGCACCCCGCTGGCTTGGAGTCTTTGAGTCCGCCGAACAAACGGACACACGGACTGCGATATATATGTGAATGTTGGACGCAATGATTGCTTCACAAATATTGGTAGTTAGTGATTAAATGTGACCCTATTTGTTTATTAGGAAATGTAGATCGATAAAGTTTTTTGTAAAAAATGTTAGTATGTACGGATGGATGTAGTATGTAATAAAAGTTATACCAATAGAAATTGCTAGCGTTCTGGTCGTTTATTACGTTTTTCTGAGTGATGTTTTTATGTTATATTTAATTTGAATATAGTGTAGGTAGGACATAGTAGTAGATATCGTGTCTGTCACTAACCAATAAATAAGTAACTCACCTTCAGTTGAACGAAAACTAAAGACCAAAATAGGTCCTACCATAAGCTTTTAATTTCATTAGGTACCTCAATTCGTGTTCGTAAAAAACAAAACCAGTAGTTGTATTTCCTCTTCTTAGACCGCTTTGCTATAGATTTTATCGAATCTTTCTTCGAACGATCGCACAACGTTTGTGCTTCGCTGGTGCACTGTTAAATGCTTTACGCGGGGCGATTACGATGTTCCTAAGCGGTCTCTACGACGCTCCCACGCAGGGTCTACGACGCAGGGTCTACGACGCCCCTACGTTGAGCCTACGACACTCTTACGCGGGGTCTAGGATGCTACTAAGCGGCTCTACGACGCAACGACGCAGGCTCTACTACGCCCCTACGTTGAGCCTACGACACTCTTACGCGGGGTCTAGGATGCTACTAAGCGGGGTCTACGACGTTACTCCGCAGGGTCTACGAGGCGTTTTCTCCTATGCAGGAGAAATGCCCACAGCGAAGAACATATAAAATTGTATAATGTGCGGGTATATTATGAATTCAGAGCTGATTCATGAAAATGTAATATTAGATACTTATACTCCATTTGAAATAAGATTAGATATTTAAATAAGCCTTTTTTACAGACCGTTCAACCGATTTTGACTTCTGTTGCGTTGGTGGTATGACAAATGGCAGCTGCAGTAGACAGTTGGTATTGTGTATCCTTTTTTAATTTAATACTTTATGCTTACGGTATAGAATTTAAAATCGGTTGAACGGACTGTAAAAAGGTTTTTTTTTAATGTCTAATCTTATTCTTTTTGCACACAATTGACAGAAAATGACAATAGGTAAAGTACAAAGGATGGCCTTATCATATAAAAAATGTTATGCCTTAAATAGTAACAAATCAACTTGCAAAATCAGGCCCAGTTTCAAACAATAATAAATAATTCCTAATCAAATGCTGCAATTATCTGTATTTCCATTAACACTGCCATAAATATTGGAGACCGATCGAGCGACAGATTTGAGTAAAATCCGCTATTGCCTGCAGCGCAGTGGTTCCTAGACGAGGATCTAACTAGAATTTATTGCTAGGAGACAAATATAGAATGTTTAGGGCCTAGACAATCGTATTTTGTTTTGTGAGGGTTACCTTTTTAGTATAAATAACAAGAAGTGAAGCCTAGAAGATGGATGAAAGAAAATTATAAGGTTATTTTTTATATTTTTTCTTTTAATTACAGTTTATTAACTATATACTTAATTAATTTATTTAACCATTCATGTACACACATAATATACAGACAAGGAGAAAAGAACAGAAAAATACGTACAAAGGTAATGCTTAGTTCTAAAGAAATCTCTTTCAGCACACCTGCGATAGGAAAGTAGTTAAGAGATGTAGACACCGTGTGTAAAATTCGAGAGAACGTAAAATAGATAAAAACAAAAACAATTCACTTAATAAAATAAAACTAATAATATGATAATAAACTTACATACATACTTCCTAAATATATATCTTTATATTAAGTCGTAATTTTAGAAATAAATACATACACTATACTACTACTACTACACACACACAACCACACACACACACCCACACACACACACACTCGTCTCTACACTATACTTAAGTGTTATTTCATTGGCTAATTTTGTTATTTCTCGTGTTTATATTATGTTTTTGATTTGTATTTTTACCCAACCTATGCGTGTCACTTTTTAATTTGTATTTTGTTCTGTACAACGCCTTATTACATTATGTAATGTTGTGCAAGAAAACTTAAATAAATAAATCGAAATATATATAATTCAAAGGTGACTGACTGACTGACTGACATAGTGATCTATCAACGCACAGCCCAAACCACTGGACGGATCGGGCTGAAATTTGGCATGCAGGTAGATGTTATGACGTAGGCATCCGCTAAGAAAGGATTTTGATTAATTCTACCCCCAAGGGGATAAAATAGGGGATGAAAGTTTGTCAATTTTAAACCGATCGGGCTGAGACTTTGCATGCATAAAGCTACTACAACGTAGGCATCTCCTAAAAAAGGATTTTGAGATGCAGGCTATATAAGATTAGTAACTTTTCAGTTTAAAATAAACGAATTTCTGTATGCTATCAATTTGGTACACAAAGTCTAGAGCCTGAGAAAGGACATAGGCTACTTTTTATCGACATACCACGCGGGCGAAGCCGCGGGCGGAAGCTAGTAAATAAATAAATACTGCTTCGACTGTCTAGTGGTCGCAAGCTCTACTGCTGAACATGAGGTCCTGGGTTCGATTCCTAGAAAGAAATATAGGCTGATTATGTATGTTTTGTATTCGTTTCCTGGAATTCGTATAAATTCTGTACCTTTCCAAAAATACTCCGATCAAGCATGATACCACTATGGAGGCCTTCAATTATCTCTTCTGTGTCATTATGGCCCTACATTATATTTTTTTAAGTTTCCTGTATTTTTTTAAACGTGAAAGACCGGCTAGCGGCTTGCCAACTTTATGAGTAAAGATATATTATCTCGGAGAAGATCTCACAAACTCAATCTGCCTATCCTTTTCCCAACTATGTTAGGGTCGGCTTCCAGTCTAACCCGATGCAGCTAAGTACCATGGCGACTGCCTATCTGACGACCACAATCCTGTTACTGGGTAAAACGATAACCCTTGATAAGACTGCTTGTCAGACTACCCGCAATGACTGTCAAAGATTCACCACCCATCCACGAACCGGCGGCCGCGGCAAACGTAGCTTAACTCTATGATTGACCCGCGTGGTTGTTATTATTAGACAACCCTATTCGCATTTTGTTCATATTTCTACTTCATTCAGTGTCGAAGTTGATTTAGTTAAGGATCCCACGCTATCTCAATTTATGAACGCGAATTTGTTACCGCTAATTGAGAATTGAAACATAAATTATTGCTAAAGTATCTACCTCTAAGAATGCATTGTGTTACTTATTTGTATGTGTTTAAATGTTATTCTATTAACCTTCTTGTTTCAGATGTGTACTTTAAAATTAAATTAATTAACGGGACAGGATTATCATTTTGTGTGAAAGATAGAGCTTAAATGTTAAAAAAAGAAATAAGTATTTAGGCTACACGTGGCTATTATTTTTATGAAATTAGATGAACTTAATTTATTGAAAAGCATCATTAATTATGTCTTAGTACATATTAGCATAACGAACCTAAATAGATTGACTAAAATAAAAATGACTAGACAAAACATTCCATTACTATTACCTAAGTATATTTTTACCTCAAGCTGGAGGTCGCGGCTTGTCTAATTATGATAATTACAATGACACCGACTTACGAGCTGCCATAATTAATGTCAATACAAATAGACCGCCTAATAAATAAAAGTAACACAAAAACATTAACACGTTAAGAAAATTGCGTCAACCGGTGTCTTTTGTAGACTTAAGCACTAGCACTTATCAATAAACGCAATTAGAACTCATTAGAACAAATCGATGGAGCGGAAAAAAATCGCGCAGTAATTGACGTCATGACGACTAAAAAGTCGCTCGGTCGCAATTGTAGGCCGCTGAGGGGCGTAGAAGCCCCGCCTTCGGAGGCGTAGGGAGGGCCGCGCGAGTGCGACGGCCGAAGAGGACGGAGGACCAGTCGGCCTCACCACCGCGGAGTCACCGCGCGTTGCGCGCGACTGTCGCAAAAATTCGCGCAACTGCCGGCGGGGAACATACGTGCCTCCAGTGGAACCTTACGCTGTTATCATTCGCATCCGAGTGACTTCAGTGATTAGACTATGGCAATCGACAAAATAAACAAGCATTCAACTTAAAAAAAAATCGCATGTAGCCAACTGTGACTAAAACTTTAGTGGCCAGTGACTTAAGTGCAAAAATCTCTCGCCTCATTAAAAAAAATTGCAATGTGTTCCAATTACGAATCATCTGTCAAACTTTCCCGCGCTGCGTGACCGAAGATGTCAAATAAAAACAAAAGTACTGTTCTGAAAAAATTGTTTTATGCCAAGGTAGCTGTCAAAAATGGACTTGACCACTCGTCGCGGGGACATGTTGGAAGGAACCGGGGACGTTTTATCTTTGAATGGGACTGAATCGGTGTGCCGGGAACTAGTGAACGGAACGGACAGCGGTTGTGACGTCAACACCGTGACACCGGAAGTGACGACGTCGAGGAAGACGAGCTCTTTCAGCATCAGGAACCTCGTTGGGACTGGAGACTCGGATAGACCTTCCGATAACACGCCTACTCCTAACGATGGTAAGTTGAGCAAATTGTTTTAGTATTTTTTATGCGGGACATTTGTGAACTTAGCAACGGATACCGTAGAGATGAAAACGACACCTACCTATGACACTTAACTTCAAGATGACATGTCAGAAAAGGTGTTGAAAAAAAAACAGCTGTATGAAACCGGAAAAGATTTTTTTTTTAATTCTCTTGTTTATAAATACTTTGTGAATACAAAAAAAAACTTTCCCAGGATCATTATTTAAATTGTTGACATGTGAACTATTTAGCATTTGAACTGAACTACCTACAGATTTTGGTATAAAAACTAAATCAACACACAAGGACACCTACTAATTCTACATTATTTTAAATATTTTCAAACAGTTTGATTACATGTTTTTGGTTCTTATGCCATTTAGGTTAATTTTAATTGTATGATAACACAGATTAGTTCTGACGTTTGACACCAATTAATATTCTGATTAATCATAAACAACGGTTTAGGTAATTTGCTTTAATTGAGCGTAAATGGTTAATACTTTGTGCAATTTATATAATCACCAGTACTTTTAAGACGGTGGAGGAAAATCTCGTGAGGAAACCTAACCTAACCATAGAACTAATAAAAATATAAGGCATGTGTGATCCAGTAACCCAAATGAACCCGATGGATTACGGCCCGCTCCCTCTCTCAGAGAGAAGGCCAGGGTGAGCGATGGTCCCAGCAGTGAGAACATTATAGGCTGACTTTGTTTTTAATGTTGATCATACAATGAGCCTAACAATAGTCATATGTACAAAATGTTGCGCAATGCAAAAGTTAGTCGCTTTAAGTTTTAGATAGTTGGTAATCGAGTAAAAAATCGCAATGAACGGGAATGCGACTGAGCCATCGCAAATGTATTTGGATGAATGCAGTTGCAGGGGTCTTCAAAGGTCTGCAGAAATGCTGTTTGAGAAGTTCAGCACCATAACATTAGCCCTGAACCGTCCATTGGCAAAAAAATCCTTCATGATAAATTGAAATGCTAAATTGTTTACTGTTGGAGGCCACTGACGTATGAAGCCCTTTCATATGCGTCTCAGCGACCTCCGCCGGTAAACAATTTGTATCAGTTGTAACGCTACTTCACTTAACAAATTTTAGATTTGACAATTATTCATAAAAGCCTTATTTATTTATTTTTTTGGTTTCACACAATGTCATTTTCATAAATTCTATGAGATGGTATGGATATAAGTAGATATGGTCGGCTGTAATGTAATTAAAAATTAACTGTAAACTCCGGTGTCTACGAGTATAGCTGTAAACAAAAGTAATGTCAACTGATTTGATTGGCTGTCTCATAGCTGCTGGTATTTTGTTCAAAAAAGCGCATATTAGAACCTGACCCGAACTGACCACTTTTCACCCTTAGGTTGAAAAGTGGTCCACTGTCAGCGTCGGCGATGGTGCCAACTATAACAGAGCCCTGCAAAAGGATATTACGTATAAATTGCAACTTGACATTTATTTTCAAACAACATAATTATGTGCCCGATGAAACCCATCGGTAAAAATGACGAATTTCATCTTCTATGTAATGTTGTTGGGGATGAGAGAATTGGACTTGAGGATTCAAAAATCCTTCCTTAAACCTTCGTTATAAAAAGAAGTCTTGTGCTTAATTCATGCTTCTAGGTCCAACGAGCTGGGCTGTGCTTTGTCACTGAAATAGAATATCATCAGCTAGGCTCTTTAAATGCTTGCTAACGGGTTTGGCTAACCAGACCTAGCTGAACTTAATACAACACTAGCGGTTGAATAGTCATCACTTAAAACAAGATCAGACTTTCCCTTCTAGATAATATGTGAGGCTTTAAGTTTGTACACACGGCAAAAGAGATAGGTCATGAGGCAAACAGTGTAATAGAAAAATATTGAAGAAATTTTCCATCTATCAGGTTCGTCATCAAATCAGCTTACAACTATTTTATGACACCACAATATTATTTTGATTTTAACCTTCACGTTAGCCAGACTTTTATTTGTTTCGGATGACGTAAATAGTCAATCATTGATGGTATGTCATTATCTATAGATCAACCGTTTCATAATCATATCCATCTTTACTTGCATTCCATAATGTAAACAAGATCTGACACAAGATTAAAACTAAGATACAGTTACGGACCCTGTAGGTAGGGAATAGCAAACAGTTATTTAAAAAAATGTTATTGTTTCGATGAAGATTCCAACTAACCAAGAAAAACAAAATACACAGACAAAGTTTGCGTGTAGTTTGTGCGAATTTCCGCAACGGCTTTATAAAATGGCGTGGTAAATTTAAATTAAGAACCAGCCTGCATGCTTACAAATCTCTTTTACGAACTGTACATACAAGCAATTGCTAATTCTAAACTGTTACAACTTACAAGTTCCCACTTAGAATTAGAACCACTCCCTAACTAACGCAATAAGTGTAAATGTTATTTATGATGTTGTTACTCAATAACTTAGCCACTTCTTGGCCAATCACAGACTTGTACAGATAAGTTCTATGATCTATGTTGATGATTAAGTTAGTTTTCATTAATAAAACCTGAAAAAAGCTATGATAAGTGAGTATACTTCCAACGTCATCAAATGAATTCAAAATTCAATTAATTCATTGATAAGGGTGGTTGTATCTAATTCTGTTATTAGGCGCAAATTTGCATCAAGCTAACGAGCATGAAGTTCTGAATCTGATTACTTGGTGAACATATTACAGGGTCAGGAATTTCTATTGGAAAAGACTATCATAGGCATTCTCTTTAAGTTGCGGAATATAGTTTTACATTTCTTCATATGTAGGTAATATTTGTAGTCTACCTACATAATTATACTCAGTATCTGTGTTCAGTATCTTTACATAATTATTATAAAACTAAGTCCTCCGCCGTTTCTGTCTGTCGTCCTGTACCCGATAAACTCAAAAACTACTGCACCAAATTTCATGCTGTTTTCACCAATGGATAGAGTGGTTCTCGAGTAAGGTTTATGTATATAACTGTACGCGATAAACTCAAAAACTACTGCACCGATTTTCATGCTGTTTTCACCAATGGATAGAGTGGTTCTCGAGTAAGGTTTTAATATATAATAACCGACATTCACGCGGGCGAAGTCGCGGGCATCAGCTAGTATATTTATAAATCTTAGATACTTAGTTGATGACAATGGCAACCTAGATGACGTAGGTATTGCCAGGGGAATCCCTTCCCGCATCGATGCATTAATTTCTATGACCTACAGATGTCCGCTCGGAGTGTGATTGATTTGTTTTGTGTGTGTAGCTATAACATCAAGGGGTCTAATTTGTTTTTAATAAAAAAAGGTGTTTTATGTTTTCTTCTTTGAGTTTAAAAACTTTTTCGGAGAACGCCAAAATAGGACAAGGTTGGATATTAGACCAGTGCCCTGTTTATCAAAACTTAGAAGCCTTGTAGTACCAAATGTCATTATTTAGTTCACAAGTACTTTATTTTTAAAGATTTATTAGTGATTTTGTTTATCAAAAAATGCTTTGTAAGTTACAACTTGTAAAATCCTGAGAGTGTCGAATCGAATTTAAACATTTATTGCGGTACTAAGCACGACACTTGTAAACTTGTAAGACGGAATAGAGAGTCGCCGGACACTCAGGATTTGTTATGATTTTCTACAAGTTGTAACTTACAAATAATTTTTTGATAAACAAAATCACAAATAATAGTTTAAAAATATAAGTACTTGTGAACTAAATAATGACATTTAGTAAAACAAGGCTTATAAGTTTTAGTAAACAAGGCAATGTACTTGAATGGAGACCGCGAATCGGCAAACGAAAGGTAGGACGCCCTCAGACTGGTTGAGCGTTTGCACGATGGCTGATAGCACCTGGATCAGAGTTGCTGAAATCGAGTCGAATGGCGTGCAATCGGTGCAATAAGAGAAGCCTATGTCCAGTAGTGGACTGCTGTAGGCTGATGATGATAAGGTTATTTGAAAGAAGTGTGGCTGACCCCTCATGAGTGCCTGAAACGAGTAGTTATTTGGGCTGCTTGCTTTGGTACATCTACTTGATAACATTTAATAGGATAATGATGTCGCTTGGCAGACTATGCGACATGTGTAAGGATTTTTTATAAATTTATTCATCGCAAAAACTAGTTGCTAATGAATAGAATATAACATAAAACACAATAACAATACAGAAATCAATTAACTTAATTATATATTTGCATACTTGCTAATTATATTCATGAAAAACGAACTTTACGATCATATTATATTGACGTTGCTATCATAAAATCATGTCAGATGACTGATGACATCATATGGTCCTTGTTACAATGATTTTATTGTGTTTTTATGGTCTCAGAACTGACCATAAATGCACAATGTTGGCAACATATTCAGAAAATTAGTTGAAGACATATTCAGCGTACGCCACATAACGTGATGTCATTTGCAATTATAACATATAATTTATAATAAATTACAAATTATAATTGCCTCATTTATTGGTTGTATTTTAATTTATTATGTCGCTAAATTGTTTTTATAAGAAGTACTTGATTAGCCTTGATTTATTTATCTCTAATGATAATGTATGACGCGTTTGCGCAGCCGTACTTATTGATAAAACGTTTGCGACAATTTTCATTTAAGTAAAAGCTTTAGTTTATGCAAAGGCTAATTGGCTTAGATTCAGGGTAGATAGAATTTAATACAGTTTCAACATGCAGTGATTTCAGAATAATTTCAATAAAATAGTTGTTACTAAGTAATTTTTACTAAGTTGTTACTAGTAAATAAGGGGGCTAAGAAGTAACAGCCGCACGGTTCTATCGATCAAGTTAAGCTTCGCTTACCGCCGCGCCGTCGTCGGTCCGTGGATAGGTAACCATCTTTACATGCCGAGATTACTGACAGTCGTTACGAGTCGACAGAAGCCCGAAAGTCTGACAACCAGTCTTACCAAGGGTTATTGAATCCTATAAAAACTGGGCAGATAGGTAGTCGCTCCATATAAAATACTGGTATTCAGCTGCATCCAGTTAGACTGGAAGCCGACCCCAACATGGTTGGGAGAAAGCTAGGCAGATGATGATTAGTTGTTCTGAGAATTTAGTTTAATTATTGCAACCCCTTGTAATAATTATCTCGAGAAGACCCTATTTTGATGCCGTACCATGCTGAATTTTCATTAAAACAGAAATCAGTAATTACATATCATATTATAATTATGTCGTATCTCTATGTATTTTACTGTGTGTACATAAATAAAAAAAAATACATCTATAAAAGATATTCAGCTTTCGATCATTATAGGTTGTGTTTCTGTTTCTGTATTTTGTATGTTATGCTATGAGTTAAAATTGCTCGAAATAAATTTATTTTATTTATTATAGGTACTTAGACACCTATTATAATTGTAGCGCAAGCTAAACATGTTTTAACTTTAAAATTATTTGCTTGCATGCTAGAGGGCCTTTTAAAGTATTCAATAAAATGCAATTTAGATATTTACGATATGCGCATGGGCCACTTTATTACTAATTTGCTAACGTCATTGAGTCAGGGATTCGACCTCGTTGCTCAAAACTGTTTAGTATCCTTTTAATGGGTTTATTGATTTGCAATAAACGTATTATACATAAGTAAGTATGTATATACTTGATTAATATGGTTGAAGCGACTTTGTATCTATTTAGCAATAGTCATTAATTCAGAATGTTGGGCCACAAAAGGGATGAATGAAAGGCAATTGCATATAACTGAGAGAATGCTAAGAGTAAGTAATACCAACCAGGTGGTACCAACTTAGGTAGTCCCTACAGTTTAGTACACATTATGCAGTCTCGTCATAGGTAGATTAATTTAATATTTAAAAAAAAAAACACAGTATTTGATGGAAATATCCGATGGTTCAAAACAAATAAATATGTACAAAAAGGCAACGCATTTAATAAACTCAATTATCCCTCATATTCAAAACGAGTTGTTTTGTTGTCAAAATTAAATTAATTATTTTCCTTATCAACAAATTATATCACAATTATGAAAACTCACAATATCGAATGGGCTACAAATGATTTCTGTAGCAAATACTAAAACAAGGATATTATTGGTATATTATTGGGCATAGAGTCACTCTATTATTCAACTTTTGGAGGTAGGATGCTCTATGGGATGACACCATAGAGTATTCCTAATTTCTTTTACAGGTTAGGTTAGTTACTGTTCAGTCAGAAACACGGATATCTATGGTCAGAAAGAATAAAAATCTGACCTATACAACCCACATAGTAGGTAACACAATACCCCTTGGAAAGACTGGTTGTCAACTTATGAGGTTCTGTCTACCCGTAACGACTATCAAAGATCTACGAATGACAGCTGGGACCAACAGCTTAACGTACTTTCTGAGGCACAGACGGGCCTCGATATGTAATGGATGGTCACCCATCCACGAACCGGCCGCAGCAAGTGTAGCTTAACCTCCGATTGACCTGGGCAGCTGTTATTTTAGCCACGAGCTCCTCATATCATAATTATAAATAATACTATTAATACTTCAATTTACAGCAGATAGACCTGATCATTAAGCAGAATAGTTTTTTAGATATATCTGTCAAAAAAACTATTCAACTATTCTGCTTAATGATCTACACGAATACTCTCTATTATGTACACTATAAAAATGAAATCATCGTCATAATAACATAATTACAAAATAATTATAATAATAAAACAAAATGTACAGCATGTAACAAAAACCCAGTCCGATCCGAAAGGCGCATGGGTACCGAAATAACATTACGAAAAAGTAATTTAAAAAAAAATGTTTTAGTAATAAAAAAAATGTAAATAAAAATATTATTGCTATTTAAAATTCACGGCAGCCCGCGTCCCATGTATTAAACCGAAAAAATACCTATATAAAAAAAATGCGGCGAATTTTTTTTTCTTTTTACCAGAAAATTACTACATAAATAGACTCTCAGTATGATTCTCAACAACACCCTCACGGATCTGACAGGGTTTTTGTTACAATCTGTATATAAAAATATTAAAATAAAAATAAAGAGAAAAATAAGAGTAAGAGAACAGAGAGAGTAAGAGAGAGTGAGTATAATTGTTATTATTTATATTACTTTATTTCATTTTTCATACAAATAAATTATATTTTTAAATAGTAGAATAAAAAAGTATATAAAAACATTTAAAAATATTATTATTTATTGTTACTTTTTTATCATAATTTTATTGCTAAGCTCGTGTTTATGTGAGCACTATCTCACCAAATGTTCATTAAAAAAGCTTATTAGTACTACCAATTCAACATGAATAAAACCAAAACACCCATAAAGTCCACAAACCGATTAGCACCGACCTACCCTCAGTGTCGGTACCATCGCAACGTGACGTCACTTCCCCTAACCAGACGCTTCCGGGAGTAAATTGGACACTCGACAGGTGAACTATACGAGGAACAATCGATTCGCGTTGTTCCATGCTTTGTAATCATTTGTTGGAGTTGAAGTTAATTTTAATGTTGATTAGTAACATTAATTAGCAATTAATAGGGTCTTTATTACAGTAGACTGTAGTGTACTGCAGTATACGGCTTATTTAAAAACTTATCTTATGTTGCAACATACGAGTCAATTCTCAGTCCCAGACCAAATAAAAAACCAAGACGGAGCGCTGCGAAAAATACAGTGAAGCATGCTAAAACTACACCTCCGCTTTTGCATACAAGCTCACACACACACATTTTCAACTATTTACAATCAAACTACACCAAAAGTAAGTGCACACATGTTTACGAAACCGACCTCACGTCACTGACAGCGCTCTGTCACATGTGTCCGAATTGCTTGCTGCAAAGTTTATATTTATTTTTTATGATACAATATTTGTCCCCTGTCTCATCAGTCATATAATTTCATAATATGAAGTGGTTGACAAATGGTGCACCCTCTATTATTATAATACTGATAGCTACATAGGCAACATAGACCTTAACAACTTTGATTATTTATATGTACTTTTATGTGATAGAGTCTCGCGCTGCAAGAGAACTAAAACAAACAGGCCAACTTTTTTATGCTGGTATACGTGATAGCTACGTGTTACACTCACGACACGTCATTGTACTGTCATTGTGCTTGTCTAGAGTGCGTGCATTTAGCGGCTAACAGTCGGACGCTATTTTTTTCGACGAGTTCAAAGCTTTGAATGTCTATCCAGACATACCTATTTATATCTTTGCTTACCAACCTTTACGATTAATAATGAAATAAAATTGTTTATTCTGTAAATAAAATTTAGCGGAATCACTTTTACATGTCATATAAAAAAAAGCTAGATGGAGTAAACATTTCCTATCTGACTACCCCTGAGAAGAAATGGTGAAACAAACTCAGCGGTCAAACTCTTTTAAAGTCAGACATATCTTGGTCAGATCATGTGAGGACCATGAAGATTATTGTCTGAAATGGTATTTTGAGGACAGAACCATACAGATTCCAGTGGATCTGTCCAGTCGGTGCAAGCATTTGTCAGCAATCGTGGAACTCAACTCTGAACTTAAGGATCTCAACGACTCGATCAAAGAAAGGACATTTAGGTAGGCCCCATAATGTACTCAAACTACCAGACCATCATTAAAACGAATAAAGAAAAAAAAAAAGAAAAAAAGAATATCCATATGTAGCATAATTGTACTCTAACCTATTGCCATGTATGTGCTAGAATAATAGACTGCATTTATAAAAGAACAAAATTATGACTTGTAATTCCCAAACGTGACAAAACTCTTTAAGGTATTAAACTCTAAGGACATCGTCACGATCGGGTTGTACTGTCAAATGATTAAGATGATATCTATTGTAATCGTGTGGCATTATGACCTTCTAAGTTTCACTTATGTAAATCAAGGGACAAGACAAAATTATATCGATACTTTTTTGACACTTACTGGTTTATTCTGTACTAGCTGATGCGACATCGCCCGCGTGGATGTCGGTTATTATAAACTAAAACCTTACTCGAGAACCACTCTATCCATTGGTGAAACAGCATGAAAATCGGTGCAGTCGTTTTTGAGTTTATCGCGTACAGGACGACAGACAGACGCGGCGGAGGACTTTGTTTTAGAATATGTAAGGATTTAAAATTTAGCGGAATCACTATTACGGGTCATATATAATAAAAAAATAAGCTAGATGGAGTCGACATTTCTTAACTGACTACGTCTGAGAAGAATTGGCGGAACAAACATTCTCTGTTTTTATTCATTTGTCAGTACCTGAGTCCTTTTTAACTACAGTATTGCTATTCTGTAACCATCTCACCGAGAAAACTTAGGTGAAGTGAGCGTGGAGTGAGCTATCATTGTCATCGATACCTACTGATGCTAAGGCAGTGACAGTTCACTCCCAGCTCACTTCACTTAAATTTTCACAGTGAGATTTTTACAGAATAACATTCACAGCACCATCACTGTACAGAACACACTTTACTTTCTGCTTACTCATTAACAAAACAAAACAGCTTTAATTATTTATTCCACCCTCCCACAATAGATCACAATCCGCAGATGTTCCCTCAACGAACCCAACTCGTTTATCTTATATCAGTATTTTTTACACTGTATTCATGATATCGGTAATTCAGTTCACTCACTGAATATTAACTAAGTTACTCTGTGGGTGACCTCGCATTTCGCTGTGAGTTGGAGCAGCAATAATATAGATGCAATTAGGAATTATTACTCACTTTGAAGTACCGTGGCTCATGGCTAATTGGTAAGTGAAGTCGATCGATCAGCTGGAGTGATGCTGACTCGGGAACATTCAAGTTACATATAAGTTCGTGGTATCTACATCGGTATACCGTCAGATACCTGTTACTGGTATCAAGAAGCTTCTACGTGTACACACGGCTACACATCAAGCTATAAATTTCCAGTATAAGCTGACCTCGCATTGTACGAATATCCTATACAATGCGAGATCAGCATAAACTGGAAATGTATAGCTTTATGTGTAGACGCGTGTACTAATGAGACACAATTAATTTTATATTCTTCGTGGCTCTATTGGGAGACAGAGAGTCTCGAAAAATTTAACTGAATTTTGAGCGGTGATGGCCTAGGGGTAATGACCCCGACTTATGAATTGTTGGTCGTGGATTCAAAATAAAGAACGCGCTTGTTTAAATAACTTCATCATCACTGCTCTCAAAGCGGTGAAGGAAAATACGAGAGAAAACCGGCGTGTCCGAGAACCAAAAGTTCGGACACATGTGACAGCCCACTCCCTCTCGAAGAGAGGAGGCCTGAGTCCCAGCAGTGGGAACATTATAGGCTGATTATGCTTATGCTTAGTTTTTCTTTCAAATAATTACAAAGGTAGGTTCAACATTAATCTGATTTGAAGGCTAATCTAGAAAAAATACGATTTGCCTCAACCCTTGATTTGACACAAAATAGCTACCTCTAATATTCAAGGTAGTTTTATACACCATGTATAAAACTATATTATAATTATATCTCCTTTAATACGTTCAGTGCTAATCAATTATTAGATCCACAATCAGCTTAACAACATCATCAAATTAAAACTCACTTTTATAACCACCCAAACAACTGTACTCATGTAATGTAATGTATGTACTTACAAACAAAAACACAGAAGCGAAAATAATTTCAGCTGTAATTTTAATAATATACTAGTAGTACGTGCGCCTGTTATTAAAGGCAAGTAACAATTCTTACATATACGGCTGGCAGGTGCGTATGCGCAATCAATTAATAAGTATTTCGCTTGTACTTGCAACATGGGCCATTTAGTTCCTGTTCGTGTATTATTGTGCAGTTTGGGAATATTTTTTCAATGCGGCATTATTTACCTAGTCACGGCTTTGAGCTGTTGAAAAAGAGGTTATGAGTTTGAGACTCCTTTGTTCTACTATCAACACTTAAAATCATTGTTTTAAAGAATTTTATTTCATTTAAAAATAAATTAAAGGCTTATCTGATCTGAACCTTTTATACAGTTAACGATTATTTAAATGATAAAAATATAACTACATTTTTAATTTAAGTAAAAATAGTTATATATAAAATAGTATAATATATAAAATAGTTAAAATAGTTATTTGCGCACCTGTTAAGATAGGATATGGTTTAAAGAACTTTTTTTATTTGTATCGCGCGATGTGATTTTGCTAACTTTTGTATGAGCGTTTGATCTTAGTCTACCTGTCTACACGCAAATCAATGTTTGGTTCCATTTTTTGCGGAAATAAAAATCTAATTGCAAATCCATCCAGGAAATGATTGACGATCATATCATGACACGGAAGGTAAACACAGTGTTTTAATTTTCAGAGTTCCCATTGTTATAGACTTTTAATTAGAAACATTGTATAAATAATAATCAATTAAATGTTTAAGCTGCAAAAAGTTATATTGTTTGCAAAAATCAAGTTGTATCCATAATAATGAAAATCTTTATTTAGGCAAAAGTATGCCTACATAAGTTAAAAAAAATTTATGAATGAATATTTAGGGGTATGAGGAACAGGGTGTAAAGTTCACTCATCCACCATAGAAAAGGGAGGATCATCCGACCAGACGGGTGTTGTGTCTGGCGGGCAACTGCCCGACGATTGATGTCGAGTTCTTGTATATATCGTCGCTGTCATATCAAAATGTCGTATTGTTTAAGTACCTGTTTCAGGAAACACAAAAAACTGTTTTTTTTTATAGTACTGTGTAAAAAGTAACTTTTTTTTTTGGGAAATTGCATAAAAAAAACAATAAAAAAACATACGACATTTTGATATGACAGTAACTTTTTTTTTGGGAAATTGCATAAAAAATACAATAAAAAAACATACGACATTTTGATATGACAGCGACGATATGTTCATTGCACGGTTAACTTTAATTGCGCGATGCAGGATTTATGTGACGTTAGGATTTTTGTGTGACGTCAGATCTTTGATGCGTAGTTCGCATGTGGCGATGTAGATACCGCCACAAATATAATGGACATACATATAAAAAAGCTATTATGTCTGACAATGGTGATAATTTTAATTTGATGTGAATAATTAAAATGATGTATGTACTCGAATGTAATCATTAACATTTTAATAACTACCTCATGAAAATATAGGAAATTCTTATTTCAACGCCGTTAAAAACTTTATAATAATTTATTAAAATGTTATAAAGCTATACACGGTTTGAAGGAAACAACCTATAATTATAAAAATTCTTAGAAATATACATTCTTTAAAAAAATACTCTAGTAAACTTTAATGTTATTTAGAAAATTATTGCAGAATTGTTAACCACCATTATAAACTGACCTACACTTAACAGACGTTTCAATGTAATTTTATCAAAGTGAGGGGTCTTTATTTAATGGTGGCTTAAAAAAATTGCGCGATTTTGAAGTGTATTCTGATATAATTCTAAAGAAAACTAATTATGAATGAAGTTATCGTGTAAAGGTGATGTTTCAAACGTACGTTTTGTAATTACTCGCATTATGCATTTCCTACCTAGTAAAGCAATCCTAGTCATGCTCAATGATTATTAAAATGAGGATACGTTTGAAAAATTAATCAAGTAACGTAATTGGTTGTTATAACACCGAAGTAAAGCAATAACAAAAAAAAAAAATCTTAACTTAGGTAATTATGTGCAGATGTTGATAATTTTAATCAACATCTGCACATAATTAATTTTATTTATTTATTTATTTCAGACATGATTTTAGTCCATAGTTACAAACTTACAACTCATACTTTTAAATTGCAAACTATTATAAATTCAAAACAGATAAAAACCCAAAATAAAATTGTGATTAATTAAAACTTCACTAGACAAAAACTCATTAAAAAACAAAAATTAAAATTGTCAAAAAAAAAAAAACAGAATCCTATAAAAAAAAACAAACAAATTGTAAAATGTTATGAAAACGGTCAAAATATTACTTTTGTTTTTTTAATTGCTTACTCATTTCCAGTCTACATAATTAAGTTACGATTTCAATATTGTTGTTTTGTAGTTAGAAATAATTATAAAATATAATAAATAATTATTATTAATCTTGTAATTAAAAGTTAAGTATTAGGTATATCCACATTTAATTTTAAAAAAATGGATATATTACTTTCATTAAACATTTTCATTTAATTCAACTTAACTCTGCAGTGTTACTTTTCAACATTTATTGACAAGCAATTACTTTTTAACATTACTAAATGATCTCTACTATATGATTTTAAAGACCACGACTTATGACAGGCAAAGTTACAACAGTTGAGAGTTTAAACATAAGTAACAGTCACAAAGACAAGGTGCTCTAACCCTCTGAAGAAATCAAGTCCAAAATTCTATTGTTTCACAAACGAATTATTCAAAAAACACGGCTCCGTATCTTTCACCACAATAATTTACAACCAGAACGAAAACATTCTAAAAATCCGAAGCACGCGCACGGAATCGAAAAACAAACATTTTGATATTCAGAAAATCTTGACTCTAAATAAAGTGCTGATAACTTAACAAATGACTTATGTTTCTGGAATTTAAAGTACTGCACCAATGCAAAAATGATATAAACCCTATTCGGAGAAGGATAGGGATTAAAATCCTTTGTTCTTGAAAAGGACTTTACAGAGTGACATGGATTTAAAAGTGAGAGTTATCACGGGGTCCCATTTGAGGCGCACGCGCGGTCCCTTGCAGTAAAAATAAATAAAAAAGGTTCACTTATGAAGCTCGTAAAAATAATGCCGTCTGACCATTACACAATGGTTGATGGAGGGACTCCCGTACTAGCTCGGTGATAAGGGATAGTGGTCAGCAGTTGAAGAATGATAGGTTCGTAAAATAAAGTACCTAGCTATATTTACTCATCCACCCCTTAGTGGAGTGAAGCTCAAATTATCTCTTGCAATTTTGTTGAGGGACTGAAGTGACAGTAGCTGTCCGAAAGGACAAGGAGTTAATCACGATTACTTGAACTGTTTTTTTTGATGGTCTCAAGTTCAGTAGTGAAACTAAATGAAGGACTTGTGACCAAATAGTAGCCACGGAGATCGATCCAATCGGGGTTAAAGCTACGCTTGTCGCATTCACAAATCAAGACCCCTTCGTGTCTCACCTCTAAGAGTGCGTCTACAACGGCTTTTGCCGGCAGTCCGAAGCCTGAAAGTGAGCTAGTTAGAGAACTCAGTTGAGAAAGGCAATGCGGGTGGAGTAATTTACGGGCTCATTAACTGTCACAAGGCAACGGTTGTTAGTAGACATAATGAAAGAAACCTTGTTATAAACTGTAATGAATAGTGTCGTAAGTAGAACTATTGGACTAAAAACCAATCATGCAAGTAAGATTTTAGTATAAAATATATAATTTTAGATATGCTTGCAAGCATAGAAATGACGTAACAGAATAGGGGCAATTGTATCATAAAGCATACAACTAACCTAACTTCAGGAAAAACTGAAGATCATAATTACGTAACGAAATAAATAAAATAAAATCACATTACAAGCACATCAGAATAATCTCCATTGCATACAGGAAATTAAATGATGTAAAAAATGTACACACAAACTTAATAGAATGTGTATAAAATATTGTAAAATGAATGCGTCTGATGACTGCCGCCGCCATCTTGGATTGAGGTCTCATCGTAAGCGGGCGGAAATTGGCGGGAATCGTCAGTGCAATGTTTAATGGCTATTTCGTCTTTGGAATATGTCTATGCATCAAGTTGATACCCGTTTATAGTAGTTTTATTTAGTTCTGTATAGCTAATAGCTAAATCAATAGGGACAGTGCTAACCTGTCTGTCTTGACAGATTTTTTAATCTGTTAAAGGTGCTTGGGCATGGGCACTTGATTATTGAGGGAATGATCCTTATAAAATTTCCGCATTTTCCCCAAAAAATACGTGTTATCCACGTGAAAACTGCTATTTTACAGTTTTTGCGACGATTGACTCTCAAATACAATAGAGGTAAAGTGAATTAAGCTTTTGAATAGAACTTGTTTTTCTTGTAACTCAGTGCTATTACACCTCAATAACATTGGTTTTAAATTATCATTACGGTAGTTATTTGGAAATGGATCCTCCAATTATTATCTATTGGTGTTATCGTTATTATTGGAAAATATAACATTATTGGCCACAAGAATTAGAGGAAATGTATTGTTTTTATTAATGTATTGAATATTTATTTTCCTGCTCATATTTATAGCTTAATTCCAATACTATTTTTAAGTATATCATCAATATGCACACTTTGCTTTTAATGAGTAAAGTGAAAAGGACCCTCTCCATTGTCTGGTATTTTGTAAATGAAAATGGCAATTCATACGCATACCTTCTGGGTCTTGTCTTACTTCTGGATTGCTTAGACTATATTTAATCAATTTTTTTAACCTTAATAAAAATTTGATCGAAGTTGTTGTAGGAAACCAGTTTTTTTTAAAGATGATAAAAGTCCTGACACTGAATCTACAAAAGATGTGAGTAAGACATATAACAACAATCTTTCAAATGAAATCGCTTCATTAGTCTAAATCGCTCCTGCTGCCACCTCACACGTTTTCCGGTAATTTAAAGTACAAGATGCACCATTAACAGATAAGCAGAAATAAAATAAAACAAACAGCTCCTCAGGTAATTTGCTAGCTAATGGCGAGCCTTATCTGCCTAATTAAAATGCGATTTGGCACAGACTACATGAACGTTGACTTACGTGATTGTCACACTGTTTCTGATAGGAATCACTTGATTATCGTTCTTCTCGCTTATGGCATATTTTCCATTGCGTTCAGAATTATTATTAGTGTCAAGAGTGCGGGTAATAAGAGCTGTGCTTGTAATTAAATACAATTGCGATGTTAATAACGTCGTACATTTGTTTTGATTATTTACTGTAATTAGGTTTTTATTGTTATTTTCTTGTGTTGTGTTAACTAGCTTTGTCGTTCGTTTGGGTCACATCAAGAAAACAAACGCCTTGTTTCGCTGCCTCTGGATTTTGGTTATTTTTTTCTGGTAAATACTTAAGTATTTAGAAATTCTTTCTCATTTTCGAATTTATCTGGTAGCTAGTATAAACACCTGCTACCAGGAAACTGTAAAGTTTTTAGTCTCTTTAGAATTCGATCTATTTCAGAAATCTAAATCAATAAATACAAACAGATTTTAGTTTTTCCGATTATTTTCAGTGACCAAATTAAACATTCAAACTTTTTACTTTACATTCGATTCTCAGCGTTTTTGCAACATTTTAATTTACTTTTGTTTGTTTGCTGAATTAGTCAATGTATTTAAAATAAGCAGTAATATAAAGCAAGAATGCATTATAAATAACCCAATCTATTTAATTTGGAGACAGGGTTTTGCTAGGTAATTTATCTACCATGTCCAATGCTTGTACTTAATGAGGTTTTTCTGTGCTCTATAGAGCTCTTGTAGTAGGTACTTAGCAGTTCCAATAGTATCTATCATTTTAAAATAACTTTACAGCTTACGGCTGAAGGTGTATGCTACCGTAGAGGCAACACATTTGATATAATTTTGTTATTACGCGGCGTGATTTTAATCTTCATCAATTTAACCTGTAGGTTTACTAATATAACCATATACATATATGAAAAGATATCTTTTACATATAACGGCTCAGGATAGCCTTTAACAGAAGTGATCATCGTATTAGTAGTTCAGCAGCTTCAATATCATCAGGATTGTGTCGGAATATAGCAGTTCGTCGTAGTACGACAGTAGCTCCCCTGACATCATCTCTGTCATCAGAAGACAGCCGCCACGCAACCATCGATGCTGCGCTCTGGTAGTTTGACAGTAATCAGCCAGTGTCACTCTTATTCGACCTCTTCGGTGATTCCTAGTAACTTCGAAACAAACGGCGGCGCGGCGCCACTTGCTGCGCCGCCGTCACATATTTATTTGTTACCCCATGAACATGTCCATGAATCGCCATTTGTTGGACCACAAAAAAAGATAATAAGCATAATCACGAAACCGACCCTAATACCTTTCAACCCTTCCTAATTCGTGTACGGAACCCACAATAAGAATCAATTTATGGCACCTCACTAAACGCATGGCTGTCGAATTACAGGCCTTTGTGTCGTTACATCACTATTAGTTCGGAATACATTAGATTTTATTTTTTATTGGATAAACTTATGCAGTATGGTGGTCTTGGACAGATGTCTGGAAATTAACAGAATGAGGTGTGCATCTAATTTCAATAATGTGGAGAGCACATAATTATAATATACATTTAGGACATTTTTCTCACAGATCGAGTGATTGACGTGCTCTATCATGTTTCAATTATGATAAACGTAAGAATCTAACCAGAAGACGACAAAAACAACCGCTTGGAAAAACCCAAACGGAAAGAAAGGCAGACCAGCAGAACGTTGGCAAGATATAGAGGAATTGGTTGGCAATTCATGGCTTGTGAAACCAAAAAACTGGAAATTACTGCAGAAGGCCGTCAAGCGCTCCTTAATTTATGAATTCGGAGAAATTGAGGGGGGAAAGAAGAATTAGATATTGCTGTCCCACCAAAAGGGTTAAATTCAATGCAAATTAGCTTAATGGCTGGACATAAGTACTATTATATAAGCCAGGCACCATTTAATGAACACATAAAATAGTAAATACACAATTGAACTGAACAAACGAGCTCAACCAAAAAGCCACGTTTATTTAACCCTTCTACCAAAATGGCGACAAATAATTAGTTAGCCATTAAGCCCCACGCTTTGGAAACCAAATGGGTTTTTTTCGCCATCCAAATTGCCGTGCACTGAACTATCCAAGTATTAAAACCACATTAGTTACTGCTTACCGTAACAGTTGACGATTATGCTCCTGTATGATCGAATTATGAAGTTTTGGAAATGATTATAGTGTCATGTTTAGGAGGGCCAAAAAGTCCCAAGTTTTTATAAAATATTCTAAGAGTGATGGTGGGTTTGGCATTATGTTAATGACAGCTTTAGCTTTCTTAATGTTATCGTCTTAAATTCTACAGTAATTTTCTCAGAGTCGCCTACACAAAACTAAATAAATTATCGTGCCCTTTTTCACTAAGACTAGGTGTATCCTAAATAAAATCACTTTGTTAGAGTCTCAACACTCAGCTCAGCGCCGAAAGTTTAAAATGCAAAAGCACGCTTTTATTTATGCATTTGTTTACGTGTGGTAGAAGGCAAAAGACCCCGCGTGGTCACCTAACAGATGGTGAGACCAAATGCCGCCTTCAAGGGACTCTGTTGTGACTGCCTTGAGAGAAGCCGAGAATCGAACCAAGTGGAAGAACATCATACTACTAAACTTTTCAGGGACACGACCTTTAGTAATGATGTATACAGAGTGAAAACGGTCATGATCTATCAAATGGACATAAAGAAGGAAAAAAAGAAAGAAAGAAAAATAGGTTTATTTGTCACAGAAACACGTGCATACAAAAAGATAACAGTACTTAAACAGCTAAATTAAACAAAGTAGATCTAAATAGAAATATGAGATCAGGAGTACAACAGACATAACCTATGATCTTTAAAGGGAAATCATTCCCTCTATAAAAGGGTTAAGTGCTGAACTTTATTTCATATCTACACTGTGAACTCAAAAAGTCATCATTACAAAACTGCGTCCGATGCGCGATGGTCTGATTCTGAAATATCGCTCTCTTCACACAATCATTGCGAAATTAGACCTCTTTACGAACGCCGTCGAAACAATACAATAATCACATAATATTCGATCACAAACCAATCCAATCTGGACTTATCATAACAACGATCAAAGAAATAACACTAATAACATCGTTATCAAATATATTATTACCCCCGTTATTGGATTAATGGCTCCCAAAATTGCTTAATAATGCACAACCATAGTTGCTATTGTTTGAAAGTTTGTTATAGCCTATTGGCTTTCGTAATATCACTTTATTGAGGCTATAAAAATAGTTGAAAGATTAGGCATTGGACTGGCTTTTTGATTGGCTGTTGGAATATTGAAGTATGTATTTTTGAATAGCCATAATAAGTATGGCTATGCGGCAATGTGGTAGGTATTTATAGTGCCTAAAAGTTTTTACGTGTGTGATCGAGAAAATTCAAGGATTTTTTCTGTTAAAGAATTTAAAAATAAATACTATCCACTTTGGAACAGAATGCCTCTCGCGATAGAGAAAAGAAAGACTGACAAAACCATGATTTGTTACAACGGCAAATCTTGGTTGGGGGCACCCAGGTCTTGCTAAGTGATACAGCTATAAAATTTCATAATATACTATTCTGTCAAGAAAGTACCGGGAAAAGATCAATAATACACAAAATGTTAGTTATTCATCCAAATTTATTTTATCACTTACGCCAACGTACAATCCAATCATCAAAACATTTTTTAAACGCTTATTCCGGAATTGAGTACAATTCTCGCCGCGAATTCTCCTTTATGTCTTCTATCGAATGAAAACGGGTGCCACGAAGTGGTAATTTGAGTTTAGGAAAAAGAAAGAAGTCCGCTGGAGCCATATTATCTGATGAATAAAGTGGTTGCTCGATGGTATGGAGTGTTTGGTCAAAAATGTTAACTTCAGTTGCAAACGTTGATGGCCTACCAGAGCGACGCAAATCTTCCATCACATCTCGACCGCTTTTGAACGCTTTGTACCACTTTTAAACGCGTGTTTTTGATAAAGTCGATTCACCGTAGTAAGCCTTCTGTAACATTTTCAGTGTCCCCGAACACAAAATTCCATTGGCGATGCAAAATTGAAGACAAACTCTTGTTGTTCGATGTTTTTGTCTATTATATGAAATTCGCAATACACACTACATAGATATGATATAACTAAAAACATCACTGTATTTAATCTAAATAACAGATGCAACTCAAACCCCGCGTCAAAATGGAAAACAGTTGTGCCAATCTAACAACAACAAAAAAAAACAAAAGAAAGGTTTTGGAACCATAAACAAATCATACATTCCCGATTCTTTTTTGACTGAATGTATATTAAATCAGCAATCAACATTACAAGTTACAAAGTGTTGGAAGATGGAAACAATAGTTTTTTTCATCCTATAATATACTTGTCAATACTTTTATGTGTTTATAACTACTTAATATCTGAAACAGAAACTTATGCTTAACATGAAAACAAAACGTGATGAGAAATATTAAAAATATTTTTTATATTATTATTTGAATCTGTAAAACGGTCACGTGCTACCCGATTATAATTTCAAAACTCTTTCATGTCTTTCATAAGTTCTGATGGCAATTAAAATGAAATGCCAACTTTTTTATAATAACTACATACATAATACAATGTGAAAAATTAACATCGAACACAGTTATAAATAAATTGATTGTGTCAAAAACTAAAAGCAATTTACGCTTTCTAAGTGGTAATTGCTTTCGAATAACTTGAAGTTCTAGACTTGACAAACCTGACAGGATTCACTTAGGATATTGTTATTTGTGTATATTTATGCAATGGTGTAAAAATTACCTGAGGAGCTCGTGGCTACGTAATAACAGCCGCACGGGTCGATCCATCAGGTTAAGCTACGCTTGCCGAGGTTGGTCCGTGGATGGGTGACCATCTTTACATACCGAGACTCCTCCGTGCCTCGGAAAGCACGTTAAGCCGTTGGTCCCGGCTGTCATTTGTGGATCTTTGACAGTCGTTACGGGTCGTCAGAAGCCCGAAAGTCTGACAACCAGTCTTACCAAGGGGTATCGTATTACCCAGTTACTGGGTTGTGGAGGTCAGATAGGCAGTCGCTCCATGTAAAATACTGGTATTCAGCTGCATCCGGTTGGACTGGAAGCCGACCCCAACATAGTTGGGAAAAGGCTAGGCAGTGTAAAAATTACCTACATGTAGAGCTCTTGAAAGTTTTAAAGTGACGACCCAACTGAACTTCGACAAACGGTACTACGACAAGATTTTATTTCGACATTACGAACCGATGAAAGTTAACAGGCATTTTTGTTTGTGAGAGTACAAAAGTTATGCTTCTGATGCCAGAAATCTATTATGAGGAAAATTCTGTAGATTTTTTTGATGAATCTTTGGATTTGGAATTCACATGAAAAACGTAAGCAGCCTTCTACTTATTGATGCAGAATGAAAATATTTTTTGAATGAAGCATTGTACCGTTTGTCAAATTTCAGTTTGGTAGTCTCTTTCAACATCTCATCTGCCAAGCTTTTTCTCAACTATGTGTTGGGGTCGGCTTCCAGTCTAACCGGATGAAGCGCATTGCTATTATCTTTACTGCATCAGAATTCAAAGCTCCTTACTATAAATAGCTCTTACCGATATAGCCAATGATAATATAGGTAAAAATTGTTACTTATAAACATCATCTTGGATACAGCCCTTGCCGAAAAAAGAGGTAACTCAGATTTCAGGCAAAGGAAACGAGGAAATAACAAATAGGGGTGAAAAAGTAAAAATACAACAAAAGGTAATCGCGACTAATCTCTCAACACGTAACAACCTCATTTGATCAAGGACTCACTAAAATAAGTCATTACTTGGCTGACCGCCACAGGATTGTATTATGTCTATGTTATGTTAATGGCCGCTAAGCACGGATACAGCGAGTGCCACAGCAATAACAATTTAATATTTATAGACATGTTACATGGTTGTGGACAAGACATTTCCAACTTGTGAAAAGGGAAACAGTAAAGATGATGAACGATTGTTTGTTAAGTAGCGTAGGCTGTGTAGTTAGCGGTTTAATGTTGTAAAACCTTGCTTAGTTTAAAATTATGTGGTATTTAAACATAAGCATAAGTACTGAGGACAATAAGGGCGGAAAACTTCGTATTTTACTAATAGTCAACACTCACATGACAGGCATATCCTAGAACTGAAAATTGGAAATTATTGACATACTCCAACTCGCGCTGGGCCTGCTTGTAGATTACGGCCGACGCCTTCTCAAAGACAGGAGGCCTATGCCCCCGTAAAGGAAACTTTGTAGGCTGAACATGCTAAAGACTATCTCTCCGAGACTATCCTGAAGATGCACAAGGGCTTTTATTATTAACGTAAGAGCTCCTGAAATCAATTATAGAACATTTCATCGGCATGATATATTTAAAAAGATACCTCCTCCTTTTTGAAAGTCGGTTAAACAGGTGATAGAACTGAACTTTATTACACTGGCAAAGAATCCAGCCCTATGGAATATATATTTGATTGCTATGCTGGGACAAGATATAATGGCATCGGTCTAAAATCATATCCTGAAAACAGAAATATTTAGAAGCTCTCGAAGTGGTAATCTGTGACTAAGAAAGTTAGCAGCTCGTTAACTTTTCTTAAGTTTCTGTATATCTATTCCAGAACTATTATGTTTTTGTCGTTATCTAAAAAAAAAGTCACACCATAAATTTTTTATTTATATTCTGAAGATCGTTCCTATTCATCACCAAAAGTTCCTGGTTATATCCAAAATACCTATGTATATATACTTGTCAATATAGGCTTGTATATCCAGATAGACGCCTATATAACTCCTGCAGACTCCTTAGTCGACTACCTATAACATACGACTTTCGTGAGAGGACAAGCACTCCAGAAATTTTATGATTTTCGCTCCTAGCACTGAATCTAATAACTATAAAGTTCAACTATATGAAGTTATTCTACTTCGACATTTACAACTCGTGTAGGTTGATAATATTTAGCTCTTATTTACCTTTTATCTGCTTGTTATAAATGTTCATACACTTTTTCATTAATTTTAATTGCTTTTGCGAAGCTTCCTCCAATACGCATACCATCTTCCTCTTCAACAAAAATATCGATAGTATCACTGAGTTTTATAAAATCTTGATTAACAAAGGTATGGTCAGCTCTGAATCAGGGTATAACTGAAATGACTTTAATTACCTTATCATTCCTATCCTATACCAAGAGTTAAAAAACGACGCCGTTTCTTGAAAAGCTTGTTCGAAGTTCATCTCGAAGAGTGTTTATACATGGTGATATAAAATAAATACAGTTTTAAGGTCAGCAGCAGAAGACAATTTTCAGTATGTCATCATCTGCCTAGCCTTGTTCCAATTATGTTGGGGTCGGCTTCCAGTCTAACCGGATGCAGCTGAATACCAGTATTTTACATCGAGCGACTGCCTACCTGACATCCACAACCCAGTTATTGTGTAACACGATCCCCTTGGTATGACTGGTTGTCAGACTTTTGGGCTTCTAACGATCCGTAACAACTGTCAAAGATCTACAAATGACAGCTAGGACCAACGGCTTAACGTGCTTTCCGAGACACGATAGTCACCCATCCACGGACCAACCGCGGCAAGCGGCTTAACCTGACTGATCGACCCGTGCGGCTGTTATTACTTAGCCACATGCCCCTATCAATTAGACAATTCTCATTATGTATTCTGTTTAAAAAACCAAAATTAAGTAAATTATAAAAACCTGAACTCATATGATGAAACTCAATGCCTTTTTCTCCCATGAAGATCACTACGAGATCTCGAATACATTATTTCCAAATGATGTCATCAAATCTAAAGCAAACGCCGTGCTAATGTTGATACAATTATAATGACATACATATTATAAAGTTATTCAGCGAGCAATTAACTTGAAATTATATACACATTACGGGAAGACGTACTGCTTGGGCCACTTGAACCGCATCCGGCGCAAGCGCAACAAAAAGTGTGCCTATCTAGTGCGTACGCGCAGAACAAACCTCAAATGGTTTCTTTTGCTGCTTTCAATGTAAAATATGTTTGTATTGCTAGACGTCCGTGATTGTTGGCAGTGGATCTCAACATTTTATACGCAGAGCAATTTAGCGAGGTTTCAAATTCAATAGGGCAGAAATCTAATAGCAAAATTTGAAATTAAATAGCCTTTTGATAAGTGTAATGACTATCCTAAATGTATGACGTGACGGTCTAAATTGGACCCCATTAAAATAGCGTGCCACACTTTTTACTGACCACCGATTATATAGGAAACTTCGTATATAATGCCTTAATGGTCACGAAATAAATCACCTGAATGATTTACAGTATTTTTTTATTTATTCTTTATGCGATATTTAAAAAAAAAACGATATTTCATCCAATTCGCCATAGTTCAAGCGCATCAAATGTACCTTTAACTAAATCGCGTTCTATAAAATGATCAGCAGAGTAAAAAAATGTTGCAAATCTCTGTCTGGTACGTGGCTCGTGTCACCGCGGCCGCTGCGCGCGCGCCGCTCCATTTCACTCTGCTCAATGGACGACCATTCAAATTGCCCACAAACCGCCATCTTTGTTTTTTACGTACCCTCGTTTTTCCGTTCTTTCAGTAATAGTTGATTAAACTTGAGTTCGATAAACTTTGTAATCACTTGGGCTGATGTTCTCAATTTTCGACCATTAGGTGACTGTACATTTCTCTGGTTTACCGGAACACCCACATCACGTCACCTGACGATACTTAACATATTGATGATTTATTTAGTTCCACCCCAACTCCTCGTTATTATATCAAAAATCTAATTTCAGCAAGTTGCCGGAACACATGCTCCCAACTTAGGGAAGGATTCGTCTACGCCAATTTGGCGGACAAAGATGTTCATCCGAAACAATGCAGAACCGATTTGGAAATAATGAATTTATGAGTTAACAGATTTCCACCGATCGGCTGGATCCTCTGGGAGCGGAGCGGAAACAATGAGACGCCGATTGCCGCTATAATTTCATAGTCGATCCGTTAACAATATCTCGGTGGTGATAAAAAAGTGATTTAGTATTATTAGGCGGACGATGCGGCGGAGATGCGAATGCGGAGAATCGATTCAGCGTCTCTGCGTGAAGTTTGTTTAGCGGAACGGTAGCTGGCGGCGGCGGCGGGGCAGGGGTGCGGCGCGCGGGCTGTGTCGACGACGTGCGCCCGCGCGCGGCACGCCCGCCCCGGACCGCATTACAGCCTATACAAGCTTTATTGGACTACATTTAGTGACGCTTTAGTAAATAGTTTAGTTTGTTTTCACCGTCTTTTTAACTCTGCATCGCTTCAGCACCGACCGCTTTAACGGTCCCACAATTTAGCCTCGTAACATTATTTCCACTGTCGCTGTTCAAGATAAACATCTATAATGTAATTTGGAAAATGAAATTATCATGTCCGTAAATGACATTGAGGGGTTGGAAGTAAATGAGGTGGCATTTCGTGTCTAAATTCACGTAGCGCGCGTTAACGACAGTAAAAATAACAATTATATGGGTGGAGATCTGTATCTGTGTAATCGTTTCTGACTAATTCCGGGCGATAGCTTCCCGTTAATATTCTGTTTACACTTGTAACATTACGAGACTGCATTAAAAAGCTCAATTATACACCAACACTGAATCTGGTTTTAAATTATTGTAATTACACTGAACCCTTGATTTTAGATGTCATAGATAAGAGTACATCCTGTTTTACAATAAATGTTATTATGTGTAGCTAATGTGAGTCTTTGCTAATTGCTAATAATACATACATCTAACAGTAATTTGGAAAAATATACTCACTTTTCACGGTAATTGTGGATAAATTGTGGATTCACATAATTATACCCACCAACTTATACAACTCTAATGTAAAAACAATTTGCACGATTTTGAAATTTCAGCACCTACCTAAGTCTAAATAATCAAAACTACATTATATTACATGCTGGTAACATTAATAGCAGTAATAGAAAACGAATCTCCGGAAGAAGATAATAAAAATGTTCCCGAAATGTCTTATGATGACAATCTCGACTTCCGGACCACACCGACAGAGGTCTGCGCTCTGTTATTAAATGCCGACTGTGTGTTGACTTGCCGCCACGTGTCATCAACTTAGAAACCGCAAAATATAGACCAACATACGAATGCGATCGATATACCCAAAGATTTTCACATACTCATTGATATAAGGATGAGAATGGACCAAACTTTTTTAGCCGTTTATAAATACGAAGCAATCATAGCTCTAATTCACACCACAGACGAAAGAAAAAAAACAACAAAGCTCCTGGCGCCTTATCATTAGCAACTTCCGAAAAGGGGCACCTTTTTTCCATCGTCTATCGGCTGAACCTCAAAAGGACAACAAACTGACAAATTGTACCAACAAACAATGCTAAACGCAAAAAATGAGGCTCCCTCGAAAATGAATTAGTGGTGCCAACAAAGAAAAAGCTTTACGTAAGCAAGTAATTGCCAACTGCAACTCTTTTGTTGTTCGCAATGACAAAGAAGCATAATGATAAAGGATTCATTATTTGTCATTATCCTTAATGCCACCTTTCAAATATTTTACTTGAAATTGAAACTGCAATTCATATTGAAAGCTTCGCATAACAATTGCATGTGTAAGACAGTATTAATAAAGGAAAGGAACGAAGCGATAGGTTCAACCTTTTTGTATTTGCATCGAGTTTAATGCGGAGACTTTGTGTAAGTTAAACAATCGAGGATGAATAATCATCCCACCGAGGCATCAAAATCCTTTTAACCATTTCAATTTTCTTATCAACAAGGACTAAGTCGAACGTCAGTCGTCAAGCAAAATCTTTGAAAATAAATTAGTTAATGTGCATAAAGTGGTCGAGCTCGTGACTGGCCCGCCAGTGAACCCGGAGCCGAGGCCAGAATCCCATTTTTATCTTCGTGTCAATTCACCTTTGTAAAATATTGATACTGATAAAGCAATAACGCTTAGTAACCAAGAATTTCCTGTTTGATACGTCAAAACAAATCTCCGAATTCATTTGTATAATAGTAACTAAGTTCAAAGTCAAATTAGTTTTGCTACCGATCCACGTTGAGTATTTTTTACCGGTAGCGGTAACGACTTGAAATTGATCACCCACTTTGAAAAAATCAATCGAACGATGTAATTGCTTTCTATCTTCTCAGAAATTCAATTTGTCAATTAAGACATTAAAAATTACTCTTGTTATAGTCGAAAGACCGGCTCCGGTCGTGAACGTTGAAATCACGTTTGTTATTAATTGAATATTGCAAATAATCAATCGGCACCCACGAGCAATTACATCTGCGACGGCTGGATACCGTCGGCAACGGCGGGATGATATTATCGGCATGTATTAATTTATTGGCGAAATCGAATAGGGCTAATTTAAAATAGGAAAGGTGGGGAAATAAGTTTATAGCAGGCGGAGTTGCGGAGTGTGCTCGATATGTAAGCTATTGGCCGGCGTACCGCAGGGGCGGGGTCTGGGCCCCATGTTTTATTTGAATTATGGATGAGGCATGCTGCGTTCGTTTCTTCAAACCAGTTGTGAGTGCCGCAGCCTCGCGCCCGCTCGCCTCTCCCCTTCTAATTAATTGATGTTTTCATTTAATTGCTTGTTCTTTAATTACTCGGTCATATCTGAAATTGAGTGTTCAACTTTATTAGATTGAGTGCTACAGCAAGTGAGACTATTGCTCGTCGTATAACTGTGAGTGCGAAAAATATATTTTACACTTATATTTCTAGTATTCTCTGTAATTAGAATGGTTCATACATTTAAATTTTTTCAGTAGCTATTGCTATAATACAATTGACGTTGTTAGTTATCAAACAGCTCACACAAAAACTATTAAATTTATATTAATTGCGTTTTATTGCATCATATCATTGGCAAAGCACGTTTGATTTTAATTAAATTTGTTGCTAAATTAATTATAATTGGAGGTAATTAATCAGACAAAATAATTATTGTTAATTTATCCCAGACACTGATGGATGGTGATATCTTCCTTATTATACTTTGGTTATTAACGTTATTTGTTTGCCGACGGAAATGGTTTTAGCCGTACCAGTCTATCAATGTCCTTAGCAATCAATTATTGTAAAATAAATATTAATTATCGTGAGATTTCATTCTACTTACCAAGTGTGTTTCCAGTTGTAATTTAACCCATTACATCTACTTCACTAATTAGTCAATTACTTCATAAATATAAAAAATAGATGTGATTGTATACTATTAACAATTTTACTAAAAATATTTATTTTAATTGTTAATCCTTCTTTTACAATTATAAGTTATGTCTTATTCTTATTCTTTTGCATAAATTAAACGCAATTATGTTGCTTTATAAACTGTATTTAATTATTTGAATGTTAAACTTTAATGGCCTGTATATAAATTGTATTTTAATATTTGATTATTATACATATTTTATCCTAATTCTTAAATAACAAACAATTAATGCTATTAAAATGAGCCTTAAGAGTTTCCTATCGTGAGAAAAATATACAGTGTCAGTTTTACAAGCATACAATCAAAATAGAGATACTGGCTACACCTACAGGCCATGCATTAAAAAACCTTTATTTAACTGGCAAGCAACTTCTTTTAATCCATTTTATGAATGTGCTGAGTGAACTTGTGACTTGTGATCTATCTATCTCCTCTTCAGTAATGTTTAAAAAGTAATCAATCAATATCTAATGATTTAAATTCAATCATCCTTACATTCATCACTCATTCAACTTAACCCTTAACTAAACCGAGGCCTAGCCAAAAGTGTATGACCGTACTTGATAGTTCTTCACACATTGACCTGTACGTCGATTCTGTAAAATTCAAACAACAACTCGCATCTCACATCTCTGTTCACTCTCACTTCGCATAAGGTTCAAAATGTGATCGGGTTCAAGTGCGAAGTGAGGGTCGAACTGACGGGGAAATTACCTTACTGAATGCCACTTCTTACGACATCTCATACTTTATCTGTCAAAATATCACGGTAAATTTAGTTCAACTCGCTGACACGCTCGCAAGGGTAGCGCTAGTGTACCAACCGAGTTTTTAGAATGCCAGTCAAGAAACTCACAGCGGATTCAGATTCGAAGTTTAGAATGAGGTCTTATAGAATCACACCCCAGATCTGTATGATAATACAAGTGATAAATGATTTATTTCTGTACGAACAATTTTAAAAACACTTTTACACATCAAAAATAAAAATTATGTTTTAAAACTAGATGAGTTTGATGTTTCTTATCCGGCTACACTGAGAAGTAAGACCGAAACAAATTCAGAGGTCACAGTCTCTTTTAAAGTCCAGCACGCGTAGCATGACCACCGTAGACACGGGTTTTGTCAACGGAATCATAGACAAAATGACAGATTGTGATTGTTTATCTGTCATTTTGTCTATTCTACCGTCATCAGTGGTCATGCTACGCGTGCTGCTACCATCTTCGTCAGAACGAGAACGATGTGAGGACCATGTAGATTAGTGAGAGTAGATGTAGATTAGTGGACCAAGCAAATGAGACTACCTGCAGTGAAGTTTGTCAAGCTTTCTCGATGGCTTGACGCCACCTTCAAAGTCATAACAGGTGGCTCCACCTACCGCCAACTTTATTGTATTTAACTATACAACCTTATAGTCGGGAAGCCAGAAGCCATGTATATGAATGAATGAATGAAATGTACCGACCCCAGCGTGGCTTAACCAGACTCGATAAATCGAATGAACCCCAGGATTTGCACTAGCCTCTGGAGCTTCATGGTTCATGGGGTTACAGAAGCCATTGCATATCAAAGAGTAGACCGGGGGGCGCGGGTAATGGTAGGGAATTGTGCCTGTCGGGAAATGGAAGGATTTGCGAGCCTACCGGATATGCATCCTTGAGTAAGCAATGGACTAGTGGAGAGACGGGTAATATTTATCTAAGGATGGGCATCTTTTTACGACGTCGCCGCCAGTTAGCTCCGTTCAATCTTCACCGTTGAATCCATTGGCAGAGATATGCTTCGTTCTCGGCTCTTTTCTATCTCCCTGCTGTGCTGTGTTACACTTTGCTGTTTTCTGGGTCTTTGTCCAAGGACTCGCTGCTGTCCGTTTCAGGTTTCTTGTACGAGTATATCTCGCTGGCTGCTTTCGTGATCTTGTATCGGTCTTCAGCCATGTCCATCCAGAAGTTGATTTCCTTGTTGAAGCACGCCATGACCTGTTTTAGGTTGTCGTTCCATGCATAAATCGGTCAGCCTACATTCTTGGATTTGGCCTTGTACTACATTGCTGCATATAAGAGGTGTGGTTTGCCGCGTCTGTGAACATGTGCGAGAAAGCACGTCCTGTGGTTCTTGATGCGTATAGTAACAGTTTTTCCATCTAAGATTTCGTGCATTTTCTTTTGTCTTGGTTTATTCCTAGCGTGGTTAATCAAGTCTCTCATGATGACTCTCTCTGTCAGGATGGTTCAAGTCCAGTTTCACCGGTGAATCTTTTGGCGGGGTTAAACGTAGTAACAAATGAACAAGACGCCGATTTCTTTGAAAGCGACCATAACTATGTAGTTTAAAGTCATTAATTTTTTCAGTAATAAATAATTACTCCATTGATCTGGGAACGGTTGAAAAACTATTTTTTTTCTTTTTCTCATGACAAGGGATGATAGTAATTAGTTGGGTGGATGATAGTAAATATCAGCATAGCGAATTTTATGTAATTTCTAGAGCTTCATAGGTCTCGAGTTCCAACCCAAGGCACGCACGTCTGACTTTTCAGATTCATGTGCGTACTGTATAATTTATCACTTGCTTCAAAAACGCTGAAAGAAAACATGGTGAGGAAACCGGCATGCCTGACAGATATTTCTCGAAGGCATGTGAAGCCAAGTCAAAGGCCCATGGGTGGCTTTAAAACTCTGGCACCACCACACGAAAAGAAGAAGAGCTACTTTTTGAGGGTTTGTTTACAGAAATCCCTTTTTAGAGTATCGTACCTCAAAAGGAAAAAAACAGAACCCTTATAGGATCACTCGTGTATCTGTCACAGCCAATTTGCTCCGAATCCAATGGACCGATTAAGTTGAAATTTGGTACATATATGTATGTATATCTGTGATCCAAACACGGATGTGTGATGAAAATAAATGAATTTTGAATATGGGGATCACATTTGGGAGGCAAATTAGAGAATTAAAAAAAAAAGCATTTCAATTTTTTTTTTTTTAATTTTGTTATAAATGATTTTAAAGTTATTTAAGAAAATTGATGAAAATTTACCATTCACCCCCCTTATCTCCATCTGGAATTACTCAGTAGCAGCCCGGAGTCTGGATTTGTGCCCCGTTAATGGCCATGGCAATGGCTATTACATGGAACTTAAACATAACTGGCGGAATGTGGGTGTACTATAGGTAAAAAAAGAAAAGAAAAGAAAAATAGGTTTATTTGTCACAGAAACACACGCATACAAAAAGATAACAAATCAGCAATATTAAACAAAATAGACCTAAATACAAATATAAGATCACGAGTTTACAGATAAGTAATCGGCATCTTCACGTCATGACTGTGACAAGAAGGCTTCCACCCAGCATGATGCTGCGCTAAGGGGACCCACAGCACAGCGCTGATTTTCAGTGGTACACCTCTGCCTAACCCTATGGGGAATACAAGCGTGATATTATGTGGTAGCATTAGCAGAAAATATCAATTTACTGTTGATCCATATTCCATTTTCACTAGCACATAGATTGCATGTTACTTTACTAAACACAATAAATCACCCATTGGTTTTATCTCCATAGTAAATGCAAAACGAACAGATAAATTACACCGACAAGGTGTGTTTGGTTGTGTAGTTTACACAGCCGGGTTCCGACCATATTGAGTTGCAAATATGTATATTAATTTATTAAGTCGTTAGGCATAATGATGGACTTGCTTGCCTAGAAAACTGGACACACAATGGACAAATGGAACTTAATTCTTACGATTTTTTTTTACATATACTGTTCAAGATTGCTAATTTGTAAAAAAAAATCTTAGGAATAAATTATTATAGTATTTAATTGTGTAGAGTCTAAAGCACGCGGTTAATTTTAGATCCGTTATTTAGTTCAACAGAGATAGGAACTTTAGGGAGAATGGCTCTTATAGCTTCACTTTTGGTGCTTTTTAGGGTTCTGTACCCAAAGGGTAAAACGGGACCTTATTACTAAGATTCCGCTGTCTGTCTGTCCGTCTGTCACCAGGCTGTATCTCATGAATCGTGACAGTTAGATATTTGAAATTTTCACTGATGATGTATTTCGGTTGCCGCAATAACAAAATTTAAAAAAAAAAACAGAATAAAACAAATATTTAAGAGGCTTCCATACAACAAACGTGATTTTTTGCCGTTTTATAAATTATGGTACGATACCCTTCGGCTTCGAGTCCGACTCACACTTAGCCGGTTTTAATAATAAACCTCCCAACTGTCATTACGGAGACACAATAAAAATGTAATTATTATCGGCCTTTAAAAGGCCAGTCAACAGTGGAGCGATGGACCAATAGAGAAGAAAGTGCAAAAGAAAACATGCTGCTATCCCAAATAAATTGAGAAAAGGGCAAGAGAATAGAGATTATTTCATTGGAAACCTGCGTTGCTATTCTGTAACCATCTCACCGTGAAAACTGAGGTGAAGTGAGCTGTCATTGTCATCGATACCTACTGATGCTAAGGCAGCGACAGTTCACTCCAAACTAACTTCACTTAAGTTTTCACGGTGAGATTTTTACAGAATAGCACACCTGAAGTGTATTTACAGAGTAAAATAATATTCCCATTTTCATTTCACTTCTCTTGCTTTCTCTCATCTGGTATTGCGTAACTTATTTTTGTAACCGATTAAAACTTATCTATTTCATTTTGACAGTTCAACAACATTCATTGCGTTATTTAAATTGCTGAGCAGATTTATTTTTCGTACTTATGAAGCAATGGATTAGCAATTTATTTCAAGCCGATTCTGATTGTGATTGATCGTGTAGTACGCAATTAGGGTGCTGATCTGTGTCTATTGCTGCGAGAACTTATCTTGGTAGGGGTTGAGCCAAATACTAAAAGGGTTATTATCATACATTAGAGGGGTTAATAGCGTGCACACTCACAATCCCAATGTCTACCGAGATGATGACTAATAGAGAAGGGGTAGTAATAAAAGCTCTGAAAAAAAAAAAATATTAAGCATATTGAGCTCACTCAAAATATGAGATTTACTGCTTTAAATACAAATTTTCCGACAATATATATGCGAATACAAATAAAAAAACGACCAAATAAAATACTGAAAATTCCGAAAAATCAAAACAGCATTTGCTGACGTAATATTTTTCTACCAGCTTAAATTGAGTTTTAACGAAACTATATAGTCATGTTCATCCCAAAACCCACATAAGAAAATGGTGAAAAAAATTCTGCGAGCAACTTGGAAGTCGCTTGGCTCGCGCCTGGTTGGTCACAGTTCTAACCTAACCTAACCTATTTCACCCAGTTTTTCACCTCTGCACCCAAACGCCACTACTGATAGGTAGTTATTTTCATTAAAATGGAGGGATAAAAGTTATTCTTTATCAAATAGTAGAAATTAAGCTGGTTTATAGAGCTTAAGAAAACGATTATTTTAGCAGAACATAATATGCTTTTGGAAACTTAGTATTTTTTCGGAAATTTGGTCCTTTTTTCGGTAATTCTTTTTAACACAGCTTAGATATCATAACAGTCAAGAACAGATCGCTGGAAGTTAATTTGTTTTTCGAAAGCTTTATTATTTCTCATAGAGAAATATGGAAGGAAAAGAAATGAAGCGCCGACTCCAAATAAATTAAGACAAGAGCTGGAGCCAGGAGAATGATGATGACTCATGTCCCTCATCACGTCAATGATGATCCCAATGTCATTCGTTTTGACAATTGAACAATATTCATTGCGTTATAATACACTGTTCAGCACACGAATTTTTCAAACATATGAAGCAATGGAGTCGTTACGGGTCGTCAGAAGCCCGAAAGTCTGACAACCAGTCTTGCCAAGGGGTATCGTATTCCCAGTTACTGGGGTTGTGGAGGTCAGATAGGCAGTCGCTCCATGTAAAATACTGGTATTCAGTTGCATCCGGTTAGACTGGAAACCGACCCCAACATGGTTGGGAAAAGGCTCGGCAGATGATGATGAAGCAATGGATTAGGAATTTCTTTTAAAATCCTTCGGATTGTGATAAAAATTGAATAATGCAATTGTTGTGCAGGATAAAGGCACGGAGATGATGACGCCAAATTGAAGCTTATTTCAAAAGGCTTAAAAGCTACTTAAGGGTTGGTACTACTAACTCATTAGTTATGTTACACGTGTAGAACTATTTGGTAATAGTTACATGATTTTGCTTTATTTTGGAGTAGGCAATAGAGTTCAAAATCGAAAAAAAAACATTTCAGAAATTATGTTGCAAATTTTTCATACAAAGTAGCACATTAGCCAAGGTGGTCTAATTCAAGTGTATAAGTCATTATAAGTATGTCATTGACATCATCTAGTTATAAAAGTCCACTGCTTATGTCGGTGACTAGACTTATCACTTTTTACGCACTTCGACCTTTAAACACACAACACTAATTGCTAGCCTTCAAGCGAACCGACGCACTTTATGTGCACATCACTAGTCGCGTCGCCCACCCAACTTAATGACCGTCCACACAAAGACATTAACTGTCCAACCATACTTTATACGACAACCTTTACAGAAGCATGTATT